>CM064340.1:35452500-40837500 GCA_032595735.1 Pelochelys cantorii
CTAGATCTATACTAGTGTCTGGAGGGGAAAAAAGCCTACTATAATTGTTTTGAAACCCAATCTAATTTTTACCAGGGAATACAATATATTATTACAAAAGTTCAAACCCCTCTTGTAAGAATCATCTCTCTTGCCTAATCAGTGGCAACTAAATTAAAGGATGCAAATAGACATCTAAATGCAGAAGAAAAATAATTACAATTCAAAATCTTATCTGATTTAAGGAATTCAATGTTTTGAAAGAAATAAAAAGCACAACAATTAATTACTTCATATGCTACACAATAGAGCAGTGAATCTGCATTTTATTAACGATTTCATGCACTAGCATCCTGTGCCAATTCTATGCTGTTTTATAATTTGAAAAAGTGTTTATTCGATGCAATCCATAGTGGTTTCTAAACAGAATTTGGCCATTTATTTGAAAAATAAGAAGATAAAAGTTCAAAATGGTACAAGCTACAAGTATCAATCATGCATGTTAGTCTTATTTTAAAACTTACATTCTCTTAAGTTTCTTATACTGGGAAAAAGCTCCAGGGGGAATTGTTTTGATGGAATTCTGTTCCAAGCGTCTAAAAACAAACAGAGCAACATAAGATTATAATGCAGAAATAATATTAAATGTTACACTGACTTTTTGTACAGATATATAAAACTATATTTGAAACAGATTTTCTTTTGAAAGCTGCTAAAATTCAGCAAATAGCTTTTTTAGGCAACAAACTCATCTTCCCGATTAAGGAAATTTCTATAGAAAGAAAGAAAGAAAGAAAGAAAGCCATGATAAATTTAATTCTGTGGGAGCTAAGCCCACTTTCTCCTTTCTCAGAAGAGACACACTGCAAACCACACCACCACAACATCTTTAGGGCCAAAAGAAATAATGAAAGATTTCCAATGTATAGTGTAATATTTTGCACCAAGAATAAGGTAAAAAACTTGCAGTAATTGCAAGAGAATGGCAAATGTCCACCTTCAAGAAGTTGCTTTATTCTTATTCTCTGAAGCAGATAAAGGATGCCTTTAAGCTGACTCAGTTCTAAGGGTATGACTACACTACGTGTTTATTTCGAAATAGAGCATCTACACTACAGGGAAGCCTCAAAATTAGCCCGAGGCAGGCTTCCCTAATGTGGATGTGCTACCTCGATTTAGAGCCCCAGGAGGCACTGGGGAGTAATTACTTTGAATGGCCCTTGGGAGGAGCTATTTCGGAATAAGTCGTCCGTTATTTCGAATTTAATTCAAAATAACGGAATTGCTGTGTGGATGCTTGCATTGTTATTTTGGAATTACAGCTGTTATTCCAAAATAAGGCTGCTGTGTAGATGCACCCTAACAGAATACTTTTTATACATATTTCCCCGCAACTCCCAATATAGTCACTTATCTTGAGATAAGGATTTGGTAAGATAGAATTCGGTGCAATGTCAGACCATTAGACTCTGGCAGTGTTTCTCAAAGTGGTCCGTGTAAGAAAGTTGCTACTGGGCCGCTTCACCCCAACCCCAACTCGCTTCACTACCAGCATTTACAATAGTGCTAAATATTTTTAAAAGTGTTTTTAATTTATAAGGGGGGGGGGAGGTTGCACTCAGAGGCTTACCATGTGAAAGGGGCCACCAAGACAAAAGTGAGAACCACTGCACTAGACTCTCATGGATAAGTAGGTCTGTTTGTAAAGCATGGGGGTAAAAGCAAGGAATTCTAGGTTCTAGAGCTGGGTAGGTCACTAACTCACTTTGTCACTTTTTTAGACAAGGCCTTATAATAACTTCTGTGTCAATTTTCCAATTTGTAATCTGGGAATAACAATGCTCTATTACATATCTTGCACAGGTGATGCAAGAATTGTGATATAAACTTTAAAAAAGGAAAACGATATATAAAAAGCATAAGATACTTTTGCCTCTTTTGATGTCCACTCAAGAACTAAAAAGGAGAGATCTGAAGAGATTTTGTCACTACCTTAGAATACTAGGGTCTATTTTTAAAACCATATACAGAAGGCATCCCACAATAAAAACCAAAAAATTGCAGGGACTGATTGAGGAATACAAAATTCAAATTCACTTTTTAAATATTTTTTCATAAAAAAGTTTCTAAGTAGACATTTAGAAAGGTTCCCATAATCCTCAAGAACAGGCTTTGTAATCGTATAGGTTAATAAGAGGAAAAATGAATCCCAATAAGCTAAACTCAAAATACCCAAATTATCATGCTGCCAAAAATTCTTATCTCCAAATCTGACAGTGAAGCCAATATTTGTTTTCACTAAGCCTCTATTTTGGAAAAAAAAGTATTTTTTCCTAGAATGTCACATAAAATCCTAAGTTTTAACTGTTAGCATGATCACACAATCACTCTTGTTTGGAATGGTAGAGGGTTGAAATACAAAGCACCCCACTATACCCTAAGCACCTCAGTGACACCTAAGGGTCCAGGACAGCCCAACACACTGTCCTCTTTAAAAGCAACCATGGTAATGGGTAATTAAGAACATAACTCCCTGAGAGGACATGGAGTTAATTAGCATTGATTACTGGTGTAACCACATGGAGGAGAGAAACAAAAACATGAAAGTATGGGTTCTGGAGATAAAATGCATTGCAGCAAGAGGGTGAAGCATGTGTCTGAAAGGATTGCAGGAGACTGAAGAGGGAACTTATGGAGCCAATAGCAAGTTGCTTCAGAGAATATCCTCCAAATGATCTGTTCCTGCAATGAATAAAAAAAATATCCCACTTTCCCCCATACATTTTCACTAGTTTGGCTGTCTTACAGGAAACAATTGAGTGGATCTGAATAGCAAGTAAAGCAATAAGTACGTAATCATTGTCATTAAGCTTTACTATTACCATTCCTATTTGGGGATCCATTAGGAGACTTAATTATCTTAATCATTCCGTGATTTGAAACTCTGTACAATATTTCCCTCTCAGTTGGTTCTAAATTGTGTGGTATGCACATGCACTGTATTGCAGGCGAGTAAGCAGTGAAATGCAAATTGCTGTGAATATCAGCACATTGTTTTTTTAGTGTGCTTGTGCTACCCAGAGTTGCAACAGATTTTTCCCAGACATTCTGTAGGTCAATTTTTCAGAGAAGGCTTTTGCTTTGTACACTCACAAAGGTTTGCCTGTGCAATAATTTCTAGGAATTAAGTGGGGAGCTCTCTTCCCAACAACCCACTCTGCAGACACAAATTAGGTGTTTATGTGCTTCAGAGAGACACACACATTTCTACAGGACCACTTGACTGAACAGAATTGCAAAATGAGATTAGGCTGGGTGAAAATCTGGCCCCGCATTAATAATTCTTTCAGGTGCACAGGAAAATGTCACATGTAGAGAATAGAAACAATTGTATGTAAAAGACAGCAACCCTCCTCTTTCCCCATCATGCACACACACCAAACTGCAGTCACTATCAAAGTCCACAGCTCCTGAAAACATAAAATAAATAATCTAGAGGATGATAGAGGAATGGGGGAAAGAAAGAGAAATTAGGATTCTAGAGGGTTTTTTCATAGGGAGTTGGCCAGCAACACTCAGAATTAGCACTGAATTCTTCACTATTCACCACAAATGAGCAGCAGATGGCCTGTGATGAAAATAGATGGTCAAGGGTGGTATCACCTGCTGCTGCATCTTCAGCTTAGTTCTACAATAAGCTCTTGATTTCATTTTATTTTTAAGAAGTCTTTCTGTGGGGGACTAGGGAGAACAGATGATGTAAATTTAGTGGGCCCTATCATGATAATGATACCACGCAAGTAGATGTATGTAGATTCCAACTTGCCACAAAGCATAGTCGACTCTTACTCTATAGTATTAAAATGAGCAGTTGGAAAATACAAAGTAGACAGCTGGACTTTTATCATTCCTTTATTCATAAATGCATGTTATGGTGCTGTGGGTACAGGTTTTTATATTATTAGAAATGTGAAAACCTATGTGATTTATACTATAGCTTTGTACTACCAGCCTGCCTGACCTCACTAGCTAAGCAACATGAGTACAGGTCAGTCTGGGATGGAAAATGTCCCAGGAACAATTAGATTCTTCCAGAAGATGTTTCCGAGGGGTCACTCTTCACTACGAGTCAGTGCGGACTCACCATGCAACAGTGCGGAACAGAGCTGCTGGAAGCACAATCTTTCAAATAAGAGGCAAAACTGAGGTTCTTACCAGATCGTGTCAACCCCCTCCCCCCCAAAAAAAATGGTGTGGTAACCTGAGGGTGGTGGTTACATTCTGTTTTAAGAGTAGAGCTAGGCAGAATGAAATGTATCGAATTTGCATCTTCAGGTGGATAGTATTCTTTAGCCCATATCCTAATGTGGTAGCTGCTGCTGCTGTACACTGTTAAAAAGCAACTTTGTTCTTTCCCAGAAGTGACTGAGGTTTCAGTGGATAATGAAGTTGATCCCTTATACATATCTTTTACTTGCCTCACTGGAATATAAGGAAACAATTTTGGAGATGCATTTTGAGATTCTCTGACGAAAGATGCAAGTGAAAAGAATAATTTTTATTGACTACTTTAACCATTTCCCCCAGGTACTAGATTTCTGTATTGTTTGGAATTAAAGTCAAAATGTATGAGAAAATGTTCACTAATACTTTGCAACCAGCTGTATTTTACAGACACAGCACTGACTATGTAGAATCCATGAGAACACACTGTAAAGACTGGTGGAATAAATTGATTTGATAAGAAAGGTACCATTCAACCCTCTCATAGGGTTTTGCTCCTCCATTCAGTCATCCCCTTCAATCTGCTATGTCAGCTGCTGCCTGCAAGCATTGCCCATATGTGTTGTAGATGCTGCACTTCCCCCTTCTGATTTGAAACATTGTTGTGTCTGCCTTGGAGGGAAGGTTTCTTTTTAAAGCTTCAATGACAGAGGACGTCAAAGGATAAGAGCAATTTCCTTTTCCCCTCTCTAATAAAGTATCAGAGCCTGGAAAATCCAGACAACCTGATGGATTCAGATGTATTTTTTTTCCTAATACTGTGATGTGGGAGAAGATCTTTTTTGATTTTTAAATGACTTTGTGGCACTGAGAGTACATAGCAAACAAAACAGAAAAAGCAAGGGAGAAAGGATGCACTTAAAGGTGACAAACGACCCCGCGACAAAGAGTAAGCACTTGAAATCCCATCCTAATCCATCTCAAGGTTCTCTGGGGTGCAAATCTTTTCGTCACCACCTCATTTGATGCTTAAACTACTCAAACACATAGCAGGAAAACACAAAGGATTAAAAAGAAATCACCTAACACAGCTTTCTTAGAGCCAGATCACATTCTTTGGAGGGGTGAAAACATTTGTCTTGAAGAGTAATGCTCATTACAGAGTGGGGGAGACAGTCATATTAATTTGGGCCTCAGCTATCTCTTTTTCATTGGGGGAAAAATAGAATTTGTTACTCTGCTTGCTAATGGAGCAGTTTGCTAGCAATTTTCCCATTTCAAACAACATCTCGGCCGCTAATGCATAATGGTTTGTCAAGCCTACCCATAACACAGACAAATCACTAGCTTGGGAAAACAGAGAGAGAGGGAGCGAAGCATCAGTACTGATAATTCTTAGCTGTCAAATGAATAGAGTCTACAAATGAGGCAGCTACGCTCTATTACCAGTGTTGTCATGCTCTGCTTCTGATGTGTAAAACATGTCCCTTCCACAAGATGCAGCCATTGAATGTTCCTGCCGGCAGAGGGCAAAGTAACACACAATGGCCAATCTGCACACTGGGTCATGTGGCTCTCCTTATATCACCAAGGTTCTTACAGGCTTGCACCATTTGGGTGGCCAAGAGGTTCCCTGCTAAGAGACTGGGAATAGCAATGTCCAGGAGTAAGGCGGGGGATTTCTAAGAAGCAACAGAGACCCAATGAGAAGTGTGCGTCTTCTTCTGATACCCGAGTTAGGGGAGAACACCTTATACTTGGGAGTTCAATGTATGAACTCTGTTGAATTTGTTTGGCCCTTAACAGGAGCTAGTCAGGTGTCAGATTTATTCTTCTGTTTCATTACAAGTTGCCTCACAGAGGTTTTGAAACCTGACCTAGGTCTCTTGACACCTTTCATGCCTTGAATAGCCTGTCTCACTCTGCAACATTTATTCCATCATAATGACATGAGCAGATCCCTACTTTACTTTGTTAAAGTATTTATCAAAAGGTAATCACTACGTCAAGTGCATCGTGGTTACAAAAAACCAATACTTTGCATTTAGCCAATCAGTGAAAAGGTATTCCTACTGAATTACTGCAGTGCACAACAAATCAATGCCAAATAAGGGTTTTGGACAGCATCATGTAAGCAAAGTTTGAAGTCAAAATTCACAATGTTGTTGCTTGAGAAGCTTTGGGGGTTGGGAATTCTGAGTGGTGGCCTTTGTGTCTCTTCTCTCCCTTCCTCACCCAAAAGACAACAGAACTACTTTAATGATTGTTTTGGAAAACCAAATATTCTAAATCTCTCTTTGCACTCTGCCGTTTTAAGTAATGGATCTTTAAAGCTTTCATTCTCTTTCTGATTGGAACTACTGCTACTGCTGTTATACAACACTGAACACATATGTGGTTCTCTCATTCTCTTAGGGCATGTCTACACAGCAGGGCAAAAGTCGAATTAAGCTACGCAACTTCAGTTACATCAATTGTGTAGCTGAAGTTGAAATAGCTTAATTCAGCTTTTGGCACTGTCTTCACAGCAGGAAGTCAAAGGAAGGACACTCTTCCTTTGACTTCCCTTACTCCACGTAGAATGAGAGTAAGAAGTCCTCTATCTCGAAATTATTTCTAAATAATGGCTTGCAGTGTAGACACGCATTTTGTTATTTCAAAATAACGTTAGTTATTCCAAAATAACACTGCTGTGTAGATGTTCCCTTAGGGATTTATACCACCACCCCATCATGATAGTATCTGACTGCCTCCCAAGTAAAAATCAATAGTATTTATTATAAATCATAATTAAACCATTATTTTTGCACTGCAACCAAGGGAATTTACTTCTCCCCAACTTCACCTTCCATTTTATGGTTTCTTATGCAGTGGAGAAGCTGTGGTCAGCAACCTGCTCTCCCCATCCTAAACCAAGAGTGCAGCTAGCATTTCCCCTCCATGTCCCAAGTGTTCTAGTCTGTTTCATTTTGTTAAGGAACTAGCAAACTCTCTCCCCCATGCTGTAACCTCTGCTGTCTTTGAATGGAATTGGAAAACTGTCAGGTTTGAAAATTAGCCTCACAGAACTTGGATCTAATGCGTGCCAGCAGTCAATATGTGACTTTGGATCAGAAATGATTCGACTGATAAATATCTAAGCGGTTTCCAAGCACAGGGACTCTGCAGATTCATTTAGTCAAAAGTCATATTGATCAACTTTTGCATAAGGTCTGAAATATTACAGTTAGTTTTAAGGAAACATAAGCTAGGTCTCAGGTATCCATTAGAAAATCAAAGATTGCTTATCTACATGGATTTTCATCCACGTCTCCAAGTACAACTATTTCTTCCTAATTAGCTTTTCTTTAGGTTTCTCAAGACACTTGCTCTTCTCTGTCTGTAACAACATGACTGCAGATCTGCCGGCTTAACCCAGAGCCATGGATCAGGAATATGAATTTCCACCTACCATTTCAAACCTTCCTTCAAGTGATGAAGAACCCCTTCGGGGTGTAGATTTTTTCTATCCATACTGCAACTTTAAAAAGCTAGTGATAGAATTCTTGACTGAATTTTTAACTATTTATCTTTATCATCCACAGTTCCCATTGGAATTGTCAACTCTAAATAGACTCTGAAGAGAAATCTCTGTACACTAACCTATTTGGATAACAATGCTCAGCAAAGAGCTTTCTGGCGTGACAGCAGGCATTTTTTAGAATAAAAACAATGTAGTTTCACTTTAAGGGCTTGTTCTGGCCTCTAATATAGCAGACTCCATTAAAGACCTCAACAATAGTCACCCCATAGTATCGGCTATTCACTGAGCCCAAGCTGATACATATCAACAGCACTTTCAAGACCAGCTTGTCTTGTAAATGCTGAATTTAGCAACCACTGTGTGGATCCAGGAGTAGGGTTGCCAGGTATCCGGTTTTCTCCTGGACAGTCCGGTATTTGTGGCCCCTGTCCGGTAAAAAAAACAGAAAATACCAGACATGTAAAATTCTTCCCCTGCCACGTCTGGATTTAAAGGCGCAATGACCCTATCCAGGAGATACCACAGAGTATTTTTCACATGTTAGAGAGGAGAGGCAGGTCTGAATCAAGCACTTCCTTGTGTCAGGTGCTCAGTGAGATGGTCCTAATTTTTCTTTCCTGCTGACTGGGACATGCTGATACAGCTGAACATGAGGTTCTCAAGCTTTCTGCCTCAACACTGATGCATGGGAAGGTTCTGAATAAAATACCCTGCTCTATGCTTTGCTTGTCAATGACTCCATCAGCATCATGACTCCTGGCCCCCTAATTCCTTCCACGTCCAGATACCTGTAGAAATCCCAACCTAAACAAGGTCAGGTGGGAAAGGTGCAAATGCTTTCCCTGTGAGATAGAGACATGCCACTTATAGTATTTTGGCAACAAAACAGATATTTTAGGGTTCTGATAAGTAGAATCTATAGATTATTTATTCTTTCCATGAAAACATCCATCAAACCCCATAAATTAATTTAGTAACACTAGCAGAGAAACAAACATACAAATCAAACATCATAGCAGCTTCCTGCAATAATAAAACTGATTAGCACATTTTATATGTATATATTTTATATACTTTATATATTTTATGTTTTTGTATTCCAGATTTATTTTCTCTGATGTCTTCTGCACTTTCATAATGAACTTTCAAGATGCGTACACATATGATATAATACGATCTCCTTCCTGTAATATTTCAGCCAATACTATATAATGTGGCCTTCAATGAAAGTGCTTTGCTTTCCAAGATACCAGGTTAGAAACTACCTTTGAGTGGCAGTCACATTAGATAACACAAGATCTCTGAAGTTTCTTGTTCTGAATTCCTAGTCTACGCTGCTCAATCTAAATTTAGTCAGTTTGATTACTTGGGATATGTTATTGTCCTTACTGTTCAGACAAATTCTTTTTTATTAACAGAGCCTGATTTATGTGTCTGGTGAGATGAAAGGATTCTTCAGAAAAAAAACTTCCAAGATTACAATCTCCTACAGAGCTTTCCTGGTGAAATTCACCCGGATGCAGGTACTTTTTTTTACAAATGTAAGAATTACAGTATAAATAGGCAAGAACAATCTACTGGCAATTTAAATAGAACCTCAACATTTCTATTCAAACTGTACCTTATGATACCCAGACAAAAAAAATACTACACTCCTCCTTAACCCATCTCTGCATATAAAAGTGTCTTTATTTCTACCTTTTATCACTAATTTACATTTTCACCATTGTTCAGTTCCTCTGGGTGCAAAGTGTGGGTGGGCCAGGTTGGCAGTTTGGGAAGGCATTGACTTCCTCTGCCTCTTATACCTGCCACCCATGCCCTAAAATGTAGTGGTCTGGCAAAGAACCACACTTGCTAAAGGTGGAATGAACAGAAAGTTCATGTTGGTTAGCAATAAAGCACATTCATATTAAGGATTGGTAAACCAGATACTAAAAGGCATCTGACCTGCAGTTCACACTAAACTTGAAACAATCCCCAATCCTATTTTGAGGTTTGAAAAAGTTTGGTTGAATTCAAATACTAACTAGTACTGGTTAGTGCTGGAAGTGCAAAAGTACAAATTCAATGAGAATAGTTGCTTTTTGTACTTCTGAGCTGATTGAAAGTAGAAACCCCAAAGTCCATTTCCAGGAAGATATTTCTGTTCATCAAAGCTGATGTCCTTTTTCATGATGACATCTAACAAGAAAATAAACTATGAGGTCTTCTACAGAAGTACAGACCTCATCTGGAATATTTCATCTATGGAACCTTCCATTTAAAACAGTTTAGTATAAAAAATAGAGCCATAAACTCTGGCCCTGCCCTTGGGGCACAGGAAATGATGAGAGGCTTTAAAAAATCTCCTCGCTGAGGTTGTCCATTTCACACATATCAAGCAAGGTGAACTATCACAAATTATTCCTCTACCACTTCACATTTCACATTTGAGATTAGTAGATTACTGAGAGCTTGACCAAAATCAATCGTGCCAAAATTGGGCCTGTAGCTCCATCCAACAATGTCAGTGATATATGTTAGATACCACAACTGGCTGGTGAAGAATATTCTCAAAAGATCTAGTAATGCCATACGATCCCCTCTGGGGGATTCTTTTCTTATGCATGGGAATTGTAAGTTTTCTCTGAAGCATTTTCATATAAAGTGCATCTAGACCTGTTATCTTGACTCTCTAATTGATCCCAATTCACCAGACCCATTGCCTTCTCACAAAGAATCATCATCCATCTATGTCAACATAAAACACCACATCACAAGAAAGACAGAACTCCCACTTGATTATATTCAAAAAGAAAGCCCAACCCTGTAACCTCCCCCCTTTCCTGGCAATTGCTCATTCCCTAAGCACACCAAAATATACAAATTTAAAAAAAGACTAACGGAGCTAACGTTTAAAAAAGTGAATAGAAAAATAAGCTCTCTCTTAGCTTAAACAATAAAGCAATCCTGGGATAAGAGGGAAAGTCCTCTCATGGTTCAGTAACTGATGAAAAGTTAGGAAAGAAAGGTAGGAATAACGTTTTTCACAGTGCAGACAAGTAAATAGTGGGGTGCCCCAAGAATTAATACTGGGACAAGTGCTCTTCAACAACATATTCATAAATCACCCAGAAACGGGGGTGAACAGCAAGATGGCAAAAAGGGCAGATGATACCAAGTTCCTCAAGGCAACTAAATTAAAAGCTGACTAGACAGAGTTACATACAAAGGGATTTCACAAAATTATGTGACTGACCTACAAAGTGGCTGATGAAGTTCAGTGTTGATAGGTACAAAGTAAGACACAACAGAAAACACTGTCCCAATTCTCATTAGAAAAATGACAGGTTTAAATTTGCTGATAACACTCAAGAAAGAGATCTTAGAGTCACTGTAGATAGTTTTCTGAAAACATCTTCAATGTGCAGGGGCCGTTGTAAAAGTTAACTGAAATGTTAGGAAGCATGAGGAGAGGAATAGATAGTAAGACCAAAAATATCATAGTGACACTATAAAAATCCATGGCACATATACACCTTCAATAAGACATGAAGTTCTGGTCACCCCACTTAAAAAAAGATATATTGGAGTTGGAAAAGTACAAAGAAGGGCAACAAAAATGATTAGGGGTATGAAACAACTTCCATATGAGGAGAGAAAAGGCCAGGACTGTTCATTTTAGAAATGAGAAAACTTAAGGAAGATATGGTAGAGGTCTATAAAATCATGATTGTGTGGAGAGAGTGAACAGAAAAATATTATATACCCTCGTCACATAAATCAGGAACCAAGGGTCACCAACAAAATGAATAGGCAGCAAAACTAACGTAGGGAAATACTTCACACAACACAGTCAATCTGTAGAACTTTTTGTCAGGTGATGATGTGAAGACCAAACTATAACTATGTTCAGACAAGAATGAAAAGTTCCTGGAGGATAGGTCCATCCTAATAGAAGACTGTACTTGCCTGAACTTTTAAGGAAAGGAAGTGTTCAGAGTTAACTGTGATCAAGAATGTGACTATTTTTACATTTATAGTGAATATATTTACTACTGCCCAGGTTATCATGGGCAGCAGAACTCCAGAGCACTGTTTACAGCTAACATATTTGTTCAATGAAATTATATGTTTAAAATATCTTTTTTTATATGGGAGTTGCCAGGTCCACACAGAACATGGAAGCTGATTAAATTAAACATACCCTATCATGTGTAGAGAGATATTAATCACTCAGATTTTGCTCTGAGTCCTAAATTACAAAAATAATGAAGGTAGAGGCAGTGGAGTGCACAAATAGACCAGAGCACCAACAAAACCTAAGTTTGCAGAATTTTTGATAAACAGTACCCCTCAAATTGTTGGGAGTCAGATATTACATTGCAATGGGCAAGCATAAAAATGAAGAAGCAGCTAAGCTTGTCCAAGAAGAGTCTTGCAGTCTAGGAATATTTCTGCAGAGATGAAAAGCTGACTTGTTACAAGTACTATATGGGTATGATTGAATCTATAAAGTTAAGGCACTCAAAGCTGGTTGCAAGAGGGATACTATCTGCACTACAACAACCTCTGAAGGAAAATAATTGTTCCCCATTCCCTGTGGAACAACCAAAAGCAATTCTGTTTTATTTCACACCAGTCAGGACTGTGGTAGATTGTGAACTGCTGTGACAGATAAAACTAGTAAAAGCAAGTACATCTGAAAACTAATATCTGATATGATGATACAAGAAAGTGCTGAGATAAGTTTAAAAGATTTGGGATAAATGAAATGTAGAAGGCAGAAAAGAGAGGAACAAATAGCTGTTTGTTCTTATGTTCTTATGTCAGATTTCAGCAAAGAAAAGAAACCCTGACTACATGTTCACTCTACCTGTCTAACATGAGAGTTTCCATTATTTGGGAGAATTCTCTAAGGTAAGCCAAAATACGAAAATTACTCTGTTAAAGGAAATACAAAAGAGGAGTGGATCTATTTTTATTTCCTGGTCTCTAGATATAAGTGATCATACCCTCTTTCTAGTAGGTAAAAATACACTCTGAAACGAATTTGATCCTGTTTTCAGATGCGCAGGGGTGTCTGGACAATATCTCATTTTGCATTTAAGCCATGGATTGAGCCCTTAAAAAACTGAAACTGGGGGGTGGGAGAGGAATGGCCATGTGACTGGCAAATGGTTAAGGTCATCTTAAATGGTTAAAAATGGTAGCTCCCTCCTGTAAGTGAAATGAGCTAGATGGGGAATGACGCATATGAGACTAGTAAATTGACATGGGCACTTACATTTCCACAATGCTCTCTGGTAGGTTAGATGGAATTTCTGTTAAACCCTTGCCTCGACAGTCCACAATGTTGTTGCTGCATGTGCAAGCGGATGGGCAAGTGATGGAATTAGCATTGCAGGATGGAGGTTCAGAGTGGGAACCTGAGAAGGTAAAGACAGCACCAAAATTATCAAGATTAGGTTTGCAAACTCATCATTTATTATTTTAACAATGAAAAATACAGCGATCAATGAATTTTCAATTCTCATTTACAGAATAAGCGGTAATCCCTTTGGATTAAATTAATTTATTATTGTACCACAAATCAACTTCAGAGAAAATGCACAGAATATTATATTTTTACTATTACATAACCTCAATGTTATTAATTTAGTGTTTTCCCTGATCTTTTTTACATTAGCCACATATTTCCATTTATTATTTCAATCTAAATTTGGAAAAAGAAAGCTGAAGATCCAGGAATACTTCCAAAGAATGAGGTCTAATGCAATACTGAATAATTTTGTTAGGAACACGATGTGAGTCAATCTCTGGGGTTGTTTAGGTAAAGTCAGGACAGCAAGCTCAGAATATACAGTATAGGAAAGCATTCTCATTCATTGGCTGAGGAAAAGGCTAACTGACCCAGTATATCTTTTGCTCATCCAGTTTCTACAAGATTTGCAAACTTCTGAAATTACACATACTAGTTATGAGATGGAACCATTTTATTGCTGAATAAAGTACAAAGGATGAGTATAGCATACTAATTGTCACAATATCAGGCAATGTAATGGATGAAGAGAAAAAATTACTCATAACATTAAGAGCTCTGTACTGTAAGCCTTTATTCAATCCAGTAGTCTCACTGACAACAAGGAAGCTATTCATTGGGGGTCAAGTTTTATGGATGGAACCATCTAGTTTGTACACATTCAGAACAATTCATTAAGTGCATATTTAATTTTACTCTCATTAACGTTTCTAAAAGCTTTCTCCAATGTCAACTTAAAAGTTACAATTCACACATATTTTTGTACCATGCTATAATTAGAGAGAGAGAGAGAGAGAGAGAGATGGACACAAAGAGATATTCTGTGTGGTGGAAATCATTTTTTAAGCCTATCAAATTTTATAAATGATTGAAAGGTCTTGAGCTTCAGAGGGGTGTCCGAGTTAGTCTGTAATTGGAAAAACTTAAAAAACAACCAATAGTCTTGCAGCATCTTAAAGACTAACAAAACACGTAGATAGCATCATGAGCTTTCATGGGCACAACCCACTTCTTCAAAGGTCTTGATCAAACTTCCAAAAATTACATACAATTTCAGGAATTGAAGATATTTTTTGGAATTATGAGGAAACATACACAGCTGACCAAAACTTGCTAAAATGTGATAGTCTTAATTACAACAGCTTCTTCCTCAAGGCTGGGATTAGAGCGGATTGGGAATTTTTTCATGGAACCTTTTTTCCATCAGTAAACGCCAGTCACTCAAAACTGAAACTTTTCAAGAAAATATATTTGTTTTGACAAATATTTTATCAGGAAAATTTGCCAGATCAAAAATGGGAGTACAAAAAGACCCTCTGCAAAATAGCCATTATGCCAGTGGTTAGAACACTTTTATGGGATGTTGGAAACCTGGGTTTAGCCCCTGCTTTGCATGAGAAAGAATAGGGATTTGAACCTGTTCTCCTGCATCCCAGATGAGTGCCCCTAACTACTGGACTATTGTCTATTCTCAAGGACAGATCTCTCTTTCCTTCATTTTTATTAAGAAAAATGTGTATTGGTTCCCACATGGAATGAAACCAAACACCAAAACCTCATTTTTTTTCATGAAAATTCTATTTTCTTGCCAATCCTAGATGAGATACAAAGAGGCAGTGGCAAAATATTAATAAAGTGATGAAAAGCAGTAGAACATGTTCAGTTGAGAAATTATATTCCTTTGGTTACAAAACACTAAATAAACTCCTTAGTGTTTAAATCACAAATTACAGACGACATGTGGAAAGTCATAAATGAAACTCTACATTCTTTAGGTTTGTGTTTAATTAGAAACATGCAAGATATTAAGCCAGCGATTGGAACTGTAATTGGCAATATGGTCCAGAAGGTCTTATTCTCATAAAATATTATTGGAATAACCTACTTCTTTTGACCTTCATCTGCAGATCATCCAGATTATAACAAAACCTTAATTGTGCAAAGCCAGCAGTTAACTTGAACACTTTGTCACAAATACCTTTCACCAATCCTACATGTGTTTGTGTTTATAAATACACATCCCATTCGACCACTGTAGGGAAGAGTATCTGAATGCAGGGTAAACACCTACTGGGTGGAAAAAGTTATCTTGCAAAATACAGTATTTAAGACAATAAAACTTGATTTCAATGACCAGTGGGATCAGATGACTTTCTTCTATCCGGAAAAGAATAACTTCTAAGCACTGTTGGTTCAATGTTCTGCTAATCGCAAATAAATACTATACCGGTAAGTTCTGTGAGATGTGGATGGGTTCACAAGTGGCTGAAACACAGCTCCAAACATCTCCACTATCCAAAATTGAAATGAAGATTGGGCAAATACCTGAGATTTGCATACAACTCCCATATATCACCTAATGCCAGTGATGGATAAATAAAAGCACAGGGGTAAGTAACTTGCATCATATCATCCCACATCAGAAAGATGCTTAGATTGAAATGGCTATAAATGTCATGATTTTGAAATGTAGATCCTGTTAGCAAAAGCTGCAAAATGACAAGGAGCTAGTGATTGGCCTTACACATCCAGGGTGGAAGTCTCTTGACACAAGGAAAAGAGAATTACTGCAAACTTGTACGGACTGTCTGAGAAATGTCAGAGATTCCATTGAGAATTGGTATCTGTGTGCTTGAATTTCCATTAGCTCAAACAGATTGTGTCTGATGGTCATCCCTCTTCTGAGCTGTCAATATTATGTGGCTAGGAAGAGTCAGAAAATAGGGAAGGAGAGACAATATCAACATTGACTTACACTCTGAGGCATGAGGGTCTTAAAAGTGAATAAAAAAGTGTTCATTCAACTTTTATAGTAGTTTCAATTTCAACAGAATTAACGTAAGGTTTATTTCAGAGACTGCCTCTGAGACGGCTGTCTATTTCAAGTTTTCTCACACTTCAGTTTTTTAAACAGACCCTAACAATTTTAACTATCATCTTAACTATTTCATATGAAAGAATTACACAACTGTAATTTAATTTTCACTTTTGAATATTATTATTATAGGTGGACTAGGTGGCAATGCTCGGTTACCTGAAAACATTGTTTTCAGTTGCTCGTAACTTTGGAAATTCTAATAATTTGGAATACAATTTTGTATGACAGGTGTCTGCCTTGGACTGATTTTTTAAAAATTTCTTTGCCTTTATGTGTTCAAAGCAGAGATCCCATTGATTACAGATGCTGCTGTAAGTAATCAAACTTCTGCCAGTCAACCCAGTCAAGATCTCAACTCAGGCACCCAAGCAAATGAGAAACACACACAATAAGTGTCAACCCAGTAAGTAAGATTTGATTTAAGTGACTTGATTAGTATCACACAGAAACTCCATAGAAGTATTTAAGTGCTTTGACTATGAGTCCATTCTCCTCCCCTTCCTACAATTCCCGGCCTCATTCACTACGCACTTTTAAACTTCTGCAATGGTCTTACAAAGTCTCCATTGCTACACAGTTCTCATTCATCCTTTGAGCAGGGGCATTCTGAGCACTGAATGAATAAGGAGTCCTGTAGAAGAAGTAGAATGTGATCATGTCGTTAATGACAATGACATATGCATATGCAAATAAGGGCTGAATTAAGTTTGCACCAGCAATCTTAATTCTGGCATATCCTTAATTCTGAGTGCTTGACTTTGCAACCTTAGGACTATTATTTTGACATAGTTTTGTGTATAATATACTATTTATATTGTAGCAACATTTAAACACTTCAGACACATTGGGGCCTCATTGCACTATTATGTCTAAACACATAGTGAGAGACAATTCCTGTCCCAAATAGTTTACAATCTAAAGTTAAGACCAAACAGGACAAAGGTCCATTCCACTAGGGGCTTTCTTCTGGTTTAAAACCATGAGGTCAATCCTCAGCTGCTCTGAATCAGTATAGATCCTTTAAAGTTAATGGAGCTATGCCAAGTTACACCAGCAAAACAACTAGCACTAAATGTATGTCCTAAAAATATCTGTCTTCCTAAATCATTGCATCTCTTTTGAATACTGAAAGTTTCCTGAGCTCCTTTTACTTATTTTAGTGTACCTCTAGACTGCATTGCTCTTTTGGGGTACCGGAAGTACCCTGAAATAGCAATGCTGCATCTTTAAAAGCACCCACTATTTCCCGAAATAGCAGGAACGCTATTCCGGCATACCTGTAACCCTCGTTCCATGAGGGTTAAGTGATTTGTCAGAACAGTGCCTTATTTTGAAATTTGGCGCTGTATAGACAGTGCCAAATTTCAAAATAAGCTCTTTCAATTTAGACTCGGAATAAACTACGCAATGTGTGTTGCGCAAATTGCGTAGCTTATTCTGACAGAAGGGTGCTGTCTAGATGCACCCTTAGGCTAGATCTAAACTGCATCCCTCTGTCAATAGAGGGATGCAAATCAGGCACATCGAAATTGTTAATGAAGCTGGGATTTAAATATCCCGCACCTCATTAGCATAAACATAGCCGCCGCTTTTTTTCGAAACTGAGTTTTTTCGAAAAAAACAAACAAACAAAAAAAAAAACCAACCCTGGCTGTCTAGACGCGGATCTGTCGAAAATAAACCCTTTTTCGACAGATCCCGTATTCCTCAAAAAACTAGGTTTACAGGATCTGTTGAAAAAGCGTTTATTTTCGACAGATCTGTGTCTAGACTGCCGTTTTTTTGAAAAAACTCCGTTTCGAAAAAAGTGGCAGACATGTTTATGCTAATGAGAATATTTAAATCCTGGCTTCATTAGCAATTTTGATGTGCTTGATTTGTATCCCTCTGTCGACAGAGGGATACAGTCTAGACGTAGTCTTAGAGTGGGGCAGAGGTATTAGCTATCTTTCCATGAAAACAAAATGTTTCAACATTGAAAATTCACTCCATCAGATTCTATATTTTTCCTTCTATGTTTCTGTTCACACTGACTGTGATGCTCCAAAACAGACCCAAGACCATGAAAATAGGGGGCAGCAGTTGATAATCTTCAGAAACAGGCAGAATTGCACACACTAAGAAAAAAGAACTTGAAATAAATATTTGCTCCATATGAGGAAAAAACCCCCAAGCTGAGAGGTCAAATTTCCTGCAAATATTTCAACATTTAAGTCTGATATGTTTTCTGACTAGGACTTGTAATGGGGGAGAAGTATAAATGCTATTTGCACTGATATATCTTGCAATATATCGCTATGGTTATGTTAGTAGTAGTATACTCCCTTTTCATTAGAATGTGGTGTCAGAATTTACGTACTTGTATTTTCAGTTGGTGTTCAAGTGCCTGTATCACATAGTACATTTAATTGACTACTTGCAAATCAGCTGATTTCAATATCTATTAGAAAACTTCGGCAGAGCTCAATTCAGCATTTCAACATTTTGAGGGTCACAATATCCCACGAAAAGACATTATACAAGGTGACCTACATAAAAGGGGGTTAATTAGAGTGGGACAAGAGGCTAGAGTAAGGCCAGAAATACAAGACTAAGTTTGGAAAGTAAGGAGCAACAATAATAAAAGCGCTAATTAATTTTCCCATTACAGCTTAGTATCAGGAAGATTTCTGGTATAAATTCTTCTGCGTGGGAAACATGTGGCTACTTCAGATCACTATTCCTGCTGGCCAGTGAGCTGCAGAAGTAAAGATTTGGAGAACTTATAACAAGGGATTTTTTATGCTCAGTTCTCTTAAAACCTTTCAGATCTACTCCGTTCAATGGCCCTGTTTTTATACCTATGAAAACAAAGGGGAGTCCTTCCATTGATTTCAGTGGGTATGGATTGGGACCACAAAACAGGATTTCATAGGGAGTGAGGAACTCTTCAGAGAGGCACAAGGCACACGTTTTCTGCCTAGATGGGGATTAACAACCTCTGAGGCTTTAGCACACGACAGTTACCTGGACATGAAATAGAGGGCAAGTGATGCTGGGCTTTTATTCTCAATACAGATGTAACAGAGAAGTGGAAAGAAAAAAAAACCAAAACACTATCAAAGATTTAAGCCCACTGCTCTTTAAGGAGAAAAATGTCCAAGTAAAATTCGATGCAAGAGTTACATTATAGCAATTTTTAATTTTCCCTCTTCAATTAAAAATGCCACAGACATTAGAATATTTTTGGCCTAATATACTCTGTTTCTGGGTTTTCAAAAATGCTAAGCCTATACCCTGTTGCGGTACACATTTTTGTGCTGCTTTACATGACTATCTTTTGATCAGGTAGATAACTCTATTGTAGGTCTCTTATAGACTTCAACATATGTTGCAGAATCATTTCAATGAAGTGAGTGGGGTTTTTGTTGCCATTTTTATTTCTTTTTGGCAGAAAACAAACATTGCTTGACATGTGAAATTGCAACAGCATTTTATTAATCGGTGTATTATACATTCCACCACCATTTCAGTCATCATTCATCTGCTGAGCTTAAAGGTTTCTTTAATCAAACTATAAAGAGGATATGAAAAATGATTTTAATTAAATAATTCTACCTAAATGATGGTTTGTGTTACCTTTACCTTCACACCAGAGCAATGTGCATCTTGGGGGTAAGTACGCTGACAGGAAAATGAACAGCAAGGAGATGAGAGTTTAATCAGAAAGCTTCGCTACTGGTGGTCTGGAGGAGATATGTGCATAATAAAAAGAAGACCAAAATATCCCTTGAATTAGGAGTGCTAGAAATCCAGATCTGGGTCTGATTTTCACCACATCCCTGGTTCAGATCACCATCAAACTATGGATGTTCAGATCAAGCACTGAATTTCCCAGCTCCCTGCAGTTACCCTAGTCCAAAACAAAGAACGCAACAAGAGAACATACTCTAGAATTCTACTGCTTGTAGCAGGGAATAGTTTGGTAAGGGACATAGCAAGTGAGTGTTACCAAAACACACGGCTATGGAATACAGGGCTGCGCAGCCAGTATTTTTTCTGGGCTCACCCCCAGAGTTCAGCATTCCTGTTCCAATGGTTCCCTCTTTTGGTGTGATGAGGAGGGCAGGGGAAGCTGCCCAAGGATAAGACCGTTCAGAACCCAAAGTCCAGAGAAAGTGAGAGCTCAGAAGAAGAGCAGAGCTGGGCTGAGAGCTTGAGGGAAGTGATGACTCTGCGGGAGGAGCCGTGAGAGCTCCCTGGTGAGTAGTGGAGCTAGATCAGGCTGGAGAAATCAGGAAGCATCTGGGGGAAGGGGGAAGGCGGATTCCAGACTAGAGAAGGCTGGGCCAGGTGTGTGCGGATGGTGGATGAAGTCTGACAGCAGCAGAGCCAGATGCCTACACAGCACTCTAAGCTAGAGAGCTGAAGGCTGGGGAATGATGGTGGGGGAACTCACTGATGCCTCTGGTCAAGAACTGGAACCACACAGGAAGGAAAGAGGGCTAGCGGGCTTGGGGTGAGGCATGGTGAAAGACACAATAGCTGTGCCTGGGAGCTGGAGCTTGGTGAGAAATACTGGAGCTGTATTGGGGACTTAGAGCAAACTGAGAGACTCCAGAATGGTAAGGGAGAGCTGCAGCATTGTGAGACTCCCAAGCTGTGCTTGGGATGCTGATTAATTCCTGGAACTTGAGAAACTGAATGCATTGTTCGGACAGTGCTGCAGAAAAGTGGGATATTTTTTGTAATAAATTAACTCCATAAGGTGCTGTTTATACTCTGCAACCTTATGCGGAGTTACTACAGACTCCAG
The DNA here is from genome assembly GCA_032595735.1 of Pelochelys cantorii. NCBI lineage: Eukaryota > Metazoa > Chordata > Testudines > Trionychidae > Pelochelys > Pelochelys cantorii. The sequence continues at coordinate 35,473,424 of CM064340.1, forward strand.
AAGAAAGGGGAAACTGTGGAGGAGCCCCAGTGGTGCTGCAGCCAGTCACAAGATGGCTCCCCAGGAAGGGGTCACCACACGAGAGGAATTCTCATTACTATGTACAACTCGGAGAGATTTGGCAGCTCTGCTTCTCAATGGTAATTGCATTTTTAACTTCATGGGCAATAGAACTTGCTTCATTCATCTGTCTGTCCTCACATACATCTCTATACCCTTCGTACCAAAATGTGCACGGTAGTATCAGTCACAAGGCTGACAAAAAGGATAGTTCTCGTCTATCTCTGACAGAAGAGACAGAACGGCATCACTAATAATTTTAATATTCAATATCTTGTAGGCTATACTGCAGCATTTTGTTATAGAATCTGAGCCAGGGGTTGTGGAGGGAGAAAGGGGAGACTTTGGATCTTGGAGTGTACTGACAAAAGTTAATTCCTCTTTTCAAATTAAGTATTTCAGTGGCCTCTAGCCTTTTAAGAGCATCCAACAGATTGAAATTGCAATTAGAACTGAACCGTTATAGATTATAAATGAATGATTTAAAGGCCAGGGGCATTTAAATTAAGTTTTGCAATGAGTAAATAAACCAAATAATCTCATTCCTACTGACAACAAGTTAAGACACTTTAATTGAACACAGTAAGTAGGTCTCAGGTTAGTCCTGCTTCACCTAACCAATTGTCTTGATAGAAACTAAAAAAAATGCTCCTTGTTTTTTCAGAGGTTCTGCCAGCTTGAATATAAACTTCACAAGATGAATTTACTGGTAAGGGTCTATGATAGGTTTAAAATGATTTTATGTCTGGTGGGTGCTAAGCTATTGATTAATAAACAAAATGATACATTGGTGCAGCACATTTTTGAATATGTTATGAAAACTGTGGTCCTTGATCACTTGTGAGTAATTAACTAGGTTTATAGTATTTTTTAAAAGAGTGGGGATATTGATCCTCATATCTGGGTTAAATACAACTGCCCAATCTGGATTGCAATTTTTCTTAAATTTCAAGTGAAAAAATTTGTCTCCGTCTGCTTTCCTAAAACAATCATGTTGCTTCTTTTGAATGGTCACTGCATCCTTTGAGATGTCTCTCCTCCATGTACAGAGCAACAGGCAGAAATGAGAGAATCACACATTCTAAACACAGAAGGCATTTCTTCTCGATTTGTTGACTCTTGGCTCCCCCACCTCCCACTTACCCAGTTGGGAATTAGTTTTAAAACGCAAACTATTATTAAACTATTATTATTATTATTATTACTATTAAAACTCTTCCACGACAACTTAACTATTCTGAGCTTTGTTTGAATGCATTTTTCACAGTTTCTAATGAGCATCCACAAGCCAGGCAGGGCATACTCTTCTGTGAGTACTACACTTCCACAGCTCTGCCCTATGCTGCATAAGCTTGGGCTGTTGTGCCCTTCCAAACACAACACAAGTCCACGGGAAGTACTGCTACTAGATGAAAGCCTTAAACAGGCATAGCCTGTTCCTTCAGTTCTTGTGTACCGTAATCAGTGTTAAGTAGTCCCATTAAAGCCAATACAACTATTTACATGAGTCAGGGTGGCAGGATTTGACCCATACTAGGAGAGAAATCTGTGACCTTACCTATTTCCTATAAGCATCAGTCTGTACTGCAGCCAAAACCAGCAGTAAAACTAGTCCCAATAATAGTTTGAGTTTTAAAACTAATTTACATTCAGAAAGAGCTGGCACAGATTCCATATAACACAGTGTGTGTCAGTCGCATACCCACCAGAATTTTCATGTATCTTCTTGAAAGCAGCTTTTGACTAATCTCCTTTGCATTGTTAGCCATGATACATTGCTTTTTCTAAAAAAGCATAGAGAACACAAGGAAACAGAAAACTGACTCTCATGTCATGAGAGATAAAAATGAAGAGGCCATCCACGGACTTACATGAAACATGTATAAGAATTTGAAGTCCAGCTTCATTATTCCTTACTCAGCATTATTTCTGTAAGTGAACTACAGGTTCAGAATAGTATTCCATTAACACAAGTAAATGTCGCACTTGCAGTGTATACTGAAACACTATTTGTGTACTGGTAATAAAACAAGCCATTAGGCTTAGACACCAAGACAAAAATGCAATTACATTAGCTCTGTTGGAATAATGGCTCAAAAGCTGACTTCCTGTCTGATTATACCTCAGTACAGTATCATTACATGAGCAGTAACATTACTTGTACAGAATACTGCTTAAGGGGAAAAAATCCTTGGCAAACCCATTGAAAATACCAAGAAGAGAGAAATAAACAAGATCTTACTATAGTTTAAGGACAATTTTTAGTCATGATCTCCAGATATACTGTACACTGACAAGTTTCAGTATTAGTCTATTTCAGCAAAAACACAGGTCCTGTGGCACCTTAAAGACTAACACATTCATCTGGGCATAAGCTTTTATGGGCTGGAGCCCACTTCATCAGATGCACAAACTGGAAATGTCCGTTTGGTAGAGATACATATACTCCCATCTTTGCATGTGTATATATACCCATGCCAAACTAATTTGTTAGTTTTTAAAGTGCTACAGGATTCCTCATTGTTGTAGCAAAAGAAATAGTAATGGGATCTACTTTTGACCAAATTTTGCCACTGGGACTCAGAATTAGCTTCTTGTGAGCACATTCAATGGCAGGGGTTGGCCAGCCAGGTGTGGATTATGTTGACTTTCTTGCACAGGAACTGGATTTGCTATATTTAGTGTAAATATTTCTATTGTTTCCAACTATATAGCATAGTACACCTCACAGCAGCAAAGATGCAGGACTCTGCTGTCATGAATACAGGAAATTAATATTCATGGCTGGACTGATGCTAGTTAGGGATGTAAATTGTGACCGTTTAAACGGTTAACTGATAAGCATAAGCGTATCAGTTTCCGTAATGGTTACTCACTGGCTCCCAACCTGCTCAAAAAGAGCACATTGATGCCCTGCACTGCAGCCTCTGTAGCGGGAGCGGGGTGGTAGGTGGGAGCCCAGCGCACATTGTCTGCCAACCCCTGCTCCCAGGGAGCCAGCTGCACTAAGAATTTCAGCGGCTATACGGTTACATTATTAAAGTTTTTTTAACATCCCTAGTGCTAGTACTTTAGTGTCCAAGGCTGCCTACTACCCAGTAATTCTACTTAGGCAGAACAGTCCTAGCTGGCATGGGTGGAGAGGTTAGACAGCAGTCAGTCCTAAAAATTAGGTACTTTGCCTGAGTAGCATTTGTCCTGAGTCAGGCTAGTAGTCAATGACAAAATCTTGCAGTTCCCCTCTTTACCTCAGATTCCCAACTTAGCATTGCCACACAAGAGCTCATTAAGTCTTGGACTAAGCAGTAACAGAATGGACTGCTGGCGATTTTACACATCCCAGTGTATCATCTAGTACAGATGTGGTTGCTAAAACAACCAGCTGAAAAAGGTCACCTTTGTAATAGACGAGAAAGCCATTAGCACTGAAATTTGAAAGATACTTGATAACCATGGTGTGTCCCTTCAGGTTTTTAATCCTCTAGGAGGCCATTTCATTTTCTTATATCTTAAAATTATTAAAAGGTTTTCACTTGCCCTTACTCAGTCAAAACCACAATGCTGTTTTTATTAAATGTTGCTTTCCTTTTAAATATGCACCTTCCTAGCAGAGTTCCCATAGCACTGAGAGATTTCTTCACATTGTAACTTAGTAGGGATAGATCCTAGTAATAATCAAGAGGCAACCTGGTGAGATTTTTAAAATATTTTTTTACCCCAAAAGTTAGCTCTCCACATGAAGAACAAGAAGCAGAAGTCCTCTAACACTTCTAACACTTACTGAAAAGGGCCCTGTAGGCACATTCCTGTATCTTGCATGCGAAACATTTTTCACATGAGAAAACCTTAACAAGTTTTCACACATTTGGTCAAGGCCCAAAATATAAACATTTGCACTGAACACTTCTGTATCCCCAGCTGAATGTAACCATTTTTAAAGCACAAACTAGGCTGCACTTTTATAGGGAAAAAAGCAAAAGTGCAAGTGTCAGACATTAATTATTTAGCATTTTATCCACCTGCTAAAAAAGTCTTTCCCCCCACCAACCCCTGGCTTTGCTGGAGATGTGTCCCCACAATCCCCAAATTTAAACATCTCTATCATCATCCTGGGTCAACTACAATGAGGACTTCTCATTCTGAAACAGTATGTCTGCTACTGTTCTCAAAACTGGCAATGAGAATGCAAATAGGAATTCTTCAGACAGTCTAAACAAGACTCATTTAAGAACTGGAAGGCGCCTTGGTGCATGATAAAAGGTTCCAGAATGCTTATACACACTGTGGTTGCCAAGTTTCTAATTGCACAAAGCCCTTGCCCCTTCTCTGAAGCCCTGCCCCTGCCTCACTCCTTTTCTGAGGCCCTGCCCCTGCTCACTGCATTGCCCATCTATCCGTGGCTCACTTCCCCACCCCACTCAATCATTGTCACTGGGCTGGGGCAGGAGGTTGTGGGGCAGGATGAAGTGAAGGCTTAGGTTAGGGTTGCGGGGGGCTCTGGGACGGGGCCAGAAATGAAGGCTTCAGAGTACAGGAGGGTATGAGGGCTTCAACTGGTGGTGTGGGCTCTAGAGAGGGGCCAGGGATGAAGGGCTTGGGGTGTAGGAGGGGGCTCTAGGCTGGAGGGTGGAACTGAGAAGTTCAGAGTTGGTTGGGGTGTGGAGGAAGTACAGGGTTTTGGGCTGCAAATGCAGGTTCCAGGGTGGGGCCAGAAATGAGCGGTTCAGGATGCGGGAGCAGGCTCTGGACTGGGGCAGAGGTTGGGGTGAGTCCTTTAGAAGGGGCTCATAGTGTGGGCTCTGGACGGGAGTTTGGGAGTAGGAGGGGATATGGGTAGCAGAGTCCTGGAGGTACTGAATTTGGGGACTCCTTGGAAGTGGCGACATGTCCCTGGACTCTGAGGCATAGGGATGGGGACCCTCCCCCAACCTTCCTCTGCCAAAGAGCCAGAGGAACACACCACCACTTCTGGGAGCTGTGGGTCTCCCAGCCACTCCAAATGGACTTCTAACGGCCCAGTCAGCAGTGCTGACCAAAGTCAGCAGGGTCCCTTTTTGACCAGATGGTCTGCTAAAAAAAAAGGATACCTGGAAACACTCACACACATGCATCCACTCAATTTGTCATTGGGGGCTTTTACTCTTACTAGTTCTGGGTGGTTGCTTAACTTTTGTGTGTGTAACTAGCACCGCTAAAAATGTGAGTCTGACAGCCCCAGAAACAAAATCCCTCCTTTTAGCCAGAGGAAGAGCAAGCATCCCCAAAGCACTTTGCCACCAGGGCCTTATTTCAGAGGGCCTACCTGTAGGTGACTTAAGGCAAAGAATGGGCTTCCACTGAAATGTTTCTTTAAGCTAGATCTCAGTTGTAGTTGGTGGTGACAAGAGTTGTTTAGTAGGAGCTGAAAATCCTTTTGAAATGTCACTGAAGGGCATCCGGAACGGATTCAGTCCCCGATTTTCTCAAAAGGCATTCAGAGAAATGAACAAACACAGTGCTAAGTCCATTTGCTCAGAATCCAGTTTAAGACTATTTACCAGCACTCCCGGGGCTCTCAAAGGGGCTCAAACCCTACCTCAGAGACAAAGACGGTATTATTGGCTAATTTAACCCACAAGTCACTCTGACAAAAAGGCGCACAAGTTGAACCAAATGATTAAGTTGATAAAAAGTCAGCAAGTGATAAAAACACTGAGCTCTGGTATTTGGTGGTACATTGAGGAGAGCAAAGCAGCCTGAACTGAAGCTTTGCAAAAATAAACACTCACCAATCCCACATCCAAAGAAACAAGAAAAATCTGGACTCCTTTCACCATTAAAAACTGGACAGTTGTAGGAGCCATTGCTAACTCATCCCTGAAGGAACTGAGATCAATTGAGTGAGGGGTCGGGGTGGAGAAGGAGACAAAATCTGCTCCCTCAGCAATGACAACTGCAGCTAAATAGGAGCAAAGCCTGCCTAATTAAGCGTGCCATTTGATAAAATACCCCACCTATCTCCACCTTCTCTTTATTTTTCTTTAATCTGCATTCCTTCTCATTCTCATTCTCTTCTCTTTTACCAGCTATCAGCACCTCCACATAACATGTTGTAAGTAGCAGACCATTCTACACAGAAGGATACAGATGTATTAGATATATAGATGAATTACTGCAGAAATGCAGAGTATTTTTCCCAGGTTCTTGCCTGGAATTTTTGAATGTTCTGTCATGATATCTAGTCTAAGGGGTGCTATTTATATTAGTTCTTCATTCTTGTTTTTCACCTTAACAAGATACCACGAAGTAATAAGAAAACAACTGATTAAGTCAGTCTAGTGACTCCAGAAGACCTGGCCAGAGGTTAATAGCTAAGATTTTAGCACTGCTAGTTCTCTCCCAACCAACCTGCCTTTCTTTTGCTCTGGTTCTTGATGTTGTGCCAAGAAGCAGGAACGGGAGAGAAGATACTGCATTACAGCTCACATGCAATTTTATCACAGGAATCAGAAACTTTAGATTCCTGAATTAGATTTGAATCACTTCAATGTTTCCTTAAAATTAGTGTCCGCTGCATTAGCCAGAAGAAATTGGAAGTTTGACCCCCTGGACTGATTCTCCTCTCATCCCTGTTTCAGTCTGGTGAACTCAACTGAACTACTACTGATTTAAACTGCTGAATGTGAGCAAGAAGAAAATTTGGCTGTCTGAATAGAAGGTAAGAAAGGAAACAGAAAAAAACCTCTACTTAATGGAAAAACAAAAACTATTTAGTTAACTAAGTTTCCTCCTTTCCTACTCTAATTTCATTGTGTGGTAAAGAAAATCTGTCCTATAGGAAACTGTTGAAAAATTAAATGTTTAAATTTACACATTGCTGCATATTGTAGAGACCACTGAAAGAAATATGTAAAAAAAAATCAGCTATGAAATAATTTGAAGGGTATTTCAGATACTGATAGTATTACTTACATTTAATCTAATTAGACATCTTTTTAGCTATATTTTCAAGCCAGCCTCCAGGATGCTGCACACAAATCTTCTGCAACCAGCATATACCAAAACCAACCCCTCATTTGTGCATTCAAACCCCTATGTATCCAAACCATTCAAGTAACATGTGTAAAATTTATGTGCATGGATTGAGAGGTTTGGTTGAACACTTAGTCCTTCAAGCTCTTTTTTCTGAATTTATGCATCCTCCCATCTTTCATACTAGACTCATTCACCATGCCAGAGAGGTAGTATGGTGCTTTATGCCAAGCACTAAATATGGAATGTCACAAGCTGGGCTCTTGTTCCAGCTTTGTAATGGGAGTTTGGGAGACTCATTGCATATCTGCTTTCATAGAATCATAAAATCCTAGGGTTGGAAGAGACCTCAGGAGGTCATCGAGTCCAACCCCCTACAAAAAGCATGACCAATCCCACTAAATCATACTAGCCAGAGCTTTGTCAAATCAGGACTTCAAAACCTCTAGGGATGGAGATCCCACCACCTCCCTAGGTAAGCCATTCCAGTGCTTCACCATCCTTCTAGTGAAATAGTTTTACTTAATATTCAACCTAGACCTTCCCCATTGTAACTTGAGACCATTGCTCTTCGTTCTATCACTACTAAGAACAGCTTCTCTTGATCCTCTTTGGAACTCTCTTCAGATAGTTGAAGGCTGCTATCAAATCCCTCCTCACTCTTTTCTTCTGTAGACTAAATAAGCGCAATTCCCTCAGCCTCTCCGCGTAAGTCATGTGCTTCAACCCCCTAACAATTTCTGTTCCCTTCCGCTGGACTTTCTCCAATGTGTCCACATCCTTTCTGTAATGGTGGGGCCAGAATTGGATGCAATACTCCAGATGTGGCTTCACCAGTGCCAAATAAAGGGGAATAATCACTTCTTTAGATCTGCTGGCAACGCTCCTACTAATGCACCCTAATATGCCATTAGCCTTTTTGACTACAAGGGCACACTGTTGACTCATATCCCTCTTCTCATTCACTGTAGTCCCCAGGTCCTTTTCAGCAGAACTGCTGCTTTGCCAATTGGTTCCCAGCCTGTAACAATGCTTGGGATTCTTCAGTCCCAAGTGCAGAACTCTACACTTGTTCTTGTTGAACCTCATCAGATTTCTTTTGGCCCAATCCTCCAATTTGTCTCGGTCACTCTGGACCCGATCTCTTCCCTCCAATGTATCTACCTCTCTCCCTAGCTTAGTGTCAAGGCAGTTGCCTGTTTGGCTTCATACCCTCACCGCACTTTAGACTGCAAGGTCTGAGCAGCACATAAAGCGACAAAAAGGCTTTGTGACTCAATGTAGCTGATCAGTATTTAGATTAAACTCACCTTGAATGAGCAAAGATCAGGCAGGAGAAAAATCAAAGAACCACACATAAAATTCATGTAAAAATTAAGTCGGGGACCCTGAGGTTGTGCTGAGGGTGCAATCCATCCCCTCATCTGGGTCATTAATTTTCCAACCATTCGCCATTATGGATGATTCAGTATTTAGTTGGATACTTAATGCTTATTCAAGCCTTAACATTTTCTGTGAAATGAAAAATGTGTTTTTGTGTAGCATTCTCTATGGCTGTGTCTAGACTGGCAAGTTTTTCCGCAAAAGCGGCTGCTTTTGCGGAAAAACTTGCCAGCTGTCTACACTGGCCGCTTGAATTTGCGCAAGAACACTGACGATCTAATGTATGATCGTCAGTGTTCTTGCACAAATACAATGACTCTCCCGTTTGGGAAAAAGCCCTCTTGCACAAATGCTTTTGCGCAAGAGGGCCAGTGTAGACAGCTGAGAACTGTTTTGCGCAAAAAAGCCCCGATGGCGAAAATGGCGATCGGGGCTTTCTTGCGCAAAACCGCATCTAGAGTGGCACAGACGCTTTTCCGCAAAAAGTGCTTTTGCGCAAAAGGTCCGTGCCAATCTAGATGCTCTTTTCCGCAAATGCTTTTAACGGAAAAACTTTTCCGTTAAAAGCATTTGCGGAAAATCATGCCAGTCTAGACGCAGCCTACCAGTCTGAAGCTATTTTTCCTAACTCAGATTTCATTTTGTTTGAAATGATCCTTTTCATTTCAATTCCTCTTCTGTCCCTCCCTCACTTCAAAACTTGAAATGATCAGAACCAAGCTTTGATCTAGAATCCTGACGCAGTCGGTAACAAGGTGGTAAAAAATGAAGCTATGTAAAGATCTCTCCTCCCAGGAAAAAATGCTGACCGCTATAAAGCAGTTCGGTTAGAAACCCTGAACATGCACTGAAACACAAGGATGCAGCACCTTGTATTTCAACACTAAGCCTGTCACTATGAAACACAGAAGCCTTTTAGCACCACTTTGGGGCTTGTTATTGTTGTTCATATCACCTTAAATTATATCATTCACATTGGGACAAGGCCTGCACAGCAAAATCCTCTTGATCTGAAGTCGCTCTATTTAAGAGCCAGTAACTTCATAGTCAAACAATGTCTAACCTAGCCTGTAAATTCAGAGAGGAGAAGTTGGCATGTAAAACAGTGGGGCCAAGGTTCAAGATGCTCTTTAGAAGGTGGTAAACCAGGCGTGTCGTCAGCAAACTGTGCACACAGAGCCTCCATTCACACTACAGTGCTATTTCGGGATACTGGAGTATCCCAAAATAGCTATCCCGCATCTTAACAGCAAGTCTGTTATTTCGAAATATAAGGGGCTCACTATTCCGATGTCCTTGTAAACCTCATTTCACGAGGAGTAAGGGACGTTTCGGAATAGCGGGTTATTTCGACACGTACGTAAGAAGCTATTTCGAAATAAGATACGCAATTTGTGTAGCTCAAATTGCATATCTTATTTCGAGCTACGGTGCAGTGTAGATGCACCCAGACTGTTTATTTTTTAAAGTGGGCACTACACACGCTAAAGTGGAGTCCTGTGCTAAGTCTTCTGTAGATCTCCATTTCACTGAATCTCTTTTACAACCGGGGGCTCAGGTTTGTGTTCTCAGGGCTACATAGCTAACGGATTTTCTATTGTGAGTTTTTTTGTTTGTTTTGTTTCTTAAATAAACTAGGGGGTGGTGCCCCCTGCTCGCTTCGTTCGCCAACCTCCCAGTCTTTGGGGGTAAGCAAGCCCAGCTCTTCCCCTGGCGGCTGGGGGCTGCGCCAGCCCTAGCCTCTTGCCCCCTCCACCCCAGCTGCAGCACTGGCCTCTCAGCTCCCTCCCCCCGGCCTCTTCCCCAGGCTCTCAGCCTATCCATCCGGCCGCAGCCAGCCCATGCCTCCTACCCACCTCCTAGCCTCTCCATTCTCTCCCTGTCCTCTCATCTCCCCCGCCCCCTCCCCAGTTGCAACCCAGCCCAGCCTTTAATCAAATCCTTGTCCAACAAACAGAACTATTTACTTCTCACTTGTGGTCACATATTCCTATAACACTGGAGAGAAATTTGTAGAGGTGCCTGCCCCAGAAGTCATCACTTGCACACCAGTCATTTCTCAGATGTTCCCACACCTCAATGCAACCACCATTTCTTACATCTGACACTGCCCCCTATGGCACACCACTGCCCAGTGGCCCCACAGACGGCAACAGCCATTTGGAACAAACAAGAACTTGACAAATTCGGGTCTCTTTGATCAAGTCTTATATAAAAATAACTAAAAAACCAACACTCCGGTCATCTGAAGAAGTGGGCTGTGACCACGAAAGCTCATGATACCAGCTACATGTTTTGTTAGTCTTTAAGGTGCTACTAGACTATTTGTTGTTTTTTAAGTTTATCCTGTACAGACTAACTCGGCTACCCCCTGAAGCTAAAAAAACAGAGTGCTTTTTTCCCCCTTATGTTTGCCTTACATGCCTGCAGTTAAGCGGACTGGCAAACTTTTGTCCTGTCAGACAGTTATATACTGTGTGGGCAGTGGGTTCACCTTCCTCTAGATCTCAGAGCACTGATCACATGAGTGAGGGCAACATGCCCAATTGTCAAAGCTGCCTATGAGAGTAGGAGGTGATGATAAGGACATCTCCGTACTTGCCATCTAATTAGGGTGACCATATTTCCCTATGAGGAATTCTGAAAACCAAAGGGGAGCCTGCTGGCGCTCGGGGCTTTAGCCCCGTGGGGTGGGAGGAACCACTGTCCCTCAGGGCTTCAGCCTTGCAGGGGGCAGGGGAGGAGCCATCAGCACTTGTGCAGCAGCACAGGAGCCAGCAAACAGAGCTGTAAACAGGGGAGTTTGAGTGGGAGTTCTGTTGGAGGAGAAGTTTGTATTTGTATTGTTTGTATGTGTAGAGGCTTGTAGGGGTAGTGTGCTGGGAGAGAAGCTGAGCCCTGATTAGGGGGCGGGGCTTCACTGATTAGGGGTCCTATAAAGGTAGCCTTCTAGTCAGGCAGCAGCACAGACAGCTGCAGCAGCACAGGAGCCAGCAAACAGAGCTGTAAACAGGGGAGTTTGAGTGGGAGTTTGTAAAGGGAGTTTGGATATTGGGACTTGTTTGGGGTTTGTTTTTGCTGTGGAGGGGGTGTTTTGGTTTGTTTTTGTGTTCACCGGACTAATAGGATTTTGAAGAGAAAGTAGATATAACAGAGACAGTAGTGCCATGACCCAAGTAGTAGAGAACACAAGGAGGATGATTGGATGTGGTAGCTGCGGTATGTACATGATTCTGGAGGGGTTACCCGAAAGGAGTTTTGTTTGCATGAAGTGCCGCCTGATAGAGCTGATGGAGGAAAAAATCTCAGGATTGGAGATGCAGGTGGAAACTTTGGTTGAGTTTAGAAGGGGGTTTGAGCAGATGATGGAGCAAAGGCATGACGTGGCTGAAGGGGAAAGTTTAGATATGCAGATGGAAGCAGGATCAAGCCCCTTAGAGGGGGGACTGCTGGGTGAAGAAAATGGACAGTGGAAGCATGTGACTAAGAGAACCAGGCAGAGGAAAAGATGGGTCAGTGAAGGAAAAATAGAGCTTAAGAATAGGTATGTGGAGTTGGAGAATGAAGAAGGGGTACAACAGGCAGATAATGAAGATGGAAGGGTAAGGAAGAAGAGAAGAGTGGCTAGTCCTATAGATAAAGGGGAAGAGTTAATGGAAACAACACCAATAATGAGCATCAGGAGGATACAGGATGGGTTAAAGAGGATTACAAGGGAAAACAGGAATGGCAAGGACTTGCAGCTAGAGGAAGCTAGAGATAGACCAGACAATCACACTGTCACTAGGAAAAGGCAGGTCTATGTGATTGGGGACTCCTTATTGAGAAGAATAGATAGGCCTGTAACCAGAGCTGATCCAGAGAATAGAAGGGTGTGTTGTCTGCCAGGTGCTAAGATACGGGATGTGGAACTGAGGTTGAAGAGTATTATTAAGGGAGCAGGAAGGAATCCGTTGATCATCTTTCATGTAGGAACAAATGATACGGCTAGATTTTCGCTGGAACGAATTAAGGGCGACTATGCTAGGCTAGGGAGGATGCTTAAGGAAATTGAGGCTCAGGTGATCTTTAGTGGCATCCTGCCTGTTCCTAGAGAAGGGCAACTAAGATGTGACAGGATTATGATGATCAATAGTTGGCTTAGGCAGTGGTGCTATAAGGAGGGCTTTGGGATGTATGGCCACTGGGAGGCATTTATGGACAGAGGACTGTTCTCTCGGGATGGACTTCACCTAAGTAGGGAGGGAAATAGACTTCTAGGATGGAGGTTGGCTCAACTGATAAAGAGAGCTTTAAACTAGGAATTTGGGGGAGATGGTTGGGAGATGTTCAGGTAATCTCTACGCCAGATTTGAACACTGAGGGGGAGGCAAATGAAGTAAAGGATATAGCTGGGGGTAGGAGAATGTACATGAGGAAGGGTAGGGTGGATACTAGTCTAATAGGTCATATTGGAGGTACAACGTCCGTGCCAAATTGGGTAAAGAATGTGAGTGAGGCCAAACAGCAAAAATTAAGATGTTTGTACACCAATGCGAGGAGCCTGGGTAACAAAATGGAGGAACTAGAGTTAATGGTCCAGGAAGTGAAACCAGATATTATAGGAATAACAGAAACATGGTGGAATACTAGGCATGATTGGAGTACAGGTATTGAAGGGTATGTGCTGTTTAGGAAAGACAGAAATAAGGGTAAAGGTGGTGGAGTCGCATTGTATATCAAAGATGAGGTAGATTGTAAAGAAATAAAAAGTGATGGAATGGAGAAGACAGAGTCTGTTTGGGCAAAAATCACATTGGGGAAGAAAACTATCAGATCCTCCCCTGGGATAGTGCTTGGGGTGTGTTATAGACCACCAGGATCCACTTTGGATATGGATAGAGACCTCTTTAATGTTTTTAATGAAGTAAATACTCGTGGAAACTGCATAATCATGGGAGATTTCAACTTTCCAGATATAGATTGGAGAATAAGTGCTAGTAATAATAATAGGGCTCAGAGATTCCTAGAAGTGATAGCTGATGAATTCCTTCATCAAGTAGTTGCTGAACCTACAAGGGGGGATGCTATTTTAGATTTGGTTTTGGTGAGTAGCGAGGACCTCATAGATGAAATGGTTGTAGGGGATAATCTTGGCTCGAGTGATCATGAGCTAATACAGTTCAAATTGAATGGAAGGATAAACAAAAATAAATCTGAGACTAGGGTTTTTGATTTCAAAAGGGCTAACTTTAATAAATTAAGGAAATTAGTTAGGGAAGTTGATTGGACTAAAGAAATTATGGATCTTGAGGTGGAGGAGGCCTGGGATTATTTTAAGTTAAAGTTGCAGAAATTGTCAGAAGCCTGTATCCCAAGAAAAGGGAAAAAAATTATAGGCAGGTGTGTTAGACCAAGCTGGATGAGCAAGCATCTCAGAGAGGTGATTATGAAAAAGCAGAAAGCATATAAGGAGTGGAAGATGGGAGGGATAAGTAAAGAAAGTTACCTTATTGAGGTTAGAGCATGTAGGGACAAAGTGAGAGAGGCTAAAAGGCAGGTAGAGTTGGACCTTGCAAAGGGAATTAAAACCAATAGTAAAAGGTTTTATAGCTATATAAATAGGAAAAAAACAAAAAAAGAAGAAGTAGGACCGCTAATTACTAAGGATGGAGTGGAGGTTAAGGATAATCTAGGAATGGCCCAATATCTAAACAAATACTTTGCTTCAGTCTTTAACGAGGCTAGTGAAGAGCTTAGGGATAATGGTAATATAACAAATGGGACTAAGGATATAGAGGTAGATATTACCATATCTGAGGTAAAAGCCAAACTTGAACAGCTTAATGGGAGTAAATCGGGGGGCCCAGATAATCTTCATCCAAGAATATTAAAGGAACTGGCACATGAAATTGCAGGTCCATTAGCAAAAATTTTTAATAAATCTCTAAACTCAGGGGTTGTACCATTTGATTGGAGAATTGCTAATATAGTTCCTATTTTTAAGAGAGGAAAAAAAAGTGACCCGGGTAACTATAGGCCTGTTAGTTTGATATCTGTAGCATGCAAGATCTTGGAAAAAATTTTGAAGGAGAAAGTAGTTAGAGACATTGAGGTTAATGGCAATTGGGATAAGTTGCAACATGGTTTTACAAAAGGTAGATCGTGCCAAACCAATCTGATCTCTTTTTTTGAGAAAGTAACAGATTTTTTAGATAAAGGAAATGCAGTGGATCTAATCTACCTCGATTTTAGTAAGGCATTTGATACAGTACCACATGGGGAATTATTGGTTAAATTGGAAAAAATAGGGATTAATATGAAAGTTGAGAGGTGGATAAGCAACTGGTTAAAGGGGAGACTACAGCGGGTCATATTGAAAGGGGAACTGTCAGGTTGGAGGAAGGTTACTAGCGGAGTTCCTCAGGGATCAGTTTTGGGGCCAATTTTATTTAATCTTTTTATTGCTGACCTTGGCACCAAAAGTGGAAGTGTCCTGATAAAATTTGCAGATGACACAAAGTTGGGAGGTATTGCTAATTCAGAAAAGGATCGGGATATCATACAGAAAGATCTGGATGACCTTGTAAATTGGAGTGATAGCAACAGGATGAAATTTAACAGTGAGAAGTGTAAGGTTATGCATTTAGGGATTAATAACAAGAATTTTAGTTATAAGCTGGGGACACATCAGTTGGAAGTAACGGAGGAGGAGAAGGACCTCGGAGTCCTGGTTGATTATAGGATGACTATGAGCCGCCACTGTGACATGGCTGTGAAAAAGGCCAATATGGTCTTGGGATGTATTAGGCGAGGTATTTCCAGTAGGGATAAGGAGGTGTTAGTGCCATTATACAAGGCATTGGTGAGACCTCATTTGGAATACTGTGTGCAGTTCTGGTCTCCCATGTTTAAGAAGGATGAATTCAAATTAGAACAGGTACAAAGAAGGGCCACTAGGATGATTCGAGGAATGGAGAACCTGTCTTATGAAAGGAGACTCAGGGAGCTTGGCTTGTTTACCTTAACCAAAAGAAGGCTGAGGGGGGATTTGATTGCACTCTTTAAATATATTAGAGGGATAAATACTAGGGAGGGAGAGGAATTATTTAAGCTTAATACCAATGTGGACACAAGAACAAATGGATATAAGCTGGCTAGTAGGAAGTTTAGACTTGAGATTAGACGAAGGTTTCTAACCATTAGAGGAGTGAGGTTCTGGAATGGCCTTCCAAGGGAAGTAGTGGGGGCAAAAGATCTACCTGGCTTCAAAATTAAACTAGATGGGTTTATGAAGGGGATGGTTTGACAAGATAACATGGTTTTGGTAACTAATTGACTAGTCATTATCAGTGGTAAATAGGTCAATGGAGGGATGATAGGGGTTACTATAGAGAACTTTCTGGGTGTCTGGCTGGGGAGTCTTGCCCACATGCTCAGGGTTTAGCTGATCGCCATATTTGGGGTCGGGAAGGAATTTTCCTCCAGGGTAGATTGGCAGAGGCCCTGGAGGTTTTTCGCCTTCCTCTGTAGCATGGGGTACAGATCACAGCTGGAGGATTCTCTGCATCTTGGGGTCTTCAAACTATTTGAAGGCTTCAATATCTGAGAGATAGGGGTGAGGATTATTCTAGGAGTGGGTGGGTGAAATTCTGCGGCCTGCATTGTGCGGGGGGTCAGACTAGATGATCATAATGGTCCCTTCTGACCTTAAAGTCTATGAGTCTATGAGTGCTGGTGGCTCCCCGCCCTCCTGCAGGGATGAAGTTTACCCCCACAGCATGCAGAGTGGGGAGGAGAGGGGAGCCACTGGTGCTTGGAGATTCAGCAGCTGAAGCCCTGAGTGCTGGCGGGCCCTCCCCCGCCCCCTGCGGGGGACATATGGGACAATGTGCCTGTTTTTTAAAAAAAGTCGGGATGCCGAGAGGAGGCCGTAAAAACGGGATGGATGGTCACCTATATGTAATACTACTGCAACCACATATCACTGAAGTAAGAGACCAGAGTGACAGCCCAGAGAACACAATGGGAAACACCATGTCAAGCTTCTGCACGCTACTCCACTAATTTGCTTCAGTCCTGATGGACAACCTCTGGTAGCAAAGGGAAAGCAATATCAAAACTTATTCAGCCCTGGCTTTGTGTTAATACTGCCAGCAATTCCAGATAACATAACAATGCTTTTCATAACTCAGGACTTCATAGTCCTATGAGCAGAGAGTCAGGAATAAGTGACTTTCTCCTTCTACTGCTAGGGCTGACAAAGTTTGTTGAAACCTTTGGGCAATTCACTCAGCTTCTCTGTAACTAGTTTCTCCACCTGTAAAATGGGGCAAAACGCCCTTACATCAAAGGGACAGTTGAAAATGGATAAAGATATAATCTGCGATGACAAGTAAGGATAATTATTATCTTACCTGAGCTCACCTCATGATGCATTCAACCCCAGTTATCAGATGGTACAAACGCACACTTGGTCACAAAAATCATTGACAATATTTTAATAATAATACACTGATTGTGGCTCTAGGAGCCATGGAGAGGCACTTCTCACCTAGCCCCAGGCTCCTGTGGTGAGAGAAGGCTGGGGTAGTCCTCTCTCCCCAGAGCAACCTGCATACTGAACCCCTAATCCTCAGCCCCACTTGTGCCTCTCACCCCCCCACATGCTCCCTTCAGGCTGAAGCTCCCCTCAGTTCGTATGAGGATGTCGCTGGCTGTTCCCCTTCATCAGGGAGTGAGGGGAAAGTGCACAGTTTGCTCCATTCCTCACTCTGGCCTGGGAGCATAGGGGGCAGATGAACCTGGACCTGCCTCAGCCAGGGCACGTGCACCCCTCCCCCGGGTGTGCCCACTGGAGCTGCAGCGGCCATGGAGAGGCGCTTCTCACTTGCTCCCAGGCTGCTGTGGTGAGAGAGGGCTGGGGTAGTCCTGTCTCCGTGGAGCAGTGTGCACCCTGAATCCCTCACTTCCAGTCCCACCTGAGCCTCCCCCACACCCACCAGGCACTCTTTAGGGAGTGGTGGGGAGGACTAAAGCTCTCCCTTTCCTGATTTGAACAGGCACATACACAATTATTATATATGAAACTTGAACACCCTGGTCTGATGGACAAATGTGATCATACCCTTTTTAGCAGTGAGGAAAATTTGAGAGAACTTAAGTGGAAGTGTGTTTCAGAGCGTGGGATAGACCTCTGACTCATAGTCCATGCCTTCATAAATATACATAATTCCCACTGGATCAAACCCCACTTTGGAAAACTAGCTGTGTATACAGACCAGCATTTACTAATTCCTTCCCTTCCTTTGGCTGTAAAAATTAGAGGGATTTCCCCCTGATGAATGCCAAATTACTACTACTTAGTTGTCCTTTCACATTAAAATAATTTCTAACACTACAGCTGAGAAAAGAATTCGAGCACAGAATACTAAAGAGTCCAACACTTCATATGAGATTGAACAAATCATAACAATTTACAATATTAGCAAGCAGTTTAGCAGTGATATGGTTGACTTAACACTGTCATGGAATGACATTTAAATGGGACTAATGATACTTCATTCACTGCTTTTGTGTGAACTTCATTACAAAAATGTCAGAAGATAGATAAATGAATAATCAGTGTCATACCAGAGCAGACATATTCCTTTTTCTGAACGTCCGCCACATTGAAACCCCGTAGGTGTACAGGTGCCATGCAGAACGTGAACTGCCCAATTGAGCGCCTCTGCCGCAGCCAGTCAGACAGCCACGCCAGGTGGCAGTCACAATACAGGTAGTTGGAGTGAAGCCGCCTGCAAAGGACAGAAAGAGTCACATCACATCCGAATGTTTTAGAAACAGCGATAAAAAGAGAGCAAACACATACACATTCTCAGCAATACCATGCTAACACCATTGCATGAATTTTCACATAGGAGTTGAATTATTACAGTAAGTGGTTGGGGGGGGGGAGGAGTAAATCCACACCACTGAAAATTTGATCAAATTTTCTTTTCTATTGTACTGCAAAATCAATGAGTGAATCTGACAAGAAGCAGAGCTCCAAGAAAGCACCCCAAAGGCTGGGCGTGCAATCAACCCAAGAAACTGAAACATTTCTAGCAGACAGCAATCTTTGGTGAAATGACCAGTGCCAGGAGTACCATAGCACCTTCCTGGCAGTTGGAGGCCTTTACATTAGGGAGGGATAAACAAACATAGAGGACCCCCCAAAAAGAAAAAAAATAGTATCTATCAACTGAACATTTTCTGACCAATGAAAGTTTTAGTCCAATTTAGGTGAAGATTCCTCCTTCCCCAGGATTAAGTAGTTTACTAGAAGCATCGCTTGTTGTCATGGCCATCCATTGAGCTTCTAAGAGGAGTCTGAGAAGTACTGTTCAGCAATGGGTTGTTTATTTTACAGGCTCACCACAGACTGAAATCTTAAATACCAAATACTCAAGTGCTCTGAGACACATACATTACTTGCTCCTCCCCACACCCTGCCACCTCAAACAACAGTTCATTTTTAATGTGATGCAATTTCACAAGAAAAGATGTAAACGTATAACCCATCAGCTAGCTTTAATCCTCTCCCCCCCGACCTTTTACACTGGAAACACGCAACAAGGAATGAACCCAATGCAGTTTAATAACTACCGCACACATTAGATAGAGTTTCACAAGTTAAAACTGGCAAGATTAAACATTTCCTTCCTGTTAATGAGTCATTATGGCAAAGTTGAAATGACAAACCCCCCTGAAGATATTGCAAATCCTGTAAGATATCGTTAATCAAAGTGTTCGTAACTGCGATGCAGCAATAGATCACTTATTACTTTTAAAAAACAATCGGTGAGCATAGTATTTAGCCTTGCCTATCTCCAGAAGAAATTAACCATCAATCCGAGAGTTCTTCATATTACACACACCATGGCAGTAGAGATCAGCGGTGATGCCTGAGCTGACAGCCCCTAGATTTGTAAGTCTGTGGGGAGCCAGTGACACATTTTCAGGGGCTGAGCCTCAAGCTTGGAATTCATCTCCTTGCTTTGGCCAGTAGCGCCACTGGGCATGCCATGAAGCATATCTATTCACCCAACTTCCAGACAAAGAGGTAGGGCAGAGCAGTGATGCCATTATACATTGTGGCTATGTCTACACAGCTTCCCTCTTCTGCAAAAGCCTATGCAAATGAAGCATGGACTAGCATATTGATGTGCTTAATTTGCATAATTAATTAGGAGCCGTTTTTGCGCAAAAGGTTTTTGCGCAAAAAGGTGCCATCTACACAGCACCTTTTTGTGCAAAACCTCCTCTTGAGCAAGAGCTGTTCTTCCTGAAAAAATGAGGAAGAACGGCTCTTGCGCATAGGGGGTTTTTGCGCAAAAGGGCTCTGTGTAGACGGCGCCTTTTTGCGCAAAAACGGCTCCTAATTAATTATGTAAATGAAGCGTGGCAATATGCTAATCCCTGCTTCATTTGCATTGGTTTTTGCGGAAGAGGGAACCTGTATAGATGTAGCCTTCGACAGTTTCAGACGACACGACATCAGGTTAGATCTTTGGTCAAATGTTTTTATTAGAATGGGTTTTGTATTTAATTTTTGACAGGCACCCGTGTAGAAATGGAAAGAACAAATCTATACCATCACAAAGCAGAGAAACACTGTCTAGGAAAAGATCACCCTAAGTGCAGCAGGGCTGTGTCAACCTATAGATGAACAATTTCGTACAGCTAATTTGACAAAGAAGTAGCATTCCTTCCCATCACAACATACAACAGCATGCTATGATAAGACTCCGCATTGTACTTTCCAAAGAAAGTGTGAACATGCCTTTTTTTGTTTTCAGACAAAGCTCATATAAAAATTTCACAAGAACTGCTTCCAGTTCTCCTATTTATTTTCTTGCTAGATATGTTGGGCCAGTTTTGGGTTTAAATATTTTAACAGTGGGAATTGGATTGCTTCTCAGTCTGCCTGTACTGCCCCATGTGAGCTCTGGCTTTAGACTTGATAATGGTGTTAGTGTTGAAATGCTGAAGCATGCCATGGGTGTTTGGGAATTGCTCTTGGTCCATTGTAAACAAGCTGTCAAGCTTTACCAGGTAGTCTGGCCCTATAGCAATAAATAAATTAATGAATACAATAAGAATGCTTTAAAAGGGCTCCCATTGTAGCTGAAAAACATGGCTCAACCATCCTTTGTGTAAGTCAGGAGCACTGCAGCCATTCTCTCTCTCTCTCTCTCTCTCTATGTGTGTGTGACATTTTTTTAAAATGTAATTATTTACCACTGCAGTCACTCACAGATGCAGAGACAGCAGCAAACTTACCATTAAGGAAATTAAAACAGGGGCCCTGTTTAGCATAAATAAAGCTGTTTCACGCAAATGAAAGCAGATCAATAGAAACTAATTCCTGTAAATTCCAATAAAGAGTAAAAAAATCAATAAAAGAAAAAAAAAATAACAAGAGAGAGAGGCGTTAGGTCGAACAGATCAGCACAGAAGAGTGGATTTATTTATCTTCTTTTTTTAAAGGATTCTTAAGTGCTACAATTATATTAGTACATTTTTCTCTCCCTTAAAGGTCATATTGATTGGACATTTTCTTAGTTTTTCCTCCCGTGTTCTTCATAATGGACTGGATTTTTTTCTTTTAAAAATTCACATGACTCTTGTCCTTATAAAATAAGCTGTACTGAGAGAACTGAGGAGAAAGTTTTTATCCACAGACCAGCTTTCCCAACTGCCTATCAATGGACCCCCATACTCACTATAATTACATCCAGTTTATCCTCTACAGAACTATAGGGGATTGTATCATTTCCAAGGCCCATTCAATCTACGGTGTCTCTGCTAAACATGCTAACACAATAGCCAGGTGTGGTGATATTTTTGTAATGTGGACACTGAGGGCATGTCTACACAGCAGGGCTAAATTTGAAATAAGCTACGCAACTTGAGTTACGTCAGTCGTGTAGCTTAAGTCGAAATAGCTTATTTTGAATTTGGGCATGTCCACACAGCACTTATTTTGAAATAGAGCACTCTTCCTCCAACTTCCCTTACTCCTCGTACAATGAGGTTCACAGAAGTTGGAGTAAGAAGCCCGTTATTTTGAATTTATTTCAAAATAACGGGCTTGCTGTGTAGAGGCGCAATATGTTATTTTGGAATAACTAACATTATTCTGAAATAACGCTGCTTTGTAGACCTGCCCTTAAGTCACTGAGAATTAAATGAAGACTATATCCATTCTACATAATGTACTGCACAGCCATCAGATGACTGGATTTGGATAACTGACTGAAGGATCAAACACTGCATTCTACCTTCCGAAATTTAATCATCATGTGATAAATTCTATCCAATATGCTTTCTCTCATAGAGTATGCCCCTTCTGAAAGCAGTTTCTTTGAGTGTGTATCAACATAGAAGAGACAGAAAAAAAATATAGATACTTAAGTTCACAGACACATTACATATGAGAATGTACTGCTATCTCTCCCCTCATTAATGCCTCCCTCTGAACATTTTACCTAACAAAACAATAAGAGATCTATTTCTAAGTTGACTTGTTCAAAGATGCATTACCTGCATGGTTGCAAAAGGACACTATTATTTACTTCCGCAAGGTATGTTTAATATCAAAGCTATATTGTCCTGAAATATGAACCAACAATAGTCAAGTGTGTTTCTAACCATTTTTGGTTATGCAAAAGAATGTTAATATTTAGACATCATCTTTGTGAGATGTAATGGTGATGAGCTGGGGAGAATGGAACAATTTCAGCTTTTAGGGAGCAGAAGAAGAATTTATGCAACATTTGCGATGTCTGTGGTTATCTTACATGTATTATTCTTTTGATGGCTTTTCTTCCTCTGACAAAACAGAGGGAAGGTAAAATGAAAAAAAAATTAAATTGCTGTATTACAATTCTACCTTTTAAAAAGTTAGACACTGAACTGTTGCATGTAATATGGCAGCCTTTGAGACTCGCACATGCCACTTGCTATTTAGGAAACTACCTTTGCAGAACATAAGGTGAATAAATACAAATGCCAACTTTTAAAGGTGCCCTTTTAGCCATAGACTCTAAATTAAATTTGCAGCAGATCCTTTTAGAGAGGGTCAGCATTCATGTTCTGTAAAATGTGGTTCTCAGAATTCAATATAAAAGCTTCTCTTTATAAATCCTATTTATGACTTCCTTCCTTTTTTTCCCCTGTTCCCTTTTTTTTCTTGTTTAATTACAGCGAAGGGGGATTAGTCAGTGTAAGTCTCCAGGGAGCGATATACAAAGCCATCTCCGAAATTAAACTAAAGGGAAAATGGCAGCAGGCATTGAGCTCTGGGAACAGACAAGATTGATTGATCTGAAGTAGCCAGACAAAATATTCTGGATCATTAAGGGGAAGAAATACTTTAACCAAGCCCTCATCTCTCCCAAAACCAGATACAATTATAAAACCTCTTTAATCAGTTACATTATGTTGACATCTTTTTATGTCATTCTTTAAAGGAGAAAAGAAAGTAAACATAAATTAGAGGCTATCACTTTATGGAAATCAGCTTATGAACAGAGAAGAACCACTTTTCTTCAGGTAACTGACCTACTGTGATTATATGGAAATACATATTCCCACACTACAGTCTCCTCCTCAGTACTATGAACAGGTTGCTAATATTTGGCTTGCTGAATATTTTGGAGTAAATGCATGTTGCCTTTTTTTATTCTCTGGAGTAAAACCAAACAGGCTTTTCATCATCATCATCATCATCATTATTATTATTATATAAATGAAATTTAATGTGGGTAAGTGTAAGGTAATGCATGTTGGAAAAAATAACCCAAATTACACGTACTACATGATGGGGTCAAATTTAGCTACGACAGATCAGGAAAGGGATCTTGGAGTTATAGTGGATAGTTCTATGAAGACATCCACGCAGTGTGCAGCGGCAGTTAGTAAGGCAAATAGGATGTTAGGAATTATTAAAAAAGGGATAGATAATAAGACAAAAGATATCATACTTCCCCTATATAAAACTATGGTACGCCCACATCTCGAGTACTGCGTGCAGATGTGGTCTCCTCACCTCAAAAAAGATATATTGGCATTAGAAAAGGTTCAGAAAAGGGCGACTAAGATGATTAGGGGCTTGGAAAGGGTCCCATATGGGGAGAGGCTAGAGAGACTGGGACTTTTCAGTTTGGAAAAAAGGCGATTGAGGGGCGATATGATAGAGGTATATAAAATCATGAATGGTGTGGAGAAAGTGATTATAGAAAAATTATTTACCTTTTCCCATAATACAAGAACTAGGGGACACCAAATGAAATTGATGGGTAGTAGGTTCAAAACTAATAAAAGGAAATTTTTCTTCACACAGCGCACAGTCAACCTGTGGAACTCCTTGCCCGAGGAGGCTGTGAAGGCCAGGACTCTATTAGGGTTTAAAAAAGAGCTTGATAAATTTTTGCAGGTTAGGTCCATAAATGGCTATTAGCCAGGGATAAAGTATGGTGCCCTAGCCTTCATAACAAGGGCAGGAGATGGATGGCAGGAGATAAATCACTTGATCATTGTCTTCTGTTCTCCTTCTCTGGGGCACCTGGCATTGGCCACCGTCGGCAGATGGGATGCTGGGCTCGATGGACCTTTGGTCTGACCCAGTATGGCCATTCTTATGTTCTTAAATAATAATATAAAGACTTCTGGAGCTGTGTATTTATTGAAAGGGAATTATTTTGGAACAGGCTAGATGAGGTAGAGCTGCAAAGATGATTACATAACTCTTTGGAATGTTACCTGTAAACCCTCCATCTAAACTCGACAACAATTATACATAAATCAATTGAATTCCCTTTGTCTGCGGTTCCTCTAGAGGTGCCTGGTAATTTTCTAGAGGAATCTTTTGACAATGGAAAAAGAATCAGATTTGTCACAAGAGCAAATGTTTTGCAAAAATGAGTCAATTTCTACTAAATTTCATTCAGAGAGGGAACATTTTAAAATAAAATTTGTTAGATTTTTGTGTTGAAAAATGACTTTTGATTTCCAATTCATTTTATTTTGTATTTAAAAAATAAAAGTAGTTTTAAATGTCAAAACAAGATTGAAACATTTTGATTCTGATTATCAAAATTAAGACTGACAATTTTTTTTATTACGCTTTATTTCAGGGATATTATGAAATTTTTGAGTTTGTTCCATTTTGAAACAACTTCTTCTTTATTTACTTGATGGAATTTCCCACCAATTGAAAATCTTGTGTTTGTACTGCTCTGACTTCTGCAAGATCCCAGGTCAAACTGTGTACATATTTAAAAGCTGCATGACCCCATCATACTAGATTTGCATAGGTTGCAAACAGGGCTGTTGCCAGAAATATTGGTGCCCTATGTAGTTCCCCATAGTGGAGTGGTCCCTCCACAGAGTTGGGGAGGGAGGGCTGTGCTCAGGGCTGGGGGAGCAGTAGCAAGGCAGGGATGGGAGGCAGCAGGAGTTGGGCCTGCCCCTGCACTCTCTGGAGAGGAGGGCGGTAGGAAGCGAAGCAACACGGCCCCAGCCCACTCTGCTCAGCAGGCTCCCAGCTGTGTCGCTTGTGGGAGGGAACTTGGGGGAAGAACCCCCGCCCCACACACACACACCCTCACTGGCGGTAGGAAGCAGAGCAATGTGGCTGGGAGTCAGGGGAGTGGAATGGGCTGGGGTCAGGTCGCCCACTTCCCCCCGCTGCTGCTGGTTAGCGTGGGGGGAGGACCCCTGTGCTCGGTGCAGGCCCCTGCTACTGTTCCCAGGCTGCATCGCACAAGGGAGGGTGGAATGGAGACGGGGGCAGAGTGAGGGGTATCCCAGGTGCTGCACCCCCCTAGTGATGGCCCTGCTGGGTGCAGCCCACAGAGGTGGGGTGGCCAGGGAATGGGGCTAGCTGGCAGAGCTGGCACCACCCCATACACAGCACTTTGCTGTCTGCAGCACCACAGAATTTGGAGCAAATTTGATGCCCCAAATTTCATGATTCCCTACACAGCTGTGTATTTTGCTGCTTGGTAGGGACAGCCCTGGCTGTAAGAAAAGGTTCAGTTTGGTCTCCCATTATTATATTTCATAATCAACATGTGATGACAAATAGGCTCAACTAGTAGATTTGTTTTCCTCCCAACACTAGCCTGGGTGGGTTACACTGGAAAAAGGTTAAAATATGCTTTTACCCAGTAACATTGCCTCATTTGTGATTAAAAGGGATTAAAATAATAAAATAAAGTTTTGGCTTTATCAATTTACTGTCCGTTCCTTAAAGAAAAGTGGTTAAAACATTACAGAAGTGTTCCTTGAATAAAAATAAATATTCCAGGCAAAAGTATTCAAGGCTGCTACTTATTTCTGACTTTGGTACTTACAGAGTCCTGATCTTTGGCATATGGTTGAAACTGGTAAGAGGGATGCGGCTGATGTTGTTATTGTTGAGTGTACTGTTTAAAGAAAAGACAAACAGATTGACCAGTTATTTACATTGTTTTGCCCCACACTATTTATAGAGATGAACTGTTTCAGTATTGGGCCATAAGTTCATAGTGCTTCAAAAATAAGATGTGCTGACAGATATCTCAGGAGCTATTTGTGAGTTGTCAAAAAGCATTATTTTAATGGCAAAATAACCACCAATTGCACACAAGTAAACACAAATCCCCATTTAACATGCCCTGCCCAGGGATTTCATCCACTAGAAAATTTGTTTTCAAATAAAAGGGGGGATGTTGGCACATAAACCCTCCTTAGCACAACCCATTTGCAATGACACATGCAGCTCAAATTGCTCTTTTGGAAACACAAGGACGGATGAGCAATTCTTGTTTGTTTTCCTTAGATAGAAATACGTGGAATGTGCTCCCATAATAAACATTTAATGTTCCAAGCATTAAAGGGTTTCAAACAGAAACTCCATGCAGTGTATTTTATCAGAGCTGGCATTAGGCAGAATGGGACCCTAATCACATCTTTTAAAATAAAAAAATTGACTAGTTTAGCATCAACTGGGGCAGGCTGCCCCATTTATGTTGTTCCTGATTAGATCAGTGACTCCCTGGCAACTTAGAAGCTATCAAGTTTATCAATGATGCCATGGGAAATGGAACATATGCACCAGAAGGGCATACCTGCCAATCCCAATTGCTCAGAAATTGCAACTATAGCAGTCTACTGTGTGCAGAGGCTTGGTCAAACCTGGTTGTTCATTGCCTACCATGATGCACTGTCCACCCTTCTGCCAACTGAAGTCATTAAAACTCTTTGTATTTCCCTTATTTAAAATGCAAACACACAACAGTTGTTTATAGGAATGGCCCAGAACATTGAACTTTAGAACATCCATTCTGCAGTCATTACTTTAGAAACCAAGAGTTTGGGCTTTTTTTTTTAATTTTTAAATTAAGGGCTGCATGCTTTGTACTAGTGATAAAATAAACAGTCATCTTAAATAAGACGTTAAAATGTCACTGTAGTTATTTATACCTGAACTGTTTAGTGGTTGTGATATCATGCATTTGTGTGGGATACTTCATCAAAAGATGTCCAAGAGCTTTCAAATAATTAGCTAACTAACCCTCTAATTCATCTGTAACCTCCTTCCAACAGATGTCTTGGTTTCTCTATACTAGAGATCAGCACGTACAACAGAAACCTCTCCATAGAGCCCAGTTTGCACAGCCTTAGAGTACTACAGCAGACCACAATACAACAGATTGAAGTATTTTAGCTCCACTAAAAAAAACAGGGAATGTCAGATGTTGCATCAAATCAGAAATCCAGATCTGAATGTTCTCAAATACAGAGCGGAGAGTACGTTTGAAACCTGGACCTGAAGCAAAACACACATTTTGCAATTTGAACCTAATTGGAATCCCAAATTCAGCATGCCGCAATTTCATTGGGAAGGGCAAAGAATTAGGGAGGAAAGCTCTGTCAACATTTGGAGTTGAATCCTGGATCACTCTTGGTGAGAACTACTCAGGACAAGCTCCAAGGCCTCACAGTGAACCCCTCTGAGGCTGAAAAGCTGCTTTTTGTCCGTTTTGCAGAACCCCTCCTTAACACCATGATAATGCCAAAATGAATTTCCCTGATGCCAGTGTGTATTTTAAAATGAAGCTCTCTTTATATGTAATTATTATTGCTAGATCATGGTATGTAGCAGATGGTGCAGAAATGCAGGTCAATGCTGGACAACTAGTCAAAAGAATTTGTGTGGCACAGTAATTTTCATACAGACAAATGAAACCTTCTGTAGGAATAAATGACAGCGATGTCCAGCAGCTCAGGCAGAGGATTATGACTCAGAACTCCTGAGTTCAATTGCCTATGATCTTGGGCAAGTTACTGATCACTGACTCTGTTTCCCCATGTATAAAATACTTATCTACCTAGCCACTGATGTGCAATGTGTGTAAAAACAATCCTTGACTGAACCACCTTGGATGAGACTGTAGAAGTTCTAAGCATTATTACTGTTGTTAGACCTTTGTTCTGATTTTGCTCACTTGACCATCACAAGAATAGTGTAAGTGGCATGTATTACAGAAAGCATTAGTATAGGTGAGAACTCCACGCACTGGTGGCATCATAAATAGCCAAAGAACAACCATGAGTAACATAGTCAGCTTTGAAAATCAAATCATACACCAAATTGCTGACTGAATATGACAGTGAGGGCATTAAAGGATCCAAGGCAAGTCAAACTGAGTTCAGTCGAGACTTTCCTTTTACTTCAACAGGAGACAGAGTGGATTCAGAGAGAGAACATCTTCCCAAATAACTGAGAGCATGTCTACAGCAGGGAGAAGATCGACCCTCCAGAAGTTCATCTTCTAACATTTGATGTAGTGGGTCTAACGTAGACCTGTAAATCAAATGCTGAGGGCAGCCCCCGACGGTGTCCAGTACTTCTTATTCTGAGAGGAATAAGGAAGCTCCCGTCGGCCTTCTGCTGTGTGGATATCACTACAACTTGGTATAAGGTACGCCGACTCCTGCTACGCATTTTGCACAGCTGGAGTTGCATACCTTAAATCGACCAGCCGGTCTAGTGTAGGCTTAGGCTTAGAGAGACACTCTGTACACTATTCCCAGCACAACTGAAGAAAATTCAACCTGTACTATCAAACATACTTAACTATATTTAAAAGCCTACATATTTAATAGACAAAATATTAGCCTAGTCACCCAAATTCTAGCTTTCATACATGCATTATTGGTCACAATTTTAGCTGGAGGAGGTAAACTCCTTTGCAAAGAATCTTCATCACGCTGTAGTCTAACACAGTGGCGTTCTCATATAAGCACTTGTGTAGGAGCTGTCCAGATAGACGGAGCAGCGCCAGAGAGATATTTTGAAAACCAAGCATATGAAGCAGTTTCCAAGCATATAAAATGCATTTCCCCAGGTACAATTGTTAAGCCTGTGTGTGGTGTTAGCGTCACAAGACCATAATGTGCTTGTACATGCAGGATGAGGGGAAATACAGAAAATCCACTCCCTCAAATTTCTATCAAGCACTAAGAAGCCCAAGAGAAATGGACTAAAGACCCAACCATAGGCAAAATTGAATCACAGCAGAATGCTATGTGAGGTCCTCAACTCTCATAACATCTAGGTTCCCTCGGCATCATGTGGGGAGATGGGAAACCCACCTCATGCCACCTTCTGATCAGGATCACACCTTTCACTTGTCCCTTATTTCAGGGCCAAGTTTACCTACATCCCTCACAAACTCAGTCACTATTGTAAGGTGTCCACTTTCAAAATGCTGCATCAGAAATGCAAGCTTATCTATGGCTGGACACCTGCCAACTTGGGCTCTGATTTTGTCAGATCCTGCAAACATGCTCAGGATGCAACAGGACCTGGTAGGCTTACCAGAACTACATGGGAGCAGCAGAAAATGGCGCTTGCCACCTATAGGTGGCATTTCCCTCTCTGAGGCACATCCTCAGCTGAGGTAAATTGTCATACCTCCAATGAATCTATACCAGTTGAGATTAGCCCCCTGGGGCAGCATACTGTTGGAGATGCTCACTTTCCCCTACATTATAAAACGGACTTGTGGTCATTAAAAGATCACCTAGCATTTTTCCAGAAGTAGGAATGTTGGCTCTGGAATCTTGCATACTGCATATGTGTGTATCCTGTGACTGATTTTCATGATGTTTCAATGGCCAGTTTTTATTCTGATGTTACCCATCTCCATTTTGGGTCTGGAATCCTGGCCCAATCCCCAAACTGGTAAACACAATCTGCCTCCTTCCTCACACTTCCATGCAAATTCAAGAGCATATAACATTCTTACACACTTCCTAGTGGCTCTACACTGTTGTGCAGCATTGCAGTGCGCTGATAAAAAATTACCGAATTCCACCTGAAAGGTGACTGCATTTTCTGCAGAATGACATGATCCTTAGTATTTCCACCGTTGCGAAAGTGCTTTAGCATGAAAGTACTATCATCAATCTGTCGATCTAAAATCATTGTAATATATGAAAGGAATTAATCCCACAACATTAAAATACCTCTGTTTTGTAGTCTGAGGTGCTAATACATGATTGATACTTATATACTAATCTTTATACCAAATTCTAGATTGAACATATTCGTTTTTAGGCACAGCCCAAATATTCTGACCAAAATGTGAAGGGATGAGATTTCTAATCTACCTATTATTACTACTCAGTTTGAAAGACTCAGCAGTCTACCCATCTCCCTCAACTGATTAGGAAGTGAGAAATCCTGGGACCTATGCTGAATGCCAGAACACTCTCCTTTTTCATTCTTACTGCTTCAAGCTACAGGGAAATATTATGGGTTTTGTACCTCTTTGTTGTGTCTTTGCACCTCTAACTTATACAAAAACATACCTTCATACTAAATGGCCAGCAGCTTACAAATCTGTAATAATAATAATAATTAATAAATAAATTACGACAATTTCTCCTTACCTACTCCAGTTAAGTACTGAAAATATACTGTTAGGCCAAAGGTAACTTCTGGCAATGACATCAGAAAAGTTTACAAAGCAAATGTAAAAAAGGTTATGTTATATACTTACATTACAACAAGTACAAAAGATAACAGTATTAACCACCTTGCTATTTTTGCAGTCAACCAAAACTTCAAGTGGGAAAACAGGTTTCTTTTTTGATATCTTTTACAATCAAAAGGTCATATTATATAACAATAATTAATTATCACCCACTAAAGCCCAGCTAATACAAGTTATAGCATTCTATTTTGTGAGTACTATAAAGAAAAAGACCCCACAGAAAATCTAATTTTCCTCCTCTACATGGTACACTTTTTCATAAAAGGACATGCACAGGAAAACTACTGAGTATCAATCAATACATTATCTGCAATTATGTTTCTTTTTGACACAGGATTTGAATGGATGTAAATTACAGAAAAATCTACATGCAATACTAGTCGAAGGCATGCTTTGGTTTCTGGTTATAATAAGGACTGTCATTTTCTTTTGCATCCCATTTCTGCAGATGATTAGCACACACAGCTAATCAAATTGAGAAATGATATGGCAGATTACATTTTTGATTAGCACTCTTTTCCAAGCATTAATGAGCATCCAGCCATAGTTACCAGGGGTCTGCTAGCCATTCAGCCTTTGATAAGCATCAGGCTTCTTTTGTGCAGATTTTGGCTCCACTAATCAAGGGACGTTGCAGCATTTGCAGAATTCACAGCTATGAAGAAACACTAAAGCCTACAGAAGATCAGATCCATGAGGAGAATAAAAAATGTAGAGACATAAATTAATTGCCATATTTAACAAACTACTGTTAAGAAATAGACTTTTAAGTGGTGAGGGGCAAATGGGAAAAGAGAAAGGAAATGACCAACTCATTTTCTGCATTTGTTTTGCTTTTTGAATTTCTCCTACTTCTTGCTCACTAGCAATTAATAGTCTCTGTCTGGATTGTTTGTCAAAGTTTTGCAGTTTAAAAAGAACTGTTTGAACCATGGAAATAACAAGCATCCTTTGGCAACACACAGCTCACTTCTATATGGACTACAATCCTAAACTAAACAGACACTCTTTTAATTCTCAGTCCCCTCACTGTTCCCCTCATGCGCCATAATAAAGACCAAATTGTTTACTTCTCTAGCTGTGTGGCAAACCTGCTTTGAATGTGCCTCTTTGATTTGCATGATCTGGAGCTGAAAAGTAGACCTCTGAGGCTGGTTGGAGCAGCAGCAGCAGCCGTTGTGCGGCTGGAAGTGCTAACAAGTCTAACATTTCCTTCTGTCGCCTTTGATTAGACCATTGCTTTATCACAGTGTCCTTTTTTGGCTCTGTGTGTAATCTGTGTGTTGTGTGTCCATAACACCATGTAATTGGCCCTAATGCAACATTATTATCTGTATGCATGCAAGGACTGCGTACAAATAGGGCATACGCAGGCTTACAACGTTCCCAGGAATGAGTTACTCACCTGTCATTCTCCCTGTTTATTGCCTCAGCCATAACTGCTGTGCTTTTCATGCTGCCAGTCCCCAAGGCAAGCAAATGGTGAATTTTATACACACACACACACACACACACACACACACACACACACACACACACACACACACAAGCACACAAGTAAAAGGCTCAACAGTACTGCTAAGAATCTTACCACTATGAAGGAATGGTTGAATTAAGGCAAACAGAGGTTAAGCTATTTGCTCAAGGACAGTGGTGGAGCTAGGAGGGGAGCCCTGATACATAGTTCCGAGCCAAGACCACTTAGACAGCACTTCCCACATACGCAAATATGTCATGATATCAAAAGTCATGAATCAAGCACTAAAATTACGGGCTTTTTTAAAATGTGGGCTTTTTATTTGCCTTCTGGTTTATGGCTCTTTGCAGTTCGTTCATGTTTTCAAGCTTCCCTCCACGACTGATTTTCACCAAGTTTTTTTAAATGAAAATTGAGGTTCTTACATAATTAGGATCCTACTAAATTCACAGTCAATTTTGGTAAATTTCATGGTTGTAGGATTTTAAGAATCAGAAATTTCATGATTTCAGACATTTAAATCTGAACTGCCATGGTGTTGTAATTGTAGGGGTTCCGATCTAGCACTGAAGAGAGCGGTGCGGAAGGATGGCATGGTAGGGTATTGCCACACTCGCTTCTGCCCTACTGTGGTGGGGCACTGCCTTCCGAACTGGGCACCTGGCCAGGAGCTGAGACTCTCCAGCCACCCAGCTCTGAAGGTTACACAGAAGCAAAGGTAACAATACAATAACCTACAAGAACCTTGCAAGCCCCCTCTACAGACCTCTTTTGGGTCAGGGCCCCTATTTTGAGAAATGCTGGCGTCCCCCTTGAAATCTGTACATATAGGGGAAAAACACAGAAAAGACCAAATTTCACAGGGGACACCAGATTTCACAGTCTGTGACACATTTTTCATGGCCATGAATTTAATAGGGGCCTACATATAACCATGGGTATGTCTACACTACCACCCTAGTTCGAACTAGGGTGGTTAATGTAGGCATTCGAAGTTGCAAATGAAGCCCGGGATTTAAATATCCCGGGCTTCATTTGCATCTTGCCGGGCGGGCGCCATTTTTAAATCCCCTTAGGTCGAACTCCGTGCCCGCGGCTACACGCGGCACGGAGTAGGTAGTTCGAATTAGGATCTCTAATTCGAACTACCTACTCCATGCCGCGTGTAGCCGCGGGCACGGAGTTCGACCTAAGGGGATTTAAAAATGGCGCCCGCCCGGCAAGATGCAAATGAAGCCCGGGATATTTAAATCCCGGGCTTCATTTGCAACTTCGAATGCCTACATTAACCACCCTAGTTCGAACTAGGGTGGTAGTGTAGACATACCCCATGAGATCTGCACCATTGAGAAACACACCAACTACCTCAAGACTCCGAATAAAATCATGAGAGTTGGTAATCCCTTTTTTTCCATTTGGTCACCAGATTCCTTTGTATTTCAGACTTAGCTGACACCATTTTGATGCATTATGTCTCCTGGAAAAGTATCCTAACCCCCACAATTTGAACAGTAACTGGGTTCCTATGACCTAAAGTTTATAGAACTAAATGGCAGGAAGTTGTTTAGTATCTATGTGACTAGACTGCAGAACCACAATACCAATAACACCATGTCTTTGTGCACTGTATAGAGGTGACGGGTGTTTTGGCTTCCAGTAGTTTTCCTCTTTCCACGAAGCTTATTTGATTTACCTTTTCTAAAGAATCAACCCTAATAAGACAGCCCATTTATTGGGGGCCAAAAATTAATAAGGCTAGGTTTGACACAACGGGCAAAGGCATCCTTCTGTCATTACTACATTCTATGGGTACGTCTACACTTGCTCCCTAGTTCGAGCTCGGGATGCAAATGTAGGCGACCAAAATTGCTAATAAAGCGGGGATTTAAATATCCCACGCTTCATTAGCATGAGCTCACTGGCGCGTTACTCTGCTCAACAGCTGATTCGAACCAGGAAGTGCGCGCTGGGACGCGTTAGTTCGAACCAAACCCCTTGGTTCGAACTAATGTTACTCCTCATCCTATTAAGGTTTTCTGACACTCATTTTTTGAGGAGTAACATTAGTTCGAACCAAGTGTCACTGTGCGCACTTGCTGGTTCGAATCAGCTGTTGAGTGGAGTAACGCGCCGGTGAGATCATGCTAATGAAGTGCGGGATATTTAAATCCCCGCTTCATTAGCAATTTCGGTCACCTACATTTGCATCCGTAGCTCGAACTAGGGAGCAAGTGTAGAGGTACCCTCTGAGAATGACAGATATGGTCATCAATGGCAGTGTTACACCTCTTGGCCCCTGCCTACACGGACCGTTTAAGCTTACAAATAGAACTGGTTTTGAAGATGACTTAAAATAAGTTTCTACTAACAAGGTTTAGTCATGTTTTACTAGGCTGCAGACAGCCATTTGCAAACTCATATTCTAGGTCTTGCCCACCGTGATTAAAAAGCTCCATTTGGAAATGGTGCTTGCTAGTGGCCTGATTTGAAATGGCATTGAGCACCTGCAGCGCCGATCTACCTCTCGGGCATTAACACTGCTCAGCACCTCTGAAAACCAGCCAGAAATCTGTTTCCAGAGGTTCAAACACCGTTTGTGCAGTTGTTCGCTGCATGTAGGGATACTAATCCACATAAAGAACATTTGGGTCTTGGGATGAAAGTTCCTGTATTTTCATCAGTTGTAAAAAGGCTACTTTTAGAATAGGTGGAAGTAAGGCCACATGAAATAAAATGCATAGTATTTCTCAAAGAGGTGTGCTGCTTCAACCCTTTCAAAGTGGTCAAGCAAAGGAATCCCTCAGGGCTTTGAAATTGATTTTTTTTTCTTTTCCAATTGTGGGTGCCTCCCATGCTCAGTTCCTTGATCTCCCCACAGAGCATTTAAAGTAAATCCCACAATCACTGTGCGGGCATATAATAAAGTAACTGATGCTGCACTGATTAATCCATTACTCTGAACTGTTAGAAAACATAATGATCTCACAAGGGGCCTTATTCACTGACGTATCACAGCTGAGCCGTAATCTGACACCTCAAATTAGCAGCAAAAGCAACAACAGCTGGGTTTTTTGTCTCAATATTTGTACCCAACTCTAAAGTGATTTGGCACCATTCAAGTGTTATTTTTAAACACAACGTTAACACAGCCAACTAAGGTTTTAAATAGTCTCCAGGTGATATGTAAAATCCACAGAAATAAAAACAATTAGTTGCCAGCTTGGTTCCTATTCTGTCTTTATCTTAATAAACAGATTCACCATTAATCCTTTTTTAAAAAACGTGTTATCAAAGCTACGAGAAGGTCCTGTATTGTTATCTCAGGTTTCTGGCAATGGAAATTTAAATAAGTCAAAGGAAACGTGAAAAAGAAAACATCCTTTTTTGGAAATGTCTGAGTGGGAAAGCTTCATGTGATTAACACATGGATATCCTATGCAGAGTTGGTAGCAGTACCTATTATTAAGGTTTTCTGACACTTTCCACTATATTACCTGGTTTTTAGTTGCTTTATGTCTTTTCAAACTTACATTTGGACTGAAATTTTCCCTGCCGGTGTCTGTCTCAGGCTGCATTTTTTTCAGCAAATGGTTCAGCCATTTCCAAGAAGCCAGGCTCGGGAAAAGTACACTGTTTTGCCCCACGTTAAAAAACAAATTCTGGCAACCTTTTCTCTGAAATGCCTAATTACTCTGAATGAGGTAGCAGTCTAGTAGAAAAGATTGTATGTGATCATATAGCCCTTGATAATGGATGGGGATGTGAAAGTTTAACCAGTTAACTAGTAAGCCTCATTCTTAATGGGTGAGGCTTACCGGGTAAGGTTAACTGGTGGGGCTGGAGCAGCTCCCTGCCTGTCCTGGACAGGGGGCTGTGCCATCCCTGCAGGGGGTCTCACTGCAGCTGCTCTAACCAGGATGCTGGAACAGTGCCTATTTGCGGTGGGAGGGCATTCCAGCCCAGCAGCAGGCAGGAGAGCACTCCAGCCAGGCAGAGTGGCCCCTGCACTAGCCCCCTTTTAATCAGTTAACCAGTTAAACAATATGTTTAATCGGTTAGCCAATTAAACAGGTTTTTACATCCCCAAGAATGGATAAGCACCAGCAGGCTAAGTTTTGCAGACAGGACTTTGCAACCATAATAATACTCTTTTATCATTGTGTTTTTATGTGTTTAACACACGTGCATATGTGGGTGTGTGCATATGTGAGTGCTATACACACACACACATACACACTATATGCACTGAATTTATTTTTCTGGTTATTGCAGATTTATACTTTCAACACAATATTTAGGATTCTATTTATGCCTTCCCAAATATGGAAAAAAGTAAAACAAAGAAGAAATGAATAAAAGGAATACACTCCCAAAAGTTGATCTTCACTTCAAGTTGATCCAAGTTATCTACACTAAACTTTCTCTGCTCAAGTCAGCCTTGCTCACATAAGAGTGACTACACCAAACAAAACAAACAAAAAAACACCCAATTTTCAAGCTGCTGTGCCTGCATGTGTGCTGCATTCACTAACGTGTGGCACTAAGAGGTCTAGAGGCATATCTCAGGGTTCTATGCACTGCAGTGAGCTGAGACACTGTACAAATTCTTTCCCAATGAACTGTGGAACAATGTGTCAGTCCTTCCTGTGTACAGGGGGAGAACCGTGGGCAGGCATTAGAGGACTTGAGTGATACCAGCCTGAGTCCATAAATCAGATTGGTCTTGCAGCTGAATTGTGCTCTCTCAGGCCTACATCCCCCAACCAGTCAGCCAACTCAAGTAAAAAGCTCTT
The DNA here is from genome assembly GCA_032595735.1 of Pelochelys cantorii. NCBI lineage: Eukaryota > Metazoa > Chordata > Testudines > Trionychidae > Pelochelys > Pelochelys cantorii. The sequence continues at coordinate 35,510,221 of CM064340.1, forward strand.
CCAAATGTTAACTAAAGGTTCTGTGTGAGGACAGGACTCAAGTCACAACTCAACTTTTCAGTGATGATCATTCCTAAGACTACATCTACTCTACAGCCTGGATCGATACCTTGAGATCAACCAGCAGTTGATTTAGTAAGTCGAGTGAAGACCTGTCAAATCAACTGCAAATCACTCTCTAGCCAATCCTGTTACTCTATGCTGACCCCCCCCCCCCCCCGTGGTGGTGCAGAGTCTGTAGTAACTTGACTTAAGGCACGTTGACTCCACCTGTGGCTTATGTCAACTTTCTGCATTGCAGATGTAGCCTAAGTAAGTCTCAGCTGTCAAGGGGTTTCTGGAGAATTGTGTTCTATTTCAGCTGGTTAACTGAGTTTACAGGTTGCTGTTGCATTTGATTTTTTCATTCAATATATGATGGTTAATAAACCATCTTTTCAGCATGAACATACAAGAATTACAGTCTAAACTTTGGAACAGGATTTGAGGTTTTTTCCCCCCCTTCAGATACATAATATGCAACCAAACAATTTGGGTAGGAAGCAATTAGATCACAAGCCTGTCAAAACACAGACCAAGTGTTGAAGCTAACACACTGTGGCTGGTACAATATTAATAATACAGAATTTTTTAAATTCATTCCTTCATTCTGCTACATCATCTGTAGCAGATCTTAGTTTTCCATGAGTGTTGCATGTTTTAGAGTGTTCTCTTAACATAGGGGATGTCTTGAAATAGGGGGCCATCATTTTGATATTAACCCTAAGTACAATTTATAAAGAAATAGTATTTCCCATTTTTGGTGGACATAGATAAAGCCGCAGGTAAAAAGGAAATAATGACATCTCAATGTGGTTCATTCTTTACAGAGATCATAAAGAGCTACTAAAACATAATTAAAAATTCTTAAACTTTTGAACTTAGAAGAAAGAGCTTTAAAAAACAAGAAAACTAGTGATCATCCCCCATACAGTGCCAATTCAATCTAAAATGATATATTTTTGTATTATAAGAAAGGCCTCACTCCAACTCCAACATAAAATATTTTCATTGAAATATATCATAATCCACGTTTCCTCTTATTTTTTTTCTATCCATGTGCGGGTATTTTCCATCCATGTGTGGAATAAATTAATGTCTGTGCACCGAGGCATGTACAAATGTGCACCAGCAGAAACAAAACCTGGCTCTGGGTTCTCTGCTAGTCGGAAAGGCGGCATTTGAAGCATTCCCGAGCAGCCACACAAGCACACAGCTTACAGGGAACAATGGCTAATACCTAGTACACACGATGGTATGGAAAAGTATAACTGCCTGTCAATCCAGAGAAACAAAAAACTCTGCCACAGCATACCTGATTGTTTTATTTAAGACTATGTAAATGCCAGATGTTGGCTTTACACCCAACAGAGCTTTCAACCCACCTCAGCTTGATGAGCATCACTGAGATACCTAAATCCGAGGCACAGTCATTAGAAGCTCAGGACTCAAGGCCTAAGGCCAAATTGACCATCTATTCTGTGGTAGAAAAGGTAATAAGTAAGACCCAGTGCTCCTGCAAAACAGTTCAGGATCTCAGGTCATAAAATTTGCTAACTGTATTCTGATTGTCATATTTTTACTTTTGTTTTTAGTACACAACCGAGTGGGCATAAACTAGCCACTAATAAATTTATGGTGGAAAAGTGAGGTTCAGGTACAGCCTTTCCATAGATGTATTGGGGACAAACAACCTAACTAGCTGTAGTATGGAATATTTGATGCATTTTGGAAGGGGATTATATGAAGGGATTGTCTCCAGCAGCAGGGAACGGGGTTTTGATGACTCAAAAGGTCCCTTCCACTCTTACCATTCCAAACCTTTCTAGGCCTGAAGTGGGACTTCAGCATGATACCTCTTCCCATTTTAGACCTGAGCATGCGTTGCCTTGAGTAATTCTTGTTCAAAGAAAAAAATGATTGCTCAGTAGGCAACCCAGTTACCTCCTGTTGCAAAAGTGTTTCATTGATGGCATTTTCCCATCTTCCACCCTAAATCATTTGCTTTTCCCAATATCAAACTGTAAGGCTGAAAATTAAATTGTCCTTTTAATGAATTATATCTAACAATATTAAATTATGTAACCTCATGAATTGTGGACCAATATTTTTATTAGTGGAATTTTACAAATGAAATGGTGTTAACCACTTCTGGATGAATTTGTTTATAAACTGTTAAGAATTGCCTTAGAAGAATCTGTTGTAACTTTTTTTGTAACTTTTTATATATTGTAACTAAAACCCCATTTTAAATGTTTAATACATTGTAACCAAAGGGACCCCATATTGTAACTGAAACCCCATTTGAAACTCTGAATTGCCTTACCTCTGCTTAAAGTTCGGAGTGTGTCTGACATCTTAATTAAACGTGTGAATGTGCATGTATGTGCAATAGAATCAGTGCCAGACTTCAGTCTGTCTCAGTGACCGCAGCTGGTCTTGATGGCCAAAGAACAATGCAAGCTGCCCTGCAAAAGAAACCACCCAAGAAAGAGACAAAAGCCCCATCAAGAAAAGATCAAAGCTGCATCTGCTGTTATCTGATGATTCTTGGCCATATACTGTTATGGGACAGTGGGACAGAACAGGCTCTATGAACTAAAACATAAAAAGATGGGTGTAAAACTATATGATTGGGTCTTTTGGGTCTACGATCAACCTCTAGGAGCATCAGTGTGCACGGACATGACCCATGTCTGAAATAGAGAAGTGACTACTCGACTTCTCACCTCCCCCCCACCTTGTTGCCTCTGCATCAGAGGCAGTAAATGGGGAGAGGGGAAGCAGAAGATGGTGCTGGGGGCAGCTGGCTTAAAACGCCAGCACCGTCTGTGGGAGGGAGTGGGGACAGAGGAGGCAGAGCCGCAGTGGTCCCGGAGCCAACGTGAGCATGGAATGATCAGTCCCAGCTTGTGCTACCCCCGCTGCAGTTCTACAGTTTAAACATAGTAGGAGCTGAGCTGCTTGCACAACTGGCTCCTCCTACATTTAAACTGCAGAGCCACAGCAGGGTTGCACGAGCCAGGACAGAGTGCCTCCCCTTATCGACTAATTGTGTAGTCAATACAAATAGTATCGACTAAACAATTAGCCAGTCACCCACTTCTAAACATCCTTACTCTGAACAGGGATGGATTTAAGCATACATTTAAGCAAAACCTTCTAACGTGAAGCCTTAATGCCTTGTTGAAGGTCAACAAACCATGACAGTGAAATAACCAGGGAAAGATTATAGGAGTCCTGTCTCCCAGTTCTCCTCTTTCTCTGTCCCATTCAATCTATGTTACATTTCTGACTGTGCTTCACTTTTATAAGGCTGAGACTATGTTAGTCTCCCAATTCAGCTTCATCCCTGGTACCAATGCTGATTCATCTAAGGCTTCCCAGCCAGCAGCATATTTACTACTCTGTTATCTCGCTCTTGTCATAAAACAATATGACGATAAAAAATACAAAGGCCAGTGGTACTGTGCTCACACTGTGGTTCTCATGCTGCATTATTTTTTACATCCATTTCATCAGGATGATATTCTCTATTTAAAGTGAAAGCTACTTTCAACAAAGGACCAATTAGGAGTTGTGCCGCTAATTCCAAGTCATTACATCTGTAAAGAACAAGTGTCTTAGGTTGTGAATCTCATCTTTAATTTTCCAATGAAACAAGAGAACTCCACTATTCTGTCTAGAATGCTTGATGCCATTCACTGCAAGCTCCCTCAACAGCAATGGCCCAGTACACTATCATGTATTCGATAAAGCCTCTCTCTTTATCAAGCCTACTCTCGATAAAGCAGCTCTGAGCTTTCCCCTTTAAACTACTGCATCTTTCCTAATGCCTGAACCCAATGATCTGCAGAAGTGCTGGTCTTATCTTTGCAAGCTTCTACACATCACCTCTGATTGCTCTCCTGCACCTTCAAAATGGTAAACTATCCAAACAGAAAATCTAGTTGTAAAAATGCAAAGGCATTTGTCTGGGGGTGAATATTGTCTGCTTGTTTTGCTATGATTTTTTACTGTTTTATTTTTTTAATTTTTAAATAAAGTGTGCTCTGTCAAATGATTGTAGTATATTCTGTAACAGAACATGAGAGACTGGTTTTACTTACCTTTTCAAAACAGAAGAGACTTTATCAATTAAAGGTTTGCATAAAGTGCTTTAATATTTCAGTGCAGCATGCTGAAAGAGATCGTTATGGATCCAAGTCTCAATCTTTTAATAATTGTATGTAAATTATTCTAATGAGAGAACAGACAACCAGATCCACAATCACTAACCAAGCTGTATTACAGCAGTTTTTCATGCTACAGCAATTGTACTGGCATGGATGTTTGATTCTGACTTCTAATGTCCAAGCATTAAACAGATTTTTTAGATCTAAAAATGAACTTTAGACTGATCATGTATTATCACCAAATTTCTATTTCCAAAATTTTAGTGAGTGACTTTATAACTCATACACAAACGCACACAAAAGCACAGATTGATTCAACTGAAGTCACAACTCAACCACATCTGTTTCATGAACAATTGATGTAGCTAAAGTTGCGTAGCTTAATTTGACTTTAGCCCTGCTGTGTAGACATACCCACAGGACTACTCATGGTTTTTAAATTTTGTTCATAATCTCATACAGCTTTAAAACAACTTCTCCTCCACGAAGGTGCAAAAAACTAGTTTAAAAGATACATGGTTTATTACTTGCCTAAAACAAATCTAAACCAATAAATACAATTACCATCAGCATACCCAATCTAATGCCCTCCGAAATTGATAGGCATTAGAGGCATGAAGCCTTTCCACTGACTTTAAAGGTCCCTGAATTAGATCCTTGCAGTCTATTGATGTGGGCAAGGATTTTCAAAGGAGCAAAGGGGAATTAGGCTCTGAACTCTCATTAAGTTTCAATGAGAAGTAGGAATCTCAGTCCTGAGGCACCTGTAAAAATCCCAGACTTGATCAAGAATACGTACTTATCAATACTCATTTTATAAGTCATGTTTTATGTAACACAGTGATTACCTGCAAAACCAAACCAAACCAAATTTACCAAATGATGAGCAGTGTCTGCTGTAGGTTATAATTCATTATATATTACAGTTTATGTGACTAATTTAGCTCCCACTGAGGTGAATGGAAGCTGGATCAGCCCCTATGTGCCTAATTCATTTAAAACACACCTGAATACATATTTACAAGGAAAACCAGAAAGAAGAGATGAGCTGGACGAGATTCCCGCAAAAGTCTAGTTCAGAGGCAAAATGTCTAGGCAATGAAAAGAGAATCTCAGCTTCCGCTTATAAGAACTATTTATACCTCTTTTCCTAGCAGAGACACCCTAAAAATGTACACCAATACAAAGTAATGCAGTCCAACTGCTAGGGTTGAAAGGAACAAGCAGATGGACTCGACTTCTGTAACGAGAGGCTGGGGGAATCCAATGATCCGCATATCATACCTCCCAAACTGAAAAGGTTTTATACTATAGGACTTGCAGGGCCTGGTCTATTCAATTGGATCATACATGCAGAAATTCTAAATAATTAGCAAAATAATTTTCTAATTTAGTTCAGAAGAATGGTCTCGTGCTTTCAGCTTTTTTGTTTGTTTTATTTCCCCTATCCTAGAGGATTTAAAAGAAAAGTACAGAAAAGTTATTTCCCATGCTATTTTAAAAGAACTCTTCATTGGTTTGCACACAATTGCTTGGGAAAGCAAGTCAGTTATGTGTGGGGAATCGCCTAATAAAACACCTCCCCAAAACTCTCAGGCCAGCTCCATGCATAGCAATGTGATTATAGCAGACACAAATTGTTTGCCTTCAGGTATGGAGAGGGATAGCAACAATCGTCTTGCAGACCAACTCAAAAAGGCTATAATTGTGTCTGTGTGTTTCCCTCCTCCCAGGTTCACCTTGCATCAGCTGCGCTAGTTGCCGCAATGCGGCATTGTCTGCTATGACTCAAGTAGGCGGCATGCCCCACTTAGGCCACTAGGAGTGCAGAGGGACAAACTATCAAGCTCTATACACCGCATTACCAGCCACTCCAAGAGCACAGGGATAACAATGAGTAGGAGGTGGGGCCAACATTGTGTTACACTGAGTGATATGGATTCAGCCCACCTCTTCTCCACACCATCGCTTTCCTATTCAGCCTCATCCCAGAGTTTGAAGAGGAGGTTTGGAAGAAAGTCTAGAGCCCCACTGATACTTGCCCATTCACACTAGTGATAGAGGACACACTTTTCCCAACTACTTGCTATGATCTGCACCCCCATAAAAGACAAGGGGGCATTAAGAACCAAACAGGGAAATGACAGACGTCTATGAAATGGAGAAGGAAAATGAGACTGCATTTTTGAAGGGACTTGAGCAAGGAAAGGAAATATGTAATTTTACCATGTCATCACAACATGTCTTGCCAAATAAGACCGAACATTTCTCAGGAATCCCTGTGCTAAAACGCTTTAGGTTCTAAAGCCTTTACAGTAAAGTTACACACACTGTAAATTAAGGTTGATACAGACACTATTAAAATGCACCCTAATATATGGGGCATGTGTCTCACACACAAACTGAAAATGTAGAACTTGCACGTTCAAATATTCACACTGGAAAAGTTATAATTTCTAGAGTGTGGGAAACTGCATAACACCGACTTTTGCCAAACCCAGACTCAAAGGCAACTGATCGTGCCATACACGTTCGTTTGGATGAAAGTGCACTTAGCTACTAAACCAAAACCAGACTATTATCGTAGGCAAACACTGTCTAATTAAAAAAAAATAAAAATATGCTAAAAAAATCTAATCCTTACTAAATTTCCTTAAGATGCTGCTTGCCCAGTTGTCGGAGCCAGGTGGCTTTTTCAAGTCCCTAAATTATTACACAAGTTAGTCAATTCTCTACCACATACTATATGCTAAGAAACCAATAAATCTTAAATACCGAATACTCACAGTGTTCCACTCCTATTCATTTCACAAAGTAAAAACTTGCAAAAGAAGATAGAAGTTTGAATAAATAAGAAGCAGTCATCATCTTATTGTGAATATTCTGCAAATATGAAAATAAGCTAAAGAAATGCAGTCAGGTATTCATTGTAAATTATTTGCTCAGCTCTAATAGTTACACACATGCACAACAGGGTATTAACTCCACTTTGGATGTTTTGCATCTTGATGCTGAAATGTAGCAAGTATTAGCTCAAGCACCTCACCTGATTTCAAATGTCATCATAGTAGATGGGGAGAGAGATTGTTTCAGAGGTAAAATGGATCCAAGCCTTATAGGATTTTATAGAACAACCTATCTTGAATTATATTCAAGAGCCAATAGGCTGCCTGTGCTGTTGGAGAATTGCTGAAATAAACTCCCTGCTGGTAACCCCGCCCAGCAGACTGACATCCTCATTCTGCACCAACTAGAGTTTGTGAGTGAGCTTCAAGGATAGTCTCATGTCTGCTGCATTGCGGTAATCCATGGATTACTGTGGCCAAGCGCAACTCTGAGACAGATGGTCATAATCACCCTTACCAGACAAAAATGGAGGAAGGGACTTTTGGTGACTGCCATCAGCCAATATTGCAGAAGTCGAGGTGTGAAAATACCTCCAAACTCTGCATCTTTAGACAAATGTCAGATAGACTTCTTCATTAATAAGTACAGAAATCCTTCCTCTGAGCTCCGCCAACCCATCATCCTCACCTCTACCTTGTTTGGATGAGAGCAAGATACCTCAAACTCAGTCCCAATCCCAACCTGTGCCAGACACAATGCACCATCTCGGTCTGAGAAAAATGAGACGGAGATGCCCATTGGCTGAATACTTCTGGCACTGTAGCTCAAAACGTTTCCCTCAGTTCCTCCTTTGTGATAAAAAAAGCCTTGCAGAACCCCACTTAAGTCCCATGGATGCCCCAAAACCATACTCTAAGTGCTGTAAAAGCAAGGAATGGAAATACACAAGAGCAATGCAGGATACCCCAGCTAAGGTCTGGGAGCCAACAAAACCTTAAAGTCAGTGGTATCTATAGAATATCAACATAAAGATTTCTCCAATGTGAGTACACACTGAACATATGTTTAGCAGAAATGCACCCAATAATGTGAATATCTCCAAAGGATATAGGATTAATAATATTATTTTTTCATATTTTGATGTTTCCTTCCTTTATTTAAGTTAAAAATGACAAAAAAGTGTTCTCTCAAAATTAAGTTTATGATATGGTTATTTTAAAATTAAGGGTCATGCTTCCATCCTTAGCAAATCCTCTTTCACCTTCTTTTCTTTCAATAAACAAAACAGCACACGCTAATTAAAGAATTGAGCATTTTTCTGCCTGTATCCCATCCAGCATACATGTGATTGTCTCATTAAAAAGTCCTCAGTTTTTCTCTCGATGCCTTGTGTGCATCTGTATATATTCATCTGTATATATTATTTTTAGATCTAATTATGCTACACACATAAATATATGTACAAAAATGAAACAATAGTAATGTCTGGGTTGCTGTCTTTTAGATCAAAAGCAGCCTAGAATTTTGCACTTGCAATTATGTGCCTATCAATTAATTGGAGAAGCCATTTTCAGGCAGAAATCGTTCATGCCTGATTTGCAAGCACAATTTCTATCTTCAAATTAAATTCTTAAATGTCTACATGCCATCATTTCAATCTCCAGCTGGCTGGAGATGCCAAATTATGGGCCTCTCTGGAAATTTTTGCAAGTTCTAATGGCAGCTATCATTCCGTGTTCTGAATCTCAGGAGCTATAGCGTAAAGTTAAATATATGGCACAATAGATGGCGCGCTGGACTCAAAACTCTGCCTCAGAGAGCATCTCGAATACATTCTTTACCACCATATTGAATATTTAAACTCAGTAGAGTCTAATTTGAGAAATATCAGGGCTATTTGGGACCAAATAGAGGAACAAGTGCCTTAGTGCCAAAGCCTTTACTGAGGATACCTTGCCAGCAGCAGCCTCTGTCTTATAATGACAGCGATCCAGGTCAAGGGTCCCTGTTGTCCAAGGGTCCCTGTTGTGGCAGTATGGCAGAGGGAGAATGACAGTCCCTGACAAAGGCAGATTCCAGGCCATTTAGGACTTTGTAAGTGATGACCAACACCTTACACAGCGCCCAGCGACTGACAGGAAGCCAGCACTCCTCCCAGAACAGCGGAGTGATGCACTCCCAGCCACATGCTCCACTCAGTAAGCGAGTGCTGCTGCATTCTGCACTGGCTTCGAGTACTTTTAAGGGGTAGTGCTGTGCTGAGCATGTTGAGACCATCTAATCCTGAGGGGGACCAAAGCTTGAGCAACTGTGGCAAGGTATGTGCAGCAGGTGGGAGAAATTGCAACCTGTTGGCCAGGCAGATGGGTTACTGCTGTGTTATAATCTTCAAACAACAGGTAGGACTCGTATCACTCACCCCCGGCACTTTCTCAACTACACCTTAACTAAGATGTTGAGCTGCCTGGTCCCATCGAAGGAGTGAGCGATAAACAACTGGGTGTCAGCCCTGATAAACTGGTCACTTACACCAAGACTGCAAGTGAAAGCTAAGAGCTTGCCCTGTGTTTCCTATACCACTGATGAAAATACTATATCAGACAGGGGAGGGAGAAGTAGCAAAGTGGTAACAAGGTGAACAGAGCATGCAAATGAAACAACTAATACAAGAGGTGAGTGAGCCTGGCAGAAGTCTTTGTCAGGTCATAAAAACAGGACCCTCTCAGTTCATGAATAGAATCGCCCCAAATTGGCATTGCTCTTTTCTTGAGGAGTTCTGCAGCCTTAAAGGCTCCTCGGTGTTATTTGTTTAAAGGTGATAAAAAATCGCCCTGTTAGGGGGAGTAAGTGGGAAAGGAGCCCAGCATTCAGATATACTTCAGTAAATCAAAGGCATCTTCTGCAGACACAGGGTACAGTTAGACACCAATATTGATTTTTCAGAGACATGGCTAGAATATTGTAGGACAAACAAAATTACTTGTTAAAGTACTGATGTGAATATACTGAACCCATCCATAAAGCAACTACCCTGTACCATTTCTGCCATAACTGACCAAGACTCTTACAGAGAGCCTCTCTTTGCTTCTTATATTTTGTTTCTGTGGGTTTTGATATAAAACTGCCACCTTGGTGCTATCGTGATGCTTTCACCATATACTCACTGTACTTCTAACCTCAAGATCTTTTCAAGTATGTCATGCAACAGAGGTTCCTTCACATTTCATTTCCATATTGTTAGCACTGACAGTAGATGTCTCACTGAAAAGCTTTAACAAATAAAAACAATCATTAAACTATTAAAGCCTTCCATCCCAAAGCCTGTCCTCCTGGTGTAGAATTCTTCATTTCTAATTGATAAAACCTGCTAATCCCTTACACCAAGGTTTCGGCATATTTCAGAAAGTTTCCAGGACCTGAGAGAAAGTCCTCTAGGGTACAGATTTGCTGTTTTTCTTATCTCCAATTTGATGCTTATAGAGGTACGTATAACAGCAGCCATTCTCTTTGGGAACATTGCCCTCCCCTTCTCTGTAGAGATCTACAATCAGACAGAAACTGATAGTGGAAGGACAATTACTGGGCATTCTCATAATGCTTATCATTGGAGTAGGTCCAGCTAGCTAATGAAGTAGAGAAAAGAGGAACTAGCCATCTGTCCAGTGATACCTCTATACACTAGGGCACTGGTACTTCGCCGCAGCCAAGTCTACATTTGTTTTATCTCTGGCTGTCCTGTGAGAGTAGCTTCCTGTCATAACTCATGGTGGAGGAGGGACATGGAGGAAGCTTGTTGAGACTGCTAGAAAAGGCATAGCTGGTATTCCAAATAATTTTGGAGTACATACAATGAGACTAAACCATACACTCTGATTACCCAGACCTTGTCATCGTAATCCCTTCTGAATTTTTGTTTTCATCTCTTGTGTCTTATGTGCAACTGCTAGTGAAGAAGTTTACCAGATTTTTAACCCAACCTCATCATGAGCCCAACTGTGTTATTTTCCATGTATTTGTTATTTTAATTCAACAGCGCACAAGTATGAATTACTAAAACAAGAGTTATGCACACAATTTATTGCAAAATCCAGTTCCCACAACAATATTTTGATTGTACTATAGCAGTTGAGAATGCACCTCACACAGTACAAATTTAATGTTGATTGCCTGAACTGATCGCAATTTGCAGGAAAACAGAGTAAGAAATCATTCTTGTGGCATTTTCAGGCTTTCATTAAGCAATGACATCTCATATATTTAGAATTATGTCATAACTTTAATGCCATGCCTCTCAAGATAGTTGAAGCAAATAAAATGTTGAGACATGCCTGGCAAAGCATTTTGTAAATAAGTAAAGTTGTGTGTATGCGTGTGTGTGTGTGTGTGTGTGTGTAAATTATAAACAGCAAGACCATAAACAGAAGAAAATATGAAGAAAAATTGTTATACTGTATCTGAAGACCCTGATTCGTGCTCACAAAAATGTTTTAAGATTGTTCAGTTGAAAAATCATTCCCTATGTATTATGACCATACATCTGAGAGTTTATTGTCGTAAGCAGCACAAGTTATTTACCAGAATAGTGATAGAAATGTAGCCGTGTTAGTCTGGTGTAGCTGAAACAAAAAACAGGACTATGTAGCACTTTAAAGACTAACAAGATGGTTGGGTCTGGCCCACGAAAGCTCATTAACTAATAAACCATCTTGTTAGTCTTTAAAGTGCTACATAGTCCTGTTTTTTGTTTCAAGTTATTTACCAGGTTATTGTATGCAAGGTAAAGCTGCTGAATTCTTGCCATAATCTGTGACAGCAGAAATTGATTGGAGTAGAAAAACTAAGACACTACAATAATATCCTCATTCTGCTTCTGAAAGTTTCTTTGATTGTTAACGGGTGTTTTGTACACAATTCAAGGGAGCCATATTATTCAAACTGAAACTGTTCTAGCAGACTCTGATGTGTACTCCAGAATACAAGCTTCCATCAAACACACTTTTTTTGTTTTAAAGTGTATTATTTGCATCATATTACAATCTCCATATTTCAGAGTCTGCATAATGAATACATTTTGAGATACCAGGTTCCAGTTCAAAATCTGAACCAGAAACAAGGCAAGTTCAAACTCCATACCTTTTTTAATGTTAATTTTCAAATGGTGTTTATTTATTTATGTATTTAAAGTTTTTGATAGTGAGAAGCACTTTTCCTTAGGTTTGAGCTTTAGGACCTGAAAATTATTTTTCATTGTTTCTTTTTCAGATCAACACCCACTTTTCAGACACATCAGAATTGAGGTTCTGAGTATAGTTTTTGGTTCTCAATTCCTATATTAGAATTTCAGATATCATTTAGATTTGATTTAGACATTCACCTCGAATTTTTTCAACCTTTGCCAGTGCACTGTGGATCATTACACCTTAAAATGTCTTTTAATGCTGAATGCCTATATAGTTTGTTGTCCTTGATCTTAAACAAGATGATTCATGCAAGAAGGACTACTTGTGGCAAAAGGATTGGAAAGCTTAGTCCACAGCTTGGAAAGAGTCAAAACTCAGAATGATGTTGAGGCATCAGATGAATGAGTAATTGTAACAGTAATTAACATTATTAACAACATACCAAGGAGAAAACCGCATTGTTAACACCGCACAGTGAGAATAGAATGTGTTTGAAATGACACTTTTAGCTCTTGGTAATATGAATCAAATTGAACAGATATGCTGTGGTCTTTTTGTTCTTTTCTATATTGTGAAATCTGCTACATCCAGAAAGTTTTCAAGCTTCAATTTTCAAATCTATTTCAAGTAACTTGGATCCCCAAACTCCCAAGATTTGAGCTGCTTGATGGTAGCAGCACAAACACCCAGCTAATATTCATATTAGCTTGTCCAGTTTGGCTAGACATACCGAACACAGTCTGACATTCATTTTTGTTGAAAGGATGTCCCATAGGAATGAAGATGAAATTCTGAACTTCAAAATAGTTGTGTCATCTATCTAATACTCTTTTGATTACTTGGCTAATCAAGATGTCTGCTAACACCTTTATAAATAAGGATAAAAATGGCACCAACGAAAAAATGCTGGACTCCTGGGATATGGACTGGAAGATGCTGAGTTTTATTTTGTTTTTTAATGAATCTTAGCCTCTCAACAGCTAAGCTTGTTCAGTTTAATAACCTAATAAATATTTCTGAACAGTGCTGTTGTGTCTTATGGTAATATCTGGCATTATACACTAAGGACTCAGTGGAGTAGAACAGAAAATAAAACCCGCCTGTAGTAGAAATCACACTTTTCTTTTTGTTTGGTTGGAAATTCACATCAGTTTAGCTTGCATTTTCACTTATTGCTGTTTTGCAAGGTTGCAACTTAGATTCTGCCACCACTTTTGAAATGCATATCAGTTTTATATTTGATTATAGTTGATCAGATTTTACTGCTAACTGAACCCTCGCTTGATGCTGAATTGTAAAATTTTCACTTTTGAGTCTTCCTAAATTTTATCTTAGAGTTAGTTTGAAATTACTCATATATGAAACTTTTTGCACTGTCGTCTCATAATAACAACACTTCTTCCACACCAATATATTTCCATTTCACTTCAAACCACTATGCTGGCACACTATTTGAACAGGTTTTTGAGAGACACAAAAGCCACATGGAAGTTCTAGTTATGCTTATGTATGATCAGGCATAGCGCACAGTAACAGCAATGCAACTTGGCAATTTTTGCCACAAAGTTTGATGGGCCTACTAATATATGTGCCATTATAAATCTGTAAGTGTCTAAGTACATAAAATCACATTTCTTAAGTAAGATATAGATATGCCAGCCAGTAGCACAATATTGTATCAATCCACATTTTAGTTACTGTAATGAATTTCAGTAACTGCCCGATTTTTAACTTTCACTCTGCCTTGTTTGGTGCTAGCTTATAAATGAAAAGAGTATAATAACAGGTTTACTAATGGAAAGAGGAACTGGTGCTAAAATAGGCTCTTACATAAGCATCAGAAATTCTTCTTGAGAGCCAATTACCTCCCCCCCCCCTCGAAAAAAAATCAGATCATGGGCTCTCTCTTCTCAAAGACAATTGTACAATTTTACTTCCAGTTCCTAAATCTACTTTGAGAAGCTCGTCAAATTCTTCTTTTCCTCCGATGAGTTTCAATTTCAGAAGTAAATGCAATGAAGAGATGTAACTGCTTAGATTTAGTCTACTTATTTATGTTCTGTACAGCACTAAGAATGGGCTAATTATGTAGAGCAACTTGCAAAAATCTCTTTGGTCTCTGCCACAAAGAGATTACAATTTAGGAGAAAACTTACAATGTAAATACATTTGCGCACATTTTGAGAAAGACTGCAATATTTTAATTTGCGAGAGAAAGAAAAATGAAGAAGATACCATCATCGGGTATCACTGCAAACTGTTTGGATTGAGTATAGTAAGTGAAAAGTATTTGCCAAAATTACTGTGTTCCCATTATAGCTGAGATCATATTTGCATGCAATAATGTAGTGGTGACTGCACTAGCAAGAGCTGACTTGATGTTCTCCTGGTACTATTGTTAGCATTCTTCCCAAGTGTTGGTAATTTTTTGATTCTTTATAACAATATTCAGGAAGAATTTGTGACATCTCGTGGGAAGTTACGCCTTTTGTTTCACAGACTTGAAGAGCTCAAAATTACCCTGAAGAGCTTACAAAATTTCAAACTGGGGAGGCAACATAATACTGTGCATTTTGTGCCTGTAAGAAAGATATCTTAAGAATTAGTTAGTAGCGTCAACCTATTGTCTCATCTCTTAGAATTAAGATTGATTTTTCCCACAGAAGCATGCATATGTTGTAAATTAAAACTGTATAGAATAAGTGATTATGGCCAATTCTACACACAGAGCAGGGTTAGAACAGATTCTCTGCCCCAACAATTATATTGATTTGGGGATGGTTCAGAATCAAGCCAATATAGACAGATAGGTAGATAAACTAATTCAACATTTGATCAGCTCTGATAAAAATGGCGAAGAGAAATGTATTGCTCATAGCCTGCCATGTTTAGGATATTATTATAAATGTCATGTAATTTGCTAGCCAATTATTTTGTTGAAAATATTACACAATCTAGTGTCAGTGAATGTCTGATGCATTATTCTTGGATAAAGAAAATATATGCCATCAGAAAAAGTACTAGAACTGAACGTATTCTTTGTGTAAAATTGGATCAAGCTTATGGTAGCCAGTGATGACTTTAAAAAAAATCACAATAATCCTTTCAATCTGGCAGAGAAGGAAAATGTTATCGTGGGATGTTATTACCTTTTCTAACAAATGTTATTAATTCAAAAGAAAGGTTCTATCTTTCTAACTGTATTCTTCCAAAACAAGTTTCCAGCTAGGAGATCCTTCAAATATCTAGTATGATCTCAACACAAGAGATAAACAGTATTAGACCAATCACACTATATGCATTATACATCATGGCTTCAAAACTTGATAGACAATTAGTATCTAAAATGTCTCTTTGGCACAAACAACCATGGAATAGCTGTAGGCCATTTAGAATCTGATCTTCCTTCTACTCAAGTTGATGGCAAGACTCCCATTGGTTTTAGAATGAGCAGGACAGAATAAGAACCTCCTATTCAATCTTCACACTTGAATTGTGAGGAGTTTGGTTGTTATTATTATAGGCTCTCCCTGTACTGTTTTTTTGTGTTCCCTGTCCACATAATTCAAAAGGCTCTGTGTTGATTCATTGCCAGTTTAACTTGCCTGCACTAGGCATGTACACAGTTTAACTAGCTAATATTCCATTGTTTGCTGTCATCTAGAGAAGCAAAACCTTTTGTGGTAGGCTGGATGGGGCCTTCTCTGCTGTATTTCGCTATATGCAGTTACTGCACTGGAACACTCTCACCTCCACTTCAGGTGCTAAGGGGGTTATTTGTTTGTTTTCCTTCCGTCCTTTCTTACTTTGTCCCTACTAGAGAGTTACACATTTTCAGAAGTGTTACTGCTTTTGGTTTGGAAGAATTAACTTTCCAGCAACAGGAAACCTTTGCACCAGTTTGTTTAGTTAAGCAGGACACTAGAAAATGCATCATTGCTCAGATAAAGTAACTACATTCATAACAGTCAAAGTACTCTATGCCTAGATACGTAACTCTATGTAATTTCTGATTTGACAAAAAAAAAGTAATGGCGCACATCGATATTTTGTATGATTGTAGCTCAGAAGCAGGCTTCATTGTTGAATCCAATTTAAAAAGTATCAGTATTCTTATTGCCATTCTGCTATTCCCTAAAACCATTCAAAGGAGGCACTTTACCAAACACTGGGAAAACATTAAAGACTGTGATTTTTTTTTTTTTTTTTGGCACTGCAGCTTTAAAAAGAACAAAACTTGGCATGATTCTGGTTCTCTGACTGGGAGCTTCCCCATAAGCCAATGTTGTGCGCAAATATGTCAAAGTCCCCTACGATCCTTTCTCACCCCTCACATTTCTATTTTATATTTCATTTTAAACATTCTAGGTCAATTATAAGATACCTCTAAATATTCTTCTCTCCAAACCTGTTACCCATCCTTTACAACACATTCAACATATACGAATAGGCTTCTGGCTGTACAGTGCATGGGCTCTGGATGTTACCGAACCCCATCTGTTTCGCACAGCAACAAATATGGTAATTTCTATGCTCCTCAGGAACATCAGCATAAAAGTCCTCTTTTATAGCTTAATTAGTCATAATCCCCATCTGGGGGAGGTGAGACATTTCACTTTGCTGGTTGCAACACTTTGGCCAGGGTAAGAGGGAGACAAAAAGATCCTCACCCTTACATTTAATCAGCACTGCAGCATGGAGAGAGACAGACACACAAAAGAAATCACAAAGTCAACTCACAGAATCTCCAAGTCACGCAGGGCTCTAAAGGCTCCATCTTCAATGCAGCTGATCTGGTTGTTGTCCAGTTGCCTGCAGGAAGGAAGGGAGAGTATGAAGGCTTGCTGGGTAACTAAGCTGCCTTAAAGCACCCGGTCCAGTCTTTCCTGTCACTGAGGTGTCCCTCCACCCCCTTGCAGTCTTTGCTCGTCCCCCAGGAGGAGGCTTGCTCATAGCCTGCCACGCTGCTCTGTCTCTTCTCACTGACTGTCTGAAAGAACTGCACAGTACAGCACACTGAAGCCTGTCAGGTCTCAGTAAATATTAATTGCACCTTTTTTTTCTTTCTTTTTTTTTAAAGGCAGAAGGGAGTAATTTCATTACATTAGGGTATTCAATCCATTATGAGCTTTTACCATCATGTCACTGAAACAATTTCATTAAGCTAAAGGCCTGTAAATCATTGGAGGTCACTCCACTGCCCTCTGCGACCTCCCAGAATGCCTTTTTTCCCCTTTTACTGGAAGTTTCAGTCCTCTGTCCTGAAAGTACTAAATCTCAAGGCTTTATCAGCCCAAGAGCTGCAAGTGTGCATGGGGAATATACCAATTCCAAATTAGACTCAACTAATCTAATTTTATAGTCTTTTTTATTATTCTAAGCACCAAATGTCTGTGGTGTTCGAGGCTTCTCTCTATTGTTACTGGTCCCATCTGGTTGGCAATCCTATTGAAAGATTTTTGACTAAATACAGATTCTGCTTAGCTGTATCAGTAAAAGAAATCTATTTATAGAAAATATTCAAAAATTGTGTACATAAACACACATACACACAATTACAGTCTTAATAACGTAGTAGTTTGTTATAAAACCAGTATAATTTAATACACCTCATATTGATTTTTCACATTTATTTCCCCCCAAATATACATGTTTTAAATATATTTTACAGTATGTAGGAAAATATGGGTGCATGTGCATGAGTGTTTCACCTAGAAAGTTAGTTTTTATGCTCCTAATGCTTGAATCGAAGTATAAAATTTAAGGATGTAAGTCACTCTGTCCCTGATAATTTATATGACAAACCATAAATAAATCTGTATTATATGCAACTGTGTAAGCTATACCCATATTCGAACACAGTATAGACATTGCAAGAGATATGAATGCACATCCCTTGTTCTGCTTGGTACTTTGCCTAGACTCTAAGGTTGGTGGGCCTGTCTGTTCTGCTTGTCTGTATAGTATCTAGCACAATGATGCTATCTTCTTTTTGGTATTCATAGGTGCTACTGCATATTAAACAAAATTATTATCAATATTATATACACAGTGCCTATATATAGACTTGCACTGGTGCTGAGATGATATGTTTTGGAAAGACCATAGTCATCTGTGCTCTGTGCTATACAGACATTTAAGAATCCATTCATTGTCCCAGCAACCTTCCATTAAAAGTAAAAATAAACCACGAATAACTACAACACAATAAAAATAGTTAGCATCTTTTTAGGTAGAAAATGTGTGTTTATTTAAAGTTCTAAGTGACAGCAACATTCATTTTAACCTTCTCCATGAATCACCACATAAGTACAAATTGAGCCAATTGATATAAATTATACCGAATGTGTATATATCTAGCGCTCAAGTGATATTTATCCAAGCTGAGATGGTCCTAATGAAATGGACCAGGCTCAGTAAGCTCCAAGCTTTTTACAATTTGAAGTATATGAAAAATCATACTGATTATCAAGGCTATCAAAACGCTTACAAGCATAAACCCAGATCAAGTTTCTTCACGGATCTCACAACTTAAAGGAACATTTTGAATTTGACAAATCTTTGAGCAGCATCCCTCATACTGAAAGAAAAGATGTAAAATTATCTAAAGGTGATCAGCTGCCCACCATTGCACAGACCCCTGCTCTTTAGGACTAATATCAGTTTCCTAACAAACTATGGTGTCTGAAAGACAGCCAGGTTAAGTGGTTAGAGAACGCAAAAGGGGACCAGAGTCACCTATTTTTAGTTTTAGTTCTGCTAATGATTAAGGTTCCAATTCTGCAGACACTTATTCACGTGTTTAATATTAAGCATGTGAATTATCCCTCCGAAGACACTGGGATCGATCATCATCTTAAATTTAATCATGGGCTTGTTTGCAAGATCGGGGAAACAATCATATCCCATGACACTCAAAATGGACAACTTGTGTTTTTAAAGAAACAAATCAGGAACTCAGAAAAGCTATACAAACTAAACAGTCAGAGAGAGAGAGAGAGAGAAAACCAGAAAATGGAGGGCTACATTTCCCCGATTTACACATTGTACCGCAACTGTCTCCTCTCATCACTTAGTTCTGAACATAATGTTGAAACACACGCATAAAAGAACTCCATACATACTCATTTGTCAGCTATTATCATCTTTCAACTAAGTTTCGAAAATGGCATCAGTTTTATGTGACAATTTTATGTGTCAGCTTCAGACATTTGTTGGAGAGATTTTTCTCCTTTTAATTACCAAAATAATATAACGAAGGGAGGCTGCGTCGCTGATGGTTAGAGCGGAGAACTACGGAACATCACCTCTGGCATTGTTCTGCCTCTCACATGATGTGTGACCTTTAGAAAGTCGCTCTTCACCTGACTTTCTCCCCACCTATGAAATGAATACAACACTGACCACATGGGGACATTTTGAAACACTTGCAAAGTGGTTGGACTGCATCTTACGAAAGGCACTATAAAATGTGCCCACTGCAACCTTTATCTTCGCAGGAAATCCCCTGTCGAGCTTCCTTATAGCAACTGGGGGAAATGGGAAAGTTCATAGGGATGGATGGGAAGGGCAAGAAGCAGATGGGGCCAGTTTAGGACAAGGTCGCTGCATTGCCCTTCCTGCTGACTAGAAATACAGTGGGGCATTTATGAGCCAAGCAGCCTCTTTACCCTACATATATCTGGCAAATGGACTGGGTTCCCTTTTGACCCACGGTGGGAATGATACTAATTGCCCTGCTCTCTGCAGGGCTGAGAACAAATTTTCCCTTCACCCCAGGCTGGCCACAGCCAGGTAGTTTTTTCAACTTCCTCACGGTTGTTCTGAGACCCTATGGGATTGTAGGATGAAGTAAGGGGGTTAAATTATACTATCACAACTTATTACATCAAATGTGGGGTGGGTGTCGAGCACAGGTACTTGGCACAGAAGGAACACAATTGAACAAAATGAATTGGAAAAGGATTTGGAGGAAACCATTCCTTAAGGAAGTTAAGAGGCGGCTGGGGCTCCCACATCTCATCAATAGGTAGCCAATACCCTCATTTTCCTGTTCCCCTTTAAGGGGCTAAGGACGGAGGTTTGGGATGCCTACATCTTGTAAGTAGGGAGCTGACCCCCTCCTTCCTGTGCTGCACAATATATTGCCTGGTATCTCCAGATATTATAAGTGATTTAAGTGTCAGCCTAATTAAACATCCATGGCCTCCTGTCTTTCTTCCACACAAATACATTGTACCATTCTGACTAATAATAAAGAGTAAATTTGGATACTCTTAACAATTTGGACTATGAACGAAAATAGATGCAACAAACTGCTTCTTTCCGCTTACCCAGACACTCTTTCTGGGGTATTACTGGAGCCTCTGAATGGTAGGCGGCTTACAATATGCATCATGGAAACTGTCATAAGTACAAAGAAGGAGACTGAGGAAGACATGCCATATTTAACTGCAAACTGTCAGGCTTTGGTCAGGTTATCATGGATGAAGTGTTTGCTTACGCTGAAATGGTTCAGTTTCACACATTAGACACCAGACCCTGGACTTGGATCCAGGGCTTTTGTCTGAAGTATCTCTTGCTTTGACGTCAGCGAGCATGGGAAACCCTGCAACATATGTGTGATTAAATAGCTGCTCTCACTTCACCCAAGAGGCTCCAGGGAACTGAACTTCTATGACAGGCAATTAGCTACTAACAACAATAGCTACAGAGATATAACAAAAGAATTTTGAAAAAAAGAGTACAATTGGCTATCAAGGAAAAGATGTATTAGTTACACACGATATGGGCAACATTTGAGACAGGAACACTTGAAGCTCATAAATTAGTGACTGAAGACATGAAATAGTCTTCTCTTACAGACATGAAAAAATCACAGAAATATAGGGCAAGAAGGGGACCATTAACCTATCCCTCTGCACTGAGGCATGATTAACTGTGATAAACATACACCAGGCATATTATATATAATATGGTTTTATGTATAGTATAATTTCATGTCACACATTTACTACTCAGTGTTTTCAATAAGAAATACAGAAAATATAGAATCAGAGAATCATAGAACTGGAAGGATCCTTGAGACGTCATCTGTTACAGTCTCCTGCACTAATGATAGGACCAAGCAACATCATACCATCCCTGACAGATATGTGTCTGACCTGCTCTTAAAAATCTCCAATGATGGAGATTCCACAATCTCCCTAGGCAATTTATTCCAGTACTTAACCACCCTGACTGGTAGGAAATTTTTCCTAATATACAACCTAAACCTCCCCTGCTGCAATGTAAACCCATTACTCCTTGTCCTATCATCAGGAATTATGAAATTATACCTGACGACCAAATTATGTGACTGATGTATTTGGTCTTTAAAACTGGCATTTTATTATACAAAATTCAGATAAAACATGTTTTGTTAAAATTGAAAAACAATGCTACACCTCTATAGCTAGTAAGTCCTTATATTTCCAACTGTTATTTAACCAAGAGATTAAACGAAGTTTTAATACATGATACTGCAACACTCTGGCTCATATGTTTGGATTTCCAAATTATTCACCATAAGGAGAGAGTTAAATTTCAAATTCCATTATAAGAAAGAATAGGATTTCAAATTGTTGATTTCCTTTTACCATTAAAAATCACCTAAAATTCAAAAATATAAATTGATCATTTTGGTAATTAATCTGCAAATAACGCTGTTACTTTGTTCTATAATCAGATACCAAATGCAACTGAACTCACTATCTTTTGTGCAATTACCAGACCAGTCCTATTTACACAAAGAAAGAAACCATCAAGCACTGCTGAATCAACAAGCTAAATTCTCACTTTGTTTTACTATATTTTGTTTATTTATCATATAGGAAGATTTTTTTTAAGTACAAACATTAATTAAGACACTGTAGAATCCAATCATCCAAATGATCTAGTCAAAGAACAGACAGAACATTAGGTTCATTAGTGTCTCCACTATGTATGACCTGTCTGGAACCTAGATAAAAATTCAAACTTGACTCTGTTTTAACAAGGACTATTATGCAGACTTTGCAATTATTCTCATTTAATACATTTTATTTCCTGTATTTCACATTGCTATTTAACATGATTCATAAGCAGGAGAATAGTTTTACATTGTAACACTTGTTCATTTAAGAGAACTTCACACTAATATAAGTGTACATGGCAGATTAATGTCTCAGAAGCATGTCATGTGTTAACTAACTAAACATATTTCATATATGTTAATAACAAATTCATTTTCACATTAAAACATTTCATTGTTTAGACTGAGATTTTTGAAGGGAAGGTGCATCAACTGTACCTTTTGTAAAAAGACCACTGCCAAAGTAATTCAGGCCAAAAATTAGGATTAATCAATCACCTCTCATACTCATTTTGATAGAAGTGTTTTTCCCTTGTAATGTATGCACTCCAATCATGCAGCATTTATGAAGTTCAGCACCAGAAACAGTCTTGTCCATATTCACTGGCCAGATCTAGAGTCTAATCCTACGAATGCTTATGCACATTAATAATTTGAAGAAAATTGGCCTAATGCACATAAGTAAAATTTCTTATATGCCTAAGAATTGAAAGATTGCTCATTTAGAGGAGTTTCAAACATAACAAAACTCCACAAATGGGGCAGAAAAGTAGACATTTTCCATTGTTTTAGTTTCAATAATCAACAGGTGTATTAAAAAAAGAGAATTTTAGAAACATTGGTTTTAATCAATTTTCATTTTTCATTTCATTTTTCAACTTAACTTTACTCATCTTTGAAGAATTCTAACAAAAAATTAAAAATATATGAGAATAATATTTTTTTAAATGTGTGGATTAAATAAATTGATTTTAACATTAAAAAACAGGTTGAACAGGGTAAAATGCTGGAGAAGTCCAGAAGGGGGAAAGAGATAAAGTGATCAGTCTGTAATATACCTCAGACATTTTGAGCCTTATGCCAGAATTGCATCTTTTTATGACAATATAGTTTTGGAGATAGCAATAGTTAAAGTACTACGTGGAAACAACTCATTTACATGGCATAGCTGCTCAGGTTTGATCAGTGCTCAGACCATTCTATGTTAGAAATGTTAAGTAACAGATTAGGTTTGTTTTTTTAAAATAATTATTCTGCAGACTATGAAATTTAAAGTTACCGATTTTTGCGCTTTCTCCCTCTCTGTAAATAAAATTACCCGGGTTTTTTTATTTCGGGGGGCAAACATCATTTTATATACACATCACACAAATTTAAAGCAATGTTTAAACAATCAAAAATTTAAAACCTTCCTTCCTCCACAACCAATATTCCCTTTCAATTTCATGGTATTACAACGTCCTTCATTTACTGTCTCCCGGTTGCTGATGTAACAAATAGTGCATACCAAACACACAAATGGCTGTCTCCATAGCAATTGGGGCAGGTTTTGTGGTTTCCCTAGTTACTCTTGACTGATAACCATCTGTTGTTCTTCATTGCCATAGGCCCAACAGGAGGGGGAGGGAAAAATCAGAAAGATAAAATCCTCAAATGTTAGCTAATTTGAAAAGGTATCTCTTACATAGTTTTTAACAACCACCCTTCCCCCCTCCCTCCAAAAAAAGGATTTGTACTTATCTGGGTTCCAGTTCTACCTTTTACTTTCAGTAGATGTGAACTAAAATATCTTTGTGTAGAAGACTCTTTTACCAAGCTGGATCACAGAAAGCATTTTCCTAAGGACAAGAAGTTGCCAGCCTTCACACTTTTCTTTTTGAGCTACAATCACAAGGGGTCTAAAGTTCCATTTGCCAAACAGGAGGAGTAAGAAACAGTGATGTTCCAATACTCAATACTTCAGTTATTTGGGTATTCACTTGAAATGTGAGAGGGAGACCAATGTTAAAAATCCCTGCTTCAGAGCTTTGCTCTCTCTCTAGATAAAATTGCCTGGGTTTAGTATTCTGGAGGCAAGTGTCATCTCTTCAGAGCAGGGATTTTAAACCAGGTTTCCCCCACTCTAAGGAGAGTGCCCTGACAACCAGCATATAGGCTATTCTGGGATGGATCTCTCAATCTCTTCTGCTGAAGCTCTTCCGCTTGTATTCATAATGATTGTCAAAGGGATTGGAACCTGGGTCTTCCATGTGAGTGCCTTAATCACTAGAGCTATAGAGTCATTCCCAGTTACTCTCTCTGTGGTCCAACATCTATTAAGCATTTTATACAAAGTGGAAAGGAGAATCAGAGAGACACAAACCAGGATAGCTAATAGTCTGGTGGCTAGAAGCATTAATTTAGGGTTTGTGTTCAAGTCCCTGCTCTAGGGAAGGCATTCAAACCTGAGTTTCCTACATCCCAGTTGTGTACCCGAAACAGGGGATTGCTTCTGCCCTCATTCTTCTGTTTTGTGAAACTAGCATTTATTAAAAAGAGGTTAAGAATGCCCAGAAACAAAACATTCCCTGTAAAAAACCCTCAAATGTTATTCAACCCCAAAATGTATCCTTCAACTTTTTGATTAATCAAAAATTCTGAAAAATGTACCTCTTGGTTCCTGCTGAACCGAATGTTTTTTCCCCCAGCACTCCATGTTCCATTGTTTGTGCTATTGTTTTAATATATTATTTTTTAAAAGCATGCCTCTGAGGGAATAGTGGTGCTTCTAAGCATCTAAGAAGGCATGTGTTCTCTGGGGGACTTGACAGGAGATAGGACAGAGTGGTGATGTCGAAGGTGAGACATACAAGAGATCTTAACCACCAAGATAGCCTGTGAGCTCCCCAGAGGTTATCCATTTAGTTCTTATGGATGACTCAAGAACAAAGCAAAAGAGTCAAAGACAATTGAAAAGATTAAAAATGAGGGATACGTCATGCCGAAGTAATAAATTGTTCTGAGTTAATCCATACATTATAGCACCAAAATCATATGCATGCTTAGATTTTACTTTAAAGCGGGGGAGGGGGAGAGAGAAAATTTTATGGGTTGTTTTTAAATTAGAAATTGAAGATTTATGCTGCACGGAAAATATACTGAAGACTATCAAAGATATGGCACAGCTAGTATATCGACTACATCATCTTAGCAACAGACCACTAAATTATCAAACTCGACCTTTATATAATAAGACCACTAGACAATTTGTTGAGTTGCAAACTGGGATCAGCAGTCCACAAAATATTCCAGTAAGCAATTCTGGTTTATTCTATTTTTTTTCTTAAGTCCCAGCAGTTCCAGGAAGGGGGGAGGGTTTAAATATCTCAGTGCATCCTTTTTAAACAAACATAATTTGTCAATATGCAAAAAACTGTTGCTCAATTAACAATGATTTAACTCAAACTGACAGGCAAAGTGGCATTTGTAGTGGAGGCTGTAGATTTCAAGCTGATGCTTTAGTCTTAAATCATGTTATTGTGATTTGGAATTGCTCGGGTTTTCCCAATACAGCTCATTCTTAGCACAGGTCTAGTCCTCATGGGCTCTCCTAAGGAGCTCTAGAGGGTAATTATAGTAAAGGCGCGGAGGGCTGAAGTTAAGATGATCGGGTGCAGCAATGACTAGAGTCAGCTCAAAACACCAACAGAATGCAGCTATCTGCCAATTTGCTGACATGACAAAAGTGACTCTGCCCTTGCAGCATTGAGGTTTGATTATTCTAATGAGCTTTATTGTGGGTCACTGACAAATTAAGTAATGCACGAGTCCCCTGATTGCTCTAAGGGAGTGAGTATGGGGACAAAAGGCATTGTTTTACTATTGCTTTATTCTCTTCTCAGTCCGTCTGTCTTGGTATGCACAGAGCTGAAGAACTGGATTTGTACATTTAAATTCTCTAAGTCCCAGATACAAGATCCCTCCCTAAAGGCTCTTAAGCAACTTTAGCAGACATGGAATAAGAGGGATGATCCTCTCCTGGAACAGTGACTGATTAAAAGATAGGAAACAAAGGGTAGGGATAAAAGGCCAGTTTTCAGAAGAGCGAGGTAAATAGTGGTGTCCCCCAGGGTTCTCTATTGGAACCAGGGCTGTTCAAAATATTCATAAGCAATCTTGAAAAAAGGGTAAACAGTGAAGTGGAAACATTGGCAATTGATACAAAATTACTCAAGAAATATCACAAAACTGGGCGAGTGGGCAACATAATGCCAGATGAAATTCAGTGTTGATAAATGCAAAGTAATGCATATTTGAAAACAGAATCCCAACTATATACAAAATGATGGTGCCTAAATTACCAAGAAAGAGATGTTGGAGTCATTGTGGATAGTTCTCTGAAAACATCCAACCATTCAATGTGCAGTAGCAATCCAAACCCCCCCCCCCCCCAAAACCAAACAACCCTCTAACAATGTAAGGAACCATTAGGAAAGGAAGGATAGAAACTATCATAATGCCTCTATATAAATGCATGGTATGCTCACATCTTGAACACTGCATGCAGATCTAGTCACTCCATCTCAAAAAAGATATATTAGGATTGGAAAAGATACAGAGAAGGGCAACAAAAATGATTAGAGGTATAGAACAGTTTCTGTATGAGGAGAGATTAAAAAGACTGGAACTTTTCAGCATGGAAAAGAGATGACTAAGAGGGGATATATGATAGAGGTCTATAAAATCCAGACTGGTAAGGAGAAAGTAAATAAGAAAATGCCATTTATTTCTTCACATAACCCAATGAAATTGCCAGGTAGAAGACTTAAAATAAAGAAAAGGAAGTACTGTTTCACACAATGCACCATCAACCTTGTGGAACTTTTTGCCCAGGAAAATTATAAAGGACAAAACTACAAAAGGGTTTTAAAAAGTAGTAAGTAAGTTCATGGAGGATTGGTCCATCAATTAGACAGGATTTCTAAAAAATCAATTAGATGGGGTTTTAAAAAATGCTCAGTGTCTAGAAATTATGACAATGATTTGCTTTACAAAATACTGTTAGAAGTCCAGGCATTCTGATAAGATGAGAAAGTGAAAACATTCCTCTACAGCTGAATACAACTGGCTACCCAGTTAAAGATTTCTTTGCACCTAAGACTTACTTCGGGTATTATTGCAATACCTATGCCTGTCTCTGAGGCTACATCTAGACTGCATCCCTCTATCGACAGAGGGATGCAAATCAAGCATGTCAAAATTGCTAATAAAGCAGGGATTTAATATCCCATGCTTCATTAGCATAAACATGGCTGTCGCTTTTTTTCAAAATGGAGCTTTTTCGAAAAAAACAGCAGTCTAGACGCGGATCTGTAGAAAATAAACCCTTTTTCAACAGATCCTGTATTCCTCAAAAAAATGAGATTTACAGGATCTGTCAAAAAAGGGTTTATTTTCGACAGATCCACGTCTAGACTGCCGTTTTTTTCGAAAAAGCTCCGTTTTGAAAAAAAGTGGCAGCCATGTTTATGCTAATGAAGCACAGGATATTTAAATCCCTGCTTCATTAGCAATTTCGACGTGTCTAATCTGCATCTCTCTGTCAACAGAGAGGTGTAGTTTAGAGACAGCCAAACAAACTGAGTTGTAAAAAAAGGGTTTGGGATATTTAGAGAACAAGCAGTACTAGATAAAACCAAATTGCATTTTATTGTCTACTGCTTCCTTTTTTGGGAGGAAAAATGAATATAAAAAAAAGTAAATTAAGAGAAAACTCATAAAAATTACATAACAGTTGGTCTGTTAATTATGAACTTTTTTTAATAATTCAGAAATAATTCTGCTGTTGGTGGACATTTTGGGGTTCTACTGAATTTAATTGGCTTGATACATGTTGTATAGAACCTAGACACTCAGTGGATGCTTTAGAAACATACAGCCAATATTCAAATCATTTGTACTAAAAAGCTACCACATAGATTTAGTTTACAAGATATATTTTTACTTGATATTAGTCTAAGAGTCTCTGATATGTCAAGATCACAGTACTGAATTTTTGTTAGCAGGTTACTGACCTGGTGAAAAGCACTCTACTGAACCTCTCTAGCTCAGCACATCTGTGTGTGGTAAAAGCATGCACAACATTTGTGGCACATATTATTTGTTCCCCCCTAAATTCAATTTTGTGACCATTTCACTTAATTCAAAATGTCAAATGGCATCTTGGGTACTTATCAGACTAGCTTCACCACAGTATTTGAGTATCACCATAGTATCACAACCTTCCATGTATTTATCTGTCTACCTTACAGATACACAGCTCTTATCAGGATGAGGTTTTCTGAGATCTCAAGAATTCATCACTCCTCTTCCATCTCCAGAACATCTACATTATTTTAAGTTAAAAAAAATTCTTATGTCACGTCTTAGCTCAGAGTGAAGGAAACTAGAGATTTTACAATGGAAAAACAGAAAACCTAACAATGATGATATTATGGATCAGTATTGATAATGTAAGAGTAATTGCATGGTACAGTTAGAAAGATAAAAGGAGAAATGTGTACACATGGAATTACAAGTTTTTATTGAATCAATGTATTTCTAATTAAAAATAATAATATCAAGAAGCAGTATTGGTACCTGACATCATCGTGTAAGCCTAGTTCTTGTGTAGGATTTTAAACAGTCAAACATATACTAATACACTTTATTCAGCTTTTCTTCTGGATCTCTATTACTCTGTCTCTATATAAGAGAGCAGTATGATTGCTCAGAGCTCTAGTATATAGAGGGAGAAAATCCTGTTGAGAGTCTATGGGTTAAATTTAGAGGCGGAAGCAACAGGGGTGATGTTGTGCTTGGTGTCTGCTACAGACCACCAGATCAGGTGGATGAGGTAGACGAGGCTTTCTTCAGACAACTAAGAGAAGCTTCCAGATCACAGGCCCTGGTTCTCATGGGGAACTTTAATCACCCTGACATCTGTTGGGAGACCAAAACACCAGTACACAGACAGTCCAGGAAGTTTTTGGACAATGTTGGGGATAACTTCCTGGTACAAGTGCTGAAGGAACTGACCAGGGCCATGTGCAGCTTGACCTACTGCTCACAAACAGGGAGGAACTAGTAGGGGAAGTAGATGTGGTTGGCAACCTGGGAAGCAGTGATCATGAGGTGGTAGATTTCAGGATCCTGACAAAAAGGAAGAAAAAGAGAGTAGCAACATATACACCCTGGACTTCAGAAAAGCAGACTTTGACTCCCTGAGAGAACTGATGGGCAGGATCCCCTGGGATGCTAACATGAAGGGGAAAGGCGTCCAAGAGAGCTGGCAGTATTAAAGACACAGGAAGAAACCATCCCATTCCGCAATAAGAAAAGCAAATATGGTAGGCGACCAGATTGGTTTACCGGGGAAATCCTTGGTGAGCTTAAACATAAAAAGGAAGCTTACAAGAAGTAGAAACTTGGACAAATGACAAAGGAGGAGTATAAAGATACTGCTCGAGAATGCAGGGCAGTAATCATGAAGGCGAAAGCGCAGTTGGAATTGCAGCTAGCAAGCGATGTGAAAGGTAACAAAAATGGTTTCTACAGGCATGTTAGCAATAAGAGAGTGATCAGAGAGGGTGTGGGGCCCTTACTGGATGAGGAAGGTAACCTAGTGACAGATGATGTGAGAAAAGCTGAAGTACTCAATGCTTTTTTTGCCTCTGTCTTCACAGACAAGGTCAGCTCCCAGATTAATGCACCAGGCAATGCAGCATGGGAAGGAGGTGGGCAGCCCACAGTGGAGAAAGAACAGGTTAAGAACTATTTAATGCATCCAAAGGTACTAAGGGAGTTGGCAAATGTCATTTCAGAGCCTTTGGCCAGGGAGATCGAGAGAGATCCCCGATGACTGGAAAAAGGCAAATGTAGTGCCCATCTTTAAAAAAGGGAAGAAGGACAATCCAGGGAACTACAGACCATTCAGCCTTACCTCAGTCCCTGGAAAAATCATGGAGGGGATCCTCAAGAAATCCATTTTGAAGCACTTGGAAGAGGGGAAAGTGATAAGGAATAGTAAACATGGATTCATCAAGGGCAATTCATGCCTGACCAATCTGATTCGCTTCTATGATGAGGTAACTGGTTCTGTCAACATGGGGAAGTCAGTGGATGTGATATATCTTGACTTTGGCAAACCTTTTGCTACTATCTCCCACAATAGTCTTGCCAGCTAGTTAAGGAAGTATGGATTAGATAAAGGGACTATAAGGTGGATGGAAAGCTGGCTAGATTGCTGAGACCAACGGGTAGTGATCAACGGCTCGATATCTGGTTGGCGGTCGGTTTCAAGTGGAGTGCCCCAAGAATCGGTTCTAGGGCCGGTTTTGTTCAACATCTTTATTAATGACCTTGCTGAGGGCATGGATTGCACCCTCAGCAAGTTTGCAGATGACACTAAGCTACAGGGAGAGATAGATATATTGGAGGGCAGGGATAGGGTCCAGAGTGACCTAGACAGATTAGAGGATTGGGCCAAAAGAAATCTGATGAGGTTCAACAAGGACAAGTGCAGAGTCCTGCACTTGGGACAGAAGAATCCCAATCATTGTTGCAGGCTGGGGACCAAATGGCTAAGTAGCAGTTCTAAGTAGCTGGACTCGATGATCTCCTGAGGTCTCTTCCAGCCCTAGGATTCTATGATGCTATGATTCTATTACTCTATTAGCCAATACACAAAGAAAATCTCAGCTCTGGATCTGAAACATCATAGCTTAGAAATCTACTTACAACGAGGCAACCCATACTCTCAAAGACTACATATGATGCCAAAGACAAACCATGTGTTAGTTCCAAGTGGATTTATCTCTCTATTTTGCAGAGAGACATACTTCTAATATGAGAATTAGAAAGTGCCACTTTATCTTTATTTTACTCCAGAATTACAAATAAAGATTTAGACTGATGTGGTCTATTTTTATGAGACACGTGGTTAAATTACTTTTAACTTAAATTGACACTTTTTAAACAGGAAATATTGAAGGTACAGGTTTATGTATAGATACTTCTTTCTATAATAGGAATTAATATTTTTCTGGTGAATTTGTGGCTGTTTTATTTTGTTAATGAAGTAATATTAAAAAGTCACACCCTCGGGCCGTCCGTCCTCGGTAGCTTTATCTCGCAAATGTAAATATCCATATATCTAAGCTGATCATTGATATTAATTATTAACCATTAAGTAATTATTCAAAGAGCTTCATGGAACTGAAGTTATCAGCTAAGAAGCTGAAGTGAAGCACACACAGTCAAACTCAATCTGCAATGTCAGACTTTCAACCATTTTTTTCTTGCTTCCACATTTCTTTATAAAGATTTTTTTCATCAATATATCCATTAAAGAGACAACTGATTCTCTCCCATCAACCAAGTAATCAATAGGAAGTCTAGCACAAACACTTGAGTGTATTAGCTGATAGCGGTTTGGGTCAGAAAACCCCAGCCCACCCTCCCAGTCAGTAATCATAGATGATATAACCCAACCTAAAAATGTTTGAATCATAATGAAAGGGGAAAGCACTTTCATAAAATACACAGAGACAGGATCAGTCCCCAAATAGTCTTTTAGTACGCCTATCTTATTCTTGCTAAGAATACAAACCTTTGATAAGTATGTAAAGATGTTACCCGTGCAATCTTGGCTGGAACCCTTCTTATCTTGACCAATTTAATCCAGAATGTCTGTTTGCCTAAATTATTGACAGCAAGCTCTTGCTGCTTAACGCCTTCAGTGCCTGAAGGTTAATGCCTAGTTCAGCTCTACGGTTACTTGAGAGAAAACATATAAGCCACATGGTAGCAAGCAAATGGCTGGGAAAGCAGCCCGCTCAAAGATATTTTAATCCACTTTGGATCATTGTATCATCTCAGGCAAACCATTTGACCTCCCTGCAACTGTCCTCCCATCTGTAAGGGGTGGGGGGAGGGTTAAAAGCAGGATCTTACTAAGAGCCCATGCTGCATCCTAGCTACAGCTTTGTTGCGTAAATAAATTATATACAAAATAAGGCTGACTCAAGGGTCAACACAAGTGCAAAATCTTGAGTGGCAACATCATGCAACAAGCAGAGAGACCAGAATCCATTCTTATTTCAAAAACCTAACATCCACATCAGAAACAACAGCATCCTTCTCCAAGCCATGATAACAGATGTTCGATTTATTAGATTAAAATATTGTGAAGTTATGCTGGTTTAGGGTGGCCATATTTCCCTGAAAAGGGGGCACCAGGAAAAAATACTTGTATTCAAGCAAGTTCAGCGGCAATCAGAGCTCTGCGGTACAAATGCTCAAACTGACTTCACGTTGACTGAGTCCTTGTTAAAAAAGAAATATTGTGTAGCTGGAGTCTTTTTATTTACCTTCTTGTCTGTAAGGTTTGCACAGGGAGAGGTGACACACACACAGTCCCGTAACCTCTCTCACATGGGGATGGGGGGTAGGGGTGACTGATCGACCTTGCCCAGTGCTCTTCACACTCCATGCCTGGCTGGACCCCAGGATGGAACCGACCCTACCTGGTTTGGGAGCAAACAGGCTGGAAGTAGCTTCCTCCCTGCTACTCCAGCACTTAACTGAGGGGTGGAGAAGGTCCCCTAGGCCAGCATTGTGTGGGGCTTTGGAACATGCAGGGCTTGGCTCCTCCTGGCCAGTGCCCAGGGCCAGAGAGTCTTGGCTTTTCCTGGGTGCTGCTGGAAGAGTGGCGGGGCTAGGGAGGAGGGGTTGAATGGGCACAGTACAAAGAGGACAGTGGGAGGAAGCATGTAAAGGGCCATGGGCAGGCAGCAGAGGTGACATGTAACCAGCTACCGCCTGCCTGCACTCACCAACCACTGCAGCAAACAGCCAGTGCTGGCCGGAAACAGGAAGGGGGAGATTAAGGGAGACCTTCAAACCAAGAGGAGGCACATAGTAGGAACTGCACTGGTGGACCAGCAGGGGAAGCTGGCAGCCTCCCACTCTGCAGCTTTGCCTGACCACCAGCCTTGTACACTCACCCCCATCCTCAGCCAGTGGACCCCACCCCACACACTTAGTGCTCATGTGTGGGCAACAGGCAAGAAAGATCTGGCCATCAATAGGACCCACCTATACTGACGGACAGAAAATATGGGACAAAATGCCTTAAATACAGAACTCTCCGTTTAAAAATGGGACATCTGGTCACCCTACTCTGGTGAGTGACCAGGGCATGAGAAATCATTTCTGAGACAGTTGGGATTAGGATAGAGATGTTTTATAAAAACCTCATATTTGTATTGGAATGTTTTTATGTGCATTTTTTAGCCTTGTCTTATACATTGCCCATGAGTCTTACTAGCTACATAAATGGGAATTATATATAAGTATTGTGATAAAATCTGTTTATATAAGGGTATGTCTATCTACACTAGCCCCCTTAGTTCGAGTTAACTTTTGACTGCCGCGTGTAGCCACGGGCAGTCAGTTCGGACTAAGGGGGATTTAAATATGGCGCCCGCACAGGAAGATGCAACTAAAGCCCGGGATATTTAAATCCCGGGCTTCATTTGCAACTTCGAATGCCTACATTAGCCTCCCTAGTTCGGACTAGGGGGCTAGTGTAGACATAGCCTAACAGACTACAATACAGTACAATTTGTTTATACAATACAACACAGTGTTATTACACTTTGACCCTTTCATATTCTCATTCTCAGTTTTGACTGGTTGGCTACTGAGAGAGAAAAAAAAAGCACGAATATGTTATCTATTTTAGGAAGATTCATGTGTTAAAAATAAAAAAAAAATGAAAACAACAACAAAAACAGTTCACTTTCTCCACTAGGACACTAAGGGTGCATCTACACAGCAGCATTATTTCAGAATAATGGCTGTTATTCTGAAATAACAATTCCGTTATTTCAAAATAAACTGTCTAATGAAAATATTTTCATTCCAAGGCATAGTAACCTGGTCTTGAAGGCATGAAAATATCTCAATTTTCCTATGGCCATCCCATATCACTCAGAATTGTCTTGATTACAGGATGACAATAGACTGATGGATGCATAATCAAGAACTTAAATTTTCATTTCTGTGATATATACATAGGTAAGAAATTATACCTACTTTGTATGATCTTCTCTTCTCACAGACAGTTCTGGAATCATGTTAGGTTTCCAAATGGCCTTTGCCTTTTAGCCACCAAACTATGGTTTTATGGCTAAATCACCGGAATGGAAGTCAGGGGAGAGAGAGTCTTTCTATTCTCAGCTCTCACTTAGGATCACTTACTGATATTGAGCAAAGCATTTACAGTCTTGGTGAAGTGTGAATATTACTGCTTACTATTTCACAATTATTGTCACGTGAAATCCATTAATGTTTTTAAAGCACTCTGAGATTTTCAGATAAATTATTATTAAATTATCATATTGTCCTGAAAAATATTGTCTTCCAATATATTATTTTAGTGCCCAGAAAGTGTTTTGTATCTTAAAAACGTAGTATAAATGCATGAATGATACTATTTGCAAAATTCAATTTCAAAAGTTAATACCATTGAAACACTGGAACAACTTGGCTGCTCAGACACCACAGTACCAGTGTCTAGATATTACATTCCCCCCTTCAAAACTCTGATTAAGCAAGACGTAAGTACTTCTTTACAGCTCCCTTGTGAAATAAGCATTATATCCATATAGAGATAGGAAAAATGGAGCAGTGAAGGAAGTCACAGAGCAAGTCAGAATCAGAGCCAGTATTAGAACTAACTAAGTTCCTCCTATCCTCAACCCAATAAACTGCACCTTTCTGACATCAGAAAAAAAAACCAATCTAGTTTTCTTACCTGAGTCAGATGTGGGTTTGTCCTTTTTATTTTTATTTTTTGATGAATCATTGCACTATAGGACGGGGTGCAGCAGAGAAAAACAAACAGGCCTATCACTTAACTTAGTTCAAGTGGATAGGTCAAATACAAGAGTACTTACTCTGACAGCACTGGTGGGCAATATTTATAACCCCATTATTCGTGGGGACTGTGCGGAAATTATATTGCTATGCTGTTTTGGCTAAGACAGTATGCACTGACCCTGATATGCCCAGCAAAGCACCAGAATAATTCCATGCAAAAAGGTTTGCATTAAACGTAATGAAGCAAATGACAAAATCAATAAACCAGGAACGGCGTGGCTATCATAAAAATGATGTAAATTCAGAGTTCAGGGTGGTTATGAAGCTATTTAGAATTGTAATTAACATGAGCACCATTTTTTTCCAGGATAAAAGTCCCCTTGACAACCACAAATGAATGCTACAGGAAATTTTCAACAAATATATTCAAAATTAATGTAAGGCACAAAGATGGCATAAATTATCCAAGGATAACCTGCTAATGTCTACTTCAGATCAAGTTTAAGAGTACAATTGGTTTTACGTAAGATTTTTCAAGTGACTTTCCATTTTAATCAAGGTTTATATAAAAAGGTCACTATGGATGCAGTGTATCCCAAAGAGACTTTTTCAAGACTATTAAAAGTGCAATGATAGGACCAAATCTGCCATTCATTACACTCCACTCAAATCTCAGTGATGCTGTGTGTAGTCAGTCCTAACATCTAAGATAGTATTTTATACTGTATCTATATTTAATTTGAATAAAAGAAACACTGAGCAGATGAGTGATCCCTACCAAAATTAGTAGCTCCATTGACTCATTGACTGAAACACTTCTCTGACACTTGCCTGTACGCCAGATTCAAGCTTAGCAGACAAGAGTTGAGCAGATGTTAAAAACAGATATATTGACTGCTTATTTGGGTGAGTTATCACTAACAACTTCTGAACTCTACCCCAAACATGCTCCACCCATGCACAATGCATGAGTTACTCAGGAACTGAAGTTGGAGGGAGTGCATTTATAACTTGCATTTATAACCAATAACACAATCCTTCACCACATATATTTCCTACCAATCAGCAATTCGTGGTATTTTTAGCTGCAAAAGTACTTCACAGTTCAAGTGGTTCCCCATATCAAATTGGGGATGTTCAGCATGTAGCATCATTTAAAAACTCATACCAAATGGACATTAAGGAATGTGCAATATACCGGATAAAATAAAAGGAGTCCCATAGCTATTTAAATGTTTATTTCCAGTTCAATAAATTGGATAATATCCAATCTAAACTAAAAAATAGTATTTAAATTTGGGGTTCTCTTATTCTAATGCTAACTTTTACAGAGTCCTCAGCTGATGCAGACTTTGCTGGGAAATTCAGTAGACTGCTATTCTTGTGCCCTCTTATGAAGGCAAGACAAGAATAAATGATGCAAAATAAAGAGTAGAAAACAGCAGGATAAAATTTAAGGTTGAAGGAGAGGACAGCTTGGATTACATACTATACTTTCTTAAGGCCTTTCTAACTATCAGTAAGACTCTATGTGAATCAAGGACATTAATATCCATTTAAAATTTTAAGAACTTAAAAAAAACCCCAGTATTTGTCCCTAGTTGAAAAAAAAAACGAACAAAAAATGAAAATTAATGAGAAGTCCAAAAATAGGTCTATTGAAACACTGTATACACGGGAGGTATAAAATAAAAATCATTACAATTAAATCAAACTATAAATTATAAATTGTTTTGGGGGCTTAGGAGTTGGATTTCATGAAAATCTAACAATAATATAATATCTGTATCTTTGCCATGAACCTAAATATGATTTTTTTTTAAATAGGAAAACCCATCTTTTAAAGCTGAAATATAGGCAGAACTAGCATTTCTTGTTATTTATTTGTATTTTGCAGATTGAATACCTTTAAGTAAACAAAAATAGATATTTCAGTTTTATCTAATTGACATTTTACACGGCAGAGGGGAACTAAAACCATCTCTGCAGTAGGGAAATTAATTTTCGAAGGGTCACAGGCTTAGCTTCTAATGATTTATTGTTTAAAAATCTCTCATAGCGAGTCAAGCCCACTGCTATGGATGACCACTGAATACAAATACTTCCTTTAATGCAAATGGCTATTAGGAGCCACATTAATTAGTATGGACATGCTTATATAAATTGCAGTGATATCAGTCAATTATACACAGATAATCACAGGAAAAGGTTCATATCAGGGATGGATGTACTTGAAAGGTTTAATATTTTTCACAAGCATTAGTCAAATAACAATCTACTTATAAGCCAGGAACATGGAAGACAACATCACTAAAATCAGAACACGTGTAATAAAGTAACACTGAAGTAGGCGAAACAAGCAACAAAAGGGAGGCATGGATAAAAATGGATGATGTCATAATTCCCACACTTCATGTAAGAATACTTGGAATTCTACTATGTCTTGCACGTGCCTGGAACAATTAGCTAGATATTAAGCCACTGTGATGGGGCGTCTGCCTCGCACTGGATCTTTAAGGGTAAAACCCAGCCCTGAGAGAGGGCTGAGAAAGCAAAGCTCCCCAGCTGAGGCAGGTACTAGCTAATTAGGGCCTAGCTAAGGGCAGTATAAATAAGGGCTTCTGGAGGATGCTCAGACTTACTCTTGCTCTAGGGCAGTGTTTCCCAATTTTAATTGGCCACAGAACCCTTTTAAACTTGAAAGAATTTTGTGGAACCCCTAATGACAGTCTTATATATGGAGCTGAAAAAGTAGACCACAAATAAGTAAGGATAATAATAAACAAATGCTAAACAAGGTCATGAGATCAACACAAATGAAAATGGTTTTCAATAAAATTCATAAATGCTTAATATTAATTATTATTTTTTAAATAATAACATGTTATTGTAATGGAATTTTCTCACAGTACCCTCATTTTCACTTTGTGGAACCCTGGGGTCCCACAGAACACCATTTGGGAAACACTGCTCTAGGGGGAAGCAGGAGGGACCTGGCTCCCAGGGAAGCTAGAGGCTTCCTAACTTAGAGCAGGGCTGGGGAAAGGCAGGCAGAGCTGGAGAAGCTCTGGCCAGGCAGCTCCCAGGCTGCGGGGCCTTAAGCAAGGCCTGAGGCTACTAGGGCTGCAGAGAGCCAACCAGGGTAGGCAAAGGTAGCAGGTCCACACCCCCTTGCCAATGATGAGTGGCCATTTTATGAGTGGCCAGTTTGCCCCCGAATACAAGGTGGTCATAGGGGGTTGGGGGCTCCCAGATGGGGAGGATCCCACAGTGTGGGGGCACTGTGATAGGGACAACCCAGAAGTGGAGGAAAAAAAAGGTAACTGTGGCTGAGACACCGGCCGAAAGGGGGCACTTCAGGGCTGAATGAGCTAATACCCGAGTAAGCAGCAGGAGGCGCCTGTGGCGGTGAGTGGCGCCCGGTTACGGCTGGTTACACGTCACCACCACTGCTCCCCTAAAGTAGCTCACATTTCTTATTGCTCTGAAAAACCAACCTTTCTTTGTATAAAAAATAGTTCTTTTAAAATATGGCTGGGGCAGTCCTTGCATTTTAAGACCAAACTCTTCAGCTCCCTGAGCGGTACTGTTAAACACCAAAGTAGCTGATGTTTTTCCAGCCTGATTTCAAAACCTCCCATGATGGGGATTCCACAGTCTCCCTGGAAAGCCTATTCCAGAGAATAACTACCCTTATAGTTAGGCAGCTTTTCCTAATATCTAGCCTAAATTTTCCTTGCTGCACATCAACCCCATTACTTCTTGTCCTACTGTCAGTGGGCATGGAAAACAGTTCATACCCATCTTATTTATAATATCCCTGAACATATCTGAAATCATATCAGCGATTCCCCTTCCCCCAGGCTTTTTTCCTCAAGACTAAACATGCCTGGAGCAGGTAATTGGGTAGGAGAGGTGTTTACAGGTACGGGAAGGTGATAAATATGTGTTTGTGGCACTGCCAGCTGTCCTCTGCATGGAATAGAAGCTAGACTTTAAGTTCTTGGATAGGCTTGCAAGTGTACACAGTATAATGTCATAGTAAAGATGGAAAGGTTTAGCTAGACGATCCCACCCTGAATCCCTGGTGGCAAACACAACACACTAAATTCTCAGTGCAATCATTCTTTATAACACTTTAATTCAACATGAGAAGAAAGAAAAATTTCTTTATCAAGAAACACACAGTACCAAGACTTAACCTCTCCCTGACTGCTTTGCGCATTATGAGAAAAATGAGGTGAAATGCATGCTGCATTGTACAAGGAATATGCACATGCATTTCAATCAATCACATCTTTTAATGATGTAATTGTGAAATATGTGATTTTTCCATTTTTTAATCAGGGCTGGATCAGATGGTGAAAGCTTAAACAACAGAGTCATTACATTAACATATGTGTCAGGTGATTTTTCACCATAAAACTAAGTTGATAACACTTTATTTTAATAGTACAATCATGCTGCTTTACCATGGAATTTCTCTGAAAGTGAATGTTACAGCCACAGAGATACCTCCTGAATTCATTATGGTCAATATCACAATGAATAGCAATTACAGAGTTAGAAAGACTT
This sequence comes from Pelochelys cantorii, assembly GCA_032595735.1. NCBI lineage: Eukaryota > Metazoa > Chordata > Testudines > Trionychidae > Pelochelys > Pelochelys cantorii. The sequence continues at coordinate 35,549,832 of CM064340.1, forward strand.
AATCCACTGGAATACTTTGAAACCAATTGAGAATTAAGGGATATGAAGAAAATAAAACCTTTGTTAGGTTTTTATTGTTATAAATAATATGATCCATTCATCCGTTAAAGGATACATGAGACTTTTCTTCAGCATATATTTCTCATACACATGGTTATACTTTATCTCTGAATGGTTTGGAACCTCTGAAGATGCTCAAGGAATATCAATGTTCAAGATCAAAGCAACGTGGAATCCTTTCCACAATACAAATTTATTTGCCCTTTAAGTGCTCATATATTGGAAAATATTTCATGCATTATGTGATTCACACAGACATCAGAAAGAAACACTTGTTGGTCAGTCTCAGTGTACATCAATACACAAGTATAACCAGGCAGGGCCCAACTTCCCTCTCATGTAAGTGGTTTTATATTGGTGTAATAATTGACTTAAATATTTATTCCAGATTTTACACCTTTTTAAACCAATGGACAATCAGATCACTGATTCAGTCCCTCTTCCAGAAATAATTGTGTGTGCAAACTCCAGTGTTATGTGGGCAAGTTCAACCATATGGGAGTTAAGAAATGAAAATTAAGGTTTTCAAAGGGCCTTAGAGTTTAGGCTTCCTTGAAAATTGAAAATTTAGGTTTTTTGAAAACCTGAGTATACAACCTGGAAATTCATTAAAAAAAACTATTCTGATAAATGTTAACAGAAAGTAAATACAAAGACACAAGCAAAGACTAGCAGAATTCATTGAATAAGCAGCCTTCTGTCACAAATCCACAGGGTCAATGCTACTATCGCAGCTCTGAAACAATCTCTAGGAAGGATTTCTTCAGTTCTTCAGTTACCCAAGGGGTTTCATTCTTTCTTCACAAGGTAGACTATACTGCCTCTCAGCCTCCCTGTCAGACTGATCTCTGGGGCCCTCATCTTCCTGCTTCACACCTGGAGCTCTGCCCAGCAAGTCCAGTGGAGATAGACTCCTTGTAGAGACTTGTACGCTCTTTATCGATTAATGCACCTCAGCCAGCATTTGCAGTAACACTCCGACAGTGCTGTGAAAAAAGCTGGGTTTAGCAGTCAACTGGAATGCAGCTCAGGAAGTTCCTAGTCCAGCATAAAGAAATGAAGGTTCAATGACAAAACATTCTGATTAGCCCAAAGCCAAGCCAAGCTGTAGTGAATCCCATTATCCAGGTTCTGTCTCTCTCAGTGTGATATTGGTCACTTCCAAGGTGAGTATGCTGACTCGCTCCAGCAGCAAATTCTGATCTATCCACCTCACACCTTCCCAGTCTTGTTCTCAAGCTAGGATTCTGGCTCTGATTACTTGATGAGAGGTAAAGGGATCCATCTCCCTCTGGGTCACCGGTTGCTAGGTGTCACTGTCCTGGTGACTGGATTTGCCATTGTCTTCCCAGTTTCTTCAAATGATACATGGTTGGCCATGGCCAGTCCATTTCAATGACTCATTCAGACACAACCTGCTAGGCATCATTCACACCTGTTTCTTTGCCTCACCTTAAGAGCAAACAGCCGTCCTTCCTCCTGCCCCCATAACTATGGAAAATATCGGGGAAACTGAGGCACATATTGGCTTCATGAAACTATTACAGAACATTCACACTTTGCCACAGCTGTTGGGAAAATAGCTTGCAGGATACGTTATATGAAGTAGTACTCTACATGCTGTTCAGAAATCTTGTGATATGAATGAAATGAGCCCACACCCCAGTATAAATAGTGAAACTGTTAGTCTCCGTTTTTTTGCATCCCTGTCCTACAAAATCAAATCCTGCACTCAAACGCTACAACAGGATGACAACAACCCTGAACAAACACCCATTTGCAGGTTCAGTGACTTAAAACTAGGCATGGCAACATTATTGTGGATGAGTGGATTTATTTTAGGTTTCATCATTATGAAATTATTATGTGAATTAACATGCCTCTGGTGAGAGGTCCTGGCAAATTGCCTATGTGGCCCTCAACATCACGGTGTGTGGGCACCCTAATATATATACACAAGGCATATGCTTGCATTATGACTTTACAGAAGCAACTTTCTTTTAGTCTGAGAAATTGCAAGACAAATACGGGCAGCAAAGGAACACAGACTAATGGGAGTACACAAAGGGAGTCTTGCCAGCTTTGTTTTCAAACAGTCAATTCAGAGTTCGGTGGGCTGGAAAGACTTGGATTATTGATTTTCTGTTCTGCAGAGTCTGTCCTGCGGAATGTTCTTAGTAAAAAGAGAATGAAAAACAAAGGTGCACACTGCCGTCAGGAGCAGACAGGTAAGGAAAGGCTGGTAACTCACTGAGTAGCCGTGTTTCTTTGAACTCTTTGCCATTCCATACTCGGAACTTTGGGATGAACGGTAGGCAAGTCTCATCCCAAGACATGCCCTGCAGCAGCCCCCTCTCAGATACTGATACACAATAATCAAGTCCGCCATTGTGATAAGGCAAACAGGTCGCTCCCCCAAACGCTCTCAATGCAAGGTATTTTTTCTAGCCTTTAAATTGATTTTGTGGCTCTTCTCTACACTCTCTTCCATTTTTCAACAAAATTTTAATCAGTGGAAGGAACTGGATACAGCATTTTGTGTTCCTTTCATGAATGCCACAAGCAGAGGCAAACTAACTTCCCTAGTCCTATGCACTACTCACAAGCACTCATCCAAGAATCACATTAGCCTCTTTTGTCTCAGCACAGCACTGAGAGTTCATGCTCTGTTTTAGGTGCACTATGACCTCTTCTTCAGAACCACTGGTTTCCAGGATACAGTCCCCCATTCTGTAAATATGGCCTGAATTCTTTTCAAAACTATTTCATGCAATTGCTACAGGTACTTAAGATGGAGCATGCTGTGGTTTTAATGACGGTTACTATAATGTGCATTATGTTGCATAATCTACAGTGTATATTGCATATGCAGGGCCCTAAACCAATCTCCAGCTCTTCAACATCAAGATAAAGGCTTCACAAAGGCTTCCCACTCTGGTCTGTTGCAGGATATCCTGTCACTTTTTCTGAGGCATCTATTGCTGCTGTTAGAGAGAGGATACTGGACTAATGGACCAAGATTCTGATCCAGTGTAGCCATTCCTGTTATACAATCTGCCGTGACATTATTTTCCCAATGACATATGGACTGATTAGTTGGTACTGGGGTCAACTCATGTTAAGTGCTAAGTTGACAAAATGTAAAGGAGTTCAGTTCCAATTTTCTTGTGTATTTATTATTGAGACAAGAATGGGGAAGATTTGACAAGAGGGGAAAATGCACAATTTTGCCTCTTACCCCCCAAATTCTCCAAAACCTGTTCAGTGATCACTGTAAAGTTGAGAGGGTAAGCTTAGAAAGGGCAATAAAACTAGAAAGTAATAAACACTGAAATAAGAATCCCAGCTGATACCACTGCAGGCCACGAACATACCGTGACCTGCCATGAGATTAGTGGTGCAGGTGTGAGCACAGCTGACTGGATCCGAAAGCCAAAGAATGACCAACTTGAACTAGTTTATTGAACAATTCTGGCATGCTCACTTCTGTGAGGCAGAAAGCAAGACATTTTGGATGCCATGCAATTTAAGGATGGATCCAGCTTGTCAAGGCAAGCACCAACTTGCATCACCTTTTAAAGCCATCACTTGAGAGAGATTTTAACTTCTTATCCAGTAGCAAGTTGGCTAACAAACCTTAGCAATATTTTTCTCAGCAACTCCAGGGACAGCAAAATGAGTCTAGAAGCAGTCATAGTCTTCCCTAATGGACCATGGTGGACACAGGATTCATACACTAATTATAGAGGGAAATCGACAGGGCATATGTGAATAAATGATTTAGCCAGCTTCCTAAGTGTAATTTCCAACATTGAGCTTAATTGTCAGTATTGGTTGACTCAAACTAACAACATTTCCTATTTATGTAAACCAAAGCCCCTTGTACTGTGTTTCAGTCTGGTAACATTCAAGATGTGAGTTGCACGTATTTGTAGAAAAATGTATGTAGGACATTTGCTACGGAGAGGCACTTCAAAAATAGGGTTCTGAGGTGTACAGTAAAAATACCAGATTGAGACACTAATGCAAAATCTGTTATGTGGAAAGAAGTGCTATAATGGGTTACGGGAGCCATCTACACCATCAAAAAGCTACCCCCACAATGTCCTCGGACCCTGGAACTTCTTCATCCTGCTAATGATGTCACCCCCACCTGTGCTGGCTACAACCCAACCACCTCTGGGATTATGGAGAGATGCTCTCATTTCTCTGTCTCTCTGTCTTCTGCACTCCAGAACATGTCCTTTTCTTTCCCCACCTTGTTTCTTATCTTTTTGATCCCCTTTTTTCCTTCTGTCTAATAGGAGTCTGGCTTAGCTAGAAAGGACTGAATATTTTGCAAGTGATGTAAGGCTATGGCTAGAGAGAAGCAACTAAATGAAATGCCCTTAACAGCCTGAGGTTACTATTTTTTTCCAGTTCCAGGTCTCAGAGTGGCGGATAAGACCAGTGGTAGTTGTCCAACATGGCGAGCTTCCAGGGGGCGATGGCAGGTTGAAGGTGTGTGTCCTGTCGTTGAGGGCAGGGGCAAGCCACTTGCAGAGCTCCAGGAAGGTGGCCTTCCTCATGTGGAAGTTCTGGAGCTGCTGTTGGTCATCCCACCACTGCAGGATGATGTGGTCCCAGCAGTTGGAACTGGTCTCCCTCTGCCAGAAGCAGCATTCCATGGTGTGCAGAGGATGGAGAGGAATTGGATGCATCAGGAGCATCAGGGCCTGGGTGAAGAGGTCGCCTGGTCCGGTCTGGTCATCGTGGTCCTGAAGCACCATGTAGGCTTTGCAGCAGCTCCAGCTCCTTGGTGTCAATGCTGTGCCCACAAGGGCAACCAGAGCACATGACATGAGTTTGGTGTCCCAGTAAGGGGTAGGCAGTGGAGAAGTGGAGTATGAGACGTGCCTGTAGAGAGGAGCCCCTTTAAGCACGAGTCTCATCTAGCCTCAGGAAGCAGCTGCAGAAAGAAGCTTCTCTCCTGATGCCCTTCTCAGAGTGCTTCCGGGGGCTTCATATGTGATTCAGGCTCCAATCAGCATGGATACACTATTTCAAAATAATTCTGCACTATTTTGATGGTGCCTTGTAGTATGGACGCATTATTTCAAAATACTTATTTTGGGAGTTACTATTTTGAAATAAGTTATTTCAAAATACTTTCCCAGTGAAGACATGCCCAAGTAGAGCAATGAATGTGCCCTACAAACTAAAGGTAAAGGCCTGCAGCAGTCTCCTGTTGCCATATATAAGTTTGTTACTAGTGCAGATGGAGTCTGCTGCTTTCTCCCTTCCAATTCCCTTCCAATTCTCCCAAAGACACACTGATCCCAAGAATACTCCTTACAGCAAATGCCTGAGGGTATGTCTACACTACAGAACTAATTCGAACTAACTTAATTCGAATTAGTTAATTCGAAATAAGCTAATTCGAATTAGTGCATCTAGACCTAAAAACTAATTTGAATTAGCGTTTTGCTAATTCGAAATAGCATGTCCACATTGAGTGGACCCTGAACCGAAGTTAAGGCTGGCCGGAACCAGTGCCGGCAGGGCATCAGGTTAGGACTTAGAGTGTGGAGCTGCTGCCTCAGGCTAGCTGAGGGCTGTGCTTAAAGGGACCTGACTCCCCATCCCGGACAGACAGTTCTCAGGGTTCCCCGCTTGCTTGTTTAACTCAATGAGGGACAGCAAAGCAGTCCTGTCTTGGAGTGCCCTGAGTGCCCGCACTTGGCACATCACAGCACTCGGCCATCAGCCCGGCTGCACTTGCCGCAGGCTGCCATCTGGGGGGGGGGGTCAATCGGGGGACTGTCAGGATTCAGGAGGCCCTGCAGGAGAGCTTCCACCCCGAGGAGCCCGCAGAGCCACCCCAGTCCTCCCCATCAGGGGCTCGTGCCCCATTCCTCCCTCACCTCCTTCCACTGACCCCTCCCTAGCCCCCCTTCTGATGTAAAAAATAAAGGACACGTGTGTTCAAAAATAGAAACTCTCTTTATTTAACAAAACTGTGTGTGTGGGGGGGGGATTAACCTCTAGGGAGACTGGGCAAAGGAGGTGGGAGAGGGGAAGAGAGAGGATGGGAGAGGGGAGGTGGAAACCTGGGAGGAGGGAGCTGGAAGGGGGAAGCCAGGGGAAGAAGGAGGAAGGGAAGTATAAAACTATGGTATGCCATATCTTCAGTACTGTGTACAGATGTGGTCTCCTAATCTCAAAAAAGATATTTTGGCCTTGGAAAGGGTTCAGATAAGGGCAACTAAAATGATTAGGGGTTTGGAACAGGTCCCATATGAAGAGAGGCTAAAGAGACTGGGACTTTTCAGCTTAGAGAAGAGGAGACTGAGGAGGGATATGATAGAGGTATATAAAATCATGAGTGGTGTGGAGAGGGTGAATAAAGAAAAGTTCTTCATTAGTTCCCATAATAGAAGGACTAGAGGACACCAAATGAAATTAATGGGAAGCAGGTTTAAAACTAATAAGCGAAAGTTCTTCTTCACACAGCACATAGTCAACCTGTGGAACTCCTTGCCACAGGAGGCTGTGCAGGCTAGAACTATAACAGAGGTTAAAGAGAAGTTAGATAAATTCATGGAGGTTGGGTCCATGGAGTGCTATTAGCCAGGGGTAGGAATGGTGTCCCTGGCCTCTGTTTGTCAGAGGCTGGAGATGGATGGCAGGAGACAAATCGCTTGGTCATCGTCTTCGGTTCATCCCCTCCGGGGTACCTGGTGCTGGCCGCTGTCGGCAGACAGGCTACTGGGCTAGATGGACCTTTGGTCTGACCCAGTACGGCCATTCTTATGTTCTAAGCTCAGGGTCGGGGGTCTCACTGGACCAACTTGATTTTCATGAAAACCTGCTCCTGGGTTCTCATGTGGCCTCTGGTGGCCAGGCTGTAGACGGCCACGTTCCTGTGGCTAGTGCGGAGATCGTGGATGTTGGAGGCCTCCCCCCAAACCTCGATGAGGTCCATGATCTCCACACTAGACCAGGCGGGCGCCCGCCTCTTGCAGCCCCGGGCAGGCTCCTGGGAGCCGCTAGCCTGGTCCTGGGAAGAGGCGGAGGGCTGGGTGGCAGCGGGTGGCTGGCTCATGCTGTGCCAGGTGCAGGGTCTGCTGGCTGGGTGCTGGCAGGCTTGCAACTGGCACAAGCACTGTAGCCAGACTGTGGCCCTTTAAGGGCTCTGGGGCCGGGAGGGGGGCAGAAGAGTTTCCCTGGTTTGGCCCAGAGTGGCCACCAGGGCAACCTGGGAAGGGCTAGCCTCCAGCTAGTTCAAATTAAGTGGATACACAGCCCTTAATTCAAACTACTTAATTCGAACTAGGCGTTACTCCTCGTAGAATGAGGTTTACCTAGTTCGAATTAAGCGCTCCGCTAGTTCGATTTAAATTCGAACTAGCGGTTTGTATGTGTAGCCCCTATTAAAGTTAGTTCGAACTAACGGCTGTTAGTTCGAATTAACTTTGTAGTGTAGACATACCCTGATCGAGTTATGCTTTGCATTGAGACACAAATATGGCCAGCCTCTGGCTCGGGAGCTCCATATCTGAGATCTTGCCATGGGAAAGACTTTCATGTGCACCTGAGAATCTTATCCACAGGCCAGAATAGCTGAAGCTTTGATGTGAAGCATAATTATCTTGGAAAGCTGGGCACGAAGAGGCGATTTTTGAAAAAGCCCAAAGATGACCAGGTTAAGTGCTGTTTAAATCATAACGAGGACCTTAAATTCAATCTGGTAAGGTATAGGAGAGCGTGTTAACATAGCTATCCAAAATGAGATGGAACATCCATATCGTTAACAGCATGACACCTGGATATCTGCATTCTCATGCATAGTAATAGTCTAGTCTCCTACAGATAGAATACCACCCACTAACTCTTAGAAGGAAACAAAGGCTGTTCTCTGTCTTCTTTAATCCTGAATTTAAATTTAAGAGATGTTCAAGGGATGAGAGTGTAAATTAGAGCACAAAAGCAAGTGAAAATTGCATTTTCTAATGACAGTATTAGCTTAGGAAATGAAATATTTAAAGTAGAATGGTTTTTCATATATATTTTAAAAAATTCATAATTTTCTGTTAAAGAAACTGAAAAGACCCCAATTATTGACCACATCATGGTCCAACAGCACTCTGCCAAGTTACTTTACCACTAAAATCACCACACTAGTTGACTGGAAAGACACTAACAACTGTTTTCCTGAGCACTCCAGTCTAGGGGAATTAAGTGTGCACTATGTCCACTCCTGCATTTTTTGCCCACAGGAAGAGAGGCTGTTATTTTACTTTGTGCACTACAAATATCCCCTGTACTGCCTGGCTGCACTTTCTGGTCCCCCTAAACCAGCGGTCCCCAACCTTTCGAGGCTGTTGGGTGCCTGGGGGCAGGGCCGCTCACGCACCAGGCATCTGGGGGCGGGGCCACTCACGAGCCGTGCGTCCAGGAGCGGGGCCACACATGCACCATGCGCCCGGGGGGGGGGGCGCCAATGTACCACACACCCGGAGCCGGCACCGTGCATGTGCCGTGTGCCCAGGGCAGGGGCTGCCGATGCGCCGTGCACCCGGGGCTGGCACCGTGCATGTGCCACGCGCCTGGGGCCGCCCATGCGACACACGCCCGGGGCCGGCACCGCGCATGTGCCACGCGCCCGGGGGCGGGGCCGCCCATGCAACACGTGCCTGGGGTCGGCACTGCGCATGTGCCGTGTGCTGGGGGCGGGGCCGGCCCAGATCATTCAGCAGGTGCACATAAATGCCCCGGCGGGTGCTATGGTGCCCACGGGCACCGCGTTGGGGGCCACTGCCCTAAACTACCCAAAGTCAATTATTTTTATCAAGGTCTAAATTTCTTGCTCAAGGTAAAATCAAGGTCCGGACTAGGGATGTTAAAATGTGTTCAGAAAAATTCATTGGTTACACGGTTACATGTGGGGGTGGAGGGCTGGTGGCACCCCCACAGTTCCCACAGGCCAATGGGAGCTGCAGAGGCGGCACCTGCAGGTGTGAGGACAAGCACAAAGTGTCGTTGACTGGCCATGCACTCAGGGCTACGGGGTACCCCTTCGTGTCATGGTGTAACATACATAACATACAGCAACATAACATAGGAGCATTTCTACTGGCGTCCTCACACACCCAAATTCAACCCTGGAGCGTGCATCCTCCAGCCCCCTGTCCCAGCTCTTAGCACCCTCCTGCACCCCAAATCCCTGGCCCAACCCCAGAGCCTGCACCCCTACCCCAGCATGGAGTACACTCCTGAACCCCAAACCACTCATTCCTAGACATAGGCGGGGCATCGGAAAAGACATGGGTGGGGTTGTGGGGGGGGGGGGAGGTCTGTTTTGTGAGACAAGAAGACTGGCAACCCTAGGCAGATAGATTTGGCCCACGGTCTGTCTAGTGACTATCTCTGCCCTACCCTGTGAGGATGGACAGACAAGTCTTAAGGTTAGAAATTAATTCAATTTCCTTAGAAATCAGAAGATTTTCATTGCGGATGTCCCAAAGGAAGCACACATTATGCATAAAATGGAGTAGTGAAGACCTGTTTCTGTACTCAGTGCAACATTAAGCTAAGATCCTTCTGTTCACTTGGACACTCACACAATCTAATTCAAAGTACACTTCTATTTCATAGCACAGATGCAAAGGCACTTGATAATGCCTAACTACCTACTCTGCTGTGACTGATGCTTATTACATGACGCTTAATAGCCTCCGTGTTACCCTAGGATCCCCCTCTCCATTTGTTTTATGACCTACTATCTTTCTGGAGCAGGCTTACAGTTTACATTAGATGTGCACACAGTGCTTAGCACAATGGGACCACTATTTCTGACAGGGCCTCTGCCTGGCTATCAGGTCAGTCAGCCTCCTGGCTAACACACCGGGCTTGAACCAGGCATCTACAGAGGTGCTAAAAACACCTCTCCTGCTGAAAAGCCAAGGCTGGGTAGCTGGGAACTGTAATAACTTATGTCCTCATGGCACAGAGGGAGGAGACCTGTAACTTACCCAGGGGAGCCAACAGCCCTCAGGGGGCAGGGGCAGCTCCACATTCTCGGAAGGGGCGGTGCCTTGGGCAGAAGGGGTGGGGGCCGCGGGAGTGAGTGCACCACATTGGTCCCCTTAACAGCCCTCAGCATCACCCAGAGTGCAGCACAACCCCCCCCCCCCCATCCCTTAGAGGCACCTGGAGCAGTTGCACAGTGCTCTGGCGGCAATTTAAAGGGCCCAGGGCTCCAGGAGCTACTGCTGCCCCAGTAATAGCGATGGTGGCTGAAGACTTGGGATCTTTAGAATCACTGGGCCTGGGACAATTTCCCCTTTTGCCTCCTCCCTTTCCCCTGTCGGTGGGTCAGAACTCACCAAAAGGTGACACTACCACAGTGCTAATACTCCATGAGTATGTTGTGTACATTACCCAGTTTTTCAATGAATCTTCAAGACGTTTGCTTCCCTCTCTGAGCCTAGGAAGTGGCCTTCAACAGGGGGAGGAGAGCAGACACGGAACCCGGGCTTCAATGACAGCTTGCTGCCTGTGCCCATGTTTGTTTAAAGATGGCCCTATCTTGCCACCAAACAATAGCAGTGGAGCGACGTTTTTGTGATTCTAGCATAAGGACAGTGCAGCACAAATGGCTTCAAGACAAGATGTAGCCATGGGAAGGCAGCATAGGAAATTTTTACATGACCATATTCCTTTGTGGTGGCTTTAGAGAAAGCTAAAGGCCAAAGTAATTTAAGGTAATTTTATTACCACAAACAAACAGATTTTAATCTTGAATAGTTTTTATTAGACACACAGGCTGGGCATGCAGAAAGAAAACAAACCAGTTCATCAAGATAATTTCTTCCGCCTAGCAAAAAGTCATACAATTTTCTCACTTTCTTTCCTCAGAAATGTGTGCTTGATCTGTGTAGCCCTGACCTTGCTCTGTAATATAATTACCTGAACTCTTTGAAGGAAGCTGTGGAATGAAGAACAAAAAACCAACTTCGGCTAACTTTATGATTCTGTACCCTTTCAACATCGCACTGATCTACAGTATTGTTTCCTTCAACTGAGACAGTACATTTTAGCACACAGTCTGTAATTTAACCATCCTTTGCAGGGTAGGATTATGCATTGTTGGCACAGAAGGGTCTCTAAATTTAAGAACATAATCTGCACATCTGTCTTTGTTCAGAACTCCTATGGATGGATGGGAACTGTTTGTGGAGACTGAGGGTAGCATATATGTTCTTTGACCGTAACCTCTTTCTAGGTGCAGAGACCGTCTTCCTATGTGTGCTCCATAGATCTGAGCCCACATGTGATGCCCAAAGAAAGAACAGAAGTAGCACGTGGCACTCAGAGAACATAGGAATATAACAATATAAGAATGGCCGTACTGGGACAGATCAATGTCCATCTAGCTCAACAGCCTATTTTCCAACAGTGGCCAGTGCCAGATTCTTCAGAGGGAATGAGCAGTCTCAGCTTCTGGCAGAGCATAGAGTTGCATCCCTCACCACCTTGCTAATAGCCACTAATGGATTTATCCTCTGTAAACTTAGGACGACACACTATTGTGTCAGATCTACTATTAATTTAATTGGGGGTCCCTGATTCTTGTGAAGAGGTGAATAACATTTCCTTATTCCCTTTTTCCACACCATTTGTGATTTGTAAAGACATCTTTAATTTAGGCTAAATTTTAGTCACAGGTATTTTTAATAAAAGTCTTGGACAGGTCTGAGGCAGCAAACAACAAATCATGGGCAGTGACCTGTCCACGACTTGTACTACGTACTCCTGACTAAATCTTGGGTGCTACGGTGGAGATAAGTGGCCCTGGGTATTGCAGTTGCATAGGGGGCAGCCTGGGATCCTTGCTGCTGCTGGGAGTGGGAGTTGGCAGGGCGGCAGGCTCCCTACCAGGCTCCGCATAGCTCCCCAGAAGCAGCAACATGTCCCTTGGCTTCTATGCAGAGGCCTGGCCAAGGAGCTCCACTTGCTGCCTCCATCCCAACCGCTGGCTCCACAGCTACCATTGGTGGGGAACTGCAGCTAATGGTCCCTCTGTGTGCTAATGTGACAGACTAATTGGGAAGATCACAAAGGGACCATTAGCCACAGCTAATGTGCTGTGGGAAAGGAGCCTGTGTGTGGAGGCTGCATGGAGCGCCCCCTGGCTGTGCCTCCACCTAGCAGCCAAGGCAAGGACATGTCACCGCTTTGGGGTGCCTCGTGAGGTAAGTGTCACACAGAGTTCTCACTTGCCCCCACATCCCAACCCCCCGCCCCAAGTGCCCTCCCACACCCACACTCCTGCTGGTGCTGCTAGTGCAGTGGACCAAGACTACCCAGCAGCAGAAGTCGTGGAGGTCCTGGAAAGTCATGGAATCCGTAGCCTCCATGACAGGCATACAGCCTTATCTATAAAATATCCACTTAGGCATCTCTTTTCTAAGCCAAGTCTTTTTAATCTCTCCTCACATGGAAGCTGTTCCATACCTCTCCTCATTGTAGCTGCTCTTCTCGGTACCTTTTCCTATTTTTTTTTAGATGGAATCACCAGAACTGAATGTGGCAGTCAAAGTGTGCAAGTACCCTAGGTGCTGGAGCAGGGGAATAAGCACTCCCTGGCTTGAAGTGGTTTCCATAGCTTACAGGGTTTACAGTTTGGTTCAATAGCTACCAATACCCCTGCTATAGAGACTGTTCCAGTACCCCTGGCATATACCATGGTATTACGATATATTCTTTCCTAATAGTTTGTCGTATTCAGTGAGCTTTTTTGACTGTTACTGCACATTGAGCAGATGTTTTCAGAGAATTATTCATGATGACACCAAGATCCCTTCATTGTGTAGTATAGCTAATTTAAACCACATTACGTTGAATATGTGTCACAATAAATACTAAATACGCCATCACTTACAAGTTCTTCACATCAGTAATTCCTCGAAAGGCCTTCCTTGGGATTCCTTGAATTTGGTTTTCACTTAGATCTCTAAACAAGGGAAGAGAAAAAACACATCTCATTAACAAAGAGAACATATTTCTCTCAGCTGCATTGAGATAATAGAATGTAACCAGTTTGGAGACTCCAGACTTATATGACTTTGGCAAAGAAATTCCAATATTCCCTTTATTAAAAAAAAGTGGTGCCACTTATTAAAAATGGCTATAAAAGTAACAGAATGTCAGCCACATCTCTAAATGTTCTTTTATGAGCTATCATATTAATTAGCGCGCGTGAATCATTGCCACACTATTTGCAATGCAATTGTGCACCTCAGCTTTATAATCTTTTAATTTTGGTGCAAGTGTGGCTTTTTTCCATTGCTCATGGGAGACAGTATTAATCTACTTTAAAATGCAAATAACATTGACACATTATCTTAATAAAATGCCGGAGTTTTCTATGATCAAATCATCTTCAATTTCTGTAGACACCGATAGCTTAACTAGAACCTGGATGAACAGAATCATAGGGTCAAATAATGTATTCATCCGAACTGCAAAGTAAGGTAAACAAATGTATGACCAGTTTTGTTCAGCATTCATTGTGCTGTGTGTCAATCAGAAAAATGACATTTTTAATCTTCAGTACCACCCCTTTAAGGTGTCTTCTTTGCAGATTACTCTCAAATTTCTTTGCCCTTAAAATGTTAGTCAGTTAGAATTTTAAGCTTTGCATTAGAGACAGCACAGGTAGCAATGTCCATACTTCAGCTTGCCAAACTGCTAATATAGGCATGTCCACACAACTGCTGCGAGTATGTCTTGCAGCCATGGTTGACTGACTTGCTGGAGCGGGACTTGCGTTAACACACTGAAAGTGGCAACATGGAGGTTCTGGCTCTAGCTGAAGCTTGGCCTCCAGAAGGGGGTGAACATCAGAGGCCAAGCCTGAACAGAAAATCATCTGCATAGCTACTTTTGACACACTAGCATGAATCTGTCGACCTAGGCTGTGAACTCACTCCCAGCAGCTGTGTAGACGTACCCCATAAAACCTTTATTGATGTGCTTATTATTTTGTCAGACTAGATCAGTCTGTGTTGAAATTTTTCACGCTGGGCGTCTGCCAAAACAATATCTGTTTGTGTTGACATTTTTCATGCTGGGTATCTGCTGGTGTCTGCATTTTTCATGCTGCATGTCTGTCTTTGCTGAGAAGGTCCAAAGTTTCTAGGCTTAGGAGCAAAAAGCTGGAAATATGGAAGAAACGAGTTGGTGTCAGGGATTTGAGCGTCCAGAAAAAAATCACCCAAATGTGGCCTAGTCATGAACCTCCAGAAACTACCTTACACACATTCTCAGAAGTTTGTTAAGAGTTTGGCAGTTACGATCTCTGAAGAGTCCGTCTGCAGGGAGCATGTGTAATCCATACACCTAGCGGGTGTGGTTCACTATTCCACCTAGTGGCACTTGGACCACTAACAGAGCCAAAGAATGAGTGTACTCTACTCTGAGGGCCAGCTGCAGAGGCTCATGCACTAAGCTCCAGACGTGCCAGGTTCACTGCCACCTCTTGGCGTTACACATGCTCCATCCCCTCACAGCTACTAAATGCAACTGGACTCTGCCTGCACTATCTCCAGACTGTGACTGAGCTTGGCTTATACAAGGCTTCCCTGGGAGACTGATCCTCCTGGCATTGGGCACTGGCACTGAGAGCCAGGAGACTGTCTCTAGGGTACTCACAGAGCTCCCCATGCTGGCACCCAGTCAGCAACGAGTAAGAGAAGGCAGCTTGGTTCAAATGCAAAGAAACAAAGCAGGGAGCGGAGATAGGTACCTGAAGGCAGAAGGGAGGGGGGAAGACTAAGGAGGGGTAGAAGTTGGGGCTGGGTGAGGAAAGGAAAGGGAGAGAGAGAATGGAAAAAGACAGAAACAAAGGGTGCATCTTCACTGCACCGCTATTTCGAAATAACTAATGTTATTTCAAAATAACAATGCAAGCGTCTACACCACCATTCCGTTCTTTCAAAATAATGGACTGCTTATTCTGAAATCTGTAAACCTCATTCTACGAGGAGTAATGCCTATTCTGAAATAGCTATTTCAAAATAAGGCACAAGTAGACGCTCCACTGACGCTATTTCAAAATACCTCTGACCAGGGCCATTCTAAATTATTCCTCCCCAGTGCCTCCTGGGGCTCTAAATCAACATAGCACATCACCATTAGGGAAGCCTGCCTCCGACTAATTTTGAGGCTTCCCTGTAGTGTATAAGTGCTATTTTGAAATAAGCTATTTCGGAATAACTTATTTCAAAATAGTCATGCAGTGTAGATGTACCCAAAGAGATTGGAAGAAAGACAGGACCAAAAGGGAGGCGGTAACAGGACCAGGACAGCACACCTCAGAGTCTATCAGTTTGTGTGATCATTATGTTGTGTTAAAACATTCATTATGATCAAAGGAATTTGCTCTGGCATAAGACCAGAAGTCTGGTTTTCAAGTGATTATTAAAAGGCAAGTGGCAGCAAACAGAAGGCATACTACCAGATATCTTTTTCTTTTAATAGATTATGTACTGCTGTGAGATCCCAATCCAGCCTCCACCAAATTAGCTTTACTGAACACCAGCCTTGGAATCAGAGCTTTTCACAAAAAGCCCATGCTGGCATTCTAGGTCAAACTATGTTACCAAGGGCTTTCTTCTGTTTTCTGTAAGGGGGGCACAGAGAAACAGAGAAGGGTGGCGGGTGCTATGTCCTTGACATCAGACTAATTCAATTTATACCAGGCATCTAGTCTACACAAAATTCTTGCAGGAGACACAATTTTTCATTCAGACTTTCATCCTCAAAAACATGTTGCATACAAAAGACGCTTTTTCAGACTAGATCCAAATTCTTTATGACCTTCCCAATTTGTTTGTCACTGATACATGTGGCAACCCTTTCACACCCTCCCCTCCTTTCTTTTGTTGCTTGCTAATGACAAAAAAAATCAGCTGTCTGAAGATAGAGTTTCATCCCAGACAAACAAATCTGCAACCACCATAGATGGAAGAGCAAAGCAAAGGATAGTTCCGACCCAGATCAATTAAATCATGTACTGGGCTGATTTCACACCTCCCCTGGAGCAACTGGCTGTTGGTAATGGACTGGCAAAGGGTGATTCAGATGTGGAAAAAGAAATAAGGGTCGAAAGCCAGAGAAGGGCACAGACCAAAATAAAAAGGGCTTTAAAACTAGTGAAATGAGACTAAATCAAATTAATCCAGAAAAATATCTTAATTAAATGGACGGATCAGGATTTTTTTTATTGTGTATTGCCTCAAATCACTTTCAATAACAAAATCCTGGTTTCAAGCAATTCTTCTTACAATATAGGAGACGAACAAGGCTAATTTATGCTATTCCTTCCACTTTCTCCCCATGCCTAAGCTTTCTCTGCAGTCAAGTAAAAAACAGGAGACTGTAGGAAATTCATCCATTTTCTATGACAATCTGCTTGTAAATTGTATTAATTTTATTTTCCATTGAGGCTCTCTCTTCTGGCTAACAATACTGCCTCTATAAATCTCTAGGATTGTGTATTGATTTCATAAATACCTCTAGTGATCTGACAAACTGACAGCTTTAATGGTGTTACTGATGCAGCATAGAGAAAAAGTTCAGGGCTGCATGCTTCATTTTATGTAGCTGCCCTTTCACAATTACAAGCTTGCCTTTCTGAGGTGGTTACTAATACTGTGTTTATCTCTGCTTTATCGCAGTATGCCAAATCGTTGTTAAGCACCTTTCATAAGCAAGTAAACTACCACCAGATCCATCCAAAACACTTTACAAAATCTGTCTATAATGTATAGAAGCTGAGTTCTAGCCAATTGGTCACAGAGTTTATTTCATTCCATTTTTGTCAGTCTTCATTGTTGTATTGTTCTACAGTAAAGGAAGCATCAAAAGCTCTCTTGTGAATATTAACCCAAAACAGAAGAAAACAAAAACTACTAGCAAACAAAAGAAAAACTTGCATAACTATTTGCTGGCAGAAACAGTGGAAAAATAGATAAAATAAAATATTAGAAAATAAAAGATTTATTAGAATTTTGTAATAAAAATAACAAATTATTAATCATAATGCAGTCCTGAATCCTTACATAGTAGTTTTTATCCATCTATCTCAAATAGTGTAACAGAAGGTACGATCCAGTTTTATAATTTCTGATCAAGGAAGTTAAATGAAATTAATTTAATCTGTAGACAAAAATATTCACCCCCACCATTTAGACAACAGGTACAGCCCATCAAATATCACTCAACTGGAGGGTCTGTGAAATGGGAAATCTAAAATGTGTTATTGAGTCTCTGAAAGCCAACTATTAAACATTTTATCCTCAATGGGCCATCTCAGACAGAAAGCAGCAAGACCAAAACGTTAGTGATTCTGTAGGTAACGGGAGGAGGGAGGGGGAAGGAGAGAGGGGGGGACAGTTTGGAGAATGGGGTGTTTCCTTTAGAACAAGGCAGGAGCATCTGGACATGCATTCTGACTTGTCCAGAGGTCTTTGATAACTAGTTTTTTGTTTAGGTTGCATGAGATAGGAATTCAAAGGGGACAAGAACACAGCCTGGACTTACTCTTGGGACATGTTAGGTGCTTGTCTTTGGCCTTGTCTACACAATGCAGGAGTGAATAACGGAGGGCTGTGAATTCTAAATTTGCACCAAGGTCTAAATGTGTACTAACTGGCTTATGTAGGCCCTGCTAATGCATATTAAATATTCTAAAGTGTGCATTCATGTAGTCCATTTTGTACAGTACATTAACACACATTAAGGAATGCACAGCAGCAGGGTCTACTCAAACCAGGTAGTTCATGGCCTATTAGTGTGCATAAGAATTTACACCCTCCTGGTAAGCAGGAGATCTGTGTAAACAATAGATATTTTAATAGATCTTGGTTTATTAGGAGATCTACTACTGCATGTGAAAGTTTCGGTTCAGCCTCGTGGACAGTGGTACAACAGACTACCTAAAAAGCATGACAGCAATACAAACTAAAATTTCCTACAATGACATATTTATACTGCTCTGTATAGTATACACTGAAATGTGAGTGTAATATTTATATTCCAGTTGATTTATTTTATAATTATATGGTAAAAATGTGAAAGAAAGCAATTTTTCATGAATAGTATATTGTGACACTTCTGTATTTTTATGTCTGCTCTTGTAAGCAACTGAGCTAAGGTGAAAATTGTGGGTACACAAGACAAATCAGACTCTTGCAAGGGTTACAGTGATCAGGAAAGGTGGAGAGTCATGCTCAAGGAAACAAACTCTGCAACTTTGAAGGAAAGGTGCTGAAGAGTAAAGAGTTACTAGAGCCAAATGTCACGCCATCACTAAACTTTAATCTTGTCACCAGAGCGTGGGCAAAGCCATCCTCTCCTAGCAAAGCATGTTGCTAAAGGTTGAGTCAGACATACCACGGGAGAAACCTGAGACTAACCAAGCAATAAAGGTTGACAATAGGGTTAAGTAACTAACAGCTTTTACAAACATTAATTTTAGCAACATGCTCTTGATAAACTCAGCTATTCTCCTCATTTCACAGATGGGTAAATAGAGGCACAAAATTAAAACAACTTGGCTAATCTGCACAATGTGACTCAGTAGCACAGCTGTTAGCTGACAGAATCCAGAAATTGGGCTTCCATTTCCCGGCTCTTCGCACTATACCACAGACTAGTCTAGACTAGAACCAACACTTGACATGAGTCAATAAGCTGTTATTGTTTATTTCACTCGTAATTCATTAAAACACTTTGGACATAGATTGACTCTGTTTGCAAACATAATGCTTCACTCAATGTCACATAGGAAATGCAAGAGCTTTAATAAAAGGATCAGGGAAAACAACAACAACATCAAAACCCACTAGCATCACTAAGTGGCTCCATAGCCTTGACTTAAGTGCTGTTTTCTAGGTTTCTGTGTTAGCACTCCCTGGTGCATCCAAAGGGAGATTTCAAGTGCAAAGCAACAGATTTTATCAGGTCTATTTTTTTAAAATGTACGTGACAATACTGAAAGAGCAACATGAATCAGTTAATTGAAACACTTGCTCTACACACACCCACGTCTCTAAGACACACACACGTCTCTAAACGTAAAGGTGCAAAAATACCTAAATATAGTACCTGCTTAAAAAATAGCATCTAAATTGCAATGTCATTGTAAAAAGAGATGCATGTTGATGGAAATCACATACACTGCCAGGCTTGAGGTTTTTGCTCTCTGTTTTATTATTTTAAGTCTTTGTGTGCTGAAGAATTACCTGCCATCCATTTCTTGTGTGTCCAGTCCCCAACATTAAAAAGACTCATTTAAAATAGACAACTGAGAAATTGGGTTGATAAATATTTATTTCTGTTGAATGATTCTGTTGCATGATTCCTCTTTCTAAACCGGAGTGAAGGACGCCACAGGATGCAGTAATATTTCATAAAGAGTCTGATTTGCCTTTTCAGGCATGCATAACGCTTCGCTGGCCCCCCACGCCTGGCCCATGCTAGCTGACTCCTGCTCCTGCGGCTTGGCTTGTGGGACTGTTTAATGGCCATGCAGACCAAGTGCTTGGTTGCAGACTGAGTGCTGGGCTCCTCCCACTTCACAGGGTCCTGGAACCCAGCCTCCAGCCCCAGCCTGAATGCTTACAGCACCCCGCAACTTGAGGCTCATGAGCACAAGTCAACTGGCATGGGCCAGCCACGGCTTTTTAATTGTAATGTAGACATACTCTCAGACTTAAAAAATCAAGAGCACATGGTCCTCAGCCCAACATACATCTGTTGTGATCTGTTATTGAATGTAAACTGAAAACAAAGGGAAAATCTGGGTAACTTGAGATGGTCCCTTAAAATATTTGTTTTGTTTTATCCACAATCCCATTGTTCAATTGTATAAAGCAGTAAAGTCAACATTCAATGACACTTTTAGATTGCTGAAATAAAAATCTGAGCCAAAACTAAACTGATTAGACTGTAAGTCGGCTTGATAGTAACTAATTCCTCCCATGAGCAATCCACTAGCTTCATTCATAAAGATCACAAGGATGACAATGTTTGGTTGTATTTCTCAGTGCAAATGAGAGAAGAGCAGGCATGCTGGTTTCCACAAAGTATTTCTGCTTTTTGATGAAAGCGAATGGAACAAATGAAACTCAGAAGAACTCTCCAGCTCTATACTCTACATTCTTTCCCAGGTTGCAAGCTGACAGGAAAGCTGCTTTCTAATTTCCTGTCTGATAGTGGCAGAAAGAAGGAGAGAAGCAGTTGCCTCTATCATCTCCTCCTGGGCTGAATAAAGGTTAAGAGAAAATGGCCATGGAAAAATGAATCTGAGAAAACTAACATAAAGAAAATAAAATGTTGACTATTTCAGGTTCAATATATTGAGTTCAGCTGACTGGACTAATCCCAGGGTTTGCCTTGAAATTTTTCTTTCTGCTTTCAATCAATATCTTTATTTTATGAAAAATGTTCTTGCCAGTTCAAATATTACATACTCTAATAATTAGGCCCCTGACAAATGTATGGTCCATTTTGGCCAATTTCACAGCTAGGGTATTTTAAAAATCATAAATGTCATGATTTTAGCTACTGAAATTTGAAATTTTGCTGTGATGGAGTTGGAGGGGTCCTGACACAAAAAGGAGCTGGATGTATGAGAGTTGGGGGGAGGGTGTGTTAGCTTATTGTAGGGGTGTTGAAGTACTGCTTCCCTTACTTCTGTGCTGCTGGTGACGCCAGTGCTGCTTTTAGAGGTGGGCAGCTGCACGCCAGGAGTCTAGTTCTGAAGGCAGAGCCCCCATCAGCAGCAGCACAGAAGTAATGACTGCCACCCTTACTTCCGCACTGCTGCTTCCAAAGTTTGGTCCTCAGTCAGCATCTGACACTATCCAGATGCACAGCTCTGAAGGCAGTGGCCCAGAAGTACTGGTGGCATGATATGTACTGCTTACTACTGTGCTGCTGCTGGCAGGGTACTGCCTTCAGAGCTGGGCACGGGTCAAGAGCCACTGCTCACCAGCTGCCCAGCTCTGAAGTCACTGCAAAAGTAAAGGTAGCAATAATGTGAACTCCCTCTTAAAACAACCTGGTGATAGCCCTGCAACTCTCTTTCTGGGCCAGGATGCCCAATTTGTACAAAACTGCTCTTCCCCACAAAATTGGTATGGCATAAGGTAAAAGCACACAAAAGACCAGATTTCACAGCAAGGGAACACAATTCATGATCCATGATGCATTTTTCATGGCTGTGAATTTGGTAGAGTCCCACCTACAGTGAACAATAATTGCATAATTTGTAACTATCCTGACATCTTTGTAATTCAGAGAATCAACACAGTGCACTGGTATTACAGCCTCTTTGATAAACGGGGTGAAATTCATGACTGTGTGCATGAGAATGATAGTGTTAGTAGATTGCAAAAGCAAGAATTAATGATATCCTGATGCACCATTCTTATATCTGTATCTTGTCTGGCTGTCTGGTTAATAATCAGTCATTTTCAGACATTTGTTTGTTGGTGTATTTGTTGTAAAATAAATTCTTTAGTTTTCATGCAGGCAAAGATTTGCTAAATGTCTGTAACCATTATCAGAAGCATTTTCTTTCCACTCCAGACTAGAGACAGGCTGGTCTAGCTTGGGAAAGGCCAAGTACTTTTATCACTTGCTCACTGCAATTTGTCTCATTTTGAAATACCTTTATATTCTACAGCATGTTTCACATAAACACCATCCTGAAATGCCCTAGGGTACATCTACACTGCAATTAGACACCTGCAGCTGGTCTGTGCCAGCTGACTCGGGCTTGCAGGGGTTGGGCTGTGAGGCTGTTTCATTGCAATGTCGACTTCCAGGCTTGGGCTGTAGCCTGGGCTGTAAGATGCTAGGAGCTGGGAGGGTCCCAGAGCTCAGGCTGCTCCAGAAGCCCCAACATCTATACTACAATAAAACAGCCCCTTAGCCCTATTCCTGTGAGCCTGAATCAGCTGGCCTGGACCAGCCAGAGGGCTTTAATTGCAAAGTAGACATACACCCAGAATAGAACAATGCATTTACGAAGCTAAACAGTTACAGATGGCGAAAATGACCAGGTGAAATCACAGGAGGAAAGGTATGTTTTTAGAAAGCACATAAGAATAAAAGATGTGAATCCGAGAGGTGGACAACGATACAGGAGGGCTCTTTCAGAAAGCAGAAGCTGCAGAGAAGAGAGTCCTTGCACCAAGAATGTCCAGATTATGAGAGAACAGAAAAGCCAAATGAAAGGACTCCCAAAGGGAGAGGGAAGGGGAAATGGAAGAGAAGGTAACTGAAGGGAAGACACTGGGTAGGAAAAGAGAAAGACATTTGCTTGGTTACAATTGTAACAAGTTACAGGACGTTTTAAAAACAAAGATTGACCATTCGTTGCCTGTGACTGCTACATCCTCAAGGAAGCCTTGGCATCCCCGAGGATTTTATTTAGTCTGTAGCAGACCAATGTACCTCAAATACAGTGTAAATAAAAAAATAATCAAACTGGGGACCATTACAGCAGTTCTAGCATGCACAGCCATTGTCACGGAGTCTATTCTAAGTGCTGCAGTTTCTTTTTGCTCATCAGCCAAATCCAGATTAGAGGATATGGGCAAGGATAGAGCACTGCTACTCTGACAGTCTGCAACCTGAACCAGCCACCTCACCCCTTGCTGCCACAGAATCTTTCCAGGCGAAAGAAGGGAAACAGAAAATTCAAGTTTTGTGTGTGTGTGTGTGTGTGTGTGTGTCAGAGAGAGAGAGAGAGAGAGAGAGAGGAGTGAGAAGGAACTGGTAATGAATGGATAAGTTGACTGTCTCAGAAGATGAGTGGATGTGAGATATAGGAGAGCTGGGAAGTAAGGGAATGGTGTGGTGGGTTTCTGATGTGTATAAGAAACAGGTGCAAAGCAGGGGTGTAGCCACAGGTGGGCCTGAGTGGGCCACAGCCCACCCCCCATTTGGCCCACCCAGTGAACCACAGGCTCAACCCTGGCACTCCAGCAGGGAAGCAGGGCCGGGGCTTGCTCCACTTCATCCTGGTGCTCCGGCTTACCCCCCTCATTCCTCCTGTCCCGCTTCTCCTGCCCCTCCATTCTTATCCACCCACCAAAAGTCAGAGCCCACCCAAGTGGACCCTTCTGGCTACTGGTGCAAAGTGCACATTTGTAAGAAGATCCATCTTATGAGACACTCATAACCACGTGATACAAATGATGAGGTGTCTGTGTTGATGTTATGGATGACCCAGCAGATTTTTTCAGGACAGATATATTTTTCACAATTTCTGCAAAGCTAAATTAATAATACACAGCATTTGTAACAGCTAGATGCTATTATCGTATAAATATTACTATTAAAATATTTTCTAACTCCTGTATGAGGTGGGCACAAAATGTTACCGCATTTCATAGGTGAGTTAACAAGCCATACAGCCAGCTCTTTAGAATAAGTCAAATGTTCCTGGCCCCAGTATTGCAGGTATGCCAAATTTGTTTCTGGCAGATAGCATTTTCCAGCTTGAAACAGCAATTAAGGCCAAGTTTGCTCACTGTAACAGCAGTATGAGCGAGCAATGGTAAACCTGGAACTCATGTCAGCTCCTCTCCATCCAGTGAAACACTGATTCTATGACACTACTAGATGTCAAGTAAAGAAGATAATAGTTAAGCACCATAAAGGAGAAATTGCACTTTTCTTCCTGTCTTGAGAAAGCATGTACGACACTAACTACTGACCTGGTTACATACCGACATCCTAAGAACTACAGTATTGTGACCGTTACTTTGTGGAGGCAGCAAGCATTGTAGTGTCATCTCAGCTTTGATGAAAGGCAGACAAAACTTGCCGCCACTGCCAGAGGGAACGCACAGACATCAGTGGTGACTCAGATGTATAACAGAAAAGAGTTCTCTCTCTTTCTTGTACACTGAACTGTTAAAGATGATTGTTCTTCTTACTAAAAATAATACTACTGGAGGACAACACTTGCTGAGAAAGCCCCATTCTTAAAAAAGAAAACACAGCTGCAAGCTACCTAAGAGAAACCTTGTGACACAAATACATAGATGAGAGATGCCTCTCATTTACTATTGCTAAACCAGTTGCTAGAGCATGTACGTTAGCATTTCTTCCTTGTTGGTGGTTCTATTGTGGCACAATTGATATTGGCTCTACATTCACCATTCACACAACACTACAAAGCATTAACCCAAGACAGCACGTCAGTGTGTTCTTTAAGGATTGGCATACTGAATATATACTGAGCTTGGAGGTCGGGGGGGGGGGGAAGGGATTAACATACAGCCATGTAAAGACACATCAAACCATTTGATGCTTTTTCAGCAACAGCCTTCTCCTATTCCAAAATCAAATTAAAAAAAATAATTATCTAATAAAAATCTTTACCCAGGGTTTCAATCCCACACAGCCGTATGTGCAGGCTTAATTTTACACAGTAAGCAGTGTAGTTAATGGGACCACTCAACACATAATGTTGCAGTTTAGTAAAACCATTGTAGAATGCTGAAAGAGCAGTATCTTAATTTTAGTTTGCTTTATCCCAATTATGGGGCTTGCTGATTTTTTGTGTTTTGTGCATTTCAACCACAGCAATATCACTTAGTTTTGCTGCCCAATTCTTGTGCATTTAATAAAACGCTGCAAATTTTTGGATAACAAACACTGCAGAGGAACCTCTGATGCATCCAAGACAAAAATGCATTAAACTCAAAATCAATCAAAATATTTGTCTCATGGGTTTTTGGAAAGTATTTTTTTTATTTTGTTATTTTGAAGTAAATCCGAGTAAACTATATAGCATTGACCCTTTAAGGAACCATATTTGTTCTTCCTCATTGGCTTTTATAGTTATTCATTAGGTTCTCCCCAAAGTCTACAGCAACAATGAACACTGGTGAGATAATCATTTGTACAATTCAGTCCTTTCAAAGCAACCACATTTAACTTGTGTATTTTGTCACCTCTTAACCTTTGGCAATTTATATACACACATCCACAGCCCACTTCATCAATGTATAATTTCACTTTCAATCTGTTCCTCTTAACAGTCAACTTCAGCAAAAGTTCAGGAACAGGATAAGAGCGTTAAAGCATCTGCGGATATGGATGTGGATATTCACTGATCATTGTTGCAGATGCAGAAGCGGACACCCATTTTGTACCTGTGCAGGACTCCATCTGCCATGGCAAGAGGTACTTTCTATTTCCAAAATGGTACAGAGTGTTTTTTTGATGTGAACTTTCGTAGGAATTTATCCTATTAAGTAAATCTCTTATTAGTGATTTAGGCACTGATATATTTTTGCACTACAGTTACTGTCAAAGCAAGATGAAATAAAGCATATGTCCTAGTTACAAATCACTGATTTCTATTAATGCATTTCCATGACACAGCTTCCTTTGTCCAAGAGAGATTACAACAGGCTACCTAGTCTAAAAGAACCATATGTAACCCAATGAGCTAGGACCACTGTACTGACATCAATGGAAAGAGAAATCATTTTCCATCATTTTCTAGTTACTAAGAAATATTCCATTGCTGGAGGAACAGAAAGAATTTACAGGTATCTTGCTGCTTTTATGATATCAAAATTTAGTAAAGGAAATAAAATCAACAACATAGGTGCTTTAAGTTCTGATTTCTTTCTGAAGATCATTAAAGGAGTAATATCTATACTATTTAGATGTTTTACTGAATTGTATTAGGAAAAAAGCCTTCTGTACTTACAACAAATTCTAAATAGTAATCAGTAAGCAATCTCTCTCCTTTGATCTACATGGAACAAAATGATACCTGAAACCACAGCTTGTATGATTTCCATAGATGGAAAAAATTAAATATTTCATATATTTTTAAAACTCATTCTTCTTTACTTTTGAGATAAACAGACTTGTGGAATTTTAGAGCAAAAATATGTTGAATATTAAAATTCAACTGTATCTCCTTTGCAAATCTAATTAAGGGCCCAATTTTAGTTTCAGTGGACGAGCACCGGACCTTTACATATCCTTTACTGAGTTAATTCTGTGAGTTTTTATGACATTAGCACTGAAATTTGAACAGCAATGAAAACAGTGCACTTTCTTGATATCCTCCACAGAAATACAGCTCCTGAGTCAGCCATGCTCAGAACCTATGAAATATTCCTCTTTAGTATGGACTAATTCAACCATTCCTTTATGTAGATTTAATCCTGAGTTCTGTAAATCTTTAATCATGAGAATAGTTTCCTCAATATCATAGGGATAAAAAAATTAGCATGAGTCACAATCTGCAGGGCCTCTTTGATCATGAATGTTCAGCGGAGGGGCCTATTGTTTAATTTGTTTGTAAAACCAACACACGAGTATCTGAGGCTGTAAAAAAGAAAACAAATAATTATAGTGGGTGACATCTATAGTGCAATTAGCTACAGTTACATGCAATTTATTATGGTGAAACAGAAATTACTCTCAAATTATTTTAATGCCACCATGTGAAGAAAAAAATTCTTGTTGGAGTTTATCATAAAGCTATTCTGTGGCAAAAAAAGGACATCAGTGCAAGAGGATTCCACAACTCCCCAATATTATTATTTGTTATGTAACAGCATTATTTAAAATCAGTGGATAACCTGTGTATCTTTTGCCAAAATATCTCAAGGCAACCCTGCAGATTAGTATGGGGAAGCTATGTGAGAAAGAGGGGTTCGTATATTGTTTGTGATCTCATTCGTAATATTTTTAGAGTCAGATTCCAAGGCCAAAGAGACCACTTATATCAGTGTTTCTTAAACTTTTTAAGACCAAGGAACACCAAACAATAATTTTTTTTAATGAGGAACACCAAGGATTTTTTGTTGAGCAGCAAAAGAAAAAAAAAAAAAGGTCAGAGGGAAAGTTATTGAGAAGAAAAAAAAAAGAAAAAAAAAGGTCACCTGCCCCTTTAAGGGTGGCCATTTTGAACTCTGTTGTTCTCCGCGGCACACCTCCAACTGCCTCACGGCACACCAGTGTGCTGTAGAACACAGTTTAAGAAACATTGACTTAAATCATCCAGTTTGTTTATTTATTTATTTAAAATATTTTTACCCTGCTTCTCTATTTGAAATATTCGAAGCAGCTTACAAAAATTTTAAAAACACTGTCACAGGCCACTGACACAATGCAGCACCCTTGCACAAAACCCAGCACCAAAAATCAGAGAACATATTAGAGCTGCAGGAGACTGTACCGATGTACCAGGAGGGACTGATGTACACCCATGCGCCAGGCCTCTGTAATGGCAGGTATCATGGAGATAATCCCAACACGGGACCTGCCCTTAGGGTTGCCAGATGATTTAACCAAAAATACTGAACACTCCCCCACTGGAAAAAAGAAAAAAACCACTGGGGAAAAAATTCTGTTGAGGGAAAAAAAAGGGGGAGACCAAAGTTGTTGAGCAAAAAAAAAAAGGACCCCAAGAGTTAAGCAAAAAAAAAAAAAAAAACCAGCATTAAAACAGCGTTAAGTGCGTGCAGAGTCAGAATAGGGATAGCAAGAGTGAAGCGATTGAGCACTAAGACCCAGGGAAGCTATTGTTTCCCCTTGCTTCAGTTCTTTAGGCTTTTTGCTGGTGGCCATTTTGTTTTCTTGATGGAGCCAGAACACAGCTTCCCTGCGGAACCAGGTAAGCAGGGGGTCCTGGGGCAGCCGGGACCCTAGAGGGGGCCCAGTTGCTGAGCGTGTTGTAGGGTTGCCAGGTGTCTGGTATTTTCGCCTCCTGGCTGGAAAAAAAAGAAGAAAATACCGGACATTTCAGGTGTCTGGTATTTTCTGAATTTTTTACTGGACAGGAGGCGAAAATACCGGACTGTCCGGGTCAATACCGGACACCTGGCAACCCTGCCTGCCCTGGGTGCAGCAGAAGCAAGTGAAAACCTCCCAAGTTCACTGCCTATCTGCCCTGGGAGAAACTTCCTTCCTAATTCTGCATATGAAGATCAGTTAGCCCCTGAGCATGTGACCAAGAACCAGACAGGTAAGATGTGAGAGGGAACAGATAGAGCCACCTCAGTACACTTGTCCATCCCATCCCATATCTTTTCTCCAGCTGTGGTCACCCATGATACTTCAGAGGAAGGAAACAATGAAACAAAACAAAACCAGAAAGCCCTGGTGGTGAAAATACCTTCCTGACCCCCTTCAGGTGACCTGCTGAAGAGGCATGCCTTTTGGGAACACGAGACAAAACCCAGCATGTCCCCCCAAGAGCTATTGAGTCCAGCCTTCCATCATCACAAGCAAACCTGTCATACAATTCCACTCAGATTTATCCAGCTTCTATTTTTTCCCTCACTTGTGACTTTATATTTTAGTGGCAGTGAATCACTTTGTTTGAGAAAGCTTTTGAGAAACACTGAACATGTAAGTAGATATAGTTTGTCCTAAGAGGGAGAGGCCTGTGTTTAGGGAGGGCATAGCACATTGTGGGTGCTGATGGAAACAATTAATTATAAATATAAAATAGTATTTAAAGTATAAATCTTTCAAACATGTTTGTATTTTTAATCATTTGTTCCATGTGGAGATGATATTTCGGCTTATTAGACCAAGATGTATGATCTCATGTGGTTTATCCCATTGGGGGTATTCCCATAAAAAGTAACTGCATAAGCAGGAAAAGATTCTTCCTTTATATGCCAGACGGCCTGAATTCAACCCAGAGCCTCATATGCTGCTCAATTACACCCATTGTAACACAGAAAAGAATCAGGCCTAACATCTGTGCACTCCTCAATGAGGCTGCATGAACTCTACAAACCTCACTGCAATGGTTTCCCATACATAAGATCAAAGATTCATTGAAGCGTGACCCCCGTTATTCCCTTTGAAAATTACCAAGACACAAACACCTTCAGAACTCCATTAGACTTACAGAAAGTTTATCACTCAATAACTCTTGGCACGCGTGTGTGTGTGTGTGTGTGTGTGTGTGTGTGTGTGTGTGTGAAGTGTAAGGTGGAGTGGGAAAGCTTTACAGTGTGGTACATATTATAGTACAGTACAAAGAGACAGGAGTTCTTTAATCTTGTTATCAAGGATGCCTGCATGCTAACCATCAGTTGTGTGAATACTTCCTCTTTCAGCTTGCACATTTTTAAAATAAAAGGACCTCAAGAGGTTGTCCAGTTTGGTCCCCTAAACCCATGGTAGTACTAAGCATTATCTGAATGATCCCTGACAGGTGTTTGTCTCACCCGCTTTTAAAAATTTCCTATCCCCTCCATAGGCCAGGGGTTTTCAATGTTGAGTTGCGGACCCACCTGGGTAAGCTGCTGGCAGGCTGTGAGATGCTTTATTTACAAGTGTCCATAGGCACAGCGCTTCGCAGCTCCCATTGGCTGCAATTTGCCATTTCCAGCAAAGGGGAGCTGTGGGAAGGGACTTAACCACCTGGGCAGCTCGGAAAATTTCCCTAATGTCCAACTGTAATGGGGCAATTGTCCCTTGCTGGGAATAGGAGTAGTTAAAGCAGGCCAGGGGGAGCCTGCGCAAAACCCTCCAATCAGAGAAGGGCTCACTAAGTGAGCCAATTTGGAGGGGGCTTGTTGCAGCAGCCAATCAGGGCTGGTGGGAGTTGTATAGAAAAGGCTGCTCAATAGAGCAGAGGGCAATCTGCTTGGCCTTCTGGGGAGAAGAACTGGCTGCCTAGAAGCACTGTAGCTAGAGCAGCATAGGGCAAAGTAGCAGAATAGAAGAAGCTCCTGGAAGAAGAGCAGATAAGGTGCTAAGGATGTGGGGGAGGTGGCTCTGGGAAAAGAGGCAGGAAAGGAGTTGAAGGAAGGACTGTGAGAGTGGCTGCTAGCTATAGGGTCCCTGAGTTGAGATCCATAGTAGCCTGAATCCATCCTCCCTTTGTCCTCACTTGCCACTGAAGGAAGTGAATAGCCCAGACTGCAGTTTGCATGTGGAGCAAGGGCCAATGAGGCGAGTGGCAGGAACATAGAGACAGCAAAGACAACAACATGGTCAGGAGGGGGTGCCATAGAGACAGCAAAGACAACAACATGGTCAGGAGGGGGTGCCATAGAGACAGCAAAGACAACAACATGGTCAGGAGGGGTGCCATGGGTCCAGGCACCGGAGGCAGCAAAGCAGGAGTAACAGCGAGTGAGACACCACTGGAGGAGGCTGCCCTGAAGAACGACTTGAGCTAATTCCAGAAATGCCAGCAGGGGCACCACAGTGGGGGAGTCTCAAAAAATGTGCAGCCCTCCCAGAATTAATTTCCTTGCCATTTATGCAGATAGAATGTGCCAGTTTCAACTGCTGCCTGAGCATTTGGTTGCGCATATTCAAAGCCATGTGAAGGAAATTGGGGGACAAAGATTAGACCCATGAAAAAAGTATGACATAAATATTACTTCATTAGGAAAGCCTTCCTTCGATTTGGTGCCCACTTTACATTGGATACAATAGTTCACACTCGGGTTCCACTCTCCTAAAATTCACCCCCACCCAGAAAGATGTAGGTGTGTATTATTTAAAACCACAAGAAAAGGCTCTTGTGACACATTTCAAGTTTTAGTCCTGAAGAAGACAAGGAGCAAGGGCACGACTCCGATTAATCAGCAAATGCCTTGCTTCAGCGCTCTGCAAGAGGATTTATTTACATAAAGCCACTTCCAGAAATGAACTCGACTTTCCTCTGAGTCACTGTCAAACATGTTACTGGATTTCAGATTGACAATGTCAGCTCAGAAAATTAAATTAAGGCTAAAAGAAGCTGATGGCTGAGTGGGGAGAGGGAGGAGGCTCCCCCCTTTCCACCCCCCACAGGGCAGACTCCAGCAAGAGGGAAGCAGGAGACGTCCACTTGTTCCTGTTTCATCTTTCTATATTAATAAGAAACCACAGAAGAATGCCAAAGATTGTCAAATCCCAAAGCAATTTGATGTCATCATCCTAGATGGGTTTGAGTTTCAGTACCGGTGTCAATTTAACTTCCACTTTAGCTATATGAGCCTGCAAAACAAACTACTCGTACCAACAGTTTTTAGCTTTTAATTAGCAAAATCCCTAAAGTTAAGAACAAAACTGGTAAACAGACAGCTTTTGAAAAGTCTGTCAAAGAACTGCTGATGTAAACAGGACAGAATGGTTCACAAGAAAATTTGTGTGTACATAGCTGAATGGTTTGTTTTACCTTCAAATGCACTCTTCTGCACTTCTAAAGGAAAAATGTTCTGCAAACATATAGTAGCAGAGCTCCCATTGCCCCAGATACCAGATCCTTAAGTACTGGCAACTTCTGATTACGTTACATTTCAAAAACATATGAACAATTTAAAGCTGTATTGCTGTTGTTTGAAGCTATTTTTAGTCTTTTAAAACCTTTCTGCAAGTAAAACCTTTGAGCTGAAGAAATCATCCCAGAGCATGCTTTCAATAAAATCAATGCAACTTCAAAGAGATTCAAAATCATTTTCTAGTATCAATCTATAAAGTAAACCAAGCAGGATCTCTCCAGGTCTGGAAGCAAGATACCTACTAGCTTAGTTTCAGTATTGTGTAATTTTGTGTTCTATGTTGTGTTTGTTGTGAAGCATACTTTTCATCCTCATGTATATTTTAAGCAATTTACAACTGGCTTTCAAACCTTATTAAAAACATACAATAATTGATACTAACCATATTTAGGATCGTCTGACTATTGATAAGTAGTTTTGTATTATAAATATTGCCTTTTAAATGTTTTGTTCAAATATTGCACATACACTTACATGACATTGAAAGTTTTCAGTCTGCTATATGTTATCACACCTTTTTTTTCCCAGCTACTCATCTTGAAAGATAACAGTTAAGGGACATAAACTGAAGGATAGCTCAGTCAGCTGCAAGGAGAAAGTAAATGAATTAAGGTTGAAATTGCCAACCTCTCTGATGCCAACTAGCTACTTTCCTGGCCAAACTGGATCCTACAGGAATTTCCGCACAACTGCATAGTTCAGTTAAAAAAACAGAATTCTTCAAAGAAGCTGTGAAATCCTGAAAAGACAACCCCAAGAATCATGCACCTTTGTCTTACCCAGAAGGTGTTTTATTACATAAACCCATCTGAGCGTGTGTGTGCACCGTGCACGTATTTGTTCCCATTCTGCAAGATAGTTGGCAACTTTACCTCAGTCTTTCTCAATCACAACACATGCACATGATGCAACTTGAATAGATATTGTGAGGAAATTAACAAAGGAAGACAATACAATGCAAAATAGGTTTCAAGGTGTTTACAAAACTAAGTGAAGCAGTAAAAAGAAGCAATTAAATAAATACATAGAATGGCCCCTAGATCTTCATGAACATGTGTCACATGTTTTTAAAATGTCTTTCTTCAGCAGTTCCAGTGTTTGAACATGTATTATAAGTGCTGTAATTAGTGATGTTATGCAGCAGTTATAAGGAGTATGTCACAGGTCATCCAATACAAGAAAAATAAACTGAAGCATTATACATACATTGAATTACATATATCCACACAGCCATGCATGTACACACACACACATACAAAATCTATTCAGGTGTTTTGTACATATACACATATGCTCAAGCAGTAGACTTAACCATCAGGGTGTTGTATAGTAAATTACAAGAACTCTGAATTTGCTACACCAGAAGACATCATTTTCCATTTTCTCGCCAATACTTGGAGATTACCCTCCCACCCCCAAAAAAATCCACACAATCCAGAACGCTATCCACAATCCATAGCACAATCCACAATGCTATGAAAAATATTATACAACAGGAAATATCCATTTCTCACTATCACATCAGGACAGAACTTCCACTAATGACAGTTTAAGTATATATTCCATATGAATCCACACACACAGTGTACATGATTTTTTTCACCCCCTTTGGGTTACCGTATAATTTGGTATATATGCAAAGTGGCATCTTTCATACATAAGTTATCCAAAGAAGGGCCTCAACCAGCGATGTGTTAGATATTTACCTGCAGACATAATAATGACCACAGTCACTATTTGCACAGCAGTAACTAGGACATTTGAAGTTGTTAGAATGAGGAGGAAGATCATCTGTAATACCCAGGATTTACTACAGTTCAGTCAATAATACTCTGAGATGACAAATTTGACTTGGAAAACTGCAAGGTACAAGAGGAAGAGAATTCCGTTTAATATCTCATCCAAAGGATGGCACCTCTAACAATGCGGCATTATCACACCACTGCACTGCAGTGTTGTCATGGAGAATGAGGCCGTACAAAGATCTGGCGCTTTAGCCCCCCAGTTTAGTGGCTCAGAGATGACTGTGCCACCACACACACCACAATGATACTAAGTAATATGTGATAACATGTTAATTGACAGAAATTTGTGGTGTGATTTAATAATCTTCTATTGCTATTGGGAAAAGTCTACTTGCACACACATATCTCCTTCTTGCTCATGCTTTTGTTCAGCTTTGTGCACTTTTAAAGAGGAAGTTGTGAAAGTTAAAAAAATAATCATCATACAGCTAATTATTGTATTGCATGCCGGTTCCTGAAAACATTGTTAGATAAAGATATGAAAAACCTAATGTTACTTATGGGGACTCGTTTTCTTAAAAGGCCATCTGTAGGTTACAGCAATAATTTCAGTATCACTTAAAACAGCAAACTTTTTTTCATTTCTATAACAAAATAGTGGAATAAACATGGGAATATAAGTTAAATGTAAAGGTTGAAACTAAATTAAAAAACTTCCATGAGCAAGTGATTCACATGCCTTATTTTATTAACTTATTTTAAATGATGCCATATACAGTTTTCACTTATAAGACATGCTTTCTAGAAAGTGAGGAAAAACGGGTTCAGACCTTTTTTTTTTTTTTTTTGCAACTATTTACTTTATAAATCTACCAATAGAAAATTGTGAATATTGTGTCTCTGGCCATCTTAGGGTTGGCCTAAATGTAAAAGTGACTCTTTTTGGGTATTGCATCCCTACAGAGAGGGTAATCATAAATATAGTGAAGGGAGAAGTCAAAGCTGCTAAAACGATGAGAGTTTATTTTTGTGAATCTGAAGACAAACCCCTAAGCAGACGGCATATGGACTGGCTGCAGGACTCTTTTGAAAGTCTCAAATGTATAAATTGCAAGCATCTTCAGTTAGATAACATAAAATTTCAAGGCACATAGTTAATGTTCAGATAGCACAATATATTGATTCTCTGCCCATCCCCTAGTAGCATAAGTTTACCCAAAAGACTTATTTTATTTAATTAACTTGATGCGTTATTAATATAAATATTCCACTATTGATCATAAGAGAAGCTGACGCATGTTTGAGTCAGGCATACATCAGATCCATTTAATAGAGCCCTACTTAGGAGAGTAGTTGGCCCTAAATCAAGGTAAATGGTAGCAAGTGCTCCTTTGGGATGACAGAGCTTAGCTGAATCTATAACATTTTTACGGAGCTAGTTTTTTTAAAAGCAGAAAGCGTATGGAAATTAGATATGAAAATGGTCTCTCCTTGCACGTATCAATTAAGCATGTCAATACCTTAATTAAATTGCTCAACTTAATGAGATTTATATCAATGAATATGTTTTATAGTTATAATAGCTTTTTTGGCTAGTGTTCAAGATGTCAAATAAATTGTGAAAAGAGGATTAAAAAAAGCAGTAATTGACATTCTGAACCGAAGCCAGTATTTTTTTCCTTTTTCTTCCCTCCATTCATGTGATTTTGGAGAACATATATATATATAAGTAATGAACCCTGTAATAGCTTCGCTTTTAAAAATGTCTTTCTTCTGCCATTCTAATCTTTCTTATCAAATTTTCTGTCTGAGTAGCATACTATTTGACTTAAGGAGCACTTCAAACTAAATGACTATAGGCACTTTTTCCAACTACACTCACAGTGTGCCTTATCTTCAATGCCAATGGAAGTAACTTTCTTCCCACTTGAAAATGTAGTGTTCATAGACTCCTCTCTACCCATACAAGATAGCACAATACCTTGGGACACATATACTGCAGTTGCTTAGACCCGCCCACTAGCAAAAAGAGAAAGAACAAATCTTGATCTGGTTCTGTTCACTGCTGCAAAAATGAATTTTCTCACCATCTCCCTCCACTTACCCATCCCTAATCCATCCTCCCTGGCTCAGTCCAAATATACCTCCTCAAGAACTGTAGA
The DNA here is from genome assembly GCA_032595735.1 of Pelochelys cantorii. Taxonomy (NCBI): domain Eukaryota; kingdom Metazoa; phylum Chordata; order Testudines; family Trionychidae; genus Pelochelys; species Pelochelys cantorii. The sequence goes on from CM064340.1 coordinate 35,585,136, forward strand.
ATTCAGGAATGTTACAGAAAAATTTCCAGACCAAAAACTTTGCCATTTCTTTGATGCTTTCCATAGTGCTTTAATAAAATGTATAATGAGTGTCAACAATGGAATGGAAAGGAAACACATTACTAATTTACTGCTTGGAAGAAAAAATTTCCAGTGAAATAAATGGCATACTTGCAAGCTGCTAACTCATGTCCGTCTTATTGAACTCACTGGTATCCCTATTGAGGAGGCAAGCACGTGCAAGTTAGGTTAAAGACTCTTGCTCCCGTGACACTAAAACAAGAAATTCCAATTTAGATACTATGTTCTCAGCTTCAGATTGATCATGAAGGACTAAAGGCCTGTGATGAGATCATTTAGAAAGATAAGCCAACTACAGGCCAGAATTTGGCACCAAGACATTAAAAAAACCCCACAAAACCAAAAACCCTTCAACAAAGTAAAAAAGTCTTCTATAGCATGAAGGATAAGGACTTTGTCATCTAGTGAGCAGACAGAATTAGTGCCCTGAATTTTTAGTTCTGCCTTCACATTCTGTAAAACCTTAATCTTGCTAACTTTCTCAGAGCCTCACTTTTCCAGTATGTGAAATGGGATTAATAATTCATTCTAGAGTGATGCTGTCAGGTTTTGTTAAGCAATGTCCAGAAAAGTTCTGTGAGATTCTCAAATGAAAGGTACTATACAAGTGCCATACATTATTTCTAGCAAGCTGTCAAATTGAACTGCAGTGCATTGAAAGTGTATAATGCTATTTCTGCTGCATGAAATAGACCATCTGAAGAAAAGGCACCTGGAAAGCAAGATTTGGGTCTTTCACTTATGATTTGTTCTATCACTAAATTGGGACAGAAAAACTGAAGTTAACAGGAGTGTCATTTAAAAAAATACAGTGGTAAAGTGTCATTTAAAAAAATACAGTCAAATAACTCCTTAACAGGAACACTAATTCTGAAGTAAATAAAGGAATTTTCATAAGGAAACAATAGTTTTAATTTTAATGGGCTCAGTTAAGCCACATACTTCATAGATTTCCCCTCCAAATTATGACTAAATAAAAAAGTCTGATAAAAGTCTAATAAAAGTAGCTTTTAGTCAGATGAATAAAAAAGTGAAACGGTAACATCAGAAAAGGCACCTCCGACCAATTCCTCTGGCTAGTCAGAAGATTAGTTGAAGAAGGCTAGTTATTTTCAAAACTAGGGAAATGTTGGAACAACATATCATCTTGCAGCCTTGGAAAGATCTCAAAAAACTCACAGTAAGTGCCACGGACGGCAGAGCAGAAACTGCTCCTCTCTTGCACGCAGACAGAGGAAGCATTTTTACCTTTATTTAGCGTTGAGCTGACTGTGCCATCGGAGAAGAAAAAAGGCAGATTTGGGCACCCTTTCTGATGCACTTTTTCCTTGTCCAAGGCCTCTTAAACTTCTTTACCCCTTTTCTCTTAGAAATGGAATAGAAACTCATGGCACTACAGCTGCTGCCAGGTCCATCTCCTTCAGCTGGATGGTGCTCCCCTTGACTTGGAGAGAAGAGGAACTCTGCTGGAATCAGAGACAAAGCTGTGTCTGCTTTCTTCCTTCTCTTCTCTCCAAACCAGGGATATGCACAGGACTGGCCCTTAAGGGTGACAATCTGAAGGGAGAAGGGCTGGAGACAAAGGAATAGGAGTTCTGGGGTGACCCACTAGCATGCCAGGTATCTTTCACTATGGTGGCTCTTTGATTGTGGCCCTCTGCTTCCCCACCCACTGTCAGGCCCCTCAGAATCTGAGCTGCCCCCATAGTTCATGCAGACTTGTCCTGTGGAATCCTGGTTGGAGTGAGCCATGCTACCTGCCAGGTAAGGGAGCTCACTGCACATATGGCAAAGGTCTTGCTTTATGGGGTGCTCTGGAGACAGCTGAAGTTCTCCCTGGATCCCAGGGCTTCTTTGATCTCCTGTATGCACTCTGAAAGGGAATCTCTCTCCTGCTGGAAACAGAAACTAGTGCAAGGGATGATGAGGGTCTTATAAGTGCTGAGGGAAGATATCCTAAAAAACCCAAGGAACTATAACCAATATATCTGGACTGGTACAGAGAAAGAGGAAAAAAACCCATCCTTATTCAGATGTTTTTGTTAAAATGATCATTGTTAACACTGCAGCTGTGTATCAGGACACAGGTATGGGAATACATATTTTACCTTTACATGAAGTTCTAACAGAAACTAATTATGATTTCACCAACTGATGTCTGTTATTTCCAAACAAAATGGGATATTGGTAGAAGTGTACAATCAAGTTGGAGCACAGGCTGTTATAGTCTAGAAAGGCAAGCTCTATAATAAAGGTTGCACCATAATAAATGTCTACAAGTTACTAATGAACCTCTGATTATTCAAAGTAATAATCAAAGTCTTCCAAAAATACATTATACTTCTCATTATTGTATCGGGCTTGTTTTCTTAGCCACTCAGCTTTGTCAACAGGAACAGCTAATCAGTTTCACCTTTCTTGCACTTCCATAGTCTTTATCCAGTTTACATTTCATGTTTCTACTAATAACCACCAAGCTCAAGTGGTTTGATTGCAAATGCTTCAAGGAAAATATTTTGAAAACTTTTCTCTGACTTGTTTGAACAGAAAAGATTTGTACTTGCCCTTTGTGAATTACACAAACTAAAATTGTTCCCCAACGTCAGTTTAAAATAATTATAATGTCCTTTTAAAACTGACTACCATCTCCCCCCAAAAGGACTGCAGTGTCAACAGCTGTACATATTTTGTTTTTGTAAATTGGTAATTCACACCAGTCACCTCACACAACACTGCACTGTTAACGGATATATTTTAAACAACAGGAGGACATTGGATATTTATAGTTTAGTTACTACTTTGACTTTATAGTTTCTATCCTTATAAAAAGGATGTAACCTTGATCTAATTTTGTTCCCATCATCAGACCAATGTCTTCAGCAGAATATCACCACAGCACCCTTCCTGACAGTGAAGTATAAACTCCTTGATATAAATCACTTTGCAGTGTTCATATATTAATAAATGACAGTAGAAATGTCTAGGGAAAAGAATTGTAGATTCAGTGTTATTTCCCTGCAGTGTGCTTACAATATTTAAGTCTAAACTGGATTTCAGTTGATTAATACAAGCACAAGTTACACAGACTCATACCCTAATAATAACATTTTATTCACACTATAATATTATTATTTTAGATAAAATATAAAGTAATCTGTTATTTGATTAGACCAACCACCATTTGCTTTATGCAGTTGAACTACGACCAAATATATTTGTTAAATATTACACTATTTCAGTCAAACTATTAAAATATTACAGAATGCAGAATGTTACAGTAAATCATTTCACTATTGTTTCTATCTGCTTAGCTTTGCCCGCTGATTACAGCAATAAAGAACTACTGAAAATCTATTTGTGATTTATTTTCAAGTAAATTGCAATTTGCTAAAAAGTACAAATGAAATGCAATTGTCCCTGTCTCCAGGAAAGGACTGTACAATTAAGAACAATATATTATAATTGGATGGTCTAAAGAAAGAAAAAGTGTTTTACTACAAAGAGACATACTCCTCTCATCTATTGTATCTACTCTGACCTCTTCTCACTCTCACAGTGCCGGCATTTGATTCTCATTACACTTTTTCATGTAATTTTTTCGGTATATGCCCAAATTATTGCACTAGATGTGCCTTGCTGAATTATTGTCCATTTTTCTGAAGATTCATCTCCTTATCTTTGTAACTTTGTAATATTCGACTTGTCTAAAACTAGAATTTTTGATAGGTAAGTAAAATATTGTTAGATTTTTCAATATCACTCTGGTGAGTAGGTTATATGCTACATTAGTGGTATGTCATCTGTCAGTTGTGTACACATGCACACACATTTAGAGGAAATATTTTCTATATATAATGCAATGTAAATAATAGTTTGGGTGTAATCATGTTTCTCAATACTCAAGATCACCTGTGGGGTTTTTTTCTTTACTTGCAGTGTCAGTATTTACATTTGGTAGTTGTCACGGGATATATCTAGTTTCTCATTTGGGGCCTCAGTTTGAGAACACGTGTGGGCTGTATTTCCATTTCTCAATCATGCTCGTAACTGGGGACCTAAGGAGTGAAATTCTGGCCCTATTGAAGTCAATGGGAATTTTGTCATTGATATTAGTTATGCAGGATTTACCTGTGGTAAGGACGACTGCTGAATGCATGCCATGCTAACGTGATGAAGTCTGTCCAGAGAGCTGATCAGGAGATAACATGGCAATCAGAACTTGCTTTGATTTTTAATTTGTTCCTGCCAGCTGATAACAATTCTGTAGTACAGAATTTTTGGGGGATGTCTAAAACTAGGAAAGGTGACTAATATTAAGGGAACAAAGGGAAAAATAATGAATTTGAGTGGGCATTAATCTAGATTACTACAGACACTAATTTAGATGGTAAAATTTATCTCCTATTACCTTCTCCTAGTACCAATCTGAGAAAGTCAGATCTTGAAGTCCAAACATCTTTATGACGCAATTTGCAATCAGTGTAATGGAAGACTCCAAGAAGTGTGTTAAAACCTGTTGAGTCACATGTATTTGGTTGATTATCAAAGGTAGAGTAGTTTTCCCTTCACAGCATTTGTTACAAACATCAATGTATTATAAATTGTGCTTGGTTCCTTTTGTTACACAAGGATGGACAAATAGCTCCATATTTTCAAAGCAGAGCAAAATAGCTAATCAAACAGCTGTAGGCAGAACCAAGCCACATAGGTTGCCTCTAGGGATACATACTGTTGTTTAAAAAGTTTACCAGGTAAACACAGTTAACTGTGGAGCAGTTTCCTGCCTTGCGGGGGCTGCTTGGGACATGCCGGGTCCGCCGCACTGTCCTGCAAGTGGGTTGCTGCTCCTGCCAGGCTGGGCCTACTGCACCTCACTGCGGGTTGGTGTCTGCTCCAGCCAACCCAGGTCCACTGTATTGTGCCGCAGGTGAGGGGCTGCTCCAGCCCAGCTGGGTCACCAGATAACTGGTGACCCGGTAAGCATCGCCAGTAAGGGTTATACTTAGCGGGTAACCGGTTACTCCTTCACATCTTTAGTTGCCTCTAATAACCTTAAAAATAAATATGTCCATTATTCTTAATAGGCAAATCATATTAGAACATTTGAATGCCTGGCTACTTATTTAACTGAAAGATTGTTTAATTACATGCTAATGAGACCTAAAGTTCATTTAGCCTTCTCCAAGACAAAGAAAACAAACATCTGAGGTAGAATAACTTAAGCTGCAGTTTTACTTCCTACAGTACAGTTACTAAGAAGAAAAACAACAATTGACGAAGTTCTTATTTTGCTTTTTGCCATCTTTAAATGGCAAACAGAACTGCAACATGAAAATTGACTATTGTAATGTCATGAAACCCTAAGCAAGATCTTCAAAATGCAGTATTTTCTGCAAGTGACGATTCCCAGGAAGATATGGCTTGTCAGTGCAGTAACACACGCCATGTCATTTTTCTCTTTAACATCTGCTCTGAATATGTGTCTCAAAGTCCACTTTGGAAATAGAAAGAAAAGTAAATTAAACATTTTTGCCACCAAGAACTCAACAAACACTGTGAAGGCTGTGCACCGTGAAAGTGGGCTGTGCACAGTGAAAGTGGGAAATTTTTAATCACATTTCAGTGATAAAAACTGTCCAACACATGCATGGGTGTATGCACACACCAGATAAGCATGTGTATGCACACACACAGTAATACTGTCTCAGTTAGCCATTCACTTCAGTTTCCCAGATGAAAAGACATATGCTAACTATGTTTACTCAGGGTATGTCTACACAGCAAAGTTATTTCAGAATAATGGCTATTATTCCGAAATAACAATGTGAGCGTTTACACAGCCATTCCATTATTTCGAAATAATTTTGAATAATGGATGGCTTATTTCAAAATCTGTAAACCTCATTCTACTAGGAATAACGCCTATTACAAAATAGCTATTTCGAAATAAGGTGTGTGTAGATGCTCCACTGCTGCTATTTCGAAATAGCCCCTCACCAGGGTCATTCTGAGTTATTCCTCCCCAGTGCCTCCTGGGGCTCTAAATCGAGATAGCATGTCTACATTAGGGAAGCCTGACTTGGACTAATTTTGAAGCTTTACTGCAGTAAACTATTCCGGAATAGTTTATTCCAAAATAACTTTGCTGTGTAGACATACCCTAAATGATGATTAAAACATTTGCTGCAGGAGAGTAAGTCTGTAAAGATTATAATCAATTGTAATCTGTAATTATTTATTTAGTTAATTTAAAATAGTAAAGATGCTAATCCAAGACCCTATGTGCCCTATTCCACCAGACTCCATGTTTTTAGGTACTATATGGGATATTTAATATATAATGGCTCTCTGTACTTTTGTTTACTGAGAATTTTTATGTGTTGAACAGCAGCTATTCTTACAGCTATTAAAATAGAGAACATATTTCTTCTTTTGTATCATTAGTTCAAAATACATTGTTTTAAATCACAGTCTTATTTATTGGCAATAAATAGGACAAGGACTTCTACAGAGTTGTTTGTATATTCAACATATAGTGACAAAGACTGGCTCATTCAAACATCTTCTGCTGGGTGCAGGGTTAACTGCTATGAGCAGAACAAGGGAAAATAATAGGATTGCTCATGATGATAAACAGTATTTTTCTGGTAGGTTCGGGTCCTGGGTTAGCATATACGAGACACTTCAAGCTACAAACTACTATACGTGTTCAAAACTCTTATTAACATTAATGTCATCTGCACTGGCCTATGGAAAGCAAATTAAAGCTTTTTGCCTGCCTCTCTCAAGGAACTAGAAACAATTATTTTGATTCAAAAAAGATAATTTAGGAAAAAGGAGCAGTGCTGACAGATGGTATTGACTGAAATAGCCAGTCCAGTGCTCTTAGTTCTGAGGCAGACCTGAGAACAGGCAGTCAAGATGCAATGCCTATGGGATAGATCCCGCCTTTTTAGCACACAATAAGTGAGAGTTTTGAAGATGCAAGGAAAGAAGGACAGTATGTTGTGAGAAGGGATAGAGGCTCCAGGAAGGGGGCACCGGTACATCACAGGCTCTGTATGCTTCAGGACAATTCCTAGAGCATGTTCAGAACTCTGGCATGCTTGATACAACAGAGGAAAAGACATTCAGTCACATGAAACACATGCTGAATTTTATTGTGTCAAATGATGAGGAGAAAACCTCAAAGGAACTCAGTGCTGTGCTGCACTTTGGGTAGACACAGACGGAACAACTGTGTGCATATGTGTGGCTTTTGAGTACAGAACTAGACAAAGTTTAAGTCATCTTTATATCTGAAACAGGAAATGGTGGAAAGATTCACATGCCAAATGTGTGCACACATAGAAACACAGACTAGGAAGCAGCCATTGAGACCTTGGTTTGTCCCTTCACATGAGAGAGCGGTGCATTCTGATTCCTGCTTTCACGCAGCAATACAGTTTTGGAATGTAATGCTTCCCAAATGTTCAATATAGTCTGGGTCTGAACTACAATATACATTTCCATTTTCATTGCCCTAGCCAACAAAACATTAAATGTATACCCATATAATTGACAAACCGAGCTATCCGCCATGATAGGATACTTTTAATCACACGTGACATTAATAAAATTCTTAAATATGGCTTTTTATTCTTGCAAGTCCTTTTTTTACTTACTTTCATAATTTCACAGTAAAAACTCTTCAACTCTGGAGAATAATACATGGAAAAGCAGGCGGACACACTATAAACTTGGCAGTAAATGAGAAAAAATAATTACATTGTGCTCCCCTGCTAAGACCTCATATGTCAGCTGAATTTTGTCCAGTTACCTCTCTTCTCCAGCAGCTGATTTAAAAACATCTCTACCGGTTTGGAACATTGTTAGATCAGGTTAATGCACAGTATTATTATTCCTGCCTTTGTTCTTCCTTCCACTCTCTTCTTACTGCTGATTCCATTCGCTTGTTGAATCTTGTGATGACCTAGATTGTGAACTGTGCGGGCTGAGACTACATTAGTACAGCACCCAGCACACAATGCTCTGAGTTTGAGTAGGGATCTCTTCACGGCAGGAATATAAACAATAAAAGTACATACTTACAATGGGTATTGTTGGTCAAATGTATATTTCATATTTTACTGATTTCTCCAAATACCTCTGACTTCAGTGTTAATATCTATATTACCTGTAATCCAATAGTACTTAGGTGCCCAAACAAACTGCAAGGCATTGAACACACACATAGAGTCCCAGCCCTGAAGAGTTTACAGTCTAAATGAAGGAGACAGCCAAAAGGTGAGAGGAAAAGCTGAAGAACAGAGAAGGGAGTGCCAGATTTGGGAATAGAATCCAGATGTCCCAAGTCCCAGCCTTGTGTCCACTGGACCATCCTGCGTCTCTGGAGTTAGTAAATCTACACTGGAATGAGCACTATCCCCACCCAGTAATACATTTTGGCAAGACTGGGCCCTAAAACAAAATGCATTGTTTGTATATTAGAGGCTGCCAATCCCAGTGCTCAATCCCACAGCCTCCCACTTCTGAGTCTAGTGCTAACTAGCAGGAAACAAAATTCAGTGGAATAACTCCTGGTAATAAAATGTTATATCCAATAATGTTGGCACAGTCAAGCTTTTATTCTTCCCAGGTCTATGCCTAAAGAGGGGAAAGTAAGAGACAATCAATGTAAAATAACCATGTGGTTGTGTGTACACAATATAATACTTATTTAAAACATGACTAGGATGTAACATTGTTTCCTCCCACTCCAATAACTGTGGACGGATGATCTGTTTTTATATATTATATTTCTCTTTTTGATACGTAAAGAATTAAAAACCCGGAGGGGAAAAACCTCCAGAAAATCTCAAATCAGTTGTGCTCTTGGGAAGAAACATGCAGAAGAAAACAACAAGGGAAACACTCTGACTGGGTAGTTTATACGTGTTACTGTTCCTCTCTGCTGCACTTGTTTATGTTTAGGGTGTCCATGCACTTTGTGGTATGGTGCTTACAGTGGCTCAGTGGCCATGTAGGCTTTGAGATTTATTATACAATGTTGCCATTTCCTATTGCTTTAATTTCTTTCTAAAACATATATGAGATAAATATAGTCACCAGGATTCTTCTTTCACAGGCCTGTAGTAGCAGAGCTTGGCTTTTATTCTTATCTGCCTCACATGACTCTAGCGCGTAAGTGCCTTTTTTGCAACATCATTTTGAGGAAAATGTCATTTTTGGCTAAAACATCTGTAGGGAGAGAGGGCAACCTGATGATTACTGACAGGGAAGAGGTGTTAGGACTTTTGGGCTATGTACCTGGCTTTCCCTCGTAACCTTTTAACATTGGACGTTTTTGTGCAGTTCCACAAATTTGTGTGTGAAGAAGCAAATACCACCACTTAACTCACTAGAACCAAACCACTATCTTCATCAGCTGCTGGGGGAAGTAAAGCCCCACATCTACCCATTCAAAAATACCCAAATCCTCAGCAACAATATAGATCTCACAGATTTAAAAACAATGGTGCCTATCCCTGAAGATCTAGAGTGATAAGGAAATATATCAGAGAAAGGGGAAGGCTTCTGAAATAGCACACATATCCTTATAAATGTTAGCTCTTAAATGCAGTGGGAGTGACCTTGTGCCTCTGTTTCTCATCTACACGTATTTACCTGCCTGCTGGAAAATGAAAGAATAATAATTGCAAAGTCAGCATAGTGGATCTAATTTGGAGAATGTGAACAATAAATTTGTATCACAAATTAAGTACTATAAAATACAGCTTTAAGACAAGCATATCAAAAAATAGAAATTCCTGCTCCTTTTAAATGTTTTACTGCTGACTCCCTTTTCCCTGAAGAGTACAGTTATCAGACTGCAGATATTGATCTGTGACCCTCTCCTTCCTATAAATTTAGAAAGGGACCTTCAGTTGTACAGATCAGAAAAAATTAACTTTGACTGTCTGGTTCCTAAAATGGATAGGAAGCTAAGATGGTAACTGCTCCCTTGTGATTTATCTCTAAAACTGGAAATTTTAGCCTTAAACTATATCTAACAGTGCATGTACATTGATTGCTACTTTGCTTTTCACTGTATCCATAATAATACACCCCCCCAAATGTAACATATCACTGTTTCATATACACCCGGTTGTGAATGAACTGTGACAAGAAACTGTGTTTTGCGAGTTAACCAAATACATTTTGTGGTAAAGATACAAGATTTTCCTTCAGGAATTCTTAGTTATCAACAGAAAATATGTTCTTTTGATGCTTTCATAATGTCATCTGAAAAGAGATTTAAACGATTGGGATTGTTTATCTTAGGAGACGTATACACAAAGTATACAAAGTATACAAATCAATGAACTACATAGGGAAGGCAGACCATAGAAAAATCCTGTTATACCTTAATGAAAAAAAGGGATTTTTGCCCCTAAAATTGTACTGTACAAAATGGTCTTGCAGCAAACATAGCTTTTTCTATCTCTGAGTGGTTCTTAGATTTGTCATAACAATTTAAACAAACTCTGTACACACAAGTCCCCCAAATTCTCTGAGTGTGAACCTTGCAACATGAAGGAAGTTTGAGGATTTAGCAAGGTGGTGGTTTCTGGGAGTGTTCATTCAACCCTTGTGTGCCTACTCATTTCCATGAAGATGGTATAACTCACAATGACTTCAGAGAGGCTAGCATATAGAAGGGGCTATCTTCAAAGGAATCACTGGGCTCCCAGAAGAAAATTTTACATCCCCCTGCCTTTACTTGGGGGATACAACACCTATAGACCTGACTTCATGAACACAACAGCAACAGAATTCACCAGTAATGGTTTATAGAACCTATAACTTGGGCAACCGCTCAAGTTGATTTTATTTTTTTATGGAAGGGATATTTTTCTGCAGGGAGCTTCAGAATTGCTTTTCCAGCTTAGAATTGTCACACAAGCCAAAAACATTTGTTGTGGGACTGATTTTCAGAACAGTTCCCTTTTGTTTTATAAGTGGAGGAATTTACAGCCACCTTTATTTAAGTTAAAAGTTATGGACTCCAGAAGGAAACAGGTTTAAAAAATATCAGTAAAATCTAAATGATGGTTTTGAGTTGCCATCAATACTACCTGCAGAGTTTTGCATTTTTTCCAGCCTGGGTGCTTCATGTGTTTATGGTTTAATTTCCTACCAATGTCAACATTAAGGCTGCTAGTGGTTTGTCAAAAAATTATGACTTGGTTCTGGATGACTACAGCATGCCTTAGTGCACGGGCAAAAGAAAAGGAAGCCTTCATTGTGCGCTGTGGGCTCTGCATTCTTCAAGTGTGTTATTATGCTAAACACATTGTTTGCGGGGCTAATGCAGTTCGACATTACATAAAACTCACTGACATTGTGGCTATACAGAGACTATAGCTCAGGAAATAAAAAAGGATGAAAGCATTTCCACAACTCATATCAGTGTCGAATGCATAACTTCTCTTTTAGTGCGTAGCTAAAAGAATTTTTATGGATCACATTCAAACATCGTGACTGGGTTTTCTGTAATTTAAGTTTGGTTTATTGTTCCATTTTTGATTGATTTTCTTTTCAAAATACTCTAGCAGGGGAGATTACATAAGCCCTTTTCTAATGGATAGCTATATCTCTCTCTATAAAATTTACTATCTTGGTCATCTTCCCTAATTGAGTTAATATGTATGTTGGCAGGAGGTCCAAGTTGCTTTTTCTTTTAGTGAACAGGAGTAGGTACCTGGAGTAAAGATGTCCCAGAACAAGAACTTGTATGTATTATGTTCAAATAAATTCAGAATAGAAGGGCTGTGTTTCAGTTTGGAAATCAATAACTAGGACATTTACTGGGTCTTTCCAATGGAACTCAGTAGTCAACCTGCTAGAGCTGAGGAATAAGAAGACCCATAAGATTGATTTAACCAACTTCCATGGTTCTTAGGGCATGTCTACACTAGGAAATTATTTCAAAATAATAATTCCTGAAATAAATATTTCTAAATAGAGTGTCTACACTACAGGGAAACCTTGAAATTAGTCACCCTTAATGTGGCCACACTACCTCAAATTAGAGCCCTAGGAAGCACTGGGGAGTAATGACTTTGAATGGCTCTGGGGAGTAGTTATTTCGAAATAGCAGCAGTGAAGCGTCCACACTACTGCTATTCCAAAATAACTATTTTGAAATAAGCATTATTCCTCGTGGAAAGCAGGAGTTATTTCAAAATAACCAGCCCCTTATTTCAAAATAACGGGTTTGGTAGTGTGGACGCTCCGCTTCCCTGTCCCAGAGAGGCATAAGGATCTTGCACAAAATGGGATTTTTGCGCAAACACCCCCCGCCCACACTGCTTCTTTTTGCGCAAAAGCCCCTTGGGCAAAAAGAAACGGCAGAAAATATGGTAATGATGTCGTGACTTATGCTAATGAGTCCCTCATTAGTATATTTTCTGCCAGAAGAACTCGCAGTGAAGATGTGGCCCTAGTGTAGACCAGGGCTTAGAATCTTTACCAGCCTTGTTGCAATAGACTAAGAGCCAGGAATCAAACGTCAGAGTCCTTTGAGGCAAGAGTAATCATTTTCAAGTATATTTGTGTTTAAGAATTTGTAAATTAATTAATAAATATTGTTAATACTAATAATACCTATCTCTTACATAGTACTTTTCATTGGTAGATCTCAAAGACCTTTACAAAGCAGGTCAGTATCATAACCCCCATTTTATAGACAGGGAAATTGAGATTTACGATATTTGCACAACAAATAGTCTAGTAGCACCTTAAAGACTAACAAAATGTGTAGATGGATGGTATCATGAGCTTTCGTGGGCAAAACCCACTTCCATCTGAAGAAGTGGGTTTTACTCACGAAAGCTCATGATACTATCTACATGTTTTGTTAGTCTTTAAGGTGCTACAAGACTATTTGTTGTTTTTTAAATTTTTCCTGTTACAGACTAACTCGGCTACCTCTCTGAAGATATTTGCACAGCTACTGATTGGCTGAAACAGGAACAGAGCCCAAGAATTCTGATGCCAAATCCTCTGTTCTAACCACTAAAAAGTGCTTCCTCCTGTGCAGTGCAGCACTAGGCCATTGGGCTGCTCTCACTTTTGAGTTTTCACCAACAAAACAAGGACATTTTTATACCCCCCCTTTTGTCAATGAATATAAAAAAGCAAGCAGAGATAAGAATCAGTGCTCAGAGGGGCCCACAACTTATGTGGGCCCCCGATAAGATGTGTGGGCCTTGGACGGAAGGGGTAGGCCGGACTGTGGTGCTGCACCACTCCCTGTCCTCACAGCTGTGCGGAGCACATGGCACAGTGCCCCTGCCTTCTCAGGAAGCCCTAAGGGCCTCCCACAGCGACCATGGCAGCTCCAGCAGTGATTTAAAGGGCCTGGGGTTGCCAGGTGTCTGGTATTCAACCGGACAGTCCGGTTTTTGGGCCCTCTGTCCGGTAAAAAAAATTCAGAAAATACCGGACATACGCAGTGTCCAGTATTTTCTGGTTTTCTGGCTGGGCACCCAACGAAAGCCTGGCGGGGTGGGGGAGAGTGGCTGGGAGGCGGGGCGCGATCGGCGCTGGGAGCCTCTGGTTGCGTCTGACGTAGGAGTGACGCCTTGGGGAGGAGGAGAAGCCCTGTCCGTGCTCCTGAGCGCTGTTCAAGAGCTTTGTGGAGCAGTAGCCAGACTCGCTCGTGCTTCGCCGGGACCGTGCGCAGGAAAGGCAGTGCCCTGGGATCTGCATGTGCCTGGGTCAGTCCTGCTCCCCACCGGCCGATTCTCTCCCCCCCTGCCCAGCCCCGCTCCCCCCAACCCCTCCCAACCAGCCCCGCTTCCCCCAACCCCCTCCCAGCCAGCCATGCTTCCTGCCGGCTGGTTCTCCTCCTCCCGATCTCCCGCGGCCAGCTCCGCTGCCCCTGACCCCCCCCCCCCACCAGCCCTGCTTCCTGCTGGCTGCCCCCCCCATCTCCCCTGGCCAGCCCCGCTGCCCCCGACCCCCTCCCGGCCAGCCCCGCTCCCCTCCCGGCTGGTCCCCCCGCCCCGATCAAGTGTGTCTGGTATTTTTTCTGAAGCTACCTGGTAACCCTAAATGCGGGTAGAGGAAAATCACCTGCTTCCAATTAATACAGCTAAGCAGAAGGCCTGAAGAGTGTACAGTATTAGCACACCAGTTAATCTTAAGAGTAATATTCTATTCTTTCCTTGGCAAAACAATGCCACCTGTGTTCCCAAGGTCAAAATATTAGCTAAAACTGATGAATCTCTTCATCCACCTTCCTTACTAAGTGTCACCCAGAGCCAAACAGACAACAACAACAAAAATCAAGTACCCAATAACCAGTCCAATATTGTTTATCCAGTAGATCTATTCCACTCTGACCTTTCCTGGAACATATTTGAGTCAAATTATTCTGAAATATTTCCTGGTCACCTTTGTCAAAAGAGTAATCCTCTAAAGGCAACTAGACTCCTGAATAAAGCAAGCAGAAGTCAGACCTTAACATACAAAGTTTTGAAGAGTAAGTTGATATTAGCTTCTATATCAGGGGTCAGGGGCTACTGACCCACAAAAAAATCAGTCAGGGGCCACACACAGATCAGAAGCAAAGTGAGAAGCCCCTGACTGAGGGGGAAAAAGACCCTCCCCATATTCTCCTTGCACACCAGAGCCTAGGGCGGGCCCAGGCTAGTAGATTTTGTGTGCTCCAGGCCTGAGGGCAGGTGGCAGGGAAGCTAGAGCGCCAGCATGGGCTCCCCAATGCTGAGCCTTGGGGGCCAGATGCAGGCAAGCCAGGGGCCGCATCCAGCCCCTGGGCCTGAGGTTCCCCACCCCTGCTCTATATATTCAGACTTTGTCTTTGACAGGAGTAAAGAAGAGTTAATATACTGTGCACTAAGAGGGTTCCCAAGGAAGTCTGATCAGCACTGAGACTATTTAATTTAATTCCACTGGAACCACTAATGCAACTACCAAACAATGGCACATCACAAACCAGTGTGGAGCAGGGGATGTGTTACGATCTGTGTATATGCATCATTTGCTGCACTCTGAGTAGCAAGCATTACACATGCCCTTCATTATCACTAATGGAATCCCAAGGTCAATGACCAGTCATAAATGTCTATTCTAAATAAAATGTATTGAAGGCACCCGGCCCAATGTCTTTTGCACAGGTTTCTGGGGAGACGAGGAGTGTCAAAAATGCAGTTAACCTTTAGAGCTAAAATTATCATCAATTGTGCTGATTTAGAACTTAATCTGCTTCAATTAAATTTACCAACTGAGATTATATATTTCCTGTGAGTAGTTCCTAGTTTCTGACATGTTTTATCAATATTAATTTTTTTTCATTGGCCCTATAGTATTTCTCTGAGTGGAGGTCCCCTATGGTGCATATGTATGAAATCTTTGTTGGGAATGCTATTCCTATGGCATTGCTACAACCCACCCGCTATGGTATTTTATTTTTGATAACTACATCGGCTGTATTTTTAGTTTGCATTTTTCTGCCTTCTCATAGGGAACAGCTGGAAGGTATTAAGAATAGCTCTGCAATCCCTGTCACATAGAATGAATTATATGTTTGAGATCAGACAGATCTAGGAGATGGAAAGATAGAAATAGGTGAAGAAATTAAGTGGCAGGTTTGTGCATTTTTGTGCATTTTCCCTCAGTCTCTATCTTCCTGCCCCTCCCTTCCTCCAAATCTGAGATGTGTGACTGGAAACCAGAGTAACATCAATACACAACAATGAAGAGTATAGTTGGGCAGAGGTCTTTGACCTTAGAACTCATTTCCCATCTTGGCCTTACCAGCACTGATTTTGCTGCAACTCATCTATTTTCGAAAGCTTTTCTGTCAGGAGAGAAAAAGAGTGTGGTAGGGTGGATGAAAAGGAGGAGCTGAACAAAGTTATGAATCGAAAGGGAGAGAACTCTGTTTAGGTGAGGTTGAAAGGGAGATTTTTTTGGAGTAATTTGATCTAATATGTTCCTGGTTGGATTTTCAGATGATTTTTCAGCATCCAGACCAGGTGTGGGCAATAATTTTCACAGGGGAGCCACTTCATGAATTTTGGTTTGTGGTTGCAGGCCGGCTCCAGGTTGTTCCAGAAGGGGTGGGGCCTCAGGCAGAAGGGCTGGGACTGGGAGAGACAAAGAGTGTGTGAGTGTGAGAGAGAGACGCTTTGTGTGTTAGCCAGACTTTGTGACACAGATTGAGTGTGTGCGGCAGTGTGACAGTGACTGTGTGTGGGGCACAGAGAAAGTGTGGCACAGACTGGGGGTGTGTGACAGTGAGACAGAGTGTGTGTGTGCTGGCTGCTGCTGAGTAAGTTTATTAGAGAAACCATGCTCTGTTTCTTTAAGGGAAATCTGTCTTGCTCTGTTGTCTTCCCCCTCTGCTGATCCACACTCCTCTGAGTCACACACTATCCATGCTTTAGATTGGAGCAGCTCCCCTGTTTGTCTCCCTCTCCCCAGCCCCTGTTCTGGAGAGGTGGGGTACATGGGTAGGGGGACACCTTGACTTCAGCACTCTCCTCACCCCTCCCCTCTGCACAGCTAGCCAGCGAATCCTAGGAACAGTTTTGCTGCAGGACAGAGCAAGGCGTGGGGAGGGGAAGCTGAACACATGCTGCCAGCTATAAATATGCATATTCTGCTAATCAGCTGGGTGGGACAGAGAGAAATGCATGGTGGGCCAAATCTGGCCCCTGGGCCTGATATTACCTACCCCGATCTAGAGCCTATAGCTTTTATACATTTATAAACTAAATAATGCTATATTTTGCACAACTATGTTGTGAAAAGGAATAAACAGCAGGTGTGAGTATATAGAAACTCAGTCTTCTGGAAATACACAAAGAGCAAGTGAACCACATTGGAAACAGAAGAGTTGATAATCAAGAGCCCAGATTTTAAAGCAGGATCCGAAAACCCCGATTAAACCACTGTTTAAATATGGTTGTAGGAAGTTTTACTGGATTGTGTGTGAAGATTTCTGTTGGATCACTCTGTATACAATTCTAACACAAAACTCATGAATAAATCAATAACTATGAAGAGCTATGTCTATACTGAAAGCTTCTTTCGGAAGAGATCTTCCGGAAAATTTTTTTTTGAATGAGAGTGTCTACGCAGCAAAAGCACAATGAAAAAGTGCTTTTTTGAAATATAGCATCCACATTGATTGGATGCTATCTCACATTTCAGTTGTGATTACTGTGGATGGATTGGCCACCAGGGAATCTTTGTTTTTTTTTCCTCAAGGCCTTTTCTTTCAAAAAAACACTCTCTTCCGCATCCACACATGCCTTTTTCCAAAAAAGCTTTTTCGGAAAAAGGCTTCTTCCTTGTAGAAAGAGGTTTACCGCTGTCAGAAAAAACCCTCCGTTCTTTCAACTTTCTGTCGAAAGACCACAATAGCAGTGTGGATGCGAGTGTAGTTTTTCCAAAAAAATGGCCATTTTTCTGGAAAAATTCTGCAGCGTAGACATACCCAAGAAGGGATAACTGTGCATATTCTACAGACCTTTTAACCGGTGCCTACTGTTGGAGACATTTTAAAAAAATGTTTCCTCAGTAAAATTTAATATAATGAGCCTGATTTATGAGTGATATTAATGGCAGGGGAATGGACGTTTCAAAGAACTTGACTTGACATGTGAAGTGACAATAAGGTGAGTTATATTTGCTTGAGTTCATTGACATATTTTGAGGAAAATATTCTATAGAAAGTTAGTAGAGATTATTATTCCTTACTAGAAAATGTGTAAGAATTGAGGAAGAAAATTCCTCCCAAAAGGAAACCAAATGAAACATTTGAAAAAGAAATCTTTCAGACTAGAGACTTTCTTGCTTGGAGCTACCCACTGAATAGCTTCATGTTTATAGGCTGGCTGGGGCTGTATGAAGTTCTAGCCCTGGATCTCTAGCCACACTCTTGAAGTATATGTCCTCTGGTTAGCTTCCCCTTCTGAAAGGTGTTTAGTCCACGGTCCAAATGCCTAGACTATAAAAGTATCACGAGCTCACCCAGGACTCCCAGTAGCTCATAAAATTCCACTGATGCTGTCGAATCTCTGGACTACTTTTTCCCCTTTCAGAGACTATGTGACAGTGAAAGAAAATAATATACCATGTGTGCAAAGGAATTTCTAGACCCATAACAGATTTATGGAAAAATAACAAGAATCTGAACACAAAAACCTTCTTTTATTTCTTTAAATAATGGTATTTTCCAATTCTACAGGATTAAAAAATGTTGTATAATAGTCCTGAGCTAGCATAAATCTGAAGTAATACTTGAAGTTCTTGTTGACCCCTCTCCCTGCAATTTCCCTTCTCGAAAGTCAGCCCTAGACAACCACAAGGACCTTTTCCAACCCCTGCTTCCTCCCAGAAGCACCAATATATGCCAAGGTCAGTTACCTACAAAGCCTTGGAGGCAATATGCAAATGTAAATGGATGGCAAAGCCCCACACTGAAAAGAATGGTAAAACATGGCTCTGAGCGATTGTAGTATTCCATGAGTGCATTCTGTGGGCATGCTTTGAACCATTACATATGAGTGCTAATTAAGTTTCAGAGTCACCTTGTGAACAAGTAGATTTTTCCCTCTTCTACATTATTTTCAGAAACTTGCCCAGTTTAGGCCATTCCCAGAGATTTACAATTTCTCTAATTAGGAGACTGAAGACGGCTTTGTTTGTGCTGAAGATCTATGAAGTTATGCCTTTTATGCAGTGAAAATATTCAACTTTCGTACATACTACCATGTCCTCCATGCTGGAAGACTTGCTGAAATATAGTTAGTCACTTAAAGACCTTACATATTTTGAGCACCAGGGCTGATTAATAATAAAAAGTATGTAATATTTTCAGTTTCAAAATATTGTTCACACAGAGGAAAAACTACAGGCACATTGTTAAATACAGCAGTCTCCAGCTAGCCCTCAAGGGTTAATTTTATGTTATTGTTAAGCCCATTGTTTTCCTCAAATGAGCTACATTAGACAAATGCTAAGTTGATACAATAAACAGCAATGCCCAATCTAATAAATTACGACATGCAGAGATTTTCAGATGAAATCAGGTAATGACAGGAGAGAAAAACGAAGACCTATTAAAATGTTTTTTTAGTTCAATGTTCAAAGTGTGGAGAGGAGAAAGCCTAATTCTAGGCTGCTTTCCCTGTACATTTTCATTTGAGTATGGCGAGTTAAATATATTTTCTTTTTATTAGAGTCACTTGTTCTTTAAATAAATCTGTATTCCACTATACGACCCAGAAAAAGGACTCTCATGCTGCTGGGAACTCAGAACAAATAACTGGATTAATTAAAATTTTCAGTACATTGTTTCTTAAAATGAAATTTAATATACAAGTACTTTGCCCCATGGTTCTCCAATTCACTTAGGGTATGTCTACACTACAAAGTTAATTCGAACTAACAGCTGTTAGTTCGAATTAACTTTCATAGGCGCTACACATGCAAACCGCTAGTTTGAACTTAATTCGAACTAGCAGAGCGCTTAATTTGAACTAGGTAAACCTCATTCTACGAGGACTAACGCCTAGTTCGAATTAAGTAGTTCAAATTAAGGGCTGTGTAGCCACTTAATTCGAACTAGTTGGAGGCTAGCTCTTCCCAGCTTGCCCTGGTAGACACTCTGGGCCAAGCCAGGGAAACTCTTCTGCCCCCCTCCCGGCCCCGGAGCCCTTAAAGGGGCACGGTCTGGCTACAGTGCCCATGCCAGGTGCAAGCCTGCCAGCACCCAGCCAGCAGACCCTGCACCTGGCACGGCATGAGCCAGCCACCCGCTGCCACCTAGCCCCTCCACCTCTTCCCAGGACAAGTCTGGCAGCTCCCAGGAGCCTGCCCGGGGCCGCAAGAGGCGGGCGCCTGCCTGGTCTAGTGTGGAGATCGTGGACCTCATTGAGGTTTGGGGGGAGACCTCCAACGTCCACGACCTCCGCACTAGGCACAGGAATGAGGCCGTCTAGGGCAGGATAGCTGCCAGCCTGGCCACCAAAGGCCACATGCGAACCCAGGAGCAGGTTTGCATGAAAATCAAGTTGGTTCAGTGAGACCTCCGACCCTGAGCCCTGAGCTTAGAACATAAGAACATAAGAACGGCTGTATTGGGTCAGATCAAAGGTCCATCTAGCCTAGTAGCCTGTCTGCCGACAGCGACCAACACCAGGTACCCCGGAGGGGATGGACCGAAGAAAATGACCAAGCCATTTGTCTCGTGCCATCCATCTCTAGCCTTCCACAAACAGAGGCCAGGGACACCATTCCTACCCCCGGCTAATAGCACTCCATGGACCCAACCTCCATGACTTTATTTAACTTCTCTTTAAACTCTGTTATAGTTCTAGCCTTCACAGCCTTCTGTGGCAAGGAGTTCCACAAGTTGACTATTTGCTGTGTGAAGAAGAACTTTCGCTTATTAGTTTGAAGCCTGCTACCTATTCATTTCATTTGGTGTCCTCTAGTCCTTCTATTATGGGAACTAATGAAGAACTTTTCTTTATGCACCCTCTCCACACCACTCATAATTTTATATACCTCTATCATATCCCCCCTCAGTCTCCTCTTTTCTAAGCTGAAAAGTCCCAGTCTCTTTAGCCTCTCTCTTCATATGGGACCTGTTCCAAACCCCTAATCATTTTAGTTGCCCTTTTCTGAACCCTTTCCAAGGCCAAAATATCTTTTTTGAGGTGAGGAGACCGCATCTCTACACAATACTGAAGATATGGCGTACCATAGTTTTATCCTTCCCCTCCTCCTTCTTCCCCTGGCTTCCCCCTTCCAGCTCCCTCCTCCCAGGTTTCTACCTCCCCTCTCCCACCCTCTCTCTTCCCCTCTCCCACCTCCTTTTCCCAGTCTCCCCAGAGGTTAATCCCCCCTCCACACACACAGTTTTGTTAAATAAAGAGAGTTTCTATTTTTGAACACGTGTCCTTTATTTTTTACATCAGGAAGGGGGGCTGGGAAGAGGTAAGTGGAAGGAGGTGAGGGAGGAATGGGGCACGAGCCCCCGATGGGGAGGACTGGGGTGGCTCTGCGGGCTCCTCGGGATGGAAGCTCTCCTGCAGGGCCTCCTGGATCCTGACAGCCCCCCGAATGACCCCTCCCGGATGGCAGCCTGCAGCAAGTGCAGCCGGGCTGATGACCAAGTGCTCTGATGTGCCGAGTGTGGGCACTCAGGGAACTCCAAGACAGGACTGCTTTGCTGTCCCTCATCGAGGTAGACAAGCAAGCAGGGAACCCTGAAAACTGTCTGTCCCGGGTGGGGGTCGGGTCCCTTTAAGCACAGCCCTCGGCTAGCCTGAGGCAGCAGCTCCACACTCTAAGTCCTAACCTGATGCCCTGTTGGCATTGGTTCCGGCCAGCCTTAACTTCGGTTCAGGGTCCACTCAATGTGGACATGCTATGTGTGGTCCATCGGGGGGCTGTCAGGATCCAGGAGGCGCTGCGGGAGAGCGTCCACCCCGAGGAGCCCTCGAAGCGTCCTTGGTCCTCCCCACTGGGGGCTTGTGCCCCATTCCTCCCTCATGTCCTTCCACTTACCCCTCCCTAGCCCCCCTTCCTGATGTCAAACAAAAGACACATATGTTCAAAAATAGAAACTGGGTTTATTGAACAAAACTGGGGGGGGGGGGGAATGGACCTCTGGGGAGACTGGGAAAAGGAGGTGGGAGAGGGGAAGAGAGAGGGTGGGAGAGGGGAGGGGGAAACCTGGGAGGAGGGAGTTGGAAGGGGGAAGCAAGGGGAAGAAGGGGGAGGGGAAGCTCACGGCTCAGGGTTGGGGGTCTCACCGGACCAACTTGACTTTCATGCAAACCTGCTCCTGGGTTTGCATGTGGCCTTTGGTGGCCAGGCCGGCAGCTATCCTACCATAGACGGCCATGTTCCTCTGTCCAAGGCTGAGATCATGGAAGTTGGGGGCATCCCTCCCAAACCTGAATAAGGTCCATGATCTTCTCCAGCCCCTGTCAGGCTCCTGGGAGCTGGCAGACTGTTCCTGGGGAGCAGTGGAGGGCTGGCTGCCAGTGGCTTGCTGGCTCATGTTTTGGGGCCACTGGGTCAGGGGCCCCGGTGGCCACTGCTGGCTCTGGGCTGGCAGGCTTGGAGCTGGCACAGGCACTGTGGCCAGGGTCTACTCCTTTAATGGCTCCGGGGCTCGGGGAGAGGAGAGTAAGTTTTCCTGGTTGTGCCCAGAGTGGCCACCAGGGATCCCTGGGAAGGGCTAGAGGCCTCCTATTTTGAATTAAGTGTCTACACAGCACTTAATTTGAAATAGCTATTTCGAGTTTGGTGTTACTCCTCATAGAATGAGGTTTACCAAATTCGAAATAAGGGCTCCACTATTTCAAATTTATTTCGAAATAGAGGTTTACCTGTGTTGATGCTATTAAAGTTAATTCGAAATAACTGCTGTTATTTCGAATTAACTTTGTAGTGTAGACATACCCTCAGATAGCTAACAAACATATATTAAAGTTCCTGTTTAAGAGCGTTATTTAGACTCACACACAGAATGCTACATTTGGGATTTTCAGCCTTTTTTACCACTTTGATTACTCTTTTTTTTTTAGTCACCCAACCTTGTTTTGAGAAAAGCTAAAGAAAAGCTGATGCCTTCTTTAAACTTAGCTTCACTAGAAGAAGGAAGAAGAGACAGTCAAGACTATCCTTTCAGCTAGAGTAGCTTCCAGGGTTTTTAAAAGAACTTCTCCTGAAGGTGGGCATATTTGAGTTGACTGGAACTTAGTTAATGTTTGATTTTCTTTTAAATATACACCAGCACTTCCCTCGTGGTTGATATGACTTTAACAGAACAGGGGTGCAAAGGCTTCACTGGCACAGGACTGAAATGAAAAGCTATTTGTTTTCTAAAGGAGGTGGTTATGAAAAAGGAGCAGAGGACAGATCAGAAATATATCCTGTACCAGACACCTGTCCCTTGTACCCCTCAAAGAGCTGTACCACAGCCACCTGGGAAACAGAGACAGGACAGCAGGCCTCCTGCGGTTATGGCGCAATAGTGCAGCTGGTGGTTGCCATTCATTTTAGTACAGAACATTATTTACTTCTTTTGGTGTGAAAGCCAGGGGAAACCATCGCCTCCTCACACACACATACTCATTCTGATGAGGAGAGAAAGGGGGATCCAGTTGAAAACCAAACTATTCTTAGCCCAGCCCTCTGCCTGCTAGATTTAGATGCCCCATTGCAGGGTGACAAATGTCCTCCTCTGACTGGCAGAATGAAATGAGGGTGGAGCCAGCATACATGTAAAATGTAGTCCCTCTCCGGCAGGGACAGAAGGTTGAGGAGCTCCTGTGAATCTTTTCTCTGATGAATCTAATTTCAATTCCTGATCCCTTCTGCCTTTTTAATGTTTTGCATGCAGTGGGGAGGCCTTAAGTTTATTATTTTGTTACTCCCCAGGCCATCTGTATATTAATCCACTTATCTTTAGCAAACCAGACTGTAAATAATGCCCTGGTCATGAGACGCTCATGAAAGATTGCATTACTAGGCTATTACAATTTGCCAACTATGAAACACAGACTATCCAAACATGAGCTGCCCTTGACCCTGCACTACCCTGCCACACGGCAACCTGTGACCACCTCAAGGCAGCAAGTAATGTTTTGACGTCACAGCTGCAGTTCACAGGTTTGCCAGTCTCCGTTAGCAATATAGCAATGCCACCTAATAGCTATTGTGGTGCATCTTTTAGAGATGCTTTATGAAATTGTGAAAGATCACTAGGAAAGGATAGAGGCAGCCGAACTCCCTCTGAAACTTCAGAGGAAAAAGCAAGTGTCAATTAACAACATACCCCTCTGTACAGACAGAGGCTCAGAGCTCTCTCTCTCTCTCTCTCTCTCTCTCTCTCTGTGGAGGGGGGGGGCGTTGCTCACAGCTCCAAGAGCCACAGTACCACATCAGTCCTCAAGGACCACACACGGCAGCAGCAATGCCAATCTAGCTACTGAGTCATTTTAACAGCTTTCTAACAATGTTAAATCTAATACAAGACATACACTAAGTCGTTTTTCACTATGCTTTGCCAACAGCTAATTCAGGATCTTTGCCACAATCCTTGCAACTTGGTTATTAGGCAGAGGAGGGGATGTCTTTTCCTGCAGTGATTATTGTTTTGGTGGCAAATCAACAATGAAGAGAGACCGTTTCCCAGCAAAGGCGGAGGTGGGAGGGAGGCTCTCCCTGAAAATCAAATCAAATCAGATTACTATTTGCTAAATCAGCTGATTCTTCCACTCAAGCCAACACTTTGATGCCTCATTTTCCACTTATCTGGAAGAGTATACGTTTACATTTTTATGTTATGTGCACCCCCACCAGGGTTGCCAACATTCTAACTGCACAAAAGCAGACACCATTGCCCTGCCCCTTTCCTAAGGACATGCCCCTGTTCTGCCCCTTCTCCAAAACCCCATTCCTACTCACTCCATCCTCCTTCCATCACTCACTCTCTCAGTTTTGCCGAGTTGGGGGAGGGGAGTTGGAGTGCTGGAGAGAATGCAGCCTCTGGGGTGTGGCCAAAAATGAGGGGTTCAGAGTGTGGGGGAAGGCTCCAGATTGGGCCAGGAAGTGCAGATGAGGGAGGGAGGGAGGACTCTAGCGAGGGGTGCAGGCTATGGGCTGGAGCTGGGGCTGAGGGGTTCAGAATGCAGGAAGGGCTCAGGTCTCGGGTACAGGAAGGGGCTCAGGAGGTGGTGCAGGGCTGAGGCAGGGGATTAGGGTACAGCAGAGGGCTCAGGGCTTGAGTAAGGGGTTGAGGTACAGGCTCTGGCTTGGTGGCACTTACCTCAGATGGCTCCTAGAAATTACCAGCATGTCCCCCTGGCTTCTAGACTTGTACAGACAGTTGGCTCCACTCACTGTCCTGCTTGTAGGCAATACCCCTGCAACTCTCATTGGCCATGGTTCCCAGTCAGTTGCAGCTGTAGAATAGGCATTTGGGGCAGGAGCCTGACTGCCTCTGCACACCTAGGAGTCGCACATGCTGGCAACTTCAGGAAACTACATGGAGCCAAGAGAGTTAGGGAGCCTGTCTTAGTCCTGCCACACCGCCAGCGAGATGATGAGGGGAAGAAGTAGAATTAGCATCTCAGAGAAAGGAGAGGATCCTGAGGCAATGGGGGAGGGGAGAGAATTGCAGGACAGGGAGGAGCTCTGGGGGGATTGTGAGGGTTGGTAGAAAATCTCTGGTGAAGGAGAAAATTCTAAAGTTCCAGAATAGGAGGTGTCATGACTAGGAAGGAGATGTAGAGAGCATTGAGGAGGGAGGGTGTTGACTGCATACAGACACGTGCATCAAACACCACCATGGCAGGCTCCTCCACCTCCATGAGTAGTGTGTGAAGAGGCCAGAGCCACACTCAGTCCTACAGAACAGGAGTTGCCTTTACGAGGTGAGTGAGAGGTGGGCCCAGCCACCTCAAAGGATATTTTCATAGCCACCTATGTCCCGTGCTGCAAATGCTACCAGAACAGAATCCTGGTTTAGGCATCGTCTTCCAGACTGAACCCAGCCCAAAGGAAAGGATAACATTTGAAGAGTGGACAGGTGTAAAGTACTAACCAGTTGCTCCAGAACAATTTTAGAAATCAGAAAGATTGTGGATGAGGAAAGTAGTGTTATCACCACTCTTTTGAGAAGCCAAACAGAATATTTAGCCACCTGACTCAGAGGGGTGGGACCTGTGTTACAATTCTTTTCCTCCTTTCTGTTCTGGCAGCTCTAGGTACAACATTCACAAATCAAGGGCTTGATGTTCTGATCCTACTATTAAGTGAAAGCATTTTCACGTATATTGAAGTTGGCAATAGTGAACAAGCTATTTTAAAAAGCACACAAATGTTGACTTTACATCCAGTACTTCAGTGTTTCATTCTTAAAGTCAGAACATTTGAGCTGAAAGCATATCTAGTTGGGACTAAAGGAGTGGATAAGGATTCGGAAGAAAAGAATCCTTTTGGTCCTTAGGGTTCATATTGACACAACTGCAGTCTCAATTCACCAGTGAAAACGTATTCATAGATTCCAGTCCCTTATTCTACGCTATATATTTGTAATTCCTGTACAAAACTGGTTACTTCAGCAACTACAATACTTGGAAACACAGCTCAAAATGCCTAAGGCTATGTCTACACTACAAAGAAAAGTCAGAAAAAGATATGCAAATTGGAACTGCAAATTGCGTATCTTTTTCCGCTTTTCTTCTGAAAGAGGCTTTTCTGACATTTGGCCCATCTACATGGGGCCAAATGTCGGAAAAAAACCCTCTTTCTGAACATCCCTTCTTCCTCTTAGAACGAGTTTTACAGGGATGCTGAAAAAATGTGTCTGCTTTTCTGAATTTTTTTTCCGGAAAAGTAGATGTATTCCTTGGATGCGGCAAAGTATGACTCTGAAGTATAGACACAGCCTAAGACAGGATGGTCCAGTGGTAAGAATTGCATTTGGGAGATCTGGATTCAACTCCCTGCTCCATCAAAGACTGCCTGTGTGATATGTGGGAAGTCATGTAACCTCTGCGTGCCTGAGGTCATCTTCTGTAAACTACAGATATACTTCTCTACCTCACAGGGTTTTGTAAGGCTAAATACATGCAACATTCTGAGGTGCTCAGAAAATGGGATAGATAGACACAATTCAGAAAGTTGTAAAGTCCACTTTCTATTGTAATTAGGGTCCAGTCATTACAGCTAATGGCAATTTCCTGAATGCCATTTATGTTCTGTACAGCATATTAACTATGGGCCTAGTCCTTATCCCACACGGTATATTTGTACACTGGGGTAACTCTGAAAAAGAGTTTTTATTCCTGTGAAAAAAGAGAAGATTCACAAACAATCAGATGCTGATGTAGCAAACAGGAAGAAGTACAACTAACAGATAAAACTCCTAAAGCTCCAGTGTTCTGCTTGCAATATAATTGTCCCCATTTTACAGATGGGGAAACCATAATGCCAAGCTAAGAGACAACCTGTTGATTGTACATAGCCATTGTTAATATTTTGACATGACTGGATTTCCAAAGCAAAACAATTTTTTTAAAATCAACATTCAAAGTGAAATATAATAGAGGTGAAAAAAAAAACTTAAAAAATATAATAAGAGGTGTGAGTAAAAGCCTAGACAGCTATACAGCAGGACAGCAAGGTCTATTTCAGTGTCAGCAGATCACACACCATTTATAAAATAAAAACAAACATTTTGGGGGGGTATAGTTCTTTTTTCTTTTCCACAAGCCTCTTAGTAGTGGCATTTAACCACCAGTTTAAAGAATGAGAAAGGATATGCTCATTTTTCCTCAGGAAGCACACCAAATTTCCGGCATTAAGCACACTGTCTAATTAAGAACGAACAAATAATAAGTACCCAGGATATACAAGTCTATTAAAGTGTTGGCAGTGCTAAAGACTCATGCTGTTTCACTGTGGGCTCCAATTGAAGAGGTGATTTATGGAGGACACTTTTTCATTAAGTAATAGCAAATGGTTTCCACCCTCTCAGTACCAAGCAATCTTCCGGGAGCAGCACTTTGATATTGAAGTCCTTTCCTGGGGAGGAGTGTTTCAAGGACTTTGGTAGATCATAAAATGACAATCACTTACTCAAGGTCAGTAAAACAAGGGCAAATGCAGCCGGAGGTTAAACTGAAGGCACTTGGGATACATAAAATTGGGCTTTAGAGAAAGAACACAATTGCTTTCAAAACACACAGGCGCTTTAATAATACCTTTGTAGAGACTAAAAGATGGACAGAGCATCTCTCAGCACTGCGCACTGCCACTGCTGCAGCTGCATTCTCTGTGTTCATTATTGCCTGTAAACAGTTCTTATCACCCATCTTTTCTAGCCTGGCATACTTCCTCAGTTTCCAGTCATTTTACATACTGCTTCCTCAAGCAGAGGCTGTGCAAAAGGCTTTGTTGTAAAGCAGCAAAGGCAGAAGTAACGCTTGCATGTCAGTAAATACCACAATAACATTGGTATCTAATCATTTCAATTACCAGCTTCCCCATCCTCTGGGGGAAGAGCAGAGCATAATTACATTGGCACTCTTGCTACTGCATCTGCATTCTCCTCAATTATCCAGTGCTGATTAGCACAGCCTTGTATCTGCTAAGAGGGATTTCTCTAGTGCAATGCCTGTGCAAGGTGGGAAATATCAGAATTACAATATTTTGCATCCCTGACCCTCTTGTCTAAGGATCTCAACATATGTTATGAGCATTTACATAATTCTCAGGACATTAATGGGAACTATTATTCCTATTTTACCAATCAGGAAGCAGAATGACAGAAATTAAGAAGACATAGTAAGTAATTGACAAAGCCTGAGAGGGGGAAACCCTTGGTTCCCAAAATCAACTCATGATTCTCTCAGATGTTCTCCTGAGGCCATGATAAAACCACCGCACACAAAGATGTCATCACAATGAATCAACTAAATATGAGGGAAAGTTACTGTTAGAGCTTCAGGTTAAGCTTTTCCACATGCCAACCAAAATACTTTCCTGGGTCAAGATTCAATACACATGGGTCAAGAATCAAGACAAGAAGACAAAAAAAATCTTTATTTATATAGTGTCTATCTGCAAAAATATATTGATTTACAAGAACTGTATAGTTCAAGAACCAAGTATAAAGTGAGATTCAAATTAATTCATGTACTGTACTGAAGGCTGTGAACACAACACCTCAAACACTTTCTCCCACCACGGAAGACTCTCCACCACCTCTTTGATACCACCTCACTGTGCCTACGCTACACTATTGCAGAAAGTCGACCTAACGTTCACATCTCAAGCTACATGAATAACGTGCTTAATAATGAGTTCGGGTCGAGTTCAGGTCTGCCAAAGGGCGGGGGGAGAGGGGCGGCAGGGAGGCAAAGGGAGAAGTTGCCCTGGGGCCTGGTAATTCAAAAAAGCCCAGGCTCCGGGGACCTGCTGCTGCTGCAGTAGCACAGTGGGGGGTTGCATCGTGCTATGACCAGTGCTGAGGACCAGCTGCCCTCAGCCCCACCCCCTTCCACCCTCGGCCCCGCCCCTTACAGGAGCATTCCCCCTGCATCTTCCCGAGGAGACTGCAGAGGCTGTCAACTCTGCTGGTTGAGTTACCATGGGGTCTACATGACAGAGGATTGATGGGGGGAAACCTTACTTTTCTCATCTGGAGTATAGTAATGGGGTTGACTAGAGAGAGATCCGCAGTCAATGTGGCCAATCTTCACTAGAGCCGCTAAATCAACTGCTGGTGAATCAATCTGAAAGTGTCAATCCCGCTGTAGTGTAGATGAACCCTAAGTCAAAAGCCTGAATGAAGACGTATCTTGCAACATGCCAGAAGATCAATGTTTTTCAGAAAGGGATAGTTCCATAGTTGCTCTCAGACTTAGAGGGAGGTCATTCCAGCTCTGAGACCACAAGGAAAAATATAAAAAAGGTCATACATGCCCGAGAGTCCAACAACACCTCAGCAAGTGTTATGTGATGCATTGATACCTATATTGTACACACACATGCGATGCTCTCTCAGTAGGCATGGCAGGTGGTTGTGTAATAAGCTTTCCATTTTCTTCAGGTTGAGATAAGCTGGATGCAGAAGCAAAGGAAGTGCAAAGCCAAGCACATTTCCTCAATGATCATCACTTAATGGCTTCTTTCTTCCACTATGGGATGCCACCCAAACAGCTACACCAACCCATGTGGGTAGTTTGGGAGGCTGTGCTCCTGGGGCTTTGAGGAACAATTGCTATAGCACTACCGAAGAAGGTTCATCCTAAGGATTTCTCAGGCTCCAGTATTCAGCACAAAGAGTGAGACCACAGGCTGCCTCCATTCCTGATCCCTTTGGGGAGTCTACCCCCAACTTGTTTCTTGGGACTCCACCAGTGGAGGATCTCTGACTTCAGGCAGGATTGCTCAGCTGTATCACAGATGAAGGATGACAGGGTGATATGCTGAATCAGCCCATCTTGCAGATGCTCTGGTCCCAACGGATCCTTGGTCAGCAGCAGCACCTACTTTGAGCAGCACTAGTAGATTCCTAGCTCCCAAGAGTAGCTCAGTTGCTACTGGCTTGTCTCCCACAGAACTCACAGGTGCATTTTCCACTGCTAAATTCTACAGATTGGTTTTGCTGATGAAATCAACAGGCCCAGAATGTAGACAACAATTGTATTGTCATTACAGCTATTCAGATGACAATACATTCACTTGGAAGTATCTCAGCTCCATAACAAGAACCAGTACATTAGCCTTTGTTTATGTATCTCAACAATATGAAAATCATTCCATGTGCAATGAAATGACCCCTTCACAAAAATTTCTGACATTTTATATTCTTTTTTTTTTTTTTGCTCATTTTTCAAGTAATTTTCAGTTTAAAGAAAACAGCTTCTCAAAAATCACATTGTTCTGCCTCTGCTTCCCTAATTCTGAATCTGTAAGATCCAGGAACTGAGATATTTATCCCATTGAAGCCTCATGCATTGTGACATTGGTCAGGTTATGTGCTATGATGTGGCATACACATAATCAGTCACTTTACATGAGCAACATTAAACAGCCAGATACAATCACAGGATGGATACTTCAACATGGGGCATTAGCAAACAAATACAGTAATGCCTATGAAATATGCTATTAAAACAAGATGATTTTTTTCAAAACTAGTTCTTCTTATCTTTTCCTTTTTTCAGTTATGCAAAACTTTCATCTTCTTTTTCTCCTCAGTGGCCTGTTTTGGAAGCTGTTCCTTATGTTGAGTAGTACAGCACACTCCACAAAGCTACTCAGATGTGGTGAAAGCTGGATCTCAAGTAATAGGTAAAGAATAAATCCCTAGTCTGGCCCAAATTTCTAGCCAACCTTGGCATATGATATTACCATAGGGATGCTTGATAGCTCGGGAGACAGCTAAAAGGAAAGATATACTACGTCAATAAACAGCTTTACCAGAACAATAGTTTAAGCTTTACACATATTTAGTACAAAAATAATGTCTTGTCTCCCATACTAATAGCCATTATCTAATGCATACAGAATATGCTACCTTAAAACCCAGCAAGGGGAGGGGGGGAACACACTATAAACATAATAAGTATAATTACTAATACATGCATTTATTTGGTGCATGTTACTCGATTATGCCCTATCTGGCTTAAATTGGTTAATTCAAACTATTGGTAGGCCTTCAGATACCACACTTGTCTACTCTATTCTTCACTAATTAAAATGAAGACATGGCAATTTTAATTAGAAATGATCTTAAGCTGTAAAACTTGCATATGGATGAGGATTTCTAATGCTCTACATTTCAAAGGCAGTAGGATTTTGTGTTTGGTTTAGGCTATTATACTGACATAGGGATTTATAAAATGTAGTTGAGTTCCTATTTAAAACTTACCTGAAGTATGGGGCTCTTCTGGTGAAGACAAATTCTACTCTTAATACTATACTCTTAATACTATTTTCATGTATAGATACATTTCCATATAAGACAATGCCTTATATTGTGAACAATTATATTAAAATTAATAGCTAAATAGAGTTATATCAATGCTATTTAATAACTGTATTACTCACAAACATAACACTTAACAAAAGAGTACAATGGGAAGCGTGCATTGATAGAGTCCAGATAATATTCCCCTCCCAAAAAATTATATTCTTTCCCAAGAATTCAACACCTTTTAAAAAACACCAGGGGGGCGGTGCCCCATGCTCCCCAACCTCCGTGTCTATGGGGGTAGGCAGCCCTGGCTTCTCACCACCACCCCTGGCAGCCAGGGAGGGCCAGCGATTGCGCCAGACCTGGCCGGCGGGGAGCAGAGATGGTAGGCAAGGCCAGGTCTCCCCCTGGCCACCAGAGAGGATCGGGGCCACGCCAGACCCAGCCTCTCGGCCCCCCTTGACCACAGGGGAGTGGAGGGCCAGGGCCTGTGCCAGCCCTAGCCTCTCGGCTCCACCTCCTCCCCGGCCACAGCCAGCCCCGGCTTCTCAGCTCGCCCCACTGGGTTCCTCATCCCCCTCTCTGGTTGCAGCCAGCCCCAGCCTCCCGGGCCCTCTATCCCCTTCCATGGTCGCAGTCAGCCCTGGCCTTCCCAGTCCTCATCCCCCTCCCCAATCACTGCTCTGGCCCCTTGGCCCTCCCACCCCCCTTCCTAGTTGCAGCCCTGGCCTCTTGGCCCCCAATGTCCCCCTCCAGCTGCTGCCAGCCCCGGCCTCTACCTCTGGCCTCCCCACCCCCATGTCCCGATTGCAGCTGTGGCTTTTCAACACCCTGTGGCGGCGCGTCGGGGTCCCCCGACTCCTGCACCCCCGTAGTGGCATGAACAGACTCCACCAGCCAGTAGAATAGAGGGAGTTTATTGCTTCTCCAGGATACAGCACAGCACAGATCTCATCTGGTTACAGGAACCGGGCCTAGGATGCCTCAGCCCCCCTTGAGATGGGGGAGACTGGGCCCCTAAATTCCAGCCCCTTTCCCTAGACTGTCTCCTCCATGACCCCAGACAGAAAACTAACTCTTCCTTCCAGCCCTGCCCCCAGCCGGGGCTGGCCTCGCCCCCTTCCTTTCCATTGTTCCGCTCCATGGGAGATACCTGTCTGACGAGTTTTGAAGCCCCCTTGCATAATGACTCATTCCCTGCCCTGCTGGGCCGAGCTGCAGACAGCAGCCAGTGGAGGTCACTGACAACCCACTGCCCAGCATAGCAACCAGCAAGGTACCCCCCACTACGTCAGCCCCCCCCCCACAACCTCCTCCTCAGTCGCAGCCAGCCCTGGCCTCCCCATTCCCCTTTCTAATTGCAACCAGCCCCGGCCTCTCGGCCCTCTCCAGTTACTGGAGTGGCTCCTTGTTGCACTTGTGGCCCCGATGCTCTGAGACCCATGGCTGCCTCGGGCCAGGGCCCGGAGTGCTCAGGCCACTGCCTGCCCAGTGCTCCAGCCTCAAGATTAGAACCCCAGCGATGGCTTCCTGCTTAGGGGGCGAGGAGAACCGCCCCGAGACTCTACACCAGGGAAACGCAAACCAGACCTGGCGTGGAGTCTTGAGGCTTTCTTCCTCCTGAAGGCAGGTGGAATCTGCGAGGTGGCTTTGCTGTCCCTGAGCAGTGTCTGGGGCAGGGAGGCCGTGCAAGGGAGGAGCCTGTGGGATGCCAGAGTGACGTGATGATGTCACTGTTTTACTATAAGAAAAACATTTATATATATATATATATATATATATATATATATATATATAAACACACACAAAAGGCTAGGAAATGTGAAAATGAATAGATAAAAAATCCAGACAAGTTTCCACAACCATATTAGCCTTTATTACTATTATTCCTATACATGAACACTGCCAACTGATCCTTCATTTTGCCCCCTAAATTTTACATCCTGATCCCCCACACAAAGAGTGAAACAGACAATCACGAGCACCTCTGTTCAGCAAAACTAGTAAGCACATATGACAAAGGTACATCTACAGCTGTAGCAGAGAACAGACACTGCATGCCCAGCTAGCATGAGTATGAAGAGTGTAGGTACATCTTAAGCAAGTAGACCAGATTAAGCACTCTACATACCTGAACC
Organism: Pelochelys cantorii; assembly: GCA_032595735.1. Lineage (NCBI taxonomy): Eukaryota > Metazoa > Chordata > Testudines > Trionychidae > Pelochelys > Pelochelys cantorii. The sequence continues at coordinate 35,618,886 of CM064340.1, forward strand.
CCCAGGATATATACACTGTACAGCTCTCCAAGTGGTACCTTCCCTGTCTACATTGGTATTTTAGCTGTGTAGTGTCTCATTCCTTCCCTGTTGCTGGAACCTTTCCTCACCACAGCAAAAGGCTCTGGCAGGAAGGGAGAGACCATGAGGAAAGACTCTGGTGGCATTGCGGGAGAGGGGCACTGCCAGAGCTTTCCCCCACAGCCAGAGCCTTTTATTGTCATGTGTAGTTACACATGTAGTACCTGTAATTCAAAGGCCCACATAAATGTGAGTGTGTGGACAAAGGAGCTGGCTTAAGCACACTAAAGTTCAAAGAACTCCTTCTATCCCACAGGATGTCTCCTCTTTTCCCTCCGACACACAATACTTTTTATGGCCCAGTTTTACCTCCCTTTCAGGTCAACCCTCTATATCCCTGGCCTTGTGTCACTTCTCAATATCTCCTAACCACTTCTATTTAAATTTCTTAGGGACAGATTTTAAAAGGCATAGAGGCAGCAAGGGGGATTTTCAAAAGTACGTAGGCACCTAAAACCCAGTTAATGGATGTTTGATACCTAGATGCTTTTAAGAATTTGGCCCTACCAGCTGTAAATTTTAAACCCAGAACATTCCTAGGTTTTAAAGTTTCACATGAATTGAAGACTCCACCTTTGTCTGTCTCTCTGGCAAAACATTTCCTCAGCTCCTCACTTCCATCCATCAGCCCCCAACAGCTCACCCCAAATTAACTCCCCTGGTCCCCACAAAAAAGGACATACTTGAACCAAGAGAATGAGGATTGGAGAAAAACAGCGCCAGGGTACGGTGACACTGCCGCTTTTTTCGATCCTTTTGTTGGAAGAGGCTTTTCTGACATTTGGCCTGTCTAGATTGGTGAAATGTCAGAAAAAAACCTCTTTCAGAAGCCCCCTTATTCCTCACAAGCAATACAGGGGCTTCCGAAAGAGTGCGTTTGCTTTTCCGGAAAAAAAAAAGGCAGAGCAAACACATCCCTGGACACGGAAGAGTTTTTCCGGGATACCACTGGCATCCCGGAAAAACTCTTGTAGTCTAGCCGTACCCCCACTATTTTATTGACAAAGCAGATAACACAGCAAAATGGTCAGTTTCCAATTTATCCTTGCAGACTGGATTTATGTCTAGGAAATTCCAAACCATGTTTCTTGGGGTAGAGAAAAAGAGCAACTCATTCTGGGCAACCTTTTGGTACCTCTACTGTTACAAGCCCCCAGTTAAAACCCCTTTTCTGCCCTAGGATAGAGTGCATATGTAACCGCCACCAGGCGGATTTGAATCTGGGCTTACACATACACCTCTCATGAGCTCCTTATGCTACACTCTGTCCCAGCTCTGTCTTACAAGAAGTTTCATCTAAACATTTAACATATGTACATACTCTGATCCACTGCTTTGCCAATAATGCATTTATATTCTCCCCTCACCAAGGTCACAAATTAATCCCAAAACAGTTAGACAAAGCTATAACCGTGATAAGGGCCTGGTAAAGAACACTAAGAGTTAGCAGTATGCACAAAGAACTATTTAATGCTATTACATGCAACTGATGTGTTGCCACCAGAAAAAGGAAAACAAAAACCAACGGAAAAAAAATCCCTAAAGTATAAATGACATCTAAAACTGAAGTTACAGTGCAAGGTAAGTCAAAGAAAATTAATCATCCCCTGACTATTAATAGGCTCATCCAATGAGCACTGCCTTTTAATAACGGTAAATTTGCTCATACGTCAAGCATAATAGCTTTCCATTATTTTTTCCCCTTATGAAGTATTAAATTGTAAAAATGGACATTTACTGCAAAGGCTAGAAAACAGTGTAAGAAAAGTAACATAATTACCCTTTTGGCTACTACCAATTTATAGCAAATAGTGTCTGCAGTTTACAGGTTACAAATCATGGTATTCAATCTGCATTGGAAAAAAAAAATTTCTTCCATAGCAAAACATCAGAATTGTTGGAGTTGCCTAAATCTACCAAGTTTTCTTTGTCATTTTAACTCAGTAAAGGACATGTCTTCTAATATCATTAGTATGCTTCTTTTACCTGTCCATGGTGACGTCTCATTTTGAAGGATAAACTCTGTAAGCTAGCTAATAGCCCTCCAGTCTTGTTGCGGTTTTACACTTTATCTTCCTAGTACACACTAAAAAGCCTCAGATGAAAAGAGAAATATGTCATTGGGGAAAATATTTTTTCAGAGAAATCACAAAGTACCTAAAGTAAAATCTTTCACTAGAAAAAAATACTATATTCATGCCTGTGATTTGAACAATTCTAGAATGCTTTGCCTAGAATGAAAAAATCCAGTAAGTATAGAAGGAGTAAAGCAGAACAACTGACAGATATAGAGTGAAACCTTGTGGTAGAATCTACTAGCACAAATCCTCAAGCCCTTTTAGAGCCTCATGCGACAGTCCCATGCATAGAACCTGAAAAAGGACTGAGGCACTGGTTTTAAATGTACATGTTACCATACAGGTGTTATCGCTTTAAGAATAACAAATTTAAAACTTTCATGTAATCGAGAGGAGGAATTTAAAAAATATTTTGTAGGATTCTTTAGAATACTAAATCCACACAGTTTCTCATCAAGAGATAGCAAACACACACACACACACACACTCTTATACCTGTTGTCTTCAAATTATAACATATTAAGATACAAAAATGTCTACAGGTGAGATAGGAATTAAATTGTATGTTATCCATTAATGAGATCCACTGGGGTAAATCCCTGAATAAACTGCTGGAAGCACTCTTTTTAAAATTGGCATAGGATGCATTTCATATTTACTGCTGATATTTGTTTAAAAGTTGTATTTTCTCTATGGGAAGCAATATTTCTATTTCTGAAGGATTTCTAGAATTTTTATACAAGCTTTTTTAATCTATAAAGGGTCACATCTGTTAATAGTTATCAAATAGCTAAACAAATTTAATTCAGAGTAAATGTTCTGATGCTAGGGGAAATAAGAATACAAGGTTAAGATTATTATATATTAACTCTAAATTCTGCTTCTGGTTTCCTTTTGTGAAGTGCCCAGAAATTGAAAATAACGAATTGATTTAATTTCACATTTTATAATCAAAGAATATGATTTAAGGAACACAAAGGTGCATCACAGAGCAATAAGTTGAACAGACCAAAAAATGCATTTGATTTAATATTTTTCCATTCAGATAAACAGATGAATATGTTTTAGTTATTCAGCATTGGGCACATCTGATTTTCATAGCACAGAGAAAATCCAAACCCCTGTAGGAAGGGCATGCACCCATTTAACATACCAAATTGATCTCTATGGAAGTATATCTCCAAGATAGCAAGGTATTTAGCAACGTCTTAAAAGTCAACTGACAATACCACCATACAGACAGAAAAATTCCACATTTATAATGAAAGTCTTACAAAATTATAAAAATTAGCCACCTCATCATAAAAAGTATTTACCTACTCTTACTAAAGTGATGCTGATAATAAGGTAATAATAATAACTGATAATAACAACAGAATTAATCCATTTTAATATTCAACCAAACATTTTTATAGCTTCAGACAACTGGGGAAAGTTTATAAGGCTGTACAGACTAACAAAATTATATAGGATCATGAGCTTTCGTGGGTAAAAACCATTTCATCAGATGAGTTGGAGTAAAGATAACAGAATCCAAGATATATATAACAGCAAAAGCAGTTACCTGTCAAATGTTACTATCACACAATAACATAGTGCAACACTGAGCTACAAATTAACATATAGAATCTTATTTCCAGGTCAGTAGGTCAAGTTTTATTTAGTTTGTATTTGGGCTCGATCCTGGAATCTGAAAATGAATACATAACAATTCTTACATCCTTGTGTAAATAATTGAAGTCAACAGGACTATATTTTCGAGTAAGCACTGAACTTGAGATACGCATCTATAGCAGTGGTCACCAACCAGAAGCTTGGGATCTGCTGGTAGATCTTGGAGCCTCTGACAGGTGATCCTGAATGGTTTGGCCAGGAAGCTATCAAGCAATGGCACTTCAGTTGCCCCTTCACCCACTCTCATGCTACTCCTGCCCTTTGCCTTGGAGCTACCCTCCTGGGAGTTTCCTGCTTGCTGTGCAGGGTGTGGAGGGGGGGAGGGGGACTGATGTCAGGATGTCCCTCCTCCCCCCACACAGAGAAGGGGAGGGAGGGAGCTAGGCAATGCAAATCTCTATGGGTATGTCCACACTTGCCCCCTAGTTCGAACTAGGGAGGCAAATGAAGCATACCGAAGTTGCTAATGAAGCACGGGATTTAAATATCCCACGCTTGATTAGCATATTCGCGGCCGGTCACCATTTTAAAAAGCTGGTAGCCCGAATTAACTCGCCGTGTGTAGATGCAGTAGTCCAATCCAAAACCCTTCCCTCGAATTAAATGTTACTCCTCATTGGGTTTTGGATCGGACTACTGCGTCTACACGCGGTGAGTTAATTCGGGCGACCGGCTTTTTAAAATGGCGACCGGCCTCAAATATGCTAATCAAGCGTGGGATATTTAAATCCCATGCTTCATTAGCAACTTCGGTATGCTTCATTTGTACCCCTAGTTTGAACTAGGGCAAGTGTAGACATACCCTATCACTCTCACAAACAAACACTGTCCTTCACTTTCCTCTCCCAACCCAACACATTCGTGGGTTTTTGTTGTTACTTCTTTTACTGCTTGCACAGTGTTTTATTTTTGGGTTTTGACTGGCCTGTGCATTTCATAATTTTCATTTCTCTCTTACGCTCAAATGTAATTCTTTGAGTAGTGAGTTCTAAAATGCCGAACTTGCCATCACTGGAGCAATTATCTCTTTGGTGATTGCTGCTCCTGGACATGGCTGGCATGTCCCTGCAGCCCCTGAGAGAGGCAGAGCCGGGGTCTGCACAGGCTGTCCTTGCCTGCAGACACCACTCCTGCATCTCCCTCTGATCAATAACGGGGAGCCGTGGCCAGTAGAAGCTGTAGGCTCAGTGCCTTTAGATCAGGGGCAGCACATGGTGCCATGGAGCCATTGCTGTAGGTGCCAGCTGCTTTCAGGAGTGGTGCAGGTCCAGGGCAGGAGTAAGCTTGCCTTAACCCCACTGCTCCACCACTCAGAAGGCATCTCAGTTAAACGGTGCCCAGCCAGAGTCTGCTTCCTCAACCCTTGTCCTAGCCCTGAACCTCCTTCTGCACCCAACCTCCTGCCCCAGACTTGAGTCCCCCTGCACCTAAACTCCTTCCCGAACTTGCATCCCCAAAACCCTCCTGAACCCCAATCCCCCACCCTGGGCTAAACCCGGAGCCCCTCCCACACTCCAAACCCCTTGGCCCAAGACCAGAGCCTGCATCCCAACCCCCTAACTCAGCCGGGTGAAAATGAGGATGGGGGAAGAAGGGGAATGGAGTGAGCAGCGTGAGGCCTCGGAGAAGGGGTGGGACAGGGGCAGGGCCTCAGAGAAGGGGCGGGAAGGAAGCGGGCCAGAGGTATTTGGGTTTGAGGTAGATCTTGCATTGCACTTAAATTGAAAAAGCAATTTTGTGGTTAAAAAGGTAGGTGACCACTGATCTATAGGCTTATAATCTGTAGTATCACTCTTACCTGCAAAGAATGGAGCTATAGAAAATAATTAAAATTGAGAGTGAAAATTACGCAGGTAACCAGGACATTTAAGAACAACATCAGCTACACAGAAGGACAATAGGTTATAAAACAGGGGTGGGAAACGTAAGGCCAAGGGGCTGGATATAGCCCCCAGCTCGCCTGGATCTGGTCCCTGAGACTCAGGGCTCCCCCTAGCACTGGGGAGCCCGTGCTGGTGAGGAGTGGGGGTTTTTTTTGTTTGTTTCTCACTTGTTTGCAGCCCCTAACTGATTTTTCTGTAGATCAGTGGCCCCTGATCCAGAAAAGGTTCCCCACCCCTGTTATAAAAGGCTGGGTTGCCTGAGAGTTCATGCATCATTTTTCAGGGCTATTACTGAATCAAATCAACATGAATTCATAAGTACTGGAGACAAGGTTATATATTTTTCTTCTCCTGGTAGATTTTTCCATGTTCTTTAACTTTTCCTCTCTTCCATTTTCCTTCTCATATACTAATTGTCGAGGAGTCTATTTAATCCTGTCTTTAAAACAGTGATGCTCTTTGTTTTGAAGGCTTTTCTTTTGTAAATTCAAAGTGTATGGGTTTTTTAAAAAATGAAAGTGATGAAAAAAGTTTTATGTAGCTGGATTAAAAACACTTACAGAATTAATTAGGAAAATAGTATTCACGCTTGTTACATTATGCTTTATTTCTTTGTGATATTTTAAATGTGACAGTAAATATGACATTGAGTGAAAACACAAACAAGCCAGGGACATAAAAGTAGTGAGTACAGTTCCTTTCAAGATATGATGCAGTAAGAGACAAAACAATTACAACAGATAATCCCAAAGTTAGTTTTTTGCAATAGCTATGTACTGTAGACAAAGATATATCAAATAACTAACCATTTCACACACAATAAATCATCGTGATTACGCACTTCAAATAAAAATAGCATTAAAATTATGCCTGGTTTAAGGAATAAGATTTGGACATTGTGGTTCTGGGGAAATAGTGTGCAATCCAATCATGTCACAAAAGCCTATGTTGATTGGAGGACCGTGACTTCGATAGCTATGAAAGTGCTATAACTCCTCTGAAATTCATTGCCTGACATAGTTTGATGCTGTTTTGAATTGAAAATTATATATAAAAGGAAAAGGGTCATATCTATTAATTTACTGCATATTATTCAGTCTGGGCATGAAATCACTGATACCCAATCAGAATGCTCCTACTTAAAAGTCATTTTATACTCTTTAATAACAAATTGTAGGAAGTGAATCAACCTCGCTAATTTCTTTACTTGTCATATTTTACAACTATCCAGTTTTATATTAGCTTATTTGGGAAGGAGTGGAAGTTAAATGATATGAAATCAAGAGATACAATACATGCAGTGCATAATCTAAAGTAAATCAATCCCAGAATAGTTCTTCCAGATTTTACTAGAGTATAATTTTTAAGATAGAGTGTGTTAGTAAATCTAATTAATTTAAAAGTGTTAACCTCACCAATTGATCACTAACAATGTAAATGTTCAACTTGGCAGCAGGTGAAAATACTGCACAAAATAATTACAATGTATTAGCACAGTCACTCAAGATGCTTTTGGAAAAATTACCGAACGATCTGCTCAAAGCTTCTGAAAAGCTGCAGCCCATGAGACTAAGCATGGAAATTAGGAGTCAGCAGGCTGCGATTAGAGTCCCAATTCTCTAACCTTCCATGGAAATCTTGAATAAATCATTTACTTTCTCTGTACCTTAGTTTAATTCTTCTGCAATAACTGTGACAAATGTTACAAAGTGCTTTGAGTTCCGTGGATAACAAAATGCCATATAATGTAAATACAGCATATCAATTATTATCAGACTTCGAGCACCATAAAAATATCATATATGACAGAATTAATGATATAGTGGCACTGAGGGCATAAATCAAGGACAGTACAATATAGAACCACTGAATCTTACTTAAAGTTTTTGACTCAAGCGCTATACATGCTCAGGAAACCGAATTATAAAAAAAACATTTTTGTTAGCAATATGAGAAAGTGTCCAGTTCCGGGGCTGATTTTTTTTTCATTGTAAACATAATATTTTTGTGAGGGAGAGGGAAGGAAGGAGTGAGAACTAGAATTCTGAAATCTCCCAGAATTTATTCCCTCTTGTTCCACTCCCATAAAGCTGGATGAAGTCACCCATTTTCAAAATACTATCAGAACTGGTGCTTCCAGATTTCATGTTGAGTAAGAGCTTTACACTTTGGAATTAGAACTTCCAGAAAATGGAGATTTTAATAGAACCACTAAACAGACCCTTAGTTACAGCTTCACTACAGGGTGCTGCCCTAATTGATATTACATAATACATATCACACATGCTATCAATTTAGGGATCCCATGCTGTTCTTAAGCGAATGAATGTTATTTGTCAGCTCCGATCTGCCACTTCTACTTACTGTAGAAGTGTCTACATTTCATATTACATTCTAAAGCATGCTGAGAGAACTCCATGAGAACTCCCATCATTCATATAATGATCAAGTCCCACAGACATAATCAGCAAATGGGCAAGACAACTCCCTTAAAATCACAACATGAAACTAAAGGAAAGGGAAGGAGGAGTAGGAACACTTGGTCTACTAACTGGAGAGTTGCAAAAGAAAATCCCAACCCAAACCAACTTTGCTTCAGGCCATTTTTTTTGCATTACTATCAGTTTTTTTTATATTTTCCCCAGAAGTTGCACATTTTAAAGAAAGATTAGGTGCAAAGCTTGACAGAATTTCAGCCGAAAGCTTTCTGCAGTTTTAACTTTTCTGAGCTAATACCATTGTGATAGCTGAAGGGAAATATCAATTTGGCACTTTGACAGCTTATCTAAAAAGAAATTGCTAAAGGTTGATTTCCTGATTAAAATAGTAGGCAAGGCCTGTGATTTTCATTGCAAATATATAATTCCCAAACAACAGGGTAATATTCCTATTTAGAAAGAAAAGAATTAGAAATTAGGGAAAGTTTGTTTATTAACTCTTGCTGTTTCATGGAATTGAGACAGGTAACTCGGTCAAAAATCTGACAGAACAGTTTTCCATAAAAAATCACTGATTTGATAAACCCCAAGTGCTTTGTTTTGATTGTATTGTTGCTACTATTATAATAACTAAAACACTTCATTTTGATTTTTTCTAACATTCATTTTTTCTGATATATTGTTTTGCAGAAAATGTTGAAGTTTTATTATTATTTGGGACTAAAGATTTTCACTTATCAGATTATCCCACAGACCAGAAATTTCAAGTTTTGACTGGCTCGAGTAGGTAACCTAATCTTTAGAAACAGAATCGAACTGTACCAACAAATACTAACAGCAGATAATCCTCCATTAGGACAGTCTCTTTTTTATATGTATCAGTTTCATGACAAATGAAGGTTCACTGAGGAATAGGTTTTTGGGGGCTTTTTAAAGCAGCTACAGCAAAGGACTGGGATCAAGATTTCTGGATTGTATTTATGGTTCTGACTCTAAGGCTATGTCTACACTACAGAGTTTTTTCAGGAAACGGATGTTTTTCCGAAAAACACTTGCAGAGTGTCCACACCTCAAGCACGTTTTTGCGCAAAAAAAATCGAAAGAACAGAGGGGTGTTTGCACAATTGGTATTCCTCTTTCTATGAGGAAGAAGCCTTTTTGAGAAAGAGTTATTTTGCAAAAAGGTGTATGTGGATGGGGAAAAGGGGTTTAGCGTAAAAAGAGGAAAGAGGAAAAAAAGCACAGGTGCCCTGGTGGCCATTCTGTGCATATCCATCAGTGCTTACTTTCGAGAGAGCATCTGTGTAGTCTGCATACTCTCTTTCGCAAAAGCGCATTGCTTTTTGGATGCGCTTTTGCAGTGTGGACACGCTCTTGCGCAAAAAGCCTGCAGTCTAGACATAGCCTAAGGAATGAACTTGTGGAAGTCACTTAACCTCGGTGCTGCAGTTAATGTTTCTTTAAAATAGATATAACACTCAATTTACAGAGTGTTGTGAGGGTTGTTTAATATAATTGGAAGGTACTTCCTGTTTACTTGGTATATCCTGGACTAAAATAATCTGAGACCTAGAGGCTTCCAATAAATCATCTCTGAAGGGGAAAACCCAGGAAATAGTCACTACTGAGTTCACAGGACCTCAGATTATTACTGTGATATATGCAAATGAATACTAATATTTTAAATGCAAGGCAAGGATAGACAGATTGGGTCGGGTTAGTAAATAAGAAAAAGGTCATGTGAGAAAATACTTGATTGTGATGTTATTCAACTCCAGTGCAAGGATCATATTGACATCAATTAGAACATGACTGGGCATAAAGGAGACAAATGGAGATAAATAATAAAATGTCTTTCAAAAATGATTTTACCTTCCCTCACTTATTTAAAGGTGTTTCTCTGTTTTATCGGAACAAAATTAAGCTTTGGCGATGTTTGAATTTTTGAGTTGCTTGCCTGTGTAAAGGAACTGTGGCAAGCAAACTAAAGACCTGCAAAAGTTACAATATGGTTAATGAGAATGAACTGCAAACTGAAAATGTAAATTCATGCAGTACAACTCACTAACAATAGCTAACAATCACAATATTGATAAAAATAAAAACATTGCAAAACAAGGGGAAACTGTATTGCTGGGGGGTCACTAACTTTAAATTTCCCTGCTCAGATTAAATATTTCCATTTTACTCTAATTATTTTTAAAGTATTGAGATTGTCTGTTGAAAAGCACTATGGAAGTGACAGTTGTTATAAGCAAAACTGCAGTTTGCAGATTGCAATGCGCTGAAACAATTCAGGCCTTTTTTCCTATAGAACTAAATTTGGAAATTTAGTGTTCCAGCAAAATGGGTACTGCATGTTAGAACTAGGAAGAAAAGTATGTTTTAGGAGCAACAGTCCTTGAAAGCCATCTTATTTTTTAAAACAATGATGCGCAGGATTCCTGTAATAGAAGTCAGAGGTTTTTAATTACTGTGAGTTGGGGATGTCATGGTATAGTCGATTAACCGATAAGCAAAAGCTTATTGTTTAATGCTATAAACTACATGCATTCTCTCCTGCGCTGGTCAGTAAATTTTTTATCAGGCTTGCCAGCAGCCCGGCTCAGTCCCAGCTTGCACTGGATTCAGGACCTACCCCTGCTACGGCTCTGCATTTAATGTGTTTGATTCAGAGGCAGCAGCACTGGGTGACAGGCAGTCAGTACATGAGGAGAGCTGGTTTTTATGCCTCATGAACCAGGGCGGAGTGGCAGGGGGCTCCTCAGGAGTGGGGTCAGAGCGCACTGGCTGCCGGCTCACCAGTGGAGACTATAGAATAGTTGAGTAACTGATAAGAATTCATGAGGTTAATTGACTATTCAGTTAACTGATATTTAACAACCCTACTCCGAGTTATTCTATTTTATTTGTTTGTTTCATACATAAATAAATCCCATCCGCTTATATTCCCAGCACATTGTCACAATGCCTCTTTTCATTGCCCACACTCCCACTCCAGCAAGTCCTCTCAATCTCACCCAGAAGTCTTACTTTGTTACGCTCAGCTCTTTTTCTAGAACTAATCTTTTTACAACGAACTTAATCCAGTTAGCTGCAAAGGATGACTAAATGTCAAAGTAATTGGATAACAGCCTGAGATTTTGTAATTATTTCATTATTCAGGCAGACGCTGCTTAAAGCTGTACGCCTACTGACTGGCATCCTACCAATGTTGTAAGCAGCCGCAGTGGAGGAGTGTCACACAACTGGCCATTGTCTCCTTCCTCAAGATCACACGTTGTTTGTGACCTCTTGCTTTGTGGGCAGATGTGTTGCTGGAAACACTGTAACGCATTGTGTGTTAGAGAAACACCAGCTACTCCAAGCGCTACTTCACATCAAACATACTCTTATACTCAAAACAAATGGCTAGTTTAGCAGCTTTCGCATACTAACAAATGTTACTCCAGCTCATAGTCTGTGCTCCTTTCATTGTCATCCACCCCTGCGATGCATCGAACGGGACTGTTGGACAAGTTTTGAAAGAAAACCACATTGGAGAGTCAGACTTATCTATGATGCTTTGATGTTCGCTGTACTTTGCCAACATTTTCACTTCTAGTTGGTAGCACAGCTGGAATAACTAGAACTGGAAATAAACATTCACCCATGTTGCGACAAGAAGCGATGCTTCATTTGTACAACAGATGAGACATTTTAAAATCTGCAAAATGTAGTGAAAAATATTGATGTCTATGTTGACACAGCTGAATAGTGTGAAATGACAAAACCATTTATATAAATAATACACACATGTATATGAACATGTAACATACACACGTGCATGAAAGAAAACAGGAGGCCTAGGTACTATAAACAGATGAATGTTGTTCTTCACGTTATGTGCAACAACAGTGACATCCGGGGGAAAGGTAGTATGAACAGAGGTGATTGTTTGCTAAACTATACCTGAGATGCGTGAAAAGTGTGCAGTTAGAGTAGTAACTTACCCCATAAAATTAGTTCCATTTTGTCTGGTGAATCACCATGAGCATACTGACTTGCCACTGACGTACATTTATTCAACCTTTTTAATACTTTGGCAAATTTTAAGGTCTAGTTATAGACTGACTGCAAACAGCTCTGATTATTTGGTATTTGTCTTTCAAGCTGTCTTAGTTTGCTGTGCTGCATCAGTGGCATTGTTTCTGATACACGGCTGTGCACAGGGATAAGTATGGCAGCACTGTCTTTCTGAATATTTGCATATGCAAGTTTAAAACACAGTCCATGCATATATTATCTGTTATGTTAAAATTTCTTGTCAGCAAACATTCTTTCCAGGGAAATACGGTCATAGCAACAGTAGTAGAAAGTAAATAACAAGGGGCTCCGAGCACAGACAAAATGGCTTCACTGAAAAAATCTGAACAAATATTCATGAATATTATTTTTCACATTATTTAACTTAAGTCTAGGCTCAGGCTCATCTGCCTCTTGCAACATCACTATTAAAAGCAGGGGTGGGTAAATGGCCTCCGTGGGCCGGATCCGGCAAGTGGGTGGATCCAGCCCCCAGAGATCCTGCTATTCCCCCGCCCCCAGGCCAATTAAGGCCTGGGGGCAGGAAGGAAGTACACGAAGTTTCCTCCACCCTGCCAGGAGAACATGAGATTTGACGGCCATGCGCTCTTGGCGAGGGGGCGGAGACTTCGCTCAGTCCCCCGCCCCCAAACCCTGATTAGCCTGGGGGCAAGGGGAGTGTGCAAAGTTTCCTCTGCCCTGCCCCCGCCCTGCAAGGAGTGCGTGGCACTTAGAAGCACCGTGTGCTCCTGGCAGGGCAGGAGGAGACTTCGCATGCTCACCCTACCCCCAGGCCCTGATTGGCCTGGGTTTGGGGGAGTGCAGGAAGTCTCCTCCCACCACCAGGGGAATGAGTGCCTAAGGGGAGCATCGAGGGGCAAATGGGCTCCTCCACCCCCAGACCAATAATGGTCTGTGGATGGATAAGCCCAGAATCATCCTGGTTCCGCCCCTTCCCTTTGAGGCCCCGCCCCTTCCAGTGCAGCCCCTGGCAAAAAATTATTGCCCACCTCAATTACAAGTGTAATCTACTGAAATGGTGAAGCTGCAAATCAGGGAACATTCTGCAGGAAAGGCATTCTGCATGATTCATTCACTTCGTATCCCTACAACAATTTAGAACTGAAGGGCCCAGATCCTGTTTTCCCAACTCCTAGAGAAAAAATATCATCAACAAGAACACCAAAAAACAATGAGGCTGGAGGAAAAATAGATTTAGGTAAGAATGTCATTTTTGCATCTGTCTTCTGCCTCTTGGACTCCCCCTGCCTGCTGCCAGTAATGTGTGCACACAAATCAATGTCGTCCATGGCTCTCCTGTGCACTTACTTCTCAATTGCCTAACTCTCTTCCCTGACTTGCTCCTCACACACCCCATACCAGCGGGCCCCGTTCCCTCTGCACCTCCTTGGCCATTTGCAAGGGAGCCTATACTCCTCCCTGGTAGGTTCCCTTGCAAAAAACCCTACTCCCACCTGCCTACCGTGGAAGGTGCTTCCCTGGCCTCCTGCCTGCAATGTATTATCTCCCTTTTCTGTATTGGGGTGACTGCTCCAGCTCAGTTTGCGGCTGAGGGGAGAGAGAAGGCAACTCCTCTGTGCTGTCCCACTCAGAGGGTGTAGGGGCACCAGGACTGCAGACAACAGCTACACTGCCTGAACACTAGTGGCACAGGCACTTCTAACACACAAAGCAAGGAACTCGCAACAGTCTCTTTCATAGCAGCCCCTCAAAAGTCAGGCCAAAACTGCGGCACTCGGAAAAATAATTGTGTTGGATATGTTACTTAGGCGCTTGAACATCTTCACTCACATGGATGGCAACAATGACTGTGTCCAACTCTACGAATACCCCAATGCAATATTAACTGAGATACTCCATCACAGGCCACCCCATCTCAGCTGAACCATCTACCTCAGGAGGATGCAGGTCAGGAACTGAGGTTTTAGAAAGTGTAAGGAAGTGGAGAGCGGGTTTATTGGTAAATGTTTCTGAGTTAACCTAAACTGCTTGCTTCCCTAAAGCCTGTTTTCTTGTTCCCAGTAAAGTCACCCTGTCTGCTATCTTAGGTTCTGCAGGGGACTGGACTTGATGTCCTCTCAAGGATCCTTCCAGTCCTATGAGTCTATGTTTGTTGTGCCATTTCTTTGCTGGGGTTTGTTTCATTCACCGCCGTGTGCTGGATTTTACTGTCTTTGCCATCCAGTAAGATCACTTATTTCTCCAGGGACGTGAGCACACCTGTGATTCACTTCACTAGGTGCCAGGAAGGAACCCAGGATTAGAGGAGGGGAAAAAAGCAACTCCAAATACTGGTGATACCAAGCTCCAGCCAGAAAAAAGGGGAGAAGACGTAAGACCCAGTTCAGAGCAGGCACAGATACCTCATATCTGGTACATTCCCATATGGAATTTAGAAGCTTTTCCTGTGTTGAACTGAATGCTACATTGCAATGTCTGGCTTCTGACAGCTTACAGCCTTCCCAGAGCTCTTCCTCTTTCACAATGTCAAGCTTTTGGGGAAGGATTCTGGCACACGTATCTTGGAGAAGCAGGTCATTACCTTATTGTCACACGGATTATTTTAATGTGCATTTCCTCATCTCAAGCATTCACTAGTCTGCTACCCTTTTTTTCCAAAGACATATGTTGGTTCTTTGCCACAGCTACCAACAAAAAAGGAATGTCTTACCTTTGTGGAGGGGAAAAAGTGACTGAGAGTCTAGGATCCCCAGCCTGTGGTTTTAATATATCCCATCTGTGGTTGTTTACACTCACACTCTCTTGTGACTTTTTTACCCCCCCGAGGCAAATCCTTATGCAGGAGTTTGGAAAGTCTTGCAGGCAGACCTGACTACTTTTGTCTGCATAAAGATTTGTATAAATCACTACACAGAGAACATCAAAATGTAGCCCCTTTCAATGCCCATGACCCACTACAAAATATAGATCAATGAGCAGTACTGCACGTGCATGGGTAAACAAAAAAAATCTGCTTGAAATAGGAACCCTATAACTCTAGTTACAAATACATCTGACTTCTACATGAGAGAGAGAGGTATAAGATGATAATCGCTTTGTCACACGGAACACGTCAGACTGCCATCAGCGAAAGAGAAGCCTAACACACACGATTCAACAGCTGTGATTATGGTGTTTTCTCTGAAGCACTTTGGCAGAAATGCTTCCTCATGCACAGTGAGCTACGAATCCCGTTGCTGTCATGCTGATATTGTACAGTTACCTACAACTAAACTAACACTGACAAAAGCAAAACTGGTTCACTGAATCTTTCCTGAAAATAAGTCATAATCTGTAGGGTTTTTCTCACTTAAATACAAATAGAAATAACAGGGAAAGGAAGCAGGTAATAATTATGCCAATCAGAGGGTGCGGGTTAGGAAAATCAGTTTTAATTCAAAGATCTAAATAAAGACACACTACCAAAAAGCTACTTGAATGAAGTACAGGTTGAACCTCCCTGGTCCAGTACCCTCAGTACCTGAGCAGTCCTGAACAAGGGACTTTGCTGGATCAGGGGAGGTCAGATCTCTGGGTTCTCTTGGGGCTCCCTCCTGGCCTTCTCCCTAGCACGCTGCCCTGGGCTGCCTGCTTGGTTCCACTGCCCTCGGCCCACCAGCAGGGCTCTGCTGCCAGCCACCCTGCCCCACAGGCTGCTGGCCCTGCTCACGGGGCTCTGCTCCCAATCACCAGTCCCGTGTGAGGCAGCAGCCTCTCCAGGCCACCGGGCCCTGCAGACTGTCAGACAGGATCCTAGCCCCCAGGCCACTGG
The DNA here is from genome assembly GCA_032595735.1 of Pelochelys cantorii. Taxonomy (NCBI): domain Eukaryota; kingdom Metazoa; phylum Chordata; order Testudines; family Trionychidae; genus Pelochelys; species Pelochelys cantorii. The sequence continues at coordinate 35,634,898 of CM064340.1, forward strand.
GGTGCTGGACTGCCCAACCAGCTATACTCCCAGCTGCTCTCAACCTCTGCAGATGTGGCTTTCTGCTCCAGGGACTCTGTGGTCCAGCAACATCGGTGGATGTTGCCCAACCAGAGAGGTTCAACCTGGACCATGGATGTTGCCAAACCACACAGGTTCAACCTGTATCTTATAAGAAGCTGTATCTACAAGAAGTATAGGGTAACTTCCTTAACAATCTCCCATAGCTACTAAATGCAAATCGTAGAGAATGTGGGGAAACTATCTCCTTACCTTTTGTGTTTTATAACACTGCATGTTAAAAAAAATCACACTGGATTTCAAGCACTGTGCATATATATTGGCCTCACTATTCTTTAATGATGTCTGATCCAGTAACTCGGAATATATTCTCCCTGTGCTACATGCTGATTGTATGATTACACCAATTTGTACAAAAAAACTACCTTCCTACGATTGTCGCCCGTTCCAAAACAAGCATTCAACCCTCACCAAAAGTACAACAGAGCACACATGCGGTATCAGTTCTGGTAAGATATAGAAAAAGGCAGCAATCTCAGTTAGATGCAAAATTTACAACCTTACCACAGCTGTGTGACATATTGCTTATTCACACTCAAGACAGATTAGCACTGCACTAATTCACTAGGTTGATGCAGCATATACAATGCAATTGACAAGGATCCCTGAAGTAGGTTTGGTGAAGGAATAGCTACTTTAAAATATTTTAGTAATAATAAATACAGGTCACTATACATCCATAGTTAACCCCAGAATGGTTTAACTATTAGAAAACTTTTTAAAATACTGATTATATAGCAACAGTAAAACAGAAGAATTTGAGAGAGTAGGCTGAATTTTCTTTAGCATAGCCAGTGCATGTATTATATAAGTGACTTTACCTATTAAGTAATAGAATATTTACCCCCGGATCAATAGTGGTGCATCCTTAACAAATTGTATTGCATAATGGATTATATGGAGCTGTACATTACAAAAATAAATAAAAAGGAAAAGTAAAAAAAAAGGGGGGGGAGGGCGGAAGGTGAGCCCCCCCCAGTCAACGAGGAAATAAAACTTGCCCCTATACCTCTCACTCTGCAGTAAACAGATTTTACAGATCGCTGGCAGGAGAGGCAATTCTATCTGTTCGAGAATGGCTAGAAAGACATACCCATGTATACTTGGGGAGCCATGAATCAGTATAAAAGTCTCTATAACAAGATCCACCGGAAGAATGCTGACCCCTAGGGTGGTCATTACATACCATACCTTTAGCAAACACTACAGATGAAGAAGTCCTGCTGCATAACAGAGGAAGTAGAGGGAGTTTTTAATTGAATGGGATGTCAAGTGCTCCCAGACAGCTTGAAACTTATTTGGTTGACAAATAAGCTGAAGAGCTCCAAAGTACTCTTGATCATAAATAAAATTAGGTATTGTGAAAGCTATTGGCAGTATTTTATCTTATTTTTAACATGAAATGTTGGAATAGTGCTAACGAACTTAAGGGATGATGCATCACTGCTCTAAAAAGATGGACAAGGGAAAAAACTAAACACAAAACGGGGCCAGGTTTTGATACATCTTTAGTCAAGAAGAAAAACCAAACTTTTCTTTCCATGCTGAGCACTACAGCTGTAACAGCTTTATTACTGGATGCAGCTTTATATGTTTACATTTTTAGCTGATCATTGGCATCCTAGCCACATCTGGTATCATTTCTTACTGTAGTACTATTTTCAGCACAATTCTCTCTATTCCTGAACCTCTTGGTGATTAATCTTTCCTGTCTCTCTCCCTTTTCCTTTTCACCTCTTACCTTCTCCTTCAAGTCAAACACTTTGGTGGCCTTCTCTTCAAAGGATGAACAATGACATACAATACACTTTCCCACTCCTTTCTCCTAGCATGGAAATAGAGTGCCAGTTCTGCATTTTTGTTATTCTCTGCTAGCCAGGGACATAATCATAACCTTTACTCTGACCCCTACTCTAGTGGGCCTGACCTGACACTATATATTTAAGTCTTTTATGCAATTAGCACTGCATCTAGCAGCTTTTTCCAATCTCCTTTACTCTGACACACACAGCATTTTTTTCATAAACTGTTAATGAAACCTATCTACAGTTCCCTAATAACCGTGAAGCCATGTAAAATAAAAATAGACATCAATTTCTGTAAAAGGAACAAAACAATTGACCAACACATTACAAGCTAAATATCAGCTCACACCTATCAGATTGATTTTCAAAGGGCTACATTATTTATGACAAACATTTGTGCTTCTGTGAGCTAAGGTAAGCACATCTTAGGCTACAGCATGTGAATTTATTGTCTGTGGTTGATCAGAAAGAAAAACCCTACCTATAATTCATGTATAGCAATGAATTAAAAGAGGAACTGCCTTCTTTTGAAATATTGAGTATTACAGCCACCGTCAAAGGCAAGACACTGGACTAGAAAGGTCTCTGGTTTGATCTGCTATAGCATGGTCTATGTTCTTAGTCTCAAGTGACCATGTGTCTTTTCACATAATTTCAGGTAGTGAAAAAGCAGCTTTTCTCACCACTCGGGGTTTTAACATCCGGATGACTCTACCCATGTGAAACATATTGCTGGGTATTGTTAGGGCTGAGTCAGCTGTTATTTGAAAACCACACATTAATGCTTCCCTAGTGGCTTACAATGGGTTAGAGGTGGCTCGCAACATTCATGGAACATTTATTTCATATGTTTGCTTGTGCACAGGCAGCCTGTTACCCAACCAGATCTGAGTGAGGCTTCCATAATTTGAACTAGCCAATAGCAATTTGCAGCTTTTGGATAGGTGAATAACAAGGGATAGCCTAGGATACCACTATCCTGAACAGGGATTGTTAGCATGACAAAAGAAATGATCCTGGGGGTTAACTGATGGCAGACCGCCATTTTCAATGGGCAGTTAGGACTAAGCAAACTCTCTGAGACTGGATTGTATCAGCTATTAGAGACCTCGCTGAATTTACTCATGGGCACTAGCCTACTTTCGGTCCTTTGCTGACCAAGAGAAACCATCAATCCTCCACATCAAACAACATAACCTTGTCTCTGCCAAACTCTGTGACTTCACTGCCACCATTCCATACCACATGTTACAAATCCTTCTCGGTGTCCTGGTATCTTGCCCTGGGCCTGCCGATGGGCCTTCTCCAAAGCTCTTCAGGGAAGGCTATTCCCACACTGTTCTCTCTGAGGATCAGCAAGAGGTAAGTGAGATTGCCCCTTCCCACCTCTCAAAAATTCTAAAGGGCCTTTGGAGACAGAAAATCTCTCTCTCTCTCTCTCGCTCTCTCTCTCACCCTCCCCTCCCAAGGCACCAAAACCAGGTGAAACGCACTTGCCCTGCTGCAGCCATCAGCTTTATCAAGCTGACAGTACAAATATCGTACGTTCTTAGCAGGGAACTCTAATAAACATAATCTGGTAATTTTTGTGTGTGGCAGAAAGGTTTCTATCATGCACCCAGCATATTTGCATTAGCAACATTCTTCCTCTCTGTTGTCCCCCTAAAAAACCCAGCATTTTTTTATGTTTGTCAAAAGGAGAGATCACCTCCCCACCCCGTGTTACAGGGAGCAACTCTCCAGCACTTCCTGAACACAGAGACAGGGGGGCCCTTGGCTGCAGGATGGCTTGTGGAGTGATCTGGAGGATGGGGAAGCTCTCACCATGATGTCATCTTTCAGAGACATCTAATGTAACTTGGGAGGACCTGAGGTGGCAGGCTATGGTGGCACCTATGGATGTGGCAGTAACATCAGCAGCCTGGCCCGATAATCCTCTCACAAACATGTGTGCTGTTTCCATGAGGTAAGATCCTGAGCCCACAGGGATTTTTAGGAGTTTCGGGGCTAAATGCCAACCTTCCATACAGACTCACACAAGGCTCCCAGTTATCTATGAACTCCCCCCTCTACAATATTCCCAGCAACACATATAATTTATTGCACGGGGTGGAGGCTCGTAAATAAATACTTTACCATTCAAAAGGTGAACACAGCTTTGCTGAACTCTCACGTAGAGTCAAAAGGGGCAGTCAAAATGGGATTAAAGGATATGGAGGTGACACCTTGTGAAAGTTTAACTCATTAGGGCTAGGGCGTGCTGCTGGGTGTCATGAAAAGCGGAAGGAGAATAGGGACGTAAAATCCTGTTTAATTAGTTAACCAGTTAAATGTAAAGTTTAACTTGTTAACTGATTAAACAAGAGTGGATGGGGGGGCATTCCAGCCTGTTGGTCTGGAGCACCCCCCGCCCCACCGCCAACCCACCATGGTCATGCTGGAATGACCTCCGGGCAGGCGGGGAGTCGGCAGCCTCAGGCAGGGGGGAGGGAAAGACAGAAGTGGCTGCAGGGGTACGGGGAGGGATGGCGGCTCCCAGTCTGCACAGGCTCACATCCCTAAAAGGAGAGGCTACTTCACTTGAAGATACAGCATTTAAATTATTGTCAACTCTTTTTTTGTGTCTATAATGCTGGCAAACATCCATTAAAAGGTGGGAATTCCTTCAGATGCAGGAGACCAGAAATGCAAAAATGTTTTGCCATAGTTTCCTATAGGTTTAATCTCCTAGGAGTACATTATTTGAAGGTCTAAAATCTGGCTTTCTACTTAATCCTGCCACTTAGTGGCACTCATGATCTTTGAAAGGACAATACAAGCCGGAATAGCCAGATGTTTTCTATTTAATTTTCACATGCAGGGCTTAACAAGAGCAATTTATGAGTATGACAGTGTCACTGGTGGTCTGTGTGGTTTTGAAAGCTATACAAATGCTGCCAAAACACATTAACAGATCAATGGGGAAGTTTTTATTTTTTACAGGTTATACAATTATGCTCATTCTCTGGAAATTAATTTAGCTCAGGGCATTTGAATGATTTCCAGGGCAACTGGGAATGACTGTTATCAAGAAAGAAAGGCCCCCTACGGATTCCATATATGTAAAAAAAAAAAAGAGTGTAAAAAGCAGAGTAATCCCCAATTTTCTGTTCCCTTTCACAATAGAAAAAACATATTCTAAAAGTAAAATGGCAGTTGTATATCAGAACACGAGCCTTGATGAAACATTAACCATGAATATTGCTTTCCTGTCTCTGGGCACACAGGACAGCAACATTATTTTGAAATAACTAGTGTTATTTCAAAATAACTTAATCCACGTCTACACAGTAGGCAATTATTGCAAAATAATGTCAAAATACTGTCAAGCTGGAGGACTTCTTACTCCGACTCCTGTAATCCTCATTGTACGAGGAGTAAGAGAAGTGGGAGGAAGAGTGCTCTATTTCAAAGTAAGTGTTGTGTAGACGCTCCCAATTTTGAAATAAGCTATTTCAAAATAAGCTATGCAATTGACGTAGCTCAAATTGCATAGCTTATTTCTAGTTGAGCTGTGCTGCGTAGATGCACCCTCTGTGAGTATGTGCTAATCAAAACAGTGGTTTTCAAAGTTAGGTCATGGGTCTGCCTAGGTAAGCTGCTGGCGGACCCATGACACTTTGTTTATCTAAGTGTCCGTAACGATGGAACCTCACAGTTCACCATTTCCAGCCCAGGGAAGCTGTGGGAAGTGGTGTGGCCTGGCCCCGCCCACCATCCAACTTAGAAAACTACTGAAGGCGAAGATCACTATCATCTGTTGAGTTTCCTGGCTTTCTTCCCTACTCTGGAGACAGCTGCAGTTCTTGAAATTCACGTATCTACAATCCATTTAAAAATCACATTGATGTTTTTTCAACTATATCTGCACCCAGTAGGGGCATGAGTAAAAATCTACAGGGCTAAGCTATCTGTCTAATTAAGACACCACTTCTAAAGGATGCAAAGACCTTGTCTCTCTTGTGTTTGCAATGCACTGTCTGCATTCTGTCCATCATCACTCACACAAATGCCATCTCCTAGTCAAAATCCTTAAAAAACTCCTTATGTGCAGCCAGAAAGAAAACACTATATTTATTAAGGGTGAAATTTCAGGTGGGTTTTATGGAAATCCACAATTTTTCTTGGGAGAAATCATGCAGCAAATTTTCCTTAGAATAGCTGAGTTTCGCCTGGTTTTTTATATTTATTATTGTATTCTAAAATATTTTCTCCCACAATTAGAGTAGGGATGTTAATATTTAAAAGTTAACCAGTTAAACAATATAATGATAATCGTTTAACTGGTTAACTGGCATTCGGACAGCCTGCTGAGGATGTGGGGCTCCTCGAGCCCGGCCCTCTATGGCTGGAGCGGAGGCTACTCCAGCTGGCAGGGGTCCCGCCACGCCGTAGGGCTAGTCTGGTTGTCTGGAGTTCTGCTGCGCAATGGGTGGGAGGGATGCACTGACCGGCTGGGTCCCGCTGTGCCGCAGGTGGGAGGTTGGTCTGGCCGGCAGGAATCCTGCCGCGTGCAGGGGGCTGCGATGGCCGGGGTCCTGGTGCTTACAGACAATCGGTTAACCTTTTACATCCCTAAATTAGAGGTAAACATAAATAAAACTACATGCATCAGCTTCCATCCAAAAGACGTCTTCTTACGCATAGTATCAATCTATTTTTAGGGAGCCTACTACTTTTGTATCTAAGCACTAGAGTATATTTGTTGGACTATTTCCTACCAAATTAGCCAGAGCTTACTTAAGATTTCTATGAAATATAAAAAGCCTTTAAAATGTGGGAACAATTATATATACAATAGATATAGGTATAAATCAAGACAAGTAATCCTCACACAAGTTAATAGAACATATGGTACATTATTTTATTCACAACTTACATCTTTTAGACATCCAAATAGAAGGATACATCAAAAATAAGTTTTCCCCAGTTTAACACTACATGTTGATAACTTTCTTGCATTATTCACAAGTACTCTATTCATTTGGCAAACATAGGATGAAACAGAATTTATCTTATTTGCTGCATTCAATTTGCACCATTAAGACTGAGCCAAAATAAAGTTTGGATTTTAAATCTCAGTGCAATTTATATTGGTTCTTCCTAAGAACGCAGACCTTGCAAGCTTTCACAATTACATGGCACAATTTTTGTTTGTTTGTTTGTTTGGTTGGTTGGTTGTTTTTTTGCTGGGAAAATTCTAGAAAGTATCATTATAAAAGCATTTCGTCAGTTACTCAATACATTTTACAAAACATCTTTTGTCTCAAAGTATCCCCAGTCATGTTACAAAGCTATATATGGACAGACAACAAGAACAGAGAAATAAATTAGTTCAACTTCAAGTTTAGTCATCTCGTTTACCACCACACAGCAACACTATATATCAGTTTACGATAGTGAAGAACTTGATTCCCAATTAACGTGGGAGTGAGAGAAATAAAGTCCTAGAGAATATGAGCTCAGACTAGGGCAGCAGAACTCACATCTCTGCTCTAACAAGAAATGCCCAAGAATCATATGTGACCTGAATTGGTCAGAATCTTTAGTCCCCATGAGGGCAGAGAAAAGAAGATTCTACAGTCAATGAATAAAAAGTAAGGGTATGTCTACACTACCACCCTAGTTCGAGCTAGGGTGGCAAATGGAGGCATTCGAAGTTGCAAATGAAGCCCGGGATTTAAATATCCCGGGCTTCATTTGCATCTTGCCGGGCGGGCGCCATTTTAAAATCCCCTTAGGTCGAACTCCGTGCCCGCGGCTACACGCGGCACGGAGTAGGTAGTTCGAATTAGAGATCCTAATTAGGATGGCGCCCGCCCGGCAAGATGCAAATGAAGCCCGGGATATTTAAATCCCGGGCTTCATTTGCAACTTCGAATGCCTACATTAACCACCCTAGTTCGAACTAGGGTGGTAGTGTAGACATACCCTGAATTCTTAATTCAAGTTGCTGGACACAATTTCCAATTTCTTTATTTCTTTTTCACTCTGTAGGTTCCCAACTAATAAAATAAAGCTGTGTTTTTTTAATGTCAATCCTCAAAGCTGAGCTAATGTTGACCTAACATAACCAATACTATATAGGACTGTAATACAAGATTAACATCTCATCTGAAGGATTGCATCCAGAAACACAGCTTTCCCTTGCTTTGTTTTGAAGCACTGGTCCAGGTACAGAGTCAGAATGCCAAAGAAAAAATCCCTCTAAAGTACCAAGTAATTAGCACTGCCAGATGGTTTCAACAAAAATACCGGACCGCTTGACATTACATCACAATCTACATTACATCTTATTCAGAAAATACCAGACATTTATATTTTCTCATTTATATTTTCTCAATTTGTTTCCCAAACAGAAAGCTCAAATACTAGACTGTCCAGTTCAAAACCGGACACCTGGCAACCCGACAAGTAATTAACCATTAGCTCCATTGCCTGTGCTACCCGTGGTTTTTCTAGAGATCTAGACAATCTCCCATCCAACTGTGCTTAGCTTCGGCGATAACCAAAATCTCAGTTCAGGCCAGTATAGTCGCATAAACAAAAGTTAAGAAACTACCAAGAGAAAGTTTTCAAATATATTTGAGGAACAAATAATGTAACCTACTCAGAGCTCTCTTTCATATTGACGCTTTTTAATGTGACACTTAAGAAATGTTATTAGATATTTCAGAAAATAACAACTGAAATATGTCAGCTGAATTACAACGCATGTTGAACCTCTCAAGTCTGGCATTCTCTGGTCTGGCAACATTCGTGATCTAGAATGATTATAGTTAGCTGGAGGTTCACTTATCATGGTTGTGGGCAAATTTCCTGTAGTTCCATAAAGTTTGTTTACAGCTACCTGTCCTGGCTCTCAGTGTTCTGTGTTGTTATTTAGCTCTAATTTACCTCTAAATGTCTTCTAAGAGCCCAGTAAGCAGTGGAAGTGTTGGCAATGCTGCCAGACCACCCATGATTCAGCAAATTCTCTGGTTCTGCACTAGTCAGGTCCCAAGGGTACTGGACTAGAGAGGTTCAACCTGTATATACACAAAGCAGTGAAAGTAAAGAGAAAGGAGAGCTCTGTTGCATACTCTGCTTCTCCTCGCAACATCCAGGCCCTGTCCATTTCAGAGGTGACACCAGGCATCAATGCTACAGCCTTCCTAACAGAGAAACAATTGGGGATCTCTGACAATAATGTACACAGCTATCCAATATTACCCAATATTTAAACTTTTTTATGATAAGTATTAAAAGCCTATTGCCCTACTTGACTTGAAAAAGCTCCAACACATCACTGTGGATATAGTTTTCAATGTAGATATGCCTAATATTAAATCATTCATTTCCAAGGCAAAATGCATGCCTAATTATTTTAAAGTTGACCAAGTCCTATTCCAGTTATATTTAAATCCCTGCCTATATTATATCTTTCAGTTGCACTGTATTGGATATACAGTGAATTGCCAATTAAAGCAAAATCACCGATCAAGTCTTTAAATTATATAGGCACTCTTTCCACTGGTACAGTTTTCACATAATCTAGATAAACACTGTGGGCATAGGCCACTTCAGATTAAAAATGGATTCTGGAAAAGTTATGAGCTGGGCCTGTATTTCCCATGCCATAGTTAATTATTTGTATTTACTGAACTAGGGCCCTGCTGCTGGACAATAAGAGAGGGGGAATAACATAAATAGTAAATGTTGTGAAAGGCAATTATATTACTTCTGATCAGAGAGAGGGGCAGTGCTCTGGCAGCTATAAGTAGAAATCATGCATGCCTTTTACTCCGCCCCTGCCCCACCATGGAACTAGGATAAAATCAAAGAGGTGGGAATTACTAGCTCCCTGAATGGCATATTTCTTTCAAGCTTTGAGCCAACAGGAAGCCCTCCTGCTCATAAGACTAAACAAAAGGAAATAGCATAATAAACTTTAATCTGGGATAATAAAGCATCTCTTCTTAAAATTCCTTTCCTGTTCTGAACTGAATGCTTTACATAGCTTAACATTTGGGTATCCAGCAAGGGAATGTGAATATTAGACAGACAAACAGAATATCTGCAGACTGAGCAATCTAACACAAATTCAAAATCTGGAAAGCATATTGAGCATGTTCACTTACGATGACATCATAAAGGGTCTGACAATGTGAAACATATGTCAGCAGTCGTCTACATTCCCCACCCAGGATGCATGAAAATGTAATGAACCTTGATCATTTCAGTGGAGAAATTAGACCCATTTAGGACCTAAATTAAGATAATACATAACTCGAATACCAGTTAACCTTGAATAAGATTGTAATATGGCTACACTTTTTTAAAATGCAGCCTTATGCTTTACTACATACAACCTCCATAATTCTGAAGTTTAACATACCACTTTGAACCTACTTTGGAAGCAAAAACTTAAGACAGTGCACTTGAGTAAGCCGTTTATTATAAGGGGTGCATATGAAGTGATGACAATAAAAAAATCCTTCCTCAAGCACAGACATGCATGAAGCACTGAAAAATTTGGCAAAGAGACTGGCATAAAAACGTATATTCATGTGGCTGCCAAAGTTGCCAGGAGCATTCCCTCATGCTGAGCAATGATGTCTCTTAGGTGTCAGTTGGAGTGTTGCCCCGTTGGGTGTGATGTTTTATATTATTTCCCTTCTCTTAGGCTATGTCTACACTGCAGGCTTTTTGTGCAAGAAGTTTTTTGTGGAAGAGAACTTCCACAAAAAACTTCTTGCGCAATAGCACGTCCACACTACAAAAGCACATTGCAAAAGCGATGTGCTTTTGCGCAAGAGAGCGTCCAAACTGCATGGATGCTCTTGCGTAAGAAAGCTCTGATTACCATTAACAGAATAGCCATCAGAGCACCTGTATTTTTCTGATAGGCTCTTTTTGTGCAAGAAACCCCTGTTGAGCGTCCATACACACCTTTTTGCGCAAGAACTCTTGTGCAAAAAGGAGTTATTCCTTGTAGAAAGAGGTATACTTATACCGCAAAAAGCCCTCTGTTCTGCCATTCTACTGTAAATTTTCTTGCACAAAAACGCGCTTGAGGTGTGTACACTCCACGGTTGTTTTTGCACAAAACCATGTAGTGTAGACATAGCCTTACTGTCCAGCATTTCTGAGTCTTCCATGTGTTGTGCACACACAGGAGCCTTTCACTTTTTCTTCTGCTCTACATATTTGGTGCAGTTTATCTGCTTTCACTTTCATCTGCTACCAAGCCAGATATGCATGGAGACATATTTGAAAAGGCAGAAAATTAATCCCTGACATCATGTCTCCTGCTGTTTGCATCAAGGGTTTATCATGTCATGATGTAGAGAACGAAGTCTAAGTAATACCATCCACACCTATCTGAGTCACCATCAGGGGACACAAAAGAATAATGTTTGCTGCCCAAAAACAACCTTCACCAAACCTGGAGAACAGAATTTCTTTTTCTTCCACCTCTGGGAGAGAGTACACATGCTACTAATACTGTGTTTCAAGTAAAAGTATTTCTTATCTCTGCATTTCATTTAAAAAGGGTTCTATTATGTCCAAAATGAATTACCGTACTTTTTTTTATAACAGTTCATCTGGGTTTTCGATAGGCACCTGATCCAGAACTAGGAGTAAAGCTCCTGGACAATTTTTCGGTTAGAGAGCAGAACGGGAGAATATAACCGATTTTCAGAAAAACATTAAATACCCAAATTAAGAAAATTCAAGTCTAAACTTCATAAATTAATCTTCTGTCTTCTCAGTGCTGTCCACCCTTGCATACCACTATTACAGATTCTTTCTAGCTGTCACATTATATTTACATCTGACATGTTAGACTATATGGCAACCATACCTACATCACACTGAAAAAAAGAACTTACAGTTCTGCAGTCTCTTAGATGGTTTTGAAGGACTGGGTTCTTTCATTCCTTTAAAATTACTGAATCACTAGTTCCCACATCTAAGTTTTCCAGAAAACAGAATATTTTTGCCAATATGCAGGTATGGAACATCTTGCTGCTTGCAGGGGAGGAGACAGAAGTTTTTATTGAATTATCCCCTTCCACAGAAAGGAACAGTAATATCACTCAAGCACCAAGGAGCAGTTTGACTCCCAGGACTCAAAAGATTAAATTGAAGATATGAATCCAAAATTGAGGTACTCCCACTAAACCCCTCCTGACACACTCTCAAGAAAATATAAAAGATTTTTTTGTCAACATTTAACAATTTTCTCTCTTGTCTGACTGAGTTCATGAACCAAGAATCTGGGCCTTTAATTTTGTTTGTAATGCTGCTTTGGCTACTAGAAGAGTCTTTTTGCATTAGAGAGAAAGATATTTAATTGGCCTTTGATTGTCATAAGTCACTAAAATTTATTTTGAAGCACTCTCTTTCAATGTTATTTCTTTAGGGCTATGCAACCCATCACAGTTTTGCAGGCAATTGTTGTGAGGCCTCTGTTAGTTCTATGTTGACAAGGTGCAGCCAGATTTGTTTGTGTCGGATAATTTCTAGGATATATGGAGAGTGGAGAAAGGTATTTTGCATACATCAGGAGGCTGCCTAGGGTACAGCAGGTTTCCTTTCATTAAGAGGGAGGCTAGTTGGGGAGAATATAATGTCCTGCCTGTTTGTGAAAAAAACCTGATGGAAAGTAAAGTCTCAGTGCTATACACGGTAAATAGCTATTAAGCAAATATGAAGATTTCAGGCTTCTGTGTATCATGAGTATAAAGAGATTTTACAGCCATTTTTTTTAAGTTTAATGTCCCATTACTCACAAACCACTTATTTGATTAGCCTCAGGAGGCTTTTCCAAGTTCTCCTCTTCAGGCCTAGTGGCATGGGGTCCACTTAGCTCTGCCAGTTGGTGTGCTGTCTTCAGGTGGTATCCCTCATGTCGTTCTCTCACCCTGTGGATCCGCCTCACTCCAGAAACTGCAGCATGCTCTTTTCATGACTCAGCCCTCTGGTTGGGTCACCCCCCCACATTCTCCCCTTCTAGGGTTACCCTAAGTCTTTCTATGCAACAGTCCTAGGAATTCTTCACCTGTGCTTTCCTGATGGAACCAGTTCACCAGTGTCCAGTATGGAAACATACTCCTAGTTCCAGCCCACGGCTCAGCAGTTCGGAGCTCCATCATCTTAGCCCTCCCTGGTCCTTCCATGGACCGCTTCCTATTCTTCCTGGTCTCCCCTCTTCTCTGGAATTACCAACGCCCTCTTCCCCAGGAGTGACTACTCTTTTCCTCCGCAGCCCTGTCTGGTCTTTACTCCTGGGCTTTACGGGCCCCGCCTATTCCTGCACTGTTTCTTTGTCCACTTCATGCTGCTTCGCTACTCTTTCAGGTGCAGCCCGGGCAGATAATTTGCTAACTTAGTTACTTTAAGCACTGCTAGTCCAATGCAGGGTGAGCACCCTACCACACCTAGGCTTAGATCAATGCATGTAGAATGTGTTGCTAAAAGAACAGGGATAAGTCAACCCAGTTTCACAATGGAAACAGTCAGTCACTATGGATATTGCAATGCAGCACTGAAGTTTTTTAGTATATTACCATAAAGAATAATTCACAGCTTTCTCAATCCTCCTCTGCCCAGAGTAGCATGGAGCAGTGTCTTGCTACCCAGAGGCTCGTGTACCAGTATGAGGGAAATCCCATGTAAACTCACCATTTGTTGCTGAAAATATCTATAAAGCACCATATGAGTTACTCATATTTCTGTGTTTTATTGGATGCCCAGACATAGTCGCACAAACCCACAGAATTGGAATATTGCCACAATAGCCATGCTGTTATATTTGAAACCGTTTCCCTAAATACACATATTTCTTCAATACTGGAGTTTCCAGTAACCGTTGTGAACCTTAATATCCAAACTGACTTTCTGTGCCAATGCCTAAGAAGTAAATCAGTTTCTGCAAGTGGCCTAAGAAGTACAGCAAGTTAGTACTCTTCTGTGTTGTCCCATCTTGAGATTAGCATTCAAAAATTGACAAATGCCACAAAATGCCACAGTGAGAATAGCAATAGAGATGTAGCCGTGTTAGTCTGGTCTCGCTGAAACAAAAGACAGGACTATGCAGCACTTTAAAGACTAACAAGATGGTTTATTAGGTGATGAGCTTTCGTGGGCCAGACCGAGTCATGCCAATTTTCTTCACAATTTGATCTGAAGAAGTGGGTCTGGCCCACGAAAGCTCATCACCTAATAAACCATCTTGTTAGTCTTTAAAGTGCTGCATAGTTCTGTCTTTTGTTTCCACAGTAAGAAGTGAGTGAAACACTCTCAAATGAACTCGCACAGAAAAATGATGAAGGATAAAAACGCCAAATCACACGAGTGAACATTTTTCCCAAAACTATCCAGCCATATCTGACCTGTCAGTCCCCATAGATACACAGAATCATAAGGCTGGAAGAGACATCAGGAGGTCAACGAGTCCAACCCCCTGCCCAAAGCAGGACCAATCCCAGCTAAACCATCCCAGCCAGGGCTTTGTCAAGCTGGAGCATGAAAATCTCTAGGGATGGAAATTCCACCACCTTTCGAGGTAACGCATTCCAGTGCTTCACCAGCCTCCTAGGGAAATAGTTTTTTCCTAATGTCCAACGTAGACCTCCCCCAAAGTCCCTCATCCTCAAAGAAAACCTGCACAGCATATTTAAAAGTTGAGCATAAAAATTTAAATTCATATCTTCGCTACACACAAAAATCATGGTCTTAATAAAGACACTGAATTTATGAGAGGCAGGTTGGGTGAGGTAATACCTTGTATTGAACCAATGTCTGTTGGTGAGACGGACAAGCTTTCAAGCTCACACAGAAAGCTTGAAAGCTTGTCTCTCTCACCAGCTGAATTTGGTCCAATGAAATGTATTACCTCACTCACCTTGACTCTCTAGCATGCTTCAAATGAAAATCAATTTGATCATCTCATCTTTGTTACTTCCAAATTTGTTCAGATCACAAAACACACACACACACACACTATATTTTTTTTCCTGCAGGACAGCAAAGTGACATCATCCCATCACTCTGAGTCCCACCTGCATCATTCCTCCCTTCTCCCTCCTTTTTCCTCTCTCCCCAGTGCTTGAGGGGCAGGAGCTGTGCCATCTCGCTCCTCCCCAGTGCTGCAGGGGGGAGCCGGAGTTGTCGTA
The DNA here is from genome assembly GCA_032595735.1 of Pelochelys cantorii. Lineage (NCBI taxonomy): Eukaryota > Metazoa > Chordata > Testudines > Trionychidae > Pelochelys > Pelochelys cantorii. Next base: position 35,649,986 of record CM064340.1, read on the forward strand.
CCACAGCCTCAGACCCCACCACCGGTAGCTGAAGGGAGAGAGCTGGGCCTGGCGAGGCTTTGGCCCTTCCCGGCAGCTGGGGTAGGGGGGAAGCTGGGGCTGACACATCCAGGAGTGGGTAGAACCAGGCCTGGTGCAGCCTCGACCCTGCCCAACGTCCGGGGGGAGAGAGCCAGGACTGGCCCGGGTAGGGGGGTGTAGGCAGGGCTGCCATGCCTCAGCCTGGCCCTCCCAGTGGTCTGGGGGGAGATAAGGGGCTGCCTAGCCCCAGAGAGAGAGGGGAGCTGGTGAGCGTAGCGAGCAGCGTGTGCAGCCCTCTAGTGTGTGTGTATATATATATAATTGTCTAATATACGTACTTCCATGAATATAAATACATATGGATTCACTCTGCAGCCATTAGGAACAATCTGGATTGCTGTTCCATGTGTGTATGGGTCTAGATCAGGCCTCCGTGGGCTGGATCCAGCCCACCAAGCCACCGGATCTGGCCCGTGGACGCAGCGGAGAGTCTCAGGCAGACTCCCCTGCTTGCCCTGCCCCCTTACGCCACTCAGAAAAGTGGCTGCAGGGCCGATTGTATTCCACAAACTGTGAGCCTGGAGGGGAGGGAGAATGATGCTTCATGACATCAGGAAGGGGGGCTAGGGAGGGGTAAGTGGAAGGACGTGAGGGAAGAATGGGGCACAAGCCCCCAGTGGGGAGGACCGGGGTGGCTCTGAGGGCTTCTCGGGGTGGACGCTCTCCCGCAGGGCCTCCTGGATCCTGACAGCTCCCCAATGGACCCCCCGGATGGCAGCCTGCAGCAAGTGCACCCGGGCTGATGGCAATGACCCCACGAGACGCACCGGCGTGCCCAGGGGCAGCTCTGGCTCCATGTGGCTGAATGCTGTGGTGTCCTGAGTGTGAGCACTCAGAGCACTCCAAGACCGGACTGCTTTGCTGTCCCTCATCGAGGTAGACAAGCAAACGGGGAACCCTGAGAACTGTCTGTCCGGGGTGGGGGTAGGGTCCCTTTAAGCACGGAGCGCAGTTAGCCTCAGGCAGCAGCCCCACACACTAAGTCCTAACCTGATGCCCTGCCGGCACTGGTTCTGGCCAGCCTTAACTTCGGTTCAGGGTGGATACGCTATTTCGAAATAGCAAAACGCTATTTCAAAATAGTTTTTGTGTATAGATGCGTTATTTCAAATTAGCTTAATTCGAATTAACTATTTCGAACTAAGTTAATTCAAAATAGCTCTGCAGTGTAGACATATAGAGATACCCTCCCAGACTTCATTGGCCCTCCTGCAGCAGGGATGGGCAAGATAGCCTCTGTGGGCCGGATCCAATTCTCCAAGCTGGTTTATCCGGCCCACAGACAGCCTGCTACTCCCCTGTCCCCAGGCCAATTGAGACCTGGGGATGCAGGAGCTGGTGATTCTCTCTAGGGGCTGGGGGGCGGGGACAAAGGCTTCACGTACTCCCCCGGCCCCCAGACCAATCAGGATCTGTGAGTGGGAGAGCCTGGGAAGCCTCCTATCCTGCCCCTTTTGCCTGAGGCCCGCCTCTTCCAGGGAAGCCTGACACCAAGTCAGAAATTTGTGAAGTGGCCCCCCTTCAAAAATTATTGCCCACCCCTGGTCTAGACTGAGGTGTATTGGAAAAATGTGGAAAAGCTAATGTAATGTCTGGCATCATTTTGCTTGGCTCCCATCAGAACTCCAACCAGACCCTCATCTCAGCTCCACATGCATATTTTAAAGGAAAAAAAATCCCTAAATCATCTAAGTTTTAAATGTTCTTTAAAAAATATCTCTCTCTTCTTTCTAGGAGAGAAAATCTAAGGTTTCAAAAATCCTGAAGAACTTTCATATGTGTCACCTGAAGTTTTATTTTTTTCTATGGGTTAACAAATAACATCAGTCATAAGAAATAGCTGCAAGACAGATGTGAAGGATAACAGCACTAATCTGTAGTAATGCCAGCAATCTCAAATTTATTCTGCAGCTCTCACTGGGCTATCATTAGTGCTATAGCCTAATGTTTATCCTGATAAAGAGATTCCCTCATTAGGAATAAAAAATGATACCTAACATAATCAGTGAAAACCTCATCTCCCAGGGAAGATACGATTTAAACCCCATCTTTCATATTACTTACACTTAGGTAGAACTTTGTATGTGGTTTTACTTAATTGGAAAGTTGCTTTATTCTTGTCCTGGTCAGTTGATACCTAAAAAGAACTCAGTTCTTTCCCTGTTCTGTGGTTGTTCTTCAAGAACCCATGTAAAACTTACTTGTCACCAGAAAAAAAAAAATAGAACAGACAGATTATAGGTTATCTCAAAGGGCAAAGGATACTCCTGTCTCTTGCTGAGATGATTCATTTGCACTTTGGTTTTACAAATTAGATTAACAACCCCGGTGACATTTCACCTTCCTGGCTATTCCTTGAAAAAAAAAACCCACACATAGCTTTTGAAGAGAGTTTGAATGCAAATACAAAATCACAAGCATCATTAACTCTAATGCATGAGGCATACGCTGGTGCTTCAGTCATAACAGCACCTAATGGGATTGCTTTCCTGAACTGATTGATATAGGTTCCTACACAGAGACTCAGGTATGAGATCTGTTTGATTTCTCTTCAAGACAATACAAATCCATCTGTGATAGATGGACAAAACTTGGTTAAACATTAAATTTAATGAAGCATTTGCAAAACCACGTTTTTACACCATAGTGATTTGTTGGAATTGCCTTGTCAAGGAACCATATTAATAAAAAAAAATAGTAATGGCTTTAAAGAGGGATGCTGTGAAAGAGACTACCCCACTCATTTGTCCAAAATAATTGAAAGTAATATCTGATGAAAAGTTTGATCTTATCATATTTGTGGAGAGAGTGGTTCCACTAACTTCCTCTTATGCTGCTTTGAGATAAGAAGGTGTTGAAAAGCAAGATATTTCCGTAACTTTGTTAATGTCTTATCATTTTCGGTGACCGATGAAAACACCGAAAATATTTTTTGAAATGAAAATCATTTATCAGGACTGAAGCGTTCTAAATTTTCCCTGAAATGCTTCATAGGTCACAGCCTCAGAGACTAAGATTTAAATCTCTTTCAGATGAATTTGTTAAAACAGGAATGCAATTTGCTTTTGATATTATTCAGCAAAACTTCTATTCATGAGACCAATACATGTTTGGAAATGATGATGAAGCCCAGATTTCTTGACTATTGAAATTGGCTACAATTACAAGAGGGGGTCCCCAAAACTGTGACTCACGATGATGTTAAACATTAATGGGTGGAAGTGAATATAATGTATTAAGGGTAGGATTTTCAAAGGATGCCAAGAGAATGATGAGCGGCCATACTTTCATTGAGTTTTAATTCAATTTGGAATCCTAATGCCTAGTGTCTCCTTTGAAAATTCCAGTCCAACATCCATATTTTACTGAGCTAAAATTTTGAATAATTTTACTGAATTCTGGACCAGTGAAGATATAAATTAGGAAATAAGACACCATTTGACATAGGGAAGAGAGATTCAAGAATGGAACCTGGAAAGATGAGCCAACTAGCAGAGACCCAGGATATGATCCTATTGACATCTCAATTATTTCAAGTAACATGCTTTCCAGAAAATACATTAATCTGTTTGTATTTATACCAAAAGAAGCTTTACATCATTAGCATGTGTGCAGTTTATTCTTCTGTGTCAATTAAAAGATGTGGCTTTCAAAATCAGTACCTGGAAGGTAATGTTTAATTAAATTGGTACATTCAGAAATTAAGTAAGTACTTATCTACAGTCTAACTACATTTTACCGGAGATTGTTGGTTGAGATGATATGACCAAATTATATAATTTGTAAAAGGCATTTCCAGCTTGTTTGGCATATTAGGGATCAAGAGTTATATACCAATACAAAATGCATCTATTCAGAATATGTTAGAATAATTAAAATAAGTTATTGCATTGCAATAAGTTTTACTATGAAATATATTGTTTTATAGATTCAATTTATGGTTACTTGATGAAGTGCTAGTGTTTTAAGTTAAATTCAGTCTTTGAGACATAACACATATTTTAACCACCTTTATTTTCCATTCTGTAACTTCCAACATAACCGTAACCTTTATAATATTTTATTACAAATATTATCAAAAAGAAGCTTGCATCTATACCTTAAGCCAGGAGTCTAATGAATGGGTAGAATTTCAGGATGGTACTCAATTGATTACTTAATCAACATAAATGTAATCTCTTGTGTACTTGATTATTCTCATTACAGTAATTAGCGGATCATGTTCAGTGAACATTTTAGTAATAATCTTTATAGAATTATAGAATCCTAGAACTGGAGGGGACCTCGAGAAGTCATCAAGTCCAGTCCCCTGCCTTCATGGCGGGACCAAGCGCCATCTAGATCATCCTTGATAGATGCCTATCTAACCTGCTCTTACATATCTCCACTGATGGAGATTCCACAACCTCCCTAGGCAATTTATTCCAGTGTTTATCCACCCTGACAGGAAGTTTTTCCTAATATCCAACCTAAATCTCCCTTGCTGCAATTTAAGACCATTGTTTCTTGTCCTATGTATGTGGTCCCTGAAAAATTTGAAATTTGTTTAACATAGATTAAAAATTGATAGGAAACAGGTTTTTTTAATTTCTCAGGAGAACTAGTGCCCCGGACTGAGCCTAAAATTTTCCAGTGTGACATTAATAACTGTTTTTGAATAGTTAAATATTGTAATACATTAATATATTTGTTTTGGGTTTTTTTGTATTTTTATAACTGGCTGATTTATTGTAATTGCAGTGATGACTGGCTTATACAGTAAAACTCTTATGTTGTGCGTGTTGTTTTAAAATAACAAACATAGTTGGATTTAGCAAGTCATGCTTTGAAAAGCATAATTTGATAGACACCACTAACATCCCACTAACATGGAACTATAAAAGAAATGCACATTCTTTGATTACATATTACAGCCAATAGCGACAGAAGACAATGAGGGCTTCCATTTAAATACTTTCTTCATATGGTTCTAGATACAATTGGTTGCAAAATAGCTTGCTGAATGATCAAAAAGATGAAGGAGCTAGCAGCAAATTCACCGAGAATGTTGTGGAGAAACTTTGTCCACAATAAATGATGAACAAAAACAGCCTTGATAAGATGAGAAAGTCTAAGCTGTAATAAAATTAGAAATTCTTTAATATGTATTGTTAAAGGGCTTTGTGATACACAGATAAAAAAGTGGTTTATAGAGGAGAAATACTTCTATTATTACTAAACTAAAAGGCAAGGAATAATCCAAACAGCTAGACTGAAATACAGTTATTTTAGGTTGATGGGCCAAAAAAACTGGGAACATGCAATTTTAAGTAACAATCGGGGGGGGGGCAGGAAACAACTGAAAGAGAGATTATTTTTATGCAACAGCCATACCATGTGCAAAGAATCAGAGAAAAGGATTCAGGGGCTATTGTATAGAAGTTCTTGAAGCAATTAGTGAAACAGCTCTGCAGTGCAGAAAACAAACAGGCTACCAGGACGCTTCCATGTGTGGAAATAATGCAATTCAACACATGGTTTGTTTCTTTTCAGAACACTGTCTAGATCTCATATGACAAAGCATTAAGATTTGGCCACCTTGAATAGAAAAGGTCTTTCCTTAGAGACAATGCAATATGGCACAATCAGGCCAACTGTGAGATGAAAGTATATTTGTGTGAGAAAAGGCTAAACTTGGACATTCTTGTTTCAGGGGACAAAGAGCCTGGAATCATCAAATATAGGACTTGTGGCTAGCATATGGATGCCAAACTCCCCAACACTCCTTTGAAAATTCCTTCCTTGAAGAATTATGAAGGGGTTTGGCAAAGTGCAAACAAACTCTAGTGCACCAGAGAGGGGTTCAAAAGCCAGGGAAAATAGGAGTATATCAGCAAATAGGCAGATTCCACTAAGACACAAACATGTGAAACAAATTGTGATTGAAGCCTGCAGGCCAATGATTCCAATTAGAGATAAGGGAGACATTTTTATGAAGAAAACAAGGAATTAGAAGAGATAAAACAGATTTAGGAGGGATTAATTCTCAAGGGGACGAGCTCTCCAGGACATAGGACATTTCCTGTCCAGCTAATTCCAGGGATCTTGCAGCTTTCCTTTCAATGTCAGTAAACTGCAGTTAATTGAAAACACCATTGCAAAAAAATCTAACATTAAAATTTGCTGAAAAAAATAAACTATTTGTGCAAACACTGACCGTGTTCTCTTTTCAAAAGGTCCTACATTATTTACAGTCATGCTTAAAAAACCTACAACTCACAATGATATTATTTGTGCCAGCTGGCGAGAGAAACAAGCTTTCAAAAGTCTACACAGCACGCTTATTTCAAAATAAGCTATTTCAGACTTGTTTCCCCGAAATAGCTTATTTTGAAATAGCACATTTACACTACAGGGAAGTCTGAGGCAGGCTTCCCTAATTTGGGCATGCTACCTTGATTTAGAGCCTCAGGAGGCACTGGGGAGTAATTACTTTGAATAGCCCTGGGGAGGAGCTATTTTGAAATAGCAACTATTTTGAAATATTAGCATCCAGACTACTGCTATTCCAAAATCGCTATTTCGGAATAAGCGTTATTCCTCCTGGAATGAGGTTAACGGATTTCGAAATAAGCCATCCGTTATTTTGATGCTTACATTATTATTTCAAAATAACAGCCATTATTTTGAAATAACTGTGCTGTTTAGATGAATCCTAACAGAAGTTGCTTCAATAAAAGATACTACCTAATACACCTTGTTTCTCCATTAATGTTATTAAACTATTTAAGTGAAAAAAATATGCAACTGCTGAGTTCCTTTTTCAGTTATTTTCCAAAATCCAGAACATTAGCTAAGAGAGTCTATGCCAGTGAATGTTTACTTCACCTGTGTGCCAAGAAAAAGGATCGGATACTCAGCTAGCATGAATTGTCGTAATTCCACTGGCTTGAGTGGAACTATGTCACTTCACAGCAGCTAAAAATAGAACCCAAAGCCTCCAATTTGCCACTTCTGTTATCCACAAAAAGTATTCTGGAAAACCCAAACATAATGGAGTGTTATAATCACCGTGTTACACAAACCCCTTTCTTTCCATTTTATGCTTCGGTATTCAGTATAATCTTGAAAAGGACCTGAATGCAAGCTTTGAATGTTCAGTATCTCCACAAACAACACATCTTCATAACAATCACCTTTATCTGAGGCTGGTCAGAGCTGAGGAACACATAATGTGCAACAAGTGCCTGAAGGTATGCTAGATCGATCATGAGATATAGTTGTGAGTTTTTATTACCATGCTGGAAAAAAAGAACATAAAAGCAAGGAGTTCTGTGCCAGATGTAAGAATTTAATACTGTTCATATCTGATTAGCATTAGGAACACGTGCTTTGAATATGAAACACTTGTAAGTCTCCCCAGGTGAGTGCTCAATCTTATCTTTGCAAATTCTGTCAGAAATTTATATACCTTCTTCTTTTCAAACAGGACACAGATAAAGCTTGATCTAGCAGCTAAATGACTTTGATTGTATTTTTAATATTTTAATGTAATGACTTTAAGCAGCATATCTCCCTCAGGTAAATATTACAATAGGAAAAAAACAAAGTTTGACTGCAGTTTCATCTGAGTGCTCAACCAGCAAGAGAGAGGGAATTCATCCTAGCTTTCTCTCCTTCCTTTTTTAACTGTTCTTTCACACAGTACTTCTACTGTGAATGTCATCATTAAGTATTAAAATTTGTCTCATAAAGTCAGTAATTATTGTTACTTTTAGTTACCATATTATAATATTAACTAAAGATGAAAAAAACTGGTTGGGGTAAAGAAAACAAATACATGTCATGTCCTCAAACTAGACCAAATATCTTCACTTAACAGTATTTTCAGGTTCCAGACAGAGAAGGATTTTTAAGATACAATAAGAAAGATTTCCAGCCAATTATGTGTTCCCAATAAGAATCTTTGGAATTAGGCCTCTGAACTGAGTGAGGATCTCATTTAAGTAAACCTGGGTATGTCTACACATCAAAGTTAATTCGAAATAACAGCCATTATTTCGAATTAACTTTAATAGCGTCTATACAGGCAAACCGCTATTTCAAAATAAAATCGAAATAGCGGGGCGCTTAATTCGAATTAGTTAAACTTCATTCTACGAGGAATGATGCCAAATTTGAAATAGCTAATTTGAAATAAGCGCTGGGTAGACGCTTATTTCAAAGGGGGCCTCCAGCCCTTTCCAGAGAGCCCTGGTAGCCACTCTGGGCCAAACCAGGAAAACTCCTCTCCTCTCCCCCAGCCCCCGAGCCCTTAAAGGGGTAGACTCTGTCCACACTGCATGTGCCAGCTACAGGACTGCCAGCACAGAGCCAGCAGTCACTGACCCTGACACAGTGGCCCCAAGATGAGCCGGGCAGCCAGATCCAGCCAGCCCTCCACCGCCCAGTCCCCCAGCTCCCAAGAGCCAGCCACAGGCTGGAGAAGGTGGGCGCCCTCCTGGGCTAGTGCAGAGATCATGGACCTCATTGAGGTTTGGGGGAGGCCTCCATCGTCCATGATCTCCTCACTAGATGAAGGGACGCGGCCGTCTACAGCCTCATAGCTGCCACCATGGCCACTAAAGGCCACATGCGCACCCAAGAACAGGTGCGCATGAAAATTAAAGAATTGAGGCAGGGATATGCCAGGGCCACATGGGGCAGCTCCTTAACAGGGGCACACACCTGCCCCTATTTCGAGGCCCTGGACCGCATCCTGGGGGGCGGGAAGATCCGTGCCACCCCAGGGAGCAGCGAGCCAGGAGCAGAGGGCCCTGACCAGGGAGCAAAGGAGGAGTCGCCACGGAGGGTGCCACGCTGGCCGGACCCCCGAGCTGTCCCAGCAGCGGCGTCACCAGGGTCATCCGGGGAGGCCACACCTTGTAAGTGCCATCACTGTCCCCTTCCCGGGGGGCTGAGGTGGGAGACCAGGGACCGCGCGCGTGGGCCTTGCTTACCACGGATCACGCAGCAACCTGTGTACGTGTGAGCACATGCCATGCCACCCCTGAGCAGGTGGCTCCAGCTGCGTGCCACACAGGGGCTGTGGCCTGATAGCCACACGAGTGTGTGAAGAGACCTGACATGTTCCTGACCCCGGGGCGGGACACAGCAGGACGCCCTCCCTTCACAAGCCCCCTCTACACAGAGGCAGGGGACATCTCCCCCCCACTATACACAGCACAGGGGCATGGGTGCGGTCTCGGGGCAGCTCCCACTCCTGGGGATAGCCAGACATTCTGACCATGGCCTCTGTGCAAGCACAGCAGCTCTGACGGTGCAGGGTACGGTCACCCTCACCTCGCAGGGGGGGGGCTTCACCCACTGTGTCCCCAGGGAGAAGTGACAACTTCTCTTCTTTTTCCACAGTTGCACCAGCTGCGCGTGCAGGGCGCACCACCCCGCCCGGGACATCCTCCCGCACCCGAGGGCTCAGCAAGTCCACCACAACACTGCAGGGGTACCGAGACCCTGCGAGCCCTGCACCGCACCAGGAGCAGTGGGTGCAGGACGAATGGGAGTTCCAGCGGGAGCTGTTTGCCCAGGGTCATGCCATCTGTGCCCATCTGCAGACCCTGGTGCAGAGGGTGCTGCCTCGTGCCGCTCTAGCACCTGCTGCCTCCCCAGCTTCCGCTCCTCCTCCCACGCCTTCTCCCCGTCCCGCCTCTCCCTCCTCAACCTCCACACTGCCCACCTCAACCTCCACACCCTCCTCCCCATCCCCCCGGGGACGCCGAGGCCCCCGCACCCGCCGTGCCGGGAGACAGTTGGCCCGGAGAGACCCCCACCCCTGAGCCCTGAGCTTCCCCTCCCCTTTCTTCCCCTTGCTTCCCCCTACCAGCTCCCTCCTCCCAGTTTTCCCCCTCCCCTCTCCCACCCTCGCTCCTCCCCTCTCCCGCCTCCTTTCCCCAGTCTCCTCATACTTTCATTCCCCGCCCCCCCAGTTTTGTTAAATAGAGTTGATATTTTTGAAAATACGTCTATTTTATTTGACATTAGGAAGGGGGGCTAGGGAGGGGTACACGGAAGGACGTGAGGGAGGAATGAGGCACAAGCCCCCAGTGGACAGACCAGGGAGGCTCTGAGTGCTCCTCAGGGTGGACGCTCTCCCACTGGGCCTCCTGGATACTGACAGCCCCCTGATGAATCTCCCAGATGGCAGCCTGCAGCAAGTACAGCCAGGCTGATAGCAACGCGTCCATGAAAAGCACCAGAGTGCCCAGGGGCAGCTCTGGCTTCATGTTGCAGAGTGCTGTGGTGTCCTGAGTGAGGGCAACCAAGGCACTCTGAGACACAAATGCTTTGCTGTACCGCAGCAAGGCAGGCAAGCAAGCAGGGACACCTAAGAACCAGCTGCCCGGGGGGTTGCGGGGTTTGTCCCTTGAGCACAGGCCTCAGATAGCCTCAGGCAACAGCCACACAAAGACACTCCTTACCTGATGCCCTAACCCTGACCTGGTTCTGGCTGGCCTTAAATCTGAATCAGTGTCCACTCAGTGTGGATGCGGTATTTCGAAATAGCAAAAAGCTATTTCGAAATGCATTTTGTGCGCAGACGCGTTATTTCAAAATAACTGATTTCGAATTAACTATTTTGAAATAAGATATTTCGAAATAACACTGTAGTGTAGACAAACCCCCAGAGACTACAGGTAATAAAAACATCACATTCAGAAGCTATATACATGGAGGAATGAGGATATGATATACACAGTTATGTACAGTGTTTCATGTTTGAAATCTACTTCCCAGGCAGAATAAAATCTATTGGTGAAAAAGTTATTTTACATGAGCTACTGTTTGTGTTTTCCTCTGAAGCAGAAATGATGGAGACAGTTAAATGAGCCTAACTTTAAATGTGGATGAGGCATGAATCCGTCTTAAGTTGTGATGAATGAAGTATATACAGGTTTATTCTACTCAGCTAACATGAAGCATCTTAACGGCTAAAAGGCTTAATGGCTAAAAGGAGACATTTAGTTCAGTATAAACAGAGTGTAAAGTATGCTGCTAATGAGCACCGTATTCTCCAACAGGTCTACATTTATTATAGTTATTAAATATTTATATTATAGTAGCAACCAGGGCCCGGATTCTCATTCTACTTTCAGAGGGTATGTCTACACTACAAAGTTAATTCGAACTAACAGCCGTTAGTTCGAATTAACTTTCATAGCGTCTATACATACAAACCGCTAGTTCGAACTTAATTCGAACTAGCGGAGTGCTTAATTCGAACTAGGTAAACCTCATCCTACGAGGAGTAACGCCTAGCTCAAATTAAGTAGTTCGAATTAAGGGCTGTGTTGCCACTTAATTCGAACTAGTTGGAGGCTAGCCCTTCCCAGGTTGCCCTGGTGGCCACTCTGGGCCAAACCAGGGAAACTTTTCTGCCCCCCTCCTGGCCCCGGAGCCCTTAAAGGGGCACGGTCTGGCTACAGTGCTTGTGCCAGTTGCAAGCCTGCCAGCACCCAGCCAGCAGACCCTGCACCTGGCACGGCATGAGCCAGCCACCCGCTTCCACCCAGCCCTCCGCTTCTTCCCAGGACCAGGCTGGTGGCTCCCAGGAGCCTGCCCGAGGCCACAAGAGGCGGGCGCTTGCCTGGTCTAGTGCGGAGATCGTGGACCGCATCGAGGTTTGGGGGGAGGCCTCCAACGTCCACGACCTCTGCACTAGGCAAAGGAATGAGGCCGTCTAGGGCAGGATAGCTGCCAGCCTGGCCACCAAAGGCCACATGCGAACGCAGGAGCAGGTTTGCATGAAAATCAAGTTGGTCCAGTGAGACCCCCGACCCTGAGCCCTGAGCTTAGAACATAAGAACGCACTACGCACAGGAATGCGGCCGTCTACAGCCGCATGGCTGCCAGCCTGGCCACCAGAGGCCACATGCAAACCCAGGAGCAGGTTTGCATGAAAATCAAGTTGGTCCAGTGAGATCCCCGACCCTGAGCTTAGAACATAAGAATGGCCGTACTGGGTCAGACCAAAGGTCCATCTAGCCCAGTAGCCTGTCTGCCGACAGCGGCCAGCACCAGGTACCCCGGAGGGGATGGACCGAAGACAATGACCAAGCCATTTGTCTCGTGCCATCCATCTCCAGCCTTCCACAAAGAGAGGCCAGGGACACCGTTCCTACCCCCTGGCTAATAGCACTCCATGGACCCAACCTCCATGAATTTAGCTAACTTCTCTTTAAACTCTGTTATAGTTCTAGCCTTCACAGCCTCCTGTGGCAAGGAGTTCCACAGGCTGACTATTTGCTGTGTGAAGAAGAACTTTCGCTTATTAGTTTTAAACCTGCTGGCCATTAATTTCATTTGGTGTCCTCTAGTCCTTCTATTATGGGAGCTAATGAAGAACTTTTCTTTATTCACCCTCTCCACACCACTCATGCTTTTATAGACCTCTATCATATCCCCCCCTCAGTCTCCTCTTTTCTACGCTGAAAAGTTCCAGTCTCTTTAGCCTCTCTTCATATGGGACCTGCTCCAAACCCCTAATCATTGTAGTTGCCCTTTTCTGAACCCTTTCCAAGGCCAAAATATCTTTTTTGAGGTGAGGAGACCACATCTGTACACAGTACTGAAGATATGGCATACCATAGTTTTATACTTCCCCTCCTCCTTCTTCCCCTGGCTTCCCCCTTCCAGCTCCCTCCTCCCAGGTTTCCACCTCCCCTCTCCCACCCTCTCTCTTCCCCTCTCCCACCCTCCTTTTCCCAGTCTCCCCAGAGGTTAATCCCCCCCCCTCAGTTTTGTTAAATAAAGAGAGTTTCTATTTTTGAACACGTGTCCTTTATTTTTCACATCAGGAAGGGGGGCTAGGGAAGGGTAAGTGGAAGGAGGTGAGGGAGGAATGGGGCACGAGCCCCCAATGGGGAGGACTGGGGTGGCTCTGCGGGCTCCTCGGGGTGGAAGCTCTCCTGCAGGGCCTCCTGGGTCCTGACAGCCCCCCGATTGACACCCCTGGAAGGCAGCCTGTGGCAAGTGCAGCCGGACTGATGGCCGAGTGCTGTGATGTGCCGAGTGTGGGCACTCAGGGCACTCCAAGACAGGACTGCTTTGCTGTCCCTCATCGAGGTAGACAAGCAAGCGAGGAACCCTGAGAACTGTCTGTCCGGGGTGGGGGTCGGGTTCCTTTAAGCACAGCCCTCGACTAGCCTGAGGCAGCAGCTCCAGGCTCTAAGTCCTAACCTGATGCCCTGCCGGCACTGGTTCCGGCCAGTCTTAACTTCGGTTCAGGGTCCACTCAGTGTGGATATGGTAGTTCGAATTGCAAACGCTAATTCGAAGTAGTTTTTAGGTCTAGATGCACTAATTTGAATTAGCTTAGTTCGAATTAGTGCTGTAGTGTAGACATACCCAGAGTGTTTCAGTACGTTTGAGCTCAGTCAAGGAAGGCAAAAACTATTTTGCCTTTAATTTTTATACAATTCTATAAAGTTTTTCCCCCCCAGAAAAGAAGCACTGTGCTCGTGCTACTTGACAAAGCTGATAAACAAACATATTCACCTGATTTTTCTGACAATTTACTAGCTGACAGCTTGATATATGGGAATGAGAGACTCTGTAATGGCATTTGACAGGTAGAGTTTCTATTAATTTCAAAATTCCTGAATATTTCCAAAAATGCATGGTGAAAATGATTTTTTTTCTGTTTGCTTTAGAGTCCAGACAGTGATATTTTTGACAGCACCACCCAATTAGTTTATACTATGATATTTTATATTCAAATTCATATGAACACAACAGAATGAAATAGACAGATGCAACCATTATGCCAGGCTAGAAAATTTTTTTTTGCCTGAAAAAATACATTACTGAAAATTATTCATGGCAGCAAGGCAATGACAGACCACAGCTAGAATGACCAGTGGTACTTACAGTACAGTAATTTTGAGACTTATCATCCCCATGGATCACACTTCCAGTATCTATGCACCCTATTACTCTGAGGTTGCATTATTTTGGCTAACTATCCATTGAGGCTGATGTTTTCCATGTTGTTTTCAGGCTTCAGGCTCTAGTCACTCTATGTAATGATACATTTCAGACATGGATGTTAATTTTATGGGTGCTTTTCCCCACACACCCTCTCTCATTAAATATTGTCACCAAACTGGAAGTTACAGACAATACTGCCAGTGATGTATTGATGCAACATGGAACCAACCTGGAAATTAGTGGCTATAACTAGACTTTGAAAGACTCTTGGGCTTTGTCTACACTGCAGGGTTTTTGTGCAAGAAGCTTTTCGCGGAAGAGATCTTCTGCAAAAACTTACTGCGCAAAAGTGTGTCTACACTTCAGAAGCGCATCGCAAAAGTGATGTGCTTTTCCGCAAGAGAGCGTCCACACTTCATGGACACTCTTGCGCAAGAAAGCGCTGATGGAATGGCCATCAGAGCATCTGTGCTTTTTCTAATAGGGTCTATTTGCACAAGAAACCCCCGTTGAGTGTCCACACACACCTTTTTGCGCAAGAGCTCTTGCCCAAAAAAGAGTTATTCCTCATAGAAAGAGGTATACCTACACCACAAAAAGCCATCTGTTCTGCCGTTTTACTGTAAATTTTCTTGCGCAAAAACACGCTTGAGGTGTGGATGCTCTGCAGGTTTTTGCACAAAAACCCTGTAGTGTAGACATAGCCTTCCTTCTTATTCACAGTGACTGCCTGTCTGCGTTGCATGTTTATGAAATCAAGCTGAGAAAGGCCTCTCTTTATCCCAGAGCAGCACTGACTTATGCTGTGCATGGTGAAATAGTTTCAGCCCCCCAACATTATTGCCTGATATATCAAGTTCTGGGTATATCATAGATTCAGCCTGCCTCTCCTCAAATACTTATCCATACCAATTCTACCATACAGGATTATGGCCTCCTAACAGGCAAGAAAAGCCCAACACCTATGAAAAAAATGATCTGTTGGTAGGTACACTGGCACATATGTTAACAAAGCAGATATAGTACAATGGAAATAGTCATAAAAATACATCTTTATTGTGATTCCATATTAATCACACAAAATGAACATTTCACCATCTGTTACTGCATATGTGGCGAAGGAGCAAAGAGTCGGATATGCAGGGCTCTACACATAGCTATCATTACTGCCTCTGACTTTCATATATGCTCACACTGAGTAATCCTTCACAGGCTCAGGGGAAATGTTTGGCTAAGCACTCCAAGGAAGAATTCCTTAACCAAGCCTACTGCCTCTTTAAAGTTTGTTTGGAAATGCCAAGAGGGCCAACTCTCAGACATCACCCAGGGCCCTTTGGTTCTTGTTGGGACGTATTAATGGGAGAATCATCCCTGTATTCTTTCTTCGAGCCATGGCTGCAGCCAGGAAGTGCAGGAAACACCTTCGTGGAAGAAAAAAAAATCCAGCAAAAATAGTGGAAGAGGTAGAGCTGGTCAAAAATTTTCCAGCAAAATGTTTCTTAAATTATAAATGGCATTCTGAAGTCTATGAATTTTTATGAAATGTTATTTAAGACAACATATATGATTTAAAATGCAGAAAAAGAGTATGTCTAAACTACATCCCTCTTTCGAAAGAGGGATGTAAATTAGACATATTGAAATTGCAAATGAAGCCGGGATTTGAATTTCCCATGCTTCATTTGCTTAATCGCGTCACGGCGTTCTTTCAAAAAACGCTATTTTGAAAGTGAAACTGCGGTCTAGGAGTACAGGATCTTTCGAAAAAGGCTTTTCTTTTTGAAAGAACTGCTTCTTGACCGCGGTTTCACTTTCGAAATAGCATTTTTCGAAAGAACGCTGTGACGCGATTACGCAAATGAAGCATGGGAAATTCAAATCCCCGCTTCATTTTCAATTTCAGGATGTCTAATTTACATCCCTCTTTCGAAAGAGAGATGTAGTCTAGACACAGCCAAAAAGAAAAAAAAATCCTATTTGTTTTTGTTAACATTTTCCCCCCAAGAAACACAAATTTCCCAACTGGTCCTGGAAAGAGTTCATTTTCACATCCACTCATAAACTTAAAGTCTAGGGAGACACGCTAGGTTGTGTATTTCAGCCAAGTTGTTTTACCTAACAACCTCAATGCTTCTCAAAATTGTGCTCTGTGAACCTTAGCCAGGTGGTCTGTAGTATATCAACTGGACATACCACATTGACTTCTTGGTGTTCCCAGCTCTTGAACTGCAGGAAGAGACGCTAAAAATACATTTTTCTCCTTCTGCCCCCCCCCCACCCCATAATAAGCATGAAGATCTTCTAGAGCTCCTCCTCCCAGCAACAAGGCACAAGTTACCGTAAGGCCAGGGGGTCAGCTCTGGTCTTTCAGCGTCTTTTCTCTCTTCCAAGACCCCTTGCGTCTTGTTCCCTGTGTCCCGTGCCTGCCTGTCTACCTCTTCGCTACATACCCCTCTCCCACCTTCAATTGCCTGACTACCTCTGACCAAATACTCCTCTCCTATCTCTAACCTTCCCATTCCAGGCCTCTGACTCCTCTTTAGTAAGATACCTTGCCTCACTAGTTGTTTTCTTCTGCCTCCTCAGTACACCACCTAACTTTCCCACACCAACCCCCTCAAGAGGCTTCAAGAGAAAGGAAAAAACCCACAAATAAGAGGATCAGTGGGGAAGAAAGAAAATGTTCAGACTACACATACACTGAAGTCTCTCTACAGAATTCATCCCAACGAGCCTTTCAGACAGGTGGGTTCAAAAATGCATGGGAACTTCTGTAGAACCACGAGCATGATATAGATTTATCCCGTGAAGCCGAAATCCATAACTCTAGCATTAACTGTTAAGATCAGCTTTTGCCTCTCCTTGAATATCTGCAAAGCTGTCTTGAATGATGTTTCCTTACTTCTCACTATTAAACATTTATTTTTTTTTGTTCGTCTTCCATCATGACACATTTTTATTGTGTTTTTGGGGGTGGGGAACTAGGAGTACAGCTGTTTACTAAGCTAAGTGCAGATGCAATCCCTTCCATCTTGCCTGACACTGCCTCTTTGTAAAGATACTCTCGGATGGACCGTGCAAGCTTGTATTCACCAGAGATCAGCATGCTAGTTAAATGCTGGAGGGATAAGTGATCCTGGAGGGTATCCAAATCTCTAGTGGGAGTTTGCATAACTGATTTAGGTAATTCTCCCCGGAATTTCTTTTCAATTAGGCTCTGTGAATACACAGCATGCTAGCCAGCACTAGCTTGACAATTAATTTTCTTTTCAATAAGGATTTGCTGGTTTAGTTAAAATGGCCCTTTGATGGATTGAAGGGAATTCTGTTGTTACAAATGCTTTCTAACACTTTTTCCTTGTTTCCTCCTATCCACACTATCTAAAATGCTTTCTCCCTGGGAAACCTTTATCATTCCCCCCAGGGACATAGAATTTTGATAAGTAAACAATTCTCCTAAGAGGACAGGAACCCTTTCCTCACTTGATTTCAGGTATTTATTTGCATACAGCTAAGGGAAATTGCTTTACTGTCTAAAGAAATCTAACATGATTGTTTAAAAAAAAACCATGAAGCTTGACAGACACAAGCTTTAACTAACTTTATATATATATATATATATATATAAATAAATAAATTGCCTGCTTGATTCCCCTCCTCAAATCTCTATTGCATAGCAGATGAACCATCAAATTACCAAAAACAAGTTCAGAGCAACTGTCCTATATGTGATATTTGGAAAGCTAGAGAGCAGTGTGATTCAGGCTCAAGATATAGCAAGAGTGCTAAGCCAAGTCACCTCTCTGTTTTATAAATGAGGTATTACTACCTGCCTTCTTCAGCAGTGTTCACAGAATTAATTCCTATTTAAGCCCTTTGAAATTCTGGATGGCAGCATTATAGAAATGCATTTTTCTTATTGCTGACACCACACGCATGCTCACGTACAGAAATGCTGCTCAAAGTTTTCCACAGTACACATGCACAGAGTACTACTGGCACAGATTACTGCCTGCCTCACTGAGCAACATAGTTTGAAATATGCTTATGGTAACCAATCTGTAAAGTCAACTTAATGCACAGTGTAAACCCAATAATGATACCCCGCTTGGGACACAGAAGTTATGCGTGTATGAGTATGTGCAAGGGATGTCAATGAGTAGTCGACTATACGATTAACCAATAAGCCAATAAGGTGGTAGCTGCCTTAAAAGCAGGTTCCTCAGTGCCGCCTGCCTATCAGAGGCAGCAGCGAGTGCAGGGGAGATGGAGTGGGGGCAGGGGAGACTGCAGCAAAGCAGCCTCTGGTCCGTGGCAGGCCTGAGCTCCCCAGCAACAGAGGCTTCTCTGCTTCCCATGGAGCAGCCTCTGTCCGTGGTGAGTCTGGGCCTGCCGCAGGCAAAGGCTGCTTCACGGCGACAGCCCCTGTGCGTGGGGAGTCTGAGCTCCCCACAGACAGAGGATGCTCCACAGTGCACACATATTCCCTGTCTAATGTCATACTAATAAGTCAGGGATGTGCAGCACATCCTGACCATCTCCTAAAGCCATTAACAGCTTTTGGTTGGTTGGTTGGTTGGTTTTTAAAAGGATCACCGCCACATTATTTCATTTAATCAAGCAAAACCGAAATTTATTAACTTCTTTGTCATGGGTACAAAAACAAATCTTAACTAAATGACTCAAAAATAGTTCTCAAGAAGCTTGCTAGTGTGGATGACTATATTTTGGGGAGAGAAAATGTGGGTAAGTTTTTCTCTCTTGAAATATCTGCTATCATTCCTAAATATAGTCCCATCACTGGCATTTAATGGATTTCCTTACTCCTGTAGATACTTTGCAGATATGCTGTTCTCAACAGCTGTTTGGTGTTGGGGCCATGCGCAGCTTGACCTGCTGCTCACAAACAGGGAGGAACTAATAGGGGAAGTAGAGGGGGGTGACAACCTGGGAAGCAGTGATCATGAGATGGTAGATTTCAGGATGCTGACTAAAGGAAGAAAAGAGAGTAGTAAAATACACACCTTGGACTTCAGAAAAGCAGACTTCGACTCCCTCAGAGACCTGATGGGCAGAATCCCCTGGGATGCTAACATGAAGGGGAAAGACGTACAGGAGAGCTCGCAGTATTTTAAAGAAGCCTTACTGAAGGCACAGAAAGAAACCATTCCAATGCGTAGCAAGAGAAGCAAATATGGTAGGAGACCGGATTGGCTTACCGGGGAAATCTTTGGTGAACTTAAGCACAAAAAGGGAGCTTACAAAAAGTAGAAACTTGGACAGATGACTAGGGAGGGGTATAAATGTATAGCTCGAGAATGCAGGGGAGTTATCAGGAAGGCGAAAGCTCAGTTGGAATTGCGACGCACAAGGGATGTGAAGGATAACAAGAAAGGATTCTACAGGCATGTTAGCAAGAAGAAGAAGGTGATCAGAGAGGGTGTGGGGCCCCTACTGGATGAGGGCGGTAACCTAGTGACAGATGATGTGGGGAAAGCTGAAGTACTTAATGCTTTCTTTGCCTCTGTCTTCACGGACAAGGTGATGCAATATGGGACGAAGGTGGACAGCCCTTGGTAGGGAAAGAACAGGTTAGGAACTATTTAAAAAAGCTAAACGTACATAAATCCATGGGTCCATATTTAATACATCTGAGGGTACTGAGGGAGTTGGTAAATGTCATTGAGGAGCCTTTAGCCATTATCTTTGAAAAGTCGTGGAGATCAGGACAGATCCCGGATGATTGGAAAATGGCAAATGTAGTGCCCATATTTAAGAAAGGGAAGAAGGATGATCCAGGGAACTATAGGCTGGTCAGTCTTACCTCAGCCTCTGGAAAAATCATGGAGGGGATCCTCAAGGGTTCCATTTTGAAGCACTTGGAAGAGGGGAAGGAGATCAGGAATAGTCAGCATGGATTCATGAAGGGGAAGTCGTGTCTGACCAGTCTGAATTGCTTTTATGATGAGGTAACTGGCTCTGTGGATATGGGAAAGTCAGTGGACGTGATATACCTTGACTTCAGCTTTTGATACGGTCTCCCACAATATTCTTGCCAGCAAGTTAAGGGAGTGTGGATTGGATAAATGGACGGTAAGATGGATAGAAAGCTGGCTGGAAGGTCAGGCCCAACGGGTAGTGATCAACGGCTCAATGTCAGGATAGTGGTCGGTTTCTAGCGGAGTGCCCCAAGGTTCGGTTCTGGGACCAGTTTTGTTCAACATCTTTATTAATGACCTCGATGAGGGGATGGACTGCACCCTCAGCAAGTTTGCAGATGACACTAAGCTAGGGGGAGAGGTAGATATGCTGGAGGGCAGGGATAGAGTCCAGAGTGACTGAGACAAATTGGAGGATTGGGCCACAAGAAATCTGATGAGGTTCAAGAAGGACAAGTGTAGATTCCTGCACTTGGGACGGAAGAATCCCAAGCATTGTTACAGGCTGGGGACCAACCGGCTAAGTAGCAGTTATGCAGAAAAGGACCTGGGGATTACAGTGGATGAGAAGCTGGATATGAGTCAACAGTGTGCCCTTGTAGCCAAGAATGCTAATGGCATATTAGGTTGCATTAAGAGGAGCATTGCCAGTAGATCCAGAGATGTGATTATTCTTCTTTATTCAGCTCTGGTGAGGCCACATCTGGAGTATTGTGTCCAGTTCTGGGCCCCCAGTTACAGGAAGGATGTGGATACATTGGAGAGGGTCCAGCGGAGGGCTACCAAAATGATTAGGGGGCTGGAGCATATGACCTATGAGGAGAGGCTGAGGGAGTTGGGTCTATTTAGTCTGCAGAAGAGAAAAGTGAGGGGGGATTTGATAGCAGCCTTCAACTTCCTTAAGGGAGGTTCCAAACAGGCTAGAGAAAGGCTGTTCTCAGTAGTGATGGATGGCAGAACAAGGAACAATGGTCTCAAGTTGCGGTGGGAGAGGTCCAGGTTGGATATTAGGAAAAACTATTTAACTAGGAGGGTGGTGAAGCACTGGAACGGGTTACCTAGGGAGGTGGTGGGATCTCCATCCCTAGAGGTTTTTAAGTCTCGGCTTGACAAAGCCCTGGCTGGGTTGATTTAATTGGGATTGGTCCTGCCTTGGGCAGGGGGCTGGACTTGATGACCTCCTGAGGTCTCTTCCAGCTCTATGGTTCTATGATTCTATGATGTTATATGACACAATATCTCACAGAGGCCTCAATTCACCAGGTAATTTCAGTGATACCGTGTCATCAGTGTTTGGGGTCTTCACTCAAAAGGGGCCAGCAAGGGTAACTTTGCAAACTGTCTGAAGACGGTATATTAAATCATGAATGGCAAAAAAAAAAAAATCATTAGTTTTGTATGCTTCTGATGTGGCTCTGAGAAAAAAAAATACAAAAAGCTTTTTCAGTTCTAAAAACTGAACCATTACCATGTTAACCAATCACCAGAAATCATTCCTGAAAAGCAAAAACTAAAAACACAGCAAAGCAGCTAATAGGGCTACGAACTAAACTAACTGAAATGAAATGACGAAAGAATGCTGATTCAGGACAATACTACTTGTTTTGTACAAATAAATACAAACTTATTTTCATATTTATTGTATGTGACCACTATATGAACTAAAGAAATTATCTGTTTCTATCCATCTCCTGCTATCTTTATCCCTTTCATTTTCTACCTTTTTTTCAGTTTTCAGCTCCTTCTAACACCAGTTCCAGTTCACTGACCTGCATATCCCATTGATTTAACCAATCAACTATCTACAGTGTTATGTATTATTAATTATATTAGGGATGTTAAATTGAGGTTATTTTAGTAATTGAGTAGTCGATATAATTTTTATCGACTACTCGATTGGGAAAGGCAGCCCCGCTCAGGCCTGACTTGCACTGGGACCAAACCCCGCTGTGGCACTGCAATTTGAAAGTCAGTAGGAGCTGAGCAGCCTGTCCCCTGGCTCCTACTGCATTTTAAATTGCAGAGCCTCCGCGGGGTTTGGTCTCCGACCCAACGTGAGCAGGGACCGAGCACAGCTACCTGCCCATCCAGCTCCTAAATTTAGTAGGATCCTGGTGGGCAGGCAGTCCAGCTCAGTCCCAACTTGTGCCGGGTAGGGGACCAAGGTAGCAGACCCTGTCTGCTGGTGAACGCCCGCGGATAGGGGCTGCTGCCAGAGCAGCCTCTCCTGCCCCCCCCCCCACTGTCTCTGACAGAGGTGGGGGGAAGCGGAGACAGTGCTGGGGGAACTTTAAAGCCAGATCCCCCAGCACCAGCTCCTGCTTCCACCACCTGCTACCTCTAATACAGCAGCAACGGGGCCGGGGAGGAGAGAATGTGAGTAGTCGATTCGACTACCTGATAAACTTAAGCTTATCGGGTAGTCGACTAGTCGACTACTCTCTTACATCCCTATGGTCTCTTAAAATATTTCTATGCTAATGTATAAAATGAATACACTAGCATACACAACTGTAAAAAGTGTATCCTTCTGTTTTCACGCTGTCTTCAATAAAAGGCATTAGACGTAGTATTGTTTGCTTGTTTGTTTGCTTTTGCCAGCCAGATTCACATCTGATGGGCAAAGAGAATCCTAATCCTGCTCTCACTGGAATAAATTTCAAAGCTCCTATTAACTTAAATTAGGGTCCTAAATATCCTATGTCATGGGTCTTATTATAAAGAAAGTTTCTCATCATAGTGGCTCACACAGGTAAGAATAAAAGGCTCAGCTCTTCATGTTGCAAAATGTCCTCAGTTCCCACTGACTCCAAACAGAGTGATGGGCATGAGACAATTCACAGGACAGAACCCAAAAACACTAAACAAAAGGACCTTTTAGATTCTCAAGGATTGCAAAAATACACCGAGGGGCTGCCAGGAAAAGCTGCAAATTGTCTGTTCTCTCTCACCTACCTAAGGCAGGGAAGAAAAACCCAACCAGCACTAAGCCCCATGCTTTCCACAAAGTCATTGTGTGAATCTCCTGTATAACAATGCAACAGACCATAGAAAATAATAGCATGTGATTGGGAAATTAAGTTTGGCAACCCATTATGGTGAAAGCAACTCAGCTAACATCACAGATGCAAGGAATGCAACAGAAATCTATGACTTCCATGAGTATTTTGACATGGAAATCTGATTATGTTTCCTTCCCTATTTGCACTTGTATTGGCTTATATCAGGTTGAGAAAGTCCAAGCGCTAGACAGTTAACAGAGTGAGATGGAGCTGAAATGCCTAGCCACACCACAAGAGGGAGGGAAGTACTGTGTCTCTCAGACTCACAGCTGTTAAGGTCAGAAGGGAACCTCATGATCTTCTAGTCTGAGTTCCTGCCATTACAGGCCATAGAACCTCGCCTCCTCCTGAAATAAACCCCTAACCGGTGCCTGAGTAACCGCAATATGAGCCTATTTCAACAAAACTGGTGATCTTCTACAGCTAAACACGCCTGTTAAAGCTTTCAGGCCATACATCCTCCCAGCACGTCCAGAGAAAGTTACAACTGATATAAACCAGACTGTACCTGAAATGGGAGAGAAAACCTGGAGGTGGTATGATTTAAAAAATATATATATTTATATGCATGTTTGTGCATCTTCTCATCCAGAAGAGCAATGGCAGGATAAATTCTTCCCCTTTTCTTACAGCTGAAACAATGAACCTCTCTGTTTCTGCTTTCTTAACCTTTCCTCTTTTAAAGTGGGGAAGGTGGCGGCAGGGGGGGATTTAGAAATTGGCTTTAAACTTTAAATGAAAGCTGAATTAATCATCCTGGCCAAACACAGACACCTATTCACTAAACTTCCACTAGAAATACTTAACCAAGAGCCTCTTAACTTCTGGAAATGAGAGCCAGGAACAAACTATTGTGCTGGAACATTCTTTTTTAAAATTCAAACTGTTTTTTTTTAATTGTACCGCCAGAGAGTTCAATACAGGAATAACACACAAAAATATTATAATCTTGGAACCTTAATCTGCACTGCAGATAAAATACACATACAACATGCTTTAAACAATGGAAAGAGAAATATGGAAACCGTACAGATTTTTTAACAGGCAAATAGACAGTGCTGGTGGGATATAGCGCCCTCTGCTGACCACAGAGTATTTTACAGCCTAAAGCATAATGTTTGTACAGGAAAAAAACATTAGTTAGTACTACAGTTATGCTAAATTTTTCTGAACTTTTTATAATGGGCTGTATTAATTCTAAATGAATTCCTCTGCCTGAACAAAGTGCTTGTGTCCTGGACTGTATGAATATTCACAGGAGGTAGGGTTGCCATGTGTCTTGTTGTTCATTGGAACATCTGGTCAAAAAGGGACCTTGGCAGCTTTGACCATTCAAAGTCAAGTTATGAGTCCAGCTGGTGTGGCTGACAGGCACCTTACCTGGAAGGAGCAACATCTCCCTCTAGGCAGAGGGACAGCTAGGGGAGCTCCATGTGCTAACCCCATTGCCTGTGCTGTCTCTGCAGCTCCCATTAGCTGGGAACAGCAGCCAATGGGTGCGATGAAGGTGATCCTGTGGGAAGAGACAGGAGCCTATGCCTAGGAGCTGAGGAATATATTGCTAAGTGCTGCCCACATCCCACTCCCCACGTCTCCTCTCTCATCCTAGTGCTCTGCCCCAGCCGTGAGCCCCCTTCCACACCCAAACTCATTCCCATAGCCTGCTCCCCCGCCCACACCCCAACCCCCTGCTCCAACTTGGAATCCCCTCCCACACCCAAATTCCTTCATTTCTGGCTCCACTCTGAAACCTACACTCCCAGTCCAGAGACCATATACCCTCTCATTACCCAACCCCCTGCTTTAGCCCAGAACCCTGTCCCCCAGATCCTTCCTTCTAGCCTGGAACCCCCTTGTGAACACCAACAACCTGCCCCAGGCCAGAGCCCCCTCCTGCACCATGAAGCCCTCATTTCTGGCCCCACCCTAGAGCCCTCTCCCTCTTCTGCCTCCCAACCTCCTGCCTAGTGAAAATGAGGGACCATGGGTGGGTGAGAACAAGTGACAGAGGGAGGAGGGACAGGATCTCGGAAAAGGGGCGGGGCAAAGGGGTTCTGTGTTGCAGAATTAGAATGTTGGCCA
This sequence comes from Pelochelys cantorii, assembly GCA_032595735.1. Taxonomy (NCBI): domain Eukaryota; kingdom Metazoa; phylum Chordata; order Testudines; family Trionychidae; genus Pelochelys; species Pelochelys cantorii. Next base: position 35,675,115 of record CM064340.1, read on the forward strand.
CCCTAACAGGAGGGAGGGCAGGTCAGGTCTGTGGTGGAGCTCGATAAAATCCCGCTTGAGGAGAGATGCTGAGCTGGCATGTTACAGAGAAGCATGGTCACAGCAGTGGGAAGGTTGTGAACTGTCGGAGACCACAGGGATGTATTCAGAACATCTAGCCCCTCCTGCTGCTCATACCACCTCCACCACCATGGAGATGCCCGATTTTTAACACACAAAGTCAATCAGTGCAAGTGTGGGTATGTCTCTTCTAGCTGGAATTCACACCTTCAAACACACCCTTAGATACACTGAAGGAGGCAGCTTTTCATTTCCATCTGGAAGTGCAGAGAATCCCTGCTGTCACATGCTGCTGAGGGGGTAAACAGAGTTAGCATATATCCTAGAAGCCATAACCATTTTAACTTCTTGGACAGCACTTCAGGCAGGGCTGGCTGGCTCCCTGCAGCCACCTACGGAACAGGAGATTGTGGCTTTTCACACTGTCATTCTTTCCCCTCAGCAAAATACTAGGAGTCTGATCCTATGCATTAAACTAGCAGATGCAGACAAACCACAGGGAATGTAGCTACTTTTTTTTTTTTTTTTTTTTTTTTTTTTACTACTTGTATCCTGTTGGGTGGATTAAAACTATGACTCAATCTAAGAACGAAAGAATAAATATGCTTTTATCATCTTATTCCTCTCAGATATTTCACTACAGATAACCCAGCCTCCAGAACATAAAAGCAGATATAAACCACTCCATCGAGCTCACTGGAATTGCCAGCACAGTCACAATTCAAGACCCAGCAAAACTGGGCACTTTGGTTTTTGATGATAATGTTTGAGTCACTAAGGTTATCAGGCTTTCTACTAAAGCCGGGATAATCATTTTCAGCAAATAAGCCATCCAATGAATTTTACCTCCTTCTCTGTTCTCTAATTGTCCCTGAATAGGCAAACATTTGCCCAGTTAAATCTACAAGCAGCCACGTTGTGAGCAATTTTTGATATTTAAATTCTGAGTGGTGCCTAGGCCACATGGTGTGATTCTGTTCCCAGCTTGGGGAGTGTCTCTCTCAGAATCAGATTTCCAGTGCAAATACTCTCATTTGCAAAGGATAAATTATCATCTTGGAGACAGTCTCTGCAATTGGCTAAACATTTGTTGTTCATATAAATATTCCCAGCAGGAAATTGTTGGAATATTTATAGAAAGTGAACCTCAAAAGAGGCAGGAAAGTGGGTTGGCCCCTCCTTATTGCTCAGTTCTTGTGGTGCCAGAGATCCCACGCAAAACCTAGCTTGTATATCCTGGCTTGGCATTTTTTGTTCTGGAGAAAACACCCCAAAAGAGCAAAATGCAGCCAGAGAATAACTAATATCATAGATGCTGGAACTAGGAGTGCTGCCGTACCCCCTGGCTTGAAGTGGTTTCATTATATACAGGGTTTACAACAGTGATGGGCAACCAAGACTAGTGAGTGGGCTGAATGAGTGGCCCTCCTTTGTTTCAGTGGGCTGCCGTGGTGGGCAACACATGGCCCGTGACCCACTGGAGTTCCACCTATGACCCTATGACTCTCTGCTCCCTTTCCTCACACCTCTCACACTTTGAGGCCCCACAATTCCTACTCCTCCCTCCCCATCCCCACTGTTCCCCCTCCCTCACTGAGCTTGAACAGCCATGAATCAGCAGATTGACAGTGCTGGGAGGGAGAGGGAAGAGTAGGAAGTGTGGGGCTCCAGTGCCTGAGGGGCATGTGTGGGAAGGGGACAGACAGGGGTGTGTAGGCCGCTGGGTGCTGGGCAGTAACTGAACTCTATCTGGGTCTGTGGTGGGGTGACCTTGGGCAAGTCTCTGTGCCTCAGTTTCCCAGTGTGGAAATGGGAATAATGCTGACCTCTTTTGTAATGAACTTTGAGATCTACAGACGTGTTAAGAGCAAAGTATTATTATATTATAGTAATATTGTTGCTCAGAAAGGCAACTGTAAAGATTTTACTAGTGCTCATTGTACACATCCTATCAAGTGTGTAGCAACTGAGGTTGCACAGATAATCGGTCTGTATACAGTATGTTTCTTTTAAGCAGCTCATGTCCATCTTTGGGCTACCACAATATATTTTCTAACTTAAGTGTCTTTTTCCACCAGCTTCATTCCATCCCCAGCACCCACCCACACGCCATGATACAAACTCATGACTTCAGCATATTGGTTTTTAAACTGATACACAGGCGAGATGCAAACTACTTCAAACAAATCACCCAGAAGAATCTATGTCTACAACCTTTATGACTCAATGCCCAAATATTCTGATTTTGTACACTATATATTTCTCCTAACTTAGTCTGTTCTAACATCTTACTTTGTATCTATGGAGACAGGGAGAAAGTAGAAAGTTGGTGTCCAATTCATTCAAGTGTAAAATGATACCACAACACAGCTTGTTAAAGCTAGACCCTGGCACAAATGAAAGGTAATAAATTCTTGGAAAAATAAACTAATGGCTGTGAAATATTAACCAATGTTTTCATACATATTCCAGCAATTACTCATAGATCACTTCTGATTATGGAGACTATATGAAGAATGAGACCTTCGTTGTAATGTCCTGAATTCACATCCTCAAAACTTGATGAAAAAATCTATTTTTAGTATGAAATGTCCTGTGCTCGAAGGTGTACATTCATAAAAAAGAGCCTGAACAAAATTCTGACAGTCACTGTTTACCTTCTTATGAAAAACTAAATAAAATTGTACTTTCCTATTTTAATGGAAGGTAAGGGGATTTTTTTTTTCTCACTAATATCACAAAGTTGAAGACCAACATTTGAATTTTTTCAGGTTGACTACTTATCAGGGACAGAGTTATTTCACTGCATGCAAAAGAAAATTTATATTATTTCCACTGTACATTGATCTTTAACATCTTATTGTGCTTAATTTTTAAGTACTATTCTCCTTGTGTTTATTTCTCATTCACTCTAACTCTGGTACTTTCCAAAGATGTCTTTTCACTGTCTCTTTTACTCCTGCTGGAAATTTGTCTCCTTGCTATGTCACTGCTGGATTTTTTCAAATATGTATTACCTTTGTGGAATGATCTTTTTGGGTCAGAAAAGGAGACTAAATTAAACCGTTGGGGAGTTTCACAGATTTTGTAAATGGGTGGCACCCCACTAAATGGGAAGAGGGATGGTGATATAATTAATTCAGATAGCTACACTTATTAATGAACAATATACTGTCTGTACTTGATCAAGAAGAGAACATGTTACACACCTCACAGCTAAATACCCAGGCTACCACACCACTGGAGCAATATTGTTTTTCAGACCACTATCTTCCCATTTTTTTCAGAAGAGAGTGAGCAGAAAACTCTTCTGATGGTCTAGATTTGGTTATCGATGCAATAAAAATACAATTTTTCCACAACTTCCAAGAAGCGTAGGGTAAACGCAGAAAACAGACTCAGCCGCAATGATGACTGGAGCAACCAGTATTAGCAACACTACCCCTATATAAATCAGATTCTAAATGAACTCACTCAACAAAACATACATGCCATCTCTTAGTTCCTACTGTACACAAATAATTACACTCCTGGTGCTACACTCTTTATCTTTGTGCTGGTGATTTCCAATCCTTTTTATATGAAATGCACTACAAAATATTGCTATGTTCTATGTTATCAGTCTAAGTGCTGTCCTCTTTGAAAGAAAAAGGATTGTAGGGATATGTAGGGATATACTTCTGACTGCCACATCAGAACAAATTGTCTATTTAACCTTATCCCGTATGGCATCTTGTCCAGTGTGCTTCTGCAGAGGAGAGCAAAAGGCCATTAAGGCAAGCTGGCTAATACCATGGTGATGGTATGTATTTCTTCCAGACTCCAAGGTGCTGATCACCTCATCTCTGGAGAATGATCATCTATTAAGACTTAGCTAATGAAACTGTAGCCACTCTTATTAAACAGATCTGGGTTTTTTTTATTCCTAGGCATTGTATAAATAGCCTCCAGCTATGTGTTCCTCATGATAATTTTACAATGCATAGGAATGCAATACTTCTCCTCCTTAAAACATTGGGGACTGATTCTCATCGACTCTAAAGCTTCTTCTCTGTTGCTAAAGTGTTATAAAGGGAACTTAGGTGTTAATGAAAATGAGGCCCGCTGCCTAGGTTTGTCAAGCATCTGGTTTTCAACAGGAATACTCAGTTGAAAAGGGACCCTGGTGTTTGCTATTTGAAAAAAATACTTAAAAACAAACTATTACTGAGTTCTCTTTCCCCCCGTGCACTCTCACTGTCGCTTATGGAAAAAAACCTTGAAAGAAACAGATTTCCATTTCAAGCTTACAAATAGTCAACTTCGTTATTCACCAATTTTAAATCCCATTCTGAGTTATGTTCCCAGTGCATGCTGGGGCCAAAACTGTGCAGTAGGTGCTTCTGGTACATGTCATCAGCATCCCATAATGCACTCAATTCCTCCCTCCTCCGCATGCTTGAAAGCAACAGCAAACAGTCTTTTTGTGCTCCCTTTTCCCTTGGCTGGCCATGCAGACGCTATAGCAGCATAAGCATGGAGCCCATCGTGGATTGCTGCAAAAGTGTTGTTGCTATGGAAATTTCTGATTATGGTGCAATAATTCACATTTTCATTCTTGTTACTATAGTTAACTTCCCCCAACTGCTATGCTTTCAAACCAAAAGTTTTCCTGAACTACGTTTTATTTCAAACTAATAGCAGAGTAAAAAAGCCTTCCAACCCTGGGGAATGCAGAGTCACACCTGGCCATGCCCATGTTCATCCATATCTAATACCTGTGGCTTAGAAATTAGTGAAGTCTTCTGTTCATTCCACAGATTTTGTACTGGCTACCATTAAAGTCATTTGCAAAACTTACACTGGCTCAAACTAGTGCAAAAATCTAGCCTCTACTAACCTCTTTATCACAGAAGGAGAGGCTTTCATTAGGGATGTGAATGGTTAACCTTGCCAGGGATGCTTACTGGTTATGGTTACCCGGCAGGCTGGAATAGTCCCCGCTGGGGTGGGGGGATGCCGTGGGCAGGGGGCACTCTAGCCTAGCTGCTCCAGCCCGGCCACAGCAGTCCCCATCCACAGCAGGCCCAGCCCAGCGCACTGCAGACAGTGGTGCTCCAGCCCAGCCAGAGTGGCCCCCACTCATTGCCATGGCCAGCACAGGGGCCACTCCAGTCCAGCCGGGCTGGAGTGCCCACCCACCCATCCCCAATTAAGTGATTAACTGGTTAAACATAATGTTTAACCAGTTAATTGATTAAACGGGATTTTACAACCCTAAGCTTTATAAGAGGAGTTTATCCTCCAGGCCAAGGCTGGAATGGCTCACAAGTGGTAGGTACCCACGGCGCTAGACTTGGTACAGCACTTTTCTCAGACAGAGCGACCCCTCCCTAGGCTGGCAAAAACTCCACAGCAACTGCAAAATCAAATAGTGTTTCAGAAAATGAAGGCTACCAAATGAATGTGGAAATGATTTCTCTACAGAATTACAGAATGATTTATAGTTAAAAACTAAGTTGTCACAAGAACAGTTTCTCTCAATATATGTAAGTTCCTAGACATAGGAAGCTTGTCTTCCCACGTGCATTGCAGCTGGGAGCACAAGAAACGTAAGCAGTAACATTCTTGTTGTTGCTACTGAATGCAACCAAAACACATATAAGAGAATACATGTGTGCTCATGTACACACACACACACACACACACACACACACACACACAGCAATAATGTTTTTTTTTAAATCAACCAAACTTTTGCAAACTCATGTAAACTTCTGTTCAGATTTGAATGAGAGAAAGTCAATTCTTCTTTTGTCACTATCAAAAACTGGGATTTTTTTGTGGGTATTCTAATAGATTGCTTAGTTACTCACAGCTAGTTTACTATCATCACACTTCCAGAGCCCACTCCGCTTTGCCATATAAATATCATGAACCCTGTTTTAAATCCCCAAACCTGGAAGCTGATCCATGTAGATGAAACCTTGTGATCATGCACAGCTAAAAATCATGGAAGAATCCCGTTGCAGGGCTCTGGTTGGCCTTTGGCTTAGGCAGAGGCATAGAAAAATGAAAAACTGCTCCAAAATAAGGTATGCAATAAAATACCCTCAAATACTTTTTAAAAAATTAAATAAAGCTTCAGCCCATATTTTCAGCTGGAAATTTAAATGGCAAAACCCAGCACTGTGTTTTTCAGCCTAGTGGTCACAGTTAGTTTCCAAATAAGATAAAGAGAAAGAAACCAGCTTTTATTAAATTATATGGAAGAGGGTCAAAGATTAAAAATCCTCTGCCTCTCATTATTAGTCTTGAGATGACAGATTCCTTCCAGAGCACAGGAGGAAATATATTATCCCAAAACAGGATATGAAGTTCAGTCCCAGTAGATTAGTCTCTGTTAAGTAAATTTACCATCTATCCTTTTAACTGTCTCCCTAAAGTGCTGTCCAAGATGTTCTTTCCTATCAGCTTTAAACCCACTCAAAAACCAGCACCGCCTTCAGGTCCTGAAAGGACTTTGATGGAGCACAAATCTAAGAGAAAAACAAGAGGGGGCAAGAGTAGGAGGGAAAGGACTAATTGTAATCAAACAACTAATAAAACCATGATGTATAGAGTGAAGGAGCTTTTTTTCTTCTTTTTCTTTTTTTGAGGGAGGGACTGGATAGGTAGAAGAGAGAAAATAAAGTGAGCACATTTTGCCTCCTTTGAATAAAAGCTGAAAGTCCTGTTAATGTGCTCAGCTGTGTAGATTTGTAATGTTTATGTAGTAACATTGCTGTAGTTTAAATCTAGACATTGAAGTAAACATGCAAAAAGCCACATTAGTACAACTGTAATTTTTGAACAAAATTAAATGCAGCACACAAAGCTAGAGGGTACATCAAACAAACAGCAATTCTATCCTCTTTATTGTTTACCAAGGAAGAAGCAGTCTTCCATACAATGCTACATTTCTAATACCCTGTTTAGTCTAACTGTAGCTCCATGAAATTATTTGCAAAGACAGGGATTCCCAGCAAATGCCATTAAAAACAAGATTTTCTAGGCAGTTTTCCTCCCTCCTAACTGTTTATTTGTTACTTTATTGTGTATATGAGAAACAGAACAAGGAATCAGGCCAATGCAAAAATAGTACAGTAAAATGAACTGAAAGAGCTACATGGCCATGGAACTATTACTAGTGTCCTTGATACCAATTAGGAAAAAATACTTCACAGAAACCGTTACAAGCAACATATAGCAAATGCACACTGGACTGATGGCTTCCATTGTAGCTTGTATCTTAGTCTTTTTTATCTCTCAATAAGTCATTCAAATACTCCTTGTTCTGTCTCTGGTCTCCTTTTATCTGCTACTTAATCTCTGCACTCCACTCATATGTTTTTCCCTTGTCAAAGCTGCCTGGTAGCTTTTTAATTTAACACTCTCAAAACCTGCACTTGGCTAGGTTTGACCGATTGAGTGTGCTGTCTGTCTGGATATTAATTCTGGGGAAACACCACTCTGGAGCATGTGTGCATGCACACACATTCAGCTGGAGATCTTCTATTGCAAATGTTTAATTTTTCCAATAAGGTGTTTAAATAGATACCAACCTGTGATACTTAATGTGTGGTTTCTGTAGGGCCCATTCTAGGACACAATTCTCTGCCTCAAGAGGGCTATGGGGTCTGGTCACTTTAGTGTTTGTGGTCTAAAAAACAGTGGTTAGATTTTATTATTTTTAGGGTTAGTGGTTAGTTTTTTTAGGGTTAGTGGTTAGTTTTTTTAAGTGCTGTCAATCAATAACAGTTAACTCACATGATTAAATCAAAAACATTAATTGTGATTAATCACAGTTTTAATTGCCCTGTTAAGCAACAGAATACCATTGAAATTTATTAAATATTTGTGGTTGTTTTTTACATGTTCAAATATACAGATTTCATTTACAACATAGAATAAAAAAGTGATAGTGCCCACTTTATATTATTTTATTACAAACATTAGCACTGTAAAACTGATAAAGAAATAGTACTTTTCAATTCACATCATGCAAGTCCTATGTGATCATATAAATCCAAATTACAAATGTAGATTTTTTGTTTGGTTTCTATAACTGCAATCAAAACCAAAACAATATAAAACTTTAGAGCCTACAAGTTTACTCAGCCCTATTTCTTGTTCAGCCAAGCACTAAAACTTTATATTATGGGAGCTATTGCTGCCCACTTCTTCTTTACAATGTCACCTGAAAGTGAGATGAAACTTTTGAGGCTGGCGTTGCAAAGTATTTACTGGCAGACACTTAGTCTAAATATTCACGTGTCTCTTCATGCTTTGGCCACCATTCCCGAGTATATGCTTCCATGCTGATGATGCTTGTTAAAAATAATGCATTAATTAAATTTGTGACTAAACTCCTTGGGGGGGGGGGGGAGAACTGTATGTCTCCTGCTCTGTTTTAAGAACATAAGAACATAAGAATGGCCGTACTGGGCCAGACCAAAGGTCCATCTAGCCCAGTATCCTGTCTGCCGACAGTGGCCAGCACCAGGTGCCCCAGAGAGGGTGGACCGAAGACAATGATCAAGCGATTTGTCTCCTGCCATCCCTCTCCAGCCTCTGACAAACAGAGGCCAAGGACACCATTTTATCCCCTGGCTAATAGCCTTTTATGGACCTAACCTCCATGAAATTATCTAGCTTCTCTTTAAACTCTATTATAGTCCTAGCCTTCACAGCCTCCTCTGGCAAGGAGTTCCACAGGCTGACTACACGCTGTGTGAAGAAGAACTTTCTTTTATTAGTTTTAAACCTGCTACCCATTAATTTCATTTGGTGTCCTCTAGTTCTTCTATTTAGGGAACTAATAAATAACTTCTCTTTATCGGCCCTCTCCACACCACTCATGATTTTATATACCTCTATCATATCCCCCCTCAGTCTCCTCTTTTCTAAACTGAAAAGTCCCAGTCTCTTTAGCCTCTCCTCATATGGGACCCGTTCCAAACCCCTAATCATTTTAGTTGCCCCTTTCTGAACCCTTTCCAAGGCCAAAATATCTTTTTTGAGGTGAGGAGACCACATCTGTACACAGTATTCAAGATGTGGGCATACCATAGTTTTATACAGGGGCAGTAAGATATTCTGGGTCTTATTTTCTATCCCTTTCTTAATAATTCCTAGCATCCTATTTGCCTTTTTGACTGCTGCTGCACACTGTGTGGAAGTTTTCAGAGAACTGTCCATGATAACTCCAAGATCTCTTTCCTGATTTGTCGTAGCCAAATTAGCCCCCATCATACTGTACGTATAGTTGGGGTTATTTTTCCCGATGTGCATTACTTTACACTTATCCACATTAAATTTCATTTGCCATTTTGTTGCCCAATCACTCAGTTTGGTGAGATCTTCTTGGAGTCCCTCACAGTCTGCTTCCGTCTTGACTATCCTAAACAGTTTAGTATCACCTGCAAACTTTACCACCTCACTGCTTACCCCTTTCTCCAGATCATTTATGAATAAGTTGAACAGGATTGGTCCTAGGACTGACCCTCGGGGGACACCGCTAGTTACCTCTCTCCATTCTGAAAATTTACCATTTATTCCTACCCTTTGTTTCCTGTCTTTTAACCAGTTCTCAATCCAAGAAAGGACCTTCCCTCTTATCCCATGGCCATGTAATTTACATAAGAGCCTTTGGTGAGGGACCTTGTCAAAGGCTTTCTGAAAATCTAAGTATACTATATCTACTGGATCCCCCTTGTCCGCATGTTTGTTAACCCCTTCAAAGAACTCTAATAGATTAGTAAGACAGGATTTCCCTTTACAGAAACCACGTTGACTTTTGTCCAACAAATTATGTTCTTCTACATGCTTCACAATTTTATTCTTTACTATTGTTTTGACTAATTTGCCCGGTACTGAAGTTAGACTTGCCGGTCTGTAATTGCCCGGATCGCCTCTAGAGCCCTTTTTAAATATTGGTGTCACGTTGGCTACCTTCCAGTCATTAGGTACGGAAGCCGATTTAAGGGATAGGTTACAAACCACAGATAATAGTTCAGCAGTTTCCCATTTGAGTTCTTTTAGAACCCTTAGATGAATGCCATCCGGTCCCGGAGATTTGTTAACATTAAGTTTTTCTATTTGTTCCAAAACCTCCTCTAATGACACTTTTACCTGCATTCTGCCCCTACACTTTATGTTACAGCACTCTCAGATGATGACCCAGTACATGTTGTTTATTTTAAGAAAGCTTTCACTGCAAATTTGATAAAACGCAAAGAAGGCACCAATATGAGATAGCTACAGCACTTGACTTAGACCAGGTCTACACTACGTGGAAGATTGATGCTGCCATAGTCGAGCTTCCCATGTTCGATTTAGCGGGTAAAGTGAAGACCCACTAATTCAAACTGAGAGGGCACCCTTGTCGGTGTGGGTAGTCCTGCTCCTCATGAGGAGTAAGGCAAGCAGATGGGAGTGTGTGCTCCTGTCGACCTCCTGCTGTGTGGACAGTGCAAAAACGCAATTTAAGATATGTCAACTAATTACGTAGCTGTAATTGTGTATCTTAAGTTGACATTCCCCTTTAGGGTAGGCCTGGCCTTAAGGTTTAAGAATCTGAAGTGCCTTCCAAAATCTGAGATGGATGAGGTGTGGAGCATGCTTTCTGAAGTCTTAAAAAGCAACATTCCGATGCAGGAACTACAGAATCTGAACTATCAAAAAAGAAAACCAACTTTCTGTTGATGGCATCTGATACAGATGATGAAAATGAATGTGCTTTGGTCTGAGCTATTTTAGATAACATAGATGCATGTCCTCCGGAATGGTGGTCAAAACATGAAGGGATATATGAATCTTTAGTGCATCTGATATTGCAACATCATCTACAGCAGTGCCATGCAAACACATGTTCTCATTTTCAGGTGACATTATAAGAAGAAGAGGGCAGCATTAGCTCCTGCAAATGTAAATAAACTTGTGTGAGTGACTGGTTGAACAAGAAGTAGGGCCAAGTGGACCGGTGGGCTCTAAAGTTTTAGATTTTTTTTAGTGCAGTTATTTTTGTACATAATTCTGTGCAATTTTTTGTATAAACACATTTGTAAGTTCAGCTTTCATGATAAAGAGATTTCACTACAGTTACTTGTATTAGGTGAACTGAAAAACACTTTCATGTTTCACAGTAAAAAATCTGTAATAAAAAATAAGTATAAAGGGAGCATTGTACACTTTTTATTCTGTGTTGGAATTGAAGTCAATATATTTTAAAATGCAGAAAACATCCAAAATATTAAATAAATGGTATCCTATTATTGTTTAACAGCATGATTAATTACATGATTAATCATAATTATTTTTAAATCACTTGACAGTCCTGTTTTCTTTACAAACACCCTTTATTTAACTGGGCAAATGTTTTTGGCTGGAAAATATTTTGTGAATTCATCTCAGCTTCTCCAAGTTGTTGTGGTAAAAAGAAGAAGAAGAAGAAGAAGAATATTAATAATAATAACAATAACAACAACAACATTTTTAAGTTCAAAATGACTGTTTCATTTTATATTCTATTAAAACAATCAAAAATGTTTTTAAAAAACTTAAAATTTGAATGAAACTACATTTAACCCAAACCATTTTTTAACTTCTTTTTGCCAGGAAGATTTTGGATCTACCCAAAATGATTTTTTTTTCAGAATATTTAGTAAAACAAAACAAAAACACTGTTATTTGCTCAACTCTTCACTTCATGACTTTTTTATGGATCATAATGAAGGTGAGGGGGGTTGAAACCAATTTGATCACAAAGGGTATGTCTACACTACAGTTTTGTCGGAAAACCCACCATTTTTCCAAGAAAACTTGAGGAACGCCCACACTGCAGTCATGTTCTTCCACAAGAAAATCAAAAGAACAGAGGCGTGTTGGTAATCCTCATTCTACAAGAAAGAAGCCTTTTTGCGAAAGAGCTCTTTTGCAAAAAGGCGTGTGTGGACGGGGAAGAGGGAGTTCTTTCGGAAGAAAAGGAAAAAGAAAAAAGCACAGGTGTTCTGGTGGCCATTCCGTCCATAGCAATCACAGCTTACAAGCAAGAGAGTGTCCATTCAGTCTGGACGCTCTCTTTTGAAAAAGCAGATGCACTTTTTCAGTGTGGATGCTCTCTTTTGGAAGAAGTTTTTTCGGAAGATCTCTTCTGAAAAAAGCTTCTTCCAAAAGAAACCTGTAGTCTAGATGTAGCCAAAGTCTCTAAATTAACTATTGTTATGTTGACAAGGGAAGACTGTTTGGTTTTTTTTCAGATTCAAGAACAAGAAGGATCTCAGCATGTATCTCAAATGTCCCTCATTTCACTCCCAAAGTTAAATGCACCCAAGGCACATTTACTGCAAGTTCACTTACAGTTGGAAAATTACATCCGAAAACAAATCATGAAACAAAGTCATTGAGAACATTATTATAGAATCCCACTACATCTTACATGTCCTCAATGGATTATTTGACCCTTTTATGCTCTTTTGAAACAAATTATGTCCAATTTTAGGGCCTTGGCAGAAAGAGACACAGTAACTGTATTACTCAAATATTCCTTGTTTTCAGTGTTGATCTCAGGTTTCTTATAATGCTTAACAATCTGTTCCACCTTGCATTTGGCGTTCACAATTGGGATACCTTTTCCAGACTGGTCTCTTCGAGAGGTCTCTTCCACCAACAGAAGTTGGTCCAATTAAAAATATTACTTCACCCACGTTGTCTCTCTACCACCTATTGTCAATTAACTCTCAGGACTGCTTCCCTTAAGGCCAGGAAGGAGATTTTGAAGGTGCAGAACCATAACATGCCCCTTACATTCATCTCATCTATTGTAATCAGTATGGAAATCATACAGAGTTGAAAATACATAAGAAGGAGCACAGGCAACTAGGCAGCCTGTCACACTATATGAAGCCAGCCACACTGCCCTTTTCTTATAGCTTCATTCTTGAAATATGGGAAATTACCCAACAATACACTTGTGTCATTGTGTTGATGTAGGGGACTTAGCACCCAAACTCTGTTTCTTGTACTTAGATGCCACTTTGATAACAAGTGGCAGGTTAAAGGGCACACTGATTTGGGTAACAAGTGGACATGCCTGGAATCCGTACATCACACTCACCATCCAGCAGACAAAAGACATTTACACACACACACATGCCAACTGCAAGTTCCAACCCTGCAGGTGTGCTCAAAGGAGCAATGCTGCCAGGGTCCTCTTAACACATCATCACATTTCCACCTGTAACCCTTGTACCCTGTGGAACAAATGACATGAGCTCTAACCAGTGAACCTCCTGGGTACTGAGAGAACGGCACAAATCCACTGAAAAGCATAATGTTACTGCAAATCAAACTCACGCTGACAAATATACTGTGCAGGTTCTCAAAAAGGTCAGTGTTTATGGATACATTCCATCAGGACTCAATAAAGTCTAAGATACATTTCCACAGGCAAGAACAGAGGAATGGGTTGGGGAGCATCTACAACATTACATTGTTTTGTAAGAAATAATAATAATAATAATAATAATAATAATAATAATGCAGGTGGAAAATGGCAAACGGTAATGGAGCTTACCCAATCAGGGAGAGGCTATATTAGTATGATACAAACTAGGAATGTAAAAGCCTGTTTAAAATGTTAACTGGTTAAACTATACATTTAGCCAGTTAACCATGCTACCATGTCACACTGCGGGCACAGGGCAAATGGAACAGCCCTCACCCACGATGCGGCACAGTAGGCCCAGTGGGTGTGGGGCTGTTCTGGCCCAGCAGGGCAGGGCTCACCCCACTGTGCTGTGGGCAGGGGTGCCTGCGGCATGGCATAGTGGGCTTGGCCAGGCCAGATCGCCCCATACCCACGGCATGGCACAGTGGGCCCAGCTGGGCTGGAGCAGGAGCACCATTTAACCAGTTATCTCAGCAAGCATGCCGGTAAAGCAGTGCGTACTGGGAAAGCAGTTAACCAGTTACCCATTTATATCCCTAATACAAACCTAGAACTGATCCCAGCCAGAACTAACACCCTTACATCCTTATCTGACAGATAAATCCTTCTAGCCAAGGAAGAATATTCGTGACTTGTTTTGGAGCCCAGCAGCCATATTAGTCACAGATGATGTGCTCCTTCCTCCCAAGAGTTTAAGGTGCATTCTTAGCCCAGAACTCAAGTTTCCTGTATGGTGATAAAAAGCAACTACAGTCACTAACCACTGTGCTGCCCAAGAGTTTCATGGCTTTCAGGAGCTTTATGGCATGCAGAACTCAGAACACCTGATAAGGTTTCAGCTATAATATCCCTTTTCTCCTTCAGGTCAATGAACTCCTGCTTAACACTGCTCAAAACTATATTGTGTCTGTATCTCATTTATATTTCCTATTAGACACTCTAAAGGGTGCATTATCATTTCCCTTAACAATGAACAAACCAAACTAGTATTTTTCCTCACAAATTTCAAGAATATTTTGATGGCAATGTTAAGGCAATGATTTTCATATTCCAAGGGAAAAGTCGCTACCAAAAATAGTCAAACTTCAAATTTTTAGACACAGGGAACCAAAACCAACAGAAACTAAGAGACAGACATATTGCTTTTAATAGCTTTGATTTATGCTAAGCTGTCAGCTATCTTTGTTAAGCAACAGACAGTAAGTCACAGAGGATTATTTTAATTTTCTGAACATAAGTAAGATTTTTTTGGTATGTCTTAAGAGTCTTCAGATAAACAAGTACTAGCTGCTTTGTTTCATAAATGATTTTTGCTAAATTTTAATAACACCAATCTAATCCAGAATATGCTTTTGAAAGTTAATTCAAAATGTGCTTTGATTTTTTTGGATTTATAATCTGTCACTCAGTCAATATCTATCAGTCTCCAGAGATATATCAGTGCATGTATACATAATAACACCAGAAAGGACCATTATGTTCATTCAGTCTGATCTCTTGCATAATACAGGACATACAGTTTCATTTGCTAATTATTTACAGTAATCACGGTTTGGCTTTTCTTTCTTTTTCTAGCTTTAGTCCCATCTATATGGGGTCAGCTCTTAATACTAGAACTGGAAGGGATCTCAAGAGGTCATTGAGTCCAGTCCCCTGCCCTCACGGCAGGACCAAGCACCATCTTCTAGCTCTTCTCCATTCCAGTCTGTCTTGAAGCAGATCCTGAGAAACTCCTCAGCAAATCACACTGTTCCATATGACATCTATCCGATTCCAGGTACTTCTAAATTCCACACCCTTTTTATATATTCTTTTGATCTTCTTTTCATATTTCCCAAACCATCAAAGATTCCATTTTTTATTTAATTGGTATCATCTTCATATTTCCCCTAATTCATTCAGTCTGAACATGGCCCAATCTTGAAACTCCAAGCTTCCATCTTAACATTTTCATTTACACCACATTCAAGTTCTACTCCTGTTTCTTCCTCACTGCCCAACATTCAGGCTATGTCTACACTGCCGTTTTTTCGGCAGAAGATATGCAAATAGTGCTCTCATTTGCATATCTTCTGCTGATCCTTTTTGTGGAAGAGGTTGTGCTGCTAAAAAGCCCCGTGTTTTTTGTCAGAAAAAAACCCAGGGCTTTTTAGCAGCACAACCTCTTCTGCAAAAAGGATCAGCAGAAGATATGCAAATGAGAGCGCAGTAGACATAGCCTCAGAGCCATACAGAGCTGCAGGTCTATTTACTGTTTTACTTTTTAGTTTGATAGGCATTTTCCTATCTCAGATCATTCTGCTTATTTCATTCCATTTAGTCTATGCCTTCCCTGTGGCTTTTGGCTATTCTTTATATCTGTATTCTGTTTCCTTCACAAGATATTGCATTCTACATATACTCTAGGCAATATAACCTAACCAGCAATATATAAATAAAAGGAATGGTAACTAACATTTTAACAACCATTTTCTGCCAAAGACCATGCTTGAAATGAAAATCCCAGTGTGGTCCCAGAGTACAAGCAAAAAAGTGATGTATAATATCTTAGATCCAGTATTAATCTAAACTAAAAAAGGTTAAATTAGCTTTACTCAACAGGATTCACCGATGTCGAATGTCGACCATCAAAGTTGGTATTGATTTAAAAAGACTTCTGCATACAAATAGAGTTCTTCACCCACAGACGAGATTCTAACACACATTATCCCTGGCCAAAATAAAATAAAATAAAATAAAAATCTGAGATTATCGGAAGTTGCAGCTTTTTTTTCCCCACCAACTATTCTTTTCACATCAACTCAGTGAAGGTTTAGCAGGCTGTCACTTTGATTGCAAGGTCTGGAGTTCTTTTCCTTGTGATATATAAAGAGCTCTCCTCCTCAGAAATTTAAAATCTAGAAGTGGGGTCTTTTCCTTTGCATATGTTGATACGGCTTGGGTTATTTAAGTATTAAAATGTTTTGGAGGCTACTTTGAAAAGATTATAACACACTCTCCTATAGTAATAAAGCGCCGTATCCATAAAATACCCCCATTAAAGTCTTCTGGATGAAATGATGCCAAGTTCTTAATGACTTGCACGCATTAAAAAAGTCAGTCAAATTCTCCCTAAGAAAAGGGTTGTTAGCTCTGGTCCAGCAAAATTTGACTTTTCATTATTACATTGTGCCCCTCTGATTTCATTGGTTGTGGTGGTATTCTTCATTTCCAGCCCTCAACTCTTGTGTGGTGTTGCTGCATATAAAACAATAATCACCCCACGGATGACTGCAATTAACTGGCCAGTGAAATAATTTTCAACTCAATCACTTTAGGATCCTGTAGGATAATCCTAGTGTGGTAAAGGTACACATGCCATTAGTCCTAATACAAATCAAGAGCTTAGTAAAAAGTTAAGACTTCAGTTAGTTCTGGATCTAACTCGTGGAAAACTGATTATTATGTTTCACCAACAGCAAAGGAGCAGCAAATACCATATAACTGAATAATGTTATGCCAGTTTATTAGTGCAGACTAAATTATCTATGTATCTTCTGTATGTATCTTTGTTATTCTGAAAAATGTCAGTTTTATAGCACACGCAGTTTGAACACAAACGTAAAATGCAATCATGGCATTTGATTACTGGTGACGAAAACTTTCAATAATTTTGTATTTGGCATGTTGACCCGTCATCATAATAAATAATATTCATGTATTTGTGCAACATGTTTAATGAAATGTCATACAACAGATGTGGGCAATTTTAGAAAAAATATTATTTTCCATTTGTTTTGGAAAAAACATACATCCCCCTAAAGAGGAATTGTTTTGATCCTAGAGGCTTTAGATGACATTTGAAAAATGAGAACTCCAGTGTCATAATGAAAACCAAACACTCTGAGAAGACAGCCCAACTTCTTTCAATTAACGGATAATACATCCAAGCTCATTGGTCATTTCTCTGCATGTCTCCCACTTGTGCTGCTTCATAATAATTGCTCCAAAATAAGTGAAAGGAAAAACTAAAAGGAAAACTCTTAGTTAAGAATAAGAATGTTGACAGCCAACAGGAAGATTCAATTAATGGTGTATACATTCTACAAATAGTATTAATTAGAGCAGAAATATAGATACTATGCCATACGGAACCTATTAGCACTGTTTATTTTCAAGTCATTTAAATGTATTAATTGGTCATAAAGTCAAGTTTGAGAAGGTGTTTTGCCTCCACTTCATAAATAATGTGTAAAATAAAATAATCTGGAGTAAAAAAACAAAATAGCACAAAACACTGAAGATATGCTAATAGTGACAGGGTACACGTGGATGGAAACAGTTTGGGATGGAGAAGAAGTGATGCCCATAAAGGTATTGATTTGGTTTCTTTTGGGCTCAAAGTGCGTCATGATGCATGCTGCTAGAGTAAATACGAAAAGCCGACATGCTAGATGTTCAATTTGGGCATGAAGCCAATGGGAGTAGCTTTATATACTTCAATGGAACTTGGATTGGACACTTAGTGCACAAAGAGAAAGCTTTTGGCTTTATTGAGAAGTGCACATAATTATGAGCCCCATTAGCAAACTATACACCCACAACAGACTCATCGCTGATGAAAGTGGAAATCATCACAGACAGAAATGGAGTGTATATGCTTAAATGCTTCCTACTGAGGATAAATCATGTCCTCTATTTTGAAATAAAAAAGTGTATGTACAACATGGGACTAAGCAAGGTCTGAAACCACCACCCAAACACAGGCACCAACATTTATCTTGTAAAATTAGCTATCAACCATGAATTCCCAAACACAGTGTGGTTCTGGAAGGAATCTTGCCTAGCATAGGACATTGCTGAAGTTACCTAAAATGTTCTACTAAGTAGAATAACTAGTCAGAAGAAAAGTAGAAACTAGTCTTTGGCAGTGATAGTTCACTATAGGGAGATGGTAACAAAAAAATAAACAAATGGAAGATCAGGTACAAAAGGAATTGATCTGGAATTTCTTTGCATCAAGTAGCTTTTTGGCATGCCTATGATCTACAAATGTCCTGATAATAATTGCATTGCATGTTACTCAAAAATAAACAAAGTTCACGTGCTAGTGGCAAAACCTATGAAGTCACACTTGGGATGGAGTGAAATTATTTATAGTTAAGGAACATTATATGTAGCTGAAAATGCATCTGTGATGGAAGAGCTGACAAACTCAACTACAGAACATCAGCATAAACGGCATCACTATAATCCATTTACTTACTCTGGTGTCAATCTTAACCTAACAAACATTAATAATTCAGTGAAAGCTGGTGAAAACCAGTTGTCATAAAGGCTTTTTCAGGGCTGTCTGAAAAACACTTATGAGAATTTTTTTGGGCTGCTTTTGGCCAGATTCTTTCTTCTTAGTGCAGAGAGCTCTAAGTTATACCCTCCTTCTATTAGCGGCTCTTGCAGAAGGGAGATTTACCCAGGGACAGGCATGTGACTGTACTATCACACGTATTCCTTGCTTGTTACCACCAGGGATTTGTGGATTAGGAAATGGAGCAGCTTTAATTTTCATCTCAGACTACATAGGAGCCTCATTATTCATGATTTAACCTGGGAATGCCCTCAGTCAGCCAGTCTCCAGACTCAAGCTTCCTTCCTGGCCAGTACCACTCACTTTTTAGTTGTGTTCCCTACTACTACAGAGACCTGGGGAAAGCAGAGAGGACAGATGCATTTTACTTCCTCAAGGCCATCATGTTCTCCACCATATTCCTGAGCTGATCCTAAACTGATTATATTCCATCTCACATATGTAAATGATTCATGCTCTAAGGGAGGGGAGGTATTTTAAAACCTGAGCCTTAAAAATGAGTAACTAATTCTCTTTTTGAATGAGCCTTCCCTGAAATACAGTGCTTAGGAGAAACACATTCATTATGTACACGAAGGAAATACACTTCATAACCAATCAAGGATTATTTACTAACCATACTGCATTGACAAAACACTTCTTTCTGGTTCCCATGCAGAGACAATGGTATTGGTGTCTCATTTCTTCCAATATTTATTTAATGAGGCTATTATGTCCACTAAAGACTACAATGATCCATATCTGTTGGTTTACCTCTTTGTTCTAGCACATGGTGGCTGATAATTCGACATGCACAAAGCACCATCTGATCAAAAAGTGTTCCAAATGTTGGAAGTCACCTGTTTATTACTAACATTTATCACTTGACAGCTATGGGTGTCTCTTTCTCTGCCAAAGCCCTCAAAATTAAGTCGTGCTCCTGATATATGTTACTTTTTTACATGGCAAACACAGATGGTGTCTTTTCCCTTAGAATCAGGAGGTTACCCTTGCCACACTCTATTTAGCTTTGGTCACTCTATATTTTAAGAACACTGTGCTTTTAACTTGGTTTCAGGAACCACAATTGATCCAGATGTTTTGCGCTGCATAAATTTTATATAGAGAGTGCTCTGCTCCAGAAATCTTTATATGCCAATAGCGAGGCATTTCGCTCCCAAAGAGAGACCCTGACAAAGTAAATGAGCAATATAATATTGTGTTTGATGCTTTCTGTGAAACTACAGATGTGCTATTTGCAAGTCCAATACGAGGATTAACTATTGGAAGTAGAGGCAGACGTGCCATGTTCATCTTGGCTTATGCTTTGATACAAATAATTTACTATGGTGGGAAGAGCAAAGTCTCCTTGCTAGCATCTAATTTCTTCACTTTTCAGCCGAGCCAACTACGTGAAAGAATCCTAAATAAAGAAATCTGCCAAGTAACTGATGGAACCCTAAGTAAAGATTTAAAAGAGTAAGTCCCCAAATACCCTGAGAGAACTTTTTTTCCCCCTTTACATTCAAGAAACTAAATCATTTTAATGACACTTCCACTCTAGGATGATTCTAGGGATTTTTTATATCCCTCAGTCTTTCTAACAAAATGGTGAGAAACCTGCATGCAAGTACCGGTTACATACAGGAAAACAGGCTGGCAAAACCCTAAGCAACATTTTTTATCCTGTAACTAAAAAGTCCACATTTCACAGACTCATAGACTCATAGACTTTAAGGTCAGAAGGGACCATTATGATCATCTAGTCTGACCCCCCGCACAATGCAGGCCGCATAATCTCACCCACCCACTCCTAGAATAATCCTCACCCCTATATCTCAGATATTGAAGCCCTCAAATAGTTTGAAGACCCCAAGATGCTGAGAATCCTCCAGCTGTGATCTGTACCCCATGCTACAGAGGAAGGCGAAAAACCTCCAGGGCCTCTGCCAATCTACCCTGGAGGAAAATTCCTTCCCGACCCCAAATATGGCGATCAGCTAAACCCTGAGCATGTGGGCAAGACTCCCCAGCCAGACACCCAGAAAGTTCTTTATAATAACCCCTATCATCCCTCCATTGACCTCTTTACCACTGATAATGACTAGTCAATTAGTTACCAAGACCATGTTATCTTGTCAAACCATCCCCTTCATAAACCCATCTAGTTTAATTTTGAAGCCAGGTAGATCTTTTGCCCCCACTACTTCCCTTGGAAGGCCATTCCAGAACCTCACTCCTCTAATGGTTAGAAACCTTCGTCTAATCTCAAGTCTAAACTTCCTACTAGCCAGCTTATATCCATTTGTTCTTGTGTCCACATTAGTATTAAACTTAAATAATTCCTCTCCCTCCCTAGTATTTATCCCTCTAATATATTTAAAGAGTGCAATCATATCCCCCCTCAGCCTTCTTTTGGTTAAGGTAAACAAGCCAAGCTCCCTGAGTCTCCTTTCATAAGACAGGTTCTCCATTCCTCGAATCATCCTAGTGGCCCTTCTTTGTACCTGTTCTAATTTGAATTCATCCTTCTTAAACATGGGAGACCAGAACTGCACACAGTATTCCAAATGAGGTCTCACCAATGCCTTGTATAATGGCACTAACACCTCCTTATCCCTACTGGAAATACCTCGCCTAATACATCCCAAGACCATATTAGCCTTTTTCACAGCCATGTCACAGTGGCGGCTCATAGTCATCCTATAATCAACCAGGACTCCGAGGTCCTTCTCCTCCTCCGTTACTTCCAACTGATGTGTCCCCAGCTCATAACTAAAATTCTTGTTATTAATGCCTAAATGCATAACCTTACACTTCTCACTGTTAAATTTCATCCTATTGCTATCACTCCAATTTACAAGGTCATCCAAATCTTTCTGTATGATATCCCGATCCTTTTCTGAATTAGCAATACCTCCCAACTTTGTGTCATCTGCAAATTTTATCAGGACACTTCCACTTTTGGTGCCAAGGTCAGCAATAAAAAGATTAAATAAAATTGGCCCCAAAACTGATCCCTGAGGAACTCCGCTAGTAACCTTCCTCCAACCTGACAGTTCCCCTTTCAATATGACCCGCTGTAGTCTCCCCTTTAACCAGTTGCTTATCCACCTCTCAACTTTCATATTAATCCCTATTTTTTCCAATTTAACCAATAATTCCCCATGTGGTACTGTATCAAATGCCTTACTAAAATCGAGGTAGATTAAATCCACTGCATTTCCTTTATCTAAAAAATCTGTTACTTTCTCAAAAAAAGAGATCAGATTGGTTTGGCACGATCTACCTTTTGTAAAACCATGTTGCAACTTATCCCAATTGCCATTAACCTCAATGTCTCTAACTACTTTCTCCTTCAAAATTTTTTCCAAGATCTTGCATGCTACAGATGTCAAACTAACAGGCCTATAGTTACCCGGGTCACTTTTTTTTCCTCTCTTAAAAATAGGAACTATATTAGCAATTCTCCAATCAAATGGTACAACCCCTAAGTTTAGAGATTTATTAAAAATTTTTGCTAATGGACCTGCAATTTCATGTGCCAGTTCCTTTAATATTCTTGGATGAAGATTATCTGGGCCCCCCGATTTACTCCCATTAAGCTGTTCAAGTTTGGCTTTTACCTCAGATATGGTAATATCTACCTCTATATCCTTAGTCCCATTTGTTATATTACCATTATCCCTAAGCTCTTCACTAGCCTCATTAAAGACTGAAGCAAAGTATTTGTTTAGATATTGGGCCATTCCTAAATTATCCTTAACCTCCACTCCATCCTTAGTAATTAGCGGTCCTACTTCTTTTTTTGTTTTTTTCCTATTTATATGGCTATAAAACCTTTTACTATTGGTTTTAATTCCCTTTGCAAGGTCCAACTCTACCTGCCTTTTAGCCTCTCTCACTTTGTCCCTACATGCTCTAACCTCAATAAGGTAACTTTCTTTACTTATCCTTCCCATCTTCCACTCCTTATATGCTTTCTGCTTTTTCTTAATCACCTTTCTAAGATGCCTGCTCATCCAGCTTGGTCTAACACACCTGCCTATAATTTTTTTCCCTTTTCTTGGGATACAGGCTTCTGACAGTTTCTGCAACTTTAACTTAAAATAATCCCAGGCCTCCTCCACCTCAAGATCCATAATTTCTTTAGACCAATCAACTTCCCTAACTAATTTCCTTAATTTATTAAAGTTAGCCCTTTTGAAATCAAAAACCCTAGTCTCAGATTTATTTTTGTTTATCCTTCCATTCAATTTGAACTGTATTAGCTCATGATCACTCGAGCCAAGATTATCCCCTACAACCATTTCATCTATGAGGTCCTCGCTACTCACCAAAACCAAATCTAAAATAGCATCCCCCCTTGTAGGTTCAGCAACTACTTGATGAAGGAATTCATCAGCTATCACATCTAGGAAAATCTGAGCCCTATTATTATTACTAGCACTTGTTCTCCAATCTATATCTGGAAAGTTGAAATCTCCCATGATTACGCAGTTTCCACGAGTATTTACTTCATTAAAAACATTAAAGAGGTCTCTATCCATATCCAAAGTGGATCCTGGTGGTCTATAACACACCCCAAGCACTATCCCAGGGGAGGATCTGATAGTTTTCTTCCCCAATGTGATTTTTGCCCAAACAGACTCTGTCTTCTCCATTCCATCACTTTTTATTTCTTTACAATCTACCTCATCTTTGATATACAATGCGACTCCACCACCTTTACCCTTATTTCTGTCTTTCCTAAACAGCACATACCCTTCAATACCTGTACTCCAATCATGCCTAGTATTCCACCATGTTTCTGTTATTCCTATAATATCTGGTTTCACTTCCTGGACCATTAACTCTAGTTCCTCCATTTTGTTACCCAAGCTCCTCGCATTGGTGTACAAACATCTTAATTTTTGCTGTTTGGCCTCACTCACATTCTTTACCCAATTTGGCACGGACGTTGTACCTCCAATATGACCTGTTAGACTAGTATCCACCCTACCCTTCCTCATGTACATTCTCCTACCCCCAGCTATATCCTTTACTTCATTTGCCTCCCCCTCAGTGTTAAAATCTGGCGTAGAGATTACCTGAACATCTCCCAACCATCTCCCCCAAATTCCTAGTTTAAAGCTCTCTTTATCAGTTGAGCCAACCTCCATCCTAGAAGTCTATTTCCCTCCCTACTTAGATGAAGTCCATCCCGAGAGAACAGTCCTCTGTCCATAAATGCCTCCCAGTGGCCATACATCCCAAAGCCCTCCTTATAGCACCACTGCCTAAGCCAATTATTGATCATCATAATCCTGTCACATCTTAGTTGCCCTTCTCTAGGAACAGGCAGGATGCCACTAAAGATCACCTGAGCCTCAATTTCCTTGAGCATCCTCCCTAGCCTAGCATAGTCGCCCTTAATTCGTTCCAGCGAAAATCTAGCCGTATCATTTGTTCCTACATGAAAGATGATCAACGGATTCCTTCCTGCTCCCTTAATAATACTCTTCAACCTCAGTTCCACATCCCGTATCTTAGCACCTGGCAGACAACACACCCTTCTATTCTCTGGATCAGCTCTGGTTACAGGCCTATCTATTCTTCTCAATAAGGAGTCCCCAATCACATAGACCTGCCTTTTCCTAGTGACAGTGTGATTGCCTGGTCTATCTCTAGCTTCCTCTAGCTGCAAGTCCTTGCCATTCCTGTCTTCCCTTGTAATCCTCTTTAACCCATCCTGTATCTTCCTAATACTCATTATTGGTGCTGTTTCCATTAACTCTTCCCCTTTATCTATAGGGCTAGCCACTCTTCTCTTCTTCCTTACCCTTCCATCTTCATTATCTGCCTGTTGTACCCCTCCTTCATTCTCCAACTCCACATACCTATTCTTAAGCTCTATTTTTCCTTCACTAACCCATCTTTTCCTCTGCCTGGTTCTCTTAGTCACATGCTTCCACTGTCCATTTTCTTCACCCAGCAGTCCCCCCTCTAAGGGGCTTGATCCTGCTTCTATCTGCATATCTAAACTTTCCCCTTTAGCCACGTCATGCCTTTGCTCCATCATCTGCTCAAACCCCCTTCTAAACTCAACCAAAGTTTCCACCTGCATCTCCAATCCTCGGATCTTTTCCTCCATCAACTCTATCAGGCGGCACTTCATGCAAACAAAACTCCTTTCGGGTAACCCCTCCAGAATCATGTACATACCGCAGCTACCACATCCAATCATCCTCCTTGTGTTCTCTACTACTTGGGTCATGGCACTACTGCCTCTGTTATATCTACTTTCTCTTCAAAATCCTATTAGTCTGGTGAACACAAAAACAAACCAAAACACCCCCTCCACAACAAAAACAGACCCCAAACAAATCCCAATATCCAAACTCCCCTTACAAACTCCCACTCAAACTCCTCTGTTTACAGCTCTGTTTGCTGGCTCCTGTGCCGCTGCAGCTGTCACAGCCACCTAGCCATTCTCATCCCTCACACTGTTTATACTCTGACATAGGTTTTGTTTTTAGATGAGGGAATTCATTTTGAGAAATATGTATTTATAAAAACTCCATATAGGAAATTAGGAAAATTTCATATAGGAAATTATAAAAAATCCTACTGACTCCAAACCAAATAATTAGTAATGCATCTTTGCACGTAGAGAAATGTATAACTTTTATGACATGCAAAGATGCAATCTTCATGCATTGCTTTAGACAAAAAAGACTGGGTCAATAGTAATTTTCTATATTCTATAAATTAATAGAAGCTTCATGTTTTAAAGGGGTCCAATTTGATCAGGGAAAGTCCTCCAAACAATGGTTCAGAACTATGCAGATTTTCTCAGTAGGTGACAAGGTGCAAATAAACAACTTTGTTATAATTCTACATGTTTGAGGTTCTGTAGAGATCTCTTTGTATAGGCAGAGAACTAACAAATGGTTTCCTGGCCTAGAAACGGGTCTAGATTTCAATTTCTTTGGTAGTCCAGTAAAAAACCATGGCACTGAGAATGTAAGTTCTGAACACTGGAGTTCTGCAGTGATTTTCAACAGTTAAATGCCCCTCCCCTATAGGGGCCTATTCAATGGCGACTGAAAGCTGATGGAAAAAATTCCATAGATGGGACATGAACTAGCCCTTAAAATATTCCCATCTCACTTTATTTTTCAGGCATGCAAGTTGCCTCTTTTCCCCCAGAAATTAAGGGATTGTCTTCACATTGTGGGAGTATGCATGAGTGGGTGTGAATTCTAATGTGCACCAGTAGCTTGTACATTGCATAGCCAGTGTGGACCCTGACAGTGTGCCCTAGAAGTTCCTTACTACATAGTCCTGTTTCAAGCACTACTTTGTTAACATGCATGAGGGAACTAATGCTAGTGCACACCAGCACGGTTCACAAAAGCCAATTAATACACATGTGCGAATTAGAATTCACACCCCTCTGATGTAACATGTAGACAAACCATGTTGACATACCCCAAGTGTTCTTATTACAAAAACTTCCTTTTATTTTACAAAATATTAATTTTTAATCTTTTTGAGAGCAGCTAAATGAAGGGCTTTTCTAGATGAATATTTCATTCATGGCAAGCTAGGGTATGACTCTCCCTCACACGAGGCTATAGCAGATGAACAGTGAACGTGCATCCACATGGACAGTTCCTCCAAGGAAGGCTTGTGTGGGATAGACTCACACCCTGCCTTGTCACAAAGTAGATATTCACGTAGGTAAGACTGAAATTCAATTAGGCTATGTCTACACTGCAGGCTTCTTGCACAAGAACTGTTTTGCGCAAGAGTTCTTGTGCAAAAGGTCTTCCACAAGAGCACGTCCACACTGCCATGTGCTTTTGCACAAGAGATGTGCTTTTGCGCAAGTGCATCCATGGCATCTGGACACTCTCTTGCGCAAGAAAGCTCTGATGGCCATTTTAGCCATAGGGGTTTCTTGAGCAAGAAAAATTATGTTGCCTGTCTACACTGCCTTCTTGTGGAAGAGCTCTTGCTCAAGAGGGCTTATTCCTCGTGGGGAGAGGAATAACTCTTCTGGAAGAAGCCCTGTTTCTGACGCTGTACTGTAAATTTACTTGCGCAAGAACGCGCGTGCATTGTAGACACCTGGAGAGTTTTTGCACAAGAACAGCTGTTCTTGCACAAAAAATCTGCAGTGTAGATGTAGCCTTTGGGTATATCTGCACTGCAACGCTATTTCAGGATACTGGAATATCCCAAAATAGCTATCCTGCGTCTTCACAGCAAGCCTGTTATTTCGGGCTCACTATTCCAACGTCCCTGTAAACCTCATTCTATGAGGGGTAAAGGACGTTTCAGAATAGCGCTTTATTTCAAAATTTGGTGCGGCGTAGACAGTGCCAAATGATGAAAGAAGCTATTTTGAAATAGCATCGAAATAAGATATGCAATTTGCGTAGCTCAAATTGTGTATCTTATTTTGAGTTATGGTGCAGTGTAGACACACCCTTAGTGAGCAGTTCAGTTCTCTGCTGTGTAATTTACTTCCTGTAGAGAAGTAGATATAAAGAACTATATTACTATCCTACTGATATGAAGCAAGAGACCAAGGGAAATACACATATAAAACTCAACACAGCATCATGAAATAGCAAGGGGAAACTGAAATAAGAGATTTTGACAAAAAGGATGGATGGCTGCAAAGATTAGTTGTCAAGTTGTGCACCTTTATACAATATTGCATACACATTTTAACAACATAATCTAGTATTTATTGATTATACACCCATATTCCATGCAGTGTTTTGTTCAAGCACATCAGTGTAACAAGTCAAGTGTAATAATGCTTTACCCAACATTTATGTGCCACATTAAATGTCTTTGATAATTATCATTATCATTTTTCTACTCTTTGCATCCTTTTTTTTTTTTTTTTTGGTTCTTGGCTTCATCTGCTCATCCAAATTACATGCACAGTCAGCCAAGTCTAAGTCTAATTCCAGTCATTATACTGAAAAGCTGCCCCTCAGCAACACCCTAGCTGACTTGTTTCTTTTGATAGCAGCATGGTGCTGCAGCCCATCCTATCAACTTTCTGTTTGCACAAACTATCCTCTTCCCAAAGCAAAGTCGAATGAACTTGAAGGCAGCGTCTATGGGACAAGCCATACACAGAAGGCACAGCTTTAAAAGATTAGGAGAAGCCATTGTTTTCGTGTCAGACATGTTTTTATAATACAGACCACGTCTATCCTTGTCATTTCAATTTCATGATTATGCCAGTTTTTTAGCAGTCACCCAACCCTTTCCCACACCACAGCTTTAAAGGCTCATAAACATTATCTTATTATATTTAGGGAGATCTAACATTTTGAAACAGATGTGAAACTCCCTCCTGCCAAGAGTCTACACACAGTGTGATTCAGTAGGATGTGGATGCTGTAATGCACAGAAGACAAGGCATTTTAGAATTTACAAAACTTTGTGATTGACTCTCTGAAGGCTCATTTTTGTCCCCTTTCCCCCAAAAACAACCTGCCCAAGGGTTTCTGTGCGGCTGTGGCAATAAGCAAGAAAAATTACCTGTTTAGGGATAATTTTGAATAGTGAAAATGAGACATGAGAGTCATGGTGCTTAATGTAAACGGCAGAGCAATAGAACAGTTGAATTTCAGTCCTTTCCCTGCTGATGTGGCAGCACAGGACTAAAGCAATTTACCTTCTACTGGAAGTGGAAATTACATCAACTGTTGAGTCTGACAATAGGCAACTGAAGGGAAAATTCTGCCCACATTTCACCAATTTCTTCTCTGGGACATAGCTTGATGGTACATGTTTAATAAGTCCTTGTATAATTAGTTTCTTCTGGGCTGGAGTTTCCTGATACCATCTTTCCCTCTTTGTTGGTTTTGCTTTTTGCCTGCTTTTGTTTTATGTGGAACTTCCTGGAGTACAGAGGGCTTTGGGGTTAAGTTGACATTTTTTCCCACAGTGCAAACTTAGCCCATCCAGCATGGGTGTTTTTGATGACCTCTCAAACAACAGAAACTCTGGTTTTCTTACGCTTCAGATAAAACATTTATGTAGCAGCCTTTGCAGGAGTATTTCATGGCTACTGAAGTCTGCAAGGCCTAGCGGCCAAGATGACAGCTTAATTACCCAGGCAATGTGAGGGGCATGGAATAATAAACAGGGCAGAGATATGGGTCTTAGAGAATTCATGCATCCAGAGATGCTCTTTCATGGCCTAGAAGTGGCAAGGGAATGTGTCTGCAAGACAAAATCCTTTGTGGCTGGATTAACTCCACTCTAATGGCTTATGGCTTCCAAACTTGTGTAGTAATTCTGAGCACAACTGAAACCTCAGAGGAAGGGGGTAAAATTATATTGTTGCTTTCACTGTATCTGTAGAAGATGATCACAAACAATACAAAAAAGTGGCATATCAAGAGGGAAGTCTGAGCAGCCTATCAGTTGCATATATTCAGCTCTCATGGGAACTGCATGCAAGTGATGGTAAGGTCAGTTCCCAGGTGATTGGAAAACTAACCCACAACAACCGCAACCACACACACAAAACACCTATTTCCAGGGCATTTCAGTTACGTTGTTTTGAAATTGAAATGATAGAACTGCAGTTGGCCAGTAGATGGCAGCTAATTCTTCAGCCTCTAATTTAGAAAGCAAATGTAGAGATCATTTTGAAACTTAAATTAGAAAGGATATGACCTCAAGCAGCTGTGCAGACGGCTGAATACATTCAATGTTGACAGCGAGGATAAGTTAAACATATACAAAAATCTGCAATCATAGGCAGAAATTAAAGTACAGAAACTGGAGTTATGTTTGGAAATATAGTTAAGTAACTTAAAGGAAAGATTTCCTAAAAGCACATTGAGTTTTAAATAACTAATCTGAAAATTAGTAGATTTAAAGCTAAGCACTAACTCAATGGAGATGGCGCTGAGATACCCAACCCAGTCACATTCCGTGGGGATTATACATTAAGAACCATTCCTAGGCTTAATTGTGAAGAAGTATAATCACTAGCTCAATTCAAAAAACAAGCTCTGTGTTACAATATAGCAGCACTTCTACACTAGTGACAGGAAACATGTTAACTAGAGCCATACATGTTAATTTTAATTTAAATTGTAAATGTATCTGCATAAAGAAGACAGGAAACACAACCTGCAGGAAAAAAGGCAGTCCATTGCCTGAAGACTTTACAATCATGTCTGAAGAGAGGAATTGGTGAAGGTGAGTATTCACATATATGCAATGTGCAAGATTGTATGTAAAAGAAATAAATATCCTCTCCCCTCCATGAAAAGGATACTTTGGCATCTAGAATTAATTATTGTAATTAATTGTGTGACTGACATTACTCTCCTAGATAAAAGTCAAGCTGTTCCTCTGTGGGGATGTCTATATTTGTACCTGGAGGTTGCGATTTGTAGTTCAAGATGTTCCGAGCTAGGGCAAAAAAAAAAAAAACAGATCAAAGCTGTGGCATTGGCCAGCCATCCTGAGTTTGTACATAAGAGGTTAGGCATCTTCTCAGAGCAGCTAGCTCCTCCTGATGCTCACGCCAAGGTGGCTACACTCTATTTTTAGTGCACTAACTTGATCAGAGCTAGCACCAGGTGTGTCTCCCTGGGTTGGGAATCACAGTTTCAACAGGCAGAGCAATCATACCTTCTGTGTCATAAACCTTACGCTGGTGTCATATAATGGACGATATTTCCTAGCTAAATTGCTTTCAAGCAAGAGGATATGAATTATATGTATATTGATGCCTAAACAGTCCAGTAATCATGGTATGCAGGTTAAGGAACAACTGTGCAGTTATAGATTGGTCTGTGCATGTCACAGAATTGAAGAAAAAAGCAATGTTGGAAGAGAGAGTTTTGCAAAACATTCCCCCCCGCAAAAGAAAGTGATAAGCAAGGGGGGCTTGAACCATTTTGTTTTATTTGCAAGAGTTCACCAGCTGCAAAAACGTAACTCTCCAGCAGTCCTCTGAAGTAGATGCTCTGTTGCTCCAGGCAGGACCCAATGCGTACACTGAGCTTGTTATGGGGGAGGGGTTATATTGGTATTTACTTTGCTTTTAAATAAGCAATTAATGCATCTAGCAAATAGAGTATACGCCTGATTTTCCAAAACCTTATTATCCAAACCTCTGCATTATCCAACCTTCCAAGTGGTAGATGATGTTACACGGTACACTCCAGATTATCTGACCAGCATGGGGGATGTGAATATTATTTGGCTAATCAGGCGTTCATATAATCAAGGGGGCAGCATAGAGGCAGAGCAGGGAGCCCTCGGCAGTTCTTCTGTCTCAGCCCCTCTTGTTCACTCTTGTGACAGCAGAGAGTTCACTGAGCTGCCCCAGGAGGCATTCAGCAGCTAAATGGCCTCCCTCACTGCCAGGGGTCTCTGCTCTATTATCCAAACCTATGCATTTATCCCAATCCCATACTTGACATCCCCCTCCCCCGCTGGGCCAGGATTTGGCTAGTGCAGAGGTTTGGATAACAAGGTTTTGGAAAATTAGGCGTATACTCTATTTGCTAGATGCATTAATTGCTTATTTAAAAGCAAAGTAAACACCAATATAACCCCTCTCCCCCATAGCAAGCTCAGTGTGCGCGTTGGGACCTGCCTGGGGCAACATTTTCTCATTTTTCTGAAAACCTGCATTTTGCTCTTTGGACCCAGGCCATTTCTCCTTCTGCTGGCTCTGCGCCTGCTGGTCCATGCCCCATTCAACCAAATAGCTGTGACGTTGCCACTTGCATCAAAGAGGAGGGGAGTTACTGAATCACATTTTGTATTTGGATGATGCGTTTTCCACTTTCTCTCCCTCTTAATCCAGTTCATGGAAATTCCACCCAAACTCTGCGTAAATGTCATATTGAGACCAAAGGCTCACTAACACATCCAAGGGTTTCCCTACCAACCAAATGGGAGGAGTGTGGGGATAAGGAATAAATACTTTCATGGAGAAAATTAGCCAATAAGTTTGCCTAAGCTTGCTCATATTCCTCTCGGGAGCTATGAAGACAGATCTCTGAATGCGGCTGGCATATCCACACAATCACCGCTTAGATTCTGTGGAATGCCCTTCAACTATAACACAAATCTTTCTGAAATTCTTTTCTCAAGCTACAAAGAGCACCAGAAATAAAATTCCCATCACTGTATGTGTCAAATACAGAGAAAACAGAAGTTGTGTTGGAGAGTGGGAAAGGGACAGTAAAATTTTAACTTTGCCCTGTCACATACCTAAACAAACCAGCTGGAACCAGCTTTTATCCTTTCAAATAAAGGTGAATAGAATGTAAATCAATGTAAAACTAGCTGCAGCTGAACTGACTAATGTGTTATTTTTATTGGTGTGGTTACAAGCTGTGATGTTTAACACGCTGAAGAACAAGAGGTGGGATGAGGGAAGAGGTATCATCTTTTGGTCAAGGTAAGTGGCATCTTGATACAAACCAGGGGTGGTTATAAGTACCATATGATGTGAAAGTATGATTGTGTTTCTCAAATCCGTGCCCTGTTTAGGTTCTCTTTAAGTCTCTCACATTACAGAGTAGCACTTTTTTCCCCAAAACTAAAATACAGGTTTTTTTTCTGACCTCCATATGGACTGAGGAAATTAGAGAACTAGAAAAAAAGAATGAAAGAAACCTAGATTACATTCCTGTAGACACAGGTCTCAAGCTAAGTTCTGCTAACCGTAATAGGAGGATCCATAGCTGTGTGCAATTCTTATACTCAGCTATATGTTTAGCCTCAAACAGATTTACGTGTATTGAATTTATAATATCACATGTTAATTCAAGTTCTGCATTATAGCACTCTGAATGACAGAATTTAGCTTGATGGTAAAGTATAATACAAAAAAGCTTTCATTAATCCCTAATTAAATATTTCTGTTTTCATGATAAATTAACAAATAAGAAATATAACGAAAATGTTAAGTTTTTCCTGGAACACAGAGATCTCCTAATGAATCTCAAGAGAATTTGGTTTCTAATTTCACCTTTTTTACCGTTCTAACCTTTCCTTCAGTGAGATGCACCTGAATGTTTTGATGAATAACCCACAGTTGCTTTTTAATAATTTAAATAAGAAATCCTGGAATATACCAGTAGATACTATGAATTTGAAAAAAAAAAAAAAGATCTCAGGTGCAGACACCGTAAATACACTACTAGTTCTGCAGAACCACAACGAAGGAATGATTCATTCCAAACAGTAGTTAAGTGTCGCTGATCCGTACCTCTGAAGAAGGTTAAGAACCAGTAGCTACATACGCTATAACATTATGATTTAAGTTAAAAAACAGAAAACAAAATAAATTTAATCCTCTTTGTAAAAAAAGCTTTGGGAAGTAATGCTGGAACATTCAGCTTCTAATATAAGTCCTGCTCCTAGTAGATTTTGCAAAGCACGACTCTTCTGGAAATGTTCCATTTAAAAACTTGTAGGCATATTTAGTGGCATAGCAGATTAACATGCCAACCTTTCAGTTTTTATCCTGCCTCTGCATCACCCGTGCAAACAAGCTATGTTATTAACATCGCATACAAAATTTCCCTAAACTGAAAGGCTATGACTACACTACACCAAGGATCGATGCTGCTGCAGCTGAGCTTCGGGGTTCGATTTAGCAGGCTTAGAATAGAACCATTAAATCGAACTCAGAGGGTGCCCCTATAGGTGCTGGTACTCCTGCTCCTCATGAGGAGTAGGGGAAGCTGATGGGAGCATTTGCTACAGTTGAGCTCCCACGGTGTGGATGACGTGGAAATGCTATTTAACACATGTTGACTCCCGGTATGTAATTAACATAGCTGGAGTTGTGTATCTTAAGTCAACCTTCCACAGTAATACAGACCAGGTCAAAGAGCCCGGGGAAAAAAACCCTACAATTTAATGCATAAGCTACATTTCAATCTGGTTAGTATTCTAAATTTCTATGTTACATTAAATGTTGCTAAGTTTGGTTTGATTTTTTTAATATTTCATACTTTCACCCATATTCTACATTTTCTTTTTGTGAATATAATATAATGTAAAATAATCAATGTCCTTTAGCATTTTTTGTTTTCCCTCTACAATTGTTTCTAAAATTCTCCAGATTTAGAATGGTTGCAGAGGATCAAATAAAAATAAAATATATGCTATTCTGAGATTTCAAAGGCTGGATAAATTGCAGCATTAGACAGAAAAGGTAAAGTGGGAGATAGAAGGAAAAATGAAAGTGAAATGGATATATTCATTTTATTGCACATAGTGGCAAAAAGAGGAAAGGGGAAAATAAAAATCCACTATATAAACATTCTAAAAACTATTTAAAAATTGTTTACAAAATGCGGGGGTTCCATTTAAAATCCAGTGAAATGGATCTCACACGAGCATTTTCTGTGATATATTTTATCCATTTTTATAAGCTGTAGCATTTACCCATGAAACTGACTTCAGTATATTCCAGATAAAAATGGCAGAACGCGAATGGCATATTATATATATAAATAAAACTACATTTTGCATTGGGAGGAAGAAAGCAATACATAACACACTAATCTATTATACTCTGAATATGTGAAACATGTTATAGTACACAGAATTCATTCATAAGTTTTCTTTTTATAAATACTGTCAGATACCTGCACACTTTTGTAATGTGCATCTCTCTCTGACATTAATACCCTCAATAAGTACTGAATCTGATTATTCAAAATTATTGCATCATCATTGCCAGATTCAAACTTTATATAATTTCACACATAGTTGAATCCCAGAAATAACCAGTAGGTGGCTCTACACTACAATTCCCCCCCTTTAATAAAGCTCACAGAACTCCCCAGGTTTAAAAGTTCTGCTTATATTAACGTATATGAAACTCTTATCTAAATAGAGATTAAACACTGTGTTTAATCATTAAGAGTTGTTAAATCCAATTGAACAAGGAGTTGAATGACCATACTGATTAGATCAGGCAGGAAAAAGTTCTTTCAGAGAGTTTATGACTAAACATGTATTACGTGAGTTTATTCTTCAGTGTTTACTTAGAATGGTTCCCTGCAATTTCTAGTACTTTCTCCAACACAATTTTAATATGTTTAATTTTTACTGGAGCATTCATGTACACAAGCCTCTCTCTGGTCCACAAAACAAATTAAAAGTATGAACAAAACTCCCCAAACTTAGGTACGTTCCAAGGCTCCACACCTGAATCAAACGATTCTACTCTAACGAACAAGGTGCCAGGTCATAGACCAGCATCCCCAGAAGTCGTAGCCTAACAAGGGTGCCAGGCGACTCTTGAAAGGGCTGTTTGAATATATACTTACACGAACGATTTTGAAATAAGCTTATTTCCTGAGGAAAAAAGTACAGATTTCAAAATAACCAGCCCATTATTTCAGAATAACAGGTTTAGTAGTGTGGTAGTGTGGATGCTCAACTTATTATTTCAAAATAAAGGGTGTTATTTCAAAATAACTCCCTAGTGTAGATGAGGGCCTGTGTGCACACTGTCCCACAGCTATTTTAAGCTCTATGTTGCGTCCACCTATTCTAATCAGGGTTATTTTCAAATAACTCCCCTTATTTCAAAATAACAAGCAGAGCCTCCATACTACCGAGCCCGTTATTTCGAAATAAGAGGGTGGTTATTTTGACATAATAACTCCTGCTTTCCTTGGGGAATAAACTGATTTTGAAATAGTTATTTTGGGAGTTTTTATTTTGAATGTAGAATCATAGAATGCTAGGGTTGGAAGAGACCTCAGGAGGTCATTGAATCCAATGCCCCTGTCCAAGGCAGGACCTACCCCAACTAAATCATCCCAGCCAGGGCTTTGTCAAACTGGGACTTAAAAACCTCTAGGGATGGAGATTCCACCACTTCCCTAGGTAACCCATTCCAGTGCTTCACCACTCTCCTAGGGAAATAGTTTTTCCTAATATCCAACCTAGACGTCCCCCACTGTAACTTAAGAACATTGCTCCTTGTTCTGCCATCTGTAGTTATTTCGAAATAATTTACTCCTGCAGGCATGTCCTTAGGGTGCATCTTTACTTAACCCCTCCCCCCCCCCCGCACACACACACACAAATATAAAGGCAGCAATTCTATAGGCTGAGGGTGGCACAACTTAGTTACAGGCAAAGTTGAACCCACCACCTCATAAGCCACTGTCTTATGCCAGTGTTTCTGAACATGGTGGAGTTTTTGTCAACATTGCTGAAATTCTAGCAAGCCTGGGACAAAGCTGTGTGAACAGTCAAGTCTGGGAGTTTTATGGGGCTATAAGCCTGCCATTTGGCTACCAGCTGTTTGTTTATGTGTGGACAGCAAACACTAATGACAAGAAGGCTGAAAACTAGGTAGAGTGCAGAAAAGAATTTGATAATCAGCTTTACTGTCCCAACGCTCCCTCCAGTATTTGTGTTCCCCACGTCAGAAATGCAATCAAGTAAATTTGAAACAAACCAAAACCTCCTGTTGATATAAATCAAATTGAGTGAAATTAAATCAATCCAATAAAAAACTATGCAGTATGGATGCTCTGTTTATCAAGGAGGGATAAGCAAACTTCCAAATATATATGTTACAAGTCCTTTAATTCCTAAATGGCTCACCATGCAGATTTGGATATCATATACAATTTTACGGTATTGATTAAACTTATTTCATTTTTAATATCAACCAAGATAAGACAGCACTATGCAATTGCATCTGGTCTCCAAGTCTGTCATTGAATCAGACAGAAGTTTTCAAAATACCTTACTCTTGTCCTATATGAATCTACTTTTCTTCTCCATAACAAGGACCTTCAATAGGTGTTCACCTGATAACTGTTACCAAGGTAAACAATGAAGTGGAGTTTTAGTGAACTGTATGATGTCACATAGCTCTAGTTAACAGTTTGGCATGGTGCCTCTTGATGCAAACACTTGCAATAGGCAATCAGGGACACCTGAAACTAACGCACACTGACAGTCAAGGCATTATGACCA
Organism: Pelochelys cantorii; assembly: GCA_032595735.1. Taxonomy (NCBI): domain Eukaryota; kingdom Metazoa; phylum Chordata; order Testudines; family Trionychidae; genus Pelochelys; species Pelochelys cantorii. The sequence goes on from CM064340.1 coordinate 35,711,984, forward strand.
TCAATCCTTTTAATGGCACTCAGGGGGCATGAAGGCAAACAAACCCCATTCTCTCTGTGTTACAATGTCATATCTCTGTTGTTATTACGCAATGCCTCTTTTTCTTGTTTTGGTATTAAAAGCAAGCCTGGACAAGGGAAGTGGCTTATCCTTTTTCAGATGGATGAAGTATCTGGTTTTTAGATCAGACAAGTTCAGGACCTACTAGTGTCAGTGCAGAAAAGGGAGGTGACCTGATTTATCATAGCTTTGAGACACTAATGTTCTTTCACTGCCTGAGAAAGTGCAGAGAAAAGACTTTCTAGTATAGAGAAGGAAAAGGGGTGTCTGACGGACACACTGCGTGTTGCTATAAGTTATAAAATGGCATTTCCTCCAAGCACCCCGCGTCACTTATGTAAGTTAAGTCAAGCTGGACAAACCGTTCGATCCTGCAGTCCCCACTTCAAGGCAGGTGAAACAATAGCAAACATTGAGGAGAGGAAGTTATTCTTTATCCAAAGCCAGATCAATTAATGCAAAATTAAAAGTAAAACTGGAGCTGGATTCTTGGGCCCTCTTCAGCGCTTGAAGAAAACAGATAACACTCGTCAAGTTCAGAAAGAGGTACAACCAAAAACTACAGAAACATAGGCTCTGTGAGGTCTGGGGCCAGACTCAATGGAGTAGTTACACCAATGCAACTTTTAGTCATTTATGAAAGTGCAGTAACATCACCATAGCTACCCTAGAGATTGAAAAAGCCATGTGGGTGGCCACAGTGCTTCCCCGTAGCACTACTTAAAGGACAACGGTAAAGAAAGAATAGTAAAGGGACACCAAAGGAGCACCCGAGATGGTTGAAGGAGAACCACAAATGGATCATGTCACAAAAAACTAAGAGAGCATGATTCCAGAAAGGAAGTTGAGACTGAGCATAAGACACAGTAAATAGAGGGGATTTTTTTCCCCAAAAATGGTTATGTGATTCAGCAGCGCAAATCTTATTGGTCTTCTAAGTCACTTAGCTGCTTTGGAAAATCCTAATCCAAAGGGTAAAGGAGTATGAAGGTGGACTTTTGTCTGGAAGAGAGCAGACGCTGTGGTGAGTAGAGCTTCAGCTGAAGAAAGTGTGTAATAAATTTGACTGGAGGGAATTCAGATGATGCTGATGAAGAGGAACTGAAGACAATGCTCTTGATGCATTTGATGTGAAGTAACTGAAGTTTATTTTTTCTAATTTCCAAAAAATTTCACACTCCCTTGAGAAGAAAGTTTAACAGAATGTTCATACGAACTCTATTCCATGAACTTAACATGTTGGTTTGAACAAAGAGTGCCTAATAGTTTAAGCCCCAAAAGTCAGTTACTTTAATTTTACAAATTCAATCTCATATCAGTAGGAATCTTTTCATTTTTACTTCAGTTGGCAGATTTTAGCTGGAGGTTTTAAGTGAGTTCAAAGACATCCCCCTGCAGGGTTTTCAGCCCCAACACTGCAGCTTGTGGCTAGTTCCTGAAATATAAATAAAGTATGTTCACAGTTCAAACTCAATGAGAAAGTGAGTTGACAGCATAGGAGGTACGTTCTGTCCCCAAACATCCATGTGTGTAGGCAGATATCCCACCTCCCATGCAAACTGGAATGGGTTCCTATTAGCTGCATCCACAGTGTCATCCTCTCCTCAAGCCACGGAGCCAACGTGAAGGCTCAAAGACACCATGCATGTGTCCCACCAACCAGACCCTACCAAGAGCTCATTCCATAACCTTTCATTGTGGAAAAAATCTACACCAACAGAGGGTGGTGTAGCTCATTGCTAAGCTCACTGAGAGAGAGTCAAACTCATTGCTAAGCTCACTGAACTGCACAATTTGATAAACAGAATTTTTATGCGTGTCTTTTTTATTCCTTTTAGCACATTCTTAGTATTCCCTTTTTGCCATTTTGGAAATGTATATAAAGTTATTTTCCTTAGAGAAAAGGCCTGTAGAAATTAATAGGGATGGAAGCATTGCATTTTCATGTAATTTTCTACAGAAATTAAGTCCTTTCTGTACTTTTTAAAAGACAGTCTACAGAATTTTTCAAAAACCTATAGAAGGGACATTGATTTCTCTTAAATTCAATATGTCTTTACTATAGCATGATGTAGCAAAAGTGAGCCCTAATTTATATACTAATATACACCATTCTGTGATCATGAAGCAAAACGAAGGAAATCAAAAGTTAACTGTACTTTATGTCTGGTCTCATGTTCTGTATCTGCGGGAATAGCTTGGCCTGGTTTTAGGCTTGAGATTGCTCTGTCAAATCAATCAAAGTAACTATAAAGATATAACAGTCAAGCAGCACCAACTGGGGACTTTTTAAGGACTCTTGCCAGACATAACAAGAGTAAATATGAAATGGCTTCATACTCCAAGAATGAATTAATGTTGGGGTTGTGACCGGTAAACACAAAATAGCCAAACAGCCCCTGACTTACTGACTCTGCAGATTATAGAGCCCATATTCTCACTGGAAGGCTTCTTTTATTGATGGTATCACATGCCTTGCTGTCTGGGAGAGGTTTCCCTCTCCCAGGCACCCTGTAACTAATTCTCACTTAAGCAAAACAGTGGTAAATCATCAGCATAATCCGGGAATTATTTATTTTTGCAATGTTAGCAAGATTTCATTTTTTATTGGCTTTTCATTTTCTCTACAATGTGCTACACTATACTATAGTTGTACTATAATTTTGATGTAACCTTGGCTTCAACTTTGTTACAGATATCAGAAAAAAGTTTGGAAAATTATGTAAGTTCAGGAAGAGAAAACTGAATTCAGCTAAAATATTTACCTAGGGCTTCCCAGAAAGCCACGTTGTATTTTATTCCAGTTGGTGCAGCAGGGACTTTTGGAAACATCTCTGTTTACTTTTTATATAAGTAACTTGGCTTGTCACCTTATTCTGTTAATGGGTGCGCTATCTTTTAATTGTCCTTCATAGTCTGAGATGACCTTCATTTTAGGCACACATTTTTTCTTGGCTTCATACCAATCCAGTACTCCCACATGGTTGCTATTGTACATTATTGTCAACAGAAACTGAATCAAGTAATTGAGGTTAGGAAATGTTGTTTATGCTGAAGAAACATCAATTTGGTAGGCTTCACGTGTGGTTTCTTTTTATGTATATTTTAATTTTAAGTTTTTGCCCCAGATAATTTGAGTTGGGTTAAGACATAAGAGAAAATGAACAAAAGAATGGCTTATGCAGGGCCGGTGTGATTATTTGTGTTTCCTAGTTTGAATATATGGTGCAGGAGTGGGGCCTGTTTATGTGTGTATGTGTATACTAGGGATCTTAAATATCAGTTTATTGAATAGTCGATTAACCTCATGAATTCTTATCGGTTACTCGACTATTCTATAGTCCCTGCGGATGGGGCCAGCAGCCAGTGCATCTGGCCCCACTCCTGCGGAGCCCCTTGCCACGCAGCAGCATAGGGTGCCAGGCGGGAGCTGGTCCACAAAGGGAGCCAGTTTAAAAACCAGCTCCCCTCATGGACCTGTTGCCTGTTGCCCCGTGCTGCTGTCCAGGGGGAGGGCTGAGCTCCCGGACCCAGCACAAGCCAGGCTGCCTGCCCGCCTGGCTCCTACTCCCTTTATATGCAAAGCTGCAGCGGGGTATGTCCTAGACCTGGCGTGAGCCAGGACTGAGCCGGGCTGCTGGCCAGCTTGCTAAAAAAATGTACTGGCGGGTAGTCTATAGCATTAACCTATAAGTTTTTACTTATCAGTTAATCAACTACACTAGTGTATACCACGTGGTGCAAAAAATGATGAAGAAAATTCACTATAATACTAACTAATCCCACGTGATAACATCATTAACACACTTAAAATAGTCAAAATGGCCATTATCCCACTGCACATGATGCATGAGTATATCTCTGTATCTACAGTGCACGCATTACGGACTTTGTTATGGCACCTGGTTTAAAATAGACACACGTATTTTCACCTTACTTGTGTAGGTCATAAGGAACATTACCTCTACGAATGAATGCCCATAGGCATTTTAATATGATTTGAACTTCTCTAATAACATGAATAGTCTAAATCACCAGTTCATCAGAATAGAGCCTGATTGGAGCGGGACCAATAATGAAGCGCCGGGTCACGCGCGGGGGGATCCAATTGCACATGCCTCACGTTGGCCCTGGGTTTTCACCAAAATACAGGAACTGATAAAGATTAGGGTGACCATATTTTCCTGAATACAAGACACGTGGTAAAATTACTCATATTCAAGAGAGTTCAGTGGCAATCAATCAGAACTATGCAGTACAAACATTCAAATTAACATCAAGTTGACTGAGCCCCTGTTCAAAAGAAATCCTGCATAGCAGGAGTCTTTTTATTATCTTCTTATCTTCAAGGTGTGCACTGGGAAAGGTCTCTCTCTCTCTCTCTCTCTCTCACACACACACACACACACACACACACAACTGTACACCTCTCTCACACGAGAATGGGATGACCACCTGACCTGACCCAACCCGCCCTGCCCAATGCTCTCTACCCTCCAAATCTGGCTGGGCCCGCAGGAGAGACCTGTCCTGGTACCTGATGCTGCATCTCCTTGAGGCAACATGGGGGGGAGGGGCAGACGCAGGATCACAGACTCCCCTCCCCGATTTCTACGAAGGTTCACACCAGAACATGGCCAGTAGTAACCTTTCAGCACTGTGGATGGGCGCTGCTTCCAGCTAAAGAGTGTGGGGGCAGGGTGGGGGGCAAGATGATTTAGCCCATGTCTTTAGAGATCGTCTCTTCCACCCTACCCCCTGCTCTCCTGTGGCTAAAAGCAGCTTGTCCCTTCCTGTCCATAAGCAAGCGGCTAACACCTCCATGCTGCTGTTGGCCACTGACATAACCTAGTCACCTCCCATCCCCTGGCTACAGTGTGGGCAGGAGGGGGTTAATCCCTAAGGACGCTCTGTTTAGTTGCAGTCCATCCCTTTGTTTGTTTCTTTCTGTGTTTCTTTTATTTTTGCGCAAAACCAATATTATATGCAAGACTGGGATAGGTGTTGTATACAATAAAATGGATTTAACATATAATGAAAACCTCTCTCAACTGCTGCAGAGTTAGCCATATTAAGTATGAAGTCTCTGTCTAACAAAGTAGAAGGGCTATCATGTGCATTGCTAACAAGAAAATCGATATCGTGTATTGATTAGAGGTGACAAAATTCTTTTCTAACACAATTTTATGTAATTTTACAATTTGTGGTTCATCTATTTTCACTTTTTCCAAATGGCATGGTTTACATTTTAGATAGAATTGATACATTTTGAGTTATAAATTTAGATGACACTACAAATTTGGACAAGTTTGGCTATTTTGAATAACCTGTAATGCATCCATCTGACGAAGCGGGTCTTTGCCCACGAAAGCTCATGTTCCAATATATCTGTTGGTCTATAAGGTGCCACAGGACTCCTTGTCGCTTTTGCAGATCCAGACTAACACGGCTACCCCTCCGATACCTGTAATGCATTATGTTTTAGGGGGTTTTTTCCTTCTACCTGTGTATATTTAATTATGCCTGTGACAGGGGCATCTGCCCTGCACTGGCCATTTAACTGTTAAAGCCCAGACCTGGGAGAGGGACAGAGTGCTGGAGCTAGCAGCCGAGGCACAGACAGTCAATTAGGGCTCAGCTGAGGGCTGTATAAATAAGGGCTCCTGGAGGGGAGAAGAGACTCACTCATTCTTGCTCCAGCTGTGGAGCAGGGGGGACCTGGCTGCCAGGGAAGCTTAGAGGCTTCCTGAGACAGAGCAGGGCTGGGGAAGGAAGGCAGCGCTGGGGAGCTCTGACCAGGCAAGCTCCCAGGCTACAGGGCCTGAAGCAAGGCCTGAGGCTCCTTAGGGCTGCGGGGAGGCAGCCAGAGTAGCAGAAAGCAGCAGGTCCACACCCCTTGTCAATGATTAGGGGCCATTTCAGACTGCAGTATGGTCCTGAGGTAAGGGGCTAGATGAAGACTGGGAGTGGGTCATTTAGGCAAGGTGGATTTAAGGGCTTTGGAGTTCCCTGAGGGGGAGGACCCCATAGTATGGGGGCAGTGCAGCAGGGGAGGGTGCCACAGTCTACCCGGGACATGGGTCCTAACAGAGAGAGGTGGAGGTGGCAATAATAGGTAACAGCTGGCAAGACACCAGCCAGAAGGGGATGCTCCAGGGCTGAAGTCCTAATTCCTTAAGTGACCAGCAGGTGGCGCTGTGGAGGTGAGTCACACCCTGTTACAATGCCCATTACATACCATCTATAATAATTACATATCACAACTACAATTCGTGAGTTTTAAAATCTTTTACTACTTTTCCATCAGCAGTACACAGGCATTTTAAATGATTAGGGAGTACAGGTACTAGCGATCTTTATCAAAGAGGTTTAATAAATTATGTGTTTGTACTGTTCATGATACAGAGATCCAAATACGAGTGCAAGAAATTTAGAATAACAGGGATCGATCTAATTACATATACGATTTCTTGATTATTTCAGGAAATGGTATTACTGATTTAAAAAAATATATAATGCTGTACAAAGGTAAAAAATGAGATAACAATGGGTATGTGTAGATTAAACTAGACCAAGCTGATTTTCAGCTATCTCAACCATAAAAAACTAACAATCTGTATGAAACATGCAAATATAGATATTTTAAGTTAAGACCAGTTCTATCACAGTTCTACAAAACGTGTACGCAAAACAGCACTGTTTCAACCAAATATTGTTTATCTGTAAGCCTGAAGCTGTTATAAAGAAGCATGCATATCACTTAGTTGCAAAACTAAAGCACAAGGAAAAATATAGTTTTTCATTTCAGACTGCTTGGAACTGTGCCAAAAGCTAAGTTACAACATGAAGTAATTAGAACCACTTATTATTAGGACACGAAGACACTACCTGAAACAGCCTTCTCATTTTGGGTTCAGAAAGTTTCTGTACTAATAAATTCACTGCATCAAAAATGGAAGAATAATCTCAGTTCTTTGGGGTCCCCTTCAGTACTGTTTCCAAGTTATTTGTATAGACCTATACATTTGTGGTAGGCCATATACATTAAGTCTGGAAACCAGGACCTATGCACACAATACTATGTCATAGGTTTATATAGTATTATTCTGACATCACCAAGTCTTTTGATGAAGAAAAAATAAGCACAAGTAGCATCTGTATGTACTTGAGGCAGCAAGTTCCCAAATTTTGGCCATTAGCAAGCATTTTTTATTTGGAATCAGAGTCTGTCAAGTTCTGATGTTTTCTATATGAAAATGATGAATTTTTAAAATAATTTAACGAGTACTTGTTGTTTCAGGTATAAACCTAAAATGACTGTCAAGGTCTCTGGCAAGCTACATAGACACCATTAATTATTGACTTGTTAAAAATAATAGTTAAAGAGTTTTAAAGTTCTCAGTTATCAGCATGCTGCAAAGCCAGCTCATTTTTCTTCTTTCTAGGAAGCATTAGAAGTATTTGGTTTCCCATACCATTCCCATTGCAAAACCATCTATTTTCCCTTGATAGTGCCAGATTCAACATTCCTTGAAGCCTTTGAATACTGATTTACCTCTGCTTCTTATCCCACACAGGAAAAATAAAATGTATATTAAAAGAAAGCAAGGCTATCGGTATATTGGATAAAACTCTCTGGGTGAATGAGACAAGAATAGAGAGGCAATGTCTGTAAGAGATCCTATTTAATATTAATATGTAATATTAAAAATCAGATTGAAAGATATTACAAAGCATATGCATCTTCCACAGTAAAAGAAACTTCCTCCTCCCCCACACTTCATTTTTGTGAACTCCCGATCTCTGGATGGATTACTGAAATTGCCAAAATAATTTTCAGCTCCATCATACATATAGTAGCCCAATGTCTGTAACGCTGAAATGCTGGCTGTTCCCTCTGGGCGGTGCTGTTGCCTCCCTGGCTGTTCCCTCTGGGTGGCGCTGTTGCCTGAATCACGTCCTTCACCTCCCAATGTGGCACTCGGCTGACTTCTGCACCACTCAGCCCGGCCGCCACAGGGGAGCAAGCGGCGCAAGCGGCCATTTGGGCGCCACGGTCCCCATGCAGCACGTCTGAGCGGCGCAGAAATCAGCCAAGCGCCACGGTGGGAGGTGAAGGGGGGCAGGGTGGTGACGTGTGGCATGACAGTGGCTCCAGGCCCCACCTCCCTTTGCCTCCTGCAGTGGGGCTCCGTTGACTTCTGCGCCGCTCAGCCAGGCTGCCGCGTGGGAGCAAGTGGCGCAAATGACTGTTTGGGCTCCGCGCTCCCATGCAGCACGGGGAGTGCGGTGCCCAAACAGCCATTTGGGCTCCGTGGTCCCCCGAGTGAGAGGCAGGAGGGGGAGGAGAAGAGAAAGAGAGAGACGGAGAGAGAGAGGCAGGAGGCGGAGGAGAGCTGAAAGAGAGGGGGGGGCGGCAGTAGGAGGAGGAGAGAGAGAGAGAGAGAGAGAGACACGGAGCGAGAGACCAGAGGATCAGGAGAGAAGACCGACGTGGAGGAGAGACCTGAAAATCCCATCTTATGACAGGCTAATTGGCTAGTTATTTATATGAGAGAAATATGATGACCTATTAGTTCCAATATTGCCAAACCAAAATCCTGAGAATCAGGCCTCCAAAACCCATAAGACTGAATTAAAAAGCACTATATTTTTCTTTAAAAAATTGGGGGTTCTTTTTGCTTTCTGGTACATTCTACAAGATTCAAGATTCATGGACTTTGATCCACAGCCATACAAGCTAGAACCTTAGATTTTCTTTTTAGTGAAAAAACAGTTTCTCAATTAATAATCTGATTCCAACTTACTGGAGCTTTAAAAGAAACAACTGTTATTGTTAAAATCACAATATCCGGATCTTTGTTATTTTAAAACATGCTTTTTCCCACCGTATTAATTTCAGTGTCAAGATTCATTTGTCATTTTAGCTAAGATAGAATGTACCACAACTACGCTAGCCACAGTATGAAGGACTTAAGACACACTGTATTTCTTTGGAACTATAAAAGGACTACTACTAGCTTCTTGTGATGGCCTATGCTCTTCCAAGGTCCACAGTCAGGAGTAGAGATTAATCCATCTGTTGTCACCTTGCTGAATCTTCTTATTCCTCATATGACCAAAGGACTAATCTCTGAAATCGAGTTACTGCCAAGGACATAGGATTTTGGGAAACCTGCCTAACTGCCATTGTTATGGGGATTTCCCTCATTCCCAGGAGCATGCCAATCTTTCCAATTTACCTATCAAAGTTCTTATTTTATTGGGAAATACATAAGACCACTTGCCATGCTCATTGTACACAGAGCACTCATTCACATCAGTGGGAGTTGTACACATGCATCGATGTCAATATACAATGCTGAAATTATCAGGATATTGGAAAGGAAATAGAACTTACATCTACTGGCTTAATAATTCCCAACACACAAGTTTGTTTCTATTAAAGGAATGGATGAAAAGTTTCATACAAGAAAAGTTTTTCAAGGCACCAAAATGGTGAGACATTGCATGTTGCTAATATCACTTGAACACACATTCTTCACAAGAGATTAGGAAATATTATTCCAGTTGCATGCAACTAAATTGCTGCTACATCCCAATACGGCCATGTCTACCCTATGTGGAAGATCGACGCTCCTGCTGATTATAACTCAGATGGTGCCCCCATCGATGTCGGTAATCCTGCTCTTCACGAGGAATATGGAAGCCAATGGGCGCGTTTGTTCCCATCGAATTCCTGCAGAGTGGACGGTGATTTAAGATATGTCAACTCCAAATATGTAATTACGGGAACTGGAATCGCATATCTTAAGTCGATCTTCCCCTTTACTGTAGAGGTGCCCTATCAGTTGTAAATGGAAGAGATGAAAGAGCAAACTGAAAATGAGACTATTACCCTGATACAATCTTACTAAGGACCTGTGGTTTTGGTAGACTTGTAGATAGGGAAATAGAGGTATATCAACTTTGTGGAAATAATCTGTAGTAAACATACCAACCAGTGTACATCCTTGGCTTAGACACTGACATTTATGTTATTATCTGGTATTATCTGTAGCATATCTGCTGTTTTCCCAGGCTAAATTACTAAATAGTTTGGACTGGCTGATGACTACAGGAAATGAGCATTTCCTTCCCTTTACTAGAGGGAGTAACCTACACAGGTAAGTGACCCAGGAAGGAGATGTAACCTAAGTCAAAGTGGGAAGGCTTGCAGGAAAGAGAGCTACTGCAAACAGGCCCTTGCCTGCCATAGTAGCAGTTAGCTTTAGGGGAAATGCGTTAATTTGTGGACATACATTTAGTTTATTCCTTGTAATAGTTTTAAAGCACTAACAAATCACAAACTATTGCGCATGCACCAAAGCATGTGTCGCCAGAACCGATACTGGGGAAATGCTCTTTGCAGTTAGCAGGATTCTTCTCTTGTGAAATCACTGGATGCAACTGCTGGAAAGTGCCAGTGCTTTCACACAGATTAGAAACACACATATTTGCTGCCATGTGCTGAGTGAATCATTGGTCTCCCTAATGAGATATAGGGATCTGTGGAGGCAAGAAATGAGAGGAAATGTACTTTGGAGCATGTTTTTATCCCTCTGTACATTCAGATTTAAAGTTCTTAATGTTACTGTGGATGAAACTATAGACCGGAGTTTGACACTGACAGTGGGGTCAAGAGCCAGAAGCGTAACAATAGGGAAGTGAAACAAAGCACCCCCTCTGAGCTGCTAAGGTAAAATCCTCTTGTTCTGACTGCCATTATCAGCAACCTATTGCCACAGGCTCTGATAATAGTGCACTAAGTGCATGCAAGTATCATTACACTGGATAAGGGGCACAGCAGAAGGGTTTTTTAGTTAGTGAAGAAAGAAACCTTATGTGGAAAAGGAGGCAGAAGAGAAAACATGAATGTAAGGGAGTCGAACAGACTTCTAGCAAAACATAAGCTTTCAATTCTATTGCTAGTCTCAGTCTTCTTCTTGGCATAACCCTTCTCCCATCTCATCAACCACTGGGAGAAGGTGGGATATGCCTTTCATCTGAAAATCAAACCCTCACAACAGGAAGGCAGTAGATGGGCTAAGGAACCCATTTCAGGCTCAGACTCAATCTCTTTAAACAGCTCTTATGCCATGCAGGGCTGAAAAGCTGTCATGACAGACACACAGAGAGCATGACCAGACCAGGGTCCCTTTACTGTCATTTATCAGGCAAGGCACTTCATTCATCAGGTTGTTCCTGATATACAAGAAGAGAGTATCCCAGGACAGTTGCAGGAGTGGCTGGAGCTATTTGGGCCCTCAGATAGAGATCATCCCAAAGGCATCCAAGAGTGGTTACCATAAATTAGATCTTCTCATTTAACTCACTAGGAATACTGGAGGGCATAAGTGTTCGCAGGACCAGGACGTAAATATTCCATACTTCAAAGTCTCCTATCCATTCTGCTAAAGTACCATACATTCCCATCTCTGACCCAGTTGTTGCATTCACTGATTAAAACAGTGAAGCATTAATTTATTTCCCAGATTCAGTATGCAGAGTCTCAAGAAGATCTTCTGAAGCACCTTCTGAAAAATAATATAAATTCATAATGCACTGCAAATTACGAAATAATTGGATCAAATTTTGTTCTTACTTATTATGTACTGTCATTTACAGATTTAAGTACAAATCAAAACCAGTTGGGAGACAAACTGCTAAATGCAAGACCTTATCAATTTACTTTATTGTATTTGAAGTTTAGGTCCTTCATTATAACATCAACGACAGGAGAAGTTATAGTTAAGAATCTCAAAAGACTTTCACCACAGTTCTTCATATTCGCTGGTTGTTACTTTTTTTCCAGAACATTTAATTTGGGGGTGGGTGGGAGCGGAATGTCTAATGTTTATTTTCAGTTGAAAGATTTTTTTTTTAATGTGAGATAGATCAGTTCCTCGGGGTCTGCCCCCCATCCCCATTATTTCAATGAGAAAAATAAATATTCACTTTTAGAAAATGATCAGAATTACATTGTTATTATGTATTTATTATTGGGGAATTCAGAGACCCCCATGAGTCAGATGTGAACCTCAGTGTGTTAGGACCTGTACATGCATAGCATTTTTCTTTCTAAGTAACGCATTAAATATTTCTGCTAGTATGCGCATTGTGTATAGGATTCAAAGGGGTAGCTGTGTTAGGGTATATCTACACAGCAACATTATTTTGAAATAACTTAGTCTGTGTCTACACAACAGGCAGTTATTTTGAAATAATGTCAAAATACTGTCAAGCTGGTGGACTTCTTACTCAGACTCCTGTAACCCTCATTGTAGCTCAATTTGCATAGCTTATTTAGAGTTAAGCCCTGCTGTATAGATGCACCCTTAGTCTGTTTCAACAAAAACAAGGAGTCCGGTGGCACTTGAAAGACTAACAAATTCATTAGACATCAGAGGGGTAGCCGTGTTAGTCTGAATCTGCAAAAGTGGCGAGGAGTCCTGTGGCACCTTATAGACTAACCGAAGTGTTGGAGCATAAGCTTTCGTGGGCAAAGACCCACTTCGTCAGATGCATGTAGTGGAAATTTCCAGAGGCAGGTATAAATATGCAGGCCAGAATCAGGCTAGAGATGACGAGGTGGATCCAATCAGAGAGGATGGGGCCCACTTCTAGTAGCTGATCTGGAGGTGTGAATACCAAGAAAGGAGAAGCTGCTTTTGTAGTTATCTAGCCATTCACAGTCTTTGTTTAATCCTGAGTTGATTGAGTCAAACTTGAAGATGAATCAATCTTCTCTACTCAATCAACTCAGGATTAAACAAAGACTGTGAATGGCTAGCTAATTACAAAAGCAGCTTCTCTTCTCTTGGTATTCACACCTCCAGATCAGCTACTAGAAGTGGGCCGCATCCTCCCTGATTGGATCCACCTCGTCATCTCTAGCCTGATTCTGGCCTGCATATTTATACCTGCCTCTGGAAATTTCCACTACATGCATCTGACGAAGTGGGTCTTTGCCCACGAAAGCTTATGCTCCAACACTTCAGTTAGTCTATAAGGTGCCACAGGACTCCTCGCCACTTTTGTAAATTCATTAGAGTATTCGATCATAAGCTTTCCTGAGGCAGGTATAATGTTAGTGCATTCACATTATAATCAGAACACGAATTCTGTAGTTATATAGATTTATATTGTTGACAAGGATTTTATTTCATGTGCTAGATATATTTGTCCCACTCACGTAAACTGCTCTAACCAAAGTACCATACAAAACTTACTCATTGCTGAATAGCACATTCTTCTGGAGGGAAAAGCAATAGCAATGCTAAACTTCACTTTTAGAAGGCAGGAGTGACAGCAATCAAGTTACTGCGTCCACTTAAAATTTACCTGATTATATTACAACCAAAGAGCAAATAAACCTGATCAAACCTACACTTAGAAACTCGCTGGGAAGTGATGGGTACTTGAAAGTGCTACATGAAATTTAATTTTATCCTATACTAGGTCCTGTTTATGATAAAATACAACAACAAAAATTAGGCTAACATTCATTCGGTGCAAGTTAGATGAGGAAACCAAGATAAGAAAAATCTCTTTTTATTATTTGTAGTTCCTGGACCAACACAACTTACTGGTCTGACTACTGCTTCTTTTGTTCATCTTCTCTTTGTCCATAAGACAGCCACTATGAGACAATAAGCTCACTTGACCGCCTAGCCCAGAGTAAAGCTGAGCTGTTGACTGTGATTTATGAAGGGACAAGCTGTGCAAAGTATTAGAGACACTGACCCTAGTGAATAGCCCGTTGGGCCATGGAAAAAATACAATGCTAAAGAATGTATGCTAAGAGGAAATCAGCACATCTAGGCACGGAATGTTCACTTGTTGCTTTTGCCATAATTCATTATCATATTGTAAAATGTCATGACAGAACCAAAGACATGTGGTGGGGACAAATGTATGTTAACTGATTATGTAATTACCAATCTCGATACAACTGCTTTTCCAGTTATAGGAGATGTTTGCTTAGAGCACGGCAGGGAACCAGATACACAAATCTTTAATCCAGTAGGAAGCAGAAAACACCCTTCTCCTCTTTAATGAAAACAAGAATCCATGTTAAACCTATTTCATGTGGTCTGAGCAGGAGACTGTCACTGTAAAAATAACACGACAGCGTCATGTCTCATTACACTTCAGTTGTCCACCTGTGATTACAGAGACTGACTAGTTTGCTTTGCCACACAAGAGTGAAAACACGGGGAGGCTCTCTTAAAAGTTGAGTTCTGTGAGGTTGCTTAAAACTGCTACAGACAAACTGCAAGGATTCAGAGAATCAAATAAGTATGGAGAAATATTGCAGCCACTTTCTTTAAATGCAAATCACTATTGACCTCAGATACTTGACTGCAATTCCAAATAACAACCGTTTTGAAATATTTTCATTTCAGTGTCAAGATTTATTTGTAACTTTAAGACACACTAGAAGGTATCACACAAACATGACTTGCAGCATTTAAGGGACTAAAAGATCAGGCTAACCTGACCTTAGGAAAGGTCAACAGGTAATAATGTAGCACCAGAATTATAAAAAAAACCCTAGCTGGAGGCCAACATAGCAACTAGTAACTTGTAAATTTGCAGCCATTACTAAATACTCAGATTTCATTAAGAGGCTCATTAAAATTTACAACAGTTATAATAAAGACGAAAGTGAGCTCTTGAAAATAGTTTTCTTTTTCTTATTCCAATACATTTCTAGGGATTGAGCTATATTAAGCAATGTTACTCAAAATAAATATGCTTCAATAATCATTTAAGTTAGCAGACATCACATTGTAACTAATATTTTGCACGGAAGTTTACTTTTCAAAGGTTTTGCTAGCCACATCCACAAAAATTACTAGCCTATTTGCTTCTAGGTACATAAACTTCAAATCTGCACGTTCTGGTGAATTATGCCCAAATACAATTTTACACACATTATTAAATTCAGTTGCACACACAAACAGGTATGTTCACAATTATTTTTAAGAAGAATTGTGTCTCCAGAAATATCAAAGATAATGTAATGTCATTACATTATCAATATCATTAAGTACATGATCTCAAATTGGCTCTATACGTTCACCATATAGTGACTAAATTTCACTCTGCTCTTTATAAAGTCTCCAACTACTTATTAGGCATTTTCACCAATGGACATTTCTACTGACAAGAACAGATTCTTTTGGTTTCACATTTATAATATATACAGTATTGTGAAATTGAACAGATCAAAAACATGTCAGACCACCAAAATCATAAGGTTTTTTAAATTATGTTGTGTTTTTGGTCAATCATTTTATTTTTGAATTATCTCACCCAATCCTAGAACATGTAAGAGAGGATGTTAGAGTATCTACACTGCAGCTGGGAGGTATAATTCCCTACTGGAAGAGAGATATGTGTGCTAGCTCTGATGGAACTAGCATGCCAAGAACAGCTGTGTGGCCATACAAATGGCAGCTTGGGCTAGGAATTGTACTTGGGCAACTAGCATGAGCCACTGGGGCCGCATCAGCTCTATCAAGCTACTGTGTATAAATCTCCCCCACCCAGTTGGGGAATTACATCTAGCAGCTGCAGGGTACATGTACCCTTACTTCTCCTGGATATATTGGGCAAGGTGATTATGGACCCTGATGCAGGAGCTCTTACCCCTACATCTGCCTGTCCCCTGCACAGCTATTAATTCTGCCCCCCAAGCTCCAAATCTGTCCTGTCCTCCTGCCTCCCTTCCCCCAACAGTTCTATCCCTTCCTCTCCCCTCCACTTCTCCTAGAGTTCTTCACCTCCTTCTCCCAGGCTTGGGAGGGCTGGGTCTGAAGCAGGTTTCCCTCTTCCCCTTTCAGGTTAGGGAAGCAACTCCATAGGTCTTCACACCCTCCCCCATCCCGCAGTGGGGTAAACCAGGGAGACCGAGCAGAAGCTTTGTCCCTTCACCACTGCTCACAGGAGGAGAGGGAGAGGAAGGAATGGAGCCACTCTGAGCATCTGGGCTCTTTCTGCTTCCCCTCCCTTCCTGTGAGTACAGTTTTGGGCTGTTGTGGGGAGAGGGAGGGAGAGAGAGAGACCTCTGTCTGCAGCAGTTGTGTTCTGTGGTTCAGCCCTAGGAGGCAGGCAAGTGAGGCAGGAAGCCAAAGGGAGTGGGTTCTTCCTCCAGGCACAGATCAAATTCACTAAAGGGATGGGGGGGCTCTTGCATCATAGTCAGACTGCTTCCAACCTCAGCTAAAATCCAATCGCTTTTGAAACAATCAGCAGAGGTAGTGACACTGCCTATAACTGAAATAGGGAAGCATCCAAGACAAACTGAAGGGAGTACTGTGAAGATTCTTGGGGTACCTTGGACTATGAGCCACCCCTGCCTCTTGTAAGAGGTAACCTCACCTATGATGGCTGGGTATTAGCTCCCTAAAACCACCAGCTTCCCAGGAACTTATGCACTTTACTCTAGGCTATGAAAGCACTATCTTCTCCTTGCAGGCTAACAAAAGCTGCAACCCATTTTCCAAACCCCCTGAAGTATTCCACTCTGATATCACAGAAATCTCAGAGCCTCTGTCCTGAAAGAAACATACTAGGTTTACCCTAAATCACTGCCTCTGTAAATCCACATCACTTGTGGGCACTTGTAATAAAAAAAGTAGTTTTATTCAAGAAAGAATAGAGATTCAGCTAGAAACAAGAGAGACAGAGGTGATGGAAACAAATGGTTGCAATATAGAGCATAATAATAATAAAACAACAATGAGGATTTACACTTATCAATAGTTACCTTTCCTAGCTAATGAAGCAAGTTTTCCCCACAAAGTCCATTCTGCTGTCATGCTAACTTGCTTCACAGGAAATAGAATACACACTTTCATAAGAACACCCCCTAAGATGTTTCCAGAGTGAATGGATATTGAAGAAGTGGGTTGTTCCCATGAAAGCTCATGATACCATCTACATTTTTGTTAGTCTCTAAGGAGCTGCAAGACTATTTGTTGTTTTTTGAGTTTTTCCTCACATTGTTATGCTGAAAGTATTTAGTCTCTATTCATAGGCAGGGCAATCCCCTATCTCTTGTAATGTTCCTTTTTTACCTCCAGGTGGTCTTGATGGTCTTCACCGCATCACCAGCTAATAAAGGAGAGGTGACAACTCCCTCCTGATTCAATAGGCCTTCCCTGAGACCTCTCCCTCAGTGACTAATTTTTATTCCAAGAACATAAAGCATGTCTTCAATACAATTACATTATTTAAATAGTACATATATGTACAGCTCATATGATGAGTCTTGATACGTTAAAATTTTTCTGTAGGCATCTTACAGATTACCTGTTACTGATAAACACATTCAGTGTAATGAGAGTTGTTTGCCAATACCCGTCAACTGCTTTAACATTTTCTTTTCACCTACCCCAAATTCTATATACAGCACAAGTTGTGCATGGACTACTAAGTATGAATTATGCATGAACATAGGCATAGCACATGGATTTTGACATTTCACTCTACACATCGGGCACTGCGTGTGCATTTAAGACAGTTTGCACTAATACGTGCTTGCTTTTGAAAATCTGAGCTTATGAGTATGATACTTAGAGAGAGAAAAAAATGAAACCTCATATCCAAACCCCTTGAGTTCTCAGGAAATGGAAGGGTTGGCTCTGAATCTCTGGATTTGAATATATTCCTATGATGTTGGGTCAAGATTACAGCCTAAAAGGAAAGGGGGCTACTTTTCAGCTGAGGTGGCCTACATCATTCCCAAAGAGGTCATAAAATTGCTATGGACAAAGAACAAAAAGGAGAAACAAACAATTTTTCCTAACATATTTCTGGTTTGGTTTCAATTTGGACCACTGGATAGACTTTCTGATCACTTGGATGAGATGCCCAAAGCATTCTGGCATTCAAGCGTTATTTTCTCTGTTTGGCTCAGTAACATGGACAGCCTACAAAGCCTGAGGACAAACTGTTTCTACTACCCGTGCTCATGAAGAGTGAGCCAAAAGGCCACTGGTTTCCAACAAAACAAAATTCTTCATAGTCATAAATATTAATTAAAAAGCCATTCGGTGTATTCCCATGTAGAAAAAGAGAGCTCATTATAATTTCTAAACTTTGTAAAGCATGATAAGGACAGAGGTCTCTTTGGTTTTGTAATTAAAACGGAAACATGACCTTTCTTCTGAGAGTTTCAACTCCAAGATCAGCTTTCAACCCTAGTACCTTGATGTTTATTAAAACCCCAACCTGCCTAACGTATTGAGTTACTCAACGTTCAACAGCTGCTTAACCTCTTTCACTTAATTTCTTTCCTAGGTGGCTACCCAAACTGAATTAAATGTTTGCTAAATACATGGCCTGGGGCAGAGTCCAATCTTTGTCTCAGGCTATAGAGGAATTTATAGGAGGCCATCAAAGAAAGAATAAAATGTTTGTGAGTGTTAAACCTATAACTTTGGTGTCAGAAATGCATAAAAATATGTAAATATAGATTGCTGCAGGCTACAGTTCAATTATATGTAATAGTGACACCATTTTATGAAGCTCACAGTATATATGATTAATTACTACATGCCTACAATTTCATTGAGAAGCTGTTGGTATCAATTAACAGATTCATATAACCTCAAGGTTAAACTGACCACCCTTCATTCCATGAATGTTTCAATTTTATTCAAGCTGCTCTCTCCGGAGTATCTTATAGTCTCCTCCTTGACTAATCCCAGGGCTTCCCCTCTACCATGATCCTCTGACCTTCTTGCTGCTTTTGATTCTGACAATCACCGTCATCATCTTTTTGATCCTCGCTGGGTTTGTGAGATACTATCCTCTCCTTATTCTCCTAACACTTCTCTAACTACCGCTTCAGTGTATTTCCATGGTTCTGCCCCCCGTTCTCTGTAGGGTTACCCAGAGATCTGTTCTTGGCCCCATCCTCCTTTCCCTTTATAATTTCATAAGATCACACTGCTTCATCAGCATGGGGATGATTTGTAAATCTATCTCCACACTACTGAACTGTTTCCTTGGACCATCTGGCATCTCAGCTGCTCTCTTCAACATCTCCTCTTGGATGTATGTTCATCTTAAACGGAACATGGTGTGATGTAGTGGGGACTGTATTCACTGTTCGCTTTGTTATGTTAGGTGATTCCTACTGTCCTGTACTGTTCTGTGGTAACCCTGGGGGTGTGTGCCTCAGTTTCCTTGGGCACTGCACCAGTGCCCGGCTGGGGATGGGAATGTTGGGTGTGGCTCTCATGGAGGGGGGGCTGCCCCAAGCTGCCCCATCTTAAGCATGTACATAACAATAGCTCAGGCTGTCTTGTAACCTGAGCTAGGTGGAGGATTCAGTCAGGTGACACATTTTCCCCTCCAGGAAGCAGGACAAAGGAGGAGGTGGGGCTGCCTGCAGGGTGGGGACTGGCTGCTGAGTAGTTAGTGTCCATAGGCTTTGGATAGTTAGTGTCCATGGGCTTAGGATGCAGGGAGGGGGCCCAGGGCACTGGCCCTGGTCCCCCTCTCTCCAAGTTGGATTGTACTGACTGCTTCTAGTTCCTGTGTTAACAACAAGTCTGTGCTATGCTGTATCCCTGTCAACGAATAAACCTTCTGTTCTATTTGCTGTCTGACAGTCACATCTTTCTGCGGGTGGGGGTGGAGGGCCCGGTGACTCCTCCACACTCTGTGACACATGGCCAAAACCAAATTCTTTCTCCATCCTTCCAAATCCCCTATTATTTCCCTCCCTTTCTCTTATTGCAACACCACTTCCGCAAGCAACCTGTGATGCAGAGCCACAAATTGGAATAATATCAGCTCCTACTTCTCCCTTCTCACCTTCCTCCAGCCAAGCCATTTCTAAGTTCTGTTATTTCTTCCCCCTCCTAATAATCAGAATGTGTCCCCTTTTCTATCACCACAGCTAGGTCTCTTATTTAGGTACCATCATTCTATGCCTGCACCATTTCCTGATTTCTGAACCTTCCTCCTCTCTGCTCTAGAAATACGAACACACACAGAACCCATCTTCAGTTTGTATAAAATGCTGTCACCAAACTTACATTCTTTACCTGTTTGATCCCGTAACTTCCTTTTCTCAAGTCCCATCACTGGGCTCCTATCTGATACTGTATCAAATTGAAGCTTCTTGTCAGTTCCTTCAAAGTTCATTATAAGAACGGCTACTCTGTATTTATCTCTCTCTCTCTCTATATATAAAGGTTTTCCTGCTGTGTGACAGGGTGATGTTATCCGGCTCTCTGGAGGCAAAAGCGGCCAGAGAGAGGGGGGTTGGCGAGCACAGCAAGCAGTGGGCGCAGCCCCCTAGTTATCTCTTCTCAAGATTTGTTTTGTCCCTTGCCCCATTTGCTCTGGGAATGCCCCCACCCTCATTCACTTATTTATCAGATTTCCCTCAGCCTTTCTAACAAAATGGTTAGAAACCTACATCCAAGTACCGGTTACATACAGGAAAACTGGCTGCCAAAACCCTAAGCAACATTTTTTTATCACGTAATTAAAAAGTTCACTCTTCACAGCCAACTAGCTGGGGGCCCATTCTCATCACCCACACTGCTTATCCTCTGACACAGGTTTTATTTTTTAAACACATCCATGCTTCATTATATGCATCCCTCTCCTGCATGTTATAATTTCCCTGAGCTCAAGTGCAAGGCTCCTACCCTGTCTAGAGCAAAATCTCTTGAAGATCCACTTTTGTTGTGTTGCTTACAGTGAATCAAGTTAACAGTTGCTCCCTTTCCCATGCTCTGTGCTTCTCTGTCCCTTAACTGACTTCCTCATGGCATGGGCCATAATCAGGTCTATGGAAACTGCCTAGGACATAGTGGATGCTGCCACAAATAACACACACCATGTAGGTCACCTCCCCTGACAATGCAAGATTTCCATCCACAGTGATTTTCTAGTGCTTCCCCTCAAAGAATACACTGTTGGGAAGCTGTTCCCATTATTTGGTCTACATTTTCCTTTTCTTAATTTCACCATTGTAAAGAACTGATGACAAAAACAGACACAATTTCTATATTAATCTGCCACACAGTACAAGCTGGGACTAGGATCTTGGTTTTGCATATCCAAAACCAAAGGCATCTTCCACTGCTGCCACAAGTGAGGTACGTACTGGAATAGCGCAGGCCCCTTATCGTCTCTGTGGGCCAATCAGGAGGGGACAGTAACACTCACTCTCATATAAAGTGGCTGTATCCCCTCGGACCAATTAAAATTCCTCTCCATTCTGTTTATCAAGCACCCAATGTTCATGAGTAGTGATTCCTTGCCACACACCCGTATCAGTAATCGCAACGTCTCAATGTAGCCATATCAAATAGTTCTTTCTTTCAGTCCAGTTAATGAGCTGCTTTGCAGTCTTCATCTGAGGGTTTTTTTTTAAGATATCCAAGCACAATTTTTATTAAAAAATAGGAAAATGGAAAATACCTTCAGTAAGATAAGAGGTGAACAGAGAAAGAGGCATCTGCACTATAAAGTACTTGTAACTGAGGAGAGGTCAATATAAATGAGGTGATACAGATGGCAACAACCCCTGCCAATGAACAAGCATGCATTTGATACTCTGGCTTTCCTCGTATGGGGATCAACGACTTTATCCGTGTTTACACAGTGCACCATTGCAGTATATTTTCTGTGGGCTGTTATCATAGTGCAACATCACCATATAGCCTATGACTGGTGCACAAACAACATACATGGTTTGGAGTAGCATTTCGACATGATACTGAAAGTCTCACAAATGAATTTAGCATAAACACAGTCGAATAGCACAAGCCAACCTAAGGGAAGGGAGACAATGAGAAGAGCTTGAAATGTATACACAACATAGCCAATAAAACACGTATTCTAAATCATTTATTGCAAATCATGAAAGAGACCCACAAAAGTAGTACAAGAAATGGGCCAAATGCACAAAGCTGGATCCTAGAATAAGATCCAAATGAAAATTCTGCCATAGTTTGAAGATTTTTTTTTCAATGTAAGTTGTTAGTTCAGGACCATCTCTAGCACTGACACCATGTGAGTGGCTTAATAGGACCTCTCCTCATGGAAATGATGAAATGGCTGAATTGTATTACAAGCTTTGGCATCTCATTACTCTCTGAAGCCGAAATCCAGAGCTCAAATATTCAAGATAAGCAGAGGAAGAGAAGCACCTCCAGCTCCCCGAAGCGGGGAGGAATTGCCCCCAGAGCCACTCTGCAGTGCAGGCCTTCCCAGGCTCTCCTTCCCCATCCTCCATCTTACCCTGCCCTATGACCTGCCCATGCTATCTACGAAGCTTCAGCTCTCTGCTTGTGGGGAATGCAAATGTATTACATTTTGACACAAATCTGTTCTTGCAAACATGAAGCACTGGAAATTTCATACACAGGTCCATAATTACTTGATGTATGTATATTTTGAAACTAAAGTTGCATGGGCAAGGAATCGTAGCCTGACTGACACTGATGTGTCTGTAGAACTGGTGCAACAACAAACAAATCTCTCTAAATTTGACACATTTGCACAAAGGCAGAAAGCATTGGTATAATGTAAAGGGAATCACCACACATTTTGCCAGCTCCCATAAATAAGTTATGAGTGGCTAAGCTCCCAGTGCATCACTCTGAAAATCTGTCTCGACAGAGGTTCCTGAAACGTAATTGCAACCCTGCTTTTAATGTTATGCTCATAGCACTTAAAAGAACATTACAAAGGTTTGTAGGAAATCAATGTGCTATAGTGTGCTGTCAGTCTCTTCCGTACTGTTAGCTAACTAAATTTCTCCTCTCATCAGTAAGAATATTAACAGCACCTACCCATATGGATATGTCATGGAGTAAGCTGGGCCTTAAAAAGGAAAATTTCCTGACAGATCATGTCATAGACAGACCATGTGACGATGGGATGGCAGCAAGACTATATAAATCTGCCTCTCCATCCTCAGAGAGAAGAGGCCAGGCTCCTGCAGCTGTGCATCCCATGACAAGATGTGGGTGGGGGAACGGCTCTGCACTCCCAGAAGGGGCAGGGGCAGGGGCAGGGGCAGGGCAGCCCGCCCTCAGTGCTCCGCCAAGCACACCACACCAACCCCCGGGCAGCCCTCAGCGCTGCCCAAAGCGTAGCCCCGCCCGACCCTTAGTGCTGTCTGGAGCATGCAGTGGAGGCAATTTAAAGTGCCCCTTTTGCCTCCTTTCCCTCTCCCCATCAGCAGGCCTGGGAAAGGATAAAGCAGGTGAAGGGAAAGGACCACAGCACCACAGTAATGGTGCGGACTCTTAAACTCAAGTTTCAATGCCAGTTTACTGATGAGCTTCAGGCACACAAGTCCACTGAAGGTGGAAAGAAGTTGCACCTTCCACTCCCTGTGACCAAGGGAGGGCAAAGGAAGGCAACGATCAGACCTACAGCAACAGTGTCAGAGACTATCCAGCACTATACTAACTAGGTCAGAGAGAGTTCAGGCCTGAAGGAATACGGAACCTAGGCACCCCTCATCTAGGCTATTAGAAAAAGGAGACAAGAGACCAGAAGGGAAAGAGGCCTTCTGCAAAGGACCCACTACACACAGGCACATTTCCAGCAAAGACAGCCAAAACTACATGACATCCTGCAGCAAACAATTACTATCCAACATCCATCTCCTTGCATGAGGCTATGTCAGATTCAAACATATGCTGCCTCTACACAAGCTCACGGAGTTGCCTGCAAAAGACATCATGTGTCAACAGCTAAAGTATTTTTACATTTGAAATCTTGACTAACTGACATATGCCAGATTATCCAGCAATGTTTAAACCAGCAGGACTTAGAAGCTTCAGGCTTGCTAAAATCTAGTCTGTTTTTTCCATCATATATTATGCCCTGAGACATTGACAGCTCTAAATTAGTGCTACCTGTGGCCATTTCTTTCATACTGCATTTCCCAACTCCAGATGAGAACAGGCAGGCAGAGACTTCACAGATTTACACCACAGTATGGCGATTATAAAGTCCCATGAAACACCTTGGAATCCGAGGAAAAGCCTACTGAGAGCTCAGTAGCAAAGCATGCATTTGTGTGAAAAATCATTTCCTACAGCAATGGTAAAATGAAAACTGGAAGCAAACAAATCACAGGATCTCTTTCAAAGTCAAGCAGCAATCTTGTAGATTAGATGCAAATTACAAAATACAGAAATACAGTACATACTTAATTCAGCAGTGATCTAGCGTGAATACCTCTAAAAGCAAAGCATTTGCAGTTACATATATTGTAGTTACTTGTGCTGGTCACTTTCCAAACAGAGGAAGATATTTCCTCTCCCCCAAAAGTGCACACATAATAAAATGTACAATTTAAATGAACAGGTTTCATTCTTAAATACCAGAACACCACATTACGCATACCAGAAGTCTCATTACAACAATATAACCTGTGGTATTTGTGACTGCACAGAATAGAGCATTCTGGGATATACTCCCCTAACTAGATAACACCAAGAAAGTTTTACAGGACAAAAAACCTCCAAATTTTAAAGAGTTTTATTTAAAGATTTGAGCTGCTAAGCAAATTCAACTGTACTGAAAATGGCCTTGCCCCACATTTTAATTTTTGCTTGTTTCACCTTTTAGGAAAAAAAAACATTTTGAACTCTCTTCACTACTCCTCTATTGAGGTCATGCAACAAATGTTTATTAACTGGAGGCATATTTATTTCTCTTTTAAAAGTCAGAAGTGTAAAAGGACCCTGGGAACTGAAGTTGGGCATTGACATGGGAATAAGATGAGCAGAATGAATTGTGAAGGGCAAGAGAACAGAGTGTTTGTCAATAGGAAACAAAAACACGTAACTGATAAGTTGTGTCTTCTGACCAGTGTGATCATTTGGTTTCTATATTGTATCTTCCCCTTCCCCGTCCCTTTTTTGGCCTCTTTTTACATTGCAGATGTTATGGGGAAAGAGCTTTGCCTTCACCAGTGTATGAAAGGTGCCCACAGCATGGTATGTGTTATTGCTATCTAAATAATACAGGAGAACAATCATGAAATCAAAGGGGGCTGGGTTGTCAGGTGAACGAGAAGAGCCCTCGGGCCCAGTGTGTTGCAAAGAACAGGAAGATCAGAAAACCGCACAGTGAAGAGCATCATTCGGTCAGTGGAAAGCAGCATGGCAAAGGTTTAGTAATCACAAAACCTTTACAAAATAAATTACTCTAATAAATTACTAAGTAAATCGGTGACGCTATCAATGGATGAAATCTGTACAGTCTGTGTATATTAGATGTTAGCAACTATGGGTATGTCTACACTACAGCGTTATTTTGAAATATCTTATTTCGAAATAAGTTATTTTGAAATAACGCATCTACACACAAAATGCATTTCAAAATAGCGTTTTGCTATTTCGAAATAGCGCGTTCACATTGAGTGGACGCTGAATCACATTTAAGGCTGGCCGGAACCAGATCCGGCAGGGCATCAGGTCAGGAGTTACTTTGTGTGGCTGCTGCCTGAGGCTATCTGAGGCCTGTGCTTAAAGGGACCCGCCCCCCCGGCAGCCGGTTCTCAGGTTTCCCTGTTTGCTTACCTACCTCGATGAGGGACAGCAAACCATTTTGTCTCTGCGTGCTCTGGTTGCCCTCACTCGGGACACCACAGCACTCTGCAAATGGAACCAGAGCTGCCCCTGGGCACTCTGGTGCTTCTCGTGGACACGTTGCTGTGAGCTTGGCTGCACTTTCTATAGGCTGCCATCAGGGAGGTCCATCAGGGGGCTGTCAGAATCCAGGAGGTCCTGCGGGAGAGCTTCCACCCTGAGGAGCACTAAGAGCCTCCCTGGTCTGTCCCACTGAGGGCTTGTGTCTCATTCCTCCCTCATGTCCTTCCACTTACCCCTCTCTAACCCCCCTTCTTGATGTCAAATAAAATACATGTATTTTCATGAACACAAACTCTCTTTATTTAACAAAACTGGGGGGGTGGGAAATGAAACTCTGGTGAGACTGGGGAAAGGAGGCGGGAGAGGGGAGAAGAGAGGGTGGGAAAGGGGAGGGGGAAACCTGGGAGGAGGGAGCTGGAAGGGGGAAGCAAGGGGGAGGGGAAGCTCAGGGTTGGGGGTCTCGCTGGACCAACTTGATTTTCATGCAAACCTGCTCCTGGGTTCGCATGTGGCCTTTGGTGGCCAGGCTGGCCATAGACGGCCACGTTCCTCTGCCTAGTGCAGAGATCATGGACGTTGGGTACATCCCCCCCCACAAACCTGAATAAGGTCCATGGTCTCCACCCTGGACCAGGAAGGCGCCTGCCTTCTCTGGGACCTGGCAGGCTCCTGGGAGCTGGCAGACTGCTCCTGGGGAGTGGTGGAGGGCTGGCTGCCAGTGGCTTGCTGGCTCATGTTTTGGAGCTACTGGGTATGGGGCAGTGACTGCTGGCTCTGGGCTGGCAGGCTTGGAGATGGCACAGGCACTGTGGCCAGAGCCAACCCCTTTAAGGGTTATGGGGAGGGAGAAGAGTGTTCTTGGTTGAGGCTGGAGTGGCCACCAGGGCACCCTGGGAAGGCTGGAGGCCCCCTATTTCAATATAAGTGTCTACACAGCACTTATTTCGAAATAACTTTTTCGAATTTGGTGTTATTCCTCGTGGAATTAGGTTTACCAAATTCGAAATAAGTGCTCCGCTATTTCAAATTAATTTCGAAATAGTGGTTTGGCTGTGTAGATGCTAGTACAGTTATTTCAAAATAACGGCTGTTATTTCGAAATAACTTTGGTGTGTAGACATATTCTATTAGTGTTTGAACAAATAATTTATCTAATAAAGTAAAACCTGGAAAATAAAAATAAAATTAAAAAACCCAACCAAAACAAAAGCCTCTGAATGCATTTATTCCATGTTATCTCTCTGAAGTACCCGCATGGCAGTGACTGACAGAAACGTAGAATCACCTGTGCCTAGCCCTAGTGGCACGAGAGAACCCACTTTTCCCACCGCTGTTTGTCCAAAGGCTGGCGCTTCACTCCACTGCACCTTATCTCTATGGTGACAGTAACCTTTTCAATCAGCCTAGGATAGGTTATTCTTTGTCCTCCGCACCTTTGCTTCCCTTACAAGTGTAAGCGGGGGAATGTCCCACTATTGTGCGGGACTTTCTTGGCTTCTATACTACCCTAGTAAAATGAACCAGCAAAAGGATCTGAGTCCCCGCTCCCACTTCTTTTACCCAAAGGCCTCCCTGACCCTAAGGGCTCCCCTTCCACTCTCCTGAGTAGCAGAGTCCTCGAAATCGCAACAAGCTGGGCCCAGGTTTTCTGGGGCTTAGTCCCCGATCTTGTAGTTATTTGGGCCAGGGGCTAGGGCGTCCCCACTCTGGGGTGCTCTCTTCACAATGGATGCTTTCTTGACCCACTGATCACCACATACAGTTCAAAGCAAATACAATTTATTAAACAGCAACTGATTAAAAAGAAAAGAAGAAGGAAAAAATTAGAAAGATTCAAAGAGAACACATAGTCCCGCTCTGTATCACGGGGACATCACAAACAGCAGTTTGCAGAGTGTAAGGACAATTCACAGTCTGTTCCTTATAGGTCCCAGGACTCTTTCTCAGTCCCTGGCTGTGCTGCAGGGGGGCAGCAGGTTGGACATGCTTGCTCTGGCAGTGACCACATGACTTCAGGCTCTAGGTGGCAGGACCCCTCTCCCAGTTGGAGTTACAATCCCTCTCCAAGTCTGGCCTGCAGGGCCTCTTGGCTGGTGGCATCTCCCTGCCCAGAGTCTCTTTTCCCCCCTTTGCTGGTCCCAGCTGCTTACCACACCGAGCGCCAGACTATGCTGCTTTGCTAGCCTCCAGCTCCTTGCATTGCGTCTCTGACCCCTTTGGCTCTGGTCACTGCAGGTCTGCTTCTTAGCACAGGGTCTCTGCTCTGTGGGCTGTGTGGGCCTCTGGCTCTGTCACTACAGGTCTGCTTCTCACCACAGGGTCTGCGCTCTTTGGACTGTGTGAGCCTCTGGCTCTGTCACTGCAGGTCTGCTCCTCAGCATAGCTTGCTCTCCTTGCTGCTCTTCTTAGCTCTTTCCTCCTTTGACTCAGAGACTCAGAAAATCCCAGTTCACATGGAGGATGGGACCTGGCCTCCTAATTCCCTCATTCATCTGTCCAACCTGTCAGTCATGCTGACCTGGAGTGTTGGCCTCTTCCCATTGTCCCTGGGGACTGTCAGTCTCAGGGCCCTGATTTCTCATGGACCCTTCCCCTTTTGGTACTGGGAGCTGGCCAACCAAAAACTCCCACTGAGTTTTAGTAAGGGGTTAACAGTCCCCTTACACAAGTGGTATCCAAACTAAGATTTTGTATCTTGCATTTCTGCACTGGGCAGCCTGATGATGTGGCCAAACAACTGTAACCTTCTTTATCTAATTACTGAGTCTTTAGTCTGAAGACCCGTACAGGGCAACAGTGAGTCTGCTTATACAATCTGACCAATGAATCCCCAAAATTCTTCTTAAGCAACAGTGGTGGGATGTATTGAGTAGTCATGTACCTCCATCATCTGCCATATTTCTAAATTGTACAGTCACATTGGGAGCAATACAGCACTATACAATCTTATTTAAAAGAACCATAGATTCACCTAGTCTTGCCTTCACTTTTGCAGCAAACTGACCATTTTCAGATATTTTACCTCCAAAATATGTAGATAAATCTTTGTATTAGTCATTTTATAATGTCTCTTAAGTCTTTCAAACTTTGTATTACGTCTCTTTATAACACAGAAATTTTGTATTAAGTCTTTTTATAATGTTATAGTCCTTTGGAATAATCAAGGTAAAGAAAATGTCTTTGTACTAGAAGTAGAATAGATCTTACCCCTTTGACTTGAAAGTGGCTCTGTTCTAGATGAATGAAGTGTGGATGGATGAGGCATGGAAGTCAAGCACCTCAAATAATTAACTACCGCAACAGTTGGAAAGGGGAAGAATAGGAGCCAAACCCAAGGACACCAAGACACAGTCAAGTGGGCTCATTGTAAAAGGACCAGACATATGGACGGCGTTGGGAGTCAAAAGCAAGCACCCTCTTTGGAAGCAAAATTGGAGTTAAAAATAACCCCTCCCCCCTTTGAAGCTGAATGTGGCAGTATTGGGGATAACACCCAGAAGAAGGCACCACAGATCTAATTAAGAACTAACTGACACAGCTAAAGTGCATAGGTTTGCATGAGAGAGAAGCTCCTATAAATGTGGGGTGTCTTGCATGGGACCCTGGGTCTCGTCTTTTCAACACTGGAACATCGATCCAGATCAACAGAAGCCTGGCTCCTTCCCTTCCCCCATCTAACTCACCTGGCCAGTGAAATTAAGGGGAGCAACAAGTTGGTAAATAAACAACAACAAGATGGAGTGTGTTTGTGTGTGTTTGTGTGTGTGTGTGTGTGTATAAGTGCATGAGTCCATGAGTGTAATGATACAGTATTGATAGATATATATTACCAATAAATGTGGCATTTTGCCTTATCCCCCTGAAAAAGATCCCGTGCAGTTCTTTAAGTACAACCAATAGACAAAGGGTATGTCTTCGTTTGCCAGTAGATCAGCATTGCTAAAATCAATCCAGCAGGTATCAACTTAGCAAGACTGATGAAGACATGCTAAATTGATGGGAGAACATGCTCCCATTGATTTGTGTACTTCACCCCTTCAAGAAGTATAAAGAAAGTTGATGGGTAAGTAAGTGGATATAACAACTTCAACATCAGTTACACTGTCACAGAACTTAAGCTGTGTAAGTTATATCAATTTACTAGGATAACGTAGACCAAGCCAAAGTCACCATTTCCTTTGTACTCTTCTCCATCATCACACATCCACAACTCACGCTAACAATCTCTCTTATCTCTATCATCTTGACCTTCTGAGTACAGAAACAAAGTGCCACTGAAGCAGATACTGCTTTTAAGTTCATAAAGAATCTTTTCATTCCATCCAAGTTACAATCCCATATTACTGTACTATCTATAAAAGGTAAGTCTCACAGCTTATCTCTTGCCCAGACAATACCAGTATCTTTGGCAGCAGCCATCACTCATCTCATCACAAAGTCGGACAATATAGGAGAGCAGAAGGGAAAGGATACAACTTTGCCTTTCACCAGCAACACTCTAATCCATGCTGTCTCCCCGCGCTTTGTCCTGAGGCAGAAGTAGATTTGTCATTCAAATCTTTTATTAAATTAACAGTCATTGCTGGAATTCCAGCAGAATCTTCCAGAGGGACTTTTTGTGAACTCTATCAAATGCATTTATAAATCAAAGAAGTTAAAAGATACTATATTTGCAAATCTGGGACAAACATATGGGTTGGCTCTGTAACACAAAATATTTTTTGCATAGACAGGTTGTAAGCCTAACTTACAACCAGGCCCACCAATGGGTGGGTGGGGGGCAAAGGGAACAACTGACTTGGGGCCCAGTGATTCAAAAGGGCCTGGGGCTCCCAGCTGCAACTGCTGCTACTAGCAGTGGTGGCAGCCAGAGCGCCAGGCCCTTTAAACTGCTGTCGGAGCCCCAGGCAGTGTTCTGGGTAGCACTAAAGGCCGGCAAGGAGGGCACGCACAGTCCACACAGTGCTGATGGCTGGCTCCCCCGGCCCCTCCCCTTCTACCTGAAGCCCCGCCCCTTCTAGCAGCACAGATTTCCCCCACACACATATAGCCCAAAGGCCTGGCAATTCTGTCTGTTTTTTTACTCACAACTCAGAAGGACGATGACAATGAGACCATGGCAATCAAATCCTGTTAGTCTGCAAGGTGCCATAGAACTCCTCATTGTTTTGGGAAATCTAGTGAAATTTATTTTAAAACCTCCTAAGTCAGGGTTACTTATAGTGTACTAGCTCATACAGTTAGAAAGCCCTAAATACGTACTATCTTACTCTGACAGCACGGCAATGAATGCCAGAATAACGTTTTTGTTTATTTTTTGACAAATGAAGTGCAGATCCAGGGGTATGATTCAGGTGCATCTCTAATTTAAGCAGAAATCACTGAAATGCTGTAATGAGCCTCCCTTATTTTATCTGAAATTGACATCCATACATCTGACCTTTCATGAGGGAGATATTGCTCTCCAGTATGCCCCTGCTGTAGGTTGCCAGGCAACAGAGCAATATAAGTGAGCATGTACCTAGATGTGTGCTCCTATTGTACATCTTTTCTGAAAAAAATGAAAAACTGTTTTTAAAATGTGACACTTTCCATTTCCACAGCATCATTTGAGTTTTGAAGCTTCTAAAATGCAGCAGAAGTTCCGTGATAATGTGTACCCATAGGTGGATAAGTCCATATTCCCACGCCATGTTATAAATTAATTTTCCAGTCAGCAAGGCAAAATGTGATTGCAATTTATAATTGTAGAAAACAGAAAACACAGGAATAGGTAACAAAAATAATAGTGTCAAAATATTTATGCTACTGCCTTAAACTCAAATACATACAGTATGTTCAGAACAAAATTCAGACACATTAGTAAATTCCTGGAGGCATATCTAAATGCATTAAAAATGTGGTTTTTTTCTATTCACTCATTCTATTCACTCACTGTTATTGTTCCATAAGTGTTGTCTTTGTAACTTATCCTGAAGTTGTTTCCTTTCAAGCAATTCAAAGTAATGACTATTGATTTATTTTGAGTAGGAGTAGCTCTCAAATATGCCATACCCACACACTGGTATTCAGCACTAACAACCATAGCAGTATCACAGTATGTGGTGTCTTTTGTGAAGACCCCGTTCCTGGAGTCATGTCATTATGCATGAGCCTTACTTTTCATTAAAAAAAAATTCTAGACCTCAGAGTTGCAAAGAAAAGCTGAAAACAGATCCAAGTGTACTCTAATGGCTCAAAAATCAGAAAGAAAGAAAAAAATAACGACTTATAATTTGTTATTAAATTTTATTCCTTTTGCATGTTTGGGTTTGCCAATGCTGTATTATTTTAGTGTTAATCATAGAGTTGGAGAAACACAGGACTCAAAGGCCACTAGGAAACAAGTTTAAGATATATCTAAATTTGACCCCCAATTTTACAAAATTGAAATAGTATGTCCCTACTACAGGGAAGCCTCGAAATTAGTCTGAGGCAGGCTCTGTTAATGTGAACACGCTACCTCAACTTAGATCCCCAGGAAGCCCTGGGAACTAATTAGTCTGAATTACTCTGGGTAGTAGTTATTTCAAAATAGCGGCACCGGAGCATCCACAGTAATGCTATTTCAAAATAACTATTTTGAAATTAGTATTATTCCCAGAGAAAAGCAGGAGTACGGGTTTTGAAATAAGTAGCCCCTTATTTTGAAATAACAGGCTTGGCAGTGCGGACGCTCCACGTATAAATTTGACCTAAGGGGAGGGATTATTTTGAAATAAAGACCTAGTGTAGACCAGGGCTAAGAGAGTTCAACAGAGGACATCTAGGGTACGTCTAGACTACGTGGCTCCATCGACGGAGCCATGTACATGAGTTTACTAGACATAGGAAAATGAAGCGGCGATTTAAATAATCGCCGCTTCATTTACATCAAAATGGCCACTGTGCTGTGCCGATCAGCTGTTTGGCAGCACAGAGGGGCAGTCTGGACGCGCCGCGGTCAACAAGGGAAGTCCTTGTTGAACGCTCTGTTATGCCTCGTGAAATGAGGTTTACCGGAGCGGTTGACAAGAGCTTCCCTTGTCGACCGTGGCATGTCCAGACTGCCCCGCTGTGCCGCCAAATAGCTGATCGGCACAGCGCAGCGGCCATTTTGATATAAATGAAGCGGCAATTATTTAAATTGCCGCTTCATTTTTCCTATGTCTAGTAAACTCATCTACATGGCTCCGTTGACGGAGCCACGTAGTCTAGACATACCCCTAGTGCTACACTGAGGCAAGATTAAGTATTAGCTAGACCACTCCTGACAGATGTTCATCCAGCCTGCCAATGACAGGGTTTTGTCAGTGTCGAAACTTCCACTGATAGAGATTCCACAACCTCCCTAGGTAGTTTGTTCCAGGATTAACTACCCTTACCATTAGGAAGATTTTTGGTAATGTCTAACCTAAATCTCTCTTACTGCAATTTAAACCCATTCCCTCAGTGATTAAGGAGAACAGTGTATCATAGCCCTCTTTACAACACTGTCCTGATGGTAGTTCTGATCCTGGAGGTGTCTGGCATGTCCCTGCAGCTCCTGGGAGGGTCAGCCCAGGGGGTCTCCATGTGCTGTCCTTGCCTGCAGACACTGCTCCTGCAGCTCCCATTGATCACTAATGGAGCCCAGTCCTCAGTCTCTTCTTCTCTCAACTAAATAGATCTTGGGGTTGTTGGGTTTTTTTCCCAAACTTTTCTTGTGAGTCTTGTTTTCTAGGCTTTTAATCATTTGTGTTGCTCTCCTCTAGATTTTCTCCAATTTGTCCACATCTTTCTGAAATATGGTGCCGAGAACTGCATGCAGTACTCCAGTTCAGCCTTCAGGCTACAATTCTGTCACAGGTATTTTTAGTAGAAGTCCCATGTAAAGGCTGAACCTCTCTAGTCCAGCATCCTCAGGACTTGACTGGTGTCAAACCAGAGAATTTGCTGGACCATGGAAGGTCAATATTGTCGAGCAGCATTACCAACACTTCCACATTTAGGGGTATATTAGAACTAAATAATAGCACAGAACACCGAGAGCCAGGACTGGCAGCTATAAACAAACTTTATGGCACTGCAGGAAACTTGGCCACAGCCATGATAAGCAGA
Organism: Pelochelys cantorii; assembly: GCA_032595735.1. Lineage (NCBI taxonomy): Eukaryota > Metazoa > Chordata > Testudines > Trionychidae > Pelochelys > Pelochelys cantorii. The sequence goes on from CM064340.1 coordinate 35,745,859, forward strand.
CATCCGGCTAATAATCATGTTGGACCACAGATGTTTCCAGACCCAGAGAGCACCGGACTAGAGAGGGTTCAACCTGTAGTAGCTCACTTAGAGTCTATTTCTCCGGTTTGTTTATGAGAAGGTCATGCAATATGGCATCAAAAGCCTTACTAAAGTCAAGATATACCACATCTACCACTTCCTCTCAATCCTCAAGACTTGTTACCCTGTCTTCCTGCTGTCTGTTTTTATTTCTGTATTATCATCTAGGTGCTTTACAAATTGATTGCCTAATTATTTGCTCACTTTTATTTCCCGGTACTGGAAAGAAATGGCTCAAGAGCTTTTGAAATTTTACCCCAGAAACACTGTTATTACAGTCCAATGGTATAGTGATTGCAACTATTTTAAAGAGTAACTAAACAGTTTTCCAGTATAACACAAGCAGGAAAATGGTCCTGCTCTTGCATTTATGTTATGTTATGTTCAATTCAAAGAAGAAACTGAGAAATGATGATTGAATTTCTTAGCAGCTGCTGGGTTAATTAACATCCAAACAACCAACTTTGTACTTCTCCTAAACCTCTTTTATCTTCATGTTGTTTCATCAGATGACCTATAAGAAATGAGTTTTCTGAGATATGAAATGAGTTGTCTGACTATAATTTTTAGTGGGCATATGTCTGTATCACAAAAACTACTATCATCGTTGGTCAAATTTGACAGATTCTGGCAACATCAGTAGAGAAGCCAAGTATTAAATAGGTCCTGGAAAATACCTCCCACTTAATTGGGCTGGAGCACACTTATGGGAGAGAACTGAAATTACATTGTCACTGCCCTTACTAGAATTGTTCTGAGAATAATGAAGACATTCAGTTCATGGAATTGTCAACTAAGGAACTTTCACAAGGACCAAATTCCTTCTAAAACTCACCTTTCCAACTTTCAAAAGGACCAAATTCCTTATAAAACTCACCTTTCCAATCCCACTGGACAACATGTATTTCCAGATACTCTGCACTTACTTTTTTATACAATGTAAGGACCATTAAAAAAGAAACAACAATCATCTCTCCAAACAGCAAGCAGGTCTAGGTAATTCATTTTTTTTAAAAGACAGATTATGTTGTTTCATTTCTCAAAATTTATCTATAGGGCGGAGTAGGTCTGGAGCTTTGCTATAATTTAAAAAGTGCCTGAAAGTCTAAGGATTAGGGATATTAAAATGTGTGTATTCACGTAAACGTGTAACTGCTGAAATTTTCAGCTCTTTCACATTTACACATAGGGAGGAGGCAGTTCCCTGGGAGCCGCCTGCCCCCGCCCATGCTGCTGCCTCTGATATGGAAGCAGCAATGGCGGGGGAGGGGCATATGACTGTGAAGGTTAACCGATGAGCCCAGGCTGATTGGTTAAATGTTTACATGTTTACACTGTCACATCCCTACTAAGGATATTAGTTGGCAAGATTTTAAAAATGTCTAGCTGATTTATGTTACTATAAATATAAACTCCGAAAACTGATCTTATCTTAATAACAAATATTTTAAAAACCCCAAACTTTTAGGCCAAACCCAGCATTGCCAAGATCTCATGATGTAATGACAACTAAAATGGCTTATATTCAAATCCTGTGGGGTTTTTTTTAATGGAAAAGCTGAAACAAATCACAGTGGTACTTCTCCAAATGAAGACCAAATGCCAAGGCCTTTACAATAGCTGCTACATTATTTGTTTAAGCCTATGAACACTACATTTTATATTTTTGGGGTTCAGAACTTTCTTCATTTAGCTATCTTGTTATGGCACTTAAAACTCCATTTTTATATATTTAAAAAATGCAAGAGGAAGTTGGGTAGTACAAGCAATTTCTAGGCAATCCTTTGCAAGGTGGAAGATAGGTTGTGGACAGACATTAACTAGAAACATATTCCCAGTGATTTTTTTTTCAACTCTCTGTCATTTTGGGTAGTCTGATAAGGTATGTCTACACTACATGGCTCCGTCGACGGAGCCATGTAGATGAGCTTTGTAGACACAGCAAAATGAAGCGGCGATTTAAATAATTGCTGCTTCATTTACATCCCAGGAGGCACAACGGGACGGTCGACAAAGGCTTTTGATGTCGACCACCGAGCGTCCAGACTACCGCGCTGAGCCGACAAACAGCTGATTGGCACAACGCGGCAGCCATTTTGATGTAAATGAAATGGCGATTATTTAAATCGCCGCTTCATTTTGCTATGTCTACAAAGCTCATCTACATGGTTTCGTTGATGGAGCCATGTAGTGTAGACATACCCATATAGTCCACTGGCAACAACAAGAAAAACACATAAAAAAAGACCTTTGTAAACATCTTTATAAGCCAGAAATGAGAGTTATTCCTGACAGAGATAACTTAGTTCTACCCAGAGAGTGAGATGCACTTCAGAATCCGGCAAGACTTCCTTCTAGTGTGTCGGGGCTTTTTAATACAAATAGCGAGAGGAGGAAATAAAGCACAGGCATTTCACTGAGGAGTTAAATCCTCTTGGTCATTCCAAGCAAAGTGGAGTTTAATATTTTCTGTAGATTGCCAAGTAATTCCTGTCAGAAAACCACACACACTTCAACATAATAAGCGGTCTCTACTCAGCATCTTTTCTTTGAGACAGAATTACACACCTCACCCACGGGCAGGGTGGTCCCTGCATGTTAATGTTGAAGTCTTTTTGGCAGACTAGCCAGCATGGTTGAGTGCCTGGTGTGCAGATAAACAGAAGGAATTCAGCAGCCGTTCCAGCCCTTAGGATTCAGAAGAGAAAAACATTTGGCAAATCAAGCAACGAAAAAGCAAGTGAAACAAACCTTCCGTCTTGACCCTTTCATTTAATATCTATAGAATTATCCCATTCATACCACTGTGTTTCACAGAAACAAAACACTGTAGGTGTAGTCAGACAATGCCTCCTGTGCATTATCATCACGTCAACTGCAAAGAAAATATTTATGTTAAAAAAATGAGGATGATCTCATTAAAGCAATAAAGAAATAAATGTGAAGCTCTCAAATTAGTCCCCTGCAGACATGCCTGACACATTAACTGACAATCTTTTTATCAGTATTAGCAGAAACACAAAGCCTTGAGTGTGTTCAGATAATAAGCCGGGCACGCTCACCTCTCTCATCCTTATAGGTGAGTCCTTTCAAGGCCCATGCACCCAGGTGAGGCAATGTGTGGAAAATTGATGCTGTGTCCTGAGCTGGATCTGATTATTTGGCTAAGGAGTTACAGCCTTCATAGCTGTCACTCTAGTACCCTCCACAAACACTGGGCTAGATGGCTGTAGTGCTTTCAACTAGCTCCACTCTACTTGTTTATTCCATTGTACCCTTGCAAATTTCTCTCATTTCTACATAACAGAGATATTTAGTGAAGATCTCATCTGTCAGATAAACACATCTAGCTTGTTGTGCTGACAATTTGGTTCAGGTGTAGGAAATTCAATTTTCCCTCCTCCAATAAATAGAAATTGAGCACACTATACATACATACACTGCAAGGTGTACCAGAACATACATCTTCCACTGCAGGATATATGCTCACCACTTTCTGAGCGAGGACGGAGGGGAAAGACACCAAAATTAACTTCCATCCGATCAAAATATTGCTTAGTCAGTGACTACATGGATTTTATTTCTCGCTGTTAATCTTTTGGCCTAAAACCCTACACAAGTGAGGATACAGGAACAGTTGTACACTAAAATGTTGCAGAATGGAAATGTCCGTGTTTACAGAATCTCTAATAAATAAACCTGATATAAGAGATCAGGACAACTTGTAACCTTAGATTCAAGTTTGCCCTCTCCCACCTTCTGACTGAGGGCGTGTCTACACTATGCAGCTTTTAGCAACACTTACTTGTCCTTAACTTTAGAGGTGGCAATGTTACAATGTTCCTGACCATTACAAGTAATACTGTTTTTCAAATTCCAGGCACAGACACTGCTTTCACCACAGATGTTTTCCTACTTCTATTCTCAGTCTCCTGGTGACTTATTTCTGGAAATTTGATCTTGCTTAGAAGTGCCTCTTATTCTGGTTTAATGTCATAGACTCAGAGTGATTCAATAATTCATAATATTATATGAATGACTACAGAACCCCTGTATACTCATAGCTTGAATTATCAATTGAAGACTATATCTCTGATATCTTTATGCTCTTCCTATTATATTATTAGGGTATTACATTAGCCACTTTTTGATCTGCCTCCCCCGTTTCAGCATCTTAAACAATTTCAATCCATTCTTAACCTGTAGGGGAAAACAACAGATTTTACAGTTAACCCATAAGTAATATTTGGAGGGGAATAACTAGGCTTTTGCTGTCTAAAGGAGAACTCTATTTAGAGTTCACATTACTTCATTTGGTTGAAATGAGAGTGATGACTGTTTCCATATGAAAGCTTTTCATGAATTCAACACGGTTCTACCAAAAATAGTTACATCTTATTTAATTGTGAGGAATAACTTCATTTTGGATCAGCTTATCCCTACAATAACCATGGAGTTCAATAACCCAAAGCCATGGACCACAATGAAAACATTCCTGTACTACTGAAAATTCAATTTGTGGCATGCCAGGGTCCAGATTCTGGACTCTGCTGGAGACTTCCCATGACTTCAATGAAGAAATATGCTTTGTGACACACAACAGGTCCAGGGACAGGAATTTCAAGGCAAGGATTTACTTTCTGAGAAGAAAGGAAAATCAGGAAACATCAATTTGAGAACTTTTTATTTGCATAAAAATAATTAAAATCTTAATTTAAATGATAAAAGTGTAGTCATTGGACAATTTAATTTGAATACTGGACTCTGAGTCAAAGGGTAGAAAGAAGGGTTAAAATTGCTTTAGCCAGTAGAACAACTGTTGATGAGGTTTTTGTATAGCCACACTTTTTTTTTTTTTTTTTTTTTTTGCAATAGCAACAGCATATGAAACCCACTGAGTGCAGAGACACATAAAAAAGTCGGGTCATCTTTATGAGAACCTTAAACATCTGTCTATGTAAAGCTGTGGTTTCCTAATAAAACATTAAAGTTGGCAACATGGACATTTTTATCAGCCCTCTGCTTAGGAAGGAAAAGGCAATTAAGAAGACTAACCGTAATTATCCTTTATTACTTACTACTGCAAAGGCATGCTTTGACTTAAGACTTACAGAAACTACTTAGCTTTCTTTGTTCCTGTATATCTCATGGTGACAAAACAGTGACAGGCCTGTCTAAATATTTAAACATCTTCACTATCGTGTCTTTGTTGTTAGGACATGTTATAAGCCAAGGAAAGAAGTTTAAAACACATTTCTTCCTATAAACAGCATTCCACTTAGGGATAAGGATAGAAATCTACTGGCTCATTCTTCTACAATTTACAGGGTAAACCCTAGCATTAAGGTAGGTAAAACTACGGCATTAAATTCTGACCATGTTTAGCAGCCTGTATAACACCTGGTTCTCTGTGGTCAGCCCGTGTTCCATTCAAAATGTGTCCCATAATTCTTTACAATTGAGAGTAAGAGAATGTTAGCCATTCACCTTAGTTCTCCCTTGCCCTGGTAAATGTTCATACCACACACCCAAATATCCCCAGGAGCAAAAAGTCCTTAAAGAATACAATATATCCAAGACAACACTTACTCCATATGCAAACTTTAAACTACATATTGGTCATGAATTATTTATGCTGCTCTCTCAACTTACCCCGACCTCAAACATCAAGGAACAAACAGTCAACACAACATATATAAAATGCACCTTCATTAATTCAATTGCACGTCATATTCATTTTCCCTCACATTACTTTTAATAAATATTACTACTGTATGATCACTAGAACAGATTTCAACAAACATTTCTAGATAAATGTATCATCAGTATAATGTCACAGTTTTTGTGTAATTTAAATCTGTTGTAATAGTTTGGAGTTTTTTAATTGGACTTGGTACGCTCCAGTCAAAATGAGCTCTCGAGTAAAATAATTCTCATTGTTTATTTTGATACCTTTGATAATGGAAGGGGACAGGAAGAGAAGAACAAACAAAAATAAATCAACCATGTTCAATTTATTTGCATGAACAAGAGACCAAGGTAAGGACCACTTCTAGAAACTACACCTTCCCCTTTTTGTATATCATTATTCTGTATATTTCTCAATGGATTTAAACTTTAGGCAAGAATTATCTGAAATATGGCAATCCCCTTAAGTATCAGCACTTCTAAAAAGTGGCCTGGTGAATCAATGATTGATGCAGGCTGAGGAATAATGGTACTGAAAATATAAGTTGTTCTCTCCCTAACCACATCATTAGCTACCAATGCAGCTACACAAGAGTGGAAAGTAGAACGAAGGCAAAACACACATGGCATATTGTCAATAGGCTGCTCTATTGTATATCATCTGAATATTTCATAATTCTAAACTTCTGACAGAGACCCTGACAGTTTTAGAAGTACCAAAATCACAAGTAACACTGAAGTATCTCAAATACCATAAGCAGTTCCCAACATATTTCCAGTTGAAAAAGAGAGCTTAGGGATCATTAAAACTGTGTTTGCTGCTTTTTTATTATTATTATCGCTACCTGGCCTATCCTGATTACTTATTTTGGTACAGGAGGAGCTAGAGTAGAACGTTAATTAGTGCAACCATCAAATTCTAATTCGTTTTCTACAGTATGAATCATTTCCATCGAGTTGACTGAAAGAGCATGGACAAAGAAAAGGGAAATAAATATACTAGAAGATTTAGAAGGTCTTGGGTGAGAAAGTTCTATGCTTTACAGTAGGGATGTAAAAAAATCATTTAAAAAGGTAACTCTGTAACTGTTAAAAAACCTAGCGGTTACATGGTTACATGCACTGTGGACTCTGCAGTATAACTTTTATACTGCAGAGCCCACTTTTATACTGCAGAGCCCACATCAAAGCCTCCCCGGGAGCAGGGCTGGCAAGGGCTGCCGGCCTCACTTCTGGGGAACCAGTTTCACTGCAGGCTCCACAGTAATATATTCGCTCCCAGGGACCCAGCATGTAACAGAAACTGATAAGCTGATGCTTATTGATCAACCCTTTAAATGGTTCCACCTTTACATCCCTACTTTAAAGTAAGCAATTATTAATCATTTTGTTACTCTTTGTAACAGTAACCACCATAGGAGTATTTATCACTGTCATGATCATTATTGTTAATTCATCCCTGTGCAAAAAACTAAATATGCTACCTAGCAGTTTCTTAGCAAATTACATCTTAGCACTGGGGTAAATCTCTCCCAGCCGCTCTCCCCCATTAAAAATTATCCATCTGACATGCCCAAATGCCAATAAATCTAGGGAAAAAAATCCAGACTCTATAACACGCTGCTTATCTGGTCCAGCCCTTGGCCACCCTAATCCCTTCAGCTGGTTCTGTGTTTATTATGACACACAGTCATTTCTCAGCACACACAAGTTTCACAAACTCAGAGAAACCCTCAGAGCTGCTGCTTTTACCAGCTGTTAGAGAATTTTCCCACTTCATTCAGTCCAACCCCCTCTGCTCTTGTGAAGCTAACCGTTGTGGGGATAAAAAATCGTGACCTCATGAGCCATCAACAATAAAAATGTGCCCACTCCTCCCTTATGCCCTGGTCATGCAGCACTGCTTCTCATTTCTTGTTAACTCCCACACCAAGAAGTCTGGTCTCCCCTTATTATAGGGATACGTGGACTTAGCACACCCTTTGTCCTGTTGTTCTGGACATACACTGCAACATGCATTCCACATGCCTTTGAACATAAGAAATATGCAATTTCTTTGCTTTGGTGCCAGTCTCCCCTCCCACCCCCAAAAGCCTCTCTGTTTACATACAGCTTCTTCTCTAAGCAAGTTACAGGCAGAAGACCCACGTCTATCACACAAAGCTTAAGTGATAGATGTGCATATAATAATACTAAGTAAAGTGATATGTTAAGATACGATATAAAATTAATGTAGACACAGAGTAAGAGTAGTATAACCAAAGGCCATGGGAGGAAAAGATGACAAAATTGGATCATTCTGAAATCTTCCAAGAACACAAGCTATTATGATGGAGGCTACGTGGAGCCTTGTTGAAGCTGGTGGTCAAGACAGGCGTCCTTCATTCAGGATCAAATGTAAGAAGCGGTTAAATTCCCTTTTAGAACAAGAAAAAGACAGCTGAAACAACAGGGGTCACGGCACAAAGCACAGGCCACGTGCAAGGATGGGCAGACACTGAACTTGTGGGCAGTAAGGTTTTGCTGGGTATTGTCAGGGGGAGGGGAGGACATATAGGAGGTTTTAGCAGAAACGTGAATACAGGCTGAGAGTAGCCAGCAAAAAAGGCCAAGACATTCAGAAGCATAACCCCAGAGAGAAACCATAGGAAACCTGAGAGAAACCCTGGGAGCCTAGGGCTGCAAGTAAGCCTGGAGAGAGATTCTTGGACTGAGTGCTGCCTGGAAAGAGGCTTGTAAAATGAGAGAACAGCAACTGTCTCTCCTTTGACTTCAACTGTGTTCAGGGAAACGGGACTTTGTGTGGATTCAATACATATCAAAGAAACTCCTGACTTCATCACAAGTGTCCCCTCATAACAGAAAAACCCATAACACTCTGGATATTGGCTAATAACTCAAGTCAAAAGGGATAACAGTACTATGGATCATTAATTTACATTAATAAAATCCAGTGCTTCTACTGGAAATAAAATTTCGATGAGCTTGAGTTCTAGTCTCAAAATCAAATACAGCAATGAGTGTCCAAACAGATGTTAATGGCAGTTAAGTTACTGCACAGCCAAGACACGGTTCCTCCCCCAACCCAAAATTGTAACACAACATCTCAGGATACTTCTTGGTGTCTCCCTAAATATACCCTTAAGGCTGATGGGTTCATGAGTTTATTTTAACTCTCGCCTACGTAATTCACTTTTCCAGGACATACAGAAACAATAATCAATGAGGGGGTTTAAAACTAGATTACAAGACTATTGCTTAAATCTGGCCTTGCTTCTCTACTAATATTCCTATCAGCACAATACTGCAAGGTACGGGGAACCATCAATTCCCATTTGATGCCCACAAGACAAGGCAAGGTCAGGCCTTTACTGTTGCTTTGTAGAACACTCAAATCTCAAATGAAGGGACCTAGAAAAAATACTGTATGTTTAATTCCTGGAGAAATTGTACAAGACTCTGATGTATAGGAATTAAAAAACAGTGCTGTGATGTCCAAAATTTTGCAATGCATGTTAGGTGGAAAAAAAACCAGATTGATGCATCATCTTCTTCCATCAGGCAGAAACAGTATGTGCAATTAAAATATATTGGGGGCTTAGGGATGTAAAAGGTTAAGCCAGTGTTTCTCAAACTGTGCTCCGCGGAGCCTGAGACATCTCCAGGGGCTCGGTGAGGCTGACAAACTGGAAACATTGATAGGTACAACACATACAGCACTGGTCTACAATTTTTTAGAAGTCGCCCGCTTCAGAGATAAAATGTGCTATTTATTATGTATTTTGATGTGCTGAATTCAAATATGACAATTAAAACAACTGATTGGCTACTGTTTCCAAGATATTAAAGTTTTTACATTTTATGTCGATGTATATTGTGTAGATAGTAGAGTTTTAATCATAAATTGTAAACCTAGGTCTTTTCATGTGTTTATGGTTGCTTTACATGATAATATTTCACCTGTCCTGTTTATGTAACACTTTAAAAATTAGCAAAAGGGTTATATAAATAAAATTTATTATGAAACAAAGGCAAAAAACTATTATGTACATAGTTTAGTCCTATTGAGGGTCTACTTGGCACTTCTTGGCTTGTCGCTTGTATTCATTAAATGGAGCATCTCTTGTCACTGTCCAGCAATAGTCTGCAAGCATTGATGGGCTCCATTTGCCCTGATAGCGTTTCTCCATTGTTGCAACGTCCTGGTGAAATCGCTCGCCGTGCTCATCGCTCACTGCTCCGCAGTTCGATGGAAAAAAATCTAGATGAGAGTACAAAAAATGTATCTTTAGTGACATGTTGCAACCAAGGCTTTTGTATGCCTTGAGGAGGTTTTCCACCAACAACCTGTAGTTGTCTGCCTTGTTGTTTCCGAGAAAATTTATTGCCACTAACTGGAAGGCTTTCCATGCCGTCTTTTCCTTGCCACGCAGTGCATGGTCAAATGCATCATCTCGAAGAAGTTCACGAATCTGAGGACCAACAAAGACACCTTCCTTTATCTTAACTTCACTTAACCTTGGAAATTTTCCACGGAGGTACTTGAAAGCTGCTTGTGTTTTGTCCATGGCCTTGACAAAGTTCTTCATCAGACCCAGCTTGATGTGTAAGGGTAGTAACAAAATCTTCCTTGATTCAACAAGTGGTGGATGCTGAACACTTTTCCTCCCAGGCTCCAATGACTGTCGGAGTGGCCAATCTATTTTGATGTAGTGGGAATCTCTTGCACGACTATCCCATTTGCAGAGAAAACAGCAGTACTTTGTATATCCAGTCTGCAGACCAAGCAAGAGAGCAACAACCTTCAAATCGCCACAAAGCTACCACTGATGTTGGTCATAGTTTATGCACCTCAAAAGTTGTTTCATGTTGTCATAGGTTTCTTCATATGGACTGCATGACCAACTGGAATTGATGGCAAAACATTACCATTATGCAGCAAAACAGCTTTAAGTCTCGTCTTCGATGAATCAATGAACAGTCTCCACTCATCTGGATCGTGAACGATGTTGAGGGCTGCCATCACACCATCGATGTTGTTGCAGGCTACAAGATCACCTTCCATGAAGAAGAATGGGACAAGATCCTTTTGACGGTCACGGAACATGGAAACCCTAACATCACCTGCCAGGAGATTCCACTGCTGTAGTCTGGAGCCCAACAGCTCTGCCTTACTCTTGGGTAGTTCCAAATCCCTGACAAGGTCATTCAGTTCACCTTGTGTTATGAGGTATGGTTCAGAGGAGGAGGATGGGAGAAAATGTGGGTCCTGTGACATTGATGGTTCAGGACCAGAAGTTTCATCCTCTTCCTCGTCTGACTCAAGTGAGAATGATTCTGGTGCATCAGGAACTGGCAGTCCTTCTCCGTGGGGTACTGGGCGTATAGCTGATGGAATGTTTGGATAATGCACAGTCCACTTTTTCTTCTTTGACACACCTTTCCCAACTGGAAGCACCATGCAGAAGTAACAATTGCTGGTATGATCTGTTGGCTCTCTCCAAATCATTGGCACTGCAAAAGGCATAGATTTCCTTTTCCTGTTCAACCACTGGCGAAGATTTGTTGCACAAGTGTTGCAGCATATGTGTGGGGCCCACCTCTTGTCCTGATCTCCAATTTTGCAGCCAAAATAAAGGTGATAGGCTTTCTTAACCATAGTGGTTATACTGCGCTTTTGTGATGCAAAAGTCACTTCACCACAAACATAGCAGAAGTTATCTGCACTGTTCACACAAGTACGAGGCATCTCTGCTCACTTTGGCTAAACAGAAATGTGTCCCTTTGCAAAATCAAACACTGACAAATAAGAGAGCACGACACTGTATGATTTCTAGAGCTGATATAGGGCAATTTGTTCAGCAGAGTGATGTAAGCTTCGTTATGATTGCATCATCCATGACTTCTAGGAATAACATGATGCAATTCATATCATGTATGACGCAATACCAGCTTCAGATTGCATCATTCATTGTTTTGCCTAAAAAGCAAGTACTGTCCAAACCCAGTCATAGATTTATTCATAGATCCAGTCAAAGATGTATTTTAGTCATTTCTGGTTTAAACTGAGATCCCTTCCCTTTATAACTCACTTATTCTCCGCCATTCCCAAGTCAAGGGTCGTATATACTGACCCAATAGCATACCTTGAAAACTAGAGCCAATCAACAATTTTAAGCATCATTTTTGTTCTCAGTGACCCAGAATTAGTAAAGTTTGACTACATTTATTTCAGAAGCATTTTGGCTGTAGAGCAGTGCAATCAGTGGACCGCTGAGACTCTGCATAAGTACAACACATACAATCAGTGGACCGCTGGGGCTCCGCATAAATTTTTACGCATGTAAAGGGCTCTGGAGCCCCAAAAGTTGGAGAACCACTGGTTAAGCAGTTAACCTGTAAGCCTTACCGGGTGATGCTTACCAGTTCTGGCTAACTGTAGGAGCTGAAGTAGCTCTCTGCCCGCCCTGAGCAGGGGACTGCTTCAACCCCGCAGGGTCCCTGGAGCAGCCCCTGTCCGTGGTGACCCCGGACACTCTACCACCCTAGCCCCTCACTACAGCCTACACATTTGCTCCCAGAGAGCGGGGCCAACAGCAGAGCCTCCTTGCTGGGAGTGGGTCCAGCAATCTGTAATCATGTAACTGCTATGATTTTTAGCAGTGATACGGTTACATTTTTAACCACATTTTTACATCCCTAACCTCTAGCATCTACCAAAGAAGGCTGCAGAGAAATAGCCTGTGTGAAAAGGAACTGAAGGGGAATGGGAAATAAGAGGAGAAAAGATTAGGCACTGAAGTCCAAAATGAGGTAGTGCATTAGGGTATGTCTACACTACAGAGTTTTGTCAAAAAAACAGCCGACAAAAACTCAGTATATGGGGTCCAGTTGAACCCAATAAATTAAGAGATGGTAAAAATAAAAATACATAATTTTTTAAAAGTTGGCTATAGGGTCAAGGAAAGTGCTGGGTTTTAAATATGTGAAGCAAAATGAATTTCTTATTATTATGGAAATATTTGATTAACAAGTGTTAAATCAGTCAAACAATAGAAAATGCAGTGGAATGACTTAATTACTTCTTCCATAAAGAAAATGTAAAAAACAAGGCATTTCACTTCTGAATAAGACAATTTTTAATGTGAAATGTTATACAAGGATTAGCAATACAACAGGTGTAACTCAATCTTTAGTTGGTTTCATTTTTCTTGACACATCACAGGGATGTTTTGACATAACTTATTTTCAGTTACTTCGTCAAAATTAGATCGCCTTAATTATGCACAACTTTTATAATTAAAAATAAATGCAATTCCTTTCTCTCTTTAATGGTTACTGAAGTACAATTGAACAGCATTCACCAACAGCTAAACGCTCAGTGTTTACTTGCCAAAGTCATGTTCATACAAAGAAATGTACTGCTGTTGCCAGAAGCTATACATGTTAGAAGCCCTAATTTTAAGATAGGTATCTCAGTCAAATAAGTCTTTGCAAAGTTGTTTTGACTTCTCTTAAAGTACACTATTACTTTCCGAATAAGTTGTCTGAAGAACACAAAACTAGTGCTCATCTTACATGACCTGAAATGTTATCAGAAAGCTGCAATTCTAAAAATCAAATGTTCGCATCAGAAGAGGACATAATAATTGCATGGTGGATTTATTGTATTACTAAATGATCCTGACATGCAATATTCAAAGGCATTTGTACAGCTTCACTGAATACTATATACTAAGATGTCAGTAAACAAAGCAGAAAAACCGAACCTCTACATTGAGTTTGCAACTGCAACAAAGCATCAGGCATGTTTATAATAAAACAAATTACAAATGCATAGCTGCTCAACTCTGTGTTTATTTTTTCATTATTATAGCTGTACAGAACTATGTTTGTGCATAGTTTTCATGAGCAAAACATTCAAGTCAGCCAGAGTAGGACTCAGGACGAGAACAAAAATTTGTCCATGACATTCTGGTTAACAACTTATTACTCACCTGAAAAACACCAGGGGAGTATTAGCAGCAGGAATTTTAAGAGGATTAAAGCATAGGCCTTACAGGCCCATATCCTCCATATCCTGGAGCTGTACATTTACATCAAACTCAGCTTTCATTTAAAAAAGTTCTTAGCTCTTTTGGTTGAAGAAATTCCCAAAAACGTGACCAAAGCAGCATTATTTGTCTGCCCCCATGCGTCTCAATGGTATGTTAACGCCAAACCCCAGTGTCTAGGCAGTGTGTATGGCTGGAATGCACCAGGTCCAGCCACCCTAGCAGATATCCACTTCTGTAACCCCTCCTGTCACCTTAACTAAATGAGATAACCTGCCATTAATGCCAGTACACAGACCGTATAGAAGAGGGCTTTGGAAACTCCCAGTTGGTCTGGATGTGGAGACCAGAGAAAAAGAGGAGCTAGTAACCCTATACCTCCCCCACAGCCTTCTCTTCTGGAGATCTGTCTGTCCATGCAGTTCCTCCTAACTTGAGAAACATCTGTAAAGTGGACCTCAGCTGCATCACAGACATGACATCAGTCTTGTTGAAATGCCACATGTGCTTGTGTAATTAAATGCTATATTGTAATACATATGCTCCAGGGGATGGAATTAAGGTTGCACAGGGGGACTGAATTCTGGCATTTCCCAGTTTTCAAGGGCAACCTTAATAATACTATTTTAATGTAGCTTAAGTGTGAGTGTATGTGATTTAAGTTTTTTTTTTTAAAAGCTGACTGAGAAAAACAGAAATTCCATCATGTGGCTTCACGCACATGGACCATCAGCAGGGGTGGAATCATTAAATCCACTGCAGAGATCTCTCCCACTTGAGCTCTCAGAGTAGCTGGCAGCCATAGTGGTTTATCAACCTCTGTGTGGCTCCTCATTGGGCCAGGAGGTGAGGCTGGGACGGGGATGCTCACAGATATTTGCTGGCAGCAAAGGAAGGTGAGTCAGAAAATGTGGGACCCGATCCAGGCTCTGGAAGGAATGTGATGTCGTGGGCTGTTCTGCTCATTTCCCCCATTTCCCTCATTCTTGACCCCTTCTGTCACTTCCACTCCAAATACCCCAGCCCAGTCCTGGTCGGTTCCCAATCTCTGGTACCTCAGCACAGCCCCATTCTCCATTCTCAAGCTTTTCATTCCCATCCAAGTCTCCTTGCCCAAGTCCCACTCGCCTGCCAGTCTTCCTGTCTGCAGCTCCCCTCTCCAGCTCCTTCTCTCTCACCCTCCTTGTCCAACCATTCCCAGCTCCTCCTCCCCCTTCTGGCTCCTTCCCCTCCTGTCCCCAGCTCAGTCACTCCCCACCCACACACCGGCCATGTTCCCCACCCCCCTTCCTCCCCAGTCCCAATCTTCCTCCAGGCAGATCTCAGTTCTCCTCCACCACCCCCAAGTCTTTGTTCCAGTCCCCAGGCTCTGCCCAGTCAATCCTAGCTCCCTCCTCCCCCAACCAACCTCAGCTCCTCATCAGGACCATTGTGCTTCCTCCCATCTCTCCTTCCCTCAACTGCACCACTGATTCACAGTCCCAATCCCATGTCAGTCTTCCCATCCCAGGCCCAAACTTGTATCCTTTCCTTGCGCTTAATCCCAGGCTGCTAGGCCAGCCCGTTTCAGTCTGCCCTTCCCTCCCCCCAGCTCCCAGTCCAGTTTCCCTCGCCACCAGCCTTCAGTCCCTGTCTACCTTCTGTGGCCCGGTACTTGTTCCAGTCTACTTTCCCCTTCTCTCCCCACAGTCCAGCTCTTGTTTCCCTCTGTGTTAAAGTCAGGCCAACTCCTCTCCTGTGCTCTCTGTGCACCACTGAGAGCACAGGAGAGACAGGCTCACTGCCCTGAGTTCAGGTGTCAGGCACAGCCCAATTTGCAGCAGTTCAAAACCACATTGCAGGGAAAGTCCTACATGGACTATTAGTCCCAGTCTGCATGGACTATTTAGGCAATTTCGTTGCTAAGAGCTAAGTCTCCACTGAGCGTGTACAAAAGGCAATTTTGAAAGACTTATCACTTAGCCAAATTTGGGCGGATTTTCATGGTGATGGCAGAATGCAAATCCCTGAAACAAAGGCCAATCCCCTGCCAAATTTCAAATCCCCACTCCAAAGTAAGGGGACAATATAGTTTTCAAAGTAAAAAGTTGCCAGAATTTTTAACAAGGCCAACAAAATATATTTTTCCCAGCCTCATTTTCAGAAGACTATTTTGCCTGAAAATTTCTAAAAAATCCTGCCGGAGGCAGATACCTAGCAGGGAAAATTTCAGCCCAGTAATAGTTTGGCAACATTGTAAATAACTAAAATTAGGGCCTTATAATGGAAAAAAATGTGCAACCATTATAATAGATGGTGTTTCCAGTCTGGCATAATATTTTATATACATAATTTTTTACACATTTCTATTGAGTAAACTGATTTTTTTAATAGGAAACATCATTGTGATCTGGCACAAAATGTATCAGGAGCACCTCCATTTGAGTCAGTGGATCCACCTGTGTAAAAATGGTGTGTTAGACCAGGAACTTTATGACAAAAATTGATGTGGTGAGACTCCTGTAAATATACTTGTGTGCCAAATGCAAAGAGCAGAGACAGGCACAAAAGACTGGGAATACTAAAATGGTATTTAATATGGAAACCGTTCAGGTTTTTTTTTCCTATTTACACCACAAAATATGTGCAAATGGAATGGACCTAAGCCACAAAGCTTGGATGTGGCTCCAGATCAGAACTTTTCCAAATGTCAGATCTGGCATTTTGGTTTGATATCATCTCTACTCTTCTATAATGCAGCATACCAAATCCACTGGGAAAGAAAAATACTCTGTTTTTTGCCAAGTGCCTGATCAAAGCCAAGACACTCACAATTCTGAATAGCTCTGTTAATCTTAATAGCAAAATACCCGTCTCTGCTCACACGCACATGGCGTTCACTACAAAGCTTTATTTCTTTCCTTTTTCCCACCAGGATATACATATAGAAATGTAAGTGGCAAGAATTTTAAGCAATGATTTCCAAAACACTGTGTGAAACCGATCTACTATCGTAAGAACATAGTTTTTTAAGCTAAGACACAAATCATAACATCCTGAAATGGGAATAAGATATCCTACACTAGCGCACTGTTTCTTCAAACCAAAATTTTGGGTGTAAGTCTTAATTTTATGGATAGTACAGCAGTATCTGGAAGAATTTTCTCCCCCTTCTGTGAAAACACAAACTCATATCTTTTGTCTTTTTATAATTGTAAGCTATTTTGATTACTAAAATACTTATGGACTGCAAACCACATTGTGGCTTTAGTGCAGGTAGATTTACTACCACAACCAGTTTTCCGCTGTTAGAATCCCTTCATATTACTGAATCAAATGTTCAGTTTCATGCTAACAGGAAACATGGTGGGGTTTAGATCCTGATCCAGCAAATCCCTTCACATTCTATTGAATGGAGCACAAGAGTGGCCCCATTCGAGTCAAGAGGGCTACTCACCTGATCAATCAAGTGATTTGCTTTATCAGAGTTTAGGTGAAGTACTGAACTACTAACCAATTAACCCCTTCATTTCCAAACTTAGAAAGAAAAGTTGAATGAGGAAGTGGGAAATCATGGCAGCTGGGAGACTACATGCTGAAAAAGGAGTAATGTGATCTGTAGGCATGAGAACAGCAAGCAGGTGGAGAGGCACCAGGAAGGTAAGAGAAAAAAGTGAAGGAATTCAGAGCACAAGACCACCAAGAAGTAATTGCAGGACATTCGTCATGCTGCACTAACTAGCAAAGAGATGTAACTATGTGTCAAAAGCGAAAAGGCTGGCTCAGAAAAGATGGTGATGAATCAGCCCAGGAGAAGTGTGGTCAAAGATCCACTGTAACCCTTGGAAATGTAAACCCACTCCTGATATGCCACTTTATGATATTTACATTCAGAATTAAAGGTATTTGTTCTTACTTGGAAACAAAAGGTTTATGCCATTCATCAATTATATCTGGAGCTGATGGCAATCCACATTGTCAAGATTTGCCCAACATTTCCTTGTTTTCAGTGACTGATAACTTTGCCAAAATGTAACCACTATTCTGAAATGTTATGCAAAGATGGTTCTGCCATTTCCAAAAATAAGATGAAAGGAAAATACCATTTTGCCCATGTCACAAAATTTCCCATTGCCCTTTTGTTTAGAGGCTCTGAAACAATATATTGTACACTATATTGATACTAAATGCAATATTATAGCTTTTATAAGTGTGTTAACAAAACTGCTCCATCAGATCATGGTTAACTAGAAGAGCTAAAGATAAAATTCTCCCATTAAGCCAAATTCCTGAAACAGCAGCACTTGGAAAGGGAACATGTTTGCACATGCTCAAACAGCTCCTCCAAAGGTGAAAATTGATGTAGCTCCATTGATTTCAATAAAGCTATGACAATATCACCTGTGGATCTATACCCTCATTCTCATTCACCAGGCTTTGAGGCAAGTTCACCAAGGTCTGGTCTACACTACATCGGAAGGTCAAAGTAAGACATGCAACTCCAGCTACGTAAATTATGTAGCTGGAGTTGTGTTTCTACACCGTGGAGGGCTGATGTGAGCAAATGTTCCCGTAGGCTTCCCTTACTCCTTGTGAAGAGCAGGAATACCTGCTCCCAGTGGGGGTTCCCTTTCAATTCCATATTGCAGGTCCATATTAAACCCACTACATCAAACCCTGGAAGACAGACTGGGGCAGTGTCAATCTTCCACGTAATGTAAATGTTCCCCTAGTGATTACTGCACGAGTCTGGCTCCTGGTTTCTGAACCTAGCACTGCAAAAAGAAAAAAATTCCCAGCTTTATCTTGTGTATGTCACAAAGCCAAGTTTTCTAACTGATTTTAATATGATTTACTGTCAACAACACTTACCAAGAATTATATTAAACCCAGCTCCTCCAAATGTTCCTAACACTGAAACATACCTTTAAAGGGATATCAAAGAAGGCGCAAAGTCTAATAATGATCATTCTTTTGAAGAGAACAAAATAGCTCAGCATCTCCATGATGATATGTCCAAACCATTATCGAGAGAGGAATAAGAAAATTGATCTCACTATTCGTGTGCCCAAATTGTCTTATGTTAATAAAACAACATTGGAAATACAAGCACAATCACCAAATAATACTACAGTTCACTCAATATGCCAGCAAATTAGTCAAGTATTCCCATTTTGGGTTAAAGCAAACACTTTCAGAAGTGGATGCTGATTGTCGCTTTCTGAGGACTCAGTCTGACAAATCTGAGGCCCAGTTTTCAGAGGTGCCCAAAACCTCCAGTTTCTCCTGCAAAACCATGTAACATAACTCCTGGTAAATGCACACAGTGTTTACATTAATTTACAGTTTGCATTGCAAAAACAGATGATCTGTAATCATGGCCTGTCAGCTCAGTTTAGAAAAGCCAAGCATTTCCTTCAGTTTGTTTACACCTCCAAAATCTCTGTACGCTAGTTCAATAAAACACTAGGTTATCTAAATAAGAATGTTACTCTTTTATCCCAAAGCAGAAACACCCAAGCCTTCAAGAACACTTCATTTTACAAGCTATAGAGATGATCAACAGCATATAAATATTTAGAAAATTGCTGGAGAAATATAACTAGCAATAAACAAGCTGCTGCAATGCTGTTTGATCTCTCTTGCATATTCAGTCTAACATTGTAGGTGCATATTTCCTAACTATGCAACCCCCCCCCCCCCACCCTTGACAACTTCATTTCCTGCACACTTTGGGAGACAGGCAGATGAATATTTAGTGTAGAACATGATTGTGATTAAGCTTCCAAATGCATTCTTCATCTGGATTCCAGCTGGTACAGCATCTCAATTACTCCTCCACCTCTCCTATGGGAGAGTGTCTTATTGATGTATTGAGCGTCACATGAAGGTGCTGGATTATAAAGCTCCAAAGACCCTCCAAAACTTCTGACCTCAATCAATTATCCCTTAATGAAGGAACAGAAAGTTTTTGTGCAAAAAATATTATGGCCAGCACTCAAGTCCAGGAACTTCCTCCTAATAACACAACATTTTGCAGTAATACAAATAAATGATTTAAAAGAAATTCAGTTGCTTCCCACTAGCTTTGCTTCATTTTCAAAGGCAAGTTTACTGATCAAGGCATTGTGAAGAGGACTGCTAATTTGAGCATTATGAAACTGTTGAACAGATCTGAAATTGTAGAACTATGCATACCAACTCTTAAAACTTCCAGTCAGGTGGTTAAACAGTGGAATAAATTGCCTAGGGAGGTTGTGGAATTTCCATCATTGGAGATA
The DNA here is from genome assembly GCA_032595735.1 of Pelochelys cantorii. Lineage (NCBI taxonomy): Eukaryota > Metazoa > Chordata > Testudines > Trionychidae > Pelochelys > Pelochelys cantorii. Next base: position 35,765,942 of record CM064340.1, read on the forward strand.
TTTAAGAACAGGTTAGATAGACATCTATCAGGGATGATCTAGATGGTGCTGGGTCCTGCCGTGAGAGCAAGGGACTGCACTTGATGACCTCTTGAGGTCCCTGCCAGTTCTAGTGTTCTATTATTCTATGGAAATCTGTTTTCTCAACATCTAGAAGGCTGTGATGCAGGCATTGTCTGTTATGACTTGCAGCTATACCACCTCATGCCAAGCTCCATCATAAACTGCACTGCAGAGGGGCAAGGAGGGATCATTTAAAACCCCTTTGAGCAGGACACTGTGATTGCTGAGTGCATGTACAAGAAAGGAAAGTAGTCTCACAGGATTGCTATTTCCCCTCCCACGTAGATGGGTAGAGGCTTCATTCCAACCTGTCAAACAGTGTGGCTGAGTCAGTGCAAAAAGGGGAGTAAGTTGCACCAAAGGACTGGCCCTGGTTACTTCCCCCATGAAGCGAGAGAAAAGCAAAGTCCATAGTATGGCTATTAGTCCCAGTCTGGCTCCTCTCCAGCTTCTGGGACAACACATCTATGTTCTGTCTTTATCAGGCTTGACTACCAGGTTACATAAGAGTTTTGGCTACTGACACCACGACATCAGACTCTGTGGTTTCAGGTCTGTTCAGTACTCTAATGCTGTGTGCAGACCACACTGCAATGACACAATCTCTGGGAACATTGGAGAAGTGGTGGCACAGGGCACCCAAAGGCAAATCCCTCACCTTCTACAGTGAGGCAGTAATGCCTTTTATTAACATTTCACAGCCATCACCAGAGGGTTGTAAAGATCAATAACATCTGCCTCTCCCCCACATTTTCTAACTTTAACACATGCTTTGCTCCTGCTATTCAACCTCTCAAAATATCTTCTACCCTCTGCCATCCTGCTCACTGCCTGATAGTTTTATGTACCCCGCCCCTGTTCTTGGAAGTAAGGATTCCATGTCCAAACCTCCATGATGCTCCTGCCATTTTCTTCCACTTCCACTTCAGTTCTATGGCTAAAAGAGGGGTTGGTGAGCAAGGACCACTTTGTGCAAGGAAGATGAGGAGCACACAAGCCCACTAACACGTGCCATATTCACTCCAGTGATGGCTTCATGTCCGTGCCAGGAGTCAGTGACAGTCTCATTGGATATGACCGAAGTTCTCTTATTCACAAGCTGTGTTTGCCTGAACTCAGATTTGACTGATCCTTAGAGAAAGATTAAGATCAGAAATCTCCCTTGAAGCTTGGGTCCCATCTGGGATTTTTTTGACTCCTACATTTTCCAGTCCCTTGAAGAATCCTCCATCAGGAATATCTGTTATGGTCAAAGAAGATGTCTATCAACACAGTTATTCCATTAAAAGGTTTATTCAAGTTTGAAAGGGGAAGAGGGTGGCTGTAATTCAGTCAATCTATTTATTTTATGATTGGTTGGCAGTCACAAAAAATCCTTTGCAGAACATAAAGCCGGCCAGACACTTTTCCTCACTTCCCGGTTTTCTCTATGAACTTCCCACTCCAAAAAATTAATCATGATACTGTAGAGTTTCATCCATCCTGTCTTCATTTTTCCCTCCCCCTCACTCTCTGCCTCTAACCCCAGTATCTGTTAAAAGTGTCAAGCATTTCCTCCCCTGACACTTCCCTTCACAAGCCCCTGATTTCTGTAGTCTTGTTATTTTCCTTACATTTACAGCAATATATCACTGAAGATCTGTACACTTCTCTTAAAGCAACTAATTGCTTTATGGACATACTACAGGAATGTCCAGAGTTTGCAGGCCATAGCTCCAGACTGCCAGAGACAGATTTCCACATACAAGCCAGATCATGGCTAATCCCCTTCAGACATTTGCATCAAAATCTGCGGTGAAGCTGTCCCACCAAACCTGTCTAACTTGAAGACTGGGGTCTGAGCAGCCCACACAGCATTGTAGCACATCTGAATAAGGCCAGCAGTGGCATACTAGGTCCCCACACTGATATTCTTTAATTAAGGGAGCTGCAGCTTAACACACCTTCACAAAAGCCTCCCACGCGGGCAGGGGAACACCTCAGTGGCTGGTAAGGATTGTGCTAGAACATAAGAACATAAGAACGGCCATACTGGGTCAGACCAAAGGTCCATCCAGCCCAGTACCCTGTCTGCCGACAGTGGCCAATGCCAGGTGTCCCAGAGCGAGTGAACTGAACAGGTAATGATCAAGCAATCTCTCTCCTGCCATCCATCTCCACCCTCTGACAAACAGAAGCTAGGGACACCATTCCTTACCCATACTGGCTAATAGCCATTAATGGACTTAACCTCTATGAATTTATCTAGTTCTCTTTTAAACCTCGTTATAGTCCTAGCCTTCACAACCTCCTCAGGCAAGGAGTTCCACAGACTGACTACACGCTGTGTGAAGAAGAACTTCCTTTTATTTGTTTTAAACCTGCTGCCCATTAGTTTCATTTGGTGGCCCCTAGTTCTTATATTATGGGAACAAGTAAATAACTTTTCCTTATTCACTTTCTCCACACCACTCATGATTTTATATACCTCTATCATATTCCCCCTTAGTCTCCTCTTTTCCAAGTTGAAAAGTCCTAGTCTCTTTAATCTCTCTTCATATGGGACCCGTTCCAAACCCCTAATCATTTTAGTTGCCCTTCTCTGAACCTTTTCTAATGCCAGTATATCTTTTTTGAGATGAGGAGACCACACCATTACAAGTATTCAAGATGTGGGTGTATATAAATTCAAGATGGATTTATATAAGGGCAATAAGATATTCTCTGTCTTATTCTCTATCCCTTTTTTAATGATTCCTAACATCCTGTTTGCTTTTTTGACTGCCGCTGCACGCTGCATGGACGTCTTCAGAGAACTATCCACAATGACTCCAAGATCTCTTTCCTGATTAGTTGTAGCTAAATTAGCCCCCATCATATTATACGTATAGTTGGGGTTATTTTTTCCAATGTGCATTACTTTACATTAATCCACATTAAATTTCATTTGCCATTTTGTTGCCCAATCACTTAGTTTTGTGGGATCTTTTTGAAGTTCTTCACAGTCTGCTTTGGTCTTAACTACCTTAAGTAGTTTAGTTTGCAAACATCTCACTGTTTACCCCTTTCTCCAGATCATTTATGAATATGTTGAATAGGATTGGTCCTCGGACTGACCCTTGGGGAATACCACTAGTTACCCCTCTCCATTTTGAAAATTTACCATTTATTCCTACCCTTTGTTTCCTGTCTTTTAACCAGTTCTCAGTCCATGAAAGGATCTTCCCTCTTATCCCATGACATCTTAATTTACGTAAGAGCCTTTGGTGAGGGACCTTGTCAAAGGCCTTCTGGAAATCTAAGTACACTACATATACTGGATCCCCCTTGTCCACATGTTTGCTGACCTCTTCAAAGAACTCTAAGAGTACGTCTGCTCTTGCTCCCTAGTTCGAGCTAGGGATGCAAATGTAGCGGACCGAAATTGCTAATGAAGCGGGGATTCAAATATCCTGCGCTTCATTAGCATAATCTCGTCCACATGTTATTCCACTCAACAGCTGATCTGAACCAGGAAGTACGCTCCAGGACGCATTAGTTTGAATCAAACCCCTTGGTTCGAACTAACATTACTCCTCATTTTTTGAGCAGAGACAATAGCAGAGTGGCAGGAGGCTCCTCGGGAATGGGGTTGGAGCACACTGGCTGTATCAAAGGGAGCAGTGTGGGGTGGCAGCAGCCCCTGTCTCGGGGGTTGGGAGCAGGGGCTGATATCTCAGACCTGGCGTGTGCCGGAACAAGCCAGGCTGCCTTCCCACCTGGCTCCTAATACACTTTAAATGCAGCAGGGGTAGGTCCCAGACCCGGCGCAAGCCAGGACTGAGTCAGGCTGCTGACCAGCCTACTAGAAATTTTACTGGGGGGGGGGAGGGGAATGCGTGCAGTCTATAACATTTACCTATCAACATTTGCTTATCGGTTAATCGACTGCACTATTACATCCCTATATAGAACCATTACCTACAAAGTTTGATCTGTTTGCCACATTCTCTTTCTATTCTGGGGATTTCCATTCATTTTGTGTCACATAAAATCTCTTTGTAGAACATAATTTAAGCATTCCTGTTTTTTCATCCACCCAATCAATGTACAAAAAAGGATGGTGTGGAACGGCTTTTTTTAAGAATATTTGGAAAATTACCAACTGTATTAAAACCACCTCTTCAATAAAAACCAACCGCATAAAATGAGGCAAGGAAGCAGGAGGAAAACACTTACATTTCTGATTATGGAAGTGCTTAACACAATTCACTCCCCACACTAAAAAAATCCACAGAAGCTAGAAGAGGCTTCATAGTAGCCCGAAGCATTATGAACTCATGAAAAATTAATTTAATTGTCAAAGCCAGGATCAGTAAGAGCCGCTGTACATAACAAAAAAGGTTTCAGTTGCATTATTAAAAACATTGCTTTCGAGAGATCAATTAATCTCAAAGGGCTTGACTTCCTGCATTAGTTATTATCAAAGACATATGTACTAAAAGGATCCTTTCTATCAAGCATGGGGCCCATCTGCTCTATCAGTGTTCTAATTACAATGTTTGTCATCAGTTTAAGAACATGTGCGTGCCTTGGAATCGAAATATTTATGTAAGATTCCCCTAAAAACCTGACAGCGAGTGAAAAATGGCAATGACAGGGATACCTGCGGCATGTGGCTACATCTTCACCCAAAAGGTCTTTACTAAGTTTATTTATAACCCACCTTTTCCAAGGTTCCCTGGTTCTTCAAATATTAAGTACACATCTAGAGCTGTCTACCCAGTCCTCTGGGAGCCTGACCCTTGAATTACAACACAAACGCACATAAAACTGCACATAAATGTATTCATCTCAGTTCACAGCTTCCTTGTCAGCCCTAAGTAAAGGTACAGCTACACTTAGAAGCTAACATGCTAAAAATAGCAGGTAGCTTCAGCAGCTATGTGCCAGGAGAGGTTAACTGTCCCAAGCACATACCTAATGTCTGCCAACAGGCATGTATCTAGGTTGTCTAACCCCACCAGCCACTGCAACTACACCCTATTTTTCAGTCAGAGCCAGTGTAAGGGAGTTGCCATGAGCTAGGAATCTGAGGCATAATGTGGGCTCTGGAGGACTGACAACGTGAGGTAACGATTCTGAAGATCACAGAGTACACCTTGTGTGACAAAGTGGGGATTATATTCACCTGGGTACGTTGCATGTCAATTCTACTGTCCTATAGTAACCCCATGTGTGTGTGTGTGTGTGCCTCAGTTCCTGGGGCACTGCACCAATACCTAGACGGTGATGGGAATTTCAGGTGTGACTCTCACTGAAGGAAGCTACACCAGCCCCTGCACATACACAATTGTTGTGCCAGGAGGGGGTACTGCTGGGTAACCCCTTTAATATGGGAAGGAGGACAAAGGCAAGAGAAAGGGCCTGTCTGAGGGGCTTAGACTGGGCTGTTAGGTATGTGGCTCAGTCTCAGCTGGTTTGGAGGGCAGGGGGAGGGTTAGGACGCCAGCTCTGGGTTCTTCTCTCCCAGAGCCGGATCGTACTGACTGCTTCTGGTTTCTCTGATGACATGACTGTTCTATGTTGTGTCCCTGTCCAATAATAAACCTTCTCTTCTACTTGCTGGCTGAGAGTCTCATCTGACTGGGGATAGGGGTGCAGACTCCAGCGACTCCATCATCATCTCAGGTATCGGCACACTCACGACTGGATTATCCAGCTATGTAGACTCTCTTCTCAAACCCTACGCAACCAACACTCCCAGCTATCTCTGAGATACTACCGACTTCCTGAGAAAACTATAAAACATCGATAACCTCCCTGATAATGCCATCCTTGCTACCATGGATGTAGAAGCTCTCTACACCAACATCCCACATGAAGACGGATTACAAGCAATTAGAAACACTATCCCAGAGGATACCACTGCCAATCTGGTAGCAGACCTATGTAACTTTGTTCTCACCCACAATTATTTCCAATTTGGGGACAACTTATACCTCCAGATCAGCGGCACAGCCATGGATACCCGCATGGCCCACAGTACACTAACCTCTTTATGGATGACTTAGAACAACGTTTCCTCAGATTCTGTCCCCTTTTACCCCTTCTCTACTTACGCTACATCGATGACATCTTTATGATCTGGACCCATGGCCAAGAAACACTGGATGCATTCCACAGAGACTTTAACAACCTATACCCCACCATCAATCTCAGCCTGGACCATTCTACACGAGAGATCCATTCCCTGGACTCCACAGTACAAATCACCAATGGTAAATTAGACACCACTCTCTACAGAAAACCCACTGACTCCTACAGCTACCTACATGCCTTCAGCTCCCATCCAGGACACACCATACGATCCATCGTCTATAGCCAAGCCCTTAGATACAATCACATCTGCTCTAATCCCACTGACAGAGACCAGAAACTTCAGGATCTTTACCAAGCATTTATAAACCTCAATTACCCACCCAGAGAAATAAAAAAACAAATTGAAAGAGCCAGACGAATACCCAGAAACCATCTACTTCAAAACAGACCCAAGAAAACCAACAATAGAACACCACTTGTCATCACCTATAGCCCCCAACTTAAACCCATCCAACGCATTATCAATAAACTATAATCTATATTGGAACAGGACACTACCCTCCAAGAGGCTCTGGGAGACAGACCCATAATCTCCTATAGACAACCACCTAACCTCAGGATGATTCTTACCAACAACCACAGGACATACCACACTAATACCAACCCTGGAACTTTCTCTTGCAACAAACCCCGGTGCCAGCTTTGTCCACATATTTACTCTGCTGACACCATTGCTGGACCTAACCATGCCTGTTACAAGATCAAGAACACATATTCCTGTTCATCCAGAAATATAATTTATGCCATCATGTGCCTAAAGTGTCCTTCTGCTATGTATATTGGACAAACTTCTCAGACACTTTGCCAAAGAATCAATGCACATAAAACAGACATCAGGCTCCCTCACAGAGAGAAAACTGTTGCTTGCCGTTTTAACCAGACTGACCATTCTCTCAATGACCTTAAAACATGCATATTGCTTCAAAGAGATTTTAACTCCAGACTTCAAAGAGAAGCCTCAGAACTGTTATTCATGCTTAAATTTGACACTTTGCGTATGGGTCTTAACAAAGATGCTAATTATCTCACCCATTACAAAGATAGCTTCCCCAATTATCACCCCTAATGTTATTACCTCACAGACACTTACCTTCCTCCCTCACCGTTCCTCTGTTCTTAAATCTGATTCGTCAATTTTATATGTGTTCACTTTTTTTTTGATTGTATCACTTTGGTATATATGGTCGTGCCAATTTTCTTCCACATATTGATCTGAGGAAGTGGGTCTGGCCCACGAAAGCTCATCACCTAATAAACCATCTTGTTAGTCTTTAAAGTGCTGCATAGTCCTGTCTTTTGTTTCAGCTAGACCAGACTAACACGGCTGCATCTCTATCACTATTCCCTACACCTCGGTGACACTTGCCAGCAGCCTCCTCTCATTCACATGAAAGAAGCACCATCTTGAGTGCCTCTGCTGCTCTTAACAATGGCAGTACGGCACGAGGAGAGATACAGCCTTCTGTTGGTAAACAGAGTGGTTTCATTCATTTTTGTTTGTATATTTTTTAAGTAATGTCATGGGTCGGTTTAGCAGCCATGGAACAGAGTAAGACCACTAGTTTCAGATTTTGTATACCCAGGAGCGACCAGCATTTATACAGAGAAGAGCACATGCAGATATTATTTATTACTTGAGGCTGCAGAATAATGTACAAATGCTGCCCAGTGGGGGAAAGTACAAAATGGAGCCATGGTAGCGCTATCCCTGCCTCCAGAACTCCCCAGGTGAGACACAGGTTTTGCTTCCCCTTCCCACTGCCATTGGGTGGATTTGAACCTGGGACCTCTGGAGTTTAGTGTAGGAGCTTCTACTGCTCTCAGCTCAGGCTAGAGAGCAGAGCTAATCAACTTTGGAAGCCCTGGGGACCACAAAACTTACAGCACATGCCAAGGGCCTCAACTTAAGTGTGATTGCATATACATGCAAATATGTATACAAATATATGCAAATAGCTTCTTTCACACGAATATAAATATTAAGCCTTAAGCCACAGCGCTGGACCCAAATGTGGCCAGTGTGAGCCAGTCAGCACCTCTCAGGCTCTGCCCACAGTGCTAAGATGACAGCACTTCCCAAATGCCCCAGCACTCCCGGCACCTCCTCCCTAGGGGCTAGAAATGCCGACACCCTATATCTGTCTGTTCCAGCCAGTCTGTCTGCTTGTGTCTTTCAGTGCTTACCCTGCCTGGGAGACACATCGCTGTTGTGGAGCGTGTTCCCAGTGGAAGCCATGTTCAAAGGATCCCACCCGCGGGCCGTGTGTTGAGCCCTGCGTAAACCCAAACTGCACCGTGGGCCACAAACAAACGGGTTGCGGGCTGCATGCTGCCCATGGGCCCCATGTTGAGTAGCCCTGCTATAGAGGTGCTGTAAGTAGTCTAAGTGCCACTACATGGGACAGTGAACCACACCTTGGTGTGTGGGTTACATCATGATGTTGGGGAAAACCTGCAATGGGGAACTAGCCAAACTCCAGAGGATTGGAGTATCTGCAGAAGCAGCCAAAGCAGGGACCTTCAGAGACCAACCAATGTCTATATGTTTATTGGGTGTACTCTGTCTAGCTGAATGTTTGCTCCAACCCTCCCTCTCCCTTGCTGTCTCTTCCCCTTGGCTTCTCTCCAGACCTGCCACACTCCCTTACCCCCCTTCCTTTCAATGCCCCTCCTCCCTCCACTTTTGTTTCCATTTAGCTGAACCTCTCCAATTAAACCACTCCCAAAAAAGTAAATCAGTCATGGTGCTAACTAACTTCTGCTGCCCTCCTACTTGTCTCTCTGCTCTTGTGTTTTAACACTTCCCTCACCCTATGTCTGTCTGGTCCGTTAAGATTTCAGGCTCTTTGGGGAAAGGATTGTCTACAGTTCTGTGGTGGAACAGTGCATAGTGCAATGGAGCCCTGTTCTTGGCTGATTCTTAATCATCATGATAATAAGCATGACTCCTAAATAAGCAACCAGGTCAGAGCCCCATTATGCTAGACTGCTGCCTTTTTAGATGTAAAAGCCTCTACTATTATTTCATTAAAAGTTATTTGTGGGAGAACCGGAGGCTGTGTAATATAAATTCTCAACAAGCCTACATCTTCTCTAATCTCTCTCTAAAAACAGTGCTAATAATCTTGATCTGGAATAGCAACAAGTACTCAATCTCAACTAGAACCTCTCAAATCTACCAAGAAAAAATCATTAGTGAGCTTATAACTGAGTCCATTCCAATCTTTCTGAGCCAGTAGCACAGTGGAACCAGAAATAACATTTTGGGTAAAGGGGATATATATTTTAAGAAATAAAATGCAAGTGAAAATCCATCTGGGAGACAAGTTGCACTAGAAGAAAAAGTCTAGTTAACCAATAATATTGATTCGCTTACCCTTAAGTCTTCAAGATTAGAAGCCTAATGTTTCTACGTTACCTTTTGAAACATTTCATCTTTCTTCCCTCCCAAATCTGAAACTGGCTTTCTTGGTATTCAAATGGCAATGGATAAATTATTTGGGCAATAAAATACTGACTGAAAATAATCAGCACTCTATAAGCTTCCGAAAGAAAGAGTATTGTTCTTCAGTGATATGTGGAGCACAGCAAAAGGCATGTGCCTATTCCTTATCCTCCTCATTCAAAGAATAATCATGGGATTGCATATGACTGTGTTTGCATTTATTCGGTAACAGTGACTTACTTCTTCGCTCTAAATAGAATCTCTCTTCTATGTAGTCTATTCCTATCCTTTATGCAAACAAAACACTTGCAACTGATCAACAAAACTTTTGTCATTTGAGGGTGCCTACCCACCCTCCGCCCAAACAACAAAACTTTTGCCAAGTTAAATGCAAGCGTAAATGCTAAGACTCTCCTGCTAACAAAGTGAAAGCTGCACAGTATTCACAGGGGTGGACTTTTAGCAACAGGGCTTTGCCTGCACAGCCTCCTCAGACATAGCTTGAGTAGCCCAAGGGCCAATCTTTCACTTGGCACAAAAATTTCAGCACTGCCTAGGCTTGGGGAACTTCCAACTGTTTTGTTTTTTAAACCACGTCAACCCAGTGTCCTTCCAATCAACAGCTCACTGCATACTTTGTGATGTAGTCTCAAATTGTAACATCAGCATGTGATACTGAGTTCCTTCTCAAGTTAGGTTAAAGAATCCAACAGTTAGCAGATCTATTTTTTCTTTACCCAGCTAGTCAAGGAGATCCTATGGAGAAGAATGCTTTTAGCTCTGATCTACCATTTTCATGTTAAATAGTGTTTTATTTTCACAAGTGGTGCCATTGAAGTCAATGTAACACAAAGGTACTCCTCAGCTTGACTAATGGTAGCTGTATCTGGCCATAAATCTACTAGCTGGGATGCACTAAGCTTTCCTTGAAAAAAAATATTAAAAATGAACATTACCTCAGAATAGTGAATAGCTTACTCACTAAAGATCCTCAAAAGCCACAATGCTTACACCAATAAATACTTTTGCAGAGAAAACTAAAATGAGAACTACTGAAATGGAACTAAGTGTAAATTGTTAAAACACAGATCTTGCTTAGCAACACTGAAACCTTCTATCTGTCTACATACATTTATTATTATAGCACATCAAATTGATGGAAAATACTCTTCCATTATTCAAAGTATCCAGTATTAAATCTCTTCAAGTATTCTCAGAAACATTATGTGACTCCGCTTCAGCCAATAAAGTCAGCATAAAAGCCCTTGATACTACAAATAAAATGAATATTTCATCTTTTGCTTAGTAGAAATGCACAAAAATACTTAAAGCAGATCTTGAATGAAAACTTAAGACTAATATAAATTAATAGTGTTCTGTAGGTTGCTCCTTTTGAATCTTCATAGAATGAATGGCTAGCTGTAAATCTTTGGCATTCAAGAAAAAAAGCCCACTTTACAACCCTTTGCTTAAGAGCACAGTGACACAAGAATAGGAAGCATAACTTTCTTGCCTGTGGGTGTGCCATGTTTTTGTTCCCACCACTGCCCATATTCAACTGCTAAGAAAAGCACTCATATGTGAGTGTTTTACAAGCTGAAATTGCAATGTAAAGTCTTCCCTTTGCAAAAGCACTTTAAACTTAGCTACACTAGTGAATTTTAGTGGTTTAAGATATGATTAAGACCTCTAAAACAACCTGTAAAATATTTTGAATCGACATAAAAATCACTTTAACTGGTGCACAAGCATCCTGAGAACACACTGGAACACAAGAGTCAGTTCAGTCTATAGTGGCTGACTGCTTGTGTTGATATGGACAAGTAGCAACAGCGTAACTTCTCCTCCCTCTTGGTATCTCCTAGTCTACCAGTGGCCTTCAGAAATCTCTCAGAACCCACCGGCTGCATCTAGACTGGCATGATTTTTCGCAAATGCTTTTAACAGAAAAGTTTTCCGTTAAAAGCATTTGTGGAAAAGAGCGTCTAGATTGGCACGGACGCTTTTCCACAAAAGCACTTTTTGTGGAAAAGTGTCCCTGGCCAATCTAGATGCGCTTTTGCGCAAGAAAGCCCCGATCGCCATTTTAGCCATCGGGGCTTTTTTGCGCAAAACAATTCTGGGTTGTCTACACTGGCCCTCTTGCGCAAAAGCATTTGTGCAAGAGGGCTTTTGCCCGAACGGGAGCGTCATAGTATTTGCGCAAGAACACTGACAATCATACATTAGATCGTCAGTGTTCTTGCGCAAATTTAAGCGGCCAGTGTAGACAGCTGGCAAGTTTTTCCGGAAAAGCGGCTGATTTTCCGGAAAAACTGGCCAGTCTAGACACAGCCACCATGTTGAGGACTGTTTCAAGAACTGCAAGCTTGTCACCTGAAGGTCACTGCAAAGAAAATGCTTAGAAGAGTGACAGTTTGAATGCAGGGAAAACCATTGGTTCTTAACCCCTTCCAGTGCAGCTACTCTGAAGAGTTTGTGTAAACTAGTTCAGTTACAAATCAGTTCAGTCCTTAATTGGTGGCGGTTTGAATCTAGTGTCCTTTTGTAGTGGGGTGAGCACCCCACCCCACACATAAAAATATGGAGAGGGCTATAAGCTATTGGCCAGTCAGGAGAGGCCTTGTGGCAGCCAATCTGAGCCCAGGAGGGCTGTATAAAAGAGATGGCTGGCCAGGCTGAGCAGTCACTCCCTCCAGCCCTGGCGGGAGGAGGACCTAGCAGCTTGCTAGTCAACATACTACAGACAGAGCAGTGCTGGGGAAAGACAGGGTGAACCAGGGAGCTCTGGCCTGAGCAGTCCCAGGCTGAGGCCCAGCTACAGAGACCTGAGGGGCACTAGGGCTGCAGGGAGGCAGCAGGGCAGGCAAAGGCAGCCAAGTATTCCAAGAACACACTGCAGTACCAGACTCAGGATGCCTTAGGTTCCCCACCCCTGAAGCTTTCGTGAGTTACAACTCACGAAAGTTTATGCCATACTAAAACTAGTAGGCTGTGTCTACATTGGCAAGATTTTGCACAAATACTTTTAACACAAGAGTTTTTGCGTTAAAGTATTTGCACAAGAGAGCATCTACAGTGGCATGTGCTTTTGCGCAAGAGATGCGCTTTTGCACAAAAGCATCCATGCCAGTGTAGACGCTCTCTTGCGCAAGAAAGCTCTGATGGCCATTTTAGCCATCGGGCTTTTCTTGCGCAAGAAATTCATGTTGCCTGTCTACACTGGCCTCTTGTGCAAGAACAGTTGCGCAAGAGGGCTTATTCCTGAGCGGGAGCATCATAGTTCTTGCGCAAGAAGCCCTGATTTCATACATTAGAACGTCAGTGTTCTTGCGCAAGAACTCCCCACTAGCATAGACAGGCAGCATGTTTTTGCGCGAAAGTGGCTGCTTTGGCGCAAAATCATGCCAATGTAGACACCGCCTTAGTCTTTAAAGTACCTCCAGACTTCATGTTGGTTTTGCTGATACAGACTAACATAGCTACCCATCTGAAAGTTGTATGTAGCTGTTATGGTTGAATGTAGCTGGCTTTATGGATGTGAAGCTTTTTGGTTGTTCTCAACATAAACTAAATGCAAGCCAATGTTGTGCTCAGTTCCCGAGTCCCTAGACACCTCCAGTGGCACTGTGGTTTGTGCCTTTTCTGGGGGACCATTTTGCTGCTAATACTCAGGAGCCTATGGGTACTAACAAAAACTTCAGTGAGAGAATTATACCATAGTCTGTTTCTTGAGAGGGGTAGTAGCCTCCTGCACAAGTTACATGCACATGTTCTCTGCTGAGGTTTTGGATGCCTCCAGAAATATAAACAAGAACAGTCCCTCCTTCATATGTCACTAGTTTCACCTCCAGTTGTGATGGGAATCCTGAAGTATCAAAAAACTGCTAAATGCATCTATCCAAATAAGTTGACAGTTCATCCCTATTACCAGCACCTTCCCCTTTTAATAGAATAATACCCTGAGAATACAGCTAGAATCAGGACACTTGTAGCATACAGGTCTCTAAAAACTGGAAACCTCATCATCCACTGTTGCAATATGGTTTTAATAAAGCAGAGCAAGTTTAAAGGAGGCACGAGTTACCAAGTTACCCACAATAGAACTAACTCATGCCTTCCCCCTTGAATTTAGAATAGACTTGTCTTCCTAAGCAAATGTGGCAGGCATTCACAATGAGTGTCTGCATCACTTCAGCTGTGAGGATAAGTAGAAGGTCAAAGTTTCCAACTCCATATAACATGTTAACAAAACATAAATCCATCTTTAACAGTAAAGTGGAAAATGTGTTCAAAATGTCAACTCTGCTTTAGTCAGAGCAGATGGGCTAGTTTGGAGATGTGTGCAAAATGCTATTTACATGGCAATTTCACTGCAGTTACTACCGCCTCTTCTACAAGTGACTAATAATGTAAATCACTGCAAAGAATTTATGGAATGTATCTTTAATTGTGTTACTGTAGAATCCTCAACCCCTTGCAGGGGACCTAGACTTTCAGTTGGAGAGAATGAGTTAATAAATACTTATTTCCCCCCCTCCAAGATAAGGGAGTACTAACCAGACCACACCCTGCCATAGTTCTCAACCCCTTTCTTCAAGATGTAATGCCCATTTATTTTACAACAGGGAGGGCAGAATGCTTCTGGCTTCCAGAGAAGCTGTCTTTAATTTAATGCCTGTTATCACAATTAACCAGCAGGAGGGCAGTGGGCAGGCTCCAAACACAACAAGGAAAGGAAAAATTAAAGACTAAAACTCCCCCTCATTAATTTGCTTCCTCTCTGGAACATGCTGCTATGATAACACTACGGTGTACATACCGTCACATTGTTCTTGTACCACGGCAGAAGCTGGAAGTTGAAGAATAGAAGTTATTCAAAGGGAGGTGTTCTACCCTTAATGACATCCAGTTAACCACAGACAGTGCATAACAAACTACATGACATCTCACCTCCTTAGCCTACCAGTGGCCAATGTTTCCTGAGGGAGAGGGAGAGTTTCTACGTGAAAGGGAACGGACATCCAGGTTCCAAGTTCTATACTCTAGTTCTTAGTCTTCCCACACAGGATTAAGCTCAGGGATCTGAGCCATGGCAGCTGCTGAGATTTCAGCTGAAACCTAATTTAAAGAGACACGAGGCCTTGTTTAACTTTAGCCTTCTCAAATTGGGAATATCAAGGCTTAAAACTGAGTCTAATTAAAGAATCCATCTTAAAATGACTAGGTCCTCAGTAGCTAGTTATCATTCCCTAGTCTATTTTTAATAGCCCAGACATTTCATATACAATGGCAAAGTAAGTGATATAGAGGCTAGTAAGTAACAGTAATTTATACTGGACTTGTTAGTAACTGGGACCCAGCACACAGTATTCATACATACCAGCAGCGCTTTATCATTAAGACTGTTCATTCAGGGGAACATTATGCATTTTGGACTGCATAATACACAATGTATACAAATTACACACACTATTATATTGTGGCCATGTCATGTATAACATATGTGGACATTGCCAAAACAAAACAAGCCAAGATTTTTTTTTATTTTTGCTGTTGATGTCATGATGTAATAGGTACACATGAAATGTAGGCAGAGCAATCCAAAAGGCATAATGATTTCTCTGCTCTGCACTACTGGAACTACATTGTCTAAAATGATGACTGAACTTGTAGCTATAGAAGTCTGGACCTACCTGCTCCTTGCATGATGTTGCCAAGAGTTTTAAAACCAGCTTATGATTTGTTACAAGGATAAAACAAGGTAGTGTCAAACCACTTTTAAGTATTTTTACTGACAAATGGTAATCTCCCTACTTCCTACTATCTCCAAGTGCAACTAGAGTGGTCTTTGTAATAAAAAAGGACAGAGAGAGTAAGTGTGTGTATTACAAAAAGCAACAATGGGAGATGTTGAATAAAAAGGGAACATTTTGTAACAGCCCTTTAACCAAATAGTATTTCCTCTTCATTTGCTGGGTTATTTGTCAAAATTATCAGCAAGTCATCTGGATCAAACCTAGTAGTTTAGTCTGAAATGAAAATCTTTGAAAGCAGATAGTAGTTTTGGTCCACTCTCTGACAAAGTATTGCTAAATTGGTATGAGGAATTTAAATTGTATTTCAGAATTAGTGTAGTTTTAGCTTTCCTACTAGCTCCTCATCCCTGTCTTCTGATTTCAGTCCAGTTTGGAAGGACATTATGACCTAATATTTTTCAGCTTGCATGCCTAGAGCTGGTGCCATCTTTAGGCAACTAAATAAAAGTGACTGACTGATATTCCAGCGAATGCTGAGCACCATCAATCCATCTGCAGTCACTGGAAACTACCGGGTGCTCATCACTGCTGAAAGTTTGGTCAGGCCACACACTTATGTAACTTGTTAGTAATGTATCCTCTGTCTCAGATATCTAAAATTTTGCACAGCCCAGTCAAGAAATGGATGCATTATAAACGACAATATAATTCCCCCCCCAATATCAGTTATTAAGTAGCTTGATAATACATTCACTGAAATTTAACAAAGTCTGACAATTTCCCCTAGTAGCCAATATTCAACCCATAGTAGAAACAATGTTTTCTTCAAGTTTCTCAAGGGAATACACTTGTATATATTATTTTATTTTCTGATGCACTGGACTTGTATGGAAAGTGTAAATTATTCCTGCCTGTGGTGTTTCTATATTAGTCTATTCCAGTGCTCAACTCTAAGTGAACAGATTCTAAGGAGGAAATGAATTCACAACAGGGGATCCTCTAGTTGATTAGCTTTACCTTCAGCACTGGATGTCAGTCATGTTAACTGAGATCAATACACAAGAGTTAAAGGGGCACAGGAATAACTAGGTAAGACAGGGAGATGGGGCATCAGTCCTCAAAATAAACTCTGTGTTACGAGGTTATTGTAGTATGTTCAAAGCTGTACCACATCGACACATTACAACCATCATCCTCATGCTGAGTTAATAGGCAAATTAAGGTCAGTTTGTAACAGCTAGTCTAAAATCTAATTTGGGGGAGGGAAACCTTAGTCATAATACAAATTAGATCAACAATAAACTGATCAAAAGCAATATAAAATTAGGAAAGACAAGTTCCCAATAGAGCAAGAGTAGGAAAATACAGCCCTCAGGCCACATCCGTCCCGTCAAATATTTGCTTCTGGCCCGCCATGACCTTCTGGGACACTAAAAGTACCATGCATGCTGTGGCCTCAACCACACTGCTCAAAGCAGCTGCCTGCTGCTAGCAAGCATATGTCTGCACACCCCTTGGGAGGGCAGCAGGTCTCTGCAAACTGCCCCTGCCCCAACACCATCCTCAGAGCTCCCACTAGTCAGAAACGGGCCAGTGGGAGCTATAGGGCTGGTGCTTATGGGCTCAGGCAGTGCCCTCCCCCAAGGGACACAGAGAAACATGCTTCCTAGTGGCACCATGGCATGAAGGCAGCCGCCTGAGCCTATGGTAAACACCTGTGGTAAGGACCTTCTGGCAGGGCTAGAGGCTGCACCTCAGCCCTCCCACACTCTAGTCCCCACCCCAGGTCAGAATTCTCTCCTGCACCCAAACTCCCTGCCAGGGATGCCACCCTCTCTACACCTCTGCCCCAAGTCAGAACTCCCTCCTATACCCAAACTCCCTCTCAGATACTGCACCCTCCTGCACCCCAATCCCTGCCCAGACTAAGGATGTTAAGTAACGGTTACTTTACTAGTCAAGTAGTCGATGGAATTTCCATCCACTACTCGACTAGTCGATGGAATTTCCATCCACTACTCGACTAGTCGATAGGCACTTCCGTGTTCCTCCTTTGAAATGTGGAAGAGCCCGCGCTGAAATGTACAAGAGTGGCATGCCAGCTTTGAAACGTACAAGAAATGCTCTTGTGCTTTTCAAAGCGGCAGTGCAGCATGGAACTCAGGGTCAGCGTTTCAAAGCGGCAGCGCACAGCTGATCCTGGCTTAGCAGTGAGGCACTGCTGCTTTGAAGTACTCCTTCTTCCCCTACCCCTTTGCTGTCTCTATCTGAGGGAGGGGGGGAAATCAATTAGTCGACTAGTCCTTAACATCCCTAGCACAGAGCTTCCTTCTGCACCCACACTCCCTCTGAGATCTCACACCCTTCCATTAATATAACAGAAAAGTGCGGTCTGTGACAACTTACCAAAATTCTTGGAGAGGCCCCCTGCAAAAATTATTGCCTACCCTTGCAACTATACATTTATACACCTGGCATGTAATTTATGAGCCTGCTTTTAAGCATAGTAAAAGGGGCATCTGTGCTCTTAGAATTCACTCATATATCGTTTGCACATCCCTGGTCATAATTTTAAAGCATGCAGGGAGGAGCAAATTCACTAAGTTCCTTCAAAAGTGTCCAAGCCTAATGTCACAAACTAAAAACAAAAGTGCAACATGGAGAATTCTTGCCACTTCTGCAAGAGATGATTGAAGATTTCCACATAAACACCTAGGTTTTCTTATTAGACATGCATATTCATTTTCTTTGGTTTAAGAATACACAATCCTAATCTCTCACTAAAAAAAAGGACTAATTTTAGTACAGAAAATGTCTTTATTATACTTCTATGGCCATATGAAAGGCAGAAAATGATACAAAAGTCATTTGGCCAGAATATCTTTCCCTCCCAATTTTTAGGGAATACAATGAATGCCAGATGTTCTAGAGAAATGTCTTCATCACTTCAATTGCAACAAATACCACTAAGACAGCCACACTGTATTTTATTTATATTACACAGGGGTCGAAAGGTATTTGAAGATTTATAAAAAAGCTGTGGCCTTCAATAGCCTTTTATCTTTTCCATTTAAGTTATTCTGGCCAATTAACCGCAAAGATTAAGATCGCTGGCTGCTTCCCCTTACGCTGACAAAGAGCTTGTCAAGACCAGTTAAGGAGTTGGAGTTTTTTGGTTGTTTGGGACTTTTGTTTTGTTTTTAACTGTCAGTAGAAATCAAACAAAGGAAAGGGGACCAGGGTAACATCCAATCAGTAGCCAATATGAGAGAAAAAGAGTGAATTGAAACAAGATCAAGAGGAAGGGTATTGTAAGACATCTCTGTCAACAATCAGTAAACAGTACAGAATTGCTAAGCAGGCCAGTCAAATCCTCATTGTTCCTTGCTTGCTCTGGTCACCAACCCCAATAATGATCACATTGTATATAGCTCAAAGATGGTAACGGAGGTTTTAGAGTAAGGAAAATGGTCATTTCCTCCCTCGAAGTCACAGATTTCCCTTCTGAGTTTCCGCCAAGTACCACTGCTGAAATACCAAGTCATCACCCTTGATTAGCTTTGCTGGCTGAAGGGATACTAGAGTATATTGGTTTTACAGCAAACACCCACACCATGCCTTCATTTCAAAGCACAGGAAAGGAGGCGTTCAGTTTGCTGATTCTGAGAAAGCTGCTTTCTCTCTGTTGGCTTAAAGTATCCGGGGCCCTGCAACACCAGTTAAGACTAACTCTAAACATAAAGGATTAGTGTTGCTATCCCGGCACTTGAAAATTGTGTCTAAAGGAGGGATATGCTTATTTGTTGAAAAATGATGTGTTACATCAATATATATTACTGTGCCTTATATTACACTTATAGGGCTCGGAGCCCTATTTATTTCAGCTAACTACCAGATAGAAGTCTGAGGTAGCCGTGTTAGTCTGTTACTAAAAAAATGTAAAAAACAACAATGGTCCTGTAACACCTTAGGGTGTGTCTAAACTACACCCCTCTGCCAACAGAGGGATGTAGATTAGGCACATCGCTATTGCAAATGAAGCAGGGATTTAAATATCCCACGCTTCATTTGAATAAAAATGGCTGCCGCTTTTTGCCGACGCAGCACTTTGCCGACAAAAAGCGGCAGTCTAGACGGGGATCGGTCGACAAGGAAAGCCTTTTCCGACCGATCCTGTAAACCTCATTTACGTGCCCTTTTACTTCATTTCAATGCCAACCTGTTGTTGAAGAACATGGTTCACTCAGTCCCAGTGTCTATGAGAATGTGCCTTTCTGAGGACTCTTCATAGGCAGGCCTGAAGAAAAGAAGGCCCCCGGGGGAGTTAGGGCGGGGGGAGGGCAGAAGGGGCAGCTGCCTTGTTACAAAAAAGGGCCCGGAGCTTCCTGCCGCTGCTGCTGCTACTGCAGCAGCATGCATATCCCCAGGTCCTTTAAATCACTGCCGGAATGCCACATAGAGCGCTCCGGGCAGCACTGAGGGATACCTGGGGGAGGCGAGGTGCTCTCCAGGTAGCGCTGAGGGATACCTGGGGGAGGCGAGGTGCTCTCCAGGTAGCGCTGAGGGATACCTGGGGGAGGCGAGGTGCTCTCCAGGCAGCGCTGAGGGCTGGCTAGCTCCCAGCCATGTCTCTTCATGGATGTGAAACAGCGCTTCAACCACCTTGCCCAGGGGCCTGGTGTAGCTATCGGCTCCGCTGCTCATAGCACCTTGTGGTCTGTAGTCTGATGTCAAACTCATGTGTAAAAACGATACAGTTGTGGGGTGTGGCTTTTGAACGTCTGATTTCCTCAGAGGAACGGCTGCCTATAATTCCTTTCTAGGTATTTCACTGGTCCACATCACTGTCATAGGTGAGTGCTTTTGTGTAACTCTGGCTTCCAACTGCAATTTAGGCTTGGTGGACACTAACAGCTTGTGTCGGTTACAGTATAATTATGTCACTCAGGGGAATGGTGGCTGTGTGCTGGCTTCCTGAATGACACAATTATACCAGCCTAACACCCAGTGTAGGTAGTACTATGTCACTAGAGGGCTTCTCCCATAGGCACAGCTAATGCCTCTCAGAGAGGTGGGGCACCTATGCCAATGGGAAAACCCTTCTTCTCCTCAGCGTAGGAAGCATCTTCACTGAACCCCAACAGCAACACAGCTGCATAAGTGCTGCATTTTAAGTGTACACAAGCCCTCACTCACATTCCCTCTTCAACAGCATCACTGAGAACATTCACCAACTACCCTGCCAAAGTGAGGGTATTGTCTTTATAAAATCTAGACCATAAAACATCTTCATGTTGTATATTCATGCAGAGTGGGTGTGTCCATCAGGTACCAAATAGGAATTATGCTGTGAGGACCCAAAACTGATGGCCTTTATTTTAAGCACTCCAAGACTAACCTGAGTCAATAACTGTAGTTTAGTAAGATACATACTAGTTTAGTCAGCATATAAGTGTTGTTAGGATGTCAATATTTTTTTTAATCAGCTGTTATTTCTTCAGGCAAGAACATAGGGTTGTTTCCTCTCACTTCTTTCTGGAACTTTCCCTCAGCCTAATTTAAACAACAAAATGGAGCAGAAGAAAAGCATAAATATACAATCTGTATGCATGAATGCCATATATCAGCTTACAGCATTAACACTGATATCACTACCTTAGTATACCACACCACATCCCTGCTGACACTTAAGGTATGAACATACCCACATAGAACAGAACAGCTGCTGCACAGAATATCCTACCAAGAAGAGATTTAAATAGACGGACTGCAACAGATTTCCGGAATGCCACCTGTTAGCTAATATCAGACCAAACAAGCCTTGTAGAAATGGCCATAACATACCTGAAACATCTCCTCGAAAAGCCAATAATCAGAAGAGGAGTGGAATACAATGGACCAGTAACAGTGTCCCATGGAAATAAAGTTAGAGAGACAACTTGGGTTGCAAGCTTCCTCTTAAGAAACAGCAAGAAAAGTCTTTGATCTTGTAACCCCCAAGGAGATTACCTAGATTCCTGGGGCTCTGTCTGCTGGCAGCTCAGGGAGAGGTACACTGTCCCTGGTAGGGAGGGGGAGCCAAGGCAAACTCAGAGTCTGCCCAGCAACCAAGAGGGAGTGAGATGCCCCCTCCAGGGAGTTCAGGAAAGGGGAGAAGTCATTTTTTTTGGAGTGAGTCTGGAGCCAGCCAGGGGCAAGGGCAGGACTGGCTGTGTGGGGAGCTGGTAAGCCCCAGGCCTGCATGCAGGGTTCCTCCTGAGAACTGGCCTCTAGGGACCCGATAGCAAGATCCCTCCGCTGGACTTTTCCTTCTGCACTCCTGATTCCCAGTTTGTAGAGTTTGCTGGGAAACTTCCCCAGCCAGGCTGAGTTAGCCCTCCAGCCCCCTCTGTGAGACCAGTCACCACATGGTCAGCTCTGCTCTGTCCGCTAGTTCCAGGCTGCTGCTAGCTGTGTGTGTGTGTGTGTGTCTGGACGCGGGGCTAGGAGACTACAGTTTGGATTTTAGTACAATTACATAATCTGCACCTTGAGCCCTGCACCCCTTTGTGGTGAGGGGAAATCCTGGGACCAAAGCCACCTGATTCCTGCCTGAAGAGGATCCCTGCTAGCAGAGATCAGCCCCTCTGCAGTGACTGAGGAGTCCAGAGTCATCTCTGAACCTAAGGATCATTCATGGAGTTTGTGAGTGCACCATCTTCTAGTCAGTCAGGGAATTTGTTTTGGGGACCCCCTACTCCCTGAACTGTGTCCTCAAGCCAGGGAGTAAGGGTTTGGGGATTTTATAACCTCCTGCATATTAAACCTGTGGTGGGATTTACCACCTTCTCCCACTTGTGAGTCCTTTGGGCTGTACTGAACCCAGTCAGACACACTGCTAAACCACAGCAGAGAGGAATTTTGTGGTCATAGGTCATCAAGGGCCCCAACAAAGTACGTGTACCAAGGAGACACTAATCCTACATTGGCTACATCGAGTCATGTGACTGGGGAAAGTCACAGGTGTTAGCAGCATGGGCACCGGTGAACCTAAAAGTAGTGTTTTACCCTGTTATGTTATATTTGTCTCCTGTTTAATACAGTATAACTATTGTGTTGAATATACTGTATGTGTTTGTGTTATTTTCTGGAAGTCTCCAACTATCTGGCAAGTAAGTGGGGATTACCCTGTGGTTAGAATTTTCCTCCCAAACTTCCCTGGTGACCCTGCTAGGAAGGAGTGAGGGGGGTGGAGGCACCGCCAAATAAATTCATAGGAGAAAATAAAGAAGATACACCCTGCTGACTGGGTGGCAGGATCCAGAAGAACCCAGACCTGTCCATCAAAACCTGTAAGCAGATTGGCATTAAAGAAGGTAACCAGGGGGAGAGGGGGCACTACAATCTCAAAAAATCCACCAGCACAGATCACCTGAGAAAATATACCAAAGTGTATAAGCCAAGCCCCATCCATGCTTTTTAGCAAAGTGCAGGAACATTTTAAGATATAAACTGTTGAGTCCTTTATTGTTGTAAGACATCCTACTGCTGGCTTCTGACTGCTCTTGATTTGTTAGTCTGGTTTTAGCAGACTTAGTGCAACACACACTGATTGCTTACCACACAGACTGGTGAGGGAAACAAAAGTGCAAGCAAGGTGGCAAGCCAGGCTAATGCTGTGTAGTAGTGCAAACACTTGAGGAACGGGTTGTCCTGGGATAGGAGAGAGAACCAAAATGAAGGAAGTGTGGATGGGGAAGGAGAACCAAATTGAAGGAGAATGGTGCTGGGGAAAGAGAGGGCAATTCTCAGTTCAAAACTATGTGTTTCCTTTTAAGGAGCAATTAGTCTGACAGAGACCTTCCCTGTATGTGTTGATGTCTCCTCTATATTGTCTATCAAATATGTACACAGTTCACTTAGGCTTAGCATATGTGGGAGTTGTACTCACCTTCCATTTATGGGCACATCTTCTCTGTGAGAGAGTGGGGGATTGAGTGTAAAAGCCATGAATCAGAGCACCCTGGGACTCAGTGCTGAAAAGCTTCTGACTCCAAAAGCAGGATTAGAAATAGGTTCATGGGAGCCAAGGCATGAACGTCCTGTGGCAGCGTCTTGTCCAAAACCACAGAAATTATTTTTTGGGCCTGAAAAGGGAACTAAAGTAAAAAAAATAAAAATGAGGCTCTTATCAGGTTACTGATACACACATCATCCAGTCATAGCCAGCCTCTTTCACCCTACAGCAGCCTTACATAAAGGCCTGAAAAAAAATTAGAGCTGAGAAAGAGAAAGCTTTCAGAATGGGTTTAGTAATCACGCAACGGTGTGATGTAATTACTTTAACATCCCCCAACTCAACCGCAATGTAAACTACTCAGCTCTTTACCTGGCTTTTCTCGCATGTGTACAAATCACTAGTGCGTGTTTGCGGAGGTAAATTTTGCATTCCAGTATTTCCAGCTTGAATTTCCTAGCTAAAAAGCAAAGCATCAACTTTAGAGTGGGGTAACTGGATACAAAGCAATGACCCTTTCTGAACCACTGGAAAAGACCTTCTTCTCGTAGTGAACCAAAGTGAACAGAACACGCAACACAGAAATCTCGCTCTCTAAATGTGTACCCTTCAGGCTACAATGAACGTCACTGACGAGGCAAATCCTAATAAAAATATGTTGCTAAAAATACAAAAGTTCATAAGATAGTAAATTCAGTACGAAGATTCCACAGCCAACTCATGCTTCCATCCAGCAAATAGCTGCATCCCCTACTACAGCACCCCCTGGCTTGAAGTGGTTTCCAATATATACAGGGCTTTCAGATTGGTGCAATGGCTCTCATACCCCAAATATATAAATTGATCCAGAACCACTGCCATCTACACACTCATGCATACTGGCTACAGATCCACTGTATCTGCCCCCTATGCACAATCTACACACTGACCTTCACATCACTACTCTAACCAGTGCACACTGTGATACGCATTACATCCTTTACTGCAATCTAACGCAGATTATTTCCCTCCCACAAAGATCCTGGATTTTACTCCTCTCAAAGGGTCCCAGAGAATACATCCTTACACTTCCTCCAATCCAGTTGGAGTGAGAAACCCCCTGTGTTGTGGTCACACTTAGGGTATGTCTACACAGCCATGTTATTTCAGAATAACTGATGTTATTCTGAAATAACAAAGAGTACGTCTACACAGCAAGCCATTATTTTGAAATAATGTCAAGATGGAGGACTCTGACTTTTGTAACCCTCATTTTACAAAGAGTAGGGGAAGTCAAAGGAAAAATGGCACTGTGTAGACAGTGCCAAAAGCTGAATTAAGCTATTTTGACATCAGCTATGCAATTGACATAGCTGAAGTTGCGTAGTTTAATTCGACCTTTGCTCTGCTACGTGGACGTGCCCTTAAATGTCATTTCATACATGAAGATAGTGCTGATTCACGCAGTATCAGCTAATTTGGGGAATAAGGTCTCTTAAATCTTTCAAAATGGAAATAAGCTTTAAGCAGGTTGTATGTTTTAACCCTACATGCAGGCTAAAGCTCTCAGTGTGTTTACCTTTGACATACTCTGAGACCTCATGCTTCAGACGCATGCTCAATACACATTTAGTCTGCTCATTCTGCACACATTGGGCACATAATAATATCACAGTTACTGAAACAGACTGAAACTTTCTTTCCCTAGAGAGGGGAACTTGCACAGTTTTACCACATAGTCATGTGTAGCTAAGTATATGTAAAGATTATGGAAATGTTTTGCTCCTATCCGCACAGTGGATTTCATCCCACAATAGTGTAGGATGCTAGGCAGGTTACTAAATCCATAGTTAAGTACCACTTAGTTTTTTCCCCCAGAAAGAGTTTCAGATTCAGTGTATATCAAGTGTCACAGACTTGTCTATATCAGTGTTTCTCAACCTTTTTTTTTTATAAAATACCCCTTTAAAAAATATATATAGATATAGATATATAAAAAGTGCCCCCAGTACCTACAGTTTTCAGACACACAAATTATTTTTCTACCATTGCAACACATTTGTTTGAACAACTTAATCGTAGCCGGGCGAGCGATTAAATTTTTGGGTGTAAAAAAATAATAAAGTACTGTAAAACTTAAAACAAAAATTCAGTTTTCTCCAAATTTCAGTTGTGTTGATGTACCCCCCCAGACTTCTCTCGAGTACCCCTAAGGGTACTTGTATCATTGGTTGAGAAACACTGGTCTATACTATTTCACGCTACAAATGCAACCAACCCTTTTCAGTAAGAGATAAATAAATCTGTCAAATGTTTTATTCATTTATTGAAACCAAGCAAGTCCTTTCAATTACAGTTTTGAAACACAGCATCACAGTGACTCACTTATCCAATGTGAAAATGTCGTTTGAGGCAAACTCACTTACCTGAGATACAAAACCCATGAAAAGTGCTAATATCACAACTGCCAATGACCCTGAAACTACAGCTGCATTCCACTACACATATGTAACCACCTATGAATTTACTCTATCAAGGATTCGATCATTTGGCATTGCCAATTTAATTTTCAGTAATGTTGTAACATTCATATTCAGAATAGATTCATTTAAATGAAACATGGCTTTATCCTACTAGGTGCCCAGCACCAATTACAAAGTGCAGGAAGCAATGACCAGAATAGCAGCTGAAATTGCTCTGCACCCAGATTTATGTAACACCATTGCTTTACTCTCTTGTACTCTTCATTACCAACAAAATTTGGGATTTATGCAACTAATCGCAGTTCAATTCTTTTCATCAAACCATTCATAGTACTTTAATTACTTCTCTGGTTCTCTCACATTAGTCACTTGAATAATAGCACTTGTTTCTTTTGGCCTTTTATAGTTACTTCTGTATTGACATAGAAGTTCGTTGTTCGTTTCTGCATCATTTGATGTCTACTCCTAATTATTACACACTGCCTGTGACTTTTCATATTTACAATGAATTCCACCTGCCACTAAAAGTGATTCAAACTTCATGCAAGAAATGGTGAAATGACCCAAAGTTTGGTGTGTGTAATGCTTTGCACTGCAAATCTGAATTCCTGTCAGGGCACTGGAAGATCGAAGCTCTGGAGGTCGATTTTTTGGCGTTCAATTTAGCGGGTACAGTATAGACCCATAAATTGAACGCTGAGGGCAACTCCCATCGGCATCCAGTACTCCTCCTTTTGTGAGGAGTAAGGGAAGCCAACGGGAGCATTTGCTCCCGTGAGCCTCCTGCAGTGTGGAAGCTGCCAAGTCTCGGCTTAAGGTAAACCAGCTCCAGCTAAGGATTTTACATAGCTGGAGTTGCATACCTTAAGCCGACCTTCCTGTTCTGGCGTAGACCTGGCCTCACAGTGTTCAAATCTGTGAAATGGAGAGGGAATTTAAATAACGATTCAGTCACGAGGGCAGATGGTTGTTTAAGTTGCTGAATGTTCATCCTGCTGTTAACAGCTTGCACATTTATATTATAGAACAAGATGCAGCAAGGCAGTTGGAGAAGGAACATAAGGTGTTAACAACTGCTACAAAATATTTTCTTAAGGTATGTTTCCTCCATTTCACATCAACATAAATTCTGACAAGAGGAAAGCAATAATAACCCATGTTGTCATTTATGTTTAAAGGCTGCATTTAATTTACAAATAATACAAGCCTAAATTTCAACACCAATATTTTCATAGTCAGCATTTAAATGACAATTTGATCTGCCCTTTTAAGTACAGGCATCTCTTGTTAGTTTCCCAGTGATGATTTACTTATTCATTTCTATTGAGATATGTTAAAAGACATATTCCGTTTAAATAAGCACATACTCTGCAGAAACACTTCTCCTTTATAGAGTATTTACAGCACATCTGCATCTCCTTAAGTGAAATAATTTATTCATTAGAAGGGCAGCCTTCAGTTTTCACACTAACATGTCGATCCAACTGTATTGCACCATTGCCCAAAGCATGCGTGTCCCGAGATCCCCATTTCTGATTGAGGCCCTCCAACACACTCATATTTTGGCCAAGAGCACAAATTGTCAGCCTGACACCTAGGCCTCCCATGTTCTCACATGTACAATAACGTTTCAGTACAATCTATTCTGCCTCCTTGCTGGCATAAGTAACACCCCTGAATCTCAAGTAATGCAGTCTCAAGTGCCATGTAATTTTACAAAACTTTCAGATAAATGCCAGATTTTGTATTTTGATACAAGTTAACACTGTCCTATGGAAACGGGGGGATTCCTTAGAGCAATTCTGGCCCATATCAAACAAACAGAGTGTAAGTAGATATAAATACAGTATTGCAAAATATTTTATAGATCTTTCAAATAAATATTATCCCTGTTTTGATTAGCCTAAAAGCCTCCAAGCTAAGGAGAAATGAAGCACCTCTTGGCATGATTGGTGAAAATGAATATGACAAGTGCATTCCTTACCAATCCCTAACTCTTGTTCTCAGAATACATTGCCCCTAGAGAGACGCTCTGCAAGGGTCTCATTATGTAGCCATGCCAGCTTTGAGTAGTTATGGGTCAAACACAATTACCTTGACCCTTGCATAGCATAGGCTAAGGGTATGAATACCTTGCCCCTCGATTCCTCTCAGACTCTCCTGAGTGCTGTTCAGGGCTTGGCTCCAAACTTAAGCTGAGGAAGAAAGGTCGCAGGGAGACCATTTTAAGGCAAAACATTTAGAGAAAGGGGTTACTGTTGCTAGGTAACCCATTTTCCTCTTTTTAATGATAGGCTATGTCTAGACTACACTCTATTTTCAGAAGAGGATATGCAACTTCCGCAGGAATTTACATATTTTCTTCCGATCTCACTTTCGAAAGCAGAGCTTTCGAAAGTGAAAGTAGTCTGGATGTGGTTTTTTCAGAAAAAAAAAACCTTTTTCGAAAAAAAAGCTCTTCCTTAAAAAATGAGGTTTATGTGGTTTTTTCGAAAAAGGGGTTTTTTCCCCTGAAAAATCCGTGTCCAGACTACTTTCACTTTTGAAAGCTCTGCTTTCTAAAGTGAGATCGGGAGAAGAATATCCTCTTTAAATATCCTCTTTAAATATCTAAAAATATTCTCCCGTGGAATTTGCATATCCTCTTTCAAAAACAGAACGTCGTTTAGACATACCCATAATGTCTTCACGGCCCCACTTTACAAGAGTAGCTGGCAGTGACCTACCAGAAGAGTCAATAAGCTGCCTTCCTAATGCAGGAGCCAGCTCCATCCCTGGGGCAACCTGTGTTGGCTGCCAGGCCACTACCTGAGTGGGGTGAGTGGGGGACGGGGGTACTTGAGTCCACCATCCTGTGCTCCAGAACCCACCCTATCTCCCTACCTTCAGGGCATCCCTTATCCTGCCTTCCTAATGCCAGAGCCTGCTCCATCCCTGGGGAAACTGGTGTTGGCTGTCTGGCTGCTCCCAGGGGGGGCTATATGTCAGGTATTCTCAATCTCCTTTTTTAGCCCTGCACTCCCATCCTCCCAACATGTTATAAAAACTCCAGAGCTCACTTATCCCAACACAAGTGATTTTCTGCATATAACATCCAGAAATGGCATTAGGAGGGTAACAATCCGGGTAGTTGCCCAGGGGCCCATGCCACAGGGGCCCCTGAGGAACTCGGCTTACAGCCTTAGGTGCTGGGGCTCAGGGCCCCAAGCTTCAGCCCCATTAGTGGGGCTTTGGTTTTCTGCCCTGGGCCCCAGCGAGTCTAAATCTGGCTCTGCTTGCTGGCCCTCCTGAAACCTGCTCACAGCCCCCCCAGTGGTCTCAGACCCCTGACTCAGAACCACAGCTACATGAAGTATTTTAGATATACTTAAAGGTTTCTTTTCTTGTGAAGAGTTGTGATTTGTGACTGACTTGATAAGTACACGTTAAATCTTATAAATAAAAGCACACAAGTTCTTTGAGGGATTTCTCAAAGGCCCATTCTACAGACAGCACACTACCTCAAATGTGTGCAAGGGAAGTGGAAACCACCTGAGACCAAATCACCCCAGCACCTTCACATTGGTAGTTTAAATAATCAATGGCAGAGCAGTAATAGAATATGTGTATCGAGGCTCCTTCATATCTATCAGCTTCCACAATGGAGAACAAAGTCCCGTTCCAAATTAGATTTAACTACTTCAATATTTTACTAAAACCTGCTTTTTGGATGAGCCAATAAAAATATCTATCTATGGTTCAAGTTTTCTGGAGCAGCGTCATGTCTTCTTTTGGAAGATAAAGGGATCAAAACACATTTAGTCATGCTGCAAAGATTTTAGAAGTGAGATAATCGGGTAATCCAATGGTTACCAATTGTTCTCAACATTCTAATGGCTGATATGCTGTGACTATAAGCATAGTCCTGCAGTTCCCAAACATACACTACAAAAATAAAGAAAATCTATAGAAACACCATTATATTCTTTGTAAATGTAATCAGCCAAAGGAACACAACATATTCACACTCCTGCTTCCACTGAGGTTAAAAGCAAAAATCTCAATGATATAACAGGGAGTAAGAGCAAGCTCAAAATTAGACATGGAAAAAACAATACACTGTTTAATTACAACTTGTTTACTAAAAACCAGAACAGGTTTCAAAGAAAATCAACTTCATGGAGGCTTGGAAAGAATGTTAAGAAGTACTGCTGCGTGGGAAGTGGTTTTCCCATCTGTCAGGGCTGATCCCCATTCTGGCACACCGAGTGCAGAAGGTGGGGGCCTGCAAAGATTTTAAATATACATTGCTGCTACAGGCACTGGTTACCAAAGCTTCCCCCAGAATCACAAATGCACAGATTTTGGGTTGGGGGGTGGGTCACTGCTACCATCAAGTGATTTTTTATCCCTAAAACTGGGGTGAACACTTGAATTTTCCCCGTGGGTACCCGAAGCTCCTCTGCCACAAGAGAGCTTGAAAAAAGAAAAGAGGCAAACAAGCTGCAGTCTCTGGTAACTGACCTCTTAGTCTGAGGTATGCAGACACACGCAGACAGACAGACCTTCCAGGACACAAGAATCAAATAATTACCTTAAAAAAGTGATTTTTATTACAAAACAAAAGATATACTTGATAAAGCATACTTGGTTGCTAGGTGTTACAGAGCAACTAAGAAAAACAAATTAAAACAGAGAAAATCTCTGGGAACAATGCTTAGATGGTGAATGGTTTGAGGAGGCATAGATTCACACACAGCAGTTCAAACCAAACCACCAAATAAAGAAAATACCCTGATCGCGACTATATTCACTTTTCCCCTTTACTTACTTCTAATCTTTTCTTGATTCAGTCCACTTCCATGCTCTGAACTCCTTGGAGGCATGGCAGTCCTGCCTGAGTTTAAATCATTCAGTCTCTCTCAACTCCTCATTTAACTCTTCCACACAAAGAAAGCATGCAAGGTATCAATATCCAATTCAAATTTCAACCCTCTATCTCGACTGGTTCTCCTGGCCCCCTGGCAAACACCCCTGTTAGCTACCTGAGTTGAACGCCTTAGTCATCGGGTACTGGTCAGCACTGCTCCTATCCATCACACCATCCCATGCATAAATTTTAAGTTCAATTTTTTTTCACATTATGCATCAGGAAGTAGTTGAGACCTTTCCAATTTAATTTTCTTAATGAAAAACTAGAGAAAGAAAGTAACACACGTCAGACTAGCCAATATCCTCAGTAGTAAATGCATTCAGAAGGCTACTGACCTCTCTGGAAATAGGTCTCTCAATGGATGGGGATTCCATCAGCTCCCTGAGTAACCCATTCCAGTGCTTCACCAACCGCCTAGTGAAATAGTTTTCCTAATATCCAACTGAGAGTTCACCAACTGCAACCTGAGATCATTGCTCCTAAGGTCATTAGAGGAGGAGGTGGCTAGACTGAGGAGCATCCAAATCCATGAGGAATTCCTTGAGAGTATTCATGTGGAGACCTCTGAAGCTGAGGAAGCTATCCCATTACAAAAGACTGCTGACACATCACTGATGGAGGAGGAGATGGCTCTGACTCCAGGGGGACACTGGCAGCTGGTTACTTCTGGCACTAAGCAGCAATGTTCCCTCTAAGCTGCATGGCAACACAGCTCCACAAGTGATTAATCAG
Source organism: Pelochelys cantorii (assembly GCA_032595735.1). Classification (NCBI taxonomy): domain Eukaryota; kingdom Metazoa; phylum Chordata; order Testudines; family Trionychidae; genus Pelochelys; species Pelochelys cantorii. The sequence continues at coordinate 35,797,431 of CM064340.1, forward strand.
CCCCACCCAGTTAGTCAGCTGAGCCTCTTAGTGGGCAGAGCTGATTAATCACCTGTGAAGCTGGGCTGCCACACACCTTAGAGGAAACACTGGCAGGCAGTACTTCACCCCTGCTCCCAACCCTCCTACCGTGGCTCTGGAGAACCGTTGTGCTGTTCTGGATACTGGAGATAAGGAATCACCCACTAAAGCAGAAGAGGTGAAGCCTTCTACCCCTAAGACTGAGGAAACATGGGGTAGTGGTGGTTCGAGACTCTTCTGTCACCCTGACATGTCAACTCCCGAGGTATGCTGCCTGCCAGGGGCTGTATCCAAGACATTATGGAAGCGCTGCTGAGGATTATCTGTCCTTCTGACTACTACCCCATGATAGTCATCCATGTGGGCACTAATGGTACTGCAAGGTGTGACCCTGAGTAGATCAAGAATGACTACAGGGTTCTGGGAGTACGGGTGAGGGAGTTTGGAGCGCAGGTGGTATTCTCTTCAGTCCTTCTTGTGAAAGGTAGGGGTCCAGACAGACAGGTGCATCCTGGAGGTGAATGCCTGGCTGCAAAGAATGCCTGGTGTTGCCAGGAGGGCTTTGGCTTCCTTGACCACAGGATGCTGTTCCAAGAAGATGGATTGCTAAGCAGAGATGGGGTTCACCTTTCAAGGAAGGGGAAGAGAGCATTTGGACACAGATTGGCTAACCTAGTGAGAAGGGCTTTAAACTAGGTTCAACGGGGGCAGGTGACCAAAGCCAACAGGTTAAGTGAAAAACATGGAGACCTGGTAGATGGCTCAGAAATAGGAGGGGTCATGGGCTATAATAGTAGAGATAAAGGCAGAACTGGGGGGCAAAATCAAATCAGTATCTTAGATGCCTATATACAAATGCAAGAAGTATGGGGAATAAGCAGGAAGAACTTGAAGTGCTAATAAATATACACAACTATGACTAGTTGGTATCACAGAGACTTGGTGGAATAATATACACGATTGGAATATTGGTATAGAAGAGTACAGATTGCTCAGGAAGGACAGGCATGGAAAAAAGGGAGGAGGTATAGCCTTATATAATAAAATTGTATACACTTGGACTGAGGTGAAGATGGACATACAAGACAGACTTGTTGAGTGACTCTGGGTTATGTTAAAAGGGGTAAAAAACAAGAGGGATGTCATGATAGGTGATGATAGACCACCTACCCAGGCAGAAGAGGTAGATGAGGCTTTTTTTAAACAATTAACAAAATCATCAGAAAGAGGCAGCAAGGCGGGGGGAAGAGGATGGAGTGCTGGGGGGAACCAGCTTAAAAGCCGGTTCCCCCTGGCTCCAGCTCTGTGGGAGGGGGCAGGGGCATAGTGGCGCCATTCCAACTTTGAATGTACAAGAGACTCCACTGGGGCTCTTGTACATTTCAAAGCAGAAGCGCTGCATGGAGCCTGGGGCCAGTGGGGGACTAGCCCTGGGCTTATCGACTAATCAAATTGTTGATGGAAAAACCATTGACTATTCGATTACTTAATTAATCAAAATTTACACCCCTAGCTTGCTGTTGTGGGGTGAAGACTAATGTATATACTGAAGAGCATTCCGTCCTATTCCCCAAATGAAAGTATTAAATCCCCGGCCTTTGTCATATGTCATGCTATTCAGGCTTCCATCTTACACTGTATTTTCCATAGAACAATTGGATTATCTTTTCTCAATATGCCTTATCCACCAGTTGTGTTAGAAGATTCTTCAGAGGAAAGAAGCAATAATTCTTCACTGAAGTCTGTTAGGAAGATTGCACGCCGAGGCTCATGGGTTATTCTTCCCTCATTTGAGATCACCCTGCTGTGCAGCTAAACTTAGTCCAAGAAAGACTTTATATTAACTATAGCAAGCTAAATAGCTTCTCAAAATCTACAGACATAGATACTTTGCTTCTTATATATGCATTTGAGGAAACCTATAACCTGACCTAATTTTTCCCCTTTAGCCCCAATTCTAAAAACAAGACAGTACCTTGAGGAGTCAGAATGACACTGAAATTAATTTAAAGGGAGTTAGCAAATTATTAGAAAGAAGATAAGTTCTTCATGCTTTTATGAAACATAAAATCAAGTGCAAAGCCTGGGGTGGACAGGGTTAAGGTCACAAAAATCACCTCAGACTAAGAAATACTAAGGGAATTTGAGATGACAGAATGTTCCAGGGGTTATAACAACAACTAAATACATACCACTTACTCGATAGACAAGTCACTTAACCTCACAGTGTTTTAGTTCTGCCATCTGTAAAGTATGTCCACCCTTGTAACCTGCTTTGAGAATCTCTTTACATATATAGAGTGTTAGTATCATTGCATATTAACCAATTATTGCAGTTAAATTATTTCTGGGCAATAGTGGACAAAAAGATCTAAACATGTACTTTAAATTTAAGAGTGCTTTATTTTAGATTAGGACACAGTAAAGGAGAAGTTAGCACTGCATCTTCCCATATGACAGTTTCATAGGATAAATATTAACATTGAAATGTGATGACCAGGAATTGTATACTTAATCATTTTTAATTTCAACTCTATCAAATATTTTGGCAGTAGATTGGGTTTTTACAACTAATGCCTCCCAAGTTTTCATCTTACATGTACACCGTAAAATTTCATAGGCCTGAATTGTGTATTGTGATCTACACTATATTTAATATCTGTATCCTTAGTTCATATGCTCATATATATTATTGAAAAGTAACACGATGTGCTTTAAAGGAGAAGTTATGTCTATGGTCTAGAAATCAGTATCAACCCTACAATAATAAACCTCTTTGCACATCCAAGAAGGTTTATTGTATCTAAGTCCAGCTAATCAGCCATAATTCTCAGATCAGCTGAAATCTGGAACAATTCCAGATCTCACAAGGAAGACTAGTCTCAGAAGATGTTTGAGATTTGGCCAATACACAACTCCAAGTGAACGTGCCTCATGCTATTGGAAGGGAAGTCTCATCACCAGTTCTTCCCAGAACCTAGCTACATCATCATTTTCTTGAGGATGATCCCTTTCACGAAAAAAAAAAAAAAAAAGAGAGTCATGAGACTCACCACATGAAGAACCCTTACCTAAATCCCAAATAAGTGAAAACATCTCCCCACTGAAGATGTATACAAGACAGACTTGTTGAGAGACTCTGGCTTATGACAGCAGGGCTTAACTCAAAATAAGGTACGCAAATTGAGCTACGTCAATTGGTTGCTTATTTCGAAATAGCTTATTTCAAAATTGGGAGCGTCTGTACAGCACTTATTTCAAAATAGAGCACACTTCCTCGCACTTCCCTTCCTCTTTGTACAATGAGGGCTGCAGGAAATGGAGTAAGAAGTCCTCCAGCTTGACAGTATTTCGACATTATTTCGAAATAACACTGCTGTGTAGATGTACCCCCAGACTGCCACTAAAGAACACCCTTATTGCTTACCCAATTGCAATATCTCTGTACCTCACCCAAACATTTACACAAGTTACTCAACTTTTCCTAGGGTCATCACAATGATTATTTCACAGACAGTCCACAAAAGCAGTTCTGGCTTCACTTTTGAGATCAGCTTCTCACAAAGATATAATAGGACACAATAAAGGGATTCCCAGAGTCGTCTATGCCTCACAGTATGACTTGCTCGTAAGTTATCCTGTGGCACAGTTTGTCCGTTTGTAAATGAGGAAATTGACACCTGACTTTGTCAAGTTCTTTCAATTCCACAGATGTCAAGTGCTCCTTAAACGCTAAGTATTATCATTCAATTGTTTTTAACCTATGACTCGCAGACAAGAACATAGGCAGGTCTCTACTACTCCATTTATAAAAGGGCTGTTTCATTTCTACGAAAAGTAAAAAATGAGAGGAAGTCTTTGGCTGGAAGCTGGAATGTAGATGATCATGCTGTGCTAAAGGATTTAAAAGTAATTATTTAATTATGATCATTATTAGCTGCTTTTAATCACACTAATGAACTAATACAGTAGCACTTATGTAGGGGAAAGTCAATGGAAATCTATTAAAAAGCTAATTAAAAGACAGTCTTTAAGAAGAATCATGGCTTATTTATCTCTCTATTAGGTAATATAAACTAGTGAATTGTGCAGCTTGGAAAATTTCCACCAATAGAGCTGGTGAGCACTATTCCCCTTGCAGCTGTAAAACTACAATAAATCCTGCTTTAGGGGAACTTTCTATTTCAAGGAGAGAAATAGAAAGTTTGCTATTTCCTTTGTGAGTAGAATTAAAAGGTAGAGACACTGTTCGGCATGTTAAATCATGGCTAGCATATACACACACTCACTGTGTCTATATTGGCAGGACCATGACCAAGGATTCACAACCAGCAGAAACTGTCAAAGCTGTAGTGTAGACAGAGCCCCAGAGTTTACATGGCTACACTGTGTGGAAAAGGACTTTCAATTAAATTTTAAATCAGGAAGGTTGCTCAGGTACACAGCAGGAGAGGATTAGAAGAGGGGGAAAGAAAATCATCCTGTAATACCCATAGTGTGGTGCTCAAGGCAGTCATCTGGGATTTAAGACACACAGGTTCAAATCCCTACTTCAAATGAGGCAAAAAAGAGTCTCAAGCTTGGGTCTTCCCAAATACCAAGTTTGTGCCCTGACTAGTTGGCTATTGGGCAGTGAGTATCTCCATCTTGGTCCTGAGAAACCTTCCCAACATAACTTTTGTCAAAACTTACCCCCCAAAAGTTTTGATTTGGAAGAATCATCTTTTTCGAACAAAGAACTTTTTTGTCAAAACATTCACAAACTGTTCTAACCTTCCTACTTAGCATTCTTCTGTTAGCCCGTACAGCCCATGCAAACACTTCATTAGGCATGCAGTGGATTTCAAAAGAGCAATCAAGGCAGTGTTTTCAGGATTTAAATAATAACCATACTAACTGTACAAATTTTGTACGCGACATGATAGACTTTACGTTTGCTGGAACATTCAAATAGAGAAACAGAAACAAATAGCTGGAGCTAAATTAACTTGTTACTTTGAGCAAAAATGGAAGGAAAATGGTGCCTCGAAGGGAAACAAATGCTGATTAAAGCAAGTAGTAGAGCACTGTGATGAATGACTATGCTGCTCTTGAAATGCACATGAAAAGAGGATATTGTTCTCACCTGTGGACCTTTTCCTTTAGTCAAGGTCCCTAATGAATCCAAGTCCCTGTAGTTCAGCTCTTTACTTCGTTTCCTTCCAGACTCCACTTTAATATTACTCTTCCTAGTATTTTGAGATCAGAACTTAGTCGCACTGTTGATTCAAATATTTATTAAGCAAACGAGCAAAGCACATGCTGGAAATATAAGGGATTTAATCTCTTATATATATATGTTATCTTTTTTTTTACTTTTATTTGGGAACTATTTATCATTTTCTACAGATTTTGTTTAAATGAAGGTTAACATAGCAGGGCCATCTGAAGGAAGTGACTACGCTCCATAAACACAAACATATGTTCACTGAAAGAATGCATTTAAATGCTCTACTGCAATTACTACCATAATTGTGGGGAAAGTCGGTTTAATATATTATCGCTAATGCAAAAATTCAGTTTCAAGGCATAGAAAACACTTGACATTTCTTTGAAGCATATTTAACCAATACATCTTTTCCTAAAGCAACGAATGTCACAGCATCCCACTGGGAATATCATGCCACATTGGTCTACTGAACTTCACAAATAAGCAGCTGTGTAAGCAAGGTCTTCCCACAAAGGTGTTTAACCACACCCTAGATTAAAAATACGTGAAGTAAAACATCCACTGCAGCATTTATGTGATTTCAATAAACACCCTGTAGAATGCATTTTCCTACTTTGCCATCAGTGAAAAACACTCAAGCTTGATTCCAAAATCGACACAACAACACATTGCATCACTACATCCTCACGCAGCCACTCAACCACCAAGCATCCAAAATATACAAGACATAAACCTCCAAGGAAAGCCTCACACACCACAGGTAAACAGGCAAGGCAAAGTTACATGTACTGCTTTATTCATGATAAAGTCTATTGCAGTAAGCAAAGACCAACTCTCTTGACTCCCAGTCCAATTCTTATCACAGGTTGAACCTCTCTAATCCAGGATTCCCTAGTCTGGCGACACCCCAGGCCAAGCATCACTGGCATCCCTGTGGGTGTGCAGGGCTAGAGCATTCAAAGGCAAAAAATGGTGGGCTGAACTCAGGAGTGTTACTGGATATGGGAAGAATGGAGCCAAGAAGTCCAGGAGCAGAGCCCCTGCTCTCTGGTGTGCCTGCAGGCCAGAGCAGCAGAGCCTGCTGAGCAGAGGAAGTGTGGTGCCCCAGGAGCCAGAGCTGCGGAGCTGTGGTGTCCTGGAGACAGGAGCAGCAGAGCCCTGGGGAGGCTGGTGGCTGGGAGCAGAGGGACCAGCATTGACCTCCCTGGTCTGGCAAATTCCCTGGTTCTGGACCAATCGGGTCCTGAGGGTGAACCAGGGAGGTTCAACCTATTCTAGACCAGGCTGCCTTCAATTATAAGCAATATACTATGCGACCCTCTTTTCTGGTTGTATTTGGTTATTATAGACAAAGCAGCTATCACAACCCAACACTTCCCATTAGGAAACCCTCTTCTGTTACTTATTTTGACAGGGTGCTGGTCAAAGGCTTGCAGATCCAGCCCTCTGTCATGCCAGCCCCTCATTAGAAGAACAAATAGAGCAGGCTTGAGATAACCTGGTCCTAATTGGGGAAGCAGGTACAGCATAAAAGCTTCAGGGGAAGGAAGCTAAGGGAGGGTAAGAAAAAAGGAGAAAGGCAGGGAGGAGTAGCAGCAGCAGTGAGTAAGCTCTTCTCTCTCCTGCCTGCAGATGGTGAAGGAGTATCTGTAATGGTGATATGTACTAGTATATAAACTTCCCCAGTTACTGAATCCAAGATCTCTTGAGTGACTTTATGGACTAAGACAGGGACAGAGATAAGGTAGCCCTGTTATACTTACAACTTTGCCAAGCTTTAATGGTTTGGACTGCGATTTTCCATGCTGGGTGCCTGCCTCAAGTTGTTGGGTTTTTTTCTTTTTAAAGTGCATTGTTTTGTCTGTGTTAAAACAAAATTGTGACCTTTTTCTGCAGAGCTCTAATACACACTGAATTTGGACAGGGACATGACATATGGCAGGAGTTGACCTTTGTGTCTGGAATGTGCCTTTTGCGATTCATGTGAAATCTAACCAAATCTGGCTAAATGACAACCCTTTGAAAAAAATCCCGTATCAAATGTACTCGGAACATGCTACTTACATTTTAGCAGCTAAAATTTCAGAGGGTTCCATTTTTACTGACCATACTCAAGCTTCTCACAGCTCCTGGTGCTGACCAGCATGCAAATATTTCATTCCTCCTGAGGATTTGAGCATGCTCCCTCCACCTCAGGGCTGTTTAACCAAAGCCAAAGTTTTCTGTAATGGCTCCTCTCAGATGCTCTAAGCTGCGGTGGGACCATGTCCCAGATAAGAGAGTTTTCCATAAAAGCCCCCCAATCACACCTGGGCAAAATGGAGGAAGAAGCAGTGTCACTCAAATTCAGAGGCGGCTCACAAGCTGGACCACATGGAAGGAAAAGGAGTAAATAGGAACAAGCAGTCTGGTGAGGCTGGGACTGGAGAAGGGGTGGGAGGACAGGGGAAAGATACTGACTGGGTCCAGCTAGGAGAGGAGATTGGGAATCAGGGATGAGAGACAGGAGAGGCTGGACCCAGTAGAGTAAAGTGACTAGGTGCTTGTGAGGGAAGCAGAGGGATGGGTTGCAGGGTGCAAATAACATGGGAGCCAGAATGATGGGTGGGGAGAGAACACTGAGACTGGACCAGGACATTGTTTTCTCTGTCCCAACAGTACCCTGCCTCATCCACCACTCACTTCCTAACTTCCCCAACAAATGCAGCTGGGGTCCTACAGATAACAACCCCCTTCACTGCACAACTGACTCCTCCACAGAGTACGTGCCTCCTGGGCACTGAATGAAAGGGGTAAAGTGGAAAAAACGAGTAAGTGATCATGTAATGAAAGACTTTATCATGATGCATATGTACAAGGGAGCCCAACTACAATCGTGCAGGCAACCGCATTTGAGTGCTAACGTTCAAGTCAGTGATTTTGGAACCTCAACAGTATTCTTTTAACGTAGTTTTTGGTGTATAATTGTAAGTTTGGTAATAGGAAGTATATTGTTGTGGTCACTTAGCCACTTTCACAGCTTTAATTTTTAACACACGACTCATGTTGCTTCTGTTAACCAAAAGCAGTGACTTAATTGAAATACTGAGTCTTCTGCTTTGAATGTTACAAGTTTGGTGGTTTCAAGATAAGCGCTTTTGTTCCATTGTAATTGAGTTTGGTATGTTTGTGGTAAAACCCCTGGGAAAAAAATACAATTATTCTGTTATGGAAGCACATGCTTCAGCACATTAAAAGAGATTTTACCTCTCACATGAAAATAAGTGCTAGTGGACTTTTAATGCACAAATATCAAACAAGAATTTTTATGCATATCATAACATTTATAAACACAAATATTGTCTCCCAACTGTCCTTTGCAAATAAAAACTCATACTCAAGTGATATCTTTAAAAGCCTATAATTGACCTGACACTAATAGACCTCTTAGTTGGATAGACTAGAAACCCTCTCTATCAGGGAAGAGATCGACCAAAACTTATGCACAATTGTACATATCCTACAAATTCTAAGGGCACTTTTAATTAGGATGTGAAATGACAGAGCTGTTTTCTAAATATACAATGGTATTGATTTTGTATTTTATTGATATTAGGGATGTTAGCGTGTACCTGTTTACACGATTAACTGATAAGCCCAGCCCAAGTCTTATCAGTTACACACGCGCCCCCTTACTGTCTCTGTATCAGGGTTTGGGGAATGCAGGAACCGGTGTCCATGGGGAACCAGCTTTTAAGCCAGCTACCCGCATAAGCTGGCTTCCGGAGCCACCTGCCTCCCCTTCACCTTTTCCCCCATTGCCTCCCACGTGCATTGACAGATCTACTTACTATGGTTCCAACATAGTTTCATTTAGCTTATGAAAGCTCTTTTTTTGCTTTCAACTGATAGCAAAATAGTTGCTCCTCATGTCTTTTTCATAAAGTTTGCTTTGTTGAAGTGTTTGTGGCCACACAATATTAATTTATTATTATTGTTAGTATTGTTAATAATAATAATAGTTAATAATAATGTCTTGGGACATCTTAGAACAATCTATGTTAACAAGGGGGAAAAGGTGCTGTCCTGGTATGTTTAAGTTTTTTGTTGCTTTTTAAAAAATTATTTATGGAATGGGAAGTCTCAATATTTTAATTTAAATTCATTCTTATTTGATGTATCCCAACGTGTAAAATATCTAACATGAAATTCATTATATTTGGTAACAGGCTTCCTACTCATGCAACAATATTGCATCTCTCTATGGTACAACACATTGGGTACAAAAGGAAGTAAGAAGAGGTTCTTTAAATACATTATGAGCAGGAGAAAGACGAAGAAAAGTGAAGTCCATCTACTTTGTGGGGAAGGAGTGCAAATAATGGATGACTTCAGGAAAGCTGAGGAGTACAATGGCCATATTGCTTGAGTCTTAATAGGATAATAGTGACCAGATACGCAACACAATTAACAACAAAAGGGGAAAAAAAGCAAGTTAATATAGGGAAAGCAAAATTTAAAGCATATTTAGATAAATTAGATGTATTCAATTTTCAAGGCCTGATGAAATTCACCCCAGGGAATTAAAGGAATTACCTGAATCAATCTTGGAACTGTTAGCAATTATCTTAGAGAACTCCAGGAGGACTGGTGAGGTCCCACAACACTGGAGAAGGGCAAACATAGTACCTATCTTCAAAAAGAGGAACAATCAGTTTGTTAGCAGCGGGAGGAAAATAAGGTTATAAGAAGGTATGGATTTATCAGGAAAATCAGGCCAAACCAATCTAATTTCCTTGTTCAACAGAGCTAGCCCATGTCTACACAGCAACATTATTTTGAAATAACTAGCATTATTTCGAAATAGCATAGTCCCCGTCTACACAGCCGGCATTTATTTTGACATAATGTCAAAATACTATCAAGCTGGAGGACTTCTTACTCTGACTCCTGTAACCCTCATTTTATGAGGAGTAGGGTTGCCAGGTATCCGGTATTGACCTGGACAGTCCGGTATTTTCGCCTCCTGTCCGGTAAAAAAAATCAGAAAATACCGGACACCTAAAATGTCCGGTATTTTCTGATTTTTCTCCCGGCCAGGGGGCGAAAATACCAGACTTTCCAGGTCAATTACCAGATACCTGGCAACCCTAAGCAACCAGGCCTAGCCTGCCCGCCGCTTCCCCCTCCCCCTCTTACCTGGTTTTGCAGGGGAGCTGTCTGGTCCGGAGCAGGGAGAGAAGGCAAAGAAGATGGCCACCGTAGTGTTGTAAACAGCTGCCTCTCAGAGTCATACCTAGGGCATACTGAGCATGCATAGTGCAAGTGAGCATGCTCAGTAAGAGCTGCTGTTGCTGTTGCCCTCACTCTGCCGCTACACCGGCAGCCTGTTAAGAGAGGCAGAGCCCAGCCCCTGTTCTTAAAGGGGCCATGCTGGGTTTTTTTTATTTCTTTTTTTGCTTAATAGCTCTCAGGGTCCTTTTTTTTTTTTCTCAACAACTTTGGTCTTCCCCCCTTTTTTTCAAAAGAATTTTTTCCCCAGTGGTTTGGGGTTTTTTTGGGAGGGGGGTGTTTGGTATTTTTGGTTAAACCATCTGGCAACCCTAATGAGGAATAGGGAAGCCAGAGGAAAAGTGCTCTATTTCAAATAACCTATTTTGAAATAAGCTACACAACTGATATAGCTCAATTTGCATAGCTTATTTCGAGTTACGCCCTGCTGTGTAGATGTGCCCACTGTATAGGGAGGAAACCATGGATGTAATATATATTGATTTTAGCAAGACTTCTGACACAGTCCCACATGACATTCTCATAAGCCACCTAGAGCAATGTTGTCTAAATGAAATTACTGTAAAATAGGTGCATAACTGATTGGATAATGAAGTTTAGATTTTCCTAAATTTTGCAGATTATAACAAGTGGAAAGGGGTTGCAAGCCCTTTGGAGGCCAGGATTAGAATTCAAAGTGACCTTGGAGAACTGGTAGAAATGTAACAAGATGGAATTCAATAAAAACAAGTGCAGAGTGCTAGTCTTAAGAAAGATAATTCAAATGCATAACTACAAAATTAGGAATAACTGGAGAGATGAGAGTACTCCTGAAAAGGATCTGCAGGTTAAGAGTCTAATACAAATTGAATAGGAGTCATCAATGTAATGCAACTGAGAAAAAGGCCAATATCATTCTGTGGAATATGAACAGAAGTGTTATATGTAAGACACAGAGTTAATTATTCTACTCTATTCAGCACTGATCAAGCCTCAAGCTTGAATGCCATACTTTAGGAACGAGGTGGACAAACCGGACAGAGTATGGAGAAAAGCAGCAAGAATGATAAAAGAGTTAGAAAAATGTATAAAGAATGATTGAAAAAACTGAGCTTGTTTAATCTTGAAAAAGAAGCCTGGGAAGGGAAGACCTGATAATATTCTTCAAATATGTGAAAGGCCATTATAAAGAGGACAGCTCTTCACATCCAGTGAATGCAGAATAAGTAATAATGGGCTTAATCTGCAATAAGGAAGATTTAGGTTCTGTTTTAGGAAAAACATTCTAATTATAAAACAGAAGATACACTTTGTAAGGGTATGTCTACACTACAGCATTAATTCGAGTTATCTTAATTCGAAACAGTTAATTCGAATTAAGCTAATTCGAATTAACACATCTACACACAAAATGCAGTTCGAATTAGCATTTTGCTAATTCAAAATACTGCATCCACACTTGACTGGACACAGACTCGGATTTAAGGCCAGCCAGAACCAGGTCAGGCAGGGCATCAGGTCAGGAGTCTCTGTGTGTGGCTGCTGCCTGAGGCCTGTGCTTAAAGGGACACCCCCCCTACCCCGTCCCCTGGGCAGCCGGTTCTCAGGTGTCCCTGCTTGCTTGCCTGCCTTGATGAGGGACAGCAAAGCATTTGTGTCTCTGTGTGCTCTGGTTGCCCTCACTCGGGACACCACAGCACTCTGCAACATGGAGCCAGAGCTGCCCCTGGGCACTCTGGTGCTTCTCTTGGACGCGTTGCTGCGAGCCTGGCTGCACTTTCTGCAGGCTGCCATCCGGGAGGTCCATCGGGGGGCTGTCAGTATCCAGGAGGCCCTGCGGGAGAGCTTCCACCCTGAGGAGCACTAACTGTCTCCTAGTGTGCCCTACTGGGGGCTTGTGCCTCATTCCTCCCTCACGTCCTTCCACTTACCCCTCCCTAACCCCCCTTCCTGATGTCAAATAAAAACACATTTCTTGCCAAAAACAAACTCTCTTTATTGACCGAAACTGGGGTGGGAATGAGGGTGGAAGAGGGGAGGGGGAAACCTGGGAGGAAGGAGCTGGAAGGGGGAGGCAAGGGGAGGAAGGGGGAGGAGAAGCTCAGGGTTGGGGGTCTTGCTGGACCAACTTGATCTTCATGCAGACCTGCTCCTGGGTTCGCATGTGGCCTTTGGTGGCCAGGCTGGCAGCTATCCTGCCATAGACGGCTGCGTTCCTCTGTCTAGTGCGGAGATCATGGACGTTGGGGGCATCCCCCAAAACCTGAGTACGGTCCACCCTGTTCTCTGCCCTGGACCAGGAAGGCACCAGCCTTCTCCAAGTCCTGGCAGGCTCCTGGGAGCTGGCAGACTGCTCCTGGGGAGCGGTGGAGGGCTGGCTGCCAGTGGCTTGCTGGCTCATGTTTTGGGGCCACTGGGTCAGGGCAGTGACTGCTGGCTCTGGGCTGGCAGGCTTGGAGCTGGCACAGGCACTGTGGCCAGAGTCTGCCCCTTTAAGGGCTCCAGGGCTGGGGGGGAGGGAGAAGAGTTTTCCTGGTTTGGCCCAGAGTGGCCACCAGGGGAAACTGGGAAGGCTAGAGGCCAGCTAATTCAGAATGAGCGTCTACACAGCGCTTATTCCGAATTAGCTAATTCGAGTTTGGCATTACTCCTCATAGAATGAGGTTTACCAAACTCGAATTAAGCGCCCCGCTATTTCGAATTTAATTTGAAATAGCAGTTTACTTGTGTAGACGCTATGGAAGTTAATTCGGAATAACGACTGTTAATCCGAATTAACTTTGCAGTATAGACATACCCTAATAGACTTGCAAGGGATGTTGTGGAATCCTGACCATTGGAGGTTTGTATGGACAGTTGGACAAACACCTGTGAGGGATGATCTATTTTTACTTGGCCATGTCACAGACTGGGGAGCTGATGACTTCTCAAAGCCCTTGCAGTCCTTGCACTTCCATGATTCTTGCACTTCATTTTTGCAGATCTCTCAATACTCAAGAACTAGAGAAGCTCAAATCCTTTGAACAAAACATAATTGGAATGACTAATATTTAGCTCTGTATCAGACACTACGTCTAGACTGCATCCCTGTGTTGACAGAGAGATGTAGATTAGGCACATCGAAATTGCTAATGAAGCAGGGATTTAAACATCCCACGCTTCATTGGCATAAACATGGCCACCGCTTTTTTTTTAAATGGAGTTTTTTCGGAAAAAACAGCAGTCTAGACGTGGATCTGTCGAAAATAAACCCTTTTTCGACAGATCCTGTAAACCTCATTTTTTGAGGAATACAGGATCTGTCAAAGAAGGGATTATTTTGGACAGATCCGCGTCTAGATTGCCGTTGTGTGTTGTGGTTTTTTTTTTTTTCCCTGAAAAAACTCAGTTTAGAAAAAAAGCGGTGGCCATGTTTATGCTAATGAAGCATGGGATATTTAAATCCCTGCTTCATTAGCAATTTCAATGCGCCTAATCTACATCTCTCTGTCAACACAGGGATGCAGTCTAGACATAGCCAGAATGAAAAGGGTTGGGTATTCAGTTATAATACCCAGCACATCTGTACCTGGTTACAATTTCTCAAATGCTCATGAGCATGTCAGTCAAAGTTCCTCCAGAGCCTCAAGGCGTCTCAACACTGTTAATGCACTTACCATCCTCAACAATTCACATCCTCTGTTCTGCTGGTTTCCATGGTCACACAAAAAAGGCAAACCAAGTTATGGGCAAAAACAACCCAAAATGCCCTTATGGGCAGAGAAGGACTTCCTTGTCCAGAACAGCTATTTTACCTGATCCACAGATATTCAATAACTTCTGAAGAAACTCTGAGATTTGATTAGTTAAGCAATTAACTAGGGCATTGTCTCCAAGGGTGCTACATGAGAAAAATATTGCTGTTCATTCTGTATGAAGAACAGTTCCCACTGGCAGCTACACTTCCCTCCTTTAGCTTTGAATAGGAGTATTTCTCTTCACATTGTCTCCTGTAGATGACTGGAACCAAACAGCTGTGCTAGTCTACAACAGAGACCGCTAGGTTTCAGTGAACTGCAATTGAACCATCTCCAGAGATCCTTCTAATTAAAGCATAGTAATTAAGTGACAATTTCTCTGCCATTTTTTGTGGCAACAAATCAATTAGCAAGTTTTTTACAATAAGGCTGTGTCTACACTGGCGCATTCTTGCGTGAAAATGGCCGCTCTTGTGCAAAAACATGCTGCCTGTCTACACTTGCCGCGCGTTCTTGAGCAAGTAAACTGACGTTGTACTGTAGAAAATCAGGGCTTCTTGCACGAGAACTCTGATGCTCCCTCTCAGGAAGAAGCCCTCTTGCACAAGAGCTCTTCCAGAAGAGGCCAGTGTAGACAGGCAACATAAATTTCTTGCACAAGAAGCCCCTATGGTTAAAATGGCCATCAGAGCTTTCTTGTGGAAGAGAGCATCTACACTGCCATGGATGCTCTTGCACAAAAGCACATGCCAGTGTAGACACTCTCTTGTGGAAGAGTTTTTGCACAAGAACTCTTCCGCAAAAGAGTTCTTGTGCAAGAAGTTGCCAGTGTAGATGTAGCCTAAATGTACATTAAATTCTGTGGGTGTTAGTTTTCCTTTTTTAAATGCTACTTCATTCTGTTCATTCAAGAACAAATATTACTAGAAACATGGGACAATTAGTCTTTTTGGTTTAAGGCAATTAGGGATGGAATTTTTCAATAGCTCCCAAGTCACTTGGACTCATGCTGCTAAAGCACTTCTAGCAATCCCTACAAGTTGTCCCAAGAGTAGGACAGTTTCTAACTGCACAAGATAAGTGGACAATTTCTCCAAACACATTAACATCTGAGTAGACATTCATGAAGTGTCATATATTTTTCTCGATCTAAGTTGCAGATGTTAAGATATTTTATATGTACTTACAAAGATCTCCCCATTCTTTTTTCTCATGGTGCTCTTTGCAGATTGCGTGCCTCTGTTCAGTGTGTCTCCTGTTTCTATCCTTAACTGCACCACAGGATTGTACTGCACAAAGCATCATGGGGCAAGAAAATGTGAATGTCAGTTGTGGAAAGATGAACAGATCTGATTGTTGAATCTAGGATATGGGAAATGAAGAGATCCAGGATATATTTCTGGCTATGCCAGTGAAGTGTGTGAATGTTTAAAGTCATTTAAGGTTTGAAATTCAGAACTTCTGAACAGCTGTAGCTGCCATTACCATCAACAGGAGTTGTAGGTGATACGCACCATGAAATCAGGCCCTTAATCTCTGTATGCCTTATGATACGTCTACATAGTAGCGCATACCTTGCAATAAACTACGCAATTTGAGCTATGCAAATTGCGTAGCTTATTTCAAAATAGCTTATTTCGAAATTTGGCACGATCTATACAGCGCTAAATCTGAAATAAATTGTTATTCCAGCATCTTCCTTACTCCTCGTGCAACTAGGTTTACAAGAAGCCGGAATAGAAAGGCCATTATTTCAAATGTATTTCGAAATAACAAGCTTCTTGTGTAGACAGTGCAGAACGCTATTTCGGGATAACGGATGTTATCCCAAAATAGCACCACTGTGTAGACACACCCTTTGTTTCCCTGTTGCAATATATGGAACAAAACTTCCTACTCCTAGGTGTGTTTCAGTTAACTCACATTTGCCTGCATATTGCTTTCAAGAATGACTGTATCTATCACAATGCTTGGATGTGTTTCCATGTGGCAGGGGGGAAGCATCCAAGATTGCCAAGTCAATGACATTGCTGAATTTTGCCATGCTATTAAAAATGGAAGATGATCCTGCATTTAATAGTAGAACACCAAAAATGTTCTTACTGCTATTTGTAGGGTCAGGCAGAGATATCTAAAGATAATATGAAATTTGTATATGTGCATGAGCAAACACACATACATGTTGATCAGCATTTTAAATAATCCTAACTTTAATATATTAATTTTCACACTAGAAAAAGTCTTTATATTTAAGGATCATTACATCCTTAGATAAAGTCTACAAGGTCTCACCTGTACTGCTTACATGACCCTGTTGTAACAAAAAGAATACATCCTGCAAGTCTTAGTATCTAGCAGAGCTTTGCACATGGAAGGGTAATACTGATGTGAAATTCAAATTACTTTCTGACAGCAAGTTGTGCATAGCTACATTGACAATATGTACCAGTTGCTTTATTGTTGGAAAAATAAGCAAGAGTATGACAGATTTATAGGCTGTAAGAGCCAATATTGCCTGGGCTGCCAATTGTAAATTCTGCACCATTATGGAAATTCCAAATGCTGCGTGGGCTTGCAAATGAGTATGATCCTTTTGCAGAGCAATTCCTTCCAAATTTCCAGCTCTGCATTCTTCCCCATCTTTCCACCATCCACTAACTTCCTGTTGCCACTTTATAGCTACAGCCTGAGTAGGGCTGCACACAACATGGGTCTGAGAAGGGAAGAATCCTCTCAAAGGGAAATGTTCATATGTTTGATTTTGTCAGTGACAGTGTAGTTTGTGTTTGAGGTTTAATTCCCTTTCCCCTGCTTGTACAGCAATTCTTGGCTAAATTAATGCACAAAATTTACAATACTTCACTGTCAATTCCCACCACTCTTATTTATCATGAGTAACAAGGAGGAAAAACACTAACCCACCGGTTTTAGTTACAGCTTTAATGCTTTGTAGAGTCCTTTAACTGTGAAATACAAACCTGATATTTTATAAATAGCTCGGGAGGGGTTAGTTATGTGGTAAAACAATCTCCTCCCTGGAGTTTATCCTCCTTTTCAGCCTCCTTTTCTCCCTCCCACCTTTGTTTTAGTTGTTTCATGTTAATGGGGTTCTTTTTATTGTCTGTTTTGCATGCCTATTGGGTTATTCTGTGTTCTGTATGTATTACATGCACACCTTATTTACTTCATTAGAAGATATAGAGACAGAAATAACAGGATGCCGCTGGCTGATAACAGACATGTCTTCTATGTGCTCTCATTAGGAGGACCTCAAGGCCGAGGGAAGCATTAAACCAATGTCTTGTGAATTCTATGCCTATTATTTTGACTCTATTTCAACCTTTTATTTCAATCTCTGTAGCCACATACTCAACTGGCTCTATGGTAACATCTGAGGGCAAATTTCATATCTCTCTTTTCACTCCAGCAACTTTTCAATACACTTTTTTGGACTGAAACTCCTCCTGCTTACTCCTAGCCCAAGAAAGGTTTTGGTTTTTAGTATTCAAGGAAAGACTAGTCAACTATTTTTCAGTGATATAAACATACCGGGGGAGGGGTGCACCTCTGCTCGCTACGCTCATCAGCCCCCTCTCTTTGGGGTTAAGCAGCCCTGGCTCTCCCCCTGGCTGCCGGGGAGGGCATGACCGAGGATGCAGCAGCCCCAGTTGTCCCCCCCCGTCGTCCCCTCCCAGCCACCAGGCCGAGGCTGCAGCAGCCCCGGCTCCCAGCGGGAGCACCGGGGTGGAGGAGGAGGGAGGCAGGAGGTTGGGAAAATGCTCTTGTTTCAAGGACTCTAAGGAGGCTGGGAAGCTCTGTATTTTGAGGGAGACTAGGCTGCGTGGCTGACTGAGAGGAGTGTGTAGAAGGAGCTCTGAGGAAGCTGCTTGAGGGTAAGGGGACTGACCGAGGACTCTGCAAGAAGGCTGGAGGGGCGCTGGGAGGAGGTTGAGGGCAGTATGAGGAGCCTGGGGGGAGGCTGCCTGAGGGCAGTGCTGGGAGGCTGGTGGGGGGCTGGGAGGAGGTTTGGGGGGAGGCAGCCTGAGGGTTGTATTTAGTAGAGCAAGGCTTGTGCTCAAGAGGGTGCTCTGTCCTGTCTGCAATCTGGAGGGGGGAAGGAGAAGGGAAGCGCAGGGTGCCTGCCCTTTCCACTTGGGGAGCAGTCAGGTGCAGGTAGTGTGGTCTGCACGCAGCGCTCCGGTGCACTGCAGCCTGCTGAGGTGGGGAAAGCAGCAGCACAGGGGGCTGCTGTCCTGTCTTCTCCCCCGTGCAGATCCACCTGAACTGCTCACTGCCTCACTGCCCCAGCCCTGCCCGCAGTGTGTGGGGCTGTCTGCCTGTCTGCCCCCCCGAGAGCCGAAGGGAAGGCACCAGAGGGTCAGTGCGGCGGCTCGCCTGGGCCGCTCGCACGTGCTGTGGCAGCTGCAGTAAGTGCAGCCACTGGGAAGGTGGTGAGTCTCCGTGGGGGCAACTCTGGGCGGTCGGACACCGCAGTCTCGCACCCCAAGAGCCTGGCGGCGGGGGAGCCCCAAGAGCCCGCTGCTGGCACATAAGTGCAGCTGGGAGCCCCACTCCTAGCATCTCTCCCAGAGCTGCTGTCCCAAGCACTGCACACACACCCCGGCCCCTGGGTTGTCATGGCTGCAATGTGGGGTCTGACGGCTACTGTGCCATGTTTCTTGGTCTTGAAAGCACTGTGGGGTGGGGGTGGAGGAAGGGGAGTAGGGTCTTAGTTTAAAATACCAATTGCAAGTGGTGAGGAGAAGCAGGGAGGTCAGGCTCAAGCTGGGGGATTTCGCCTCCTGTTGCACTGGGGAGGAGGGAGGAGAAAGGAGGGAGGGTGGGAGGGGGATGCAGGTGGGATGCAGAGTGATGAGATGATGTCATTCTGTCATCCCACAGGAAACTTTTATATATATATAGAGAGAGAGAGAGAGAAAATACAGATGCTTTGAGGGAGGGGACAGAGGATATGTAACTTCAATGGGAGCTAATACAAGATAAAACATTTTCAGAGACAAGAATGTGATTTTTTGAACGGTGGCAACTTTTTAACCCACCTGAACTGCAGTGGGCATCCTGATCCCTCTGCACCACACGCAGGATAATCTGATTGCGGGTTGCAAGACATTTTGCTGACATTAGCCATCTACATGCACTGCCCCCTGCAGCTCCCAGTGACCACAGTTCGCTGTTCTCAACCAATGGGAGCTGTGGGGAGCAGAAGATAGCAAATCCCTGTAGCCCCTTCGGCTGTAAGCACTGCCCCCACAGGCCCCATTGGCTGGCAATCAGATAACCCTGATAGGCCACACACGGCCTGCGAGCCATAGGTTTCCCACCACTACACAAGAACCTACAATTTCTCATTTGTGGAAACTAAAGTGAAATAGGAAAATAAGAAGGTTATTCTTATTAAATGTTAACTATGCAGAGGTTTATTTCATTTTAACTCTATAGACATATCTGTGCTTTCAAGGGATCTTTAAATTGCTGTACATTTTTAAAAATGGTTTTTTTAAGAGTAAGGATTTCATTATTTCCTGCAATGACCAGGCTAATGGTGGAACTTTTGTTAGTTTATTAAGAGAGAATTTTTTTGAGGCCTTTGCAGAGACCAGTTTTTCTAAAGTCTGTTCATATTTTCCTACAGTTATCATTAACATTCCAGCTCTACTTTTAGTGAACTATTAATTACTCCCTGTTTACGCTGAAATACCATATTATTTCAGGATTTTTTTTCTCATCAGATTAATTACTGCTTATCATTTGAGTTTTTCAGTTAGGACAAAAATTCAATGGGACAAAAAGCTTGAAGCATTTAAAGACGTCTTATCACTACAGTAAAAAATAAGAACAAAAAATGAAAGTCACACCAACTTGCCCACTTCTCATTCTTCTTCATATACAGTAAGGTCAGAAGCATGAAACCATCTGATCTGTCATGCAATAGCAAGTAGATTTAATTTGGCTTTAGTAGTATCCACTGAACTAAGCCTGTGAATGAAGCAGCCTGCATGTATGGTATGTCCACTTGGCACAACTGTAGCCAAAGCAGAATCAAAATGTCATCTCGTGTTCTTTGAGCACACGTCGTATTTCACACAGGATAACCCACAGCTTGTTAGTCTTGTCACTCTGGCTAGCCCCGGCCTGACCTTCAGCTTGTTTCTAACAGCAAGAACCGGAATGGATAATATGGAGTGTTTAAAAAAAAACCCACACACTTTCTCACTTGCTAGCAAGAAAAAATCTCAAGCCTGGTGCTGACTTGTTAATTGCCAGAGGGCAACAGCCGCCATAGGTTGCACTAAAACCGCAAAGAATGTTCAGGCCACGTTTCAACAACCAAGGGTCAGCCAGGTGTCGTCCACTTACAAGGAAACAATTTTCTACTTCTGAACTTTGTCTTTTGCTCGTGGTTTCTCCTGAGGGGAAGGCTTCCCTTTTCTTTCATTAAAAATAAGTAAAGGGAAGGAGAGGATGGAGTAAAACCAAGGACAACTGTGATATAGGCAAGAGGTGATTCTGAACTACTTTTGGCAAACATAACCCAAGACGTTAATAATTCTGCTTAATGAAGGTGAATTCATAACTCTTAATTTTATGAACCTGCCATCTCTACTGAACTCAGCAGGAAATATTGTTAATCTACAGAGGCACTTCTGTCCACAAAGTATTTCTGAGGACCAGGGAAAGAATTCTTAGCACTGAGTAATGCAAGTCTTTTGTGAGGCATCAGATTCTGCAATCATTTAAAAAACAAACAAACAAAAAAAAACCCCTCACAACTTGAAACATGTATAATGAGTTCTTAGTTTTTCTGAGTAAATTTCTTTCCTTCCGATATTTGCAGTTTAAAGTTATTTCAACCATAATGTAAAGCATAGTGCTCTTTTGTATTCCTTTAAATAAAAAAAGTGTTTATTCTTTTGTTCTGCCTAGAAGGCAGAATATGTAAAGATCTTAAACACAAGAGGTTTTGGTAGTGCGCAATCTACATTCTTAGATGTTTAGATTTTGATCCTGTTTGTAAAGTGCTCATCAAGACTTCATGACAAGAAGCATCTTTGTACACTAAAATATATTCACATGATTAAATTAACAAATTGTCAATCCTTTCAGGGATTGACTTATGCTAATGTGCTCACATCCGCTACCTACCACAAAAAAAAAAATCAAACCTATAAATTCCTTCTTTATCTTAACAAGATAAAATAGGGATAAAAATGCTTTAAAAATGTGCGAGTATAGATTTTTCAGATGCAGTAACTTTGACCCTGCAGCACAGATTAGTTTCATTTTTTGGTTTCTACTCAAATATAAACTATTGGTGTGTGAGTAAATTACTTTGCATTACCACATGGCTAAAATCATTTGCCTTTTTTCAAAAGTAACTTTTAATAAATTGTATCCCGAGTAACTGTGGAGGAAAATGTGTGCTCACGTCATATTTTCTCAAACAAAAATCAGTGGCTACTGGAAGCCAAAATTGGGTTTTAGCTAAAATTAACATGAACCTAAAATGCTGAAATTCCATGTTGAACTTTACCTGAGGAAAAAACAACTACCAGGAAGTGGTTCTTGTGATCTTCTAGTCTTCAAAGTAGTAGCCTCTCAAATCTGTTTATTGGTTCAGAGTTTAATTAGCCATCTATATGCACTCAATCTGGGCACAGCAGGGAAGACAAAACACTGTCCAGATTGCACTGAAACATCACAGACTACTGGAGAACACAGAGCCTGTTTGACAGCATCCCATCTTTATTGGCAGGGCTGGCATTCCTGAACCATTCCATGGATACCTGTTAGCCATTCCAATCCAGACAGCCAGTTCCTTTGCTTCAGTGCAGATGGCTCCCATGACACAATCTGAATTCCTTTAGCTTGCACAATCACCCCCAGATCAGTGCAAGAGAACATTTCAAGTGTCTCTAACTAGACTAGATGAAGGGCCTGTCTACTGAGAGGGAAACTGACTGGCACAAACATAGCAGTGTAACTCTGTGTACACAAGCCCTAACACTGATTGCCAAGCAAGGAGGATGGGGGTTATCTGTAAACAGGGGTGGGGGGAGATCTGGGAAGGAAAGTGCAGGGAAGTCCTGAGATTTAGTGGGGGATAAGAAGGGGAGGAGCTGCTTCAAGCCAGGAAGTAGGGCACCACAGGGGTTCTTGCCTGCTCCCAGGTGCATTCCTGCCCTCTTGGTTCTGCTCCCAGATCTAATCTGGGGCACCACCGCAGTTGTTCCATTCCCTCCCTCCAGACGCCAGTCCCTGCTCCCTGTCCTAATCCCGGGCCTCACAGCAGCCACTTCAGCCCCCGCCCCGGGTCTTGCTCTTGCCTCCCTGCACCCCCATCTCTGTGGCATGCACAAGTTTACACAAGAGCAGAGCTCCCACAATATTTCCATTGCAAGACTGCAAGCTCCTCTAGCCTTCTCCAGTTCTGCCACCTTGGTTGCCAAGTGTTCAGGTTTCTGTGAACCTGCAATTTTGGGCTCACGTTAGCACAGCGTGTCTTCAATTTCTTTGTTTGCTCTGCAGGTGAGAGGGAACTGCACCACAGTAGGGTAAATGGCGGGTTCCCTATAACATGATGACTTTAAAACATGCTTTGAACACTTTAGTAACTCAGCCTGAGGTTAAGGGTGGGTGAGGTTCCGTAGCTTGCATGTGCAGGTGGTCAGACTCGATGATCATGATAGTCCTTTCTGATCTTAGAATCTATGGCTGTGTCTAGACTGGCAAGTTTTTCCGCAAAAGCATCTGCTTTTGCGGAAAAACTTGCCAGCTGTCTAGACTGGCCCCTTGAATTTGCGCAAGAACACTGATGATCTCATCTAATGTATGATTGTCAGTGTTCTTGCGCAAATACAATGACTCTCCCGTTCGGGAAAAAGCCCTCTTGTGCAAATGCTTTTGTGCAAGAGGGACAGTGTAGACAGCCGAGAACCATTTTGCGCAAAAAAGCCCCGATGGTGAAAATGGCGATCGGGGCTTTCTTGCGCAAAACTGCGTCTAGAGTGGCATGGACGCTTTTCCGCAAAAAGTGCTTTTGCGCAAAAGCGTCCGTGCCAATCTAGATGCTCTTTTCTGCAAATGCTTTTAACACAAAAACTTTTCCGTTAAAAGCATTTGCGGAAAATCATGCCAGTCTAGACGCAACCTATGAGTAAGTATTTGGTAAGTGAAACCACATTGTAACATTTATTAAAGGGAAACTGAATTTGACTAACAATGAAATATATGAATACATAAATTCATCCCAGATTTGAAAGATGCCCCAGCTGACTTTCTTTAGACAGAAGTCTGACAAGAGATCAATTTTCTGTGTTTGGACTATGGTGCTTTTTAATTATATCAACCTCGACTACAGACATGGTTGCACATACTGATTATTATGCCCAGGAACAGAACAGAAGATACAAATGGATACTGTAAACTTCTTGTGGCATGGATATTATCTATTTTTGTCTTGTATATGTCTGAACACTCTCCTGTTACTTAATAAAAAACGTTTATCACTATATAGTAGTCAGGCTAATTTTCTTTTTTCTTCCCTTCTTTGAAATGGATTAAGCATACAAAATTTAATAATATAGATTAACATGCTGTTTGCCCTCAATTGTGCCATAAAAACAACTAAAATCAGAGTCATTTGGAAAAGTACCAGTTGTAAGAGCTAAGCCACAACAGACATTGTTTATCATCATAGATGAGAATTGAATGTTAAATGTCATGTCTAAATTCAGTCTTGTCTATGACTATTTAAAATGTTATCAATTTCCTTTATGATCCATCTATAAATTGCATCATATCCTCATTAGAAGCTTCTGTGGTTCAGCAGTTATCTTAAATAATCATGAACTGTAAAAAATTTAATTGCAAGATGGGATATCATCCTTTAAAATGTGAGAAAGGTTTGCTATTTGCTATTTTGATTATGAATTTGGATTAGCAAGAATTCCTGGAAGTGAATCTTATTTATTAAAATTTTAGTTCTATCAGATGTTAACCAAAATAGTCATTTGCCAATGGTTTAATTAAGCGCTTAATAAGGTAAATCTTGATTTATAAAGATTCTTTAACCTTCCTCTTAGTACTAGTAGATTTTCAAAGTCTGGATATCTGCATTAGGCATAATAGGTAGTATTCTTCATATCCTCTTGCTTATGTCAGGGATTTGACATCATAAACCTAATTTAAATTACTTTAAAAGGACAGAATAAATCAATTCTGAAAGAAATAATTCTTATTGTAAAGTTAGCTGAAATTAAGAAAAAATAAACTGTATATTACTGCAAAATTCCAAAACTTTTAAAAGGCAATGTTTCAGTGGACCGAGAAGTTCAAGAATATACTGAAAAAAATAACCCATACAAATGCTGTGATATTAAGAAAATAGTAATTTTGGGACAGGGAAAACATTTTCTCTCTTTCTCTCAATAATAGGTTTTTACAGGGTTTACAATAGTAAGTAAAACTTACACATGGCAAAGTGTAGTTATTCATTTGATGACATCTCTTCTAATAGCAATATATGGGTGATAATATAAATCAGTGCATACACAATATGTGCTTTAGTACCGTAAAGGTAAAATCTCATCACCTGCCCTTGTCATCATTTTGACAGGACTGAAGAATGCTACCTCAGCAAAGATCATATCAGCTCCACTTCAGACCCGTATTTAGTAACAACCAGTGCGTAAAGAGCACAGCAGTGTTGCACTGAATGGATTCCTCTTAGAATCCCCAAAAAGACTTGTCAAGCAAGTTGACATTTTCCCTGCAACACTATTCCTCTCTCTGACACTGACCACCTTAGTATCTGGGCATATGACAAAAACCAGTCACCGGCTGCAGCAGGGATTCCCTGATCAAGTAACGTACGACACAATAACAAACAGCAAAGTGGAGATTTTTTCAAAGCTTCCTAATAGATTCCTATGCTTATCTGTTTTTTCAAGTGGCCATCCCAATTCCTCAGGGAGCTCTGAAAAGTCTCCCACAGAAACCTAGCAGGTGTAAAAAAAGAAGCAGGTAAGTAACACTAGATTTTAAAAATGAATTAATTTTAAATAACATAAGTCGTGTACAAAGTTAAGGAAATTTTCTACTTGAAATACATGTTTTTTTAAGTGGACAGTATCCCTCAGTTACAACATTTATGTTCAATGTTTGCAGTTAACTGACGATTGGGAGATTTTACTTGAGAGCTTAGGAAAATAAAGAGAAGTGTGAAAATAAAGAAGAGGTGTGAGTAGGGCAGCAGGAATTCTATAAGAAGCTCCTAAGGAGATAGACACAAAAAATCATTTTCGATACCCACGGCAATGGAGTCAGAACTGTTCTCGTTTCACTAATTATGAGTAATGAAGAAGTATTACAGACTTGTAGATGTAATCATGACAATGTAGGACTCTGATAATTTTCCGTTTATTCTGCTACAATCTATAACTTTGGTAAAAAACCCAGCAACACAGGAGAGAAAAGGGGGGTTTAAAC
The DNA here is from genome assembly GCA_032595735.1 of Pelochelys cantorii. Taxonomy (NCBI): domain Eukaryota; kingdom Metazoa; phylum Chordata; order Testudines; family Trionychidae; genus Pelochelys; species Pelochelys cantorii. The sequence goes on from CM064340.1 coordinate 35,823,156, forward strand.
TTACATGCAGAACTTGTCGAATGGTAAGTGTACAGCTGGTAATGATTCAGGACACTGGAGATAATCTTCACACCAAAGCAATTTTGCAGGGCAAATTGAAGTGAACCGTCTCAGGAAAATACTAACTAACTACTAAGAATCTTATCGCTAACAAAGGCGAAGGGAAATAAACTATGACTTAAATGTACACATTATCTTCACTTAAAGAAAGCTAGGGCTTGTTGGAGCTAATCTTTGTTCTGTTAGTCCTGGAGACAGCAGAGGACCAGTCTGGCCCTGGGCACAACTTAAAGGAGCCTCAGGTTTTTACTGAGTTGTGCTAGCTTGCGACCACTCTATGTAGCAGCTGAAGATTTGCTTCCCTTTGGGCAGGGGAGGAGAAGCTCAGATACTGTCTGAGGCGAGTTAATAGGGCTGAGGATCTACATAAATGGCTACTAAAGAGATTTAGGTTATGGGGGGAAAAAAACCTTAATTGGTAAATGACTACAGTCCTCCAAACAAACAAAAAAACAAACAAACAAACAAAGCAGTGCTGTTGCAAAGATTTCACATGAGGAACCAGCAGTTCAGCAGCAATTATTTGTTACTCCCTTTGTATGTCACATCTGAACTTCCTTATTTCACTTGGGGTCTTTTCTTAGCACAGTACTGACGCAAAAACTCTTTTGTACATAAAGTGCTTATTTTTAACATAGTGTGGCTGAGAACAAATGGGTAAAACCTCCATGGAAATACACAGCAGTTGACAAACAACTAACTCCTCTGGTTTGTGGCATGTACACATACTTAGCATTGAATTACGATTGTAGTTAAATAGTTTATCTAGGAACTCAAAGCTGTTTCTACAGAGCTATTACATTCAAATAGACACAGGTGCTAGAACTACGGATGCTACCACATCCCGTGGGCTGAAGTGGATTGCATCGTATTCAGGGTCTATAGCTTGGTTCAAAGGCTCTCAGCTCCCCCTCTACACAAATTGTTCCTGCGTTCCTGCTAATAACTTACTAGTTACACAAACAAATTGTTGTAATGATGCTGAATTGCAAAATTTCAATACAATCATCAGACAACCGTGTAAATAACCCAGTGGTAAGATATGAGACCCACTTATGCAGCTGACATGTGGAAAGCATCATTATGCAATGTGAGAACAACAACAAGGTGGAGCCTTTCAACTACTGCACATGAAAATGTATCATAGAGTCCAAAGGCTGTAAGGTTGGACGAGGGTTCAACTCTCAAAAAGTAGGAAACAGCAAAACTTTTAGCAAATACCATTTTCACTCAACAACAAAACTGCTAGCTGCATAAGGTGTTTACCATTTGAAGGTATGTGTCTCACATAGCAGAAGAGGGTATGCAAAGCCACCAACAGGGAGGTGCGAAGAGGGCAGCTGTCCCTGAGTCCAGCAATTTAAGAACACCCAGTTCTCCCGGCTGCTGTCAGTGCTGCCTCAGCAGTGGGCAAAGCCTCGGGCCCTTTGAATCGTCGCTAGAGCCCTGTGGGTATGCTTCCTTCTGCTGTTCATCGCACCATCTTGGACTGAGAATCTCCATGATCAAAACCCTATGGAAAAGGGAAAGTCTCTGTGGAGACCTTTGCATAAAGGTAAATAAAGATGTGGAATAAAACACCATGACAGCCATTGAAGCAGAGAGCATCGCTGTGCAGTATTCAAGTGGGACTGGATCAGTTTCCAAGGAGACAATAGGAAAGTGGAAATGTAGGAATAAAAGATTAGATTTAATGGGAACCGCAGCCTTTTCTGCTTCTCGTTCCAATGGTTTATCATCTTAAAGTTAGACACTTTTCAAACATATCTTAATTCATACAGATAATTAGCTATCATTCCACTCTTGCTAATTACCTCTTCATAACCTGCTAGCATATTCCTCACATAACTTTCACAGGTCTGACAGCTAGAGAGATCAACAAACTGCATTCACCACCAGTTAATTAAACATCAGTTAAGTTGGTCATTAAATTAGCTTAAGGAACTAATGTTTTTCCCCACTCATAACAATGCTACCTGACTGACTTTTATAAACAGAAGCTCAGAATAGATGGAAAACCCCAACCCTTCCTTTATACTCAAAACATATACTCAAAACTTGTTATATAGTTTATTTTAGTGTATTTTGACCAATCAATGGTTATAAATTAAAAATAGCTATAATACATAAAAATGCATTTTAAATGGTCGGTTTTATGTGGTAATTACAGTAACTTTGTTTAAATAGTAGAAATCAAAGACAAGTGTTAACTTTTTAATAAAGAACAAAGTAACCCAAAAGATAATGCATTAACCTTTCACCTCTAAAAAAAGCCAAATATTTCAATCCCATTTTATAGTTTTCTATAGCACTCATCACCATAACAAACATTCACTGAAAATCTAAAAGATGGACAGAATTCAGCATGGATAGCAGTACTTGTTCTGAAGGAAGGAGTCTTTGGCTGTAAAGCTCTCTGTTTTGGTTGCCTATTTTATGTGTGTTTCATTTGGTTATTTCTTTCCAACTTCGAACCAATAAATGCAGATAGGACTGCATTTTCTACTCCCTGGGCATCAAAATTGCCTTAAAAATAAAATTAGGGCTCATACTCATTCCAAATCATTCATAATTTTTACAACACACTGGATTTGTGATTACCCAGTAGAGTTACATTTTTAAGCAATACTGAACAACCTTTTAGAAAACTGGAAACACATGAAATGTTAATTCTTTGAAGACAGCAGCTGGGGATATTTTGCAAGTTTAGCATTTACAGACAGCCTTGGGACTAATGGTCTCACTGGGAGAATAAATCACACCTATGGTAGGACGCTTTAGGACTGAAGTTGTGTCAGTTTGACAGAACATAGTTCACAGCTTTTGGCTTACCCCTTTAGATAATCAAGGAAAATATCACCTACCACATATGCACATGGCACAAGACCCAAATCTAGTTCCCAAATTGGTCATTTACTATATCAAGTGTTTGTGTTTCTTAGCATTTTGCCAAATTAATTACAGAAACTTACTAAGTTCAGAATCTTGAGAGATATGAAACTATACAGTACAAACATAGATGTGATTCTGTTTTCTTCACATGCTATTTCCTCCTTTTTTATACCTTGAAGTGTGCTTCCTGACTATTGTACACACTATGCCTTTGAGAACAGACCGTGGTGACCAAACACATTTCATTGTCTGTAGTTTCCCCAATAGTTATTTCTTATTACATTTCAGCCTGATTTCATATGAAGTGCTGATTTGTTCTCACATATGTTACATGCCACAACTTCGTGTTTTTAGTACAATTATCAGAAGGGACACCATTGGAGTCTCCACACTACTTTACAAGCAGCCACAGGACATCCCTATTCTCACTAACAGCTACGCTCAGGTTCAAATCTATTATATATTTGAGAGTGTCCGTCTGTCTGTTCAAGAACTCCTGCTAAACAGTAAGAACTAGGGCCACCAGATTTGGTAGGCAGTTTCCTCTTACCAGAACTGAAAGCAAGGTCAGGGTTTGGTTGTGTCAGGAAAATGGGATGTGCCTGGAATTGGATTGCTTCTCATAAAACCATACAGAAATGAGACAGAATCACTCCCCCATGCGGGTACTGCCCCAGGCCTGAGCCTCCCACCCCCCCAGGCACCTAGGGTTGCCAGATGGCTGACACAAAAATACTGAACACGCCCCACCCCCAAAAAAAACCACCGGGAAAAAATTTTGTTGAAGGAAAAAAAAGGGGTGGGGGACCAAAGTTGTGTTGAGCAAAAAGAAGAAAAAAAAGACTCCAAGAACCTGGATCACTGCTATGGGGTTACCCAGATAGTCATTTAAAAAAACAAAACAAAAACAAAAACGGACAAGCTTCATGGGGGGCGGGGGAAGACCGGGAAGGGGGGGCCTGGAAACAGCTAACTGGGGGGGGGCAATGGGGCTGGCCGGGGGAGATCGGGGGGGCCAACGGGAAGCAGGTCTGGTCGTGGGGAGGGTCAGGTGGAACGAGGCTGGCCGCGGAATATCGGGGGAGGAGGGACCAGCTGGGAGGGGGCAGGGCTGGCCAGGAGTAAGGGGGGGGCGGGAAGCAGAGCTGGCAGGGGGGGTGCAGCGGCGCTGGCCGGGGAGATCAGGAAGAGGAACGGGCCAACGGGAAGCAGAGCTGGGGGGGGGGGTCGGGGGCTGTGGGGCTGGCCGGTAGGAAGGGGGAGCAGGAAGCACAGCTGGCGGGGGGGGGTGCAGTGGTGCTGGCTGGGAGGAAAGGGGGGGCCAGGAGGAAGGGGGGGCGGGAAGCAGAGCTGGCGGGGGTGGGGAGAGGTGCAGCGGCGCTGGCCAGGGGAGATCAGGAAGAGGAACAGGCCGGCGGAAAGCAGAGCTGGGGGGGTGCAGGGGGGCTGTCCGGGGAAGATCAGGAGGGGAAGTGGGGGAGAACCGGCTGGCCGGCCGGGAAGGGGGGGGTGAGCAAATTGGCCGACGGGAAGCGGGACTGATCTGGGCACTTACTGCCTGTCCCACGCAGGCTCCCAGCGACGCAGGAGCGAGGAGGCTTCCCCTCCTCCTCACACTCAACCGACAGAGGTCTCCCGGCGGCAATCGCGGCCCCGCCTCACAGCTGGGACTCACAACCACTCCCCCCACCCACGCCAGTCTTCCATCCGGTGCGCAGCCAGAAAAATCAGAAAATACCGGACATTGCACATGTCCAGTATTTTCTGATTTTTTTTACCGGACAGAGCGTGCAAATACCGGACTATCTGGTACAATACCGGACACCTGGCAATCGTACAGGCACCCACTAGGGTGAACAGGGGGGCTGAAACTCCCCCACCCCAGATTCATACAGGGACATTGCTGGCTGTTCCCCTTCATCAGGGAGCGAGGCAAAAGAGCACAGTTTGCTGCATTCCTCACTCTGGCTGGAGAGTGTAGGGGGCAGATGAGCTGTGCACTTTGCTCTTGCTCCCTGATAGGGACAGGAAGGGGAAGAGCAAGCAGCTGGCATGAATCTCGGTGTGGGGGATGTCTTTGCCCCCCTTCTCTCCATCTCTTGCACACACACAGTCCCCTGCATTCCCAGCCCTCTGCCCCGAGCCCCTCTTTAAGGACCTGAGCAACGGCAGATAAATGTGCTAGTTCTCAATACACGGTTACAATGTACTCTACATTACCTAACCAACATACTACATACGTATTTCAGAAGAATTGTGTTGGTCTGAGTCTAATGAACAGATACTGAACAAGGTGACTGCTTTGATAGAAATAATCAACAACAGTGAATTACTGTGCATGACACACAGAGTATGGCACCACACAGAATCTTCCATCAGTCTCTGATTAAGAATAGCAGGAAACTACTTTTAGAAAACAAAACATAAGTCCAATAGCCAGTTTGATAGTTCACAAAATATGCAAAGATGCATTATGGGATACTTAGCTCTGAAATGAGGTCTTACATAAAAGCAGGTGGGGGGACACAGGAGAGAAGGAGGGAGGAAGAGAGGGAGAAGCAAAAATAATTTTACCAATTAAATCTCCCAAGTGACTATATTACTAGTTAAAACTACACACCTTCGTAATTACTGCACAGCATGCAAAAGGTCAAGAGGCAGGTATGACACTTACCAGCCAGTATCAGAGCTAAACCATGCAAGCAATTTGCCACCTCTTCAGGGTCCAAGGTTTGCTAAATTCATAGCATTTTTCAGGTCACCTCTGGAGTCCCAGGACAAAGACTGGACAGCAGAGTGAAGTATTCTAGCTAACAGTTTGCACGCTTCCCTTATTAACTAAATGTATCATACCTGAAATTGTGTTCCAAGCAGTATGTGACTCTTGCTTCTCAGGCTACAGTCACATTAAGTAGGTTATACATATTGATATGGCCAAGGGAAAGGAGAAAAGGATATTTCAAAGAAGTTCATCAGGTCACTGTAGCTTATAATTCATTTTAATTCTAGCTAAATGTGTACCCTCCTATCACCAGTATGGTTTGCTAGTTTATAAGCAAGGAGAATTAAACAGATGAACGATTACAAAGAAAGCAGATTTTCAATTAGAGTGTGGCTGTCAAAGATAGCACTGACCTTTCATTAATACTACCGAGTTAGATAAAAATATTGCAGTTTCAACCCTACTTATCTAATCAAGCTGTCAACCATTCCTCTGGCACCTCTATTCTTTTAAATCTTGCAGAGAGATGAAGCACAGTTTTCTATTCTGTGTAAATAAGTTATTCAATAGCTTGTGCAACTCCAAGAAAAGAATTCTTTCTTCATTCCACGACAACTTCAAAAGTGAGACAGCAGAGAATTTTCTTGGATTTGTTCCTTCTCTGCATTAGTTCTTTGCTCAAATGCATCAGCAATCATATCTCACCTCCACTCATGCCAAGAATAGCTAGCTAGTGGTCACCACTAAAACAGGCACGTAGAAGACCACATATATTAAGAAGCTTCTAAAAATGTGCCTGCAAAGTGAGAATATCTAAAAGCTAGTACAGGTTGAAACTTTCTTAACGGGGATTCTCTGGTCTGGCAACATCCATGGTCTGGCACGGATGTTGCAGGACCAGAGAGTCCCAGACGAGGGCAAGCCGTAAGGATCCCTGTGGGGCTGGCAGGGCAGTGGGCTGCCCACAGGCAGCTGATGGTGGGACTGCCCAGTGGGGTTGTAAGTTCCGGCGTGAGGTTACCCAGTGGGGCTGAGAACCCTGGCACAAGTGCAGCAGCCCAGCGAGCACTGGCAGCACGCAGCTGCCTGGAGCCCCAGTGCGTGGTGTGCATGGCTTCCTGGAGCCCCAGCCCTGGGCTGCCCAGGGGAGACACAGAAGCGATGGCTGCCCAGCAGGCCAGCAGGAGGTGGGGCACTGGCTGGGAAGCCAGCGGCCGGGCTAGGGGCCTGGTGGCAGGGGGTCAAAAAATGACCACTCCTGGTCTGGCAAAATCCCTCATCCGGGACCAGTCAGGTCCTGAGGGCGCCGGACCAGGGAGGTCCAACCTGTATATGAGTAAGTTTAAGCATGCAATCATCCACTTTCAGTATTTAAGTGTCCGCTTACTAAAAACCCTCCATTAACAGACGAGGAAAGTCAGAGTAATGAGAAAAAGTAACAGAGAAAAAGATGCCTGGAAAGAGTTGTGCCTGCACAGAATGGGCACATATTTAGGGTCCCATTTGAAAATATGGACCAGCGCATATATTTTCTGTTGGTATATTGCTATTTTTACCCAACTTAAGTATTTTTTGCTTGGTTTTGTAAAGCTGCAACAACCCTTTGACAACGGGAAGTCCCTTGTCCTTATTTAGGAATCCTATACAAATCAAATACCCTTAAAAATCCACAGCCATGTTCCCAAAGATAGTCTCTTGGGTTCTTCTTTTTTTACTGAATGCAGAATGCATTGCCAAGGAAGTACTATTTTTTAGAAGAGTCCTTAAATCTGTACTAGATAAACTTACCTAAAGACCACAGCTGTGTAAACGGAAAACCTTTGATGATCTAGGAACAAGAAGAAAATCCCTGGAAACGTTTGGGTGCAATCTCTCTCTCTAGACTTTCAAACCAACACATTACTGTACACTGTGCTCAGAAGAGTGGATAGTTGCAGTGTGCTAAACTGTTCAGTGTCAATTTTGAATCCACATTTCCATTATGAAGAAGCTCTTGTGCCCACATAGGATGACTATGCCACTGCAAAACACACCTTCTGCTATGCTATGGGTCAAATATTTGTACTATATCATCTGACCTATACTGCTATATGGAAGAAACATCTGGAAATAAATGGTACATGTATGTATGACCTCCTTCACTTCCAGAAGTCTGAATAGAGCCATTTGGGGTATGTCTACCCTGTGCCTAGGCACATGCTTCCCAGTCCAGGTAGAGAAAGGTGCTAGCTCTGCTCAAGTTAGTGTACTAAAATGGTGGTGTGTCTGCAGCAGCCCAGGTTTCAGCTAAGTATAGCCACCTGAGCACAAACCCACCTGATCCCTTAGGTCCATACTCAAGTGACTTGTCCAAACCATCTGCATTCACACTGCTACTTTTAGAGTAGTAGCAGAACTAGCACATCTGGCTACCTTCCCGGCTGTTGGGTAGATGGATCTTTAAGGGGAAGGCTCAGCTATAGCAATAAAATAACGTTTGGTCCATTTCTTTGTTGAACTGGCCTATTTTTCACTTGTGGAAATGTCCAGGGACAGAGTGGAGGCAAAACAAAATGGCTTCTGTTGGCTTCACGTTTAGCTTCTGCCACAGAATGCAGCTAACACTCGGTTACTCATTTTTTATTATTATTTCCTATAGTCTAGTCTGAACTCTGAAATGACAGTGTTTCATAACTATTCATGTATCTGGTTTCACCAGCATTCAGTTCCAAAAATAATATTACTCTTAATACATTCTTTTTCATTAAATTGGCCCACAACATGCACTGTACTTAATTCACCTATTATTCATGCTGCTTTTAATTCTCAACATTGACTTTGCAGCCTGTAATCTCCAGTTCACTATATCACACCATTCCCTATAGAACACATTTGTATTATCAGCAGATAAATTACTGGAAAAATACACAATGGATAAGAGATTTTTTCCTATAACAATTATTTTAAAGAGAATGTTTAGAGAATGACCATGCAGAAGATAATTAATTGTACTTAATTATTTAAGCAAAGAGTTACTGTATGCTTACTGAAGTCACATTTTCCATTGTACTTTTGAATCCTCTATAGACATCTTCACCTAAGTTAACATTTTCATTTGTCCAACTGGAAGCTATTAAACTTTCATTAGGCTTCACACATTTGTTAAGTCAACTTAACCTTCGGTCAAAAGTACTTTCTAAGCATCAAATATCAGACCTAACATTAAATAAAAATCTTTCTGTAACTTCACTTCTTAATTATATCGAGCTTGTTAAAAATGGAAAGATCCTGTACACCACCAATATTTCCTAACACAAAGGTAGAGCAGTTGGGCCTTCATTCAAACAGCTTGAATTTCCTCAAAAGGCTGAGTAATTACAGTGAAACCAGCACAAGCCTAAGTACAATGGCTTAGTGCTTAGCTGTACTTGGTCCTTAACAAGCAGGAATCCATGACTCTTAAAGACAAAAAGGCAAATGCTCTTTTTAATTCTCACTTAATTCTTCCTTTTTAATATCATGATTTACTAGGCTCTCACCTGTTAGAACTTATGCTGTTCTGGGGTAAGAGTTTTCTGGCATGCTCAATTCTGATCTCTCTTTCTTATTCCCCCACCAGAAACACCCCCCTCCACTTAGCTGCAATACATGATTCTGTCCTTTTCATGAGATTTTGATAATCGCTCAAATAAAGGCAGATGTATTCACTAGACTGCATCAAGAACTGTCAGAAAAGTGGCAGCTTCCTTGTCAGACCTGTGTCTGATGATGTAGGTTCCTCAATTTTTTGGCTACAAGTTACAATGGAGGTAGCTATAGAAAAGACTTTATTGCCGTTAGGAAAATGCATAGTAAAATTAGAACTGTTTGAAAACTGATGTATACTGACTAATGGCAATTTTAATTAACAATGCAAATTCCAAACTTTCTATTATCTTTTTAAAACAAGCATGGATTTTAAAAAGCTTCATTTCAATTCTAATTTTGCTCCAATGGAAGACTGTTTCAGGAACAGTGCGTCTGGAAGGGCTTAGATTCAGAATTCCTTCCATTTAAAAAAATATCAGTATTGTTCTCACTAGGGATTTTTGAGGGGTGAGGGACAGACACAATTATTTTGCCTAATATCACACTCACATGAAGATCATGATTTCAAAAGTCTCGAGAGGTGGCCATGTTAGTCTGTAACTTTAAAAACAAGTAGTCTTCTCGCACCTTAGAGACTAACCAGAATAAATACGTATAGTATCATGAGCTTTCATGGGCAAAACCCACTTCCTCAGATGAGCTGTTTTTTCCACTCCAGGTCATCTGAAGAAGTGGGTTTTGCCCACAAGAGCTCATGATACTATATATCAGTCCCCTTTTTTCAAAATAACAAGCATCCACACTACTAAGCACATTATTTCGATATAAGGGGCTGGTTATTTTGAAATAATAACTCCTGCTTTCCACAAGAAATAACAGTTATTTTGAAATAGTTATTTCAAAATAGCAGTAGTGTGGATGCTCCATTGCTTTTATTTCAAAATAACTACTCCCCAGAGTCTTTCAAAGTAATTACTTCCCAGTGCTCCATGGGACTCCAAGTCAAGGTAACATGTCGACATTAAGGGAGCCTGCCTCAGACTAATTTTGAGGCTTTCCTGTAGTGTGGACACACTATTTTGCAATAGTTATTTTAAATAATTTCCTAATGTAGACATGTCATAAGGTGCTACAGGATTACTCGTATGATTTCAAAAGCTCAATTCTAAGGTCCACTGCATTTGCATTTTGCACAGGATAATGAAAGAGAACACACATTGTAAAAAAGGAAAGGGAAGAAGGGACAGAGAAATTCTACAAAATACATTAATATATTGTACCTAGGAAGCTAGGGATAGTGTAGTTTTGGAGGTAATGATTTATAATATTCAAATTCTCCCCTCAAAAATCATTCCTTACTCCTCATTCCCAGGAAATCTGGATTATTTTTAATTACATTCAGGAGCAAAAACATGGGGTATACTATGAGAAAAAATCCAAATAAACCATTTATTTTTCTAGCACAAAACATAACTGAGCTTTATCCAGCTGAGCTTTATTCATCTCCTGTAAGTGCTGTGGAGAATATGTGACTCATTTTAACTATATAATTTTGTGCTACTTGCTACCTGCTCTCGGGGGGGCGGGGAAGAGGGAGGAATTCTTTCCAGAGACACTTAAAGGGAGTAGGAATAAGCAATCAATTGAGTGTGTCATATAGCCATGTCTGGGTCCAGTGAGTGAACTATCAACACTCACTGACACACCTGGGTAATACAATAGATATGTTAGATGGTCAAACCAAGAAAATTGGTTCTACCAAGTGGGCTGGTAACCAGGCAGTGAATCATTTGGTTGGGAACTGGAAGGTTCCTGACAAAATCCCAAGGAATATACAGGAGCGATGAGGAAACAGAGATGGAATGGGCTACACATGTTCTTCCTAGGTCTGTGTATCTTTTGTATGGTCCAACATAATGAGTAATTGTGTTATAAACCTATGCAAAACCTATGTCTTTCCTCCTGCTACTATCACATATCAGAGAAGCAGTGACCTGGAAACCAGAGTGCTCTATAGTTTGGAGCTTTGGAAAAGGGTGTGCTTATGTAACTGGGGAGTCTTGGGGAGCCAGTTCTAGTCTCAGGACGCAGGCTGCTGGACTATGGCATCACAACTCTCAGATGAGCATGTTAGAAAAAGAAGCTGACAGAATGCATAGATACCCAGAGCAAGAGGCAGTGCAAAGTAGTGAACACGACTAATTGTATCCAATTTACTACTGAAATTATTAAGCCATGATCTTTGGCTTTAACATGTCGTTCTTTGATACCCACATTTGAGCAAAGAATAATTATTCTGATACATTAGACACTAGATTCTATTTAAACTCCATATTATTGTATTACTTAAACCCTAAATTATTTTATTTACTGATTGGCAATTGTATGAAATTCATACCCATGTGACACAGTATTGCAGGACAGCATATTTTAGCTTCCATTATTTAGGATGCACTCTACCAAGCAAATGTTCAAAATATTCTACAGTTCTACAAATTTTTCTTTAAAGGAATATTTACATTTCTCTTCCTCCCCAAAAAGCAGTATTACTCACAAATCAAACCAAACTTGACTTGGTGTAAAAGCTATCACTAAAGTCATAGCTTAAAATAAGAATATCGAATTACATAAAAAATTCAGCTGATGTTCAATGCTCACTATTTGTAAGTCAATATTTACTAAGTTATGACTATTATCTTTGGCACTTCATCATTTACCCTGTACTTAGCAGAGGAAATAATTGTGGTAACTCTTATAAGCATAGACTTAAAACTGTGACCACTGTGGTAATATTAGGAAAACTGCACGAATATTTTAACTAAATATACTGTCCACAACAGTTATGGTTATTCTGAAGATCATCAAGTGAAGTGTTTGATCTGTAGATAATCATGAACTTAGGTGTACCAATGGGACACATCTTCTTTCGGGCTGAACAGAATAAATAATTAAGTTCCTTATATAGTGAGGTATCTGGAAACAGCAGAACCCACCACTCTAGACTGCAAAGTTTTTTCGGAAAAATGCCCATTTTTCCGAAAAAACTTCACTTACGTCCACACTGCAACTGAGTTCTTTTGAAAGAAAATCGAAAGAATGAAGGGCTTTTTCCAACATTGGTAAACCTCATTCTACGAGGAAGAACGCCTTTTCCGAAAGAGGTCTTTCAGAAAAAGGCGTGTATGGACGCAGAAGAGGGAGCTCTTTCAAAAGAAGAGGAATGAGGAAAAAGCCCAGGTGCCCTGGTGGCCACTCCGTCCATAATAATCACAGCTTACATGCGAGAGAGCGTCCAATGAGTGTGGATGCTAACTTTCGAAAAAGCAGATCACTTTTTCGATGCACTTGTGAAGTGTGGATGCTCTCTTTTGGAAGAAGCTTTTTCAGAATATCTCTTCCAAAAAAGCTTCTTTAGATAGAAGCTTGCAGTCTAGACTTACCCTAAGTAACAGATGATGACTTGGCTAATCAACAGCGAAACTGTGTCAGTAGAAAGGTTCACTGAACAGAAGCTAAGGGATTGTTTGACAAGCTATGCATGTGTTATAGAGAGAGAAAGCAAGAACACAATGAGAGATAGTACAGACAGAGAGCTTCTTGTGATACAGAACTAACTAAAGGGGCAGGCAAGGAAACTGCCTGCATTTTGTTTCTACCGTGTTCAAGGAAACAGGATTTCATGTACTTACTTCGTAAAGAAACAGGATTGCAGAGAAAAAATCTGACATATATCCATTTCTCCTAACAGAAACAATCCTACAAGGCCCTGAATACTAGCTCTCTGCAACAAAAATATGTCTGGAATATACTGAATCAGCACCCAAAGGTATTATTTCATCAATTGTCTGTATATTTAGAAACATTCTTGTTTTCGTTGCATGAAAAAGACTCACAATGTTACATTACATAAGAACAGGATATGGTAAAGTAACTTCAGTGTTAAAGTCAAGACATCTTCCCTTCCATTGTGCTATAAATATAAGCATGCTGCCTCTGATAAATTTACACAGCTTGGACTGCTGTCTCAAAGAAAGAATGATGCTTCAGAGTTTCAGATCAGAGGGTCCCTTAAAACTATAAGTAAGACCCTGAAAGTTGAATAAAGAAAAAACTTACTGATTCAATTAATTTCATAAGAATTTGGCTCCTAAATATGATTCTAACCATAAGAGCTGTGAAATTGTTCTTTCATTCCAAGAGGATGTGGGTTAAAACTTTTCTGAAGATTTTTATTCCAAACCATGAACCATGAGTATAGTGAATTCAGTGATTCAGTGTTATAATATGACCTTCTTTTGAATAGTTTGGATGGGAAGAAGTATGGAGTGTTTCCTCTCCTGACCCCTGGTCATTAGAAAATACTGATTCCATAGTCAACTTTATGATTAGATGAAACAAAGTGGTTTACATCCTTACACAGTTGCCAAAAAGAATTTAGGATGATGGGTGCAATTAAATCTAAGTAGAAAAGATCCGTGCTATGTATACACTCCATATCTGCCATTTATTTCTTGGAAGAAGCAGTTGTCAAAATGGAGTTCTGTCATCTTTACTCTGCATCATCTGAAGAAGTGGGCTGTGCTCATGAAAGCTCATGATACCATCTACATGTTTTGTTAGTCTATAAAGTGCTACCAGACCATTTGTTGTTTTTTCTCTGTAACAGACTAACTCGGCTGTCCCCTGAAGCTTCCATTTAACAAAGAGAGCCAAAACAGCGGTGGAAAAAATGCAAAGAGCCTCACCAGAATTGTCAAGTCAAAAAACCAACCAACCAAACAAAAACCCTCCAGAACAGAATTGTCGAGCAAAAAACAATTTTTAAAAAGGAGGCTGCCCCTTTAAGGCGGCTGCCATTTTGGGCGCCATTGTTTGAACCCCACAGCTCTGACCGAGTAAGCACAGGGAAGCCGGGGACTGGGGGGGGGGAGAGCCAGTGGGAGCTGTTTGGGGGGGCACAAGAGCGGCTTTGCGAGCTGCACTTTTGAGGGGCAAGAGCCGTATGCGGCTTGTGAGCTGCAGGTTGGCCACAGCTGGCCTAGACAACATCAAGACAGAAACCCTCTGTGGTGAGTTGGAGGTGAAGAATTCAATTAACAGAGCTGGGACCATTCCTCTGACTTGGAAAAAGAAGACATACCTTAGAGTATGTTCATAACAGACCTCCCACCCTCTGAAAAGTTCCATGTGGCTCTTAGGGAATGCCACCCTAAACTTAAAGATTAAAGCAAGGGAGTTGAAGGGGTCAGTGCCAACTGCTCAACCCCAAAGCTGTTAATCAGTTATGTAAAAACCAACCAGCAATATGTGTATGCCCTTATTCACATTTCTAATGCGGACTGGAGCAGTTGTTCTCACATACACTTGCTATAGAAAAAAGGGGAAGAGCACATGTATCTTCCAGAGCCAGGGATTATGTCAAAGTACTAGTGAGCACCAAATGCCAGGATATAACGAACTTCTCTCTTCACCTGGATAGGAATGGGAACATGAAAGCAAGTTGTGATCTGGAGACTTAAATCCAATTTGAAAGCTTCCATGTAAAGTCTTTCTAAGGTATTATTAACACCACAAATAGGAGGAAACAGCTGTCCAGGTTATTCTTGTTCCTTTATGTTAATCAAACAACTTTTTACTTTCACAAGAGTCAAACTGTGATAAGACGAAAAAAATCTGGCTGTTTCAAATGCTCTTTTTAACTCAAATGAAAACAGATTGATTTATAAGGGGGAAAAAAATCTGCAGGTAAACCTCACAGGTAAATTTAGAAAGCATATAGTGCAGATGGAACTTGTTCACATAAGTGATAGGTTGTTTCCCCAAAAGCTATAATAAATGTGAGGAAGAAAACAAAATTGCAAAGGAAAATAAGTTACCTTAAAATAAGTGTGAAATTTGAAGTTCCGGCCAATATTGAGCTAACTGCCACTTTGTTCCTTAGCTCCCTTGCATTTTTCTTATTGTCATCCTACATGAGATGTGTTACACTTCCCAGCAACAAAAGAGCTGCTCAGCCGAGTGTCTACTAAAATTGTTACTTGGTAAGCATGCTAGTAGATGTTTGAAAATCATTTTGTATTTTATGTACATATGAATTCCCCAATAGCGCACATTAACTCTTGCAATGCTACAACGCCCGGAGCACATTGAAAAAGCAACCTAATCAAGCATCCCATTAATTTTGCACTAAACAAGTCACCACTTCAAAATTAATTTGGAGATATCTTAGCTGCATGAAGCACAAGATAACTTGACAGATTTCAGAAATGCAATCCTTCATTCTACATGGAGCCGGAAAGGAGTGGACCATCTTTCATTGGCTGATATTTTCTCTTTCTGCTCCGTATGTTCATTTGCAAAGCAGTCAATCTTTCATGAAATTTAAATACTACCACATCTGGGGATGCATATGTAGCTGATGTTCAGGCATGAATATAGCATTCATTTGGTGCCACGGCTAAGTATTTTAGGGAAATGTCAAATTATGTTTCAAAGATGGCCAGAACAGAGAGCAGTACTTTATTCCTCCAAATTATAGCCTCAGTATACCAGAAATAGTCTTCTGCCTCTAACTACCCCAGCTCAGCGACAGAACAATAAAGCAAACAAACAATCAATGTATGCAGCTTTCTTGTGTGTGTGGTTTCTGAGCATAGGGAGCTTGGTTGCTTGCCTAACCACCTGGGGAGGAGACTGAAAACAGATGAACATCTCCCGCCAGTACAGACAGAGAGGCGAAACTCTGATTAAGCCACTGACATGACAACTGGCAGCCCCTGTTCCTGGCACTCTTTAAAAGAGAACAATATGGCAATTCTCCAACCAAATTCTCCCAATTAGGCAGTTAGTGAAACATTATCCACCCTAGGAGAGAGCTGATGATAGGAGGCAAGGGGTTATATTTCACTAGATTAAGAGCCTTATTAACGCTGTCTATTTTGGCTTTCATGGCGTTGGGTACATATTTTGCTACGTAGCTCAGTATCTCTATGGTGTGTTATTTTGAGCAAGCCACAAGGGAAAGAAAGGCATCTGCCATGGAAATGGGATGGGGACCCTTTATCAGCCCTCACCATGTTGTGTAAGAAAAGATTTCATGGCTCTCTTGGTCAGCAATGCAAGTGCCAAATATTTGAAAACCATTTTCCGAGCAACATTGCACAGGATTATCATGTTCCTCTGTCTCTCCCCACATACACACTTTGGGGTATTTATTGTTTTGTGTGTGTATGTGTTTAAGTCACTTAACATTTCTCATTTTCATTTTAGCATCTGAAAACCATCTATTCCAAATTTTTCAGACTAGTGGAGACAAAATGAAAAAGTTAATTGTATCTGACAATGCAGACATAATGGTGGTTCAAAACCTTTCAAGATGTTTCTCCAGGATTCACTGCAGGTGTTTCATAGGTGTACTGTGTTAACTCTTGGGCACCATCACTCACCATGAAATAGGTTATTTATTTTGCATTTTCTTAGTGAAGGATCCAAGTAACTGGCAAAGCAATCGGAGTGGATGAAGTTATAAGCAGAAAGACAATTCACAGATTACAGTACCAAATAAAAGTCCTTACAAGAAACATCTGTCTCCTTCTCTCTAATAAATGAAATTATGCTTCAGCGCCTGTGCTGCTTAATGGGTACACAAGTGGAGGGATAATTTTTGTGGTTTTGTTTTTTAATGTGAAACATCAAGGAATTGTCTATAACAAGCGAAATACTTTGTAAGTTTGAGGACAGTAACTGCAGCCTTTATATGAAAACAAGAGTAACTAAGTGAGATAGCACTGCAAGAAACCAGCGTAGGTGAACAGCCGATATTTTAAATGTCATGATTGGATTTATCTTCAAGCCTATTGTCAGATGTGAAAAGTACATGGCACCGTACATTTATACGTTGTTTCATGATATATCCAAATTATCTGAATATAGGATGGTAAGACGTTTCAAAATGAACTGGTTAAATAAGATGAGTAATTCAGCAAAGTGCCATGGGCCAGACCCACAAACCTCTTGAGTCAATGGGAAAGGAAGGCCTCCCCCATGTGCCAGGCAACAGAACTAAATAAATGAAAAGAGGAGAAGCAAGCTACAGCCAGTAAAGGGCTGCAATGAATTATTCCCCTGAGTGGAGAAGAGGAATTCTGGTTGAGCCAGGGTTCCTTCTAAAGATTCTTCCTGGGGCAGCATAGTTTATTGCCATCCTTCCAGGCTCAAATCAAAAGGCTCAGTCAGGCTAGCCCCATTGAAATAATTCTGAATAGTTTAAAATCAAAACCCTCTACTTTTCAAACTACACGCCATTCGACTTGTAAAGCCTTGCGAGGCAGTTGGGTTTAAAACAACGATATGGCAGCGAAATAATGCTATACCAGCTCAAAGTATGAAAAAGAAACAGCCCAAAATCTTTACCCATTTCTAGAAATGAACTCAGAATCTTCTCTAAAATGATTTTTTTAAAAAGTTTCTAGTTTTTAATTTTTGGCCATGTGATTCTGGAAATACCATAGGAAATCTTCTCATGACATTTACTAATCGATTTTGCAGGATTAAACGGATCCAGTACATTTTAAGTGGAGCTTCCATATACTTGCTAACTTGTGAGACTGCCCTGACATTAATTCATGACAGCTTTGGATAAATCAGACCATGTAAGTTTTGGGTTCTATTGGGGCTTAAGAAATAAGAGAATTTTCTTGTCCTCATCACAGAGCTTTATAAGTGAAAGTAAATAGATCAACTTAATGTTTGTAGAGTCACAAGAGATTTGTAAACCTGAAGAGCACCTTTTTCAGTTTCCTGAACTGTTTTGTGTCTTTAGTTTAAAAAAAAAAAAAAACAGGTTTCTAGTAAATGGAATTTATGATTCAGCTGACAGCTACTGAAATCAAGGTTGCTTCATACATCAGTTAACGGCACCTGCCACGAACCAGGTACGTTTTCCCCCACCTACACTTTAGATACAGAAATGGATGCTTTGTGAAGGCCAAGCAGAAATTTGTCAGGAGGAGCATAACCAATGCCGAGTAACTCAAATATGGCAAGTAAGTACAACGTTGTGACAGTCATAAACATGTCTTCAAAATACACTGAGGAATTTCAGTTTATGTACAACTTGAGTTGCTACCCTGACTAATGGGCAGTACAAACCACTTTTCACCAGTTTTAAGTTATCTTCTTCCTCCTGGGACCCATCATGCACAATCCTAAATTCTCCCATTGCAATCACCAGAGTTGCCTTGTGAAGCATGCTCCCCACTGGGGATATCCCTTGGGCAATTAGACTCCCCCATGTCTCTTAATGTGGACAGTGCATTAACGGCACAATTGATCCTTTAATGTGCAAACCTTACCATTTCCACGGAATCTGGCTCCAGCCATAAGAGAAAGCTGATATAAATGATGAGATTTTTATTCCCTGAGCATAGAAGTCTTCTTAGACATACACATAGCTATGAGAAAGAGTGTGTTTTCCATATTCTTTAGTGCACTTAAAAAAGAAAAACTTGACACTGTAAAATTAATTACCTTAAACCTCTGTAAAATTAATTACCGCCTCACCAAATCTTCTATGCTTCTTCCCAAGTAACTGGTCTCCAGTGTGTGATCACTTATCTGACTCTGTAATGATATTAGCTGAACTCTCTCATTCAGGCTATAATATTCTGGGTTTGATATATATGACATGAAAAACTTAGTAAGGACTCAGTGACAAGTACAACCGAACTTCAGCTTACAAGCAAACATCATCTAAGTTGAAATAAATAAACTAAGTATAAGAAGAGAAAAGAAACTGTTGGAATTTAAAACATTTTCTTCCAGAATCTGCTCTGTAGTGGTCTCCATCAAAAATGTCCAAATGTAGATTAAGATGTGGATAGACATTTAAATACCTATAATACCAGGGAGTGAAATGAAATAGTATTCCTGAAATAAAAGGAGGGGTTATTATGTAGCCCCTGATATCTTAGCCCTAATTTGGCATTCAAAAGGCATTATCAAATCGAGAAGAGACCGTTTTAAAAAGTACAAGAGGGTATTTGGACATTGTTGTGTAAATCATCAAGCTCAGTTTTAGATCCTGATTTTTCAATTTTCATTATATGTGGCTATTTTGGATACAGTTGAGTCTCTGCTTCTATGAGAAAGTGTTCATTCTAAAGTATAATTTGTATTGCCAATCTACATCTTTGATGTAGATAAAGGTACATATGTCTGAAATTAATGCACAACCAGTTCTGAATAAAGAGAAAGAAGCAGTACTAGAGATATTTCAAGTTTTGCAAAATTTTATTTATCAGAAAATCCTGCCTCCTTGCTTGCCTCTAGAAACCTACCAACAATACTGGCCAAATGTAATGTTCCAACTTCCTCTTCAAGCACCTGACCCAGCAACCATTAATTTAAAAGAATGTTGCACCATGCCATGAAAAATTTGCTAACACACACCACAGAGAGCCAGATTAATACAAGAGACACTTGATAAATTTGGTCCTTAAAAGGCACATGGGCTTCTCTTAATGGCTTAATTGAAAGTGTAGCTTCAGCAAGTAAGGCATCTGTTTGTGCAGACATCCAAATGGCAGAATTTGCTACCTTCACTAATTGGTGGCATATTCCATTTTCTTATTGTTTTCAAGCTCCTCATTAGAATAGCCATGGACTACTCTGCAAAACATTATTACATCTGAAGTTTGCTTTATTTTGGGTTATGCTATTACTCATGTTCAAATACCGAGATTCTTTTAAATAGAATGTAAAATGGAGGTTGTCAGAAGTATAATTGTGTGTACAATCAGATTCTATTACATGCTTTGATTACAAAAATGGAGGTTGGAAACCACAACCTTACATGCTGAACTCAGACTGCCTATCTGGTTCTTCTTTACACTGTCATTATTCCAACCGCTGAAATTAAAACAAGGCTGCGTCAGTAAGGGTATTTAGTGTGATATTTTTGGAAGCTTCCATTCTTCAGGCTCAAGTCACACATACACATGCTTACATATATTGCTATTGTATCAGTGTTTCCCCTTCTGATGCGTAATCTTTTTAAGCCTACAGGTCACAACAGAACACTAGCTAGAGATATGGTCTCTCCTCCTTTTAAATGCATAAACTGATACAGCATTCACTTCTTTGAGAATTTAAATGTTTTTCAGAGCTACTTTACTGGGGCTTTCATGTTTTTAGGGAGATTTTCTTAATCACCATGGGAAAGGGATTTATAATACTGTTATAATCCAAGTGAAACCCTATGAGATTTCAAAACCATTGGAAAGCTTCCCATTCATAAAGTGGAATTACAAAAAAATCAAGATACCATGTCATGGAACTTGGGTGTCAGAGAAGAACATTTAAACTACTGTGTAATGTAGGAACATACTTGTCTTCACCCATCTTGCCAGGATTTCTTGTTACATTTATTATTTTATTGTAAAAATGGCTTTATTGATGAGGTGCTTGCTGTAAGACCCAGGAGCCTGAACTTCTAGTCACAAGTGTTGGCACAAAGTTGAAGATGACACTGCCTACTTCCCTCCAAAACAACCCAACAATGTGATTTATGCAATGTTTCCAGCGTAAAGAATTCTTGACAAGTGCATTCCTACCATACCAATCTATGACTTGGAGAAAAAGTCTGGAACAAGTTTCTGAAATTCACTGAGCATACCTCTCTCTTTCCCATTAACTCCAGAACCTAAACCAACACCCTAAAGTGATTTGCACATGGGAAGAGAACTACAACTTCTTCTAAGTTTGATACTTACAATAGAGATTTAAACAAAGACCTTAAGTGGATTACCCGCTATATTCCACATCCTAAGAACATAAAAGGCCAAACACCAAGTACTAAAGAGTACTTACAACCCTCTCTATCAGCTTCATTTAGCATGGAAACTCTAAGGCTATGTCTACACAGCAACATTATTTTGAAATAACTAGCTTTATTTCGAAACAACATAGTCCATGTCTCCACAGCAGGCAGTTATTTTGACATAATGTCAAAATACTGTCAAGCTGGAGGACTTCTTACTCTGTAACCTTCATTTTATGAGGAGTAAGGGAAGTCAGAGGAAGAGCGCTCTATTTCAAAATAAGTACTGTGTAGACAGCACCAAAACTCGAAATAAGCTATTTCGAAATAAGCTTCGGAATTGACATAGCTCAAATTGCGTAGCTTATTTTGAATTAAACCCTGCTGTGTAGATGCGACTGAATAGACTATTCTTTTCCTATTTTTTCTTCTTTCCTTTAGTTCCCCATCCCCTCTCCTTCTCTGCTATTTATTTGGAACTTGGACCCCTTAAACTCCATTCATCTGAAGAAGTGGATTGAGCTCATGAAAGCTCATGATACCATCTACATTTTTGTTACTCTCTCAGGTGCTGAAGGACTATTCGTTGTGTTTTAAGTTACTGCTAGTTAGTTAACTGCTACAAAGAAATGTTTGGTTTCACCATGACTTTATTTTAACATCCAGATATTTGCTTTAATGCTATTTTAATGATAGACTTCTAAGAAAAAAAAGGCATCATACATTTTCAAATAAGGCACTAGTGTCTTTTTGGAAGCAGTTCATTGTTAACTGCTATAAATTAGTTCAGCTGAAGTAAAAGCACATTTGTTTTGGGGATACAACACAGCCCTGTAAAGCAGCAATCTCAGTTCTGGAACAGTTGGGTTTAAATGTCAAATACTCAAATCAACAACAACTGTCATGTTTACAACTGCAGAGGAAAGACATAGTGGGTAACCATATTTAAACTACCAACAGCAAGAAAAACAATTTCAAGTGTGTAATTTGCTTCAAGACTAAATGACATTTCAGTTTAAAAGCTTCTCGCAACTGTCCAGACATCATTCTCTACCCAGACTAAAATAAAAGCCATCAGTCACAGTCATATGTGGAGATCACTCAAACTACTTCTGTGGGCTTGTGATACACAGTACCAATTTTCAGAGAGGTATGTGGCAGTGACAGTGAATGGATATTTGATTAAAAATACCCATAACTGCCAACGGGCTATCAAGGCTGAATATAAGCAAAATCGTCTGCTTGGGCTATCCCTCGATACTAGGATGATGTCTGCCCAGGGGGTTCATGGGTGCATTTTTAAATGGCTGAGGAGCCCAATTCATTTCCTGCAGATTTTCCCACAGAAGTGACAGGCATAATTGTGGAGGAAACATAGCTGTTGGCTAGACTCATGTACCCTTTCTTTCCTCCTTTGTCAATTCTCTGCCTCACAAGCATGTCTATTCTCTTCAAAGTGAGTTGTGACTTGGTGTATGGTATAGAATCACTGTCTTCTGCTCCGTGCTGAGTCCTTCCAGTTGGTCGGGCCAATGCCTCCCTTTTTAAGGTGTATTTTCAGCATGTCTTTTTGAAGCACTTCTGCTGCCCTCCAGAAGCCCTTCTTTCTTCATTTAACTGAGAGAAGAGTACTTGCTTCAGAAGGCATCATGCCAATGTATGTACACAGTGGCTAGACCATCAGAGTTGATGTTTCATGGCCTGCACTTCTACACTGCTGATGTTAGCTACATCCAGTGGGATCACTCAATTCCTCAGCCAAAACAAGAAATATTAAAAAACCCCACAGTTTTCCACCTGGAATGCTTGTGCCCCTTACAGACTTTCAGCATGGTGAATGCCCGGAAATAAGAACTGCCATAGTTGTCAGAGAACTAGCAAGATTCAACATTGACACTGCAGCTCTTAGTGAGACCTGCCAGGCTGATGCCAATTAAAAGAGGATGGAAGGAGAAGACACCGGAAGAGGGATACATTCACAGGACTGGCTTTGCCATAAAAAATAAGAAAGCCAGTCAGCTTTTGGAGTTTCCTATGGGGATCAACAAGCATATCATGCCTCTTCAGTGCAAACAGAACAACAACCAATGTGTCACAGTCCTGAGTGCCTACATCCCAACACTTTATGATGAGAAAAAATGAGTTTTATAGCACTCTTGATACAGTCCTCCCAGCCACACCTAAGGCAGGCAAACTCATCCACCTGGGAGATTTCAATGCCAGACTCAAACTCCCAACTCAAAAGCACCACAACAGCAAAGAACGGGTGGGAAATGTAAACCTCAATGATATCCTCCTCCTCAGCAAACACGTGAAGTATCACCTGCTTATCACAAATACCATCTGTAGGCACAGTAACAAATTTAAAACCACCTGGAAACATCCTTGGTCCAAACACTGGCGCCTCCTTGACTGTGTTATAGTCAGAGCTCGAGATTATGTCAAATGTCCATATTACATGAGTCTTGAGAGGTACAGATAACTGTGAGACAGACCATTGATTAGTAAGATCAGTCATGTAACTGCAGCTCGCTTTACCACATTGCAAGCACCCAAACACCAGGGCTACGTCTACACTGGCATGTTCTTGCACAAGAACTCTTTTGCGGAAGAGTTCTTGTGCAAAAACTCTTCCAGAAGAGAGCGTCTACACTAGCACGTGCGTTTGCGCAAAGAGATGTGCTTTTGCACAAGAGCATCCATGCCAGTGTAGACGCTCTCTTGCGCAAGAAAGCTCTGATGGCCATTTTAACCATAGGGCTTTCTTGCGCAAGAAATTCATGTTGCCTGTCGACACTGGCCTCTTGCACAAGAACAGTTGCGCAAGAGGGCTTATTCCTGAGTGGGAGCATCATAGTTCTTGCGCAAGAAGCACTGATTTCATACATTAGAACGTCAGTGTACTTGCGCAAGAACTCGCGGCCAGTGTAGACACAGCCTAAGTGAAAGTGGTACAAAGTCAAAGAACTGCAGGACCAAACCAGTTGTGACATGTTCCATAAACACCTCTCTGAGAAACTCTAGATCAACTTTAAAATACCATCCCCAGTGCATGTGCTAAAACTATATAATATTCTACTCTTCCGTACTGAGATTGGTCTGACAAAAACAATGAGAAAATCTTAGCATTAATTCAACAGAAAAGAACTACATTCTATAACTAGTAAAACTATTCTTCTAGCCAACATAATCATGAGGCTTATCACCTGCTCAAAGCTGAAGTCGAAAAGAGGCTATGTGACCTCAAAAGTAAGTGGGGGCAAGAGAAGGCCTCTTAGATCCAGGATTGCAAGATGACATGAGATGTACAAAGTACGCTTGTAAACATTCAGGGTACATCTACACAGCAACATTATTTTGAAATAACTTAGTCCACGTCTACACAGTATTTCGAAATACTGTTGAAATACTGTCAGACTGGAAGACTTCTCACTCCGACTACTGTAACCCTCATTGTACGAGGAGTAAGGGAAGTCAGAGGAAGAGTGCTCTATTTCGAAATAAGTGCTGTGTAGACACGCCCAGTTTCAAAATAAGCTACGCAATTGGTGTAACTCAATTTGCATAGCTTATTTCGAGCCCTACAGTGTAGACACACCCTCAGTCTGGGTTTTGAGGGCCTAAGCCAAACATAGGCATTTAAAAATTGTCGGTGTCTCCCAATTGGTCAGTATTTAACATGGTCATTATCTCCCAGTCTGAATTGGTATCATATGGCAATGTGAGATAAGTTAATTTGATAATGCAATTGTTATCAGAGTTTAACAGTGTGAGAATGATTGGAAATGCCTAACTAGAGATAGGTTTATTGCCAGTCGTACCTCACATGCTGAAGAAGTTAAGGAACATCATATTTAATGAAGTGATTTATTTCCAGACTTTTCATGTAAGAGATAGAGTGCATAATATTGTTTCTGGATCTGTTATAAGCCCTCATTTTCAGTTGCTTATGACTTGATCAAACTTTAAACATTTGGATTACTCTTTTCAAGGCTCGGTATCTGCTTCACATTTCATTTTTTTAACAGTCAGCAAAAATTGACCAGGCATGTCCTAGAACTAGGAAAGGAAAAATAAATTATTTTGACAATGTTATTTAGTTAGTTATTTGAAGAACTCCTGTGGCATCATGATTAGTAATTTAGCAGGGGGCATGGGTGAAGTCAGAGAGATGCTTTTTGCTATTGATGAAAAACTACCCAAATTATAAATCTCTGAAAATTGCTATTTGCATACACCCAGTACAGCTTTTTAAAATCTTGCTGCTATAATTGCAAATATTCCACCTACACTGAGCACAAACCACAACCTCACTGACCTCCATCTGCGCTGAGTCGTCTCTGGCACCACAGACTGATACAAATGAATCCACATAATATTTGTAAAATCATTTTCCATCCCAGGATATAAAGCTTCCAGCAAGAACTCATTGCATTATATAAACTGTATGCAAGATTCTTGGTACGGGGAAGCATGCTTTTTGAGGGTCATGCTTTGATAAAATTGGCCATGAGATAAAATTATTGTTGTTTTAGAGCAAACGCAGACATCAGTGAGAAGGAAAGACACCCAGTATGAGTTCCTCATTAATAATACAGATGGCAAAAACCTAGGTCCCTAAAGTTTTAAATAAAAGTCCGTGGAGGAATCAGCAATTGAACATAGATCAAGTTCCCCTTCCCATTTTAATGACAAAACGACCCTTCATATTATACACTTCCATCTGTAAATAGTAATTGTGCTATTTGTCAAACTATTTCTATCCCTGTCTGCTTAAGTTGATTAAAGTCTTCATTAAAAAAAGGACTTTTCAATCCTGGCCTTACAAATTAGTGCCCCATTTATCTTAAATAGAGAACTAAGGCATCAGCGACACCAGGGAGTGACTTTCAGAAAGATTTCATCCCTATCTGACCCTATCTGATCCAAATCAATAGAATAATTGAAAAAGCAAACAACCCAGTCACTCATAGCAATTGTTATGAGCATGTATGAAGGCACCCATCACCATGGCATCTGTGAATGCCTTAAATGATTTAAATTAGATCACTAACAGTTCCAAAGCGAGGTGCAATAACACCATCTGCTTTTGCTAGGATACAGCGATGATACAGTTCTGGCCAGTTGGCTAAGAGCCCAGGCTTTGATAGCTCACAATCAGTTAAAGCCTAGGCAAAAATGAGTCCATCAACCCTTTCTGAATATGTCCGGGTTTGCACTTCAATGTACTTTCTAAATGGGCAACCCTGCTTCTATGGAACTCCACAGTAAGTTTAGGACAATACAAAAAGTTACTAATTGGGGAAACCATGATGCAGCCTAATGAAAGTAAAGCCAGAATAAAATCTAATGGTAAGCCCATAACACATCAAATGTTGTGTTTTTCAGAGCATACTCTTTGTTTCCTACTTCAGACTGGCTGTCATCTGGACCTCACGAGGCACATGGGAGAAGCTCAGACCTTACTATTGTGTTGAAAATTGCTAATGCCCATCCCCAAGATTCTTGTGTGCAAAACACTCAAAGACCTCCTTAAAATCAACAGGTGTGCTAAAGCACCCTGCTCTATGCCTAATAGTAAGAAAAACAATTGAGACTCTTTGTAGAGCAAAGGATCAAGAAGCAAAACCATGCAATGCAGGAGAAGTGGAACGTGGATTCAATACTCAGAGATACTGAAGGTGTGGGCTGTTTGTTCCTTTGTTCCTGACCTGAAGGAGAAGCAAAACAACAACAACAAAAAAGCCATACCTATGAGTTTAAGAGTTGAGTATCTGTCTTATCACCATTCTTCCAGCAAACAGGACTTTTTGAGTGTGTGTGCATGTTCGTTCCCTTGAAGAGTGTGTTTCTACACTGAGACAATGAACTTTATCTCACCAATTTCTCATCCCAATTCAGTCAGCCCACAAGAAGCCAATTTTGACTTTGCTCCACCAAAGGGGCAATATTACGCTCTTTTAAGTAGTTAATCTAGTAGCCTACGGTAGGGAAAAAACTGTTACAATATTTACCAGGGCTCAGATTGGTTTGCAAAAATCTGGAGAGCACTATTCCATATTGAGCAGCTCTACTGGGAAGTGTTATATAACTAAACGAGCAAACTTACCCGGCGTTCCCCTAGCATCCCCCCACCTGCCTGGGGCCTGTTCTCCACCTCCTAAGGCTTCCCAGGGCCTGTTCTCTCCCCACACCAGGCCACTTCTCTGCCTATCTGGGCCTTTTCTTTCCTCCTCACCAGCCACCACCTCAGCCTGCGCAGGGCCTGTTCTCTTCCCCCACTCAGGGTTTGGGGCAGGGGGAGGTACTTATTGGTGTGCTGGTGTAACCCACACACTAGGTGTGTGTGTTACAGTGGCAGGCTCTCATATCCCATTTGCATCCCTTGGAACAGCACCTCCTCCCTGTGCATGTTATGGAAAATCATCCCTTTCCTGGGGCTTCTGCTTCTCCTGGCACAACCAAACCCTGACTTTGCTTTAAGTTAGAAGAGGAAGCTGCCTACCAAATTTGATGACACTAGCTCTTACCATTTAGGAGGAGTTCTTGAACAAATAGACTCACAGACAGAGAGATGCACTCACAGACAGACAGACAGATAATGGGCCATTGAGTTGTGTGATGTCTTTTCCATATTCCCACCTATGATACTATAGTGAATGTCTCCTGAAGAATGCTGCTGTTGGGGGAATGTGGAAGTCTTATCTTATTTAATGTTTCTAGACACTTACAAGGTGATCATGAAAGTTACATTTTAATCTTTGCATGCTTTCCTTTCATCAAGACCTCAACATAATAACAAATTCTGATAGCTGTACCCATTTTGTTAAGACACAGTATTCACAAATCTCCCATATGTTTTAAAATGTTTATGGACTCACAGCACTGGCACTTTCAGACAGCTAAATTTCAATCTTCCAAATAAAATTAACATGAGCACAAAATGTTTTTGTTTTTATAGTTCATTTTTCCCAGTATCACTAAAAATTACATTTTCTCATTCTGCACTGTTCATAAGTTTCAAGAACAGAAGAAGCTATAAAAACACAACATCAGAACAAAAATATAAATACCTTCCACGTAAGACAAAAAAGATGGAAATAGTGTACTCCATAGAGAAACTAAGCAAACTAAGGAAACCTACTGACCTTTGTACTTACCTACATGCCTCTAGCTTCCATCCAGGACACATCACACGATCAATTGTTTACAGCCAGGCCGTAAGCTACAACTGGATTTGCTCCAATCCCACAGACAGAGACAAACACCTACAGGATCTCTATCAGACATTCTTAAAATGTAAATACCCACCTGGGGAAGTGAAAAAAAACCAGACAGACAGAGCTAGACAAATATTCAGGCATTAGCTTCTTCAAGACAGGCCCAACAAACAACGTAACAGAATACCACTAGTCATCCCCTACAGCCCCCAACTTAAACCCCTCCAGTGCATCATTAACAATCTAAAATCTAACCTGGAAAACGATACCTCACTCTCACAGGCCTCAGGAAACAGGCCAGTCCTCACCTACAGATAAACCCTTAACCTGAAACAAATTCTTTCCAGCAACCATGCAGCACACCTCAGGCACCCTCACCCAGGAACCTACCCCTGCAGTAACCCCTGTTGCCAACTCTGTCCACACATCTACACCAGTGACACCATTACAAGATCTAACCACATAAGCCACCACAGCAGAGGTTAATACAACTGCACATCCTTTAATGTGATCTGTGCCATCAAGTGCCAGCGTTCCCCTCTTCCATGTACATTGGCCAAACTGGACAGTCTCTACAACAACGGATTATTGGACACTAATCAGATATTTCAAATATTAACACATAGAAACCTGTTGGGGAACATATTAACCTGCCAGTGCTCTCATTGATGGATTTTAAAATAGCCATTCTTTTGCAAAGTATTTTCAGGAACCAACTAGAAACAGAGACAGTGGAACTGGCCTTCCTATGCAAATCTGACACATTTACCCAGGGACTGAACAAAGACAATAACTGGATGGGCCGTTATATTCAACACCCAAATGACATCAAAAGCTAAGTGTCAGACACTTACAGCCCACCCTATTAGCCTCATTTAACACAGACACTATAATTCACAGGGTTTTCCCCCTCCCCTTTTTCTGCTTTAAATTTTGGGGGTTTATGTGCCCCTCTGTGCCTCTTGCTCCACTCATCTGAAGAAGTGGGTTGTGCCCATGCAAACTCATGATACCATTTTTTTCCTTAGTCTCTAAGGAGCTACAGGACCACTCATTTTTAAAGGTTTTTTTAAGCAAATTAGTTCAGCATCTCAACTGGCTATTGGCAGAGAGCAGAAATACTGATATAAGTAGCATAAAGGACACAGTCCAGTTCTCTGGCCTCTCTGTTTTGTGGACCACTTTGAGATACATCCCCAAGTACACAATCCTTGACGCTCAAGATGAATTATTCTGTTTACTACCAGGAAAGGATGTGCTGTTTACTGTTGGTCACTTGACCTTTATCTTGGGTATCACTGACCACCCAAGCATTTAAAATCTTTAAGGTCTTAATAGAAATATCTGGATGCAGGAGGGATTGTTAGTTCCTTTCCACTGAAAGATCTTCAACTTCAGTTTTTGTCAGTGACTTTGTTCATTAATTTCTCTGGAGTTCTTTCCTTAAAAGTTTCTGCCAAAAGCTCAGATTTGGTTGCTGGAAAATGGGAATTGTGGGTAGTGGTTGTTTAGACAGATATACAACAACCTTAAGTCTACAGGAGATGGATGTGGCACTATGGGAACTATAGCTAGTTGGATTAACAAAGGTTTCCCCATAATCTTGACTCGTTTTCTGCAAACAACACATTCCTTTTTCATACTAGAGACGTTAGATAGCGATTAATTGAATAGTCATGTAACCACATCAAATTTTAGCAGTTACATGACTATTCAATAGTCCCTGGGAGCAGGGCTGGTGGTGAGTGCACTTCTGGCCTCACTCACGGGGATCCCCCTACTACCACACACTGCTGCCTCTGTATCAGAGGCAGTGGCATGGGATGGGAGATGGGAACTGGCTAGGGTTGCCAGATGGTTTATCTAAAAATACCGAACACCACCCCCCCCAAAAAAAACACCGGGAAAAAAATTCTGTTGAGAAAAAAAAAGGGAAGACCAAAGTTGTTGAGAAAAAAAAGGACCCTGACAGCAGTTATTAAGCAAAAAAAATAAATAAAAATTAAAAAATTAAAAATCAGCATGGCCCCTTTAAGAAGAGGCTGTTTTGCTGGTGGCCATTTTGTTTTTCTGTTTTATCCACAAAACAAGCCCCTGCAGAACCAGGTAAGTGGGGGGGGGGGACGTCCAGGGGAACCCAGGGTGTGGGGCCGGGCCCAGTTGCTGAGTGTGTCGTAGGTTGCCAGGTGTCCGGTATTTTCGCCTCCTGGCAGGGGAAAAAAACAGAAAATACCGGACATTTTAGGTGTCCAGTATTTTCTGAATTTTTTTACTGGACAGGAGGCGAAAATACTGGACTGTCCGGGTCAGTACCAGACACCTGGCAACCCTAGAGCTGGCCCACGAGGGGAGTCGGACAGGAGCTGTGCTGGCATCCCAGGGACAGGAGGTGGCTCCACAGCAGACTCCCCTGCCCCCCCCCCATACTGCTGTACCTGTGGGAGGCAGCAAGTGGGGGCAGGCAGCTCCATGGAGCCGGCACGTGAGGAAAGCCCACTTCTTCAGATGACCTGGAAACATTTCAATAGGTTGATTTTTGTTATCTCTGAGACCATTTGAGCCATTGTACAGGCAACACAATAAACAGTTGCTCATTGAGTGATAATTTTGATGTATCTTTTTTCTCAGTATATAGCAGCATCACTACAAGAAAGAGTTTTTACAAGCTCTTAATTTTGTTGTACTTGTTTAGCAGTTACTTGGGCAAATTTTTTTCGATTAATGACTGTAACTAACATAGGGGAAATTAAATAAGATACAACTGAGAGCTCTTCTCTCCAGCGGAAGTTTGACATTTGTCAGGGACATGCAGGTAGCTACCCCTGCCATCAAACTTTTAAAAAAAGATTACCTGAGAAAAGAGCACAATGTTGCTAGGAACAGTTAATTCTCTACTACTCCCTTTGAACATGAAGTGCAGAGTTGTTGCCCAGTCAGGATATTGGTTTTACAAGAACTCTCTCCACTCCACAGTGTCTACAGGAACTGGGGACAGCAGGTCCAGAAAGTGTAATTACAAAACAGTCTCAAATGACAACTTCAAAAGAGCTCTGGTCATGTAAGCTCACACTAATCCTTTTGTAACAAAAGAAAGGCTTCTATCTGGAGTCAATGGAAGCAGAAATGATCTCTTAATAGAGACAGAACATTCAAAGGAAAAAGGGCAATAACTAAGCTGAACTTCAATGCAGATACAGTGCACCAGTGACCTTCAAGGTTCCTCAAGAGTGTTTTTTTTTAAATGCAAGGACAGTTATGATTCCTTATGGAGGATCAAAATGGTGGCTTATTAAAACACTTCAGCCATTTCCCGACTGGTCACAAATTCTTTAATGAACTACTGACCCCTTTCTCGTACTTTTGAGAGCAAGAGAAAAGTTTTAGGAGAACATGTAAAAACAGAGTCTAAACTCATTCACATTGCTTCATTCCATACCCCAAAAGACATTAAGTTTCATCTCAAATATCTTCATTAGTGATCTCTAGAAGGGAAGAAATATCACACAGATATATTCAGAGCTGATACTACATGATTACCAGCAATCACAACAAATTATAAACACCTACTTAAGTTAACAACCTGTGCAAAAATTTAAGTGTGTTTCAGCCTATACAATCAGAAGCTAGTGCAGTTTTGGGAAAAATAATAAGGAATGGTGATTCAAGAGAGAAACCTGGAAAGCATAAATACTAAAAATGCTATAAAAATAACAAACAACAAATTTAACAGGAATTGAAATGCACCAAGGCAAAAAAAAAAGTCAGTGCAGTTGTGAGTGATGTCAATATGTACTGTGCAAGTACTAAATTTTCACACAATATACTGCAGTCTTTTCCCATGTGAGCTGACCTCTTTAGTGTTACCTGCTGCACTGTCTTGACCTTCGTTTTAAGCAGCTGTAAACAGCTCTGTGCTATGCTAGTTCAACTGACGTTTATTTGATAATAAATAATCATGCAACACAAAATTAAGATGGCAAGGATGGTCAATCTTAACACAGTCTCTGAAAAGCAAAATTTTGACACAGTCACAGAGGTCATTTAAAACTCCATTAGCCAAAGCACTCAAGAAGACAATGCAGGAAAATTTTCTGACCCAGCAGGAGAATAGGCCGCTAGACGAACTAATTTATTGTTTCTATCTTTAAAGTCTATGATGAAAAAAATGTGGCTTCACTAACATCATTTCCAAAATATTCCTTCTTTGCTTCAGCGTGACCATAATTAAAATGGTTTTGGTGGGGAGCGCTTGTTTGAAATAAACAGAAGTATACCGTTAAGCAAAAGATCAAACTAAACAAAAACATTACTCTATGCTAAAACATTATAGGTTTATCTGCATTTCATCTCCATAAGGGCAGGTTGCCCACAGTGGCAGCTACAATGCTGTATACTGTTCTGCTTTGAGGCATAATCTTGTAATTCTAATGATATGTTGATGTCTATCCTGACATGACAAAAAAATTAATGAGGTTGTGACAGTTTTAAGACTTCTTCATTTACAAACTAATGGGATGGATGGTCTCACTCTGCACACCCAGCAGCCTACATTCCCAGTGCCTGATGCATTTTTCACATATCGACCTTCAGCAAAATGGCATTGGTGTCTGCCCCTGGGGCTTCAAACACAGTAGTGACAACATCCTACAGCACAGTCACTATCTCCTGAATGTCAATGTAAGCCCCTGTTCAGTGTTCATGCAGGGAAGTCACAAAATGGAAGAATAGCATGGTATTCAGATAACAGACACAAGTCGGGTATTGCTTATATGTACTCACTCAAACCGTATGGTTCTTGAAGCTGAGTTCTCATGCTAGGTTGTGTATGACAATTGTGCACTGGGAATTTACACTGGAAAAGCAAGCACACTATACTAACTTGATATGAAGCTTGTGGAGGTATCAATTAATATACTCCAATTCCCTATGCTGAACATAAGCCTGGTTTGCTTTTCTGCATTGACCTCGCTAGTACAAGCTGAACATCTCCGTATCTTTTCAAGCAGCAAGAAACAGCTGGCAGATAATGCTCTGAATTTTCCTCCTAACTACAGGGTAGCTGTAACTAATGGTGTGAGGCAACAACAAATAACCTCTTTCAAATGACTGTGCTCATGGGAGCTGCTGAATTTCTGCAAGAGCCTCTGACAACTCCCATAAGTGTGCCGGTAGCCTAGAAAAAAAAAGGACACCTAGGGTATGTCTAGATTACATGGCTCCATTGACGGAGCAATGTAGATGAGTTTACAAGACATAGGAAAATGAAGCGGCGATTTAAATAATTGCCACTTCATTTACATCAAAATGGCCGCCGCGCTGTGCAATCAGCTGTTTGGCGGTACAGCGGGGCAGTCTGGACGCGCCGTGGTCGACAAGGGAAGCCCTTGTCGACCGCTCCGGTAAACCTCATTTCACAAGGCATAACGGAGCAGTCGACAAGGGCTTCCCTTGTCGACCGCGGTGCGTCCAGACTGCCCCTCTGTGCTGCCAAACAGCTGATCGGCACAGCGCGGTGGCCATTTTGATGTAAATGAAGCGGCGATTATTTAAATCGCCGATTCATTTTCCTACGTCTAGTAAATTCATCTACATGGCTCCGTCAACGGAGCCATGTAGTCTAGACATACCCCTAATGACTGACAATAGAATTAACTTTGAGGACAAAAATATCACTGCTCACTGAACTTGGAATCACCCTGCAGTAAAATGGGTCGAGGCAGAAATAGTGGAAACACAGCAACCTAAACATATGTTGTACTTGAAAACCAAATGGTTCTGTTGAGGAAGTCTGCCACCAGGAATATGAAAGCAGCAGAGTTTGGCACTGTACCTAGACGCCTTCAAACTCTTTTAGATACTTTATGGATACGTTTTGCTGTGTTCAAATGGTCAAATGTAAAACAGTGATTCAGATTTTGAAATTCATCTCCTACTATCAGGCATTCTGGCTTCTCCCACGATAACCCCAGAGTTATTGGCAAATCACTTCAAACTAATAAAGAGTCTAGAGTAATTTCCGGCAAGATTTTGTCTTTAAGAGTTATCTAATACCATAGAGAAAGTTACATGTAGATGGCACCTT
This sequence comes from Pelochelys cantorii, assembly GCA_032595735.1. Lineage (NCBI taxonomy): Eukaryota > Metazoa > Chordata > Testudines > Trionychidae > Pelochelys > Pelochelys cantorii. The sequence continues at coordinate 35,857,517 of CM064340.1, forward strand.
AGCAATATTAAGCTTCTCAACAGTGGCGGATATAGGGCAGGGCAAGCAGGGCAGCTGCCCCGGGCCCCGCACTTCAATAGGCCCCGCGCCAGCACCGGTGTTTTTTACAGGGGCAGACTGGCCCAGCGGGATACCAGGAATTTCCAGGTGGGCCATCCACCGAAGGGCCGGCTGGTGGCTGCTGGAGGAGGAGGGGGATTTGTGACGGGGCGCCGCAGCCCCGCACTTTAAATTCCCCGGAGCCGGCCAGTATGGGGCACTGTAGGGCCGAGGGAGCGCATGAGCGGCATGCTGAAACGCCACACAACAGCTGGGAGGGGAGATGCCCGGGTGTAGCATGACGTCACAGCCCGGGACTTTAAAACCGCGCGGCCCAGCGTTGCACTGCACGGTCCGGCACGTGGGTCCACAAACTAGAAGGCAGAAGATGGGCTTGAGCTTGGGCACCAAGGGACCACGTGGAGGAGAGACAAATGACAGGGGGCCAAGTGGAGACAATGAGGAAAAGGGCAGGAGGGGAGGTGTCAGTGGGAGGGGGGACAGGGTGATGCTGGGAGAGGAGAGGGTAAGGGCATTGGGGGCTGGAGGGGGAGGTGCTGGGATAAGGCTTGAAAGAAGGGGTAGGCATGAGGAAGGTGGGGATAGAGCAAGGCATGTGTGAGGGCTCAGAGGGGCATGAGGGGAACAGGGCAGAGGCTGGTGAGGGGGTGGGCATCAGGGAAAAAGAGGGCAAAGGGGGCAGGGGCAGTGAGGGAAGGGGGAGGCACCAGTAGGGTGCAGGGCTAAGGGAAGGTGCAGGTGCCAGGGAATTCTGGGGGTGAAGCAGAAGGGCAGACACCTGCAGGGGAGGGACCAGCACCAGAGGAGAGAGGCAGGGCAGGTGTATAGAGGGAGGTGTTAGGAGAGGGGATGAGGAGGGTTAGCTCACATAATCAGAGTGGGGCTACTGGAGGAGCGGGCACTCGAAATTGAAACTAATAAAGAATTACTTAAGATCTACTATGAGCCAGGAGCGTTTTGTAGGTCTTTCGATTATATTGATTGAAAATGACCTGTGTAAAGAAATGGACTTTAATGACATAATTGAAGAATGTGCTGCCAAAAGAGCTAAACAGCTATAATAGACTTAAATACGAATGAAAATGTTTAATTATTAATGCAGAATTTTGTTTAAGAATGAATTACCATATAATTAAAATAAAATTATCCAACTAAATTAAGGTTCTATCAAATTTATCCAATTCACATTTAATATGAAAATAGCCTTCAATTTGCACATTTGATGCCTTTTTTCTATTTTTTCTCCAAAGGGGAGCCCCGCAAAATTGTGCTGCCCTGGGCCCCGCGAAATTCTCCTCCGCCCCTGCTTCTCAACAGTCATGAAAGGTACTAACCATGTATTACACTTGGAAGATCTAAAGTACAGAAAATATGGTGACTTTCTACCAGGGTCACACAACAAGTCTCTCCCACACAATGTAGAAATCCTTACTCATCCTTGACCTGCTGTAACTACTACGGAACACAATTTCCCAAAAAGGCACTGTGGACCAGTGATTCAAGATAGTATTCCTCTTCTCTGCCACTTACTTCTCTTTGTACCTCACTGTTTGCCCTTCATGTAAAACTGATAAACTGTACAAAGCTTTATTTCTGTCTCAAGCACTTTGGGATCTCTTGCATCAAAGTCAGTATATAAAACAGAAATTACAGTGCTACATTATGGTCAAGATTTAGGATTTTAATTTACTGTGTGGGGTTTGATACTAGGCTCTACCCTACCTACAGGATTTATTCAGCACACAATATGATCTGAATACCAACTCAGTCTTCTGTTGATTTAGTGAGATGCTTTGTATACATTGGTAATTTAATATTCTCATAGGTCATATGCCTTTTTGGATTTAATATTTTTTAAATTAATGTCTGCACCCAAACCGCTGAGAAATAATCCCTGCTCTGCTCTAGAATTGCATATGTTTACTTTTCAAGAGGCAACATGGCCTGTATTCCCTGCTGCCACCTTGCTAGTTAAACAATATTTAAAATACGTAGTTTCACTCCTAGGGCACACCTACACAGCAGGGAAAAAGTTGAATTAAGATACGTAACTTCAGCTGTGTCAATTGCGTAGCTGAAGTCAAAATAGCTTAATTCAGCTGTTGGCACTATCTACAGAGCAGGAAGTCGAAGGAAGAACACTCTTCCTTTGACTTCCCTTACTCCTCATGAAATGAGGGTTACAGGAGTCGGAGTAAGAAGTCCTCCATGTTGACATTATTTTGAATTAATGACTTGCTGTGTAGACGTGCACAATGTTATTTCAAAATAACGTAGTTATTCCGAAATAACACAGCTGTGTAGACATAGTCCTAGACATCACAGAAAAGTAATGTTGAATATGTACCCCAAACCTGCCACCCAAATTTAGTTAGACAGATGCTTTGATACATATGAGCCATTCAAAAAATCAGAAACATTTCCCCAAACAAATATGTTTACTTAACAGAAGAGCAGGTTCCTTAAAATCTTCTGCTCCTACATATAGCTTGAATCCTGTCTCAAATTTCATATGGGCTTTCACAATAATTCATCATGTAATTACTAATTTGCAGGTAGATACCAAATATTTGCACCTGAACTCACTGCATGATCCACAGCTGAAGAAATGTACTCAACTAATGATCATACCCTGAGGTCTATTATCCTTAATTGCAAACATGCTAATTGCCATTTGTCTTGTGAAATCTACGAAGCCATATGATTTTACAAAATATGGTACTGAAGTAGTAGCATGTATGACTGCAGCATCAGCCTGTTTGTTGACCTCTTAAAACTCCTTTGATGCTTATTAATCCTTTGTAATAAAGGTTTGGATTACTTTTAAAGTTACAATTAAATTTAATGCCGCCATAAAGGTGGACATTGCTTTGGACTGCAACGTACTGTCACTGTTATATTCATAAAGGTATTTTAGTTGTCCCCATATGGATTCAGATAGACTGCAATAGCAACTCCAAAACGGCAGTGTCACGAAAATGACTGTTTCCATGGAGAAGAAAAAAAAGGTCCATTCATAATTAATGGAAAAATTTTCAGCCCAACATCAGTCAAGGTTGACAGGAGAACTCTTCTTCTAAAGACTATAAAAAACCCTGGAAAAAACTGGCATCTATGTCAACTGTTTACATTTCTTATTGTCTGAAAGTTGAAGGCAATGTCGACTTAGAGAAAAACTGTCATGGAAACACATTTTTATTGCAGATGACAAGTTGGCGTTGAGATAATGCAGGTGAAGAAAGGCTAAAGGAAATAAAGCTACTTGTCAGGCAGTAACAGGGGGGCAAAAAGAGAATACAGCACATAATTTTATTCCTGTAATTAAATGTCAGATGTACACAATGCAAGAAAATAATTAGTACAGCATAACTGATTATCATTCAGCTGGAGACCTGTATATGCGCCAGACAATTTGTACCAACACAACGCAAGCTGTTCCAACAAACAGATTTTTTTTTTAAAATTCTGTGTGTAACAATCCTATTCCATCAGTGTTTAAAATATAGTGTCTTATTAATACAACGCCTCTTAAGGAGGGTCAGTTTATAACACAGGCATGCATGAGAGGTTGCAATAGTTGGTTCACAACTATGCAACTATGCAATAGTTGGTTTGCAAGATAGTACACACAATGCACCCCATTCCTGTAGGAGGTGAATGAAGCCCTCAGCAAAAAGAGAGGGCATTCTATAAAAGCATCTGACAGCCCACAAGATATGATAAGCAAAAAATTAAGTATTGAAATACATTATACAAATGCCTTCATCAAATGGGCTGCTTCTGCTCAAGTGATACTTAGCTCCAGATACTGCTAAATCCTGAGGGGAAATCTTGTGATATAAATCCAGAATGAAGGGAAGTTTTCTTTTCTCAGTTCTGGTCCCAATAATCTGTTCATACAAGTACTTAGGTATCCTTCATCTCCAAGTTTCATATTTTCTCATCTGTGGGGATGTCATGTGCTATTTGGTGTAACAAGCTGTTTAGCGGAATTTCAGTGACTCTCAGTATAATTCTCATGGTTTCAATTAACTTTGTTTTTACCACATGGCTTTTCACACAGAGCCACAGCTTGCTAAGATTTACTGTGCACTATACAAAACCAAAGTGGCTGGTGTAACTGGCGGTATCCCGAAATAGCTGCACTGTGTCTTAACAAGCGCCTGTTATTTCGAAATATTTTTCAAAATAAGGGGCGTGCTATTTCAGCTCCTGTAACTCTCGTTCCATGAGGGTTAAGGAAAGCCTCAAAGTAGTGTGTTATTTTGGAATTTGCTGCTGTGTAGATGCAAAATAAGCTATTTTGAAATAGAATCAAAATAAGATACTCAATTTGCATAGCGCAAATTGTGTGTCTTGTTTTGACATACTTGGCAGATCCTTATGCAAACAAAATATCACATGGGCTTTGGGGGAGGCATTACACGAGTAAGAAATGCAAAATATAGACCTTTGTGATCCATTCTTGCAAAAAGTAACATGAAATCTCATAGAAAGTAATTTGAGGTAATTGCTGCAAACTGCAGCAATGCACTTTTTCCAATACAAACCATAGTGTGTTTCACCTGGTTCTGGCCTCACGTCAAACATTTCTGCTACCAGAAAATATTCGGATACTTTTACTACTCCTGCTTTTTAAAAAAAAAAACAGACTGACCCTTATTTTTTTCATTATGCTCAAACTAAACAATCTCATTCCTGGTATATTTATCTCTGATTATATTCAGGACTTGAATCATGTTGCCGCTTACTCTTAATCTTATTTAAGGAAAGATTAACCTCCTCTCACCTTTCACATGGAGTCAGCTCTTGAGAATTAGGATTGGAAATTGTGCACATGTAACTTTGCTGTGCACCGTACACTAATAAACCTAAAATTCAAATGTTCTCACAGTTTACTGTCCAGCTATGCCAGAAGGATGGGAGACACTGGATGTGATTTAATTAGGCTGCAATTTTATTCCTAAATGTCAGAAGTACCTGGCAGATAAAGGAGTATGGTGTAGGTAATTCTGTAATCATTTACATACATCTTGGGGTAGAGGGGGCGGTTGTTGCTGTCAGCTCTCCCCTTAACCCATTTTGATCCCACGACAACCCACTTTTGGGACTCCTCCCTCTCAAATGGGGGATAAAGGAGAGTCCCAACCCAGCCCGTTCTGCCCCCTTGTTCAAAGGCCCCTCCCCTGAGCAACACGAGCTCGGGATTACTGGTCGACCCCTCCACACACACTCCCCATGGCAATGGGAACCAGCATGACCTGGCAGCTGATCTGCTCTGCCCTGCTGACCTTTCTCAGCCTGCTGCACTGCTCTTCAGCACGGCAGCATCAAGCCTAATTCTCAGTTGCTCTCTGCTTCCTGCTGCAGCAGGCCAGGAGCTTGCACTCAGCAGAATGGAGAAGGCTTACAGGCTGCTGCAATGTGTGTGTGGGGGGGGAGGGAACCCTGTTGCCCCCCTTCCTGCTCCAGGCACTTTCGTAATCCCCTGGGCTGTCCTGGGTCTCAGCAATATGATGGCTGAGACAGCCACAGCTGGAGCCCCAAAAGCTCAGCGCCTAGGGTGTCTTCCCCGAACCATCCTATGGATGGGATGGTCCTGATAAAGGAGAACAGCCAATTGGCTTCCTGCCATACCAATTAGAGGAGCCATGAAAACCCCTACCCCCTTTCTTCTCCTTTAGAGGACACCTCCTCCTTTACCTCTTTTACCTCTTTTACCAAAGTGAAAATTACTTTGTAGCCCCCTCCTCCCTCCACCAACAAAGGAACGATTCATACAATGGCCACAGTGGGTCATGGCAACACCTGGTATCTATCTACGTCCACAGATGGGAAGGTGGTTGCTGATCCACCTGGTCCAAGTAAAAGAGGGCTTTTCCCACAATTGGGCGGGGGGGAGGAGGGAGAGGAGGAAGAGGATAGATCAGTATCCCCATGCTAACCTGGTCTGAAGCTGCTACAGCAAATCACTCTGGCTATCAAGCCCTTAAGGGAGCCAGATACCTCTTCCTGCAAGCCATACAATGGTCCCTCCTGCTTAATGTGTAGGCGAGTCATTTAGAGCAGATACAAATAGATTTAGGTTATATCTATGCTAGCAACTTTACAGTGGATGCCACCACACAGGTGCAGTTACACCACTGTAAGACCTCTTGTGTAGCTAATGTGTGACAATGGGAGAAACCTCTCTCATCCACATAATTAAATCAGCCCCAACAAGTGGTGGTAGCTACATTTGCAGGAGAAACTCTCCTGCTGACATACTCCTGTGCACACCACCGTGGTGAAACTTAACTTACTTGGAGGGTGCATTTTCCACCCCCTGAACTACATAAGTTTTGCCGACATAAGTGGTAGTGTAGACATGGCAGGAAATGCCAAGGAGAACTACTGCTACATAGAACTTCTGTATTTCATTGGCTTGTAAATGGAAAAAGTATGAAAAAAGCAATCAGAACTGGGCATAAAGTATCTCACAGATGCCCAGTAGAGGAATATCTGGAACACTTTACACCAAGAAGAAATATATAAATAGGCCTGTCATAATTAGGCCATCTAAAAAAAGAAAAAAATCGAAAACATTAATTGTGAAAACATGTGTACAACAAACTGAACAATGCTATCAAGGGACAGGATTTCTTAGCCAGCTCCCTGTAAGTGGTGTTCCCAATGGAATTGTATTCGTGAACCTGTCATCTCAAATTAGGCTGCCTTCCTGCTAACCAGTTAGAGTCTGACTCAGTGATTCAGATGTTTCAAGTAATCCACTAATGTGCTTTAGTTTCCCAACCATCAGTTACAGTCATGAGAAAAAAAATTCTTTTCTTCACTATGTGATCTTTTCTTTTTTGGGGGGAAAGGAGAGATGAGAACAGGAGAGAGGAGGAGCATCAAGAGAGGGAAGACTTTACAGATGTCTCTATTAAAAGGTCAGGAATCCCAGAAGATACAGAAGTAATTTACTTAAGCTTAAAGGGTAAATGTCCAGCAGTACTGGACTAGATAGACGATTGGTCTGATCCACCATGCAATTTCTTATGTAATAACTGATATAGACTGACCAAACTCTAAACAAGCTTCTATTTCGTAGGATAATTACACAAGCCAATACATGCTATTGGGCTTCTGTCTCTTAACACATGGCCTTAACTGTAATCAACTAATTACATTTCCACTGGGAAGGGGACTTCCTGTTGCACAAAACTCAGGCCATAAGCACCAGGATCTACTCATTATCGCACTGTTGTGCATAATCTTCTTGTGTGCACCTCATGTCTCCAGCTGAACACATATAAAAAATTTATCCTTTAGAGTAACTTTTTGCAATAACCTCTGCAAAGTGCCTAAATAAATGCATACAAGGTGAGATGTGCAATTGTGTTTTGGGGATCTTCTCTGCCAAATTCTTTTTTCAACCAATATCAGTAGCCTAACCAGAGATCCAATTCTCTGAGCGAAAAAAAAAAATCCTTTATAGCATATTGTTTTTCCGTAGACAATTGCCATTCCAGTCATTAGCATCCATTAATGATAAAAATGGGACTGGTTGGTGTCAAGTTGCTATTTAACTCTTTAAGGACACACATTGTGACATTCTTTTGATTGTGACATAGAAACTATCCTAACTTACTGAATTGGGCACAGCAACTACTCAATACAAAACTAAACACTGGGAGTTTCAGTTGGCTTAACAACTTCTCAATTTCTGTTATGTCTGTGAGGGGGTGGACTAAGCTGAAAAGCCTCATGCTAGAGGCCTCAGGGCTCTGCCACGCCTGTCCCAGGAAGAGAGCAGGAAGAGAGCAGTGGAAAGGTCCTCCAAGGCTAGTGAGTGAGCTGCATGAGTGGCTTTCCTTCATCTCAGAGGGCCTCAAGATTGTTGTCACCAAGATGGTTTCCTAGGATAGGGTAGTTTTGCATAACTAGAATTTGTGGGGTGGGCCAATTGAACCATAGCAGTGCTTTGATTGGACGCAGAGGGAACGACTCTCACAGTCAATGTTGCATGCACGTCGCTTTACTTCACTTTAGTAATACTTGGTCTTTCCTAAGCATTGTTTTTCAGATTATTTGTTTGTATAGTGGTAACACAGTCTCACGCCATTGTTGCACGTACAACACATGGTAAGTAAGAAAGTCCCTGACCCAAATGGCTTAATCTAAATAGACAAGATGGAGCAGAAATGGAGGCAGGGACAGATGAAAAGACTTACCCAATGTGTGACAGCAAGCCAGTGGCAGGAGTCAAAGTTGTCTCCTGACTTGAAGCTCCTGTGGTCTATTCATGTTTGTTTCTTAGCAAATATTGTCGGAGTTACTTCCTTGACTATCCTCTGCTAAGGTGCTGAGCTGATGCACAAAATCCAGTACATTTTTTTTAAAAAGCTAGAACACTTCATTAAAAGTTATGGGTTTACAATAAATGGATTGTCATATCTGTAAATGACATTCGATATTATTAAAATGAAAGAACAGTTGAACTTGCTGCTCTTGGTATGTTTGTCCAAGCTGACGGAATTTCACAAAGGAAAAACAAGTGGGATGTACTTTCTGGCTCTGAAACATTAACATAAAGCTGCAATCTTTTGGTGACAAACGCTGTAGGAAAATACAAGTTTGTGGCAGCAGTATTGCTTGTCCCTACCACAGGGGTGTTTTTGATTACAATGAAATGTTGCTGGCACTTCCCCTTTCATTCTTCTTAGCATCTTCAGATAGGATCGCGAGTGTGCGCGATGCTACTCTTGAGAAGTCTGATGTTTTTCTTAAATCCCTACCTTTTGGAGCCATGTGATTACATAACAATCGTGGCTTGCATATCAAAAGCAAGTCCAAGTTACTTTAATCCTCATGGTTCTGAATAATTGCTTAAAAATATGAGATTAAATATATATTGTGTATCCATTTTTGAGTCAACATCCAGGGGTTCTGGTAATGGTTTTTAAATGTCTGGGGTTATTAGTACTGGGGGAGGGAGGTGCATATGCAAGGTTTGTAGAATATCTTAGATGAAGCTTTCTTTCCATCATGTAACTCTAGTGCCAGGAGACAGAGTACTTGCTAGAGACATCATGTGGTAGTTTGGTGCTAAATTCCTTTTGAGGCCTGGCTGCATGTTGCAAAAGTTCGGCTTTGATGAGCAATGTGTCTGGCTGCCTTGCCTTGTACCAGAAGATACTTGCAGAGCAAAGTGTGGGGTCAGGCAGGGAGAAGGTACAGGTAGGTATGTGTGTATGAGGCCGGGGGGATGGGAGACAAGGGCAGAATGGGAATCCCTAGACATGACATGCTAAGAGCATCTGAGTAAGCATGGGTGAGGACTTAAATGCTAACAGCAGAAAGCTGCTTCTGCATGATGGTGATGCTGTAAGGGCTATTCAGGGAAAATAATCTTACATTTTTTATGGGCATGTGCTTTGGTCTGGCTGTAGTTTATATTTATATTACCAAAGCTGGGGGCTAAAGTGAGCTTAGCAATGTTCCTGTATTTTGGTAGTGCAGTCAGATTAAAAGGAAAATACCACCCTAAACAGAGTTTTTAAAGACTCAGTTTGAAGTCACTGCAGATGAGGTAATGCTAGGAAGATATCTGAGGTAAGTGATATGCCTCACCAAAAGCTGCATGATATCAGCTCATGGCCCTCATGATGGTACAACCGATAAAAGGCAAGTGTCATTGGAGCCAGTGCTAGAACTTGAGCAGTTTCCGGCATATTTCCCTCAAGTGTCTGTTGCTACTGACTATAAAACAGTGTACCAGAGGAGTGACTGCTGCTCCAGCAGGTCAATTCCTATTCCAATAAGGCTAATGGATATTCGAGACTAATCATTTGCAAATACACATCATTGACTCCCTCGTCAGTTAGCATAGAAACGGTCCCACAATTTAATAGCCACACATAAGCAGGCTTTTATAATTTTTCCCCAACTGCCGCTGGTGTAGCTGTGAAAAGGAGGCATACTGCTTGTATAATTTTGTCCATTTAATTAAAGTTTACTTGGTGGTTCTTTAAAAAAGACATAAATGTGAGAAGATTACATACATGCCCCTTTGATCAAAGAAAGGGGCTGTTATTAAGAATAGTGTCACTTAACTCTGCAAATAGCCAGGCAATAGTTTGTCACACAGAAATTACTTGAATTAATGCCCCTTCCTGTGTGATGGATAGCAGGAATTTTCACTCAAGAAAAGACAAATATTATTAGCAACTAACTGACATAGGACAGAGCCTTATGTATCCAAACTCCCTATATTCAATATTATATTGCAGTGATTCATTAGTTGAAAAGGTCAGTCAGCACCTAGAGATCTGAAAGATTTTATTAAACCAAGTCTTGAACTGACATTCTGTGAAGAATCTGAAATTTAGTAGGCTTACAAAGAACGAGTGACTGGCACCAATCCCTTCAATCCCCTAAATTTAAGACAATATTTCTTTAATGTATTTTAAAAACAACACAAAAAAGTGGGGACAATTTCACAGAAGGTACTACATTAGTAACTGAAGAACAACCATGGATTAAACAGCAATATCTGATAATAATAAAATTTGTTTCAAGTGCAGATTGAAGTCTGGCTTATCTAGAAATCAGCTTCTCCAATTATCTGGCTGCACTAATCAGGCATCTCATTTAGTAATGGATCTTCGCTTCTGGATTTTTTTATTGCCCATTCATGTGGCTCTTTTCCTAGAATTTGAACTACTAGGTATGTGCTCCCCAACTTCTGGATGGTACAAATTCACATTACAATGAATGTGTGTGACAGGGGGATATTCCTTTCAGCTGGGCCAATATCTCAGAAACAATTTAAATATTTAAATGAATTTCTTCTGACTTGATTAGTGTTCTATGGGTCACTGGCTTTTGATGAATGTTCACCTATAATGATATTCACAGGAATGTTCATGGAAACAATCAGTGATACACCGATATTGGAGAATGCTTACAAAAAGGGTTATGAGTTGGTAAATGAAAAAAAAATCCAACATAAATGTGATTCTACATTTCAAAATTATCCAGCATCATTCATATAAGGTATTGCAAATACTGGCAATACTCTCACAATCCACTAGCCAAGCACCACTTATGAAAAGCATTCAACAAATTATAAACAATGTATAAGTTCTTGAAAGCCACGTCTACCTGAAAATATTGACTCAATCAAAAATTTGCTAAACTAATGAATCAGTAGAAATTATTCTTTTTACTTAGTAATGGACTCAATGGCCAAAAAGTTAGAACATAAGAACATAAGAATGGCCGTACTGGGTCAGACCAAAGGTCCATCTAGCCCAGTATCCTGTCTGCTGACAGTGGCCAGCACCAGGTGCTCCAGAGAGGGTGGACTGAAGACAAAGATCAAGCGATGTGTCTCCTGCCATACCTCTCCAGCCTCTGACAAATAGAGGCCAAGGACACCATTTTATCCCCTGGCTAATAGCCTTTTATGGACCTAACTTCCATGAAATTATCTAGCTTCTCTTTAAGTTCAGGTAAATAATACTGATAGGCCCTGTGAGCTGTGACAGACATGCTGAGAACCAAAATAAAGTTCAATATAATCAAGTAAAGTGAAGTGGCTAGTTTTCATTGAAGCTCTTCTGAGCTCCCAATTTTATTAATGGGAGTTGTCTGAGCAGCTGAAAGTATCAGCTGCTGAACTTCTGGCCACAAGTTAACCTGACAACAAATTGCACTTACAGAAAACAAGACCAGAGAAACAGAATCAGGAAAAAAGGTTGCCAGATGGATTTACTTGCATATTACAGCATATTATACATCGTATTATATAAATCCTGTTACAATGGCAAGAACATCTGCCAAAATAGAGCCTCATATGGCAGAGCTCATCTATAAACCCTTTATATTTGCTTCAGTTACACACATAGACCCTATTATTTTCTGGCCTGAAACCCAATATCTATTAAGCTATCATAGCTCTTTTTCTTATAATACCACAACTTATAGTCATGTTAGCACAGGCCATTATAATATATGTATTATATTATGTATGTATTCTTGTCGATAATTAACATGCCTCCAAGGGTATTTTGAGAAAGTGTATAAACCAGTTCATATATGATACGATATGTTAGAGAAACACTTTATAAAGTAACTGAAATCTCATGGGTCACTTGATGTTTAATGTTACATCCGTGTTACTGAGTTAGGTTCAGATAAATCACTACCACTTTCTCTTAATGTACGGGGTGTTAAGTTCAACCTCTTCAGGGTCTGCAATCTCTTAAAAGCCTGAGAGTCAAAGTCACCTCTAGCAAACCTCCTGATTGATGTGGAGTGCCAAAGCCCGCTTGAATTTGTAATACTGAACTAGTGGGCATCATGTTACATTTCTCCTAATTATATAAGAGAACCTTGCAAGCTCCTCACTATTTTGATATTAAAACCTTTAAGTGCTATTAAACTTTTTAACAAAAGACAAGAATTAAAGCTCTCCAAGGATGTATTTTGACCATTAAAATATCAGAAACTCCCATTGACATCAATTTGTATTTGATCTTGATAATGTGCAATTCACCTAACCATTCTGGCAAGACCAAAATTTTAATCTAAGACTTGATATTTCTGTTTTTCAAACAATCCTCAAAGTACTTTTTGAGCCCAGCAAATACAGTAGCCTTCTACAAAACATACAATTTTTGTATATTTTGGATTTTTCATTCCAAAACCCCTGTGAGACAGAAAACACCTACACCAATAAGGTTAAACACATTAGTTATGAGCTGTAGTTAGACTAATCAATAGTAGCAACTCTTGCAGTTACCTCTCTTAACTACATCAATTCAAATCTTCAAACTATGTGCATGACCACCATTTTGACAGCTTTTGTGGCTTTAAAAACACAATCATGATGCTTGTCAAAATCATGCAACAAGACTTCACTTTTTGATTAACAAGCAGCAAATTCATCGAAAAGTTTAACTGCCCACCAGTTTCCTAGATGCATAGGGAAGAAACAAACCAACCTTGCCCTACAGCAAAATCTGGGGCTTGAAAAAATAAAGGGCACCAGCAGCACATAAACCTTTCAAATAAATAACTGTTCCCCTTTTATTAAGGAATGGACATTAATGAAGTCAAAAGATTTCAAAGGCAGCAGCTTTTATAGAAGAGAAAGAGAAAACCAATAGCTTCTAAGAACCAGTCTGTGTAAAACTCTGTGTACTTTCTCTTCTGCTCGTTGTAATCCACAGACATGCAGTCTTTACACACCAAATGATCATGTTTAATCAGAGTCTTTTGTCCTAAGGTTATAATTATCACCATTCCACTTTAAGGTGCAAAATTAATTGCCCCTTAACGAAACTATTTTGCAAATAAGAGCCATGGATCTCCACATAAAGGAAAACTAATTTAACATTTAAGGGGAGCAGTTTTGCAAAGGTGCACCTCTAAGATGGAAGATTTGTACTCTTCTTTTTAAAAGAATTTAGAAACATGACACTCTCTGTACACATGCTGAGAATGTTCAGAAAACCTTTTGTTTCTTCTAAATTGGAACATAAAATAGATGGGTGTAAAGAATGGTTTCCTGACTGTAAAGGGAAAGCTAGTCTGTTATCTGCATTGAAAAATGTGAAAATAAAGCTATTCAAAGGCAATTATTCCAAATACACATATTATCTTTTACCCAAGCTGAGAACATGGTGAGGAAATATATAAAAAGGCTTCTCATCTGCTATACCCACACAAAATCCAAGTCTGTTTCAAAAGTAATCTGAAGTACAATGGTCTTCTGACATGTATGGACAGCACCATCTTCTCTAGTGTTTAAACACCACTGCCCTTAAAGCAACTGAAAGTTAATAACTATTAGAAGCCCTCGCATAAGATCCTAGGGAGCTGGAAAAGTCATAGAACCTTTGTAGGTTTATCAGAACATTCTTACAATAACTGCTCTACTAAGCGGGGACAAGAGAAGGAGGGGTATAGCTGGCCAAAGGAAATGGAACTTCATCCCTCCCTTATGCTCCCTCCCCCCTTTTTTGGGGGCATGAGCAGTTACAGGGAGTCAAGCTTCTGACCATGTGGCGTCTTTAAGTGTGGGTACACAGTGCCCTTGCAACTGCTCCTGCCTCCTCCTGGCATCATAGTCTGATCAATGTTGTTGGTTTCCTTACACACCTGTGGGCTTTTGCCAATCACTTTAGGGTGTTAGGAAAGCATTTTAGCCACATGATGAGAATGAAGTATGTTGTGTGGGTTGTTGTTGTTTATTAGTGTGTCAACTGAAATGTCCTTCCAGCAACCAAGAGTGCTGGGTATTATGCACATTATGTTTTTATTTCAACAGTTGCACTTGAGAATTCTAGCACAAGCCCAATTTACAAAATAATACCCAGTGAAGCTGGGCATGATGGGGTTAAGCAATTCAGGGTGTCTGTACAGCCTCCCCGACATTGTGATTGAGACTTTTCACATTGGAAGGGTCAAGTAATTTTAATCTACACTGGACTGCTTCTTATTGGTAGCTCTGATGATTTAATCTCCTTACTTTTATTGATTTATTAAGTTTAAGGTTCATTTAATTAGACCTTGCTGTTCAGTGTCTCATTCCTGAGTGCATGCAAAAGACATATCTCACCAATGCAGGTGTAATTTTCCTGCACGACAGTCACTCTGGTATTTTTCCCAAAATATCCAGATTACATTTAGTATCACTTTTTAAAATAAATTCAAACAGAAAAATGAACTACTTTAACTGTTTTTTAATTCTTTGCTTTAAAAAAAAAAGGGACCCTCTCCTCCCTGTCTTTACAGCAACTTTTCACACTCTTTGGGAGGTATCATATATATAGTAGCCCAATGTCTGTGACTCTGTAATGCTGAAATGCTGGCTGTTGCCTCTGGGCGGTGCTGTTGCCTGAGTCACGTCCTTCGCCTCCCGCCGTGGCGCTCGGCTTACTTCTGCGCCACTCAGCCGGGCCACCGCAGGGGAGCAAGCGGTGCAAGCGGCCATTTGGGCGCTGTGGTCCCCATGCAGCACTCCCGTGCTGCATGGGGAGCGCAGGGCATAAACGGCCGCTTGCGACACTTGCTCCCCTGCAGCAGCCCGGCTGAGCGGTGCAAAAGTCAGCCGAGCGCCACGGAGGGAGGGGATGCGGGGGTGGGGCGGTGACGTACACGGCCAGGGGGCAGGGCCTGGCCGTGTACGTCACCGCCCCGCCCCCCTTCGCGCCCCCCCTTCGCCTCCCGCTGTGGCGCTCAGCTGACTTCTGCGCTGCTCAGCCGGGCCGCCACGGGGGAGCCCAAATGGCCACTTGCTCCGCTTGCTCCCCTGCAGCGGGCCAGCTGAGCGGCGCAGAAGTCAGCCGAGCGCCATGGTGGGAGGCAAAGGGGGGCGGGGCGGTGACGTATGCGGCCGGGGGCGGGGCCCGGCCGTGTACATCACCGCACCGCCCCCCTTTGCCTCCCGCAGTGGCGCTCAGCTGTCTTCTGCGCCGCTCAGCCGGGCCGCTGCGCAGGAGCAAAAGGCACAAGCGACCGTTTGGGCTCCGCACTCCCCATGCAGCATGGGGAGCACGGAGCCCAAATAGCCGTTTGGGCTCCACGGTCCCCCGAGTGAGCGGCAGGAGGGGAAGGAGAAGAGAAAGAGAGAGACGGAGAGAGAGGCAGGAGGCGGAGGAGAGCTGGGAGAGAGAGGGGGGAGGCAGTAGGAGGAGGAGAGAGAGAGAGATGTGGAGGAAAGACCCGAAAATCCCGTCTTATGACAGGCTATTGGCTAGTAATAAAAGAAAAGATCAAGATGACCTAAGTTTATTCATTGCTTATTTCCCTTTACTTAATATTAACATAACAATTGTTGTCTCTAAGGTCATATTTGTTGTCAATGAGTTTGACAAATATGTCCCATTTAAGTGCAGTTTCAGGAAATTGCTCCATTTAAAACAAACTAGTTAGTGTCAATGTATTTTTTTCAGTTGTGATGCACAGAGGTTATAATATGCATTTATTTGTTAACAAAAGATAATCAATTTCAAGTAAGAAGAAACTGGTAAATAGGCGTGGTGTTAAAACCTTTATAGCCATGGCACATCATCATATAGTCCATGTTACTTGATACACATGGGTCTCTTTCCTCCTACCTTAACAAATGGCAGGGGAAAAAGATAAAGAAGGAGCATTCATGTATCTTAGATAGATATAAATATAAATGTAACATACAAGGTATACATATTGCTGAGTAGAAGGGTGAGAAACGTGTCTGCCCGTGGGGTCAGTTTGAAGACATGAAAGGGCTAGAGAAAAAGAGAGTATTTTATCAGGTCTCTAGGATTCATTGACATTTATTGTCACTTGGCCTCCATCTACTGTACTGTGAGCACATTTTCCCAATCAAATGGCGAGATACTACTACAGCTATTCTCTTTATTATGCCGGAAGCCCTACTAATATTACTTCTTCCTTACACACATAGATCTCTAGACAGCTAATGATCTAAATCCCAGTCTGGAGTAAAAGCTGGACAAATCCTTTATCGTGGCTGAGTTAGACAACTAGGGAAAGTATTACAGATAGATGGAGGAAGTGCTATAGATAACACCCGCACACTGAAGTCAACAAGTTGACTTGTCTCTGAATGATATTTAACTTGAAAAATGTGGACTCAAGAGTTAGCCTGCATCTGGGCTGCAGGAAGGTATGACTGTAGAAGAGGAACTGGCCAAGTTTGCATAACAACTGTTTTAATATCTTGCCATTTGGAGGTTAAAAATTACACAACAGTTAATCAAAACTAAAACTCTTTAAAACTGATTTTAATTAACAACCATTTAAAATAAATTTCTTACTTGTGAGTAGACACTTGTGATTATGTATTCTGTTTATTAAACACATAATTAATAAAAATAACACTAGTCAGCCATCTGAGAGTAATACAGTTTAATGCGCCAATATAAAAAAGACTGTTTATTTGCTTTGATAATAATATCTCATTAATAGTTGGGGCATTTGAACCAACTATATATTTGCACAATGATCATGTGTTTAAGCTGGAAAACCACAGCAAACATGCTAAGAGCTCCTTTTTAGATTTATATTCTTTAGGGTTAATCAGTGCTGCATGCCATTTCACAGCAAGTAATACTGCCTAGATTCTGAAGCAACTGAGGCACCAGAAGTTCAGACCAATTACAGCTGATCCAGACTGGAGTTGTTAGTTGTGTTGATAAAATCAGATCTAAATCCAAAGGCTTGTCTATGAGTACGTCTACACTGCAACACTATTTCAAAATAACTAGCGCTGGGATTCTGAAATAACGTAGTCTGTTTCTACACAGCAGGCAGTTATTTCGAAATAGTGTCAAAACAGTGTCAAGCTGGAGAACTTCTTACTCCAACTCCTGTAACCCGCATTGTATGAGGAATAAGGGAAGTCAGAGGAAGAGTGCTCTATTTCAAAATAAGTGCTGTGTAGACACTCCCTATTTCGAAATAAGCTCTTTCGAAATAAGCTACGCAATTGACATAGCTCTATTTGCGTAGCTTATTTTGAGTTAAGCCCCACAGTATAAACATACCCTATGTGGGGTGGCCAAACTTACTGGTCCTCTAAGCTTCATAGGACAATCTTCAGAAGTACAAGAGCAGGGACCATCTGCCTGGGCTCAGGGATTCAGCTGTGCAGTGAGATGGTGGGGGATGGAGGATTTTGCCCTGCAAGATCAGGTGTCTTGGGGCTTCCGCCCCACAGGGCATGCCTGCTGGGGTGGAGGGCTTCAACCCCGCTCCTGCTCTGAGCTCTGGCAGGTGCCTTCTGTGGGACTGAAAACCTGAGAACCTCCCTCCCTGCTGGGCAGAAGTTCTGAGCCCCACCACTGTGCTGCAGTGCAGAAGCCCTAGCTCCCCCAAACAGTCTGGCAGGCAGAGAATGGAAGGAACATGGGGGACTTAACGTACCTTAACAGAGAGCCAAACCTCAACAGTAAAAGAGCTGTATGCGGCTCACAAGCTGTGGTTTGGCAACCTCTGGTCTACACTTCCAGTGGTGTAGCTGCACCACTGTAGCACTTAGTGAAGACACTACCTATGCCAATGGAAAAGCTTCTGCTGCCAGTGTAAACACTCCACCTCCCTGAGAACTAGTAGTTATGTGGGCAAGAGCAGCTCTCCCATTCACCATAGTCCTGTCCACACTAGGGATTAGGTCAGTATAACTGTTACACAGGGGTGCTGACTGTCCACTCCAATGAGCAATACAGTGATTCCTACATACATTTGTAGAGTAGACCAGGACTCAGCAATGCAGACAGACCGCTCTGTTTTCAAACATCTTTTGAACATGCCTTCTCTCACATTCCATTATGCATCTTCCCCACTGAAGACAATCAGGATCCCCAAACGGAATTCCATTCTGCCCATTTCTTTGCAGTCTTTTCAATACAGTTTATCAAATTCTCAGATTGGTAGAGCAAGAGACTCCTTACATATGCTTTAGAGATGTATTATGCAAACATAGGACACTGGCTTTACAGGAAAGGAAAATTCTAATTTTACTCTAGAGGAAGTTCTCTAATAATCTGTTCCTTTCCCTCCACTCAGGTTTTAATTCACAAAAGGACCAAGAGCTCAATTTTAGAGGCATGTTGATCCAGGGTTTTGGTTTGGACCTACTCTTTGTTACAGTAAAGGAAGCAGAGTCTTCCACCCAACCACTGTAGCACATCTGTCTGAATCCTGTACTTTGTTTCTATTGGCAAGGAAAGAATTTAGCCAGAGGAGGTGTAAGACACTCTACCTTCAACTTCAGCAGCATTGCTAAGTACATCAGTTCTCAGATGGGTCATATGTGCCAGCAAGCTAAGTACAGAGCAGACCTTCAAGTGCTTCTTTGCCCAATGGGACCTGTAACAGGGCAGCTCCATGCCCCAGTGAAGAAGTTAAAGAGCTCCTTGAGGCTCTGTCAGCCCCAGACCATCACAATCATAAGGCCTCTCAATCCTGGGAAAGGACACATTTTAAGAGAGAGGACCCTGGCTGAAGCTGGGCAGCACTGAGGAGCAGACAGAACTTTGGCATAGTGCTCCATGGCTAAAGAAAACATGGGCTGTCTACTGGGAAAACATTGAGAGCACTCGGACAAATCAGAGGAACCAACTTTAAATTACTTGCATATTTGGAGTCCAGGGATTCAGTCCTGGCTGTTTGAACATGTGGGAAAAGGAACCCAGGCTTCCTTCCCAAAGCTTATTGGCTTGTGCCCTGCATGAGGCTCTTTTCACAGGCTGTCCATCTCCTTTTGGACTTTTTTAACACCTTCCCTTCCCAGAGAGACTTCCTAACTGGTAATATACCCAAACCCTGGAACCAAGACCACAGTCGGGCCACCATCCAGAGATGGAAGTCTGAGACGAGAGGCATTTGCCTTACCCCCAAAGGGGAACCTGAGAGATACAAGGTATCCCAGGACCTAATTCTGTGATAACATTTTAGTCTATTACTATTGAAGGTATTTAACGTCCACTCTCAAACCTAGATAAATGTCTGTGGTTCAGCTGAAAATACGCATTGACTAAGCGTGTTTTCTTGAGTATTTGAGGATTGTTTTTATGCTGTGCTTTGTGGGAAGCCTGGCTCCACTCCCAGGGCTTTATCTCCCATGGAGAAGCTCACCGCTGTGTTTCAAGTGACAAGCTTACAGCTCGCTTCAATGATTCATAGTGTGGCACCCAGGGCCTAAGCAACTGTGCAGTTTTCCACACTGCCCTGCTCTCCTCTGGGCTCCCCTATCCCCCTCACTGCAATCTGGATTGCAGCTCTGACTTTGCCCTCACATCAGACGGCAGCAGTAACATTAACAGGCCAAGCTCTAGCAGAAACCAAGAGAACTGCCACAATATGGAAGCAACAGGGTATCTGTAATGTGTGACCGATAGTGAACAACTCCCACATCCTCCAGCTGGGAACATAAAATGAGAATCAAGTGGGAATCTGATGGGAGAGGCATCAGAAAGAGAACGAATGAGTGACCCTGCATTCTGTCTGGGGACAATGGCCAAAGGCACATTCCCCTTTATGATTTATGTTTGGATTAACGATGTTAAGGAATGGGTATTTTGCTAATCGTGTAGTTGAAAAAAAATTGTATCGACTGCATGATTAGTCGATAAGGGGAGGCTCACTCTGGGACCGCTCTCCGGGCTCTTACTACATTTAAAATGCAGAGGCACAGCGGTCCCGGACTCATACAAGCCAGGACTGCTCTGTCCCGGCTCACACTGGTCTAGCAGCCCCCTGTTCATGGCAGCTGGGGCTATCTGTGGGGGGGGGGTAGCTTTGCAGCAGCCTCTCCTACCTCCCCACCACTGCTTCTGATAAAGGCAGCAGGGGAGGGGGAGCTGGTGGCATCGCAGAGACAGTGCTGGGGGGAACCAGCTTTTAAGCCGGCTCCCCTCAGCAGTGGCTCCTGTTTACCTCCCTCCTTTGCTGCCTCTCATACACCTGACTTCCCGATGGGCTTATGCTTATCGGCTAGTTGAGTAGCCAACTACGCGCTTACATCCCTAGTTTGGATCGTGGCTGCAGAAAGTAGTTAGCATGTTGGCCATCTGGACTAAGACACTTCAGTCTTTTGTGTTATCATATGCTGTCTGTATGCTCCCAATACTTCCCTGAAACTAACACAGCCGTTCCAATGATTTGTGGCTACTGCTACAGATGGTAATTTTTTTGTCTTTAGCAAGTTCAGGGCCAAGGGAGATTAGGTCTTCCACCAACAGGTAAGTGTCAAGAAATGCGGAAGACAGGTTCTGAGTATTTGGAACGAATACTTACACCACATAAAACTGCAGGGTTTCCACAGAGAGTCTCTAACATACATTGTGAACTCTCCTGCTGAGATGACAGATTGGGAAGCATAACGCAGAGTAACCACAATTACAGCAAGGTAGCTAGAGTGAAGTAAGGCTTTGTATTTAAACAGAAGCAGATTTTTCTTGTTTTTAAGTGGCACACTATTTCTGTCTTCAATATATCCATCTCTGAGCGCAGCATGCAGTTTCATTAAATGTACACTTTATAGCCAATCTCCCTCTGTGAAGTGCAGTCTCTCCTCCCCAATCTCTTTCTTTCTCTTTTTTATTACCATTTCAGTGGTCTAAAGAGTTATGTTTTTATTCCTAATATTTCTTTGAGCACACATCAGCCTCAGTATTTCCAGAAACTGAAACAGCCTCATTCGAAGCTGCTGGTTTTGTAAACCTAACTCGCTTTCAAAACTAACAAATAACAAAAAGTGCACAGGTATCGCTGCCATGAAAATATGATCAGAGCTTTTGCAACACATGACTTGCCTGCCAGGTTTTCAGACAAGAGGCTGCTATAATCGTTTTCCAACTCTTCTTTTCCTCTTTTTACTGTGGCACTTCATTTGCTAAATATTGGGATATTAGATTCTCTATTTCAAGCCTGGAAACTAATAAAGGAAAAAGTGAAGCAGGACTACAACTTAATAGAGGTAACAGAATTCCATCTTTGGTGTTTATAAGCTTGGTTTTGCTAGGCAGATGACCATTCCCCACTAACATTAATCTCCTTGATATCTTAATTTTTTATTCGTTTTTCCTACCCATTTACTCAGTTTCAAATGTTATGTTCAAATTGTGTTCATAACAGGGACAAAAATATCTTACTTATATTACGATCTTCACCAGCCCCGGATTTCTCACCACATTCTCTGCCCAATTTCAAATAGCTGCATATTTCCTGTAATTACTATCTGAGCTGATGACAGGCTAAGTGCCAGTTTTTGCAGGCATAGAAAGATATTGCAAGGCTGTTCACTCAGTTATTCCAGGCCTACATTCGCTTTTTTTTTCCAATCTAAAATCAAAATATTTCTGACATACAATATCGCACAAAAATGTCACAGTTAAAGTCAACTCCAGTGAAGTTCTACATTCCAGTCATAACATTGTTTAGCAAGTTAACGTATGACTTGGGGGCCACGTGATTTCTTTTGTAAGCCTACTACAGCAAATTATCTTCAAATGTTTTCACAGACTGTGTCTCATATTTCATAACAGAAATGTCACCTCGCATGACAACAGGGATGAGATGATCCTTGATCAAGAAGGAGCTATTTGGACAGAAGTTTAGCCATAATATCAGATTCTTAAAGTCTGTTGGATGAGAACGACTTAAATACAGCTGCTATTTGCCCCATTTCCTCTCCATTCCTACTAGTAGGTCCCTCTCTCCACTTCTTCCACAGCTCCAGAGACTGCCCTCCAAACCCTGTCTTCCCACTGATAGATGTTTCTGTGATGAGCTCATCAGTATACTAACCAAACACCTTTTAGCATCCTCATAACTCCAGTCCTATAAATTCATCTGCTTCCACACTGGCATCTTGCCACACTCTATCCATTTTTTTAGGATTTCCAGGATTCCTCTCTAATATCTATGATCTCAAAAAACCAGTCCTGAGCAGGGGTTATTGCTCACATACATAAAGTCTAAAGACCATTCTAACCATAATTCTGTTTACCTCTCCAGAAATACAGACCCGCACAAAAAGAAGCGAAGTCACTAAGGGTACGTCTACACTGTAAGCTTCTTTCGGAATTAGTGTGTCTGGAAGCTTATTTCAAAATAGAGCATCCACACTACAGCGAAGCCTCAAAATTAGCCCGAAGCAGGCTCCCCTAATGTGGATGCGCTATCTCGACTTAGAGATCTGGAGAAAGGGGTAAGCAGTGAGGTGGTAAAGTTTGCAGGTGATACCAAACTGTTTAGGATAGTCAAGACAGAAGCAGACTGTGAGGGACTCCAAGAAGATCTCACCAAACTGAGTGATTGGGCAACAAAATGGCAAATGAAATTTAATGTGGATAAGTGTAAAGTAATGCACGTAGGGAAAAATAACCCCAACTATACGTACAGTATGATGGGGGCTAATTTGGCTACGACAAATCAGGAAAGAGATCTTGGAGTTATCGTGGACAGTTCTCTGAAAACTTCCACACAGTGTGCAGCAGCAGTCAAAAAGGCAAATAGGATGCTAGGAATTATTAAGAAAGGGATAGAAAATAAGACCCAGAATATCTTACTGCCCCTGTATAAAACTATGGTACGCCCACATCTAGAATACTGTGTACAGATGTGGTTTCCTCACCTCAAAAAAAAATATTTTGGCCTTGGAAAGGGTTCAGAAAAGGGCAACTAAAATGATTAGGGATTTGGAATGGGTCCCATATGAGGAGAGGTTGGAGTGACTGGGACTTTTCAGTTTAGAAAAGAGGAGACTGAGGGGGGATATGATAGAGGTATATAAAATCATGAGTGGTGTGGAGAGGGCCGATAGAGAAAAGTTATTTATTAGTTCCCTAAATAGAAGAACAAGAGGACACCAAATGAAATTAATGGGTAGCAGGTTTAAAACTAATAAAAGAAAGTTCTTCTTCACACAGCGTGTAGTCAGCCTGTGGAACTCCTTGCCAGAGGAGGCTGTGAAGGCTAGGACTATAATAGAGTTTAAAGAGAAGCTAGATAATTTCATGGAGGTTAGGTCCATAAAAGGCTATTAGCCAGGGGATAAAATGGTGTCCTTGGCCTCTGTTTGTCAGAGGCTGGAGAGGGATGGCAGGAGACAAATCGCTTGATCATTGTCTTCGGTCCACCCTCTCTGGGGCACCTGGTGCTGGCCACTGTCGGCAGACAGGATACTGGGCTAGATGGACCTTTGGTCTGACCCAGTACGGCCATTCTTATGTTCTTAGAGCACCAGGGGGCACCGGGGAGGTATAACTTCAGAATGGCCCTGGTGAGGAGCTATTTCGATATAGCAGTAGTGGAGCATCTACACGCACCCTCTTCCAAAAAGCTTTTTCGGAAATGGGCTTATTCCTTGTGGAATGAGGTTTACTGCCGTCGGGAAGAAAAGTTCATTATTTCAACTTTCTGTCAAAATAATGCAATTGCCGTGTGGACACTAGTATTGTTTTTCCAAAATAATGGTTGTTATTCCAGAAAAACGGTGCAGGGTAGACGCACCCTTACTGTCGCTTGCCTGCACCACCTGCACCATAAACACACAACATCATTCAGTACCTTGGTTTCTGGGCCTGGTGTTACCATACAATCTCCCCTAGTTAAAAATGGGTCTAATTCAGGAAATGTATGAATTTGCTGTGGATGTGAGAGAAGGGCAATGAATATGAAACCTCATCACTAACACTCACTGCCTTTTTTACATCCCATTTCCACTGAGGCTAAATGGTTATTTCAGCCATTGATCACCAAGGACATCAAATGATGATCAATGTAGTAGCTCCCCCAAACTATTTTTTTATATGCTACACTAGCACATGTACCTGGCATTGCTCAGGTCCTTAAGGACGGGCTCAGGGGCAGAGGACTGGGCGTGGGGGGAGGGGACGGCAGGAGTCAGAGGTGAGGAGGAACTCTGGGCAGGGGAGTGTGTGTGTGCGCGCATGCATGCGTAGGGGAGACGAAGCCCCTCCCCAAGATTCATACCAGGGCTGCTTGTTCTTCCCCTTCCCTGTCCCTGTCCCTGTCCCTGTCAGGGAACAAGAGCAAAGTGCACAGCGCATCTGCTCCCCAGCCAGAGTGAGGAATGCAGCAAATCGTGAATTTTCACCCTCACTCTCTAACAAAGGGTAACAACTAGCAATGTCCCACATAAGAATCTGTGGGGAGCGGGGGAGCTTCAGCCCACCCACACTCTCTAGAGGGTGCCTGAGAGATGGGAGGCTTGGGGCTGGGGCAGTCCTGGATAGGCAGGTGCCCCAGCCAGCCCCTTTCGCCTTCCTGGGGATTCTGTCTCTTTTCTGTATGGCTTTATGAGGCACATCTCATCCTGAAACTTTTATCTACGTCAGCTGTGTTTGGCAACACTTACCCTTCCTGTTAACATAACCAGCATGGATTGTGGTATTTCACATGGGATTCCTCTTGTAACATAATGCTTAAAATAATTTCTTCTGATTTCTGTTTAATGTCTGTTAATGAACCCCAGAATTTTGTTTGACAAAGCACTGACTGTAATTATTTCTTTAACAATTAAGGGTTTACATGCAGCGGCAAATACTGTACTTGAAGAATTTAAATTCTTATGAGATTGTGTTACCAATACATTTGTATTAGTTAAATCTCAAACACTAATCTACTGTATGTATGAGAGAGTTTGTCTGTCTCTCTGTCTGTCTGCTCAAGAACTCCTCCTAAACTGAGCTAGAACCTTCAAATTTGGTACACGGCTTCCTCTTACCATAACTTAAAGTAAAGTAAGGGTTTGGTTGTGTCAGGAAATACATGGTTACTTTATATTATTTGGGAAAAAAGATTAAGAGGAAAGTTCTGTGCCGTCTACAGAAGTGTTAAGGGAATAGCAAGGACAGATGCTACTACATACGCTAACACTATTTCCACATCCACAGGAATATTGTATTCTCTGCATCACCAATATCATCCATTTTCACACAGGAAGCAATGAAAAATACTATGCAAGCATACCTACAAGCAAAAAGGTCAGCTGAGTGTTTCATCAATGTGAAACAAAAGAATCCTACCAGCTGAAAGTAAGCCATAGTGACTGGTAAAAGCTAAATAAATAAAATTCCTAATATTGTGCAGAAGAAGTTAGGGAAGCATTACTGTTAGCATCTTTTCTGAATTACTCAATGCAGGCAATAGATGTAACTAGGCCCCCTTACTTTTCATTCCTAAAATTCCCCCACAGTATATCATATGAGATTTTTTTTACCTCATATGTAAAACCACGGTGTGATATTCTCCGATTAAGATGTGGCCATAAAAATCATGGCTGCAACCACATTAATATAGTTGCATCAATATTGGGGCCAAGTAGGACATATGACCAGAAAGGGTTAAACAATCCCAGGACAAATGATCCAGAGTCAACCTGTAGAGGCATATGAGAAAAAGCATTTACAATGAAAGCTTTGCTATCTGTCGCTCAGGGGGAATAGCAGTTGTCGGTTAACCGAATATGTCGGATAAAAAGCACCCTTTGCCAGCTCTGCTCTGCGGGGGAGGAGACTTGTGTTTTGAAGTTCTAGCCTCCTTCCCAGGCACGGGGCTGGCAGCCCATCTGGCACTCTATTAAATTCAAACTTTGTTAACCAGCTGGGTTAACAATGCCGGTTAACAGAGTGCCGGATAACAAAGCTTTTACTGTAAATGGCAATTAGGTCCATTCAATGCTAGTTAGACTAGAACTTCACAATACAAACCTCTGCTGTTAGAAATTAGAGGTAATACTATATGAGTTTATCTTATAGATGCTAGCCGTGTAAACAGACATTACCTGTCTATCGTTGTAACTATTGATTTGGAGATCAAAAGGGAATATTAACATTTAGATGAATCTTGGGTGACATAATATCACTGTCAAGATGTCTCTTTAAAGTTTGTGATAAACTGCTTAATGGATAAATTACCTTATGCTATTACTTGTTTAATTACCATGTCGTTACATCAAAAGCCTATTGTACTCTCCCAGGCTAAGAGGCTGGTGCAAAGCTATAAAGTCCCCTTTGACAGTCCATTTTGTCTCATACCTGCTTGGATGCTCCTGGGGAAAGTTACAAGCCATAAGAAAAGAGATCTCAGGGTCTCAGATCTGCTTGAGGTTTCATACAGGGGAAACCTAAGCCACAAAGAGTGAGGTCCCAGTCATTAGCTGGAATCACCCTGGATACAGATTGTGGAGTATAACCATGAACTAAATTCTAAAAGAAGCTTTTGCAACTACAAGATCTGCATCTCTAGTATGTAATTGAGCCACAAGAATTGAACTCATGTCTGTATGTCTATTGATCTTTGAACCGATTCTCCCTCTCTCCCTTGTTTCTTTATTAAGAAAACTGCAGTTTAGTTCATAAGAATTGGCTATCAACGTGTATTTGGAATAAAGTCTTATTATCGTATTTGTTGACCCAGCAGCTAATGTATCTGATCCTTTGAGACTGGTGGGTGTCTGGGTGGAAGTCTCAGGCTGGGAATTTTAAAGGAACTATGTGACTGACCGATAAGGTAATACAAATGCAGTTTTGTGCTAGTTTAGTGAATATAAATATTAGAATAACCACCAGCTTCGGGGATTGGCCGTCCCTCTTCTCGCAGTGCACCCTGAGGCAACTCAGCTGGCTCCCCAGCACCCTGCTTGTCACACATAGTGACCCAGTTTTGGAGTCTGAGATGAAGAAATAGTCACTTTTCCCCTCTGTTCTATATGGGCAGTGCAGCAAGAATGTGACTGTAGCAGTGAGAGTGGGAATGCAAAAATATCTATCTAGTTGTACTTGACAGGAGATTACAATGTTACTGCAAACCCCTAATTTGCTGATTAACCTAATTTAAGAGCCATCTAATGGCAATACAAAGCCTGATATGTGTAGTTTAATTGTGACCCCCATTCATCTCTGCTGACAGTGTCTTTAGCTCAGGTGATTATCTCCAGGAGCACGTTGAAGAGAAAAGAAATATTCCAAAGAAGCCTTATTTTCCACCTCACTTCTTAGAGCTAATATCTGGCTACAAATGAGGTGTAATGGGTTTAGAGGCCCCCTCCTGGAGGCCTCCTGGTCCCACCATGCCTAACCTTAGGGAAAACCACTCCAGGCTGAGTAGCTCTGGAGAAGCAGCCAATCAGTGCAGCAGCCTCCTATAAAAGGACAGAGCAGAGTCAGTTGCTGGCAGGAGCCAAAGGAGCAAGAAAGGTGCAGGTGTGTGTCAAGAAGGATGTCAGCCCTGGGGTAAGGATGAAGGTGAAAGCACTCGGGCTGTGGGGAAGTGGCCCAGGGAACAGGAGCAGTAGCAACAGAGTGAAAAGGGACAGAGCAGGTGGCTGCTATTGGTAGGTCCTTGGGTCAAGGCCTGGAGCCGTGGAAGGGCCCAGGTCCCCCATCTCACCAGCCACGGAGGAAATGACTTAAGCCCTTAGCAAAGGAGTAGCCCAGGGAAGGGACTGAAGGCCCATAGAGGCCGGGGTGCTGGGACAGCTGGCAAAGAGTATCCTGAAAGCTACCCGTGGGGGCACTGCTCCATTCACAAACAGGGATCATTTGAGAGCTAGTCCAACTCGGGCCTGTGATAGACCCTGCTGAACTAATTAAAGACGGAGCCCAGGAAGGACTGCAGGAAGAGCTCAAGAGACAACACTGTGATTGTTCCTGGTGGACTTGCACCCTGGAAGAGGTTAGTTGTAGAGGGCTGAGTCACCAAAGATCCACTAATGAGGACGGAAGGCACAGTGAGCAGCACAAAGCTGGAAAGGAAAAGAACTTGTTTACCTGCTCGAGGGTACTCACAAGAGGCGAGTGGACCCCTTTACATCAGGCAACTGTATTCTACTTCCACATCAAACAAAACTATCTCCATGGTTTCCTGAAAGGGGGGTGGGAGCCTTCATGATGCCAACCACTTTTCACATAAATAGGTACAAAATAACAAGTAAAACCAAACTCCACTCTTCAACTAAATTGGTCCCATTTTAGGAGTTTATATAAACCTTTCAGTCACTTACCCTATTTATTCCCTACACCTTCATGCAGATTAATTTCCATTATGTCAACAGGAGTTAGGCTTAAATTCTTCATAAGACACCAATCAAACATTGTAATCCATAGCAGTTACAATTAATTTTACATCCAGCTTCAAAACAAACTCCATATGCTTTGTATGGCCTAGTGAAAATATTGCTTTGTATGGCCGAATGAAAATATTCACATTTGGTGAACCTTCACAAAACCGGTAACATACCAAATAGGATTCATACAAATCATACAAAACTTGTCTACTAAATTTGCTATTTCTACGGAAACTACATTTTAAAGTGTTATTGTTGAAGAAGGGGAAGGGGAAAGATTTCACGCTTTTTTATTTGGAATAGTTTTTGAAAACTACTGAAAGAAGGAAAAAGCACTCATCTGTTTATACAATAAACCTAGGTCTTGTCTACACTTGAAACTTGAGGCAGAGCATGAATTCAAAGCACGATAGCTATTCCTAAATTACTCCACAAGAAGTTATTTCTCAATACCGATTAACTGAATAACTGCATGTGTGGATACACTTATCCTAGAATAAGAGTTCCTGTTCTTGTTTAGCTTAAACAGAGAAAAGAGACTCTTATTTCAGGAAAAAGTGTCCATACACATAACTATTTAGAACAACTGCATGTGCACATAGATTTTTTATTTAAACAACTTCACTCCTGAGACTGTGGCAGTTTGTAATCAAATCCAATTATAAATCATAATGTCCTAAATCTGAACCTTCACTAATTTAGCCAAGTGTGTACACAAGTATCATTTATATAGATAAGCATTGGCATAATTTAGTTATACAAAGTGATTTAAAAGAATAGTCTGTTTAGTTTGTATACAATTTTTAAATTAGCCTTTATAATTTAGCTATTGGCAGATTATGCTAGTGATATTTATAGGAAGATATTCTCAAAATGCTTCTTCCTATTCTTTGAGTGCATTAAGTCAAATCTTTACGTAAGGATTCATAGAGAAGCTAATGTTACTAATACAGCATGTGGCTTTTCGAAGAGAAAAATCACCGATAATCATGAAGGACAAGTTGAAGATCCTACAAAAGACAAGTCAGTTAGTAATTCATGTTTGATGGATTTCCTCGATGCTCTAGATACTTACTTTTTCTATCCCCCACCCCCTTGTGTCTCCCAGCATTTTGGTGTGTGCATGTTAGCAGCACTGTAATGACGGCATGTCCAACATCAATAGGTAGTAACCAAACAGCCCACTCTTTTTTAACACATGGAATATGGCAACAATTTGACGTCGCAGCAGTGTTTTGCCCTCCTGAACCCTGGCAATGACCCAGAGGATTTGCACTCTGCTGCTAATCAGAATGCTGGCCATGGCCATTTCCCATGACATAGCTGGAATTCTCCCACTGCTTGCCCTCCCGGCTTCAGTTACCAAGCCATACTGAAACTATTTGTTATATCCCCAGGCTGTCAATCATTGTGCCTTCCCTCTAGACACTCCTCTGCAACACCACGGTTTTGTAAGTTCCACCCTGGGGGGGCTGCAAACCTTTATTCCCTTTTATTACTGACCCACAACCAGAAGTGAAAACTCCCTCCGCCAAGCCGCTTGTTCTAAAGAGTTGCCTTTTAAGCAGTGATATGCCATAGTAAACGTAGCAGCTGCTCATGCATGAGTACACCAATAGCAAAGGGAAACCAATCATTTTATTCTTAAATTGGGAGTGTAAGAAGTGTGCTCTTTAGAAACGTTTAAGAGTGAAAGTTTCAGGTTCACAAGCTGACAACCTAACAGCCCATTTTACTCCAATATTTAATCAGCTATTCAAAGTTTCCCCAGCCTGCCATGACATTCTCTCTGAAGACACACAGCGAGAACTCAACTACATTTATTTTTATCTTTTGCAGATAGAAATTAAGATGTCATAAGTTCACATGCAGCAAGAAAAGAGCAACAGAAAGAAATGTCACAGATGACTGAACTCAAGATCCAGCCACCCAATTCTGTATCCAGTCATGAACAAAGGGTGGCAAGAGAGACTTCTAAGGAAGGGAAGAGAAATCCCACACTGCAATGTGCCATCCACCTTGACCATAATCCTTTGACTGGGAAATTCTGTGATCCTCATGAAAGGTATCTGCTGTTCTTTAATGACATTTTTAGGAATCCCATCAGTGCTCTGCAAGTCAGCAGGCAATTAAACC
Organism: Pelochelys cantorii; assembly: GCA_032595735.1. NCBI lineage: Eukaryota > Metazoa > Chordata > Testudines > Trionychidae > Pelochelys > Pelochelys cantorii. The sequence continues at coordinate 35,888,310 of CM064340.1, forward strand.
TTTGCTGCAGTGTACGCCCTTTGATCAATAACCCATTCTCCCTTTCAATTTATCTGTGATCTTTGTTTTTTAATAACTCATTGAGAATGTTTAATTAATCAGTATGGTATGGACATAGTTGGCATTTTCTTCTTTTCTTGCTTTCTTCCCCTCTGTCATAGATTGTTTCATTTATTTCCATCAGTCTAATTTTAAGAGGGTTCTTTACAATGTATTTCATAATGGTTTTACTTATGATGCTTATTTGGTTTATGCTGTTCAGCTATGATGTTTTTAAAAGAAAAGTTATTCATGACAACTAATGGAAAATGATGCCGCTAATTTAAACCTCTTATTTGTCTTGTGAAACTAACAAAGTCTGCGTATCTCCTAATTAATGGCAATTTCCAGCTATCATTTTAAATTCACAGTGCTTAGCTCACTTAACTTATTGACTTTCCTAGCCATGGCACAGACTAACTTCTGTGCCGTGCTCTGAAGGAAAGTTATTTAGTGATCTATTTTAATGATCTAGTGTCTGGGAAAAAAAGTCCTATGTGAATGATGGACAGTTTTCATTGTTCTGTACATTCTGCATGGCAATCTAAATTATTTTATCCAATTATTTAGGACACTGACATAATAGCTCCAAAAAGGCAATTATTTCATCAATTAAACCACTCTGACGGTATGTCTACACAGCAAAGTTATTTCGAAATAACTTTATTAGCGTCTACACAGCCAAACTGCTATTTCGAAGTTAATTCGAAATAGTGGAGTGCTTATTTTGAATCATGAGGAATAACGCCAAATTTGAAATAGCTATTTCGAAATAAGTGCTGTGTAGACACTTATATCGAAACAAGGGGCCTCCAGCCTTCCCAGGGTGCCCTGGTGGCCACTCCAGCCTCAGCCAAGAACACTCCTCTCCCTCCCACTGCCCCAGAGCCCTTAAGTTGACTCTGGCCACAGTGCTGTGCCAGCTCCAAGCCTGCCAGCCCAGAGCCAGGAGTGGCCACTGCGGCCCCCGACCCAGTGACCCCAAAACATGAGCCAGCAAGCCACTGGCAGCCAGCCCTCCACCGCTCCCCAGGAGCAGTCTGCCAGCTCCCAGGAGCCTGCCAGGGCCAGGAGAAGGCAGGTGCCTTCCTGGTCCAGGGTGGAGATCATGGACCTTATTCAGGTTTCGGGGGGATGCCTCCAACATCCATGATCTCCGCACTAGACGGAGGAACACGGCCGTCTATGGCAGGATAGCTGCCAGCCTGGCCACCAATGGCCACATGCGAACCCAGGAGCATGTTTGCATGAAAATCAAGTTGGTCCGGCGAGACCCCCAGCCCTGAGCCCTGAGCTTTCCCTCCCCCTTCTTCCCCTTGCTTCCCCCTTCCAGCTCCCTCCTCCCAGGTTTCCCTCTCCCCTCTCCCGCCTCCTTTCCCCAGTCTCACCAGAGTTTCATTCCCCGCTCCCCGTTTTGTTAAATAAAGAGAGTTTGTGTTCATGAAAATACATTTATTTTATTTTACATCAGGAAGGGGGGTTAGGAAGGGATAAGTGGAAGGACGTGAGGGAGGAATGAGGCACAAGCCCTCAGTGGGGCAGACCAGGGAGGCTCTTAGTGCTCCTCAGGGTGGAAGCTCTTCCGCAGGGCCTCCTGGATACTGACAGCCCCCCGATGGACCTCCCGGATGGCAGCCTGCAGTAAGTGCAGCCAGGCTCGCAGCAACGTGTCCATGAGAAGCACCAGAGTGCCCAGGGGCAGCTCTGGCTCCGTGTTGCAGAGTGCTGTGGTGTCCCAAATGAGGGCAACCAGAGCACACAGAGACAAAATGCTTTGCTGTCCCTCATCGAGGTAGGCAAGCAAGCAGGGAAACCTGAGAACTGGCTTTCCAGGGGGGTCCCTTTAAGCACAGGCCTCATAGCCTCAGGCAGCGGCCACACAAAGTAACTCCTGACCTGATGCCCTGCCGAACCTGGTTCTGGCCAGCCTTTAATGCGATTCAGCGTCCACTCAGTGTGGACGCACTATTTTGAAATAGCAAAATGCTATTTCGAAATGCATTTTGTGTATAGACGCGTTATTTTGAAATAACTTATTTCAAATTAACTATTTTGAAATAAGATATTTCAAAATAACACTGTAGTGTAGACATACCCTAACCCTGGGAGTGAAGCTATTGTTCACTATACTCACAAGATTCTTTTTTTTCTCTCCCTGAACATAACTCTTAGAACTACCACACTGGTATTGAGTGCTGCAGTTTTTTCTGCTTTGTTTAAATAAAAATACTCATAGAAAACTACTCTGAACAACACTGGCTTCGGAACAAATGAAATCTCTGTGTGACTTTTGTTTTCACAAGCCATAACATGAACAGGTTAAAAATGTTCACCATGTAAGAGGGGAGCTTCTCAGTATCTGGCCCTGTGGGCACCTATCCTGAAACCTGGCGTGACATTTCATCTGTTATGTGCTAGTGAACACACCTCTCCTAACTAACCTGACTTTTGCACTTAATGACACAGTTGCTCTTTAGCGTTTTTCCAGGTGTATTTAATGACAGATTCAGTACACTGGACAAGCACATCATACTCTTCTCTTTAGCTTTATTCTTCTGTGTATTACTGCCTGTTTACATATAGAAGATTGCTTATATCAGTAAATGGCTTACACATCTTATGAGATCTTATGAGAAAAAGTTACTCTAGTTTCAAGTTTTAAGTATGTTCATTATTCATTTCTAGATGAATTTATACTACTAGGCAACTTGAGCACCAGGGCTGCTAAGAGATTAATTGTGATTAATCGTGCAAAGAAAAAAGTTAATCGTGAATAATTGCACTGCTAAAGAATAATAGAATACCATTTAAAATATTTTTGATGTTTTTTACAGTTTCAAATATATTGATTTCAGTTACAACACAGAATACAAAGGGTACAATCACTCAAACAAATTTGGTTACAACTTGCAGGAAACAATGCTGCCTACTTCTTGTTTCCAATGTCACCATTTGTGTGGCACTGTTGTACCTGGTGTTGCAATATATTTACATGCCAGATGCACTAAAGATTCATATGTAGAGTTGTATGTGGATACAAAATGTGTATCCGCAGCCGCATTTCTGTCCACAAAGAAGAGCCACGGATATCTGCATTGACATTTGTGGATATGGATACCCACAAATGTAAAGTGGATATCCGCAGATTTGCAGGGTTCTAGATACAAAATTTGTATCCACATCCTTATCCATATCCACAAAAAAGAGCTGTGGATGAGAATACCCATGGATATAAAGCAGATATCCCCGGATTTGCAGGGCTCTGTTCCCTTCTTGCTTCTACCACCAAGGACATGTGTCAATGCTGATTGTGGATGCTGCTTGATACTGATACAAAGCAGGGCGTACTTATATGCATGTTCATTTTCATCAGTTGAGTTAGATGCCACCAACAGAAGTTGATTTTCTTTTCTGGTGGTTTGGGTTCTGTAATTTCTGCTTCAGAATGTTGCTTCTTTAAGACTTCTGAAAGACTTCTCCACACTTCATCCCTCTTAGATTTTGGATGGTACTGCAGATTTTTAAACCTTTGTTGAGTGCTTTAGCTATTTTTAGAAATTTCACACTGCTGCCTGCTTTTCTTTTTCTCAATTCAACTGAGAAGGAGTACTTAAAAGGAACACGTTCTGGGTCATCATCATCCAAAACTGCTATAACATGAGATATATGGCAGAATGCAGGTAAAACAGCAAGAGACGTACAATTCTCCCTCAAGAAGTTGAGTCACAAATTTAATTAATGCATTATTTATTTATTTTTTTTAAAGAGCATCTTCAACATGGAAGCATGTCCTCTGGAATGGTGGGCGAAGCATGAAGGGCATAGGAATGTTTAGCTTATCTAGCAGTAAATATTTTCAAAGGCTGACTACTAAAGTGCCATGCAAAGACCTGTTCTCACTTGCCAGTGACATTGCAAATAGGAAGCAGGTGGCAGTATTTCACATCAATGTAAAGAAACTTCTTGGTCTTGGTAATTTGCAGAACAAGAAGTAGGACTGAATAGACTTGTAGGTGCTAAAATAGTACTTTGTTTTGTTTTTAGTGAAGTTATGTAACCAAAAGGGAAAAAAATCTACTTTTGTAAATCACACTTCCTTGCCAAAGAGATTGTACTTCAGTACTTGTATGAAGTGAACTGAAAAATACTATTGTTTATCATTTTCACAGGGCATATATTTGTAATAAAAAATAATATAAAGTGATAACTGTACACTGCAAATATTTAATAAATTTCAGTTGGTATTCTATTGTTTAGCAGTGTGATTAATCATTATTATTTTTTTAATTATGATTACTTTTTTCAATTAATCTTGTGAGTTAACTGCAAGTAAACAACAGCCCTAATAAGCACATTTCTGTATTTGTGTGTTACACTTATGAAAACAAATTCACGTTTTTACAACATGCCTTTAAAAGAAAAATCATATTTTATCTAGTAACCCTTCAACCATATATATATATATATATATATATATATATATAAATCAGGGACAGGAAATTTGAGTCCATTTTAACAGAGAGAAATTCAAATGATGATCCACAGTGTCACAGTACAAAAACATTACATCAGAATCACTTTGCAGGTTAGTGAAGTTTATAAACCACCTCATGATATGTTGGCATCTCAAGAGACAGGTAAATGTAGTAATTTAATTGTGCACCGTATGTACAGTATATGCTAAGCTTAAATGGGATAATGGAAGAAAGTTCTTGATATCTCATGCTGCACATCAGGTCTTACTTGTGCTGAGATTTCAACAGTCTTAGTAGGACAATATATAAAAAATGCATGCACTTAAATTGACCATCTGTATTCCTTGAAAAAGTCTGAAATAAAATAACAGTTTTCTAATATCTATTACTTTTGAAATAGCCTTTAAGTCTGCAAGGAAGCATCATTGACGGTACTTGCCCATCAGTTATCAATAGTTTAAGGAAGAACAATTCAGAAGAGAATACAGAACACAGGGAGTCTTCAAAGTGACACGAACCATCAAGCAAACCTAAGGATTAGCCTGCCTTGAGGGACCTCATCTCTATATGGACTTAAATTGCAGCAAGAGAAGTTTAGGTTGGACATCAGAAAAAAACTTCCTAACTGTCAGGCTGGTTACACATGGAGTGTGGAGTCTCCATCACTGGAGATATTTAATAGCAATTAGATAGATAACTATTAGGGATGATCTAGATTGTGCTCGGTCCTGCCATGAGTGCGGGGGACTGGACTTGATGTCCTCTTGAGATCCCTTCCAGTTATCATATTCTTTGATTCTGTGATTCTATATGACATGGTTATGCACTGCTTTGAAGAATGCCTTCCACCAAAACTATATGAAACAAGGAAGATTGAATAACAATGTTTGTTTTGTTGTTTTATATTATTTGAACAATTTACAACAATAGAAAATACTTGAATTAGATGGTTTTTCAATACCACAAAAATCAATTCCTCTCCTATTTTTTATTTATATCGAGCCATAAAAACCGTTAACTCGCTTATTACCTACCAGTTGCATTTTCTACATTTAAGTCTATGCACAGTAGTCAGTTGACTTTATTCATATTTTTCAAATAAAAATCTCTAGCTATCTAATATACTTGTAGAGCAGGCTCACAACATTAAAAAAGCGGCTGTATTTTCATCAATTTTTAAGGGTTTGGGGGTTTTTTTGGTAATATACTTATTTTCCTATATGTAAAATTGTCAGGTATATTCCTAGGACTTTCTTGGGAAAAACAAACCAGGGTTTCAGAGGTTCTTCTGGCATATGCATTTAAATCCACATAAAAGATCCACAATTCATTGACACTAGGAGAAAACTTTATATTCCATAGGAAACAGCCACAGGCGAAATTCTTTGCTAACTGCACAACTTTCATAAACTCTTCTGGTTACTAAATCAGAAGTCCTAACTTTTCACTGTAGCCTGAAAAATAATTCAATATAGGATAGTTGAACACATAATGTGAACTGATGTTTTTTGCTTGGGAAATATGCATTATAAAAATAGAGACTGAAGATTTAGACCTTGTTGAAAACTCTAGCTTATTTTAAGAGAAAGCTCAATTTATTTTACTATAAAGTGTATGAATAAACAAACTAACTTAGAAAATTGCTTTTTAATTATTGTTTGTATTGTGTGCCTCTGTAGGCCCCTATACAAAGATCAGGAGCACATTTTGCTAAACATCATATGTACAAATGCTGAAACACACACAGGCATGTTCCTAAGAGCTGATTGTCTAAATAGAGCAGACAACCTAAAAGGTAGGAAGGAACAAGAAAATGAAGTGACTTGTCAGTCACACACAAAGTCAGTGCAAGAGCTGAGAATGGAACGGAGGCCTCCTGACTTCCCGTCCAATGCCTTGTCCTATCCATAATACCACATTGTCAGCTAACTGCTTCTTTGAAACTCATTTCGGGGACACCAACAGGGTTCCAATTTCCTTTCAACCTCAGTTTGATTTATGTTCATGCTCCTAGTAAGACAATGGATAGTACACCATTTCCCCAAACTGGAGTTTTGCCAAAGGCCTCAAAAGTTGGCACACTGGGACCACTGCACATTTAGTCAGTATCCATCAAAGCAAAAACACATTTTACCTTTTAGTAGACACAAGAAATAAATTAACACTATACTATACAGCTCCCCAAGGGTATCCTGGCCCTGCCACTTCCAACACACACCATTGCATACATTGACTCAGTCCGCGTGAATGAAATCATCCTTTCCTCTACTTACCACAATCACCACTTGCAGTACAAACCTTACCTTAGAATTACAGCACAGCTTAGTCAACACGGAGCTGTAGGTCTCCTTTTACCCAGATTGCTGGCACAGTGATAAGCCTTACCTTAGAGGTAGCGCAAATACACTGCAATACCAAATGAAGTCATTAGCATCCAACTAAGGAGAGTGAACTATTAGTGTTGCCCCAGTTGCAATACAATCTGAAAGTGGATTGATACTGGGTAGGGGTGTGAAAAGTTAACCAGAAATGCTTGCCAGTTAACCATTAACCGGTTGGGACTGCAGCAGCTCCCTACCGCTGCTCCAGCCCTGCAGGGGGCCCACTGCAGCCAGGGGATGCTCCAGTCATCTGCAGCAGCCCCTGTCCACAGTGGGTCTGGGCCCAGTCTTGGCACGCGGGGGGGGGGGAGGGGACAGAGGGTGCGCCAGTTCAATGGTGCTGGAGTGGCCCCTTTGCCTGTGCCCCTTTGAATTGTTTAACCGGTTAAACATAATGTTTAACTAGTTAACCACTTAAACGGGATTTTACATCCTGGCCCACCCTAAAAATCATAGATTCATAGACTCATAGACTTTAAGGTCAGAAGGGACCATTCTGATCATCTAGTCTGACCCCCTGCACAATGCAGGCCACAGAATCTCACCCACCCACTGCTAGAATAATCCTTTCACCTATATCTCAGATACTGAAGTCCTTGAAACGATGGTTCAAAGACCCCAAGATGCAGAGAATCCTCCCGCTAGTGACCCGTGCCCCATGCTACAGAGGAAGGCGAAAAACCTCCAGGGCCTCTGCCAATCTACCCTGGAGGAAAATTCCTTCCCGACCCCAAATATGGCGATCAGCTGAATCCTGAGCATGTGGGCAAGACTCACGAGCCAGACACCCAGAAAAAAGTTCTCTATAGCAACTCCTATCTTCCCACCATTGGCCTATATACCACTGATAGTGAAAGGTCAATTAATCAAAAGTGACTTCCTCAGAAACAGCAAGCTAGATACTAAACTCTCAGTATTGCATATAAAACATTACTACGTGCTCCATTTCACAAATGGATTTGTAGGTGACATTTGTTTTAGTCCACTTGGAGGTTTTTCTCCTTTTTATATACAGGCAGAACCTGCACACTGAGGTCACTGTGAGTTCCCACACGTGGTATGGGGACAGAAGAGGAGAGAAAATCCCCATTGAATATGTTTTGAAAGATCATGTTTGATACATATTTCCAAGTAATCAATCCCTTGTTTCAGGAACGTAACTCCACATTTGATTGAAAGATTTAATACACAGCCTTTCCTAAAGGTATATCCAAAGGCACTCTGCTGTAACAGGCTGTTTTGGAGAATTCCTCTAAAGTTTCCATTTTAATTCACAGCAACAAAAGTAAATGTATTTTCTCCAAAGGAAAAAGGCAAATGTGATGACAACAGCACCTTCATATTACTAATTCTAAAAAGCAAAATCAGCCTCTGAAAAATCAGCAGCCACCCAATGTGGTAATCACTTTGACAGCAAAGTCATTCCTTTTTATCTTCCCTTATGATAAAATTATATAGAATTCAACAGAAGTCAGTCATGTTCAATGTAAATTAATCTAAAAGTCAATAGAAAATTATACTGTTGTATATTTACAATGGTTGGTTTAAAAATTCTAGAGAAATGCTGTGACAATTGCTACTCAATTCTGCAGGTGGTTTCCATAAGGGTGGATATTAAAACATCATTTCCCCAGGGGGCGGGGGAGAAGGTGGAAAGAGAACTTCAAGCTGAGTGTCTGGTATTTTGATAGCAAAATGGAACATATCTGTCCAGATCTGAAATCCCGGATATAACTATCAAGACCCATCTTGGTCAGTGGAGACTATCCAAGTAGAAAAAGTCTGAAGTTTTTACAGTGTTCTTTCCAATATTTTGTTCAAAACATTGGTCAACCCAACAAGAACTTCCTTATACACATTGGTACTGAAAGAGAAATCTCAACTTCCCATTTTTGGGAGCATGGAAGAGATTCAAACCCTTGCTGCTGCTTTTTCCAGCTTCTTTGAAATGAGTCATGCGCCTCAGTGAAGAGAAGTGTTTCTCCATTTCTTTATCATCTCTTATTACAGATAAACCAATTCATGCTTACAGATATCAACCTTTCGTGCAGCTGTAACAGATAAATCTTTCTTTACAAACATAGTATATAATCTCTTGCTATCTCGAACTTTAAAATCCCATTGGAGAGTCAACAGAGATGAGGCTGGTTTCTAAAAATGTGTTGCCATTTGGTATTAGGATTGGCAATGGTTGAAGGAAGAAGAAGGGAGGAAGAATTTGCTTATAACGCTTGAAATACCAGTTCTGAAGATTAATTGTACTAATATTGACAGACTCCAAAGGACAACAAAAGGTAACAACATGTATTGCTGCTCAGGAAATAGCTTAATTGATTGGGCTGTTTGGTTTCAAGCAATGTCTTGGGGAATTATTTTCCTTGCCTCAGGCTATCCCTTTATTGATATTGCCCATGAATCCACTCAGTATTTTTAATTTCTATCACACCTCTCTTGGCTTTTCCAAAGAACTACATGGGTGTCATCTTGACAATAAAAACTAAACAGATCCACTGTTGCTCATTTTAAGATGCTGGGTACAAGTGGAAATATACGGTCATGCATCTCATCCTCCCCAATGACATAATTTAAACCTTGCAGCCACAGAGCTGAAGTAAATACTAATTTGTTGAGATGAATTATTTGTCTTCTGAAGCAATATGACCAGAATGACTGCTTGACCCTGGATGCAAAAGGTCTTTTCTGCAAACACAACAATTCAAACCCCCAGATGCCCTCCAACAGTCTATTGTTTCCCATGCTGAAAGAAACCTGGACCTGGAAGAGGTATTTGAAGTTTCACTCCCTTGGCAGCAGTGCAGGAAATTCACACAGCACAACAGAAATATTAGGTGGAGGAAGAAAAACAGCCAAAGACTCCTATCCTTTGCCTCCGAAGAGCCATGCTGCTGCCACTCTCTGAGGAGAAAGGCTCAAATGATTGTTTTGGAAAGGTGGAGGAGTTGGGAAGGAAAGCAGCTGAGTTATGAGGCTGTTCATCTGAGAAGGTATGTTTATTATGTGCACAAATTAGTTCCAGTAGAACCTGTTTGCAAGCTTTGAGGATGATAATTCTCAGTGCAGCCTGTGACCATCTTTCATATCCAACCACACAGGAAACAAGTCGATGCAGGATTCTCCTTGATGCTGTCATCAGGATCAGCATAATGCCACACAAAAGGTTCTCTACATGAGATTTCCTGGCAGAATACCACAAGAATGTTCTCTCACAATGGAAGCTAATTTGTTTAGCCACATACTCAAAATATGTTTATATATTTTACACTCTTCTGATTTTTCAAGTTTTTTTTCTTGAGGTTCATGAACCCCTTTGAAAGTCTAAATCTGGCATACCAACCACGCAAAAAGCAATAAAATTAACATCCATGAGTATAATTACACAGGAATAAAGCAGTCCACACCAGCTATTTCCTGAAAGCGGATGGCCTTCCATCTGTCTCCAGCAAATAGCCCTTTAGGCAATTTATTGTACTGCAGCACCATTGGCACCCAGCAAAGAGGCAGGCTACTACAGTAGCTCAAAAAAACATTTCGTTCCATCACTGCAAATTGTTTGGATATCTGCCACAATTTACTTGCTAAAATCCAGAAAGAGAAAAAGAGGGAAGAGGCTTTGAAAATCACACCACGTCTATATGCAAAGTGAGACTTCTTGCTTGTTTTAAACCAGATATCCTGTTAAGGTTTAACAATGCAACTAGTCCTTACTCGAATAGCTGCACTGAGATACAAAGGACTGTTAATGAATAGGAGGATCGAAATGAGTCCTTGGACTTTTTATTACACGAATTAAGCATCTCAGGGCTTTGTCTTATTTCTTAGCATATTAAAAGCATCTGAATGACTGGGCTGAGCATCCATAGCCAACAAGCCCTTCCCTTAGCTCTTTTATTTTTCATAGCACCAATGTTTTGTGTAGCGTAAAGCTTATGTTCTTATATTTAGCCCATCTCTTTTTTAAATATTATGTACAAGGCTTCTAGTCGAGCTGCAGTACATGGGTGGGGAACCTCTGGCCCATGGGCAGGAGCCAGCCTCCTGCTTTATTTGACCTGGCCAGTGGCAAGTCTCTGAGCCTCGGAGCCCCCCTCATGGGGCTAAAGTGTGAGCGCTGATGCTTCAAGCCTGTTCCCAATACAGGCATGGCCGCATTGAGAAAGGGGCATTCGGCGCTAGAGCCAATGAGACCCAGCACACTATCCAGTACCAGTGTTTCCTCTAAGCTGCGCGGCAGGGCTCCATGCATGGAGCTGACTGACTGGGTGGGGCTGATTAAGCAGCTGTGAGGCTGTGCTCCCACGCAGCTTAGTGGGAACACTGTCCGGCACTGCCTAGCTGTGGGGAAGGGGGGCAGCTCCGCATGCTGGAGCCACGCCACGGCGAGTGCCAGGGGAACCTCCATCCCTACACTGCCCTCACCCCCACCCCAGCCCTGACCCCCTCCTAAGTCCCTAACTCCCTCCTAGAACTCACACCCCAACCCTGAGCCCCAGCCCTGAGCCTGCACCAGCACCCTAATTCCCACCCAGACCCTAAACCCCCTCACCAATGTCCTTACCTGAGCCCACTCCTACACCCCAAACACCTTACCCCCAGCCTCCACAGTTAGAGCCCTCACCCCCACCCACAGCCACCCTCCTAACTCAACCTGCAGCCCCTTTCTACATGCTGAACCCCTCATTTTTACCCCAGCCCAGAGCCTAGGGAGCCCTACAAAAATTTAATAGCCGAAACCCCCAGAAGAGTTAATCAGGCCCTGACTACAGGTGAGCTGAGTGAAGTTTCTTTTTGTTTCTTTCTTTGGGAGGAGGTGAGTTTTCTTTTCTTTTCTTTTCTACTTGTGACTACCCCTGATTGATTTTCTTGTGGGCCAGAGGTCCCCGACAGAAAAAAGGTTCCCCACCTCTGCTATAGAGGATTGACTCTACTTGGAATAGGAAAGTTCTTCAGATGCCAGACTTAGGCTACATCTACACTGTAGCCTTCTTCCAGAAAAGCTTAGGCAAATGAAGCACGGAATGGAATATCGCCACACTGCATTTGCATAATTAATTAGCAGCCACTGTTGCGCAAGAGGCTTTTGCGCAAAAAGGAGCTATGTAAATGGTTCCTTTTTGCACAAAAAACCCCTCTTACACAAGAGCCATTCTTCCTGAAAAAATGAGGAAGAATGGCTCTTGTGCAAGAGGGGTGTTTTTTTTATAATCCTGACTTTCACATCTTCTGGCAAGTAGTTCCACAGATTGACCGTGTGCTGTGTAAAACAAATATTTCCTTTTGTTTGTTTTAAACCCGCTGCCTGTTCATTTCATTTGGTGACCCCTAAGTTTTGTATTGTGAAAAGGAGTAAATAACACTTACACATATCACAACTGGCACTAATTATCATCCTCGCCAGATATCTCCAGACATGCACAATGGAACAGAATTGACAAATAACTTAAACTTCCCTTTTAGTTCATTATTACCATGGAGTATATTAGAGAACTATGGGGTGGGGATCCTTGTATTCCACCTGGTCTTCCACATCCCAGCGATATCAATCTAGCATCTAGCATTGTTACAAGCTAGGGAGCGAATGGCTAACTAGCAGTTCTGCAGAAGAGGACCTGGGGATTACAGTGGATGAGAAGTTGGATATGAGTCAACAGTGTGCCCTTATAGCCAAGAAGGTGAATGGCATATTAGGGTGCATTAGGAGGAGCATTGCCAGCAGATTGTGATTATTCCCCTTTATTCAGCACTGGTGAGGCCACATCTGGAGTATGGTGTTCAGTTCTGGGCCCCCCAATATAGGAAGGATGTGGACGCATTGGAGAGGGTCCAGTGGAGGGCAACCAAAATGATTAGGGGGTGGAGCACATGACCTATGAGGAGAGGCTGAGGGATTTGAGTTTATTTAGTCTGCAGAAGAGAAGAGTGGGGGGAGGGGGATTTGAGAGCAGCCTTCAACTTCCTGAAGGGATATTCCAAAGAGGATGGAGAGAGGCTGTTCTTAGTAGTGGAGGATGGCAGAACAAGGAGCAATGGTCTCAAATTACAATAGGGGAGGTCTTGGTTGGAAATTAAGAGAAACTATGTCACTAGGAGGGTGGTGAAGCACTGGAATGGGGTTATTTAGGGAGGTGGTAGAATCTCCAACCCTAAGTTTTTAAGGTTTTTAAGTCTTGGCGTGACAAAGCCCTGGCTGGGATGATTTAGTTGGGGTTGGTCCTGCTTTGGGCAGGGGGCTGGACTCAATGACCTCCTGAGGTCTCTTTCAGACCTAGGATTCTGTGATTCTATGATCTTTCACAAACATGAGATTCCCTTTTTTTGTTCAAAGGGCAGCAGATTTAACAGGAGAATCATTTCAAAGACTAAACTTAACACCAAGATCCTATTCTGCCAAAATCTATCAAGAGACTCTGATAGCTATACTTACTCTGTTCTTTCCCTTAACTACAATGATTATACTTTGCAGGGACTGAGTTCACAGCTGATTCTAACTCTATTCCTTTTGAATCTTTGTCAGATTTTGACCAGTTACACAGGTTAGTGTTCTCCAAGATAATTTTCATCTGCCATCAAAATTAGCCAATGTAAACATACAAGAACGAAAAGTCAGACATGCATCAATTAATTAAACTTTGCTTGTAAGTTTGGAGGGTTTTATTTTGCAAACTAAGTAATACCCATATAGAAACAAACACATGCTTTATGACTGCACTGAAATCTACTGGCAATTTGGTCAGCTACAAGTTTTTGTGCTGCAGGGTTCAAAAAAAGCTACTCATGACTTCAACAGATGTGCTGATTTCTTTATAGGCCAATGGAAACAATGCTTTCCTAACCTCGGATTCCCAGAAGTAGAAGCCAGAAGAGTCAGTATCCAAGAACTCTGCTGTGAGGGTTTAACTAGCAGCATTACAGCTTGAACTGGTGCTAACGGATGCTAAAGGTCCAAAAATCTAAGACAAATGTATTAGCATGGTAAGCCAATATGCCCACCCACAGTTATTGACTTGCAAAAATTGTAATTCCTTTCAGTCATAAGAAAGCCATATGAGCTTTTCCTTCATAACAGGAAGTTGAGTCATAGTATTTCCCCCCAGGTTTCCTTGGCACTGTAAGACACAAGCAATAATGACTGGTAAAAAGAGCACACTTAAGAACTGGTGAGCGAACATGTCCATCTTCTGATTATATCTGTCCGCCAATGTTCCCTCTAATCTTTTCCTTCCATGTACCAGTTTTATTTCTATCCATGTGCGGAATAATTTTATGTGCACTGAGCAATGTGAAAATGTGCACCACCAACAGAAGCACAAAACCTAGCTGTGGGTGCTCTTCTAATCAGCCCAGTGGCATCTGAATTTCTCCCGAGCAGCTGCACAAGCGCACAGCTTTCCGGAAACATTGCTGTTCACTTGTCTAGTTGATGAGTGGCAATGGGGCCATCTTTGCTCCTGCACTCTCAGAAGCAGTGAACAAAGCAGCCTTTTGCAACAATAGTTGGCTCAGAGACTGCACCCTCTCCTGTTGCAAAGGTCCCAGTCATGATGCAATTCACTTCCAAATGATAATTCTCTACTGCAATGTATTTGGTGCTGGACATGAAAGAACCCCTGAAGTTACAAATTATAGCAGCCCAACTCCTAAGCAGCACCAAAACAAATATCACATTTCATATGATGCACATAGGGTGGGCAATAATTTTTGATGGGGGAGTCACTCCAAGATTTTGGAAAGTGGTTGAGGGCTGCACTCTTCCATGATATTAATGGAGGAGGTGCAGGGTCTGTGATGGAGGCTGTGGGCAGAAGGGAATTTGGGGTAAGGGATTCAAGTGCAGGTGGGCCTGTGAGGTCTGGGAGGGAATTTGACATGGGGTACAGGAGTTTGGTTTATGACCTAGGGCAGGAGAGGGTTGTGACATGTGGCAGGGGATTGAGGTGCAGGACGGGGTGCAGGGGTTTGGGTTGTGACCTAGGACAGGGGATTGCGGGCAGGGGTTTGGGTTGTGACCTAGGGTGGGAGGGGATTGTGATCTGGAGCAGGGGATTGGGGTGCTGGATCCAAGAAGGGGTATGGGCTCAGATGGGGAGGCGTAGGAGTGGAGGGGCAGAGGCTTAGAAGAGGGAAGGGCTGGGGTGCCAGAGGCAGGCTCTGACTGGGAGACTTATCTGTGTGACTCCCAGCCAGCAGCCCAGCACATTTCTCAGGCAGCCTCCCTGCCTGCCCCACCCCCACACAGGCTGCAGGGCCATGTGCTCTGTGAATAAGAGCCTGGGGGGGGAGGGGAGTGGTGTGCACTGCCTGTCCTTCAAACAGAAAGCTGGCAATGGGATTTTGCTGGGGGTGTGGGCAGCACCTGAAATCTCTCCACCCTCACCTCACCTCACTGCTGAAAAACACAAGCAGCCCTGCAGCCACTTTTCTGAGGAGCGTACGGGGGGGGGGGGAGTTTGCCTGAGGCTCCCTGCTGTGGATCCAGCCTGCACGCCCTATTTTGCCCAGCCCTGATATAACATATCTGCCCAGGCCAGGTCTGAGTCCAATTCAAAATCCTCCTCTTAATCTATGAATCCCTCAAGGAGCTGAAACTTGCCCATTTCAGCATCACTTTTTCTTCTGTGATTTGGTATGTCAGCTATAATCAGCAAGGATACCACGGCTGCTACAAAGGATACACTTTGTAAGAGAAATCTTTGCACAGTGGAAGGCCTTCAGCTAAAGAACTACAGTAGACTTCTGATAATCCGGCACCTTTGGGACCTAGGTGGTGCCGGATTATTGGATACGCCGGAGTATCAGGAGGTACTCCGGCAGGGGGCTGTGACGGGTCTGCCGGGACTGCACTGCATCTGGGGGGTGGGCGGGGAATGGCGCGGCGAGGGGCGAACCCTCTGCCGTTTTGCAGGAAGGCGGGGGAAGCCCCGCGCAGCCGCCGGTGACAAGCCAGCTGGGTAAACCCAGCCACCGGCCTGCAAGCATCAGCGGAGGAGAGGGGGCGAGAGCTAAGTCCCCGAACTTACCCCGTTCCGGCTGTGCTCAGCCCCGGCAGAATTTCCAGTAGGGGAGCGGGCTCCCCAACCCCCAGACTGCAGTAGCTATCGCCGAGCAGGGGGGTGAGGGGCGGCGCAGTGGGACGAACCCAGCAGCACCCCAGCTGCTCTGCTCCACCACTTCCCCAAGTCCGCCACTCGTCAGTTTCAGCAGCGGCAGCGGTGGACTTGGGGAAGCAGCAGAGCAGAGCAGCTGGGGTGCTGCCGGGTTCGTCCCGCAGTGCCACCCCTCACCCCCCTGCTTGGCGATAACTACTGCAGTCTGGAGGGGTGGGGAGCCCGCTCCCTTCCCAGAAACTCTCGGCGGCAGCAGGGGGCTGAGCACCGCCAGAACGGGGCAAGTTCGGGGACTTAGCTCTCGCCCCCTCTCCTCCGCTGCCGCTTGCAGGTCAGCGGCTGGGTTTCCCCAGCTAGCCTGTCACCGGTGGCTGCGCGGGGCTTCCCCCACGTTCCTTCAAAACCGTGGAGGGTTTGCCCCTCGCCGCGCCGTTCCCCCCCACTCCCTGGCTGGACGCAGTGCGGGTCCCGGCAGACCCATCACAGGGCTATAATCCCTTTCCCCTCTTCTCCCCTTCCCTTTCCCAGCTGTGAGCACTCATGGGGCTCACAGCAGCTCCAATTGTCCAGCTGGCTGGAGCACTTCCGGGTTCCAGTTGGTGCTACACTATCGGGAGTGCCGGACCACTGGATGCCAGACAATTGGAGTTTTACTGTATTTACTCCAGTGATCAAGCTGAACCTGGGTTATGTAACAGTCTTTCACCTCGTCAGGGCGCCCTTTTCATAATGGTTGTCCAAGCTTCCTCAGATCTACTTGCAGACTGATCCTTGAGAGTGGACACAAGGAAACTAGTGAGTAGAGAGCTATGCTCCCTTCAAAGTCACCTTTTTCCACATGAAGGTGTATCCAGACACTAAAGTTGCTTTAAAGACACAGATGTTAATATTCATGTTATGGTTTTTTGGAAATTTATATGGCTTGATATAGAGCCATGCCAAAGCACAATCAACCTGTGGAACTCCTTGCCAGAGGATGTTGTGAAGATTAGGACTTTAACTGGGTTCAAAAAAGAGCTAGATAAATTCATGGAGGTTAGGTCCATCAATGGCTATTAGCCAGGATGGGTAGGAATGGCGTCACTTGCCTTTCATTGTCTGTAAATGGATGACAGGAGAGGGATCATGTGAGGATTACCTGACGTGTTCCCTCCCTATGGGGCATCTGGTATTGGTCACTGTCAACAGACAGGACACTGGGCTGGATGGACCTTTGGTCTGACCCAGTATGGCCGTTCTTATGTTCTTATGTACAACTGTAAAACACACCAGTAGCATCTCTGATATCTTGGAGTTTTATCTGTAGTTCATGTTCAGTTTTCACACACTTATGTTTAATAGTGAGGTTCTTCCTAGGAGTCTGCCTTCTTCATCTCCAGTTCTGCAACCTCCTCCCATCAACCTACCTGCCTGCTGAATTTTAGAAATAACTCCTTTTAGAGCAAATCACTGCCACATGATGCTGTCACCAGAAGCTGAGTGCACTGTGCTCCTATTAGCACCCGCTCAGCAAGAGACATAGGATCTGGTATCAAATTCAAGCAGACTCCCTAGCTACACAACTAACAGCTGCCCCACAATTTCTTACAAACAAAATTTTATCTGTACATAAGGAAAGCTTAAAAATAGGTTTATAACACAGTCTGCATATGTTTAGGGGGGGAAGTACAGGATTAATGTGCCTGACAATTTGCTTTACATAATTCTGGTAGCAATTACACCACCACCTCACAAGCGGCTATTAGGTAAAATGGCTTTGCCCCTTCTCCCAAGTAATTTTTTGCTAAAATAAATGAAGGATGCTGTGAAGCTAGTAGAAGAAGTACCACCTAATGCAAAAACCCCAAGCCAATTCACTTATGTATTAGTATAGTTCAAAGTGACTGTTAAATGTATACGAGTGCATTTGGTGTTTAAACATCATAAAAACAAATGGGTTGTTACTTGCATTGTTTTCACATATCTGTATCCGTTTGTAATGTAGTAGCAAACATTTACATCGTGTCTACCCCTGTTACTAAATAATCCAGCAAATGAGGAAGAAGCCTTGGGGAATGCAAACTAAGAACTTTAACAGAAAAGAGCTGATTTCAAAGCAAGTGGTCTTTACGTGTGATGAGTGGAAGTCTAAGATTCAAAATGCATTCCTCACTCTCCATCATCAAAAGAAAAGCCCACGTAGGTAGTATTCTGTGAAAAGCTATACACATGGATTCAAGGAAAGAACTTGGACCTCTGAACAGTTTGGTTTCTTACAGGGAAGTGTACCAGATTCTAAACAACAGCTCCAGATAGACAATCTGGGTAGGGATAGCTCAGTGGTTTGAGCATTAGCTTATTACACCCAGAGTTGTGAATTTAATCCTTAAGGGGGCCATTTAGGGATCTGGGGCAAATCTATCAGGGATGGTACTTGGTCCTGCTGTGAGGGCAGGGGGTTGGACTTGGTGATCTCTCAGGGTCCCCTCCAGCTCTATGAGAGAAGCATATCTCCATATATTAATCTGGGTACCCAGAAAAGACTTTTGGGAAACTAGCAGTTTATTACATCACTGCCACCATTTGGAATTACAAACTGTGACTCACCTGTGTAGATATTTTACTTGTTTTTACCTCTCAATAAGTCTAATTTTCTTTTCTTGGCTAATAAGCTTTTAATTAGTTTGCTACAGAATTGGCTACCAGCACTGTCTTTGGTGTAAGATCTAGGATAATCATTTGATCTGGGGAAAGTAACTGGTCTCTTGGGACTGGAAACAATCTAAATGTGATGTGATTTTTGGTGTAAGGGACCATCTGATCACAAAGCCCAGTCTGTCTGGAGGCAAGATAAACTGGACAGTCTAAAGCAGTGGTTCTTAACCTGGGGTGCACGCACTCCCTGGGGGTGTGAGATGCCCTTTCTGGGTGTGCGAGACATGCAGATTTTTATGATATATCTTAGGTTTAAAGAACTGATCTACTTCAACAATTTTTAATAAGGGGTGTGAGAACATATTTTGAGAACCAAAGGGGTGCAGGCTGCAGTAAGGTTAAGAATCACTGGTCTAAAGGGACTGTCTGTGACTCCATGGTAAAATTAGTAGAGTGAAAAAGGAGTTCACATTTGATACTCGTTTGGTGAAATCCAATTAAAGAACACACCATCAGTTTGGAGTGTCTGTCCTATTTTCTGAGGTAGTCACTCAGAGTCATGAGCTACTCCAGAGTGAAAGATGCTCTTGTCATGTACTAACAGTGGCATGTTAGTTGTTTAGTCACACGCAGAGAATTTGGGATGCTTCAAGTCATTAGTGTATCACTGGAATGAACTGAAAGCTTTAAGGCAGAAATAAGTTATATTAAAATCAAGTAAACAAGCCCTATATGTAAGCACACACACTTTTTTTTTGTTAACCTTGTTACTTTATCTTTTCAGCTATCTAGCATGAAACTCAACATAAAAACTTTATGAAGAAGTGCCTTTCTACAAATAGTCATAAATTTGTATCTAAAGAAAGGCACTGTTAGTAAGATTTCCCATATTGAGATAGGTAATCATTGCTTACAGTTAGAAAACTACCTTAATTAGCATATCAATTTAGTACTCTAAATTGAAGGCTTGCTAATTGGTTTTAGGTAGCCAGCCAATAAATGTGTACAATAGAGAAACAGAATGACACCACCTCTCTGGAGAACTTGTTCCAATGAATTTGGTATTGTTGAATTTCCAATGAGAGATCTATGCCTTTTCATTGGAAAATGACATGAAGGTAACTGAACTCTTATATATGTAAATCTTCTTGTAAGGAAAGCAGCCAAAATAAGACACAAAAGGACAATGTAAAAAAAATACTAGTGTAGATTCTGTAACTGAAAGCTGAAATTAGTTTTCAAAAGTAAAGAAATGAAATATAAACACTCCAAACGGTAATCTGGGCCACAACATATGCTCCTTAGCCATTTTAATGCTAAAACCAATGCACTGAGTGGCCTGCTTGACTCACTGAATTCTAGCCGCAAGCTAAAGCTGCTAGTAAGAAGGAATTCAAAAATGGAAACAAGCTGCATGACTGACTGACTGACTGACGTTTTTCCTCTTTATTGTTTTATAAAATAGGATGATGAATCTGCTGAGCAATCATAGGTCAGCAGAGAGCAACGTGATAAATCTGCTGCTCTTACTCCTCTGTTTCCAGACTGTGCGTGATAGGTCAGCCAAGAGGGGAAGGTTTAATGGCTTTGAGAGGGCCATGTCAGACATGGAGGAATAGTGGTGAAAACGCCTTTTCTTGATGCCTGCTGAGCGTGACATAGCTAGAGTTTCTCAAATGGCTTGTGCATGGTTGGGTCTATCATCGTTGGTTTAAGCATAAATAAAACATGTTGCATATAAGAATATGCAAATAGTGTAAATAAACAAAATTACATCATAATCCAGTCCACGATATTAATTTCTATCAGTGTAAGTTAACCTTCCACAAAAGCCACAACCACTTGATTAATAGACACAATTTTTTGATTTTCTTAACAGTTGGTAAAATTTCTCTTTTAATAATGAGCTCTATAATGTTGATAATACCTGTCATTTCTGTGAAGTCTGATGGTTAGTTCTCCACTGATATATCCAGTCAACACATGTACATTATTTGCAGATTTTACATAACTCTAATTTCCATAAATCTTATGTCTGTTCATCAGATCTACTGTGTTTGCTCTTTAAAGACTGTCAAGAAGAATCTTGGTATCCTAGACCTAGCTAATTAGAGCTGATTACAAAGATGCCACTTTTCTCTCTGACTTTTTACTGATGTGAAATATGCTATATTTTAAGCCTGTGGTTCTTCACAGTTTTAGGGGCTCAACCATTTCAATCTCGACTGACATGGTCTAGACTTAGTGTATGAACTAAACAGAACCTCAAGAGGTCATCAAGTCCCCTGCACTCATCAAGCACCACCTAGACCATCCCTAAATAACTAACCTAAAATAACTAACTTCACAAAAGCAAGAGACAAGGATAGAGACTCAATTACTTATTTTCTGACACTGCTTTATTCGTTTTCTACTAATGGATGCAAAAACATGGATCATTCATATTTTAGTAAAAGAAACAGACCCCTTTGCCTGTCTGGGAAAGAGCACTGAGCAGAGAGACACAATTAGACTGTGCAGTTCAGGCCACTTCATATCCAGATATAATTCTGCTAATTATGCCATTCACTGCTAGAGCAAAAAAATAAGCAATAAAATAGCTCCAGCTTGATAAATAGACTAGATGTCACCAAGCAATCTCCACTGTCTCTGACCTAACGTACATCTTTTCAAACCTGAAGTGCTCCCTAGAGACCAGCAAACATTTATTGTAATTATTTACTGTCTTCTGAACAGACCTGCTGTGATCTATACACACTAAAAGTACAATCATTAGATCTGGAAAATACCATAGCAACACCCCATTATGGCCTATACTATTTAGTCATGGCAATGGCCAGTAACTCGAACTCATTCAACAGCTGAATTGTAAAGGCTGGTCTCTAACATGAAATGATGTTGGAGCTTTAAAAGTCAACAGTCTGTAAGATCTCTATTTTTCTGTCTATTCTCTGTCTGCTGGGGGGAAGAAAGAACATTATGAGAACTTACAAACTGGTCACTTTTCTGAACACAGCTTCTCCTGATGCTCATTACCTAAAAGCCTCTGGATTAGATCAGAAAGTCATGATTTCTTTATTACAGGTTCATAAGTATGAAGGTAGAATCAAGAGTTAAAGGCTGGAGTTCTAGCTACTGTCTCTTTTAAAGTCCATTTTTAGTAATCCGTATATGTACTCAGAAGTATCCTGGCTATAGTTAACCCCTCGGGTACTGTATCTGCCACAGGCAAAATCTAATCCACATTACATGTATGTGGTCCTCAACCCCTGGGCCAAATTCGGCCTGAAGTTGCACCTGCAATCTGGCAGATTGAATCTGGACGCTAACTCCAATTTTCACACCTTTGGGTGACACACTTCCCATTCATTAAATGGATGTCAGCTGTGTAATTCCAGTTCATGCTGTTGGAAATTTACGTAATGAAAACCCTGCCCAAGAATAATAAATGGCTAACGCACTTAGATCTTCACATCGATACACAACCAAGTTCACCAGAGGGAAAAGAAATTCTGAAGATTAAAATGTGCACATTAAATAAAAAGTCAGACTATGACCATTACACAGGGGGCTTGAACTTTTAAGTACCTGTTGTAAATTCATCAAAATGATTTTGCTGAAATTTGTGGCCCCCTAACAGATCACACCTTTGTGATCACAGTGATCAGGCTCTATCACCATTTCCATTATCAACTCTTATTTTCAGATGTTTTTAATGTAGCATTACACACCTTTTGCAGACTACACACTAGGAACACTCCAAAAAGACTATTTCTGAAAGGTTTTCAGAAAATAATCAATATATGTGTAGGTCTAGTTTTTTTTTAATGTGTGGATAAGGAATAGTAGGGAAAATGGAGGTTAATGAAGGTCAAAAAGAAAGCCAAGGTTCTCAGTTTTTCCTTGACATATTAAGAAGTCTAATCACATGTGCTCACTTGTTCAAGTCTTTTTATACCCTTCTATGCATTATGCCTACACTAGTTAGCATTAATGTGCTGTTATCTCATCCCAGACTAGACATTTAACAGGAGATATGTGTAATAGCACAAACGGTGCACAAACTGCATTTATAATCTTCGAGGAAATTGTTTCCATTTGCTAATAATTTTATATAGCGTAAGCTAAAAACCCTATAATAAAAAAGACATTTTCTTTAAAAGAAAATTGCAACAGTTAAACTTTTGTCTCTTTGCCTTTTGTAAAAGCTTCACAGACCTGTTGCAAATTTTACTTAATGTTTGTAAAGCTCTGCAGATCTTTTTATTTAAAAAGGTGTTAAATTCACACACAATAGTCAAAGGGCTCCCAATCAGCCATCTATCATCCTGGATTCCACAACATCATTTGTTAAACGGCATTGTGAACAGTGTTCAGAGCACGGGGGAATTTTGATTGGAAGGTGAAGTCCGTTTTCCCCACACAGGAATAATCCATTATATACATGGCAAGTTCTCACTTGACAATTTACATGAAAGAAAAAATATTATATTATTAAGCACTGTCAGCACTTTTAATGATAAATATCAACAAGATAACTACTAAGACAGATCTGAATTACAACCGAAGCTGGAATAAATTAGTGTAAGTGAATGAAAGTAAGGTTCCCTTCATAGTTATAAAAGGATCATTTCATGAGAGCCAGTTTAATTTCTCTCACCCCTACCACACAATAGCACAGAGAAACAGCATGGTCTAGTGGATTGAGCACCAGTTCTAATCTCATTTTTGCAATTAACTGTGTGTCTTAGACCGATATTCATCTTCTGGGGTTTTTTGCCTTTCTATAAAAAAATTGAGATAGTGCTCTTCTCCCGCCTTCACATCTATTTTGGGGACTAATTAATGTTTGCATGGTGCTTTTCAAATGGAAAGCATAATGTAAGTACCAACTATTCTTGCTACCACAGTGAAATCTCAATGGAATGCATTAGTTTACAGTTGGGTGATTTACAGTTGGAGATGCTTGCCTATTGCAGGAAATATGCCCCAGTAACTAACGCACGATGTTGCTAATGACTGCAGCTTTAAGGCTTTGATTCAACAGGAAAGAAAACAGCACATAGGTTTTGCTCAGAATAATTTTCCTTATACTTCAAGATGACTTTCACAGCCCAAAATGGCAATGCAGCCTGCTACAATGCAAATAAACTGAATTTGCTAGATATACTACATTCAATATCCACATTCATGGGCAAAATCAAAATAGGCCTCCCGCTCAGAAAGACTTAGTCTTTATTAACCATAGATGTGAGAATAGTATTCTCAGACCAATGGGTTTATTAATTACTGTTACAAAAAGTTCTTACCTGCTTTATTTCAGCAATTATTGAAAAATTACCTACTGATTCTAATGATTTTACTAAGAAATTGAAGGCCAACTTGGTTGGCAAATTCCCTTTAGGTACAAATATTTGGAGCATGTTCCACACCATATTGTGTTAAATTTAGTAACCTCTACCCAT
Source organism: Pelochelys cantorii (assembly GCA_032595735.1). NCBI lineage: Eukaryota > Metazoa > Chordata > Testudines > Trionychidae > Pelochelys > Pelochelys cantorii. The sequence goes on from CM064340.1 coordinate 35,912,426, forward strand.
TAGTATCTGACAACTTTTTAATATTAATATCAGATCTGGTCTCTCTCTTCCAACACAATGCAACTAGATTTCCAGTATTAATTTTTCCAACTGATGTGATTTACCTGCATGTCTTCCATCAGACAGGTACAATTTACAAATGGAAACTACAAAAGGTCAATGCTTGATTATTTGTAATGGTCTACAACCCTTTTATTTTAATAAGGTGCTTTCCGTAATTAGTCAGGTATCAGTTTTGCCTGGACCAACATGTTTCACAATTACAGAATTTCTCTGCTGCCAGGCTGCATTTTAAAAGTTCAACAAATTTGTATTCAAAGGGTAGGTCTATTCTGTAATAGGATGCCAAGAGCTGGCTGGGGTCAACAGATTCAGGCTTACAGAGCTGAGGCTGTGGGGTTATAAAGTTACAGTGCAGACATTTGGGCTCAGGCTAGAACTTGGGTTTTGGGCCCCTTCCCCTTCAGAGAGTCCCAGAGCCCAGCTCCAGCCCAAGTCCAAATGTCTATACTGCAATGTATTAGCCTCACAGGCTGAACCCTGCAATCAGCTCACCCATGCCATATGTGAGTGTTTGAATGTAGTGTACACACCCCCTACGCTGTTAGCAATTTGTAGTCTTCTTACATTCCAGACCTGCTCAATCTTATCTCAATCTAGTCTCTCCATTATTTTCAGAATGTTGCTGGCTTTGTGAACTGAAAATTAACTGCTTTGGGTGACAGAACCTAACACGCTCTTCTGACCACACTCAATTGTAAATTCAGAAGTCCAACCAATCATTTCATCTCATTCTGGCTCACTTACTTTACAGCACTTTTCTTCTGAGGCATATTAATTCCAGTTCAGTGCTTCGGATTGGCCTTGGTCATTTAAAATGTTACATACCTGAACACATTTATGTTGTTTTATTTGTATAAAAATGTTAAATGCCATGACTATCTCCAGAAGTCCCCTGTGCATACTGAATATAGAAATCCCTTAAACTACCATCTACACAGCAACATTATTTCGAAATAACTAGAGTTATTTCGAAATAACATAATCCACGACTACACAGCTGGCAGTTATTTTGACAATGTCAAAATACTATCAAGTTGAAGGACTTCTTACTCCAACTCCTGTAACCCTCATTTCATGAGGAGTAAGGGAAGTCGGAGGAAGAATACTCTATTTTGAAATAAGTGCTGTGTAGACATCACCAAAACTCGAAATAAGGTATTTTGAAATAAGCTATGCAATTGATATAGCTCCATTTGTGCAACTTATTTCAAGGTAAGCATTGCTATGTAGACATGCCCTAATATGCAACCCACAAACACATTGTTTTAAATGTATGGAACTTAAGTTCTCTCTTCTTATGTTAAAAATGTTAATATAATTACAAATCAAAGCATGTTTTTACAGCTTCTAAATGCCCTTTTTGGGGGGATTATTATGCACACACACCTCAGCTTGCAACATATTTTTAAGTTTAACATTATTTTTGTTATCCATTTGTTAACTTACTGATAGGCTCAACCTCTGGATTTGTCTGGTTGCCATCTCACCTACTTTGACTTCTGGACTTAGTATCCTCCCCCTCTACACGATCCAAGGAATTTGCCCATTAACTCTAACAGTGATTCCAATAAAGGTATTTATGTTAGATATGAAATTATTTGGTAGACAAGATTTAGATTAAGACCTAGGCAATCAGGCAACAGAAGAATGACAATTATGCACACCATTGCAGCTAATCATGGGACCATTTATCATGAGCATTACCTTAAAATTCTTACTTTCAAAGATAAAGAGAATATTAAATCCACGAGTTCCAGAGCCCCACCTTCCAAAGCAAAAGGCTCCATATGTTTTATGCACCAGTCTATGAGAAACTCATTTTGTGGGATGTTTCACATTCCATTTGAAAGTTTATTCCTCTGTATATTCCTGTGGTAATGTCAAACAGATGTGACAAAGAAGCCTGTGAATAATCATAAAAATCACATTCTAATTCTGAGGTACTGTAAAATCATAGCTTGTTCTCTATCATCCCACTTCATAGAGGGCATCTAGGACTATCAGCTCATTTTAGAAAGCTATTAGTTAATGACTGGTTCTTCATCTTTACATTAATTTCTTATTAGTGCTGCAGCTGCGCATGACATTTCAAGGTAAATATCAAGCCAAGCTCCTTTACCTGATGGTTTTACAGTCTAAAAATAGATCAAAAGCAACTCAAGGACAACTGCACAGTGAGAATCATTGAGACAATAAACTTCAAGGGGAGAAGACACCTTCATAATATAGTGATTCCAGCATAGAGCAGAAGAAAAAATGTTGCAACATTTTTATTACTATCTATACTAAATTAAGGACTGACGTTCTGGAGATCAATCTTCTGGTGTTCAATTTAGCGGATCTAGTAAGGACCTGCTAAATGAAATGCTGAGGGCACCCCCATCAACTCCAGAACTCCTTGTAGTTGCGAGGAGTAAGGGAAGTTGACTGAGGAGTTTCTCCCATTGACCATCTGCTTTGGTGCTGCCCCTGAAAATCAGTGCAAGGTACATGAACTCCAGCCATGCAATTCATGTAGCTGGAGCTGTGTATGTTAAATTGATTTTCTCCACCAGTACAGACTTGACCTAATATTTCAAAAAATGTTAGCAAAGCAAGTTTTGACATCCATGTTCATCACCTCAAATCTGCTTGGTTTTGAGGAGGGATCTAAACAAGAGGAGTCTAAAGCCCTTTATTCTATGCAGTAAGTAATTGAAAAGCCATGTTGACATTTTATATACATACATGAGATACCTTTTTTTCAGTGAATTTAAGTTTCGTGTTTTAGTCTTGAACTCCTGTTACATACAAACTTTATTCCAGGAAGTATGCTGGATCTGGAAAAGTAGTAAACAACTATAGACTGTGAATGCATATCTTCCCCAATAAAGATGGGGGAAGAATAAGAACAGCTACATGTTAATTGAAAATAACAAAATATTATAGAATAGCTATACATACTAGACTAAGCTAATTCTGTGGTGTTGATGAAAATGTGCAACTTTTTGACCAAAACATTCTGCTCAATCACATCAAACATTACTAAATATATAATATTTCACTGTGCATGGATATTTTTACAGACAGTAAGCATCATCACATGAAAACTGAGCCCCAACAAACACAATATCAGGTATTGCCTACTTGTGGGCTACATATATTGGGCCTGATTTTTAGAAGTGCTAATACCCCAAACTCTAGTTGAAGTCAACAGGAACTACAAGTGTTGTCAGCACATGATTATATTGGGGCTAATGCCAACAATGAAAAGAAGTTTTCAGAAACCAAAAATGTCTTACGCATTTCTAGGATCCCAAGTGGAGTTTATCTTTAGGTCGAAGCTCAAATATTATTTGCCTTGAGATTTTACAATGCCATAATAGAATTAGTTTATGTATTTTAAATAGTCTTCATATAGTAAAAAAAAAGTTGTTTTAAAGATCTTTTCAGATTAACTGGGAAGTTGTGTGCACTGTCTTTCACTAAAATGTATTAAACTTACAAAAAGTTGCAACCATCTGATTGGTAATGAAGCACAGAATCCAGCTTTAAAAGTAACCTAAATTTCCATGGCGCTGAAGTTTAATGACCTTTGATTTTTAGAGGCAAAATGTGGTTTGAGATAAGTGTTAATTGTTTTCTTTCCAATTTGAGAATTGTAGAGCTGCAAGACAGCACCAGATTATTAGATATTTCATCTGCCATCTGCAGGAAAGGAGGGGGGGGCGCGCAGAGAAGGCATTTACTCAGGTTTTACTGTTAGCATTTGTACAAAAGAAGCCCATACTTCCTTTGTTTCTGGGGAAGAAATGTAAGGGTCCAAGCAATTAGCAGAAACACAGGTTTTTTTAAACAGTTGCAAGTGTGACATCAATGAATTTAACTATGTTTTCCTTACATAATAGCCTGTAAGATCAGTCTAAACATACATGAGGGAATAGAAAAAAAAATGGACAGAAAGGAAAGAATAATAGTTCTCAAGATCTGGAAAGATTTCCGGGCTCCTCTGAAGGCTGGGGTAACCAATTACTGCAGATAAATAGGTTCTAGTTTGCCAATATGGATCCCAACACATGGTGAATGAACTTTTAAAATCACCATTAGTTATCCCCCCCACACCCCCCGCCGCCTCTGTGAAGCAAATTAATGGGTATAGCAGAGGAACACATCTGTTTCAGCCTGAAGGATGCTACAACAGACATGTATGCTTTAATATGCAATCTTTAATATGCATATCAACACTAGAAATAATTTTCACTCTGCAATTTCATCCATAACTCAAAAAAACCTTGAAGAGGTGCTGCTGAAATTAACACTATAAACATACATAAATTTAGTCCTACAGGAAAGTACCAGGCAGCATTTACACTCTGATAGGATCCATTCCAGGCAGTCATGATTTGTGGAACAAAAGTAATTTTTCGTTCATTTTACAACCTTTGTGACCAAATCTGAAAACTCTTTCTGGCCTTTTGTCGAGCTACTCAGGGTAACAAGTATGCCCAAGTGTTCTCCATCTTGGACCGTTTTCCAAAACCACCACCTACTGCAGTTGCTACCAACACGTTGTTAGTTAATCAAATCAAACTGCCAACTCTCCTGGGGTTTTCACCCAGCCAGGTTTTTTGCGTATTTTTAGATCGAGTAAAGTTCAATGGCTTGCCATAGCTTTTCTAGGGTCCAAAAACCTGCCATGTGCCTGTGTGTGTGTGTTTGAAATAAGAAGCGGATACACAATTATTAGGTTTTCATGAAGGTATGTGGTTTGTATATTTAAACGGAAGTTCTTTAGCTTCACGTGTTATAGACTGCTTAGCCCTACTGTTACGTAATTTAGTTTTCTTCAGCTACTGAATTAAGAGCGTTAGACTCACAGACTGGTTTTGGTGAGCTGGTCACAAATCTAGGAGGTTGTCTATGTTCTGCTAAGAGGATGAGCAATGAGATTTATTTGTTAGATTTAGTCCAGTGGGGTAACGTAGCAGCCCACATAATAGATCTGTGAGTACTGTGCATAACCAAAAAGAAACAGAACAATTTTTTCCTCATCTTTTTCTTTTTTATTCCGTTTCCCTTTATGGTCTCCTCTTTTTGTCTCACTTCCATTGAGGTCTTGTCACTCTTGCAATTACTCCTATTCTCTCTCCATTTTTGCCTCCCTTCTGTTGTTTTTCCCCTTTTCTGCTGTCTTAATTGTTCTCTTCTCTTGTAAATTCATGCAAGCCACTGAAAGGGAATGTCAGAGCCATACCCTTTCATTGGAGCATTTTACCCAGAGAGCTACTGCAAGGGAAGCGGATTCATTTTGCTGGTGAATTGAACTCCCAGCAGGAAAGTGAGAAAAAGCACCTCTGAATTTTATTGTGGGTAGATTCAGAATAGTTGTGCACAAAGCAGACACCAGTGCTCCCTGTCCAGTTTTCTAAAGCAGAAAGGGGGTAAAAAAGGAATCTTTCATCAACATGCATCCCGGTGTTTAGGTTGCTGCTCTATTCCAACCCCATTTAAGCACGTGTAGCAATATTGGCTTATTACTTTTGAAAGCAACAATAATGATAAATTGTTACTGTATCTAGTGTACATATTTCACTTTAAACATGACTTCAATTTTATGCTTGTACCTCTATGGGAAAAGACTGATTTCTAAACAGTACGAGGGGATGGATCCCAACTACTACCAATAACTGAGACTCTGGGATCACACCTGCATACCTCACTGGGATGAAGATACTCTTTATTCACTCATAGCTATAAATGTTCTGATGGGAAATCACTATCAAAGGTCAAAATTCATAATTAACTAGACATCTTAGATAATTACCCTACAAGCTTTACAAAAGCTCAACTATTGCCATAGTTTCTAAGGACAGTAAACACTTTGATTTAGGGATGTTAAATATCGGTTAATTGATTAGTCGGTTAACCTCATGAATTCTCATCGGTTACTTGACTATGCTATAGGCCCCGGGGGTGGGGCCAGCAGCTAGTGTGCTCCAGCCCCACCTCTGAGGCGCCCCCTGGCATTCTGTACTGTTGTCTCTGATACAGAGGCAGCAGCTCAGGGTGCCAGGCGGGAGCTGGTCTGCGAGGGGAGCCAGTTTAAAACCCAGCTCCCCTCACGGACCGGCTGTCTGTCGCCTCATGCTGCTGCCTCTGATCCAGAGCCAGAAGCGTGGGACAGCAGCTGGCTCCCAAGGAGCCAGCTGCACTGTGGGCTCTGCTATATAAGCTTTACACTCTTACATCCCTAGTCTCTAGGTAGATTTTGAAGGTAAAAGACGGATCTGGCTCATTAAGTTTTGTCTCCAGGACTGTGCTCTGGGTCAGAGTTGACAAAGAAGTTCCAAGAGTTACCCAGGAAGTTCTTCTCAATGAAATTTGGACAACATGAAAGAGAAAATAGGTGAAAATAGGTCTCCACAATGGTATCAGGACTGTTCTTGGCTGAACACTGCCCAATTCTTTTGCTTTAAACCTTGGACAAAGAGTCTATTTTTTAAATAGTGAATTGGTTCCCAAATTAATCTTCACCATCGCCATATGTTTCACATTTCCACAGGAAGAAAAATTTATTACATTGCCTAAATGGATAGTTTGATTGCACAAAGAGGTATTAAAACACAATTATCAGAACCCCACATCAATGTAGCAACTTTTCATTCACCTGTAGTAACTTTACAATTTCACTAGCCAGATCATAAATCTTACTAACCAGCCTCCTATAAATCTAAATAGCCAAACTTTAAAAGAGGTTGACCATGTAACTTCTCTTCTGATTCACTTTGTGGGGAAAGAGAGAGGTTGGGATGTTAATTTTCTAGGTTTCAGTAAACAGTTCTAAAGACACTTTATCTCCTGCTTAATACAGACATAGCATTGTAATCTTGGTAGTATCAGTACAACCTTGCTCTCTGCATATAAAAGAACTATCTATTCCTCTTCCTTGTATAAAAAAGGTTGGAGAGAGCATTCGCAGTCATCATATGATTCTATTCCATGGAGTAGACTGAGAAAAATATATCACCGGCCAGCTTATCTGTTATTCTTCTGCTCTGTAAGTCAGCTCTAATACCAATCTATAAATCTCATCTAACAACATCTTCAATGCTCAGGGGAAGAGGAAAGTATGACATTTGCCCCATTCTCCAAATAGTAGGAGCCATTGTCCCAGCCTTAACTATCTCTGAATCTTGGCTCAGTTAAAACAACATGTCATTAATTAACAGCTATGTGTGACAAACTGTTTTATGCCAACATGTCCATCTTAAGTAACACAAGAATCGACTGTTTCTCATGGACAGCTTAGTACACTGAAAAGCAAAAAGTTGCCACTTCTGCACTAATCTTGCAACACTACACAGTGGGATTTTAGGATGTTGACTCTGAAGTCATCATTTTGAATCTATATCAACTATGAAAGAGTGAAAGACAGCTTGTGGTTTCTTTCATGTATGTACACTGTATTTATTTTCTAATACATAACTAGTATAATGTAATGATAAAATATCCTCATGAAACCATGGAAATCTATATGTATCTTAAATGTCACCAAAATACTTAACCAAAATATCATAGCAAATGCACTATCCACATCATGAATCGAGGCACGTGCACAATAAAAGTAACCTGTACTTACAATCTGGTTAACTTCAGTGTGTTCTGGAAAAGCAGCTCTGGTAAAACCTGTAATTTATTCTTGTTCAGACGCCTAAACAAATAAAGAGAATACAGTTAACACAAAAAGGGCATTACAATAATTTTCATTCTAAAGAGCCTGTTCCATCTTTCAAAACACACGTAACTGCTACTAAAAGATGTGAAAAGTCCTAGTATTATGCTAGTGTAGAATGTAGGAGTCTTTGTATACATTATTAACGTACAGGGTAAGGACATCATGCCATCTGTAGACCACCTGGCCAACCACTTTGAAAAAACAAGACAGAGACAGCAAATATTAAGTCAGAATGCTGTAGTTCGTATGAGTAGTATCTGCATTTTCAAGTTGAATTGGATGCTTATTATCATACAAATCACAAGGCTACCATTGAGTTGAGTTTTCAGTGCTTTGAAGAGACTTGCAGAAGGCTTTCATTTTTCTTTCTAAACATATAGGCAACAATAAGTTAAATATCCTAACCATCCAGGAATTATTTTCAGACTACCTCTCGTACATGGATATATGATTTTTTAAAGTCATATACTAAACATTAACTTTGAAAATCTGAGCAATATTGTGAAAACCATAAAAACACATTTTAATGGGACTAAACTTGCAAAGGATTCTGCAATTGGAAATTTAACCTATTTTACTAAAAGAAACTCCTAAAATAACTTCTTGAGAACTTGTTTTAATATTTACTTTCTAGTTAATTTTAATATACTCATTTGACCAACTTTTGCAAATACACTGTGCCAACTGGGAAAAGTTTATTTGCCCATCCTGCACTCCATCAAATACAAAAATATCTATCATCCCAAAGTAAAAATGATCTTTATGACTGTTATGCAAAACTGAAATCAACTTAATGTGGACAAAGCAGCCCGCTTTACAAGCACAATTTAAATAATGCAATGTACCACAAAATCGACATCTGTTCATCCACAAGGTCAGTAAATATTACTTAAATGTAACAACTGACCTGAACTCATAGAAAAGACATTCAGAGCTAAAACTAAATATCTGGCTCCAGTCTCCCACAGAATAGTTCTGTTTTGTGTCTCTCTATGGCTTTAAAAAAACAACACACGACATTTGGCTAATCTGTCCTGAATGTTTATAACAGTAGTAATGGGTCTGATTCCACGATATGATGGGGGTTACTAGGGTTCTGCTTTCCAAAGCCACACAAGTTCTTTGAGAGAGATACTGATGCTTAACCTCCAGTTCCTGGTTTCTAATTCTCTTGGATGCTGAGTGCTTCTTTTCATTTTCCATTCCTTCCAGGATTTATTCGCATTACAGGCCTGCACCATTTTGACCTAAAAGGTCTTCCTCAATGATCATCTAAAGTGGTCACTGGAACAGAAAGGCTGGTGTTTTTAGAGGGCTACCATATGAATAAATCTAGCAACAATGGGGAAAAAAAGGAATCATATATGTATTTCTCTTTGTGACATCAACACAAGGCTGGCTTTGGAAGATTTGCATCCAGTAGGGTATACCTAATACAAGCAATAAATTTGGTTTACCTTCCAGTACATTTCAGTAAAAAACACACAAGCTAGTTTTTTTAGGGAAGTAACTGTTTAGGAGGGTGCGTCTATACTGCACCGTAACTCAAAATAAGATACGCAATCTGAGCTATGCACATTGTATATCTTAATTAGATGCTATTTCGAAATAGCTTATTTCGTCATTTGGCATTGTCTACACAGCACCAAATTTTGAAATAAAGCACTATTCAAAAACATCTCTTACTCTTCGTAGAATGAGGTTCACAGGGACATTGGAATAGCGAGCCCAAAATAACAGGCTTGTGTAAAAACACAGGATTGCTATTTCAGGATACTCCGGTATCCCGAATAATGTTGCAGTGTAGACGTACCGGAAGGAGTACAGCAGAAAGGGATCTAGGGGACATAGTGGACCTCAAGCTAAATATGAATCAACAGTGTGACACTGTTGCAAAAAAAGCAAACATCATTCTGGGATGCATTAACAGGAGTGTTGTGAGCAAAACATGAGAAGTAATTCTTTCACCCGACCCTGCACTGAGGAGGCCTCAGTTGGAGTATTGTGTCTAGTACTGGGAACCACATTTCAGTAAAGATGTGGAGAAATTGGAGAAAGTCCAAAAGAGAGCAAGAAAAAGATTAAAATGATTAAAAACATGACCTATGAGAAAAGATTGAAAGAACTGAGTTTGATTATTCTGGAAAAGAGAAGACTGAGAGAGGACATGATATCCTTCCAAGTACGTAAAAGGGTGTTACAAATAGAAGGGAGGAAAATTATTCTCCTTATCCTCTGATGGTAAAAGAAGAAGTAATGGGCTTAAATTGCAGCAAGGGAGGTTTAGTTTGGATATCAGGGAAAACTTCCTACCCATTGGGGTGGCGAAACACTGGAATAAATTGCCTAGGGAGGTTGTGGAATCTCCATAATTAGAGATTTTTAAGAGGAGGTTAGACAAATATCTGTTAGGGATGATCTAGACGATGCTCATTCCTGCCATGACTGCAATGGATTGGACTTGGTAACCTCTCCCTGATAACTTTTGGCTCACTCCCATCTGTTTTTACCAAATATGAGAAAAAAATTTGCTTGTAAAATATGCATGAGCTTGAGTAAGACTTTATTCAGGATTCTTAATACAGTAAAACTCCAATAGTCCAGCATCCAATTGTACAGCACTCCCGATAGTCCGGCATCAAAATGGAAAGAGCCTAGTGAGTGAGCTTTGGCAAAAAACAAGCCACAAGGCAGCAGCGGCAGCAGCTGAACTGAGCGAAAAGGGTAAAAAAGGGTTAAAAAAACTAAAACAGTACCGTATACTGTGTACAGTATGTACAATAAAAAGGGTTAAAAACACTACAGTACCAGTTTATAGTACCTCCTGATAGTCCAGCACATCTGATAATCCGGCACTACCTAGGTCCCAAAGGTTCTGGATTATCAGAAGTCTACTGTAATAGCAGCAGTCATATCGATACAGCAGTTATGGAATAAAAATCGCAGCTATTCACTCGGATACATTTAATCTGGTATAATTCCAGAAGCTGCTACACAGCAAGCACAAAGCTCTCCTGCCATGAGTATGGCAAAATCCCGCATTGCCCCTTTATTTACTGAACAGGAACAGCTGTATTTTTAAGGGGCGGGGAACAATTCTGCTGCTCTTTTCACTCCTCTCCTGACAGTGGCATTTCCTTCTTGATGCGACAAAGTTATCACACACTGTGATTAAAAACTGATTCAATGGGGGCACCAGGTCTTTCAATCAAGAAGTGATTCACTGGCTAGAGCAGCCCTTCATGGCTGGCTGTAATACAAGGTGCCCTCTTTCCCTGGCACCCTGTGCTGACTGCTGCTTTGGCCCTGCAGTAGGCTGCTTCTTGTGACTCGACCCTCTGGGCAGGTTACATTCATCCCCCTCCCGCCCCCTCTTAAAGGTAACAAAGAGTACCAGAACACAGTACCGGTAAGCCAATGCCTTCTAACCAAGTTTTAGCTTGGCTGGGCTCAGTGATCCTTAAACCCCTCCACTCAGGAAGTTTCCATCTCACCCTCATCAGTGTCTCATAGGGGAAATCAGGGCCTTCATCTACTCTGGGTTCCAATGCAGGGACCGGTGGAAAGTAGCTAAGATCCCCCTTAGATCACTGCTGCTTTCCTGCATTGCCTCCTTCCCTCGGTTTGTTTCTAGGCTCTTTAATCCAGCTCCTTCCTCCACAGACCCTTTGCCTTTTCCTGGGCTCCACAGAGTTCTTTCTTGCTTCAAGAGGCATCTCCCTGGGCTTCTCTCTACCTCTCCTAGGGGTGTTAAATAGAGGTTAATTAGCTCATCAATTAGTCGATAAGCGGGTGCACTCGCTACCCCCACTGTAGCTCTGCATTTTAAATATAGTAGGAACCAGGCACACAGGCAGCCCAGCTCTTACTACATTTAAAATGCAGAGCTGCAATGGATATAGCTCCCAGGGCCGGCTCCAGTAGTCAAATCCCTAGCCTCTCCTGTGGCTATCTGTGTGTTTTCTTCTGAAGACCCTGCCCCTGGGCTGCCTCCCTTTTGTTCAGGCTCACCAAGAAAGCTTGGTCTCTCTGGCTTCCCAGTCCCTCTGTGCTGGCCCCTTTCCAGAGCTTCCTTCTGAGGAGATCACAAGGCTGAATCTCTTCCTGGGGCTCCAGCCTCCTTTCTACTGCCCTGAAGACCTTCCTTCCTTCACCCCACTCCTCACAGCTAGGGACATCCTTAACTCAGCCACTCAGCTCCTCCACAGCAGGGCCTAATCCTAAATTGGACCTGGTTCCAGTCAACTTTTTCCATCAGTTTGGAGCATACGCTCTCACACAACTCATGTTCTCCAAGTCCAGCTATAGTACATCAAGTCAACATGCTAGGTTCAGATACTAGCTCAGCACTGCCCATGTCCTGCAGGCACTGGGTATAACTAAGTGATTCACATCTGAGGCATTCAATTGAAGTTAAAAGGGACAGGTCCAATGTGCATTGTTGCTCATCGATTACCATGGTGGGCAGTCTTTTCTGACATTGACAAGCATTTGAAATGCTACAATCACACTTGTTTTACTAGACCCTAGAAACCTCAACTTGCCACAGTAAATCTGCCTCCTTTGCTACTGAGTAGATACTTGCCTCCTATTATTCCCTCCTGAACAGGACTAGTGATTTGCTTAATAATTGTTTCTGGAGTTTGGTTACCTGAAATTTACTGTAACCAAAACTTACTTAGGTCTAGTTATGCATCCAGCCTGTAGCAATCTCAGAGCCAAACTGAAAATCGCAGCCTTCTGATGCTTCAACTAGTTTTACAAATTTCTTCTCTTTTCTATGCTCTCTAGTGATCTATATTGGGTTACCACACTTAGGGTACGTCTACACTTGCTCCCTAGTTCGAACTAGGGATGCAAATGTAGGCGACTGAAATTGCTAATGAAGCGGGGATTTAAATATCCCGTGCTTCATTAGCATGATCTCGCCGGCACGCGTTACTCCGCTCAACAGCTGTTTCGAAAGTGAAAGTGCGCTCTGGGACGCATTAGTTTGAACCAAACCCCCCAAAATGAGGAGTAACGTTAGTTCGAACCAAGGGGTTTGGTTCAAACGAATGCGTCCCGGCGCACACTTTCACTTTTGAAACAGCTGTTGAGCAGAGTAATGCGCCGGCTTTAAATCCCTGCTTCATTAGCAATTTTGGTCGCCTACATTTGCATCCCTAGTTCGAACTAGGGAGCAAGTGTAGACATACCCCACAGACTGAAATTTTTATAGGCCATTTGTCCTTTCATTTAAATTTTAAAAAGCTAATATCTCTACATTAAGAGTCAATTTGTATCTCTCATTGTGTTCTATCCTCTAACTTTACTATCTGGGAGCTAAAATGAAGGCTGCCAATTGAGGATCCTCCACTCACCAATGTATGTCCATTCATTACCTATTTTCCATTCAACAAAATTCCAAGTTCCTCCTTTGAACAACCCTCCCATCAGCATTGGAATTTAAAATGAAATCGCAAGGAAAGCACACATATAAAGGTTACATAGTAAATAAACATTAAGGTTCAACTGCTATATTTAGTGCCTTACCAAAATCACATCCATTTTGGTCAATTTCACGGTCATAGGATTTTTAAAATCATACATTTCGTGACTGCAGCTATTTAAATGTGATCACTCGCTGCCCTGCTTTGAGGTGAAGCCAAAGTTTAGGAGCACTCTCCTCTATAGCCACATGCATAAATTCATAACCATATTCTAAATCCATGTCCAACCAATTCTGAAGCACCGAGTGTGAACTAGCCACACTCAACTGGCCAAATAGCCACATGTGGATGGTGTGCTGGACACCACGGCCCTAAACACATATCTCACAATGGTTATTAAATTCATAACATTTACAAGCTTTCACAAAAGACCGTACCTTACCTACTTTTATAGTACAATAATAGATTGTGCAATCAGTTGCTTGTTTTGGAGGTTTAACTCTTCTGTTATGCCCTTAGGTATTTAGACCCTGATCATCCCAATGACATCAATAGCAAGAACTATAAAAATTCCCACATGACTTTCATCCTCCTTTATTTCCCATCTTCTATGCTAGAGAGAAACTTCAAAGCTCTTGCCAAAAAAAGCCTTTGTGAAGATTGCCAACGTGTGCTACGAGACTTCCTTATCTAGGATTTTAAAATATAATCTTATTTTGGAAGATTAAATTGAATGTGTTTTTAAATTTCAAAACTACATTTAGAAGAATTGCTCTTTGGGAGAATAAAGGCTTTAAATGACCATTTAGTGGTGTTACTTCCTTCAAATTATACGTAAGTGGCTGCCAAATGTGAGAGAACCATAAATGATTTTTTCCCCCACAACACACCGTGTTCATAAGAACCCCACCACAGTGCCCCAAGGCAGGACTCTTTGAGAATCGCAAAGAAAGCTCAGCGCAAGCTGTAAGTACAAACTGAAGTGAATTCCTGAAGCAAATATTGGAAATGCCAGGACAGGGTCTGACAAATTCTACCCTTCACCTCTTCACAAGTGTCACATGAAAGCACGAACCGCGCATGCTTTGGGAACACAGCACAGCAGCACCATTCTCTTCCCAACCAAAAAAGCTCGTGGGCGGGGGGGTTAGAAATTCCACAAGCTGGCTGGAGCCTTTCATCTGCGACAGCATGTCACATCTGCAGCCTTTACTGCCATGGAGCCATTAGGTGACAGAAGAGACAGCGTTAATAGACAAGTTCAGTATGCAAACATTGGCAGGACCGTGCCACTGATGGAGACAGCTCCTCTCTCTTTGCACAGGTTTGTTTCAGGTACGTGGAGAAGCACATTATACAACCTGCTTCCTCTTTCGTACTTCATTCTCTCTAGAAAGCAACGTGAAGTTTAGCAGCTTTAATGATACATCCCCTCATGCTTGGAAGAGGAGGAGAATTGTGTCTTTGATAACACTTGAACATTGCTTTTCTATTTATTTAACAGAAGAATCGAGTCAGTTCTCACTGACCTATCAAGGTCAAGTTTATTTTACCAAAAGCTGTACAATGTTGATATTTCAAACAATGCTAAATGTTTTGTTGCCCTGTCCTTTCCCAGAGCCTGATCCAGCCATGCGATAAATTTGTGTTGAGAAGTACAGAATACGCTCAAATCCCAAAGTCATGACTGGCCTCCAAACTATAGGCATAGAAAATTTTACTTTTTATTTTGGGAAGTAACTGAAATGGAATGAGGGCTAACATCAAAATCAATGGGCCCTGATTTGCACTAGGGAGTTATTTCAAAATAACAAGCAGAGCATCCACACTAGCAAGCCCGTTATTTTGAAATAACGGGCTGATTATTTTGAAATAATAAATCCTGCTTTCCATGAGGAATAACATTTATTTCCAAATAATTCTTTTGAAATAGCAGTAGTGTGGATGCTCCATTGCTGCTATTTCAAAATAACTACTCCCCAGAGTCACTCAGAGTAATTACTCCCCAGTGCTTCCTGGGGTTCTAAGTCGAGGTAGCGCGTCCACATTAAGGGAGTCTGTCTCGAACTAATTTCAAGGCTTCCCTGTAGTTTCGACATGCTATTTCAAAATAGTCATTTTGGGAGTTATTATTTCAAACTATGTTATTTTGAAATAACTTCCTAGCGTAGACATGCGGTGGGATAGCTACTGAGGGTACATACGTCTTCAATACAGAGCGGGATTGGCACCTGGGTCAGGGCATGCACATTCACCAAGAGTGTGTCTAGAGTACACCTCTCTGTCGACAGAGAGATGTAGATTAGGCATGTTGAAATTGCTAATGATAATTGTTAGGGATGTTAAAATATCCTGCACCTCATTAGCATAAACATGGCCACCGCTTTTTTTCAAAACGGAGTTTTTTCGGAAAAAATGGCAGTCTAGACACGGATCTGTCAAAAATAAAGCCTTTTTCAACAGATCCTGTAAACCTCATTTTTTGAAGAATACAGGATCTGTCAAAAAAGGCTTTATTTTCAACAGATCCACGTCTAGACTGCTGGGTTTTTAAAAAAAAACTCCATTTCAAAAAAAAGTGGTGGCCATGTTTATGCTAATGAGGCGTGGGATATTTAAATCCTGGTTTCATTAGCAATTTCAACATGCTTGATTTGCATCCCTCTGTTAACAGAGGGATGCAGTCTAGACGTAGCCCAAATGTGGATGTGGGTAACTGCATTGGTTGTTAGGGATGTTAAAATGCATGTAATTGGCTAACTGTGTAACCACTGAACATTTCAGTGGTTACACGGTTACATGTGGGGTGGCAGCCCACTCCCTGGGAGCCAGTGCACTTTTAAGGCTGGTCCTCGCACATACTGGCTCCCTGCCTTCTGCCCCCACACTGCTGCCTCTGATACAGAGGCAGCAGCACAGGGCAGCAGTCAGTTCCCTGGGAGCCTGAACAGAAGCTGAGGGTAACCGTTTCTGTTTAAAGATGAACAAGTAGTCTGTTACCTGTTTAAACGGCTACACTCTTACATTTCTACTGTCTATGTGTCCACATGACTTCTAGAGGTAAATCCATGGGCTTTTTTCTGCTTAAGTAAGTGAAGATGCTCCACGGTTCTTTCCTAATCAACTGTGGGACAACTCGTCTGTCCTGTGCACACTGAGGAATTGTGGGAAGGCAGTGGAGAAGTCTCAGCATTGAAATGGTTCAGTGTGGTTTAATGAGATTAGCTTACCAGCCTGAGTGAAGTGTGAAACCTGGGCTCTAACCTTCACCCTTCCTTCCTGTGCCAGCAAGCCTTGAAAGTACCATGTAAGTTGGGTCAGAGTTACCAGGAGTGGACAAGAGGGAGATTATGGGCAATATCCAAGTAAGAAGCTTGGCAAACTCAGCAGTGAAAAGATATCCCTAAAGGAAAGTATATTGCCTCCACTTAACATAGAAGCATGAAAGGTCTCTGAGAAAGAAAGCCTTACTATGAACAAAATGCCTGTAATTAAAATAAGCCTTTAAAGTCTGCTACTGAGTGCAGCTTACCAAAAACTGAAGCCATTTGTGATCATAGGAGAGAGAATGAACAATGGAAAGTACAGAACAATATTAAAATCAGCTGCAAAGTGGTTTCATGATCATAAAGAGATAATCTAAGCCAAATGTTTATTTTTAACATTATTAATTATGTTGACATTATTTTCATTGTGACTACACTATGTAAATTACAGTAATTTAGATAAATCACTTCTTAAACTATAGCGGTGGGATACTCAATATATCAGAATAAAAAATTTGCTGGATTTTGGAATTAAAGCCTAATTTAGCATTCCTTATTAACTCTGTAATAGGCACTATGCAGATGAAATGGGAATGACACTTTTGGGAACATCATTACTAGAATTAAAATCTTCAGTAAACTAAAAATTAAGACTTCAGAATCCCTCCATCCACACTGATTTAACAAAACTGAGCAAAGATATCTACTGTTCCAGTTAAATGACTGCATGCCATCCAGAAATGGACAGGTGTGGTGTGTTGAACCAACTATTGGCAACAGTTTACAGGGGTCGCACTTCAGAGATATTATCGAATATATACCTAATAGAAATCAACATCTGTCAACATGAACCTTCATTGGCACATAGGTCAGAATTATCAGACTCCTTCAGAGCAGAGGAAATATGGGAAATGTATTGGCATCTAGGGATCTCATGTATTATTTCTCAATTTAAGTAAAATACCAGAATTATAAAGAAGTGCTTTACAACATTTGCTCGTGAGGACAATTTGTTGCATTTTGAATATCACACCAAACACATTTCAAACTGAAATCACACATTTTCAGAAGAAACATTTTTTTTTCAAAATGGTTTCCTAGCTGATGCTGAGTTTAAAAGCCAATTATTTATTTGTCCATCAATTCAGCCAAGGCCACAGGAGAATGCTGTGCTCATAAATAAGACCAACAAATGTTCTTGGAAGAGCACACTTCCAAATTACCTCCTGTGAAAGACTGAAGAAGCCCTAGCATGGCTTTATAGAAAAACATTACACTTCATTTGTTTCCTCCCTGAAATTCTCATTTACTGACACCTGTCACATTAGGGGTCCATTTGTGGGGAAGTGCCTAAGGCCTGGTCTACACTAGGACCTTAGTCCGAAATTAGCCCCCCAAGGTCAATTTTCTAAGCGAAGCATCCACACTACCAAGCCCATTATTCCGGAATAAGAGGCCACAGAATTCCAACTCTGTAGTCCTGCTTTTCACGAGGAATAACACTATTCCCGAACTTGTAAGTCCAAAATAACGTTAGTGTAGATGCTCCGCTGCTGCTAATTCAAACCAAATGGCCTCCAGGAGGCCTTCCACAGCTCCCTAGAATGCTTCCTGGGGCTCTGAGTCTGAGGCAGGCTCCTTTAATGTGGACACAGACGACATTCAATTCTTCCCTGCAGTGAGGACACAGAACTTTGAATTTATAGAACAGGGTGTCCAGAAGTAGAACTTAGTACATTCGAAATAATCACCTAGTGTAGACATGGCTTAAGAGAATAAGGCACCGCTTGGTCTGTAACCGTGGCAGAATAGTGGGCATAGGGAGTACTGTAGGTTGGTGATCCAGCCTAAAGTGGGGTGGACCACAGAGTTACACTCTGGGAAATAATGCACATAGGAAAGTGCCCCCAAGAATAACTGGGGAGAGATCACAGTATGACAATACTGTACATGAAACACATGTAAATTTTCATTTATTGAGAATATAACTTTCCAGACTTACTGTGATACAGAGTAGGATTCACAGCCACTACCATCGCATGTAAAATATGTATTCGATGCTCAATTTGCAATCAAGAACACAAATCTGACACCAGGGTACTTGAAGCACATGTCCTTAGAATGGCTAATTGCTGTACAGCAAGTCACAACATGCCTAATTCTTGGAATAAAACTCAGGTTTTTGCATGAGCAGTTTAACTTATGTAATGGGCTGTAGCCACAGTTTTAATCCTATGACTTGTGAAATACCAGGGGAGAGCATAAATAGTTTCTTAAAACACTGAGTGCAATTCACTGCAAGAGCCTACTAAGTGGAGGCTGTAAAAATGAGAAGGCAATACTAAAATTAGTACAAATCACTCAACTAGCACTGTAAACCTACATATTTCTTTGCATGTCTTTGTTATGACATTAAAAGAAAAGCCATTGTAGCATCAGACACACTGATTCTTCCTAAATTACTATGCTTAATTACTATACTTAATTACTATACTATATTACTTTACTGCAATATACATCATCATACTCTCTGTAATTAAGATGGCCTTGAAAGGTCAAATGCATATGGGGATACAAACCTAGCTGAAGTTTTGTGATGTCTGGGTACAAGAGTTTGGTTTCAGCCTATGGAAGTTAATTGTTAACTAGTTAATAAATAGGGGCTGGAGCAACCCACCACCCACCATGGACAGGGATGCTCCAGCCCAGCCGGAGCAGCCCCTGTCCACAGCAGGCCCATGGCGCTCCAACCTGGCCAGAGCAGCCGTTGTTCCTAGCAAGGAGGGGCCCGTTCTAGCCCATCCATGGCAGGCAGGGGGCTGCTCCAGCCCAGACAGACTAGAGCAGCCCCCTGACCTGCTCCCCATTTAATCGCTTAACTGGTTAAACTTAGCGTTTGACCGGTTAACCAATGAAATGGGTTTTTACATCATTATCTCATCTGGTCTCTGTTTTTCTAATAAGTTTCTTGACATAAAACCCTTCCATCCCTGCACATAGTGCAGTGTTAAATCTGGCAAGTTCAGGTATGCACACGTTGAGAATTGCAGGCTTATCTACACTGAGATCCCTCTACATAGACCACAACTGTTACAACACCAGCTTCATATAATCCATTCTTCAGTACTAGACATTGGTATAATTCAAGGCAGGCCCCCTTTCCATAAGATTGCAAAGAACAAGAGCAATATCCGTACTGCTTGGGGAAAGGCAAAACGTGTGTGTGTGTACTCTGGAAGTACAGCAGGAGCTCTGGAAGTATAGCTCTGGATGGTGCATCTGAGGCAACTGGGCTCACCTGAGCTTTGAGAGGTGATGAGCTTCAGGCAAGCACAGGTATGTGGACCTTGGGTGAGTCTAACCCTTTCCCCCACATGCTGTGTCTCTTTGGATGAATGGACAAAACTGTGTCTGGAAGGAGCTGTTTGGAGTCAGTCAGTTTAATCAGCTGCTAGTTACAAGCTGTGGAGAGGCCTGACTTACAGAGAACACTCAGGCCTGTCATGTTAGCATGGTTGGAACCCAGGGGACTACCATCCCAGGATCCCATTGAAAAGTTTGTCTACATGGTGAGGCCAAGCCAGGGTGTGCATCTGTAACATGCTAACCGGCTGTGCAGTCACAGAGCAACAAGTCAGACTGGACTGTGAAAGTTTCTGTGCATGGAAGCAGTGGTTCACATGGCCCTTGCTTTCCCTAATACTTATCTTAAAAAAAAATGAATAAACGTTTTCTCATTGGGCATCAAGTACTTTTCTTTTCTTTTCTTTTCTTTTCTTTTCTTTTCTTTTTTTTCTTTTCTTTTCTTCATAACTGGACCATCCACAGGGAAAAAAGTAACGGTCCATCAACTAGGGTTGCCAGGTGTCTGGTATTCACCCGGATAGTCCAGTATTTTTGCCTCCTCTGTAAAAAAATTCAGAGAATACCAGACACCTAAGATGTCCGGTATTTTCTGAAACACTCAGCGCCCGGCCTCCCCACCCCTGAGTCCCCAACACCCCCAGCCCCCATGCTTACCTGGTTCCCCAAGGCTGCCAGCACAAAATGGCTCAACTGCTCCCCTGTTCCTATCCCTGCACTCACTCTTAAAGGGGACATGCTGTTTTAATTTTTTTAATTTAATTTTTTTTGGCTTAGTAAGTCCTTGGAGTCCTTTTTTTTTTTTTTTTTTTGTTCAACAACTTTGGTCTCCCCCCCCCCCCTTGTTTTCCCCTTCTACAGAATTTTTTCCTGGTTTTTTTTTTGGGGGGGGGGTCGGTATTTTTGTTTCAACCATCTGGCAACCCTACCATCAACCCTTTGGCCCAGAGTATTGTTAATTACTAGGCATCCACTTGGCCTAGTTGGAGGTTAATCTATAGAACCTTTTGTAAGATACTGAACACAAAATGTTTCCATTACCACATCTGAAATTATGAAACCTCTGTAAATGTGATTCATGCTGGATTTTGCTGACATTTGGCAAGTTTCTCGGTGAAGAAAGGGACAAGAATTCCCAGTGGGCAAATACTATTTCTACTCAGAGATACTAAAAATCACAATAATGGATTTCAAAAGTTCTAAAGTATGACTCTGTGGCCTATGGGCCATCTGAAGTAGTGGGCTGCGTCCACAAAAGCTCATGATACCATCTACATATTTTGTTAGTCTTTAAAGTGCTACCAGACTATTTATTGTTTTTTTAAGTTTGGTCTATGGAAGCCATTTTATGATATTGTTGATTCCAACATTATAAAATGGCAAGAAATCTGACCAGATATGTGGTGTGTGGGATAGCTGCGAAAAGGTTATAATTTGCCAAGTATAATAATCCTGTTGAGATGTTCTATCACCTTTGCATCATGAGTTACAGTTATGTATGGCATAGCTGTATTTCCAAACTCGTGCTGTGTTTCTGTGTTGCCATCAGCACTAGGCCTACTTGGTGGCCCATCAAGGGCCCTCAGCTAAAGAATGAACCCACTGAAAAGAGCCAAGGACTACACCTTTGGAATCAGCAGCAAAGCATGTGATATACCTGTGGATAGCGAACTCAAAGGATTCCACACTATGTGCTGGGCAGCTTGTGTGTGGAACAAAGGAAATACCAGCCCTATGACAAAACACTATAAAAGGCAGCTGCATCTTCTCCATTTTGTCTTCATTCCTGATTCTTAGCTCTGGAGTTGAGCTTTTAGCAATGATGTGTTGACATGGCCTTCCCACTAAACATCGGCAGTGTAAACACTAGGGGCACTTTTGCTGACAAAATACTTCCACCCCCGACAAGTGGGGCACACATTGTGGACAGGAGAGTGCCTCTGCCAACAATGAGTCATTTACACTAACACTTGCCACAGCGAAACTTGACTTTCAGGTGGTGGATTTTTTAAAGCACCTATGGACAACAAACATTTTGTTGTTGAATTTACAGTATAGACAAAGCCTAACTTTTCTAAAAGAACTGCCTGACCCATGCAAGCTGGGGATGTGATCCAGAGGCCAGCAAATGTACCAATACTGCTAAGAATAGGGCTGGGCAAAATAGAGTGTGCGGGCTGGATCCGGCCCACCAAGCCAACGGTTCCAGCCCGGGCTTGTGCCACTTGCTGCAGCCTGATGACTTGGGGCTGAGTGCAGCCTGCTGGGGAGCAGACTTGGGGGGGGATGAGGCTGGGGGCCACTGGAGCCCATACGCAGCACCCACCTGTAGAAGGCATTATGGAATCTGGGGCAATTTTGGTGTCCTATGCAGCTGTGTGTTTTGCATATCATTAGGGATGGCCCTGAAGCCCAGCTCATCAGGGCCAGGTAAAAGGGGGCCCGGGATGACTGAGAAGGAGGGCTCAGTGATACCTTAAGCACCTCACCTGGCATTCCAGGGGTCCCAAACCATCATAGCATCCCTCAGTTTTTGTGTCCTGATAAACTGAGTTATCACGATTCCATCACCTCTGGAGACGTGGGCAAGGGTATATATAGGGGATTGTGGTTTTAATATAACACTGTGGGCATAATATGACCTGTTAAGGAGCTAACCCTTCATGTGTCACAAGGAAGATGTATCCGTAGAATACATCAAAAGCTCCATTAGACTCTTGGCCTAGTTGGGCCATTCACGTATGGGGAACGTCTGAGTGTTGTATTTCGGAATCCAATTAAGTATGTGAAGCATTTTTTCTTCTTGGTCTAAGCCTAGGGTAATCATATACCCAAACCTACGTTAGACGCATGTCACTATTTTAAATCAAGCAGCCAAAAGTCAAAGAACACAATGCAACCTTAGCTCTGTCCCCTCATGCACAAGTTTTACTCCCCAGCTGTTGATATACAAGAACTAATGTATACCTGAATCATTCAGTATATAGTTAGGATAGTGTGACGGTTCAGGGAAGGGGACACAAATTTTATGCCAAGAACAATAAACCTCTTTGGAGGGATGCCTTGCTCACTAGACACCAATCATCACACATGCTGAATGAGGCAAGGACCTATGGGAATAAATTATAGACTAACATGATGCAAATTAATATAGGGAAAGAGTTTCATTTTGTGCACAAACTTAACTCTGACATTTCCTTACTGAGTGCTTCATCTGGAGAACATATTGTGATTTTCATGGACTTTATATGAAATATTTTTCATCAGCTGTCATTTGTTCACTGCTAGGGCTGGGCTAGAGCATCAATCAGCTTTATTCTTGAAACCATGCTTTTTTGCAACAGTCCTGCTTCAAGCAAGCATGTCAGTTAGTCACACCAGTGAACAGAATAGACAGGATTCCTAAATTGCATACACTGTCCAGGAAACAGACTCTGCGTAATGTCATAGATCATGCTCTGTCATTTTAAAAATGGTTGTAGGCCATTATAATCACGGGGCTTCTGCTTTTATTGCTGGCAAATTCAAAGAATGTCAGACAGCCTCACTGACATTCTCCTTTTCCAATGGGTCAGGCTGCCTGTGCACGTAAGCATACATACATACAGATAAAGATCCTTTAAGCTTTTCCAGACCTTCAGCGCATCCGCTGATTTGCAACTGTGACAAATCCCCATGAACAGCTACTTACTCTAGAAATTGGTTGTAGGAGAAAGGCTCTATTTCAATTGATGTTGAAATGGAGATACCCATATTTATTTTGCTACTAACACACCAAGTCTTAGCAGCTAATCTACTAAGTTATGCCACTACTACAATCCAGTTCTCTCTCATGTTGGCTAATTCCTTTCTCAAGTGCAATTTGCTCACATGTAAGATTTTTAACATGCATTTCAACCAGAGTCTGTATAATAGCTTACATTCCCAGGCCCAGATGCATCTCTCGATCCACCCGCCTTTCTTCCATCTGAAATCAGGCAAGGATAAATAGATTCTAACAGAACCAAGCCTTCAGATTATATCCAAAACTGGTTTCATCTCAAACAAAAGCACAGATGTTCTCCTTGGGAGACATAAATAAATGGCCAGCCTGTGGATTGAACCCAATGATCTTCTTGAATAGCTTCCAGGTGTTTCAGCAGCTGTGCTATCAGCCATAGTGTTCTATCAAAGTTACCCTGTACTCTCCAGACTCAGAGATTTCTAAATTATACGCAAGTAAGTTTAATTGATTAGTCTACATATAAACATAGAGCAACCTCTCTCTTTTCCACCTTGTACCTGTGAAAACCACTGTTTATTGTTTACGATCAGTTGCAACAGGACTTGCATTTAAGCAAGCGTTACACTAGATGACAGTGTGCAACACATTAAGTCATTGTTCTCTGCAATGCCTGTAATCAAATGGTATCCAAATTTTAGGGCACATAGCAAGATGAAAATCATATGATCACCAGAAACTGGAACAAAATGAAGCTCCTCTGTATTGAGATTATATTTTCACTGTTCTTAGTGCTTTATTCTCTCCCCAAAGACCGTATATTGCTCCCACTGCCTTTACAGGATAGTGATTAGAGAACAGTAAAAGGAGACTGGACTCATTCAAATACTAACCTGTCAAGAAGCAACTCTTAGGGAGACCATAGTCTGTGATTGTGGACAAGCAGTTTGGCCCTAAATATGTAGGTCATCAGCGCGATCCAATTTCCCAAATGCTTAATACCTCTCACAAGGGGATTCAATTGAAATCTCCATAATTGACTATATATTTTATAGAGTTTGTCTGTTTGATCAATAACTTGAAATAAGTACTCCTCCAACCCAGGGGTGAGTAAAATATGGCCCACGGGCTGGATCCGGCCTGCCAGGCCTCTGGATCTGGCCCGTAGGAGCCTCTGCCAGGCTCTCTGCCTGCCCCGTTCTTGCACACTTCTCAGAGCAGTTCTCTGAATCCTGTGAGCCTAGGAGTGGCAACAAAAAACTTTGTGCACTGCCCCCGCCCCTAGCAAAATGTTGTCACTCCCATTGATTGGTTTCTGGCCGATGGGCGCTGCCTGTTTGCATGAGAGGTAGCTTATGAAGTATCCCAGCCCCTTCTGAGCTCATAGCATTCAGAGTCACACAGGGCCCCTACAGCCAGTGCAGAGGCATGGAAGGCAGGGACCCTGGCTGAGGAACCAGCTAGGCTACTGGTCAGGAACTGCCCAAGTAAGCGGCTCCCATCCAGAGCCTGCCTTTGGCATCCCAGCCCTTCCCTCCCTGCAACCCTCTGCCCCCCTCCTATGCCTCTACCCCACGTACCCCAAACCCATACTCCCTCCCAGAACCTGCTCCCCCCTTCCTGCACTCCTGCCCCAGATCACAACCCCTTCCAACACCCTGCACTCCAGTCTCTTGCCCCAGGTCATGACCCTTCACCCAGACTCCCTCCCAGATCCAATATCCCCTCCTGCATGCTAGTCCCTTACCCCATGCTACCTTCTGCACCCAGCCTCCATCCTAGACTCTGCACCTCCTTCAATAATGTCAGGGAAGAGTACAGCCCTTGAACACTTACCAAATTCTTGGAATGGCCCCTCCATCAAAAAGTATTGCCCACCCCTGTCCAAAATGGTAAGAGCTAGGACCACCAAGTTGGTATATTCTTATAATAAATTAAAGCAACATAAGAGTTGGGTTGTGCAAGGAAAACAGGATGCGCCTGAAATGGGACTGCTTCTCATAAAACCAAACAGAAAAGAGACAGAATCATCAAATGAAGTACAGTCATCAAAACTGACATAACAACAAACATTGAAAGAGTGTGAACCAAGATGAGCCAGAAAAATAGGATGAATCTAGAACAGGATTGCTTCTCAATAAACCTTACAAAAAAGAGATAAAACGGAGAATTTGGAGCAGTGCTCTCTTTTGGCGCAGCTAATTCAATGCTTAAGGCTTGAAAATTAGAAGGCAATGTTATTGGAAACCAAATTGACTATAGTCCTCTTTTGTTAAAACACGGAGCATAATAAGAGTTTAGAGGGATGAAGGAAAAAATATACTTGATGCAATTCCCATTTTAAAAAACTACTAAAAGAATTAAACAGAAAACATTTAACAAAG
The DNA here is from genome assembly GCA_032595735.1 of Pelochelys cantorii. Classification (NCBI taxonomy): domain Eukaryota; kingdom Metazoa; phylum Chordata; order Testudines; family Trionychidae; genus Pelochelys; species Pelochelys cantorii. Next base: position 35,938,369 of record CM064340.1, read on the forward strand.
CCCTTTCTTAAGAAACCCAAAATAAAAATTAACTTCATCAAAATAACACTGTATTTTTGAAAAATAAAAACATTATTAAAAAGGATGTCCATTTTCCAATTCCCCCCTCCCCCAAAAAAACCCCCACCTTTAATTGAGTTAAGGACCTGAGCAACATTGGGTAAATCTCCTACTACAGCGAAGGGCAACCTAGACTAGTGAGTGGGCTGCATGAGTGGTCCGCCCTCATCTCAGTGGGTCACAAGATTGTTGTAACCAAGATGGCCTCCCAGGATAAGGTAGTTTTCTTAAATGCACTGTGGACCTAGAATTTGTGGGATGTGCCCATGAAACCAGAATGGCGCTTTGATTGGGTGCAGAGGGAGTGCGTGGCTTCACAGGCAATGTGGTGTGCAATCAGCACGCCCTTCACTTCATGTGCCCTTGCTTTATGTGCATGTCAGTAATACTGGTAGGAAAAAAACCTATGTGAATAGAAACCAGCAGCATCTGGCAACCCTGTACATGGGCAACTGTAAAGAAATGTCTTGCAAGCCAGACCTAGAATTGCAACGGGTTCCTCGCAGCCCTTTAGTCACAGGACAGAATGACATTCCTGTATAAGGTTTACATCCCAGTTGTGGGGCTTTATCTTTGAGTTGATTTTTAAGTCACAAGAGAACATGTAGTGAGATAGCTGAGCTGTTTCAGATCAGATGCTCCATGAAGATGCTGTCCAATATTTGGATTTTTAGAGTTTACACATCCTTTTTTGTTTTTCTGAAAGCATTAGTATTTCTATACTGTCCATAGTTCTCTGTGATTGGATTTAAGGGGAAATTATTTGTTACATGTACTCACAAGACATACACGTATTTTCACAACCAGAGGATATTATAATTTAGGGTGAAGTGTGGTTGAGTAATCAAAGATTTTTTTTTGAAAAATAAAATTATTTCCAGTACTTTTGGGATATGAGATTTCAAAAGAAGATAATTTGATAGCAAATCTACAGAATTTTCACTTTAATGGTTTGTTCTTCCACCTCCAAAATGGTTTTACTTAGACCCAAGATGACGTAAAGCCAGGAAGGAAAAAGAAAAATCAATGCTATCAGCTTTTCCGTGGTCTTCAAAAACCTGCAGATGAATAAGGCAAATATTATTCTAACAAGTATTTGGGAAAGAAAGTGGCCCATTTGAAAGAGCAGAAGACAGCAAACAACGATTTTATGTGCTCATTCTATATTACTGCTACTTATTCATGGTGCAGCTTTGGAGTATCGCTTATTATCTACAAAACATTAACCTCAAAGGGTTTATGGGTGTGTTTAAAGAACTTCGAGATCATCAAACTGAAAATAAAGGACCAGACCATTGTGAACAGGAGAACCACAAAGCAAGAAATAAACCAAAGTATAAATGATGCTTGATCCTGCCGTGAGGGCAGGAGACTGGACTCGATGATCTCTTCGGGTCCCTTCCAGTTCTAGTGTTCTATGATTTTGTAAGGGATGGGTAACCTGGAAGATTGTGTGCTCCAGTCCTCTGGGGAGACTGCAGTGTGTGTGTGTGGGGGGGGGAGGGCAGGGGCTGGAGTACCAGCATGGGCTCTCCAACAGGGAGCCCTGAGCCTCAGGAGCCAGACCCTGGAAAACCAGAGGCCACATGTGGCCTCTGAGCTACTGGTTCCCCACCTCTGTTGTACATCCACGTAAGTACTCTTATTTCCATTTCAAATGTCATGCAAGTTGTAGGATTTGATAACACAAGTTCATTTTATATTATACATCCCTTCTAAAAAATTAAGTTGATGTGCAAAATCATAGTGAATGGAAGCTTTAACTTAAAAAAATACCCCAGGGATCAATTCTGCCCTCAGTTATAAAATTGTGTATAAAATTAGCTTCAGGAATGTACCCATCCAACTCCCTATGGACCATCCACAGCTTCTGAACTAGACAGAAGTGATGTAATTTTGTCAAGATAAAGTTCTTTTCCACCCATTAACTATTTTAGCTATTTTAATACTTATATGGTTATCTACAAGAAGCTTCTTTTGAAAGAGACCCAAGGTGTTTCTATCTAGAGGGGCATCTACATCAAAACATTTTATCAAGAGCTATGTCAGTGGAATTTCTTGTTCTACACTACACATAGTAAAAATAGCACATAGTCAATTCAGTGAATCTTTGGAACCTGTGCTTGTTTCTCTGCTGTTTAAGGGCACTATCTAAGTTGCTCCCTGTGGTGGTATCCATGACACCTTTATTTAATTACAAATTCATTTACCTATAGTGCTTTTTATGAATCATTCAAGAAACAAGGAGAATGTTTAATGGGCTACCAGGTAGTTCAGCTAATGACACCTGGAAGCTTTCCAAGAGGACCTTGGGTTTAAGCCATGGCTTGGTCATTTGTTTATGCCACACTAAAAACATCTGGGTTATATTTGGGGGAAATACACGGACTAGATGTAAGACCTTGATTTTTTTTCTTTGTTATTAAAAGCTGTACTGCATAACCCTTGGAGAGGAGCCTCAAGGAAGTCAAAGTACTTTGCAAGAGCAAAGCAATCAGATGACAGGCTTGCATATAACCAAGAGCTCATACAAAATAAAACAGCACCTTACAGCAAAACGATCAGAAGAAGACAGAGGATCACAGTAGGTACTAGGCATAAGCCGACTAAACAATTGCTTAGGACCCCAAGCAAATCAAGGGGGTAGTCTTATTAATTATTAGTATGTGTCGGGGGGGGGGAATATTCTTGCTTAGGGCCCCCAGTGGACTAGCACTCGCACTGCAGAGTATTTAGCTATCTTTTACGTCTCAGATGGGTAACTGTGTTATCTGTAACTTTAAAAACACGCAGTCCTGTGGTACCTTAGGGTACGTCTACACTAGCTTGTTAGTTCGAGCTAGGTAGGACAATGAGGGCAACCTGGGTTGCAAATGAAGCCCGGGATTTAAATATCCCGGGCTTTGTTTGCATGTTCCCGGGTGCCGCCATTTTTAAATCCCCCTTAGTCCGAACTCCGTGCCCGCACGTGGCATGGACTAGGTAGTTTGAATTAAAGATCAATTTCAATTGTTATAAATAAGCATGCTAAGGTTATGAACATAATTATTAACTATCTTAGGCACAGCAGTTTTGTGTATTTTTGTAAGGGATACTGGTTGAAATTCAGCGCACCCCTGAGAAGCCGTCAGTTTTGACAATTCTATTGTGTTAGCACTCCTTTGCATTACCGCAGTTGGACATAAAGATTGAGGACATGGCCTGGAATTTCAAATAGGCTGCCAAGAAGGCGGCCACTAGGGCCAAAACCCAGGATTATGGTTTGAAATAAATACAAATATATCTACTTAGATTCATGTCTTAGGACAGAAGCTTTTCCCACAACAGCGAGAAGTGGGACTTTATCTCACCATGAGTTATGCTTATAAAAAAGGAACTGTCTATATTGCTTAAAACGCTTAGCTTTCCTACTAATAAACAGATGGGAAGGTCTTGCATGACAGTTTCATGACTGGGAGAGAAAGATCTGTGTTAGTTGGGCTTAAATCTAGGATCTCCCATCCTCTAGTGTAGAACCTTTTACACCAGAGATGGGCAATTATTTTGCTTGCTATTGCCCATGCATGGGGTTGCCAGATTCTGCTGGTTTTCATCCACGTAGGGGTTTTTTTCATACTGGTATTACAAAAGTGACCCGCACTTAAAGCAAGGGCATGTGAAGTGAGGTGTGTGCTCATTGCACACAACATTGTGAGAGCTCATGCACTCCCTCTGCATCCAAGCAAAGCGTTGTGATGGTTCAGTCGGCACAGCCCACAAATTCTAGGTACATAAGCGCAGTTAGCAAAACTACCCTATCCTGGGAGACAGTCTTGGTTACTACAATATTGCAGCCCAGTGACGTGAAGGAGGGCCACTCGTGTAGCCACTCACTAGCCTAGGTGGCCCCTTACCATTTTGGACACTTATATGTAGCAAGCAGGATTGATCTCTTCCACTTATCTACAAAGAACTAATGTGATTTTCAGTATTTCGGTTCCTTATGTATGTAACATCTTATGGAGATGGGGACAATGCTGGCCTCTGTAGTTTAAGTTCAAATTTCCTCAGCCTAGGGGGGTAGATATTTTTTCATGACTTTAGCTCAAATGAACCATCTTCCTGCATACACCCCCTCCCCCAAAACCACCACGTTATGATGGAATATTTATAAGCTTGTCTTGAGCGGGCTAGATGCTTGAATGTGTGCGCAGGACAACACTGAAGTGAGAATGGCATAAATGTCCAAAGTACTGAGAACTTTGGAGACACTGTGAACATTGGAAGCAGTCCCATAGCTCCCTCAAAGGCCACGTCTCCACTCAGAGCTAAGGATGTGAGTCCCATCCCATGCACACATACTCACCCTAGCTCCCATCAAGTTAGGGCACTGAAAAAGTAACATAGCTGCAGTGGCACAGGCCATGTCAGTACGTACCCGTACCCCCAACAGTTAACCAGTGCACCTGCTACCCATGCTACCATGGCAACACTGGTATTTGTAGCACAGGTTAGTATGAGTTGGGACTCACATCCCCAGTTCCAAGTCTAGACATAGCTTAAGAAAAGGAAGAGAGGGTTACAATGAACACTGCAGAGGGGAAGGGAGAAGAGAAATGTAAGGTGAATGATAATTAATAACCCAGGAGCACCAGCAGAATTGCACTAACTATCCCAAGTACCATATGTTCACAAACCTACAGAAGATGACAAACTCAGAGGCATAATTTCCTCCTGCTTTGTTTAATATTACATACATTAAGAGATTCCAAGCAGAATGGATGGCCAGTGCATTCTCACACACCCAAGATTATGTTTGGTACAAGCTGCTTGAATTTTAGTTACAATTTTTAGGAAGTTTAAGAATTACAGTCATTTATTTTACAGGGCATAAACAGAAGTTCTTACAAAAAGATTAATGATGGTTTAAGAGACTAATAAAAATTGGAACATTCCCATACTTCTGGGTGAAAATTCAGTTCAGGTTGGTAGCAACCAATTGTGGTTACCAAAGTGATGTGTCAAAAGCCTGTGTGAAATGTCTGTGTTGGTTCCACTCCAGTTCCCAATAGATGGATGTGTTTTAAAAAAAAACAAACAAAAAGCAAAACAAAAACAAACAAACAAACAAACAAAAAGTTGCCTCTTTCCAGAAGCCTTACATTCATGTTGAAATCAAGTTAAGTAGAGATATTGTGGCTTTATATTTTTCCAGGGAAAACACCCTGGACTTTCCTGGTAAAGTAGCTAGATTTCGTAAATCCAAAGCTAACCTACCAAGCCTGTCCATTGACTGTTAAAAATGCTCTAAAAGAAATATTTGTTCCCTTCACTCTGGGGCTACATACCATTAGCCAGCGCAAATGAAATTAAACCAAAAGGAACCATCTCTGTCTCTGAATTGAGCTGGATACAGTACCGTCTTTTAGCGAATATACCCCGCACCCGAATATACCCCGCGGTTTTTGTAGTTTGAGTAAAAAAAAATCTTGTATACCCCGCGTACGAGTATAACCTGCAGGGAATACAAGACTTTTTTTCAAACTGTGCAGGGGAGCCAAACAGAGCCAAACTGAAGGGAATGGAGGAGGAAGTTACTTACTGACACAAATGAGCACACTGTTAGCCAGGGTGTCCTATTAAGAGAAAGAACTATGGATAAATAAAACCACCCTTAGTCAGAATAGAGACAATTGCTATATATTTACAGAAGATCCTCCATCAACCTTCAGAACCAGACATTACAGATAGCCAGCCATTAATTTTGATAGCAATACTAAAACTGGAATCACCATGCCTATTAATTATAAAAATTAGAATTACATCTCATCTTAACACATCATGACACACATGCTCTCTCTCTCTCTCTCTCTCTCTCTCCCTCTCTCTCTCCCCCTGCCTCTCTCAATATCACAATGCCTTAACCTTTTCCCATTATTTTTAGTAATAAATAATATCAACAATTTGCATTACTGTCGCATCTAGAAGTGCCAGTCATTAGAGCCCTGCGGATATCTGGTTTATATCTGCAGGGTCAATGTGGATATCCATGGCTCATTTTTGCAGACAGATGCAGATACGGATACAAATTTTGTATCCGCAAAGGGCTCTACCTGTCATGGGCCAGGACTCTCTGTACTAGGTGCTGTACAAACACAGGACAAAACCTATATTCCTTTCAACTACCTCTTTTTCTGACCCTGCAAAAACACGGCAGTAGCTTGGACTAGATTTTCTGAAGTGGTCAGCAGTTAGCAGTTCCTATGCAGAGTTGCCAGGTGCTGAACCTATTAGGTAATCTGGCTCTTTCATTCTGGTAACAAAAGATGTGCAGGCCTTTTGCATGCGCATGCACACCCCATCTTTCTCCTTCTGCTGCCAGTCAAATGCAAAAAAGCAATGCAGCTAGCACCCAGAACACTCACAAAGCTCTAATTGCCTTCCCTCCTCCAAATCCATCTTGAAGATAAGTTGTTTTTTTTAAAGAGTAACATTAAAAGGTTCAAGGTCAATTTTAAACTGAGACAAGCAATGAAGTAAAAGTTAGGTTTCATGCTTTGGCACACTGCAGTCTTATCTGCTCTAGTTCAGCAAAGACATTGACAAACTGAAGATGACCCTAAGGAGTAAAAACATTATTCAAGACTAAAGATCTGATCTAGGACAGATATGATCTAGGTGCAAATAACTAAAGAGCAAAGGCACAGTGAAACGAAAATGACAATGGCACTAAGTACTTGTATTTCATCAGGATTACTTCTTCATTTAATAATTAGGAATAATTGTTTAAGGCAGATCAAGGAGAGTAGCTACAAATGTCGTGATAAATTAAGCTAAATTCGGGGACATTTTACACTGGCATCAAAGTACGTGTATGACAATCAATTAAATGATGCAGTAAGCTCAAACCAAAAGAGAGAATTTCTGTTGGTGATGTTATTCCCATTTCTGAGCCTAAACAAAACTCTTGGGATGATACATCCAGTCCATGAATATGGTCACGTTTACCCATTAGTAAGACAAGCCCTTGAGTATTTTCCATAATGACTGCTAAAACCCAAATGGCTAAACGTTAAATCATATTACTTATGCAAAGCATTCTGTAAATCCCCTGGAAGTACAAAAAAAAAAAAAAAATCCAAAGATCAAACAAATAAACCACAGCAAGAATAATGTTTAACATATTCAATGTAATGATAAACACTAATGTAAAATTCCATATGAATTATAGCTATGCTGTATACAAAATATCATTACTTCATTTGCTCTTACAGTCACCGCTTTTGAAATCTTAGAAATTCTGTGGTTACAAAGCCTCTTGTCTATTTAAGTCCGACCCAAATTTGTTTTTCCTTGAGTTCGTATGGGTCAGTGACCTGCTATGAAAATGTTTTTCATGAAACCCGGATGGTTTATTATGATAATTGTTAAAATAAACCACTTGGTTTTGCAGTCCTGGACAGATAAACCAATGCAAAGCAAGTTAGTTTGCTGAAACATGTGTCCTCTGCTCTTCCGAACTGCTCTCTCTTCCACTCTTCCTGTGTTTGGATTCCTCCTGTGAAGACCTGTTGACAGAGCTGCTAATGGTTTCCTTTCCAGAAGAGGCGCCAACTTTTTGAATGTTTAGAAAGCAGAGAAAGGTCCACTCTCGTATCAGAAATAGCAAAAGAAAAGATTAAAGGTTCGTAGTAATGGGTAATATAACTATTTAATTACTGACTGTAGACAGACATACTAAATCATGAATTAAGTAGGGCATTAGTGCTCTCTAGTACATAAACAGTTAGTGTCCAGGATCCACACTTGGTAAAGACTCTATTCAGCGATAAGAGATAACAAGGGAAAGGTCATTCAGAATATGCAGTGATTCAGATGAGACACTGCAAGTGATTATCTAATAGGAGACATGCTGTTTTATTCAGTGTAAAGCCCAAAGAGGGGAAAGTGAAAGCTACTATGCAATTTCGCAGATCAAGTCCAAACATTTTCCCATACAAATAAACACACACAAAGTTCTACAGTCCTTGTTTATTTTCAACTTGTCATTCAGTGTACCATCGTGCTCCAATCCCCTGAAGTTATACATTCAAACTACCTCTATTTAGCATAGCTAGAAATTGAATATAAAAGCCACTTAATTCAGAACCTAAAGTCACAAAACAGTCACATATTAGCAGCTAAGAAGCTATGAGAATCATATTCACTCTACAAAAGAGTAACACAGATCTGAAGACATGCAATGAGAGAAAATCCTAAAAATGACTTGGGAGGGCTTCATGGGGTTGCAGCCAAAAGATCTAACACAATCTTTGGATGTAGGAAAAAGTATTTTACTAGGAGGGTGGTGAAGCACTGGAAGGGTTACCTAGGGAGATGGTGGAATCTCCAACCCTAGAGGTTTTTAAGTCCCCGCTTGACAGAGCCCTGGCTGGGATGATTTAGTTGGGGTTTGTCCTGCTTTGGGCAGGGAGTTGGACTTGATGACCTCCAGCCCTAGGATTCTACAATATGATTCCTTATCTACAGGGAAATTTGAGCAGAAGTAGAGAGAGGTTTGGCGCTGGTAGAGCTGCTCCAGGAATGTTGGTGGTGAGAAGAGAAGAGATACAAAACTGATTAAAGACTGGAAAGCATGACTGATAGTGAGACATGGAATGCAATCCATGGAGCGCATAGATGAGAAGAGGAAGCAGTTACTTCATCACAGTCTGTGTGAGTACCTACATGGGGAACAAAAATTTAATAGAGGGATCTTGAACCCAGCAGACAAAGTTATAACATTGAATGGCTGAAGGTAGAAGCTAGACAAGTTCAGAGTAGAAAAGAGGAGCAAATTTTTAATTTTGAGGGTAGCTGATCATTGGAACAATTCATCAAGGGTTGTGGTGGAGTCTCCATCATTGGCACTTTTTAAATCAAAACTGAATTATTAGTAATATTTTATGAAATGTGCTATAGTTCAACAACACCTATTGGACCTGAACCAGGAATTAATTCCAAGAAGCCAGTGTTATATTGGAAGTCAGACTAGATTATCACAATGGTTCCTTCTGGCCTTTAAAATCCATGAATCAATATTCACACAGGAGCACAATATTTTCTCTTTGTTTACACCCCTGGTTCTCAACTAGGGATGTAACCAGTTACCCAATTAACCATTAAGCACCTTACTGGGAGAGGCTCACTGGTAACTGGAAACCCAGCCAGGCTGGAGCACTCTCCCACCCATTGCGGCAGGGGCTGCTCCAACCCAGCCATGCTCACTGCACTGCAGGCTGGGGGCACTCCAATCTGGCCAAGCCCACTGCAGCATGGGGTGCTTCAGCAGCACAGACTGGAACAGTTCCCCACCCACAATGCACCCGGCCCAGTCTGGCCAGAACAGGCCCTCCCATGGGAACCCAGTTAAGCAGTTAACCAGTTAAACATAACATTTAACTAGTTAACTGATTAAATGGGATTTTATATCCCTGTTCTCAAGTATGGTGTCCCCCTGGGGGTACTTAGAGTTTTTCCAGGGGACACATCAATTCATCTAGATATTTGCCTAGTTTTACATCAAGCTACATAAAAAGCATTAGTGGAGTCAGTACAAACTAAAATGTCATGGACAATGATTTGTTTATACTGCTCTATACACTATACACTGAACTGTAAGTATAATATTTATATTCCAATTGATTTATTTTATAATTATATGGTAAAAATGGGAATATGCAATATTTCAGAAATAGTGTGCTGTGACACTGTTGTATTTTTACATCTCATTCTGTGAGCTTTTAAATGAGATGAAATGTAGGAGAACACAAGACAAATCAGACTCTTGAAAGGGGTACAGGAGTCTGAAAAGGTTGAGAGTGACTGGTTTATACTGACAATTTGATCAACTGTCAGCAGCCTGTGTCTAAAAGATTGACACACTTCTTTAAAGTGCCACAAACTAAAAGCAGGTTTCTCTCAAGCACAGATAAAGTCCATTTTTTCCACTAGTTAAGATTCTTCTTCACTGCCTCCTGCCCCCATCTTTTCTTTTGTAACAAATACCCATTTGCAAAACCACCAAGCAATGCCTTAGTCTAAATATTAGTTTTGTATTAACAACCCTAGATGGGAAATATTTTAGATTCAAGTGACAATTTATTCTTGATTACTACATAATTAAACTACAGTCTGCAGTAAGTTCTGAAGAAAGGATGGAAGTAGCCAGTCTCCAATTTAACCTTTTAGTAAGAAATAGGGATGTTAAATTGTGTTCGATCAACTAATCGACTAATCCATCTAACCCCACTGCAGCTCTGCCTTTTAAATGTACTAAGAGCCGGCATTTAAAAGGCTGAGGTGTAGTAGGGGGGACCAGGCCCTTAATACATTTAAAACACAGAAGCACGGCGCCTGGGACTAGGTTCACGCTGGAATCTGATTGTAACTGAGTTTATTTGAAAGGAGGAGAGTAGTTTGACTCTATATGGGAAAGTATGTAGAAGAGATTTCAAAACATTCCTTTCAAACAATAACTTTTTGGACTTTCCCCCCCTTCCTTAATTTAATCTAGCATACACTGGAGTGGTGGGAACAGCTAAATTCAGGGACAGATTTCTATGAAACATTGATCTTCCGGCACCATATCTGGTATTCCATTTACAGGAAAGAGTAACGCTTCACTAAATCACAGGAACTTAAACAAAACTACAGTGAAACGGCCTAAAAAGGCCACCTAACAGTTCTGACTTACGCAACAGAAGAAGGCAGATCTGAAATTTTATTAATCTCAGAAGCCAAGGGGATAACTTGGAAACATTTATTTTGGCTGCGTGAGCCATTGTAACATCATATAAGGCTCGACCAATGGCAGCAGCCCATTACTCTGGGATCCCCACCCCCTACAGAATTATTAACTCAGGTGTTCGATCACCCTAATCAGCCTGCTGCTTTAAATCCATTCAATGTCATGTTTTCATTCTCTGGCACGTCCTCATCAATGTTCTGATGCTCATTTACTCTGAGCTAGAAAAGGGCCATTCATATGGAAACTGAGGCACGTAGCACAATTAAGCTTCTTCTCCAAAAAAGTTACACGGGAAGATTCTTACTCACACTTACTCATTACTTAGTGTAATGAAGACACAGAGCTCCGCAGTTCCAGAATCCCTAAATTTCACACTCATACAGAGCATGGAAAATAATAAAACTCACAGCAAACCACCATGAGCAGGTCACCTACTGTCACAGTTCTCAGGCTGCTGACAGGTGTCTCCTACTGTACAGGCCCCAAAAAATCCCTTGGACACCCCCATCTGCCTGAGTCAGGGTCTCTATGATTCAAAGTGAAAAAGGGAATAGGGTTCTTGGCTCCAGCTCCCCCAGTCCCTTTTGTAGGTTATCAGATTCCCTAGCCCCCAGATACGTAGAGCATAGCAATACCAACCTGCCTGATCAGATCACTTTGAACTTAAGAACAGCCATATTGGGTAAGACCAAAGGTTCATCTAGCCCAGTCTCTGATCTTCTGACATAAGCCAATACCAGGTGCTAGAGATGTTAAATTCCATTTAATCAACTAATTGACTAGTCAATGGAATTTCCATTGACTAGTCGATTAGTTGATAAGGGGGAAAACTGCAGAGCTGCAGTGGGGTTAGCTCCCGGCCCCAGAAGCCAACCCCGCTGCGGCTCTGTCTTTTCAATGTATTAAGAGCCAATAGGCTCTTAATACATTTAAAAGGCTGAAGTGCAGGGCGGGGGGGACCAGGCACGGGGACATGGCACGATCCCTGCTACGCCTCTGTCTCCCCTACCCCCTGCAGAGACAGTGCTAGGGGGAACCAGCTTTTAAGCTGGCTCCCCCCAGCACCAGCTCCTGCTCCTGCTCCAGCTCCTCCCCCTTGCTGCCTCTGATAGAGGCAGTAAGGGGGGGAGCCACTAGTCAAGTCACTACTTGACTATCTGATAAGCTTATGCTTATGCTCTGGCAAGGAGTTCCACAGAATCACTGTGTTTTGTGATGCAATAAATCCTTTTGTCTATTTTAAACCTCCTGCCTATTAAGTACACTTGATGACCCCTAATTTTTGTGTTATGAGATTTACAGAACTTGTCTTACCCAGCCAGTGACCTAGGATCACTGTCTCCTTATAGGCACTGGGAAGAAGATTGGTAAATAGCATTCCTGTGGAAAGTATCCCAAAGACTTTCAGGAGTTTCCTTTTGGGGCTTTAGAGCCACTGTATGTTCTGTCGCAGAGCTGCCCAACAGCTGCTGGGAAATTGCTGCTTTCTAAGCCCTTATTCCATTTTGACAGAATTGACATGGTCAGCCTTGTCCATGGTAGCTTTTTTACCCATTCATCACCAGTGCAGGGTTTATACACTCTTCACACTTCACTAAGGGTACGTCTACACAACACCGTTATTTCGGAATAAAATCGTGTGCACCTACACTACAAGCCTTTATTTAAAAATACTGTTGAGCTGGAGGACTTCTTACTCCGACTTCACGAGGAGCAAGGGAAGTCGAAGGAAGAGTGTTCTTCCAGAAGACTGGAAAAGGGTAAACATAGTGCCCATCTCTAAAAAGGGAAATAAGAACAACCAAGGAAACTACAGACCAGTCAGTTTAACCTCTGTGCCAGGAAAGATAATGGAGCAAGTAATTAAGGAATTCATCTTCAAACACCTGGAAGATAATAAGGTGATAGGTAACAGCCAGCATGGATTTGTAAAGAACAAATTATGTCAAACCAATGTGATAGCTTTCTTTGATAGGATAACGAGTCTTGTGGATAAGGAAGAAGTGGTGGAAGTGGTATACCTAGACTTTAGTAAGGCATTTGATACAGTCTTGCTCGATATTCTTATCAACAAACTAGGCAAATACAACTTAGATGGAGCTATTATAAGGTGGGTGCATAACTGGCTGGATAACTGTTCTCAGAGGGTATTTCTACACTTGCTCCCTAGTCCGAACTAGGGATGCAAATGTAGCATACCGAAGTTGCTAATGAAGCGCGGAATTTAAATATCCCGCGCTTGATTAGCATATTCGTGTCCGGTCACCATTTTAAAAATCCACTAGTCCGAATTAACTCGCCGCGTGTAGACGTGGTATTCCAAAAGAAACTCCTTCCCTCAGATTAACTGTCACTCCTCATGCAATGTAACAGTTAATCCGAGGGAAGGGGTTTCTTTCGGAATACCGTGTCTACACACGGCGAGTTAATTCGGACTAGTGGATTTTTAAAATGGCAACTGGACACGAATATGCTGATCAAGCACGGGATATTTAAATTCCGCGCTTCATTAGCAACTTCGGTATGCTACATTTGCATCCCTAGTTTGGACTAGGGAGCAAGTGTAGACATACCCAAAGAGTAGTTATTAATGTTTCACGATGCTGCTGAAAGGGCATAACAAGTAGGGTTCTGCAGGGGTCTGTTCAATATCTTCATCAACGATTTAGATACTGGCATAGAGAGTACGCTTATTAAGTTTGCAGATGGGAGGGGTTGCAACTGCCTTGGAGGATAGGGTCATAATTCAAAATGATCCAGACAAACTGGAGAAATGGTCTGAGGTAAACAGGATGAAGTTTAATAAGGACAAATGCAAAGGACACCACTTAGGAAGGAATAATCCGTTTCATATATACAGAATGGGAAGTGACTGTCTAGGAAGGAGTACTGCAGAAAGGGATCTAGGGGTCATAGTGGGCCACAAGCTAAATATGAGCCAACAGTGTGACGCTGCTGCAAAAAAAGCAAACATGATTCTAGGATGCATTAACAGGAGTGTTGTGAGCAAGACACAAGAAGTCATTCTTCCGCTCTACTCTGCGCTGATCAGGCCTCAACTGGAGTATTGTGTCCAGTTCTGGGCACCACATTTCAAGAAAGATGTGGAGAAACTGGAGAAGGTCCAGAGAAGAGCAACAAGAATGATTAAAGGTCTAGAGAACATGACCTATGAAGGAAGACTGAAAGAATTGGGCTTGTTTAGTTTGGAAAAGAGAAGACTGAGAGGGAACATGACAGTGGTTTTCAGGTATCTAAAAGAATGTCAGAAGGAGAAGGGAGAAAAATTGTTCTCCTTAGCCTCAGAGGATAGGACAAGAAGCAATGGGCTTAAACTGTAGCAAGGAGGTTTAGGTTGGACATTAGGAAAAATTTCCTAACTGTCAGGGTGGTTAAACTGGAATAAATTGCCCAGGGACGTTGTGGAATCTCCATCTCTGGAGATATTTAAGAGCAGGTTAGATAGACACCTGTCAGGGATGGTCGATGGTACTGGATCCTGCCATGAGCACAGGGGACTGGACTCAATGGCCTCTCGAGGTCCCTTCCAGTTTTAGTGTTCTATGATTCTATGATTCCTTCAACTTTTTGCTGTGTAGGCAGCGTCAAAAGCCGAATTAAGCTATTTCGACTTCAGCTATGCAATTGACGTAGCTGAATTGACTTTAGCCGTGCTGTAGCCCTGCTGATAGAAAACAACCACTGTGAAACATTCTCCTGAGTAGCTATCACAGAACATAGTGTTTCTTAACTTTATACAAACCACTGATTTGTTACTCTGCTCTATTACTAAGTGATTCATAAACTTAGATTCGTAGGATTATGAAGAAAAATGTGTGTTTGCTGGATGTAAAGGAGCTCTGCAAGCTCTGAATTAATACTCTAAACATAGGTCTATCTAGAATGCTACAGGTCTGCAATAAGCTTTTGTTTACAATTGTGAAGATCTATTCAAAACATGTATTATTTTACCCACAACTCTGAGCCACTTAGCAATCTTTCCACTCAGCATGTTAATTGTGGAAAATGCTTTTTGTATCACATGATTTATTTAAAGCCTCTTCAGTCTTAATTGATGAGGTCTAGATTGCAAAGCATCTCCCAGAACAATTTCTTCTTCTCCACTAAGTGTCCTTGGTCATTAATAGTGATTCTACAGTACATTATTCCCAAACAACACACTTTAATGTCATAATCAAACATTTAAAATTCTGCTTACAGAAACATAATATATAGTAGCATCTCTCCAGCAAAAGGTCAAATCTAATTTCCATTTTCAAGCTCTATTGTTGCACAAAACCAGGGTTCGGGATTTAAAACTTGGCATCTAAGTTCTTTGTCTGAGAGCTAATTATTTTTCCTAACATTGGAGAAATTAGAGTTGACTATATTTATAGTTTCTGTCATCCTCTAAAAACAGAAACATATTGTTAGTGTTTTCAGAGATTGAAATCCTTTAGTATACGCTAAAGAAGCTGATCTGAGGAGAAAGAACAAACTGTGAGCTTAAGTCAAGCATTTTGAAGATACTAGAGCTATATGACAATTTTTGGCAGATAGCTGTGTAAAATTCACGACTATTTAATGTCTTATGTCCTGCCCCTTTCTTCTCCTGAGATATATGACATCTGGCAGTGGGAGGGATTTCAGTCTGTACTTTGGGCCCATTATGCCCAGCATCCTGAGTTTATCCACTAACTGTAGTGCACCTGGGTTCTTGATCAAGTGTCTCTTTCGTTTGTACAACACGTAAAAACTGTTCTGCTTATTTTGTACCCTTATAAATTTCAGAATGACTCTGCAGCATAAATGCCAGGATCCAAACAAACAAGTCAATAAAATATTGTTTTTAATTGTATTACCATCTTTTATGGCAATATTTCACAGTACTATACCTATTAAGTTCACAGTAAAAATCAGATCTAGCTATACTGTAAAATTCTATATGGTGCATTCATTATGCTATATTTCAATGTTATGTATTCTGGAACAGTTGAAGCAAAGTCAGAAATAGAGCATCACATTTGACATTGATTTATCCTATCTGGGTATTACAACCTGCAGTTACTGGGACTAAACCAGTTCAACAAACTTCCTCTTCTCCCACATCCCTATAATTAATCTGACCTTCAGAAAGGGTCACACTTCCTCAGGATACTCCTCAGTGGAGGGTTTTACTTTTGATCTCTTAATTACACCAAATTAATTTAAAAATATACAAATATTTATTGTCCTTCATTAGCTGCCACTACTGAAGACTAAAAAGCACACTGGAGAACACTAAATTTCCTATTCTCCCTCTTAGAAAATGTGAAGCATATTTCTAAAATATGAATCATCCATAGCATTGATATGACATTTCACATGCTCAACAGACTGTACAAATATCCTCTCCTTAGTTAAGAAAGGGCTGGAGTGCATGCCATAGTAATTTCAGAAGGTTTGATTGAAATCAATATCTTACAAATTGTACACAAGATTCTATCTTGTGAATTACTCTCGTTAAACAATTCCATGCTCATTTGTGAATGTTTAGTTCATGCTTGAATTCTTAGAACACATCTTTTTAATTTACATAGGCAACATACAAAAAGTACTGAGCAAAAATCAGGATTTCCTCAGCAATATTAGTCATCTTTTACAGTCAATCCAATGGCTAGCCCTACATAAAGCAACCATGAATAACATTTTCTATGATGAAGCAAGGGAATTGATCTGTAAAACATACTGGAATTTTATACAATGAAGCAAGGGAACAAAGGAGCTGGACATTACTAAGCAAGGGATGCTTCTGAGATATTCCATGCATCAAAATGTAAAGCAGTTACCTAAAATGGTTATAGTGCTATCAGCCGAGTGAGCTGAATCCTGCAGTACCATTTAGAAGACTCCAATTTCTTTCATAGTATCTTCGTAGTTACTTACATAGGCTAAATCTAACTGCATTGCTTTTTCGGGGTAACAGAGGTATCCCGAAAAAAGCAACGCCGCATCCAAAGAATGCGTCTGCTTTTTCAAAAAAATTTTCGAAAAAGTGGACGCGCCATATAGATGCGCCAAATTTCAACAGAGCCTCTTTCAAAAGTAAATCGGAAAAAGATACACGATTTGCGTACCGCAAATTGCGTATCTTTTTCCGATTTAACATTGCAGTGTAGCACATTTTGGAAGACCCCATGGTAGATCTGGGCTATGAAAATTATGACTGCTATAGCAGCAGCAATCAAATCTAATAGAAGATTTATACTAACGCTGTTTCAGAGCTTCAGTCCTGGAACCTGTTTCATAAAGGTGCATACCTACACACTCATGGGAACTCTTTACTTCAGTGGGGTACTGAACAAATGTGGAGTTGGTTTATGCAGAACAGGTTGCAGGACTGGGCCTACAGCTGTGGAAGAACAACCTTTTAAATAAGGCAGGCTAACTGCATACACTAGTTTTTATGTTTTTTTTCAACCATTTTTTCTTTTGATGCTTCGCCACCACAGATATTAACCCTTGTGGTACAAACTCATCCTGGATGTAAAACCACTGGAGAGAACCCAGTGGCTGATGACCTGTGGCTCCTACTGAGCTTAAAAGAATTGGAATTATAGGTGCACAGCAATAAAGACAAGCTCTTAAAAGAGCGTAGCAAGTGCAGAAGATAGTTTGCAGGCTCCTTGTCATACACGGGCTATATGTCTAATGCATATTAACAAAACCCAGTTTACTTAGAAAAGTAAAGGGAAATATGCCTTGATCAGAAAGCGCTAGTTACTATCTGCAATATAATTTTAATTTCTATGCCTGTGTAACCCACACAGCTAGATTTCATCTACACTGCCGGTTTTGCTGGCAGTGAGTATGCAAATGAGGCACTGATTAGCATATCACTGCGCCTCATTTCCATACATTTATGCAAGCCATTTTTGCGCAAAAGGTTTTTGCGGAAAAAAAAGTAATGTGGAAGTGGGGTATTTTGCACAAAAAACCCGCGTCCACACTACTTTTTTTTCTGCAAAAACCCTTTGTGCAAAAACGGCTTGCATAAATTATGGAAATGAGGCGGAGTGATATGCTAATCAGTGCCTCATTTGCATACTCACTGCCAGCAAAACTGGCAGTGTAGATGAAGTCTAGCTGTGTGGGTTACACAGGCATAGAAATTAAAATTATATTGCAGATAGTAACTAGCGCTTTCTGATCAAGGCATATTTCCCTTTACTTTTCAAAGTAAACTGGGTTTTGTTAATATGCATACTCACTGCCAACAAAACTGGCAGTGTAGACAAAGCCAAAGGGTATGTCTACACATTAAAGTTATTTTGGGATACCAGAGCTATTCCAAAATAGCTTCCCACATCTTTTGAATGCATCCACTATTCCAAAATATAGCGGACGCATTATTTCACCATCCCTGTAAACCTCATTGTACGAGGTATAAGGGATGGCTCAAAATAGCACTTTATTTCAAAATTCAGTGCTGTGTAGACAGTGCCAAATTTAGAAATAGCCTATTTTGAAAAAGACTCAAAATAAGCTACGCAATTTGCATTGTGCAAATTGTGTAGCTTATTTTGAGTTTAGGGTGCTGTGTAGGCACATGCTTAATGTGGTTCACTGTCCCATGTAGTGGCACTTAGACCACTTACACTAAGAGCTCAGAACAAACGAGCTCTACAGTCTAAGTTAAAAATCAGTTGGTTTCATAGTTCAAGCTGTAGAAGCTCCTACACTGAGGTCCCAGGTTCAAATCTGCCTTGTGGTAGTTACACCTGCACTGCACCTCCTCATGGTGTGACTTGAATTCAGTGCTTATGTCACCTGTCAGCCTCACACTATGGTCATCTACCACAATTTATTGATGGAGCTTTGCCCTTTGGATACTCTGCTTACCTTCTAAGACCCACCATCCATTCAACCAGTAAAGCTAAGGTATAAATTTTCAGAGTAGCAAAGGGTAAGAGAAAAACAATTGGGAAGTTATCAACAATACGATTTTGGCATCAGTAACTGGAATCTATATAGACATTTAGTTTTATAGTTTTGACTGATTTAAAGGAGGGGGAAGACATCACAGGCAATACATTTCACAAAGAAAACTGTCCATATTTTTAGTTAATAATGAGGGGTTTACTTTGATGTCTAGACTAGTTAAACTACATTGAGAGAAAGTAATACTGATGTAGCGTTAAATGCCCTTTGAGTGATCACTACTGTAAAAATAAGCAATATATTTCCAATGTTATTCTGAATAAAAAAATTGAATGTGCAGTATTTTGCCAGGAACGAAATTACTCCGATTTTTAAAAGTCTGACCTACTGCAGCTGCTTTGTTAAAAAAGCAAATGATTACTTTTGCATCCACTTTAAGAGATCAAAAGCCAAGTATATTCCAAAGCCTGCAGCAGTGTAAGTGAAATTTTTATTTGTTATTTGAAATAAATTAAATGGAAAAAAGCCAGCTTCTTTTTTAATTCAGCCATCATATTTTCTGCATTAACATTTTGCAGTGCTGGACAATAGTTAATAAAATAGTTTCTACATTGCCTAAAATGTTGCAATTTAGTCCTTACAAGTTATGCCAGGCTTTCCACAATTCCATCTCCAAGACATAGTGATTCATAGCAAAAAAAATAGATTTATAGTAATCGCCTATAAAATGACTTACGGCGAAGTACCAAAAAGTTGTGAGTTTCCCAATTCATAGTACATTCATTTAGGAAATATTTTAATGACAGGTAATCCTGAAAGCAAGCAGAGATACAGAGTAAACAGTACGTAAGCATGCCAACTTAAGAATGTACAAAGGGAAAATTGAAGGGAGGCATTCATATACCATGTAGTTTAGAAGGATCCCATTTTTGTACTTTGTGGTTCACACAAACGAAGACGGACAACATCAAGAAAAGATCAGGGCAACTTTTTGCTTATGCTCATCCATTTAGGTTATTCCTACCCATTCTTCCTAAATACTCCTTTTAGGTAGATGAGACATAATTTAAAGAAATTCACAGTGGGGGAGAGGGAAGAAGGAAGGTACTCCTTTAAAGTATATAAAACATCATGACTTAGTGTAAACGTTTTCTTTCTAGCAGAACAATCTTTAGCTAAAACATTTGTCATTAATACTGTCAGGTTATGCATTTACCATTTTGTAAGTAACTTTGTTACTATCTGCCACTTCCCAGACATTTCCAGACATTACAAAATCACCACCTTTGTACCTTTAACAGCGTTTTATATTTCAAGATCTGTTTTTCTAAGAAGGGGGTTACTATCTCAGTGTGAATCTTAACTACATTGTTTCAATTTTGAACAGTTTTGTAATACAAGACAGGAGATTCAATTCTCTTATAAGCGTGAATCCGGAGTTAGTCCAAAGATAAATCTGTAAGAAGCAACTCATTTGTCAATAATTAAGGCAAGGCCTGAGTTGCTTCAGAAGAGCAGACTTTTTTGCTTTGTGCTGTGTACACAAAATTAACCACCCTCCAGGGTAGTTTAGACAAGAGATTTCTTTCCCACTCTACGCACTGTTATACTACACAGATCCACTCAACCAAAACAATCAGATTGGGGTAGGAGTTACCTTCATACTCTTGGAATTCTACACAGATCCTCTTATATACGCTAATACTTGGTGAGATTTGGATGGATTTGGAATTCTATCAATCTTTTTAGATCCATTCTATTTAAATCACTAACAAAACCAGAAAACCGCAGTCTTATTTTCAACTCAAAGTCCAATTTTATACCACCCAGGACTTCACCAATATCCATGCCATTACATGAGTATAAAGCAAATGTAGATCATCCGACACAAGGAATTTACTCTGATATGAAGTACAGGGCAATTATACAATGGCAAGTCCCAATAGTGCTGACAGGATGTACAGTCTGTAAGTCAACCATCACCATTTATCTAGTTGGAGGAGTCACCCGGAGAACTTCAGAAAATGAAGTGAGATAACATTTAGACCTGATAAACTTTGCCTCAATGGTTAGTTAAGCTATAAATTATTCACTCATGGTTAGAGTCTTCTTAACAAATAATTATTAATTTTATTTTGAATTACATGAAATCATGGATACTGGGGTTTTAATCTCGAGCTCAGCTTTGTTTTAAACTGTCCTTAACTCTATGTTATTTGTTCATTCTCGCCCCTTTATTTCTTTGAAGGTCATTACACAAACACAATAAGAAGGACACGTAAAATAAGGCAAAAAATCTTTGGTTAAGTTGACATTTATGCAAGAAACATACTTACAGCCGTTCGAGTTGCTTTAGATCCTGAAATGCTCCACGCTCTATCATACTGATTTGATTTTCTTCCAAATGCCTATGATCAAAGAAATACCAGTTGACAATGATAATGTAATAGAATGCCATATGTGGACAGTATTTTATTCTCCCACTTCTCTACACATCACTCGATTTCAAGTGTCGTTCACAGCAACACCAATTACTGTGACAGTGATAGACTGGTGTAAACTACCTCAAATGGCAGTGCTTTTTTCATGGTCACTTCTACCTTCATCAGAAGATAGAATTCACAGTCCAAAATACATATCACAGGTAGTTTTTGCATGAATGTAAACTGCATCTTGATTGCCAGGGCTAGTAACCACATTATTGGCTTTCAATTTTTATAGCAAAAACCTATAAAACAATATGCTATTGTAGGCCTGATTCTGCCCTCATTAGTACTTTACTCTTCTCATTTCCAATCATTTTAACTTGATTCAGTGTAAGGAGGAATGGAGGCTCATAGTCAACATCAGGCCCAAAGTTAACACAGGGCAAAGAATCCAGACAAAGCCTCTGCATGAGATTTCAGACTTATCTAGAAGTTACTGAGTGGTACTTGGTCAGTGAGATTCTCCAAAGGTGAGGAGTGTTTGTCAGCACTGAGAGTCAACCTGCATCACAGAGAATGGGAAAAGCTACCAAGAGGAAGTGCTTGGGCAATTTTTTTCTCTTTCTCACATCCCTGTCTCTCATTTCCTCCCATGAGACAAGCACAGACGGGGTTAAATCAGTTGAAGAAATTGGAGGCAAGTAAAAATGCCTGGCACAGTCTTGATTGACCATTATGTGGAATCCCACTGAAATCCAGTGGGGCCAACCATTTATCACTGAAGTGTCATCCTGAAGGGAGAGACAGACTCACTGAAAGCTAAGTGGAGCCCTCACCTCACATATGATGCTGTCACACATGGCCCCAGCATGCTGATTAGCTATGGGATGGGGAGACAAGAGAATAGGGCTTCTCCAAACTTCACAGCGCTCTGACTGGCTAGAGGGCTGGCAAGGAATCCTGTGTATATTTCCCGCCACCAGGGGTGCTGGAACCATGGGCACTGGGGGTAGGGCAGACAGCATCACCTGGCTTGAGGTGGCTTCCTTCACACAGAGCTTTGTTCTATGGGTTTCAGCACCTCCACTATAAAAATTGTTGCGGTGTCACTGCTGGCCACCAGCTACTCCCGACTGGAGGGTGGGATTGCCCCTGGAGAAGTGAGCGGACAGAGCACAAGTGGCAGCCACAGAGACACAGCAAGCTTGAAGGGTGACTGATGCTAGGGGCATTTGAATGGTGTTTGCTGATCAGTGTGATTGTGTCACTGTCTCAATATCACTGTGAAAGGCGTTGAAGTGCATGCTGGGAAAATTCCTGCCTATCCCAAGCCTCTCTGCGGGGGGGGGGGGCCTTTAATCCAAGTAGGTTGGATCTAACTACATGCACAAACACATGTGCCAAAATAACATGGATTATGCCCGATTTTAACTGTATTTAACATGAATAACTGGCATGATACAATTTAGTCGATATTTTGTACAGTATCCAAAGCACAGCAGTCAGTAAAAAAAACTGTTTATCAATGGTTACATTACTATGTCAGTATATGTTATTTAAATAAGGGCCCCTGTAGAAACAGTGAGAGCTGGGATATAAACCAACAAATTTAGATGGTTCCAAGTAGCAGCAAGGTCTTGCCATAGTAGTCTCATATTATAAGCAAAGTCAATAAAGCAAGGAAGTAGGCCTTCTAAGAAAACTGAATTTTTTTTATCTGGTTGTAGAATAATTATGAGTTTTTGCCATATGTTTTGAAGGTAAGGTGGAAGAAGCGCATATTTTCATCATGAAAATATTAAGCATCTGCCCATTAATTTACAGTGTTAAAAGTTAATGCACTGTGTATCTGCTTGCATCTTGTAGGACTCTAAGGATGTGGCTAACTGTAAAAAAGGTAGTGTAAAAGAAGTATGGTAGCTAAACAGGGCACATGGTGAAATAGGAAGACTTTCCCTCACTTTAGCTTACCTACACTTCTCACAGGGGCACCTATTTGGGAAGAGAGTGGAAAACCTATTTCCATTCCTTCATTTGTGCAGTGATAAGCACAAATGGTTTTTTGTTACTGGTCACCTTATAGGGCTTTAGCTTGAGGACAATAAAATTACCGATAGGGTTCCAGTGAGCTAAATGAGTCACATAATATGAAACTACTGTTCTCCCATTAGCTTGAGATAGAGGAATTACACAATGCCCAGCCAACTACAGTTGGGTACTGATTTTTTCTTTAATGTTACTTTTTTGTGTAAATGCTACACAGGCACTTTTAACATATAACGGATTTTCCAAGAAAAAAATCAAGAAGCCAGTTAAAGAAAACCACATACAAACTTTCTGATAAGTCTGGCGTGGTTATTAATATTGCTCAACTCCAGTTACAACATTGCAATGTTACAGTGCCACATTGATCTGTGACTTATATAGGATCCAATCTAATACATAATACATAGTCGAGACTATGGCTATGTCTACACAGTGTACTTTCAGTGGCACAGCTGTAGCGCTACAAGGGATGCAGTGCAAAGTGCTGTCTGCACTGGCGCTTTTTGTTGTCAAAATTTTGTTGATCCAGGGGGATTTTTTCACACCCCAATCAACAAAAGTTTAACATTAAGGGTATGTCTAGACTATATGGCTCCGTCAACGGAGCCATGTAGATGAGTTTACTAGACATAGCAAAATGAAGTGGCGATTTAAATAATCACCGCTTCATTTACATCAAAATGGCCGCCGTGCTGTGCCGACAATCAGCTGATTGGCACAGCGGGACAGTCTAGATGCTCCGTGGTCGACAAGGGAAACCTTTGTTGACTGCTCCGGTATGCCTCGTGAAACGAGGTTTACTGGAGCGGTCGACAAAGACTTCCCTTATTGACTGAGGCGCGTCTAGACTGCCCCGCTGTGCCAATCAGCTGATTGTCGGCACAGAGTGGCGGCCATTTTGATGTAAATGAAGCAGCGATTATTTAAATCGCCGCTTCATTTTGCTATGTGTAGTAAACTCATCTACATGGCTCCGTCGACGGAGCCATGTAGTCTAGACATACCATAAAAGTGCAGTGTAGACATAGCACAAAACAAATGGTAATCTTACTATTCAGCTCAATGGGCAATGAGAAAGGTCTTTAAAGTTGTCTTCAAACTTTACTGAACCACTCTCACTAACTTCTGCATCTCTTTGTGGCTTAGTTTCCTTCCCCTCCATTCTTTATGTTTTATTAAGGCATGCACCTCAAATTCTTGGCATTTGCATTAGAAACTGTACATGCACATACTGGAGCCACGCCTCTGTTTTGGCGAAGCTTTGATCTGGACAATAACTTCATTATCTGAGCCCAAATATTTTATTAATCTGAAGGTTATCCAGATTCTCTGGATTTAGTTCTGCAAATCTGGCTGGGAACTCTTGACAAAAAATTGCCAGTTAAATCTCAAGTGCTTCCCAGCTGCCCTGTAAAGGTTGGAAATATTATCAGCCAGGGTGGTGATGGAGAGTGGGGTGAGGATGAGAACATGGCAGGAAGAACTTCAGGTTCAGGATTTCATCCCTTCTCTTTGATCCCAGACAGATATAAGAGCCATAGAACTAACAAATGGACAATTTATACTTTAAAGTTCAAAGTTGAACAGCAAGGATATTTTTCCCATTCTCATCTGATTATGCTTCAATGATGTGTGATTCCTCTACTGAATTCTCTCCAGTTATGCACACTTCCATCTCATCCAAACTGTGTATGTCCCAGTAAGCGAATTGAGGCAGCAGCAACATGCTGATTCTGAAAACTCAAGTCACCCACATTTGTACTTTTAGAACTTGCTGCCCAAGACTCTTCTCTAGAAATAATATTTATGTATAATGACAATATATATAATTGGTAGAAATAATAAATGACAGCAAATTAAATTAGTGGTGATAATTAAAAGTTTCACAGCAGGCAAATTAGAACAGTTCCTAGTATGAACTATGGAAAATAATTTCTACCTCTTTGATAATTTCTTCTCAGGAGAATGATTGGACTCACAGCTGTTAGAAGTGACTATTGTTTTTAATCATTTACATGCTGCCAGGAGGTATGGGCTGTTTCCTTTAGGTGTGACCTTAAACTGTCAGCTATTCCTTAGACAACTCCAAGTTACTTGTCAGCTGTGTTCTGTATGGGAATACAACTTAAATCATCCCAAAATGGAAAGAGACATTTGACAGTGGTTTAATAGAACTGAATGGTTTAACTGAAGTATAATGTATTCTATGGTGGAAAAAGAAAAGTTTTAATCACAATGTTGATTAAAAGCCAAGCAGAAAGACACTAATGAAATAACACTGATTTTAAATAATTTAGAGTTTCTCTCTTGTACCACGGCATGGCATAAAACTACCATTAGTGCTTTGCTTACGGAAACTATGCATGTATCTGATGTGGTTGCTATTTCATGACTAGAAGATGCAAATAACCCTATACTATATGGCTGCGTCTAGACCGGCATGATTTTCCGCAAATGCTTTTAACGGAAAAGTTTTTCCGTTAAAAGTATTTGCGCAAGAGAGCATCTGGATTGGCATGGACGCTTTTGCACAAAAGCGTCCGTGCCAATCTAGACGTGCTTTTGCGCAAGAAAGCCCCGATCACCATTTTCACGATCCGGGCTTTTTTGCGCAAAACAAATCTGAGCTGTCTACACTGGCCCTTTTGCGCAAAAGCTTTTGCACAAAAGGACTTTTGCCCGAACAGGAGCATCAAAGTATTTGTGCAAGAAGCACTGATTTCTTACATTAGAACGTCAGTGTTCTTGCGCAAATTCAAGCGGTTAGTGTAGACAGCTGGCAAGTTTTTGCGCAAAAGCGGCTGATTTTGTGCAAAATCATGCCAGTCTAGACACAGCCTATGAGCATCAGAACCACACATCTCTCCTGGCACTTATTTTTGAAGACTAATGTTCAATGCAGCATTTTGAAGGGTGAATTAGTTTTATACTCACAAGACACGGAGATTCTTCAGACCAGCAAAGTCTATCTTGGTGATTCTTGAGATATTATTTCTGTCTAAGTCCCTGCACAGAAAAGAAAACAGATATTCATGTTTAGGCACTTTAACAGATGCACAAAACTCTGCTTGAAGAGAATGCAAATTGTTCACCTGAGCATTTGTTTATTGGCACTCAAAACTGTACAAAGCAGTTTTCCAATTAAAATCTAAAATGAGTAAAGATTTACTAATACTAATACATTTTGCTTCACCCCAGTGGTGCTACTTTTAAACTTTTCTTTGAGGGGGAAGGAATCAGAAGAAGAGTGTGATTTGCAGTTCAGCTTAACTATACTGCATTTCAGTAAGTGTTAGGTGTTCAATTCCCTTAGGCAGGGATTTTCTAAAGAGTCAAAGTAGTTTTAACAACACCTCATCATCATACTGTAACTGAGCTCAGACCCCCATGGACAGAGTCTGCTGCCACACTGCATTGCTGCGTCCGATACAGAAGCAGCAGAGTGGGGTGGCAGACGAGAGCAGGTCTGTGCGGGAAGCAGGTTTTTAAACCAGCTCCCCTTGTGGACTGGCTCCCGCCTGCCAACCTGCGCTGCTGCCACTGGTACAGAGGCAGCAGCACAGGCTGACAGGGGCTCCTTGGGAGAAGGGCCGAGAGCACACTGGCTGCCAGCTCTGGCCCCTGGAACCATCGAATAATCGAGTAACCACTAAGTTTAGATGCAGTTATATGATTATTCAGTTTATCAATGTCCCTACCTTTTAGCTGCCCTACCACCAAACAGAATTCAAACCACTGATTTAGGTGCCCAGACTCCCTATACAGCCTAAAAAGGGGATTTGGGCTGAGCAGGAAGCTGCCTACGCTAGCCAGAAGGAAGTGCTGAGGAAAAAGGTGTGGAAAAAAGCCTCCTCAAAAGGGGATTTGCCCCTAACTTTGGACGAGAGGGAGGTACCTCTGGGATTTTCTGCCCTGAACCTTCTCCTGGAGTTCAGCACCTAAGCCAGGTCAACCCTTTTTTTCAAGACAAAATGAGAAGAAAGAAGAAGGGTGATGCTCCTCCCACATTACACTCAGTATCTTAGTGATCAGAACACCTACTCAGCATGTTTGAGGCCCAGGTTCAAATCCCCACTTTGCCTGATGTAAAGGAGGGATTTAAACCCAGAACTCTCACCTCTGTGAGTGGCCAAGGGAGTTTAGGCTCCTAAAAGGTTAGGCAAACCTAATTAAATCCCACCCATACTTTCCACAGTTGCAACCTACTTCTCCATGGGTTTGCTTTCTTCTCCTCCAGTGACTGTTTACTCTATCCACAATTTCCACTGCCTGTTAGCTGTCAGAGCAGCTCTTCCTCCAAGCTTGACTCTTTTAGCTAGGGAGAAACAGTCTGAAGTCCCATCACCTAGAACAGGGATGGGCAATAATTTTTGCCCGGGGGCCACATCAAACATTTTTGAAGTAGCCCCGGACCACCCTGGAAGGGGCGGGGCCTAAACGGGAAGGGGCGTGTCTACCCATCCCCAGACCATGATTGGCCCCACTTCCCACTGGGCACCTATGCCCTGGAAGAGGCTTGGCACGCTCCCCCACCCCCAGGTCAATGAGGCCTGGGGGGCAGGGGACTGCACAAAGCCTCCTCCTGCCCTACGAGGAGCACGTGGCACTTTGAAGTGCTGTGGGCTCCTCCCAGGGCTGGGACAGGGTGAAGGAAGCTTCACGCAGCTCCCCTGCCCCCAGGTCCTAATTGGCCTGGGGGCGGGGGAGCGCACGAAGCCTTCTCCGCTCTCCCCCCCGCCCTGCGAGCAGCGCGGGGCGCTTCAAAGCACCACATGCTCCTGGCAGGGTGGGAGGAGGCTTCACACACTCCCCCACCCCCAGGCCCTAATTGGCCTGGGGAGGAGGAGCAGCAGAGCCTCCGTGGGCCGGATTCGGCCCGCGGAGGCCCTTTTGCCCACCCCTGACCTGGAAGGACCATTCAGTGCTTAGTGCCCTGCTGGCCCAGAATCAGGCTTATTCTCTTCATGGCAAAACTCAAAGACCTTCCTATTATCCAAGATAACTTTGGGATTCTGCAGCTATCTTTCGACATGGTGACTGATCAGTTCCTGAACTTGAGTTTCATCATTTGCCAGGCAACAGTTTGCTCCTGTCCAGTTAGATAAATTCCCCTCCGTAATTCACTGACTTCCACGGACATTAGAGTTGAGTCATACTACTTATTCTTTAGCTGACAAATGATTGGGGTTTTTGTAAACAATTTCTTCATTGTTCAGCCAAGTCTCCTGGAGACTATTCGGCTCTGGTGAGGCCACATCTGCAGTATTGCGTCCAGTTCTGGGGCCCCCACTATAGAAAGGATGTGGACGCATTGGGGAGGGTCCAGCAGAGGGCAACCAAAATGATTAGGGGGCTCTCCTGACCTATGAGGAGAAGCTGAGGGATTTGGGCTTATTTAGTCTGCTGAAGAGAAGAGTAAGGGGGGATTTGATAGCAGCCTTCAGCTTCCTGAAGGGAGATTCCAAAGAGGCTGGAGAGAGGCTGTTCTCAGTAGTGACGGATGGCAGAACAAGGAGCAATGGTCTCAAGTTGTGGTGGGAGAGGTCCAGGTTGGATATTAGGAAAAACTATTTCACTAGGAGGTTGGTGAAGCACTGGAATGGGTTACCTAGGGAGGTGGTGGAATCTCCATCCCTAGAGGTTTTTAAGTCTCAGCTTGACAAAGCCCTGGCTGGGTTGATTTAGTTGGGACTGGTCCTGCTTTGGGCAGGGGGCTGGACTTGATGACCTCCTGAAGTCTGTTTGAGCCCTATAATCTATGAGAAAAAATTAAAGATGCACACTTTTTTGTAAACAACTGTGTCCAGGAGAGCTCTTCTGGCTTAGGCTAATTATTAACTGGGATTAGGTTAATCAATGGGACTTCAGGGGTTCATGAGTCCTTCAGCTACCTTAGACCCACCTATAATTTCCCATGGCAATTATTTATTGCTTGGTTTCAACAGCAGCTCTTGAAACTTTCTGCTAATTTAGACACTCAGGGGAGATGAACCACTGACAAGGCCAAAGTGATAGCATGAACTGCGAGCCAAAGTTAATTAGTTTTTCACTGTTTTTCATGATATGCAACAACACTTTTGTATGCTATTGGTTTGCTACTGGCGTTCGTGGGAAAACGGCATTTTAGATTTCCTTTATAAAAAGCTTAGTAGGTGTCTGTGGGATCACTAGCATGTTCCAGCGGCAATAACCTAAAGCTTAACCTCTAATCTTCATTGGCTTTCACTTCCAAACAAGCAAAAAAACCTAAAATTAGGATTGATCAAGTCTTTTGGTGGCTATGCCAAAGTACCTTTCAGTGGAAAATCCTTTAAATCAAGTCATGCAGAGACACTTGGAAAGCTATACAGCAAGTCTAAAGAGCCTTTTACTTTATAGTTAATACAGTCTCCATTTTTTAAAAACATAGCTTCATGCAGAGCAGTATACGTTCATTATGGACAAATATCCCTTTGGGGCAGAAGTCTTGCATTCAGGGCCAGCTATAACCCTTTTGTACCGTGTTAAACTTCACCCTGCATGCACAAGAGCCCCGTTAATATTGTGCTAAGCTATGTGTCCAGAGAACACTATCCCATATAACGTGAGGTACAGGAAAGCTGGCAGTCATGAGCTGAACTCTCTTCTGACGGTTCACAAGTAGCTCTGTTAACACTATTCACCTTTCCCCACAGGAGAGTGGATTGAGGTTGTGACCCACACCAATTCTAGTAAGACGGTTGGTTCTTATGACTCTCTAGGATAATTTATTTTTCTTTTGGCATGCCACATATAAAGCAGAGCAGTATAAAAACACTATTAACTTTTAATGTAGGTTTTGTGGCACCTTTTAGAAGCAAATAAACAAACAAAGGCATGGAATAATTTCTGCTGGAACTTAAATATGGATTGCAGTGGCCTGGTAGCCATATTTTGTGTGAATATCAATAAAGTAAGCTCAGACTGAGCTGTTACTTTAAAGGATGTTTTACCCATAAACATTGCCTCCCATGCACTAATAACTATATAATTTGATACATACTTGGTAAATATGCTGAAGAATAAGTCACACAATGCATAGACTCATTGCAAGCTACAAAACAAAGCAACTGGAGCAAGCCCTGTTCCAAAGCAAGCATTCTTCGGAGTTGCTTAATGCTACATTCCTCTTCGAAGAGAATTTAGTGAACTCAAGCCAGACATGTGAATAATATTTTCAAGTGTCTCCAAGATTCCATGATGCATGCCATAATGCAGTTTCAAACAGCATCAGAACGACATACATTTTTCTATCCTCCAGCACAGTCTGAACAATTTTTAATTTACAGTTATTCTTATATGCCATCCAAACCCTTCAAAACCTAAGTTGGGAATCTGTTCTTCCAAAAACCTCACCCTCATAGTGAGAATCATACCAGCACATCAATAGGGCTACGCCTACACTGCAGCACTATTTTGGGATACCGGAATAACTATTCCACGTCTACTACGCACACCCATTATTTCGAAATATAACCGGCTCGCTATTCCAATGTCCCTGTAAGCCTCAATCCATGAGGAGTAAGGAATGTTTCGGAATAGCACTTTATTTAGAAATAAGTGCTGTGTAGACAGTGCCAAATTTCAAAATAATCTATTCTGAAATAACATCGAAATAAGATACACAATTTGCGTAGCTCAAACGGCATAGCTTGTTTCGAGCTACGGGTGCAGTGTAGACGCACCCTAGAAGAATAGACTCATTCATCTACTTTTTCTAGTTGTCTGTGCGCATCTGTTTATACACCCACACTCACACCCACACACACACACACCATATTTAATTAAACGGGGGAGACTGAGGTTTTTTGGCTTCAATTCTCAGTAATGCCTTGCCACGCGGATTCTGTGCAGGTAATTTAACCCCTGCTTCCAACCGTAAAGTCATAGTACTTTGTGGGTGAGGGGTTAAAATTGAGATTTAAGAAATACTTCAGATGAAATGCCAGACCAATTTCTCATATTGTGCAATATTAAACAATAACCAGGAGCAAACAATGGTTGGAGCTGTGATATGTGACTTAGGGCGTGTCTATACTACAAAATCAAGTTAACCTAATTTATGTCGGCATTCAGCTGCTGTTGTAATTGCATCACTCATACATGTCTACACTTTACTCCTTGTGTTGTCGGCACACATCCTCACCTGGAGCGCTTGTACGAACTGAACTGTCAGCGTGAGGCATTTTGAGACAGCTTCTGACAACACAAGGCTATGCTGACATGGTGTCGATCCAACTACATCAATGTTGACTCTATGCTTCTTGTTAAATTGCCGACTTTCTAACTGTACAAAACCAAACACCCTTGTCCCACCTTTGCCCCCACCCTCTGCACACTCCAGACACCCTCCCTTTGTGAGGGGTGTTATACGGTTAACCAGTGTGCCTACCAGTAAGCATGAAGCTTACCGATTAACCAGTCTTTGCCGATAAACTCCGGTGGCAGCCAACTGAGCTGTTCCAGAGCAGCCCCAGCCACAGAGGGGACGGTGGGCTGGATGGTGAGACCCCATGACCACAGCAGGACCAGTGGTGGGACTTCCTGGCCAAGCAGTGGACACGGTGGCAGGCCCTAAGTTAACCAGTTAAGAGCGAGCATTTAACCAGTTAACCGTTCTAACATCCCTACCCTGTGTCACTTACTTTCCCACAGCTTCCCTCACTTTCACTGGACTGGGGTAGAGACTGGGACCGGGGAAGGGGCTTGGGCTTTGCCTGGAGGTTCAGGCTCTGGAGTGGTGCTGGAGATGAGGGATTTGAGATGCAGGAAGAGGCTCCAGGCTGGAGTCAAGAGGTACAGAGTGCAGAAGGAGGTTCAGGGTGCAGGCTCTGGGAGTGAGTGTGGGTACAGGAGGGAGTTCAGGGCTGAGGCAGGGGTTGGGATCTGAAAGGAGTTTGGGATACATATTTCAGGAAGAAGTTTGGATGTAGGAGTGGGTCTCAGGGTTTGAACAGCAGGCTAAAGTATGGGACAAGTGCCAGTTCTGGGAGGGAGTTTAGGTGCAGAAGGTGATTCCAACCTGGGGCAAGAGGTTGGAATGCAGGTGGGGATTTGGTGGAGGAGAGGGTTCTGCCCTCGGGCAGAGGGTGAAGTGGGGGTGTGGGGTCTGGGATGGAGTTAGGGTGCAGGACGGGGTTCCAATCTGGAGTCAGATGGTCAGAGTGCAGCCTCTGACTGGGCTGCTCTTACCCCACATGGCTCCCAGTTGGACTTTTAACAGACCTGTCAGTGGTGTTGAAAACCAGACACCTGCACATCTTACCTCTTGTGGAGGCGGAGTTTTTAAGTCGGTGCGTTCTATCGACCTAACTCTGTAGCGGAGTGTACACTCCCAACTTTGGACACCTTTCTGGGGTACTGGGCCCTGGAAGTGTGTCCATCTAAACCCTGGTGTCAGTACCTAACTCCTCCAGAGTCCCCAGTTGCTGAAACACACTAGCCTGAATCCAGTGTCTATATACTTCCGCTGACCAGAGTTATATCAGAATAATCAAAAAAATCCTCATGAACTCTGAGTCAGTTACCTACTCCGTTACAGGACATCTTGTCTTGTATATTCACCTCAAGTTCTGTAATGTCTTCACGACAAAAGCTGCCTTAAGTTTCAGCATCTTGGACTGCTTCAGGCACCTAGTCAGCAGTTATTAAAACTGTCATCTGGATCTAAGGCCCACCACACCCAGAGCATTCATCCAAGGCTCACGTCAAACCATGTTGCAATCACCATTCAATTCCAGGGACGAGGGAGAGCTCTCACATGAGGAAGGCAAGTTTGTGAGTC
Source organism: Pelochelys cantorii (assembly GCA_032595735.1). Classification (NCBI taxonomy): domain Eukaryota; kingdom Metazoa; phylum Chordata; order Testudines; family Trionychidae; genus Pelochelys; species Pelochelys cantorii. The sequence goes on from CM064340.1 coordinate 35,971,391, forward strand.
CCTGCTGAAGTCCATGTAAAGCACTGTGCAGCATGCTAATCCATTTTTTAGAGAGCTGACAGAATTTGTTCATCAGAAAGGCCCATCAGCTGGACAATCTCCCTTCTCTAATTTACCGGAGTAGAATTAAAGTGTTGAATAGCTGAACCTTTGATTCATTAACAAAGAGCGACTGGCATTGTGTATCAGGCTACTTCCTCCAAATAACTCAAGCAACTCATATTCTTGGGAACAAAGGTTGTATTGTTTATCAGGGCATCACTATAGATTTTGCTGATTCAAACTGCCTGCTGGAATGCCAACTGAATAATCACTTCAAATTTCACCTGTTTGACTTCTTTCCTCCACCTGCTCCCACAGATAACCATCAACTCCAATATTCAGCACTTGAACAGTGGCGGAGGTGAGATTTTAGAATGCAGACTAGCAATTCGATGGAAGTTATCAGATTTCCCTTGTACTCTATTCCAAAATCATGGTTCTGTCTAAAAACCTAAGTATATTAGGTCTGATTTATCAGCCAAGTGCCTCACATCACCCATTTCCAGCAGTGAATTTCTGCATCCAGGGTGACACATAAAACTGCTAAACTCACCCTCTGTGCCACTCTCATGTGGCAAAAAGTTTGTCAGGCATTTTTTTTGCGTTTTATGTATTTCATGAGTGTAAATAAGGATACACTTTGGTTAAACATGTATAATGTAAGAACATAAGAGTTGGGGATGTTAAAAATTGTTTAATATGGTAACCATGTAACTGCTAAAAAATTTTAGCGGTTACACGCGCTGTGGGCTCTGTAGTATAAATGAGGACAATGTCAGACTAGTTGAAAGTCTCTGGCTATCAATAAAGAGGGTAAAAAACAGGAGTGATCTCATAGTAATGGTCAACTATGGACTACCAGATCAGGAAGAGAAGGTGGATGACGCATTTCTAGAACAATTAACAGAAATATGCAGAACATGAGATGTGCTAGTAATGGGGAACTTCACCCAAACATCTTCTGGAAAATACAGCACAACACAAAAGTTTCCAACGAGTTCTTGGAATGTATTGGGATCAACTCCCCCACCTCCACCCATCTGGAAATAAGCAGTGGGACAGCAATTTCAGACTTGATTCCGGCCACGAGGAAGGAATTGGGTGTGAATCTCAAGGTGGAAGGCAATGTGAGTAAAACGATTATGAACTGATCGATTTCATGATCCTAAGGAAAGGAAGGAGAGCAGCAGCAGCAGGACAGCAGCAGTCTTCCCTGTAAGCTGTGCACTTGTGCAGCCTCTCAGGAGAAATTCCAGTGCCACCCAACTGATTAGCAGAGCAACCACAGCTGTCCACAGCCAGCAGCATGTGTAGAAACTGGTGGTGCACATCGGCATATGTCTCAGTGCACATAAAAATTTATTCCACCCATGAATGGAAAAAGTTCATGCACAGCTGACATTAAAAAAAGCAAATTTCAACAAACTCGGTGTGTAGATAGGTAAGGCTCCAAGGGAAGAAAATCCAAGGGATAATGGAGTTCAACCAAACTTGCAATGATCTCAATGTGAAGGGAAGATGGGAACATTGTGTGTCCATCATGAGCACTTAAACAACTTGAAAATTAAAAAAGGAATACTATAAAAAGTGGAAACATTGACAAATTGCTAAGGAGGAGTACAAAGGAATAGCACTAGGATGTAGGGACAGAGCTGGAAAGGCTAAGGCTCAAAATGAATTACACCTAGCATAGGGACATAAAAGACAATAAGAAGAGGTTCTTTAAATAGATTAGGAGCAAGAAAAAGATGTGATCCTCTACTGAGTGAAGAAAGGAGAACAAATAATTGACAACATCAAGAAAGCGAAAGAGTTCAATGCTTATTTTATTTCAGTCTTCACTAAAATAGTTAATGGTCACCAAATGCTTAACATAATTAATATCAAACAACAAGGGAGAGGAATTAAAGCCAAAATAGGGAAAGAGCTGGTTAAAATAGGGAAAGAGCTGTGATGGGTTAGATAGACGTCGGTAGGACCTGACAAAACTAATCCTAGAGTACTGAAGGAACTAGCTAAAGCCATCTTGGAAGCATTAGCAATTATCTTCAAGAACTCATGGAGGACTGGTGAACTCCCAAAGAATTAGAGAAGGGCAAATATAGCACATATCTTTAAAAGGGGGCACAACGAGAATCTGGGGAATTATATACTAGTCAGCCTGACTTTGATATCTGGAAAGATACTGGGAAAAGTTATTAAACAAACAGTTTGCAAGCATCTATAGGAGGCACAGCACAGCCAAATCAACTTAATTTCTTTCTTTGACAGGGTTAGTGGCCTAATGGAGGGGGGAACAGCAGACATGCTATATCTTGACTTTAGTTAGGTTTTTGACACTGTAACGTGACAGTCTCATGAGCAAATTAGGGAAATTCAGTCAAAATTAAATTACTATAACATAGGTGTACTTCTGCTTGTAAAACCATCCTCAAATGTAGTTACTAACAGTTATTGTCAAACTGGGAGGATATAGCTATTGGGGTCCCACAAAGGTTAGGTCTGGAAGTATTCAATATTTTCCTTAATGACTCAGAAAATAGAGTGGCATGTACTCTTATTAGATTCATGGATGCTACCAGTAAATAGTCCTACAAACATTTTTATAGGAAACATGAAAACATTAACCTTAGAATTAACTCGCTAACTTATAAATTTGGTCAAGCCATTAAAGAAGAAGGAAGGATTAGTACTTTCACCTCAGAGCAAAAGGTATCATCTATTAATATTATGCATTCCACTGAGCAAACTTTAAAATGAATGAATATACCTGTAAATACTGTAATTAACTCATTAAATAATGCTTTTGAGCAATTACATACAGCATATGTTACCAAACTTGCTATGCACCTAAAACAGGAAATAGAATAAATACAGCAGCAGGAGTGGTCAAGGCTATTAAACAGCACACTTATCTGCACCACATTAACGGAAAAGAAAATTAAGAATGTTAGTGAAAAAAAAATCACAAGGCTAGAAACTCTTGGGCATTGAGCACCCATGAATTAATAATTCAACTGTGCAATTCTATTTGCTATACCTAGATGGAGAGGGAATCCCCAGAACAATGGTATTTAACAGTATGAATACAGTGAAAAATACGGCCTATCAACAGCATTATCCGAGTTTGAAAATGATCATGCAAGCAGATGAAATAAACAGCCTGCTGTAAATGAGCGAAGCACAGATGGTTCTACCGATGCTCAGTTTAAAGAAACTTAACCACAAAAAAGAAAGGTTGGACTAACCAGTCATTACAAAGGAAGTGAAGGAGATGGCACCACTCAGGAACACAGCGTGTGCTCTGAAATACAACAGACTTTTTGGTGGGGACAACACCATGCCAGGAAAGCCCAAATGGATTTTGTCTAAACCTCACCCTTCTGATTCAGTTTGGGAGCCATGTCCTATGTCCAAGCACGCAGTTGAAGGATACTGTGTCATTGGTAACCATTTTGTTTGCACCTATTCCTCCCTTGTCCATTAATACCACTAATTTCAAACAAATTTTAAAAAAATGGGGTCCATCGCCCAACTAACAGCAGAAACAAAAAACAAAGGCAGTGGAATGTAGGGAGGCTGGACTTAATTTGAGCAACTAGACACTGAGCGTGAGGTGGGGCAACCAGGAAGCCTCATTCTTTGGAACAAAGCAGTAGGGAGGTAAATAAGTGATCAGGCTGGAAGCAGAATGTTTGTGCTAAGTAAACTAAGCAAACAGGCCAGCAAGCTGAAAGACAAAATGTCTGAGCCAGCTCAGATAAGAGGGAGAACACCAACAAAACCATTTACTATAAACAAAATAACAACAAACCAAATCAATTAAAAATATAAAAATAAAAGAGAAGGTCAAACATAAACAAACCATGAACAGTGCATGTGCTACCAGAATTGGTTCCTACAATGTAATCAAGCAAAACCATTCCAAAATTTGTAATGCAATGTACAGTAAACCCAATAAAATGTGCAAATGTGTGTAAAAAGGAGAAGACTTTATGTGTGACTTTGGAGCTATGATGTACCCTGCTCCTAATCTCCCCCAAGTTTGAATCTAATCAACTCTTTTATTGTTGTTGTTGACAACATAAAAATGACTAAGTAACAACATGTAAAATCAGATTGAGTAGGAATTCAATATGATCTTAATGAATTGTAGAACTGAGCTGAATTAAACATGATGAAATTTAATGAAGTACAAAGTACTTCACTAGAAAGGAAAAACAAATCAAATGTATGGCTACAAACTGGGGAATAATTGGCTAGGGCATAGAACAGGGGTGGGGAACTTCTCAGATGCGGGCCCAGCTTGCCTGGATCTAGCCCCTGAGGCTCAGGGATCCCTCCTGCATTGGGGAACTCACGTTGGAGCTCTAGCCCCACTGCTACCGACCCACTGGGCTGGAGCACACAAAATTTACTAGCCTGGGCCCTTCTAGGCTTTTGGTGTGCAAGGGGAATGTGAGGAATGTCTTTCTACTTCTCAATCAGGGTCTTCTCACTTCTTACTTGTGTGCAGCCCCTGACTGATTTTTCTGTGGGTCAGTGGCCCCAGACCCAAAAAAAGTTTCCCCACCCCTGGCGGAGAACACTGAGTCAGCAATGTGATACAGTTGGGAAAAAGGCTTTCTGGTGTGTATTAACAGGACTGCTGTACGTAAGCCAATGGAAGGAATGACCCTGCTCTACTCAGCACTGGTGAGCAACGTTCCCTCTAATCTTTTCCATCCATGTGCAGATTTTTTCCATCAATGTGCAGAATAAATTGTGCTGTGTTCATTGAGGCATGTACAAATGTGCGCCTCCAGTAGAAACAAAAATCTAGCTGTGGGCGCTCTGCCAATCAGCTGGGCGGCATTTGAATCTCTCCTGAGTGTCTCCACAAGAGCACAGCTTCCAAGGAGCACTGCTGGTGAGGCCTGAGCTGGACTCCTGTGTCGAATACTGGGCTCCACCCTTCAGGACAGATGTGAACTGCAGAGAGCCTGGAGGAGAGCAACAAGAAATATAAGGGTACAGAAAACTTGATCTATGAGGAAAGGCTGAAGAAACTAGGCAAATTTAGTCTTGAGAAAAGAAGACTGAAGAGGGACCTGGTAACCATCTTCAATAAGAAATGTCATGAGGAGGACTATGATCAATAGTTCTCCATGAGCACCAAAGCTAGGACAAATAGCAATGGGTTTAATCTGCAGCTGTGAAGATTCAAGTAGGATATTAGGAAAAGCTTTCTAACCGTAAGGGTAGTTAAGCGCTTGAATGCGCTTCCAGGGGAGGTTGTGTAATCCTTATCATTGGAGGTTTTTAAGAACAGGTTGGACAAACACCTGCCAGGGATGGTTTAGGGCAGGTTTACTTGGTTCTGTCTCAGCACAAAGGGCTGGACTTGACTTTTCAAGGTCCCTTCCAGCCCTGCATTTCTAGTATTCTATTTTCTTGGTACAAGTAAGAATCATTTTGCAGATTAGCTTGACCTCAAGCTTTCAGACTAAAGCACAAAGACCATATAGAAACATTTTAAGAGCAAGTTAGATAGATATCTATTGGGGATGGTCTAGGCCGTACTGGGTCCTGCCATGAAGGCAGGGACCGGACTCGATGACCTCTTGAGGTCCCTACCAATTTTAGTGTTCTATGATTATGCGATAGCAGAAACAGCTTCATCTGGAGAATCCCAGATGCACATGTTATTTAAAGTAAAAAAATAGCAATTGTAGTAATTTCTGCCATTTTAGCTTAGGAACCATTTTCTTTCATGTGAGAAACTTGTCTAGAATTCTACAGTGGTGTTTACAAGAGCATTGTTTATTTTTTGGCTCCATTTAGAACTTCATACTATTTCTTTCCAGAAGTCAGAGTACTTTTTTAAAATTAAGCATTCCTACTTAATTTTCCTACAGCAATTGCATACTCCCTGTAGGCATCAGCCGCCCCCCTTCTCTCTTCTACATCCAACATACACCACCTGGTTCCATGGATGAGTAGGTGGTTACTACATCAATCCAGCATGTCTGGATTGAAGCCTAAACAATGGTACAGGCAGGAATGTGAAAGATTCGAGTACCTTTGCTCCAACAGGCAACATTTCCACTAGCTATCTGCTGCATCATTTTGGTAATCATATAGGAGCATTTCATAGCTTCTTTCACTTTTTATTTACAGATTTCATTGTTAATTTCCCTAGTGATTAAGGCTCCGTCTACACTGTCAGAGTTTTGTGGAAGAGGAAATGCAAATGAAGCACTCATTAGCATTTCTCATGTTCTCATTTGCATATTCTCTTCCGATCCTTTTTGCAAAAAAGGTTTTTGTGGAAAAAAATGCAGTGTAGACTGGGCCATTTTGCGCAAAAAAAAAAAATCTGTTGCGCAAGAACCCTTATTCCTAATTAGGCATTTGATGAGGAATAAGGGTTCCTAATGAGGAATAAGAGTTCTTGCGCAAAAGGGCTTTTTTGCTCAAAATGGCCCTGTCTACACTGCATTTTTTTCTGCAAAAACCTCTTCTGCAAAAAGGATCGGAAGAGAATATGCAAATGAGAGTGCGAGAAATGCTAATGAATGCATCAAAAATGATGCAGTGTAGATGTAGCCTAGGTGAATTCACATATACTAACTCATATTGTGTTAATTTCAATGAAGGATACTTTCATAGTGAATAAAGAGGGTATGTTGCAATAAAGATTCGATTTTCTAAAATAATCCCCATCTCCACTCACCAAAGCATATATGTCATTTAAAAGTAAGGTTAATTACTACTCACAGTGAATAAGAATGGCTTATCCTTCCCAATCCATGTAACTCAAGGATTTGTTAGAATATGTTCAACATTCATGTGAGGTTAACTGTGTTTGCAAGGACAACAAAGGGAACAGGGGTCTGTGCCCACCTCCCCATAGCTTAAATATGTTGATGCATGGAACAATTAAGGGTATGTCTAGACAACATGGCTCTGTCAACGGAGCCATGTAGATGAGTTTACTAGACATAGGAAAATGAAGCAGCGATTTAAATAATCGCCACTTCATTTACATCAAAATGGCTGCCACGCTGTGCCGATCAGCTGTTTGGCGGCACAGCAGGGCAGTCTGGAAGCTCCGCGGTCGACAATGGAAGCCTTTGTCGACCACTCCGATATGCCTCGTGAAATGAGGTTTACCGGAGCGGTCGACAAAGGCTTCTGTTGTCGACCATGGAGCGTCCAGACTGCCCCGCTGTGCCGCCAAAAAGCTGATCGGCACAGCGCGGTGGCCATTTTGATGTAAATGAAGTGGCGATTATTTAAATCGCCACTTCATTTTCCTATGTCTAGTAAACTCATCTACATGGCTCCGTCGACGGAGCCATGTAGTCTAGACATACCCTTTGTGACATCAAGCATGGGATTAACATAGGAAGTTTTCTCCAGAGCAGCAGAATTTTAAACAGGGTCTTGAGGAACCTCAGAAAGGCTCTTGGAACATAAAGGAGAATTGGCAAGTTGAAGAGCTAGCAAGAAAGGATGGGACAGAACTCAAAGGATAGGAGGGGGAGCATAGCAGAGCAGGCAGTGGAGGAGTGCTGTACAGCCTTGAGAATGTGAACTTTGAAATTAACGCATCAGGAAATGAGCCACCTATGCTTTCTGTGAAGTTCATGCCTGAATGGGCGAGCAAGGCTTTCTCTGACAGACTGTAAAGTCATTTCATGTATCTTGACATGTTGGAACATTGCATGATTATGCAGAGCATTTCTTTAGCTGCTGCCTTAAGATTTAGCAAAAGCTGTATTGCTGTGTTCCATGGAGGCAACATTTCATCTGAGCCTTCAAAGCAAAAGTATTAACCATTTGGTGCCCAAGTATAATTCAGTTAAGAAACCAGGATCCAGTTCTGAACTATGCACTAACAAAAAGGGTTCATACAGATGACTAATAACATTTCACCGGCTATAGTCATGGGGCCTGTCCCATATTGCTTTTTTAATATGAAACCATCATCCATAAATGAAGATGCTTTCAGTCAACACCAGGACAGAGCTTTGGCATTCTCTGGCTCATGCACTGGCTTAGAACTCTTCCTAGAAGGCTTGTGGCCATCCTTAGAAGGGTGCAACCCTCAACTACCTAATAAGCAAGTAGCTATAAAACAACTATCAAGAGTAGTGAAGAGTTTTAATAAGGCAGCTGAAATGATAAAAAATGCTCTACTAACTTCAGCAAAGAGGATCACTTCCCAGTTATTCATCAGAGTGATGTGGACTTTCCATGAATCCTAATGTCTCATGTAGGTTCTTCCCTTGAACTCTCTCTGCCCTCCTTTTTTGGTTTGGCTGCGTGGTAGAAAGATGCTGAGCTGACCTATTTTACAGCACACTTCCTTATGGATTAAGTCAATTTTAAATCCCACCATGCAACAGAAGTTATTGTAAACAAGATTGGTTTCCCACATGCTACTTAAATTGCACTTCAGATTTGGCATGGCATGTTATCGTAACCATTCTTGCTTATGAAACTGTTTTGCATTGAGCTCTTGATTTACATTGAGGAGCTGCAGGGCAATCTTCATGGAAAGCAATAGTTCAGTTGTTTGTTTAATTTAAAAAGCAATGTCAATCACAACAAAAATTGGAATCGTCACCGCCCTTTTCATGGCATGCAAGAGCCCAAAGAGACATGCATTTTGCAAAGTTTCTAGCAATTCGTAAGTTCACATGGGCAGGTATTCAAAAACTCATTGGAATAAATACAATCTAAATATAGTATAGCAATTTCTAGCTTGTGGCATGAAGTAATTTAAAAACCACCATGTACTTAAACCCCCTGAAATCGAGGGGCCTTTCACCGTTAAAATCTTTTATGCTCTTCTCCAAGGAACTTCCACCCACCTCCCTCTTACCTTCCCAATGGTCTTTGCTTCTTGGACTTCACCTCTCTGAACATTCGTTTCCATTTACAGAAACAGAACGGGGCTCTGATTTCTGTTGCGTGCTTCAAGAACTCTGACTCATCTGCTGCCATGACTTGGTCCTGCCTTCTCCCCTCCATGTGGAACTGTCCTCTCTCCCCTCCCCCGGCATGTACCACAGATATCTCCTATAAAGTGTATCCTGTTTTAGTGTTGCTTCACTCATCAGCTTACAATTATCTTATATATATAACATGGCTGCCCCCGTTTTTCAGGGTCTGCTTTCCATTTCAAACACTTACTACGCCACCATCTGTAACTCGCAATGACCACATCTCAGGAGCACTAGATGGAATCTGAACACTTGTCTCCTACATCACCCTGAATATTGTTTATCACAGCTAACCAATCCAATTTTTGGCAGGCTGAATGCTTTACTTGGCTGACTGATAGGTTTGCCAGGTATCTGGTTTTTGTTTTTTGTTTTTACCGGAACACCCAATCTAAACAGAATCCTTGAGGTTCCAGTCAGCACTGCAGGGGCTGAGCCTCAGGGAAGGAGCAGGGGATTGGACACAGGTGTTTGGTTTTGCGCTCTTAGAACAATCCTACTAACTGACCAGGGGACTGCTATTGAATTAGCACCTTGGCTAGTTTTTAAGAGAAGAAAACTAACTTCAAAAGACATTTTATCCAGATATTTCAAGCGGATTCAAAGCAAAACATCTCCCCCCTCCCCCCTTCTGAACTGAACAATAAATTTAACTGTAAGAACAAAGTAATAATTCACAAAAACTTCCTAAAGCAAAATCACTAGTATATTATATACAATGCAAAACTTGCATTGGGCATGTCAGATACAGACATGAAGACACAAGGACCCCTTCAAAATGAAGTTCTCATACTAATATTGTCCCATGTATTTTCCAGGCCCCACATACATTTTGTGTCATTAAGAAGGTTTTCTCAAAATATATTTGCAACAATTTTTCTTTCAAGCCTGACGCTTTGTGACAACATCTCTTCTTTTATTCCAGCCTTACTTTGCAGTCATCATATAATAGGAATGTCCTGAAAGTAGCACAGTGGGCCTAGATAGTCACTTGCCCTTTGGAGGAAGCAAAGCAGTTTCTATTTATCACGTATATTCATAATATGTACACTCAGTAATTTAAATTGCTTCTGTTTTGTCTTACCTGGGTGACTATATGTTCTAGAAAGACACTATGAGTAGGGTGTCAGAGTAGTATCATCTATGCAATTTCAGGCTTCAAAGGCAACAAGGGAAGTTAGTTTTGAGCTAAGCACCAAAGCACTAGTTACTTTAATTAATTTTTTAAATATCTCCCACCTCTTCCTTAACTTTTGAGACTATGCACTACCACCAAGCACACCAGAGAGTCAACAGTGGCAGCCATGTTGTGATTTCAACCTCACGTTTTTCCCATGTAAGCCCTTAAATCCATTGAGCAGCCAAGCAACAGTTTATCATTAACAACCTGGGCTCAAAAAATTGGAGGTTTTCTCAGCATGAATCCAGTTGTTTGAAACTAGCTACTTAAATATAATCTACCACTAACTAGGGTTGCCAGGTGTCCAGTATTCACCCGGACAGTCCGGTATTTTCGACTCCTGTCTGGTAAAAAAATTCAGAGAATACCAGACACCCAAAATGTCTAGTATTTTCTGAATTTTTCCCCACCCAGGAGGCGAAAATTCCAGGCACCTGGCAACCCTACAAATACTCAGCGCCCGGCCCCCCCCCCGCTCCCAACACCCCCAGCCCCCCAACCCCATGCTTACCTGGTTCCCCAAGGCTGCCGACACAAAATGGCTGCTGGGAAGCAATGCTTTCCCCTGGGTCTTAGTGCTCAACTGCTCCTCTGTTCCTATCCCTGCACTCACTTTTAAAGGGGACATGCTGTTTTAATGCTGTTTTATTTTAATTTTTTTTTTTTTGGCTTAAGTCCTTGGAGTCCTTTTTTTGGGGGGGGGTCAACAACTTTGGTCTCCCTCCCTTTTTTTTCCCCTTCAACAGAATTTTTTCCTGTTTTTTTTGGGGGGGGTGTCAGTATTTTTGTTTCAACCATCTGGCAACCCTACTAACTACCATATGTTTTGTACACTAATTAATAGGCATTCAGTTTTACTGAAGGGAGAGCTAAGTCAGTGACTTCAGGGAGCATATAAGAGTAAATGTGTGATTAAAAATTCTTGCTATATCCATTCTTGTAATAAGGACAAGGCACAGGACAACCTGTTAATGAAATATACAAATACAGTGATATAACACATCAAGATCAGGTTTACTAATAATTTCTTACCAGCCATAGCAATAGAGCAGAAGAAGCAGGAAGAAGGAGGCTGTGGTCAGGCAAAAGTCATGCACCTCCGCTGTTTACCAGCCTGTGGAAGTGATCATCTATGACTTCACTTTCATTGTGCTTTAACTAGTTACTAGTTCCGGTCTCAATAAAGTGCTTTGCTTCTGATGCAAGTTTATATGAATGTCCATCCCCAAAAGTATCTGACTCACATCTTTCCCCCTAAGAGTAAACTAATGAATCTCCAAGTCATCCAGCCTCAAGGAGTACAGTTCTAAACCAGATCCTGAAAACTAAAGCTTGCAGTGCAGTGACTTTGTGGACATAAAAAGACAAGTGTCTCACATTTGTTAAAAATAAATACCCCCGAAGGCCCTTACAGGCCCCCAATGGCCCTAAATACCCATTTTATCTCCCTCTCTTGTCTCCACCCTATAAAGGCCTCTCTCCCAGCTGTGTCATGTGCTGGGAGGAGGATGGGGGAAGGACAGATGCTTACTATCTTCTCTGGTTCAATTGGAAGCAGACAGAGCCGTCTGTATTGTCTATGGACAGCCTGCCTCCAAGCCAGCATCTTCATGAGCTGTCAGCTCTTCACATAGATTCCAGGTGCCATCTTCAATGTCTTTTTCATCTTCAAGTAGCAATGGTCTGAAGGCTGACGCTATTTCCTCTATACTGGGAGATGAATAAAGCTGCCTTCTCTCCCTCAAGTACAACAGGCTGAGTGAGAGAAGAAAACCAGTGGGCAGAATTGCCGACGAGCAACACCATGAGGGATTTAAAATGGCTGCTGTAAGTATGCCCCTCTAGTCTCCTCAGACAAAAAGGTCTGTAAAGAAAGCCCAAACTCAAGTACCCCATCCAGCCGATGATCACAGATAAGAGAAACTGAGGTTATTTCTTCATTTAAATTAGGCTATTTGTGAGGCACTTCAGTCCTGAGCTGCATAGGTCTGGTGCTATAACATTTTCAATGGTTTTGGGGTGGGGAGGGATTTCCCCTTTGACCTATCTCAGCACTCAGACAGCATTCTAGAACCATCCCTTTTAACAGCCAAGAAGTTGTCTACGAGCTGAGGCGTTATTACTGGAATGGAAATATATCTGAGGAAGATGCAAAGAGGTGTATAACTTGGAGTCCAACAGCTGAAATCACTGAGAAATAGGATTTTTTTTTTAAGATTAGGCAACACATTTGTCCATGCAGAATTACAGAGAGGAAGTCAGGAAGGAGAAACAAAAAATCACACTTTTTCAGATGGGCTTTAAGAGCTTGGAATTAATTTTCCAGGTTTGTCAAAACAGTTCAGAATTAAATATTTTCAGAGCACAAGGACTTAACGTCTTCACATGAACTTTAAATGATAAATGAAAGTTCAGTGTTGTCTTCAGCCAAAGCTAAAAAACTAGAACTGGAGAGAGCATCCCGGTTTCCAGAACTGTAGTTAGAAAGTTACAGCAGCATTGGTGGGGGAAAGCATTGGATAACAGTACAGCTGTGGTCAGAAGGGGAGCCTGATGTATTTAAGTTGCATACAAGTGTTTTGTTTTCCTTTTTCAGGCCTATGCATATATCCAGTGAGTCCAGGGAAAAGCTAAGATCTTAAGCAGTGGCTTCCTCTCCTCATCTTGATGCAGGCATGAGAGAAGCTGGATTCCTCTTAAATCTGCTGCTCATGAGAAATGGCTGCCATTAGGCCTGGGCCAGACCAGCTGCTGTTCATTTCCAGGGACCAGGTGCAAAAGCGGGTAGCCAAAGGAAATGAGGCACGTTGGGTAACTGGAACTACGTGAAGGGACCTGGAACTTTGGGTCACTTGAGCTAGTGGCTCCTAGGAGGCATCAAATACTGACTCAAGTTCTGGAACAAGCTCCTAAGCCAAAGTGTGTGATATCTGCCATACTAAGACTGAAGAGTTAAGCCCCTGTTTACTAGCTTTTGTTACATGTTTGTGTGTGTCCCCATTTCCCTGCCATTATCTGGGAACCTGAGGGTAGGGTTGCCAGATGGTCTCCCAAAAAATACCGAACACGCAGGCTAAAAATTTGTCGATCAAAAAAAAAAAAAAACCTGCCATGAACACACATGTCTTCATCCTATACCATCTCTATGTAAAGAGGCTTAGAAGTAATTGTGCAAACGTGCATGCTATTTTCATAGTTTTCTATTCCTCTAAAGCTAAGGCTACAAAGAATTTAGAAGAACTCCTTTTTATCCTGCAGCTGAAATGATTGTAGAGAACTCCCAGCACCGATCACACCCCACCTCCCAGCTGCCCCCCCCCCCCCCCCCCGCTAGGCTTCTGGGCTTCTGATGTGCCCAGAGCGGCGATTGTGGCCCTGCCTGCCAGCTGGGACTCCCAGGCTGGGAAGCAGGGCCATGATCGGTGCTGGGAGCCTGTGATTGCGCAGAAGCCTAGCGGGGGTGGAGGGAGTGGCTGGGATTCCAGCCACTCCCCCTACCCCCACTAGGCTTCTGATGCACCCAGAGCAGCGATCGTGGCCCCGCCTACCAGCTGGGACTCCAATGTAGAGCGGAAGAATGACTTCTTGTGTCTTGCTCACGACACTCCTGTAATGTCCACACAGGGGAGTTAAAACACTGCATGCTAATACATGCCGGATTCACACCCCCATAGTCCACATGACAAACTTCGCCATACAGACAAACTTAGAATATTTTAATTATCCAAAAGGGCCATCCGAGGAATGCTAATCATGTCAGATGTCAGCATCAATACCATGATCAAGGCTTGAAAATTATGGTACATTAAATAGCTATATTATGTGATATTCCAGTAGAATTAGTGACTATAGCCACATGATGCTCAATTTAATCCATAGCGATTAATGTTATTACAGAAAATACCAAACTACTGAATAATGACTGGATCCTTATTTACATTACTAAAATGCTAGCCAAGCTTTTCCTGCTTTGTACATTGTCCTGTTACTGTAGGTATTTTCATATGGATAATGGTGATAATGCAGTTATTTTTTAAACTCATTTTAAAACCAGTCAATTAGGAAAGTTTTTTTTTTTTGTCAGTGCCACCAGTCTGAATAGGTCTAGAGGGGCTTCAGCAGGTAACTTCAACCCACTTTAAAGGGGCACTGTGACTTTGTTACTGAGGCATGCAATTCTATTTGCATGACTTAGGTGGTCCAAAATAGCATCCTCTACACAGTATGATCTTGCAAGCACTGCATGTGCAAAGTCACACTATGCAAGGATGCCATTTTGCTCTACAATGCACATTCAGGAGCTGGACATAATTGCCCTAAGGGCTGGATCTGGCCTGTGGGCCAACAGCTGGACCACATTTTTTAATCTTAGGGCTTGCAATACATGCCTTGCTAATATACAAGAGCAAGCCAGTGGCGAACTCAGATTCAGCCTCCTTTAGTCAAGCCAATGATTAAAAACAAAAACCAAACAAACAAACAAAGCAGCACACACACCACTGAAATTAGTAGAAATGCCCAAGCGAAAAAAGACAAAGTAGCTTTCTTCTGAAAGAGAGCATCTTGGCCTTTTGTGCTGTACTTCCTTCAGCCGCATCTTTGGGATGAGCTTCGGTTTAAAAAAGACTAAAGGGGCTTTAAAGCTAGATGGGGTCAAAGAAATAAAAATAATACAAGCCCACAAATAACAGCCACACCTTATTATTGTCTGTTTCTAAGTTAGCTTTTCACCCATCCTCCTAACCTAGAGATAACAGACCACCTCTGATCTGCTGTTGGCATAAGGAATAGGGATGTGAAAGGTTAATTCATTAACCGATGATACTTACCAGTTATGGTTAATGGGGTCTGGAGCAGCTCCCCACCTACCGTGGGCAGGGGGCTGTTCCACCCACCTCCCGGGGGGAACGCTGCAGACAGGTGCTGTTCTGGCATCTGGAGCCTGGACACCGTGAAGGCAGGGGATGCTTCAGTGGAGCAGCCTCTGTCCCTGGGGACCCCAGGTGCCCCACAGGCAGAGACTGCTCCACTTGGGCTGGAGCGGCCCCCCCCATCCACACCCCTTTTAATTGGTTAACTGGTTACAGCTTACAGCTTCAGCATCTGACGAGAGAGTACAAGAGTTGTGCACATTGCTAGACCCATAACTCAAGGGTGGGCAATAATTTTTCCCCGGGGGCCACTTCAAAAAATTTTGAAGTAGCCTCGGGCCACCTCGGAAGGGGCAGGGCCTAAACAGGAAGGGGCGGGGCTCCTCCACCCACAGACCATAATTGGTCTGAAGGTGCGGGAGCCCCTTTTCCCCCCCTTCCCACTAGGCACCTATGCCCTGGAAGAGGCTTGGCACGCTCCCCCACCCCCAGGCCAATCAGGGTCTGGGGAGCTCCCGAGTGCCTGCAAAGAACACGTGGCACTTTGAAGTGCCGCGGGCTACTCACTTGGCCAGGGCAGGGCAAAGGAAGCTTCACGCAGCTCCCCCGCCCCCATGCCCTGATTGGCCTGAGGGCAGGGGAGCGCACAAAGCCTCCTCCGCTCTCTCCCCCATCCTGCGAGCAGCACGCGGCGCTTCAAAATGCCATGTACTCCTGGCAGGGCGGGAGGAGGCTTCCTGCGCTCCCACACCCCCAGCCAGTTAAGGCTGGGAGGGCACCCGAAGCCTTCGCCACTTTGCCACCACCCTGCGAGAAGCGTGCGGTGCTTGGAAGTGCCATGTGCTGCTCACTGGGCAGGGGCAGAGTGGAGAAGGCTTCAGGCACTCCCTCGCCCCCAGGCCCTAATTGGCCTGGGGGTGGAGGAGCAGCAGAGCCTCCGCGGGCCAGATCCACCCACTTGGCGGGCCGGATCTGGCCTGCGGAGGCCCTTTTGCCCACCCCTGCCATAACTACTGATACTGTGGTTGCTACTCTCATTCTTATCCCTTTAGACCAGTGGTTCTTAACCTGGGGTGCACGCACCCCTGGGGGTGCGAGATGCCCTTTCTGGGGGTGCGAGACATGCCAGATTTTTATGATATATCTTAGGTTTAAAGAACTGATCTACTTCAACAATTTTTAATAAGGGGTGCGAGAACATATTTTGAGAACCAAAGGGGTGCAGGCTGCAGTAAGGTTAAGAACCACTGCTTTAGACAATAAGCAACTATAATAGAGTGAGACCATGATCCAGCAAACATGCACATGCAGCAAACATGCACATGCGTTACTCTATACACATGAGCAGTCCCATTCCATTAGGAAGGCAAAGACAAGGGAGTAAAATTAAGCATCTCTGCTAAGATTATTTTCTGATCAGGGCTTTACATAACCAAGTCTTCTAAACACAAACTACTTCTGTCTCTAGGGTTGCCAGATGGTCACCCAAAAAATACCAGACACGCATCGGCGCTGGGAGCCTGTGATTGCGCAGAAGCCTTGCGGGGGGCGGATTCCCAGCCACACCCCCCGCCCCCGCCAGGCTTCTGTACAATCACAGGCTCCCAGTGCCGATGGCGGCCCCGCCTCCCAGCCGCTCCCCCGCCCACGCCAGGCTTCTGTGCAATCACAGGCTCCTAGCACCGATCGTGGCCCCACCTTCCAGCCGCTCCCCCCGCCCACACCAGGCTTCCGTCTGGTGCGCAGCCGGAAAAATCAGAGAATACCAGACATTGCACATGTCCGGTATTCTCTGATTTTTTTTTACCGGACAAAGAGCGCAAATACCGGACTGTCCGGTAGAATACCGGACAGCTGGCAACCCTATCTGTCTCCCCTTATTGGCCTAGTACAATGGGTTGGGACTGAGGCTTTTGAACACGACCAGTATACTACCAGTATACACATCAGTGATACGGCTTCTTGAAAGTCAGGATGCTAATCAGTATATTTAACATTTGTTTTAAAAATGCTCTGCAGTAATGCAGAAGTATTAAAGAAAGGAGCCTGGAGAAAGTGATGTGACAAACAAAGCTGAGTAAGCTGAAAAGTATTACAAGCCAGTGGGACCTCAGCAGCTCCATTCACTCAGGCCAAGAACACCACAATAATATATGTGTACAACAGAAACCCCAGACCACATGAAAAAATTCCATCATGTGCTGATGACTAAACTTCCAAAGTGATCCTAAATATCAACAGCCTTGAATTGCTACTCAAGTGTAGCAGAGTGAGCAGCCTTGCTACAGAGAGCAGGGAAAAACCCTTTGCTCTAACAATCCAGAACAATAAAACAAAAAACTAACAAACAAAATGTCTTCCTACTTAACACGAGAAGGAGGAGACATTGACTGTTGGGGAACCAGATGTGCTCAAATGGAGCTCGATGTAAAAATTTTGGCTTTTTCTCAATCTTAAGTACCTTCGATTTGGAGTAAACGGGTATTACATGGTCCAATGAGACCAGTGAGTGGCTGTGACACTGTCCACCAGTCAATTCACACATGCCTCAGTTTCGGTGAACAGATATCGTGCTATTATCAGGACCTCCCAAGATTAGGGGCTTTGTCTTATATATACAACTATATTTCCCCTCTTGAAAAAGTGCCCCAATCTTTCATGCTTGCATCTCATCACCCTAGCTTCAGTCTCACCAATTGTGAAAGTGGGGTGACTAACTGTTAAATGCTTTGAAATCAAAGATCAATAAGAGTTACAGTCTACCAAACTTCTTTACAGATCTTCATTTCTAATTAAATTAAGTTTAACACTGTAATTGTTTGACATGATCTGTCCTGAACAGCTCAGAGCAGTAGTTCCCAACCTTTTTTATACCACGGACTGGCAAACCCATTCACAAATTTTGGCGGACTGGCAACATTTGCATATTTGCATATTCATTATTCAAATAATGAATATGCAAATAAAATATTGCCACTCTGCCAAAAGCCCCACCCCGCAGAGCTGCTGCGAACAGCTAGCTTCAGCTCCCCCAGCCCACTGCCCCTTAAGTCTTTTAGCCCCCTGCCACCAGACCCCCCCCCCAGTGCCAGCCTCCTATTTCCAGAGCGCCACTGCACCCAACCCCACCAATGCCCCTATAGTCCCAATATTAGCCCCAGCTCCATAGCTCCCTAGTGCCAGCCCCCCCCACTACTAGCTCTGGCCTCAGTGCCCCACAGTGTCAGTTCCACCCCTAGCCCACCGATGTGACCCCCACACCTCTCTTCCCCGCAGCTCCGGCTCTGGCTACACAGCCCAGAGCTCTGGCTCTGGCCCCAGGCGGCGCCACCAAAGCAGCCACCAGCCAACTGCAATGTGGCCCCACCCCAGAGCAGATGAGCAGCCACTGCGCTGCTCTGCTGAGGAGGTGGGCAGGCCTCAAATTCTTGGTGTACGCCATGCAGGCACACACAGGGAACACTGCTGTGCTCCCCAGCAGAGCCCAGCTGGGGACATGGCCTGGCAATATGCTGTGGACCAGCAGTCAGGGGTTCATGGCCTGGTGCCAGTCCGCGGACCGGCAGTTGAGAACAGTTGGCTCAGAGCAACCCAGAGAGATACAGCAGTGGACTCCCTCTTCACCAGCTACAAAAGGAAAGCATCAGTTATGCTGTAACTAGATTACAAGCAACTTCCAAAACCAAATATTAGAAGACAAGTCAGTTCCCTACACAAATGCATGTCAAGAGTCAATTGTTCAGGTTATTGTCATATGATGGTTTTGTGAACCTTGTATGAAAGGTAAATTAACAAACCAGCAAAGAAGCTAAAGACATTTTCCAATAAGGCAATAATTACACATGAGTTCTAGTGTGCCACAAAACTTATTGACTGTGGGAATGATTTTATCTGTACAACTAAAGGTTTTAACTATAGAACTAGCTCCCTCTTCATAACATGGCACAGCCAGTCAATGTTCCACTGAAAAAAAAGAGAATATGAAATTGTATATGGAAATGACAGTAGAAACTGATTACAGCATACCAGCTCAGTTAGTTAACCAAATATAGTCCTATAGAACATTTTGGTAAAGTAAGATACATCCAAAAAGCTGACTGCGAAGTACATTCTGACATGTGCTATGTAATTTCTAAATAACCAATGTTTGCTTAGTTCACTGGAGCTATAATAATCCTTCACTGGAGCCACATATATCACTATTTACTGTTTTCGGTACAGTGACTGCTCTCTACAGAAGTTGATCATAGTGCTTAGCTAGTTGCTAAAGGCTGTTATATTTTTTAAACCCATAATTTTCTCCATTATTTAGGGTGCTTGTAAAGTGATTACGTTCCATTTTCAAGATTTTGTTATGCCATCTGCAAAGACTAAATGTTTGTTTAAATAAGTTTACCAGCATGTACTGACGTGAAAAAATAAAGTAAGAAGTTAAGCCAGGCTTTGCCTATGCTACTGATATAAACGTTCATGCAGAAAATTTCTTTAAGGAGCATCAGTTTTAAAAAAAGCCCAAAATCCATATTTTAGAGCCCATTTCTAAATATTCAAAATATTCATTTTGTTTAATATTCTTGTCTGAGGTTTTGGGTAAAAGGAGAATTACATTTTTAGGTTCCTTTTATAGTACAAAAGGCAAACTCAACATCTGTTTACTCTGTGCTTCACGGCAAATATTTTTGTTTCAAATGTCATTCATTCCCTCTGCATTTAGCCATATCTTTGCTGTATGGATCCATTACACTGAAATCTATGTTGTGTTTGTTTTGTTTTTCATGTAACACTGCTAGCATAAATTAAATTTATACTAGACTTTTAAGGGAAGAGGGCTAGCATAAAATGTGCTAACTATGTAAAATGCAGGCATGCTTATACTCTGCATTTGATACTGCCATTTTTTACAATTGACTATGGAACTTTAAATTGTAAAAAGTTTAGTCCAATTTTCCTCAGGATTATATCATCTTGGTGACCACTGGTTGCTCTGCAGATTGCGGCACTTGGAAAGAGTTACCACCACCAATTTTCTTTCCAAGAGAAGCAATTTCCAGACACTGAAAAAAAAGCATAAGTTTCACATTCATTATTAAAAAACTGTCAAAGCAGCAATTTTACAATACTAAAAAACTCTAGTGACTTTGCATTTCTCTAGATAGAAGTAGAATTGTGCTTGTTACTTTTTAGCATAAAAGTAAAGAATCAATTTCTTTGGTGTAAGGCTTTTTCTCCAGATCTCCGTAACATTACATTTTAAATTTATTTTCATTTGGTTTCATTTAAAAACAAAAATTAAGATAATATTTAGCCTGGTTGCAATAGACCAAACATTCTGGAGGGTTTGCACAACCAGAGTTTTAAAAGCTTGGTATGGAAGTATTTTAAGTGATCTCAATACATTTATTGTCAATTTCAAATGAAAACAAGGCACAACTGACATCGTCAGCCTATATCTTACCTGGGTGCAGAAAGGAGAAAAACCTCTCTTTCCACAAAGTAAAGTACAATGGCATGCAAGTAGCCATCAAAAAACTTACAAGAACATTTTCCAAGGTATCTTACAAACTGCAGCTATTTGTTTTCTGACCTGGATGATAGCATTATCATTTCACATCCAGTTAGCCTTATTTTATTATTAGTCAGTACATTAAGCAAAATAGTAGAATGTCTACAAATCAAGGCAGTGTATGTCATGCACAGGATTAGCAGACTGCAAGGGAGCACTCAGAACCGAGTGATGTAATGCCTGTATCCAGTCACTCCATTCAAGTTTCACTTGTCATTTCTCAGGCAAACAGACCCTTTCATGGGCACTGGAGTTTCACAGGAAAAGTTAAGATTGAGAGTAACTGCCTATGGTGGCTCCACAATATACAGTAAAACTCCAATGATCCGGCATCCAATTGTACGGCACTCCCGACAGGCCGGCATCAAAATGACAAGAGCCCCTAGTGAGTGACCTTCAGCAAAAAATGAGTCACAAGGCAGCAGCGGCAGCAGCTGAACCGAGCAAAAAGGGTAAAAAAGGGTTAAAAAAAACTAAAACATTACAGTATATTGTATACAGTATGTACAATAAAAAGGATTTAAAACACTTTATATACAGTATATACTGTATACAGTATATATATAACCAGTTTATAGTACCTCCTGATAGTCCGGCACATCCGATAATCCGGCACTACCTAGCTCCCAAAGGTTCTGGATTAGTGGAAGTCTACTGTATTGAGATTCTAACAGCACATTTCAAGCCCTGAGCAATTATTGAATACATAGAATATTTATGACTAAGTTAACAGAAAACAGGCATTTAATAGGCAGAAAAATGAGAGAATGAGTTCCAGAGCTGATGAATTCATAAGTAATAATCAGAATAGATGCAATAGCAAAAATATGGACTCTAATATACATCTAGGCATTCCCCAAAACTTATTATAGTGCTGTCTGAACCGCTACATTCACAAGCTATCGGTTAATTCTACGCCTGAGTGAATACTGGCAAGTTAATAGCCTTCTATTTTAGGTTCTACACATTAATAACTTAAGAAGCTCTCCATTTATGCATTGTAACAAAGATCATCCTCAATACAGTTTTACAGCAATGAGATTCATTTTCCACAATATGGTTTTCAATAGTTTTATTTCCAAAGTAAGTTAGATTCTTCAAAGTTTTATCAACCTATTTTAAGGAAATCAGCTGAAAGACTAATGTGTTGTAAAAGACTAAAACTTTAGATTTTCATGGTTTATACTGAATATTACAACTGCTTAGTGTACACAGTTCCTTCTCCTATAATTCTACTATATTACACACTTGTTCATGCAGATAGAGTCATAGAATTTATGGCCAGAGGGGACCATTATAATTTAGCCCGACCTCTGGCATAGCACAAGCCATTAATTTTTACACAGTAATATCTGCTCTAAGCCCATATCTTGTGACTGAGCTAGAACATATAGTTTAGAAAAGTCTAAGTCAAAGATGGATGTCGTAAGTGATAGTGAATTCACCATGCCCCTGATAAGTTGTTATGAAGGTTAAATACCTTATTGTTAATATTTACACCTTATTTCTGATTCTATCTCTTTAGTCTTGCATACAGAATAGAAACACCTCACCACCACGTTTATGATTTGCGCATGGCATATGAATTTAGGGTAGTATATAGACCTGGTGTTACTGTTGTTGACTCTATTCTGCTACCAGGTTGGCCTGTATTCTCTAAATTCCCAGGCTACTGTTAAACAGTGTGTCAAGTTCCAAACCAGAGTTTGTATGCAACAATGGATGTTAATCCTTTCCAAAACACTGACATTCATCTGCTCAGTTGGTGTTAAAATGGTCTGTGTGTGAAATGACAACGTACTGCTGGATTGCCAAGTATGGAAGATGGGAAGTTGTGTGGTTTGTAAGACACCCAAACTGCTATCATCAAAGGGCTGCTAATATTTCCATTATGAGTTGCCTTTTTCGAAGCATTAATGACCTTCATAACAATTCATCCTGGGCTGAAACTTAGCCTTTGAGTTTGTGCCCATGAAAACTTTTTTGCTTAGTTTAAGGGTCTGAGCTTTCCCTACATAAACTGACTCCCCTAGCAGTCAGTCCCTACTGCACTGTGTTATCTGCAGACTAGTTTCAAACCCTCAAAGTATATTTTGTATGGGACAGATGAATTTTCAAATGTTAAAACTGGTTATCATTGGCCTCTCAATGTGGAGCTGCAATGACCTTTGGTCAAATCTTCATTCTGACTACTCCCTTACTTATTTTTGAATTTTTATATGCCATATGCACTGGGATAACCAGCATTCCATTCAGAGTTCATTTATGACTGCCTCAGCTTTCTCAACCACACAGAAACTTTACCCTCCAGGTAGCAAATGAAGCATGCATTGATGGTGTATGGTCACACAGCAAGCACAGGCCCCCTCACTCCTGCTGCACTCCCCTATTGCAGCTCCTGCTGTCTGCAATATCCTGCCACCCAGCAATATCTGGGATATAGCAGAAGGGAAGTTAAGGACTAAGTGACAGGCTTCCCTGCAGTATTGCCTTGCTCTGTCAGTGGAAGACAGAAGCCAGAGATTGTTTTAAGGCAACCTATTGCTTTATTTCTGCCAGCGGGTGAGGTTTCCATGGGAATGCAGTCATCCTGCTGGGAAACAAAGCAAGAAGGAAGCAATACTAGGCTCTCCAGGTGAAAGCACCCAGATCTACTCCTGGCCTGTTTCCAGTGCTAACCCCTGCCAGTGCCCCAGCCAGAGTTGTGAAGCCCTTGGCAAAGTACTGCAACACCTAAGCCCGCGCGACTTTCAGCTGGGGTAGCTGCAAGAGACAAGATCCTGACACACTGGGCTTGAGGGCAGCGCACCCGCCAGAGCGGCTGCCAGTCCCGAACCCTTCCTCCCCCTCCCTGCTGTGTCCGTGCTCGGGGAGAGCAGCTCTGAGGTGTGGACGGGCTGGGAGTCTGCGCCCAGGTGTCCCCGGGGGGCCCCCTCACCCAGAGCGCTCCTGCAAGCCCCCGGGGAGCCCCCTCACCCAGAGCGCTCCTGCAAGCCCCCGGGGAGCCTGCGCGCGCTACTTACAGCCGCTCCGCATTCCTGGGGATGCCCCGCGGCACGGTTTTCAGTCCCAGCCCGTGACAATCCACGTTGGAGGCAGAGCAGGTACATTTGCTGGGGCACCCCCCGACAGGCAGCCAAGCGCCGGAGCTCCAGACACCCAGAAGCACTCCCAGCCACAGGGACGCGCCGCTCCCGACGGACACCATGGTCTCCTCTTCCCGTCACCCCGGGGCGCGAAGGGGCACGCGGGCAGCCAGTCCTCAGAGAGGGAAAACTCCGCGGAGAGCGCGCAACTAGCAGAGCGGGGCTCTCAGCACCTCCCGGGAGAGCCCGCCCCTGCCATCCTCTGCGCCCGCCGCAGCGGCCAATCTTCCAGGGGCAGCTGGGGGCGCGCAGCGGTGCCTTTCGCCTTCCAGGCTCCCCGCGCGGTCTGGCAGTCCGGCCAGCAGGCGGGGAGCTCAGCAGCGCTGCAGCCGGAGGCGAGAGGAGCGGGGAGTGCAGGGAACCAGCCCACCGTCCATCAGGGGGTCCGGCAAGCAGCCCCCGCCCCTCTGCGCATCGCCCAACCTGGCAGGGCAGGTAACCGCTGGGGGAGGCGATCGCGGGGGTCTCAGAGCGCTCCCGCCGCAGGCGGCTCAGTCCCTGGCTCCTGCCCCTTCTCCGCGCCCATGCCAGGCCAGCATCGCGGCGGGCGGCGGCTGTGCAGAGCCCCGGGATCAGCAGGCACCGGACGCGGCCCCCACGACGGCCGCCTTCCCATTCACTGCGCGCCCGGCGGCCAGGCAGGCGCCCGAGCCATGGGGGCCCTCCCAAAATATCAGCGCAGGCTCCCATTGGCTGCCGAGCCCCTGACGTCGGCAAAGTTCTGAACTTTAGGCGGAGGGGGGAGGTGAAGTGTCGGAGCCGGAGCGATGGCCCCTGTCCTGGGCGCGCTCTCCGCGCCGGGGGGCACAGGTAAGGGCTCCGCCGCTGCCCCGGCCGGCCCGCAGCGCCGCGGCTTGGGGGTCCCCGCGCGGGCGGCGGCCCCGCGTCGGGGCCCAGGGAGGAACGTGCCGCAGCGCCCCCAAACCGCCCGGCGACGCTGCCGCCCCCTGCCCAGCGCCCCCAGTGTCTCCCCCGCCAGGCACCTCGCCGCCTTTTGTTGCCTCCTGTTCTCACTCTCGTGCTTCCCTCTGGTGGCCAGAGGGGCGCACGGCGGAGCCGGGACGCCTGCGGAGCGCTCCGCTGCTCGCCGCCTCAGCGTACCCCCCAGGTCGGCAGCCGGGGCTAGCTCCAGCCCCCAGGAGGGCAGGAGACAGCGCCCCCCGCTGCTGTCTGCCTGCATCGCTCTGGGGGCCCCAGCTCGGGGTTAGCCCTGCCCCAGCTAGGTTAGGGGCTCCAGCAAGCCAAGCGGTAGCAAGCAGGACAGCTGCTGCCGCCCTGGGTCTCCCACAGCCCTATGTCTACACTGCATGCCTATTTCGAAATAAGCTGTTCCGGAATAAATACTCCAGAATAGCTTATTTCAAAATAGCACGTCTACACTACAGGGAAGCCTCAGAATTGGTCTGAGGCAGGTTTCCCTAATGTGGAGGCAGGGACTCTCAGGAGACCCTGGAGAGTAATTATTTTGAATGGCCCTGGGGAGAAGCTATTTTGAAATAGCAGCAAGGGAGCCCCCACATTCCTGCTATTCCGAAATAGGCGTTATTCCTCATGGAATGAGGTTTACAGAAGTCAGAATAAGCCACCTGTTATTTCAAATTTATTTTGAAATAACAGAATTGCTATGTAGATGCTCACATTGTTATTTTGGAATAACGGCCGGTAGTCCAAAATAATGCTGCTGTGTAGCCATACCCTGTTAGTCCCCGTGGAGGAGCTGTAGGTGGATGTAATGCTGCTATTGGTACGTCTAAAAAAGGGAAATACATCACACTCAAGCAGAGGATATCACACTTGGGCCTGACTCCCTCAGGGGTTCTGGAGAAATAGTAGAGGGAGTAAGAGGTGACACCAGGCAACTGGGACTTTGACCCCAGCTCTAGGTGGCTCTGGACTCAGGCTTTGGTCCCCAGGGCTCATGCCTTAGTTTCCACCCTGAGCCCCAGGGAACATAATGGCAGCCATGCTGTAATTTATATAATGCTGATCACATCCCTAAAGTTTAAGGCCATTCATAAAGGATAAGGAAACTTTTCTTGTAAGTTTTAATAGGATAGCTGAACTAAAATTCAGCCACAAATGGATGTATTGTTTTGGATCTAGTAGCAGGCTATAGCTGTACAATCAAGTCTCAAAGATTGGTATTTCCATTATGATACTGATAGCACCTAAAGGCACCCCTTATGCATCAGGGCCTCTTTGTATGACCCGTATCCCCTAATTTGTTCCTCTCCAAAATTTGAGACAGTTGAACAGTGCAAATTGTACAATGATCGCATATTCAACCCAGAGACTTTCTTAGTTTATGTACCTAAAGATCTTTGAAAAGGCAAGTTAGTGCAACATGCTAGACAGCCTTTCCCATGTTTGCTCAGTGTGTAGCCCAATAGGTCCTGGTGCATGGCTGGGGCTTAAGAACCAATGACTCTTTTAAAGTTAAACTGAAATTTATAATCATTGATTGTTCTGAACCATTAGCCTGTCAAATGTGTCATAGATTCATCATAGAAGATTAGGGTTGAAAGAGACTTCAGGAGGTCATCTAATCCAGGGGTGGGCAACCTGCAGCCCATGGGCCACGTGCAGCCTTTTGGGGTTCCGTGTACACCATCTGCACCCCCCTGATTTCTTCCCCCATACCTCTCATGCTGGGGGCTGTGTACTCATCTACTTCTCCCCTTCTCTCCCAGCACTTGGGAGTGCTGCGAATCAGCTGATTCCCACCATTCAAGCTCTGGGAGGGAGGGGGGGAGAAGGGGTGGGGCATGAATCAGCTGATTCATGGCACTCAAGAAATGCTGAGAGGGAAGGGGTAAAGGGATGGGGTGCACTCAGGGGAGGAAGCAGGGAAGAGCCTGGGTAGGGATTTGAGAGAAGGGGTGGAGCAGGGGCAGGATCTGGAGGGTTGAGTAGAAATGAGAAGTGACACACATTTAAAGCAAGGGCACGCGTGAGGTGCATACTCCTTGCACACAACACTGTGAGAGCCATGCACTCCCTCTGCTTCTGTTGTTACTTTTGCCAGCAAGTTAAATTGCTGGCAAAAGTGGATCACTAACAGTGGATCACTTTGTATTGTAAAGGCATGATAAAGGAGAATCAAGTGCAATGTATTTAATCTTATTCTTGGGGTCATTATTACTACATGAGCCTGATTTCAATCTTGTAGCTCACTGAGATGGAGAGCCACTCACGCAGCCCACTCACTATCTGTGGCAGGAGCGGCCTGAGGCCGGCTGCGGCAGCTGGCGCCCCAGGCGGAGTGCACGATCGGCGCCCCCACTTGCAGGGCCGTCAATGGACTGACGTCATCGGTGGGCACCCCGGGCGCCCCCGTGATGTCATCATCGGGCACCCCGGGCGGCAGCGCCCTAGGCGGCAGCCGAGTCCACCTATAGCCACGGGCCGCCCCTGATCTGTGGTTGCCCTATGGCTGATCTAGTCCAACCCCAACCCTGCTCAAAGCAGGACCAAGTCCAACCCCAGCTAAATCAGTTTTCAAGTTTTTCTTCCCGGCAATCATACAAAGCTAGGTCATGGGGTTTGGGGGGGCTTTTTATTAAAACATGGAAGCTGCTCTTCTCATCACTTGACTTGAAGGATTGGGACTGTTGCAGCAAGAGGGGCCTATCCAATTAACGTGAGACGTACTTCAGAATAGTGACGTTAGCTGCGCTCCTGTACATCGGGTGTGTACTACCTGCCTTTTTATTTCTGTAGGTCGTTTTAGCTGTTTAAGGCCTGGCTGTCTAGGGCAGGAGTTTTCAACCTTTTTCTTTCTGAGCCTCCCTTCTCCCCACTCAGGATGTTAGCGTTTAACCTGTTAGTGTTATCGGTTAAACTCTACCTGGCTCCTGGGGAGGTGGTGACGTGTATTGTCAGATGGTCTCCAGTTTTGGGAGCCTGGACGCATCTTAGGCTTCGGAGGATAGATCATTGGCCCGAAGTGGCTAAAACACCCTCCCCTTATATAGCTGCAGAAAGGGCAAGAGGATTCAGTTCACGCGTCTGAGGAATGTGAGCGATGCAAATGCCTATGTAGGTATGGGACTCAGGCCTCAACACCTGGTCTGGCTGTTTCATGCCCCCATGAGCCTGCCCCAGTCACAGAAAGCTACCTTTGAGAGAGCGTGTCTGGGCAGCTGTCCTCCCCCACTTCCTGGATCTGTACAGAAACATAAACAGGGGCAGGGTGGAGCTTGACGACCCTCAGCTGGCCCCATCCACAACAGCCCCAAAAGATGATTTTAACCCACTTCAACAACAGTAGATGGCAGCAGAACAGCTCCTCCCACCCTTGGTTTCCTGCAGGGCCTAGAGCAGGACTAGTAACTGCCATTTGTCACCCGCCCGGTCCTGACTACCCACTGCTTTTTCATGCTGCTTGCACTGCCAAAAGCTCAGCTGCAGCTGTGTCAGCGACACTCCTCTGTATCTCTCTGCCAATGCAAGCCAGGCCACTGCTCAAGCGATAGCTCCCAGATGAACAACAGCTGGCTCAAATGCAACCCAGGCAGAGCTATAGTAAAGGGAAAAGGGCTTGGAATAACAAGCCAGAATGCAGGTTGCCCCTCAGCAGTGAGAGCATAGAGAGCCTCTGTTTGTCTAAGCGGTGTGAGTTCTCTGATTCCTGGTTGACTCATCGCTATTCTTGGATGACCAGGCAGCACTGTATCAGAATGCCTTCTCAATTCCAGTTCACTAGCAAACTTGGGCCATTCTTTCCAGTTGGGGAGTTGGGTACAGAGAAGCATCCCCCAGGCACTACCAGATAGGATTACTGTAGTCACGGCATGTGGCACTGAATAGATACGGCCAATACCATTGTGGCTGCCTTCCATCTTCAGGATTTAATCTATTGTGAGCATAAATCCATATGCCACTTGCTTCTACACCTTTGTAGGCTTCCAATCTCCCTACAACAGCAGTACATGGGCTTTGATCTTTATCTTGGAAGCTATTCATGGATCAAGCACCATCTCCTGATTTTGGCTTAGGGCAGGCTGGATCCGGCCCACCAAGCCACTGGATCTGGCCCACGGACGCAGCAGGGAGCCCCAGGCAGGCTCCCCTGCTTGCCCCACAGCCCCCATACCACTCAGAAATGCGGCTGCGGGACCATTTCTCTTTTAAAACTGTGATCCTGGAGGGGAAGGGGAAAGGCTTCAGGTGCAACTCCCACCCCCAGCACCATCCCATTGGCCAGCTTCACATCCTCCTTCCCCGCAGCTCCATTATTCACACAAGCACATGGCTGTGCATCCTGGGCAGGCAGGCAGGCAGGCTGAGAAATGTTTTAAGCTCTGCAAGCATTTAGCTCTGCAGGCAGGTTGGGCTGCTTGCTGATAAGACTCCTGGCCAGAGCCTGCCTCTGGCACCCCAGCCCTTCCCTTCCCCAATCCTCTGCCCCCTCACTCAATATATCCAAATCCTCTGCCCCCTTCCTGCACCCATATCCCCTCCCAGATCTGGAACCACAATCCCCTGCCCCAGATCACAATCCCCATCCTCTCCTAGGTTATAACCCAAACTCCTGCATCCCAGTCCCCTCCCCTAGGTCACAGACCAAACCCCTTCTCCCCAGTCTCCTGCCCTAGGTCACAACTGCCTCCTTCACCCAAACTCCCTCCCAGACCCCACTCTCCCTCCTGCACCCCAATCCCTTACCACAAGCTCCCTTCTGCACCCAACCTCCATCCCAGACCCCGCATCTCCTCCATTAATGTCATGGAAGAGTGCGGCCCTCGACCACTTTCCAAAATCTTGGAGTGCCCCACCCCCCGCCCCCATCAAAAATTATTGCCCATCCCTGGCTTAGGGGATTTCAGATGAATTCAGGAGCTGATCATCTTCAGGAAATGTTGCCTCCAATAAATACTTTCCACTATATCAATTATCACATTTACATCCATTTCTTCTCTTTACCTTTGTCCCCCAAAACAAACTAAACTAATTCCCCGAACCATCAACATTAAACAAAAAACAAACAAAAAAAACCCAGATCCAAGTAAACCCTTGGAAATGGCCAACAGACAACTGATCCAAATGCCAATTGTTTCTATCCCCATAGAGGTTAAAGAGACAGACTTCATCACCTCCACCAAAAACCGTGAGTTTAACTGAGAAGTGTTCAGGTACTATGGGTGAGAGTAGAAAGTACTACAGTAGTACTGTTGCACACTATTTATGGAATCATTGTTTCCCTCTTTTCAAATTTTGGAACACTTGAGCAGATTACACAAGGTTGGAAAAATGTATCCCTTTCGAGAATTTTAGTACTTTACTGTTGAGAAACTTAAAACTTTACTCAGCTGGACTTTTTACAACTGACAATTGCTATGAACTGAAAAAAGGCATAGGCCCTCTATGTGGTCCATCTTGTTAATATCTAGTGTGACAGTGACCAGTATTACATACATCAGAAGAAATTGTGAGAGACTACACCATTGTGATGCAATATGGCCAGAAAGGAAGTTTCTTCCTACAGTGGCTGGCATTTCAATACGGAAAAGTAGACATACATTTCAAGAGAATTCGTTTTGAAAAGCCTGCAGGCTGGAAAGCATTCATCTAAAAATATGTCTATGGCAAAAATGTGCAGTGTCTAGTACAATAGAATCATGATCCTTGATTGTGGACTCTAGGTTCTATTGCAAGAGAAAAAAATAGTTTACCCCCTTTAGGAACAAGGCGAAATGGGGATGGAGTGAATAAACATCTCTTCGGCTATGTCTACATTGCTGGTTTTTTGTGGAAGAGGATATGCAAATGACATGCTCATTTGCATATCTTCCAATTCTTTTTGCAGAAGAGGTTTTGCTGCTAAAAAGCCCCAAGTAGATGTGGCCATTTGTTGGAAAAAAACCCTTTTTCGCAAGATCCCTTATTCCTCAAAAATCGAGGTTTACAGGATCTTGAGAAAGGATTTTTTCCCGACAAATGGCCACGTTTACGTGGGGCTTTTTACCTGCAAAACCTCTTCCACAAAAAGAATCGGAAGAAGATATGCAAACGAGCGTGCCATTTGCATATTCTCTTCTGCAAAAAACCCGCAGCGTAGACATAGCCTTCATGATTTTATCTAACCATTGATTTTAGTGTTGATTTATCTTCCTTTCCCGGACACTTTTGGATTTTCAGTATAAAAGGTCTAAGTTCCAGAAGGGACACTTACAAATATACTCTGACCTTAACAACTAAGCTAGCGTACTTTGCATTGTGCTCTGAAATTAAAAATTTATCAGGCTCTGACCAGTGGGGGAAAGGGAGTTTAAAGTAGAAATTTGTTGGAGAGAAGGAATGTAGCTAGCAGTTAGGAATTTGTTAACAGGCTAGCCAATACATTTCTTCCCCCTTCCCCCACCATCTTTAAAGTTAGACGAGCTGTTATACTCATTATGATCACTAACAGTAGGTGCAGGTATAGTGGATTTACTGTATGAGTCTAGCGAAATGAATAAAGAGCTTGTTGATTAAGCTGAAACCACTGGCAGCGTGTCAAAAGAAATATTGCTAGAGTTAATTAAAATTTGTAGGCCTTGTCAAAGATGGTGCGTACCTGCCTACACCTATGGCAAAGCAGCATCATTGGCTGTTAGAGTTATGTATAGTGGAACTATTGGTTCACAAGCCCTTATTAGAACCCACACCTATTTGGCCTTTATTTGCTTTTCACAAATGTTTGTACAGTTTAACTGATTTTTAGTTGAAATGAAAAAAGCAAAGTTAGAGCTATAGCCAAGGTAAGGGGAGTGGAATAACATTTAGGTTGAAATGAGCAACATTTACTAGGCATGGCAGGAAGTAATGAGCAGTTGAAGTTCTTCATGGCAGCAACTGTCATGTATTGGTGTACCCCTTGCAAAATGGGGCAGTGAACTTTGCTGAGGCTTCTCAGCAATATTGTACTGCCAGCAGCATTAATTTTTCTTTCCACTGGAGAATAGAACTACCAAAGGACTGGATATCCATGTGCTCCCCATTGTTAGGTATTGTGTAAACTTAGAACTTTCTACTGGCTGCAGGAGACCACTTTCCTAAGCATGGCATCTTGCAAGCTTATGTGCCTAGGTGGAGCTAAGGCCCACAGCTCAGAGTGGGGCTCACACGGATAAGGTTGCAGGATCCAAACTCTAAGTTCTAGTTAAGTGCAGTTCCTAGTCAGTTAATAATCACTTTGAACACCTCTAAGAGGAACTCCTAACAAACATATGTACTCCATCCAGAAATCCTCTGCCATCTGATCATCAAGTTTATATGTGCATTTGAAATCTGCACCAAATCTCAATCCACCTGTTTGAGGCCATTTAATGTTGAAGTAATTGATTTGACAGTCTGGGAAGCAAATGAGTTTAGTGACATCTCAGTATTTTAGGCCAACAAAAAAGGAAAATAAGACTAACTGTAAGTCAGCAAAAAGTATATCAAACAATATACTTGTTGTTTGATAAAATATCTAGTCAGCAGAAAGTATATGTTAAGTTTTACTTCAGCTGCAGAGCTGGGAATTTAACATATTTCCCAGCCATCCTGGAGTTTGCCACTTTGGCCCCTAATTCCTCCACATCCTAGCTGAAATAAGCATTTCCTGCATTAACTTGGCTATCTTCATTTAGAACCAATTACTATGGGTGAACACAAATACAATTAAAATGAACATGCAAGTAGAGACACAAAGCTGTATTTCATTTGTTGTGCAAAGTCACAACTCTGTATCTTTTTTTAAAATGACTTCCACGCTTCTTGAGTTATTAAAAATCACACACCCATCTTGAACATCGTGTTGAGTAGTAGTCACACAAACATTGTAATTTCAAGGAGAAAGCCACAACCAGCAGCAACATGATGGTGTTAAAATGAGAATCGTAGGAAGAGACCTATTATATCAGTTCTAAAGTCTCACATAATTAAAAATTAAACTTAAGTAATAAGCAAGAGTGAGTTTGAAGGTGTTGGATAAGATCTGGAAAAGTAAAGCGATTAGCTTAGCAACGAAGCTGAGCGTCTTGAAAATGTGTGTATTTAGCAGTATGTTGTACGGATGTGAGACATGGGTGATAACAAAAGATTCGAAGAGAAGGATATTGGCATTTGAGAGGAGTCGTTATATAAAGATCCTGAGAATAGGATGGAGGCAGAAGGTCACCAATGAGGAATTATATAGGAAGATACAGCCAAAAGAGAACCTACTGCAGAAGGTTATACAGCTATTCAGGCATGTCTGCAGAATGAACGACGAGCGAAAAGTTAAGAGCCTGGTATTCGGATGGTCTGAATAGGAGAGGCAGACCCCACAGAGAATGGATAGATGATATAGTAGATTGGTGTGGAGCTAGTCTACAGAAACTAAGCCCCTCTGCACTGGACAGGGAAAGATGGAAGGGAGGCATCGGACACCAACAAGGCATTGAGCCTATCGTTGTTGATGATGCTGATGATGAATACAGGTCAGAAATTACAAGATGACAAAAAGACTTAAACAACAGTAGTAGCCAACAAAATACTAGTACCTAGCCAAAGGAAAAGCAATGAAAAGGCTTGAAAGAGTCTTGGTGGGCACAGCACTATTTTCTATAAAAATCAAGACAGGGACTAACAGTTGCTTTGGGGGTATATAACAGAAGGAATTTCTCCTAGTTGTGATGAATACAAGGCTATTTCAAGACATCTCACTATAGAGAAACATGGGACCTGTGCCAATGCTGTGACACAATTGGAATTGCTGGCAGCTTTCCCCATCTCCCCACTCGATGGGCCAAAAATGAATGATCATATAACCAAAACTGAAGCTTTATTTACAGGATTTTTTGGAGCATAACATCTCTCTTTAACCATGTTAGACTTTTATTCAAGGAAATTGTTCTCAGACTCCAAGAATGCCAAGAACTATGCATTTGCTTCTACCAAAATGACCCATATTAAACAAAAAGCAATCACACTTCAAGAACTTGAATGTGTAGTAAGCATGACTGACAGTCATGAATGATATTTTGCATTGACACTGGATACTAGTTCTGATAAGTTTGTGTTTTCTAGTTTTGCTTACATATGAACACCCAGTTACTGAGATTTTTAGATAGGATTTCTTGCCCATTGAATCAATCTCAGGAATTGTTTGATGCCATCCAGAATGTGCTATCAAAACACCCTGCAGACTGGAATGAATATGCTATGTATTCAGCAAGCAATGCTGCAGAAAAGCTGTGCAATCACTGCAGTGTATTGTCTCAAATGAAAGTAAATCAAATAGACTAGGGAGCAAATGCAATGGGTTATTCCTGCTGCCTTGTCACCTGGCTGTCTTTGGAGAGATTTATTGAATGTGTCTTTGCTAGTTTGCCAGAACCTTTGATGAGGAAGAAGAAAGAATACCGAGGAACTTAAAGAACCCTTTGATGAAGGTATATTGTTTTAGCAGGCAGTTTTCCCACTCTTCAAAAGTTCATGTGACTCCTCCAAGCTGAAGCACCAGTGATTTTAACCTGTGTATCCAGCAGTGATGACATGGTAGCATATTCTTTTGGAATTTGTGCAACTCTCAGTGGTAGCTGGGAGTAAAGTGTTGTATGATTAAATTTACAGGGACTCTTCTGTGCAGTAAGCAGCATCTGAAGTGTTTGTGGGCATAGAGACACTCAACTATGCAAGAAAATGTACATGATCAGTACAAGACCCTATAAAACATTCTTCGCTGAAACATGGAGTGGTGAGAAGGCAGAGCACTGCATTACATGAAAAAGGTAATGCTTTTAGAAGACCTTGAAACAAAAGACAGAACTATGTAGCACTTTAAAGACTAACAAGATGGTTTATTAGGTGATGAGCTTTCGTGGGCCAGACCCACTTCCTCAGATCAATATGTCGAAGAAAATCGGCACAACCATATATACCAAAGTGATACAATCAAAAAAATTAACGCATGTGAAATTGACAAATCAAATTTTAGAGCAGAGTGGGGCTGAGGGGGGAAGGTTAGTTTCTGTGAGGTAATGACATAGGGGTGATAATAGGGGAAGTTTCTGTGAGGTAATGACATTAGGGGTGATAATTGGGGAAGCTATCTTTGTAATGGGTGAGATAATTAGAGTCTTTGTTTAAACCCATACATAAAGTGTCAAATTTAAGCATGAATGACAATTCTGAAGCTTCTCGTTGAAGTCTGGAGTTAAAGTCTCTTTGAAGCAATATGCATGTTTTAAGGTCATTGAGGGAATGACCAGTCTGGCTGAAATGGCAAGCAACAGCTTTCTCTCTGTGAGAGAGCCTGATGTCTGTTTTGTGTGCATTGATTCTTTGGCAAAGTGTCTGAGACGTTTGTCCAATGTACATAGCAGACGGACACTTTAGGCACATGATGGCATAAATTATATTTCTGGATGAACAGGAATATGTGTTCTTGATCTTGTAACAGGCATGGTTAGGTCCAACAATGGTGTCAGCAGAGTAAATATGTGGACAAAGCTGGCACCGGGGTTTGTTGCAAGGGAAAGTTCCAGGGTTGGTATTAGTGTGGTATGTCCTGTGGTTGTTGGTAAGAATCATCCTGAGGTTAGGTGGTTGTCTATAGGAGACTATGGGTCTGTCTCCCAGAGCCTCTCGGAGTGTAGTATCCTGTTCCAGTATAGGTTGTAGTTTATTGATAATGCGTTGGACGGGTTTAAGTTGGGGGCTATAGGTGATGACAAGTGGTGTTCTATTGTTGGTTTTCTTGGGTCTGTTTTGAAGTAGATGGTTTCTGGGTATTCGTCTGGCTCTTTCAATTTGTTTTTTTATTTCTCCAGGTGGGTAATTGAGGTTTAAAAATGCTTGGTAGAGATCCTGAAGTTTCTGGTCTCTGTCAGTGGGATTAGAGCAGATGTGATTGTATCTAAGGGCTTGTCTATAAACGATGGATCGTATGGTGTGTCCTGGATGGGAGCTGGAGGCATGTAGGTAACTGTAGGAGTCAGTGGGTTTTCTGTAGAGAGTGGTGTCTAATTTACCATTGGTGATTTGTACTGTGGTGTCCAGGAAATGGATCTCTCATGTAGAATGGTCCAGGCTGAGATTGATGGTGGGATGTAGGTTGTTAAAGTCTCTGTGGAATGTATTCAGTGTTTCTTGGTCATGGGTCCAGATCATAAAGATGTCATCGATGTAGCGTAAGTAGAGAAGGGGTAAAAGGGGACAGGATCTGAGGAAACATTGTTCTAAGTCAGCCATAAAGATGTTAGCGTACTGTGGGGCCATGCGGGTACCCATGGCTGTGCCGCTGATCTGGAGGTATAAGTTGTCCCCAAATTGGAAATAATTGTGGGTGAGAACAAAGTTACACAGGTCTGCTACCAGATTGGCAGTGGTATCCTCTGGGATAGTGTTTCTAATTGCTTGTAATCCGTCTTCATGTGGGATGTTGGTGTAGAGAGCTTCTACATCCATGGTAGCAAGGATGGCGTTATCAGGGAGGTTATCGATGTTTTGTAGTTTTCTCAGGAAGTCGGTAGTATCTCGGAGATAGCTGGGAGTGTTGGTTGCGTAGGGTTTGAGAAGAGAGTCTACATAGCTGGATAATCCAGTAGTGAGCGTGCCGATACCTGAGATGATGGGGCGTCCGGGGTGTCCAGGTTTATGGATTTTGGGAAGCAGATAGAACAATCCTGGTCGGCGTTCAGAAGGTGTGTCTGTGTGGATTTGGTCCTGAGTAGAGGTGGGGAGTGTTTTAAGGAGACAGCGTAGTTTCTTTTGGTATTCTGAAGTAGGATCAGAGGAGAGAGGTTTGTAAAATGTGGTGTTGGAGAGTTGTCTAGTTGCCTCCTGGTCATAGTCAGATTTATTCATAATGACCACAGCACCCCCTTTGTCAGCTGGTTTGATTCTAATGTCCGGGTTGTTTTTGAGACTCTGGATGGCATAGTTTTCAGCGCGGCTGAGATTGGATGTCGCTTGTTGTTTGTGAATAATGTCAGTCTGTGCATTGTTGCGGAAGCATTGTATATAGAAATCCAGATTGTAATTCCGACCATCAGGGGGAGTCCATATAGAATTGTTTTTCTTTTGGTGTTGATGGGGGGATCTGATTGGTCAGATTGATGTTCAGTAGTAGTTTGGAAATATTCTCGTAGGCGGAGGCAGCGAAAGAAAGCCTCAAGGTCACCACAAAATTGAATCCAGTTAGTGGGGGAGGTGGGGCAGAAAGACAGACTCTTCTGCTGGGTTGAGTTTGCAGCTAGAGAGGTTAACAATATCATCCAGTGGGTTGAGGTAGTTGCTGTTGTAGCCTGTGCTGTGGAACAGTTTAGAAAGTTTGTTGTCTTTTCTTTTTAGTAGGGAATAGAAGTGTGTATAGTAGATTTCTCGTCTGGTGGAACAAAAGTCTTGTGAAGTGTTAGTCGGTGTGGAGGTTTGCCTTGAGATGAGATTGTCTAGGTTAGAGATGTCATTCTTGATGGTTTTCTGTTTCTTGTATAAGATGGTAATCAGGTGGTTCCTTAATTTTTTGGACAGTGTGAAGCAGAGTATTTAGAAGACCTTGTATTTAAGAGTCTGGGTTTTGGAAATGCTGCCAGGTGTTAGCATCTTTCCATGATCCAGAGGTGACGAGTTATTTCCTGATGTGATCAGTAAGCAATAAATGGATCCTCTGTTTTTGAATTCAAGGATTATTAGATCTTTTATACAATTCCTGAACATGACAGCATTCTGAGAACTGAGGAATTATTTGGGGGAAAAAGCTCAAATAAAAGACCTAGTAAATATCCAGGCAAGTTTCTCTGTTCTTTCAAGACCAGTGAAATTCATAAGTTTAATCACTCACAGCACAGCTTCATGCAAAAGACTATTCAGCACAGTATGGAAAATAGACACGAGAAGTTCTTTGGTGGAAAAAATAATACAAATGTGTATGAAGAGGCGAAAACAGTGAGGAAGACCACATGTGCTAGACTGGCAGAAAAGTCAATAGGTGCCCCATATAATGATGCATCGCCAATGGCAGCCTTCACTGGGAGATACAAAAGGCAAAATCTGCCACATATACCTGTTTGTCCAGCCAAAAGAAACACTGCAAAGTAACGTAAGAAGGAGCTTTTGTTCTGTCCAAAACAGGCAGAAGTAAAATAAAGCAAAATAAATCTGGAACGGAATAGTCATTTCCCAAATTGTCAATGATGCAGACAGATAAGGAAATGTTTATTGGGCTTAGCTTCTCTTTATTTTGAATCTGTTATTGTAATACGTGTCAAACCAAATCTTCCCCATAAACATAATTACTGTATGTTTTTATTGCCCTGTTTTGACCACTTAATGTTGGGAGGTGCAATAACTGGGGCATGGGCAATCATGCCTAGTGGTGGGAGCAGAGGGTCAATCCCAAAGGCAGTGGTGTCAGGGAAGAAGTCAGAGCTGGAGACAACATTAAAGTATGGCAGAGGAGCAAGGGGTCAGGAGTAGGGGAAGATAGCGGGGACTGGGAGTAGATGGTGGTCTGGGATGGGAGAAGCAGGCAGGGATGCTCCGGTAAGCAGGAGAGGTCGTTCATTGCAACTAGCCGAGGATTCCTCTATTTGCTAAGACAATTTCCTGTTACTACTTGGTTTATATAGTACTCCATAGCCAGTGCAGGGGGTTGGATGTTCCTCCAATGGAAATTTTGGGGAAGGAGTTCTCAGCAAGCTAGCCCTTCACTTAACCCTATTGTAGTGACTCAGGTGAACTGCCAGATAGTAGTTGTGGCTTCAGTAATACTGAGGGAACTTGTGGGCCCAGGTTCAACACCTGTCATCCCTGACAGGAGAAATAAGACCCTAGATCTAGGGCTGCTGCCTGTCTGATTTTTGGCTTCTGTGGCCAGATGCCATTTCGGGTTAACCCTAATTATGGCACCTAAACCAGCAGTCCCATTACTGAGGAGTGGAGGAAGCTGGGGCTGCCTCTTACCTGTAGGCAGGCTCCTTGAGATGATCCTGCAAGCACTGAAGGGAGTGAAGAAGGGAGGAGCAAGCAATGGGGGCATAGGCAACGCAGGGAGTCGGGCCTTGCAGGTCCAGTTACCAGTGCTTAGAAAGCTGGCAAACCTATCTAGATCTAATGTAATAGAGAAGTCTCACCAATTGTGCCATGCTACATTTTTCAGTGTGCAGAATCCATATGCTCAGTTATGCTGCCTGCAATCACTGCTTAAATCACTGGACAATCATTCCAGCAGTAGGAATAACATAAGAGTGTTGATTTTGACCATATTACAGGTAGTGCTTTCACAAGAGTTGTTTCACCTCCTGGCAAGTTGTATCACAATGTACTTTGGTGGCTGATTAACCCTAAGGATAGTTCAGCTAACAGTGATTCCTTTAGGTTATATAGAGGCTTGTCAGAATTTAGTTTTTATTTTTTCATAATTTTGACATATTGCTTTTTTTCTGTTTTTATCTATTTTGAGTTTTGGGAAATAATGAGTGGGCCAGACAGTTATTTAATAACAATACATGTTTACTTTTAAAAAA
Source organism: Pelochelys cantorii (assembly GCA_032595735.1). Taxonomy (NCBI): domain Eukaryota; kingdom Metazoa; phylum Chordata; order Testudines; family Trionychidae; genus Pelochelys; species Pelochelys cantorii. The sequence continues at coordinate 36,010,662 of CM064340.1, forward strand.
ATAAAGCGCTGTAGCCATTAACACAAAATGTGAATATCACATATGAAAAATACACAACATAAATTTCCTTAAATCAAATGCTGACAAGTTCACAAGCAGCACTTTTTATCTGTAAATTTCTGTTATCAATGTGTAATTTCAACAAACCCTGATCATCTGGGGGCAGAATTGAACCTGGGACATCTGGAGCTTAGTGTATGAGCCTCTATGGCATGAGCTAAAAGTCAACACACTCTCAGCTAAGGCTGTAGAACAGAGTCATTATTCTCTCTGTAAGTGCTCTCACTGCCACTAGATGGGACAGTACACCACACCCAGACGGTGGGTTACAAATGGAAATATGTTTTCATTCATTTGCTTGGGTGTACAGTGAAAGCAACATTTAGCAATTTAAAAAAATATATCCTAACCATTCAAGCTTAGTTATATACTGGAGGACTGTGATGTGGTTTGATAGGGTTAGGCTTCAACCCCTCTGGACAGCCCATGTAAGGAAAATAATGGCTATTTGATCAAATGAAATGTTTCACAACACATATACACGAGACAGCAAAAATAAAGTCAGATAGGAAATACCAGAATGAAGGTGACCTAATTGTTTGACTTTACAATTAAAGTTTGTGCTCCCACATCACAAACTCACCGCTGTGAATAGTCCTAGCTGGACAACTAAGAAGAAGCACTGAGGAATAAAAACAAACTGATTAAAAATAAACTGTCCTGTTAACTCTTGAACAGTGATTCCCAACCGTTGTATAACACCAACTGGCAAACTGAATCAAAAAATGTTAGTGGACTGGCACTGAAATATTTGCATATTCATTATGGTAATTTTAGCCCATAGTATATCAGGCAAATCAAAGGAGGGGGACAAGAATTTGAAAAACTGTTCCACACACACATTTAAAAAAACCCAACAAAATAGTTGCTAATACTTGTTAAAGTATTTTCTCCACTCCAAACCTTTTGCCTTAATTGCACCAGAATTAAAGAGGCAGCCGTTAACAGGTCTGACAGTGCTGACACATTCTGCACATTCATATTTTCCTATGCACTTAATAATGCACGTACCTGTTGGCTAGGAGCCACTGAAGGCTGGGGGAAACTGCCACTGAGCGGGCGGGAGGAGAACGGGATCGCTGGGGCAGCCACCCATCACAGGGCTCTTGGCCCTGCCAGCCAGACAGCAGCATTTGGCCCCACCAGCTGGGGCAGCTGTGCTTGACACGGCATTTGGCCCTGCCTGTCAAAGGCAGCTGTGCTCCACATGGCCCTGCCAGAACTAGAACTGGGCCATGATGAGCTGGTTCTACCTCTAGCAGCTGCTGGAGCTAGAACCAGAACCCAGCTGCCTGCTGCCCCACTCACCCTGCTGCTGCATGGGTAAGTGTGTGGGAAGGGATTCCCTAGGGGACCCCAGCAGGAAGGCTAACTAAAAGCTGGGGCATGGCCTGGCAATGTGTCACAGCCCGGCAGACGCTGGTCCACGGACCGGCAGTTGGGAACTGCTGCTGTCAGGCATTGTCTACACTACTCAGCCAGTAGCGACACAGCCGTGTTGCTCAAAGTCAGGCAGTGTAAATGCTGTTTGTCGCCACTTTTGCTGACAGGGTTTGTGTTGTTGTAAGGGGAGTGCTCCTGCAGACAATGCACCATTTACATTGCCATTTGCTATGGCAAAACTTTTGTCTTTCTGGATATGGGGTGTGTGCTTTGAAGCAGCTATGAATGACAAAAGTTGTGTCCTTCAGTTGGCAGCGTAGACAAAGTGGCCTAAGCTTGCTGTGCCACTACTCCATAGATACCAAGCTTCAGTCCCAGGCAGGCAAGCTGATTCTCTATTACAAATGAGCAATAACACAAGGGAACACTTGAAAATGTAACAGGATTTTGCTGTAGCCACTCCACATGTGCCTCTTGTCAGCAACAAGTACATAATCATAGAGGCCCATGATTTAAACTTAATGTTAAGTGCCAATACACAATATACAGCACCTACTCAGTCATTTGCTTCGGCAGGGAGCAAATTGCAGCTGTCCTTGAAAAGTGAAATCAGGATGTTCCCATTGACTCACTTTTAATCATGGGCGAACATAAAACGATGACTTTTTCACTTCCCATTCAAATGTTTCCAGTCAAAAGGGAGAGCTAATATACTAACATCCACAAAGACCATGCCCCTTACTGCAGCTGAAAATATCTGTGAAAGGTTTTCAATGTACCGCTTGGGAAGAAATGTAGAAAGTGTAGTCTCCCTAAAAGCTACGCAAATCCAGTTAGGTTTGTATTAGATCTGCCTCGCTCAGTTAGCACTCCGCATTTCCCATGTCCTTACCATACTATGGGTCTGAGTCACATAGGACGCAGCGTGTTCCAGGGACCATGGAGTGCTGATGCAGTCAGTTTAAGTAGTTATTCATATCCTGAGTAGTACCCATCCAGAAATTATCTTCTTTGGTTTTTCATCTTGATTGTTCTCAGTCTTTTAAGTAAGGATTTTATTTGATTTCATTTTCATACTGTATTAATGGAAGTGGGAAACTGCAAAATGAGTTTGATACTTGTTTTCAATTAAAAAAGTTTAAGGTATACAGCTAATAATTGGCTATTTTGAATGCAAACCAACAAAGCCTGTAATCAGTATGCAAAGGGTTGCACGGTATTGGACAGTGTTCAATAAGTCTCTTTATCAGTTAGCAAGGGCATCTAGGCTTTGGAGATAAGGTATTGAGCCAGGAGGAAAATCTAAATGGTTTTAAAGTACTTGGGGTGGGGGGGAAGCACTAAGAAACTTGTTTTTTGTTCACACTTCATTAAGTATTATAGACAATAGGTTTTAGTTGCACAGCAAATGTGACTTCTACAAAAATTGAAAGACAAATATAGTTTTAAATATTGTTTAAGTCTTAGATATAGAGTAAGTGGCCAAATTCAGCATGGGGGACTGAAAATTTTTGCTCCTTTCATACTAATTTAAGTCGTGTTGTGTTATATTATTTAAATTACTGTGCTGATAACATACTCTAATACAGGGGTGAGCAAGATACGGCCAAGGGTTTAAAGCCTTCCTGCCAAGCCTTTCAGTCTGGCCACTGGGCCCCCAGGCAAGGAGCAGACCCAGGGCTCAGAGTGGCTGGCTGGTCCATCTGCCTCTCTGTGCCAGGGAGGAAGCCAGGGAAGCTTTGCACTCTGCGAACCCCCTTCTTCACCCAAACTCCTTCAGACCCCACACCCTCTCCTATACCCCAGACTCCTACCCCGAGCTTCCTTCTGACCCAACCTCCATTCTAAACCACTCCATAGAAAAGTGCAGCCCTTGACCACTTACCAAATCTTGGAGTGGCCCCCCATACAAAATGATTGCCCACTCCTGCCCTAATAGCTCCTCCACTGGAAGTCATGGACTAATTCCCAAGCATTACATTTTAACAATAATCACATGAAGCTCAGAGAGCTCCAGACCGCTTCCAGCTTCTGAGGCTGTAATGATGACACTGATCCACCATTAGTAGTGGTTTGTTTATATAACCAGCTGATCTGAGAGGACACGTTCATCATGGTCTAATCTTGTGTGCCATCAGGACCAATATATTTGTATTCATACTTATGAACATTTTTAACTTTTTAAAATTACAAAATCTGTATCAGTTAACAAAAAAATGATGTTTTTTACCAAATCACACATCTCTGACTGGCCCTGGCTATGCATCACCATGACCTGGAATACTTTCCTTTATGTTGGCATGGTTTGACAGAGTACATCTGAAACACTAATATCGCAAATTAACATTGCATACTTGAGCATAGAATCATAGAACCATAGAGCTGGAAGAGACCTCAGAAGGTCATCAAGTCCAGCCCCCTGCCCTAGGCAGGACCAATCCCAACTAAATCAACCCAGCCAGGGCTTTGTCAAGCCGAGACTTAAAAATCTCTAGGGATAGAGACTCCACTACTTCCCTAGGTAACCCATTCCAGTGCTTCACCACTCTCCTAGTGAAATAGTTTTTCCTAATATCCAACCTGGACCTCTCCCACTGCAACTTGAGACCATTGCTCCTTGTTTTGCCATCCATCACTACTGAGAATAGCCTTTCTCTAGCCTCTTTGGAACCTCTCTTCAGGAAGTTGAAGGCTGCTATCAAATCCCCCCTCACTCTTTGCTTCTACAGACTAAACAGACCCAACTCCCTCAGCCTCTCCTCATAGGTCATATGCTCCAGCCCCCTAATCATTTTGGTTGCCCTCCGCTGGACCCTCTCCAATGCGTCCACATCCTTTTTGTAGTGGGGGGCCCAGAACTGGACATAATACTCCAGATGTAGCCTCACAAGAGCCGAATAAAGGGGAATAATGACATCTCTGGATCTGCTGGCAATGCTCCTCCTAATGCAACCTAATATGCCATTAGCCTTCTTGGCTACAAGGGCACACTGTTAACTCATATCCAGCTTCTCATCCACTGTAATCCCCAGGTCCTTTTCTGCAGCACTACTACTTAGCTGGTTGGTCCCCAGCCTGTAACAATGCTTGGGATTCTTCCATCCCAAGTGCAGGACTCTGCACTTGTCCTTGTTGAACCTCATCAGATTTCTTGTGGCCCAATCCTCCAATTTGTCTAAGACTTAGGGATTGTAACTTAGGGATTGTGACTTAGACTCTAAGTCACTCTGGACCCTATCTCTGCCCTCAAGTGTATCTACCTCTCCCCCTAGCTTAGTGTCATCTGTAAACTTGCTGAGGGTGTAATCCATCCCCTCATCCAGGTCATTAATAAAGATATTGAACAAAACTGGTCCTAGAACCGAACCTTGGGGCACTCCGCTAGAAACCGACCGCCATCCTGATATCGAGCCTTTGATCACTACCCACTGGGCCCGACCTTCTAGCCAGCTTTCTAACCATCTTAGCATCCATTTATCCAATCCACATTCCTTTAACTTGCTGGCAAGGATATTGTGGGAGACCGTATCAAAAGCCTTGTTAAAGTCAAGGTATATCACATCCACTGACTTTCCTATGTCTACAGAGCCAGTTACCTCATCATAGAAGCTAATCAGATTGGTCAGGCACGACTTGCCCTTTGTGAATCCATGCTGACTATTCTTGATCACTTTCCCCTCTTCCAAGTGCCTCAAAATGGATTCCTTAAGGATCCCTTCCATGATTTTTCCAGGGACCGAGGTAAGACTGACTATAGTTCCCTGAATCGTCTTTCTTCCCTTTTTTGAAGATGGGCACTACATTTGCCTTTTTCTAATCATCCGGGATCTCTCCCGATCTCGACGACTTTTCAAAGATAAGGCTCCTCAATGACATTTGCCAACTCCCTCAGTACCCTCCGATGCATTAAGTCCAGACCCATGGATTTGTGTACGTTTAGCTTTTCTAAATAGTTCCTAACCTGTCCTTTACCCACCAAGGGCTGTCCATCTTCATCCCATCTTGCATCATTTAGCGCATTAGTCTGGGAGCTGACCTTGTCTGTGAAGACAGAAGCAAAGAAAGCATTGAGTACTTCAGCTTTCCCTACATCATCTGTCACTAGGTTACCTCCTTCATCCTGTAGGGGCCCCACACCCTCTCTGATTACCTTCTTCTTGCTAACATACCTTTCTTGTTATCCTTCACCTCCTTTGCCAGTCGCAATTCCAGTTGCACTTTTGCCTTCCTGATAACCCCCCGGCATTCTCAAGCTATACATTTATAGCTCTTCCTGGTCATTTGTCTAAGTTTTCACTTTTTGTAAGCTCCCTTTTTGTGCTTATGTTCACCAAGGATTTCCCCTGTAAGCCAATCCAGTCTCCTACCATGTTTGCTTCTCTTGCAACGCATCGGGATGGTTTCTTTCTGTGCCTTCATTAAGGCTTCTTTAAAATATTGCCAGCTGTCCTGGACCCCTTTCCCCTTCATGTTAGCATCCCAGGGATTCTACCCATCAGGTCTCTGAAGGAGTCAAAGTCTGCTTTTCTGAAGTCCAAGGTGTGTATTTTACTACTCTCTTTTCTTTCTTTGGTCAGGATCCTGAAATCTACCATCTCATGATCACTGCTTCCGAGGTTGTCACTCACCTGTGTACTTCCCCTAAGAGTTCCTCCCTGTTTGTGAGCAGAAGGTCAAGCTGTGCACAGCCCCTGGTTGGATCCTTCAGCACTTGTACCAAGAAGTTATCCCCAACATTCTCCAAAAACTTCCTGGATTGCCTGTGTAGTGCCATATTGGTCTCCCAACAGATGTCAGGGTGATTAAAGTCCCCCACAAGAACCAGGGCCTGTGATCTGGAAGCTTCTCTCAGTTGTCTGAAGAAAGCCTCATCTACCTCATCCATCCGATTCGGTGGCCTGTAGTAGACACCAACCACAACATCACTGCTGTTGTTTGCACCTCTAAACTTAACCCACAGACTCTCAACAGGCTTTTCTCCCTCTATATACTGGAGTTCTGAGCAATCATAGTGCTCTTACATATAGTGCAACTCCTCCTCCTCCTTTTCTCCCCTGCCTGTTCTTCCTGAACAGTTTATACCCTTCCATGACAGTGCTCCAGTCATGCGAGTCATCCTACCAAGTCTGTATTATCCCAATTAAATCATATTTCTTGGACTGGGCCAGGGCCTCCAATTCTTCCTGCTTGTTGCCCAGGCTTCTCGCATTGGTGTACAAACACCTCAGATAACCAGTTGATCGCCCTACCTTATGCATTTGAATCAGGGGTCCTCCTTTGTTGCTCTTCCTCTTTGCATTTCTTCCTGGTATCCGACTTTCCCACTCGCTTCAGGGTTTTGGTCACCATCCCCCAACGAACCTAGTTTAAAGCCCTCCTCACTAGGTTTGCAAGCCTGCCCACGAAGATGCTCCTTCCTCTCTTCGTTAGGTGGATCCCATCTCTTCCTAAGAATCCTTGTGCCCGGAACAGAGTCCCATGGTCGAAGAAACCAAAGCCCTCTCTCTGACACCACCTGCGCAACCACACATTTAATTCCTCAATTCGACAATCCCTGCTCAGTCCTTTCCCTTCAACAGGGAGGATGGATGAGAACACCACTTGTGCTCCAAATTCTTTGATCCTTCTTACCAGTGCTGCATATTCTTCTTCCCAGTGCATGTTAATAATGGCTTCTCTTCATTAAAATGAAAGTCAGATTAATGGTACTCTTTCCTCTCTGGGGAACTCTTTGTTGAAGTTATAAGAAGGAAAACTGTATGGGTGCTCATTTACCTGTCCTGTGAGATTCTGAGAATGAGAAAAAAGTTTTCCCATCCTGAATTGGGCTGAAGAATCTAAGTTATACGTCAAAAATGTTCATGAACCTAGAATCTAACACAAAAAGCTTGAGTCATTGACACTTTTCTGATTTTTATTTTAAAGGCTTGGGGGGAGGGTGTTACTTGTTTTCTATGCAAAATAATTTTAAATAAGAAAAATATTTTTTAGAAATAGGTTTAACAATTTCTTCCCAAAATATGAGTCAAGAAATTACTCAGAACTGACTTATGCCCTCAAATGTCTTGGTTTTGACAAATTGGCATTATCCCCACAAAATATTCTATTGAAACATTATGTCTACCTGGGATAAGAGCTATCACAATTCTGGAGTTAACTGAAGCTCTGCCTCCCATGATCTTCTCCAGGAGGCCTCTTGAAGTCTCAGGTGTCATCTTTCTATTGGCAAGGACTGGGGCCTCTTTCCCCACAGACTAAAGGAATGTAGGTTTGCAGTTCTCCTGCAATTCACTGTGCTTGTCCTGACAGACCTGATCTTAATCCAGTGCCTGCCACTCTCCTCTCTTCAAGGGGCTATGACCATGGTCGCTAGTGACCAGCCAGCTTTCACAAAGCCAGTCCATTTATTTTAAAATGAAAGAATTAGAGAAAATGTCAAAGCAATGAGCAGGTCATGCACATGCTAGCTTACCAACTGTCACCCATGTTTCACATGAAAATCCTAGCAGATCCTCCAGACCCTTCCTGCATGTATTTTAATCTCTTAGCGCACGTCTACACAGCAGGGCAAAAGTTGAATTAAGCTACGCAACTTCAGCTATGTCAATTGCGTAACTGAAGTCGAAATAGCTTAATTTGGCTTTTGGCGCTATCTATACAGCAGGAAGTTGAACACTCTTTCACTTCCCTTACTCCTTGTGAAATGAGGGTTACCATGAGTCGGAATAAGAAACTTCTCTAGCTCAACATTATTTCAGAATAAAGGCTTTTAGTGTAGATGTACATTATGTTATTCCGAAATAATGCTGCTGTGTAGACGTATCCTTAGTTACAATCCCATAACAGGTTTGGATCAAAACGAGGGAACTCTCATCTAATTCAGGCTGGTTTTTACCACAGACTCTTTGCCTTTTAAATCCCTGTGTTGCCTCAACCCACTCTGAACCAGCAAAGGCAATAGAGGTTAAATAATTTACCTATCCAAGGTTGTGCACTTGCTGGTCACCATTCATTAGAGCTCCTGAAGGGTAATCCTCACCCATTCTAGAATATAAACCATAGCTCCAAAAGATACATACAACATTTACAGACACACAAGTTCATTACTAATATGGTTACTTATGGCATCTGGCACATCTCAATGTAATAGTCTTTTGAAGTTTCCATGTTTCCAAGATCTCACATCTGTCTCCATGTCTCACATCTGTCTCCAGAACTATAACCACTGGTCATGTACAAACTGGCCCAGAAAGTACTTTCTACCTAAGACATAAGACTCCTCTTTTGTGGCAACCTTGCTCTAACCCATCTCTTCCTCACCACTGCCCAACAAAGGGATTCCTCCAGGCTTCATACTACTAGCTGGTGATGTGGGACAGGGACATCTTCAGTACTGAAGTCCTGGAGAGATAATCAAGACCTTATCATCCTGGTTTAACAAGATAGTGCTCTGACTGCACACAGTTGCTCTGGAAGCAGTTTGGGAATGGAACTGGTTGGAAATGATCTTCTGGACAGGTGTGGATTTTGTTGTTATTTTGTGGGTTTTGTTTGATTGTTTTTTGATATCAGAATATGCCAGTGGTTTGCAAACTCCATTTTTTCCAGGAATGTGTGGTGTTCAGCAAGTCTTTCTGCCTGCCATGCTGTCATGGGCTGCCACAGAGCTGGGATCCTGGAGATCCTGGGTGCAAGCCAGTGCTGCCAGAGCTTCTTAGTAACTCAGAAGGTGAGCAGCCAGAACCCTGAGCAGCCTTTGTCAGTTTCTTTTAGAATATGGATGTAAAATCCCATTTAAGTGGTTAAGCAGTTAGCCGAATGAAGGTGGGGGGTGGCACAGCCAGACAGCAGCTGTTCTGGGCAGGCTAGGCCACCCACCGCCTGTGGCAGGCCCTGTGGGGTTGGAGCAGCCTCCTGCCCATGGTGGGTGGAGAGCTGCTTCAGCCTCCACCGGGTAACCAGATCCAGTAAGTCTCATTTAGAATGAGTCATAATAGAACGTCATTTGAGTGTTTGAAACCCAACTTTTGACTCATCTGTTTGGAGGGAAATTTTGAAGTTGCCAGTTTTCATTCCGACAGAGAACTGAAAGGAATTCCAGCCCTTTTTGGCAATGCCTGTTATACTGGCAACTGAACATGAAGCATGTATAGCTTCCTACAGCGACAGTTATCCAAAGGACTCTTCAGGAAATGTCATAGTTTTGGTCTTACCATGTAACATTCTCTTGAGAGTATTTTGTATCCCTTGCTGAACTGGAAACCTCTGTTTCCTAGGAGGACAGGAATTGTGGCTGCTATGCTCTATCTATACCTTGGTACTGTTGTGTACAGGAAGCTACAATCCAGCCTTTTAAGCAAGTGCCTATAATGGACATTCATTCATTACATTGGTGAAAAAAGTTAAAACTGATTAAAGGCAAATAAATGTACTTTGATTATGTTAGCTGAAACTGGTATGATCCTGGGTTTAGTTTGAACTGGTTGTAACTAAGAAATTATGAGCTTACACTGCAAAAAAGTAACACTAATAAAAACATTCTTGGATTAAAAAGGACGTTTGCACCTCTCTCTCTCTCTCTCTCTCTCTCTCTCTCTCTACACACACACACACACACACACACACAGAGTCTCCTTAAAAAAAGTATCAGTTCTCACTGGTGTTATGTGTTGCTGTCATTTCCACTTTCCTACAAAATAGCTAGTTTAAAAGAAGTGAGGCAGAAGTGAAACAGAATACAAATATTAATAAGAGGGAAGAGTCATAGGTTTAAAGTGAAGCAATGGCTCTAATCTTTATGTAGCTAAAAATTCAAGAGACTTTTCAGAATGCAAAGCTTGTAAGCTGCAAGTTTAAAGATAGCCCAGAAGAATCATTTTAGACGTCTGAGATTCCACCGCTTCTTGCAGAGTCCTGAACTGAAATCCAGAGGACAGGAAAGCCACGCATATGGTGCTCAAGAAGGCCAGTTTAGGAGAGGAGAACCAAATCAAGTCAGAATTAAGCAGAGGAGATCAACCTACACCTACAGCTAGTTGTCTCACTTTCAATCTGGAGAAAAAATAAGAATTGCCCCACATTTTAAGTCTAAAATAAACAAGTTTTTAGTTCTTTCCATCTTCCATACTTAAATTGAGTGTCATTTAAGATAAAGGAAATTAAACTGAAATCCTCTGCAGCTAAGAAGAAAAAAAATTAAATAGCTTTTACATTAATGTCTTTTCATGAGTAACCCACTAACATTTTTGCTTAGGTTAAGCATGTTATTTTTGCAATGGGCAATGAATGCTATTAACTCAATGTGAATCACCCCACAACCTGAATTTTGGTTGGTTTAGCAGCACAATGTATAAACTACAGAATTACACTGTGTTTTGATATGAACAGTTCAATGAGTTTTTCCTTTCAATAGGTAGCATTTAAAGGATAATTTAATTCAGTATGTGAGTGGAATCAGTTCTTAGTCTTTATCTGTATAAAATGTTACTTCATTGGTTTCCCCCCTTTTTGTAGGAAAATGTCTTTGTAAAGCAAAAAGTCTAATGTTTCTGAAATATTAACTTGAATTTTAAGTGATGATCCCCTATAGTGTCACCACATTATAATGAAAGGGACTTTCCAATTTAGAGACAGGACAATTTATGATTAGAGCAGGGGCTAAGAAATCTGGATTTTATTCCTTGCAGTATAAGCTGTGGGCTCTGACCTCAGGCAAATCATTTAACCTTTGTGCCTTCATTTACCTAGCTATAGAAAAATCAAGTACTAGATAGTGGTCTACATATAAGTGTCTCAGCTTTCCAAAGTTGGGTAAGCCCCAAGTATTACACTGCCCTATGTACTAGAGCCATGCTAATAAATGGTGAATTCAATGAAATACTTTATAAATATTCATGGACTCTAAGTTCAGAAAGTACGACTGTGACCATCTAGTCTTGACTCCCTGTGTAACAAAGGCCAGAGAACTTCCTCAAAGTAATTCCCAGAGAAGATCTTTTAAAAAATCATCTAGTCTTGGTTTTAAAAATTGTCCGTAATGGAGACTTCATCACAACCCTTGATAGGCCGTGCCAGTAGTCACACTTAGGGTACATCTTGACTGCAAGCCCACATTCAAGGAACGCATCTGCTATTTCAAAATAATATTTGAAATAACGGACATGTTATTTTGGCATTCCTGTAAACCTCATTCCATGAGGAATAAGGCATGTCTTGATATAGGGCTTTATTTTGAAATTTGGTGCCATGTAGATGCGCTAAATTTTGAAATAGTCTATTTCAAAATAAAATCTAAATAAGATACGCAATTTGCATAGCGCAAATTGTGTATCTTATTTCAATTTTAGAGTGCCGTCTAGATGTACCCTAACTCTCATTTTATGCCTTAGTTCCAGGCTGAATACTACCTTCAGCTTCCAGCTATTGGATTATTTATGTCTCTTTCTGCTGAAGTGAAGAGTTCGTTGCTAAATATTTATTCCCCAGGTAGATGCTTAGACTGTAATCAATCCAACTCAGCTAAACAGATTGACTGAGTAATGAGTAAATGGATTTGAAAGTAGCCATCCTTCTACAAAAGAATTTCAAAACCTGATTACCAAGGGAGACAGCTGAACTAGAGTTCATTTGCAAATTCATTACAATCAATTTAGGAGTGAATAAAGATCTTAATTGGTTAACTGAGTACAAGGGCAATTTCCCCTCTTTTAATAGTCACATATGCTGTGAATGAACCACTTCCACCCTGACTTAATTAACCTCATTAACACAATATATATGCCCCTGTAACTTCCACTCCAATTCATCTGATAAAGTGGGTTTTACCCATGAAACCTTATGTTCTAATACATTCATTCATCTCTAAGGTGCCACAGGACTCCTCATTGTTTTTGCAGATATAGACTAACACATCTACCCCTCTGATACAGATTGAGCTGCGTCAGTCTGTTGCTCTAAGACATGTTTGCTAATCCTTTTATCATTCTCATGGCTCTTCTTTGAACCCTTTCCAGGTCAATAAAGATCTTTCTTGAATTTCTGACTTAAGAACTTGACACACTATTCCAGCAATGGTGACACCACTACCAAATATGGATGTAAAATAACCCATTTACTCCTATTAGAGTTTCCCCTTTTCTCACATTCCAGGATCACATTAGCCCTTTTAGGCACTGTGTTGCATGGGGAATTCATGTTGGAATTTAGGGGTCAGTGCCTCCCAGGATAAAGTCCCTCCTGTAAGTATGTGGAGTCATTATATCTGGCCATGTTTTATTCCTCTTTTACAGCCATTTCTCCCGTCCTGCAGTTCCAGAGCTAATTCATGACACCTTGCCCAAGACAGATTTCTCTTTACATGAAGATTTGCATTGGGCCTGCAGACAGGAGGGTTGAAGAGTTAGAGGAGATTATTTGTAATGTCATATTCAATAGCTGTGCTACATGCTGTGAAAAAGAACCAGAAGGCCAATGAATGAGATATTCATCAGTGGCTCGAGACAATAGCTGTTATATAAATAGCTTTCACAGTGCAAGGTCAGATATTCAGTTAATATTTTACAGATACTACATGGAAAAGTATCATTTTGATAGGAACAACTGGAAGCTTGGCAAAGTAAGTGGCATCAGAGAAAGAATAAGCCAAGTAGCCAAAGAAATTTGGCAGAGTCAAAAGCACCCATATGATGCTCTTGTCCCATCAGCATGTCATACTTATATGCTCTCAGTATTCTTTTAGAAATTACATGCATCTGTTAAGGATGGCTTGCACACAGGCTTCTCCAACCCAGAGTCTGGAAATGGACCTGCACTTCTGCACACGAGGGTCACATCTAGACTATGGAGAAAATTGACGCTGTGGAGGTCCATCTTCTGGCTTTGATTTAGCAGATCTAGTAAAGACATGCTAAATCGAACACCGAGGGTGCCTCCATCAAAGACAGAACGTCTACTAACCCGTGAGGAGTAAAGAAAGTCTACAGGAGTTTCTCCCGTTGATCTCCTGCTGTCATGGGCTTATGGTACGTCGACATAGCTATGGTTTTTACATAGCTGGAACTGCGTACCTTAAGCCAACCTTTGGCTGTAGTGTAGACCTGGCCTAATTCTCTAATTATCACAGTGTAGTTTGTAATGCCTGCTCAAGCTGCCATATTTCATAGGCCATCAAGCTCAACCTTTACTTACCGTCCTCAGGAACCATGACAACTAAGTCTAGCATTTTAGTGTGGGATTTTGTTTGTTTGTTTTCATTTCAATGTCCCTAAGCTATTGAACTTTTACCTGCTTGTTTGAGTATAACAAACTTTGTCACTCAAACAACAGTTACACATTTTATCCAGAAATTGCATACAGGCTTTCATTAGATATATCTGACTTCCCTTTATGATATAGAAGTAGAAACCGGATTTACTATGGATCAAGGATAGGCTTTATATAGTCAATGTCTGAATGAGGTTTATTTAGGTCCAAAAAAGCATTTGGTATTTCAATGGACATTTTCCTTCTGTACCCCAGCTTTTAAAAGGGTATCTTATGTTTTGATAAGCGTGGTATGTGAGATGCTAATTGCCCTTTGATATAGTTGGATAGGAAAAGTCTATTTAAATAGGGTTTCTTCTTTTACACTGACCCCTGCCTGACCCTGTGCCTTATTCACTCCCTGTCATGATTGATATTGCTCCTTATAAACATCAGGGAAAGCTGTACTCGCACTACAGATGGATTCGGTTTTCCAGGATGGAATTGTGGAAAACGATATCTGTCTTCTGCCATGATAACATCCCCACAATTAAGACTGAAATAAAACTAATGCTAGTAAAAATTATTCTTCATTTTGTATGCAAGTTTAAGGCCAATTTTGAGATTTTTGGCTTTAAAACTGCCAAGGATATATGGGTTGGGAAATGAAGTCCACTATGTCTGACTTTTTATTGTCCACTGGGTATTTTAAATTCAGCCTCCTTCTGCGCAGCTGAAGAATACAGAGACCAGGAGATGAATAGCCCAAAGACCTATGTATTGTCAAATCTGTTAATAGCAATAGAGAGAATAATTCATTTGGTATAGGTTGGTGGGAGGCTTTGTTGAAATCTTTATTAAGACTGCTTTGCCAAGTTATAATATTATAGCATGTACAGTACTCATCATAACATATGCACAATCAATATCAAGATGTTTTTAGAGCAAACAGCTGTTTGGCCTTTACCAAGATGATTTGCAATTAAGTTCATTTTCTATTTCTTTCCCTTCATCAAATGCATTTCCTGGCTTCATTACACTTTTAGAGTGCTGGGAAACGCAAGAAGAACCTAGAACAGATGCAGTATGCTAGCAATGGGACCATTTGAGTAATAAGCACTTTTTTGTGGGAGAGGCCAAAACGTCTCCAGGACCTCACTGCTGATCAGTAGTGGATTTCATTTAAATTTCTCCTGTGGCCGTGGGTGCAGAACACCTGGAAGTGGCCTGATTTTCTGCATCCCTGCATGCGGTCAGCTGTTAACCAAGAGTTGAACATGGTTTTCCTTGATAGGGGACTAACTTCAGTTCTTTGTTCAGACTGATTTTCACTGACTTTGCTCTTCATTTCCTCTCAATCAGTACATGCCAAGAGACTTAAGACAGGGATCGCCACACATCTCTTCCACACATTGTCAACCACGGTTGTTATCCAGTTTGAAGTAATGCATCTCTCATAAGTGCCTGCTGTATAATAGAAACACACCAGGAAAACTGGGGAAGCAGCTGCTGTCACATTAGCCTGAGATCCTGCCCTTCCTTGTTGGGATTCCTTTAGAGACCATTACTATTCGGCTTATCCAGGACACTTGGCCAGTTCTGGAAGAAGACTTCATCCCCGGCCTCAAGAGTCCAAAACGCTCTGATTCTCATTTACATTGCTCGGGTTCCTTTATTTGTAACAAAATAAAGTTATACCGAGATGATTACATGGAAGCATGGGGTGAGTTTAGGGGTGAGTTTAAGGACTTACCGCACATCCACAATTACACAGGCAACCCTTTCTTTGCATACATTTACACATTTACCTTGCATTGGCTGTATATCATGCCACACATTTTTTGGATTGGTTGGGTTGCTTTGCAGGGACCAATCCTTGCAGAGCATACTCGGTCCATGTGTTGTTCACATTCCAAGTTTATCTTGTCCATAATCCCTAGCATCAAGGTGTCGCTGCTTACCTTAGAGCACGCATCCAGCACATTGTGTGTCAAGCTCCTATTTACAAATCAACCTTCCATTCACTTTCCCCATTTTATGCCCATTAAGAAATTAGGCAAGTTGCTTATGTCAAGCCAGGTTTGCACTTCTCTTCTTCAATTCAAGCTTGTGATCAAGGTTTCCATCCCCAGCCTATATTATTTTAAAAGGTTTTCTCATAGCCTTTAATAAGTCAGCTTGATCTCCTGCTGACCCGGAAGGGGAAACACTCCCTAAGACCCCCTGGTGGGCAGTGCCAGAGCAACTCAGCCCCACCCACAGGAAGTAGAAAGGCAGGGTTGGAAGTATAAAAGGAGGAGTGCAGAGCTCAGTTAGAGCCCTGCGGCTAAGCCAGCCAGATGCTCCACCTGAGCTCCCCAGGAGGAAGGCTCAGCTGCCCTGCCCAAAAAGGGAGAACCAGTCTGAGCCACCAAGACCCCTGCTGAGCCCAGGAGACTCGGCTGGGCCACCTAGGCCATTGCCAGACGCACAAGACTAGCCAGGGCTGCCCTGGTTGTTGACACACTCCGAGCACTGGCCTGGACCACTGTCAGACCCAGGACATTGGCCTGTGCCACTTGGACCACTGACTGATCTGGACCCAAAGCCCATGGAGACTCTACCAGTGACATCATCCCCAACGGCTCCGAAGGCGCAGAGGCTGAGCCAGGTAGGCCCCCAGGGAAGCAGCCCAGGAATAGCAGATGCTGCATCGGCTGATGAGATGGCGGGCAGCTGGGCAGTGTGTTGCGGCCAGGATCCCCGCTGACTCAGTGGCAGCCTGCGCTGTGACTGTGAGGGCCCTGGGCAGGGATGCAGTGGAGCGGGTGGGCCTGCGTCATCCCGCCCCCGTCACCCTTCCCCTTGGGTGGCAGGTTTCCCTCTGTGGGGATAAACCCCTGCGCTTGTTGGCTCTCTGCCAAACAAAGAGACCCGACCCCCACTCAGCCTGAGCTCTAAACTGTTTGAATGTTTGAACTGCTTGTTGTTGCCCCGCCCTGGCCAAGGGCTGGGCCTGTGAACTGTGGTTCGGCCAGCACATAGGCCTGAGCCCCTGGACCTTTAAGAGCCTTGCCTTGAGCTAAAGCTTGGACCGTAAGACTGCTCTTTAGCTGGGCTATTGGCTGGAGTTCTTAGACTGGGGCAGGGCTCTAGAGACCTCGTAACTGGTCATTAGACCAGGTAGTGAGGCAGCTTGGACTGCCTCCAGCCCAAGACCAGTCCATAGCCCATGTACCAAAAGAATGGCAAATGGCTTCAGGAGAAGCCTAGGTATCCGTTTTCAATGTTGTCTTTTGAAAAGGTGCATCATATTTATTCTGTTTACAGAATGTCAGGTTCATTTTGGACCGTGCCTGCCTTGCTCCCTGCCGGTAAACCACATTTGCTTTTTTTAACTGAGCTTTTTCAGTGGAAAACTTTCATGCATAGTACTTGGTCTTTGCCCTGCCTTATTTAGTTTGCTTAATTTATTGAATAGAGGTCAATTTTTCTATAATCAATAGTCCTTTCTAAAGTATCTTAGAGAAAATTTAGCTGTAAATAATTGTGGTTCAGAGTCCAGGAGGAGGTATGGGCACAGGAGAGGATGCTGGCCTGGGGGAAGGGCATAGGAGGGGATGCAGGATCTGGGAGGGAGTTGGATATGGGAGGAGAAGGGGTGCCAGAGGCAGGTTCTGACTGGGAGGTGCTAAGCAGCATCCAGCCAGCAGCACTCTCAAGCAGGTTTCCCTGCTTACCAGCAGCCCCTGACTGGCTGCTCCCTGTGCCTCTCTGCATTGTGGGAGGAGGAAGGAAAATGCTTTGCATGTTGTGCCCACCCCCAACAAAATCTCTCAGCTCCTATTGGCTGGAAACCCGCTAATAGGAGCTGAGAAATTGTCCTTCACTATCCCTACTAGCCACTTTGAGCTGGGCGGGCCGGATTAAAAGGCTTGGCAAGTTGGATCCAGTTCAAGGGTTGTATCTTGTCCACCCTTACAAGTCTTATTTTCAGAGAAGGGTTCTGGAATTTTCACCAGGTTCTCAACTTCCATGATCAAACTTAGTAACAGACATGCACTCAAACAAATGAGCTGAACTTTGAGACAATTGGTTCTCCCTCCTCATTTGATTTTCAAACCACATGTAAACTCACTCCAACTAGGACAAGATGACTCTGTGTTAACCCACCTCCCTTAATCTTGTGAGCACCTTATTTCAGGTTAGTTAGTGTATCCACAGGGTGATTAGTGTATCCACTGATTTCTTTTCCTCAATCCACTCAATCACTGTTAACTTCAGTTGGACTTGTGGAGCTAATAGGGATGTAAGAATTTAACCCTGTGTCCAACCAATGCTGAGCAGTCGCTATATCGAATTAGCCACACACAACCAACCAAATAGCCCCATATAGCTAATATGTTGGACACCACAGGTTAACTGGCTAACCTTCCATCCACTGTGGGGAGCTGCTGGGAACCGCCAGCTGCCAGGATCTGCTGGGAGCCTGGGGGGGCAGGCAGCAGCCAGCAGTTGCTTGAGTCCACAGGAGCGTGCAGGGCTTGCAGCCTGTGGGTCTAGCAGCAGCTGCAGGTCTGGAAGCCATCTGGAGCCTGCAGGTCCAGCAGTCTGCAAAGTATTTAACCATGTAACTGATTGAAATTCAATCGGTTATATGGTTACATCCGTAGTGGCTATATCGTGGTCAGCTTTGAAAATCTCAGCCCATTGGTTTAGGTGCCTACTGATGACAAATATAGACTTATATTTGAGACTATTCTTCAAACTAGAAATTGTCTGTATTTATGTGAGCCAGGAATCGTGTTGCTGGCTGCTTGGGGAGAGTTAGAGTTCCATCAAAGAACTAAAATCCATGCAGGGGTCATATCTGCTGGAATAATTAAAGAGAAATGCAAGGGGCTGTAATATAAATCCCTGGTCTGGAAAGAAAGAGACATAAGTCCCTATCAAAGTTGATGGCTAAAGGCCAGAAACCTAAGAGACCATTCTTTGAACATACCATACAGGGAGTCAGGGGTGCAACTATCCTAAAACTGACACCTGCTTTTACTTGAAAATTTGTTAGTAGTTTAAGGGACCGGACTTTAATTCTGGACCCTTCTGTGTAACCTTCCCTGTCTCCACTCCAGTATTTTAGTTTCCCCTTTTATGGAAAGGTCATGATGCCCAAGTGTAGCTCCTGCCAGCTTGAAGTAGTGGCAAGGTAACCTGCCGATTGATGAGCCTGCTACTGCCTTGGCTAAGGGAGAAGTGTATTTCAGCTCACAAGAGGTCCCAGGTTCCATCCCGCCAATGAAGTCCATTGTGATCAATGTTACCAGTGGTGGCCCATACAGGGAATTAACTAGAAAGTCTCTGTAGCTCCCTGTAGAGTCTTTAGCACAAAAATGTAGCTGTGTGCTAACAGTGCCTAACATGGGGCCCAGTTCCTCAGGTGGACTTCTACTAATGCAGCAATTAAGGGTTTTAAGAGTTCAAATGAAAAGCACAGTGCAGAGTTCCCACTCAGGTCTTTTCTATGCACTATGTCAGACACCTCTAGTGGGGAAAACATTGCCAGCTTGCAAATGTTATTAATTATGATCTGGAACTGCGGGTGCATCTGCACAGCAGGGCTTAACTTGAAATAAGCTACACAAATTGAGTTAGGTCAATTGCGTAGCTTATTTCGAAATAGCTTATTTTGAAATTGGGAGCATCTACACAGCACTTATTTTGAAATAGAGCGCTCTTCCTCCGACGTCCATTACTCCTCGTACAATGAAGGTTACAGAAGTCAGAGTAAGAAGTCCTTCAGCTCAACATTATGGCAAAATAACTGCCTGCTGTGTAGACGCGGACTAAGTTATTTTGAAATAGCACTAGTTATTTCAAAATAATGTTGCTACCCTCTGTGACCAATGGTGTACCTCCTGTGACCAATGGTGTACCAAAGTCATTGCTTCCTGCTCGACAGCCAGTCCTCAATCTATGCAGCTAGGATTCTTTAAATCTAGCCTCTAGAAGGCCTGCCAGATGAGACTTTGATACTTTGCCATCAGATTCATCTTCACATAAATTGTGATCTAGATGGAAGAAATATTAACTGGATGTAACAACTCATTAAAACCAAGGATCATAAGGAATCTCAAAACAATAATCAGGGTAGCAACTCCAACTAATTTATACAAATTGTCTACTTTTATGACCGTTCCCTTCAGACACAGATGAACATCAGTGACACAATGTGATTAATTAACTTTCACCTCTGAAGGAAACTTTAGTGTCATTCCTCATTGATGCAGGAATAATCCCTGAACAAGTCATTATGTCTAAGAGTAGGAGCCACTTCTTGACAAATGAAACTATAAAACAGTTCAAGCTGCACATTTTTCATCAGTGTAGAGGAAGCTTTATGGAACAGTAGGGTCAGAAGCAAGTGAATGCTATGCCTAAATATTACTCCATTAAGCAATATTTCTCTGAGGGCAGAATGACTCAGAAAACATACCCGAACTTCAGCTGACCAGATTTCTGATGCAGGTTAGTATGTTTTAAACAACATTTCTGCTGATTTCAGAGCCTCAGTAAAGTTTTTGTTTTACAGCAAATTTGGGAAATATTTGAAAGTTGGATTTTTTTTCCAACTACTAGCAATGAAAAACTGATGAGGGGAAAAAAACTATTTAAGGTCAGCCCACGAAAATAAATAGGGATGTTAGACTTGCTTTAGATTGCGCAGATAATCTTTGTGCACTGCTGCATTTGTTTCCAAAGTGGGATTTAGTTTTCATTCACATAGATACATGTAAATCTAATAATTACATAAATACATCAAAACAGAAGCAGTGCACATTTACCAGTGCTTTCCCATTTATGATTAAGACCTAAGTAATTCGTGGGAAACAATGCTAATGGGCATACTACAGCAGAACAAAGTGTATAAAGGAAATGTGTTGATTTTAAGGCATGTTATGTGTCCACCACAACATTTTCCAAAAAATGATATCAAGAGTTTTGGGTCTTATTTATGGAGGCTAGAACAGAGAAGTATTTTAGCTGGAAGGGCTTGTGTAACAAGAACGCACACAGAGATAGAAAAAATAAATTCACACAGGTGCTGAGAACAAGTGATATTTCTGTGGTTCAAGACATAACAGAACTGTCTACTCCGATACACATGGTAATATGACAAAACAATACCAGGGCCAGCTCACACAGAATGTTATGACAGGTGTCAGACAAGATTACATCAATGTAAATCTAGAAAGACCTATGTTCACATGCAAGGAAAGGCAAAACAATGGAAGCAAGCCATGGCAACAGAAGTCTCTTATGACGAGAATGGGTCAAAACAAGTCTGTATATATTTTGCACGTTTAGTTGCAATCTATGCCAACTATGTTGTAGTGCTTTAGGAGCATGTGTGTGCTCCATGCTGGTTTCAAGCCAATTGTCTGAAGTCCTTCCCCTTTCTTGAAATAGTACATTCACTGAGTTGCATAACAAATAAGCACAGGAGCCGGGGACAATTGGTGCTACTACTTCAGGCAGAGAGAGCATGAACTAGGAAACGCAGGACTTGGAAGCTAGCTCAACAGTGGGCAACGTGTGGCCTCCTAGCCACATACAGCTCATCAAGACTGTGGGCTGTAAGACATGTTGTTGATATTGACTCTCAGCAAGCACCATCCCCACAACTCCCCTGGCTATAATTTTCTATTCGCAGCCATTGACTAGGGATATTAGAGAGAGACATTCAGGCCTGTGGGAAGTATTGTGG
This sequence comes from Pelochelys cantorii, assembly GCA_032595735.1. Classification (NCBI taxonomy): domain Eukaryota; kingdom Metazoa; phylum Chordata; order Testudines; family Trionychidae; genus Pelochelys; species Pelochelys cantorii. The sequence goes on from CM064340.1 coordinate 36,032,089, forward strand.
CTATGGACCGTACACTTTGAACTTCTACACATCAGGCAAGTCCACAATGATCATCCCCCTACAAAAACTAAAATGTTCTGGGTATATACAGGATTCCCTCGGCTTTTTATAAGGAGCATGCAAAGAGTTGCTTCCAAACAATGGGACAGCTATTAAACATGATTAGAATATTACATTATTTTGTGAACATGTCTGATCAGTTATGGCTCTAAAGTTATGTAGTCTCACAACATTATGTGGGTCATCTGAAGTGAGCTGTGCCCACGAAAGCTCATAATACCTACATGTTTTGTTAGTCTTTAAGGTGCTGCTAGACTATCTGTTGTTTTTTAAACATTAGGTGGATTTGAGATAGCTGCAGTTTCATCCTGCCTTGGCTTGGTGGCTAAATCAGAAGCACTTTTACTCTTCACAACCATGTTTCATACAGATTACATTTCACATAACAATTTTGTTTTAAAGTTCTAGAGCATTTACTGGGTTTCACTGTTACCATTTCTCCACCTCTCCTCACTTTTAAAGGCACGGGCTGCTTTTGTACTTAAAATGGATCTTTCTGTAGTTATATTTACCTACAAGAGTGTATTCTGGTTGAAGAGTTTGGGAAATCTCAGCTCAGTTTACAAAGGCTAGAGTGTGCCCTCGCCACACTGAGGAAGGAGTGAACTTACACTGGTCAGAAGTCTGACCAGTGTATGATGATACAGTTTTGGGGTGTAAAGCTGGGGAGCTGAGGGGAGTTAACTGAAACCTCTTTATTGTGAGTTCATGAGTGGCTAGAAGATCATCCATGTAACTCAACTGAGTGTGTCCCTGACTGTGAATAGCTATAGAAGTGCCATACCTGTCAGAGTTTTGTTGCTTGATACAGCATCACAGTGTGAGAGGGACACCCCAGGCTTGTGATACAGAGGGTTCAGAAGTCCCACAGTCCAGATCGTGCCCAGGGACCCAATCACAGAAACATTATCAATGTAGCCCCTACACCATATTATCTATTTTTCACTGCCCCTCACCCCCATCCTTTGCTTACATGGATGTTAACTGAACTGTGGACAAGTGAACGAAAAGATTGATGGAGACAGTCAATTTATTTAATCTACTAATCAGCCATCTTTAGGCCATCTTCTTAGTAAAACTTTGTCAATACTGTTATTAGTCAGATTTGGAACAATGACCTACAAGTAAGAAGTTTTTTTTAAGCTTCTTTTCAATGCAAATTACTGCCTGTCCAAAAGTTTTCACTTCTAGAACCATCTTCAATCAGATTTTTCTCGCTATATTTTTATATCTATAACTATATTCATCCCTCAAAGCAGAATATTTGAAATCCTTGTGGTAATTTCCACTAATTAATATAGCATGAACAAGCTGAGTCTTCCATTAACAGTGGGTAATAACCATCCGATCTGTGCCCCATCCATTAGGTGGTGAAAAGCAAATAACACTATTAAGCTTACATATCTAATTTATATGCATGTCCCCACTGCATCCATACTAGCCCAAGCCCAATGTAGACGAAAGCTGTTTAAGAGTGATCCAGCCATTCAAATATAATCTGTTCCAAGACTGATGAATTTTTAAAATTGGGCTAAAAGTAATACAGAAAGTATTATATGTAACTGTTTTCAGAGTGCAAATACATTTGTATTTTGTCTGAACATTACCAATATATCTCATGGAAACTTCTGGTAAATATAGTTCCTGAGGATAAGAGTAGGTTGAGTTTATGAAGTGTTGTAATCTGTAGACCTTGCTTAGAAACAGAAGTTCTAGTGTTTTAATTATTCTGATACAGTTACATCCATTTGAGTGTACGGCTAGACTGCGGGGGGATAGGTGGTTCAGGATACCGGAGGTATCCCAAAAAAACCTCTGCCACATCCAGGGAACCTGTTTGCTCGTCCACTGTTTTTGTGGAAGAGCAAACACGCTGTTTCAGAAGTCCCTGTATTCCTTGTTCTATGAGGAAGAAGGGGGCTTTCGAAAGAGGTTTTTTTTCTGACATTTGGCCCAGTCTAGATGGGCCAAAGGTTGGAAAAGCCTCTTCTGACAAAAGAATCAGAAAAAAGTACGCAAAATGCAGAGCACATTTTGCATACCTTTTTCTGACAAAAACTTGTAGTCTAGCCATACCCTTAGTTGGGAAAGATAGTAAACTACAGCAGTGTACAGTCCCTGCATACTAGTGGAACAGTTCACACTGGAGGGGTTGTACCAGTACAATTATTGTTGGTTTTTTTCAACATCATATTCCACTCTGAAAGTTACACGAGTACAAAATTTGTGTGCCGACCAGGCCTTGGATGGGTCTGTGTGGTGGGGAGGGATCTTCCACTGCTAGACCAACTGCAGTTTCTACCTATATAAAACAAATGCAATTTCATTTAACATAATAAGGCCTGTTCTACGCTACCGGGTTTTGTCGGCAAAAATAATGGGAGGTGTACAAACCACAAGGCTACTTCTGGCAGCAAAACTGCTGTTCAAATAAAACCACCTCAATGAGAAGCATCAAGCTCCTTTTAAAGCCCCTGGAAGTGGCTGCTCTGTTCCCGGAACAAATCATTTACTGGAATGCTCCTGTTGTCCCCTGCACTAGGACCACAGCAGCAGGCAGGCAGCTGCTGTGGGGGGCGAGGGTAGGACGGCTGTGCCACTCGGATGTTTCTTAGCACGGAGAGCTGACAGTTGCTCAGGATGCTGCTCCCCTCAGCCGAAGAGGCTGTAGAAGAACTCAGAAGGAATCACAGAACCAGGCAGAGCAGGCTGCTTCTGTTGGGGAAGAGACTGCTGTGCCCATCAGAGCTGACTAGGAGGGGCCCCCCTCTCTTGGCCTCACGATAGGTTGGTCGGCCTGCGGTCTCCCCGCACACACCAGGGATGTTAAATTGCGAGTAATTTACTAATTGCATCGACTATTCGATTAGTCGATAGGGCACCTCCGCCTTTGAAGTGTAGCAGCAGCCCTGTTGCTACACTTCAAAGGTGAAAGCAGCACACGGAGCCCGGGCTCAGCTGGGATGCTGATCCCGGGCTGCACTGAAACGTTTTGGGGAGCCCGGCATCAGGCTCCTCACAGCATTTCAAAGCGCAGTGCCCCATGGAGCCCAGGATCAGCTGGAGATTCCCCCTCTGGCTCTGGGTTCCCTGCATCTCTGCCACTTTGAAACACCATGGGAAGCCTGGTGTCAGGCTCTTGTCGCATTTCAAAGCGGCAGAGACGCATGGAGCCCAGATTCCAGGCTCCATGCATCTCTGCCGCTTTGAAATGCTACGTGCAGCCTGGCGTAAGGCTCCACACGGCTCTGCCGCTTTGAAGTATTGTGTCCTCTTCCCCCCCTTGCTGCCTCTTTCTGATAGAGGCATCAAGTGGGGGGAGCGACTAGTTGACTATTCAGTAAGCATATCAGATAGTCGACTAGTCCTTCACATCGCTAACACACACCACTCTACCACTCCTTCAGTTGAAAAGCAGATACCAATCGATTAGGATGTCCATGGAATGATGGGATTGAGAAACCTGCATCATGTGATGCTGTGCCTGCCCCATGAGCCATTGCAACCCCTTCCCTAAGCATCTGCGGCCCGTTGGACAGTGGGATAGCTACCCACATGCACTGTTCTCTGTATTGCTGCTGGAGTGGATGCCCTCTGCCAATACATGGAGCATAGTATGGACATGCAACAGCAGTTTTAATTAAAGTAGCATAACTTTTGATGTTGAATCATAGTGTAGACAAGGCCTAAATTAGCTATTTACAACTTTTGATTGGTGCTTCAAATTGCAAAAGGAGAGAGGGAACACATGGTACACACACAGAGTTTGCGGCCAGCAGTGTTTGCAGCTCAGTGCCCCATGGTCTATATAGTGAACTTTTATTTTAATTAAATACAAGACAGCTTGTTCTTTCAACATTATATAAACCATTATCATGCAAGTGAAGACATGCAGGGAGGCCTGAGTAGAAATTGCCTGAGAGCACACCATTTATTGACTAAACTTTAAATTCTGGTCCGTGTGGGCTTAACTAAATTCGTGCAGAGACACCCTGTCTTTTAAAATTATGATTCTGCCAAAACATTTCCAGTTATGTTGACGACATTTTAAAGGCTATTGTTTGTGTTGGCTGAACGTCACTGTGAGGTAAAGGCGCTTGAACACATCGTTCAAAGTATATTCTTACAAAATGCTAAACACAGCATTGATTAGATATGTGCAACTAATTTGTTATTCACACGGGTTCCTGAACACCGGTTCCCATGCCTCCAGGTTATTAACTTACTTTTATATGGCAGAATGAACCAACCACAAGTGAAAACTCAGTCTACTTTTTTTTATAAAATTATATTTGACAGAATATGTGATGGAAAATTCAGTGCAATGGAGGTACTATATTGTGATTGTTTGATGTATAACAGGCTACTTAGACACCTAGCAAATTTTAACAGATTCCTTTTATGAGTCACTAGTGATTAGATTTGGCACTTGACTTTTTTTTAAAGAATGCACCCATTCAAATACAGGAGAGACAAATATTTAGGACCTCGTGTCCCTGATTTATCAGTTACCTTGCCATCGGTAGGTTTAATTAGAAGTTCACTTCCAAGACAGAAACAGGAAGTATGAGGTTGCTAGCTAGGGCCAACCATGGAACTCATCCATTAGTAGTTAACATGGTGTCAGTAAAGAATACGTCTTTTAGAGGGGTCCGAATGGCTACTCAGGTATCACTGTTTTCAGAGAAGACTCTGATCCCATTGTGGAAAGGTAGTACTTGTGCCACTGCCCTCTCATAACCTTACCCTTCTATCCCCAGAGGAGGAAAAGCCAGTAAGATTTCCTAGCCACAGAACTGCGGCTGTGTCCTGATAGTGTGTTATGCATAATCTATTATAGGCTTTGAAGAATTTGTTTGTGGATTTGTGCAAAATAAAATCATACTTCACGATTACCTACAGATACCAAATTTTGCATAAACAACCCTGCCAGTTAAATTAGCTGAATGCACTACTTTTTACACCGGAATGTGCTGGGGAAAAGGTTTAAATCAGTGTTTCTCAAACAGCGAACCGCAGCCAATGGGAGTTGTGAGGCTCCATGGCTGCAGAGCCAGTAAGTAAACAAACAAGAGCATCTTGTTAGCAGCTTTCTCAGAGCGAGTCCACAGAGACACACTAGTTTAAATAATTATTTTTGTTTTTCACCTGAAAAAAATCATGACTATTCTGATTAGAGTTAAAAAATATCTGCTAACAAAATTGAAATCAAGTCACCTAGTCAACTGTCATTTTAGTGCAAAGAAAAATTTTACTGTTACAAATCACAAAACAATTGAAATTAGTTACAGAAAGAGTAATGGAAGCTTTATGAGTTTCTGTTTCAAAATACTATGTATGGTAATTATTCAATAAAATGAATAATGCTTGAAGTTGAAATCCTTCAAATTTAAAAAACTGTTCTTTTACTTCTCTCTTGCAAGGACATTAATAAAAAATTGAATTACATATATTCCATTTCTTGAACTTTCCATTAAGTGCAATCTATGCAAAATGATTTTCCCCAGTCAACAACGGGCCTCACCTGCTAAGTTCAATTAAAAATAGATGGGTGGGGGTTTATACGCTTGACATTGTATAAGAATAAGATAGAGAGGAGTGAGGTTCTTAATGAAATGCAATCATGTAGCATAACTTCTCTCAGATGCCTATTTGTATCTGTCAAGACAGGTGTTTCTCAATCTTATTAAAACCAATTCACTGAAGTGTATCTAGAAACATTTCATTACAAAAGCTTTAGGGTTAGTGTGAAGTGGTGTCTACAGTTATAAGTTCTGTTACAATTCTTTCCTTTGGTCAAATTGTCACTCTCTTCCCCTTTACCTTTTGCTCTTGAATTACATGTGGCCCCTTAATTGTGAGGGACATCTAACAGAGATGTCACCTCAACAAAAATAAATGCTGATTAGTTCCCTTTCAATCTAGTACCCCTATCCTGGAGCTATTAGCAAGAGAGGATAGTGATAAATACAGCAATAATTAATTAGGACACTTAAATTATGCTTGTAGTGGAGCCATCACATTGTCCTTCAGTGTCATCACTATGCCAAAGCAAAGATAAGAATGCCACATACTTCATCACTAACTCACAGCCATGCATAAAAACTAGACATGTCTTCATCCCCGTCTTATGTGCAGTTCACGGGTACTAATTGCAGACTCTCACCATTGAGAAATGTGTAGAGGGCAGCTCAGTGCACTGAGTAATAGATCTCTGCAACAAGGGCAATTTAATCAAGTGACAGGTGCAAGAAAAAAGACTACAAGGTGTTACCCATCTGAAGCGGTACACCAGCCTGGCTAGGCTAACCTCTGCAATAAGTGCCACAACACACTTTGAGAAACCCTGGTGTCATGAATTAGGGCCTGCAGCAGAGCGGGCTGCAATCTAATGAGCAATCTAATGAGCTCAGCTGGCCTCTCGAATGCTGCCTCATTGGCTACACCACATGATTAGTGGGAAGAGTTGACAGGTAAGTGCTTAAACCCAGCCGCAGCAGTTTGTTGCCTTCTCAAAGCTATTTCCCATGGTTGCAGTAGCACCTGCTTATTCCCAGCCTTGTTCCAGTCCCCCTCCTGCCTTATTCTAGCCCTGCACCTCTGTTCACCCCAGCTTTCTCCAGTAACCCAGTTCTGAGTCCTGGCTCTGATTCCTGACTTTTGGCCCTCAGTTCCGATTCCCACCTCCTGCTCAGTCTCTGACACCCGGGAATTTTGCTAGCTTCTAAGAAGTTATGTTCCCTCCTCTCCCACAGGAGGGGATAAACACACTTGTTTCAATATATAGAGATTCATTCCTTATTATAATCAATCTGGGAAGGTGGAGCAATTTTACCGCGCCATTGATTCTGTATCCGAGTCCAGTTTCCACCTCTGTTACTTCAGCACTTCAAGTTTGGCAACTTGGGAATGTACAGGTTTGCAAAACCATGACTAACATTCTGCAGCTGCGACAAGCTAAGCACAACCTCTGCCATGTCTTTGGCACATCGAAAAGCATGGCTGCCTTCCAGCATCCTCCCTGAAAGGAGACTTCACATGTGTGCACTTGCAATCCCTTGACAATGCTGGTCTGCCTTCCTAAGCTGCTTTTTTCCAAAAAAGCTGGCAATGCTAAACAACTAGTCATTGTGCAAGCTAGAGGTAGAATCCAGATCTTGATTTCTAGTCCAATGGCCTAGGCTGCCCTGTGACTGAGTCCCTGTTCACAGCTCTGCTACAGAAGAGCCCATGCGTATGGACTCCAGCCATCAGAAATGAGGCTTGTTAATTGGCTGTTACATTTCAGGGTGTGGCCAATGACAGCTGCCAGAAATCAGCCTTTTCATGACTGCCCTCCATTGCCTTGCAGACTTGTCACTTTTTTCTACATTTCAAATCTGAAGGGTTCTCAGTCATTAAAGTCCATTGGGCCTAATCCAAGCACCATTTGTATCTCTAAGACGACTTAAGTACATATTTGAAATCTGAATCAATTGTTACTGACAGCACAGAGACATAACAGAGGGAAAAGAGTGGGAAGCAGTCCAGAAACATTGCTGTAGAGCAGACAGAAAATATACATTGACAGGAAGAACGCAGTCCACCAAAATCTCTCATTGAAACAGAGGGACAGTCATGCCCGAACCATTTTGACCTTTCTTGCGGAGGCACACATTAAGTCCCAAAGCTCTCGGCTTTCACCCACAGAAATCTAGTTCAAATTAACCTTAGCTTGCCTCCAGACAAGTAGATTTCAGGATGACATTTGTATCCTCATTCTCTCAACTTTTCAACACAGCACTAACAGCAAAAGCTAGGGCATGAGGAGATTGTTCTTATCTGCACAGGTTTTTAATTTTTTAGCACTGAAATTACTATAGAAATGATGTAATAAAACCACAAAAAGTAAGTAATTTGAAACTGCACACAATATACCAAACAACTTTTATGTTGCAAAAGTGAATTCACATGCTTTGTTCGAAGCACTCATTGCAACTCTTTGCAGGACTGAAGCCCAAGAGAATAGCAATTGTTGCCTAGTATGAGAATACTGGACCAACAATTTTAAGTTGCATTGATGTCAATGTGAGGATACATGAAATCCCCCATTATTATTGCATTTTCTGCCTTTGCAGCTTCTTTAATCAACCTGAGGATTACATAATCACGGAGGTATCCCGGAAAAGCAATGCTGCGTCCAAGGAGTGCGTCCAATTTTTCGGAAAAAAATTTGAAAAAGTGGATGCACTCTTTCACCATCCCTGTAAACCTTGCTTTACGAGGAAGAAGTGATGTGTCAAAAGGGGACTTTTTCCCAAAATTTGGTGCTGTGTAGACGCAAGTCTCTTTCAACAGTAGAGCAGAAAAAGATACACAATTTGCTACTGCAAATTGTGTTTTTTATGATTTATCTTTGCAGTGTAGACCTAGCCTTAGTCGGGAAGTTGATAGTATGTTCCTACTGCTCCTATATTTCAAGCATGAAATTTCTATCCATTCTATGGTAGAGTGTGATACATTTAAGATTTTTATTATGACTAATTTGTCTTGCATATATAGTGCCACTACCCACCCCTGTGACCTACTCTCATTCTCATTATATATTTTGTGTCCTGATATGTCCTATTGATTCATTCCATCAAGGTTCCACGATGCAAGATTTTTCATTTAATATGCCAGCAGTCTGGTTCTATTTTGGTTTAGGTGGAGCCCATCCTTCCTGTTTGGCTCCTCCTATCTTCAAGTGTTCCTCAGTTTCTACGGCCTGGTTTACACTATGAGTTTCAGTCGAACTTAGCCATATATTAGATCAATTTTCTAAACAACGAGTTCACACAACCAAGCCTGTTCTGCCAACGATAACAACTATTAAAGTTGATTTCAATACTCCTGCATTTTGCAAAGAGTAACAGTAAATTTGACCTTGCATGGTCAACTTTAGAGTAGTGCAGACGCAGCACTGTGAAAGTCAACACACTTGGCCTCCAGGAGGTGTTCCATAGTGTCCCATTGTGACCACTCTGGCCAGCACTTTCAACTCTGCTGCTCCGCACGTGCACAGGAAAAGGCCTAGGAACATCTGAATTTAATTTCCTGTGGGGCCAGCATGGTGAGCCGACCATAGAGCAGGCAGCACAGCTCAGCAGCACACCTGACCATGAACGCCCTGGGTCACAAATGAGCTCCAGCATGAAGCATGCAGGAGATCCTGGACCAGATTGCTATGTAGGGAGAGGAATCTGTTCAGATAGAACTACAAAGCAGCAAAAGAAATGCTAATATCTATGCTGAGATCACACAGGGCATAGTGGGAAATGGCTACACCAGGAACACCCAGCAGTGCTGTGTGAAAATAAAGGAGCTCAGGCAGGCATACCAGAAGACAAAGGAGGCAAACAGATGGGTCATTGACGGAAACATGCTGCTTCTATGAGCAACTCCATGAAATTCTAAGGGGGTCCCGAGCAGTGTCCCAACCCAGTGCATGGATTCCTCGGACGAGATTCTTCAGACAGCCTCTGGCACAAGCAGGGAGGACATTGTGGATGAGAAGAGAGGGAGGAGGAAAATGATCATCAGGCGAGTGGAGCATCTGATCTCACCGACAGCCAGGACCTCTTTATAAAACTCTGGAGACAGTCCCCTCCTCCCAAGATGTATCGCTGCCGGGCCCTGGTGGTGGGGAGGGCACTTCTGGCGAGTTCACATTTTTGATCATGCTACAAGTGAGTTAAGGCAGTAGGTGTTCTCTGTAGTGGCCACTCTAACTACACATTGGGAGGCTCCCAGAACAGCTTGTTAGCAAGTCTGGAGAGAGAGTGGGAATCGTCCCTGTACATCTGCATAAAGTTTTCAAAGAGGAACTCTTTCATCCTTCTCCCAGGGTTTCTGCATTATCCCATCCTCCACAGTAGGACACATTTTCATGCCAAGCCAACAGTAAGTGATCTGGCATCACTGCAGCACAAGGTCCATGTTTTTGACCATGTTCATTAAGCATCAGCTCCATATCCATCGGTGGGATTTGGAGAAGACTGATGTCATACATGGCAACCTGGATGAAGCAGGAGAAGCTACGTCACTGATACCACTGAGGCAGTACACCTCCAATTGCTCATCCCCAACAAAGCAAGGGCTCCCAAATGCACCTGTGTAACTTGCCTTGTTCCACAGACAATGTCACTGAACATGAAGATTAAGAATGCATGCAATTGTTACACAACTGGGACAGCTATGTTCACTTTGGCTTTGATTGGTAGGACCAAGTACATAGAAATATGTGGAGCTGCCATTACCAGCCCTTTATCCATTTAATGGGTGTATTGAATGAACGGCCAAGTTATTAACTGGATACAGACTGTCTAAAATACACAAAGCATGGAATGTGCTTGAAAGCCACACACACACACAAACACACACATACACACACACAGAGGAAAAGCCTTTGTGTGCATTTTCCCAGAATGCTTCATCTTCACCAGCTTCCCTTTCCCCAAAGACTTGCAGTGCTCCTGAATTCATGCCTATTTGACCAAACCCAGAACACACACAGACTCCATTGATTCCAATCAATGCTAGAATTCACCAATGTTCTAATTGTTGCAAGATTCCTAGACCAATAAGGGCAAAGTTGGAGGGTTGTACTGAGTTGTACCTTAGTTACCACAAAAATGGATGAAGATACAGTTTCTTAAAAAGTTAGCCTAATTGTCTTTATCAAAGTAGGCACAAAATGTGAAGTGGAACTAGTTAAGAACTTAAAATGAAATGTAATAAGTCGAACTTTTACTTGTAAGGAATAAAGCTCAGTTGGAAATCAGCTTTTCCTTCACTACATGATACATACGTAATGTTCAAATGGTACAAAAAGTTAAAATTTTAAGCAAATAGTTTCCCCTTTCTGAAGCAGATTCCTGTACTGAAGGGAAAGCCAGCTGGCTCTTTGCGTCGCTTACTAGCTAATATGCCACAATATTTACTTCCTTAACGGGGTGTTGAGCTAATCCACATCACTGACAGTTTAAATTTAAGATGAAAACTAATTTTTCATGAAAAACAGAACTGAGTAATCTTCTTTTAAACTCCAAGATCCAATTTAGCAGCAATAGCAATTCATTTTTCACTAAAAGGAAAGTGGTAACGTCTAAAATTGATTTCCCATTTATTCATTTCTGTGCATTGTGAAATGCCGTCTAAATGGGACCAGACAAAATTCTCACTAAGCAGTTGTTTGAAAACTTACAAAAGAATTGGTTATGCAAAAGTTATAGGAAAATAGCTGCTACACAAGATTCCTTGAACAGTATGGTTGCCTTTCCTTTTATAATTATGCATTGAAAAGCCACATCCAATCCATAGTAAAACCTCAATAATGTGGGCTATACTTCTATTTGTTAGTCACCTGGTGCAACTGTTGACTGCAAGAATAAAAAAAACACAATCAAAAATAGTACATTGGTCTCCTTTGCATTATACTTCATAAAATACACATTTACAAAATTCCTGACACGAACTTCTGAAGCACATATCATTTTGTCTTGAAAGGGAAAACATTCAGTTTTAGTTATTTTTAGAATTGCATTAGCTACCAGTAACTTTTTGTACCTGGGCATTTGATGCTACATGCATTGTATACTACCACCAGGAAAAACTTGAAAAATGTTGAAAAATGCATACTTAGCTAAATTTGCTTTTAGCATGGATTTAGTTAAATGTCATGACAGTTCAAACGTTCAATTGTGGTTTATGAAATCTATCCAGAAATATTTACTACTGTCTTTCCAGAACGCTTATTTGTAATAAATTCTATTTTTTTAAAAAGCAGTTGTTAGTTTTGTGGCCAAAGGAACAGAAATCAGAAGGTTTACATCAGAAGATTTCCACTGGCATAGTTTAATCCAACATCTCTCTCAAGGGTTTCTCAAATAGTTGTGAAATAATCTGCTCAAGAAGTTACTGATATCTTCACTTAAAATCTAGAAAAACAGTCCTTTGCTGGAGCCCCACCCTTTAGAATGAAATGGGACCTCTAATTGTTTCCTGTATACATTTTTTTTCTCCTGCTGGAAAAATAGAAACAATGACTTTCTTGAAATTATTTATTTAGTTTTGCCATCTTTAAACAGAGAATTTTGCCATGTAGGCCACATTTAACCAAAAGCAGTGTAATTGCTTTACTGAAAGGGAAATATTTTGAAGAGGTGAAGGAACAGATTCAAATAATCTACAGGATTTCCGTGAAGATACAAAATTCCCTTTAAAGGGAAGCATATCTAATGGAGTTATTATTCAATTCTTAAAAATGCAAGATTGTATCCCAAACCAGTCATCCAGATCTTTTACACAATGGGGGATGGGACCAGCAATAACAACACTGATCAGTTTTGCTCTTGCTTAACTCGTTACTGTACTAAATGGAGTATTAACAACCCTAGACAAGGTTATCTTAAAGAAATTTAAGACAGGATCACACTACCATTATTATACTGTTATATCTTAATCTGCTAGCAAAACCAACTGATATTAGTTGGTTTTCTGGGCAGTAAATTGATTGGTTTATTCCAGAAGGACAGAGTGGTTTGAGGCCTGAGAGACTGAAAGTGCTCATTAAAGCTTCATATTCCAGGACTCAGTTTCCTGAATCAGTTTTCAGTCTAGTTTCAGATTGGTTCAAACTATCCCAGTAGCTATTTAAGCAATCTTCAAGAATAGTCACTGTACCCAGTCTAGTACTGTGATATGGGCAATGTGCAAAAGCAATGAGTGGTTTCCTACTATGGTATGAGGGGTAACAAAAGGGCAATATGTTTGAATTCTAAAGGAACCTAAACAGAGACATTTCAATACAAGCTTTTTAGCAGCTTGACACTCCTGGTGCTCAAAAAGTCACGTTTGCCCAATGCTGAATTTACAAAAAAGTTGCTACATTCCCAGTTCTAAATTGGTCTTGTACCTGTTCCTAGACAAATGAAAAATTTCAGGATGTTAACAAATCCTGACTGCTCCCAACTGTTCCTGCATAGACAACGTAAATTGTAGCATGTGAGAACATAACACAAATGGATAATGTTGCAAGCTGTGGCAACGTCATGATACACATTTATAAAGATGCAATGTGAAAGTCACGACTGAGTTTCCCCAGGCACACAACCTTAGAATTGCCTGACCATACTTCTCACTTCCCTATCACGTTTTACCTCTTTTCTTCAAGAGAAAGTGGCAAGAAGGTGGGCAAGCAGCAACAGTAGATGCTCAGGTACGTCACTCTTCATTTCTGAAAAGTTTAGTACAAACTGTTTTTCTTCTAGAAAAGCACACCTACCGCCACTGAAATAGATTTCACTAAGAACTTTTTGGATGGACTGTAGAAGAAGTTATTGGATAAGCTGCAAAATAAATCAGTATCCTCGAAAAATAAATCAGTATCCTCTCCAATACAACAATGTTGACCAAGTGTTATCACCTCTGATGTTTAAGTCCACAGACCCCTGAGAAGTAATCAAGCCCTCAGTCTGGAGTCCTTTGTGTTTGGCACATAGGAAGCAATTCCATGACTCTGCTCTGTTGTTCTGAGGCCTGATTGCTATTCCCTTGTCCCATATGCAGCTTTAAGTAACTCTTCCACCATCTCTACTGCCAAAATAGACAGATGGTATAGCAGGAACCCTGGCAAGCTGGACCATTTGCTAATATGTCTTCACTTCTGCATTGTTAGGCACGGATAAAAGTTATGGTAGGTTTATGACTTCAACTTGAACCTGGATTTTAAAAAAACACATTTTTTATTCCTTTTTATTTATGTATTACATTTCAATCGGTTCTGCTAATCCAGTTTGCCAGAGTTTCCACTGTAAGGTGTAACCAACATAGCAAAAAAAAAATCAGTTTTTGACTTCATTCACTCAGTTTAGACTAGTTCAAAGTGCTTTGCGCATGTGTAAACTAGGTTAATGTTCACATCACTAGCCATGAAAATGCAGCCATCTCTGTGCAGTATTCAGCCAGTGTTAAAGTCCTTAGCTAGTCAGGCTATTGTTTTGTAAGTCTGGACAAAGACCAGACAATAATTTAGATGTCACCTTTCATTGGAACGTGACAAAAGGGGAAATGTGATTTTGGGCTGCCAATCAGGAGCACCACAGAAAGGTCGAGTCCCTCACTACCCAGTCCTCCAGAGAGATCTGCGAAGGCTGTACTCAGTTCTAAGAACCTCAGTACCAAGAAGACTGCATGAGTGAGTTGGATGGAAATTTTAAAATAGCAACAAATGTGATTTAGGAGAACAGCTGGATAATGAGCAAAAATTTAAAGGATCAAATATGTGAAGCTCACCCAATGATGACTGAAGAAATATGCCAATTAACAACCATTTGATTTCTATGAACCCATGCCAGCTGCCTCAGGGCACCTTAACAAAAATAATTCACTTGTTAAAAACTGATTTTCAGTTTAATTAGTGTGAATTTTACATGGCTACATTGAATCCCAGTTGCACAAATGGCTGTTAAAGAACAAACACACAAATCTTTATAAGTTCCCTTTTATTTTGTCAATCAGTATTAGTCTGAACTGCTTAGTTTGCTAAGCTTATAAATTAACTGAACCATAGGTCTGCTCCTCAGTATGCATATGCTTCCATGGGGATATAAAAACCCACGGTCGGCTGACCAGGGCTCATGGGGTTGGGGCTCAGAGACTGAAAAATTGCTACATAGATGTTTGGCCTTCGGTTAGAGCCTGAGTTCTGGGACCCTTCACCACCACAGGGCCCCAGAGCTGTGGCTTCAGCCCAGACTTCCCCACAGACATTTTCAGCCCTAGAGCCCAAGTCCCACGAATTTTCATCAGCTGACCTAGGCCAGCCGCAGTCAAGCTGCAGGGCTTTTATCCCTGTGAGTGCATACGGCGCCATTTTGTAAGGACTCATCATCTTTTGTGGATTGCAGCTGAGTTCTGTCTTACTGGGGTTATGCCCCATGGGGGAAGGGTAACTCCAAGTCCATCATGGCAGAATCGTAGGTGTTCGTTCCTGCTTTCTATAGATATGCCAGGAGCGACACGTGGCAGGGAGGGATGTAAGGGGACACATGTCCCCGAATGCTATGGGCAGGAGGGGCAAGGGGCCAGCAACTGATGGGCCAGAGCATCTGGGCATCTGGGGAGACTAGCAGGAGGGTCCGATGCCCTCACTAGGGGTCCAGATCCCTGCTCTCAGCAGCAGGAAAGCAGAGCAATGTGGCCCCAGCTTGCTCTGGTCTCCTGGAATGTCACTGGCGGGGGGGGGGAGAGAAGAGACAGACCCTACACCCACTGGCAGCAGAATAACGGGGCTGGGGGAACAGAGTGAGCTGGGGCTGTGTTGCTCTACTCCCCACTGCCACTACTAGTGAGTGTGGGAGGGAATCCCCTGGCCCCTGCAGTTCCCTGGGCCACATTGGGGGAAGAGGCAAGGTGGGAACAGAGCAAGAGTGGGGAAGAGAAGGGGAAAGGTCAGAGCAGGGTGGGGGAGGAGTAGAGCAGAGACAGGAAGAGGTGGAGCCTGGGGCGGAAGAGAGCTGTCCCAGCCCTTCCCTGGACTCGGGGGTGGTGGTCATGTGGCCAGTGGTACCCCTGTGGTCCCCCTCACTAGTTGCCCCTGATATGTGCTCTAGAGCAGGGCCGGACTGAGCCATTCCGGCGCCCCAGGCAGACAGGTTAATTGCACCCCAGGTTGGGGGAGGGCACAGGTTCTATGTTTCTAAAAACCTTGTTCTCAGGGAAAAAGAGCATGTGTTGGTGTCAGCCTCATTTCTTTGCAAAGCCTGACACTTTTATTTTTAAGCCTGGTTCTCTTATTATATGCCCCAAGGCCCCAAATCCTTGTTTGCCTGAGTTTGCCCAACATGGAATAACCTGTATGATAAAATATTGTGCATTCGCTTATCAAAAATATATTAGTTCTAGTGAATTCAAAATGTCATTTCTTTAAATGCTATATTGTAATTAAAATCCAGTTGGATTCATACATCTGGTTTAGAGGAGCGAAATTAATTTCTGGCAGGGCCATGCCCTCCTTTTCACGATGAAGAAATGACATTTCGGAGACACTGCCATCTTAGTTTATTTTTTTCTGTCTAGAAAATTGTTCATAAGGCATTTTGATGGAAACATCATTAATTGCCCTCAGGATTTTGCTACTTCTTCGTAATTAGCTTTATATGCTACCTGCTGCTTCAGTTAAGAAAATCAGTTGAGGAGATAAAGTGGTTTGGCTTAAATAGAGATTTTTAATGTTAATTCATTAAGTAAGGTTCCTGTCATATTGGATTTGTATATTTGTTTCTATTGTATTGGATTTGCATATGGTAGTCAGACACCACACCTTCTAAAAGTCTTCCACTGCAGACGTGATGGATGTGGAATTGCTGTATAATATAAGAACACTGATATGCAATAGTTTTATCAATACTATATATGAAATGGTTGGTGAGCTTTGAAAACATACTGTGTGCTATTTACCATCTTGAAGAATGTAGAGCTGATTGGTCACAGAAATTGAAAGTAGGAAGCCCTGAGGACTGCAAGGCCATGGAAAGCAAAATATAGACCCAACCAAGGGAAAACAGCAGGAAAACAAAAGTTGTTACCCTCAATGTAACAGATTAGGGGTTGCATATCTTCCTGTTGTCACCTGTGTGTTACTTCTGGGAAAGTATCTTTCCTCATCAATTATGAAACATCTCTGTTAGTGAAATATAAATTAGTGACAGGAAATTTGTTTTATGTCAAGAAACTAATGTTATATTACTGAAGTACTAGCAATATTGGGGCACTTTTTAATATTGAACACAATTTGCATATGACTGTTTTAAATATGAAATAACATTAGGGCCATAGTGTTACTGAATTCATCACATAGCAACAGTTTCTAACACTATAGAAAACTTCCATACATCTTAAATATATACATGCCTACAGTGATGGGACAACAGGGCAGGTCTTTTCATGAATCAGTAACTGGTTAAAAGATAGGAAACAAACCAGTAGAAATAAATGGTCAGTTTCAAAGTGTAAAGGGGTAAACAGCAGAGGCCCCCAGTAATCTGTACTAGGACCTGTTGTGCTCAACATATTCATAAGGCTAAGAGGGCCCCCCCAAAAAAGATTGGCAGGCCACCAAAAGTGAATATCTTTGTATGGCCCCCCCCCTTAGCCCAAGGCCCTGAGCTGCAGCCACTAATGGCCTAGCACATTATCCAATCCTGTCTGGCCAGGAAAGAGAGAGGCAGCTCTGTGTGCTACTATTCATCCTCCCTCTGCTTCCCCCACCCCGCTGAACTGGAGCTACATTGTTGTGAATGCCAGGGAAAACTCTGTCCCCACCCAGTCCTTGCCTGTAGACTCCACCCTTGCAGTTCCCATTGGCTGGGAATCCTGGCCAATGAGAGCTGTGAGGGTGGTGCCTGCAGCTGGTCACAGGCCAGACTGAGCCATCTGCTACCCCCACAAAATGGGAGGTGCCCCAGGTAAGCACCCTGCACCCTAATCTCCTGCCCCAGCCCTGAGCTCCCCTCCCACATGCTAACTCCATCCCAGACCCCACACCCTAACCCTCTGCCCTGGCCCAGAGTTTCCTCCTGCATCCTCATTTCCATCCAGACCTGGCACCCCCCACCCCAACCTCCTTTTCTGAGTCCCTCCTGCACTCCAAATGCCTTATTTCCAGCTCCACCTCAGAGCCTGAACTCCCAGTTGGAGCCCTCGTCCCCTCCCACACTTACCCTCTTGCCTTACTCTGGAGCCCTCTCCCACACTCTGAACCCCTTGTTTTTGGCCCCATCCCAGAACTTAGGAGTCTCCACAAAAATCTAATGGCCCTAGGCCTTCAGAAGACTTAATCCAGCCATGACAGAAATAGTCAAAAAGCTAACAGTTCATTAGGAATTATTAGGAAAAGGAAAGAAAAAACAGAAAATATCTAATGCCCCTGTACTTGCACACAGTTCTGACACAGGCTAACAGTCAGCATTACAATGTGAGGAAAGCCTCTATTATATGATTTTGTTTCAGAGAATTTCTTCATAATCATAGGATGTAAATGATAAAAGGTAGTGTACATCATTAAAGCCTTTCTGCATAGCTACTCCAGCTCTTTATTAGCTCGGAGCTTTTGTGCTCAGCATGAGGGATGGATGGACTGTCATTAAGATAATCAATTCTCTTTAGTATCTATGCCGTTAGCATGTTCCCAGAAAGTTTGGGAATTTTTAATCAACTTGATTTTCAGACTAGTTCCTATCATTAGTCTATGTTCAGGTGTAATAATACTCCATATAAACCTGTCTTTATGTTATGCTAAAACTTTAAGGCCCTAAGAATGGGTCTAATTACCTAGGCATTGTATAGGATCTCACTGCTATATGTTAAAAACCTACACCAAAATGTCTTCAGATGAATTAATAGCTCATGTAGCAATAGGAATATTTTCCATGTGTCATAGAGGCAGAGTGTACATTAGGACACATATCCATATATTCCACTTCAAAATGGAATTGAGCTTAATGTTCTGTTTGACTCTTTCTACAGGTGCACCAGACTGTGAAGAGATTTAAACATTTTCTTGCTTAAAAAACAGCCTTATACCCCCTTCAAAGAGAAAAAGTGAGACTTTCAAATTAATATAATTGACACAAACCCATGTCCAGCATTGTATTTCTCCTTAGACAAGGTGGCTGAAAGGCACTCTGAAAATATTCTAGAGCTTTTCGAATTTGAAATTCATTTGCAAGCCACATAATTTAGCTCTCCCAGATGACTAGAGGTTTTTGGCTGTAGTATTTTTGGCTGCACTGAGTTCACAGCTCCAGTGGCATTTTCTTAGCAAATTGCGTTTGACCCAAGTGTTCCTTTTTCAATTTGATGTTAGCATACTATCATCACCTCAGGCATAAATTAAACTATATGACTCAGTCTTTTACAAGGGCTGTAAGGGTGTGTCTAGACTACATGGCTCCGTCGACGGAGCCATGTAAATTAGTTTATTCAGCATAATCAAAGAAGCGGGGATTTAAATAATCCCCACTTCATTAAAATAAACATGGCCGCCGCACTGTGCCAATGATCAGCTGATCCGACAGCGCGGCAGTCTAGACCCGGATCTGTTGGCTGGGGAAGCCTTTGCCAACTGATCCCTTATGCCTTGTGAAACGAGGTTTACAGGATCGGTCAGCAAAGGCTTCCTCAGCCGACAGATCGGTGTCTAGACTGCCGCGCTGTGTCGGATCAGCTGATCGTTGGCACAGTGCGGTGGCCATGTTTATTTTAATGAAGTGGGGATTATTTAAATCCCCGCTTCTTTGACTATGCCGAATAAACTAATTAACATGGCTCCGTCGACGGAGCCATGTAGTCTAGACACACCTTAAGAGATAAGCCTTCCCTATAGAAGCACTACAACCCTGATTTCATTCATACCTGCTTTTATGTTTACTACCAAGTATAATTAGATTGTAAAGATTTCTGTTAACTCAAAATACAGTGTCAGAGGTATAGCCATGTTAGTCTGTAACTTTAAAAACAAGGAGTAGTTCTGTGGCACCTTAGAGATTAACCAAAATATACAGAATCTGAGCTTTTGTGGGCAAAACCCACTTCATCAGATGAATTGGAGTGGAAATAACAGAACCAAGTGTGCATGTGTGTCTTTTAAAAAAATTTATATATATATAAACAGCAAAAGTACCTGTCAGTTGTAGAGGTTTTTTATATATCATCTGAATCTACTGAAAGATGTTCAAAGCTATATTTCAGAGACTAATTTAATCCAAATTAAAAAAATGAATGGTTTCAGTGTACAAGCAGGATGAAGAAGAATTAATAAACTGACTCTTTGGACAGGAGTTATGCAGGAAAAGTCAAATAACCAAAAGCACTAGCAAAATAGCCATTTAAAATTAATTCCACTCAGTTTCTGCTGTAGAGTATCATCTGTTATGGTCTCACAAGGTGATAAAGACACTGCACTACAATATGTCAGGCTTGGCAATTTCAAACCTAGGGAAGTTAGATAGCCGTTACACGACTATTCAATTATATGCATCAAATTTTAGCGGTTACACGACTATTCGATAGTTTCCGGGGGCTAGGCTGGCAGCCCGGGTGCTCTGACCCCACTGTCAGGGAGCCCTCTGCTACTGCATGCTGCTGCCTCTGATGTACATCCCACAGTGCCACAACCCATGGAGCAGCCTCTATCTGGGGCCTGGACCTGCCACAGGCAGAGGCTGCTCCACGGCAACAGACCCCCTCAGACATGGGCCAACAGGTACCCCATGGACAGTGGCTGTTGCTACCCCACACTGCTGCCACCCCACACTGCACGGGGTGGCAGGCGGGAGCTAGTCCACGAGGGGAGCCGGTTTAAAAAAAACACAATTAGAAACAATCACAATTAAAAAAAACAATTTTATTCGAAACATTGAATTCCAGGCACATCCCATTGTGGCAGCGCAACCATACCCTGACCTTTAAGTTATGGTAAGAGGAAGCTGCATACCAAATGTGGAGGTTCTAGCTCTTCCTGTTGAACAAACAGACTCACAGATGGACAGACAGGCAGACAGACTCACTTTTCTAAAATAGATAGTAAGAAGATGAGCATTCTAGTTAACAGCATCTGGCCTCAGAATTTAATGCTAATTATTTCCCTCAACTATTTGATAAAATTACAAGGACAAAGAAGTTAATTTCTTTGATCAAAGAATAGCATTAATACACATAATCAAGGAGAGAAACACTTTAATTATAGCGATTGTAGGATTGTGATAGCTAAAGCTTAGAAATAATGGGAAGTTTGATTTCAAGACCATTGATTGAAAAACATTGCTGAAATCTAGTTAGTGTTGTTTTGGCAAAGGATAGCTTTTGTGAAGATGGCGATTTGTTAGTTTCTCTTTCAATAAAACCAATAATCTAATGTAATTGCACCACTCCCATAAATACCTAATCACTCCACTGCAACATTCAGTGTGCTTTCCAAGAAATCACACAACTACTTTCAAGCAGATTAAGAACTCATTTGTTTTAATTATATCCCATTAGCTAGTTTGCCTGTTAAGAGTCCTAGAAATATGTTCTCTAAGGGATGGGGGTATTCAGAGAGAAAAATCAGATGCCATTCATATAGCTAATTTACTGCTTACTGCTCTGTCTGCCAGTATCTGTGCTCCTCTATTCAACAGCTGTAAAATGTTGCTAACTAACTTGGCTTTACAATTTTCTCAAATGCTGCCTAGCAACTTTTTGTATACTAAGTAAGTGCTTTAGTTTGTGTAGTGTAGAGAGCAGTAATACAAAGTTAAGGTTCACGGTAATGACACACAATATTTGTTTATGAATTTCAGTTTAGTAAAAGAGTACCTTTCAAAACAGTTAAGCGCTTGGCTTTATGCAAAAGGTGGACACTACTTCCTCTCTCCCCCCAGATATCTTGAGAATTATATTTTGAGAGCAAAATGTATGAGTGAGGGCTGAAAGTTTCGTTATGTTCCATTTAATCACAGGTCACTTATAGAGTAACACCATAAACCTTGTTTAAAGCATACGGTCAAGTTTATAGAAAAGAACAAAACCACATTACTTGTAACAAAACGTTGCATTTGAAGAACTGCAGATTTGCTACCTGCATTCCTCTTGCTATTTGGGCGACTGGACCACCTCATAGCTAACAGGGAAATGTATTAGACTGAAACATCTTATCAGCCAGATACTGGGGAGGGAAGTGGAGCCTCCAGCAAGAGATGCAGAATTGCCACCTTACAGGTGTAGCAGCTGGTCTGTCCAAATTGCACATCCAGCCACAAGAACAACATATTGGAAAAGTCTCTTCCACCTGCTTCCAGAGCGTGACTCCAAAGTTTAGCTGTGACCAGGCTCTCCGAGGAGGTAGTTCTTAGTTTCCCTCAAGGCGACTGGGAATTTGTCTCATCTCTGGAGTTAAATGCATTTCTAGACTGAAACAATACATCCTTCTTTTTAGGAAGTAGTTGTGCTTATAAGCTATAGCTATTGGTGCCATCTTCTATTTTATGTGAAACGTTTGCCACCATCTATATGCATTCATCCAGACCTTTGTTTTACCAGCTATATTAATTTGCTTTGGGTTTCCAGAAATGTATTCTAGTCACCCTGTCTACACTGCACGATTATTTCAGAATAAGCTATTCCTGAAGAACTATTCCAAAATAGCTTATTTTGAAATAGCATGTAGCCTGGAAACTAGTCTGAGGCAGGCTCCCCTAATGTGGACACGTCACCTTGATTTAGAGCCCCAGGAGGCACTGGGAAGTAATTACTTTGAATGGCCTGGGGGTGGAGCTATTTCCAAATAGCAGCAGTGGAGCATTCACACTTCTGCGATTCCGAAATAGCTATTTTAGAAGAGGAGTTATTCCTCATGGAATGAGGTTTGCAAACACCGAAATAAGCCACTTGTTACTTCAAAATTATTTCGAAATAATGGACTAGCTGTGTAGACACTCGCATAGTTATTTCGGAATAACGTCTGTTATTCGGAAATAACGCTGCCGTGTACATGTACCCCAAGAGTTGCAAAATGCTTTGGCTAACAAAAGTGTACTCAATAGCAGCTCTGAAATATATTGCCCTTCTGTGGAACACTAGGCTTAGTTGGCAAGGATAAGGATGGCCATTCCCTGCGCCCCCTTGAGGATATTAGTAATGCCATGTGCCATTGTTATTAGTGCTTCTCTGGCTGATACTATTTATTTCTTTAACAATATAATGTGAGTATTGTAGTTTACAAAATAACATCTGCGGTCTTATGTGCTTACGGCTAGACAAGGAACTTCTTACTTAGTTTCTATTTAAATCAATGGAAGCTTTCAGCAGCAACTTGACAGTTTTGTCCATAACACTGTAGTTAACCTGGGGCAATAGCACTGTATAATTACTGAGCCAATTTGAACGATGGTCTGTGAGCACTTCACTGGTGATTTGTTCAGGGCTGACTCCTCATCATTGCTCCTATACATCTAGGCCCCTCACGACAAATAAAGTTGGCTGCCTGGGGAGAAACAGTGGGGTTCAGGTCTGAAAATCCACAAATGGAGGCAGCTAAGCCAGTACCATTGATGTCATCTGATTTAGAACAGAAACCATGCCAGAGTACCAACAGCAAGTCGTTTTCATGCTGGTGGTGAAGTGCAGGAGTCTAGTACAATGTGATCTGCACTTATGGTAAAGTTGGAGAAACATGTGCAACCATCAGGTACCACTATTTTGAGTTTGACGCACCACCCCAAGAAGTGGGTACATAAAGTTCCTCATGGCATAAAAGGCAACTGTCAAAATACTTTTAGATAAGAACTTGCATGTTTCATGCCTTAAAGGATTAATTTAACTGCACAAGATGACCTGAGATGGTATTAAAGACATACTACCAGGTAACACTTGAAACTTAAGCGTACTTAAATATAGTCTTAAAAGGTGAAGGAAGCCAACCTTATTGTTGTAACTCTGTCTCCTAATATCCTGGGATCAACAAAACAGGTGAGGTAATAAAACAAGATATTACCTCACTAACCGTATGTCTTGTCTTCCAAGCCAGTTTAAATCAACCTCCTCAACTTTTTCCACCTTGCCCAAACTATGCACGTTCCCTTTTAAAAAGCAGACACATGCTCCAAACATTTTAAGCTTGTCTTTAGATTGGATTTCTAGAAACTGCTCCATATAAGTGAGGAAAGTTTTACCTGCCTCCTTCTGACAAGCAGATTGTGTATACTGAAGAAACTCACTTTGGATACCTCAGATCTACCTACCTATTGACCAAGCAAGCTCAGAGAAGACAGCCAGAAGGCCAGCTATAAACTCACTTAGTTCAAGACATTCACAGTGTCCAGTTAAAGATGTACAAGAGAGTCCAGAAGAGTGACAAAAATGATAAAAGGCTTTAAAAACTTGATCTATGGAGAAAGGTTGAAAAAACTGCTCTTGTTTAGTCTTGAGAAAAGAAGACTGGGGGGGGGTGAGAACCTCTTAACAGCCTTCAGATATGTTGAAGGAGGATGGAGATCAGTTGTCCACGGAAAGTAAGACAAGAAGTATTAGCTTTATCTGCAGCAATGGAGATTTAGATTAGATACTGGAGGGGAGGGGAAGCCTTTCTAACTAAAGATAGTTAAATACTGGATTAGGCCTCCAAAAGGAGGTTGTGACATTCCCAACATTAGCAATCATAAGAACAGGTTGGACAAACACCTAACAGGGATGGTCTGTGTTTACTTGGTTCTGCCTCCACACAGGATGATGAGCAGGTCCCTTTCAGCCTTACACTTCCATTCTATCCTAGACCAACCATTATCATGATTCAAGACATGAGAAAGAAAAATCACTTCAGTGGCACTGAGGGATCAGCTCCTGCTGCCAGTGGATGGTAGGGAGTCATCTATTCTCCTCTCCCCCCGCCCGTACCTCTCTGCAGTATCTGACATTGCTGCTCATGAGATACTGATGTCCTGCCTAAGAGAGGTGGCAGGAGTTCAAGGGAACATACCAGGATGGTTACAGTCATTCCTAAGATGACATACCTAGAGTGAAGTGATGAAAACCTGCACTGCCACTGCGAGATCCCTCACCCCTGAAATCCCACAAGAATCAGTCCTCTGTCAGGTCCTACTGAACAGCCAATAGATGAACCAATAAAGTGACTAGATGAAACTTTAATATCTCTTCTCTGCTCTTAAATAAAGCAGCATAGTTTTTTTAAACAAACTATTGGCAATTTGACTGCCTGACCTCTTTATTTTCTGGGCTATACAGAATAAACTGTGTTAACTGCTCTGAGTATCCTCAACCCTTGGAAAGATGAACCAGGTATGGATAATCTGACCACAAGCACCTAAGATCTCTGGAAGAGTTTTGGTGTCTACCCAAGCAGATATGGATCTGGGCTAGTGTGAAAACCCCCATAGGGCATCAGTATTCTAAGCCTCTTTTCAACTTTGTCAGTCTGATTAGATAGGTCCTCAGTCTTTAGGAGTCAGCTGAATTAATTTTCTATGCTGGGACCCCATAGAAAGTATGAAAAATTGAGTATCAGATGGTTAAACAGCTCTTCATGTTCATTGTAGGCGGAATAATTCAAAACAATAAATCAGGGCTACTGTACTCTCAGCCTTAGAGATTAACGGTATGAATGGCTGAGCATTTTCAGCTTCTATTTGACTTGAATGGGAGCAGAAGGTGTTCAGCACTTGGTGGGAGGCCTGATCTGCCTTGCACAATGAGACCTGATGGAAAGAGGTTCAGCTGCAAGCACTTCCTTTCAAGATGCAGACAGCTTGTACTAGTGACTAGGTGGATCAAAACGCAGAATCCTCAGTCTTGTTATCAAAGAAGAGTTGAATTACCCATTTCAAAGACCAGCTTGAAGGTCTAAGCTTCAAGTTAATAGAACATCATCTTTATGTATAGGATGATCCTTCAGGAGAACTGTTACCAACTTGTATCAGTGACTTCAGTTTTAACCCAAGTTTTCAAAAACTGTCTATTTCAATCCTTCTTCTTTAGTTTTATCCCCCTATCCCTACTGCACTGGGAATGGATTAGAACATTTTCAAGACCCTGATTTGACTCTCATTTGGACGGTATTCCTTGATTAGGTGCAGAAGTGAAGGGTTTTATTTGAATGTATTCTGACTCTCAATAAAACTTGAGTTCAGTTTCAACTCATGTTTGCCTTGTAAACCAAGACAGCATCTGTACCTGAACCCCAAAAGCCTTAGGTTTAAGGGCACAATACTTCAGAATGAATGGTCTATCTCCAAAGATTAGCTATTCTAAGATATACCTTAATCACGGTAGGCAATGCAAGAGTTTAACACAGGTTTAACACAGTAGGAAATTATCACGGCCAATTCTTATACATGTTTTCCCTCAGTTTAACGCTAGTTTTTCTTCTCATCAAGTGAGGTTGACATCTTCAACAAGCACCACTTAAACTGATATTATTGCACCTGGTTAGTGGGTTTATTGGCTGTTTGACAACATTCTGTGTCTACATTTGACCGGATTGCTTAGCTGCCAACAGCTCCAAAAAGAAACTTGTTCTAAGGTGCAATAAGATACAGGCAATTATGCCACCACTCGAAAAAATGCCTCAAATCAAAAAGTGATCCCTTAAGTATCTGGGAAGGGAAAGCACTGCAAATAATCATTTGCTATAGCAAACAACACTTTATCTTTCATTGAGTGCAGCACAGAGATTGGCAGGAACCTTTTATGTAAATTGAAACATAGATGCAAGTTGAAAAATAACTGCATGTTACCCAACAGCTTTTCATTATGTGCATTTCAATTAGTTTTGAAAAAAAATCTGGAAATAGGGCCCATTCTTCAAGTGGCTAAGAATAATTCCATGCGTTCAGATGAGGTACAATCTGAGTCAGTCTTCTGAACTATTCAAAAGTCATGCAGAGGGAGTACCTAGATCAGATGTGGTAATTCACAAGCGTGATGCTTTCTTAGGATTTCCAGAGCTTTAAGCTACCTTGTTTTTTTCTTTCTTGCTGAGGCAGAAATTTGCTGCTCCTGAACTGCTTGCAAGTTAGTGGCACTGTTAGTCAGTCCAGCAAACTGTTCATGGCTCTGCTAGCCCTTTTCTTGCATTAACAGTGACACTGTGTGCCTCTCGTTCCCAAACTCCACGGAAGAGCAGCCTCTGCAGTATCCAGTCCCTGTCACTGGCTAGTTACTGAAATGTCAAGTCTGATGCCTCTGAAGTGACAGAACCAGGCTTCTGACAGGAGAGAGGGTGGAAGAGGAGGCAAATGGGGCAGAGTGTTTATGCTGGTTATTGCACCCAGTGTAGCAACATAGGTTGGATGGACTCTTGAGTGGACTAGGGCATACAGCACTTACCTAAGAAGCACAGGGTGGTGGGTTTAAGCCCTGCCTACCCTGGGAGTATCTGGACAGCCAATACAGGTTTCCCTAGGGCTGGAGCTGGCTCCTGCACTAGGAAAGCAGGATATGGGACCCTCCAGAGGTGGGGTGGGTTGAAGAGTGGAGTCACCTATTTGACAGGTGATGTATGTGTGCAAGGAGCTCTTGGCCCTCAGAGACCATGTATGAGCTTTGGAGGCCAGGGTGGCTGAATTGGAGGAGCTAAGGGGAGGCCAAGAGGTATGTAGATGAGGCTTTCTGGGACACTGTAGAACTGTCCCACCTCCAGTCAGACAGCCCCTGTGCTGTTAAGGAGGATGAAAGGCTCAGGGAAGGAGAACAATCAAGAGTGGAGCAGAGGGAAACGATCCCATAGTTGGGATCCTCCTTCCAGGGGATGTTATGGTACACCTCTGTGGGAGAGAATGCCAGTCCTTAGGAAAAGGCAGGTTTTAGTAATGGGGGATTTGATCATTAGAAACATAGACAGCTGGGTTTGTGATGACCAGGAGAACTGTCTGGTGACTTGCCTGTCTGCTGTGAAGGTTGCAGATCTCTTGAGACATCTAGATAGGAGCTGGTGGTCATGGTACGTGTAGGTAGGTACCAATGACATAGGGAAGGGAAGGGTAGGAGAGAAGTTCTGGAGGCCAAATTTAGGCTGCTAGGAAAGAGATTGATTGAAATCCAGGACCTCTATGGTAGCATTCTCTGAAATGCTTCCAGTTCCATGTGCAGGGCTAGGCAGGCTGGGCTTCAGAGTCTCAATGTGTGGATGAGACGATGGTGTAGAGAGAGGAGGGTGAGGGTTTAGATTTATTAGGAACTGGGGAAACTTTTGGGATGGGAGAGCCTATATAGGAATTATGAGCTCCACCTAAACCAAAATGGAACCAGATTGCTGGCACTTAACATTAAAAAAGTTGTAGAGCAGTTTTTAAACTAAGGGATGGGGGAAAGCTGACGGTTGCGGAGGAGCACATGGATCAGACAGAGACATCTCTGAAGGGAGGGTCTATTAATAGAGATGCTCTATGTTCTCATCAGGAGGAGAGGATGGAAGCATGGGTCAAATCAGATGAGACACAATCAAATGAAAAAGCGTCTAACATCAGGAAATGGCAGACAGATAAATAGTGACATCCTCATATTGACTGGGTACACATCACCTTGGGACAGGAGGCAGAGATAAACTTTCTTGATACCTTAAATGACTGCTTCTTGGAGCAATTGGTTCTGGAACCCAGAATGGGGGAGGCTATTCTTGATTTAGTCCTAAGTGGAGCACAGGATCTGGTTCAAGAGGTAAATATAACTGGGCCGCTTGGAAACAGTGACCATAATGTAATAAAATGTAACATCCCTGTGGTGGGAAAAACACCTCAGCAGCCCAACACTGTAGCATTTAATTTCAGAAATGGGAACTACACAAAAATGAGGAAGTTAAACAGAAATTGAAAGGTACTGTAACAAAAGTAAAATCTCTGCAAGCTGCATGGAAACTTTTCAAAGACACCATAATAGAGGTCCAAGTTAAATGTATACCCCAAATTAGAAAAACAGAGTAAGAGAACCAAAAAAGCACCACCGTGGCTTAACAACCAAAAAAAGAAGCAATGATAGATAAAAAGATATCTTTTAAAAAGTGGAAGTCAGATCCTAGTAAGGAAAATAGAAAGGAGCATAAACTTTGTCAAAGTAAGTGTAAAAATCGTATATATAGTAGCCCAATGTCTGTGACTCTGTAACGCTGAAATGCTGGCTGTTCTCTCTGGGCGGTGCTGTTGCCTCCCGCCGTGGCGCTCGGCTGACTTCTGTGCCGCTTAGCCAGGCCGCCACGGGGGAGCAAGTGGTGCAAGTGGCTGTTTGGGCACCGTGGTCCCCATGCAGTAACCCTGTGCTGCATGGGGAGTGCGGGGCCCAAACAGCCGCTTGTGCCGCTTGCTCCCCCACGGAAGCCCGGCTGAGCAGCTTAGAAGTCAGCCGAGCACCACGGCGGGAGTGGAAGGGGGGTGGGGCGGTGACGTACATGGCCAGGGGGCGGGGCCTGGCTGCGTACGTCACGGCCCCACCCCCTTTCACCTCCCGCCATGGCGCTTGGCTGACTTCTGCGCCGCTCAGCCAGGCCGCTGCGGGGGAACCCAAACGGCCGCTTGCTCCGCTTGTTCCCCCGTGGCGGCCCCGCTGAGTGGCGCAGAAGTCAGCCGAGCGCCATGGCAGGAGGTGAAGGGGGGGCGGGGCATGACATGTGGTGTGACAGCTGTTCCAGGCCCCGCCCCCTGGCCGTGAACGTCACCGCCCCGCCCCCCCTTCACCTCCCGCAGTGGCGCTCGGCTGACTTCTGCACTGCTCAGCCGGGCTGCCGCGTGGGAGCAAGTGGCACAAGTGACCGTTTGGGCTCCATGGTCCCCCGAGTGAGAGGCAGGAGGGGGAGGAGAAGAGAAAGAGAGAGATGGAGAGAGAGGCAGGAGGCGGAGGGGAGCTGAGAGAGAGAGAGGGGGGGAGGCAGTAGGAGGAGGAGAGAGAGAGAGAAAGAGAGAGAGACGGAGCGAGAGACCGGAGGCTCAGGAGAGAAGACAGATGTGGAGGAGAGACCTGAAAATCCCGTCTTATGACGGGCTAATTGGCTAGTATAAAAAGAAAAACCAAAATGGAGTTTCAAGAACAGCTAGCCAAAAACTCAAAAAGCAATGGCAAAATGTTTTTTAAGTACATCAGAAGCAGGAAGTGGCTAAACAACCAGTGGGGCTTTTGGATGATCGAGATGCTAAAGGAACACTCAACGATGATAAAGTCATCGCAGAGAAGCTAAATGAATTCTTTGCTTCAGTCTTCATGGCTGAGGATATTGGGGAGATTCCCAAACCTGAGCCATTCTTTTTAGGTGACAAATCCCAGATTGAAGCATCATTAGAGGAGGTTTTGGAACAAATTGATAAACTTAACAATAACAAGTCACTGGGACCAGATGGCATTCACCCAAGAGTTCTGAAAGAACTCAAATGTGAAATTGCGGAACTATTAATTGTGGTTTGTAATCTATCCTTTAAATCAGCTTCTGTGCCTAATGACTGGAAGATAGGTAACGTGACAGCAAGATTTTAAAAGGGCTCTAGAGCTGATCCTGGCAATTATAGACCGGTAAGTCTAACATCAGTACCGGGCAAATTAGTTGAAACTATAATAAAGAATAAAATTGTCAAACACATAGTTGAACATAATTTGTGGGGGAAAAGTCAACATGGTTTCTGTAAAGGGAAATCGTGCCTTACTAGTCTGCTAGAGTTCTTTGAGGGGGTCAACAAACATATGAACAAGGGGGATCCAGTGAATATATTAGATTTCCAGAAAGCCTTTGACAAGGTCCCTCACCAAAGGCTCTTAAGTAAAATAAGTTGTCATGGGTTAAGAGGGAAGGTCCTATAGTGGATTGATAACTAGTTAAAAGACAGGACACAAAGGGTAGGAACAAATGGTAAGTTTTCAGAGTGGAGAGAGGTAACTAGTGGGGTCCACCAAGGGTCTGTCCTGGGACCCATCCTATTATTTATTAATGATCTATAGCAGCCGTGGCCAACCCGCTGCTCATGAGCTGCATGCGACTCTTCCCCCCTTAAAGTGCGGCTCACGAAGCCTCCCCCATGGCTCACGAAGCCGCCCCTGCACCTCTAGAAACAGCCCCCAGTTCCCTGAGCTCACCGGGTGCCAGGGAGCTGTCCGGCACGGCGAAGCAAAATGGCACCAACCTGAGGGGTTTTTTGTTCAACAACGTTCCCCCCCCCCCCCCCCCGGCTCTTTGTGCTATATGCACACCTATTTTGGCTCTTTGCCTGTAACGGGTTGGCCACCCCTATCTAGAAAAAGGGGTACACAGTGAGGTGGCAAAATTTGCAGATGATGCAAAATTTGCAAACTGCTCAAGATAGTTAAGACCAAAGCAAACTATGAAGAGCTTCAAAAAGATCTCCCCAAATTAAGTGACTGGGCAACAAAATGGCAAATGATATGTAATGTGGATAAATATAAAGTAATGCACATTGGAAAAAAATAATCCCAACTATACATACAATATGGTGGGGACTAATTTGGCTACAACTGCTCAAGAGAGAGATCTTGGAGTCATTGTGGATAGTACTCTGAAAACATCCACTCAATGTACAGTGGCAGACCAAAAAGCAAATAGGAATCATTAAAAAAAGGATAGAGAATAAGACAGAGAATATCTTATTGCCTCTATATAAAAACATGGTTCTCCCACATCTTGAATACTGCGTACAATTGTGGTCATCCCATCTCAAAAAAGATATATTGGCATTGGAAAAGGTTCAGAAAAGGGCAACAAAAATGATTGGGAGGTTTGGAATGGGTCCCATATGAAGAGAGGTTAAAAAGACTTGGACTTTTTAGCTTAGAAAAGAGGAGACTAAGGGGGGATATGATAGAGGTCTATACAATCATGACTGGTGTGGAAAAAGTGAATAAGAAAAATTATTTACTTATTCCCACAATATAAGAACTAGGGGACACCAAATGAAATGAATAGGCAGCAGGTTTAAAACAAACAAAAGGAAGTTTTTCTTCATTCAGTGCACAGTCAACCTCTGAACTCCTTGTCAGAGGATGTGGTGAAGGCTAGAACTTTAACAGGGTTCCAAAAAGAGCTAGATAGATTCATGGAGGTTAGATCCATCAATGGCGATTAGCCAGGATGGGTAGGAATGGAGTCCCTCTGTTTGTCTGGAAATGGGTGACAGAAGAGGGATCACATGAGGCTTACCTGTTGTGTTCATTCCCTCTGGGGCATCTGGCATTGGCCACTGTTGGCAGACAGGATACTGGGCTAGATGGACCATTGGTCTGACAATTATGGCCGTTCTTAGGTACTTACGTTCTTAACTGTCCTGGGGCCTGGCAATTTGAAGTGGCCCCAGGCCCCTTTATACAGCTGCTGGAGCGCTGCGCTGCACACTCCACACAGCCTTAAGGGGTGGGTGCGTGGGGTGCTCAGGGCTGAGGGCTGACTGCTCCCGGCCCTGCCCCTTCCATCTGAGACCCCTCCCCTTCCAGGAGCACAGAGCCAGGCTCCCCACACCGTTCCCAGGAGCCCAACGTTTCGGTTGGCTCCCCTGGACAGAACACACACTCGCCTGCCAGCTGAGCTGAGAATGCACACCGCACTGTACTGTAACACACAGAGATGGATTTCCAATAAAACAAGCATACATTTATTAATAAATAATGGAGATGTAAGTGATACTGAGCAGATAGAATAGAAGGAGAAACAGTTACAAAACCAAACAAAAAGTATAATACACTTCTAAGAGACCACATGTAAATTTAGAGGTCCCCAATCTGTCTAAAGCTGCTTTTTCACCCATAGCTACTTCTGACTTTTCCCAATGCCCATAACTGGGGATCCTCCATTCATATAGGCAGAGCACTGGCCTCGGATCTCTGAGTGATGGATAACACATGGGGATTTCTCCCTTTTGTTTCTAACTCGAGAAACCTTTGACGCACATCCTGCTATTTGTGCTCCAGTGAACAGACATCATGCTGCTCCCGTTGATTCAGATGCAAATAAAACTTTCACTGTCTCTGGCTTTCAGCTGACAGGTAAATCAAGATATCTACTTCAGACTTGTTCATCAACAAGACCTGGTGGGAGTTCCAGGAAAGAGTGGCCCTGAGGAGCTCATGTGGTCATTGAGCATTCAGCTCCTGTTCACATCAAGAATATATTTTGACATAGCTGCCCCAGGTCAGTTTATTGGCATCCCAGTACGGTCAGGTCATAATGACCATGCAATACTTCCCAGTCACGTTTCACCTACAATAAAGTACAGATTAACCTCCACCCACACACACACACTGGATTTTACATTACCTAATCTTTGAGTCTCTTGGGAAGTAGCTAATCTTTTGTTCATTTATTGGTTATTTAAAATCCCTTCCTATGACTTTGGGGTAGGTTTGGGGGAAAACTGGCACACACTCAGGGTATGGTCTACATTGTAGACACCACACCAGTGTAGCTATATCACCATAGCTGTGCTGGTATAACCCCAGAATGCAGATGCAGCCTACAGGGACAGAAGGGGGGGTTTCCCCCACTGGAGTAGGAGCATCCCCTTCCCCTAGCTACACTGATAGAAACATTCTTTCACTGACATATCTGCATCTGTGCTGGGAGTCAGGCTGGCATAGCTGTGTCATTTAGGGGGGGTGGTTTTTTCATAGCTATCTATCTCAGCCTGACGTGTGTGTAAGCCAAGCCTCATTGTTGGGCGGGGTTGGATGAAGGCATTGGCAAGTTAGAGGAGTAGGTAGGGCCCCACAGACACACATACAACACACTCGCCACAGGTGGGCTGCCCATATTATGCGTCCAACTGGATCAGCTGCTGCTCACCATGATGGGTGTCACAACACCACTCACATTTGGCCAGCACATCATGGCCAGCCCAGCTGCAGTGAATGTGTTGGAAGGCTGTTTGTTGTTATTCATGAGAAGGTGGGGCCCTCATAAATGTATTTTTCCTAGGGCCCCCATGGGGAACTAATCTGGTCGTGCTCTAGGGCGTTGCAAATAAGGGGTCAATTAAATTTCTTCACAGTCAGCTTATCCAGTTTGTTTGTTAGCTCACAATCATCAGATAACCAACTGTCTGAAGGCTACATTTAAAAAAAAAACCTCTTTCAGGTCTGCATTTAAACCGAGGTCTTACTTCTTGACTAACTGTAGCAGACTGACTGCCCCAAAGACAGTTTTCAACCCCCAGAAGACTCAAAGACCCAGAAGACTGGAGACCATCACCATATGGCTTATTATTACAAAGGCATGACTTAATTACTCATTTGAGAAGTGATTGTCTAGGAAGGAGTACTGCTGAAAGGGATTTGGCAGTCATAGTGGACCACAAGTTAAACATGAGTCAACAGTGCTACACTGTTGCAAAAAAAGTAAATATGATCCTGGGATGCGTTAACAGGAGTGTTGTGAGCAACACATGAGAAGTCATGCTTCCGCTCTACTCTGCGGTGATTAGGTTTCAGTTGGAGTACTGTGTCCTGTTCTGGGCACCACATTTCAAGAAAGATGTGGAGAAACTGGAGAAGGTCCAGAGAAGAGTAACAAAAAGGATTAAAGGTCTAGAAAACATGACCTGTTAGAGAAGACTGAAAGAATTGGGCTTGTTTAGTTTAGAAAAGAGAAGACTGAGAGACATGATAATGGTTTTCAAGTATCTAAAAGGGTGTTATAAGGAGGGGGGTGAAAAAATGCTCTCCTTGGCCTTTGATGATAGGACAGGAAGCAATGGGCTTAAATTGCAGAAAGGGAGGTTTAGGTTGGACATTAGGGAAAGCTTTCTAATAGTCAGGGTGTTTAAACACTGGAATAAATTGTCTAGGGAGGTTGTGGAATTTCCATCTCTGGACATATTTAAGAGCAGGTTGTATAGACATCTATCAGAGATGATATAGATGGTGCTTGGTCTTGCCATGAGGGTAGGGGACTGGACTTGATGATCTCTCATGATCCCTTCTAGTTCTAATGTTCTATGATTCTATGATTGGTAAATCCAGAGATAGAGTAAGTGAGTGAGGCCCAGTTAGGTTTATTCCCATGCAAATCACCCTCAGTGAAGCAGGATTTGTTTAGACAACTTAATACAAAATAATTGTGAAAAACTGAAATTTATGGTTGCACCAGCAACAAACTGTTATTCTGACCACAAGTTCTGCACCTCATTTCATGGCAATATTGGTATTGGTATCTTTAAGAAAGGCCCTCTACATGTGTTCAGTTACCTGTGGCTATATTTGAAACACAGAAGTTATTTGGGAAAACCAAGGAAGAATATTTGAGATAGATTGTAGGGAATAATTCTTGGACACACTGGGTGCAGGTGAAAACAAGCAGAGGCTTTATTGAACACACAGCGCTAGTGGAGTGCGGACCAGGTATTAGCCCGGAGAGCACTAACTTAACCAAAACATACATTAGATTATATAGGTAGTAGATGGATGGAGGAGAAGTGATTTGATAGGTCTAGCAGAGGAAGTGAGATATGCACATAAGCCGATGAGCTACAAAGTTACACAATATCTCCGCCCATTGCCAATTAAACATATTATCACTAATACATGTAGTTATTTCTAACAAGCTAAATGAGCCAACATAAACAAAGGCATATTGATGGTCATTTTGTCGGCCAGAAATATAATGCGTCTCCTGCGGGGGTGGTATTGCCTTGGCACGATCTTTGGGATCCAAGCTTATTTTCTAGGAACAAAGCAGACAATGAAAAACAATCCCGCATGGTTGTTTGGTTGTTTGGTACCGGCCTTATCAAAGTGAGGCCCTTTGGAATATAGTTGCCAGGGAACCAGGGTCACAGTAACTGCTGTACTGTATGCTTCTCAGGCTTGGCCTGATACTTTCAGATTTGAGTTTGTCAGTTCTCAGCAAGATACCATGGGCTGCCTCAATTTACCCTACATAGATAATAGACTACAGTGAATTTGTACATCTTACGCTTTTAAGAATCATATGCATCAGGTATTCTCTACTTTCCCAGGATACACTGCACCTACATAGGTAGCATTGCAAATTCTTATTTGA
The DNA here is from genome assembly GCA_032595735.1 of Pelochelys cantorii. Lineage (NCBI taxonomy): Eukaryota > Metazoa > Chordata > Testudines > Trionychidae > Pelochelys > Pelochelys cantorii. Next base: position 36,067,700 of record CM064340.1, read on the forward strand.
ATAAAGCTGGAGTTTCCTTTCAATCAGGCAATATCATTTGTCTTTTGCAACTTGAAAGAGCAACATATTGGCATGTATTCATATAAGGATTGTGCTCCATTTAAGAAATGGAGTATCTAAAATATGTAATGATTTCAGCATAAATGTAACAGAAAGTTTAACTTTAGTTTTATTATACAAAATTGTATCTACAACTCTATGGAAAACTTCATTATTGCTTCTCAGTTTTCAAAGAGCCCTTTTATTGGATCAGAATTGCTTATGGAGAAGTGTAATCGTGTGAAGTATTTTTAAAGGAAGATGTTATAAATAGGTAGATTGCTCTGGACTTGATTTACAATAGAGAAGTTGTAACAGATAGAGGGAGTTAAGGCCTATGGAGACCTCAATCATTTTTCAGAAAAACTCTGTTTTTAATCACATCTTCTTTGTCACCACTAAATTTAGTTCCAGTGTGTGAAGGAAAGTAGTTTAACTTAAGACTTCATCATTCTCTGAGAAGCCACCATACGTTCATCGCAGCCCAAAGAAAATCCAAGGTGGTATAGGTTTTTTTCACCTCCAAACCTTCATCACTTAGTTTTGCTTGGGTTCTCTTGGATAGAAGTCTTCTTGGAGCAGTCACCAACAACATTCATTCTTCTACATCTGTTCAGTTCCATGTATACGTAATGTCTAATTCAGAGTCATTCACTTTAGTTTTACCCAACTAACTCATAAGTGGCAAAATTTTTGGCGGCAGTCTAAATTTTCTGAAGTGGCAACTAATTATGGTTGTCATAGTTTCCGGGTGTATTGCCAAGAGGCAATGGTTCTTCCCATAAGGGATTCGGAGGCAATAAGCACACAAATTGGGTGAAGGCTTAAAGATTTTACTAAGCAAATATTAAGGTAAAGTACAATGCTTAATAGTAGAGTAAAGTACAATGAAGCAAATCTTAGAATAAAATACAGTACTTATTAAGCCTAAGCAAATCTTAGAATAAAATGCAATGCTTATCAAGAAAGTACAATGCTTATTAAGCCTAAGCAAACCTCCGAATAAAATGCAATGCCTACGTCCCTTCTGCTGCCGGGAACCCCCTGAAGACGGACAGCGGATGGACCCCAGTGGCCGGTACATAGAACCTTCTGCGGCTTCAGTCTACACCGAGGTTCCAATGTCAGGAATATCCCTGGCACTTATATACTGTTGGATCTACAGTAATCACATTTGTTGTTTTGAGAACCTAACAAGATCGTTGATACATTGCATATTTTCCCAGATCCAATAATTAGCTTGTTGATACTTTGCATACTTTCCCAGGCCAACTAATTGGCATTATCAGGTGGGAAACATTCAGCATAGATAGCTATGTGATCTTCCCAAGCGCTCCTGCACTCCCATGCAGGTGGCTGGCCTTGGGACCTGTCCCCGAACTTGTTGAAAGTCACTGTACCATCTTGAGCAAACAGCTAACTCTTTGAGAATAACAAAAGAATAATCAGAAGCACAAAGCACAAATGGTTGCCTACAGCATCCAGGCCTGACAGGAGATGCAGGCATAAATGGAATGACTGTGGTATACCACCTAATTTCCTCAATCTCACAATCGTCTTCCTCATTTCCACTACGCCGGGTATTTAGCTTGACACCTTGAGAGGGTTTCAGAAAAGGTTGAGCATTAGCACCTCTCTCTGCCCAGGTCTACACTAGGTAGTTATGTGCAAAACAACAAGCAAAACATCCACACTACCAAGTCCATTATGTCTAAATAAGGGACTGGTTATTTTGAAATAATAACTCCTGCTTTCCATGAGGAATAATACTTCTTTCAAAATAGCAGCAGTGTGGACGCTTCACTGCTGTTATTTCGAAATAACTACTCCTCAAAGTCATTCAAAGTAATTACTCCCCAGTGCTTCCTGGGGCTCTAAGGCTGTGTCTACACAGCAGTGTTATTTCAGAATAATGCACTTTAAATAATCTAGTAGCACCTGACAGACTAACAAAACATGTAGATGGTATCATGTTTTGTTAGTCTTTAAGATGCTAATAGACTATTTGTTTTTAAAGTTTTTCCAGTTACAGACTAACTCGGCTACCCCTCTGAAGCTTTTAAATAATGTAGCCTGTGTGTACACTACAAACAGTCATTTCGACATAAAGTCGAAATACTGTTGAGCTGGAGGACTTCTTACTCTGATTCATGTAACCTTCATTTTACGAGGAGTAAGGAAAGTCGGAGCAAGAGTGCTCTCTCGGACTTCCTGCTGCGCAGACAGCACCAAAGCCGAAATAAGCTATTTTGACTTAAGCTATGCAGTTGACATAGCTCAAGTTGCATAGCTTATTTCGGCTTTAGCCTTGCTATGCATACATGCCCTAACTCCAGGTAGCACGTCCACATTAAGGGAGCCTGCCTTGGACTAATTTCGAGGCTTCCCTGTAGTGTGGACATGCTCGAAATAGTTATTTCGGGAGTTATTATTCCAAAATAAGTTATTTCAAAATAATTTCCCAGTGTAGACAAGCCCTCTGACTTCTAGCTGAACATGCAGCTCAGCAAGTCTCAGATTCAAGCACAATGTACCGAAAAAGAAATCTTTAAAAGTAGTTGCCTGTTTTTAAAAAAATATTTGCTTATATTCTTATTCTGTACAGGGGGGAGGAGTGAGGGAAAGGAGTGGGAATTGAAATGTTCAATAGCATTGCAATGCTTAGTTCCATTGTAAAACTTGCCTTTGTTTAATACAGAACTCGTTGTATTATTTGTGTCAGTCTCTGGGGTACGCTAGTTCCCAGTTCCAATCAGAGGGGGAACAAGCTAGAGTTTTCAGCACTGCTTCCCATTCAGCATTTGAAATGAAAAAAAAGTTAAATGAGAAAGGAAGCAATAAAACTTTACAGAGATATCCACAGGTGTTTTAAACAGTCAATTTCAGCAATGCCAACTTCAGCAGAACAGATTGGTTACTTCATATGTTTCACCACCAGATGGCCTTGTTTAAGTATAAACTAAGCACTGTCATTCTGAAAGCATGTAATGCAAAAGCTAGAAAGGGAAGTAATCTCATTTATGTGATTACTATGATGACTAGGTAGGACAAGTAGAGACGTACAGAGAATCTGGAAACTTACTGAACCCCTACACAAGGTTCGTTTGCTGTCTGCTCAATTCAGTTCTGGGAGCTAAGTACAATGTTATTTTTGAGCTAATCTAAGTCAAGAACTAATCACACTGGCCTTAACAAGGCACCGTTCATAGCCTATGTTGCCCAGGTTCCCCTCCCGATTTTGCTAATAGGCCCTTAAACCTGAATGGTGGCATCTCCTTCAGTCTCGGACATAATTTAAATCTATTTTTCCTATTGTCTAGTCTAATGCAGGTTTTGGGCTACAAGGCAATAGTATCTTGATGTGCTGACTCATCTTGGTTTCATCTGTACCTTAAGTGAAGAGTCCCAACCCAAGTCCTCCACATAAAGGTGAGCATGGACTGATCTGCCACATGACTAAGCCTTAATGAAAGCTCTAGTGCTTCCTTACATGAGCTTAAACAAAAGACAAGACTACCAGACTAACATGGCTGCATCTCTATCACTATCTTACATGAGCTTGTCATGCCCCCTCTCAGGCGTGAATGTCTATCTGCCCATTATATGCTGTGACCCCCTGAAAGAACTGGCTGTGTTTCTCCCACTAGGTATTTAGTTAACAGTTAAATGTTGACGAGTGAAGCAACAACTTTACCCATTACCACCCAAAACCATCTCATTTCCGTTTAGCTTAGAAATTGAGGAATTAGTAAGAGTTTCAGGAGGACAAAGTGCTTCAGCCTTATAATAAAAATAAGTATTCTATATTATCTGCCCATTGTCTCAGCAAGTATTCATTGTCTCAATTCACGTATTTATTGGCTCAACCATAATAGGCCTGGAATGGATGAGAAAACCACCTTAAACAATCAGGGCTCTTAATTACTATTTGCTAATTGGAGAATTATATTGAATATATATTGAATATATTGATGATGTCATAAGCTTGTTATCGACTGAGCATTTAGATTAAGATTTAACCATCGCATTTATATCTATTCAAATGCCATGTGGGAGAGTGTTAACTTAGGTGTCACAAGTTAATAAAATTAAATAGCAACTATATCCCTACTATGAATTCTCTAGGATCATCAAAAACCGCAAGAGAAAGGTTTCTGTACAATTTAAACATTATTATTCATTATTATTATTATAGGACATTTGTTTGAGTTGAGGATGTTTTCACTCTTTTGCCATAACTGAATTCATTTGATACAAATTAAAGCCATTTAAAATGTGGGCTGGAACAGTATTTGCATTTTTCTCCAGAACAGTTTGTGCCCTAGCCTTAAGGAAATTGTTGTAGTTAAGTATTTCAGTTCCATGAAATATGTTTTTAATAGAAAAAAAAATCTCATTAACAAACACTAAGAGCCTTATCTTCACGCCCTTTAAATTAGACATGAAATAACCTATGACCCTTCCATTCAAATTAATAAACTTCTACAATAGAAGGGTGGAGACAATTCATTTTCTTTGCTCCTTGTTCTAATGGAGATTGGTTCATGTATATTTAGAAAATACAAAAAAGCAGAATTGCTAAGTATGGATTATATAGAGCTCTGTGACAAATTTCATTTACAGTAAAGAGCATCCCATATCAGTGGACCATCAGTCTTGCAGAAGGGTAATTTTCAAAAGGTGCGACAACAGATAAAAGGCCATTGTTGACCACGTTCAGATATTCCTTTGCTGATCCTATGAAGTAGGCAAAGTCTGACACGAATCCACTCTCACCTCTGCTTCAATAACACAGGCCAGCAGAATACTACATAATGAAATTCGTATCTGCATTCCACCAGCCACCGTCTGGTTAACTGGAGAACATGTTCTTGTTCTTTTTAAGCTGAAGGGGAAACCAAACAGTAATTTATTTATTTATTTATTGCCATAGTGGAATGGAATGAATGCAATTAGTTATACTTAACAGCATTGGATTACTCGGACACTACACCACCTTGCTTATATGCATTCACAAAAGTTAAGCTAAGGGAAGCTACAGAGTAAGCTTAACATTTTATGTTGCATTTAGATTTGCTACAAGCAGTTTAAACCAATGGAATTGGTTTTGAATGTAACTAATTTGCCAAGATTTTTAAAAGTTCAATTATTCCTCAATAAGTTCGAGTTTTATAATTAGAGATCTGAAGCATTTCCTGCCCAAAATATTTTTATCAAGCTAGCACAGAATGTTATTTGTTTGATATTTTATGCTCGAGGTGCCTTTAATTAAAAAAAAATTCACTGAAATGAAATACACTTATTTTGGTTCAAGGATCAAGATCTACTACAATAAGCAAACAGAAAATTCCAGCGTTTGCATCAGATTTTATAGGAGGACACACAAGCAGCAAAGGGTTTCATAGAACAGTTATCACTTGGATCACCATGAAATTATTTGAGTATTGCACATAAATTTTATTAGCTGCTAACGTGAGAAGTTGGCAGCATTATAATTTAGTAGGTTAGTTAGCTTCTAAACTGTGCACAGAGAAAGCGCATACTTTGGGTCTAGAGCATGAGGACTGGAAGATCTCTAGTTTAGTTACTGATTTGCTTTCTAAGGCCATGTCTTCACTAAATGGAAGATTGATGCTGCTGTGATCGACCTTCTGGAGTTTGATTTAGCGAGTCTAGTTAAGATTCATTAAATTGAACCCAGAGGGCACCCCCGCCGGCAGTCAGTACTCCTGCTTTTGTGAGGAGTAAAGGAAGCCAATGGGACCATTTGCTCCCATTGGCCTCCCACTGTGGGGATGGCTGGGAACCTCAAAACAAGGTACATCAACACCAGCTAAGTCATTAATGTAGCTGGAGTTGCATATCTTGATTTGATGTTCCCTTTTAGCATTGACCTGGCCTCATATGGGAAAGACATTTTGGCAATGTGTGGAACAGTTTTGAGTGCCTCTGTTTTGGGGGTCTGACTTGAGACCTCTCAAGTTAATTTTTTTATTTTTGCAGTCAACTCTCATTGAAGTCAATGAAAGCTAGTAGTACTCAGCTACCATGAAGGTCTGTTTTGAAGAGCAGTTTCCAAAACTCATCACCCTCTGCTCCCATTGATATCAATACTACTACTACTACTACTACCACCACCACCCCACTCTTACATAGCAGCTTTCATCAGCAGATCTTACAAGGATTTAGTACCTACAAATCAAGCCTTTAATCTGTGCCTCTATTTTTCTGTTTGGCAACAGTGATTTGCTTCCCAGGGGATGTTTCAAGAATTAATGAGGCTGTATCCTCCTTCATGCAGGAGTTGTAGCCTTTGGGCAATTAAGAACTGCAGCATTGGTCCCTTATCAAATTAAGGTCAATTCATTTTATAATATGAAGTCACATGCATAAATGAACAGCCTTTGCTAGTCAATATGACTGTTCCCTTGGGCTTCTATCAACTCTATCCATATTCCAACAACATAAGAACATTTATAAAAATTACTTTTTATTCAAGATTTGTTGGGGGAGAAAATCTCCAAAAATAATTCAGGATGAAATGTGGCCACAAGTAGGTGGCTTAGAAGTGGTAACTCCATGCATGCGTTTTTAGCCTTTTCTGCATGCAGACCAGCAATAACTGAAAGCTATCACAAGCAAGTTGGTTTTCTTGGCTTTGTTCCCAGTGCAAAGGTGTTCCACAAAGGTCTAGCAATTAGCCTCACAGCTGGTGGTAACTGACATATTTTATGCTGTCTGAGATGGCTGGAAAGATGTTTCAAGCTCCATGCTCAAACTATTGTCTTCGCAGAGATGTTATCCTCCAAATGGAGTACGTTAAACAAACTAAATAAGTATTGCCAAAGTCCATGTTTTATCTGCCCTGTAGACCAAGTATTTCAGCTATTGAGGTGTGAACTAACAGTTTGCAATAGCTCCAGACACAAAGTACCAGCCAGAAATATTGAGTCTGGGTGCGAGTATTCCACTAAGGATTAAACAGAATAAAAAAGAAAGCATAAGCTTCAGAGCAGTGAATGCGTTGCTTAAAATCCACTGCTCCAAGGGCGCCCTCTTACTCCCATTAAAATAAAATAAGAGCCTTCCCTACTGCTTCTCAAATTCCATTATTCTCATAGTTATCTGTTTTAAGCAGAGGTTTCTCTAGGCCACCTGTTTTTAGACATGAGACTTCTAACATTAACCGAATGTTATTTCCCTTGCCAGAACTTTATTAAATCTTTGGAAGATTTACGGACTTTGAGAACTCTACCTAGTTTTGGCCATGCTACAGTTACATCTGTTCCAAAGACAAATGGTGTTCTGCACACAGATTTTTATGTATGAGTTGCTATGTGTTGCATTGCTGAAACAAGCAACCAGTACAAATGAAAAGAAACTGACGTCAGTCTTGCAGCAGTGGTTCATCTTCTCCCAAACTTAAGTGAAAATCAGCTTCGATGTAGAAGTTTTTCAGTGAATTTTTGTAACTACTATAACATCACAGGTTTTCCGAAAAGGAAGGTGAAATTTAGCAATTCTGAAAGGCCTTCAATTCTCTTGCAAGGTGGAGCCTCTTGAGAGGCTTAATTTGTGTTCTGAGAACACTGGAGGAGATTGTGAATGTTTCACATCCAAATACATGGCCTAACTCAGCTATGATAGGGCTTAAAAATGGTGTAGTATTTGGGGGAAGATTCAGATGCTTAACGTAGCCTTGGTATGATAAGTGGCCAGGTATAAGTGAGTTTGCCAAATTCTGATTGAGAGGCAAGAACTTTTGCCAAACACTCTGGGGGTATGTCTACACTAGCTCGTTAGTTCGAGCTAGGTAGGCAAATGAGGGCAACCGGAGTTGCAAATTAAGCCCGGGATTTAAATATCCCGGGCTTCATTTGCATGTTCCCGGGCGCCGTCATTTTTAAATCCCCCTTAGTCCGAACTCTGTGCCCGTGGCTACACGCGGCACGGACTAGGTAGTTCGAACTAAAGATCCTAATTCGAACTACCGTTACTCCTCATTCCACGAGGGCTTCATTTAAATCCCAGGCTTCATTTGCAACTCCGGTTGCCCTCATTTGCCTACCTAGCTCGAATTAACGAGCTAGTGTAGACATACCCTGGTAGACATAACAGGTTTGCTGAACATGAGCTCTTGAAAGACAGAAGGTTGCTACATTGCTCCATACCCTCTGAACTCTGCACCTGTGTGCATATTACACCAGTAACCATTATGCCACACTATTCACTGACTGTCCTGGGTGACCTTTTACAGCATAGTCTTGGGAACTGGATAAAAGGTGGAATCTAGCAGTGTGTACAGTATTTATTCTGTGTGACACAATCATATAATCCAGTGTCTTAATTGGTTAGGTCCTTATGGAGTTCACCAGTGTCCCTTTTCTAGGCTGCCCAAACTAGTGTGGGGTCATAAAACTGCCCTTCATTACTCACTTTCTCTCACTAAAGGTTGACTACAACTGAACCTCAGGGTAAAGAGTAAAGAAACTGTATTCATTGCATCTACCAGTTGATAAGGTTGGTATTTCTAACTTGTCTACAGAATTAAGACAAATCTTCCATTTAAAAACTCACAATGCATCTGGATGAGAGGAGTACTGTTATGATTTGTGGCAATCATGCACACCAATGTATACTTTTCCTTGCATGGTCGTGAGATCTTTGCTGCCAGGGTCACTTTTGGTTCCTGATTCTACAAAAAGTCTCCACAGCTAGTGAATGGGCCACTGTTGCATAGATACATGTTAATCTAGCTAGCATGGGTAAGAACAGCAGTGAAGATGGCATATGGGCTTCAGTGTAGGCTAGCATCCAGAGGAAAAGCCAACAAAGGACCATGGGTACACATGCTAGTGGTTAGCCCATGCTACCCCATCTTCACTGCTGTTCTTGTCCTAGATTTAAGCTAGCACAGATGGGCTTACCCATGCTACAATCTCATCTTCACTTGCAGCATAGACACACCTTCAGAATTACCTTCTTAGTTGGCCATTTGCTCTCAGGCATGCTAGCTTTTGATATTATATCCTTTATTGAAATTCGGCCTTGGTTCTTACAACTCTCAAGTGAATATCAATGAATCCTGGCTGTTCCAGTATAAAGTCTTGAGTAGTTCTACCTCTGGATTTTTTTTCAATCTGACATGCATTCAAATAAAATTGGACATCAATTTAGCTAATTGATACCTCTCTTCAAAGCTGGCCAGTTTTCAGGTAAGAAGGTGTTGTGCACTATAGACTAAAACAGTTTTAAAAGGTTTCCCCTTTACCTTGTGTGCGTGATGTTCACATAGGCTTGGAGTCAGACAACTGAAATTTTTACCCATTAGCAAATCATATTTGCATAGCGGGTTTGGCAGAAAAAGACCTGGGGATTACAGTGGATGAGAAGCTGGATATGAATCAACAATGTACCCTTGTAGCCAAGAAGTGGGATTAGTAGGAGCACTGGCAGCAGATCTAGAGAATTCGGCACTGGCGAGGCCACATCTGGAGTTGTGTCCAATCCTGGGCCTCCATTACAGAAAGGATGTGGATGCATCGAAGAAAGACCAGTGGAAGGCAACAGAAATGATTAGGGGGCTGGAGCACATGACTTATGAGGAGAGGCTGAGGGATTTGAGCTTATTTAGTCTGCAGAAGAGAAAAGTGAGGGGGGATTTGATAGCAGCCTTCAACTACCAGAAGGGTTCCAAAGAGGATGGAGAGAGGCTGTTCTCAGTGGTGACAGATGGCAGAACGAAGAGCAATGGTCTCAAGTTAGTGGGGGAGGTCTAGGTTGGATAATAGGAAAAACTATTTTACAAGGAGCGGGGTGAAGCACTGGAATGGGTTCTCTAGGGAGACTGTGAATCTCCATCCTTAGAGGTTTTTAAGTCCCAGCTTGACAAAGCCCTGGCTGGGATGAGTTAGTTGGGGTTCGTCCTGCTTTTAGCAGAGTGTTGGACTCAATGACCTCCTGAAGTCTCTTCCAAACCCTATGATTCTAGTCTTCCAAAAGTTACTTCAGTTTTGAAAAGTTTGTTATTTTCAGAGAGAGGCCCTTTGCTTCAGCACAGTTAAGACTTGTGGAAATAGTCTTTCCCCCCTGTGGCAGATTGAAGTGTCCAGTGTTTTTTCACTTACATTTCTGTAAATAAGTATTTGTTTAACTTGGATTGGCTGAATAGCACTCTGACTAAATTAGTGCAGGATCAGGCGCATCCATATTCAAGCTTTTTACTTCAGTTCCCCCACCCCTGAAATTAACATTTATTTTAAATAAATGATCCCCAGAAATTAGGATATCATGTGCAACATCAGAGCCAGACATGGCTCCAATTACGATCACCATGTCAGATTCACACCTTTTAAATTTTTTTTCAACTCCTTCAAGCAATTAGATTTGCTGTTGATTTCCAGCAAAGCAGAATTGGGCTAATATTGGTTAAAATCTTTGGGTTTTGCAGCCATGAGAATTCAGTACTACTTCTCTCCTTTCCCAGAGTACCCTGGATACAAGGTTTGGATCAGGGTGGGCAATAATTTTTAATGGGGGGCCACTCCAAGGTTTTGTAAGTGGTCAAGGGCTGCACTTCTGTGGAGAAGGAATGGGACAGTGGGTGGGGTGTAGACAGGAGCATGGAATAAAGGACTGGGGTGCAGAAGGGAGTGTGGCATCAGAGGGAGTTTGGATGAAGGAGGGGGTTATAATCTGGGGCAGGAGCTTGGGGTGCAGGCTTTAGGAGTGGTTATGGGTACAGGAGAGGATTCTGGCCTGAGGGAAGGTCTGGGAGAGAGTTGTGACCTGGAGAAGGTGGGGAGAGAGAGTGTGGGTAGTGGCCTGGGGCGGGTAGTTGGGGAGAAAGAGTTGGGTGGGGTGCCAGAGGCAGGCTCTGGCTGGGAGGTGTTTACCTAGGTGGCTCCCAGCTAGCAGCTCTGCGGACTCCCTGCCAGTGTTCTGGGTGGGCTGCTCCATGTGGCTCTGCTCCAGCTCCTATTGGCTGGAAACTGGCCAATGGGAGCTTGGGGATTTTGCTAGGGGGCAGGACACCGTTCAAAGCTTTCTCCTCCCTGCCCAGTTTGCAGAGCAATTAGCAGCCTGCTTTTTAAAGCAGCTGCCCTTGGTCTGTAGTAAGGGTGCCAGTTAGTCAGCCATGGGCCGGATCCGGCAGCTTGGCGGGCTGGATCCTGTCCACTATCCGCCTCTTGCCCTCTCCTGGTCTGGATCCTCATTATTTCCATTTTAACCAGCTCTTTCACAGTTTGGTCACAGGTTAGCAGCGTTGATTTAAACCCTAGGACAATTCTGATTCTGACAACCCCTGCATTAGGCTAACTATAGCCATGTTTACACGACCGCTTCCTTAGCATGTAGAGTAGAGACCCCCAGCATGTGGTTAAATAGCAGAGCAGATGGTGAGGCACTACATGGGTGAGTTGAGTAAAGACACACCTGAACCATCAGGCTTATGTACCCTTTACAGCTCTGTGCACACCAAGCAGAGCGCCCCCATCCTCACTGCTATTTTTTGCCAGGTAGTATCCTGCTGCTGGAACCTTTCCCTGCTGCAGCCCCAACACCAAAACCTTTCATTGTACATGTAGCTAGAGATACCCACAATGCCTCTACCAGTGGTGTGCAATGATGCACTCTACAGGCCAGCTCTCGGCAGGTACACCAAGACAAGTTCACGGACACTCCCTTCCTTATAGTGGTACTAGCACATTGTACTCAGGGCAGGGAGAGGGAAGTTGGGGGGACAGGAGTCAGGGTTGGGAAGTGAGGAGGAATGAGGGCGGGGCTGGAGGCAGAGGGTCCCCCTGCCCCAGCCCAGTGAAAGGGAGTGAGAATAGGGTAGAGCAGTGGTCACCAACCAGGAGATCGGGATCTACTGGTAGATCTTGGAGCCTTTGACAGGTGATCCTGACTGGTTTGGCCAAGAGGCTATCAAGTGCCTGAACTTCATCTGCCCCTCTCAGCACTTCTGTGGCTGCTCCTGCCCTCTGTCTTGAAGCTACCCCCCGGCAACCCGAGGAGCCTCTTGCTTGCTGTGCCAGTCACAGGAAGAAGGAGGGGGTGCTGATGTCAGGGTGCCCCTCCCCCACCCTCTACCCCCTCTCCACAGATTGCGGGGGCAGGGATAAAGAGAGACTGTCTGCTTTAGGGAGTGTTGCAGGGCCAGAGTAGGGGTGAGCCTGCCTTAACCCCACTGCACCACCACCCAGAAGCCACCTGTGGTAACCGGTGCCCAGCTGGAGCCTACATTCGAAACCCTGGCCCCAGTCCTGAATTCCTCCTGCACCCCAAACCACTGCCCTACCCCTGATTTCTCCTGCACCTGCACCCCCTCCCAGCACCTGCACCCCCTCCTGCACCTCAACTCCCCACCCCGGGCTCAGCTCAGAGCCCCTCCCACACTTCAAATCCTTTAGCCCAAGATCAGCATCTGCATCCCTCTTCCCTGCACCCCAGCCCTCTGCCCACAACCTGATAAAAGTGAGTGAGGATGGGGGAGGGAGGGAGAACAGAGTAAGCAGGGGCGGGGCCTCAGAGAAGGGGCGGGAAGGAGGCAGGGCAAGGGTATTTGGGTTTGAGGTAGATCCTGGATTGTGCTTAAATTAAAAAAGTGATCTCGTGCTTAAAAAGACTGGAGACCCCTGAGGTAAAGTGAGTGACAGAGGGAGGGAGGTTGGAGTGAATGGGGGTTTGGCCTCAGAGAAGGAGCAGGGCAGGGGTGTTCAGTTTTGCGCAAATAGAAAGTTGGCAATTCTAGTGCAGCTCTGCCATGAGGCATTAGAAGAAGGATGCCCTATGGGCTGCATCTCTAGCATATGCAATATGAAGCCTGCACTTTGGGTCACCATTTCAACCACAGAAATAGCTAGTTTTCTCTTAGTTAATTACAGTTACCTCTACTCCTTGGTGCTTTGTAGTGGGAACCCATGGCGTAAGGGCTGAGGCATCATTCACACAAATAAATTGAATCCATTGAACTAGCGTGCTTATGAATCAATTCAATTAGAGTGGTGCAACATGAAGATTGCTATACACCTTGGCAGTCTGGCTTGCATTGGTAATTGTAGCCGAGTGTTTTGTACCAATTTAATGAGCTTGATTATGATACAGGAGTAATTTATGTGAAAGTTGTGTTTAAATCAGGCTGCTCGTGCCTTGCGGTTACTCTCTCAGGTTGGGTCCCTGGAGAACTGAACAGAGATTTATTAGGCTTGATACTGTATTTAGTTGTACAAGGTGTAGGTATTTGTAATTATCCCAGGTAAGCAGATAGAAGGGAAGTGTTAGCAACACAATGGTAACGCTGATCATTTTACAAGTGACCGTGGCTGCTAGCTGTTCAGCCCTTAGTACTTATTCGTCCCCGTGCTAGAAAGTTCCTGAACAAAATATTTAACTAAAAGCAGAAGGCTTTATCGTCCATTTCACACAGCTAAGTAATTAAAGATTTTCTGAGTCAATTTGTAATTATTGTAGCTAGGGTGATAACCCAGGTAGTGATGTTAGGACTGGTACTGTATTTATGCCAATATTCTCTACATTACCACCACTGACTACAGAAGGAATGCATTAGAGTTGTTTGGTTTGGTTTGTTTTTTTAAAACTGTAACTGTTGTAAGTCACCTTCAAACCAAAGGGCAGGAATCATTTAGGGGAAAATCTTTCAGTCATTATAAAAGGCCAGCCTTAAAAATTCTACAAGGTCTGAGGATTCTAGCAACTGTCTATTCCAGTGAAGTAAGTGTGGCAAAGCATGCCATATTTAACAGCATACATGAGGAAATAATTTCCTATACACAAGTTCTTCTGTCCCATGCACTAAGCAAACTTTTCAAATAAGTTTTCATAGCAAAACAAATCTAGCTTATGGCAGCAAGTCCTACAACGAGAAGGGAAGTTTTTAGCCCTGTCAAAGTGTCACATATTATGAAGACTGATGACTCAGTGTAAATGTAAATTAACAGTAACACCACCTCTAGTTCTCTTATGCTAGATTTGAAGGAATATATTAAATCTATACAGAAGGATATAGTGCTCCAGCAGCTGCATTGGTTTCCGGTATGTTTCCGGGCACAATTTCAGGTTTTGGTTATGACCTATAAAGCCCTAAACTGGTTGGGTCTGGGGTATCTGAAGGACCGTCTTCTCCCATATGAACCTGCCTGGGGACTGAGTAGCTGGGTAGGCTCTGCTCAGTGTTAGCTGAGGTTAGCTGGGTAGGCTCTGCTCAGTGTTCCCCCGCTTATGGAGATAAGACTAACATCAACGCGGAACAGGGCCATCTCAGCTTTTGCTCCCAGGCTGTGGAATTCTTTTCCTTGGGATATTCGCATGGCAGCAATGCCAGCATTGTTTCGGTGTCAGGCTAAAGCTACCTTTTTTACTCATGCTTTTATTGGTGTTTGAGTCTATATGGGTATGTTCCTCTTCGATATTTTTTAGTAGGTTTTATGTCCCTCTGGGGTCTTGTATTTTAATTTTTATATATATTTGTATTTTGTTTAAAAATTTTTGTAAACCACCTTGAATATTTTAAATAGAGAGGCGGGGTAAAAATATTTACATAAATAAATAAATAAATAAATAAACAAACAGTATTTCCATAGCTTTTTGTATGTTGAATAGGTCAATATATTTCCAACATGCTGAAGTGAGAACAATATGCAGAGATAGACAAGGATTAAAATAGTGGATCTTGGTCAAAAATGATGCTGAGGAGTTAAGTGAATGATCTTGGCTAATGTGCAGTTTGACTCTTGCTTCCTTGTTCTGTTTCATTTGTTTGTTTCTCAAGCAAAGTTGTTCATCTTCCTTCACAAACTGTTAAACTAGGTTCACCGCTTTTTTCCACTTCAGTGAGTGAGTTTGCCACACAAAACTTTCAAAGAAGCATGGAGAGGCAATTGCTTGCTGTACGGAACTTGCAGAAAAATCCAAAGAGAGGTATTTAAACTTGCTATCAGACGCAGGCGAACACATGGCACAGTATTCTGTGTTGGCCTGCTGGCTATTTTGCTATGAGAGGTGTTTAGTTTTGAGAGGTTCAGATGAGACATTAGTTCTTAATGGAAATTGTTTGCATATACTGGAATTGCTTACAAGATCATGTGCACACTATTAAGACTGTACCTTAGTACAGACTGGACCTCCCTGGTCCAGCATTCTTAGGACCTGACTGGTCCAGAACAAGGGAATTTGCCAGACTGGGGAGGTCTCTCCCAACCTGGCCTGTGTTAAACCACTACTCTTCCCCTCTATCCCCCCCACACACAAGGACTCCAGCCTGCCCTGCTGCTGCCTGGTCACTCCCTGGGCGAGAGCTCTCTAGCTCCTGCTAATCCCACTGCTGCCAGCTGCACAGCTGCTGCTGGCCCCTGCTACTGCCCAGCTGTTGGGGTCAGATTTCCCTGCTGCACTGCCCATGTGGCCCCCCACAGGGCTCCCGGCTGAGTCGCTGCCTTCCTCCCCACCATCCTTAGAGGTTTTTAAGGCCTAGTTTGACAAAGCCCTGCCTAGGATGATTTAATTGAGATTGGTCCTGCTTTGGGCAGGTGGTGGGACTAAATGACTTCCTGATGTCTCTTCCAGCCCTCATCTTCTAGGATTCTAGATATAGCTAATTATCAGAGATAATGCTATACAAGAGAACATGGACGCAGCATGCAAAGATGTTCACAGCTGAATTCAGCAGTTAAATCAGTCCACAACTTTCATCCTCTGTGCTGCCTGCTCACAGTGTCTTGCAAAAGAAGCTGCTGCAATGGTTGTTCCAAATTGTTCTATTTTTTGAAATTGTTCAGAGAGATAACAGACCCTCTTTTCTGGTTCCTCAAGTGGTTGGGATGTGTTGAAAAAACCCGATAAGATTATATTAAAATACTGAAGCACCGCAAGATGGTCAGTCAGGGTAGGCAAAATTTGTCTCCTATGAGATCAGCCTGAGGGTGCCTTGACATGTTAGATGAGATCAAGGGCTTCATACAATCTTTTTCCAGAACTTGAGCCAAAAGCAGCTAGCTTGCAAACAAATTCTGCAGCATTTTTGCCTCTTGGTTTGGTTGAGGTATGGTATACCATTGTCTCAAAAATTCATGTGAGCAAAAAACAAAAACCAAAAATTACCCAGTCTGGATCCTGATGTTCAAAGAGCTTGTGGTTTACTTAGTGGTTTGGAGGTGTTTTACCCAAATAAGTTTTCTGGTTCATAGCATATAAGGAAGCTATTGCTTCGCAGTCTGAAATTATAGGAATATTTGTGCAATTAAAAGGGAAAATGATTTCAAAAGATGAAAAGTAGCACCAGGCAAACTTTCAAAGGACAAAAGGTTGTCAGATCCCAATAAAGTTTTTGGATGGGAAGTTTTAAATCCTGCTTTAAAACAGCGTTTTTGAGGTGCAGGGAACTGAGAAGGTTCAGCAGCAACAACCTCATGTGGCCAATTTGAAACTGAGCAAGTAGCAATGCAGAAGATTTAAATTCAGTTTTGAGGAGATCAAGGTTTTGCCAAGCATTGTGAGCAAATATTTAAGGATGACCTGGAAAGACTCCCATTGATCTCCATTCATAAAATGGGCTTTGGATGAGAGCTCCTCTACCACAGAAACAATAGTGCCTATTTTTTTGTTGTCTTTCCGTAACTGTGCCTGCTAATAAAAGGAGTTTCAGCAAAATAAAATTAAGTGACCTGGCAGGTATTTCTATAAAGATCTCAAAAGCAGGAGAGAGAGATTAAGCAGTGGTCCCAAATGCAGTGCCAGTAGGTGTCATGGCACCCGCCAGGGTATTTATGCGCGCCTGCTTAGTGACCAGGGCTGGCCCGAGCCATTCTTGCGCGCGTGGTGCATGCGCGGCCCCCGCCCCGGGTGCGCAGTGCATGCACGGCCCCACCTCCGGGCACCCGGCAGCCCCAAAAGGTTGGGGACCACTGGATTAGAATGAGTTAAGGAGACTACTTCAGAGAAGGTGAGGAAGATCCCTATGTAAGAAACGCTCAGTGGTGACTGTGAGTGTTCCTCCTCTAGGCACGGCTTTGAGTCTCTGATGTGGGGGAATTTCCTTTTTGACATGGCACTTAACACAGTTCCACTACTTCCTACTTGCCAAGTCATGATCCTCCACCCTAAAAAGAGTATGAATGGAGCTTTACAAGCTTTGCCTGAGTTTAGGGGAACACCTAAGCAAAGGCACCAACTGACTGTGGGTAAGAATGGCCTAGTTCTGTAGTCCTGCTTTGAAGGCAGGGACCTAGACTAGCTGGCCTACTGAGGTCCCTTCCAGTTGGACACTTCCATGATTCTATAAAACATTAACACCAGCATCCAAAGCAGCCGCATGAATATTCATATGGATTACACACTGCTGCTGGAGCTCCACGCGAGAGCGTGGTGCCTCCATGCTCTAAGCCCTGACACCACAGCGCACTCGGAAAGTTTGGAGCACTGTTATCAACTCTGATGACTTGAGTCAGTGATGGTTCGGGTCTTTCTTAAAGCAACAGCAGCTGCATTCAAGAGGTGGCTTGAGCATCTCCTCTTTCACGTCTTCATAGTTTGGTAAAGAGCTTTAAAGCATGAAACAAGTGCAGCCTAAAACTAAAGCCAAAAGGCAAGTAAAGTGAACCCAGTTCATTTAAAAATCCCAAGATTTTCACGCTGATTTCATATGAAGATGCGTAGGATTGGCACTCCAACTGGGGCTGATTGGCCAAACATAACAGTATCAGTTGTGATGATTGCTTTTGTGATGTGGAGAGTGGTATAGTAGAAACAACACTGCAGCGATCAGTTCTAATCATTGCTGTTGTTGCTTTTAACGTCGTTCAGACATGCACCCCACCCGTTCTCACTACCTATACGGCTCCATTTGATACTAGTGTGGCATTGCACTCTTTGAGATTGTGCTAAGCAACTGCAACTCCACTCCATGCTGTTTCTTCTACTGAACTTGCCCTCTCAGGCAGTACACCACAAGTGTCAACTCTGAAAGAAGTATTACTAATGGCTACATTGAAAGAATAGTGATTGAACAATGCTAGAAGTTGGAGGAAAGAGTAGATTTCTCAATGTCTTCCTTTTACCTCTATGGAAATCTTTAACGTCACTAAAAAGTGATTGTGGTATACCACCAAACATCTGGACTGGGGCACAAGTCATATTTTTTTAAATTAGTCTTTAGTATGGCTTTTTATGAAAAATCTGGTAATATTCAAGGTTAAGCTAAATGTCCTTGCATCTGTCCTTTGAACATCAAACAAATTGCAAAAGCTCAGGTTTTGTTAGAAAAATGTATTAGTCGATAGCTGTTCAGAAAGCAAATATACTCAAAGTCTGGGTTTGTCTAGTTCACCATTGCAAAAGCTTTTTAATATATCACTGATTTAAAGTGAATTTGATCTTGTCAGAATTTCCTCCATAAATACACTAAACATTTTTTGCAAGTGATAGACTCCTTTGTCTTCAGGGACAACAAGATAAATCTGCAGTATTTAACCTGAAAGCCAGTCCGTTTCAAAAGTATGAAGGAGTTATCACTGAGGTCTAGATCAGTGCCATGCCTTATAGTTTAAGCATGCTCTAAAAGGGTGCGTCTACACTGCACCGTAGGTCAAAATAAGACACACAATTTGAGCTACGCAAATTGCGTTTCTTATTTTGCTCTTATTTCGTAATTTGGCGTTATCTACATAGCACCAAATTTCGAAATAACCCGCTATTCTGAAACATCCCTTACTCCTCATGGAATGAGGTTTACAGGGACATCAGAATAGTGAGCCTGAAATAACGGTGTGTACAGTGAAATCAGTGTTTACTCACATTTACTGCTAGAAAGTCTAATTCTTCCAAGCTTGTGCACAAGTTCCTATAATAATTCAGAGAGCTGGGGATGACATATAATAATAATATCATTTTAAAATCAAGGCTTGTCCATGCTACAGTTCCTTACATCTGAACCAGAGCCATGCACGGAAAAACCCTAGTTTGCTAAATCCAGGTTCTACATACAAAACCAACTTTCCTAGTGGACACTAAGCTGTCGTAATTTGAGTTTAATATATGAAGTCTGTTTTTGACATGTGTACCCCAGGCTCCTTTTTACTCCTATAAGTTCACAAACTCAGAGGGTATGTCTGCACTAGCTCGATAGTTCGAGCTAGGCAGGCAAAGGAGGGCAACCGGAGTTGCAAATGAAGCCCGGGATTTAAATATCCAGGGCTTCATTTGCATGTTTCCGGGCACCGCCATTTTTAAATCCCCCTTAGTCTGAACTCCGTGCCCGCGGCTACACGTGGCACGGAGTAGGTAGTTTGAATTAGAGATCCTAATTCGAACTACCATTACTCCTCGTTCCGCGGGCATGGAGTTCGGACTAAGGGGGATTTAAAAATGGCGGCGCCCGGGAACATGAAAATGAAGCCTGGATATTTAAATCCCGGGCTTCATTGCAACTCCGGTTGCCCTCATTTGCCTACCTAGCTCGAACTAACGAGCTAGTGTAGACATACCCAGACTGACTTGAAACTGTGCTATTATGTACCAGTCCGTAGAGTGGATAGAGGAAAGGCAAAGTGGTTTATTTTGTCCCTCCACCAGCGTTGCAGCCAACGATGGACTGACACTTATGAGCTTTCATGGGAGTCCTGGACAATCCTCAAAGTTTCACAGGAGGCAGTTTAAGCCTCAAGGGTAAGAACTAAGAAAAGCTAGAAAGCAAGCAAGCAATCCTGGGGCTGTTAGGGGGCATATGGGCAAATCCAATGTGCATAAGGAAAGCAAACTGGGCAAGGAATAAATCTGTACAACAATCACCTCATTATTCCAGTTTCGTATCTTGTTTTTGTTTAAGGCTTAATTATTGGCCTGCTTTCTACTTACAAGTCATTCTTAAATTACTAGGAAGTGCTTTCAAGTGTCCTGGAAGCCTGGTGTTTGTTTAAGTTTGCAGCCTTAATGTTTAGTTGACACACTATTTATAAACATACAATGTTGCCAGTTACTGACATCTTTCTGTTGGTTTCCAAAATATTTTTCTTCCATGTTGTGTTTATCTCTAATAAGAGACATCAAGAGAGGGCTAAGTTTTGGATTCAATGCTTGCCAAAGCAAATGGTTATGTGTAAAAGTTCTTTTCATCAGTGCTTCAGCATATTAACAGTTCACTGTAATGTGTATAACTCTGTATCAGGGTTACAAAAACTTATTCAGAGAATGGAATTAAACACATATGTTGACGGGATAGAGATGGAGGAAAACACTTTTTTAAAGAGACCAATTCTTAGCAAAGTTTGAAGTAAGAGGATACCATAAGATGTAGGGATATGAATTAAATAATTAAAATTAGGTTCTATTGTGCCCTTAAAACAAGACTAACTTCTTTCAGGAAAGTTTCTGCCCAGATAATTCTGCAAATTTAATTAGACTTTGATTTTTGTAGAGTAAACTAACATGCTCATTAGTTCAAATTCTTATCACTTAAATACACCTAAAAAGTTGCACTAAAGAGATTCAGGAAATCATATGTACATAGTTATAAGTATGGCTGAGTCTTCTTATATGATTTAAGATAAACATTAGTTAAAGTTAAATCATTGTGCCCAATGCTTAGTAAGTTAAAGATGGTTTACATGAGCTACTTTTAATCTAACATTTGTAAAAGCTCTTTTTAATTATTCTGGAGATTATGTTACCTCTTCTGCTGTACTCCCAATATTGTTCCTTGCATTCCAGATTGAAATCTGTTGGCATATGAAGGCCTAAAGCCTAAGCATTTATCATGATTATGTTTAAAACCTCCCATAAAGCTCTAGGAAAGTAATGCTAAAAGATGACATACAATTATTAGCCAATAAAAGCTGAACTGTTAAGTGGAAATATGTTTAATCACACAACCTTTGTAGGACCTATCTTTACAACTTGCTTAAAGTTGCAATGGAAACCACAAGAAAAGAATAAGTGGATAAAAACATTATAAAAAGGAAAAAAACAAACAATGAAAAGGCAAACATAATGGAATATAACATTTAGCTGGCTAAAAAATTGTTTTGAACCCATGTTAAAGTAGGTCAAAACTGTAGTGACCTTTTATGTGCTGGAAATATGGAGTGTATTCGGATATGATGAAAATCTAACTGTCTAGACAACTGGCTGCAAGGTAGATATGTAATTGTGATTGGACTAATTGCAATGGGGGAAAGCATCTATATAAACTCTAAGAGTTGTAGTCCAACTTGGACCTCTGTAGATAGGCCAGGCCGCAGTTGGTAGGTTACCCTTTTCTGTTTATGCTGTTTGATCTCAGATGTCTAGTCTGATTAATAAACCGAACTTCAGCTTGATCAGAAGTTTTAAAATCAATAAACAAGCAAAACCCCGTTATTTACAAATCTAACATGGTGAATGGGCTTTGTTCATCCAGTTCAGCATGTTGGGGGAAAAAGATCTTGGACCAAGGACCAACACAGCTCTTATCAACTAGGAATATACTGAAATACTTCAGCCGAGATTGTTCTGTGAAGAACACAATCTTCAGTGATGCAGCCACGTTCTGCACGTTCAGAAACATAGGTACACATTCGTGTGCCTGCTGGGTAATCTCACAATTATGTTTTTTGTTAAAGTAGCAGTGTTGTATCAGATATTCATTCCCTTAGCTTAGTAGTGCCAGGACATTGTCAGTTAAGATTAGTATACACCCAACTTTACGTAACGCAGGACTGCCACCATAAGTTAGCAGCAAGACATGCTTACTCCAAAGTAACTTCACTCAAGATACTGTAACTGAATATGAACCACATCCTTAATGCTAGTCTCCTGGGGACGCAAGCCTTATCTGAAAAGAAACGTCTCCTTTCATAACAGGGCAGCAGGAATAGAGGGGGCGAATGCTGAAAGACCTGGAGCAGTGCTTCTAGGCATTGTGATAAAGTTGGTTTTATCCCCCATTTGGTCGTCAGGTGTAAAATTTGACAAGGCATTTGGATACCCTGTTCTCTAAGGGTATGTCTACACTACAGCACTAATTCGAACTAACTTAATTTGAATTAGTTAATTCGAACTAAGCTAATTCGAACTAGTGCATCTAGACGTAAAAACTAATTCAAATTCACGTTTTGCTAATTCGAACTAGCATGTCCACATTGAGTGGACCCTGAACCGAAGTTAAGGTTGGCCAGAACCAGTGCCAGCAGGGCATCAGGTTAGGGCTTAGAGCGTGGAGCTGCTGCCTCAGGCTAGCCAAGGGCTGTGCTTAAAGGGACCCGACCCCCACCCCGGACAGACAGTTCTCAGGGTTCCCCGCTTGCTTGTCTACCTCGATGAGGGACAGCAAAGCAGTCCTGACTTGGAGTGCCCTGAGTGCCCACGTTTGGCACATCAGAGCACTTGGCCATCAGCCCGGCTGCACTTGCCGCAGGCTGCCATCTGGGGGACGGGTCATTCGGGGGGCTGTCAGGATCCAGGAGGCCCTGCAGGAGAGCTTCCACCCCGAGGAGCCCGCAGAGCCACCCCAGTCCTCCCCATCGGGGGCTCGTGCCCCATTCCTCCCTCACCTCCTTCCACTTACTCTTCCCTAGCCCCCCTTCCTGATGTAAAAAATAAAGGACACGTGTTCAAAAATAGAAACTCTCTTTATTTAAAAAAACTGGGGGTGGGGGGATTAACCTCTGGGGAGACTGGAAAAAGGAGGTGGGAGAGGGGAAGAGAGAGGGTGGGAGAGGGGAGGTGGAAACCTGGGAGGAGGGAGCTGGAAGGGGGAAGCCAGGGGAAGAAGGAGGAGGGGAAATATAAAATTATGGTACGCCATATCTTCAGTATTGTGTAGAGATGTGGTCTCCTCACCTCAAAAAAGATATTTTGGCCTTGGAAAGGGTTCAGAAAAGGATAACTAAAATGATTAGGGGTTTAGAACAGGTCCCATATGAAGAGAGGCTAAAGAGACTGGGACTTTTCAGCTTAGAAAAGAGGAGACTGAGGGGGGATATGATAGAGGGCTATAAAATCATGAGTGGTGTGGAGAGGGTGCATAAAGAAAAGTTCTTCATTAGTTCCCATAATAGAAGGACTAGAGGACACCAAATGAAATGAATGGGTAGCAGGCTTCAAACTAATAAAAGAAAGTTCTTCTTCACAAAGCAAATAGTCAACCTGTGGAACTCCTTGCCACAGGAGGCTGTGAAGCCTAGAACTAGAACAGAGTTTAAAGAGAAGTTAGATAAAGTCATGGAGGTTGGGTCCATGGAATGCTATTAGCCAGGGGGTTGAAACGGTGTCCCTGGCCTCTGTTTGTGGAAGGCTGGAGATGGATGGCACGAGACAAGTGGCTTGGTCATTGTCTTCGGTCCATCCACTCCGGAGTACCTGGTGTTGGCCACTGTCGGCAGACAGGCTACTGGGCTAGATGGACCTTTGGTCTGACCCAGTACGGCCATTCTTACGTTCTTATGTTCTAAGCTCAGGGTCGGGGGTCTCACTGGACCAACTTGATTTTCATGCAAACCTGGTCCTGGGTTCGCATGTGGCCTTTGGTGGCCAGGCTGGCAGCTATCCTGCCCTAGACGGCCGCATTCCTGTGCCTAGTGCGGAGATTGTGGACATTGGAGACCTCCCCCCAAACCTCAATGAGGTCCACGATCTCCGCACTAGACCAGGCGGGCGCCCGCCTCTTGCGGACCCGGGCAGGCTCCTGGGAGCCGCCAGCCTGGTCCTGGGAAGAGGGGGAGGGCTGGGTGGCAGCAGGTGGCTGGCTCATGCCATGCCAGGTGCAGGGTCTGCTGGCTGGGTGCTGGCAGGCTTGCACCTGGCACGGGCACCGTAGCCAGACCGTGCCCCTTTAAGGGCTCCGGGGCTGGGAGGGGGGCAGAAGAGTTTCCCTGGCTTGGCCCAGAGTGGCCACCAGGGCAAGCTGGGAAGGGCTAGCCTCCAACTAGTTCGAATTAAGTGGCTACACAGCCCTTAATTCGAACTACTTAATTCGAACTAGGCGTTAGTCCTCGTAGAATGAGGTTTACCTAGTTCGAATTAAGTGCTCCGCTAGTTCGAATTAAGTTCGAACTAGCGGTTTGCGTGTGTAGCGCCTATGAAAGTTAATTCGAACTAACGGCTGTTAGTTCGAATTAACTTTGTAGTGTAGACATACCCTTATTTCTGGTCAACAAAAGGGGTCAGAGTGCTGGGGGGTTTAGCCTTTGAGCTCACTGGTTTCAACATGAGTCAGATTGTTGAGAACATATCGATGGTTGTTTGGTAGCCGTGTGTCATTTCATGCAGTACCAGCTGCAAAACGCAGGAGGCAGCAGGCATGAAGACTCGGTTAGGGTACGTCTAGACTACAAGCTTTTTTCAAAACAGATCGTCTAGATATCCACAAGACTTTTGAAAAAGTGATCCGCTTTTTCGAAAGAGAGAACCCAGGCAATCTGGAAAAAGCCCTGTTTGCATTCAAGAATGCCTTTTTTTGAAAGAGCTCTTTCGAAAAAAGGCATTCTTCCTCGTAAAATGAGGTTTACCGCTCTCGAAAAAACTGCCGCATTTTCAATTTAATTTCAAAAGAACACGTCGGCAGTCTAGACACAGGTGAAGTCTAGGGTACTTTTTTTGAAAAAACTCTGTAGTCTAGACATAGCCTTACTGTTTTACTGAGATAGTGAAGCAAAATACCATGGTGAAAACTCATGCTTAGTCCAGGTTATGTTTTCAGTCACGTCAAGGTGCACACTCACCATTAGATTGCCCCTTGTATCAGTGGGTAAAGTTGCAGGGAGAACCCCAGAGCTACAGAGGAGATTACCCTGCTCCTTGGGGGACTCTAGTTCCTGTTTCCCTTCTGGACTCCAGACCTACCCTCACACTTTGTTCTAGGGGCCTACTAATGCTGTGGTTCAGCTCTCTAGCCACAGCCAGCCCTCACACTGCTGGGCCTTCGCCACTAGGAGAGCTCTGCTTCCTCCTCAGTTTCTCCCCTCACCTGCTTATAGGGCCCAGTTGCCTAATGGATCTCACCACATAGCTCTGTCCCCTCTGGCCAGGAGGCAGTCACCCAAGAGGTGCCTCACTAGTCTCCTTGTGTTTTCTCCCTTTAGCACTAACGGGGAAAGCCCTTCACAAATAGAAGATATCATTCTTGGAGGCATTCAGGCCCACTTCCTTAGAATCATAGAACGCTAGGACTGGAAGGGACCTCGAGAGGTCATCGAGTCCAGTCCCCTGCCCTCATGGCAGGACCCAGTACTGTCTAGACCATCCCTGATAGATGTCTATCTAATCTGCTCTTAAATAGCTCCAGAGATGGAGATTCCACAACCTCCCTAGTCAACCTATTCCAGTGTTTAACCACCCTGACAGTTAGGAAGTTTTTCCTAATGTCCAGCCTAAACCTCCCTTCCTTCCTCAGGCACAAAGGGTGTGTCTAGACTACAGGGTTTTGTCGACAAAAGTGGACTTTTGTCGACAAAACTATACCTGCGTCTACACTACCACCGAGTTCTGTCGACATAACATCGACAGAACTCGGCAGTTTTGTCGACGGCGGTAAACCTCATTCTACGAGGAATAACGCCTTTTGTTGACAGAGTTCTGTCGACAGAAGGCGTTATTGCATCCACACTGTCCTTTGCGTCTACACTCTCATGTCGACAAAGCGCTCTTTGTCGACAGAAGTTTTGTTGACAGTATCTGTTGACAAAGCCTCTGTTGACAAAAGCCTGTAATCTAGACGTACCCAAAGAGTCTATCCCCCAAGGTTTCACTATATGCCCTTGCATTACACTCTTCCAATCCCGAGTTCCTGGAGCAAGAATGTTAAAATTGCTAAACTCAGGGGTTTGGTTTGGTTTTTAAACAAAACACTTATGTAAAATCACACACACACACACACACACACACACACACACACACATACACACACAGATATTAATCTGTCAGATAAACTCCCAGTGCTATTATTGGTTTGGCTCTGAGAGCATTTTTGTGGAGGGATGTTTGTATTGAAAGGGAACCAGAGGTACATTTTCACGTCTCTGTCCAAGTGTGCTGATTAACCTATAACGATTAATTTGTACAACATGGTAATGACCTGTATAGCCACTGGACTAGAGTCTCTCCTTCTATCCCAATGACTGTTCCACTGTGGCAAAATACTTAGTCATTGGGGCAAAAAGAAAAAAAGAATGATTATAGTCCAGGGGTTAGGACACCCACCTGGTAGGTGCAAGACTGAGGGTCCAAGCCCTTGTTCCAGTCACTTTCCTTTTTAAATCCCAAATGGAATAGCTTCCACAAGAGAGGCTGAGGGACACCCATATGAGAGTATCTCAGATCAATGTGGAGAGTGCTCTCCAGGGTGGTAGGAGGTTCCTGTTCAAATCCTTTTCCCATCCAGCAGGGAGAATTAACCTGGGTCCCGCTCACTGGGAGCAAGTACTCTAGCCACTGGGATGAAAACAATGAGGTAGGCACCAAAACCACTGACAGGTTCAGTGACAGAAATCCCCTTGAAACTGTCAGTTGATTGATCATTCCACTGAGCTCATCTACCTGTCTTCTGGGGCGTTCCACCACTCTGTCCTGCTGAGACAGACCTCTGGCCTCTCCCGGTGATGGCACAGAGTTGGGGTCACAGCCCACAGCAGAGTGACACAGACACTGAGATCCATTCAGCTCTGGGAAGGCTCCATCAAAGGGACTTGACACAGCAATGGGACTGTCAGAGGGTGCGCCCCAAAACCGTTCTGAAGCCCCTAAAGTTTGTGTCCTTGCCCTCTTCTCCAGGTGTACAAGACCCAAACGTCCGGATCAGGCCAATTGTGGCCCCTGAAATACAGCCCCCTCAATTAGGAGGTATACAGCCTTGGGGCCTAGTCCACAATACAATCCCCTCTGTTCGGAGGCATACGGCCTTGAGGCCTCGTCCAAAGGGAAGCATCCCCCAAATCAGGGAGGAGTCTCGTTACGAGGTGGGAAGGGGGGAATGGCACCCGGGCCCTCCCGGTCCACTGGGTCCCAACCCAGGGCCCTGTGGGCAGTGGAGTGTTCTGCTGCCTGCTCGGCAGAGTTGTCTACCAAAACACGCCAAACTCCCCGAGGACAAGCCTCCACCCTGGGCTGCTTCCTACCGTGCTGACGGGCTGCTCACCCCTCTGGGCGCTGCTTGGTATGTAGGCCCCTCCTGGATGGCTGTTGCTGTCGGGGCTGCTGCTGGGGCCACGGCTGAGGTTCCTGCAGCAACGGCTACTGAGGCTGCTGGAGCGGCCCCAGACTGGGGGCTTCTCCATCTGTTCCCAGCTGAATGGCCTCTGTGGCTCAGTCCATTCACAGCTCTTCCTCCAGAACTCCTGGCAGCAACAGGCACCTCCTTCCCCTGCAGCAGTCAGCCCAGACTGAGCTGCTCCACCAGCTTTATGGCTGGAGCATGCCCAGCAGGGCTGTGGGGGTTGGGCTCTCTCAGCCAGGAACCCTGGAAGATGCAGTGCGGGGTTGGTACACGCCGTCACAGATACCTACAGCTGCTGATTGTAGAAGATCGGCCCCTGTTCTCACACAGCTCCCCGAGGCCTGGACTTTGGAAACTTTCTCCATGTGAGGAACGGGATTTAGGACAAGTTTCCTGTCCATCTTCCATTGGCTAGCTTGGGCTCATCTCTGCTCTGTGGATTATATTCCACGGCCCCTGTCCCCTCACTCACTGCTTAGGGAGGGACTCCTAACTCAGTTTGTGGCTTGAAGTGCTATGATTTCCAAGGTGCTTTAAAGCAAGACACTATAATGCTCAGGGTTGCAATACCCAAGTCCTTTGTGGATCTGGGCTTAATAGCATAGCTTCCTCTTACTTTGCCATGTGGTCCCATCACTACCATCTGAACTGCTCCCTTTGTCACCTGATACCTTGAAACCAGGCACAGGTGAGCAGGGCCCAGTGTAATTTTCTCAGGCCCAGTACAAACCTGTAACAAGGGTTCCCTTGCCCATATCACAATCCCTCACCCAACAGATGCAATCTCATGAGCCATGAACAAAGTTTTACTTCTAAAATTACTGTTACATATGCTACATTTCTGAAAAATACCCTGTGATGGGGTATATCAATCCCACACGGAAGAGCTGGGAATGAGCGGGGCCCAGCATGCTCCCAGTGGCACCAGACTATAAAAGGCCCTGGGGCGGCTCAGTCTGGGCTGACTATGGAAGGGAAAGGCAGTGTGGAGAAAGCTCTGGAACCACAGACGCCACCAGACCAGACAGCAGCAGCCAGGCTGAGAGGCGCTATCACAGGAGCTATGACCCTGGAGTAAGAGGGCGGAGAAGAGCACTGAACACGGAACGGTAGGAAGTAGCTCAGGGCGGGGAATTGTTCTCCAGGTGCTCGGTGTGTTGGGGCAAGATTCCGCACTGAGCGGGCAGCGACCTGCCAACTGGGCTTTGGGCTGGGACCCGGTGGAGTGGGAGGGCCCGGGTCCCCCTAGCCCTCCGTAGCTAGCCTGTATGGGTAAAGTTTTCTTACAGGCCTCTGGACTAGGGCTCTGGGCTGTATTAGAGGAGTCTTGCGTATGGACTTGGTCCGCTAGGCTGTATTATCCCTGGTCGAGGGGACCTGAGCGTGGGCTTTGGCCACTAGGCCGTATTACTCATACTAGAGGGGACTTGTGAGACTTCAGGGCCGTATTATGCCTAGTATGAGGGGATTGGGGAATGGACTCTGGCTGCCAGGCCGTATAAACCCTGCTGTAAGAGCCCGTGTGCGGACTTTTAATATAGCCTCTGGGCTGTATTATGCCCCTCAGAGGAGATGTGTGTAGGGACTCTAGCAGGTAGGATGAAAGGAAGACTAGGATCGAGGGCCCTTCCCCCCCCCCGCCCCCCCTGAGAAGGCTGCCCCCTTGACATGCCCCTTTGCTATTTTTGTGCAACCTTACACCCAGCCTAAGTAAATTAGACACGTACTCACATATATTTTTGGGCCTGCAAATCCTACCAGAAGCAATAACACTGGCTCCTACTGTCTTATGGTGCTTTGCCCCTCCCACCAGCTGTCCCTCCCTCCTGCTTATGCATGAGGAACTCTGGGACTGGTAGTTTTTGGTCTTGATAGGGCAGACCAAGTCACAGAGGAGCACAGGTCTCTCTGTCAGTCTCAAATGAGGAGTTCTAGTTCAGGGGTCTCAAACTCCTGGGCCATGGGCCAGTCCCAGCTAGCACGATCATGCAATCTGGCCCAGGTCTCCCAGTGGGGGGGGGGCTCACTCTTACTAGCCCCCAGAACATGCCCCTTCCCTGCCCTCTCCCGTGACAGGGGAGGGATCACATGGGGATTACCTGTTGCAGGGGTGGATGAGAGTTTTGCGGGGCCCAGGGCAGCACAATTTCGCGGGGCCCCCCTTTGGAGAAAAAATAGAAAAAAGGCATCCCCCCTGTGCCCACACCTCCAGTAGCCCCACTCTGATCATGTGAGCTACCCCTCCTCATCCCCGCTCCTAACACCTCTCTCTACACACCTGCCCTGCCTCTCTCCTCTGGTGCTGGTCCCAGCCCTGCAGGTGTCTGCCCTTCTGCTTCACCCCCAGAATCCCCTGGCACCTGCACCTTCCCTTAGCTCTGCACCCTCCTGGTGCCTCCCCCTTCCCTCACTGCCCCTGCGCCCTTTGTCCTCTTTTTCCCTGATGCCCACCCCCTCACCATCCTCTGCCCCCATTCCCCTCATGCCCCTGTGCCCTCACACATGCCTTGCTCCATCCCCACCTTCCTCATGCCCACCCCTCCTTTCAAGCCTTCTCCCAGCACTTCCCCCTCCCCCCTTTAGCCCCCAATGCCCTTACCCTCTCCTCTCCCAGCATCACCCTGTCCCTCCTCCCACTGACACCTCCCCTCCTGCCCTTTTCCTCATTGTCTCCACTTGGCCCCCCTGGCATTTGTCTCTCCTCCACGCTGTCCCTTGGTGCCTTCCCCTTTCTTCTCCTGACCTGCCCTCCTCCCCTCAGCACAAGCCCCTTCCTCTGCCATCCACCTTCTGCCTTCCAGTTTGCAGGGCGGCCGCAACCCCGGCCCAGGCTCCAGACCACGTGCCGAACCGAGTGGTGCAACGCTGGGCCGTGCGATTTTCAAGTCCCGGGCCATGACATCATGCCATGTCCGGGTGTCTCCCCTCTCAGCTGTTGTGCAGCGTTTTAGCACACTGCGTGTGCGCTCCCTCGGTCCCACATGGCCCGTACTGGCTGGCGCCAGGGAATTTAAAGTGCAGGGCTGCGGTGCCCCATCACAATCCCCCTCCTCCTCCAGCAGCCGCCTGCCAGCCGTTCGGTGGACAGCCCACTGGGAAATTCCTGGTATCCCGCCGGACCAGTCTATCCCTGGCACTGGCGTGGGGCCTATTGAAGCGCAGCCGTCCCGCTCGCCCTGCCCTATATCCACTGCTGACCTGTTGTGATCCCACCTCTGGGGAATCTGGTATTGGCAACTGTAAGCAGACAGGATACTGGGCTAAATGGACCTTTGGTCTGACCCAATATGGCCGTTCATATGTTCTTATGAGCATGCAACTTTGGTGATCATTTAGGGAGGAGGGGGGCTAGCACCGCTCAGTGGCAATGGTTGCTCCCCAAAGCCACATGATCAGGGGATATGGAGCCATGGGGGGAGATGGCAGGAATGGGCAGGACTTGGGGGCTGGAAATGGACAGGCCTCCCTCAGCCCGCCAGAAGTCTCTGGTTGGATTGTGCAATAGCTCTGGCCTGGACTGGCCTCCAGGCCAGGAGTCTGAGACCCCTGTCCTAATTTAATGGCACACGCACTCTCTATTGTAGAGAAGGGCATGGTCTGGACCAGTAGGCCAGCAACTCATTGGTCAGAATGGCGCTTGAGGCTGCTCTAAGCAAATCTCACAAGATCTGGACAATAGATACACAGATCGGGGGGAGGGGGGTTCTATAAATATCCTCAGGCACAATCTACATTTTAGCCTTGTTTTTTTCCTCAATGTAATGAGGGTTGCAGCCTGGGCCAGCCGCCTAGGACTTCTAGGCCCCAGTGAGATGTGCCTGTCCCCCCTTTGTGGGGGCTCTGCAGGTGACACTGAACCAAATTCTTCTAGGGTAAGCCTTCTAACAGGTGCACTGGGGCATGTTGGCACCCCAGGAGGTAGCTTTTCACTGGTGTCTCCCCCTTTGCTGCCATTAGTAAGCCCCACCACATATTTATTCACAAGTGAGTTAAAAATGAAACCATGGACACACACACACAGCAGTCCCAAAACAAGTCTTATGTCATACTACCCATGGAACAAGCAAAAGGAAAGCACTGCACTGCTCTCTGAAGTTATTAATGCAAATGCTAGTAGCAGACAAGCACCTCCACAGTCAATAACCCCTTCCGTGAGTCCACCATCCTGAGTGTTCAAAGGTAGGTGCTGTCTGCTTGAGTGATTCCGCTGTTCACAAATACAAGGATAATGCTCCAGACAAGGGCAGGGGCCAAATTCTATTTCCACCATGCTCTACACCTTGAGTAACTCAGCTAGTTTGTGTTGCTAAACCCAGAATACCTGTAGCCTTCTAGATGGACAATGATCTCACAGTTCTTTAGCCCTAGTGCAATGCCACTGACTTCACCCGAGTTGCTCCTGACAAGTGGTGTAAGAGTACAATTAGCCCCCTCTCTGCCTATGTAACCTCTCTACTTGACCACACCTGTTAAAAGCTCTTAGATTCAGTTAGCAGAGTACCAGTGAGATCACTTATCTTTGGCCCTGAACTTAAGGTCTCATGAGAAATGTAATTTGGAAATGAGTAGCTGTTCTATAAACAAGAATGCCAGCAATGGGAGTAGTTTTACTAAGGACATGCGTGTACTATGAAAAATCACTTGGCCTGTTTGGAGCATGTAGGTTCCTGGGTGGGGGAGTAATTGCATGGAGGAAAGGAATTACTGGAAGGCTCATTAAATGTTTGCAAAGGGAGAACAGGTTTTCAAAATTTTACTTTTAAAAATAGAGTAGAGGTGGGGAGGGAGAAACAAAAGTATTGAAATTAATGGCTTCCATTCAATTTAATGTGACTGACAGGCGGCACAGAAAAAAGGAAAATGGTTACCAGCTAGGTGGCTGGAAGCAGAGAGCTATCAACGGTATGATTCATTCCGCAGAATGCAGTACCTTCGAGTTTCCATGCTTACCTTCCACAAGCTTTGAGGCCTCTCTATTAAGCCTTTTGTTAGGACAAACCTTTACTCTTCCCCGATTGGCAAGAGGCTTTCAAAGAGTTTGCCATAATTCTGAGTGATGGCCAGTGAGACATTATCATGCCAATAATAATTCATTTTAGTCTGCACGCTAATCAGTGCAAAACCAGGGCTCTGTCTGTGAGTTGGTATTCGTACAAAACTAAAACGACGGAAGTTATGAACTGTAATTGCCTGTCAAGCTATACTGCTGTTTTACTTCAGACTGAACTGATCTTTTGTGACAAGCATTTTTTTAAGCATACTCTTTCCCATTTTCTCATGTTTGAAAAAATCTGCCTCTTTCTGTTATAGTGAAGCTCCAACTACTGGCTGTGTTACCAGAATCCCTAGGTTGTAAGAGGCTTTAAAAAAAAATCTTAAAATTAAGCTTCCAAGACTTCACCAAATCCTATTAACCCCTTTGTTACAGATATAATGAATTCATCCACAATATTATTGAAATACCTCGTACCTATGTGTAGGTATTAGTAGAATATCAGTAGTCTTTTACTAAGTCATATACATTTATATAATTAAAAAGTTTCAGAGGGGTAGCTGTGTTAGTCTGTAACTTTAAAAACAATTAGCCCTGTGGTACCTTAGGGCTTGTCTACACTATGTGGAAGATCAACGCTGCCACAATTGATCTTCCAGGGTTGGAATTAGTGAGTCTAGTGAAGACACGCTCATTTGAACTGACAGAACACTGCCCCCCCCCCCGTCAGTGCCAATACTCCTCCTACTCATAAGGAGGAAGGGAAGCTAATGGGAGCATTTGCTCCCATTGACCTCCCACTGTGTGGACGGTAATTTAAGATTTGTCAACTCCAGCTCTGTAATTAACAAAGCTGGAGTTGCATATCTTAAATCAACCTTACCCTTTAGTGTAGGTGTGCCCTTTGATCTTAGCACTTACAGCAACATTATAAAATCCACTTCCTTGACTTGTATAGCATTTGGAGTAAAGTACTCTG
Organism: Pelochelys cantorii; assembly: GCA_032595735.1. NCBI lineage: Eukaryota > Metazoa > Chordata > Testudines > Trionychidae > Pelochelys > Pelochelys cantorii. Next base: position 36,100,913 of record CM064340.1, read on the forward strand.
TCACGAGTAACAGAGTCAGGCACAAATGCATCATAATAAGGTTTTTAAATGTAATAATCTCAGTTGAATATGTAACTATTCAACCAACCTGCTATACTAACATCGGGAAGAGGAAAGTAACTTCCCAGAGACCTCAAGAGGAAAAAAAAAAACAAGTCATATGCTTCTGGTTCTGTTGGTTTTTTTCTCAGATGACCCATGTTACAAACAAGAGCCATATCCCTTCCTCACAAAGTCAGTTAATTGGATTTGGCCCCAAGCTCTCAACACACCCTTGAGTACTGTTCTGATTTGCTCCTTGCTGCCTAATGCTGTTATTGGACTTGAAGCAGAACTGGGGAACAGCTGGAGCCAGGGCTGCCAATAGCAACACCCTAATGCTTGGGACTTGGTTTGAAGAGAGTATGCAGAACAACCAGAGCTAGCCTCACATCTGGCACAGAAGGTCTCCTGTGCCAATTATGTTGACTGGCCCTCATTTGCCTTGTGGACCATTGTGTGCCAATGAACTTGGTTTAAAAGATACATTCTTGCCTTGTGAGGCCAATGGTGAAAAATATACTCTACCAAGAAAACAAATTGAGATTCCTGTTTGTTTAGAGTTGGATTACAAGGGTTGGATAACAAACATCTGTTTTCAATTGCTATTCAGAATGGTCCCCTTGTGACTAGGATACCTAGCTACCTGGAACATCATCACTGTGGGTATGATTCTTCTTTCAGCTATAGTACATGCAGTCCAATTGGTTTCAGAGCACAGTAAACTTGCCCTATGGTTACATGTAAATGTATACATTTAGGGACAAAAATATAGACTATATTTACAGGAAAATATCTGGGGAACAGTGACTCTGACATGGAATTTGGAGGAGTGAGTTGATGATCAGCTCACCATGAGCTCCCTGTATAACGCTGTGGCCATAAGACAGGTCTGGGCAAAATATGGCTCGCAGGCTGGATGCGGCCCAGCAAGCCACCAGATCTGGCCTGTGGACGCTGTGGGGAGCCCCAGGTAGGCTCCCTGCTTGCCTCATCCCACCAGGGCCGGCCCACAACATATTGGCACCTGAGGCAGGGAGCTCAAATGACGCTTGGGCCAAAACTTTGAAAGGTCTCAATTCTGCCTTTTTCCTGTTCTACTCCTCTCATAGTACTGCTCTGCTACCTACCCCAATAAAGGAGAACTAACAACTTAAAATGCCTTGTTCAAAAATTGTAAGTAACACTTAACTTTCAAACACCTGAACAGCAAATGTAACTAGTGTAATGTGCATCTAGAGCAGAGAGAATACATATGCACCAGCAGCAGACACAATTTTCTACACTCTGGGTCCTAGTGGCACCCCCCCCACAGTCTGGCACCTGAGGCGGCCGCCTCAGTTCGCCTCATGGTAAGGCCAGCCCTGCGCCTCACCCACATGCCGCTCAAACTCAGCTGCAGAGCGGTTTTTCTTTAAAAACTGTGAATCCAGAGGGGAAGGAGGAAAGCTTTAGGAGCTGCCCCCAGCACAATCCCATTGGCCAGTTTCTGGCCAGAAACTGGCCAATGGGAGCTGCCTGTTTCAATAACAGGCAGCCATGAAGCACAAGGGGTTCCAGGGCACATGGCTACTGGCTGGTAAGTCTCCTGGCTAGAGCTTGCCTCTGGCACCCCAGTCCCTCCCTTCCCCAACCCTTTGCCCCCCACTCCTGTCCCTACTCCACATACCCAAATCCTCTGCCCCCCCCCCGTACCCATATCCCCTCCCAGATCTGGCACCCTAATCCTCTGCCCCAGATCGCAATCCCCTCCTGCCCTAGCTCACAACCCAAATCCCTGCACCCCCTCCTGTACCCCAATTCCTTGCCCTGGGTCACAATCCAACCCGCTGCACTCTAGTCCAGTGCCCCAGGTCACAACTGCCTCCTTCAAACAAACTCCCTCCCTTACCCCAAGCTCCCTTCTGCACCCCACCTCCATCCCAGACTCTGCACCTCCTCCATTAATATCATGGAAGAGTGCAGCCAGCGACCACTTTCCAAATTCTTGGAGTGGCTCCCCATAAAAAATTATTGCCCACCCCTGCCATAAGGGCTAATGCAATCCTTGGATAGTGAGCAGAGGAATATCAAGTAGGATAAAAAGGTTATTTTACCTCTATTTAACACTACCGTGACTGCTATTGGAATACTGTGTCCAGTTCTGGTGTCCATAATTCAAGGAGGATGTTGCTTGGCGAACTCAGAATAGAGCCATGAGAATTAAAAGATAAGAAAACATGCCTTATAGTTACAGTTAGTGATTTTAGTTTATTATCCATTTATTGTGTGATGTTGTGATTAATTGATATGTTATATTATATATCTTCGTTGAACACTAATTAGAATTTTTAGGATTATAAAAGTATAATATTGTGCAGTATTTAGAGTAACCATGTATTTGATTTAAGGAAGACAAGCTGAAAAGCAACAACCTGTAAGTTGAGGCCTACAAGGTGTTGGAAACAAGAAATGCTAACATAAGTGATCAAAAAATAACCCAGTACCCTAAGACTATGGGAAAGGAGGTACCAAGTGGCAATATGTGCAAAATTACCCAGAAGATTAATATTAAACCATAAAACCACTGTAAAGGCACACGTGTCTCTGACATGTGTCAACCACAGAACACGGGTTGTGCATCAGTGCTAACGAGCAGAAAGGGAAATTACACATAGGGATGCAAGTGACCATTCAAATCACTACTTGGCTCCTTGCTTTATCCCCCCTTGCTGCCTCTGTATAAAAGGCAGCAAGAGGGAGGGGGAAGCATGCGCCAGTGCTGGGGGAGCCATCTTAAAAGACAGTCTCCCTAGCACTGTCTCCACAGTGTGGGGAGGAGGGGTAGAGGAAGCATAGGCACAGCGGTCCGGGACTGCTCAGTCTCGGCTCATGCCAGTTCCAGTCCGCTGTGCTTCTGCATCTTAAATGGTGACCCAGCTCTTACTTCATTTAAAATGCAGAGACACGGTGGTTCGGGACCTGGCGGGAGCTGGGACTGCTCGTGCCGGGTCCCGGACCTACCCCTGCTGTGGCTCTGCAGTTTAAACGTAGTAGGAGTCGGGCTGCCTGTGCGCATGAGTCCTACTATATTTAAACTGCAGAGCTGCACTGGGCTCCTTATCAACTTGTAGCAAATACATGATTAGTCAATTACCTACTTCTTACCATCCTTAGTTACACAGCCAAGTAATTAACATGAGCAGCAGCCTTACCCGGTTAGACCAACGTGCTCTTTAGGTCAGTATCCTATGTGTTAATTGCAGCGGATTCCAGAAGCTATTTGAAGGAATGAACAGAGCAGTTCCGAATGAGTCCTCCCCATCAGCATCTGGCAGTCAGAGGCTTAGACACGCGTAGCATGACCATCTTGGCCAATAGCCAGTGATGAACCAATCCTCCATGAACTTATTTTATTCTTTTTTGAATCCCATTAGTGTTTGGACTTTCAACATCCCCTGGCAAAGAGTTACAAGCTGGCTGTGCGTAAGTGGGCTCTTCAATCAAGCAGAGAAAGGTATAATGTGGTCCAATTGATGGAAATTGAATCTAATCACATTCAGACTGGAAATAAAAGCAAAAAACTGTAACTGAGTAATTTTCCTTTGGAACAGTTTTCCAAGGTGGATTTTCCATCACCATCCAGTTTATGAAAACTATGTATTGTTAGTGTAGAAAAAAATAAAGAAAGGTAAATGACTTACAACCTGGATGTCACCAGATACCATACATTTAACAGTATGTACAATAAAATTGCGCAGTTATGCAACTTTACAACTTGTCAAAAATGTAAGTCCAGACAATACAAAAATATGTCTCTGTGAGATTGTCAGAACATAACTCAGAAGGGTGCGGGTAACCCCAACAGTAAAGACACACACAAATAGGCAATAAAGCACTGGTTCTCATCGTGCAACCCATGGGCCATTTGCAGCTCAGGCACACAGCTGTGGTCCATGTGATGTCCTCAGGGCTGTATATATATCCCCTGGTTCTGGTGACCCCCATTATGCACCCAAGGGATGGAGCAGGATTATACTGGGAGGCTAACCCAATATACTGCCTGTGCCAATGAGGCCAGATGGTGATTTTGAACATTTTAGCTTGAGCATGCCTACCCAAATGTAGAGTCATTCCTCCTGGCTGATGTACAAATATACCCACAGCAGCAAGGCAATGCTTCTTACTCTGGTGATATATATGAGTGGGAGTGAGGAGACGCATCCCATATTAGACCTAGAGAGCTGTCCAAAATGGCAAATAGGTTGAGAATCACAGCAATAAAGGAAAGGAGAAAAAAGAGTACAGATCATGCAAAAGGAAGTCTTGCATTATTGGGTTATCTCTGCATTCTTTATCCAAGTGGGTCATGAGACAGGGTCTAATTTTTTAAAATAAAGTATTCTCTTTTGCTGCTAACTCTGGTTAAAATACCACCGGCAATCTTTCAATCAAAGGCTTGATGTTCTTCTAAAACATATGGTCTAGGAATTATCTTGGGGAAATTCTATGGCCTGAATTACCCAATCAGACTAGATCAGGGCTATTCAACTTTGGAAGCCCCGGGGGCCGCAATGATACAGCACATGCTGAGGGCTGCATGGTGAGGTTGCATATATATATGCAAATAGCTTCTTTCACATTGACGGGCATGAATACAAAGATTAAGGCAAGACTACACAACCTGCAAGCCCCCTTTAAGTCAGTTCTGCTGATATTAATAAAATGCGATATTTACCCGATTTCCATACATATGACAGCACTTTTAATGAGCAATGACAATCCCAGAATTTAACTACTGAAACACATATCAACAGAAGACCATTATATTGACTAATTTTTTGTTTTGGCTCCCACCCGTGGGTCTCGTGTTGAGCCTTGTGTAAATCCAAACCGCACCGTGGGCCGCAATCCAACGGGCTGTGGGCCGCATGTGGCCCACGGGCCACGTGTTGAGTAGCCTGGACTAGATGGTCATTTGAGACCTAGTAATCTATGAGGTGTAACCATACAGGCAAACTTAAGCTTCCAACCTGTAATATAGAGGAAGGCAACGTCTTGTTGGTAATACTGATGAGCATGTTCCTGACTTGCACTGTAAACTGAATTTTATGTAAAAGGATGAGTTTTCGTGACAATGACTGGGCAATGGGGATGATGGCTTCCTTATGAGAGGAGTGAATAGTTACATCCCTCCTAAGATGGATATGAATAGTGAAGCAAAGCTGGCATTGCAATTCATGATCACATTTTCAATGGCTGGAGGTTGGCGTGCTCATGAAATTACTAATGCATCCACCTGATCATCTGCTGTTTGAAGCTGGAGCTAATCAAGAGCAGCCCTCGGCCCATGTCCCTTCTTACCCAGATGTGACCCCGCAGGACCGGTGTAGGGTCCAAGCCTCCCCACAGGGGCTAGGCTCCCTGGATAGCTCTTGCCACAGCTCAGCTCTGATTCCGGCTATCAGCCTGGCGAGGCAATATGGCTGTGGGAGAAAGAGTGGGAGCCGGAGTGAGGCCTTTGGGAAAAGAGGCAGAGGAGGGGATAAGGCCCATCTCACCCCCCCCATCAGACCAACACTACCAGGGGATCTGATTGTTATCAGCTCTTCTACTGCCACCAGTCTGTGCCTCCCCAAGGCTACTATGCCCATGGGTTGGGATGGCCTCTGCATGCCTCCTCTGGTGCCCCCCATTATGCACCCAAGGGATGGAGCAGGATTATACTAGGAGCCTAACCCAATCCACTGCCTGTACCAATGAGGCCACAGAGTGATTTTGAACATTTTAGCATGAGCAGAACTGACCCATACATGCCTATCCAAATGTAGAGTCATTCCTCCTGGCTGCTGTACAAATATGCCCACAGCAGCAAGGCAATGCTTTTTACGCTGGTGATAGTACCAGCCTAATAACATCCCAGGCTCAGATATTCCCTCAGGAATAGTCACCCTCATGTTCTGAGAAGCAAAGTTCCAAATGGCTCTCCATCTAGCAGTAAATATTTTTCAAAGTATAATCAAGAAACAAGGATGTGTAGCTACCATCCTGAGTTCAAGCGCCTCATGATGGGACTTGAATCTTTTTCAATCCGCAGTGCATGATTATTGGGCCCAGATGGATTAATTTCTCTAATGACACTACACTGGTCACATTCATCACTATTAACTAAATATGCTTTGTAGCTTTCATTCAATCTAGCTGACTACTACAAACTCAATATCTCTCATCCCTTATGACTTTTCCCCAAGCAGCACTTGGTTTTTAAACTGAACAATAAAAACCACTAGTTATTTATAGAGGGGAGGTGCTGAGAGCGATCTCCTCAGTATTTCTTCTTATGCTTAGAAGAATCCTTCATAGTGGAAGGATAAGCTTCATCATTAGCTTAAAGATTGATTTTTTTCAGAAAGTTTTGAAATGGCAAGATCTTAGAAAAGAAGTCATTTCATGAATTCAATGTACATCTTGAGTTGCTGAAAACATCTATTTGCTTGAAATTGCTTGAAGGTTGCACCATGGCTCAGACATTTAATACTTAAATTTGCCCCTAGAGTTCTTGATAAACCTGTAGTATCAGAAAATATTCCAGAATATCTATGTGGCTTGCTTGATTTCTGTTTTAGAAAACTAGTGATAAATAGTCAAAGTAAAAACAAAGTACTTAGGCAGTATAAATGTGAGGAACACATTTTTCTAATGAGAACGGACAAAATGAGTTTTTAAGGAAGAGTTCTAGTAAGAGCACTCAGCATGTAAAGGAGACGCAAATGTTTGTCTGAATGAATTAAAATGAGTCCAGTGGTACTTTACAAACTAACAATTTTATTATGGCATAAACTTTCATGAGTTACAACTCACGTCATCAGATGCATGAACTTTAAAAAATTAAGAAACAGATAGTAGGGATACAGAGATGGGATTGTTATATCAGTGCTAATTCAATCATGCTAGATATGGATAAGAAGGTGAAAATATCTAAGGTGGGAAAAAAATTATTTTAATGAGCTAACCATTCCCAGTCCCTATTCAGATACATTCTGATGGTGTCAAATTTGCATATGAATTCCAGTTCAACATTTTCACATTGCAGCCAGTATTTGAAGAATTTTGTGTTTTTTGGGGGGAGGGGGTTCGTTTGTTTTGTTTTCTAGGTTTTTTTTTGCTTGAGGGTGGCAACTTTCAAATCTGTAATTGTGTGTACAGGAAAGTTAAAATATTCACCCACTGGTTTCTATATGTTAACATTCCTAAGGTCTGATTTGTGTCCATTTATTCTATTGCATAGAGACAGTCCAGTTGTCCAATGTACATGGCAGAGGGACATTGCTGGCACATGATGGCATATATCACATTAGTAGATGTGCAAGTGAATGAGCCTTTGATGGTATGACTGATGGTAAGGCTGCAACATCAAACTGCTGAGCTGGAATTTGTATGCCAATTTGACGCCATCAGAATGGATCTGAATAGGGACTGGGAATGGCTCACAAAAGCTTATGCCATACATACCTTTAGGTATGCCACTGGACTCCTTGTTGGTTTTTACTGAAACTTTAGGTATGCCACTGGACTCCTTGTTGGTTTTTACTGAAACAGACTAACCTGGCTACCTCTGAAACCTGTCATCGCGAATGGATAAAAAATTTAAAAACAGATTTACCTGGTTAATGAAGTCCTTGTATCTGCTACCTCTCAGATATCTTATTGGTTCCCAGCAAGGCTACGTCTACACTGTAGTGCTATTTTGGGATACCGGAGGTTTCCTGAAATAGCTATCCCACATCTTAACAATGTGCCCATTATTTCGAAATATAACAGGCTCGCTATTTCAACATCCCTGTAAACCTCATTACATGAGGATTAAGGGATATTGCGGAATAGCGGGTTATTTTGAAATTTGATGCTGTATGAAATAAGCTATTTTGAAATTGACTCAAAATAAGTGACACAATTTGCATAGCTCAAATTGCGTAGCTTATTTCGAGCTACGGGTGCAGTGTAGACGCACCCTAAAAACAGGCAAAAGATTCTTCTGCGTTAACTTACACGACTCAGTAAGGGACTGGCATGTAACCCAGTGACATCAGCAGGATTGTCACATAAACAATAATGCCTTAAAGGGACAGGAAAATAGTGGGATAGTTAAAGGGCATAATGTATAAATATGGGCCATACTAAGGTAAGAAGCAACATAGCAACATAGTGCAAAATTTTGTCTGGCCCTCACATACACAATAGGGGATAATGGCAAAGGAGACTCCCCTCCCCCCAGTGGACGGACTCTATAAGAGACTGGTAGAATTCCTCAAAAAGAAAAAAAATCAGTGGGAATTAGGCACCTAAGTATTTTTGAGGGTCTGGCTCTTGGTGTTTAGTGTGCAATTGCTTAGAGAACAGCTGTGCTGGTTGGGCCTGATGGTCTTCCTTTCTGCAGGGTCCAAACTACTGGCTGTTCAAAGCTGTCTGGATCCTAGATTAAGTTCAGCAGATGGCACTCAGGTAAAGCCAAGTTTCAACATGGAGCCTATGAAAGCTGCAAAGCTGGGACCATACACTTGGCACTTCGTCTTTAGCATAGCTCAAATCCTTCTATAAAAGATTAAGCATAGGGTGGTTGTAAGTAAAAGGGCAAAGTAATAGGTCTACATATAAGGGGACCACCATGGCAGGCAGTGATCATATTAAGGCTTGGATTACTTGACATTTAATTGAAGAAGGCTGCTTTAGTGAAAGGCAGAAGATACAACTGGTCCACTAGACTTTCAAAACATCTGGCCGTCAGTTTGTGTTTTACTGTGAAAGCCAGAGTAGTGACAGAAAGATAAGTCTCTGCTTTGCCCCATTTCAACTAAAGCAGCATAGTTACAGAAGCAAGAATATGGCTTTTTACAAGGCCTGAGCCCTGAAACAAACTTCATAGAACTATCAAAATGTCCCTTTCTTTACTACACAAGATTTCCTGTAATTACATGGGAGCTTATCACATTAAACACAATCAGTAAGGGAGGATAATCTCTGGAAACAAAAAGTACATATGCCAGAAATGTTAAGTTTTTCCTTCCAACAACCATGGGTGGTCTCCCAAAGAGATTGGCGTTAGCTGGCAAACAACAACTTGTTCCATCTGTGAGTGTAAACTCTGCCTTGATCAGCCAGTAAGACTATTTTCTCGCTAGTTTTTCCCAGAAGTTCTCTCCACCTCAGTAATTAGGATGGAGGGAGGAGACTCAGACATGGAAATTAAAGTAAAAATCCTTTAGCTTGGTCTTCCTAATGATTATTTGCTGTGACAGCAACATCTCAATGAATACAAGCAGAGTCTGAAATTAAGGTCAGATTTCTTTTCTCAGGCCATGTCTACTCTAAATGGAAGATCATCGCTCCCACGATCAATTTTCCAGAGTTCAACTTAGCGAGTCTAGTTAAGACTTGCTAAATCGAACTGAGAGGACTCCCCTGCCAGCTGCTGATACCCCTGCTTATGCAAGGAGTAAAAGAAGCCAAAGAGACCTGTTCCTGTTGACCTCCTGCTGTGGGAACCGCGGGGAATGTGAAACAAAGTAATTAACATATCTGGAGTTGCGTATCTTCATTCAACGTTCCCTATGAGTGTAGACCCGGCCTCAGATACAACTGATTTTGCTATGGGACACTAACTCAGGAGTGGGTTTTTTTTTAATGTTAGCCATAGAGGATGGCAAATCAAGGTTGTTGCTTTCTGCCTTCCTGGAAATGATTTTCTACTCTAATTCCCTTCTCCATGAACAAACATAGTGCAAAGGAGCAAACTAACAAAAAACAGATGACATAAGTATTTTGATTTTTAGCTCAGGATATTGCAGATGAGATAACTAGTTAACCTTTATTAACTATATATCCCTAGTTCTTCAGTATCTCAACTGCGCAATATTGATTATTATTTTCAGTTGCTATGAAGAGCTCGTAGAGGTCATTGTTTGTCGAAGGGCAGATTATGACTTTATAGCTGGATGACTAATGTGTTTCAGTTATTGGCAGGCATTCAGAAAATGGAAGGATTTTGATAAGCATTCAGTAGATGTCTCCTTCCAGATGGCCCTATGACTAAGAGTTTGTCCTAAAAACTGTCGTGTTTATGTAATGACTGAGATCTTTAAACTTGTCCTATTTTTAATAGCCTAAAAATACACCTGATTGCATATCTTGTGTATCTGAGCATCAAGTTCCTTATATGCCAACATCAGCTGAATACTATCACCCCTCAAGGTGTCTCTTCCAGATCACCAGGAGCACATTAAAAACACAATGCAAAGAAAAGTCAAGGACAGTGATAGCTGTGCATCTTGGCAGGATCAGTCATTGTTAATGACCACGGCACAGCTAAACCTGCTTCTCTATAATAAACTGAGAACTCCTGTGGCTTCCCCCAGCCAGAAGAGTCAAATTGTTACTGATGGTTGAGCTTCAGAGAAGTAAGTAGTAGGATGTAAAATGCCTAAAACACTATGTGCCTGCTGCGCCAATGACAGGAAGAATTGTTGGTTTCAGGAAACATTTCTCAGTTACCTTTTATCCCCCGGAATTTGCATAAATGTAACATTTAGGGGAATATTCCAGTGCCAGTAACAAGTGGATCTTGCTCCAGATCGTCACTAGAAAAGATCAGCTGATACAACTACAATAGGAAACTCTTCTAGGGCATGTCTACACAGCAGGGCTAATGTTGAATTAAGCTTACACAAATTCAGCTACGTCAATTGCGTAGCTGAAGTCGAAATAGCTTAATTTGGCTTTTTGGCGCTGTCTACACAGTAGAAAGTCAAAGGAAGAACTCTCTTCCTTTGACTTCCCTTACTCCTCGGCTGCGTCTAGACTGGCATGATTTTCTGCAAATGCTTTTAACAGAAAAGTTTTTCCGTTAAAAGCATTTGCGGAAAAGAGCGTCTAGATTGGCACAGATGCTTTTGCGCAAAAGCACTTTTTGCGGAAAAGCATCCTTGCCAATCTAGCTGCCGTTTTGCGCAAGAAAGCCCCGATTGTCATTTTCGCCATCGGGGCTTTTTTGCGCAAAACAGTTTTTACCTGTCTACACTGGCCCTCTTGCGCAAAAGCATTTGTGCAAGAGGGCTTATCCCTGAGTGGGAGCATCATAGTATTTGCGCAAGAACACTGACAATCTTACATTAGATCGTCAGTGTTCTTGCGCAAATTCAAGCGGCCAGTGTAGACAGCTGGCAAGTTTTTACACAAAAGCGGCTGCTTTTGCGCAAAAACTTGCCAGTCTAGACGCAGCCCTCATGAAATGAGGGTTACCATGTGTCAGAGTAAAAAGTCCTCCAGCTCAATGTAAATTTGAAATAAAGGCTTGGGCTATGTCTACACCGCAGGCTTCTTGCACAAGAATTCTTGTACAAGAGTGTGCCCACATTGCCATGTGCTTTTGTGCAAGAGCATCCATGGCAGTGTGGACACTTTCTTGTGCAAGAAAGTTCTGATGGCCATTTTAGCCATAGGGGTTTCTTGCACAAGAAACCACTGTTGCCCGTCCACACATGCCTTTTTGTGCAAGAGCTCTTGTGCAAAAAAGGCTTATTCATCGTGAGGAGAGGAATAACTCTTGCGCTAAAAACCCTGTCTTCTGACAATATGCTGTACTTTTTCTTGCTCAAGAATGGGCTTGTAGTGTGGATGCTCCGCAAGTTTTTGCACAAAAATGGCTGGTTTTGTGCAAAAACTCTGCAGTGTAGGCACGCACTATGTTATTTCGGAATAACTTCCATTATTCTGAAATACCGCTGCTGTGTAGACATACCCCTAGGGTAGGAACAATTGTACCAGCGTAAATGCATGCGCTGGTAACTTCATACTCATTTCTCAAGCAAAATAAGTTACAGACAAAAAAAAAAAAAGCCTTGCATAGTGGTGTAACTGAACATATGTTATTGCTTTTGCTGGTATAGAAATGTTGTAAAAAGTCCAATAAATAAAATTGCCTGCTAACTGACATTACTATGCTGGTTTTTAGAGTAGACTTGGCTTAAAGAATATGCGGATTGTGTGGGTTACTCGCATACCACCTCGGAACAAAACACAAAGCTGTTTAATTCTGTTTCAGATTAATGTTTAGGAATTTAAAATCAACTTGGGTCACAGATATCATCAGTGATGTTGATAGAAATGTTTCAAGCCAGCCTGCAGTTGTGGTGAATAATGATCAGCCAGATGAACCTCACCTTTGGAACCATTCTCCAATGACTACTTAGGGAAGGACTCTGAGGGCACGTCTACCCTAGAGGGTACGGTCGACTTAAGATGCACAACTCCAGCTACATTAATTACATAGCTGAAATTAACATATCTTAAATCACCATCCACACAGCGAGAGGTCAACAGGAACAGACACTCCCTTAAGCTTCCTTTGCTCCTCATGCAAAGCAGGCGTACCGGCGCCAACAGGGGTACCCTTTGCATTCACATTAGTGTGTCCTCACTAGACCCTCTAAATCAAACCCTAGAAGATAAACCGCAGCAACGTCGATCTTCCGTGTAGTGTAGGCATGGCCTGAGACAGACTTTGGGATAAGCTAATCTCTAATAACTTAATGTGAACCTTCAATACCTAACCCCAAGTGAAGCTTGAATTTCTGGTTCACTTAAAGACAGCGAAGAGGAATATGTTAAGAAGTGTTTTATTTTTTCAAAACCTAAATTTATGACAGAGACCTTGACGATGCCTGACAAATGTCAGGTGGGTTGGTCTCTCCTCGTGCCCAGGAATGTGCAATTAATTTACTTAGAAACACTATTTCACAAGTGCTTTAACACTGCTGGATTTTAAGTCAGTTTAAAGAAAAAATGCTTTCAAATAACAAATGGCCTCGGGAAGAAAAGCTGTACTGCCATAAAGAATGCAACAGAACAGATTACGTGAATAAGAATGTCTCAAATGAAATGTTTAATAAACCTAAGCCTTACATCTGAAGGTGAAAACAAAGTATTTTTCCAACCAGAAATTCAGCAATTGCATTTGAAAAACTATCCCATGAACAAAATAAAAGATACTGTTCCTGCACATAAGATTTGGCTAACAATAAAGGCTACAAGAAAGTATTTGAATTCCCTTGTGCTGGAAATACAGTTAATAATTTGGAATATCTGATCATGTAGCTGCATTTAAAATGGGCACACCAGTTTAAAAAAACAAATTAAAATAGATCTCCCTCAGTTAATTTTTTTTTATTGCCAACACACATAAAATCTGTATGTTTGAGTCTCGCCATCTTTGTGCAGCTAGGGTTTTGCAATATAGATGGCACAGCCTTGTAATTACACTTGTGAAAATGACATCAATGTTGAACTTATCTGTTGAGAGAAATCTAACCCACGCCTACCAAATAAGAAAAGCTACTCTGATGTTTATTCTTCAGTTTCTCCAGTACAGCTTGCCAAACTGTTAGTTCCCAAAAGTATGGCATCATAGTAGGGTGTAGTGTAGATTTTCAGAGTTTTTCCCAAGAGAAGTAACATAAAACACAACAATTCTAGATGAATGTGTATGAAAAATAAATCTGCTTAGTTCCACTTTGTCATTCGGGCATGGTCAATGTATACTTTATGGGCTGGCACCCTCAAAAGTTCTATCAATATTGAGTTTTCTACCAGAACCAGAGTTTTTATTGGTTTTACAACGTCCATTATTTGAACAGTACCATTTACCTTTCTAAAATAAATTGGTATTTCTTCAGGTGAGAAAACCATAGAGTCTATATAGCAATAAAAGGAATGAAATGCTAGCTTACAAAGGAAAATTGGCAACCCCTGAGACTATTTTGTAGGGTATGGATAACTTACTGAGGTAAACTTGACACATTTTAATAAGATATTTTATTTTAAAGCTCCAGGGACTTGCAAAAGAGTCAAAGAAATCTTTTTCAGAGAGGTGAAGACCTACAGCAGAGAAACTAATTCTCATAAAGTGCTCTGAGCCAGAATACCACAATAGCAACCAGGCTACTAGCTGTAAAATTATACTGTCTGCATGCTTGTAAATTAAAATGTTAACATCTATTTAGACTCAGCATGTAGAGTTTACCAGTTCATAAACTTCTGAGATTCAATGGCATTTGAATTCATTATTAATAGTCAACATGACTTCTAAATATTTTACACTGAAGTTTTTAAAGAGCTTTAAAAGAGCTGGCCGAGAAGCTTTCTGCTTTTCAGTAAGTCAGAACACTGTGGAAGTTTGAGATGACTGGAAGAAAGCTAATGTTGCACTAATATACAAAAAGGGCAAATAGGTGGACCTGGGCTATTACAGGCCTGTCAGTCTGACATATATCCTGGGCAAGATAGTGGAATGGCTGAAAAGGAACTTGATTTTTAAAAAAAGGAAATAATATAATTACCACCAGTCAGCATAAGTTAATGGAAAATAAATCTTGTCAAACAGTGTTTTTGATGAGATTACAGGCTTGGCTGATAAAGGTAATAGTGCTGATTAAATATACCAGACTTCTGCGAGGCATTTGATTTGGCATGGCATAACAATGATTAAAAATGAGGAAGACATCAAATTAACATGGCACTCATGACATGGATTTAAAACAGATATATCTTCAATTTACCAATTGTAAATGGTAAACGATCGAAAGGATCTAGTCTAGTGAGATCCCACAGGGATCAATTCTTTTCCTAATGCAACTGCTGAAGATGAATCCTGGGCCATGGTACTAAAAATAGCACCACGGCCTTGGCTGCAGTCCTGGCACATGGAGCAGCTGCCAGCCACGTGACTGTGCCCCCGGCAGCAGCTGGAGCTGCAGCTGAGTGGTGGCTGCTGGGGCTGAGGCTGCGCTGGTATTTTTAGTACTGAGATCCCAGCTCCTGCGGCCATGACTCCAGCTGCTCCTGAGTGCGGGCAGCTGCCCAGTGTTCTAGGACTGCACTCGAGGCCTCAGTGCAGCTGCTCCTGGGCCAGGGCTGCTGTGCTAAGAACGCCCAGGTGCCGCCATCACACAGCCAGGTGGAGTGTGGGAGTCCCAAGTTGCAGCTGGGCTGTGAGTGGAGCACAGAGCTCCAGGCACGGAGTCAATGGGGAGAGCCCCTGGTGGCAGCAGGGCTGTTGTGCAAAGTGCAGAGCTCTGGGCACGGGAGTCAGGACCTCTGGAGAGAACCCCTGTCAGCAGCGGGGCTACCAGGCAGAGTGCAGAGCCCTCCCAGGCAACAGTGGGGGGGGGGGCAGGGAGCAGAGTCCTGGGTCACAGCAGAGCTGTGGGAGGATAGGGGGGGAGTGGAGCCTCCCTCCCCCATGTGGAGAACAGAGCCCCAGGCAGCAGTGGACATCCAGGAGAAAATGTGGAGACCCGGGTGCATTGACCTCCCCTGGTCCAGTAAATTCCCTGGTCTGGGACCACTCAGGTCCCAAAGGCTCCAGACCAGGAGGTTCAACCTGTATCTTATTTTTCAAGGGTGTCTTGGCAATAATTAAAGCTAGAGCTTTTTTATTTTTTAATGAAAGTTGAGGTTCTAGAACACAACATAGAGCCTATAGGAAAAAAGCCAACTCAATGAACCACCAGAATTTTAGTTGTTGCTATAGAAGGTGCTTTGTTTTGTTTAATTTGATGAGATACCAATTTACTTAACAAACCATTTGTATGAATGTGCAGTTATGTAGCAAGCAAGAGTATTCTGTTGCTAGCTTCATGTCATTTGCCTTTGTGGGTGAAGACATGTCTTTTGTCTCTGTTACAGTGTTCTCCATTTAAAAAAAAAACAGCATTTGCCAAAAGTTACCATCGGGCATGAGATGTCTGTGCTGCCTCAGATAACACTATGTGCTAACTGATGGCAACTGCTGAATTTTCTAGTATTTGGAAAAAAGAGCCATTACTGGGACAATGTCAGATTGGAAGGTATCTAGTGGGGTTCCACAGGGATTTATTCTGGTGATGGGGGTGTTTACTATCTTTAGTAATGACCCTGGATGTAGGAATGAGAGCATATTAATCAAATTTGCAGGTGATACAAAGCTGGCCAGGGGCGGAGTTGCAAATAATGTGAAGGATAGAATTAAAATTCAAAGGGACCTTGGTAAATTAGATTAGTATAGATCAGAAATTCAGCAAGGACTAGTGAAAGGTACTACACTCAAGGAAGAAAAATCAAATGCGCAAATATAAAATTATACACACACATACTGAGTGTATAGGCAACTAAAATTTTCTTAATGAATATTGATTATTTTGTATTGATGCTAAATCAATATGCAGTTGATGATGCCATATTAAAGGAACTTCTCTATGATTCACAGGGGGTCTAAGGCATGCAGATACTATAAGAAATATAATCAATAATTAGATTATGTGCTATGTACTGTGTAGTAATGTGAACTGAAGAAAACGAGCTGGCTGAAATTTTCTGGTGATATCCCTAAATTCATTTTCCGAATGTCATTAACTTGCAACTGCACAATGAGCTTTTGGAGTCCATGGGGAGGGACGACGCAGTCATTTTTTTATGCTTTACAAATTACTACACTTTTTGATTGGCTTGGGCTGGGAGGAAGGAGCAGGGGTTGGGATGAAGGGGGCACTGTGGAAGTTAGGGGCCAAGGAGGCACAATGCAGGGTTAATGGCAAAGGGTGCACAGGATGAGGGTGCAGGGGTTGGGGAGCCCATGGATGCAGGGATGGTGGGAGTACGGCTGGATGGGAGTGAGACTGGGTGCCAGGCTAGGTGGTTTTTCAGGGTGAGTGTGTGCAGGGGCCTGCGCCTTTTTAATTATCCCTTGTTTTAGTACTTTTTCTTCCAAAACAATATATATATATATATATATATATATATATATATATTGTTAGTAACTGGTGGGTGCCGTGGTGGCAGACATGAACCAGTGCACATAACATCAATATTGGTGCACAAGGCAAAACTCATTCCGGTCACGGATGGAAAATCTTAATGAGAACACTGGTCATGACAACAATTCAAGGATTAGAAAACCTGCCTTATAGTGATAGATTCAAGGAGCTCAATATAGCTCAAAGAGAAGATGAAGGGGTGATTTGATTACAGTCTATTAGTATCTACATGGGGACAGATTATTTAATAAAATCTTCAATCCAGTAGAGAATGGCATAACACGATCCAATGGCAAGAAGTTTAATCTGGACAAATTCAGACTGGAAATAAGGCAAATTTTTAATGATGAGAGTAATTAACTATTTAAACAATTTACGAAAGGTCAGCGGGCAGGGGTTATCCCTAAAACAGCTTTCCTCAGGCTAGGAATGGCATGGGGAGGAATCACACGGGAAACGGTCACATGGCCAGTGTCTCCCTTCCATCCCTCCCCAGCAGTCACCACTGGTTGTGGTAGATTATCACTGAATATGTCAAGACTGGATTTTGTTCTAAAAGATATGCACTAGGAATTATTTGGGAAACTCTGTGGACTATATTATGCAGAAGGTCAGATTAGATGATCAAGTCACCTTTCAGCTATTGAATGGTAGTGTACATACACTCTAAAGATGCATTGCCTTCCGCCAAGCGCTGCAAAGTCTCAGAGGGGGTGCCGTGTTAGTCTGTAGCTGCAAAAATGAGGAGTCCTGTGACACCTTAGAGACTAAGGCCAGATCGACACTGGACCTGGAAGGTCAGCTTAAGATATGCAACTCTGGCTATGCAAAATGCATAGCTGGAGTTGGCTTACCTTAAACTGAACCATGGCGGCATCTACAATGTAGGAGAATGATGGGAGCAAATGCTCCTGTCAGCTTCTCTTAGTCCTCACAAAAGGAGGAGCTGGATGCTGCAGGAGCTGCCCTCAGCATTCGATTTATGGGTCTATACTAGACTCACTAACGGTAGAAGATCGAACTCTGGTGCATCTATCTTCCAGTAAGTATAGACATGCCCTAAGAGACTTAGGGTGCGTCTACACAGCAGGGCTTAGCTCAATTTGCATAGCTTATTTTGAGTTATGTCAATTGTGTCTCTTATTTCAAAATTGGGAGTGTTTACACAGCACTTATTTCTAAATAGAGCACTCTTCCTCCGACTTCCCTTCCTCCTCGTACAATGAGGGTTACAGGAGTCAGAATAAGAAGTCCTCTAGCTTAACAGTATTTGACATTATTTTGAAATAACTGCCTGCTGTGTAGATGTGGACTAAGTTATTTTGAAATAACACTGGTTATTTCAAAATAATGTTGCTGTGTAGACATACCCTTAGAGACCCCAATAAATCTATTAGTCTCTATAGTACCCACTGAGAGTGTGTGCATTCAAACTGGACTGATCATTTCCAAAACAAAGCAAATTATCCTTTATTTCAAACAGGGTAGTGAGATCTTTGAAGCAATGAGAATAGCTTTTTAAAAATTCTTCAAATTCATTTTAATGAGAATTATTTTTTAAAAAATTGGCATTTGTCACTAGAAAGTCTATGATTATGGCTAGAATAAAACCAGCTAAAATATAGCCAGTCATGTTTCCTTAATTTTCACAAAGATTTTTTTTAACTGTGAAGCACACTACACTTATATCAGATTTTACTAGTATATACTCAAGTTGAAGACAAGAGCTGATCATCTGAAACAGTAAAAATAGCCCATATGTTTACAGAGGAGACTGAAGCAGCAAGTTAATGCCAAGATACATTTATCTACTCAACCCATTGTCCATGTGAACAATAGGTGTGAAATAGGGAAGTAATGGTAACCAAAGAGTGAAGAGGCAAATGATTCATTGGATCATCGCTCCCAACAAAAAAGCAGACACCTAGACTGACATGAAACCATGTAGTAGATTTGGTTCCACTTTCCTTTCGTGTATATTCATTTTTTCGCTAGTTATGTTAAACGTCTCCTTTGATTGCCAGTTGGTATGTAAATGGAACATATTGCCTTTTTGAGATACATGAGCAAAAAGGAACAGCAATTTCTCAACTAAACAGTTAAAACTGTAAACTTGCTGCAGTGAAAAGGTGAGTAAATAAACCCCACTCTCGCCTAATCATATCAGGGTCCAAAGATAATAAAACTGTTGTGCTGGAAGCACAGGAAGCTAAAGTCCAATAAACCTATTTTGAAATGGGTTTAGAAGCCTATAAATTTCCCACTCCACACACCAGAAAAATACAAGTTTCGAGCGATGGTGGAAGGACTAACATAAGCAGACAGATGTGGGAGGTTAACTTACCCTTCTTCCTAGAATAGATTAAGTTTCAACTGGAAGTTTAAAGTTCCCACTCAGCCTGAAAGACATTATCTAGTGATAACTTCCTGTTTCCTTGAAGGGAATCTATCACCGAAAGGCAAGACCCAGTTGCAGCCAGACAGGAATAGAGCTTGGCTGGAATACAGCAACTTGAGTGCAGTTTCCTCTGTAAAACATAACTTGTAGGTTTACAAAGTTAATCTAAAACATGCCATAGTTATTACAGAAATACTATCCTCACCTTGCTTTCGTATAGCTGTCAATATTACACTGAAAAAGTCAAAGGGCAGGACAGAAAAGGAGGGGATCTTGACAGGGTTACAGGGTAGGTCAGGGGAAAGTTCTTGCAAGCACCATTTTCTCCTCTGATTTCATATCTATTGTATCAATGATACCAATTGTATAAAGTTTGATGCTCAGAAGAAAATTAACTTAGTATGTTTTTATGCCTTTTTGAGAATGCACAGATTTCAGAGTCTGGGTATCTAGGGCTTAAACTTGAAAAAACATGGCACCTCACCTCTACCTTTTTCAAATACCCACAATTCCCAGCCTATTAGCTTGCTTGCTTGCCCTGTGTGTGAGGGCAGAGAGGCAGCAGAAATGTCAAAACCCAAACAAGAGGGATATCACAGGGCCCCATGCTCTATGAAAACTGGCTTATGAATATGACTATGTATGACTCAAAGTCTCTTCAGGCAAAATGCATCATGTATCATTTTTAAAATTACAATCTGCTAAATGTATCATTTTTGTATGTGAAGTTACAAATATGAAGTGTGGATTTGATTATCATTCTAAATGGGCTAATGAGAGTCATTACTGATACATAGGAAACTTAATGTCTCGGTGCTCAAGGGAACAATCTGTGAATGGCTTAATTTTTCCTGTAAGCCTGGATTGTGGTTAGTCATGCCAGGACATGTAGCTAGGCCACCTGATGCTAGAACCCATTTTGGATCTGGTAATTTTCCACTCAAGGGGAGAAAAAATTGAACTGAGCACAACAAATTACTGCCTTGAGCAAAAGATATATAAAGGGGGGAACCAAACAATAGTGGTAGTTGCCAGCAGACCCCTGCTTACCATCCAAGATGCTTGCTGAAACATCTAAGACTAAACGAGGAAAGATCGGACCCAAGCTACGAGGATGCCTCACTTGTGAAAGAAATTATTAGAACAACGGTTAGGGTAAGAATTTGCATGTAACACATTTTAGTGTGTTAGGATTAGCTGGCATGTTTTGTTTATTTTGACTTAGTAACTTAAAAGCTTTCTCTGTGTAAATGTTTTATACATAATAACATGATGTATCTGGGGGTTTTGGTCCTCTTTGGGGCGGCGTTCCTGGGTGCTGTCAATGGCCTTATAGCTGAGCCCTCCTCAAGCTGGTTCAGCATCTGTGTTACTCTGTATGGGGGGCTGCTACCCAATTCTAGACCTTTGCTGGGAGAGACCAGAGCTTCTGGCCCAGCAGGACAGGGTGGTGGGGTGCCCCAGAGGGCAGGTAGGTGGACCAAGTGGCATGACCAGCACTCAGGTGACAGTCTTAAGGGGACCCCTGTGATCGAACCCAGCATGAGGGGACTGTGATTTTTCATTTTTGCCTATGAGGGGAACACTGCCACTGCAGGGATCACGCAGTCCAGTGCTACAAACAGGTGTAGCTCTTACCTTCACGCTATTCGGAATCACTGCATTTGGCCTGTCTGTTGCAGGTAGACAAGTCACCAGTCAGGGGCTCTGATGTAATGCCCTTTTGAGCTCATAGCTGATCAAGTTATGGCTTACGAAGCTTTTTATGCCTTTAGCTTGTACCCTGGAAAACTGAAATAAAGAGACCACCAACAGCCAACAGTGGAACTGATTAATTACTTAGATGGTGCATTTTGTCATCTCAGCCTAGTGAGCACAGGCCTGGTTAGAGCTGAGCCTTCTAGTACTTCATGTGGAAGCAATACAGATCCCAAGGCTTTTTATGCCTGTGCAGTTTGCTTGCTACTTTTGAATGCAATCTGATCAATCTTCCCTACAGCGAGAAATAGGATCTTCCCACCATTCAGCCTACCGCTGGACCACCACTCCACCCATGGACGGGGTGCTGACATTGCTGCCATGGACAGTGAGGTGGAGCAGGAGTTGATGACAGTGGTAACACGAGATGGACGGCCGTTGCATTTTCTTTTAACATCGGGGCTGTCCTGGGATAAAGTTTTATGTTGAGAGATTGCTTGAAAACCACTCCACGTAGATCCAGAGTTGTCAGATTTAAATGCATCAGCTGTGGAAATCAGACCACCTCAGTATTAAAGCAGCTATAATGAAAACCAGGTTGCTATGGGATACAAATGGGTTTCTTAATATAAAGTGGGAGAACTTCCTGGACAGTTTGTTCATGATAGATGTTTAGATACTACCGTATCTGATCATATAAAACTGTTGCCTTTGTTTTCTTTGCTTTTTGGTGCCAAAAAAAAGGGTCAGGCAATGAGTCAAGAGACCTTTATAGGCCCAATGCCAAGATGAATAAACATTCTATCTGTATGTATAGAAAAACGAGTACAGGTGCCCACCCCCAAAACTAGTAGTTTTCTAGGAAATAGTTTTGAAATGTGTCCCAAAAAAATAGAAGATTTCTATCCACTGCATTTCAATGTTGCCTGGGGGAGCACATAAAGCCTGGTGCAGAGGGGACTTGGAGTAATACAGCTTGATCTTTTAAAGGAGAGAATTCTTGAAACATGCAAAATTAAGCCTCTCTGTGGAATCAGCTAGCCCGGGGCAGAACCCATAGATGCAAGTCATGAAATACTGGCCCGTTTGCAGAAGGAGCTAATACTAGCAAACTGTGCTATTTCCATTATTAAACTAAACTGATATGCCCCAACAAAGCTGTCCACCAAGAACGCAAGTGCTCAGTAGCTGGAAATACAAACACTTCTGAAGAAAATGGGTTGCACAGGTTTGATTCAGCATAGAAAAGGGAAAAAGGGCTCGAGATGATCCTGGCAATTACAGACCGGTAAGGCTAACGTTCGTACCAGGCAAATTAGTTGAAACCATAGTAAAGAATACAATTGTCAGACACATAGATGAAAATAATTTGTTGGGGGAAAAGTCAACATGGTTTCTGTAAAGGGAAATCTTGCCTTACTAATCTGCAAGAGTTCTTTGAGGGGGTCAACAAACATGTGGACAAGGGGGATCCAGTGGATATAATCTACTTAGATTTCCAGAAACTTTTGACGAGGTCCCTCACCAAAGTCTCTTAAATAAGTTGTCATGGGCTAAGAGGGATATCATGGACTGATAACTGGTTAAAAGACAGGAAACAAAGGGAAGGAATAAACGGTAAGTTTTCAGAGTGGAGAGAGGTAACTAGTGGGGTCCCCCAAGGGTCTGTCCTGGGACTAAACCTACTCAACTTATTTATAAATGATCTGGAGAAAGGGGTAAATAGTGAGGTGGCAACATTTGCAGATGATACTAAACTGCTCAAGATAGTTAAGACCAAAGCAGATTATGAAGAGCTTCAAAAAGATCTCTCCGAACTAAGTGATTGGGCAGCAAAATGGCAAATGAAACTGAATGTTGATAAATGTAAAGTAATACACATTGGAAAAAATAATCCCAACTATACATACAATATGATGGGGACTAATTTGGCTACAGCTACTCAAGAGAGTGATCTTGGAGTTATTGTGGAAAGTTCTCTGAAAACATCCACTCAGTGTGCGGCGGCAGCAGCAGCAGCAGCAACAACCATGGGCTCAACGCCCGTTGGTGTCAGATGCCTCCCTCACTACTTCCTTCCATCTTTCCCTGTCCAGTGCGGAGTGGCTTAGGTTCTGTAGACTAGCTCCGCACCAATCTACTAGATCATCTACCTATTCTTTGTGGGGTCTGCCTCTCCTATTCGGACCATCCATTATGCCGAATACCAGGGTCTTAACGTCTTGCTCATCGTTCATTCTGCAGATATGCCTGAATAGTTGTAACTTCCATTGTATAACTTTGTGCAGTAGGTTCTCTTTCGGCTGTATCTTCCTATATAATTCCTCGTTGGTGACCTTCTGCTTCCATCCTATTCTCAGGATCTTTCTATAACAACTCCTCTCGAACGCCAATATCCTTCTCTGCTAATCTGTCATTATCATGCATGTCTCACATCCGTACAGCATGTTGCTAAATACACACGTTTTCAAGATGCTCAGCTTCATTCCTAAGCTAATCGCTTTACTTTTCAAGATCTTATTCATTGCCTTCATACTCGCTCTTGCTATTCTAGTCTATTTCCTATTTCCTTCCTACAGTCTAGCTCATATGTCATGTTGCTCCCCAAAATTGTGAACTTCTCTGTGTTCTCTGGTTTGATCCTATCTACACTGATCTTTCTTCCTATTTCCTTATCTCCAAATACCATTGTCTTCATTTTATCTATTCATAATCAGTCCATACCGCTTCCCTTCCTCATCTAGCACCTGCACCATTCTTGCTAACTTCTCTTCATCTTCCTCGATAACTAGATCATCTGCGAACCTCAAGTTGTTAATTCTCATCTCATGCACCGATATCCCTTCTACCTCTTCCTTGATCTTGTCCAATCTATCAACTTATCGATCCAACCCCGATCACTCAATTGGTATCATGGACCTTGTTTATCCAGGCAGCATCTGGGCTGGCATCTTTTATCAGTTAATTATACTGGCATCAGATTTCATTCATATTTTTGTTTTACGGTCAGCTCAGCACATCGACACTAATATTTCTCCTTTATCCAGGCTTGGGACTGGCATGAAACCCCTAGAGGCTTCATGGCAGAGTTTCAGTGTGCAGCAGCAATCAAAAAAGCAAATAGAATGTTAGGAATCATTAAAAAAGGGATAGAGAATAAGACAGAGAATATCTTATTTCCTCTATACAAAACCATGGTACACTCACATCTTGAATACTTTGTACAGATGTGGTCTCCTCATCTCAAAAAAGATATACTGGCATTAGAAAAGGTTCAGAGAAGGGCAACTAAAATGATTAGGGGTTTGGAACGGGTCCCATATGAGGAGAGATTAAAGAGACTAGGACTTTTCAGCTTGGAAAAGAGGAGACTAAGGGGGGATATGATAGAGGTATATAAAATCATGAGTGGTGTGGAGAAAGTGAACAAGGAAAAGTTATTTACTTGTTCCCATAATATAAGAACTAGGGGCCACCAAATGAAACTGATGGGCAGCAGGTTTAAAACAAATAAAAGGAAGTTCTTCTTCACACAGCGCATAGCCAATCTGTGGAGCTCCTTGCCTGAGGAGGTGGTGAAGGCTAGGACTATAACAGGGTTTAAAAGAGAACTAGATAAATTCATGGAGGTTAAGTCCATTAATGGCTATTAGCCAGGATGGGTAAGGAATGGTGTCCCTAGCTTCTGTTTGTCAGAGGGTGGAGATGGATGGCAGGAGAGATGCTCGATCATTACCTGTTCAGTTCACTCGCTCTGGGACACCTGGCATTGGCCACTGTCGGCAGACAGGGTACTGGGCTGGATGGACCTTTGGTCTGACCCAGTATGGCCATTCTTATGTTCTTAGGAGACTAAGGGGGGATATGATAGAGGTCTATAAAATCATGACTGATATGGACAAAGTGAATAAGGAAAAGTTATTTACTTGTTCCCATAACATAAGAACTAGGGGTCACCAAATAACATTAATAGGTAGCAGGTTTAAAACAAACAAAAGAAAGCTTTTCTTCATGCAGCGCACACTCATCCTGCGGAACTCCTTGCCAGAGGATGTTGTGAATACTAGGACTTTAACAGTGTTCAAGAAAGAGCTAGATAAATTTATGGAGGTTAGGTTCATCAATGGTTATTAGCCAGGATGGGTAGGAATGGTGTCCTTAGCCTCTGTTTGTCTGGAAATGGATGACAGGAGAGGCATCATGTTGTTGTGTTCCATCCCTCTGGGGCATCTGGCATTGGCCACTGTCAGCAGACAGGATACTGAGCTAGATGGACCTTTGGTCTAACTCAGTATGGCCTTTAAGTTCTTATGGACCCAAATGTGACTGGGGAGCTTAGAGAAGCTACTAGGAATCAATGGGTAGACTACGAAAAAGCCCAATGATCTGACAAGGCAGGAGAGCTGAAGCTATTTCCACATTATTTTGCTTCATACTTGTCAATTAGTGTGTAGAGGGTGGGGTGAATTCTAGAGAACAACAGAAGAGTGCCTGGCTGAGTCAGCCACTATATCAGACTTCTTTTAATCTGAGGATCCAGGGTTCAAGTCCCTGGCGAGGTAGTCTGTGTTTTCACCTGTTGCATGGACCAGGAGCTGAAAAGGGTAATAAACCCTAGGTTAGAATAACGCTGTCTGTTTCTGGTAGTATAACTTGTTGATAGGTAATGCTTTCCCCAACTATAAAATTACCATGGTGCTCCTGCAAAAGAACAGTATTTCAAGTAGATGTCATCGAGTAGTATCAATTGTTCATTTAGTAAAGACCAATATTTTCCAATGAAAGCTGCTACATGCAGTAAATAAAGCAAATTATTCTCCACATCAGGGTGGTTAAATAATTGTCTAGGTATAGCAGTCCTGAAAGACTGACAATATAGACAGGAAAAAAGCATTTCTCTGAAAACAAATCTGTGAGTTATGCCGCAGTTATGTTCAGAGGGGAGGCACATCACCATTAAAGCCAGGTTAATACCTTTGTCTTGGTTGCTGGTAAGCACAACGGTTACATCCCATGCAAGCAAATCCATACACTGACAAAGGGCAGGAGGCCGTCTCGGAGTCACCTCCTGGTGAAGCAGGGGAAGCTACGGGAGGTATGAAGTGAGATTGGGTAGGGGCAAGATGAGCTAGTGAGGAAGCCGAGGGCCTTTAGTGGACTGCCCCAGGATCTGCAAGGTGGGCAGATATGGGCAAAGCCTTCTCCACAGGTGCTGGAGCTAGAGGTGTGGGGGGATGCTGTAGCAGCTGGAAGCGCTTTCTATTACATACAGTTGGGTTGAACAGCTCTCAGCACCCTCACTATAAAGCATTGTTCGAGCACCCCGGGCATGCTCTGTGGGATGTGAGAATGATTGGGGGAATTTCAGTGAGTTTAAACTTCTGTCCAGCATTACTTCTCTCCACTATTTTCCACAACAGGGCAATTCTCCTACTGGAGTCTATGTTCAAACTCACATTGACTTGAAAAGGAGTCTTGGCTGAATAAGAGTCACAGAATCTGACCCTAAAACCTATTGATAACAGAGGCTTACATGCACTGTCACACGTGGGTTGGCCCTTTAAGGGTAGGTGGATTCAATCCCCAGATTAGCTACCCCATAGATACACCTGATCAATAGGCAGGCTTCTGTGGAAGACCCTGAATGAAGATCTGAAGGGACTGTATTCTGTATCCAAAACCCCAAAGGATTGGGAACTGAGCATGAGGCGAGAGGAAGAGGTGCTCAAAAGGGGAGAAAATACTTTGCTTCTGGGACTCTTGTTTGGATTGATTAGCCTAAAAGGAGAGGGAATTGAACTCAAAGTTGCCCAGCCAGGGGGCTAAGTCGTGTTTATCTCTTGGAGTCACAAAAGTTATGTTAAGGGAAACTGGGGGGCAGTTTCCAGGACATGTGGGCCAGGAGAAAGGCACAATTATATCTCAGTAATGGAAGAGATGCAAACAATGCCAATTTTCACTGTCATCTTCATAAAGTTACAATGCACATTCTGTGGCAAGGAGATCTTACATGGATCACTAAGATTCTCATTTACAACTATTTCACAATAAATAGGAGTCAGATCATTAAAAGCAACTTCTTCCAGAAAAAGCACCACTAAATTTAACCAAAGGGAGAAAAAAAGAGTCCTTTTTTTAAAGACTTCTGTGAGCCAAGACAATAGAAATGGCACCATCTGCTAATAATCCAATTAGAGAATTTCAAAGCAACCTCTAAAAAGCTGACTGTTAGTGATTTATTTCTGTAAACATTTTTCAATTACAACACATGGAGGTCTACATTCCTTCTAATTACATTCTTCTTGGAAATTATAACAATTCACAGGATCAAGGAAAAAATTCAGCTTCGTGTAATGGAAAACACTAGCTTCTTTTCCAATGACATTTTTGTGCTCAAATGTGACAGAACACATATTTATTTGGCTTAGCTATCCTTGTACTCTCAATGTCCCTCATGGTATAGTATAGTCGAATATATTTTGTACATGGCTTTGAGAACTGGTCTCAGTAAGGAGTTGAAATACTTCTTTCCACTTGGTTTAGGATTGAAATTGTTATCAGATGAATGAATGCTAAGCCAGATTACCTGCTGTGACTAAGTGCTCTGAGGCGCTGGGGGTTAGAAAACAATAGTGGCACATGGTTTAACCAAGAACATGCGTGTGTGGCAAGGGGAGGTGAAGATGTACAGTAGAAAAGAAAGGGAGGGTCAGGCACAGATATGACAGACAATGCCTTGGTTCTCACACACAAATAGCGTGTACTGTCCCAGCGAGGAGCTCAAATCACTTCAGACACTCGTACCTTCTACGGCTTTTAAGTACATACAAAGGAGAGGCATAAAGACTAAGCGCCAGATCCTCAAAAGGTATTTAAGCACCTAACTCCCAAATCAATGAGAGTTAGAGGCCTAAGTATTTATGAGGAACTGGGACTAATTGACTTGGCCAAGGTCACAGCATGTTTCTGACCAAAACTGGTTTAAAACTCCCACCTGTTAATCTAGCACTGGATCCCTGCCCCCATGCTTCCTAGAACACCAGGAAAACTCTGTCAGCATGTTGTAAGGATAGATTTGGTCAGTTAACTTGGTTTTGTTCAGCATTTCTCAGACTGTGGGTTGGAATCCTAAAGTGGGTCCTGTTTTAAAGGGGTCACCAGGGCTGTTTCAGACTTGTGGAGGCACGAAGCTTCACTGCTTGGCCCTCTGTGAAACCTGCCATCATGCAAGGTCCTGAATTTAGCCATTTGACAGGGAAATCCATCACCTTTGTGAAAAAACTCACCCAGATACAGACAGACAGACCTGACATCATGCCAAAGGGACTGAATTGCCATACTACACAGACTACAGTGAGAAACTGCCCCACACTCTCAAAGACACTACAAAATCATCTGATCAGCATCCTGTACAGCAAACAGGAGAAGATCAAGAAAGAGCTACACCAGATAATTTGCCATTCAATATTCTCACCTTCTGACCATTGATGGAGATTATGTCGTTTGGAGTTACAGAGTTTAGGAAGAAATCCCTTCAAACACAGAGAGCTGTAGGGTAGCAAGTTGCCATTTTATTCCATAACACAGAACTAACTAGAACCAGCCCAACCAGCTGGGCTGACCCCTAGTGACCTAACTCAGTTCATAGACTCATTGAATCACAGAGCTGGAAGAGACTTCAGGAGGTCATCAAGTCCAGCACCCTGCCCAAGGCAGGACCAATCCCAACTAAATCAACCCAGCCAGGGCTTTGTCAAGCCGAGACTTAAACACCTCTAGGGATGGAGATTCCACCATCTCCCTAGGGAACCCATCCCAGTGCTTCACCACCCTCCTGGGCCAATAGTTTTTCCTAATATCCAACCTAGACCTCCCCCACTAGATCAGTTACTATAACAAGGTCTAGATCTACAACAACCCAATCCACAACAGAGATGAGCCATATCCACTCTGATTTAATTAGTCCTGATGTCACACTCCCATCTCTGTATCCCTTTTTTCTTTGTTCTTTTTTTCCTCTTCATTATTTGAGGAAGTGAGTTGTAGCTTATGAAAGCTTATGCCCGAATACCCTACTACCATAGCTCTTGCTGTGCGCCTGCGTGGCTGCAAACAAAACATTTAGGAAGAAATCCCTTCAAACACAGAGAGCTGTAGGCTCTGCCATTGCGGAGCGATTAAATGATTTCTTTGCTTCAGTCTTCACGGCTGAGGATGTTACAGAGGTTCCTAAATCTGAGCCAGCCTTTTTAGGTGACAAATCTGAGGAACTCACTCAGATTGAAGTGACATTAGAGGAGGTTATGGAATTAATTGATAAGCTGAATAGTAACAAGTCTCCGGGACCAGACGGCATTCACCCAAGGGTTCTGAAAGAACTCAAATGTGAAATTGCGGAGTTATTAACAGTGGTTTGTAACCTATCCTTTAAATCCACTTTGGTACCAAATGACTGGAAGATGGCCAATATAACACCAATATTTAAAAAAGGCTCTAGAGGAGATCCTGGCAATTATAGACCGATAAGTTTAACATCAGTACCAGGCAAATTAGTAGAAACACTAGTAAAGAGTAAAATTGCAAGGCACATAGAAGAGCACGAATTGTTGGGCAAAAGTCAGCATGGTTTCTGCAGAGGGAAGTCGTGTCTAACTAATCTGTTAGAATTCTTTGAAAGGGTTAATAAACATGCGGACAAGGGGCACCCAGTGGATATAATATACCTAGATTTCCAGAAAGCCTTTGACACGGTCCCACACCAAAGGCTTTTACGTAAATTAGGTGGTCATGGGATAGGAGGAAAGGTCCTTTCATGGATCAAGAATTGGTTAAAAGACAGAAAACAAAGGGTGGGAATAAATGGTAAATTTTCACAATGGAGGAGGGTAACTAGTGGTGTTCCCCAGGGGTCAGTACTGGGACCAATCCTGTTCAACTTGTTCATCAATGATGTAGAAAATGAGGTAAGCAGTGAGGTGGCCAAGTTTGCAGATGACACAAAGTTGTTCAGGACAGTCAAAAGCAAAAGGGATTGTGAAGAACTACAAAAAGATCTCAGCAAACTGAGTGATTGGGCAGCAAAATGGCAAATGAAATTTAATGTGGGTAAGTGTAAGGTAATGCATGTTGGAAAAAATAACCCAAATTACACGTACTACATGATGGGGTCAAATTTAGCTACGACAGATCAGGAAAGGGATCTTGGAGTTATAGTGGATAGTTCTATGAAGACATCCACGCAGTGTGCAGCGGCAGTTAGTAGGGCAAATAGGATGTTAGGAATTATTAAAAAAGGGATAGATAATAAGACAAAAGATATCATACTTCCCCTATATAAAACTATGGTACGCCCACATCTCGAGTACTGCGTGCAGATGTGGTCTCCTCACCTCAAAAAAGATATATTGGCATTAGAAAAGGTTCAGAAAAGGGCGACTAAGATGATTAGGGGCTTGGAAAGGGTCCCATATGGGGAGAGGCTAGAGAGACTGGGACTTTTCAGTTTGGAAAAAAGGCGATTGAGGGGGCGATATGATAGAGGTATATAAAATCATGAATGGTGTGGAGAAAGTGATTATAGAAAAATTATTTACCTTTTCCCATAATACAAGAACTAGGGGACACCAAATGAAATTGATGGGTAGTAGGTTCAAAACTAATAAAAGGAAATTTTTCTTCACACAGCGCACAGTCAACCTGTGGAACTCCTTGCCCGAGGAGGCTGTGAAGGCCAGGACTCTATTAGGGTTTAAAAAAGAGCTTGATAAATTTTTGCAGGTTAGGTCCATAAATGGCTATTAGCCAGTGATAAAGTATGGTGCCCTAGCCTTCATAACAAGGGCAGGAGATGGATGGCAGGAGATAAATCACTTGATCATTGTCTTCTGTTCTCCTTCTCTGGGGCACCTGGCATTGGCCACCGTCGGCAGATGGGATGCTGGGCTCGATGGACCTTTGGTCTGACCCAGTATGGCCATTCTTATGTTCTTATGTTCTTATTCTGCCCCCGCCCACTTCCTCTGGAGAGCATGACAGGTGGCTGCTTCAGCGGGTGGGGCTGGCTGAGACGGTGTGGTAAGAGAACCACTGGGGGAGGCTGAAGTCACTGGCAAGGGGCCAGGATCTGCCATGGTCGCGTGGCCGGGTGGTGCAGGGGGAGGCCTGCTCCAGTGGCCAGAGCTGCCCCATGGCGGGGGGAGGGGCAGGGCCTGTTCTGGCTGCTGGGGCTGGGAACAGGACCTGCTGCATGGCGGGGGAGGGGTGGGGTCTGCTCCGGTGGCTGGGAACATGTGTGTGTTAATAAATTGGGTGCCACAGTGGCACCCATCCGAACAAGCGCACATGACCTCAATATTGGTGCACAAGACAAAACTCACTCCACACATGGTTGGAAAATCTTAGAGGGAACACTGCCTACTACACTTGCTAGTCTTTAAAGTACCACTGGGCTCCTTGTTATTTCTCAAAGCAAAGCGAGGAATAAAGTTAAAGGGTTAAAATGATTAGGTCTGTGATATACGTTAAAAAACAACAACAAATAACTGTCATAGTGATACGGTTTCACATATGCCTATGGGCCCCATTACAATAAAACATAGAATCATAGGGCCAAAAGAGACCGCAGGAGGCCATCGAATCTAACTCCTCACTAAAAGCAGGACCAATCCCAACTAAATCTAATGGACTATAGAGAACCTGGATGTCCTGGTTAAGGCTACTGAATTGCAAACACAATTCACTTGATGTCCAAGTTCATTGAGAAATAACGGCAGAAAACTTGTTTACTCGGTGAAAGTAAATAGAGCTGCCAAAGGGAATTAGAACCCTAGTATAATCCTGAAATGCTCTTGATATGATGGGCAGGAAGCCTTCGCATCCCTTTGTCTCACAGGCAGGTCAGCTTGCTTTGGGGATATTGATATTCAGAAATCCTGGCCCACAGAACTTGCCTTATTGGCAGGACTTCATATAATGTTACATAAAGTGTGAAATAATTAGGTCTGGCTTTCAGGTCTGTTGGCTCCAGAGAAACAAACCCTCCTAATAGACTAGTGTGTGGCAGCATTCTGTTTCAATCAAGTACAACGTCTTCCAAGCTGTAGGGTTTTTGATCCAAAGGTGATTTACAGAAAAGAAAAACATGTGAAAGGAAAAAATATTCTGGGAAGGACTTCAATAGCCGCACGCTCTCCCGTGGTCCTCATCTGCCAAGCTGTAAATCACATGTCCATCGTACACTGGGTAGGACTCTGTTTTGTTATTTTGTTTCCTATTTTTGTTCTCTGCCCGAGATTAGTGTGTTTGTCCATCCAAAGTAATAACCCATTTTTAAAGGGCACTGAACACTAATAAATATTAATGGAAGTTGCAGGTGCTCAGCTTAATATTGGGTCTATTATG
The DNA here is from genome assembly GCA_032595735.1 of Pelochelys cantorii. Taxonomy (NCBI): domain Eukaryota; kingdom Metazoa; phylum Chordata; order Testudines; family Trionychidae; genus Pelochelys; species Pelochelys cantorii. Next base: position 36,133,271 of record CM064340.1, read on the forward strand.
CACCTACCTGGATGTGGATGCCATAAGCTGAGTGGTAGGACTAACTTCCTAGGTGGCACTAGATGTCCATAGCCCCGACTGTCTGCTGATTTATGCTCTTTCCATACATAGACTACCATTGACTTTAGTGGGCCACTCCGAACATGAGTTGGTCTGTTGTGATTAGAAAACACAGGACAATGTTATTTACCATGGTATTTTTATCTGTCTGTATTACAGATTCTTTCAACCCTCTTATAGAATTGAAATAAATGAATCCCTTAAGTAGAACTAGAATTTCTAACCTACGAAAATATATTAGATTTCAAATGTAAAAGGTGTTTAGAAAAAAGTAAAAAATGTACAGAACAGTGCATCTGATTTATAAGATCTGCTATCTGACTTAACGATAAGAGACCCTACAGGCACCTGATCTATAACTACACTGAGGTGAAACAAAAACAACAAAAGTAATTTGGGTGCAAACTGTCTTAGTTCGGGAAAAAGCAAACCAACCATATTCTGCTTCAGGTGCATTTAAGCAATATGTGTGGAAACAAGATCTATGTATTGCACTGTGAGCTTTTAAAAGAGCTGGACACAACAAACTCCATAATGAGTGCAACCCTTCTGCCAGGTAGCACCAGTAGTAGCCAAGGCTGGGTTCAGTATCTAGGGGTTACTCTCCATCCATCCAACACAGAACTGGCTCAAGCTTCCACCCAGTAACTTGGGAAATTCACACAACACCCCTGAGTGCTCTGGGAGGTAATGCTTCCCCACTCGCATGCACAGAGTCTGAGTGTAGAAAAGAAACTTCTAATAAAAAGGGTGAGAAGTAACTTGGCATTAATTTGAGAAAACACCACAAAGTTAATAACCAAAACCATGAGTGAACGTCCCAGCTCAAGTAGGTTGGGCAATGTCCTTTTCCTCTCAGGCTCTCACATCCAGCAATGTAAACGTCCTTTTCACATGCCCAACCCTTCTCTGCATCCACTCACAGTCACTGCCCTTGGTCAGGGCAGACCAGAGTTCAGAGGTGCAGCTTGCGACCAGGGGCTGTTAACAGGGAGTTTGGAGAAGGAGTTCTCCAGATAGAGGAAGCTAATACAGGACCCTCGAGGGAAGTGGCTGTCTGTGTGTGTATTTGTGTTTGTGTTTGGGGTTTTCTTGCTGTGTGCTGAGCTTGTGTTTGGCTGTTTGGTTTTTTTTTCTCCTTTCCCTTCCCCTTCCCCTTCCCCTTCCCCTTCTCCCTCCCCCCCCCCGCCCCCCCCCCCGTCACGGAGTGAGTGCTGTGGCTGGCAGGTGGAAGCTGTGAGCTTCTAATCAGGGTTTGAAATCTAGAAGCCTCTGCTCATTGGTTGAGCCTTAATCAGGGGGAGGGGTTATCAGGCAGTCCAGGACTTTATAAAGGAGTGAGTCAGCAACCAGGAAGCTTGCGAACAGGGGCTGTTAACAGGGAGTTTGGAGAGGGAGTTGGGGAGTGGGAAGGGGGTGAGATACACTCACCATTCTTTAAAATCTTTTCACTACACTCCTGCCCTTCAAGGACACATTTAATAACAACTGAGGAATCTCTCAGAAGGAAGCCAGGTGTGGATGGTGATATGTCTGCTGTTGTTACCTGCACAGCATGTGCCATGTTTGTATTCCTCCCAGAAGACAGAAGGGATTTCATCTGTACTAAGTGCAAGCTGGTCACCATTTTGGAAGAAAAAATTAGAGGACTTGAGGGCCAAGTATCGACCCTAAGTTCTATCAGAGAGGATGAAGACTTCCTCGATAGAAGGCAGTGTCTAATCCTGCAGGCACAGCAGGCTGAAGAGTCAGTCAGGGCAGTACAGGATAAGGAAGAGAACTGGCAGCATGTAACCTCTAGAAGGAGAAGAAGGCCAACTCAGGTATCCCCCATCCCTGTAGAGGTAAGTAACTGTTATCAGGCTCTCTCCACAGGCACTGCGGTGGAGAATGCTTTGGTGGGGGCCTCTCAGGGAAGAAATCAGAAGGGAATACCATCTACCGGAAGGCATGAGGTGCATAGTCCTAAGGATGGGGGTTCCATGACCACAACCTCCAAAAGAAGAAGATGGGTGGTGGTGGTTGGGGACTCCCTCCTAAGAGGGACTGAGTCATTCATCTGCCATCCAGACCTGCAATCTCGAGAAGTGTGCTGCTTACCGGGAGCTCACATTCAGGATGTGACCCAGCGTTTTCTGAAAGTGATTAAACCTTCGGATCGCTACCCATTCCTGCTTCTCATGTAAGAACTAACGATACAACCAAGAATGACCTTGAGTGGGTCACAGAAGATTATGTAGCGCTGGGAAGAAGGATCAAGGAATTTGAAACACAAGTGGTGTTCTCATCCATCCTTCTGGTTGAAGGAAAAGGCCCGGGTAGGAATCATCTAATTGAGGAAGTAAATGCGTGGTTATGCAGGTGGTGTCAGAGAGAGGGCTTTGGTTTCTTCGACCATGGGACTCTGTTCCAGGCACAAGGATTGTTAGGAAGAGATGGGATCCACCTAACCAAGAAAGGAAAGAGCATCTTCATGGGCAGGCTTGCAAACCCTCTGAGGAGGGCTTTAAACTAGGTTTGTTGAGGGACGGTGACCAAAGCCCTGAGGTAAGTGAAGAAGTCGGACACGAGGAAGAGTCACAAGGAGGAACAAGCAACAAAGGAGGACCCCTGATTCGGATGGAGAAGGCAGGGCGATCAACTGGTTATCTAAGTTGTTTGTACACAAATGCGAGAAGCCTGGGAAACAAACAGGAAGAATTAGGAGCCCCGGCCCAGTCGAAGAACTATGATTTGATTGGAATAACGGAGACTTGATGGGATGACTCACATGACTGGAGCACTGCCATATAAGGGTATAAACTGTTCAGGAAGAACAGGCGGGGGAGAAAAGGAGGAGGAGTTGCATTGTATGTAAGAGAGCAGTATGATTGCTTGGAGCTCCAGTATTTAGAGGGAGAAAAGACTGTTGAGCGTCTATGGGTTAAGTTTAGAGGTGGAAGCAACAGGGGTGATGTTGTGGTTGGGGTCTGCTATAGACCACCGGATCAGGTGGATGAGGTAGACAAGGCTTTCTTTGGACAACTGAGAGAAGCTTTCAGATCGCAGGCCCTGGTTCTCATGGGCGACTTTAATCACCCTGACATCTGTTGGGAGACCAATACAGCAGTACACAGACAATCCAGGAAGTTTTTGGAGAATGTTGGGGATAACTTTTTGGTACAAGTGCTGAAGGAACTGACAAGGGGCCATGCACAGCTTGACCTACTGCTCACAAACAGGGAGGAACTAGTAGGAGAAGTGGAGGTGGGTGACAACCTGGAAAGCAGTGATCATGAGATGTTAGATTTCAGGATCCTGGCCAAAGGAAGAATGGAGAGTAGCAAAATACACACCCTGGACTTCAGAAGAGCAGACTTTGACTCCAGCAGAGAACTGATGGGCAGGAGTCCCTGGAATGCTTACATGAAAGCAGTCCAGGAGAGCTGGCAGTATTTTAAAGAAGCCTTATTGAAGGCACAGGAAGAAACCACCCCGATGTGCAGCAAGAAAAGCAAATATGTTATGCGACCAGATTGGCTTACCGGGGATATCCTTGGTGAGCTTAAACACAAAAAGGAAGCTTACAAGAAGTGGAAACTTGGACAGATGACTAGGGAGGAGTATAAATATATTGCTCAAAAATGCAGGAGAGTTATCAGGCAGGAGAAAGCGCAATTGGAATTGTAGCTAGCAAGGGATGTGAAGGATAACAAGAAAGTTTTCTACAGGCATGTTAGCAATAAGAGGGTGATCAGAGAGGGTGTGGGGCCCTGTGGGATGAGGGAGATAATCTAGTGACAGATGATGTAGGAAAAGCTGAAGTACTCAATGCTTTCTTTGCCTCTGTCTTCACGGACAAGGTCAGCTCGCAGACAAATGCACTAGGCAACGCAGCATGGGAAGGAGATGGACAGCCCTTGGTGGGGAAAGAACAAGTTAGGAACTATTTAGAAAAGCTAAACAAAAATCCATGGGCCCGGATTTAATGCATCTGAGGGTACTGAGGGAGTTGGCAAGTGTCTTTGCGGAGCCTTTGGCCATTATCTTTGAAAACTTGTGGAGATTGGGAGAGATCCTGGATGATTGGAAAAAGGCAAATGTAGTGCCCATCTTTAAAAAAGGGAAGAAGGACAATCCAGGGAAATACAGACCAGTCAGCCTTACCTCAGTCCCCAGAAAAATCATGGAGGGGATCCTCAAGGAATCCATTTTGAAGCACTTGGAAGAGGGGAGAATGATCAGGAATAGTCAACATGGATTCACAAAGGGCAAGTCGTGCCTGTCCAATCTGATTAGCTTCTATGATGAGGTAACTGTAGATATGGGCTCTGTAGATATGGGAAAGTCAGTGGATGTGATATACCTTGACTTTAGCAAAGCTTTTGATACAGTCTCCCACAATATTCTTGCCAGCAAGTTAAGGCAATATGGATTGGATAAATGGACTTTAAGATGGATAGAAAGCTGGCTAGACTGTTGTACCCAACAGGTAATGATCAACAGCTCGATGTCAGATTGGCGGTTGGTTTCTGGAGGAGTGCCCCAAGGGTTGGTTCTAGGGACGGTTTTGTTCAACATCTTTATTAATGACCTGAATGAGGGGATGGATTGCACCCTCAGCAAGTTTGCAGATGACACTAAGCTACGGGGAAAGGTAGATACGCTGGAGGGCAGGGATAGGGTCCAGAGTGATCTGGACAGATTAGAGGATTGGGCCAAAAGAAATCTGATGAGGTTCAAAAAACAGCAGCCACTGGGATAATTTTTTAAAATGACGACTCCTTATGGAGTCAGTTCTTGTTCTATCATTAGAAGGGGGGGGGGGGCGGACGTGGAGGAGGAGAAACATGTTGAGCCAGTCTTACAGCTCATGCCTGGAGGTCATGCAGCCTGCTGATATGGAGTTCTGCCCTCCCTCCCATTTGACTTCACAGAGTTCTGGCAGAGGAAGCCTTGTCCATCTGAGATTCTTTACACTTCTCTCCTTTGAACTGAGTTAAACACAGTCTGACTTTCTGCATTCCCCCAATAATTGCAAACATTTGTGGTGATATTTTACAATTCCTGAATTTAATGTTAACACCATTTGTGACCCCACAACAGCCAAATTAGTTGCAATGGGCAAAACATCATTCTAACAGTGGAATATCTAGCAGGCCTGAGCAAACTGAGTGATGTGTATTTACATAACCACACCCAGGATTTCTTTCCCATTCCAGCTGGCTGTGATGGAAGCATTGATTCAGACCCTGGTTACATGAGCTGGTAGTTAGGAACCTTAGTTAGGAACCTTAGCTCATGAATGAAAATAGGAGGTTTTTTAAAAAGCAGTGCCTTGCATTTCCCTGCACAACTGTATTTCAAAATACCTGCTTGGCCCTTCCCTGTCAAAGCTATACAAGTTATCATTGATGTATTTTGCATATGGCTACCGTATAATGATGCAATCTCAAAAAAAAAAAAGAAGTCTGTCGTGGCAGTACTTATAAATGTGTTGTATTTAAGATACAAATCATTTGTTAAGTGCAATGAGTACAAGAATCATAGAATTTCAGCTCTTTTTCTTCTTGTCAGTATCTGAGGAAGTGAGCTGTAAACTCATAAAAGCTTATGCCCTAATCAATTTGTTAGTCTTTAAAGTGCCACTGGTCTCCTTGTTATTTTTCACAGTGAAGTTAGAAATAAAGTCAAAGAGTTAAAATGATTAAGTCTGTGATATACGTCCAGCAGTGGATGGGGAAAAAATGGTTCAGGTAGGGGCTGTTTCTTCCTTACATTTTTCGTAGTACCCATATATTAAAAGGACCAGTGAAGTTAATGGGGATATTCATGACAGCAAGGCCTGTACTAGCCCCCAAAGAAGGGGAGGTTTATTTTGTTTTGTGGGGGAAGCTCTTGTATCACAGAAGATCTAGACACAGCAAAAATAAAGACAATTCTATCTTTTTGTTGCTCTTTCTCACACAGTTGCTCACTTTTGATCTCTTCAACTACTTGCCTCTAGTATCTCTGAAGTCTAAGTTTCATGATGCAAATAGAAAATAGCAAGAACATCAAAGGATGTTTATCTGAAATTTAAATCTCAACCCTTGTTCTCAGCGTTGTTCTCATCATGCCTGGTTACAAATTACTGTTTGAGCTCTACAGCCTATTGTTTCCCTCTTTGAAACACAATTCCTCCTTGCCAGCAACTTGTTTTCGGTGGAACCAACTGCCTCTGTGGGATTACCCAGCAGAAAGATTTGGATGCACCTCAAAGCATGGTCTCAGCCCATTAGGGTCTAAGTCCTCTGGCCCAATGCATCTCCCAGAAGTATCACGTCATATGTCATCAAACTATTGTGTCATCTGCTGATTCTCTGAATTGTGTGTGGTAAAGAGCAGCCCGAGAAATGAAAAAAAATTCTCACCTGCCTTTGTACCTTGGCATGAGGCAAAAGCGACTGGGGGAGGGGGAGGGCCACTAGCCACGTGACTCCCACCCCCAGCCCAACCTCAGGCCCCACCTCTCTCCACCCCTGCTCTGCCCCCACCTGCCTCTTCCTTTTCCTCCAAGCTATGCAGTTTCGGGCACTGTTTTAACTGGACTTTAACGTCATCCATTCGCATATCCTGTGATCTACTGAACACTGCAGACTTCCCAAAGGAGAAAGCTCAGGCAACCACAATCAAGTTAAGGGTATGCAGGAGGAGAGGTTCATAGTACCATCTCTTTCACCCCGGGCAAATAGGACACCATTTGGATTAAGTGCTCTTGACTTCTTTTTTACAGACGGCTTTAGTCTTTCTGTGTAAGGCATGTGTCTTTCTCTGAGTTCAAATTTTTAAAGCAGTAAAGTTATATTTAAAATAGCACTCTGGCTTGCCAGCAGATAGGTAATGAACTCAATTTCCTGTAGAGCAGACTGCAATATTAAGACAATTTAAAAAAAATATTTTACTGTTTTTTGGCATCTCACATCAAAATAAGCCCAATTCACCAGTCTTACTTGAACAGGTTATGAACCATGACTTTCATGCTTTGACTTACCTACTTCCAGTTGCTGCAAAATAAATACATACAAAAATACAGTGGAACTATGCGCACTGTACAACACAATCTACTATGAAAGATGTGCTTCAATGGGACATTGAACAAAAATAACCTGGTAATTCAAAGCTACTACTGTATATACTTTGCACAGTATATTTTTGTCTTGTCATAATAGCATTGTCTAATAATAAAGAGTTAAGGCCATTGCTGGAAGACATTGTTTTGAAGTAAGGGTATTTCTGAACTCTGGGTTGATCCATCTCCCAATTCCCTGAATGTCTTAGTTTAATGGCAGTCCCTGATGTGACAGTAGCACTTTGTGAAAGAAAAGTTGATCAATTACAGACTCCCAGACTGTAGAGCACAGCTGAGCTGTTGATTCAAACAGATGCTATATTGCTTCAAAATCCAGTGGGAACCTTATGAGTTTCACTCTCCATTTAGGAACAAAAGGCAGCACAGTCAACACACTGAAACACATCACTTGACACTGAATAAAGAACTAAACCCATCAGTTGTACTGGGACATGAATCCAGGCTGCCAGATAGAGATCTTTGGCAATGTGATACCTCAGGATTAAAACAGCCTCACATTTCCTGCTTTTAGCACTTCCAGTAAGAGTATTCCTGAAATTTTGACTGGACCCTGGGCTGCCATGGCAGAGAAAGGAAGACTCTGAAATCGGACTTTAGATTTATTGCTCGTAACATTCCCTTTATAGGAGACTCCATTAAAACGTCTAGTCTAAAATACAACCAGACTGTTTTAGATAAATAGTTAATGTCAAATATTTACCTTTATAATATTTAATCTAAACTTGGATATATGCATGCCACTACACGAGTACCTCCATGATTGTTGCTACCTGATAAAATGTTAGTAATGCAAGACATTTGAGGGGGAAACTAGACAAAGGATCACACTATAAAGTTACCACAAATACTCATAATTAGATACATTAGTGCAGCGATTCCCAACCACTGGTCCGCAGACCAGTGGCGGGCTGCAAACCCCTGCCTGCTAGGCCGCAGGACATTGTCAGGCCACGCCCCCAGCTTTTAATTAGCCTTGCTTGCTGGGATTCTCCATAAGGGTATACCCTTCCCATCTACTTCCCCACGCAGCAGCAGAGTGAGTGGTATGGCAGGACACTGAGTGTGCTGTGAGTGAAGCCAGGGTTGTGGTGAGGCTGTCCCTACACAGTCCAGCTGACGAGGATGCATGGAGAGCGGCTGCAGGGCTGTGGGGACGTCTGAGGCCATGTGGTGGGCGGCTGGGGCCTGTAGTGAGCACTTAGCAGGGAGGCCAGGACCTACTGTGGCCACGTGGCAAGGGAGCCAGGGCCTGCTCCAGTGGCTGAGGCCAAGGCTGGTGGGCGGCTGCTCTGGTGGCTGGGGTTGAATAACATAACATGGGGGGGGGGGGGCGCAGGAGTTAGGGTTGGAGTGTATGGAAGGCCTGGGGTGCATATTTTGGCAAACTGGTAACATCTTATCTGCATATTTGCATATTCATTATACGTATAATGAGTATGCAAATGTTGCCAGTCTGCCAAAAGTTTGTGAATGGGTTTGCCGGTCTCCGGTATAAAAAAGGTTGGGAAAAACTGCATTAGTATGAGGGGCAGTATTAGATGACTTAGCTTTGAGTGTGCACATTAACATGCCATTTTCATATTTAGAGTTTTAGGACACAGTGAAGCTATCAATATATGTTACTTGATTAATCCAATCTAGTGTTGCTTGTAAAAAGTAAAGAACCAAGTAAATATACCTGGACAGCTCCAATATTTCAAGTGACCATTCCTTGAAAGTTTTGAAATCATGCTGTTTTATAGAAACACTATAAAAAGTTATGCATAGAACAGAGTAAGTTCTATAGAATCATGAGGTCACACGAGGAAGTAAAAAAAAGCGATGTTGAAGCAACAGGAGCTCACAAATACTCTTGACAAGCAATCAAAAAATTGCAAGCTTCATCATAAACAATTCACTCGCTAGTGATTATTAAACAGAAGTGCATTTTAAATCTAAAAATCATGATATTAAATATGTATGACCCATTTCTCAGTCCCAAATGAAAGGTCACAATAACATTTTGCTGCTAAATCTATATCAAATTTCAAATAAATGCCAATAAATGCCTTCAGGCTTATAAGTTGCAACTTGCTCTCTACTCATTTTTTAATTCCAGAAGCATTGTCCCAAGTAAAGATAAAGATCTGAAGACAAAGGAGGTCCCTTGTTCTAATCAAGGTTCCACTTAGAAAGCAAACTGAACATGAATTGGGCTTAAAATAAGGCAAAATTATTGAAAGCAAAATGTTAAATATAAAACATAGGAGACAAGGAATATCAGGCCAGGCACAATAAGGGGCCACATTGTGGAAGTTTAATTTGTTAAGCATGGGATTTTCAAAAAGTCTAAGGGGCATGTGATAGGATCACCATCCTCTTTTCCGTGGTATCAACTTTTAAGTTTTTGGACTTTTAAAGCAGATGAAGACCTGGGAAAGGCAGGGCTAGGTGTTGGAAGAGAGAAAGATAGTCCAAAAAGTAGCAGTTCTGCAGAAAAGGACCTGGGGATTACAGCGGATGAGAAGCTGGATATGAGTCAACAGTGTACCCCTGTAGGTTGCATTAGGAAGAGCATTGCCAGCAGATCCAGAGAAATGATTATTCCCCTTTATTCGGTTCTGGTGAGGCCACATCTGGAGTATTGTGTCCAGTTCTGCCCCCGCCCCCACTGTAGAAAGGATATGGATGCATTGGAGAGGGTCCAGCGGAGGGTGACCAAAATGATTAGGAGTCTGGAGTACATGACCTATCAGGAGAGACTGAGGGATTTGGGTTTGTTTAGTCTGCAGAAGAGAAGAGTGAGGGGGGATTTGATGGCAGCCTTCAATTTCCTGGAGGCTCAATTTCCTGAAGGGAGGTTCCAAAGAAGATGGGGAAAGGCTGTTCTCAGTAGTAATGGATGGCAGAACAAGGAGCAATGGTCTCAAGTTACAGTGGGAGAGGTCTAGATTGGACATTAGGAAAAACTATTTCACCGGGAGGATGGTGAAGTACTGGAATGGGCTACCTAGGGAGGTGGTGGAATCTCCATCCCTGGAGATTTTTAAGTCTTGGCTTGACAGGGACCTGGCTGGGTTGATTTAGTTGGGATTTGTCCTGCTTTGGGCAGGGGGCTGGACTTGATGACCTCCTGAGATCTCTTCCAGCTCTATGATTCTATGATTCTATGAAAAGAATAGCTAAAGAAAGTCAAGGCTACTATTTCTTTAAGGATCTGAGTCCAGAAGAGTTCCCCTCTTTCTTGACCAGCTCTATTTATTTATGTTCTGTGTCTTCCCTCAGACCAGGAGAAGGAGTGCTATTTGTGGATCTCCCTCAGTGAAGCGTGAAAGGTAAGGCAAGGGATTGCATAGAGAACTGCGGAAATGGTTTCTGAAAAAGACACAGGCCCAAGAAGAAGGGGTGGGTAATTTCTTGAACCCAAAGAGTGTTAATTTCAAGCTTGTTTGGAGTTAAGAAAAGTAGAACCCTAGCAGAGGGACTCTTGACCTTTTAGAGTGCATTGGGTTTTTAAATGACCTTGCAAGGAGGCAAACTGAAGTGGAGGCTGTAGTCATACTTGGCCCGCCAGGGGCACTATAGAGAAGGCATCTCATTTATCAAGGGACAAAAGGCCTAACTTTCATCTCCAATTTATTTGAAAATCCCAGCCCAAAGTTTTGAAGAAAACCTCTCCTTGATTTGCCGCACCTTGAACCTCTAACAGAAGGGCATTTTACTGAAACTTTTGCCAATCATCTGTCTGAAAAAGCAGCAAGTACCTTAAAGGGTGCAATCATTCAAAACATCAGGAAAGGAGTAAAACCGTCGGAGACTTCACCTGTTGGTATGGAGTCTTTAACCAAATCATAGAGGGTCTATTCAACACAGATGTCTCTCTCTTTCTCTCTCTCAGCAAATAAAACACGACTTGTTACGAACTATCGAATCACTGGAGGAATATTTTTTCTTTTTTTTTTTAGAAGTTGTCTAACAGGAACACTCAGTATGGTCTTGTGTTTTCAACCTGTAAAATAGCTGAGCAAACTGACTGTCTCACACAGGGTGAAATTTGCCCTGTGCAAACATTCTCCAAGGCTTGTGGATCGCTCAAATCTCCTGTGACAACGAGCTTTAACAGATGAGTGGAGACTTTCTGCAGCAGAGAGGTGACATGGTGGGGGGAGCGGGGAGGACAAGGTCAGATAGTAATACCCAAAGAAATGGACAGTTCAGAAATGTCTTTGGCGGAAGAACATTAGGTCATAGTGGAGCCATACTCCCCCTCTTGGTGACTAGATAATAGACGGATAGACATAAAGAATGCATACATCCGCCTATGAATCTGATCATTTTAGGGGGATCATAAGAGTATGCAACTGCAGCAATACAATTTTGGGCATGTTTTGGTATGTAACCCATTAAGTTAAATTTACTGAACTTTGTGTGAAACTATAATATAAACCATATGCCAATGACTGGCTGCAAAACTGTTTCTCATTAATATACTTAAAAGCTTGGAAAATTCATGTTTTGCATGGAAAGATGTAAAAAATAAGATTCAATAGCTTAAGCTGCTTTTTATGAACTGCACATCCAATCAATACTGTTGGTGACTCTTATGCCACATTACATTAATAGATCATTGTATAAGAGAGGGGAACAGGTACAGGATAAACCAGGACAAAAACCTCCACAGGAAAAAAAGCCCCTTAAGCCTAGGAAAAATGAGATGATTAAATTAATCAAGATGATTTAAGTTCAAATCCTGGTACATCTTGCCAAACTAGGCCAGAGCACAAGTGGAGGGGAAATACTGATGGGAAAGCTTGGAAAAATCATAGAATCATAGAATACTAGAACTGAAAAGGACCTTGAGAGGTCATCAAGTCTAGTCCCCTGCCCTCTCAGCAGGACCAAGCACCATCTAGAGCATCCCTGATAGATGTCTACCTAGCCTGCTCTTAAATATCTCCAGAGATGGAGATTCCACAACCTCCTTAGGTAATTTATTCCAGTGTTTAACCAGCCTGACAGTTAGGACATTTCTCCTAATGTCCAACCTAAACCTTCTTTGCTGTAATTTAAGCCCATTGCTTCTTGTCCTATCATCAGAGGTCAAGGAGAACAATCTTTCTCCCTCCTCTTTGTAACACCCTTTCAGATACTCTCAGTCTTTTCTTTTCCAAACTAAACAAACCGATTTTTTTCAGCCTTCCCTCCTAGGTCATGTTTTCTAGATCTTTAATCATTTTTGTTGCTCTTCTCTGGACCCTCTCTAATTTCTCCACATCTTTCTTTAAATGTGGTGTCCAGAACTGGACACAGTATTCCAACTGAGGCCTAACCAGCACAGAGTAGAGTGGAAGAATTTCTTGTGTCTTGCTCACAACATTCCTGTTAATGCATCCCATAATAAAGTTTGCTTTTTTATTTTTTGAAACAGTGACACGCTGTTGATTTGTCTTTAGTTTGTGGTCCACTATGACCCCTAGATCCCTTTCTGTAGTGCTCCTTCTTAGACAGTCACTTCCCATTCAGTATGTGTAAACTGATTGTTTCTTCCTAAGTGGAGTACTTTGCATTTGTCCTTATGAAACTTCATCCTATTTACCTCAGACCATTTATCCAGTTTGTCCTGACCATTTTGAATTATGACTCTCTCTTCCAAAGCACTTGCAACTCCCCCTCTCCCCAACTTGGTATCATCTGCAAACTTTATAAGCGTACTCTCTATCTAAATCTAAATAATAAGGTCCCATTCATCTATGGGCAAGAGCCACTGAAGTCAAAAGAGATTCAACCCTTGGGAGGAATGTGTTATTTTTTAATTTCTTAGTCTTAGTAGCCCTTGAAATCTCCTGCATATTTTGAATTGTGGATGTGACGTAGTGGGGGTGCAGTGGGGGTGCTGTCTGCTCTGTAACCCGGTGCCCCCTGCGCTGTGATGTGAGATTCTCACTGACTCTCCCAAATGTGTATTAACCCAGACACCTAGGCTCAGCCTCCCAGGGAGAGAGACAAAGGGAGGAAGGCGGAGACCAACACCTGGCTGGGGGGCAGGGCCTGGGAGGGTGGCGGTTGCTGTCTGGGAAGCATGGAGAGAAGAGGCTAAGCTGGGGCCTAGGGGTGATGGACCCTTAACCCTAGGGTCTGAGGCATCCTGGCCCTGGCTCCTGTAGCCACATCACATATGTGCTGTGCAGTATCCTGAAGGAACAATAAACCCCTCTCTATTCTACGACTGGCGGAGTCTGTTCTTCCTGCTATGGGGCTGCAGGATTTAGGGGAATCCAGGAGCGGCCTGAGGCAGCTGCAGCAGCTGGCACCCCAGGCGGAATGCGCAATTGGTACCCCTGCCTGTACGGCCGTCAATGGAGTGACGTCATCATTGGACACCCCGGGCGCCCCAGGATGTTATGATCGGGCATCCCGTGCGCCCTGTGATGTCATCATCGGGCACCCCAGGCACCCCGTTGAAGGCAGCGCCCTAGGCGACGGCCGAGTCCGCCTATAGTCACGGGCCGCCCCTGGGAGAACCCCAACTCGCCATCACAGTTGTAATCCCAGTTTTCCCACTGAAGCACTTCAACACCTCTGCCCTTGCCTTTCCGCCTTTCCTCCACCATTTATATTTCGACTATAAACTCTTCAGGGCAGAAATTCTTACATAATAGGATCCCATTGTTCTGAATGTAGTTCATGTATCACTTGAGGCCTCAGAAACTATTGCAATACAAATCAAATGCAAAGACCCAAACAACTTGTTGTGGATAACAATCATGTTTACTTTTGTTAGTGGGAGAGAATGAGTCAAAAAAGCGAATGGATAGTTAGTGACATATAGCGAGGTGACTGGCATTGATGCTTGTTTCAACAAATCCCGGTGGTGTAGGGTGTTAACTTTGTGGATGCATAGCTCTAACTGGTAGATGCTAACTGACTCTTGGCCAAATAACATAAGCAAATTGATCTTGATGGGATAGTGAAAATGTTAGACAGAAATGCAAGATAGCATTACCATGCCCCTTATCCAAAAGCATCCCTGAGCTTCTTGGACAACTAATTTATTCTAGATTCAGATGGCACTGAGGGCCGAAAGTGCCTTTATTTTTATCTGTGCTTGGCAACTCAATAGGGAACATTCCTTTCTGGACTTAGCCTCAGCAGGTAGCTTTGTCTTCCAGACTTGAAGCACAAAGTAGTTCCCATATGACACTACTCAGAAAACCTGAAATTGCACATTTGCTTCATAAAATTAGCTAAAGGAAAAGTATTACTCTAGTTGATAGACAACACTGCTCCCTTGTTGTCTCTTCATGCCATTCAGTGTGTTGAATCCAATCTGCAGAGCTCCATATGCATTTTGTCTGAACTTCTTGAGAAAGTTCATTTGAATTTGTGGCTATGATACTGATCTCCATCATGACCTGGAGTTAGCTACTATGACATAATTTACTCATCTGTTTAATTGATACATTAGTCCTCTTTCAAGAGGAGCTTAGTTCATGTTGGTAGAGAACTTTAGGTTCTTGATATATGATTTAAGAGTGAAAAGCAGTATTTGGATAGTTTGGATCTGATTCAGATGTCCACCAAACATTTCAGGTCTGCATCAGCATTTTTCTACAAAACATTTGTGGGAAAATTTCCAACCAGCTTTAATTCTGAGACAAAAGATGGATTTGATAGATTAACACTTGTGTATTGTTGACTTGAAGTATATGCTGAACCCCACATGTAACCCAGAAGACATTTTAAGCAGAAACACTAAGGGTCAAGTAATCCCTCAAGTTCAGTTTCAGGATGAAAAGCACTCATCTAATTCAAGACTGTATACTGTCTAGGATGCTAAACTGAAATCCCACCAAGAATGAAAACTGAGTTGGTAATTACTTCCATTATTAAACTAAATTCAGATGGATCAGAGACTGATTTAGCCATTTTGGGGTTCATGCAATGAGGGCAAAGGACACACACTCTACCATCATTTTAGTTCCTGAGAGTGCGTGAGGGAGCAATCTAGGAAGATCCATGACTGAAGAGGTCTGACCGGATCCTCTAAACTTGCTTAGGTCCACTGAAACAACACTGACTGAGGTTCTGAGTCTTCTTGGCTTTCTGTTAGGTCCAAACCATGGTGAACAGAAGACAGTGAAGGAGAGGTTGACTAAAAGTGAAGTCTATTCCTCTGAGGTTGTTTTTTCAGTTGGAGACAGAGCTTTAAGCCACTCAGTTTCTAACACTGTGGAAGTAGTTCTAGATTCAGGGACTGGCGACAACAATACTATTAACAGCCCTTGGCTAAGTGAAAGATGAAGACAATTCAGCTTAAACAAAAATAGAAAGATAAAACCAAGCATCAAGGCAGAAGGATGTTTCTGAGACTAGAAAATAAGAGGAACAGACCATACCTCAATATAATAGCAGAGATACTAATTCATGAGACAAAATACAATTTGTAAAACTCAAATGCCATAGAAGTAATTAAAGTAATACAGAGGAGGAAGAAAGAGAGAAACATGATCATGGGACTCAAAAAGCAGAACAGCATTACCTGTAATGGGTAACACTTTCTGCTCCTATGAACTTTTACATGGGAGGGGGTAAATTGGTGCCATTTTCTGTACTATTATTAGGAATCTTTGTTACAGAAAGGATAATGAGAAGAAGGGGATAATAAATTAGTCCTTAACTTTCTGTGATAACTCTTCCTGGTGCATGACATACTAAACGAGGACAAAAAACTTGAGTGTATTGCATTTGTATGACAATCTTGGACATAACTTATAAAAAGAGGTCACAGAAAGCATTTGTTTGTGAAGTGAGATTGCAGGAAGGAGTGGAAATTAAAACAATGAACCATTCTCAAGCGATTATTAAAAAAGGTAATTGCATGACACTGTAATCACATGCTCATGAAATGCCAGAGGAGAGTAACAAAGATTTCCATTCTGTTCGAAATGGAAGACCAAACCATATACTGTAGTCTGTGCCAGCTTAATTGAAAACACATCAGAAGCAAAGAGATGATATCTGGTTAGCATCGCAGAAAACAAAAAGGGTTCCCTGCCTAAGCAGTAGGTTTTGTCGCAGGACACCATCTCTGCTCTGCCAGGACAAAATGGGGATTTTGATTTTCTCAGGTCAAGCACTGACACTGAAAGCTGCCACTGAGTACCCTGAACGCCCCCAAGTAACTTACTACTGAAAAGGACCTTCTTTAATGGAGAGTCAGGGGTAATGGAATTCCACCATATGTCCTTTCTTCCCTCTAATTCCTCGTGACAGGGCATCTACCCTGCACTGGCCCTTTAAGGGCAAAACCCAGCCCAGAGTGAGGGCTTAGAGCAAAGCTCCAGCTGAGGTGGCTGTTGCTAATTATGGTCCAGGTGGGGGCTCTATAAAGAAGGGCTCCTGGAGGGAGAGAGCTCTGATTTTATTCTTGCTCTGGCTGGAGAGCAAGAGGGACCTGGCTGCGTGGGAAGCAGGCGGCTTCCTGGAGGTAGAGCAGAGCTGGAGCAGGCAGGTGAGCAGGCAGAGCAGGGGAAGCTCTGGTCAGGCAAGCTCCCAGGCTGCAGAGCCTGACACCAGACCCAAATGCAGGAAGGCTGGAGAGAGACAGCCAGGGTAGGCCAAGGCAGCAGGTCCACACCCCCTAGCCAATGATGAAGACTGACAGTGGGTCACTGAGGCAAGGAGGGTTGAGGGGAACTAGGTTCCGTGGGAGGAGAGGGTCCTGGAGTGCAGAGACTGATAAAAACCCGCCCCAGAAGAGACACTGGAGTAGACACTGCCAGAGAGCAGTGTTCTGAAGAGGACGTTGTGGTCCAAGAGTGACGTGGGTCTGGACTGGAGAGTAGGGTTACCAGATGGTTGAAACAAAAATACCGAACACTCTCCCCCCCCCCCGCCAAAAAAAAACGGGAAAAAATTCTGTTGAAGGGGGGAAAAAAAGGGGAGGGGAAGACCAAAAAAAAAAGGACTCCAAGGACTTATTAAGCCAAAAAAAAAAAAATTAAAATAAAACAGCATTAAAACAGCATGTCCCCTTTAAGAGTGAGTGCAGGGATAGGAACAGGGGAGCAGCTGAACACTAAGACACAGGGTTGCCAGATGCCCGGCATTTTCACCTCCTAGCCAGGGGAAAATTCAGAGAATACCAGACAGCTCCGGTGTGCGGTATTCTCTGAATTTTTTTACCGGACAGGAGGCAAAAATACCGAACTGTCCGGGTGAATACCGGACACCTGACAACCCTACTGGAGAGTGGCGTGAGGACACGTAGACACCACCAGAGGGAGGCATCCAGCGAGCAGAGAAGAACTAATTCCCAGTGCTAGCAGCAAGGAGGTGCCTTGGCGCTGAGTCCACCCCGGGACACTCCTATTCTGGGGTGACCCTTTGGCTGTGGCTTTTGCACTGCTTTTATTTGGCCCTGGAAAAGGCCAGTTGTAGACTGACAATGGGGTGCAAAGAACTAACATGCCAGTTAATCGTAAAGGTCTTCATGTTGCTCCCCAATGAAGGAAAGAGATAAATGCAGTCAGTTCACGGATGCTTCCAGGTTGCTATGGGGCTTTATGTTTCTGTCCAGCTAGAGGCCTTTCCTGAGTTCATTAATATGCTGAGGAGGAAGCAGAACTTGTAAAAAGCAACCTGGTTAACCTTGTCCCTTCATCCAAGCTGCCTTTCTGTCATGGGCAGAGGAAGTGGTGGGGGAGCTAATTAAATCTCCTTGGTGCTGCCTCAACCTGGCTGCTCTTAGGATGGATACAGACCATGGACTTTACAGTCATGGTCAATGAGCAACTGCACTGCCACACACTATACACTAGCACAGGGAGGCACCTGGCCTTTGACAGATTTCCATAAGAAACATTCTCTACTGAGTTTCTACATCAAGGACCTGGCCATTTTGTGTTATCAGAGACTCAGTCAGATAGTGACCAGAGTCTTGGAGAACCTAATCCAGTAAAAGCAGCAGCCTTAAAGCCAACTCTCCATTGGTTGCTGACAAGCCCCCTATATTTATTTGATATGATACTCCATTTGGCTCCCATTCTAGAAGTAGAAAAAAAAGTATCTCATCCCAGCCTGTGGCACACATGTAACCACCAACAGGCAGATTTGAACCTGGGATCTCATAGGACCCTCTACAGCTTGAGCTATAAAGCCAGCTGTTTCTCAGTTTAGTCTGTAGAAGTCTCTTGTTCTTATCTGGTGCTGTAAGTGGTCTAAATGCCACTACATGGAACAGTGAACCACACTAGGGCTACATCTACACTGCAGGCTTCTTGCGCAAGAACTTTTTGCGGAAGAGATCTTCCGCAAAAAGTTCTAGCGCAAGAGCGCATCCACACTGGCATGTGCTTTTGCGCAAGAGAGGTCCATACTGCCATGGATGCTCTTGCGCAAGAAAGCTTTGAGGGCCATTCACAGAAAAAGCATTCACCTGTGCTTTTTCCTATAGGGGTTTCTTGCACAAGAAACCCCTGCTGTCCATCCACACACGCCTTTTTGCCCAAGAGCTCTTACACAAAAAGGCTTATTCCTCGTAGAAAGAGGAATAACTCTTGCACAAAAAGCCCTGTCTTCTGACGATCTACTGTACTTTTTCTTGTGCAAAAATATGCTGTAGTGTGGACGCTCCACGAGTTGGAGTGTGGACTCTGTAGTGTAGACGTAGCGTAGGTGTGTGGGTTGCACACAGACAGTCCATTATAGCAAACATCTTAAATAGCAACAAATGGTCTAGTAGCACTTTATAGACTAACAAAACATGTAGACGAATGAAGAAGTGGGCTGTGCTCACGAAAGCTCATGATACTGTCTACTTGTTTTGTTAGTCTATAAAGTGCTACCAGACCATTTGTTGTTTTTTTCTGTACAGACTAACTCAGCCACCCCCTGAAGCATCTTAAATAGCATCTGTCACAGTTCTGGGGACAACTGTATCTCTGTCCCTGCTCAGGGGTATCCTCTTAGGCCTTTGGTCTCTAGCAGTCACCTCTGTGAGTGGGAATCTAAGTCCCTATTCTGCAAATGTGTGAATGTAGGCTAGTGGTCCCCCTGCATTCAAATGCTTATTCCAGCAGTTCTGACCTTAGTCCAGGACCTGCCCCTTCTGCTCACTAGAAGCTGTGACAGTGATTGCCTGTGAGCCATTAGCTTTCACAAATAGGAAAGAAGCACCAAAGAGAAAGCATGTCATAAAACGATCAATAGTCTACGTGCATGCTAGCCTGCTGGGTGTCACCCTCTTCCTCTTGGAGACCCTGGCAGCTCCCACTCCTTAAAACTCTTCCAGCAGGGGTTTGCCCTTTTGGGTGCAAACTCATGGCAGGATGCTGCATAGCTCAAAGAGAGGGAACTCTCAGCCAGCTCGGCCTCTCGTTTTTACAGAGGGCTCTTCCTTTCACCTCCTGAGCCTGATCTGAGCCAGTATATGCCGTTCCATCCAGAGGCTCGCACTTCTATGGAGTTCTGTGCTTGTCCTGGGATCCTCAGTAATTATGCCTTCCACCCATGCATTTGTTCCTGAGAGAAGCTCAATAACTCTCCTAGCTCCCAAAGATACATGTAATATTTGTAGACACACAAGTTCATGAATACACCTTTTGTCTATAGTGTCAGGTATATTTCAATATAACAGTCATTTGCAGTTTCTTCACTTCCAACATCTCCCAGCTGCCGTAGCACCATTTGTCTATACCAAAATAACAATGAAGAAGTCCTAAATCAAGCTATGCAGCTACTTTTCTCTCTTGAGTGGTTGGTCTGTTGGGCCCTGCAGAGAAACAACATAGGCCTTCTTACAGAACTTGCTTTTCAAAATCCAGTGGCCATGTACTTCACACTGGAGCAATGCTTGGTGAGGATTAATTGTAAGGTGGGTCTTTCAAACAACTACAAAGGAGAAAGTTTTAATTCAGCCTTTGGCTATAATTTTATGGACTCTGTTCTCTACTGATAAAAGTGCAGCATTTCTTTCCAGCCCCAAGGAACCTGAAGTTTGTTTTTGTTTAAAAGTTGAAGACACTCTCGCCTTGGTCTGTAGAGAAGGTTTGGTACAAAATGTATCTTTGGTACAAAATGTATCCAATGTTATCTGGAACCGCACAAAACATGTTTGCATCTGTCTGCTTCTCTAGCATGTGAGCAAGTATATGGGAATGACAAGAACCTGGCTGTAAATAAATCTCAGACTGATAACATCTAGCAGAATTTCATATCAAACTGCTTTAACAGCATCCGGTGACGTTCTGCTATGCTGCGCTGAATAAAAACCTGACTCAAAACACATGAAATATTTTCATATCCTCTCAACTCACAAATGCACAACATAATGCTCAGGCAAATTATTCTTCCATGAATCTTAGATTGGCAGATGATAGCGATCTCATATGGAAAAGGTTTGCCCTTATGTTGTTATGGCTTAAATAACTGACTCAAAACTTGAAGAGAATACCAAATCTTTAGTGGGGGATTTTCCACTAAGTTTATAGGGCCTTTAGAATAGGAAGTGTGAAGCACAGCTAAACATGGCATGTATTCTTTTGTTCTTTAAATCAATCGTGGGAGCAGAGGTGATGTATTCGAGAGGATGCACCAGGTTCACAGCAGGAATTAGGACTGCTATTCTGTGCTGTGTCTAGACTGGCGCGATCTTGCGCCAGAGCTATGCAAATGAGGCTCAGCGTGGAATATCGCCGAGCCTCATTTGCATAACTAATGAGCCACCATTTTTGCGGAAGAGGCTCTTGCGCAAGACGGAGCTGTCTACACTGCCCTGTCTTGCGCAAGAAAAACCCTCTTGCGCAAAGCTGTTATGCCTGAAAATAATCAGCATAACGGCTTTGCGCAAGAGGGTTTTTCTTGCGCAAGACGGGGCAGTGTAGACAGCTCCGTCTTGCGCAAGAGCCTCTTCCGCAAAAATGGTGGCTCATTAGTTATGCAAATGAGGCTCGGCGATATTCCACGCTGAGCCTCATTTGCATAGCTCTGGCGCAAGATCGCGCCAGTCTAGACACAGCCCTGGAGTACAGATTTTGTATTACAGGAGATCCTGAGGTGACTTAAAATAGTCATTCGAATCTATAAATCTCAAATGAGTAAGCAGCAGTAGCCCCTTTTTTTCATGCGGCAAAGGGAGGCAGAGAATCGAAGGGATGTGGCACTGGCCACTGTGCACCTTAGCTTTAAATCTGGGAACAGAAACTTTGCACCACTCTGGAAAGTGGGTTTTTTTCTGAAATATTCAGGTGAATCTTAAATTATTTATGTGTCCTGTTAAAATCCTTTGAATTCAAGAGTTGGTGAGGCCATGGCTTCATGTAACAAAACCCTCAAGTTTAAAAGGGAAGAAAGCTTGGTGGGGGAGGAGCTAGGACCCACTGAAAAGTTAACGAAAAGGAATTAGGTGCAAGCAACAATGGTGAGAAAGCTACTGGTCCACCCTATGGAATCTTCATACCTGAGGGAGGGGGTGGTCAGGGATAGCACAAACAGCAGCTTCTATTAAAAGGTCACACTCTGAAGGAGCTAAATCTTATCTTAGATTTGGGGGAAAGAAAAATGCCTGTTACAGAGGGAGGACCAGAGGTTACACTGAGCAGACACATAGTAGCATGTTGTATTGAAGATTCCCTTGTGGTTCCTTCAGCTTCTACAGCAGAAGCATTAAAAAACTAAAACTAAACAAACAAACAAACCAAAAACTTGCTTACTGGTGACGCGCGCTATTCCTGCAACCCAAGTACTGCTGTCCTGATGCAGAAGACAGAGCAACAATAGATAGGAACTTCAGTCCTCTAATTATGTTGTCTATTCAAAAGCCAAATGATCATTCCAGTGTCATAGACTCATAAAAGATTGGGTTTGGAAGAGACCTCAGATGGTCATCTGGTCCAACCCAAACTAAATCATCCCAGCTAGGGCTTTGTCAAGCCAGGCCTTAAAAACCTCTAAGGATGGAGATTCCACCCCCTCCCTCGCCAGCCCATTCTGATGCTTCACTATTTGACTGCTAGTCTGTATAGCAGAAGTATCAAACTATTCTGGGATTGTGGTGGAACTTGAGTACACTACTGCATAGTTCCTCCCCACCTGTTCCTGAATAACCCA
This sequence comes from Pelochelys cantorii, assembly GCA_032595735.1. Taxonomy (NCBI): domain Eukaryota; kingdom Metazoa; phylum Chordata; order Testudines; family Trionychidae; genus Pelochelys; species Pelochelys cantorii. The sequence goes on from CM064340.1 coordinate 36,155,529, forward strand.
TTGCGGGGGAAGGGGAAGGCTCAGTTTCACCGTAAGCCACAGGAAAGAAGAGTTCCCCGGAGAGCTATAAAAATAGTTTTTTAATCTGGCCTGTGGCCCATCTCACCAGACCTTCAGGCAGGGAGCAGCCTCAGGGCTCAGAATGGCTGGCTGCTCCATCTGTCTCTGCATCAGGGAAGGGGGAAGCTTCATGCGCTGCCCTCATCCCCAGCACAATATTTCCCATTGGCTGGTTCTTATTGGCTGCCTCCAGCCCCAGTACAGTTTCTCAGCTCCCATGGGCTGGTTCTGGCCAATAAGGTCTGAGAGATTGTGCTGGGGGCAGGGGCAGCCCATGGGAACTGGCCAATGGGAGCTGAGAGATTGTGCTGGAGGTGGGGACAGTTCGTGAAGCCTCCCCCACTCCTCTGGCAGCACAGAGAGCAGCCAGTGACTCTGAGACCTGGGGCTGCAGCAGGCAAGGGGCTTGCCTGAGGGTCCTGCTGGCCAGAAGCCACATAAGGTAAGTGCCTCATGGCCAGAGACTGCATCTGGCACCCCACCACTTTCCATACCCCAACTCCCCAACCTGCCGAGGTCACTTCCCCAGGTTACCATCTAAACCCACTGCACCTCCCTCCCCCAGGTCACAACTCCCTCCCAGATCCTGCACCCCCTCTTACACCCCTCTCCAAGGCCAGAATCCTCTCCTGCACCCATACCCCTTCCCATACCCTGCCACCCAATCCCCTGCCCCAGTTCACAACCCCCTCCTTCACCCAAACTGTCTCTCAGACCCCACACCTTCTCTTGCACCTCAAACCACTACCCCAAGCTTCCTTGTACCAGACCCCATGCCCCCTCCATAGAAAAGTGCAGCCCTTGACCACTTACCAAAATTTTGGAGCGGCCTCCCATCAAAAAGTATTGCCCACTCGTGTTCAAACACTTGATCTGGTCAGGATGTTACAGCACACTGAGCCCTGATTCCAGTGCCGTGAAACTGAAGACAAAGTCTGCGCAGTAGAAGGAGCCATTCATGTCACTTTACAAATAAAAAATTGGCAGTCCCTAGCAATGAACCACACAATGGCATGGCATGGTGTCACAGGGTACTCTCATCTCCCACTGGTTGTCCCGGGGACCTGCTCTGCCAGCCAGTCCACCCTCTCCCGGTGATACCTCAACCATTGGCATCACTATCTGCAGACCCACCACAGTCCAAGTGCTGCAGCAGGCCCTTTATGGCTCAGCCCTCTGGCCATGTCACTGCCTATGTTCCTCCCTTCCAGGGGAGGTTTATTCCCTTGATAGTCCAGCCACTTCCTGTGTAGCAACTGCAGACAATTATCCTGTCACTCTCCGGTGGCAAGTGGAGAGAGACACAGGTCTCCCCACTACGTCGGGTCCCAGCCAAAGGACCCTGTGGATTGCAGCTTCCTGTTGTGCTTCAGCAGGGGTGAGACTACTGGGCTTCTTCCTCATGGGCCCAGCACCATCTTTACCCTTCCTCAGGACCTGCAGCTACCCAGCCTCAGCAACCAGTCAGGAGTTCCTCTTGCTCCCCCAGCCCCTGACAGCAACTGCTGGGGCCATAGGTCTCTTGCCTGCTATACGATCGTCACTCATTGAGCTCCTGGTGATTGGCCCTGCTCTGTCCTACAACTCTTTTTATATGGGCCTGCTGGGCTTTGATTTGATGTTCCTCACAGCCACCTCCTACTGGCTGCTTCCTGCACAGACTCCCAAACACTCCATCAGCCCTTTCTCTACCAGCATAGTGCAAATGCCCAATCACACACAGAAAACTCCATGTGCCAGCTCAAGTTAACAGCTAATAGGGAAGGACTATGTATTGAAGGCGGGAGGTGGGAGGTTTAGAAATTATAGCGGATTGGTTTCTAATATTCTGTATTACTCTCTAGACTGAAGTGACATGTGCCTGAAGTGATGAGCTCGCTATGAACATCGAAGGATTTTTCTCAGCTTCTAAAAATGTTAAATTTTGGCAAGGACTATCAAAAACCTCAGGCAATAGAGACTATCATGCACAATGGTGAACAATTCAGTGTCTAGTTCAAAGCTGAAGTACTTCAGAAAGCGCCACACGTTTACTCATTTTGGATGAGAATTAAGTATTAATCCAGTTCAGCCTGTTTTATTAGGAGGGGAGAAAAGCTTTAAAATTCTACCCATTATTTGTCTCAATGGCCGTTTTTCAGGGACTGAACCACAAAATTGTCATGACTCTCAATGGCCGTCATGATTTGTCATGATTTGTCATGACTCTCAGTGGCCGTTTCTTAGGGACTGGACCACAGAATTGCATCAGCCACCTCAAAGAACTACACTAAAATCATCTACTTGAAACTTTACTGTGAAAAATGGACAATCATCTGTTTCTGTAATGGCATAGTGATGTGACACGAGTGGAAACAAAGTGATTCCCAGTTAAATGAGAAGGAGAATAGTACAACTGTGTGGATTCCATCCACTGTAGCCCTTCTGTCTCTGTGGCTATTGGAAATTGAGTTCCCTCTTTTGTTAGTAAAGTCCTACTATTTTTTCATGTTCTGTAAAGATTCCAGTAATAGTAGTGTAAGTCCCTGCTTGCTCGGAGTGGTACTTTCTCCCCCTCTAGTGGTGTCTAGGCCACTTAGCGAATGAGAAGCCTGCTATAGTTTAGGCAAAGGTTTCTTTTTTTCCTCATGCTGTAGATAGAAGCTCATGCGTTTAGCTCCAGAGGTCCCAGGTCTGATCTCTGCTGGCAAGGGCCACGTGTGGTCAGTGTTATAGTGGGGGAAGTGGGCCCAACAAGCACTGTAGCAAGCACAAAATGTAGCCTGACTAGATTATTTTGGCTGTTCCTGGGAACTTGTCTGACAGAAAAATCCCTTTCATTGAAGCCTGGGCTTCATCCTAAGCTTTGAGCTAGCTTGTCCCAAAGGATGGAAGATGTCTTTGTAGGTCATGTATTACCTCACCCACCTTGGCAGGTCAGGGACAGAATTACAGGCTGCTGCTGGGTCGTGGTCTCAGATGGCTTTAAAGATCAGACCCAAGGATTTGAATTGGCATTACAGGTGGACTGGCAGCTGCCAAAGGGAACAAAGCATGTTGGCAATGTGCTGTCTTAGATCCTTCCATTATCAAAAGTAGCCTTTTGTCCTTCAGTAATCAATGCCCAGTACTGACGTAAGTTTAAAACTTATATATAGTTTATGCATATGTAGAACCCAATCCTGCATTGCCAAGCATCCTGCAAAGTCTGAGAGGTGGGGGTGTGGAGGTAGCTAGTCACCTCATGCCTACAGGATTTTTCCCAAATTGTCATGTGAAAGTTCAGTGACAAAAAAAAAAATTAATCTCCCAAGTCGTTGGTTTCTTGACACTTAATTATATGCTCTGGGACAATTCACACCAGAAAGATAAAATTAGAGCCAAAAAAAGCTTTTGAACAAATCTTACATTTATTTTCCCACTCAGATTTAAGACCCATTTTGAGGCTTTGTCATAATTCATAAATGTACAGTTGTCAGGTGATTTGACAACTGTCCAACTGTTGGCTTACTTCAGCAAATGCCCTCCCTCAACTGGCTTAGGCAGAAAGAATGAACTGTGTGAAATGCAGTGCCATTCCCACAACTCTGAAAGGGTAGTTTACAACAATTAAACTTCCATTTTAAGATATTAAATTCCATTCAATATGGGACAGTCGGTGCAGTCAGATGAATTAGCAAAGGAGTCTCGAAGTATGTCATTCCTCTATGTAGCCAAAAATGGTAGAGACAAAAAGTTGGTTGTCTGGAATCTTGGCTAGGTAAATATGCCAGAAATAGAAGAAAAATGAATGATAAACCAAATTAAAAAATAATATGAGAGCTGAGCCTCTTTGCCTACTCAATCTCGGAGAGTCAAACAATCCTGCCTTTGCAATGGGATTGACAAAAGGAGTCACAATTCTGTATCTCAAAACACCATTGTCCTAATACTGTGGTGATGTTAAGGGAGAAAACCCTGGTTTTCCAATTAAAGCACTACTCTGTGCTCCAGAAAGCAGAGGACATTCAGTACCATGAAAGATAAGGACATTATATTTTCCTGACAGCTTGAAGTGAAACATTTCCATTAGCTGGGGAAGAGGTCTCGCCTTGGGGAAACTGGTTGACTTAGGTTATAAGAGACGGTTGGACTTTAATAATGACATAGACTTGAGCCAGCTATCTCGGGATGGCAGTGAGTCAGTGACTGACAGCCATTAATCCAAATAGCCATCAGGTATAAATGAAATGAGCATGAAGTCTCAGGGCAGTTAATTATAGATAACAAAGTGTATCACATAAAGTACTTTTAGGCAGCCTAAGCAGAAAGGCAAAGGAATAGAAGACTATGAAGATTAAAGTGGCCATTTTATGGTCTCTGTTGATCAGGTCTCAGGCACATAATATTGTCTCTTGATTGTTGGGTTGCCTCTCATGTTCATAACTCTTGATTATCCAAGGCATTCCAGCTCACACCTTTTCAAGCACTGAATTTTTTGAAAAAAAACCCCCACCTCAATATTTGTCTTAATCACTTCTTTAGGCCCAAAATGACTTGTGGGCCAATGTCATCTGTGATGTAACTCCTTTGACTACCTCAGGCCCAATAGCTTACTTGGGTTAATGTTGCCCAAGTACCTGGCCACAGGCGTAAATCTCTGTTATATAACAAATGTTTTTGGCAAGTTGCACCCCCATCATGATTTTCTGCAGCAAAGAAAATATGGAAACTTATTTAAATGTAAAACAGTATTCTAAAACCATAACTAAAAATTCAAACCGATCAATAAGGTTCTGAGTTTATACGGTTAAGGTCTATGACCTTTTGCCCTTTGTCAAAAGCATACTACTGCTCTTCTGGTTTTTTTCAGCAATACTTTTGAATCTAGATGTGACACTAATTTCTCATTAGTTCTTATCTGTATGTATTTACATTTCTGCTTAGTATAGTTACACTACTATTTTTTCTACACAAAACCAGAACTGCAGTTAGGTTAATTCGCAGTATCTAGATAGCTTCCTCAATTATCACCCCTGATATCATTACCTCACAGACACTAACCTTCCCCCCTCACCTCCCCCTGTTCTAAAATCTGATTTGTCAATTTTATATGTGTTCACTTTTTTTTGATTGTATCACTTTGGTATATATGGTCGTGCCAATTTTCTTCCACAAATTGATCTGAGGAAGTGGGTCTGGCCCACGAAAGCTCATCACCTAATAAACCATCTTGCTAGTCTTTAAAGTGCTGCATTGTCCTGTCTTTTGTTTGAATTAACTTGTGTGACACAGATGTCTGCAGCTAATTGTGACTTTCCCATAACATTGTAAACATCCCTTTGAAAAGTGGACTTGCATTTTGAGTGTATAGCTATAGAGATGGCATGGCCTGACTGAGGCAGCTTCTTGAATTCATAACACAGGAGTCATTAACAGTGATTGTCCGAGCTCTGCAGGGGCTCTGGAACAACTTATGGGGTGGGGATGCTGAGCTGCATCCCCACACACCTTGCTTTGTCCAACATAACCCTGGGCTGGGGCCACAGCTGAGGCTGGCTGCAGAGCTCCAGGCCTGGGGCCAATAGCTGGGGGCCCGGGGTCTGCAGCAGAGTCGTTGGGACCCTGGGTGGCAGCAGAGCCCCCAGCGGCCGGGGACCTGGGACTGAGGTCAGAGTTTGTGGCATCTATGCCCAGGAATGTGCCTTCAAAGGCCTAGAGTTAGAAACCATGACTGGACGCTTCCCAGACCCAGCTGGCTTGGAGGCATATGGGATCTAAATGTTAGGACCAATTAAAACACATTTGTGACTGTCGACCGGGAGGGGGGGGAGAAGGCTCACCCAAGTCTGTAACACCTTGTAAAGTCCTTAGACACAGATCCACTAAGGCACCTAAACATCAGGCAGCTAAGTCTAGGTTTTGAGCTCTACTGTGATCCACAAAACACTTGCCCTATAGGCACTTACATTCACTAGGCACCTACATTTCTGCCTCTGAGCATGTACACTGCTCATTCAGGCATCCAGGTACCTAAATTATCTCCAGCATAAGTCTCGCTGTGATCCATGACCTGCAGAAACAAAGGCAGAGCTCTGCCTCTCTTCCCTGCACTCCAAAGGCAGTAGGCATGTTCTGAGCAGACCACATGGATCACACCCCATATGTAATCCAGCCAGAAGAGGTGGTGGGGTGCCTTGCATTATACCTTTTATCCCAGCGGTCAGAGCAACTCCCCTGGGGTATGGGAGACCTAGGTTCAAAAGCCCCCTCTGCCTGAGGGTGAATTAAGATTTGCACAGGGGTCTCCCACATTATTCAGGTGAGGACTTGAATCTCTGCATAATGAGATAATCTCAAAGGAGGCTCCCCTTTGAACCAATTTGCACTTTGAATTAAAAAAGAGTCACTGGAGCAGGGGTTGGGCCTGGACTCTGTGTCCCTCACCTCTTCAGTGGGGCCCCGTAACCACCAGGCTCTAGAAACCTTCTCGTGCTCTCTCGCTAGCCCAAAATTCTATTCTAATCTTCTCTCTGTATATTTTAGAGTGCATCTGTAGGTGTGTCTGTTTGTCCATTTGTTTAAGAACTCCTCTTAATCCATAAGAGCTAGGACCACCAAATTTGGTAGGCAGGTTCCTCTTGCCCTAATTTAAACCAAGGCCAGGATTTGATTGTGCCTGGAAAACAGGAAGGGCCAGGAATGGAACTATTTCCCATAACATGGAAAGGGAGGTGGCAGAGAAAGGAGGACTGCGAAAGGGAGGAGTGCAGAAATGGGAGGGATGCGATACTGAGAGTTGCCATTGGGGGCAGCTGCGGCACCAAGAGAGTGGCCAGCAGGGCTGGGACTCTGCCATCTTGTCTGTCAGCACACCAGTAAGGAGCCCCCAACCCCAAATCTAGAGCCTGCCCCCCTAGGGAGAGCCTACAGGCCATGCGGGGGCTGCTGGAAGCAGGGACAGCCCCCAGAGCCTGGCCCCTCCCCAGACAGCCTGTAGGCCATGGGGGACAGCCCTGCAGGAGGGTGCAGAATCTCGTTCCTCACCCCCAGACAGCCTGCAGGCTGTAGTGGGAAGGCAAGTGGGAGGGCTTCCAGCAGGGGAGTGCTGCCCTGGCCTTCTGGGAGGAGTCGTCATTGGAGCAGTGCCACTCTTGCCACCATAGGCGGCCCCAGTAACACCCCCCCCCCTCACCTCCTGAGCCTCCGGCCCTGAGTCCTGCACCTTCCACCTGCCTTGACTTCAGCACCCCCTCCCCCTGTCATGAGACTCCACACACACCTTGCAACCAGCTGCCCTAAGCCACTTACCCCGCCACTCCTCAGCCCCAAACTCTCACTCCAGCTTTCATTTTCCTTCATTTTTGAAAAATAAAATCATTGAAATAACGCATGTATATTGTTCATTTATTTTTCCCCCCCAAAAACCCAAATTCCTTCAACTACAGACCCGAACAATGCTGGGTACATCTCCTAGTATGTGTGTGTGTAATTCCTCATAGCGTCAGACGTACATAGCCATATATACTGCACAGATCAATGATACTGTCCATTTTTGAAGAATTTTCAGATTTTAGTCCCTTCTTAATCCAAACTTCAGAGAAAGTAAGAGTCAGTGCTTAGAAGTCTGTCATCATCACTTGATTTCCATATGTACCTGGTATGTAGGAGATGTGGATTCAGATTTTCTCTTTGCCTGATTGAAGCAAGGTATGTCAATCCACCTAATTCCTAGGTAATGCCCTTAGCACCAGACTATAGAGTCATTCATTCTCACACAGGTTCTTTCTTGATCGAAGGAATATTTAAGTAGTTAAAAGCTTCACCAAGACAGAGTGAGAACAGCCCAACTAAGAATAGCCTAGCCCTGTAGTGATTAGGGTGCTCACCAAACAGAATAGTTTCAGAGGGGTAGCCGTGTTAGTCTGTAACTTTAAAAACAACCTTTAAAAACCAGTAGACCTGTGGTACCTTAAAGACTAATATATATAATCATGAGCTTTCATGGGAAAAATCATCTCATGTGAAGAAGTGGGTTTTGCCCGTGAAAGCTCATGATACTATATATCTTTGTTAGTTGCTAAGGTGCCACATGTCTATTCGTTTTTAAAAGTTGCTTTTTACCAAACAGAGAAGTTGAAAAGCTTCAGAGGGGTAGCCGAGTTAGTCTGTAACTGGAAAAACCTAAAAAACAACAAATAGTCTTGCAGCACCTTAGAGGCTACTTCTAGACTGCAAGCCTCTTTTGGAAGAAGCTTTTTCAGAAGAGATCTTCTGGAAAAAAAATTTTTGAAAGAGAGCATCTACATAGCAAAAGTGCAACGAAAAAGCGATGTGCTTTTTCGAAAGATAGCATCCACATTGATTGGATGCTATTTCACATTTCATTTGTGATTGCTGTGGACAGAGTTGCCAACAGGGCCACTCTTCCGTATCTACACGCCTTTTTCTGAAAAAGCTTTTTCAGAGAAAGGCTTCTTCCTCATAGAAAGAGGTTTACTGCTGTTGGAAAAACCCCTCCATTCTTTCGACTTTCTGTCAAAATAACGCAAAATCAGTGTGGACATAAGAGTAGTTTTTCTGGAAAAACTCTGCAGTGTAGACATACCCAGAGACCAACAAAACATGTAGATGATATCATGAGCTTTTGTGGGCACAACGAAATTTGAACAGAATTCATAACAGAAGTTTGAAGTCCCTTTTCCCACAGTGGTGAGTCAGACTTGGGACCCCAACATCCAAGGCAAGTACCCTGAGGGCTGGGTTAGCTGGGTTAATGGCTAGAAGGACAGAAACTCATGGTCCTCTCAAGCAGATTAGACTGTGCTGAAAAATTCCAAATATTTTCAGACCCGAATACCTGTATTTTGTTCTCATTTTTGTTTTGCTGGCCAAACTGCAAAATCAGTTATTCACCCTGCTCTGATTATAATGCAATTGCTTGCAGGTGGTTTGCATTACAGATGTGTCTACCCAGAAGAATTCACAATCAAAATTGCCTTTCTTAATGCTTACTTTATTAAAACACAATGGAGTTTTTCTTTAAAATCTGCATCTGTAGATTGACAGTGACCTCCAGTGGCATAATACTTAGTAAAACATTAGAGTAATTAAGAGTATGTTAAAAATACATATTTTAAGTCCGATTACCCCTCTAAATGTAATCATTTAAATTCATGCCAGATACCAACTGCTTAATCAAATCAGTGCACACCTAATTTAAAACAGATACTAGAACTGTTAGTGTGCCTTGGAAAGCTGTCTGCATATCACAGAAAACAGACTCAGTGTGATCCTAGTAATACTATCCTTTGCTGATGATGTAGATGTTGATAAATTGCATAGTCAATTGCTTGACCACACTTTTGTTCATTATGGAATATGCTCAAGAGACCAAATAACCAATGTCAGTCAGATTTATTAATACGGTACAGGAAATGATCGCAGTCTCCAAAGAGCAATCCCATGCAGCGATGTGTTCACCTTAGCAGAGGGCATGCTCCCCAAGTTACGCATTTCAGCTGCTACTATTTACATGATTTTACAATTTGTACCTTTCTTTACATGCCCCTACAATCCAACCACCCAGGTTGTTCCAGTTCTCTAACTTGTCATTCTGTTTCTGCCTTATCATTGTTCTGGTTATAATGCAATTGCTTGCAGGTGGTTTGCATTACAGATGTGTCTACCCAGAAGAATTCACAATCAAAATTGCCTTTCTTATCATTGTTCTGGATACTAGCATTCCAGGTACTAATCCGTGAAGGTACTTCCCTGGCTTGTACTAAGACCTAAAGTAAATGTATCAATCTGCTTATGCCCGATGCTTGCTTCTGCAAATGCAAGGCATTATGAAATACTTAGCATAAGTGAACAGGAATATGGTATAGGCCAGTTTAGGCTAACTCACTGTTCTAACATTTGTACTTGGTGTTATTGGTGCTTAATGCATACTTACATAGTGTGGATAGTAGTAATATGAATATGATACATATTCATATGCTACCCAGCATATATTGGACAACACAAAAACAATAAAATACAGGATATGTTTGCAATGATGGGGCATGGGTGGTCAGATCATACATTCAGCAACAGTCTCAAGCATCTCCAGTGGCTGTTTAGGGATGAGATTGCGAGTGTTCTTTTTACCTCCAGCTGTACTGTTAGTTCAACTCCTTCCAGCTGTAGAGTGCCACAGCTGTCACATTTAGCCAGAACATGTCAGGCTTTATCAGTCAGTTTTCCTATTGCCCAGACCTGTTCCAGCTTCTGGAATTTACTAGAGAAATGCATGGAGGTTAGGTCCATCAGTACTTGCTAGCCTGGATGGGTAGGAATGGTGTCCCTAGCCTTTGTTTGTCAGGGGCTGGAAATGGGTGACAGGGGATGGATCACTTGATGATTCCCTGTTCTGTTCATTCCCTCTGGGGCATCTGGCATTGGCCACTGTCAGCAGACAGGATACTGGGCTAGATGGACCTTTGGTCTGACCCAGTCTGGCTGTTCTTCTTGAATTTGGAATTGAAGAAAGAAAGAGAAAGCAAGCTTCTTTCTTTCTTTTTAGGAGACCCTGATTGCAGTCAGGAGTCTGTGAAATGGGATGACCATGCTCTAGGCAACAGACCAAAGGACTGGCTGGTTTTGAAGATGGGCCCTGAATTGAAGGAGGAGGTCCTGCTAAACACTTGCTGAAAGAATCCTATTTTATCTTATTTAGGGACTTCATTACCTTAGAAGAGATGAGACTGCACATTATCTTGCTGGAGGACCACATCATTAGAAGCACCACTAATGGCTGACAGACCTCTACCTTACTGCAAGGCAAAACAAACCACAGAAAAGGGGGCAAGAGCTCCAAAATTATTTCCCAGATACCAAAGCGGGTGAAAGGGACCATTGCAAAAGGCCTGTTTGGGGCTTTTAAATAGGTGAAGGAATAGCCACGTCCCGTGGGTTAACAAAGTACAGCTCTTGCTGATGGCAGAGTTCGTCTGCCACTGCCACCTCCTAATTTAAATAATTTGGTATGGAATTCATTATGTTCTGGTATTTATAAATAGAGTCTTCCCTGCAGCTGCTTCATTGGGAATTTGTTTCTCCTTCACAACTTGCAGTGGGTTCTGCGGTTTTCAGGCCTGGAAGGTCAGGCTTCATTTATCTGCTGGTGCTCTTTGAAGGCTTCGCTGCCATGGGAGATAAGGAAAACTCAATGTATTTCTGAACATGTAAGGCATCCGAAAGTCAGGTTTCACTGCAGAGATTAAGGGCCAAATTAAAGAGCCATAGGCTAGGAAGTACATGAGATGCTGGACCAAAGGGCTACATGGCAGGAGACAAAAGGGTTGAAAGCCACAGATGGAGAAAGCATGAGCAGAGCAGTTTCATGACCTCTGCATACCATGCAAACTAACTGGAATAAAGACATTGAAAACAGGATTAAATTCTAATCCTCTCTTTGGAGATTTATCTGTCTAGACTGGGCCAAATGTCAGAAAAAAACCCCTCTTTCAAAAGCCCCCTTCTTCCTTGTGGAACGAGGAATATAGGGGCTTCCAAAAGAGTGCGTTTGCTCTTCAGCAAAAAAAAGTGGAAGAGCAAATGCATTCCCTGGACGCGGAGGAGTTTTTGGTATCCCAGACTCCCCCCCCACAGTCTAGCCATACCCTCAATGGCAACTGGAGAGGGCATGTGAGGTCAGAAGTCCAAACTAGGAAATCATAGAATCATAGAATACTAGGACTGGAAGGGACCTCGAGAGGTCATCGAGTCCAGTCCCCTGCCCTCATGGCAGGACCCAGTACTGTCTAGACCATCCCTGATAGACGTTTATCTAACCTACTCTTAAATATCTCCAGAGATGGAGATTCCACAACCACCCTAGGCAATTTATTCCAGTGTTTAACCACCCTCACAGTTAGGAATTTTTTCCTAATGTCCAATCGAAACGTCCCTTGCTGCAGTTTTAGCCCATTGCTTCTTGTTCTATCCTCAGAGGCCAGGAAGAACAAGTTTTCTCCCTCCTCCTTGTGACACCCTTTTAGATACCTGAAAACCTCTCTCATGTCCCCTCTCAGTCTTCTCTTTTCCAAACTAAACAAGCCCAGTTCTTTCAGTCTTTCAGAAATGGAGAGAAGAGGGATGAACCACTGAGATAGGGCCTATCCATGAAGCCCCTATTCAGATTATCAATGAGGCAAAATTCACGGTTGCCAAAGGATGTTTATTAGGCCATACAGGATTTGACCCAGAGCTGAAACTATAAAATATCAGAGGACACAAACTAAAACGTATTTCAGTTTTTCTGCAGAAGTTCGATGAAATCAATGGGGATATCTGCTTCAATTTCACATGGAAAAATACACATTAAAAAGAGAGGGGAGGGTCTCTACTGCTTCCCAGGAACCATAAAAGCTTTGAGAGACTGACCGAACAAGTAGTGTTAGGCCCATTCAACATACTGAAGGCTTAAGAGACTTTTTATAGCACATTTCTTTTGAAATGCCTCCCATGCCACTAAGCACATGTTTTACAGAGAACGGAATGATCACAGCTATAAAATGACAATGAGTTCCATAAAACTTAACACTATGAAACCAAACTGTTTTCTCAACATCATGCATGTAGTTGCTTAGACAAAGCTAGGAATCACACATGAAAGCAAGAACAGTGCTGAAATCTAAATTAGTAGTTGGAAAAAGCCCTTACTGTGTTTTAAAGCCCCTATTAAATCTCCAATTTAAACCTACGTTAAATTAGGTCTGCTTTTCATTCCACGCTTACCCCTCAGTCATCCCTGTTCCTTGGTCTTAAATAAATATTTGAGCAGTCTGCAGGCAGTATTTGTAGAAAGCCCAATGGATGCATGCAGCACAGGTTAACTGACGATTTCAGCTGCAGTACTTGTTCCGAAATATTTTGCTGCAATATCAATAGCCATTAGATGGCAGCATGCACAGGGACAATGCCTATGCAACAACCAGTCAATGCAGTTTAAACAAACCAGTGCGGAGTCCTGTGGCACCTTTAAGACTAACAGATTTATTAGGACATAAGTGTTTGCGGGTAAAACTGACTTCATCAGTTCCACCCTTGGCTGGAAACAGGGAACCGCAGCCAATGGGAGTTGAGAGGCTCTGTGCCTATGGACGCTTAGATAAACAAAGAGTCTTGTGGCCCACCAGCGCCTTCCCCAGGTGGGCCCACAACCCAACTTTGCAACCCCCCGCCCTAATAAATCAGTTAGTCTCGATGGTGCCAGAGGTCTCCAGGTTTTGGCAGATACAGACTAACAAAGCAACCTCTCTGAGACCATTTGGCAGGTCAGTGTAACACCAGTAAGTCCAGAAACAGTACGTTGAGGGGCAAGAAATGTTGGTGGTGCCCAGAGCCCATACTACTTTCCCCCCCAAACTTCCTCCCCCACTCTTCCTTGCCTGCCTAAGGCTCTGAGAGGGGGTTTGCATGGGGGGAGGGGAGGGAGGGAGGTGCAGGCTCTGGGAGGGAGTTTGGGAGCGGGGGAGGTGCAGGCTCTGGGAGGGAGTTTGGGAGCGGGGGAGGTGCAGGCTCTGGGAGGGAGTTTGGGTGCAGGGGAGGTGCAGGCTCTGGGAGGGAGTTTGGGTGCAGGCTCTGGGAGGGAGTTTGGGTGCAGGGGAGGTGCAGGCTCTGAGAGGGAGTTTGGGAGCGGGGGAGGTGCAGGCTCTGAGAGGGAGTTTGGGAGTAGGGGAGGTGCAGGCTCTGGGAGGGAGTTTGGGAGCGGGGGAGGTGCAGGCTCTGGGAGGGAGTTTGGGAGCGGGGGAGGTGCAGGCTCTGGGAGGGAGTTTGGGAGCGGGGGAGGTGCAGGCTCTGGGAGGGAGTTTGGGTGCAGGGGAGGTGCAGGCTCTGAGAGGGAGTTTGGGAGCGGGGGAGGTGCAGGCTCTGAGAGGGAGTTTGGGAGTAGGGGAGGTGCAGGCTCTGGGAGGGAGTTTGGGAGCGGGGGAGGTGCAGGCTCTGGGAGGGAGTTTGGGAGCGGGGGAGGTGCAGGCTCTGGGAGGGAGTTTGGGAGCGGGGGAGGTGCAGGCTCTGGGAGGGAGTTTGGGTGCAGGGGAGGTGCAGGCTCTGGGAGGGAGTTTGGGTGCTGGGTGCAGGCTCTGGGAGGGAGTTTGGGTGCAGGGGAGGTGCAGGCTCTGAGAGGGAGTTTGGGAGCGGGGGAGGTGCAGGCTCTGAGAGGGAGTTTGGGAGTAGGGGAGGTGCAGGCTCTGGGAGGGAGTTTGGGAGCGGGGGAGGTGCAGGCTCTGGGAGGGAGTTTGGGAGCGGGGGAGGTGCAGGCTCTGAGAGGGAGTTTGGGAGTAGGGGAGGTGCAGGCTCTGGGAGGGAGTTTGGGAGCGGGGGAGGTGCAGGCTCTGGGAGGGAGTTTGGGAGCGGGGGAGGTGCAGGCTCTGGGAGGGAGTTTGGGTGCAGGGGAGGTGCAGGCTCTGGGAGGGAGTTTGGGTGCAGGGGAGGTGCAGGCTCTGGGAGGGAGTTTGGGTGCTGGGTGCAGGCTTGGGGGGAATTTGGGTGCAGGAGGTGGTGAGGGGTTGGTCTCTAGGAGGGAATGTTGGTGTAGGAGGGGGATGAGAGGATAGGGTAGGGGGGTGCAGTGCTTACCTGGGGCACCTCCCTCTGGCAATGGCTCCTTGGGAGAGGGGAAGCAGGGGGTCTCCACACACTGCTGCCTGCAGGCACCACCTTGGCAGCTTCCCATCACCCATAGGAGTGCCCAGGGACCTGCTGCCAGCCACACAGAGTGAGAGGCAGGAACCCAGGCTAGCTCCACTACATTACCAATGGTGGTGCTGGCTCCTGGGCCATTTTTAATCACCCAGGGATGGGACCAGGAGTGCACTGGCAGGGGCAACAGGCAGGGCCAGGGGGAGATACCCAGCCCTGAACTTTTCTGAAGCAGGGTCCTGGGCCATGAATATCCCTGGTGCCCAGGCACAACTGGCCTATAGAACATGATGCCCATATGTCCATTGTTCTAGCATATGCAATTCCAGTACCAGCTCTGTAAATCACCAACATATTGAACTACTGTGTTCACAGAAAAAGCAAAGAAGACTTCAGGAAGACTGAAATAACTTTGAAGAATTGGGCACTCACTAAGTGAGGTACTTGCAGCTCTTGATCACCTGTGAAAAGTTTGGTTGAAGCCATTTTCCTAGCCACACACAGGAACTCTGTGGTAGAGGCATGTATAGAATCTAGTTCTTTCAGGCAGCATTCAGCTACCTCGGTCACGTGATCATCCTTTCTCTTCCTGCAGAGCCCTGCCTCATTTATGGCTCACCTCCCAGCACCTGCAACAAATGAGGCAAGGCACCTGCAGATACCCCTCTTTATTATACAGTCATGATCCATTGTAGAACAGGTCCAAAGTATGCCTCAGATAAAACGGGGGTCCTCTGGGGAAAACAGTATGGGGTCATGTAACTATAGACTGTAGCATAATGCATTCACATCAGGAGGCCCAATTAAGTTTGTCTGTGAAACCTTAAGGTTGCCAAACTCTTTTAACTAAAGCCAAAGGTTTTTTTTTTAAGGAAATTTTCAACAAACTAAAATTCATGAGAGTTTTCCAGGAAAAATTTTTTATATTTCCCAAAACAATTGTGCAGAACACCAAATACCTTGGTTGTGGTATCTCATGAGAGCTGTAGTTTGGTTGCTGCATTGCTCTCTGTAGGTCGGGGGCCTTGGTAGGACTAAATCTCTCATGACTGACCACAGTCTTCACTCTTTGTGAAGGAAGGAGGTGCGTTACAGCAGCTTCATGGCTCTGGTGCCTCATGGGAGAATAAATCCTTCTCCCATGCTTAGAGGAGATTAGGAGCATGAGACACCTAAAGCTACAGCTCCCAGGAGGCACCATGGTAGTGTTTGTGGTTTTGGACTTTAATTTTTTTATTAGAAAAAAGCCACAAGACTTTACATGGAAAATATTTTTCACAAACAAAATTGTTTAGTAGAAATCACAATTTCAGGTTAGTTAATTATGTTTTAAACCACTCTACTTCTAACATGTATATCTATTTGTAATTTCGTAGGAGTTTTTAAAAAGCAAATGGTGAAAAAGCCAAATCCCATTATGAGGAACACTTCAGGTTAACTCTCTCTGATCTGGCAATATCCATGATCCGGCATGATTTTAATTAGCTGGATGTCCATGTATCATGGGTCCCATGGTCCCATAAAGTTTGTTGATAGTCACCAGTCCTGGCTCTCAGGCTACGTCTACACTGGCAGCTTCTTGGCAAGAACTGTTTTGCGGAAGAGTTCTTGCGCAAAAAGTCTTCCACAAGAGCGCATCTACACTGGCATGTGCTTTTGCACAAGAGTGTCTATGGCAGTGTGGATGCTCTCTTGCGCAAGAAAGCTCTGATGGCCATTTTAGCCATAGGGGTTTCTTGTGCAAGAAATTCATGTTGCCTGTCTACACTGCCCTCTTGCACAAGAGCTCTTGTGCAAGAGGGCTTATTCCTTGTGGGGAGAGGAATAACTCTTCCGGAAGAAGCCCTGTTTTCCGATGCTGTACTGTACATTTACTTGCGCAAGAACGCGCATGTAGTGTAGACACCTGGCAAGTTTTTGTGCAAGAACAGCTGTGTAGACGTAGCCTCAGTGTTCTAGGTTGTTCTTTAGCTCAAAATTACCCCTAAATGTCTTCTGACAGGCCAGCAAGCAGTGGAAGTGCTGGTGATGCTGCTAAGCATAAGCATGGTTTTATGCTTTATCTACTTATGCCCTTGTGCTAATACAGTAGAATTATGTAACAACACTAAGCCTTTGTTATGAAGAGAGCTGATTAGACTGGCCTAGGAATAGGCTTATAACAGGTATATCAGTACAGTCATACGCGACCAGCCAGCATTGCAAGCGCTGTTCCATTTATTTGCCTTGGTGAAGTAAAAATAAACGCACTCACTACAATATTGACCTCCATGGTCCAGCAAATTCATTCAGCATTGGTTAAGTCCTGAGGGTGCTAGACTAGAGAGGTTCAACCTATAACCCAGACTAGAGAGGTTCAACCACACCATTCATCAACAAATTGGAATGTGTACGATCCACTGCTAAGACCTCTGCTGCTTGAGCAAACAGTAAATGATAGCAGTTGTAGGTTGCAGTCTTCTACATGGACCAAACAACAGAATGGGATGAAACACATACATTATCAGTCCAGCTCCCATTGCTACAATTTAGAATGAAATAGGGTGGAGATTAAGAGGCTCTAATAACTGATTAGGAAGGAGAATGGTAACCACGAACATGGATACCAGTATAAAAATCTTGCTTTTATTAGAAGTTATATTCACACATCCATTTTCACAAGTTGAGAGAGTCCATGCACTGGCCAATGCCCTCTCCATACTCTCCTAAGATTTCACAGAGGTGGGTGGTGTGAGCAAAGCAGGATGTCTCATGATGTTACAGTCAGGTGTCTTGTAGTCCAGAGGGGGCACTACAACGTATTTCCCATAACATTACCCATTGGCCCACTTTTTCTAGTACTCCTGTAACCTTAATGGCACAGTGTTATCCCTGGGACAGCCTATTGCATCAAGTGTCCCAAAGCATATGGCCTAGTATGGCTAAGTTAAATCTTACAGGCCTCAGCCAGTGGGATTTTTGTTACAGTCATGCTTTACTTCTTTATCTGCTCCTAAGTACTTGTCAGTCCCATACTTCTATAGTCCTACAATTTAAAATCCATTGAGCGTATATTAATGATATATGGAATAGCATATGAGCTGACCATAACACAATAATAAATGAATGATGAAATTAGCTAATAGCTACACTATCATAACAAATAAAGGTTTGGCAGGCCCCAGTTAAGCCCTCAATGCACCTTTGCAAGCTCATTGCCTCCACGTTTGCACATGAATAACTGAGGCAGCATAGTTGTTTCACAGAATCCTAGGGCTGGAAGAGACCTCAGGAGGTCATCAAGTTCAGCCCCCTTGTCTGAAGCAGGACCAATCCCAACTCTATCATCCCAGCCAGGGCTTTGTCAAGTCAGGACTTAAAAACCTCTAGGGATGGAGATTCCACCCCCTCCCTAGGTTATCCATTCCAGTACTTCACCACCCTCCTGGTGAAATAGTTTTTCCTAATATCCAACCTAGACCTCCCCCATGGTAACTTGAGTCCATTACTCCTTGTTCTTCCATCCATCACTACTGAGCACAGCCTCTCTCCATCCTCTTTGGAACCTCCCCTCAGGAAGTTGAAGGCTGCTATCAAATCCCCCCTCACTCTTCTCTTCTGCAGATTAAATAAGCCAAAATCCCTCAGCCTCTCCTCGTAGGTCATGTGCTCCAACCCCCTAATCATTTTCGTTTCCCTCCACTGGACTCTCTCCAATATGTTCACATCCTTTCTGTACTGGGGGCCCCAGAATTGGACGCAATACTCCAGATGTGGCCTGACCAGTTCCAAAAACTTGTTTGCTGCTCTGCCCAAGAGCAGTCTGTCCAATAAAAGACATTACCTCGGCCACTTTGTCTAAACAATATAGTTTGGAGCTGGAAATGACCTAAATGGGATCTACGCACATACCCGAAGGCGCAATTGGCAGCGATTTGTCGAGTTGGTTAGAAATGGATCTCAAAATTCCTGATTCCCAATCGAATAATCAACTTAATACAAATCAGAAAATCACCTGCATTGAAACATCTGCTTACAGAACAACTGTGTCAAGTGCATAAGAAAAACTAAAGTAAGTAGCTCAACGAGTAGCTGCTGTTTTGTGTGTTTTTCACAAAATATGCAAAGAACAAGAAGAAAGGGAATGAGGGAGCAGCATGCAGGAAACTGGTTGTGTGGAGCAGGGTTGCCAAAGGAGTTAACCAGAGATACCTAGTGTAGGGAGGGAACCTTCCGCAGCCTTGTTCTGTTGGAAAACACTGAAGGGGCTGTTTGTGGAAAGACCACAGGGGAGACAGCTTGAAGCAGAACAGTTTTCACTGAGCTCTAGGGTGGCCACACTGTGAGACCTGGTAACAAAAGGACTCAGTGAGGAACAATTTATTTGTTGCGCTAATTTGCAGAACTCAGAGTTTGACTTTCGAGTTCTTTTTCTGACTAAAGCCACACTCTGATAAGTGTGGTGACTAAGGGATGTGATAGGTTAACCGGTCAACTGGTAAGCACCACCCCTAGCAGGTGATGCTTACTGGTTCTGGTTAATTGGTGGGGGCTGCTCTCGCCCCGCAGGACCCACCATGGACAGGGATGCTCTGGATGCTTGAAGCTGCCCCTGTCCACAGTGGCCTGGGGGGCAGGGGGGTCACTCCTCTTCTAATTAACCAATTAAACAGGATTTTACATCCCTAGTGGTGACTGGCCTAATAAGTGGAGTGTCTGTAAAAAGTCCTGGAAGGGGAAGAATAAAGGGCAGGGCAATACCTAGGCACCCTGCCCATAACAGGGTACAAAAAGGTGGCCAATATGGTAATACAAATGTATAAATCTCAATGGGAACATAATATCTGGGATCTGTCTTTGGCTGTTGCCCAATGGCAGCTGTTAAAATACCCCGCAGGAGGCTTGCACCAGATGACTTTGATTTTTTAAAATGTTTGTTTTACAAAAATGTATGCATCCATCTAGGCATTTTTATATAAATGAGTTTTCAGCATGGGTGAGCTTCTTATGCTTCTCAGGCCCTACAATCTGACATGGTACTGTAAATTCCATATTTTACAATTATAATTATAAAAGGTTTCAGACATCAACTTCTAAAAATCAATAGTTGCCCTCTTGACCTGAATCATTAAAATTGGATTTTCTCTAAGCATAGATGATTTTGAATGTCTAAAACACCAAAGATGGTATTTCTAGTCAGATTGTGTTTGAGAGCAAGGTGTTTACAGAGCTACTTGAATTTCAGATAGAATCAAATTAGCACTTGATTAAAGTTGTTACTTTATACTAGTCTGTGTTTCTGAAATGCCTTAATAAACTCAAAGCCTGTGAAGCTGCGGCCACCCAGCACAATAATGGTTACTGCACATAATATGCACTATTGCACCTACCACAACATGATACAACCTTGGCACTTTTAAATTAGACCACACGTGGTAAGAAAACGGATGCCTTTTGTTTACATCTCAACCATTCAAAGGCACAGCTGAAGAAGGACAGCAGTCCTCATCCTCCATTTAGGGCTGTTGGTGGTTGTGCTTGGTTGTGTCAGTAAGAAGAAGAAAATGGAAGTGCTGCAGATTAGTAAATTGGGAAGAGAGCCATGTTCCACACACATCAAATAGTGAGTTGCTAGCTGTGAAAACACTCTGGTGTTAAACACTTGAAGTCTTTCTTTGATAGGATAATGAGTCTTGTGGATAAGGGAGAAGCGATGGACATGGTATACCTAGACTTTAGTAAGGTATTTGATATGGTCTCGCATGATTTTCTTATCCATAAATTAGGCAAACAAAACTTAGATGGGGCTACTATAAGGTGGGTGCATAACTGGCTCGATAACCATTCTCAGAGAGTAGTTATTAATGGTTCACAATCCTGCTGGAAGGGCATAACAAGTGGGGTTCTGCAGGGGTCTGTTTTGGGACCGGTTCTGTTCAATATCTTCATCAACGATTTCAACATTGGCATGGAGAGTACGGTTATTAAGTTTGCAGATGACACCAACCTGGGAGGGGTTGCAACTGCTTTGGAGGATAGGGTAAAAATTCAAAATGATCTGGACAAAGTAGAGAAATGGTCTGAGGTAAATAGGATGAAGTTTAATAAGGACAAATGAAAAGTACTCCACTTAGGAAGGAACAATCAGTTTCGCACATATAGAATGGGAAGTGACTGTCTAGGAAGGAGTACTGCAGAAAGAGATCTAGAGGTCATAGTGGACCACAAGCTAAATATGAGCCAACAGTGTGATGCTGTTGCAAAAAAGCAAACATGATTCTGGGATATATTAACAGGAATGTTGTAAGCAAGACATGAGAAGTCATTCTTCCACTCTACTCTGCACTGATCAGGCCTCAGCTGGAGTATTGTGTCCAGTTCTGGGCACCATATTTCAAGAAAGATGTGGAGAAATTGGAGAAGGTCCAGAGAAGAGCAACAAGAATGATTAAAGGTCTAGAGAACATGACCTATGAAGAAAGACTGAAAGAATTTGGCTTGTTTAGTTTGGAAAGGAGAAGACTGAAAGGGGACATGATAGCAGTTTTCAGGTATCTAAAAGGGGGGTGTCACAAGGAGGAGGGAGAAAAATTGTTCTCCTTGGCCTCTGAGGATAGGACAAGAAGCAATGGGCTTAAACTGCAGCAAAGGAGGTTTAGGCTGGACATTAGGAAAAACTTCCTAGCTGTCAGAGTGGTTAAACACTGGAATAAGTTACCTAGGGAGGTTGTGGAATCGCCATCTCTGGAGATACTTAAGAGCAGGTTAGATAGATATCTATCAGGGATGGTCTAGATCAGTGGTGGCCAACCTGCGGCTTGTGAAGAAAAAAATTGCAGCTCCTGACGGAATTGGGACGAACCTGGAACTGCTCAGGTCAGCTGGTCTCACAGCCGGGCCGCTCTGAACTGCATACTTGCTCAAGGCCCACGCCATTCTGCTCACGACCCCCAGTGCACTACATCATATCCTGCATGTGCAGGCTGGGTCACACTCAGCGTCCCAGCCTGCACATGCTAGCAGTTGGCTGCTGAGCACAAATAGCAGCAGCTCCAGCTCCAGGTGCGGTGGCAGTTCCAGCTCCGGGACCTGCCATAAGGTTAG
Source organism: Pelochelys cantorii (assembly GCA_032595735.1). Taxonomy (NCBI): domain Eukaryota; kingdom Metazoa; phylum Chordata; order Testudines; family Trionychidae; genus Pelochelys; species Pelochelys cantorii. The sequence continues at coordinate 36,177,318 of CM064340.1, forward strand.
AGGGGGATCGGTTTGGGGGGGTGCGCATGGCATCCCGGCCAGCACATGCTCAAAGCCAGCCGCTCAGTGCACATGCCCCAGTGCCTGGAGGGAGACGCGTGTGGCGGTAGCAGTGGTGGTAGCGGCTCTGGCTCTGGGACCCCGGCATAAGGTTGCGGGGAGGGGGATTGGGTTAGAGTGGGGAGGGGGGGCCTGGCTCTGGGGTAGGAGAAGGGGATTGGGTTAGAGAGGAAGGCCCTGGCTCTGGGGGAGGGGAGTGGAGGGGAGGGAGATTGGGTTAGAGGGGGGGTGCCTGGTTCTGGGGAAGGGGAGGGGAGGGGGGATTGGGTTAGAGTGTGTGTGTGGGGGGGGGAAAGAGTAGGAATCCTGGTACTGCATGCCAGCTCCAACTTCTCAGGAAGCACACACACACATCCCCTGCACAGGCAGGCAGCAGGGGGAAGGAAGACCCTGGTCGAGTGACAGACACGGTGTTTCAGGAAGTGTGCCAACTGTTTATGGGAGGGGAAGGGAAGAGAGGGGAGGGGAAGAGCAGCCCACATGCTTCCTGAGACCTGGGATCCCCAGGTACTGGCCGAGCTGTCCCTGTCCCCTCCCATTGGCCAACCCCCCTACCCCCACCAGCACCCTGCCCCAGCACTCTGTCCCCTGCCCTCACCAGCACAGTTGAGGCCAAATTAGTGAGGCTTGGGGTTTTTTGGAAGGGTAGTTTTTTGCATCTCACTTGTGTGGCACTGACTTTTCTGTGGGTCAGTTACCTCTGACTCAAAACAGGTTTCCCACCCCTCTCATAAATAAAGACAATGCTGAAACATGTTGTGTTTGACATAATATTTTATTTAAAAATGAAGCCTGGCCAACAAACCCCCAATTGGGGCCAAGCCCCCATCTGGCCGCAGCATCATAACACTCCTGCACCCCCCCCCGACCCCGAACCTGAGCCTATCATACACTGGACCCCCTGTCCTGAGCCTTTCACATCCCCAAACTCCTGCACCCCCACATTCCCAGTCTTCTGCCACAACACTCCTGAACCATCCACACACTGCAAATCTGTGTCCTGAGTCCCCAACTCTTGTACCCTCACAGCCACAAGCCTCTGGCTTGCTCAGCACCCCAACCCTCCACCTGACTCGAACACTGTCCAGCCTTTCCCCCGGTGCGGCTGGCTTTTTTTTTTGCTCAGCAACTTTCCTCCCTGGTACATGGCTCTTCACACTCTGTCCACTGCTATTTTGGCTCTTCGTCTCTAATGGGTTGGCCACCCCTGGTCTAGATGGCACTGGGTCCTGCCGTAAGGGCAGGGGACTGAACTCGATGACGTCTCGAGGTCCCTTCTAGTGCTAGTGTTCTGTGATTATGTGGTTCTATGAAGTCTTGTCAGTAGTCTTGCCTCATGACTGCTCCTGCTCTCTGCCCTAAGGCCAGTAACTACATGTGCTGAAGTGAACTACAGCCTTCATGAAACAAGGGTTACCGGGATGCCAAAATAGCACGCCCGTTATTTTATAAAATATTTCAAAAATAGTGGGCGGCTTGTGTAGACATGAGGCAGCTATTTTGAGATACCTCTGGTATCCCAAAATAGCCGTGCAGTGTAGACGCACCCTAGTTGTACATGTGAATTAAGGGGCTGCACTGCCAGGAGTAAGAGGTCAGAACCAGCCTGCGTAAGTACACTGGAAACAGCTTAATGCCAAGCAGGCTAGTGAGGGCAGCTGGGCCCCATGTAAGCTGCCTGACATGCTGAAGGAGCCAACATGCCTGCTCTTAAGACCAGCAGCAGGGCACTGGCTGCTCAAAGCATTCACCCATGGCTGTGATAGCTTCTGTGTCTGCTTGTTCCCAGCCTTACTCCAGGTAACCTGGGTTGGGACTGGCCGCATCCCAGTCCGTAATATCCACAGCTACAGAGTCCTCTGCTCTGGTAACGAATTTAGTCCAAGTTCAGATTCACTGGGCTCGGAGTACAAATGGAAGAAAGAGTGCGTGGCTGCGGGAGCGGCAGGAAAGTGAACACCCATGGGGTAAAGGATGTGTAGTGATGCTAGCCAGAATAGGAGAGCACCATGACACTGCTTGGGCAGCATGTTTGGACACCCACCTGGGGAGCATTCATTCAGTGGTTGAGAATCTGGCCCCATGTCCAGTAATAACGGGGAAGGGGGGAAGATAGTCTAGCTGTTTCCATTATTTATTCCAAACAACAAAATAGATGAGTCCCACTTTACCCCTGGATGAATTGAGAGCCAAAAGGTTCTTCCTGTACACTTGAATTTTTTTTTTTTAATAATGAAGGCAAAGAGCTCCACTCCAATGGCACAACAGTATTTTTTCCCCAAAACAAATACATTTCTTGGCTGAGATGTTGTGTGGTAGATTTCAAACTGGAGGTTTTTTTAGAGCTGAATTAGCCTCCCCTTGAAAATAAGTGTTTCAAAGTCTGACAGACCATTAAATGCAGCACCACAGGATTCTATGCATAGTTCTAGTTAGTGATGTATGGCATCTCTGTAATCGTGTCTATCCAGTTCTCTAGTGAACAGACTTCATCAGGCATTGTCTCCTTTTCCATATGAAATGGGACACTATCTCTGTTTCTGTATGCAGAGGTGCCTGTACTAAAACAGATAAAGGGGAAGTAAAAGAAAACATGTTCTTGCAAATAGCCTACCATACATGGAGAGCTCATGGAAAATGAAAGCAGCAAGAGTCAGCTGGAATGGCAAAAAGTCTCATGGGGTAAGGAGAAGTTCAAGTAACAGTACTGTAGAAACCATATCAATTACAGCGCTTAGGGCGATTTTTGTTTCTAGCTACAGGGTCAGGTTAAGCTGCCATGTCAGTGGTAATGGAAGCACTTAAAAGCCATTTTTCTATGTTTCTTTTTATTGATCTTGGATGTGAGGTATAATTCTTGGCAACTAGCCATTCCATTTCTGTAGCTTTTCATAATGTTCAAGCAGCAAGGACAGCCCGAGTTCTGACACTGTTGGTTTTCCGTCACTTGTCAGAGTGTTTGACAGCAAGCATACAGTATGGGTCACATTGTGAGCTGGTGATACCACTATAAATCTGCAGCAAGTCCAGTGCTGGAGATGCCACCTATGGTTGAAAAGTTGTATGACACCCTTATTACAAGACGTTTTTCCATTCTTACAAACTTCAGCAAACTAGGTATTAATAAGCTGTTGAATTCCAGCAAGACTTCACGGAGAGTGTGAGCTTCCTTTATTCTCTTGCTCTGCCTCAATTTATAATTTGGGCATTTTTTATGGGAAAGCTTAAAGGTATAAATCCCTGACACAAAGGCCAACCCCTGACAAATAGTAAGTCCCTGCTGCAAAGTACAGAGTACTAGAACATTTCAAAGAAAAGATCTTTTTTTTTTCACATGGGTCAAATATTTTTACTAGTCTCACACTCTTAAAGCTGCACCTTTCTGGCTGATACGTTCCAAAACCACTGAGCATGAGGTGAGCGCTCAGCCTGGAAAAGTTCACTTTGACCAGCCGACATTGGGCAAAGTTATCAGTAACTTAAAACAGGGTTTTATAATAGATGCATTGAACAACTTTAATAGGCAAGGCTGCCAGCTCCACCGATTGCACATAAACACATGCTTGCAATCAGCATTAAGAATAGTTTTGAATAGCCCATTAAATTGCACGATAAGGAATACTCATAGGTCTACTGCCTTGTACAGATTTACCCACTCTACTACTGTTGCAAATATTTCAGTATGATGCTATGTTCCCCTCTGTTCTCTTAACAAGTGATTTCTAAGTCTCCATAGTGTAGCCGCAAAGTGGGCTATGTCAAGTGGAGTCTTCAGAATCTCAGACAGGCAGCCTCTGTTTTCTTACAAACCCCTGGGGGGGGGGGGCGGGGGGGGGGAGCATTCCAAGGTTTGGTAAGTGGTCAAGGGCAGCACTTCTGTGGAGGGGGTTGTGGGGTCTGGGATGGAGGTTGGGTGCAGAAGGGAGCTTGGAGTAGGGGGCTGGGGTACAGGAGTGGGGTCTGAGAGAGAGTTTGGGTGAAAGAGGGGGTTGTGATCGGGGGCTTGGGATGCATGGTCCAGGAGGGGTATGATGCAGTGTCTGCCCTGCAATGGCCCTTTAAAGCTAACACCCAGCCCTGGGAGAGGGCTGAGAGCAAAGCCCACAGCTGAGGCTGATCTTGCCAATTAGGGCCCAGCTGTATAAAAAAGGGCTCTAGGAAGGAGGAAGGAAGACACTCTTGCTCCAGCTGGGGCACAGGAGGGACCTGGCTGCCAGGGAAGCTGGAGGTTTCCTGAGACAGGGCAGTGCTGGGAAGAGGCAGGCAGAGCTGGGGAGTTCTGGCCTGACCTCACTCCCAGGCTGCAGGGCGTACTAAGGCTGCAGGGGAACAGCAGCCAGGGTAGGCAAAGGCAGCCAATGAGAGGGGCCATTTCAAGCTGCAGTTTGCCCCAAGGGAAGGGGCTAGATGGCAACTGGCAGTGAGTCACAGAGGCAAGGCGGGAGTAGAAGATTGGTGGTTCCTTGGGAGAAGAGGACCCCAGAGTGCAGCGATGTAAGACTGTTGATAACCCCTCTCCCACAAGAAGGGGGTCGGAGACACAACTGTAGTGGGTATTGCTGTAGGGCAGTGTCCGGAAGGGGACGCTGTGGTCTGGGAGCGATGCGGGTCTGGTACTGGAGCATGGAGTGAGGATATGAGGGGACACCAGCCACAGGGAGGCACCCTGCAGAGGAGCTAATTCCCAGTGCTATGGGCAGGAGGTGCTGCTCTGTGACAAGAGGATATGGCTGCAGGAGAGGATTCTGGCCTGGGGAGGGGTGTCGGAGGTATGCAGGGTCTGGGAGGGAGTTGTGACCTGGGAGAAGGGTGTGCAGAGGGCTTGTGTGGTGACCTGGGGCAGTGATTTAAAGGGCCTCAGACTCTGGGCGCTGACGTTGCTGCAGCGGCAGCAACTGGGAAGCGCAGGCCCTTTTGAATGGGCCCAGGGACAACTGCTCCCATTGTCCCCCTATTTGTCAGCAGACCTGCCTGGCTGCAGTGGTACAGGGCTGGCCTTGGGAAAAATGGCACCCTGCTTCCAGATTGTGAAGCCACCTTCCTCACTTTACTTAGCAGCCCACAGAGGCTGTCGGCTCATCTGGTGGCATCATTCCTAGTTCCACCACCCATGCTATACTTGATTTATGGAAGGCCTACTCCAAAGCCTGCTGTAATCAATGTAAAGATGCCCACTGACTTCTGTAGACACTGGATCAGGCCTGCCAAATGGCTTAATTTGAGGGAGTTTCACATCAGTGTAATTCTCACATATATTGCCACTGACATTCCTAAATACTATTTCTAAAAGATTTATAAAATCTGCTGGTAATTCATTTTTAGGGCTTTACAAAACATATGCACAAAACTCTGCAATTCATAGTCAGTACCATTTCCCATTCACTTACAATTTGTGTGAACAAAGACTTGAAGGTTTGACCCTGTGATGTTAAGCCAGATGGAAGAAATACATTTGGAAACTTTCAAAAGGGTGAACCCTGTATATGGGGAGATTAAGCCTCACTCAAGTGATTCATTTTTCTGCTCAGGCTAATTAAAGGGAGGCCAATGCACTAGGAACAACTCAAGCCCCCACTTAAAGAGTAGCTATTCTTATGTTGATTTTTTGGGGGATTCAAGATTTGTTAGTGTTTGTGCTATTTTTTTATAACAGGCCTCTACTGCAGCAAAAGGACATGTTTATTCTTTAACAGAGGGTACATCTACACTGCAGGGGTTTTCCGGGATACTCGAGGTATCCCAGAAACTCTGCCACATCCAAGGAACACATTTGCTCTTCCGCTTTTTTTTGCGGAAGAGCAAACGCGTTCTTTCGGGGAGTCCTGTTTACCTCGTTCTATGAGGGCTAAGGGCTCCACCGAAAGAGGAGCCTTTCCTGCCATTTGACCCCATCTAGACAGGGCCAAATGGCGGAAAAGCCTCTTCCAGAAAAGCCATCGGAAAAAGCTATGCAAATTGCGGAGCGTTATTTGCATAGCTTTTTCTGAAAAAAATGTATAGTGTAGACCTAGCCTGAGCAGCGGGGAAAAACAGAAAAGCCCCATAACTTTTACAACGAAGTTCTCCTACAGCCAATTCATGCCACATACAAGGTAGGAAGTTGAAGCACTGGCCTTTCTTTTGTATAGGACTTGAAGCCAACTCGATAGGCTACATTACACAAGCTTTATGTTCTGGCGACTTTCCAATACATCTATATTATCTTTGGTTTCTGCTAGTTTTGTTACTCTTTTAAAAATACTTTAACATCTAATGCATCATTCTAAAGCATGTTTACTTGACTAAAAGCTAATGTGTTTCATATGTTCTACTCGTTTCCACTAGTAATTTAAATAAATAAAAGTGGAATTGAACTATTACCTGTTGCATGTCATCAGAGATATTGTAAAACATGCCTGTTCTACAAGCTATCAAAATATCCACTCCAGAGGAAACTGGCAAAATCATGACAGCACCTGTTTATGTTGAATGATTGTAGACTTTAGGTTTTTCTCTCAACTTGTGATGTTCTATGCCAAGGAATGCCTGAAGTAAAATTACTAATTGTCCCAAGTACAAGAATATGCCAATTATAAAATAAAGAATTATAGATTGTTCTTGCGGAATGCTCGAGCCTTTTTCATAAATAAAAGTCTGTGCTCTCCATCAGTGTAAGCTGTGTGCTTGTGCGGCTGTGCAGGAGAGATTCCAATGCTGCCCGGCTGATTAGCAGAGCATCCACAGCTAGGTTTTCTGTTTTGACTGGTGATACACATTCGCTTATGCCTCGGTGCACATAAAAACTGCACACGGATGGAAAAGATTAGAGGGAACACGGCTCTCCATGGATTCCATTTATAACCCTGGCATCCTGGCTGGTGCTGGTGAAAGGCCATCGACATAATGATGGTCATGATATAAAATAAAAGTGCCTGGATGATGGAACCGAGCATGCTAAATTTCACAGCTGTTCTGGAGGCTTGCAGCCCTGTCTCACAAGACTTTCAACTCAACTCTACTCTGAGAGCACTGGTTCGAAAAACACAGGTTAAAAAGGTGATTTAAAAAAAAATATGTCCAAAACTTTAGGCACAGGCCTTATTGAGTATATCTAAATGGACTTTTGTATCCTACTCAACCACTAAAATAATTTGATTTGATTTTGATTATACGAAATTGCTCACAAGATCCTGGATTAGTCGTTGATCTGATTGATGCTAGTGTGAATGTGGATTAACTCTACAATCCTGTTGAGTGGGGAGACAATAGGGATTGAAGAACAGTATAAAATCTGTATAAAAAATCTGAATCTGTGCTTTTACATTTTATATGATAAAGAGGTACGTGAGGAATTACCCTTAATGCACGACAACTACTAAGTGCAAGTCAAGAATAAAGTCTGTCCCGGCTTTCCCCCACCAGCACTTTGTAGTAATACTGTCTATTATGGGTATTTTTGTTTTTGTTTTACTTGGAAGCATGCCATACTGGCCGCTGAGGGATACAGGATTATAAACTAATTTTAACAACTGGCATGATGCAATAGGATAGCTTAAAGACTGGAGTGATGCATTAGGAAAATTGCTGTTAGCTTCAGTGGAGTAACTGAGGATTTACACTAATGTAATTAAAAATATATACCTGCATAATTAAAGCAGAAAAACTCCCTAGTGTGGATGCAGTTATAAACAAATGTGCTTATACCAATGCTTATACCATTCATGTAATATCCTCACAAAAGCGTTGGGGTTTATATCAGTAGAACTTTGGGGTTTGTTTTTTAAAATGACCTCATGGCCATAGCTATACCAGTACAAAACGGGTATGTAGACCAGGCTACTGTGTGTGAAGTATGGGGAGGGGAGAGAATATGGACTAGTTGTTATACAGCTATTGTTATGTGATTGGCACATTTTTTACAGCACAAATGGAGATAGTGTAGTCGGCAAGAGTAAGTCTAAGGTCCGACACTGGGTTCTCAAAGCACAAAGGATGCCACACAGGTATCTGTCAAACACAGACAGTTTATTTCCTGACAGCTAACAGCTGTGCCCCATAACTGGAAGAACAATATAACAAAGAAGCGGCATATCTTACGTCCCTTCCTGCAAGCCTGGAACCCCAGGTAGGCTGCGGACAAAGTGGGAGGTTGTCTCAGCTTCTGAGGCGCCAATACCCAAAGCCCATCGGTGAGGTCCAAATTGCTGTGCTTTGGTGCAGCCTTAAATACAGTTTTCTTGCCTTGTCTTGCAGTTTGGAAATTTCCAGGGTTTACTCATTACTCGCTGATGTAGGGCTCAGCTGTTAGTTATTGATCTGGTTCTGATCTAGTTCTACTTATTCTTTGGCCTTGTTTACATAATCAGTACGCTAGGGTAAACAGAATTGTTTATGTGTTCTTGCCCTTTACCCTTATCTTATACTTGTTCTTGCTATACTGGCAAAAATGCTTCTCTTAAATGGCGTATGTTCCCAAAGACTTGCTTCTGGCTCATCAGATATAGGGGAAAGAGAAAGGGGGGAAAGAATGCAGGCCTCACCACCCCTAAACTAGCATGTACAACGTTCTTCCACAATTGACCCCTACAGATAGATTTGTACAAAACATGCCAGTCACATAACACCCTTACCCTTAAATATATTTAGTTGTAGCCACTGGTAAAATGTTAACTTTGTTATTACTATGACTAATATAAACAACAAATGAGAGAAATAGCATATATGTGGCTATGTTATTAAAACTTATCACAATAAAACCCATTTAAGAATGTTAATGTTATAAATAGCTTTGGACGGGAGGGGTATCACAGATTAGTCTCTGAGAACGATAACTTAATTCAAACCTGTTGGGATTAGTAGCATGGATCCAAGGTAGGCCTAGCATTTGATTTGCCTGAAGCCTGTACACAGGGAAGTGCTGCAAAGCATGGTAAGTTAGGAATCAAGTGAAAAAAATCATAGAACCTTTGAATTTGAAGGGACCTCAAGAGGTCATCAGGTCCAGACCTCTGCCCTCATGGCAGGACCAAGCAACATCTAGACCATCCCTGACAGGTGTCTGGCTAACCTGCTCTTAAATACTCCAATTATGGAGATTCCACAACCCCCTTAGACAACTTATTCCAGTGCTTAACCACCCTGACAATTAGGAAGTTTTTCCTAACAGCCAACCTAAGCTTCCCTTGCTCCGGGACCAGAGAGCCCAGGAACCTAATGGCAGGAGGGCCAGCTGCAATCTTGGCCGTCTGCAGCAGCGCAGAGCTGGGAGCTGGAGAACCCTGGCAACAGGTGGCAGCGCAGGGCCGCAGAAGCCCAGCTGCACTCAGCAGCATGGAGCTGGGAGCCAGAGAAGCCTAGCCGCCCATGGCAGCGCAGAGCCGGGGAAACCTGGCCACCCGTGGCAGCGAGGGACCACGGAACCATGGCCACCCATGGCAGTGCAAGGCTAGGGGTTGGGGAACCCCAACCACCCACGGTAGCCCTGGGCTGGGGAGCTGGTGGTAGCAAGGCAGCCAGCCCAGCTGGGGAGGGGGCTATAGGGAGCCAGAGGCAGGGGGCCAGCTGGCTCGGGGCTGGTGGCAAGGGATACTTCCCCTGGTCTGACAACTTGTCTCTTTCGGGATCTGTGAGGTCCCAATAGTGCTGGACCAGGGAGGTCCAACCTGTACTCCTTCCTAAACAGTCATTTCCCATTTTACGTGTGTGAAAGTGATTGTTCCTTCCTAAGTGGAGTCCTTTGCATTTGCCCTTATTGAATTTCATCCTATTTACCTCAGACCATTTCTCCAGTTTGTCCAGACTGTTTTGAATTATAACCTTAGCTTCCAGAGCACTTGCAACCCCTCCCAGCATGGTATCATCCACAAACTTTCTAAGTGTACTCTCTATGGGTATGTCTACACTACAGTGTTATTTCAAAATATCTAATTTTGAAATAGTTATTTCAAAATAACGCATCTACACACAAAATGCATTTCGAAATAGCTTTTTGCTATTTTGAAACAGTGCATCCACACTGATTGGAAGCTGAACTGCATTTTAGGCAGCTGGAACTGGTTGCGGCAGGGCATCAGGTCAGAAGTTACCTTGTGGCCAGGGCGGCCAGCAGGGCACCCTGGGAAGAGCTGGAGGCCCCCTAATTTGAAATAAGCGTCTACACAGTGCTTATTTCAAAATAGCAGTTTTGAAATTGGCGCTATTCCTCATGGAATGAAGTTTACCAATTTCGAAATAAGCCCTCCTCTATTTTGAATTAATTTCAAAATAGCAGTTGGCTGGTATAGACGGTAGGAAAGTTATTTCGAAATAATGGCTGTTATTTCTAAATAACTTTACTGTGTAGACACACCCTATGCCATTATCTATATCATTTATAAAGATATTGAACAGAACCTGTCCCAAAACAGACCTCTATGGAAGCCCACTTGTTATGCCCTTCCAGCATGACTGTGAGCCATTAATAATTACTCTCTGAGAATGGTTATCCAACCAGCTGTGCATCCACCTTATAGTAATTCCTTCTATGTTGTATTCCCTACTTTATTAATGAGAAGGTCATGCAAGACTGTATCCAAAACTTTACTAAAGTCTAGGTATACCACATTTACTGCTTCCCCCTTATCCATAAGCCTTGCTAGCCAATCAAAGAAAGCTACCAGGTTGGTTTGACATGATTTGTTCTTAATAAATCCATACTGAGTGTTGCTTCTTATCTTGTTATCTTCTAGATGTTTGCAAATGGATTCCTTAATTATTTGCTCCATTATCTTTTCTCGTACAGAAGTATCTGGTACGGTTCCTGACTGATTTGTAGTTTCTTGGGTTGTCCTTGTTTCCCTTTTTTATAGACAGGCACTATATTTGCCATTTTCCACTATTATGGAATCTCTCCTATGTGCCATGACTTTACAAAGATAATAGCTAATGGCTCACATATTTCCTCAGTTAGCTCTATGAGTATTAAAGTATGCAATTTCACCGGGCCCTGGTGAACTGAAGACATCTAACTTGTCTAAGTAATGTTTTAACTTGTTCTTTTCCCATTTTAACTTCTGATCCTACCTCATTTTTCAATGGAATTCACTGTGTTAGGCATCCAATCTCCACCAATCTTCTTGGTGAAAACTGAAACAAAGAAGTCATTAAGCATCTCTGCCACTTCCACATATTCTGTAATTGTTTTTGCCTTTTCATTAAGAAACCTCACTTTCCAGATAAAAAAGCAACATGAGGGAAGACTCCGAAATCTCCAAGACATGTCTACCTTGGAGAGAAGAAGTAAAGATATCAACCAATGGGCTACATCAGTCTCCTTGCATCTGAAAAAGGTCTGCTAGTGAGAAACACCATGGGAGCAAGACATCACCGTCTGACTTCTCTGATTCTATGCGAGACCTTAAGTCTGAAAGAGCAGAGCAGTTTGCAAAACCCCAGACATTTCAAGTACCTTATTTTCCCCCTCTTCTATGATTTTATTAGCTGGGACACATTCCAGCCTTTTCATGTTCGTTCATTTGGGATACGAAGGTGCTTGTGTTCATGTATGTGTATGAGCATCCACATAGGAAAATGCTAGAGGGAACCTTCTCCAAGTTTAAGCATCCCTAATGTATTTACACATTATGTTGCTTTCACATCTAAAAATCCTGAGAATTTAAATTGCCATCAGTAATTTCTAGTAAATTAAATCTGTCCACCTTATAGTTATCAAGAGTGTTGTGTAGTTTCTATTACACCATCATAGGGAGATAAAAGGAGAAAAAAAGAATAAGACATAATACAAGATTAGAAATTCCAAAAGATAGCTAGTTCTGAAGTAATGAGTCAAACATTAGTCAGTCATTGGTCTTCAGTATTAAGACATCTAGCTATCTCCAATTTATAAATCTGATTGACTTTGATCACATTCTTTAGCTGGGATTTATAAAATAAACAGCCACATTCTTACAATCTCCCTTAAGATGAACAGGAATTTATTAGTTTTAGTATGATTCAATCCCAATTGAATGTTGAGTCCAGTGTGTTTATCTGACAGCTGTCCTTAGCTTTATTGATACTAAATTAAGCGATTGCTCTTGCAATTATAAAAAGTTTTATTTAATATATCTTATACATTGCATAGTCCCATGTTTTCAATAGGTGCCCTTGGTCCAGAACCTTTGGGAACATGGATTCCTTAATTGTTTTCTGCATTGTCTTTCCTGGAACAGAAGTTAAGCTGACTGGTCTGTAGTTTCCTGGGTTGTCCTTATTTCTTTTTTTATAGATGGGCGCTATATTTGTAGCCAGGGTCCACTGCCTCATCTCCTCCTTGGGCCAGACCTGGGCTATGCTAAGTAAGTCGTCTAGTTTAATGTTTCTCAACCAGTGGTACGAGTACCCTTAGGGGTACTTGAGAGAAGTCTGGGGGGTACATCAACCCAACTGAAACTTGGAGAAAACTGAATTTTTGTTTTAAATTTTACAGTGCTTTATTATTTTTGTACTTTTTACACCCCAAAATTTAATCACCCGCCCGGCTACAATTAAGTTGTTTAAACAAATGTGTTGCAATAGTAGAAAAAAAATTGTGTGTCTGAAAACTGTAGGAACTGGGGGTACTTATAATTTTTTTTTTTTTGAAAAAGGGGTACTTTATAAAAAAAGGGTGAGAAACACTGATCTAGTTTAGCATATTTGGAAAGCAGTAATTAGCAGATATTTAGCTTGGAAAGCAGTAAGTGGCTAAGCTAGGCACCACCAGGTGGAGCTGGTGCCTTGTTTTGCCAAAGGATCAGCTGCAGATGTCACTCAGCTCACATGCAGGTCTAGTCAGTCAAGAAGTACAAAAGTCGTATGTGGTACGGCTGGCAGAGGGAAGGACTCAAGCATATTAGCTCACACAGTTCTTGAAGGGAGATGAGGGTGCTACTGAGGGAAGTGGTATAATTTGTAAATGAAAGAGTTCAGAAAGACGCGAGTTGTTCAACTCTTCCATTTTGTGGGAGTGAGTGTTTGTTTGCATCTTTTTTTGTGTTTTCTATTCTCCTCCCACACTAGAGAGCTTAGGGCTGTTGCCTAGGTTTTCTCTGTCAAGGGAGGAAAAATGAATGTAAGTATTAATGAATACAACTGTAAAACCTCAGTTGGTGCTTGATTCCTTGTGCTGGAATGCTGATGGATATGAAGTTATGCTGATTCACACCAGCTGAAGACTGAGAACAAAGTTGATTAAGCTAGTCTTCTGTTACAGTGTTTGTATTTGGCCAAAGCAGTCAAGCTATCTAAACTGATAGCTGTGAGGCACAAATGAATAAACAGAGGGCTCTAGCAAACTGATCATTAAATTGCTTAAGTGCCTTTCCACAGAAGGGGCACTTCTATACAGCAACATTATTTTGAAATAACTTAGTCTGCATCTACACAGCCGGCAGTTATTTCGAAATAATGTCGAAATACTATCAAGCTGGAGGACTTCTTACTCCGACTCCTGTAACTCTCATTGTACGAGGAGTAAGGGAAGTCGGAGGAAGAGTGCTCTATTTCGAAATAAGTGCTGTGTAGACGCTCCCAATTTCAAAATAAGCTATTTGACGTGGCTCAATTTGCGTAATTTATTTCGAGTTAAGCCCCGTTGTGTAGATACGCCCAAGGAAAATGAAAGCTAAAACCATATCAAATTCAGCTTTAATAATGGCGCTGGTATATTAATTTAAAATATATTGTCTGAACTGTTAGCTACATTGCCAAGTCTTAGACTTTTGTACTTAAACATCAGTGCAAAATAAAATACAGAATATTGAAACCTCAAACAAAACTTACATTGGAAGGATGATTTGGGCTTTAATCTCTGCTAATTTTGTAAATATCCTAAACCATGGATGTTTGAAAGGCAGTGTCTTTGGGATCAGATGTTGTGAACAATATACATGTCACAATACTAGTTTCAAGTATTTTTCATATACTCAGAGGCAAGGGGTAAAATAAAGATGAGAAAGTTTATCTTTATCTAAGCCATCTTTTTTTTTTTGCTATGCATAAAGTAAACTTAGCTGCAAAATTCAGATTTGACTATGTGCAGCCAAGCTGGCATGTTCAAACTGAGTACTCAATTTTGGGCACACAAGCTCTTGCGAAACCACAATCTTGGACCTGCAAAATGCACTTGTCTACCCACAATAGGTGGTGGAAAACGTATTTGCCAGATAAGCATGAATCAAAATGCAACACCAAGTATTTTGGAGTGTCTGGAAGTTCATATAGTCCATAATTCATAGATTTAGAGCCCACTGCCCCCCCGGCCCTAAGCACTCTCCCTAGCAGCCCCTGAGCTCTGCGCTCCGCCTGGCAGCTCCCCTGCCACCCGGGGCTCTGCTTGTAGTTCTGCTTGCTCTCTCAGCCCCCGAGTCTGGCAACGCCCCGGACCCCAGCCTGACGGCTTATCTCCCATGGGGTCACCCTGACGATGTTGGTCCAGGGGTGTTGCTGGCCTAGAGAAGTCCGGATTACAGAGTTTCAGGTACTAGAAAAGGTGAACAGTACCCAGGTGGAGAGCACCTCCTACCTGTAGCTATAGCTACAGCCTGCGGTTACAGCCAGAAAGCAGGAGACTAGCATGTGCTCTTGGGTTGATGTTGATTATGACTAATGGCTCATACACTTCACTGAGCTATGCAGGCTAAGGGGGTAGGAAGGGGGGCAGGAATGAATTGTCTCTCAAACTGTAACAATTTTAGAAGACACAGACTCTAGCCCTATATTTTTAAGTGAACGAAGCAGCTGATCCTTTTTTCTTCTTTGCTTTTGGTTTCATATGTCAACAACTTTCCCTTAACAGTACCCATTTGGTGCTGCTGGCACAGTAGCCTGAGCAATAACTTTGTGGTACTAGAGGTAACCCAGCCCCTCATCACCTACTCCTCCCAGTAACCTAACCCTAACCCCACTGCCTACCTTGCTAACCTCTCCCCTCGGCAGTACTCATTGGGTGCTGAAGGTAGGGGAATCTGCTTAGACAGAGCTGTCCCATCCATAGGACGTTTCAGGGCAGGTGCCCTTAGCACCCTGGCACTTTGGGGGCCTCCCGTAGGGCCACGGGAGCCCGTGGAAGTAGTGGGGGACCTAGTGCCAGAGGCAGTGGTTGGGCCAACCCCTCTGCTCCCACTCATTGGCAGTGGCAGGAAGTGGAGTGACCCTGGTTCAGGCCACTCCACTGTATTGGCTTCAAGTTGTGTCACTCCATTTCCGCTGCCACCAGTGAGTGCAGGGGTGGCCCTGACCCCTGCCACCGGCACCAAGTCCCTGCTAGTCCTCCAGCTGTGTCGCGTGGGAGAACGACTGAAGTGAGGGCGGAGCAGGGGCAGAGCGGGAAGAGAAAAGGACAGGACGTGGGGCAGATCCGGGGGGTTGTTAAGCCTCACTTGACTTGGGCAGCACAATAAGGAGCTGCAGGAGCGGACTATAGAAACAGGCAGGAAAAAATGTAAAAGACAGGATTGTGAGTATGGTTGCTTTGTCTGATTTGGTTTGGTTTTTAATTTTTCTAAGACTGCATCCTGAGCCCAGCTCGAATGGGATAGAAACGTTGGCAGAATATTAGACCTGCCCATGGACCAACAAGATCCATAGACAATGTGCAATAACTAAAGGAATACAGAAAATGAGAATTCAGTACCCACCTCTGCATTCTACCTCTTGCTTTCTGGAATTCACCCAGGCCTGGATGCCTTAGGGCATGCAATTCCAGCCGCGTTAATTACACAGCTGGAGTCAACGTATCTTCAATCACCGTCCACACAGTGGGAGGTCGATGGGAGCAAACCCTCCCATCGATTTCCTATACTCCTTGTGAGGTGCAGGAGTACTGGTGCCCATGGGGGCGCCTTCTCAGTTTGAATTAGCGGGTCTTCACAAGAGGGTTGATCTTCTGCATAATGTAGACATGGCCCCAGTGCCTTGCCCTAGAAAGTGTATTATGCCAGGATGCAAAAAACACGATGTGGCAGTGAGATGAAAAATGAGTGCGATTTGAGTTAAATTAATTTGCACCAGCAAAATGGATCAGAAAAATTGGACTACTCCAGCAATAGCCCCCACGCTCCTTAGCAAAACCTGACACCATGTTTGATTAAGTGTAGACCACTCAGAACTCTTACTGGGTAAATGTACCTTGCAGATGCGACACAGTACTTTCTGAAACACGCTGATTTAAAAATTAACTAATTCGTGGATGTCATGTTGCAGGACTGATATTGGCTTCCTGACTAAGTTCCTAGTTGGGTTGGTCCTCTGCCCTCTTACAGGTAGTAATGCTGCCCATATCTAGGGAAACTAACTAGTTCCTCTTCTCTACACCTGCTGCTGCTGTATTTCTCATTGTTGCAGGGCTAGCTGCACATTTGGCCTTGCTCATCTCTTTGATTGCACCCCCTGCCTGTAGGTCTTCAGCCTTTACCTGATTCCATGATTCTCCCCCTGCCCTTAGACATGTCAACCATGATTACTCAGCAGCCCTGACTGAGTTCAACCTCTGCATTTCTTCTCTTCAGGAGCTGTGACCAGTGGTTAACACAGTGAGCAAACTAAGGGCAGTGTGTTGTCTTCCCACTAGTTTCCTAACACCCCTACTCAGAAACTAAATATACATATGAATACACAGGCCCACTGACGGGGGAGGCGGGGGGAAGGAAGCAACTGCCCTAGGGCCCAGCAATTCAAAAGAGACGTGGGGCCCTTTAAATCACCATCGGAGCCCTGCGTGACACACTCTGGGCAATGCTAAGGGCTGGAGGGGCGGGGCACGGTGCACTCTGGGCAGCTCTGAGGGCTGGCCCCACCCTGTCCTTTCTGCCCGAGAACCCACCCCATCTGGGAGCACGGAGATACCCCCCACCACCATCTTGCCCAGGGAGCCAGCAATTCTGTTGGTTCCCCCGTGCATACAGTAAGCATTTCACTAACCCAACACGGATATATGGTAGCTATCTCACTAAACAGAAATTGAGCATAGGCTATGGAGCTGAGGGAGGAGGATCTGGGCTATGGCCTGACCACCTTGTGACCTGAGATACCTGAGAAGAGAAGAGGAAGATCAGTCGGGGGCAGTGTTCCCTCTAATTTATTCCATCCATGTGCAGAATAAAGTTTGTTATGTGCTCCAAGGCATGTGCAAATGTGCACCACCAGTAGAAACACATGCTGCTGGCTGTGGGTGCTCTGCTAATCACCTGGGCAGCATCTGAACTCCTGGGTGGCTACCCAAGCGCTCATCTTACAGGGAACACTGGTGAGGGGGAGAAGGAAATGAGGGCTCTTCCCCCCAATTTACGTGGAGCACCGCAGCCCTGAACGCAAATTATTCATTAACTATTACCGCTCAGCCACATGACCTTCAAAATTGTATTTTGGGATGGCAGCCATACGACCGATACTCTCAGATTAAGGAGAGCTGGAATATGTATGTATAATATGTGCAGCTCAAGAAGGAAAAGGACAAACACCTGGTAGTCCCAAGGACAATGGTGTTGGGTGGGGAAGAAGGGTTTGAATGTCATCCCCGAAAAATATGATACAAGAGAACCTGCTATCATCCTGATAGAGGGAGGTGCGGGGAGTGTGTATGTATGTGTGTGCGGGGGATCGGCGGTTATGAACCTGCTTTCAGGTGAAAGTCAGATGAAAATAAATACCACTCAAGGCAGGAAGTTAAATACCCAATTTCTCAACAAACATGGGTTGGTAAAGAGCTCTTGCCACTGCTTACATTTTCTGTTTGAGCTTTCCTGCCATCCCATGAGTACACAAACAATAGCAGGAGCACCATGAGCACCATAAATTAAAGCCATGTAATGAGTATCGCTTTTAAATTTTCAGTAATGGAAAACAAACTGAGCCATTCAATTTTGTTAAAAGCCTTTCCTGCAGGTAAGGAAAGGGCTGCCACAAAACTGCCAAACAAATCTGTAACAGCACTTGCCTTAACCAGTAGTTTGCACTTGGCAAGATTAATTTTCACTCAATTTCTATTCCCCACCTGGCTCACAAGAATGCCCCTGGCTTCAGGTGAGATGCTTAGACACACAAAGCTTCAGCAGACAGCTAGAGTTCAGCCACATGACACTCCTCTCCACTGGTGGATGTAGAGTAAGGAGCTTTGTGTAGATGTTATGGGTCCTATCCAAAGCCTGTTGAAGTAGAATGAAAAGCCTCCCAATGACTTCCATGGGCTTTGGGTTAAGCTTTTATTGTGCAAAGAGCTATTCAATCTCATGCAATCCTGTTGCATTTCTAGAGTGTGTACAACTGTTCACTTTTTTTTGTTTGTATCCCTTTGGTATATATGGTCATGCCAATTTTCTTCCACAATTTGATCTGAGGAAGTGGGTCTGGCCCACGAAAGCTCATCACCTAATAAACCATCTTGCTAGTCTTTAAAGTGCTGCATAGTCCTGTCTCCGCAGACCAGACTAACACGGCTACATCTCTATTACTGTTTTTCTTAGCAAACACTCCACGTCGAATTAAATGGCTTAGCTGTCTAAACTAGAATAGGTTAATATTTCACAAGCCAAAAAACCAAAAAGACAAATTTTACCTCTTTTGGCTTCCTCAAATTGATAAATCAAATTTATTCAGCAAATATTTTGGGCTTCTTTACTGATGTCATAACTCCTGAAGATCAACCGCTTGATCTTCATAGTCAATCATAGTCTAGATGTGGCCTTGAGAGTACTGAGTATAAGGACTGCAAAATTTGACTCTTCTTTCTTAGGAGCATATTTATTATTTAGCCCTTTATACACAGGACCCTAAGGCTTCATCAAAATAATATAATTTATTATTGATACGGCATTGTTGCAATTAGATGAGTGCATGTAATTACATGGAAATGATAATTAAATACTCATTTAAATAAACAAATACTAACAATGCTGCTCTGGCACAAAATGAGCAGCAGACATGCTGGTGAGTTGCTAACCCTGGTAAGCATCCAAATGTTGATTGTACTATTATAATTGCAGGCTAGCATGTTTTTGCCCATTTCAACTTGGCTCCTTAACTCAATTAACTTTTGGTTTTTAGAAAATAAAATGAAAATGCCCATGCTTCATTTGAACCATTGCTCTGGGGTGGGGCTGGGGATGAAGGGTCAAGATGCAGGCTGCCCTGGGGAGAGAGAATGACCCCAGCCCTCTTTCACCTCAGCAGCCTGGGGCCAAGTGAGAAGTGCCTCTCCATGGCTGCTGCAGCTCTAGCAGGCACAGCCCGGGGAGGGGTGCATATCTCCCTGCTCAGGCAGGTCCAGGTTCGTCGCCCCCTGTATCCTAGCAAGAGTGAGCAATGCAGCAAACTGTGCACTATCCCCTGGCTCCCTGATGAAGGGGAACAGCCAGCAATGTTTCCGTATGATGGGGGGGTGGAGGGGAGGAAAGCTTCAGCCCCACTGCTCTCCCTAAAGTAGGGAGACCTATGTAACCTATGGCTTTTGAGGCAAATACGGCTCGGAATGGAACTAAATATGGCGCTCTGGTCATTCCCAAAATGCATACAACTTCTTACATTAAAATGAACAACTCGGAATTTAAAAAATGCGTCATTATTCATGTAGCTTGAATGTGCATATGAACCTGAATTTGACCAGTTATGAGGTAAACTTCAAAGAAATCTGAGAAAAGATGTAGCAGCAGAAGTCCCATTAAATAAAGTCTGTGAGTATGTTTCATGTATGCTATCATGAATCATCATGTCAATTATCAATAATATTAAGTTTCCAGTCATGCAAATGGGCATTCTTATACAGCTCTTTGTTGACAAGTTGTTCTGAATTTTGATGTAGTTTGGCTTGAAAAGGTTGCTAACCCCTGCCCTAAAGGGTGCCTGAGGCCTGGGAGGCTTGGGGCAGTCCTGGAGTGGGGGCACATCCCCAGCTAGCCCTTTTCCACTGCCTGGTGATTCTCTTTTCTGTAAGGCTTTATGAGAAGCAATCCCTTTCCAGGCACATCATATTTTCCTGGCATAACCCTTATTTTGCTATAAAACATGGTTTTATGTAAGAAAGCTGTATACCAAATTTGGTGGTCCTCATTCTGTTACCTGGCTAAAGAGGTAACGTATGAAAACTGTTAGGCTCCCCCGAGCTAACGTAGCGTATTAATTCCAATTAGCCTGATTGACCTATGAGAAAATTACAGGTGCGGACCCTCTTCCCACATCTATCATTGGTTGTTCTCTAATTCAGATTGGTATGTGTGGCATGTAAAAATAAAAACGTAATACGTTTTATAAATTTAGACCACAGGACTATATTGGTCAAAGAATCAAACAAACAATTTTGGGGAAGTCCCAAATTAATAAAAGAGTACCAGAGTCTGCGACGCTGAGACGATGGAGGTGTTGCTGGCAACCTACAATCCGTTGGTCCTTTCAGGCCTCGGGAGAGGAACTACCAGGAGTCCCACGATGGTAGACAGTGCCGAAGCTGGCAACCTCGATCCTTGGGTCCTTCCGGGCCCTTGGAGAGGAACAGCCAGGCGTCCCACGAAGCGGCTGGGGTTGAGTGCGATGACTTTGCCTTCCGCGGGTCACGACTCTTCCAGCTCTTCCTGCGCTTCGGGGCAGCTGGAGCAGACGATGGACGCTATACCCTATCTAACCTAACGCTATCCTATCCTAAATTAAAACCCTAACTAACATGCGACGCACCCGTCGAACAGACACGACAACGGACAACGTGCATGGACTGACGCTACCTGACGAACAGACATGATGACGTGAACTAACCTATCTACAGCTAAACTAAACTAACTAAGCCTAAATAGATGAAGAGTAAATCTTCCGTTTACCTTCTATCTAAAAGACGATTCTAGACCTCACTCATACTAAACCCGGGACAAGACTAGACCCCACTCACACCTGCTATGAGCCTAATCTCTACCTATGCCCAACGCCCTGATGCAACGCTTGAAACGGGCGTTGCTCGGACTTTTATAGACTGGGCTTATACATATTCATGAAGGTTCTAGTTTGAAATGATTGGTTAAGAGGGGACACTATTTACATGATTTCAAATCTATTGGTTCCTCTGGCAATAAGAAATTAATATTTATGATAACGCTCTACCTTCATACATATTCATTAGGTTTTAAACCTAAACAGTTAGATGGTACTACGTGCAGGATGACCATGCAGCAATGGTTTCGTAGAATGATTGACAGATGGTTTTGTATTGATGGATAGACATTCATACATATGAGACTCATTATAATACAATAAACGTTATTAATTACAGGAAACATCATTATACATGCATTCAACTTAATATTATCAGATTTTATACAATTTTGTCAGCAACTCTTACCATTGAGGAGTTATTGAACAGACAGATGGGGTACGTCTAGACAGCAGAGCAAACCTCGAATTAAACTATGCAACTTCAGCTACATCAGTTGTGTAGCTTAAGTCAAAATAGCTTAATTCGGCTTTTGGTGCTGTCTACACAGCAGGAAGTCGAAGGGAGAGTGCTCTTCCTTCGACTTCCCTTATTCCTCATAAAATGAGGGTTGCAGGAGTCGGAGTAAGAAGTTTTCCAGCTTGACATGATTTCGAAATAAAGGCTTGTAGTGTAGACGGGCACTATGTTAATAACACTGCTGTGTAGACATAGCCTTAGAGACAAACTCTCTCAAATATAAGTAGATTTTTATTTTCAAATCTTATTCTATTCTGCATCATCAGGGATGTCTTAATTTGCATTGTGACAGAAAATTAGTCTTGTGGTCAGTGGTGAAAGTAAGGCGGTGCGCTCCAGGGTGCTGCTCCTGTAAGCACCGGCTGGGACGCTCCCCTACAGGAGGAAGCACTGTGTGCTTCCAGACAGGCTCCTAGGGCTCTTCTGCAGGCTGCTGTGCTAAGCAGATGGTAGGTAAAAGGAGCTGGCCGCGGACGTGCCCCACCCCAGTCTGAGACTGCAAGAGCTGCCCTCCCCGCGGTCACCATTTCTTCCAAACTACCAGGGGAAGTGGTATTTCTCCATCTCTTGATGTCTTCCAGTGAAGACCAGGTGTTTTTCTGGAGTGTGCTTTGGTTCACAACTTGCCTGCCTTTCTCTCCCTCTTGGCTGCGGAGAGCAGGGCGTAGAGGAGTGAGTGCCCCGCGCTGTGAGCTTTCCTCTTCCTGACAGTGACAGAAGGGGACTAGCAAGCAATGAGTGTTGTTAGGGAGGCAGAGCACACATGCACTATGGGACAACATCACACTGAGTCTGGCTCAGTAACAGGAGCTACCTAATGTCGGCCACCACTTGGACACTGAACCTGCCACACACAAACCACCACCGAATGGGACAATATCACCACTCCTTCCCTGTGCCCTGAAGATTTATTCTGAGGTATTATCTTCATTTTCCCTCTGTGAGACCTGACAACACCTGTCATTTCTGCCACTGGATGGCTGACTATCCCTATGGCAAGGAGACAGCCTGGTGCACCTCTGCTGACAAAATCCACAAAATTCAGGGCTGAAATGCACCCCCTCCTAACCCCTGCAGCTCCTCCCAGAGCCAGCAACCATACTCTCTTCTGCACCCTGACCCCCCCTGCACCTCAATCCCCTACCCAGCCCTGACCACCCTCCTAGAGCCAGCACCCCTCCTGCTTGCCCGACCCCCCTTTCCAGAGCCAGCATTCTCTCCTGCACCACTGACTCACCCCCAACCACCTTCCCAGAGCCAGCGCACCCCACCGTCCTGCGCGCCAAGCCCTAGATCTGAGCCCACTCCCAGAACTAGCACCCCAAAATCTCACCTCAACCCTGAGCCCCCTCTCAGAGCCAGCACTCCATACCCCCTCCTGCACCCCATACTCACTCCTGAACCCCAAACCTCTGCTACAGACCAGTAAAAGTGAGTGAGGATGGGGGAGAGCGAGCAATGGAGGGGGTGTGGTGTGAGCAGGGCAGGGCTTTGGGGAAGGGGTGGGGCATCGGGGGTGGGACAGAGTAGATCTTAGATTCCTCTCAAATTCTATAAGTGATCTTGGGCATAAAAAAAGTTGGGGACCACAGGTGTACAACCTTCGAGCAGTGCTATTGTGCACGTGTGTTATGATACAAACTGTGACTAGGGTTGCCAGGTGTCCGGTTTTCTACCGGACAGTTTGGTATTTGCACCGTCTGTCCGGTATAAAAATTCAGAAAATACTGGACATGTGCAATGTGCAATGTCCGGTATTTTCTGAATTCCTGGCTGGGTGCTGGATGGAAGCCTGGCAGGGGCGGGGGAGCAAGTGGAAGGCGGGGCTGCGATTGGCGCTGGGAGCCCTGTGGTCGCGTGCAAAAGCCGGGTGGGGTGGTGCAGGGCGGGGGCCGGGACTCCCAGCCACTCCCCCCGCCCGGCTTTTGCATGCGACCAGAGGCTCCCAGCACCGATCGCAGCCCCGCCTCCCAGCTGGGAGCCTCTAGTCACGAGCAGAAGCAGGGCAGGGGTGGCTCTCAGCCCCGCCCCTGCTCGGCTTCTGTTCGCAACTAAAGGGAGTGCCTGCCGGGGGCGCGGCCCAAAGGACTCCAGCTGTGGCCAGTGGTTGCACCGCCCCCCCCGGCCAGGTCTGCTTCCCGCCCCCCTTCCTCTGGGCTCCCCTCTTCTGCCGGCCAGCCCCGCGGCCCCCGACGTCCCCCAGCTCTGCTTCCTGGCCCCCCCCCCCTTCTTCCCAGCCTGCCCCGCGGCCCCTGGACCCCCCCGCCAGCTATGCTTCCCACCCCGCCCTCCTCCTGGCCAACCCCCCCCCCCCCCCATGATCAAGTGTGTCCGGTTTTTTGGTGAGGTCTACCTGGCAACCCTAACTGTGACAGAGTGAGGTCACAGACGATGCCTCAGGGGTGCCTCCCGGGGTGCTGACACGGCCACTGCCACTCTCCTTCCCACTCTTTGGGGCTCCTCACCGCCCGGTCCTGCTGTGCTCCGCTGGTCTCCCCCAGCCAAGGCCCCGAGCTGAGGTCCCTGTCCCTACCAAGAAGCAGTACAGACACTGAACCACTTCAGGTCCAAGGAGAGGGTAGTTTAGGGCCCAGCCTCCTGAGAGAGCACTCCCCAGATGGGATCAAACCCCAAATAATTAGGTTTGCCCCCTTTAGCAATGAAAGGGGGAATGTGCACACTGGCTGCCCCCCCAGGTAACAATCGCTTACACTGGGTTTGATAGAAAATAAAAATGGTTTTATTAAGTTGAAGCAGTAGGATTTAAGTAGTAATAAGAGAAAGTAGGCAGAGTAAAGTAGGTTACACATCAAAAGAAACAAATCCGCTTGGCTAATTCTCCACTGAAACCTCAATGCAAACTTAAACTCACCCTAAAACCTCTTTCCAGCTGCCACTCTAAACCAGGGCTGTCTTCCCCATCCTGGGGTCTCAGGCTCCTTCCTTCAGGTGCAGCCCAGCCAAAAGACCCAGGCCTCTGCTTTCCTATTCCTTTTGTTAAGGAGTTGAGGCCACTCCCTACTAGCCACTGCTCAGACTTAAGGACAAAAGATTGTTTAACAGTGGCTCATCTAGAAGTTGCAGGTAACACCCTCCATGTCTCCCATTTACACATTTGAAACTCACCGAGTATTCCCCACTCCATGTGTCTAATTTTCTACACACAAATGATACATACAACAGAGTAAGATAAACAGAACCAGAAGATCATGACATGAAGATTGATGGGTTACATGAAATAATTCGCTCAAACCACCTTTGAGATATGTATATTCATGTTCATGAATCCAGTTCATAAAGCATGGGGAGGGGGTCTGTCACACAAACTTATGAGTGTGGCCTTGAGGTCCATTCCCTTCCCTACACTGCATGAATTTCCTTCAACCGACTAAGAGAAGCGATGGTTTCTCTAGCTCATTTAAGGGAGGATGTTGGGGTAGAAACGTGGGTGGCAGGAAATGTGGGCAAGGGAAGGCACTGCCCTCCCAAAAAGACAGGGGTGGTGACCCAGCCCATGCTGGGTTGCCCACCTGGCGGGGAAGGCTGGGGCCAAAGCATGGCTGCCTGGCCAGTTGGTGCTGTGGCTAGCTGGAAGGCTGGGACTGCCTGGCTGCCCAGGAAGCTGCGGCCCATCCAACAGGCACTCCAGATGGTCCAGAAGGCTGGGGTCAGTGCAGCTGCCTGGCTGCTCCAAGGGCCGGCATAGAACTTTGGCCTCACAGCTGCCTGGCTGCTCCAGGTGCTGGAGCCATGTGGCTGCCCAGCTGCTCCAACAGGCGGAATGAAACTTGGGCCGTACAGCTACCTGGCTGCTACCGGGAGCTGGGGCCATCTAGCCTCTCTGGGATTGCACAGCTGCCCGGACAGTGCCAGGGTAAGGGAGGCGCTAGCCTTGGGCAGGGGCCAGCAGCCATAATCAGGTAGGTGTGGATTCAGAGCATGGGCCAGAGGTCACAGAGAGGGCTGGGCTCTGGTGGGCGTGAAAGGGACAGGGCCTTTGGCAAAGGGGTGGGGTTGGGGCTTGCCTCCCCAAGTCAGCTGTTCACCCACCACTCCTGGGGAAAGGATCTTCTGTGAGTGGGAGGCAGCCTTTGAGGTGAAACTTGGGTCAAAACCGTCTGGGGTTCTTGACCTTCAGAATAGGCTTTTTAATGCTATTACAGTCAAAAGAACTAACTGGCATTTCAAGAAACTAATACACTCTGAACAGATATTGCATCTCAGTTTTTCCTAACAGGCCCTGTTTTTATCTGGGATGATTGACATACAATGAGATTAAGTGACTTGCAGGAAGTCAGAGTCACAAGTTAGTTCAGCTGGGATTAAAAACAAGATACCACTGGCTTTCAAGCTGTTGCTGTAAGCATGTGGTCTTTTAAAGAGAGATAGGTATTAATGATGCTGGAGTTGATAGTGCTAAACCATGCTGAAATGCTTGAATCTATGAACTGGATTTAATTTAAAACTAAAACTATAAATGCCTCATGCAAGAAGTGGAATTCTCTTGCTGGTTTCATGCCAATTTAAGAATCATGGAAATAAAAGGGACGAAATCTTCATGGAAGTAAATGTAAATTTTCCCACTGACTTCAGGAGGGTCAGGATTTCATCTGACGTTTCAATATGGAGTGCAATGACAAATTTATAAACTTGTGTTTAAAAACATTAACCCCATTTCACTACATAGGACTGACAGAAATGGCAAGCACAGAGGAAACTAATGCTCCAAGATAAAGAATGACGCCCCCAAACCTTCACTTGCTATATCAACTGCGCCATACTACTTAACACAGCTACAATTACCTACTTCTGGAAAAATTGCTTATGACATAAAGAACATAAGAACATAAGCACGGCCATACTGGGTCAGACCAAAGGTCCATCTAGCCCAGTATCCTGTCTGCCAACAGTGGCCAGCACCAAGTGCCCCAGAGAGGGTGGACCAAAGACAATGATCAAGCGATTTGTCTCTTGCCATCCCGCTCCAGCCTCTGACAAACAGAGGCCAAGGACACCATTTTATCCCCTGGCTAATAGCCTTTTATGGACCTAACCTCCATGAAATTATCTAGCTTCTCTTTAAACTCTGTTATAGTCCTAGCCTTCACAGCCTCCTCTGGCAAGGAGTTCCACAGGCTGACTACACGCTGTGTGAAGAAGAACTTTCTTTTATTAGTTTTAAACCTGCTACCCATTAACTTCATTTGGTGTCCTCTAGTTCTTCTATTTAGGGAACGAATAAATAACTTTTCTTTATCGGCCCTCTCCACACCACTCATGATTTTATATACCTCTATCATATCCCCCCTCAGTCTCCTCTTTTCTAAACTGAAAAGTCCCAGTCGTTTTAACCTCTCTTCATATGGGACCCGTTCCAAATCATTTTAGTTGCCCTTTTCTAAACCCTTTCCAAGGCCAAAATATCTTTTCTGAGGTGAGGAGACCACATCTGTACACAGTATTCAAGATGTGGGCGTAACATAGTTTTATACAGGGGCAGTAAGATATTCTGTGTCTTATTTTCTATCCCTTTCTTAATAATTCCTAGCATTCTATTTGCCTTTTTGACCGCCACCGCACACTGTGTGGAAGTTTTCAGGGAACTATCCACGATAATGCCAAGATCTCTTTCCTGATTTGTCATAGCCAAATTAGCCCCCATCATACTGTACGTATAGTTGGGGTTTTTTTCCCCCAATGTGCATTACTTTACACTTATCCACATTAAATTTCATTTGCCATTTTGTTGCCCAATCACTCAGTTTGGGGAGATCTTTTTGGAGTCCCTCACAGTCTGCTTCTGTCTTGACTATCATAAACAGTTTGGTATCATCCGCAAATTTTACCACCTCGCTGCTTACCCCTTTCTCCAGATCATTTATGAATAAGTTGAACAGGATTGGTCCTAGGACCGACCCTTGGGGGACACCACTAGTTACCCCTCTCCATTCTGAAAATTTGCCATTTATTCCTACCCTTTGTTTCCTGTCTTTTAACCAGTTCTCAATCCATGAAAGGACCTTCCCTCTTATCCCATGGGAATGTAATTTACACAAGAGCCTTTGGTGAGGGACCTTGTAAAAATTTTCTGAAAATCTAAGTATACTATATCTACTGGATCCCCCTTGTCTGCATGTTTGTTAACCCCTTCAAAGAACTCTAATAGATTAGTAAGACATGATTTCCCTTTACAGAAACCATGTTGACTTTTGCCCAACAAATTATGTTTTTCTACGTGTCTCACAATTTTATTCTTTACTATTGTTTCGACTAATTTGCCTGGTACTGAAGTAAGACTTACCGGTCTGTAATTGCCAGGATCACCTCTGGAGCCCTTTTTAAATATTGGTGTCACGTTAGCTACCTTCCAGTCATTAGGTACAGAAGCCGATTTAAAGGATAGGTTACAAACCACAGATAATAGTTCAGCAATTTCCCATTTGAGTTCTTTCAGAACCCTTGGATGAATGCCATCCGGTCCCGGAGATTTGTTGACATTAAGTTTTTCTATTTGTTCCAAAACCTCCTCTAATGACACTTCAATCCGGGACAGTTCCTCAGATTCATCACGCACAAAGAATGGTGCAGATTTGGGAATCTCCCTAACGTCCTCAGCCATGAAGACTAAAGCAAAGAAATCATTAGTTTCTCCGCAATGGCTTTATTGTCCTGGATTGCTCCTTTTATATCTCGATCGTCTATGGGACCCACAGGTTTTTTAGCAGGCTTCCTGCTTCTAATGTACTTAAAAAACATTTTGTTATTTCTTTTTGAGTTTTTGGCTAGCTGTTCCTCAAAATCTTTTTTTGCTTTTCTTATTACATTTTTACACTTGATTTGACAGTGTTTATGTTCCTTTCTATTTATCTCACTAGGATTGGACTTCCACTTCTTGAAAGATGCCTTTTTGTCCCTCACTGCTTCTTTTACATGGTGGTGAAGCCCCGGTGACTCTTTTTTAGGTTTCTTACTATGTTTTTTAATTTGGGGTATACATTTATGTTGGGCCTCTATTATGGTGTCTTTAAAAAGTTTCCATGCAGCTTGCAGGGATTTGGCTCTAGTCACTGTGCCTTTTAATTTGTTTAATTAACCTCCTCATTTTTGTGTAATTCCCCTTTTTGAAATTAAATGCCAGAGTTCTGGACTGCTGAGGTGTTCTTCCCACCACAGGAATGTTAAATGTTATTATATTATGGTCACTATTCCCAAGCGGTCCTGTAATGGATATCTCCTGGACCTGATCCTGCACTCCACTCAGGACTAAATCGAGAATTGCCTCTACCCTTGTGGGTTCCTGTACCAGCTGCTCCAAGAAGCAGTCATTTAAGCCATTGAGAAATTTTATCTCTGCTTTTCTTCTTGAGGTGACATGTATCCAGTCAATATGGGGATAATTAAAATCTCCCATTATTATAGAGTTCTTTATTTTGGTAGCCTCTCTAATCTCCCTCAGCATTTCAATGTCAGTATCGCTGACCTGGTCAGGTGGTCGATAATATATCCCTACTGCTAATTTCTTATTATTGGAGCATGGAATTACTATCCATAGCGATTCTATTGAACATGTTGATTCACTTAATATTTTTATTTCATTTGATTCTACATTATCTTTCACATACAGTGCCACTCCACCACCCACACGGCCTGCTTTATCCTTCCGATATATTTTATATCCCGGTATGATTGTGTCCCACAGATTTTCCTCATTCCACCAGGTTTCAGTGATGCCTATTATGTCAATCTCCTCCTTTAATACGAGGTACTCTAGTTCACCCATCTTATTAGTCAGACTCCTAGCATTTGTGTAGAAGCACTTTAAAAATTTGCCACTGCTTATTTGTCTGCCCTTCCCTGATGCATTGGATTCCTTTATATGCAGTTGTTTGTCTGCTCTGGCCCATGGTTTGTCCTCTCCCCTCCTCTCTTTCTGACTAAAGCTTAGAGAATCTCTTATCAATGGATTCTCCTCTAAGAGAAGTCTCCATCCGATTTATGTGCATCTCCACACCAATCGGCTTTCCCCCGTCTCTTAGTTTAAAAACTGCTCTATGGCCTTTTTAATGTTTAGTGCCAGCAGTCTGGTTCCACCCTGGTTTAGGTGGAGCCCATCCTTCCTGTATAGGCTCCCCCTCTCCCAAAAGTGTCCCCAGTTCCTAATAAATCTAAAACCCTCTTCCCTACACCATCATCTCATCCACGCATTGAGACTCTGAAGCTCTGCCTGCCTACCTGGCCCTGCGTGTGGAACTGGAAGCATTTCCGAGAATGCCACCATAGGGGTCCTGGATTTCAGTCTCTTTCCTAGCAACCTAAATTTGGCCTCCAGGACATGTCTCCTACCCTTCCCTACGTCATTGGTACCTACGTGTACCACGACCACCGGCTCCTCCCCAGCACTACACATAAGTCTATCTAGATGCCTCGAGAGATCCGCAACCTTCGCACCAGGCAGGCAAGTGACCATACGGTTCTCCTGGTCATCACAAACCCAACTATCTATGTTTCTAATGATCGACTCACCCAGTACTAACACCTGCCTCTTCCTAACAATTGGCGTTCCCTCCCCCTCAGAGGTATCCTCAGTGCGAGAGGATACTGCAACATCCTCTGGAAGGAGGGTCCCAACTACGGGATGGTTTCCCTCTGTTCCCATTGAATGCTCTGTTCCCTTGAGACTTTCATCCTCTTTAAGAGCACTGGGGCTCTCAGACTGGAGGTGGGACAGTACTACAGTGTCCTGGAAAGTCTCATCAACATAGCTCTCTAACTCCCTTAGGTCCTTCAGTTCAGCCACCCTGGCCTCCAAAGCCCGAACTCGGTCTCTGAGGGTCAGGAGCTCCTTGCAACGGGTGTACACATACACCACTCACCCACAGGGCAGGTAATCATACATGTTACACTTGACGCAATAAACAGGATAGCCCCCACTCTGCTGCTGGGCTTCTGTCTCCATTTTTCTTATGAATAAGTTTAAGTATAAACTGGGCTTCTTATTAAATGTCTGGAATATAGATTATTATAAAAGTTATACTTAAAGAAGGTCAGAAGTCACTAGCGCCCTCTAACCTCCCTCTCCAAACTCCCTGGTCGCTGACTCACAGCTTATAAAGCCCTGGTAGCCTCTCCCCCTGACTGAGGCTCAGCCAATTAACAGAGGCTTCTAGATTTCAAACCTTTTAGAAGCTCCTTCAAACAAACAAACAGCCAAACAAACTTGGCCACTCGCAACTTAACAACCTCAAAATTATCAGAGTAGTGCAGTGGCTGCTAAAATCCTTGGGTCTAGCAGCCATATGTTACTAGCGATGTCAAGGCTGACTGAGCTACTATCGGGTAGAGATTACACAAAAGCTGTCTTAGTTTCAGTTATCTAGATAAAACAAGTAAATCCAACCATTTGCTATAACTGCTGTTAAGGAACATTTGCCTACTGGGATAGCTAATAGGACAAGACAAACGCTTATGTGTTTACGTTCCGTACAAGGTCCACATGCAAAAACTTGTCCCAGTAATGGATGTGTTAAGGATATGTGTTGATAAAGTATCTAAAGATCAGAGTAGCACCTGGATTTTTAGAAATGGTACCACAGAAAAAAGTGAAGATTATGGAGGACAGAGTCAGACGCAGCCACGCAGGGGATGTAGGGATGATTAGTTAAACCCAAGATACTAATTCAGCTATACATGCAGGCTACAGAGATGAAAATGCATTTTGCATTGGAAAGAAACATTTAAACCTTATTCACTGAAATGTTATCCACTAAGATATCTAGCAAGAAGAAATTATTATTCAGACCAAAATGTCTGATTAATGTATAGATGCCACTGTACACGAGAAGTTCAGAGAGGCAATTAGCCTTTCTTGCATGGTCCTTTCACTTCACTACATGCCTTCAGAGTACTCTGAAATTATAAAATTTCAGTAAGCAATTCAAATTTGTTTTCACTCAAACAACAAAACAAGATCACAAACATTTTTCCCTATGGAAGCTGTAACACTACACCCCATGTACTTCATAGAAATATTATTATGATATGACTATGCATAGCTAAAATCTGTTTTATACAAAATGGGCTGTGTGAGATATCATTGGAAAGATTATGATTTACTGAATATGATTATGCTAAAGTTAGTAATATGGACTATATAAACCATCACAACTAGGTATGTGTTTGAGAGACACCCACCAAAAAACAGGCCATCAAACTAGATGGGCCATTAGGGAGAAACCACAAGGTTATGAAGCTACTAATCTCTCTCCTTCCTGAGAAGTGTTTTGGGATATAGGTGCAACACTACTAGGTCTAGTGGTCCTGTCACCTGTTATTAAACACCACCTTGGACTTCTGGTAATTTTCCACTAAAAGGAGGGGAGGTCTGCCTTATGTAACTCTTATTTTAAGCTGGCAATAAGTTGATCAGGGTTCTCCCCTTGCCTCCCCAACCATACAGACACTGAAAAACAGAACTGAACTGAAGCGGCAAGGTAGAAAAGTTGGGCCCAAGCTGGAAAGGTGTTCAACTTATGAATAATAATACCTGAAGAGCTAAGATGAAGTTTAGTGCAGCTTCCTTTCAAGACTGTGTGTAATCTGCCTGCAACAATAACTAGGATGAGGAATTACTATTTGCAACCAATTTCTTTAGTGAATCAAGCTTAGTTTGCAAGTTTTATTTGCTTAGTTATCTGCTTTGTTCTGTTTACTACCTCTTTAACCACTTAAGAAATCATTGTATTAACTGCAAAAGGTGGATTTTATGTATAATATAACCCCGTTTGTATGATACATAAATGGGGGGGGGGGGGGTGGAGAAAAGGCTGTGCATTCCTTCCTCCACATTCAGGAAGAAGGAGGATTTCATAATATACGTTGGGTCTGCACTCCCAGGGAGGTAGCAAGGATCTGAACTGAGTGCTGGGGAGTCCTTTATGTCTTCTCAGAGGTGATCTCAGTGTCTGATGTTCTGCAGTTGGGTGTGCAGGCTTCATAGCCTGGCTCAGCAACACAAGCACAAAGGATGAACAGGCTGCCACAACAGGATCTCAGCACATCAGGTGGAATCCCAAAGGGGGCAATCAGTCACAGAGGCTTCCTAGTATGTTGAGGTCTAATAGTGATAGAATCTCACCATTTCTTTCAATTATATGCTCACTTTTCATAGCAATGAACTATTTTATAAATTTCCATAGATGGTCATTCGCCACATTAAAAATCCCACATTCGTTAGAAGACTTAACAGCAATTGATACAGGGGTGTACAATTTATTTATCTGAAGTGTGTTACTTTTATTTTTATGCTTTTATTTTTTTCCTCTTTAGGAAAGTAGGCTATTCTATTACTCCTTCCTTATAACTTTTAGGAAGCCTATATCTGAAGGACCCAAGTCAGCGTCTTAAAATGCCGTAGCAAGGAAAACCAATTCTGAGGGGGCTAATAGGGAAATAAGTTACATCCAAAAACTGACTGGTCACTTTGTTGATGGTACAAATTACTCCTCCATTTGTCTTCGGTAGACACAAATGTTACAAGCAATAGAGAAGATTGTCTGCAGATTTTCAGCTGTCTAATTTTCTGACATGTCTTTAACAGATATTCAAGGCAGTAGTCAGGCTTTACATAATCTTAGAATGACTTAAAACACATCATACCATTTTGCATCAGTTATATTAAAGGAACAGTGTACTAAATGTGTTATGTTAAAACATAAAACATATTTAGTGCACAGTTGCTCTAATGAACGAGTTGTAGTAATACTCAACCTTTACAAAATAATTTACATTTTCCAAAACGTACTAATATTGTCAAATCTTTATAATTCATCTGATAAACAACTGGGGTTGCCGAGTTAGTCTGCCGAGTTAAAAAACAACCATTAGTCTCGCAGCACCTTAGAGACTAACAAAACACGTAGATGATATCATGAGATTTCATAGGCACAATCCACTTCTTCAGACGACAGGATTGTTGGAAGTTCAGATCCTTGCCCACGAAAGCTCCTTGGAGCTGGAGTTCCAAGGCTCCTGTCATCTGAAGAAGTGGGTTGTGCCCATGAAAGCTCATGATACCATCTACATGTTTTGTTAGTCTTTAAGCAGAGAGATAGGACATCCCGTGGACAGGGGCTGCTGCCAGAGCAGCCTGTGTTCGCAGCCAGCGCCGCCGCAGTAGCCAGGGGCTGCTTTGGGGCCCCACGTGGCCAGAGGCTGTTGGACTCCGCATGATCTGGGACTAAGCAAGTCCGGCTCAGTCCTAGCTCGCGTTAGGTTTATGAGCTACCCCCACTGCAGCTTTGCAGTTTAAATGTAGTAGGGGTCAGGCAGCTCTTACTACATTTATAACACAGAACCGACAGCATCCCGGACCCGGCACGAGCCAGGACAGAGCACCAACGCTTATGGACTGATTGTGTAGTCCATACAAATTGGTCACACGATTAGCCAATTACCCACCTCTTGACATCCTGAGCTCAAACCAACACTGATACAGAGGCAGCAGCGTGGGGGCAGCAGCTTGCTCCCCCGGCCTGGGGCTGCAGGCAGGCGCCCGCTTGGAGGCCAGCTCCTGGACCACACCCCTGCCACCCTGCACAGCAGGCCATGTCCGAGGTTTTCAGCAGTTACACGTTTACCTCATCACCTGGTCTCACCTGCTTTGCACATCGCTAGCGCAGGGTGTCTGAGGGGGCGGGGCGGGGCTGACCGCGGTTCCAGCGGCCCCTCACAACGCCAGGTGGCTTCGCAGCTAGGCACTTAGAACCGGGCCGCCGGGCCGCCACCTAGAATCCCCGCATGAGAAGAGCGGGAGAGACAAGGGAGACCCGCTCAGTCCCCGCACGGAGCCGGCCTCACCCCGGGGCCTAGCGACTGCGGGGAGAGCGAAGCCTGGGCTGGGGGCCGCTCCCCCACTGGCGCGCAGTGACCTCGATCCCTGAGCTGCAGGGCACGCCGGGAAAGCGCCCCGCTCCCCCCGAAGCGGCTGGGGCTCAGCGCCGGCCCTTTCCCACCGAGGCAGTACTTCGCACGCGCGCGCCTAGGAAGGGGGAAGAGAGCGAGCGGCGTCCTGCGCATGCGTCCTGAGGTCCAACATTTAGGCGCCGACGAGGAGGCACGGGGGCGGCTGCAAACGCATGCGCGTTGGCGCGCGCGCGGGAGGGGGGGGCGTGGTGGAGCTTATTATCGCGAGATGGTGGGCGGAGCCTCGGTGGGACCGGAGCCGAATTTGAACGAAGAGAGCGGAGCCGGAACAGGCTGGGGGCGGCGGCCAGGTACAGCCGG
The DNA here is from genome assembly GCA_032595735.1 of Pelochelys cantorii. NCBI lineage: Eukaryota > Metazoa > Chordata > Testudines > Trionychidae > Pelochelys > Pelochelys cantorii. The sequence continues at coordinate 36,212,083 of CM064340.1, forward strand.
GAGGGGGCGGGGCCTGCTGTCGCCGGTCTGTGCGGGGAGCGGCCCCGGGGCTGGCCGCTGCTGCGCTTCCCGGAAGTCCTCGGAGAGCTGGGCTCTTACCTCCCGCCCAACGTCCCCGAGCGCGGGCCGGCGGTACCCCCCCCCCCCCGCCGCCCGCTGCCTTCCAGTGAGGTGGCCTGCGGCGGGGTGTTCCCGGCGGTGTCCCTGAGGCGTGGGCCGCGCCCTTCCTAGTCCGGTCCCTGCTCCTCAGCGCGTGAGGGCTTGGCCACTTGGTTCCATGACGCGGGAACACTTGTGTGAATGGGTCTTGTTCTCAGAAATGCGGGAGTTGGAGAAACGGGGGCTTTTGGGGGGGGGCGGGAGGAAACAGCCTCAGACGCATCAAGTGGGAAAGTTCGGCCTCGGCAGGCAACGCTGGGTACAGTTCTACGCAACTGAAAACCCGGATCTTACCGCGGCGAGTGTTAAGCAACGAAGAAAGTGCTGCCTGCTCTGTGGAGCATCGCCCCTTCCTTAGCTAGACTGGGGCCGCTGTTCCTCAGTGCGGCCAAGCTGCACTTGCTTTCAGAGAGGTTAAATGTGGGGTAACCTGATCAGTGGGTCTCAACCGGGGGTATGCATAGCCCTGAAGGTATACAGAGGCTGTCCAGAGGGAATGTCAACTCCTCTAGATATCTGCCTAGGTTTATAATAGGCTACCTAAAAAGCACTAAAGAAATGAGTACAAACTAAACTTTCATACCAATAACTACTCACTTTGCTCTCTATACTGAAATGTAAGTACAATGTTTAGATTTCAATGAATTGATTCCAACTGACATGGTACAAATGAGAAATGAGGAACTTTTTCAGTAATAATCCAGCAGCACTGTAAAGACTAACAAAACATGTGGATGGTGTCATGAGCTTTTGTGGGCACAACCCACTTCTAAAGAAGTGGGTTGTGCCCACAAAAGCTCATGACACCATCCACATGTTTTGTTAGTCTGTAACTGGAAAATCTTAAACCATTAATAGTCTAGAAGCATCTTAAAGACTAACTCGGCTACCCTTCTGAAATTTTTCACTAATAGTTTGCTGTGACATCTTTACATAAGAACGGCCATACTGAGTCAGACCTGTGGTCCATCTAGCCTAATATCCTGTCTGCTGACAGTGGCCAATACCAGATGCTCCAGAGGGAGGGATTACAACAGGTAATCCTCACATGATCTCTCCCCTGTCACCCACTTCCAGAGAAACAGAGGCTAGGGATGCCATTCCTACCCATCCTGTCTAACCTTTGTATTTTTATGTCTAATTTTGTAAACAAGTAATTTTTAAGGGAAGTAAAATTTGGAGTATGTAAGAGAGATCAGATTCCTGGAAAGGATACAGTAGTTTGGAAAGGTTACAAGTCATTGTTCTAAAGAAGCAACATCCAAAAGTGGGTTTTTGGCTTCCAGGTCAATAGGACGCTTATGAAAATGTTACTGGCCTAGAGAGATTGGCAAGTATGATAGGTGACAACAGCAGTTACTGTGGGAAGTAAACCTGTCCTTAACAGGGATGTTCACACATGGCTGTTTAAATGATTAATGGATATGCCTAGGGGAGGTGGAAGCCAGTATCCATGGAAGAACCGGCTTTTAAACCTGCTCCACATCTTGGTTCTGCAGAGCTGATTGCCCCCCATTGCCTCCTACAGAGGCAGCAATGCAAGGGAGGGGAGCAGGTGGGATGCTGGAGCAGTGTCTGTCTGTGGTGAGACTGAGCCCACTCCCAAGCGGACAGGGGCTGCTGCTTCTGTTTCAGAGGCAGCAGCACTGGACGGCAGCCGGGAACTGGTCTGCACGGGGAGCAGATTTTTAAACTGGTTCCCATCACAGACAGGCAGCAGGGCGGGGACTTCTCTGGAGTTGAGCTGGAAGCTGGAGTGCACTGGCTGTTGGTGCCACCCACAGAGAGTATTTTAGTAACTGTAACGTGGTGTGGTTTGTGTGGTTTGGTTGGTTGGTTGGTTTGTTTTTTTTGCAGCTACACGATTACCAAAATAAAATTTATCTAACATTCCTAATCCTTAGAATGTTTTGTCTCTTGTTAAATTGAAGGAAGTGGCTGGAATATCTGGAGAGGATTAATTATTATGAACAGAGGTGCTATACAACAATCAGAAGGTAGTTTGACTTTGCACTCTGTCCTGTTGTTACTATTATGTACTAGAGATGTGAAAGTGTAACCATGTACATGGTTAGCTGATGAGCCTGAGCTCATCAATTAACATCACGGTTACATGCAGGCTCCCAGTATGCACAGGGAGCTGGCTTAAAAGCTGTCTTCCTGTGTGTGCACTGGCTCCCAGAGAGCCGCCTACCCCCCTTCCTTCTCCGCACTGCAACAGCAGGTCTGGGAGGGTGGGGAGGAGGCATGCGGAGGCTGGTATGCTCCTGGGTAGCTGACTGCTGCCCCACGTGTAACTGCTGAAATTTTCAGAAGTTACATGGTTACTTAACCACATTTTAACATCCTTGTTATCTGCTGTAGGGCATCCCTGGCATACAGCCGCACTAAAGTTGTTGACTCTTGTAGGAACTGATTTGTTATAAGTCCTCCCATTCCCCACTCTTAAGTTGTACCAAAAAATCCCAAGACCCAACTTGTGCAAATGGAAGTCAGCTGTGGGGAAAAAAATTCCCTGCTTTAAGTTATTAGGCTATAAGTCCAAGTTTTTTCTTTTTTTAAACGTATCTTGGACTTATAGTGAGGATGGCCTGTATATAGAGTAGGGATGTTATGGTGTAGTCAATCGATAAGCAAAAGCTTACAGGTTAATGCTATAGACTGCATGCATTTCTCTCCCCTCCCCCCCTTGCCAGTAAGTTTTTTAGCAGGCTGGTCAGCAGCCCAGCTCAGTCCTGGCTTTCACTGTGTCCTGGACCTACAGCCGCTGTGGCTCTGCATTTAAAGTGTATTAGGAGGCAGGCAGGCAGGCAGGAGAGTTTATTTGATCAAGAACTCCTCCTAAACTGTAAGAGATAGATACACTGCTTCCTCTTAAAGCAATGTAAGGGTTTGGTTGTGCCAGGAAACCGGGATGTGCCTAGAATGGGATTGCTTCTCATAAAACCAGACCGAAAAGACACAGTATCACCAAATCAAGTACAGTCCTCAAAATTGACATTACAGCAAATGTTGAAAGAGAATGAACTAAGATGAGCTAGAAAAATAGGATGAACCTGAAACAGGATTGCTTCTCAATAAACCTTACAGAAAAAAAATAAATAAAACAGAGAAATTTGGAGTAGTGCTTTAAATCAGTGCTTAAGGTTTGAAAAATAGAAGACAACATTTTTGGAAATCAAATTGACAATAGCCCTTTTTTGTTAAAAACATAGGGAAAAATATGAGTTAATAAATAATAAGAGACTAATAAAATAATATACTTAATGGAATTCTCATTTACAAAATTTACTAAAATTAACTTAATAAAAATAACACTTTTTTAAAAAATACAGTAAATTCAATAATCATTCCTTTTTATTTAAAAAATAGATAAGGACCTGAGCAATGCTGGGTAAATCTCCTAGATAAGAATAAAAAAAGAAATTGTATGTGGGTCGCATCAGTCTAGCATTAAGATTTTTTTTTTTTTTTAATATTCAGGTGTAAAAAAAAAATTAAAAATTGTTTTCAAAGAAGCATTACTTTAGGTAAGTTACTAAACTTTTTGTAGCTTCTAAGAGCTGTGAATGGGCGTGGGCTGCAGATTTCTTTTCACACAGCTTGAAAAAAAAGTGAAGTGAGGGGAAATGAAGGCGTAGTAGGATTTTGTTTAAAAACAAGTTCAGTCCTTGTGGCTTTGAAAACAGATGCTCTCTTGCTCTCCTCCAGAAACTGTAGACAGAAGTCATGCAACTCAGCTGCTGCTCAGAGTTCTGCCATATAGCTGCTGGGGATGTAATAAGTGTAGTTGGTTAAATGATTAACCGATAAGCAAATGCCTATTGGTTAATGCTACCAACACTACACATCCCACCCACCCCTGGCAACTTTTTATAGAGCTGACAGCAACCTGGCTCAGTGAGAGCTACCCCCACTGCTGTTCTGCAATAAAGGTAATTTAGGTGCTGGTAGGCAGCCCACCTCAATCCCAGCTTGCACCAGCCCCAGGAGCTGGCACTGAAGTGGGCTGCCTACACTCCGGCACCTAAATTACTTTTATTGCAGAGCTGCAATGGGGGTAGCTCCCAGGACCTGGTGGGAGCTGGGGCTGAGAGGCTGCGTGCCCGCTCAGCTCCTAAATTACTCTTAGTGCAGAGCCGCAGCAGGGGTAGTTGCCGGACCCCGCAAGCTGTGACTGAGTGCTTGCAGTTCTAACTCTTATCAGTTAATCATGTAGTTGACAGAATTTTTGTTGATTACATGATTAACAAATTACACACTTTTTCATATCCCTAATAGCTGCTGAATAAATTTGAGGTTCTCATGGCTTCTGTTACTCCAAACCGTAAGCTTGTATTTACTAGATAACTATTTTAACATGATCTTGAATAATTTTATTAACCTCGTGGATTGAATATGATTTAGTGAAGACAGTGACCTTGATGTATAACATTTTGGCAGCTGATCATGGGTAAAAGCTCCTGAAACTGTAGATGCCAGTTTAAGTGATAAACATGCATGTCACTGCCACTGCCACTGCCCATGCTGTTCTATTCTCCCAAGCAGCAGCAAAATGTCACAATTCTCCCTCCTTCCAGCACTGGCTGTTATGGCAACTCAGCGTCTTATGATGATGTTGCCCCTGAAATGTTTTACTCTTCTCTTCCCTCCCTCTGAATTGTCTAGATTTTATTTTATGGTTATCCTTTGTCTTTCTTAACACCTTCCCTCTCAGGATTTAAAAGTGTGTCAAGGTTAGGTTGACATTTGCAGATTGTGTTTGTGTGGCGAGTAGAGAGCTGGGGATATAGCATTCTTTTCTTTACTCACTGGTGACTAGTGCTGAATAGAGTCTGCCCCTTGGCAGCCTTGTGTGGTTTTGCTGTCCCTGTACTAGCTGACAGCTGCTTCAAATGGGATTTGAATGGGATTTGCATTTCCATGGGGTTTCAGTCTAATTTGCATTTCCAAAAGGCAGCAACAGACCTGAAAGGAGTGCGGAGAAAAGTCTGATTCTGACCAATTTGAACTATGAACAGAAACTTTATTCATATAAATTAAATAAAAGTTGGATATTGAGGATAAAATCTGAATAGTTTGATGGATTCATAAAGGTGAGTTAGAAACATTTTCTCACTCAAAGTGGTGGGTTTTTTTTTTTTTTTTAAGAATGTAGGATAAGATGCATTTCTGGAGTTATTTCAAATAATATTTTTTCCTTTATAAATACAGCCTACAAGCTGTTAGTTGTAATTCATTTATCAACATTGAACAAGAAAGTTGGGAAAAATGATCCTGTACATGAGTATAAAATCATATCTGATATTGTGCCAATAATAGCAATATCTCTTAATAAATATCACTGGAGACCACCTATATTTCTAGTTAGTCATCAATAACTTTCTTGTATGAGTGAGTCTTTGCTTTTTTTATGGTCAGATGTAGAGGTTATAAGTGACAAAACACATGTTATGATACACTGACTGTAAAGGAAAAACAGATAGTCCTGGATTGTTTCCAGTTCTGTCCACAGTTTAATTTCTCTACCTCAATATTCGCGCTGTAAGATTTTATTTATTTCACAGGCGGTTCTGTGGCTTACATAGGTATTTATGAGAAAAAAAACAGGAGGAAGGGGATGTAATAAAATGGAAAGGGTTGTAAAAACTAAACTTGTAGAACTTGCTGCCACCAGACTGAGACCAGCATTTTTGTAGAATGCAAAAGAAGAATAAGAGTTTGTCAACAGCAGTGCCATCATTTACGTGGGTGTGCACATTCAGGAAAGTGGTGAGGGTTTGCTTGGGAGCTAGGTTTTGATATTATTGGTTCTTTTGGCGTAGCAGTGAGGAGCAACTGTAAACATCATTTAGATTTTTAATGACTTATAAAACAGACTGAAGAACAGGATACCTGCTTTTTATGGTATTAAAATCCCCCACAAATGGCTTTTAATTTATCCACTGTTAATAGTTAATTTTTGGTAAGTCAACTTGTGATGCTCTTCCAAATGATTATACTGCACTTAACCTGTTAGCCATTTAGCCATATGTTTCTCTTATCAGGCTGCTTGCTTATGTTTTCAAAAGCAATTAAGACTAATGAGCCTCAGACTTGGTAGATAAGTAGACTATAAACCTTTTAGAAATCCAGTTTGTTCTTATTCACTCTCCTCCAACTGTTCCCAATCCCACTGTAAATGTTTATTTACCTAGCAGCACCAACTAGATTAAAATACAGTGTGTGTCCACTATAAGTCGCCCCGGTAGATGTCAATTCTGCACTAACATCGTTGATGTTTATACGAACTGATTCATTATAAGTCCTCCCATTCCTTGCTCTTACTTTGCATGGAAAAAAAAATTGTGCAAATGGAAATCAGCCGCGGGGAAAAAAATCCCTGCTTTATATCGTTTTGCTATACACCGGTTTTTGAACGTAACTTGAATGTATAGCAGGTTCATCCTGTTCGCTCAGGACCAGTCCTGAGATGGCATCTGTACCTAAATAACTTGAATAGAAAGAGTTGGGATTATTAGGACATAGGGTTAGGGATGTGAAGGACAAGTCAACTATCTGATAGGCAAATGCTTATTGGATAGTCGATAGGCTAGTCGACTAGTCACACGCCCCTCTGCCCCTCCCTCTCCCGCTGCCTCTATCACAAAGACTGCATGTGGCGTTTCAAAGCGGCAGTGCCGCATGGAGCCCAGGATCAGCTGGGGAGTCCCCAGCTGACCCTGGGCTCTGTGCAGCGCTGCTGCTTTGAAATGCCACATGGAACCTGACGCTGGGCTCCCCATGGCGTTTCAAAGCAGCAGTTCCGCGTGGAGCCCGGGGTCATCAGAGGGAGGTGCTCTATTGACTATTTGAATAGTCAGATGCGTTTTGCATCATTTAATGCAAATTCTAAAACAATGCTTGTATGAAATAGGGATGTTAAAATGCATTTATTTAGGTAAATGTGTAACCACTGCGGAACCACCTGCCTCCCGTGGGAGGCAGCAGTGCAGTGAGTAGGGGGACTGCATGTAACTATGCACATAAAATGATGAGCTCAGCTTCACATCCCTAGTATGGAACATTATCAGTGAACTATATTTAGCTTGTTTTATAGTTCGCAGTCTTATGAAATAGAAGCCTTCAGGATGGCCCTTAAAATGTTTGTTTTTCATCAGTCAAATCTGTGCATGGTGATAGAATCATAGGGTTGGAAGAGACCTCAGGAGGTCATCAAGTCCAACTTCCTGCTAAACGCAGGACCAGTCCCAACTAAATGATCCTAGCCAGGGCTTTGTCAAGCCAGTACTTAAAACCCTGTCGGGATGGAGGTTGCACCACTTCCCTAAGTAACCCATTCTGATGCTTTGCCACCCTCCTAGTGAAATACTTTTTCCTAATATCCAACCTAGACTGCCCCCCACTGCTGCTTGAGACCATTGTTCCTTGTTCTGCCATCCATCACTACTGAGAACAGCCTTTCTCCATCCTCTGTGGAGATGTGGTGGCTTCTTTTACTAGAAGTGTTTAAATAAAAACTGCTTCTTTCTAGAAGAGAGATGCTATAGGCAGAAGTTATCTACTTAATGGAGAAATGTATTGGTTGATGTTATATGGCCTGTATTAGGCAGGTCAGATGAGATTATCATAATAGTCCTTCTAGCCTTTAAAATATGATAGTGGGACTTAATGTTCCAGTATCATCTAAAAGTAAAGCAGTTTATATTGGTCCAAAGATGAGTTGATACAACTGTATTAAGATAAGTTTATACATATATAATGAGAAATAATTATGGAACCTTACTGTGCTGATTTAGTTAGCTTTCAGAGGAGAAATACTTCGAACTTGAAATTGACTAGTAGTTTCAGGACATCTGGCAGCATTGCTGTTCTCAATACTGTTTCTTGCCCTTTCTGTTATGATATTGGTCTCCACCCTAAATGGATGGTATGCATAGCAGGCAACACAGATAGATGAAATGTGTAGTTTGGCATGCTTTACAGCATCTCATTAACAGCATTACTTGGCTCTTTAATTTGTATGCCTTTCTCTTCTATCTTACAAAACAAGGCCACTGAATAATAGACCCAAGTATTAACCCAGGTACTCTTCTCTGACCTTCACAGACAGTATTTGTCCTGAGATGTTCACTGAATCCAACCTACTTTTGAAAAAAATGAAATAGTCAAAGGATGAGATTCTTTAGTTGGATTCAAATAAATTACAGTATGAGTGTATCAAACAGAATATTAGAAATGGCTTGTATTTCAGTGTTTACCCAATAACTGTAATGTTCGAAATGTAAAATTGGTGCTAGGCACAATTTTGTCCCTAATATGTCAGAAAAATTAAATGTAACGAAAGCATTACAGAGGTCAGCTCTAGGTAACTGAATTAAGTTAATGGAGTCATGGAATGGAAGTAGAATAAGTTCAGAGTAACTTTTTTAGTTAGAAAGTTTTTTGCTAAAGATAAGTCAATTTGAACTTCTTATGTAGGTACAAGTTCAAACCCTCCCCTCCCCTCCTCTCTCTTCCCCCCCCCCCCCCCCCCCCCGCCCCGGTTAGGGGTGTTGTATTTCAAACATTTCTGTACAAGATGAAACATGATTATAATTAGGGCTGTCAAAAGATTAAAAGTTGATTGATTGATCGTGAGATTAGAAATAGAATGTCATTTATGTAACTATTTTTGGATGTTTGTTTTCAGATTGATTTTAATTGCAGCAGAATAAAATGGGCACTCTATCCTCTGTATGTTTTTATTATAAATATTTGTGTTGTAAAACAGAAATAGCATTTTTCAATTCACATCATAAATCCTGTAGTGCAATCTCTTTATCGTGAATGTGCAGTTTGGTGTTTTTACATAACTGCACTCAAACAAAGCAAGTAGGATATGTAGGCGCTAACGTTTTACACTCAGTCCTGTCTGTTCAGCCAGTTGCTAAGATAGTGCTGCCTGCTTCTTCTTTACGATGTCACCTTAAATTGAAAACAAGGCATTTACATAATGGTGTAGCTAGTATTGCAAGGTATTTGTGCCAGACATGCTAAGCATTTGTATGTCTCTTCATGCTTTGACCATCTCTTCAGAGGGCATTTACATGCTGATAATGAGTTCTGTTTGTAATGATCCAAAGCATTGCAAACTAACGTGTATTCATTTTCATCATCTGAGTCAGATGCTATCAACACAAGGTTGATGGTTTTTTTGGTGGTTCAAATTCCATAGTTTCCAAATCGTAGTGTTGCTTTTTGGACACTTCTGGTAGCATGTTCCATGCCTCATCTCTCAGATTTTGGAAGGTAATTCAGGTTCTTAAATGTTGTCAAGTGCTGTAGCCATCTTTAGAAATCTCACATTGATGCCTTTGTTGTATTTTTGTCAGATCTGCAGTGAAAGTGTTCTTAAATCGAACAGTGTGTGCTTGGTTGTCATCTGAGACTTCCATAACATGAAATATAAAGCAGAATGTAAGTAAAACCATAGAGCAGGAGACATACAATTCTCCGCAAAGGAGTTGTCTCCACTTTAATAAACACACTGTTTTTAAAAAATGAGTGTAATCCATGATGTAATTGTGGCATCTGCATTTATTGTGCAAGACTAGAAAATAATTTGTATTCACATCTCATGTGGAAGAAGCAGCATTAGCAGACTTTGCTACAAATTGTTTAGGTTCTTAATAGACTCTTTTAATTAATTGGCTGCCCCAGAACAGCAATAAACTTCAAAGCCTACTTGCTAGTTTCCAGTTCATGTTGGCTGCACAACTTCTGCACTTGAGGATTTAGCTGTTTGTTCTCATCTTCAGCTGATGAAATAGTATACCAGTTTTTCAGCAGCCCTTTTCAGACTCTTGTCACTGCTCACTCTTATTTTACTTGAGGCTGGCCATCTCAGTGTTATAAAATGGAAGTGTTTATCTTGCTTTTTACTTTTTTAAATGTGCAGTTCAGGTCTTTTTATTCTTCAAAATCCACTACACCAAGACCATACCTATTGGAATGTTGAGATGGAATGTTCATTTCTTTTTAGTCAGAAACTTTCGTTTTTCATGTTAAGCTTTGTTTTAATGTTGACTTTAAATTTGTTCACTCATCTTGCATGTTCAGACTTTTAAAAGAAGCTGCAGTGAGAGAAGAAAAATGGAGGCAGAAGCAGTTTCTAATCTTCGTCGCCAACTGAAGGAAGCAGAAGATGAGCGGAAAAAGGCAGCACAGTATGGCTTGCATATACTGGAGCAACAAAATGAGATGCAGATTCAGTTAGATCAGCTGCGGAATGAATTGAGCACCAAAACTGAGGTGGAGTTTTATGTTATTATTTTAATCTACTTAAGTTTGGCAGAATATTTTTATTTTTTGTAACTTCAGTGTCATTTAACACTCTTTATGATTTTAAGTACTTCAATTTTTACAGCTGCAGAAAATTAAGAGGGGGAGGATTAGGGCAGCTGTGAAAGCAGAATGGGGCTCCCAGTATGGCAAATAGACCTAAGACACTTCGGGACAAGGTGTTTGGGAGGGAGGGAGGGCAGGACTGCTACAGACCTGGCCTGGTAAAGCAGAGACCTATGGCCTGGGTTGCAAGGAGGAGGACAAGACCCTGGTTGCCCCTTGCTGCTGAACACTTTGTGCCTGAGTCAGTTTTACACTTCTGGCTGGTGAGAGAGAGATCCCTGTGTCACTGCAGAGCTACTGACAGTGAATTCCTTCAGGCACAAGGTACAGGAAAAGCTGCAGTCCTGGTGGAGAGGAGAACTCTGGCTTTCCCAGCCGGTGAGAGTTGGGCTGTGGCCGCAGGCTGCAGGGGGTTCTTTGGACTGCTGCAGGGATGGAAAAGGCAGTTGTCCTTGTGAAGTAAACTAGAGAGCTCTGGCTAGGACTGCGAGGGGGAGGGGAGGATTGAGACTCTATCCACAGGGAGATCACTCTGCTGTCCCCTGGCAAGCACCATTCAGCTGTGAGGTGGTCTCCTTCGCTGCCAGGGCTATTCTTCCTTCTTGTGGCCCTGGCTGGGATCTGTTCTTTCCTTGCCATCTTTAGTGCATGTTGTGCCTGCAGGAATTCAGAAGAGATATTAAATTTCGATTAATTGACTAGCTGATGCAAATTGCATCAGCTAGTGGATAAGGGCGCCTCCGCCTTTGAAATGTAGCAACAGCCAAACATCTCCAGGGCTGTTGCTACACTTCTAAGGTGAAAGCGATGCGGGGAGCACGGGGCCCCCAGCAGGGCAGTCTCCCACTGGCCCCATGCTCCCTATGGTGTTTCTAAGTGGCAGCACCCTGTGGAGTCTGGGATCAGGTGGGGACTGATCCCTGTGTCCACGCAGCATTTCCACTTTGAAACTCTACGTGCAGCCTGGGGACTCCCCAGCAGGCCCTGGGCTCCACTCACTGCCATTTTGAAGCACCCCCTCCACCCCCCCCATCCTCTTTGCTGCATCTTTCTGATAGACCTCAACTGGGGGGGGGGGGGAGCGGGGACAACTAGTTGACTACTATGTTGACTATCCCATAAGCATTTGCTTATTGCATAGTTGACTACTTGACTAGTTGTTCACATCCCTAGAATTCAGCATCAATAACCCTGCAGTTCCACCCTCGCTCCCTCTCTCACATGACAGGAGGTTCTCTGCAGCCACTAGCCAGGTGACTCGTGATCTATGTAGGAGTAAGAGTGGGAGGAGGAGAGGCCTAGCTTGTACCAGATGTTACTGATGGATATTTTAGTGTTGTCAGTTTTTAAAGTCAGTTGAAATTGGCCTTTTCCAGTATCTGTAGAATTCTATCCAGTTGGGTCAAGCCTAATTCTTCTCATTTATTCTGGAGTCGTGTTTGTCATTCTGTCTCATTAGATTCCATTGGTTTAGGCTTTATATAATCCCTGTGGAATAGGAAACTTTTTCCAAATTTCGAGCTGAATGAAAGCATAGAAATGTATGAAACCCAATCTCTCCTTTATAGTTAACTATTATTCTATGTTGGAAGTCTTCTAATAAGCCACTGAGAGAGTTCTTAGCACTGGAAGTGGGAATGTTAAATGGGACTTGCATCTGTTATGTTGTGGTATCTGCCAGACTTTCAAATCAGTTTATTTAACATCTGTGAAAACATTTGAGCTACAGTAAACATCTGAGTAATTCTCTTAATAGCTGCAACAGGACATGTAAGCTCAGGTTTTTAAATGACTGTTAAATGCTAACAATACATTAAAGCACTTTATGTTGTGTTCATGCTCCTCACCTTATTAGACAGTTTATTGTTGATGTCACAAGATGATTCATGAGTGATGTGCCCATACACTAACATAACGTAGGTAAATGAGATGTTGAAGGTGGGGTACTCTGCAGTCAGCCTTGAGAATTAGAGGAACATAGGAGTTAGCAAATAAATTATAGAAAAATGCTGGGTGGATGGCTGTTTCATGTAACACAAATATGAAAAGCTTCATTAAGCAATTGATGACTTTTTTGAAAAAGACAGGTCAGCTGCAGTTATAAGTTCTAGTTATTGGTATTTGGCTCTCTAAAGTCTAAATGCATTACAATAAACCAATACCTGAGGAGCTCCTGAAAAAGATACAGACACTTATCAACATCACATTTGTCTTTCAGAAATATGAACAAGAGAAGTATTCACTTCAAAGAGAAGTTGAGCTCAAGAATAGAATGTTAGAGAGCTTGAGTTTTGAATGTGATGCTCTGAAGCAGCAACAAAATATGCAACTGGACAAACAGCGAGAACAACTTGAAAGAATCCACGGACAAGAAATCAGCCAACTTAAAAACAAGGTTTGGGAAATGGATGTAATGAATTGATGACATGCATATAAAGGAATATTTGCCAGATTTTGAAGAACAGTTTTTTCTTGAAGTAGTAACTGCTACTGTTACCCTAACAAATCAATTAATGGTTCAAGTGTGCAGCTAGTTTTTCCCTTTGTATTTGATACCTGTATTGAAAATTGTAGAATACAGTAGCCATCAACACTTGCGACCATTTACTTATTTTCAGTCAAACTTTACAGTACTGTAGTAATAGCAGCTAGTACTTAGACAACAGGCTGCCTAGAATTTCAGGAGGAAAATATCAGCAATATTTAAATGAATGTTGCTGATTCTAGATATGTGTGTTCTGCAGTTTACTCAAGCCAGCTATTTGTCGGCAGTGTGCAATTTAGATAGAATGTCATCACAAGAAAATGTGGATGGCTTCATGATAGTCTTTTACAGAAACCGTACATTATGTCCTAGCAGAAGGTGCAGCATATTGATTCAGCAGACCTTGATGTCACTTATAAAGACCACATGCTTGGTTTGGTGGTGAGGACCAGGTTTATTGTTGACAGTAGCCAGGGCACTAAAACTGTGCTTTGAGGTATGCTAAGAGATGTACACCTAAGGCAACATAGCAGCTTAATTAACATAATGTAATATTGTCCCTGTAGGCTGATACAAGATATCCTTCCTATGCCTTCTCCTTTGATGCTTTGATACAAACAAGTTAGGTATTACACTCCAGATGTTGTTAGTTACCACCTTTTATTCTTGGACTTGGTAATGGGAACAAAATATCCTCATCCATTTTTGTCACTTCTTCTATCTTTACGGGAGTTTGGTATGTTCCTGTGGGTGTTTACATAGCTACTTGAGAGCGCTTGTATCTCTACCATTTTCTTGGGTTAGGAATATGCTTGCTTGGTTAGCATATACTCATATTACAATTTTTGTAAGGCCTACCCTAGTAGTTCTTAAACTGTGGGATGGGACCCAGAGTGGGTTGTGACCTCATTTTAATGAGATTGTCGGAACTGGCTTAGACTTGCCAGGGCCAAAGTGGAAACCCGAGTCCCACCACCCAGGGCAAGAGCTGATGCCTTCGGGCTTCAGCCATGGGCAAGGGTGCTCAGTTACAGGCCCCCCTGCCTGGGGCTGAAGCCCTAGGACTCTGGTTATGGCCCCTCTGTTGGGGCAATGGGGCTCAGGCTTTGGCTCTCCCACCCAGGGGTGGCAGGGCTTAGGCTTTGATTTCCCCTTCTGAAGTCAAGTAGTAATTTTTATTATCAGAAAGTCACGGTGCAATGAAGTGTGAGAACTGCTGCCTACCCTTATTCACAGTCTTTGGCATATTCTGTTCGTTGTGCCTGGGTTCTGGCAATTTCTGTAACATCAATTGCTTAACTATTGTGTCTTTAAGTTGGAGAAGCTGAAAGCAGACCTAGATGAAACCCGACTCAGTGAGAAACAACTAAAGCACAAAGTGGAGCATCAAAAGGCAATCATTACTGCTAAATCGGAAGAATTGCACATGATGTCTGAACGTGTACATGAAACCATGTCTTCAGAAATGTTAAATCTCCAGATTGAACTAACAGAACTTGAAAGTGTGAAGGTACGTGACTAATAATTTAGCAGTGAATGTTCATACCATGAAATTAATGTTTGAAGACATATATATATAGCTCTAGTTTCCTCCTGTATTTATAGTTTTAGAAAGTCATGAACAGTATTCTGCATCTTAAGAATAAACTGGTATACTAATATGGTTATTCTAAATTATGGCTGGGGGAGATCTTACCTTGCTAGGATTGGCACTGGCAGGGGCGGTGAGAGGTGTGGTGTGCTTTTTTTGTTTTGTTTTGTTTTGTTTTTGAGCAGGCTACCCTGGAAAAAATTGGATTGGTGCCGAAGTACCTAACTACTGATAAGAAATAGAAAATACAAGTAAAATAATTTGCTGCTTCTTGTTTTTGGGACAGGCCAATGTTGAAGAGAAGATGAATGAATTACAGTACAGTAAAGAACAACTAGAACTGGCGAACAGCAACCTGCGCAACCAGTTGGAACGCCTTCAGGGGGAAAAAGAAGAGACAGAAAAAGAAACAGTTTCTTACTACAATGCATTAGAGGTACTGTGCCTATAGCTTTAAGTAGCATAACCTCAGATATCAAAATACCACTTTGCATGCAGAGCTGGTAATGAGAATCAAAATGCCAAGGGTTTATTAACAATTGCCTGGTTATTAATGATGCAGCACTTCCCATGAGTACCTTTTTTATGTATCTAGATTTAGAGACCTGAGTAAAGGGATTTTCTCAGAAAAGTAATTATTTCTACATGCAATTATTTTGTGTAGTGTCAATTTAGGAGACCAAATATTTTCAGTGAAAATTAATGGGAGACATTTGTACCTCTCCTAAACACCTTTGAAAATATCAACCATGTATTGATACTGGCTTTTTCCATGGTTTATACTATCATCTGAGGCATTAAGTTGTGTCCATAAACTTTTGAGACAGCAGCTGGTAGGTGGCTTTTCCTTTTTCTTTGAGCTCCTAGAGGTTGACATTAACATCCTATCCAAGAAAACAAGAGGCATCTCAGTTTGTTGATGTAGTTTGTGGGGCTTCTGGGGATAAAGAGCATCTACTGCTAATATGCTGATTCTGGATCAGGGTTAAGAGAGAATTTGACTGAGGACCATGGCCCATTGAGACGACACAGACTGGGAAAACAGTTGAAAGATAATACAAAATGTCAGTTCTTTTGACCATTTACTCAGTGTTTCACTTGAGTACAAAATTTCATTGTTCTAGGTGACAAGCTGCTTCTAGATCAAGTTACAATGGTGTCCTTGATGGTTTATCATCACTTGCATTTTTCCAGAAGATATCTACTACTTGTTTTAGGATATGGATCTTAAAACTGTGATATGCACCTTTATCATGAGGAGAAATCCCTATGCTCCTTTACCATATTATTTACACTTTTATTACTTCCTATGGTTACTAGGCCACATCAATCTTGCGACTGAACATCTGTCACATGGCTTCTTTTTAGACTGTCCTTGAGCAGTGTTTCTGAAAGTGTACGCAGAAACACTTTCAGAAACACTTTAACTGGCTGCCCCAGTGTATGTACCGGCACCATGGCCACGGAGCCTCACGGCTCCCATTGGCTCCATTTCATCCTTTGCAGCCAAGGGGAGCTGTGGGAAGCGGTGGCCTGGCCCACGCCGCTCCCCTTAGCTGCAAAGGATGAAACGGAGCCAATGGGAGCCACGAGGCTCCATGGCCGTGGCATCGGTACATACACTGGGGCAGCCAGTTAAAGAGCTTTCGCGGTACGCTTTCAGAAACACTGTCCTAAAGTGTCTGTGCACAAACTCATGGACGTTCAAAGGTGGAAGTATCCCGAAATATCTGTTCTGCGTCTTTTGCGTGCGCCCATTCTTTCAAACTATAATGGGCTCACTATTCCGACGTCCTTGTAAACCTTGTTCCACAAAGGTTAAGGAACATTTCAGAATAGCACTTTTTATTTTGAAATTTAGTGCTGTGTAGACGCCAAATTTCGAACTAAGCTATTTTGAAATTACCTCGAAATAAGCTATGCAATTTGTGCTACGTAGCTTAGATGCACCCCCTGTGAGGAATTTCTTTGCTTTGAGTTGTTTATATGGATGCTGCTTAGATTCCTAGCACTTTAAATGGATAAGTAATAGTGAAGTTTGTATTCTGCAATGAATACTTATCAGTCCGTCCGTCCCCACTTCCTTTTCAGCCTGCAGAGCTAGGATTTTGGCAGGGACTTTCCATTGACTGAGGCTGTAAGTGTCCCATTCCCTTGCCTCCTGTATAGTCCCAGGGACAGGTAGGTTTGTAGAGCTGCAGGTAGAGAAGGCACATCCCAGTGCTTCCATCTCTAACTACAGCCCTGCAAACCTGCCTGCAACTGAGCCCTGGCATGGTTGGGGTATATGGGTTACTTCCCAATGCTGTTTCCAAGAGGGAGGTAATTCATTATTCGGTCTGGTATAGGGAACACTCAAGTAAGACAAGCTTACTTCCCACAACATTGCAGCCTGATGAGGGGCTTCACATGATAATGAGGCTTCTGTGCTTGTTCAGTAGACTTGTGCCCTTCCTTGCATGGAAGCCTGACAGAGAATACTTGAACGTTATGCTTCTGTGTGAGAGGAAACAAAGTTGTTCAGGTCAGCGACCTTCATTGTGCGGGACACTTCAATGAAGGAGCCCTAGTTTCTTGATGTTGCCATGTTGACTTCTGCCTCAGATGCACTAGAGTTTCTTCAGGCTGGAATTCTATGACCAGGCTTTATAGAGGGCTTATCCAATTTCTACCTTTTTTCTACTATTAACTCTGCTGCTTCTTCCTGCCCTGTTGTTTATGTTCCACTGCTTGCTTCCTCTCAGTAGTATTTGAATGAGGAGAGAAACTGATGTAAAATACAAAATTCATCATCTGATAATACCTTTCTGCTAGCATCTTCTCTTATCATATGCACCCTGGTGGCCTAAAAAAACAGTACAACTTAAAACATATTGCTTTTTTTCTTCTAAAGGAAGAATTAAATATACTTGCCTTACTGACAGTTCTATCAAATTAGTTGTCTAATTGCTAGTAATCAATTTCTAAAGTATTTTAACAGTTTTGGAAGAACTCTTCTAGTGGCTTGAGCTGAATGTCAAGCTCCAGCAACAATGAGGCACCTACCTAATGTGTCAAGAACTTTATACGTAGTACTGACCTGTAATACAGACATATTACTGACTGTTGTTTATCTGGCTTTAATCTAGAAAGCTCGTGAAGCTAACCAGGCACTTCAAGGTCAGCTGGATCATGCACAGCTTCAGGCTTTGGACCCTAATAGTAAAGGCAATTCTCTGTTCGCAGAGGTATGTTATACCACATTATTGCAGAATGTGTTCATTGGGGAGAGCTATAAATACTTCAGTCTCTATAAACTTGTACCTTCAGTTATACACTAAGTGCTGATGCGTTTGTGTTTCTAAGGTATAAAATAGGACTCTCTCAAAGACTACCTTAGGTATTGAGCTGTTGGAGTACAGGGTATCCCTGCTATATGTCCAAGATATATATATTTTTTTTAAAGTGGACACGTAGTAAAAGGATGTAAAGCGGGGATTTTTTTTTGCCTGCGTCTGACTTCTTGTTTGTGCAAATTGGTCTGGTTTTTGTTTTTGTTTTTTATAAAACTGAATGGACCGCTTCAGAAAAACTTGAGGCTTGGTGGCATATTTTTATCTACTATACTAAGCGAAATGAAAATCCTAAATTGGAAAGGAGTGTTTAGCTGGATTTTCTTCACTAATGTATTTGGGGTATTAACCGATGGGGCTGTCTGACCTCATGTCGGTGTTTGACTTAGTATTTGAAACACAAGTAATGGTTAACTCAATCAGCCGCAGGGATCATATCTTCTTAACTGGTATTTATGGAAGTGCCCTGTTGTAGTTCTGTTCCAACTTCTCCCTTTACATTAGTGTACCTGGCATGAAACCTTTTTTTTTTTTCCGGTATATAAAAATGTCATGATAACTTGCACTGATGTCAGTAGGCAAATCTAGTGTGTACAGTACTTCTAAGGGATCTTAGGAGTTACTTTACTGGTATAGCCATAGCACAAGAAGCTAACATCCCTATTATAATCCATTGACCTTGCTTCTGTAGGGCAATGTTTATTTGTTTTAGCTTCCTTATATGTATGTGAAGTAATCTGTGGCCATGCTTCCACAAGTGTCACTGGTGATGACTGTAACCTCATGTTCTTACCTTAATATTGTAAAAACTAGCATCCAATTGACCATCATTATGATTTCCATCGTAATAATGTGTTAACAATGTTCTATAGGTGGAGGATCGTAGGGCAGAAATGGAACGTCAGCTGATCAGTGTGAAAGTAAAATATCAGTCACTACAAAAACAGCATGCATTCACTAGAGAACAATTGCAAAGAATGAAGGTATGACCATTATTGTAATACTCCAGGGTTTCCTTGGTCCGACAAAACACTGCTTGAGAAGCCACATTAGGAATTTGATTGCACAGGCGATAGATTAAAAAAATGACAGGTAGTCTTTCATGCAAAAATAACAGTGTGTGTCTGAGGATTTTGTCCATATCTAGGTCAGTATTACATGAAGACTCAGTTTATTCTTAAGGATCTCTTATTGACAACTTAACAAATATTTTCAGTCATCCCAACAAATAAAACATTAGACTAAAGCTACTTCATTAGCAATAGCAGTTTTTGTTCTGCTGTCAGTCATTCAATACAAATTTGGAAAGCATGCAAAATGGTTACCCTATATTTGTCCTTGTATCACCCATAATGCTCATGTGTTGTCCTTTGTCTGAGTGTTGGAGTCTTATTTGTACTTTAAGCATTTACGTCTTTGCCTTAATAGAGCTTGGCAGCCTGTGCATTGCAGGTCATGCCAACATCTGAGCATGTTTTCACTTTGGTTTTCCTCTGATCCTGCTGCTTTTATTATGTCTTGCTTTCTTGCTCTGCTGGTCTGTCATCCCTGTTCTAATACTCAACTCAGTCATACACTTCAATAGACCTTTTCTCAAGCCTCTATCCCAACTTGCTTATCAGTTTAAAATGATCATATATAAACACTGAATTTTGTGCATCCTCCTGAGTTAGAACAATGCTGGCTATCTTAAAGTGAAGGAGCCAATTTAGAGTTGGAAAAGAGTGGTACTAGATTTATTTATTTCCATGTCCTTTAGTCTTGTTCTTTTCCTTGCTTTTTCTCTACTTCACTCTGCATTGTAATGTTCTCCAGTTCATTCCAAATTCTATTATGTCTAACAGTCCTCAGCTGGATTGGCATCGGATATTTCTGGAAGAGGAAATTGTAGTGCAAATGCATACTTTGGGACTATCCTGCATTCTGGTTACCCACTGTTGCCACTCTTCTAGTGGAAAGTTGTTGACTTCCCTAACTTTATCACATCTGAAATACTGCTTTCCACAGCTAATGCTGCTTTTTCCTTACCCTGGCAACCAATATGGGGAACAATATATGGGGCATAGTCTGCACTGTCAGATTCTATCTCTGCTCTAAAATGAGTGGAGGAAGCATGGTTTGAGCTTTCTGCCTGCTGGGAGGTGTAAGGGTAACAAAGAGGAGTTGGGATAGATGGTATTAGGTGGGTTAGGAAGAGAGTGAAGAAGTACGAAGCAGCAGAAACCTGCCAGCTTCTGTCTCTTACAAATCTTAAGAATGAATATACTTGACGTCAAGGGCTTCAGGGGTTAATGTACTTCATTTATCCATCTCTTTTTACCTCTGGATAAAATACATGCCTTGGATATAGTCTTCATTCCTATCCCTCTCACTTCTATGCATACTTGTTCGATAATAACTGTGTATTAGGTTGTTAAAACTTGTTACTAAACCAGTGAAATGCAATTCGCTGCCTTTGCCATAGCATCACTTTCAGCCTGTGCTCTTACATAGAGGATATACGCTGCTATTCTGTGTTGCCTGATTACATATTGCTGCTTTTTATCATTTTTCAGTTTAATTTATATGTCTAATATGCGTACATGGAGTGTTTTGGATGTAGAGGACAGATCTTCGGACTTTATAGGTCATTAAGGATGATACAAATTGTACCGAGTACATGATTAGTTATAAGTATTGAGCACATGATTAGTTAAGGGGCCCCGCGATGGGCTCTACAGTTTAAATGTAGTAGGAGCTGGGTGCACAGGCAGCCCGACTCCTACTACGTTTAAATGGAAGAGCTGCAGTGGGGGTAGGCCCCAGACCTGGTGAGCTGGGACGGCGGAGTCCTGACTCACGCCGGGTCCCGCAGCTACCCCGCTGCAGCTCTGCCTTTTTAAACATAGACTCTTTCTACCTTTTAAAAAGGCAGAGCCGCAGTGGGGTAGGTGTGCAACATGGCATGAGCCAGGACTCAGCAGTCCCAGCTTGTGCTGGGTCTCTGCCTCCCCCACACCTCTGCCTGCCCAACCTCCCCCCGCACGCACCATAGAGCCAGTGCTGGGGGGAAAACGGCCTTTAAGCTGGTTCCCCCCCAGCACTGGCTCCTGCTTCTCTTCTATAACAGAGGCAGCAAGTACGGGGGAGAAGTGAGTAGTCAGCTCGACTACCTGATAAGCGTAGGCTTATTGAGTAGTTGACTAAACGACTACTCTCTTAAATCTCTATAGGTCATGTAGTGAAGATTTTTTTTTTTTTGATGGTGCAGATGTTGGTAAAATAACTAAGACGTCAGGTGAAAGTTGTGGGGGGTGCGGTGGTGGTTTTTTTGTTTTTTTTGTTTCTATGGTACTTTGAAAATCACATCAAAAGCAAGTCAGTTGAATCCATGGTCTTGATGCACAGTTAAGTGTTCTTTCTGGTTACAGCGGAAATGAATTTTTTAATCATTCCTATGCTTTCTAATAGAAAAGTGTGTGGTAGATATTAAAGTTTATTCATTGAACATGTGAGTGGTAAACGAAATTTTGACTGCTCTGGCTAAATGACTACACTAGTATCTTCTTGGATCTGCTTCCTTTGTGTACTAAATCATTTCTTTCTTTAGACTAACACTTTTTTTATAGCTTTATGTTTTTGTCTAGCTTTCTTGTATATAATCAACACAGTTCATTAAATTATACTTGGGCTTACAGAGGAGTCACTGAGTGTGTAATTAGGTTTAGAGAACATCACTAGGTAATGCCCAATAAGGTCATATATGGCACTTCAAAACTAGTCCAGGATAGGTTGGACAGGCCAGCAAATATTAAAAACTCTTCTTTATTGTAAGAGAGCGTATTTAATATGCTATTTGAGATAACTCAATGCCATTTCTGTATTTGTAAGAGTAGAAAAGCAGTTTTAAAAGTATTGTAGTGAATGTCAGCTGCTGAGTTAGGACAATTTCCCAAATTACCTGGGTAAAGATATGAATTCTGACAGGTTTTCTTTGTCTTAACATCAGTATGGTTTTTGCTTGATGTTTAGCTACAAATGGCTACACTGCTGCAGATGAAAGGTTCTCAAGCAGAACTTGAGCAGCTAGAACGCTTGCAGTCTATGTTAGAACAAAAAAATGGTGAGATAGAAGAACTTCTAATGAAAGTGAGGCAGCTGGAGAAATTTAAGGTATGTATTTCACAAAATAAACCTGTCAAGTTTAACTACTGTCATGTGAGAAATCAGTTCTTTAAAATGAGAGCAGGCTTTCAGCATAAAATCTTGCTTATAATTCTATATAATCTCAATGGTGTTCACAACTCTCATATTTAGGTTGGCAATAGTCTCCATTTTACTACTATTGTGTGCAGCTTTTACGTCCTAAAGAGTCACGACTCAAAAGTTTGGTCTTGGATTTTATGGCTCAAGGGACTATCATATTTTAGCCTTTGAAATCTAGGTAGTCAGACTATTGTTTAAATTTCATCCAGTTGGAGATGTATTGAGCATAACAACATGGTTGGCTAAAGCATATCTTCCAGAAAGGCTTCTAGTCTTGACTTGAAGAAATAGAGTACCCGCTACTTCTCTTGGTAGCTTTTTCAAATAGCTTAGCACCCTCATTATTTAAAAAATGTCTGTTATCTCATTTGATTCTGTCTGGCTATGGCATCCAGCTAGTTGGTTCCTATTATCTCTCTTTCACTAAATTAGAGCTTTTGGGTACCCTTTATCTTTCTCCCCATAAAAGTATTTCTACATTGTGTCAAATCATTCTCAGTCTTTTTTGCTAAGTTAAACAGGCAGAGCTTTATAAATCACTGAATGTGAGGCATTTTCTCTGGTCCTTGAAAAACCTTTGTAGCTCTCCTCAGCTCCCTCATTAATTTTAAAAAGTAAAAAAGAAAAGAAAACTGGAACTGGATGCAGTATGCCATTATTGTCTCAGCATTGCCATATGCAGAGATAAAATCACCTCTTTTTGCCCCATTTACCCTCTTTTAAAATAAATGTATTTTGCTCTGTAAAGGCTAGCTAGTCACTGGTGCAGCTTTTATTTCTGTATTTGCCATTGCGGAGACAATAACAGATTATTGCATCCAGTTCTGGTTACCAAATTTAGTGGTGCATGGATAGAACTTGAAGGGCTAGACTAAGGTCAAACCTGTTGGGCAGTTGCACCCCTGAATACCTAATCTGGAGGAATAGGGATGCAGGTCTCTGCTTTGAGAAAGGTAAGGGCTAAGAAGTTTGAGACACTAGTGGATGCCCTTGTAGAGTTCAAGAGGAGGATCTAGGGGCAGTTGTTCACATTTCTGGTCTCGGCAACAGGGACACTTCTTAAATTCTGTTTTTCACTAATATACTGAATGTGAGGGTAGCTTATTCTATACTGGAAAATGGGAGTACATTTAAAATCAAGGCTTTTTGTGTTTCCTCAAGATTGGAAGTGGTTGGTGGTGGTGCTGGGTTCTTTTTTTTTTGGTTCCAGCTGCTTTTTTCTACAACAGTTTTGGATGAAAAAAGTCAAAAGAAATTAGTTTCTTGGAACCTGAAGGTTCTTTATAAAGAGTACCTAGCAGTAGTTTTGTGTGCAGCAGCTGTATTTAAAAAATTGACAGATCAGCAAAAACTGTAAATAAAATAGAAAGTGTGCTTTTGAAAAACTACTAGTTTTGACAATTTTTTGAACTGTTCCATTGTATTAGAATTTATATGAGAATATGGAAGAATCAAAACCTTCTAGTAGCAGTTCAAGAGGTGGAGAATTTGAAGATGGCTATTATACAGATCTGCTTCAAATGAAACTTGAGAACTTCAAGTAAGTGTTTGGGGTTTTCAAACCGAGAAATGTAATTTAGGTTACCATTTAAAATAATACAGTAAACTTGTAATCTGTGTCCATTTACAGCTGTGTTGTTCTGTGCCGTTTCTTCATTTGTCCACATGTATTCCATTCTCAGTGCATGTGGTGCTCAAGACTGGAATCTTTTGGTCATCGGTGTCCTGTATCAGTAGCCTGAAAGACAGAGGAACCCAGCTTCCCCTCAGTTCTCTCACCTCCCCAGATTCAGAGTTCCTCCATGTCCATGGTTTTTCCACATCCCTCTTTTAAACTACAGTTAGTTGTGTGCCTATTAATTTTGAGTACAGACAGGATAGCAGCCTGTTTGGCAAAGCTCTGATAATTTTTATTATTTGGAAGTTATAATTCCTGTTTTGTTATGCTGAACTCCCACCCATCCCTAGTACCAGGATTTGGGAATCATCCATCCTATGTCTTCTGTCTTTAAGTAGTCCTGCTTTTGCCAGGCAATAATTCCAATAAATGATAGATACATGAGATGCCTGTTCTCCATATCCCTGACAAATTTGTTCTAGTGCAATCTTGAAATTTTGGAGACCGCTACCAGTAGTACAGAGGCCAGAGCATTGGATCACTTCAGCACAGAGTGCTTCAATTTTGGTCATTATGGAACTAGCCTCATAGTACCACTCCTTTTAATGTCACCCAGTCTGTATTAAATGCACCAGTGCAAGCCATATTGGTACAGTCAATCCCCCTCCCCCCCCAATGTTTCTCTGTCTGACAGAGAGTGATGGTTCTGTCCCTTGGTATTGAGAGAGTGTGCTAATAAGGGATCTTCAGGTCTCCTCTGCTCTAGATAGTGCCAAAGATCCCTTCCATGTTACTGAAGCCCTTTTATCTCATAGGCATAGAGTGCCTCCCCATAGTCAATGCTCTCAAATATCCCTTTATAGCCTAAAATTATGGCTTCAGCATGCCCCGATTTAACATCTAGAATGCTAATTTTTCATCTTTTCATAATTTTCATCTGTTTTAACATTTTTTTTCTTAGTTTCTCTTTTCTGGGAACCTAAAACCCACAGTTTTTATGTGATTGTGAAAGATGTTGTCTAGCTTTTACTACTATGATAGGATTTCTTAGCTTTTCTTGTCTTGGCTTTACTTTTATCCTTGTCTGTCTATACATTAAAATGCTATTACTATTATTGAGAGCTTCATTCTGGTTTGAAGTCCAGGTTTGGTTGTACAGAATAGCAGTAGTGGAATCTTCTGCTAAAATGACCCAATTTTCATACTGTATCCACAGGAGAAAAGCTTAGGCTTCAGTGGAACTATGAATATTAATACCAGGCAGAGATCTGTCCCCAGTCTGTAGTGTTTAGCTCAAAAGGGTTACTCCTAGTTCAAACACTGCAAATACAGGTGCTGAAGTTGAATACAAGACTAAATTATGTTTGTCTAAGCACAGATGGCTGTTTGGGGGGAGGGTGTTGCTAGTTTAAACTAGTATGTATAATATTTACTTTAGAGTTACAGGCATTTATGTTCACAAACCTTGTGTCCACCATTAAACTATTATTCCTATCCTAGAAATGAAAATCAAACTACAATTTGGGGTTGAGATTTTTCCTCGCTCTCAAAGAGGATTTGGATTTCCAATTGCTGTTAATAGTTCCGGGGAGAGGAGGGAGGAGTGGGAGATGCTGAACAACCAAATCAATTAGTCTTCAAAGCTCATTATCAATTATTAGCTAATTTGACCCTTGTGAATGTCAAACTGGTTAATTCCTTTTCCTTCCCAGTAAGGAGACCGAAACTTTGAGAGGTGAATTATCCTTACAGAGGATGAAAGCTTTGTATGAGAGCCAGAGGGTTCTGGAGGTAGAAAGGAAGCTTTTTGCCAATGAGAGGCACCTGCAGGTTTGCCAAAGTGAGAACATGAACTTGCGAGTTATGCTAGATGAGCTGAAAATGAAATACGAACCTGAAGGTAACTATTTTGATCATTAATACAGTTGAACAAAATAAATATCTGAGCCTCTTTTGTTATGACTAGCTTGTTAAGACACGAATTTTCAGTCAGCTAAAAATGTCTTCAACCTGACCATAAACAGTTTAGCCAGATGTTAAATCACTTGTTTTATTTCACAGCCTGTAAGTTGCTAAACAGAAGTGATATTTTTAAAACATTGCTTTATTGAAATGTAACTACTGAATTAGTATATTGACTCAGTTTTACATGTCTGAAATCCTGTGTATGTTTGTAGTTATAGGATTCTGAAACCAAAACATGGAAATTCACAGCAAATAGTGAATGGCACATGTGAAGCAGGATGGAAATGCTGGATGATGAAACTTTTACCAGTCCAAGACACTTGGCCTGCGTATTACTCTGGGGAGATCTCTGCAGCAACTTAAAGTTGTCTTTGAAAGTGAGGGCTGACCACCTAACTTTCTCCTTCCTTAGAGAGAATCTGCCTCAGGCAGGCATAGAGAGCAGTGGTCTAGCACTCTAACCTTGCCCATTATTATTCCAGCTTTTAAAGGCAAATTTTGCATTGGAGCCCTCATCTCCCTACCCTTTGGAGTCCACTCTGCAGCCTGAACCATAGCTTCAAAGGGCTGTCTATGCTGCTAATTTTAGAGCACTACCCTGACCCTGCATCCATTGACCCAGGCTGTATAGATCTAGCCAATGAGTACAAAATCAAAAGTGCTGTTCACTGAATGGGTTTAACTGTTGAACTCCTTCCTTTCTATATGTCCTCTCTTGTACTCTATATGGCACAGTAGGTAAACAAAACATTTCTTCTCCACTAAAAAATTATGGTCAGCCTGAATCTCTCTTGAATTCATAAAATCTTTCTAGAAAGGACTACGTTCTGGTTTGGTCTGACAAGGCTGTCTTGTCAGTGCCTGTTCATACTTCTAGCCTTGACTTTTTCCCGATCATTGTTCAACTTGGGGAGAAGTCAGAATTCAGAATGCCACAGTACTTCCTTACTGTGAATAAATTGTCTGCCTTCCAGGGAAGCCTTTCGGATTATACTGCATGGCCTCTACAGAGCTTGTGTGTACAGCTAATTGTTTAGCTGACATTTTAAGCCTACAATGGGAATTTGAAGGAGTCTTTGCTGACTTTTCTCTGTGGGTTCTATCTCCGGTACTAGCAGGAAGAGAAGTTGAAAGCTCGGTGTCTTGGGCAGGCAATGTTGGTAATACTTTGTATTTTCAGTTGTCTGTAAGAATGTTTTACAGCTAAAAAGGTTTTGTATAGCTGAACTGTTGTCTTGTTCTAGCAGTGGAGCAAAGCCTAGTTCAGTGTCAGAGAGAATGGTTATGATTTCTAAATTTCCATTAGCTTCAAGCTATCAGGTATTCTGATCTCTGTAAAACCCTCAGTATTTGTTTTCCTTTTAATTTGCCTTGGGACAGTTTCAATCTTCCAGTGCATTTGTTGGAGCAGATGAGGTGTTCACTGAAGGATTAGATTAGAGTGCAGGATGGGAGCACTGCACCATTGTTACCACTTGTGGAAATTCAAATAGGGTTTTGAAAGGAACAGAACAGGTTTTCTACTGAAGCCTGTCAAGAGTGACTCCTGAGTTTGCGTCTCTTGAAAATGTAGTAGAATTTGAGTCATCATACAAAATATTTGGAACATTTTTCATACCAACTGTACCAAAGTGCCTTGTAAAATTACAGTGCACTGATGGAAAACACATATAATGCAAGTTCTTTTTTTATATGGACAATAAATTAAAGCTTTTGATAGTCTTTCAGGCAGTAAGAAGCTGAGGCATAGGCAAGAGGGATGCTTTCAGGTGATACATTGGCTGAGAAAATGTGGAAAACCCAGCAAATCTGGGACCTCGTGAGAATCTTCAAATCACCAATGGTAAAAGGATGAGAGTAGACATAAGAACAAATTGCTAGAGGAGTTAAGCATGTGGCAGCAAATCTGAGTCTTGAAAATATTTCTACTTCGAAGTGACCAGGAATCCAGGAAATTTTTAAGATGGATTTTGCTTTCATCTGCATTCACACAGCAAGCCATCTGGAGGGGAAGGGAGAGGGAGCATTGATGGGCGAGGAGTGGGCAGGGTCATACAGGGAAGAGGCAAATAGGATTAATGCAGGGTCTGGGGGCAAAAGGCAGCAGGGATCCAGGTCTTCACAGGTCAGTGCTCATGAGGCTGGGAACGCCGGGAGCAAGGCCAGCACTCTGCCCCTCCTGCAGGGAGATTTAGGATGGAGCTTGTCTCATCCTTTCCCTGCTGGCAGAGCAGTGGCCTGCACTGGCACCCTTTTTAATCCCCTCCCCAGTGGGATGGGTGAGGAGAGCCCTGCACGGGTACCTGCTCCACTACCCAGGGATATGAATAGGATATTCACCGATCTGCAAGGCTCTAGATAGATGCTTCTAAAAAGTCACTGACTGATGTTTCCATCAGTATGGAGGCAGTTAAGGATTTTGGAATGGTCAGCATTAAACAAATTATTACCTAAATAGATTTGATGCTATCTTGCTCATGTCAGTAACTGTATGAACATGCAGGTTTATTTTAATTACTAACATGGGTTTCTTTTTATATAAACATAACTGTTTCTCTTCTCTAGAATTAATTAAAATCCGCAAAAGCATACAAAGGAGGGAGAAGATTCCAGTAAACACGACTTCTGAATCTGCAGATAGCAAAAATGCTACAGTAAAGGAAACGACTCACTTTTCATCTCAAAGTAAGGAAGAAAGAAAGATATGTGCCAAGAACTTGGAGCCAAGTGATGGCCCTCAAAGAAAATATGTTCTTGTGGAAGCACCAATGAATATCACTCCCCTTCCAGCAACACAGCAAATGGTTGAAGTTGAAAGGGACAGAAAAAGAGTTAAAGAGGACACCAAAGATTCAAGTGAAAGAAATGGCAATAACTCTCTGATTCCAGCTGCCACCAGGTCAGTGTCATCTTATGTGTATGCTCATGGCAATCAGCGCAGACCTGCATCTGTTTTCTTTCGCTGCATGAACTATGCTATCCATTTCTTTATCTATTTTCTCAGTGTTGCATGCAGTGTAATTCCTCAGTTCCGGCTGCCTACGCTCAACTTTTCAAAACCCTTTAAAAAGACTAAAATGATTGCTAATGAAAAGGACTCTTAGAATCATGAACCTGGATTTGGGAAATAACGGAGATTTAAAGTTTCCTGTTATTTAGAATATTAGTGTGTTGATTTGTATATCTTTCATTTAACCATAGTAGACTAAACTTAATTTGCTGTGGCTTCAATGAGACTCTTCTTTTCTTGGTCAGTTTGAAGCTGCCATTCAAAACAAACTATAGCAGGGCTTTAGAGATTGCATTCTCAGGGTAGTATGAAAATTTGAGATTTAACTTAATTTTTACTTCAGAAGAAATGATTACCTGTAGCTTTCAATTGTCTTTTTACTCTTCAAGATCATGTTTGAGTTATGTAATAACACAGCTTTGTTTTGAAAACTAATATTTGTCAAAATTACTGAAATTTATTCACCCCTTTATTCAAAATTTCAGTAATAATTGTTCAAGTCCTAGCACTGTGCACAGAGGTCCAACCTTTTTGTCTTTGTAAAAGAAATGCTACTTTTTGTTTGCTGATGCTCTGCTTTCTGTTCAAGCTGCTATTCTCATGTGGGAGCATATATGCGTATGTAGAAATTATTTGAAGGGCTAGTATTAAATATTTGAGCTCTAATGACAGGTTTAAAAGTTCCATAAGTAAAATAATCAGAAAACACTGGCTAGCTCTAATATTTCAGGTCATAATAGTCTAGGCATGTTTTGGCTTCTTGAGAAGATGGCTGAGTGAATGAAGCCATCCTGGAAGGAGGGAGGAATAGAATGTTGAATGGGGTGGGGAGAAGCTAAGTTTCCTTTAAAAAGGTTCATTTTCCATGACCTGTCCAGCTGCCTCATTACTTTGTTCCTTACCATGTTCTCGCCTCAGGCTTTCAACTTGGTATTCCATGTAGCTCCCCAAGCTAGTTTGCTAGAAGATGATGCAGGAGTGTGAGCCACTATCTCCTTTAAAGTCCCTCCTCCAGAAATGTTCCCTTTTTTTTTTTTTTCTCCCCCTTGTTTCTGAAATGTTTTTCTTAGGTTTCTATTTAGCATTGTTCATGGTGCTGCGTAACACATGAACTAGCTTTATATTGTGACCATACATACTACAGTTAAACATAATACTGTTTAAAAACCTTACGGGAATTAGATACAGAACTATGCTGAATGAATGTTATGGTTGTGAGGTCAAAGTTAGGAAACACTAAAAGTAAAGATTTCTGTGCCACCTTTTTGTTGCTTCCTTGTGTGAATGTAATTAGAGGCAATTAAAATGAGAATCACAATATTTTGCAGAACTGAAGTGCAGTGAATGAAATTTCTTCATAGCTACCATGTTTTTATATTTATGCTATTTAGAGAAGCTTTAAAATATAAAATCGGAGACAATCTGATGAATAACTGAGGGATGCACTGAGCACAGTGAGTAAGATGGCATCATATTAGATTAAAACAGAACCAGCAAGTTTTTCCAATTAGTAGGCTACATGGACTGAGGGGTGTAAGGCTTTGAATGAGGAAGCGGCCGTGGCTTGGGAAGCGGGGTTTCTGAAGACATAACATCCATGAGAGGAACAGAGGGGTTATGGTAAGACAAAAGCCGACATTGGTCAGGGAAGAAATGCTAGATGATCATGCTTGGTACTGCTAATTGTTGCCATTAGTCACTAGAATTATTTCACTCATTAAAAACAGAGGGACTTAACAAACTCAACTGACAACTGTTTTGACATGTGGAAAAGATCACAGGGATCAGTTAAATGCACATAAAACTTGTGGAATATAAAACTCAAAGGTAATTATTGGATTTCCACTTCTGGCTTGTGTGATATAATTCAGAAGCTGATGCTTTTTGTTTTGGGGAGCACACTTTTTGAGCTTCCAGTTCAGTTTGGGAGAGGAGTGATACCACTGTCTTATGACCTTTATTGTCCAACATCTTTTAAGTAGCTTGGTCGTAAATATTGACTCCCATATCCTTTATCTACGAGAAAGATGAGGAGAAATGAGCAGGACTGTGAAAAACTGGAAAGGCCTGAGGTAGGCCAAATTAGTTACAATGGCTTTTGGAGTTTTGGGCCTCCTTTGGGGCCATCTTGTGTCTTCTAGAAAGGAAGAAAGCACTTAAAGCTGGATGTGAAAGAGGAGTTCTGGTATGACTGACTGACGGAAGCAGCATTAGCAGGCTTTGGAGAAAGTGACATTCATAATTAATTAATTAATGGAAGGCAGTTAAAATGTCTAGCATTTTTGAGGGTTAAAAGGTGGGATTAGAGAAGTCAGCTGTGGGTTTGGAGGGAGGTTAAAGGCAAGTAGGAACGTGTGTCTGACAAATGGAGAGTTTGGTGAGTACAGGAGAGAGGGCTGAACACTAAATAAAATCAACATTTTTAATTCACTTTTTTTTTTCCTCCTGCACCCCTCTATATTGGCCTAGATAGAATATACATTAAAGAAAAATCAAAACTCTGAGGCTTTTTGTTCTCCTCAATTTTTCCTTTCCTGAAAAAAGTAAAGTGTTCTGACTCAGCTATTCTAATTTCATTTAACTCTTCCTTTTGGATTATCCTGATTGTGTCCCTTAGACCCTATGGTGCAGATTCATTAGAGAACAGCAAGGCTTTCATTCCTGTTGGCAAAGTTCTGTAAGCTTCATTTTGAAGCCAATTTAGCTCATGATCCACAGAGGACGGAGCAACTGTTGTATTTTTAAGTGACTTTTTTTCCTGAGAGTTTGTTCTGTGTAGGTGCCAGATTGCTTGCTCTTTGGTAGTACACATTCCTTCTCACCTCTCTTCCATATACTTTTTTGTTTTTCATAATATTCTATAATGGCACTTGGCAGGAAAAAAAATAATGTGAAGGTGACAAGTTTACTTAGCAATAAAGAGAGTTGAGTTCACTTAATGTTCTTTATAGATATTTGCTGTACCATCCTCCTTTTACTTCACTGAGGTAGAGAACAACTAATGATGGTTAGGTAGAGAGCACTTGTATATTTGACTTAACTATTGCCTTTGTCAACTGGCTTAATATATTTTGGTTTAGTTTAAAAGTTTATTTACTTGATAAGGTGGAGTGGGTGTTATAGCTGAATTATACAGGATGCAAGTTGATGTTTGCTTCAAGATAGCAATAGTCTTAAGAGGACTGTTGACTTTGGTACATGGTATAGTAACATGTTGCAGCTTGAAACTTGCTGACATATGTGATATTTTTATTATTCATGGACCCAGGCCCAGCATTGGCTAACAAATTTATATTTCTGGCAATGTTTTGCCATAATTTGCAATGCAAACATACTGGCTTTTAATTGGCCTTCTGTGTTTTTTGGCCTTCTACCTATTTTTTAATCAGAAAACTCAGCTATTTTTAATGAAATTTTCTTGTGTGTAAGAATGTTTGGATTATGTGTAAAGACCCAAATTCAGGCATTGGTTAATGTTTTTAATCAGTTACTCCTCATCTGTTTGCACTGTAATAGCAATTGGCTAAACATTAGGATCAAGAGTTAATGTGCAGAATAGCATACTATCAATTCTCTTTCAGAGCAGCTCTTTCGTTGTGGGACCTACAGGTAGTGGTTTAGAGGGCATCAAGATGAGGAGGAGAAGGGGAGCCAGCAAGCTGAGGTAGCACTAGCAAAAAGGTACTTGTGGAATTCTGTACCAAAGAACAATATTTTGAAATCCTGCATATTTCGTTTGTCAAAATAACACAAAATAATCACACTAGTTTCAATTATGTTTGGTCATTTATTTCAAAATACCTGTAAGCAAGTATGTCTGTAACAATACAGACAACAAAAAAGATTTAGGAAACATTTTTTGACACAATAGATTTCTTACTAGGCATTATTAATACAAGAGCTCTAAGTAATAATTTAAACTACAATAGAGAACCATATTCCTTCAGAAGCAGAGCAAAGACTGGTGGCGGCTGGGGGGAGAGGGAGAGGGCAGGCTGTGGCGGGGAGTAGAGGAGCTACGGGAGAGGCAGGTAAATTGCTGAGAAGGAGCCAGCCTAGGTGTCAACTTTGGAGGGCAGTTGAGTGAGAGTGGGAGAGGTATCATAGAACACTAGAATTGGAAGGGATCTTGAGAGGTCATTGAGTCCAGTCCCCTGCCCTCATGGCAGGACCAAGCACCGTCTAGATCATCCCTGATAGATGTCTATCCAACCTGCTCTTAAATATCTCCAGTGATGGAGATTCCACAACCTCCCTATGCAATTTATTCCAGTGTTTAACTACCCTGACAGTTAAGATGTTTCTCCTAATGTCCAGCCTAAACCTCCCTTGCTGCAGTGTAAGCCCATTGCTTCTTGTCCTATCAGAGTCCAAGGAGAACAGCTTCTCTCCCTCTTCCTCCCTACACCCTTTCAGATACTTGAAAACTGCTATCGTATCCCATCTCAGTTTTCTCTCTTCTAAACTAAACAAGCCCAATTTTTTCAGTCTTCCCTCATAAGTCATGTTTTCTAGACCTTTAATCATTTTTTGCTGCTCTTCTCTGTACCTTCTCCAATTTCTCTATATCTTTCTTGAAATGTGGTACCCAGAACTGGACACAATACTCCAATTGAGACCTAATCAGTGCAGAGTAGAACGGAAGAATGACTCCTCGTGTCTTGCTCATAGCACTTCTGTTAATGCATCCCAGATTCATGTTTGCTTTTTCTGCAACAGTGTCACACTGCTGACTCATATTTAGCGTGTGGTCCACTATGACCCCTAGATCTTTCTGCTGCACTCCTTCCTAGACAGTCACTTCCCATTCTGTATGTGCGAAACGGATTGTTCCTTCCTAAGCAGTCTCTTTTACACTTGTCCTTATTAAACTTGATCCTATTTACCCCAGACCATTTCTCCAGTTTGTCCAGATAATTTTGAATTATGACCCTATCCTCCAAAGCAATTGCAACCCCTCTTAGCTTGGTATTATCTCCAAATTTAATAGGCGTACTATCTATGGCAATATCTAAATCGTTGATGAAGACATTGAACAGAACCAGTCCCAAAACAGAACGCTGAGGAACCCCACTTGTTATGCCCTTCCAGAATGACTGTGAACCATTAATAACTAGTCTGAGAACAGTTATCCAGCCAGTTATGCACCCACCTTATAGTAGTCCCATGTAGGCTGTGTTTCTCTAGTTTATTGATAAGAACGTCGTGTGAGTCCATATCAAATGCTTTACTGAAGTATGTATAGGTATACCACGTCCACTGTTTCTGCCTTTATCAAAGAAAACAGTCAGATTGGTTTGACATGACTTATTCTTTACAAATCCATGCTGACTGTTACCTATCACCTTATTATCTTCCAGATGTTTGCAGATGAACTCCTTAATTATTTGCTCCATTATCGTCCCTGGCTCAGAAGTTAAACTGACTGGTCTGTAATTTCCTGGGTTGTTCTTATTTCCCTTTTTATAGATGGGAGCTATATTTGCCCTTTTTCCAGTCTTCTGGAATCTCTCTCGACTTCATGACTTGTTCAAAGGCTAAAGGCTCAGATACCTCCTCTGTCAGCTCCTTAAATATTATAGGATGCATTTCAACAGGCCCTGGTTACTTGAAGACATCTAAATCTTTTAAGTAATGTTAACTTGGTCTTTTTTTATTTTAACTACTAAATCTACCCCATTTCCACTAGCATTCACTATGTTAGGCATCCCGTCACCATCAATTGTGGTGAAAACTGAAACAAAGAAATCATTAAGCACCTCTGCCATTCTGAGTTTTCTGTTGTTGTTTCTCCCTCTTAACTGAGCAAGGGGATGCGTGTGTTTTGGGAGGGGACATTGAGAGATTACTGGGAAGCTTCCCCCAGGCAGATCCTGGCTGGCCTCTAACCTCTCCCATTCAGTCAGGCACATCTGCCACTGTCCCTCTAGTCCTGTCGTCCCCCTCCCGCCCCCTGCAGCCCCATGTGTGTCATCACCTTCCTCCATGGCCCTGTCCCGTTCATTCCTGTCCTCTCTTCTCTGTCTTCCCCTACTAGCCCTTAGGAGCCTTTGTCTGACCCCCTACTCCCAGCACCCACAGTCCTGGAAGACAGGCTTTGCCTTCCTTTGCTGGCTATGCATTGCGCTTTGGTTCAACTGTTACAGAACCCTCTAGTGGGCAAAAGGGAGCTATGCCGCTGGGAGCTGCTGGTGTTCTTGTGCCACAGCATCCTCTGGTGGAAAAGTGGAACTGTAGCAAGGTTTTGGCAGAAGCTTCTTTTCTGTGTGACGAATTAGAAATCTGCAAAGGTTGTTTATATATGTATGTGTGCATTAGTGCAGGAGTAACTGGGCAAGCAAAGCTCCAAGTCAGGATGAGGAGCCTCTTTTTGGGTCAGAGGCCCACACACAAGTGAGAAGCCCATCACTGACATGGCCCCTGACTGATTGTGAAAGACAGTCCTGGCAGTCCCCTCTCACACCAGAGCCTGGGGGGGGCCTAGTCTAGTAGGTTTTCTGTGTTCCAGCCCTGTGGTGTGGTGGGGGGGGTGGAGCACCAACATGGGCTCCCCAGTGTTAGGGTGGGGCATGAGCCCTCGGGGCTGGATCCAGGCAAGCTGGGGGCCACATCAGGTCCCCAGGCCTGAGATTCCCCAATACCTCCTCCTCCCTCCCCTACGCTGCTGCCTTTGATAGAGGCAGCAGCATGTGGGGGCATATGGCTCTGCGGGAGCTGATACATGCGGGATGCCGGCTTGAAAGGCAGCTTCCCGCGAGTATCAGCTCCTGCTTGCCCACCTCACCCTCTGTGTGGCTGACTCTGTCAGAGGCAGGTGTGTGCGTGCGTGCGCAGTGGGAGAAGCAGCTCTTTGGGATCTGGTGCTCATGGAGAGCTGGCTTTCCACAGGAACCAGCTCCTACCTCTACCCTCCCCCTCTGCTGCCTCTGTATCAGAGGCAGCAGGGGGGGAATGCGTGTTGTTAATCATGTAGTGGACTACACATTGAAATCCCTAACATAGTATGTGCATGTGCCCATACACTCTTGATTGGAGGCTGGAAAGTAGTGCTCATGGGTCTGTCTGTACAGAACAACATCTCATGGCCCAAAGAAGGTGGTATAGGTAGCCTCAAGCCAGCCGCCTATAGCTTCAATCTGTCTTTCCTGTTAGTCATTTCAGTTTCTTGCCTTTGTAACCTTGTGAAAGCCATTATTGTTTCCCAGTTATTTACTTTTTTGTGCCCTTCTGGGGAAGGATTCTACCCGTGTCTTCCCCACTACCACCACTTCTGGGCCTCTGTGCCTGAGCATAATTTAAGCTTAAGACACTTGTTTAAATCCTACCATAGGTCTTTCTCCACCATGATGGATAATAAAATAGCCTGTGGTGTGTGGGGGACTCCCAAATCCCCCCAGAATGTAAGGTCTGTCTGGGATGTAAGTGCAGGTCCCAAAAAAGACAGGGAGGCTGGACTATAACTTCTCTTAATGGAATGTGTCCCATGTCCACAGAGAGCCTCTCCCTTCCCATTGCATTGCATCAAAATTGCAGGCTGCTTTTGTCACTCGTCCAGCTTTCCATGTGATCATGGACATGAAGACCTCAGAGATGCAGCACGTCTCCCTAACCAGAAAAATTAAGAAATTGTCCAGGTGACTGCTGTGGTTCCAAGGTGGATCTGAGTATTGAAGGATGTATAGTAGTCCTAGCTGTGTGTCAGGCTACAGAGGATCGTGAGGTTCTGCTGTGGTGGGTTGTCTGGTAGAGAACTTCAAACAACCTACTACCGTTCAGACAAGGATTCTTACATGGTTCCCAACAGCTCAGTCTTATACAAGAACTTATCACCCACCTTCCCAGTTGGATTACTGGCATCCTTGCAGCCAGTTGGAAAACCAATTTTAGTGGATGCCAAGAAGATATTTACACACCAGTATCCCATCAGCCATAGCCATCAATTGTCCATTCCTCATTATCATGTTCTTTGGGACTGGACAATACAAGGCAGGTCTCACCTCCTTCAGTCAAGTTCTCTTCATCTTCAGATGAAGCAGTAATGCCACCGCTGCCCTCGTATTGTGTGTGTGTGTGTGTGTGTGTGTGTGTGTGTGTGTGTGTGTGTGTGTGTGTGTGTGTGTGTGTGTGTTAAATCCCAGAACCTTATGAAGAGGCTAGTGAACTCTCTACATATCTTGCTAGAGGAAGTCCAAGAATCTGAGTGTTCTTTGGTAGAGGCAAGTTTCCTTTGCCCATTAATGAGGCATTACAATCTCCTGCCTATACATTTAGCAAACACAGGTCATGATTCCAACCTACTTCTAAGATCTGAAAAAGTAATAGAACACTGCCTCTCCCCTGTCTTTTAGTGAATGAAACCAACGAAAAGAGCTACCAAATTTAATCTAGGCCCTCTCCAACAGATGAGATATGCAAAGGACTGGATTTAGTGGGTAGAAAGAGCTATTCGTCAGCTGCTAATTTCTTATTTCTAGTCGGCAGTAGGGATGTGACTAGTCAGGTAGTCAACTACCCGATAAGCATAGGCTTATCGGGTAGTCGAGTGACTACTTGCTTATGGCGCAGAGGGTGAGGGGGACAAGCGGGAGCTGGTACATGCAGGAAGCCGTCTTTCAAGCCAGCTGCCCTCATGTATTGGCTGCCATAGGGCAGCAGTGGAGGAGGAGGCAGGCGGGAGCTAATACACATGCTTTTAAGCCTGCTCTCCATGTGGACTGACCCAACAGAACAGCCTGCTCCTCCCCTCCCTCCCCCCTTAAGGCAGCGAGGAGGGGCAGGCAGGAGCCACCTGTGCCCCCTGCTGCTCCCTCTGGAGGATAAGGATTGCTTGCACTGAGATTGGCCCTATATTTATTTTTTTCCTGTTACTAATATAAAATTGGAATCATGGCTTTGCCACTTTAAGGTGATATGTAATATGTTGATCAGGAACTGATAGGTAGCTTTATCCTGGAACTTGTGCTTTTGTGTGTGTGACCTGTGTTCATCTTTTATTCCATGCAGAACATATTGTTTCAAGGCTGACAGCAACTGGTTACCACCTTCAATCATTAATCTCAAATTTGTTCAGTAGATCAAATTAATTGGAAACCAAAAGCTTTTTAAGGTGGCAATGTAAAGATGGGGAACATTTATTCCGTTTTGAAGTTTTTATATTATCAAATATTGCAGTTAAAATACTACCAGACTCCACATTACCTTGTGGATAGGACAATTGGTATTCCATTTCTGTTTCTTGTTCTAAGTTAAAATGAGACCTTCTCTCAGCCTTGATTTTTCTTTGAATTAAATGTGTATTTAGAATGGCTGCTTTACCTGTAGGTTAACAGCTGGATCCAGACTTGAAACTGTGGAAAATGAGGATCTGAGTGAAAAAACAATCAAGCGGGAGAAGAAAACCCGAATGAAAACATACACTGCATTATATGTGTCTTCTAAGCCAACTCCTGAAACACAATGTCCTCAGCAATAAAACTTTTTCCCAGAGCAAATTAGAAACTTATTTTTGCCTTCAAAATTCTGTTGTTCAGAAATGAATATGTAAGTGTATCATTTTAATATACATACAGTCTTCATTTTAAGAAATATCTTTTTCTACCTTCTGCTTCATGAACAATTATTATTATTATGGCTGTTTTATTCAGCATTCTTACCATCCCTGCTTGGATAACCTTAGAAGTTCCACAAAAATAAAGTCTTTGGTAACTGATTCAAATGTTGTCTCATCCTGAATTGTAGTTAAGACCCTAATCATTAGTTGTTTGGGGTTTCCAAAAATATCGCTCAGTTCAGAATGACTAGGGACATCCTCTGAAACTATATAATAAATGCAGCTCTAAACTGTGAGTAGGTTTGCACATTTCTTTAGACGAATAATATATTATGACATTGCACTGATTGAAGGGAAGATGGAAAGCAATAAATAGCAGTTAAATTCCTAAAGGTTGTTTTAATTCCTTTAAATAGGCGCCTTTCAAAGCTCCATTTTCCCCCAATGTGTAACAATTTCTGATTTTCAGTGCACATGTAACACCTCTTTAAAAGTCATATGAAGATGGGGTGCATTTGAAATGCTAGGAAGTGTCTTGTAAATGTACCAGCAGTTAAGACAAACTTTGCTTTATTGCTTTCTAAGGTGCTGATAAATGTTGCATTGTATGATGCAATACTTAGTTTTCTAAATATAATACATTTTAAAAAATTCAGGGAATCCTTTTGTAATGTTCTGTGTATAAAAACTATTGACTCTGTACTAAAAGTTTGTTACTGCTCTTAATATAACTACTTTTTTGATAATCTTGTTTGTAAATACAAAACAAGCTTTCTGTAACAATAAATGGCTTACTACAACTTGCATATTGTAGTTGGAATAATGTAGATAATATGCAGGCTAATTTTAATGGATGTTTGTGTTCTCAATTAAAACTTCTCAACTACTTAAATTAAATTTTAAGTATAACTACTCTGGTTCCCCCTAGTGGCTAATTTGGCCCATTCACGTTCCTGCAAAAATTTCTGAAGGTTTTAGTTGGGAAATTCCAGTAGTTTACCCACTGGAAAACTTGTTGGGTAAGTCTTTTTGCGGTTGTGCCCTGATTCTCCCCCCTCCACCAACACGTTATTTGCCGGAAACTTCTATTGAACACTGTGTGCACCAAACAGGGAAATGTGAAAACTCCCAAAAAAGGGTTTCTGACATTAAGCTTTTCAATGTGTTCAGCACTTACAAAAACGTGGATCCATTTTTGTATCAGCTGTAGGCAATCAACTCTCTAGAAAACAGCAGTGACTAAAATCCAAGTTAAACTTGCCACACAACATGTCTTCGCTAGCAGTAGAACATGACCATTGATATACAATCCTCTTGTACTGTAAGCAGTTCTTTACTGATTCCCCCCCTTTTTAAAAAAACACACAAGATAAGGGATATCTCAATCCTGGTAACGCTGCCCCTTTCTGGACATGAACCAGGCTATTTGTTGAGCTCTTAACCTTCCCTAGAACTTGTTATGCTCCACCCTTCTTTTTCCTTGACCTCTGGGAGCACTTCTTGGATATGGGCCCTTGACCCTTTCACAGAAATGCCACCACATGGCCCAGTTGCCCCAGGACTGCTACGGATTCCTTAACCATATGCTCTACCTGAGCTTCAACCTAGTGGATGCTCTGGGTTTTCAATTTAGCTCTTTGGTGACATGGCATAAAGTACATAACACATGTTTTGTAATGGTTTTGTAGTACAATTACATTAGACTGAAACAAATAAGTGCATTAATTTCCTTTCCTGAGTTTCCTCACCCTTTGGAACGCTTTTTCTGGGCATAGGTCCAAGTCCTTTTCAGTGGCTAGGATCTTTCTGTGGCTCAGTCGTTTTGTGTGGACTCATGAAATCTGTATTTTACAGGTCAGTTAGCTTTGCCCTTGGCTGGTTCAACAATTAAAAATATATCCCTCTGTCAGAACTGTATGTCTTTTTAGTTCCTCTAACCTGTCTTGTGAATCTCTTGGGTTTATAAATCCTGACACACAAGCCTGGTTCTGATGGTCTGCCTCTGAGGGAAAATTCCAGCTCCCAAATGCTATCACTGTACAGGGAAGTCAAAGAAATTAGCTTCCCGAAGGCCACAACCTTCCTGTTGTTGCTAGGTGGTCAGACTCAAATGGAAATAGTTCATACTTGAGTTTCAGACAAAAATGGAGGTAAAACAGCAGAAGGCAGCAAGCCCCACATTCAAAATGGGGCTTACCATCTTTCACACATGTAGTATCTGGTATCAAACAGAATTCACGAGCTATATGTCAGTTCTCCAAATTATCATTCTGTGCATCTTGAAAACAAATTTTTACATGGGCTAGATCAGTAGTCCCCAACACCGTGCCCGCGGGCGCCATGGTGCCCACTGGGCCATTTATGTGCGCCCGCCTAGTGACCAGGGCCAGCCCAAGCCATTCTTGTGCCCCGCGTCCCGGGCGTGCGGCGCATGCGCGGCCCTGCCCCCGGCCGCCCCGTAGCCCCAAAAGGTTGGTGACCACTGGGCTCGATTATCTTTCTGTGGGAGATGAGGATGAAAACCTATGAGACAGGAGACCAGACTTTCAGATCCAGAACTGCAGAGGGTATCACTCATGGGGTATGTCTACACAGCAACATTATTTTGGAATAATTTTATTTGTTGAAGTAATGTCGAGCAGGAGGACTTCTTACTCAGA
This sequence comes from Pelochelys cantorii, assembly GCA_032595735.1. Classification (NCBI taxonomy): domain Eukaryota; kingdom Metazoa; phylum Chordata; order Testudines; family Trionychidae; genus Pelochelys; species Pelochelys cantorii. Next base: position 36,253,087 of record CM064340.1, read on the forward strand.
CTCCTGTAACCCTCTTTTCACCAGGAGTAAGAGAAGTCGAATGAGGAGTGTTCTTCCTTAGACTTCCTGCTGTATAGACATCACCAAAAGCCGAATGAGGAGTGTTCTTCCTTAGACTTCCTGCTGTATAGACTTCACCAAAAGCCGAATTAAGCTATTTTGACTTCAACTATGCAATTGGCATAGCTGAAGTTGCGTAGCTTAATTCGAGTGTTGCCCTGCTGTGTAGATGTGCCCATCAGGACTGAGGTGTATTGTCAAAGCTGTGTTAAGTTTGCATGTACATCACTTGTATGAGTATTAAATCACACAGTCATGAATTTCCTTTTTAAATCAAATGGATTTAAAGTTTATAATTAACTCCATTCTTAGTCCTTACAGCCCCTTCCCACTCTTGTATAATACTTTAGTGCTATTCTATTTTTAAATTCTTGAGCCATTGCCATTGCCATTGGGTGACTCTTAGGACTGAGCAGGTAAGTCAGGAGTGGGGAAACTTTTTTGGGTCGGGGGCTGCTGACACAGAAAAATCAGTCGGGGGCCACACAAGTGAGAAGCAAAAAGATACTCCCCCACATTCCCCTTGCACACCAGAGCCTAGGGGGACCCAGCCTACTAGATTCTGTGTGCTCCAGCCCCATGGTAAGGCAGTGTGTGTGTGTGGGGGGGGGGGGAGGAGCACCAGCACGGACTCCTCAATTCTGGAGGGGGGCCTGAGCCTTGGGAGCTGGATCCAGGCAAGCCCAGGGGCTGCATCCAACCCGCAGACCTGAGGTTTCCCACCCCTGAGGTAAGTGATAGCAAAGAAGGTGAGTGTTGTATCACTGATTTATTTGATAGCAGCAAATGGTTGACTCTAGCTCACATCAATATGTTTTTCTTGATCTTGGACATGAAAACAGTGTCCAGGCGTTTCACCGAAGGAAATATAACTTTTGGCTTTATTTGACTCTCCAAGAGTTTATCCGTGTAAAAGCTGAGTGTTTTTCCCCTCAGGCTTTTCTTTCTACAAGAATCCAAAATTCAGTTCAGGAATGCAAAATAGTGCATTAAATCTTCAAGTATAACATCATAGGGAGGTATTTCTTTAGACTAAAATTAGTAAAAATATCACTGAGCAGGCTTGAGTTGTAAGTAAGAATTGCACGATTCTATACATATGTTTCTCTATTTCAGTCTTAATCCATAAATGATTAAACAAGTACAAGTTTTTTTATCCCTAAACCAGTGATTGTCAATCGTTTTGAATTTGCAGACCCTTAAAAATTGGAAGTGCAGACTCTTGGAAATCTGAGACCTAGCCTGTGAACCCGGTGGGCTTCACAGATCCCAGATTTGAAAACCACTGTCCTAAACCTACTTTCATATTTGAGGTCAAGAGAGGCAGAACATCTAATTGTTGGTAGCCAGAGAGAATGTGATTTAAAGATACCTGTGTAGCAATCTATCCCTAAAGAAATATTGGGTCACTGTTTTTAAATTGTCCATTCAGATAAACAATTCTTAATCAGAGAACACCAATAGTCCCAAGAAAAAATGACACTTGCATGTGTTCCTTTTGTCTCCAATGATTCTTGAATGAACATACATGCGACTGATGTAGATGTGTATCATTCAGGCAAAGCTAGCATGTTACTACTACTTATAATGGAGAATTAAATAGGTTAAAGTCTTGTGGAGACTTAAGTGTGAAAGGCTAAATATACAGGGCGTAAGTCTGCATTGGTCAACTGCCTCCAATATTGCTTTTGTCAATAGTTTTCTAGATTGTCAGCAGCTGGCTTAGTGAATATTTTATATATATACTTAAACAGCAGCATTGCTCATCTTTGCCAAATTGATTAATTCAGCCAATCAATTTTATTCCCTGATGGAAACTTTATCAAACAGTATTCTATTTCCAAGCACCTTTGAGTCACCCATTACTGTTACCCTATCCATATTTAAAACTTATTGATTGCACAAAAAATTCGACTGTATAATGCTTCTTTACTTTAGACTTTATTTAGATTGTTCTGAGAGTTAATTTGGCCATCTCTTTCTTTGCAGTGCTGCCAAGTGTTAGATCCAAAGTTCAAAAGATTGTTTTTCATTAACATCATTGTAAAACATTTCAAGTTAAGTCTTACCCTTACTGTTGTACTGCAACATAAAACTTAACCTACAGTATGGTATCAAGGTGATTGGAAATACAAATTGTCTTTTACCAATGTACATCTGTAAACATAGGCCAAATATTGAAGATATCTAAACTACAGAGTTTGGAAATCTTTCTTAGGATAGATAATATTGATGAGAAAATTATTTTTAAATCATTTCTTTTTTTCCATTGGAAACTAATCTTTGTTATATTGTAACACAGCTGAGGAATTGCTGAGAAGTACTTAAATATTGAATTCATATTAAAATAATTCTTAAACCCCTATGTGTTAACATTGATATTGAGTGTGTATGCTGTATTTTAGCAGAGACCTGGGTCAGATGTCCTGGACTTCTGACAAAGCAACAGAGTATGGAACTTTTGCTTAAATTTAAATGTTTCAAGATTAATTTTACATCTGACACAAATGAGTTTAATACCAGAAACAGAACATCCTGACCACAAAAAGATGACTGAAAAATCAAGCAGCTCTTAAACTGTGAAACTGGTTATTTTTTTTCATACTTACCATGTCACTTTAGAGCAAACAAAACTCACTCCTTGGCATCTTGTGTGGCATTATTTATATCACCATAACCCTTTTAACAGAATCATAGCAAAAGCAGGCATGATCTGAAAAGTGAAGACTTACTATCCCCTGAAGTTAAGCTTTCCAAAAGTATCAGATGTGTCTTCCACAATAAATTACAGGAAATAATGCACAATGCTGTCATACTCTCACATTTTAACGCACTACAGTGACTCAAGACGTGAAAGCATTGGTGCATAACTAGACATTGCTTTGCATCTCCTTTGTGTCTGAGTTATAACTATATGTAGTAAGTTTTATCTTAAGATTATGTAAAACCATAATGACTCTTGGTCTGACATTTAGGCGAGGTAAGGGAAGAATGGGAAATAAAACTGGCAAGAGGCACACAACGTGTTTGCGCTAACAACATAAGAACGGCCACACTGGGTCAGACCAAAGGTCCAAGTAGCCTAGTGGCCTGTCTGCTGACAATGGCCAATACCAGATGCCTCAGAGGGAGGGAACACAACAGGTAATCCCCATGTGATCCTTCCCTATCACCTACTTCTAGAGAAACAAGCTAGGGACACCATTCCTACCCATCCTGGCTAATAGCCATTGATGGATCTAACCTCCATGAATCTATCCAGCTCTTTTCTGAACGGTTAAAGTTCTAGCCTTCACTGCATAATTTAATTTTTTACAATAAATTTGCATAATGTTATTACAAGGAACATGCTTTTACTAGGAGGTGTTAATTTTGTTTGAGATGGCTTCTTCCCACACTCCTGAAGACAAGTTCCCCCTTCCCCTAGCCACACCCCAAGGCAAAAATCAAGCTAACACAAGATTTATTGTTGCTCCACACTGCCTTGGAATGGCAGTCTGGGTTTGCTCGTGCCCATATTAATGAAACGAAGATGGAAATTGCCAGGATTGTCAATGAGGGATTCACATCAGCATTAGCGCTGCTGCATTTTTCAGCAATGTTTAAAGCAGCTGCAAAGAAATCTTTATCCTGCTAACAAACACTTGGGAGCGTAACTTCATCTAAAGGATTCACTTAAACCTTTGTCCTATGAAGACCAGAGAGATAAGTAAAGGTAAAGCATCTGTGTCATATTTCATGTGTACTTTGCTCTCCAACCCAAATTGCCCAAACTTATAGTCAATGGGAGTTTTAAGCATGGACTTTATGATCAGACTGTAAACTGGAAAAATCCACCATTTTCTTGAACTGAGATTTTATGACATTTCAATGGAATATAAAAGCGTGTCCCTGTTTTGAACTAGAGGACCTAGCATGACTGTTCATCACTTACTGCTCTAAATCTTACATGAAATATTTCAAACCCCTGCCATCCTGCTTTGCAGCCGTATTTTTGCACTTGTTTTGAAACTCCTATGAAACTCCTTGCAGGACAGGGCTAAAACGTGGCAGGTCCCACACAGTTAAGCCGCATCTTGCGGGGCCAGTTGGTAAAATCCAAGGCCATAGCACAATACGGGAACAGAGACGTTCACCACAAGATTCAAATGTTGAGTGTTCAGACCTGCAAAACTGTAGTCAGGTCACACTGCACAGAGCCTTGTATTTTCGGTGGGACCAGGATCAGAGCTGAAAGCTGTGTTTGATGTGATGGCCTTTCCACCTTGTCTGTTCATATAGTATCATCAATGTCCTGTGGCAAAAACACCCATTTCAGGTCTCCCCTCCCCCGCAATAGGCGTGACATTTTGGCAGTGACTCGTTGGGAGAGAGTTTGAAAAGAGGAAGGAAGCAGGAGCCTCTGAGAACAGCAGCAAAGCGCGCAGAGCAGTAGCAGCTGCATTAGCCAGCCCCAGTTTCCTCGCAGGCCATCCGTGACTAGAGCTGGGTAACAGATTTGACTTCCACAGCCTCACTTGCACCACTGCTACAGTACGCTGCTCTCATTCGGTGGCTTTGCTGGAGGTTGGCGTCCTCTGGGACCTGGCAGACATGCATGCAATGGCACTGTGGCGCAAGACTGACAAGGAGAGGAGCGGCGTGGGTATGTAATGTAGGCAGTCTGCCATTTGAGTTTTGCCTCCTCTCGTCTTTCAGGCAGGATGTGGGCAGGCACTTGTTGCAGTGCAATGTGAAAGAACCAGCAAGTCTGGGAACAACCCCCAAGGAGAGCTTGCAGGGACAACTTTGTGTTGCCTACTTGAGATTTTTTTTTTACCTCATTGTTACCTCATTGTTTGCCACTGCTGGGAAAATCAGGCTGCCACTCTAGAAATGGCAGGGAAACGCTACAGCTTCCAGGTGACTCAGGCCAGGGTTTTCAGGGTGTCCGCATGCAGTCTGACGAGGAACAATTTAGGCTGCTGCTTGAGGAATGATTGAAAGGTGAAAAGGGAAAGCAGCTTTGCTTGTCAGGAAAAGTAACGTATGTGTTCACTGGGGAAGTGCAAACCCTTCACTTGCTCTTAGAGTGCTCCTGGAAAAGGGTCTAGTAAATAAGAATGACACTCTGGTGTTGGCTGGAAAGATGGCCTTTTCCATCTATGCTTTCTGTGGTTAAAAACAGACTGGTGTTCTTCCTGGCGCTAAGTGGAATTTTATAATTTATAATCACAGAACAGAAACACTCAATCTGTCTCTCAAGTGCCTTCCACTAATTAACAACAAAATCTTTCTCTTGCCCTCCATAGGAACCTTAAAATGCACACTGATACATACTTTATGCACATCAGCGTAACAATATTTAATTTAAAAAAAGAGAGAACAGAGTATTCTGCAGTACACATTACAGAGACTGATAGTTGCATGTAGTAAAATAATTCTTAATTTCCAAAAGTAAATAATAAAAGCAAAAGCAAAATAGTTTCTCCTTTTTCAATTTCTGTGCACAGAAGTGGTAAAATTGTGAAATCTAAGTATTCAGTACTAGTGGTAGTTTCCATTGCAAAACCCAGGACTAAGACGTTTGATTTTCTGTTTCACTTGAAAGGGGGTGGGGATGGAAAGCAGAAACATGGAACTTTTAACTTCTGTATTCTGGCTCACTGGTCATCTGTCCTCTGACAGCTGGATTTGTGTAGGATATTGTGTCTAACATCCAGAAGTTGAAAATCATAGTGTACTGCTTGGGTGGGTGTATATAGATTGAAATGATTTAAATCACTCATGCATGTTAAAATAACCTATGTCCTTAGTCTGTTGAGTTTTTTTTTTTTGTAGACAACATTGCCATTCTAGGTGTGCTCAGTTTTTTCTTTGTAACACTAGTCAGAGTAAAGACTAATAATTGATAGATTCTTATAAGGACAGACGAGGCAACTAGATCAACTAGCTTAAGCTTCTGGGTATCACAGTCTGTTACATTTAACCAGGTACCCTTACACTGACACCAGCAACATATGTTCGAATAAAACATGTCTTTCAGAAGGGCACCCGCTCTTGACCAAAAGACATCAAGAGATGCAGAATCCACTGCTTACCGTAGTGGTTTGTTCCAAAGGTTAATCACACTCAGTGTGCACCTTATTTCTAATCTGAATTTGTCTGGCTTCAGCTTCCAAGTATGTGGTCACTGAACACACATTATGGTTTTTAAGAGTTGTGTGTGATTGGAGGAATCTTTTTGTAATGTTTGCTAGATTTACCACAGCAGCAATTTGAATCCCACCTGTACTGTCCATTAGCTGAAATATAACACATCTTTTTTTAGTATATAAAATAAACAATACTTCATTTAGCAAAGGTTTCTGGTTCAATTAATATATTAATCTGTATATAAAAGCTGTATCGTTACTGAACTGATTTATCCACAAATACAAGGATTTTTAATGTTGGTCCACAGCTGCTCCATGACAATCGGTTGCTCAGATTTGTGACTATGGTTTTGGTGTTACCCTTGCCAGCAAAGGCTTCTCAGGGTTTAGCTGTGTAATTTCTTTGCATAATACATTAGAATTCCTAGCAACTTATCATGACAACTATATTGTTTTAGCACCTTAAATGCATCAGCTGAAGTGCCCTTTAAAATATAACCAAGGCAAGTGATATTTTAAAGTAAAGTATTTTGATAAGCCTAAAATATGTAATTAATTATTATACCTGAAATTGTTCAGTAGAAATGTTTCTACTTGTAGTACAAGAATAGAATCTTAAGTGTCAGTCTGACAAAATGAATGCCTAGGCAATTAAATCACAGATGATACAATAATAGTGTGTTAGCTGCCCTTTATTTCTATCTTGTATCAACCCAAATTTCTAGGGTTGTCTCTGAAAATGACAGAAAATCCTTTATTGCCTAAAATGAAACTTAATACCTGTTCAGCATCATCTTTTCCAGATAAGGTTGTTGGCTTCTCCTTAAATCTGTCATTTGGGCACATGACAGGGGTTGGAATCCAAGAAGCACATCAGAGAGATGGAATTATGGGTGTTTACATGGCTAATCATGTTTTCATTATTTTTACATGTACTTGAAGTCAATGTGATTATTTGCATTGCATGCAAGTATTCTATTACTTGGTCTACTATGAGGAAAAAAAGAGTAAAGTGCAATCTTAATAATTGGGAGGCAGAGGATGTTTGTGTGTGGGGGGGAGGGGCATAGGTGCAACTGAGGCCACGTCTCTACTTGCTGTGCTGGAGATCGATTTTCTGGCATTTGATTTAACAGGTCTAGTAAGGACCCGTTAAATCAAATGCTGAGGGTGCCCTCAGTCAGTGCCTGTTCTCCTACTCCTCGTGAGGAGTAAGGGAAGCTGATGGGAGCATTTGTTCCCATAGACCTTCCACTCTGGAGACGGCTTCAAGCTCAGTTTAAGGTATGTCAACTCCAGCTACATTATTTACGTAGCTGGAGTTGCATACCTTAAGCCAACCTTTCGGGTCTAATCTAGATCGGGCCTGAGAGAAAAATAGTTGATTACTATTACATACAGAGCACATCAGGGTAATAACACACAATTACAGTAGAATAGTGAGGAAATAACTGACGAATTTTTGAACAAGACATAACTATTTCATACTTGAAAATGTATCTCCAATTCATTTCCTGCCTCAGATTAAGGACTCAGTGAATCATTTATCATTTGAATTTCTCCCCAGATTAGTTCAAAGACACAACTGTTGCGGTTTTGACTAAGACAAACTGACAGTGAGTGTGAATAATGGAATGGAAATACTAGCAACATAAAACATGGGAAGGTGAGAGTGGCACAGACTACTACACGCTTATGTAAAGTGTGTGATGGTAACTCACTGGCATTTGGGAGCAGAGGATGAGTGCACAGTACATATATTTGTTTCAGTAAGGCAGACAAGTGCTATCTACAGCAGCGAAACAGCAGCTGTATTGTTGCTTTTCTCTAATGACAATCTGCAAAGACTTTGTTTTTTTGAATTAAGAATAGCGTAATAGAACATGGGGTAAGCACTATGAGGTATTGACTATGCATGATTTCCTGTGGGTCAAATTGGATTAAGCTCATTGTTGTAGAAAAGCTTCATCAAGCTTTATGGCCTGGTTTTAATCCAATTTGGCCTACCAAGCAATCAACATGCAGAATGCTGTATTATATCCAATCTTGAAAAAGAGATGCAAACATCTGCTTTGAAATGTGGTTTCTGTATACTGGGTATCACTAAGGTGCTGTGGTGTAATATTTGCCGATCAGCTTATTCAGTAATTGGGGATAATGCTGAAATACCAGAATGTCATGCAATTGCATTAATTGTACTGTGGTGACCATTGCACTACCATGATAATGAGTAGGTCTTGGGTTTCTCATGCTGTGTACCAGACACAGAATGCTTAGCATGAATACCTTGTTTTCCAAATGGGGAAATTGAAGGCACAGAAATAAATAGGTGAATGGGAGATCTGGGAATGCAATCCAGGTAGTCTCCCAGTCTAGAGCCTGTTGTGTTCTTGAGGCTGTTGTATGCTTTTTCATCAGGATGCTTTATCATTAAAATATTTTTATAATATGGATGGAAAATAACCTGTTGTCATAAAACTGTATATTTAGATAATATCTTACTTCATAAACTGGACAGGGAAAGACTGGATCAGCATTCAGAGAGAAGCTGTCTGGGGAACACTAAAATACCAGCTACACAAGCACTAAAATGCACACAATTTGCTTTTGGATAGATATCTATCATCTATGTCAGGGGTGGCCACCCATGGCTCCCCCAGAAGTGCGGCTTGCGAAGCCGTTCCTGCACACCCCCCCCCAAAAGGCCGCTCTCCCCATGTGATTCAAAATGGCGCTGTTGACGGGAGCCTAATATCTAAAAGCCTAAGCTTGTTTCTTAAAAGGGCAGCCAATTCTGGTGCGGCTCTCTTTGTTAAATGGGTTGCCCACCCCTGATCTATGTGAAGCAGATAGAACTCACTTCCATCTAAAAATGCCACTGGGTGGCGGGGTTCAGTAAAGGCTTTCCTGGATAATGGACAAGTCAAGGCCCATAGAATTTCTGCAAAGCTTGGTGGTGGCTATAGTGAAAGCAGCAGCACTGTTTGCCCTCCTCCGAAGCCAAGGCTTATGTGGGCTTTTAATAATTCTTTCCTTCCATCTGGCATAGCTCACAACTTGCCTGAGTTCACATGTCTCATCCCTGCTGCTATCCTGCTTCCTTTCCCTTCCCCCTCCTTCATCTGTCACATATGGTTAAACCCAAGAGATGTGGGAGAGATGATGGAAACCAAGACGCCAACTGAGAACTAAGTTCATAGCGGCGATGAGTGAGGGAAGGGCAGTGTCGCATTTAATCCTACTTTTCTGCTTCTTGTTAAGGTGCTCTAAAAATATTTTGGAATTAAAATGAGGTTGGGCTTTTGAAAAAAGAATTTACAGGGAGAGCGAGTGGACTCTGCCTTATACCTGTAGGAAATGGACGAATTAGGAGATGAGAGATGGGGAGGTAATTGCCATGTTTTCTAACTAGACATCCCTTCTGGAGGGAAGGTCCAAGTTATGAGGAGACTGAAGTAAATAACGCTGTGTCTAGACTACATCTCTCTGTCAGCAAAGGGATATAAATGAGGCACTTTGAAAGTGCAAATGACACGTGGATTTAAATATCCCGCATTTCATTTGCATAATTGTGTCATGGTGCTCTTTCGAAAAAGCGCCATTTTGAAAGTAAAACCATAGTCTAGATCCTGTACAGGATCTTTCTAGACTGTAGTTTTACTTTTGAAATGGCGCTTTTTTGAAAGAGCGCCATGATGCGATCATGCAAGTGAAGCGCGGGATATTTAAATCCCCGCTTCATTTGCACTTTTGAAGTGCCTCGTTTACATCCCCCTGCCGACAGAGGGATGTAGTCTAGACACAGTGTAAGAGATTTGAGGTCATAGAGGCAAAAGAGGTGTTAATATAAACGACAAAGTTTCCAGGATGATAACTCTTGCAAATTTCATCCCCATGCAGGGCTGCATCCCAAAGTTTTTCTGGCTAGCGACCCATAGATCAGATTGGCCTTGCCTTTGGACTCTAGTTGAGGGGATTTACTCAAGAGACTTTCTATTGATCTGGCCTCTGAGGCTGGAAGGAAATAGAATGGAGACTACACATCTGGTTCTGTACATTCTGTCGTGGTTAAGTTGGTCAGCCTTGGGAAATGAAGGCTAAGGTGTCATCTAATGAGGTTTAAGTAATGCTCAAGCCAAGATGTGGTTCTTAGTAAGGAGAGGAGCATTTTGTTCTGTTTCTGTACTCAGCACCTTCCAGACACCTTGGCGTGTGCTGGCCCTGTGAGGTTGCTGTGGTTTTATAGCACACAGTGCTTAACTTGTGTCAGGGCTTAGCCCTGGTAGGCTAAGCAGTTCAGAGGTCTGGTACTTCTGGGCTTCCCATGTCAGTTATAAAAGGAAAAGAATTGCTTGAATCCCAGCACCTCTTTCATTACAAAGCAAGCGCTGTTTGCACAGATAGCTGGGGATACACTTTTCAGCCATAGGTTTGCACCATTTGTGTGAGGTGTTAGATGGGAGTAGGAGAGCAAAGAAAATGTGGCATTTGTCTAGCAGTGCACCAGAGGATAAGAGAGCTGCATGTCTGCTCAGGGGTCCAGGATAGATCATAGAATCATAAAATACTAGAACTGAAAGGGACCCCAGAGGTCCTCAAGTCCAGTCCCCTGCCCTCACAGCAGGACCAAGCACCATCTAAACCACCTGACAGGTGTCTCTCCAACCTGCTCTTAAATGTCTCCAGAGATGGAGATTCCATAACCACCCTAGGCAATTTATTCCAGTGTTCACCCACCCTCACAGTTGGGAACTTTTTCCTAACGTCCAACCTCAACCTCCCTTGCTGCAGTTTAAGCCCATTGCTTCTTGTCCTATCCTCAGAGGCCAAGGAGAACAATTTTTCTCTCTCCTCCTTGTGACACTCGTTTAGGTACTTTGAAAACCGCTATCGTGTCCCCTCTCAGTCTTCTCTTTTGTAAACTAAACAAGCCAAATTCTTTCAGTCTTCCTTCATAGCTCATGTTCTCTAGACCCTTAATCATTCACAGGGCTCGCCAGCCGCGCGGTTCGGCACACTGTGCGGCTGTGCCGGCTTGTAATCTACTTGCCACGGGCAAGTAGATTACACTAATTGTCGAGCCCTGATCATTCTTATTGTTCTTTTCTGGACCGTCTCCAATTTCTCCAGATCTTTCTTGAAATTGGATGCCTGGAACTCAATACTTCAATTGAGGCCTAATCTGTGTAGTGTGGAAGAATTACTTCTCGCGTCTTGCTCACAACATTCCTCTTAATATATCCCAGAATATCTGATTGTTTTTCAACAGTGTCACACTGTTGACTCATATTTAGCTTGTGGTCCACTATGACCCCTAGATCTCTTTCTGCATTACTCCTTCCGAGACAGTCGCTTCCCATTCTGTATGTGTGAAACGGATTGTTCCTTCCTAAGTGGAGCACTTTGCATTTGTCCTTTTTAAACTTGTTCCTATTTACCTCAGACCATTTCTCCAGTTTGTCCAGATCCTTTTGAATTATGACCCTATCTTCCAAAGCAGTTGCAACTCCTCCCAGCTTGATATAATCTGCAAATTTCATAAGTGTACTCTCTAGCCAATATCTAAATCATTGATGAAGATATTGAACAGAACTGGTCCCAGAACAGACCCCTGTGGAACCCCACTTGTTATGCCCTTCCAGCGTGACTGTGAACCATTAATAACTACTCTCTGAGGGTATGTCTACACTACCACCCTAGTTCGAACTAGGGTGGCTAATGTAGGCATTCGAAGTTGCAAATGAAGCCTGGGATTTAAATATCCCGGGCTTCATTTGCATCTTGCCGGGCAGGCGCCATTTTAAAATCCCCTTAGGTCGAACTCCGTGCCCGCAGCTACATGCGGCACGGAGTAGGTAGTTCGAATTAGGATCTCTAATTCGAACTACCGGTACACCTCGTACACTACCGGTACAATCTCTAATTCAAAGGTTATGCAGCCATTTATGCACCCACCTTATGTTAGCCTCATGTAAATTGTATTTCCCTTGTGTATTGATAAGATCATGCGAGACCATATCAAATGCCTTACTAAAGTCAAGGTATACCACATTGGATAGAAGATGATAGTTGTTTGGAATATGTGGAGAACTGAGGTAAAGGCAAACATTCTTCTATGTCTGGACCCAAAGGGTTGAGATTGGCAAGTGTGTGTCTGTTTCTAAAGCCCACATCTGCTGAAGTACTAAAAAAATCTTCCTCATCTCTCTGAAGTGGAAGGGTTGTATTTTGAAAGGCGAGGGAGGCAAATGTTAACCATGTGTCAACGAAGCTTACCCCTCAGTAACTCAGCACCCTATCGCTGAGGGGAGTCAGGTGGCTCAGGAATCCCCTGGCTGAATGAGGAGAGTCGTCTGAGGAGGAAGGAGCTGGGCTGGGACTATAAAGGTAGAAAGTTTGCAACAGCAATGGGCTGATGGAAAAGTTGGTAATCACTCCATGGAAGAAGGGAGGCATGTTTGGAAGCTTTAGGGATAGACAGCCCACTGTTTCCTGATGGGAGGGAGGGAATGAATTAGAAGGCTGGTAAACTTGAGAGATTGTGGGCCTCAGGTCTCAGGGAAAGGCAGTAGGTCTAGAAGGGAACAGACTGTAAGTGCTGACTAGATATCTCTGAAACAGAACCTGAAGGCAGGCCTGGGTGTCCCTGTCAGCTGCTGCGGCTCTGTGAGGCAGTAAAAGGGAACAGTTCCTAGGACTGCTAGCAAGGAATGACGTTCCAATCCTGGAAGGGGAAAAATGTGTAGAGTGACCTGGCCAGAGGTCTGAGTCACAAAGAGGCATTAGCAGCTTGTGGAGTGAGGGGAGCTGCGAGTGTGGAGAGAGAGGCAGAGGAAGCGGGTGGATTGAGCTATTCTCTGGGATGACCAGGAGAAGGCACCGCCCTCGTGGTGAGTGGAGCACCCTGTCACTCAGTGCTTGAGAGAGAGCAGGTGGAGAATAGCTGGCAGAGAGTATAAATCCAGACAAGATGAAGATAACAGCAGGAAGACTTCATTGCCACATCACTATCGTCCAGTGAGTGCCTCTGCCTTGAGTCAGTGTGGCCTGCTGCCTCGGAGTACCAAAGAAGCTAGGAAACTACACCCCCACCATGCTAAATCAGTATGTGAGCACACGGAGTCATGACTGTGTAAATACCATGCTTGGTGGCTGTAAATCCACATGAAAATGCTGTGTTCTCGTTTGAAAAGGGACAACCTTAAAACGTTACCGTCTTACTCATCAGATCTGATCCTGATGAATAGTTGATCGCGTCAGCTAACGCCAGTGACATTGCGGGTACAGGTACAGCAGAGCCCAATCAGTTCTCGGGAGAGAACTACAAGTTAATTTGGATTGTGCATCAGCAGAATTGCTAAGCAAATCCAAATGGCAGGGCCCACAATACTAGCTGCACTGGGTAGGATTGTCCAAGTGTGGTTGAAAACATGGTTTGAGACTCATATGATTATGTGGACATGGTTGTCAGCAGCTGGCCTGCACCATCTTTGGTTGCATGGTACTTCATGAGCTGAAGTGATTTTGAAATCCTGTATTGAAGTGATATGGTGTACAAGTGGGAAAGGCATATTTTCACTTCTCTGAGTACTTGCCCCATCACCGTAGCAACGGAATACCTCACAACCTTTAATGTATTTATCCTCACGACACCTCTGTGAGGCAGGGATGTGCTATTTCCATGTTACCTGTGGGGAACAGAGTGATTGAAGGGCAAGTGCCCAAGGTCAAGTTTGTAGCAGAGCAGAGAATTGTATCTGTCCCCTGAGTCCTATCCAGGTAACAATGGCACCATCCTGCCTCAGTGAGGTAGAATAAATGAAAACCCAGGATGCTGCCTCCACCAGATGACAGTAGAATCCTGTTTGTGAGGTGTTGAGGGTGGCTCAGAGTGAACCAGAGTGGGAAAGGGGAGGGGAGACCCCACCTAATCCTTGTGCCCTTGTGGTACATGCATCCTCCCTACATAATTGTGGGCACGTGACTGACCATTTGTATCCATAGATCAGTGCCACATGAGCAAGACTTGTGAGAATGGGCAAGGGTCGGGGAGCTGCATTGATAGCAGGACTGGGCCTGTGAAAGGCACAGGAAGAAATCTGACTGCCTTTAAACGAATGGAAAACACATGATGTCTAATATATCCTTACCATGACAGTGGCTAGTAATAAAAGTTAACAAACCACCAGCACAGGGGTCCAGAGAGAACCAGTTACTTTTGACATAGGGCAGTATGTTGTGGTACTGTTTCATTGAAATTAGTCTGTGTCTTCACCAGGAGGTGTCCCAGCATGAGGGGGTTACCAACCTGATGCAGGCGCACAGGGTTTGCATGCTTAGTGGGCAAGAGTCATGTAACTAAGGGGGTGCATCTACACAGCACCCAGAGCTCAAAATAGATTATTTCGAAATTTGGTGCCATCTCCACCGCACTTATTTCAAAATAAATCGCTATTCCGAAACGTCCCTTATTCTTCTTGGATGAGGATGTTGGAATAGCGAGCCAATGATATTTCGAAATAACGGGCATGCTCAAAAGAGGCGGAATAGCTATTTCGGGGTCCCTCTCAAAACAGTGCTGCAGCGTAGATGTAGCCTAACAAAGATGTGATTTAAATCTCATATCCCTGGTCTCACTCTGGGTTCCTGAAGTACAGAGGCCGCAGTGTAGTCAAAGGGAAGGTCCTCTCAGATGCCTGACTGGATTGGAAAGCATGGTAGTTCCACAGTTGCACAGGAAGCGAGTGTTTGGCAGAGGCTGTGCTAGGGGAAGGGAAGCTATAGTGGAGTGTAGCAAGGGGCTAGGAAGGCAGCCCTGGGATTACTGCTCCAAGCAGGAAGCCACACTGATTAGAACTGCGGCGTTGGCTGGAGCAGGGTGCCAGAGACTCCTGGGCAGGGTGAGCCTGAGAGCAAAGTGTGAGGTAAATGTGTTAAAAATAACTGTGTTCCTTCTACTTGAACTTCTGCAACTTTTTAACCTTATTGTAGTATTACTATGCTCAGCTCTTGTGTACTGTTGCTCTGTATTAACAGCAGTTGAATTTTGTCCCAGACTGGAGTGCCTTTATGGATTTAGTTTCCAGTATATAGATTTTTAGAGGATAATTTTAGAATGAAAGAAGGCACAGAATGATTAGAAGGTGTATAATATAGACTGTATTACTAGGATGGTCAATGTCACCTGAAAATGGCTCAAAATATGTTTTGGTTGGTGCAATCATCAAAGGGGAATGCTGTAATTTGTTGCAGAAACTACATTTGCTTCAGAAGTTGAACATCTAGACCACAGAGATGGAAAAGCATTCATATGCCAAAGCAATTTTGTGGCTTTTGTAATACTTGTTATTGACTGCTACAATTCTTTGCTACAGTTCCTTAGATGGAACATTGCTGGTGAAGTTTGATTAACTTCACTCTGTACCTAAAAGTATAATGAAGCACTGGTCTGGGAATAAAGATTAATAGCTCATGTGTTCCCTTAGATGGCGTTGTGAGTGCTATTTCAAACAAAAATTGTAGCATTATTATACAAGGCACATACAAAGTATTTTTCATTTTTGAGAGTATGGTGATACATAACTGAACTTTAAAAATAGGCAGTTTTCTAAAGGATGCTATTGATGTATTTTCCTCAAATGAACAGTTCTATTACAGAAATCGAGAGGCAAAATATGCCAATAAAATAAAACTGATATTTTTCCTTCCAAGTATTATAATTTCATAATAGATTAATTTTGCAGCTTAGCCTTACAATTTCAGTTCATATCCCTTTAATAAATGGACAGTTCTTTTAAAGTGCGGAGTGGCATTGTACAGCTGTTAAACTTGTACATCAAAATGGTTGTCAACACTTGTATGGTATCAAAGCATTTTGAGATATTAAGTGCTGTGTGTAACAAGCATATTCTATTGTACTTGTCCTATGATCTGTTAATTGCTCAGTTCCTTGTAGTGTCTGGAATCTAGACAGGTGAACATGAAGACTGTCAGGGCAAAACGGGATTGAAAATTTTTGTTGGAAATAACTTTTAATAGGGAGCCGACTTCACTCTCATGGCCAACATGCAGCCAGGAAAATCTTCCTGTTATAACCTGGTTAAAGGAAAAAGTGAGTTTTCACTGCTGAGGTGTTGGGAAGAGACTCATTGACCCTAGAAAAGATGATTTTTCTTTTTTTAAACTTCTGTTGCCACTATTTCCTCCCACTGCTTTTCCTGGGCCTTTCTCAGCTATGACTCCTGCTTAAAAAAGTCTAATACTGAAGCTTTTCGGAGAACAATGAGCAATCAAAGTTCTAGGCATAGTTGGGCCTGCCAAGCAGGTCGGGAGCAGAGGGGTGGGAGGGAACAAAGAATCATAAAATCCTAGGGCTGGAAGAGACCTCAGGAGGTCACTGAGTCCAGCCCCCTGCCCAAAGCAGGACCAATCCAACTAAATCAACCCAGCCAGGGCTTTGTCAAGCCGGGATTTAAAAACCTCTAGGGATGGAGATTCCACCACCTCCCTAGGTAACCCATTCCAATGCTTCACCACCCTCCCAGTGAAATAGTTTTTCCTAATATCCAACCTAGACCTCTTCCACTGTAACTTGAGACCATTGCTCCTTGTTCTGCCATCCGTCACTACCGAGAACAGCCTTTCTCCATCCTCTTTGGAAACCCCCTTCAGGAAGTTGAAGGTTGCTATGAAATCCCCCCTCACTCTTCTCTTCTGTAGACTAGATAAGCCCAAAGCCCTCAACCTCTCCTCATAGGTCATGTGCTCCAGCCCCCTAATCATTTTGGTTGCCCTCCGCTGGCCCCTTTCCAATGCGTCCACATCTTTTCTGTAGTGGTGGGCCCAGAACTGGATGCAATACTTCAGATGTGGCCTCACCAGTGCCGAATAAAGGGGAATAATCACTTTTTTAGATCTGCTGGCAATGTTCCTCATAATGCAACCTAATATGCCAGTAGCCTTCTTGGCTACAAGGACACACTGTTGACTTATATCCAGCTCTCATCCACTGTAATCCCAAGATCCTTTTCTGCTGAACAGCTACTTAGCCAGTCGGTCCCCAGCCTGTAACAATTTTGGGGGTTCTTCCATCCCAAGTGCAGGACTCTACACTTGTTCTTGTTGAACCTCATCAGATTTCTTTTGGCTCAATCCTCCAATTTGTCTAGGTCACTCTGGACCCAATCTCTGCCCTCCAGCCTATCTACCTCTCCCCCTAGCTGAGAGTCATCCGCAAATTTGCTGAGGGGGCAATCCATCCCCTCATCCAGGTCATTAATAAAGATGTTGAACAAAACCATCCCTAGAATCAACCCTTGGGGCACTCGGTTTGAAACCGACCGCCCACCGTACATTGAGCTGTTGATCACTACCCATTGGGCCCGATAGTCTAGACAGCTTTCTGTCCATCTTACGGTCCAGTTATCCAATCCATACTTCCTTAACTTGCTGGCAAGAATATTGTGGGAGTCTGTATCAAAAGCCTTGCTAAAGTCAAGGTATATCACATCCACTGACTTCCCCATGTCGACAGAGCCAGTTACTTCATCAAAGAAGCTAATCAGATTGGTCAGGCATGACTTGCCCTTGGTGAATCCATGTTGACTATTCCTGATCACTTCCCCTTTTCCAAGTGCTTCAAAATGGTTTCCTTGAGGATCCCCTCCATGATATTTCCGGGGACTGAGGTAAGGCTGACTGGTCTGTAGTTCCCTGGATCGTCCTTCTTCCCTTTTTAAAAGATGGGCCCTACATTTGCCTTTTTCCAATCATCCGGGATCTCTCCTGATCTCCACGAGTTTCCAAAGGGGGCAGTTGCCTCAAGGCCCAGTGATTCTAAAGGGCCCAAGGCTCCGAGCCACTGCTGCTGCTACTACATGGCAGCCATAGCCCCAGGCCCTTTGGGATTGCTGCCGGAGTACTGCGCGGTGCACTCCAGAGCCCTGCGCCGCGTGCTCTGGCTGCCTTTGAGGGCTAGCGGGGGGGGAGGAGGGAAGCAAAGACTCTGTGCAGTCCAGGTAGCACCGAGAGATGGCTGTCCCAGCCCCACCCCTTCCACCTGAGGCCCTGCCCCTTCACGTTGCCTAGGGGCCTGTCAATCCTGTCAGCGCCCCTGGGCATAGTTACCCCCAAGGAAAACTTGGTTCAAGAAGTTCCATTCTATTTCCACTCTCTGGACTTTCAAGCTTAATTTATGGTCAATAGGAAAATAATTAGAGTAATAATTATCTTTGTAGTAACTCTTTTCCAGAATCCCCAAACACTTATTTTTGTTTGGGAATGAGAGAAAAGGAATTTGGAGTCCATTCACCTGAACTCTCAAGAGTTGTTTCTGGCTCTAGGACCCAGTGCTGGACATAGGTTGCCTTAGATTCATAGAACACTAGAACTGGAAGGGACCTCATTGAGTCCAGTCCCCTGACCTCCTGGCAGGACCAAGCACTGTCTAGACCAGTGGTTCTTAACCTTACTGCAGCCTGCACCCCTTTGGTTTTCAAAATATGTTCTCATTTCAAAATATGTTCTCTCTTATTAAAAATTATTGAAGTAGGTCAGTTCTTTAAACCTAAGAGATATCATAAAAATCTGGCATGTCTCACACCTCCAAAAAAAGGGCATCTCACACCCTCAGGTGGTGCGTGCACCCCAGGTTAAGAACCACTAGTCTACACCACCCTGATAAATGTAATGAGTATTTAAATGGTACTGGTTTCCATGGTTATATCATAAAAGCAGTAGTAATTTAACTAGTGGGCCAGTCTGATATAAGAACTAGAATCGAAGAGTGCAACTGATGGAAAATTGAATTTAAAAGTGTGAAAAGACATGGATAGCTTACTTGCTTCTGATTATTTCTGTAGTAAAAGAGTTGGAAGCAGGTAACAGTTTGTTGGATCCGAAAAGGATACAGTAATTTGAAAAGGTTTACATTTTCCAAATAGTTTTAACATTTCTTTTGCTAACCTGAGCCCAAGCGCATACCCAAGTGATGTTTAATGGAATGATTTTTGGTCGTCTACATCAAAATGAGTAAACAACCATTTTGTATTGCATGTATGTAGGACCTGATGGTTTCTATAACTGTACCACAAAACCCCGAGGTTTTAAGTTCTGTAAGACAAAAGCAGAAAAGATACTTGGGGCTTTTAGGTTATAAAATAACCTTCTTAGTCAGTAATAGCTTTAAACAAACACTGATCAGAGTTTTAGGGCTGTGGAAATGTGCATATAAGAAAGCTGAGTTCAGTAATATTAACTTGCGCATCCAGGGAAGATCTCAAAACAATTCATGAACAGTAATGAATTAAACCTGATTAGAGCTGTATGAAAGCATCAGTAGATTCATTTTACAGACGGGAAGCCAAGACACAAGTGAGTTAGATGCTCAAAGTTTCATAGTATGTGTAGTCCTGGCTTTTTAACACCAGCCAATACTCCTTCCTCTCAGAGAAGGACATGCTTTAATTTGTGTTGCTTCAGTATTAGGTTTCCAGCTCTGGGCCATGTGATGTGGGAGGGAACTAACAAGTTTCAGAGATGTTCATTTAGAAGGCGCTGCTAAACTTGGAGTACAACATAATCTCTAAATGTAAATCAGATATACGTAAAGGGAACATACAGAAACCTGTTGGGGAACACTTCAATTTACCTAATCACTCTTTAAAAGATCTTCAAGTGGCTGTCTTGTCACAAACCAATTCTATTAGCCAAATACACAGAGAGGTGTTGGAATTACAATTCATCCATAAATTCAGTTCTCACTTTGATGGCCTCCTCAATTGACATAATGGATGGCTGGGACATTATCAACCTAACATTCAATGAAAGTGCCAACAGCTCTTTGTCTGTGTAGATTCTTGTGTTAGTACCCTTCCTATCTAATTGCTACACTATGATCCTTATCTGCTTCTTTTAACTATCCAATCTTTAGGTGCTTATAGATTACCAGTTCTGCCTATTTGGTTTTCCCTTTGATATTTTCATACCCTCTGCTCCTTGTTTCCTGCCCTCTTCCATTTTTTTTCCTTACCCCCTATTTATTTTGGGTCTGCCCATTCTAAACTCAAAACTCCGGTCATCTGAAGAAGTGGGCTGTGCCCAGGAAAGCTCATGATACCATCTACATGTTTTGTTAGTCTATAAAGTGCTACAAGACTATTTGTTGTTTTTAAGTTTATCCTGTACGGACTAACTCGGCTACCCCCTGAAGGTTCTAAATACCCAGTTAGATATCTGCCTGGGCGGGTGACACTGTAATCCTATTTCTAAAGATGTTGCTTGGTGGTTAGCCACCACAGAAGCTTATTTGTGTAATGGTTTGCTTCTGTGGAGTTAGCAAGTAGAACGGAGTTCTACTGATCAGCTGGCAGCTATGGGGTCATAATACGACTCCTGTTAAAGTTTGTGGGTCCCACTTTCAATTCACTCTTATTTTTGTTCATAAGACAAGCAGCAGGGGAAATGGAGACGTACCCCATCTTTGTCTCTCTGATTCTAGGAACCTGGGACAGCATGTTCCTGGCATTGCAGAACTACAGAATCGGAGGAATATTCTAGCTGTGTATATGTGATTCCTAAATAAGGCGGCAGTGGATTATACGCAAGAAAACATAGGCGAGTGGTTCTGCAGGACTGATAAAGTGAGGGTGGGAGGGTAAATGGAGTCTTGCGTTGACCTTCTCATGACAAACTCTTCACTTACATGTCACGGTCACCCTGGCATTTCAGCGTTTGTGTCAGCACGTAATTAATGTAATGCATTATCCGTGTGCTCCACTGCCATCATGCCAATACTCTCTGTAGCTCCCTTTGACAGATGGCTTTCCCGTTCTTAGTGTGAGAACCACTGTAGAAACAGCCGTTGAGACACTGAAGTGACTCTACATCTGAAAATGACTCAGAACAGGGGGTGTGCATGAACATGCAGCTCCCAAAGGTTCTCAGTTCACTGCTGAAGTCAATTGCAAGCTCTCAAAGACAGTCTGGGAGAGGAAAATCAAGCTGGATTCTTGACCAGCAAGCCAAATGGGTCTCTGACGTGTTTGGAACCTCGGCTGTTTTGCTGGCACCGCACAGGTGCAACTTAGGATAAGCTAATAAACATAACATCCGTTCTAATAGCCGTAGCTCCAAAGTAGTGACTCAGGAGGGATTCACCATTCAGGATACTGGCAGGCACTCTCTAGCTCAAGAAACCCAGTTTGCACAGCTGTGTTTCCACAGAACATTTGCCTGTGTCTAGGTTCTTGTTGAGCATTTATGGAATAGATCATTAATAGACTGTAGGAAACAAGGAGAATAGAATGCAGCTCTTACGCTTCATGTGCTGGCTTTACAGGGCTAGCAAAAATAAACACTTAATTTGGCCACAAGAGATGACTGGAGTCATGTAGCTTTGCATGGAGCAGTTCTGCTGGGTTAAAACAGAGATGGGCAAGATACAGCCCTCAGGCTGAATCCAGCCCACCAAGCCATTTGATCTGGTCTGTGGCTTGTCTTGCTGCTCCCCTATCCCTAGGCCAATTGATATCCGGGGGCAGGGCAGTGCACAAAGTCATTTGCTGTTCAAAGCGGCTGTTGGCTCCCTTCCCCCACCAGGGGCCTTGAGGGAGCACCCAATCACTTTGAATAGCAAATGACTTTGCACACTCCCCGTACCCAGGTCCTGATTTGTCTGGGGGTTGGGGACTGTGTGAAATCTCTCCCTCCCCCCCCCCCCCGCCAAGAGCACATGAGGGATTGGTACTTCTGCTAGAAGCTCTGCCCTTTCCAGGAAGCTGGAGCTGGCCTGCAACCACTATCAAAATTTGTGAAGTGGCCCCCTGCAAAAATTATTGCCCACTCCTGAGTACAAAAGTAGAATTTGTACATTCTTTCTTGGAAGGGTGGAACTGCATTTTAAGAAACTTGGATTGGGAGTATAAAAAAAGGCTACATATGCAGCTAATAATTTGTCAGGATCAGATTGCAGACTTCCTAACAGTAGCCTATGAGGCCACTGAAAACTCTTTTAAATGCATGCTGTTGGGATGGTTTCCAAATGCAGCTTATTTTCCATTGAGTTTTGCAAGCCAGAGTGAATATTTTTAGACCAACCAGTGTTTGAAGTTTGGTTTCACACCTTGGTACGTATCAATAGACTTGAGATGAGGTACTGAGCAAGAATCATTCCTGTTAATTCATGTGATTGCAATGAAGCGAAACTGGAAGCTGGTTTAACACAGTTGTTCTTCAGAAGAAAAGTTGGAAAGAAGCATTAATGCAGCTTTTCTGGGTGTGGGGAGAGCACAGAGATACCAAAGTGGAAGGCTGATGGGGACTACACAGAGGGACAGGGCACTTGGAGTATGTCTAGACTACTCCGTTGACGGAGCCATGTAGATGAGTTTACTAGACATAGGAAAATGAAGCGGCGATTTAAATAATCGCCGCTTCATTTACATCGAAATGGCCGCTGTGCTGTGCCGATCAGCTATTTGGCGGCACAGCGGGGCAGTCTGCCATTTCATGAGGCATACCGGAGCGGTCTACAAAGGCTTCCCTTGTCGACCGCAGCACGTCCAGACTGCCCTGCTGTGCCGCCAAACAGCTGATCGGCACAGCGCGGCGGCCATTTCTTATGTCTAGTAAACTCATCTACATGGCTCCGTCGACAGAGCCATGTAGTCTAGACATACCCTTACTGATGAAACAGTATCAAGGGCCGGAGTAGGTGGTTGGAGTGAAGGAAAAAAACATGCAGAGGAAAAGACTTGTCAAATTAACTTTGTGCTTGAGGATTCTGACTGCAGGCTTTCCCTGGGCCAGCGTTCCTGTCAAGATGCACTATTGGGTTGCAACCTGAGTCTAGCCTGCTTACAATTCCTTTTGAAGCAGAGTTTCTCAAAGGGGGCCGTGGGCCTACTTTGGGAGAGCCACTAGTGGGCCCACACCACTTTGTTTACCTAAAGGTTCCACAGCCACGGAGCCTGCCAGCTCCCATTGGCTCTGGTTCGTTGTTTCCAGCCAAGGGGAGTTGCGGGAAGTGGTGTGTGCGTGACTCATGTGTGATGTGCACCACAAGTAGAAACACAAAACCTAGCTGTGGGTGCTCTGCTACTCAACTGGGCAGCATTGGAATCTCTCTTGAGCAGTTGCACAAGCACGCAGCTTAGGGGAACACTGGTTGGGAGCAGAGCCTGGCTGGGATTGGAGCCCGGTGGCTGCAGCTGGGGGCTGGGAGCAGACCTCTTTGCCTGGGGGCGGAGTCCTGGAGCCAGGACTGGAGCTCAGTGGTCAGGGCAGGAGCAGAGCCTGGCAGAAGAGGGGCCAGCATTGACCTGTCCTGGCCCAGCAAACTCTCTGGTTTGGGAGCTATCAGGTCTTGAGGGTGCTGGACCATGGAAGTCCAACCTATACCAGGAAAATTGCTATAAACTATAGTAAAGAACAGAAGAATAAAGTATGTTGTGGGAAGAGTCAACATACCTTCTGTAAAGGGAAATCATGCCTCACCTATCTATTAGAATTCTTTGAGAGGGTCAGCAAACATGCTGACTGGGGTGATTCAGAAAGCCTTTGACAAGGTACTTCACCAAAGGCTCTTAAGAGAAATATGCAGTCATGGAATAAGAAGGAAGGTCCTTTTATGGATCAGTAACTGGTTAAAGGACAGGAAACAAAGGGCAGAGAATAAGTGGTCAGGTTTTGGAGAGGTAAATAGCCGTGTTCCCATGGGATCTATACTGGTACTGGTGGTATTCATAAGTAGTCTGGAAAAAGGTGGCAAAATTTGCAGTTTGTACAAAATCAGTCAAGATAATTATGTCCGAAGCAGATTATGAAGAAGGGATTTCATAAATGTTGGTGACAGGGCAAGAAAATATCAGATGAAATTCCATGCTGATAAATGCAGAAGTAATGGACATTGGAGAAAATAATCCCAGCTACGCATACAAAATGTGGAGTCAAAATTAGATGTTTATCTCTCAAGAAGGAGATCTTGGAGTCGTGCATAGTTCTATGAAAACATTTGCTCAATGTGCTAGAAAAAGCTAACAGTGTTAGCAACTGTTAGGAAATGGATAGATAAGAATACAAAAAATACCACAAGGCCACTGTATAAATACAAGGGATGCCCACACCTTGCATACTGCATGCAGTTCTGGTCACCCCATCTCAAAAAAAGAAGTGTTAGAACTGAAAAAGATACAAAGGAGAGTAACAAAAATGCAGAGAGGAATGGAACAGCTTCCATATGAGGTGAGATTACAAAGACTGGCATTACTCAGCCTGGAGAAGAGGTGACCAAGGGGCATGCGATAGATGTCAATAAAATCATGAATAGTGTGAGTGAATAAGGAAGTGCTATTCTTTCACTTCACAGAAGAACCAGCGTTCACTCAATGAAATGAAAGTTTAAAACAAACATAAAGGAGTACTATTTAACATAACACCCGGTCGGACTTTAACTCATTGGCAGGGGGTGTTGTGAAGTGCAAAAATGACACTCTTTGAATGTGTCTAATTCTTTTTTGAATAAGTCCCTCAGAGGCTATACATCAAGATGATCAGGGATTCATTCAGTAGTTTTCTTGGTATTTTTTTCAAATGTATGTGGTCTAAAGATAATTTATACTATGTAACAGATTAAATGCACTTGTAATAAGGATATAACATATTTATAAGCATCCAACTAAGCAATCAGAATTCAATCAAGAAATCTGTTTTGTCTGTAAGTTTCCACTTACTCATTTAGAAAATATTTAGCATGCAAAGGAAGCCACTTCCTCTGTCAGTTATTATGCTTTTTCAACATATTAACTAGTGTTAAAGGAAGTAACTATCAGAAGGCAAAACTAGCTGACAACATGAATTGTTTGTGTCTATAATATTTTGGCTTTTATTTAATACAAAGCAGCCATTAGTGGAGGAAAGCATATTTCAAGTGAAAGCTGGAAGCAAAATTATATTAATCTTGGGCCGCAGACATGTTGTGAGGAAAAACCCTCAAATTTGATCAAGTGTGTGATTATTGTAAGCGTTATGATGTTTTGGCATAATATAGCATTTACTAAAAACTCGCTTGACGTTTCCATTGAAAATCTCTCCTACTAGGAATATAACTTTAGGAACCCATTATTTAAAATTAAGCCTTGGTTAGAATGAGACCAATTCTCTGCCCTGAAGAGTTGATAGGAGTTTGTGCCCAGTATTAAAACTTCTGTTTGTTCAGGGAGCCTTCTGGAAGAGCAGATTCTATCTTCAAATGAGTTTCCTCGCACTTTTGGACTGGGTGGGTTCTAAGAATAAAATTTGATTTAAAAAAAAAACTCTTAACTACAGAGGTGGAATATATTATTAGCACAGGGATCTCCCCTCAACCAAGTAGTAGTTACTAAAAGTTTTCAGTTGGTTCAGTTTCAAACTTTCCTCTGAATTCTTTCATCTGCGCCCTAACTCTGTTCCTCCTTTCCTCTTGACAGAAACACTGTTCTGATTTGGACTTGCTTGCTATCCTCTCTCCCCCCTCCCCCTTTTTTTTAAAGCAGACACGTGGCCAGAATTAGTTTGTGAGCAATTAACGTGGGACCATGGTTTCCAACATTAGTAAGTACTGGATACTTCAGAGAAGGAGGCGTGAAACCCAGTAATGGACAATTTGCACAGTACCATGCTATGACAACTTTTGCTTTCCCATAACCTCATCAGCTGTCTATCTTCAATTCTCATGCCTTTGTATGGAATGTGATGGATGAACAACATGTCCCAAACCCTTGCAGGACCCCTATCCTAGACATGCACATACAGCAAGCAAAATGCAGTAGGCTTTGGGATTGCTACATAAATGAGTTGACATGATATATGGAATTGAATATTGACAAAAAGAGAAATTTCCCTTAGATCAAAAGAAATAACAAAGAGAGAAAAATAGAAATTGAGGCGCACAAGATTTAGTAGGAAAGTGGAAATGATGGAATGGTAGTTTCTAAGGAAACAAATAATCTGAGCAGTCAATGACATTTTTCACTTGATGTAATACGGTTTAATTTTCCTGCCTGACTCATAGAATGTGTGACTGTTCTTTGTGTTTCTGTAGTAATTCCTGAAAGGCTCAGCAAAGGTGGCTGATATTCATATCTGGGTTACAGTGACTTATGAGGGAGGGGAGAAAAGGGAGCAGGATCTATGCAAACCCATCAAATGTTTGTGATTTGAAATACATGAAACTGTAATTTCTCGTACAAGTTACTCCAAGTTCAACGTGGACATTTTGTATCCTGATGGAAACATGGCGGCTGTAAGAGACATGAAATGTCTTTAGCAGCAGCTGCATAAAAATCTAATTTCTTCCAAGTTTGATGTTTAATTGCAGACATATCTACACAGCAAAGTTATTTCGAAATAACAGCCGTTATTTCAAAATAACTTTACTAGCGTCTACACAGCCAAACCGCTATTTCGAAATGAATTCGAAATAGCAGAGCGCTTATTTCAAATTTGGTAAACCTCATTCCACGAGGAATAACGCCAAATTCGAAATAGCTATTTCAAAATAAGTGCTGTGTAGACACTTATATCGAAATAGGGGGCCTCCAGCCTTCTCAGGGTGCCCTGGTGGCCACTCCAACCTCAACCAAGAACACTCCTCTCCCTTCCCCCTCCCCGGAGTCATTAAAGGGGTTGACTCTGGCCACAGTGCCTGTGCCAGCTCCAAAGCTTCCAGCGCAGAGCCAGCAGTCACTGCCCCTGACCCAGTGGCCCCAAAACATGAGCCAGCAAGCCACTGGCAGCCAGCCCTCCACCGCTCCCCAGGAGCAGTCTGCCAGCTCCCAGGAGCCTGACAGGGCCCAGAGAAGGCAGGAGCCTTCCTGGTCCAGGGTGGAGATCATGGACCTTATTCAGGTTTGGGGGGGATGCCCCCAACATCCACGATCTCCACACTAGACGGAGGAACGTGGCCGTCT
This sequence comes from Pelochelys cantorii, assembly GCA_032595735.1. Taxonomy (NCBI): domain Eukaryota; kingdom Metazoa; phylum Chordata; order Testudines; family Trionychidae; genus Pelochelys; species Pelochelys cantorii. Next base: position 36,280,226 of record CM064340.1, read on the forward strand.
ATGGCAGGATAGCTGCCAGCCTGGCCACCAAAGGCCACATGCGAACCCGGGAGCAGGTTTGCATGAAAATCAAGTTGGTCCGGTGAGACCCCCAACCCTGAGCCCTAAGTTTCCCCTCCCGCTTCTTCCCCTTGCTTCCCCCTTCCAGCTCCCTCCTTCCAGGTTTCCCCCTCCCCACTCCCACCCTCTCTTCTCCCCTCTCCCGCCTCCTTTCCCCAGTCTCACCAGAGTTTCATTCCCCCCTCCCCATTTTGTTAAATAAAGAGTTTGTGTTCATGGAAATACGTGTATTTTATTTGACATCAGGAAGGGCGGTTAGGGAGGGGGAAGTGGAAGGACGTGAGGGAGGAATGAGGCACAAGCCCCCAGTGGGGCAGACCAGGGAGGGTCTTCATGCTCCTCAGGGTGGAAGCTCTCCCGCAGGGCCTCCTGGATATTGACAGCCCCCCGATGGACCTCCCGGATGGCAGCCTGCAAAAAGTGCAGCCAGGCTCGCAGCAACGCATCCATGAGAAGCACCAGAGTGCCCAGGGGCAGCTCTGGCTCCATGTTGCAGAGTGCTGTGGTGTCCCGAGTGAGGGCAACCAGAGCACGCAGAGACAAAATGCTTTGCTATCCCTCATTGAGGTAGGCAAGCAAGCAGGGAAAGCTGAGATCCGGCTGTCCAGGGGTGTCCTTTAAGCACAGGCCTCAGATAGCCTCAGGCAGCAGCCACGCAAAGTAACTCCTGCCCTGGTGCCCTGCCGGACCTGGTTCTGGCCAGCCTTAAATGCAATTCAGTGTCCACTCAGTGTGAACGTGCTATTTCGAAATAGAAAAACACTATTTCGAAATGCATTTTGTGTGTAGAAGCCTGATTTCGAAATAACTTATTTTGAATGAACTATTTCAAAATAAGATATTTCAAAATAAGGCTGTAGTGTAGACATACCCATGGAGAAAAGTCAGGTGAGACCCAATAATTTGCCTTGGAAGACAAATTACCTCACTACTCCCATAAAATTGTTAGTCAGGCCTGCTGACGGGGGTGGGGGGAAGGAGTGAGGCAAGAGGAGTTGACCCAGGAGTTGGTGATTCTAGTGAGCCCGGGGCTCCCAGCTGCTGGCCCGGGTCCTTTAGAATCATTGCTGCAGAGTCCCGCACTGCATGCTTCAGCTGGCTGTAGCCACATCCACCAGGCCATCTAGGCAGTGTTGGGGGCTAGCTGCTCCAACTCTGCCCCTTCTGCCTGAGGCCATGCCCCCTCTGGGAGCATGGAGCCCCCCCACATTGTTCAGGGGGCTGGCGATCCTCTCAGCAGAGCAAATCCACGGCTATCTGCTTTATATCCACAGGTATCCTCATTCACAGGTGTGGATGTAGAAATCTGCATCTTGTGTTTTTGGATATGGATACAAATTTTGTATATAGAATCTTGCAAATTTGTGGATATCTGCTTTATATCCGTGGGTATCCACATTTGCAGATGTGGATATATGCAGCTTATTTTTGCAGATGCAGATACAAGTTTTGTATCTGTGCAGGGCTCTACCCGTCGGCTCCCTTGGCTAACATAAAACATAAATCAATAGGCCATTGCCGCAGGTCACCCTCGCGCACATTGAATTATGTTGCTTTGCTCGGATACTCATAAAGAAAGCTTTTATGTGCATGGTAATGACATTGAGACTCTAGCAGCCATAGCAAATTCTTAGGGTTATTACTAAGCTCTGACAATTAGGGTATAGTCATTTAAACTGTAGTGTTTGTGTAAGTGTTCATGACTGAATTATGACAGAAGGCTTTATGGGGTACAGGTAGATTTTATACTTAGTTTTCTTGGCATGCTATACTTAGTGGCTGCATCTAGACTGGCAAGATTTTGCGCAAAAGCGGCCGCTTTTGCGCAAAAACTTGCCAGCTGTCTACACTGGCCGCTTGAATTTGCGCAAAAGCACTGACGTTCTAATGTAAGAAATCAGTGCTTCTTGCACAAATACTTTGATGCTCCCGTTCGGGCAAAAGTCCTTTTATGCAAAAGCTTTTGCGCAAAAGGGCCAGTGTAGACAGCTCAGATTTGTTTTGCGCAAAAAAGCCCCGATCATGAAAATGGCGATCGGGGCTTTCTTGCGCAAAACCGCGTCTAGAGTGGCACAGACACTTTTCCGCAAAAAGTGCTTTTGCGCAAAAGCATCCGTGCCAATCTAGATGCTCTTTTCCGCAAATGCTTTTAACGGAAAAACTTTTCCGTTAAAAGCATTTGTGGAAAATCATGCCAGTCTAGACGTAGCCAGTGTGTTTATAGAGTGGCTAGCGTAAATGGCTTATAAACCTCCCACCACCACACAAAATGTATGTGCAACATTGGGACTTACAGGTAGTGAAGACTAGTGGTCAGGTGTCACATGTTGCATGGTGTGTTCCTTTCACTCCTGGGCTTTTTTAGAGTGGATGAGTATCTAGCGAGGGCAGAGCTAGGAGTTGAGAGAAGGAAGATGGCACTGGGAAACTGTGAAAAATTGGTGAAAACCCAGCATGTTTCTTTAAGGGCTTGGAACCTTGTACAATGGATGCGGTAAGGTTGCCCCCTCTCCCAGCCAATGGGAAGAAGGCTCATTTTCTCTCTCTCTCTCTCTTCCATTAGGATGAGGGAGGCAGTCTTTCCCCTTTCACTATCTGTGAGTCTCTCTCAGCCTAGGGAAAGAGCTACACAGGGAGCTGCAGGGAGGGTTCCTGAGGGAATCTGCTAGAGCCACTGAGAGTCTGAAGGAGGTCTGTGCAAGCCCTGAACCTGAGGGGAAAACTACAGTGGAGGGAGACTTCGAGGTTGGAGCTAGAAGAGGCTCTATCAAGCTTATTTGGACTCAGTAAAGTACAACCCCAACAAGGGAACTGTCTTTACCTTTCCACCACGTGGAGTTCTTAAAGGGCCTTTTAGAGGGAAACATTGGCAGAATGTTGCAGGTGGCCAGCAGGGGGTGCTACATGACAACTCTCTACTTAAAGCTTAGGGTAAAATGAACAGATTTTGCTTATACAATATTAGACCTTCAAATGAATGTTACATAACGTAGTATTACCTACATAATACTATCAATTATTCCAAGAGAAAGTAATAAGTCTTAAGCCATTTGAGGAAGAAACTTTAGCTTCTTTTTTTTTTTAGGCTGGAAATATAGGGGAACCCCATCTAAAAGTGAGGGAAAATACCTTTTAACCTTAAGAGTACGGGAATATGGCAAGTGACAGATCTTGAAAGAATAAGGGTAGAGCTATGGGATAAGCTTTTAGGGATGGCAATGTTTCAGCTGAGAGAAGGGGACACTGAGGAGAATGGAAAAGAACATCATGATCTAGACGGTGCTTGGTCCTGCCATGAGGGCAGGGGACTGGACTTGATGACCTCTCGAGGTCCCTTCCAATTCTAGTGTTCTATGAGTCTATGAAAGCTTCCAGACAGTAAGTATTGGGTGCGCCATACTGAAAGCAACACAATAATACTAGATGAGGGGTTCCTAAAGATCATTAAACTGAGCCTGCCTGAATCTCACTACTTTTCTCCTGCATGAGTGCAAAGCAGGGCAAAATGGGACAGCAAGGCAGTTAAGTGTGCTAAAAAGGAGCTGTGCCTCTGGACTATGCTTATTTCATCTACAGACACTGCAAGGTTGTGGGTTTGGTGCACTCTGTGGTTTCGTTGGGGTTTTTTTGGGGGGGGGAGAATAGGGGTGTTCTGAGAAGAGAACAGAACTAGTAACAACTGAGTAACGTACACTTCAGTGTAAATCAGACACTCTGTGATAGACAGCTGCATCCAAGTTACTGTTGATTTAAAGGTTTCAACCCTACAACCCACAGGGGCGGGTTTGCCTGGATCCAGCCCCTGAGGCTCAGTATTCCCTCCTTCCCCAGCACTGGAGACCCCACACTGGTGCTTCAGCCCTCCCGCAGAGTTGAAGCACACAAAATCTTCTAGCCTGGGCCCCCTAGGCTCTGGTGTGGGAGGGGAATGTGCAGAGTGTCTATCTCCTCCTCAGCTGGGGGCCACAGCAGTGAAGGGTTTTTGCTTTTTTGCATCTCACTTGTGTACGGCCCCCAATTGATTTTTTGTGTGTCGGCAATCCTGGACCATAAAAAGGTTCCCCGCCCCTGCTTTAGCACAAGATCTCTGTGGGATGTTTACTAATTAACCACCCTCTAGCTCTGTAGCACATGTCTCTCTCACCCAGCCCCTAAGAGACTACATACACAAAGGCAAACATTCACTCACCCTGCCAGCCCACATCCTGTAGGCCTCAAAGATAATGAAGAGCAGTGTGAAAAGAAAGCCTGTTACAATGTTCTTGAAACCCGATCCACCTCACAGCTCCATTTCTATGCTTTGAAACCGCATTTGAATTACTTGCTTTTGGTTAGAAGGCTGTGAGCGTGTAGTATTTTTGTGACAACTTGAATGTCCTAAAAACAGTACAACTAGACATTTTCCTTTTTTTTCCTGTGTTAATCATGATTAACTGTATTAACTCCTTATTTTTAGCTGGTTGAATTAATAAAATCATAGTTTACGTGCATTGTTCTATAGCTGGACATGAACTTTAATTGTGCACAGATAATAGCTATTTTGACTTAGACGCATGCATAAGTGTTCAATGTGATGTGTGAATCCTTGGATCATAGCAGAGACTCTAATGCATGTGAAAAATAAACTCTGGATATAACCCGGAATGAAACAGCTCAGTACATGACAGCTATATGGAAGAGTAAAATTATAAACCCTGATTCAACAAACACATAAGCACATAATTCAAGTTAAGCATATACTATACTTAAATTCTTGGCTGAATTTTAGCAGTGACTACCAGCATATTTGCCACAATATTATCTTTAAATTTCCATTGATGATGAACTTTTGAAAATGCATGCCTAATCCTCTTTTGAGTACCAACAACGCATGGCTTCTTTGCTCTTTTTTCAGGTAGTGTGCAGCTTAGCTAAGAAAAGAAGAAACTTGTTTGTTGAAATCATGTTCTCATCATGTAATTTATAATTGGTCTCTTTCTCCCTAGTCTATTCATCTTGGAGTCAAACTCTAAACATCACCCATAGCTTACTTTTGTATTTAATTGAAAAATATGACTCGCTCTATTGGAATCATTAAATACTTTGTCCTTTAACTTTGCAGCCATATACAACTTTAAAGGTGTAGGAGAATCGCAATTATCCCTGCAGATTGGTGATGTAGTCCATATATTGGAGTCCTGTGAAGGTAAGTCACTTGCATTTGAAATATAGCTTCTCTTTTTAATTATTTGTATTGAAAACTTTACATTTATATCACATTATCTCATCCAGCATTGGCCTGTATTACATTAACATGTTCCTGCGACAACAGGGCTAATTATTTCTTTAATGAATATTTTTTAAATCTAAGAATTAAACTGAACTGCTTCCTATTTGCCTATTTCAGATGACCATTCAACTTGCAATAAACCATCACTCACTCTCATTAGACCTTTGTCTTTATTTTATTGGTTTCAATACATAGTAAGATGCACTAATGAAAGTCATCTGAAACCTACCATATGATTATGGAGCCAGTTTATCACCTGTGTGTGCGGGAAAAGCCTGCTTAACATGACAGGATTTAGTGAATTTTAGCTGTAGTTTTTTAATCAAATTGGTGGTAGGGGAAAGGAGTATTCATCTTATTTTCCTTTCCTCTACTTCCTTTAAACCTGTGAGGAGATCTACACAGATGCCAAGACAATCATAGAAATTGCCTTACATCTGGGTCTACCAGTTCTATTGAGCAGAACATGATTTAATACAACTACAGAAACAACATTTAATACTGTACAATTTTCAGAGCACTTGGTTAGTCTTAAATTTGCTATTTTTGGTTCAGAGTATATTCATCCTTGGGCAGGGTTGGGCAAATTCTGGCCCGCGGGACGAATCCAGTCCACAGGGTTAGTTCCTGGGGGCCCCCCACTGCTATGTTTACTTGTGCTTTTGCAGGTGTTGGTGGATCACAGCTCTTGTTGGCAGTCAATGCGAACAGCGAGAAGTGGCGTCCTGGTCCATACTGCTTCCAGCCACTCGCATTGGCCGCGAACAGTGATCCATGGCCAATGAGAGCTGCATTTGATACCTGCAAAAGTGCAGGTAAACATAGTGGCAGCAGCCCACCAGGGACTAACCCTGGTGGGCTGCCACTTTTTTATTCCCCACCCCATCCTTGGACATCTGTTAGAAATGGTAAAGTTCATGTGGTATTCATGGAAAACATTAAGGATGAAGGAATCCAGGAGGATGGAGTTTAGGTTGTTGTCTGTCCCCATGCTTGTCTGATGGAAGAATTGAGTTTTTAAGATAATACATGGGTTGTATATGTGTGAGGTTAGTCTTTTTGTGTGAATATATGGAATATTTAAGATGCTGAATGTTCTAAAGATGTCTCTTAACACGAAGCATTGGTTAATATGTAATATTTTCACTTTTGTATGTCCAAGCTGCCTTACAAGAAACACTTTAGAAACTGATACATCTCACTCCATTTACCTCAAGTGCCAAACAATGATTATTAGCATGCATTAAACAATGATAGCCAAAATTTAAAACTAGTGGTGTATCATGAACAACTGAATATGTTGCTCCAAATGATTGCTGTAAGTAGAATCTACCTGACAAAAGGGTGGAAGTAAGACACACTGAGAGGGGCGGGGGGAAGATGCAAAAAAGCAATAAAATAAGACTGGAACTTGCAGCAGGTTTGTGGTGATAAATTCATTGCTTATTCTAGAGCTGTATATGGTTCTGGTTTAGGCTATGCTGAAGTCAAACCAAATATTTTTGTATTGGTCCACACACTTACAGTCTTCCTGAGTTACGTTCCATGAACGTGTCAAAGCCTTTGAGGTCATATTTTCAATATGGAAAACTAGTTATCTGGGTTTGGCCCTGAAGCTAAACAAATCCACCTCACTAGAGCTAAGTCCAGGCTTGCCTGAAAGGTGCACTTATCTTGATGAATGTGGTCTGAGTGGAAATTTGGTAACAATCCCATGGACTTCAAGATTTTTTTAATATGAATATTTCCCAAGACTGTACTCTATGAAATATTTAAAACTGTTTAATGTTTGTGACATCTATTGGGTATTGTAAGTGTTATCAGGAAACATTTTACAGTTTAGACTGGGTATGTTCTGCCCTAGTGCCTCTTCTCGCAGCAGACTCTATCTGCTAACTTTGAGCCATTTCCCTCTATGCTATTGTTTTCACTGTGTGATGTTCTGTGGCTGGAACCTTTACCCTGCCATGAGGGCAGAGGGAAGGAGTGTAGCTTTACTGATGGAGAAGATCAGGGGGTACTCCCTAAGCTATCTCCTGGAACTCTCAGGGGAAGAGTGAATGGCCATTGGCAGCCATTCTCCTTTGAGTCCAGTGCACTTGAGTTGGAGACTTTTTGCTAGCAGTACCATTAGCAGGAACATGTACCCCAGATCCCCTTGTCTGCATCTCCTCTCAGTGAAAGTTGGAGTTCTCTGTGGCAGTTCTCTTAGGTTAGCCAGTGTACTCTGGAAATCCCTGCGCGTATACAACAAAAACCCCAGAGGTACTTCTGTCTAGAAACGAACCTGATGAAAGAGGAATGTGTCATGTGTTGAAGCCCTATCCCAAACATGGGGTGATGGATTCTAATTCCATGAGGAATGTCCCTCCGGCCACCAGCAACTCGAAGTACAAGTCTGGCAGAAAACAATGCCTTTCATCCTTGCTGTTGGCTTCCTTGAAGCTTTCTGATGCTGAGAGTGCTCAAAATCTCCACCTGCACAGAAGAAGCCTTCCAGTAAGATCTGCTCAAACTGGAGGAATCATGGATGTAAGTACCCACCTGCTCTGTCAGAGGCTGCAGCATGGGCCATCAAGTCTGGTACCTTCAGTCAGTCAGTCTGTAACCCAGTGAGGACAGTGCTTTCCCACCCACAGCCACTGAGTCACATGGCCTCGTGGCTCAGCATGCCAGGCTTCGTCTTCACCATTAACGGGCCTGGCTCCATTTTGTTTGTCATCCAACCTGGCACCTTTGGGTAATGCTCATTTGTGTACCTACATGAGTGTTTCAGTTGCTGGACCGGGGGCTGGACACTTGTAATATGTGCAAAGGGGCCCCCTTTCTACCTAAGCAACTAACTAGAATTCTGGTTACAGATACGTCAACCAAAATCTGCCCCGGGTTATTTCATGCACAAGCTCTGGTCACCCAGGAAGTCTCTCTGAATTATAGATGTGTGGATTCTCATGCTATCTTTTGGGCCTGTGACACATTCAGGAACTAACTAGTAAAAGTCCTTACTGCCATGTTTTGTCTCCACAGTGTGGTGGGAAGGTAGGTATATGCAAGAATGATTGATCTATGTCAGGAGGCTATTCACTTGTGCAACCTATGCACTCAGGGCTGGATTACCCAATAGGCAGACTAAGCACGTGCTTAGGGCACCAGCAAAGCAGGGGCACCAAAAAAAATGAGATTTTACGGTATAGTATTGTTTTTATTTTGAATTACATATGGGGGGGCACCATAATCTTTTCAGTGCTTAGGGCCTCTAAAGGTCTTAATCTGGCCCTGTATGCACTAGACTTCTAATACTCCTGTCATCTGAAGAAGTGGGTTGTGCCCACGAAAGCTCATGATCCCATCAACATGTTTTGTTAGTCTTTAAGGTGCTACTAGACTATTTGTTGTTTTTTAAAGTTTTAAAGTTTCCATGAGATTGTTTCTTTTTCTGGGAGTGAGGAATACCACTGCAGATCAGTGAGGATACCTGAAAATAGACTTGTTTTTTACCAACTTGAACATCAAATGCAAGAATTTTTGCTCCTGCCTGAATTGCAGTCTGGGCTCTTTAACAGATGTATTTCTTCTCCCATGGACCGATTTTCTGTTATACGTGTATCCTTTCATCCCTCTCATCCCACGGGTCTCAGGAAGCTGCAAATAGATGAAAAACCTTAATATTAATAAAACCAGTCTGGCCAAGGTAGTGCTGGTTCACAGGCCTATGCCAGCTTTCAATCAGGCCACCTGACTTTGAGTCAGAGATCTGCTTTCTCGGGTCCAGAGTTGGTCTCCACATCCCAACCTCCAATCTCTCGACCACTCTGCAAAGATGAACTCTGATAAATGCTTGTGAAAAACCAAAACCAAAACCCTGTGCTCCAGAGATGCCCAGGCTGTTTTTGTGAGCAGCAGGAAGGACTCTGCTAGTGTCACAGCCACAGTTCAATGAAAGTGAGTGTCCATCTGCATTTATCACCCACAGCAAGAGGATGCTAGTCACAGACTTGATTACTTACTGCATTTGAAGACATCTGGCCTTTTCAGTTCTGTGAGTTCACCTGGCTTCCATATCTGCAGTCCATCTGCCATTTAGAGGGGCTTTCTGTTTTCTCTCACCCTCTAGTATTCAGATTTCTGAAAATATTAGTCTGTTGTCCAGTATCTGACCCAATACCCTCATAAGATCTTAACCTAGCCTTTAAAGACTAATGGGAGCCTTCTTTGAACCCCTACTGACATCACCGTTGAGGTTTCTGGTGGCAATCACTTCTGCAAGAAAAGCAACCTAGCTCTGAGTTCTGCTAAATGACCCTCAATTTTTCCCCTTGAATAAGGACAAGATTCCTTTCAGACTATACCCTAAAATCGTGCAAACTGTGGTTTCAGTTTTTCACCAGAACCAATCTGTTAATCTTTTGGTCTTTTTTTCTCTGACACCTCCTTCTTCCAAATGAAGAAAGACTTCACACCTTGGATGATCCCAGAGCTTTGCCATTCCATCTCAAGTGCACTGTTGTTCACGGTGTATCTCAGGCTTTTTATAGCCCATGCAAGAGAGAGTGAAAGGACCAATCAGTGATTGCTCAACACATCTTGCTGGCTCTCAGCTGGATTATAATCTTCAAAAGTCACTCCACCAAAAAACCAGCTCACACCCTTCAGGCTCAATCCACTTCCTCGGTGTTCTGGAGCAACGTTCTGTTAACAGATATTGATAAACCAGCAACGGGGTGCTGTCTGAATAACTTGAACTTCTCAAACAGCCGAGTTTGGCAAGTTAGCCTTGCAATCTCAGTTCAAATAAGCCCAAATCCTGCTATCTGCAAGGGAACTGCTACAGAGCCACCTGCCGTGGAATGTATATGTGCACAAGCACTGGAAGGAGAGAGATGGGTTACTTACCACAGTCACTGTTCTCACAAGTGTTGTGCACATATACATCCCACAACCCTCTCACCTTCCTCACTAGTGAGGTTACTGTCCACCATAGAGGGAGATGGAACTGAACTGGTGGGTGTGCCCACTTTATGGTGTAAGCTGAAAGCATGAGGAGAATGAGGGTACATCTTCTGGCAAAGTCTGACTTAAGTGCTTTGGGGCACACAACTGCAGTGAAATCACGTATGTGCACAACACATCATTAAGAACAGGTCATTTTTTTCTCCCTCACTTCTTGATCATACAGCTGGTAAGAGACTGGCTTGCCCCCAGAACTACAGTTGTGTTGGTTACTTGCATACAGACAGTTTTAAAAAAAAAAAAGAAAAATATTAGATAAGCATTTTATAGCACAAAGATTTAACAGTAAGCATCTTGTGACAATGAATTGCAATATGGCTTGTGCTAAGGTGAATTCTGTGAGCCTGTTATTGAGAATTCCCAGTCTGTCTTCATCGTGGCAGGTAACAACGGGCCTAATTCTTATTGAAACTAGTGGGAGATGTAAATACACAGGGTACTAGGTCACTAATGCATCCAATAGTGTCTGGTTTCTATCCACGAAAGCTCATGATGCCATATACAGTCCAGTCATCTGTAGAAGTGGGTTTTGCCCACGAAAGCTCATGATACCATCTACATGTTTTGTTAGTCTTTAAAGTGCTACGAGACTATTTTTTTTAAAATATTTTTCTTTTTCCCTACAGCTAGCCTTAAAATAGGAACTGGGAAGCATTGCTATTATACCTCAGTGGTTTCTAATTTTTTCTCTTCCTCATTTAAAGCGCCATCTTAGGACACAGCAAATATAATTGAGGGGGGAAGGTTTTATTCATTTGCACATTTTGCTTGGCTGTTCTTCAGTTATTTTAAGGCGTGTGCCTTTTTGCCAAGTGTGAACGCAGCTTCAGAACCACATGAAGCACAATGATGCAGCCTGTCTGAGCTCGGAGTATAATGCAGACAAAATACAAATGAAATATGCTGAGGAATGAAAAGGACGTAGGCAGTGCTGGGCAGGAGATCAGGACTGGAAAGCAAAAATAAACAGGTGGATTTTAATGATGAATTTGAAGGAAGTTGGTGGGGCGAAGGAGGTAGGTTAAGGTCCTCCTTGAAGTATCACATGAAAACAAGGGGTTGACATGATGCGGAAGTGCAGCACAAATATTTTCACTAGCAGTACGGGGACAGCTCTTTTAAAAAAAGCACAGAAGTACTGACCCACAAACCTAGAGCCTGCAAATCTTAACTATAGAGCCAGTTAGAAATTGGAGAAGGTGTGAATCTGATGGTTCTTGCACTCACGTGGGATGTATGAGATCTGGGTTCAAGTTCCTGGTGCAAATATAGCAGGGTAAGAACTAGAGCCTGCATTTCTTGCATCCCAGGTGAGTGTGCAAATTCCAGTCTAACCTGGGCCAGGAAAGGGCTGGTGTTTCTATTTTGCACATACACCCTCCGTCCCCCAAATCCAAGGACTCTGTTTTCTCCCAGTTCAGAGCAGGAAGCTTCTCGCAACAAAATTTTTTCTGAAGATAGGAAAACCATCTTCTGTGTAGTTCCAGTGTATTGTCCTTTCCACATCTGCTTAATTTGAGCCAGGCACTGTAACAGTGGATGCTCATTAATGGAGGGCGAGAGGCATTTGTGGTGGATAGAGCTGAATGAATCATGTGTTTTTTGTTGTTTCACCCACTATACTTAAAAACTCCCCCAAACAGCCTTGGTTGATTTTGAACTGAAAATCATTTCTTTAGTTTTTTTTTCACATTAGAAAAGAAAAACCAAATACATTTAAAAAATGTCTAAACAACCCAGTTTGACACCACACCCTCTCTCCCAAAACACTTTATTTCCAGCAGACATTGAATACACAGATTCAGACCCCAGTTCACAAATAGTTTTGGTGCATCAAAAGTAACTTTGTGTTCAGCATATTTACTATTTGCCCCAAAGCCGCTGGTTCTAATGGTGGAGCCATGACCCTGCTCCACTCTCTGCCTCCCTCCCTATCTCCTTGGAATGGATGTATGAAGTTATTCAGGCCCAGCGCATTCCAGTGGGCTGAGCTCTGCTCTGGTTGTACAGGGCAACAGGGGAAGGATGCTGGTGTCTGCAGTGCTGGGTATGGCCCCCATATGTTGGTGTGAGGGCAGGAGTGTCATTCCTTCCCATCTCGGAAAGAGATCTGATGGCTCCAAAATGGAGTTGAGCAAGGGATAGTGGTGGACCCATTGGAAAAGTAACACATCCCCCCTGAGGTGACTGGGGATGTGATGGGCTTACCAGATCCCCCTTAAGGGATCCCCCCTTGTAGCTTTACAGCAGTCAGTTGATGTTGAAGTCAAAGTGGCCACCTGGGCTTTAAATTGGATTGTGTAAAACTACTTTCAAAAAGTGTAATCAGAATTAGGGCCCTGCGCAGGTTGGAGTTCCCGGTTGAGATAGGAGATCTTTCCCCATGTCTCAGCGATTCTCAGAGCTGCTACTGGGGGAAGCAGCCAGCTCCTTTTACCTTGCTGCTTGGTCCACATTTGTTTCTGCCCGCTGCCAGTCCTTCCAGCTGCTGAAGAATGGGTTTGCATTGGACTCACTAGCAGTTGATCACAGATGGCCTCTTTAGGGTGTCTAGACTTGCTTTTCTTTTTCCCCAAAAGGGCACCCAAGCCCTGGGTGATCAGACATCTGGGCTGTGCAGTCTCAGGGGAAGCTGAGGTACAGCTCAGTCAGAATTGGTTTTCCTCCAACAGATGCATCCCTTGGCCTACCCTCTTTACTTGTTCAGACTAGAGTGGACCTTCTCCCACAAATTTTTGGGTGGGTGTCTATTTTTGTAAAACCCTCAGACATATCTGTTCTCTCACTCCCATGTCCTATCTATTAACCCTGAGAGAAAGTGAAAGAGAGAGCCTGCCCCTGCCCCCCTGCTCCTGGGCTCTGCCAACCTTTAACATTGTGGTGACTGAGAGATAAGGAAATAGTTTACTTGAGGTTTCCCCTTTCCTGGCTTCTATTCATGAGTGCACAGCAAGGCTTGAAGGAAAACAAACAAACAAACATGTGTCCCTTTTACAGTGACTTGGCTCTTTATTAATGACCTGCATAAGGGGATTGTACCCTCAGCAAGTTTGCGGATGACACTAAGCTAGGGGGAGAGGTAGATGCTTTGGAGGGCAGGGATAGGGTCCAGAGTGACCTAGACAAATTGGAGATTTGGGCCAAAAGAAATCAGATGAGGTTCAACAAGGACAAGTGCAGAGGCCTGCACTTGGGATGGAAGAATTCCAAGCATGGTTACAGGCTAGGGACCGACTAGCTAAGTAGCAGTTCAGCAAAAAAGGACCTGGGGATTACAGTGGATGAGAAGCTGGATATGAGTCACCAGTGTGCCCTTGTAGCCAACAAGGCTAATGGGATATTAGGTTGCATTAGGAGGAGCATTGCCAGCAGATCTAGAGAAGTGATTATTCCCCTTTATTTGGCTCTGTGGAGGCCACATCTGGAGTATTGTCTCCAGTTCTGGGCCCCCCACTATAGAAAGGATGTGGACGCATTGGACAGGGTCCAGTGGAGGGCAACCAAAATGATTAGGGGCCTGGAGCACATGACCTATGAGGAGAGGCTGAGGGCTTTGGGCTTATTTAGTCTGCAGAAGAGACGAGTGAGGGGGGATTTGATAGCAGCCTTCAACTTCCTAAAGGGAGGTTCCAAAGAGGCTGCAGAAAACCTGTTTTCAGTAGTGATGGATGGCAGAACAAGGAGCAATGGTCTCAAGTTGCAGTGGGGGAAGTTTAGGTTGGATATTCGGAAAACCTATTTTACTGGGAGGGTGGTGAAGCACTGGGATGGGTTACCTAGGGAGGTGGAATTTCCATCCCTTAGAGGTTTTTAAGTCCCAGCTTGACAAAGCCCTGGCTGAGTGATTGAGTTGGGGTTGGTCCCGCTTCAGGCAGGGGGCTGGACTCGACCTCCTGAGGTATCTCCCAGCCCTAGAATTCTATGGTTCTGTCTGCTGTCCGAGGCCTTTTGACCGAGCCCAGGAAGCAGTGCGGTGCTATCACGCTGAACAACACAATGAAACTCAGTCTCCCGTAGGGTTGTTCTTATCCGTCTGAATAAGATTTAAAACATTCAGCACTTGCCTCGCTGTGATGTTTGTGGCCCTCTCAAGTCAGTTGCTCAATGAGGGAAGTGGAGTCTTTTGTATTGTGTAAGGGGGGAAGTTGCTCTTTTTTCCAGAGACTCTGAAAGGTGTGTCCTACTGCAAATTGCAGCTGATGAGCATAAAAAGAAAAAAAGCCAAGGTGTGTGTATGTGCAGATTCAGTTACTCTTGCGATCTGTGATACAGACTTTGCCCAAATCGCATATACTAAAAAGCTCATGTAGAACCTGCGTCTGATTGTGTGTACCAGTGGTGAATGATGCGTGAAATGTGTGGGGGGGAGGGGTTTGGCGCACACTGTTGTGAAGAGGCATGTGGATCACATACATCTACTTTACTCAGGTTTAGACTTAGGATGGGATACTCATAACTGCTCAGTAGTGTTGCCAACCCTCCCTGTTTTGCTGGGAACCCAAACCAGGAGATTTTAGGCCACTAAAAGTCTGGCGGCACAGCCAGACTATGGCAGGCTCTCTGCCTGCCCTGGCTCTGTGCCACCACTGGAAGTGGCTGGCATGTGCCTGGGGGGAGGGGTCAGGTGGTCTCCACATTCAGCCCTTGCCCCAAGCACCGACTCTGCAGCTCCCATTGGCTGGGAACTGAGGCCAAAAGGAGCTGTGGGGGGTGGTGCCTACAGGCAGGGGCAGTGCATGGAGTTCCCTGGAGCAATAGGGACATGCTGGCTGCTTCCAGGAGTGGTGCAGAGCCAGGATAGGCAGGGAGCCTGCCTTAGCCCCACTGTGCTATGCCTGAGAGCCAGCCAAGATAAGTGCCCCCTGGCCAGAGTCTGCCCCCATTCCCCAGCTCGGAGCCCCCTCCTGAAGCCCACACCTCCAGCCCCCTCCTGTACCCAAACACCCTCCTCCAGCCTGCACCCCCAACCCCCTGTCCCAGTCTCAGACGAGAGCCTACGTCCACACACCAAACCCCTCCGCTCACGCCAGAGCCCACACCCCTTCCCAGGCTCCAACCTCCTGATGAAAGTGAGTGAGGATGGGGGGAGTGCCAGGGATGCAGGGATGGGGCCTCAGAGATGGCCAGGGCAGGGCTGTGGCCTTCGAAGGGGCAGGAGGTGAGGCAAGAGTGTTTGGGTTTGTGTGACTAGACAGTTGGCTGCCCTACTGCTCAGACTTGGTCTAATTCTGTTTGGGTATGTCTAGACTACATGGCTCCGTTGATGGAGCCATGTAAACTAGTTTACCCGGCATAGGCAAAGAAGCGGGGATTTAAATAATCTCCGCTTCATTAAAATAAACATGGCCGCCGCGCTGTGCCGACGATCAGCTGATCCGGCACAGGGCGGCAGTCTACTTAGACGCGGATCTGTCAGCTGGGGAAGCCTTTGCCGACCGATCCTTTATGCCTTTTGCCGATGCCGGGTAAACTAGTTTACATGGCTCCATTGACGGAGACATGTAGTCTAGACATACCCTTTCTGTTGCCCTCAGTGGGGAAATCGTGATTATATCATCCGAGTAGAGTTACATCAGCACTGAGCACTTACAAAAATCCCTCTCTTGAGCCTTTAGTTTAAAGACTGCAACCAAACAGATCATTAGAACATCGCTGCTTCTCATTTTTTTTTTTTACTGAGCAGCTTAGTTACAAGAGGAAGAGTACTGCTCTTAGCAACAGAGATATTTTGCTTGGTGATCTGCAAACCTTTCTGGAGTGGAGCATGTGATCTAGCAGCTAGTTGTGCCCTGGATCTGACGTCCGCTGCGCTAGAAGCCAGCACATCCCTTTGTGGCTCCCCCTCACCCCACTTGTTATGTAGGTTAATACATTTTAATGCAATACAAAACAAGAAATGAACTACTTGCGGGGAATTTCCTTCTGATGCCTGAAAGGAAAAAAAAGGGCAGGGAAATTTATTGTGGCTGTCTATTCAAAGGTCTGTGAAAAAGTTAAGGCGGAAAGTCAGTAACCAGCTGTGACCTGCTGTTTGATGTGTATCGTAACCAGACAGAATCCCATGCACATAAGAGGGGCTCCATGTGAGTGAAGAGGCCTGATTGTATTACTCAGATAGCAGGGCTGGAGCATATTTGAACAAAGATGCTTTGAAAGCTCAGTGAGCCCAGTTTCTCTGCCAGATAGACCATGGCTTGTACTATTCTTTTTGGTGAGAGAGATCTTTTTTGCTTGTTGGGTATCCATTTCAAATTGTATTGTCACATCACATTTAAGTTTCAAGCTACTTGCGAGATGCCAGCACAACTTTAGTTTGCGATAAATTGGGCAAGCCATATTTTTATTACAGCTTCAAGATGGAATTCTTTGTTTTTTTGGATGAAAAGACAGTTGTATACTGAGAAATTGGGTATGCTGATCCTGCATTTCTCAAAGTCTTCACGCTAACTTTGTGCATTTGTTTCTTTTTCTCAAGTGCCAGGCTTAGGGAGTTCTTTGTTTAAGCAACAAATGCACAGAAGACTTGATTTTTGTACTTGTTTGGGAGTGATTGAATGTCTGAGAGCGAGGTACTACAGTGATTAATAGTGGGTTTAGACTCTGAGGATGTTACTATGCCCTGTATTGCCTCAGTATCTATCACTATTGATTTCTGCTGTATTGTTCCTGTTATTATTCTGTTATCCTGTCTTGCTTATTTCATTCAGCTGCATATCACAAGTCTTCAGGGTTAGTCCTTTTTGCAATAGCTACAGAATTTTGATGTTTAGCAGTGAGTGGAGTGTACTTGTTTCTCCACTGTCAATATCCACCACCAACCAGAAATTCACAGGTCACCTCTTCACATGAGTAATTACAGAAGCGAAGCAAATCAAATTCTGGAGATTGTGGTGACCCAGACTTCCTAGCTTACTGGGAACACTTCAGACCTGTGGGTCTAGTCTGGTAAATTAATGGGTTGCTTTAAGACTAATGAGAGTGGAATGCTTCTGAGTACATAATGCAAAACTGTTTAGTCTGTAAATGCAGACTAAAACTGTTACAAATAACATTGCTCTAGACATGAAATGTCAAAGGTTAACAACAGAAATGGGTGAAAGAGATTAACAAGAAGAAAGTGAGCAGAAGAGAACAGAACAGCAATCAAGATAAATGATGCCAGTACAGGTTGAACCTCTCTAATCCAGCATCCTGGGGACCTGCCTGGTGCCGAACCAGGGAATTTTCTGACCATGGGAGGTCAATATTGTCTAGCAGCATTACTAACACTTCCACTGCTTACTGGGCTCTGAAAAGACATTTAAGGGTAAATTAGAGCTAAATAACAGCACAGAACAGTGAGAGCCAGGACTGGTGGATGTAAACAAACTTTATGGGACCACAGGAAACTTGGCCACATGCACGATGGGTGGACATCCGGCTAACTAAAATCATGCCAGAGCAGAGAGTGCTGCACTAAAGAGCTTCAATCTGTAGAAAGTAAGCTTAAGGAGAAGTAGGGAGAAGGCAGTAAAAACATTCAGGTCATTCACCTCTCCCCCCAAAAAGGTGCGGGATAAGACGAGTGTTGCAGACATGCAGACAAAATAAATCCAGCTAGAGAGGCATGTTCGTTTGATACCTTTTGTTTTAATGTTATTGGCCTGCCTTTGGTAAATGTAGCACTTCATAGCTTTGTGTTGAGGCCAGAGCTGTGGTTTTCTATGAAATATGCCTACAGGTAAAGCCACTACTGAGAAAAGAGCAGCTTTTAGTCATCTTGCTCAAAAGGAATTAAAACTCACTACTGGTTGAAACCCTCTTAATTGGGACAGTCTGGTCCAGCAATGGACCACGGATGTTCCAGGATCAGAGAGTCCTGGGGGAGAGCTAGCGTCTGAGAGCCCTGCAGGTTGGCAGGGCCCTGGGAGCCTGATGCATGGTTGGGAGCCTGGCGCATCAGCAAGAGCCCAGTGATCAAAGGCAGCAGGCGCTGGGTGTGGCAGCAAGAGCCCAGCGAGCAGAGGCAATGGGGCTGCTTGGCAGGGCAGTGGGGGCCAGTGAAAGGGGAGAGCCAGCTGGGAGGCTGACAGTCGGGTCAGGGCTGTAGGAGGCTGGTGGCAGGGGGGACCAGAAATGACCTCCCCTAGTCCAGCAAAATCCCTCATCCGGTACCGCTCAGGTCCCATGGGTGCTGGACCAGGGAGGTCCAAACTGTACAACTTTTTTTTGAGTGATGCCTTTTGCAGGTTTTTTCTTGGCTCATATTTTTCAGTGCTTACGTGAAGAGATAATGAGTGGAAATGGTATCATTAATGGAAGACTAAGATGCCACAAAGGGATCAGATTTGAAAGTTTTATGTTTAATTCTGACATGGGGGTAAATGGGGCCTGCTTGGGTATTTTAGACTCATTGAAAGGATGCATGCTTCTCTGTAAACACAGGATGGACAAATATTGTTCCCAATTCGTACTAGGGGAGTTACCCTGATAGGTGATTTCTGCCCCACACCTTTGTTTTATCTAAACACAAGAAATGGAGGGCATTACATTTAGATGTACTGTGTTTTATCTTTGAGGGTACGTCTAGATTACATGCCTCTGCCAACAGAGGCATGTAAAATAGGCTACCTGACATAGTCAATGAAGCGGGGATTTAAATATCCCCGGCTTCATTAAAATAAAAATGGCCGCCACGCTGTGCCAGCTCAGCTGATCGTCGGCACAGTGCGCGAGTCAAGACGCAGATTGGTCGACAGGGAACACCTTTGTCGACCGCTCCCTTATGCCTCGTGAAACAGAGGCATGTAATCTAGATGTACCTTGAACGTGATTTGCTGTCACTTTCCAGTCTATTTAATCTATGCACGTCAAATCTTCTTCTTTCGAATGTTGTGTTCGACGCTTTATTTCTTTGTTAAAGTTGGACGTCCAAGCTCTCCAGCCAGTGAACAGCGTCACTGGTTAGATTGTGGATATCTTCCAATGAGCCAGTGGATTTTCATGTTGGGCATTCTGCAACAATATGAATTTATGTGTGCGCCATTTATGCAAGCATTGCATTGTTCTGAGTTCTATTCTCCTCTTAATTTTCAGATTGGTACAAGGGATACCTAGTAAGACACAAAGCATGTGAGGTAAGGTTGTACTTTGCATTCTTGTATGATTTTATGCTAAAAATAAACCATTCCACTTCTGAGCGTTAGTTTATTTCCAAGCTGTCAGGTGATCACATCCTGATCATTTAACCCAACCTCCTCATTCTGTTTTAGCCCACTGGGACTATACAAGGTGAGTACGGAGAAAAGATCTGACTGGTTCTTAAATATGAAGAGGAGAGTGGCTTGTGCAAAATAGATGAAAGAGAAAAGAACTGCTGCGCTGAAAGCATGGACGCAGATGTGACCTGAAATACTTGATTAAAGCTGATTTCTTGCAATATTGTAAAATATTGTAAGTGCTTCAGCATTTGTTCTAACCCTTCCGAACAGGTCTAATTTCTCATCCTATTTTCACTGCTTTGAATAACTTGATCATCATGCTCTTAGTAGTTTTCAAAACTGTAGTCCCCAGGAGGGGCATGTTTCAGACGCTGAAACTAATTCTGCTGTTAATACTTTCTGTGGATTCAGGTACGCATGAAAGTGGCAAATGCTGTTACAAAAGAAATCCATAATTTTGTTCGTCTGGGAACAGGGGACAAAAATCCTGTATAGCCTCTCACAGGGAGAGGCTTGTGGATTAGGGGATACTTTAAAAAGATACAGTAGACAAGCTAGTTCACCTTCCCTTGATCAGATTGAGCCATGAACATAAGATTTAGCCTGAGTTTGCAGTTTCAGGCAATAGGCCATCTTGACTGGATGTCTAACTCTCACTTCATGTGAGATATAGACATCCAGTCAAGCTGGTTGAGCACACTTTCCTGTGGCTTCTGGTCAAGATAATTTGTGGGAAGCAATTTAAACTATTTTCAGGCAGGGGCAGCCATTGGCTGGAGCAGCCTATTTCTCTACCCTCATTTCTTCCAAAGTTCTGGGAACGTTTTGCAGATTACTGTATGTGAGTGATTTAAATATGTCCACTGCTTGGCTTTGCCTGAATTGGAACAATTTGCATCTATTTCCTTTACCGCTCTGTGATGTGTTTACATGGACATAATTACAGCTTTAGTGTTCTCAGATTAAGCAAGGAACTGTTACCCAACAGGCGTCTAGTAAATTGTTTTACAAATACCTAAAGAAAGAACCTTAAAATGAGAAATTATTTACTCAGTTGGCAGGTAAGATCCAAGGTAAAGATATTGTATCTTACTGGACTCCTACAGGTTTGATTTTATTTTTTTAAATTAAGTGGTCATTGTGTCATGTTTCAAGTAGGTGAGTATCATGGACTCCTAGACTTTAAGGTCAGCAACGATTATCATGGTTCATGATGATCTAATCTGACTTCCTGCACCTTGTAGTCCTAGGGGAGCTGACAGCTTCTGCATACCCCCGGGCAAGATGTGTGTGTGTGTGTGTGTGTGTGTGTGTGGAGGGGGCAGCTTTCCATCCCCAGAAGGGGCGGAGCCTCAGGTGGAAGGGGCGGGGACAGTGCTGGCAGCCCTCCTCATCACCCCTCAGCCTTCAGAGCCACCTGGAGCATATTGGTCAGCATCCTGGTGGTGATTTAAAAGTCCTGGGGCTCCAGCTGCCTCAGTAGCAGCGGTGGTGACTGGGATTCCCGGACCCCTTTGGATCGCCAGGCCCTTGGGCAACTACCTCCTTTACCCCCTCCCTCTCCTGTCAGCAGGCCTGTTCAGTCCATAGAACCTTACCACTCGAAATAACTCCCTTGTATAGACCAGGGCTTAGTGTCTTGCACTAGGAAGCCTTTGGGGAACAGTAAAAATTGCATACAACTGCCTTCAGGAGAAGCAATATTGGTGTATAAAGGGAAAATGACATTTATTATATTTATTGATGATAGGGTCACTTAAGGGCTCTATTTTATCTTACTGTTCAAAAAGAGAGAGATGGTGACAAAAGTATCAGGAGTGTGTTTGAAGTATAAATAAATTTGACTGGACCAAGCTCCAGGATTTGGTTGCCTAGTGTTAGGACTTGAAGATACACTTTCTGTGGTGAATGAACAGGGAAAACCACAATGGAAATGGCATGGGGTTAGTGTTTTGGAATAACTTGAATGTATTGTTTTAAGAACATTGGCACAGAATGACAAATGTGTTGGTTTTTTTTTTTTTTTTGGTTTTGTTTCCAATAGGGAATATTTCCTAAATCTTTTATCCACATCAAAGAAGTTACTGTTGAAAAGAAAAGGTATTTCCTTGTTATTGTTGCCTTTGGTTAACTGACATTAATGAATTTTAGACTGCTTCTGTCTAAAATGAAGGTAGGTATCTATTTGGAACACAACTCTTCAATTTATTCTGGGTTTTTATTAGTTGGGGACGTGGGAGTGGAATAATTAAATTATGAACAATCTTTAGCCTTCATTAAAAAGAAATATAAACAACCTAAGGAGACAGAAAATATAGGTATTAATAGTCATGTAATCTTCCTAATGGAAGAATCATCACTATCTGTCTGAGAACAAAATTCTAGGACATTGAGTCTACACTGCAGCACTATTTTGGGATACCGGAGGAAATAGCTATTCTGTGTCTTTTGAGCACGCCTGTTATTTCAAAATATAACAGGCTCGCTATGCCGATGTCCCTGGTTTATTCCATAAGGAGTAAGGGACATTTCAGAATAGTGATTTATTTTGAAATAAGTGCTGTGTAGAAAGTGCCAAATTTCTGAATAAGCTATTCTGAAACTAACTTGAAATAAGTTATGCAATTAGCATAGCTCAAATTGCGTAGCTTATTTCAAGGTCTGGGTCAGTATTGACGCAGCCTAAGCGACACACACTTCACAGTTGGTTTCTTAGGTTTTAGTCATGCTAATTTGTTACTTTCCTCCCCCTCTCCTTAGCAATACAGAGAACATAATACCTGCTGAAATTCCATTGTTGCAGGAAGTTACCAGTACTCTATGGGAATGGGGCAGCATTTGGAAACAACTCTATGTGGTAAGGGGAAGTTTTTGCCAGGACTAAACTGAAGGGAAGATTGGAGTGAAAAATGCTTGGTGTCTGTGGATGATACATTATGCATGTTAAAGAGGCTTATTTCTATGTAAACGAGTTGTCACTGTAATTGCCTTTGTTTTATTTCTGGAGTACAAGATGAGGATTTAATTAAGAAACAATTTCTTCATCTAAGTATTTGGATCAATACCATGTTTTCCACTAGTATTACAGTAAAGACCCGGCTTACAATTGTTGCTTAGAAGTAGTTGAACTTCATGCTATTACTTAATTAGTCTCCTGTATCTGTCTCATTTTGCATGAGATATTCAGCCTGTGAAGTATGTGTGCTTCAAGGAGGAAGTAGCAAGTAGAAATGATCAGGAAACTTGCAATAAACTTTTTCATCTGAAAATACTTAATGATCAAAACTGACACTTTTTTGTTGGGAAGGTTTCTCTGGTCCAGGATAGAGCTTCTGAAAGGGAGAAGATGATGGAGGGGGAGACACCAGAATAGTCAATTGGTTAGGACACTCACTTTCGATGTGTGAGACCTTGATTCAAGACCCTCTTCCGAAAATCATCCAGAGAGGTTTCTAATTTCCACCTTGCCAACAGTGATGCCAACAATTCATTGTTATGTCTCTTTGAAATATTAAAATGTCCCTTTTAAATGGTATTTTCCCTCTGACCCAGTGAAAATACTTGGACTCTGGCAAGAGATTGTATTAATCTCCTTTTTAGTAAACTAAACAGATCAATCCTGTTAAGTTGCTCAGAGTAAGGTAAGGCATTGTCTGCAGTCTTTAAATAGCTCTTGTGGCTCTTTTTTGCATCCTTTCCAGTTTTACCTGTTAAATCTCACCTCTTGTATTCCAGTTCTGTGGTTGGGGCTTTCTTCTCCTGCAGAACGAGTACCCTTTAACACTGTAAAATGCACAAAACCAAACTACTCTCTGCCTCCACCCAATCACACAATTACCATTCCTGGGCTTTGAACATGTAGCGATGTAGACGTTAAACTGTTTTTTTGAACGGAATGCCTAGTATGTATTGTGGAGGGCAATATAGGAAGTGGAAATGAAATCATATCCTAAACCATGATCCTTGTGTATTTCAGGCAAACAAAAAAGAGCGGTTCCGATTGGTGCAATCAATGATGTATGATCTAATGGAGTGGAGGTCGCAGCTTCTGTCAGGAACTCTGCCCAAAGATGAACTGAAAGAACTCAAACAGAAAGTCACCTCCAAAATTGACTATGGCAACAAGTACGTTTTTCCTTGGGCTAAATTAATATGGGGAACCACTATATTTCCTGACATGTCACTGGTATAGAGATGGAGGGCAAAATTTCACTGCTTCCATGTCCATAGCTCATGATCACTGGGTACCTACCCACCTTTTTTGTCAGACTACTCCCCTAGATCCTTGGAAGACTCCAAGTTCCTTTGCAGGCATGGTCACCTTTTCTTGGGCCATCCAGAACTTTCACCCGCTCCTCTATTTGGACTCAGTCATTTTAGCATGCATGATCTCTGTGGCATATGGAAATACTCGAAGGATCAGACCTAGGCTGAGCAGTTGTCACTGACTCTAATGTATAGTCAGTCTTAACATAGTCACACATACCTCAGCAACCAAGGCAAGTGCCAGTCCCCAGCAAGATACCTGGTATCTGGGCTGTAATGCCTTGCTGCCACCTGAACAAGGGTGCTGCAATGCGATGGTCACAAGTCAAGCGTAAGAACCTGAAGTGAACAAAACCTGGAGGAAGAGGACGAGAGAAAAATGTCGTTTGAAGTTTCCTGGCTGAGCCCACTGAGGTGGATTCTGTGTTTGGGAGCCTGCTAATACAAATGAATCATCTCTGGGTTGCTTCTCATTGATGCTGAGTCCTCACAGCACAGCTTGGCCGGTGAGCTCACGGCAATACAACAGCAGAGCAGAGTGGTGGTGCCTGGCTTGATATGGGCATTAGAGCTTTGCAAACCAATTTCCGCTGTTTGGGGGCAGGCTTTTGGCCTCTGTCAGTTACTTGCACCTTGACCTGATGCAGATGGTTGGGGTAATGGCAGTTCCAGGGTCTGTGCTTGACTGAACATCATGGGCTTTCTGTGGCCTGCATTTGTTGTAACTTAAGCAGCAGGTGTTAAGCATACTGAGCGGACAGTGCTTGTACCCCCATAATTAGGGATTAGTTTGTCCTCTGTTTCAGATGGGGGAAAGCTTTTAATAGTAGAGAAAGAGGCTGTTTGCTTTTGCGTGTGGGAGCTTGTTTTCACATATGGAGTAAAAGCCTGTTCTGATTCAGACACTGCTGACTGACATCATGTTTCTGCAGAGTCGACCCATGAACTTGCTTGGGTCTCTCTCTTTGCGTTTCCCACTTAGGTCTGGCTATGTTAGTCTGGAGAGTTGACGTCTGAGACGGCTCATCTGAGGTACAATGTTGCATAACCAAGGTTGTGTTTTGATGGTGAATAATTGGCTGACAGCAAACCGTGCATTCACAAGGCTTGAGTAAGCCACATAAACAAGTACAAAGCACGAGAACTAGTCTATGAATCAGACATTCTCTCAAATTTCTCTTGTGAGCTCTGATTTACTGCAGAGGAAACTTTTTTCAGTTGCTATCAGTTACTTTTGCCAAAGGAGGTGTGAGTCTTTTATGTTGAGAACTGAATTTGTAAAATGAACTCTTAAGAGACTTCCCCCTCCCTGCCAGTTTCAAATCCTCTACCAGCTGTAGACTCAGCAGAATGTGATGCAGGTGCAGAGAGAAGATTTTCTTCATTTCAGTTTGTTTAGACAGTTCAGTTCAATGACTCGTTCATTTAAACTTAAGACTTCAAAAAGCAGGAAAGCTTGTTTTCCTCTCCCGATATATGAACACATACGAGGTGCGAAAGGACATCTAATGGTTCTAAAATCTTGAAAGACACGGTGACTAGAATGAGTTTTTCGTTAACTAAAGGTAATTCTTTGTGGAATCAATTTTAAATGAAAAAGATGCTTTAATTCTTAAGAATTGCACACTCTTAGGATAGTTTTACATAACATTTAAACAAGCTGTTTTTCACATTTTCAGTGAATGTGCATTTCCATCCAAATAGAGCATAACACAAATCACAAGGAAAAAAAATTAGTAAATAAAAAGATCCTCATTCGT
Source organism: Pelochelys cantorii (assembly GCA_032595735.1). Taxonomy (NCBI): domain Eukaryota; kingdom Metazoa; phylum Chordata; order Testudines; family Trionychidae; genus Pelochelys; species Pelochelys cantorii. The sequence goes on from CM064340.1 coordinate 36,305,791, forward strand.
CATTTTCTAACATGGTAAAAAAAAGTAAAAAAGGCATCTGAATAAAATAAGTTAAGCTATACAATTACTTAAATAAATGTATATTGATAAAGTATGTTGTCCTGGTTAGCCAAAAGAAGCATCAAATGCAGTGCAAAGAATGCCGTTAGTTACAAATAATATGGTTCAATGGTTCCCAACTAATGAGAATCAACATTTCCTTGGGAAAATAATTAAAAAGTCCAAGGCAGAAGTTGGTTAAAATCAATAATTTAAATCAGGGTTCCAGGCTCGCTGATTGAAATCACAATGGCAATTGGTTATTTAATAGCTTGAATTCAAATCTGTCTACTCTGGGGGGGCTCGAGTGTTGGGGGCCAAGGGTGTCAGTCTGAGAGGGAGCAGTGAGGAATTGGGGTGGTGGAAAGGGGAGTGAGGGAGGTCTGGGGCAGAATGAGGTACTCAGGGGAGTGTGACAGGGTGACATGAAATTGGAGGAGACAGATGGACAGAGATACTTCATCACCCTACTGGGCAAGGTTTATACCTTAATAAGGAAGAAGGGGAAAGTCTTCATTAAGTCTACTAGTAGATTGGCTGTTGCTCAATTTTACATGATAGGCACTTGGATGCTGTGGAGATATGGGTATGCAAAGAGAACACAAAAGCTTGAAAAAAAAAACCCTGGGGAAAGATGTTTTTTCTTGCTAAGTATCTACCAAAAAAATCCAGGATCATCAGAAGTATTACATAAATTATAGATGTTCTCCTTGTTTTGTTAAACTGAACTCACTGCTTCAAAATTCCAAGCAGCTTCTTAAGAATCCCTTTTCAAAGACAGTCAGTTGAATATTTTTTTTCTAGAAGAAAATAACCGTGTCTGATGGAGTGCTTCTTTTTTTAAAAAATATTTCCACAGGATACTTGAGCTAGATCTAATAGTGAGAGATGAAGATGGAAATATCTTGGATCCAGCTAAAACCAGCGTCATTAGCCTATTTCATGCACATGAGGAAGCTACTAATAAGATTACAGAGCGAATTAAAGAAGAAATGGTATGAATAACTTGCCAAAATTGGCCCTCGCTTTACAGAGTGCTAGGATTTGGGGGAGGTCTAGGTTGGATATAAGGAAAAACTATGTCACTAGGAGCGTGGTGAAGCAATGGAATGGGTTACCTAGGGAGCTGATGGAATCTCCATCCCTAGAGGTTAAGTCCCGGCTGGACAAAGCCCTGGCTGGGATGATTTAGTTGGGATTGGTCCTGCCTTGGGCAGGGGGCTGGACTTGATGACCTCCTGAGGTCTCTTCCAGCCCTATGATTCTATGATTTTTTAAACATAGGCCTTGATCCATCTCCCTCTAAAACCAATATATGTTTTGCCACTGATTTAAAGGAGCAGTTTCTGATCACTAGTTGATAAATATAGAAGATGTCACCTCAACAATAAATATTTACTTTGTTTTATGAGACTGACAAAATTTGCCTGAGTTACGGTGATGTCCGCAAGTTTCTCTGTGCATTGAATAAGATGAAAAAGTGCAACTGTTGCTCTAACCCAACAGCTTAAAAATAGACACACGAGTGTTAATAACCTGGGATTTAAGAGCTTTATTTAGGTACGAAGTCTTGGGAATACTGGCTACGGGGCATAAGCTGCTGCAGTTAGCTGATCTGACTGAGACAAAAGGTTTAATCTCAATGAGAGAGGATGTTGGTAAAAGTAACAATTTTTGGTATGCTTCCTGCTGATGTCAAGATCTAAGTGATCAGAGCACATACAGAATCTGCAGTCACATTTTAAACCATGGTCCACACTTCTTGGTCTTTTTAAATATTACAATTATACAGAGAACTATCAAGTGACTTAAGGTTTGAGCTTTTTTGCTTATTGATCACAGTGTCTATAAAATGAGATGCATGTTAAAGAAGAAAAAAAAGACCGATATAATCTTCAGATCATAACTACCATGAACAACGTATCACATATCATTGTCAGTTAGATGCACAATTGACCAAACATTGGCTCTCAAATGTGGAAATGACATCACTGAGAAATACAAGACAGAATAAAGCTTTGCTAACTTGATTTGCTTCTAGACAATTGTATTATGGTATCTCTTTAAACAGGTAGTGATGCTAGGTGCAAACACTAGTTGAAACTTTAGAGAGTCTCCTATATATACTTAATTTAAGGACCGTCCCAGAACAGATTCAGAGCTTATCACCTCGTTAATATAGGCTGCGTATGTGTGTCCACTTCTTAGGACCTACCCAGCATCTTAGTAACATATGGGTCAATGGTTAGGTGCTAGAAAATACTGTGAAGTGTGATCAATGTTTTAGGCTAAATTCTACCCTACTATGTTGCTTTAATCAAGAGCAGAATTGGGCCATTTTCAGATGGATCTTGAGTTTGCAGAGGTAAGTGCAGGTCTTGCTGGCATTCAAATGAGTTTGGCGTAACTAGTAATTTTCCTCCTTCTGTGTGTAGTCAAAGGATCAACTGGAATATGGAACGTATTCTCGAATGTCCTCTTCCCCCACATACAGCCTTTATGTCTTTGTAAGAAACTTTGTGTGCCGAATAGGAGAGGATGCAGAACTCTTCATGTCATTATATGATCCCCAGAAACATACAGTTATAAGGTGAGCTGTTATTTTTCACTAGAGAATAAATAGTAAAGTGAGTTGGGCAAACCAACAAGGGAATGTAATGGCCAATGCACGTACAAAGGGGAAAATTGTAGAGGAGGAGTAATACTAAAAGCATTTAAAGAAAAAAAAAACCACATGCACTGCTAGAATCCAGCCTAGTGATGCTAAACTGGAGTACTGTGTAATAGCAAACAATTAAACTATATTGAAAGCAAATGGACCATACGGCCTTGGCTTGAGTGTACTCTGAAATCTATGTAAACTTGCATGTTGAATTGCTTGCCCCCCAAAAGTTATTGTGTTGTGTTCTGTTGTATTGATTTTTTTAAATTACCTTACTTTTTATTTTGTTCTTGTAGTGTCTATTCAATTTATGTATCAATTTCTCCTTTCATTGCAGTTTTTCTGTCTTTGTTTTAATCTGTTCTTCTCAAACTGCTAATATTTAACAAAAATCATCCTGGATAAGATTTCAGTGTTGAAGATGGAACCAAATCTGGTTCATTACACAAGCAACAAGCCATTTGTTACATTTAGCTATTGATATGAGTAAGTCAAATGGGTGTTTTGGTCTTAGAAAGAGTTGTCTTTCAGAATTCACTTGGAATACAAACAGTCAATCTGTAATGAAGAACGATGAAACGCTAATTTTGGTTACATTTTGCTGTGGACTGGCTTTCTGATGGCAAAAGAGTTAGCTTTATTGTAGGCAATACCTTACTTAGCAAACAGTAAGTTCAAAATATCAAGATAATGGAGAAGAGAGTAACAATAACCAATGGCTGTAAGTTAAAACCAGGGAAATTCAAATCAGAAATAAAGCACACATTTTTATTTTAACAGTTAATCGCCCTCACCTTTACACTATTAAGAAAAATGTGGGTTCTCTGTCTCTTGACAGCTTTATATCCGGGTTTGGATGCCGTTCTGGTTGATACATTTTAGCCAAACCAAGTTATTGGGCTCAATACAAGAGAAACATAAGAAATCCTATTGCTAGTATTATTTATGAAGTTGTTCAAAGATGATCTAATGGTCCCTTTGGGCCTTAAAAATTTAGGGGTATAGCAGGTAGCAGACTTTTTGTGCGTGTATATAAGGCAAATTGGTTATAGAAGTAATTTGTTTAATTTTATGGAGAGTTGTATTTATAGAGTTGAAGGCCAGAAGGGACTATTACATCACTAGTCTGATCTCATGTATTTCACTAGTCATTAAATTTTACTCAGATATCCTGTATGGAGCCTGATAACTTTTTTGACTAAAATATATCTTCTATAAAGGCATTCAGTCCTGATCTGAAGAAGACTTTAACTAATATGGAATTCCCCATGTCTTTTGGTCATTCATTCCAAGAGGTAAATTGAGTAATAAAAATGAGTAGTCATCAGAATTACTGTGTTGAGGTAGACTTACTCCATAGAAGATGAAGTTTATTTCTTTGTTTTGGCTCTCAATAAGAAGCGTATCCCCCTTGATATTTTCGCTTGCTTTGAAAGTGACTTATGGCCTTCTGCACTTATGCAATCTTGGGAAGCTGGTGGATATACTGTGATGGATTTATCTAAACCTAAATGTTTTTTCATTCATGCTAGAAGTGAGAGATGCAAGTTATTTTTCGGCTCATGTGCAGTAGCTGGACTTGCAAACATAAATGTACAATGGACTTTGAGAAATAATATGTATTTTAAACCTACATATTCAAATAATCAAAACCAAAATATTAAAAATTGATAATGGGCTGATATTTAAAGTAGAAATTCACTATTTTTTGCTTTGTCTTTTAAAAATGATTTTGGATCCCTGTTCTTGGGCAATATAATATTTTCTTTGGGATGTGAACTCAAAGGGAAAAAGTCTTAAGAAGGTTGGAACAATGCCAAAGGGGGAAATGTTGAATCTAAAGACATGGGACTGTATGGTATTCAGCCTATGGGTGCTGTGTATTAAACATTGGGACGCTAATTAATGACACTTGTTAAAGAATTTTTTTAAATGACATTAACAAGTTACTACTTTTTCCTCTCTATAAACAGTGAAAATTACTTGGTGAGATGGGGGAGTAAAGGTTTTCCAAAGGAGATTGATATGCTCAACAATCTGAAAGTGGTGTTCACAGTGAGTAAGCATTTCTCACATTTGACGAATTTTGCACTTGCAAACAGGATTCTCTTTGCTAATGGTCACTACAGCATTTTTTATGTGTTTGGAGAAGACTTGAATGAACTTAGAAAGGAAGTTAGTTTGAGCAATTAAATGGAGAGGATCACTTGCAAACTGCCTCTATCTGATCATGAGATCATACCCTGCTATGCTATGTTTGATTAACCTGTCTTACTACTTAATCAGACTTGAAGGAAAAATCATTTAAGTTGGCTCATTATAATTATGGATATAATTTTAAGATGGAGAATGTTTGTGCACTCTGCCTATGGTTAGATTAATAAAAGGGTATATAAATGACATTGTAGGACAAACATAAACTATTTAGATGAAGTTGTTTGGCATTTATTCATACCCCTGCCTTGTCAAATTATTTGGCAAAAGTCAATGTTCATCCCAGTACTATGCAAATATCAAAAGCCAATAGAATTTCATTATTAAAGCTGTAGACAGATGATGTTGTTGTACAATGTTGATGTATGATGTAGATGTCAAACATTCGTATTGCAGAAAAATAACCAGTGGTTCACAGCATAAATATACAGAGAGATAAAGACATCAAGATGTCAGTGTCATTGACTGTTACTGAGAAAATTATCTAACCATCCTGGAGGCCAACATAGTGATTTTGTTCCTCCAATCAAATGAACCTGGGAAATGTTGGAAGGTCCTTCATATTTCGAAATTTTCCATGCAAGTTTAATGGGAACTTACTACAAATGATACTCATATAGACATGCTTGTTGAAATGATTGCCAGTGTAATGTAAAGGGTTCTGACTATATAATATGCATAAATTCAAGAGGTGAAAATATATAGTGGATGATGCAGATGTGGGAGGAAAGAATTTCTGCAGATGTTTTCCCTAATTCTGGACCCACATAATTCTGAGATTCTGTAAAGTCTCTTCTAAGTGTGTGTCTAGTCTATTGAGAGCTGCTCCTCCAATCTTAAATCAGCATCGTAACGTGAAACAAATGCTTAAGTGCGGCTTTACTCAGCAAAACATAAGTACACAGGATTAACTTCAGTGGGGCTTAATGTCTTTGAAAGCTCAGTTGAATGAGAGCAAAATCTTTTGTTGTATGTACCTTTAAAACTCTTTACACTCCACTCCTACTTATTCCATGTTGGCCTCGCTGATTGTTGCTTTTAGCCATGTCTACAACAAAGAATCCAGCATTTGCTCTGGGGAAGTAGATTGCCAACTGCTCTTGCTGTTTTATTTAGAATCCCCGGCATTAGCAATACTGCATATAGGTGACAGAGTACATCAAGATTTTGGTCTCCTTTCGTTTTCAGGTCTGTCCATTATTTAGAAAAGTCTCTAATTTCATGTACCACATGGGTCTGATCCAAAGCTCATCGCAGTCAAGGGAAATCTAACTACTAACTATTTTTGCCCTTCATTTGAAACCCATTTTAATATTGTTTTCCACAGAACTGTGGAACATCTTCTCATTTTTCCTCTCATAGATTGTTGCCTTGTGCAGCATTTTGCCTGAGTTATATTGTAATAAAGGGCCTTGTGTTGAGTACTGAGATGCTGCTATATTAGAGGCCCAAATGCCCTATTATTACAATGATTCTGCACAAACAAAATCAAATTTGAATATTGAAAAATTTAAACTAAGTTAAATTAAGATAAACCTGTTTAATTTTAAAGCATACCATGAAATATATAGTATTTAGTGTTAGTGTTGCTGTATTTAACTTGAGCATTTTGTGACGTATTTTAATTATACAATCTTAGCATGGCATTTGTGTATTTAATTTCAAAGGAGAGGAGGAAATGGAAATTTAAAAAATGGGCTTTGCCTAATACTATTTAAATATTCTCCATTAGATTTTGATCTTCGCTTCTCATGAAGATGAGTTGACTGGTAGAGGGGATCAGCATTTACACTGTATTAACTGATCACCACGGGGGCATGTTTAGTTCTAACTGTTTACAGGGAATCTGATGTATTATTGATAAGACTGAGAGTCTGTCATAGATGCCATGAGTTTTTGGGACCTCTGTGACTTCCTCAGCTTCTGAGGCTGGTATGGCTGACCCCAGAACTGCCCAAACAGCTTGCCCCAGGAGCTGATTGCTGCTGGGGCAGGTGGCCCTGGGAGTGATGGACTGTTTGGTCTTTTTGAGCCTTAGAGCAGTGGGCAGCTGAGGGCAGGCAGTCCCCATAGGTGGACCAGGGGCGAGGCCTTGGTGCCCCAGAGACCCACAAGCAGCTGAGATTTTGCTGGAATATTCATAGTAAAAGTCATGGACAGGTCATGGGCCGTAAATTTTTGTTGTATCGCCTGCGACCTGTTCATGACTTATACTAAAAATGCCCATGACTAAATCTTAGCCTTAATTATTGACAACAGGAAAACTTAGACAGAGAATTAAACTATTTCAGTGCAATATGAAACTTCTGGGGAGCAGAATGCATGGCTGAGATCTTCTCCTAAAATTATAGGAGCTCCAACTTTTCCATCCTTGTTGTGTTTTCTTTGTGTCTGATGTTAAGGCAATGATTTTGCTCCATTCAAATGACATATGATTGCTCATGCAAATAAGCCTTGATTTCTGGAAGTCTCTCCCTAAGCATTCTGGATTAGAAAGCTTGGATAAGTAGTGTGATGACATAAAGGGATCTGGCCTCCATTTTGGGAAGTCAGAGAGCTTTGATAATGACACTGATTGCGCTTAATAATTTTATTTTCAGTGGAGCATATATTCCCAACCCTCTCCTCCTCCAAGTTTTTTTCAAACTTGCCTTGGCTATGCTTCTAAATTGGAACTTGTTACCTGGGGAGTTTCCATCCAGTCAGTAGTAAATGGGGGGATGTCAAGTTTGGGGGCGGGGGAGGGGAAGAAATGGTAAGTCGGTATTTTTTCCACTTTTGTAGAACTGAAAAATGACTTCAGAGATTTTGCTTCAAAATATTAGCAATGGGGGGAAAAAAGGACTCAAACCAAAGGTGACTTCATGGAAACTTGGTGTCTGAAGACACACAGAGACAAAGATACATACTGAAGTCTTATGCAATCCTAATGATATTAGTTGCTACCAGGCAACCAATAAACAATAACAATATCTTCTTCTTTCGTGCTGTTAAGTGGAAATGTGAGAAAACGTACGATAGTCTGTCCTTACAGTACATCCCCACTCTTACAGATTTAGGATATCTGCAGGAGCTCTCAAAGTCTTGGGTGCTTGCCCCACATGGTTTCTGGAACTTTTCTGACTTGCTGTGCTGTGATGTGCTGTCAGGATAATCTTTAGTTTTCAGTAAACTTCAAATAAATCACCATCCTGAACATGCTGATAGGGATGCTAATTTCATCAGAAGCAACAAACTTTATATTGCATTTCCGACTGAACTCCCAAATTGCAATCAGGCTGTTTCTCTGGATGTGGGACAAAATATCATGATAAATACTTCTTTTTGACCTTGTGAGAAGACTACTTCAGTGCATGTAATAAATTAAATCTTACATTAGCTTTATAGTAATTGTAAATTAAAGCTTAAATTAAATCAACTCAGACTGATGATTGTGCAAATATTTGATTGCTTATTCAGCAGGGTGAGCACATCGCACCAATGCTGGTTGGCCTTTTTTTGTCTGGCAGAGTTTAAGGAGCTGCTGTTGATTTAGAAAGTTCTAAATATCTCGGAGACTGTTAGTCTCCTCAGGACTGCCTCTCCCCCCAGTAAATATTGCAATAATGGGGATCAATGGAGATGCTTAGTCCTCAGTCTCATTAGATGAAAGGAGAGGGACTTGTGATGACTCTCCCTATGCCCATGGGTCTGAAACAAGCCAGTATTCACTCATGTCATGGCTCCTTCCCCACTCTGGCATGATAAATGCAGAAGTGGGGGCCAGCAAAAGTACCCCAAAAACCTTATCTACCAGGCTTTGGTATAAAACTTCCCCCCAAAATCTTAACAACCTAGATAGAATCTCCACTGCCACCACCCAAGTATTGATACAAAAATCAGGGGAGAGATCACTTAGAAAATTTCACCCCTAAAGTACAAACCAGGACACAAAAATTAACCAATACTAGGTTAATAAAAATAAAAGAGAAAGAACTTTTATTATCACCACAATATTCCTGTTGCAAGCATAATGACTAGATGGAAAAGTAATAAAATAATATACTCATGGAGGAGAAATTTACCATGGGCCAGGAACTTAGTTACAAAGGAGAGCAAAACCCATATGTAAATGCACAGACGTCAGATACCATTTCCCAAACCATAAAACAATAAAACCTAACAGATTTATCTAAAATTTACCCTACTTACAGAAAGTGAAGAATGGTTTCTTGGAGAGAGAGACATGTTTGTGTCTCTCAGTAGCTGGAGAGGAACTGCCCCAGAGACAAAGGAGGGAAAAAACCCAAAAATTCCTTTGTCCCAGTTTGAAATTCCTACCTACATTTCTATTGGCTGCCTGCCACCTGGTTTAGGTAAGGGGCATAGTTAACCCCTTCATCTCCAGGATGCTGGCTAACCCTCATGATCATGACAACTCACCTTCAGGGAACCCTGCAGAGCCCATCTATTTGCTCAGACCTTTGACAAGACTTGAGGTGTGTGGGGTTTTGGGGACAGGATCTCAAGTGAAGGTCTTCATAAGATGGTTATTAACTTTTGGCTGGCAGAGCTGTTTTAGTTTTCAGGGTGCTGGGTTATCAGCTATATTTGATTGGCTGTACAAGTGGCAGTCCCTTTGAATGAGTGGGTACGTGAGAAAATTCTTGTAATGGAGAACTTTACTATGACTTGGCCATCTACTGCTAGTTATATTATGACCCTATGTCAGATGGGGCTATTTGGTAGACTACATTGTTTGGAAAGGAATAAGCAGCCTAAAAAGTTTGAAAATTATTGCAGTAGAGATTAGGATGGGGGGATTTTCTGTTTGTACTAATGATGATAAACATTTCTAGATGGTTCTCTCCTTAATCTGCCTCCATCTTCTTCCAGTTCACTAGTGCTGGCCTCCTCCATCTCCCTCTGCTCATAACCTTTATTATAATGTCAGAACACTCTCTTCTCTAGCTCTCGCCAGGTGGAAATGCCTTTCTTCCTTTCTTTCCTTACTGTGTCATAGAACTTAAAATATCAACTTTGCTTGGCCTGTGTGAAAAGAGCTTTTTTTCTCGGACTATATTTTAGTTTCTTTTTTGTGATTCTAGCAAATTGTAACCAGGGGCCCTGTTAGAATTTTACTTGTTGCATAATGTTAATGGTCAGACTTCAATAATCTTCTTCTTTTTTTTTAGGATCTTGGAAACAAAGATCTTAACCGAGACAAAGTTTATCTGATTTGTCAAATAGTCCGGGTTGGAAGAATGGACCTAAAAGATAGCAATACAAAAAAGTGCACTCAAGGATTGCGACGGCCTTTTGGGGTGGCAGGTAACAGCCATTAATTTAATACTACGTGCAGCATTTGCTTCTAGGCACAGGTTATTTACATTTATGCTTTTTCGTAATGAAAAAATTAAAGATTTCATTATTTAAAGACAGAAGAAAAAAACCTAAGATGAACCTTGAAATCCCTGAATAAAATATGTAGTGAATGAAAGTGTTTTTACATATGTGTAGTAATTATTGATGTCACCAGGTACATCAAGCTGTTGCATCACCCCACAGAATGAAAGGGTCTGATCCAATCTACATGTAATATGAACAAAGTACTACATCCTCTAAGAACATAAGAATGGCCAGGTGGTGCCAAGCTCCCCCCCAAGTTTGAACCCCTGGATTTCATGCTTGAGGTCTGCTTAAAGCTGCATGTCCTGACTGCAGAGGCAGTTTTTAAATGCAACAGTGTGGGATGCTTCCAGCTTTGCCTTTGGGGCAGACAGTTTATTCTAAAAAGAGGAAGGGGCAGGGTGATTAAGAATAACAAAAGGCTGGTTATTCAGGTAATTGAAAGATCATTAGATCATCATAAAAACATTGCCGGCTACTCCACTTAAAAAACTGGGGAGGGTGGGGGAAATCTAGGAATGAGTGTTGTGCTGCAGGGATCTGCATTTGGATCACTGCTGTTAAATTTCTCATAAATGTTCTTGGAAAAGGGGTAAACAGTGTCTAATCCAAAGCTGACAGCAAAGTGTTACAAAGGGATCTCACAAAACCGGGTAACTGGGCAACACAAGGGAGATAGAATTCAGTTTTGATAAGTGCAAAGTAATGCACATGGGAAAATATAATCCTAACTATAGATACAAAAATAATGCGGTCTAAAATAGCTGTTACCACACAAGAAAGAGATCTTGGAATCCTTGTGGATAGTTTCCTGAAAACATCTGCTCATTGTGCAGTGATAGTCTAAAAACTAAAAAGCTAATGGAATATTGGGAATCATTAGGAAGGGAATAAATAAGATAAAATACCATATTTTATTAATACTATATAAAGTCATTGTATGCCCACATCTTAAATACTGAATGCAGATCTCATCACCCCTTCTAAAAATATATAAATTGGATTTGGAAAAGGTACAGAAAGGGCAACAAAAATGATTAGGGGTAAGGAACAGCTTCCATATGAGGAGAGATCAACAAGACTGGGACTTTTCAACTTAAAAAGAAATGATTAAAGGATGAGGGGATATGTTAGAAGTCTAGAAAATCATGAAAGGTATGGAAAAATAGAATAAGAAAATGTTATTCATTCCTTCACTAGCATAACACAAGAAGTTGACCCAATTAAATTTATAGGCAGCAGATTTAAAACAAACAAAATAGGCAACAGGGGAGGGATCATGATGATTGACTCTTTTGTTTATTCCTTCTGAAGCACCTGGCATTGGCCACTGTCAGAAGACAGGATACAGGGATAGAAGGACCACTGGGGATATGTTGAAGCCTAGAAAATCATGAATGGTGTGGAGATTGCCAGGAGATGGTGGAAAGGCCCAAACTATAACAGGGTTCCAATAAGAACAAAATAAGTTCAAGGAGGATAAATCCATCAATGGCTACTAGCTAGAATGGGCAGAGATGGTGTCCTTAGCCTCTGTTTGCCAGAAGCTGGGCATGGGCGATGGGAAGGAGCATGATGTTTGCCTCTTCTGTTTATTTCTTCTGAAGCACCTGGCATTGACCACTGTTGGGAGACAGGATACAGGGCGAGAAGGACCTTTGGTCTGACCCATTATGGCCGTTCTTATATAGAGCTGAAATGTATGTGCCACCTTGCTGTAACCCACTAGAGCAGGAGTTCTCAAACTTTGTGATAACAAGACCCCCTAAAATGCTAAATGAATTTGTGTGACCCCCTCACCCTCACTGCCCTGGGTTGCTTCCTCCCCCCTTCTCACCAGACTCCTTGCCCTCCTGGGGTTCCTTCAAGGCATTTGCAGTCCCCAACGCCCTTCCCCCCTGCAGGCTCCTTCCCCCCATCTCTTTCTCCTCTGTGCCTCTTTTCCGCTCCGTGTCCCTTTGGTTTCTCTCTCTCTCCTCTCCTCCTCCTCTGACCCCCACGTGCCCTTATTTACCTCCGGGTCCTCTGCCCCGACCCAATCCTCCATCCCACTGCCTGAGGGACCCTTCCCTCTCCCAGCTGGGGAAGTGTTTGGTCACCTGGCAACCGTGCACGAGCGAGCCCCTCGCGTGTCTGCTCCTGCACCGGCCCCTTGCACGTCTGCTCCTGCACTGGCCTCATTCTCCCGCTGCCTTGCCTCCTCCTGCAGCTGAGCTGTGCTCCTGGAGTCCCGCGATCCCAGCCACGCTGTGCGGCTTGCCGGCAGCTGCCTTCCGCCACCCTGCCGCTCTTCATGGCCCAGAGGAGAGAGGTCACAAGTGAAAAACCGAATCCAGCTGCGACTGCCCACTAAGTTGCTCACAACCCCCCCTAGGGAGGTCGTGACCCACTGTTTGAGAAACACTGCATTAGACCACCTGTCCCCTTCCAGAGCTGAGAGAGAGCCCAGGAGTCCTGACAGGGTCTTTCTCTCCCCAGAATTAGTAACAAAGTAAGAATAGACATTAAAATATTAAGGCTAGTTAATGACTTGCCACAAGATGTCAGAATATGTTAGTGTTACAGCTGACAACTTATATATTGGAAAACTAAGCTCTAGAGCTATTGGGTTGATTGGAAACCATTAATAGGAGAATGGGAATTAAAAGAAACCATTTCTACACAGAAAAGTATATCATGGAACCTGGAAAAGGGGTTTTTCTTTCTCTTTTTGTACTAGTAGATATGCAGAGTTCAGCTTATCAGGTTTTAACAAAGACTTCAGTCTCATTCCACTTATATTGAAGTTTATCTCCTTGGATACGGAGCAACGTGAGACACCCCAACTGAATGTAAATACCTTTTTGGTAAAGATTAACCCTATATTGCACTTTACATTTCTAGCAATAACTGATGAGATTCCAGTGTAGAATATAATCCCAGCTAATAACGTGGAAAATCATATTCTAAAATGCATACCTATCCTGAAGCACAATTATGCATTTAACGTAGGTTGTATTAGTAAGAGAGGAATAATTTGTCATGTTCTTTACGTATTCATGAATTTTATTTCTACTTTTCCAGTTATGGATATTACAGATATCATAAAAGGTAAAGCAGAAAGCGATGAAGAGAAGCAACATTTCATTCCCTTCCACCCGTAAGAGTCAAATTTATTTCTTACAATACAAAAATTCATTTTACATTTGTCTGTGTGCATGGGTTTATCACGGATCTTTTTTAGAGGTGAAATGAGTTTAAGTGCATATATGGATATCAATGTTAGTGGAGTTTAAAGTATTAAAGAAAAAAGTAATTTTATGGGAACATGAGTTAAAATATTAAGATAGGAGAACCCCCTTCCCTTTCAATATTCATAAAGTGAAAGAATGCTACAGGATTCAGGCTACAGGATTCAGGATTAATGCTACAGGATTAATGTGAAATGTGACATAGACATGGATGTTTTCCATGGGGCATCAACTAATTATAAATGGATTCAAACCGATGTCTTCACTGCACACTCATTGCACTTTGTGACCTATTAAACATAATCAAAGCATATGAATGGACACCAATCCATTCTATCCAGTGGGCGCCATGGTTGTAGGTGGTAAATAATGTTTGGCACGAGTAGGAATGAGCTGCAAAGTTGGGCTACTGACCCAGTTAAAAGGTGGATGAATTTCTGAAAAATGAAGTTCAAATTCCCATTGCAACGCAAGATGGCCTTTGAATCAGAACTTGATGCTCCATAAGTTAAATGGAGATATGCACTGAAGTATAGGTACTTGTGATGGAGTGGACTAGGCCCCGACATCCCTGCTGGAGGCTGAAGGCCTTTCCACACCCTGCCCAGCAATAGGAGCAGAAGAGAGGTCCTCCAAACAGAATGGAGCGGCAGCCTCTTCTGCAGCCGATCAGGGAGCAGCAGGCTGATATAAAAGAAGTTGCTGGGCAAGGGCCTGACAGTTCTTTGCTGAAGCTTGGCCCAGGCAGACCGGGAGAACAGCAGGACTCCGGACAGCTTCAGGTCCAGCGGCTGAAGACTAGCAGGCAAGCCAATGGCAACCCTTTGCAGAACCCTGGACAGGGAGGCCTTGACCACAAGACCCAAGAGAAAGGGCTGGACAGAGCAGCTTCCGAGGGCAGTGGCCCAGGGTACATGACAGCAACTGACCTCTTTGAGATTCAGTAGGTAACTGCTACTTACAGGGTCCCTGGGCTAGGACCTAGAGGAGTGGGTGGGTCTGGGTCTGCCCCCAGCTCCCAGAAGCCACAGCAGGGAGTAAGAAGAAGCCTGGTCCAGGCCACATAACAGGCACTTCCTCTCCCGCAGACAGCCAGGCAGAGAGACTACAAGACTCTCTTTGGCCACCGAGGGGCACTCACAAGAAGGGCAGAGCCCTTTACAGTACTCCTTGGAAATATTATTGCATGGCATGCTGCATAATATTGCATGTGTGTGTGTTCTGTGGAGAATATACCAGTTGGACAAACACTCAAACTTTGGCCTCACTTCAATTTTCTTTACAATTAATTTGAGCTGGGTGTCAAGAAGCGTTCCTGGCCTGAATAGCAGGGCAAGGAGGTTTACAGGATCTATCAAAAAAGACTTTCTTTCTCGACAGTTCCCCCTCTAGACTGCCGCTTTTTGCAAAAAAAGTGCTGAGTTGGCAAAACGCAGCGGCCATTTTTATGCAAATTAGGCATGGGATATTTAAATCCCTGCCTCATTTGCAATGTCGACCTGCCTAATCTGCATCCCTCTGCTGACAGAGGGATGCAGTCTAGACATACCCAGAATGATGCTATTCAATAGCTAATTCATTGTTTGTGCCATCAGAAGCCCTAGGTCAGAAGATCGTAATGTCAGAGCATAGGTAGCGGCCTGTAGCACCCCAATAATTCTCAGAAAATTGACTGACATCGGCCAAAATATTAAAGGAGAAGTCTCCACATTTGTCTTGTCTATCCCAGGGTGATTCTGCCACCAGAGAAATAAGAGTTCAGTTCTAAAAAGAATTAACTTATTCACATCATAGATTAGAAATACAGTATAGCTTGCTGTGCAGTGCTCATGTCTGTGGTTCATCAGCTTACCCACCTTGTACAGTCCAGCAGTTCTGGAATTCGTTATGGGGAGCTGCCTTTGAAGACCTTTTCAGTTCTCTGCCTTTGACACTGTCCCAATATTCATGGTATAAGTGATATTAAATGTAGAGAATTGTGGTAACATTAGGTAGTTGCAAATATAGACCAAAAGCCAGTTGAAGGATGATCGCTAAGTGGTGGGAATTGGTAAATAATTAAGTTGTAAAGATCAACAACTGAGGGTGTTTGCCTTATTGCTTGGTATGGTCAGTGCCTGCCAGAGGATTGTTTCTGTTTTCCTTTAGGGTGATGGCAGAGAATGAGTTTTTGCACAGTCTGTTAGGCAAAGTCATCGCATCTAAAGGAGACAGTGGCGGGCAAGGTAAAGTAGGCTGTCTGTGTGAGCAAACCAATACATTACATTTATAAATATTGGTTTCATATTTGTTCAGAGTCAGAGTTTCAAATCACTCTCTGTACTTCAGCCGTTGGGCTAGATGTTCTGTGGCGCTGACGGTGACAAATGTAAATCTGTTGGCAGTGGGGGTGGGGGTGGTTAGAAGTTATTTAGATAAGCACCTGTCCCACTGATGAAAGTGGCTTTAGTTATAATTTAAGTGGTAGTAGTTTTTTGGCTGGTGGGAAAGGTGACATGAGTAAACAGCAGGGACCAACAGACTTACTGGGCCCTTGGGCAAGGTGTGAGGGAGGACGGTGGCTCCATGCTCATAGAAGGGGGGAGGTTGGAGGTAGCCAGCCTTCAGTGCTGCCTGGAGTGTGTCATGCTGCACCCCTTGGCAGCCCTCAGAGCCACCTGGAGCGTATCACAGGGCATTCCAGTGGTGATTTAAAGGGCCCAGGGCTCTTGCTTCTGCTGCCGCTACTCGGCAGTGATGGCCAGACTCCTGGGTCCTTTTGAATTGCTGGACCCCAGGGCAGTTACCCTTTTTGCCCCTTCACCCTTCGGGTCAGCGGGCCCGTGAGTAAACAGCTCTCTAGAGAAGAGGGAAAAGGCAAATTATATAACTAACTTATTTGGGGTTTATTTTGAACTAATCACACACTGTTTTTAATAGGTCTGTGGGTAACTGTGAAAATGCTTATTGGAGACATTGGTCAGATTAGGAAGAACTACCCTCATCTTGTTGACAGGACAACAGTTGTTGCAAGGAAGCTGGGATTCCCAGAAATAATCATGCCAGGTAGGTAGTGGGTTCTTCTGCATTGAAAATAGACTTTTGTCTTTTCTACTGTAAAAGCCTTGTATAAATATCAGTAATATTTAGCTTGGCGCTTACTTAAATGAACACTTCAGAATGATTCTAATTGTAAATTTAGAAGTTTACATCAATCAATGAAACATAATTACTTAAAAAAAGTAAGGATAAAACATTTTAAAAAAATACTTAAAGGAAGCCAAAGAAAGGTCAGGGGTGGTTTTGGCCTACTGCTCAATGCAGAAGCTGAGCTGGTGGTGGAAGAAGATAGGAAGGCAAAGCTGTTCAATGCCTACTTTTGCTTCAGTCTTCTCACAAAAAATAAGATGAGTAGACCTGTGGCACCTTAGAGATTAATACATATATATCTTCATCTTCATCTACATCTACCATGAGCTTTCCTGGGCAAAACCAAGATATTATATATATTTTTGTTTGTCTCTAAGGGCATGTGTACACTATGGAGAAGATCAACCCTCTGGAGGTTGATCTTTTAGCATTTGATTTAGCATGTCTAGTGTATACTTCCTCATTCTGTGAGGAGTACAGGAAGCGAAAGGGAGTATGTTCTCCCACCGGCCTCACGCAATGTAGACTCTGCAGGGGCTTGGCTTAAGGTAAGCCAAATCTAGCTAAGCACTTTGTGTAGACCAGCCCTAGGTTGCCACAGGAATAATCATTGTTTTTAAAGTTAGACTAACACGACTACCCCTCTGAAAAAATAAGATGTGACTGGATGAATAGCAAAGTTACCATAGACAATGAAGTGGAAGAGATTCAGTTTGGGATAAGTATTATATTCATTCCAGGGTGCTGAAGGAATTAGCTGAAGAAATTTGGGAGCCACTGGTGATATTTGCAAACTCCTGGATGACAGGAAAAGTCCTGGAAGTCAGGAGAAGAGCTAATGTAGTGTCTATCTTTAACAATGGGTAAAAAGAAACAGGCAGGGAATTAATTATAGGCCAGTCTGCCTGAACTCTGTACCAGAGAAGCTATCACAACAATGTATAAAACATTCTATCTGTGATTACCTGGAGGATGAAGAGGTGATCACTGGCAGCCAACATGGATTTGCTAAGAACAAATCCATGCCAAACCAGCTTGATTTCCTTCTTTGATAGGATAACTGATTTGCTGGATAGGGAGAAATGTGGACATAATCTTCCTGGACTTCAGCAAGTCTTTTGACACACCCCACAAGACATGCTGATAAGTAAGCTGGATAAATATGGCTCAGTGCCACTATCATTAGTAAATACATAACTGGTTAAACTACTGCAAACAATCTCAGAAGATTAGGATTGGAAGAGACCTCAGGAGCCATTTAGTCCAACTGCCCGTTCAAAGCAGGACCAACCCCAACTAAATCATCCCAGCCAGGGCTTTGTCACACCAGGTTTTAAATACCTCCAAGGATGGAGATTCCACCACCTCCCTAAGTAGCCCATTCCAGTGCTTCACCACCCTCCTGGTGGAATAATCTTTCCTAATATCCAACCTAGACCTCCCCCACTGCAACTTGAGACCATTGCTCCTTGTTCTGCCAACACTGAGAACAACCTCTCTCCATCCTCCTTGGAATCTTGCTTCAGGGAGTTGAAGGATGCTATCAAATCCCCCCTCACTCTTCTCTTCTGCTGACTAAATAAGCCCAAATCCCTCAGCTGCTCTTTGTGAGTCATGTGCTCCAGCCCCCTAATCATTTTCCTTGCCCTCTGCTGGACTGTCTCCAATTTATCCACCTCCTTTCTGTAGTGTGTGTCTGGGGCGGGGGGAACTGGATTCAGTAATGCAGATGTGACATCCCCAGTGTCAAATAGAGGGGAAGAATCACTTCCCTTGATGAGTAACTATTAATGTGTTGAGGTCTGATTTTGGTAACATTAAGTAGTTTCAAATACAGACCAAAATCCTGTTGAAGCATGAATCACTAAGTGGTGGGAACTGGTAAATATTTAACTTGTAAAGAGCAGTAATTGAGGCCTTTTCTATACTAACTCTTGCTGTTGGTCTAATCTATGTGACTTCAGCTAAATTGATGGCTGGTGCATCAATCACTGCGAATTGATCCCTGGTGCAGTGGAGACAAGCCCTAACAGCATGGGCCTAATTGCTTTCTTACTTGTTTGGTAAAGGAAAGGAGGTCTCTACTCTGATTGGAAGGAGGTTTCAAGTGGGGTTCCATAGGGATCTGTTTTGGGTCCAGTGTTTATTACATCTATATTAATTACCTGTATGTAAGAATAGAGAATATGCCGATCAGATTTTCAGAATACACAAAGCTGGGCGAGAGACCTGAAACTCACAGGGGATCTGGATGGAGATGGGAGAACTAGGCGATAGGTGACAAATGAAATTCAGTAAAGGCAAATGTGCTACACTTGAGGAAGAAAACCCACTTGCTCAAATACAGAGCGAGGGAATCAGCACTGCTGAGAAGGATCTAGAAGTGGTGGTTGATCGCAGCCTCAACATGAGTCAACGATACAATGCTGTTTTAGGTGGTATTAACAGGCATCGTGTGCAAGCTGTGGGAGGTGAAAATACTGCTCTGTTCAGCACTGGTGAGACCTCAGATAGAATACAGTGGCCAATTTTGGTCACCAATGCATAGAAAAGATGTACTGAAACTGGAAAGGATCCAGTGGTTCATAAAGGTAATCAAAAGGATGGAATGCAAGTCATACGAACACAGGCTGAAGGAATTGTGTATTTTTAGTTTGGAAAAAAGGAGATTAAAGGGGGATATGATAGTTGTCTGCAAATACTTGAAAGGCTGCCATAAAAACTTCCTGATTGTATGAACAATATAGGACAATAGAACAGAGTGCTTAAGGAGGTCATGGAAGCTCCTTCTCCAGAGGCATTGAAAAGGAGGCTGGTAGCCATCTGTATGGGATGGTTGAGACACAAATCCTATATCTTGGCAGGGGGATAGTCTATCCCTTTAACTCCGCGGCGATATGATTCTAAGGGTGTGTCTACACATCACCCTAAACTTGAAATAAGATACACAATTTGCATTATGCAAATCATGCATCTTATTTCAAATCTATTTCAAAATAGCTTATTTTGAAATTTGGCGCATCTACACAGAACCAAATTTTGAAATAATGTGCTATTTAGAGACATCTCTTAACCGTCATGGAACAAGGGTTACCGGGATGCTGAAATAGCATGCCTGTTATTTTGAAATAACTGGCAGTTTGTGTAGACACAGGGTAGCTATTTCGGGATGCCTCCTGTATCCCGAAATAGCCATGCAGTGTAGACATACCCTAAGAGTCAGTATCCTGTTTCTCTGACATTGCTTTCCTAACCACTGTGTTGATAATTGGAAATTATAAATAATTCCTTGTTTGACTATCATTTTTATTCCAGTTAAAATACCAGCATGTATGAAGTCAGGTGATTGAATGAGCTTTTGAAATCAGATTTTTAGTTCAGATGATCCAGATTGGCATATATGCGGCAATATGGTAATGAGGGCATCATTTTTTTTCATAGGAGGAAATAGAGCATCTCCTCTCTTGTTACTTAAATTGAGCAAAGGCAACTTAAACTTCACCTCACCAGAAGGTGTCACTGCAGGATGTCAGTTAGATGATGAGTTCCCTTTTAGGAAACTAAAAGTCTAGTTTCAGACCAGCCTATAAAATCTGATTAAATGAAATTATCAAAGCAAACACTTTATATTTTTAGAATTCCTTTAATATAGTTCAACATACTGAGACGAGTAGGCAAGCACTCATTATTACTTGTAATTAACCCTCTTGGGTTTCCCTTTGATTTTGTAATATGTTTTGCTTCTGGTTTCTAACCTTTAACATTTCTGTCATAGGAGATATAAGAAATGACATTTATGTTACACTGACTACTGGAGATTTTGATAAGTACAATAAAACAACCCAGAGAAGTGTGGAAGTCATCATGTGTGTCTGTGATGAAGAGGGAAAAGTGATTCCAGTAAGTGTTGTCTGTCTTTTGGTTAGCATTAAACATTAAAATGTTAGCACATCTTAGAAGTAAGCCTTACACTTCACATTAATTTTGAATAACATTGTAAAGTACTATCCTGCAGTACATTTGTGTTTTATTGCTATTGAGTTGTATTTTGATGCTGGAATTGTTATACTTCAATAAAAGCCTTAAGTAATGCGCATAAACCTGTAAAAAGACACTTGCTGACCTTTTATCTTTGACTAGAGAGCAAACAGATGATCTGCTCTTATTGACTGTGACTCCACTTTTACTCTAGAGATTTCCTCATGGGATTCCTGGAGAGTAATGCAATTGCTATGTTAAACTAAATGTTCCATCTCCATTATATAACCATCCAATTTAGGAATGGGTCACAGACTGTATTGTTATCTCTTGGGTTAGGGTAGTCTACTTCAGTTAAATGAAATAGAAACATGGGCAAGAGTGTGTCTGTACATATACAACATAAATATTTACTAATTTTTTTTGTGGTATCCATTTTCCTTTTTTGTATAACTTGTTTTTTTTTCTCAAGACATTTCTCAACACATCTTCCTGTGTTGAGGAAGATTTTCTTCCACTTTATTTGGAGTTTTACGCTATTCTTTTGGGAACTACTCTGTATTGAGAAAAGTGAAATAATTGACATTTCTTAAGATTACATAACTCACTCCAGTCAATAGCCTCACACTAGTAGGATTGAGAATTTGTCCCACATTTATCAAATTTCATGTTAGTGTGTATGAGGCAACAAATCTCCCAAATCTTCATTACAGGGCCAAACATCAGAATATGGCCTCTAACAGGGAGTGTGTAACTTTGCATACGTAAATGCCTGTTTGCATATCAGTCATGTGAAAATGCAGGAAAAAAAACTTAGAGATTCAGAGCTTATTTGGATGGACAGATCTGGGGTATATAAGTTCTGCTGCCTATATCTGCAAGTAATGATGCTAACTGATAAGTGCGAGGTAAGGTAGAAGTCCTTTTGGAAATCTCGGACTATTTTATGCCTTCACTTAATGTTCTTTTTACAGTGCCTATTCCAAAATCTAGGCACCTCCTAATTAGTACAGTACTTATCAAGAGGAACATATTGAAATGTTCAGAAATAAAATAACCTCCTAAATGTTCTCTCCAACTCTATTCATGCACCTTCTCCCTAACTGAATGAGAGAGAAAGTGTATCACTGTGTCTATATTTGCAGCCTATGTCAATTCAATTCAAGCACTTTTTTATGGAAGAACTCCTTTAAACCTTTTTCATTACACAAAAATGCTCACCTGGTAATTTAAGATACTATTTATTAGGTGCTTTCATGTTTAGGAAGATAACTGGACTTCTGCGTTATCTAGTTCATAGATATAACAAAAGCAAAGCTAAATTAGAAATAAGACAAGATACAGAATGCTAATACTTTGTGGGGTGACTAGTATCAATTAATTTTTGTAGTTACAACAAAGAATTGAAACAGCCACCATTTCATTCTTTAAATAGGGTAGTTATGGCTGAGTTTAGCTGTCAAACTAGCTTAAATTTAAAAACTGGCACTTTATTTATTTCTGCAAAACAGCGAGACGTCCACCTTTTATAAGTAAATGTCACAGAATATATTTAAACAATTTGTGAGCATGGTGTATGACCAAACTCCTTTTGGGGATATATATTTCTACTAATTTAGATGGGCCTGCTTAGGCACATGCCTACAGTAGAAACCAGAACTAAAGTCTAATTATTCCTCTTGAGGTATCAGTATTGCCGCCTTCTTGAAATTTAAAAGAACGACTTCATAAGGTATGGAGCGGTTAAGATACCGGGGGCACTGCCAGCTGAGATTTATAGATGTCTGACAGCAATGTAAAAGCTTTGCTTCATTTGAACCTACAAATGAGAACAGGCACTAAGCATGTGTTATTTAGTATGTGTACTTAATATGTGCAGGAGTGAGGGATGTTGAATTTCTGATAGGTGGTATCAGGGCCGGCTTTAGGAAGTGCGGGGCCCAATTTGAACCGTTTCGACAGGGCCCCGGCAGCCAGGACTTTTTTGCTGACCAAAAAAACCCAAACCAGCACACAAAGAAAAAAGTCACAGCCCCTTTAAATCCCCAGCTACAGAGCAGAGTCCCGCCTTCTGGCCAAACCCAGGGGCCAACTCCCCCTCCCACGGTGCACAGAAGCCTCCGCGCTCCTCCTCTGGGGCCGACGTCCCCTCCCGCAGCGGGTCTGGCATTCAAGCACACTTCCAGCTTTAGGGCGCGGGGCCCTCTGGCTTTAGGGAGCGGGGCCCTTTTAGGCGCGGGGCCCAATTCGGGGGAATCGGCCTAAAGCTGGCCCTGGGTGGTATAACCCACCCGTTAGAAATACAGGGCTGTACGCAGGAATTTCTGAGGGATGGGGTGTCCATTTTTTGTAAATGTGGAATGCAAGGGTGTGAATGCACCCCACTATGGTCCCCCAAATAAGCATGCTGTGGCCAGCTGGAGAAAGGCAGGAGTGGCACACTGCCCGAGCCTTCCTCTCCCATGCTCCAGCTGGCTGGGGGAAGGCTGAGGAAGTTTTCCCTCCCCTCCCCCAGGACCGAGGCCAGGGACGGGGAGGGGCTTCACTCCTGGGGGCAGGGAGGGGAATCAGTCCCACCCTTCCCCTGGCGAGCTGGAGAATGGGGGAGGGAGGCTCGGGCAGTGCTCTGCTCCTGCCTTCCCCCGGCTAGCTGGAGCACACTTGGGGGACCATGGTGGGGTAAGTTCACACCTTCACACCCTGCCCTGCATACAGTCCTGAATAAGGGCAGAAGTGAGAGACTGGCTTATTTGCCCCTTAGCACAGGGAACTAGCTACCCTGTTTGCAGAATCCTTAGCTTTCCTGTACTGAGCAAGGCAGGACACATGCAACGGTGTAAGTCTTTTCAACCCATTAAGTAGCCTCAGCCAAGAATTTCATGATAAAGGCCAGGACTTGAACAGGGTTAAAAAAAAGAGCTAGATAAATCCATGGAGGTTAGGTCCTTCAATGGCTATTAGCCAGGATGGGTAGGAATGGTGTCCTTAGCCTCTGTTTGTCAGAAACAGGGAATTGATGATTCTTTGTTCGTTCGTTCCCTCTGGAGCACCTGGCATTGGCCACTGTCAGCAGACAGGATACTGGGCTGGGTGGACCTTTGGTCTGACCCAGTATGGCTGTTCTTATGTTCTTAAAAACCCTTGTGGATAAAATGAGTGGAGATGAGCATTGAGCAAAACTTGGGATAATTTAAAAAAAAAAGATAGTTTGGGACCTGAACTCTATAGCTTGAGCCAGTCTGTAGAAATAGCACTGATTGTGTGTGCAGGAGGGGGAGTGTTGGAAGGGAGGAAACGAGGGATAAAATCAATGAGAGATTTTGGAAAAGGGAAGGCTAAAGAGATGTGAGTTAAAATGCTGGAAGGGAAGTTTTTATAATGTTTGATAAATAGAACTATATTTAGCAATTGTTGGATGTATAGGGAGGAAAGGAAGTGAGACTAAAAATAAACAGAGACTTTAAGAAACTGAGAAGTAAATGTTGAAATGATAGCATAAATAGGGTTAAATTTCACTATCTGAGGGTATGTCTACACTACAGTGTTATTTCGAAATATCTTATTTCGAAATAGTTATTTCAAAATAGCTTATTTTGAAATTACGCATCTACATACAAAATGCATTTCAAAATAGCATCTTGCCATTTCGAAATAACGCGTTCACATTGAGTGCACGCTGAATCACATTTAAGGCTGGCTGGAACCAGTTCCGGCAGGGCACCAGGTCAGGACCTACTGTGTGGGGCTGCTGCCTGAGGCTATCTGAGGTCTGTGCTTAAAGGGACCCCCCCGGACAGCCAGTTCTCAGGTTTCCCTGCTTGCTTGTCTACCTGGATGAGGGACAGCAAAGCATTTTATCTCTGAGTGCTCTGGTTGTCCTCACTCGGGACACCACAGCACTCTGCAGCATGGAGCCAGAGCCGCCCCTGGGCACTCTGGTGCTTCTCTTGGATGCATTGCTGTGAGCCTGGCTGCACTTTCTGCAGGATTCCATCTGGGAGGTCCATCGGGGGGCTGTCAGTATCCAGGAGGCCCTGTGGGAGAGCGTCCACGCTGAGGAGCACTAAGAACCTCCCTGGTCTGTGGGCTTCTGCCTCAGTCCTCCCTCACGTCCTTCCACTTACCCCGCCCTAAGTCCCCTTCCTAATGTCAAATAAAATACACGTATTTTCATGAACACAAACTCTCTTTATTTAACAAAACTTGGGGGGAGGGAATGAAACTCTGGTGAGACTGGGGAAAGGAGGTGGAAGGGGGAGAAGAGAGGGTGGGAGAGGGGAGGGGGAAACCTAGGAAGAGGGAGCTGAAAGGGGGAAGCAAGGGGAAGAAGGAGGAGGGGAAGCTCAGGGCTCAGGGTTGGGGTTCTCGCTGGACCAACTTGATTGTCATGCAAACCTGCTCCTGGGTTCGCATGTGGTCTTTGGTGGCCAAGCTGGCAGCTATCCTGCCATAGAAGGCCACGTTCCTCCATCTAGTGCGGAGATCATGGACATTGGGGGCATCCCCCCCAAACCTGAATAAGGTCCATGATCTCCACCCTGGACCAGGAAGGTGCCCTCCTTCTCCGGGCCCTGGCAGGCTCCTGGGAGCTGGCAGACTGCTCCTGGGGTGTGGTGGAGGGCTGGCTGCCAGTGGCTTGCTGGCTCATGTTTTGGGGCCACTGGGTCAGGGGCAGTGACTGCTGGCTCTGGGCTGGCAGGCTTGGAACTGGCACAGACACTGTGGCCAGAGTCAACCCCTTTAAGGGCTCCAGGGAGCGGGGAGGGAGTGGAGTGTTCTTGGTTGAGGCTGGAGTGGCCACCAGGGCACCCTGAGAAGGCTGGAGGCCCCCTATTTCGATATAAGTGTCTACACAGCACTTATTTCGAAATAGCTATTTTGAATTTGGCATTATTCCTCATAGAATGAGGTTTACCAAATTTGAAATAAGCGCTCCACTATTTCAAATTAAATTCGAAATAGCGGTTTGCATGTATAGACGCTATTAAAGTTAATTCGAAATAACGGTTGTTATTTCAAAATAACTTTGCTGTGTAGACATACCCTGAGGAACAACAAAGGTCAGTAGATGGTCATTAATTAAATGAACAGTCTGGAAAATCAAGGCAGCAAGAGCTTGATGTATAGCAAGTGGCAAAAAATGGATAGTGGATGGATAAGAATCTCTTTTGGGGGGGATGAATCACGTTTTCCTTCTGCTTTCTGGAAATCATAAATGGGGTATAAACTCAACAGAACATTTGTGTATAGCAGGGTGGTAGATACTGCTTGAAAACCACAGCCAATTATGTGCAGATAAGCTGGCTGGCAAAGAGGACTTGCTGGTTTAAGTGGCATCGTGGTGCTCATAGGCAGAGAGTTCTAGAATTTGGAGCAGAGAGATCCTGAGAGGAGGAGTCCAAACAAGTGAAGGAGCCTTACATGGGGCTAAGTTATCACAAAGGCAGTAAAGCCTGGCAAAGCTTAAGCTGGGGTTTCATACTGATACATTTGGGAACTCCTTTTGGTTAATAAAACAGATGCCAAGAGAAGTGACTCTATTTTGGACTAAATGAGTAGTCCGCTTTGGAGTGGGGTGGAGTAGGGCTCATCCAGACCACAATGCACTTTGGGGCATAACACCGAGTGTCGAAATGTGTGAAAAATGTAAAAATATGTAATGAAATTAGATTTATTGGGAGGCAGGAAGGAGGGCCCAGGAGGGGCCTTATTGCAAGATGCCCCCCTAGTAGTGCCCCTTGAAGGAAATCTCATAATGAGACACTGACCTGGGAATTCTGCGTTAATTCATGGTACAGATTTTGGAGTCTAAATTGGTAGTGCCCTCCTGAAGTGAAGTATCATTTCAGAGGGGTACCCAAGTTAGTCTGTAACTGGAAAAACTTAAAAAACAACAAATAGTCTTGCAGCACCTTAGAGACCATGAACTTTCATGCGCACAACCCACTTCTTCATCTGAAACTAGGTGAATTGTGCCCACGAAAGCTCATTTGAAGAAGTGGGTTGTGCCCAGGAAAGCGCATGAAACCATCTACATGTTTTGTTCATCACTAAGGTGCTGCAAGACTATTCATTTCTGAAGTAATCGTGTCCAGCAGATCCTACATAGGCTCAGAACCTCAAAAGGGATGGGACTACTTTTCAGAAAGAGAGGAGTATCACTTTCTAGAAGCCAGGACAGTGAGTTCTAGAGAGGGTGCATCTACGCTAGCCCCCTCTCTAGAACTCACTGTCCTGGCTTCTAGAAAGTGATACTCCTCTCTTTCTGAAAAGTAGTCCCATCCCTTTTGAGGTTCTGAGCCTATGTAGGCTCCACTGGACACGATTGCTCTCGTGGAAGGAGGTTTATCAGTTAATTCGAACTAAGGGGTTTGTCTTGGAATCCTGCTTCTCTGCCGTGTGTAGACGCAGGCAGTTACTTCGGGCTAGTCAGTTTCCAAAATGGCGACCAGCTGGGATTATGCTAATGAAGCGCGGGATATTTAAATCCCATGCTTCATTAGCAATTTCGGTCACCCTCATTAGCCTCCCTAGTTCGAACTAGGGGGCTAGTGTAGACGTACCCAGAGAGAAAATTCTCCGTATTGGTATTTGCAGTTTTATGGCCTCTTAGGGCAGTCTAAACTACATGCCTCTTTCGAAAAAGGGATCTAAATTAGGCATATCAAAAGTGCAAATGAAGTGGGGATTTAAATATCCCATGCTTCATTTGCATAATCGCATCACAGCGTTCTTTTGAAAAAGGGTATTTTGAAAATGAAACTGCCATCTAGACGCGGTTCTTTTGGGGAAAAAAAAAAACCTTTTTCGAAAGATCCTGTACTCCTCAATTCACAGTGGTTTCACTTTCAAAATACCCTTTTTCGAAAGAACGCTGCGACACAATTATGCAAATGAAGCAGGGGGTATTTAAATCCCCGCTTCATTTGCACTTTTGATCTGCCTCATTTACATCTCTCTTTCAAAAGAGGGATGTAGTTTAGACATAGCCTTAGAGATGAAATAAGAAACTGCATGAAGGACATGTTCCTAGACATTTCTCTAGGATTATGTTGCTCGCTTTCTTGGAAAAGAGCCTTGTAAAATTTGAAATCCCAGAAAAGAGAAGGATTTGTCATCTTTGCTTTGCTTGGTCCTCTTAAGAAGTTTTTCTCTGGCTGTGCAGATGCCCAGCTAAACCTCCAAGAAAACTGGAAAAAAAAACCCCAAACTCAACTTATCTACTTCTCTTTGCCACACAGTACAGTTTAGTCCCATTGTGGAACAAGTTATTTGCTGGGCACGGGCTGCATCCTAAAGGAAGTAAAATCTCCGGAGCTTGCCCAGGCCTTCTCTACTCAGGCAAATCCTGCAATTGGAAACTATGCTTCAGGGTTGTTTAAGTGATTGTGTTCATGTGGGCTGCCTGTCCCTCGCCTACCTTTTTATTTGAAACGTTCAAAATAAATGCCTCCTTGAGGCATCACATGACTATGCAATGGTACCACACACTACTCGTAATCCAGTTTATCAATGCTTGGTCTCATTTTGCAGTCTTCACATGTGCAAAACTCACACCGATTTCAGTGGGAGCCAGGTAAGGGGTGACAGAGCTGCATGCACTAAGCTTAAGACTACTTTTATTGTTAAACTTGGTTGCAGTACCAAAAAGAAAACAAGCTCACATTGAAAGCACTAAAAATGCCTGTAAAGGAAGCTTGATGAGAATAGAAAACATTTGATCATACTTTACACATGAGATGGTTAAATTTCTACATTTGAAGCAGATGGTAATCTTCTTGAGATAGATACTTCCCTGTGGGTACATCTACACAGCAGCATTATTTTAGAATAACTGACACATCTACCCTACAAGCCTTTATTTCGAAATAATGTCGAGCTGGAGGATTTCTTACTCCGACTCATGGTAACCCTCATTTCATGAGGAGTAAGGGAAGTCAAAGTAAGACAATTCTTCCTTCGACTTCCTGCTGTGTAGACAGTGCCAAAAGCTGAATTACGCTATTTTGACTTCAGCTATGCAATTGACGTAGCTGAAGTTGTGTAGCTTAATTTGATTTTAGCCGTGCAGTATAAATGTACCCTAGGTGTTATAATAATAACAAATAATAATAATTATATTATTTGTGCAATGAACAGAATACCCTGTACGTCTTTTTACATCTGTCTTTAAATGCGGCAGGGTAATCTCTAGGTATAAACAATTTTTATCCATTCCATTTAAATTGGAAGAGGCTTAGGTTGATCATGTTCTTGGTTCTATCAATGGACTAAATTCACCTCTGGAACAAACAAGCTGAATTGCTTTGATTGGGTGTAGTGAACCCATGTTAATTCCAGTAGTCAAGCTGACCTTTGAATACTGTTGAGGTGATTCACCTGCTCAAGACTGGTTGGAAGATCGGCACTAGCATGTATTTAGAGCTAAACCAGAACAGAATGCATTGTGGAGGTCTTAAGATTTAGATAGAATCAAAGTAAAATACCACCTGACCAACGCAAACCCATCAGGGAACTTACTTCATATGGATTTAAAAGAAAAAAATCAGATTTATACATCAGTTGTTACAAGCAAGTGATATGGCCAGTTATCATTAGGCTCAAAAATTGTCTGAATGTTTTATATTGATGGAGTACTTCTAATATTGGACAATGTATTCATTTTCTTGCTGTGTTTGTGACTTCTGTAGCAATCAGAACATGAGGTGAGAGAGACAGGGTGGGAATGTGATCTGGTCATGACTCCCTAGTTCTCTTTATGGATCTGATTTCTTGAATGCTAGTAATTTTTTATAGTTGAACAGCTTTTATTTCTAGTTCTTTGGATGAATTTTGGAAATCTGTCATGTTGAAAATATGTACCCTTGTTGGAGTTTTTTTTTTACCATAGAAGAGTTTGCCTTTCACCTACAGCCCATGAATTATTTACTGAAAATAACTAACTCGTGTGGTTTTCTTTCTGTGTAAGAATGCAATTTGTTTGGGAGCAGGAGACAAACCTGTAAATGAGTACAGATCAGTTCTCTACTATCAGGTCAAACAGCCACGCTGGATGGAAACATTAAAGGTATGATACAAACATTTTTTATTTATGTTTTCCCCTTCACTTGTCAGCTCCTATCTTTTTTTTTTTAAAGGAGAAAACCATTACAGCACAACTCATATATTTTTTTAACAACAAATACCTTGAGGTCTTGAAATATAGTTGTGTGTGTGTATTACATCAACTATCAGCTAGGGATACATGATTAGTGATTTTAACATTTCAGCCTGGACTATTGGGAGGTCTTCCTATTGTAGCAGCGAAAAAAAATAAGGTCATTCTAGTTTACTTTATGTCCTGAATATACGCTATTGAAAATGAAGAACACTATTAGTTGTACTGGTGGAAAACAGAGAAAGCGAGAAGGCTGAGTGATGAAACAAGGATGGTAAATAACCTCTTGTAAATTTTAGATTTTTATGGTCTTGTATGTGTGTTAGAGAAGAACTAATAGACACCTAAGTAATCAGTATTTAATAGGAGTAGTCAGGAAGGTTCTGAAGTAGTAATTTAAAAACAGGGCTCAAGGTTGCTCAACAAGTCTACAGTCAGTGCTTTTTTGGAAGAGCGCTATGGAAGATTGGCTAAATGATGTTAGCAATCTGTGTATTATTAGTCTGTGACTGCACTAGGGTATAAAGTGAGAGTGGAAAAAGAAAAGTAGGTCTTCTGCAGCTGTAAAAATGTGTAGTTGTGTATTGTCTTAAAACCACAGACAAATGTGATATTTTGATTAACATCTTGCTTCCATTTTCAATTTTGGCAGTAACTGGAACAGATTTTGTATGAACAATGAGCAGTCCTGTGGCACCTTAGAGACTAATGAGCTTTCGTGGGTAAAACCCACTTCATCAGATGAGTTGGGGTGATTTTGTATGGAGAGCCGTTAGAAATAGCCGTGCTTAAATTATTTGAAAGTTTAAATTATATTCAAGTCAGATCAAAGTAGTATAAAATGCTGTGATTTTCAAGGTAGTGTTGATTTGTGAAATCATACAAGACTAGGTAAGCAATAAAGAGAGACAAGGTGGGTGATGTAATACCTTTTACTGGAACAACTTCTGCGGGTGAAAAAAGACTGTCTATTCATCCACAGAAATTGGCCCAATGACAGATCACTGTCAGCTTGTCACACATTAATAATATCCTGGGACCAAAATGGCTACAAATACACTGCAAATAGGAATACATGGAAGAAACACTTCAGAATTACATAATTTTCAAATCTGACTTGTGAGCTGTTAGCTCATGAGAATGTTTTATACTCACGGAGTGCTGCATATGCTGGATAGTGTATTCATTTCCTGTAGCATTGGCGACTTCTTTAGCAATCAGAATGTGAGGGAGAAAAATAGGGTGCGGATGTGATAACTCTCTAGTTCTCTTCCTGGCTTTGATAGGGCATGTCTACACAGCAGGGCTAATGTTGGAATAAGCTACGTAACTTCAGCTACGTCAATTGCGTGGCGTAAGTTGAAATAGCTTAATTCGACTTTTGGCTCTGTCAACACAGCAGGAAGTCGAAGGAAGAACACTCTTCGTTTGACTTCCCTTACTTCTCATAAAATGAGGGTTACTATGAGTCGGAGTAAGAAGTTGCCATGAGTCGGAATAACATCAGTTATTCCAAAATAACGCTGCTGTGTAGACGTACCCAGAAGGACTTGCTGTGCAGCATTGGGAAAATCATTTCACAGTTCTCTCCTGCTGTTTATCCATTGCTGAAGAGGTATAAATTACTTCCATAGGGATTTATGATGTTCAAGAGCTTTGAGAGGCATTATATGAATCCATATAATTAACATTACAAGTTCCTTTTCCTTTTTTGTTTTCTAGTACATGAATTTCTGTCAGCCCTATAACCGATGGCTTTAGCCACGCTCACATGCTCCTTGGAAGCAGTCCTGTTGTTAAGAGGAGTCCAGGCACCCAGAGCTCAGTCTGCTTCCTCCTGCTGAATCCTTTTTTATGCCCTCTTTTTGCCTTGACCGTGATGCCTCTGAGTTCGCTAGGAGTTCCAAGCAGAGAACTGCAAGCCTAGCATCTTTTCTGTACTGAGGCCAGGCCCAGGCAAATGTGTCTGGTGTACACAAGGCTTTGTAGGGCCAAGATGCAGTGGGGGACGAGTCCCACTGATTCTGCATGTATTGGTGATGGTCACAGATGTGGTCAAATGTCCCTTCTTGCCACTCAGCAAGGGTCTATGAGGAGCCCCACTTCACTGGGGTTTATGTGCCTTAGGAGTTGAACGGAATTCAGGCATTGCCTCTGACTGGGGCCCTCAATGTACTCACAGGGTATCCACTATCTAGTACATGCTTCTGAACACTGAGATGTGGTGATCCAACTGCTAACCTCCCTTCCCTCCCCGTTACCAGCGTTGACCCCTCATCCTCTCCTATAGCTTAAATATTCCCTCTTTAAGAACTCCAGCCATAAGAGTGCTCCGCATCCGTGTGCTAATCTTGAAAGGGTGTATGATGGATGTAATACATAATGCACAGACTGACTTTAACAGCATTTTAAATCACCTTTGCTCTTAAATGACCAGAAATAGATATATATATATAGATAAGTCTATATATCTCTCATTTCCTCACCAGTCCAGAGCATGGATTGGATCAAAGTTCTCTGGGTCTTTGCAGGCTACTTCTGCTTCAACACGGGGGTTGGTTATAATCTTAGAGACTTTCCACATGTTCTTTGTCACTATCTCCCTCCAGGTCAGCTTGCTGTGATGTTGGTTGTTCCTAAGTGGAGCTTCCTGCTTGGTGAAAGCATGCCGCTTCTCTTCCCTTTTCTCCTACCCAAGGCTTCCCGTGCATTTCCAACTCCCTCAGGTTGATATACCCCATCATTAACACCTGGCTCCTTTGTCCTGCTGCAAGTAATTTTCCATTCTTCAAACCCAAGTCTACACACAAACTGGAGGGAGTGGCTTCTCCCAGTTGTAGATATCCTCCTCCTTAGCATATCTACTGAGCAACCAGCGTACAGTCCTTACTGGCAACTACTTTCCATTGTCTGTTGTCTGGAAGAGACGTGCTTACAATCTTGTCTGCAATAGTGGGTAGGCAGAGGCATTTCTTGCTGCAGCAGTTTTTGATACGAACCACTTCACAATAACCACCAGAATTTGTAAATTGTACAGCTCGCCTAGATTGCATGAGTGGCTAACACAGAAGTTAAAGGAATGGTGGATATTGATTTCCAAGTAGACAAATTTCATTATATGCCATAACTTTTTTTTTCTAATAAAAGGTGGCAGTCCCCATCGAAGACATGCAAAAGATACACCTGCGTTTCATGTTCAGACATAGGTCACCTCAAGAGTGTAAGTATAGAATTATTATTTTTTGTTTGCAATCAAGGTTGCTAATCTTTAGAATTTAATGTATGATTTTGTACTTCGTAGCTAAAGACAAGGGAGAAAAGAATTTTGCAATGGCCTATGTGAAGCTAATGAAGGAGGACGGTACAACTCTACAAGATGGCTTACATGAGTTGGTAATCTTAAAGGTATAGTATGAAGGTTGTTGCATAGAGGGAATTATTGTTTTCACTGACTCTTTCACTGTGCAGTCTTCTATGATATTCCCAATTTTCCATTGTCTTCTCCTCATTATCTTATTAAACACTTAAGTTATGTGATCCTTCTTCCAGATGTATCTTTCTCTAGACCTAATCAAGATGACCCAAAACATTTGCTATAGGTAAGTATCATTGTAGAGTGACAAAGGACAGTAGCTGTTCCCACATTTTAACCTTTGTTGGCCTGCATCAAGTCTACTATATTTAGGGCAACCATATTTCCCTATGCTGAATACAGGACACCTGGTAAAATTACTGATAGTGATGTGAATTCGACAGCAGGCAAGTGAGGGAGGAAGGGAGGCTATTGCAGAGCTCATCTCTTCTTCCCCACCACTGCTCACATGTGGCTGGAACTGGCTTGTCCCTTCCTGCCCCCAGAGTGTCAAAAGGCAGCTAGCATCTCCAGGCTGCTGCTGGCCACTGACATAATCCAGTCACCTCCTGTACCCAGGATAAAGTGTTGGGCAGTAAGTTCTAAGGCTGCATTATGCACCAAGGCCCAGGAAACTTGTAGGGGTTTCAGTGAAGCCAGCCAGAGAGGTGGCTCAGCAGAGGAAGGTATCTAAGGGTCAGAGCAGCCTGACATTCTCTGGGAGCTGGACCTATGGCTGAGGGGTGGGGACAGGTGAAGAGACAGGTGACGAGGGTGCTAAGCCCCTGTCCCAGGGGCTGCTGTGGAACATGCAGATTTGGGGTGTGAACAGGCTAGAAATAGCTTCCACCTGCCACTCCAGAGCTCAGCTGAGGGGCAGAGAGGCTTCCCCATGCCGATGCTGTGTGGGGCTTTGGAACATGCAGGGCTTGGCTCTTCCTGGCCAGCGCCCCAGGCTGGAAGGTCCTGGCCTTTCCCAGAGTGCCAGCCCAGCCAGAGACAGTGGGGGAAGGAAGGATCTGGCTGTTGGTGAGCTCCATGCTCCAGTCAGGGGCTGGTTCTCTGCAAAGCACTGGGAGTGGGATGCAGCCTACTGGGGGCATGTGGATGAGCAGTAGGCCCAGGGGTGGGATTGAAGAGGCAAAGCAGGTGGACAGTGAGAGGGGAAGCACATACAGGACTGATGGGTGAGTAGGAGTGTGAATACCTAACTCACCATCACCTGGCCATCCTCGCCAACCACCGCAGCCTGTGCCAGCTTGGAAACAAGATGGAGGGGACGTCCCTGCTGCCTCAGAGCTGGTACACAGCAGGAGCTGCGCTGACGGACCAGTAGGAGGAACAGCTGGCCTTGCGCACTTCATTTTTGTCCTCCCACCAGTCTTGCACACCCACCCCATTCATCAACCACTTGACTCCCCCCCCTCCCCACTCCAGCCTCTGATGGGGTGGGGTAAAGGGGGCAACTGCCCCGGGGCCCAGTGATACAAAGGGTCCAAGGCTTCTGACCACCACTGCTACTGCTGGAGCCTGAGGCCCTTCAAATTGCCACTGGAGCACAGTGCAGCAGTCTCTGGGCAGTGCTAAGGGCTGAGGGAGGGGCATGCCATGGTTCAAGCAGCCCTGAGGACTGGCTGCTCCTAGCCTCGCCCCTTCCACCTAAGGTCCTGCCCCTTCTGGTAGCACAGAGCTGGACCGGCAGGGCTGTTATCTCCCCTGTGCCCCCACCCCACCAGCAGGCAGGTAGCGAACAGGGATCTGGCTAGTAGTAGGCCCCTCCCAGTACTCACGAGGGGGAAACGGAAAATACAGGACAATTTGCCCATTTGAAATAAAAAGTCGGGGTTCCTGCATGAGGGCTTAAATATGGGACTGTCCCTTTAAAAACAGGAGATCTAGTCACCCTAATTATATCCCTACTTCTAGAAGACTGGGCCAGAACTCAGTACCTGGACTTAAACCATCATTAGATCTTGGAATAAAGTTCAGTCAGATGCTGATTCATTTCATTTCATCATGATCTCTCCTGCCTCATGAACAGTTTGTGACTTGCTTGTATTTGTTAGGGGTTAGTTGGTTTATAATAAAAATCAACAATTCTTTGCTGGGGATTGTGTATTAAGTTGTAGGGATTTGCTATCAGGCATCTGAACAGTGCTGGTTAGTCCCAACTGGCTGCAAATAACCTGGGTGATTTCCTTCCCTCCCCCCAGATGGGTGCATTATATTGTAATTAGGTTTTCCAGGCAGTTAGTGAAGACTGGGAATTAGAAATGAATTTCCTGCCAATATTTTCAAACCTGTACTTAATTAGCTGTTTCCAAATGTGTTCTGTTCAGTAAATTAGTTTTCTGTAATATTCATGGCAAGCTAAAAAAGAAGCATGCACACAACTAAAGTAAATTGTTTATAAATTCCAATGGAGACTAATGGATTTTTTTTAGATATTTGCTCACCTGTTGTTGGTGCTAAAATTGATAAATATTGAGGCCAGGAGGGACCATTATGATCATCTAGTCATGACTGATTGTATAAGGCAACTCATAAAATTCAGCAACTGATTCCTGCATCAAGCTCATGACTTCATTTTAGAAATGTTAAATGGAGTTGGCACATTATCTTTATGGTAAAGAGACCGATCATTTCTGACACAGAAATGTTACTTCTAGAATTCACACACGGAAACACAAATGGTAAGCATTCAAAAAAAAAAAAACATGACCCAGGATCCCAGAAATGGAGGGGTTTTAAACTCAAGAGGTTTTAAATACCTTTTTAAGTTGTGAGGGGTTTTTTGCCTTCTGATGTGCAGTCCTTTGGCATGCGCTTGAATCATGTTTTCATGAATTCTCTGAAACCATGAGGGCTAGAAACATTTTATCCGGAATGAAAGCTGAGACGCTCATGTAACATGCTTTTTAAACGTTGCCTAATTTGTGAGGCTGATAAAATTGTAGGCAACACTTGCCAATGTTCTAGTACATCTTCAGCTTCAAAAGCCACCTTGCCGCTCTCAATAGATCTGATAATTTTCAGGCTTTTCCTGAGTTTTGCTCGATTGCAGCTAATGAATGGAGATCTCCTCATGGGATGGAAACCCGATGCTTTTTAATGCTTTTGAATGAGCATATATTCTTTTCTATATCTCGGCAGACTGGGAAGCATCCTTGCCCTCTCTTAGGGTACGCTTACACTTGCTCCCTAGTGTGAACTAGGGATGCAAATGTAGGCGACCGAAATTGCTAATGAAGCGGAGTAACATTTTTTGAGGAGTAACGTTAGTTCGAACAAAGGGGTTTGATTCGAACGAATGCGTCCCGGCGTGCACTTCCTGTTTTGAATCAGCTGGCGATCGGAATAGCGCGCCGGCGAGATCATGATAATGAAGCGTGGGATATTTAAATCCCCGCTTCATTAGCAATTTCAGTCGCCTATATTTGAATCCCTAGTTCGAACTAGGGAGCAAGTGTAGACATACCCTCTGGGATGCATTAGCAGAAATTATCTCAAGAACTATTTGAAGCAGACACCCTAGGTCTGCTTGCCCAGAGAACCTACTCTTCATAGGCCACATCTTTTGGCGCTATTGTAAATGTCAGACTATATCTTCTGAATCTAGAGCTTCAGTGCTGAGTACAAATTTCAGGTGGGCACATTCTTCTCCACATCTGCTACACTTGGTCTGCAGGTCTGACAGCTCTATAGTCTGATATGGTCTGGAAATTCAGTGTCAAACCTGAACAGCCGCATGCCTTTTGAATAGCTGCAACAGTATTTGGTATAAAACTGAATTTGTTGGCTGCACAGTATGATACAAGTAGCCACTCCAAGAGTTATAGTTAGTTTTTCCCCCCTCTTTTCCTATCCTAGGACCTACTATTTCATAAGAAGAGATTAACTTTTTATAAGTCTCCACCTTAGTCTGGCTAAAGTGGTTCCCCCATTTTAAAAGGCTTAGTTTCTTTTGTTAAAAGCTTTGGTTTTCTGTGTTGGGAAGATTGTTTTCAGTGGAGTCTTAATTGTCATCTGAGTATAGTTTACCCTCATTTCTCATTTCTGAATCATTCTAATGTAATCAATCAGGATTTTCTGATGGACTGCATTCAGTCTGTCGCAGTGTCTTTCCTCCCTAATTAATATTCAAGTGCAAAACACTGAGTACCCGAATACAGATTGACTGTGTCTTGTACAAAATTATAATGTCATTTTCTTTGCTCTTCACTATTCACAGGATCTCTTAGAAGGCCAACCGCTATTCTGTTTTGATTGCTCCCATGTGGCATGTCTTCAAACTAGAAGAAATAATCTTCCCATTTTACATCTTGCTGATTATTCCTGCATATGATCTCGGAAGGCATGTCTACACTAGGAAATTATTTCTAAGTAACTTATTTTGAAATAACTCCTGAAATAATAATTTTGAAATAGCATGTCCACACTACAGGGAAGCCTTGCAGTTAGTCTAAGGCAGCCTCCGTTAATATGGACGTGCTACCTCGATGTAAAGCCTCAGGAAGCACTGGGGATTAATTTGTTTGAATTACTCTTGGGAGTAGTTGTTTTGAAATAGTGGTACTGGAGTATTCACGCTACTGCTATCTCAAAATAGCTATTTCCAAATAAGCATTATTCATTGTGGAAAGCAGGAGTTATTATTTTGAAATAACCATCCCATTACTTTGAAGTAATGGGCTTGGTAATGAGGATGCTCCGCTTGTTATTTTGAAATAAGGGGTGTTATTCTGCAATAGTATAATATAGACCAGGACTGAGATACCGCCTTTCCCCGCTATCTAGATGGTCCAGGCCACTCCCCTGTTGGATCTCAATTATTGAAATATCTTTTTCACTGACCTTGAAAAATGCGTTCGTGGTGCCCCTCTCCTTATTATCCACTCAAAATGGTGCTTCAAAGAACAATTTCCAGGATTGTTGCTTTGACCACGTCACACTCTTTACATCCTTTCACTGCTGTCTTCTCCATATCATCAAACACAGACTACTTTGCCATTTTCTGGGCCCTTCATGTCCTATCCCACTTTACTTGTCTGTCATGTGCTACTGAGAGAGCAACTCCAGCCCTCATTCTGACGCTACTACCAGTCAGTATTGTCCACTTATTACATTTTCAAAAAGTCACCTTTGCAATTTCTTCCAGGCTGCCCTTTGCATGTGGGACATAGCACCCTCAAAAATCAGCCCTCCTTAAAACCTTCCTGTGGTGTCTATTAAAAGAAACCTCGACAGTGGTCAGGTGGCTGATGGGCTGAGACTGCAGCTTCCTGCAGACCAGCATTGTCTCAAGGTTTACTTGACCTCCCCCATCTATGCATATTCATCAGTTCTCTCTTACCTATGCATTTTTGGTCAGGGATCATTTCTCTTTTGTGTGTGCTGTGCCTAACACTTGTCCACAACTATGGTTCTTATGCACTCCTGCCATACAAATAATGCACAACTAATATCTTTCCAGGGTGACAGTAAGAAAATGGAGGACGCCAGTGCATATTTGACTCTACCTTCCTCTCGCCAATATGTGGAAAATAAAGGCTTGACCTTAAGCCGAAGTGCCAGCAGCATAGGAGGACTGTCAGTAAGCGCCCGGGATGCCTTTTCTATTTCAACTCTGGTTTGTTCAACAAAGCTAACTCAAAATGGTATGCCATTCAGATTCTTGTGGAAGTATTTGAAAAAGGCTGCTCCCCGTTCTTAACTCACCCTGAAGTTAAAAGCTGTCTTCTCTGCCATTTATTTCAGTCGGTTTGCTGGGTCTTTTAAAGTGGCGCATGAAACCAGAGCTGCTACAGGAAAATTTAGAAAAACTGAAGATTGTGGATGGGGAGGAAGTTGTGAAGGTACTGCCTTTTGAATGTTACATTCCCATCCCTGATGTTAGAGCTCTGTAAACATCAGCCTTCTGGGTTCCCCCTTTTCCAGATGATTTTGTGAGCCTGCTGCTTCTCTTTTGATAGAGGATGGAACAGCGAGGCTTCTGTCTATCTGTTCATGGTGTTCAACAGTCATCTGACAGAGGGGATCAGATACTGCTGTGGATGGTTATTCATGACATCAGTTCTCTTTTTCCATTCAGTAGAGTAGGTATGCCATTGTTATTCCTAGTCTTCCTCCACAGAATGGACAAAATACGTCATTTCATTGATTTGGGAAGAGGTGATACTGTGGGTTCTCAGACGCTCATCACTCTTCCCTTAGGTCAGATACAATTTTCTCTCATCGGATAAAAATCATTAAAATGATGATGTTTTGTCATTAAGGGTATGTCTGCACAGCCGGGCTTAACTCGAAGTAAGCTATGCAAATGGAGCTACGTCAATTGCAAAGCTTATTTCGAAATTGGGAGCGTCTACACAACACTTATTTCAAAATAGAGGGCTCATCCTTCAACTTCCCTTACTCCTCATACAATGAGGGTTACAGGAGTAGGAGTAAGAAGTCCTCCGGCTGGACAGTATTTTGACATTATTTTGAAATAATTGCCTGCTGTGTAGACACGGACTAAGGTATTTCAAAATAATGTTGCTGTGTAGACGTACCCTATGTGTATAATATGCTCACATGAAACAATTTCCAATATATCTTAGTAGCAATACTGGTGACAGTGAAATACAGTGTGCACACTTACAGGGATTAATTCAATGAGGCTGATAAGGATACTTTTTAAATAGATACTTGTGCTACGCATAATATGGATTGAGAAAATCATGTAGCCACCACAGGAATGTAACTTAGGATTTCATTACGATTATGAATAACATCTTAAATGTTCCTGTATTAGATAGTTTGATGTCAGAAATTCCCATGTTCCTATTCCTTGGGAAATGCTTGAACAAATGTGCAAGGGTCCAATACATTTGTTGTTAAGCTCATTTCATTTGACTCCCTAGCAAATATGGACATTTAGCCCAAGGTATTTGACCTTTTGCTGCCATATATATAACATTCATTTGACTGTATATCCCTTTGCAAATTTGAAATGCACACACAGAAAAAAAAATTGACATAATAACATAACAGATGTTTATCCTAGATGAGTGGATTAGAGATTATAATACTGAAAAAGCTATTGGATAAAGCTGAGGCCCTTTATGTTAACAAATGCAAGTGTTAAATATCTTGCACTTTAAATATCAACTGTTTATTACTCCATATAAAGAATATTTCCAAGACTGCAGAAGTAGCTAAATCTGGCAGATACAAATCTCAAGGGAAATAAATTTTGCCACTTCTCTTCCTAAAGATGTCTGTCTCCAATTTTTATTTTAATGTTTTTTTCCAGAAGGGAGAAAGATGGGTTAATCTTGGTCTTTCTCCTTGCCAAATATTATTCCCCATGTGTGTATCTATGGCTATCTCGACACTGCAGAGCTATTTCGTAATACTGAAGCTCTACCGCAAACAAGGAACACGTCTGCATTTCTGAAAAAAATTTCGGTAAAGCAGACGCGTTTTTTCAGCATCCCTGTAAACCTCGTTCTACGAGGAAGAAGGGATGTTCTGAAAAAGGGTTTTTTTTTCCTGACATTTGGCCCCATGTAGATGGGCCAAATGCTGGAAAATCTTCTTTCAGAAGAAAAGTGGAAAAAGATATGCAAATTGCGAACTGCAATTTGCGTATCTTTTTCTGACTTTTCCCTGCAGTGTAGACATAGCCTATATCTGTCTATCTATTCATCATGAGCAGAGGCAGTGATACTGTCCTGTAATCTAACAGGGATAGCTCATTTTCCTTCTTCTTGGAGCCTCACACACTTTTCTAAGACACCAAGCCTGATAAAGGGAATATTGCTCAGCGAACTCAGTCCCATAAATATTCGAGACATAGTAGTAGTCTATCTTTTGTGGATCCTTAATTCAGAACCTTACTGTTTCCACATGCCTTAGCCAATGTAAGCATGTTATCATGGCTAGTTGGTGGGGCCATGTTTTTTCCCATGGCAGTTTGTATGTGTTCAAATCTTTGGGAAAATAATTATCTCATTTTCAGCCCAGCATCAGGCCTTTGCACCTGCAGTTTACTCTTCAGGAAACCTTAAAACTGACTGACGAGCAGGTCACAAGGGCTTGTACACTTCATACCTGTGGCCCATGAATATAATCTCTGGCTATGTGATCAGTTATTTCTTGTGAAGTCAATCACTTTTTGGTTTTTTAGGTTCTCTGAGATATTGTTCAGTCTTTATATCTCCCCCACGTACACATTTAAATGTCAGTAACCTCTTGCAAATGTAGTAGTGCATATTGCCCAATTGACACTGCTATTGGTGCATGTTTTTTTAGTGGGCACAAGTTATTCTACTTCTTGCTTTTTCAAGTCACAGTCTGATTTTCATTTGAAAGACAAAAGAGGAACAGTTACAGAAGTGTCATTATCTGAATATGCCAGTGCAAAGAAGGATAGAAAAAAACCTAAAGTGTCCATGACAGGACAACTTGGCTACGTCTAGACTAAATTAGATGTATCGCAATTGCTAATGAAGCAGGGATTTAAATCTCCCCCCTTCATTTGCATAAAAATGGCTGCCGCTTTTTTTCCGCATGGAGCTTTGCCGGAAAAAAGCGCCAGTCTAGACGCTGATCTTGCGGAAAATAAAGACTTTTCTGAAAGATCCCTTATCCCTTTTTTCCGGCAAAGCTCCGTGCGGGAAAAAAAGCGGCAGCCATTTTTATGCTAATGAAGCGGGGGAGATTTAAATCCCTGCTTCATTAGCAATTGCGATACGTCTAATTTACATCCCTTTTCCGAAAAAGGGATGTAGTCTAGAGATAGCCCTTGAGTATTGTTGAATGCAATCATTCAAAAATCAAGAGATAGACTTTAAAATATTCAGGAATTTTTAAAAAAAATAATTGTGACTATATTTGCTTTCTGGCTGTTAAACATGCAGGGAACATGTTTTCAGGCCTTTGTTCACAACCACGAGGGCTGGAAATTTACATCAGACACATACGTATTACTTGTACAGCAGATGCAGTCTCTCTCTGAAACGGTAATGCACTTGAAGGGCACAGTTGGAGATGAAATTGGAGAAGGAATAGTCAGGGCTCAGGGGGAGAATGGGATATTGAGTGGGTTGGAGATGCCATTTAAAATTTGAAAAAATCTGTGGCTTGCATCTTCTGTGTCAATTGATTCTGTTCAGGCAAGAGCAAGAGTATGATTGCAGTTATAGCCACAATTCTAACTGGACAAAGAGG
This sequence comes from Pelochelys cantorii, assembly GCA_032595735.1. NCBI lineage: Eukaryota > Metazoa > Chordata > Testudines > Trionychidae > Pelochelys > Pelochelys cantorii. Next base: position 36,348,156 of record CM064340.1, read on the forward strand.
CATAAACCAGAAGTTGATACTGTGTATGTTGTTTATGTTGAATGCACATAACGGAAATGCACTTCAACTCTAATGTGGTATATTGCATCAGAGGATGTACCATCAGCCACCCTCCCTTTGGTTAACAGTATACAATTATGAGGTCTCTGATACCACTGTTCATGACTTCCTTTTTATATAACTTCTTAAGAGTCTCTCATGATACTGAGACTTGCTGGGTTGGCCTTGTTTTTGAGACCATGTCTGTGTTCTGACAATAAAGTGAGCAAATGTTTAGCACGCTTCCTGGTTTTTCTCCCCACGATTAAATGGTAGCTCATTCTATATGGTCACATCGCTGCAATACAATGGTGGAGAGGGCATATGCTAGGAACCAGGCAAAATTAAGGACTCAGGGATGGGGAGAATGTGTATTTGACTTGCAATCTCTTGCAGTCGAAGGTGCAAAAGCTATCTAGAACTTGCCTAATGAGCAAGGGGAAGCTTGTTGAAAATGGAAGGAGACCTAATTGGATGAAACAACAAGCTCAAAATGGGTATGAGGAGGAAGCACAGAGCATACAAGAAAAGGGAAAAAAAAGGTTGATCAGCAAAGAGGGAGACTAGAAAATATAGGAATTAAGTGAGAGTTGCCAAAAGTCAAGTTCAGAGTAGTAAAAGATTATTTAGGCACATAAATAAATAAAACAAGGAAAGAAGAAGCAGGGCCTCTCAGCAGTGAAGATGTTGTTGTGATGAAAGATGATCTAGGTATGATGCAGGAACTTGGTTTCCATTAGTAATAATGTAAAACAGGGTGGGGTTGCATGCATGTAAGATAGCTACTGGAAATGAATGTATAGAATGGAAATTACTACTTCTGCGCCAAAAGCAAAACTAATTTTTAAAATGCTTTAAATTGGGGGAACTGGATAACTTCTGCCCTAGAACACATAAAGAAGTAGCACATGAATTTCTGAGTCCTGTAGTAAGGATTTTTCAACAGCCTACCAAATTGTAGGTGCTACTATGTGACAAGAGAATAGCAACTGGAGTACTTACATTTAAGAAGGAAACAAAAGTGATCCATGCAAATACAGACCCGTTAGTCTGATTTCCGTATATGCCAGACAAATTGTGAAGGAATGAATAATTTGACATAAATAGGAACTAATGCAACATGGTTTTACCAAAGGTAGGTTGTGTCAGACTAACTAGACTTCTTTCTTTGATGCCTTATTCTCTGGACAAGAGAAGTGTGATAAATTAGATAGGTGTGGACTTTAGTAAAGCACTTAATAAATGACAATGAAAGCCCATATCACAGATTACAGATTCTCTTCAACACAACACAGAGCTCTGGAATTTGATGGTATCTGTTGAAAATGAATAGTTTTTATCCAAGGAATAGCATTTGCGTTCAGACACAAATACTTCCTGACACCTCCAGAATGATACTAATGAAAACCTTCTCTGATGCTTAAAGTTTTGAAAGAGGTATAATCTTCAGTGCAGACCTCAGCCACTAATTAAAGGGGTTAGTAAAATATTTCTTTGTGGGAAAGCAACTCCATAATGATCCACAAAAAGGTTTTTTCTTCACCTGCCTCCAAAGCATTTAAGGCTGACCACTGTCAGGGCGGATAATGAGAACAGATGGGTTTCTGGCCTGATCCATTATGCTTTCTTATTCTCAAGTGGGTTCAAAGCTTTATGTATCTGAGGACTAATTTTGCTGCCTTTGTTTTACCGCAGCAGGAATTTTCTTTGTGCAGACAACACAGGATTGGGACATTAGTGACAAAGTGGTGCTTTTCACGAATGTTTGGAGACACTCAACTATCCATCTAAATTGTAATTTTGGGCCTGTCAAAGATAGTTGATTTTTTTTTAAATAGAAGAGAATAATACTAAACATTGCCCACAAACTTACTGGGTAAAGGAATATTTTCTCAGTATGTGCTTTCTGCTGCTGTCAGATATACAAGAGGAAAAGTATTGTTTTTTATAGCTGGGTTAGATATGTTGAGTTCTTTCGAAAAACAGGAATATATTATTAATGCCCTGTCTCCTTAAAACAAATACAAGGTGGGTTATGAATTTGTGGAAAATTACTGTGTAATGTTAGTCTGTATAATAAGTATGGAATACATAAAGAAAATGCACCCAAATTAGGAATAATGTAATTTAAATCAACTTTACTGTTTAAGTCTAAAAGCAACTAATACTGTAGTAGCCACCTGTGTTCTATGGAGCTTGGGATGGTGGGCAGGGAGGGAAGCCCAGTACACACCACGGAGTGGAGCTGGAGCCAAAGCCAAGACAGATCAATGGGGTCTGACTTTTGACTCTAATGGCTTTGGCTCAGGCTCTGGTGGGATAAACATCTTTTGTGCTGTTATCTTTTCAAGATGAAAAGAGCAAATATTGATCTATATCACTCACAAAGACAGGAATTGTTTTAATTCTATACAAACTACAGATAGTGATTGGTTTTTATTGATGCTAAGGCTTTGAACTATGTGTATATTATGGACTAACTATCTGAATCTTCAGTGACATGGATGGCTTCCAGAAACTAAAGGCTTTATCCTCCAAAGTGCATCATAACACAACTTTTTCCGAGGGGCCTCCAAAACCCGTCCATCCAATCCAATCCAAACCATGTTCCATTAACTGTAATATGAGCTCTCTGTAATTTGATTTTTCAAGTTAATTAAATTATTTTGTCTTGTTTCATTTTCTGTCATGTAGTTTCTCCAAGACACCTTGGATGCCCTGTTTAACATCATGATGGAACATTCCCATAGTGATGCGTATGACATTCTAGTCTTCGATGCACTGGTAAGAATCATCATGGGGGGAAAAAAGACTATACTGCAAATAGAAAAAATGAGCAAATGGATTCACAATTCACTGAAGGTGCTGCATTACTAGAGTGTCTTAAAAGGGACTCCATAGAGAATATGTACCTCAAGAATTTGTATTAAAACAATTTCAAGACTAGTTGATGAAATGTTGCCTTTTGAGTGTGTAACACTGAGTGGAGTGGCCTATGACCATAAGTGCCAACATCAGAGCAGACTGTCAAAAAAAAAAAAAAAAAAAAAAAGGAGGGGGAAGGCAGAATCTGAAACTGGTGATATCTTCCATAATTCTGTAACAAATGTGATCTCCAAAGGACTGCAACTGACTTACCATGAAGGTACAAAAAGTCCCCTTGGGTAATCATGTTTATCTTGCCACTCATGCAAACTAGACTAAGGGCTTGTCTAAACTGGCACATTTTAAAAAGTGAGAGTGTCGACACTGCAATGCAACTTTTGTCGGGAAAAACAGCCAGTCTGGGTGACCAAAAACTTCCAGTCCTGTGAGAGACATTTGTCTTTTCCCTTCCCTTTATTGTCAAAAAATAGTCAGTACTATTTGTTTGTTGAGAAAACTGGCTTCTGCCAGTATCCTACTATGCCTGCCCTGAGGGCTCTTCTTAGAGTTTTGTGATCTCTGCTGCCTTGCAGGAATGTGCCCCTCACTTGGCATGTGCCCCTCCCCTTTCAAAGCTCTGGGGAGTACCTGACAGCTGAGTGAGCTGCTCTGCTTGGGGAACAAACAAAGAGCAAATCATTGGAATGCTCCTGTTCTGCCCTCCTAGGAAACAAGGTGGCAGGCAGGCAGGCTGCTGCTGCAGGGGGAAGGGGTGAAGAGACTGCTGTGCTGCTTGGACATTTCTCAGCATGGAGAGCTCACAGAGCTGCCAGGGAATCCTAAGAAGCACAGGGATCAGCTCTGCTTTCCCACAACACTGCATTGTGAGATGTTTAACCATATTGCTTTACTCTGTCATCAGAGTGCTAGCAATAGGGCCATGAAATGTCAACTATGGGAGGCAGAAAAACTAGTTTGACTAGTTTTCACTTTTGGCGACATTTGCATGTCCACAGCACTTTTGTTGCCGAACCTGCCCAGTGCAGACATAGCCTAAGAGATACATGATCACTTACACCAAAGGTCACAAAATATTCAAGTTGCTTCCAGTCTCAAGAGACCAGTCACTTACCCCACATGACTTTATGCCTAAGTTCTCTTACCAAAGACAACACTTGTAGTGAGACCTATAGTAAACTAAGAATTTATTGATTAGGAAACATACATCAGAGTTATTTCCAGGTTAAAGCAGTCAATGTCCACACAAATGAATTAACCTGTGGTTTCAAAAGGTGACAGATGTAGACATATATCCATTCAAAATGCCTTTCAGGGCAAATTCAAAGTAACTATGCTTCAGTTTAGCACCTCTGGCTCAGATGTATAGTTTTCCTTGGTTCTCCTGTTTAATTTCCTACTCCACCATTGAAGCTGATGGTAAGGGCTTACTTACATGTAGCACCTTTGTGGGTGTGATAGACCCATTAATAAAGTCTTTGTTTTGTGATGTTCCACAATAGCCCATTTAGTTCTGATAGTCTTTCTTGATGGACAGTGGACCATTTTTTTCTGACCAGATTCACTTGATCATAGCAAGCACTTCTACTATTACAGAACAAAACTTACAGATCACCTCATAAGCAGGGCATATGGACATGATGAGTGAAATTAATACATGAAGCAACTCAAAAGCATTTCATAAAGTCTAACAATAAAGTACCAGTAAATCCAGTGTCCATTGTAACCGTGCTAACATAGGTGAGCTGGACTGGTGCTCAGTAGTGAATGTCAGTGTTCAGCTGATGCCAAAGCCTTGGCCAGAGCTGGCACCTGGACTGGCAACGTCGGAAAGACTAGCTAAATTTGTTCCAATTGTGCATCAACGGGTATGTCTAGACTACATTGTTCTGTCGAAAGAGCCATGTAAACTAGCTTACCCGACATAGTCAATGAAGTGGGGATTTAAATAATCCCCGCTTCATTAAAATAAAAATGGCCGCCGCACTGAGCCGACAATCAGCTGATCCGGCACAGCGCGGGAGTCTAGATGAGGATCGGTCAACAAGGGAAGCCTTTGTCGACCGCTCCCTTATGCCTCGTGAAACAAGGTTTACAGGAGCGGTTGACAAAGGCTTCCCTTGTCAACCGATCCGCATCTAGACTCCTGCGCTGTGCCGGATCAGCTGATTGTCGGCACAGCGTGGCGGCCATTTTTATTTTAATGAAGCAGGGATTATTTAAATCCCCGCTTCATTGACTATGTCGGGTAAGATAGTTTACATGGCTCTGTTGACAGAGCCATGTAGTCTAGATGTACCCAACATGTGCACCATGTAAGTTCTTTGAAGTTAATGTTTCAGAATGATAAATACTCCAGGAACCTGATATTGCTGTTTTAATGTTGTGTGGGTGGGTGTGTGGCACACACTAATTAGATTAATCTCTGTTTAGATTTATATAATAGGACTTATTGCAGACAGGAAATTTCAACATTTCAATACTGTTCTGGAGGCTTATATCCAGCAGCACTTCAGTGCAACTTTGGCTTACAAGTAAGTTTTATTCTTTTCTTTACATGTTTTCTTGTCTCTTTTTAAAAACCCCCATCACTTTTTGAAAGTTAACAAGCCACTTGTATCTCATTAGATGTCTTGACTTGATAAATTACTAGGATGCATTGGCCAAATTGGAACCTTTTTGTTTGTTTAGCTGTCCTACAGGCCAAACGATTATGGATTTCAAAGAGGACAAAACAAGTGTAAGTCCTGAAGAAAAGCATTAGGGATCCAGGGTTTTGTCCATTATGAAGCAGACTGATTATACCAGTTTTGTTCAAACTCTGGCAGAAAGCCACTAGTGATGAAAAGCCTCAGAAGGCACTGGTTAGCTGCACAGCAATGAATAAACCTCTCCTTGGCTAAGGAACCTGCAGCCAGATATCATGGCCTCAAAATTCAGCAGAGTTTGCTTGGGATGGTTGTGATTATGACAGTTAGTATTGAATTCAGCACATTCCTCCATTTGCAGGGATTCTATAGAGTCACTCACAAACATTTCAGCTCTGCTTCCTATGTGGAATCCCAGGTACTTCTATCTCCACTCACTAGAATGTAATGGGTTGTGCTGGAATAGGTGCAGTTGACCAAAGGTCAATTCAGTTGTGATTCAAGACAAGAACATTATCTGCTGAAGATGCTTATGCAGCTTCATAAACTGGCTCGTAAAAAGTTCCCAGGATTTTAATACTGTAATGAAAGAATCTATAATAATTGTAGTTCATCACAAATTTTGTCACTGGCATTTTTTTTGGCAAAAATGTTTAATTTGTCCACAAAAACTTTTCATAAAGCAGGAGTGTGTTTCCAACTTGAAAAAACATCAATAGTCTTTTGTTTTGGATATTCTTGAAATTAAACTTCAGCTTTTCAGTTTGAAAATGTACATTTTGAAAGGTATGCTTAATTGGACTGAGAACGGTTAAAAAGGCAGGGAGGAAGGGAACTGGGATAGTTTTATGTTAACAAATATTTGAGATTGTGACTGTCCCAATTCAAGATACGTGTGTGTGTATGGGAGGTGGGGTTTGAGAAGGTCAAACACTCAAATGTTCCCGGGAATGGAAAACTGTTTTCCACCCACCTTTAATAATGAATCAGTAGGGCCCCGTTTAAGGTTAACATGACACTTCTGAAAATGTATTGCCCAAAACTGAGAAACTTGGGCTGTCTGTAGATGGGAGACTGTCAGCAGAACCCCATAGTGTAAACATAGCCTACACTGACAGAAGGGGTTTCCTCCATTGGTGCAGGAATGTATATGTACATGGTGGGCAAAACCACCCATAACATTGTATGCACCTTACTTCCTCGTACAACTGACACTAAAAAGTATGCCGCTGAATCAGTTTCCACATTTGTGAGCTATGATGCTGATGCTTTTTGTATTTGAAGAAATATATCATTGCAAAGTAGGTTATTTGCCGCTCATTCTCATCATATCTTCAGGTTTCCTGCAATTGGCATGTATAGTAGTCAAACTATTTTTATATTTGCTGAGTCTTGATGCATGGTTACTGAACTGCAGATGAACAGTGTTGAGTAATGTACTGAGGCAAAGCCAGATATGGAAGTGCATTTTTAAAACAAAGTTTGTGTTTTTAAATTATCCTTAACTCAGGAAGCTAATGACAGTTCTGAAGACTTATTTGGATACTTCCAGCAGAGGAGAGCAATGTGAGCCTATACTGAGAACTTTGAAAGCACTAGAATATGTGTTCAAATTCATTGTTCGGTCAAGAACGTTATTTTCACAGTAAGTACTTATCACGTGCCTATATGAACTTTCTGATCATCTTATCGCAAGCTGAATGTGAAAGTTATCAGATACTTGGTGGTGTACTTGGCCTACAGTTAAAGGATTAATACTTTATCCAGAAGATTAATTTTTTTGTAATGAAAATTGTCACAAAAAGTAAACATCCACTTTCCATTTAATTTGCAGCAAAAATGTTGAGTCCTACTAAGATAATAATGATCTTTCTTGAAAGAGGATTACCAATGAGGTCAGATTGTTTTGCCATCTGTTTGGCTTGGGCCAAATAGCAGGACAGATGGCCTGAAGTTTAGATGCTTGCTTTTCATATTATTGTATTTAACAGATTAGACTTTTGCATAGCACCATGTAATAATTTTGGACGAACATACTTGAATTGAGTTTTAGAGGCTCAGTTATCCAGTTAAGAAGCTGGAGGATTAATTTTAGAGGGAATGATTCAAAATGAGCTAGGTATGTATAGGTCAGCAAAGTGACAACTAATAAATGGGACATGTCTACAAGCTTTTTATAAGATATAGCAAGGAGAGAAGAACTTTTAGTGTGATACAAGAGGTTACTGTGACACAATGCCCCTGTATTTTTATGGAAATATGTTTTTGAATATGTATATGCATAACTCAAATATGCTTTATGCAAAATGTGACATGTAGCCTCTTGTTGAAAAGCCTGCAATCTGCTGAATCTATATAATCTATTTGTGTGCATGTAGCATTCTTGTGTGTGAAGTTATAAATATGAAGTGTAAACCTGCTTATTAATCCAGGTCTTCTAGTGAAAGCCATTAGTGGTACTTCAAGAACTTAATAGCCCAGGGCACAAGACAGTAAGCTGCAGATAGTTTTGTTTTTCCTGTCAGCCCTAACTGTGGTTGGTTCTACAAAGGTATATGACTATGCTGGAATCCATCTTGAATTTTGGAGTTTTCCATTGGGATGGGGAGGATTGAATAAAGGATTCCTGACCTGTGGAAATTCTGTTTAAGGGAGGGGGAGCAAATAATGAGAGTCCCCATGCTAGGAGAACACCTGGAAGTTAAGCAACTATAACAAGAGGGGCGGAGGAGCATTACTGGGCCTAGGTCAGACACAAAGATCAGCTCTGGCTTGTGAAGAACCGCACCTGAAATAAGAACTAGGGTGGAGGAACATGAGTTGTAACAACTTCTCTTAGGCTACGTCTACACTGCACCTCTCTTGTGCAAAAGCCTATGCAAATGAAGCACAGATTAGCATATTGCCCTGCTTCATTTGCATAAATGAATTAGGAGCCGTTTTTCCTCAAGAGGCTTTTGTGCAAAAAGGACCTGTGTAGACTGCTCCTTTTGGCGCAAAACCCCCTTCTTACACAAGAGCCATTCTTCCTCATTTTTTCAGGAAGAACGGCTCTTGTGCAAGAGGGGGTTTTTCCGCAAAAAGGAGCCATCTACACAGCTCCTTTTTGCACAAATGCCTCTTGCACAAAAACGGCCCCTAATTAATAATGCAAATGAAGCACCACAATATGTTAATCTGTGCTTCATTTGCATAGGCTTTTGCACAAGAGAGGTGAAGTGTAGATGTACTGAATGTGTATCAGACCTAGCTGGCATGTTTTGTTTTATTTTTGCTTAGTAACTTTGATCTGTTTTCACTTGCAATTACAAAAATCCTACTTTTTATATTTAATAACATTACTTTTGTTTATTATTAAATCCAGTGTAAATAATTGTGCCTGGGGGAGGGGGAGGGAGTGGCAATAGCTGTGTATTTCTCTTTCATTGATGAAGAGAGCAAACTTGTTCTGTGTAAAACTTTTATACCACAGCAAGACAAATTTATTTGGGGTTTTGATCCTATTTGGGTCTGTGCTTCTAGGTGCTGACAAATCCCTGTGACTGAGTCCTGCCAGAGCTGAGCTGTTCTCAGTTTCTGTGTTACTCTACTAGAGCTTCTAGCTGAGCAAGGCAGGATGGAGGGGCAGGCAGGTGCGCTCAACGGTATTATCAGTACATCAGTCCCTGTGATCCAACCTGTCACAGTTATAAATGTAAGCAATGGAATACAATGAAAGAAAATGTATGTGAATAATATGGAAACACTTCACAACAGTAAAATCTATTAGAATCAAGAATATTCTTCCTGCTGCTTCAGACATTAGAACCTAATGGAAGAAATCTTTAAACCTATGCAGGGAGGAATTCTACACTCCTAAGGGAGGAGGGAGGTCTAACCGGGAGACTTAATGAAGCTTTTCCATCCCTAACCTCTTTGACGTGAATCTCTGCCTTTTTATCTTTCTTGGTTTTGTAAAGGGGCATAGCTCTACTCAGGAACGATGAAATATTGATTTATATTCAGAACGTAAGGGAAAATGCCTTGCATGGAAATAGAATCACCAGGAGAAAAATGTGCATTTCATATCCACAACGAAGACAATGGTCAATTCTTTGGTGTTCAGCCCTTAATGTTTAAAGAACAAAGCTCTCTTTGCTGAATATATATTATATGCAAAAACAGATGTCTTAAGTTAGGTGGTTCTTAAAGAAAAATACTAGTAATTTTTTGATCTTCAAATGCTCAATTACTTGATGGATCCACTAATATATCATATTAAAGAGAAAAAGAATGTCACCATCCCATAGCTTTCCAGTACAGATTGAACCTCTCTAAATCAGGACTCTCGTCCAGCAGGACCACAGATGTTCCAGAACCAAAGAGTCCTGAGGGGGAGCGGGGGCTGGGGAGGTCTATGGGCTGCCAGCAGCAAGCTGCAAGCAGGGCTGGGAGCCTGGTGCACCCCAGCAGGACTGCCCGGCAGTGTTCTCTGTAATCTGAGTGCTTGGCAGCCACCCAGGGGAGATTTGGGTGCTGCCCTGCTGATTAGCAAGGTGCTGGCTGCAGCATACATTACTATTTGAGGTGTGCATCCACATATGCCTTCGTGCTTGTTACAGCTGCTGCGAACAGCCCGTTTATGAGGCTGTGGTTCACTACCTTTAACAGTGAAAGTTCAATAATAGAGAAAGGGAGATTAATTTTAAATAATTTTAAAACTTAAATTAATGATAAACACAAAGTGGCCGATCTTCTAAACACTTGCCAGATTTTAAGTATTCTAGGGACCAACTCACTCATGGTGATGGTTCTTAAATAAAGAACTGAGGGTGAAATGATCCATTACTTCATGCTGATAAGGGAGGAAACTGCCTCCCATTTGCAATGAAATATTTCTAGAGGTCTGTGCTCTTCTGTGAAGAAGTCTCTTTTGCAGAGCAGAAACAGGACTGTGCCTCTCACAATGTTGCCACAGAAAAGGCTACAAAAGATGACATTGGTGGGGGTGAATTTTGAAGATCAAATTCCAGAATACATATGTAGGTTATGGAAATATATAGTTATTTGAAATTCAGATAGCTGAATCAGAGCAAATAAAGGTCTAAACTTGCAGGGGTATGTGTGAAACTTTTACTCCCACAGCTCATGGAATAGTTATGAATAAAACACAAAGCTGTTTGACATGATTATGTTACTTTGTAATGCACTTCAAATGCACTTGAAGTAAGCACTGACTTTTAAGTCTGGCAGTTCCAAAAGAACTGAATATTTTCAGGTCTGATACTTTTCCTATCTATCCCTAAGGAAGCGCAGGATAACTTGTATATCACAAAGAATTGGTGGTAACTTTAGGTTAGCTTAGAAGTTGTAACTGCTCCCACACATGGCCTCTTTAGAAGATGTACTCTGAAAGGTTTGACTAGAGTTTCAGTGTCCACTGCCATTTTATCTCCATGATGGTATTCACAAAATTCAATCTTCACTCACCAATCTGTCTATTGGAAAGTAGCCCCAGTAAAAGCATTGATGGAGCCCATAAATATCTCTCCCCATGACCTTTAATATCGGCATTCAATAGTTGTAGCACTGCTACTGCAGAACGAAACAGTTTCTTACAGTTGCTGTCATTAATCTACTACCTATATAATTAGAGCTGGCTGAAAAATTTTGGTGGAACTTTTTTTTAATCCAATGCCATTTTTGTTGATCTAAACAAATACTAAATTTGTGTCTATTATATTAATTGTTGCCTGCTATTTTTAACATACATTTTGATTTTTTTTCATTCAAAATTATTTTAGTTTAGGAATTTACTTTAATATAAAAATTTGTGTAACTCTTCCCCTCCATTTGATTAAATGAAAAGTTTCATTTCAGGTTAAATAAAATATTTTGTTCAACCCAGAACATATGTGTGCGCGCGCACGCACACACACACACACACGCGCACACATAATTGCATTAATCTGAAACAAGTTATTTGGGTTTTTTTTGCGGGGGGGGAGAATGTACTGTAAGTGAATTGAAAACAATTTTTGCAGAGCTCTACAAATGATTAGTGGTGGGCAAAATTTTTGACTAATTTAAATTAACTGAAAAATGCATTTGTGTGATTCTGAAACTATGAATTTGGGTGAATTGGAGGAAAAATATCCAAAAACAACTTGAAATGAAAAACAGAATAATTTTTGTTTGGGTTAAGTGAAACATTTTCTTGCACCCAAAATCAATCCCCTCCTCCCCAAAGGGGGTGAGGGTGAGTATGCCTTGTTTAAGGTGGGACAAAAAATGATATTTTTTTCATTGGGGGAGGGGAAAAATTCATTTTCAATCAAACCGAATTTCTATTATTTGTTTTGGCCACCAAACTGAAAAATAAATGATCTTTTCAGGCCTGTACTTGATACTTTTTCCACTTCACAGATTGGATGTTAGAATTTTATGATGCTGAATGCAGAATGCTATGTTTTTCATTGAGTAGGATTTTTTTCTGCAAAAATAAACATGAGTTACATCTTCAGACTCTCAGATAGCTCCTGTTAACATTTCTGGTGTGTATATTAGCATGCAGTGAAGAGAGGAGTGAGTGATGCCTCACTAACAGTCAACATGATTGATGTTAAACTAAAACATGAAGGTCATTTCATCAAGCGAGACCTTGAATTAAAGCATTCAGCTGACAAAAGTACATTCTCCACAGCCTAGCCTGCTAACTATAGTGCACAATTCTGTTTTTTAATTAATATTTTTTAATTAATATTTGCTATGATGCAGCCCTCTTGCACTGCTCTCCTATGGGGGTGTGTGTGTGTGTGTGTGTGTGTGTGTGTGTGTGTGTGTGTGTGTGTGTGTGTGTGTGTGTAGGGGTGGCTAATGAGGTTGGTTGTATATTTTGGAAATGTATTTTTCCTAGACAAATATAGATTGAACTAAAGCTGTTGGAGGAGGAAGCTGTAGGCATTTGAATATATCCACAATACAGACCTCCCAAACCAACCATACAGTACAAATATATTTAAAAGAAATGCACCTGAGAAAATGTTCACAGACTTATCACAAATCTAGTAAAATGACCCCCGGGACAAGAGCCTCCACCTTGACTCTTGACAGCTGAGGACAGTTATCTGTTGATAGCTAATCTATGGCTTTGAATTAGAATTTCAGTATTTAATTTGGAAACTTTGATTTTGTCCAGCTCCAGTGTAAATCTCTGCTTCTGTGTGGGGGTTAGGTCTGCTGTGGCTATTGGTTACAGATTCTAGTTCTTTAGTTTGGGTTGTGGATTCTCAGGCATTTAGCTGTAGATGTTTCAGGTTCAGTCCCCATTTCTGTGTTGTGAGCAAGACATGAGAAGTCATTCTTCCGCTCTACTCTGCACTGGGTAGGCCTCAGTTGGAGTATTGTGTCCAGTTCTGGGCACCGCATTTCAAGAAAGATGTAGAGAAATTGGAGAGGGTCCAGAGAAGAGCAACAAGAATGATTAAAGGTCTAGAGAACATGACCTATGAAGGAAGGCTGAAAGAATTGGGTTTGTTTAGTTTGGAAAAGAGAAGATTGAGGGGGGGACATGAGAGCGGTTTTCAGGTATCTAAAAGGGTGTCATAAGGAGGAGGGAGAAAACTTGTTCATCTTAGCCTCTGAGGATAGAACAAGAAGCAATGAGCTTAAATGGCAGCAAGGGAGTTTAGGTTGGATGTTAGGAAAAAGTTCCTAACCGTCAGAGTGGTTAAACACTGGAATAAATTGCCCAGGGAGGTTGTGGAATCTCCATCTGTGGAGATATTTAAGAGTAGGCTAGATAGACATCTATCAGGGATGGTCTAGACAGTACTTGGTCCTGCCATGAGGGCAGGAAACTGGACTCAATGACCTCTCGAAGTCCCTTCCAATCCTAGTATTCTATGATTCTATGCTTCTTGCTGAGTTGGTGATTGCCACATGGATGACACAGAGAGTATTTTTGCTAATACGAATCCAAGATTACATAATACCTTGCGCACCAATGTGATTTGTTGCAGTGACTTTGTAAGTTCACTGCTTCTGTGCCCAGTAAGCATACATTGTTTTTTGTTTTGTTTGTTTAATAAGTTGCAGTTTGACAAGAATTAAGTGCACAACACTCTTTAGTACCCAGCCATCTGCTGCTGGTTTAATTGCATTCTTCACAATCCTGGCTTCCTTTTGCCAAACTGACCAAAGGAAGCCTTTAGGGATATGAGGGAAGTGTTTCTTTTCAGGAAGAGACTGATTATTTGGCCTTACAAAAGATCATTTCTCCCTTAAGAAGAGTATCCTACTTCTGTGTGTGAAGAATTGTTTTTCAGAGCTGATGCTGAAGTTGTGACTAATTTATTTACTCCTCCCCCTCCCCATTTATTCCTATCACTATAATAATTTGTTGTCTCTCCTCAGTGGCTATAGATGCTTATTTGCAAATTTAAATAGTAATATATATAGTGAACGTGGTGTGGGAAAGACTCAGCTATAAGCATGGTTTCTAGAGTTGGCTGCTGAATCATCATGACGGAGCCCTTTTTAATCTCTTTGCAGGCAAACTAGTCACAGAGTGTGAGCCAACTTTTGATTTCAGTTACGTTGGTGCTGCTACCCAGTTGAAATCTCAGAGATTTAATAAAAACTGCCAAGATTCTCTTAAACCAATCAGATGTTTGCTGAATGATATTTCGGGGAAAGACATACATACCAATGCTTAAAGCATGGAATTTTTGCATAGCAGCCAGTGAGTGGTAAAAATCTTCGGTCCTTAGTTTTGTGACCACAAAGCAAATGTCAGTGTTTTTTATTTTGATCCTTTCATGTCTGTCCTGTTCACTCTTAGAGCCAGTATTTCTGATGGTTGGGGACAAGGATCTGAAACAAACCAATTTTATCTGCCCTGCGAACCAAGTGGGTGAGCTTGTATCTTTTATTGGATTCTTGTGGGACTGATACACCCCGTCACCCTCCAGGGCAGGGAAGAGAGGTATCACAGCTCCACAGCCAAGTGTAAAGCTGTCCCACATCTTGGGAATGTGTGGTCCAGTGTCCATATCTTAAATTAAATCACTCTAATAATCCCCTGCAGTCGAGGCAGTGTGACCTAATGGCCAGAGTCACCATAACAATTTCCTGTAGTCAAACTAGTGTGACCCAACATCCAGAGTCATTGTGACAACCCTCTGCAGTCAGGATAGTGTGGTGCAATGGCCAGGGTCACTGTATTTGGCAGGCTGGGTCACCATCGCTAAGGTGGGCGGTGGCCAGGGTAGGAGAACCCCACCTTCCCGCTCCACTGGGTTCCAACCCAGGGTCCTTTCGGTGGCAGGGATCCAATCACAACACACCAAGCCTTTGGTAAGTTCCAATATCGTTTCCCTGCTACATTTCCCTGGTCCTCTCCTGTCTGAATCTATGAAGTCTTTCACATCTGTGGTCTGGTGCTCTGAGCACCCACTGTCACATTTTCCCCCTCTGAATGTTTGCATCTAGCCCCATTTTGTTGGTCTCCAAGCCTTGGAGTGCAAGCTGTCCACTTGCTGGAGCTAGCAATGAACCACTTTCTCCTCCAGCGGTTAGTCCAGACTGAGCTCCTCTTGGGCCTTTTGTATCCTGGTTGCAACTTGAGCATGCCCAGCAGAGTGGGATGGGAGTGGCCTCTTCTAACAGAGAGGTGTTAACCCCTGGTGTACCAGCACGTGGCTGGTACACCCTGTCACATGGACCAACTAATGTAGCTTGTCTTCTACCAACAGAAGTTGGTCCAATAAAAGATATTACCCCACTCACCTTGTCTCTCGTATCGTGGCACCAACACGGCTACCATAATATTGCTAACATAATTTTCTTCCTGTTTTTTTTAATTAAACCTTCAATATTGCTTTGACATTGAACTTTCATAGCGTAAATGCCAAATAACAAAACAAAATCTAAGTCTTCCTCCGAAACCACCAACTTTTTCTCTCATTAAGATTTTGGCTATGAGAGCCTCTTTCCTATGGTTGGCTTAAACCTCTCATTGAAATGGCTGCTCTGACGGTTCAAAGGCTGCTTCTTTTAACAGTTCTCGATTCAGTGTTTCTCTTCTATCACACTTCTCAGCTAGACTAACATTTTTGCATATTTCTCTGCCAATCCGTGTTTGCTTAGCTTTGACGTCTCTTGCAGTAGCTAAAAGCTTTTCGCCTGCCTTTAGCTTTGCAAAAGGCTTTAATTTAATATTGAAAATAAAGTGAATGACATTATGTCAGTATATACGCCAGAGCTCTGTGTCTTTTGACAGAAAAGGGCAGCACATTGGAGATGCAATATTTATTTCACTCGAACATACTGGCTTTTGGTGCCTGTGGTGGTGGTTGGTTTCCTTCTAGCTTATGTTTCCTCCACTTGTTTTTTGACACATGCTGCATGTCACTCATGCAGTGAGTGCTGCCAATAGTTTGTCCTGCTGGTACTACGTAAACCATTTTGATAAACTTGACTTTAATCTGCCTCTCCCGCTCCACCTACAAGTTGAACTAATCAAAGACACATGAATTGGTAGAAATAATCTGAATAAAAAAATGGTGAAAAGTTGAGTATTATTTAAGACTATTTAACTAGATGCCCCAAAAGCCAGAATCCTACAAATGGGAGAAAAAGCATCATTAGATTAAAAAAAATGCCTCACAGCTTGACTTAGATGGGCAATAAAAGCAGCTATCAAACAAACAAAAACCAAATGGGGCTCAGCGATTCAAAAACACTTTGATTCAAAAACTACTGTGGCAGCAGCAATGGCCAGAGACCCAGGCCCTTTAAATCACAGCCGGAGCCCAGCGAGGCACACTCCAGGTGGCCCGGGCTTCCTGAGGGAAGCTAGCCCCAGCCTGTGCCTTCCACACAAGCTTCTTGCAGGAGCGTGGAGCCCATGCCCCCTCAGCTTTGCCCAGGGCCCGACCACTCTGTCAGCCCCAGAGGGATTGGGCCTACCAGTCATCATGATATGTTTCTGCAGCAGCCTTAGACCTTGATGCTCCATATTGAGAGATGTTCCTTCAGAATTTGATGGCACAGAAAAAGTACCTTGATCGTGATCACAGACCTCTGCCCCCTTTCTCCAAGGCTGATCTGGTTTCTCTTCTTCAGAGACAAGGCTTTAACCATTGCGAAGCAGATTTTGAAACACTTCAGTGATTCTGCTCACCCTTTTTCATTCACTAAGTACAGACTTCAGATGCTCTATAGCTAATTCAGTCTAATGCACATTAAATGATTCAATAACAGGAGGACTTAACTAAATGCCAAATTATGCAACTTGATCATCTTGACTATATTTGCATAAATTGTTATTTGGCATAAGGAATACATGTTAGAATCAGACTTATAACGCTAGATTGATAAATTAAGGTTCCCCTTGGTTTTTTGCCAGTTTCTTGTTACTTACTCTATACTTACATATTTCATTTTTAAAATTTAAGCAGAATATTTTGGATCTCTCTTCTTTCATATTTTGTGTATGGTGAACTTCGATGTGTACACCACTGAATAGGGTTTTTTCAGATTCTACTGTACAAGTCTTATTGTCAGTGTACATATAAGCCTGTTTCAAAACTGTATTTCTTTAGGGTTTTCCTTTCTTGTGTCTCCTTTAATACTTTCTTGGGTGATATACAGTAAATAGAATAATTACTGAAACTTATGAGCAGATTGTCCAAATAGCTATTTACTTCCTAAGGCATCAGGTTTTCAAAAAGGCAGATTTCATTTTGTTAGATGCCTATAAAGCCCGCGATTGTGGCCATAAATCTAAGGACATGATAGTTCCTTGATTGTGGATGTAAAAAAAAACTTGTGGTGGCATGTTTTTAGGCACAGATTGCATCCATGAAGTGAGATTGGGGTTGGCTGCAAGTCTAATATATAAAGGAGAATGTTTGTAAGTTTGTGTGCTAATAACTTGGACGCGATAAGAGCTACCGCAACTGAATTTTGCATGGGATAGCCTTTCATCCAGGAGAAGGTTTTAAGGTACTTTTGGACCCGATTGGGCCCGAGCTCAAGCTGTAAAAATCAAAAAATAACCCGCCGTGCTGAGCTGCAGGGGCTGCCCCACCCACCCTAAGTCCCATGCCCGCCCCCAGCGCCCTCTGGGACTCACCCCCTCCTGCCCGCGAAGTTACATAAGTGACCCTCTTCCCCCCACCCCGCACTGGCACGCAGTGCCCT
Organism: Pelochelys cantorii; assembly: GCA_032595735.1. Lineage (NCBI taxonomy): Eukaryota > Metazoa > Chordata > Testudines > Trionychidae > Pelochelys > Pelochelys cantorii. The sequence goes on from CM064340.1 coordinate 36,365,912, forward strand.
GACCCCCACGTGCACAACGGCTCAGGCACCCGCCCTGCCCCCTCGGCACCTGCAGCCCCGGGTGCGAGCGGGGGCGCCCCTCCTGCGTGTAACCTCCAGGGATGATGTGGACCTATATTTTAATCCCCATAGAAATCAGTGCAACTTTTCTACCATTCAGAAAAAGATAATGGACTACTGTTTTTTTACATTTTGTTCCTCTGGTTTCCCAAGCAATGCTGGGTAACTCCAGCTAGTATACTTCTAAATGTCAGGACTTTGAGTAACTTACTAACAAACATACTGGCATTCTGGGTTTAGCAGAGGGCTATTGGCCTGAAATGTGATACTTTTCCATGAATTAAAAATACTTTTGGTTTTGTCTTCTGTCATAATTACTGCTTGATAACTCATAGCAGAAGTAGCTATCATTTCTAATTATAATTCCATTTTCTGTAGTTTGACTTTCAGTGAGTGCATTTTTCCAGTCTGTTAGAGGGATGATCAGATCTCAATCCTTCAGGGTTTGGAAAGTCTACTCATTTGGTATGTTTCAGTTTTCAGAGGTTCAGCATCTGAACACCTAAATATTTCCAACTAGAAAGTTTACCTGGAGTTGTTTGGGTCCTTAACTCAAATAATTTTTGTTTTTCTTCATGTCTTCATTTCCCTCCTGGCTGGGGGGACAGGAACACACACAAACGCTCTCAAATGTATAGTAGATAGCTGTCCCTTTCTCCACCCCTGTTTCCCTGCTGCCCTACTGGGATTAGAGCTGTCCTGGTTCCCATCTCTGGCCCCTTGCTTCCTCCTCTGGTCATTATACTGTATAACTGTCCGTAGTGGCGGACCCCTTTCTCTCCATTTTTTGAGAAACAATCACATCCCAGGCTCATCCCATTGTCCTGGCACAACCAAAGCCTGACCTGGCTTTAAATTAAGATAAGAGGAAGCTGTGTACCAAATTTGGTGGTCCTAGCTCTTACCATTTAGGAGGAGTTCTTCATTTTTCATTAAATTGGAGAATCTTTTTGAACCCATTTCTGAAGACCTGTTGAAGATTAGCTTCATATTCTTGTATTTGCATATTTTTAAGAGGAAATAATCATTTTTTGCCAGATTTTCCTCTGTTTTGTGCAGGTAATGTTGATTTGCTTAATAACAGTGTTCACTGAAATAAAGTTAAGGTAGTTTCAGTTCTGATAGTTGACTGTCAAATGTTAACAGATCTTATTGGAAAATAGAGGCTTGTTTTACAGTGGGGATTTGCCCTAATTACAGCTGTTGATGGAACCTGTGATTTGTATAGATTAAGCATATCCCTTTGAAACTAGGAAAGATACACAAGAGCAAATAATAGCTTCTCATGTCCCGTTTGCAAGATGCAGCTCTGCTGCTAGCTGCAGATGACTGAACTGAACCCATTCCAAGTGTAATCAAGACTTGATGACTCCATAGTGTAGTTTAATTTTGTTCAAGTTGCATTATTGAAATATGTGAAAACAGTTGTATGCTGCAACATATTCTTTATCCAGAAACTGTAGGTGCAGCCTTAAACACAGCAGTACAAATTATGCAGCTCGCTGCAGTTTTGTGCATTTATGCTGTGGTTTGCAGAATGATCCATCTTTTCTTTCAGGCAGCAAAAGTAGTGCGAGGAGGAACTTGATGTCAGTCCAGTCATGACCACCAACAAGAGTATAAGAGGAGGATCTCTGTTATCACAATGAGTTGGTGTGGTAGAGCCTCCAGTAAGATGGAGAGTGTTGTATTTGTGCCAAAATGCATCTGAAAAAAAGAAAAAAAGATACTTTTCCTGTTGTTCATTGTAAACTACAGGAAATTTAAATAGATGCAGGCAACTGCTTTTAAACTGAAATTTATTTTAGTTGTTTTTAAAAGCCTTTCATTTTATAATAGGGAACAATACAATGCAAACCTCAGTTATGGTAATACATTCCTGGAGTGTAGTGAATAGGTCAAGAGATTTAAAGTGTACTTATGAATGTAATGTTACTCCACTAGTGAAGGAATAAAGTTCTGTGAATGCGCTGCCACGTGGGGCCAGTCTTGGAGTACTTTGGCCAGGTCTGTACTATGCCCAGAAGATTGGCATAAGGTACACAACTCCAGCTACATAAATAATGTAACTGGAGTCGACATACCTTAAGCCGAGCTTGGTGCCATCTTCACAGAGAAATGTCAGTGGGAGCAAATGCTCCCTCGGCTTCCCTTACACCTCGCGACTTTACTAGACTCACTAAATCGAACACCAGAAGGTTGATCTCTGGTGTGGTAAGTATAGAAGTGGCCGGAGTAAGAGCAGACAAGTGTTTGGCTACATCTACACTACGAGTTTTCTTGGCAAAAAATATGCTAATGAGGGATTCATTTGCATGAGTCGCAATCTCATTTGCATATTTTCTGCAGATCTGTCTTTGTGCAAGGGGTTTTTGCGCAAAAACAAGCAGTGTGGACATTTTCTTTTTGCACAAAAAACCCTTTTTCCGCAAGATCCTTATGCCCCCAAAAAAGGAGGCATACCTTTTTTGATTAAAGGGCTGTTTTCTGACAGCCATCTACTCCAGTGAGGACACTTCGCAAACCTGATTAAGCCAGACATTTCTAGTGTGTGCAATTGGGTATATACATTTACCTATAAGTATCCTAATATTACTAGATCTTTGACCATTGCCTATGGCTGATGGTGCAGTCTGAAGGTCATTAACTAGGTAGTGATCCCCTACATATCAGAGATAAAAGTTTTCAGTTACATTGGGCATTTTTGAGCTCATGACAATTGTCTTGCTGCAAAATAACCTCTTCCCAGACTAAGAAGTAAGCTGTGATCTTACATGTGGAAAATTGTATGGCAGATTTAACTTTCTGTTAAGTTTGTTTGAGATAATAGAATAACTCAGCTATATAAATAGCTCTCTCCTATTCTTTTTCAGTTCATGTTCCCAGTTCAGGTGTTTATGACAGTCACTTCATAGTTCAGTAGAGATTAAATAAAGAACTCTTCCTTGTAAAACAAACAAAAACTTCTGTTTATTTCTCTGGGGCCTGAAATAACTGGCTGCCTTGGATCTTTCCATACACTGCAGCATAGTGCTTTACATAGTCTCTACAATCTGTCCTGTGCTATTTTCTAGCTGCCTACCTTGCCTTCTTTCTTTGCTCCCAGTAGCAGTTCTATTGTAGGGAAATTCTCCAGCCTCACTCTACTTAAAGGCAAAGTATTTTATTCACCCTGTAGTAAAATGACTTGAACTATTTTGCTTAACAGTTGAATAGTAACGGTAATAATTTGCATGTCTAGCACCTGGGAGTCTTAAAGTGCTTTCCAAAAACTAAATTTTGCAACAAGCCTGTGGAGTAGATGAGGGATGGATGCATATGGATCACTTCACCTGTCACTGAATTGTAGCCCCTGGTGGGAAAGAAAGGAGCAGATGTGCTCTTCATGTTAATTCGTTACAAAACCAGAAAACATTCACTGTCACCATCTGAAGCTGCAAAATGTTAGCTAGGCAGACTGCAACTGATTCCATGGGAATCTAGCCACAATAGCAGGTTAATGATAACTGTTCTTTATTTGTACAGTGAATGTCACTACATACTCAACAATCCTTTGTTGATTCAGATCTGAAATCATTTTTCAGACGTGACGAATCCAAGTCTTTAGGTTGGTTGAGAGCATCATTTACGAGTACTACTTCAGCACCAAATTATCTTTTTAAAACTAGCATTAGGATGGAAACTGGTTTGCCGTCTCCTATTTTGGCTTCTCAGTTGGTAAAGACTTTTTTCCCCATTGGGATTTCCTAGTAAGGAACAAAGATTAAAGTGTGAGTGTGTGTATGTGTGTGTAACTGCAGTACATACATATTCCTCCTGATGAGCAATCTATATTGTCCTTAACTCTGTTACTGAAGGTGTTTAATATCTCAGCAAAAAATGGATATAAGTGTTTTGAGACATGATGTTTGGCTAATTGAGCAGAGTTTTGGGGGACATGGTTTGGAATTACAGTGGGAGTATCCAAGGGAAATAACAAGGGTGTGGAGTAGTGCAAATAAACTTGTCTAGTGGAAGCTGTTAAATATCGGGTTGCCAGATACTTTCACAACAAATCCCAAACATGGCGGGGGGAAAAAATTGGTTGAGCAAATAAATAAATAAATAAACGGGGGACCAAACTTGTTAAGTGGAAAAAAAAAATCACTGCGCCTTTAAATCCCAATGCTCCTCATTCCCCCCACCCCAATTTCCTCACTTCCCCCATCCCTGACTGTCCCCGCCAGCCTTCCGTCTGAGAACAACAGAAAATACCAGACATTGTATATATCCGGTATTTTCTGTTTCTTTTTACCAGACACAGGCCACAAATACCGGACTGTCTGGATGAAAACCAGACACCTGGCAACCCTAATTAAATGCAAAGGCTCAGTGCTGGAGCATTTCACCTAAACTGGTTAATGCCATTCATGCTTCCAACTTTGCCTTTCCCCAGCTCTGCCATTCTCCTTTGTAAAAACAAAGCATGGTTTGAGGTATGGAGGGATGCATCTTATCTAAACCATCATTTATTGATGGTTTTGGATATTGACCAAGACATCTGGATAATTTGTATTTACTGCTGGGTTTTTTATTAGCAGATAAAAATACCTAAAAATTGGGGTAATTTTTTGGGCTAGGTATTAGACATATTTATATTCTATCTTTCTCTTCCTCTCTCTCAAACAGACACAGATACACATTCTTACACATAGGTGTGGGCACTAGGGATGTGGGGGGTACTACTGCATCCTAAGGCTTTAGTTGGGCTCCTCTGTTGGCCTCCTGTGTTGGCATGCCCGCGTCCCAGGCTGGCAACACTGCCCCTGGGTCCCCAGCTACTGTGCCCGGAGTCTCGGCCGTGGGCACCAGTACTCCTGATGATGATGCAGAAATGCCTAACATAGTGAATGCTAGTGGGAAGGGGATAGGTTTAGAAGATAAAATAAAAAAAGAACAACTTAAAAATCACTTAGTTAAACGTCTGCAAGTCACCAGGGCCCGATGATCATGCTTCCAAGAATACTCAAGGAGCTGATAGAGGAGGTATCTGAGCCTCTAGCTATCATCTTTGAAAAATTATGGAAGATGGGAGAGATTCCAGAAGACTGGAAAAGGGCCAATGTAGTGCCTATCTACATAAAAAGGAAATAAGAACAACCCAGGAAACTACAGACTAGTCAGTTTAACTTCTATGCCAGGGAAGATAATGGAGCAAGTAATTAAGGAATTCATCTGCAAATACTTGGAAGATAATAAGGTGATAGGTAACAGCCAGCATGGATTTGTAAAGAACAAATTATGTCAAACCAATCTGATAGCTTTCTTTCATAGGATAACGAGTGTGGTGGATAAGGGAGAAGTGATGGACGTGGTATACCTAGACTTAAATAAGGCATTTGATATGATCTCACATGATCTTCTTATCAATAAACTAGGCAAATACAACTTAGATGAGGCTACCATAAGGTGGGTGCATAAATGGCTGCATAACCTCTCTCAGAGAGTAGTTATTAATGGTTCACAGTCATGCTGGAAGGGCATAACAACTGGGGTTCCACAGGGGTCTGTTTTGGGACCGGTTTTGTTCAATATCTTGATCAACGCTTTAGATATTGGCATAGAGAGTACGCTTATTAAGTTTGCAGATGATACCAAGCTGGGAGGGGTTGCAACTGCTTTGGTGGATAGGGTCATAATTCAAAATGATCTGGACAAATTGGAGAAATGGCCTGTGGTAAATAGGATGAGGTTTAATAAGGACAAATGAAAAGTACTCCACTTAGGAAGGAACAATCAGTTTCACACATACAGAATGGGAAGTGACTGTCTAGGAAGGAGTACTGCAGAAAGGGATCTAGGACTCAGAGTGGACCACAAGCTAAATATGAGTCAGCAGCGTGACGCTGTTGCAAAAAAAGCAAACATGATTCTGGGATACATTAACAGGAGTGTTGTGAGCAAGACACGAGAAATCCTTTTTCCACTCTACTCTGTGCTGATTAGGCCTCATTTAGAGTATTGTCAAGTTTTGGGTACCATGTTTCAAGAAAGATGTGGAGAAATTGGAGAAGGTCCAGAGAAGAGTGACAAGAATGATTAAAGGTCTAGAGAACATGACCTATGAAGAAGGACTGAAAGAATTGAGCTTGCTTAGTTTGGAAAGGAGAAGACTGAGAGGGGACATGATAGCGGTTTTCAGGTAGCTAAAAGGGTGTCACAAGGAGGAGGGAGAAAAATTGTTCTCCTTAGCCTCTGAGGATAGGAAAAGAAGCAATGGGCTTAAACTGCAGCAAGGGAGGTTTATGTTTGACAGGAAAAACTTCCTAACTGTTAGGGTTGCTAAACACTGGAATAAGTTGCCTAGGGAGGTTGTGGAATCTCCTATCTGGAGATATTTAAGAGTAGGCTAGATAGACATCTATCAGGGATGGTCTAAATGGTACTGGATCCTGCCATGAGGGCAGGGAACTGGACTCGATGACCTCTCAAGGTCCCATCCAGTTTTAGTATTCTATTATTTTATGACTCTGGTGCTCCTGGCTCCATGCCCACCTCCCGGTGGAAGGAGACAGGGAGAAGGGGCCCACAATAATCGTATGTGTTCCCACACCACTGCTCACTCGCTCTCACACGCACAAAGCCTAAAAGAATATTTAAGATGCAAAATCAAGCATTGAAAAGTTAGAAAATGTCAGAATTAAAATGGCCTGTGCAAATGGCCACTAGAGCTCACAGTAATAGTAGATCTGCACTAACGGGGAATGGGGCATCTTGCCCCTGGGTTTCATAATACGGGAATGGTGGGACTCTGGTATCTTGGGTTTTATTTCAGGTCTGGAAGGGGGTGTGTGAGCTAGCGGGCACAGAATCTTCCTGCTCCCTCCTGCCCCTTGCTTTGGCTCCTCATCTGATCTATCTTCTGATCTAATCCATCTTCCTCCACCCTCGCTAGCCCCAGTTCCTAGTCTCTTTCCCCATGTCCATTCCCAGTTTCCTTCTATTGCTTTCCTAATCCCCCGGCCACCCGCTAACTTGACACCCATGCCGGCGTCACTGTTGTCAGAGCTCTGATGTCAGCTGCATTAGCAGCGAATGGAATTTACCATTTCAGCAGGGCTCAAAGTTATTCATAAGGAAAGAGCAGAGGCTTAGTTTGGATCAGGTTTATTGCTGACAAGGCACAGACTAGCGCCCTGGCTCAATGGGCACAGGAATGCGAACTCATGTATGCCCATGACAATGGTACCAGCTCGCTCACACATCAGTACGTTGTCCCTGCTGCGAGAATAAAACTGCCCTCATAGAACTTCTCTTTTTATCTGCTGATACAAACATGTTGCGCATTACGCTCCAGGTGATGTTACCGCGCTTGTCCTTGTCCCTGCTGGTTGGAACAAAACCTCCTCATCCATTATCCTGTAACTCCATCCAGGGGAGGTTGAGGTGCACTTGTACCGTCTGATAAGAATATGTTTTCATAGTTAGTTGCTTGAGAGATCTGTGTGTGTTTATACTGTCCTCTCCAGTCAGGAATGTGCTTGCTTGGTTAGCTGATAGCTGGTGTGTTGCTATTCTGCCAATCCAGGCCTGATCTGGTTCACAGACTTTGGTTCACACTATTACTTATGCTGAGGGATCTAGCATTTCCTACACCACCCGCCAGTGTCTAACTGGAGCCCCATGTTTAGTATTTGACAATTGTCAGGCTAAGGTGTAACATGACCATTTGCAAGTTGGGCGAGACCTCAGTATAAGCAACAAACCAGTTATATTTATCTTTGTTTCAATGTATTTGGTTCAGTGTCTTTTTAAGTTCCCGTGAACTTAAATCCAATGTGGCACAAAGGCACTCACTGTCGCGGGTGCTGGTTTCTGATCAAACACTCCATCACAATTCAATCTGACGTCAAACCACTTTTCACAGAAAAACTCAAGTGCCAGATGTGAACAAAAGCAACTGCTAAATTTAAGACAACATATTCTCAGTAATATATCCAAAATGGGGAAAAAAAGTTTAGAACTGAACAAAGTGTTATGAAATTTTTATAATTAAGGATCATTGAGCATTTACTGACTTTTACTTAGAGATCTAAAATGGATAGTGCTATACGATAGTTTCCATCTTAACTCTGCTGGCAGAGAGCATATTATACTCTGTTGCTAACACATGTATCTGATTTGTTGGACAAAGTGGGGGCAGAAATTAATTCCAAACCCATTTGCATTTGAGAACTTTCTTTTTTTTTGTCATGGGCAGATGAAGTGGACTAGAAAGTGGAAAGTTTCTGAAACTTTCAGCTTTTGCAAGCAATTTGCTGTTTCAGAGAAGGCCTCTCCCTGACCAGGCCTATGTTCAGATGACAGTTGATAATTTTGACTTCTGTCATAATGATCATTCTGAGACACTAGCAAAACAAATCTGTCTGCTGTACTATCAAAGGCAACTTGGATGCAGACTTTCACTTATAGTAGATGCCACAAATCAGGGAAAATGCCAACATATTGCTCTATATTGAATCTGAGATCAGCATACTAGCCAGTCAGATTGAGTTTGATGTAAAGCCATTTTGTTTCCCCTACCTCTTTTTCTTCTTCTCTCATGATGTACCTGCTCTTCTTCATAAACTGTGTAGGAGTTGGCAACATCCACTATCAAAAATGCCTGATGCTTTCTTGTATAAGAATTTATTTTCAGTTGCTTATAGCTTTGGTAAACTCACCCTTTGGGCTGACATTTTTCCTGCTGGGTGCTTGCCTCATGCTGAACTCTTTGGCGGCGGGGAGAGGAGGGAGATTTCAGCCTGGACAGTCCAACGATTTCCAGTAACGAGTTTTAACCATGTTGAATTCTGGTGACCTTGTTGAGAAACTTTTCACTCAGGCATTGAAAGTGGCACCTGAAATTTGACATGTGGGTGACATTTGTGCTTTGAGAGGCAACAATGTGAGAAAGGTGAACATGAATATAAAACACAGATAATCCACTAAATATTAGGAAAAGTATAGCAGCTAAGGCTGTGCACTTCCATGTAAAATGCAGCATAAGGGAAAGGAGACTCAATAATTATCCATCTGGGAAGCCTTTGTGAGTCAGCTCGAAAGCTATCAATTCACTCAGTGTGAGGCTATTATGGGATGTCTGTTTCTCTCCTCCATAGCCCAAATGTCATGGCCAGGGTATGTGTTTTTCTTGGTGTGTCAGGCTTAATATGAGTTACACTATAGTGGGCCTTCGGTCATTGGGTGTCAGAGCTGGGACAGGGAGGCATGTTAGTAGCACCAGATATGACCTCCCCAGTCTGGCAAAATCCCTCATCCGGGACTTGTCAGGCGCTGAGGGTGCTGTACCAGGGAGGTCCAACCTGTACTTTTAATGATCTTTTCTCAGAAACTAGACAGTCTACTAGCTTGGGCTCAACACTTCCCCATCCAGTCTTAGATGTTTTTAGCTGTCACCCCCTTGCTTACCACTGAGATATCTTGGTTTCTTGCAACTTCCAAGTACCCTGTTATCTGGTTCCCTGCCGATAAAAAGCTTTTGCCCAAGGCAGGAATCCTTTGTGTTCAACCTCAACCCTTTCCCCTCTCATTGAAAAGTACTGCATTCAAATGGTTTCCAATACCAGGTGACCTGGGCACATGTCTTGGCAGGACAAACCCTGTTATTTTCACTCCAATGAAAGCTCATGATTCCGTATATTTTTGTCAGTCTCTAAGGCGATGTCTATACTATAAGGTAATTTCAAAATAAGGGGAATTTGTTCAAACTATCTCCTTAGTTTAGACATGCCCTTCTGTCACCGTTATTATTTCAAAATAACAAGGTGAACGTCCACACTACCACGCCCGTTATTTCAAAATAAAGGGCTTGTTATTTTGAAATCATAACTCTTGCTTGTGAAGAGGAATAGCACTATTTTGAAATTACTATTTCGGGAGATATTATTTCAAAATAACTCCGTGGCGTAGACATGCCCTAAGGTGCCACAGGACTACTCGCATTTCAATCACTGTGTTAGTGAGGCTAATTACGTAGGCTGGATGTGTCCCATTTATAGCGTTTGATGTGAAAATGAAGATGTTAGAGGCAGCAGAAATTGGCTTTGTAATGCTCCAACCAGTTCATGTCTTTCTTCAAGCCCCCAGGGTAACAGTGTCCAACTTTGAAGATTAATTCCGGTTTTGCAGACTCTCGCTGTAACTGAAATTTGAGGTGCAACGTTGGCTCATCATTGCCAAGATGATCACATTATGCTAAGTCATGGCAGTGATAGTCAAAACTCCTGGGTAAAGAGAACATTGTAAAATAAAATAAAATACGTTAAATGCACAAATAAAAATGGGCAGCACAGCCACAAAACAGCAGCTCCTTAGCAGTCTAGCTTAGCTTCCAGGCCATTCCTATGACTTCACTGAATGTCGTTCACTGAAGACAGCTGCATAGATAGAAGCTTATTTCTGGAAACATATGGGCTAAACTATTCAGGTGACAATAACTAACTACAAACTATTCTCTTATTTAACAAAATCTGACCCCTTGCTATTCCATATGGCTAACACGCTCATTTAAGTGGAAGTTGCTGCAGGCTTTCCTAGAAGACAAGTTTTGCACACAGCTATAAGCAATGCTGCTCGGTCTCTGTTGATGTGGGTATGCTGCCCATGCTGTCATTATTGCAAATATTTTTTACCCTGAAGAATAATTTCTTCTACCAATATGAATTGTTGTTGTTAAGACGGAACTTCTTCCTTTTAGATTTTTCTACAGATACCTTAGCTAAGCATTTTCCTTAGCTCTTGAACTCTCAAGTTTAATTTAAAATATTTGTTGCTTATATGTAAACAGCTGCATTGTGTTATTAAATGCACCATATATGAGTGCTGCTGCTTTACTACCAATGCTTTTAATATAATACAAGTAAACAGCATTAGTGTCTATTAGCAGAGTGTTAGCTGTGGAAATGTTTATAAGCTTCACAATTCTGATCTGCTGATTATTAGACCTTCCTAAAGGATTATTAGGTTTTGTTGGTTGTTCATATACACGGAGGCATGGTACTTTTGTTTGCAAGCCTGGATTTCCTGATTGGCTCTACTATAACAGAAGGAAAGTTATGTAGGTCAACATTTTTAAACAAGTCTAATGGCTAGACAACTAAAGCTCAATGAAATTCATTGGGAGCTGGGTCATTAGCTTCTTTAGATGTCTCTGAAAACCTTGGAATAACAATTCCTCATTTTTCTCAACTCATGACATGTAGGTCCTTCCATAACTACCTCACAAGACTTTATGTGACTTAATGGCCAAAATCCATGCAGTAAGGCTGAATGAGCAGTAGTCTAGTCCAGAAGAGAAAACCATTGTGAAAATTTGGATTAGAGCTGAGCGAATAACAAATTCTTACAAACAAAATAATAATTAAAATCCTTTTGGCCAAACTGATCTCCCTCTCTCTCTCTCTTCAAATTTTTGGTGAATCCAGAAATTTAAATCCACTTTGTGTCAAATGAAAGGGTGTGTTAGTTATTAAATGAGATGTTTCATTTAGATGTTGAGAATTTTGTAACATTTAAAAACTTTTAAAAGTAAAAGGGAACTTCAGAACCACCATATGTGAATCGAAAAGAGAAACTGTTTTGAAAATATGAAAATGATTTTTTTCATTTTTTTTTTGACTGGAAACTTGGTGAAGTTGACAAGAATTCATGGCATGCTTTCGTGTCACTGGATCTGCATTTTCTGCTGAAGAAAGGTTTTAGCATACAATTTTCATTCGTCTCTAGATGAGATGTTGTCTTATACTTGTTGGCAGACAAAATAAGTGACTCAGAAATCCAGTCAACTATGCAAGAACTCTTGTAAAAAAAGTAATAGAAGTCTGTGATTTTAGATCTGGGTAACATGATTCCAGTCCAGTTTCCCTAGATATGAGGTTTAATATAATTGCCTATTGTGCCTAGAATATGGACTTGTGAAAAGTGGAAGTATACCTCAGAGGCATGTTTTCTTGCAACACAACTAAATGATTATGGTTAGATTTATTAGAGTATAATCCATTTAGAAATGTATTTGAAAATGGGAAGATTACTATGGCTATGAAAGTTAGTGCAAGTTTGGCTGTTAATTTAAATAGCATCAGGACTGGTGAAACATAATTTCTTCCATTGATGATGGGCAGCAACTAAATCCGGATTATCTTCTTTTAAATGTAAGGGAAAGTAGGCTATTTATCACACAGCTGGCTTTATGGAAGGAGTAATGTCTAGGATTTTTTTTATATTCACATTTCTTTCATGAAATTTAAATTATCAAATACTTCTCAAGAAACTGCATTTAAAAAAAGATACTACTTGCATTGCTATCTGTTGCTTTAATTGCTTTGTCATCTTATTTTTATATATTTACTTGTTTTATCTTTTGAGGCTATGTACTGTTTAAATTAGGGACTTAATCCCTTAATCTGTTGGTTTTCAATTAATCATTCCTTACCAAAAAACTTTGTGAAGAGAAAGTTTAGCTTTTATACAAAATCATTGCTGATTGATTTTAACCAAATTTCACAAAAAAGTCAGTTTTGGACAGAAATCAAATCTGGAAAATTTGAGTCACAGAGTTGAATTTTTTTGGATGGAAGCATGAGTAACTGAAAATGGCTTTATGCAGCTTTCTATTACTACTAGTAGTTTGGGGTTTTTTAGATAGTGAGTTGGTTACTATGAAGGTTGGGTATACTGATTTTACAGTCTGTAAAATTAGTGCTGTTTCGAAATCTAGCTGAAACTGCAGTACCTTCTAGATAGCTCTTTTCAAGCATGTTTAATCCCCATGATTTATATTTGGTTGGGACCATACAAGTTCTAAAAAGGCCTTGTACACATGACCAAACTGTTAGATCCCTGCTCTAAATATGTGTTCCTGGGTTATATCTATTGTGAGTGAGAACATTACATAATTAATGCATTTTTGGCCCAGTGTCCAAATTACCCACACAAAATATCCAGAAATAGCCTGAAAAACTCACTTGAACATTTGTGGAAGCTCATGGAGTTCAGTCACCTTTTGCAAATGATTTTGTACATGTTACCTGGGTTTGAGTGGAGCTGAAAACTGAAGCATCATTATACATGGGAAAGGAAATTTTGGGCAGAATTTTCTACCCAGGCCAAAATTAGGATCTAGTGGTGATCACAATGGATTCAAGATGGTGATCTGTAAGAGGTATGAATAAATATAATTAACTTGGGGAACATATCTGGGCATTTGGACAATTTAAAATTCACATCTTTAGTTACTACCACCAACCAAGCTGTGCAGAGGCCTTTGTGGAATGAAGCTCTTGATCAGAGAGAAACTTGACTTAGGAAAACAATTTCAAAAGAAAAACGCATTATGCTTTCACACCTGTTTTCTAGCTGGTTGCAGTCTTCAAACTGTATAACAGTGGCTAATAAATAATGGTCCTGAATTCTGTTTAGTGGCACTGTTTGATTACATTTTTCTGACAAAAATCATGTATAGATTTAGATTACCTATGGTGTTACATACCATCACCCTAATTGAAGACCAACATGGAGAATCTATGGCAGGTTGAAAAGATGCAGCTGTAGTAATTAACCAATGCAGTAATAATGTTTGAAAATTCAGGCTCCAAGCTAGTACAATTTCTTCCAGTGGAAGATAAATTGAAAGGCAAAATAGACTGCAAAATGTCTTGCCATTTTAGTTGCTTCTGAAATATTTGTGTACTTAGTATTATATCAACTTCTATGTGGTTTAATTCTCAATTAACATTATGGGTATGGCAGTTTCTGCTGCTAAAGTTATAACATGAATTTATCTTTCTACAGGTTATATGAAGGAAAAGAGCAGACAGAATTTGAGGAATCTATGAGGAGACTCTTTGAATCAATCAACAACCTTATGAAAAGCCAGTATAAAACTACCATTTTGTTGCAGGTTGGTAACGACAATATGTCTTATATACTGACAGTGCAGTGGTGGTGATACATTTAGATGATTAATTCTTTACCCATTACTTTTCGATTCTTTCTTAACTGGCAGAACAAAGTTGGACAGGTTGTTTAATTACTTTAAAGCCCAAGGTTGACAGGTTTGGAGGAAGGCAAATTCTTTTATATCTTTAAAAAAGTTGCTTAAATAACTAAAGCACAGATGGCAGGAGTTTCCCAGGATTCTGTAGGCCTCCAATTCCTCTTGAATTCCAATGGAAACGGAATACCTAATACTTAAGAAAATGCAAGACAGAGATCCTTTAAGCGGTGACTCTAGCATGTTAATTAAACAATCTGTCCCAACTCGTAGTTAGCTCAGACACTCTTATTTAGTTCTGCAGACCTGAGAGAGCACTTTGTAACATGAAAGATTGCACCATCCACCAAAGGACATTGGTCCAATAAGATACTACCTTGCCTACCTTGTGTGTCAACATTTAAAAATAGACATTTTGGTATCTGAGGTTTTACATTGATTTATCTAGACAGCAGAAACTACTGATCTTAGGTTGAAGGCTTTGCAGTTATGTAAATGTCAGTGACTATCATCCACAGACTCATATCTGTGAATAAACACAAGAAACTTTCAAGAAAACCAGGAAGAAAGTGGCTTACTAAGATATATCCTATGCTGCATAAATTAGAAATTAATATGCCACTACAGCAGCAAAAATCTGAAGTTTGAGGGTGGCTCTATAGAAGTGTATAGTTTGCTTTCAAGCAGGATGGTACCATGGACATTTTATGAACTCTTTAATGCCTCATTCTTCATACTGTTGGATTTGATTTTTGTTTTGCTTAGTTCTATGTTTTTTTATTTAAAATGGAGTGGAAATGGAAGACTAAATAGAGAGAATTTGCTGCTGTATTTGATTCATTTCAGTATTCCTTTTTGGGGTTGCATTTCCCCTGACACTTTCTGTAGAAGGATGCACAGTGCTATAAAGGAACTGAAAACATAAATCTGTTTTTATCTGAATAATAACATGCTTCAAGTAATGTTCTCAATGTGTTTGAAAGGAATTCAGGATGTTCTGTACCCTATAAGACAAGTTTATAAAAGATTGGCCAGGAGCCGTCTAAGTATTTGGAAGGAATTGAATCAGTAGCAGGATACTTTTTGAATGATAAGTAAAAAATATTCCAACAAATCAGTATCCAAAAGTATTCCATGTAATTGCACTTCAGCACTACACAGTTTAATGGATTGTCCTCTACATTGATTGTAACACACCGTTAATGTTATAATATCTTAATACCTTTTTTGCAAGTAAGGCCGTGCACAAATATCAAGGTCTCCCACCTTTAGTTTCTGAGGGTGCATCTACACTGCACCAAAGCTCGGAATAGATACGCAATTTGAGCTATGCAAATTGTGTATCTTATTTTAATCTTATTTCGAAATAGCTTATTTCGTACACAGCACCAAATTTCAAAATAATCTGCTATTCTGAAACGTCTCTTACTCCTCATGGAATGAGGTTTACAGGGATGTCCGAATAGCGAGCCCATTATATTTCACAGTAATGAGCTTGCTTTGAAGACAAAAATATCCCAAAATAGCATTGCAATGTAGACGTAGCCTGAGTGTTCAAGCTTGTTAAATTGAAATCCCTGGGATAAAGTAGTTAAATACTTTGGAGGCATTGATATTGTACAGGGACTAGGGCATGTAAGTACTTAAACCCATTTCTTAATCAGTGAAAATAATCAAAATATATATGCAGTATTTCTCATACGAAGAATGCAAGGAAATCTTCAACAAATAGTGAACTCCTATGGGACTCTTAATCCTGTCTCTCTTACTTTGAGATGATGTTAATCACATCTCTTCAATCTTTTGATACCCTCTAATACCACTTAAGCTGTTTCGATGAAGTTTCTAATAAGGACATGAGGAAAATTTTACAGAAGTGATGCTTGAGAATATTTGGGTGTGTATTTAGTTCCACGTGAGTGCAAACATGTTGCATAAAAATGTTCTTTGTTTTAACAAGTCAAGTGAATGTCATGGGAAAATTGTCTAGTTAGACATTTGTATCATCCCTGAGATAAACAGAATATTTTTTGTTCTGTGTGGACTGCGGATTAGAGATGACCGTTAGGGACCACTGTCACATATCAGATTCATGGTACGTTATGTGGGATAGGAGTGGAAGTTAAGACAGAATTCAGTTCCGTGGCTCTGCAGCCAATTGGGTTACTCATTTCAAATAAACAAATTAGTCATACTGCAAGTCATTTAAAAGATGTATCAGTAAGATTGCCATACATATTTATGGAAACATTGCTCATATTTAGGAGGATGATTTCCATATACTTCGCTGGAGCTTTAAAATTGCACTGTCTGGCAGAAGAGTTTCTGTCATGAAGGGTGAATAGCACTGAGTATATCCTTGAAAATATAAAAGCATATTTAAAGCTTCTTTCCTTCAAGGCATGAGGAATGTGAAAGCTGTACAGGTGCTGCAGTAAGTCGGAAGTGAGGTAGCAATCAGATGGAATGGCCCTTTGTATTCTGTGTCTTCATGCTTTTGTTATGACTATTTTAAACGTGGATTTTGTCTTTTCCAATGTGTTCCATCAAGTATGAACCAGGTATTTTGTTTGTAGTAACAAAACAATTTTGTAAACACATGGCTTTTCTTATTTTTAATTAATCTCTTCAACTACTGTATGATTCAGAGTAAAACGAAATGCTTTTGTTTTAAGCCCAGACAGAGCAAATCAGATCCGGTTTGGCTGAGCCCCGGAGGTTATCAGAGCATCATAGTTTCAGCACAAAATGGATAGCTCATGCACAGATTATTGTAAAAGGTGTAGCTGTCTGGAAGGGGGAGCTGCCTTAAACATGTCCAAATCCAATAAATAATGACCAATGAATGAATATTTAAAGAACTCAGTGAAAGAGGTTGAGACCTCAAGGAAGAGAAAAGCCTTTTAACTCGGGTTTCTGCAGCAAGAAATAAAGCACCAACTATATTAGAAAAGCTAGACTCTAGAATGGAAATCCACAGCAAATATATACGTGCCCTGACTCAAAATTAGATCAGCTGACCACTTGAATAGTAAAACTGGAGTAGAGAATAGAAGGTGTGGGAATACTACTTTAAATCTCAGTGATCAAGGGTGTTAACGTCTGCATCTATTTTCCCTACTCACGAGAGAGATGGAAATGTCAGATTTAGCACTGGAAAAGCCAGCATTCATGAGAAAATATTTCTGCAAAGCTATCTTGAGAATGTGGTGGCAAAGAATTATTGACCTATTAGATCACTCTGGTTGTTGGATCAGCTCCAAGAGGCACATTGCTCAGGAAATCTTCTGGCTTATGACTTCCAAACACTTCCTGTGAAACAGCAAAAAGAAAACTTCTTCCATCAGTAAAACCATCTGTTCATAGTGAGACTATTCTGAGCGAGGCAGAGTAACAAGTAGGTGGCAAAGGAGTAGATAATGGGACAAGAATTACAAGTAAATGCAGCATTATTAATCAAATCCGAGGAAACAACCATTCCAAGAGATCCGGTGTCCACAAAAGATAGGCAGCACTGCTCAGAAATGATGCTAAGCTGGTTGCTGAAAGAATCCATATTACTATATGGTTGACAAGACCGTCTATAGTCTGATGGACAAAATACAAAGGCTTTTTTCTTAAAATCTGATGCTTACAAATGCTTCTAAATTGCGGTAGACTTGTCAGTCATGCCAGTGTTTCTCTATGTCTAGATAAAGGAGACTTGTAGCACCTCTCATCAATCAGTGGGCACCCTCTGTTTGGAGTGATTGTAAAATGGTAGTCCAAAATGCAGGCATGATCAAGCACTCACTTCCATGATTGACAAGATGCATCAGGAAGGAGTACAGCTCAACCAACAACTCTGATTTATTTATTCACCTCTAGCCACAAGAGATTTACCCAGAGAGAGGTGGGAGGTGAAAGTTCTGAAATGCGTTTTGGGAGAATGATAGAACCTTGGCCAAGCCCGTTTTAGGGCACAAGTATTTTGCCAAGCTATCCGTGCACACACCTTTATCCCGCAGTGGTCCTGTATCTCATTATATATCCACAAATGCTCACTAGTTCTTTAAATAAGGATTATGCCACCAAACCAGAAGGTGAGCACCAGAACTGGCTGAAAATATAGCCCAAAATCTTTTGGAGTAATTATCAATGAATATAAACCAGACCACCAATTTCTAATGTCCAAGGTAATTGGCAGTGGGTGTGTGCGTGTGTTAGATCTTGGAGTAAGCAACAGGTTGGTTAGTTATCAAAGCCTCAAGATACACACTCAGATCAATCCTATCCAACAGGCACAGGTGAAAGACAGCTGGTGTGCAGTGGTGTGCAACCCAGGGGTCGCAACCGTCTTCCTGGGCGGTCGCGGTGTTTTGATCCCGCCAGCCAGGGGCTGGGCACAGCCGTTGGCAGCCACGTGGCATGGGGTTTTGATCCGGCCGGGGGCTGGGCCCTGCTGTTGGTGGCCCCTGCGGCGTGGGGATTGCTAATGAAAAAAGGTTGTGCCCCACTGCTCTGGTGCACTGTTCCAGCAAAGAGGAGTGGGTGGGCTGGGATACTTAGCTTCAGGAGAAGACTCTGTGCACTTCCAGCCTGGCCCTGGGTGGCTCCTGCAGGCCACTACACTAAGCAGCAGGCAGCTAGGAAGGTGAAAAGAGTGGTTGGGAGTGTGCCCCCCCACTGGTCTGGGACTGCCTCAGCCCCAAGCCACGCCCCCACAGCACCATTTAGGGAGGGCATGAGGCTGAATGTGCCCACCCCCCCCTGAGATTGACAGGGATGCTGCTTGCTGTTGTTCCCTTTTTGTCACTGTAAGGAAGTGAGGGGAAAGTGCAGAGTTTTCTGCATTCCTCTCACTCTGGCTGGGCAGGGCAGGAGGCAGACAAGCCAGGCACTTTCCTCTCACTCCCTGACAATGACAGAAAGGGGAAGAACAAGAAGAGTTCCCATACAAATCTCAGGGAGGGAGCTTCAGCCCCCCGCCCTCCCCAGCCAATTTGAAATGCCGCATCTGTGATGGAGAGCCCGATAAATTTGCAGCATTGATTTCTCTGTACACCTCTAGCAGTTGCCCCTATATAACCTTCTCCTCTCAGTTTCATTGTCTCTATTGTGCCATATCATCCATCTAAAGGCTTGTGCGTAAAATCTGCACTCCTGGAGGTAGATTTCTTTTGTCAGATATACAGTAATGATCCTACCTGAATGCTCAGAGTGCTCTTTTTTGTGTGACTGGGAGTGCACAGCTGTCAAATTTTCTTTCTATTTGATTACCAGGGCAAAAATGACCTGTAGGAGGTAGATGTCTGCCTTTCTGACAAATAGTAAACATTAAATGATTTGTCCAGGTTTCTTGGGGCTGGTTTATGAGTATCCTTCTTGTACTGTAGGCACATTTACCTCCACTACTTACACCCATCCCACCAACCTTCAATTAAATTAAGGACTCTGTTCCCTGCCCCAAAGCTGCAAATTCCTTCTTTAGATCCCACGTGAGCTGCACAGGTCTCAGCGGCTCTGGAGAAAACAAGGGACAGCCAAGTGGATGCCACTTTGTTTCTTTTTTCCGCTGTTGAGCCCTGCCTGCTGCAGCTGGCTGCTGGATGTCCTAGCTCTTCCAGCATCTAGGAACCAGGTGCAGCATTGGAAAGTGTCACTTGCTGCAGGCTTCACAGCCGTGGAGCTGCCGGCCCTAGGGGGAGGAGAGGAATACACCATGTTCAGAGGTGGAGTGGAGCGTTGGAGCTTGTTTATTTGTGGCGGTGCAAATAAGGCTGGAAAAGTGCTGACAGTGATGTCTGATTTGTGACATGCAATAGATGATGCCATGGTAATTTTGTTAAACTTGCCTTGACAACAAATACAATCAGCCTGACAAACAGGGCCCCAGTGACTCTTGAAAATGGTCTTTTAATCTTCTGGATACTTAGGTTTCATGAATATGTATAAAGAGTTGTTGAGATGAGGGTTCCTATGAAGCTAAGCTTGTTAGGGAAAAAAGATTGTAAGATAAACTTACTGGTAAATTGGAGGAGTGTGACATAATTTTCTGGAATATTGTGAGGTTTTTCTAGCCTGCTGAAAATTAACCCCCTAGTTCTAAAGGGGCCAAATCCTTCTCTTTTACCCAGCAGAAGTACACATGACTTGAATGAGGACTTGCGTAAAGAGCAAAAAGGATGACAACCTGCTGGGAGGAGCTAGCTGAACCCCAGTCTGGGGCTTGTTCTTTTGTTACATCTGCTGATGGCTGCCGGGGCATTGCCGTTGAGTCATGTTGTAGTGTTTTACATGGCATGCGCGGTCCAAAGAGTCAAAAGTGTCAACATCACCCAGTGACTTGCTGACCCTAAACAGTTTTAAACAAGGTTTGGGGTTTGGTATGGTGCGACGGTGGGCAACCTGTGACCCGCGGGTTACAGGTGGCCATTGAGGTTCCACCTACAACCTGCGCACCCCCGCTATGCCCATTTCCCCAGACCTCTTGCGCTGGAGCCCCATACTTACCTCCCCCCACCCCTCCCCAGCACTGGTGGAGTGCTGTGAATTGGCTGATTCACAGCATTCAAGCTCTGTGAGGGAGTGAGCAGGATGCAAAACATCCAATTCATGGTGCTCTGAAAGTGCGGGGAGGGCGGGGAAGGAATAGTTAAGTGTGGGGCTCCATTGCTTGGTGTGTGAGAAGTTTGGGGGAAGGAGGCAGAGATAGGCTGTGCAGACCACCTGCAAATGGGCCACATGTAGCCCACCACTGGATTTCAATCTCGTGGCCCACTGAGACGAAGGATGGCCCCTCATGTGGCCCACTCACTAGTCTTGTTTACCAATCACTGGTATAAAGAGATGTCAGCCGATGTAGACACAGCTTGATGGATGCTTTGTCTGGAAGGGGGTGATGGGAGGATCACATGGGAATTACCTATTGTGATCCCTCCCTCTGGGGCATCTAGTATTGGCCACTGTCAGCTGACAGGATACTGGGCTGGATGGATCTTTGGTCTGACCCAGTATGGCCATTCTTATGCTCTTATGTTAACTGATCATCCTGCTGGGCTTTTCCAAAGGGGCTCATTTTACCCAGTCTGGGAGCTATCTTTTATCTTGTGTTTCTGACTTCACCTAACACGCTGAGCATGCCATCCTCTTTTGTCTTATTGCCCCCAAACCATGGACACCAACAACCTCCGTGGACCCCTGGCCAAGTTGTAGGGAGGCACGGCTCCACTCTCCCGGGAGGTACAGGGCCTCGGGTAGAAGGGACAGGCTGGGGCAGCCAGACCTGAGTGCCACCCAAAGTGCACTATGCTGGACCCCAGGCACTCCTTAGCACCAACTTGAGCGATGCCCAGAGCATGTGGTGCAGCACTCTAGCAGTGATTTAAAGGGCCTGGGGGTCCAGCTGCTGCCACAGTCGCAGCAGCCGGAAGCCCTGGGCCTTTTTGGATCACCAGGGCCCTGGAGCAACTGTCCCCTTTGCCACCCTGTCTATGGGCCTGTCCCCAGTCATATAGGGGTACCCATTTTCATAGATCATTTGTAGTTCCTTCTTTGCTCATTAGCATTTACCTGAATACTGCATCCTGATCACATGTGTTAGAAGAAATGTACCTCTAGAGTATTTTGTGATCCAGATTTAATCTTGCAGCTGATTTGGCCAGGATTGGGATAAAGAAGAGTATGGTTTAGAATTAGGATCAAGATGATCCAGGGACCCAAGAGTTTGTAGGGGTGGAATCCCTAATGGTAAAGTTTGCTCTAAGTTCACCTCCCATGTCTCTTTCTTTAAGGACCCTAAATGAAATGATGGACTATTCTACTCCCATTATTTTGTCCACCAATTAGGCCTGATTTCTGACCCGCCAATTTTGGTTGACTGCTTTCTAGTTCCACACTTCTTGTTTGCCAACCATAATCTTAACTTGGTCTTTGAGTTATGTCCCTTGTTTGAACCATTTCAGTCTGTCTCATATCTGCATCTTTCCCCCATGAACATTTGCTGTGATGTTTTATGAACCTAAGCTCACTTCCTACAGATGACATCCCGATTATGGTAAATTTGTAGGCTCAATTATCACAAGAGTCAGACTGCCATTTTATAGGCTTGTAAGGAAGTGTTTGCTCCTCTCCCAACTCCATTGCTAGCATTACTAACAGGAAGAGCCTTCATGGTAGGGCTTAAAATGGAGGTGATCCCCGTTTGGCGCACAAGGCTCCTTTTACCCTGCCAAGTCTTGTGTGCAGGGTTGAGAGTGGCGAGTTGGTACAGCCACGAGTGGAAGGTTTATCTTGTTGGTGTACTGTAGTGGCTTGATATACAGTGCAGTCTTAACTGTAGAAAAACATCTCCTATGGATTCAATACAATGCTTGCTTTTTCAGTTGGCTTTTTTAAAAGAAAGTTGGCCACAGTATTAAAGTAACATCTCAAATGTAAATGAAATCTTTGTCCTTGGGATGTTGAAAAGTCTCAATGAAAACTCAAAGGAATTTCTCCTCTTAGTTCCTGCAATTAAAATTTTAACGATCAAGTCAGTCTTTGAGTATTGGCACACTCTGAACTTAGAAGGGTTGGTTTGGGTCTTGCACGTGAGTGGCAATATCTCTGCAAAACTGGGAACGTATTTGACATACATATTTTGGCTTTGAAACTCAGTGATGCTGGTAGTTATCCAGGGGGCGTTAGTCTGCCACAGAGTCCTAACAAACCGTGAATGCTTGTCAGATGATGAGTACAAAGAAACTTCAAAAGCCTCTATGCTTTAGGTCATTTCTTCTTGGGGCTTTATAGTGGCAGGAATTGAACATTCATGACAACACATTCCTATTACTGACCATGATTTTGTTGTCCTCTGTCTTTTTTTCTACAGTGAAAACATTCAGGGTAGGCTCCTCTTTTACACTGTGCCTCATAGTGAATCTATCTTAACTGTCTCCCTGCATCAATCTCACACATAAATTTGTTGTGAAAAAGCTGAAATATTGATGCTGTTGTGGGAATTGTGTATATTTCTCATGTTCACCTCATACATTTGCAATGCCCATGGAGAAGGGTTTTGTGTCTAGACTCTAATTCTGTGTGAAATAGTTAGAATGACTTTTTTCTGCAGCTTGAAAGCTGGTTATAGAAATTAGCCAAATGCAAATTCTAATAGCTGATATTAGTAGATGCTTTATCATGATTTGCTGATTGCAGATTTTCTGTTTAGTTTAAGGAAGTTTAGTAGGGATGCTCCATCTGAAATAAAAGCCGTAACCCAATATTCTCTGACCAGTGGTCTAAAATTACATACGATGCTGAGTTGCCATCCAGTATAAGCCCTCACAAAGGTTTTGTCGCCCTTGTTTTTAGGCATTAAGGGACTGAAGTTAGCATGAGCACCTGAGGTGTTAAAACCATGGAACCTATGGGAATTCTAACTGGAGTCAATGCTGATAGCTTCAGCATTATTTTCCACTCCATGCTTTGGAGGTGCATTGGAGTCCAAATGTAGGCAATTGACCCCTGGCAGAATTACTTACCAGCTGCACTGCAGGGGGAATGGGAAACCTGAAGGATAGGGCAGGTAGACAGATCATTCATGAAAACGTTTCTAAATTCACAGTGTTTTCCTGTGGATTACTGGATCTCTGTAGTTAGAGGCCTGTGTTAATGTCCCCACCTCCCTGACACCTGTGAACCTCACCACTCTCCATCTGAGTAAAGATAAATAGCGAACTCTGTGGGGAATTCATAGAGGTTATGTTGGGCATTAGGAAAACTTCCTAACTGTCAGGGTGGTTAAACACTGGAATAAGTTGCTCAGGGAGGTTGTGGAATCTCCATCTCTGGAGATATTTAAGAGCAGGTTAAATAGACATCTATCAGGGATAGTCTAGACGGTGCTTGGTCTTACTGTGAGGTCAGGGGACTGGACTCGCTGACCTCTCAAGGTCCCTTCCAGTTCTAGTGTTCTATGATTTTATGACTCTCCAGCAGGAAAGAATAATTTTAGTGCAGACTGTTTAATGCTAGAGTTCAAGGTACACATCCTGAGTCATATTCAAAAGACATGTGGGTCAATGGTGGGAGACTGTCAGAGGTGGAGAACTTGTCGAGGAAAGATATATTGGCATTGGAAAAGGTTCAGAAAGGGGCAATAAAAATGATTAGGGATTTGGAATGGGTCCTATATGAAGAGAGGTTAAAAAGACTTGGACTTTCAGCTTACAAAAGAGGAGACTAGTGGGGGATATGATAAAGGTCTATACAATCATGACTAGTGTGGAAAAAGTGAATAAGGAAAAGTTATTTATTTATTCCCACAATATAAGAACTAGGGGGTCACCAAATGAAATTAATAGGCAGCAGGTTTAAGACAAACAAAAGGAAGTTTTTCTTCACTCAGCACACAGTCAACCTCTGGAACTCCTTGCCAGAGGATGTTGTGAAGACTAGGACTTTAACAGGGTTCAAAAAAGAGCTAGATAGATTTATGGAAGTTAGGTCCATCGACGGCTATTAGCCAGGATGGGTAGGAATGGTGTCCCTAGCCTCTGTTTGTCTGGAAATGGGTATCAGGTGAGGGATTGCATTAGGATTGCCCGTTGTGTTCCCACCCTCTGGGGCATCTGGTATTGGCCACGGTCAGCAGACAGGATACTGGGCCAGATGGACCTTTGGTCTGACTCAGTATGACCATCCTTATGTTCTTATGTTCTTGTGTAATGATCTTATGAGCCCATTCTGCATCAGATAAAGTAACTGAGTTTAACTGTTGACCTCAAATAATGACTAATCAAGTAACTATGTTATATGACAAAAATGTATTGGTGCCCAGTGTTAGGTATTGTAATTCATGTGCCATCTTGTTAACAAAGGGTATGTCTACCCAACAACATTATTTTGAAATAACTTAGTCTGCATTTACACAGCAGGCAGTTATTCTGAAATAATGTGGAAATACTATCAAGCTGGAGGACTTCTTACTCCGACTCCTGTAACCTTCATTTTATGAGGAGTAGGGAAGTCAGAAGAAGAATGCTCTATTTAGAAATAAGTGCCGTGTAGACGCTCCCAATTTTGAAATAAGCTATTTCGAAATAAGCTACATTATTGATGTCGTTCAATTTGCATAGCTTATTTTGAGTTAGGCTCTGCTGTGTAGATGAACCCATCGTGTTATATCAGTACACCTTCACTGAGCTCTGAAATGTTTTGTTTAAATACGAAACGGTTTTGATTTGCATTAAAGCTGATTGCAAATTAGATTGTCCCCATGTACCTTTGACTTAAATAATGTTTGTTACAAAAAGTCACTATTTAGCAACATGTCCACTGGCAGCAGAAAAGACTGAGAGGGTAATTTTAATAACCTTCATAAACACTTTAAGAGTAGGGTTTGCTCCCCCATTCAAATGCTGAGTTTTCTTACGTTTAAGAAAGTTATTCCAGCTTTCCTTTAAACTTGTAAATATGAAGTGCATGTTTTATAAGGAAATGACCCCTTAAGGCTTTTGCGGCATGATCATCTATTAAGAACTGTTGTGGATTTGCATAGACTTAATTTATTAAAATGTCTGTCTATAACTGTACGCTCCATTACTTGGGGAGCAGCAGCAAGATCACAAGACTAGGAGCTGGGATACATGTCTGTCTTCTTGGCTCCACAGATTGACTCCCTGCAAGACTCTGGAGCAGTCAGTTAAGCTCTCTGTCTTTGTCAACACGCACACAAACTTGTATAGACTAGCCAGTCCAGTGCAAAATCCTGTGTGAATAACTGTATTTATTTAGTGACTTGTTTCAGTTTAGTTTAAACCTGTTTCTAGTCAACTTAAACTAAACCAGAAAAAGAAGGTGAAACAGCTGTTCAAACAGGATTTTTCATTGGTTTAACTTAACCATTTTACAATCACACGTCCAAGGTGCATGAATACAACCCTATGTATTGGCAGGCCCTCAGTTAACACTGACATCCCATTGGTTCCCCAGCCACAAAATGAGACAATGTTTCTTACCTTTTTAAAGGCAAGGTAAAAAGTTCTACACAAGTTCCAAATTTTCATTAAAAAACACACATTCACTTTTAATTAGCTGTATTTATTATTAGAGTTTAAATAGTAACAGGTTGTATGTTTTCCTAAAAAAAAAGTCTCGTCCTTCCATTTATTTCAGGTTCTGTGCTTTGCCAGTGTACGAACAGAATAGTGTGTGGTCAGTCAATGCTTTTATCAAGGTCTGAGCAGATAATGGAAGTCAGGCAAGAATGACTGCCAGTGGCAATGTAAACAGCAGATTCCACCGGCTTGTGTGTGAAGGCATTAGCAAATGTACATGTTCACTAGTATCCTGTTGAGCTGATGATACACTCAATGTGCAGGTTAGGTAGTTGTTCAGCACGGGCCTTGCTACGCAGCAGAGCTGACAGCATGAAGCTATGAAACCCATGGCTTTGGGCATCTATTCGGACTTCTGATTCGTTTTCTGATAGCCCAGCCCCTAACTGCAGCTAGGAAAATTTAGTGTGAAAAATAGGCTGCATGCACAGTGAAGATGGTCTCTGGTTGTAACTTGTTTCTCACCAAAATGATACTAATAAAAGCAACACCCTGTGTTTCCAAATGAAATAATGCCAATAGTGCCTTTGTGTTTCTAACGATTTGTTCAGGAATTCGTTAGCCAGCATGCTGATTAATATACTCTTATTTCCCTTACTTTGGACTTAATGTACTACACTACGCAAATTACAGTGTGCAGAAATACTACACAAAATACAGTCCTTAAATGGGTCTATGTACAATGTTAGCAGAGTTTGCGAATAGCCATTGTCCAGGACGAGTGAACACAGCATGATTAACATGAGTCTTCAGGCAAGTATGAATATACTTAAGAAATAAAATGCAGTTAGGTTTGTACCATGTTCTTTGCTGGAGTTAGTATATGTACCATAAAAAAAGAATAATCCAAAAATAGCAATCTGTGGATGCATTCGCTCAACAATAAACGGTGTCACAAATGGTGTTGCCTCTAAGCTGCATGACAGCACAGCTTCACAGGTGATTAATCAGCTCCGCCCAGTCAGAGGCTCAGGGCTCCTTGCAAGGAGCTCAGGGTATGTCTACACTAGCTCGTTAATTCGAGCTAGATAGGCAAATCAGGCAACCGGAGTTGCAAATGAAGCCCGGGATTTAAATATCCCGGGCTTTATTTGCATGTTCCCATCTGGCTGCCATTTTTAAATCCCCTTTAGTTCGAACGAACTGCCCGCGGCTACATGCGGCAGTTTAAAGTTAATCCGAACTAAGTCCTTAGTTCGGATTAACTGTTACTCCTCGTGGAATGAGAATGCATTGCCGTGGGCCGCGCCAGCTGCTTAGCGACCACCGGGGAGGGGAGGAGCAGGAGAGGAGACAGGGGCGGCCAGCAGGCTCTGGGAGTGCATTGGTGCCAGCTGGCTGCACAGCTGCGGCATTTCCTGGGCTGTGGCCCTTTAAAATCGGTGGGGCAGGCTAGGCGTTTCCAGGGCCGGTGCTGGCTGCTTACCTGAAATGCTGCCCCTGGCAAAGTGCCGCGCCAAACACCTGCCTGATTTGCTGGTGCCTAGAGCCGGCACTGGTGGCAACAATAGAAACCTCTCCAGTGGTGTGTAAAGGATGTAGAATTCGCTCCATGGCTATTGTGTTTCCAGCCCCCTTGCATGACCTCAAACTAGAGGGTACATATTACAGAAGGCCTTGCTGTTCCCCTCTGCACAATGTAGAAAGTCAGAGCATAATGAACTGACATTTCAGAGTAAGATAGAAGAAAAGTCCAAGTTCACATCAGTTCACTAAAATGTGCGCACTTCAATTGCATCAGTGACAGGAGCTTACTGGCAATCAAAATAGGCCTGGGAAATGGATTGAGAACGGCCCTCCCCATGACGTCACCCCTGTGTGCCCCTCAAGCCCTGCCCCCTGCATCATGTTCGGCACATGGTGCAGGCAGCGGGTCGGGCTCTGTGTGCCACATACAGTGAGTGAGGGGCAACGGCGTGTGGACATGACAGCCCACTGGATGACGGTCCACTGGGAAATTCCCAGTATCCTGCCAGGCCAGTCTGCCCCTGATCAGTGAGGCCATTTCTTGAGCAGAAGGTGAGTGATTTCATTATTGGCCAACACCTTTGGGTCTGAGTTATGCAATGCAACTGTGTTAAGTGGACCCTGAGGGTATTGGATGGAATTGAGCTGTATAAGAAGAGCTCTAATGCACATAGGGCTTATACATACATGTACTTATACAATTAACACATGGTATATTTGTCAATTCAGGTGGCTGCCTTGAAGTATATACCATCGGTCCTCCAAGATGTTGAAAAAGTCTTTGACGCCAAGTTACTTAGGTGAGCCTATTCAACAACAATTTGTAGATCTGGCAGATGTCTTTAATGCAGAGGTGTCAATTCTGTCCCATACAGATACTCAACCAGATTCACAGGCCCTGAAAGTTGGCTTCTTGATGTTTAAATTAATAGAGCGATCCCAGTTTACACTAGTTAAGGGTCTAACTCTTTATGTTAAATTTGAATCAGAGATAGCTGTATTTTCCCCATAAGAGTGTATTGTAATACAGTTTTATATCTAGATTTTCTTTCTTTTCCAACATTCGATCAGTGAGTGGACTTAGCAGGTAAAGCAACACAGTTTTGGGGAATAAATAGCACTTCCAAAAATTCATGACTGGCTGCCAGCAATAGACATTTTCCTTGTAGATGAGAGAAGGTTTATTGGCCAGAAACTGCATTGTATTATATGTGAACAATGGGTAAAAATGCCCAAACACTCAGTGTTTCCCTCTTAGCTGTTTTTTTCCCCCAATAGCAGTCTTAACACACTACAAAATACAAGGAGATGCAGTTTATAAATTTTGAAACATTAGAGGTATTTTTAGTAGCTGCTGTTCTTGCTACGTCCTAGTACCATAAAATAAATAAATTTATATTGAATTTGTGATATTTTTCATTGTCTGCAGCCAACTACTGTATGAGTTTTACACTTGCATCCCACCGGTAAAACTACAGAAGCAAAAAGTGCAGTCCATGAAGGAAATAGTACGCAGTAACCTCTTTAAAAAACAAGGTAAATCCAAATTGTCTTTAGGATTTAAATGAAATATGTATGAGACTGGAACAGTGGCTTTAATCTCTCCATAATTTTATTTGATATAGAGTAGAATGGATGATAACGATGTAAGTCCTCAAGCTCTAAAAGCAGATTGAGGTGTCTTCTGGTTGACCATTTAGGCCAGGGGTTCTTAACCTTTTTACCTTCACACCTCTCCTGAAAGTGAACTTCATGTTCACACCCCCCTGGGAGCCATTTTGTGCACAGCCGTGCACAGCCTAGCCCCGCCCCCTCACCTGACAGGAAGCTAAGGGGCGTGGCTAGGACTATAAGAACTCTGCCAGGGAGCTCAGTCGGGGCCCAGCCTCTGAGGGAGACAGAGGCCTGCCCAAAGCTCCTGGCTGACGAGGCTGAGACCTGGCCCGGGCCTCCCACAGCTGCCTTCCCTCAGGCCAGCAAAGGCTTCCCTGCCTGGGACACCGAGGCCTGGCCAAGCCGGCCAGCAGGGCTACCCTCTGACCTAGAGGAACCCAAAGCTCTACGGGTGCCTGGCGATTCGGAAGACCGGCCTGAGGTGAAGGCCCGGCTCGAACCCCAAGGCCTGCCTGAACCCTGGGACCTGGCGAACCAGCTAGACGCAGCCGTCCGAGCTAATTCCCAAGTCCGATGGCTGGTGGCGCTGTGGGGTGAGTGAACCCCATTACAATGCCTAAATGAATAATATGAGCTTTTTACTTTGAACCTTTTCCTTACAAATTTACGTAATATTTGAAGATGAAAGTCGGCAATGCTCTCGTACTGTTATTGTAGTGTGTCGTCACGTAGGCCTGATTGATTCGCACTGCTATTGTAGTGTGCCGATCTCTAGAAGTTAATAAGAAATTAATGTCTATAATTTTAATTCATAATATTAATTATGAAGAAATCTAAACTTTAGAATTTTATCCAGTGAGAAGACAATTGCGATAAATTTTCTGTGAGGCACCTCACACCTCCCCTGTATCTCCTTCACACCTCCCCTGGGGAGGCACACCTCACTGGTTAAGAATCCCTGCTTTAGGCCATAACAATTAGTTTGCAAAAGCATAGTCTTGAGACGAGACAAACCTTGGAAGGGTTGTTTATGTGTGCTTACTTTAGTTATAAACCATTAAGACAGAGACCTCCGTTGTGGTCACCTTCAAATCCATTTTTTAAAGAAGTTCAGAAAAATAAGAACCTGTAGGAAACATTTAAACGTTAAATCATTTCTGCAAATGGAAGGGACTTAGGCGCCTAAATTGGTCACGTGCTTTGGACAAACTTGCCCCAAAATGTTTGTTCACTACAGGGATCACAAAGCCCAATATTAGGGCGGGGGGGAGCTGAAGAGGGGAAACAAGAGCAAGGCCAATAACCCCACGAACAGAGAAACAGGGTCACATCCCTTTAAAAGGGGATATTTGAGAAGGATAACATGGATGTGTCAGCATAATAACATTGCTGGGTTGGGAAAAATAGGGAGGAGATTTCTAATAAGCTGTGCTTCTGAGGGGCAGGAGAACAAATAATTCAAAATGTAAAACATTCACTTTGATTACCTGCAGCAACTCAGCTGATTTTTTTTTCCAGAGTATAAAACTCTTGAAGGGTTGTCCTAGGTGTTTCTGTCTTTTCTCCCTCTCTCTCTTGAATACATCTTTTTTATTAATTAGTCCATTTGAATCTTCAGTGAAATTGAGGTTCAGTCACTGCTTTCTGTTCGTTCTTGCCTTGGAACATAGGCTTGGCTTTGCTACCCTCGCATATTTAGTACCCTTAGCTCACCCACAGCACAGCTCCTCCACAAATAGTGGAAGCTGTCCTGATGAGAGGGCTCCGTGGTTGTTAACACCGTGTCACTTACCTCTGCTCAGAGTAGGTTTAAATGACTCTGTTAAATGCAAGTGCTCACAAGAGTCGTGTCAGTGCTGGGAGTCCCACTGCTGCTACTATAAAAAAAAGAATTGTACATCAGGTCTAATTGACTGGCTGGCTTAATTAACCTCATTGCCAAGAACTGTTGCCTCATGGTGTAAGTAACAAATAAAGCTCTGTTCTGTTCTTCGAAGGAATACCTGAGCTTGTTGCTCTCTTGGCTTCACCTTGGAGCTGAACAAGCCTCAATCACTTGGAAAAGACACCTCGTCTGTTGCGATGGGCTGCCAGATACTCAGCATTTCCACTTGTGACCATTTGTAAAACAAATCTGTCATGATCCTGGGAACTTAACACCACCAGAGACTCCATGGCTGTGTCTATACTGGCGCGATCTTGCACCAGAACTATGCAAATGAGGCTCAGTGTGGAATATCGCCGAACCTCATTTGCATAACTAATGAGCCGCCATATTTGAGGAAGAGGCTCTTGCGCAAGACGGAGCTGTCTACACTGCCCCTTCTTGTGCAAGAAAAACCCTCTTGCGCAAAGCCGTTATGCCTGAAAATAATCAGCATAACGGCTTTGCGCAAGAGGGTTTTTCTTGCTCAAGAAGGGGCAGTGTAGACAGCTCCGTCTTGCGCAAGAGCCTCTTCCGCAAAATGGCGGCTCATTAGTTATGCAAATGAGGCTCGGCGATATTCCACGCTGAGCCTCATTTGCATAGCTCTGGCGCAAGATCGCTCCAGTATAGACACAGCCCATATGGCACTGGAGAGGAGTATGCTAAGAGTGGATTGCTTTTGCTCATTGCATTGTACAAGATAGCCAGAACAATTGCAGACACACATGTAAGCACTATGAACTCATGGAAATGCAACTCTCTCAGGCTACGTCTAGACAGTGGGGTTACTTTGGGATACCGGAAATATCCTGAAATAGCGATTCTGCATCTTAAAAGATGCGTGTTATTTCAAAATAACAGGAGTGCTATTCCGGCATCCCTGTAACCCTTGTTCCATGAGGGTTAAGGGACTTGTTGGAATAGTGCTTTATTTTGAAATTTGGCACTGTGTAGATAGCACCCAATTTTGAAATAAGCTGTTTCAAAATTACCTCGAAAGAAGCTGCACAATTTGCATAGCACAGATTGTCTAGCTTTTTTCGAGGTAATGGTGCTGTGTAGATGCACCCTCATAGAGCTTATATAGAGCGCATGCCATAGAGGTTGAGATTTAGATTTGTAGCTAAAATAGTAATAAAATATTCCCTATAAGGCCCATTGTGTACTCAGGATATTGAGGACTCTTTAGCCAAATTAGCAGTCATGAAGTATTGCATAACATGCACAATTTCCAGATCAAGTTTTCTATGCAGTATTATGCTGTCTTGAATCCGTATTCTTGTTAGTGATTTAATGCCCCTAGGCTAGTTCTAAAAAAATCTAAGGCTATCATTAAAAATTTGTGTCTCAGCCAAATCAGCACCATGTTCCAAACTATAAAGTCTAAGTGCCACAGCATCTAATCTACCATCAAAGTTTGTGTAAATAAATTGAACTGCAGTAAATGTGTCTAGCACGATTTAGGAAGTAACAGTAGTTACACAAAACCTGCCAGAAACAAAATCTGTTTTGGCTTGGGAGGTTGTACAGAGGGGTACTTGAAGGAAGCTGCAATGAACAGAAAAGTCTCTTTGTCATATTTCTAGTTGGTTGCATTCTGGTTGGTGTGTTACATGCTACAAAGACAAAAAGAAAGTATTGGGATATAAATGTATGGGAAGGAACAAGCAATGTTACTGGCAAGTAGTAAGTGGACTGAGCTGGGCTAACTCCAAGAAATGACCCAGTGTAAATGTATTCAATATCTGTGCACAAATGAACTGAACATGCAGGTGTGAAGTCCACCGAGATGCCATCAAACGGCACAACACATCAGGCTGTGAAGATTTTAACTCGTTCTTATCTCCAGGCAACACCGGGTATTGCCAACTGTGAAAACAGCCAATCAGTAGCCTCAATCTAATTCTGATCGTACTGAGGGTTTTATTCGGTTTAATCTGTTTTCTGCCTAATCTTTATGTTTTTAGGTAAGATCTATTAAAGATTCTCCAGACAAATATTTCCTTGGCTGGATAAACAGAGCTCTCTGTTGTTATATTCCAGGGCCATGTCTACACTGGCGGCTTCTTGCGCAAGAACATCTTGTGCATGGGTTCTTGTGCAAGAAGTCTTGTGCAAGAAAACGTCCACACTACCATGTGCAAGCTGTGCTTTTGCGCAAGAGCATCCATGGCAGTGTGGACACTCTCTTGCGCAAGAAAGCTCTGATGGCCATTTTAGCCGTAGGGCTTTCTTGCGCAAGAAATCCCTGCTGAGTGTCCACACTGCCCTCTTGTGCAAGAGCTCCTGCGCAAGAGGGCTTACACCTGTTAAAAAAGAGCGTAGCTCTTGCGCAAGAAGCCCTCTCTTACCACACCCTACTGTAAATTTCCTTGCGCGAGAGCGGGTGGGCAGTGTGGACGCTCTGCTGATTCTTGCGCAAGAATGGCCATACTTGTGCAAGAAGCTGCGAGTGTAGACATAGCCCAGAATTTTCAGAGCCAGAGTATCTATCCAAGTACAGGTTGAACTTCTCTAGTCCGGCACCCTCAGGTTCCGGACCATGGGAGGTTAATATTGTCTAGCAGCATTACTAACGCTTCCATGGCTTACTGGGCTCTGAGACGATATGTAGGGGTAAATTAGAGCTAAATAACAGCACAGAACACTGAGAGCTAGGACTGGTGGCTGTAAACAAACTTTATGGGACCGTGGGAAAACTTGGCCACGCCCATGAAAAGTGGACATCCGGCTAATTAAAATCATGCTGGAACATAGACGTTTATGGACCAGAGAGTTCTGGACTAGAGAGTTTCCACATGTACTTCAACCCTACTGTGGGAAGAGAGTAACACACTGACTTTAAAAATATTTAAAGGGATATAAGACATTTAAGTTTTTTGTATTGCGAGAGTGTCATGTGGGATCGAGCCGTATCAAGAGCCACTTTTTGTGTCTGCTATAGCATATTGATTCAAAGAAGGGCACTTGACTTTGTGTGCTGAAGCAATAAAAGGGCAAAGGGAGTACCCAGCAATATACATCATTTTTGACCAGGGGTGGGCAATAATTTTTGCCCAGGAGCCACTTCAAAAATTTTTGAAGTAGCCCTGAGCCACCCCAGAAGGGGCGGGGCATAAACAGGAAGGGCAGGGCCTAAATGGGAAGTGGCGGGGCTACCCCATCCCCAGACCATGATTGGTCTGGGGGTGAGGGAGCCCCTTTGCTCCCCTTCCCACTAGGCACCCATGCCCTGGAAGAGGCTTGGCACGCTCCCCCACCCCCAGGCCAATCAGGGCCTGTGGGTGGAGGAGCATGGGAAGCCTCCTCCCGCCCTTCAAGGAGCACATGGCACTTTGAAGTGTTGCGGGCTCCTTGCAGGGTTGGGGCAGGGCGAAGGAAGCTTCACGTAGCTCCCTCCCCATCCCCAGGCCCTGATTGGCCTGGGGGCGGGGGAGCATGTGAAGCCTCCTCCACTCTGCCCTCCGCCCTGCGAGCAGCGCACGGTGCTTCAAAGCACCACGTGCTCCTGGCAAGGCGGGAGGAAGCTTTGTGTGCTCCCCTATGCCCAGGCCAATTACGGCCTTGGGGCAGGGGGAGGGAGTGCACAAAGCCTTCTCTGCTCTGCCCCCGCCTTGCAAGCAGTGTGCAGCTCTTTGAAGTTGCATGCGCTGCTCGCAGGGAGGGGGCAGAATGGAGAAGGCTTCAGGCAGTCCTCCACCGCAGGCCCTAATTGGCCTGGGGTTAGGGGAGCAGCAGGGTCTCCGTGGGCCGGATCCATCAGCTTGGCGGGCCGGATCCAGCTTGCGGAGACAGAACATGACATGGTCTTGCTTTCCATACTGTTCTTTAGTGACTATTCGGAGGGGAGAGTAGACTGCTGCTGTCAAGCACATGATGTAAGGGCAGCCAATCAGTGTGTCCTTGCTCATTTTGGAATTTGCTAGAGGCAGGAACTTGCTTGCCACTAGGGAATTTGCTAAAGGTGTGACAACCTCAGATGACCTCCTCTCCTTCCCCTGCCGACACAGTTTTCCTGGTAGTAACATTAATGTGGCTCTTGGTAGTTTTGCACAGAAACTGGATGTTGTTGAAAACAAACTGTCATTTGCAATGCTTTTTTTTTTGTAAAGGTTGAAAACTCAACGTGAGCTTCCCAGAATGGTGAAATCAAAGCCAGC
The DNA here is from genome assembly GCA_032595735.1 of Pelochelys cantorii. Taxonomy (NCBI): domain Eukaryota; kingdom Metazoa; phylum Chordata; order Testudines; family Trionychidae; genus Pelochelys; species Pelochelys cantorii. The sequence continues at coordinate 36,401,252 of CM064340.1, forward strand.
AGTTATAACCACCCATCAAGTGTATTTACTCAATTGAGACAGTCATCCTGAGCATAGAGGCCTCTTTCTCTGTGCTCCGATGATGGTGCTGTTTGTTTGAGACCTAAAGTGTTTTGACAATGCTAAAATGAGCTCTGACACAGTGCCGAAGCAGGCGCTTTGGTGCTGGAGGCCAGCAAACTGTGTAAATAAAGTTTAACCATGGAGAGGGATGTTGGCTGCTGCTTATCTCAGTTGCCATCTTGTGCTAAATTAATGTTGCTGGCGTCCCTCAAAACAGCTTCCATATAATAATGTGTTGGCAAAAGTGATAATGAACTACTGGTTCTGAATTCTCAGAGGGGTAGCTGTGTGTGTCTGTAACTTTCAAAGAAACAACGAGTAGTTCTGTAGCACCTAGCAACTTACAAATATATATATATATATATATGCAGTAAAACTCCAATAGTCCGGCATCCAATTGTACAGCACTCCCGACAGTCCGGCAGCAAAATGGCAAGAGCCTACTGAGTGAGCTTCAGCAAAAAACGAGTCACAAGGCAGCAGCAGCTGAACTGAACAAAACCGGACAGGACCGAGTCAGCCTGCCACTGGCATTGTATTATGCTGGACAGTGCTTGTGCTACAGTAAAAAGGTTTAAAAACACTTTATATACAGTATATACTGTGTGTGTATATATATATATATATAACCAGCTTATAGTACCTCCTGATAGTCCGGCATATCTGATAACCCAGCACCACCTAGGTCCCAAAGGTTCCGGATTATCGGAAGTCTACTGTATATAGTGTGTATATAGTATCATGAGCTTTCGTGGGCAAAACCCACTTCCTCAGATGAGAGATGGTTCTGAATGATTTGCATTAAAGGGTTAAACATAAAGACCATGTCTTCGCTATGGGGAAGATTGATGCTGCTGCATTCCATCTTCCAGGGTTCTATTGAATGGGCCTAGTGAAGACCTGCTAATCTGAACTGAGAGGGCACCACTGTTGGCTCCAGTACTCCTGCTCCTCATGAGGAGTACGGGAAGCAGACACAGGAGCATTTGTTCCCGTCGACCTCCCGCTGTGTGGACGGTGATTTAAGATACATCGACTCTAGCTATGTCATTAACATAGCTGAGTTGCACATCTTAAGTCAACTTTCCCTTTTAGTTTAGTCTGGCACAGAGATTCATGCCCAAATAATTCCAGGCTAGGAAAGGAAAGTTAAGCTGAGTGACTCCAAGGTGTGCACTAGTTGTAGAGCTTTAAACCCCCAGATGGATGTTTTAATTCAGAAGTGGCCTTAGCTGACTTCAGTTCATTCACATGTTCCCTGGACCTTTGGCCATTCTCCCACATTGGCCACTCTCCTAGTATGCTATTGATAAAGCTACTGTGTTTGTCCAAGGGTTGCCAGCTGTTCCAAAGACCTTGCTGCTCTGATACCCAAGCAGGGGGACCCATAATTTAGATCCTTATATACATGAATCTTCACATAGACTCTGCCCACCGTTTCAATGTGTGATCCCTTATGTACATGATAGCCCGTACAAGTCAGGATAACATCCTTACTTGGATATGTATGGGCCATTATCATCTTGTGATTGCAATCATCTCTTTTGCAAATTTTCTGAAAATCTGAGTTAAATCAATATTCTGTAAAGTATAAGCACTTTGGGATATGAGGAGCAATGAGCACTGAAGTACTGTGCTAACTGTATTAGCTTTGCTTTTATTAAAGATTCAGAGATGTTGATATTGGGATCACACAAATTAAATATAGAAAGAGAACATGCGCTTGTGGAAATGCACATGGGAAATGTAATCAAACCTCCATCCAAGTTGTTTTTGGAGGTGCTAATCTGCACACTTTGCATACACTGTGTAAGGAATGGAAATGCGAAGTACAGCAATTTTTCAAAGTAGCCTGAGTTCGTTTGTGTCATTTGAAGCAACTAATGCAGCCTCTTCATTTTTTTTCTTCATCATGCAGAATAAGCCCCAAATATGTAGTCTCGTGAAGGAGTATTCATGTTGTGAAACAGTGAAGTGCTGTTTTTCCTACAATTAAAGCTGACTACTGACATAATACATGCTGAAAACTACAGTGTAATAATGGCTGAATAGGTGATGAGTTGTGGCCTTCTCTTGATTAGGGAAAGAACTGAAAATGTGTCAGTGAACATTTTAATCACATCTGGGCACCTAGTGTAGGCATTGATACTCCTTTAAAAATGTGTGTGTGGCTCTTGGCTAACCCTTGGGTTAATCACACCTAGCTCACACATTTTTAAAGAAGTAAAACCAATGCCTACGTGAGGTTTAAAATATATCTTTAAAATCATATTAGCGAACAGCTCAACACTGAACTGTTGTCACAGCGTTTGTAACAGCTGCCCACGTATACGCTGCGGGTGACTACTTGCCAATTGTGGGTAGGGAGCAAGGGATCCCCAATTCTTCAAAAGGCCTTCAGAAAACTGCTGTCAGTAAACACACTTCAAAGCAGGGCTGTTGTTTGCTGCCCCTTCTCAAAACAAATCTTCTTTAACGCTTCGATTATTCACTTTCACATATCATATATATAGTACCCCAATGTCTGTGACTCTGTAATGCTGAAACGCTGGCTGTTTCCTCTGGGCAGTGCTGTTGCCTCCCACTGTGGCGCTCGGCTGACTTCTGCGCCACTCAGCCGGGCCGCCGCGCGGGAGCAAGTGGCACAAGCGGCTGTTTGGGGGCCGTGCTCCCCATGCAGCACAGGGCCCAAATGGCCGCTTGTGCTGCTTGCTCCTGCGTGGCAGCCTGGCTGAGTGGCGCAGAAGTCAGCCGAGCGCCACGGTGGGAGGTGAAGGGGGGCAGGGCAGTGACATACACGCCCAGGGGGTGGGGCCTGGATGAGCATGCATCCCCGACAGAGACAGAGGAGAGTGGTGAGAGAGTGAGAGGCAGGAGGGGGAGAAGAGAAAGAGAGAGATGGAGCGGAGAGCGAGTGAGAGGCAGGAGGAGGAGGAGAAGAGAAAGGGAGAGTGAGAGGCAGGAGGGTGAGAAGAGAAAGAGAGAGACGGAGCGGAGAGAGAGTGAGAGGCAGGAGGAGGAGGAAAAGAGAAAGGGAGAGTGAGAGGCAGGAGGGGGAGAAGAGAAAGAGAGAGATGGAGAGAGAGGCAGAAGGCGGAGGAGAGCTGAGAGAGAGGGGGAGGCAGTAGCAGGAGGAGAGAGAGAGACAGAGCGAGAGACCGAGGCTCAGGAGAGAAGACCGATGTGGAGAGACCTGAAAATCCCATCTTATGATGGGCTAATTGGCTAGTTTTCTAATAGTTTCTAACAATGGAGGTGCTAATTGTTCTTATCAGCCTCTTGTAACTATTTGAATCTCTCTCTCTGTCTTTTTTTCTCTTCTTCTTTCCCCCCTCTTTTTTTCTCTTTTTTCCTCTCCCGCACTTCCCTTATTTATTCTTGGATCTGGACTTCTAACACTCCAGTCATCTGAAGAAGTGGGTTTTGCCCAGGAAAGCTCATGCTACCATCTACATGTTTTGTTAGTCTTTGAGCTGCTACAGGCCTATTTGTTGTTTTTTAAAGTTTTTTCTAATAGTTTTGAGAGATGCTCATTATGTGCTGTGTAGCAACCCTCCCCCACCCCGGCAGAGGTTTGAGCTGCACACAGTGTGTAGGGCCTTTTGCATGTCACCTCAGATTATAATCATTTACTTTACAACACCTATGCACACACGAACAAAAACAGCCGATAGGCGTCTTATCATTTCCTTTTCTTCAATCTTGGAAAATATTTTTCTTGTTTGTTTTTTTTTGAGTGGGGGAGGCAGTTAAAAGCTGCTGTAACTATTTTTATCACCGTTTTCCATTTTGGAGCTGTGGGAGGTTCCATGATTTTATTAGTGCAATCCTTAAAAAAAATGACTTAGGAAATCTTGACCCTTGGAGTTCTCTGGGTTACGCCAATCTTCAGGCAGTTACCTTTCCCACACCCTAATCTGCACAACACCAGCACCTAACATTCCATTTTCCTCCCAGACAATACAGCTCTTTTGTGGGCACGCCACATGAAGACTCTTCTTAAAGAAGTACTCCTACTGTTGCATTGCTGATGCAAACACATTTTCCAGCTTATTATTCTTGCCAGTAGTGGACAGCATGGTGCAGAAGTTATTAGCAGTGCTTTAGGGAACATTAACATAGGGAGAAATCTGGTTTGCTATCTGATATTGTATTAAAGAGGCTTCCCATAGATTGTTTTTAAATGGCGGGAGCAATTTGCATAACTATATATTTTCTATGCAGGAAAAATTGATATGAACTAAAAGCACATATTAAGGTAAGTTTTATAAATGAAAATTGCCTGTAATTAGGATAATGAATTATATCACTTAAATAGTTACAGCCTCAAAGCAAAGCACAGGTTCTTTGAGTGGAGCAAATGAGCAACTTTGAGTGCTTAAAGTATGTTTTCCCTTGGTAAGAAGAATATAGCTTTCCCCTTAAAGAATATAAAAGGAAAACCTTAGCATAGGGAATTACTCATGCTGTTTTTTGGTTAAAGGGTCATGCCTAGAGTTGTTATAATGTAAACATTAGTTGAGCTCTTCCCCATGCTGTTTCAGACTGACAGAGTCCTGCTGAATGTGAGACGTGAACCCAATGTTGTCGGTGCCCACACTAATTATAGCACAGGCAAGAGAATTCTCCAGCTAGGCAACGCCAGTCAGTTCTTTACTTGGAAAAATCGAAACTTTCCTATTTCCCCATTTCCGAGCATTACCATTAAAGGTTTTTTTGTTGACAACTTATTGGTTTTTCTATTTACCATTTTGCATACACTTTTTCTTCATAAAAATCTAAATTTCTTTTAAAATAGTGAAGGGTTCTTTTGATTTACGTGATAAGATTTATGGTTTTTGGGGCCTTAGCCCAAGAAGCTGACTTAGTTCTGTTTCTTCCTTCTGGCTCAAAAAAGCCTTTTAAATCTTTTTACTGATGGAAAATCTTTATTAAGTAAGACTGCAGGCAAGGAAACGAAACTTAATGCAAACAGACAGCACAGCAAAAGTTGCACAAATATTGGCTGTTGATCCCCTTTAAAAAAAGACAAATCACTGTTCCTCAGAGTGGGGGAGAGGGAGTAGATTTGTGCTGGACAATCTCCACCTTCTCAAAGTGCTAGGAATTCATATTTGTATTAAAAGTTATAGAGAACAAAAGCTTTTTAGATTTGCCCCTCAGACACATACTGCGTGGCTCATCAGTCTTGTTAGCATTTGATACCTGCTGACACTGTCAAACAAAAAAAATTGCACATTCATCATTTCCTCTTGCTTCAACTTGTCAGAAGCGTTGTGCATGATAAGACGAAAAAGTTTTCAGTAAGACCATAAGAATGGCCATACTGGGTCAGACCAATGGTCCATCTAGCCCAGGATCCTGTCTGCTGTTAGTGGCCAATACCAGATGCCCCAGAGGGAGGGAACACAACAGGCAATCCTCAATACTACCTATTTTTGTTTTAAATTAACAGTTGAAAAACTAATAACTTACGTAGGGGGGCTTATTTCATAGTACACCCTGCCATCATGAATTGTTGGAGAGGCTGACCAATCTGATGAAGTAGCATCTCTGACCATCTTGGCTAGATCTCAGCATAAGGCGGGTACTCCAGGATGGTGAGTGAGTCCTCCTTCTCAATTCACTCAGCCTAGTAGCTCCAACACAATGTGCATGCTCATCTGTCCTGTGGGCAAAGTGCCTTTGTATGTTGCAGGGGAAGTTGCAGAGTTTGTTTAGATTGATTTTTGTCTGCTGAATTATTCCAGAAGAAAGACTTTGGGTCCTCAGGAGCAGAGCTGAATTTGATTAAAGTAAGCAAGTGAACAGTAGCTTGCACTGAGTTTAAGTTTTCAAATGGGTTAAACTGAACTGCCCAGTGTTCGTTCGTTCATTTGTTCATTCGTTCGTTCCTTCCTTCCTTCCAGATACATATTGCAACATGTACATGTAGCTCTGAAAATACTCTAGATCAATTAAAATAAGTGGGAGACTAGAAATTGAACTTAGCCATCATGTTGGATCTGAGCCCTCATGACTGTCGGCTCTTCATGGAGTTTCTCATGAGTGAATAAAATTTAAAACAAATTTATAAGTCTATGGATGCTTTCTGGTTCCACAAATGCATCTGAACTGAGACCACATAGCAGTGTCCGCTGTATGCCATTCAACTACTAATCCCTTCATCCAGTGCCACCGTGTTGTTCTGCCATAATGCCTTTCATTGTCCACGTGGACCTTTTGTGGTCATTCTGGGTATGTCTAGATTACATGCCTCTGCCGACAGAGGCATGTAAAATAGGCTACCCAACATAGTCAATGAAGTGGAGATTTAAATATCCCCAGCTTCATTAAAATAAAAATGGCCACCACGCTGTGCCAGCTCAGCTGATTGTCAGCACAGTGCGTGAGTCAAGAAGCGGATTGGTCGACGAGGGAAGGCTTTGTCGACCGCTCCTATAAACCTCGTTTCATGAGGCATAAGGGAGAGGTCGACAAAGGCTTCCCTTGTCGACCGATCCGTGTCTTGACTCGCGCGCTGTGCCGACAATCAGCTGAGCCGGCACAGCATGGCGGCCATTTTTATTTTAATGAAGCTGGGGATATTTAAATCCCCGCTTCATTGACTATGTTGGGTAGCCTATTGACTATGTTGGGTAATCTAGATGTACCCTCTGTAAATACAACTGCTCTTCCTTCTCCTGCAGATGCAAATAAGCTGTCTTCTGCATCTATTTCCCCAAAACCCAAGTGGCTGATAGCTCCTTGATTCTCAGTATAAATTCCTAGAGTCTCGGCATGCACAGAATATATTGTGGCTCCAATATTTCCCTCATGTGGCGTAGGCAGTCCAGCATACTGTTGGAGGATGTACAGACATGAATTTGCAGTCCTAACTCCATCTTACATAAGAACATAAGAATGGCCGTACTGGGTCAGACCAAAGGTCCATCTAGCCCAGTATCCTGTCTGCCGACAGTGGCCAGCACCAGGTGCCCCAGAGAGGGTGGACCGAAGACAATGATCAAGCGATTTGTCTCCTGCCATCCCTGTCCAGCCTCTGACAAACAGAGGCCAAGGACACCATTTTATCCCCTGGCTAATAGCCTTTTATGGACCTAACCTCCATGAAATTATCTAGCTTCTCTTTAAACTCTATTATAGTCCTAGCCTTCACAGCCTCCTCTGGCAAGGAGTTCCACAGGCTGACTACACGCTGTGTGAAGAAGAACTTTCTTTTATTAGTTTTAAACCTGCTACCCATTAATTTCATTTGGTGTCCTCTAGTTCTTCTATTTAGGGAACTAATAAATAACTTCTCTTTATCGGCCCTCTCCACACCACTCATGATTTTATAGACCTCTATCATATCCCCCCTCAGTCTCCTCTTTTCTAAACTGAAAAGTCCCAGTCTCTTTAGCCTCTCCTCATATGGGACCCGTTCCAAACCCCTAATCATTTTAGTTGCCCTTTTCTGAACCCTTTCCAAGGCCAAAATATCTTTTTTGAGGTGAGGAGACCACATCTGTACACAGTATTCAAGATGTGGGCATACCATAGTTTTATACAGGGGCAGTAAGATATTCTGGGTCTTATTTTCTATCCCTTTCTTAATAATTCCTAGCATCCTATTTGCCTTTTTGACCGCCGCTGCACAGTGTGGAAGTTTTCAGAGAACTGTCCACGATAACGCCAAGATCTCTTTCCTGATTTGTCGTAGCCAAATTAGCCCCCATCATACTGTACGTATAGTTGGGGTTATTTTTCCCGATGTGCATTACTTTACACTTATCCACATTAAATTTCATTTGCCATTTTGTTGTCCAATCACTCAGTTTGGTGAGATCTTCTTGGAGTCCCTCACAGTCTGCTTCCGTCTTGACTATCCTAAACAGTTTGGTATCATCTGCAAACTTTACCACCTCACTGCTTACCCCTTTCTCCAGATCATTTATGAATAAGTTGAACAGGATTGGTCCTAGGACTGACCCTTGGGGGACACCATTAGTTACCTCTCTCCATTCTGAAAATTTACCATTTATTACTACCCTTTGTTTCCTGTCTTTTAACCAGTTCTCAATCCAAGAAAGGACCTTCCCGCTTATCCCATGGCCATGCAATTTACACAAGAGCCTTTGGTGAGGGACCTTGTCAAAGGCTTTCTGAAAATCTAAGTATACTATATCTACTGGATCCCCCTTGTCCGCATGTTTGTTAACCCCTTCAAAGAACTCTAATAGATTAGTAAGACAGGATTTCCCTTTACAGAAACCATGTTGACTTTTGTCCAACAAATTATGTTCTTCTACGTGCTTCACAATTTTATTCTTTACTATTGTTTCGACTAATTTGCCCGGTACTGAAGTTAGACTTACCGGTCTGTAATTGCCCGGATCGCCTCTAGAGCCCTTTTTAAATATTGGTGACACGTTGGCTACCTTCCAGTCATTAGGTACAGAAGCCGATTTAAGGGATAGGTTACAAACCATAGATAATAGTTCAGCAATTTCCCATTTGAGTTCTTTTAGAACCCTTGGATGAATGCCATCCGGTCCCGGAGATTTGTTAACATTACGTTTTTCTATTTGTTCCAAAACCTCCTCTAATGACACTTCAATCCGGGACAGTTCCTCAGATTCATCACCCACAAAGGACGGTGCAGATTTGGGAATCTCCCCAACGTCCTCAGCCGTGAAGACTGAAGCAAAGAAATCATTTAGTTTCTCCACAATGGCTTTATCGTCCTTGATTGCGCCTTTTATAGTTCGATCGTCTAGGGGACCCACAGGTTTTTTAGCAGGCTTCCTGCTTCTAATGTACTTAAAAAACATTTTGTTATTTCTTTTTGAGTTTTTGGCTAGCTGTTCCTCAAAATCTTTTTTTGCTTTTCTTATTACATTTTTACACTTGATTTGACAGTGTTTATGTTCCTTTCTATTTATCTCACTGGGATTGGACTTCCACTTCTTGAAAGATGCCTTTTTGTCCCTCACTGCTTCTTTTACATGGTGGTTAAGCCACGGTGACACTTTTTTAGGTCTCTTGCTATGTTTTTTAATTTGGGGTATACATTTAAGTTGGGCCTCTATTATGGTGTCTTTAAAAAGTTTCCATGCAGCTTGCAGGGATTTGGCTCTAGTCACTGTGCCTTTTAATTTCTGTTTAACTAGCCTCCTCATTTTTGTGTAATTCCCCTTTTTGAAATTAAATGCCAGGGTGCTGGACTGCTGAGGTGTTCTACCCACCACAGGAATGTTGAATGTTATTATATTATGGTCACTATTCTCAAGCGGTCCTGTAACGGTTATTTCCTGGACCTGATCCTGCGCTCCACTCAGGACTAAATTGAGAATTGCCTCTCCCCTTGTGGGTTCCTGCACCAGCTGCTCCAAGAAGCAGTCATTTAGGCCATTGAGAAATTTTATCTCTGCTTCTCTTCCTGAGGTGACATGTACCCAGTCAATATGGGGATAACTAAAATCCCCCATTATTATAGAGTTCTTTATTCTGGTAGCCTCTCTAATCTACCTCAGCATTTCAATGTCAGTATTGCTGTCCTGGTCAGGTGGTCGGTAATATATCCCTACGGCTAATTTCTTATTATTGGAGCATGGAATTACTATCTATAGCGATTCTATTGAACATGTTGATTCGCTTAATATTTTTATTTCATTTGATTCTACATTATCTTTCACATACAGTGCCACTCCACCACCCACCCGGCCTGCTCTATCCTTTCGATATATTTTATATCCCGGTATGATTGTGTCCCACAGATTTTCCTTATTCCACCAGGTTTCAGTGATGCCTATTATGTCAATCTCCTCATTTAATACTAGGTACTCTAGTTCACCCATCTTATTAGTCAGACTCCTCGCATTTGTGTAGAAGCACTTTAAAAATTTGCCACTGCTTATTTGTCTGCCCTTTCCTGGTGCATTGGATTCCTTTGTATGCGGTTGTTTGTCTGCTCTGGCCCATGGTTTGCCCTCTCCCCTCCTCTCTTTCTGACTACAGCTTAGAGAATCTCTATCAATGGATTCTCCTCTAAGAGAAGTCTCCCTCCGATTTACGTGCATCTCCGCACCAATCGGCTTTCCCCCATCTCTTAGTTTAAAAACTGCTCTACAGCCTTTTTAATGTTTAGTGCCAGCAGTCTGGTTCTTGAAACCTGTCTGGGAATTATTTATTATTAATAAGGAATATGCACCGATACTTCTCATATAACTTTTCAGTGAAACACATGCTAATCACAACTTTAGGCTGTACTATTTAGTTAGAGTTTAACTACTTTGGTCTTTGTATAGTGTATAGAACAGAGGGGTCTTTGTCTGTCACTGGGGATCTCAGATGCACCTGGAATACAAATACTAAATGTTTTTGTGGAAATCTTACATTTTCAAAGGATCTTTGTGGTAAGACAAGAAGCATTCAGGACATCTTTCAAACCCAGGAGCAATGGCAAGTCACATTCAAGCTCATTCTGCTTAGACCCTCTAACCTTGAAAGTCTGCTTTCTCTTTCTCTCTCAGGAGAGAGATTGTGTTAAGAGTACATTGTACTAATCGATTTTGCTATTTTCTGTAGCTGAAAAGGGTAGATAATTTGATTTGTAAACTAAAGACGTGAGTCTAGAGTTTCTTGTGGAGAAAACCTCACCAATTTTCAGTTTGTACCTTAGGAGTCCTGCTTCCCTGGCTACCTTTTAATAATGAATTAAACAGTTTGTTCTCTTTACTTGGTTTTTAATTCAATTTCAGGCAAGCACTAGATAAGTTTCAGTGACTTTAAAGGACTGAATATATGGCTTTCATCTAAATAGGAAAAGAGTCTGGGAAGTCAATTTTGCTTTGTCCTAAACAAGATAATTTGACATTTACCCGATTTGTTCATGTTATACACTTATCTGTAGGTTGCACTTTTGTACTTGCATTCTACTCATTGCTTCAGAATCCAAATATGAAGTCTTCAGGAAATGTTACCTAACGCTTGCCACAGTATGGATTTGACGCTGAAGGCCTTCCTAAGATCAGGCATTGCAGACTGTAATAAAGCAGCCAAAGTAACTCTTATATATTAACATACTACAAAGCTTTTACTGTTGACAAATAAGTAGATGTTGAGAATTGATTGCTGTTCATTTGCAAATACAATTGGACCACTGCTCCCTCTGAAGTCTTTATATTACAGGTCTCTGTAATATTTACCAAGAAAAAACTGTGAGGTCTAAAAGGAATATTCATGATTTCTTTTAAAGTTCTTAGAACATTAATGATGGGAAAATGTTACTGAAAAAAATTCCACATACGAGAGACTATTTACAACACAGCATGAACTCTTTGAACACTGCTGAGATAGGTGGTCCTTTTCAGCAGTCTGTATGTGCCCGGAGGTTTAGGCAATGGGCTAATGGGATTTTATCAATTTAAGCACAAATAAATAAAATATAAAAACTCTTCAATGTGGAATTTTTTCTCTAATCTCAAAATCAAGTAACTAAAAAAGAAAACATAAGCACATGTTAAATCAAATTTCCCCCTTTGTTATATAAAAATTTGAATTGCTCTGTAGAAACTCTGCTGGAAACACACTCTTAGAAGTAAGAAACAATTTCATCTCTATGTAAACGTCACTGAGATATGAAGTTAGTTGACTTGCTCTTACTGCCTTATTTAATGCCCATAGCCCCAGAATCAGCACTCATAGCTAATGTATAGCTAGGCACACTATAGCCAGATGTGAAGCAGCGAAATACATTATTTTGGAGGGCAGTCAGTTCCTTAGTAGAATTGAAAAGAAATGGCATTATGAAGTCTCTCTAATCTGGAAGTTAACATAAGAACATAAGAATGGCCATACTGGGTCAGACCAAAGGTCCATCTAGCCCAGTATCCTGTCTGTTGACAGTGGCCAGTGCCAGGTGCCCCAGAGGGGATGGACCAAAGACAATGATCAAGCAATTTGTCTCCTGCCATCCTTCTCCAGCCTTTGACAAACAGAGGCTGGGGCATCATTCTTTACCCCCGGCTAATAGCCTTTTATGGACCTAACCTCCATGAATTTATCTAGCTCTTTTTTAAACTCTGTTATAGTCCTAGCCTTCACAGACTCCTCTGGCAAGGAGTTCCACAGGTTGACTGTGCGCTGTGTGAAGAAGAACTTTCTTTTATTAGTTTAAAACCTGCTACCCATTAATTTCATTTGGTTGCTGCTTTACCTTTCAGTGGATGTTTTCATTTGTTTCATTATTTTTTTTTAAATATACAGGTTGAACCTCTCTAGTCTGGCACACTTGGGACTTGATGGGTGCTGAACCAGAAAATTTGCCAGGCCACGGGATGTCAATATTGTCTGGCAGCATTAGCAACACTTCCATGGCTTATTGGGCTCTGAGAAATCATTTAGGGGTAAATTAGAGCTAAATAACAGCACAGAACACTGAGAGCCAGGACTGGTGGCTGTAAACAAACTTTATGGGACTGCAGGAAACTTGGCCACACCCATGATAATTGGGCATCCAGCTAACTAAAATCATGCCAGACCATGCAAGTTAATTATTTTAGAAAAGAACTGTGACAACAGGAGTAGACTAACAAGGGGACTAGCCAATACTTTATTGTAATTAAGTCACATGTTAGCTAGTCAGGACTAAACCTGATGCCAGAAGGAAAGCCTCTGACTTGCAGAGTATAGTCTGCCTTGTTACCTGATTATGAACCTGATCCAAAGGCCACTGGAATAAAAAGAGAGATACACACTGATTTTAATCCTTTGAGTAAGCTTCCTAGGACAGAGCTTGGTTTGGTAGTTGTTATATATGAGCTTTGACTGATTAAAGACTGCAAAATCAGTCTCTTAATTTGTTGTTTTGTGCTGTAATTTTTAAGCTATGTTCCCCCCCCCCCCCCGCACTGCTTGACTTTGGAGGACTGTAAATTAGCAACTTAATGAAAGAGTTGGCTTACACCACTGGGTTATGTAATAACTGATTTAAGAGTCTCTTCACTTGTCATAACACAGGAAGACTTACCAAGCATTTCCCTGGTCCTTCAGGACAGGGGTCTAGTCGGAAGGGAAGGGGGAGTGTGAGCTTTCTTCCTCTCCCCTGGTCCCTACTGACCCGGTCTGGTAGCAAGGAAGATGGTGAGCTCCAGCCCTGCCGGCTCTTGGTGGTATGGGTGCCTGCAGTGGTCACTCTGCAGTACTGCTCTCCTCTATAGGCTCACTGCCCCCGGTGGTAACTGTGAGTATAGCATCCCTCCAAATAGCCCCTCCCTTTCCATATTATGGAATACAGTCCCATTTATGCACTTCCTGCTTTTCTTGCACACCCATACCCTGATCTTGCTTTAAATTAGGAGAAGAGGAAACTGCATGCCAAATTTGGAGGTCCTAGCTCTTACCATTTAGGACGAGTTAGAGGCATATTTCTAAAATATATAGATACAGTAAATTCCTAAACTCATTTAGTACGTCACTCAGAACCCAAAGTTTTCTTTGCCTTCAAACTCCTAGTAATTAACAATTTTCCAGGCCTCTGAGTATTAAAAATCTGATTATTTTAAATTACATGTAATTACTGGTATTTTTCATCACCAGTTACACTCTGTTTCATAAAGCTAACCAGCACTAAAAGCCTCCAGCAGCAAACATTCTTTACTGTAGAGAACATCTCATTTATCTGAAAATAGAATCTGTTTTAAAATCTGCCACTTCCGTTCAAGCTAGAAATATAAAGCAATAGCAGATCTTTTCTGAAAACTGTATGCATCAGCCTAGGCAAGGCAAGAGAATCCCTAATAGACATGCCACATTAAAAACAATTTTGCAGAACTGTAAAAAATGTTCATACATGCTGAAAAATCCCTGTAAGATTTCTAAAAGATGACAGCAACTCTTTACAGGCATGCTCTCTAATTATTATTAGCCTGATATTCTTTTTTTTTATATACTGAATAACCCCTTTAAGTGCATTTCTTGCATAGAAATGACATTCTCAAATAAATGAGCTGAGCTATGACACCAGTTGATGCTTTTCTTCAAGACAAAGAAGTGATTGTACACACAGCAGGTCAGAAAATTTTCACTTGCTTTCATCTTTGAACCTTTTCAAGGTATTGTGCAGACAGTGGTGACTCATGATTCAACAATCTGATTGGTCTTGGACATACTCTGCCTTTAGTGTTTAAATAGTGATTGTAATGGAAGGCTCCAAGGTTTTGTCTCAGTGATGAAATATGAATCTTTGTAAACAACAGAAAAAAAGAGATCTGGAAACTCAGTAATCAGAAATGACTCCTCCTAGCACCCATTCTTTGCTTTCAACTCATCTTCTTTCTTACTGCATGTCCTCTGCATCCCTTCACCTTTTCAGTATAGAGCCAATCATTTCTTAAACTGTCTACTAAGTTTTCTGTATTTTTTTTTAGTGTTGGGAAACCAATCAGGGCCTGCCATGATCGATTCTTTCCAATTATGCCCTTTTTTGTGAGGTAAGGAAGTGGGGCTGTGCCCTGTGTAGCTTAACTTGGGCAACAAAGCTAACTTATGGTGAAGCTGAATGCACAGTGCATTCTAGTCAAACACAGCAAGGTCATCGTACTCCCAACTAAAGAAGAAAATTGGTGTTCAGCTAGTGGGAATTTGGAGTACATCACTGATGTTGTGAATCACTACATGAACAGGTGTTCCTTTAAACTAATGCATTTGTAGCTGATATGAGTGGAGTAATTCACATGGTGTCATTCCCAATTCTCTTCCTGGTAGGACACGGAAAGTTGTGAAGATGATATATAAGGTTGTTAGACCATGGCTGATGTATGGTAGACTCAGGCTTTCTATACTCCAATATGATAGCAGTACACAGAACAAACAGGATCAAAATCCTTTGCGTAGGATGTTACCATGTTTTTTAAAAAAATGTAATTAACCACTTCCCATGCTCAATTAAATTAAATTTACTTTGAGCAAAGGCCACTTGTATTTGTGACTGGGGGAGAAGGGGCTTAGTGGAGAACAATTGCAAACTATATTAACAAGGGAATTGGGAATGATTTTCAAGGCATGAACTTGTGTGATACATACAACATCCATATAATAAATAAATATCATAATATAACGAAAGGTCTTTGTTGCCTATCATTGTAAGATGAATTTGAAGTTTATCTAAAAACCAATAAGCATGGGCATGAATTAGGGCTATGTAATGAAGCTAGACAACATTTGACAATTAGAATATAGCCAATTAATTGGGCATCTGAAAATTTATTTTTGCCTTCAAGCTTTTGTCTTGCAGTGTCTTGTCATGGAGTTCATTAAAGCTGCAGTTCAGTTTGACTTCTATTCCCAACTGTATTATCTGTCATTTATAATTTAATTAGACTTTATATATTGGAACCTTCAGTGTTACTAATGATCTTATGCTTCCTTTTTTTAAATTAATGGTCTTTGACAACATTTTCAAAGGAATTAAGGCTGCAGGGGGAGGGAGGGAAGCATCTGAAAATGCTGAGGGAAGTCTGTGAAAATCTACTTTGTAAGCAGTTGTTAAACACTCACATGACACACACAATTGGGAATGTGATGTAAAGCTCTAGGCTGAGATTTTTGATGGCTAGCTTAAGGACCAACAAGCTTCAGTGCAGAGAAGATGAGAATCAATAGAGGGTTTTCATTAAACAGGATGCGCAACACTGTCCATGGTGCTGAAAGCGTACAGCAGAGAAGATAGCGCTGCAATAGTCAACCTTCAAAAGCCAAATGGTACTGCAGTAGTTCCACAAGATTTTAGACCCCATTGACAGATTTATTTATTTATTTATTTACATTCTGATGTGTATGTAATATGACCGTATTACTTCTAAGCCAGCTTTGTGATTTCAGTGTTTTGTAGGTTTGTCCAGCACTACTTTTAATGTATGCGCGCTAATGGAGGTTGAAACTTTCAAATGTACTTTGCAATGCTTATGCAACTTTTGCATCATAAAGTCTGGGAATATTTGTTATTAATTTTTCTCTCTCATACACTTGCCCCACCCTCCCTCTATACAGATATAAGTAAAGGAAACGTTATATTATTTCTTTGCCATTTATCATGACAGATAACCAAATTCAGACACAACATCAAACATGGCTTCCAAATTGTATAAAAAGCTGAGGTCAGAATATTTCTGATTTGACAGCACTTGGACTTGTTTTTCTGACCCTCTGTGAAGAACTGAATTGGGCTGATTTAGTTGGAATCTATAAACATACCAGATAGAGGTTAATCTGTCAAGGCTTCCCTGCCAGTGGTGAGAGACAGATGCCACATTAGAATGTGGTGTATGAATGCATCATTATTTGTATTACAGTACTGCCTACAGGCCCCAACTGAGTTAGGGGCCATATTGTGCCAAAAACATTGTGTAAAGCATACAGTAAAAGGCAGACTCTACCCCCAAAAGCTTTATCTCTCAATAGACCACATATATAGGGTCAGTGGAAAGCCTAGAGTAGATCCCAGGTCTTCTGTCCCTGTTAAGTATATACACAGACATAGCTGGCTACACAGAAGCCTGTGCATATGGGGTTTATTGCCAAAGTGCCAACACACTTTTCTGTAGGGAAAATATCTACATGTTCAGTGACAAATGATGATGTTACCACTGATTATTAATGGTACAATTCCTTCTATTACCACAATGCTTTTTACATATCTAGACTACACAGAGGTAAGTCTATTAATATTCATATATATGAAAATGAGATTCGTGCATAAACTGAAAGGGAGAATAATAGTCTTAAAATTGAGAGTCTTCAAAATTACTCAGAATCCAGGTCTAAATTACTGTTTGGTTAGGCATTTGGTTTATATAAATTTCCCTGGCAATGTCATTCAGATACCTTAGTAGTCTCCCCTCTCTTTTCCTGTCTTCTCTTGCTCCCCCTTCTGCTGTGGTGAAATACATTTAAATAGAACTGCAGCAAATGTGTAAACAAGTAGATAACTCTTTCGATGTCAGTAAACCCAGACATTTCCTGAATATCAGCAAAGGAAGTTTAAGAATAGCATCAAGTAACGCCTATTTTCTACTGCCTTGTCACTGTTCTGTGACGTTATCTTGTGTATATGATATCCTGTTTTACTGTACTGATAATAAATTATCTGCGGCTTGTGCACATTAGTGACATCATTAAAAGCCCCCACATTCTGTTGCAGAGATGGTAGCACTTGATTGCAGAGTAAAATGATGCCTTTTTATGCAAAGCTCAATCCTGTCATCCTTAACTCCCAGGGAAAACATCCTTAACATCCAGGGAAAACTCCCATTGACTTCAGTGGGAGTGTTGTAGGGGAAAAATGCAGTATTGGGTCCATTTAAAAATATGTGCCTAATACATGAATAATGAAAGACTGGCTACTGGTAAAAATATAGGCTATTTTTCTTAATGGGTGAAATGGCGGGTGGGGAATTTGCATTATATTTCTAATTGATTGCCCTTTCAGTGGTCAGATCTACTGCTATTGGGAACTACAGTGTAATTACATAGGCTTAACACACTCAACATTTGATATCATCTAGTTGTTACTGCAACTGAGGGCAGCCTGTGATGGTTAAAGTGAAGCTTTTGTCTTAAACATCAAGCTATACTCATAAATAGCTATCTTTTCTAACTCCTACTAAAGGAACATTTTTATTAGTAAGATTGAATTAAGTAATTCCATCCTAGTTTAATAAAGGAAAATTCCTATACAGTGAGGTTATCTTAATGGTCAGAGAACATCATTACCTTATTCCTTTTAATAAGTTTTGAAAGTCCTATATTAGTAGAATGTGGGAATAGGTCACTTTATACCTGTGTTTTGCAGCTAACATTTTAAGGTTATATGTATGCTGGGACAGAATGTGAATGATGGAGGTGTAAATTGCGAAGTATAATAAAGTGTAGCAATACAACTGTCCTGTGTTAACTTTCCTGGCATGAACTCAGAAGTACCCAGTTTGAATGAAAAACTCCTTATTTCAACGTAAAAGGTGCTAGAATAATTGTACAGTCTAATATATCAGATCGGAATACTGAAAGACATGTGTTTAATCACCTAATCAGACCTACTTATGGAAACTTGCTTGGCTAAAAGCCAGTGAATAGAACGGTAGACCTCAGGTTACTTTAATCTTCTGCAAATGGCAGATCATACAACATGATCAGCTAATCAAAGAAATGTAATGTACTTTCAGGTAACCTTTAATACTTAAGGAGTGTTATTCAAGTAGCACTGAACTAGTCTAAACAATAGGTGAAAGTTGATACTCTGAAGTTCTCAAGAAAGGCCAAATTTGAAGTCTGGGACTAATTGTATACTCAGTACTCTACGAAAAATAGTTTCCTGAATTTTCAAGATGTAGCTAAGCGGGAATATAGAAATTGTTTGTCAGTGACATAGATTATCTGCATATTATGTCACGGTGCCTTGCAAATATCTATGTATTATTGTTTTACATGCAGTAACATTTATTCTAGAAACACTGCTATTTCAGTGATATTAATGCATATTATTGAGGCTGCTCAGGGATAAAATAGGCAAACCATGAGATTCATAGGAGGTATATAATTCTCTAGAGTTTCTAATTTTATCATACAATTTGCATTGTAAATTATGCATTTTTATAGCATTATAAATATGTACATTCTGATACCATCCCTAAGAAAAAGCAGGAAAATGAAAACTGTTTCCAGAATTATTAGTTAACAATTTTTAAAAATAGGTATCTTTGTGTTTCAGCGGCAATTAAAAAACTGAAGTGTGGTCCTGAATACAGAGAGCCAGAGCTGAGAGAGATCTGAATAATATGACTTCTGTTACTGCTAATAAAAAGCCAGCATAGCTGAATTAAGGGCTAGAAAGGTTAATTATATAGTCGTCTTTAGTACAAAAGATTATCAGAAATTGAGCATTAGCTAATTGACACATAGGACTAATGGAAGAGGCATACAGAATTAATTTCCACAGTATCATGTAGATTAGAGGCACTCAGTCTTCTATAGCTAGCATCCATTCTCTCCTTTAATGGTCTGCATTGTGTGCACTTTTGTGTGTGTATATGTGTGTATGTGGAATTGGAAATCACAGAACAATAGAAATATGGGGCTAGAAAGGACCTCAAAGGGTTGTTCACTCTAACCACCTGCCTTGAGGCAGGGCTAAGTATAGTTAAACAATCTTAGAATGTTGTTTGTCAAACCTATTCACAAAACCATCATCTGATGGAAATGCCAGTACCTTTCTTGGAAGCCTATTCCAGAACTTAACTATCCTTCTAGTTAGAAAAAATTTCTAATATCTAACCTATGTTTCCCTTACTTTAGAGTAAAGTCCCATTGCTATGTGTCCTACCTTTAGTGGACACTGAAAACAGTGGATCGCTGTCCTCGTTATAACAGCCTGCAACTTACTGGAAGACGAATCAGTCTCCCCAACCCTCAGTTTTCTTTTCTCAAAACTAAACATACCACATTTTAAAACAGTTCCTCGTAGGTCCAATTTTCTAAACCTTTGATCCTTGTGGTTGCTCTCCTCTGGAGTCTCTCCAACATTGTGAGAATGTTGCGTGATGGTCTCACCAGTGTCAAATAGATTCTTATATAAAACACTCCTGTTCACAGATCCAAGCATGACATTTGTCTTTTTTGCAACTGCAGTTTGCATCAAATTCTTGTGATGTTCAATTTATGGTCCACTATAACCCTCCGATCCTTTTCCAGCATTACTACAACCTAACCAGTTACTGTGGTGATGTATCTGAATTTTGTTTTCTTTCTAAGTATAGGACTCTACACTTGCTTATTGTATTTAATTTTGTTGACTTCAAATGAGTTCTCCAATTTTTCAAGGTGATTTTGAATGCCAATCTTGTACTCCAAAGTGCTAGCAAACCATCCAGCTTGGCATCATTCACAACCTTTGTAAGCATATTCTCCACTCTATTATCTGACTTCTTAATGCAAATATCGAATGGTATAGGACCCCAAATGGACACATTTGAAGGTGAGAAAGCAAGTCTTTGAGCACTACTCATTGAGTGCCATTTTTCAATCAGTTGCATGCCAGCGTACAATAACTTCACCTAAACTCCATTTCTGTAGCTGACTTGTGAGAATGTTGCATGATGGCCAAAAACCTTACTAAAGTCAAGATAGATCAAGTTTACTGCTTCCCTTCTATCCAGTAGAACAGTAATCCTGTCAAAGAAATAGACATAATTTGTCCCTTATGTAGCGTAGGTTATTTTAAGATTAATAGTGTAATCAAGAGTTTACAATGTACCATAAATAGCAATAGGTAAAGGAAATGGTAATTCTTTGCATGTGTGTTCCCCATAATTACAGGTTGAACCTCTCTAGTCTGGCACCCTGATCAGTGCCAAACCAGAAAATTTGCTGAACCATGCAAGGTCAATATTGTCTAGCAGCATTACTAACACTTCCACTGCTTAATGGGCTCTTAAGAAGGCATTAGGCATACATTAGAGCAAATTAACAGCACAGAACCCTGAGGGCCAAGATTTGTGGTTGCAAACAAACTTTATGGAACTGCGGGAACTTGGCCACACCCATAATAAGTGGACATTGGGTGAACTAAAATCATGCCGGACCACGGATGTTGCCAGAGAAGAGAGTGCTGGATTAGAGAGGTTCAACATGTATAGTATGTTTTTTGGCTATAACAGAATAGAGGAATAGTTGCACAGATCAACTATTTATTTCTGAATATGAATGAATTTTCATGTAATTTTAGCAACAAACGTAAACAGAAAGATGCTTGAGCAATAGAAAATCTAGAAGGAGAAAGCATGGGATTTTGCAGCACCACAAAAATAACAGAAGCAAATGCAGCCCAGTTTCTGGCAACTTAATTAGTGTGTTTTTTTACTGCAACAGAGCCACAGTGGCCTCCTTAGGTGTTGATCTTCCCAGGCCCTTAAAGCAGAAGGTTCTGCTCTGAAAATAAAGGAATAAGTGGGAGTTAGCTTTATGTATTCACTTCTCTGGATTCTTTTATCCTCAGCTCGGGAATCAATTTTTTATGACGTATGTGATCGAATACACAAGGAGTTGCTCATCCTCTCTAGATAAATAGTGCATGACTACAGTTTCACAGGAAATGTGAGTGCACTATGATGCCCTTAGGTTTTTGGAGTGCACACTTATTGGGTAGATCCTGGTCTCAGATGAGTGCAAATTAAGATTGAACTTGTAAACAGTGAACTGTGATCACAGTCAAGCCTGTATTCTCTTATCTGCTTAAGGCCATTAATAGGTTTTGAACATGATATCACTTGGTTGCCTTTTCTTAACCATAGTACACAAAGCTTTGAATCTTCTATGAAATGCTTTTGATTTACTCTCCTGCAGTGCAATGTGAGATGCATTCTCTTTTTTCCCTCTCTGTACACATGGCACACCAACTATTAGTTAAACTAAATTTTTTATGTATCCACATTTTATATATGCCGACTGGCAATGGATGGGACATACCTTACAGGACATGAAAGATGCTCTTATGATTACAGTTTTCCCCTCTCACGGTCTCTAACAAAAGCAGCTATAAAAACTTAAAGAACAATGAATGGTCTATTAGCACCTTAAAGACTAACACAACATATAGATGGTATCATGAGCTTTCATGGGCACAACCTACTTCTTCAGATGACTGGAGTATTGAAAGTCCAGATCCAAGAATAAATAAGGGGGAGGGGGGAGAGGTAGGGAAAAAAGAGAGAGAAAAGACAGTGAATAGATTGTTTAAAAGAAGCTATGTCTGCTTTGAAGTGAAAAACTATGACCTAGGGGAATTACCTCAGAAGTTCAAAGGCAGGAGTCAGGAGATACATCTAGTGTTCAGAATATAGATGAATAAGCCGGTTTTCTTCTACTGTGGGGAGGAAACTGTCCACTCCTTGGAAGGGCAGCTAAAAGCATGTAGGTTTTGTTCCGCTGTCCTCTTGGAAAATATCCTTACTAGAAATAACCAGCTGAAGATACCAATGACTTTTTGCATTGCTCCTTCAAAATAACCAGACATATTTTCCAAAGGAGGCTTTTTTTCCTTCTGTCTAAAGCATCTCCACTTACTTGGAAGAGTTACCTAACTGGTCTCTGCTAGACTCATATTGGCACATGGCAGCAACTTTGTTTATTGCCCAGTCAGATGTTCTTGTTTATTGCCTTTAGGGACAAACATCTCACACATCCACAGTTGACAGATTAGTCCCAGCATTTGCAGTATATTATACTATCTGAGTGATAGGTCATCTTCATTACTGACTTCTGTGATAAAGCAACTTTTATCTTATTACTACGAAGTGATGTTCAAACTTTGTGTTTGATGCAAGGGTCACACATCATTCATGCTTGCATAAAAATAAAACACATTTTTTTTCTGCACTGTAGAAATTGTTCTAGTTGACCCAGCAATAAAAAATTCAAATAGCAAGCTTTGTTCTTAAACTTTAGTTTCACGGAAGTACCACATTCAACATGGCACTTTTGGCCTTGCTCCCCTGGTTGAACTAATTCAGATGTATCCAAAGACTCATGAGCACACTCATAACTAGCCTACATTTTAACTTTCTCTCATCTTGGGTGCATTGCCCATTCTGTTAGTGCTGGTAAATAACTTAACAAAGTTGTGTATTTTATTGACTCCCCTAGACATATTCAGACTAAACAAAATACATAAAATTTGTCACTGTTCCATCCGGTTTGAATTGGGCCCAACATGTATTAGCAAATCTAGTGAAAATGGAGCAGAGGGTTATGGCAGTGCCAAATTTTACACACTTTTTTTCTTCAGAATTTTGTTGCAGTAAGTTTTGTAGGAAACAACTTGGACGTTCCAACCACTTCTTTAACTGTGGAAGAACCAGTAGTTATTTTGCTCTGTTTAGAAATGATGGTAAAACTAATCTTCAAATGTCTCAGGGGGGTAGCCATGTTAGTGTGTAACTTTTAAAACAATGAGTAGTCCTGTGGCGCTGTAACCCACTTCTTCAGATGAGATGAGCTTTTGCCATGTTGAGTTACTGAGTTCTTAACATAAGCTTCACAACACATGGCATGGAAAAGTTTTGGAGTTCTCTGTCCACAGATATTCCCCTGTGATTGATAAGGTGATTGATAAGGTGTATCCCCTGGCTCTTTACAATGGGTTTATTGAATGGGTTGGACAGGGCTGATGCCAATCTGTCTGTTACCCAGAAACACAGCACAAGCTTGGAAACACACATGTACCCTACATATCTATAGCTCACAATAAAAATACACAAGTTTTAGGGGGTAGTTGAGTTAGTCTGCACAGGATAAACATAAAAACAAACAAATAGTCTGGTAATACTTTATAGACTAACAAAATATGTAGATGGTATCATGAGCTTTCATGGGCACAGCCCACTTCTTCAGATGACTGGAGTTTGTAAAAATACAAACAAACATGATTATGACATCCTCACAGAAACCTTACATAGACTATCTAGTCAGATTCATTGCAGTTTTATAATGTTGGTTTCAATAATATAATAAACATAAGAATGGGCCATATTGGGTCAGACCAATGGTCCATCTAGCCCAGTATCCTGTCTGCCCACAGTGGACAATACCAGATGCCCCAGCGGGAGGGAACACAACAGGTAATCCTCACGTGATCCCTCTCCTGACACCCATTTCCACACAGAGGCTAGGGACACCATTCCTACCCATCCTGGCTAATAGCCATTGATGGACGTAACCTGCATTAATCTTTCACCACATCCTCTGGCAAGGAGTTCCACAGGTTGACTATGTGCTGAGTGAAGAAAAAACTTCCTTTTGTTTGTTTTAAACCTGCTGCCTATTAATTTTATTTGGTAACCCTCTAGTTCTTATATTGTGGGAATAAGTAAATAACTTTTCCTTATTCATCTTTTCCACACTAGTCATGATTTTATAGACTTCCATAGTATCCCCCCTTTATCTCCTCTTTTCTAAGCTGAAAAGTCCAAGTCTTTTTAATCTCTCTTCATAATAAAGTATTCACCATACTCCACACAGCATCCCACTGTATATGGGTGAATAATCTATGCCAGTGGTTCTCACATTTAAAGGTGTAGCATTCCTAATGAAGAGTTAAATGAAGGTGAGGTAGGCATACAGTTGATGGTTTAAGTTGTAATGGCCACAGTTGTGAAGACGTCTCTTTTTTGTTGAGAAACTTCGGGTGACTCAGAAGTGTCTTACTGGCAAAAGGTTGTTTGCTGATTTGATTTTCAGAGCTGTGCTTTACATCTGTATTCAGGTGACACCTATGTCCTTATGAAACTGACATACCAGCTTGTGAGTGGGCATGAAGCCATCCTAACAGATGGGTATAGGTACAGTCCTGCCAAGGATTCAGGGTTAGTGTTCCATGGGGGGAACAAAGTAGCTTCAGATCTTTATCATCATTTTGGTTGTGTGTATGAAGTATTCTGGAATGAAGCCTGAGTTGTGATTTCTGCTGAAGGAGACCCACATGTCTTTCCTGTGCTAATGATTTTACCAAAATAACTTTTAACGTACAGACTTTAGTTACCAGATACATCAAAATCGTTAGATGATTGTTAAAAGTCCAAGTGATCTGGAGAAGGGATAGGGTGGAAGGAATAAAATGATTTGCAGTTGCTGTGCTCTATAAGACATGTTTTAGTGGAATGTAAGATTCCTGTTGTCCTACCTGACTTCAGCTAGGAAGGATGGCATCAAGGAACTTCTCTTTAGGAAGTGAGTCACTTTTTGGTTAAGCATAAGGGAACATGCCTTTCCTGTGGGGGAATATTTATTTGTAAGCTGCAACTATAGGATTTAAGTATTATGTATTTGAATACAATTTGGCCCATGACAGAGTTTTAACAGTGGACTTCCAGCTGTTTCATTAAAGAACCACCCTTGAAATATTGTTGCTTTTTCATGGAGTTTAATTGAAACTATTATAGTGCATGCTCCTCTGTTGCAAATATTCCATAGCAATTGAATTGTTTATCCAGCATAAAAGAAGTTCAGGGGTGTTTAGAATGTTTTCCTTCCCTTTGGTGGGAATGGTGAATGCTTGCTAAGAAAATGAGCCTGAGTCAAGAAATATTGCAGCTCCAATGCTGACACACAAGGGAATGCTACAGTTTTACACGGAGAGTGGAAGTTTTCAGTGGCTGAAGTTTTAGGAACCCCCTTGCCAGTGTGTTCTCCAGAGGTTGTAATTATGAGGCTATGCCTACCCTTGTCATCATGGGCATTATGACCCTCCCATACTGATGGGAGGGGAGAGACATAAAATAAGGGACAATTTGCCCAATTTTAAAAAAAGTAGGGATACCTGCAGGAGGGCTTTAAAACGGCACTTCTGGTCTCCCTATACTTGTGGTGTCCAACCAGTTCTGAAGCAGTCGTATATACTAGCCACATTGTTCAAGCCAACTAGCTACAGTCAACCGGCCAAATACCCACAAGTGGCTAGTGCTTAGCTTGTTGGACGCCATGGGCCTATACAGCTATAGATGGCATGCACATGTTCAGAGGTATTTTCATAATTTTGTGGTTACAAATTATAAGTCAAAGGTGCAGGATTCTTCTGTTTATTGGGAAAGAACAAAATGAATTGAAACTAAAATCCTTCAACTTCAGGGCAGGGGAATCAGAACAGAGTACTATCAAAATAACTTGATTAACTTGTTTCTTTCCTAGTTTATATGGAGATCAGCCAATATTAATTTGCAGTGGCTATAGGAAACAGATACTAAGTAAAAACTAGAGAACTTAGTTTGAATCGGATGCTTGGGTTGCTATGGTATGGGAGCATTCAGACTTATGAGTCTCTCTCCTCCCTGCATTACAGGTGGGTGCTATAAGTTTATGCTTTAAAGAAAACACACGTTTTGCCAAAATGTAAAAAGCATCAATGAGTATGTGGCTCCTAAAAATCAGTTGCAGTTAGTTGTTTTACTCTGGGGAACATAGGGCATGAGGGAGTCCTAAAAACTCTGTGGAAATTTCAGCTATCAATGTAAGATCACAGCACTCTGTGTATGTCTTAGGTATAAAAGATACTTTTCTCCTGCAATACACTTTAAATGCAGATTCTGTTCTTTCATGTCATGGAGCTCTTTACTGGCTCAGAAAGCACAAATATGTAAAAAGCAGAACAAAGAGAGTATGCAGTCGGTATGGAACTGGGATTACACTAAAATGTCTCAGATTAACATTTCTGAATGACTTGATTCCACAATCTAATGACCATGTGAGTTCAGCTCTTCTGTTCCCTTACCATAGGCGAGGTATCTGAGTGCAGATAATTAGACAGAGTAAAACTCAAACCACTTGACTCCCAGTTCTGGGCCTTTATCACAAGAACACTGCCTAATCACCCAGAAAATGCATTGTCCAATATCTGCACTACAAGGATAACTGAAAGAAGTCACTGGAATAAATTGTATCCAGTATATTGTATCTGTGGTGCACCCAGGATATTGGAAAGAGTAGGTGAGGGGGATCTTTTGTTGGATGACAATAAAAATACTGTCATCTAACTTGTCTCTCCAAGACCCTTATAAATATCCATAATTGACAAGGTTAACAGCCCATCAGAAAATAGCACTTGGGCTCAAAATTAACACAGTTCCCTAAACAAAGTGATACACAACAAGGATTCTTTGAAAGTCTCAGAGGGGTAGCTGTGTCAGTCTGTAACTGTAAAAATGAGTAGACCTATGGTACCTTAGAGAAATATATATATATAAATAAAATTGTATCGTGAACTTTTGTGGGCAAAATCCATCTGAGGAAGTGGGTTTTGCCCATTTTTTTTTTTATATATATATATATATATAAAAAAAATCTGTTAGTCTCTAAGGTGCTACAGGACTGCTAGTTGTTTTTAAGGATTCTTTGGTTCATGATGAAAAATACTATTGATTTACTTATGCACGGTCTATGGCGAGAGGGTTGTTTTTTAAAACTGCATTAATTCCGAAGTTGTCTGACTTAACTTTTGGATCCTCTGAGTTTCAGCCCAGCTTGGCATTGTTTTTATTCACAACTGAATCCTGATCATGCTGGTAACTGAAAATGTGACAGAAATAGACAATCAGTTGCATATTTCATTTTGGTTAAGTCTGTTTGATAGGGATTTGTGAAACAGATTATGTAACCTTACAAATTGAGCGGCATTATCTAGTGATTAAAGCACAGAGCTGGGCATCAGGAGGCTGGCAGGTTGCCACTGTCATAGACTTGTGCGAGCTTAACCAAAATTATTCAGCTTCCCTGCCTCTCCTTATGGGCAAAATAGGAAATAATGCTTGTTTACACCAGAAGGGCACGGCAGCTCACTAATGTTTGTAAAGCATGTAGACTGCCTTTATACCGGAAAGTAAAATAACACCTCGTAGTAAGGCGTTCTGTTCTTAGCATTCTTTTACCTCTGCTAATGGGAGGGAGGGGGTGTAATGAATAATAAGAGACAATGATAGGGATTGTGGCTCAGGTCTGAAGAAACCCTAGTTGGAGTGTCACTCCAAGTCATGAACAGCTTTTCTGCTCTGTGAGAGTGCTGTAAAGCAGCAGTTACACTAGCCACATGGATAAATAATCTGAACACATGTATCATGCTAACAAAAATGTCACCATTTTCCCCCCATGCCTGATTTTATGATATACCTTGAAGCCCTGATTTTTCTTTGACTCCTAACTGCTTACTTAGCTTTAGTATAAAATATCACTAGCAACCCCTATCTCCCCCAACTTTTGCTTATTTTGATGCCTCAATATAGCTTTTAGATAAAGTTCTTTAAATATATAATATGGGGGGGGGATGTACTAATCAAGTACATCCTGTCTCTTGCATAATTTGATAGTTGCTAGGTTTCAGGCATCTCGGGGGGGGGGGGGGGGAGGTTGTATTGGTTGAAGTGGTGATGCTGAATTTCATTCTTTGAGACGATCAATGTAGATGTTTTTCCTGGGAGGTATGAAATTTGCTCCTGTGTGTAATGTTCAGGGCTCATTTTCTGGAAGTTAAAGGAAGCTGAGATGTGAATTGTATGGACTGAGTTGTCATAGCAGCGGCATAGCAATCACCATTGATTTTGTGACTTACGAAATTGGTTTAATTCACTGATATATTTTTGAAAGCTAAAATCATATTTTTTTCAGAACTATAGAATAGATAGCTGCCAGGTCAGTTCCTTGTACAAGTCAGCATCACTATAAATGTTTCCAAGTGTTTTGCATATCCAAATGGCTCTATTTAAAAACAATGTGTGTATTCCCTGAAATATTTCTGAATGAATATTAGTTAAAAGCGAGCATTTTAAAGTGTTTAAATATGAAACCTGAATAGCTTTAAAATAAGTTTTCAAAAGAGTAGTTACCATTGTGTTGCCTACAAAAAAATATGGGTAACACATAAGATTGACCTAAGAGATGAGAGCTGAGGTAAGGCACAGCAAGTTTCCTTCAAAGTGGATTTATGGTTACCAAACTTACTATGTAAAAATGGCATTTTCTCACCTGCTGGCAGCAGACGCATTCAATCACAGAATTGTAGGACTGGGATGGACCTTGAGAGGTCATCTAGTCTAGTCCCCTGCATTTAGGGCAGGGCTAGGCATTATCTAGACCAGGGGCCGGTAGACTTTTTAGCCTGAGGGCCACACTGGGTTTAAAAATTGTATGGAGAGCTGGGTAGAGAAGATTGAGGAGGCTAAGCAACCCCAAACAGGTGTGGCCCACCTCCTGCCCCCACCCAACCTCGCTGGGCTTCACCTCCTGATCCCCCATCTCCTGTTCAAACTCCCCTGCTCCTTGTACTTTGACCCCCTGTCGAGGGGCTCATCCTCCCTCTTGGTTTCGCCACTAAGTCAGTGCCCCTCTAGCAGGGTAAATACAGTTCTGTTAGCCTAGTCTCAAAGCCTGTGCCCCTCTAGCAGGGTAAATACAGTTCTGTTAGCCTAGTCTCAAAGTCTATGCCCCTCTAGCAGGGTAAATACGGCTTTTGAGGTCTAGCAGCCCGGAGAAGCCTTTCCTGGATTGGGGTTGATTGTCCAGGGTAGGGAAAAGGGTGGTAGGGGGACCCGGGCCCTCCCTCTCCACCGGGTCCCAGCCCAGGGCCCGTTAGGCAGGGACGATGGCTCCTGCCCACTCAGCGGGGAATCTGGCCGATACATGCTGAACTGCACTATCAGTCCTTTGCCCTGGGCTGCTTCCTACCACACCCTGCCTCCCCTGTCGTCTGTTTGCCTCGGAGTCAGTACTTGCTGGGGCTGGTGCTGGGCTGCAGGTGCTCTGGTCTCCCAGGCGGGTGCGGCCGCTGGCTTTTACTCCTGGGGTCCGTTGCGGGCTCTGTCTCTGGCCTCAGCTACTGCAGAAACACCGGGGTTGCTGCCTGCTCCCTTCCACCCTCCTGTTGCCTTCCCAAATGCAGGGCTCTCTCTGCTCTTATACTTGGGCTCTGCTGGGAGCATGCCCAGCAGGGCTGATGGGTGGGGCCTTCTCAGCCAGCTGGGCCTGGGCTACTCCCTGCCCTTCAATGCGGGGCCTGTCACACCCCCCCTCAGGACTCCCCACTCCCTATTCAATACCTCCTGCTCCCCCTCATGACCACACCACCCAGGGCATGGGGGGAGCTGAGGTTGCAGGGAAGGGGAGGCAGAAAGGGCAAACCTGGAGTCGAGTCACCCTTGCTTGCAGCATTGCTTGGGTGTTGGGCTGGCTCCTCCCAGCAAGGCTGTCCTTTGCTTGCTGCCCAGCAAGATACCAGGGACTGCACTGTGAAGGGTCTGATGGGCTGTAATTTGCCCTTCTCTGATCTAGACCATCCCTGACGGGTGTCTGTCTAACCTACTCTTAAATATCTCCAATGATGGGATTCCCCAACCTCCCTGGGCAATTTATTCCAGTGTTTAACTACCCTGACAGTTACAATTTTTTTCCTAATATCTAACCTAAACCTTCCTTGCTACAGTTTAAGTCCACTACTTCCTATCCTATCCTCAGAGGTTAAGAAGAACATTTTTTCTCCCTCCTCTTTGTAAACACCCTTTTATGTACTTGAAAACAGTTATCATATCTCCCTCTGTCTTCTCTCTTCCAGATTAAACAAACTCATTTTGTTCAATCTTCCCTCATAGCTCATGTTTTCTAGATCTTGATAATTTTTGTTGCTCTTCTCTGGACCTTTTCCAATTTGGCCACATATTTCCTGAAATGTGGTGCCCAGAACTGGACACAATACCAGCTGATGCCTAATCACTGCAGAATAGAGCAGAAGAATTACTTCTTGTGTCTTTCTTACAACTAGCTCGTTTCTTATAATTAGGTGTTGCCAGAATGAGGTTTGCTTATTTTGCAACAGTGTCACACTATTGACTCATATCTAGCATCTAATCCACTAAAACAACCAGATCCCTTTCTGACTGCTTCATAGACAGTCACTTCCCATTTTGTACGTGTGAAATAGAGATGTCAAGGACTAGTCAACTATCCAATAAGCAAATGCTTATTGGATAGTCAACAGGATAGTCGACTAGTCGCTCCCCTCCTTGCTGCCTCTATCACATAGAAGCAGCAAGGGAGGGGAGAACAGGGGGTACTTCAAAGCAGCAGCACTGCAGGGAGCTTGGGTCCCATGCGGCGCTGCTGCTTTGCAATGCCGCGGCTGCTCTGCACAGCTGGGGAAGACGCCAGCTAACCCTGGGCTCTATGTGGCGCTAAGCCTGGGATCAGCTGTGCAATGCTGCCTCTTTGAAATGCTCCCATGGCATTTCAAAGTGACAGCACTGCGTAGAGCCCAGGGTCAGCTGGGGATCCCTAGCTGATCTTGGGCTCTGTGCAGTGCTGCCCCTTTGAAATGCCATGACAGTGTTTCAAAGGGACAGCGCCACCCTATCGACTAATCGAATAGTCGATCAAAAATGCATCAACTATTCGATTAGTGAAATAACTGATACTTAACATCCTTAGTGTGAAACTGATTGTTCCTCCCTACGTGGAGTACAGGTTGAACCTCTCTAATCCAGTTCTTTGTCAATAACAGGACTATGCCAATTCTTGTTTTCTTTATAAACTTGAGTGCTGTGGCGATCTGGTGAACAGGGGTGTAGTATACCTTTGGGAACGGTGACTCTGTAAACCTGAGAGTGTTTTTTTTTTCCTGTGGCTTCACCTGCTCGATTGGGAAGGCTTTCAGTCAGCCTCTGGCTCTGTGTACAAAAAGGATTATGTTATTGTTATCTGCTTAAATGAAGCACACAAGATCTTTTCTAGGGGAAAAGGCAGTACGCCGCATTTATTGAGAATACAACAGTTGCATATGCTTTTCAATCACACACGCACACAAAACATCATGCATACACAATCCTGCCGGATGATGTCATAGTTACCAGTCCAGAGTCTGTGTCAATCTAGTGGCCAGCTAGATCGAACACGGGGGGGGGGGGGGGGCAGGGCCTTTGTCGGTCACGATCCGATGATCCTCTGGGGATGGTGGCAGACGAACCCAAAGTTCCATAGCAAAGCACCCTGCTTTCATAATCCTTTTCTCCGTCGAAATCAATGGATTTCAGCCTGTGACCGGAATGTTATCTTGCTGATGTCAATCATTCCCAAACATCTCTTGAAGGCTCATCCTGTCCTGGATTGTTAATCAGTTGTTTTTAGGGGTGCACGCCCTTCACCTTTATAGCCGTCAATTCTGCCAATCTGATCCATTCTTGACCATGGGTACGCACTGACGGTTTCTCTGCTCTTCGCAGTCTGTCTTTTACAGTTTGTCTTCACCCCACATTCTCCCCCTTCTTTTTGGACCATCTGGAATTAATGATGACCTTCAAACCGTATCTCATTCATACAAACAGTCTTTCACACAGAATCCTTCAAAGGTAAACAATATTGTTTTATATTTAGCAAAAACAAAATCAAAACAATTCACATCGAAGACCCGGGTCTTCGATATTTCTAATCTCATTAACATAGACACAATATGAGATCCTGTCTCTTTACTTACTAAAACTTTAGAACAAGGAAATAAGGAGATATATACTTAACTAAAGGATTTGACTTTCTACAATCTTAAATATGATTATATATGACCTTACATTACTACACCTAAGATAAGAAATATAAAAAGAATAAAACTTTTAATCCTAACATTATGAGAGACAGAATGCAGAATGACTGGACAGTCTGATGAATGTCTGCTACTTCCTGTTTGAAAGGAACTTGTTTGACATGTCACCTCCCTTAACTCCAAGGCTTTGAGAAGATAATTTCCAGTATAGGTACATAACTTGCTAAAAAATAGCTAAACATTTTGCATGATTATGGGTTACTGGCTCTAAACTGAGACCTTACATGCCACCTTCTGGTGAAGTTAATATGATTACACATGCCCCAAGGGCCCTCTGCCAGGTGGCACCAAAAGGATTTTGTGCCACAACACCTTATTGTCATTTTTAATATAAAAGTTATAAATGTTGATGGAATATGCAACTGAGGTAGAGATGACCCAGCTGTGTAAAAACTGCTCTATTCAATGTAGATAGTAACATGCACATGGCGGGGAGCTGTCTCTTTCATTTGTTAGAGCAGTTGTACTATGCAGTCTAGTAGCACCATGACTCTCACTCAGCAAAACCCTTCAGGAGGTGCTTCATTTTAGGTGCGTGAGCAGTCCTGTTGACATCAGTGTGACTACACATGCCTAATTGTCTCGCTGGACTCAGGCATATAATTACAGTAATGACCCATGATCAAAATGTCAACTGATTTGCTGTATGCGATATAGTTGTAGTTGTGTAGGTCCCCGCACATTTGTAAGACTAGGTGGGCAAGGTAATATTTTATACTGGACCAGCTTCTGTTGGTAAGAGAGACAAGTTTTCAAGCCACACATGGTGCTTGTCTCTCATCAACAGATGCTAGGTCAATAAAAGAAATTACCTTGCCCACCTGGTCACACTGATTTGATGACCTACTATCTTTACTGAATATTAATTTCTCATTATATATCCCATATATTTACAATTGCTAAAGTTTTAGTCATGCAGAACTTTGAACAAACTTTCTTGTTTGGCGAATCATGTTGTGCATGATTGCTAACTACCGGCAAGTTTCAACTCTGTTTCAGCATTATCAAATGCTGATTTCTTCTATAACTACTGTTGACCTTCTCTTACATCCTCTTGATTCACTTTCATGGTGCGCATAACCGAGATCAGATGTTTCTATAGAGCCTGATTCTGCGAGGTGACAAATACTTCCTAATCCTGTTGACTAGGGGACTCATAGGTATGGATTCTAAATTGGAAGCTGCATTTTCTGAAGCATTCTAATGGCTTTTTCAGAATTGTTCAGTGTGATTACTTCTCTGAAGGCTCTTGTTTCTACATGGGCAGCTCCATTATCTGATTTTCACCAGTCAGAAATTTATGACTTCTCATGTCTTGCTCACCACACTCCTGTTAATGCAGCCCAGGATCACGTTTGCTTTTTTTGCAAGTGTCACACTGTTGACTCACATTTCGCTTGTGGTCCACTATGATCCCTAGATCCCTTTCTGCATTACTCCTTCCTAGACAGTCGCTTCACATTCTGTATGTGTGAAACTGATTGTTCCTTCCTAAGTGGAGTACTTTGCATTTGTCTTTATTATAAACTTCATCCTATTAACCTCAGATCATTTTGTCCAGATCCTTTTGAATTAATGTTCCAGTGTATGAAAATCTGTTCTATCACATGGTGTTAAGTTAAAAAATCCCAAGGAACGTAAAGCTTTTAAAATGTGAGTTTTATTATGTACATTTGTGTGATTAAAAACAAAGTGAAGGCTTCATGTTTTGTTCTGTTTGTTCATTCAAAAGTGCTCCCTTTCTGGAAAAATAAGCCCATTTTCAACTAGAAATTGACACATTCTGAGTGAAAAGTGAAAGTAGCATGATGAAGAGTTTTTGATCCAAGGAAAACAAATCCATGCTCACAAAAACAATTTTAAAGTATGAGGTGTCACCTGAAACAAGTTGGTCAGAATTTCAGCTGAAAAGTTTTCAACAGGTCTGCATATTTCTTATAATCCTTTTGGTCTTAGGTGAAATCTCTGAAGCTACGTTCAGCTTTTGATCTGTTGCTGGATGGCTTTTATAGAAATGAGAAGAAAGTACAGTTAAAATGACCTCTCCTCTACCTCGTTCAATGTTCCACTACATCTCTTTTGCTTGCTCAGCTTTATAATGAAAATAATACTGAATGTTCCTGAGTCATAATTATTTGGCTGTATATAATATAAAAATTTGGAAATATCCCTATTCTTTACCAGTGATCACTCAACTTTTCTTAAAGTTGTTTATTTCTAGTTAATATAGGACTTTCTCCCAAACTTTCCAAAGAACAGTTTTATCATAAATAAAATATCAGTTTCTTTTAGCTGACAATACAGTAGACTTATCATTTCAGTGGGGTTTCTCAGACGAAAAATGAGCGCTGAAATTGGCTCAGCTCTTAATAGCTTGGAACTTCAGCTGCTGA
The DNA here is from genome assembly GCA_032595735.1 of Pelochelys cantorii. Lineage (NCBI taxonomy): Eukaryota > Metazoa > Chordata > Testudines > Trionychidae > Pelochelys > Pelochelys cantorii. The sequence goes on from CM064340.1 coordinate 36,435,863, forward strand.
TAGGAGTCTTCTCATTAGATCCACTATTAAGTTTCCATGTCTGTTGAGTGGGGTCTTTCTGAAGTGTTCACATGTACTTAATTTTTGCTTCCATATAATAATAATAATATAATTTACTTTCTGGGCATGTGTGAACCCTTTCCTGCCTCAAATGTTTCCCCTCAGAAAAATTTATGTAAGAAGGAAGGAAGGAAGGAATCTTACTCCTGTCAAACAAATGAAACAAACTCATCAAAAAATAAAAGCAACCCAACATCTCAACAGAACATAAACCCAGCTTGCTTTAAATACAGCATTTCACATTTTGAAGAAATATGGGAGTTCTTTGCAATATTTCATACATGGAGTCACAAGTTGTCATAGACAGGTGTCCCTATCATTGAGACAACTTACCCGAAGGCCACTTACAATTTTATTGCTTCTGGTTTGTAACTTGTGTGAAGTGCATTAAGAACATAAGAACAGTCATACTGGGTCAGACCAACGGTCCATTTAGCCCAGTATCCTGTCTGCCAACAGTGGCCAATACCAGATGCCCCAGAGGGAGGGAACACAACAGGTAATCCTCATGTGATTCCTCTCCTGTCACCCATTTCCTGACTAACAGAGACTAGGGACACCATTTCTACCCATCATGGCTAATAGCCATTGATGGACCTAACCTCCATGAATCTATCTAGCTCTTTTTTTAACCCTATTAAAGTCCTAGTCTTCACAAAATCCTCTGGCAAGGAGTTCCACAGGTTTACTGTGCATTGGTAAGCAGCGAAAGTGTCAAAGAAGTTGAAGAGTCCTTAGGACATGGGAGAGATATTAAGAATACTGAGATAATGGAGGCTTGTGCCATTAAAGCAGGGTGTATGGGGTGGGGGGGAAGCTTTTTGTGTTTCATTGTTTCAACAAGGATTTATTTCAGAATAGTGTGGAATTTTTCCTTTTAATAAGAGAATATTTTACTTTCCAGAATGCAGGGACATTCTGCTTCCAGTGATTACCAAAGAACTGAAAGAATTATTGGAACAAAGGGAAAACCAACAACTCCAGCTTCAAGAGAAGAAGTACTGTGTAGAATTACTCAATAGCATCCTGGAGGTCCTCAGCTATCAAGAACCAGTAAGTGTTGATGAAGTCGTAGATGGCTCAAGCCTGCAGGAGCTGAGCTGATTAAGTTGTAAAATATTTATGCTGATGAATCTCATGTAAAGGCTAAATATAAGTTGATGGCAAGTTGAACTCATCTATATTTCAGGGGTAAAATTCTGTAACAGAGAGAGCATGAAAGGAGAAATGGTAAAAATCTAGGGCTTTTTTTCTTTTAAATTTCTGTTTAATAGTCCTTGAATAGTCAGTTGTTGTAAATCAGTATAACTTCATTTATACCAGCTAAGGCTCAGACCCATTTAAATTAATTTGTTGAAATTCATATGGAGAAGATGGTAAAATATATTAGAATCTTACCTAAATATTTATTTTAAAGTTCATATTTTGCCTGTTTATAAAGAAACCATCCTCTTTCCTAAAATTATTTTTTAAAATAATTACTAAACATAGAAAAAGTGGGTTTACTTACATTGCATATATAGAACAAAACTTTCAAAGTAAAAAATGTAGCTTTGTTTATTTTCCATCAGCTTCATATGGGAATTGTTTTCCTCCTTTACTTGGGTGACACATATCTTAAGTCCATAAGTAATAGAATTGAATTTGCATATGTAATTCAATTCTAGTACTTATGGACTCAATCAAGATATGGGGTGGTGGAGCCTTTATCACTGAAACAAAAGACACTGAAGTTGCTAACAGCTTTCTGAATGGTATCCTTCCTGTCTTAGCAATCCATCCACTGACTTTGATCTTTATCTACTCAGGTTTAGCACTTTTTCTCCTGATACTTTATGTATAGAGGTAGGGGGGTGGGTGACAGAGCATCTTTCTCTCCCCCCCCCCCCCTTCCCTTCTCCTATTTATTTTGAGTTTTCTTATCCTCTAGTCATAACTCCAGTCATCTGAAGAAGTGGGCTGTGTCTATGAAAGCTCATGTTTTGTTTGTCTATAAAGATACATGATACATGTTTTGTTAGTCTATAAAGTGCTACCAGACCATTTGCTTGCTGTTTTTTTCTGTAACAGACTAACTTGGCTACCCCCTGAAGCTCCATAGGGCAAGGATGCTTTATCTTGAAGAAGTGTGATATCCTGTTAGACTAATCTCTTTAAGGCTACATCTGAACAATATACCACTGGCAGCTTCATGCTGCAGTAGAAAGTGGCTGCCCCATGCTGTGGTGAGTAGCTACCTAAGTCTGTGAAAGACTCTGGCAGAGAAGACGCAGGGGGGAAAGGCTTCATCAGCTCCCAGTGGTAGGGATGAGTTCCAGCAGCAGGGAGGCAACAAGATGATCATCTGCTCACAACAACAGTGTAGCCCATGGGTGGGCAAATACTGGCCCATGGGCCAGATCTGGTTCCCCAGGGTTAGTCCCTGATGAGCTGCTACCGTTACATGTACCTGGACCTCTGCAGGTACGGGCAATTGCAGCTCCTATTGGCTACAGATCGCCCCTCCCAGCCAATGGGAGCTGCAGGAAGCAGTGTCCCAGGCTGCGCCGCTTTCCCCAGCTCCCATTTGCCGGGAACGGTGATCAGTGGCCAACAAGAGCTGCAATTGCCTGTAGCGTGGAAGTGCAGTTAAATGCGAACCACCGCTGTTTTATTGCCTACTCTGATGTAGATGCAGAGCCCTGGCTTGAGTGAGCAGAGAACCATATAGGATAGTGCAAGTACATACCTACAGCTTTCAGTTTTTAATCTACTCCTCTAAGCCATGCCATGCTGTCAACACTGCTGCTTATATCCACACTGTGGTGGGAGGCTTGGGGGGCCTATGTGAGTATGTACACCACATGTCACTGAAAGAAGCATGCAGACATGTCCTTGGTGATACAGTGATGCTTCCTGGGGGGCATCTGGGATCATTAGGTAATTTGCTACTCGCTTCACAGAGAGTGAGGAAGCTCTGTTTATGCCAGCTATATCAGTTCACCCATTCCACCATCCTCTGGAAATGTATGCATGATCTTCTAGGCTCGCACAAGCCCTGCACATGCCCTTTACAAGTTAACAATGCACACCCACGTCAGCTCACTACTTCTCTGAGGGTATGTCTACATTATACTTCCGGTATCCCAAAATAGCATTTCCCATGTCTTGACGGTGTGCCCGTTATTTTGAAATGTAATCAAAATAACGGGCGCGCTGTTCTGACATCCCGATAAACCTGGTTCTACGAGGATTAAGGGACTTGTCAGAATAGTGGTCTATTTCAAGATTTGGCACTGTGTAGACAACACCAAAGTTTGAAATTGACTATCTCAAAATAAGCTCAAAATAGCTTAATTTGAGCTAGCGCTGCAGCATAGATGCACTCTGAGGGTATGTCTTGACTACATGGCTCTGTCGCCATAGCCATGTAGATTAGTTTACTAGACATACCCAAATGAAGCCGCGATTTAAATAATCGCGGCTTCATTTAAATTAAAATGGCTGCTGCGCTGTGCCAATCAGCTGTTTGTCGGCTCAGTGCTGTAGTCTGGATGCTCCACGGTCGACATCAAAGGCATTTGTCGACCTCCCCAGTATGCCTCGTGGGATGACATACCCTGAGAGCCCCCCTGGAGTGCCCAACCCCCCCGATTCATTGAACACTCCCCGAATTCCTATATCCTCTGATCCCAGATACACCTTAGATCACATCTTTACCAAAAGCACTTAGATATGTTTACAATAACAAGAAGTTTATTTGACAAAGAACAGATTTGAGGAAAAAGGAAACAGAATGAATGGAATCACAAGATTACATACAAAATAAAATCCTAAAATCCTTTCTAGCATGTAAGCTTAACTAACATGACATTCCCCTGTCTTATTAAGCTGACCCAGAGTTTCTCTCCCAGTGTCAAAGAGCTTGACTGATGTGATGCTTTGTTCATGAGACAAGGCAGCTGGCAGCTTTTCCGTTGGGCTGAAGATAACTGGATATAAATCTGCACCTCAACATACAGTTCCAACAATCAGTTGTCTTCATTTGTAAAATGGCTTCATCTCCTCTTGCCTCCCCCCACTCCCGTTGTCTCCCCTGGAGATTTTGCAATCACTTGATTAGCATTTTGCTTAGCCTATAAATAGACATTCATTTTGAAGTAGATACTATTTTACCTGTCTGAGTACATGAGCATGTCTTGCCTGAAAGAAACTTTTGAGGACCAGACCCAAGTCACAAACCTTAAGGATGTCACTTTCAGTATATATTGACAACTCCCTACGTGTTATTTGTACAAATGTTTCATAATGACTATGAAGACCAGCATGACACAAGCTTTCAGAAGAGACCGTATGTGACAGTGTTCAGGGAATTTGTATTGTAGGTATCAAATCCAGGGGATCCCTGTAACCCATATGCCTGCCTGTTTCCTCTGCCAGTTGGTACCAAGATTCCTGGGGCACAGGCTCTGGGGATAAAGACAAATCCATTTTATTCTGATTTTACTTTTTCATATTTAAGTGGGGCCATATCCCAATGACACAATCACCACTGTACATTGGGTGTATAGTTCTGTAGTTCTCAAAGCATGCCAGGCACCTTAGGCCTAGTTGTAAAGGTGAAAAGGTTCCTGTATTTTCAGGGGTTTCTTGCTCTGTCATTCTTGTTTGCTTCATGGAGTAGCTAAAGAATAGCTCATAGGGTTTGTAGTAAAGATTATAGGCCTTTGAAACTGTGTTTAGCAGAACAAACAAACAAACAAACAAACAAGAAAGGATGGATACATTTTTTCCACAAACTTAAGTCAAGTCATACATTTTAAATAGTAGGTTCATTGTCTTTCAGATTATGTCACTCAAGGCACATCTTCACTCACTGCACCAGAGATGGATGTTCTGGTGTTTGATTTATCAGGTCTAGTATAGACCTGTACATCAAATGCTGAGTGTTCTGGCTGATGCCTGTATTCCTCACAGTTGCGAGGAGTAAGGGATGCCAATGGGAGCATTTGCTCCTGTTGGTCTTATGCTACAGGGATGGCTCCAAGTTCCGCTTAAGTTAAGTCAACTCCAGCTACTTATTCTATGTAACTGGAGTTGCATACTTTAGGCTGACTTTCCTGGTCTAGTGTAGACCTGGCCTCAGGTTCAGTTCTAGGAAGCTGCCATGTTACAGTGAAAGAAATGATCACAGTAAAGCTTAACATCTACTAATATGTCATATTCAAAGAGATTAAGAAATGAGAAATCTGGGATTACTTGTAAATCAATTTGAAGACTATGTAGTTAAAGTGAAAACTATTTTCCTCTATGAGCCTTCTATTTCCTTTCGAAGCAGAAAAGTGTTGAAGTATTAGCAAAGAACTAGAACTTTAGAACATCTAACTTGTTCACATTTCATTCTGATTTTGACAGTAGAGCTAAAAATTCAAACGATTTTCAAATTCCTCTCTTAAAAAAGGGGTTCATTCCAGTATAGAGTTAGCATGTGCTGAGTGAAAAGTGGCTTTGCAAATCTGCACCTTGAAAAAATCAAGTTTGTGACCGTAAGTTGCTCCTGGTGAAAAGCCCAGATCACAACTCCAGTAGCTATTTAGATGTTTAGATGTTTATCTTTACACTTGCTGTGGCCACTGCAGTGGGTTTCCTGTGGGAAGAGAAGGTGTCAAGAAAAACATCTATCAAGATGGTATTGGAGGACTGTTTCAAAGTACACCCTGTTATTTAGACTTTTATAACCTACTTCTACAAAGCACACAAGCCATAACAACCCCTACTGGATCATTGCTTTTTTAACATTTAATGCACTTCAAATATTAGAGGCACTCAGTCTCAAGGTTTTCCAACCACCAAAGTTTTCAATTTTGTTTACCTTTTTCCCTTCCTCCCATTCTGGAGAGCAGAAACTGCCAGCTAGTTTTTGACCTTGCATTTAAAAGCCTATCTTCAAATTAACCTTTGATGATGTGGTGGTCTGTTTTATTAATTCGTGGTGGCTTACTGCCCATAGTAGGGTTGCAATTGGCTTGATCATATTTTAGGATACATATACTCCTCCAGGGCAATAGTCAGGCACCCAACTATCCCTGACTTTGAATAAGGTACCTGACTCCCTTAGTCCCTCTTGAAAATCCCATTCAAGGATTCCCATTCAATTCTCTTTAAAATGGAGTATTGACCCTTGTGTTTCCCTCACAAAGTTGGCAGCAGGGGAGGGGGCCTTGAGAAAATGTAAGGCTGCCATTTCAGCTGAACTGTGATGTGGTTTATCTTTAAATATTGCAGGAAGAAATTTGATTGTAAATGTTCACTTATTTAGCAGAGAACAGTACCACTCGTTATGAAAATTCTGCAAGTGGCTTCAGTTTCTCTGGTTAAAAATGAATTCTGTACAATAGGATTAAGTCAAAAAATGTAAACTCTATTTGAATAGCATGGAGGTTTAGGGAATGAAAAAATAATGCCCTTTTTGTTATCTAAAGTGATGTTTCAGAGAATTACCGAGTAAACAAGATGTTGATATTGCAATATAGTTGCATATTTCAACTGCTATTCCTTTATGTATTAGCCTCTGCAGCATATGTCTCAGAGATGCTTTTCCTTATCCTGTTTGGCATGCGTTTCATATACTGCTAAGTTCACAGTTACATTTTTCGTAGGAAAGATCTATTGAATCTGAAAGATTAAATAAATTGATTGTCCCTGCTTCCCTTTAATGAGCAAGCTTTGTTGTTTTCCTGTTACCACAAAAAGCTGCTGTTGTCTTCCTGCTCAGCTGCTTGCAATTGTATATAATTTATAACATTTAATTTTGGGCACTCAATAGGGGTTTTTATAACTGAGCTTCATTTTGTTTCATTTCTTTCGTGCTTTCTTTTTTGTCCCTTTTATAGGACAAAGTGGAGGTGTAATAAAGGTAACACACACTCAGCTCTGGACCTTACAGACATTTTTTTGGGAAAAAAGCCAGTGTTGATTGTACAATAACAGAGCTATAAATCCCTCTCAGCACACATTTGCGCATACACATGCATAATCTCCCTCTCACACATTCAAACACAGGTGATTTACATGATCATTGTGCCATTTTAGAAAATCCATGTACGCACTTAGATAAAAGCGTGTGTATGCATGCATTCTCAGGCAGGGAGGAAAGGTATGTACTCTAGAAATATAAACTAGCCTTGAAAAATTCTAGGTACTTATACTTTCCATCTAACTGGCTATGTGATTTTCCCTTTCCTACTTGGGTGTGTCAGGGGCACTAGGACCTATAACACATCTGCAAACATACATCTTGTATGATGTTACCTCAGCTGAAACCATAGGGGAAAAAAGCTATAGCAAGGAATTTAAACATAGGAAGGAGTTACAGAAGAGGCTAATACCGAAATTGCTCCTAGTCAGATATTGGTGCAAATAATTAAGCAATCAATTGACAAACATCTGGAAGATAATAAGATAAGTAACAGCATGAATTTGTCAAGAACAAACCATGTGAAATCAATCTGATAGCTTTCTTTGACAGGGTAACAAACCTTGTGGATAGGGGGAAGTGGTAGATATACTATATCTTGACTTCAGTAAAGCTTTTTATATAGTCTCACATGACTGGTCATAAACAAACTAGGAAAATGCAACAGTGATAGAACTACTATAAAGTGGGTGCATTACTGGTTGGAAAATCATTCCCAAAGAGTAGTTGTGGTTCACAGTCATGCTGGAAGGGCATACTGAGTGAATTCCCACAGGTTTCAGTTCTGGATCCGGTTCTGTTCAATATTTCATCAGTGATTTAGATCATAGCATAGGGAGTATGCTTATATCATTTGCAGATAATTCTAAGTTGGGAGAAGTTGCAATTGCTTTGGAAGATAGGGTTAAAATTCAAATTAATCTGGACAAACTGGATGAATGGTAAAGGGCACCATGGGAGGGGAGAGCTGTGTGTCAATGTTAAGTCTCAGGTGTCTAATTAGAGATCTACTATGAGGCATTCAAGCAGAAGCAATCCACAAATAGATCTAACTTTGCACACACTTGTTCAGATTCTAGGGGAAAAGGCTCTTTAGAAGATGCTGAAGGACTTCAGTTGCAACATCAGCATGTGATGTGCTCTCTGGAAAATTCATTTGTGCCAGCCAAAATGGGAAATCTGCCAAACAACCAGATGCTGGTGTTAAAAAACTCCCTACCCCAGCAAGGCGTCTGGCAGTACAATTGCTGATCAAAGAGACAGGATGAGTGTTACAATATGTTTACGTAAATGACATTAAGTACAAGGGTATTGTTTGTAATTTAATAAAAAGTGAATATATTAAGGAGTCTTAATCTCTTTGTTAAGGTCTAAGTAGATTAAGATGTTGTTTGTTTAGTGCTGGTTCAGTTGTTTTATAGGTGATTTAAAGAAAACTAGCAAAGCACCACAAAGGAAAAAAGTAAGGATCTGAGGAAAAGGAATCTGCATGAACATACATCATCTACGAGGCCAAAGATACAGAATGTTTTGCCAAATTGAGAACATTTGGGAGTCTTAGTGAAGAGACCTGGGACTTTGTTATGCTGAATACTTGGCTCAGCCAGAGTCTTTCCAGACTTCTGGAAATGTCTAGTTTACTATGGGTTACTCAGAAGATTAAGAGCTGCATTAATATTGATTAGGATCATATAATCTCAATAATATGGGTACTATTTTAGTAACTGCATGCATTCCAGGAATGTGTGTGACAGCCTGGGGTTTCTAATAATGAAAATAAGTTTGTAGGGGCCAACCAGTTTTTCCGATTGGATTCTTGAGTCTGATCAGCAAGCAATCCTGGGAGTGTGCTAATGCAGGATGGCTGTAGATCTCTGGGGGACAGGTAGGAGGCATCACATAATTTAATTCATGAACATCCTCCCTGTCCAGGTTAATGTTTAAGTAGTTTGGATTATATTTAATTACAGCGGGTCTGTGTCTGTTCACTGTCTCCATGAGAGGGTACATCTAAATTATGCTTTATTTTCAAAAGAGGATCTGTGGGAATTTGCATATCTTCTTCTGATCTCACTTTCGAAAGCGAAAGTAGTTTGGACACATTTTTCAAAAAAACGTGTAAACCTCATTTTTTAAGGAAGAGCGGTTTTTCGAAATGGGGGGAGGTCTGAAAAAGAGCATCCAGACTACTTTCACTTTCGAAAGACCCACTTTCGAAAGTAAGATTGGAAGAAGAGATGCAAATTCCCACAGAATTTGCATATCCTCTTTCGAAAATAAAGTGTAGTCTAGACATAGCCAGAGAGTATAAATTTAGGCTGAAGTGATTCTGGTACTAAGTGAAAACTTATCATACGCGATGTGAGCATGTCCTATTTAGACTCCTGAAATGTGCTTATTATTGTAATAGCAATAGTTTATCCTCATTTGTGTTAGAGTAGTGCTTTAGAGACCCCGGTCAGGATCAGGGCCTCATTGTTGTAGACACTCTGTAGATAGATAGGATGAGAGTGTCTGCTTAGAAGCATTTACAGTATAATTAGATAAAAATTTGAAGGGGAAAATGAGACAGTGAAGGGATTCGCTCAAGGTATGCAGCAGACCGATTGCAGAACGCTCTTGGATATGTATAAAATAGGTGACATGGCTGTCTATTTCTGAGGATCATTGGTTCCCCTGCATAAACGTTTTCACTAGGAGGTGGGGGGCAGATGAAGCATTGGAATGGGTTATCTAGGGAGAATGGTGGAATCTTTATCCCTAGAGGCTATTAAAGTCTGACTGGGATGATTTAATTGGGGTTGGTCCTGCTTTGAGCAGATGGTTGGGCTAGATGACCTTCTGAGGTCTCTTCCAAGCCTAATCTTTTATAAATCAAAGAACCTAGAGCCTCTGAATTAAGCAGTAAATTAAACTAGAAATAATTGCAGTACAGCAGCCATTCTGTGAGTAAAGTCTGAAATCATTAATAATGCTCTGATTAGGTTAATCGTATAAAGGCTAGTGCCTCAAATCACCTTGTGAACCCAAGTGAGTTAAGTCAGCAAGAACTTATTTCCTTGCACCTTCATAACTCGAAAAAGTTTCAATATATTTCAAATTCTAAACAATAATAAAATAATGCTTGTGTGACCCGGGTGCCAGGTTGGGTGATGCTGAGATTGCTCAGTTAGGGCAAACAGCAAAGAATGGGTCAGATGATACCAAAAGTGGTGGTTATTCGAACACTTACATTCACCAAGCCACAAACAAAATAGCTTTGACAATTCCTGACTGGTTACATGGAAACTAAAATATAGTTCCCATGAAGTAATTGACTTGATGGGCTCCTTGCCAGACAGCCAAGTCAAATACAATGATTATTGAAAATATTGTTAATCATAAAAGAAGTTCTGCCAATCCCTACAGATCACATTAGCCACCAAGCTCCTAAATACTTAAAATCTTACCCAAATATACGCTTACAGCCAATATTTATTAACTAAATTAAAATATATTTAAAAAGAAAAGAGAGAGGATTGGTTCATTCTACCGACAGACATGAGTATGGTTCTGGGACCAGTTTTATAGTAGAGGTGGCGCGCTTCGGAGTTACAAAGAGTCCTTAGAATTAGTTCATAGGTTCAGTCCAATGTCCAATATGGGGGTTATCCAAATGAATTTGGAACCCTCAGTTTTGTAGCTTCCTGGTTTCCCTTATAAAGCATGAGATCAGGTGAGCTGAAGGACTTGCCAGGCCCCCGGCAAGTTGCAGGGAGACCCATAGGGCTGGGCCTTGGGTGGCAGGGAGGTTCGTCACTCCTGCATGGCTAGAGCACCAGTCCCAGATCCCCACTCCTTGCAGGACAGATCAAGGCAAGCCACCAGTTGCATCTGGCCCATGGGCTCTGCCTGGCAGAGAAGAAGCGGCTCTGCACGTAGCACAGGGAAGCTCTCTCCCTACACTGGCTTGCAGGTTCTACCCCTGGTGCTCCTATTGGCTGGGCATCATGGCCAATGGGAGCAGTGGGGGGCGGTGCCTTCAAGTGGAGGGCAGTATGGAGCAACCTGTGCCCCCCACTGGGAGCTGCACCAGGTAGGCACCTCAATCTTGCCTTCCCCCACCCAGACCCAACACCCTCTACCCCACCTACAGCCCCATCCTGCTTCTGACCCTACCTTCAACTCAGACCACTCATCCCCAGACTGCTTGATCTCCCAGCCAGACTCCACCCCCACCCCAAGACTGTTCCTGCACCCTACCTTCTATGCAACTCTGCACCCCCCGCCTAGACTCTGCACCCTACCACTCACCCAGACCGTGCACCCACACTCCTCTCCACAGCATCCTCCACTGCACACTCACCCCCTCATTTTTGGCCCCACCTCAGAGCTTAATCTAGCCTTCTGCCCCACCCCCATGCGGTAGAGTGCAAGAACAACCCTGGTGCCCAAAGTTGCATGAGTCAAATTAATGTCCGAGTGTCTTTTTTTTTCCTGCTTATCAGTCAGAGGCCACATCCCTGAGGCTTTTTTTTTTGACTCTCACTTGTGTGTGGCCCTCAACTGATTTTTCTGAGGGCTAGTGGTCTCCAACCCAACAAAGGCTCCTCACCCTTGTTCTAGAGCAGGGCTACTCAACACGCAGCCTGTGGGCTGCATGTGGCCTGCAGCCCGTTTGCGGCCCGCGGTGCAGTTTGGCTTTAAACGGGGCTCACACGCAGTCCACGGCTGGGTTCCTTTGAACATGGCTTCCACTGGGAACATGCTCCACAATCGTGAGGCGTCTCTCAGGTGGGGTGAGCATTGAAAGATGCAGGTGAATGGACTGGCTGGAACAGACAGATATAGGGTGTTGGAGTTTCTAGCCTCCCAGGAGGAAGTGCTGGGAGCGCTGCGGCATTTGGGAAGTGCTGAAAGCTTAGCCTTGTGGGCAGAGCCTGGGAGGTGCTGACTGGCTCACACTGGCCACATTTGGGTCCAGCGCCGCAGCGTAAGGCTTAATCTTTGTACTCATGCCTGTCAGTGTGAAAGAAGCTATTTGCATACATATTTGCATATATATGCAACCACACTTAAGTTGCAGCCCTCTGTATGTGCTGTGAGTATCACGGTGGCCCCCAGGGCTTCCAAACTTGAGTAGCCCTGTTCTAGAGTCTATCAATGCTGCAGCACATACTGAAACGTAGTAATGGGAACAGACTGGATTGTGAAGACATTTTACTCAGCTCCCTTCTTTAAGGAAGGAAGCATGAGGGGAGAAACAAGGAAAGCATTTACAGTGTCAGTAAGTAGCAAACTCTTTTTGACATTGATTTATTGTTTTCAAGGAACAGAGTATACTCCGAGTCTTTTCTCTTCTAGCTTTTATCAAATCATTGATTAAGTGACAGCTCACTGTTAGTATATCTACAACTGGGATGAAATGTTTCACTATTTCTTCTTTCTGTGCCTCCGCTCTATTTAATACAGTTAAACATGTCCTTTTACAAAACATGCCTTGCTGTGGCCTGCCAATTCCTTTGTTTCCAAGGGTTTACAAACATCTTATTTGAAAATAAACAAAACAACACCACACCCTTCAAAACTGGACATCCTACAGATTAGCGACAAAGAGAATGCTGAAGTTGTTTGCCTCAGATAGCTCTAGGAAAAGAGCCAATATTTAAAGTCCAATAATACAAGGGACTGAAAGTCCGACTCTCTCAAGGAAAGTATTCCCACGTGCAGTAAAATAAAGCATGCCTTTGAAAAAAAGCTCTACTGAGGCTTCAGCATGCAAACATAAAAAAGTTTAGGGTTTTTTTCAGGTCCACAAATAGTACAATATATAGAAATGATTCCGGTGGTTAAATATCAGCTGTTACATTCTGTGCATTTGAACGTTAGAGACCAAAAAGAAAATTCTTGGAACAAGAAACTGTCTCAATAAAGGGCAACTGCCCCTGTATTCCACCTTCATGGTCCCTTGAGGGCATCCACTGTCATTCCTAGCACTTCAGCTGGCATCTCCCTTGGACAGAGCCCTGAGTCTCTTTCCCTCCTGACCAAGGGATCTTAAATGGCTGCACAGTTGCTGTGCATCCACATTTGTGATCTTCCCAGCAAGCCAGACTGCCTGAAAGGCAAGAATCTGTTCTTTGCTTTTTCTTCAGAGGCAGTATCCAGTTACAAGCATGTAGCTCTTGATAAGTAAGACTATTACTTGTAGGATGAAGACATTACAGAGAAAACACATTACAATATTAAGAGAACCAACATGCATGCTAATAAAACTTACCTGAGATCATCCCTCTGCTCCAGCCTTGAGGTATGGTAGGCATCAGTCTTTCAGACCATCTGTTGCTTTTCTCCTGGGTTAGAAGATCATAATAGTCTCAGACTGAGAACCAGAATCCAGGCCTGGGCATAGCAGCTGTTGTACAGCTCAGGGCTTTGATCTTGGTCTTGGATAACAGATAATCAGTAGACATCAATCCTCAGGGTCTAGCTTCAGAAGATTGGGGTTTTGCATAACCGGGGTTGGTAATTTGCATTTTTTCACTAGGAACTCCCCAAGAAGTCCTCTTCTCCCTTATTGTCCTAAAAAGCCATACTTGTCTGGCACATTTTCAGTATGGGTTTTTGATCTTCTGGTTGTTACAAACATCACATTTTGCTCCTGGAGAGAGACCATACAAGCCCAATCCACAGTAATAAATAAGTTTAATACAATAAGGTTTTTCAAGCCTATTGTAGGATATTTCCCTGCATGTCACATGGTGGTAATCAGATTGGTGGTAATTAAATTTATTTCAGACTTCCACTGCAAAGTAAATTCATGAAGCATTATAATAATTCACTTAAGAAGAAATAAAAGTGTAAAAACCTGGATGGCACAGTGAATACAGTAACAAGCCAAATATCAAATATTTCATAGATTGAAAATCCTGTGGAGAACTGACTTAAAACAATTCCTTTAATTTTTCTGAAATAAGTAGGAGACAAATTACTATAAAGCAAATTCAGCATAATAATATGGATGGATAGGGACACATTTTATGACAAACAAGTCAATAATACTTCAGCTTTTGGAACAACCGTGGTTTTATTTGAAAGGTGGGATGGTGGCATTTTTTATTAGGATCAGTGCCCCATAAAACGGAAATACATATAAAATAATGCAATAAATAAAATTAGATTATTAAAAATGTTAATCTGAAAATGTGTGCCACTACAGCCTCACATAAGAGGGAGACCTGTGCCTGGAAAGAACATCAGAGGACTACAAAAAGTGTAAGACATTAAAGAAGAAACTGCAGTAGAAATTTTGGTAATGCTGTTATTAAAAAAGTCTGCTCCTTTGTACAAGAGGCAATGACAGCAGTGAAATTGATGACAGCAGAGGGGAACCGATGCACTGTACTTAGACCTAAATGTTCCCATATTTCCTTGGCCATTTGAAGCCATGCCAATACATCACTTTAGCATTCCAGAGGTCTCAATATTTAATGCTGCAATTTTTTCCATGTAACAGAACTGAAGCTCAAGAGCGAAGTTTTCAAGGCTAAAAAAGCCTGCTTTTTTCCTCAAATTATAGTGATAATCAATACACTAAAGAGAACCATGATTAATATAAACATCTTGAGAATTTTGACTGGGGACAACGCATAAAACATCTCTGAGCACAAGAGCACATAAAAATTCCAGCTGAATTGTCAGTTTTGAACGCCACACTGTAATTTCACGACAAGAATTCTTACCAGGAGACTACTTAGAAGTGCCGCAGGCCTAGTAATGAGACCCTGCATCTTCTCTGGGTGAAAAGACGATAGTCTCTGCAGATTTCATGAAGTGACATTGAACTTTCTAAGAAATGAACAGCTAGCCCCCCGCTCTGATGTGGCTGCTTATGCAGCTAATGCTGTTAAAAGGGTAGTAATGCTACACACCTTCAGTGGAGTGTCTAAAAGCTGCTCAACAATCAAAAACACTCAAAGATGACATTTCCAGCTGCTTGGTGTGAGGTGTTGTTCAAGAGCTAAGTGATAGCATCTATTGGAGCACAGGGAAAGTGTGTTGATTGAAGACTGAAGTCTGGTAGATCCATGGAGTTATTTTATTTCATTGAACTGATGCTCTGGGTGAACGTTAGATGTTTTAGATCAGTGGCCATTTTATGTTTGAGCTGATATAAATGAGAACTGCAAGGATTAGATGATTTTGCAGCTTGATTCCATTTTCTTTTCTACCTCAAGTTGCCTCTCTGATCCTTTAGGAACACATTCTTTAGTAGCTTGACATAGCAGCATGTTTTACCATGGGAAATTGTATGTCACAGTATATACTAAGTCTGTGAACACAGATAATGTTTTTTTCTTCGACTAGATACACAAATCTGAGCATTCTGCCTTTGTACAGCAATATCAAATGGTGTGTATTTCAAGGCAAAACCTATAGGGCTCTGGGTGAATAACTGAGTTTGCATATTGATGAACAGGCAGATGGTAGAGTACATTCAGAGAAGGAATACGTGTACAGAAAGGGATGAAAAAGGAGCTCACGGTTGGCTATAAATACAACCATGTTCATGAGAAGCATGATCTGTTGGAATTTGGGTTTGACATTAAAATAATCCTTGTGATTATGGATAGCATCAAGTAAAAGAAGTAAAATGCCTTCCATTGAAACAAAGGAGCTGCTAAAACAGTGACATCTATAGCTGGCTTTCATTACATCTATAGCTGGTTTTCATTACAAGGCTGACAAATAGATCTATGCATATATTCTCACTACTGCTCTAACCTCCATGTATGTGCAGAACAACACCATCTCAAATCTGCGTGCGACAATAAGAGAGCAACTCTTCTGAGTTTCCAATACATGTATTGAGTTTTTGATTTATAGCATGAAAAGCTTGTCACAAATTTTAATAACTGTACTTCAGGTTTGGGGCCAAATAGTTCTCACTTTAGTACAATTTACTTTGTCATTTTGATAGATTTAGCACAATTGCAATATTATGTCATAAGTTTTCTTTCAGATATGTGTCTAGTGTACACACTTTCGGCTGTACTTGCATATCATGGCAAGCATCAGGCGAGGAAGCCATTATCAATCATCGTAGAATATGTGATGCACTTAAATTGTGGTTCCGTACCAAAAAGCCCTACATTGAGAGAACATTATTAAAGTTTCAGAGGCAAGCCCCCAATGTTTGTCTGTGCAACCTTAATTGAGCCCCCCTTATGCATGTGTAGCCCCCCCCCCTTATGGTAGCCTTTAGTAGAGTTGCCAATGGTCCCTTATTACAAGGGACATCCCTTAATTTTTCATCTCTGTTCAACAAGATGGGGAGTTATTGAGTGCTCCAAAAATACCCTGGAGAATGTAGGTGAGTACTGCTTGGTTACTTACAATTTCTTATTAATAATGATAACAGGAGAAGGAATGAGGTAGGCGGTCTAAGAAAACTGTTCCTTATTTCCCGCAGAATCCTTAATTCCAGGGTGCCATACTGTTTTTTCCACATGACTTCTGCCTCCCTTAGTGTATACGATAGATCTGCTTGGGGTCTGTAGTGAAGGAAACGGTTTTTTCTCTTCTCCCTGACCCATTTGTTGCTGAAATTGGATGGTGTGTATCTGGCAGGGGTTTGCAGAATAACAAAGGATGATCTCTTGGTTAAAGCAGCTAACTGGTGGGCTGGAATATTGGGTTCTCTTCTTGCTTCTGCCACAGAGTTTGTATGTGATGCTAGTTCCTGAAACCAGGATATTAACAGGTATCACCAATTGCATGTTCCTCAGTTTTGGGGAGGCTGGCTTGACACCCTAGGGCAAGACTGGGGAACCATTTTTGAGTCAGGGGCCGCTGACACATAGAGAAATCAGTCGGGAGCTGCATACAAGTAAAAAGTGGAAAAAAAACCCTCACTGTGGCCCCAAATGAGAAGAAGAAAGACACTCCCCACATTCCCCTCCTACAACAGAGCATAGAGGGGCCCAAATTAGTGGACTTTGGGTGCTCCAGCGCCATGGGTGGGGGGCAGCAGGGAGACTAGAACATCAACATAGATTCCCCAATACTGGGGGTGACCCTGTGCCTCAGGGGCCATATCCAGGCTAGCCAAGGGCTGCATCCAGCCCTGGGCCTGCAGTTCTCCACCCCTGCCCTAGGGTCTGGTTTTCAAAAGTTCTAAGCACAGCTGAAGTGGAAGTGAATGTATGCTGTCCTTTGACCATATAAAGTGCTATCTGATGGTAAATATCTAGAAAACGAGGTATCTCAAATTGGGCACCTAATCCCAGTGTCTACTTATGAACTTCTGCTCCATTCCTTGCCAGTACTTGAAGATAATAGTACCATCTCCGCTCACAGGGGTGTTGTGAAAATAAATCCAGAAATGTTGGTGAAGTATCTGATGGGAGCCAGAGAACAGCCCAGAAGGAAGTTGTTAATTCCCTCTGCAGAGCAGGCTTTGAATACTGTGCAGTAAATAAGGCCTGTGGCCACACAGGGAGCAATGAGAATAAACCAGTATTGAATAGCTGCTCATTTGGGGAACATCATCCATTCTGTGTGCTGAAGGAGGCAGGGGGTCCTGTGGAGGAAATAGTATGAAAGCCAAGCAATTACAGACAATATCCTATTGCATATGCATAAGGGGCTGATTAAGCATGCACAGGCAACCTGAGTTCTGGCATTTCTAACTACTAAGGAAAACTTTTCCAACATATCTGAGTGTAAGCTGACTGAGTACAGGCCACTGTCAACTGTTTATGCTCCAGTGTGCTGCAGTGTTTCAAACCCGATGTATGGCACCCCTTAGTTTTGGATGTTCTCAAAGTGGTGCTACATAGTCATGCTGTCAAGTATCAGCGGGGTAGCCGTGTTAGTCTGGATCTGCAAAAGTGACAAGGAGTCCAGTAGCACCTTATAGACTAACAGATGTATCGGAGCATAAGCTTTCGTGGGCAAAGACCCACTTCGTCAGATGCATAGTCATGCTGTTGCAAATCGATGATTCCTGGCACATGGCTAATCCTAGGTGAAATTTGTCAGATGAATAGTTTATTCACCCCAAAATGCAGTTCCATTCAATGCGATGCTATTCATGAATTTGACACAAATTTGCTGACTAGTTTTAGGAGTTGGAGGAGGACTCCCTTGTCATATTTAGCGCAGCGACTGCAAGAGATCTGTGCCAGAATACCCCATAGCCTCCCACTTCCAAGGTCATTGCTCTACCTAATATTTTAAAAGTGATAAGAGATCCTGCCCCTGCCAAGAAAAGTCCATTTGGAGTCTGTTTGTTAAAACCCAAATGAAAGTCTCTTTAGTCACTGAAAAATTTTGCGATTTTCAGATTCAGTTCTGGCTGAACTGATTTCTGCTCCTTGAACTGCCAGAGGACTGAAAAATTAGTCATTCATCCAGGTCTTGTATTAGATAAACATCTGCCCCTAGACCAGTGGTCCCCAACGCGGTGCGCGGGCGCCATGGTGCCCGCAGGGGCATTTATGCACGCCCACCTAATGACCAGGGCTGGCCCGAGCCATTCTTGCGCCCCGGACCCCGGGCGCCCGGTGCATGTGTGGCCCCTGCCCCAGGTGTACGGCACATGCACAGTGCCGCCACTGGGCACCCGGCAGCCCCAAAAGGTTGGGGACCACTGCCCTAGACTGAGACCACTAATCCCATTGCATTTGAGGTGAGGAGAGAGTAGAAGAGTTCTTATCTTCCAAACTGCAAAATCCCATGTTAGTAAAAGCAAATGCTTCTCAAATAGCTCATTACTGAGAAATGGTTGTCCAGGCTGTTCAGCAAATAATTATAATTATAGATGTCAGGACCAATTTGTGAACAGACTGGGGCAAACTGGCATTATTTCTATATTCAATGAATCTCCAGGCCTAATAAAATGAATGGAAATATAACTCATTCATTATATTCTAATAGTTTCAGAGGGGTAGCCGTGTTAGTCTGTAATAGAAAAAACTTAAAAAATAACAAATAGTCTTGCAGCATCTTAGAGACTAACAAAAAATGTCGATGGTATCATGAGCTTTTGTGGGCACAACCCACTTCTTCAGATGAATGGAGTTAAGGGGTCCAGTTTCCAAATAAATAGCAGAGAAAGAAAGGAGATGGGGGCGGGAAAGTGAAGGAAAAAAGGTGAAAAATTGTCAATTAGAGTGTCCATGCTAAATGAAGCTGATAGAGTGAGTACTGAGTGCTCTTAAGTACCCTGTGCTTGTTTTTTTGTGTCATTAGGATGTGGAATGTAGCGGGCCATCCACTCAAGGTCTATGCTTAGACCTCTGTTGCAGGTATCAAACTTGTAAATGAAGTAAGTTCTGAAGATTCTCTTTCAAGCTGGTTTTTTTTGAAATTGGCTTGTAATAGTACGGTAAGCTTGAGATCCAATAATGAGTGTCCAGGCAAGTTAAAATGTTCCCCAGCAGGCTTCTGTGTGTTACCTTTTTGAATATCTGATTTGTGTCCATTAATCCTTTCCCACAGAGACTGTCCAGTTTGGCCAGTATCCATGGCAGAGGAGCACTTGATGGCATAGAGCAGTGGTGCGCAACCTTTTTTCATTCGCAACCCCCATGGAGGCTGCCGAATTTGGTGGAGCAAAAAAAAAAAGGAAGCAGCCCCTTTAATTGTCGGGCTGCAGCCGCTTTCCTGCCCCGGCTGCATGCGCGTCAAATGCTGAGCCGAGAATCCAGGAAAAGTGGCCAGCCAGATGCGATTGCTGCAACCTCTCAGGGTCCCTCCCTTGGGGGTTGTGACCTACAGGTTGCACACCGCTGGCATAGAGCAAATTGGTGAATGTGCAGTTGTATGAGCCTCTGATGTGGTGGTTTACGTGGTTAGGTCCTGTGATGATGTCGCTTGTATAGATGTGTGGACAGACTTGGCAGCTGGGGTTGATTGCAGGGGTGGGCTCCTGGATGAGTATGATGGAGGTGTGCTGTGTGCAGGGCTGGATTACCCAATAGACAGACTAAGCACGTGCTTAGGGCACCAGCAAATCAGGGGCACCAAAAAAAAAAAAGAGATTTTACGGTATAGTATTGTTTTTATTTTGAATTACATATGGGGGGGCACCATAATCTTTTCAGTGCTTAGGGCCTCTAAAGGTTTTAATCCGGCCCTGGCTGCATGGTTACTAAATAGAATTTATTAGAGGTTAGGGGGTTGTCTGTAGGTGAGGATTGGCCTGTCCCCCAAGGCTTGTGAGAGTGAGGGCACATTTTCCAGGATAGGTTGTAAATTGTTGATAATGCAGTTTAAGTTGGGGGCTGTAGGTGATGACAAGTGAGATCCTGTTGTTTTCTTTGTCAGGCCTGTCTTAAAGAAGCTGATGTCTGGGTACTCATCTGCCACTGTCAATCTGTTTTTTCACCTCCCCGAGAGGGTATTTCAGTTTTAAGAATGCTTGATATAGCCCCTTTAGGTGTTTGTCTCTGTCTGTGGGATTGGAGCAAATCTGGTTGTATTTTAGGGCCTGGATGTAAACAATTGTCTGTGAAATGTGTCTTGGATGGAAACTAGAGTCATGTTGGTAATTTTCTGGTATAAAATGGTGGAAATGTGTCTCTCATGTAATTGTACTGTAGTGTCAAGGAAGTGAATCTCTTGTGTGCAATCATCTAGGCTAAGGCTGATGGTGGGGTGGAAGTTGTTGACATCCTGTTGTTTTTTAAGTATATTCTAATAGTAACTCGATAGCGGAGGAGCTGTGTGTATGGATATTTGAGTCCAAGTACCATGTTGAATAATTTGTACTTTTAGAGGGATAGACTGACTCCATAAATAACGAAGTTTAGCTGGGTATAGAAGTATAGATTTAATAAATGTAATGCAATATTTGAGAGGATAACGTTCATTCTAGCAATCTGCCTGAAGTGTTGAAAGAACAGACAAGCTCAGTAACTTTAAAGACATGCCCATCAGAGGGTAGTTTGGAATCTGTGATCCATCCCAAGATTCTGAAATGTATTAGCACAGCATAAGGAAGGAGAGCACTTGGTATATTAATCTTGGGCTAGCAAGAACAACTGTGTGCATTCTGTTAATCCAATAAAAAATCTATTTTATTAGACATTTTTAACAGTCCATTACTTTTTGGCTTCTAAAACAAGCCAAAACTGTAACGGCAGAAAAACCTCAGACACATACTTGTAGTTTGTGCATATAATCTGCATACCCATAAAATTAATGACTTTTCATAAATGAAACCCTGAAGAACATTATAAATATTGGAGTAGAAAGACCAACAACTGGAATATACATCCAGTAACTCTGCTCTTCTAGAGATGCTGGCGCTATTGAAGAAGTGACAGGGAGTAAATTAAATAGGAAGGGTCATACTTACTCAGACCAATGGTCAGTCTAGTCCAGTGTCCTGTTTTCAGAATTTCCCATACAGAAGAGACTGGTTCCACCCCCAGTCTGACAGTCTCTGTACTTCTGAGGAGGATGACAGTCTTGGGGAAGAAGAACAGGAAAGTGGAGGGAAATAATCCCATAATTGGCACCCTCCTGCTAGATGACATCATGTTAACATCTCTCTCCAGGCCAGGGAATCCCAGTTATTAGGAAGAGACAGTAACAGTAATATGAGACTTGACCATTAGAAATACAGAAAGCGGGGTCTGTGATGATGAGGGGAAATGCATGGCAAATTGCCTGCTGAGTGCAAAGGCTGTGGATCTCTTGAGGCATCTAGACAAGCTTATGCGCAGTGCTAGGGAGAAGGCAGGTGGTCACGGTATACATTAGTACCAATGAACTAGGGAAAGATAGGAGAAAAGACAGAGAGGCCAAATTTAGGCTGCTAGGTAAACAATTTCAGTGCAAAATTTGCATGTTAGGATTATCTGAAGTGCTTCCACAGAAAGGGCCAGCGAGACAGGCAGGGCTGCTGGGTCTCAATGCTGGAGACAGAAGGCGATTTGATTCATTCAGAAATGGGGAATCTTTTGGGAAAGGAAGAGCATATCCCAGTAAGAACATAAGAACGGCCATATTGGGTCAGACCAATGATCCATCTAGTCCAGTGTCCTGTCTGCTGACAGTGGCCAATGCCAGGTGCCTCAGAGGGAGGGAACACAACAGGTAATCCTCACGTGATCCCTCTCCTGTCACCCATTTCCAAACAGACGGAGGCTAGGGACACCATTCCTACCCATCCTGGCTAATAGCCATTGATGGATCTAACCTCTATTAATTTATCTAGCTCTTTTTGAATCCTGTTAAAGTCCTAGCCCTCACCACATCCTCTGGCAAGGAATTCCACAGATTGACTATGTGCTGAGTGAAGAAAAACTTCCTTTTGTTTGTTTTAAACCTGCTGCCTATTAATTTCATTTGGTGACCCCTAGTTCTTATATTGTGGGAATAAGTAAATAATTTTTCCTTATTCACTTTTTCCACACCAGTCATGATTTTATAGACCTCTATCATATCCCCCCTTAGTCTCCTCTTTTCTAAGATGAAAAGTCCAAGTCTTTTTAATCTCTGTTCATATGGGACCCGTTTCAACCCCCTCATCATTTTTGTTACCCTTTTCTGAACCTTTCCCAGTAGCAATATATCTTTTTTGAGATGAGTCAACCACATCCATATGTAGTATTCAGGATGTGGTCGTACCATGGATTTATATAGAGGCAATACGACATTTTCTATCTTATTCACTATCCCTTTTTTAATGACTCCTAACATTCTATTTGCTTTTTTGACAGCTGCTGCACGCCAAGTGGATGTTTTCAGAGAACTATCCACACTGATTCCAAGATCTCTCTTGAGTAGTGATAGCCAAATTAGTCCCCATCATATTGTATGTATAGCTGGGATTATTTTTTCTAATGTGCATTACTTTACATTTATCAATTTTAAATTTCATTTGCCATTTTGTTACCCAATCACTTAGTTTGTGGAGATCTTTTTGAAGCTCTTCATGATCTGCTTTGGTCTTCACTATCTTGAGCAGTTTGATATCATCTGCAAATTTTGCCACCTCACTGTTTACCCCTTTCTCTAGATAATTTATAAATAAATTGAATAGGATTAGTCCCAGGATAGACCCTTGGGCTGATGAGCTGTGATGGGCTCCATCTAAATAAAAAAGGCTCTAGAGGAGATCCTGGCAATTATAGACCGATAAGTTTAACATCAGTACCAGGCAAATTAGTAGAAACACTAGTAAAGAGTAAAATTGCAAGGCACATAGAAGAGCACGAATTGTTGGGCAAAAGTCAGCATGGTTTCTGCAGAGGGAAGTCGTGTCTAACTAATCTGTTAGAATTCTTTGAAGGGGTTAATAAACATGCGGACAAGGGGCACCCAGTGGATATAATATACCTAGATTTCCAGAAAGCCTTTGACACGGTCCCACACCAAAGGCTTTTACGTAAATTAGGTGGTCATGGGATAGGAGGAAAGGTCCTTTCATGGATCAAGAATTGGTTAAAAGACAGAAAACAAAGGGTGGGAATAAATGGTAAATTTTCACAATGGAGGAGGGTAACTAGTGGTGTTCCCCAGGGGTCAGTACTGGGACCAATCCTGTTCAACTTGTTCATCAATGATCTAGAAAATGAGGTAAGCAGTGAGGTGGCCAAGTTTGCAGATGACACAAAGTTGTTCAGGACAGTCAAAAGCAAAAGGGATTGTGAAGAACTACAAAAAGATCTCAGCAAACTGAGTGATTGGGCAGCAAAATGGCAAATGAAATTTAATGTGGGTAAGTGTAAGGTAATGCATGTTGGAAAAAATAACCCAAATTACACGTACTACATGATGGGGTCAAATTTAGCTACGACAGATCAGGAAAGGGATCTTGGAGTTATAGTGGATAGTTCTATGAAGACATCCATGCAGTGTGCAGCGGCAGTTAGTAAGGCAAATAGGATGTTAGGAATTATTAAAAAAGGGATAGATAATAAGACAAAAGATATCATACTTCCCCTATATAAAACTATGGTACGCCCACATCTCGAGTACTGCGTGCAGATGTGGTCTCCTCACCTCAAAAAAGATATATTGGCATTAGAAAAGGTTCAGAAAAGGGCGACTAAGATGATTAGGGGCTTGGAAAGGGTCCCATATGGGGAGAGGCTAGAGAGACTGGGACTTTTCAGTTTGGAAAAAAGGCGATTGAGGGGCGATATGATAGAGGTATATAAAATCATGAATGGTGTGGAGAAAGTGATTATAGAAAAATTATTTACCTTTTCCCATAATACAAGAACTAGGGGACACCAAATGAAATTGATGGGTAGTAGGTTCAAAACTAATAAAAGGAAATTTTTCTTCACACAGCGCACAGTCAACCTGTGGAACTCCTTGCCCGAGGAGGCTGTGAAGGCCAGGACTCTATTAGGGTTTAAAAAAGAGCTTGATAAATTTTTGCAGGTTAGGTCCATAAATGGCTATTAGCCAGGGATAAAGTATGGTGCCCTAGCCTTCATAACAAGGGCAGGAGATGGATGGCAGGAGATAAATCACTTGATCATTGTCTTCTGTTCTCCTTCTCTGGGGCACCTGGCATTGGCCACCGTCGGCAGATGGGATGCTGGGCTTGATGGACCTTTGGTCTGACCCAGTATGGCCATTCTTATGTTCTTATGTTCTTAAAATGGGGCAAGATTGCTGGCATGTAAAATGTGAAAGTTCATGAAGGGCTGAGGTGAAATTGACAAGTACAGAGGAGCATACTGTCCGGACCACCCCTTAGAGGGAAATCTATGAATGGGATTCTCTAAATCTTAAAAAGAGGAGAGGACAGAAGTTGATGAAGTACATGTAGGAATTGAAGAGAAAAAGTCCTGTCAGAAAAAATCCCATGTAATTACATCACATAATGGCAGACAGTTAAAAAGTAACAATTTTTAAGTGCTTGTACACAAATGCCAGAAATGTTAGTACTAAGTTAGGTGAACTTGTGTGTCTGGCATTAAATGAGGATATCAATATAATAGACATCACAGAAACCTGAATAACAACAATAAATGGGACATGATAATACCGGGATACAAAATATGTGGGGGTATGTCTAGACTGCATCCCTCTGTCTGCAGAGGGATGCAGATTAGGCAGGTCGACATTGCAAATGAGGCAGGGATTTAAATATCCCGCACCTAATTTGCATAAAAATGGCCACCACGTTTTGCCGACTCAGCACTTGGTTGACAAAAAGCGGCAGTCTAGAGGGGGATCTGTCGAGAAAGAAAGCCTTTTTCAGCAGATCCTGTAAACCTCCTTGCAGGAGGCATAAGGGATCTGTCGAAAAAGGCTTTCTTTCTCAACAGAGCCCCCTCTAGACTGCCGCTTTTTGCCAACAAAATGCTGAGTCGGCAAAATGTGGTGGCCATTTTTATGCAAATTAGGTGTGAGATATTTAAATCCCTGCCTCATCTGCAATGTCGACCTGCCTAATCTGCAACCCTCTGCCAACAGAGGGATGCAGGCTAGACATACCCTGGGAATGACAGAATAAGTCATGCTGGCGGGGGAAAATATGTGAAAGAAAGAAAAGTAGAAATCTTAAATGAATGAAACTGTATCATACAGTGTGTATGGATATAAATCCCATAGCAACAGGGATACAGGAGAAACTAAAAAGACTAGGCCCTCTCACCTTGTCAGAGAAACCTTCTCTAATTCAGCCCCTCTGGTCCCCAAAGCTCACACTTGTCTCTCTGTGGGCCATGAAATTCTTGCTGTGAATTCTCACACATGCTATCTGCCCACAAGACAGGCAATTTACATGCTCATTCAGTACAATAAACTGGATAGCCCCCACTCTGCTGGTGGCGTTCTGCCTGCATTGTTTTTATTCCTGCAGTTTTTTTCTTCCGTGTTTTTGTTTTTGTTTGGGCGGGGGGTGTTTATTGGCTTCTGTGCAGTGGCTATTAATCAGGTGTATCTGGCTCTCAAAAGGTGCATCTACACGGCACTATAACTCGAAATAAGATGTGCAATTTGAGCTACACGATGTGCGTATCTTTTTTTTGATACTGTTTCTAAATAGCTTATTTCGTCATTTGGTGCTGTCCACTCTGCGCCAATTTTCGAAATAAAGCACTATTCCGAAACGTCTCTTACTCCTCGTAGAATAAGGTTTACAGGGATGTCGGAATAGTGAGCCTGAAATAACAGGCTTGCTGTGAAGATGCGGGATAGCTATTTTGGGATACTCTGGTATCCCGAAATAGCATTGCAGTGTAGATGTAAACTCCTCTAAACCCCTTTGCAAAACTCCTGTTAGCAGCACTTCCAGTAGCTTAGGATTTGGCAGTTTAAATCCTTATTGTTCCTGGGTAGCCCTGTCCCCTGGTTAATGGTTGGTAAAGGGAATAGAAATCCAAGCCTAGTTAAGCTCTCAGCCTTGTCTAGAAGGCTCAGCACACCTCCCCCCCATAATAAACAGACCACACTCTGTACTGCAGTGAAGCAGTAAGCACACAGCACACAACCAAACAACTCACAGTTGCTCCTCCTTTACCTAGAGAATTCCCTTGCAAAAGTCCCCTGTTACCAGCTCCTATGCACAGTGGTTCACTAGTTTGGTCAATGGCTTAGCTTCAGGTTTGTTTGTTTTTTTCCTGTATTAAACACAGCCAAAGGGACTGGTTTGGTTTCAGGCTGGGGCAAAATCTCCTGGCAGTGACCCTAGTCACATGCTGCATCCCCAAGGACCCTCATTGTTCCACAGGGGCAAGCCTGTGGCTGCTAAAACTCTGACATTGGCGTTAGCACCAGCAATCCCTGTCTGTCTCCACAGGTCCTTTTAGTAAATCCTGTGAAGCCAGAGTCCTGCAGGAAGCTTATATTGTGCCCTATCAGGGCACAATGTTCTCAGTAAGTATTTGCAGAAACAAGGCAGCCTTTTCAAAGTAAGATAACCATTTATTAGTCAGAAGGGAAGCCATCCTGGTGAAACCGTGCCCAGTCCTGCTAGGATGGTGGAGTTGATCTCTGGTTCCCTCTTTTTGTCCCTGTATTCACCCAGAATTCCTGGGTCCCTCCAAAAGGGCTATCTTTTTTCCAGTCACCTTTACATGTTGCTGTCCAGCTCAGATCCCAAGTCCCATCTACTGGAGTTTCCTGTTGTTAGGTTTGGATTGTTCAGTTAGTGGGACATCTATGGGTCATGCTAGACCCTCTTGATTTGACTGTGTTTTGGACTGGTTTTTTTAGTTAATTACGCTCTTCATTTCACCAAGGTGTGACACAAGGGCACACGTCTCCTATCTCCTGCACTGTCCCAGAAGCAGTGTTAATTCTTTTGCCCCCACTGGGCAGCAATGCAACATGCACAGGGAAACTGAGGCATGCCTAGGCGCCAAAAAATATATTACAGAAAATTCCCATTGTGTCCCAAACATGAACAGAGGAATCACTTTATAGCAGCAAAATAATTTCAGTACAGCAAGCTATTGTGAATTTACAAAAGTATAAAAAGCCAAAAACTATGTATTTAGTTAGTATTAAGGGACTAATAACCCTGTGGAATCAGAGAAATTTACATCAGAATCACATTCCTCTAAACTTTATGATGAAAAGTTGTTGAATTGTTTGGAAAGGGAAGATTATTTAAGTTTTGGAAAACATTTGCTTGAGAACTTGCCCACTTGTATTCTATGTTGATTTCTTCTATTACAGGGTTATAAATACTATACAAATACGTTTCATGATAAAAAAAAATGCAGGCAGACTTATTAGCTGTTGCTGTGATTTGAAATATATTTCAAAACCAAAACCGTGAAAATGTCACTTGAGTACCACCAATCCTCTTCGACGTGTAAAATTCCAGTGAGTACTGTGACAGATGTGAAGCTATGG
Organism: Pelochelys cantorii; assembly: GCA_032595735.1. Lineage (NCBI taxonomy): Eukaryota > Metazoa > Chordata > Testudines > Trionychidae > Pelochelys > Pelochelys cantorii. Next base: position 36,463,695 of record CM064340.1, read on the forward strand.
AACACAGGATACAGTGTGAACCAAAAACGGCAGACTTACCGCTCTGTTAAATGAAAAATAGGTCTGGCTTGTGTGCGTGGGCACTTCTCAGGGTTACATGAGTCTGAAAAATCTGCTTATGTGGTCCGCTGGCAGGTGAAGCCATTTGTACTGAGTTGAGTGAAAGACTTAAGATTTCATCTGTGTGATCTGAGAGTTTCATTTCAAGCCCCTTCCCCCCCCCCAGATCCCAAAGCATTCCTAGACAGAGGAGAACAAGTCTCTTGGTTAACTAGCTGAGTAAGCTTAGGGTGCATCTACACTGCACCGTGATTTAACTAGCGTTATTTTGAAATAACAATGTGAGCGTCTCCACAGCAATTCCATTATTTCGAAATTAATTCGAAATAACAGACAGCTTATTTCGACTTCTGTAAACCTCATTCTATGAGGAATAACGCCTATTCCAAAACAGCTATTTCAAAATGTGTGTAGACGCTCCACTGCTGCTATTTTGAAATAGCCCCTCACCAGGACCATTCTAAGTTATTCCTCCTGAGTGCCTCCTGGGGATTCTAAATCGAGATAGCACGTCTACAATAGGAAAGCCTGCCTCGGACTGATTTTGAGGCTTCCCTGCAGTGTAGATGTGCAATTTCGGAATAACTATTCCGGAATAGCTTATTTCAAAATAGCCGTGTAGATGTACCATTAGTGAGGGATACATGCAGGAGCTTCCATGTGATATGGCATTTGCCAGAATAATGCTTACGTGCCTTATGAAGGATTACTGCTCCTTTAGGTGGTGCTCTGATTGTGAGAAGCAACCTGAAAACAAAAGTATTTTCCTTCGCTGTGTGATTATTCCTTAATTATGAAACTTTAAAAAAAAAGTTTTAGCAAACTTGGCTCTTAGCACTGGTAGCTTGTTGTGTCACAGTTTGGTTTTTTTTTCCTGGACATATGTTCTCTGTTGCTAGAATGTTATTATGATCTGATAACCTGGGCTATGTCTATACTGGAGGCTTCTTGCGCAAGAACATCTTGTGCAAGGGTTCTTGTGCAAGAAGTCTTGCGCAAGAAAACGTCCACACTGCCATGTGCGCGCTGTGCTTTTGCGCAAGAGATCCCACGGCAGTGTGGACGCTCTCTTGCGCAAGAAAACTCTGATGGCCATTTTAGCCATAGGGCTCTCTTGCGCAAGAAATCCCTGCTAAGCATCCACACTGCCCTCTTGCGCAAGAGCTCCTGTGCAAGAGGGCTTACACCTGATAAAAAAGAGCGTAGCTCTTGCTCAAGGAGCCCTCTCTTACCACGCCGTACTGTAAATTTACTTGCACAAGACCGGGTGGGCAGTGTAGACGCTCTGCGGATTCTTGTGCAAGAACGGACGTACTTGCGCAATAACCCGCCAGTGTACACATAGCCCAACTGTATTGACCAGAACTAAGGGCAGAGTAGGGAGAGGTGTGGGCAGGAGAACAATGATCATCCTCTGCTTGCCTGAAATAAGTATCCCTATTGAAAGGGGTGGGATTGCGCATGTGAGTGGGGCAAGCAAGACTGCTCTCTTCCCTCACTCAAGGACAGTGCCATTCAACTACTGAAAGTGGCTTTAAATCTCAAGCTCCAGAGGTCCCAGGTTCTATTCTGCCTGCCAGTGGTTACATCAGTTGTTTACTAATCGAGCTCATATCAATATTGGTTCCTTGTTATTTTACAGGTGTCCACTTACCATCACATTCAGGAGCTAATGGTCCAGCTACTCCGCACGGTGAACAGGACTGTGATTTCAATGGGGCGAGATGACTCCTTGATAGTGAGTAGTATTTTTAATGATTTTTTTAAAATGCCTTCAGCATGCCTGAAAGATGAGTGTTCATGCAAACCCTTTTGATTCCATTGTTTCTACCATGTTTCAACTTGCTGCAGCTGCAAATTTCTTTCTTTGTGGTCTTTTGGCAAATGGCTTTTTAGGTTTTGAAATACAGGAGCTAAATCGCATTCACTCTGTAGGTGCATCTATATTGGACCCTTACGTCAAAACAGCTTATTTCGAAATTGGAAGCTTTGTACATGGTGCCAAATTTCAAAATAAAGCACTATTCCAACAAGTCCATTAACCCTTGTGGAACGAGGGGTTACAGGCATGCTGGAATAGTACATCTATTATTTTGAAATATATTTCAAAATAATGGGCAGGTTTAAAGACATGGAATAGCTAGTTTGGGATACTTCCAGTATCCCGAAATAGTGCTGCTGTCTAGACGTAGCCCTAAAGACAAAGTGAGCACAACCCTGAATATTGCCAGCTGGATTTGGGCCTTAGCCACTGTTCTAGTTTAATCCCTTTCATGTTGAAGTGAGTTTGCTAAATTCCTGTGTTTTAAGGGGACAGTCTGACTCCCAGAAAACAGAGGTTTTGTTCATTTATTTTTAAGTGAAAGTACCTGCTGCATAACTTAATCTGCAACCCCATTTCTTCTGATATCGGAAAGAAGGCTCAGAAGTGACTTGGTTACAGTATATACCTTCAGCGGACGGAAACACTGGGTACTAAAGGGATCTGTAATCTGGAGAAGGGCTAAGAAGACCCAGTGGCTGGAAATTGAACCCAGGCAAATTCAAACCAGTAACTAGTCACAGCTCTTCACCAGTGAGGGTGATTCATTATAGATGCTAATTACCAAGAGAAGTGACGGATCCTTTGTCTCTTGCTGGCTTCGCATCGAGACTGGTGCTTTCCAGATGATACTCTTCAGGCCTGGCCTCTGCTAACAGGGAATGTTGAATCAAGGTTTGCAACTCCAGCTACGTTAATAGCTCAAGTTGACAGGGATGGTACATGCCGTTTCTGCAATCTATCTGGCTATTAATTTATGCACTTGAAAAACTAGACCTGGCAAAAGAAACCAGGGTTCACAATGTAGGGATCATGGCCGCTGTTTCTTTGGTCTGGTAGATCAGAACTGTGGGGCTTCTCAGTGGGGCTAAACAATTTCTGAACGTTCTGGATACTGTAAGTTATAGCATAAGTGATTTACACAAGTATGCAGTGTGGTGTTCTGTAGAATGCATAGCCGGGGTGGGGAACCTTTTTTGGGTCAGGGGCCACTGACCCACCGAAAAATCAGTCGGTGACTGCACCGCACACAAGTGAGAAGGAGAAAGAAACTCCCCACACCAAAACCTAGGGAGGCGTAGGCTAGTAGGTTTTGCGTGCTCCAGCCTTGTGGTGGTGTGGAGGTGGGGGAGGCTTGAGTATCACCACAGCCTCCCCAATGCTGGGGAGGGGCCCTGAGCCTCGAGGGCCAGATCCAGGCAAGCCAGGGGCTGCATCCGGCCCCTGGGCCTGAGGACAGTGGCATAGTGACGGGGGGTGGAGGGGAGCAGTTACCCTTAGGTGCCACACTAGGGGGGTGCCAGTTTAGCTGCTGGGCCACTTGCTCCCTGCAGATAAGCCGCTGAGGCAGGGCTGGGAGCAGGCACTTTGGCGCAGTTTTGCCTTTGCCCCTCCCGGGCTCATAACACCACCGCTACACCACTGCCTGAGGTTCCCCACCCCGGGCATAAATAATCTGAGACTGACTATATACATTGTTGGGACCCTAGAACCATAGATAGGAATCTCTGGCATGGCTGCAGCTATTTTCAGTCACTGTTTTCTGTGGAGAAATTTAGTTTTGATGCTGGCCTGCAGCTGTCATGTGGGCAGGTCCAAGTTTCAAATGTAATTAAGTTTTCCTTCCTTGTGGGAAAATCAGGAAAAAGGAACCTCGAATAACTTAGAAACTCTTTAAGCGGGGATAAAATCCATCATCTTTTCTAAATGATTGCTGTTCTGTGTGGCATTGTGCTACAACTATGGTACTTGAAATGATGTCTGATGTAAACGGCTTTGACAGTTCCTTCTAGGAGTGGCAACTTAGCCTAAATCTGGCAAATCTAAACTAAAAAATGAATTAGAACTGCATTTGGCTCTGTCTCTCTCTGCTGCTTTTGGGATTTCAAATATTTATCTTTTATTAAAAGAGTTTGTTTACAGTGTGAAAGAATGGTACAAACAAGAGAAATGACGCAAGGGAAATAGTGAAAGTGACTCTCGCCAGTGAGGCCAATGCACAGCGTAAATAAATGGGAAATGGCTTTTTCTTTTTCATGAATCTCTTTCAATTAAACTCATAATTAACTCGTACTTGTAAGCAAAGCAGGTGATCATATTTTAGACAGAAGCCTGAGTAAGTCCATGGCACCCCTTTAGTTTTTGACCACCACTAAAACTTTGGAGGAAAAAGAGATGAGTAGACAAGTTTACACAGTGTATTAAAATGTGTACATGAATGCAACAAAAACTTCTGATGAAAATAAATGCTTCCCTGCTTTGTTTGAAATAGCTGCAGTGCAAAGAAACTAACTGTAAAGCAAACCCTAAATTAACTGAAAGTGATTTTATTCACTTAATGAATATTGCTCTGAACTTGGCCATTGAAAGTCAAAGAGAAAAAAACAGGGGGTGGGGTGGGGGGGTGAGAAAATTGAATTTGAAAAGCTTATTATTGTTATAACAAGTGTGTCACTAGTAGCATAAAATAAAGTTTACTTGCATTATATAGTGTCACTTTACTTTTGTTTTCATGGAGGAAAATAATAGATGTAATAGACATTGTGCTAAAATGAACAGAGTTATTGGGACCCTAATATTACTAGTATTATGGAACTAGGAATATACCACTTCAAGTGGCTAATTTTGCCCAGATCTTCCTACTCTCATGATGAACTAAAGGAAAGTGAATTATCACAGCAAAAAATAATTACTGGGACTATAAAAAAGTTTAAATACCTTCTAGTTCCATTGTCCTGTGTTTAGAGAATGCAAATCCATTTTTTTTTTAAAAAAGCATGTAAAAAGCTTGTCAAAAAGTATTTGTAACAAGAAATTATTGCCACATGAAGAAATTCAGTGGGGGATTTTAAAAGGGAGCACGTTTGTTTTTAAAGAAAATATTCAGTATTGTCAATTAAAAGAAGAGATTTTGTTCTGTCACGTATAGAACAACACTACCAATAATGCCCAAATGTTGTTGTTTTGTGAAAGAGAAACAATTACTAAAGTCTAATGTTAAACAGTCTTTAACATCCAGATTTTTAGAAACATTTAGGCATTGCTGTACTCAGCAGTGCAATACTTAACTGATTTAGGAGTCTTAAATTCCATCCATGTCAATGGGATTAAGAACCTTAAATCCCTTTTGAATATGACATTTTGGCTCCTAAATCGATGATGAATGCAACAACTCCTAATCAGCTTTTAAAAATCAGAGACTACATCTTTCCTAAGCCAAAATTGTCAGTGAGAGTGAGTGCCTCAGTCAGGAGTGCAGGATTTTGTTTGGGAATGTGTTAATTTTTTTTTTCATTTAAATTACATCGTTAGGTTGAAATATTGTCGACCACTGTGTGAACCCAAATGTCACAGCACCAGGTTAGCATCTCTCCAACAATAAAACATGGAACTAGAAATGGATCCAGTCCCCTTTTCCTAACCATGTTCAAAGAAACTCAAAAAGCAAAACATAGAAAATGTGGAACATGTAGATCCTAAAATTAACTTTGGTTTAGTTCTATGATAGGTTCAACTTGATTGGGCGTGAATGGAGTTACAGCTGAGATGAATTTGTCCCTTTTGCTTTTAAGTTAATAGGGCTTGTAACAGGCTTGTAAGTGATTTCTTTTACTTGAAAAAATGAAATCTGCTTTCAAAGTGTCTTCAAAGATCAAATAGCCTACAGTAGAAATGCATGGACTATGATAGAAAGGTCACCATTTAGATCAGACACAGACTTTTAAAAATGATTCCTGGCTGCTTTTGTCGTCTGGCAGCTGGAGAAAGGCGAGTCAGACATCACTTGCTACAGGTTTTGCTTTTTTTTTCCCCCTTGGAGGCTGATTGCTAGTGACAGACACACACTTTCTGGTTCACGTAATACTAGATATATATAGCGCCAGACACCATAATTAGGACTCTACCAAATTAATGGTTCACTTTGGTCAATTTCACGGCCACAGGGTCTTAAAATTGGCCAATTTCACGATTTCAGATGTTTACGCCTGAAATTTCAGGGTGTTGTAGATGTGGGTGTCCAGATCTAAAGGGGGATTGTGAAGAAGAGAGTCCCAAAGCTGTTGCAGGGGGGTTGCTGGATTGCCATACTTATTTCTGTGCTGCCTTCAGAGCCCAGCTCTAAAGGCAGCAGCTGCAGAGTGTTTTGCAGCTAGACGAGACTCCTAACAGTTGAGGTAGGTCTAATCTCTCCACTAGTGCCCCAAATGGGGGCTCTTAGAATCGAGTCAGGGCCAGTGGTGCCCAGGGGCTCTGGACAATGTGGAAAATGGCTGCCCCAGCCCAGGCAAGAGCCTTGTAGGGGAAGCCCCACCCCCGGCTGGGATTGTGTGTGTGTGTGGGGGGGGCATTGAAACCCTGTGTTCAGATGTCTTAATCCCCAACTGAAGCCCTGGGAGTGGGTGGCAGAAGCCTGGAGCTTAGGCAGGAGCTGTGAGGAGGCCAAAGCTCTGGAGGGTGGAAGCCCCCAGCCCAGGTTCCTGACTTGGGGATGGGGAGCAGAAGCTCTGAGCCGGGCACCCAGAGTCCCAGCTGGGAGCAGCCCCACGTCTGGGGAAGGGCAAAGGGTGAAAGCCTGGAGTTCAGGCAGGAGTTGTGATAGGCAAAATCCTCTAGGGGGAGAGGAAATGGCAGCCCCCAGTTCAGATCCTTGAGCCTGGGCAAGACCTGCAGTCAGTGAAAGCCTTGAGCCCAGGAAGGAGCCATGGGCAGGGTGGGGGCCAGAAGCTCTGAGCCGAGGAAGGAGCCACGGGGAGGGGGCATCCCTGAGCTGGAGCCCAGGTGCTCCCAGACCCAGCTAGAGCTGCAGGGAGCAGGATGGGTGGGCAGCAGCCCTGACCTTGGCTGCGCAGAACCTGGGCAGAAGCTACTGGGGAGGGAGGGGATAAGGGAAGGGCAGCAGCAGCCCTGGAGCTCAGGCATCGGGAGCTGGGCAGGAGCTGTGGGAGGTGGCAGCGCCAAGCCCCTCCTGGAGCCTGGGAGGCCTGGCAGGAACTGCAAAGTGGGGGGAGCAGCAGCTTGGAGCCACTGCAGGAGCTGCTTCTGTGCTGCCTTTGGAAATGGGTCAGTCCCGTCCCTCCCCAGCCTGGCTGATTTCGGGGAGGTTAGATTTCATGGAGCAGGGCCAGTTTCACCATCCACGACGTGTATTTCACGGCTGTACTTCACATTGTCCCGTTCCTGAAAACACAGACTGGAATCATTTTTGAAAGTTTCTTTTAATTTTGTGTCTGAGCTTTAAATAATGTTAGCTGGAAAACTGGAGAGACATAAAAGAGCAAATGAAACCTGAATATGAAAACCTACCCGGAGATCTGACACATTCCATTCAGTAAGTCTTTTCATGAAAATATTCACAGATGATGTTAATAATACACCTTGTGCGCCCCATGAAATCTAACTCCGAGAAAAGCAGGCATTAACTCTGTTTGACTCATCAGACTGACATCATTATGATACCAGCAAACAAAAGCAGTAGGCTGGTAGCCATGGACACAATAGATAGACAAAAATAAACCCATGTAAATGTTATTGTGCTAAGAACAAACCTGCAAACAAACAACTACCAAATATGAAAAACAGTGCTTTGGTCTTCTCGTTGTTGTAATGTATCAATTTGCAAACAAATGTTTTAAAGAGTAGCTTAATTTTATGTGTTTCTTAACACTAGACCGGTAGTTCTCAGCCTTTCCAGATTACTACTAAATCTCTTCCAAAAGTCTGATTTGTAGTGCATACCTTAAACTTCACTTCACTTAAAAACTACTCGCAAATGGCATTGTGCTTACCAAAGTTTTTTGTTTTGTTTTGTGTTTTGTTTCATTTTAAATTGGCAAGTCTGGAATGAAAGTCTTTCTTTGATAAACATTCTTCTGATTTACCTGTGTGCACAGGGCATTTTTGTCTTCAAATGTTGCTGTACATGTGCTAACTTCATTCTGTTATTTAATACAGTTACTCCTCAAAGGAAACACAAAGCTTGAGATGAATTGTTATTTGTAAATGTGACTCCAAAAGCAATATATTTGTTGCAGAACTGGTTTTGTTTTCAGTCATTTTCAGTTTCTTACAATTATCACTGTGGCTGCTGCTTCCATCTCCTCCTTTTAAAAAAATCTCTTCATTTGTACATTGCAACCACATATGCACCATGGCAACTTCAACCTCATTTGCATGTTTGCATGCATAAGTAAATGACATAGAGCACATCTAACACAATGCAGATACACATTACCATATGATATAGTATATAGAGCACTTTAAACAACTCACTGTATGCAATTTTAATTTGTATTGACTAACCTAGTGCTTTTCAGGTAGCCTGATGTAAAAATAGGCAAATATCTAGATGAGTTGATATACACCTGGGAGGACATCTGCATCCCCCCAGGGAAATGTGTACCCCTAATTGAGAACCACTGCACTAGACTACTCCCACTCTTTGTATCCATCCTTGCAGCAAAAAAAAAAAAAAGTAAGGTATAGCTTTTATTTTAATCTGTTGCATTTATTCTTGATTGTCTCTCGTACATGCTCTGGCTGTTAGTCTCCCTCTGCTAATATTTGCACATGGGCCCCACCTTTGTAAAATGTTTGAAGACCAATAAAATGAATGGTAAGTGTCAAAAATATCGTCTTGCACAATGTGATCCCATGTTGCATACTCCCATATTATGTTTTGCACAGGACACCTAGTTCATTGAGTGCACAGGATGGACCTGCTTTGGAGGTGGATTGGAATTTTGTTGTGAAATAGTATGTTGTCTTTGGGACTCCCGCTTAATTAGATGTAGAAGTTAGAAGGTCTGTAGTGACACAGAGCAGAGGATTGCAGGAAGGGAAAAGATGGTCTAATGGTGAGGGCAGTAGAACTCCATTCTAAATACTTGGATTCTAGCCTGTTTCTGCCACTGAGTTCTGATCTGATGCTGAGCAAATCTCTTACACTAACCTTTGCACAGGTGATCACTTGTGCATTTAATTAAGGGCCACATCATAATGCATACACATGAGGGGCCTGAATTAAGGTTGAATGAGAATTGCAATTCTCACATTTCCTTGAGTGCTTGATTTTGTAACATTTTAGTCCTTAATTTTAGCTTTGTATTTCTTTTTTTTCTTATGGTTTGGTGTAATGAAAGCAGCCTTAACTAATACTAAAGCAGGTTTTTTGTTTGGGAATTTCTTGTGTGTTAGAAAATATTTGTATTGCTAAATAACTCGCTTGTCTTACAAAATGGTAAGGAAATCTCTCTTTTGGACCAACTTCCGTTGGTGAGAGAGACAGAGCTTTTTTGTCTGATCTGAAGGGGTACATCTATACAGTGGCATGTACCTCGAAATAAACTACGCAATCTGAGCTACGCAAATTGCGTAGTTTATTTCGAAATAGCTTATTTGAAATTTGGCGCTCTCTACACAGCCTTAATTTTGAAATAAATTGCTATTTTAGTGCCTTCCTTAATCCTAGTGCAATGAGATTTACAGGAAGCCGGAATAAGAAGCCCGTTATTTCGAATGTATTTTGAAATAACGTGTGTACTTCTAAGATGCACAGAACACTTTTCTGGGATAATGGATGTTATCCTGAAATAGTGCCGCTGTGTAGACGTACCCAAGAAGAGCTCTGTATCACCTCCAAAGCTTGTCCCTCACCAAGAGAAATGGGTCCAATAAAAGATATCACAATGACTCTACCTAATCAGTATGGCTTTCTAGATATGGGCATATTTTTGTTTGATGCTAGTCCACAGGAAAAAAAATAGTCATAGTGGTTGAGACTGATTGAAGCTGAACAAAACACTAAGCAAGACACTTCTCTTACCTGACCCCATACAAGACAATACTTTATATTACACATGTTAATAGTTCACAAAAAGAAAGCTAAAGCCATTTGCCAAATGAAGGGGGGGAAAAGAAAAATGTATTTTACTTACAATCTTAAAACACTTGGCAATACTTTGCCCTGATCCTATAACTCTGATGCACAGAATTCCGTTTAACTCTAGTGGAGAATTAGGAAGGTTTTTTTAACTGAGTCTAGGGTTCTATAACTAAAGAGCTAAAACAATAACTATTATTGTACAATATTAGTGGAAAGTGACTAAAAATTATACCTTAGTCAACTTACTAGCTCTCAGCGCATCTGAAAATCACATCTGTTTACTGACAGACAAATACTTACTCCTGCAGAGTTAATAGTCATATGTAAGAGTGAAGCTGGATTTTATTCTATGTTATCCACAAAACTGTCAGCTAAATTTGACTTTCAAAACTTTTGGTATAGATACAAAGAGCAGAAAACACAGCTGGGCTTACATATTTCTGATTAGTTTCAGAGAATGAGCCAGTTGAAAAAAAGTCTTCTAAGCTAGTCTATAAAATGAAAGAATTTGACATGAAGACAATTAACATGGAACTAAAATAATTTGGTTAGAGAGGATTAATAGGGAACCCCACCGTGTCAGTTTTTCTGAGTCACTTTTTCCTTATAATTTCATATTAAATGTATCAGTTAAGCTCTGTGTTGAAAAATAGAAGGAAAATGATTTGTTTTATGATTCTATTTATTTGAATATAAGTGATATTTAGATTTTAATATTACCCTTTTAATATTACTCATAAAGTACCAAATATAGTTAAAAATAGGACATTCATGAAATGATAACCGTAATGCGAACATTAATATATTCAAAGCCAAGCATAATCTCATAAAATTCATGGTGGCTAGAATTCTACAGGGGTATGGAATTCCTACATCCCATGGACATTTTTGGCAGAGATGAAAGGGCCAGCATTGTAACTGGGTGGCACTTTTGGGGGGAAGGAAAAGAGGAGCATGACAGCTTTAGGCTAATGATGTTTTTTACTTTTCCTTGCCACACTGTCATTCCAAAAGTAGGGGAAGACCCTACCTTGATCATAAAACTAACTAATTGCATGTGTGAGGTCCACTCAAGCAATTGTAAGAAAAGGTTGGGTTAGATGGAGGTAACACCCCACTCACAGGAAGAAGATGGTAAAGGGAATTTGGTTTAACACTGTCAATGCTGTTCCCCACTTTGGCACCTGGAGTTCAGAAGGTGGGAACCCACAAGAGACTTTAAAATACCCTGCCACTAAAGGATGCTGCTTAAAACCTCCTCAAGATCACAGATTCCCTGAACTTGGATGGTATGCTGCAACCACTCAAATGCAAAGTCCCATTTTGAGAACCTAGGAAGATGTACTTGGGAATTGCTTTCTGTAATGTACCTTCAAGTTCTTTAGCTCTTCTTTGAGAGAGAGTTTGAAAAAAACTGTAATTCCTAACAGCTGACCTGGCAGTTTTAGGCACATGCACACAGAACCTCCTGCCTTCTAGGACACAGATATCACATCACAGTCTTAAAAAGGTGATTTTTATTAACAACAACAACAACAAAGATGACATACTTGGTCAAGCATTAATTGGTTGCTAAGTGTAATGGAGCAACTGAAAAAGGCAAGATGAAAATAGAGAATTGCTTCCCTGGGATTAAGTTTAAAAGTTACAGAGTAAGGAGGGGTGGGGTAGTACATGGGTTCAGCACAGAGGAGTTCAACAAACCCCAATATAAAAACAAAAACCTGATCGCATCTAACTAAACATTCCCTGTTCTACTCACATATCTGTTGTTCCGCAGTTTAGTTCTTCCCAAGGCATGGGCATTGCTGGAAATTCCATGCCTTGCTCCTGGCTTACATCAACTCACCCAGCTCAGCTCTGATCACACAAAGACTGCAGTAGGGAAGCCCTGATTTTCAATTTAAAAAAAAATCACATTCTACTGGCTCCCTGCCAACACTTTTTAGAGAATCTCTAGGATCCACTGTCTCTGTGTTTAAAACCTTATAGACAGTTTAGTTAACTGAACAGCTGGGATGTCCAGAAAAGGGTAGAGTCCCCCCCATTTATCACGGGTACTCTGCAAATGCTGCAGAAAATTATAATTTAAATACACAAGCTGTTATCGGGGAGTTGATCTTTGCTTGGGGACTCTACTGAAACATGCATATAGATGAGAAGTGGTTCAAAAAGTTTTATGATAAGGAAAAGTTGTGATATTTACCATCTATGCTCTAAATCTTGACACAAAATGCAGACACCTTTCTGCTTGGAAATATATAATGGAGCGCTGAAAATTTAAATGTGGGAAAATTTAGAGAGACCACACATTGCCGCCTGCATTGACCTGGTTTAAGTAAGCAAAAACAGGGTAGCTTTGAATAGCCCAGGTAGATTTTAAATATTTCATGTAGTTGTTCTACAGAACTATTTTGGTTTTTTTCTTTACTTGAAGTAATAAAGACCTGATGACTACAAATGATGAAACATAGTATGTTTTATAGCAGGCCGACAGACTTCTGTTCTATCCCAAACAGAACGTATAGACAATAAAGATACATTGGCAGGAATGTTAATAACAATAGTATACTAGCAGAGTCCCCTGTTCTTTCTCATGTTACATTAATTCAGTGTTCTATCTGAACTGAACTGGTGAAGTCACCACTTTGATACAAAATCTGAGCACTGCATACACCAGCATTGCAACTAATAATGTGGCAGATTTCAATATTGCTTTTTATGATAAATTTCACTTTGAGACAATGTTCTTTAGACTCAGTGAGAGAGACAGAGTGTACCAAGGGTACGTCTACACTTGCTCCCTATCTCGAGATAGGGATGCAAATGTAGTGTATTGAAATTGCTAATGAAATTGCTAATATCCCAGGCTTAATTAGCATAATTGTGTCCGGCCGCCATTTTGAAATCATGTTATTGAGAAATAAAACGCCCCGTGTAGCAGTGTTATTTCGAGAGAAAACCCTTCTCTCGAAATAACTGTTAAACCTCATTGTATGAGGAGTAACAGTTATTTTGAGAGAAGGGTTTTCTCTCAAAATAACGCTGCTACACAGGGCATTTTATTTCGCAGTAACATGATTTCAAAATTGTGGCTGGATGCGATTATGCTAATTAAGCACGGGATATTTAAATCCCGTGCTTCATTAGCAATTTCGGTACACTACATTTGCATCCCTATCTTGAGATAGGGAGCAAGTGTAAACATACTCCAAGTAGTCCTCTGTGTAACAGAGGAAATGACTTAATCAAGGCTGAGCATCCAACATCAGCTGAGGAGGTGCAGGTGTTCTAACCATGGTTTGGAAGAAGAGTTAGTACCTCTATTATGTCTCAGAGGGGTAGCTATGTTAGTCTGTAACTTTAAAAACAATGAGTATTCTTAGGGCACCTTAGAGACTAACAAAAATATATAGAACCATGAGCTTTAATGGGTAAAACCCACTTCATCAGAAGAATTGGAGTGGAAATAACCAAAACCTAACAAATATAACAGTGGAAGAAGTACCTGTCAATTGAAGGACTCATATTAATGAGGGTAATTAGGTGGACTGGCTGTGTCCCATTCATAGCTTTTAATGTGGAAATGAGATGTTTAAGACAGGAGAAATTGATTTTTTTTGTAATGCGCCTACTAGTTAATGTCTTTATTCAAGCCCAGGGTAACAGTGTCAGACTTGTAGATTAATTCCAGTTCTTCAGACTCACTCTGTAATTGATTAGTGAAATTTCTTTGTAGAAGAATGACTACTTTTAAATCCATGATTGAGTGACCATGCAGGTTCAAATGTTCTCCTACCTCTATTATGTTTTCTATCCAAGAACTACCATTTATCATTTAAGCATCTAGTTATGTTTGTCGTCTATCCAGATTGAAACTCCCAGTTCTGAATGTCAAGTGGTCATTATTGTTTCTTTTCCAAATAGCATTTCATCTGAATTGCATATGACCAGAGAAAACATTCATTATAGCTTTGCTGTAGGTGGGTCTCTCCCAACCACCAGATGATTAGCAAGTCTTTATTTAGACATGTCCCTATCCACATGACAGCTGCTGCCAGTTCTGCAGTCAGGGTTTTGATGTTTATTACTAATTTCCGGTTAATTCAATGTCATTTAAACAATTCAGTTTTGTAACGCATTCATTTTCATAACTCTGGTGGTAAATTCCCTGAAAACCTTATGAAGTTAGGCAGTTAGCATGTTTCTGTTATGGTCTTCCCATATCTTACTGAATATTGAAAGAGGGTGATAAAGAATAAGCAAATAGTTATCCAAATAAACAGGTTATCTGACTAGATACATTAGCTATCACCTCCAAGCTACCTGAAGAAAAGAATTCATATAACAAACAGCTGTTTATGAAGATGCTATGCTGCCTTTGGTTAGTGACATTATTGCACATGTATGTAACAATCTGATACTGATTGCCCAATTTGCATTTGTTGAGAAGACAACTTTTTCTGGGTATTGACCTTCCTGGACAGTCCCATTTCTATGTGTGGTTCAGCCATTATGTCTGAAAGTAAGGATTCTGAACAAGGAGAAGCATTTGCATATTATCTTTTTTTTTTGGGGTGAAGTGGGAATTTAAGGAAAGCAAGGATATGAGAGAGTATCATGTTTCATTAAGCAAAACTGTCCAGATATTTTATTTGGAATACTTTTGACCCATACTTCCCTCTAAAATTGGTGGCGTTTTGCACTCACCTTGTTCTCTTGATACAATTTCTATCATCCCATTATTTCACATCTTTGCTTCACACTGGGAGATGAAAAAGCCGCATGCTTTAGAACGATAAAGTGATTGGCCTAGTACACATCATTATTTACAAGTTATAAACGGAGCAACAATTTGCAAAGCTGAAATGGTTGATAATACAGTGTGATATATTCCAAAGTGTGTCAATTCAATCCAATAAACCACTGATGGTTTAAATTCTTCTTCTTCTGTTCTCTATCTAGAACAGTGGTTCTCTATGTTTCCAGAGTACTATACCCCTTTCAGGAGTCTGATTTGTCTTGAGTACCTGGAGGTTTCACCTTGCTAAAAACTGCATGCTTACAAAATACGAACAAAAAATACATGTGTCACAACACATTTACTGAAAAAAATGCATCCTTTCTCATTTTACCATATAATTAAAACAAGTGAATTGGAATTAATATTGTACTTACATTTCAGTGTATAGAACATATAAACATGTCATTGTCTCTGTGAAATTTTAGTTTGTACTGACTTTATTAATGCTTTTTATGTAGCCTGTTGTAAAACTGGGCAAATACCTAGATGAGTTGATATCTCCCTGGGAAGATTAATGTGTACCCTCAGGGGTATGCGTGCCCCTTAGTGAGAATAACTGACCTAGAGAATCTAATGAACATGAATAGTATCTTGATGAATTCATTACCCCATCCTTCCTCTTTTTCCCAAAAGCAATCTTACATTTCCTCTGTACTCCCCTCACATTTTTATTAACTGAGTCTTGAAACCTAAGAAAAATAAGTCAGTTTATTGCAAAAGATAATATACCATTAAAATGGTCTAGAAATTTACAAAACATTACATTTGATCATTACATTTCATTAGAAAGGTGCTCTGTATTTGAGCTGGTATAATTACTGTGTCTTGTGACTGTTGATAGGACAGCTGAATTTTTTATTGAATTACAGAAAAAATAGTTACATAACCTTTATAACCTATGTCATACCAGAGTCAGGATTCTATTCCTACATTTTGTTTTTTTCAAAAAGAAATGGATTGACTTTCTTTGTAAAAGGGTGCATTGGCCGTTATTCTGAAGTAACAATGCAAGCGTCTACACAGCAATTCCGTTATTTCAAAATAAATTTGAAATAACGGATGGCTTATTCCAACTTCTGTAAACCTCATTCCATGAGGAATAATGCCCATTCAGAAATAGCTATTTTGGAATAGCAGTAGTATGGATGCTCCATTGCTGCTATTTTGAAATAGCTCCTCCCCAGGGCCATTCAAAGTAGTTACTCCCCAATTCCTCCTGGGGCTCTAAATTGAGTTAGCATGTCCACATTAGGGAAGCCTGCCTTGGACTAATTTTGAGGTTTCTCTGTTGTGTAGGTGCACTATTTTGAAATAAGCTATTTCCGAGTATTTCTTCCAGAATGCTTGTTTTGAGATAAGCGTACAGTGTAGATGTACCCAAGCGGAGTAACTTTACGTAAAGTAGTTTTAGTGTATATATTTATAATGTCATATGCTGTACAGTATTTTACAAAGAGCTTAATGTGTGTCTCACATAAATGTCAAATTTTTCATAACTGCCTTCTTTATTTTTGTATACCAGTGTTATCAAATGGTATCCGTGTGTGTGTGTGTGTGTGTGTGTTTGTTTTACCTCTTACGGGAGCTACTTTGGAACGCTACATTGTAAACTGTTCTGGTATAGAATCTTTTCTCTCCAACATGAATAGTTTTGTTATCTAGTAGTCTAATCCTGATGTTACACAACTGAGCCATTGCCTCTCTGGGACCATTTGTTCTCCCTTTCCCTATTTGATACACTGTAATGGAAAGTCACACATCACATTTTGTTATGATTTATTTATGTTGTCAGCATCTACACGTTTCAATGTTGAAGCTAAACAAAACAGAGAGAATAGCAAAGGACCAATGTGAGTGACTTTGTATCTCTTGAGCTCTTTTCTATAACATCAGACCCAGGTGATATCTATATGTCTAACAGACCTTTCCGGTCTCTTCTCCTTAACAGAAAACACCTTTTTGAGTGTAATACTATTGCAGTGTGAGAGCTGAATATATAATTTTACAAGGAAGTTCTGTGAAGTGTGGCATGTAGAGGAATTTGTGTACAGTCCCACTACACATGTGGTACTGCGCAATTTCATGCCCGCTGTTTTCTTTAGTGCAGGAGAAGCTGAATTCTGCAGCTGTATATTTTTTTCTGTGTGATATGTACAATTACATTATGTCTTCCTCATTTTACTGCAAATGGTAGTCAGTTGTGCTTGAGACTGGTGTGGAATGATATGAGTTTGCTTAATATACCTACCCTTAACTTCTCCTGTACTCCCAGATTGAGTGCAGAAAACAATTCAAGTTCAGAATTGTTAGGCTAGCAGTGCTGACACTTCCTGTTAACCATTCCATAGCCATACGAAAACCTGTCAAGTCATTGTTCAGTCACTGAGGCAGTTGGTGCCTTATGCCGTGCTCAGATAAGGGAGATGGGAATGATTGTCTTGAAAGAGAGTATCTGTGTTTTGGGTGGCGAGATCATTAGGTAAATGAGCGTGGTAGTGATGTGCTCTAACAAGGATCATATTCTGATTGTAGGTACCTCTACAAATCCTTACTGAAGGGGGCTCATGGGCAAAACTAAGTCACAGTTTTGCTATAGATTGAACCTCTCTAGTCTGTCACTCTCTGGTCCAGCAACAGCCAAGGTCCAGCATGACTTTAGTCAGTCAGATGTCCACTTTTCCATGGCCAAGTTTCCCACAGTCCCATAAAGTTTGGGCTGGCTCTCAGTGTTCTCTGCTGTTATTTAGCTCTAATTTACCCCAAATGTCTTTTAAGAGCCCAGTCAGCAGTGGAAGTGTTGGTAATGTTGCTAGACAATACTGACCGCTGTGGTCCAACAAATTCTCTGGTTCAGCACCAGTCAGGTGCTGGATTAGAGAGATTCAACCTATACTAGACTTTAAAAGGAGAGTTTCTTCTGGAAAAGGTTCAAATGAATGACATTGTGAGTTCAGTGTCTCTCAGGGTACGTCTACACTAGCCCCCTAGATGGATCTAGGGAGGCTAATGAAGGTGACCGAAATTGCAAATCAAACCCGGGATTAAATATCCCGCGCTTGATTTGCATTTCCCAGCCAGTCGCCATTTTAGAAATTGACTAGCCCGAAGTAACTACCCACGTTTACACGCGGCAGTGAAACGGGATTCCGGAATAAAGCCCCTAAATCGAATTAGGTGGTAAACCTCATTCCGCGAGGAATATCACCTAATTAGGGCTTTATTCCGGAATCCTGTTTCACTGCCGCATGTAGATGCGGTCAGTTACTTCGGGCTAGTCAATTTCTAAAATGGCGACCGGCCGGGAACATGCAAATCAAGCGTGGGATATTTAAATCCCACGCTTCATTTGCAATTTTGGTCGCCTTCATTAGCCTCCCTAGATCCATCTAGGGGGCTAGTGTAGACGTACCTTCAGTGACTTTCATATCTAATGTGTTTAATTCCATGTAATTGCCATTCCTGAACATGGTCACTCAACTGAATCATGCTAATTTCTTTCTCCATGCCTCATCACTTCCCAACAAAGACCAGATACACCTATGCGAGGCCCATTGTGCTATGGCTCTGCCCTTAATGACTTCTGTGTAATCTTATTACCTTCAGTAGGTTTGTGCAGGTACAATTTATTGTCCTTAATAAGTGGAAATTATTAAATAGTTTTGCTGATGTACAACCGTGAATAGAAGTGACCTTGACCTCTTACTTAGCATCACACACTAATATAAAAGGAGGAAAAGAAACATGGATGCTTTTGTCAGTAAAGTAATAAGACACTACATATCTCAGGATGAAATCTGATGAGTAGGAATGTGCCATGCTCGTATATTAAAATCTCTTTTCATAGTGGGACTGCCCTACTCTCTGCTTAAAAAAGTGCTGTCAAGGCATTAACGCTTGGCTATTCCATTGCCTCTGATGAAAATTTTTTTAAACATTTTGTCTCGAAGCCAGTACAAAATACTGTTTTTCTTGGGAAAAAGTTGAATTTTTAATATCCAATGTTGACTGGTTGCCAGAGCTTTTTTTTTTTATGCTAAGTTGCCATTTGAAAATCGGCTCTAGCATATATATTAACTTCTCTTAACATTGAATGTACCTATCTATATTAACATCAGAACATCAAGTGTACTACTTGAATGACACCCTCTGAGTTGCTCTGAGTGTATTTTATTAGGTCAAAGAGGCACATGAAAGGGCATGTTGGTGTATTGTGAAGGATCTTACACGCATAATGGTTCAGGCAAGTGTAGAGATGTTTCATAATGCTATTGCTTTTTAGGAAAGGGTGCTAATAAATATGAGAACACCACCCAACTGTAGTAAAATAGTTTCATTTCAGTCATGTGTGTTTTCATGGATTGTCTCCCATGGAGAGGAAGTTTTCTGGAGATCTGTGTCCCACCCCACAGTTTTTGTTGCACTAATAGGGGGGAAAAATCAGGGGATGATTTTTAGGCCATGTTTGTAACTAAGCATGATGTGGGAATTAATATGGGAGTGGCTTCTTTAATTTTGATGGCCTTTGTGTTTATCAACTAAAATCACAACTTCAGCATTAGCTGTAGGTAAAAATGTTGTCTTCAGAAAGCATATGAAGATGTCTTTGTGAAACAAAAAGATAGATTGCACTCCGTTTCAAAATATGTGTCTCTTTTATTCATTGAGATTGTTGAATAAGCAAATTCCATTCTAAGCTTTTGAGTTTTCAAATACCTTATTAAACATTTTTAGTTGTTTGTTTGTGATTTCACAGTTGTCCATTTTAAAGCATATATGGATATATGTTTTAATGTCCTCTGAAAAGCAGTCCTTCAGAGTTCTGTATGTCAGCAAAAAGACATTCACATCCACCAGAAGCATTTCTTTTTCACCTTTTTTGTTTTTCTTCTTAATTCCTGTTTCTCAGGAATCGGATGGTCAGGTGGTAATTTTGGGGGTGGAGCTGTGGCGGGACTTTGCTCCACTTGATCCAAGGTTTTCAAAACCTGGTGAAATCTGCCTTCTTGTTGTCTGAAGTCATATTCCACGCTATAAAATACATAGGGAAAAGAAGTTAGCAAGCTGTAAATTGTCAATTGCAAGGAGAGAAATATGGAAAATATGTTTGTGCTTTGCTGAAAACAATATTTTCTGACTAAGTTAGTTGACATTATAGGCCGTGATTCCAATGCAAACCATTGTAGGCTGTGCTGTTATGGGGGAGGCTGGAGTGTTAATCATTACTCAAGGGACTCCTCTTTACTCACATGAGGTGAAGGTTGTGGAATTGGGGCCACACTCATTCATTCATATATTAAGTAAATGCACAAATGGGAACATCCTTAAAAACCACACCAGGGTCAAGCAATCACAGCTAGGAAGTCTTAAGCGCTATTGTTAGGCAACATGTCACTGAATTCCAATAACAATTAATGCATCTGCTGCTTCAGTCACCTATTTTTCTTCTTTCTCAGAGTATATAAACAAGAAGGAAAGCAAATTTGCCGACAGTAGGTAGCTATATTTATCTGCACACGTCTACCTGTAAATATTTTCTTGGAATAATTTTAAAATTATTGTAGTAATGAAAGTGAACCATAATATTCATCTTCAGCATGATGTTTACATTGTAGTAGTCCTCAAGTTCCGTAGGATGGAAAGGTTGCTCATACTGATCACTTTTTTTATTACTGTGTAAAATGATTTGTCTCATAAAAAGCCTATTTAAACTGTCAGTGAGTTAAATTTTTAATGGTGTTTTTTTCTTTAACAGAAAATATGTTCTTGCTCCAGTGAGTGGGTGTCTCTTGCCTTCAATGGTTCCACCTCATTGGGCTGCGTTATAGTTGAGGAAGATGTGAAGGGTCACCTCCATGCATTAATAGTAAACAGCTTCACCATAAACAGAATGGCTTCAGGTTTACCACACTTTTCTAAATAAATGATTTCCTGACTGACATTTTTCTTCCCATATTCACTGATAAATAAGAGTAGCCATTTGGTGCCTGTAGTCTTGAATTCAAATGTCAGACTTTAAAATTAATGACCAGCATACAAACTACTTACCAAAAATAACCTGTTTTGTCATTGGTTTGTTGATTTAATATTACAGTATCTCCAAAAGGCTCCATTGCGCTAGGCATGATAGAAATTAAACTATATGACATGGGTTCTGCTGTGAAGTGTTTACATTAAAATCCGAAGACAAAACACAAGAGGTGAATGTTACTAAAATCGGAGAGGAAGAAGAATGAGGATGAGGATACAAGCAATGAGAACATGGGTTTCTGTAGTCAGTGTGCATTAGTTTGTGGCTGTAAACCAGTTGAAACCTATATCTGGGTGTGTCCATCAGATAATCCTGCTGTTCTTCAACCTATTCTCAACTGGGAAATTCATGTAAATGTCAAGTTAGCAGAGGGTCTTGAGGAAGGTTTGGAATGAGTACAGGGTAGAGGCCTTGCAGACTAGTTCAGGGATGATGTTGGTTTCATATGGGGTTATTTTAGGGAAATATTCCCCCCCCTCCCATGTTTTTTTAAATATCCTATTAAAATAGTCACTGGAAGATTGATGGTAATTCTGGGAGACTCCAGACCAATCCTGGAGGATTAGCAACCCTATATAAGGTATATAAAAGAAAAGACATAAGTCCTGATTGGGGAGTATTAGAAGAAGAGTCAATTCTGGCTTCATTGGTAGACTGTGGGGAATGGGGGATGAGGATATGCAATAAGGCACAAGGATAAATAAGAGAGTGACATAACAGTGAATGTGTTAAAACTGAGGACAAGACTGATACAGAAGAAAAAGGAGAACTAGTGGGAGGATTAAAAATGGTCACCTGGAAAATCAAATGTTCCAAACCATCAGTGACTGATGATTTTATTAGTTGCTTGTAGAGTGGCCAGGAGAGGATATAATATGGATGTTGTGGAGGTCAGAGGGAGATGACTTATCAGTAGTCAAGTTGGTTTGTGTGTCTGCCTCATTGATTTTCAAATGAGACTTGGGCTTCTAAATGCCAAGTCCATTTTGAAAATGAGAATTGTGCCTCATCTTAGAGATGCTATGGGTCAAGAAGTGACAAGGCTTTCATTCAGCCTAAAAGAGTGTGGTGAGGAAGAGGCCTTTTAAGTCTGGAGATTTTATGTAAATCACAATGGTCTAATTAGCTTTGCTGGCAAATGTTTATGTAAATTGCCAGCTGTGAAATTCATCAATTCTCTTCCTCTTCAAGTCCATCAGTTCTCCTGTCAGAATCATCCTCTCCCATCTTGAGTTGTCCTTATACCCCCAATCTATTTATTGCTCTGCTATTCTCCCCTTAGCATCTCCCCATCAGTGTCACTGGCTCCCTCTTCTCTGTTGCCAGATCACCCTGCCTTTCCTCTTTCTTTGCCTGCTTGAACCATGGCATCGAGCATGAAAGTGTGGCTAGAATAGCACCTTCTATCAAATTGCGCAGCCTTGCTCTTGCCCTCTAGAGAAGTACATGTGTGCGTGTTACATTCTGATGTACAGTCCAGGCCAGTGCAGGGTTGTTACCACTGGCCTTGCCACCTGAGGTGCCAGACAATGCTTTGCATTCTAGGTGGGGATGCTCCCAACCAACACACAAGCAGTCAGGTTGTACCCTGACAGTGTCTGTGTGCTAGGTAGCCCTGGTTCAACAACTCTGATCCCAGCAGCCTGTTTAGAGCCCCACTCTGGCTTTCACCAGCCTGGGTTACAACTAGCAAGGGGACCCCAATGCATCTCCAGTCCTGATTTTTCCCAGATCCATGTGCATTTGTTCATTTGTTTCCCAAATAAGCACAAAGCCCATCACAGCTTATTAATTTAACTGGGGTAAATACATGAAGTGGCTGGTTCTAAACAAACAAAAAAATTCATTGACAAGCAGGACACAGGTTAAGCGATATCATGTAAAAGGACTAAAAGTTGGGGTTACAAGCAAATAAAAGTGAAAACATCAGCAAGCCTAACACTTATTCTAGCAAGGGTACAGGCTTTGTTCAAGATGGTTTCTAACCTATGATTAGTTTCCAGAGACTTCCGCCCCTTGCTTGATTGAAAGACCCATTTTTCTCGGCTTGCAAGAGCTCTGTTTCCTTTTGTCTCTGTAGTGATGAATGCCAAAGATAGCTTCTGTCTTTACGTGTATAGTCCCAACATTTATTTCAAGAGGCAGGATAGCCTCTTGCTGTTTTCCCCTTTCTCTGGGCTTCCCCACTCCTTGCTGATTTCTGTGTCAACAGAGTTTCCATTGTTACATGTCACACTCAATTTCTTTGGATAGCTTCCTTCCCCCCTGTTTGGGGAAAGCCTCCTTCTCCCTTTGGTCACAGGCAGGAAGCATAATGCCACTAAATGTCCCTATTTCCTGAAAGTGTTCATACTACATTTCCTAATAATATTAATCACTGGTGTGTGTCACAAGCTTTCTGTACAGTAATGTTGTATTCAATCAGTTAATCCAATTGGTTATCACTTGAAATTCACACTGGCTGACTTTATTGATCAGTAAACCTTTAAATGGATTTTTCTGAGGGTTACCCTCAAAGTTAAATTTATTCAAGCTGTGAGGAAGATGGCTAATGATGGAGGAAGCTCCATGCTTTTTCTTTCCCTAGCTGTTAGCTCAGTTGCTCCCCACCCTCCAATATGCAAAAATGGACCTTCATTGGCTTAGCCTGGTGAATGGGCTAGTCACAGAATCAAATACGCATTCCCTTGTCTAAGGGAGACCTGTTTTCCAACTACCCCGACATGCCTGGTTTAAACACACTTTGTTAGAATTCCAGCAGGTATTCATAACTTTCAGTACATGCTCTGTGCGCGCATAAAATCAAAATATAAATGGCCAGAGAATTCTTTTCAAATGATTTCCCTCAAAACATATTTTGTACAAACAGTATTACTATATTGTGTATGGTATGAATACAGGATTGTTAGAGTCTTGGCAACGGTGGGCTATAGTCAAGGCAGAATCTGTTTAGTTTTCCTAGTTCTACACATTTTGTAGTTAGCTCTAAAGTATTACTTTAACTACAGAGATAGCCTTGAATGCCTCTCTAAGCAATTGCCCAGGAGCTGCAGAAGGATGCCCCAAATTGGGGCCCACATGGGTAATTTCAGAAATGTATCCGCTCTAGAGTAGGAACATAACATCCAGATAGTCTAGAAGTTGGAGAGGATGGTTGTAAACAGTGTTTTTTTTGTGACGGCACAGTCCAGAACAACGTACCATCACGTATTCTCCCAGCCCACAGAAAAGGAATGGCATTTCCCCCGTACATACTGGCACCTGTTTTCCTGGGGCGGCTCCACTCCTGACGGAAGCCTGCCTGGGACATGTGGGGTTTGGTTGGTTTTTTTTGCTCTACAACTTTGCCCCATAGTACAGGCACCTTTTTTCTTACGAAAGAAACACTGGTTATGAAGTCAGTAATGATCATGGGAAGTAAAAGTTGCATGAAGAAGGTAAAGGAGATGGAAGTAGTAAGAAGGAGTTACTAGATTGTGCTTACATGGGTCACTGACATGGGGAAAATAGGGCTGTTTGGTTAGGAATGTGGTAAAATGTTGGAGGAGAGACTACATTTGCAGTGGAGAAAGCCTATTGTGCTCATGGGACTTGATCCCCCTAGGGCCATTCAGTATCATGAGAGGCGGGTGGTGAGCCAAGGACGGCATTTTGATGGGATGGTGCTAGAAGATGTAGAAAAAAATACAAGATGACAGACAGGGTTCAAATACTCAGAAGCTGATTCCACAGAGGAAGAGGGAGGTGAGGAAAAACAGCACGGTGAGAACTACATGTTCCATACATGTACATTTTGGCATGTATTGGAGAGGCTTGGGGAAAACTGTTGCACAGTATGACATAGGCAAAACTACTGAAGAACATCTAGGCTATGTCTAGACTGCAATCCTCTTTTGAAAGAGGCTTTTTTGAAAGATACTTTAGAAAAAGCCTCTTTTGAAAAAGAGCATCTTGACTACAACCAGTACTTTCGAAAAAGCAAGCCGCTTTTTCGAAAGAGAGCACCCAGGCAGTCTGGATGCTCTCTTTCGAAAAAGCACAGTTTGCATTACGTAGTGCCTTTTTTCAAAAGAGCACTTTCAAAAAAAGGCATTATTCCTTGTAAAACGAGGTTTTCTGCAGTTGAAAAAACTGCTGCATTCTTTCGATTTACTTTCGAAAGAATGCAGCAGCAGTCTAGAGGCAGGAGAAGTTTTTTCGAAAAAAGGCCACTTTTTTCAAACCTCCCCCCCCCCGTAGTCTAGACACACCCCTAGTGTCTTCCCCTCCCCTCCAAAAAAAGCCAAACAACCAACTTAATATAAAATATGTTCTGTGACCGAGCCTAATTCTTCAACCTTTATTCACATGAATAACCTTTATTTGTGCTAGTAGGGCAACTGCCTGCAAAAAGTCTGTTTATATAACTCCTGGGTCCCATTCAGATTAATTGGACTAGTCATGTGGATACAGGGTGTAGGAGCCGGCTCTCATTTATCTTTCACGGGAAAAAAAAATACGAAAGGAGACGCTATCTCAATTAGAAAGGACCACAGAAGCTTCAGAGGAGTTGTTAATCATCCTTTTATAAGCCACACTATCACTGATGCATGTAATAAATTTGGTACACTTCTCCTGGAAGAACATGAAATCATCAGATCACTTAGATATATTGATTTTAGAGCAATCATTCACAGATTTCCTTCTGTTACTAATATGGACGGGTATTTCAAAACCAAGAAGATTAGAAGGCATGCCTTAACTTCTTGAGTTAATCTCACAGCATTCAATGCCACAGGCTATGATGATAAGGTATGGAGAATTGTACAACACCTTTAACGCTCTTGAAGTTACTATAGAAGTTATCATAAAATCAGATCAATCTCTGGGCGGGAACATACCAACCCATGCAAAATTGAGGCAAGGTAAATTCTGCCAATTTATCGCATAGGATAGGAGTAACTATCTCATGAATGGAATTTTTGTTGCCGAGGATAGCATGAACCTGGGATGCAGCATCTCCTAGCAGTCAGGGTGACCACTCGTTGGTCAAGTCCGGCAACTTTGGCTGACGCATGCTCAGCACGGAGGGAATTGTTAAGAATTTAGCTGCTCTAACAAGTCTTTGTGAGCATGTGTGAATTAAGATTTTTTCCGGTTTGTAATTTAGTCAAATTTGGACAAATTTTCACAGAAACAGCAAAAGGTCCATTCCTGCCCCCTATCCTCTTGCCAAATTTAAATTCCGTGATCCAAAGCAGGGAGATGCTAGAGCTTCTTGACAAAATACTTTGAAAATATTTGAATCAATATGTTTCTCCCCTCATTTTGTTTTTGGAAATGTCTGAACCATTTTAGCTGAAACTTTCCAGACAAGGCTGAGGCAGAGCCCTGGCATGAAAAATTTCTGCCCAAACAATTAAATTTTGCCAACATGTTCTGAGCCGTTCAAAAGAATGTCTTTTCATGGAAGTATCAGGCAACCTTAAACATAGTCAGCAGTACCAGCTTCTGTCATCATAATAAATATTAGGTCTACAGAGTATAGAGATTACAGGTTGAACCTCTCTAGTTCAGAACTCTCTGGTCTGGAAACATCCGTCGACCAGAACGATTCTAGTTAGCCAGATGTCCACTTTTCATGGGTGTGCCCAAGTTTCCCATGGTTCTGTAAAGTTTGTTTATAGCCACCAGTCCTAGCTGTCAGTGTTCTGTGCTGTTATGTAGCTCTAATTTACCCCTGAATGTCTTCCAACAGCCCAGTAAGCAGTGGAAGTGTTGGTAATGCTGATAGGCAATATTGACCTCCCATGGTCCGGAAAATTCTCTCGTTCAGAACCAGTCAGGTCCTGAGGTTGCCAGACTAGAGAGGTTCAACCTGTACAAAGGTCTGCGTTTTCCCTCCCTTTCCAGGACAGACATAAACAAGTTGCAAATGCAATCTGGCTACATCTTAATTAGAAATTTCACAGTGTATTGCAGGTCTCAGAAAGGACACACATTTCATAATATGGGTATTGTGATCCACTGGTTACTTGGGAATTAAGCATAGATATAAGAAAAATACCTCGACTACTTCCCATTAATAGGCATGATTAATAGCCATAAAAATGAGTCCTTAGACTTCTTGTTTGTCCCATTAACTATCCTCATTCTGAATATAAAAAGAGATGAAAAATGGTAATTTCTGTATTGGAATCTAAATGGTTCATTTAAACAAATAATGTCTTTATATATATAAACCACAGGAAGCCGTCTGCCTATTCCTTTCTTATAATCATTCACCATCCTTCATGTCTAGTCATTTTATCTCACATGCAAAATGTCTATGGCCACACTGTCCAGCTTTATTCCAGTCCTCTAAAAGCTCCACAGTGTTATTAGTGATCTGGTGTAGCCAGGGTAATTGAGGATGGCCACATGGCTGCCACCAGTCTGCTCTCCAGGGCTCGATGGGGGAGGACGTTAACTCCAAGGTACACTATGAGACACACTGCCTGGCAATGGTGACTTCAAACCTCTCAAGGTTAGTTCTGAGTAATTTATCTCAATGACTGATAAATCAAACCATCTTATGCCCAGTAGTGACTGCTGGCAACGCATATAACATGCCTCCAACCTCCTTATGTCTTGCTGAAGCAATATACATGAGTTCGCCAACTACCTCGTGGCTTTTCTCAGTAAACATGATTCAGAATTCATTGGCCTACCTTTCTAATAATGGCTATCCCAAGCTGTGGAAACTATATATTATTGCTGATGGAGGTGACTGCTACAGTTACATTAGAATATTCAGAATTCTGATCTCATTAGGCTTAAATTGCAGCAAGGGAGGTTTAGGTTGGACATTAGGAAAAACTTCCTGTCAGGGTGGTTAAACACTGGAATAAATTGCCAAGATAAATTGTGCACTCTCCATCACAGGAGATATTTAAGAGCAGGTTGGACAGACATCTATCAGGGATGATCTAGATAGTCCTTGGTCCTGCCGTGGGGATAGCAAATCTGGACTTGATGACCTCTCGAGGTCCCTTCCAATTCTAGTGTGCTATGATTCTATGTATCCTTCAGATACAATAAAATACAGGGTATCTCAGCCCCTTTCTACAGTTGAAATTTAGTTTTGCAAAAAGAAAATCTTTCAATTTACACATTTGGACATATTTGGCAGTGATGGTTGAAAACAAAAATGCCTTACAGTGAGGTAAGTATTAGAGGCTCTAAGATTCTGCAATGGAAATCTTTCTTTGAAAACATTTTGCATCTAAAGTAGATGTAAACTCTGGCCAAATGTCACGTGCATACAGCTCAATCTAAACCATATACAGTGTACAACTTCCTTTGTAAAACCTTTAGATTGAGCATCATGATCAATTGCTTATCAATATTCCCCTGTAATTTGGAAACTTAAATGGCAAATTCTCCCCTGATTATACTAAGCTTAATCTCCCTTCTTACCAATGAAATTAACAGAAAAATAGACACCATATTTGTTTCTGTGGAAACTTTTGATCCTTCCATTTTCAAGAGATCTCCAACAAATTCACCTGGAGAGTTCATATTAAAGTCCACCCGAGTTATGTAATGTAAAGTCTGTAATGTGGATGCCAGGTGAATCACCTATTAAAAAATAGCATCAATATGTCAATGAAATAGATTTTTTAGCTCAAAGCAGTGCAGTCATCCCAATAAACAATGCCAGTCGATTCCTACACATTTGACACATGCCTGTATTTAGTGGAGGCTATAAAGAAACAGTATGCCCTTCCGCTATTGTCATTCTGCAAATGTGAGTTGCAGTGCATTATATTATTTCACTAATTTCCATCCAGCTCCTATTAATGCAGACAGGAGTTCTGTACCTTGAAATCATGGCCGGCAGGTAGGGGAGGTTGGGAGAGGCTGAGACACCCCAAACAGCCAGATGTGGACCTACTTCACTCCAGCCTCAGGCCCCGCATCAGCAGTGCCACTGGGCTCCATGGGCTGGGACCACACCATCAGCCTTTCCATGACTGGGGAGGCTGCAGCAGGAGTGCTACCCCCTCTCCCTCCTGGCATTCTGAGGTTGGAGGCCTGAGGGCTAGCCACCTTTGGTGGGGGCTGGTGGTCATGATGGAAGGCTCTGGGTTCTGGGGCATCTGGAAGGGGCAGGGATGGGAGCTAGCCTCTGCCAGCCAGAGGTTCACGAGCCACACGTGCTTGGAATACCTTTCCCAGACATGAAAAATAGTTCAGTCTCATAGACTTTAAGGCCAGAAAGAACCATCACAACCATCTAGTTTGACCTTTAGCAGCTTGCAGGCCACAGAACCTCACCCACCCATTCCTGTAACAGACTTTCTAACCTCTCCTCAAATCTTGATTTAAAGACTTGAAGTTACGGATAATCCACCATTTACACTACTTTAAATATGCAAGTGACTCGTGCCCTATGCTGAAGAAGAAGAAGCAGAAAAACACCTAGTATCTCTGTCAATCTGACCCAGGGGACAATTTCTTCCTGACTCTGAGCACGTGGGCAAGACCCACCAGGCAGATACCTGGGAAAGAATTCTCAGTAGTAACTTGGAGCCTTCCACATACAGTCCCATCATCAAATCACCAGAGATATTTGCTGCTAGAAGTCACTGGCCAGCTACATGCCATTACAGGCAATCTCACCTTAACATCCCCTACATAAACTTATCAAGCTCAGGCCTGAAGTCATTTAGGTTTTTCCCCAAACTGCTCCCCTTGGAAGGCTGTTCCAAAAACTTCACTTGATGATTAGAAAGTGTCATCTGATTTCAAGCCTGAACTTGTTAATGGCCAGTTCATAACTCTTTGTTCTTGAGTCAGCCCACATTGAAGCTTAACTTATATAACTACACTCTCTTCCTGTTATGTGGTTCTGATGTATTTATAGAGAACAGTCACATTGCTTCCACGTGATATGTCCCCAGATTGTAGCAAAAAATCTTATTGTTAGAAGATGCATGACTTTGAACTTTGCACTACAGGTTGAACATCTCTGGTCTGATAACATCCCTGGTCAGGAATGATTTTAGTTAGCTGGATGTCCACTTATCATGGGTGTGGCCAAGTTTCCCACTGTCCCCTAAAGTTTGTTTACAGCCACCAGTCCTGGCTCTCAGTGTTCTGTGCTGTTATTTAGCTCTAATTTGCACCAAAATGTCTTCTCAGAGCCCCATAAGCAGTGGAAGTGTTGGTAATGTTGCTAGACCATATTGACCTCCCTTGGTTTGGCAAATTCTCTGGATTGGCACCGATCAGCTTGCCAGGGTGCCAAACTAGAGAGGTTCAACCTGTATTAAAATTTGTGTCCACATTGTCACATTTCGATTCCTCAATTTTACAAGGTCATGCAGAGCATCTTATATGATATTCTGCACTGGCAATACTTCCCAACTTTTTGTCATACACAGACGTTATTAGCACACTCCCACTTTGTGTGCCAAGATCAGTAAGGAAATGTTAAATAAGATTGGTCCCAAGACCAATCCCTGAGAAACTCTGCTAGTAGCCTCCCTCCAGCCTGACACAGAGCCTTTTGATATGACCCATTGTGCTCTCCCCGTTAACCAGTTCCTTATCCCCCTCTCATTAATCCCATCTCCTCCAATTTAACTAATAATTTCCCATGTGGAACTCTATCAAATGCCTTCCTGAAATCTCTGCACAAGCTTGAACGGTTGTCTCTTTTACTCCCAGAAGCTGGTCCAGTTCACCTTGTTTCCCTAATATTCTGGGACCACCACACCCACATGGCGAACATTAATTCTGTAAGTGCATTATCAGCAGAATATACCTGACTCTTTTTGCCGTGTATAATCTGCTGAATTAGTGTTTTAATAAATGGAAGGATTCTCGTGTCAGTTTACACTCATATCTCGGAGATAATTCAAACTACCATTAAGTACGATGATTTCACAATGAAAGTAAACACTATTTGAGCTGTTGTTAAATCTCCTAGGAAGACTAGAAATTTCTGTACCTAATCTGGCCACTAATCTATATAGCCTCATGAATGTGCAAATCCTTAAATGTGAAGGATGTGGGAGTGATGGAGAAGAAATGCCATGGCAACCCTTGAATAAACAGTGTGCGATTGATTCAGAGCTGCTGTGTAAAGTATCTCTGCGAATACTTTGTGTTCAACAGGTGATTGGGGTGATTACTGCCTGGGTATATTGGGTAGTTTAACAGTGAGTTGTAAGGAAAAGCAGGCAGGAAGGACGTAATGGCTCAAGATAAGCTACCTCTCAGCAAATACTTGAAGACTGTGAAACAACTCGAGAGCATCTGGCTTTGAGAAGTGGGACTTACACTGCCGCAGTGGCTACTGAATGGTTATTTTAACAAGCACGTTCAAAGCCTGAGAACTAAGAAGACCAAGAACTTTTGGCTGGATCAAAAGTGGCTTTCTCCTTCTCCAGGGTGAGGCATGTTCAGACCAATACAGACAGGCTATCATTGGGAGATAAGTGGTTAGATATGACAGGCATGCAGGTAAACTTATTTAAAATCCCTTCCCCCCACCAATGCTACTGTAAACTGACTAGTAGATGCTAGATGATAAATATCTTAATCTGCTGGTTTCTTATTCGCTCCTGAGCAGGGATAGGTTACCTTGAGCACAACCTGGCCCACAGTTCTGGCTGGCCATAGGGAAGCTAGTAAACTTGTCTTTGCCGCACTCTAGATTTGGAGAGCCCAGGGGATACTGACCACTGCAGTACAGCCTCCGGGGAGCATTGACTAAACAAGATTTTACTCCCAAAGTGTCTTCTTATTATTAACATGAAGAGTAGAAGGGTGGCTGGCTGGCTGGCTGAGATGATTATTTAGAGTTGCTGGGATTTTACTGTGGTGTTTTAATGATACTGAAGTGCCTGGAGCTTTGGATAGGCAACTTTTTATTATTTTAAATCTCAATCAACAAAATTGATATGGTATGAGAGACTTTATTAGCTTCCTCTGGAATTAGTGAAACAAATGTAATGTGTGTCCTAGAAGAGCTTGAGTTTCATATCCGAGTTTCATATCGTCATCAAGCTGCTTTGGTGACCTGTAAGCTAATGAGGAGAAACAGCTGGTTTAAGTACAAAGAGTTAAGGGAGATAGGGAAAATAATTAAATCTCTCACAAGGAGTCTCATCTGGGAAAGAGCCAGTCTAATGAGAAGCAATTTGTATCCTGGAATGCTGGAATGTAAATTCAGCCTAGAAAGCTGAATAGTTAACATCAAAGAATAGTGATATGAAATTAGAAATCCAGGAAGCCTGGAGATGTTGAGGAAATAACTGTCACCATGTGCAGTCCATGGAGTGTTAATCATCTTTATGAAACAGAACAAATGCACAATATTTTCTTTAACTTCAGAAGACAGAAGCAAAGACTCTGGAGTGTGAATTTATAATTTTGGGGGCACTGCAAGAAACTATACTAAACCCACTGTGGTATTGGTAAGTGCTCCAATCACCTTAAAAGAAAACAGAATTTCTCAGAAGATTGCAGATCCTACCTGGGGCCATTCCTAATCTAGGAAACTATTTCAAAATAACTAAAATTGACTTAACTCCTAATATAACAACATCGAAATAGTGTCCACCCACTATCGGGAAGCCTTGAAATTAGTCTGAGGAAGGCTCCGTGAATGAAGACGTGCTACCTCAATTTAGAGCCCCAGGAAGCACTGGGGAGTAATTAGTTCAAATTACTCTGGGAGCTAGTTATTTTGAAATAGCAGCACTGGTGTATCCACACTACCGCTATCTCAAAATAGCTATTTTGAAATTAGTTTTATTCCCTGAGGAAAGCAGGTATACGGATTTTGAAATAAGCAGCCTGTTACTTTTGAAATAATGATGCTGGTAGTGTAGACACTCCACTTATTAATTCAATCCAAGGGGGGGTTATTTTGAAAATAAGCCCTAGTGTAGACCAGGGCTGGATGTTGGAAACTAAGGATAAGTCTACACTGCAATGTAAGCCCAGGGTTAGTAGAACTTCATGCTTCAACCTCCATTCCAGAGGACATGCTTTCATACTCATGATGGGTCTGTTTGATAATGATCCAAAGTGGAGTGGTTTGACACGTGTTCATTTTCATCATATGAATCAGATGCTACCAACAGAAGGTTGATTTGCGTGTGTGTGTGCATGTGCGTGTGTATGCGCACGCAGTTCAGGTTCTATAGCTTCTGCATCAGAATGTTGCTCTTTTAAGACATCAGTAAGCATGCTCCAAAGCTTGTCCCTCTCAGATTTTGGACAGTACTTCAGATTCTTAACCCTTAGGTTGAGTGCTGTAGCAATTTTTGGAAATCTCACATTGGTACCTTAATTGTTTTTTGTCAAATCTTCAAAGAAAGTGTTCTTAAAACAAATTTGTGCTGAATCATGATCTGTGACTCCTATGGCATGAAACATATGACAGAATGTGAGTACAATAGAAGACATACAATTCCCCTAAAAGGAATTCAGTCACAAATTGAATTAACACTCTTTTTTAACAAGCATCTGCAGCATGGAAGCATTCCTCTGTAATGTTGGCTGAAACATGAAAAGGCACATGAATGGTTAGCATAGCATATAAATGCCTTGCAACGTTGGCTAAAAAAGTACCATGTGAATATTGTGACAGGTGGCAGTGTAAATAAGAAGCAGACAACATGATCTCCCATAAATAAACAAACTTGTTTGTCTTAGCTTTTGGCTGAACATGAAGTAGGACTGAGTGGACTTATAGGCTTTAAAGTTGTACATTGTTTTGTTTGAGTGCAGTTATATCACAAAAAACCCCACATTTGTAAGTTACACTTTCACAATAAAGATTGTACTACAGTATTGTATGAGGTGAATGGAAAAGACTTATTTTGTTTATCATTTTACAATGCAAATATTTGTATTAAATAATATAAAGTGAGCACTCTAACTTCAGATTATATTCAATATTCAGATATTGTGTGTTATAATTTAAATCAATATATTTGAAAACATCAAAAATATTTAAATTGGCATTCTATTGTTTAATAGTGCGATTAATCACAATGAATTTTTTGAGTTAATTGTATGACTTAACTGTGATTAATCAACAGCCTTACTATTAAGCTAATTAGAATTTGTTCTTCTGACAAGGGAGCTTTTTGGGAATTATCTTAAATTAAAAATGTATGGTGTGTGAAAAGAAACAGAAATTGGTTATTTAAAACAGTAGGGGAAATGAGGTTTCTTAGGGAAAGGTGATAATATACAGTCAGTGAAATGAGGATAGGATGGTAAAATGACATAAGGGAGAAGGCACTAGTCAACACAGCAGTTAATTTTTTTTTAATCACTGTGGAAAACTGACCTTAGGGCTATTCAAAGGTGACATTGACAGCTCTGGAATGAAGAGTTCTGTTTGCAGAACACCTACAGTAAGGGCAGCAGCTATTCATGTTCCTACACTCTGCCCACTGGCAAAGTGTCTGAGTGCCTTCCTGGAAAGAGACCATCTCTGGGGCAAAATTATGGTTCAGTCTCTATCAGTACTCCGAGATTGCCTATTGGTGTCAGTTGTGGTGTGATTTGTAATCAGTTCTGGGAAATGGACTGATTAACATGGGTTGGTTAGTGATTATCAGAGGATAACTTGGAACTGGCCATATAGAAGGGGTGGGGAACCTAAGGCCCGGGGGGGTTGGATGCAGCCCCCAACTTGCTTGGATCTGGCCCCTGAGGCTCAGGACCCCCTTCCTGCATTGGGGAGCCTGCGTTGGTGCTCCATCCTTTCCCACTGCCCCGCCGTGGGGCTGGAGCACACAAAATTTAATAGGTTGGGCCCCCACTAGTCTCTGGTGTACGAGGTGAATGTAGGGAGTGTCTTTCTCCTTCTCAGTCAGTTTGAGGGGTTTTTTTGCTTCTTATCTGTGTGCAGCTCCTGACTGACTTTTCTGTGGGTCAGCGGCTCCTGACACAAAAAAGATTCTCCACCCCTGCCCTCTAGGGATGAAAGGTCCTTTATCCTAGTACCTGTCAACATAATCACCACCATATTGCAACCACTACTTGGATGGACTTGAGAATACTGCACAGATGGATTCAGGGCACCACTCAAACACATAATGGAACCACTGTCAGTAACTCAATCTGGGAGGATCCCGAGCAGATGAGGTTCAGCAATGGAAAAGGAGACCAATGTGTGAAATAGGGTTTATCGAGCCAAGGCTCAATACGTCGACAACTGAAAAAGGGTAAAGCATGCATATTGTATCTACAGATTACGGAGAGTGTGCATAATTTGTCCCAAAGAAAGACAGAAGTATTTGTTTTAGATTTCTGAAAAGGCAGGTTATCCAAGAAGAGTATAATAGTTTTGGATTGCAACTGCTTTGACTGCTTTTTTCTAACCTTTGTAGTGAGATACCTCCATGACAAGTCTATGGGGGAAGAGATGCCTACCTTCAATCTGTTGTCTCTTCTTGTATTGGAAGCTGGTCAGGGCAGGGAGTTGGACTATCTATCTGTACAGTGCCTGGCACAAAAGAGCCCTGTCTTGGCTGGGCCATGTAGACATTACTGTAATGCAAAGGAAAAAGAACACCCCAAGATCTTCCATTCTGCCGTCCCTTCCTCTGCAAGCCCCTGTAATGTGATTACTAAGGGCGTCTTTGTTGTGTGAGGTGATCAGGTGGGGATGAGCCTCAGAGCTGGCTCTTAGAAAGGAGAGGTGCTGCAGAATGCCCAGTTTGGCATTCTCATGGCTGCAGGTGAGGGGTCACTCTCATTTCAGCATAGGGAACTGCCTTTAGTGCTACAGAGCCCAAGAGCCCAGCATAGATTCTTGGGGCCCAGCAACCTCTGAGGAAGTTTTTCTTCTCTATGGGGTACATCTAGACTGCAAGGCTATTTCAGAATACCAGAGGTATCCCGAAATAGCTACCCTGCTTCCAAGGAACGTGTCCACTATTTTGAAATAATTTTCAAAATAATGGATGCACTATTTTGGCATCCCTGTAAACCTTGTTCCACGAGGAATAAGGGGTGTCTCGAAATAGTGCTTTATTTCGAAATTCGGCGCTGTGTAGATGTGCCAAATTTCAAAATAGCCTATTTCGAAATAGCATCGAAATAAGATACACAATATGCGTAGCTCAAATTGTGTATCTTATTTCGAGTGAGAGTGCTGTGTAGACATACCCTGTGAGAGAGGTCTGAGAATAGAGATGGTGACAAGGTGGGTGAGGTAATATAGTATGACAGAAATGGAGATTTCTTGCAATATCTTTGGGAGATCTTGCTCATTCAGTTTAGGTATCCTTGTGGACCGGTGATTGTATGGAATTCTGAGGGGAAGAGGGAGCACAGCTCCTCTGCAAACAAAAGAAGGGTGTGTGGAGGGTGATTAGGAAAATTCACTCAGGTTATAATACCTCTCGAGAAGTACCACCACCCGGAGAGGCTCATGTTTACCAGTTCACACTGGATTCTCCAGAGACCCATCGATAAAAAAGGGTCTTTGTGGAAAACAGTCTGTGTTTAAACTAATTCAGGGCCTACTTTTTGACCCAGCAAACAGGATCTTCTGCTCTAGCAGGAGTAAACCCTTCTTGGGAAGGGTTGGAAGACCTGTGGCCTGCTGAGGCCCTATCAGACTGATGGGTTATCTATGGTAAGCTTTTTAGCATGCATGTAGGTTCTTGTATTGTTTTCAGTGTTTTCTCTGTTATATTTTCATTTAAGAAACCTCACTTTTTACAGACTCTGAAGAGAAAGCAAAGCCAAGACACTGGCCTATCTAGGTAGTCTGGCTTCCTGGGACGATCACAGTGTCAGCAAGGAACTAACTGTGCAGCCTGGAGAAACCACGATTGGGTGGGGGAGAGATGCAGGTCTCTGCCCCAGAGAGGTGACAGCTGAGGAGCCAGAAGCCTTGTGTGGGTACACTTGGGGGAACTAGGGGTGGGGTGCGGGGGAGGGGAACAAGCACAGTTGCCCTCCCTAAACTGTGATGTTTAGACTTCCTCTTTGGCCTTGGGCAAGTTGCATGACTTCTATGTGAAACTCCTTCCCATGTGCACAGGGGGGTATTATTTCCTGTCTTGCAGGAGAGGCGTGAGGATTAAGGACTTGCTTGATACACTAAAGAATGGGTTCCATGCTGCATACAATACTGAAATCGTGTGTGGAACTTATAGACTGTTGTGTCATAGGAATGCTTTCCAGAAAACAATGTTATATCAAGAGCACTTGGGGAGTTTATAATTTAACTGATGTGTATATTCACAAACAGTTCTAGAAATTCAGAGGTCTTATAAGGGCGTGAAATCAGTCTTCTTTCATGTATCTTGAACTAAAGACAACCTTTTGAAAATTCTGCAAAGCTCTTTGCTGCTGAAATGTGTTAATAGATAGACCTCACTTATCAATGTGCATAGCTGGCAGAAAACAGTGGGACATTGTGGGTCCAAGTCATAGCCAATAGATGAATGGTGTTATTGAAAGGATTGTTTTAAACAGATAATGTAAATATTTCTGGAGCAGTTGCAGCCCCTGGAATATGCTAGATTTTTCTGAACTGATGGGAAAGATATCCCTGAAATATGCTTCTAATTAACTTTTGTTCATTATTTATGCAGTGTAATTTCCATCTGCAGCACTCACTCTTTGCACATCTGACTGGCAAGTTCATCGCTTTCCAGAGTGCATCTGCATTTTGATTAGCCCTCAGAGAATTGCAGGTTTGCTATGGCCATAAATAAACATGACAGAACTTCAAAACCACCATCCCTGTCTTTGCAATACAGTTAGGTTTAAACTCAGCTAGAGTGGCTTGGAGACGTTAACATGATGATCAATCCTGAAAGTAACAAATATTTAAAAATACATCTGATAACAAGCTCTGTTGAAAGGAATGTAGTCTGCAAAGCTAAGGTTCAATGCAATACGTTTTGTCGGGTATCCTAAGTGTTTAGAGGGGGAATAAACTGTAGCAAAAATTCAGCGTAGGTAGAATGGGGGGGGGCAGGCTGGAGAGTCATTCGTTCTGCTGCTCTGATTGTACGGCTTCATTTAGTTCAGGGGCTGAGCTCATTGGGCTGGGTGCGTTTTTCTATGTAATATTTTAATTAATATACGAGCATCTATGACTATTGGATTAGCAATTGAAATAAATGCATTAAAGAGAAGATACAGAGCCTTCATTTTCCTAAGAGTATAAATTGGCATTGAAAACATTAGTATTGTAGAGGACATGCTGTGTGTTGATTATGTAAGCTGACCATCATGATAGTGCTGATATTTTAATATGCAAATAACTTTAATGAACTGTATTACTTTCAGCTCTCAGCAGGCAAATATTTTGTGCTGTAATGTGTTTTAATTTCAGGGAAGAATTGGCCCTTACAAACTCCACGTTGTGCTGGTTTTGACAAATTTATTTTCCTTACATTTATAGATTATTAGTCATGCAAAATTGTCAAACTCTGGCATATTTGTAAATGCTTAATTATTGATTTGCTCTTTTCCTCTATTTTAGCCATAGTTCTGCTTCCAAGTATTTATTCCTTTCAAATATAATCACTCTGATTAATGACAGGATTCTCTAGTAGTTTAATCAATGCACAGCAAGTTAAGCTAAAATAACCCTACAATATATTTCTTACCTTTAAGGGATACCCACTCCTGTGAATTAATCAAGTTTGCACAGAACATGTGAAAGTTAATTTTTTCATACCAGGAGAGATGTTTCATTTGGAGAATTGTTAATTTGCTGTTAATTTTGTTTCCTATACAAAAATACATTTTTGCAAACTGCAACATTAAAACATGGAGGACTGATATAAAAATTACCTGACTTATGAATGTGGGAGCCAGACTGCTATTACACATGGTTGAACTGACCAAAAAAAATGGCTTATTCAGTGCTTATTGATATGTGATAATATTAGATAAAAAAAAGTCAAAACACACATTTAACCTGTTGAGAAAATTCATTTAACATTTTCATAAGTTATTTTGAAATACTATGGCAGCAAAGTCTATTTATTTAATTTAATTTCATATTTAAAATAGTAGAATGCAATTTTTTTTAGGTCAGGGAGAATGATACTAAAATATTAAATCTTTTATTTGAAGTTTGTCTATTTCCTTTGAAGTTATTTTATGTTTTGAATATGAAGTATTATTCATCCCAGACAAAATATTTAAAGTGAAGATTCTCATAGTAAGCAACATTCTCATTAGAAAAAATACATGGCAGTAGTTTTATTTTTAATGCTTAGGCTAACACAGTAATAATTTTAATTATTTTACAGAATACACATTCTCTTTAAAAAGTAGTTATGAAAAAAATGCACACACTGTAACAGCTTTGAGCCCTAAGACAGTTCTGAAGCATGACACTAGACTTCAGTGTGATACATAGACAGGTTTTGTTGTTGTTAGTGTTAAAGCTTTTTCAAAACACAGCTGAATGTATTTTCAGGGGATCAAATTCACAGCCCAGATTTTGCCTCATTTTGAGGAGCATAACGAGACTGCATTGGTAAGTGGATGGAATAAATTAGAGTTACTTTTGTTAGCCACAGAGTCCAAGTAGTGAAGGTTTAATGTCCTTTAAAAAAAGAGCAGTGCAAAACGCAAGCATGAAAAATCCAATTTGATAGTTTCCTTGTCTAAATTTACACTGTCTTCACTTCTCCAGTGAAGGCCCATATCAATACCTTATTTTTTTTTTGGGGGGGGGGATATTTAAAACTAAATCTTTCTTAAGTGATGTCTACACTGAAATTAGACATCTACAGCTAGCCCATGCCAGCTGACTCAGGATCATGGGACTTAAATTGACGGGTGCTGTTGTCTGTGTAGACTCTCAGATCTTGCCAGAGCCCCAACCTGAGCCCAGAAGTCTACACTTCAATTAAACAGCCCTGCTGTCAGATTCCCATGAATCCAGTGTAGCTGGCATGGGCCAACCCCAGTTTATTAATTATAGTGTAGAAATGCTCCCAATACTCATAATGTCCTTGGTTCATTCAGCAATTCTGAGCCCAGTACCGGCCTAGTCAAATTATAGCAGGGAGGGGGCCGCACAACGGTTATGTGTTACTGATTTATTTAATCTTCTGAAGTTGGAACTTAATAAGACACATTAGCCGTCAGAGAGATTTCAAAAAGCATGTGTTGGCATGTTTCAGGTTGTTGTTCAGCGCCTTAATTAGCTGCAACTAAGAATGGAAACTTCAGTATAAAATATAAATTAGCAAGATCAACTTTTTTTGTTTTTAAGGCTTTTCGGGCCTCTCAGAGAACCTACTCCAACCTGCCAGCTGTCAGAAAGCTCTTTCTATTTTTGCTTTGCTTGGGAGACTTCAGCGGGTCATACTGAAAGGTGAACTGTCAGGTTGGAGGGAGGTTACTAGCGGAGTTCCTCAGGGATCAGTTTTGGGACCAATCTTATTTAATCTTTTTATTACTGACCTCGGCACCAATAGTGGGAATGTGCTAATAAAGTTTGCGGATGACACAAAGTTGGGAGGTATTGCCAATTCAGTAAAGGATCGGGATATCATACAGGAAGATCTGAATGATCTTGTAAATTGGAGTAATAGTAATAGGATGAAATTTAATAGCGAGAAGTGTAAGGTTATGCACTTAGGGATTAATAACAAGAATTTTAGTTATAAGCTGGGGACACATCAGTTGGAAGTGACGGAAGAGGAGAAGGATCTCGGAGTCCTGGTTGATCACAGGATGACTATGAGCCGCCAATGTGACATGGCCGTGAAAAAGGCTAATATGGTCTTGGGATGCATTAGGCGAGGTATTTCCAGTAGAGATAAGGAGGTGTTAGTGCCATTATACAAGGCATTGGTGAGACCTCATTTGGAATACTGTGTGCAGTTCTGGTCTCCCATGTTTAAGAAGGATGAATTCAAACTGGAACATGTACAAAGAAGGGCCACTAGGATGATCCGAGGAATGGAAAACCTGTCTTATGAAAGGAGACTCAAGGAGCTTGGTTTGTTTACTTTAACCAAAAGAAGGCTGAGGAGAGACATGATTGCTCTCTTTAAATATATTAGAGGGATAAAAACCAGGGAGGGAGAGGAATTATTTAAGCTCAATATCAATGTGGACACAAGAACAAATGGATATAAACTGGCTATCAGGAAGTTTAGACTCGAAATTAGACGAAGGTTTCTAACCATTAGAGGAGTGAAGTTCTGGAACAGCCTTCCAAGGGAAGTAGTGGGGGCAATAGACCTATCTGGCTTCAAGATTAAGCTAGATGGGTTTATGAAGGGGATGGTTTGATGGGATAGCATGATCTTGGCAACTAGTTGACCTTTCACTATTGGTGGTAAATAGGTCAATGGTGGGATGATAGGAGTTACTATAGAGAATTTTTTCCTGGGTGTCTGGCTGGTGAGTCTTGCCCATATGCTCAGGGTTCAGCTGATCACCATATTTGGGGTCGGGAAGGAATTTTCCTCCAGGGTAGATTGGCAGAGGCCCTGGAGGTTTTTCGTCTTCCTCTGTAGCATGGGGCATGGATGACTTACTGGAGGATTCTCTGCATCTTGAGGTCTTCAAACCATCATTTGAGGACTTCACTATCTGAGATATAGGTGAGAGGATTATTCCAGGAGTGGATGGGTGAGATTCTGTGGCCTGCATTGTGCAGGGGGTCAGACTAGATGATCATAATGGTCCCTTCTGACCTTAAAGTCTATGAGTCTATGAGTTTAATTCTCCTTAGTACTTAGTTTTGCTACATTAATCAATTGAGCCGTGAAATATCATGGGAAAATGATGAAGTACGATCATCCCTGTTTTGCAGATGGGTAAACTGAGGCACAGATCATTTAAATGATTTTTGCCTGAGGTCTCAGAGTAAGGCTGTGGAGAATCAAAAATGTAGGAGCCACCCAGTAGGCCATGTTATCTCTGGTGCATGGATAGGAAGGGGGCCATTTCATTTGTCCTCTGCAGTGCTAATGGCATTGGGTGTACGTGTTCTTCTCCATGTGGAAGTGAAAGGCTGCTCCTGTTATTTCCTTTCACTTTTGTATCTGCTGTCTGGTACGATGATCGCTGGTGGCCCTTTGGTCTCAGACTTCTGTATCATCTTTTCAGGTAGTTATCTGGGCTGACTATGCTACGACTGGTGGCATTTTCTCTTTGCTTCTTTAATTCAGGATCACTGCCTTGGGTCTCTGTGAACCGGCATGTTTCCCAGGTCTCAGGAGTGGGAACCTGAGACTTGGGAAAGAACCTGACATCTTGCAGAACTGGTACCCCAGGGGCAGGAGTTTGAACAAGATCAGCGAATGAGTTGCAATTTCAGTGGAAATTGGGCTAGGAGCACCTCTCAAACAT
Organism: Pelochelys cantorii; assembly: GCA_032595735.1. Classification (NCBI taxonomy): domain Eukaryota; kingdom Metazoa; phylum Chordata; order Testudines; family Trionychidae; genus Pelochelys; species Pelochelys cantorii. The sequence goes on from CM064340.1 coordinate 36,505,858, forward strand.
GGCTCTGTATTATCCCCTTTCTTTTAAACCCAAAGGTTAATTATGATGGCCTTTCCATGTCTATCACCTTTTAGAAGGACTGATTGTGATGTACAAATGGAGGCAACCTTCCTGTGTGGTGGAGGTACCCAAGATCTGTTCCTGCTTGCAGGTAACACTGTCCTATGGTGTCTCTTACAGGAAACAGTTTTGCTGGTGGAAGTTAATAATGGTGCTTTTCTTTCATTCAGTACATTAATTTCTCAGTGGAATACAATGGGGCTTTAACAAGAAGGTGACTGAACAAGATAAGTTTGATCTTGGCTGTTTCATATCAGAGAACACTTTCTGTTAAGATTTGATAAGCAAATGATAAAACTTTTAATCTATTTTGGATTAATGTAAAGTATTTATTTGTTCAGGTAGTTTGTTGGCTTCCTTATTAGCATTAGATGTCACTAAAGTCATAATTTAATTAAAAATAAGGTGATTAAGGAAGGCTTAGCAATGTAGGAACTATGGCGGAAAACAGCAGGTTTCAAATATGCATATTTTCCTAATTGTTTGTTTAATTTTGGATTATAAAGTGCACCCAGTGAAATGATCACTACCTACAAAATTAGGAAATGCTTCATAGCATGTTAACAAATGTTGGGGAGAGAACCCTGTCCATGAAATAAACACCCATCCCGTCCCCTACTTTTATTTAGGGAGAGGGCTGGGGAAGGAGAGAGAGCAGGTGTCTGAAATAGACTTGTATAGGGTGTTGATGAGGGTTATGAGACTGTTGAATCCAGTGCCTTACCCATGCGCATATCACCCTACTATGACTATGTGGATGAACCCCTTTAATACATGGGGTAAACAACAACCGTGGTCCAGTTATTTCCCTATAATTATTCACATCAATAGCTCTTGCCTGATTTGAGGTACAATCACCCCAGGCTGTCCCAGTATCTTGACCAGGATCTGGGAAAACAGAGAGGCTGTACCCTTGGTTCCAGCAAAAGTCATAGATGTGCGAGCCATGTGCATAGGGAGATCGAAATTTTATCCCTGGGGGCATTGCATCCGTTTTAAGCAGAAGTGACAGAACAGAACTGCCCCTTCCCTAGGGACCACCCATGAGAGAGCCCTTGGGAAAATGAGCAAGAGTTCAAAATTATCCTTGTACATCTCTCAGAAAGGGAAGAGCAAAGCCACTTGGGCAGCTGACTCCAGGAAGGAGAGGCAGGCAAAGTGTGGTCTGGAGTATCAAGATTGTACTCAGACAAGAATAATGGACACTTACCAGACACATAAGGAGGCCAATAGATGATCTAACCTGGGGTGGAAGGGAGCTCAGGGTATTAAGGGAAATGAGTCTTTTCCTGTAACTGTGTGTGTGTGTGTTTCACACAATATATCACACAATGATACACAATGTATCATCTACTCTGAAACATATTTTTGATACACTCGAGGACATGGAATTCTTATATTTACCTTATTAAATTATTATATTTACCTTACCTTTTATACCCTCAGAATAACTGAATAATAAGCTTATAAAATTGGCTTAGTGATTGCGACACATTAATACAGAGCCATTTAATCAATCACATTTCTGCACACTGAGTTCATTGTGACATTCACTATAGTGATTTATCACAATGCAGCTGATTGCTTAAATAAGCACAAGGATGTCTCCTGCTTCTTGTTCATTAGCTTATTGGACTGCTAACAAGTCCATCATATAAGCCTGACTGTAATTTGAAATGTAAAGTGACAGTTCTCATCAGCACCATTGCGGTTATGTAATGTTGTTTAATCGCTCTTCTCTTTCATCAAAATAATTGCCTTCCTCTCCTAATTATTTGAACATTGGGATGTAGGTAGCAGGCAGCAGTGTGGTTTTGAATAATAATGAGTAAAATATTAATACAACTTCAGTTTCATTTGGAGGATTTGAAAGAGAAATAGTAAGAAATAATCACCACATTAAAGTTATAGGTCACAGAAAGTTTTGTTAATTATACTCAACAAGTGAGAAGAAATTTGCTTAGTTGCATTGTATTTTATGCTGAGGGAAGATGAAACAATGAACAAGATGAATAGTTTTGTTTAAACACAAAACACAGAGTTAGGTGGAAAATGTGTGTCAGGTAGATGGATTTTCTTTAAAGGTTTGTTACAGGTAATGTAGCAAACTCATCCCTTATGTAACTCTAACATTGTTTTTGTCTATGTTGTGAAGCCTGTGCTGATATAGCTATGTTGGCATAGTCCTCCTAGATTGTGTGCAGCCTACCACGATAAAAGGAGTTTTCCTGTCAGTATAAAGAACACCGTCTCTCTGAACAATATGAAGCTAGTTTGAAAGAAGCCTGCTCCAATCCATATAGTTTGTTTACTCTGGCTGGTTTTTTTTCACACCTCTCACTAATAACTCTTAATGACTGTTTTCTTATGGTGCCAGTGACAGAGCTTTCTCCATGCCTCAGAGAACATAGCTGTATGTACCACTGAATAGCCAGGCAGCCAGAGAATCTTTTTCAATTGTTGTTGGCAGGTAAGGTGTGTGAATGAGTCCCCTGAGTTCTACATTCCACACAATCGGGGTATAAACAGTGCCGGACCGAGCCATACTTGCGCTCCGGGCAGCAGGCATATTGGCGCGTGTGCGGCCCCGCCCACGGGCACGCGGCGCCTGATTGACATGCTAAGGGGCGCCGTGCCCCTGGGCAAGTGGCACATGCGCGGTGCCGCCCTGAGGCACGCGGCGTATGCGTGGCCCTGCCCCTGGGCACGCAGCACCCTTTGCCACTTCAATCAGGCACCCCCCCATAGGTTGGCGCCCTGGGCAGCTGCCTGGCTAGTCCCCCCCTTAATCCGGCCCTGGATATAAATACCTGGTTCTCTCTGTTTCTTTCTGTCCACCTATCAGAGCGGTTACGAGTCCAACCTGTTCTTTTTCTTCAATAAGTTACTTTTACACGAAGAGTTGTGAATAGCTCGTGAGTAGCTTTCAATAGGTAGTGTAGACACAAATCTTAATTAGCTTTCTTTTGTGGTGTTTGGCTGATTTGTTGAACTTTAATTCTTTTGCAATGTACTTGGGCATTTGACAAGATGAAAGATCTGTCTAGGAAAACATGGATGAAGCCCATCCATGAGGATTTTTTATTTTTTTTTTACTTAGCAAAGGAAGAGATGCTTTGGGCCCATTTCTTTATGATATGTGTGTGAGTAAGGCTACTATGGTCTGTAAATAAATGGAAATCAGAGAAAAGATCCCAAAATTTTGGGGAAAGAGAAAAAAATCATCCCACGTTGACAATTTCTTTCAAGTTTTCCTTCCTTCTTCCAATGTCCTCTCCTCAGTTGATGAAACCTTCTTCTGTCATCCCAGCTGCCAAAGCCCATTTCCAAACTTGAATTTCACATCACAGTAGCAACCTACTCTAGTCAGTGACAAAAGCTTCTATCTTTAGAACTGCCAAATACAGCCAAATAATTCCAGGACTAAATCTTGCAGCATTACATTTATAAAATAACTGAAAAACAAACAAACCCCAAGTTTTATTCAATTCAATATACAAATAGTAACATAGTTCATACCAGACTGACTGACTTTCATTTTAATTCCTATTGAAGTAAAAAACAAGACAGAACCCAAATAACCCCTCCCCCCATACATACACTGTATCCCAAACCTCTGATTTTGAACACACATTTTCTCGCCAGTTCTCACCTCCCTCACATCCCCAGCATTTTCACACACAAACTGCAACCGCCTATCAAATTCTCTACTGATGTACCACAAAGATCACAGCATTTGGTGCATTATTTATGACTATGTCTAGACTACATCCCTCTGTCGGCAGAGGGATGTAAATGAAGTACTTCGAAAGTGCAAATGAAGCCGGGATTTAAATATCCCATGCTTCATTTGCATAATCACATAATGGCGCTATTTCGAAAAAAGCGCTATTTTGAAATTGAAACTGCAGTCTAGATGCTGTTTACAGGATCTTTCGAAAAAGCACTCTGTTTTCAAAAGAACTGCGTCTAGACTGCGGTCTCAATTTTGAAATAGCGCTTTTTCAAAAGAGCGCCATAACGTGATTATGCAAATGAAGCACGGGATATTTAAATCCCGGCTTCATTTGCACTTTCAAAGTGCTTCATTTACATCCCTCTGCCACCAGAAGGATGTAGTCTAGATGTAGACTAATTTCCATCTATCATCCGAGAACTCATAGAATAGTTACTGGATCTCCAAGTTTAAGATAAGGTAATTTTGCATCCCACCCTGGCAGTTCGAAAGGCCTTTTTGCAATTGTTGACTTGCTCCTCTAATCCCCTCACTCCTCTCCTGCTTCCGCTCCTCTCTCTGCACAGAATCTCACCATTTTTTTCCAAGAGAAAATTGACAAAATACGTGACTTTCCAAGCCAAAAGTCAGTACCAATACTGTACCCTCATCTTGCTTGATCTGTAGCTGTGTTCAACAACTACCCTCTCTGTGCTGACGACTGACAGATCCACTTCTTTGTTGCAGAGCGGTTTTTCTGTCCAAACTAAAATCTCAGTCTATCTTCCTTGCCATTTCCTTATGGAAATTCTAGCTGTCAGTTCAAACTCAACTTAGCTAAATCAGTGCTCTTCGTCACCCCACCCGCATCACCACATCCTTTCTCAGTCACTGTAGACAACACTACCATCCTGCCAGTCACACAGGCCCATAATCTGGATGTCATCTTTGATTCGGACCTGACTGTAGGTCTTCAAAGCCAGGCTATGTCTAAATCTTGCCAACTCTTTCTGCATATTTCCAAGACAAAGCCTTTCTTCTTCATCCACGCATCTAAAATGGTCTCCTCTCTGTTGTTGCAATCTCTCTTTTTCTGGCCTAGAGAAATATAATCTTTCCCTAGTCATATCCATTTGACTGCCATTTTGACCATGTCACCCCTTCCTTTGAAATCCTCTGCTGGTTCTTCCTTCTCTATTGCACCAAGAATAAGTTGTTTGTCTTTTCCTCCAGGGACTTCATGACTTGTCTTCTCTCATTTGCTAATGAGATGACTACTCCCATTGATTGGCCAATGATGACAGTCTCCGCTGTCCACTGGTTAAAATATCAAAAAAAGCGCCTTTTTGGTTTCTCCTAAGCTACATGTCATGCTTATGAGGAGCTCCTCACAAACATCTGTAAAGGTTCTTATTTTCCTTCAGATTCCTTCTTAAAACTCTTTGCTGTGATGCTATAAAAACAACTTGACAGTGATTAGGCCATTGCTGTGTTGATGGCACTGTTTACCTTGCGGACCAATATTGTCTCATTGCTTCTTTGTACTCCACGACCTGCCTCCTGTATCCATCTGTGGTCTCTTTTCTTAGATAGATTCCAAACTCTTTGGGTCAGGCCAGATATCTTTTTTTGTTCTCTGTTCATAGACTGCCCTGCAAAATGGGTTCCTGGCTCATGTTTATGGCTCCTAAGTGCCTTGGCAATACATATAAATAATTCATGTTCCCAGGCACCAAGAGAGAGGTTCTCACACTGAAGACATGTAGGATTTCTCTGAACATTTTATTAATGCACATGCATGGCTTCCAGAACACACTATGAAATTACTTGGCCCTCTCAATTGTAGCTAAACGAAATGGCAATCTCACTAAGAAAATTGTTCCTTGAACTGAAATGTGAGCTCTTGTCTATTTGTTACGCAAATTGCAGCTATAACTAACTTGAGTCTGGAGGAGGATTGATTCTTCGCCTTCTGTGAGCTCTAACTTCATTACAGTAATACCAACGTGAAAGAAATCATACCCAAAGGAAATACCAATCAGGAAAAACTGCTTCAAAGGAGCACAAAGCATACTAGTGAAAAATGATGCGCTATCATGTCAACAGACACTTCTAGTTTAATTTCCTTAAAAGTACCAGGCCCTTTGAAATAATGCCAGTCTTGACAACTTTCTTTCCATGCCTTAAAAGAACACAAACTAACTTTCCAGTCTTTATTAATGATTTACAATAGAAGAACCATAGGGACAAGGCAAATATTGTATTGTACCCTGATGAGATCTATACATACTGTACCGAGTAGCAGCAGGTACCTGTAAATGATACATGCAGTGTTCCGGCATGTGCTGCAGTTGTTGAGGTCTTGGCCAGTGCGGTAGAAGTTGCGCCTGCAATAGACAAGAGTCACTGTCATTTATATAAAAAAGCTTTGAACTGAGAAGCTAGGATTATAATAAATCAGACCAGCCTTTATAGGCATTTTTAGGAGACTACTCACAAATTTAACACTGAAATTTGTTGCTAAGGGTCTGGTTTAAAACCAACCAAAGCACGTACATTTATCATCCTGAACCTCTGACCTAAAACTCATTTAAACTGTGGTGCAGATATTGTGCTCAGGGGATTCTCTGGAAAGCAGGTGGTTTTGTACAGCTGTTATCTTCTATAAGAATAATGTGGCAAGAACAGTTCAGTTGTAAGAGCACCTCTTGATTCGAATGCATTTGAAACCGTTTGCCATGTTTTCTGTACATTGAAACTGTATCTTTTTTTTTCTTGCTTTCTATTTTCCACTCTCTTTTCTTTTGTCCTTTCCTTGGGACAGAAAAGGAAGACAGACAAGCATTTTCACTGAAGAGTGCCACAAAAGGCAAATGGACATAAATGGCTTAATCAAAAAAAAAAAAAAACCCCAACCCAATACCCATGTTCTTTTGTGGTTTCTCCTATTTCAGCCTGTAGCTGCTGGACAAGGCTTTGTGTATTTTAAAATTAATTGAAGAAAACAAACACTTCTCTTTGTGGCTACCGTGAAAGTTGACAAAATGTACAAGCTGACTGGGAGGGTTGCAGAATGGCTGTCACTGGAGATGGTCAAGGCTTGGCTTGACAGTCATCTGTCAAGAGTAAGTTGGGGACAACAGCAGTAATGTAGTCCTGCTGCAGAGATGTGTTGTGCCTGGCTCCTTCCATTCCAGGTGTGCAATTCATTGAAGTCAATGGCAGCTCTATCCGCATGTAAAGTGTATAATCATATCCAAAATGATTTGCTGATTGCTAACCTCAGGCTGTTCTTTTCAGGAGTGGTAGTGTTGTTACTCACAAAACAATGGGAACAATTAGCATCAAACAAGGGTGGGAGAGGGGGAGGATAGGACAGAATTGTCTGGCCCCTGGCCAAGCTTCTTAAGTAAAGTAATTGTCATGGGGTAAGAGGGAAGGTCCTTTCATAAATTGATAACTGGTTAAAAGATAGGAAACAAAGGGTAGGAATAAATTATAAGTTTTCAGAATGGAAGGAAGTAACTAGTCGTGTCCCCCAAGGGTCTGTCCTGGGACCCATCCTATTCAACTTATTTATAAATGATCTGGAGAAAGGGGTAAACAGAGAAGTGGCAAAATTTGGAGATAACAAACTGCTCAAGATAGTTAAGACCAAAGCAGACTGTGAAGAGCTTCAAAAAGATCTCACCACACAAAATGGCAAATGAAATTTAATGTTGATAAATAGAAAGTAATGCACATTGGAAAAAATAATCCCAACTATACCTACAATGTAATTTAGCTACAACTACCAAGAGAGAGATCTTGGAGACATTGTGGATAGTTCTCTGAAAACATCCACTCAGTGTGCAGCTGCAGTCAAAAAAGCAAACAGAATGTTAGGAATTATTTAAAAGGGGATCGAGAATAAGATAGAGAATATCTTATTGCCTCTATATAAAACCATGATACGCCCACATCTTGAATATTGTGTATAGATGTAGTCGCCTCATCTCAAAAAAAGGTATATTGGCATTGGAAAAGGTTCAGAGAAGGGCAACAAAAATGATTAGGGGTTTGGAATGGGTCCCATAAGAAGAGAGATTAAAAAGACTGGGAATTTTCACCTTAGAAAAAAGGAGACTAAGGGACGATATGATAGAAGTCTATAAAATCATGACTGGTGTGGAAAAAGTAAATAAGGACAAGTTATTTACTTGTTCTAATAACCTAAGAACTAGGGGTCACCAAATGAAATTAATAGGTAGCAGGTTTAAAACAAACAAAATAAAGTTTTTCTTCCCTCAGCACCTGTGGAACTCCTTGCAAGAGGATGTTGTGAAAACTAGGACTTTAACAGGGTTCAGAAAAGAGCTAGATAGATTCATGGAGGATACGTCCATCAATGGCTATTAGCCAGCATGGGTAGGAATGGTGTCCCTAGCTTCTGTTTGTCTGGAAATGGATGACAGGGGAGGGGTCACGTGATGATTATCTGTTGTGCTCACTCCTTCTGAGACATCTGGCATTGGCCACTGTTGGCAGTCAGGATACTGGGCTGGATGGACCTTTGGTCTGAGCATGCTGCGTGGGGCTCTGGCGATGATTTAAAGGGCCCAGGGCTCTGGCTACCATCACTGACACAGTATCAGTGGTGGTGGCCAGGAGCCCCAGGCCCTTTTGAATCGCTGGTCCTCAGGGTAGTTCCTGCCCTCCCCCACCGTTCCCTCTCCCCCATCAGTGGGCCTGTCACCAAATGATTCGAGAATGACAGATTGAAGCCTGTCACTGAGGCTGACACAGAGCCGCTGAGGAGCTTTGCAGTAATTCAGTTGCCAACAATGTGGGAACAGAATAAAAAGGAAGAACACATGTTGCAGAATGGTCTGTGCTTCATTTTCCGGCGCTGCACCCTTCTGGGCTATTCACATGCATAATCATCAACAAGGCTTTTGTCTAAGGATGGCTGACTCTATTTTTGTTCTTCTCTTCTACCGGTATAGAAAGGGGTTGGGGAAGATATCTTTCTCCTTGGAGATTACGGAAAATTAGCAGAACTACTTCATGGAGGTTTCACGACTACATGCCCTGAGCTATCGCCATGGCCCCAGAAGGATTGTGTGGCAGTGGAGCATTCAGCTCCAATTTGCACCTCTCTTGTTCATTCCCTGCATGTTTCTGTAAAGTCTCTGGCCTCATAGCCTGAGCCCAGGTCCTGCCCATCCTGCTGTTCCTTCTGCCCAGTGACCTTCTGCAAGTGTGGAAGGAAGTGCAGGATGTCCACTTTACTGTAGTCAGTGGTAAGGATTAAATACTGCTAATGTACATGGCCTGAGTTTAATAGTAAGGATGGTAATTGTACACATAGCTCCGTTTTACATGCAAATGACCCATGCTGGACATTTTCATGTGCAATTATCTTATTTGCATTTCATTACTGGTAATTACGAAAGCAAATTATGTATGCAGCTAACTGTTTTCCTGGTGCATGTAGCTTGAAAAAAAAAACCAGAAAGACCCTTACACTTCTTTTGCATGCACAAAGGATTGATTGATTATTTGCAACATTTAAAAAAAAAAGTTAGACACCGTCTCTAACTATTGTGTTAACTACATAAAGAGTTCTGAAATGTAATCTCAGCAAATATACTCCACATCTGAGCTTGTGAAATTCTGAACCTTATAAAACTCTGTGTTTGTGTGTGTGTATGTATGTGTGTGTGAACCTTATACAACTCTGTGTGTGTGTGTGTCTGTGACATGTCAGTTTGACATTTTTAATAGGAAGTTGCTTGATCCTGCCACTGTTACCTGTGTGTCGCACTTGCAGAGTTGTCCCATTGAAGTCTGAAATCTAATGCATATGAGTAATGATTGCAAGACAGAGCTGGTGATTGGCTGGATAATACATAAAGCCTTAATGTGGATCATGAACTTTTACTTTCTGTATTGGTAATCACAGAAGGGAAAGTAATAATTCCATAACTTTTGCTGGCATTTCTTTAAACATGTTCTAGTTAATGATTTTTATGTGGTGTGTATAGTACATGTAAGGGTCTGAATTTGCAGCCAAAGAGAATGAATGTCCCAACTAACTTGCACAATGTTTACAGCACGGGGGTAGAAGGGAAAACATCTTTAAGCTGCTCTATGTGCCTTATATCTGTTTTGAAGGCATCACCCTAAGTAGTGAGAGGAAAAGTTCAATTTCCATGTTCTTTCATATCTCCAAGCAATTAATGCTATCTGTTATCATGCCCTTTTTTCTTGTCACATAGAAATGTGGTGCTTTTAACTGGATTCAAGCCACCAGTTTATAGGCCACATGATATTTATTTTCTGACAAGGGTTCTGAATCAAAATATGAGTGGACAACATAGATAAGCCCTAACTGAGTCAATGTTCTGTAAACTTAGTGCTAATTAAAGCCAAAATATAAAACACTTCTTTAACCTGTAGTGACTCAAGAATATAAAACAGTAGATAGAATATGCTTTTTCAAATACTTCTTTAAATATTTCAAAGGAAGATTTGCAGTAGCAACGATTAAAAGAAAGCAAAATGCCACTTTGGATTTTTGGATAAATTACTTAGCAAAATAATTTTTCAATATTAAAGTACACCATACCCTTCACTGAGGGCTCTAGCTTTTTCCAGGTCTTGAATTACATTCAAAAGCACTTTAATCTTCTCCTGGTTTGAGTGCAAAGATTCCTCTATGGACTGCAGCCTGCCTTGTAGGGCACATAGATCTCCATGTGCCAAGTGAATTTGATTAATGTCTCTAATCTCTTTGTGGGTTTCTGGTTTCATTGCATTCCCTGGAAGATGGGACTTTATGTGAAAGTCTTCTAAATAATTGCTATGCTCTGGAACACAGGACGGTGTCGAAATTTTATCCGTTTCTGTGTGACACAAGGGAACAGACTGTGACTCATTACTGCTGCTCAATGATGCCCGTCCATGATTATCCTTAGTGAGCACCGTACACTCAGAATCTGTTTCAGGCGCTGTTGGCTGTTGATGAACTCCGAGAAAACAGTGTGGTGAGCTCTGATTTGATGGAGGGGATAGTGGAGTGGTTTCATTAGTGCTAGAGTCATTAGCACATACAGGTAACTCCAAAACACTTTTTTCTTCACAAGAGTCATAATGTGGATGAATGTCATTGCAGTTACTGGCATTGCTTAAGCAGGAGGGAGATCGTCCTGATTTGGATGACCATGTACAGTTTTCATTGGATTGGCTTACAGTAGGATGAGAACGTACTAAATCTGTGGACTTGTCTGGAGTGTAAATGTTAGCCTTCTTGTCCTGCGGAGAATTTAACTGTATGTATTCAGGCACCTGTGTGTAAACAGTTGCCTTTTCCAGTATTGTGGAAGTATCTGGGTCTGAGTGGATAGGCCCGTTACTTTGTGCTTTAGACGCACTTGGAAATAACCGATTGGATGTCTTGGCTCCTCTAGATCCATCTTCCAAATGTCCCGTTATTCTCAAGTAAGAGAGGTCCAAAGTCATGTCTTGTTCAGAAAGATCACCATTGACTTGGATGGAGCATTCAGACTCGGTTGACATTTCCATTAAAGACTTACTTGTTGTGAGTTTTTTCTTTTTAAAAACGGGAAAGTGCTTCCTGAGGCTGGGAGACGTTTGAATAGCAATATTCCGATGCCCTTTCTGAGCCCTTGGGAAAGAGAGAGAATAGTTTGGGTGGTGCCTGGACATTTGTGCCTTTCCGATCATTAGTGTTGTGTCTTTGGTGGGTTTAGCATCCGTTTCAGTGGCACCAATTGGCTTCTTGTTTGTACTGTCATCTTTGAATCGGACTTGCTGGGACTTGCTCCTGCGGTGGTGTGGCTGTCGCATGAAATCAACCGAATCCAGGCTGTTCCGCTTGAGTAATACAGGGCGCATTTTCTTGTTTTGCTGGGCCATTGAGTCACAGTTTGAAGCCTGCAAGTAATAAATTTCCCTGTGACCCATTTCATCAGGCCATTGTAGGAGCATCTGGTGGTTACGTCCCAGATGCAAATGAAGACTTTAACTATCAATTAGAAAACTAAGTCTTTTCATTCTGTTGGGGCTTATTTATATTTCTAGGTAACCTATTCTGTTTTGAGATATTCTTTCAATTTCTCCCCACATTTGCCAATTTTTTTTACGACAGAGAAAATTAATAGACCAATCACCAAGATAAACTAAATAATTTAAATATCCAATCAAAGAAGAGCATTACTGGGGAGAGAATTTGGAATTCTTAACATGTGCAGTCTGAAATTAATCTTGTTTCTCATACAACAAATGTATAAATTACAGAAGTCAAGATGTGTTAACTGTTAACAAATGTAAAGATAATTTGGCCAACCTCCTTTTCTAATGCATATTTAAATAACAGTTAACCCTCCAAAAGAGGTTCAGATTTTGAACTGTGGATCACTTAAATATTTCTGATTTGCATAGAATGTAAATAACATGCATAAAAACTGTCTTGGGCACTTGCTTTTCTGATGCATATCTTTTCTGTAGGAATATAACCATTAATATTGAACTGAAATTCTTCCTGCAGTGGTGTTGATCTTTCTTCTTGACCCATCTTTTCACCTTTAGCACCTGAAACTAATCTTCTCAATGACCAAACAAAACTAGCGGCTTCGGACTAAGCAAATATGTAGCATCAAACCGGATTCAGTAACTGATGTATGGTCTTTGCTCTAGTTCATGCAAGTACAAGACTGAGCATGTCTGAGGTACTGTAACATTCAGATGAGATCTGGAAACACTTTGGCCTCAGGAGAGTGGTCCAGACCAGATAGTCAGCATTTGCAGAATAGCAGACAAGTGTTTTCTGAAAGTAAAAAGACAACAGTTGCAATTGAACACTGTTGAATACCAGTGAAAAATTTGCTGAATACTTATTCCTTCCTGCTGCTTCTAAATATTTTTCACCTGCAATACTCATGAGAACTTCATAGTGGGATGTCTTAAATGGAAACTGAAAGATGATTTGTCAACACTGTGAAACACAAGGATATTTATCTACTGTGAAATATCTGAACACATTCTAAAATATTTTCACAATGTATATTCAATAAACCAGGTGTATTTCCTCTGGTGGTGTGATCAGGGTAGCACACTGATGCTAGGTATGGGTCTGAACTCGAAATTGCAGATGTGGACCTCCAAACACTTTGGAGAAATCTAGTTCCAGATCTCAAGTTAGCTGCTTGGGTTCATTGTGTTTACAGTGGCTAGAAGTTGAAAAATGCATATGAAAGCTCTTGAACTTAGAGCAAGTTAGGGTACAAATTGGGGCAAATCAGCAATTTTAAAAAATAGTAGTAATTCATTCTGCAATTAAAAAAAATTACATGATTAATTGCACTGTTACTAGAATACCATTATTGAACTATATTTAAATATTTTTTACATTTTCAAATATATTGATTTCAATCACAACACAGAACACAAAGTGTACAGTGCTCACTTAATATCTATTTTTGATTGCAAATGAATGCACCTTTAAAAATCAAAAGAAATAGGGTTTTTTCAATTTACTTAACACAAGTACCAAAGTGCAATCTTTCTATTATGAAATTTGAACTTACAAATGTAGAATTTTTCTTGCTTCAAACACCATTCCAGAGGACATGTGTCCATGCTGAGGATGGGTTTTGCTTCATAATGATCCAAAGCCATGCGGACTGATGCATGGTCATTTTCATCATGAGCCAGATGCCACCAGCAGAAAGTTGTTGGGTTTTTTTTGGTGGTGGTTTGGGTGCTGCAGTTGACACATCGGAGTGTAACCATTTTTAGAATTCTGAAAGCATGCTCTACACCTCAGAATCTGAAACTTGGGTTGAGTGTTGTTGCTATCGTTAGAAATTTCACATTGATCCCTTCTTTACATTGTATCAAATCTGCAACAAAAGTGTTTTTGAAATGAACAGCATCTGCTAGGACATCCTTTGAGATGGCTGTAATGTGGAATATGTGGCAGAATACAAGTGGCACAGAGCTGGAGACATGCAGCTCTCTCACAAGGAGTTCAGTCACAAATTTAAGTGAGACATAAACACATGAGTGGTGTCAACATGGAAGCTTAGCTCTGGAATGATGGCTGAAGCATGAAGAGGCCTATTCATCTTTAGTGAGTCTGGCACATAAATATCAGGTGACGTCAGCTACAACTGTGCTGTGCGAATACCTATTCTTGCTTTCAGATGACATTGTAATTAAGAAGCGGGCAGCATTATTTCTTGTAAATGTGAACAAATTGGTTTCACTTAGTGATTGTCTGAAGAAGTAGGACTGAATGGACTTGTCGGCTCTACAGTTTTACATTGTCTTGGTTTTGAGTGCAGTTACGTAACCAAAAAATATATAAAAATCTACATTTGTAAGTTGCACTTTCATGATGGAGATTGCACGATGGTGCTTTCATGAGGTGAACTGAAAAATACTATTTCTTTTAGTTATCACTAGAAGTTTTATCCGCCATTGCTCGGTCCTTAACTCAATTAATTTTTGTTTCTCTTCATTTAAATCATTGCTCTGGGGTGGGGCTGGGGATGAGAGGTTCAGGAAGCAGCCTGTCCCAGGGAGAGAAAACTTCCCCAGCCCTCTCTCACTACAGCAGCTTAGGGCCATGTGAATATACCTCTCCATAGCCACGGCAGCTCCATCAGGCACAACTGGGGGAAGGGTATATGTCCTCTCCGCTGGCATAGGCCCAGGTTTGCCTGCCCCCTCTGCTTCCCAGTCAGTGAGGAATGCAACAAACTGCGCACTTCCCCCTTGCTCCCTGACAAAGGGGAACAGCCAGCAATGTAACATCCCTGTATGAATGGGAGGGGGAAACTTCTCACTTTTGTATGGTTGTATGCAACCCCTGGATGAATTGGGGTAGGGGAAGCTGCAGTCCCCCTCGCCCTCCCTAAAATGCACCTGGAGGCTGGGGGTTGGGCAAGTCCCAGGGGGCTGATTCAGAATCTTTCTGTACGGTTTTCTGAGAAGCAATCCCATTCCTGGCATATCCCATTTTCCTGGCACAACCCAACCCTGACCTTGCTTTAAGTTATGATAAGAGGAAGCTACCTCCCAAATTTGGTAGTCCTAGCTCTTTCCCTTTAGGAGTAATTCTTGAACAAATAGACCAATGGATGCATGCACAGACAAACTCTCTCAAATATATAGTAGACTGAATAGTGCAGATATTTGTCATAAAAAGAAAATGAGCTCTGTATGCTTTGTACTCTGTATTGTCATTGAAAGATATATTTGAAAATGTAGGGAAAAATCCAAAAATATGAATTGGCATTCTGTTGCTCAACAGTGTGATTAAAACTGCACTTAATTGTTATTAATCTTTGAGTTAATCTCACCATGATTAATAGACAACACTAATTCGGGTCTAATTCTGGGTATTTATTTTGCAATGTGAGTGCATCACAAATATAGTGGTGTGGATATGTATGTAGCCTAGGACCCATCAGAGAGGGTGATGTTGGATCAAGTTAAATGGTACAAGTGGAGCCTTGTGAAATGTCTTTCTGAGACGTATGTATGAATGAAATATGGCTCATGTTCACCTAAGTCTCTCTTCCAAGAAATTAGTCCCATCTCTCTGTTCTACTAAGCTACATTTTATCATTTCTATTTCTCATCTCATAAAATACCCATGAACGTTTTGGTTGTACTGTAAATCTTACCTTGCTGAAAAATTGTTAAACCGATAGCTCAATCATAAACAGATTTATCTGTTATAAATAGAGAGATCAATTAGTATGCAGAAACCTGTTATAACCTTTTTTCTGCGGCCATGGAAGAAATTGCCAACGATTATCGAAATGTTTACTTTGCACTGTTAACCCTTTCTCGACTACACTTTGATCACTGGACTAATATATCTGCCTGGAATCCACAACATTCTAAGCTACCATGTACATTGTGAGAATAATTTATTACAAAAATAACGTTTTCTCCTTTTCTTTACCCCTCCCCCCCAGTGTTCAGAGTTGGGTGAAACAAGACATCAATGTTAGAAAACGGAAGGCCAGGCTTGGCTTTTGTCAGCTCTAGCCCAAAGACAGTTTTAAAACCCGCTTGCACTCCAGCTGCCAGGACTGAGATGGGATGTTGTGATGGACCATTTTCATGGCAAGCACATTGTACTTCACCTTGGCAGCATGTGTACATGCATACGGGACACTCTCTTTATTCACCCACATACTGAGCACATTTCAAACACCAGGAAGTGCTGCAGTGAGATCATTTTATTGTACCTCTTGCTCTGAGATAATAGTGTCTTTCTCATCTCTGCACATCAGGACACAAATCTCGGGAACCCATTTGCTTTGCAAATTGTTAATGATAAAGCTACTGGAAAAAAAACAGTTCGGGACATGTTAAAGGAGAGCTGTTCTGAACCTTTATTTTGGAACAGAATACTTTAAAACACCTTGGGATAGAACTTTCTGTTCAAATTCTCAAAATACTTGTGGTTAGTGTAGAAAAGCCATTTGTAAACAATTAAAATAGAATTACTGCAGTAAAGGAAATTTGAACTCTGTTAAAATGGGTTACATTTTAAAAGTCATCTTTACAAGCATGTACTAGGCTAAAGTTATTTGAGTGTAAGCCATGATTCCTTGGTTCTGTGAAAAAGCCACAGTAGAAGATCTGGTAAGTGAATTCCTCAAGATCTCTCGTGGGTTAATTTTTAAAAGGGATGGAGCCCAGTCTCCCTTTCCTGAACCCAGTCTTCACTCTCAAACTGAGGGGAAAGATCAGAATATCTCAGCTACCTGAATTTATGCCTGTAATGAGGTGATTTGACAAGAAATATATGGAATCCAGGTGCAAACTTTGCCATAGTGAATTATACTTGAAAACAGGAAGGCTTTCCACGTTCACTTCATATTCTTTGCTGAAGTTTTCCTGTCTATAAAATGGGGATAGTACAGTAATACTTTTATCGAATTGTGAGGTCAAGTGTTTATAAAATAAGAAAACATAGGAATGGTCAGACTGGGTCAGACCAAAGGTCCATCTAGCCCAGCGTCCTGTCTTCCGACAGTGGCTGGTGCCAGATGCTTCAGAGAGAGTGAACAGAAAAGGATAATTTATCTAGTGAGAGATCCTCTGTCATCTGTCATCCGGGCTGTTAACAGTCAGATATGTAGGGACACTCGGGGTGTGCCTAGACTACAGGGTTTTGTCGACAAAAATGGACTTTTGTCTACAAAACTATACCTGCGTCTACACTACCGCTGAGTTCTGTCGGCATAATGTCGACAGAACTTGGCAGTTTTGTTGACGGCGGTAAACCTCATTCTACGAGGAATAACGCCTTTTTTTGACAGAGTTCTGTTGACAGAAGGCATTATTGCATCTACACTGTCCTTTGCGTCTACATTCTCGTGTCGACAAAGCGGCTTGCTTTGTCGACAGAACTGAATGTAGTCTAGACGCTCTTTGTCGACAAAAACCTGTAGTCTAGACGTACCCTCAGAGCATAGGGCTGCCCACCCATGATTATTTTGGATAATACCTATCGATGGACCAATTCTTCATTAGCTTATCTAATTCTTTTTTGAACCCAGTTATACTGTTGGTTTTTCACAACATCTTCTGGAAATGTGTTCCTCAAACTGACTGTGTATTGTGTGAGGTAGTATTGTTTGTTTTAAACTTACTAATTTCACTGAGTGTTCCCTGTTTCAAATTCTTTGAGATCAGTAAAGTACTATTGAAATGAAGGTTATCATTAAAGTCAGTTGCTTGTAGTTACTGTTCTAAAATGGCATTTCTTCTATTTGATGTGTTCGACACAATATGTGTATGTTCATTTTGTAGGATCAGGGTGAAAGTAACTTCTTACAGGTGCTGTCATATCACAACCCGCCCCAGGGCAGGAGGAGTCAGGAGACTGGGAGAGGCGGGTGGTGCCTGTAAGAATTTTAAGTGTCGGGAGCAGAGCTGGGGGCTCAGGGTCAAGGGTCAAGGGTGGGGATGGGTTGGGAGTGCAGGGGTCAGGGTAAGGAGTGAGGAGGGGTTCAGGGAAGAGGACTGGGGATGTGGGGATGCAGGATTCAGGGTGGGGGGGATGAGGTGTGGCAGGAGTGTCATTTCAAATTTTGGTAGAGGGGGGACTTGTGTATGCTGTGTTGGGGGGCAGAGTGAAAGCATGGGGAGCAGACTGAGGACAGTGGCTTCAGCAGTGTTACTGAGCATGTTTAGTCCAAGACAAGCAGCAAATCGGGGGTGGTGAGGGTGTTGACCCCTCCGCCCTCCCCCCCGCCACACACACATCCCAACTCTTTCCAGGAGTTACTTGAAAACTCTAGGTTTTTTGTGTGAGATAATGTAACCATTAGCTGACAGGAACATTGTATCTAACTCCTATATAAAAGAAAGAAAATTAAATTAAATAAATATAAGATCCACTGACCTATCCTACTAATGTATTCTGACATCTTGTGGCAAGCCGTGAGACATTGTCAAGATTCCTGGGCTCTATTTCAACTCTGGGAGGGGAGTGGGGTCTAGCGGTTACAACAGTGGGCAGCTACATTTTGGTTCTATATAAGAACATCAGAATGGCCTTACTGGGTCAGACCAATGGTCCATCTAGCATCTTGATCCATTTTGGCTAATAGCCATTGATGGACCTATCCTCCTTGAACTTACTTTCTTCTTAAAGAACCTTGTTATAGTTGGGGCCTTTCCAGCAGAGTCAGGCAAAGAGTTGCACAGATTGACTGTGAAGAAATAATTTTTTTTGTTTGCTTTAAATCAGCTGCCTATACATTTAATTTCATGAACTTCTTGTGTTAGTGAAGGAGTAAATCACATTTCCTTTTTGCTATTTCACAAACCATTCATGACTTTCTAGACTTCTAACATATCCCCTCATCCTTTAGTCTTTTCCAAGCTGAAAACTCCCAGTCTTTCTTACCCCTAATCATTTCTGTTGCCCTTTCAGTATCTTTTCCAAATCCAATATATCTTGGGGTTTTTTTTTGATGGGGCAACCAGATATGCAATATGATATTTTCTGTCTTATTGTATATTCCTTTCCTAATGATTCCCAGTATTCTGCTAGCGTTTTAGATTGCCGCTGCACCTTGAGCAGATGTTTTCAGGGAACTTTCCACAATGATTCCAAGATTTCATTCTTGAGTGATAATAGCTATTTTAGACCCCATCATTGTTGTATGTCTCGTTGGGGTTATATTTTCCATGTACATTCCTTTGTGTTTATCAACACTGAATTCCATCTGCCTTTGTGTTCCCCATTAACTCAGTTTTGTGAGTAATTTTGTGTCATCTGCAAATTTTGCCACCTCACTATTTACCCCTCTTTCAAGACCACTTAGGAGTAAGTGGAACAGCAGTGGTCCAAATGCACAGTGCTGGAGCACATGGGCACATGTTCTTTTCCCCCTGACTTTTAAGTGGAGTACCTGGCAATGTTTTCATGGTCCTCTAACAAGCCTTCAGTTACGTGAATGACAAACCTTTTGTTATATTAATCTCCTGCCTCCCTCTGTTGATAAACTCCCTGCCTCAAAGGCAAAGCTGGAGGAAGCACAAATGCTGTTGCAATTGAGAGCTGCCTCTGGAGCTAGGGCAAGCGCTTTAAGCAGACCTTAAGTATGAAATCCAGGGGTTCAAACTTTAGGGGGATGGGATGTGGAGGGGTGCAGGAGTCAGGGCAGGAGGTTGGGAGGCTCAGGGTAGGGGGTTGGTGTGTATAGGGGGAGTATGGGGAGGGCAGGGGACTCTGAATCCCTCTGCCCCGAGATTCATACCAGGATGCTGCTTGCTCTTCCCTTTCCTGTCCCTGTCAAGGAGCAATAGAAGGGGGGAAAGCAAACGGTGCCCCTGTATCAGTCTTTGTGTGTGTGTGAGGGGAGGGATCATCAGCCTTTTACCCTCCCTAATGGCACCCTGGGGAGATTCCAGGCTGGTAGGGGCTGCCCCCAACCAGCCCCTCTAACCTGCCCAGTTGCCCGCTGCTTAGCACGGCAGCCTGCAGAAAGCCCTGAGAGCTGGGTTGGAGTGTGCCAATGCTCCTCTTGCAGCCAGGTGCCCCAGCCAGCTGGCTCCTTAGCAGAGTGGTGCACTGAGGTGCACTGGCTTACTTTCACCTGTGCGGGATGATAGCACAGATAATGGAAACAGATTATGATAAAGTTGCTAGTCATATGACACCATATGGCAGATGATAATGTATGATGCAATATTAAAAGGGAGGTAGGGCAACCTTGCTTCAGTTATTTTACTGCTGTTGAGATGGTTTCAACCTTCGCTATTTTGACATTATAAACAACAGTGGCTCAATGTCTGTTTGGTAGTTGGTATCAAGCAGAATGCTCCAAAGGTCGGTTCCAGTGCTGGTTTTATTCAACATCTTTATTATTGACCTGGATGAGGGGATGGATTGCATTCCCAGCACGTTCATGGATGACATTAAGCTAGTGGGAGAGGTAGATGTTCTGGATGGCAGGGATAGGGTCCAGAGTGAACTAGCAAATTGGAGGATTGGGCCAAAATAAATCTAATGAGGTTCAACAAGGACAAGTACAGAGTCTTGCACTTGGGATGGAAGAATCCCCAACTTTGACTGCTACAGGTTGTGGACCAACTGGCTAAGCAGCAGTTTGGCAGAAAAAGACCTAGGGGTTACAGTGGATGAGAAGCTGGATATAAATCAATAGTGTGCCTTGTAGCCAAGAAGACTAATGGCAGATTAAGCAGCATTAGGAGGAGCATTTATACCAGATCTAGGGAAGTGATTATTCCCCTTTATTCAGCACTGGTGAGGCCACATCTGGAGTATAGCGTCCAAGTCTGGGCCCCCCATTACAGATAGGATGTGGAGGCACTGGAGAAAATCCAGCGGAGGATAATCAAAATGATTAGGGGGCTGAAGCACATGACTTGTGAGGAGAGGCTGAGAGATTTGGGCTTATTTAGTCTACAGAAGAGTGAGAGAGAATTTGGTAGCCACCTTTAACTTTCTGAAGGAGGGGGGGGTTCACATGACATCACCACCAGATGGCACATGTATCACATTTATCTCCACCATCTCTCTCATTAATTTTCCAATCTTTTATGCAGCTTTTGAGACCTACCCATCCAAAAAATAGAATGACCTGCCAGAAAGATGTTTCCTTTTTGTTCCCAAATGTAAATCCCCAACAAACAAACAAACAACAATAACCAAACTGGGGGGCGGAGGGGGCCAACAAACAAACAAACACATGCATTGCCCCGATGTCTAAAATGTGCCATATACCAGTCCTGAACCGATGACCAGTTAAAAATCACCTGAACTTTAAACGTTGATTCCATTAATCTTTGGGATATGCAGATGACATGATGATACATGGACAAACGGCTCCTTGTCACTTTTGCAGATTCAGACTAACATAGCTACCCCTCTGATTCTTGAGTACAAGCACTCATGGAGGTACATGTATGTGCACATATATGCACACTTGTGTACACATCACACATGCACCAAATCTCTGCAGCAATAAAAGTAAAATTATGATGTCCAGATCTGAAATTCCTCCACAATTCACCGTTTAATGTTTAATCTATTTATTTCATTTCTTGTGCATAAAAAATCATTAGTTGAACACACATGCCAAATTTTGCAGTGTTATTAGCTGCTTCCCATAGAGAGCTGTTTTGCTGGCAGGCAGCTGGGCTACAATAAAGTTATTATTTTACAAATTATTTGAAATGGGAACTTTAGAAAATGCATATTTAAGCTTTTAAGGAAAGATAGAGCTTTTTAAATTGTCATCAGAATGCAGCAGTTGTGCCAAAGGAGAAAGCTGTGTCAGATGGCAGTTGTTTACACTGAGTACATGAATCTGTGAAAAGCCATATGAGTTAGGTACTGTTTCATCTATTGCCTTTGTCATATTTGGACATTGTTACATAGTTAACAATAATCAGAGTTAAGTCAATGAGAGTTTTGCTTATATAAGTATAATCATTTTAGGCCGAACCCTGTAGTAGAAAATTATTTATTTTAAATATTTGTCTTTCTAATAACTTTTTTTATCTTCCCTATGCTGTCTTACCCTTTCTCCGACCTATATAACAGAGGGTATGTCTACACTGCAAGGCTATTTCGGAGGTATCCCGAAATACCTACCCCGTGTCTTTTGAACACATCTGCTATTGCAAAATATAGAGGACCAGCTATTTCGGCATCCCTGTAAACCTTGTTCCACGAGGGATAAGGGATCTCTCGAAATAGTGTGTTATTTTGAAATTTGGCGCTGTGTAGAAGTGCCAAATTTCAAAATAGCCTATTTCGAAATAGAATCAAAATAAGATATGCAATTTGCATAGTGCAGATTGTGTTTCATATTTTGCGCTAAGGGTACAATGTAGATGCACCAGTATTGACATCCATTATGGAAAGGAATGATATGGTGATAAAGCTGTGACAATGTCATACATTCTATGATTCCTTATTCTGTCTTTATATGCAGAGAGACTCAAGATGCAAATGAGATCCTGGACTGGATTTTGACCACCCCCAAATTCAGGAGGTGTTTGAATCTGGATATGTTTCTATTTTTAAAAACTAGTTTAACCCTGTCAGAAACAGGTCCATCAAAACATGTTTTGGACAAACATGGTCTAAACAGAAATGTATAGTATCTTTTCTTCCTAATATTAAAGTAATCTTTTGATAGCTTTGCCCTATATACCATGTACTGAATGGAATGTAAATCATTCTGATTGGCTATTTTGTAGAAATGTGCTATTCATACAAATTTAAATGGGATCACACATAACAAAATCCATACAGCCACTTTTAAATTTTAATCTTTTAATAACAGTGACTTTGGTATAAAGCATTTTCTGGGGAATAATGACTGCTCGGGTTTAATGACCTTCTAACTTGCCTCAGGCCATCAGGTCTCCTCTTCTCCCTCATTTCCTGGCCAGCCATTTATTAATCCTCAGGAAATGCCTCATACTTCAATCATTATTGCTTAATTAGTACAGTTGCTGTGTTCCCGTGTCTTCATGCAGCAGTCACTGAAGCAAAGGTTCAGTTTGATGTTTGAAGGCTAATAATTATTGTTAATCTCCGTATTAATGACAGCTGTATTCCATATTTTTCTTGTCATTTAGTATAGAAATCTCATTTCCACATTTTACTTTAAATCAGCATACTTTGCAGTTTTTTGTGTTTATAATCTGCATCCCATCTTCCTAGAATGCTGGAGAATGTTTCTTCAAGCTAAATGTTCAATTGTTCACAAGAATTCCCTATTTGCCATGAGTGGAGATTTGTCTTGTGTATGATTCTGTTCTAAGGGAACCTATATTGCATGGATGGTGGGTAAAGTACCCTGTCCTATAGCCTTCTCATACTCCATTCCTGCCCAGACCCCTCCCCCTCCCTGCTGTCTCTCTCTTCTCTCTGCTCACTCATTCCATCCAAATCCCTGAACCCAAATACAGCAAATTATATTTGGAAAATCAGTCTTTATAAAAAAAATAATTTCTCAAGAAAATGGAGCTTGTTTTCCACTGCATGCCAGGTTGTGCAGACTGGACATGCAGAAGGTACATAATTAAAAGCACTAAATTGGGGGGAGGGGGAGAGAATGTCAGTCATAGTTTTTTTAATATATCCTAAAGTCTGTTGGAGATTTATTTGCAAAAACTTTGCAGTAAGGGTAAGTCAGTTGTCCTGATGAGTATAGCATTAAGTATTATGGAACACATTATGCAGCCCTTCTCTGTTTTACATTGTCTTCTTCATTATTTCTAAGCTGGTTTTACATTTTAAATATCTTAAGCCTTCATAAAGTAATCATTCCAGATTACTACATATTTAAATTCACTGAAACAAAGACATTATTTTAAATTAATTAGTCTGAGCGGTTTAATGTGTTATAACAAAGTTCATTTAGAAAAAGGGGACGCTATTTTGTGTGATTTTCATAGAAGACATATTTATGAAATTTGACTACATGTTTATGTTAAAAATATGTTTCCAAACATTTTAGGCATAATAAAAAATATATATTTTAGTAAGGCAATGATTTTGGTGGAGGATTCTCTTAAAACTAGTTCATCCAATAGTCAGAAGTAAAAGGGAAACTCATTTGCCCAGCTATTTGGAAGGAAAGGAATGTTGTCCCTTTAAGGGCTCTCTACAACAATGGGGTAAAAGGAGAGTAGGGATGGATAAAAAAAGGACTTTGGAAGCAAGTTTTTATACCATAGTAATTCAAATTAAAATGTGCATTTTAAATAACTGTGGTCTTTTGAAGAATGTATTTATTTGTTTGTTTGTTTAAAACTATGTCTGAAGATCCAAGCATTGAAGGCTAAAGCAGAATACTCAGATTGTGCATCTAAATATCTATGCAAGGATTTTTTAGAGATGTGGTTTTCATTAGTTTGTTTCTGAAGATTATAAATATTTAAAGCAAATTTTAAACTAAGGTCCCATAGACATAATGCACAACTGTTTTTGTCAGTAAATTCAGGGTTGACGCACTGGGAACTGAACAACAAAACTTTCGTCATTCAGGGTTGCTAACCCTGCTCCGTCCCCCGAAAGACGAAAGCTTTGCCATGCAGGTGCCATCTTGAACAGTGCGTTGTCATCATGAACGCTTCTCATTGTCAGTGAAAGTATTTTGTTGGCACAGCTACATGGCCCAACGTTTAGCCACAAGGCTGTGTCGCTAAAAGATGTGTGAGTCAGAGCTAAATACAAGATCAAACAGGTTAGCCGGGTAGTTAGCTCATATTTTAAGGGACAATTCAAAGTGAACTGGCTGTAGGAAGACTGTTAATTTACTGCAGAGACAATATGGGCAAAGGTCAAAATGGGTCTTTTACTGAACCAACTTCTCTTGTTAAGAAACAAGGGTCTGTGTAAGCTCAAAGCTTGTCTAGATAGTGCTTGGTCCTGCTACGAGGGGACTGGACTTGATGATCTCTCAAGATCCCTTCCAGTTCTAGTGTTCCATGAGTCTATAATCTCAGACAGGGGATAGTTTTCTATTTTTTGATGTCACAAACTATAGCTAGTTGGACAATGTTAGCTGACAATTTCACACGACTCTTGAGTCAACTGAACAAGATAAAACAGTACTATTAAGTGCAGTAGATAACTGCCAATTCTTAAATACTGATGTAGATAGTAGCAATTGATTCAGATGCTATTCTATGTCAGTCTTTTAGCTGTGTTACACTGTAAGGTAGTAAAGGGCAGCCTCCTTGGTGGTACGTTAGTTATTTCTAGTTCAGAATTTGTAAAGATACTTCTGTTCCTTTACTGAATTATCATTTCGGAGAAGCACTGACTATGGATTAAGCCCGTCTATAAATGGGGGGAAAGTAATACTGACTATGTAACTTTGTAAAGCGCTTTGAGATGTATGGATGAAAAGAGCTATATAGAAGCTAAGTATTGCTATCAGTAGTAGTATGACCTGCAGCCAATATTTCTTATAAATATGTTCTTAGCTAACAGTAGCATTTTAACTCAGGTAATAGGCTAGAGAGCCACTGAGATGGAGGGTGGCCCTTGGGGCTGTTTCCTGGTTTGCTGACAAAACCACTGACACAAACCTCCTTGCTCTTTGGGGTTTCTCACCACACTGTCCTGCGGGGCAAGGTGTCCTGGTCTCCCCCAGCCCAGGCACAGCGCTGAGATCACCGCCCCTGTCCCTGAAGAGCAATACCGCTTCAGGTCTGAGGAGAATGCAGTTTCAGGCACAGCTTCCAGGAAACCAACCCCCAAATGGGACCTGACCCCTAAATAAATCATTCAGGCAAGCCTCCTTTAACAATGAAAGGAGGATGTATGCACTGATTACTCCCCCAGGAAACAGTTATTTACACTGGGCTTGATAGTAAATAAAAGTGATTTTATTAAGTACAATCAGTAGGATTTAAGTGGTTGCAAGTAAAAACAGATAGAGCAAAGTGAATCACAAATTTAAAATAACAGAAAACGCACAGCAAATTCTAAAACATTAAAACTCAGTGCAAACTGACCCTAAATCTGTTCTTATTTCAGCTAAACCTCCAAGCCAGGGAAGATCTTTTTCCCCTGGGATCTCTTGTCTATTCTCTTGGGAGTGTCATGCCAGTCAAAGACAAGGAGCTTACACACTTTGCATCTTAAATAGCCTTCCTTCTGGGAGGGAATTCTTTGTTTCTACATTCCCCCCTTCCATGGAAAATTACCTGGTCAGATCCTACAGTTGAGTGGTCACATGTATTCCTAAAACCAACTACTGCTTACACTCAAAGGATAAAAGGAGTTATTTACAGGTGATCTCCCAGACATTGAGGGAAACACCCTTGATGACTTTCGTTTGCACATTTAAAGCCATAAACCCTTCTAAACTCCATATTCTAACTTGACATACAAGAGTGATAAATACACCAGAATAAGATATACCGGTCCAGCCGATTATGACATTAAAATGGATAGGTTACATGAGATATTTTGTCCAAAGCATCTTAGAACGATGCATATTTGTATTCATAAGTCAATTTCACAAAGCATGGGATGAGGGTCCATCACAATCACCTGAAAGCTGTCTGGGAGCCCATTAACTGAGTTGGTCCCTCCGCAGTTCCGTTTCCAGGTTAGAAAGGTGTAACTTTCAATCACATCATCACTTTCGTTGTTTAATATTGTCTCCATGAAGATACCAAAGTTCACTTAGAAAGCATCAGTGAAATGCATGTTTACTATTTACATTTTGGGAAGTGTTGATGGTGTTTCAAGCCCTAGCCATGTAAATATCAGAAACAAAACAGTAATCATGACAACAGGGATCTTTTGTTTAGATGGACATTATACAGTAATACAGTCACAGATATGCATTCCCATTTTACAGCTGAGGAAATTTATGCACAGGTAGCCAGATGTTTAAAGGTGTTTATGTACCCTTCAGCTGCATATGGGTGTCTAGTGCAGTTTTCAAAAGTGAGGCACTCAGGCACTTTTGGAAATCCCAATACAGCCCTATCTGCACCTTTAGACAGGTAAATACCTTTTAACATCTATAACACATGTTTCCTGGACAGCACCACTGTGCTTCAGCACTCAGTCTATCCCATCAAATATGATTCCTTGTTGCCAATATAAGGCCAGGTCTACACTAGACCTGGAAGGTCGGCTTAAGGTACGCAACTCCAGCTATGTAAAATACGTAACTGGAGTTGGCTCACCTTAAGCTGAGTTTGATGCCGTCCTCACTGTGGGAGGCTGACAAAAGCAAACGCTCCCATCAGCTTCCCTTACTCCTTGCGACTGCTGGAATAAAGACACTGGCCGGAGCTGCCCTCAGTGTTCGATTGACGGGTGTATCCTAGACTCGCTAAATCGACCACCAAAACGTCAGTCTCTGTGAGGAGAGTGAAGATGTGCCCTAAGAGATGCTAACATATGAAGTCTGAACTAACTTCTTGACCTCTGACATACTTTCAGGACAGGGTTGTGAAATTTTGACAGGAAGATATGGGAATGTATTAAGATATAGGTATGTATAGGAAGATATAGGTATGTATTAAGTATTAGATTCTCCAAGGTTAGTCACTTACCATGTGCAATTAGTTCACTTGGAGGAAAAGAAATCAAACAGTATAATGTTCGCTGTTTCCTGACAGTGCTGGCAGCTTAATATGTCTGCAAACTCCTATGATTTAGTGCCTGCTGCTAGCCAACAGCACCCAAAGCACTCTGGATGTTTTAGCACACAGCTTTCATTGCAAAATGATTAATATCCTTAAAATGTCTTTATGAAACTGATAATAGCCGTTACTAATGGCACATTAAATAGTTAACAGTGTGTTTGCAAAAAGGAAATTACTAATAGATATTAAGGCACCCATTATAGAAATAATAAAAGAACAATATCTCCTAAATCCAAATGTGACATGATTAATGTTTGGTTGTAGCCATATAAACTGTTGCTTACATCATAGAAGGACTGTTCTCTAGGATTGTCTGTTGCTGGTAACTGGATATGGCAGTTGTTTCTATTTCAGATATGTCACCTTGGTTCCCCTTGTTCAAAAGGCTCATGGGCATGCCAGTTATGTAGTCAGTCTGTGTAATTACATGCTTTTACAGCTCTGTTTTAAATCTGTGCAGGCAGAGTACTTAGGCAGGGACGACCCGTGAGCCTAGGCGAACTAGGAAGTTGCCTAGAGCGCCACTGGCCCGGGCACCCGATGATGATGTCACAGGGTGCCGGGGTGCCCCATGATGACATCATGTCCATTGAAGGCCGTGCAGGTGGGGGCGCTGATTGCGCTGCCTGTCTGGGGTGCCAGCTGCCGCAGCCGGCCTCGGGCCACTCCTGTACTTAGGACACTGATATACTGAGATTCAGAAATGCAGTCATGTGAGTTAGGACAGGCAGAAGATCTAGCTTGTCGCTGGTACTTGTGTACATTTTAATGATCAAACATGAATTTTGATATTTGCATTGAGATATAATGAACTAGGTGGCAAACAAAATTTCAGATGTTCCCACTGCTTAATTATGACATTTTCACATTCACTAGGAAGTTGAAATAAAAGTATTTCATTGAAAAATTCGCGGTAGTTCTGTCCTCTGCTGAATGCAGTATCACCTCTGTTGATGTCAGTTTGATTGTCTTAAACGATAAGGGTATGTCTACACTACAGAGTAGATCCAAGCTGCCACTATTAGTCTTCCAGGGTTCGAATTAGCATGTCTAGTTAAGACAGCTGATTCAAACTGAGAGGGGCACTCTGATTCCAGTAGTCCTGCTTCCACGAGGAGTCAGAGAAGACTTCTTGCAGTGTGGACAGTGCCAAAAGTGGAATTAATATACTTCGACTTCAGCTACACAATTAACGTAGCTGAAGTTGCGAATCTTAATTTGACTTTGTCCCGTCGTGTAGATACACCCTAAAGGATCTAACAATGCGAGCGTCTACACAGCCATTCCGTTATTTCAAAATAATTTTGAAATAATGGACTCTTTATTCAGAAATCTGTAAACCTCATTCTACGAGGAATAACACCTGTTCCAATAGCTATTTCAAAATAAGGCATGTGCAGACGCCCCACTGCTGCTACTTTGAAAGAGCCCCTCACCAGGGCCGTTCTAAGTTATTCCCCCCCAGTGCCTCCTGGGGCTCTACATCGAGATAGCATGTCACCATTAGGGAAGTCTGCCTTGGTCTAATTTTGAGGCTTCCCTGCAGTGTAGACGTGCAATTTCGAAATAAGCTATTTTGGAATACCTATTCTGGAATAGCTTATTTCGAAATAGCCGTGCAGTGTAGGCGTACCCTGACTGACCAATTTACAGCAGAGTATATTTAGTTGATTGGTGGTTCTGGTTCTTCATCCCAAAACAGATAAAAGGGCCTTGTGTTAATGTTACAATAAGTCTACTGGCCAAGCACTTTGAGCGGCTGAAAAAATCCCTGCTTTGTTAAAATTAAGAAAAGTATGTGAAGAACTTACATCATAGCAAAGTGACTAGTGATGTCCCTCCTCTCCACCGCCCCCACCCCCTGTAGTGTTAGTCTCAATTTAAATTCACGTAGAACTAGTACAGGGGTTCCTGGGCCAGAGAGCTCAGGGCCAGGATTCCAGTGGCAGCCGGCTGGTGTTCAGCAGCCCCTGCCAGGCTGGGCAGCTTCATCTAGGGAGCCCACGGCAGCCCCGGTCAGGGAGCCTGCGGCATCAGGGAGGTAAAACTTTGGGTAAGATAGATACTGTATGTATTTATGCTGTCTTTTTAATTCTTTTTTGTATGCTTTATTGTTATAATAAAAGCTACTTTGGTTGCAAGAGGCCATTCCGGTCACAGATTTCCAAAGGGAGGAACCACAGGTAGCAGGTCTCTGTTGGACCTTCAGGGTAAGCCTAGGATAACAGTACTTGGTGTAAGAGTGGGAGAATCACCTGATTCTACCTATGGAGAGGTGATGGAGCCTGACACTGAGTGAGGGGGTGCACAAGGAGGAGACCATAAAGAACATGGAGATACAGCTAGCTCTGTGATCCTTACACTCTAGAGTTGCATGTTCAGAACCGTAGACAAGTAACTTGGCCAGTCTTGAAATTACACTGAGTATTCATGGAATCCTAGGGCTGGAAGAGACCTCAGGAGGTCATTTAATCTACTCCCCTTCCCAAAGCAGGACCAACCCCAACTAAATCATCCCAGACAGGACTTTGTCAAGCCAGGGCTTGAAAACCTCTAGAGATGGAGATTCTACCACCTCCCTAGGGAACCCCTTTCCAGTGCTTCCCCACACTCCTAGTGAAATAGTTTTTTCCTAATATCCAACCTAGACCTTCCCCACTGCAACTTGAGACCATTGCTCCTTGTTCTGCCATCTGTTAGTACTGAGAACAGCCTTTCTTCATCCTCTTTAGAAGTCCCCTTCAGGTTAGTTAAAGGCTGCTATCAAATCCCCCCTCACTCTTCTCTTCTGCAGACTAAACAAGCCCAAATCTCTCAGCCTCTTCTTGTAGGTCATGTGCTACAGCCCGCTAATCATTTTTGTTGCCTTTTGCTGGACCCTCTCCAGTGTGTTCACATCCCTTCTGTAATGGGGGCCCAGAATAGGATGCAATACTCCAGATCTGGCCTCATCAGTGCAGAATAAAGGGGAATAGTCACTTCTCTAGATCTGCTGGCAATGCTCCTCCTAATGCACCCTAATATGCCATTAGTCTTCTTGGCTACAAGGGCACACTGTTGACTCATATCCAGCTTCTTATCCACAGTAATCCACATGCTTGCTTTTGATACCAGTTTGGGGAGGTAATTGCTTAAATACTGTTAGTTTATTGCTAAACTGTATAACCAGGAAATTACTGGCTTTTGAGATTCTGGGTTTCTTATTTAGAATGAGGTAGAATATTCTACAAAAATGTAAGGTTTTCAACTATTAAACAATTCAAAAATGAAACCAATATAAAGCATAACCTTTCTGTGTATTGCTCTTCATGGAGATCTTTTGAAATAAAGGACATAACCATAATGCTTTGGTGATATCTCACAAAAAATGACATTTGTGTGTACTACGGTGTATCATGGAATCATACAATCATAAAATATGAGGACTGGAAGGGACCTTGAGAGGTCAAGTCCAGTCCCCTGCCCTCATGGCAGGACCAGGTACTGTCTAGACCATCCCTGATAGACATTTATCTAACCTACTCCTAAATATCTCCACAGATGGAGATTCCACAACCTCCCTGGGCAATTTATTCCAGTGTTTAACCATTCTGACAGTTAGGAACTTTTTCCTAAAGTCCAACCTAAACGTCCCTTGCTGCAGTTTAAGCCCATTGCTTCTTGTTCTATCCTCAGAGGCCAAGATGAACAAGTTTTCTCCCTCCTCCCTCCTCCTTTTATGTACCTGAAAACTGCTATCATGTCCCCCCTCAATCTTCTCTTTTCCAAACTAAACAAAACCAATTCTTTCAGCCTTCCTCCATAGGTCATGTTCTCTAGACCTTTAATCATTCTTGTTGCTCTTCTCTGGACCCTCTCCAATTTCTCCACATCTTTCTTGAAATGCAGTGCCCAGAACTGGACACAATACTCCAACTGAGGCCTAATCAGCGCAGAATAGAGCAGAAGAATGACTTTTTGTGTCTTGCTCACAACACACCTGTTAATGAATGAGAGTAGCAGTGTATGAGAGAATCAGGGACAGGAATGTAGTGTAGCAAACACCAAGTGAGCTCTCACTGTCATAGCACTGTTGAGGCTTATACATGTTTAACGTGTCTAGCCCGGCACCCTCAGGACCTGACCGATGCTGGACCAGAGAATTTGCCCAACCACGGGAGGTCAATATTGTCTAGCGGCATTGCCAATACTTCCACTCCTTACAGGGCTCTTTGAAGACATTTACGGGTTCATTAGAGCTAAATAACAGCACAGAACACTGAGAGCCAGGCCTGGTGGCTGTAAACAAACTTTATGGGACCGTGGGAAACTTGGCTTCCCCCAGGAAAAGTGGACATCTGGCTAATGAAAATCATGCTGAAACACAGATGTTGCTGGAGCAGAGAGTGTGAGACAGGAGAGGTTCATCTGTGTAATGTTCGTAAGAGCCTGATATGAGAAGTGCCATTGAGATACAAAGTATTTCTCCCTCTCTCTCTCTCTGTCTGTCTCTGTATATATTATATATGAAACCACAATTTAAAATTGTGCAATCATATTATGCCATTGACAATTACATCTATTTCTTCCTTTTCTGAATAAAAATCAAACCTAATTCTCTGGTCTACTAATTTGTAGATAGGTAATGAATCCTCTTTCTTTGTGCTGCTTTATGAATAGAGTAATGCATATTTATAAGCATTTATGTTATTCTTATAACCACATGGAAGCCAGCAATTCTTGGAAAAAATCATCTAAGGTGCTCTCAGAGGGTACGTCTACACTACGGGATAAGTTCGAATTACGATACGCCACTTCAGCTACGGTAATTGCGTAGCTGAAGTTGAAGTACCTTAACTTGACTTCTGGTGTCGTCCACACTGCAGGAAGTCGAAGGGAGCACACTCTCCCTTTGACTTCCCTTACTTCTTGCAGAGGCAGGACTACCAGCATCTACTGGAGTGCCCCTCTCAGTTTGAGTTAGCGGGTCTTCACTAGACCCACTAATTTGATCCCTGGAAGATTGACAGTGGCAGCTGTACCCTAAATGACTGTACCACACTGGGAGTTGTCTCGACTTGCCAGGAGAAGGTAGAAGTTTTATGTTAGGGGAGGGAGAGATGAGAAACTGCTGTAAAAAGGAGGCACTGGCTCCCCTCCTGGGAATGTAAGGATGGGAGGCTTTACCAAGGCAGCCCTGAGTGTCAGAAGCTCTTTCCCCATGCAGCAAGCAAAGCAGCATCCACCCTGCCCTCTGCTGAGATGCAAATATGAGGTTGGGTTAGGAACTGTTGTGGATGTTGTGCTGGTCATTCCTTTGAACGCAGAGTGGGAAGGAATATTTCCTTCACTACCCATGGACTGGGGTGGTTTTGGCCTTCCCCACAACTCGGGTCAGGGAGGACCTATTATGGTGAGCACAAAAAGTGGCAGGTCACAACTTATTTTGTAAATATGCGGCAGATGTCTGTGCAGGTATGCCAAAGGGAAGGCATCCAGAGACCCAATAAATGGCATAGTAGGGGGACCTGAAAAGGAGGTAGAATCATAGAACACTAGAACTAGAAGGGACCTTGAGAGATCATCAAGTCCAGTTCCCTGCCCTCATGGCAGGACCAAGCATCGTCTAGATCATCCCTGATAGATGTAGGTCTAGATAGTTAGATGCTGGTAAATGGAATAGGGTAGGGGAAATTCAGGACTCTTATGATTGTTATGGCCCACTTTAACCCTTCTCGGAGGAGAGGTGATGGATGGTAAACTCCAACCCATGGGCTGGCTGTAGGATCTGAATGAAACATGAGTGGGGCTGGTGGAAGCCCCAGGTAGTTATTGGACTGAACATGGATTTGCCTGCCCTGTTCAGTTTATCTGCCAGGTAGTCCCAGACATCTAACAGAAAAGTTGTGGCCAGATTAAATCCTGTCCTCCCTTTGGTATATAGCTGGATGATTGGCTTAGGCAGCTGGACATGGAGCATGTTTCGCAGCATGTTGATGCAATGTGTAAGCCGGGTTCCTATGCTGTCGTAGCCAACTACAACCTGATGTACTTTGGAGCCACAGTGCTTTTAACTTTGCGATTTGTTCCAAATTGTTTGTTGCCATTTCTAGGTCCACAGAAGATAAACGAACAGATGACTGCATGAGCAAGAGCAACAGCTATAGAAAGAGATTTACTGGAAAGTTTTAGTGTGCCTTTTTATTATTTATATTCTCTTCCACATCACAGAGGTCTCCTAATTATCAATGTTTATATTTGCACGAGAAAAGAAATTAGGTTTCACAGTTGGTAAAGGTCTGTAATACTGAAGCAGTAAAATCCAGGAATGGATGACACTCTTGAAAGCCAAGCTATCAAGTTGTTTGCTCCCGTCAACCTCCCATTGTATAGATGGGGATTGAAGATACATTGACTCCAGCTAAGTAATTTATGTTGCTGGAGGTGTGTGTCTTACTTTGACCACGCCTCAATCTAACTATGCCTCAGTCCTGTATGTATAAAATTGGGATAATAGTTCCCACATTTTCAGGATAAATTTGAATTTGTTGTTAAATTTGACAAAGCTGTTCAGGTGCCCAGTGATGGGCACCATATAAATACCTAGATAAATTAAGGAGACTAAGCAGGATTTTACATCAGTAGGTCTAAAACTGCCTCTCTTTCCCCTTCTTGATAATTTAGTCCAAATAACAATTGAATGGTTATTTTTTCTTTAAAGATAAATATGAGCAACGGTTTGAAGTTGACTGTTTACTGTCTTCCCAATGAATTGTCTGACTCTCATTCAGTATGCTTTTTCTTTGAAATGTACCTTTTTTCCCTGTGCAATGCAAGTTTTAAAACATTCATGCCTGCAAAATGCTAGCGCAGCATAGAATGCCACACGTTACATTAGTGAGACAAAATGCTTTTATAAAAGGGACGAAAACTGCTGTATCCTAAGTGGGAGTAATTGTTTAAAATATAAACAGCATGCCATAATAATTGAATGATTTCTTGGCTATGTAACATAGCCAAATTTTTAAATTCTAATATACCATGCAAATAGCACAAGAATAAAATCTCATTATCAAACAGTTCCTATGTTTAGCATTCTCTTGAAGGTAACCTAGAAAGAGACAATCCCAGTAAGTCAGTCTGGGGTGGATTTTAATGAACAATTTAAACTTTCATAACATAAAAATCCCCCAGAGGATTGTACAGTCCTATTTTCTGCAAAGGTTTAAGTTTGGTAATGCCAGAAATGAACTCATTACAGTATGATGGGCTGCAGAACAAATGTTAATAACTTCAACTTTAATTTGCCAGCCTTTATTTTTATAGCAGGCCTTTTTGTAGCAGACTCACTTTATTACAATTTATTTTATAACAGCCTACAAAAATCAATAAGGTGTGCACTGCAGGTGGATGTTGTAGTATTTTGTAATAAAAAATCACATTGTAAAAAATATTTTTGACGAGTAATAAGAAAATAGGCAGCGTGTTCATCAGATATAATTGAATATGCGTTTTTCCTAGCTAGAGGCAATCCAGAATCTATACCAAGCCAGAGACTCATAGTTCAAGTATGTTAACATCCATCTGTAGGCTTCATAAACACTTACAGTTCTTTCACCCTCTTGAAGCTTATGTAATTTGCACGAGGAGACATTTTTACTAGGCACTTTAATAGAATTACCTCAGGATTGTTTTTACTCATTCTTGTTCAGTTGCAGTCTGGACTGCAAATTCCTTTGTTGTTGTGGAGACAGGGCAACTTCTTATAGTGGACCTTAGAAACAGTGTTAAAACTATATATTTTCAACTAACTCCTCTGTCTCTAAATCATTGCCATATACAATTGCCACAATACAAATTGGAAGAGCTTGAGATTTATTTTGGGCTAGCCTACCTCTCTCCAAATTGTTGCCATACCTATCTCCCTAGATTTCTCTCTGCAATTATTTTAAATTGGCATGTAATTTGTTCAGTGTAAACAAAATGATATACTCCATATATTAACGGCGTGTCTACGCTTCTCTTGGGAAGTGTGTTCTCCAGGTAGGTGAAAGCTAGCTTGTTTTTCTGAACACATGCTGTTATATATTCCCATAACTGTGCAGACATATCTAAAGTGATCACAAGCAATGATAAGTAGGACTAAGATTTGTCATGGAAATTTTTAATACATTTCACCACAGAGGAGCTAGGGAGACAAGTGTCAAAAATCAGGGATTTGGAGGTGGGGGAGGGGTTAGCATCTTGGAGGGCAAGTTCTCCCTGAAGTGATGGCTTTTGTCCCATAGGCCTGGGTCTCTCTCACTGCTCTGCATATCACAACCTAGTGCACGTGGTCGCAACACCACTTAGGTTAGACACATGTATACCTCCAGAGATGGATGTGTGGGAAGATCAAACCTGAGTGGCACTCGGACCATGTAGACCAAATTCCAATGACGGGAAGGGCCAGAAGCCACCACTGTGGGACACAGACTTTTTATTCAAATTCACAATTACTGTGAATACCTTGACTTTCAGGTCAAAATTGCATAATCACCACCAGCTGGATTTGAACCCCAGACCTCTGGAGCTTAGTGTAGAAGCCTTTGTTGCTTGCGTTATGAAGCCAGCTGCTTCTCCCTGTAGGCTGTAGAGCTCTCTTGTTCTTCTCTCTCACTGTAAGTGATCTAAGTGTCACTACATGGGACAGGGAACCACACCCCATAGGTGTGTGGGTTACAATTGCAGCTCTTCTTATGAGGCTAACAAACTGTTGTCTTTGTGGCCTCCCTGATGCCATCACTCTGGTGTTGTTCTGTTCTGTTCATTCCCCCCCCTTTTTTTTTGTTCAAAAGATGCTGTATTGCTTCTCCTCTGTGCCAGAACTTTGCCCACAGGCCTGGCTCCTCCCACTGAATGTAATAATACTCTGCCTCATTAAAGTTACTTCTGCGTGCCTGTGTTCAGAGAAATGACTCACAGTGAGAAATATTTTCATGCTGGAAGGAATGCTTTGACATTTGGAAGGCGAAGTACACAAGGGCTGTATTACATGTATTATGATGATTAAACACCAGTGTATGATCTCTTCAGAGTAGGAGGAATCCCTTCGGGGTGTTACTAATTGTTTGTACAGCACATAGTACATGGGGGAGGGGGAAAGGCGGGGAGGGTTGAAACTGACTAGAATTTCTGGCATTATTGAATTATAAATATCACAATCATGAGTTTATTATAACATTTTACATGAAGCATATTGGTATTTGCTTTTAAAACCGGGAAGAGCTATGCTGAAAGGCCAGATACATTCCTCTACTGGAATGCACAAACCTGCCCTAATATGCATCTCCCTATATATTTTAGAAGTGAAATGTCTGTTTGTCTGGTCATCTGTTTGTGCAATAACTCCACCTAAATGGTAACCGCTAGAGCCACCAGATTTGGTAGGCAGCTTCCTCTTACCCTAACTCACATAGGGGGTTGGTTGTGCCGGGAACACAGGAAGTGGCAGGAATGGGCAGTTGTCCACAACATGGAAAGGGAGGGGCCCAGAGAGGAGGGACGCAAGCCTCAGACTCACCACTGGGGGGCAGCAAGTGGGGACGGGATACTGCAGAGTGAGCACAGGGGACAGCCACACCAGCATGAGTCTGACGGACTGGGGATGGGGCTCTGCATGTTGCTGCCCAGGCCACCTCCTGCCTCCCCAGCTACAGGACCTGGGCATTGCCCTGGCACTGCTTCGCCTGGGGATTCCCTTGCCCCCTACCACGGGATCATAGAATCATAGAACCCCAGAACTGGAAGGGACCCTGAGATGTCATCGAGTCCAGTCTCCTGCCCTCATGGCAAGACCCAGCACCATCTAGATCATCCCTGACAGGTGTCTGTCTAACCTGCTCTTAAATATCGCCAGTGCTGGAGATTCCACAACCTCCCTAGGCAATTTATTCCAGTGTTTAACCATCCTGACAGGTAGGAAGTTTTTCCTAATGTCCAACCTAAACCTCCCTTGCTGCAGTTTAAGCCCATTGCTTCTTGTCCTGTCCTCAGAGGCCCAGGAGAAGAATTTCCACCCCTCCTCCCTGTGACACCCTTTTAGATACCTGAAAACCACTATCATGTCCCCTCTCAGTCTTCTCTTTTCTAAACTACACAAGCCCAATTCCTTCAGCCTTGCCTCAGAGCTCATGTTTTCTAGACCTTTAATCATTTTTGTTGCTCTTCTCTGGACCTTCTCTAATTTCTCCACATCTTTCTTGAAATGCGGTGCCCAAAACTGGACGCAATACTCCAACCGAGGCCCAATCAGTGCAGAGCAGAGCAGAAGAATGACTTCTCGTGTCTTTCTCACAACATTCCTGTTTATGCGTCCCAGAATCATGTTTGCTTTTTCTGCAACAGTGTCACACTGTTGACTCATATTTTGCTTGTGGTCCACTATGACCCCTAGATCCCTTTCCACAGTATTCCTTCCTAGATAGTCACTTCCCATTCTGTATGTGTGACACGGATTGTTCCTTCCTAAGTGGAGTACTTTGCATTTGTCCTTATTAAACTTCATCCTATTTACCTCAGACCTCTTCCCCAAGGCCCATGCCACTCTTCTCAGGACCTGGGGATTCCCTTCCCTTTCTCCACCTCCTCGGCTCCTCACAGGGCCAGGTCACACCCTCTATTCTGAAAATTACACTCATTTCCATAACACATCTGCATTTTCTTTTTCTTTCCCAACCAAAATCAACCAACCATTTCTTGAGTTACACACCCGAGCAATGCCGGGTAAATCTGCTAGTATTAAAATACAATCAAATATTATCATTGTGTATAAATGCAGTATGTGTTGTAGATTATAATCAATTGCTTTTTTTCTCTCTTTCTCAATCTCTTTGTCTGAATTTTTGCTTCTATAATTTATTTTCCACATTCCCTTCCCCTCCCCTTAACCTAACACAGCTAGTATCAGATTGTTATGGCATGAAAATCAAACATAATCAAACTGTCTTTCTTACAGAACTTTGAACATATTAAAACTGGCAATGAGACTGGAACAGGATTCCATCCATTGCCTCTGATATATATTTTGTACTTATTTGGGGGCAAACACCTCTGGAACCATTAATATTTTTTTTAAAGTCACATTTGTGACATAAAGTTCATGTTTACTTAATACAGTTTATGCCCCTAATATCTAGTATAAATAGGGGTTTTTAACTAATTTGTTTGTATGATTTATTTTTTTTAAATAAAGGAAGATTCTTAGTTTTCATTTTTTGTTGAGAGTACAAAAAGGAAAAAAATGGCATATTGGTGGTGAATGACGTAAAAAACTTGATCAGAGAATAGAACTAGAAGAAAAATATTTTTGGCTTAGAAAATATATGGGCAATGTCAAGACAAAGAATCAGGATCAAGACATTCATAGGACAGCACATTTTTTTTTTTTTGCCACTGATTTATTGCCTGTTCTCAAAACTTTTTTAGAAGATCAGCAGATTGGTTGTGCAATGTGCAGTTGGAGACATGATTACGTGTTCAGAGGTTTGCTTTAGAAAACATTTTTGCCCTATTTTTGTCTTGATTCCTTTTCTGTATAAAATAATATTTGCTGAAGTTCATAAAAACACTTTTTTTAGCAAGTATAAATGCATTCTTCTTAGGCAGATACTGAAATAGTGCCTGAAGCTATTGCAGCTAAAGCATTCCGAGCTTCAGGACAGAAAAGGCACACCCACAATCAACCACCAGAAGCTCACAATGTCTGGAACTGGGATTTTTAAAAAATCCTTATAAAGGTCTCTGGAATCTGAAATATGATGGCAAATTGCATATCGTGTATCATTGTATATCAAGGATCTCAAAGCACTTAGTCGAAAAGAATGAATGAAAATCACAAAATGTTCCTCTGTTAGGTGTTAAAGCTGGGCAAGAAACATCGACAAAAAATTGCAAATATTTTGTTGACATTTTTAATAAGTTTTGACTAGTTTTAATAAGCACTAAATACTTTCTATTTACACATGGGAAAATGGTGACAGAGAATTTGTGCCTTTCTGAAGGTCACAGAAAAGCTACAACAGACATGGGTAAAGTCTGAATCCAAAACTCCAGAGTCCCGCATTGTATGCCTTAAATACATGATCGTTTTTCTTCTCTGAGGATAATATAACCAGAATAATAAGTTCCAAGTGTGAAGTGTATTCCATCCAAGGATTTCAAAGCAACTTACCTCATCAAACCTTTCTACTTCCTTGTGCAGTTGATAGGAAATATGTAAGAAATACTTCACTTACCACTGAAATATAGCTACTTCAGAGTTTAACATGGCAACACTATAAAATACTTGGAACCTGAAGCCAAGATTTGACATCCTATAGTAACTGACGGCATAAATTTTGGAACTGAAAGATACTTACCAGGCTGGAACTAAGGGTCAATATCCCTCAGAAAAGTGGCACTGGAATGTTAATAGTGGGCCAATGTCTCAGTTTTGTTATTTGTATCTCCAGCAGGTAAAACACCTGTGATTTTCACTCAATAGTGAATCAGAAATGACAGTGATACTTACTGAATAGTAGATAGGTTCTTGTGGGCTTGTGCCCAGCAATAATACATTCCCAAAGTATGTTAATATGGTGATTCATGTGCACATTAATTACTTTGGATCATGGTGTGAATTTCTGAACACAGACATGTTTTGCCCCTCTGCAGTGTTAAAGAACTATACGTATGTTTGGGGGGGCAAGGTTGAAGCCTCACTGAATCAGGCTTAAAATATATCTGAAATACAGAAATGGTCCTGGTAATCTGAGAGAAAATTGGGTTTAATCATATTCTCAAAAGATGTTGCCTGGGCTTTTTCTTTCTCTTCCCTATGTTGTAATCCAACTCCAGAAAAACAGGAGTCTTAGGCTGATTAAAAAGTAGCACTGTTAAGCATGAGAAAGAGTCTGCTGGATAACGTGGCTTTGTGTGGGAATAAGTTTCTGTCCCAAAAACCTTACCATTAAGGTGCATCTATTTCTCATTTACTCTCAATTAAGGGTCAGGGAGATTTTTTTTATGTATAACTTTTTTTTTTGTCTGAAAAATGCATTTTATGAATTTATATCAGATTTACCACATTATTTTGGTTTGGAACTAAAACAACCACAAATTCCACAAAAACCCTCAAAATTTCTTTCAACGTTTTTGACACAAAACATTTTGACTTTCTGACTCCAAATTACGTGTTCTTTAGAATTGTATTTGTTTGTTTTATGAAGGTAGGAAAACTCAAATAAAATGAACCACTTAATCTCCAGTTGAACAGAATGTATAGTTTAGCCAAAGCAAATATTTTTTCAACTTTTTGATTGAGGGAAAACTAGGAAATTTTTCAGTTTGGGTTGAACTGAAATTAATCCCTCAGATGAATTTTTGGTTGGCCGCCAAAGAAAAAACAAGTGAACAAAACAATTATTTGCAAAATTTTACTCCAATCTGTCTCTGCTCTTAGGTTCCTTTTGCTCTAGCAACAACTGGGGGGTTGTGCAAAAACAGTAGTTTTGGGCCTGTGTTATTTTAGAATAATTTTCTATAATGTCTTTACAATTCAATATTTGCATATTTGAAGCCTGGTTTCAATGGGAGTCTGGGACATACGTAAGCTCTTTACTGTACAGGTTTGAAATTTTCAAAGTTGCCCAGGGGAGTTGAATGCCTAAATTACATTGAAGCTCATTAGGACTTGGGCGTCTAGCTCCTTTAGGCTTCTTTTAAAGTTCCAGCCTATATGTTTTATGTATTTTACTTAGAGCAGGTCTATTGGGACTCCAAACATTTAAAAAACTGTCATTGCTGTAAAGTACTAGGACACTTTAATTGATAGCTGTTAATTCAGAAA
This sequence comes from Pelochelys cantorii, assembly GCA_032595735.1. Classification (NCBI taxonomy): domain Eukaryota; kingdom Metazoa; phylum Chordata; order Testudines; family Trionychidae; genus Pelochelys; species Pelochelys cantorii. The sequence continues at coordinate 36,547,182 of CM064340.1, forward strand.
CTTGACAAAGCTGAGATAAAATCCACTTCGACTTGCTTGACCTCTTTAAATGTTCAGTCTATAAAATACAGATTTAATTAATCCACATGTGAGTTATTCCGTCTCTGATGGTGGGTGAGGTTGATGTGAAATAAAATGAGTCATTCTATGATGATGCTGTTATGTAAATGAGGCATAAGAATTATTTTCCTTTTTTTTTTAGCAAAACAAAAATGTAGAGCATTGGGATACGGCGAATACATATTAAATGAATATCCTTGATCAGTAATTTAATTCTTTCAATTGGTTAATGCTTTCATTAGCTTTTCAGTTGGTTTTTGCATTGTAATAATTTATTATATAGTCAGTTCATTAGCTCAACAGGTCAGATATTTAACTGACTGGAATGGGGTTTTTAATATTAATATAATAGTTTTATTCCTTCAAGTATTTATTTTAATTCGTTTTACATTATTTACAGACGCTGTCATAACAGAAATTGGTGCTCCTAAAATGTGCTCTCCAGACAGCTTTTTTTCTTATGACAGATGTTTTTCACTGTGTTTCAAAGCATAAGGAATTTGGTCCCATGAATTTCTCGAATTGTACTATACATTGTATAAAAAGAGGTGCAGGATAGTACATGGTCTCTTGAATATACCTTTCGTTTGCCTAGGGATTTTCCTTTTTATTGCTTAGCTATAAGATGACCTGTGAGACAAATTAAAATGAAATTTCAGGCATAATTAGATTTCATCAGCATTTTTTAAATAGGTCCTATAGGCCTAATTTCATGAGGAGATAAATAAATGTTAACATTAAAACATTTTAGCTGAACTTCAAATATTCTAAGGGTTCTGAAAATCTCTGTGAAAAGCTGAAATATCAAACTAATTAGTTTGTATAGTATATTCCGTACACATCTTGCATAATATTTCTTCAGAGTACACATAGTAGTTAGCATAACTTAGAATGTTATAATCAACGCTGTGGAATGTACTTAGTCTCGTATTAATAATTCCTTGTTCAAACTGTATTTATTAGCAGGTAGAAATGCATTTGCCAGCAAAAGTGTTCAGAATAAGTGTTTTGAATAGTAAAATATACATCTCTTTAGTTAAAGTGATTGCCATTATAACAGAGTCTACATTTGTCAACAGATACCTTATTATAGCCACTGGAATGCTGTAATAATTCTGTATGCTTAAATAAAGCTGTACTTATGGCATCTCTTATACCGTGGTGTGGCACATGGATGTAAATGTTAACTTTTTAAATGACAGCTCCTTTATGTGTGAGCAGGCTGTTAAAGTCTTTAATGCCATTGAGACCTAATCACATAAAATGAAAAACCTAATTCATTGCAATAAAATAAAATACATAAATATAATTGTGTGAATAAAGGAATTCACTGTGATAGGCCTTAATTAAGCATATACTTGAATGCTTACTAACTTGAGGCCTTAGTGAATATGCTTTTTCATTCTACTCATGCCTGTGATAAACCTATGGTGAATTCCCTTACATACTGTAGGAAAGATTTATAAGAAATACTGGAAGATTTACTCGTCATTGCACAGGTCCTTCAGGGGATGAAGGAGTCAGGGTTGGTTGGTGAGGAGGGCCTGAGGGAGTGTGTGGGGAGTGCAAGAATCTGGGTTTGGTGATGAGGACAGGCTCAGGCCACAGGTGTGTGGGAGGGTATAGGAGTCAGGGTTTGGAGAGTGAGGAGGAGAGGCTCAGGGCAAGGGGTTGTTGTGTTGGTGGTTGCAGGAGTCAAGGTAGGGGATCAAGGTATGGGGCTGGGGGGGTGTAGAAACCAGTGGGAGGCTGCTAGGATGGCAACTTGCCCAGGCTGGCTGTAGCAGGGTTTCTGTTGGCTGGACAGCAGCTCCCTGGAGCTGACTGACCATGGTGCACTGGTCAGGGGAGGAGCAGGAACCTTACCTCCAGCTCTGCCCTCTGCTGCCCCAAAAGGGTTATAGCTCTACCTCTGGCCCCTTGCTACCCCTTGTGGTCATTATATATTATAAACTGTCCCTGCTAGCAGCCCCCTCCCTTTCTGTGTTATGAAAAACAGTCTCATTCCAGGCACATTCCATTGTGCTGGCACAGCCAATCCCTTATCTTGCTTTAAATTACAATAAGAAGAAGCTGCATACCAAATTTGGTGTTCCTAAGTCTCCCCATTTAGGAGGAGTTATTGAACAAATGGATGGACATACATACATTTCTAAAATATATATTAAGATTTAGATAATTTTTCATCATTTTTTTTGGTGAAATTGATATGTTCCTGTGAACAGGAATAAAATTCTCCTGGAAAGTTTTTGGCCAAGTGTAGTCATTACCTGTCAGCCAGCTTCATTATTTTTGTGACACTTGCCTTCCACCATAAATGTCAAAATATCTGAGTCGGTCTGAGGTTGTTCTTTGAGGCTTTCCAATAATTAACATTCATGTGTGTGCAGGTCAGGGTAATGGACAGATACATTAAATAGTTTCACTGGAACATCCTTTCCTTGCTTTGTGTCTCAGACATGTAAGGACATTGTTTATTTCTGAAATGTTTGATAGGGAGAGCAGTGATCCTGAAGTTGCTTTCAAAGCCCTATACTTCTCAAACGTATATATTAAATAATGGTAAAGTTCCATGTTTAACTTTGAGTAGTAAGACTGCATCTTGATTAATTCGGCACTAATAGTCTGAGCTTTTATAAATTACTTGTACTTGACAGGCAAGCAGAAAATGGCACCAAGCTAGTGCTCTTCTTCAGCCCTGCCGCAAAGCTCTCTTTTTTAAACTCCCTGGAGAGAGGAGATGCCCTACATATAACTGATTTTGCCCAACGTTTAAGTACTGCAAAGGATGTGGTTCTTGGGCCACAATCCTGAAGAGCTGGAGAACTTGCCTACAATGTCATTCCTGCCATGATCCAAGATGTGTTTAAAAAAAACCCACACCAACCAACCAAACCAACCAACCCAAAAACTCTGAAAAACAACCTTTTGAAAAAAATGTCTTGCTACTAACAGAATTTATGTCGCTTACCAGCTAAATACACTTATGTGCCCAAGATAGTTGTCACTTCAAGAGACAAAATCTTGGTTTACCTTTCGAGGTGGAGGTGCTTCAGCATTGGTGGGCGGACTTGTAATTTATGCCACACCTCGGCTACAGGGCCTAGTCAAATGGCTCATGCAAAATCCAACAATGTAGGCCCTCCCTATCTCTTAAGAGTGTCGAAGTATGCTCCAGCTTTTATGCAAGTTGCAGCATCTTTAACATCATGGCCCAAATATCCATTTGTTAAAACTGAAATGCAAACTATCAATTTTGTTGAGTGCAAAGCTTTTCTTCTGTGTAAGTGCTACATTGGCATTTTCTAATTTCATTGTTGTGCCATTTTGAAAATTGGGAATCTGCCTATAAAATATGCAAAGTCACTTAACAAGATATTTGACGAGTTTCTCATAAAACAAGGGAGCCTGAGCATATTCAGCTCATATGTCTGCCATTTAGTGTTTTGATGGGGGTTCAGAAAAGCCATTGCTTTCTGTAGCATAGTAGCTGTCACATTACATAGTGCTTATGAGAAGCCGGAGCTAATCTTATTGTTCGCAAAGGGGAGTTTTTCTAATAGCCATATTTACTTTTACATACTTAAACATTTTCATATACCTGCCAATTGATGTACATTGCTGTAAGTCAATACTGTCAAACGCCACTATGTAAATGTGTGATGAGATCTTGAGATTCGAATGATGGCCAGTGATTTGGGGTATTTAACACTTAATGCAGCATTCGGCTCAGGTTACTTTATTAATGTGGGGTAATGTTATATTATCTCCACTTCATAGGTAGTGAATCCAAAGCACAGGGGAAAAGTGATTTGTGCCAGGTCCCAAAGCTGATCAAGAGTTGAAACAAACTTGTCCATACTTCATGACATAGCATGCATTATGAAAATTGACGTATGGATAGGAATATGCATAACTCGAAGATGCTTTATGCAAAACTGTTCATGTAACACAGATTTTCAAGTTACAATCTGTGGATGGCCTTAGAAAGACTCATACTCTACAAAACCAAGGGACCAACTAAACTTCCTTTGTGTGACCTTTACTGTATTCCCCCTCCCCTGCTGGCTGCTGTATCCCCCATTGTTTATTTCCATTACTTATCAAGTCTAATTTGATTGGAAGCTTTTTAGAGGTGGAACTATCTTTTTTTTTAAATTAACTCCTTAGGCAAACTTTTGCATGCAATAAAATAATAAGTAATAGTACTACTGCTACTAAGCTGTAATAATAAAACAATGTCACTAGGACCTGGTGGAATGAATAATCGGAGACTATGAAATCAAAGTAAAGGTACACACACAGAAACAAAGGAAAATGTAAGTAGAAACCTCTCCCCCCATATACCAGATTGATATTAGCCAAATCTTAACATAGCTGACTGTGGACCTGGACCTTCCCTAAAGCTTTCTCCTCACTCCTTAAGTCTCCCAAGCAGCCGGTCTCTGTGTCCTTCCCCGTCCAGCACTTGTGCTACTGAGAGGGGAAGCTGATATGAACTGAACCCCTTGCTCACGTGATGACTTTCTTTCAAATCCTGATTAAGACAAGTAGACAAGTCCTAATTGTGTTTGCGTCTCCTATAGTGACACACTTCTCATCAGATGTAGGAGGAACCAATTTTAAAGGGTAACCCCTTTCGGTTAATACACTACTGCTGCAATATCACCCAATGAGTTGCCTGTCCATAGTTTGCATACCTTAGAACAAAAGACTAGATGCTAATGTTCAAACTTCAGTCCTACTTGCCCCAAATACAAGGAAGGCACATTTACATTTTGTACAAGGGGGGTATGGGAGGTGGAGAGGCTTCAGTTACTTGTCTCTGTATTGTCGAGACAAGCTTTGTTGTGGTTTTTTGCAGCATACGTGTCTGTGGGTAGATGAGCTGTGGCAGTGACAGTGGTGTAATGGGTAGGGTGTCTGTCACAGAGTGACTGGCACTTTAAGGGAGGTGGCTAGTCACTAGCCACACCTGTGACACACTGGACTCACCTCCCCAAGTAGAGACAATGATTAATACCACTGGCAGGCAGAACATGTGATGGAATCAGACTTTTCTTTTTGGGGAGGGTCAGTGAGAAATCAGAGGAATGGGAAGACAAGGAAAGATTTCAGGTAAGAAGCTGAAGGATTTGCTGCATGATAGAGAGCAGGCAGCAGAAGAGCTGTCTGAGCAGATCCATACAACGTGACTCTGAAACACAGGGGAGGCCAGAAAGCCAGTATTAGCCATGGAGGCTGCAGTTAGGGAACAAGCTAGCTGAAGGAAAAGATACAGGAGAGAGATTTGTTTCCTTTTGAACTTAATTAAAAATTCCCCAGCCAAGGAAAACCTATGAAAGGCTGCTGAAGATGCCAAAAAGGAGAAACTCAGGTAATGACAAACCTAAGCTCAGTCTTGGATAGTTGGCACCATTATTGTGTCAAAGAACTGCATGTCTTAGGGCCTCAAAGCAGGGAAAAATAGGCGACTGTGCCATGGTTTCTATGTAGTTAATGGGCCGCAGTGGCCGCTACTGTTGTCCTGTGCAGTGTACCAGTCCATCCTTCAGCTTTGATTCAGTTTCCTCAGGCCCTGTATAGTTTTCCTCACAACGCTTATTTATTAGGGCTTTGCCTGGAGACCTGAATCTCCCTCTGAGCTAGGATGGTTAATTCCTCACAGTATTTTAAAATGTACCCATGTCTTCCTAGATGTAAACTTCAGGGGACTACTGGCTTGTTAAAAAAAAAAGGCTTAAAAAGGGCTTATTTCTGAACAAAACCTTGACCATGCTAGATATTTTCATTATATGGGATTTCAAGGGCTTTTGAAGAAGAAAAAATCCAGATAATCTTTAATATGAAACCATAGAAAACACAAGATTTTCTTGGGTTTATTTAAAAATAGCCACAGAGCATTAAAGCGTTGAGATGGCGCTCAGCCTATATGCCCCGTCTCTGTCCATATGCCTCATCTCAGTCCCTATGCATCACTGTGTGCTCCTTTGATATTTCTCTCAGAAAGCCCCAAGCAAGCATCAGTCTTGTAGATTTATCCCCCTAAATCAGAGACAAATCGTAGGCATCTACTTAATATAAAAGGAAACACCCATGCTTTTCGGGGGTGGTTTTAAGTATGAAACTGGCCACACTGGGATCCTAGCTCCAAGCAAGGTTGAGTAGAGAAAGCTGTGACAGTGTTGGCTTTATTCTACTTTCTGAACTGGTACAAAAGTGCTTTATAATTAGCAGTAAAAACATTGCATCTCCTGACAATTTTAGACATTATTTAATATTAAAATCAGTGCTGTGCATGTTGCCTTTTATGCACTTCTAACTCTATCAAATTTTCATGCCTGATTAAATGGATATTTATGTTGGTTTTAAAAATAAAAAGTTGGTGTCATTTATTGGGGTTTTCTATTTTTTCACTTGACTGTTATATAAAGATGTAAATGGCATTGTAAAGTCAAGGGGAAGTTAATATTACTAAGGAGGTGAGAAGAAAAGGCGAGGTGGGAAAAAGCAAACAGGAGTGGTAGTTAGGAGTGATAGGCATGAAATCAGTGATGCAGAATTGTTTTTTCCCCACCATGTTGCACATTTTCAAAATGAGATTGACAATAAGCAACATTATAAAACATAGATTTGTAAATGTACAAATGTGTACTAATGAAAGATTTATAGGAAGCTACAAAAATTATACAGAATATAGGATAGAATCATCTTATTTTCAGAGTGACTCACACTAAGACTATAATCAAATAAAGTTCCTTGAAGACTGCTAATGGTAGGTGCTATAATATAATACAGAGGTGTTAAAGATATTTGTTATTTTGCCTTAGGAACACTATGATGAACGTAGAACTGTACTGTACAGCAGAATGCAATAAACACTTGATGACCTTTTCCATTCTCTGTAAGACTCATTGCTGCAGTGCAGTCAAATCAGATTTCATTTGAGAGTGAACACTTACAGATTTTCAGTTAGATTTAACATACTGTTGTCTATGTATTAAAATGCAAATGTGATCTATGTTTCTGTTCTTTGGATGAAACTCAAAGAAATAGATTGGAAGAATCTTTTCAAATATAGATGTGTTTCCCATTCTTTTCATCAATTAAGAGTCCAATAAAGTTTAATCTAAATCTTTAGGGCTAACATGGATAAGACAGCTTTCTCATAATATAGGGAAGTTTTACATTGTGATTCTTCATTTTCTTCACCCTTGGATGCAGCTGTGCCTGTTACAGCAACTAATTGATCTCAAAATAGTGAATTACAAATATGGCTACCAAATCTTTCAAATATTGTCTTCATTCTGAAAGATTTCCTTTTGCCTTCTCCTCACAGCTAACAAATTGGCCAACTATGATTGTTCAAATATTCATATTTAATGGGAAAATGTTTAATTTTTAAATTCATGTAGAATATCTTGTTTAGGTTTTCTTTACTACTAGCCTCTTTGTAATGAGAAGCTGACCAATACTGTTTATGAAATTATCACCAGAATTCCTAGTTGTTAAAATAAATGCAAAGTAAATTAAACGAGTATGACTAGCTGACTAGTCAATTAGCCAGCCTGCCACCCTTAATTATACTTCTGATTAGTGTTCTGGGTTTAATTTGGCATGTAGAAGAATATTAATATTTCAGCAGCATCTTTGTAGACTGTCATGCTCTTTTAAGGTTCTATACCAAACCACATTATGCCTACTTTTAGCTGATATATACTTTTATTTTTAATATTTTTCTGCATAGCACTAATAACTGAGTTGTATAATTGAAAGTCGTCTTTCTTCACAAACTTTTAGAAAACACTGAGCAGTACCAGCAGTTGGAAAGGATTTTTCTTCCTCAGAGAGTGCTGAATAAATCTCTTCTGCTCACAGATTGAATGGTTTCAATATTCAATGACATGGAATTCTAAATATACACTGAAAAAATACTTTTTAATATTTAGGAACAACCTCCTCCTGTGTATCATGGAAACAGACTGATTTCCCAGTGAAAAACAGCAGGATTGCTTCAATATCCAGATAGTCCTACAACTGTAGATGTACAAAAAGAAATTCTTGCCGCTAGTGAAACATTGTGGAGTTGTAGGTTAGCCACCGTTCTAATGATAAGCACGACAGCACTGAAGTGGCAGGACTTTTGGAGGCATGGCGTAGTGTGTGTTGCACATTTGTTCTGGAGTGCAGATGGCTGAGTTTGGCATCCGTTTATGCAATTACTGACCCTATTGAGTGAGAAATCTAAGGTCTTGCCTTCACTGCCCAAAAAGTGGTATTCTTAAGTCAAGTTAGCTGATTTGAGGTAACTAACTTGAGGTAAAGTCCTTGAGGAGATAAGATAGCTTGCAGCTTTCACCTGAGTAGGCAGGTCAGGATAAATCTTGTGGGAGAGCCGGCTCTTCAACTCAGCCTGCTAACTCATGTGAAAACTACGAACTGTCTTCACTGGGATTTTAACTGGAGTTCGCTAATTCAAGTCACATTTCCCCTCAGCAAAGAGAATACCCAGTAGGCCAAGACTGAACGGGTCTGCGGAAGAAGCTCCCCTTTCACCTTTAGAATGATCTTTCAAGGATGAAGTGCCTTGACCAGCTGTGGTGGGGAAGCTTGTTTTTCTGTTGCCTGTGCTAGGACCATTCTGTGGCTAAGCAGAGAACCTGAGTCTCTGAGTCCATCACTAACATTTTTCACAAAAAACACATTCTTTCTCTGTTAACTTATGGTAACTGAACATACGATGGATGCTCTTGGAGAGTTAGTACTCAGCCCTGGCTTTTAAGAGCTTGAGTAACCCTGCTGAGAGGGGGAGGAGTTACATATTTATCGGGAAAGTACAGAAAACTGTACAGTGTTGCACAAGCTAATGCCAGGATAGCTTTTCTGTTGGGCCAGGGGGAGGCCCAGGCCAGATACAACGGCTGGGGCTGCTTGTCTCAGGCTCTTTAGATGGTCAACTCTTCTAAGGCCTCTCAGCTCCTCCTTTCCAGTGTTAGGGGTCAGGTTATGCTTGAGTGTTACACAGGGGAAGCAAGGAGAAGGTGCAGGGATGCTGGGACAATTTGCAAAGTGGGGGTGCTGAGAGCTATTGAGCCAGACTATAAATCCCGTATGTGCTGGAAACCACTTCAAGCCAGGGAGTAGTTCTTTTAGAAGGTGCCGGCCTCCACCCTACCCTCGTCCATTTTCAGTGCAAAATTTATCCTATGTAATATGATTCAAACCCACCCTGACCGCTATTAATAGATTCTGGATACAGTTTGTGCTTTTCTGTGATATGATTTGAAGAGTTTTTCCTAGACAGAGCGATGAATGCCTGTCTGTAAGTAAAATGATGATTGTCTTTATATAGTGAATACAGTGTAGGTGGTCTATTATGTATCCTACCGTAAACACAATCACTATTACTGTATGAAGAGAAAGTAATTTACAGGCATAATAATAAACAAAAAAGGAAATCAGTTACAAACCATTCAAGCTCTGCCATTTAAAAGAAAACAATATTCTATGATGATGAGGAGAGAGAAAAGAAAATTACAAAATAATTTCATCAGCATTATGAGCAACGTAAGGAACATATTTAATTCTTACTTGCATAAATGGTTTTCTTGGTAATTTACAAGCAGCTACCCTAATATTCCTTAGAGAATGCTATTGGCAGATAATTTCTTGTAATGGAGGGCAGTGTTTCTGTGAATCAGAGAATGTATCCTAGCCTCTGTGTGTATATCCAAATATTTTCTGCAGCCATGAATGGGAAGTTACTGAAGAGTTGCTTATGGTTCCATATATAACTGCGGTGTTCAAATGTACACTGCCTTTCAAGGGGACTTTTCTCTCTTCTGAGTGCATTCCATCTAGACCCAAAGCTCAACTGAAGGCATTTTAGAAATGCAGAGTCAAGAGCTCTGTTTTTTGCAAACATAATCTCATTTTATATCCTATTTTGGCCTATCAGTGCAGGGGTGCAAATGTATTACTTCACTCTGAATGGTCCCTTGAATATGTGTTAACTACTTATGGTAACCAATCTCTTTCGCCTTGTATTTAGCTGTGATGTTGAGTACTTTTCTCAGATCAGAAGACACCTCTGTGTAGCTCAAAAGCATGTCTGTTTTACTAACAGAAGTTGGTCCAATAAAAGATATGATCTCACCCACAGGCTGGCTGACAGGGGAACGAAGGTGGAGGGTCAGGAAAAGGGGGCACAACAGCACGGCAAATAATATCTCATCCAATTTTTATCCAAACACTATATTAAAATTGTCAAGTCAAGCACTCAGGAAGTGCATGACTTAACGGTCCCTTGTGCAGCCTTAATTCAACCCCCTTGTGTAAATTATGATAGTCGTTAGTAGAAATGATCCCTTACTTCTTTTCCACAGGATTCCTGCCTTCTTTAGTGCGAAAAATGGATAGCACTCCCTTGGTGAAGTGAGGTGACAATATTAACCTCATTTTATATTTCAAAATATTTTTGCTGTTTATTAATAGTCTTCTTTCTAGATTATCCCATTTTCATTTTGTTGTCAGTGCTCCAGTCATGTGGCCATTCAGAAACTCAGTTAAGAACTGTATCCATTATGTCCATTATCCCAGATATTTATACTCAGAAGTGTAGTAGCAGTTTTTGGGGTCTCATAGGTTGGTTTACCTTTTGGAGTAGACACTGGCCACTCAGTCAGGGCACTTTCTCTGTGTAATTAGTTTCCAAAATGTATAGGAGCCCTGTTGCATGAAGCAAGCTTGGTTACAAATGCCATTCAGGCTACTCCTGAGGCAAAAACTTCTGGCTTTACACCTCTACTGTGTCCCAGACAATAGCTCCATTCCTATGCACCACAAAGGGACCCAGAAGTCAGAACAGTCTGCTTCTACTTCTCTCAAGCTTCTGGTGACTCATTTCCACTGTATAAACACACACAGAAATAGCCTCTTTCTCGGCTTTGGCCAAAAGAGTAATTGAAGAGAGCCTGGATTATCATCTTCATGATTCCTCATAACAACAGTCTGAATGATTAATTGTTGTTCCTAACCATTTTACAGCATGCTTCTTCTGTGTCCATAGCAGACTATTTAAGTACAGTTACTTTAGATATCGATAGATTATATCTTTCTATATATTTGAAGTGTGTGTGTGTGTGTGTGTGTGTGTGTGTGTGTGTGTGTGTGTGTGTGTGTGTGTTGAAGTCAGCATATTGCTTATTTGAGCAGCATGTGTTTATTCCCCTGTAGCAGGCTCCATCTGTATAGACTTGTGGCAAATTGAAAAATATGCTATTTTAATATAAGTAATCAAGATTTTTTCTGATGAAAATGAACTATTTTATTTTATTTTATTTTGATGCATTACTATTTCCCACTCCCTCCTCCAGCTTCATTGGAAAAACCTCCACAAATTCTCACATCTTATTATTGACTAGTGCCGTAAGTTAGCATAGTTTGCTTTCTGCTAAAATGCTGATAATTGTTTTTAAAGGTTTGATTTCCCTGTAATTTGAACAAAAACGCTGGCAAGGGTTTCCTACTTTGACAGGGTGATGGATATTGCAGTATCTTTGATGGAACATACCATATAGCATTTATGTGTCATTGTGGGCCAGAGATTGTACCTATGATTGTGTTGTATTCCATGCAGGGAAGGTTGTCATAGCTACTCTAGGAACCAGAAATTGCATGAGGGGATGGGGTGGGGGAGCGGTGACAATTAAGGTCAATCACTTAGGGTTTTAAACACCTTCAGAGAGGTACCTCCTTCCGTATACTGGTTCAAATGGATTTTTCCAGAAACCAACAGACAAAGAAAGGGCCTTTGATATTAAAAGGCTAGGTTTAAACTGACTCAACAAATGGATACAAACTTTTGTCCAGGGAGCCCCAGTTTTGCTGAAGTGTTTGAAAGATTTGGCCTAGTAGGGCCCCATAAGACTGGGGTACGCACGCATGTGAATAGGAACTTTGATTGTGTTTTTAATGTTTTCTCTGCAATATTTTTATTCTAAGAATAAATATAGTTTGCTTTGTAAAGACTGGTTGGTAACTGGGTTACAGTATTGTAGACCTGGGAGAACTGCAGGGGCTGGAACTCAGCCAGACCTGCTGGGGAAATCAGGGTGAAGTGCAGAGGAACTGAAATCCCCTCCCTCCCTCCCCAGCTCTTTGAACAGAAATCTCTCTCTTCTCCTCCTCTCACACATACAGAGACACCTGCCTCTGTATTCAACAACATGAGCATTTCATCTGACTGGTTTGCTCTGTGTCCCAGAGCAAATCAGCACAGCACCTAGGCTGTCCGAAAAGGAGCTTTGAAAAGGGATATGCGCATGCCTGCAGGGTGGACATTCAAGTTCCAAACAGGGCAGAAGGGACTTGAGGGATTCTGGGCCATTTCCGGAGGCCAGCCAAAATGCAACAAACAATTCAAGTGTTCACATTGTCCTCCTAGCACTGTATCCAGCAAACAGAAAGCTCTGTGCTTCTTGTCAAGACAGTTTACCTACAACACAGCTACTGCAGAGTTAGTGCGCACACAGTGCCTTGCCAGTATGGACACCTTGAGAGTGCTTGCATCCTCTTCAGTGGAGACCAATGCAAAGAATTCATTTTAGCTTCTCTCCAACAGCCTTTTATTACTTGAGTACTCCTTGAGCACCTCCTTCAGTCAGTAGCCCCACTGAGTGTTTGCCAGTTTTCCTGCTTCTAAATTACTTAATTTTTATTGTTGTTAGGATTTTTCTTCTTCTTTTTTTTTTTTTTTTTTGTCTTTTGCTAGCTGTTCCTCAAGTTTTTTTGGTTTTGACCTGACTAATGATGCTATAAAGAGACAAAGGTGCCTGAGGTAAATTTTTTATTAGACCAACTTCTGCTAGTGAGAGAGATAAGCATTCAAGTGAATGTGTCCCATATACCCTCTGGGTGTGGTGTGTTGTCCCTTCTAGTGGCATGGACAGCACTTACAGAGAGAATAATGAGTCTGCTCTACAACCTTAGCTAGTAGCCAGCTGGCTTTTAGCTCATATAGTAGAGGCTCATGCATTATCTCCAGAGGTCCCTAGTTCAATTCTGCCTGCTGGCGCTACACTAACACAGACCCTTTGAAACAAATTGTTTCACATAAGTAGTTAATGCATGTTTCAAGGGACCATTCAAGGGGAAGTGGCCCATTAATATTCTTCTGAACCAAGGGGGGAAATGAATTCGGAGAAGAAGCAGCTAGAGTTGGGGGATTATTAGTGGGTTATTTTAAGGCAGAAGTCCAGCTTCTTTATTAGTTCATTATTTTTAGTGTCTAGCAAAATTATGAATTTAAACTCCCAGGCTTGTCTTTTGAGAGTGTTGTGCAATTTTCCTTTGGGAATGAGGGTTGATAGGTCAGATATGGAGCAATCACTTTGTGCATATAATTATAGTTCTACATTGCACTTGCCTGAGTGTATATTCCTTTCCAGTTCCCTCAGTGAGGAAATTTTAAAGGGTGTATTTTTTCTCTTAAGTGCCTTTCTTGGACCATACTCCTCACTCCAGAGTTTTAGTCAATCTTTAAATAGTCTAGAGCCCGATTAATTGATTGTCTGAAATTTCCACATATTCTCACTGCTAATGACAGCTCACTGGGCTAGATACACCATGGGTCTGATCTACTACAGTAATTCCTGTGTGGATTTCCACTGATAAATCTCCTGGTGGTGGAAGGAGTGTATCTAAGGGTACGTCTACACTGCAAGCTTCTTTTGGAATACGCTATTCTGGAAGATATCTTCTGCAAAAGCTTATTTCAAAATAGAGCGTCCATACTACGGGGAAGCCTCAAAATTAGTCCGAGGAAGGCTCCCCTAATGGTGACGCACTATCTTGATTTAGAGCCCCAGGAGGCACTTGGGAGGAATAACTTTAGAATGGCCCTGGTGAGGAGCTATTTTGACATAGCAGCAGTGGAGCGTCCACATACACCTTCCAAAAAAGCTTTTTTGGAAGAGGCCTTATTCCTCGTGGAATGAGATTTACCAGTGTTGGAAAAAGCCCTCCATTATTTCAGTTTTCTTTTGAAATAACGCAATTGCTGTGTAGACGCTAGTTTTGTTTTTCTGTAATAATGGCTGTTGTTCCAGAAAACCGGTGCAGTGTAGACACACCTTAAAGTCCATAAGAATTAAATTTGCACTTGTCCTGCAGGGAGGGAATGGTATTTTTACTGAAACACTTTAGTTAATTTAACCTCTACAGTGGTGGTTTCCCTTAAAATCCACAGAGCCCCCACAATAGCAAGGGGGCATCTATGGGGGCACTGAGGAAGGAAAATATTCTGAAGCCACTGCTTCCAGCCTGCTCATTTCCCCATGACTCACTCCCCTCTGCCTACATAAGGGGAGTGGAACATGGGCCATTAATTTGTTTAGTACAGTGTTTTAAATCTTCCTATTCCAAATAGCATTTCTTTTGTAAGCCTCAGATTAATATTTTCAGGTTATTCATATTATAGAAAACCCGTCACTAATACAGGTTGAACCTCTCTAAACTGGGACTCTCTAGTTCAGCAACATCCATGGTCACCATGGATTCACCAAGGGCAAGATATGCCTGACCAATCTGATTAACTTCTATTACAAGGTAACTGGATCTGCGGAGGGGTGGAGAGTGGTGGACATGATACACTTTGATTTTAGCCAAGATTTTGATACGGTCTCCCATGGGATTCTTGCCAGCAAGTTAAAGAAGTATGGATTGGATAAATGGATTATAAGATGAATAGAAAGCTGGCTAGATGATTGGGCTCAAAGGCTAGTGAGTAATGGCTTGATGTCTGGTTGGCGTTCGGTATCAAGTGGAGTGCCCCAAGGGTCGGTCCTGGGACCCCTGAAGCTTCTGAACTTTATTAATAACCTGGATGAGGGGATGGATTGTACCCTCAGCAAGTTCACAGGTGACACTAAGCTAAAGGGAGAGGTTGATATGCTGGAGGGTAGGGAGAGGGTCCAGAGTGACCTAGACAAAATGGAGGATTGGGCCAAAAGAAATCTGATGAGGTTCAATAGGGACAAGTGCAGAGTCCTGCACTTGGGACAGAAGAATCCCAAGCATTGTTACAGGCTGGGGACCGACTAGCTAAGCAGCAGTTCTGTGGAAAAGGACCTGGGGATTACAGTGGATGAGAAGCTGGATATGAGTCAACAGTTTGCCCTTGTAGCCAAGAAGACTAATGGTATATTAGGGTGCATTAGGAGGAGCATTGCCAGCAGATCTAGAGAGATGATTATTCCTCTTTATTTGGCACTGGTGAGGCCACATCTAGAGTATTGCATCCAATTCTGTGCCTCCTATTATGGAAGAAAGGATGAGGACACATTGGAGAAAGTCCAGTGGGCAGCTGAAAATGATTAGGGGGCTGGAGCACTCACGAGGAAAGGCTGAGGGATTTGAGTTTATTTAGTTCACAGAAGAGAAGAGCGAGGGGGGATTTAAGAGCAGCCTTTTACTACCTGAAGGGAGGTTCCAAAGAGGATGGAGAGAGGCTGTTCTCGGTGGTGACGGATGGAAGAACAAGGAGCAATGGTCTCAAGTTGCAGTGGGGGAGGTTTAGGTTGGAGATTAGGAAAAACTATTTCCTAGGAGGGTGGTGAAGCACTGGAATGGGTTCCCTAGGAAAGTGGTGGTGGAATCTCCATCCTTTGAGGTTTTTAAGTCCTGGCTTGAAATGATTTAAGTCCTGGCTGGGATGATTTAGTTGGGGTTGGTCCTGCTTTTAGCAGGGAGCTGGACTTGATGACCTCCTGAGGTCTTGTCCAGCCTTAGGACTCTGTAGTTTAGCAAGGCCACAGATGTTCCAGTACCCAATAGACCCCGTAGCTGGGAGTCCGGTGGTAGGGGGGCCAGTGGCTGGGAACCCTGCCAGGGCTGGGAGCCCAGACTAACCGGTGGCGGGGGGGGGGGCTGTTGGCAAGGAGCCTGGCTGGGTCAGTGGCAGGGCTGGTGGCAATGGGACTGGGGGCCAGGAGTCCAGACAGGATGGTAGCAGAGTAGCCAGTGGCCAGGAGGGGAGTCGGTGCTGGCAGTCAGCAAAGGAACTCAGCAGCTGGGGGAGAGTCCAGAGGTTGGCGGCAGCGAGGTCAGCATTGACCTCCCCTGGTCTGGCAAACTCCCTGGTTCAGGACCATTCAGGTCCTTAGGGTGGCAGACCAGGAAGGTCCAATCGATAGCTCATAATTATGTTGTTCCTTTCCTGTTACTGTAACTTTTAGCAGTGTATTTCCTGTTCGAAAAGAATGTGAACAGCTGCTTTCACAACAGCTGCTAATGCCATTCTTGTTGATTGGCAGGTGCTGCTGATACAGTATATTGTTACATACAACACTTGTTTTTCTTTGAAAGAAATTGAGTACTGTGGATCATCTCCATAATATGCCTTTCCCAGGGAGCTCAGACCTTCTTACTGAAGTTAACACAATGGTGCAGCCTTTTTCACCTGGGTAATTTACTGTGTTTTCCAGATTATGGATATTTTATTTTTGCTCACTATATTTGATTTTCAATTCAATCTTCATTGCCCTTTTTATTTTCCCTCTGTCAAAACATAGGAATTCCTCTGGAAGGAAGCTAAATTAAGTTGGCAGATATTAGTTTATGCTGTCTCAAAATATTTGAGGGTTGTGAAAATGCTTTGTGTTTCCTGACTGACTTGCTAGGAACAAACACATGGAGAAGGCACTGTAGGTAGTGTGCGGGATATGAACCTGGGCATTGCAGAGAGGGAAACAACTGTGAAAGGGCATGTGAAGGTTTCACATGAAGGCCGCCCCGTATCCTTTCTAATGGAACTCCATTTGATGGGGAAAATTTAATTTGTTGGGGAAAGGTCAACATGGTTTCTGTAAAGGGAAATCATGACTTACAATAGAGTTCTTTGAGGAGGTCAACAAGCATGTGGACACAGAGGATACAGTGGAAGTAGTATACTTGGAATTCCAGAAAGCCTTTGCAAGCCCCCTCACCAAAGGCTTTAAGTAAAGTTACTTGTCATAGGATAAGAGGGAAGGTCCGCTAATGGATTGATAACTGGTTAAAAGACAGGAAACAAAGGGTAGGAATAAATGGGAAGTTTTCAGAATGGAGAGAGGTAACTGGTGGTGTTCTGCAATGGTCCGTACTGGGCCCGATCCTATTTATAAGTGACCTGGAGAAAGGAGTAAACAGTGAGATAGTGAGATGGCAACATTTGTAGATGATACTAAACTGCTCAAGATAGTTAACAGTGCTTTTTTTGTGACGGTACTTCCCAGTACTCAGTACCAGCACCTCCAGATGCAGTACTGGCACCTCCAGTCAGAGCTCAACAACTTTTCCCCTGGAGTACCGGCACCTTTTTTTTTTTTTAAACTAAAAAAGCACTGAGTTAAGACCAAAGCAGACTATGAAGAGCTTCAAAAAGATCTCACCAAACTAAGTGATTGGGCAACAAAATGGCAAATGAAATGTAATATTGAAAAATGTAAAGTAATGCACATTGGAAAAAATAATCCCAAGTATGCATACAAACTGATGCGGACTAATTTAGCTACCACTACTCAAGGAAGAAAGCTTGGAGTTATTGTGGATAGTTCTCTGAAAACAGCCACTCAGTGTACAGCAGCAGAGAATATCTTATTGCCTCTATATAAAACCATGGTATGCCCACATTTTGAAAACTGCATACAGATGTGGTCGCCTCATCTCAAAAAAGATATATTTGCACCAGAAAAGGTTCAGAGAATGGTAACAAAAATGATTAGGGAGCTGGAACGGGTGCCATATGAAGAGAGATTAAAAAGACTTGGAATTTTCAGCTTAGAAAAGAGGAGACTAAGGAGGGATATGACAAAGGTCTATAAAATCATGATTGCTGTGGAAAAAGTGAATAAGGAAGTTATTTACTTGTTCCCATAACCTAAGAACTAGGGTTCACCAAATGAAATTTAATGAGTAGCAGGTTTAAAACAAACAAAAGGAAGTTTTTCTTTACACAGCGCACAGTTGGCCCGTGGAACTCCTTGCCAGAGGATGTTGTGAAGACTCAACTTTAACAGGATTTAAAAAAGAGCTAGATAGATTCATGGAGGTTAGGTCCATCAATGGCTATTAGCCAGCATGGGTAGGAATGGTGTCCTTAGCCTCTGTGTGTGTGTGTAAGAGGATGGAAATGGATGAGAGGGGAGTGATCACACGAGGATTACCTGTTCTGTTTACTTCCTCTGGTGCATCTGGCATTGGCCAGTGTTGGCAGACAGGATACTGGGCTAGATGTACTGTTGGTTTGACCCAGTATGGCCGTTCTTATGTTCACATGGTCTGTGGCGTTCAGGCAATGCCTCTGCGAGGCATAACCAGACTAGGCAATTGCTCAGGGCTCCAAGCAGATCAAAGCATCCCCCTATTCATGTTTTATATGTTGTGGGGGTATTTCTGCTCAGGGGCCCCAATAGTCTAACACCACCTATGTTTTGGGACGAGGTGTACTTTTCAGAGTGAGCTTTTCTCTGTGAGATTCTCCCTTCTTTAGATGTTGGACAAAAGGCCTGAATAAACTGACATTTCTTGAAGTGGAATTGAATGAGGCTTTGGCCTGATCCTCTTTCCCTTCACAAGGCAGCTTGGGGCACGGAGTTGCTCAGTGTACCTACACAATGAGAGAATGAAGCAATGGTGCCAAGTGCTGGGCACTGACATCAAGCATGGAGATTTGCTTTTCCACAGGATTGTCTCTTTTTCCTAAAAAAACTTTGCAGCCCCCAGCCGAAAAGAGAAGATTTACAAAAACTCAGGGTGCGTCTACACAACAGGGCTTAACGCGAAATAAGCTATGCCAATTGAGCTACGTCAATTGTGTAGCTTATTTTGAATTAGCTTATTTCGAAATTGGGCACATCTACACAGCACTTATTTCGAAATACAGCACTCTTCCTCCGACTTCCCTTCCTCCTCATACAATGAGGGTTACAGGAGTCAGAGTAAGAAGTCCTCCAGCTTGACAGCATTTCAACATTATTTCAAAAAACTGCCTGCTGTGTAGAGGTGGACTAAGTTATTTCGAAATAATGTTGCTGTGTAGATGTACCCTCAGGAAAGCCAAAGCGGTAGAATGTTCTAGTTCTGCTGTATTTCTGCCACCGGAGACCAAGATGTGGTTTATATCTTTAATTGAGAATTATTTCTGTCCTTTTTAGTAGTCACACTTGGTGTTTTTACACGTTTTTCAGATGTGTAGACATCACTTCACACAGACCCTTCTTGTGACAAAATAGGTCTCACGAATTCTTATGTCACTTGGCTTTTTTCATTTATCTCCTCTTCCGGAGCTGCAGCACGAGCACAGAAATCTGTTTTCTGGTGAACAGCAGCAATACAGTTTCTTCTGTTCAGAGCCCTCTCTTGTTTATTTCAAAATACCAGCTTTGTTATGGGACTCAAAGCCAAAATATTTACTTATTCAACCACATTTGAATTTGTCTGGCTCTGCAGAGCTACTGAGTCTACTGACTAAAACAGTCAGCTTGAAAAGCCCAGACTTTTTGATAAGATGGAATGTGCTGAAGCTATGTAAGGAGAAATTTATAACATGGTGGCTAGCTTGCCTGTATCATCTGCATTCATCTCCATATATATATCGAGAGGTCGTGAGATGAGCAATCCACACGTACACCAATCAGAACCATCATGAAGATATATAGTTTTGTGCCTTGCCAAAAAATTAAAACAAAAACAAAAACACCTACCCAGGGGGGTTCATAAATCCAGAAGAGACAACTAGAAAGCACATTTCTGGATGAACTCAATTTAATCTTGGCATATGCAAAGTCTGCATAAAACTAGATGCTTATCTTACCATTTTTCTTTTCTGACTTATCGCTAAGGCAGCTTCTCCCCAAGTCAGGGGTGGGGAACCTTTTTGGGGGGGTTTGGGGGCCACTGACCCACGGCAAAATCAGTTGGGGGCCACACACAAGTGAGAAGTTTAAAAAAAAAGTAAAATGAGAATTAAAAAAACCCCAAAAAACCAATCCAACCCAACAAAACTTCACTGATGTGACCCCTACATGATAAGCACTTCACTCATGCAACTTGGGGCATCAGGGTTTGCCTTGCACTCCAGCCCCATGGGGAAGGGGTGTGCTAAGGCTCAGGGCTTCCCCCCAGACCCAGATGAACTCTTCTCGGGGCCTGGGTCTAATAGATTTTCTGGGCCCCCTCTAGGCTCTGGGGTGGGGCCAAATATGAGGGGTTCAATGTGTAGGAAGGGGCTGCCAAGGAGCAGGCTGGGAGTGGGGGAGCAGCGTCTGGCTGGGATGGAGGGTGCAGGAATGGGCTGGGGAATCTGGGAGGAAGATAGGGTGCAGGAGCAGGGTGGGAGTGCAGGGTCTGGGTAGGGGGAAGGGTGTAGAGGGAGACAGGGGAATGGGGCACCTACCTGGAACAGCTGTCGGGGGGCACAGGTGGCTCCACATCGCCCTTGCAGGTGCTGCTTCCCACCGCTCCCATTGGCCGTGATTCCTGGCCAGTGGGAGCGACAAGGGAGGGGCCTTCAAGTGACTGCAGAGACCGAGTTTCCCCCCCAGCCGGCAGCATGCAAAGCCGCTGTCTCTTCCCGCAGGCTGCATCTCGCCTGCGACTCCTTGCTACAGCTCGCGAGACTCGTGGTTCCTTACCCTGGCAGCAGGCACTGGTGCTCCAGCCGCACATGGTGGGATGAGGTGTGGCACCCACCCACGTGGCTGAAGCGCCTGAGCCGGCTTGCCCCACTGAGCTGGGGGAAGCCCTGAACCTCACAGGCTGGATCAAGGTAAGCCACAGGCTGCAGGTTCCCCAGCCCTGCTCTAGATATACATGAATCTGCAATAGAACTGTATAAAGTTACTGCCCTCACTGGAGTTTCAATAGAGTTAAACATAAGCTATGGAGTTCATATTCGCAAAAGGCTCCGAAAATTCGATTTATGTAAGTTTGGAGGAAATGTTGGTCATGTTTGAGTGTCCGGCTTGTACCTCTGTCTGGAATTCCTCAGTGAATGGCAACATGGAGCAATGTTCATTGTTCACTTCCTGTTACCCATCAGAACGATCTTGGACTGTGTCTTAATCAAGACTGATTTCTATGGCTACATCTATCCTATTGACCGTGCAGTGGCACAGTCGTACCACGACAACTGTGGGCAGTAAGGTGATCTCTGTCATCACCCTTTGCCGGTGGGAGAGCTCCCCTGCTGGCATAATTAAATCACCCCCAAAGAGTGGCATCTGTATCGACAGGCAAGCCTGACCTGCCAACGTTGAGCGCTTCGCACTAGCACTTCCGGCGATGAAACGTATGTTGATTGGGGTGTTTGACGTTTTTCATCCTTCCCTCCTCCCCCAACAGATAAAAGATTTACTGATGAAAGTGCTAGGGTAGACAAAGTCTAAAGAAACTACAAAAAGGAAGTGGAACATTTTAGGAACGTGTGGAACATTTCATCAAGGTGAAGTGGCTCATTAGCACGCTGCTCGTTAGAGGGGGAAAAAGGAAGGGAGGTAGTAGATTCCTGTACAATGGATGCTTCAGAGTGGTGGTTCCTGAAGTGCGTTGAGATACCGGCCACCCCTCTCCACTCACACAGGCCAGGGGGGAGCCTTCCACTATCCACTTCTGGAAATGGGTTGGTGGCATCAATCTGGAGACTCCCTATGATCATCCAGCCAATCGTGATCGACCAGCTGGTGACCACTATACTAAAGTATATTATGTGCTACGGAAAATAACCAACACATACTTCAGAAAAATAATTCATAAGGGGGTGAATTTTGTTTTCAAACTTAATGACCATTTGGTGGCTCGATTTTTATCACTAATTTAGTACAAAATTAGAGGATTTAGGCCCAGATTTTTACGGTGTTTGTGCTCTTTTATGTCCCCAACATAGCTCTAAGTCTATGTGTACACTTAAGACAAAGGACACATCCAGGTACAATATTTACCCCCTTCTGTGCCTCTCGACTCCAGCGGGTCAAGCCAGGGCCAGTCCCTCAATTCCTAGGAAAGACGAATACAAGGTGGGCGTCCCCATGGAACCTCGGGAGGCAATTACCTAACCCGACCAGCAGGCAGATGGTAGATTGACACTCAGAGTAAGTGTGCTGCTGGACCCATCTTTATACCCATAGGGGCCCATATCCTCTTTCTTATCTAAGATGCCAAATTGTGTTGGTCTGTCTTTGTGACGCCAGTTCTTACAAGGGAGTTTCAACTTAATTTACACTTGCAAGAGAGATAACTAAATTGTGCGTACATTCTTTACTGGGTGGGAGATTCCTCCCCCCCGGACGAGTGTGTGTTCGTATCAATATGGGTTTCAGTCAAGGCAGTTCTTGCAGCCTTGAGGTCAGCAATTGGCGTATCTCTGTTTACAGCCATCCAGGGTCACAGCAGCCATCATATCCACGCCTTCTGTCTATGCTTCAAAGACTATGCTGATGTTACTGCTCTGTGTGCCCTGTGTGCTCCAGGCATCTCAGAGAGGGGCAAGCAAGATGTTACGGGGGGAGGAGGGGTTCCTGTCTGGCTACAATCTGCCAGGCCAAATCATTGCTATTTTTGCTGTAGCACGATACATAATTTAGCTCCGTACTTTAATCCCCCTTCCTCCAAATTGCATGTTTAATTCCTTTTTACTGAAATTTAGGCATGGCACTTCAATGTGTTTTCAATCTTTCCCCTTCGTTTTTCTTCTTCTCTGAAGAATTTTTGCTCATTTGAAGGACAAGGAATAAGCCTGGACATACTGTCATCCTTGTGCCATTATCTTCTCTCCTTGTGAGAGGACTACATTGCCAGTAGGCAGGTGGAATTAATTAAGACTTTGATTATACGTAATGACATCCAGTTTCGATAATTAGCAAGGTTTGAATCTGGGACTTCAGCATCAGATCACACACCTCTGCCATGTTAATTAAAGGCATAACTCTAATGTGCTCTCTTTAGTTTGGTATTTAGACTACATCCATCACCAAGGTGCCTAGGAGCCTTTAGAAAGTGCTAGCATATATACAAAGGTCTCCAGCCTTTAGCTCCACAGAGCTGAGCAAATAATTGACTTTTTGTTTCTCTGCCCAGGCCAAAAAAATCTTAAAAAAAAAAGTTCAGTTTTTGTTGCTGAAACATAAAAGCAAGCAAAACATGCCATTTGTGTTGAAGAAAACAACGTTTCCAAATGAAATGCTGATTCGAATGAACATTTGCAGAACAAAACACTGATTTGAATCAAAGCACAATGTTAAAATAATTTTCTGACTTTTTTTAAAACAAAAGCCTTTATTTGTATTTGTTCCAAATCTTTTGGCAAATTCAACTCAAATTCATGAATCGTTTGTGTCACCCTGAGACAGCATTCACTGGTGAATTAACTATCTATCCAGAAAGGAAAAAAGCTCTGTGGCTTTTTTTAAGGCCATGAACCTAGTCTGAAGTGATTTCTGAACAAATTTTACTCTGCTCTTTTCTCAATTGAATTGGAAATACGTTTCAATGGTATTAATGTTAATTTTATAAATCATTCAGGCTTAAGATTCTATTGTGTGTTCAAACATCTTATTTATGATTCTTGCTTAGTATTTTTCATTATGTGTGAAAGCACAACTTGCTTATTAGCACTTCAGGACCACCCTGCACACAGCCCATTTTGGTCTGCAAGCGAGGTCTAAGCTATTCTGTTGGGAGCCTAATATGTTGCTAGTGTAGTAAGCTAAGCACATTGAACTTCTCATCTTTACATTGTACGAGAATATTCTGATTCTTAGACAGAGAGGATGTAAAGATGGAATTGTGTCTTTTAAAATGCAAAATAGTAGCAAGTGTTAGATAATGTGAGAGTTCTTTAACAAATTAACGTGATTTACTGTTAAAAACTAGTGAATCCATTTGTGCTAAATAATTGCAGCTATGGATGAGTTCCTCCTGGCAGATAACTATTATGTTTTGGCATTACACCCTGATTATTTACTTCCCCGCTGTCTGTTAAATTCCACCCTTAACTTTTTTGGTTGTGCCATAAAAGTTTTCTGTAGTTGCTAAATTACAATGTTTTCTTCTGTTATAACATGTTGATGTAACATCTATATTCTTGCTTTCCTCACAAGCCATAAACACTGAGCACTAATGCAACATTGTAGTTGTGAAATTAAGCCCTCTAAAGTGAAGAAAATGCAAATATTATGGTTGCTTTGGCAGTGTTCTGATGTTTTATGATCTAAATCAGTAACAAACCGCAGAAAGTTAAGCTTTACGTTCAACAAGGGAAAGAACAGAATAGTCCCTTGGAGTAATGTGGTTGTTTATGTTGCCAGAGCAACATTTTGAATTTCTGACTTTCCTGAATGATTGATATCAAAGCCTTTATATTGCATTCATGCTACGGATATTTTCAGTTAGCTAATTTCCTAGTTTCTTTTCAAAGGAAATCATGGCTGGAAGAAGGACTATCCTATTAGTTGCTGTATGTACTTACAATAACTCTCGGAACTTCTAGCTCAACTATTTAAGAATATCTTTTAAATAAACCATTAATTTTCTTATTTATTGTATTTTAGTCAATATTGTGGGCAAAACACACAATACTATAGCATTCCGAATTTGGCCAAATTGTGAATGTGATTGTCATATTAATTTTGAGAGTAAGCCAGCCCAAGGTGAACTGTTTTATAAAATCATCTGTTCTTTCTCATTACATTTAGTCGATGAAAAGACTAATTTCTGATTAAACTAAACAAATTGGAAGGTGTGCTAAACCTATCCCTGGGAAATTCTTCATATATTTTCTGCATGTTACTATATTGTTTTGGAATACCAAGGAGATTTCCTGATACCACCTGATTTTTTTTAACTTCAGGTCAGTAAGTTTTCACCTGGATAAGGACTGCAAGATCAGACCTTGTGTGTCTGTTCCACAGAGCACTACATTTTCCATTTGAAAATGAAACTTACCGCCCCCCCCCCCAAGTTTCCTGTCCATTTCCTCCTATATACCTTGCACAGCAGTGTTATTTCGGAATAACTGGCATTATTTTGAAATAACAAAATGCACATCTACAGAGCAAGCCATTATTTTGAAATAATGTCGAGCAGGAGGACTTCTTACTCCAACTCCTGTAACCCTCATTTCATGAGGAGTAAGGGAAGTTGAAAGAAGAGTGCTCTTCTGTCGACTTCCTGCTGTGTAGGCAGTGCCAAAAGCTGAATTAAGCTATTTCGACTTCAGCTACACAATTGACATAGATGAAGTTGCGTAACTTAGGCTTTGTCTACACTTCAGGGTTTTTGTGCAAGAAGCTTTTTGTGGAAGAGATCATCCACAAAAGCTTCTTGTGCAAAAGCACATCCACACCTCAAAGCACATCGCAAAAGCGAGGTGCTTTTGCACAAGAGAGCATCCACATGGCACGGACACTCTTGTGCAAGAAAGTTCTGATGGCCATTCACAGAATAGCCATCAGAGCACCTGTGCTTTTTGTGATAGGCTCTTTTTGCGCAAGAAACCCCTGTTGGGCATCCACACACACCTTTTTGTGCAAGAATTCTTGTGCAAAAAGGAGTTATTCCTTGTGGGAAGAGGAATAACTCTACCAGCAAATACCCTCTGTCCTGTCAATTTACTGGGTTTTTTTTTGCTCAAAAATGCATTTGAGGTGTGGACTCTCTGTCGGTTTTTGCACAAAAACCCTGTAGTGTAGACATAGCCTAAATTTGACTTTTGCTCTGCATTGTAAATGTTCCCTTAATCTGCATGGAGCAAAGAATCTATTCTGTTGTAAGAGGAATAAAGTTTGCATAGAAAATCCACATACATATGTAGGTCACAGTTCTGTCACCTTATTTGAATACATTCTGTAGATAGACTACCACAGAAACCATGTGTGTAAAGATTTTGAAAATCCTGTCTGCTGTGCATTACAGGGTGAAGATATTACGGAATGGAAAATACTCAATACATGATTATTATGTAAAAATTCTAAGTTAGTACTACTTCTAGTTTGGTTGCTACACCGGGCATACTGTCTTTCTGTCTGCAAGGTACAGTTTTAATGATTTGCTCACTAGGTAATCTAGAACTACTCTTTGATGAAAGAATTACTACTAAAATAGTTATTAGGACACTGGAGGAAATCTGACTAATGGTGTGTGTTCTACTATCTGCCCAGTCCATACTGCTATTTGTGGGGAGGTGATATCTTAAATATCAGGATGCCTCTACACAGCAGAGCTTAACTCGAAATAAGCTACACAAATTGAGCTATGTCAATTGCATAACTTATTTCGAAATTGGGAGTGTCTACGCAGCACTTATTTCGAAATAGAGCACTCTTCTTCTGACTTCCCTTACTCCTCATACAATGAGGGTTACTGGAGTCGGAGTAAGAAGTCCTCCAGCCAGATGTGGACTAAGTTATTTCGAAATAACACAAGTTATTTCGAAATAATGTTGCTTTGTAGGCGTACCCTCCATGTCTCTTCAACTTATAACCTCCTCTCTACATGCTGCATAGTTTTATGTTCCTTTTTTCTCCTGTGACTAGCTTTGTACAGTGGATCTGCTTTGGGCACTAAAATATCAACAGTGGGTGGAGATTGGAGATAACCTATTAACTTTAGCAGTTCAGTGCAGGGCATGTATCCGTTTCTGTTTGCCCATTCCTTGGTTTATTTTTCTCAGACTTAAAAAAGTGTCTTGTGAGGCTGCACAGAGTTTTCATTTCGTAGAAACATCTTCTCCCAGCAGGGCTGCTGTTTCCAGAAGTACTAATGCAA
The DNA here is from genome assembly GCA_032595735.1 of Pelochelys cantorii. Lineage (NCBI taxonomy): Eukaryota > Metazoa > Chordata > Testudines > Trionychidae > Pelochelys > Pelochelys cantorii. Next base: position 36,574,041 of record CM064340.1, read on the forward strand.
ACAAGAAAGATTTTTAATGGCCGAGGTACTGTGGTTAAGCAGAATGTCTGAGTTTATCCTGACAGAACCCACCTGACTTTCCAGTCAGGGTTTTGTCAGGCCTAGTCTTAAAATTTCTAAGGATAGAGATTCTACCACTTCCCACATATAGATCTTGAGGGTGTGAAGAGGTCTTGTGTCTTTTTGTAGAACCCACAAAGACATGTGTGTCTTGCGGACATGATTAAATTAAGTAGAGGTTACACTGAAGTTTGCTTAGAACTGATGCATGACAAGTACATCAGATTAGAATGTGTTCAAGATACTTCAAGTCTGTGATTTGATCAACATGGCACTATGAAATAACGTCCCCCTACCTGTGACATCAGCCGGGAAAAATTGAGGTCTTCGTAATAGGTGTAATAATGAAAACTGAAGCTACTGGTTAAAATGATTTTCCATTTCATTTTTATTTTCAAAGAGTTCCTACCCTGAATATTATGTCCTAGAGCTTCTCGAATCATGCAGAAAACCCTGATTTCACAGGAGAAAAATGGGTTTCCTAAAAATATCAAAAGTCAGATATTTTCACTGAAAACGCTCGTTATAATTCAAAAGAGGGGTAGATACATTGTAATTAGGCTTGCCATTTACTCAACTAAAAAACTACAAATTGTCTGCCATTTATCCCTTTCATGGAATATTGTCCTCTGATTCTAAGCATGACTAATGAGTGGCCAAAAGGAGGCAGAATACTGCTACCTCAAAATGTTAACAGGTGTGTGGCACACTCTAATAAAGGCCTTTTTCTGTCAGAACTCACCACCAAGTGTTTGGATGGATATATATTTTTTCCCACATTGTGGCATGATGCAACTTTTCACTGCACCATCTTTGGAGCAGTATGTCCATTTTTCTTTCTTTTTTCTTATTTGTAGTTACTAAGTACTGTTGGACATGTACCCTGGAAGGGGGTTGTTTTATTTTGCACACAGACTGTGTGTGATCCAGCCGGAGAGCTGAGTCGCTGAAAAGCCTCCATATAGAAAAGGAGAGTGCAGGCACACACAGTCAGCCAGGGGGTGCTCTTCTGAGCTGCGCGCAACCCCGTTACATACCTCTTCCTAACCATGAAATAAAATTAGGTTGACACATTTGCATATGTAAGAAATTTAGAGGAAAACAGATCAGTAGCTTGTGTGTCCCTACATTTCATTAACTTTTCTATATCAAAAGTTTACAATTTATTAGCAATATGTCTACAACTGAAAAAGTCATTTGTCTAGTAAATCAACTTCACAGCTGTATGATACAAAATAAAATGTCATTCTATTAAAAATCTCTCAGTTCACTCTCAGTTTTTATAATGACTTGTTTTAAAGAGAGTTTTAAATAAAACCCCAAATAATCTACCAAATTAAAAAAAAAGAACAAAACAAATGCCAAATATTCATGACCTTTCAATGTAGGTAATTAACTTACAAGAAGTTCGTGAATGTTAGCCAAGTCTAAAAATGAACGGGAAGTTTGATTTTAGGATGTTTTATTACCTGTTAGCAACACTTCATGCACACAGTCCTGAACTGCACAGATGTTGAAGTGGGATGATTATAGGTGTTTGGAAAATTACCATAAATTTGAACTAGTTTGCAAGAATACATTTACATATTTTAGCAAAGCCAATCATTTCTGTGTTTGCTTTCTTGAAGTACAGACGTTCCCCAGTGATTCTCAAAAAATGTTAAATATAGATTACAATGTAGGTAGAATGAATGATAAACTGTCATGTCTTGCAAAATATGCTAATATGCCTTTGGTAAGCAGCTAATATATGTTGTACTTACATATTGCCTTTCATCCTGGAATCTTTATGCTCTTTATAAAAGTGGGTAAATACTATTTCCCATTAATAATTTGAGAAATGGAAGTACACAGGGATGTAAAAGTGAGATGTTTGAATCGGACATTATTCGAAATAACGTTGCTGTGTAGCCGTACCCCTAAAGACCTAGAACTGGCCAGGTTTCCCTGATGTTGCTGCCCTACAAGCCCTGAAGTGGGGACAGGAGAGGATGGGCCCATAGTATCACACTTAATGGGCATTCCATTGGGCTCTCCCTAAATTATATTAGGGGCTGCTCTGACCCTAGGAGCAGCCCAGAATAGGGAGTGCGAAAAGGAGGTTTTAACCAACCTTTGCTCCCTCCTTCCCCTAGGACTGTGAGTTCTGTGCTGTGCTTGCTTGACGCATGGCACAGAAACTTGGCTGTGCTGTTTATTGCTCATGCTTGTTAAATCTCCTGGTTCCCAATCTTTCAGTGAGATCCATTCCAGCAGACTTTTAAATCTGCAAGAAACGACCAAGCCCTTCAATGTTCAGTGACTTTTCTCTGAGTTTTGTCATTATTATTATTATTATTTTAGTGATAGAGGTTAATGGAACAGTAAATGCCAAGATTAATCATAGAATCCTAGGGCTGGAAGAGACCTTAGGGAGGTCACTGAGTCCAGCCCCCTGTGCCCAAAGCAGGACCAACTCCAGCTGAATCAACCCAGCCAAGGCTTTGTCAATAGAATCATAGAATCATAAGGCTGGAAGTTTGTTTTGCCTTTCTTTTTTGTTGTTTTTGCTGATTGGTGCTGGGGAAGGCAGGGACTTATTACTGGACATGTCTTTACGATTCTTTCCTAGTTTCCAAACACTCAACCAGATAATTAATCTCCTTCTATACTAACATGTGTGTTATTGCATCCTGCTGACTTGAATCTGTTCCTCTAGTCCTTTCACCAGAGGAGGACTGGTGAAAAAAGGAAATGTCTTACTTTGAGAGTAGTTCCAAACAGGTAAGTTTCATAAACCTTTTTGAAAACTTGAAGCCCTGAACTAAAAGACGAATGAAAAGGAATAACAGCTGCTGAAGAATGTCTTTTGGCATCTTTTTATGTTGCTCCCACACTTCCTCTGTTGAAATCATGCATAATAAATAGAACCTCAGCCTTTTCAGAAAAAAAACCAACCACCACCAAGAGTAAATGAGAAATTCCAGCAAACAGAAGCCTCATTTTTCTTGAAGTGGGATCCTTTGTAGTATGTGCAGAGCTCTAACTTTAATATTTTCATGTTGTTGTGGTGTCTTCTTTCACAATTCATTAGTTAATCAAATCTTTTAAAAAGGCTGACATGTTTATTCAGTTAAGGATTTCAGGATTAATTCCAAAATAGAAAATTTCAAAAAGGACAGGATTTCAACAGTCAGACTCTGTCTTTTTGACAGTGGGGAGTAGACAGTGGCCTCTAAACCACAGTGCTTTATTTCTAATTTTTTTTCAAGGTACAGTGCGCATCCTACTTGTTAATAAGTTACTTCACCAGTACTTTAAGCTGAAAGAGATCCTGACTTTACACACAGACATACCTATGCCATTTCCATATTTTTCTATTAGGATTGTTCCTTTATTTTGTGTGTGTCCAGAAATGACATTGGAGTATCGCTGAATGAGTAAAGGCATATCCCTCTTTCCTGCCTTGAAAAGTTAACACAGGCTACGTCTAGACTGCAAGCCTCTTTCGAAAAAGAGCATCTAGACTACAACCAGTACTTTCGAAAATGCAAGCTGCTTTTTTCGAAAGAGAGCACCCAGGCAGTCTGGATGCTCTCTTTCAAAAAACCACAGTTTGCATTACATAGCGCCTTTTTTCGAAAGAGCACTTTCGAAAAAAAGGCATTATTCCTCATAAAACGAGGTTTACCGCAGTCGAAAAAACTGCCGCATTCTTTCGATTTACTTCAGGGGAAGTTTTTTTGAAAAATGGCCACTTTTTTCGAAAAAACCCTGTAGTCTAGACACACCCTCTCAGTCATGATGCAACAGCGCATGAGCATGGGCAAACAAAGTGGCCAGGGTAGAGGGCGTCTCAGAGACAGCACAGCATAAATAAGCTTTTAAAGAAGGACTCGAATGAGCACAAGGGAAGTGGCTTGGGAGGGGGTGGGGTCTAGGAGGAGGTGAGTGGTGCAGCCTTGGGCTTTGGCAGGAGTTTGGTGTGTGGGAGGGGCTGCAGGCTCTGGGAGGGAGTAGGGGGTGGTGGGTGCAAGCTGTGAGTTGGGACAATGGGTTTGGGTGCACAAGGGGGTGAGTGGTACAAGGTGCAGGCTATGGGTTAGGGCAGCAGGTTTGGCTGCAGGTTGTGGCAGGAGCGGGTGAAGATTCTGGGCTGGGGAGTGGCAGTGTTCTCTCTAATTTTTTCCCTCCATGGGTTGAATATGTTTTGTGATGTGCACTGAGGCATGTGTAGATGTGCACCACCAATAGAAATTCATGCTGCCTGCTCTGGGGGCTCTGCTAATCAGCTGGGCAGCCCCTGGCTCTCTCCTGGGTGACCACCCAAGCACTCAGGTCACAGGGAACACAGATGAGGGGTACAGGCTCTGGTCTGGCAGCCCTTACTTTGGGTGACTCCTGAAAGTGACTGCACATCCTTCTGGCAGTGGCTCTTAGGCACAGGGCCCCAGGGGTCTCTGTATGCTTCCCTTGTCTACAAGCACTGCCTCCAGAGCTCCCATTGGCCATAGTTCCTGACCAATGGGAGCTGCAGAATCAGCATTTGGAGCGAGGGCAGGGTGCAGAGACCCCCTCCACCTCCCACTAGGAGCCACACAACTGCATGCCGGCTGCTTCTGGGAATACCACAGGGCCAGCCTGCCTTATCCCCACTGTGCTGCCAGCTTTTTAGCAGGCTAAACCCTCCCAGATTGGCTGCAGTAGCCTCTGGAAGATAAAGCCCACTTCTGGGAAACTCCTGGTGGAAACAGGAGGGTGGGCAATCCTACCTGAGAAGCAGGGGTGATGGCTTCATATAGAATCGTAAAAACGAGGACCAGAAGATCTAGTTTAATATGTAGCACAGGGGGAAGCTGGAACAGGCCTTCAAAGAGGAGTATGGGGTCGTCGTCAGGACAACAGTTGGGAGGACTGGAGATGAAGAGCAGTGTCACCGGCCACAGTTCTGAGTCATATTGGCCTGTGCCCTACCAATGAGTGAAGATCGGGCTGTTTTTTAAAAGCTAGTTTGTTTATTACAAAAACAGACACAATAACTTACAGACAGGCCAGTTCCCCAAGTGCTTAGATACGATGATGCCCGAAGTTTCACCAAAATACAGACTTGACCCTACCTGCATGTTTCCGCCCTCCTCCCCCACCCCCCACCCCATGTTTTCTCAGAAAGCCCTGTTCACAGCAGTTCCACAGCACTGAGGAGGAAAGAAGCCCGTGCTGTTCTCAGTTCTTACATGTTTTGTGAAAACAATATTGATAGGCAGGTCTCTCCTCTCCATTTCTTTGAGCACAGCACATCTGCTCTTCCACAGAGCCAGAGACCATTCTGCAGGGAAAGACCAAATTCCCAAACCTGCCTCCCTGGGTTTTTCCCTCTTGCTAAAACCTATCTGCAGTTCTCATCCACCTTTCCCTCGGGGCCCAAACAAAGCAAAACAGGGACACCACGGCTTTCTCTTTTCTAATTCCTGGTGACAGCTTGCTCCCTGCTTTCATGCTGGGATCTATAAACTGGAGAGTATAAGTTGGCTTTGGCACTGTAAGGCTACGTCTAAACTACACAGTTATTTCAGAATAAGTTTTTCTGGAATAGTTATTCTGAAATAGCTTATTTCGAAATAGCACTGCAGGGAAGCCTCAAAATTAGCCCTAGGCAGGCTTCCCTAATGTAGACGCGCTATCTCGATTTAAAGCCCCAGGAGGAATAACTTAGAATGGCCCTGGTGAGAAGCTATTTTGAAATAGCAGAAGTGGAGCGTCTCCACAGGCCTTATTTCAAAATAGCTATTTTGGAATAGGCATTATTCTTTGTATAATGAGGTTTACAGAAGTCAGAATAAGTCATCCATTATTTCGAAATAACAGAATTGCTGTGTAGAGGCTCGCATAGATATTTCGAAATAACGGCCATTATTCCAAAATAACTTTGCTGTGTAGACATACCCTAAGAGATGATTCATGCTTAGAAAAGGAATGTACCCTACAAGGTGGAAAAGAAGGGCAGATTTATGTCCTATATGGGTAGGTGATAGGATGTGAGAGGTCAGATTAGAAGATGACATATAGGTTGTGGGCAATGGGCACAGAGAATTTGTTGACATTATTAACAACAATGGAGAACTGGCCTAGTAAGAGAATGTTTGGGAAGGAAATATAGTCATTCAGTTTGGCCATAATAAGTCTCTGAGGTGATAAGCCATCCAGAATGATATGTTGAAGATGCAGTGGAAGATGTTACGTATAATAAAGAAACAAAGGTTTATTGCTGAAGAGCTCATTTTAAAAAAAAATTGCCAATGGATACATTCAACTGTAATAAAATGTGATATTAAATATCAAATTCAATATAAATCTATTATTTATTTTCAAGTGTTTGTGGATTTGTTTGTGCAAAATAAAGTCAGACTTCATGATTACCTACAGATACCAAATTTAGCATAAACAATCCTGCCACTTATATTACCTGGATGCACTACTTTTTATGCTGTGTGAAAGGTTTGAATAATTATTTGTGTTTTGCATCAGAAAAATGTCATGACTATTATGATTAGAGTTCATAAAAATATTTGTTAACAAAATTTAAAAAATTGAGTCGCCTATTCAACTGTCATTTTAGTGCAAAGAACATTTTTACTGTTACAAATCACAAAATAATTCAAATTAGTTACAGAAAGAGTAATGGAAGGTTTATGAGTTTCTGATTCAAATTTACTATGTAAGGTAATTACTCAATAAAATGAATAATGTTTGAAGTTGAAATCCTACAAATTTAAAACTGTTCTTTTAATTTCCCTTTGCAAGCACATCAATAAAAAATTCTATTACATATATTTAATGTCTTGAACTTTCCTATAAGTGTAATTTATGCAAAATGATTTTCCCAGCCAACGACGAGCCTCACCTGCTATATTTCATTACTGGTCATTTCAAAGTAGAAGGAATTAAGGATTATGCAAAATCTTATTTCTAGAGATTTCTTAAGACAGATCTGGGTAAAATACGGCCCACAGGCTGGATATGGCCCACCAAGCCACCGGATCCAGCCCACGGAGGCAGCGGAGAACCCCAGTCAGGCTCCCCGACTTCTCCGTGCCCCGAGTGCCTCTTAGGAACACAGCTGCTGCACTCCATTTCTTTCAAAACTGGAGGGGAGAGAGGAAGCTTCAGGAGCCGCCCTGCCCCCAGCACAATCCCATTGACTGGTTTCAGGTCAGAAACTGGCCAATGGGAGATGCTTATTTGCAGGGCTTGACAAACGGTGGCAAAACCTACTCGCCAGCCCCGCACTGCGCATGCACAAGACCCACATTGCACATGCGCATACCACTGGTGAACGGGGTGAACGGCTGAAATCTATTCTCCACGGGCAAGTAGATTCAGTGATTTGTTGAGCCCTGCTTATTTGAATAACAGGCAGCCAGGAACAACCACGCCCCCTTTTCTCGGCTCAATTATTCACTAAAGCATGTGGCCAAGCAAACAGCCAGGCTGGCTGGGAAACATTTTAAGCTCTGCAAGCCTTAGCTCTGCAGGCAGGCAGGCTGGTTTGGCTGCTGGCTGGTAAGTCTCCTGGACACCCCAGCCCCTCTCTGCCCCCACCTTCTGCTCCCTCCCCCCCCCCCAACATATCTAAACCCTCTGTCCCTCTCTTGCACCTTTACCTCCTCCCAGATCTGGCACCCCATTCCCCTGCCCCAGATCATAATCCCCTCCTACCCTAGGTCACATCCCAAACCCCTGCACTCCAGTCCCCTGCCCTAGGTCACAACCGCCTCCTTTACCCAAACTCCCTCCCAGACTCCAATCTCCCTCCTGCACCCCAGTCCCTTACCCTAAGTTCCCCTCTGCATCCAGCCTCCATCCCAGACTCCACTTCTCCTCTGTTAATACCATGACAAAGTGCAGCCCTCAACCACTTTCCAAAATCTTGGAGTGGTCCCCTGCCAGAAATTATTGCCCAGCCCTGCCTTAAGAGCATATATAAAGAGTAGCTAATAAAGTGTTCACTGGAAGGAGATAAGACATAACACACACAGTTTGCAGATCAATATTAAGCCAATAAATTCAATATATTCTTTATCCATAACGTGCAACTATAATTTTCAATCTTAAATTGTTTTTGAGAAGATAAGTATACTTCACACTAAGAAATTTCTTCTGTAGAAGAAATGGTCAAGTGCCTGAAGGTAAATGGAAACTTATCCAATGTGACAGGCTGGTGTGTTGGAAAGTGTTCAAGTAACAGGTTTATAACATACAATTTCAACACTGTTTAGAGTACGAACCTGATTTTTTAATAGTTTCTAGCCCATTGATCAAGTAACAGCAGGCATGTGATGGAATTGTATGTGTATATCAAATAGAAATGTCAATATATATGCAATGTATCCATGCACATATATGTGACTATATCCTGTTTTTAAAGAAATACTGAACACCTGTCCCTCCCAATGACATCAAAAGGCACTCAAGGGTGTTTAAAGAACTTGATTAAAAAATCGAAAAGGGGGTAATATAGTTAATGCAAATTAACATCAGATTACGGACAACAGATTCTATAAAACTAATTTAGCTGATAAAGGACTAATGAAAATGTAATTTACGTAGACTTTTATAAAGTGTTTGACATAGTATCACATAAAATTTAAATTAAAATATAGAATATAAAATTAACATTCCACATTAAAAGAATTAAAAACTAGCTAATGGATCTTAAAATGTAATTGTAAATGGTGAATCATGATTTAGCAGGAGTGTTTCTAGTGGGGACCTTCAGGTATTGGTTCTTGGCTCTATGCTATTTAACATTTTTATTGGTGATCTGGAAGAGAACATAAAATCATCATGAATAGTTTGCAGAAGACACAGAAATAGGGGGGGAGGGAGTGGTAAATAATGAAGAGGACCACAAGCAGGAGCAATCTGGATTTCTTGGTAGCCTCGACGTAAAGAAACTATGTATGTTTTGAAAGGGCTAAATATAAATGTCTACCTCCAGGAACAAAAAATGAAGGCCATGAGTACAGGATTGGACTCTAAGCTGGGAAGCAGTGACTTTGTAAGAGATTTTGTGGTTATGGAGGATAATCAGCAAATCCTAGAATACTAGAACTGGAAGTGACCTTGAGAAGCCATCAAATCCAGTCCCCAAACCTCCATTCCTGCAATTTAAGCAAGGACATGAACTCTCAATGTGATGCTGGGGCCAAAAAGGCTAATGAGATCTTTGTACGATTAAAGAGGGGACTCTTGATTAGAAGTAGACAGATTATTTTACTTTTCTGTATTTGGTACTGAAGTGAGGGTTTCTGGAGTACTGTATTCAGTTCTACTGTCCACAGTTGAATAAAGATGTTGATAAATAGGAAAGGGTCAGAGAAGAACCATCAGGATGATTAAAGGATTAGAAAACATGCCTTAGTGAGAGAGACTGTGCATGGAGCCTGGTACAGATATAACATTTTGTATGTACATCCGGATCTGTATCTGCAAAAATGAGCTGTAGATATCTGATCCATATCTACCAATGCAGATATCTGTGGATATAAAGCGGATACCCACGGATTTGCAGGGCTCGAACTCAAGGAACTCTGTTTGTTCTGCTTAACAAAAAGAAGGTTGGAAGAGACTAGCTAAATTCAGGCTGGCATTAAGGTGTATACAAGTGAAGGGAGTTAACCACTGGAACAATTTACTAAGGATTGTGGTGGATTCTCCATCACTGGCAGTTTTAAAATCAAGATGGGATGTTTCTCTAACCTATATGTCATAGGAATTCTGAGGGAGGAAGCCCTATGGTCTCTGTTGTTCAGCAGTGAGCTTTACATACTATGGTTCCCCTTTCAGGAGTCTGGTTTGTCTTGTGTATCCCAAGTTTCACCTCACTTAAAAACTACTTGCTTACAAAATCAGACATGCAAATACAGAGAAGTGTCACAACACACTATTATTGACAAGTTGCTGACTTTCTCTTTTTTACCACATAATTATAAATTGGGTAGAATATAAATATTACACTTACATTTCAGTTTATAGTATGTAGAACAGTATAAATAAGTCACATTATAAAATTTTTGTTTGTAACTTTGCTAGGGCTTTTTATGTAATCTTCTGTAAAATCAGGCGAATATCTAAATGAGTTGCTATATCCCCTGATGACCTCTGCCTACCCCCGGTTGTACATGTACCCATGGTTGAGGGCGGTGAAACACTAGAATGGGTTCCCTAGGGAGGTGGTAGAATCTGCATCCCTAGAGGTTTTTAAGTCCTCGGTTGACAAAGCCCTGGCTGGGATGATTTAGTTGGGATTGATCCTGCTTTGGACAGGGGGTTGGACTCAATGATCTCCTGAGGTCTCTTCCAACCCTATGATTCCGTGATTATACAGGAAGTCAGGGTGATCACAGTGGTTCCTTTGGACTTTGGAATAATCTAAAAAACACCACGGAAGAGCTGGCCTGTAGTATGTAATTGGGGGAAACAATGTGTTTTTCTGACTTCTCTAGGCAAGATATTCAAAGTGAAGGCTGAGCCTGTTTTTTAGTTGCATGGCCATTTAAGAAATGCTGGTGCTAAGGATGGATATTCAAAGCTGTGTTTACGCATCTTGGCTTTTGTAGCTTTCAATGTGAATCATAAAAGAAACCCACCCAGAAATATTTGATATATAAAAATATTTTTTTTTAAATTTCCTCCTGCAGCCTGTACACTTTACAGCTTACTGCACTATTTGTAAACTCTGTTTTTGTGGTGAATAGTTTCCCTTTCTGCAGATCACTTTACTGGTGGAAGGACTAAAAAAAATGCAATGTATGTATTATTGAATACATGTTTTCTAATGGTGCTTCTAGCCACAAGGCTGAGGGAATGTCTTTATTTGCTAGTAGATTGGCACTGCTGCAATCAATGCAGTGAGTATTGATTTAGCAGATCTGGTGAAGACATACTAAATTGATGGGAGAGCACTCTCCTATTGATTGGTGTACTCTGCCTCTCTGAGAAGTGCAAGGGAAGTCGACGGGATATACTCTCCCATTGACACGGTGCAGTGTAGCCACCATGCTAAGTGGCTCTATCAACATCAATTTCAGTTACATTATTCGCTTAATTGAAGTTGGATAAGTTAGATTGATTTACTGCAGTAGTGTAGACCAGCCCTCAGTCTCAGATTGTACTTCCATCCCATATCCTCTCCTGAGCTAACGTTCTTCTGCACCTCCTCATTCTCTGCATTTCTTAGTAACTCCCTTAATTTTGCCTCCCCGATTACTTTCTGACACCCCACCAGCCCCTCCTGAGCGCTAGACATTCCTCCTTTCATTTACAAATTTCAGTCTGTCAGATATATCAAGACTCTTCTCACACATCCTCACTAAGGTTGCCAACTGTCTAACATAATCCCCAAACCTTTGCCCTGCCTCCTACCCTGCCCCTCCTCTAAGGCTCCATTCCTGCTCATGCCATCCCTCCTCCCTCCATTCCTCACTCTCCCCACTCTCACTCACTTTCACTGGGATGGGCCAGAGGGGCAGGGTGTGGGCTCTGGGCTGTGGCTGAAGGGTTTGGAGTGTATGTGGGGGGGCTCTGGGCTGAGCCTATTGCAGGGGGCTAGGACATAGGGAGGGAGTTTGAGTACAGCAGGGGGATTGGATGTGGGAAGCATTGAGGGGAGTGGGCTGTGGAGAGGTGTGGGGTGCTGGCTGGGGCAGGAGTTCAGGGTGCACGAGGGGGTGCAGGCTTCAGCCAGGCAGCGCCTATCTGGGGCAGCTCCGAGTCCCAATCAGCAGGGCTAAAGCAGGTTTCCTGCCTGCATTGGCCCCATGCCATTCCTGGAAGTGTCCGGCACATCCCCACAATCCCGGGGATGGGGGGAGGGACAGGTGACTCCATGCTGTGAACCTGCCCACAGGCACTGTCCCCATGGCCCAGAGTTCCTGGCCAATGGGAGCTGCAGAATCATCATTCGATGAGGGGGCACGTGGAGACCTCCTGCCCCTATACCCTCCCTTGCTCAAGGGCCAGAGGGAGAGATGTCCTGGCTGGTTCTGGGAGAATCATGGGACCAGCACTGGTAGGGAACCTGCCTTAGCCCTGCTGCACCAAGGGCTTTTAGCAGCCAAACTCCTGGCTTGGCTTCAGCACCTCTGGGAGATTGGGCCCAATTCTGGGAGACTCCCGAGAAAACTGCGAGGGTTGACAACCCTACTCTTAGTCCCATTCACTCCTGATAGCTTCCCCCCCCCATTTCTATTGTGTTCCCTCATAAATTTCACTGCTTCTTCCACTTGAATATGGGTCTGAACCAAACCCGCAGATACCAACAATCGTAAATGTCAGGTGTTTAGATCTTTTTCTCATATATGAACTTCAGGGCTAGCCCCTGTATCTGTGAGGGGCTGAGGTAAATTCCTGAATTTGTGTGGAGACAAGGAGATCTGAATTTTGGGCAACTCTGGACTCAGATGTAAACTCTGTACCTTTAGTCCATTTCTGTTTCTCCTGTCTCTAGTAACTCTTTACAACTTTCATCCTGTGTGCTTACCCCAATTTCACCCTCACTTTAAAGCCCTCTGCATAGCAATCTTGGAGGGAGGAGAGATACATCTTTCTCAAACAGTGAAGAGACCAAGGCCATATCCACACTTCTCTTGCAATCCAATCCCATCTCACCATTGTCCAAGACCTCTCTTGCTGATTTAAAAAAAAATGCTCACTGTCTGTGGTTTTACAGCATGGCAATAATTTTATCCCAGAATGTACTTAAGTGTTTGGTGTATGGTGTCATTTTTTGTGGGCTATTCTGTGTGTACACATATGCTGGAGAGCAGTCTACCTTGTGTGCAGATTTGCAATCTTTTCACTGATTTGCAAGTTCATCCACAAAGGTGATCTATGGAGGGCCTAGAACAAAATACTAGCCTACAAATTACCAGCACCAGTTTAGTGAAAAGACAAACAACAAAAGGAACTTAGGTTGAGGGATTTTCATTTACTTTCCCCTAGCCAAAGTCCAGTGAAGATTCAAATTCTGTTTCATAGGCTACTGAGCAAAATTTATATTTGATTTCATTTAAACCAATGTAAACACATAGAAACTATTATTTCTCATTTGGAATTATAGTATGTTCCTGTAAAAGACTTTTTCTTCAGAAAGGAAATGTAATCTCTGTTTACATTTAAGTAGGGATGGTTACACCTGTAAGCTGTAGAAATGTGATACACTTTGTAATACAACTGAATGGCTGCTTTAAACCGGAAGATGCAAATAACACCAAAAGAATGTTACATGCATTGTTAAGTTTCAACATGGCTCATTAATGAAATGTTATGAAGACGGCCCAGTGCCCTTGAAGAGGGCATTCATGCAGTGTGCTGGAGGGCTTCCAGTGTGTTATGTAGCTTGCTGCTATAAATATTTTGATTGATTGCAAAATTCTGCTTTGGTTTCATTTGCTGTATTTTTGGATGGATCTTGCAAATACCGTAACATGCTGGATGCACTTTTTAGAAAAAGTTTGCTTGCTTGAAATTACACATTTCCCAAAACATTGACTTTTTCAAACTGTAAAAAAAATTAAGAAAACGTAGTGAAAGCAATAGGATACCCCTTGCTGCATGCCCTTCCATTGTGCATATTTCTTAGTGATATAGTTCATTGTGACACATTGCTTGATATATAAGTTTATAATTAGGGTGCTATGTAAATAGGCTGTGTAACAGAGGGGTGTATTTGAGGACTGTATATAGGTAAGCCAGGATCTTCTGCTGAGTTCTCCTAATGTCAGGTGCTAAGACCTTGGATAAAAATGCAGTCAAAGACAGAGGCCCTGCAATGGAAACCCTAGGGGGACAGCCAAGCTGAAGAGAAACTGTAAGATGAAGTTTTGTTTTGTTGTTCTGAATTAATAACAAAGAAAGTGACAGGGAAGTGGCAGTTGGGACTGTTCCCAGCATGAATGTACATGGTTCAGAGGAGGGATGAAACTCCACCAGCTTACAGATGGCACCTTGTTTTTCAAATCTGCAATCAGCAATGCAGAGCACACATGAATAGCTTAAAAAAACCCATAATTACATTTAGCATCCAAACATTAACATGGCTTTTCTTCACCTCTCTTCCCTTTTTGGACTCTGTACAGCCCTTTCACACACAAAAACAATGTTTGGATAAATAAGCTACCAAGGCCTGCCATTTTGGGGGCAGTTATTCATTTTGTACAATGTAAGACGAGAATAATGTTACACTGCTTTTTGTTGCAACCACACATCCATCAGAGTTATGTGAGAAATTTGAATGATAGAAAAACCAGACCCCTGCTTTTTATATTGACTGGAAAAGCACTCTGTCACTGAAGAGTGCGATAACTTTCAGACTTATTTAAAAAATGTCTTCTCCATGACCGTCAGAGAATCGTTTAATAACAGTGGTCTTCATATTCTAGGCTGAACTGTACAGAACATTCGCTTTCCTTTACAGGGTTCTGAATTATTGTAGTCTGTGTTCCCTTGAATTCTTTGGCACTGCAGAGCAAAGAGAGTGATGAAGCAAAGTTCAGTAAATTCCCAGACACAGGCTTTTACTATTCTGCACCAGTGGCTAACACCGGTAAGCTGCAGAGTTTCAGTTCTGATTTTTCATTGTCTCCATGACAATAGAAGTTACTTGGCCATTTTGGTACAAGTAGGTGAGCAGTAAACGTGGGCGGACGAACACACTCTCTTGTTTATATCACAATGCTGCTAGACATATTGGGACAGGAGAATGGGGGAGAGATCACGACTAGTTCTTGCTGAAAAATGTTTTGCCACAGTTCGTATTTTGCCCACTGGAATGCTAACGCATATGTGGAAATGTAATGCTAGCTGAATGCACTGTAAATGGAGCCGGTCTTTAAAAATCTGGATCCTTGATATTCTTGGCTGTGCTTATTCAGATCAGTGCATGCCAACAGCAGTAATATTTGCTTACCTTGGGAAATACACTGAAACTGCTCTATATACTTGAACCTATAATATACTGGAACCTCTGTAATCTGGCAACCTTGGGAAATTGGCTATGCTGGATTATAGAATTTTCCACACCATGGGTGTTCACCCTAATATTGAAGGAGAGAGGGTGGGGAAGCGCACTGGAAGTGGGGGAGCGGGGTCTGGGAGGGAGGGTGCATGAGGGGGATTAATATGTGGGGTCTAGGTATGAAGGAGATGGAAGTGGGGCACTTACCTGATTCTCCACTCCTGCGGGCACATATGGCCACACCTCCCCACCACTGCCAGGCACTGCCCCCACCACTATGGGATCAGAAGGGGGAGAGCCCCAGACAAGTGGTTTGTTGTACATCCATTCTGCCAGCTGTGGGGAGGGGAAGTGGCAGCGCACAGAGCCTTTTCCTCCTCCCCCTGCCAGGGTCCGGACCATGGGTGTTCCCAAAGCAGGGATAAGGAGGTTCAAGTGGATTAAGGTTAAGTGTGTGTGTGTGTGCGTATAATAAATTCAGTGGCTTGCATTTATCATTGCTTTGCTGATTAAACCCGCATCTATCTCCTATCTGCTGACTGTGAAAGACACTTACAATAGGAGAAACTGAAATTATACCAAGTGGCGAAGGAGTAGAAAATATTTCCCTGTGGCTCCCTATTTTTGGTGACGTGATGATATAGCAGGTAGAGAGAGTGAGCAGGCTGGGTTGGGTTTTGATGCTTATCAATAAGGCTCTGATTTGGGCATAGACATTTTGAGTACATGTCATGGGGCGGGGCACAATAAGACATGGACAGGTCACAAATGATGGTGCTTTCTCGACATCAGCACACACAAAACAGAATGGTGATTCTGAAAGCAGGAAGAGAGAGCAGGTGATTCTGAAACCAGGGAAAATGGGTTTGGAGAGGCAGCCCAACCCACAGGGGGTCACTCCTGTCTCATGGGACTGTGTCATGTTCCTCACTCTAAGCATTGTGATCTGGCACATTTGAGGGGGGTTGGTCATAGAGCCAAGTTTGGCCCTGGTGCTCTTCCTTTGATCTAAACAGAGGGATGGATGGGCCAAATTTCATGCAAAAAGTCACCCCCCACCTCTGAGTTTGGAGGTCTATTCAAATGTGATTTGTAGCCATTTCTAAGATTCCACTGAATGTATTTAAAAATAATGATTTTTGTGACCTCTGTGGCAAAAACAGCCCTACTCAAAAGCAGAAAGATGATTTCAGTGGAGGGGCAGTTTTTCAGTGGAAATATTTTTCAATGATTAAAGCAGATTCCGCAACACTGAAATGACCAGTGAATTTATGTTAGCTCCACTAATTTATTTCAGTTAAAAAAACCCTAAAAATGTCAGAAAAGAATGGATATTTCATTTCTGATATCTTTAAATGAAACATTTTGATGAATTATTTTGGCGCAAATGACTTTTTTATTTATAATTGTCTTTAACTTTATTTTTAAAAACATTAAAAAAGTCTTGAAACTGAACTAAAGAATTTCATTTCAGGATGAACAAGCAGATATGATTAAAAAAACCCTTTTTGATTTGCCAAAAATGCCTAAAAGAATTTGGTTTTGATGCAAGCTAAAATGTTTTTACTTTTTCGGAATTGCCAGTCAATTGACAAACCTATTGTTCTCCCCGCCCTGGGTATCTCTCATGATCACGGATGCTGTTCATTATACTATATCAGGAATATTATCAGGCTTTGCCCTTGCATCTTATACTCTGGTCTGTTAATAGTCTAGTAGATAGCATGTAATCTCTAGCTGGTTCAGAATGCGGCTGGCAAGAATCAGAATTCACTTTTTGGGTCAGGAGGAAAGATTGGTTTGAGGACTTGAGGCAGGATCAGCAAGATGAGTCTTTGAGATACAACCAAACAGAATATAAAAACAGCCTCCCTGAGACAGTCCATCTAGCCCAGTATCCTGTCTTGTGATTGTGGCCAAGGCTAGATGCTTCAGACAGAACAAAGAGAATGTGCAATCTTTGAGTGATCCATGACCTGTTGTCCGCTTCCAGCTTCTGGCAAACTGAAGCTAGGGATGCAAAGCATGGTGGTCCATTCCAAGTATTTCACTAGGAGGGTGGGGAAGTGCTGGGATAGGTTCCCTAGGGAGGTGGTGGAATCTCCATCCCTAGAGGTTTTTAAGTCCTGGCTTCACAAAGCCCTGGCCGGGATGATTTACTTGGTGTTGGTCCTGCTTTTAACTCAATGACCTCCTGAGGCCTCTTCCAACTTTATGATTCTAGAACTTCATGACTTCTGCTTACCTTGGCTAATAGCTATTGATGGACCTATTGTCCATGAATGCATCTAATGTTCTTTTATTGATGACTCTTACAGTTTAGGCCCTCACAATATTCCTTGGGAACAAGTTCCACAGATTGGCTGTGTACTGTGTGAAGAAGTGTTTGGTTTGGTTTGTTTTAAATCTGTGATCTATTCAGAAGAAATATGATAAATAATTTGTTTGAGGCAGAAATCTTTAGATCCTCTGTCCCCTGTTGCGGAAGCTTTTCCCCTTGAATCTTAGGAATCTATCTGTGTTGGTTTATATTTCTGAATCTGTCTTACTCTTTGTTTAAAATGGTAGCTCAGTTCTCATTTACATTTCTAGTTGCCCCATATCTCGGGGCCTATAAATGAAGGCCTTTTGAGAGTCAAATGCAGGTTTGCGGACTGGGGTATTTTTTCGCACATCGATTATATTTCAACCAGTAGGGATTTTTTTATTCAGGGCCCTTCGTACACTAGCATTAAATACTTTGCCATGCATTTGAGACCCCAAGAGCTCGCCTGTCCTCAGCAGCTACCCAGTGGCCTCCCCTCCATACCTGAGAAGTACCCGGGTTTTTTTTCTTGCATGAAAGTTCAGAAGACATTTTCATTTGCTAATATTTTCAGTCCAGTGCACTGATTTATTTTTAACTCTTAGTGATTTTACCTAGTCATGGTCTAGCCCTTTGATCTGCTGTACAGTTGAAGCTTTTATGGTTCTAACATTGTTTGTGAGGTGTCTGGCTTGCTACGGCGGACAGGTGTCTTAAAAAATAAATTGTAGTGTTGTTATTGCCTGGCCCAGCTCAAGTCACCATACCATTTCTGAAGCCAAAGAGGGGCTTGTTTCTCAAAAAGACTGTGGCTTTGCTAAGAGAGGATACATTACTGGCAGGCTAGAAAAGCCCTGTACCTGGAAGATGGTACTAGGATGACCACTTGTCTGGTTTTTGACTGGAATACCCAGTCAGAAAGGGTCTTGTTGCCGGCCATTGGCTGTTCGGTTGGCAGTGCTGTTGCGCCACACAACAGGGCTGGCAGGTTCACTGGTAGGGAAGCAGCCAGCATGTTCATCTCCTAGCCTTAGGGGTAATCAGGGGGATGTGTGTTGCCCCACCCCTTGCCTGCAGGCACAACTCCCGTGGGCTAGGTCAGCGCAGGGGAGAAACTAGGGCAATTTGTGCGCATTCAGCAGGCGGCTGGTGAAGGGTCACATGCCTCCTCCTGCTGCCGCTCGGCCCTCTTCTCCTAGTGTTCCTCGTGGGGCTGGAATCGAGCTGTGGGGTGCATGCCCTGCAGCAAACCACAGTCTGTCTGTCACCCCATCACCAACACCAAGGTGTGTGTAATCCTGTCTCCACATGCTGGGAATGGGGCTGCCTCCCTATCACCTTCACTGTATCCCTCCCTGTTCAGTGCCCCCTCCCATCCCTCCTCCACCTCTTCCCCATCTCTTCCCGGACTCCTCCCCCCAGGTATGTCCCATCCCCATCCCTGCTCCTCTCTCTCCCTCCTGGAGCTTAAATGCCACAAATCAGCTGCTTGTGGTGTTCTGGAACCAATGGGAGGGAGAGGAGGTGGTAAGCTTGGGGCCTCTGGTGCATGAGAGACATGGTGGGAGGGGACAAAGGGTGGGAGCTTGGCACTGGTGGGTGCTCCGAACGCACTAATTTTAACCCATAGGTTCGCCAGCCAGAAGCACCCACAGAGCCGTTGCCTATGGGAAGAGCTTGCACTGCTGATGTCTACAGTGTACCCATAGAGGATGTCCGTATCCTGGGCTGCCTATCTGCTTCTCCAGCTCTTAAATTCAGTTTTAAAATATCCATACAAATGAAATGAAATCCTAAAGAGCTAGCAAGCTTTCATTCAGCAGCCAGTCCTAAACACAAGGGGCAAAGGAACTACTTGGTCTTGTTGCTAACTCTACATGTCAGGGCCATCCGGCCAGCAGCTTCTGGACAGGGGATGCATTGGGGAAGGTGAGATATCTCAAGCTTCGTGGAGTCAGGTGCAGGGAGTTCAGGGAGTGCTTTATGTGAATGCAAAAAAGATTACAAAATCAATGTGATACTTAAGTGGGAGCCAACGTAACGCCAGTGAAACATGAGAAGGCCTTTTAGTCTGTGTAAGAAATCCTGGCAAAGGCTTTTAGAATCGGTTGTCGCCTGTTCTTAGTCCCTACTGGATGATCTCCAAGGAGGAGAGCTGCAATAATCCAGGCAAAGTAGCAGAGAAGTATAGATAAGCAGTTCAGTGTCTTCTTGGGAAGGGCAGCAACACAACCTTTTGTGGCATTTCTAAGACGACAGAACATGAGTCTTGTGGTGTGATCATTAAAGGAAAGATTTAAAACCCATGGTTGTACCGGCTGAAAGAATTAACAGTTTTGCAACAGAGAGCAAAGGAATGTCCCAGTGACACTGAGGGTGAAGTGAAAGCCAGTCTCTCTTCCTGGTTTTGAGAGAAACAATTGTGAGACAACCTGTTGCTGCTATTATGACGTATATGACAAGTAGACTTAAATGGATTATACCCATATGTAGTCCTGTAGCACCTTAGGGCAGTGGTCCCCAACACGGTGCCCGTGGGCACCATAGTGCCTGCTGGGGCATTTATGTGTGCCCGCCTAGTGACCAGGGCCAGCCCGAGCCATTCTTGCGCCCCAGGCCCCTGGTGCCCGGCGCATGCGTGGCCCCCGCCCCGGGCACGCGGCGCATGTGCAGCCCTGCCCCCAGGTGACCGGCAGCCCCAAAAGGTTGGGGACCACTGCCTTAGGGTATGTCTACGCAGTAGCGCGTACCTAAAAATAAGCTACGCAATTTGAGCTACACAAATTGTGTTGCTTATTTTGAAACAGCTTATTTTAAAATCTGGCGCTGTCTACACAGTGCTAATTTCAAAATAAATCACTATTCTGGTGTCTTCCTTTATCCTCGTGTAACGAGGTTAACAGGAAGCCAGAATAGGAAGCCCATTATTTTGGATGTGTTTAGAAATAACGGGCTTGCTGTTAAGACATACAGAACGCTATTTCAGGATAACTTCTGTTATCCCTTAGAGACCAACAAAAATATTTATACAGTATCATGAGCTTTTGTGGGCAAAACCCATTTCCTCAGATGTATATATGTTAGTCAGTAAGGTGCCGAAGCAATCATTTTTTTAAAGTTACAGACTAACACGGCTATCCACTGAGACTTTTATACTCGTATGTGTGTAATATATCTGCATTATCAGAGGGGTAGCCGTGTTAGTCTGGATCTGCAAAAGCGACAAGGAGTCCTGTAGCACCTTATAGACTAACAGATGTATTGGAGCATAAGCTTTCGTGGGCAAAGACCCACTTTGTCAGCAGCTGACAAAGTGGGTCTTTGCCCACGAAAGCTTATGCTCCAATACATCTGTTAGTCTATAAGGTGCTACAGGACTCCTTGTCGCTTTTGCATATCTGCATTATCTAGCTGTTGATTTGCATTAAGTATATTGGGTTATCTTTCAGTGTGTGTTTAGGGTGGTATTTTTGAAGTAGTCCAAGGAAGTCAGTTGCCCAGATGCCATTAATTGCGGAGTCTCTGCCCTTCCCCCCAACCTCATTTTAAAATCCCACTCTAATGTCTATGTGTGGGATCCAGTCTCAGAGGGGTCAGAGTGCTAAACCTCCAGGACACAGAAACACAGCATGTAACTGTCGGGCTGTACATGTGAACAGAAAGTCCCGATTATCAGATTTCCTTAGCACAGTGCTTGATGAACTTACAGTGAGAATGCCTCAGTTGATTGCATATGTACTAATAGAATTGTTCACAGTACTGGATAGCATCCTTTTGGAAGTGCAAAACAGACATTATAGTGTATGGTCTTGCTCATGGACTACTTCTTTAATTGTGCGGACACAGCTATCTGCTGTTGAATAGTTCCTCCCAAGTGCAGCAATGCTGGTATTACTGTTTTAATTCTTAATTAAAGCATTCTACAGGGTATAGAATGCAGATTAGGAGTAAAAATAAAAGGTCAAAATTAGGTCCTTATATTGTTGTAAAGCTAAATTAAATTCAAATGTACAGACACATGTTGCAGCACTGCCATGCTGCTAATGGTTTTGTGTGACTTTATGCTCTAATCTAGCAGCATCCATAGCAAGGCACTGAATCCCCAAGTGCCCCTGCTGTTCAAGCCTTGCCCTGCCCTCCTCCCTAAGGTTTGCTCTGTCCTGCCCGTTCTCTGAGGCCCCATCCCTGGTCGCTCCATCCCCATCTCTCTGCTGCTCACTCTTCCCCACCCTCACTCGCTTTCACCAGGCTGGGGCAGGGAATCGGGGTGCTGGGTCAGGCTCCAGGAGTGAATTTGGGTGGGGCTAGGGGCTCTGGGAGGGAGTTTGGATACAAGTTCTGGATTGGGAAAGGGGGTTGGTGTGGGTAGACTCCATCCGGGCAGCACTCATAGCAGGCAACTCCTGAAAACGACCGGTATATATCTCTGGCAGTGGCTCCTAAGCAGGGAGGTCAAGTGGGTCTCTGCTCTCTGCCCGTGCCCACAGGCACCGCTCCTGCAGCTCCCATTGGCTGTAGTTCCTGCCCAATGGGAGCTGCAGGGTTGGTGCTTGGGAAAAGGGCTCTTGGACCCGATATAGGAATTATTGGGTGAATTGTAATAGCTGCATTATGCAGATCAGCTTGGAAGATCACAGTAATTCCTTTTTACCTTACCCTGACCACTCAGGGGCTGCAGAGATGTGCCCGCTGCTTCTGAGAGTGGCACGGAGCCAGGGCAGGTAGGAAGCCTTTGTCAGTCCCCTGTGCCACCAGACTTTTTGGGTATGTGTAGACTACATGGCTCCATCATTTCATGAGGCATACCAGAGCAGTCGACAAAGGCTTCCCTTGTTGACCGCAGCACGTCCAGACTGCCCCGCTGTGCTGCCAAACAGCTGATCAGCACAGCGTGGTGGCCATTTTGATGTAAATGAAGTGGCAATTATTTAAATCACCGCTTCATTTTCCTATGTCTAGTAAACTCATCTACATGGCTCCGTCGACAGAGCCATGTAATCTAGACATACCCTTAGTGTGCAGGTGGCACTGGGAGGAAGGGGCGAGGGGAAAGAGTTGATCAGCAGGGCCCACTGCTTCCCTGGGATATCGTTGGAGACCCCCAAGTGTTCATGGACCCCAGTTAGAAAAATGCTGTTCTAGTGGAAGTTGCTTTCTTCATTTTGTGAAAAATGAATAGTAACAGTCACTGCTTTGCTCTGGTTCTGCTTTTGTGGTCAGCCAAACTGAAGATGTATTTCTCAAGGATATTCTTAATCAATGAAAAGCTCTTGGACCTGATATAGGAATTATTGGGTGAATTGTAATAGCTGCATTATGCAGATCAGCCTGGAAGATCACAGTAATTCCTTTTTACCTTAACATCTATTAACTTCCCCAGCAGCTAAGGAATTCTTCTGTTTTTCATAGCTTTAAATTAGTAGGAAGCCTGGAATAGAGGCTGCTTAATAAAAACACATTAAATGGACCACACTCCCTGGCTTAGACCAAAATCTGGCCTCTTTCATGCACAAGGAATCCACTGCAGTCACTCTTCATAGCTATTCCATGTTACCAGTGAAGCTTTGGGGGCTTAGTTAAATTCTGAATTCACACTTGCTACTATTTGTATAGAGGGAGGGTGAGAATTTATCCTTTTCTACTCTGTGAAACTGTGCACTAAATCTGTGGATTTCCAGGTATCGTTCAGAACAGCTCTTGCACTTGAGAATCCCAGGATGTCTACACAGCTCTCTAAATTAGCCTCCTGTCTGAGAGGCAGCACAGACTTCCCAGGATGTTTGTTTGTGTTACAGGGCTGGATTTCTAGTTAGGCACAGTAGGCACATACCTGGGGCACCTAAAAGTGAAATGTGGCTTAAAAGATAAAAAGTGATAGCATACAGCTCACTAGTGGGTGGCTGGGCTACTGTCAATGGTTCAGGGGAGTGGACAGCCATGCCAGGCCTGTGGGGAGGGACTTCGGGCAGATGGGGTGGGGCTTTGGGTGGATGGAGTGGAGCCAGGCAGCCATCCTTTAGCATCACTCAGAGTCCACCACACCTCCCCCCAGCCTTTAGCAAGCTGCACGGTGCTCCAGCAGGGTTTTAAAGTGCTTGGGGCTCTGGCCTGGGCCCTTTAGAATTGTTGGGCAAAAGGGGCCACCCAATGTGTGGGGTGGAGGAGGGTGATCATCCAAGCCTGCCCATTTGGCGGGGCACTGTGAGATGCAGATGGTCAGGGAAGCACCTGAAGGTACTGGAAGTGTCTAATCCCCTTCCCTGTTGTGGCCACCGCGTGCCGGACAGGGAGCAGAAGGAGTGTGGCTGACGTCGCATTCACTTGCACAGAGGGAGCTGGAGTGCAGTTGCATTGTAGGCAGGACAGAGGACACCTGGGGACTGCTCACCACAGGGAGAGGGACAGTGCCCCCACTCTTGTGCCACATTGGGCATGGAGGCAGTGTTCTGGGTCAGGCTCGGAGCTCCGGGTGTAGTAGGGGGGTATGCTGACTTCCAAGGGAGGCTGTGTTTATATATTTTTTTGTTTCCATTTTTACAAAAAACTTGAAGGTCAACTTGAGGGGGGCAGGGTGCTGGAGATGCTGTGTTGTGGGGCACATAAATTGTAACCCTACCTCTGGCCCCACCCTCACTCCCTTGGAGGCTGCAGACAGCAGAGGGATTATTGCAGCTTAAACACACACTAGCTCTGGGGCAGGTTTTTGTTTCAAAATTGCCCCTTCAGTTGGATTTGAGTGGAGCTTGGAACCTCCTGCTTTTGGCTTGCTACTCTGACCTCCCTAATTTCCCACAGTTTGCTCCCTTCTGTGCTCTGAATTGGGAAGTAGCATTTGCTTTGGATGCTTCCTAATGGGGTTTTCTTGTCAGAATTATGCTGAATTTTGTTATTAATATATTCACTGAGGATAAGTTACGTGAGGACTTTGTATTTGGCCATACTGGATCTGTGCTAACTTTGGTAAGTGAAAGTCTGAAATTTCTCTCTATACAGCAGCCACACTGATAAGCTACATAGATTATAGACTTTTTTCAGAGCACACCATAAAACTTCAGATCCTCATCAGGCAAATAAACTTTCACATACTCTGCTAATCAGGCACAAGCAATACACAGTTCACTGTATATTGTACTAACATTGGGAAAGAACAAGCTACCTTAGCACTTCTGGCAAAATGAGCACATCCTGTAGTTTATTAATGATGATTGGCTGGGGGATTTGGATCCTATTTTGTTTAGTTTTATAAGCACTCTGAATGTAATTTATTAAATTTAAGGAAAAAATATATGTTAAAAGTGCATAGGGCCAAGTCTGCAAAGTATTTCAGATCATAACATTAAGCACATGATTGTTCAAGTTGTCATTATAGGCTATGTCAGGCTATGTATTTCATGCCAACATGGTCCTCTTTCAAAGAGAATTATGTTGATGCAAACCTTTAGGATCTTCTAGGGTGAGCCAGTAGTGTCCATGTGAGGCAAATTGTAATCATAGAACTGGAAGGGACCTTGAGAGATCATCAAGTCCAGTCCCCTGTCCTCATATCAGGACAGCCTCCTCTTTGGGTGGGCTAGAGAAAGGCCTGAACCCACAACCACACTGGCCAGAAGTTGATGCTTTATCCATCAAGCCACTGGAGAATCCAACAATAGCTAGCACATAGTTTCATGCATTCTGTGTTCCACCCATTTGTAGTCCATACTGTGGCACAGTGTGGACAAGCCTGAGAAAAAGCCAACTCATCAGTTATAGTACAAGAAACTTAGACTCCAGAATAGCATACTGTGCTCTTCCTTAACAGCTACACAGAGTTGACAGGACTTTGTTTTCCTAGAACTGTATCAAGTTTCCAAATGCCACAGAACTCAGTTTATCTACTCAGAACCAAAGCTTGCGACCATTAAACCTACTGAAAAGCTCAGGCCCTTACAAAGGATGAAGAACTGAGGAAAACTTTACTTGGCTTCAAACTTCTAGTTCCAGGAAGACTAGGATTTTCAAATCAGATGCATAAACGACAAGACACTTCTCTCTCTTTTTCAAGATTCACACTATTATCTTATTGCACAATTTTTTAAACTTAAATTCTCGCTTGTCACCTGTTCTCAATTGTGAGGAACTGTGCAGGGGCATCAACAGCCTCTGTGGGTTCCTGAGCAAGGTATGGTGGGCATGGAAGAGATGGGGCCAGAGGAACCAGTCCTGAGTACCGCCTGGAGCACACTGCTTCAACCTTCAGGCAGTCCTTAGCACCCCCTGGAGCATGGTGCAGGAGTTGTGACCTAAGGCAGGAAGGAATTTGATTTGGGACAGAGGATTGGGGTGCTGGATCTGGGATGGGTGCAGGAGGGGGGCAGAGTGTTTGGGTATGTTGAGTGGGGACTGGGGGGCAGAGGGTCGGGGAAGGAAGGGGCTGGGGTGCCAGAGGCAGGATCTGGTCAGGAGACTTACTGGCCAACAGCCTAACCAGCCTACCTGCTTGCAGAGCTAAATGCTTGCAGAGCTTTAAAAGTTTCTCAGCCAGGCTGCACAGCCATGTGCTTGTGTGAATAACTGAGCCAGAGGGGAGGGGGTGTGGTGCTTCATGCGCTACCTGTTATTCAAACAGGCAGCTCCCATTGGCCAGTTTCTAGCCAGAAATCAGCCAATGGGATTGTGCTGGGGGTGGAGCAGTTCCTGAAGCCTTCCCCCACTCTGGGAACACAGTTTTAAAAGACAAAAACTTTTCTGAGCAGTGTGTGGGACTGTGGAGCAAGCAGGGGAACCTGCCTGGGGATCCCCGCGGCATCCGCAGGCCGGATCCGGTGTCTTGGCAGGCTGGAGCCGGTCCACAGGCCATATTTTCCCCAGGCCTGATATAGAGTAACGTGGATTTATTTGGCGTCTTGGTCCTCTTTGGGGGCTGTGCTCCTATGTACTGTCAGGTCCCTATAATAGAGCCCTCCCAGAGCTGAGCTGTTTCAGCATCTGTTTTCCTCTGCATGCGGGTTGATACCCCAACTTTATGCCTTTGCTGGGAGTAACAAGAGCTTCTGGCCCATCAGCACAGAGTGGCAGGGTACCCCAGTGGGCTCAGTGGTATGATCAGCACACTGGGTAACTGACCCAACGGGATCTGTGTAACTGACTGTCACACTTTGACAATTCTTATCTGGTTTCCAAAGACAGTCTGTGTTTTTTTCATTACATCTCTTTTGACAGACAATCCAGCAGAGTCTGTCATCAAATAATATCCATTGAAAAAGTGATGGGCACCACACTAGCTGGGGGGGGTGACAATTAAAATAGCAGGGGATCCAACAGCAGAGAAATCCTTCTGAAAAATGGCTCTTTGTCATGGCCCTCTCTTTGTTTCCATTATAAACGGAAGAAGTCATAAAGTACATGGTCTGACATGTTTGCATTGCTTCCAGTCAAGAAGATTTTGCACTAATACATGTAAAAAAAAATTACACAGGCAGAAACTGGAGTTTTGTCAGGCAGATGGACCTTGAGCAATTGCCTGCCAAATTACTGTTCAGCAATAAAACAAAAGAACGTAAAAAGTGTCATTCAGAATCACACCTGTGGCTTGGCTCGGCTCATCCCCTCTGACAGTGGCCAGTGCCAGATGTTTTAGAGTGAGTTGCAAGAAACTTTGAAATACAATAGCGTGCTCCCCATCCATATTTCATCCAACATCTTTGGCAGTGAGATCCACACTCTGGGTACGTCTAGACTACATCCCTCTGTCGGCAGAGGGATGTAGATTAGGCAGGTTGACATTGCAAATGAAGCGGGGATTTAAATATCCCGTGCCTAATTTGCATAAAAATGGCCACCGTTTTTGCCAACTCAGCACTTTGTCGGCAAAAAGCGGCAGTCTAGAGGGGGATCTGTTGAGAAAGAAAGCCTTTTTCGACAGCTCCCTTATGCCTCCTGCAAGGAGGTTTACAGGATCTGTAAAACAGGAAGTCAGGCTAGATGACTTAGTGGTTCCTTCTGGCTTTAAAATCTGTATCCTAAGGGTTGAGTTTGCATTTGCTTGCACTGTGTAACCATGACTCATGCCTGTCATTCAGGAGCTCACAAAGGTTTTTAGTTGCCATCTAAGACAAAATGCCCTAATCTATGGCATAGCGAGGACACACATATCTGAGGGCTGAGATGAGGATGCAATCATTCACATAGCGGATCTCACTCGTTTTGTGTGTCAAGCCTCCCTAAATGTGTGTGTGTGTGGGGGGGGGGGCATTGTTGTTTATGTGTATGAATAATATGAGAATAATAGGAGAAGGCACTGATTAATTAGATGACTGGAGCTCATCAGGTTTTCTTTAGGTGTGTCAAGCTGTGCTGTTGTACTAAAGGGTTGTGCTCTGATAATGTCACTATACATTTGTACTAATATGGACAGTATGATACTAAAGGCCTAACCCAGAGGTTCTCAAATTGTGGGTCAGGACCCAAAAGTGGGTCATGTCTCCATTTTTATGGGGTCACCAGGCTTGTCCTAGACTTGCTGGGGCTTGAGGCTGAAGACAGAGCTCCACTGCCTGCAGCCAACACCAAAGCCAGAGGGATTCAGCCCTGAGTGGTGTGGCTCAGGTTACAGGCCTCCTGGCTGGGCCTGAAACCTTTGGGCTTTGGCTTTGAGCCCCTACCCTGCCAGGGCATTAGGTCTCAGGCTTTGGCTTTGGCTGCCCCACTAGGGCAGTGGGAATTCGGTGTTCTCAGGCTTCCGTCCCCGCTCCAAGAGTCTTCTGGTAACTTTTTTTTGTCAGAAAGGGATTGCAGTGCCTCAAGTAGCAAGTTCCACTCCTCCTCGCCCACTGAATAACTCCCAGTGACTTGAGTGGAAGCAACTCGTATCATGAGTGGGAATCCAGTGGTTTCTTTGGCAGTTCTCTCTGCATGGCACATGCTGGAACCAGGTGCCTATTGCTCAGCATCATAAATGAAATAAAAAACCTTTTATTTGCTATTAAAATTGGATTCTGGCCCTTCCTCAAATGTTCTCTAAGATCATTTATATGGTAAGAGCATTCCGTTACATCACAGTGGAGCTGTAAAGCAGCCCAGCTCATTGCTTTTAATTGAAATGTCTGCATAATGCTCTTGCAAAATCCAGACAGTTTTCAGAAGGATAAAAGCAGAGGGTGTCCTGCCAAATGTTGTGCTTAATATGTCCTGTTAAGTAGAATCCAGTTCTTTATTTCAGACAATAATCATTATTTCTGTTAATTTTCTTGGATAAAATATTGATTTTCCACAGTCAAATGCAGTTATTACTTAAAATCAATTTCTCTGCTTCAAAAAGATAGCCTCCAAAGCGAATAAAAAAAATTATCACTATCAACCGAGAGCTGGGAATCATCTGTAAAATACATGAGTGGCTGAGCAGAGCTGGTGGCATTGCAGGTTATCAATGTGATAGAGCTAAGAAAAAGGTACGCTATTGCTCAGTGATATATGCAAGGCAAGAGGCAAGTCTTACAGTCTTAAAACCCATCAGTCAGCATTGAAAAGGAAGGACAGCACTAGCTTAGCAACTACATAAATTAAAATAAAACAATTGTAATCTAACCAAGCCCATATATTTGCTGCTGCTGGGATATTGAAAGGAAAATTACCTTTCACAGCTAGACACAAGTTCAAGGATAATTCTTTTTAAGGGACACTGAGAGATTAAAGTTAAATATTGTTCCTTTGTTATTCCCTGGCACTGTCAAATCTTAATGTGAACACTAGCCCAATGGAATTATTCTGGTTTAAATCAAGAGAGAGAATCAGGATGTGTTGGTAAAACTTGTAAGTGTGATGATTGGTATGCACTGAATTTAGAATTCTGTAATAAGAGGTTGCTAATTTTTTTAGAATATGTGATGAAAACAGCGTCAATCCCAAGGTACACCGTAGTCTTCCTAGTTCTATAGAGCAGGCTGCATTGCATATGCATTACAAAAATAAAATAACATAAAATTATTTGACATAAATATTTCACTTGGCATCTTCACATATTGAGAAGTTCAATAAACGTATTTCCTTAGAGAGTGAGTTAATTGTTTTACAGAATAGACTTAATATAGTTTTAAAAGTCTCTGCGATTAAATATGTAATTACATTACTGCATACATACAATTAGTGGCTTTTATCATCTACAAAAAGTATATTTACTGTCTTAATCATAACCTAGTATCTCAGCTGTCTGATGTGAGAGAGAAATATATGGATATGCATACTGTGCAATACTGCTTGGTATAATAAAAATAAATGAAAGAACCTTATAAAGTTGTATTAGCAGATATTTATATAAAATACCATAAAATAATTTTTATTGTCATTTTTTTACTGAGCCATCACTGGCTGTGCTCGTGTATTCCTCAATATTGCCCATCAAATCTGAAAAAGCGAGTAGCCCTTTGGCACTTTAGAGATTAACAAAAATATATATAGTATCATGAGCTTTTGTGGATAAGACCCACTTCATCAGATGATTTGGAGTGGAAATAATAGAATCCAAGATACGAAGGGGCTGCGTCCCCAGCTTGCTATGCTTGCCAGCCCTCCTCTCTCTGGGGGTAGGCAGCCCGGGCTCTCCCCCCAGGTGTCGGGGAAGGCCAGGCCGAGGTGTAGCAGACCTGGCCTGCCCTTTTCCCAGGGCTGGCCCAGCCCCAGATCTCCCCCCTCCCTGGCTGCCCTGGCTCTCTCCCCACTCAGGTCTGGGCAGAGCTGAGGCCATGCCAGTCCCATGCTCTAGCCCCCTTCACTCACCCACAGCCCTGCCAGCTCCAGCTCTCCCCCTGGATGTTGGGCTGGCTGTTTCCCATACCCTGTGTTCTCTCCCTGGCTGCCAGAGGTGAGGGGGGCTGGCTACCAGCGGGTAAGGGAGACCAGGCCAAGGCCTTGCCAGGCCCTGTGCTCTTCCCCCTCCCCCAGCCACCGGAGGGGAGGGAGGCTGGGACGAGCTCTCTCCGTCCGGCTGCTGGGGGGCGTGGGGGCAGGCCAAGGCCTCTCCAGGCCCTGTGCTCTCCCTGTCCCTGGCTGCCAGGGAAATTGTCTGGGAAATTGGCATTGTAGTGTGTTAACCAGTTAATGTTTTTATTCAAGCCCAGGGTAACAGTGTCATATTTGCAGATGAAATTCCTTGGTAGAAGAGTGGCTACTTTTACTCTCATAGGCCTTGGAACCCAGGAACCTACCCCTGAAACAAACCCCATTGCCAAATCTGTCCACATATCTATACAAGAGACACCATGACAGGACCTAGTCACATAAGCCACAGCATAAGGGGCTCATACACCTGCACTTCCTCCACTGTGATCTATCCCATGAAGTGCCTGCAGTGCCCCTCTGCCATGTACATTAGCCAAACCAGAGAGTCTTTGGGCCAAAAGATAAATGGACATAAATCAGGTATCAGCAGCTGTAACACACATAAACCCATAGGGGAACATTTTAACCGACCTGGTCACTCAATCGTGGATTTAAAGTAGCCATTCTTCTACATCATGCTCCTGTCTGATAATTTAAGTGTTGCTGCATTCAACTCTCTAAAAGTCATAGGCTCATCATAACAGGAAAACGGCTTGCAAGTTACTTGTCCCTGGGTGTGTGGTAGGTTTTTTGTTTTGTTTTGTGGCATTGGTTTCAAGGACAGTGTTTTATGGTTGCTCTTTTGTTATAGCTAAACCTAATATTTTAGGGTCTTGATTAATGGTTATCATGTCTAAAAATAAGAGTATATTGCTACCTGGGTCAGCATGA
The DNA here is from genome assembly GCA_032595735.1 of Pelochelys cantorii. NCBI lineage: Eukaryota > Metazoa > Chordata > Testudines > Trionychidae > Pelochelys > Pelochelys cantorii. The sequence goes on from CM064340.1 coordinate 36,605,147, forward strand.
TTATCTATGTCCTCTGCTTACTCCTTACTCTCTTCTAAGTTTTAAAATGGATTTTCTTGCTTCGGGGAAAAGGGTGGGGAGGGAGGAGCCGATAAAATGTATCCCTTCCTTCTGGAAACCAAACAACCCCCCCCCCCCCCAATGCACCTCTCACAATGAACCCGAATAAAACCAACCAACCAAATGCAAATATAGGACCAAATAACTGAAAAGGCTTTGTAAATAATGATAAACAAAACCAAGTTCTTATTCAGTCCTTATCCACAGATCTCAAAATGCTTTACAAAGAAGTTCAATATCAATGTCAAGCATTGTTATGGGTTTTTGTTCCTGTGAAATAAATGGCACACGCCTACTCCACAGTGGCTCATCGGTGTCTGAACATCTGTTCAGTTCTGAACCGTTACAGTGCATCTGCATTGGAAAAATTGATGTTCTTCCACAACAATGCAACTATACTAGTGTTCTTGTAAATGGGGCTTAGGCATTTTGTCAGGAAAACCTACAGGCTTAGTGAAGCCAGATCTACACTAGACCCAGAAGGTTGGGTTAAGATATGCAACTCCAGATATGTAAAAAACATAACTGGAGTCGACATACCTTAAGCCAAGCTTGGCATTGTCTTTACAGTGGAAGGCTGAGGGGAACAAATGCTCCCATTAGCTTCCCTTAGGCACTGATCTGAGCTGCTCTCAGCATTCAATTTATCAGGCCTTAACTAGACCAGCTGAACTGAATGCTAGAAGATAGATCTCTGCCATGGCAAGTGGAGACGTGGCTTGAGTTATGCAGGTTTTCATGGCAGGTCAGTAAAAAAATCTGTGCTCCTGTTAGCACAATTGCAGTTGTAGCGTTGCTGCAAAATGTTGTCTATTGCTCTTAGTGTAGAAAGGTTTTGGTAGAATCCTTTGAGGTTACCATAGAACTAATAAAAAAACCCATATGATAAGTGTGGCTGAAGTTTTGTGTTACTGAGTCCAGAATTTTCAGAAGTGTAATATATATGCTGACCCACATTTTTTTTGCAAGAAAATTAAAGGCAAAGGGTAATTTTTCAAAGTTGTTCAGTTTTCACTGAATGTAACAGGAGAAATTTCAATAAAGCCCTGTGCACAGCTTTGGCAATTCGAGGGTAGATTTATATTAAGTCTATCTGTGTGGGTGCACTTCAGGGTTTTAATTTGATTTTTCCTGCTGTTGTCTGCAGTCAGTGTAGCTGAAAGAGAATAAAAATGATTAAAGGGTGATTAACTTCTTGGTAGGCAGGAGTTGGTTTTGTTTGGGGTTTAGTTTTTAAATAAATAAAGCAGCCGTTTATGACATTTGGCCTTCATGATAGATGGAAAACTATTGTATAGGACTAGAGAAAGATAAAAGATGCTTCCTCAAGCTTGTTTATGTAATCACGTCTTTATTTCTGTGTATTTCAGAAGGAAAATAAAAACTAGATTGCTGCACTGTACATGATTCAACTAGGTTCTGCTGTGGACATCTCTTACCTTTACTGATGTTTCCCTTTGTAGCAGATTCTAAGACAATGTGCTGTTTCCTTTCAGCTCCTACTGCTGTCCATTACTCTTCATTCCACATCACACCTACTGCTACTTCTCTCCCTTTCTAGTTCCCAGACCAGCTCCCAAGCCAACCTCTTTCCCTGAAAGAGACTGGTTTAACTTCACCGGAGGCAAATGACTTAATTAGTACTAAACTAAACTGGAAGTGGAAGCATTTAAAATAGCTTCTTTGTACAGCTGTGTTAGACGTCTATAGTTTCTGCAGAATATTAACCTGAAGTTGTCTTTAATCTGGAGGGGAATGTAACAGATTAGCAACCCTTGAAAAGAGAGGCGCTTATAATGTTTTTAGTTAGCCAGGTCCTTGCTAGCCCAACTGGGCCTTAACTGGTCAGGCCTGGCTCAGGGAGGAATGGGTAAGACGAATCACTGCTACAAACAAGAAGCTTATGGAAATAAGCTCCGGGTGTACTCAGGAAAATGTGGAGATTTGGAACGGATGGGTGCCTGGATGGGAAGTTGCATCAGATAGCTAAAGCAGCCTGGAAGAAGGCATGAAAGCAGGTGTGGGAGAAGATGGTGGTTGTGGTGGAATGGTTAGTGAGGTGTGGTAATACATGAGAGCAGGCAGGACTGCACAGATCCTTGAAGGTGAAGATGAAAGCTTTAAGTTGATACAGCTGATGAGAGGAAGCTAATGGCGGGTTTTGAAGCACAAAGCAGATGTGGTCCAGGGAGTAGGTTACAGATGTGGGCAAATACAGACTTGCGGGCTGGATCCAGTTCCGCACGGTTAGCTGCTGGCAGGCCACCACTGCTGTTTTTACCTCTATAAGTATGGGTGATTTCAGCTCCCATTGGCCATGGGTCACCATTCCCGGCCAATGGGAGCTATGGGAAGGGCGAGGACCAAGACACCATTTCCTGCAGCTCCCATTGGCTGGGAACGGAGATCCATGGCAAACGGGAGCTGCAATCACCAGTACTTGAAGAAAGGCAGGTAAATATAGCGGCGGTGGCCTGCCAGGGGCTAAACCTGGCATACCACTGCCCCTTTATTGCCCACGAATTATATGTTATGTGTGTGCAGGTGTATTTATCTTCTAAGATAAACATGTGTAAACATGTTCTCTACAATGTAATGGAACAGATTGCTTTCACAGATTTTTCTGTGTTTTGCAATAGTGTAAATGGGGACAAAATCTGAATGCAAAAATACTTCCTGTTAGATTTTATCCTGGGAAATGCTGGGCAGAGAGAATGATTCTAATTCTGAACATGCACCACAAAAATGAGATAATAAAGAATACCACTTCTGTGGGACAGGAAGTGCTTCCAATGTTGGTTCAAATCCCCATTGATAATAATAAGAGGAAGGCTTGTAGCATGGCTTAATACTTAATTGTGTTTTGGGGAAATATTATGCTACCTTTATATCTGCATTAGCTTTAAAGGAATAGTTTTGAGAGAGCCTTAATTATGTAACCTTTAATAGACATTTACATTTGAGAGAGAGAGACTGCTTTTATTCCCATATCATTTATGTTGTAAAATTGCTTGCATTACATTTTCCCATTAATTAATCAATCCAACATTTCGGTAATTATCCTCTTATGTTCAACTAAACTCTAGGTTATACTAAATTTTACCTACTATCTAATGTAAACAGCGGAACAAGAATATGGCAGACTTGGATGTTTTTAATCAGAAACTTAAAGCGATCATTAAGATGTGCAAACAGAGTACCAAGGTTTGGATTAGTCATCTATAAAAAGTAAGAAGACAGGTCCAGTGAACTATAAGACATCAAACATAAATGTAAAAATAGAATTTGAAACCTAGGGTAGCAGAGGATGGATCAGCTTCATTGTAAACCAAAAATAACAACAACAAACCCCAACAAAAATATTCAATATTCTCCAGTTGTGAGAAATGTATGTGGGAAGGGTCTGGTTTGAAATTCCAAACACTCTGTACCCATTTGATAAGCACGGCAGGTTGGTACTTAACAGCCTATTACAATTTTTATGTTTTTGGACCAGGTTTTTACACTTGGGCACATAATGTGGAGGAGATCACGTGGTTTGCAAGTGAATTATATTCCTTTGAGAAGACACAAGGCATATCTGGTTCACCGCTTCAAATTCAATTTATACTTTTTTTCAGCCCCAAACGCTGCTGTTCAAGGTTTCTCATAACGTGATAAAGAGTGTTGTGTTACCATCTCTTTCAATATAGACATGCACCGGTGTTCTGAGGGTACATTGTTTTTCTGAAGTACTTGTAAGCATTATTATGTATGCCAAAAAGCTCTGAACTACCCTGTCACTCTCCATGGTAGCACAGTGCATTCCATAGCTTTTGTTTACTATAATTGTCACATTGTGTCTATGCTCCTGACTCTGGTGTTTGTTCACTCATTTCGTGTATACTGTGTCTCCAGAAGCTCCTTCTGTGTTGCATTGTTACAATAGAGAAATTGCGAATATGTTTGTATTTTGAATGTTGTGAGCAGTATTCAGATTATAAACACTGCTCTCCTGTATATTAATGATGTAATTTATGTTTGTATAATATCTGATCCCCCAGAAAGTTCGAAGCACTTTCCAGACTTCACAAACTGTGTGTCATATTTACACCAGTTTTGCATTCCACTCCATTGATTTCAGTAGAGTTAATGTATGCCTGAATTGTATTGTGAAAATCATACATACACACATGCGTGCGCACACACACACAAATACACACAGACACACGCACACAAATATTGCCGTTATGTCTTGGGACATCAGATAGATCAGTTGACTTTACTGGTAACTGTACTCTTTGTTCTACTCTTGAATAAATGTAATAGTTAAACACTTTAAAAAGTCTGCTAATGCCATGTCTTTAACTATTGCCTTTTAAAAGTCTTAGACCTTTAATATTTAAATTTTATTTCATTTGCTTTTTGTTGGCATGTATGTGGGTTTCACACATTTAAACTGTGGCCATGCATTGTGACACACAAGGATAACTGTTTAGTTGGCAACGTGAACCAAATACCTTCCACCCTCACTCCATGAGCACACATCCCAGCACGTAAAAAAATACCCACAAAATAACGACGTGTATGTTTAACGTATACTAGATTAATATTGAAGGACAGTTTTATTCCTTACTAGTTGCTATTTTTTTCTCTCATGTGTTTGTTTTATTCAGACTTGCGTTTCTTGTGCATTATTTGAAGTTACTACGGCAACCTCTCACCATCTGGCATGGTTCAAGCATGCTGGGAGTTGGGCTGCTAGGTGCTCACGTTTGTCATCTTTCTCCTAGGACCTTAGCACTTTCTGAATGGCTCTTTTCCCATCAGTGCAGCTTGTGGGCATTGACTACAGTGGGAATGGGGCAAATAAACAGCTTCCCTCTCCAAGGCTCACAAAGCCACATTTGATTTCCTGATTGACTATCTCATCACTGCATATGTTTATTATTTATACTAAATCTCTAAATAGTATTTGTTCTTTTTAGTTTGCAGTAAGGCTGGAAGACACACTGTACAGTTCTTTCAAGTTTGATGGTTCATAGTGTTGTGGGTTTTTAAAATTTATTTATTTATGTATTTATTTTTTACTGTTAAGGAGAGTTCAGTGTTTCCTGGAAGAGTGGATTTCCTCATCTGTATCTCATTGTCCTTTGACACCCTAGTGATGCTTTCTGTTCTTCCTTATGATGGAAGCACAGTACTGTAACAGCTACCTAATTATTTTTTTCATAGTGATGTATTCCATTTTTCGAAATGCTATCAATTATTTGGTTAATGGATACTGCTTTGTGAGGAACTTATGTTGTCAATCCAGTGGGAAGCTCTTTCCGGGCATGGAGTCAGTAAATTAATGTACACTATTTGTTGCATCTCTTGATAATAACATATTCTAAGCAGAAATCTTCCTGTTAATGTTAATTTAAATATTTCTTCCTTGATCAAGCATTCTCTGTGATTACAACTATTTTTACACATGTTTGACCTAGTTTCAATCATGCATCTCTGCAGTGATCCATTAGATACATCTCAACAAGGCTAAGCACAGCTGAAATGACTTGTCAAGTGGATTTGAATAACTTCATCTTCCCTGAAACTTTAAAAATGTACATGTAAATATTCAGTTCCCTGCATACAGTACTTATTGAAAAAAAGAACTTCCACATCGTCACAGTCAAGTAGCATGTTTGCACGAGGTTTCTGATTCCAAATTTCTTACCCCAATTATAAAAATGAATTTAAGACTGATAGTTTAAAATGTGACATTTACTTCATTGTGAAATAGGTGATGGTTCTGAATTCTTGTATTATAAAATCTGTAGGCAATGTAGATGAATTTAGATGAATTCACATATTTTTGCTAACAGATTTGTGACGTGTATATATAAGTTCTAACAGTATGGGAATGGTGACGCTGAGAATGCATGAATACTTATGAAATGAGAGGCTATACCTTAAAGACTGTTCAGTTTTAACAGGATATTAGGGAGTGGGGGTTGAGGGTTGGATTTTTGACACAAACCTGCTTTACTGGCACCTTCCATTTCATCTATCAATCAGTCACACTGCTGTGGAAGTTGACAGGTTTGCTGCCAGAAACTGCCTAGCCAAATTGTGATATTTGTTGGTAGCAGAACTGCTGTCATTAACTAACGTATGTCATCTGTTAATTTCCACAGACAAGTTAGTAAACACATGCACTCATGCTAGACTGTAATACTAGATACTGATAGACAGATTATAAAAGTTGGTTGCAACAAATAATTTAACATTCTTAAAGTCATTTCGGCTGAACAGCACGATAGTACATCTACTAGAGTCTAGTACAGAGTGCTTATCTCAGCAAATGGTTACTTCAAATGAGTGGAAGAAAACACATTCTGTAGCATCCCTTAAAGCTCCTACGAGGAGAAAAAGACAACACATGCTTACTTCTGTCATATTCTGTTATTTGCATTAGCAGTTATTTCTTTCAAAATTAAAATCAAGACATTGCAAAACATTAGCAGTCTCACCACCGCACCCACTGCAGCTTGCTATTTCTGGCAGTTGTGGATTTTAGTTCACCAAAAAAAAAAAAGATGAATTTGAGCAATACCTATAAAAGTAAACTGTTGTAGGACAGAAACCCAGCATTTCCTGAGAAGAGCATCAGTAACCAAAACCATACAAATCCTTACCTGAAAGCTTTGGGATTACCCGCAGAAAATGTATCTTCTTAGTCTTACATAGTAGTCAACATTCTGGCTAGCACTAATGTTACTCCCAAAGAAGGTATAATAAGTCCTTTATATTGGAATTTTCACTGTTTATAAGCAAGAACCGTACTGGGTCTGCTCACGTAGGAATAAATAAAAAAGCAGCACAAACTGAACAGCAGCTACCATATGAAAGTAAAAGACCTCTAGTGGCCATAACCTGAAGTTAAAAAAGGCTTCCCTTTTTGTTCAGTAAGTACTATAGTAGACAAAACGGTTGGGTGGGATAAATTGCAGCTGATACTTTACAGTAATGTGTGATCTTGTTGAATTTATCATAGTAACAAAATATAAAGTCAGTCAGAGTTAAAAGAGAAATCTGATTTCACCAAACCAATAAAAATTAGAAATGCTTCTGGTTGGAAAAATAGGGACTCATTTGGATCACTTGTAAACTGATCAAATGCAAAGGTTTGAGTCAATCTGTCAGGGTACGTCTACACAGCAGGGCTAAAGTTGAACTAAGCTATGCAACTTCAGCTACGTCAATTGCGTAGCTTAAGTCGAAATAGCTTAACTTGACGTTAGGCGCTGTCTACACAGCAGGAAGTCGAAGGAAGAACACTCTTCCTTCAACTTCCCTTACTCCTCATGCAATGAGGGTTACAGGAGTTGAAGTAAGAAGTACTTCAGCTTGACATTATTTTGAAATAAAGGCTTGTCGTGTAGACACACTCTTTGTTATTTCAGAATAATGTCAGTTATTCCGCTGCTGTGTAGATATACCCTCTGAGAATAGTTACTTTCTAGACTTGTGTCTGTGTCATATTTTTTTTCATTTTTAGGGTGGTTCTAGACTTCACTCATGGCTCGAAATAAGCTATGCAATTTGAGCTATGCAAATTGTGTAGCTTATTTTGAGTCAGTTTTGAAATAGCTTATTTCGAAATTTGATGCTGTCTACATAGCACTTATTTAGAAATAAATCGCTATTCTGAAATGTCCCTTACTTTTTGTGGAATGAGGTTTACAGGGAAGTCAGAATAGCGAGCCTGTTATAACGGGCGTCCTCAAAAGATGTGGAATAGCTATTTGAGGATACCGCCGGAATCCAGAAATAGTGCTGTGGTGTAGACATAGCCTTAGAGAAATCCAGTGATTATTTTGAGTTAGTTCATTGTTATAAAAATTATTGTAATTTTTACAAGATAAAAAAGTATCAATGGAAGAGATATTGTGTTCCTCAAAGAGAAACTGCAGTCATTTAGCCTCACCCCTATATCCTGAAGGTTTGGCAAAGGAGAAGCACTTCTGAAATTGAAACCTAAGATTATAAATAATTTTACATTTTATTTCAATTCTGTTTTAAAATTCAGAAGAATATAATATTTATAGGAAAATTTTACAGAATTTAATAAGGATGAAAACAGTTGGATCTTGTACATATTTGATAGGGTGTTCAACAGAAGTTACTTGAAAAATCTAAAAAAATGAAAGCAAATAATATCCTCTCTTTTTTGGATGTTTTTATTCTTCCTGTAGAATTCTGTTACCGGGATATAATTAAGTTGTTTTAGGAATATTCAAAAGAATCTTATAGAAAGTTTTCATTTTCTATGACTCTGTTACAGAGAAGTTCTGTGGAATATGACAATCTTTTTAGGAATTGTGAACCACATACAAAGTCATGTCCTGTAGCAAGCTGGAATGCTGCCTCTCTTACATTGTGTTCTCTTGTGGGTGATATCACTTTTTCAACAAAGAAAGTTGTTTTGAGTGGTATCCTAAGTATTGTCAGTTGTAAGTTCCTGTTAAGCACATTTCACAATGTATATATAGTGAGAAGCACTTTTTATCTTCTGAAAATTCACATTCTTGGGCAGGCACAGGATATTTGTTTTTGTTTGCTTGATTTTGTTTTTTTGTTTTTGGTGATTAGTGATTTGGCACTGCAAAATCTTCTAAATCTACTCTCCGGATACGCATTTCTTTACTGTTTTTTCTCTTTCTTTTCATTTTTAGAGTCATTTTGTGGCATGCATGACAGCAATCTTAAACCAAATGGACGACCAACATTACTCCTTTTACATTGAAACCTTTCAGACAAGTTCAGAGCTAGTGGTAAGTACAAAGTATTCACATTTAAAGCTGGAAAATAGACAAATGACCTTCAAATATTTCATATTCTGCACTGGATTACTCCATGCATTTGGTTCTAGTAGACATTCCTATTTAAGAACAGATGGCGTTGCCAAATACAAGACACGATTTCTAAATATGGAGTATCACCAATCTGCAGATACACATTTGTTCGATAAATCTCTTGCCCCGTCGTCCCTGAAAGTTTAGTTTTGAGTGCTACAGAGTGCTTGCATGATATCAGGAGTTGGATGCCATATCCGTGTGAAACTTGAAAAGTTATAGGTGTTGCTGCTCTGGGTAGATGATTCCCTTGCCATCTTTGTCTTCCCTTCATGTAGAGGAGATCTGTTAAGGGTGCGTCTACACTACAGAGAAGATCAAAGCTACCGCTGTCGATCTTCCAGGGTTTGAATTAGCGGGTCTAGTGGAGACAAGCTAATTCAAACTGAAAGGGATGCGCCAGTCGATGCCGATAGTCCTGCTTCCATGAGGAGTAAGGGAAGTGGAAGAGAGAGTGTTCTCCCTTTGACTTCCTGCTGCGTGGACAGCGCCAAAAGTCAAGCTAAGGTCCTTCTACTTCAGCTACGCAATTAACATAGCTGAAGTTGTGAACCTTAATTCGACCTTATCCCATAGCATAGACATACCCTTAGAGAATTTGCTAGGAGAAAACTCTGCTAAATGCTGAACTACTCTTCAACCACTCTTGTCCAAAGTGTCTCCAAAGTGCCTGAATTAATATGCTCTCTATTCTGCCTTTCAACTTTTCATTACTCGATAGCTTATTTTTACTCTACAGCTCAGTTTAGTGAGCCTTTAACTTTTAGTTCTAGCCTACTCCTGCAATTTTACAGATCTTGGGTCCACTTCTTTCTCTCCTTTATCTCCATTAACAGCTCCATTGTTGTTCTGATTTGCATGAGCTGATACCATTCCTTCAATGATTATAGCAGTTCTCTGACCGCACACCTTTTCTTGACCTCCCAGCTCTTCAAACACCCCATGCACCCAGAGTGAGGTGTGGGCAGTGGTGTACCTTCTGGATAAGACCAGTTTTTTGCCAGATGAAAGCTCCTCTAGGAGAATTAAATTGTCTGATGCAGCTGTTTTTCAGACCCATGCACTGTCTGAGAATTCAGATGGTGCAGACCATGACAGATCCAAGCCCAACTAGTTTTCCTTTTTGCAATTTTCCAAATGAGTCAGGCTAGCTGGTAACATGGGGATATTTTGGTGCTTTATTGTCTAGGCACTTTGGGCCTATACTTAGCAATTTTACCAGTCTATGTAGTGCAGCAAGCTACGTGGACAAGTCAACAGAAAAGCATTTTCAAAAATGATGTTGTCATGCTTGGGTTTTTTTCTGCCTTTTTTAAATACACTGACTTGTGAACACTTAATTTTTTCTCAGCCCCATACAAGTAATTTCCTGACAATGGAGATCATAAGGATTTGTTTCCATGTTACGCTGTTCGGAGACATTGTTCATTTGGTTACCCTTAACAAAATCTGACTCTGAAGAGCCCAATTGTCTGCTGAGTGCCACTTATGCGGTATCAGTGCAGGCTGATAGAGCTTTGAGTGATTGGCCTCAAGTGACTGCCTTTGAAAGCTTACTATGGAAATCTTTGGGGTAAATTTCCATATGTGTGAACACTTAATGATAGAATAATTGTATTAATGAATATCTTCCAATAATGGCTGTGCCTTTGGCAAGTGTTCTTTAGAAAAGATGAGTGGGTTTTGTTTTTTGTATGAATGTTTTTATGTGTGTGTATTTATTACTTAATATGAATAATTTCTGTGTATAACTGCCACTCTCTTGCCAAATATGTACTTAGGAGGACAGCTACATTTTTTTAAAATGTGCAGTTTGCTAAGAGATGACACTATTATATGGTGTACAACTCATCAACAATTCCACTCCCAAGGGCATAAATTAATATTCTGTGTACTGAGAATTGTTGTTCGGTTCATTCATCTATGGCTTATCACTACTCAACAGTTCAGTGGAATGTGATGTCAACTTTTATTTGTAGCCTCCAAATTTGTTACAGGACTTTGGTCCCAGTTCCACTGCCATTGGTGTCATTGGTAGCTTTGCCATTGACTTCAGTCAGTGCGGACTGCAGTCTTCACTGGTGGTGCTTTCTGCACAGAAGGAAACTGGCTTTGGAGTACGGCGTTTGCAGGATGCAGAATCATAGTTGTGTTGTTGTGTTGTTCTAGGACTTTCTGATGGAAACGTTCATCATGTTCAAAGATCTCATAGGGAAGAATGTTTACCCTTCGGACTGGATGGCGATGAGCATGGTGCAGAACAGGTAAGGAGATACTGAAAGGGTACAGCCACCTGACAGCGATTTCGGTGCTAATGAAGGGAACATCTAATTTCCTTTTCTGTATACACTATAGGCAGTGTTCCCTGTTTCCGATGCCTTTTCAGTTTTGGTTCATATCTCACATAGTGTCAATATTGTTGATAATTGATTTACAGAATGCATTGGAAATAACCGGCTGTGCCAATGGACTACTTTCCCAAGCTTGACCAGCAAGAGGAATTTGATTTCTATCAGGCTGGTGTCAACATCAGAAAGAAGAGTCAGAGTTAGCCCCATGTTTACAAAAAAGAAGCCAAGGAGTAAATAGAGGCTGTCTAGGTCAGGTCTATCAGGATGGCTTCCAATGCTGCATTTGTAATCTATGGTTTGTTCTCTCTCTCATTACGTCTCCAGAGGGAGAATACTCAGGACCAACCCCCCATCCCCCAAGAAAGCTCTGTCTCCTAGAGAGTTGAGTTTTACCCTCATGATGGAAAGTCCCTTTGTCCCAATTCCAGAGGAGCAGGGTGGTCAGCAATGGCCTCCATCCTAGTCCTTTAGGTTATATTTTCAATGTGCTGGACCCAGGCCATTTGAGGTCCCTGAAGATAAAGATCCATGCTTTGAATGTGACCTCACCTTCTGTAGAAGCCAGTATAGAGAGCGGAGAACCAATCGGTTGTGCTTGCTGTTGCCCATGTCACTGAAGAGATGTGCTGCAGCTTTCTGCACCAGTTGGAGTTTCCTAAGAGTTGATGGCTCCATGCCCACGTATATTATACATATAATCCAGGTAGGAGATAATGAAGTCTCCTATAACCAAGTTGCACTGTGGTTCCATGGAACTGCTGGTTGACCTCTGGTTAGCTTTGTAGCATGAATATGGAACCCCTGTTGTGTTTTATGTTTTCTCTGCAGTGCTTTCACTTTAAGAAGAGATGTGCTTGCTTAGAGAGAGCTGTGTGATAACTCTACTGGCAATCATAGCTATTCATAGCCTTTGAAGAGAGAGCCAAGAGCAGATGCCAGCCTATTGAAGCAGTCTGGCTTGCTGGCAGTGTCACAGTGTAGGCAGAGAACTGTGCAGCCTGGAAAACACCCAGTCAGGAGGGAGGGAAATGTAGCTCTTTGTGTAGGTGACAGGACAGCTGGGAACAAAGACCTAACAGTGAGTGCCCTTAGTGAACCACAGAGGCAATGCAGGCACCGCTGCCCTGAACTGTGACAAAAGGGAATGAGGCATTAGCTATTTTTGCTATAAGTGGGTATTGTGACTGTCTTTTACCAGCCCAGAAGGGGTAATGGATATGGCACTAGACCTGAGGCTCAGGAGACAGGGGGAGGGAGAGTCTATTCCCAGCTCTGCCAGGGTATGTCTAGACTACATCCCTCTGTTGTTTTACGAGGCATAAAGGATCGGCCAACAAAGGCTTTCTTTGTCACCTGATCCCCGTCTTGACAGCCACTTTTTGCCGACAAACTGCTGACTCCGCAAAATGCGGCGGCCATTTTTATTCAAATGAAGCGCGGGAGATTTAAATCCCCGCTTCATTTGCAATGTTGGTATGTCTAATTTACATCCCTTTGGCAACAGAGGGATGTAGTCTAGACATACACCCAGTGACTGACTTTTTGACCGTGGGTAAGTCACTTAATATGTCAGTGCCTTTTTCCCTCTCTTACCCTTTTTCTGTCTTGTCTCTATCGATTATAAGCTCTTTAGGGCAGGTACAGTTTTATACTATAAGTATACATAGCAGTTAACATGATAGGATCTTGTTTGGAGTCTCCAGAAACAAAGAATAATAGTAATGAAAAGGGGAGTAAATTGGATTGCCTCCTTATAATTTTACAAAATCTTTGTGGTCCAGGATTGAGTTACATTGGAAGGGCAAGATGGGAAGGTTTTGTATAGGTGTATTATTGTTTATAAACACATTGAGATATTCAGACTGACTTCTGAGGGGGGAGAGGAGGACAGTTTAGTATTTATTGTCCATGACTGAGAAAATGGGGGAAAGGAATGAGGGGAAAAAAAGGGAATACAGTGAACCTCTGAGACCATTTTTCCGAAAAATCTTCACTTACGTCCACACTGCAATCATGTTCTTTCAACAACAACAACAAAAATTGAAAGAACAGAGGGGTTTTTCATTGGTAAACCTCTTTCTACGAGGAAGAAGCTTTTTTCCGAAAGAGCTTTTTCAGAAAAAGGCGTGTGTGGACGGGGAAGAGGGAGTTCTTTCGAAAGAAGAGGGAAGAGGAAAAAGCACAGGTGCCCTGGTGGCCACTCCGTCCATAGTAATCACAGTTGAAATGCGAGAAAGCGTCCATTCAGTGTGGATGCTATCTTTCGAAAAAGCAGATCTCTTTTTCGATGTGCTTTGGCAGTGTGGATGTGCTCCTTCAGAAGACGTTTTTTCGGAAGATCTCTTCCGGAAAAGCTTCTTCCGAAAGAAGCCTGCAGTCTAGATGTAGCCTGAGTAGCTGTTAAATAATTCCTTTCACGTGTTCAGTTGTTGAATCCACATAGGAAATGGAAAATTCTTCTTTGTCTTATGTGGCAGATGATTTCAGGGCAGGCTTTTGTGGCAGGGCTGTGGTAGCATTAGCATAGAACAGGAGAATTTGAACATAGCCAATTTTCCCTTTCATGTGTCCAATCCAGACCCATGTGTGTTTTCTGACCAATATCTACAGGGTTTCCCCCCCTTAATAATATTCTTTGGGAATGATAAATCCCATGGTGATGCACTATTTGAAAGATGGAAATAATTCCATTTCCCAAAGTTAACTAGCTTTAAATTTGTCTCCCTACAGAGCAGTGGAAGCTAAATAAATCATTAATTTTTGTCATCATGCCACTGAGAACACCCCTGTAGGGGGATCATATAATTAATAATGTCACATGTAAACTTTACAATGTGGATTTTAAGTAGCTGTATATTGTAAGACGTGTATGTCTTGTTTATAAGTGTCTCTAAACTTACCCACCTGAGTACTCACTAAAGGCCACATTCAGCCATCCTCTGAATAGATTTGCCTCCGACAAAGTGTTTGGGCAGATTTCTGAGTACTGCTGTGCTTAACAGAATATTCACAGGCTGCCTACTCCAAAGCAGGGGTGCTCTAAAACATGACAAACCTATTTTAACTTCTGAAAACTGCATACCTGAAATCAATTGCAGGAATGTACCTGTTGTTATAATAATTCCCTCATCAAAGATCAGTAGTCACTAGGGAAATAGCTGGATGCCTGAATTTTCCAGCTGTTGCTGGTTGTAGACAGATTCCTTTCAAACTGCCTTATTCAAGAACATCAGGAAATCTTTTAATAAAGTGTAATATCAACATACTGGCAGTTTGGCACGGCTGTAATCCTACTCATTTGTGCTTCGTGTTATTTAAAGGGATCGACACATTTTCCTGAGGTGAGTAATCAGGATTTTACCTGAAATCTAACATCGTTCTTAGAACATCTCCAGATGCTTTCATTTTGAGTGTTTTTTTAAAGGTTGGAAAACACAATATGTCCACAGTATACACCATTCTTTAAACACGTAATGGGCTCATCCTGCTTCCATTCGCCACTCAAATCAACATAAACAGGACTGGACATTCACAGTGATTAGAATTTTTGTAAATGACTAAGTCAGTTGAGTTGAAACAATACACTCTTCAATGTCAGATGAATCACATTGTTAATTCCTTTCAGACTTATGTCTGGGGTAAAAATATTTTTATATTTTTTATATTTTAATACTTGTGGGATGGTTGCCATGAACAAATCAGAGTTCAATATGCTACTTTTTAAACTTATTGTAGGTCTCTGAAATATGTCATATAGTTGGAATGGAAATAGTGTATATGGGTAACGTGTGCAAAGATCTGCACACTGTGTATTCATATCTTCAGAACTGTTGTAATATTGGTGTGCACAATGCCATTCATGCTCAACCAAGACCAATTCTGACCCTTTTAAATGCAAATTGCTGTAAGCAGGCGGGGGGGGGGGGGAGGGAAGAGGAGAGGAGAGGAGAGGAGGGTCAGGGTCAGCTCTGCAGAATTAGCCAGAGAGAGATCAGCACCCAAGCATGTCTAATCCAGGTATAAGCATTCCCACTGCAAAACTCTACCCATGTAGACCTCTACCTGTGTCTGAGGGCATACCCATGGTTCTTTGTGCTGGGACATACTGATTCATTACCAGTTACTTCTGGGAGAATTGGTTTGTCTTTCAGGGGACATTAGGAAAATCCACTGAAGGACTACAAGTACTTCAGTGATTTAGTCTTCATCATTCACAGCAGTATGTGTGGTTTGCAGGCTTTAGGCTGTGGGGGGGGAGAGGGGTGCAGCTAGGCCTTGGCAGTTGAGGGGTGTGAGTGTTTGGCCCAAGGAGGGGGCCAGAGCTGGGCCCTCCTGCGAAGTAAGGAAGGTGAATGTCTGGACTGGGAGAAAGGTCAGAGGAAAGCAGGAACTTGGCTTGTCACAAGAGTTTCTTTAACTCCACTATTGGGGGAAATTTTGTATGTGTTTCTATTGTTGTAGAGATTCTTGCTAACAAACATTGTGAAATAAATTACCATACTAATTGAACATGATTACATAGTGTTATTTTTGACAACTAATATTTGCAACATTTTGCAGAATTTTAAAATATGGTGTACAGAATTTTCATTTTTTTGGGTGCAGAATCCCCCCAGCAGTAAATTAAAATGGCCATACAGGGCACAGGGGAACTGATATAGTTGATATCTGTAGGCCTGCTGGAAGAAGTGAATCTTTAGGAAAAAACTTGGTTACGTTGAATTGAACTAATTAAGCTACCAAATTCAACTGAGGTGATGTTTCTTGGGCTTTTACCTAGAATTTCAATGGAATGGTCTTTCCAAAACAGATCTGCTGTTTTTGTATTTTGTGACTCAAATATGGATTAGTTTCTGTTGACAGAAAGGAATCAGAGTTGCCTGGACCTTGTTTAATGCATTTTGAATCATGTCTATACAGATACTCCTGGCTGTCCCTCAGTCCTTTTCTTGGCAGAATGAGGAGTTGTGTAGGCACATTCTTGCTGGTCATTTCATAGTCGCTCTCCAAGTAAGATTTCATTGACAGCAATTACTATCAGATTATTTCTCTGTTTGAGGAAGGTTTATGCTCATAATGAACAAATCTAATTTAGTAAAGCAACATTTTAATACTTTGGTACCTAACCAGTCCCTTGTTGATTGGCAGGCACATACAACTTTTCTTGTCTAAATTGCTCTGCACAGCTAAGAAAACACATCTCGTCTGCATCATTCATGAATACCGTATTTTTAATTCTTCAAGACAATAACATATCAATCATTGCTCAGCTTGCATTCCTTTGGGGACCACTGCATCAATTGACATTAGAAAATCACTTGTAATATTACACTTTGTTTGTAATGCCCCTGATGACTAATAACTCTGTGGGCTGATTTGATACTGGCAAGCGTAGGGTTTATATTTATATTGCTATAAATCTCCGATGTACCAGCCAAATGAAAATGTTTAAGGAGATGATCATGTCAAAAATCATAGAGTGAAAATATATATATATATGTGTGTGTGTGTATATATATATATATATATTTACCAGTGCTACTAAAAACACATTTGATGATTTAATTATGTGCATTTTGCAGTTCTATAAGCTTGGCCGCTGAGAATTTTTTATGTCTGTTTTACTTTCAGGATCTTAATGCTGTAATGTTGTACCAACCACTGCTGCAGGGAAAGATTGTTGTCATTGGTAATTTTTTTTTAAATTGTAGAATCATTTGTGTTGTTCTTATACACTTAAAAAGCTAAATTTGATTTCTCAGAGGGCATGTCTACACAGCAGGGGTAAACTCAAAATAAGCTACGCAACCTGAGTTATACTAATTGCGTGCCTTAAGTCAAAATAGCTTATTTCGACTTTTGGCGCTGTTTACACAGCTATTATTTTTAAATAGAGCACTCTTCCCCCAGCTTCCCTTACCCCTCATCCAATGAGGGTTACAGGAGTCGAAATAAGAAGCCCATTACTTTGAATGTATTTCGAAATAACGGGCTTGCTGTGTATATGCACACTATGTTGTTTCAGAATAACTGACGTTATTCTGAAATAACGCTACTGTGTAGACATAGCTAGAGTGTCATTTTAACACACAAATTAAACCAGACCAAAGGGCTGACAGGAAAATCTTTTTTTAAGATAATAAGAAAGAGTTGATCAGCTTAGTACCAACACTGCATCTGTAAGTACTCCAAACACTTAGACCTTTATTTACCTGGAAGAGGATTATTTATAGGGTTTTTAAACCTGTGAGGATATATTTTGCCAAGAATGCCTCCCATTTCTGACAAATCATAAGGCAGCTCTATTGAGAAATCTAGCCAATGGCAGGGTATAATTACTGCTGCATCTCTATGGGCATTCACAAAGTCTAACAGTTCCCTCCTCCCCCCTGCTCCTATTCTCCCCCATCCCCCCAATGATTTGCATTCAGCAGGAAAAGGGCTGGACTGATTTTGCTAGTGCTTCAGGATATACTGCAATATACAAACCTGAAAACAGAGTACATGTGGTTGGAGGCAAAAGGAAGCAAGTGATTGATTATATAGCACGTGGTGTGTGGGACTCCCTGACCAGTCTCTTGGTGTACATCTACGCTACAGAGGAAGATTGAAGCTGCCACTGTTGATCTTTCAGGGTTTGAATTAGCGGTCTAGTTAAGACTGCTAATTCGAAGTGAGAGGGGCGCCCCGGTTGATGCCGGTAACCCTGCTTTCATGAGGAGTAAGGGAAGAAGTTGAAGGAAGAGTTTTCTCCCTTCGACTTCCTGCAGTATAGACAGCACCAAAAGCAAAGTTAAGCTTCCTCGACTTCAGCTACGCGTTTAACATAGCTAAAGTTGCATATCTTAATTCAACTTTTTTCCAGTACAGTAGACATACCCTCTGATGCCCCAGTTAGGAACAGAAAGATAAGGGGATCATGAGTATCATCTCTTATCTTCGCTAGTTGGGGATGATGTCATAAATAAATACTGTTGGGTTGGAGCCACGAGAGGGTTATATAATATCGCATTTAGCAATTTGAATGGTTTTTGCATTATATATTGGCTCACATTTTGCCTCTGAATTTGCTATGTACAGAGTGTAGTTTTGCCTGACTTGGATTTGTTTTGAATCCATTATGAATCTGTTTACTGACTACCCAACATGTAACCCCATAAAGGGAAAAGTTCCCTGGTTTCACTGGAGGGTCTGGCTGTCACCTGAGTCTCTAGTGACACTCCCTTTATTTCCTTCTCATATTGGTTTTTCCTGCCTTACCTACAATCCTACTGGTCTGTCACAATGAATACAATGAATCTTATTGATTCTGTAAGGTGGTGTACTCCCCACCGTAACTTTCTTCTTATATAGAACACTCCATTTAATAACTTTTTAAACTGGCTTCTCATATAATTACCATTGTGCTCTCCATAAACAAATACCCGTACCAAAAATATGACTTCATTCTTCTGTGACTTTAAGCCTGCATGTAAGTTGCATAACACTAAGGCCTTCTTAGGTCTCCGTTGCCTCAATGTTACGGGGAAATGCTGTATGATGTGTTATTGTAGGATTAGAGGGCATTAGAGAGAAGACAGCTGAGAAAATATTTTTATTGGAGTAACCTCTGTTGGTGAGGGAGATGACCTTACCCAGAGCTCTCCTCAGGTCTGGAAAATTAATCCAGAGTCTTACTGCTGAATACAAGGTAAAACAGATTGTTTAGCATAAGTAGTTAACATATTTCAAGGGATCATTCAAGATGAAATGTTGTCACACATGCATGTATCCCATACATATATTAGAACCAGTGAAAAAAAAGGCAGCAAATGATAAAGTAGGGTTAACAAACAACTTGAATTCGTGTCTACCTCATTGTATCTACATATACTTTATAGAGATAAATAATCCAAAACAAGCCAGTGGTATAAATTACACAATGCACTGGTATAAAAGCTCTTGGCAAAAAAAATGTAATGAAAATGTGCTGTCTCAGGCACAAAATCTGCTTTCCCATTTCTGTGGTGATGGTCACGAAAAAACAGTATTTTATTCTTCTATCCAAAAGGATTATTTGCTGTAAGTAGAATATCTGAAGTCTCTGATAATGATGTTGTACAGATATCTGAAAAAAACAAAAACATTTGGCCGCAAGGGTAATAATAGAAGAAAAGAATAAGAAGAAAAAAGGTGTATTTTAAAGGGATGTTTGAGAAGACCCTTGAGACTGACTGACACACACTTGGCAATGCTATTCCAAATGTTAAGACTTGAAGAGATGACTAGCATACAACAGTAAGAGTGGGTCTACACTGCACCGTAGGTCAAAATAAGAGACGCAATTTGAGCTAGACAATTTGTGGATCTTATTTTGATGTTATTTCGAAATAGCTTATTTCAAAATTTGGCGCTGTCTACACAGCACTTATTTCAAAATAAATCACTATTCCAAAACGTCCCTTACTCCTTGTGGAATGAGGTTTACAGGGACATTGGAATAGCGAGCCGGTTATATTTTGAAATAACAGGCGTGCTCAAAAGACATGGAATAGCTATTTTGGGATACCTCCAGTATCCTAAAATAGTGCTGCAGTGTAGATGTTGCCTAAGTGACCTTCTGAAAAGGGGGAGAGAGAAAGTGAATATTAGACAAGTGAAGGGAAGAGACTTTGAGAGAGCAACATGCAAAATCAAGGAAAGTTTAACAATAAGGAAGGCATTTTAGAACTGTGCCATTCCCTATGTGGGAAGCTAGTCCATTCATTTGAAGATGCGACTGAAAGTGTTAACCAGTGTTTTCAGAACCACAGTAGTGATAACTGACTTGTTTCTCTCCAGTCAGTGTCAGGAATAAATCAATAGGGGTACAGCTCATCCATCTAATAAATGATCGATGGAAGCAAGAATGCTTTTACTTAAAATGACTTCAAGTACACACACACACACATGCACACACGTACTCAAGGGGGGCTCCTTGTGTCTCATTGCTGGGGAACTAAGAAATCATTGCACAAGCTGCTTCCTCAAACTGCTCCAAAGCACACTTTCTAACTCAACTTTTTATAATTTTTTTTTCAAACCGAGAATTTAACTCATAAATAGGCTGACAATTCCCCTAGGAACAGCAAACACAATTCAATAGTCTCCTTACCAATAAAGCATTTTGACTCATAACAATAACAACAACATGTAAGTTAGAGGCACTGAAAACCAAGGCTGTCCAAACATTACTTCTGTTTTCATGGAACCTTTACTCTCTATTACAGCCTCCCATTCTGATAGCAAAACTGCAAGCATGCAGTTATGTGGTCTGGCCTCCCAGGTTCGTAAAACTACCTCTAGCTCTGTGTTGGCAGTAGATGAATATACAAAATTGCTGACTGCAATAAGGTCAAGATCTGCTTTAACAAAAGAGCTAGAGTTATTCATATGTAGGTGTGGGGAGTGGAATTTGGAGAAAAAATCCACAAGAGGTACCCTCGCAAGCTATCTGCTTGAAAACATAAGCAGCAATGTGTAGTGGCCATGTTGCAGAGACAATGACAGGCAGACTAACCGTCATAGGAGACTTATGGTGAGCATTGTTGCATGGAAAAAGATGTAGAGATTATAAAGAAAGGGGAAATGGCAGTATTAAGACAAAGAGGTAAATAATGGCATTGAAGCAGTATTTCAAGATATTTCTTTTCTGTTTTGAAACCAGTGTGAGTCAAAGCCACACACTTAATTGATGAAAACAGTGTGTGAATACAGAGCCCTTTCTTTGGGAGTGAAAATACACTCTGCATTCAAATTTCAACCATTTATACATTTTTTTCCCCTTTAATCAGGAGGGCGGGGGAAGGACAAGGCATCAAAGTGTACCAGGAGGATAGGAAAACATTATAATGTAGCACTAAACATACTAGAACTAGCAAGGAGCTTGGCTGGCAATGTTGAAAGCATTGTGATACATTGTCCATGTCTCAGAGTTGTTCGTCCTTCAAAGAGTTTTGGTTGTTTATATAGTGTTGTGTCTCCTCTTTATTTCCAGTTGCTTAACTGCATTAAAAGAAGCTAAAAAGACATTACTTTACATTGCATGTGATGGAAAGCGACATGGCTACCATCAATTTCTGCATTTAATTGTGATTCGTTCTTTAAAAACTTTGAGAACTTTTGTTTAGTCTGAAATGCCAATCAGTTATGCCCGTGGTCTTGGTCCTTTTGCGTCATGAACTTACCTGATGTGAATGAAATATTTGAGGTTGCTCCAAGGAAGCTTATTGATACCGATACAATATACATGTGATAAAATATACAAAAAAATATACAAAGAGTGGCCATTCTTAAAATGTAATTGTCTTGGATATTTATTTTAATATTTAATGTTTTTTACATAAGAAATATAAGAAGCAAAGGTCTCCTCATTTCTACTTAGCGCATGCAAAAATTGTAACGGTGACCATGAGTATGCACACACACACACAAACATACACACTCTCTCTTGTTTAGAGCAATACTGTTATAATGCATAACTAGGGATGGCATTTGTATTCTGTACACATCTCTTTGCCATGCAATGCACCCCGTCCTACATCAGTCAGAAATCCATTCATTGAAGTCCCCTGGCACTTTTATTGCTATCATCTATGGAAGGTCTTGACTCTTCTTGTACCATACAAATGTGCTGGTGATTTATTTTCATAGTTCACATGAAAATGAAACTTAAAAAAATATTTTATAAAAAAGCAACTATCTTACAGATTTTATAATTCAGAGAAAAAGTCACAATGAAAAACTAACATTTACAGCACAGGTTAGCTTCTATGACAAGTTGTTATGCAAGATAGTTTGTCTTAGGGGCAAAGGGAATGCTTGGGTAAAATTAACATTGCTAATGAAGACTACTTGTTGACAATATTAACAAAAGTTATCAGAGCATATTATTTATGGGATTCTTTAATTTAATTACAACTATCTGGGTTTTTTTTTAAGAGCCAATGGGAAATTGTATTTTCTTCCCTTACAGCTTATATTGGAATTTATGTTCCAATTAGAAGTGCTCTAGTGTGGTCTTATTTATTGGTTCTGTAAAAATAAGGCTATAAACCTCTGTGCCTTTATATTCAGTTGGCTTATTTTCCCCATCTATTTTGCAGTGGGCAACTGTTGGATGAGTAGTCCATGTGTAAAACGTTTAAAAAATACCTGTTCTTAAAAATCCTAAACATGTTTTTTTTTCCCAAAAAACCCCCAGTGTGCAGGTTTCACCTGTTGAGAAATTGGAAGGATAACAGTGGGCAGCTGCTTAACAAACACACTGTTTCTCATATGCAAAGTAAAATGAGCCATTTTAAATTGTGTGATCTTGGCTTTCTGCTGCTTTACAATGGGTGCACTCATTTCCATTAACTTTGTAAATTTATCACAGAGTACAGAATGTTCAAATCAGGGAGACTAGGATGGTAGAATCATATACCATGTCTGTCTAACCGCCACCGGGCAGAGTTGAACCTGGGACTTCTGAAGTAGAGTATAGGAGCCTCGACCCTCTGAGCTAAAAGCCAGGTGCTTATGAGCCCATGCTGTAGAGATCTCTTGATCTTAACTGTTGCTGTAGTCTAGGTACCACTTGCATTGCTCAGTAACCGCACTGGGGCTGTGTCTAGACTGGCGCGATCTTGCGCCAGAACTATGCAAATGAGGCTCAGCGTGGAATATTGCCGAGCCTCATTTGCATAACTAATGAGCTGCCATTTTTGCGGAAGAGGCTCTTGCACAAGACGGAGCTGTCTACACTGCCCCTTCTTGCGCAAGAAAAACCCTCTTGCGCAAAGCCGTTATGCTGATTATTTTCAGGCATAACGGCTTTGCGCAAGAGGGTTTTTCTTGGGCAAGAAGGGGCAGTGTAGACAGCGCAGTCTTGCGCAAGAGCCTCTTCCGCAAAAATGGCAGCTCATTAGTTAGGCAAATGAGGCTCGGCGATATTCCACGCTGAGCCTCATTTGCATAGCTCTGGCGCAAGATTGCGCCAGTCTAGACACAGCCTAGGTGTGTGGGTTACATCTACACTATGGAGACTATTGCAGCATAGCTATGGTGCTGTAACTTTGCCAACTAATTATGTCATGTAGCCGCAGGCTATAGTGATGGGGAAGGGTTTCCTCCATCCCTGTGGGAACTCCACCTCCAAGTGACAGTGGTGTCCTAGCTGTGTCTGTACTAGGAAGTAGGTCAGCATAGCTTTGTTGCTCAGGGCTGTGAATTTTTCACACCCCTGGAAGCCATATCTCTGTCTTCACTCAAAACTTATAAGTCCATGGCTTATCACCAAAATCCCAAGTCTCTTATTTGTGGTATCTATTAATTTTCTGTTTTAAATCTCACTGGAAATTGGCTACCAGTTGTAACATCTCACCCAAGTACCAGAGTTAGTTGCTAAGCACATTCCTCCTTAACCCAGTGAAGGAACGTGGAAAAAACCTTCTCTGACTCCTGACAATTATCCCATGGAGAAAACCTCCCTCCTTACTCCCAGATGGGTGATCAATTAGACCCGCAGCACTATCAGGCAGGATTGCTGTAACTAGCAAAGGGGGGGTACATTAAGGCTGCTGGAAATGAACCAAAAGAAGCTCCAATTGCCCCCCACATACACACTCCTGGTTAAATCCTGGGAGATGGGGAATGCTGGCCAATCAACCCACATCCCCCCCAACTGGCCAGTGGGTGCCAGAGACTTGGGGAGGGAGGAGGAGCTATCTGGTGTTTTTCAGTGAATGCCTCTGTCCCTTGCTGCTGGGGTTGGTCCCTTTCACTGCCAGCCCTATCAGATTGATTGCTTTATTCATATTTGCCATAGAAGCTGAAATAGTGGAGCTATTCCCTCAATTTAGAACTAGTTAAAAAACAGGATATAATTTTCCTCAACATTGTAATGGATGTTTTCGACCAGCTCAGGTATTGAAGAAAATATATCCTCTCTTTGGGTATGTCTACCCAGCAGGGCTAAAATTGGAATAAGCTACACAACTTCAGCTACCTCAATTGCATAGCTGAAATAGAAATAGTTTATTTTGGCTTTTGGTGTTGTCCACATAGCAGGAAGTCAAAGGAAGAACACCCTTCCTTTGAGTTTCCTTACTCCTCATGAAATGCAGGTTACAGGAGTTGGAGTAAGAAGTCCTCCAGCTCGACACTGTTTTGAAATAGAGACTTTTAGCATAGATACACTCTTTGTTATTTCAGAATAACATTGGTTATTCCAAAATAACTCTGCTGTATAGACATAGCCTAAGAGAACTGTCTTCTTCTACTACTACCTCGTGAATCACGACATTAATTCTATATGCACTACAACAAAGGTGGTTTAAGAGGTTTTGGCTGAATCCTTCAGCAACACTCCACATAGCAACCCCACTGATTGCTGGAACCTACTTTCATCTTTCTCCAGGATGGTTCCAGCTCAGTAAGTGAGAGAACCGGCCCTTTCTACACAAACACCAATAACTCATGCTTAAAGCATATGCCCTAGCCTTGGAGAAATATTGGTTTGGGAAGAAAGGGTTATATTTTGAGGAAAAGAATATTTGACAAAGTGGCCAGGGAGAGTGGTGGAAAAAACTCTGTTCTCTCAAGCACAAAGTTAAACCTCAATTATAGCAGGGAAAGTGGGGGAAAAAAGGATGTATTGTTTAAAAGGGTACTGTCAGCTTGAAAGCTAGTAAGTTTTTCAAAAGCATTGAGTAATTTCATGTACCACACCTGTCCCCAAACACTCTGACCCTTTTTGAATGTAGTCTAACTACACACTCTGTTAAACAATATTCACTTCTCTGCATTGAACAGGCACAGGAACAGAATAAAGTGAGTACAGAGAAGAAATAGTGAATCTGTCTGCATAAACGGCATGAAGAGAACACAATGGAAAAATACATTGTTTTCTAAATTTAGAGGTACTGTAATCTTAGGTTTCACTTGTAACAGCAATGGGATTTTTAAAGTGACATTATCCTTTCACACAATAATGTAAAAAGCCCTCAGAAAAGATATATAGGTCAATTGCATGTAACAATTCCCCTTCTGTGTTAAAATATGGAAATAACTTTGATTTATTCAAGCCAGCTTTTATGTCAATACTTGGTTGAATAATACGCTATTTTATTTACTTTCCACGTCATATAAAATTAGATATCACTTCATTCATCCTAACATGTGGGTTAAAATGCAAAAAAAGGCTACTGTAAGTTGTAAATATTTCCATTTCATTATTGTTTTTAAAGTAAACATTAAGAGCTTCAGCTACATTCTGTTGATAGAAAGAAAATTGTAGCCCTAAGGTTTGATGATAAAAATATAATTGAAGGAGTTTTCTTAATTGAGGACAGTAGCTAAAAACAAAATGTAGAAGGTGAACCTATCACATATAATAATATCAAACTATGTTCAATAATTTTCCCTTCCACTGATCTGATTTTCCTCCAAAAGCTTTCGACTTCCCTAAATAGATATGGCAGCACAGACAGAAATTAAATTGCATTTTTGAAAGTTCTTCAATTTTCTAAAGGGTCAAAAGTTCCTCTTCATATAATGGCTCATACCACATCAGAACTTTGAAAATTTAATGTATAAAAAGTATCTTAAACAACAGGTATAAATGATTATTAAAAACACAAATCTGCAGAAATAAGGGTCTGGAGATGTTCTGTTAAGTTCAGTTGCTTTCCACTGCTCACACAAAATCTTAACCCTGTCCTTCACCCTTGGATGTGAGTTAGTTTGATGTCATTATTGTGTGACAAAACCACAACAAAACAAAACAGCTTTCTTGATGAAATGCCATTATTTCTCTGTTACTACAAGTGCTCTTTTAGTGCCAAAGGATACGAGTGCCACAATGGCTTTTCTTTATCATTTTCCTGAAAAAAAATTCTCATACCTAACAGGGTATTAGCATCTGGCATTTGTGGTGGTGGTTGTGTTGCAGGGTTCAGCTGTAGCTCTCAAGCCCCTTGCAGGTGGGTGGAATTTGAATTAGAGAATCTACTTTGTGAAAACGGTGAGCTGCTTTAATTTGAAACACTTCCCAGACACCGAAAACTCGAAAACCAAACTGCTTAGCTCAGAAGCAGTTGAAGGTGGGTAGGACCTTGGTGAAAAGCCCAGACTCACCCTGTCTACAGCAGTTGGGAGGGTGGGGTGGGAGTGTGATGGTATTTCCATCGAGATGGTCTACATGGCCAGGCCCCACCTTCCCCTTCCACCTTGCTGCTTTTTTTTTTTTTTCATTTTCTTCCTTCGTGATCAACTCCACTGCCTGCTTCTCACATCCTTCCCTGGTGGCAGCATCAGGAGACTAATGTGCTGCTTGGCAGAATCCCAAATAGCACACTCCGTCAGGAAACTGACCAGGATGTTAATATCTCTCTGCTGGTACTTGCAAAATGTCCAGATACAGCAGAGGCAGTCAACTTTCAAACTCAGGAAGACAGCTCTGCATCAATTTATGTGTGGAAATGTCTTTGTAGCCGTCTTTGTCGATGGCAGCTTAAATTCTTAAGAAAGAAACCCTCCCTCCTATAATCTGACTATGCACCTCAGTTCTTAACGGGAAAAGCTTCCAGAGTGGTGTAGATGAATAAATGGCATATTCTAATTCAGTTTATTCAGAAAGGAGGCTTTAATTTTCATGTTACATAACTTAATTAGCCTTGTAAACTGGGCCCTAATAGAAAACACTCTATGCTGGCAGGATGCCTCCAGGTATCTTGAGATTAATGAGTATACTGATATGCACAAATATAGTGAGTCTCCCAGTCTGCTTTGTTCCAAGAAATGCAATCCCCGAAGCATGGTGCTGCTAGGTATGATATCACACTTGCACTGCCAGCAAAGCTTGAGTACATTGGCTTTTGGGAAGTAACATTACTCCTGGTGGCAGTACCCATCATTTTGGAAGAGGAACAAAGAAGGTAAACATCCATCCTGACCCATCTCTTTCTGATTTGCACATCCATGCAAACGTGTTTTAAACTTTTCAATGGCTTGTTGAAATACTCCTTTTTAAATGACTAAAGACAGTTTCATTATCCCCTATAATATTGCATGAAACCCCATTTAACTGTGTTCTAGCGTTTAGATCTTTGCATTTTTGTTTTTTAAATAAGTCAAATTGAACATCAAAAAATGCTGGGTAAGTGAGGTCACCGAGTTACTCTACATAACCCAAGGAGGCCTTACAAGCAGTCCACAGACATGTTGGTTTTCCCCCAAATGTCATTCACAACCTGGGAATTTGGTTGAATATCAGACTACGACTTTACGTTTGTTAGAATGCAGGAGAACAAAGCAGGCATCAATTGGGATGTAGAATGGCCAATGTGCCACTTTGTTCTTGCGCCACTTTTACGAGTGTACTTTCATTGACTTTTCAGAGATCCCATTCATCACTCTTATTTCAGGTATGTACACACAATGCTTGGGGGGGATACTTTGATCCACGGGGTCACCAATAGTAGACGGCAGGCCGCTCTGTAACCCTTTTTTGTCAGACCAAGAAGTTGCCATTTCTATGTCCTGCCCAAGGAAATGATTGCATTAATATAAATGGAAGAAATGGCCCCAGAGGATCAAAGAGGGAAGAGGGACAGAGAAGGTAAACATCCATCCTGATCATATAATATAATCTTGTCAGTATTCAATGTTAAACAAGGTGTGGGGTTTGGTTTACAGAAACCTTGGTTTTCTTAGTTTCATGGCAAACAGACTATTAAATATCCTTTTAATACTTTGTTAAATATACAGAAAGGAAGACAACATAGTTAAAGCATTGGACACGTAAAGTAAGATTTTCATTTGAATAATTTCTCTTATTCCTTTCTCCTTTTTTTTGCTTCGGAGGATTTTTAAAAGGCACCCCTCCTCCCATTTGACATTCTCTTAGATGGTATTAACGATGGTAAAAAAGAGGAGTGAGTTAGTTGAGGGGGTATTTGAACTCTTGTGACTGTTCTTAACATCCAGTCCTGTTTCCTAGAGATCCAAGCAAGACCAACACGCATGGGGAAAAAAGAGAGCAACAAAGATTTTTTTTAAAAGGAGCTTTTAGTGTTGCCTTTTGTTTGCTGTGTCACTGCTGGAAATCACAAGCACCTCACGTGCGTTTATCAGCCACTTATAGACCTGGCAGACGTGAAGTACATTGGGCTGTGTAGGACATTGCTTTTTATCTACCTCTCTGGTCACAGGCTGACAGTAGTGGTGCAAAATGTACAGTCTTGGCAGGATGTGCCAGACTCTCTTACTGGATTCCTTCACTGGTCTCTCTCTGGCTAGGCCGGGCTGCACGGGCCCCCTTCCCATTGGAATGCCAAGAGAGAACAGGAAGAAGATTAGTGGGAGGAGACATTCCAGAAAGAGGACACAAAGCCAGATGCTTCTGACTGAGGTCTCCACCGGTGCAGCGACAGTGGCTAGCTTTCTCTGCTGACTTGCTGAGGCCTGGGCTTCATATTGATACTTTGACTTTCAAAATCCAAGGATGAAGGATGAAATTCCTGGCGTGGAGCAGAGGCCTCCTACCTCAGCTAAGAACTTCTTAGTTGTTTGACCCGACTCAAAATCTCTTCTTTATTTTAAAACTTGTAAAACAAGCCACTGTCTCATTACTTTATCCACGAATTAGGCTAATTTTGGACACAGCAATTTAGGTTCATTTCTTTCCAATCCCACATGTTTTCTTGTTTATCAGACAAAATCTTCACATGGGCCTTATCAGTAGGTCTTTATATCCCTTTGGCTCTGTCTAGACAGCAGTGCTATTTTGGGATACTGAAAGTAGCCCGAAATAGCTATTTCGCGTCTTTAAACACTCCCGTTATTTCAAAATAGATTTCAAAGTAACGGGCATGCTATTCCAGTGTCCCTGTTACCCTCATTCCATGAGGCTTAAAGGATGTTTCGGAATAACACTTTATTTTGAAATAAGTGCTGTGAAGATAGCGCCAAATTTTGAAATATGCTATTTCGAAATTAAATCGAAATAAGATACGCAATTTGCATACTTCAAATTGCGTCTCTTATTTCGACCTATGGGTGCAGTGTGGATGCACCCTTTATGTCTGGACTTATTCAGTCTGTCTCCCTTGCACAGCTTTTCCCGGCAACATTTGTTTTTATACATGATTGTGATACTTTCCCACAGTTAGGATTTTTCATGAGGTAGGTCTGCTAGGCCCCAATGATCATTATAGGAGGCACTTGGAAAAGACCAACTTGGCTAAGGTTTAGCTCAGAAAAGAGAATGCCACTGAGTATGGGGAAGCAACTAGAGGAATAAGTATGGCCGGTAAATCCATCTTAACACTTTGCTGCTCTTGAGTCACAGGTGAAAGCTGTTCTTCCACCTATAGGCATTATAAGTCTCAATATTTCTTCATGATATGAGCCTGGTTACAATAATTTGCCTCTTTCTAGCATCAAATACTGGCATGGTGTCTGTCTGTTATCTGAGCGCCTGCTTGCAAAGTATCCAAATCCATCACCTTGCAGCAGGTGACCTCTTGAATGGAGTTAGCTATTCCATATTACATCTGTGTTCAGCATTGACTATGTATTAACTTTTGGCTGCAATCCAAGATATTGGGTTTTATCTAAAGCCCTGAGAACAATCTCACTGAGGCATCACCTTTTCCCCTGACAAGCATCCTGTCTTTGTCAATGACATTTCTTGGAATGCCCTTGATGTTAGGTCCCGGGGTTGAACTTTTTAGTGAAGAGACCAACTTTTGGCCACTGCTCTGGTGGTTTAATCAAGCTACAAAACAAAATAGTATTTTTCCAGGAAGGTCTCTGCCAATTTGCTTAAGTAAATCTAGTGGAAGATTTAGGGTCTTTGGAGCGTCGTTGATTTATTTTAAAAAGATTAAATGTTTGCTATTTTAATTGGTGAAAAAACCCACCCTGAGACCTAAGCAATGAATCTTATTTGCGAGTCTTCAATATAGAAATATATTATAAACACACACACACATCTATAGGCACAACCAACAAATAACAGTAAC
This sequence comes from Pelochelys cantorii, assembly GCA_032595735.1. Classification (NCBI taxonomy): domain Eukaryota; kingdom Metazoa; phylum Chordata; order Testudines; family Trionychidae; genus Pelochelys; species Pelochelys cantorii. Next base: position 36,635,462 of record CM064340.1, read on the forward strand.
AAATACACGTACCTGTACCTGCAAAATGTCTCACCACTTAAAGGACTCAAAACGTATGTGATAAGCAATGTCACTATCTATAACTTTTCATATAAATCCTGTAGAGCAAGCTTTATGCAATTTTAACTAATTTCTTACTAACTGCATTCTTCCTCATCAAAGTCTGGGTGCAGTGGTTTGGATCAGAGCTTCTCCTACAGCAACCTAAAGTTCCAGGAAGTGAAGTGATTTATAAATAACTTCTCTAGACCCATATAGTGTTCAGTCTTTTGGAGGCTATAGTATGCTGGTCTTATTTCCATATAGGATTCTCATTTCCAAAGAAGGCGTCATCCTGAGGATAATTGTTAGACCTATTATGCACCTGACACTTGTATTTTAGTGCCGCATAATCTACAGATTCCCTATAACTTCTTTTGTATTCTTACAATATCTGATGTGAAGTAGTAAGCGTGTAGCTTTTGTAAGCACTGTTCTCTCTGTGCCTTAAGGTGAAAAATTAAAACTGTTTGCAAGCTCAACACTTCTTTTATCTCTTCCTCTCGCTCTCTTCCTTTCTCTCTCTCTCTCGCTCTCTTTTTTTGACTAGCAAAACCACCTCTTTGCATGAAGCAGAGGAGAATGAAAATAAAGATGGGGATAAGAGAGAAATGTATTTGTATCTGCTTGTAATCCTTTATATTCTTACCAGAGAGGATACCGTTCCTGAAGGGAAATAAATATGTGACACACTGATATATTTCAAGATAAAATTCAATAAAAATAATATGATAGTACTGAAAAGCAATTTCCTTATTCTTTTTGTATATAATCCATATTTAGTTTGCTCTAAAAATTCATAAGTATGCATCACTTTCAATTACCATACAGATGTTCATTATTTCATATGGGGATAGTTATTATAGAATCCTCAGATTCAGGATGCTAATCTGTAAAACCTTAATTATGTTTTTCATTACAAAAGGTATTTTATCTGTTTGGTAAGACCAGAGAGTGGTCTGGATAATGTTATTTCATCTCTTTCTCTTTTTGCAATATTTGAGTCAATAGATGCCGGAGCAAAATCCAAATGCTTAGTTTTTTTCCCCAAAAAGCTCTAGAAGTGAGATATAGAATTACCAGGACTAAGTCAAACTGATTGAGAAAACCTTTCCAATAGAAATGCATTTTTATGATTAAATGGTTTCACATCATTTCAGTCCCTTGAAATTTCAATTCCAGTGAAATTTCAAGTGAGATTAAAATGACTGGTAGGAGATGACTGGCTTTTTGCTCATAAGAACATAAAAATGGCCAAACTGGGTCAGACCAAAGGTCCATCTAGCTCCGTATCCTGTCTGCCAACAGTGGCCAATACCAGATGCCCCAGACGGAGTGAACAGTACAGGGAATCATCAAATGATCCCTCCCCTGTCATCCATTTCCAGCCTGTGACAAACAGAGGCTAAGGACACCATTCCTACCCATCCTGGCTAATAGCCATTGATGGGCGTCACCTCCATGAACGTATCTGGTTATATCTGCAAAGTGTTTTCACAGGTAAAGGTAATACCTCTACTCCAGTCTTCAAGTTGGGGGTGCTGAGACTCAGGTGTTGAGTGACCTGGTTCAGTCAGACCAGGCCTAGTTAGCGTCAGATTCAGAACTTGGATCTTTTGGTCCCCCTGGCTGCTGCCTAGTGCAGTGGAAACCAGAGACCCCATTAAAGTGGGAGCAAGGGCAAGTGGCAGCAACTGCTGAGACTCATAGTGCAAAGCGCTGGGGGTAAAGCAGTGGGTGGGTCTGTAGCACGTGAGGGAGGGAGCATGCTGCTTTTCCCAAAGGAAGTGGTCCCACTCCTTCCAACACAAGGGGTCAAAGGAAACACCAAAAGGGGAGCCTCACAGAGCATCTTACCATCTTCCTCCTCCCCCTGGCCACTTGGCTCTCCTTTTCTGGGTACTTCTGTCAGAATCATAGTTTAGGGTAGGAAGAGTTCTCAGGAGGTCACCTACCCCCTGCTCAAAGCAGCCCCAACCCCCTGCTCAAAGAAGAACCAACCCCAACTAAATCATCCCAGCTAGAGCTTTGTCAAGCCTGGCCTTGAAAACCTCTAGGGATGGAGCTTCCACCACCTCCCCAGGGAACCCATTCCAATGCTTTCCCATACTCCTAGGGTATGTCTAGACTACACGGCTCTGTTGACGGAGCCATGTAGATGAGTTTACTAGACATAGGGAAATGAAGTGGCAATTTAAATAATCGCTGCCTCATTTACATAAAAATGGCCGCCGCGCTGTGCTGATCAGCTGTTCGGCGGCACAGCGGGGCAGTCTGGATGCTCCGTGATCAACAACGGAAGCCTTTGTTGACCGCTCCATTATGCCTCGTGGAATGAGGTTTACCGGAGCGGTCGACAAAGGCTTCTATTGTCGACCGTGGAGCACCCAGATTGCCCCTCTGTGCCACCGAACAGCTGATCGGCACAGCGCGGCCGCCATTTTATGTAAATGAAGCTGCGATTATTTAAATTGCCACTTCATTTCCCTATGTCTAGTAAACTCATCTACATGGCTCCGTCGACGGAGCCATGTAGTCTAGACATACCCCTAGGGAAACAGTTTTCCCTAATATCCAGGCTAGATGTTCCATACTGCAGCTTGAGACCATTGCTCCTCATTCTGCCATCTGTCACCACTGAAAACAGCCTCTCTCCATCCTCTCTGGAACCCCCTTCAGGTAATTGAAGGATGCTATCAAATCCCCCCTCATTCTTCTCTTCTACAGACTAAAGAAATCCAGATCCCTCCGCCTCTCTTCATAAGTCATATTCCTCAACCAAATTTGCCAACATTCTTTCTATAGTGGGGTTTAAAAACTGGATGCAATACTCTAGATGTGGCCTCAGCAGTGCCTAATAGAGGGGGGAATAATCATTTCCCTTAATCTGCTGGCAATGCTCCTACTAATGCTCCCTGATATGCCATTAGACTTCTTGGCTATAGACTCATATCCAACCTCTCGGCCACTGTAATCCCCAGGTCTTTTTCTGCAGAACAGCTGCTTAGCCAGTCGGTCCTCAGTCTGTAACAATGCTTGGGATTCTTCCATCCCAAGTGCAGGACTCTGCACTTGTCCTGTTGAACCTCATCAGATTTATTTTCACCCAGTGCTCCAATATGTCCAGGTCACCCTGGATCTTATCCCTCCCCATCAGCATATCCACCTCTCCCCTAATTTCATGGATTGCTGAGAGTGCAATCCATCCCATCATCCAGGTAAATAATGAAGATGTTGAACAAGTAGAAGAAGCAGTCCAAGTCCTTGCTGGGGTTGAAAAACATGGACCAGATCTCTGACCAGCAGATATTGGCCCAACTCCATTGAATTAAATGAATCTACTTGTATTATGCTATCTGGTGTTACGGTTCTGTGTCCCTTATTTTCTAATTTTGTCTGGCAGCAGGAAAAGGCACTGTGTGATTCCTAGGAAAGGAGACCCTCAAAATGTCCCTAAAAGATATACCATTAGTAGGAGCATACAAAGGAGAGGAACGCTGGGGGGTAGGAAGGGAAGCAGTGTTCTGATGAATAACTGAAAAGGCCCACCAAACCACAGTCGTTGCTCCCCGGCTCATTATAATAGCTTGATTAGGCATTTATATTGTCAATATTCAAGCTTCTTAATGCACAGATTTTGAAAAGAGTTCAGCACCCAGTGAAAGGAGCAGTTTTGCCACCCTATTTTGGAGTGTAAGGGTACGTCTACACTGCAACACTATTTTGAAATAACTAGCACTATTCCGAAATAACTTAGTCCACGTCTACACAGCAGGCAGTTATTTCAAAATAGGGACAAAATACTGTCAAGCTGAAGGACTTCTTACTCCAACTCCTGTAACCCTCGTTGTATGAAGAGTAAGGGAAGTCGGAGGAAGAGTGCTCTATTTTGAAATAAGTACTATGTAGGTGCTCCCAATTTCGAAATAAGCTATTTTGAAATAAACGATGCAATTGATGGAGCTCAATTTGGGTAGCTTATTTCTAGTTAAGCCCTGCAGTGTAGACGCACCCTAAGGGAGATAAGCTATGTAGAAAATATCACCCAGAGTAAATATTGAAGGAGAGTCCACTCACTGAAGTGGTGATGGTAGAGCAAAGAGATTGTTAATAGAAGCTTCCACCTTTTGGTTTTTGCAGCACTGCACCAAAGCAGTCACTCATCGTCTCTCTTTTAGCCACACTTCGTTGTACTGCTGTCATATCACCTCTGATTCATTATGTAGTAGATATTATATTTATAGAGCTCTAACTATGTGGTTTGGTTGTTCAAAAGTGAATTTGCAAATAATAAGTGCTCTACGAATAATCTAAAAGGAATTGTACACAACAAGCAATTTGTAGCAGAAACAAATCACAGAAGTAAAAAAGAGAGGTGTGTTTTTTTTCTGACTAGGCTACTGAGACAGCTTTTTTTAGGCCGGGTAGAGGAGCTGTGAATTTCGGAAATGACAGTTTCTGGAAGTAGGAAACTGACACGTCTGTCTATTGAAATACTGAAGTGAGACAAAGGAATAAATGCTGTTAAGTGAGAGCATTTTCTTTGCATCGAAAGATGTGTCTGACGCAGGTAGCAAAGAAATGCTTCATCCCAGCAGGAAAACCGTCCATTCCAATGCAGTAACTTCAATGAGAAGTGTTGCCAAAGTTGGTAAGTCAGTTACCTGGGTCTGTAGTAGGTTTCACATTGGTAGTGATGGGCACACCTTGTGCAGCTGTCCAATTCAGTGGCAGGTTGTTATCAGGGGGTTGCTGCCATTTCACACAGGGTTACTTTGTTTCTTCCAATCTGACCTTTCTCCGAGTTTCTCAGGCTCCTTTTTTGACTGCTTTGTATTTTGTCCACTGAAGTAGTAAATGTCTATTTCAGTCTTCCCTCTGTCACACTGATGGCTTATTCATTCTGCATCCACTGCCCTCTGTCTTCCCATGTCAATTGGCTCGCTGTTTCAATCACTGACAGTGATCAGCAACTGGGTTTGGGGCCGGGTCAAGTTTTTTTAAGCCCCTGGAAATGCCACACATGCTTTCCCGGGCTTTGTAAAAGAACACACAAGGAGGCAGTGCAGGTGTGAAAGAGGCAAGTGACAGTATAAATTAATCTTCTCAAATACGTTTCTCTTTCTCTGACCACGGGCGAAGACTAGCAATCTCTTATGTACGTGTGATGTGTGACAGGAAGAGGAGATGCTATCCCGAATGCAACAATGTTTAACGGGCTTCAAGGCTGCGCTTGATCAGTTTAGGGAGGGCATGGTATGATGAGATCACCTACAGTGGCATGCAGCCAATCTGTTACTGCTAGCAGCAAACATCTCCAATGGCTTGGGATGGGACACTAGATGAGGAGGGCTTTCAGGGTATGTCTAGACTACATGCCTCTGGCGACAGAGGCATGTAGATTAGGCTACCCGGCATAGGAAAATGAAGTGGTGATTTAAATAATCGCCACTTCATTTACATTTAAATGGCTGCCGCGCTGAGCCGATCAGCTGTTTGTCGGCTCAGCGCGGTAGTCTGGACGCTCCGCGGTCGACATCAAAGGCATTTGTCGACCTCCCCAGTAAACCTTATCCCACGAGGCATACCGGGGAGGTCGACAAATGCCTTTGATGTCGACCGCAGAGCATCCAGACTACCGCGCTGAGCCGACAAACAGCTGATCGGCTCAGCGCGGCAGCCATTTAAATTTAAATGAAGTGGCGATTATTTAAATCGCCGCTTCATTTTCCTATGCCGGGTAGCCTAATCTACATGCCTCTGTCGTCAGAGGCATGTAGTCTAGACATACCCTCAGTGACTACACAGAGTTCTTTCCCCCTGGCTAGTGCACCTTGCCCACATACTCTGGGAACGATTTGATGTGATTGTTGGGGGTGGGAAGGAATTCCACCCCCTTCCCGCCCCCCCCCCCCCCATGAGACTGGCAGAGACCCGTTTTGATCTTTCTCTGCAGTATGCAACACTGGTCACTTGCAGGTTTAAACTAGTGTAAATGGTCAATTATCTGTAACCTGAAGTCTTTAAATCATGATTTGAGGGCTTCATTAACTAAGCCAGAGGTTACAGACCTATTTTGGGAGTGAGTGGGTGAGGTTCTGTGACCTGCAATGGGCAGGAATTCAGACGAGATGATCATGATGATCCCGTCTGACCTGAAAGCTTATGAGTCTGAGTCTGTGAGACTATTATTTGAACCCTGAATATTTCTGACATATGGGTGTAGCCATACCGGTCAGCCCTCCCCAATCAAAGCTCAGAAGAGATCCTCAAAGTAGCAGCCTCATTGAATGGAGTGATCTTTGAGCAGGACAACTCTCTCCATGTCTCGTTGTGAGCTGTTCGATGAAAGTGCTTATTGGACAACTTTCTGCATTTGCTGTCAATCAAATTAAAGTTACCAAGACTCCTTTAAAATCTTGTTTTAAAGATTGATGTAGACTAAACTAGGGACGTTATATGTCTGTTAATTGAACAGTCGATTAACCTCATGAATCCTTATCAGTTACTTGACTATTCTATAGTCCCCAGAGGTGGGGCCAGCAGCCAATGCACTTCAGCCCCACTCCTGAGGAGTCCCCTACCACTCCACACTGCTGCTTCTGTATGAGAGGCAGCAGCGCGGGGTGCCAGGCGGGAGCTGGTCTGTGAGGGGAGCCAGATTAAAAACCAGCTCTCGTCGCAGATTGGCTGCCTATTGCCCTGCACTGCTGCCTCTGATACAGGGGCAGCAGCCCCTGTCTGGTGGTTGGGGGGCTCTGAGCTCCTAGACCTGCCTGCCCGTCTGGCTCCTAATACACTTTAAATGCAGAGCTGCAGCGCGGGTAGGTCCTGGACCCAGCTCAAGCCAGGACTGAGCCGGGCTGCTGACCAGCCTGCTAAAAAATTTATAGGCAAAGCGGGGGGGCGGGTGGGAGGGATGCATGTAGTCTATAGTATGAACCTATAAGCTTTTGCTTATTGGTTAATCGACTGCACTATTACATCCCTATCTCAGATGTCAGCTAACAAAACTGATCTTCATGTACGAGGCAGCAAGAGTCATCAGGATGAAAACATTGTGGGGTGTGCCGTATGCAAAGTGAAATGCTCTTCATAATTTTGTTTGAGGAGACGTGTCTGGAGACAATCTGAGTTTCTAGCAGAAGGACTGAGTCAGGCCTTCAGGGGTAGGCTCTGTGTTTTCAAAAGTTTTTTTTTTTTTTTTTAAGTCTTTTAGTGGGTTTTTCAAACCTGGCGATAACAAAAGTGTTTCAGCTTCTTTATGCTTTTTAGTGAACAGTACAAATGAAAATGGTTTCCCTATCTCTTACTAGCCAATATGCTGCACCTGATTAGTTCTTTGCAACTGCCATCTACAGGGATTTTGGGCCTAAATCCTGCCGATGAAGAGATCCCTAGACATAGCACCGCTTCTGTAGTGGGGAAGAAAAGGGCCAGTGTGTGTTATGTGAAGCCCCTGGCTGTTCCGCAGTCCCTTGCCACTCAGTGTTTCATGCATTGGAGATCAGGAGGAACATGGAGGAGACCAGTAGATTCAATGGTATGTGTATCTGTCAGGCATGGTCATAGCAAATTGGGGACTCAGGAGCAGCTAGAATGATGGAAGCTTCAAGATGCCAGAAGCAACTGAGAAATGACTTCCTTGTTACTTTTCATGATTCATCTCTTCTTGTGCATTGAAGTAACCCTAGTTCTTTGGGCTTGGTGCACAGGAGAAATTTGGGCCTTGATGAAAGTCACCCACAGCCTCTAGGCCTAAATTGGTGATGTGAGTGGTAATGTAGAAGCCATGTCCACCAAGGCATGGATGAAATAAGCTGGAAAAGTACATTGTCCATGAGGAGAGTCTCAATTAGCTATCCCACAGAATAACCACTGAACACAACCAGGGACATGTTTTGTAGCTCTACTATCGATGGAGAAGCTGTTGTACCTAACCACCTCTGCAAACAGGTTTTGTAGATCTGAGTGATGAGAATCAGTGGAATCTCAAAAGAATGTAAGAGACTGAGGGAGAAGTTAATAAGGAAATCATTTCAATTTAATGTGAATCCTGCATCAGGAACTGAGATGCTGCTCTTTGAGCACTCTCAGTCTTGAAAGCTGACGTCGGTGACCACTGATTGAGGTGATGAGAAGAGGAGAGGTGCAGATTAGCCTACCACTCTCCGTTGAAATTATTTCTGCAATCATTTAATAGGAAGTGCATTTTGAACATTCTCTTTTTTTTTTCTGTGTCTTCTCCTTGGCTGTGATTTAAAAGGAGATTTAAAGTCTCCTCACTGAATGCCAATAACAGAGACACCCTCAAGGCAAAATACACGTGGCTGAGAAGTATTTCAAACTTGACAGCATAAAGATATTGCATATTTCCTGCAAATGTGTTACTCCAATATACCAGATAAAAATGACCCTGTGTGTGAAAGGGGTGCCCTAGGAAAAGCAACTGATGAAGAGTAGTCAGAATATACAATATAAGCCCTTGTAGCTATGGTAATATGATCAGGTAGTTTTAATTGGTTAATAAATACCTCACAAACCATTTCTAATGTATCTTTCAGACATTTCTCTTATGGCTTTTTTTTCATTCCTAATCCTTCTTAAACACTGTTAAACATAACTGATAAAAAGAAAAATTGCCTCAGCCAACAGTTTTGTGAAGTATTTTTAAATAGGTTCGTTTGGATGTCTTGGCTATTTAAGTAATTTAGACAACAAGGTGTTGGGAGTCTGTCGTTCACGATGACGATGTTGTTACCAGATTACTCTGTGCTCTGAGTCCTGATGCAAAGAGTCAGAAGCATTTGGGCATGGCAAGTCTGTATCTGTGAGGCACCTTTTACATGCATCATGAAGAGAATTCCATCCATCCTGCCCAGTCTTGTCATATGCTGACCTTATTAGAGACCACCAGTGAGTCCCGTTCTAAGCCGTTTGCTCAAGTTCTTTGAGATTGATGCCAGCTCACTAAAGAGTGCTCTTCGAAGTATCTCTGAAGCGCTTATGTGAACAACCCTTCTTTTTTTTGCCCTGACTCTGCTCCCCCCACAAGATGTGTTTTTGGAGACTGTGGTCTTCTATTCCGATGACATGCCCGTCCAGTTAAAAGGTGCTCTTAATAACACTTCCTCAATACTGGTTGTGTTTGCACTCTCACTATTGGTCACTCTGTCCTGAGGCATACTGGAAGCATACACGAGGCATACTGGAGCGGCCGACAAAGGCTTCCCTTGTCGACCGTGCCGCATCTAGACTGCCACAGTGTGCCGGATCGGCTGATCGTCGGCACAGCGCGGCGGCCATTTTTATTTTAATGAAGCAGGGATTATTTAAATCCCCACTTCTTTGACTATGCCGAGTAAACTACTTTACATGGCTCCGTTGATGGAGCCATGTAGTCTAGACGTACCCTTAGATGTTCCATAGTCTGCTTTGAGAGAGTCAAAGAACATCTTTGCCTTGTTTGTATCTACATAATGCTGGAGGTCTGCAGCTTTCCTCTCCCACCGCCCATCAGGCATTGTCCTTAGTTCATACTGGGCCTTGCTCCGTAGGTACTGAAACTTGTTTTTTCTTTCAGTTCATTCTTCCATTCAGCAAATGCTTTATGCTTTTCATTTAGGAGTTTGGAGAGGTCCTCTTTGTTCTCATGGAACTGATCCTGCTTTCACCTTTTCTTTTGGTCCCGCACTGATTTAGCTGTGTCAACAGTCACATGTTTAAACTGGTTCCATTTTTCTGAATGGGTTCCCAGTGATTGGCAGGCATGGAAAAAGTTTGTGATCAGAAACTGCACCTGATACTTGACACGTTTGAGCTTTGCCATGTTGAAGGTTGTTCCGTTAAGTTTGGGGTGCATATGCTGTGGAGCAACTGTGGTCTGCCCAGAACACTGTACCATGCATAGCGCTGGTAATTCTGACATTAGGGATGTCTTGTTGGCGGGTGATAACCTCATCAGGTGCCGTTGTTTGGACTGCGGGTGCATCCGTGTCATTTTATATTGATCATTTTGCCTAAAGATGGTGCTAGTGGTGACCAGACTGAGTTCTGCACATTTATCCAAGAGGAGGAGTCCATCTTTCCCGCTGCATGTTGTCCTATCACACATTTCCAGCAGCTGCTGTCTCTACCAAACTTAATGGTGATGTCTCCCAGCAGGATGAATTTGCCATATGGGATCTGATGATGGAGTCCAGCTCTGAGCAGAACTCTGTGCTGCTCAGTACATAGGTACTGATGAATGTGACATGCTGGAGAGGATTCAGAGGAAATTGAAGTGTCATCAGCTGTTCATTCAAGCCAAAAGGAAGGTCAGGAAGTTGTTTCAGGAGAGACATTTTTATGCCACATCCAGCTCCCATGAATCCTGTCTTCCTCCTCTGCTTTTCCTTTCCAAATGAAAGTGTAATTCCCTCCTCGCTCACTGATGGAACCTTCTCTGGTCGGTCCAGTCTTACTCAGTGCAGCAATATCAACATTATAGCGGGCAAGTTCTCTGGAGAGAAGAGAAGAGATATTCTTTTCTCAGGCCTTTGTGCATCACCTCCGTCCATAAGGGTGTAGACATTCCATGCCCCGAGGGTGAGTCTTGTCTTCTCTTATGGAACGGTCTGCCAGCTATGATAGTCTGGCCAGATATCATGGGGCAGGTGATGTTTGGGCACCTTTTTCTAGCCCTTTCCCTAAATAAAGGATGAGCAGCGCAACCCTAAAAAGGACTGCCCAGTTGTCTAGGGTGCTGCCAAACTTCTCTGCTGCCCTAAGGATGGAGCTCAATGACTGCTAGTCCCCAGGCGGCCTATGTGTGGGATTGTGGCTGCCCATGGGCATCTTCACCTGTTGCTTCGCCTTACTCCCATCACTGCAGGACTTAATGATATTATGATAATGAAAAGACTTACAAAGATACTCATGGGATGAGCGTTGTGAAAAAATTGGGGCAGCATAACAATGGTGCTAATCTGCCTACATTCTATTTATTTATTTTGAGAGTATGAACTCTCTGTTTTATCCCTTATTTACTGTATTCTTGCCTTCAATTCCTTCTTTTGGGGAGCAAGTAACAGTGCATGGTCTCTGAATAGGATGGTCCTTAAAGACCATCAAAATCTGAATAGCTCTTGCCTGAACTAACCAATGGGTTGGCTACACCCGAAGTAAAACAAGATTTCTCCAGGTAGCTTGCAGAGAAGTAGGATTTATAAAGAGTGAAAAAAATCCCCCAAAGGGAGCAAAGATTTGGAGCTATCAGAGCAGGTTTTTAAAATAATAAAAACTGAGATGTTCGGGTGAGATTTAAAAGGGCAAATATTTTGAATGGACGGAAACCTTTCTGACTGCTGGGAGCTGATGGTTATTGACTGTAGGGACCCTCTTGATTCAAAGAAGCCCTGAACTGAAAGAGATGGGGTGCCTACCCTGAAAACACTGACCCAAACCTCAGAGTATGCTCAACGGTGGTGAGGAAATTGAGGCCCGGAACGATGCAGCAGATGTTTGTTTTACCCAGAGCTGTATACCTCTGTTTAAAATAAACCATGGTGTTTCATAAGCCCTTATGTCTGAATGCTTCACAAGGTCATGTGTCCCTATTGGGGTAAACTAGAGTGCCCACAAGAGTGGCGGACTGTAGCGGGTGAGCTGTTCTGGAGGCACGAAGGAGTTCAGCGCTGGTCTTGAATCCTCAGGCAGGAAGGGAACTAGACAGAGAGTCTGCATCAGATGAGCTGCCAGTGGAAGCTTAAAAGCACGTGGGCCCAGCATGCAGCCCCACATCCTGCTGAGTGTACTGCAGGGAGAATTTGCCGGCCAACTTAGCTGAGCTGATGTGAAAGGTTCAGTGTCAAGTAAAATTTGGCCAATTGGATTCATTTTGAGTTGAGGACCCTCAGCCTTTCCAGGCCCTCAGCTGGGTTACTCAGATTAGCTAAACTGGCACTGACAGATCACATTGTGCCCCAGATTTCTCTGTACCATTGCTCTTTGCGGATGCTGCTAGGGATGGCGTGGGAAAACAAGACAGCAGCTGTAAATGGATTAAACTGCCAGGCACAACTGGTACAGAAATCATTTAAACTACATCGTCTCTGCAGAACCTAAAGAATACACTACAGTCCAGTAGGATACGCAGAAAGCCACCTGCAAATTGCGCCTATAAAACCACACCAGTCTTGGGGATAGGAAAGGAGAGGGCTATATTTGTGCATGACAGAGAGAATCCACTTAAGCCCTATCTTCCTCCCCAAGAAGTCTGTAGCACTCCTGTTCTCAAGTCCTTTGCTCTGGGAAAGGATGCAACGACCATCAGCTTCTAGGCCATGTCTACACTACAGAGAAGATTGAAGTTGCCACAGTCGATCTTCTGGGGTTCGAATTAGCGGTTCTAGTGAAGACATGTTAATTCAAACTGAGAGGACGCTCCCATCGACGTCTGCTCTGATGAGGAGTAAGGGAAGTCAAAGTGTGTGCCTCTCGACCTCCCTCTGTGTGGACAACCCCAAAATTTGATTTAAGATACTTTGTCTCCAGCTACGCAATGAACGTAGCTGGAGTCGAGCATCTGAATTCGACCTTATCCCCTAGTGTAGACCTAGTCCTAGAGAGAGGGATTCTGGTACAACAAATACATCTTGAAAATGCACTTCTGTTGATCTGAGCCAATTGCCTACAACTGTTAATTAGGGCGGCCAACAGCTCATCTTAGTGTGGTCTGGTGCCTATCCCCTCGAAGTCTTGGGGACCTGTCCTCCAGCCCTGTGCCTGCAGGATCCTTTCTGCTGGTTGTTCCAGAGCAAAACCATACCTGCCCAATAGCTTGGATGGTGATCTTGGATGTGGGAAATCTCTCCTGACCTCAAAGGCAGTGATTATCATTCCCTTTCTGTGGGCAAGGGAAGTTTGGTCGGAATCATTATGAGATCTTGAAACAATAGTTACATAAAACTGGAAGAACAAACACTGCCTTTAACAGAAGTGACTAAATACTTCTTCCCCCTGTCAAGCCCCAATGGCAGGTTCAGAATCCCGTAGATTGTCAGCAAGGGATAAGAATCACCCCCTACTCCCGCTGGGAGCCCTTTGCAACCATCCCAGTGTGAGGGACTGTGCAAGTCCCTGCCTGAATGGACCTGTCACTGCCTCTGGTGATGCTTATTGGCATACCACAACGTCTGTCAAGTCATTCAAGACCAGTATCCTCCCTGCATAGAGAAACCAAGTGGGGCGAGAAGAAGAGAGATGAAGATGAGACCTTGTGTCATACTGAGGGGCATATTAAATTCATTCCTTGATTTGGAGGGATTCATGTCTACTGGAACTAAGGCACCAAACAAAGGCACTGTTCCCAAAATACTTTCAAGGTACTAAATGTTACCTGCAGTGTTTGCAACCCAAACATTGCTGCATGTTATCATTAAACCAGCTGTAAAGTAAGGTGAAAAAGATGGCTTTGTTTTTAAATTCCAAGATGACTGTTCATAAAATAATCATAAATAAGGAGAGGTACAACTGGCTGACTTTAATTTGAAGGTTTTATTAGAAATCTACAGAGGTAGGCAGAGAAGTTTTCAAAATATGTGTTTTAACCTGGCATTTCCTTTAAAGAAAGCACAAGACTTGGAAAAGGTATTGTGTTCCTAGCTCTTAGAGTCACAACCCGGTGTGGGATAATAGATTCTGATGTGGGTTTCTTGCAAAAATTAAAATGTATTAAGACAATTTAGGGTATGTATCACAATCTACTTGCAGAAGAAACTGTATGGGATTATATAAAAAAAATCAACAAGCTATACAGTGTGTATTTTAATTAGGAAAATATACCTTATTTCTAATGAGCTAACAACCTTTATAATCATAAAGGGTTTGAGTATTTCTGGCTGACAGAACAATGAAAGGAAAGCAATAACATTTCTGTAAACAAAGCATAGCTGTCACATGGAAGGTAAATTGTGTATGAAAGATTTATTATACTGTGGGTTTTCCACAATTCACTGTAATGTTCAGCAGAGCAAAGACATAACTTTGTCCATTTTTGTATATTGAAAACATAATTGCGGAACCTTCTGACAGCCAAATAATGAATGAAATACTCTGACAAAGTATAATGTATTTTAAATGATGTGCTGATCCAGGGAATGAAGCCTCTTGTATTCTGTGGACATGTGACTTCTACTCTTTCTAGTTTTGTTGGTCTGTAAATAAACAAGTTTTTAATTGCTATCAGACATGATTAGGATATCATTCCAAAGATTACAACCATAAACATAAATGTTGGGATTGCCCTATAAAAAATGGTTTTCCCCATTTGTCCTTGCAGCCTTGAAAGATGGTTGCACTGAACAGTGTCTTGTTTTGTCTTTACACTTGTTCTGTAAAAACATTTTCAGGGTCAGAGTTCTTTCCCCCTCCCTATAAGCTGCTGATTAAGATGTAATGTTGATTTAACTAAAAACCAGTAAACAACAAACGGGGCGGGTATAATTGTATTCATCACCTGCTTATTAAGGTGTACCGGTAGTTCGAATTAGAGATCCTAATTTGAACTACCTACTCCGTGCCGCGTGTAGCCGCCGGCACGGAGTTCGAACTAAGGGCATTTAAAAATGGCGCCCGCCTGGCAAAATGCAAATGAAGCCCGGGATATTTAAATCCCGGGCTTCATTTGCAACTTCGAATGCCTACATTAACCACCCTAGTTCGAACTAGGGTGGTAGTGTAGACATACCCTAAGGTTTTAGGGAAAGTAGTGATAGATGTGTGAATTAACATACTAAAATAGATAAAAGGGTGTAACTGGTGCCAAATTGTTGCCACTCGGAACATTGTGTTGGGGGTCCCAGGTTAACGTGCGCGGTCAATAAAGCAGTTCCATTTACCCTATCCACTCCTGGATGGCCTGTTTCTTCTCTAACAGTAAACCATCTTTTTCTCTTTTTAGAGTGTTTCTGAGAGCGATCAACAAATTTGCAGAGACCATGAACCAAAAATTTCTGGAGAATATGGATTTTGAAGTACAGGTATGTATTTAACATACCCTTTTGT
Organism: Pelochelys cantorii; assembly: GCA_032595735.1. NCBI lineage: Eukaryota > Metazoa > Chordata > Testudines > Trionychidae > Pelochelys > Pelochelys cantorii. The sequence continues at coordinate 36,650,546 of CM064340.1, forward strand.
TGAGCAAGATTTACTTAGATAGTGGTTTTTCTCTAAGGAGTGATTAAATAGCATTGTTACTCAACAGATGGGCTCCCTGTATGTAGTCAATGTCACATCTGTTTGGTTTAGTAACTAAATGCCAGTTCATTATATTTTACTTGTGTTACCTGTGCTGAACTGACATTAGGAGAGAACTGACTGTATTCTATCCCTTCTTCTGCTATGTCAATGGAATTGGTTACTACATTCAACTAAGCTGCAACTGTGGAAACTTATAAGAGGCAAGAGGACTTCACCTATGTGGACTTAGGGGCATGGTTCAAAAAATGAGAAGGACAGGATCTTTCAAAAAAGGGTTTTTTTTCTGAAAGAACCTCATCTAGATGGCGTTTTCACTTTTGAAATACCCCTTTTTGAAAGAACGTGCATCCGCCATTATGCAAATGAAGCATGGGAAATTCAAATCCCGGCTTCATTTGCAAATTTGGATCTGTCTAATTTACGTCCCTCTTTCAAAAGAGGGATGTAGTCTAGACATGCCCTTAGATTCTATTATCATGGTTGTTCTATCACTATTAAATATAGCAGGGCATTAACAGGTAGAAAGATCTTTATCTCATTACTTATTGTGTATCTTTGCAGTGCCCAGACTTACTGCATATACACTTCTATGACATTAACACAGTGCTTGACCATCGATCTAACAAGAAAAGCATGTTCTTTCAACCAGCCTAAATGTTCCATTTTATTAGGGAAAATCCCTCTCATTTTTGACCCATTAGGTATACCTGTGAACTAATCCTCCTTGTGGCATATCAATCTTGTACATCGGTTTCAGTTTGTAATTGGTCATTGCCACATCACCTGATTAATCTGAAGCACATTGTTGTTGTTTACTTTTTCAGTGCTTCCTAAAGGCAAATTAAATATTTGTGACAGAGTTCAGAATGGATCAGGAGGCGGGGGGAGGGAACTCCCAAAATAGAGAGACTATGCTAACTGGAGAACAGATAGAGCCTCCATCAACATTCTGCTAAACTATACAGCTGTATCTGTCAAATGTCAGAGCCCACATAAGCCAGTAGAAACCTAGTAATCTCATTTCAGATAACCCTCCAGTGGTAATATTGTACATTCCTGGATGTTCTGAATCGCATTCTGGCTGGACTAAATTACAGTTTGTTCTTTCTCTGATTACTTATCAGATATCTGGAGGATTTGTATAGGTTAAACAGAATTATGGTAAATGTATAGTACGTTCAATAGGATCAGGGTACGATCAGTCTTGAAATAAGAGGTTTACAAGTGGAAACCTGGAAATTACATGATTTTTTTTAAACAAAGAATATAAGCTTTGCAGCAGATGAAATAGCACTCTGCTGCTTACTTACTGTGTGTGACAGGTATGGTTTTCCTGGAGCTGGCTGAATAATGGGGAAAGATTCTCTAATATATTCATGAATAAGGAATTCAAATTTGATTCATTGCTGTTCATGGAATCTTTTGTTGATTTATGCGTGACTATTGAAATGATTACTTTGTATCCATGAAAATGTTCAGGAGCCCCAAAAGTTTCTCAACTTTCTACTGTGTTCATCATTCAGATCTGCAATTTTTAATTTTTTTGTGCAGATGGGAATCAGAATCAATACTGACCAGTCCCATGCCAAAAATAATAAATTGCAAATACTTGAAGTGAACAATTCCTGACCAACAGCTAGAGTAAATTTATCACTGAATTCTTGCCTTAGTGGGACTGGTTTCTAAAGAACATACAAACCTTTGAAAAAGGTAACATTGTTGACTATTTGGTAATGAGCATTTTTAGCATTTTTATTCTATTATTTTTTCAGAATAAGTCGTAAATGGTTAAAGTGTGAAAATATTTTACCCAATGCTCAGTTAAACAATTGCAGTATTTTTCTGCATTGAGGGTTATGAAGCTACTTGTAAACAGAAAAATTTCTACTTGAATTTGTCTTGAAGTGAATTTAAAGCTTGTGTAGTGGTGGCTAACTGACATTCAGGCTCCACAAGTTAATAAACATCTGCTAATACACACACAGCAGGTTCAATACAGGAAGTCAATGAGTCTAAGATATGATGAGAAACCACCTTAAATGGGGGTTACAGATTACATCTTTCTCCATTCAGTCATTGATCTCTCTGATGAAACACTGAAGAGATAAACTGTGGTGGTATTTTTGTGGTGGAAGGTTTTTTTTGAACCCATTCTACCTGCTTGAATTGTCCATGAACGGAACTGGTGTTATGGTATGAATATGCTTTGTTAAAATGGGTTTCAGCATCACAAAAGGAGTCTGGCAACACACATTCAAACAAACAAACAAACAAGCTTTTCTATTTTGACCATCAGGACAAATGGGAGATGGGGTAGACACACAATTGTGACACTTTCGTGCCTTGGTAAAACATGCCTTGATAATCTTTGGGGTTTTTCCTAGATTTTTTTTCTCTTTATGTAGCTAATAGTATGTTCATTGTGTGGTGGTTTCAGCACTGCATGTCTTTGTTTTAGTATTTAATGAAATAACATCAGCAAGATAATAATAAAGCAGCATCTGTTTTGCAGTGAAAAATACTCTGATTTTTACTTGAGAATCTTCACGTCATTAGTTATTCATTAGTTTGTTGTTCATTGTGTTTTTTTGATACACAGCACTGACAAAAAACTAAAGCTAAAAATTACTGTCACAGTTTTGTCAGAGGCTGGAAATGGATAATAGGGAAGGGATCACGTGAGGATTACCTGTTCTGTTCACTCCCTCTGAGGCACCTGGTATTGGCCACTACTGAAAGACAGGTTCCTATCCTCCTACACAATCACCACCTTAACCAAGCTGTTGTGAAATTTACAGATCAGAGAGTTGGGCATTGATTGAAGCCTGACATTAGACATGTTGGTCATCCCCAAGTTTTCAAACAACTTTTATCTACACAGCTTTCATTAGTGTCAGTGGGACTTGTCATTTGGACGCCATGATTTGAATTTGAAAAAAGAGGAAGGGGACTGTATTTTGTATTTAAAAAGGAACTAAATAAAACTCACTAGTGGGAAATACATTGATATTACTTTGAACATTCACTTTTGCATTTTCCTGGCTGTTTAAACAAAGGGAGTTTGAGTAAAATAAAGTCTGGATGTTTTATATTATATTTCCATCTTCACAGTAGCAATACACTTCTGTATCAAAAATGTGAATGCATTTACGTGTGCATATAAAAAGAGAGTTGCAACGTCTGCTAGAAATGTTGCTGATATCATTCTTTGTATGGTGTTTGGGGATGGAAATGAATAGGTAGAGGATGTCTGTAAACAGCACAACTTTTAGTTTTATTTATAAAGCAATCAGCCACAGATTGATGGCACTTTTGTATCGAACAGTCATAGTTTCAGGATTAACTGCGCCTTTGACCTACCCCACCCCCAAACACTCCCAGCTCTTCCTCAAGGACACTAACTTAAGGTTTCAAGTTTCATAGCCATCAACCCTCTCCGGTGAAGAACTGCACACCACAAGGTTAGGCTTTCAGTCACTCTGCTCTGTCCTCACTGTGATTTCCCCAGCAGGTCTGACCAAACTCCAGTACCTGTAGCTAACCTTCCGCCAGGGCTGCAACAGTGTAACCCAGTTACTGATCAGCCTTCATGAAGCCAACTACATTTATTCTGAGGGCCAAACCATCAGAGCGACAACATTTATTTAATTAAATCAAGTTCCCACAGACTTACTAATAGCTCCCTATGGGGCACCCCCAACTGCAGCATAGGTGCTAAGGGGCAGTCTTTCAGACCTGTCAGCTGGGTTTGCTCTCCTGGTTACTAGCTCATATTGGGTTTCAGATCAAGAAACAAAGCCACCATGGGACAGTTCAGCCATTTCTTTAAACAGGTTGGGGCCTTTAAACTGTATCCTCCTGTAGTCAACTGCCCTCTCAGAGAGGCTGGTGTGTGTGTGTGTGTGCGTGTGTGTGTTTTACACATAATCACTGTTAAGGGATTTACATTCATTACCCCCTACTTTTTCCAGATTCCACAGGAAACCCATCCTCAGTGAGTCCAGAACACACAAATGCACATCACTGGTACACAAGAATATTCTACAGCTCAGACTGGCCCATCTTAACATAATGTCCTTCTAAGGTTTTCTTGCTTTGAGCATAAAATAGAATATGGTCCCAAAAGATGCTGCATGTGACTGACATAAGCCACAAGCACATTTTACTCAGCAGTTCAAAATATGGCATGATCTTAAGAAATACAGAAAATATTCTGATCTTTAAATGGTGTTGTGCTGTTGATGTAGCATGTTTGATATATTTTTTTATGAGTTGTTTTAAGATATCTTTTATAAATTATGCCCAGCTGTTGCGAGGAATTATGAATAAGTAATAGGATTTGTGCTTCTAGCTCTAATTCACCCCCTTTGAGAGTTTCAGTGTGTGTGAGTTACATAATGGAAAGATTTTTAAAAAATTAAAAGTTAAACCTTTGTGGGATTGAGAAACAAAATGTATTCCTATTCTGGGGGGGAAACCCCTCTATCCCTATTTGTTCATGAGTTAGACATTTTGTAATCGATAGCTGCACTGTAGAGCAGTCTCTTGTATCAGACGTGTATGTTGACGATTTCTGGTTTCAAAGAGGAAGGGATTCATGAAATCCCAATGGAAGTATATAGGATTGAACATGTGAACAAGATCTAAATTAGATTCAGGAATATTGGGAGCCAGTATAGCCACAGCTACTGTAATATCCTGAAAGCAGCATTACTAAAGTACTCAGAACAAGTTGGTAGAGAACAAGGGAGATTGCATATGTATGCAAAAAACAGAAATATGGTACTGTGTTATTTATGGGAGTATCTATATGCTATTTGCAAATAAGTATTAAAAGCTGCAGACTGTTTGCAAGGCAGTGAAAGGAAGATCTCTCTGTATAGAGAAAATACAATTTGTTAGTCCTCCAAAAAAGGTCCCTGGGAGAAGGTCTTATTGTTTAAAAGCACGGTGCAGTAACATGGAGCATTTTTCATGGACATGACTATGTGGTAGGCCATCTAACCAAATAGAACAACTGGACTGTGAAATGACTAAGCAAACAAAAACGGGGCTGTGAAGTCAAGAGTGAAAGCATTGGGGAGAATTCCACTACTGAGACCCAGTCCATTAAATGGAGGAAATAAGGTTGCTGGTCTTTTTGTGAGATTCGAAGGCAGGATTGCATTTTAACTAAAAATACGCATCCACCTGCAAGGGAGGAAAGGATTCCAAAATGGGTAACAATATATATATTGAAAGATATAAAAGGGAGTGATATAGCTAGAGAACAATGAAGAGTCTTTTTAAGGTTTAAGATTAAGATGAAAAACTACATAGTCAAAACCAAAAATATTACACTCTGCGAAGACAAACTTTGATAGGATGCAGAATACAGCTATGATGTGCTGCTTATATTCTATCAACAGGTTCCCAGATACACTTCCACCCTTAGCCTGTAACAAATTCTGTGCTCTGGGTGCATATATTTTTTTAATTGAAGGATGAGAGATTGTGAATCAGTTGCTTTTGCATTTAAACAAACATTCATAACCAAGGAGGGAGGCAGCACCACCTCAGAAAGAAACTTATGTCATGTGGCATTTGCTGGATATATTACCTCTTTGATTTTGAAAAAAATATTGGAACATAATCAGCACTGAGTGTAAGAATGTGGAATCCTAAATTTTGGAAGCGTTACCCTCTAACTTCGGGCGCTGTTGCAACCACACTGGGTCTGAATTTTGTCCACTGATAGGGCATATTGCTGAAGTTTTGTGAATTGAAGGCCTGCTGTGGGGTCAAAGATTGAGGGATTCTTCTCTGGAAATTCGATGACAATTTCTGCAATTTAGTATCATTTTTCTATTCCAAACAGGAAAATAAATTAATAACAAATAAATGCTATCAAGAAGCATTTATGTTTGAGTCCCAGAAATAAGCCACTTGTTACACCAGAGGATCTGTTTAAATTGTCTGCTCTCTGAGGCTTTTACTACTTGTTGAGTTTCAGATGGTTTGAGGAAAACTCTATCAAGGATAGACCACTTTATCACTAGTTTATGAGGGTATGTCTACACTACCACCCTAGTTCGAACTAGGGTGGTTAATGTAGGCATTCGAAGTTGCAAATGAAGCCTGGGATTTAAATATCCCGTGGAACGAGGTGTACCGGTAGTTCGAATTAGAGATCCTAATTCGAACTACCTACTCCGTGCCGCGTGTAGCCGCGGGCACGGAGTTCGAACTAAGGGCATTTAAAAATGGCGCCCGCCCAGCAAGATGCAAATGAAGCCCGGGATATTTAAATCCCGGGCTTCATTTGCAACTTCGAATGCCTACATTAACCACCCTAGTTCGAACTAGGGTGGTAGTGTAGACATGCCCTTAGATCTTCACAATCTCTTGTCCTTGACTCTGAATGCATGGCCTTAAACAGTCAGATGATCTGCAATTGATGAACAGGGAATAAAACTGACCAAATCTCTGTTCTGAATGTAACCAATTGTGTGTGAGGTTTTGGACTCTTACATCCTAGCAGTGCACGAACACTTACCTTACTAGCTGATCATAGGATGCATTGAAAAAGCAATCCTTTCTTGGAATGACACAGTTTTGTCTGTATGGTGAGTGATCTTCTTGATGATCTCAGGTTGTTTTTATTTGGTATTTGAGAATTATTTTGTGGATAAGGTAGGCAGTAGTTGGCTAGTGTGGTAGCGGAACCCTGTCTAGAAGAGACAAATCAACTTCACAGCTTGAGGTTCTAGCAGTGTTGGGAATGGGGTAATCCATGACATGTAAACTATATTCAAGAGGATCTTACCTAGTGAAGTAAGTGAGAAGGTTCTGCCTTCATTATCTGAGCTACAGGGCAAGCTGATAACTTTTTGGAAAGAAACAAATCTTGAACGTTGGTCTTTCATATACCACCAACCAAAGTTCATGGAGTTTTGCATGCACCAGCACTGCAGAGTTGAGCCTGGTACCAAGTATGCTTTACATGATATGTATCTGTGATCACTCAAGTAAAGCTATTAGCTTAGGAATGAAGCTGAGTGTCTTGAAAACGTGTGTATTTATCAGCATGTTGTACAGATGTGAGACATAGGTGATAATGAAAGATTCAAAGGGAAGGATATTGGCATTCAAGAGGAGTTGTTATAGAAAGATCCTGAGAATAGGATGGATGCAGAAGGTCACCAATGAGGAATTCTATAGGAAGATACAGCCGAAAGAGAACCTACTGCAGAAAGTTATACAACGGAAGTTACAGCTACAGAATGAATGATGAGTGAAAAGTTAAGACCCTGGTATTCGGCATAATGGATGGTCCAAAAAGGAGAGGCAGACCCCACAGAGAATGGGTAGATGATATAGTAGATTGGTGAAGAGCTAGTCTACAGAAACTAAACCACTCCACACTGGACAAGGAAAGATGGAAGGAAATAGCGAGGGAGGCATCGGACACCAATGGGCGTTGAGCCCATGGTTGTTGATGATGATGATGTGCCCTGGAAATACAGGATAGACTTCAGTGAGGAAGCATTCAACATGCATTCTGCAATAGAACTAACAACACAACAGAGTTACACAAGGACAGGAAGAATAATTGTAAATGGAAAGAGGGAGTCTATATCTTTATAGTGGCCAAGTTTGCTGATCGCATAACATTGTCAGCCCCACAAACACTCTAATGAGAAAACAAATTCAGTGTGATTAGGATTGATTAGGTATATGAGGAGATTGTAAAGTACAGTGTGAGGAGGGGGGGGGACCAAACATATTAATCAGATCTTAAGTTTAGTAACCAAATACAGACAGGAGGACAAAAATGGTGACTATACACCAACTCTCTTTGCTCAGTGTTGTAGTTAAACAGGAAAACAATGTCTTCATGCACAGAGCTATGGATTTCCAGTAGAAGTCATGGCATTATATAAATCACTACCCCTCTGAGTTTAGGAAAATATATTCATTTTGGGCCAGTGTATTATTTGAGATGCATTAATGAGATGGGGGAAATCAACAAAGAACAAAGCAAGTGATTTGATTAGAACATGGGGGAGGTATAACTGTTGAAAAAATGCTTACATGTTACAAAGAAAGACTAAAATAGGAACCGTAGAGAACACTATGATATGAAAGGAACTGGTAGGTTAGATGTAGTGATTGATAAACACATGACAGTATACTTCACAACTGTACTTAATGTTCTTTACTGTATATTTTAGAAGCGTGTCTGTCCATCTGTGAGTCCATTTGTTCAAGAATGCCTTCTAAACAGTAAGAGGTAGGACAACCAAATTTGGCATGCAGCTTCCTCTTCTAACTTAAAGCAAGACCAAAGTTTGGTTGTGCTAGGATAATGGGATGGGCCTGGAATGGAATTGCTTCTCATCAAATGGAAAGGGAGGGGTCTGGCAGGAGGGAGTTACACTGCAGAATGACCACAGGAGGCAGCAAGGGGCCAGAGATGGGGACCAGGACAACTATAACCCCATTGGTCCAGCAGGGAAAAAGGGTGGAGAAAGGGACAACTATCTACTATATCAGGGGTGGCCAACCTGTGGCTCGCGAGTCGCATGCGGTGGCTCTTCAAAGAAAAAATTGCGGCTCCCGCACCCATGACTCATGGCTCTGAAAGAGGCAGCGTGTTTCTGTCTGAAAGACAGAGCCAGAGTTGCCACATGGCCACCTTCAAAATGACCACCTTAAAAGGGCAATCCCTGCTCTGTTCTTAAAAGGGTGGAGGCCGGGCCCCTTTTTTTTTTTCTTTACAACTTTTTTCCCTCGGCTCTTTGCGCTGTATCCACCACTATTTTGGCTCTTCTTCTGTAATGAGTTGGCTACCCCTCTACTATAGAGTTCAGTGAGTTTGTCTGTGACATGCACCCCTTCCCAGTTACGCTTGCTGGAGCTGCAGTGGCCATGGAGAGGCACTTCTCACCTGGCCCCAAGCTGCTGTGGTGAAAGAGGGCTGGGGCTATCCTCTCTCTGCCCGGGGCAGCCTGCATATTGAACCCCTCATCCCTAACCCCACACAAGAACAATGATTTAAATGAAGAGAAACAAAATTCAGTTAAGGACCTGAGCAATGCTAGGTAAATCTTCTAGTCTTTGATGTTTTAACTTTTTGTTTGATTCTCCTGCATTTTGCATGTATTCATGAGATTCCTAGGAGAGTGGCTATAAATGACACTATATTCAGTGTGTATAATTTTCTTCTTTTACTGTTTTGGGGAATGTTTTTTGGCCTTAGCATTCAGTGCTCCATTTCTGTGATATGTAACTCTTCTGAATGAACTATAAAAGCATTTTCAAAAGCCTGAAAAGACACTTTTATGTCTGTTAAATAAAAGATGGATTGCATCCACCCAGTCTGAAAACAAGCAGTCGCGGTCTGGATGGATGTTGAAGAAACACATTTCAGGCACAGATCCAAATCGTCAACGAAATTAGAGATGGAAAACAGCTTTTCGCTCATCCAGCTTTTTCTCATTTTCTTCACAAACTGCTGTTGAAATATGGAACTACCCTTTTTCAAAACATCTTAAATGCTATGTGTTCCCCACTGCATGTTTGTTTGCAGATGCTGTGTACACCACACATACCATTTATGTTAGTGTTACGTTTGTTTAGAGTGACCTACAGTTTAGAAATAGTTTACAACTAGCATTAAACTCTCTTTTCCCTTGGTTGCATTTGTAAAATGAGGATAGTGATATTTCCCTACCATTCATGGTGTGGTATGGACAGGATATCTTTCAGGATCAGAAGGAAAGTCTGGTCGTAGTACAGCTGACTCTGAGATGCTGGGAGATGGTTAGGGTGATAGCCACCCTTGCTATAGACAACAACTTTTTCTCTTTGATTCCCCCCAAGTCGTTTTTTAAGGATCCCAAAAAGCAGTGTTCCATGAACCTAGAAAGATGTAGATCTAATTGTCACAACTGTCCCCAAGTTCAAGATGCAACTGCTCAGGTCTAAGAATTCCATGGGTTTGCAGACTTAATCCAGAAAGGTCATTATTTACTTCCTGCTCTTGGTGTTTGGATATGATGTAATGTGCTAATGTCATTCCCAAAGTAACACTATTAACTGCGGAGTCCTTTTGACATAGTTTGGAATCATAGAGAGTACGCTTATTAAGTATGCAGAGCATACCAAGCTGGGAGGGGTTGCAACTGCTTAGGAGGATAGGGTCATAATTCAAAATGATCTGGACAAATTGAAGAAATGGTCTGAGGTAAACAGGATGAAGTTTAATAAGGACAAATGCAAAGTGCTCCACTTAGGAAGGAACAATCAGTTTCACTCATACAGAATGGAAAGCGAGTGTCTAGGAAGGAGTACTGCAGAAAGGGATCTAGGGGTTATAGTGGACCACAAACTAAATATGAGTCAACAGTGTGACACTGTTGCAAAAAAAGCAAACATGATTCTAGGATGCATTAACAGGTGTTTTGTGAGCAAGACACAAGAAGTCATTCTTCCACTCTACTCTGCGCTGATTAGGCCTCAGTTGGAGTATTGTGTCCAATTCTGGGCACCACATTTCAAGAAAGATGTGGAGAAATTGGAGAGGGTCCAGAGAAGAGCAACAAGAATGATTAAAGATCTAGAGAACATGACCTATGAAGAAAGGCTGAAAGAACTGGGCTTGTTTAGTTTGGAAAAGAGAAGATTGAGAGGGGACAAGATGGAGGTTTTCAGGTATCTAAAAGGATATCGCAAGGAGGAGGGAGAAAACTTGTTCTTCCTGGCCTCTGAGGATAGAACAAGAAGAAATGAGCTTAAACTACAGCAAGGGAGTTTAGGTTGGACAACAGAAAAAAGTACTTGGTCCTGCCATGAGAGCAGAGGACTGGACTCGATGACCTCTTGAGGTCCCTTCCTGTCCTAGTATTCTATGATTCTATGAGGTATTTGACTTCCTATACAAAACTAGTATCAGAAAAGTCCAAAACTGAATTGGAAATTAAAGAATGATTTCTTGATGCACACAGCCTACGATCCTCTGTGTGCACGGCTTTCCTTAATTAAAGCCTGAATTTCACATTATATTTTGGTTGGAAGAGACAGAGGCTGTGCACATCTTAGAAACATCAGTAAAGACAAATAACTGACAGACAGGACTGAGTGAAAGTTGAAATGCTATTTATAAAGTAACACAAAGCCTGGCAGCATGTGTTTCTATTGGTGATGCACATCCATGTAGTCTTTGGCGCACATAACAAAATTTATTCTGCACACAGATAGAAAAAATTAGAGGGAGCTTTGCCTCCACCCCCCTTTTTATTCTTTCACTTGCTTCCTTTTGCTTTCCATATTGGAATTAACCTCCTTGTCTTCAAGGTCCATTGTACCTGCACTATTCTCTACTTTCATCTTTCTACTTATCCCTTTGAACTACTCCAGCCACATGACCTTAACTGTTCTCTGGCTCTTCTGCCTTTTCCCTTATTTTCCTTTATACCCGCGACCACCTTTATTGCCCAGTTTGCAGTGGTCCAAAGTTCTCTTTCAAATGGATTCCTACTAAACTTGCACAAGGCCTATTAAACCTTGTCCCTCCCGCTTCCTATTGAGGATTATTTTTAACCAGCCTCTGAACTATAATTCATAAAACATGAGCGTAAAACATCAAGGTTGCACACAGTTAGTCAAAGTCAAGGGACATAAATGTACGGTTCAGCATTAGTATTAATGCATCCATGTTGCACAGACTGATTTGTATTCCGGCTCTTGTGGTTAAATGTGAGGTTGACTGCATTGCCCTCTGTTGTAAAATGTTAACTCTGAAATATACAAAGCGGCAGAGCTAGTGCATGTGTTTTTAGTGTGAAGATGAACTACGGCTTTACCCCAGCTGGTCAATTAATGTGTAGTTGTAATACCTCAGTTTTACTGCTCTCCAAAAATGGTTGAAGATGTAACCCTTCCATGGGGCAGCAGGTTCAGAGCGAAGTAGGACTGATCCTCCAATTTTGTATTTTTAAAAATATTTGTTATAAGAAACCTCCTAGCAGGGGCAATAGGGGAAAAAAAAAAAGGATGAAGCTACATGCACAGAACAATCACAGGCACTTCTAGGCCAGCCGTGATTGTTAATGAAATGTCTAATCTGAGCTACTCTTCAGGTTTGAAATATCTTTTGCCTTTTACTTCTTGGTCTAGGCACAGCTAGGACAGCTTTACGGCATCTGGATCCTTTGCTTTTCAGTTTAATCTCTTCTTGCCACTAGCAGCATTAGCTGTAGCCTACAAGGTAGGATTTAGAACCCTGTCTTTCTTCACATTGCCAACTTAATTATTAAAATTCACTTTTCTAGTCTTATTTGTTTCATTCTCTGTACGGTATGGCCATGCTAGGATTTCTGTCATGTGATATACATGTTACTACAATGCACTAAGCTCTTCTTACAATTCTCCAATATTTTTTCTCTGATCTGCAGTTTTTAAGCATGGGATGAGAAGCCATGTATTAACCTGTGGCATCTACCCAATTTGGCAATAACGGCAGATAGTCTTAGAAAGGTAGACTTGTAGGCATTTTCTTGTCCTGCTTCTCTCCTCAGTGTCCTAAATGTGTAGCTCAGAGATGAGATTATTGATTAGGTTTATACCTAAAACAAAAACCAAGCACCAAATATGGTAGGTACATTGTAGAGAATAGCATTTTAACTGCAAGTCAAGATTAAGGTCTTACTGACAGTTCTAGGTAGGAGACTTTCTATATTTGCCCTCATTTTGCTATAATCAATGCTGTCTTCCTTTCACTTCTTCAAATAAATAGCAGTGGAACTTAATTTTTATCTTGGTTTACAATCCTGGTCTAGTCATATTTAAAATATTTTGATCATTCTAAAGTTCTTTCATCTTATGGACTGGTAACGGTAAAATATAGGTTGTATAATTAGCTTGGATTTACAGTAGCGTATTTTATACTGAAGGATCTTGAAAGTGCTTTACAGCAGTACAATAGCACATTGCCAGTGACACAAAGACAGCTCTAGGAGGGGAGAGTGTCACACAGCTGGCACAAGGGCACTGCACAACAGGGAAGGGGTGGAGAAGTGTTGACTGAAGACAGCAGGACAAATTTGTACCCTTGAGATAAAGTGCCATGCAAACTCTTATCTCCATGCAGGTCAAAGAGGATGCAGTTTAAAAACTCCTTCATGTTCACAAGGGTTTCATTACTGGAAAACAGGCTCGGAACTAGCTCATCAACTAGGTATTTCTAATGTAGCTAAGCTATCACTCTGAGATGAGCACCAGCTGAGCTGCCAAACATTATTTTGTTAAGGGGAGATTTTTCCCTATTACTTGGTTTTTTTAAAATGATCTCCCTCTCCTGAAGAAGAATTGCACTGTTTGTTTCAAGGAGATGCTTGCTCTCTCTCTCTCTCTCTCTCTTTTTAATTCTTCATTCACATTTAAGGCTTGAGGGCCCTGCAAACTCATTTATTTGCTAAAGAAAAAGAATTTCCCTTTGAAATGCAGCCATGGCAAGTGATCTCAAACATGTTCCATGTGCCATATTTTTCTACTGGGTATCAAGTGTTAATTTTGCAAGATTTTGTCCATTTGACAAGACAAGCAAATGTTTGACGGTAATAGAAATTTATGAAAGCGAAACGTACACCCTTAATTACATATGTGAAAAAGGTAGGCTAGAATGGTTTTTTGTGTAGAAAAGAAGCAGAAACAGGTTAAATAAGTTTAAATGTAAATCATCATTTTAATAAATAATTTTACAGGTCGACGCAGTTAGCAAAACATGTCTTAATAATCCTCAGTTCTGCTCTCTCATCTGTCAGTACATCTCAAAATCTAGGGGAGATTTTTTTTTTTAAAGGACAAGCTCTTTTCTGTCTCAGAAGTCATTTAGATTTTTTCTGTCTTGGTTTTTGAAAGGAACTCAGTGTATGATTTTCCAGCTAGGTGTTCATATAGAGAAAAATGAATACAGGAATAATAACTTCTATCATCTCATCTTTTACTTGTGCTTATTTTCATGTATGACCTGCTGGTGCACTGTTACATTTTACTTTTATAAACAATAGGCATTTAGAAATTGACTCTTGTTTTTTTTCTCCTGCTAGTCACTTATGTCAGCTGTTAGAGATTGCTTTCAAATAGAAGCACTCAGTGTCATTGCATTGCTCCATCACCTCTCGGTCTGGAAGGAGCCCTGTTATATGTAGCCATTACTCCTAACCAGTGCCTGAACACACTAGCACTATAATGCAGACAACTTCCACACTGCTCTAATGCCACATCATTCCTTGAAATGACTTTAGATTTGCAGCATTCTTTCTGTGGTGTTTCTGTCTAAAGGTGACAGCTTCTGACATTTTAGGGACAGCAGAGATGTTCTAACAGAAACAGTTTTGTTGTGTTATTTGTAGTAAACTATAAAGAAGAGCATCCACTACAAAACTGTCATGCAGGGTTCGTCCCTGTTGACTCCTGTTTTGCCATTTAACAGCCTTTCTTACAGGGCTTTGGGAAGTAAATGTGTACATTTGACTGGTATAGTATCTCTAATTCTGTGTCGCCAGCTATAACCTGACTACAGGGTTTTGTTACAAAACATATATAGATCCCCACACATAACTTCTTCCCTCCCTCTTTTCCTGTAATACCAGAATAAATTCTCACTGAAAGGAATATAAATAAGGCATTTTTCCTATTTTTCTTATCATTCACAGTTATTCATTTTTGGAAGCTAAAGTGTTACTAATTCTTGGAACTAAAAAAAACAACCAATTGTCTAGCAGCACCTTAAAGACTAGTCTAGCAGCACTTTAAACCCCTTCTTCAAATGATTGGAGTATTGAAAGTCCAGATCCAAGAATAAATAAGGGAAGGTGTGTGCATTGGGGGGGGGGGGGGGAGGAGAGGAAGGATGGGGATAAAGGAAAAAAAAGGAAAAATAGTGAATTGGATTGTTCAAGTTACAAGAGGCTGATAAGAACAATTTGCATCTCTATAAGTACCCATTATTTGGTTGGTTGGTTAAATTATTAGGATGTGGAAGGTAGTGTGTGAGCCAGCCAATATCTTTATTCATTCCTCCCTGATAGGCAGGGCTTGACAAACCCCAGTGAGAGCCACTCGCCAGCCTCGCACTGCACATGTGCCAGACTGGCACTGCGCATGCGCGAAGCACCGGTGAATGGGGCACTCGGAGCGACTGGCTGAAATCCACTCGCCACGGGCGAGTAGATTCAGCAGTTTGTCGAGCCCTGCTGATAGGAATCAAACATATAAATGAAGTTAAGTTCATAGAACCATAGAGCTGGAAGAGACCGCAGGAGTCATCAAGTCCAGACCCCTGCCCAAAGCAGGACCAGTCCCATCCCAGTCAGGGCTTTGTCAAGCCAAAACTTAAAAACCTCTAGGGATGGAGATTCCACCACCTCCCTAGGGAACCCATTCCAGTGCTTTACCACCCTTCTAGTGAAATAGTTTTTCCTAATATCCAACCTAGACCTTCCCCACTGTAACTTGAGACCTTTGCTCCTTGTTCTGCCATCTGTCACCACTGAGAACAGCCTCTCTCCATCCTCTTTGGAACCTCCCTTCAGGAAGTTGAAGGCTGCTATCAAATCCCCCCTCACTCTTCTCTGCTGCAGACTAAACAAACCCAAATCCCTCAGCCTCTCCTCATAGGTCATGTGCTCCAGCCCCCTAATCATTTTGGTTGCTCTCCGCTGGACCCTCTCCAATGCGTCCACATCCTTTCTGTAGTGGGAGGCCCAGAACTGGACATAATACTTCAGATGTGGCCTCACCAGTGCCAAATAAAGGGGAATAATCACTTCTCTAGATCTGCTGGCAATGCTCCTCCTTATGCAACCTAATATTCCATTCGCCTTCTTGGCTACAAAAGGACACTGTTGACTCATATTCAGGTTCTCATCCACTGTAATCCCCAGGTCCTTTTCTGCAAAACTGCTACTTAGCCAGTCAGTCCCCAGCCGGTAACAATGCTTGGGATTCTTCCAACCCTTAAGACACCCTCAAAAAGACACATCACAGAAATAATGCTGCAAATCTAAAGTCATTGCAAAGAATGATGTGGCATTAGAGTGGTATGGAAGTTGTCTGCATTAAATTCCAACCCTTCCCTGTGTATTTGGTTTGTGGAACTGGCCTGAAGTGGGTTGTGCCCATGAAAGCTCATGATACCATCCACATGTTTTGTTAGTCTTTAAGGTGCTGCTAGACTATTCACTGTTTTTTAAGTTTTTCCAGTTACAGACTAATTCGGCTACCCCTCTGAAGCTCTTGGTACTAAGTAGATGAACTTTATTTTTTAGCATCAACACAGCACAATAATACAACTTAATATAAATTTGCATCTTAAAGTCTTTACTAAGGTAGCCTGCAACAGATTATAGATATATTTAGAAATCAGATTTATGAACTATGGTGATGAGCAGCAAGAGAAAAAGAAATACTACAACAGAACATAAACAACAATGAAAGTTCCCTTCAACGGGCAGAGAACTTCAGCCAATCGCATATATTTGAAAGCATGAATGTGTACACCATCAGACATTGCAATGCCTTTGGGTTTTCTTACATTTTATTAACACTGTTAGGTCTCTTTAACTGCATGTGGTCTGATGTTATCCTTTAGTAGTATTTGTATTTCTGTAGTACATGGTCATAGACCAGCATCATTACACTACCACTTCTCCTTTGTGAGTTTGGGAATCTTCTGTGGCCTGAGCAGAAGGAAATAGTCTCAATTTTTGTTGTACATTACTGTGGAAATCAATATTTATATATGGGACTTACATGTCCCTTAACATTCCTAAGGCCTCTCTCACATACAGATGGACATATATTTGTGCATCTTTTACCTCAGGTGAAAAAATCCTAAAAAGATATATACAAAGGACACCACTGGCATTATATAGCAATGTAATAAGGTTCTAAGACATTACAATACATTTTAAAGGAAAGAATATTCAGTAGATGTTATTTAACTGCTCATCTATAACTGTTAAAAGCCTGGGATGGTGAAAATAATCTATAGACAGAATATTATGTTAGGATTTTTCATTACAGACATCATAGCTTTTCCAGTCCTCTGGTTGCTTCTTCTTATGTGTCCTTCTGCCTGTTATTGTAGTTTTCTGCATCTGAGGAGGGCAGTGGATTGAGAAATTGTGTTCCTTGAACAGGATCATTAGATATGAAGCAGACAGCAATGCAGAGGACAGGAAGAAGGCTACTATGTTGAATCTTTGAAGGCATAAAAATTGACCAAACTTATTGTTGTACGATATGTGCTTAGTTTCTTCAGAGCTTCTTTAATAAACTTTTGATTGTTTTAATTAATCATAAAACATTTCTGCATTAGTGCTATCTGTGCAGATTCAGAAAGAGCATTTTGCAAGGAAAATAACTTGCTGGAAATCCTACAAGATGTTGCTAATTGTTTCCTTTGAGAAAGTGTGGAGTGCTATCTGTTATCAGTGACTTAGAGGTATTCAACATGTCAGAGGTTTCATCCCCAAAGTATTAACTTCTAACCTCTAAACTTTGAGTAACTTACGACTTTGGAAGGCTAAGTGAGTTTTTGTCTCTGCCTGTTTAAACTCTACTTAAATAATAATAGAGGGCATGTTATTTATAAAGCTACAATTGCTGTCAAATGAAATGAAGTATTCAGGGCAGAATGATAAAATGCTGACTGGCTGCATGTTATAACCACAATGAATCAGGATGGATAATTAGTATATCTGTATCTATGCCTATGGCTGATTTATATTGCAATTTGGTTATCCTTCTGCACATTTCCTATCCATATTACGATATTTCAGTCTGTGTACATAACTGTTTGTATGCATGCTCAATAATTTAAAAGTGTAGAAAACTCTGTCATCTTTAAAACCCCTCCTATGTGTTTTTATTGTTCAAGAACAGGTAATGTTAGTGTAATATAGGCTGATGAAATTTCTCTAGAGATTACAAAAGAACCTCGAAGATATCAGAAAATATTTTCAGAAAAGCAACGGAAACAACATCCTTATAAAACACCATTAACTATCGTTTCAGGTTGCTTGATAACAGATATTACTATTGATAATATTATATGCAATGATTTATCAATGATATTACCATATTTTAAATCTGTTATGGCCATCAGACATAGTTTTTATTAATTACTGTGGCTCAAGTATTAACTTGAAATGATGGCATGGATTCTTACACAGTCCAATTTAATGGAATTAAATCAATAGCTCCATATCTTTCTGTCAAGCAAGGCATATAGCATGACTGGATGTTGGCCCATGGGTATAAATGACGTATTGGGGCTCATTATGGACACAATGGGTTTACATTAAGTATTTGCATAAGGTAGGCATGGTATTTATATGACTTATGCAATCAGTAGTCAGCAAAAGAAATCCAACATGACTTCCGCCTTTACATAGCTTTGTCAGGGGAGTGGGTGCATCAAGAATGAAAATTTAAATTAACCAAGAAAACAGTCATGAGTTATTTTATAAGGTACTAAGCACAATATTCATTCTAATGATATTGATACAGTCATAAAGTATGTGACAAATCTGTGGATCATAATCCTTCAATTCATGGTATGTCCTTGTTGTGCCATGAAATAGCCAAACTAGAATGAGCTCTAAACTGGCATTTCTGAGGTGTAGCCTAGTAATATAATAGTACACAAGTGGATAAATAGGGAGAACAGAAATGTGTAGGGCCTGAAAGAAGAAGACAAACATCCTGAATGTGAAATGGTGGAAAGCAGGAGCTAGTGGAGGAATCCATAGGGTACCAGGCAGGAAAGATTATTTTAGCATCTGCTGTTGAATGGCTATAGGCGGTACCATGTATATCAACGAAGAGGAGAACGTTGCAGGATTCAAGATAGGAGACGGTAGGTGCTCAACAAGAAAATCTGTGTGAATAGAAACAAAAGGTTTGATTTTTGAACAGGTTGTAGGGGAAGAAGAATTTGGATATGGGTTGAATGGGCAAGGCAAAGGAGAGGAAGGGGACAGACATGAACTTCAGATGTTGTGCCTTCATGATGACATGAACTTGCAGTGGTGTCAACGGTGAGAGGGTGTAGATAAGGGGGATGCTTAAGAGGACATCTGAGATGTTCATTTTTGGCCATGTTACATTTAAATGGGAGGGAAGATTTCATGGATGAGAGTCAGAGGGGCAGAATGAACTGAGACGTGACAAGAGTGGAAATAAAGATTTCGGTGACCCATTGGTATAAAGATGGTTGTATCATCCTCGTGAGCAGACTAAACAATGGTGCCGTTGGCAGTTGGCTTGGTTTGGTCTCTTTCCCTGAGGACGTGTGTGCTTATTGCAAAAATGCCATTCTGTTTGGCCCGAACAAGCAGCCGTAGTTTAGAGAATTTGATGCAAGGTCAAAAATTGAAAGAAAAAAAAAGTTTCTCTTTCCAAGCCAATGCTATGATTTACCCACTGTCTGACCTCGAGCAAATCATGAGCTGTAAGGTGCCATTACCACATCCCTCTGGGATGTCTGGGTGAAAAAAGAGCTATTTTAAGTGCACAAAGGTTGAAAGTCTTAGGGGCAAGACTAACGGTTGAATGTGCTGAAGATTCAGGCCATCTAAGTCAGGACTGAAATCTTTTGGCAAGGCAGCATGTGGGAAGCTTTTGCCACTACTGTCCATCCTGTGCCTAGTCACACACAACTAATTAAAGCTTTCTGCAATTTGTGCTTTCCTGCTGTTCAGTAAAAAATCAGAAATCCCATTAGATCATTTTATCCCTTTTGCTTGTCACTTCTAATGTGCTGCATTGTCTGTAGGTTTGAACTTTTATTAAGCTCCATGTTTGTGCTTATACCTTTGTTAGCAACTTACTTTTTTCTTAATTCAATATAAACAGGAGCTGGTGAAAAATGCAAAATATTTCTGTGAATATTCATTCAACTCTTTACATTAACTTTTTTGGACCATGTGTATACAACCCTTTTGCATTTGGCTTCCGTCAGGAGTCTCCCAATTGATTGGCATGTTTTTTGTTTGAATATTTGCTCCCGTAATCTCAAACTTAGATTTACAGTCTTTTCATAAACCTAATTTAATATTTGCTCTCCCTGACATTCACAATGAAAGTTCTTGCACACTCATGCAACCAGAAAATGGAAATGCCACATAATATATTTCACCAGGAATAGTTAAGCAATGCTGCTTGAACATCAATATTTGTGATAAATCCATAGATTCTGGCATTCACAATATTGCTTATATTTAGCTTATGGCTAAACGCAAAGATAAAATATTCATTGTAAATTATTCAGCTGTAATGGCTATAAAGACAAATAGTTTGTGGACATGGGCAAAATGATTATGAGCTAAAAATGTGTGAAATGTATTGTGAATTAAATCAAAACGGGCTCCCTAAAATCTATCATGGATGTAGAGTCATTATTTAATGGAAGCCTTTTCAGTTTTGTATGACATCCAGATCTATTTTGTTGTTACGGCTCATGCTTACATGAAACATTTAATTTAAAATATATGACCTATTTCTCTACAAAATGTACTAAAGAGCCTGATACACATTTGAAATTTATTACATATTACAACAGATTCACATGTCATTGTCCTCTGCTCAATCCATAATGCATGCAGGAATAAAGACAACAGAACTTGGCCATATGAAATGGAATACTAAATTTAACATCTAGAATTGTTTCTGTTCTAAACTTGGATTTTCAGAGTTAATGTTTATTTTGACTATATTAGTCAGAAACTTGGTAATGAAGTTTTCAATCCAAATGTTATTTGTTCTGTACTAAAAAGCCCTTTTTTGTCCAATTTGAAATACACTGGATATCTGCCATCATATTTAACGTATGTTTTGCTTATAAGTTATCCAACATAAATCTATTTGCCATTCCCAATATAATGTAAAAAGAATCAGACTATTGGTCAGTGAAGCCAAGAAAGTACTTACTATAGAGCCTTGCATGGATACAAAATTAATATCTGTCTCCACATTTGCATCTGCAAAAATGATCTGCAGATATCCACGTCTGTGGATGCAGATGCTTGCGGATATAGAGCGGATATCCGCAAATTTGCAGGATTCTAGATACAAAAATTGTATCCACATCTGTATCTATAAAAATGATCCACAGATATCCACATCCACATCCACATCCGTGGATATAAAGTAGATATCAGCAAATGCAGGGTTCAAAATACAATATTTGAATCCACAATAGCTGCAAAAATGAGCCACAGATATCTGCATCCCTGTCTGTGGATGCAGATACCCGTGGATTTGTAGGTCTTTCTACTTACATAACTACAAGGGAAAATGATGGGTGAATGGTGCATCTAATTATCAGAAACTGTGTAGGGCATTCATCACTTTCAAAGGTTTGAGGAAGAAAAGGAACACCTTAACATCATGTTGCTCTTTTTCTTTTGCTGGCTAGTCCAATACACAGAGCCCTATGAGGATACAAAATTGGTATCCACCTTTGCAAAAGTGATCCGCGGATACCTGCATGCACATTATGTATAAAGAGGATAGCCACAGATCTGCAGGTTCTTCTGATCCAATTTAAGACATCAAAACCAGACAGATTTCTTACTCCTTATGAGATTGTTGGGCCTCTGCTGTGGTATCCTCCAGTTTCCAACTTGGCAATAGATATGTATGCACGAGAGCATATATGTTCTACCAGTGCTTCTGTGTTCTACATAAATACACTGTGAACACTTGCTCTCCGTTTAGCCTATTTTGTATTTTTACTCATGCAGTTGTATTTGCAGATTAGAGACATTCTGAAGCAGCATGGATCATGGCTTAGAACACAGCAGTGGAAATATTGCAGTCTTGGTTCTCCTCTTTATCAGAGGGATGGACATGTTTACAGTGTGTTTTAGATTCATCAATAAATACAAAACCCCAAAGTCTCCAAAAGCATCAAAGTGGCTCAAGAATGCAACTTTCAGTCATTTTTCAAAAGGCAATGCCTGGAGTTATTGAACCTGAATAATAGTTCTCTTGGGCAAAACTGTCTTTAAGCATTCTGCAATGTTATACTTGGTCAGTAATTAGACTGGAGTGTGATTTAAATGCTGGTAACAGACAAGACACTGAGCTGTGATGTGTTAGTATCCAAATGTAGGCTCCAGTGAGGTTCTAATTTGTCAGGGTGAATTTAGGCCCTCAGTGAATTGTACAATATGATCCAAGGCAAATAAAACTTTGGTGTAATTCCACTGAATTCTGTGGTGTTATGCTAAGGATGAATATAATCTGTGGATTATAGATACTTAAAAGAGAAACCAAAGCATTCTCATAGAGTCCTTCCATACAGTTTTTGAGTAACGAAATCTGCAAAGGAAAGCCATAGACCACTAAGGGAGAAATATATTAATCTTAATGCAGCAGGTTTTTGGAGATTTGGAGATTTCTTTTTTATTATGGGAAACGGTCCTAATTTACTCATACTTTTGGGATGTCAGTATCTGTTCCTGAACTCAGCTTGTGCGCAAAGAGTTCTTCAAATCTCAAAGGGTGAAACCCACTTAAACTTTTAATGCTTACACAGAATAGAGCATTTTCTTCAGGCCCTCTGCACCGGGGAGAGTTTCTCTTTCTCTCTGATTGGTGGGGAGTAGTTTCCAGCTGTCACATGAACCTTGTTTCATACTTCTAAATAAGTGCTGAATGCATGTACTGTCGCCTTTCAGCTATAAAGTATAACAATCATCACGTTAGCCATTTAGATATAATTAAACGACTTAAAAAAAACCCATTGGAAGCTTTTCTTATCATTTACAAGCCTTTTTATTTAGCATTTGCTTTAGCTGCTCCTGGGGTAGCCAGACATTCTCCCAGGGGGAAAACTCTCATATCACTGCAATATATAATCCTTTATCATCAAAGCATCTGGAAGGATTTCCCAGTATTTCATTTTAGTTTGCAAGAGAATGCAAAGATTACTCTCTCTGTGCATGTGCATGACTTGTTATTTATGAGAGGTACACAGGGTTATATGTTGCCCCTGTTTCATGCACACAACTCCCTTCACCATAAATAGGAGTTTTGCATAAAAACTTCAGTTGGAATATAGCACAAAGAGAAGAGGCCCTTGTGTAGGAGATACTCGACTATGGAATAAATGCATTGGATGCCTCAGGATCTGGGGAGTAGCGGGATGTATTGTGCTTTACCCAGCTCTGCTATGGTTTGTGGCTTATCATTATTACTTAACGATCCCAATTCAAATCGGTGTTAGCACTGTTTATTCAAATTCTGTGCGGGTAGGAGCAAATGTAAACCAGTGGCTATAAAAATCCATCTCTTGCCGGTATGCTAATTGTATAGTAGTAATGGCACTCAAAGCTGCATAATATTAAAACTTTGTGTTGCAACATTTTCCTTCATCAATTATTTAGGTTTACACATGTTTTAATATCACGTCTCATGTTCGTTCAAAACTCTTACAACTGCCTAATATTCAATTTACAGCTGTGGAACAACTATTTTCATCTGGCAGTGGCTTTTATTACCCAGGATTCTCTGCAGCTAGAACAGTTCTCCCATGCAAAGAACAATAAGATCCTGCATAAGTAAGTACGATTTCCATATCTTAGACGATATTTTCTTTACTTGCATAATAAAACATTCATAAAACCAGTCGGGTGTCCCCTTCTCTCTTCTAGATATGGGGATATGAGACGTTTAATTGGCTTTGCCATCCGTGACATGTGGTACAAGCTCGGTGAGTAAAGATACCGTCGCAAACACCTTTGTACCCATCATGCACCCACTTCTCTTTGGAAAGAGCCTATGGCACGATTCAGGAATTTTAAATAGATCTTATTTTCAACATTGTCAAATGATCTTCCTTTGGCAGCCCAAGCAGATGTTGCCACTTCAGCTGCATGGTCCGTGGTTTGTTATACATCTGAACTCACAAGCTGTTCTCTTTAGATTTAAGCAAGGATTCTCTGAAGATTTCAGCAATGTTGTCTAATTTCACCTCAGAACTAATTTCATTTTCCCTGCTGTGGCTTTGTACTCAAATTTGGTGTAGGATTTCAGTGAGTCCAAAACTTACAGGCTGATTGGAACCATATTTTAGTTTGGGGCCCATCACTTTTATGACACCCTATGTACATCCAGTTAATGTTTAGTTCTGTCCCACTTTTCCACTGCTCTTTTGTGACTCCTATACTGAAATGATGGTGATCATAATAATATTGTCCTCCTTATTTTCACTTTGTTTTTAGGATTGCGAGTGGAGGGCTATGTATATAAGCAATATCTGTGATTATATGGGGAGACAGAATCTGGAAAAGTCTGGAATTTACTACCACTAATTTTCCAGAAAATGAAATGTCTGTCTTGCTATCTGAACCAGGAAGGGCCAAATCCTCTGTCCTCATATAAACTCCATCTTAGGGCATGTCAGTACTGCAACACTATTTCGAAATAACTAGCGCTATTCCGAAATAACTTAGTCCGTGTCTACACAGCTGGCAGTTATTTCGAAATAGTGTCAAAATACTGTCAAGCTGGAGGACATCTTACTCTGACTCCTGTAACCCTCATTGTACAAGGAATAAGGAAAGTCAGAGGAAGAGTGCTCTACTTTGAAATAAGTGCCATGTAGACGCTCCCTATTTCGAAATAAGCTATTTCAAAATAAGCTACGCAATTGAGGCAACTCGATTTGTGTAGCTTATTTCGAGTTAAGCCCTGCAGTGTAGATGCACCTGTAGATTTTAAGGTCAGAACAGATCATCTAGTCTGACCTCCTGCACAACACATTCCAGGTAGTTATCCCTGTATCAAGCCCATTCACCTGCATTTCACTAAAGCATATCTTGGTTTGAAGACAACAAGAGATGAAGAATCCCCTAACTTCTCTTGATAGTTTGCTCCAGTAGTTAATCACACTCACTTTTAAAAATGTGTCTTATTGCTAATTTGGCTTTTACTTCGGCATTGATTTTTCTTATCCCTTTCTCCACTAGATTAAATAGACCTTTAAATCCCCCATATTTTCTCCCTTTATACTTGCACACCATAAACAAATCACCTCATTAAACACATCACATTATTTAAGCTTCTCACTATCAGATTTTTTTCCCCAGTCTTTGAATCACATTTGGTCCACTTCTGCCTGGTTCCAAAATCCTGGATTGTTTTCAGGGACGGGATAAACAGACTTTCTCATCTAGCTCTGGGAAGCAGGGAGCTGTTCCTCTGTTAACTGCAGAAAGGATTTGACACTTGTCAACGAGAACCCTAAACAAAAAGGCAAAAACAGGCTAAGGGTGAGCTTTAAAAGGCACAGAAGGGTAGCCATGTTAGTCTGTAAGGGTACGTCTGCACAGCAGCACGTGCCTTGAAATTAATTACACAATTTGAGCTACACAAATAGCGTAGCTTATTTTGAAATTTGGCGCCAGGTATACATCACTAAATTTTGAAATAAATTGTTATTCCGGTGTCTTCCTTAATCATCTTGCAACAAGGTTTACAGGAAGCTAGAATAAGAAGCCCATTATTCTGAATGCCTTTGGAAATAATGGGCTTCTTGTGTAGACACCGCAGAATACTATTTTTGAAATAGCACTTCTGTGTAAACTTACTCTAACTGAAAAAACTTTAAAAAGAATGAATGGTTCTGCAGTACCTTTGAGACCAAAAAAAATAAAAAGTAGATAGCATCATGAGCTTTTGTGGGCACAACCCACTTCTTCAGAGGAATTCTGAAGAATTGGATTCATCTGAAGAAGTGGGTTTGTTAGTCTCTAAGATGCTGCAGGATCATTTGTTCTTTTTAAAATTTCTTTAAAGGTCAGTCTCTTTACCAAGGAATAACAACAAACATGGCTTCTGCTGAGTCACAGGAATATCTGGAACTGGGCTCAATACACTAGGGCTTTGTCTAGACTGGCGCGATCTTGCGCCAGAGCTATGCAAATGAGGCTCAGCGTGGAATATCGCCGAGCCTCATTTGCATAACTAATGAGCCGCCATTTATGCGGAAGAGGCTTTTGCGCAAGATGGAGCTGTCTACACTGCCCCTTCTTGCGCAAGAAAAACCCTCTTGCGCAAAGCCGTTATACAGCCATGGGTACAGCCTATTCCACTGCTTTTTTTTTCTTCAACATGTAAAGACTACCATGGGAAATGCTGTGTCTGTTACTTCCCTACATGTAGTATCACAATGTATCGATAGGTACAAGATTCTGTCGTGTACGCTCCCTTTCTACCAAAGACTTCATTGTGGCAGGGATTCATTACATCAAAACCCTGTTGTAGTGTGCCTCTTTTCCTGAATTTCTGCACCAGTACATCTTAGAATCGCAGAATACTAGAATGGGAAGGGCCCTCAAGAGGTCATCAAGTCCAGCCCTTGCCCTCATGAAAGGACCAAACACCATCCAGATCATCCCTTATAGATGCCTATCTAAGCTGCTCTTGAATATCTCCAGTGATATTCAAACAGCCTCCCTAGGCAATTTATTCCAGTGTTTAATCACCTACTGTCCAACATAAACCTCCCTTGCTACAATTTAAGCCCTTTGCTTCTTGTCCTATCATCAGAGGCCAAGGAGAACAATTTTTCTCCCTGCTTCTTGTGACATCCTTTCAGGTACTTGAAAACTACTATCACATCCCTTAGTCTTCTCTTTTCCATACTAAACATGCCCAATTCTTTCAATCTTCCCATATAGGTCATGTCTTCTAGACAATTAATCATTTTTGTTATTCTTCTCTGGGCCTTCTCCAATTTCTCCACCTCCTTCTTGAAAAATAGAACTGGACACAATACTCCAAATGAGGCCTAATCAGCGCAGAGCAAAGCGGAATGATGACTTCTTGTGTCTTGCCCACAATACTCCTGTAAATGCATCCCAGAATGATGTTTGCTTTTTCTGCAACAGTATCACACTCTGTTGACTCATGTTGAGCTTGTGGTCCACTATGACCCCTAGATCCCTTTCTTCAGTACTTCTTCCTAGATAGTCACTTCCCATTCTGAATGTGTGAAACTGATTGTTCCTTCCTAAGTGGACTACTTTTGCCTTATAAAGCTTGTTTTAAAGTTTTGTCCGTATAAAATTTCATCCTATTTACCTCAGACCATTTCTCCAGTTTCTCAAGATCATTTTGAATGTTGACCCTATCCTCCAAAGTACTTTCAACCCCTTAATAAGTGTACTCTCTATGCCAATATCTAAATCATTGATGAAGATATTGAACAGAACCAATCCCAAAACCTGACCTCTGTGGAATCCCACTTATTATGCCCTTCAGAAATGACTGTGAACCATTAATAACTACTCTCTTATTTGAGGGGAACAATTTTTTCCTCTTATAGTGTGTCCAGATATTCTTAGGTCTGTGTCTCCATTACCCAAGGTAGGATAGACACCAGAAGGGAGAGAGTAGAATCATAGAATCATAGGACTGGAAGGTACCTCAAGAGGTCATTGAGTCCAGTCCCCTGCCCTCATGGCAGGACCCAGTAATGTCTGGACCATCCCTGATAGACATTTATCTAACCTGATCTTAAATATCTCCAGAGATGGAGATTCCACAACCTCCCTAGGCAATTTATTCCAGTGTTTAACCACCCTGACAGTTAGGAATTTTTTCCTAATGTCCAACCTAAACCTCCCTTGCTGCAGTTTAAGCCCATTGCTTCTTGTTCTATCCTCAGAGGCCAAGAAGAACATTTTTTTCTCCCTCCTGCTTGTGACACCCTTTTAGATACCTGAAAACTGCTATCATGTCCCCTCTCAGTCTTCTCTTTTCCAAACTAAACATGCCCTGTTCTTTCAGTCTTCCTTCATAGGTCATGTTCTCTAGACTTTTAATCATTCTTTTGTTCTTCTCTGTATCCTCTCCAATTTCTCCACATCTTTCTTGAAATGTGGTGCCCAGAACTGGATGCAGTACTCCAACTGAGGCCTAATCAGCTCAGAGTAGAGTGGAAGAATGACTTCTTGTGTCTTGCTCACAACACACCTGTTAATGCATCCTAGAATCATGTTTGCTTTTTTTGCAATAGCATCACACTGTTGACTCATATTTAGCTTGTGGTCCACTATAACCCCTAGATCCCTTTCTGCCATACTCCTACCTAAACAGTCGATTCCCATTCTGTATGTGTGAAATTGATTATTCCTTCCTAAGTGGAGTACTTTGCATTTGTCCTTATTAAACTTCATCCTGTTTATCTCAGACCATATCTCCAATTTGTCCAGATCATTTTGAATTATGACTCTATCCTCCAAAGCAATTGCAACCCCTCCCAGTTTGGTATCATCTGCAAACTTAATAAGCATACTCTCTATGCCAATATCTAAATTGTTGATGAAGATATTGAACAGAACCAGTTCCAAAACAGACCCACCTCTGGAACCCCACTTGTTATACCCTTCCAGCATGACTGTGAACCATTAATAACTACTCTCTGAGAATGGTTATCCAGCCAGTTATGCACCCACCTTATAGTAGCCCTATCTAAGTTGTATTTGCCTAGTTTATTGATAAGAATATCATGTGAGACCGTATCAAATGCCTTACTTAAGTCTAGGTATACCAAGTCCACCAGTTCTCCCTTATCCATAAGAGTCATTTTCCTATCAAAGAAAGCTGTCAGGTTGGTTTGATATGAGTTGTTCTTTACAAATCCATGCTGGCTGTTCCCTGTCACCTTATTATCATCCAAGTGTTTGCAGATGATTTCCTTAATTACTTGCTCCATTATCTTTCCTGGCACAGAAGTTAAACTGGCTGATCAGTAGTTTCCTGGGTTGTTGTTATTTCCCTTTTTATAGATGGGCACTATATTTGTCCTTTTCCAGTCTTTTGGAATCTCTCCTGTCTTCCATGATTTTCCAAAGATGATAGCTAAAGGCTCAGATACCTCCTCTATCAGCTCCTTGAATATTCTAGGATGCATTTCATCAGGCCCTGGTGCCTTGCAGACATCTAACTTTTCTAAGTGATATTTAACTTGTTCTTTTTTTATTTTATCTTCTAAACCTACCCCCTTCCCACTAGCATTCACTATGTTAGGCATTCCTTCATCAGACTTCTCAGTGAAGACCGAAACAAAGAAGTCATTAAGTATCTCTGCCATTTCCAAGTTTTCTGTTACTGTTTCTTCCTCCTCACTGAGCAGTGGGCCTACCCTGTCCTTGGTCTTCCCCCTGCTTCTAATATATTTATAAAATGTCTTCTTGTTTCCCTTTATGCCTGTAGCTAGTTTGAGCTCATTTTGTGCCTTTCCCTTTCTAATCTTGCCCCGCATATCTGTATTGTTTGCATATATTCATCCTTGTATGTAAAGTTAAGAGCTATGTGAGTGTTAGAAAGCAACAACACAGTCTGTGAGAACACCCTCTGCTATGAAGGCAAATATACTTTTCAAATATGCACAGAAAGGGGCTGTATTTGTTGTATAAAGACATATAAAATATTATTTTCTGCTAACAGGCTTGTTTTGGTCTTTCAGGAAGAGTAATGAGATTTCTTTCATATGTATATTTATCTATGCAGTTGCCCAACTATACCCCCAAAGTCAGCTCTTTCCTATGCATTTTGAATGTTTGTCCTCAATACCTTGCACCAAACACACTTGCCTTAGTGATCAGAAGCTGTGTTAGTAATGTTTCTTTCTAAACCCTGCACATTCTTAATTTGAGAATAGAGCGTTTCTTTGCTTTTAAACAGAGATTTTAATACAATAAAAATTATTCAGGCAAGTCTGGTTAAGTCTTGCTATTTTAGCATATTGATTGTTTAGATTTCAGAGCAATTTTTTAAAAATAAAAATCTGCCCATTTATGAGGAAAATAGAGGGGGAAAAAAGAAAAAGAAAACCTTTTAAAACTACTGTCCTCACTCTCATTCTTTAGAGTCCGGTAGCAGTAGTGTGCCTTTGAGGTGAAGCTGTTTTCCCAAATCAGCCCTTGCTTTGTGAACCAAAAACACCTCTCTTATTTTTCATAAATCCAGTAACATTGCAGCACATCTCTAGAGTCGTTCCATTCATTCTGTACTACACTGTCTGTGTGAGGGCCATTCTCTGCTTCTAATGCCCCTCCCCCAATGTAACAAGATGTGCCATAGCCAGGCCCAGCTAAAGAGTTTGCAGGGCCCCAAGCTATGTGGCTGAGCTGCACGGCCGTGTGGGTCCCAGTCAGGGCAGCGAGTGAGCAGCCGGGTAGGCGGGGCCGGGAGTGGGGCAGCATGGCACCCAAGGCAACCACTTCACTCACCTTGCCCAAAGGCTGGGCCTGGCCATAGAAATAACTAGCAGAAAAGGGCATTGTAGAAAATTGAGACCACAAAACCATTATCTGTCTCATAACCATCATTTAATATTATTTCCTCTATGATTTACTTGATCTAATTTCCAAATTGCTACTGTCTACGTAAAGAAAAAAAAATTGTAACAAAAGAAATACCATAAATCATACACGGCCAAATTGTGGATTTAGACTGTGCTGCCTAGAAAAGGGAACTAAAAGGCACCATAAATTGTTGGATTGAATTTAAGATGAGTAGCAAAGGCCATTTTAATTCTGGTTCTGACACTAACTACCCTGTGTCCTTTGGCAAGTTACTTAGCTTCTTTGTGTCTCAGTTTCCCATCTTTAAAATAAACTGTGTGCTTACTGCAAAAAGTTGAGAAACTAAGGGTGTGTCTACACAGCAAAGTTATTTCAGAATAACGGCCGGTATTCTGAAATAACTAAGCGAGCGTCTACACATCAATTCCGTTATTTTGAAATAATTTCGAAATAACGGATGGCTTATTCCGACTTCTGTAAACCTCATTCTACTAAGAATAACACCTATTCTGAAATAGCTATTTCAAAATAAGGCCTGTGTAGTCGCTCCACTTCTGCTATTTCGAAATAGCCCCTCCCCAGGGCCATTTTAAGTTATTCCTCCTGGGGCTCTAAGAAAGCAAGTCTACATTAGGGAAGCCTGCCTCGGACTAATTTTGAGGCTTCCCTGCAGTGTAGACATGCTATTTTGAAATAAGCTATTTCAGAATAACTATTCTGGAATAGCTTATTCCGAAGTAACTGTGCAGTGTAGACGTAACCTAACAGTAAAATGTATTTTCTCTAATTCCCAATTTTTTTTAAGAGTATATTTCTTTATCAGGTATATTTAATCTGTACCTCAAAGCCAGGAGGTCAGAACCTCTGTAGAGATTTTGCAAGTAATCAGAGATCTGTATCCCCTTTTGGAGGAATTCTACCTATATGTATTTTCAATGTATGACTGAAATACTCTCACCAATAAATTGATGGGGGGGGGCACCTTAGAACCTTTCTGATAACTTTCTGCTGCAAGCATTTACAGGAGGGTGTTTAGTAAGATGTGAAAAGCTGAAAAATAGAAAGATTACCTAAGTGTGAATTCATTCAGCTGGTATAAATGCTCATTTCAAGCAGCAAATGACCCAACACCTTGAAATGAAGCTATATCCCTGAACAATACCTTCTGCTTCTGAAAAACAGTTGAGAAGGATGTGTAATTAACTGTAAGACCATTACTGAAATAGTTATAACAGTATTTTAATGGCTGCAAATCCTCGATCGTTTCATACTAAAGTGATAGTTTTTGTCTCTTTTCCAATATTCCTTACACCATTCTGTCCTAGGCCAGAATAAAATCTGCTTTATTCCGGGGATGGTTGGACCAATCTTGGAAATGACCTTGATTCCAGAAGTGGAGCTACGAAAAGCCACAATCCCAATCTTCTTTGATATGATGCTGTGTGAATATCGTAAGACAGGAGAATTCAAAAAGGTAATATAAAGCTATATAGGATTTGTTTTAATAGGTACAATATTCTTAAACTATGGATAGAGCTGGACATCTGCTGCAAAAAGGTATTAAGCATTTATTAAAAGTTAAATGTGAACTCTATGCAGTGAGCTTTCTGTTAGAAAAACCCAGGAAATCTTGTATGACTATATTGGTGTGCAGGTGCCAAAAAAAAGTGATTTAACATAACCCTCTTTCTGCTTGTAAAAAAACCAGTCTTTTAAACATGGAACATACATACTATCAGAATGTAAGAGACCATGGTCATATACCAGAAATAAGTTTTGAATGCAGAATACCTAAACTAATAGTTACTGTGAATAATTTGCAAAACAGGAAATATTATTAGAGTTGGTTACAAAACCCAAACTTTTCCCACAATTCCAGAGGAAAAATCCCATTTCAAAACTTTCCCAACAAAATGGCAAGGTTTTTGATGAGAACTCTGTTCAGTGCATCTAAAAAGTTATTAATTTTTTTTCAGAAACTGAAAAAAAATTATTTTTATTTGGTCTTTCGTGTCCACTATCTTTCTGTTTTTAATAGCCTCCCCCCTTTCTTCAACTCAAAAAGGTGTCTGGGAGGGGAGAAGCTAAAAAAAAAAAGAAAAAAGGAGAGGTAAAGACGCGTGAAAATGATTAAGCGCCCACTTTTCATAGATCTTTACTGTTTTCTAATTGGAAAAAAATTGAAAATAAAGTTTGTGAAAATTGGGTTTTATTATGGAAAATGCTTTTCCTCCCACTCAAATTTTCCATCTGGAACACAGAAAATTTTTGTGGACGTAAATTTTGATAAAGACAGGGGAAAATTAGTCCTGAACTTTTGACCAGCTCTCACGTTAATGGGATATTTGCCAAATAATTTCAAATAGCAAAACATGTGTGGTCCAGGGGGTAGGATCCTGCACTAGGGCTCAGGAATCCTAGATTTTAGTGCCAGCTCTGCCACTGAGCTACTGTGTGTTCTTTGCGTTGCATCTTTGTCCTTTTTGTTTTCTTTCCTGTGTATCAGATACACAGGGAGTATTTTGGGGCAGGGAGTATTTTATGCTGCATTTGTACAGCGCCTGGCACAATGGACCATGGCATGTCTAGGCACTGCTCTATGCAAATTAAAAATTGTAATAATCAAGCTGCATATTAATAAGTGACAAACAAGACATTAAATGAATGCACAAATTCTGTTACATTTCACTATGTACAATGTTAGTAAGAACAAACTGAGTACATGACTGGCGTGTGCACATCTGTGCTTTAGTCTATGTGGGACAAGTTTGTTCCATCAGTTGAACCTGGAACAAAGTGGCAGCTGGAATTTCCACTTTCTTTTTATTTTAAACACAAGACATTTGGTTTAAGGCCAATATTAAAAACCACTTTTCTTCTGTGCATCTGTTCTTTCCATGTTCTAATAGTCCAATATTTGCCTTCTTAAAAATGTTTTCCTATTCTTGGCTTATACTTCATCCCTTGGGATAGATGCATAGACCTACATAGGCCAAAAAACCCTAGAAGTACATCAGTCAAACTGACTGATTTTCGAGGACAAAAACTTAAGAACCTAGAAGATGCCAGACATTTGCATGACCCTTATATTATGTGGATATAAATATGTTTCTGGTAATGTTTTCCTTCAGTGTAGAGGAACAAAGATGTTCACTTTAGAACACTTTAAGAATAATTGCTGTATAGTTTTCATTAGATAGTATTCATGGTGCATTATTATTTTATGCACCTTGCTGCGCTTCATTGGACTCCATAGTATTCTGAAATTAAAATCACTTCTATGAGTTGAAAAGCATGTCTCTTCTTTGTCTGCTACGACATTGGCATGATTAAGATAAGCTTTTTTACATTCGTAGTTGATGTTTTGACTTTGAGAGGAAACACACATTGGAAAGGAATTGGGTTGTAGTAATTTAGCAATTACGCACCTCGTAAGATTAATAAAGTCAAAGAAGAGAGAGTGATGGAAAGTAAAATACATTTATATCTAATAGGCAAGCATTGAAGCTCTAGCCTTTGTTAATGAATAGTTTTAAAATGGCCAGTAATATGGTGTGTGAAGTAAGAGATTTTCTTGAAAAAGATCAATTATAATATTTTCAAAAACTATGTAGGCACTTAGGAGCTTTTCAGTGAAACTTTAGTCTTCTGTGTGCCTAAGTTGGGATAGGATGTAATCTCTTAAATCTCAGGTGATTTTAATCTCTCCCCCTCCCCCTCGATTCAGTTAAGGATACGAAGCTTAGCTAT
Source organism: Pelochelys cantorii (assembly GCA_032595735.1). Classification (NCBI taxonomy): domain Eukaryota; kingdom Metazoa; phylum Chordata; order Testudines; family Trionychidae; genus Pelochelys; species Pelochelys cantorii. The sequence goes on from CM064340.1 coordinate 36,684,730, forward strand.
ATTTATCAAATACTATTAGGCTACGTCTACACTACAAGTTTTCTTGGTAAAAAATATGCTAATAAGGGACTCATTTGCATGAGTCATGATTTCATTTGCATATTTTCTGCCAATCTGTTTTTGCACTGGGGTTTTTGCACACAAAAAAGCAATGTGAATGTTTCTTTTTTGTACAAAAAACCCTTTTCCCACAAGATTGGTATTCCTCTTTTTTGGGGCATAAGGGTCTTGCGGAAAAAGGGTTTTTTTGCACAAAAAGAAAACATCCACACTGCTTGTTTTTGTGCAGAAAACCCAGTGCAAAAATGGATCAGCAGAAAATATGCAAAAGAGATTGCGACTCATGCAAATGAATCCCTCATTAGCATATTTTTTGCGCAGAAAACTCATAGTGTAGATGTAGCCTTATACTTCATCCATTCTTAGTATAATTATACTTTATAATTATTTTGTGCTCTAACTTTCAGGAAACTATGAGGGGATAGGGAGGAGAAGCACCACAATAACTAATTACCTGTTGTTGCATTGTAGACCTAAGTGCACAACACACAAATAGGTTTCTTTCTGGGACTCTCCCCTCGGGTATAGACATGTAACTCCCACTGACACATAATAGAACTTGTACATAGGCATGGAGGTGATCTGAACTGTAACAAGAAGTAAGTCTACACTGCATGCTTATTTTGAAACTAGCCAATAGCCCATCATAAGACGGGATTTTCGGGTCTCTCCTCCACGTCCGTGTCTCTCTCTCTCTCCTCCTCCTACTGCCTCCCCCTCTCTCTCTCTCTCACCTCTCCTCCCCCTCCTGCCTCTCATTCGGGGGACTGCGGAGCCCAAACGGCCACTGGTCCCGCGTGGCGGCCTGGCTGAGCAGCGCAGAAGTCAGCCAAGCGCCACGGCAGGAGGCGAAGAGGGGTGGGGTGGTGACGTTCATGGCCAAGGGGCGGGGTCTGGAGCCACTGTCACTCCACACGTCACCGCCCTGCCCCCCTTTGACTCCCGCCATGGCGCTCGGCTGACTTTTGCGCCGCTCAGCCAGGCCACCACGGGGGAGCAAGTGGCGCAAGCGGCCGTTTGGGCACCGCAGTCCCCATGCAGCATCCCTGTGTAACAGAAATAGCTATTTTGGAATAGGCATCATTCCTTGTGGAATGAGGTTAACAGAAGTCAGAATAAGCCATTCGTTATTTCAAATTTATTTTGAAATAACGGAATTGCTGTGTAGATGCTCGCACTGTTATTTCAGAATACCAGCTTTTATTCCGAAATAACGCTGCTGTGTAAACACACCCATAGTGAGTAAGAGTCTCTGTAAACCATCCTTGCTTGACTGTACCAAAAAGACCTTGGAATGAAAAGAACATGATCAGAGTAGTAAAGCACTAGTAGTTGCTCTAAGATGATTAAACATCACTCAAAAAGAGAGATGCAAAGAACTTGCTTTTGAAAAGCACTTCTAGCTCTTTGCAGAGTAAATCAAAATAAACATGGATTTTAGTTAATCTTCAGAAAGATTTAACTTTGGCTTAGGAAAGATTAACTCATATGTAACAGTATTTCCATTCAAGTGAGCCAGGTCTGTTTTTGTTTCTGTATCTTCATTTAAATCCTTCACTCATTGCAGCCATCTGTGGCCAGAGTCTAAAATGGCTTAACTTTCCTGACAGTTAGTGGAAAAGAAAAAATAATAGCGCTGATGAATGAGGAGGACACAGTGATAACGCTCACTAATGAAGTGGACTCGCAGGGCTGGAGGATAGATGTTTACTCCTAGCAAGGCAGGAGGAGTCCTGTATCTTGCCTAGCTAATAGCTGTAAAAGGTCACTAAGTAAATGAATGGAAGTAGTTTCTGCAATCTCCCCATGCTCAGGACTCACAGTCCTTGAAATCTTAATGTGCCCAAGGATTTAGATGAAGTAGAACTGCCTCATTATCCAAAGGAAGGAACATTTCAACTTACAAACCATCCAAAAGTAACAAGGCACTTCACACTAAAATCCACCTCACCAAAGCACAGGCTGTCGACACTGTGTGGCTGGCATTGAAGTCTGCCCAAGTCTTTGAGGCTTTTTATTCACTAGAAAAATGCAGCAAGCAGTTTTAAAGCCAAATTGGATCCCGTTACAAGCAGACATATCTCCACTGAAGTCAGTGGAGATGCTTCCTGATGTATGAGGGCTGATTTTGGTCCTTAAACTTTAGGATTCAAAGGCTTCTCCTATGAATATTTGCCAGCTTCTTTTATTTATTTCAGTTCAAGCAACCAACTGCTTTGGCAGCTTGTGACAAGCTGCCAGAGCATGCAGTTAGGGTTGTTACAGGGGGAAGAAAGAAGACTCGGGAGAGCTAAAGAAATATTTGTTTGTAGTTTCTTCACCCCAATTCTTGGCTTTCTTTCTGGCTCATGCAACCATGGAATTATCACCCCCTCATTAGAAAAGAAATCCTTTCCCGGCCAACGGCTCAATACATAGTAGGGAGGATTTTATCGACTGGTGATTTGTCTTAGATAGTGGCTGAACTTATGCTGCCCTCACATTTGTGCATGTTACGGTGGCAGACAGCCAAATGGGGAAACCTTACTAGCTTGCAGGTCACTGCTCCCTTCAGTGGCGCAGAATGTCACCCACCCACCTCAGGAGATGGGAAACTTGATGGGTCCAGCAGTGAGTGGAACACCCCTCCTGAGGGAACGAAGGGGTGTGCTTCTCAGGGCTGGCCCTCTGAGTTTCTAGCCACTCATTGGCTGGTTTGGGGAGGAAAGGAGATGATTGGTCCATTGCTCTCCCCTTAATTAATTTAAACCCTAGCCCAAACCACTGGGGAGCCTCTCTTTGCTCCATTCTAGCAGCCCCACTCTCCCCAACCAGCAGTGGTAGTTATGGAAGCTGTGAGTCTGACCAATCGCCTCGTTTGGGGTCAGGTAGGAATTATTTCTTCCTGTAGGGGCTAAATTACCAGAGGCCGAGGGAATTCTTTCCCTTCCTTGCAGCATCCTGGAAGCATTAAGTGAAATAGGAACAGGGTTTAAAAATTAACAGTAGTAAGCAGGCTTGCTTATCTCACTTTGCTTCCAGTCTCCAGTGCAGTTAAAAGGAAGAATCCCTGGAAAAAAAAGACCCAGAATTTTACTGGCCAGGACTTGTGTTCCTGCAATAGGGGAAGGCCATGTGGCCTGCACAGGCTAAGCTCTCTTCATTCCGTACCTTTGTCCCTAGTGTGGATGTGGGTGTGAGTTGTTTGACTCAAATAAGGTAATGAGATGGGGCAGGCTAATGAGAGTTAGCCTGAGTTGTGAGTTATATAGCAGAAGCCCCGTAACTCGTTCCTCTGGACTCGCTTACAAATTCAGTAGGTGAAAGTACAGGTGCCAGGATGGGGGGTGGGGGTTAGAACCCCTGTGTTAAATTCAGTAAAGTTGTGTCCTGCCACTTCGACAACAGGGATGGATTTCTCCTCACATCGACCCCTTGTCTCATGTTCTGTGCCTCTTTGGCACACCCAGCTCTCCTGGACTTTGGTGAGCCTCCAATTGGTCTGTGCCTGAAATGATGGAACTTCCCTGCCCTGCTCATCTCAATATCTCTGTCATGTACAATGCAGAGTGCAGGTCATTTGACCCAACTTAATCATTTCAAACGGCCTTATTGCTCTGACATGCGTTTAGTCTTTATTTCTCCATGGATAGTACCCAGTTTGGAGCTGCTAGTACTCCGATTACCATAAATGTGGGTGGAAAGAGGAGCCCCCAAATGGATGGCAGTCTAGCTTAAGTGCTAAAATGTTACTGGGGAGCACAGTGCCCTGTTCATCACCCCTAACCTGCCAACACATCTTTATGGCCCCTTCAGGGAGAGGCGCTCCCATTTCATTTGGGATCCATGCACAAGACATTAAAAAAGAAAGCAGAAGTAAGGATCCTCCGTCCTCCTTCTCCCCATTTTGTCCAATGTTGACCTAATTCTTGAAGTTGCTGAGAGCTTTAGCTCATGATAATGCTTTATATGTGAGCCCCTGATGAAATTTTCCTTATCACTCTGTCACATGTATTCATTTCATCAGTTTGGAAGCCCTTCCCGACTCTCTAAGTGTGCCACCGTGTTAAAAATAACAACAGCAACAAAATACTTACTGCAGAGTTGAGTTGGATTGATGGATTATTGTAATGAAGTCTTACGCTGAATTCTGCAGTATTTGTTAATATGCTGATTGTTTTCCATGCATGTAGAGGCAGCAAAGAGTCCTTGAGGGCTGTTAACCCTGCAGACATATCATACAGTTGACTCATTGAGTATCTAGTCAAAAATAGGAAAACACCTTCCCTTCCCCTGCCCCTCCTTGCTCTGCTCTTTCATGTATATATTTTGAACAGGTCTAATTCCCCGTTTCCTCATCTTTGCAGCTCTGGCGTTTTCTCTAACACCATGGACAGTTCTGGAGTGCTTCACAAAATGATCAATATTGTATTGAGTTAAAATATTAGTCATTTCCCCCTTAATGAGTGCATCTTTATCAATATTGATCCATTCTTCAGCTCAGACCTGAAGCAGAAAACTTGAATCGTAGATTTTTATATGCCCAGGAAAGTGATATAATAGCTCACACCTATTGCTCTAGATCACAATAATTCTTCCAGTACTTCTTAGGGGTCACATACAGGGATCAAGTGAGCTCTGCTAAGGAACGTATGTCTAAGAAACTCTACAGTGAGTAGCTCAACCCTAAAAGCAGCCAGTTGAACGTGTGTCTGTTAAATTAAAGATGTGAAACTCTTTACCACATAGATTATTCTCCCACAGCTTTGTAGGACACATCTCAGTATGTTATATGAGGACTTCCTACAACTGACACATCTTGAAAGTGTGTTCCTCATCTGAGGAACAGTTAGCTGGAACTGTTGTACTAACAGCTGCATTTTGACTGTAGGTGGCAATACAGTTTGATTGGCGTAATTACCATTTCATACTCTGAAAGAATTCTCTCGGTCTGTGACACCAGTTGGCCCCATTTAGATGAGTCCCAAGAGAGAATCAAAGTCGGTCTAATGTTCAGGAGAAGCATGACGAACATTTGAACCTTAATTGTTCACGAAATGGCAGATGGACGAGAATTTTTAATCTGGCACACTGAAAGACAAACAAGTGCAGAGTGTGGATTTGCCTGGAACTAAAGGAATGATCAAATCAGATGGCTGAAGCTGTGGAAGACCTTAGGCTAGTTCCTTCCCCCAAGACTGCAAGTGTTGGCAGGGATCACGCTTAGTCCCTGAGGGGCAGGGATACATTGTTTTGCAATCTTCTGACCGCATCAGATCAACACTGTATTATTGACAGTCTCTTGAATGAGTGGCCTCAAGCTTTCTTCAGCTGAAGGAAGAGCCTTAGACCCAGATCCAGCTGAGCACTCAGGCAGATGCTTGCATCTGAAGTGACTAGGACTTTTCCTATGCTAAAATTGTTTGCTGCATTGGGGCCAGAGTGAACAGAAAGCAGCATTCTTTGCTCGGAGACTATCCTATGCATATCTAGACCCAGCTCCACATATTTCTTTCAATTGTGTTTGCCCCACCTGTCTAATATTTGCTTTTTAGACCTGAGCAACATAATAAAATGCCCATAATGAACTTTTGGCTCACTAAGCTAAATGTTCTCTAATGCAATGAATAACTTATCAGTGGAACTCATTGCCACAACATATTATCGAGGCAAAAATTTTAATCAAACTCCGAACAGGATTAGACGTTGATCTGGATAATGAGAACATCCCCAGATAAATTAGATAGGATGAAAAAGGTATGAGACATAAACCTGACAAAACAAAGAGACTACTTACACAACCATACCTCCTTGCAAGGTATTTTTTCCTGGTTATATGTTATTGTTAATTGGATAAGAAGTATCAAAGCAAACGGAGGAGCTGCAAGAAAAAAAAATTGGTATTCGACAGGTGATGCTTCCCCCTCCAAAGTCTGTGTGAATATGAAGGCAGGCTGAAAATGAGACAGAGACAAGTTTTGGCTCAGAAATAAAATGGAGGCCATCGCCGCCTCTGTGTTGCACAACAAGTACATGTGGGGCCTGCATTCTCTGGCTGAATATAGCAGTTGCAATACAATGATTTTCTGTCTTCAGTCTCCCTTTTTGTGTGTGTATCACCAACAGGCTGCTGCTTTTATACACTTATGATATCTTTGTACATTTTGGGTGATGTGATCCTTGTTCAGAGCAGGTACCTTTTAAACAGGTGCCATTATCCTTTTCACCAGTCTAAGGAAAGGTGTACCATAAACCAAGTGTACCATAAGAGAAAATGTCAGCCATTAAACATACAGGCAGCAAAGGGACTTTGGGGTCCTTAACGGTAAAAGGAGTTATATTGATGTACTACTATTTCCAAATACTTCATTTCCGGAACTTAATGCAATCTTCATAATGCACTGCATGGTCCTTGCCAAAACTATCAATTATAAATTCTTAAGACAAGAATTTAAACATGGTAGCTTGACTTAACTGTTTCAAAATGGCAAAGCAATTTCCTTATACAATGCACTTTAAGGATTTTTAAATCACAAATGCTACAACAACACTACCAATTTGCAAAAGACATTTGAACTTTTCAGAATTAAGGGCCTAAGTCTGCTGAGCTCAGTTAACAGGGAAGAAAATGCTTCAGTTTCCTTAGTGGGTAATTGCCAAAGATATTCCTGAACTTGAAATACTCCAGAGATTTATTAACGACCTGGATGAGGGGATGGATTGTACCCTCAGCAGGTTTGCAGATGACACTAAGTTAGGGGGAGAGGTAGTTGCTCTGGAGGGTAGGGAGAGGGTCCAGATTGACCTATACCAGGGTAGCCAACTTAAACCTGAGAAGGAGCCAGAATTTACCAATGCACATGGCCAAAGAGCAACAGTTCAGTGTCACCCGCCCTCATCATCTCCCCACCCCTACTCTCAGTACATCCCATCCACTGTCAGCCCCACCGGTCAGTGCCTCCTTCTCCTTTTCCTCCTGCCTACTGTGATCAGCTCTTTCTCAGTGGGAGACACTGGAGGGGGGAAGCATGGGTGTGACGGGCTCAGTGGAGAGGGTAGGAAGTGGCAGGATCCTAGAAGGAAAGGGTGGAGGGGGACAGCGCCTAGGGCAGAGCTGGAGGTTGAACAGTGAGCACCCTCCAGCCCAGTGGAAAGTTGGCGCCTGTAGCTCCAGCAGGCATTTGGTACCGATGTAAGGAGCTGCATATTAACTTCTCAAGAGCCAGATGTGGCTCTGGAGCCACAGGTTGGCCACCCCTGACAAATGCAGAGTTCTGCACTCAGGACGGAAGAATCCCAAGCACTGCTACAGGCTGGGGACCGACTGGCTAAGCAGCAGTTCAGCAGAAAAGGACCTGGGCATTACAGTGGATGAGAAGCTGGATATGAGTCAACAATGTGCCCTTGTAGCCAAGAAGGCTAATGGCATATTAGGGTGCATTAGGAGGAGCATTTCCAGCAGATCTAGAGAAGTGATTATTCCCCTTTATTTGGCACTGTTATGGCCACATCTGGAGTATTGCATCCAATTCTGGGCCTCCCATTACAGAAAGGATATGGGCATGTTGGAGAAAGTCCAGCAGAGGGCAACTAAAATCACTAGGGGACTGGAATACATGACCTATGAAGAAAGGGCTGAGGGATTTGTGCTTGTTTAGTCTACAGAGGAGAAGAGTGAGGGGGGATTTGATAGCAGCCTTTAACTACCTGAAGGGAGGCTCCAAAGAGGAGGGAGAGAGACAGTTCTCAGTGGTGACAGATGGCAGAACGGGGAGCAATGGTCTCAAGTTACAGTGGGGGAGGTCTAGATTGGATATGAGGAAAAACTATTTCCCTAGGAGGGTGGGGAAGCACTGGGATGGGTTCCCTAGGGAGGTGGTGGAATCTCCATCCCTAGAAGCTTTTGAGTCCTGGCTTGACAAAGCCCTGGCTGGGATGATTGAGTTGGGATTGGTTCTGCCTTGGGCAGGGGGTAGGACTTGTTGACCTCCTGAGGTCTCTTCCAACCCTATGATTCTATGATTCTAAAAAGAGCATATGGCTAGAATCCTGTGTGGATACAAAAATTGGAATCTGTGTTTGCATCTACATCTGCAGAAATGGTCTGAAGATATCCACATCTGCAGAAGTGGATACCCACAGATATAAAGCAGATATTTGCATATTTACACTGTTCTATATGCAAAACTGGTATCTGCAAAAATGTGCAGTGGATTTGTAGCAGGTAGGAGGTATTCAGTTTTGATAACATGAGGCTGGATGAATGCTCCCATCTCCCCAATTTTATGGGTAGCACATATTATATTTCACCAGCTGAGTTTACTTATTTAAATCTTTTGGATGATTCTTTCCTAATATTGAAAAAAGAGGAAACATGTCTAACTTCAAAAAAAATTAATTTCATTGCTATATATATTTCTGATTGTTTTGCTATTTTTTATTTTACTGATTCCTAGGAAAAATATACAGTGGTCTGAGAGTAACCAATTGTAAGAAGGCATTCTATTCTATATGTTCATTCAGTGTCAATCGGGAATAAAATAGCTCTGTTTCACTTGGAAGTCCTGTATCTCCAGCTAGGAAGTGGTCTGGAAACCTATCATGCAAAAACTTCAAAGCTATCCTTCAGGCACTATATCAATTTGTCCTAAGCAAAAGTTATTTAAAGATTTTCCTGGAGTATGTTATTTAACTGGAAACTATTCTTCCATTTAAACCTGAAAAATATGATGGTTTTTTCATATCACTTCAGGCTCTATTTGACCCGTGGATAGCTTGATTTCTCTTCCACGATGTTTCTTGTTATACGTGCATTATGCATTATGCATTATTCACTGGTTTTGTCTTTTTCTCCCTACCTCAAGTATGAAAATGAAATAATTTTAAAACTGGACCATGAAGTGGAAGGCGGACGTGGAGATGAGCAATACATGCAGTTGTTCGAGTCGATGTAAGTAATGTGTAAATACCTGATGACCCATTTTCTTCTCTCTTTCCACCCCCAAAATTAAGTAAATTTCTTGAGGAAAAAAAATGCATTACAGAAACCACGTAGTGGCTAAGGTTGTTAACCCATGAATGTGAGGCTTACTGGTATGGTTACCAGTGGCCTAACATGCCTGGCTGGAGCAGCCTGAGACATTGAGGGGGCGGTGGCCTGAGCGGTGGGACCCCGCAGGCGTGGTTATGCTGGGGCAAACTGGGCAGCAGGACCTAAGTTAAAACGGTAAACCGGTTTAACCGGTTAACCTTTTTAACATCCTTAGCAATGTCTCTATAGGATGAGAATAGAAATAAAGCACAAAGTAGAACTGTACATGGTTTTGCTCATTGCAATGTCAGTGGGTTGGTTTTGGTGCGTTGTTCAGCTGCTTAATTTCTAAGGAAATATAACTAATGGATCATGAAGAGAAATAATTGTTCCTCTTGATTCAAATGGATCTGCATACCCTGGTTCAAGGATATTCCAGAATATCATGCGGTTTTTAGTATTTCTTTTGGATTCCCTTTCCTGTATTTATTTCACACTAGATATTTTATCTCTGATAGCATTCATGCCTGGCAAGAACAGGGCATCATCTTGGGCAATCTTCCTACTGTTCTGAGTACTAAGACAGGCAATGAGGGAAGAGTATGTTGTGAATTATAATGACAGTGACCTTAATTTGCTGCAATTTAATAAGTATAGTTCCAGTTACTCTTTATGCTTACATGTGCCTGTCCTTTTTCTTTTGGCCATCCATATAGATCTTACTATCTCAAGTACGGGACATGTTGGGTTTCTCATTTGAGCCTCTCGAATTCTGTTTCAAACAGGCACTGAATTTGAGTCATAATTACTTTGAACTGCTCGTCCTGCAGTGTCCTCCTTCCACTGTTCCTAGGTGATCTTGAAAGTACATCTACTACAGAAAGTTTCTTCCATGCATTTATTTCCTATGGAATATGGGGTTGTGCACTTTCGTGAGCTTTTTATGAAGTCTCTCTTGTGTACAGTGGTTTCTTTAGAAGCAGCAGTTCATTTAGTGGGTCAGCTTCAATTCATATGAGTTTGTACCATCTGAGATCTCGGCCTCTGTTAATTTCAAAATGTTTCAGTGCAGGTTCTCCAGGGGCAACTTCTTTTCTCCCCAAACACTTCTCTTTAAGTGATCAACCTAGTACCATGCGGTGTTCTCTCCAAGCAGCAATCTGAGTGGAACACTTAACTCTGATGATTTGGCTTGAATATTGAAACATGCCCCAGATCTCTGTGAGGTCTCCTGGTTTTGGAATTTTTCCACTACTAAGCTGTCATTCAGCAGAACTCCCCCATGTGTCCTACGTAAAGGCATGTTCACTGTTCAATTTAAGGCTCTCATTGTGCACAGTCTTTCACTGCGGTGTTGATTATTTACTCTGTCAGATCATCAACACTTACTGCCACTATATGCAGATTCCCAAAGATCTGAGGCCGTCTTAAAAGCAAGTGTCTTAAACTTCTGTACATCAACGCCGACTCTGAGAATGAAGAGGTTTTGCTTTTTCTCTATATAGCGGGACTTTCCAAAACTAAAAATACTTATACAGTTTGAAGTGTGATGAAACTGACTTTGACCTACATACTCCCTAGAAGTTGGGATTGTGTGTGTGTGTGTGTGTGTGTGTGTGTGTGTGTGTGTGTGTGTGTGTGTGTGTGTGCCCTTCTTGTGTGGGCACCATTTGGATTGACTTTGTCTGGCAGTCTGCAATCTCCTTCATGACCTCACTATAACATAACTGTACGTCACCATTGCCCCTGGATTTACAGCAAGGGTGATTTTCCTTCATTACTACTTGTTTCCAGATAAATTTGTAAGGGTTTCAATGACTTCACTATTATGGTCCTCCCAGTCATGTGGCTTTATTTGAGCTGTTTAGTCAAAGGTTTGGCTTTATTCTGACACCATATAGTAAAGCTGTGATGTGTAATAATGTTTGTAAGCAATTGATTTTTATTTCCTTGCCCCACTGTCGAGAGATGGGTCAGAGTTACAAAAAAGTTCTCAATCTCATATGGTAGGGGTATGTTGCCAAGAGGCAATGGTTCTTCCCTTAAGGGATTCGGAGTCAATAAGCACACAAATTGGGTAAAGGCTTAAAGATTTTACTAAGCAAATATTAAGGTAAAATACAATGCTTAATATTAGAGTAAAATACAATGAAGCAAATCTTAGAATAAAATACAATATTTATTAAGAAAATACAATACTTATTAATCCTAAACCTTAGAATAAAATGCAATGCTTATTAAGAAAGTAAATTTTAGGATAGGATACAATGCTTATTAAGCCTAAGCAAACCTCAGAATAAAATGCAATGCCTATGTCCCTTCTGCTGCCAGGAACCCCCTGAAGAAGGACAGCGGACGGACCCCAGTTGCCAGTGTGTAGCACCTTCTGCGGCTTTGGTCTACGCTGAGGTTCCAATGTTAGGAATATTCCTGGCCTTTATATACTGTTGGATCTACAGTAATCACACCTGTTGTTTTGAGAACCTAATAAGATCATTGATACATTGCATATTTTCCCAGATCCAATAATTAGCTTGTTGATACTTCGCATATTTTCCCAGGCCAACTAATTAGCATTATCAGGTAGGAAACATTCAGCATAGATAGCTATGTGATCTTCCCAAGCACTCCAGTACTCCTATACCAGGTGCACGGCCTTCGGACCTGTCCCAGAACTTGTTGAAAGTCAACAGTGCATTCCTACACTGTTCCGTCTTAAGCAAACAGCTAACTCTTTGAGAATAACAAAAGAATAAGAAGAAGTAAAAAGCACAAATGGCTGCCTAGAACATCCAGACCTGACAGGAGATGCAGGCATAAAAGGAATGATTGTGGTATACCACCTAATTTCCTTGACCTCACAATCGTCTTCTGCATTTCCACTATAAAGGGTCAGTATCCATTCAATACGGTGGTACTATTGGAAGTGGTATGTCTATGTGACTTGTCTGTCCATTATGATTCCTTATAACCAAAAAAGAGAGGAGGGGCAAATTTGCGATGGAGATTTGATGTCTCCTTCAAAGTCACATTCCAAATAAGGTGCTTAATCATCAGGTGAGAAAGGGAAAAGATGGCTGTGAAAAGCTCACAGATTAAGGCTAGTCTTAGAGCAATCTGTGAGTTTATATAGAGCCTTTAATTTGGGGATTTCAACACAGTTTGCCCATCTGAAAAAGGGGAAGGAAAACAATGTGATACCCACTGTAAGTGACTTGCCCGAGTAAGCTGACTTCACAGTATACACCAAAAGGATAGTACTGGATAATCCTGACTTCTTGAATAACTAGCAGCCATTCCTTCCCATATTTTGCAAACTACAGGAATGAAACTTGTTCATGAAATAAATTGATTTCAGTGATTTAGAGTAGTTTTTTTTCTTTTAAATTACAAGATAAATCAGATTTACTTTTAATTTTCTTGTTTAAGCAGAACTATAAAAAATACTAGTGAAAAGCTTTTAAACGTCCTCTTTACCAAGAATTCCATATTCTACAAAGATTGTAAAAGGTTGTAATAAAACTTTGAAAAGTATTTAACAAAAATCTAAATTTCCAAGGAGTTTTCTTAGTTTCAGTGTAGAACTCCCAAATTTCTGCTTTATGCCACATTCAGAGCTTAGACTAGTCATTTTCAAGGGCAGAAATTGAAGAGGTGAATATCTGTAGTGCTATAGTATATGGTAGTGATTAGATTAACTGATATTTTGGACTTTCACGATATATAGATTCTTAGAAAATGACAAAAAGCATTACAATATTTCTGCAAAATTTTTAAAAGTCGATGCAAGGAATTTATGAACTGCCTGAGCTTCTGGATTAAACTCACCAGGTTACAGAGTTTTATCCAAGTCCCGTGCTCGTGCTTTGGGATAGGCCAAGATAATAATTTGGTTACGGGGAGAGGAAGAATGATCTAGAGGTATGCACTCTACTCGCTCACCAGGGAAGACCGGGGCTTAAGTCCTTGCAGTGGTACAGACTATGTGTGACACGTCAGGAGAGGCCTTTAGCCTCAGCTACAAACGGGGATAGTAGCAGTTCCTAACTTCACTGGGGATGGAAGGTTACATGTATTAAAGATTGTGAGGCACTCCAATACCAGGGTAGTGGGAGCCATATAAGACAGAAACAGTTAGTAACTGTCTTTTTCTTCAGCGGTGACCACTGTGCATACTGTCTTTTTGTAATGGAAATAAAGAGCATAAACCCCACAGCCTTCTGACTGTCGAGTAAGTATTTAGATTGGAGGGAAAAGACTTGAGATCACTGGCCATCTCTTAACTGACATTTTAAAAAAACTGAACTCCAAAATGGATGCCCCTCCCCCCCACACACACACCTGTCCTAAGCCAAGGACAAAGCTGAAGTCAGAGAACAGCAGTGTGTGAACTACCCAATTTGTATTTCTCTTCCTTATGTACAAACATATCACCATGATAGGATGAAGCAGATGTCAGGTTATGTCTACATTGCCATGAAAATCCATGGCACTGAGTTTCAGAGCCTGGGTCAATTGACTTTGGCTCACAGGACTCAGAACTAAAAATTGCAGTGTAGTTATTCAGGCTCATAATAGTGTCCAGCTTCTGAGGCCTTCCCCTCTAGTGGGCTTTCAGAGCCTTGGCTCCTAACAGGTACACTGCTATTTTTAGTCCCCTAGCGCGAGCCCCATGAGACAGAGACAGCCGTTACCTCCTGTTATGCATGGTTGCTGAAAATAATATTTTATTGCACTCTCCCCAAATTTGTGTATTTGTGAAATCCAAAATGAGGGGTATATCTAGTGTCTTTGTGAAATATGTTACACCTCTGTAAAATGTCCTTATGAACCACTGGCTAGAACTGGATTTCTGCTTTGACTTCTAAAAATCACTCAGCTGGTAGTGGCGTTGGTGATGCTATTCTTGACTACCACCGTATCCTTCAGCAACCCATGGTGGCTGATGTCTGGACTCGTGTAGGGAGAGAGTTTTGGTGATGCATTGGAATGGAAATAATGGGACCCCGGCAAAGCACATACATATACACCTCCACCCTTTAAACCAGGGGTGGGCAGTAATTTTTGAAGGGGGGGTGACTTCACAAATTTTGGAAGAGCTCGTGGGCTGACCCAGAAGGGCGGGGCTTCAGGCAGAAGACGCAGGGCCTCGAGCAGAAGGAGCAGAGTTCAGAGCTACCCTATGGGGAGCTATGCTTGGCGTGGGGTCCCTGCCCCCTGACTTCTGGTCAATGGCAAGGACCTGGAGCAGGGGGAGGGTGCCGGGGGCTCGCTTCCTCCCAGAGTTGTCTGGGGTGGAGGCTTAGAATTCACATAACAGGACTCGCAGCTCCTGGCCCCACTGCTCACCTGTTGCCTGGCAGCCGCCCGGCACATGCAAGCCCTTTGAATAGAAGCAGTTGAAAGGGCTTGTGCCTCCTGGGTGGCTCCCAGGCAACAGGCTAGCATGGGGCCGGGAACTGTGACCCCTTTCAATTGCTTCTGTTTAAAGGGCTTGGGTGTGTCAGGTGGCTGCCAGGCAATAAATAGAAGCACTTAAAATAGAAGCACTTGTGCATCTCTGGCCCCCCGGCAACACGTTGGGGGCAGGGCCAGGTACTGCCCCACAGGCCAGATTAAAGACCTAGGTGGGCCAAAACCAGCCCACTGAGAGGCTTTTACCCACCCCTGCTTTAAACTGTAGTTGTGTTCTAGACAAAAGAAAACGTTTTATTCTTTGTCTGGACTTGCTCCCTAACCAACTTCTAGATTATCAAACCACAAAGGAAATCCCAAATACACGCTACCTGTTTTATGATCAGCATTGTGATATAGTTATTCTCATTGTAATACAGAGTTTGTCCCTACAGCGTTTCAGCTCAGTGTGTGCCCATTCTCACATAACACTCTCTTCCCTCTTTCTTTCTTTGCAGACTCCTGGAATGTTCTTCAGAGTATCCCGACATTTCCAAGACTGTGGAAAATTTTGTAAACCTAGTAAAAGGCCTTTTGGAAAAGCTTCTGGATTACCGAGCCGTGATGAATGATGAGAGCAAGGACAATCGCATGAGCTGTACTGTCAACTTGTTGGTATGTGCATCCTTGCAAAATAAAATGTAAGGTTGGAGAAGGGCTTCAAAAATCGACTCGCCACTGGACAGTGGAAAGCTCTCCCGGGGAAGTGAGTGAAGGAAGACATCGCTGTATGCAGAGTTTAAGAGTTCAGTTTTAAAAATAAATTTGCCAGACAGCAGCAAAACGAAATTGACACCTGTCTAGAAAGGGTCACAGTGAAACTCAGACAATTCTGCTCTGACTCATAGCAGCAGGAGGCACTGGAATTATTAACAGGAAGGAAAAATCCACATGCACTTTCAGCCTCCCCTCAAGTCCCAGCTAGGAAACAGATAAAACATCCGGGAACACTTTCTTCTGACCTTCTCAAAGCAGCCAGGGACTGGTGAGATACAGCTGTGGAGACCCCCCCCCCCCCCCAGTATGCAGCGAGCCAAGAGACTCTCCTTTTTTTCTTTCTATCATGTCCCAGCATCAAACAGCAACGGGGGCAGGGAGAGGGGCAAGCTTAAAAGTAGAGTGCCCTGCTGATTGGAGCCAATAGCTCTGCTAAAGAGGCCTTTCCTCCATTGGCAAACCGCATGTAAGCCACCAAATGAGAGCCTTGGGGATCATTTGGCTGTTCCAACTTACACTGGAAACCACAGTCTCAAATATGCAAAGCCATCTTAGCCCCCTTCTTGAACTCTGCTTTCTTAGGGTATGTCTACACAGCAGCGTTATTTCGGAGTAATGTCAGTTATTCCGAAATAACGTAGTGCGCAACGTACACAGCAAGCCCATTATTTCAAAATAAATTCAAAATAATGGTCTTCTTACTCTGACTTCTGTAAAACTCATTGTATGAGGAGTAAGGGAAGTTGGAAGAAGAGTGCTCTATTTCGAAATAAGTGCTATATAGACATGCCCAGAGTTGAAATAAGCTATTTTGACTTAAGCTATGCAATTAGCGTAGCTCAAGTTGCGTAGCTTATTTTGAGTTTAGCCCTGCTGTGTAGACACACCATGAGAGACATAGCTCAGAAGTATTTGTTAGATCTTTCATCATTATCAGAAATTCCAACCACATTAGTAGCTAAATGATAAAGCATGTAACGTGTTACATTAGTGTATGCCTTTGGAAAATTCTTTTTCCCTTTACAAGCAAAAGAGCCCTCACTAATAATTGTGAAGATTTTATATTCAGTTGTTCTATAAAGGAACTCAAATGTTGATTGAAGCAGCCATATTATCAGGTTTTAATTCAGACTATTTTGTAAATAACGCATATCACAAACTATGATTATTCATAATTTAAGCTTTAAAATTTTACAGATAAAGTATGCCACAACACAGAATTATGTTCCATTTTCTGCACTGCCAATACAATTAAAAAGAAAATAATACTTAACATGAGTAATTTGGTCCTGAAAATTATTTTAATAAGAGACTGTAAAATAACACTAATCATTTTCCTCCCTCTAGAATTTCTACAAAGACATTAACCGTGAAGGAATGTATATAAGGTATGATAATTGCTCTATTGATTTTTGTTTGAAGAGTGTAATAATACTCATCATCAATGAGTCCATAATATCCTTAAGCTCATTTATACATTTTAATCTATTGTTGACTTAACTTGCAGAAAGTTGGAATCCATAGTACTTATTCTTCAACAACACTTTTTTCCAGAATAAAGATTATCTGAATGAATCATCATATTCTCTTTAATAAAGAAAATATAGTTGGATATGAAGTTGGAGGCTAATCATATCATGCTTTTAGACAGAGACAGATATACCCTTACCAGCTTTGTAGTATGTGCTCAGAATACAGAGCATGCTACATATGCAGCCCTACATACGGTATTAAAATTACAAGTTCAATAGTTTTCTGCTGTATCTAACCCAGCAACAATTTTCTAGCATATACAGAGCTGTCCTTACCCAGCTGGGTAAGGCACCCGAAAATCGGGGGCACCACTAGATCTTAATATCCACCCATCTGCCTTTCCTACCCCTGTTCTGTGGCTCTGCTTCCTCTGGAGAGTGTTTAGTTAACTTAAAAGTGAAAAAACCTGCCAGACCTAATTAGTAGAACCCTGAACCCATGAAAGAGCCACTCAAGTGGTAATGAAGTCATTTAACAGGCATTTGCCAACCCCAGGTATATGCTGTCAGTTTCTGAATTTACTGTGACAGTCTACAGGACCTTAGTGTAAAATATTTCATTAGTATGTTGCTAAAATCAAACCTCTAAAAACTCATCATTCTCCCCACCCCATACTGCCGTTGGGCTTATGGGCATCAGTTTAACAGTATTGCATAGAGCCCCATAAATCCTAAGGATGGCCCTGAGCATATACCTGTCTTTATACTGTCTCTAAACTTATTTAGGGCATAGTCTAGCCCCCTGTGTAGGGGAAATCACTACCTAGGCCACATTTTCCCTCTCTGTTGGTGAAGATGATGTGGCCATGGTTATACCCACCTATTGTAATACTAGACCTTTGGGACCAGCAGCAGGTGTGTATAATTTAGTGCAGCATTTAGGCTGCTCTAACTTATGTCAGGGAATTGTCTTGGTGCAAAATCAGGCGAGGATTGGAGCAAGCCACCATATTATTTTGTGTTGTACTGGGTTGTGCACTCAACTACAGCTGAGGAGCTGGATCAGTATTTTTTCTCTTACTTTAGTCTTATCTATGGTATTTGAATGGATAAAATGAAACATCCATGTACAATTGGGGCAAAATAGCACAGGAGAAAGCAATTGACAAGTTATATAACAATGGCAAGTGTTTGGCAGTAATGAAAGGGCAACTGTTTTTTGATCATCCTTCAGAGTACACCAGGGTTTAGAAATGGGAGAAAACGTAATTTGGCAACATGCACGTTTGTTCCCATTTTATCCACAAAGGGACAAGAACGACAGTTACTTTGGTAAAGGTGGCTTGTTAACCATCATTTTCCCACAGATGTTCTACAACACAAAGGAAACTCAGCCAAATAAGAGTTAGTTAATAGCTTCCTGCCCCTTTCTCCCGAATAATCTTGAGATCTGAGGGTAGTTATTCCATAACATCTTTCATTCTTTCTGTGGAGAGTTTCAGCATGGGTGTTGTATGTGGAAGCCATGAATTCCTTTTGCCGGAAAACAGGTATATATTTAAACTCTGATTTTCTTTCCCTATAACAGATACTTGTATAAATTGCGAGATCTTCATTTAGATTGTGAAAATTACACGGAAGCTGCATATACCCTTCTCCTCCATACCTCTCTCTTAAAGGTTAGACTGCTGTTCTCACTTGAATGTATATAATGGACCATCACAATTTTTTGATTTAGAAGTGTGTGTATGTATAATATGTCTTAAACAATAAATCAAAGACTTTGCATTAATTATTTCATTAATAGCAGTTTAATTTCCTGGTAGTTGAACACACTGAGACATGTAATGAAAATTAGAACATTCTCATTGAAAAGAATTACTAGATGTTCTTAGCTAAGGATTGTATATTGTGACAAAAATAGTTTCACTAAATAATATGAAGACAAAGTACATGACTTGTGGCAGAACTTAACCCTCCATAATGACTGCAATTTTTTCTGACCTACAGTACTCTCAATTTCCAAATGAAGGCTAGACTGATAACTTACATATAATATTAAGCCATAATTAAATTGCCACTGGCGGCTACTGCAATGTGGGCATATTAAAATTTTCATTTTAAATGACAGGGGTCACAATTTTAAATTATTCCCTCTGCCTTTTTGCTTAACTGATGCTTGTTTTCAATGATAGTCTAGTTAAGTAGCTGATGTGACCAACAGAGCTGTTTGGAAACTGGAATTTCTGTTCTGTGGAAAATTTTAAAATTGAAATAAAAGTTCTAAATTGGTACAATAAGCTCAAATTTCCAGTTAAATAAAAATTGTGAAAAAATCCAATTCAGGACTACCAAAATATTTTGTTTGGATATTGACATTTCAATTCATTTTCCTTTACTTCTATACTATATTAATCCATATTACATGTACATAATAAGTTGTTTTAATATGATGAAAAAGTAAATAAAAAAGAAAGGCGTTCAGGGCATTTCATCAGAACCAATGCATTTTAACAGAAAACTGTTCCATGCACAAAATGTTGATCAAACCTAGTAACCAACATATTGAAAAAATTACATCTTCCCTGTGTCATTTCCTACTGTCTAGAATGTTACAGAAATACAGAAGAAACTATTTGGTGTATTTGAGGTTTTTCATTTCCTAGTTAAAGTTTCTTTTTTACTTTGCCTTTAAAATCTGTGTTTCCTAATGTTTTCCTCGTAGTGGTCTGATGAACAGTGTGCACCTCAAGTTATGCAAACAGAATTTCAGTACTCTCAGACCCATCGGCAGTTGAAAGAGAACTTGTATGAAAAAATTATTGAATACTTTGACAAGGGAAAGGTAACTATGTTTTAACATTCTGACTGTGTTATTTTATGCAACAGTGGTCTTTAGTTACAGGTTGTGGATCTCCCTGGTCCATCACTCTGGGAGCTGACCAGTCCCAGATGAGATATTTTGCTAGACTGGAGGAGGTCATTTCTGGACCCCTGTCACCAGCTCCCCTAGCCTGGCCAGCTGGACTGCCAGCTGGCTCTCCACTTCCTGCAACACTGGGGCTGTGGGACCTGCTGGGCAGCCACGTGGTAGGGCCCCAGGACCTGCTGGGCAGCCACCGCCAGGCTACCATGGCTCTCTGCCCCACCGAGCCACCACTACCACAGCTTCCAACCCCGCCGGGCAACTGCGCTGCCACCTACAGGGCATCCCTGCCATCAACTTGCTGCAGGCAGCCCGCTGCCCTGCCAGCCCCACAAGGGCCCTTGCCATTGGCCTCCTCCGAGACTCTCTGGTCCGGCAACATCCGTGCCAGACCATGGATGTTGTCCGACCAGAGAATCCCCATTAAGAAAATTTCAACTTGTGTCATTTATTATAAAAAAAAGTATCTGTTTGGCTATTGGATGAAATAATTTTGGAACTGGTATCGCAAAGATACCAATGTGGTTTTAGACAGATGATCAACACACAAGCTGCATATAGGCTACTAAATACATTTTTATGGTTCTGATCCTGTACCTTTCGATATGCCCAATAGTAAAGGTGCCTTTGACTCCAGCACTGAACCTGTCACAGAGTGCTCTGCTCACCACGGGTCTGACGACTCCTCTTGCTTACTCAGGGGATGAGCTCTTGAGGCAGATGGTCACTGTCCCATGCACACTGCCACAACACTTTCCCAGTCTGTGTCACACACACTCAGTCACTGTTACAAGGTCTGTCTTCACACACAGTGTGTGTCTTTTTCACACTCACACCCTCTCTCTCTCTCTAGCCTTAACCCCCACCCTTTCCACCTGGGCCTCCTTCCTTTCTGGGAAGCCTGAAATTGGCCCTTCACCATGTACTAAAATTCCTGTAGTAGCCTCCCTGGTTTGGAGGCTACACAACCCTGTATTGACCTGTCTGACTTATCTTTGTTATTTAACAATTCGGAAAGGTCACAAGATTTTTGGTGGTGTTCTTGTAAGTGTAACAGAGACTCACTTGGTCCCATCTATAATGAACTATGAAATGTGTTTACTCTGCACATTAAGCTGTTGTCCTGAAAATTATGGGTGACTTGAGTCTTCCATTTTATATGTGCAGTTAATAAATAACTAGTCAGTAAGGATATATTGTACAAAAATGATTCTTTTAAAACCTTATTTGTCGGTGTCAGATTGTACCTGTGTAATTTTACTTCGGATGTGATTTTACTTTGCAGATGTGGGAAGAATCAATATCCTTATGCAAAGAACTTGCAGAGCAGTATGAAATGGAAGTTTTTGACTATGAACTTCTAAGCCAGAATCTGGTAAGAACATGCATGGCTCTCCAAAACATTTCAGGAACATAAGTGAATATTTCTGGAGACTCAGGTAGCAGCTAGGTAGGTAAGTTTTTGAAGAGTCCATAGGAATTTGTGATCCATATCTATTTTTAGATCATTTCACATTCTTTACTTTGTCACACATCATACCTTGAATTTAACTTCCCGTGCTAAAAAGAACACGTAAAATAGTTAATGATTATATATGTATGTATGTATATGTATGCATATTTAGTCATTTAAGAGATAAGGAGATATGAGACAAAGCAAATCCCTGGAGTGACTACCTTGGTTTGATTGCCTTGCAAGGTTTAAAAATTATCTAAAGGACATAAAATAGGGCTTTTACCCTTGTTTAAAAAAATGTAAAAATAAAGGTTTAAAGAAGTCCCTTCTCCCGCCTTGTCCTCCTCCCTCTGATATGCTTTTGACATTAGAGCCTGTGAAGTCTAGAGGAGTCTGTGGTGATTAGCGAACTAGTGAAGTGGGGCCCATAAGAGCCAATAGAATGAGAGCTGGGAAACTGAAAGAGGAGAGGATTTATAGCCCGTGTGTTTTGTTTTTACTCACACGTATTTATCCTCAAAAACGAATCCACATTTTGAATAAAGACGACTTTTGTAAAGATTCAGCACTGATACCATTTCACTGAGGGTGCTAGAGATCAAAACGAACATCTCTGAAGCTTCCAAAAGGGTCAAAATTTGTCATTCCGGAAATGCTTAAGTTGAAGAACAAATCTGGAGGAACCTTGGCTACCCCTCACATACGCACTTTTTCAGGCTTCCACTATGTGTTATAAATCAAAACAACCCTTCTTTAAACCAACCTTTTGCAGACACATTTATATAGCCTGTACTAGACATAATGGTATACTTGAGAACACAGTAAATAAAGTGAAGCTAAACAGTAACCACACAAGCATTCTTCCATTCTTCTCAGCTTGCTATAGCATATGGCTGCCCCTCAGACATCACTCCTGGTGTCGGCAGTCCTCAGCAAGCTATATTAAGGATGTCAAGCTCATTATCCCACTAACCTTACCACTGAAGTTCAACTAGCTACTGTGGATCTTACCTAGTATAATTCTGAGGCGTTTGATCACTCGTTTCCATACTTGCTAATTAGGGGTGTACCTGACTTTGCACACAGTTCATTTTAAATTGTTTGACCCATTTAAGTTAGCTGTGTATTATGCTTGTGTTTATAGATTATAAAACAATTAATGTGGCACACGAAAACAGCATAAAGAGTGACTGAATGCTATTTTTTAAAAAGATATCCTGGTAATGAGTTAAGTATAGAGACCATTTATGGAAGTTTTATGATTCTGAAAGAACAGAATTGAGAAATCATGATTTTTGCTTTCAGATTCAACAGGCTAAATTTTATGAAAACATTATGAAAATTCTGAGGCCGAAACCAGATTACTTTGCTGTTGGATATTATGGGCAAGGATTCCCCACCTTTCTCAGGGTGAGTCTCTCTGCTTCGTGTATTTCTCCTTCAACGATTTTTATACGCTCATAAAAACCAGCACTGCACAGGTCTGCAGTGCACTAATAAAAATGTAGTTAATCTCTGGGAAAAACTGATCTTCGTTGGCACTAGATTTCACAAATATTGGAAGTATTGCTTGTTATAATAGCACATTTAAACCTTCTCAAATGGAAACGCCTCTAAGTTGATTGTCTCTTTATGATGATTCCCCTTGAAGTCAAGAATACCCTTATAACAGTAGAGATGGAGTAAAACAGCAGCATGTTGAATCCTTAAGTAGGCAGAGGGTGCCCGTATGTTATATAATTCACAGAGAGAAAGAATAATGGAGGTACAGGATACCAGGAAGCCATGGAACTATGTTGGGAGTTTATATCAAATCTTTAAAATTCTCATCCATTTTTACAGACATTGGTAATTGTTGGTGGCTTTCATTGTAAGCTAGTGAAAGATGTCACTTGAACTGCTCCTTTGCTACACGTGAAGTGTGCTTTCCCACACCTCTGGGGGGCCAAGCTTAGGTTAAGTCTGCAGTGTTCTAGCTTGCGGCACTTAACTGGCCATGCGGACCCTGCATTGGCCTAACAGTACGTTTGCACTGCAGCTGAGAACGAGTCTCCCAGGCCACAAAGACAGACTGGTGCTCACTCAGCTTGAGCTAGTACACTAATAGAAGTGGCAGAGACTTGGGCTAACCCCCTGAGTTCAGAGGCAGGAGGTTGGGCAGCCTTCTGTCTCTACTTGATGAACCTTGTTGCCAGGCTAGTTCAGACTTACAGCAGAGGTAGACGCCCCTGCCCAGTTACTTCAGGTGTGGTAACTTGAAGCTGTCAGCCTGTGCTGGATGGCTGGCTCTCAGATGCAGTGCAGACACACAAAAAGTTCCACAGTACACTTTAACATATTGCCTCTAGCAGAGGTAGGAAATAAGCAGCCCACGGGCCAGACATGGTTTGCCAGGGTTAGCCACTGGCGGATACTTTATTTACTTGCATGTCTGCAGGTACAGCCGCTCACAGCTCTCATTGGCTGCAGATCGTGGTTCTCAGCCAATTGGAGCTGCAGGAAGCAGTGTCCCGGTCTGCACTGCCTCCTGCAGCTCCGAGTGGCCAGGAACAGCAATCTGCGGCCAAGGGAAGCTGTGAGTGGCCATACCTGTGCACACGCAGGTAAATAAAGCATCTGACGACCCACCAGGATCTAATCCTGGCAAAGTGTATCCAGTCCATGGGCACCGGCCTATAGCTTTGGGACTGCCATAGCAATAGATCAAAGTGTAAAATGGAGCATTTTGTGTGAGGTAGCAGGATCTGCATGACCAGTGAATGTGTGGCAAGAGGCTACCGATTTACATCTCAGCTTGCTGCACACTAGCTCTCTGTATAGACGCACACTGAGTGAGCGTTGTTACCCATACACTCGGCACACACAGAGTCTCTGGCCTATTGTTTGCCTTTTTTTCCATCTTACAGTCACCATCTCAGAACCTTAGGCAAGAACCTGAATAAAAATAGCCATTTTCAAAAGCATTCAAGATTCTTAGGCCCCTTAGTTCAATTGAACTTTGCTGGCATCTGGCAGCCTTATTTGCTTAGGGTTCTTTGAAAATCCCAACCATCTCTTCTAATTCACAGTATCACTGGTCTTGTCTTGATTCTGTAGTCCTACCAGGGTAGGTCTTTTTGCCCGTGGTCAATATTTTTGTTTCTGGCAAAACTTTCGTGCATTGAAATAGTCACCACTGTCCAGAGTCCGTAAGGATATCCCTCGCTTAGGCAGATTTGGCATACCTTAAAGGTACTAAGGTAGTTCCAACAGAGGGAGAATTACACCCTTAGGCTTGATTAGCAATGCAATATCCCCTTACAGACAAATGTTATGTGGAGGACATTCAGGGATCCTCTGCAGAGGAGAGAATTTCTCCTAGGTCTTAAGTTATGCTTAGATTAAAATATTTGACTACGCACATTTATTTAATTTAATAACAATGAATTTCTCCCCCTGCATCAAAAATTAACACTGAATGG
This sequence comes from Pelochelys cantorii, assembly GCA_032595735.1. Lineage (NCBI taxonomy): Eukaryota > Metazoa > Chordata > Testudines > Trionychidae > Pelochelys > Pelochelys cantorii. The sequence continues at coordinate 36,709,286 of CM064340.1, forward strand.
GTGTGCTTCACATATTTATAAGGGCACTTGACTCTTCTCTTTCTGGTGTTATAAAGCAACCTCGTCAGACCCAGCACACTGAACAAGAGATGAGAACTCCTTGAAACTGGTTGTGCTGTGATTGAGAAAAGTCTATAATATGGCAGGAGTGGGCCAAGGAGAAAAGAACTTATACATATATTATAAAGCAAGTCTCTTCCCTAAAGGGGAAAGAAGAAAAGGAATTGTAGTATTTCAGCCACCTGCCTATTGCTGGTTGAAGTACTACGGTTAAAGCAGGTTTTGCCCACGAAAGCTCATGATAATGTATGTATATTTTTGTTAGTCTTTAAGGTTCCACAGAACTACTTGTTTTTTTAAAAGTTGTTTATCCCACACTGAGCCTTTTTTTCTCCTGTCTCGCAGCATGAAGCATTATTTTGGGGCAATCAGTGAAATTTTCCTTTGGCTCCTGGAAGTGGATTTCTGAACTAACTAGAGGCTCCTGTGAGGTTCAGAGACCCCCACAGTGTGGGGCACTATACAAACACACACTTTGCTCCTGTCCCAAAGACCTTCCAGTCTAAGAAGTCTAATATTTGTCTCTTGCAGAACAAAGTGTTCATCTACCGTGGGAAGGAGTATGAACGGAGAGAAGATTTCCAAGCACAGTTAATGAGCCAGTTCCCAAATGCAGAGAAGATGAACACCACCTCAGCCCCTGGAGAGGACATGAAAAACTCTCCTGGTCAATGTATCCTTTAATGTAGACATTTACAGAATAAGGAAAAAGTTGTTTTATCAAGGGATCCTGACAGCAACACTGCTGAAGTTTGTGGTGTCCGTGCATCATGGTTTACAGAGATGGCAGGCACTGAGATTGGTTCTAGAGGACTTCGATCAGTAAAGATTATGAGAGTCTTGTGAGGTGCTGAGAATTCTCAAATGCTCTAAATGAAAAAACCAAAATCAAGCTGCCTTACTTTCCTGCTGAAGTACTTGGTTCAGAGAAAAGGGCTTTTGCCAGACGTAGTAAGCAGATGTCTCTTCAAGGCAGACAAGGCCAGGACGGAGAAAAGTTCTTCTCGCTTACCGCAGAGAGCAGGATAAAAGGCAAGGGGTTCAAATTGCTGCCCAGCAGGTTTAGATTGAATCTCAGGAAAAACATCCGACCTACACGGAAAGTAGGACATGGAACACAGAGCCTGGGAAGGTTGTGGAAGCGCCTTCGCTGGAGGTTTATGAAAGGAGAGTCAGTCGTGGGTGGTTTAGACACAACGAATGCGGCATCTTGGTGGGGGATTAGACTCAGTGGCTTTTGAGGTCCCTTCTCACCCGGTGGTTCTATGGTTCTAAAGTGGATCTATGTTAAGTAGGAAGATGACTATGGGCTAGGGGTTTCTGTACAGTAGTATGATGTGAGTCTGTGGACTGAGGCAGTACGGCCTTCACAACTAGCATTCATGCAAACAGCAGTTGTGTGTTTAATTCCCGCCACAGCATGCTGAAAACAGCTTGTGTGAACTTTGTGTGGGTAGGACTGTCTCTTGCTCTGTGTTTCTACAGCACCCAGCACAACTGGTTTCTTGTGCTGCCGTGGAACTGAATACTTCAGTCCTGGACAAAGCCCTGAACTGCCAGGGCCACACGAAAGTATCAAATGAAAAGAAAATTGATTAAACCTTTCAGAGATATTCGGACCCATTCAGCGCTGGCGTACCGCTTCACACTACCATCAATGGAAAAACTCCCATTGATTTCAATAGAGCAGAGTTATGCCAGCATTGATGGGTCTCAGAAACATTTGCAGATTTTTGTTTTCTTAAATTCAGAGAAAGATTCCTGAAGATCTAGGGTGGGATTTTTAAGTACATATGCCCTGTTGGTTTTGATTTGTTTAAACTAAATACAGGTTGTACCTCCCTAAACCGTGATTTGCAACTTCTGTGGTCCGGCAGGACCATGCATGTGGCTGGACCACAGAGCCCAGGGATAGAAAGGACTGGCTGCAAGGCCAGGAGTGTGGCAGAGGAGCTGGTGACTTGGCAGGAATCCCTGGGGAGCTCCGGCCCTGGTGGCCAAAGAGTTCCGGTTCCAGCGGCAGTGGGGCTGACGGCAGCCAGGCAGCTCCAGGCCTGGGGAGTCCCATCTGGGCCGGCAGCCTGGGGGCTGGTGTCAGAACCCTGAGGCAGTGGGGTCAAGGCCTGTGTTGAGCTGGGGGCAGTGGGGCCAGAAGCAGGCTAGAAGTAGCTAGCAGTAGGGAGGGGCTGGCAGGTCAATGACAGGGGACCTCCCCTGGTCCGGTAAATCCCTCATTTGGGACTGGTCAGGTGCCTGACCAAGGAGGTCCAATCTGTACACTAGTCTGAAATGGAAAAGGGAAAGGAAGAACAGTGAGGGGTTAACTAGAACAGGAATGGGCAATAATTTTTGATTGGGGGACATTCCAAGAATTTGGTAAATGGTCCAGGGCCTCCCTCTTCTGTAATATTAGCGGAGGAGGTGCAGGGTCTGGGATGGCAGTTGGATGCAGAAGGGAGTTCAGAGTAGAGGAGTGGGATGTGGGAGGGAGTCCGGAGTGGGAAGGAGTTTGGGTGAAGGAGGGGCATGCAGGGTGTGGGAAGGGGTCTGGGTGCAGGAGTGGATTCTGACTTAAAAGAGGGGTACAAGGCTTAGGAGGAACCAGAGGCAGGGTGCAGGAGGGGGTGCAGAGGGTTTGGGTTGTCGCCTAGAGCAGGGAATTGGTGGGAGGGAAGAAATGAGGTGCCAGGTGCAGGCTCTGGCCAGAAGGCACTTATTGTAGTAGGCAGCTCCTGGCCAGCAGCCCAGCAAGACCTTCAGGCAGGATCCCTGCCTGTTGCACCCCCACATGCCACTTAAAGCGGCCAGTTGCTGGGGACGGGTGTGTCTCTGCATCTCTCTCTTTGAGCAAGGGGACCCTCACCTGCTGACTGTAAGACAAGCACAAGCTGATCTGTGAGGATTGTGCTGGGGGCAGGGGCAGTGTGTGACACCCCCCTGCCACAGGGCATGCTGCACAGAGACACACACACTGGCCCCAGCAGCTGGTTGCTTCGAGCAGCATGTGGGGCTGCAGCTGGCAGGGAGCCTGCCTGAGGGTCTCACTGGTCTGTGGGGCACTGGTGGCCCAGAATATCGTGGTGGGCCAGATCTAAGGGTCTAGTGGCTGGATGTGGCCCTGAATTTTGCCCACCCCTGAATTAGAACATACAAATGGAAGACAAATACAGAATGTTCTGAATTTGTAATAGAATCTGCACGGAACGTGAAAAGTGGTGTAGGCTAGCAGTCACGCTGTATGGAACACAATAAGCTAGGCATGATGTTCCACTAACCACGACTTCAGTCAGAATCTGTAACCTGCATTGCTAAAATATTCCTACATCTACATCCCTCAAAGGACTGAGTGTCAGCAAACATTGTTATTTTTTTTTTCTGGATGTGCAACAGGTGGGCTGTGTGATCTTCAGCAGCTGTTTCCCCTCTCTCTCCCTCAGTTGTAAAAAAAAAAAAAAAAAGAAAGGAAAAAAAAAAAGAGATTATGGATTTTTTTTACCTCACAGATAAACTGTAAAGATGAATTTCTGTTTGGCGAGCACTTTGAGAAGCTCACATGGAGGGTTTTCTGTCAGTGCAAAGCGTTATTATTAAATACAATTAATGTATTTAATGTTCTATCACATCAAATCTTATGAACTATTAAATGTATTTAATTCAAGTGCTTTCACAACACGCTATCAGTATTATTTACATCTTTCCAATATTTTTTGGTTTCTTTGAATCCTGTGAACTTTCTGAATGATAAGAAAAGGCAATATTTTGCTGAAACATCATAAATATAAATGACAGGTTTCAAAAGGGGTAGCTATATTAGTCTGTTTCAGCGAAGGTAACAAGGAGTCTGGTGGCACTTTAAAGACTAACAAAATTAATAGGGCATAAGCTTTTGTGAGATACAACCCACTTCCTTGGATGTTTGAAGAGAAAAGAAAAGAAAAAAGCTAATAGCACTGATGTCACACTCCCATCTCTGTATCCCTTCCTTTTTTCTTTTCTCTTCAAGCGTCTGAGGAAGTGAGTTGTGTCTCACTAAAGCTTATGCCCTAATAAATTTGTTAGTCTTTAAAGTGCCACCGGACTCCATGTTATAAATATAAATGTTTCACTGTTCTACTTTATAACAGCCTGTCAAGAGACCATCTGTTCCTTTCTTACTTCACAACACTCAGTAGGGGGATAAAAAGCACTCAAAAAGAAGCTGTTATTGTACTTAATTTACCCTCCACCTTCCCTTCAAAAAACACACTTTAGCATATGAACATAGGATAGCTTTTGAAATCCACTCAGCCTGTTGCTACCCGCTGGGCATCATTTCAGAAGTCTATTTTTCTTCATTTTTATGTGAACAGCACATTGCAGTTGTCCTCAAAAGCTGCACACGACAATGACTGAGGCTACATGGGCTGGCTTCTTAGTACTGCTTGTAAATAAATCATGCACATGCTTGTCTCACACTTGAAATCTAAGTTTAAACCTACGTAGTCACTGACACACGCCTTGTCTCCTCCGCGTGGTCTTTTCTGCTAAAAAATCCTTTGCTTGAGTTAAGAGCACACTGGGGGCACAGTGACATAATTCTCAACAATATTCTCCCTTCATCCACCAAATGTATCTGTAGTGCTGCATGTACAGCGTGTCTAGATGATTTGTTAGCACTCACAGCATGCTGTGTACTAACTGCCCCAATGGATTCTGGTACTGAACGTTTCCTAGCAGGTGCTGAGGTAGGACTATGGCACTGTGTTTAACACAGACTCGGAAACTTGTCCTACATGTCAGCTGGGTCCACGCCGGCTGCTGAATACACAACATGCTGGTGAGCACTAGAATTTCTGCCCCAGCCTGTGCTGCATGAACACATCTTGGGCAGACAAGCCCTTGCCATTTGAAATGCCTTCGTTGGGCTTGTGATATTGTTGTTTTCAAGGGCACGTGATGTTGTTGTTGTGAAGGGCTCTCAATGAAAAGGAAAACTAATACACAAATGTGCATGCATTTGAAAATGATGGAGGAGCCTGTTCCCTGTTGTTCAGCTCTCTGGAGCTCACAGGGGCCTGTGTCACTCATAATATCTGGAGGACTTTTGCTGCAGTGAGTGATCATTTCACAAAAGTGGCAAGCACCTCTTTATAGTGACACCTCAGTTTCACATAGGCAGGCTGTCTCTCTTGCACAGGAGGAACAAGCCTTGGCTGTCCTCTCTCTCACCCTGACTTGTGAGGTACTCTGTCTAGTTTAGTCTTCTTTCAAGTTCACACATGGTTTATCTTCACCAGCCTCATGTGTAACAACAGGAGTGAGCAATGGCATTGGCTACCTTGAATGTGTCAGGCCGTCAGGTGGCATTCCTGTCTTTTACAGGCTTTTCACGCATGACCTCCCTTAACAGCTTTTCTAACTGAAAGGGCCCTTGTACACCACCTGCCCTTTATAGATCCAATTGTCATTCCTTATGTCACCAGGCAGTGGTGCCACGGCTGTGCGGGTTCCCAGCATTTGGAACTCATGGCAGGACTAAATATTAGAACATCCCTGACAAGTGTTTGTCTAACCTGCTCTTATCCAATGATGGGGATTCCACAACCCCTCTAGGCAATTTATTCCAGTTCTTAACCACCCTGGCAGGAAGTTTTTCCTAGTGTCCAATCTAAATCTCTCTGGCTGCAATTTAAGCCCATTGCTGCTTGTATTGTCCTTAGAAGTTAAGGAGAATTTTTTTTCTCCCTCCTCCTTGTAACAATCTTTTATGTACTTAAATTATTTTGTTGTTTGGAATGTTCCTGGTGGATCACTCACGTCTTGTCAACTTTTCGAATGGGATGAGTCACTACTATACATAAGGAAAGATGGTGGAATCTGACCTTTAGTGCTTGAGTGAAATATGTAGGAATATGAAATATGACCATGAAATATTCTATTGAAACAAAGCACCTTCTTATAACATGGAAATCTTCGGTATAAGAGACTCCCAGTAATTTGCCCACCTGTAAACATCATGATATTTGGCCATTCGATGCCATGTGTTATACCATGTCAGAGTAAGTAATGAAAATGTTTGTATCAAGTAGGCTTTCTTTTGCAATACAATAACTATTCAGTCTGATAAATTAACTCACAGGCACTCTTAACCTAATAGTAAAACTACTCAGATAACTGATACTGTATTGTGTATATATCTCAAAATTAGTCTGCATTTCAGCATTAATACTAAATATTTCCTCTCTCAAATGAAAATCTTAGGAAGATTGTTCTCAGACAATATATTTGTTTTACCAGGTGACATAACATATTTCATATTAATACTTTGTAAGTCCTTAACCTGTATGACTTTTAGACATTCAATGCTTTACTGTGCAGCCGGTTTTGGAAGAGCACCCCAGATTCAAAAATAAACCAGTGCCTGATCAAATCATAAAGTAAGTTTACTTCTGTTTGATAAATGTTGCCATGAAAGGGGTTAGTGTCTGGGTTAATAGTCTAAAGAGAAAAACAATTAGTTTATTAATGGAGCCAACTTATTGGTGAACCACAGAGCATGCACTTATCTTGGTTGCTAAATATATGTTCCTGACATTTTAGAGAACCTCAGCCATTTAAACACCACCGTATGTGCACAGAAAAACAAGAACAAAAACAACTTACTCTGGATAGGCGGCCAAATTCTGTTCTAATATATATCCACTGCAGCTTCATTGATTTCTTGGGACTGAAAGGTTGTGTGCCAAGGTCATGTTTTCCCATAGTCTGCTTTTCTTCTCCCCAAAACACAATTTTAGCTTCTTATCCCAATTCCTTGGGGAACTGAAGGGGATAGAGGATGTTTTTTCTAGTGCAGGACATGAATTTGTATACTTGTCTGGCCTACTATTTATTGCTTCCTCACTGTGTACGAAGTGAGGTGTAATGGGAATTGGAAGGCAGCAAATGTTAATTCCTGCAAATTCCCTCCTGAAACTGCTTATTGAAAGCCTGGGCGAAGAGCAGCAGGCATAGGGAGCTGGAGACACGTTTAGATTAAAAGCCGATCCACCTGACCTGTAGCAATAACCACCCACCAAAACAAACACCACAGCTGAGCACCGGGGGCAGCAGAACCAATATCAGTAAAGGAACAGAGGCAGGTCCCACTGTTTCACCACTACTCTATATGCCATTGTAGTCTCCGCACCCTTTCTTTCTTTTCCCTAGGCACGGTTTCACAACCCCAAGGCAGCATCTCGACAACAGCTGCCTTTCTGTCCTCCCCCCCTCCCGGTGCCAAGCGGAGAGCCTGGGCACCCCAGGAACAGTGACACCACTCATCTGGCTCACCAATCCCTGCCTGAGACAGCAGTTGTCACCTCTGCACATTAAAAGCAACTAGTGCTTGCATGGCCCTCTCTCACTGTGCAATTTTCCCAGTGTGTCTACTCATATTTATTTTCAGGTCCTTCCTGACACCTTCCTTCCCCACTTGTCCTTTCCTGAACTCTCCTCTCATCTGGCTCTGTCCTGAGTTCGTAGGCTGGGGAGGGAGAATCCTGCATGTGCCTGGAGCCCCAGGGTGGATGGATCTTCCTCCTCATCCAAATCTGGACTGGATTCACACACCTCGCCTCTCTCTCTCCCCAGCTGCCCCAGCTCACAGTGCTCCTGGAAAGTCTCTTGTTCCCAGGGACTGGCTCCATTGCCCCAGGAGACCACTCCTCCTCGCCAGCAACATTCCTGGATCCTGCTGTCCCATGTGTTGTTAATTGTCTAGCAGATCCACTTTTAGATCTCTTCTGGCCATGAATGGTTCTAGGAAAAAGCGGTCAAAACTGAATTCCCTCTCCAATGTGCCCTTATGACTCAGACGAGGCAGTTAAAGCGGAGCTTAGCGGAGAATTGCCGGTGGCCCTTCTGTTGGTTTAGAAAGCTACAATTCAACAGGAAGAAAAAATGTGCATCTATCATAGAGTGGAAATGTGATAGCTTGGTTCAAATCAGCCCTCAGTAGCCACTTTCGCCTAGCGTGTTCAGCTGTGATATAAGGCCAAGGATATTAGCACTATACACCCTCTCCTTGGAACTGATCATCTTTCTTTTCAGGAGCATGCACGTAAGAGCCAATTATCCTTATCTTTTTTAGTCTAATCCTGTTCCGGCGGCTTTGCAGAAATATAAGACCAGTGATATCTTCTTAGTTAAATAAACGGGTCTTGATTCTTAGCTAAGAAAATTTTCTGAAAGCAACTGCATTATGTTTGAGAAGGCAGATGTCATGTAGTTCCACATTGGAAGGTTTCCACATTGGGAGGGTTAAAGGTAACTTTTAACAGTATTAAGTGTCTCCAAAAAGAAGGCTAAAAGTTCAACAGATTTTTTTATTGTCCTGTTAAATACAGTTAGAATCCCCTGACTGGCTCCTTCAGACTGATAAACTGTTCCATGGGCTTTTGTTACATTCCAAAAGGAATTACTGCAATTCTTTGTCTGCAGGCTTGTCAGTCACATCTTTACAGATATTGCAACTAGTCCAGAATGCAGAAGCATGATGGAGCCACCTAAAACACAAAGAATGCAAAGAAGCACATTTCCCTTATTTTCAAATGTAATTTGTTGCTCCAGTTTCAACTTGACTTTATTTGATCGTTGGTGATTGAGAAGGACCTCAATGAATCTGGCCCTCTTTTAACAGGACTTTGAAGTCACTGCAGGGCTAGCCACAGTTTGAACTTGGTGACTGTAAGACTCTTGAAATCCTCTACATAAAGGCAAATCTTTTCCTTTATGTAAGATTTTTGTAATCACGTCTCAGCTGCAGACAGCACTAAATTTCTTCCACCTATAACAGGGAGGGTGCACTTTCAGAAAAACACTTGTTTGTAGCTATAATTCTTATGTAATAGTTGCTTTTAGTGTATGATTTCTAGTAAACTGGTTGAAAAGTGCCCTAAAAGGGGTTATATAACGTTTTTTGAAGTGTTATGCCTCTTTAATCAGCATGATGTGCCAAAGAGGTCATTTCAGTGAAAGTCACCCAGTTCTGGAGTCGACAAAACGAGAGTGCGCTTTGCCCAGACAAGGCCTGATGGCTTCTAATCCTACTCTGTCAAAATACAAGGTTATTTCTGAAGTTCTTTCTGGTAATATTTACGTAACTTACACCTAGACCTATATAATAAAGCTTTTGCCTTACAAAGTCAGTCTCTGCTTGTCCTTAAACCGAATTCCTAGAATTAAATCTCTTTCTCTTTCTCTCTCTCTCTGTCTGGGTGTATCTACATTGAATCCTTAGCTCGAAATAAGATACGCAATTTGCGCTACGCAAATTGTGTATCTTATTTCGATTCTTTTTTGAAATAGGATATTTTGAAATTTGGTGCACCTACACGGTGCCAAATTTTGAAATAAAGCACTACTTCGAGACATCCCTTTCCCCTCGTGGAACGAGGTTTACAGGGATGCCGAAATAGCGTGTCCGCTATATTTCACAACAGTGGAAGCATTCAAAAGACGCGGGGTAGCTCTTTTGGGATACCTCTGGTATCCTGAAATAGCATTGCAGTGTAGATGTACCCTAAGTCTGTCTGTCTACCTATCTGCCTCCCTTCTCTCCCCACCCCCACCCGTAGCAGTACAATATTTAAAGGGCTAGGACTGTATGTGTTGTATTTCTTCCAAGTTATCTATCAGTACACTATCATTGTATCTTAAAGCAGCTGGGGGAAGGTGATGTATGTTCCTCTTGCAGTGCAGCAGTAAATGAAGAATATGTTTTAGCTCAGGAGATCATAGTATGAAATTGCACTGAATGCTACTGGTGAATTCTACCTTGATATTCTGCTTCTATAAGATTTTTTTTTCCAAAATCCATCCATGCGTTAAAAGAAATAATTGTTGATATCTTCATATGTTCAATAAGCAGGCATTTTGCTGGGTTGTAAGCCAGGCAATCTGATCAAATGATTTGGCATGGGAAGTGATTGAATAAGCACACATTTAAGTCCAAAACAAAATATTATCTAGTCCACTTGGTCAGTTACTGTTCTTAACAAGATACAGTGCTTTATGGGTTCATGTATAAAACATAAGTTAGAGGTGGGTGTCAATAAAAGCAAAACCCTCCTTTACAGCTTCCCCTAAGAATTCCAGCTATATTCGGAAAGGCTCACAGCTGAAAGTGACCCCTCCAGGTCACATTTGAGGCAAATCTATGATGAAACTTACAGTACTACTCTCTCTTCTCGGTGGATAAAAGTTTTCAGTCTTCCACACTTTCCCTGCTGTACTTTTCATGAACAGTAAATACAATTAATTAAAAAAAAATAAAACCAGACACAAAGTAAAACCATTTACTGTGATGATGGGATCCAGCTGTGTTTAAATTATGCTGTTTGCTTCTTTTTTGAATCTTTCAGCTTTTATAAATCCAACTATGTTCAACGATTCCACTATTCAAGACCAGTCAGGAAAGGATCTATTGACCCTGAAAATGAATTTGCTGTAAGTAATTTTTTGACATTGGCAACACATTTGTAAAATATTGGAGTTGCTAGCATTTTGAATTCAGAGCTTAATCCTATAATAGCCATGCCCAACTGTTCCACTGTGGAAGGCCTACTTTGAAGATCTTGAAATAAGACCAATTCTCATTTCAACTACACTACTATTTAAATAAAACCAGGGCTTCTCTAGTTCTACATTGCTCTAAGTATTTTTCAACATATTCTTGTTTTACATTTTTGGATGTGTACCCTAATTCCCTATTTTATTATCTTAATGCATCATTGTTTGAGTTTTAGGCAAAACCTCTCAGGTAAGTATGTTAAATATAGTTCTGTTATACTGGAAAGCTCAGTAGTAAAATGTTCTACTGTTAAACAAGACAAAATATAAATACTTATCAATACAATGCATCACCATCTCTACTTTATAACTGCTCCACTCAAAGCTACTAGCCTGAGCTAAAGCACATAAATCATCTGTATTCATCACTCAGGTGAAGTGTTGAGGACTGTATTTATCAAATAGACTTACATCAGCTGTTTAATAATACAACAGCTACAAATAATGTCCTTAGTTTTAATACACTTTGAGATCTACAAATGATATAAATTATATGATTTTTATAATGTCATGTACAACAGTTTGGCAAGTTTTCTTTCTTCAAGGAATAAATATATAATGTTTTATTATATCATAACATTTTAAAATCGAATGTATTTTTCTGGTCACATTTTATGGTAAGCCAGTGCTGTCAGGAAATAGGTGGGAAAATAGCTTAGGTTTTCAGATTTGTAAGAGCACCTTAATTTCAAAATTGTACGAAGCACTTAAATTATATGTGTTGTTCTGATCGGTGACTAAATTATATGTATTGTTCTGAACGGTGACTAAATTATATGTGTTGTTCTGATCGGTGACTAAATTATATGTATCGTTCTGATCAGTGCCTAACAGCACTAGCTAGTGAAACCAAGGTGTGGACAGGGAAAATACATACTGTCCCAAAACTCTGAGCAAGTGACATTGGGTTCATCCCATGCTCCCAGTTCCAGAATTTTTAATGTCCGAGCATGGTGATGTGGAATGGGTTTGTCTGAGAATCCGACACTATGGTAACACACTGTACCTTTTGAGGAAGGGAAATATTAGTATTTCTGGTCTGCATATGGGGCAGTTGAAGCTGTGTCTGCATTAGCACAGTTGTTGAAATTTCCCATTGTTACTACCATCAAGCAGGGCCAGCTCGAGTCATTCCTGCGCCCCAGGCAGTGGGCGCTCGATGCATGCGTGGCTCCGCCCCCGGGCGCATGGCGCATGCGCGGCCCCACCCCCCGGTGCGCTGCGCACCTTAGAGCCGCCATCAGGTGCTGCATGGCCGCCAGCCCCGGGCATGCGGCACCTGATGGCAGCTGAAAGGGGTGCCGCGCGGCCCCTCGCCCCGGGTGTGCAGTGCATGATGGCAGCTCTAAGGAGCGCCGGGCGCGCAGCGCCCCTTACAGCTGCCATCAGGCGCCCCCATAGGTTGGCGTTCTGGGCAGCTGCCCAGCTAGCCCCCTCCTTAATCTGGCCCTGCCATCAAGTCTGCTCCCCATGGTAACAATAATAGGAACATTAGGTTAGGCAGGCTACTAGCAATTAAATCTACTTTGTTGTCTAACCCACAACAAAATGGTTAAAATTCTGTGCTCTAATGCAGAACTGCTAGGCTGCTTGGGCCAGTTTTTTTTCCTTTAAAGGTTCTCAATTCAGAGTAAAGAAGGCCAGAGTTAGTGATTTACCAGGGATCACACACAGTCAATGTTATTTAAATTATTATTTAACACATTTTTACCCCGCCTCTCTACTTAAAATATTAGTCGGCTTACAAAATATCTAAAAACACAATAAATAAATATATATAAAGCAGCATATGGACCCCAAAGGGGGGGAGGCATAAAACCTGCTAAAATACCTCAAAAGGAGGGACACACATACAACTAAACACCAATAAAACCACAGGTAAAAAGGGTAATTAACTTTTAAATTACAGATTACCCTCCGATGCTTCCTAAGACCAATTCTTACAACATGCTACTTTACAATAGATACCAAGAACTCACCAATAGTGGTAGAGTTGGGAGTAGAATTTCAAGGGTTCCTTGTCTTGTCTTGTCTAAACTGAGAGTTTAACGATGACACAATTTTGAAACAATAAACCACAAATTGCTGTTCTGGATTCCCATTCCTGCCTCTTTCTTTGCGCAAATTATTCGGTGTCATCTTTCCACATAACCTTTTGCAATGTAACTTCCATCACGCCTGAAATATCCTGAAAATACTAAAGGTATCTCTTTCCTCCCCCCCAATGGACAGTCAATGTGGATTGAAAGAACGTCATTTGTTACAGCGTACAAACTTCCTGGAATTCTGCGTTGGTTTGAGGTTGTCTCCATGTCACAGGTGGGTATTTATATGTTAAGTATCATGATATTTGTCTGGAAGTGGGTGACAGGAGAGGGATCATGTGAAGATTACCTGTTGTGTTTCCTCCCTCTGAGGCATCTGGTATTGGCCACTAGGGGCAGACAGGATACTGGGCTAGATGGACCTTTGGTCTGACCCAATATGGACTTCCTTATGTTCTTATATGTAAATTAAGGTATATACATGTAGTGTAGCAGTTCTAACCCCAGACCTGTCCCATCCATACGATGAATCAGGGCAGCCCCTCCAGGCCCCATGCTTATGGGGGGCCCTGCAGTGGCCACACTAACTGTCCTATGGACAGGAAGGACCTGGGGATTACATAGGCCTGCATGAGGTCACAGCAGGGGGTCACGCCCCTCCACTCACCATGGGAGTTAAAGTGACCCAGCAGCCTTCTTTGCTCTGCCACCCTCCTGGCTCTCTGCACTTGGCTTCTCCGTAGCGGCGCAATTACTAGTAAAGCTGCTAGTACCAGATGATACTCACCCTAGGAATCTGAAGCAAACTCACTTATGAAATCCTCCTGGCACCCTGCTTCTCACCACCACCATGGAGAAGCATAGTGCAGCAGGCCAGGAGAGGGCCATTCAGCAGGGTGGACCAGGCTGCCTGGGTTCTCCGGCTGCCACCACCTGCATGGTGAGTGGAGAGGGACCCTTGCTGCTGGTGCACCAGCATCCCATAATCCCCTGGGCTGAGTTGTTCGGGAGTGTGAGTAAGCAGGCGGAGTGGGGGCAGAGCCGGGGTGGGGCTTAGGAAAGTGGTGGGGTGGGGCAGGGCCTGTGGTGGGGGGGAATTACTCCTGGCCCTCCACTCCCCCTCAGGCCTGCTCTGTCTAACCCAGACTGACATGGAGATTAGATGGTTCAAAATGTTCTCTTTTGGTTTATTTTCTAAATTTATTTACAAGACTACTACTACTACTCCCTCGTGGGTGGGTTTTTTTTTCTGAAATCCCTGCAAGCTGCATGCAAACTATTTCAAAATATCATAATAGAAGCTCAACCTATATATATTCCCCTCCCCACCCCCAGAAGAAAGAATGCCCCCATGGTTAAACAGCAGAGTGAAAGAGGAAGTTAGAACCAAAAAGGCAATCGTTGGAACCTTGCAGTCAAACCCTAGCGAGGAAAGAAGAAAGAAACATAAATTCTGGCAAGTCAAATGCGCAAGTGTAATTAGGCAGGCCAAAAAAAGAATTTGCAGAGCAACTAGCAAAAGACACACAGAGGCTACGTCTAGACTGCAAGCCTCTTTCAAAAAAGAGCGTCTAGACTACAACCAGTACTTTCGAAACAGCAAGCTGCTTTTTCAAACGAGAGCACTCAGGCAGTCTGGATGCTCTCTTTTGAAAAAGCACAGTTTGCCTTACATAGAGCCTTTTTTTAAAAGAGCGCTTTCAAAAAAAGGTGTTCTTACTCCTAAAACGAGGTTTTCCATGGTCAAAAAAACTGTTGTGTTCTTTCGATTTACTTTCAAAAGAACACGGCAGCAGTCTAGATGTAGGGGAAGTTTTTTCGAAAAAAACCCTGTAGTCTAGACATCCCAAACTAAACAGCAAAGGAAAAAAAATACTAAGTATATCAGAAGCAGAAAGCTTGGCACCCATAAGGGAGACCTTTGAGGGTACAAAGACATGGGGATAAAGACCTTCAGCATGGCATGGCTGGCCAGGATCAGCTGACTCAGGCACCTGCCGCTTGAGTTTGGGGCTAAGAATCGCTGTTTAGATATTTCACGTGATCCCAGAGCTTTGGCTCCAACCCAGACCTGAACGTCTGCAAAGCAGTTTTTCAACACTGGAGCTCAAGCCCCAGTGGTCTGAGACAGCAGACCTGGGCCAGTCCCCAGTTTTTATCCCTGTGTAGACAAACCGTGGATGATCAAGGTGCTAAAAGAGTGCTCAAGGTGACAGAGCTGCTGCACAGAAGCTAAATGGATTCTTTGCATTGGTCTTCACTGCAGAGAATGTGAGGAAGATTACCACCCCTGAGTCTCTTTTTTAGGTGACAAATATGAAGTGACCAATTGAGATGTCAATGGAGACAGTTTTGGAATAAATAGCCATGCAATAAGAAGTTACTAGTACCTGATGATACTCACCCAAGGAATATGAAGTAATTCACTTTTGAAATTATAGAATTAACAACTCTGGGATGTAAATCAGTGTTTGTTGCACATTACTGTACGATACCTAATTTAGCACTGATTTATGTAAAAAGGGTACAGAGAAGATCCTGGCAATTACCATGTGGTAAGCCCAACTTCAGGTAAATTTGTTGAACTGTAGTTAAGAACAGAAGTATCGAACAGATAGATGAACATGATATGTTGGGGAAGAGCCAACACAAATGTCATAAAGGGAGATCATGCCTTGCCGAACTGTTAGAACTCTTTGAGGGGGTTAACAAGCACGTGCACAAGTGTGATCCAGTAGATATAGAACATAACATAAGAACATAAGAATGGCCATACTGGGTCAGACCAAAGGTCCATCTAGCCCAGTAGCCTGTCTGCCGACAGTGGCCAGCGCCAGGTGCCCCAGAGGGGGTGGACTGAAGACAATGATCAAGTGATTTGTCTCGTGCCATCCATCTCCAGCCTCTGACAAACAGAGGCCAGGGACACCATTCCTACCCCCTGGCTAATAGCCTTTTATGGACCTAACCTCCATGAATTTATCTAGCTTCTCTTTAAACTCTGTTATAGTTCTAGCCTTCACAGTCTCCTCTGGCAAGGAGTTCCACAGGTTGACTATGCATTGTGTGAAGAAGAACTTTCGCTTATTAGTTTTAAACCTGCTACCCATTAATTTCATTTGGTGTCCTCTAGTCCTTATATTATGGGAACTAATGAATAACTTTTCTTTATTCACCCACTCCACACCACTCATGATTTTATATACCTCTATCATATCCCCCCTCAGTCTCCTCTTTTCCAAACTGAAAAGTCCCAGTCGCTTTAGCCTCTCTTCATATGGGACATGTTCCAAACCCCTAATCATTTTAGTTGCCCTTTTCTGAACCCTTTCCAAGGCCAAAATATCTTTTTTGAGGTGAGGAGACCATATCTGTACACAGTACTCAAGATGTGGGCGTACCATAGTTTTATGCAGGGGCAGTAAGATATTCTGGGTCTTATTTTCTATCCCTTTCTTAATAATTCCTAACATCCTATTTGCCTTTTTGACTGCCGCAGCACACTGTGTGGACGTTTTCAGAGAACTATCCACGATAACTCCAAGATCTCGTTCCTGATTTGTCGTAGCCAAATTAGCCCCCATCATACTATATGTATAGTTGGGATTATTTTTTCCAACGTGCATTACTTTACACTTTTCCACATTCAACTTCATTTGTCATTTTGTTGCCCAATCACTTAGTTTTGTGAGATCTTTTTGAAGTTCTTCACAGTCTGCCTACGTCTTGACTATCTTGAACAGTTTAGTATCATCCGCAAACTTTACTACCTCACTGCTTGCCCCTTTCTCTAGATCATTTATGAATAAGTTGAATAGCGTATGTGGCTTTTTGCTACTATTTTGACAAGTTCCTCACTAAAGTCTCTTCACAGTAAGTAGTCATAGGATAAGAGGGAAGGTTCTCTTGAGAGTCAGTAACTGGTGAAAAGTTTAGGAAGCCAAGTGTAGGAATAAATGGTCAATTTTCACAATGAAAAGCGATAGATAGCAGAGTCACCCAAAGAGCTATAGATGATAGTCAATATATTTAAAAATGATCTGGAAAAGGAGATAAACTGTGAGGTGGCAAAGTGCAGATGATATTAAAGTTCAAAAGTAAGGCATCTCATGAAACTGTGTGACTATGCTACAAAATGACAAAGCGAGGGACATTGGTTAAAATCTTCTAGTTCTATATATATAGTTGGGATTATTTTTTCCAGTGTTGTTTGGGTCCTTAACCCAATTATTGTATGTTTTTGGAAAATAAAATGAAAATGTGCATGCTTCTTTGAAATATGGAGTATTGAGTCCAATTCTAGGCCCCCCAGTACAAAAGGATGTGGACTCATTAGAGAAAGTCCACTGTAGGGCAAAAAAAAAATGATGAAGCACATGTCTTATGAGGAGAGGCTGAGAGATTTGTGTTTATTTAGTCTGCAGAAGAGAAAAGTGAGGGGGGATTTGATAGCAGCCTTTAACTACCTGAGGGGGGGTTCCAAAGAGGATGGAGAGAGACTGTTCTCAGTAGTGATGGATGGCAGAATGAGGAGTGATGGTGTCAAGTTGCATTGCAGGAAATCTAAATTGGATATTAGGAAAAAATATTTCACTAGAAGGATGGTGAAGCACTGGGATGGGTTCCCTAGGGAGGTGGTGGGATCTCCATTCCTAGAGGTTTTTAAATCCTGGCTTGACAAAGCCCTGGCTGGGATGATTTAGTTGGGGTTGCTCCTGCTTGGGTAGGGATTGGACCTGGTGACCTCCTGAGGTCTCTTCCAGCCCTAGGATTCTATCAAATCATTGCTCTGGGGTGGGCCTAGGGATGAAGGGTTCAGTACGCAGGCTGCCCCAGGGAGAGGGGACTATTGCAGCCTTCTCTCTCACCACAGCAGCTTAGGGCCAGGTGAGAAGCACCTCTCTATGGCTGATGCAGCGGGCAAAGCTGGGAGAGGGATACATGTTCCCGAGCTGGGGCAGCTCTAAGTTCATCTGTTCCTGTGCTCACTAGCCAGAGTGAAGAATGCAGCCAGCTATGCACTTTCCCTATGCTCCCTGATGAAGGGGAATAGTCAACAATGTTCCTATATGAAGCAGTCCATGCCCTCCCTTTAGGGCATCTGGGGAGTGGGAGGCTCAGGGCTGGGGCATTCCCAGAGGGGAAGCGCACCCCCAGCCAGCCCCTTTCACCTGCCTGGTGATTCTGTCTCTTTTCTGTATGGTTTTATGAGCAACAATCCCATTTTGGGCACATCTAATTGTCCTGGCACAACCAAGAGGAAGCTGCATACCAAGGTGGGCCTAACTCTTACTGTTTAGGACAGGGATGGGTAGTAATTTTCGATGGGGGGAGGAGGGGACAATCCAAGAATCTGGTAAGTGGTCAAGGGCCTCACTCTTCTGTGACATTAATCGAGGAGGTGTGAGTCTGGGATGGAGGTTGGGTGAAGGAGGGGGTTGTGATCTGGGGCTGGAGATTGGGGTGTAAGATGGGGTGCTGCAGGGGTTTGGGTTGTGACTTAGTTCAGAGGATTGGGGAGCAAGGAAAGGGAGGGGTAGAGGGTTTGGGATATATGGGGTGGGAGGAGGAGGGGCTAGGGTACAAGAGGCAGGCTCTGACTGGGAGACATTTACCTGGGCTACTCCCAGTGAGCAGCCCAGCAGATTCCCTTCCTTCCACGCCCTGGCAGGCTGCTCAGAGCAGTTGGCCGCAGGACCATGTGCATCTGTGAACAGCAGGGGGCCCTAAAGGAGGAGAGAGGGGTACTTTGTGTACTGCCTGTTCTTCAAACAGGCAGCTCCCATTGGCGAGAAACCACTACTCTGGATCTTTTGGTTATGCTAATCAATAATTTGATGTCTGAGTATTACCGGAATACACACATGTGGATGCCCAAAAAGAGACAGTACCATTAGAAAATATGTGACACAAAGCATGGAAAATACTTGAACAGGAAGAGGGCTGCCCCTCTTCCTAATTTGTTGTCTTAATGTTTTTTTGTTAATTTGATCCACTAAAAATCTCACTGACCACAAAATTGGACACCGTTTCCAATGTAGGATCTCAAATGTCCAGTTATAAGAAACCCGGCCCGTGAAAGATACAAGAGTTTGATTCAGGGGGAAAGAACATCAGCCCCTCCCACAGAACACACTGAAAGCCTACTCAAAGCCAAATGGTAGTCCTGAAAAAAAAATCAGCAGCACATCACTAGAATGTGAGGTTTTTATTGCTGCATCAGATCCATATTACAACAGTCACAGCAAGTTCAAATCTTTACATCCTGAGTGTTCTGTACATTTTATAAAATATAACTCGTGGTTCTCAACAGTCAAGAATTGGAGTTCCATTGTTTAGGCAAGCGTAAATTTTATAGCCTAAACAAAACCAAGAGATTTAGTACTTGCAAAACCTGTGGATTCCAAAGTTTAGCCAGCATCACTGAAAAAAATTTTAACTGAGGCTCAGCTCTAGACAAACCCCCTCATTTTTCAGTAGGGCAACGGAACAACGGAATGGTTATTTATTTTGAGATGCAAACAAGCAGAAAACTTAGTGGTTTTGTTTGAGTTGCAGCCCCTGTGGACTGTAAATAATTTGACTGAAAACAATTTGAATTTAAATGGCGGAATTTCACAGAACTTTGAATGAACATTTCAGAGCATTGTATTTAAATATTTTGCATACACCATATATACTTTTTCACATATGTGCACACATTAGGTACTGTATATAGGCCAGTTATAAATATAATCTGGTTTGTTGCTTATATGTCACATTCATCAACATATTAGGATCATATTGTAAAATCCCCACAAAGGTTTTTTGCCTGCAGGAAAAACTGCATTTTAATGTATTTCCTTGGCAACTGAAATGTATAACCAAGTATAGAGATGTGAGTATGAGACTGTCAAATTAAAACTAATTCTTCAAAGAAAAACTTCCTTATCTATGCTACTAGCAGCACCCTAAATTATCATGAAGAAAAATAAAATTTGATTTCCTTTACCATTTCTAGAGGGCTTTGTTGCATGCCATTCATTTCTGAAAATGAAAACCAACTCATTAGTTCCTCTTACTTTCCTGTGGTAAAGCAGGACACAGCACCACTCAGGTGTGGCCTGGCTGCCCCTCCGCAGATGGCGATGGAGAAGCGATTGGGGCAACCTTGAGTGGAACTGGGACCCCGGGCTCCAAGTTGCAATGCAGTTTGGGAGCCCTCTCAAATGGGAGCCCTGGCACAAACCAATGGCTCCTTCTCTTGGGCAGACTTGAATGTGGGAAATGCTCATTTCAAACTGGCACAGGGGGTTCTGGGGATGAAACTAGGACAGTGCTGTGAAAAGTAGGACTGTGGCAG
Organism: Pelochelys cantorii; assembly: GCA_032595735.1. Taxonomy (NCBI): domain Eukaryota; kingdom Metazoa; phylum Chordata; order Testudines; family Trionychidae; genus Pelochelys; species Pelochelys cantorii. The sequence continues at coordinate 36,729,323 of CM064340.1, forward strand.
TTGTGGTGCTGGAGTTTCAAACCTGTATCTAAGTGATTTTTCCCTACAATTATTTCTATTCATAGTTTTTATGAAAGATGAGCCAATATATTTTGGTCTGTATTACCTGACCGTAAGCTCCATTTTCCTCCTGTTCCACACCCACATCACTCAGGCCCTGTGTGCTTGCTACCTGATCCCTTTTTTAACACTCCCTTAGTCTGCCCTACACCGGCTTGTCCCTTTTTTCCCCACACTCCCTCCTGTTCCTGGTATAGCCTCCCTTTCTTCCCCACATGCTTTATCAGGACTGCCTTGTTAGCTTTCCACCACCGCATCTCTGTTTTACAACCTCCAGAACACTGACCATAGAAATGATCTGAGTTCTGAGAGTATTGGCAGTCTCCTAAGAGTGGTTTTGCTTTGCTCTTTTTTACCTACGGCCAACGGGAGCTGCAATCACTGTATGTGTTGAGGCACAGGTGCATAGAGTGGCAGTGGCCCACCAGGAGCTAAACCTGGCAAACCACCACCATTTTATTGCCCACCCCTGCTCTAGAGGATGTGAAAGCAAAAGCACATTGCTGTGTTGCATAGTAATTGGCCCTTGTCGACCCTTCTGATGCAGGCTAAAAACTCCCTAACGTACATGAAATTAGCATGTATCTAACAATCTGATCTCAGGGTGTGTCTAGACTACAGGGTTTTGTCGACAAAAGTGGACTTTTGTCGACAAAACTATACCTGCGTCTACACTACCGCTGAGTTCTGTCGACAGTAAGTCGACAGAACGCAGCAGTTTTGTCGATGGCAGTAAACCTCATTCTACGAGGAATAATGCCTTTTTTCGACAGAGTTATGTCGAAAAAAGGAGCTATTGCATCCATACTGTGCTTTTTCAAAAGGGAGCGTCTAGACTCTCTGTCAAAAAAGCGGCTTGCTTTGTCAACAGAACTGGCCATAGTCTAGATGCTCTTTTTTGATAGAGGCTTTGTTGACAGTATCTGTCGACAAAGCCTCTGTCGAAAAAAGCCTGTAGTCTAGATGTACCCTCAGTGAGACAGTACTATACTAATGCACGCTGGGGAGCTTTTAGTCCACATCAGCATGGTCTACCCAGACCAGTTAGCACGCCAAAATGTTTGGTTCACTTGAGAATTTACTTCCATCTAGTGTGCTTGCATGTAGACAAGCACTAAAAAGCAAGTATTTAATTTGCAAGTGTTACAGTAGCTTAGATCACTAGTAGGAGACCACTGTGAGGGCTGGACAGAGATCCAAGAGCTTCCTAAAACTGGGATTTGTCTTAAGCATTAGACTTTCATCTCCCATATACTTAAGATTAAATGGCTATTTATACCTATAGTACAGTATTAGTTTCTGTATACCCAACTAAAGCTAAAGTTGGGTAAAGAAGCCAACATTATCTTGGTGTTTTTTTGCTGCTGTGCTATTAAATAACCGCATTTACAATCCATTCGTATATTGGAGCACAGTGCTGAACCAGTTAGAAAGGGAGCATGGGTCAGTGTGATCACTTCTTTGCTTCCATCCTTCTCAGGCAACATGATGAGCAGAGCATCTCTGCCCCTCCTGTCCCACTTTGGGCATTGGCACACTGCTCAGTCTTTCTAAGACGGCCGCCAGCTCTCCCATGCACCCCATAACAAAAAGAGAGAACAGACGTGTGACTGGCTAGCAATAAGATATAGAAAGATGTCTGCTTTTCTCTTGCTCTTACCTGTGTTGACAGAACCCAATTCACTGCTGCACAAATGCAGACAAGAAAAGATCTTGTTTTGAGAGGCTTGATACGGTTACAATAGCTCTGGCACAGACATCAAACCCATTCAATTTTTATCTACAAAATGAAAATGGCCAAGGAGGGGGTTGTCAACAGATGTTACAGAAATCATCATCTATGATACAATATTTGTGTGCGTTGGCTCTTTCATCCCGCAGTGCTGGGAGCCTGCATTTCAAAAAACATGTCCTGCTAGCACAAGAAATCACTAAAATGTTATTGCTCTCTCTTTTTTGCCTTCTTTTATATTTTCGGGTCTTTTCCCTTGTTCTTGATTACAAAGGACAAGTGCATGAAAGCAGCGTCTTGGTTTCCTAGGGGTTCATCTGCTCCTGCTGCTATTCTTCACCTGAAGTCATAATCTTCTCTTTGTGACATTTCAGTTGGTTACTTTGCTATTGATTATCATTTCAGAGGCAGATACAAGGGGATTATGAATTCAGAGGTGGAATACACAACAGCAGTGGAAGTTTTCTTTAGAAACCGAAACCCTGTCCTTTTATTCAGATGTCCTGAGGAGAGAGGATTGCATACAAACAAATACAAGTTTTAGAAGAAGGGTTGTTTTTCAATAATTTTTTTCTCAGAGCTCTGCTATGATGAGTTGGGTCTTCACTCCCCTCCACCTCTTCTCTCTACGCTGACACACACATGTGCATACACACATGTATGCACATGCACCCCCCCCACACACACTCATACAAAATTGTTCACTTTGAAAAAAATATTTGTATTTCCTCAGTGCTCTCAGAACAAGAAGGTACAGGTGGCAGATGCAATGGATCTATATCTCGTGGTGTTCTTGAGAGCTGGCTAAAAAACTGGGCCCTACGCTGAGTTATCTAACCCAGTTGGACTCTGGTTAGCAGGGGGCCAGGGAGGTTTTAGGAGTCAGCAGGGTGTGTGTTTTGTTTGATTCAGGCCCACCAATGAGGGGGAGGGGTGAAGGGAGTAATTGAAGTGGCTGCAGGGGCCGGAGCCCTGGGCTGTTTAAATTGCCCCCAGTGTGCTCTGAGCAGCACTAAGGACTGGCCAGGAAGGAGGAGCTTTGCGGCATGATCTGGGTGGTGCTGAAGGCTGGCTGACCCCAGTCCCACCCCTTCTGCCTGAGGCCTTGCCCCTTTCTGGGAGCATTAAGTCGAGCCCTTCCCCCTCCCCCCATGTTGCTGATGCTTCTGCTATGGGGATGGATGAACGTATTAGTATCTCTCTGGTGGGAAAGTCCCAGTGTACAATAATTCTGGGAAAGCTGGGCCTACTCTCTCCCAGCCTTTCAGTCCAGATTTACTAAATCACTGAGACGCTGTGCTCCAAGTCATGTTCACGAGTGGGCAGAGTATTTCTGAGGCGAGACGGGTACTTACTCAGCTTACATTGGAAGGCACTCTTGGAAGTTTTTCATGATAGGTGTTAAAAATGCACCCATCGATGTGCTCAGCTGGTCCTCTCCTTTGCACCAAGATGAGGGTCTTTCCTTATATTAATCAGTGTCCATAGGGATTGCTCTCAGAGACTGCTCGAACCTCTGAGGTTCCAGAATGCTCAGGGTAACTTAGTGCTTAGTTAATTGCCCATGATCTAGTGGGTAACGATATGTTCTGCATATGCCCAGTCACATATTAGTACCTCCCCTTCTCTTCCTCACCGTATACATCACATGGTACATGGATTAATTAACTCTCTGTGACACAGATTGTATCTTCTGTTACATCTACATAAGGTGGCCTTGATCCCAAAAGAGTCAAAATCCCCTGGACCTCCATCATTTGTTAGTGCTTATACCATAGGAAAGAGAAACAATACCACGTGACTACGATGGCAAATCACACAGCAGCAGTCATGAATAGCACAGACAGTTGATGAACAATCCACAAATCAGTTTATTCATTCCACAACAAATATACCATGCAACAAACTGGTAAAAATCAAAGTCTGCCGGTGGACCGAAATTAGGGCTTAATTTGTTGATTGAATTGTTGCCCCGGAGTAGTTTTCCAGATGTATATACAAGTATTCACTAAAAAGAGGGGGAAATGCTTTAGCTAAGCAGACGATTTCTCTAGGCTAGCTCCTCTTGTTAATGAAAACCAAGCAAAAACCAGGCACATTAAACATTCCTCCTCTTATTTCATAGACGACCATTAGTCCACTGGAGAATGCCATTGAGACAATGTCCATGACAAACGAGAAAATTCTGATGATGATTAACCAGTACCAGGGTGATGAGAACCTTCCCATTAATCCTCTCTCCATGCTTCTGAATGGAATTGTTGACCCAGCTGTCATGGGCGGTTTTGCTAAATATGAAAAGGTAAGGGTTCTAATTGCTGTAAGGTCGTCTTCATAGATTTTTCTATTCTCATTAATGATGATAGCCCTGCTTCTTCCTCTGCCTACTGATTGTCAAAAGCTGGGGTGGGAGATACTAGGATGGGGACAAAAAAAAGCTGAACCTAATTAATTGGAAGATCCTCAGAATCTGGTCACATATGACCCAAAGTCTCCTTTAAAAGTTGACTCTAACATGGATGCTCAACATTTGCATGCAGGTTTCCATGTAAGATGGGAGGATACCATTACGCATGATCAAACAAAATAGCTTTGCTTACCTCAACTGGTTTGGCCTGTGATAAATCACTGCAAGTTCTGCTTCTGGCAGACACAGAGTTAGCGTATCTCTTACCTTGCTAACTGCTTTTCCCTGTCACTGCAGCCTTTTACAAAGCAGTTTTTGTTTTAAGGAAATGTACTTTGTTTTGACAGTGTGGTACATGGAGACTCATCCACTTAAGGAACTCAGTTATTGAAGATCTGTCTCCAAGAGAGCCTCATAACAAAATTTGTGGAAGGGATATTAACTCTCATGCATCAAGGCTGAAGACCATCTCTAACTATTAGAGATTACAATGAGACTTAAATGTCACAGATCTGTGGAGCTCTTGCCCCTAGTACTGGCTGTAGTCAGACAGGATTATGGGACTAAGTGGCCTATATCCATTTGTTCCCTTGCAATCCAGACCTCTGTCCAAACCTATAGACGTCCTGGAAGTTTCTGCACGCCATTTCAAAAAGGCATTCATCTGCATGATACTCCCCAGACCTGGAGTGAGGCCATCTGCCATAACACAGCTGTTTGTGTGCTATCTTTTACTTTGGGCTGTGAAAGAGGTGCCCAAGTTATGAATTGCTTTAGTATAGGTATGTGTCCCATAGTGGCAGGTTGAAACGTTTAACTGGTCTCTAACCGATCATCCGTGAGGTGCGCTTATGTGAGCCACACAAAAAAGGCGCCAATTGTTGATGAATAACTTGTGGTGCTCCAAATTCAGGGGTGCCGCTAACTGAGGGAAGAGTTCATTAAAAACCCTTGAAAACAAGAGGTTGGCTATTCAAGGTGGCCGTCCTTGAGCTCAAAAGTGTGAAATGCCCTTTGAGCCTCAGTTGGTTTACTAATAAAGCATCCTCACAAGCAGCTGTGCTATAGGCAAGTGGATGTCTTATCATTCGATTGGCGCTAGCTAGAGTTCTGTAGTGATCACTGGCTCACACGGGAGACAGCATTAATTCTTTTTCATGTGAAGAAGGACTGAATGATTTACATGCCCCTCACAGGCTTTCTTCATAGAAGAATATGCCAAAGACCATCCGGAGGATCAAGAAAAGCTGAACAGACTCAAAGATCTGATTGCTTGGCAGGTAATGCCATATTGGCAGCAATTTTCTGCAATTTTCCTGGCTATTCCTTTCTTCCATTTATCAATTTGCTTTCCATTGTAAGTGTGTCATGTGACCTACATGATTCCGTGATTTTTAGATCTCTGTTTCCCTCTCCTCCTTTTTTAAAAGGGGGGGGAGGAATCAACATTGTAGCTAGAAACTAACAAACTGGCTTGGTGCTCCATTACTAAAGGGTTTTACAGTGGGCTTCTATGAAATCATTCCCTTTACCCTGTCATTAATCTCCGGTCCTGCGGACACGTGGGATTGCAGAGAGGAGGGAAGAGAGGGGTATTAATTTGAACCAATTCGGGCAACACAAAAGGAGACTTAAGCCCCTCAGCAACATGTATAACTGGAAATCTTCTTTACAGACAAACTTTCTGAGATGATGGATCAAATTACACAGCCATGAGTTGTCTTCTGAAACAGAGTGGGGACAGATATAATTTTGTAGGGGATCTAGAGATAGCCTCCTTTTTATTTTTAAAATACCTGCCCTTTTTTTTACAGTTTGATGCATTACAAAAGAAATATTTTTCCTCCTTGATGGGCTGGTTAGCAGTGTCCAGAGAGGGGTATGAGTGAAAGGTGAAATACCATGAGACTCAGAGAAATCACCCTACCACCTCTGTACAGTTTGAGTGAAGATCCTGAACAAGAGACCACAAAGATACCCTCTCCAGAACATCTCTGGGATGGTTTGCCTACTACAATTTGCACAAAATGAACTCCCCTTATAGCTACTGGGTAACATTTTACATTCTAGCAGACGTCCCCATAGACAAAACTGAATGTGTAAGAAAACCATATAGATGGGAGAAGGGGAACTTAAAAATATTAGAAAACAGTTCACCAGTTCACCCTCATTTTTAGCATCCCTCACACATTTTTAACATCCATTGTTTGTCATATTTCTGGAGTCAAAAGCCGTAATGGAATTTTTGGTGGCTTAGGGGCTGTGCAGTGCATGTCCCGTATCACTTGAATGATTGCTGCTGCACATCCTTAAGCAAGGCTCAGCTCCTCCACCAGCCTAGAGGAGAGGCAGTAAATACTTCATAAAGTTTTTCTTTGTAGAGAAAAACCAGAATATTCTACCTGTGCGAGCTACATTCCAGCTATTTCTTTCTTATGTTTAAAGTATACTTGCTAAGCAAGCCAACCTGTGGCTTCCCCTGGTTCTCAAAGAATACAACACATCTACTGCAGGCAGTGTCACAAAAGCAACATCAGAGTCAAGGGAAATAGCTTTCCTATTGTCCTACACTATTTGGTGCTACAATAGAGGGGAAAAAAGAAGCCCGACTTAAGGAAATATCAGAGCTATTTTTAAGAGCTCGTCAAAACAGTTAATGCTGCTACAAAACTGTACCTGGGACACAGAGTGACTGTGGGATAGAAAACCTTCATTTTAAATTTCTCTGCCAATCTATAGCCATTGCTGTTTGTGAATACTTCCCCCTCTCTGCTCAGAAATGTAAACACCATGAATTAAAGAGAAATATACTGTACTTGCTATGAACAGAATAGGCATAAAATCATTACACTAAGTTCATGTGCAATATTAAAATATGTGCATGATCCTTAAATGTCCTGAACCCTACTAGTGGGTTCCTTTTCTCCCCTAACATGGATGGCTGGGAAATATTATTAATTAGATGGTAATTCTCTTACCAGTAATATATAACTCTAGATTTCTTTTGATATGTCCTGCATATCCCTCTTTCTACTATATCTATGAACCAGCTATATTACATATTTCCCGTCACTGTAGTATTAGAACAGCTCTCCAATGGTCATGAAATATGGTTCACAACACCCCTGTGAGGAAGGGAAGCATTATGTCCATGGGACAGCTAAGGAGGCAGAAGGTCTTGATTTATCTGTTCCTTTCTCTAACCACATGTGACACTTCCAAATATTTTTTTTTAAGTTTCCTCAACTGCATCTTGTTGAATTTTAATTGATCTGGTTTTCGGGCTCATGGTAAGTGATGGCCACCAAATGTGACAGACTTGTCTCCTGGATGCCCTTCACCCTGATCTGCACAGTGTCCTCCCTCCTGACAGTTGGAAATACTGAACGGATACCCCACATTGTAGTCAATTCAAGACAAACCACAGTGGTTGCAATGTTGTTGTACAATGTCCATAGGCCCCAGAACTGTAATATAGACTCTTCCCTGTTAGTCCCACTGAGAGGACTAGAAGATTGTCCATAAAAGAGGCAGGCAGAGAATGAACTTCCATAAAATACACTGAGAGCAATAAGGATTGTACAGTGTTAATGTGATTTTCATCACACAACACATAAGCGGCTAATGCATTACTTAGAACTAGCTATGAGGTTTCGGTAATGCAGCAAAAAGGTTATTTGCAATAGATAGTTACATGTATAGGGACTAAATCTCACAAATAGCCTTCTTAAAGGACTCAGGAGTGAGTAAGTGCCCTCACAGTTGAGGAGAAGAGTGGGCTAGCGTCACTGCATGGATTTACTTGTTTACTGTTGTTTACACAGCACCCAAAACTACGCCACACATTTTACAGAATAACTAGAGAGGAGAGATGCAGTCTTTTCTCTGGAGAGCATGTAGTCTGATGTAAGAGTGTAACAACGGAAGTGGGGAGGCAGAGGAGAAAGGTCACAGTAATAAGATGGTGTTCGCTTCACCCTGGGTTCATTGAGATAGTGTATTTATTTATTTTGGTGGAAGGAACTCCAGAACTTAAGGGATTTCATATGGGATTTGAATGAAGAGATGATACTGTTTGGGTGAGCAGGGGTAGAAAGGGGCCCCTGGCAGCCCGGAAGACCGATAGCTTTCCAACAGAAGAGAGGGCTTGGAAGTCGGGAGTGTGACAGCCATTTGGATCTTTGTGCTCCTAACGGTCCTGTCTATGCTCCCTAAGAAAAGGCCTTTGTTAGCTGATGAGTTAGTATTGGAAAGAACCAAAACTCCCTTTCACAAGTCATGTGAGTGCCCATAATTGAACTCACAATATTGTTTCTATGAGCAGAACCAGGGATTTTCCCAGGCTCTTTCACTTAGAGAATCCAAATCTTATAATATGGAAAAACCTTTCAGTCGCCAATGAAGTAGCTCACTCAGATATAGCCTGTTCCAACCAGTTAGCCAGCAAGCTGGCTTTTCAGAAGCCCTTTCCAATTTTCAGTAAGCTGCCTAGATGCCTCTTCAAGTTCCCAGGGCTGACAGATGTATTCTAGCTGATGAATCTATTAAAAGTCTCAGCAACAGTTTTGCAGTTGACCTGGCAGATTCTGTAAATGGAGGGAGGGGAGATTGGCAGAACCAGTTTCATATTCTTGCTTTTTTTGTTTTATTCAAGATCCCTTTCCTTGGGGCTGGAATTAAGATTCATGAGAAAAGGGTTTCAGAAAACCTTCGTCCCTTCCATGACCGTATGGAGGAGTGTTTCAAGCACTTAAAGATCAAAGTAGAAAAACAATATGGAGTCAGAGAATTGGTAAGGGTCTCCATTTATTTCTCTTCTCTCTGCTACACTATCCTTTATTTAGTGTGTGCTCTGTACTTTTCCCTGAAGCAAAAGTGCCTCTTGCATACTTGTTACTTAAGGGTTGTCCAGTGATCTGAAGGCACCTGAATCTTAGGGTGCATCTACACAACAACGTTATTTTGGAATAATGGCTGCTATTCTGAAATAACTATGCAAGCATCTACACAGCAATTCCGTTATTTCAATATAATTTCGAAATAATGACGGCTTATTACGACTTCTGTAAACCTCATTCCACAAGGAATAACGCCGCTTCCGAAATAGCTATTTTGGAATAGCGGTAGTGTGGATGTGCCACTGCTGCTATTCCAAATAGCTCCTCCCCAGGCCATTCAAAGTAATTACTCCCCAGTAATTACCCCTCAGGCTCTAAATCAAGGTAGTGCGTCCACATTAGGGAACCCTGCCTCAGGCTAATTTTGAGACGTGCTGTTTCAGAATGAGCTATTTCGGCATATTTCTTCTGGAATAGCTTATTTTAAAATAAGTGTGCAGTGCAGATGTACCCTTACAGTCAGAGCATTAATTAGTTCCCTGATGCACCAAACATCCCCATTTTAAGGTTTGGAATCCTTCCCTATCTCTGCTGAACTGGCATTTCTTTTTCACATTAGAAAGAAACGGAAATAAACCTTCTGACAACATACCATGACACATTTCTTCCCTCTTTCAAATTCTATGCAGTGCAGGTTGAACCTCTGTGGTCCGGGACACTCTGGTCAGGCATCATCCGTGGTGCAGAAGGACTGTGGATGTTGTGGGACTAAAAAGCCCCAGCAGCAGAGGTTGCCAACGGCTCAGAGAGGAGCCCGCCGGTGGGGCCAGCTGGTCAGCAGATCCCCTGGGGCACCAGAGCCCGCAGCTAGCGGGGCAGGGAAGCTGGAGGGGGCCCAGAGCTCATGGAGCAGTGGAGCCCACAGCCAGTGGGAGCGCTGGTGGGATGGCAGGGTTGCCATGAGCTCCAGCAGGGCAGTGGGACTCTTGTGAGCTCTGGCAGGGCTGCTGTGACCTCTGTTGGGGTGGATGGGCTCCGTCGGGTGGGGCTGTGGCGAAGCTGTGGCAAACTCCAATGGGGCTGCCATGAGTCCCAGCAAGACAGTAGGGCTGCCACGAGCTCCGGCAGGGCTGCTGCGAGCTTTGGAGAGGTGGCAAGGCTGGTGCAGCTTACGGGGTAGGGAGGCCAACCCCCCCACCCAAGCCTTCCCTGGTCTGGCAAACTCCCTTGTCCAGAACCTGTCAGGTCCAGAGGGTGCCAGACCAGGAAGTTCCAAATGGTAACTCTGAGCTTTGGTCCATACTTGATGCACATAGATGCTTCCCTTCACTTGGCTGATTCCAACCAGGTGACCCTACTTCTATTCCCAGATAATTCTGTCTGCAAAACAAGTCTAAATATCTGAACATTGGTTCAATTGTTTGTTGGTGTTAGAAATTAGACCCTTGTTGTTTGGGGATTGAAATTGTGCTGCTCCTAGTATACATTTATCTTTGATATTTTACTTGCTGATTTGATTGTTGTTCTGGAGAAACACTTAGGCTACGTCTAGACTGACTTGATTTTACAGAAATCCTTTTAACGGAAGAGTTTTTCCGTTAAAAGTATTTCCTCAAAAGAGCGCCTTGATTGGCACGGATGCTTTTGCGCAAAAAGTGCTTTTGCGCAAAAGCATCCATGGCCAGTATAGATGTGATTTTGCGCAAGAAAGCTCTGGCGGCCATTTTTGCCATCGGGGCTTTCTTACGCAAAAAATTCCTTTCCTGTCTACACTGGCTCTCTTGCACAAGAACACTTGCACAAGAGGGCTTTTTCCCGAGCGGGAGCGTCAAAGTATTTGTGCAAGAACACTGACAATCTTACATTAGATCGTCAGTGTTCTTGCGCAAATTCAAGCGGCCAGTGTAGACACCTGGCAAGTTTTTGCGCAAAAGCGACTGCTTTTGCGCAAAATCTTGCCAATCTAGACTCACCCTTAGTGTGGCAAACTTCTCCCCTGCAGCTTTGGCATTGTCCAGTGATGGAATCCTGAATAATGCAAATTGAAGCCATTTATGTCAATAGATTTCCTCTAATTCAGTCCCCTGGAGGCAGCCTCACAACAAGGAGGAGGCATAACCCAGTGTCCAAATGCTGAAGTCTTCAAAAGCCACCGGGATCAACTTTTGTAAAAATAAAGAGCAACCTGACTTTCACTTGAGAAGAGAGAGACTAGAATGTACCTCTCTGGTGAATAACCCCCTCTCCTTCTCGCACCAAGCTCTCTGTTCTAGGCCTTTCATGGTTTGACAGAATCTTCACTGCCTGTGCAGCTGTGATGGCTCTTGGGGTATGCAGAGAGTCAGTTGTTTCCCCCTGCTTGCTGGTGCTTAGCTGGGTGTCAGCTCTCTGACCTAGCATGGCTAACACTTTCCTCTGGGCTATGCCAGTCTTTGCTTTGCCGTGCAGGTTAACAACAAGTGCACCCCAGTCCTTCAGCCCCTTTGAAACATCTACCTGTTGTGTTCAGCCCCTTATTCACTGACAGGGGTGCCAACAGCCTGGCTCTGTGCTCCCAGAAGGGGCAGGGCCTTGAGCAGAAGGGACAGAGCCTGAATCAGCCAGGCCTCTGGGCTTCCCAGAGTGCAGCACCATCCACCCCTAGCCCTCACATTTGCCCAGAGCATGTGGCCTGGTGCTCCAGAAGCGATTTAAAGGGACCAGGGCACCTGCCACTGCCCTTGCCACAGTAGCACTGGTGGCAGGTGGGACCCCAGGGCTCCTTTGAATCGCTGAGCCTTGGGCCAACTTGGCCCCCCCTCCTTGTCAGCAGGCTTGTCCAGCGAATAATCATAGTAACATCAGGTATGTGGCTTGCAAGGGAACAGTATACAGGCCAACTTGAATGAATTAACCTACAATCAGCTCCTTAGATAATACTGTAGTTTCTAGTGAAAAGAGCCATAAATTCAGTATCAAGATGTAAGAGAGCGAGGAATGATAATGGAGACAGCAGGACTGCATTGAAAACAAAACTGTAACAGGCTTTCTAGAGACTCAACTTTCAGACAAAGTTCAGCTCAACCAAAATGTCCTTTTGCAGCATGGGCACAAGCAAGGCTGGTCGGGATCCCGTTTTCATGAATGTCCATACACTTCCTAGGTGCAGGATAAAGGGACGTGTTTTTGCCTTCCTCTTAAAATTTCCTAAGTTCATCATCTGCCCCCAAGAGACAGGACAACCCCCTTTCACTCATTCTTCAGAGATTTGTCTCTGTTGACTTTGTACTCAAATAGAGCATTCATTTTGTTGGCTTACGGTGCTTAATTTGCATGGGAAAAAAGAAACAAGTGAAAATGCTTCCTTTGTCTGGTAAAAACTTATTCATCAACGCTGCCTTGATTCAAACTTTTAGGAACACATTTGTCCATATATTTATATTTATATTAATGATCAGTGTGATCATGGCTTTCATTTAAGATCTCACATGATATTTGGGTGAACCCAAGGATCAGAATATTCTCGTAATCCTTGTTAGCAGTTGACACTGAGGGATCTTCAGATCACAACAATGTAGCATGAAATATGCTAATTGACAAACCGAACAGTTTATTCATCTAATCCCTGACATGTATGACCAGTGTCTACAGTGACCTAAAATAGCTCTTTACATGTCAATATCACCCTTCTCATTCTGAGCTCTTTTCCTAACCTACGGTTCAGCATATTTCAAAACAATATATTGTGTGATATTTCAGAGTACAGTTGTAGCCAAAGATATGTGATGCCTATGCATATGTGATTCCTGTTATTTTATCACTGCTCAAGAAGTTCTTTGTAAATTAATAAAGTTAGTGAATTGCAGTGTTTCATCCATGTTATCACATAAAGAGAAGACAGTTAGCTTGAAATGGAGTATTATTTCCCTTTTATCAGACCTAATTCTTTTTCTGGTTGCTGGTATAAGCTTTTTGTTTAAAAGCTGGCTGCTTCCATTGTGTCTTATCAAGGCACTTTGGGAGCTCACAGGATGAGAGGCAATTCTCACGGCGCATAAACTGTGAAAAGTGTTTGGAAATAAACTTTGGAACGATAAACGGCTTTTCTGAGCCTCTTAATGGAGGAGCTAGTCTTAACGCAAAGCAAGAGCATCAGAAACCAACAGGCTGCGAGTCCGGTGTAGGGGATTATAAACCAATTCCAAAACAGATTCCAAACTATCAGAAGATTGAGCAAACAATTCCGAACAATCAGAAGACTGAGCAAACATGGTGATCCTCACATTTGTTTTCAAAGTGACTCTTGTGTTATTAAACCAGGATGGAAAGTCATTCACAATGTGCATGTGTTGGGAAATGCATTGACACCTGTGACATTGTAATGATGAACTAAATTGGGGAATATTCACACTTACACAACTCACTTGAGGCAATATTTCAGCTGAGAAAGCGGAGGGCCTGCCTGAATACGCAGTGTAATTGTAGATCCTTGGATCCACCACTCGAGAATGGGAGCTGACACTGCCATTTAGACCTATGTTGAGAATTGGCCAAGAAACTTGGGCCTTGCTCCTACCTACTAGAGAGACCAGAAAGGAAGGAGTCACAGTCATCATCATGGAAATAATCTTCACAGGAGCTGATAACTTGCTTCACAAAGAATAATGAGCTGTTAATAGCTCCATTGCTCGATTGCAGTGACCAATCCTGGCTAATAAGAGAGACTTGGAGTCACGCCCCCACCTTTTCATCTCAGGTCATGGTATTTGCCTGATTTAAAGGAATGGAAATGGATGGAGCAGCCATTATGACCAAAGCAAATTGTGGTAACCAGATTGGATCTGACCTGGCCAGCCGGTCCTGTTGCATTCATTTTCAACCTGTATGTTACAAAGAAGAGAGGAATCTCAAGCTATGTCTACACTACAGAGTTTTTTTCAGGAAAACGGCCATTTTTCAAAAAAAACTTCACTTACATCCACACTGCAATCATGTTCTTTTGGAAAAAAATCGAAACAACAGAGGGTTTTTTTCCAACATTGGTAAACCTCTTTCTACGAGGAAGCGCTCTTTCAGAAAAAGGCATGTGTGGAAGAAGGAGGTCTCTTGAAAGAAAAGGAAAGAGGAAAAAGCACAGGTGCCTTGGTGGCCAGTCCATCCATAGTAATCACAGCTTAAATATGAGATAGTGTCCATTCAATGTGGACGCTATCTTTCAAAAAAGCAGATTGCTTTTTCGATGCGCTTTGGCAGTGTGGACGCTCTCTTTTGGAAGAAGTTTTTTTGGAAGATCTCTTCTGGAAAAGCTTCTTCCACAAGAAGCCCGCAGTCTAGACGAAGCCTCGGTCAGACAACATGAAAATATGAAAAGGGGAGAGGTGTTAGCTATAGAGAGGAAACAACATCTAGGCTTGGGAATAGAGAAACAGTTGGAGTGAGGACTGGCCAGAGCTATTTGATGAATCAATACGCTGCTTCTCTGCATTGTGTGTAATGCTAGCCAGCACCCAAACTCCTTTCTCCTTTGTGCATGTGTGTCTCAAATATAAAACGAACTGTCTCAGTTGTGCTTACCACATATCCTCCCAATATTCATTCTCACTCTGCCACTTAATTTGAGATCTGCGACTAAGATCCTGTCAAGGGAGAGTGAAAAAAAAATAAGGTGACGAAGTTACACTTATTAGTTAATTAACTGCTTCCTTCAAATCCAGTCCTAGACCATCCATGCCATCCTCCAAAGCTAGCCTGCCTCGCAAGGACTATTCATGGTATATTGTTCTCTTTTCTGTCTTGTAGCCGGATTTTGATGACAAGAGAGTAGGTCGGCCGAGGTCAGTGCTGAGATCTTACCGCCAGATGTCAATTATTTCGCTAGCGTCCATGAATTCAGACTGCGGCACTCCAGTCAAAATGTCCTCAGAAAGGTAAGTTGTTCATATCACACTCAACACTTCCACCTCCACATCTGGTCCTCATTCAGTGACATATGATCAAGTATAAGACCCCAGGAAAACCATTCAAGGAGCCAGACCAATGGCATCTCCTTTATAGTAAGCCAGCATCATTTTGAACCGAATCCAGGACTACTCCAGGTGCTGAGCTGTAAAATTTGATGCACTGTTCCATCCGGGGAAGGACACAATGTACTGTAGAAAACCCGTCTGAGTTGAAGATGAGAGTGAGAATTTGAAATGCGTTTCTGTGGTGTTAGAATATCATTACACAAGTATTTAACAGGTGCAGGGGGGGGGGTTGCTGTTTTATGTGTAGAGTCTCCTTTAAAAATAATGTTTGCAAGTTTTCATTTATGAAATAACGTGACCATTTTACATTTACGTTGATTCAAGTTTTTCTTTGTAAATATGTTTGGCCCTCCCCCAAGGTGTGGCCCAAGCCTCCTCTGTTTACTTCTTTCCTCTTCTCATGCTGGCTGGGTGCTGGGCTCTCTTCTGGTGCCTACTGTCTCCTCATGCACAGAGGGAAGAAAATCAATATGACTAGTTGGCAATGAATGGATAGCCCAGGGGTGGACAAATACCGGCCCCGGGCTGGATCCGATCCACCAGGGTTAGCCTCTGGTGAGCCACCACTTCTATATTTACCTGCGCCTCCACAGGTATGGGCAATTGCACCTCCCGTTGGCCATGGATCCCTGTTTTTGGCCAATAGGAGCTGCGGAAAACAATGTCTGAGTCCACGCTGCTTCCCACAGCTCCCATTGGCTGGGAACGGCAATCTGCAGCCAACAGGAGCTGCAGTCACATATACCTGTGGAGGCATAAGTAAATATAGCAGTGGCAGCCCGCCGGGGCTAACCCTGGTGAGCCACCACCATTTTATTGTCTGCCCCAGGATAGCCCATTACACAAGGGGAAATAAAGTCTATAAACAGAAATTCCATCAAAAGAATGACACCCCCAAAATAACAGCAGCAGAAACATCATTGGTATAGGAAAATACGATGTGGGGAAGGAAAGATTTACAGTTACTAATAAATATTAGACACTAATAATTAAACCAGTCCCCCACCTCACAATACTTGTAATTCATCCGAGCCATCAACTTCATCCCGGGCATCTTCTCTGGCAGATAGTACACTGAGTTTGAGTCCTAAGGCTAGATCTCACAGCTGTGCAGAGAACCTGTTTTGTGGGGAGTGGGAATGTAGCACAGCACCCTCGAACTCTGATCTGTCTCAGCTTCCAAAACCAAACCAGAAACTAAATTGTTTCTCTGTCAGGCTGCCCTCCAGCTGGGTGTTCTGCAGGCTAGCCAGTGTCCAGATCACCCTATGCTGATTAGGCCTCAACCACACTATTGCACCAGGAAAGATTTGGTCAGATTAGAGAAGGTGCAGAGAAGAGCGACAAAATGATGAAAGGTCTAGAAAACATGACCTCCGAGGGAAGAATGAAGGAACTGGGTTTGTTTAGTCTGGAAAAGAGAAGACTGAGAGGGAACATGGTTACATCTTTCAAGTATCTGAAAGGTTGTTACAAGGAAGAGGGAGAAAAAAATTCTCCTTAACGTCTGGTGATAGGACAAGAATCAATGGGCTTAAATTGCAGCAAGGAAAGTTTAGGTTGAACATTAGAAAAACTTCTTAACAGTCAGGATGAGTAAACACTGGAATAAATTGCCATCGTTGGGAGACTTTTAAGAGCAGGTTAGTAAACCCCTTCACGGATACAAAATTTGTATCCACATCTGTATCTGTATCTGCAAAAATCAGCCACAGATATCCACATCCATATCTGCAAATGTGGATACCCACAGATATAAAGTGGATAACTGCAGGATTTGTAGGGCTTTATAGGTTAGACAAACACAGGGATGGTCAGGGATCATCTAGATGGTGCTTGGTCCTGCCATGAGTGCAGGGCATGGGACTTGATGACCTCTCGAGGTTCCTTCCAGTTCTCTAATTCTATGCAGAAGCTTCCCTATTGGCCTCAGTAGCAATTTCCAGTTCCTTCTGTCCCAATGTGAGATTCCACATATGGTAGGAAATGGTGTCAGAGGGCTCTGGTAGCTATTATAGAGAGCCACCTTTTGTCAGGGTCCCAGTCTGGTTGCAAGAGTCAGCCAGTTTGATAGTGTTTGCAAACACAGAAAGCAGGGCATGGTGCTGATTCAGAAGTCACACACTTAATCTGAGGAAAGTTCATTTTTGCACAGAGAGTTCGTGAGGTAAATTACATCCAGGAAGATAGGTTAAAGCCACCTATTGTTTTGCATGTGGTTTCTTTCAATCAGGGGCAATACATGGGGTGGCAGAAAGGGTCACATGGTCATTTGTTACCAAATGCCAAGGGGGGGAGGGAGAAGGAGCTCTTGTGGCCATACTACCCGGCTGTTGTACTTGGTAATTAGATGGGGAGAATTTGGGGAGGGGATGAGGTGACACAGCAGGTGTCTCCTGAATCCCAAGCAGCCTCCGGCCACACTGCTCAGACCGCTGCCCAGTGTGCTACAGCACGGGGTGTGGGGGTGGGGAGGGGCAGCTGCACTTTCTCAGGCAGTTGCCTTTGGCCATGTTGCTTGGGATGGGGCTTGCTTGCCTGCTGCAGTGCAGCAGGATGGACCCCTCCCCCCGTCTGAGGGAATGTGGGATGGGGAAGAGATGCGATGGGGAGAGCCACGGAAGGGTGGCGTTGGTGTTGTGTCACTCCTCCCTAGTCACCTGTTCTCTCCAGGAGAAGTGGGCCATATTTCCACAGTGAACATGCCTTGGTTGTGACTGTTGCCTCCATATACACCCTCCTGAAGATTTAGGGGAATTGGGCCTGTATCTGGAGATGGGTCCATCTGCAACGGAGTGAAGAAATCAATCCCAGAAGCCAGAGGGGATGTGTGTATGAGAAGGGACGGCTACGCTTCTGTCCTAACAGGCCCAGCCATCAGAACAACATCTTTTGCTTTCGGCGCCCATGTAAAATACCCCATAGGATGTTAGAGCTGTCCCTATACCCTGTAGGTGCCCTAGAGCTGACTCATGAACACTTCATCGTTTTTGTTGCAGTCAGATTAATATTTAACACCCTCTGTGACATTAAGACATTTGGATGGCTCCTGTGAGGTATATGTTAGTAGACAGTTGCGGTACTTTTCATTTGCCACTGATCTGCAGTACAGTGCAGAAAGTCAGCATGAAAGGTAGCCATGACCAATGCTCCCTCTAATTTTTCCATCCATGTGCAGAATACATTTTATTGTTTGCACCGAGGTATGTGCAGATGTGCACCACCAGTAGAAACTCATGCTGCTGGCTCTGGGCACTGTGGGTCTCTGCTAATCAGCTAAGGGGCATAGCCACCCAAGTGCTCAGCTTACAAGAAACACTGACCGTGACTACATTTGTGTCACCTTCGGTGACCTTTATAATAGAACGGATTACGTTTTGTTTCTGTTTTTATTTTCTACAGCTTTGAACTGGAAGTACCACCACGAAAAGCAACCAAATCAGAGTCAGAAGAAAATGTCCTGCAGACAAACACTCACTCGGAGGTTAAGTTGAGAAGATCCAGGAAGAGAACAAAACGAAGCAGCGTGGTATTTGCAGACGAAAAAACAGCACCTGATCTCTCCGAAATGAAATGTGTATGTTACCAGCCCAGAATATTTTCTACTAATTCCCTAATTTCCAGCAGATGTCTTTCAGACATTTGTGTGCCTCTTGGCCACTAAAATAAACAGTGTTTTATTAAAGGCCACTCAAAGCCAGCGTTGTGAAATCCTCATGGCTTTGCCACAAAAGAAAACCCACAAGAGACTGAAGGCCAGATTCTGAGCTGGTGTAAATCAGTGCGTCTCTACTGACTTCACACCAGTGAAGGATCTGGCCCTGAAGTTCCCGACTTTTGATGCCTGGCTAGCTAATGGTAGTATGCTTGGTGGGAGAGATGATGTAGTCTTCCTGAGGAGAAGCAAGTAGCTGTATTGACCCTGATGGTACCCCACTTCCAGTGGGGAGTATGTATGAACCCTGCACATTTTGTACCTTGTTACAGAATATGCAGCTGCTGGGAAAAGGCAAGTTTGCAAACTGTTCCTTAAACGGTGCCAAATTTGAGCACAGAGGTATTGGCTTCTCCCTTGTCCTATATATCATCTGAGTGCCTTCGTCAGACTAATGGACCATCAGGGTGACTTGCAGGATTTACACGGTGCCGTTTTTATAAGATCATCTTCAGAAGCCAAATGTTTTTGAGTGTGGAAAGAGATGGAATTTAAAAGCAAAAAGCTCCCAAAGGTTTAACTGCAGAAGCCCTGTCTAAATTCAAGCGTTAGGCAATCACTGAGCTCTGAACAAGGAGGTCAGGGTACATGTCATTTGATTAAAAATCTTTTGGAAGAAGCATTAAAGACAAGCGGAATTATTTCCCCTTATGGATCAAGCTGTTTCAGATCCCATTCAGAGACCACAGGCCTAATTCATTGTGGCTGTCACGGAGCTGACTAATGAAGCCCCACTAGGGATGCATTTGTCATTTTTAAGGCACGTGTAAAAGACCAAACACCTAAGTTCTAAAATCAATTAATTAAAAATGGTTTCCTCCTGTTTTCGCTTGCCAGAAGCCAGGCTCTGTGTTTTGGCACGCTCTGTTCATTCCAGAAGAGGATGTGTCACACTCTAAGGTGTAAAGTGGCCATTTTGGCCTCAGCTTCATTAAGTAAAGACAAAATTCAGGGGTGGGGAACCTTTTTTGGGTTGGGGGCTGCTGACCCAGGCAGAGGCCACACGCAAGTGAGAAGCTAAAACAAACCCCAAACAAAACCAAACACCCCTCACTGACTTGGTCCCTGACTGAGGAGGAGAAAAGAAGCTCCCCACATTCCCTTCACACACCAGAAACTAGGGAGGCCCAGGCTAGTAGATAAGCCACCCCTCAAATCTTACCAAATGTAAGACCTCCCTGAGGGCTGAATTTGGCCATCTAGCATGTACGTGCCTGGTGGACAGAGATACAGAACTCATAGAACCATAGAGCTGGAAGAGACCTCAGGAGGTCATCAAGTCCAGCCCCCTGCCCAAGGCAGGACCAATCCCAATGACCTACCCTCACAGAAAGAGGCCTGGGCTTCACTACATAATCCGGCCAACGTAAGGCACCTTATGTTGACCTGCTTGCAGTGGAGTACACGCTACAGCCTTGTTCCCACTCACATTAGTGCCTTGCAACATAATACTTCCACCCGCTCCCAGCTGGGTTACTGCCTGGAGGCTTCCTGTTCAGGGCGCGGAGAAGTCCAGCAGGGAGCTGCGCAGAGCTGAGAGCCTTGGTGAGGCTGTGCACAACCCTTAGAAGTAATGACTGCCATGGTTGAAATTGGACCCCACATAGGTTAGGGCTGTACTATAGACATGCCCAGAGAGAAGCCTGTGTCCATGGTATTACCTCAGGTGTTTTCAATATCAGTTGAGTGACACTGCTTCACTGGAAAATGTTTTCAGTAACGGTTTGGTGTCCTAACGTACACGATGCCGCAGACCCACTGTGAATCCCCTTTACCAGTGGGTTTTGCTGTCCTTTGGCATTGGCATTCCTCCATTTCTTAGCCACTTAGCTTAAGTCCCAATAACTGTTTCCCTCCCCCGGCTCCCCACTAACACAACAAAATGTCTCCAGTTTGGCCAGACATGAGACGTCTCTTTGTTCACACAAAGAATGCAGAGCTGCAAACTTGACAAAAATCAGGTATAAGCAAACTTTGGACAAAAAAATGACAGCATAGCTTAGTGTCCAAACCAAAGCAGGCTCACCAAGGCTAACAATTCCTGGTAAGGCTTCCTCCAAAACTTGGCTAAGTAGGAAACGTTTCCCAGTGGGAGCAAAGAGGGAGCACTTTGGAACAGCAGCAGCTGTTAAAAATAGGACAAAAATAGTCTGTTTTTGTTACCTGGGTAGTATCAACAGTATCTGCAGCAGAAACAGAGGACCTTTATCACTGTAGGCTTGGAAGATGTAAAGCTTTTCAGGGCACCATTAGATTCGGACAGTGTTTACTTGGCAGGCAAAAGAAAATTGCTTTGTTTTGTCTATTTTCTTTAAGGACTGATTTGGATGGGAGAATGCATTTCCATTTTAAGACCTAACATTTTAATGCTCTTCCTTGTCTGAATTATGATCTTGAGAAGAGAGAGAGCTTTATAAAGGGACAGCAAGTTTTTAAAAGAAAACAATATCTACGGCTACAGACCACAAACCCTAAAGAAGTGGTCACTGTTCATCAGTGATAGAATAATGCATCCAGTGAAAAAAAAGTCACTTTTTTTGTCTGAAAAAGTGGCTCTTTTATTTATATTTTTGTCTCAAATTATAAAAGCAGCATGTCTCTTTGAGCACCTAAGCTGGCAGCAGTAATGTTGCAGGGAAAATAGGGGAAAAAAGGAAAACAGTCTCATTTTACTTTCCGATCCAGTCCGGGTTGATGACAATATTATTCCATATACGGTAGGAATACTACCAGACAGTTCTAAATAGCCTGCAAACTATTGTATTGTCAGGTTTGGGGTTTAAATCTCTTTTCTCAGTCTGGAATAGGCAGAATGTCTGATTATAAATCAGCTCCAGAACATATACTTTGTAAATTGTACCTTTCAAAGTCTCTGAGGGCCAAGTTCTGTTACTTTCGATTACTTTGAAGTTTCTTACTTCACAAGAACAATCCCACTGAAATAAAATCGCTGTAATAAGGCATTATTCACTGTGAGTAAAAGTAACAGAACCTGACCTTGGTTGTCTCTCATATATAAGTTGTTAATTTTGCTTAGTTCACCCCTATTTGTTATATTTGAGTTAAATATTGACGGAAACCATTTTGTATTCGTTAATATACAGCTGTCAAGGAAACTGGAGTTTATGAGCGACACCAACCTCTCTGAACATATGGTGGCACCTCAGAAAACATCTGTTCTCAAGCAAATGAGCTTTGCCAGTCGTTCTATGCCGACTATACCAGGTATGCTAATTATTATATGAGCATTAGAGCGCTGCACTGTTTGCCAGCTATTAAACAAAAAGAAGAAAAAGAAACGTGAGTTTTTTGTTCTTCATTCTTTGCAAGCATTTGGATTTTAGGAAGGTTTTAGGGTTGAAACAGATTTGACGAGGACCACACTTAGGGTATGTCTAGACCGCTGTGCTATTTTGGGATCTATCTGGTATCCTGAAACAGCGTTATCCACATCTTAACAGCATGCCTGTTATTTCAAAATGCAATTGAAATAATGGGCTTGCTATTCCGACATCCTGGTAAACCTCGAGGATTAAGGGACTTGTCGGAATAGAGGTCTATTTTGAAATAAGCTTGAAATAAGCTACACAATTTGCTTATGTGTAGCTTATTTCAAACTACCGCCGCTGCGTAGACAAACCCGTACATGGCAGACCACGGCGATGCAAGTCTTAAAATAGGATAACTCATTTCATTATGCTGATGAGACATTATATAATTTCTGGAAAAATTAATAGCTACAAAGTCAAGTATTGCTTTGAAAAAACCTCATGGGCCCAGCCTCCCCTAAGATACGGAAAATGCCTCCCAAGTTTAAATGCTAATCTAATTCTCCTAGATGATTCCTGTTGTTGCATTTAAATGATGTAATAGAAGAAGTCTCTGAGGCTACACATAATTCTATGGCCTCACAGGGGAATTACCTCAGGCTGAGTCTGGAATAAGTCCACTGACTAAAAATTTTGGTGCAGAACAACAGACGTCTTATTAAATGAGCATCTGAGTGCACTGCAAAGGACTGCAGGATGAGCAATGACTAGCATTAGGCCATCTCTCCCTGCACAGCAGCACAATAAGGAACCAAGATTTCCACAGCTCCCATGGAGCCAAACACCATTGATTTTCCCTGCCCTTATTTCTGGAAAGGAGACATTTCTGGAATGTGTGGTCACAGAGCTAAATGTAGCAAGGATCCAAAAAAAAAAAAAGGTTGCTCTGTCCCCTGCTTTGGAGGGGGGAAAAGCCAGTGGGTTGAGATCAGTAATCATGCCCCAGGCAGATGTAGGGGAATATGGGTGTGTCGGTGGTGAGGCCCAAAAGTGAATACGCCAAGCCCCCTGTGATTGACAGCCAGGGAAGAGATGTTTCTGGTAGTTGTATGGCAGGTGAGGCCAGCAGGCAGCAGTTTCGTGAGTGGGGTTCTATTGGAGAACCCCCAAGTCCTACAGCAATGCAGCACCAGAGCAGTTGCCACCTCTGAGGGCATCAGCAGGGAAGGAAGGAATCCATATCCATGTCGAGCCTTCGAAAGGCAGAGATGCAAAGAACAGCCCCTTCAGTCAAAATGTGCCTGGATGGGGAGGAAGGGAGCAAACAAATGTATCAGTCACGTGGGGAGAATTACAAGGGCTGGGATAGCTGAACAGCTTCCCTGCCTGTGAAAACTAACTCTGGGCCTTTGCTCTCTCACTGCAGAGGCAGTAAATCTGTCACTAGTTGGTGCTCCTGCTTCTTGCATGGGGTGGCCCTTTGAACCATCACCGTAGTGACCAGAGGCGGTTGGGCGCTGTCCCTGTTCCTCAACACCCCCCCAGTCCCAGCAGTGCTAATTTACTTATTAATCCTAGCCACTGAGGCTGGGCCACTACCAACTCCAACCATCCCATGCAAAGCAAGGGTCAGAGGGAAAAAAGTGTAGTGGTGTACAACACATCATTCCAGCTGCCTAGTGAAGAACATTCCTTTGGGTAAAGCTGGGTGAATACCTGAATGAAATACTATTTAGAAAATAATCTGCAATGGTCATGTCCTTTGGACTTACTTCCCCGTGGTTATTTTTCATTTTGATCAGATTCATTTGCAGCAAAGGTGAATGTTGTCCTATCAGCTTCTGTACACTTTGCCCAGAGACCACGTTTGCAGGACTAGAGTTGACAGACCCTCTGGCTGGCTAAGACCTTATCTTGGCTGGTGCCTAAGAGTGTTGGTGGAAAAAGTTCAATTATTTTGGGGGGAAATTTCTTAAAAAAAAAAAAGTTCAAGTTATTTACTTTCAAATATCCTGAAAACATTTTTTCACCAAAAATCTAAAATTAAAAACTCAGCTATTTTTTGTTGTTTTTCAAAAATATTTTACTGAACATTTTTAGGTTCCATTTTTGATTAAAGGGAAAATGAAAGTGTCATGGAAAACAGAAATTTTCATGTCCTATTAAAAATTGGTTTTCTATCAGATCTAGTTAATTTCCACGGATGGTAGAGAAGGTGGCATTCATTAGGGTAAACAGGTCTCATGGGATTTCTGGCATTTCTGCCCCCTGTTGTCAAATTCTGTGCAGAACTAGTCTAAATCACAGCGTGGTAGATCAGACTAGCTCTCCCATTGCTGCTGCTGTCGGTGGAGCTGAACATGCGGTAGCAATGGTGGGACGCGTCTCTGAAGTAAAGATTAGTGTGAACAAGTGCCTCTTATTCAGCAGTTTACATTGTACATTCTGCCCCTTCATCTCTTTGCTTGAAGGGATAAAGGCTCTGGGTACAGTGAATTCAGATGTGTTAATTTATCTAGCCCTTGGGATATTGATAGATGCAATATTTTCCTTCAGTATAGCATAGCCTTTTCCCAGTCATAGGGTGTGTCTACACAGCAAAGTTATTTTGAAATACAGCAGTTATTTCTAAATAACTTTCTTAGCATCTACACAGCTATTCCGTTATTTCAAAATTCATTCAAAATAGCGGAGGGCTTATTTCGAAATTGGTAAACCTCGTTCCACGAGGAATAGTGCCAATTTTGAAATTGCTTTTTTGAAATAAGTGCTGTGTAGACACTTATTTCGAAATAGGGGGCCTCCGGCCCTTCCCAGGGTGCCTTGCTGGCTGCCCTGGCCACAAGGCAACTTCTGACCTGATGCCCTGCCGGAACTGGTTCCAACCAGCCTTAAATGCGATTCAACATCCACTCAGTGTGGACGTGCTATTTTGAAATAGAAAAATGCTATTTCGAAATGCATTTTGTGTGTAGATGTATTATTTCAAAATAAGCTATTTTGAATTAACTATTTCAAAATAGCTTATTTCGAAATAACGCTGTAGTGTAAATATACCCCTACTGACTGCCTATTTAAAATGGACCAACAGCAGGAGCTAGTCTTCTCCCTGCATAACTATTTTAAAATAGCAGCTGTCATTCTTCTTCCATTTGTACCAGGGTAAATCAGGTGGGACTCAGCTGCAAGCGGTGGAGTTATAAAAATCAATATCGAGCCAGCATTAGGAAAACAAAGCCAGGCCCAATGACTGTTTTGGATACAGTTTGAATGTAACTGTAACCAACCCCAGCCCTGGGTAAGGTAGTTTCCCCTTATGCTGCACTCCAGGTTTTATGGAACAGCCCACCTTTCCTTGGCATTATTCATTATTGTACACACTGCCCCGTGTACCGCTTTGTACAACTCACTTTCTTAACAGCCCATGCTTTGTTCCTCTTTCCAGGAATGACTCTGTCAGTAATCTGCACCCCGGTATCGGATGAAACAAATGCATCACCACGGTTAAGCCAGCAATTTTCCCCCTCTACCTCAGAGGGTGATAAGAAAACCCTGAAAAAAAAAAGAGTGAACCAGTTCTTTAAAACAATAGTAAGTGCTGTGTATGTAGAAGCCAAAAAAAATGCCTCAAAAATTGATCAAAAAGAATCCAAAGAAACTCCAAGCATGAAAGAAAATGAAACAAAGGGTTTTAAAAGCAAGAGGCCTCTGTGGAACAGAAACTTATTCAAAGTTTTACTTTCTCTTAAATTTCTGACATCCTTATGCTTTCCAGGCTAGAGCAGGATGTAAAATTTCCCTTCAGTCACCAAGAAAGCATATTTTTCTGCATTGTCCATAGCACAGTATATTTGGAGGTGCACTGCTCTAGCCATACCACAAGAGGTCTCATTTGACCTAAAACTTTTTTTCTAGCCTGATTTACGCAATGTCCCAATAGCAAAAACACGTATTTGTTGCATTTTTAAACGTATATTGGGCATCTGGCACTTAGCATCCTAATAACTGCTAATAGCCTGTCATGCAAAATACATTACCGTACACAGGATGTGTCAAAATCTGACCTCAGACAGGCCCACACTGAAGTCAGCCAAGCTCTCTGAAACAATTTGTGGTCATGTAGTGAGCCAAACACCTATTGATTTTGAAGTTTTGCACAATAAAAAAAACACCACCACAAAATTTGGCCCAATCTCAGTTAACAACAATATTTTATATTCAGTGCAGCCACTAAGATCGGAAGTTTCAAAATTTGCCTTGAAAATGCAATGTGCCCCATAAAGGACTTTTATGGCCTTCCTAAGGCTGTATATGATCGTAGTACCAGAAGCCATTGATATTCATAGAGGTGGAGCAGGCTGTGACATCTCTAACATTTTACACCCATCAGCTCTCTGCTGATATTTTACAAAGAGTGTATTTGTTGCATTGATTTCATGTCCATCCTTTTATTCCTTCTCGGCTTTAAAAAGCCATAACGTGGTGTTTTCTGGCAGAGTAATACAGCATTGAAGAAACCTGCGTTTAAATTTTTTCTAGCTTATTTCTTCCTGAGAGGAGCAAAGGTAAAATAACAGTTTGGAGTCTCTGGGGTTTCATTGATATTAAATTTGTCTCACAAAGGCAGTGTACTGTACCATGCATACAGAGCCGGTCTTAGGGGTGGGCTGTGACCACATTTTGGCCCGACCTCCTGAATCCTCCCCCCAGGTTTCCTTGGTTACTTCCCGACTCTTTTTTTTTTTTGCTCGACAAATTTTCCCTGGCATTTTTTTTTCTTGATACATTTTTGTCTGGTGTTTTTTTTTTAAACCATCTGGTAACCCTATGGGCGAGCTGAGCGGTTGCCTGGGGCTGTCAGTTGGTTAGGAACGGCCCTGCTTGCATATGAATCAGCTTTTTAGTGCAGTGTCACCCAAAGAGAGAGACAGACAAACAAACCCTGTTTACAAGCCCAGGAGGACTGTAATAAAAGTTTAGAGCCCCATCCCACAGTGACTTTGTCATGTGTGTAACTTGATGTCAAGGGGAGCACTCACATGAGTAAAGTTATGCATGTGCTTAAAGCGTTCTACTATTGCGGCCTTATTAGAAAGAAAAGCCCTCAGGATTTGAACCAGATATTATGCCACTGCTGAAACAAGCAATGATGAAACCAGATTAAAGACACCAGTTAGTTAATGCAGATGGTGGGGGTCAAGCAGAACTCCCTTTTAACACATGTCATTCTCTTCTTCTTTCATGCAGCGCATGTCCAAGCCACCCGAAGAGGGAAAGTTCTCCGGAGAGCGCCATTCTCAATCCTTATCCACTGACCTGTGAATTCTTTCACTTGAAATACAGATCATTTCCCACCAAAAACCAGAATAAAAACCCTATGTGAGAGAATATTTTTGAACACTCTCCATTGAAGAGCACGGTTTTGACATAATATTTGGATGGTAGATAATACACTTGAGAGCAGTTCACACCTGGGGCTCTGTATAAATATAACATGGCTGTCAAGAGAAACTGAAACCACAAGACAAAGGCAGAACCTGCTGCAGTGTGTTACAAGGGTGTGGTTAAAATATAATAATCCTGTTTGTTATAGGAGAAGTAAAGGGCAAATGTGCTTAGTCGTCCTCCACATGGGTGAATCATCTGGCTTGCCTATGCTACAGATGTTAGTATAACTTATGTCACTGAGCTTTGGTCTTCTACACTAGGACTTTATTTTGAAATAACCTATGCCAAGGTCGAATTTATAAGTGGAGCGTCCACCCTATCAAGCCTGTTATTTCAAAATAAAAGGCTACAGAATTTGAAATCTGTCCTCTTGCTTTACATCAGGAGTATCACTAATTCCGGAATCGTTTTTTCGAAATAACGGTAGCGTGGAGGCTCCGGTGCCACTATTTCAAAATAACGACTCCCCAGAGTAATTCGAACTAATTACTCCCCAGTGTTTCTTGGGGCTCTACATCTAAGGCAGTGCATCCACATTAACGGAGCCTGTCATGGACTAATTTTGAGGCTTTCCTGTAGTGAGGCCACGCTAGTTCGAATTTCTGAAATCGGGAGTTCTTAATTCGAATTTAGGACTTTCAAAATATTTTCCTAGTGTAGACATGGCCTTAGAGGTGTGAATAAGTCACTTCCCTGAGCGAGGTAAGTTACATCACTATGTCAGTGAGAGAACATGTCCTACTGGCATGATACCATCTCTTGCTGTAGGTACAGCTGCACCCTGGTAGCCTTTCTCGTATAGACTAGCCTTTACTTTGTTTAACAGAGGTCATGAAAGAGTCAATCCAGTCGTACTGAAACCATGTGGAAGGTGTA
Source organism: Pelochelys cantorii (assembly GCA_032595735.1). Taxonomy (NCBI): domain Eukaryota; kingdom Metazoa; phylum Chordata; order Testudines; family Trionychidae; genus Pelochelys; species Pelochelys cantorii. Next base: position 36,757,673 of record CM064340.1, read on the forward strand.
CCGTATGTATCCATGGAGCACTCTCAGACCCTTCCTGCAACACCATATGTTTGAGGGGGTTTTTTCAGAACAGCATTATCTGTTGTGTATTGAAAACATTCCCCAAAGTTTATACACAGATGTGAGTTTATAGCAAATCTGACTGTATGCTATAAGCAAAGCTGTATTTTCTGCTCTTCAGCAATAAAATGTCAAAGGTTTCTTTTGTTTGCCTGGAACGTTTCTGACAGGAATCTCTCCAAATATCTTGGTACAAGGTCTGCTAATCGTTTCTTACTGACAGAAGCAGGAACTCCAAGTCCTGCACTTTCCAAATGTAATTGATGTTCTGCCTCTCCGGCACTTGTGCGACAGCGTTCAAAGCTGGTTCCTTGTTGCAATGAGACGAGACAGCAGTGCAATTCAGCATCTCACTCTGTTTTTTATTACCTGGTTTTTAAAGGCAAATTCAGTTTTCTCAAACCCAGAATAAATGAGGCTGCTGCAAAGTTTTTCATAAACTTCTTTTATGAATTTTTCATTTGATTCTATTATTGTCCCCGTTTGTTCCACACACAGCCATCTAGGAAGCTGTGTGCTGATTCAATGAAATGTGTTCTCATGGGGAATGAGGAAGAGGAAACTTACCTTTGCCATGTTTTTTGGGATGCCGTATCCTCCCTGCCTTCAGCTGATGACAGCTCCATCTTTGGGGAAGCTGGTAGTGGATGCCTGGCTGCTTCCGGGGTGGGAGGCTTCCTCTGGGGTGGACCGCTGAGCACAGGGCCACTGAGACCCACCCCACTGGTGCAGAAGCTGGTGGTAGCTGCCCAGCTGCTCCCAGGGCAAGGTGGGTGGGGCGTGGGGAGGCTCAACACCCCCAGAAGAGGCGGGGCCTTTAGCATTGCCTGGACCTCAGCCCTGCTTCCCTCCAGCCATGTGCTGGAGCTGGAGCTGGAGCTGGAGCTGGGCCGCGGCAGCCTGGCCAATAAGCAGGGCTGGCCTTACCATGAGGTGAACTGAGGCAGGGGGGGCGCCATTAGGACCCCGAGTGTAGAAAATTGTGTCTGCTGCTGGTGCATATGGGGGTGTCATTTGAGCTCCCTGCCTCAGATGCCAAAATGTGTTGGGCTGGCCCTGCCAACAGGGCCCCAGTCGGGCAGCGTTCTGTCCCCAGCCCCGATCCTGGGGCAGGCCCCATAGTCTGGCCCCCATCTGGCTGCAGGAAGGGCTGGTGGAGGAAAATGGATAGAAATTGGTCAATCACTTCTTGCTTACTGCCAAACTCAATGGGGGGGACTCCCTTATTTTTTTAAACCTTTTATGTAAACACAAACAGCATGAATTAATTGTCTACTTCATTTAGCCTCTCTCTGACAGAAGTTGTCGGTGAGAAACTAGTCTCTCAAATATATTCATTATTGAAATAATGAACATTTGCTGTCTGTGAGACGTCTCCAGTATTTGTTCTTTGTGCTCCTGTTCCTGCAAATAAAACCTCCCCAATAAAATCATCACAGACAGCAAAACCAAAGGGATCCCAGCTGTAGCCAATTCATTCTTCATCTGCATGAGTATTTGCAGTATGCTTTTGTGGTGTTTGCTTAGTGCTGCCACACAGCCTGGTAGCTGAGTGAGGATAAAGAGAGGGAACAACACATTTCCCAAAAGAACCAATTGCATGTAATAGGTTGCTCTGTGTATGTGTGTGAAAGAGAGGGAAGAATGAACAGGAAGGTGAAAAGAGTGGGGGACATATTCTCATGTCATTCTAGCTTAAAGTGTGTTTACTTGGTTTCCCCCCCACTCCCTTTTATTCTCTTTGCAGATGAATTAACACCTGATGGGATCAATGCAGCGTTCGGCACAAAAGCATTAATTTTAGTGCCCATTGCCATGAAGCAGAATACATCTTTTGAAACCAAATTGTGTTTTTAGTCAGGGTGGTGAGGAAGAGTTATGGAGCATCCGTAAAGATACGCTTAACGGGATACTTCCTGTGCTCATTGTACTGCAGTGTGTGCGCCTTTCCATTTACATTTGTTCTCAAAGGGTCTCCTGAGGTACATTTGTTTGCAAGGATGCAGCTCTTTCACTGACGAGCTTTAATTAAATTCATACATAGAGCTACTGTATATTTGAGAGAGTCTGTCTGTCTGCTCAAGAACGCCTCCTCACCCGTAAGAGCTAGGACTGCCAAATTCAGAATACAGCCTGAATTAAATTAAATTTAGCCTAAATTAAAGCCAGGTCAGGGTTTGGTTGTGCCAGGAAAAGGGGATGTGCCTGGAATGGGATTGTGTCTCATAAAACCAAACAGAAAGGAGACAGAATTACCAAGCAGGTGAAAGGGAATGGCAGAGGGGCACCCCCCTACCCATCTAGGACTCTCCATTCCCCCAAGTTGGTGGGGGGCTGAAACCTCTCCCCCCCATTTGTACGGGAATATTTCTGGCTGTTCCCTTTTGTCAGGGAGTAAAGGGTGCACAATTGGCTGCATTCCTCAGTCTGGCTGGGGAGCATAGGAGGTGAATAAATCTAGACCTGCCCCAGCTGAGGGACATGCACCCCCTCCTCTGGCTGTGCCTGCTGGAACTGCAGCGGCCATCAAGAGGCATTTCTCACCTGACCCCTAGCTGCTGTGTTGAGAGAGGTCTGGGTAGTCCTCTCTCCTTGGTAGCTTGCATACAGAACCCCTCATCCCCAGCCCCACCCCAGAGATTTAAATGAAGAAAAAACAAAAAATTGAGTTAAGGACCCAAGCAACACCAATTAAATCTTCTAGTAGACTATAAACAACCCCCCCTGTGATTTTAAAAGAAAAAAAAATAAAAAAATTTGTCTGAATGCTGTGGGGAGTGGAAGAGCCTAGAAACAAATAGCTGAGAAGCATGTGGAGCCAGATGGAGGATGAGATTCTACTGAGTGTTTAAGCCTATCCTGAGCCTTGCACTCCCAGCTAGTGTAGAATTTGGTTTAGGGGTGTGGCATGCATCTTGAACTCCAGTAGGGTTGGGAATGGCTTTAGGTCAGGATTCAGTTGTGGTTCAAGGCCGAACCAGGGCTGCTAAGTGTTTGGTTTCATGTGAAATGGATTGTCGCATACCTGCACCTCTTTCATCTGACAATCCCGAGAAATGGAATTTTCCAGGCCAGGGAGGGCACTGTGGGGGCTGGACGTGAGGAGGACGGTGGTGAGGCACTTATTTGCCCCCTCCCCTGCTCTTGGGAGGCTCCACACTCCATGTTGCTCCCAGGCACCACTCCCCAGGAAAAGCTTCAAGGTGAAGCATGTTGCTGCACTGCCATTACCCAGCTGGGAGGGAAGGGGGAAAGGCAGAACACAGAATCGCTTCCTCCTTCCCCTGCCGAGATTTGTACCACAGGTGTTCCCACATCAGGGACCCCTGGAGTACAGAGGTTCGGGTGTGTTATGCAGTTTTGACCCAGACGTGCGTATCTCACCATTGTCCAGTTTCACCAATTTATGCTACCTTTGCCAAAAAAGGTCTTGGTTTCTGGATCTGTCTTAGGCTTAAAACCTTTGGGGGTTCAGCTCTTAGTGCTGGTTAAAGGACACTGGCCAACATAACCTATGCCACAATTAGCACAATTAACACGAGCTGAATGGATATGGTGCTTTTGGAAACGAGGTTTCAGCCATGCACAAGTACACAGCCGTAGCACAGACACCTGACAGTACAAGTAGGCGACAACGGGTGAATAATAGGTGGCACCCTGGGATAAGAAAACATAAGTGAGGCCATCTGGCAATTGCTGTTTCAAAGTGTAAATCAGTACTAATTAATGCCATTCCTGTCACAGGCTAAATGAGTCTGTAGCGGCTTGTGCTAGAGAACATTCACTCCATGGCCGAGTCACTGGGCTTTATGAGGTGATGTGCAGAGAGTCTGGGGAGCAGAAACCCACCTCCCCCTTCCCCACTCAGGTCAGGCAGTGAAGCCGTTATTCCAGTGTAATAGCGTAGCTGCTGCCATATCTCTTCTCCCCTCTTAGACTGTTTGCGCCACCATGTTCACACAAAAATGGATCCCGTAGCCTCTTTCTCAGCCAGTCACCTTTCACTGTACTAGGACCACACTGATATCTGGGGGGAATGTGCACCACCAGATACATCTGACCCCCACATCCCCAAACATAACCCCATCATGAGGTTCAATGAAGAGGAGGGTGGTACATCGGCCCTGTGCAGTAGGTGGATTTTCACCCCTATAGACAGGTAAGATTTTTTCCCCTTAAAAATATCACTTTGGTATTCATAGAGTTTAAGGCCAGAAGGAACTAACAGGTCATCTAGTCTGACCATTGATCACCCAACAACTGCATGCTAAATCCAACAGAAATGAGACCAACGTATTACGACACTTTGGAGGCAAGATAATTATGTGCCATGGGGCTGGAGAAGGGGGTGGGAGGAAGGGAGGTTCCTAGAATAGCAAAGAAATGATTAAGTGAGATATACTCAGATAATCCTAGCAAGTAACCCACACCCACTCACCGCACAGGAAGTAAAAAAAACTACCCCATGACCCCAAGGTCACTGCCCAGCGGAGCTGGGAGGAAATGTGTTCACCACCCACACGTAGGTGACCAGTTAGCACTGAGTAGCCTCTCTCGGTTGCTTGGCTGGCTGGTGGTTGCTCATGTGCTCAGAGTCTATCTTGGAGCCCTGGCCTGCCCTGTCCAATAGCCCATCTCCAGCTGTAGCTAACCCTGATGTTTCAGAGGAAAAATATGAATATATAAAAAAATCCTTCCTGCCTGACCCCTGCTGATGGGCAGCTGAAATCCTGAAGCATGAACTTTAGGAACATAAGACGTAAGCCTCAGGGCCCTGCTTCTCCAGCCTGCCTGTGTTCAGCAACCCTGCCATACTCATCAATCTGACCAGCTTTCTGTGACAACATGCCCCTCACAACTCCTACTGGGAGGGTGCCAGAACTTCACCTCTCTGAACATATGTGCCCTTCTTCTAATAACCAGTCTGGATGTCTTCCTGGCTAGTTTACAGCTGCGTGGTTTTTGTGCCAGCACTGTTGTCTAGCTTAAATAGCTCTTCCCCTGACTGGTATTTACCTTCTCCCCATAATGTAGCTAGAGACAGCAATAATATCCCTGCTCAGCTTTCCTTTTGGTAGGCTAAATGAGCGGCGCTCGAAAGAAGGCAGCTCTGCACACCGGGTTACCTGCTGTCCCTGGACACATTGCTAAAACCTTTCCTGAGCTGTAATGAAAGCAATCTATAAGGCTTTGCGGGCCTGTGATATGGCCTCACAGGCCTTTCTCATGTTTACTCCTTTCGGCCAAGAAATCAGGCTGCACAGTGGGTATTATGAGAAAACAGAAGCCATTAGAATCAAGAGAATGGCCTGTCCTGCGTTGTCTTTGCCTCACTGCTGGCATCTGGATTCAGGCAGGTTTCCCAGGCTGTTCACTGTTACCTACTTGTATCAGCAACCGTGGGCGTGAACGTGCCCCGCATCGCAAAACGATGATGTGGAGGTTTTGCCACCAATTGCTGCCACCAGGACCCTGCTGTCATGCGCTCAGGCGCCAGCCAGCCACTTGGCTGGTGAGCAGTTCCCAACCTCAGCTGGCCAGAGCCAATCGGCCTGCGGAGGTTCTAGTCTGTGGAGAAGGAGGAGCAACTAGACAGCCACATGCTGTTGTGTTGTGTTACTAAAGTGCTCCCAGTGGAATCAACAAGCTCTACTGGGATCCAAAGGCTGCACCCTCACCCCCTGCTTGGGTTTGTATTTGCAGCTTTCCCTGTGCTGCCTGAATTGGCTCTTGCTGGCGATGAGCCTTCCATCCGAAACTCAGCCACATGTGTACCTCCTAGGGCAAGGGCAACCTCACATCTCTTCTCCAGGGCTACTGCAAGAACTGCTCGCAGCAGGCCAGCTTCTATCCAGGCACCTTGTGTGACCTACGTTTCTTAGCTCAGGTGTGTCAGCCATGTCCCCACGCCACCCTTTTCCTGTCAAGCTGCCTTTTCTCTCTCCTTCTGATTCAGTTGTTTAACCCATGCTTCTTTCTCCCTTTTTACAGACCCATTTTTTTCCTTTTTAATGCTTATTACGTTGATGAGAGCAAAAAGGGGGGACAGAAATCAGTTAAACGCTAATGCTGGGGAGGTGGAGGATGCCCATTAGGTAGTCAGCTGTGTGGGGCAGGAAGGATGTCTTTGCAGTGTGTGGAAGGTGTTTAACACAGTGCTGAGCTCAGCCTCGCTAAGCACTATGGAAACCCAGAGCCCAAAGCTCAGTTGCTGACAACCTAACTGGATGGGACAAATGAAAGGGTGAGGAGAGAGGGTGCATTATTAGTCCTCTTTGACAGATGTAGATCTGAGGCACAAACCATTAAGGGCGTTGCCCAAGATGTACTGTGAGGCGTACAAGCACCGGCCAGAGCTGCCCTCAGCATTTGATTTATGGATCTGTACTAGACCCTCTAAATCAAACACCAAAACATCGATCTTCGACTGGGCAAGTTAAGACGTACCTTGAGTGTAACAGGATTAGTGTACACTTAGGGAAAACCCCAGTTCAGGTGGTGTGTGGTAAGTGGCACAGGGCCTGGAACCAACACCTTTGTCACACGGGGTCTTACAGTGATCAAGGTAAAACTCTGCTTCCAACTGGGGTCGCCCACAATGAGCTCAGATCATTACAGTTATGCAGCTGGCTGGAGGAGGGCTGCTCCCCAGTGGAGACACCAGGTCTTGTGCTACACCAGCAGGGGTCAGTGTTGGAGGAGGAGCTATTTGCTGGTTGCTTAGAAGAAATCCCAAGTGACATTTCATTGTTTGAAATCAGTTCCTCAAAAGGGGCAGAAACAGCTTAAAAAGTCACCGTGACGGTGTTGGTAACTCAGCCGTGTCTAAAGCACAGACTCCCATATAGGAGGCTGCCCTGCCCAGTGAGGTGTTAGCTTCAGTGAAGATGGAGGGAGAGTTTCCCTCATTCATGTACATGAGAGAAGCTGTTAAAGGGGTAGGTAAAAGAATGTGGTGGGGCTGGAGAATGAGGCTGTGTCTGAAATTCAATTGTGTATTTACAGTGGGCTGAGGTCCACGATTTGCATTGAAGCTACCCCATGGGCACTCCCTGGAGAGATGTCCTCACATGCCCTACTCATTCAGGATGTGTCCTGCAATGAGGTTTACCAGCAAATTCGATTTAGGGCTTTAATTCGGAATCCCGTTTCACTGCCGCGTGTAGACGTGGGCAGTTACTTTGGGCTAGTCAATTTCTAAAATGGCGATCGGCCGGGAACATGCAAATGAAGCACGGGATATTTAAATCCCGTGCTTCATTTGCAATTTCGGTCGCCCTCATTAGCCGCCCTAGATCGATCTAGGGGGCTAGTGTAGACATATCCTCACTGAGGGACCTTCTCCCTCCAGAGATAAGGGGGTCAGGGTAGTCTCATGCCAGCTGAATCTCTCTCTCCCTTCATTCTTCCCCCATCCACACTGTATTCCTCAAGGGAAGTGTCTTACTGACTGATCCAGAGTTCACTGAACACAATGGGAGTCTAGCCATTGATTCTAGTGGCCCTTAAGGAAGGATTGAAAACTAACGTCTGAGATAAATGCCAAACAGGACATTCAATTTAAACACAAATATATTCTCCGAGAAATGGGCATGAAAAGCAACTAATTCACCTCCCCCGGTCTTTTCTACTTGGCTACCAATGAGACCAGGTAAATTTAAAGCAAAATTTTCTCCTTCCTATGTCTCCAAACTTGTTTCAACAAATCATTCAATGGCTCCTTTACAAATCTGTTGGAAAGTGGTCCCCTCGCTCTCATTTCATCCAACTTCCTTTCCTTTCTCAGCAACTTGGCATGAACTACGCAGAAAGCCATGGGTATTTTATTTATTATTTGCCTTTCAAAAGTGAGTTCTCTCTGGTCTACCTTAGCAAGTGCTTCAACGATGAAAACTGAGCAAAGAAACCTGAACTAGGAGTTGAACCTTGCTGCCCATCACCCAGGAGCTCGCCAGAGTCACAGAGTTTCCGTATTTGCTCCTCTATAATAAAAAGAGAGGTTGTTCTGTTCTCTGTTGACTGAAGCTGTTACAGTGTTGTACTCTGATTTACTAACATGGCCCCGAGTGTGCTAAAGACTAACACTTTAAATGAATAACTGCTCAGCAAACAGAGCTGGGCTAAGGCATGGCTTTTATATGCTTGAGAATGCTAGCTGGAATTCTTGACTGGAGTTAATTGAATGGTTTAATCCAGGTGCTCTTTGAACAGAATCATCACAAGGATTCCCTGGTATTTTTCCCTGCGGAGGCAGGCAGCACTGTCATGAATTGTCTGTCGAACAGGAGGAAGGGTTTTTTTTTTCTCCACAGAGCTGGGGCTGGCCTATGGTTTCTTTGCAAAAGATTTCCAGAGCTTTAAGGTAAGATCACTGAAGTTAGGTACATGCCATTGCACACACACAGTTGTTCACACCTCACTTATAAACACAGCTGTCCAAAATCTACATGCTGACCAGATGTGTCCGTGCTAGGCACATAACTGAGAATGGATATTTAAAAGCACCTCATTTGCTTACACATGAATGGGAGCTCAGCTGTTTGGCGGGTGGTAGGCTGTCACTGGGGTTGATGCCATGTAATAACGCAACTTCCGGTGCTGGAGAGGGCACAGGGAAGAGAACGGGACAAAGGAATATGTGTGTCCATACGGAGTCCATGTCTCTAAGCAGGAGGCCCATAGCCAGCCAAATACCTGGGATGTAGGAGTATGAAGTACAGAGCTAGGCAAGGGAAGGGCCTAGCAATCTGCCTCAAAGTCAGGGCTTTATCTTCTCTGGCCTGACAATGTTTAGAAGACCAGGACAATTCTCCCAATCAAACCATTTCCTCTGCTTAAAACCAAAGGCAGAAGGAACCAGCTCAGGGCCCCTAAGGGAATGTGACTCACAGCTGGATTATCACTCCCTAGACCATGCTTGGTCTGTTTAATTTCTGAGGCCTGTAATCTAGAAATAAGCCTTAAGGGAAGGCTTTTCTCAGAGTGTCTGGTAGAGCATGTGACTGCTGATGTCCATAGCTAGCAGGTGGAAGGGAAGGGTGATCACGTTTCTGATGGATGCAGTTGCATTTTATATACAAGCTAATGCTACAATCTTATGCCCTGGTTCTATAAATCCTTATGCGAGTGACCACCCTTATGCACATGACTTCAGTTGCACTAAGAAGTGCATCAGTACTGAGGTGAGGCCTGACTTTATACCTCATCTTTGATTCCAGCTGTAACTTAAAACTCCCTCCGTAGTTAAGTAATTACTCTTAGGCCACAGCTATAGTGACCGGCAGATCAATGCTCCAGAGGTCGATCTTCTGGTATTTGATTTAGCAGGTCTAGTATAGACCCGCTAATCGAATTCAGAGGGCAGCTCCAGCTGGCGCCTGTACGCCTTGCATTCGCGAGGCATAAGGGAAGCAGAAGGGAATGTTTGCGCCCATCAGCTTCCCTCTGTGTGGGCAGCATGGAAACACAATTTAAGATACATCACCTCCAGCTATGTAATTAAACAGAAAGACGTCAAGAGACACAGGCAAGGAAGAAAAGATGAAGTCATCTACAGACCCCCACACCCACCTGGAATTTTAAACTAATTACTGGGCTTCTCACCAGGTGTCTGGGACAGCTGGAAAAGTTTACTGATGCTGAATCGCGAGTCGTAAAGGGATCAAGCCTGCAGCGATGCACACATGCAGTATTGCTCAGGTTGGACGCCTTGCCTGAGTCAAGCTCGATGGAAGTTGAAATTTACTTCAATATATTTTGCCACTAGAGGGTGATGTTGAGCTGTGATATTAGCCACCCTGGTATTAGAGTAAATAGAACCGAAAGCAAGTTATTTGCCAAATACTGTGGTCCTGCAGACAGCACATAAGAAAAGCAGAATAGTAACTGCTTTTGCTTGTTTCATGTGCATGTTACTATTTTGCTGCATTTTAGCATGAAAGTTCCATTTTAAGTTTTGGGTTTTTTTTTGGTTTTGTTTTAATTTACATGAATAGTAAATACCCTGACACTAAAAACCTCTAATTATTAGCATAAGAGTTGCTTGTGGTGGCAATAAAATGGCCAATGGATTTTTCTTCTCTCTGTACAGCTTGTTATATAACACTCATAAGAGAAACATAAGGAAGTTTAAAGCATCTTGAAGGATTTCTGGCTAAGAATAAAGACAGGACCAGATTAATGTACTTAGTCAACACCGTAAATATTCACACAGATTTTGTAACTGATCGTAGCACTGGTCATCTGTATAATCAAGAGTTATTGAGAGGGGTAGGAAACAGTCAATTGTGTCTCCTTTTTGGAGGTGACAGCCGCATTGAGGCTGTCAAAATATGATGATGTGGAACACTCAATATGCACCTTAATTCCTTCTAATTAAGAGACCCCAGATTATACATACCAGAAAAGGAAACTCCACAAGAGAACTCCTTGTGAAATCTCCTATGCTGTGTGAGTGAGTTTCTTTTCCCCATGGAATTGAAGCCAGGTGATCCAATGGGACCAAGAAGTTACCAGAATGAGACTCAGAGCCCCTAGCTTTGCATAGACCCAGGGATTACTGGATGTTCTGTGAACTTCATTTTCAGCACATGAATAACTGGGAATACTGTTTTCAGGTTTCTTTATCTGTGGTATTTTATTTACATTTCCCATGTCTGATGGGTTGCAGTGACCTGGAGATGGAAGTGTTTTCTTTGGCTACATCTCACTGGTCTTCCTTTTGACAAAGTAATATGCTTTCTACAGACAGGCACTTGCTGGAGGATTTGTGGATTGCTATTCTCAAACAAAGGAAGGAGACCTTTAAAAATGCTTGCATGCACATCTGTATACCAGGGAGTTGTCTTTAAATGATACCACAGCATGGAGGACATGCACACCTATATATCAGTCAGTTATTTGTCTTTAAATAACCTGTTCGATATAAATCCATGGTAGGCCCACATCTTGAATACTGTGTACAGATGTGGTCTCCTCATCTCAGAAAAGATATACTGGCATTAGAAAAGGTTCATAGAAGGGCAACTAAAATGATTAGGGGTTTGGAACAGGTCCCATATGAGGAGAGATTAAAGAGACTGGGACTTTTCAGCTTGGAAAAGAGGAGACTAAGGGGGGATATGATAGAGGTCTATAAAATCATGAGTGGTGTGGAGAAAGTGAATAAGGAAAAGTTATTTATTTGTTCCCATAATATAAGAACTAGGGGCCACCAAATGAAACTAATGGGCAGCAGGTTTAAAACAAATAAAAGGAAGTTCTTCACACAGCGCATAGTCAATCTGTGGAACTCCTTGCCTCAGGAGGCTGTGAGGCTAGGACTATAATAGGGTTTAAAAGAGAACTAGATACATTCATGGAGGTTAAGTCCATTAATGGCTATTAGCCAGTATGGGTAAGGAATGGTGTCCCCAGCCTCTGTTTGTCAGAGGGTGGAGATGGATGGCAGGAGAGAGATCGCTTGATCATTACCTGTTCGATTCACTCCCTCTGGGGCACCTGGTATTGGCCACTGTCGGCAGACAGGATACTGGGCTGGATGGACCTTTGGTCTGACCCAGTATGGCCATTCTTATGTTCTTATGTAAATGATGCTACAGTATGGAGGGGTATTATAGTCTAGGGAAGTTCTTTCTGGAGTGCAAGAAGTCCCTAAATGCATCTGGAAAATGCTGGCCTGGTATTCAGAATTGCAAGTTGTTCTGTTTTTTCTTTTCTTTTAATACCTGTCTTTCCCCACCACTATCCTTTGTAATGGTATTTTGTAGCCTTTGCAAATTCATTCTTTCACAGAGCGTGGAGTGGTGATGCTAAACCTTGCTTAGCTGCGTTGTATTTCCTGATGCAGCCTGAAGGTGCATTCCTTCCACTTTGGCATATTTCCATTGCTATATTTAATCATTTTAGAAGGTGCATTTTGTAATCCAGAGCAGTGTGTCTCTTGACCGAAACGTCTCAATTCCAAGTTGGGTTAACTGTTCAGGCAATCACTTACGGTGCAGTTCATATGCCAATAGGACAAAAGGGTATGTCTGCAGAGCAAAAAAATAACCCCCGGCTGCAAGTCTGACTTGTGTATCTGGGCTTGTGCGGCAGAGATAACAACAGCCACACAGATGTTCAGGCTCCAAAATTCCTCTCAGACTCTAGGCACATTATCCACCCCAGCAGTGGTTGCATTTCAGCGGTACTGAATGTAGAGCTTTGGGATGAAAGACAGTGTGTGTCAGAATCCAGTTTTAAGGAGGGTTGTGGAAATGGTCCTATCTTAGCACCCTCAGGCTTTCAGCTAATCAAGGGTATCCGTTACCGGCCAGCCTGCTCTGCAAAAGAAGGGATGGGTTAGGCTATTTTGGACTGGCAGAGGCCTAAAGTTTGGCAGGACCTGGACTGCAGGTTTATGGAATCTAGCCACTTTCCTGGAGCTTAGTGTTAGCCCTGCAGAAGTGAGGAGTGTCATTTAAGACAGTGGAGCTGCCAAGCACAACCCCTTCAGAGCACAACCTTTGGTTGGCAAGGACATCCAGTTAATTAGCGCCGAGACAATCAAGCATATTCTGCTAGTGAGAAAACACTAGAAATGTGAGACTCTGCCTTAAAGCAGAGTGCACTGGGTTTTTTTAGAATCAACAATCCCGGAACTCCACCCTCTACCCTTGAGCCATGTGTACATTAGGAGCTCTTGACAGGTGTTGGCAGACTACAACAGCAAAGCACTTCTAGTATGGTACATGTGTCACCCACACACTTTCTGGGTGTGGTGCACTGTCCCATGTAGTGTCACTTAGACTACCTATAGAGAGGAAGAATGAGTGTGCTTCACAGCCTAAGCTGAGGGCCAGCTAGCTTTTAGCTCGTGTAATAGAGGCTCATGCAGTAAGCTCCAGCAGGTCCCCAGTTCAGTTCCGCCTGTTGGCATTACACATACACATCCTCAGACTCCAGATTATAGTGTATTCCCAGGAATGAGACTAGTTATACCAGGAAAAGCACAGTGTGGCCAGTATAATTGCACACTGCCTCTCATTACACCCCTGATTGATAGAGCTATGCTAGCAGAGGCATTACAGGGCAGTATTTAACTCTCTGCGGGCTCCTACTTTATTTGCTTTGTTCCCTGTGGTACTATGTTTGCTTGCTGAAATGTCATATCAGGTTATGCTCCCGGGCAAGATCAGCCAGCCGCGCTGTGGGTTCCGACCTTGCAACTTTATAAAACTCAGTTCACTGAAAGTTTTACAGCTTCCTCAAGTCTCTGTTGCAGAAGTGACTTTTTTTTCCTTTTATTGCAAAGCTTGGCTACGCCAAACACCCATTTCACTGTATTTTAGCTGTAGGTAAGCACACAGCATGCCAGGAAATAAGCAGTTTATAACCTGGAGTGCTGCCGGCTGAACTTTTACTACCTGACATGAAAAAACTTCCTCCTCTCCAAAAACCAAAAAAGCCCAAAACGTTTCAAGTCCTGCATGCAGGCACGGTAATGAAGAATTAGCAAATCCTTCATTTATTTTGCAGCGCAGTGTAATTAGTTTGTAGGGTCTAACATTTTCCATACATTTCACACCAGATCTTGAGTACTGATTAGTTCTTAAAGTGGCACTCATAGAAGCAGTCCTTTTTCCAGCCCTGAGTAAGGACTGTTTGTAGGATACAATTTGTGAGATTGCAGCAGGACTTTTAATATATATTTATACGTTACTGGAATCATCAGGAAACTTGCAAGACGTTTTTCTCAGCATTTTAACAGGGATAGATTGGGATCCTCACAAATTGAAGATTTGTTGCTAATTAACCTGGGTAACATACAATGCATGAGGATAAGCATGACTTTCTTCTCCTCACTGAAAATGGCTTGCTGTTTGTTTTTAATTCCGCCCACTCCTCTTCTGTGCTGTCAGACATATCAGAAAGTTGGAGGACTCCCTCACAGTTGCGGTGAAAGTTTGCCTGTTTTGTGTGGGCTGTCTCATGTTTATAGGACTTCTTATCCCCCCCAGCAAATGTCAATGCCCCATTCAAATCACAATATGGACTTGTCCATGCTTGCTCCTTTGGGAAATGGCTTAAAAATAAAGGCCAGCAGTGTAATCAAGTATGGAATAAGCCTGTTCAAAAATAATCCTAGGTCCTTCCAGAGATGCTGCTGGACTGGAAGTTTGGCTTTCCCTGTAGTTTTGTGTATTCCTGTATTCTTCAGCTAGTACTTTAAATTTTTCTATGCGCTGCCATTGAAGCATTTCAAAGCACCTAATGAGGAACTAAAGAAATGGAGGCACGGTAAGTGAAGTGACTTGAGCAGAATCACACAATTTATCTGTGGCAGAGGCAGAAATCAAAACCCAGATTTCTCCAATGACCCCTGCACCATCTAAAATTCCTCTTAACACAGCATGCCTTAAAGATGTTCTTTCATGAATACTGACGGTCACCAGTCCTGGACTCAATCAAGCAATACAAACATGACTCAGGAGGACAATATTTCCAGGGACCGAGGTAAGTTTCTGCCAAGTATTGATGAGTGCGTTTAAAGATAAGGGGGGGAGAAGCAAAATCTTAATTGTTACGTAGTCCCTGAAAAGAAAGTACATTTGAGGCTTTAACTCCCAAGACAGCAATTTAACAGCCTAAGGGCTAGTGGCACACTCACAAAAGAATTGGTGCTTGCAACTGGATTTTTCCTCTTTTGTGCATGCAAGCTGGCAGTTAAAATTAATTTTTTGAACAATTTCTGATTTCAGAGGCCAGTTATAAACAGATATAACTGGGATGGGTGCTTTTTTGAAAAGTCTCTCTCTCCTTCATGGAATTTCTGTTAAGGGGGCTCTGAGAAAGTGGATCTTATTTTGGTTGTGAGCTTTTACCTTTGTGTGTAAGTCAATCATATTAGTGGAAAATTCCTCCATTCATTTAAAAAGAGAAACAGTAGTAACTTTCAAATTTGGTGGCTGTGACATCAATTACGGGCCTGGACTGCCAACATTCCAAAGAGAATATCTCTCTAATCTCCAGCCAGTCCGGGCAGATGGGGCGGAGCCCGGAACACAAGCCTAAACATTTACAGGTGCATAAGTACTTGGGGAAGGCACAGGTGATGCACCTGTCTCGGGGAAGGACTAACACAGGTGTGTTGGGACCGGGTTGCCTGCTCGTGCTAGATTATGAGCTCATTTGATCTGCAGACACACTCTCCACCGCGCTGCAGCCCACAATTTCCAAATATTGGCCAGGAGCCTCCCGAGATGAACATCTACTATGAGAACTTTTTCCATCCACAGAACGTTCCTAGCCCACAACGACCAACAAACTTTGAAACTGGGGACTACAACTCCACTCCTAACCCTTACCTCTGGCTAAATGGCCCCTCCATTACCCCACCGTCCTACCTACCAGGATCCAACACCAGTCCTTTCATCCCTCAGTCCTACGGGATGCAACGGCAGCTCTTGCCCAACATGCACAGTTTGGGGGGTTCTGATTTGGGCTGGCTTCCTCTCCCGTCCCAAGAGGAGCTGATGAAGCTGGTGAGACCACCCTACTCCTACTCTGCGCTGATCGCCATGGCCATCCATGGAGCACCAGAGAAGAGGCTGACTCTCAGCCAGATCTACCAGTACGTGGCCGACAACTTCCCCTTCTACAACAAAAGCAAGGCCGGGTGGCAGAACTCCATACGGCACAACTTGTCTCTCAACGATTGCTTCAAGAAAGTGCCCAGAGACGAAGATGACCCAGGTACATTTCTGATTTTTTCCACTCCTCTCCCCCTATGTATTTTGTAAAGAGACACTACAGGCCAGATTCCAGTCTCCCCTCAGAGCAAATCCAGAGTAATTCTGCTGCCTTTGGCGGAGTTGCTCTGGAATTCGCAACCATGTAAACTGAGATCTGACTCTGACCCACAATGAAGCATGCGTGGCACAGCAGAAAAATTCTTGACTGCCACAGTTCTTCCTGAATATTGATCAGAGCACACAGGGCTTCACAAGCCCAGGTGCAGGCTAGCTGAGCACCAGACATTCAAAAGCCATTGGGCACATTGCATATGAGCGTGGCTAACCAAATCAGGAATGAATGGAAATGGAGTGAGACAAAAGGAAATTGGCTAGGAAATTCTTTTGCTTTATGAAGTCAACAACCATTCTCAAAAGCAGGGATGGGGTGGGTGAGTTGGCTTTTTTGTTTTGTTTTTTGTTTTTTGTTTTTTTGCTTAGTTTAAATTGTCAGCTTTTAGTCTAGAAAAAAATATCACTGCTTTTCTATCCCCAATCTCTAGGCTGCTATTTTTGTCAGCGCTGTTCCTTTCTGTATTGTTAGTCAGCAGCATCTATCGGGACGGATGTGAGGCTGGCTGGATGACTTTGTGTGTCACTGTGAGGCGAATCCTGCTCTGTCTAGCATCCATGCTATTCCATTGACCCCACAGGATCACAAGAAGTTTGTCACTGTGCTGTCAATGTAAAAGATGAAGTCCCCAAGTTTTTTACTTACATAAAATTCCCCTCAACTTCATTATAAGTTTTACCTCAGCAGGAACTGAGGAGGATCTGGCTGGCCCAACACTTCAGCATTTGCTCCAGTGGGCTTGAAGGCCAAGGATTTTTTTTTTTTTGAAGGGTATCAGAGATTTGCCTCCCTTTCTTTATTTGGGTGAAACAGAGAGCGATTGAGGTTTAACCCAGGGAGTCGTCTCTTTGCTGCCTGTGTCTGTGTCTTTCTGTTGAGAATCTGCTGGTCTCTTTCCATAGGAAAAGGGAACTACTGGACTCTGGACCCAAACTGTGAAAAGATGTTTGACAACGGAAATTTCCGTCGGAAGAGGAAAAGGAAGTCTGACATGGGGTCCGGCACAGCCTCTCTTGCATCTGAAAAATCAGAGGACAGCATCTTAAGTGGCAGTCCCAAGGCTGCCGAACACCAGGATCTCTTGGAAAGCTCCTCGCCTGTAACTGACAGTTCACCCGACAAGAGATCTTCTCCGCCATCTTCCAGCAGCCCCTGCCTCAACAGCTTCCTCTCCAGCATGACCACATATGTTAATGGCTCTAACATGGTGAGCCGATCAGTGCCCCTGGGACTCGGCGCTGAGCCCACTGACAAAATGGGACAGAACATGGTAGGCTTCAATTCGTATACTACGCTTTCGAACATCCCCAGCCACAGTGGGGCAGAGTGGTCCAATTCAATGCCTTCCAGCCACCTTGGCTATAGCAATTCAGTTCTCAATCAATTTAATACTCATTTCTACAGCAGTATCGGGGCAAATAACACCCTCTATCCCAGAGAGGGAACGGAGGTTTAAACAACAAGGAAAGGCTGGAGGGTTGAAAGGAAATGATCAGTGGTTAGAGGGCTAGTGTTAGCCAAGTAAAAGTGAGAACCCCGATCCTCTTCCCTCGGAGATTTCGTAATATCACTGACCACCACGCCTTTATCAGCTCTGCTCATGAAAGGCCTAGGCCTGGAAGCACAAGGGTGTTTCAGGCAAGCTCTGTGGGACTGTAATTCTCTCAGATCCTCCCCTGCACTATTCTATGCACTATCCCTAAAGAACTGCCCATTGTCTTAGTCCTGGGCTACAATAGGAACTGTTACCTGAGTAGTTATATCACTTGGGAGTGTGATGTGCTTAGTGACAATTTAATATCTGCAAAAGCCCTAGTGTAGATGCAGTTATATAAGCACAAAAGTCCTTTTCTTAGAACAGCTTCTTTCCCTTTGGGGAGCTGGTATAAGTTAGACTGACACACAAGTCCCTTGCAGGTGTGAACCTAAGGTTTGACAGGACCTTGTTATCCGGACAATATTACCTCCGTATTTGTGCTATTCCCTAACTAAATACATGGGCATACTACATATGCTGAGGTAGCTATTTAAGAACAACCACTGTTCCTGACTTCCCATATAACTGGCAAATTTTGGCCAAGAGCATTACTCTTTCATGCCCCATTGGGGTATACAACTAGGTGCCAAAACAGAATTTGGCCTTTACATTCATGGGCAGAAAACTCATCCAGAAACAGAGGGAAATAACAAAAATTAGGGAAGTTTACAGTCAGATTTCATGTTTTCAGTTTTAAGTATATGTATAAGGTCAAACGCAGCTTGCCTTCTGGGCTTGATTGCAATCTAATGGCCATTTCTTGGGCCTACTTGCATTAGAAAAACAGGATTTGTGCCATGCTATATATTTTACATACCTGTTTTATGGAGAAGAAAACTTGTTTGTCCCACCAACGCTTGTACTGAACAAAGCATATGAACCTTGAGTGCTTTTGCACAGAAAGTCTAACATGTCACTGAGCTTTATGTCCAAGACTGCATCTACCCCATGAATTGACTGCAGTCATTGGGGAAAAAAAGACTGTTTACTGTACATTTGTGTTTTGTAAAAGTCAACTAAACAATTGTTATGTACAAGTGTAAATATAGTTGAATAATGCTTCTTTATTTCTCCTCATTTAAAATATTCCACGTGTACTGCAGTCACACAGAAACATCTAAAGATTAAATAAAGGTTTTGCACAAAAGATGTTAATTAAGTTCCACAGTTGTATATTGCAATATGCAACACTGAATATACTACAGCACAGACATCTTCAGCTATTTACAGCTAAGCTCTGGCAAATATTTCAAGATAGCTGAGGAGAGATACATTTTAAATTAATATATTGTGACAAACATCAAAATCAAGATATTTTGATTTTTTTAAATATCTACTTTGGTTGCAGTTTCATTATGGGAGACCCACTGAGGTATTTTCAATAATAAAGCATTTTGTTTGTGAGTGAGTGTACATGCAAACCACTTCAAGAATTTCAAACACTAAACTGTTAATAATCAGCAGCCAATAAGAAAAAAGTGGATTATTCTGATACTTGCAAAATTCTGCTTTACGGGCTTTAAACTTGTGTAGGTTAGCTTGAGAAACACATTATAAGCAGCCCAGACGGTCAACTGGTTAAACAATTTTATGTCTAAGCAACCAAAATTTGCATGCCTGAGGAGTGTTATGCAAAGAAAGGCCACACAGAGTCATTGCCAAACAAGAATTGCTCTTTTAGCTTCAGCACTGGAACTTAGAGATGCCAATCATTTACAATGCTAGAAAGGGCACTTATTTTCCCACACACAAATTGTCAAAAAAGTTATTTTTTTAACATTTTTAGTTTGATTCTCTGGAGTTCTTTGTATTTTGTGTTTGCTTTTTTAATAGTGTTAATTTCGCAACCACCCTGGTGAGATTTCACTTGGAATGAGGCACTGCTAAATGCAACATTTGCTCACTGACACTCAATGCAAATCATAGGACCCGACAAAACAGCTGTGGGCAACATTTCCTACAGAACCAGCTCTCTCAGTTCTGCAGAGCCGTTCAGTACATGTGAAATGTATTGAGTGTCAGCACTGGGTTTTGGGGAGATAGTGCACCACACAAACAGTCCTCCAGAAACAGTCTGCACAAAGCTCTTCACAAACATGAGAGGAGTGTGAGACTGGAAATGGAAGACCAAAAAAGTAACTGTATAACAGAAGTACCAACACCTGCAGAGGCAGTAATAATGCTAAGCAGAAACAAAAGGGAGATTCCAAGTCACAGAAAGCCATTCATTTCTATCAATCCGTATTGTCTGAAATAAATGAACGATTTCATACGAAGCCCTTAGTCTCTGCCTCAAATCTGGCCCAGACTGAAACCCTTGTTTGTATTAGGAGAACAGGCTAAAATCTGACCATCCTCTCTCTTGTAGAAATACCAGGTCTAATGGTGAGGTATAGTGAACGGAGAGTGGTGAAGTAGGGGAAATTTGAATCAGTGCTACCCAAAATGTACCCGCTTTATGAAAGGATAAATAATTAAAAGAGCATTTCATTTTCACTGTAGATTTTTTTAAAAGAGAATATTTGCACTGACACGGTCACCCTGCAGTACTGAGATGCTCACAGATCTAGTAATATGCTTAATTAACAGATGCACTGAAACATAGAGGAATGTGTTAATAGCGCCTGGCAGGTCTCATATCACAATGATAACACAACTATTAATGCATTTCACTCCTACTCCTAAATATACATTGCCTGCCAAGGTAAAAGCTGTTATTTCACTAAGTGGTGGTATCAAAAATACCAGTTTTTTTCCAACCACGTCATTACTGAAACCGCTCCCATCCTCCCCACTCAGAACTGCCATCTCCTCAGATTTGGGTCTATTTCCTGTGGCAGAAACACTCGCAGCCATTGGTGGGACTCTGGGCAAGAGGGAGGATGAGAGAGAGGTTTGTGGGGGCTTTGGTTTCTCTGGGACAGTGTTTCTCAAAGTGGGCCAATGGACCCTGTTCGGGAAAGCCACCAGCGAGCCCAAGCTGCTTTGATTACCTAAAGGGTCCGTAGCCATGGAGCCTCAGAGCTCCCATTGGCTCTGCTTTGCCATTTCCAGCCAAGGGGAGCCATGGGAAGTTCCCCTTGGCTGGAGACTGCCAACCGGAGCCAATGGGGCTACAAATCCTACAGGTAAACACAGCAGCATGGGCCTGCTACTGGCTTCCCCAAAGTGCAGCTCTGGCCTACTTTGAGAAATGCTGCTCTGGGATATGCTAGCTTATTTTCCATGGTAGACCCTGCTTTAAAGTGTGTTTTCTGTTGTGAGAAGTGATTGTGCATGCACAGCATTGTGGGCATTTTGGCTTTTATGGTCCCCTCAACAGTTTTTTTCCTCTTTCTGCCTTGAAACGCTGGGCTTCCACAGCCAATCATCATTTCTCCTCCCACTGGCCACTTCTGTGCTGATAGGATTGACGCAGGCTTCGGTTATCCACTGGGTCCTTTCTCTAGACTGAAAGTAGTGCTGAGTTTTCAGCCCAGTCGTTTCATCATCCAAAGAGTCAGAGCAAGTCTTCAGCACATCAAGTCGATAACGGATTGTGAGAAAACTTTTCCAGAGCCCAGGGCCGGAAGGGAAGAGGCTGCAGTTGGGAAGTTGGCAGTAGGGAAGCTAATTAAGGAAAAATGCATCTATATGGATGAAATGAGCCATAATCATGGACAAAAAATATTTGTATGCTTGTTGTATGAGAGAACCTAGAGTCAAGTGTCCTGGTGGATCTCTCATCACCCTATAGTGCTACCACGACAAATAGCGCAGATCAGCTTGGCTCTTCAAGCAGCTCTTCTACTCTTGGCTCAGCAACTATTCCATCCAAAGGTTTGCGGGGGAAGGGGGGAGGGAAATCTGCAGTGCTCTACAACATGGACAATATTGTCCTGGTTACACAAAGTTCCTCTGAAGCATACTACAAAACCCTCAGGGATGCTTAATAAAAATCCAATATTAAGTTTCAGAATTCAAGGATGTCTTTCCTTCCCGCCCACAACCCTCCCGAAGAGCAAGAGGCAATGCTTTTAAATCCATTACTGGATGTCCAGGGCGGTTAAAGTGTTCTCCTACAGCTTTATGTGTGTTACCGCTCCTTATGTCTGATTTGTATCCATTTATCCTTTGGTGCAGCGTCTGTTCAATTTGGCCAATATACATGGCAGAGGGGCATTGCTGGCACTTTTTTCCAAAAGATAAGCCTGTGGTCTAGATGCACCCATTGTGAACTACCCAATGAGTTTGGTAACTGGCATTTATAGTTTGTAAAAACTGGAGAAATTTTGGATTTGCACTGACATACTCTGAACTACACCAAGACAAATACACGCTGAACCTCTTAAGTCCAGCACCCTCAGGACCTGACCGATGCCAACCCAGAAAATATGCTGGACCACAGGAGGTTAATATTTTCTAGTAGCATTACCAACATTTCCAGTGCTCACTGGGGTCTTAGAAGATATTTGGGGTAAATTGGAATTAAATAACAGCACAGAACACTGAGAGCCAGGACTAGTGGCTATAAACAAACGTTATTGGAATGATGGAAACGTGGCCACACCCATGATAAGTGGACATCCAGCTAACTAAAATCATGCTGGACCACCAATATTGCCAGACGAGGGAGTGCCAGACTAGAGAAGTTCATCCTCTATATGCCTAATTAATTTTAACCAGCTTTTCTAATGTGTTAGAGAACCCCCATTTCATTGCTCTTGGATACAATTTTTTTTTTAAACTTGCAAGACAGCATGCAACAAGGCAGAAAAAAATCCTCTGCAGGGGGCTTGGGTTCTTATTCATTTGATCTTTCAATGCAGGCTCAAGTGTCCAAGGATGCAATATCCCTAACAGAGGGAAATCAAAGATAGAAGAAGCTAACTTCAGTTGGCCTGAGTGAGGGCTCCCAAGTGTGTGTTTAAAATTTGCATTTACCTGTATGATCCAGTACAGAATGAGTTGTTTTTCATTACATACCAAATAGATAGAACTTGAAGAACTACTGTGTTTAAAGAAGACATGAAAGTTACCTGAAAATTGTAAGCTTTTCAGTTCTGCAAACATTCATGCCTCCAGCAAAAAGCAGTAGGAGCTCTATCGAAAGTATTCAGAACTACACCGTGTAGCATTTTTCTACAGATGGGAGACGTTATGAAATTGCCTATTGTCTAACAGTGCAGGGCCGGCTTTAGGAAATGCAGGGCTCAATTCGAACAATTTTGACGGGGCCCTGCAGCAGACAGCAATTTTGATTGAGCGGGGAAAAAAAAAAAAAGAAAAAAAGGGCACACAAAAAATCCCCAGCTACCTGCCCCGCCAAACCCCGGAGGTAGCTAACACCCCTCCAGCCCGCGGCGCAGGGAAACCCTGCGCTCAACTCACACCTCCTGCAGCGCAGGCAGCTGCCGCACTCCTCCTCCAGGACCGATGCCCCCTCCTACAGCATGCCTGGCACACTTCCGGCTTCAGGGCGCAGGGCCCCTTTAGTCATGGGGCCCGGTTCGGGGGAATCGGGCAAATCGGCCTAAGGCCAGCCCTGTAACAGTGTATTCAGTGGTTTCTCTGTGGTTTCATGTGAACAACATTTCTGTGTTACAGATATAATTGACTTCTTCCCACTACCGATGCCACCCCACAGCATTACTTGCACTTGATCACTTCCAACCATTCTTGCACCTCTTTCCATGGGAGCCAAAGGTGGCAGAAAGGAACCTGTGTAAAATGCCTCAGTTCTTCCCGGTCATGTCCCTGACTCGTTGCTGTATGTACAAATAACGGCAGGTTGTGTGGTGCTGGTTACCTCACACACTGTGCTGAAACCTCAGTCACTGAAAGAATCGGTATTACTGTAGTGTTGGAAGTTCTGCTTCCAAGTCCATATCCCCACTAACATCCATCCCAGCCCAGTCAACTGTGATGTTGTCAGCTGTGCCTCCTATTTGGACAAACACAGCAAATTTTCCTGGACACACCACAGGTCCAATCATACAGGATGCTGAGGGCCCTCAATTACTTTTGAAACGTCTCTGAAGGGCTCCAGTACTGACTGTCTGTCTAATGCATTTGTAATGTACTAATAGCCATAGTATCTTGGGGTACGTCTACATTGCATTCCTCCTTCGAGAGAGGAATGCAAATACAGACAAACAAAATTGCAAATGAAGCGTGGATTTGAATTTCTGGTGCTTCATTTGCATAATCGTGGCTGGCCGCTTTTACGAAATAGCATATTTCGAGAAAACAAACACGGTCCACGTGGGGTTATTTCGAAAAGAAACTCTTCCTTCAAAATAACCCTTAAACCTCATTTTTTAAGGAGTGAGGGTTATTTTGAAGGAAGGGTTTCTTTTTGAAATAACAACATGTGGACCGCATTTGTTTTCTTAAAATACACTATTTCGGAAAAGTGGCCAGCTGCGATTATGCAAATGAAGTACAGGAAATTCAAATCCATGCTTCATTTGCAATTTCGTTTGTCTGCATTTGCATTCCTTTCTCGAAGGAGGAATGGAATGGACACGTACCCTTGGTGATCTTGCAGTAACACTTCTGTATCTGTAGTCTCAATATATCTAGTTAATTTTGTGACCCAGAACACTTTGTGGGAATAGCCAGTTGCCTAAAACAAACCCACAGAAATTCCTTTCCAGATGGGGTGGGCCACTCAGTTAGCCTCAATAACACCAGCCCTACAATTGACAGGACAGGTCCTCCCGCCCCCCCTTCCTTCTTTTTCAGTTATAAATTGCGAGGGTCCCCTCTTTTCTCCCCACACTGCTCATCTGAGGAAGTGGGTTCTGTCCACAAAAGCTCACGACACTATATATGATTAGGCCTCAATTGGAGTATTGTGTCCAGTTCTGGGCACCACATTTCAAGAAAGATGCGGAGAAATTGAAGAAGGACAAGAGAAAAGCAACAAAAATGATTAAAGGTCTAGAAAACATGAGCTATGAGGGAAGCCTGAAAGAACTGGTCTTGTTTAGTTTAGAAAAGAGAAGACTGAAGGGGGACGTGCAAGCAGTTTTCAAGTATCTAAAAGTGTGTTATAAGAAGGCGGGAGAAAAATTGTTCTCCTTGGCCTCTGAGGATAGAACAAGGAGCATTGGGCTTCAACTGCAGCAAGAGAGGTTTAGGTTGGACAATGGGAAAAACTTGCTGCCTGTCAGGGTGATTAAACACTGGAATAAATTGCCTAGGGAGGTTGTGGAAGCTCCATCACTGGAGATATTTAAGAACAGGTTAGATAGACATCTATCAGGGATGATCTAGACAGTGCTTGGTCCTGCTGTGTAGGCAGGGGACTGGACTCAATGACCTCTCGAGGTCCCTTCCAGTTCTATGTTTCTCTCTCTCTCTCTATATATATATATACTGTATTTAGTCTCTGCAGCACCCTTTGAGGAATCCCCACTGTCACCTTGCCCCGTAATATTTTTGGGATTCTTAGAGCGAAAAGATTCTCTATAAAGCCATTTTATTCATAGGCAAATACTTTCCACCAACTACATATACAAAATGACTTGGTGTGTGTTCCACATACAAAAGTTTTCACAATAAGAATAAATACAGCCCAGTATGAATGCCCATTCCCCAGCAATGCTCGTAAGGCTGAGACGTGATCCTCAGTTCTTATTCCTGCACCAGCAGGTCACTTCTGAAGAGTCCCAAAGGTGTCCCTTTGCTAGGCAAGTTTCCTGAATTTCAAATGTTATAATTTGTATTTTGCAAAGCACACAACTCACAGGGCAGATACACTGTGTCAAGCCTTCCAGGGCCCTCAAATGGCTGACACGTGTTTATATTTTGCAAGCCAACACAATGACAAAGACAGTAGTCTCCCACTGCTTAACTTACAATTAGGTCACTGCCCTGAAACATAATCAGATCTTCTCATTCAGTTCTTCTGAGCCAAACATCTCTCTTGCCTTCTTGCAGTAGCCATCTTCAGACAGAGATCTCTCTTCGTCCAATACTCCCCTGGCTGCTTCCAAAAAAAGACACCTTGCATTGCCCTGTGATGCTGGGAGTCCATTTCCTAGACCTGAAAATGACTTTAGGTGGCTTGAAAGCTTGTCTGTCACCAACAGAAGTTGTTCCAATAATGTCTCTCTAATATTCTGGCACCAACATGGCCACAACCCCATTGCATGTATGTTGAGCAAGCATGAAGCAGATGTGAAGGTCAAATTCTCAATGAATTGTTCTAAGTGGTAAACAAAGTTAACATTTGGGGCTGCTGGTAGTTTTGGTCTATAATAGTCAGCAGAGCTGTTGTAAAAGCATGCACTCTGGGGGTGGGTCTTTTGGCACTTGAGAATTTGGTTGGGTGATTCATGGTGTCAGGAAGACCAGCAGTTTCTCCTCTTCATGGAATGCCAGCAGGCCCAGCCCTAGGGCAAGGTGAGCAAGGCAAATGCCTTAGGCCTCACGCTTTTGGGGCCCTGTACTGCTGACTATTCACCATCCACCGGTCGGGCCCTGGGCCCTGCTCCCAGCATCCTGCCTTGGGCCCCCACAAACCCTTTGGCTGGGCCTGAATGCTAGGACAGTGGCTAACCCACCAGCAGCAGAAGCAACCTGCTCCTCACTGTAATGACAAAAGCTTTCTGGCAACTTCATACTGACAGTAGTAAGTGAAAGATATTCAGAAACTGAAATTGTGGCAGAAGGGAAACACTTTCTTTGACTCAGCAAATGCCTCCTGGACATTACTTCATGGTGCAAAGCTTCACGTATGGCTAGACCCATCCCTGTCCTCAGTGCATGGCCACATATACAGCCGTCCACCCATGCCAGGGCTTTCTGAATGCAGAACATTCAGAGCTGCAAAATGTTACATTTAGTTCTCTCCAAAGACTTTGGAAAGATTTGGGTTTTCCGTTGCAATGTCACACACTCTACGAAGGCACACGAGGGAGCCATCTGATAATCCATACATGCAGATTATGGTAAAATAATATCTTATGTAGCAAGAGCTTTTCTACGCTTTTCTTTGAATCAAGTGTTTTGACAAAGAGCATATTGTTCCCTAGCCCATGCCAAGATCAGTGTGCATACAGACTTGCATGCAAATCAGGCTTAATTTACGATGTTTCCTTCCAATAAGAAGGGAGGAGCATCTAGGTTTCAGCTGTACATTTTTCCCTGACTAGAGCAGTTCTGTAATGATTTATGGAAGTAATGCTAAGAATGCAAACATGATAAAAAAATGTTCAAAAAGTGGAACACTATCCCAGCTTCCCCATCAAGTTGGAGCCTGCTAGGACAAAAATGTTAATGATCGTCTTCTAATAGGACTCAAGCTTTTATTGTGGCTGTTAACTTAGCCTGGCTGTCCGTATTACGCTGCACAAGAGCAGCACTCCCATTGGAGGTCTCGTTGTAGGAGCCAAGGCTGCGGTCTTTGTGCTGTCAACCTCCAAAAAGCACAGTCCTGAACGCACAGTCAAAGAGAAGAGGAGGTCAAGACAACTTTGAGTCACCTCTTTGTCCCCCAATTCTGGGCTGCTTGAGAGATCAAATTGTCCCCTGACTACACTCGGCTGCTTTGAGAGCTTCTCTGTTTTATGATGTTCGCTCCGCAGCGTTTAATAACCGAGAATCCCTATTGCTGGGTCAGACTTTGGATTCTGCCTCCGGCAGGGCAGGCTGCAGTCTTTGGTTCCCATACAGAGTAGACTGCCCTCTGGCCTGATCGACAGCCTCTTTACCTCTCAATCTGACCTCATCTGCTTATGTGATACTCGCCTCCCAGAGGAGAATAGAAAATGGAATCCATCCCATATGCTTTTTTAAGACTACTCTGCATAAGTGAATAGGGATTTGTTATAGATCCCTGTTATAAAATTCTATAGGCTGGCTTAAAAATAAAGATCTATTGCATGGATCTCACTTTTGATGACATTCTTAAGTACTGGTCAAAAAAATCCAATACATTTTTATTTTCAATAGACCTCTATTGGCTTCCTCCGAAGAACTATACAAGCCACTTTGGAAAATGCCTGCTGAAAAGCCACCTTTTATGTATTGAGTTATACTTCTGAAAGATGTCACACAGGACAGATAAATGTCTAGCACTGCTCTCATACAGCCCTGGTCTACACTAGGGAACTATTTCAAAATAACGTCCCTTCTTTTGAAATAACAAGCGGCACGTCCACACTACTGAGCCCGTTATTTCAAAATAAGGGGCTGGTTATTTCGAAATAATAACTCCTGCTTTCCTTGGGGTATGTCTACACAGCAGCGTTATTTCAGAATAACTGACATTATTCCGAAATAACATAGGGTGCGTCTACACTACAAGCCTTTATATTGAAATAATGCCGAGCTTCTTACTCGAACTCATGGTAACCCTCATTTCATGAGGAATAAGGGAAGTTGAAGGAAAACTGTTCTTCCTTCGATTTCCTGCTGTGTAGCCAAATTAAGCGATTTCAACTTCAGCTACGCAACTGATGTAGTTTAATCCGACATTAGTCCTGCTGTGTAGACATAGCCTTGGGGAATAAAGCTTATTTTGAAATAGTTATTTTGAGCGTTGTTATTTTGAAATAATTTCCTAGACATGCCTTCACAAACATGTGCCCGTCTCAGGGTATATCTACACAGCTAACCAGGGTGTGACGGGAGTGTGTGTGGATGTACTCAAGAGCATGGCTACACTAGGAAATTATTTTGAAATAACTAAATTTGAAATAATAACTCCAAAAATAACTATTTCAAAAGACGCTTATTCCCCAAGGAAAGCAGGAGTTATTATTTTGAAATAACCAGCCCCTTATTTCAAAATAATGGGCTTGGTCGTGAGGATGCTCTGCTTGTGATTTAGAAATAAGGGGAGTTATTTCAAAATTACCCCCTAGTGTAGACCAGGGCCAGGATAGCTTTAATCTAGACAACTTGGGTCCCGGAGCAGTGAATCCACTGCAGCATGGTCTTCAGCATATACAAGCCCACCCAGAATTCTGAGTAATTAACAGCAGCCTCATGTCTTTGGTCCTCCAACTAGATTAAATGTATGTCAATATGAGCAGGAATCAGACTCTGCAATTGCAGAAGACACATATCCCTGGGGTCTTACTATATATTTTAGAAATGTGCATCTGTCTGTCCCTGAATCCTTCCTAAATGCTAAGATCTAAGATCACCAAAGTTGGTATACAGCTTCCTCTTATCATAACTTAAAGCCAGGTCAGGGTTTGGTTGTGCTAGGACAAAGAGAAGTGCCTGGAATTTAATTGTTTCTCATAAAATGAAAAGGGAGGGATCTGGCAGGAGGGACAGTTATATTGAGAGGCTATGTCTACACTACAAACTTTTTGCAGAAGAGGCAATGCAAATGAAGTGGTCATTAGCATTTTCTCATGCTTCATTTGCATAATCTCTTCCAATATGTTTTGGGCAAGAGGTTTCTGCAAAAACAAGCAGTGTGGATGTATCCATTTTGTGCAACAACCCCTTTTTGTGCAAGATCCTTATGCCTCTATTTTTCAGGCGTAAGGATCTTGCGCAAAAAGGGGTTTTTGTGCAAAAATGGAACAAAAGAGAGTATGCAAATGAAGTGTGAGAAAATGCTAATCCGTGCTTCATTTGCATTGCCTCTTTTGGCAAAGCATGTAGGGTAGACAAAGCCTCAGACTGAGCTCTATAAGGAGCTTCCCTTTCTTCAAATAGCCTCCTCCCTCAGTCCCTGGGAGAAAGCACCTGGACATGTTTGCAAGGGCAATCAGAACACATCTGCGTTCTGGAAAAGCAAATTCCAAATGCAAGGCTTCCTGTGACAGCAGCCCATCATTTGTCCCAAAGGGGTGCAGCTTTTGCACCGATGGCACTTGGACCCAGTATGGCATGGGGACAGTACACTCTCAGGACACTGCCTTCTAAGCCATTTGGAGGTTTAAAAACAAGAAGTGAGTTCACTCCGAAATCCGGTGCTGCTCTCGTAGTGCTAGTGCTTGGTTGGTTGATGGAAAACTGCTCCATACAGGCATGGCTGCATTCTGTACCAGGACCCTAATTCAGCACAGCGCTTCACTTGGCCTCTGGGTAGGACAAGAAACAATCGGCTTAAACTACAGCAAGGGAGGTTTAGGTTGGACATTAGGAAAAACTTCCTACCTGTCGGGTGGTTAAACACTGGAATAAATTGCCCAGGGAGGTTGTGGAATCTCCACCATGGGAGATATTTAAGGGCAGGTTAGACAGACACCTGTCAGGGATGATCTAGATCAGGGCTACTCAACACGCAGCCTGCAGGCCACATGTGGCCCTCAGTCCATTTGTTTGTGGCCTGTGGTGCGGTTTGGGTTGATATGTGTTTTAGTAGTTAAATTCCTGGACTGTTGTGAAGCCAAAACAAAAAAGCAGTCAATAGAATGCTCTTCTGTTGATATGTGTTTTAGTAGTTAAATTCCTGGACTGTCATTGCTCATTAAAAGTGCTGTCATATGGGTGGAAATCGGGTAAATGTTGCATTTTATTAATATCAGAAGAATTGACTTAAATGGGGCCTGCATGTTGGGTAGAATTGCCTTAATCTTTGTATTCATGCCATCAGTGTGAAAGAAGCTATTTGCATATATTTGCATGTATATGAACCACACTAAATCTGTGGCCCCTGGCATGTGCTGTGAGTATCATTGTGGCCTCCAGGGCTTCCAAAGTTGAGTTGCCCTGATCTAGATGGTGCTTGGTCCTGCTGTGAGGGCAGGGGACTGTACCTGATGACTTCTCAAGGTCCCTTCCAGTTCTAGGATTCTATGATTCAGCAGGTGCTTAGTTCATTCCTAAATCTCATTGACTTCAGTGGGACTTAAGCAATTAGTCAGTATCTCTGCTGGGCAATTATCCCACTTGTTTCCAACTTGTGGCCCCAGGCGGACACTGCATTGTAGGTATCTAATCTTGAAGGGGCAAAGGCCTGGGTAAACCTCAGCTCACCAAGTATACCCGCCAATGTCATTCTTGTTTACAGGGATCACAGAACATCCCCCTCCAGCCTCAGATTTTACTTTTCCCTTGACCTGTAGACCTGCTGTTACCCAGGCCAAATGCTGTCTCAGCCAAGAAGGTGTCTGTGGTATTTACTGCCTTTCCTAATTCTTTCCCCCACACTGCTGATATCATGTGCCTCTTATCTAGATTGTGCTTCCTCCAGCTAGCCCTCAGCCCAACCCCCAATGTCCAGCCTGCAGATTCCCCTGCACTGGCAAAGTCAGCTGCAATAAAGCCACCCACCTCTTCCAGGGTGTTTTTCATCAGCAGATCTCTACACCCTTTACCAAACAAGTCAGTGTCATTATCCCATTTTACAGACGGGGAAAGTGACTTGGCTAAGGGTGCCTGATAGGTCAGTGGCAGAGCCAGGAATTTAATCCAGGGCTCCTGATACCCAGTCCGGTGCTCTGCTCAGCAGGCTCACCTCACATTTCCCTGTTCCTCACCTAACAGCCTCATATACTCACTGACCAAGCGCTTGTGGCCCGGTCTGCATACAAAATGAGGGTAGGTTAGCCAACGGTAAGGCAGCTAGTGTTCTGAGCCCACTGCTTCTCATGCTGACTTGCCTCACCTCATTGTTACCTTCTGCCCTTGTCTCTTGTCCTTAGATTGTGAGCACATCAGGCCAGGTGCTGTCTCATTGCTGTGCGCTTGTACAGCACCTAGCACCATGGGATGGGGTTCATGACCAGGATCCGCCGGGGTTACATACTAATCATACCGGCGGCACTGTTGCAGCTTGGTGGTAAACCCACTGGGAGACATGTAGCCCTTGTGAGCCTCACATGACAGCACCCCGGAGGCCACGGACACGGATCTGCACACACTTACCCACATTATGGTCTTTACCCGAAAGCAGCAGAACCACCTCTCGAAATCTGAGCACCAGCACCTGACTCATTCCAAGTAATGATCCCTCCCCTGACCAGCTCAATGAATTCAAGGTTAAAGTCACTTTTACTGATAAGCCGGATCCTGAACCTCCGCTGCACCGATGGTGCCATCATCCCAGTCGGCCCCGTTTCTAAGGGCTGGCAGCCAGCTGCTCCAAATCTCTTTCCAATGGAACTTAGTCATCCATTGTCTGTCCTCTGGAAAATGTTGTCATACTAAGATGCAAATTTCTCATAGAAGGAAACCCAACTGGGCTGGACTCACACTGGAGACACTTACCCGAGGGCCATTCCCAAGTCGCTGCTGCCAGCTGTTCCCGAAACGCAGCAGTACATAAAGGGCGGGGGGAGAGGGGGGGTGGGATGTTACTGCACCGTAAGCTCTGCTCTCCCACTGCCCTTTACATATGTTCTGAGACCAAAACAGGTGCTTCATTCCTGCATGCCAGACGAAACAGGGCCTGGTTGCTAAGAGGAATACTGCTTCAGCCTGCATCCTGACATTCTGGGCCAATTGCTGGCCATGGGTTTCAGGAGGCACTTGATTGGTGTCCAAATGCAAGAGCCAGGCGATGCTGATTACATGCAGCTTCCATTCATTCAGCAGGACTAAGGGTTGCTCAGAACCTTTGATAATTGGGTCACTTTTATCTAGAGCCATAAATATGGATTCATAAATTTCCGGCAGCCCTGTTTGAAAATCCTCAAGTCCCTTGTTCCTCCTTCTTCCAGGCCATTACAGTTATATTACCTGGTAAAGACAAAGAGGAAAAAAAAGGTGGTTGGGAAGTAGGTATTTGGCAATCGCTTTGGTGCAGGGTTACTACCGAAATGCACAATCCCATAGTCCCTGGCAACTTCAGTGGCTGCCCTGCCTGCCTTAAAAAGTGCAGCGGCAAACTCAAAATGACCAGTTCCCATAAGAACAGACAGTAACCCTAGCTGCTTAGCTGGCACGAGTCACGCTTCCTTCTCATTCTAGCAACTCAGTACTTTTTCTTTTATATACTTCCTATCCAGCAAGCTGAATCTCAGCCACAAAACCTGATACGCTTTAAACACTGAGGGGGAGAGAAAGCAAGAGGCAAAGTTAAGGGAGTTCTTTTATGATGATGCGGGAGGACATGGCCTAGTGAATCAAGCAGAGAGCACAAGAAACTGGTGGGAGATGGATGGTGATATGCTCAGAGGAAGAAAAGGCCTTGGAAGTCGTGGTGGTACATTTAAAATCTGGCTTAGCGCTTAGCTATAGCTGCTAATCCTTCCATAAGGACCTAGGAACATAGGATCTGTGTAATTGACAGAATTACTATCTTGGAGGTTGGGTTTGATGACGTCTTGAGGTCTCTTCCAACCCTATGATTCTATGATCTGCTCATGTCCTCCGGTCTGTGTAACCCCAGCTAACTTGCCAGTTTATGTCCTGGTGCACAGTGAGAGACCAGGCTCTGCACCATGTGTCCACAATGGCTCTGTGTGTTACCAGTACACACTGGATGCAGTGTGGAGCTTCTACCACAAGAGGATGAACAATGTGTGACCATTGCAGTTGGAGAACATCCATCTCCCTGTACAAAATCCATCTCCCTGTATAAGCTACACAAGGACAAAGCAGATCAACTCCAGGTCTTTATTGCAATAAGCTATTTCTGTTTATCTAGCCAGTAGGAGATGAGTGAATGCAAATATTCTAACTGTGTGCATTTTTGGATGATGGCATTTATGCAAATATAGATGCAAATTAAGCCTGACCTTTTGGCCCCTGGCAAGTTACTAATCAGGCCTGAAGAGTAGCTCTGGACCCATTTAACATTCCTTACCCTGCACGGGTTAAAATAAAAATGTTTTAGCTGTGGCAAACCTCTTGATGAGAAGTGATAATATGAAAATGAGGCAGTTATGAAGCCTGCAGAAAGTGCAGGTCAGGTCCACCTAAACAAAGGCAAAGAGAGATTCGGCATGCAAGCAAATGGAAATTCTTGAGCACATGTGAAAGAGAACATTTTGGTTGTGTATGGGCTGATCCTTTCATGCTTGCTATTATTTTGGTCATGTGGGACTGGTGAAGTTGATCCTCTAAGTACCAGGCACTGTTAACCCAAATCGTAACTACTCGGGTGGAAACAACAAAAACAAATGGGCCAGAACCAAAAGGAAGGCTAAAAGTCAGAGCTGTAGCTTCCCTCTCCTCAAAACAAAAAAGTCTGGAGTTTTCAAAGTTACATGTTTTGTGTTTTGTTTGGATCAGGGTCCCACGAGTGACTGACACTAAGTGAATTCAGCTGTTTCTTGGATGGTCCATCAAATTCAAGCAGTGTGAACCTTCACTTTAAAATCAAAGTGCCTACTATCTAATTGGGGCCGGGAGGGTGGAGAATAGGCCAGTTTCCATACGGAGTACCACCTTGTTCTCTCTTCTGTGATTGCCAAGGACGATGCCCCGAGAAGTGATGTGTTTTTAAGTGTCATTACAAGCCACTTAAAAACACATCGCTCCCCAGGGCATCCTTTTGAGTACTGAAGCCACCAGTACACAGAACCAAAAGCTGAGCAACTTTATTTTTAAGTTCATAACTGGGTCTGCAGACCATACATGGCAAGGACATTTCCTGCTTGCCATGCTTGGGGGCCAAATTTCCATGGGCCTGTCTTCTTGCCCCTGTAAAATACCTGCAACTCTTTTGTGTGTACAAAACCTTGCACCGTGATTGGGGGGGCATTTGGAAGTGTTCCCAGCCACAGTCAGTGAAGCACCCCAGCAAGCGATGAACCGGAAGCAATCACGTGTTCTGTTGACTTCAGTGGGTCAGATCACGTGATCAAGATAAAGCATGTGCTTAGCGAGGTGGGGGTGAGGGTGTTCAGAACCTCGCAGGATCCTGCCCTGTTTACACAAGCAGGTCACCATTTATGCCTATTGCTCCATCCAGAGGCACCGAATACCATTGCTCTTCTGGAAAAGGGGGTCCTTTAATCCTCTGAGCTGCAGGCCACATTCTCTGACTGAGGATTTGGAGCAAACAGTGGTCATGTTTGGGGGCTCACCTGCAACAGGAAAGGATGGTGCTGTGCTCTTCTCTTGAAGCACGCATCAGTTACGGCACTGCCCTCCAGCCCCTTCTACATCCAGCAATGTAAGGATACGCGACTTCCCCCTCTCACACAGGAAGAGCGGGATGTCATTCCTGTTTGCAAGAGCCTGCCCTCTGGAAAATCAACAGCTGCTGCAGGATGTACTAACAGTTCACATTGTGCGTAAAGATCGCATATTGCTGCCTTTACATGTTTTGTAAATAAAGCTACAATTCCTCCTCCACCCCTTCCACTCCATGATAATGATTCAGTCACTTTCAAGGGGGATGGAGCTGATGGCCATTAGCTGAGTCAGCTCTTTCTATGTGCACTTTTGTGACACACAACCAAAGTCAAAGAGAAACCTAGCAGCATCTGGCCTCTTGTTAAGGACACTTTTTAATAACCTGCAAGTGATGTTGGATGAACACAGTGCAAAATCCAGCTATTGGTGTTGCTTCTAAAACATAGCTGACCATAATATGGTTTCCAAGACGATAACTATTAATAGACAAGGTTTCAGTAAAACTACAGTGAAGCCACACCGGGGGTGGGAGAGGAGGTAGGAAAGCACCAAACCCCTGGTAGGAGCCACGGGATGGAGGGGAGGGAAGCCCCAAGTCCCAGGTTCCTGGCAGGAGCCACACACACAGGAGCAAGGGAAGTACCCGAATCCTGGTGGGGGCTCAGTTGTGTAGGACCCCATAATTTGTGAGGATGGCCCTGGACAAAAGTGTAGCGGGACTGGATTTGTGCCATGATCTGACACCCTGAGGGGCTCTCTTGAATTGAAACAATGTTGGAAGAAACAACCCGTTATCACTAGGAGTTCCGTTTAATATGGCGTCTGCACACTCGCATGACCACATTCTTCTGAAAATTCAAAATAATTTAAATATAACCTTGCTCAAGATCAACAGCATCCCCGGGAGGGTGTTTCATCAACCTATAACAGACTGATGTACTGAGACACAGCCCCAAACAAGTCAATGCCAAGTGCTGACTGGAACTCAGGGTTTCTATGCCCCCCTCTGATCATGGATGGGACCACACTCTGCAGAGATACTCCGTTGTGAACCCCGCCCCTCTGTGCCCTTCTACTACCACATAATATCAATGGAGCTCTCACTCTCATGGTGTTTGGAAAAGGTTGCAGGTTCCTTTGACATATCGCTTGATTAACACTATTCAGCACAAAGACACATTCATCCGGCACACTCTTCTTGGGAGGAAAGTATATGGGACCTATGCAAGATCAGCTTCTTAGTGAAAACAGCTGATGGACAGAGAGGGAACAAGGGAAGAAGGAGGATGCAAAGTAAGATACAAAAGCCAGGTCACTACAAGGGAAGGTCAAATTAAGATACGCAACTCCAGATATGTTAATTAGCTGGAGTCAGCATTCCTTAATTTGAGTTTCTGTGCAGTCTCCACCGTGGGAGGTCGATGGGTGAAAATGCTTCCATTGACTTCCTATATTCCTCACAGGAACAGGAGTACCAGCACCAATGGAGGTGCCCTCTGCGTTTGATTTAGCAAGTCTTTACTAGACCTGATAAATCAAACTCCAGAAGATCAACCATAGGAGTGTTAATCTTTCCCATAGTGAAGACGTGGCCTAACCCATTTTGTTCAGTGAGTTACTGGGCATTTGGTTTAGTATCACAACATAATGCGGCCCCACCGAGGCTAATAAAAATCACATCTCTCAGCCAGGGGGAATAGCGATACATACATGGACAGAGTCACCCTGTTCTACCGCTTGTACTGGGCAAACCTGATTTCGTCTTACAGCATTTAATTATTTGCGTTGCTGCAATCTCATTTCTACTTGACACTTCCCAGACACCAATCATGCACACTTTGTATCCAAACCTGCAAACTGACTACATGAATAGCCCTTCTTAGTGGGAATATTCTCATTCAAGGGAATGTGGCTAGTTCATTAAAATTTTACAGGACTGAACGTTTCATTATTATGAATGACTTTCAAGCACTGCGATGAGCATTTTTAAGCTGCTGTAAGTACGTGCCACTGAGTTGGCTTCCCCCAGCCCTGCCCATCAATGCAATTCATGGATACAAATAGCTATGAACATAATGGTCCAGATTCTAACCGATGCTGAGCATTTTGCAAACCCTGTTGACTTTGATGAAGTGTGTACAGCATCTTGGCAGCTAGATTATTTCTTCTCATTATTCTAATTACTGCAACCCAGAGCTTTCAAGGCCTACAGCACTTTACAGAAAATATAGTCCCTCCATCAATATTGTAACTAATTATAAAAATAGGGACCAAGAATGATGGGTATACCTACACAGCAATAGGAAAGTCCTAACATGTCTGTGATGCAAATCTATAAGTTGTCATTAGTTATTGGGGCGTGTTATTAACATATTGGTCTCACCCACTGTCAGATTTATTTTTGCTATTCTGATGGTATCATTTTTCAATTTTTTCACAGGTAGGTAGTGAGTGATGAACACGTTAAACATATTGCAGCTTTTCTTTTAGATCAGTATTGTTTGAATGGAAGATAGTGTTGCTCATTACTCTTTATCTAAGGGATACATTGAAATGAAAATGGTTTTTTTTCTACTGCCTCATACATAAATCAATGTGTCATGTGAAAACAGCATCTCTGAAACATAAAATATTAATGAATGTAAGAAAGACAGACAGGAGAAAATTATTACTTATGCCAATAGTAAGCATAGTAATATAGTAATCATTACTTATCCAATAGATGACACTAGTGCTGATGGGGGAGGGATGGTGCAGTGATTTGAGTACAGGCTTCCTAAGCTGAGGGTTATGAGTTCAATCCTTGAAGGGGGGTATTTAGGGATCCAGGCCAAATCTATCAGTGATGGTACTTGGTGCTGCTGAGAGAGTAGGGGACTGGACTTAATGACCTCTCAAGCTCCCTTCTAGCTCTATGAGATGGTTAGACTATATGGAGATATACCTATCTTAAAATTACAGTAGTGCAGTTTTTCTTAGTTATGCAGTATCTTCATAATAAAGAATCCTTTATAAACCTACACACCTATTTTCTGCAAGGCTGTGTCTAGACTGGCGCGATCTTGTGCCAGAGCTATGCAAATGAGGCTCAGCGTGGAATATCGCCGAGCCTCATTTGCATAACTGAGCCACCATTTTTGCGGAAGAGGCTCTTGCGCAAGATGGAGCTGTCTACACTGCCCCGTCTTGCGCAAGAAAAACCCTCTTGCGCAAAGCCGTTATTCTGATTATTTTTAGGCATAACAGCCTTGTGCAAGAGGGTTTTTCTTGTGCAAGACGGGGCAGTGTAGACAGCTCCGTCTTGCGCAAGAGCCTCTTCCGCAAAAATGGCGGCTCATTAGTTATGCAAATGAGGCTCGGCGATATTCCACGCTGAGCCTCATTTGCATAGCTCTGGCGCAAGATCGCTCCAGTCTAGACACAGCCCAAGAGTTTTCCTTTCCTCAAAGTAATTTTTCATCTGTTTAACAATAAACAAAAATAGCCTCTTTTACTATTAAGAAAAGTTAACATTTGCAATGGCCTGTTGTAATTCCTTTTCTTTCCAAAGGTATCCCAAAATAGCTACCTCGCATCCAAGGAACGCATCCACTATTTTGAAATAATTTTCGAAATAATGGATGTGCTATTTCGGCATTCCTGTAAACCTTGTTCCACAAGGAATAAGGGATGTCTCAAAATAGTGCTTTATTTTGAAATTTGGCGCTGCATAAATGTGCCAAATTTCAAAATAACCTATTTCAAAATAAAATTGAAATAAGATACACAATTTGCGTAGTGCAAATTGCGTGTCTTATTTCGATTTTAAAGTGCAGTGTAGATGTACTCAGAATGTTCTGTTTAGGGCACATTTTAGTCCAAATTATCACTGAGATTTTGAGTCAGTCTCTGAGTTTCTGTCCACAATTTTATATATGGATTTTTTTCTCCTAATTTTTTTCCACATCTGTTTTTGCACATGCAAAATGTATGTGTATAGATACTAGTTCTTCTGTGGGCAGAAATATAAATGTGAGAGCAAAAACTTGCCTCCCCTCAGATTTCAGGCTCAAGTTTGGAGGCGGCTTTTCCAGAATTAGCCACTGAAATTAAATTGAAAACAAAATTATGAAAAGCACCTCATAGCATGATTTTAGTGTAGTACGCCTAGCAGTGCAATGATGACTGGGATTGCTTCTGCTGGTTTTAGTTTTGAATTAAACTTCATATTAATCACATCAGCTTGAGTCTCCCATTTATTGTGCCACCTGCAGTCTTTTTGTAATGAGACCTCAAAGGAAATCACCTTCAAATCCTTTTAAATGCTTCTGAAGTTATACATCAATGCATTTTAAAATGTGGAAGTACTTATTTTCTATGAAAGTAGGTAGTTTTCAAAAAAATAATAGCTAATTGCAGATATTTCTTGAAAGTAAAATGTTTGGACATTACAGTGGATAATATTTCAGTTAATCAGAATTCAAACCATGGGCATAATAAATAAAATGCATTGGTTCAAAGAGGGGCAAGAATAAGTACTCAGCAAAATGTCGTGGCTGCTCTTTCTGCCTTCCTACTTATCTGCGACGATGCTGAAAAGACATTCCCAAAATGCAGTTTAACATCCCAGACAACAGCAGCAGAACTCACACAGCTCCAGTGCTCTGAAACATGGCTGCTCAGGAGCTAGCATGGAAAAAGCCATGGAACAAAGAAGACCAGATGGCGCAATAAGATAGCAACAGATGATCCTGCAGAGTAAATGAGGATGGAGAGAAGATGCCACATTAATAATGCCAGCCTTGAGAAAGAAATTGTCTACAATAAAAAAAAGAAATGCAATGGTTATCATACAGAAATGCAAACAGTGCTGTAGGAGAACATCTCCATTTTGTAACAACCTATCAGATTTAGAAATGTTTGTTCTTCATGGGAGTAGAATCAGAACCTTTTGGTCATTTTCATTAAACAAAAATGTGTTGAAATGTCTGGGTACAGAAATAAAGGGTCAGATTTGCTATTAGTCTGTCCCTCAAGAGGGAAAGCCCTGGAATTTCAAAAATTCCCATTGAAAACTTCCTCAGAACTGATACGTCTTGATGGAACAGACTATTTCAACCAAATCACATTTTGCTGAACATGTTCCCTCCAGCTTTATTTTTTGGCCTCCTCTCATGCCCCATCACTGGAGAACCCTTATGACATAGGCTAGGTCACTATACTGTATGAATTTATCACACACACATTGGGCCAACTTAATTCCTGGTGACACAGCACAGAAGTAAATGGAGCCGCCCCTCACATGAATGCAACCCCTTGTGTTTTTTCCCATGATATATTGCTCTCAGGAGAATGACAGACCGTTCTGGTTTTGAAGTGCTGCTTGCAAAACTACATTTTCAAAATAAGAAAATAAAATAAGGGTATTCTGAAAAATAAAATTAAAGGGCCTGACACTGGTTTCATGCTTGGCTGATAAGTCAAGGATAACTTAAAACTGGTATGAGTGAGAACAGAATCCGCCCTAAATGGAAGAAACATGATGTACCTGGTTTTAGAATATTTAGCAATAAAATTTACAACCCTGTTATCTGCTAGTGATGCAAAAAACAAACTCTTGTACAGGTGGAGTGTGCCACCTGTTTATACATAAACAAATGGCCTATTTCTGCCTGAAGGCATTGTAATGTTATAGTTCACAAAGCTCAGAAGGGGGGAAGGTACTAGTGAAAGAAGAAACTGTCTAAGTCTAAGCCATCTGTAGGTAATGGAAGGCTAAGTTCCAGACAAAGCTAAAGTTCTCATATCTAAACAGACTGTCTGTTGGTTTGGCATATACTGCGGCTGAGTGAACAATTGAAGCAGAAATCTGAGCCTGTCCAAACCAACCGCAGGAGAGTTCATTTTGGGGAGAGCTTTTTGTTATGGTATCATAATATTTTGTCACCATTTCTTCACACAAAACAAAGGTGGCTTGCTATAGGTGCCAATCCCTGGAATAGGAGGTTGAGTAACTTCTCTGTGCCAGCAACTTGTAGTGCCCTGGATGGTGGCTAGGACTCTGCCCTAGAGTGCAGAAAGGGTTGGCCCAGAAGAGACCATTCTGGGACCTTTTGC
Source organism: Pelochelys cantorii (assembly GCA_032595735.1). Lineage (NCBI taxonomy): Eukaryota > Metazoa > Chordata > Testudines > Trionychidae > Pelochelys > Pelochelys cantorii. The sequence continues at coordinate 36,798,195 of CM064340.1, forward strand.
CAGAGCATGGAGTTCTGCATTGTGAAGAGCCCATTGTCTTTTAATGTGGCCAGTCCATACATGCTCCATGATCTGGTAGCCTATTCTTCCAGGGTCCCTAGAAACTCAGGTTCTTAGACCTTTGTTGGTTTCAGAAAAATGCAAAGCTTTTCTAGCCACAGACCTAAATCGCTCATCACATAATGACCCATTTGGAAGGCACTGTGAGCAAACGTCACATACTACGCTTGTAACTCCATAAGATTGAAATTCTGTTGTACAATACTTAATATTAAAAGGACACTGGTAACACTAAATAAGTCTCTTTGAATGTCTCACAGGCGGATTGCTCAAGGTCTTGTTGTGCATGTGTTAGACTGATGGAAATAGAAAGGCTGCAGGAATTGTTGCATGGCCCTTATCAAACAAGCTTTAGTGATCAGCATTATCAAGCATTATCAATGCTCCATAACCAGTGGTGTGACAATGAACTCAACAGAAAGGCTCACTGATACTTTGGCTACTTTTGTTGGTGGTGCATTTGGTTCAACACAATGAACTCAGAGCAGATAGAACTCATGTACCAGTTCCCTGAAGGCTAGTCCAGGAGGCTTTGCAAATTCTGCGATGTTTTCACTGTGGAGTTAACTTGGACAGTGGACATGTGGGTCTGAACTTCCAGGTAAGCCGAGTCTGAGTAGCTGTACTGAAAAATCATACTCGAGTGTCCACTCAATTACGTCCACCTTCTGAGACACTAGCTCTTCTGGGGCACACCACAGTTCTTAATCCTTCTGCGGGAAGCTGAGCTGCTCAAAGGTTCTTTCCTAATGAACTGTGGAAAAGTGACTAGCCTTCTGAACATAGAAGGGAGATTGTGGAAAGGCACCGGAGGACTATCAGTGCTCAAGTGGTTTAGCCAATACTGACATTGCAAAGTTGAGAGGTTATAAGGAAAGTGCAAGCAACATTTGGTCTGTAGCCTGCACCCTAGGATGGGAGAGCTGGTTGGGTGTAAAGTTTTTAAATGAGAGGTTTTTGTGTGGATGGGAATCAGTCTGGGCCCCACACCTGCGTAAAAGTCTCAGTTAACTCCGTAGGGAAGACAAGCCCTTTGAACGCTATCAGACCCAGATTTTTCAGTCCATTCAATTAGAAACAGAAAGCTGAGGACCTTGATTAAACACAAGTTGACACTGTTGCCCAATCACAGGGCAGCTAAATATTTTGCTAATTGCACTAAATCCATTACCTAACTTAAAGCAAGGTCAGGATTTGGCTGTGCCAGGACAACTGGAAGTCTCAGGAAAGGAACGGTTTTCCATAACATGCAAAGGGAGGGGCTATTGTTTGGAGGGATGTGATACTACGAGATACTGAGAAAAAAGGCCCCTGGTAGCAGTGTGAGGGAGGGCCAGGTGGATAAAAAATGTCTTTGAAATGGAAACTTTTTGCACAAATCTATCAGTTTGTCAGTTTCTATGAGCTTTTAATCTCAAACCAGGATAGATTTTCTGGCATAAATATGAGTGTGTGTGTGCGTGCGAAAAAACAAAACAAAAAAAAGTAGAACAGCAAATAGCCCAAATCAGGCACATCAAGGACTAGAACTTGTGCCTATCACATCTCAGGTGACTGAGCTTCACTCTTCGGGGGGGGGGGTCTCTTTTCCCCCCACATTTCAGGATTTAGAGCACTCACAGAAAGTAACCAAATGCTTCATTAAGTCCCACATAGTATGTCACCTATGATATAGAATGTGCGTATTTCTTTCAGAGTCCCCAAACTCAGACTCCTGTAAAAAACTGTGTGTACCTTGCCATCTATGACTGCATAAGAACATGTGCTTGCTGTATCAATGTAAATGGACAGCAAATTGTACTTGCGTGCATGTAATATAAAACATTATGAAAAGGACAGGTTGCTCAAACAGCCGTGAGATGAAAGATAGAATTCTCCTGAGTGAGAGACAATGCAAGTGTCATTCCTGACATGTTTGCTTCTGTAAGACATTCCTGGACACTGCAGTATAGAAAGTCCCAAGGATTGTTCTACAGCTCGTCTTTGTGTCTCATGGAACATACTGCACATATTAAAAACTAAGAGCTCCCACCTTGCAAGCCATGCATACACTTGGGACTCCATGGTGTGGAAAGCTGCAAAAGTCTGGACCTTAACTGACCTTGTTCTTATGCACACGGAAACACTTTTGGAAAGTACTGAAGCATACCCTAGTTCTGATGTGATAAGGAATAAGTAGTAATTACTCCAGGAGCAATATTTCTCAAACTTCCAGGTACAAGCAACCGCTTTTTCTTTAGATGCTCTAAGTAGGTTGTTAAACTGGTAAAACCTCTTTCATAATCTGTTTGTAGAACCTGAACAATATGTACATATCGCTGAGTGAAATCCTTTGAAAGTTAATCACTTCATTCATATCCCTTGTTTGGTAATATATTTGTAAAAAACTCCTCAAAACTAGTATGTAGTAGCCATTGTATATAATGACTCTGAACACTATAGAAGCTGTTTGGGGTAAAGCTTGCAACTTAACATTAAAAGTGGACTATATAGGAAGTCATTATGGGGTCAGGTTTTTTTAAACAGTAAAGAGAGAAGGAAGGTCTGTAAATATACAACTATCCATATAGTTCAAACTTATCTCTGCCCCATTATCAATCCCACCCTTTATTGACTAGGAACTCACATACTTCTAACCAGCTTCCATCACATACATTACCAAGCCCTGGTCTACACTAGGACTTTATTTCAAAATAACCCCGGGAGGTCGAATTTATAAGTGGAGCATCCACTCTACCAAGCCTGTTATTTCAAAATAACGGGCTGCTTAATTCGAAATCTGTACTCCTGCTTTTCATTAGGCCTAATGCTAATTCTGAAATAGTTCTTTTGAAATAACTGTAGTGTGGATGCACTGGTGTCACTATTTCGATATAACTACTCCCCAGAGTAATTCAAACTAATTACTCCCCAGTGTTTCCTGGGGCCCAAAGTTGAGGTAGCGCATCCACATTCATGGAGTCTGCCTTGGACTAATTTCAAGACTTCCCCATGGTGTGGGCACGCTAGTTAGATTTTGTTAAATCGGGAATTCTTAAGTTGAATTTATGAATTGCGAATAGTTTTCTAGCGTAGACATGGCCCACAGACACTAGCAACAGATCATCCTCAGTATTACTCACCTGCTATGGGTCACAAACCAACATTTCACCCTCCATGAACACAACAGAAAACTCACCCCCTCCATAAGCCAAGAGATGATAACATCAGTTCAGAACAGCACCTTTCTGCATTCACCATTCCACTGCGAAGCAGAAAGACCAATCTACCGCCCTATACACATACTAGAAATCACCCTCTAGTACCCATAGACAATTGGGATGATGGATAGAAACTCTGCTTTCCAGAAGTATCCTAATTACTCATCTTTACCCATTCCACTCTCTGCACATCTAGTTGGCAGGTCTCCAAAAGGCTTGTTCAGAAAACCAAGCTATCGCCGTGGAATGTATTCCCTATTTGTTTGTAGTCAATTAACTGTGGAAGCTCTGAGGATGGTAGTTATAATGGATAGGGGAGTGGGGCAGAGTGATGGTTAAGTGTGGGGTTTTCTTTGTTATGCAATGCCGTATAAGTAGGTATGATTTTGGTCCCCCCAAACGTGACAACATACTCTTTAAAATAAAATAACAAGAGGTTTCTTGTAAGCCTAAAAATATAAGTAGATTAAGATAGTGCAGTTGCCATGAACAGCTTACTACCAATGGACTATTTATCCCAAGCAGCCAGAGGTAATTCAACAGTTACTTTCCTTCCATTGCAAGCCACTGACTCATCACATATACCGTCGTTGGAAGACAGCCACACCTGATGCTTCCGTGGGGGACGGGCCACATCTTTCATATGTGCTTTAATTTTCTCCTCTGTAATTTCACAGCAAAATCAGGGTAAAAAAGGTCTGCGTTTATTGTTATTCAAGGTCCTTTCCCGAGCAAATATCTCCTCACAAAAGCAATAACTTTTGAAGCTACCATCTTTTAGGCTACTGCTAGACAGCGGGTCTATTTTGGGACACCGGAAGTATCCAAAAATAGCAATTCCATGTCTTTAAATGTGTCCATTATTCCAAAATAGATTTTGAAATAACGAGTGCGCTATTCTGGTAACTCTCATTCCACGGGGGTTAAGGGACTAGTCAGAATAGCACTTTATTTTAAAATTTGGTGCTGTGTAGACACTGCCAAATTTTTAAATAAGCTATTTCAAAATAATCTCAAAATAAGCAATGCAATTTGCATAGCGCAAATTGCATAGCTAATTTCAAGGTAATGGTGCTGTGTAGGTGCACCCTTAGAGTCCTATTACATTTTCTGGCTAATGAATGACTCTGCAGTATGTCATGTCTGGCACATCAGCCAAGATCTGACGAGACAAAAAGAGAAATTCCATAGTTAACAACAAAATTCAGTATGGAGGGACCAGCCTGACTGGTGATAAATTGAAAGGCTGTGACTCTCACTGCTTTGAGACGAAGTGGTACAGCCATAAGGAAAACATACATTATCACTATTTCCTTAAACATGGCTGTGTTAACAGAGTGGAGTTTTCTGTTGCACTTGGACGCCCCATTGTATTTCCAGGGACAAAATGCTGATGCCTTATAAAACAGTTGAGTGATGAGACAGAAACCAACATAGGGGGTTGTCTTTCTTTCAAATGCAGTAGACCTGCTTCCATCTTTGGTTTTGAAATGTGCTGTATAGCAGCATCTTCCATAGGGCTGTGTACTTTTATTTCAATACAACACTAAGGTGAAAATAATGCAATTCACTTAATGAGGCAGTTTGCAGCTGGAGTGCTGGTAAAATATGTATTGCTTTAAAGCACGGGTGAAGCACCTTTTTGGGTTGGAAGCCACTGACCCACAGAAAGTCAGTAGGACACACACAAGTGAGAAGAAAAACAAAACAAAACTCTCCCTGGCCAGGCCCCCAAGTGAGAAGGGAAAAAAAAAAACCCTCACAGCTGTGGCCCCCAACTGAGTAGCAGGAAGAAAAAGACACTCATTCCGTTCAAGTTCCAGCCCCACTGAAGCTCAGCGCTTACCTCCAGGGCCCAGAGCTAGTAGATTTTGTGGGTCCCTTAGGCTCTGGCATGTGGCCAAAAATAAGGGGTTCTGTGTGCTGGAGAAAGCTGCAGGGTAGTGGGCTGGAGGTAGGGATGCAGGTTTGGGGCCGGAGATAGGGTGCAGGAATGAGCTGGGGGTGGAGGTGTGAGGTCTTGGTGGGAGGGAGGGTGCAGAACTGGCCTGGGGGTGTGGGTGTGGAACAGGGTGGTAGGGAGGGTGCAAAAGTGGGCTGCGGGTATTCTTGATGGGAGGGAGGGTACAGGAGTGGGATGGGGGTGGGGTCTGGGGGTGAGGGAGGGTGCAGGAGTAGGCTGGGGGTAGGTGCAAGGTCTGGGAGGGAGGGGCTTTGCAGGAGCAGGCTGGGGGTGCGGGGTCTGGGCAAAAGGGGGAAGGAGATAGGGGCACCCACCTGGCACAGCTCCCAGGGGGTACAGGTGTCTTTGTGCAGCTCTGCATGCTTCCCCTTGAGGGCAGCACCCCGCCTCTGCTCCTATTGGCCCTGTTTCCTGGCCAAGGGGCGCAACTGTGGTCAGTGCCAAAAGCATGCAGAGCTGCTTCCTCCCCCCTGTTAGGCAGAGCCCATGAGTTGGATCGGGACTGTGAGGCTCAGGTTCCCCCCCCCCATTGGGGATGGCACACCCCCCGCTTGCCCCGTGTGGCTAGAGTGCCAGTGCCAGCTCGACCCACGGTGGTGGGGGGAGCCTGAGCATCGCGGGCCATACCAACGCAAGCCACGGGGTTCCCCATCCCAGCTTTAAAACATTTTTGTGCTTCTCTTTAAACAGGCGCTCTGTATAATTCAGAGCAAAAAAGGTGTCATCGGTGCATTCAGTTCAGTCATCTTTGACTTCAGCTGTCTCCACTGTACACCCCATGGAAGAGATATTGCAAATACTGGAAGTGTATTGTATTTCGGTGTGTTTACACATGGAGTAAGGAATTAAGACTCGAAGACCTAGACAGACCTCTTGGCTGCCACTGGAAACCCACAGCAGCTAGCGCCTGCACACTAAACCCACCAATGAAACAAGACCACAGTAAGAGAGACACATGGGAGACTAGACTGCTAATTGCCACATGCAGAACTGAAGCATCTGGTGCTTGAGGCCTCAGCAGTGGCAGGGAAGATTACGTGGGCTACACCCAGATAAGCCCAGCACGACATTTGGGTGCTCCAGTCCCAATTGGAATTTGTGGGAATTCAGCATTCAGACAGAAACCAGAACGTAGTGGACATCCGTGCCTCAAGGCCGCCTGTGATCTGAATGCTGTGAATGGGGACTATGGAGCCCTGTTGAGTCAGTGGTTTGTCCCCCGTTGTAGCATCTAGGCTGACGCAAGGCAAGTGCTGGCTACATACGTGAAACATTTCATCTGCAAAGGCAGAACCCCAAACAGGGCATGCCTGATATTTCAGACACTTGGTGGGCACGAAGCACCTAGTGAACACCTCAACCTCCCTGCGTGCCATGTACAAAAGTCACAAAGTGGGAGGGAAGACACCTCATAGTGACACCCTGGGCTAAAATCTTTCCATGGTTACACCTCTACAAACCAGTGGGGCTGAGGCCCGCTCAATACTAATCAAGCCAGACAATAACTAACTGTCAGCTAGGGACATGATTTTTTGAAAACTGATCTACTTATATTAGTGTAAGTCCTAATGTGGTTGTTGCTACAATGGTAGAGAAGATGTCTTACACTGATGCAGTTTATTTCATGTCCCAGTTAAAATAAGCTATCCGAATAGAATTTGGTTGGGGATTGTTTCTTAGGCTATGTCTAGACAGAAGAGATCTTCTTTCAAAAGAGACTGTCCACACAGCAAAAGCACAACAAAAAAGTGATCTGCTTTTTTGAAAGATAGCATCCACATTGATTGGACGCTATCTCGCATTTTCCTTGTGATTACTGTGGATGAGGGGATAAGGCTGTTAGCCAGGGGATAAAATGGTGTCCTTGGGCTCTGTTTGTCAGAGGCTGGAGAGGGATGGCAGGAGACAAATCGCTTGATCATTGTCTTTGGTCCACCCTCTCTGGGGCACCTGGTGCTGGCCACTGTCGGCAGACAGGATACTGGGCCTTTGGTCTGACCCAGTACGGCCATTCTTATGTTCTGGAGTGGCCACCAGGGCACCTGTGCTTTTCCTGGAGGCCTCTTCTTTTGAAAAAAAAAAAAAACCCTCTTCCCTTTACACACACACCTTTTTCCAAAAGAGCTCTTTTGGAAAAAGGCTTCTTCCTTGCAGAAAGAAGTTTACCTCTCAGGGCCAGCCCACAACATTTTGGCACCTGAGGCGGGGAGCTCAAATGATGCCCCCCTGCCACCTCCCTTGGGCCAAAACTTTGAAAGGTCTCAATTCTCTGGGTCCTAGTGGCGCCCCCCGCCCCGAGTCTGGCACCTGAGGCGGCCGCCTCAGTTTGCTTCATGGTAAGGGCAGCCCTGTTACCGCTGTTGGAAAAACCCCTCCGTTCTTTTGACTTTCTGTCAAAAGAACGCAATTGCAGTGTGGATGTAAGTGTAGTTTTTCCGGAAAAACTGCCTTTTTTCTGGAAAAACTCTGCAGTGTAGACATACCCTTAGTTATTGCTTTTCTCAGGAGAGATTCACTCTTGAAAGGAACTTATGAACAACAACTGTACTGCTATAGTACTGCATAGTATAGACAAGCCCTTAGTCAGTGATGAATTTGGCCATTAGACAATTTCACATCATTTGCTATCCCAGTTTCATGCTGTGGAATCGGATTTGTTACACTAATGCTAGTCCTTTCCCACACAATGTGCCAATTATCCTATGCTGTAGTGAAGATCTTTTAATATAGTGCCATGCCGAATGCTTGTGGCAATGCTTGACCTAACTCCAAAATGGATCCTGAGTAACAAAGAGCCACATCCTGCGTCTCACGGTTATGAAAGGCTCCCATTGATGGCAGCCAAAGCATTTCTCAGAAAGGACTTCTGTGTTCCCCTCCCATATGAAACATGGAGAGAAACATGAGGATCCTGAGTGCAGAATTGGGTTAGGATAAGGATTTGACCCTGATTTAGAAGTGAAAAACCAATCCCAAATTAAACATATTTAATTTTCTGGTTACCAGCAGATCCAGAGCTGACATTTTTTTGCACTCCCTAGAATGTCCACTTATGGTAGGCCTGTTCCCACCAACCCATTTACCCAAGAGAAATGTATTTTCTTTAATTGACTGCTTTAAATAAACTCTCTCCTCAGTAACAATGAATCTCTCTTTGCGCTGTCTATTCTCTGGATAAACACCTACCACCTCCGTAGCCTGAGGGCATTTTTCTATTAAGATGTCTGTGAACAATTCTGAGGCTGACACATTTCAGGAAGTGAAACTGATGTGACAGTCAAAATCAAGTTATAATGATCACTGTACGGGATATTCTGAACTACCCAACCTGTAGTTGGGTAGTACCGCTAAACTTCTCGGACCCATGCAGACCCAGCCTCATTTAAACACAAAAGCAAATGTAACTTTTTATCAATTCTGAAGCCTTGCACAAAAAAGTTGACTCACCAAACATTATGATCAGCTACAAAGGTTCAGGAGATGTATTTAGACACTTTATCCAGATGTTTTCTACATTTAAACTTAAAAGTAGTGTCACACCATCCAGTCTTCGAACTGGATTTATGGCAAAGCACAACAGGATTTCAGTGGCTGGACATCTAAAATGTCCTATAGTAAACATTCAAGAGGCCTTTGCTTTGGTTTTCAGAAGTAGCGTAACAGTATTTGAAGTTTCTTAGCTACAAACTCCAATTCTTGTCCTAACCTGTTAAATGCAGTTTCTGGTGATGAAGGCATAGTGCATCACAATATCTCATTTTTGTGAACCGCTGAAATTATCACTGTTTGTCTTTTTCAAATTGAAATTAGCCAGTTGAAATCCTTTGGGAAGAGAGGTGCTTTGTAAACGCAAAAGATGGCTGTCTATCTCAAGACCTTCTCCAGTCATGTTTCTGAGATCATTTTTCTGTCAGGTCCACCTACCATTTTAGAGAGCACGAAGAACTCAATGCCTCAGTTCTTCTTGCCAGCGCAGAGCAGCTTTCACATGTCCGGGCAGGAGAAGTTATGTTGTCAGAGAGATACTATAGGTGGCTTTAAGTCCTTTTGCTCTATCTGAGACAAAACTAAACAGATAGAATCCAGGTCAAAGGAGATATTTTGGGGAACAGGAGCCAACAGGAACGTTCCAGGAAATGGGACGACAATGTCAATGTGCTAGAGAACCACAAAGTATCAAGCTGGATGTCTGTTAAACTCTGCCATTTCAATGAGTTTAGAATCAAGAGTAATCTGGTTTAACCAGACTATGGTCATCCCAGTCCTTCTGAAGCAGCAATTCTGCTCAGCTTTTCTCAACAGCTCCAAGTCTAGACAGTGCTTGCAGCCGTGCTCCCTCTTTCTAGACAGTAAAATGTATCTACTCGTGGGGGCTCCAGTGTAGCACCTATGTACCTATGCACAGTTATGAAGTCTAGCAATAAATAATGCACTCTTCATGACATGTCTATAGCAGGAGGTAAAAGGGAGGCCAGGTAGAGGAACTCTTTCCATAGTATGTTACAAATTGTGCCATGTCTCTTGGTTCCTGAGATTATTCTCTGATAACTAACATTGGGCATCTATTCCACCGCCACTCCACCCCTTAAATAAGGGTCAGATTTGCAAAAGTGCTCAGGGGACTTGTAACATGGCTGACTCACCACCATGGGTGCTCCCTGCTGGACACTCTGGGAATTAGCTATTTCATGCTGGAGCACCCCTTTCTGGTTGGTGTCTCACCCACTGTTACTTGTTCTTCTCCTCCATTCTATGTCCAAGCCCACGTCCCTCCCAGACCATGGTACCCTCCTCCTTGGGTACTGCCCTACCGCAGCGTACCCACACTCTGGAGTCCTCCCCCTCTGGGAACCCTCAATCCCCTATGCCCACCCTGCCTCAGTGACTCACTGCCAGTCTTCATCTAGCCCCTGCCACAGGGGCAAACTGCAGTCTGAAATGGCCCCTCATCATTTGCAAGGGGGTGTGGATCTGCTGCCTTTGCCTGTCCTGGCTGCCTCTCTGCAGCCCTAGTACCCTTGCTTCAGGCCTTGCTTCAGGCCCTGCAGCCTGCTAGGGTCACCAGGTGTGCAGTTTTGAATCAGACAGTCCGGTATTTGAGGGTTCTGTCCAGGAAACAAATTGAGAAAACACCGGACATATAAAATGTCTGGTATTTACTAATTATGTAAGTTTTATGATTATTAGGAGTATCAGTATGTAGTTGCATACTGCCTGTCTGGTACACACGCTCACGCTGCGTGCATGTGTCTATCAGCCAAGCAGTACACAACTAGATGAGGGGGAGGGTGGGACTGGGGCAGGAGGGAATCCCCACGGCCGGACTTACTCGTGCTTCACCAGGACAGTGGGGGGGATGGGCAGCGCTCTGGGATCTGCATGTGCCCAGGTCAGTCCCACTCCCCACTGGCTGATTCTTTCCCCACCCCTGCTCCCGGCCAGCTCCACTTCCCCTGATCCCTTCCCAGCCAGCCCTGCTTCCCACCAGCTGGTTCTTCCCCTTCTCCTCCTCCCGATCTCCCCCAGCCAGCCCCACTCCCCCTGACTCCCTCCTGGCCAGCCCCAGCCAGTCCCACCCCCCATCTGAGATCAAGTATGTCCAGTATTTTTTTGAAGCCATCTGGTAACCCTACAGCCTGGGCGCTTGCCTACCCAGAGCTTCCCCAGCCCTGCTCTGCTCTGTCTCAGGAAGCCTCCAGCTTCCCTAGCAGCCAGGTCCCCCCTGCTCCACAGGGAGTGTGTGTCTGTCTTTATTTATACTGCCCTCAGCTGGGCCCTGTTGGCTGCCATCTGCTGCAGCTGCTGGCTCCACAGCTCCATCTCTCCAGCCCTCTTCCAGGGCTGGGTTTTAACCCTTAAAGGGCCATAGCAAGGCAGCCACCCAGTCACAGGACTAGATTTTCACAAGAGTTAAGCACCTGATGTGCTAAGCCCTTGTGAACAACCGAGCCCTGAGTATTGAGGAAACGCACATTGTCCTGATAACTTAAAAGATACATGTATAGGACCCCAATCCTGCAAACGCTGAGGAACGCACAGGACTTCACCAACATGCGTAGCCCCAGTCACTGCAGTGGGGCTGCTGATACAGGCCTGTCCTTACTGTTTGGCAGCTTGGGGGCCCCTGACAAGATTTCAGGTGCTGCAAGTCCATCTCGGCTCTTTTATAGGTTTTTTTTCTCCCAGGATTTCTTTGAATTACTGCATTGTTACCATGATTCCTCCTTCCTCCCTCCCCACAAAATTCCCCATGACAAATCTACAGCCTGAATGATGCCCAGTTTGGGCAATGCCCGTGGCTCGAACAATAGCACGGTTATTTAAAATTGCAGAGTTGGGCTGCAGGAAAGAAGTTCTTTCCTGAAAAAAAAATCCTATTTCTGTGAGTGGCTGCCTGGCAAATGGAAGGGACACTGAACAGCTTGTTCTGAAAGGTCCCAGAGCTGCCTTCCAAATGGGACAGTGTGGGGATCTGGGAGGGAGAAATTTCCCTGTAGGTGAAGAGATTTCCCAAGCAATTGAAAGGACTGGGCCACCCAAAAACAATATAAGGGGAGAGAAGAAGAGAAAATAAATGCCTCAGTTCTCCCCCATGCCTAATGAGTACTGCCCGTAAGCCAGACATTTTAAACCTTAAATAGGTATTGTTTTAAAGTAACAGTGGTGGTGTTTAATGAACAAAAACAGTTTTATCCGCATCTGGCTTATTCCCTATTGGTGAAATAGCTTAAACAAGGCTTTGGCAGCACTCAATGGGGTCGAAGGAGGACTCAAGTGTGCATAAGTGGGCACTCTACCCAGGGCTGGCCCTACCATGAGGCGAACTGAGGCGGCCGCCTCAGGTGTCAGACTGTGGGGGTGGGGGGGGCGCCACTAGGATCCATAGTGTAGAAAATTGTGTCTGCTGCTGGTGCATATGTATTCTTTCTGCTCTAGATGCACAGAGATGGTGGAGTGCTGTGCTGGAGGAAGGAGGGCACAAGAGACCTTTCAAAGTTTTGGCCCAAGTGAGGGGGCATGGGGGCATCATTTGAGCTCCCCGCCTCAGGTGCCAAAATGTTGTGGGCTGGCCCTGACTCTACCCTGGGATGCATTTCACCCCATAGCTGCAAGTGCTGCTTTGCTATTAAACACTCATTGGACAGCAATTGTTGCTTTGCAGCACAATGGAAATTTCCATTTTTTGTGGAACCGGACTTCATTTCAGAGACACCAACACAGCAACAGCCTTCTAGATGACCAGGACGGTAGCCTATGACGTGCAGTACTCAGAGGGCAGAGAAGCGAGCTAGCTGGAAGGGAATGAGGCAGGACTGGAAATCTGCCAGGTTTCTGCACAAGTTTTGTCAAAATAACCATAGCCCCATGCCACGTGTCAACTTGTATAACTTGTCATTTCCAACACCGAAGCACTCCATAGAATCCTAGAAGTCAAAGAAACCTTGAGAGGTCATCAGGTACAGTCCCCTGCCCTCACAGTAGGATGAGAAAATATTTAGGTTCCACTGAGATTTGAATTCAGATCACTGGATTCAGAGTCCAGAGTGCTAACCATTACACCATAGAACCACCTATAGCTTAGTCACCAGCAGGGGGCTCAAACCCGCAGCTCTGAGGGCCACATTCTCTACTGCTTGAGTTGGCAGGGCTGTGTTACTCCAGTGGCTGTGTCTAGACTGGCATGATTTTCCGCAAATGCTTTTAACGGAAAAGTTTTTCCGTTCAAAGCATTTGCGGAAAAGAGCGTCTAGATTGGCACGGACGCTTTTGTGCCAAAGCACTTTTTGCGGAAAAGCGTCCGTGCCACTCTAGACGTGGTTTTGCGCAAGAAAGTCCCGATCGCCATTTTTGCCATCGGGGCTTTTTTGCGCAAAACAGTTCTCAGTTGTCTACACTGGCCCTCTTGCGCAAAAGCATTTGCGCAAGAGGGCTTTTTCCCGAACAGGAGAGTCATTGTATTTGCGCAAGAACACTGACGATCATACATTAGATCGTCAGTGTTCTTGTGCAAATTCAAGCGGCCAGTCTAGACGCAGCCCAGTGTGTACTAAGCTCTAGGTCAGAGGCTTGCCTGCTAGGGGCTTGTCAGGAACCAGTTCAGCTCATCAAGCACTTGTCAGTTTTCAATAACTTTGAGTAGCTGGTGAGTGGGCTGCAAAGGGATTCATAACCATCGCTGATTCAGTCTCTCCAAGATTGACTTGTGTGCCAAGTCACCACTGCAGCGCCAGTCACAATGTGCTGCATTTCAATGCATACAGCAGAATAGGGCTCTTGTGTGAGGATGAGGTGATTAAAGGTAAGAGCAGCTATAATGCATTGGTAGCAGTTAGGAAATTGCTCCTGCATCCTCTAAGGCAGGCAGGCTGATGGCCTAGATAACTGGGGCTTCACCCAAGGGTCACAACCCTTCCTTTCTTAGGGGGCATCTACCCAGCAGTGTTATTTCGGAATAATGTCCGTTATTCCAAAATAACTATGCATCTACACAGCTAGCCCATTATTTCGAAATAATTTGGAAATAACAGGCAGATTATTTCAGCATTTGTAAATCTCATTCCATGAGGAATAATGCCTCTTCCGAAATAGCTATTTTGGAAACCAGCCCTGCTGGTGTTTTGAAATAGCTCCTCCCCCAGGCCATTCAAAGTAATTACTCCCCAGTGCTTCCTGGGACTCTACATCTAGGTAGCAGGCGATGTCTAGACTACATCTTTAGAAAGGGGGATGTAAATTAGACATATTGAAATTGCAAATGAAGCCGGGATTTGAATTTTTTGAAAAGAAAAGCCTTTTTCAAAAGATCCTGTAAACCTCATTTTTTGAGGAGTACAGGATCTTTCGAAAAAGGCTTTTCTTTTTTGAAAGAACTGTGTGTAGACTGCGGTTTCACTTTTGAAATAGCGTTTTTCGAAAGAACGCCGTGACGCGATTATGCAAATGAAGTGCAGGAAATTCAAATCCCAGCTTCATTTGCAATTTTGATATGTCTAATTTACATCCCTCTTTTGAAAGAAGGATGTAGGTTAGACGTACCATCAGACTGATTTCCTGGCTTTCCTGTAGTGTAGACGATCTATTTCAAAATATGCTATTTTGGAGTATTTCTTCTGGAATAGCTTATTCCAAAATAATCATGCAGTGTAGACGTAGCCTTAGTGACTTGATGAAAGAGCCTGTCCTGAGACTCTGCTGTTCTAGCATGCAGTCACTGCCAGGGAAAGCTTGTGGAGGACTGACCTACATAACCAGCTAGGCCTTTTCCTTTTCTAACATCCAAAGTTCAAATCCATTTGGTTATGCCCTAAAGACCTGAACTTCACCTGGGTTCTGCTGTTGAGCTTTGCATCAGAATCACCCTTCTGTGGACAGGGGGGTTATGTTAATACGTTACTGAGGGCTCCCCAGACACTGGATCTCCAGCACCATGGTTGGGCACTGCTGCAGGCCCTGAGTCAAAGACCTTGCGTAAGCAGCCTCACAGGATACTACTGCAGGGCAAAGGCTGTCATGTCCGTTTTGCACAGCACCTAGCACCAGGAGGGTCCTGATTTGTGACTGTCTCCCTTAGCTGGGTTAAGAAATAGTAATAAAATAGCAACAGTTATTTGTTTCCTGTAAACTGGGGGTGGGGAAACTTTTTTGGATCGGGGGCAGCTGACCCTCCAAAAAATCAGTCAGGGGCTGCACACAAGTGAGGAGCAAAAACAGCCAAACCAAACCAAACCAAACCAGAAACCTAAACAAATAACCCTCACTGACATGGAGAAGAAGACAGACGCTCCCCATGTTCCCCTTGAACACCAGAGTGTTGGGGGGCCCAGGCTAGTAGACATGTGCTCCAGCCCCACAGTGAGACGACGGGGGGCTGGAATGCCAGTGCGGGTTCCCCAGTGCTGTGGGGGGAGTCCTGAGCCTAGGGGGCCAGATCCAGGCAAGCCAGGGGCCACATCTG
The DNA here is from genome assembly GCA_032595735.1 of Pelochelys cantorii. Classification (NCBI taxonomy): domain Eukaryota; kingdom Metazoa; phylum Chordata; order Testudines; family Trionychidae; genus Pelochelys; species Pelochelys cantorii. The sequence continues at coordinate 36,813,373 of CM064340.1, forward strand.
GCCCCCGGGCCTGAAGTTCCCCACCCCCACTGTAAAGGCACTTCACTTAATCAGCAAGGTGGTGAATTTGTCATAGTTGAGGGGGGAAAAGACCCAATTCCTCATGCTAGACAGAAAACTTCCTAGCGTGATGGTGTTCAGGGAAGGCCAAATCCTGCCACATGCCCAGCCTTCATGGCTTCAGAGGACATGGACATGGTGGATTTTCTGTGGTTCTGTTCAGGGTTGGGCTGGAAGTTGTTCATGATTGCCATGAACCAGGCCTTTGATTTAGAGCAATGGTGGGTAACCTATGGCCTGCACTCTCCCTGTCTGCTCCTTCCCCACCCATGCCTCTCACTCACTGGGGACCTGGAGCTGGGTTATGTCAGTGGCCAGCAGCAGCTTGGAGGTGTTGCCTTCTATGGGCAGGAAGGGACAAGCTGCTTCTAGTCACAGGGGGGCGAGTGGGCAGGGAGGAGAGATGACTTCTGCAAAGACGAGAGCCAAGTCATCCTTACCCTCACCGGCTGGAAGCAGCTCCTGTCCCTCCTGCAGAGTGCTGAAAGGCTGCTGCTGGACACGTTCTGGTCTGAACTCTCACAGAAACCAGGGCAGGGGGTAACCCCGCACGCCCTGCCACAAGTTGCCTTCAGAAGACGCAATGCCAGGGACCAGGAGAGGCAGGTCCATCCGGGGGGCCCAGCCAGGCATGGAGCGTGGAGAGCGCTGGACGGGGGGGTTGAGTTAGGTCAGTCAGCCACCCCCATCACCATGTGAGAGAGATGTCTGGGACTGTGTGTGTTCCTCTCCCTGTGCAAACCTTACAGATATGAAGGTAAAGGAAAAGACTCCAGCTACTCAATATTTCTTTTTAACAGTGGCTCAGCCAGCTTGATGTCAATTTGAATGTTTGTACCGCATAGCTCTGATTGATTGCCATTGAACTCACTGGAATACGAATGAGTTTACCAGATGTCTGGTATGTGGCATAGGGAAATAGCATAGATTCGTAGAATACTAGAACTAGAAGGGACCTCCAGAGGTCATCAAGTTCAGTCCCCTGCCTTCACAGCAGGACCAAGCACCATCTAGATCACCCCTGAGAGATGTGTGTCTAACCCGCTCATAAATATCTCCAGTGATGGAGATTCCACAACCTCCCTAGGCAATTTATTCCAGTGTTTAACCACCCTGAAAGTTAGGAAGCTTTTCCTAATGTCCATGGTCACTCAAATGTTGCAGCATCTCCACTGTCACCTGATTGGAGTGTCTGTGGGCCCCCAGCCAAACCTCCTGCTGAAAGACACTCCCCAGCTCAGTCGGGGTATGCCACAAAATGCTGAATATTAATTTGAGTGACAGTTTCTCGACATCTGAGATTTGACTCTTTCCTTTCCCAGACTGCATGCTGATTTTCAAGTTTCAATAGAAAAGCAAAATAAATATCAGCGAATAGTGTCATTGCTTTTCTTTTCTTTTCAAATCCATCCACGTCTTAATGTTTTCCCCCCTAAAAAAAGTTTCAATAGTTTTCTCTCTCCTCCCCTCCCCCCAAGTCAAAAGAGTGAGGAAGCTACCCTTCACAAATAAACCAGCGAGCAAAACCCAGTAATCCCACAGCATGAAAGCAACAGATCGGCACAAAGAAACTATGGAAGAAAATGTCAATAGAAAGAAGCTTTGTTTCAGGATTGTGACAGGATGATTATTGGACAAAAAACAGGAGGAGGTACAATGATTGAGAACTCAGCAAGAAAACCCTGCCTGTGTCCTTTTCTGAAGTTTATTTCTGCTTAAGTTTTGAGAGTGGAATTCTTACAGAATGAGACTCCGGTTGTAATGAGCAGTGTGGAGTCTTGCTTAATGACATTCCTGAAATAATTCTTCAGGGGCTGCGAAATGCCAAAGTCCAATTAAAAAGCAACACAAGAAAAATGCCCATTTGAGACTCACATATCCCCACCCACGGTCCAGTTATCTAAATTGAATGTTCCAAGGATTCATTTTCAGAGTTCGTGGCACTAGAAGAGGCTGCCAATTTAAAGAGCACAATGAAAGTTTATGAAAATGCAGTGGCCCATTCAGGAGTGTTCCCAGCTCAGTGGTTCATGTACAGAGTGCAGTAGTTTCAGAGGGGTAGCTGTGTTAGTCTGTACCTGAAAAAACAAAAAAATAACAAATAGTCTTGCAGCACTTTAGGGTGTGTCTATACCGCACCCTGAGCTCAAAATAAGATACGCAATTTGTGCTATGCAAATTGAGTATTTTATTTTGATTCTTTTTCAAAATAGGCTATTTTGAAATTTGGTGTGTCTACACAGCACCAAATTTTGAAATAAAACACCAGTTCAAGATATCCCTTATCCCTCACACAACGAGGTTTACAGGGATGCCGAAATAGCGCGTCCACTAGATTTTGCAATAGCTGACACATTGAAAGATGTGGGGTAGCTATTTTGGGATACCTCTGGCATCCCAAAATAGCACTGCAGTGTACATGTATCCTTAAAGGCTAGCAAAAAATGTAGATGGTATCATGAGCTTTCTTGGGCACAACCCACTTCTTCAGATAATGGAGTTAAGGGGCCCACTTTCCAGATAATTAGCAGAAAAAGAGAGAGGATGGGAGGGAGGGGTGGGAGAGAAGGAAAAAGAAGGGGAAAATGGGGGAAAATTCTCATTTAGAGTGTCCATGCTAAATGAAGCTGATAGAGTGGGTACTAAGTGCTCTTAAGTATCCTGTGCTTGTTTTTTTGTGTCATTAGGATATGGAATGTAGCAGGCCATCCACTCAAGGTCTTTGCTTAGACCTCTGGTGCAGGTAAAAAACTTGTAAATGAAATAAATTCTGCAGCTTCCCTTTCAAGCTGTTTTTTTAAATAGGCTTGCAATAATGTGGTAACATTGAGATCCATTAATGAGTGTCCAGGAAGCTAAAATGTTCTCCCACAGGTTTCTGTGTGTTACCTTTTCAAACATCTGATTTGCGTCCTTTAATCTTTTCCCATAGAGACTGTCCAGTTTGGCCAATATCCATGGCAGAGGGGCATTGCTGGCACTTGATGGCATAGAGCACATTCGTGGATGTGCAGTTGTATGCACCTCTGATGTGGTGGTTTATGTGGTTAGGTCTGTGATGATGTCGCTTGTGTAGATGTGTGGACAGAGCTGGCACCAGGGTTGGTTGCAGGGGTGTGTTCCTGGGTGAGTATGATGGAGGTGTGTTGCGCGTTTACTGGCAAGAATTTGTTAGAGGTTAGGGGGTTGTCTGTAGGCAAGGACTGGTCTGTCCCCCAACACTTGTGAGAGTGAGGGGTCATTTTCCAGGATAGGTTTTGGGCTGTTGATAATGCGGTGGAGGGGTTTAAATTGGGGGCTGTAGGTGATGACAAGTGGTGTCCTGTTGTTTTCTTTGTTGGGCCTATCTTGAAGAAGCTGATGTCTTCTGTCAATCTGTTTTTTCACTTCTCCGGGTAGGTATTTCAGTTTAAAAAATGCTTGATATAGATCCTGTGGGTGTTTGTCTCTGTCTGTGGGATTGGAACAAATTCGGTTGTAGCTTAGGGCCTGGCTGTAAACAATTGACTGTGAAATGTGTCTTGGATGAAAGCTAGAGGCATGTAGGTAAGTGTAACGGTTGGTATGTTTCTGGTAGAAGGTGGTGGAAATGTGTTTGTCATGTAATTGTACTGTAGTGTCAACAAAATGGATCTCTTGTGTGGACTGGTCCAGGCTGAGGTTGATGATGGGGTGGAAGTTGTTGAAATCCCTGTGGAATTCTTCAAGGGTCTCCTTCCCATGGGTCCATTTGATGAAAATGTCATCAATGTAGTGTAAGTAGAGTGAGGGTGCTACGGGGCAAGAGTTGAGGAAACATTGTTCAAGGTCAGCTATAAAGATGTTGGCATATTGTGAGGCTATGCTGGTACCCATAGCTGTAACAGTGACTTGAAGATATAAATTGTGTCCAAATTGGAAATAGTTGTGGGTGAGGACAAAGTCGCAGAGCTCAGCCACCAGGTGTGCTGTGGCATCACTGGAGATAGTGTTCCTGATGGCCAGTAATCCATCATCATGTGCAATATTGGTGTAAAGAGCTTCTATGTCCATGGTGGCTAGGATGGTGTTTTCAGGAAGATTACCGATGTTCTGTAGTTTCCTCAGGAAGTCGGTGGTGTCTCAAAGGTAGCTAGGAGTGATAGTAGCATAGGGTCTGAGGAGAAAGTCAATATAACCAGATAATCCTGCTATAAATTTGCCGATGCTTGAGATGATGGGTCATCAGGGATTTCCAGGTTTGTGTATCTTGGGCAGCAGATAGAAAACTCCTGGTCAAGGATTTGCGAGAGGGGTTGTGTAGATTTGGTCCTGAGTTGTGGGCAGGAAGTTTCACGAGCAGATAGTTTAGGGGTGGGGTGTGTTTTTTTTGGCATTCTTTAGTGGGATCAGAGGAGAGAAACCTGTTGAATCTGGTGTTGGTGATTTGTCAGCAGCCTCCTGTTCATAATCTGTTCTGTTCATGATGACTAGGGCACCCCCTTTGTCAGATTCTTTGATTATGATATTAGAATGGTTTTTGAGGTGTGGATCTCATTGTGTTCTGCATGGCTGAGGTTATATGTTACATGTTGTTGTTTGCTGACAATGTCAGCCTGTGCATGTTTGTGGAAGTAATTGTTGTAGAAGTCAAGACTCTAGTTATGACAGGAGGGGTCCACATAGATGCCTTCCTCTTGTAGGGTTGGTGGGATAGGGGTGCTGGAGGGTCAGTGTGTCGTTCATTGGTGTGTTGGAAATATTCCGTCAGAGAGAGGCAACGAAAATACACTCCTAGATCTCCACAGAAGAGTGCAGTAGGTATTTCTGATTTTTTAATTATATTGGTGCAAGTGCCCTGTGTGGACACTTTCAGACTGACTCAAGAGTGCCATGTATTGATGGAGCTTAAGCATAAACTGATTTGGCCTCCAAAGAACTGACAAGGTTAATCAAAATAAGGCACCCTTAAATCAGCTTAAAAGTGTCCATATGTGGGGGAAGGCTTCAGTTATGACAATGTGAACCCTCTTCGCTAAACTGGCATAACTTGTATGGAGACATGGCCTTAGTGTTCCTTAGGAAGAAAGGAGACATATTCTGGGCAGTGTGAAGCATTATACTGAATTATCTCTTTATAAATTACTAGAAGATTTACCCAATGTTGCCCTGGTCCTTAACTCAAATAAATTTATTTTTTTCTTCATTTAAATCATTGTTCTGGGGTGGGGCTGGAGATGCGGGGTTTAGTATGCAGGCTGCTCTTGGGAGAGAGGAAAACCCCGGCCTCTCACTGCAGCAGCTTGGGGCCAGGTGAGATGCACCTGTCCATGGCCACTGCAGCTGCAGTGGGCACAGCTGGGGGAGAGATGTATGTCCCTTGGCTGGGGGACTGACAGACACTCAGACAAACATACACACAAACATACAAACTCTTTCAAACATATAGTAGATAGCTTTCCCTTTCTCCACCCCTGTTCCCTGCTTGCCCAATGGGGTTATAGCTGTCTTGGTCCCCATCTCAGGCCCCTTGCTGCCCCCCCTGTGGTCATTCTTCAGTATAACTGCCCCTCTTACCAGACTCCTCCTTTCCTTTTTCTGAGACACAGTCGAATTCCAGGCACGTCCCATCATCCTGGCACTTATGGTATGACCAGAGGAAGTGGCATATCAAATTTGGTAGGCCTAGCTCTTACAGTTTAGGGGGAGTTCTTGAACAAATGGAATCACAAATGGAGAGATAGACAGATGTACATTTTTAAAAGACATAAAAAGACAAATAGTATGTGTCCGTTTTTACAGGTTCTAAAACAGTTCATATTCAAAGTGCACAAAGAATAATCATCATCATAGAATAGCTTCAGGAAGAGATCACGGCTCCATGCATTGGGCTGACTACAACTTCTTGAACTGCAAGTTTAATCTGTTTCCAAGATACTTTCTTCTGGAAATAACAGATTAATTTGATTAAATGACTAAGAACGCATCTCTCTCAGCTCTAATAATAACACATTTAGAATTTGCATATGGCCTGAATGAAGGTTGTCAAAACCATGCAAAGCAGGAGGTGAGCAATAATGTTTCCTAGATGAAATGTAACAAATATAAACCGGGACAGTCTTACTGTGGCCTGATCTACATGACAAAGTGCAGTTGACTGATGCCTGCTTGTTTTGACATAATTCTGTGTGGATTTACACCTAAATCTGACTCTTACCGATGAACGCAGTAACACAATCACCTCTTTGAATGACACAGGACCACAGCAAACCTACTTGTCAATGTAGTGCAAGTGTGGGCATGTCATGACCTGTGGCAAGCCTAACAGTTCTCTCACAGCTCCCCCAGAATGCTCCAGGCCCCACAACAGTGGTCGTTTCAGACAACCAACGAGTGACTGAAGAAACAGACTTCTGGATGCAGACTGCACAGGGGCTACTAAAATTGGGGCACAGCTGGGATGAGTGACAATGCGAAGGCACATTAGCAATCATACGACAAATGAAAGAGGGCAACCAGAAATCTGGGCCCACCCCACAGGCCTGCCACATCTACAACAAAATGTACACCACACCTCACAGTGACCCAACCAGCATCTGGAATGTGACCAGAGATGCTTCGCTAGCACCAGGCTCAGATTCCTTCAGTGTCGAGCCAAGATAGAAAGACGGACAACACCGAACAGAGACAAAAACCATGCGGGGAGCCAGGAGCCATTTGAAACTCTGCTGGAATCAAGCCAGTCCCACCAGACAAGCATAGATGAGCCTGTTGATAAAGGGGAATGGAGCTCTGGGGAGTGTAAATGCACCTTTTTTCCATATAAACAATTTTTTACCTTTTTATTGCCCAAAATCTCCTCTCCTGGCCCCACCCACCTTTCTTCCCTGTTTAAAAATGGGGCCTGTACCATTTGCATATAAATACAGAACAAAGGCATTGATTTTGGATTGCTCACTTTAGTTTCTCATGTTTTGCATGTAAAAAAATAACCAGCCAGTCCAAATTACACCATTCACAGCATGTCACTGTCCTGTGCTGGGACAGAGGGACCCAAAAGAGGTAGAAGTAGCATTGGTTTTCCCTTTTCTTGATTTACTGAGTCAGACGGGGGCACAATTCTCCCCAGGTGGAATACTTTGTTTTCCTGAACAGGAGTGTCCCTTTTATCCTCTTGAGCTATCTCAATGGAACTCTCCTGGAGATATTCTGCCATACTCTCCTGAACATTTCCAGGGATCTCAGAGGGGTAGCTGTACTGGTCTGTAACTTTAAAAACAGGTAGTCCTGTGGCACCTCGAGACTAACCAAAATCTATAGAGATATGAGCTTTTGTGGGTACAGGCCACTTCATCAGATGGATTGTAGTGGAAATAACGGAAACCAAGAGACCTATATAACAGCAGGAAAGTATGTGTCAATTCTAGGACCCATGTTGATGAGGCTAATTATGTGGGCTGGATGTATCCCAAACATAGCTTTTGATGTGGAAATGCAGATGTTAAAGGTGGGAAAAATTGGCTTTGTAATGTGCCAGCCCGTGAATGTCTTTCTTTACTGCTGGTCCACACATAATTGTGCAGTAAAACCTCAGAGTTATAAATACCACAATTACAGACTGACTGGTCAACAGCTCATTTGGTAGTATGCAATCAGGTAGCAGAGATTAAAAACAAACAAACAAACACTCCCAAACTATGCATTAATATGGTACTTTGTTAAACTTCAACTATTACAAATCAATAAATAAAAAGGAATATTAAAAAAAGATTTTGCAAAGAAAGTAAAGAAACTTTTTCTGTGCCATTTCATTTAAATGAAGAGGGTTAAAAGCAGCATTTTTCTTCTGCACAGTATAGTTTCAAAGCTGCATTAAGTCAATGTTTGGTTGTAAACATTTAAAAGATCAACACTAATGTTTTGCTCAGAGTTATGAAGAAGTTCTGAGCTATAAGCAGTTCATAACCCTGAATATCTATTGTGGAGCCACGTGTCCTGTACTAGCAATGGCCATGAGAATTACACTAGCTCTTTAGGGTCTATACTTCTGCCAGAGACATGGTAGAGACTGAAAAGGATTGCACATAACTGTGGAAATTAATACAAGCATGAAAATTATGGGATGGAGAAAGCAGTATAATGGGACTTTGAAGTTTAGTTCCCAGAAATCCCTAAACAAATTGTTTATGTTTGACAAAATACTGCAAAAATGTGCCCCAAGACACTGTGGTAGATAGTGGAATGCCACACACTGGGGTACCTACTCATGCATGGCACACCATATTTTCAGTCGATACAAACACCTGTGGGGAGAAGGCACAACACGGATGCAGGCAGCTAAGTTTGCATGCATCAGAACAATATGTTGCTACATGCTGAAGTAATTTATATTGACTAAACTTTGTAGTGTAGCCACAGAGTTCTACTGTATGATACAGAGTTTGCATTTACAGATATCTGTGTTTGGCCAAGTTTCCTAACACAAGTATTTAATCCCCTGCCTTAACAGACTTTATTCTGCTATCATGGAAGGTAGGTAACTCCATAGTAAAATATTCCCTTAGGGCACGTGTACACAGCAAGGGAAAAGTCGAATTAAGATACACAACTTCAGCAATGTCAATTGCGTAGATGAAGTCAAAATAGCTTAATTCCGCTCCTGGAGCTGTCTACACAGCTGGAAGTTGAAGGAAGAACACCCTTCTTTCGACTTCCTTTACTCCTCATGAAATGAGGGTTAGAGGTGTCGGAGTAAGAAGTCCTCCAGTTCGACGTTATGTCGAAATAATGGCTTGCTGTGTAGACCTGCATTTTGTTATTTTGAAATAACATTGCTATGTAGACATACCGTTAGTGTTTAAAAACAGAGAGGAACATCTCTTGTTCATTATCGAGCACTTGTGTTGTGTATACACACAAAATACACATAGTAAACTGAATAGACAAATCTATAAAAAACCATAAATGATCTCAGATGGCACTAAGTTCTTGATAAGGATTGCATATATTTCCTTAACATAGTGCATCATACAAACAGCATGGCTTGTATAAACAACAGTTCCCAAAGGCATTAGATTGCTTGGAATTCCAATGGAAGCTGAGTATCTAATTTGCTTTGGCTCTTATCAAACTCGCAGCATATAGTTATTTATATAATTTTCAGCAATAACATGTTTCTAGCAGTAACTTGCAATGTTTAGAGTATAAATTCTGGACCAATGTTATTACAGCTTAATCTGAATACTAATAAATGGAAGATACGAAAGCTTTTTATTAACATTCAGAGAGAGAATTTGGCCTGAAATATATTAAAAAGCAAACATCAATTTTGAGGACACAATTAGCTTTTGTTGCAAAAACTATCATTTAAAAGCATCAGGACCTTATTGTACCAGGTTGAAGATTTCCAGGACACCAAGTCCTTTCATTTTAGCCTCTACGCAATACAAAATCCACAGTTCAAAACTTTGAATTAAAAAAATGGATCAGACCCAACCAACCTAATTATTTAGCCGGGTAACTGACATTACATTTTTGAAATCATGTTATCATCTGATCGGCAAACCACTAATATTCGGAAATGAGAATAAAGCAAGTTTTGCCTTATAAATCGGGACAACACAGTGTGTAATGTCCTGGTAATGCCACATATCAGACGACACAGGATGTCCTGTTCTGAGACAGTGTCACAGAGGGAGAAGTGTTAGGAAGTTCATGGAGGGGGAAAGATATTGTTCAAACAACCTTTTGTAAAATATTTCTGCCAGGAACTTGCATAGTGGGAAAGATTCTGTTTTCTTTCCACCTTTGCAATTTAGCTTTAAACACAATAAAAGCTCCAGGCTTTACAGAAGTAGGGTGGAAAAGGGGTGTGTGTATGTTTTTTTTATGAGAAAAGCAGTGAATCAGCTAAATTTCATGACACAGGGCTGGCAGAGCCAGTGTGATAGGTACGGCAAAAAACACATTCTATTGAGTGTTGAGCTCCTTTTTATTTATTTTACATGAACTTTTTCTAAAGCTTTTCTTTGCATCTTTCCCAATGAATTCCAGGTATTGTGACTGCATTCTCATGCAGCTACCAACTGTATCTAGGAGATTTTTCTCTCTCTCTCTAATTTCCCTGTGGATTTCAAGAGCTCTTGCTGATCACCAAGATTAAGGATTCATTACATAGCAAGAAAGTCCCTTTCATTTCAGCATGACTTACAGTTGCCATCTTGCCCACCAGCACTTGAATCACAATTCCCTTGTCTGAGATTCAAAACCCAAATTAAGATGCTCAAATGTTTCTCTCAGATAGACTTCCTGCTCTGGAACTGAAGTAGTAGTAATAATACAAGGTAGTTCTACAGTGCCTCTTATTCAAAGGACTCATAGTATTTTTCAAATATTTAATAAAAACTCATAACATCAATAATTTTGCATATAAGCAAACTGAGGGTGAGGGAATTTATTAGGGTGTGTCTACACTGCACCCTTATCTCGAAATAAGCTATGCAATTTGCGTAGAGCAAATTGCATAACTTACTTCAAGGTAATTTCAAAATAGCTTACTTTGAAATTTGGTACTCTACACAGCGCCAAATTTTGAAATAAAGCACTATTTTGATAAGTCCCTTAGTCCTCGTGGAACGAGGTTTACGGAAACACTGGAATTGCGAGCCCATTATATTTTGAAATAATGGGCAAGCTCAAAAGATGTGGAATACCTATTTTGGGATACTTCTGGTATCCCAAAATAGCACTGTAGTGGAGATGTAGCCTTAATGAAATCCTTCTGCTACTGAAATCAATAGGAAATCCTTTATAAAGCTCCTTGACAGCAAGATTGGGCTGTATGCAGTTCACCTGGCCTCTCTCAATGAGTTGGTAGCAGAACAATAAAGTTGGTAGCAGGAGCACATGAGTCCCTGCACCATGCTCTGATCAAACAAGTCATTTCTAAGTTGCTTGCTTGACACATTTCAAGGCACTTCATGTAACATACTGTAAATGAGATCTAGAAATTCCTAAAAAAGTTCCTGTTCCAATTACACAAATTTAGTCTTCAGGCTTTTGAAATACATTTTCTCATTTGCATTACGACAGTGGCAAATTTTCTTTCGCCCCACGGTCCAGCAGAGTTGGGGGGGATCTACCATTGTGCTATGTATGTCTTTGCAGAGAGCAAAATATGATTCTGCTTTGTTGCATGTAAGGCCAGGGTGGCTGAATCACCATGCAATTTCATACGGGCCAGGCTCTAACCACATGCCCAATGAGCATGTTTCAAATATTCTTTTCCTGCATATGATGCAGAGAGCACATTTGCTTCTGCTAAGAAAAACTTTAGAAGCTGGGAGGGGCAGTAAAACAAACAGAATGTGGTAGACACGGCAGGTACACAAAAAAAGCCAGAATGGAGCAATACTAAGAGAGGCTGCGAAAGCTGTTTCTCTTTACCAATAAATCCATCCTTGTCCATATTTCTTTTAAACAATTACATGCATAGTTTTTATTTTTACAGATTAGTATGTATAACCTAAACGAGACTTTAAAGTCTCAATCCTGCAGCTCTACTCAGGTGAACAAATCCTCTAAAGAAAGCAATTGTCCTATTGACTTCAATGGGGATTCTCAAGTGAATAAAGGCTTCAAGGTTTGGCTCTAATTCCTCCAAGTCATAATGATCTATTGAAAACAAGATCAGCCCCAGAACGATGTGACCATTGCCTTAAGTACATTGCCTGTTAGAAAACAGAAAGAAAGACCAAGACAACTCCCTGCTTCTCCAAGATTGATATATATGTTATAGATTTCTTATTCTCTTTCTTTAATTGTGGCCTGAGGGTGGATAAAAATAGGCATACAAGGTACATGTTATTGTATACTTTGCCCACAGGCTTAACACAAAATTCTATTTTACGGGACTATACATCATGCTGAAAAATGTGATCGGCAGCCCATTCCAAGCCAATCAAGGTTGTAACTTCCTTGTCTTGCAGAGTTGGTGCTAATTGTTTTTTAACTGCCTGAGCTACAGAACAGCCTTTGATTCAGGCAACTGATAAGCCATCACAGTTGAACCATAGCTGATAACTGGGAAGCGCTGCAAGTAGAAACAGATATTGTGGATACTAGTATTGTAGTGGGAATGGATGCTCACAGCAAAGCTAGGACTTACATCTTGTGCTCATGTGTGCAGGGCACACAAACAGGCGACTACAGAGTAAGAAAGATGAGTTAATTTCTCGACTGATTACAAGCTCTCTGCTTCCTATAGGAAGTGGCACAAAGAAAGGAAGCTTTTACTAATGGCAGTCTACACTGGGAAGGTTTGGCGGCAAAAGTGCCGTGGACATGCAAAAGTCATCAAAAGTGAAAACTGGTCAAACCTGTTTTTCTGCCTCCTGTTATCAACATTTCATGGCCACATTGCTAGCACCCTGCTAACAGACAGAGCAAAGCAATATGGGTACATCTAAACTACAAGGTTTTTTTCAAAAGAGGATATGCAAATTCCACGGGAATTTGCATATCTTCTTCCGATCACTTTTTCGAAAGTGGGTCTTTTGAAAGCAAAAATAGTCTGGATGCAAATTTTTCAGAAAAAAAACCCTTTTTCGAAAAAAAAATACTCTTCCTAAAAAAAGGAGGTTTAAGCGGTTTTTCAAAAAAGGGATTTTTTCCAAAAAAACCGCATCCAGACTACTTTCACTTTCAAAAGACCTGCTTTCAAAAAAGCAATCAGAAGACGATCCGCAGGAATTCACATATCCTCTTTCAAAAAAAACCAACCAACAACATAGTTTAGATGTACCCTATGGGTAAGCATCCCAGAGTTCAGGGCTGGGGGAAGGCAGAGCTAATCCCTGCGCTTCTTGGGATTCCCTCATAACTCTGTGAGCTCTCTATGCTGAGGAACGTCAAAGCAGCACAGCAGTCTCTCTGGCCCTCCCCTGAAGCAGCAGTCTGCCTGCTGCTGTGTTCCTAGCAGGGCAGAACAGGACCATTCCAATTATTTGTTCTTTGTTTGTTCCCCAACTGGAGCAGGTCACTCAGCTGTTGGCTATTTCCTGGAGCTTTGAAAGGGGAGAGGTGCATGCCTGCAGGGCAGCAGAGATCACAAAACACTGAGCATAGCCATCAGAGCAGGCATTGTGAGATACTGGCAGAAGCCAGTTCTCTTGACAAAACAAGTGTCAGAGTCCACTCTGGCTATTTGTCGACAATAAAGGGAGCGGAAAAGACAAAATTATCTCTTAGCGGTGGAAGTTTTTTGACATCATAATTGGGTGTTTTTCCCGACAAAAAATCACACTGTAGTGTAAATGCTCTCACTGTTTGGTTGCCAAATGGCAGATTTTGGTGACAAAACGTGACAGTGTAGACAAGCCCTTAGGATTTAGGCCAACATTTTCAATTGTGATTTCCAAATCTGTTCAGAATTTGCTACCTTCATAAAATCATATCACTTTCCTGGAGACGCAGTGTGATCTAGTGAGTAGAGACGTTTTAGATTAGTAGCGAGGAGATCTCAAGTCTATTCTGGCTTCAGTCACTAAGCTGCTACTGGCCACTTGTGGATGTTTCTCCTCCCATGCTTGCCTATTTAGCCTATAAATTCCTATGTGCAGAGAGTGTCTCTCACTCTTTGTGTGTGTGTGTGTGTGTGTGTGTGTGTGTGTGTGTGTGTGTGCAGTCTATTTCAGTGGGGTCCTCACCTTCACTGACACTTGGGGGTTCTATCGGAATTAATAATAAATGCATAAACATAGATTCAGGTGCACGTCTTTGGGTACCCAGGGCTAGCACCAACACTTTCTGTAATCTTACGTGGAAATAGGAAATAGGTTTTGAGATGCATTAAACTATTTGCAGCCCTTACTGCAGATCTTTTAGGAGATATCTATTAATGGAACCACATTGCAGCAACCTGTGGGATTTGCAGAACAATGTCATAAGCTAAAACTAAGCCTTTTTTTTTTTTTGGTGAATACATTTGAATGCAGCATATGTGTTTTAGTGTATGTTAAATATTGTTATGGTTAAGGTTAACCAAGAAAAAAGCAAGCAGCACTATGTTATTATTTGCTGTGGAGTGATTTAACAAATGTTTGAACAGCTGTTGCCGAATAGATACTATTGATGTAAGTGCAATAATCATTATTGTATGAGTTTTGGTTGTTTAGAGTAAAATGGGATGAATCAAAGAACCTTTGTAGGGGAGCACATGGCCAAGGACTCAGTGTGCTTGTGGAGAGATGTGGTAATTTATGACGTTAAATCCAGCTCAGCCACTTCAGCAAGCTTTTGTGCCGGGATATGGTTTGTGATGCCCCAGGTCTGAGTACGTCTACACAACAACTGGACGTGCCTCCAGAGCTGACATATGCTATCTGAGCTAGGGAGCTAAAACTAGCAGTGTGACCATTGTGGCATGCGTGACGGCAAGGGCTGCCACCTGAAGCATAGGCCCAGGGAGTTGGATGGGCTTGCCTTGGGTGGGTAGTATGCACTGCTGCCTAGGCAGCCATGTCTACACTGATATAGTTCGTGCTCCAGGTCAAGCAGTGTTAACATGTGTCTGCCTACAGAGGCTGGCAGGTGAGGTCCCATCTGTAGTGTTGGCAAACCCACCAAGTTTGGCTCAGCGATGGGCAACCAAGGATAGGGAGGGGACCCCATGAGTGGCCCTACTTCATCTCAGTGGGTCCATGGCCCCCCAAATGCTCCCCCTCCCACACATGCCTCTTGCGCACTAGGGTACCGGAGCCCCGCACTTCCTACTCCTCCTGCTCCCTCCCAGCGCTTTTGCCTGATTCGTGCTCCATTCCTGTTTCTCCCTCTCCCTACCAAAACGTGAACAGCCAAGAACAGCTGATTCATGGTGCGCCAACTCCAGAAGGGAGAGAGAGAGAGAGGAGTGGGGATAGAGCACAAATAAGATTCATGGTGCTCTGAGAGTGCTAGGAGGAAGGGGGAGAAATAGGACGTGTGGGGCTCCAGTGCTACAGGGCGTGAGAGATGCTTGGGATGGGAGGGCAGACAGGGGCCACAGGTGGAGCCCCAGTGGGCCATATGCGATCCACAGGCTTCAGGTTGGCCACCACTGGAGCTTTAACTTCCCTGGTCATCATGGGAGAGCTGTCAGTTCTGGGACTATTCAGGATAGTTGCTAATTTTATGCAGATTCCTTCACTTATACTTTAGTTTACTGAGATTCATTCACCTGCACAGACTTAATGCCCCAGCACCATGTTGTCAAGGAAAATCACAGTAGCTGGTTGGTCAGTGGTGGAAAACCTGAAATCAGCTGTGCCCATAGGAAAGAATCAATAGCTTGTCATGGAAGGCAGGTGGAATTTTGTCCCCAAAACAGATTGCTGCTGCCATTTCATCAGCAATCTGGTAGCTCAGAGACATCCGGTGCATACAGTGATTATTGGAAAGAGGAAGAGTCAGCACTTCCAGGCTATCTGGTGTGCTGGACAACGGGCCGTGAAAATAAGGCTGATGGATTTGGATGCTCAGTTCTCATTAAAATTAATGGGAATTGTGCACCAAAGTCCAAAAGGCAACTTTGAAACTTTCAGTGTGGAAAGAGACTGTAAAAGAACACAAGGACATATTTTTAAATGATCAGCACCCACACAAAGGGGCAAGGTTTCCAGCTTGCACGCTGGCCCCCAAATGCTAGATTTTCCAAATCCCTCGGCACTTTGCAGCATCCCAGCATTTTGCTGAGGCTTTGGAAAATCCAGTCATCGATTGTGTTGCTGAGTCTTGCGAAAAATCTGGCCCTGCATGCATACTTTGACCTCTAGAAAAGGGGGTGATACACTTCTTGAGAAGAGGAGAAAGTGGGGAAGTACACATAGAACAGAGTAACTCATGATATTGAGCATGCCTGAGGTTGTGCTAGAGGGGTAGCAGGCTGGGAACCCCCCTGGATGTGCTCTGTTGGGTTGCTACACTCAGCAGAAGGTTCAAGGACGGATTAAGCACAGGAACTGAATGGGCCTTCTATGTGTTTCCTGTAGGAGACAGGTAACAAAGGAATTAACATTATGTGGGAATAAAGAGCCCTTTGTTGCATCCCTCCACATTTTTAAAATCCCATTGGAAACCACCAACAGGGCTAAATAGTCCCCTAGGCACAGTACATGGAAGAAAAATGTTGCAGCACATAGTAATATTTTTTTCTTAAATTAATTAAAATGCCCTATTAAGGTATGCACGTTGCTGAACTGGTTTTAGATGAAAAAAATGGGCTGCTGCAGAGCAAAGTGGCAAAGTCCTTTTTACTGCTAGGCATCCTCTACAATAATAAAACATCCCTTCAAGTTAATATTGCCATTATATTAGTTGATGTTTAAATAAATTAGCATTGCACGCATGAGTGCACACTGTGTCCTGAGTTACCCATCAGAAACAAGAGTGGTACAGAGTTGTATTTGAAGTGGTCAGAATCCATTATTGGTGGCTTCTAGGTTATTCCATAGAGCTGGGTTTTTCAAGGATGAATCCAAAAGAGGTAGCATTGGTGGATGTTGAGTTTTTGTGCTATTCCTCAGAGAGTGACTTGCAGTATGATTTCACACTTGTTCTGAGGTGGGTGGCAAGCTGTTAGTGTCATATACTTTATATGCTTGTTTAATTTACCCTAAAAATTTCCCTTCTTTTTTCCCCTCCCCTTCCCCTTCTTTTTCTGTTATAAATTCTGGGTTTCTGTTATCCCTCTCCAGCTCATCTGATGAAGTGGGTTTTGCCCACAAAAGCTCATGATACTATAGATAGATATATAGATAGACAGATAGATATTAGTCTCTAGGGTTGCGTCTACACTGCACCTACACTGCACCCTTAGCTTGAATAAGCTACGCATTTTGAGCTATGCAAATGATGTAGCTTATTTCAAGTTAATTTTGAAATAGCTTATTTCGAAATTTGGCACTGTCTACACAGCACTTATTTCAAAATAAATCGCTATTCCGAAATATCCCTTATTCCTCGTGGAATGAAGTTTACAGGGATATCAGAATAGCACGCCCATTATTTTGAAAGATATTTCAAAATAACTGGTGCACTATCAAGACGCGCAATAGCTATTTCAGGATAGCGCTGTGGTATAGATGCACCCTGTGCTGCCACAGGACTACTCATTGATTGTAAAAATACCCAGTACAGGTGTCAAGTATCAGAGGGGTAGCCGTGTTAGTCTGAATCTGCAAAAGCGGCGAGGAGTCCTGTGGCATCTTATAGACTAACCGAAGTGTTGGAGCATAAGCTTTTGTGGGCAAAGACCCACATCGAGAAATCACCCTGCAATACTAAATTAGAAATAAAACATAGTGCATTGTAAAAACGGCACGGATGCTTTGTATTTTGAATTAGCATTGTCTATATCTACAATTTTCTTTAAATCCTTTGATGCATCTCTAGTGCAGCTTGCTTAACATTACTTTTTACTCCACGACCGTGTTTTAGATTACCATTAGTTCTAATTAACATTTGGCCTGTCTACTGAGACACAAAAACTAGTTACCTAGAGGAACACTGGGGGAATCACTGATATCAAGAGAAGTAATGATGCACAAACCTCATGAAACACTAATGATTTTGTAATCATTTCAATAATTCTTTCGCTAACAATTAAAAGCTTCATCTGGGCAATGAATCTCTCTGCAGGCAAGCATGAGGATTAAAAGCATGAAGAATGCAAGTGTCTTTCTTATGCTACTGTAGTCCTTACAAGATTTAAAAGCAACAAAACCTGTGATCTAGGGTACGAACAATGCACTGATTTTCCAGAATAATGGTCATTATTCCAGAAAAACAGTACTAGCGTGCACACAGCAATTGCGTTATTTCAAAAGAAAATCGAAATAACAGAGGGCTTTTTCCGACATTGGCAAACCTCATTCCATGAGGAATAACACCTCTTCTGAAAAAGCTCTTTCAGAAAAGGGTGTGTGTGGATGCTCCACTGCTGCTATATCGAAATAGCTCCTCACCAAGCCACTCTAAGTTATTCCTCCCCAGTGCCTCCTCGGGCTCTAAATCACGATAACGCATCCACATTAGGGGACTTATTTTGAGGCTTCCCCGTAGTGTGGACGCTCTATTTCTAAAAAGCCAGAATAGCTTTTTCCGAAATAAACTTTCAGTGTAGACATGCCCCTAATTGTAATTTGATTTAAATTAATTTCTAAAAATTATTTCATTCAACCTGGGGCAGCAGAGAGGACTTCTGAAATCTCATGGCATTTGTTCAGACCTAATGTTCAGCACTTCACCTGGGAAACAGCCAAGGTTGGGAGGGACAATTTATTGACGAAAAATATTGGGTGTTGGGGGAAAATGTTTCCATTACCTCTGTGGTCAACCTACCCCCTCCTTTGAATTAGCACAGTTTTCAAAACTATGGGTCCAGACTCTCAGCTAAAGTCAGTTTGCTTCAGTAATTTCTTGCCCATAAGAATATATGACCAAGGGACATTACACATCCCCTCCAACCTCATCTTCGGCGTGTTAGCTCCCTTATGTGCCATGTGATGAAGTGTTGTGTGTTTAGGGTGCGTTGCCTGAAACTCTTTGGAAGTTTCAGGACAAGCTCAGGGCCATTGCCTGTAAACTGAAATGACTGAAGAGATTGCACATTACAATGAAATGTCAAAGCCTTTATGGTTCAGAAAGGAAGCAAAATGCAACCCCGTGAGACTCTGCGGAAGTCTAACATCTCTAAGTATGCTGGAAATTAGTGCCATTCTCTGCTCTATAAAACAGTAACAGTATTTGTTCAAATAGATATTCTGTGATTTCAAAGGCTTATTTCAAACCTGAGTGAGTGACAGAATCTTCACATTAGCTTATCACTTCCCTGCACCATACTAAAAGAATTTTATTTTAGCTGATCGCTAAACATTCAGGATACCTGATTGATAAAAAGTAACACTACTTTACCAGAAAACATGTTTTCCTCAATTAGAACATAGACATATTCTGTAATTAAGCACTGGCCTCATAGATAATAACATCCTTCTGTACTGTAGCCACAGCCCCTTAAAAAGAAAAAAAAACCCAGCTGGTAATGTCTGTAATGACTGGTTTGTAAGGGTGATAGCTGACCTTGGGTCCCACTCCTGTCACTGTCTGACAAATCAATTATTGCTTACAGACAGCTAGTAGTTTCTTTAGGATTTGTGTTTAATTAAATGTTACCTGGACAAACTGACTCATTCCCAAGCAGTTTTCTCAAAATATAAGATACAGTTCCTAACCACTGATGACTTGTCTCTTACATTACTGCCCAAGCCACCATAGGCATACATTGCTTATAACACCCTAGAGTGTAATCTGGGGCAGAAATGACCAGCTTCACAGAAGTGTCCCGTGCGTTAAAGGGCAGAATTTGACTCATTGTCAGATGGCAGTTTTCTTTGGGAGCAAAGAGTCACAAAAAGTGTTTGATCTAGTCAGCAAACCTAGTGCTGTGCTCCGCTTCACGACTGAGGCAGGAAGCGAAGCGCCCTGCGGGAGAGGGCAGCGGGGCAGGGTGGAGTGGAGCAGACTGCTGGCTCCTGCTGAAACAGTGAGCACAGGGAGGCTCACCCCTGCGACACCTCACCCCCCAAGGTAATCCTCCGGGTCATGGAGATGGAAGGAGGGGCTCTGGGTAAAGGGTAGAGCAGAGGTGGGAAGGGTGTGAGGTTTGGAGGAAGGAGCGGAGCGGGGGTAGAGCAGAAGCAGGGCAGGATGGGGCCTGAGGAAAGGGGGGTTGCCCTGAGCCCTGAGACTGGGAAGTGGGTTTGAGCGGAATCTAAAAATGGCTTGACACTCTCAGCTTGGGGCTTTAAAATTAGGCCCTTGCAATTTGTGTTTCTAGCCCCAAGTGAGTTGCCCAGAAGCCCGTATCTGAGGCACTAACCCCCGGGGGGCCTGAGCCTTCGCCCCGGGCCTCACACGCTAAACCACCCCTCCCACTCGAGTCACATGCCCCAACTGAGCTCCAAGCGGCCCTTGGTGCTGGGACTTTGCTTGGGCAGAGAAAGCCACCGGGTCACTACCCAGCTCTCTCTCCAGTGGAAACACAGGCTGCTCCCAGTCGCCCTTCCTGCATGTCACATTGCCCTCCTCTCGGAAACACGAGCCAGGTCCTGTGTTTCCCTACAGCGCCATATCTAGCTGGGCGCAGGGCCTGTGAAGCGCGAGGCTGGGCTGCCTTATTTACTGTGCAGAGAAGCAGCGGGAGGGAAGAGGCAGCCAGTGTGTACAGTGTGCACAGCAGTGATGGATTAATAGCTGAGGTTCCTCCCCTACCCACACCCGTCAGCAGCCCCAGGCCTGCTTTGTCGCCCTACCTCTCTCTGTCCCAACACTTCCCTTGGGTGGGCCTCGTCCTGGACCCACCTCTGGTTCCCCTCCTCCCCTCACACTGACTCTGCTGCTCGGCCTGCTGCCACTGAGCGCTGGCTCCAGGAGGCAGGACCTTCTCCTGCCCAGTGTTTACTGCAAACACAGGAGCGTGTCTGGCTCCTGCGGCAACACCTCCACCTTCCCTCCTGCCCCCTGGGCAGACAGAGCAGCCACAGATGTCAGGCTGCAGCGCTCCGCCTCCCCTCCTTGAGAGGGCAGGGAGGAGGATCGGCTGCCCTGAGCAACCCTGCCGTGCTCTCAGCTGGGCCTGCTGTGGGTTAGAGTGTTTATAGCTGTTCATAGAGCCTCGGGGAGAAGCAAACGCCAACAACGCTGAGGTTGTGGTTAGAAAGTAAATGGGGCTGGGCAGAGGTTGGGAAGAACAGAGCTGGGACCAGGGCCATAGTTTATGCTGATAGAGATTATTTTTAAGGTCATTTCTAGAAAGGAAGAAGGGAGCCACAAAGATGGTCTGAAACCTACAGCTGGAGGGAACTACATCACTGTCATGTGTCTATGACAGCAGAGACCATAATACTGAGCTGAAGGGGAGAAACAAATCACTGGCTGGTGACATACTTATGGGGAAATTATTGAATGTTTAACCAGGAAACATAATTTATAGGAGGGTGGTAACTTCCCTAACTTTGTGTCCACAAATAAATCATTGACTAACACCTGTAGGTTCTGGGGCAGCTGTGCCATCAGCTATACCCAGTGCCCCCTTGGACTCTGAGGGTGCTGCACTGGATATACAAAGAACAGGATTTGGTCTGGTGTTTCCTCAAGAGTGGCAGTTCATGTGAATATAGTTTGCCTCCATCTCCTTACTCTGGGATTGTGACATAAGAACATAAGAACGGCCATACTGGGTCAGACCAAAGGTCCATCTAGCCCAGTAGCCTGTCTGCCGACAGTGGCCAGCACCAGGTGCCCCAGAGAGGGTGGACCGAAGACAATGATCAAGCGATTTGTCTCCTGCCATCCCTCTCCAGCCTCTGACAAACAGAGGCCAAGGACACCATTTTATCCCCTGGCTAATAGCCTTTTATGGACCTAACCTCCATGAAATTATCTAGCTTCTCTTTAAACTCTATTATAGTCCTAGCCTTCACAGCCTCCTCTGGCAAGGAGTTCCACAGGCTGACTACACGCTATGTGAAGAAGAACTTTCTTTTATTAGTTTTAAACCTGCTACCCATTAATTTCATTTGGTGTCCTCTAGTTCTTCTATTTGGGGAACTAATAAATAACTTCTCTTTATCGACCCTCCCCACACCACTCATGATTTTATATACCTCTATCAAATCCCCCCTCAGTCTCCTCTTTTCTAAACTGAAAAGTCCCAGTCGCTTTAACCTCTCCTCATATGGGACCCGTTCCAAACCCCTAATCATTTTAGTTGCCCTTTTCTGAACCCTTTCCAAGGCCAAAATATCTTTTTTGAGGTGAGGAGACCACATCTGTACACAGTATTCAAGATGTGGGCGTACCATAGTTTTATACAGGGGCAGGAAGATATTCTGGGTCTTATTTTCTATCCCTTTCTTAATCATTCCTAGCATCCTATTTGCCTTTTTGACCGCCGCTGCACACTGCGTGGAAGTTTTCAGAGAACTGTCCACAATAACGCCAAGATCTCTTTCCTGATTTGTGGTAGCCAAATTAGCCCCCATCATACTGTACGTATAGTTGGGGTTATTTTTCCCGATGTGCATTACTTTACACTTATCCACATTAAATTTCATTTGCCATTTTGTTGCCCAATCACTCAGTTTGGTGAGATCTTCTTGGAGTCCCTCACAGTCTGCTTCTGTCTTGACTATCCTAAACAGTTCGGTATCATCTGCAAACTTTACCACCTCACTGCTTACCCCTTTCTCCAGATCATTTATGAATAAGTTGAACAGGATTGGTCCTAGGACTGACCTTTGGGGGACACCATTAGTTACCCCTCTCCATTCTGAAAATTTACCATTTATTCCTACCCTTTGTTTCCTGTCTTTTAACCAGTTCTCAATCCAAGAAAGGACCTTCCCTCTTATCCCATGGCCATGTAATTTACACAAGAGCCTTTGGTGAGGGACCTTGTCAAAGGCTTTCTGAAAATCTAAGTATACTATATCTACTGGATCCCCCTTGTCCGCATGTTTGTTAACCCCTTCAAAGAACTCTAATAGATTAGTAAGACAGGATTTCCCTTTACAGAAACCATGCTGACTTTTGTCCAACAAATTATGTTCTTCTACATGCTTCACAATTTTATTCTTTACTATTGTTTTGACTAATTTGCCCGGTACTGAAGTTAGACTTACCGGTCTGTAATTGCCCGGATCGCCTCTAGAGCCCTTTTTAAATATTGGTGTCATGTTAGCTACCTTCCAGTCATTAGGTACAGAAGCCGATTTAAGGGATAGGTTACAAACCACAGATAATAGTTCAGCAATTTCCCATTTGAGTTCTTTTAGAACCCTTGGATGAATGCTGAGAGCAACCTTTACAAGGGACAATTGAGTTTTTCTTGCTTCTAAACTTTCCGAACCTGAAACTTTAAAGTTTTTTCTGAAAATAACAATTTACGGGCCTTGACCTGCATCATGGAAAAATGTTGAGTTCCCTGGGAGCAGGACTGGATGGTAGTCCTGTGGATCTTGAGGTTCTGTTGCCCTGCAATTGGAACCCCTTCGCTAGGTAATATACTGAAACTCAGCATGAGAGTCCTTGCTCCAAGCAGCTTTCTTTTTAAATAGACAGGACAGAAGTGGAGAAGGCAAATGATTTGCCCAAGGTCACACAGCAGTATCAGAGGCCGCTCTTGGAACACCGTCTATTGCCTTTTCCAACATGTATTTCAATGCTTTATCTGTTGGGATGGCTGCAGTAAAAGTGCACATTAGTCTATCGCCTGGTTTCAGAGTTGCTGAGAACCCATGGCTCTCATTGGCTCCCACCAGTGATAAACACAGCCTTTTGATGGCTTTCTGGAATGGAGAGAAGAGGAAAGTAGCCCTCTGCGTGCACTGTTGCTGACGGATGTTTCTGGGTTTTAACTCACTATAGAAGTTAAATATTTCATTTTTGTGGATGACACTGGATTCCTTACGAAAGCAACAGTAAGAGCATTTGATCGCAAGTGGAACTTATAAGAAATCAAACAACATTACTCGATATCATAAAGCATTATAGTAAGAAATTATGAATCAGTTTATATGGCACATCGTAATGCAGTTACTTGCCATGCCAAGAGGCCAGGATCCACAAATTAACCCTTTCACCAAAACTCATTGGTCATACAAAAGTCAGAAGAGGTACTGATCCAATGTGTCATGCTATTGCCCTTTAAACATGATTGCTAATTTGGAAATTCATTACTTCTCTTTAACTTAAAAGCACTTGACAGTTATTTTTTCCATGAATTTATTTTTAAGTGTGCTTTATTGGAAATGTGGGCAATATTGTTACAGTCAGTTCCTGTCTTTATGGCTGTTCTGATAATAAATGTCAAAGAGCTTGATGGTTCTCTGCTGTCTTTATCTTTCAGAATAAAGATCGTTTGGCAGCTATTTTATCCAATCAGTTTCAAGAGTTGTTAGAAGGATGAAATGGTATTATTTCACCCAAAGAACAAGATGTCTAGACTTTATTTCACTCAAGATACTAAGCTGATTAGATCTTGGACAAGACATTGAGAGAAAATTCATTTAACATTGTTGTCAACCTTGATAACCTTTTCTCTGACTCTGGCAAATCTCCTTCTGTTTATTCTGTTTCTGGTATACACCACTCTAGATTGATACAGAGTCAGATGAACACCTCAGACATCCAGATCCCGATGGACCAAGCGCATTACAACAAAGAGACCACATCTGAAATAATCCTGCCCATTCCCCAACAGCTGTTTGCAAATGAGAATGACCATATGTTATACTGCACACTAAGGGTGCGTCTACACAGCAGGGCTTAACTCGAAATAAGCTAAGCAAATGGAGCTACGCCAATTGCACAGCTAATTTCGAAATAGCTTCTTTTGAAGTTGGGAATATTTACACAGTACTTATTTCAAAACAGAGCTCTCTTCCTCTGATTTCCCTTACTCCTCGTACAATGAGAGTTACGGGAATCAGAGTAAGAAGTCCTCCAGCTTGACAGTATTTCTACTTTATTTCAAAATAATTGCCTGCTGTGTAGATGCGGACTAAGGATATGTCTACACTTGCCACCTAGTTCGGACTAGGGAGGCAAATGAAGCATACCAAAGTTGCTAATGAAGCACAGGATTTAAATATCCTGCGCTTGATTAGCATATTCGCGGCCAGTCCCCATTTTAAAATGCCGGTCGCCCGATTTAACTTGCTGCGTGTAGACGCGGTAGTCTGATCCAAAACCCTTCCATCGAATTGACTGTTATTTGAGGGAAGGGTTTTGGATCGGACTACCGCGTCTACACGCGGCAAGTTAAATCGGGCGACCAGCATTTTAAAATGGGGACCGGCTGCGAATATGTTAATCAAGCCCCGCGCTTCATTAGCAACTTCGGTATGCTTCATTTGCCTCCCTAGTCCGAACTAGGGGGCAAGTGTAGACATACCCGAAGTTATTTTGAAATAATGTTGCCGTGTAGATGTACCCTTGAGTCTTCTGAGGGGATGGTATTGGTAAGGTCTTCAGACCAGTGGGTTTTAGAATTAAGGGCCATTGAAATGCCTGAACCAGTTCCCACCTCTGAGAGTTATTGTGTCAGGCAGCCTGTGGACTTAGGCAGATTAGGTTATGTTCTGTTCTTATTATCAAGTTTTCCTTCACAATCATGAGAACTAGAAATTTACTTTTTGGAATGTAAGTTGAAATTTGAGTTTAACCACATGACTCCAAGACTTGCCTGTGCCTATACTTAAGTTGGCCATGCCACACACTTGAACCCGAGGAAGGGGCATTTTGCAAAGGACTGTGTGTGTATGGGGCTACTTCTTCCTGCTTATCCTCTTCTGCAAGTGCACATTGCAAGTCGCAATACAAGCCTGTACGTGTATTGCATAATATTGTTCGTACGTCTGATGCTTTTAAAAACACTTTGTGAACAAACTTACAATGCACAGCACATTTAATTATGGCAATAACTCAGTACTGTGGAAAAAATGACAGTTTCATCTAGGAATGCCTCATTTCGAAACCTTTAAGCACTGGTGCCAGTTTACGAATGATATCAACACTACTAGTGTAACCTGTTTAACGGTCAAATGTAAATGACTATAAACAACCCATTTTCAGGTGCTCATACGTGGGCTGGATTTCAAGTTCTTTTTTAGAATAAATCCCATTATGTATATTTTCTGGCAGGCAATACAGTTTGCTGGTGTACTGTACAGGAGAGCTGGGTTCATTGGCAGGCTGCTGGAGGCTGCAGCTTTACTTTTTTTTTTTCCTCCAGCATATATGCAGAGATGGGGGTGAACTTTGCAGAGCAGATATTTTCCCTTGTTCTCTGGAAAAAGCTACCTGCTTAAAAATGGGATCACTGCAGTCTGTGAATCTTTGTAGCCGCATAGTTACGGTGGATCAGGAATATTACGATAAAATATTTTGGGTTCTATAATTTGTTGAATTGGGAAAACTGGATTTTGTTGATGAAATGGGGACAGTTTGAACAAGTCTGACTTGAAAATGGTTTGGAAACAAATTAAAATTGTCAAACATGTTTTCTTTTGACATTTTCTAAATGAAAGATTCCAGTTGCTACTTCAAAATGACGTTCATTTAGAAATTTAGCAAATTTAGAAAAAAAGTTCTAAACAAAAGAGAAATTGAAGTGAAATGTTTCAATTGCCCCAAGTCAAATGGGGAAGAGGGAGTCAGTTCTCAAAAAAAAAAAAAAGACAATTTTGACTTTTTCATCCCAGTGTTGAACACTTGAAAATGTTCACACGCAGGGGAAACTATTTCCTGCCCAGTTCTGCTGATGGTACCTTCTAAAACGGATCAATCACTTGGACTATACGTGCCTAGTGATAAATTCTTTAGTTTGTAGTGGAGCAAAACTCCCGCTGATATTAATGGGACTTACTGAGTGCTCAGCGCTTTTGAAAATCAGGCCATCTCTTTAAAAGCTTGATACTGCTGCTCTTCAGTAAAACTCCTATTGACTTCTATAGAATAGAATCAGTCCCTAAATACCTGTATATGAATTCAAGCACTCACTTCTGAAAATCTTCTCCAATCTGTATAAAAAATTATAACCACCATATAGGTATTATATTTTAGAATTTTTCTGGGTACATTAGAAGTTTCTATAAATAAATCAGCAACAATATTTTTTAAATCGTTATTCCAAATATCTTTCTGTATTTGAATCTACTGAATCTATTTCTTATCTACCAATAATTGTATACTACTTTAAATTTGATTAAATTACATGAACAAAAATATGTGCATCAGAATTAACATGAACTGCCTATTTTAAAATGCTTTCCATAGAAATTCTTAATGGGTATCACTGGTGAAATCCAATTATCATTTAATTAAAAAGGAAAGCATGAAACATTTGAATGAGGAAGAAGAAAAAAGAGCACAAGCAAAACTATGAAAACAAGTCACTACTATTAAAAGCTTATTAATTGAAAGTTGTTTTTACCTTATTAACTATGAGGATGAGACTGGTCTCCTAGTATAATAAAGGAGAAATAATATTTTTCTTCAACTCATCAGAATGATTAGATAATACTAAGTAGATAATAGGTTAATATTGTTATTCTTACCAAAACATTCAAACTAGGTAATATTTGGCAAATTTTCAAAAGTTAAGCAACTTTAGGCACTGGAATCTATATTTAGGAATCTAAATAAATCATAGAATCATCGAAATAAGATGGGAAGGGACCTCAAGAGGTCATCTAGTCCAACCCTCTGGCCCAAAGCATGGCCAATCCCAACTAAATCATCCCGGCCAGGGCTTTGTCAATCCCGGGCTTAATGACCTCTGTGGATGGAAATTCCAATACCTCCATAGGCAACCCATGCTTGTGCTTCACCACCCTCCCAATGAAATAGTTTTTCTAATATTCAACCTAGACCTCCTCCACTGCAACTTGAGACCACTGCTCCTCGTTCTGTCATCCACCACCACTGAGAACAGTCTCTCTCCAATCTCTTTGGAACCCCCCTTCAGGGAGTTGAAGGCTGCTAATCAAATTCCCCCTGACTCTTCAGAAGAATGGCCTTTATCTGCCTCTTTTGACTATTTAGTCTTAGGTACTTATAGACTATTTGTTTTTCCCATTACATTCCAGCTCGGCTTTCCCCTTGATATTTTTTACCCAATTCCTCTTCTTAATCTGCCCCCTTCCCTCCCCCCGCTCCCATTTTTTCCTCTTCCATCTCCCCTCTCTCCTATTTATTTTGCTCCTGGACATCCAACACTCCAGTCATCTGAAGAAGTGGTCTGTGCCCATGGAAGCTCATGATACCATCTACATGTTTTGTTAGTCTTTAAAGTGCTACCAGACTATTTGTTGTTTTTTAAGTTTATTATTTTGCATGTCTTTGTCAAATACAATCCTTCAAAGGAAGAATGTACCAGGAGGCTCAGGATGAAAAAGCACAGATGAATTATAATTTGCTTTCTAGAAAGGTACTTCTGCAGGGAAAAAAAATCAAACTCCAAAAAACAACCCAGCTGGGTGCCCACATGGTATTCAAAGGTAAAAGTTCAAGGCTAAACATGCTGCCAATGAAAAACAATTTCAAAAAGCCCCTGATGTGTGTGACAGACAGTTCCCTGGAGCCACCTCATAAAAGCTTTGATAAAGATCAGTTGGTATTGAACTGATATGCATCCAGGAAAATGCAGGTTGAACCTGTTGGGCACTGGATGCTGTGTGTGTCAGTGCGCACATGTGTTCATCTGTGTTTGTATGTGAGTGGAGGAAAGAAAGGTCTATAGTTAAAAACTTACATTTCATTCTTATTGCAATATGGCTATTCATATGAACAAAGAATGCTCATGAATCATGTTCTGAACTAACAGGCTTTGTCACTTCTGGGGTTAGGGAACAACATTTATAAAGAGTAATGCATACTGTAGACTGTGCACAATTCAAAGTCAGAAATAAGACTTCTGATGTCTGCATTTTACTGTAGACTGACACTCAGCACTGTCCTATTCCTTGTAAGGTCAGCAAAGAGGGACTATTTCTAATTCTAGTAACAGCCGGTGTCCACATCACTTAGGAGAATAATGCAGGGGGGCAAATCTGCAGGCAACCAAAGGACTGTGCCATGGGCCACGGGAGATAGATCAGTAATCTAGACCTCACACATATCTCTGTCATTTAAAATATATGCCTATGAATTAGGTTCTGGCCCTCACAGGTAGTTTAGATGCCCAACTCACAACTCAGTGGGAGTGCTGCACCTAAATATCTCAAGGGAAGCTGGGTCTTAGCTGACTCAGAAACTGATAAACTCTCACAGTTGTCTTAATGGTTCTCACTTTAGAAGCAAATCCTGCCTCAAAACGGTCATGAATGCAGATGATCCTTGACATTACAGCATTGCTGTTTGTGGAAAAGGGGCCAGATGGGGCAGGGAATCTTGAGGGTGGTCCTCTTGGCCAACTCTGAGGCAGCTTTAGTGGCTATGTAGTGTCTATGCAAGCTGTGGATGGTAGATGCTTTGGCCCTCCCCTCCATCTTGTTCCCCTCCCCAGGTCCCTAGTACCATGCCTGTTCACTTGGGCTCACATAGGGTTCAGGATGAACAAGGGATGTTAAAAAGTGGGTAACTGGATTACCGTGTAACTGCTGGAAATCTCAGTTGTTACACAGTTACACACCCACTGTGTGGGGTGGCAGCTGACTCCCACCTACAGCCCCGCTCCTGGAGAACCGGCTGCCACCCTCGTGCTGCTGCCTGTGATACAGAGCCAGTAATGCAGGGGGGCAGCCAACTCCCTAGCTGCTGGGCAGGAGCCTCTGTGTAACCATTAATGGTAACCAATAAGCTCAGGCTCATTAGTTAACTATTTAAATGGCTATATTTTTACATCCCTAAGGGTACGTCTACACTAGCCCCCTAGTTCAACTAGGGAGGCTAATGAGGGCAACCGAAATTGCTAATGAAGTGTGGGATTTAAATATCCCGCACTTGATTAGCATATTCCCGGTCGGTCGCCATTTTGGAAACTGACTAGCCCGAAGTAACTGCTACACGCAGCAGAGAAGCAGGATTCTGAGATAAACCCCTTAGTTCGAATTAACTGTTGCTCCTCGTGGAATGAGGTTTATCTGCAGAGTATATCTGCATGCTTATTTCGAAATAAGCTATTGCAGAACAGTTAATCCAAAATAGTTTATTTCAAAATAGCATGTCTACACTGCAGGGAAGCCTCAAAATCAGTCCGAGGCAGGCTTTCCTAATGTAGACGTGCTATCTCAGTTTAGAGCCCCAGGAGGCATTGGGGAGGAATAACTTAGAACGGCCCTGGTGAGGGGCTATTTCAAAATAGCAGCAGTGGAGCGTCTACACATGTCTTATTTTGAAATAGCTATTTTGGAATAGGCGTTATTCCTTGTAGAATGAGGGTTACAGATTTTGGAATAAGCCAGCTGTTATTTTGAAATTATTTAGACATAACAGAATGGCTTTGTAAATACTCAAAATAACACTAATTATCTTGAAATAATGGTGCAGTGTAGATACACCCCATGACAGACCCCTGACATCAAAATCACCAGGCCCACTTTAAATAAATATTTGTTGGTCTGGTTGCACTGAGGGTTTTTGCTGCTATTATACATAAAATATTATGTGTGTTGGGCACATTTTTCTTGGATGAAAGTGAACCTACAGGAAATACAGTGATGCAAGCAAAAATCCTTTTCCTTAGTACACCAGAGCAGGTCAGGTTGTGCCTAGCTGGCAGGAAAAGATAAAGCTGATCTAGGATAGAAACACCTGCATTGTCCTCGCCATCCTAATAGCATAAATCAAAGAAGTGTTTTGTGGGATAAGGACTAAAACAGATTGGCACTCACCTTCATGCTAGTGATTATAGTTCAGAGGAGAGAGTGGATTATATGTGATTAGCCTGGTACTGCTCTCTAACCAATGACATATCCATTCTAGCATCAGCTGCTACGGTTCTATACGCACAGGTTGCAAGAATGGGAATTAGATGCTATTCATTATTGGAAGGCTCTGTACCATAATCAAGAGCCAAACCTGTAACCCTCACTTGCATGAAATGATGTAACTATTCACAGGAGGCAGAATGATTCAAGTAAGGGTACATTGCTACACAGCAACATTATTTTGAAATAACTTAGTCCGCGTCTACACAGAAGGCAGTTATTTCAAAATACTGTCAAAATACTGTCAAGCTGGAGGACTTCTTACTCTGACTCCTGTAACCCTCATTGTACGAGGAGTAAGGGAAGTCGGTGGAAGAGTGCTCTATTTCAAAGTAAGTGCTGTGTAGACACTCCCAATTTCAAAATAAGCTATTTTGAAATAAGCTACGCAATTGACGTAGCTCAATTTGCTTAGCTTATTTCGAGTGTTTGCAAGATCAGGATACAGTAAATAAAAATGGCCGGTTGTGACCTGCCGTAAACATGACACATTTCTATTAAGAATAGTTATGTTTGGTCTTGACTTGTTCACACAAAGATTTTTAACTCTGCTGCCTGAATGGAAACCCATAACCAGAGTTACTGACAAAGCTGTCTCAGATGTTTTTGCACGGCAGGACTTGGTTTGTAAAAGAAAGAATTGAGAAGCAATTAATTTCTAGATCTTGGTATAGTGTTTACTCTGAGAGGATGTCATCCCTCACTATCATTACACATCTCACAAAACCCCATCCTTCCATCACATTTGCAAGGCAGGTCAGAAAAAAAGCCTCAGTTCCTGACCAGAGACACCAGGCAGTTGCATGGCCATAGAATTAGAGCTGGAAGACATCTTGAGAAGTCATCAGTTCTGATTGCCTGCACTCAGGACAGGACAAAAATATGATCTAGACCACCCCTGACAGGTGCTTGTCTAACCTGCTCTTAAAAATCTCCCGTGATGGAGATTCCACAACTTCTCCAGGCAAACTTTAGGGAAGTAAAACATAATTAAATCAGGGTGCATCTAGAAAGCACCCTTTTGTCAGAATAAGCTATGCAATTTGTGCTATGCAAATTGTGTAGCTTATTCCGAGTCTAAATTGAAAGAGTTTAATTTGAAATTATTTCAAAATAAGGCACTATTCCGACAAATCCCAGAGATGCTGGAATAGCGCATCCATTATTTCGGGAAATAGTGGGAGCTTTTAAAGATGCGGCGTTGCTATTTCGGGATACTTCCAGTAAGAGCAACACAGTCTAGACGTACCCTCAGTATTGAACCCTATCTTCCAGAAAGTGTCATATGGTTCCCCATAAAACTCATGTTCATATTTCATCCAAAGCTCTTTCAGTAGTACCATCTCTTTATACTCTTTGTACAGCACTTAGTACAATAGAGTTTTGCTCCATGAATGGGATTTCTAGATGCTACTGCAGTACAAATAAATTACATTAATACTTCCACTGGCATGGGGCCCCTTAGATGGAGACGAGGACAATGAATCATTCCTGAGAAACCTATCCCCTAGCAAATCGCTAACTCAACTACCTGAAGCAACCTAAGAAAAATCCTTTGAAATGCTCACATGGAAAGCTTACAATAGCAATTCAGTATCTCTTAAAAACCAGTAATTCAATAATGCTGGGAAGATGGACTTGAGATAGCAGGTTTAATGGAACCCTGGGATACTATATAATATGTGATTGGTGCCTAAATGGTGAGTCATACCTACAGCTACAAGAGTTTAATTATGGAACAAAGAGTCTCACTTAAGAAGCATTTTATTTCACCTTTAATTGTAGAACTTTTAATAATCTACCAGAACAAAACCAGCCATCACAGCATAGGTGAAATATCCTCAGTTAAATATTCCTGCTGTGCCATTGCTGTGAAAGTCTAAATTGTGGTAATTCTTCATGCCCTCACTCTTATCTCTTTTCTTCTTAATAAAAGAACATTTTGTTACCCTGGCTGCCACAGGCTCATTACAGAAAGTGAGTAGTTATAGAAAGGCAACAAACTCATGATGAGATACCCAGGGCTGCAGGTTGCAGCTGGGTCCACACTTGATGGGAGATTTATTTTGTTTGAAATAATAATTTAAAAAAACACCTGGAAGTTCACAATGAGAAATTCATAAATTTGGCTTGATATTAAGCACTGGGGAAAAGATCAGATCTGCTTTATCATGGGTGGAATTAGAAATGTAGGGCTGCCTCTGCAAAATGTAGCTGTGTACTAGGCTTCCTGTGTTAAAAAAAGTACAAATGCCTTGTCCTGTTAAGAAAACTATAGGCAATCCTTGGAACCGAATCAAAACCATCTAACCTACATTCCTCTTTCATGTTAGAGGACAACAATGTAAAGAGTTAAATCGCTACTTTATAAGGTACAAAGTAAGTCTTCCTATTCCAGCTAAGTGTGCTTCTGCTTCCCCAGTTATACAACACTTATTATAGAAAGTTTAGTAGCTGTACTGCTCTCTGAGGCATGAAAACTCTAGATATGGGTCTCTCTATCCCTGAGTCAATAAAGCACAAATTGTGATATGCTGAGGCCCAGGGAAGGGAGGAACTAGCTTCCTACCCTGTAAGTCTTTTGGGCTGACCAATCCACAGAAAGACATTTTGTTTTGGGCACCAAAAGGCAATTTGACAGACATTATGCTATTTGTGGCCATATACAAGGGAGGGAGGTGAAGAGAAGCAAGGGAAAAGAGGTGGCCAAAAAAGAAAAAGGGTAGGATGTTTTCAATTGCCTCTTTCTAGGCTGGGTTTTTTGTTACCAAGGCAAGAGCACTCTGAGGGTTCGTCTACCCAGCACACTTATTTCGAATAAGCTATTTCGGATTTTTTTTTCCAAAATAGCTTATTTTGAAATAGCATGTCTACACTACAGGGGCTACGTCAAGACTGCATCCCTCTGTTGACAGATTGATGCAAATCAAGCACATTGAAATTGCTAAGGAAGCCGGCATTTAAATATCCCGTGACTCATTAGCATAAACATGGCCGCCGCTTTTTTTCGAAACGGCATTTTTTCAGAAAAAACGGCAGTCTAGAAGCAGTTCTGTAGAAAATAAAGCCTTTTTCGACAGAACCTGTAAACCTCATTTTTCGAGGAATACAGGATCTATTGAAAAAGGCTTTATTTTCGACAGAGCCGCATCTACACTGCCATTTAAAAAAAACCCCTCCGTTTAAAAAAAAAACGGTGGCCATGTTTATGCTAATGAGGTGAAGGATATTTAAATCCCGGTTTCATTAGCAATTTCGATGTGCCTAATCTACATCTCTCTGTTGACGGAGTCGTAGTCTAGACACACCCAGGGAAGCCTCAAAATTAGCCCGAGGCAGGCTTCCCTAATGTGGATATGCTACTTCAAATTACTGCCTCAGGAGACAGTGGGGAGTAATTACTTTGAATGGCCCTGGGGAAGAGCTATTTCAAAATAGCAGCAGTGGAGCGTCCACACTCCTGCTATTCTGAAATAGCTTTTTTGGAATAAGCATTATTCCTCATGGAATGAGATTTACAGATTTCAAAATAAGCCATCTGTTATTTTGAAATTATTTCAACAGAATTGTGGTGTGGACATTCACATTGTTATTTCAAAATAACATCTATTATTTTGAAATGACTGTGCTGTGTAGACCCACCTTGAAATCTTGCATTTTTGTGACCATTTTTTCTAGTCTTCCTGATGGGCCTCATGGCAGAACCAAACACTGTCTAGATCATCCCTGATAGATGTCTATCTAACCTGCTCTTAAATATCTCCAGTGTTGGAGATTCCACAACCTCCCTAGGAATTTATTCCAGTGTTTAACCACCCTCACAGGAAGTTGCAGGAAGTTTTTCCTAATGTCCAACCTAAACCTCCGTCACTGCAGTTTACGCCCATTGCTTCTTGTCCTATCATCAGAGGCCATGGAGAACAATTTCTCCCCTCCTCCCTGTGATATCCGTTTAGGTACTTGAAAACTGCTTTCATGTCCCCTCTCAGTCGTCTCTTTTCTACACTAAACAAACCTAATTCTTTCAGTCTTCCTCATAGCTCATGTTTCCTAGACCTTTAATCATTTTGGTTGCTCTTCTTTGGACCTTCTCCAATTTTTCCACGTCTTTCTTGAAACTGGACACAATACTCCAACTGAGGAGTAGAGTAGAGTGGAAGAATGACTTCTTGTGTCTTGCTCACAACATTCCTGTTAAAGATCCCAGTAGATGCAGGAAGTTTCTAAGTCAATTGCCTTCAGCAGAGCAGAGATCCACTTATTCTTGGAACTTCAGCCCCATTCTATTGTCTGAGAACAGGGAGATGGGATCACCCTCATAAAATGATCTGGAGCATAATTGTAACATTATCTTCATCACTTAACACTCAGGGAGGTAGCAAAGTGGCCCCATTACATCACCTTCCATACCCTTACTTCATACATTTGTATCTAGAATTTTTTGAAAAAAAAATTAAAGGTAGTCTGAAATAACAACCTTTTTTCATACAGGGCTATTAGTCATAACCTGTTGCCTTCCTTGCTATAATTTCTCTTTCCTAATCATTAAGCAGTTGTTATTTTCAATGAGGGGCTACAGTTTCTGGATTTCAAACCCTGCATGGTTTATAGACAAAGAAAATATGGCACAAAGTCCTTGTGTGTTGAAAAGATTCTGTTACTGGCACACATTGTTGATATTTGCACACTTCCATCCTAGATTTGTTTTCATTACTCTGTTCAAAGAGTGTCCCTTTTATTTTGTCTTCCCTCTTCTTGTATTGTTTTATTGATGCCACATTAAACTTTGGGGTTTGGAAAGTCCTGTGGGATTCTGAGGCATAAGACATAGAGCGATGTTGGTCTGCAAGTCATTCTGGGTACAAAAATGTTTGGCAGGTAACTTTGTCAATGAAAATTACATGCATATGTATTGAAGTTCTTCTTACTTGAATTTTAACATATTAATTGCAAACTTCCCTCCCTTGCATTGTAACATGCAAGGTTTATTTACACCTGAAAAAACCCAGATTAAACAAGAACTCGTAACTGCTATACAAGTTTTGGCCCTCTTTCTCAGCAACTTTCAATCCTCAGTTGCAGTTGCCAAAAATTTAGCAACAGAAAGCAGCAAAAGGATAGTTAGGTGGAACAAAGCTATTTGACCCAAAATTGATTGAAATATAAATAGAGAGTCATGAGAATAAGCATTCTGCATGATTAATGGCAAATTTGTTAATGAGCAACTGACAAAGAACAGTTCACACCTCTGCATTATGATAATTTAGGAAGTAAATTGCTTTACTGAAATCATAAGACTATTGTCTTTTATTTGCATAGCCTTGTCTGATTTGCTAAAAGTCACTTTCTTTCTTTCTTTCACTATGTGTAGACTTGGTATTCTGGAAAAGCTCTGCTGTGTCCAAGGAACGCGTCCGCTTTTTCGGAACAGTTTCCGAAAAAGCAGACGTGTTCTTTTGGCATCCCTGTATTCCTCTCGGTGAGACTCCCCTGCTACGTACATTCCCACATTTTGACAATAAGCCATTGATAACTATGCTTTCAACTAATTGTACATCCACCTTAGAGCAAGGTTATCTAGACCACATTTGCCTAACTTGCTTATGCAAATGTTATGCGGGAATGTGTAAAAAACTTTACTAAAAGCAAGATATATCATGTCTGGAACTTTCCCTTATCAAGTAGGTCAGTAATACTGTTAAAGAAGGACATTACATCAGTTTGGCATGATTTGCTCTTGAAAAGTCCATGTTGGTTTTTACCTATGAACCGTGTTATCTAGGTTCTGGGAAATTGCTTGCCTAATTAATTGTTCTAGTATCATTCCAGGTATCAGACTTAGGCTGCGTATTTTAAAATTCCATAGGTCCGCTTTGTTCCCCTTTTTAAAGATGGATGCTATGTTTACTCTATCATCTGAAATGACTCTCAACTCTTTCCAACCTCAGGACAAGTGTATGGGCTACGTATACATTGCGCATTCATGGGCTATGTGTACATTGCACATTCTTGTGCAAGAAGATATGTAAATGAGGCGTGGCGATGAATATTGCTGCACCTCATTTGCATACCTAATGAGCTGCCATTTTGCTCAAGGGGCTTTTGCACAAGAAGGAGCAGTCTACACTGCTCCTTCCTGAGCAAAAACCCCCACTTGCGCAAGAGCCATTCTTCCTGAAAATAAGCGGCAGAACAGCTCTTGCACAAGAGGGGGGTTTTGCGCAAGAAGGAACAGTGTAGACTACTCCTTCTTGCACAAAAGCCCCTTGCGCAAAAAAGGCATCTCATTAGGTATGCAAATGAGGCATGGCGATATTCATCACCGCGCCTCATTTGCATATCTTCTTGCACAAGAATGCGCACTGTAGATGTAGCCATGATGTATAATGCAACTCCTACTTTTTTCCCCACCTATCATTCCTGAACAAGCTACACTCTCTATATCAATATTCCTGTCATGAGTTTTATTCCACCTAATATGATGCCAGTTGGACTAATACATCCATTTTTCCTGTTACTTTCGTGTATTCCTTGCATTTGTGCATAGACATCTAAGATGTTGAGCAGATTTTCCATTTTCTCCAATACATTTGGTTCTCTGTTAATGACATCTTTGTATATACCCCCCTGTGGGCTTTTCTCACCCCTTTGATCTTAGCCCTCCTCACTCATTTGGTGAGTTAGTGTGTAAAGATGCTCTTCCCAGTAATTGGTTACGTGGACTCCAACTCTTCCCAGCAATCCTCCTTCCCAGAGCAGCAGCAAAGCCCTCCTGTTGAAACAACCAGCAGAGCCATTCATTCATCTCCAGCATGCCTGTGTCTGGATCCTTCCCCAGTGCTGGGAGAATGGGCAAGATCACCCACGCTCTAACTCCTTCACCCTTGCTCCTACAGCCCTATATCCCTGCTAATCTGCTCATGTTAATACTGGCAATATCATTAGTGCCTACAGGGAAGCTGACAGAATTGCTGGGTCCCTGGGTAGGGTAGGGGGCCCCAGCTCTGCACTCCTAGCAGGGGCCAGGCCTCGGGAAGAAGAGGCAGGCATGGGGGCCAGCCTCCCTGCACCAGCCCATCAGCACCACCCAGCGCATGCTGCCCGGGACTCCAGCAGTAACAGAAAGGGCCCAGGGCTCCAGCCACCACCATTGCTGTAGAAGCAGCAGTGGCAGCCAACAGCCCTGAGCCCATTTGAATCACTGGGTCCTGGGGCAGTTGTCCCCTTCCTCCCCTGCCTTCATTGGTCTGACCATGGACATTCACAACCAGCATGGGGCAGTGGTCTGAGGAACGAATGAGCCCGTGTGCCCTCACGAATGCAGACTCCAGGCAGGCGGCACATTCCTCTCACATCCTGTCAGGGCAGCCCCCTCAGAGGAGAGTCCCTGGCTACCATCGCTGTGTATCTTCTCCTGGGAGGGACTGTGGGCCTGCCTCAGACAATGGGATAATGGAGCTGAGTTCAACTGAATTACACAAGACGTGGAGAAAAGAGAGGAACCATAGAACAATATAAAGTAATAGTCCTGTTCTCCGCCTATCTTGTGGTAACCTCTGGCAGCTAAAGCACCATCCTTAGGCATACACAGCTACATAGGGCACCCAAACATTTGGGGCATCAAATTTCTGGTGCCCCTACGGAGCCATGTGTATTATGGATAGTCCTGACTGCCCCCCAGTTCCTCTCTTGTCCAGCTCCTCCCTCCCCAGCTACTCCCTCTGCCACCATCAGCATGACTGTCTTCTCCATGTCCCCTCCCCACCCACCCACTTGATCCTATTATTCAGCCAGCCACTGAGCTCAGGGCTTCCTCATGCTGCACTGGGCATGCAGAGGAGACCTCCACTGCTGGGCTCTGTGTCTGCCCCTGGTAAGACCCATGCCCCAGTAGGAGCGGCACAGGAAGCCTTGAGACACTATAGGAGCCACAAGAGGTGTGGGGCAGGCACGATGGAAGCCCTGAGTGGTAGTGGGGGGGGGGAAGAGGAGTTGTAGTGGGGGGGGGCAAGAGAAGCCCCAAGCTACAGGAGGGGCCATGTGGGGCAGGGAGGCGGGGCAGCCTTAGGTAACTTGTAAATTGTAAGAATAATCCTGGGCAGCTTACTACTTAGGACTTTCCCCAGCCTGAGAGGCAGAGGGTCCACCAGTCCTACTTGCCTCTTCAGTCCTCTACTGCAGCTCCAGAGTAGTTATAGTAAGTATTCAAAGACTCAGAAGAGCCTCGAGAGGGTAGCAAATCCAGTCTCCTGAATGCAAATCGTGTAAACATGCCCTTACCATTAAATATTTTGGGTGCCTCAGTATTTTGGGTGTGCAACTTGACACACTTTAAAGGTGTGATTCTCTGTAGGCAGGTGCTCCAATTGCCTGCCCCTTGTTAGGTGTCCCAAGTTAAGCTCCCAAAATCACAAGTAACTTTAATGGCTTTTAGCCTGTACCTGTTCCTACTGAAAGTCATGGGTTCGGATGCTGCATGTAACCGTGATGCTTGTTATATTGGTGCCATAAGCTTTCTTTGGGACCTAAATATCAAATTTGCATGTGTTAAGCTAAGCATGGATAGGTTTGTAGGATTGGGGCCTTAGTTAGCTTTTGTTTGTGTTAGACAGCAAGAGTTCACTCTGAGCTGGGTTAATCTACTGTGTGAAATGAAGAACCAATACACCTCTATCCACCTGTTTAATTTTTTTTAATATGTTATCATTAAAGGAGGTTTCTTTTTTAAAAAAATCTTGAAGTCCTGTAAAATTTCTCTATAGGGAAAAACAAACAAACAAACCCAACACTGTGATCTTTTTTACACTAAAATATTTGACCAAAATATTTGACATTCGAACATCTCGTTCCTGTATTCCTAAATCACAACGTATGCACATTTTTTAAAAAGAAATATTTTGTTCCTGAATTACTTCATGTGGTAAATTTTAGACCAGAGTAATCCATTTATCAAGCCCTGAAAATTCAGATTAATAACAGCCCCTCTGTCAGCACATAACATAACCCCCTATAATTACATCTGTAGTTGTTTCCATTCCATAGAAAGGGTCCTATTGAACTGAAATGGTGAGGCAGCACTTCAAGCTGAAAAATGCCAGTCATGGCATTTTAACAAATAGTTTATTCTCAAACTGTTGCAAACTCCAGTAAAAAAAAAGAAGGGTTTTTTAGTCTTCCTCTTACCAGAACATACAGGCAAAAAGCAAAGTCTGTTTGTTGTAGGCATTTGTAATGTGTTGCTCTTCATTAAGGGCTTAATCCTGCAAGGCTATGGTACAAACACTTAAATATAAGAAATTGAAGAGTTTAATTGATTTCAATGAGATAGTTTGAGTCTGATTGGACATTGGATCAGGGGCTGTGTCCCTGAAGTTGAGAAGGTGTGAGTCTGTCCCAATAAGGGCAAATGGTCAGGCAGTACCCAGACAGGACCCAAGCAAGCAGGTTCTTGGACTCATCCAGCCCAGCTGGACAGTGTTGGAAGAATGAATCTGAAGACTGGCAGCTAAGGGCTATTTATGGGATCCTCAGCAACCTGAAGGATCCTGGGACCTGGGAAGGAACTCTAGTCTCTAGGGCTACGTCTACACGGCGGAGCTATTTCGGGGTACCGGAAGTATCCCAAAATAGCTATTCCGCGTCTTTAAAGAAGCCAATTATTTTGGATTAGATTTCAAAATAACAGGCATGCTATTCCAGTGTCCCTGTAGCCCTCATTCCACGAGGGTTAAGGGACATTACGGAATAGAAATTTATTTCAAAATCTGGTGCTCTGTAGACAGCACCAAATTTAGAAATAAGCTATTTTGAAATTACCTCGAAATAAGGTATGCAATTTGCGTAGTGCAAATTGCGTAGTTTATTTTGAGGTAAGGGTGCAGTGTACACGCACCCTAGGTGAACAACAAAGGAATTTTAAATGGACAGCAGGAAGGTCCACGCTGACAGCACACAGAACGCTACACAGTGTAGATTTACTCTGCAGCTTACGGCACCATAAATGTTTTGTAAACATGCCCTAAACCTGTACTACCTCAGCTTAATTAGCAACTCTGTTAGCTAGTAGCATCAGTAGGCTTTTATCCTCTATGGACCAGCCAATTGAGGACACAACACATGTAGCTGTCTCATTGTACTAGAAGTTGCAAACATTTCCCTTATACTGAGGACCAGTTGTGCTCATCCTTTTCCACAAGTGCCTGTGACATTTTTTGTTTAGTTCCATTTTTTCCATGTAGAAAAGGATACACTTACCAAATGTTCAAGAACGGTTAATAGCATTAAAGCCAGAAGGGTCCACTGTGATCACCCATTGTGATCTCTTGTATGACTCGGGCCACAGAACTGTTTGCACAGGAGTGTATCTTTTAGAGAATCATCCAAACTTGATTTTAAAATTACGAGCGCTGAAGATGCCAAGGATTGTTCGAAGGATTAATCACTCTGCGTAAAAAAGGTATATCTTTTTCTCGTCTGAATCTGTCTCGCTTCAACTTCCAGCCCTCGGATCTCATTATACCTTTGTCTGCTAGACCAGTAATCACCAACCAGTAGATTGGGATCTACTAGTAGATCTTGGAACCTTTGAGATGTGATCCTGAAGGTTTGGCCAGGAGGCTGTCAAGTTCCGGCACTCCATCTGCCCCTCTCAGCACTGATGTGCTGCTCCTGCCCCCCTTATCCCTGGGAGCCTCCTGCTTGCTGTGCAGGGCACAGGTAGAACAGGAAAGGAGGGTGCTGATGTCAGGGTGCCCCTCCCTCCACCCTGTACCCCATCTCCACAGAGCAGGGTGGGGGCAGGGATGGAGAGTTTGCTGGCTGCTTTTGAGTGGTGCAGGGCCAGGGTAGGGATTAGCCTGCCTTAGTCCCCTGCACCACCACCACACAGAAGACACCTGTGGTAAGCAGTGCCCAGCTGGAGCCAGCTCCGAACCCTGGCCCCAGTTCTGAACCCCTCCTGCCCCCCAAACCCCTGCCCCCAGCCTGATAAAAGTGAGTGAGGCTGGGGAGGGAGGATGGAATGAGCAGGGGCAGGGCCTTGGAGAAGGAGCGAGAAGGAGGCAGGGCCAATGGTGTTTGGGTTTGAGGCAGATCCTGGATTGCACTTCAATTCAAAAAGTGATCTCATGCGTAAAAAGGTTGGAGACCCCTGTGTTAGACTGAAAAGTCCATTATCAGTTTTCAAACCTATGTAGGTACTCATAAAGTCTGATTAAGTCACTCCTGACTTTCTGCTGAAGCATGTTGTCCAAGCCTTTTAATCATTCTCTTAGTTGTTCTCGGAACCCTCTCCACTTTATCAACATTCTTGAATTATGGACATTAGAACTGAAAATAAGATTCTAGGAGTGGCCACACCAGTGCCAAATACAGAGGTAATGTCACCTCCACATGCTCTTCCGTATTCCCTTCTTCATGCATCCAAGAATCACACTAGCTGTTTTGGCTGCAGCATCATCCTAGGAAATAATGTTCAGATGATCATCCACCATGATCCATATGTCTTCTGCCTATGATGAAGTCCTCCATTTGATAAGTACAGTATAAATTGTTTAACTTTACAGTATCTAACCATAACAACAGTCCTTTGAAAATATGGCTTGTAATATTAGTTAAATTTACATCTCTGTAATTCCATATTCACTTAATAATGTAGCAACTGAGTAGCAAAACTATTGTAGTTCAATTTTATTTATAAACAAATAATATTGTAATTGTTATCTTTTGACTTTGGGAACTGAAAATCTTCAGTCTTGTATCAGTTAGGAAAGAGAATTCTACAAGACAAAGTTGTAGGGTCATTATTTTAATGAGATGTGAAATATACAAGATGTTCAGCTTAGCCAGAATAGAAATAATTTAATCAGTAACAAATAGTACAGAATTTATGTCATCACTATGAAGGAATTTCTTTACTATACTGATAGCAGTTAACCACAAGCAATTCAGTTTCTGTGAAAAATGAAGCAATGTTAGTTTTAGACTTGGCAAAGATTTGTTTTATTATAACTCACTCTCCGTTTTCTAGCTTTAAAGATTATAAAATGTGAAAAGAGAGGCCCAATATTTCAGCTTTTCTATTCATCTGATGGACCGCATGTGCAATCATATGGGATTTGCAAACCATTCATGTAGAAAGAGAATGAAATGAAATCATGCCAGTTTGCCAGCAGGTGCAGCTGTCACTGTCTTATAACTTAATAAATAACATACACAATAAATTTACTCTTAAGCTGAACCCGCAGGACAGAGGGAAGCCAAAATAGAAAGTGGAGAACAAATGAATAATGTATATACAGCACGCAAATTCATGTTTACACCAGTCAAAACTGACTCCTTGCTAGGCAAAAAACACACACCTGATTTATGCAAGAGAACCCAATACCCAGTGGACAGATTTTAACGTAACTGCCAAGTAAGCACAGTTAATAAATGTCTGCATTTTCTATAAACTAAGAAATATGTTGTACCATGCCTCTTAATGCAGCCAAATTGTCTGAAATCAGACTTTTAAGCCTATAATCAATCATTTCAGATGCAGTGGAAAGAAATTTATTCAGAAAACAATATAAATTTGCAACAAATTGCCTAAAAAGAAATCAAACATGGTCTGTCAACCGAAACCGTTGTGTACAATTGCATTTAAGATATGGGCAAGAAGAGACAAACTTGGAATAAAAATGAAGTGTGTGGGTTAAAAATTTTGTCCCAGAAGGAATATGGAAAAGTTAATTTGTATAGTAAGTTTAGAATTGGTATTTAGTTCTTTACATAAATTAATCAAGACACAAGCATAAATGTTACTTTGCTTAGGAACGTTTTTAGAAATTAATTTGGAAGCATTGCTCAAAAGGCGGAAATGCCATACGTAACCAGGAGCAATTATGTATCTAGTTTTATAGCAGCATACTTGGTAATTCTTTCATTGTGAACACACCCAAAATGCTTGTGGTCTCCTCACTTCTTCTAACCTGTTAGAATCCTTGTCATTATTTGCACCAACCAGACACTATGGTTTTCAGCCAGCTGCAAACTTATTTGCAGCCTGGAGAATAAATTTTTTTATTAACCCTCTCTCATATTTCTGTAATTTTATCTTGATAGAACTCCGGTGAAGTCAAGAGCATAACCCCAGGGATGAATTTGTTCCATAGGAAAGAGATGAAAAAATTAGGTCATGCGCAATTTTATGTGATCAGCAAAAGACATTAGAAAATAGCCCCTGTTTTAGAATCATAAAATATTAGAACTGGAAGGGACCTCGAGAGATTATGGAGTCCAGTCCCCTGCCCTCATGGCAGGACCAAACACTGTCTAGATCATCCCTGATAGATGTCTATCTAACCTGCTCTTAAATATCTCTAGTGATGGAGATTCCACAACCTCCTCGGGCAATTTATTCCAGTGTTTAACCACCCTGGCTGTGATTTAAGCCCATTGCTTCTTGTTCTATCATCAGAAGCCAAGGAGAAGAATTCCTTCCCACCCCCATGACACCCTTTTAGATACCTGAAAACCACTATCATGTCCACTCTCAGTCTTCTCTTTTCCAAACTAAATAAGTCCAATTCCTTCAGCCTTACCTCACAGCTCATGTTTTCT
Organism: Pelochelys cantorii; assembly: GCA_032595735.1. NCBI lineage: Eukaryota > Metazoa > Chordata > Testudines > Trionychidae > Pelochelys > Pelochelys cantorii. The sequence goes on from CM064340.1 coordinate 36,857,517, forward strand.
AAACCTTTAATCATTTTTATTGCTCTTCTCTGGATCTTCTCCAATTTCTCCACATCTTTCTTGAAATGTGGTGTCCAGAACTAGACACAATACTCCAACTGAGGCCTAATCAGTGCAGAGTAGAGCAGAAGAATGACTTTTATGGAGCCCAATTTTCAGGTTGCAACTTCCAAAATCATATGAGTTGTCCTTTGATGCTTTCTGTGGTTTACCTTCCAGAGCTTCTTGAGGGAAAATAGCATTCACAGGCTGAAATGTGGGAATATGACAGTCCAAATCACCAGCTAGAGCGGTGTAGCTCCTTCGTAATTCTTGCTGACCTGGCTCCTTTGCAGCAGAGCAAGCCAAGGCTCAGGAAATCAGAAGATTGCTTCCCCAAGTAGCCCATCCTCTGATCTTCCAGCCAAATAAGCGATTCTGTGGTGATCTGAGCCTGTCTCTCTTATTTGGCTTCTAAGCACTTTACCACCAGATAAGTGGTAAGCCCAGAACATATATTATTGCTAAATTAGAGAGAGAGGCCTGGCCCAAGCACAGGGCATCTTGAACTCTTGCAGTTCTGATTCCGGCACAACACTTCAGGCTTTATTGGTTCATGTTTAAAACCCACATTGAGGATGAACTTGAAGGCTCTGAACTTTGAGCTGGATTCACACGAGCAGACCTGTGTTCGTTTAGCATCCTACTGAAGTCTCTGTGCACAGGATTAGAGACCATGCCAATTACTTTTTTATACCCTTCTCTTAGGGCTCAGACCAAAGCCCATTGAAAATTGTGTAAAGGAGCCCATTTGCTTCAGTGAGCTTTGGCTCAATCTGTCTGGGGTGTACAGTAAGATAGGGGAGATTGCCACAGCTGAGGCACACAGGAGCTAATGCTCCCATTAGCTTCCCTTACTCCTCGCAAAAGAAGCAGTACCAGATGCTGATGGGGGCACCCTCTGAGTTCTATTTAGCAAGTCTTAGCTAGACTTGCTAAATCAAACTCCTGAAAATCAATTGCAGCAGTGGCAATCTTCCTTTTAGTGTAGACAAGGCCTCAGACAGCCTAGTTTCTAACCTGCTTCTTCGACTAGTCTGTTAGGTGAACAAAGGCAAATCCCTTCACTTCCCTGTGCCTTAGTTTCCCCACTTATAATATGAGAAAGATAATACTGGCCTCCTTTCCAATCTGCTTTCAGACCTACTGAGGCAATCTTCTATGTATGAGTTAGTGGTGCTATAATTAAGGTACCTATGGTGAGGTAAATCCCCTGGCATTGATCTTTAATTCTGTTTAGTGCTAAGAATTCTACTGCTGTTATGTGAAAGCTCATGTTGCATGATAATAACAATGGACCCTTGCCAGAACAATGGATTCTACCACCACATTCCAAAGAACTACAGAATTCTACTCTAGTAACAATCCTAGTGTTGGGGGAGGTTCAAGGGATAGTGGACGATACAGAAAGTAAATATCCATGAGCCCTGAGGCCCTAATTAAGAACAGCCAACCCTATAAGAAGTGGCCGGAGGCCCTTGTACACTTTTATGAGGCCAACACAGCTCCTCGTGCCAAAATACTTACCACAAGTGTGAATGTACACTGAGTATGTGTGTGTGCAAATGCATTTCCAATATTGTCAGATCTGTAGCCTTCCCCCTTTTTTGCTTAGGTTCTTCTTACTAGGACCCATTTTAGTGAAGCACACTGCAAATACATTGCATTGCTGGATTTAAGTACCTGGTTCCCATATCAATTTTGGAACTTGCAAGGCATTCTCTTATTATTAGGATGCTCAACGGTTAATTTAGAACTTCTGAATGACCTTAGGTTAGCATTTCTTATGCATCAAGTTCTCAAATTTGGCTAGTGTGTATTACTCTGGCCAAGGCAGGCCATATGTAGGGTGATGAGAAGATTGTTAAGTCTCCATGTGCACTCAGCCCTTAGCTTCTTTGTTACGACTGCTTATAAGGGCATTTGCTGATATGTTGGTGGGTGGGGTTTGGGGTTGATTTTAATCGTGAGGGTACTAGGGCTGAAGACCACAAACTCCTTTGACAAGGCAATCATCACACATGAGTGAGTGGTGGTGTTTCAGGGGAGGGATAGTTCAGTGGTTTGAGCATTTGCCTAGGAAACCTATGGTTATGCGTTCACTCCTTGAAGGGGCCATTTAGGGATCTAGGGCAAATCTGTCAGGGATGGTACTTAGTCCTGCTGTGAGGGTAAGCAACTGGACTCCCTAACCTCTCAAGGTCCCTTCCAGCTCTATGAGATAGGTATATCTCCATATATAATTATTGTCCTTATCTAGAATCTGAACCATAGACCAAACAAAGGGTTTCATATCCCATTTCCTGGGAATCCTCAGGAAACAAGCAGCCTCCCATCAGGGTGGGAGCAGGGGCTGGTGACTCAAATGCCATGGAATGAGATCAGTAAGGAAAGCAACAGGTTGTAGTCAGGGGAAGTTCAGAAGTTGCCAGAGAAGCAGAAATATTGTTTTCCCTCGGTGCCGATGGTGCTCAATTAAAGGTTTAGCATCTGCTGCCAGTTTTCATTAACAAATAAATTAAAAACAAGCACGCGTGGTAGACAGCATGCCTAAGGATGGCTTAAACAGGACTGATCTGCTTTAGATTTCAGCTATTTTTTTCAGGACAACAATGTGGAGCACTTTCTTGTTTATAGGATAAACACAAGGGATGAAGGCAATCTGTGTAGCACACAGGAGTGGCTGCCAACCCATAACAGTGTGCAGCATGCAAAACCTCCATGGCTGGCTCCCTTTGGAGCCCCGCACTGCAATCTTCCTGCATATTGGTTTCAGTGTAAATAACAGTTAAATCTTCAGAGCAGACAAGCTGCCAGTAAAACGCCGAACAAAGTATTAATCATTTTCTTGTCTTTGCAACAAATATTAAGCAAGCCAGAAGACCAGTTTCAATGCCATTTCATTGGTAGGATGTAAATTGCGTGTGGAATTATTACAAGAACTGGGAATGTATTGGTTGTTATGGAAAGACACTGCACCCTGCATGGTTAAGGTAGAAACTGATCCCCCTAAACCTGATTCTTCAGCTGAACCAAACAAAATCCATCCTTCTGAAATGACCTGTGCCACATCTCATCCCAGGTTAGATATTTTTGCTGGGTGAGTCTTGAAAAAGCCTTACAAGGAGTTTTAAAGAGAGACGATAAATGAGCGGTACCAACTGTAGCTGAGAAAGCAGCTGAAAGTAGTTTCCCAGATTTCAGTGTTCATCATTTTAAGTATTTAAGTATTCTCTCGCTATTTCTAGGCATCCTTGTATTACAAATTCTATTCTTTAAAACAGATGGGCTAGGGTGGGGTTGTTGTTTCTTAATAATGCAGGCAAATGTGCTTCAGAAAAAGGAAGATCTAAACAGATGTGTATGTAAACGTCCCTAGAGTCCTCCACACTGAAAAAAATCCCAGGGTGAGCACTGCAACATGCAAAACATTCAGCTGATAAATTAGAACAGATTGCAATGCTAATAAATGAAAGGCACATGCTTTGAGTAGCATAGAGTGAGGGAGGTAGTGGAACAATAAGAACCAGCCAGAGAATCCATGAGTTGTCCTAGTGTCACAGGCAGAATGGCTTTGGAGCAATGGGGGAAATGTATTTCTCATAAGTCCTGACTGCTGTTCTTAAGGAGTACTATGTACCTCCCCCTCCTGCCCGATGGTGATGGCAGGTTATATCTAGGGCAGTGCACAGTTGGCTATCCCATTAGCTTCACTGGCACTGATCTTACATTTGCCATCAATGTGCTACAATGGAAGACCTATGAGCCTGTGCCAGGGAATGATGCTACACAGCCAGCCACCATGTGAGTGTCAAAAGCTTTGGTGGTACAATTAGATTGTCAGAATTAGACATAAATTGAATATTCAGCCAGACCACGTAAGCCCTTTGCCAGAGACTCATCAGGGTCGTGCTTGATCTGCAAAAAGTGTATAGCCCTTCAGGATTTGCCATAAGGACGGAATGAGTTTCACTGGCTCTATTAGCTTAGCCCCTACCTTCAGTAAAACAAAGTAGAATTCAGACAGCAGTGGGGCTGTTCCTACAACTTCATGCTTCCACATGACATCACAGAATTTTGTTCAAAATGAAGAGAGTAAACTAAATCTAAAGGCTCTGTGGGGAACCGTGTTAGTCTGTATCTGTAAAAACAACGAGGACTTCTGTGGCACCTTAGGGTATATATTACTCAGCAGGGCTAAAGTTGAATTAAACTACACAATTTCAGCTACGTCAATTGCGTAGCTAAGTCAAAATAGCTTAATTCAGCTTTTGGTGCTGTCTACACAGCAGGAAGTCAAAGGAAGAACACTCTTCCTTCAACTTTCGTTGCACCTCATGAAATGAGGGTTACCATGAGTCAGAGTAAGAAGTCCTCCAGCTCGACATTATTTTGAAATAAAGGCTTGTAGTATAGACACAATTTTTGTAATTTTGGAATAAGAGTTATTCCAAAATAACGCTGCTGTGTAGACATACCCTTAGAGACAAACAGATTTATTAGGGCATAAGCTTTCGTGGGTAAAACCCACCGCATCCAATGAATTGGAGTGGAAATTAAAGAGGCAGGAGTATTGCTTGTGTTAATAAAGCTAATCAAGCCAAGCTGGAAGCAGTTCATTCAGCATTTGATGTGGAGATGTGAATATTCAGAGAGGGGAAGTTGCCTTTGTAGTGTGTTGAGATCCTTATGTAAATTGATAGTGTTGACACATCAGGTTAAACGAAGAAGTATCAAACATGTTAACATATGTGCACGTACCAGATAACATGGGCAGAGTTACAGTTTACACTGTACCTATGTACAGACTTTGCTTTCATTTAAATATCTGTAACCTCACATGGCACAGAGCTCCATGGTTACAGAGAGCAGCATTTGGCCTTTCCTCTTGCTGTGGCCCAGCAGTGGCACTCCAACCTGATTGTTTGCAGATAAGCAGATTTCCCAGTGTACTGTCATAGCACCACATTTTTAGGCTTTTGCTTTCCTGCCAGGGTGTTTGCTCCCTGTTCTCCCCATAGGAGGTAGTGGAGCTCATGTACGTGTGCACGGAGTGTTGTTCTGAAGCAGGTGTAACGCAGGCCAATGCAGTTCAGCTAAAAGGAAAGCAAAATGAATTTTTAAAGGGAACGTGCAAATCCCAACTTGTTTGGTTTCCAGGGCGGTGAGGATTAATTACAATTGTGTGTAGATAAGAGCGCATAGGACAAGATCAACAGCCTTTTATTATGTCATGTGCAGGATACACCTCTGGTTTAAGCTGGCTTCTGGTGGTGTAAGCTAGGGAACAGGGCCTGTGGCGGTGGTGAGGACCCAGGACAAAAAGGGCAGGTGCTGGTCACGGTGCTACACAGGCCATATCAATTCCTGCCAGCCTCCAGAGGCCGGGCTTTGGTGCAGTCCCTGGAGGCTATTAAAAATGCCTTTGCCTGTCAGAAATGCCAGGTGAACAGGGCAGGGAAAATACTGCCCGTCTTCCTCCCAGTGTGAAATATGCCCAGTTTAAGTGGGGGGGCCCTGGTGAAGGAAAGTGTAATTTGGCAGAACATATCTAGGCCTGCAGGAACACTCTGCAAGCAGGGCACGGCTGAGATATACTGTGAATAAAATGCCCTTGTGCTTACATTTGAGGTGAAGAGCTCAAACTTTGGATCACCCAATTCAGGGATCTAGGGGGTAAAATGAGTCCGTTTTTCACCCTAAAACCACAGTTAGGTCAAAAAGAAAGGTAAGTTTTTGGTGCTTTCATCTTTTGTCTCTCTGCTTGCAAAACCACCACACACTTTGGGACTGCTCACAGCCCCAGCTTGGGACTGTAAAAGCTGTTGTGTTCCAGCTCATAAATTGGGATACGATGGTGGGGCTGTGTGAGGAGGCTGGCACCATGCCTGCATGGACTATGCCTGGCTCATAACATTCATCCCTCACTTTTATGAACACTAAATTCATCACCTGCCCTCTTCCCAAGGTTTATTATTCAAAGGAAGCCACTGCCATGACGGCAGGGGGCTGGACTCAATGACCTCTCGAGGTCCGTTCCAGTTCTAGGATTCTGTGATTCATGTTGCAAAATCACAAATCCATGGCCAGGTAATCTCTGCTCCTGAGGACGTATTACGGTGAAACAAAATGCTCTCTGAGCGGAGGTCGAGTTTCCCCATGACAAGATTCCTCACGCCATTGAGAACCAAACGAGTTTCTGGCCCCCGCATTCCTGCTGTATCTCCCTCTTATTACAGTTCATGTCAATTATTAACATCAGTAATGATAGAAATCTTTGCACATATTCAATAAGCAAACATCCCACATCATTTCAATGAGCCGGTGTGATTTTGTCCTGTGACCCTCATTATGGAACATGCAGACTTCCTCTGTTCCCCCCTTGAGACTCCTAGGTCTGGCATGTCCTGGATTGGCATGCTGCCGTCACTTGGGCTTTGTCTACACTGCAAGGTTTTTGCGCAAGAAGCCTTTTGCACAAGAGTTCTTGTGCAAAAACTTCTTGCACAAAAGCACGTCCACACTGCATGGACGCTCTTGCGCAAGAAAGCTCTGAAGACCATTCACAGAATGGCCATCAGAGCACCTGTGCTTTTTCGGATAGGCTCTTTTTGTACAAGAAACCCCTGCGGAGCATCCACACATACCTTTTTGTGCAAGAGCTGTAGCACAAAAAGGAGTTATGCCTCATAGAAAAAGGTAAACCTACACCGCAAAAAGCCCTTTGTTCTGTCGATTGACTGTAGATTTTCTTGCATAAAAACGTGCTTGAGGTGTGGACACTCCACAGGTTTTTGCACAAAAATGGCTGGTTTTACACAAAAGCCTTGTAGTGTAGACATAGCCTTGGTGAGCAGGGACAACAGTGGCTCTTCTGCACCTTGCCTCTATTCATGCTTTGCCTACTCTAGGCCGGAGTCAGTTTTAGATTAAAATCTCAGAAAAAAAAATTCCTAACGGTAAGAACCATAGGACAATGGAGCTGAATGACTAGGGCAGTGGCTCTCAAAGTGTGGTCTATGGACCATTAGTGGTCCATGACCATCCTGGAGGTGGGCCACAGGCCTAGGGCTTGCCTCCCTCTCGCAGTGGGGATTCTGGGCTGGCACTCCAACCTGGTACACTTCCTCCTGTGAGGTTGGCTTCCCGCTGTGGGAGTGGGGGAGCCCTGAGAGTTGCCTGACAATTCCAGCTCATGGGGGGAGGAAGCAGATCCTTGTGCTGTTGCTCCCCCTCTCCCAGCTAGGGAAATGGCAACCCGGGAAACTGCTTACCTGGAGGCTTTTTCCACTGCTCCCATTGGCCAGAATCCTACCCAGACTCCCCACACCCAGACCCCTCCTGCATCTCCCCCAGACTTCCCATCCCATCCTGTTTTTGCACCCAACCTCCTGGCCAAACTCCTGACCCCCAGCCTGCTCCTGCACTCATTGTGTCCTCATGGGTGGTTGGCTGGTGGTCCACGAAAAGCTTTGCATTGAGTAGGCTGGGCCACAGGTCAAAAAGTTTGAGAACACTGGCCTTGGGAGATTGCCAAAGGGACTGATTCCTGGGCATGCTGTGCTCCCATTGCCACGTGTCAGGTAGCACAAAGGGTCGCTGACGCCTCATGACTCTCCATCTGGGGACTGCCCACAGCATGAATGAGACCTCAGCAAACACAGAGCTAATGGAAGGAAACCCTCCTGCAGAACCAGAAGTGTTTGGAGCTCAGTGTGCTTCAGTTATCACCATTTAAGAACATAAGAACGGCCAAACTGGCTCAGACCAAAGAGCCATGTAGCTCAGTGTCCTGTCTTCCCAAAGTGGCCAATGCCAATGCCCCAGAGGGTGTGAACAGAACAGGGAACCATCAAGTGATCGCTCCCCTGTTGCCCATTCCCAGCTTCTGACAGACAGAGGCTAGGGACACCATCCCTGCCCATCTTGGTTAATAAGTATCGATGGACCTAACCTCCCTTAATTTATCCAGTTATTTTTTGAACCTTGAAGGATATACCCTTAAGTTCTGTCCACCAGCTTGCAAAAGACTGAACGGCTCTGAATGTCTGCTTAAACCTTTCCTGGGGCCAGCACTGGGACAGATAATCAGGGGTAATCAGTCTCTGTTTAAACTGTGCTCAACAGAAAATTTGTGCAACACTGAGTCTGTCCCAAAGCAGGTCTGAAGTGTACCAGTCGTGCACAACTGGACCTGTGGTTTGTAGGATTTTCCACATGCAAACCGTTGAAATGACCTAGTCTTGGCTAATTATGCGGGGTGTGTTTTGCTGGTGTATCGTTGTTGCACATGTTTGTTAATAGGTCACCATACCTGTTTTCAGTTTGCATAACTGACCAACACAGGCCATCTAGAATGTGAGAATCTGGTAGGACAAAGCATAACGAAAACCTCAGAAATAGCATCTCTAAATACAATATCTCAGCCATTTCACGGTTTGGTTTTTATTTCTAACCCTTGTAACGTGATAAGCATTTATTCTGGAACTTCAGTGCCTGTCAGGTTAAGGATATTCTCTCCTCCTCTGGTTCCTCCCCTTTTCCTTCTCAAACTGAAGGGGCAAAATGTTTACGGGGCCCAGAATCCTTTGAGATGCACACACTTCACCTTGCTTTGCAAGAAAAGCCTATAGGGGCATGCTCTAAATCACCGCTGAACTGGGCTTGGTACTAACACAGAAGAAAGATAGCCACCTACTGGTGCATCACTGCAAATTCTTGCCGCTCTCTGATGTTTTGTGAATGTCTCTCATGCAAATATTTGCACAACTTGGCTCTAAGAAATGTGGATGGCAACACAAGGTAGAAAGCAGTGCAATATGTGATAGAATAGATATGGTCACACAGGGGAGCCGACTGGAATGCCGGGCCCCTACGCAATGTGGGAGGGGTGGCTGTGCACTCCTGGAAAGGCGGGAGGGCTCGGGCGGAAGGGCTGGGGTTGGGACAGACAGCCCCTGGTTCCCCTCAGAGCTAGCTGGAGCATGCAGAATGGGGATTTGGAGCATGCACACCCAATGCCCCCATGGCAATTCTAAATCCCTGCTTAGAATAGCACCATCTCAGCAGAAACTTGACCGGGCACTCATTCGTGGATCTCAAAGTTACCATACAGTTGCAGGCCAATTCCGCAAGCCAAATAAACAGGGAAGCCTTGGAACTTAAATTCATTTACACCTTTGATTCCTACCACAAAGGTATGAACAAAGACTTTGGCTGGATGGCCTGCTACATTCCACAGCCTAATGACATAAAAAAAACAAACAATGGGTACTTAAGAACAATTGCAACTTCTCTATCAGCTTCATGTAGCATGGAGAGGCTAACTGACTATTTCTTTCCCTTTTTTTTTTCCTTCTCTTCTCCCTCATCCCCCATTCATTTTGAAACTGGACCTTTAATAACTCCAGTCATCTGAAGAAGTGGGCTGTGCCCACGAATGCTCATGATACCATCTACATGTTTTGTTAGTCTCTAGGGTGCTGCAAGACTATTTGTTGTTTTTTATGTTTTTCCAGTTAGGGCATGTCTAGACTTCGGGTTTTTTTAAAGGAGATCAAATTTAGCACTAATCTGCATATCTTCTTCTGATCGCATTTTCGAAAGCAAGTCTTTTGAAAGTGAAAGTAGTCTGGACGCTTTTTTTTTCAGAAAAATACCCTTTTTCGAAAAACCATGTACACCTCTTTCTTTTAGGAAGAGCATTTTTTTCGAAAAAGGTTTTTTTCCCGAAAAAACTGCTTCCAGACTACTTTCACTTTCGAAAGACCTGCTTTCAAAAATGCTATCAGAAGAAGATATGCAAATTAGCACCGAATTTGCATATCTCCTTTCGCAAAAAAAACATACTCTAGGCATGCCCCTACAGACTAAGAGTATGTCTAGATTACATCCCTCTTTCAACAGAGGGATGTAAATTAGGCACTTTGAAATTGCAAATGAAGCCGGGATTTGAATTTCCCGTGCTTCATTTGCATAATCATGTAATGGCGCTCTTTCAAAAAAGCACTATTTCGAAAGTAAAACCGCAGTCTATATGTGGTTCTTTTGAAAAGGAAAGGCTTTTTCGAAAGATCCTGTAAACCTTTTCGAAAGAACCGTGTTTAGACCGCGGTTTTACTTCTGAAATAGCACTTTTTCTAAAGAGCGCCATTACATGATTATGCAAATGAAGCACGGGAAATTCAAATCCCGGCTTCATTTGCAATTTTGAAGTGCCTAATTTACATCCCTCTGTCGAAAGAGGGATGTAAACTAGATACAGCCTAATTTGGCTGCCCCTCTGAAGCTTTTCATCATCTCATCAGTTCTGCCTGTATAACTGACCCATCATGCAAGAATATTACCATGGAAGTCCTGGACTTAATCTCTTACTTTGGGACTACATTTGGCTTCCAGGACCTTTCTTCTACCTTTCCCTATGTCACTGTTATTTACATGTACCATGACTCCCCAGCACCGCACATGAGTCTATCCAGATATCTTGAGAGGTCTGCAACCTTTGCACCTGGCAGGCAATTCACTTTGCAATTATCCCAGTTATCACAAACCCAACTGTCTCTATTTCTAATAAGTGAATCCCACATTACGATTACCTGTCTCTTCCTAATAACTGGAGTCCTCTGCCCTGGTGAGGGAAGCTCAGTGGGTGAGGAAACCACAACTTCCTCTGGAAGGAGGGTCCCAACTATGGAATGTTTCTCTCCACTCTATCTTGATGTTCTCCTTCCACAAGATTTTCATACATCTTAACAGCACAGGCTATCACATTGGGACCACACACACTACTGCAATCCACCAAGTCTTTTCTGTGTGTCCTTCCATCTCCTTGTGCTCCTCCAGTTTAGCTACTCTGGTTTCAAGATACCATTCTCAGTCTCTGAGGTCCACAAGCTGCTTGCACCAAAGGAACACACATGCCTCCTGCCCACACAGCAAGTAATCATGCATGGGGCTTTCAATGTAATAAACTGTTTAACTCCTATTCTGCTGCTGGATTTCTGTGTGTGGTATGTGTGCTCTTCCAGGGTTGTTTGTTGGTTGGTTGGTTGGTTTGTTCTTTGTGTGTGTGTTTGGGGGGGATTATTATCGGCAAAATTATAGAGAATATTTATTAGGTATTTCAGGTTTTCATGCGCCTTCTCTAAACTCCCTCCCCAAACTCCCCTGTTTGCTGCTCCTGTTCATCAGCTACTCTGGTTGCTTTGGAGCAGACTTATTAAACCAATTTTCTCCCTGAATAGCCCCTCCCCCTTGCCAAGGAATCCTAAAGGGATTAGGGATGGAACAATGGTAGGCTAGAGCCTTGTATGGAGGGTTTCAGCCTGGCTAAGCAGGCCTCTGGGCTCAGCCCTCAGCCCCCAAAACAGACTGTGTGAAAAAGTGCAATCGACAAACTGAGTATAAACTCACCGCACAGTCACTTCTCCTTCATGTGGAGAACCCCTCACCAGGCCCGGCCAAAGAGTTTGTGGGGCCCAAGGTGGCATGTTGTGACTGGCTGCACCGTGTGGCCGGGCGGCTCCCAGCCAGGACAGCAAGTAAGTAACCAGTTGGGCGGGCACCGGGCAGCGCGGGGCCCTGAAGGCACAGGACTCAAGGCAACCGACTTACTCACCTTGCCCTAAGGCTGGGCCTGCCTCTCACACAATTCCCCTGTACATGGCCATCATGCCTTGGCCTGCAGCGCATCCAATAACCATTCTGAAAAATGACACTGAAGCATATACCATATTCTGCTCCATTCGGCTGCAAGTATCGGAACCGTTACAGTGTGGGTATTCTCACCGATTTCGGGACAGCAAAGACAAATGGAACCTTGAATGGGGCTTTACAATTAGTCTAGGGCAGAGCCGGAAACAGGCCCATGTCTTCTTTTCCTCGGGGTCTGTCTACCCTGTGATTAGCAGAACTCAGATTAGCAGATTCTGGGCTTGTTAACGTAGGGTTTGAGCATCTACACCCATTTGTTGCCACAGGTCAGGAATTGTTCAGTGCTGGATCCCAACCTGGGCCTGCAGAGTCTACATGGCATTAAGCAGGCCCCAATTCAGCTACCCACACCCCCACTTCCCAACATGCTCCCAAAATGTGGCGGGTGTGGCCCTTTGTTCATGGTGCAGGATGAGAAAACTTGAATGTCCAGAGGACAAAGAAAGTCTGCTCATGGGAGTGTGGAAAATGTTTGGTGAACTCCCACAGCAGAGGTCCAGAAGTGCTCTGTTTATTGTGCAAAATGATAGTACTTGAATCCCAAGTCCTGGCTTGATTTAGGCTTAGCCCCTCTACCCTAGAGGGGTCCAAACCTGGGCCAAGTCCTGGATTAGTGCTATTTGTGTGTAGATGGAAGGAAAGTGAGGCTGGAGCCTGAGGTTGGACCCTGAGCTTACGTTACAGTGTAGACATGCCCTCAGAGTCCTTAAAGGATTAGTGACTTTGCCATCACTAAATCTATCATTCCACATCAGTAGCAGAACTCTCATGGCTTGCCTGTGAGAGTTTCCTTATCACACCGCTGATTGTCCTTTGACACTAGAAACAGCACTCTGAAAATTATTACCCACTTGGTTCCAAAATGCATTGGGCTGCAGGATAATAAATTCTTCTTCTGAGCTCTATGCCAGGGTACATGCCGCAGCACAGAGGAACACATCACCCAAGGCTGTAATCCTGCACTCGTCTTCTGCTGGGTATCAGAGGTGCTGAGGCGCATTGCCACAAAACAGCTGAGCTAAGAAAACGCACATAGATGGCTCACAAACGCCTTCCTTCTACTTGTTTTATATCTCAATCTCAGTGTTACCTTGCCACTCAGATCTGCTGTTAGGGTGCAGTACAGTGTTAACTTTTGTCTAGGCTGTTTCCTAAAATACTATGCTGCCCTCTACAGTTTGAATAATATGGTACTATATGTCCTTTATAGCAGATCCCTTCAAAAACAATCCAGGGGCGGGGGGAGCAGATGGCACCGATTGAGGAAATTTATATTGGAATCATGTGAGCAGTTTAAGGGCGAGATTTTCAATTCTGCCTATGGAATTTGGCCGACCAGATAAAAGGCCATTGTGGTTTTGTGCTTCCATATTGAAAAAATCGAATAGGAATGGGAGCAGAGTGTTATATCTCTCTCTGCCATTGTGGGGCTAGCACACAGTGCAGATAACACCCCAGTTCTGTCGTGCCTCACTTTGTGATAGAAATTGGAGATGCCGAGATGCATTCTCTGCTGCAGAGACATTGCTTGCAAACAATGCCTTCCAATGTTGGTGTCTCCAGGGGCAGTGAGAATTGATTTACAAGGAGACATTAAAAGAATTAAACATGTCCAGCTAGGCAAAATGATAATTAAATGAGATTAAAAAAACCTGTCTGAAAGTGTTTGAAGGGGATAAACTCAGAGGAAAGGGAGACATTGCTCGTGGTACTACTGGGAGTAGCAGAGTAATAATAAAAGGAGGGATGAATACCAGAATTCTAATATTTAACTCAGTGCAAAAGTCTCTCTTACGTCAATTGTTTTAGCCGAGACAGGACCAACAATGGTGGGGATGCAGCAGGAAACTGCACTAGTAGAGAGATGGAGTAGGAATCGCTTTGTAACTTTTCCCATCGGTAGCTTCTGTGAGTCAATCATTTAGTCTTCAAGTTACTGCGTGATTAGTGGTGCTGGAACAATGTTCATAGCAGGTGAGCTGAAGGCAGAAACCATGTTGCTGGGTTGTTAGCCATGCTTCAAGATGGGATGCAGCAGTAGCTCTTACAGCCCTAGTCCCCGCCCATGGGAGCATCATGCTGTTACATCTGCAGACCAACAGTTTGCAAAGTGGGAGTCACTTGGGTCCAACTTGGCAAAAGTGGCCACCTTTGGGTGTTTGGTGTTCAGGCCAGTGGCCAGAGCCTGGCAGCCAAGGTCGGGGGCAGGGAGCTAGCAGACAGGAGCAGAGCCAGGTAGCCGGGGGTATGGGCCTGACCCAGTGGTCAGGACCAGTGTTCAGCAGCTGAAGTGGGAGGCTGGAGCATGGAGGCCAGGGGCTAGCATTGACCTCCCATGGTCCAACCTAATCCATGGTTCGGGACTGGTCAGGTGGTGAAGGTGTCAGACCGGAGAGGTCCAACCTGTATAAACCACTGTTTTGGCTCTCAGATTGAAAGTGTGTCAAATCTTCCTAGCACCTCCTAGCTTCCTGAAACCACTGGTGAATTGGCAGTGAGCCATGCATATGAGAAGAAGGCTGGTATAATGGTTAGAGCAGTGGTTCTTAGCCAGGGGTTATGTGTACCCCAGGGGGTACCCAGAAGTGGTGCATCAGCTCATCAAGATATTTGCCTAGTTTTACAGCAGGCCACACAAAAAACACTTGTGAAGTCAGTACAGATTAGAGACTAACAGTTGTATTGGGGCATCTGTTAGTCTATAAGGTGCTACAGGACTCCTTGTCGCTTTTGCAGATCCAGACTAACACGGCTACCCCTCTGATACAGTACAGATTAGTATTTCACACAAACAATAACTTGTTTAAACTGTTCACTATATACTATACACTGAAATGTAAGTACAATATTTATATTCCAATTGATTTAGTTTATAATTATATGATAAAAGTGAGAAAGGCAGCACTTTTTCAGTAATAATGTTCTGTCACACCTTTGTATTGTTATGTCTGATTTTTGTTAATTTGTAAGTGAGGTGAAATTGGAGTAAACAAGACAAATCTGAATCTCAAAAGGGGTACAGTAGTCAGAAATGTTCCAGAGGCACTGGGTTAGACCACTAGCCTCAAACTTAAAAGAGCTGGGTTTAATTCTTTGCTCTGTGAGGGTATGTCTACACAGCAGCTTTATTTTGGAATAACTCACATTACTTTGAAATAACAAAATGCGCGTCTACACAGCAAGCCGTTTTTTCGAAATAATGCTGAGAGGGAGGATGTCTTACTCCAACTCATGGTAACCCTCATTTCACGAGGAGTAAGGGAACTCGAAGGAAGAGTGTCCTTCTACTTCCTGCTGTGTAGACAGTGCCAATAGCCGAATTAAGCTATTTCGACTACAGCTGCGAAATTGACATAGCTAAAGTTGCGTAACTTAATTAGACTGTTTGCCATGCTGTGTACACGCGCCCTTACAGACTTTCTGGGTGATCTAGGGAAAGTTAGTTATCTGCCTTCAAATGGGGATAATACTTCTTTGCATCACAGGGGTGTAGTAAGACTAAAGAGTATGAAATGTTCTGAGATCTACAGGTGAAAAGTGCTATTTAAGAGCTTGGTATTATTAATTTTTCCAGGGTAAATATAGATTATCCTTCATTGGACTTTATTTAGACAATATTTGCAGATTTCCAGATAGACAATATTATCATTATCATTCTTGACATGTGTAGCCTAATATGTAGCCCTGCAGGGTATAACGCTTGGTTAAACAACAAAGCAGGCTGCAGACACTGAATGGGAGTGAATTAAAAGTGTATGTAGATGGATATGAAAAAGACCCTCCAAGTGCACAGCTTGTCTAGTTGAAGTCTGGACAGTTACACTGAATACTTAAAATCTCAAATGACTACCTGGGTATTTTCAGCGGAGGGTGAGCATGGGAAAAACAGCAACCATAGATGGAGACTAGGCAAAGCTTGAAAGACTTTTATTTCAAGTAGAGAATAATGGATTTGGAAATCATGCAAGAGGCAAGGCTGTTGATATGGACACACAAGGTTGTTTATGGACACTGGATCCTATGTGTACTCTCTCCTAAACAGCATTTGCATGTCAAGTAAATGCAATTGACTGAAATTGCACCACTTTCCCTAATGTATAACAACAGTCAAAGCGCCTTGCAGCTAGCATCCTACAGCTGCCCTCCCTTTTCTGCCCTGGTCCAGCTGGCTTCCCTGGTCACATCCTTTGTGTCCTTAAACATTTACTTCTTTAATCTTATTGTCCTAAGATGCTAATGCACTAACAAATAATGAGTAGGACAAGACATTCTCCCTCTCCCATGTTGCCTTTTCCATAACTCCCACTTCAACGCTATGTTGACTATTTCGACTGCAAGATTTAGGGCTGGAAAATCACTATTTCTTCTCTCTAGCTCTCCTCCCCAGCCATGCCTCCAGGTTGGGCATTGCATCCAGTAACTCTCTGTGGCTAACCGTCATTCGTCCCTGATGTTTTCACAAACAGAGTGAGCCAGGAAGCACTCCAAGGTATTGTTTTGTATCTGTTTTGATTCCCCACAATAAATCCCAGGTAACAGTTAACAATCCCATTAAATGTGCCTTGAGAAGCCACACTTAAGATTCACAGAAGTGCACTGGTGCCATGCCTAATAATTATATTAGACCAGGGGTGGAGGACCTAAGGCCCAGGGGACGGATGCCACCCCTGGCTTACCTGGATACGGACCCTGAAGCTTGGGGCTTCCTCCCAGCTTTGGGCAGCCCATGCTGATGTTCCAGCCCCCCTGCCATTCCCTTCAGGGTTGGAGTGCACAAAATCTACTAGCCTGCGCCCCCCCCCCCCCCAAGCTCTAGAGTGTGAGGGAAATGTGGGGAGTGCATTTCTGCTTCTCAGTTGGGGGACATGTCAGTGAAAACATTTTTTTTTCTTTTGCTTCTCATTTGGGTGCAGCCCTCAACGGATTTTTCTGTGGATCAGCAGCCCTGACCCAAAAAAGGTCCCACCCTCCCGTATTAGGCCATCTGAACACACACAAATAGGAATCCATCATACATATCTAATGGATAGAGCACTGGATTGGACCACAAGGACTGCTGGGTTTTTTAACCATGTTTGCCAGTGGCATCGTGGGTGAGCTTTGGCAAGGCTCTGTGTCGCCATTTCTCCATTTGCACACTAGAAAGAGCCATATCAGCGGTAGCTGGCATTATTCTCACCTCTGTGGTTCTGGTCCCTGACGCTGGCTCTCACTGGTGTCTGAACACAGCGGGACACTTCTGGGGGAAGCATATTTTGCTTCAAAATGCTGCTTTTAAACTCATTTGAATCGATAAGTGTGTGCTGTGGAACAGCATGCAAACTACTGGCAGAACGCCAGAGCTGTTCCATGGGGGATAAAGAATGAAAGAATCACTGTGCCAGAGAGAACAAGCAAGCATGAGGGTGCTGTGGCCTAGTAGTTAAAACACCCACCCAGCAGACCAGGGATCCAGTCCCCCCTACTCCAGTCAGTGTCCACAGCTCCAGTGATTTTTTAATTTATTCACTGTGGTTTAGCTTCGACTGAGGGAGTGAGTGAGAAACTGAGGGGCCCTACCTCAGACGATCCCGTAGCCTCATGGGTAGGGCACTCAGTAGACATTTAGCAGATGACTATGCAAATTCTCTTTCCCTCAGGTCAAGGGCAGAGTTGAACCAGGGGGTTCCCATAGTCTAGCTGAATCCCCTCAGTACGGGGGCTGAAAATTATAAGGGAGTGGCTCCTCTTCCTCCCCCACCTGGCCATTTTGTGTAAGCTGGCCTATGGGGACTCAACCCAGAAGCTGAAGTCTGAGCATGTTCACTGGATCAGGCTCCATAGGTGAGTTGGGTGGAGGGGCTCCTCTCCTGGTTTGTGCATCGCTCAGCAGCCTAGGAGTCTAGACAACTGGCACGGGGCCGCACTGTGCATGTTCAGAGGCAAACCCACAAGTGTTTAACATACTTGTATTGCAAAAAATTAGGCACCAAACAAGGTTAGGCACCTGCAGGGTATGAGGGCAGCTGAGTGGGAGCTTTTGAATCCTAGTGGGTCCTGATTCTGGGATTAGGCCTTGAAAATGGCAGTTGGGCTCCTCAGCTCTTTTGTGATTCCAGGCCTCAAATCTGTCATTTATCCTATTCCGTATTCCTTGGTGTGCCATGGGCACACTTAGCATCATTCCAGCCAGGAATCCGATTATTCTCAACTTTCTGTTCCTCCGGGAGTTAAAGCCACATTTGTATCCATTAGTATTGCCCCTTTTTGTGCTTTGATCTCCCACGTGGTGAATTTGCCCTGTGAAAAGCATCTGCCCTGATATGAAGGGATTAAAAAAACCCCTTATGTGTGTGGAAAGAAAGAGCGAGTGAGAGAGATTGTTAATGTGCATTTTATAACTGATTTATTACCTATCTCCTACACCAGCTGATAACTTTCTGATTAAGAAAAAGACATGTGGCTTATTTGATATTACGGAAAAGCTCCCACTTTTGTCTTCAGTAGAAACATGCATCAGTAAACAGGAGGAGCAGATGTGAACGAGGTGTTTATGAACTGTTCTGTGCAGATATATATATATATATATATATATATATATATATATATCGCTTATTTTTTAAATCAAACCTAGGCATAAAATGTGACTTCTCCGTTGTGTTCAGTTCATTTTGTCTGCAGCCACATCTCCTTGGGCTGCAACCCTGTCAGAGCTCCACCTAAACAGGGTGGCTCTGGATTTGTATTTAGATGGAAAATGTCAAGGAAAAAGCCCTGAGTTGCTACAGGAAGTGACTTTGTAACTCCATAAGGGGCACTCACCCCCTGAGTCAATAAGAAACATGATGGAGAAGAGAACTGCACTGCTAAAGGCACTGTCCAAAATGTGATTTCATCCTCTTCTACCTCACTGTGAATAGCAAATCAAGCTATTCCTTGGTATTATTTTCATATCCTAAATTCAGAAATGGATCAGGATTTGAAATAAATGAAAGCAAAGGCAAGATTAATTTCCCAAATCAGCTGCAGTTGAATCTTGTCAGAATAGCTGAAGTTCCTACTAGTACAGAGAAAGAAGAGTGATAATGGTGGTAGATATAACACACAGAAATCAACATCCCCACTGCAAACACATTCTTTCTTCTTCCTCCCAGCCTGGGGCCCACTAGCAAAGAAATGAAAGAATTTCTCTGGGACTCTCCACTCCTTGATACAGGTACCACTTCGAGGCTAGAGGGGAGGGACAATCTGAAAACATCCATTTTCGAAAGAAACTTCTGCAATATGGAGAATATCAGGCCGGGTCTACGCTAAAGGGGAAAGGCGACTTAAGATACGCAACCCCAGCTATGTTAATTATGTAGCTGGAGTTGAAGTATCTTAACTCGTGTTTTGGTGCTGTCCGCACAGCAGGAGGTTGAGGGAAGCACATGCTCCCGTTGACCTCCCTTACGCCTCATGAGGAACAGGAGTTCTGGCACCCACAGGAGTGCTTTCTGAGTTTGAATTAGCGGGTCTTCACTAGAACCACTAATTCAAACTCCAGAAGATCGACTGCAGAAGTGTTGATCTGAGAGAGAGAGAGAGAGAGAGAAAGAGAGAAGAAAGAGAGACAGCTAAAGATAGCCTTGCCCAGCCCTTCTTGACTGATATGGCACTGAGGGAAGATTCACAGTGAAAATCTTGCCCGGGTTGCAGGAAGCACCCGCAGCATGCCTTTTGGGCTTCTACTGCATCTGTATAAGTTATGTACTAGGTTGGATACTAGGAAAAACTATTTCCCTAGGAGGGTGGTGAAGCACTGGGATGGGTTCCCTAGGGAGGGGGTGGAATCTCCATCCCTAGAGGATTTTAAGTCCCCACTTGACAAAGTCCTGGCTGGGATGGTTTCGTTGGAGTTGGTCCTGCTTTGGGCAGGGGGCTGGACTCGATGACCTCCTGAGGTCTCTTCCAGCCCTAGGATTCTATGATTCTATGTTGATAGGCAGGGATGATCTAGATGGTGCTTGGTCCTGCCGTGAGGGCAGGGGACTGGACTAGATGACCTCTCAAGGTCCCTTCCAGTTCTAGTGTTCTATGACTACATAAACTACACCGCTCTGTCGGCAGAGGGATGTAAATTAGACGTGTGAAAATGAAGCTGGGATTTAAATATCCCATGCTTCATTTGCATAATGGTGGCTGCCGCTTTTTTCCGAAACAGGGCTTTTCGAAAAAAACCCAGCAGTTTAGACGGGGCATTTTCGACAGAAATGCCCTGTTTGAAAAGATCCTGTACTCCTCAATTTTTTTAAGATAACACACTTTCATAAAAACTGGCACTGTTCTGATTCTTATAAAAATCATGTGGGCTGTCCATCCCCCCCACTTATGTCTCTGTATAATTTCCCTCATGAAGTCTCATCCACTGAAGTCTTGCTGTTAATTTTACTGCATCAGGCGCTATCTGGGGATATAGTATTCCCCTTCACAAATGAATGTCTGAGTGGTTTGGTAATCACTTTAAATAGTCATTTGCAGCCATTTACAAGAAGTGATTAACCCTACCGTATAAACCCATTTGCTTACCCAATGTCTGTACCAAATAGACCATACTCAAATTAAGAGCTACATTAAATAATGAGTAATGAAATCTTTTTTTCAATTTAAAGTTCTAAACATCATTATAAACAAAAGTTAGAGAAAGAAAAAGGCTTTAAAATTTAAAAATGCCTCAACTTGATGTCAGAGCTTTCTCTTTAAATGTTAAAATTGATCTGTATTTTCTAGGTGAAGCATCATCTCATGGTGATCTTTTGAAGGTCACAGTGTGGCGGAAAAGGCTTTCATGGAGTGTTTTGGTAACAGTCATATCGCTAACAATGGGAAAACAGAACAGACTGAACTTATACACATTACATCAGGCCTATTGCAGAGATAACATGTTTGCTAAACTTCTCAGAATCAGCTGAGCCCACAAGTCATCTCCTTCTGATGGAATTGTTTCCTGCTAGGACTGGATAGTAGAGCAGTATTTTATGTTGCCCAAAATACTAAAACTATGAAGTGAGGCTCTCCTTATTTTGTGTAAATAAGCACATAAGAGTTCTCCACTTGAAGGGCAAAAAGGTTGTTTGCTTATGAAGCCTGTGGAAAATACCTCTTCAGTAGTCTGAGAACATTTGAAATTACTGCACTGGAAAATAAACGTCTTGTATTTTTTTGAGATACGTGCACATATTGTGTTGGTAAGTGCAAAAAAATAAAACCTTCTGGTGTTTTCAGCCAGCACTCTGTCCCCATACTGAATGCACTGTAGTTGGGCTTTGATATTTAAATAAGCTCCTTCCCTAACTGTAAAAGAAAACACAATTTTTCTAAATCCAAAACAACGTATTTCACAAAGTCTAGAAACTTAACATGAGGATTAGCCTGGCAGCTGGTGCTGTCCAGTCCTGACAAACCTTGTGCTTCATGATTTAGTATAAGGGAGCTTAGTATTGTGCAGGAAAATGGTTTTATTTGGGTTTTCACATGAGAAAAATAACTTGTCTTAATTCTCCAACATCTTGCTACAGAGCTTGGAAGCAGCTTTAGAGAAAATGAGAGCATGTCAGAACACCCAACAAGCAATAAGAGGATACGAAGAAAGTGAGATGAATTAATGAACAATGACTTACAGCCTTTGATTGGGCCTTCACTAGCAAGAAATGTAGATCAGCGATACTTGCTGTGCAACATTTAAAACTTTAAAGTAATGTTTCAACCTTTCAGAAGTTTCTGTGTAATAATCAGTTATAAATAGATTGTAAAAGATGGAGGCACTATGATGTTCAACTGGTCTGACCTAATACTAATCATCACAGACTTTGATAAGTTAATTAATAAATAATAATAATAATAATGGTAGTAGTAGTGAAATTGTTAATACCACCACCACTCCAAACAACAAAACACAACACAACACAACAAAAGCCAAGGGGCAATAAACATTTTTACAAAGAGAAATGCATCTCATTCTGTGTCTTCAGCATGCACTAGAGAACATATTCAAATGAGACTATTCGCTGCTTAATAAACATGCATGGCACCCTTGGCCGTGAAAAGGAATTGAACATGTGTAACAGAGGGACACTCTCTGAAGAGCAGCACCTGCTTGTGAATGATTGTGGAGGTCATCTGGTATGTTTCTTTCCTTTTTTTAAATTGGTTTTGTGACACAACTTTAAATCCATCACAGGAAAGCAAGATATACTTAGATTGGTTAAAATATGTCCAGGTGGACAAAACAACTATTCACAGATAAAGCCTAGCCTGCTGCTATTGAAATCCAAGGATGTTCTTCTCGATGTGTGATGGGCCTTTATGCAATGGAGCAGTGTAGCACATGAACTCAAATACAAGTGGTTTGTGGATCACTGAATTTGGGAGCTGCAAATGCTCTCAGTCATGTGAGCAGTCAACACATGATGAAAGCCTGTTTTAAAAAAGCAAATAATTACTCATTTATTTTTTTCTGGGCAAAAAATATGGTCAGGTCTGAATAAATGCATTGTCAGAATAAATTCTGTTTGTCATTTTTTTGAGATAGGAGCACAAGAGAGCTCACAAATGAAGCTGTAGCAACTTAGATAAGACCAGTTTCAGTAATTTTCCAGTTAAGCTAATATCTTACTTACCATTTTCAAATTATTACCTCCATTATAGGGATATCTCCTACAAATGCTAACACATCCTTGCCTGTACCATCAAAAATAGAAATCCAATAGAAAGGTAATCAAAATGATGTTAACATACTGATGAGTTAAAAAATACATTCTATTCACCCATAGGTACATTTCTTTATGTAAGGAATTTCCTTCCTCTGGGGCTTATTTGGTTTATGTTTTGGGGGAAGAGGGAGGAGAGCGGTGATATTGTTAATGACTTTCACATTATGTTTGCCATAATATTTGGTGAATTTTACTAGTTCTTGGAGTCTGTGATGATTAATATGAGGTAGACTTTTCCTAGAAAATATATTCTAAACATAACTGAGCTTGTCACAGTAAATTATGTTGCAGAAAAAAAGAAAAAGAAAAAAGATATATATTTAATTTTGCTCTATATTTATCATTATATTTTGCAAATGCTTTTCTCTATGGAAATAATAATAATAATTCATAATAATTCAAAAATCAGCTCTTGTATACCGTGCAGATGTGCTAGAATAGCAGGTGTCAATTTGTCAAATAATCTAACACACTGGCCTGAAATGTAAAGGGATCATTGGCAAAGAATCTTGCAAATGAACTTATGAGTCATCACTAGGTAAAAATCTTTTCTTGGGAGCTGACATCAAGGAGCCAGTTTTGGCTATTGTCACTTTTGGTTACAAGAAGAAACTGAGGAGGACATTATGAAGAACATGAAAGAAATAAGTCTGAATTAGAAGATTAAATGCACACATCCAGGTTTTTACTTGGACCTACGAATGTGGAGCTCTCATTGATCTAAGTGTGAGAAGTGTACTTTTATTTGGGGTAGATTTCAGCTCATCAAATGTTAGTTATTTTCTTCTGGTGTGTGCCTTATTGTCGTGAGCCTATGCTGAGAAATACAAAAGGGAAGTGTGCTTGGGGTAAGAACATCCCCAGCAGGCAATACTTACATCTGTCCGGCATCACTGAAATGAATGGTTTCACAGAGAGTTAACAGGTAGAATATATCCAATGCATGTTAGAGTCCAAATCAATGTACACTAAAATCAGTGCGAGTCTCTCTGCAAAAGATGGACCAGCTTCTTCAAACTGACAACAGGAAGTGAAATTGATTGTATTCTTTATTGAAGCGATAGAGCTTCTGAAACCTTTGGGAGAATTGTATTCTTTTCAGAAACCTTTTAAGAGATTGCACTCTTTTCATATGCTAGAGAGGTTCTATGTTCTTCTGAAGCAAACATAAATTACTGCCACCTCCTTCTCGAAACAGAAGGAACAAAATGATAAATTCTTAAATCCTTCACTCTGCATTCTTTTATTTTAGTCGTTCCAATGTGGTGGTGGGGGGGGGTTTCTCCTAAACAAACTTAGGACTGGTTCCAACTCCCTTTGTTTTCAATGAAAGTTAAATCAGGCTCTTGCTGTGTTCTATTGCGTGAGGAGGAGGTTTGTTTAAAATTATATAACTTTCCGATAGCTAGAGGGATGTTTAAATTTAAGAAAAATATTTATTTGACCATTTTGATTTCAGACAATTATACAACTTTATTACATTGTCAAAATCACAATAAAACAAAATCATTTGTCTAAGAAGCATAACTTCTTAGACAAACAGGGTTTTTCTATCTTCAGTGGAAAAATCACACATGTAGAGAATTCTATTACACTCGCCTTCCTTGTTACTAATCAATAGCTAATTACTTAAATTCCTCTTTCTAGTTACGAAATAGTGTTTCCACAATTGCCTTACTAAGTCTTATCTTTGAACAAAAATTGTTTGCACTTTGTAGTGCAACCATTTCTTTCTATTCAACAGTGATTATTAAACTCATATCTAAGTGTACTGCCCTGGATCTATGGCAAAATTCCCTTTCACATTATGAGGAGTTACATGTGTCAAATCAAAGAAGTATACGGTCACAAATCTTTAAAGTCACCTGAAAATGGTGTTACATATACAAGGCAATTAACTACAGATAAAAGTAATCTTGATGTACAGATGTACCTCACTATCAAATTCCAGGTGAGATTTCCAAAGCATTTTACAAACATCAATGAAATAAATCATTCAGTACGCCTATTAGTTAGATAAGCATCACCATAATTTGTAGCACAGAGAAATTATGTGACTCCCCAAGCATCTCATAGGAAGCCATTTCTGAAGCTGACAGCAGAATATTAATCTCCTAACACACAATCGTATTCTTTTACAGCAACACAATTCTTCCACGAGTACCACTGATGAACAGAGAGAGAAGTTGTGTATGCATCCAGAGAAGGCCAGAACCAGCTCGATAAAATTAAAGCCTGTACAGATGGTGGATGCATTCCATTAGACTCTCTCAACATGTTTCACAAATACAGCTACCTAAGCTACACAGCTATACCCATAATTAACCATTTTTATAAACATACCTGATTTATGTAGTTACGTTTTCCAAAAACATTTTCAAAATATTAATTATGGACATGAAATACTATTTAACAAAAACAAAGAAAACATTTGGGTTGAAAATGTTCTTCTATGCCTTTTTCTTCTGCAGAATATGCATGTACGTATTTATTTTTAAAACATGATTGTTCCATGTAATTCAATTGGCTAGTATAGACACATGTCATACTGTAGATCATGAAAAGGTGTTATAGCGAAGAAAATTTCCTGGAGCAAGAGTTTCAAATGAGACTGTTGATTTTGGGTGTCCAACTGAGATACATTAAAGAAACCAGATTTTCAAAAAGCATCTGTTTTCTGAAAATAGGCTGCCTGTAAGTGTCTCAATGTCATTGAAAAATCTCAGAACCCAAGCAAATTGTCAGCTTTGTTTATTAATTTAAGATCTGTCTGAGAGTCCTCATGCTATTTATATCTACAAACAATGTGCCATCTCATGAACGTAAAGAAAACCAAGGCCTTTTTTTTTGCTCTTTACAGAAATTTTCTCATTTTTCTTGTTCCACTTCCTCCATTATGCCATTAGAACTAAAACAAATCTTAAAATAGATATTCAAAATTGCCAACAAAACCTCCTGCAACTAAATATTTCACTCAAATATAGTATGAACCAGTCGTTTTTTATTACTCAGATATAACAAAGATTTGTTACTGTGGTATTTAAAATCCATTAAAAATTCATCCAGAAATAAGAATGTGATTAAATGGGCTGACAGAAATAAATTAATGCCACTAGTTTCAGCATTCTTAAGTGAGAGGAGACCTCTACAACAACAACATTAAATAACTTAAAGTTACTAGTTAAGCTGCATTAACTGGGATCAGTATTTCCATAACTACCGGATTCACAATGCATTATTTCTTGACAACTGACTCAACGCAAATGCAAATTTGCTAGCTAATCTGTCCTCTGTATAAATAAAACTTTAAACAAATAATGGAGGTAGATCCCATTCATTACAACACATGCCTTCATTCTTTAGGAAACATTTATTTGCATTGTCCCAATTGATCGTAAAGACAAATGTCTAGGCAATTTTTTTAAAGTTAGCAGCAGAGGTTTTTTTTTTTCTTGCCAGTTCCCTGCTATTGCATGTGTCATAACAGTGGGAAAGAAAGAAAGAAGAAAGAAAGAAAGAAAGAAATTTGGCTAATAAATTTAAAGCATCAACACTACTAAAATATGTAGAGATCATTCTGCAAAATAAATATTCCAGCTAGAAAATTATTTGTATGAAATAATTCAACAAGATATCAATTTAAAAAATGGTCTTGACTGATACTCCATGTATATATCCACAATATTTGTTGAAAACGGCTTTTTTGAAAACTTTCACCCGATAATCCATCAGTTCAAAGTGGTACAATCAGCAATGACAGTGTGCAGAGCCTTCCTGAAAAATTCTGCTCTTTTTCAAAATGAAACTTAGGGAGTCCCTGCTCTGGGATTTATATAAAGCAATAAAAATCAGCAAAACACCGAGATGCAAATATATTTTAAAATATAATATTAGCATTGTCAACACCAAAGATTTTATTTACTGCACAGAAAAGAAAATATTCAGAATAGTGTCATTTGTTTCGGGGAATGCACAAAAAAGTTTCAACAACTAACATGCAGTGTTTCTTTGCAAAATAACCCTTTGCATTATGCTGAAGCTAAAATTGTTTGTCCCCGTTTATACTTGTATTCTCACAAACAAGCCTGTACCGTGCTAAGGAAGGTCATTAGCTACCACTGTGCTGGCTTTTTTCTTTTTGTATTACCTATATTTGTCTTAATACAAACCAAACCAAGAAAACCATAGGCCTGTTAAATTAGACTAGAGGTGACCTGTCATTGTTCTTTGCGTTTTACAGAAAGATTCTGAAATGACTATTACTAAGCCTCTCTGTGTCTTATTTTCTCTATCTGTAAAATGGTAAAGACATTTGTTATTTATTTGTTTAGCATCAACAGTATGTATGGCATTTTACAATGTACAGAAATAAAGACTGAATTTGCTTTGAGGAGCTTACAGTCCAAGGGTACTAGAATGCACTCTAGAATTGAAATAAGATACGCAATTTATGCAAATTGTGTCTCTTAGCCTATTTTGAAATAAAATCAAAATATTTAGAAATTTGGCACATCTACATGGCACCAAATTTTGAAATAAAGCACTATTTCGAGACATTCCTTATTCCTTGTGGAATGAGATTTACAGGGATGCTGAAATAGTGCGTCTGTTATTTAGAAAATTATTTCGAAATAGTGGAGGTGTTCCTTGGATGCAGGGTAGCTATTTTGGGATACCTCTGGATAGCCAATCTCTGTGGAGGCTGATAACGAGTTTAAGAATCACAAGCAGGCAAGTCTGATTCTTTTTGTGCATATGCAGCTATCAGTGCTCGTATAAACAATCAACAAATTAATATTCTCTTTCTCTAGTTTGTTCATTGCGCTGAAAGACCTGGAATAACATTCATTAATTTTTGATGCACCATTACCTCACAACCAGCATCTCCTAACATTAGTTTAAGCTGGCATTACCAATCAACCATAACCCAGCACCTGAGCAATAAGCCTCTGAGCAGCACCTAATTGTGATGTCTTCCTGGTATTGCCACAGGCTTAAAAGCAGGGAGATTTCCCAGAACCATATATTATGAATGCTCCCATAGTCATAGCCCCAGATCTAAACAGCCTGACTTTTGAGCTGGTTTGAGAACTAATTTAGGGTCTTTTGCGACACTGGAGATGAGATGGAAGGAGGGAGCATTTAACAATATGTCACTAGGCCTCTGGCAGAGATGAAGGCCTCTAACCTACCATCACATCTGTTGCCTTCCAGGGCCAGGCATAAGCACTTGGGTCTTGCCTTCCAGTTTACAGAGCTCAACCCCCCATCCCTCACTCCTCCAATCCCAACCTGGCCATCCACTGCTAACTCACCCCTTAGGCCTAACCACACCATTATTTCTTAGTCCACAACTTGGAGATCAGGCACATTCCATGGAGAAGCCAGTACACATCCAAACTCCACCCACGCTCCCTCCCTCCCTTCCTTCCTTCCTTCCTTCCTCGATGCTTCTGCACTTGGATCCGATTTCAACCACCTTTCTCCAACCATCTCCCACTAACAATCAAGGCAGTGCAGACCTTGGCAACCCTCAGAGACTGCTGCCCTCCCACATATTAGTAAAAGCCTTTTCTCCTCTGGGATCTCAAGTTGCTCAGGAGGTAGGGGATGGAGAAGAAGCATTTTTTGGTTGCAGGTAAGCTCTCTGCCTTGCCAAGGGGCACATGCAGCCTGATCCCACACTCGCCGAAGACAGTAACCTAGCTCCTCAGAGGTATTTAGGCATCTAACTCCATCGCGTTCATTGGAAGCTAGGCACCTTTATGCTTTGGAAGATCTGGACAAAGGGGCCCTTTGTGATGGATTTTCAGAGGGAATAGGGACAGTGGTGGTGGCTTTTAGAGCTTTCATCCACCTAAACTTTTGACAACATGTGTGGCGCTTGAAGGATGGAGCAGATTATGTTCTTCAGTCTCTCATGCTAAGCACGTGGCTCTCACTTATGCCACGGTAACTCTTGTGGCTTCATGAGGAGTGGTCCCTTGTTTCACATTGGGTTAGTTAAGCCCATGTGTTCTGTTAGAAGGAAGGATATTTCCTGTTTATGTCATAGTGAATTTCTGGTTTATTCTAGGGTTTGTCATGCTAGGAGGTCAGACAATTACACCACTTGCTGCAGCATTGGGGTGTGATAGCCTCCTCCTCTTCTGGCTCATGAAAGGAGCAATTAACTGTTGCTTTCTTTGATGATAGCTGAATCAGTGGTTTACCGCCATCCAAGGACTAGACCTCATGACAGCTTGGGCAGTGACAGGGTTCTGCGGCCCAGGATTTTCCCAGTGTCTGATAACTGATGCAAGTTCAGAGGATCGATTTGATTGTCACTGTGTGTCTCTGTGAGACACAGATCTAAAGAAACACATCAGCAGTAGGCAGGGAAGGCAGCACGGCAGCCCCAGAGGCATCCAAAGAAGCTCATGTAGTTCTGACTCTGAAAAAAAGCTAAGAGGACAAGAATTTTTGGGTAGAGCACTTGAACAAGGCTTGAAACTATAATCAAACAAGCTGACTCCTGCTATTTGATTCCTATTGGGTTCAGGAAAACAGAACTTTATGTACGTTCTTTGTAAATCATCAGAAATACTTCAGAGGAATAACTAACCTCCATCATCAGTTTCTTGTCTCCACAGAAAAGAACTGCTCAGGTTAAAAGAGATAATGGCCGTGGTTTTCCTTATTACACCTTTCAGCGCAAAAATCAATACACAGTTTGTTAAAATATATTTCAAGTACATCTGGGGTACATCTAGACTACAGGCTTTTGCTTCTGTGGACAAAGAGTGTCTAGACTACATCCAGTTCCGTCGATAAAGCAAGCTGCTTTGTCGACATGACAGTGTAGACGCAAAGGACAGTATAGATGCAATAATGCCTTCTGTCAACAGAACTCTGTTGACAAAAGGCGTTATTCCTCGTAGAATGAGGTTTACAGCCGTCGACAAAACTGCTGAGTTCTGTCGATGTTATGTCGACAGAACTCAACGGCAGTGTAGACGCAGGTATAGTTTTGTCAACAAAAGTCCACTTTTGTCGACAAACCCTTGTAGTCTAGACACACCCCTAGTTATGAACAAACATTGAATTAATACATTCTGAATTAATTTTTTGAATACTTTCTTGGCAAACATCTCTAATTTCTATTGAAACAAGCCACTGAAGGTACAACCTAAGTCTATTAAGGTATTTTTATTCTTGTGCAAAATGAAATAGACACTAGCAGATTCCTAGACTAATCCATCTAGAGAAATGTAGTGTTTGGAATAAGCCTTCCTTCCTCTCTTTAGTTCACTGTAAGTATCAGCAGAGAAGGAACTACACAAGAAACAACAAAGACACCTTACAAGCATAAAACAATACCAATGAGAAGCTCTCTAGGAACTTCCCAAGTGCTAAAGTCTCCTATATACTATTGAAAGAAAAAAAAAAAACCTTTGCTGCATCCTGACTTCTCTGTCAGACACACAGTGCAAATTGGGAGTAATTTCTACTAAAAGCAAAATTACAGTGGGGCAAAAAGGTGTAATCAAGATGAGAATCAGGCCTATTGATTTCAGCTGTTCAAGCATGCTTTCCCAGAATGCTTCTTTAAATGTGCTTCTATGATTTGGAGCCTGTAGAGCAGGGGTAGGGAAACTCAGGCCTGGGGGCGGGATGTGGCCCCCGGCTTGCCTGGATCTGGCCCCCGAAGCTCAGAGCTCTCCCCCAGCATTAGGGAGCCCACGCTGGCACTCCAACACTCCCCCCCACCGCTAGACTCCTGTGGGATTGGAGCGCACAAAATCTACTAGCCTGGGCTGCCCTAGGCTCTGGTATGCAAGGGGAATGTGGGGAGTGTCTGTTGGGGGTTTTGTTTTTGTTTTTTGCTTCTCACTGATTTTTCTGTGGGTCCATGAACCTCAACCCAAAAAAGCTTCCCTACCGCTGCTGTAGAGCTTAGCTTTCTTCAGCTCCTTACAGCAGTGGTGGGCAACCTGCAGTCTGTGGACCACATGCGGCCCATC
Source organism: Pelochelys cantorii (assembly GCA_032595735.1). Classification (NCBI taxonomy): domain Eukaryota; kingdom Metazoa; phylum Chordata; order Testudines; family Trionychidae; genus Pelochelys; species Pelochelys cantorii. The sequence goes on from CM064340.1 coordinate 36,888,001, forward strand.
TGGGTAACCCGCTTCTGGGCCGCAAGACATTAACCTTCCACAAGCACAATCTCCCACAACTCTCACTGGCCGTCGTTCACCCCTCCTGGCCAATGGGAGCAGTGGGAAGCCGTAGGGCACAGGCTACCACTTCCAGCAGCTCCCATTGGCTGGGAATGATGAACCATGGCCATTTGGACCTGTGGGAGGTGATGCCTGTGGACGGTCAACATCAGCATCCTGGCTCATGGCCCGCCAGCAGATTATCCTGATCAGCCACTGCTGCCTTACAATATTCACTCTCACTTGAAAAAAGAATCAAAACAGATTCAAGCTCAATAGTCATATATTTGATTACACCAAAGGTCACAGCAAACCCAAGAGCTTATAATATTGCATTAAACTGTGAGTTGGTTACTAAATAATTTATGAAGAACTGAGTTTTAATTTCTTAATTTTTGCAGTTGCAGGCATCAGCTGAAAATTCATCCCCCTTCATGACTCAGTGTGTCTTTGTCTTTTAACCTTCAAGTAGGCCAGGCCTGTCAAGGAACCCCTGCACTGACAGAATACTAGCCCAGATTTGTCCAGCCAAAACTTTTACAGTGGGACTGTCAAGTGTTAATCCAAAATAGTAGTTTAGTGCTCAGTCCTGCCCCACAACACAAGAATCTGGCTGAATGCCCCTTAGACCTGTTTCTGTTCAACACACAGCTAACTTGTCAACATTTCTTTGCACCTGAGACCTAAGAGTTGAAGCTAACACAGTCCCTTAAACCCTGTAAAAGTACCTCCTCCCCATTTTATTTTCATGCACAATTTAGTTTCAAAATATTCTCACTGAGGCTACGCCTAGACAGCAACGCTATTTCGGGATACCGGGAGTATCCTGAAATAGCTATTCCGTGTCTTTAAACGCTCCCGTTATTTCAAAATATATTTTGAAATAACGGGTGAGCTATTCCGACGACCCTGTATGCCTCGTTCCATGAGCGTTAAGGGATTTGTTGGAATAGCGCTATATTTTGAAATTTGGCGCTGTGTAGACAGCTCCAAATTTCAAACTAAGCTATTTCAAAATTACCTCAAAATAAGCTTCATAATTTGCATAGGGCAACTTGTACAGCTTGTTTCAAGGTAAGGGTGCAGCATAGATGCACCCTGAGGTAGCAAAGTATTTGTGAGCAAACAGTTCCTTCTGCATTTCTTGTATCACATTTTATGAGAGTCAAGCCAGAGTTCCTACACCTGCTGAAATAAGAAGCCGCACAGAAAATTGAGAGGGAAGAAAGAGAGAGAATCTAAATAAATTGCCTGACGTAGTTTGAAGGGGACAAAGGGGGAACTCCACTTTCCTGATGTATTCATGTTTCTGAATTTCTTTTTTTTAAATAGAAAAGTTGTCTAATGTGAAGTTGTCCTTTTAGTGATGACCTTATATAAAGACAAGCTAAGGGAAGTTCAGGAAAACAGCTCTCTCTGCTGGCATCATTATGTCATTGTTACTTTTTACTTAAAATAATTTGATTTTGAGTGTTCCCGTGGGGGGATATTTCCACACCTAGGGAGGTCCTTATTTATGGGGCCCTACGCAATACTATGACACTGGTGCCTCTGTGCCCAATGACAGCTAAGGACAGGGGGAAATGATGATTTTTTAGCCATGTGAATGTGTAATCTTGAGCAACACACTAATAAAATATTTTAAAACAAATTTTAAAGGAAGATCCTGTAAAATAAAACAGCAAATTCAGAAACTGACAGCATATATATAGGGGTGGCAAATACCTGTTCAATGGTTTCATTACCTCTTGAATGGATCTTTCACGGGTTTAATGCTCTGCTAACAGGTCTGGTGGGCTTTTTCACTTTTGAGTTAACTAGATCCTCGCCGGAGGAAGCAGAGCCATGGAACAGGAAGAGGAGGAGGGCAGGTGGGTGGATATTAAGACCCAGTGGTGTCCATATTTTCAGGTGCCCTGAACAGCTGCATATTCTGCATATGAGAGCATGTTGACTACCTTATTGTTAGCTGGAATCTAGATGAAGCAGAACCTTGTCCAACTCACTGTAACATGCCATTTAACTGCATTACTGTTTTTCTCCCAAGCAGACCGATTCTTGGACCTTGTAGATAATGTATTATTAGAAATCAAAGTAACAAGTGACATGAATGCTTCTTTATTCATTCCGCAGTGTCAGCTCATATTGCCTGATATCTCAAACCCCTCACCATATTATCTGAGTTTTTTATGCTTCAAACCAGCTGCAAAATTAATACATCAGGGAGCTGCGTGTGTGTGTACCCCTGGTTATTTTAGTTGGGGTCATTCACGTTAGTGTACAAAAGATGTCAGGATAAAATGGTCCTCTACGCTGGCTCTTTATGAGGCTTGTTACAGGATGAGTGTAGGAACTAAGGGTCCTAGAAAGGGGAATGTGACAGACACAAAATCCTTATAAGCCCAGATAGGGTTGTCATCAAGAAATACTGAGACGTTATGCCCTGCAGGAAGTCCTGCCCTAAGGGACATGAATGACAGCTCTCCATGATTCCCTGATTGGCTTTCACTCCCCGTGTAAACCAGGAAGCCATTTCTGGGTATTGCCTCCGCAGTGGTGGCCCATCAATACAGGCGAACTAGGCGGTCGGCTAGGGCACCAAGATAAACGGCCATTGAGGGCTTTGGAGGCAGGGGTGCCGATCGTGCGCCGATTGTGCATTTCGCCTAGGGTCCAGTTGCTGGCAGCTCGTCTAGGGCCGCTCTTGTGCCTAAGTAGTATAATTCGTCAGTGCGCTTTCACAATGGACCCTGCCTTGCTGCTCCTCACTGCAACTCACCTGGATCCTGGTCTCTTGGATCTCAACCTTGCCTGGCTCCTGACCCTGACCGTGCTTTATCTTTGCTTTAGGACCAGTGCTAACCCCAGGGCAAGTCCCTGGCTTGGCCTGACTCTGATTCTGGGCTCACACCCCCACTTTGGTAAGCGATTCTAATAGGGCTTCAGCTTTGCCCCCTCCCTCTGCCCACAGTGGCAGGACTTGGGCAGCCTCAGGCTTCAATCCCTCCTCCTGGGTCAGGTAGTCATTTTTGTTGTCAGATGGAGGTCCCAGCGCAATGACATTTGAGATCACCTGGTCTGTGGAGGGTGTGGGGGTGCAGGAGTCAGGGCAGGGGATTGTGGGTTGTGTGGGAGCCGTGGGGCTAGGAATGTGGATACCATAGTGCCAGGCCACCCAAGCACTGGGGCTGGCTGGGGTGGTGGAGACCACATGGCCAGTCTGGGTGTGTGGTAGCCACATAGCCCAGGGTGCTGGAAGCATCCAGAGCCCCACCTGGACACTGGGGCGCACCAGTTTACGTTCACCTTTGACTAGAATCAACCTAGCAGTTACCAGCATCAGCCAGAGACATCTGTGACTCTTCCCTCCAGAACAGCACAGTGAGCTGTGTAGCACATCCTGCTTGCTTTAGGATCCAGATTAGCAAAGCTGCTTCCCACGTCTGGTTCATAAAGTGACAATGACATACCCTGTTTATTTAAATCTGCTCCCAGGAGCACATATCCAACCTGCACGTTTCCGTTCAGGACAATCATATTTTTATCCTTCTTCCTCCTCTCGGATGTCCTAACTCAAGGTCAGTAATTGTTGGTTTGCCGTGTGCCACCAATAGGAGGAGCGTCTGTCATTCTTCTCACTTTCTACTCCACTGGCTAGATTGGATGGGGCATGTGAATGAGGAGTCTCAGCTTTTACCTGCTAGCCAGTACCTGCAGGGCTTTTCATTGAGAGTCTTGGATTCTGGAGCTCACATTCCCCCTCGCAAGTCATTCCTACACAGTTGGAGTTTGTTGTTCTTAAAGTTTATACAAAACCCTATTTGTTCTTCTTTTCTTCGGAAGCCTGTTTAAGTCCTTTAAGACACATCAAGTCACCTGATGAATGGTTAATGTTGTTTAATTGGCACCCATCTTTTATTATTATGTATGTGCCAAATGATATAGTCTTAAAAAACCAACAACTTAAAATGAACCTCAGACTAACTCAATTAAGAGGTTGTTCACAGTGTGAGTATTGGAATCAATGAGAGAACGATCAGCAGTCGCTTTAGCGGGTCTCTACTAGACCATCTAAAGAAGGAGTGGGGAGACTTTTTTGGGTCAGGGACCACCCACTCACAGAAAAATCAGTCGGGGGCCACACACAAGTGAGGAGCAAAAACCAAAACCAAATCCTCACTGACGTGGCCCCTGGCTGAGAAGGAGAAAGACCTTCCCCACATTCCCCTCACACACCAGAGCTTAGGGGGGCCCGGCCTAGTAGATTTTATGTACTCCATCCCCTCAGTGGTGCAGTGATGGGACTGGAGCACCAGAATGAGCTCCCCATGAGTCTTGGGGGCCGGATCCAGGCAAGCCAGGGGCTGCATCCATCCCGCGGGCCTGAGGTTCCCCTGGGTACTGATTGCCACAGCACAGATCTCCGGGTTTACTGATGCCTGCTGAGGCAAGAGGGATAAAGCTGGGCATGAAAGGAAGTATACTCACAGTAATATTTTCCCCACTCTAACCAGTGGACTAGAGTGTTATACCCTCTTTTCTAAGTGTATAGTTCACAGCTTGCAAAATGCAGTTTTCTTTCCTAAAGTGATTCTAAAACGTGGAGTTCCACATTTATTGTCTCCCAGGGACACCCCAGATTGAAAATGTTTATCAGCTAGCAAGTAAAACAAAAATGTTTTCAGCACACCAGCCCTGGAAACACTCACTGAGAAATGAGAGTAGAAGGGGGTTCTTTTTAGCTAGCACATCACCAACAATTAAAAAAAAATCTCTGCTATTAGAATTCAATTAATTATTCTGTTGGCCATGCACAAGCAAAAATAAAATCCAGCTCAAACTGGCCATGCTGAGGAAAAAAACACCTTAATAAACTGGATTTTAATGACTAAAATGAGCAGTTATGATGCTGAGTAACTACAGGGAGCATATTTATTGAATAATAAGGTGCAATCTTTGCAGAATAGAACCACAGTTTAAAGGAGTTTTTGTTTGTGCATGGTCATCTTGGATGCCTTGCTGTAGCGGGGTTTTAAAAAGTATAATTAACGTCTCACGGTGCCACTAAACATAATGCAGATCCTTTTCATCCTGCCTTGTTCTCTCCCTTGAAGAGACAGGTTGAGTGATCACTATTATGCATGTTCTTTTAAATATAAGCATGCTAAAATAACTAAGAAGTCTGTTATGATAACCTTCTCTTTCACAAGTACATAATTAATAGTCTCCTAGAATGGTTTTAAGTCCACAACTCAAACTAATACCTTCAAGAAAGGTCATAATTTGCCCAAGCTACTCATTTTCATTATTTCCTGTGTCTATTCAATCTAAGTTCTTACCAAAATATTGGCACTTGCGTAGATATGCAGACAGAAATGCTGAGGAGAACAGCTCCAGCTGCAGTTAAATGAATTCTTGAGCTCCCTGGTAACAGTGCATCCAGTTGCTCACATTTCAGCTGTGAAACAAAAATCAGCAATTTTTAAAATATAGTAAAGGGTTGTTTATGCATTAGAGAATATGTATGATTGGGCAATGCAGAGGATGCTGATTTATTACACATAAAAATCTCATGCTGAGATTTTGTATAAATACCAAATAAGTTGAAATAGCTTTTACTTCATCTTTACTTAAGGCTTCCTCCTACAGGAAGCTAGAAGCTAGAATTATGACAGATCTTACCACCTTCTGTTCTGAGCGCAAGGTGCATTTCTTTGGCCTGCCCTTCTCTGACATGAACACATGGCATCATGCATATATATATTTTTTAAAAATCCGCCAACACAAGATGGTCCACTGCACATGCTTCTCCTCTTTCTCCCGTCACCTCCAAGGACAGAACAAACATCACATGATAGATACTAGCCATAACGTAAGACTGGAAGAGGCTCAGATATTATGCAAATGAGCTCTATGGTCATTTCATAATCCTCACTGAGGGTATGTCTAGACTACATGCCTCTGCCGACAGAGGCATGTAAATAAACATACCTACATAGTCAATGAAGCAGGGATTTAAATATCCCCCGCTTCATTAAAATAAAAATGGCCGCCACGCTGTGCCGGCTCAGCTGATCGTTGGCACAGTGCGGCAGTCAAGAAGCGGATCAGTCGACAGGGAACGCCTTTGTCAACCACTCCTGTAAACCTCGTTTCACGAGGCATAAGGGAGCGGTCGACAAAAGCGTTCCCTGTCGACCAATCCGCATATTGACTGCCACACTGTGCCGACAATCAGCTGAGCCAGCACAGCGTGGTGGCCATTTTTATTTTAATGAAGCGGGGGATATTTAAATCCCCGCTTCATTGACTATGTCGGGTAGTCTAATTTACATGCCTCTGTTGGCAGAGGCATGTAGTCTAGACATACCCCGAGTGTGCTCATTTCATCATTTCATTTTCTTTCTGATAGAGACACCGTTGCCCTTTAATTCTTTCTGATATGTCTGGTATGCCTTTGGCTTCTGAAAATCAGAGCTGCATAGTACTGGCTAGCTACAAGGATTTTACTAATTAAGTGATAATCCCTCTGCATACAGTAAAATGATGTATTAGTAGTAATATTAATCTCCAGGTTGCTGCTCAAATCTTGACCTCATTGGTAGTGTCCAAAATTACAACCCATTCGACAGAGATCTATGTGAAATGAATATATGGTGTCAGTCTAGTTTCTGTTTTATATAATTGTCCTTTTTACATTGAGAACACAGGATAAGATGGCAAGTTCAGTAGAAAGGCCAAAGAATGCTCACAGGGACTGAACGACAGTTGTCTCACACTTACTGCTCATGCTAACTAGGAGAGGGACAAACCACATTGCGAGGAACAATGTAGTGGCTACTGCCACTGCCTCCAGACTTCTCCAGGGTTTATTGATAAATAAGACTTAAATTTTCAATCCTAACCCAAACCTGTGGAAACCCATGGAAACCTGTAGCAGAACTATATGCTAAATCAACAGCCGCAATTATCCAGGTATCACTAGGGCCATGTCAACATGATGAGATAAGGTCAATTTGTTACACTCGACTTTTTAGTACCTGTGTGGGCAGCTATCCCACAGTTCCTCTGCCCCTTTACATTCTGGGTTAAGCTCCCAGTGCAAACTGGGACCAAAACTGTGCAGTGGGTGGTTCTGGGTACACTCTATCAGCATCCCATAATGCACTTGTCTCCTCCTGCAAGCAATGGCAAACGGTTTCCTCGTGCTCTTTTTTCCTCTAGTTACCTGCATAGTTGACATAACAGTGTAAACAAGGAACCAATGTTCCCTCTATTTTTTCATCCATGTGCAGAATAATTTTTATTATGTGCACTGAGGCATGAGTGGATGTGCAGCTCAAATAGGTGCTCTGTTAACCAGTTAGGAAGCACCTGAATCTTCCCTGGGTGGCATCTCAAGCAGTCAGCTTACAGGGAACACTGCATGGAACCTGCTGAGCATCAAAGCATTATGGCAGTCGTATTAACCATGGTGAGACTTATGATGGAGTGTATCCAGAGCATATCCAGAGTCCGCTGGAATGAGGAAGAAGCTCAGGAAGCCATGAACATAGTATGCCACAAAGCACTTGAACTGAGCGACTGGCAAATGACATCGACATTCGATCCTCTGGACACAGCAGAACACTGGTTCTGGTGCTGCCAAACAAGCACAGACTGGTGGGGTCACATAGTTAAGCTGGTATGGGACAATCAGCAGTGGCTGCACAATCGCATGTGTAAGGCCACCTTCATGGAAGTTTGTGAATTGCTTTCTCCCTCCCTGAAGCACAAGAATACTAGAATGAGACCCACTCTGGTGGTGGAGAAGCATGTGGCAATTGCCCTGTGGAAGCGTCAGTGCCAGACAGCTACCGGTCAATTGGGAATTAATTTGGAGTCGGGAAATGTACAGTGGGGGCCATTGTGATCCAACCAGCCAAGGCAATCAATGCCATTTCGTTATTGAGGGTAGAAAATGACTATTGAAGATGTTGAAATGCCAACAGCCTTGGCGACGTAGCCTACACCTTGCTCCCATGACTCATGAACCTGAACATGTGCAGCCTGGACTGCAGTAAGGAACAGTTCAACTACCGGCTGAGTAAGTGCAGAATGGTGGGAGAATGTCATTTTGGGCATGAAAAGGGAAAGTTCTTCAGTCTACTGACTACGTCAGACCTCAGTGCATGCAACATTCCCATTGCGGTGGCAACCTGCTGTGCACTCCATAATATTGGTGAAAGTGGGGGGGGAAGTTATATGGCGGGTGGGAAGGGCACAGGCACAGCACCTAGCCAGTGATTATGATCAGCCAGACACCAGGGCAATAAGCAGAGCACAGTGAAGGCAGCACACATAACAGAGGCTTTGGAAGGCAGTTTTATGAATGGCCAGTTTTGAGAGTCAGGCATGCTGCTCTCAGTGAGGTGCCTCTGACTTCAGTGTGCTTGCATGTAACCCCTGCTCCCCTTCCGCACAAGCAATAAAGAGACTGTTGGTCAGAAGTCATGCGTATTTATTTCGGGGCACAGGGATGCAGGGACAGAAAAGGAATTCAGGGCGGGAGCTTTGGCGGGGGAAGAAGGGATGGAACTGGATGAAGAGGGATTGTGATTCTGCACAGACTGGAGTGGGTGCCTATGGATGCAGCTGTACTGGAAGGCCACCATGTGGTTCATCACATCCGCCAAGACTCTCTCCTGGTTCTTCACTTCCAGCTCCCTGCATGCTCTCCTGTCCTCAGGCTCTGCTCTCACCTCCAGTAGCAGCCTACTCCTCCACTCACTTAAGCGCTCGCTCCCTGTCCAAGTGGGTGGACTGCACTTGCTCTTTGAACATATCATCCTTCTTCCATTTCTGACTGCAGATTTGTGCCAGCCGGACAGCTGGTGGAGCCAGGTGAGTAGGCAGCATTTTTGCTATTCTTCCCACTGCAACAAAAAGTGATGGGCAGACTGTACGGAAGAGACACTGTAGAGCATAAAATCTAATCTGTGAGCAACTAAGGGAAGTCTGTCTAGAGACAATAGGGATGTGCTATGGACAAGGCCACAGCAGTGCTTTTAAGTTCTTAGGGGTGCAGCTGGACTCGATTTCGTGGCAGGCGTGGTGGGGGAGAGGCTGAGGCTTGAGCCTGAGAGCTGCAAGGGAGTCTGGGCATGGCAGCAGGGCAGTGGCTCATGAAGCACCCAGCTGGGATAGTGTAACTTTCCCTTCCCATGGGACCATGCAGGTGGGAGGGTGGAAGGGAAGGAGAAGGGGCTCAAGACATGTCTCCTTGGGGATGAGCAAACAGAGGTTTACTGCAGAGGCATCAACTAATAGATTGTTCCCTTACTTCATCCAGGTTTCCATGTGAGATACCAGTCTTCTCCAAATGACACAGAGTGATAGGAAGCAGATGCTGACTGACTGTAGCCAGAAACCTGGACCTTAGGCTGCAATGCTTTCTTCTGCAGTGACTCCAGACTATGTACTGCCAGCTTGGCATGGAAAGATGCCCTACCATAGAGGACGGAATAAGGCAGACCTCCCCAGAAGCCTTGTGAGAATGATCACAGTGTCCTTCTATGGGTATGTCTAGACTACGGGTTTTTTCTAAAGGAGATATGCAAATTCGGTGCTAATTTGAATATCTTCTTCCGATCGCTTTTTCAAAAGTGTGTAGGCACAGTGGCTGCCATAGATAACACCCAATTGCCTTAATCCACTTTTAGGAAGATAAAAAATGGGAACTGAAAAGAAGTGCCCTTCCTGGGATCAATGGCCAGCTGCGAGACATCCTCGGAGGAGGGGCTTATCTCCAACATTATAAAAAGTTCCTCACTTTCCACGACATTGTTTACCCCACTCACTTGCTGAATACTCTCCTCCTCCTCCTCTTTGATGTCATTCTCTGTTCCCTGCTGCCTGATGCTGTCAGAAGAGTGTCTTGGGGGAATCCACGGACTGGCTAGGGAAGTTAGTCGGGTACCCCCCAGTACGGCATGCAGCTGCTCATAGAAACAGCATGTTTGCTTTGATAATCCAGATCATCCATTTGCCTCCTTTGTCTCTAGTACAACTGCCTCAGCAGCTTTATTTTTACATGGCACTGCTGGGCGTCCCTGGCGTATCCTTTCTCCTTTGCAATTTTAGCATAGATTTCTGTGTTCCTTTTGCTGGTTCATAGCGCTGCAAGAACAGATTCCTCTCCCCAGGCTGCAATGTGGTCCAGGGTCTCCTGCATGCTCTTTGCTGGTGCTCGTCTGTGACCCTGGCAACTCAGGGTCAAATCTGCTGCTCAGGTGTGCTGCTAGCTTCGAGGTCTGCTCATCAAACTGGCCACACAGGAAATGAAATTCAAATTTCCCGGGGCTATTCCTGTTCATCTAGTGAGCAGTAGAATTGAAAGTCCTGGCCAGAGCTGTCACTGCGGGGCATTATGGGATACTTTCCGGAAGCTAAGACCTTTGACTATTACAGCGCTTCATCTGCACTACCATAAAGTTGGATGTGAAAGGTCAAATTTAGCGTCACTCCTTGTGAAAGGAGGACTACAGATATTGGCTTTAATGGCGCTTAAAGCCAAAGGAATGGGCTTGCTGGGGTGGGATCATTGTTTAGGAAATTGACCTAATGAGGTTAAGTTTGACCTGAACTCCCAAGTGTAAACCAGGCTTGCAAATGCGAGCAAAATATCTCAGATGAACAAAGTAATCAAAAGTTGATTCTTGCAGCTGTTTCAAAAAAGGACTAGGTTCAAGTGTAGTAATAGTAATATGCAATGGTTGATAGAGGTATGCAACAGAAAAACTTGTGCAGGAAGTCATATGTCATGCTTACGCAAAGTGTTTTTTTAGATGGGTTTGAATCTTTTTGAAAAAAACAGGTGATTTGGTTTGTGCTTACATTTATAGCACTGTTACTCAGTGGAACAGTAATAATGTGTGCATAATAGTTAAGAGAGAGACTGCTAGTTATAGTGCACACTACTGACTTCTCTAGGAGACGAAGGATGATATGCATAGAGACTGATAAGATATGCTTCTGTACTGAGTGCCAGTCAATCCTATAAATAAGGAATTTCTACTGCATAATTATTAATGAGATGTAGGAACTACTGAGGAATTACATTCAGCTGTGTAATGAGATTAGGCTAATATGAACATCCTATTAAGGACTTGCAACCAGGCATATAGGCAAAGAAAATATAAAAGTTTTAGAAAGGAGTGCTGTATTTGGCATGAATATGATGACTTGCTGATTGTTGAGGAGAGGAAGGGAGGCTGGTCATAATAAAGGCTTTGAGGCATAAGGGAGGGTTTTCTACCTTTAGCTTCTGAGTTTCACTTTTATATGCTAAAGCATTGACACTGAAAATTGTCCTGACAGGAAATATCTGAGCAACTTCAACACTAGTTCCCTCAGAAATTATGTATGAGGCATCAAATCCTGAATGTCTTACTTAGAAATTGGCTACAAAAAGTAGCTAATGGAACAAGGACAATGGATTGGAAAGAGCTGAAGACAATACTATCTTCATATACTAGACCAGGGGTTCCCAACCTGGGGTACATGTACCCCCAGGGGGTATGAGACGCTTGTCAAGGGGGTACGGGGAATATTTGGTAAATAACTAGATTATCCGAACTGAAATATTCCAAAAGTAGTAGTGTTAGTGAAAAAAGTTGTGGATTCTAGAGTCTAGAATTTATTTCCTTTCATATTGAATAGCGAGTATGGGAAGGTTTACTAAAAGCCAAGGGGGTACGGGGACTGAAAAAGGTTGGGAACCCCTGTCCTAGACAATATAGAGGTCTTAAAAGGTTGAATAAAATATCTTTTTTTCTTCAGAAAGTGCTGTCAGGCCTTTTCAGGTTAGAACCCTCACTCCCTCTATTTCAAAGAATGCACTGAGTGGATTAAAAAAGGCAGGAAAAATGATAAACAGAAAGCTGGGGTATTGCAATTGATGAAATTCAATAATGAGCTCTTAATACTGAATGTGGTTAGAAAACTGGGAAGAATAAGATAAAATGGGCTCCATTTTCCAAGCCTTTTCAGCGGGACTCTGTTGAAAGAGATTGCACGTTGTAATGACACTGTGGAGTCTAAGGAAGTGAGTATTTCTGTACTGAGAGATGTTTAGTGGAACAAATGTCAATCTGAGGATACCATTAGCCAGAGTACGTGTGTAGGAAGATTCTGTCTTTGTGCCAAACCCTTGTGGTATGGCATAATACTACAGACATCAGACTTCTCTTTTCTCTTCCGGGTCTTCAGAAATTCACACAGTTTTCATCACTTTTCAGTTGCTTGAAAAATGTAGCCCTCCAGACAGCCTATCCCAATGGGATGTTAGAGCCCAACCACACACAAAATGAAAAGATCTCCCCACACACTGGGCTCTGCTTAGGTTCCCACCTTTGTGCAGAGCAGTGACTCTGAGACCATTTGTCAGGAATCAGGGCCTGCAGAAGAGCTAATCTCCAGGCAGTCTCCTCAGTACAGCTAGCCTGCAGCAGGCCACCTGACCAGCTGGAGAGACCAAAAGGCTGGCTCTCTGGACAGCAGTAGCAGCCACTTGCTGGCTTCTCAGTGCTCCTGCCCACCTCTGTGCCTGCTCCTGCCTTGCTCCCAGCCCTTGCCTCCATTTCCTGTCCCTGCCTTAAATCCCTCCATGCCGACTACCCTGCTTGCTACATTCCCGGTCTTCAGTTTGACCCTAGGCTCCAGCTTTTGGCTACTGACTCCTACTCACTCTAGTCCTTGTGTCCTGACACCGACTCCAACCAGTAGCCTAGATTACTGGTGATGAGGTATCTGCCCTGCACTGGCCCTATGAGGGTTTAATCCAGCCCTGAGAGAGGGCTGGGGTTGTGGAGTAGGCAGCTGCGGCAGATATTAGCTAATCAGGGCCCAGCTGAGAGCAGTATAAATAAAGGCTCCTGGCAGGGGAAGGAAAGTTTCTGACTGAGACTTGCTCCATCTGTAGAGCAGGAGGGGCCTGGATGCTAAGGAAGCTAGAGGCTTCCTGAGACAAAGCAGGGCTGGGGTGCTCTGGCCAGGCAAGCTCCCAGGCTGAGGCCTTGCTCTCAAGGACTGAGGGTGTTAGGGCTGCAGGGAGGCTGCCACGGCAGGAGATGAGAGCAGATCTACACCCCCTTGCCAATGAGGAGTGGCCACTTACCAGACTGTGGTTTAGCCCTTTGGCAGGGGCTAGATGATGACAGGCAGTGGGTCACTGAGGCAAGGTGGGTTTAGGGGATTAGGGATTCCCTGGGAGGGAGGACCCTAGTGTGGGGGGGGCACTGCAACAGGGTAGTACGCAGGGGGAAGGGTGCTGTTGTCTGGGAGGGACCTGGGTCTTGATGCAAGGTGGCAGAGCCAAAAACAGGTAATAGCAAATGAGATGCTGGCCAGAAGGAGGTTGTCCAGGGCTAAAGAGCTAATTCCCAAGTGACTAGCAGGAGGTGCCATGGTGGTGAGTCCTACCCTATTACACTACTCTAGTGAGCTGACTGGGTAAGAATGGGAGAGGAACTCCAGGGACAGTTGTCAGCTTGCCAGGATGAGGGTAGTCTAGCCTAATGGCTGGAGCAGATGTCAGGATGCAAGGACTAGGGTCAGAGAAGAAATCAGGAGGCAGAAGCTGGAGCTGTTAACTGCAGCATGTGTTGTCATACTTGAGCTAGCTCAAACAATACGGCTGTGTCTAGACTGGCATGATTTTCTGCAAATGCTTTTAATGGCAAAGTTTTTCCGTTAAAAGCATTTGCGGAAAAGAGCGTCTAGATTGGCACGGACGCTTTTCTGCAAAAGCACTTTTTGCGGAAAAGCGTCCGTGCCACTCTAGATGCGGTTTTGCGCAAGAAAGCCCCGATCGCCATTTTCGCCATCGGGGCTTTTTTGCACAAAACTGTTCTCAGCTGTCTACATTGGCCCTCTTGCGCAAATGCTTTTGCGCAAGAGGGCTTTTTCCCGACCGGGAGAGTCATTGTACTTGCACAAGAACACTGATGATCATACATTAGATCGTCAGTGTTTTTGCGCAAATTCAAGCGGCCAGTCTAGACAGCTGGCAAGTTTTTCCGCAAAAGCAGACACTTTTGCGGAAAAGCTTGCCAGTCTAGACACAGTCTACCAGTGAAGTTGCCACAGCACAAGCTCTGTAAACCAATGGGCCCTGGGTGTGTCCTCAAGCAGCTAGTCTGTGCTGCTGTACTTTTACTCCGATTGTCATCGGGGCTAACTAGACCAAAACTAGTTTAAGAACATCCACGCATGTTGCAGTCATGCCTCTGAACACGATGTAGGCCTATCCTCACTCTCAGTATCCCAATCAGCTTCAGACTGCTTTTTGCCCTGCATATAACTTACCATGCTTCTGGAACATGTGTATGCTTGCAGATCACCTCTCAAATTGTGGGTGTTTCCTTCAGGATCCTAGCGGATTGTCCAGATATCCAAACTTAAGAGAAGAAAGTCTAACTGCTTCAGGGGTATTCAAATGAGTGGCAGAAGGTATGAGTCATCTTTTGCTGGTGTAGTAATCTGGAGCACACCTTTCTGAGCAAGCAAACTTCATGTTATGTGGCAGGGGAAGATCAGCAATGAGAATATTTATAGCATAATCTACCAACCATGCCTATCAAATAAATAAATAAATAGATACATTCAGGAGGGTTAGGTCCATTGATACTTATTAGCCAGGATGGGTAGGAATGGTGTCTTTAGCCTCTGATTGTCAGGGACTGGAAATGGATAACAGGAGAGGAATCACCTGATGATTCCCTGTTCTGTCCACTCCCTCTGGGGCATCTGGCATTGGCCACTGTTGGAAGACAGGACACTGGGCTAGTTGGACTTTTGGACTAACTTAGTATGACCATTCCTATCAGCTGTGGTTTGATTTTGATGGTTTACTTGGAATGGGAATATTTTTAGGATGCAAGATCAAAATGAGGGATCTGGGCTTATTTAGTCTGCAGAAGAGAAGAGTGAGGAGGGGATTTGATAGCAGACTTCAACTTCCTGAAGGGGGGTTCTAAAAAGGATGGAGAGAGGCTGTTCTCAGTAGTGATGGATGGCAGAACAAGGAGCAATGGTCTCAAGTTACAGTGGAGGAGGTCTAGGTTGGATATTAGGAAAAACTATTTCCCTAGGACGGGGTGAAGCACTGGAATGGGTTACCTAGGGAGGTAGTGGAATCTCCATCTCTAGAGGTTTTTAAGTCTCGGCTGGACAAAGCCTTGGCTGGGTTGATTTAGTTGGGATTGGTCCTGCTTTGGGCAGGGGGCTGGACTCAATGACCACCTGTCAGCTGATGGTCAGGGTAGTGTGTGTGTGTGAGACACCCAAGTCTTTAACTGCTAAGACACAAGGTCCCATCGCAGTGGGCAGCCTAGGAGGCTGAAGGGCGCCCCGAAAGTTTAACGTCTGTGCCTTTACTGCTAGGACCGGGGTCCCGTCGCGGAGGGCAGCCAACAGGCTGACAGACGCCCCAGAATTTATTGGAAGAGCTTATTACATCTCAGATTTCAGCTGCTAGGATACAGGATCCCTTCGCAGCAGGCAGTCTAGGGAAGACTGAGAGATGCCCCAACGGAACTGTCACCTGGGAGTGACACGATCCAAAACGCCCAAGCTCTTCCTATACCTGTCCCTTATGACCGGCTGAAGTTCTTTTAAATTGTGCTTGGTTCTGTTACAGCAACTGAAGGAGTCAGGTTAAAGCTTAACCAGTTACAAGTTTATTAAAGAAGCTTATAAATCATATGGTTACAATGGCTATTGCTCTATTTCTTAACTGCTAGCAAATATATATCTTAAAAATGGTTACAAAGAAAATAAAGATAGAAAATAGAAATAATGGTACCAAGTGACAGCTTAATCTTTAAAGAGCTCTAAGTCTATGTGAACACTTAAGACAAAGGACACATCCAGGTACAATATTTACCCCCTTCTGTGCCTCTCGACTCCAGCGGGTCAAGCCAGGGCTGGTCCCTCAAATTCCTAGGAAAGACGAATATGAGGTGGGCGTCCCCATGGAACCTCAGGAGGCAATTACCTAACCCGACCAGCAGGCAGATGGTAGATTGACACTCAGAGTAAGTGTGCTGCTGGACCCATCTTTATACCCATAGGGGCTCGTATCCTCTTTCTTATCTAAGATGCCAAATTGTGTTGATCTGTCTTTGTGACGCCAGTTCTTACAAGGGAGTTCAACTTAATTTACACTTGTGAGAGAGAGAACTAAATTGTGAGTACTGGACAGTCTTTACTGGGCAGGAGATTCCTCCCCCCCGTGAACGAGTGTGTGCTCGTATCAATATGGGTTTCAGTCAAGGCAGTTCTCGCAGCCTCGAGGTCAGCAATTGGCATATCTCTGTTTACAGCCATCCAGGGTCACAGCAGCCAGCATATCCGGACCTCCTGTCTATGCTTCAAAGACTATGCTGATTTTACTGCTCTGTGTGCCCTGTGTGCTCCAGGCATCTCAGAGAGGGGCAAGCAAGATGTTATGGGGGGGTTCCTGTCTGGCTACACCCCCTGAGGTCTCTTCCAGCCCTATGATTCTATGATAATTATTACTAAGTGCAGTGCATTTACCAACAACCACTGCTACATAGTTGGTGAGACTGGTTGGGGAGCAATAACTAAAATGCAGGTGTGACCGGTGATTACTGAAGGGCAATGACTGGAATCACTTTCTTGTCCTTCTGGCGTCTCAGATGTGTGTAGTACCATGAATATCCAGGGATGGACAGGTGAACACTCCACAGATTCCTAGGACGTCACCACCATAGTCCATTCAGGTGTGTTCAAGTCCCCATCTACCTTCACTAACTATAAACAAAATCAGGGAAGGAAAGCCAAGAGATCATGGTCTTCTCAAGGACCCCAACTTCCTGTTTCTTGGAAAAATGGAGAGCCAACTAATTATTGATTGTGACTCAAAGCAACCAGATCTTGTAGACCAACCCCCTACTCCAGAACCAGGGACTCATATGAAAGTCACAAAGATGAGTTTTCCCAGGAAGTAAATTGTCAATAAGCCAAAGGTGGTGATGGATGTAATTGTGACTCAGGAATGACTAGATCACTGACTTACCCATTTTCAGTCCTGGAGTAGGATGGCACTCTCAGACAGAGCAGTGGGCCAAATTATTGGTATCTAAACAAGTGCATACCAGTGCAAGTACATGCAATAGTTCACCTGGGGACCAGGGAGCATTTAAATGACAGGCATTAATACAGTAGCCAATTAATTTGCTCTTCTTATAATCTATGCCA
Source organism: Pelochelys cantorii (assembly GCA_032595735.1). Classification (NCBI taxonomy): domain Eukaryota; kingdom Metazoa; phylum Chordata; order Testudines; family Trionychidae; genus Pelochelys; species Pelochelys cantorii. The sequence goes on from CM064340.1 coordinate 36,905,305, forward strand.
CTCCCATAATGATAAAGGATCCCTAAGTAAATGTCAGAACAGCCAAATAGATCCACGTGAATGGAAGTGGTTACTGCATATAGTCATAGGCAATTTTAATGTGCTGCATATACATCTGCTTTGCCTTTTCTGTTTTCGTGGGGCTTTTAGAAAATCATCCCTGTCATCTTTTTCCATTTTGCCTTTTTTTGTTTGGTTTTACCCTTTCACTGCATTGCTCACAAAGCTGCAATACATGAGAAAATAACATTAGACGAATGTTGAAAAAAAAACTAACAATTTTGATGGAGTATAAAAAATTAAAGCAATGGATTTGCATCTATTACATCTGACGAGGAAAACCAAATTCTGAAGATGTGTACAACCTTTGTATTAGTCTGTATTTTATCTAATGTGCTGACCATTGATTAATTGTTTTAGGGAATTATTTCCTATTCTGCATTAGCATATTACAATTATGTAACCCAGCTGGCCTCACTGCCACAGGTGTCTTCTGCTGGACATTTTGGGAATTAGCTTTTCAGTTCCGGAGCGCCCCCTTTCTGCTGGTGTTTTGTCCACTGCTACCTATTTTTCCTCTGCCTCTGTGTTAGGACCCACATCTCTCCCAGATTGTGGCATCTTCCCCTATCGCACTGCCCCCACCCTTTGGGATCCTCCCTCTCTAGGAATGTCCCACCCCCTATGCCCACCTTGCCTCAATGACCCACTGCCAGTCATCATCTAGCCCCTGCCACAGGGGCAAACTGCAGTCTGAAATGGCCCCTCATCATTAGCAAGGGGGTGTGGAGCTGCTGTCTTTGCCTACCCTGTCTGCCCCCCTACAGCCCTAGCACCCTCAGGCCTCACTTCAGGCCCTGCAGCCTGGGAGTTGGCCTGGACAGCGCTTCACCTCCCCTGCTCTAAGTCAGGAAACCTCCAGCTTCCCTGACAGCCAGGCCCCTCCTGCCTCACAGTGAGAATGAGTCTGTCTCTACCCCTCCAGGAGCCTTTATTTATACTGTCCTCAGCTGGGCCCTATTTGGCTAATTCCTGCCACAGCTGCTGGCCCCAGGGCTCCAGCCCTCTCTCAGGGCTGGGTTTTAACCCTTAAAGCGCCAGTGTGGGGCAGATGTCTGGTCACAAATTATTATAAAAAATGCTGCTGCTAAGTACTTTAATTACTGTCTTGACATCTCAGAATGTGAAGAGACCTCAAGGGGATCTTAATTGGGATGTGTTCAAGCACATATTATATGGTTATCGCTACAGTGGGTCTCATCAGTAAACTTTAGAATATTGGGAAAATGTTATTAATATCATTAAGTTAGCTCGGGTATCAGCTACCTATCTGAGTAGTTAATGAGCTTGTCTATCCTACTTTGCAAAGGAATTAAGATTTTATTATTAGACTCTTCCGTATTTGAAAGGTCTCTTGTGTGCCTTATTATACTGAGATTTCCATTCTCACGTTGAAATCCTTACCTCTATAAACAATCTGGCAGAGTGCATTGGTCAACATACAGCCATCAGACAAAGCTAAGTTTTAGGGTATGTCTGTGCAGCGCATACTGTACCCCTGTTTCACTACTTGTTACCCCGCTTCCTCTGTCTCTCACTGAATATGTGATTCTGACAAAGTTTAACGGGCTTATTTCTACTAATGTTATCACTTGTGCTTTCATGTGCTGAATTGGGTACATGTTAAGAAGTGAAACATTTATATCTCCCATTGCAGCATGCCTGTCCTTCTTGAGTTGCCTTGATTACAACATTACAGCAGCAGTGATGAATTCAGATAGAAGAGAATCTATTGAAATACAGCCAATAAAATCCTAGTCTTCGGGTTTGAGCAAATGTTAATACTTAATGACTTATTCCAGATTAAGCATACACACACACACACAAAATTCAGTGTTGGCACAATGGCTTCATATGTCCCCTCCCACTAAGAGACAATGTTCAAGATTTGTCCCAGGTTTCATGTAAGCAAAGTGCAGGCTGGGATGCCAAAGGACCTGGCAACTAGATAGGTCTTCCTCGTGGCTAGCTAATGAGATTACTTCACACAATGTCCTGGAGAAAAGAACCCAACACTATGGTGATGAACGATGTGTGTGGCATGACGGGAAAAGGGCAGATTTAAAAAGCGATTGGCACCTCCTGAGAGGAGTCAGGCCCTGATGACATTTGAGGATGATGCTGTCTTTCTCCCAAGAGAAGATGTCTTCATAGAGACAGACTGAAGTGAACTGGGGTGTGAGGTCAGGTAATAATCATTGTGTTCAGCCAACCTGAGGGGAAGAGCCTTTCAGTAATTGGTGGTTTGGGAGTGTCCTGAAAGCCTCTCTAGAAATTCTCATTCCCAAGCTTGATGTGGTCTCCTTGGCTGAATAAGAGGAAAAGTCATGGGAGTCTGATCTTCAGCATTTAAAAGCTTGGTCTACACCACAGGAAAAAGTTGACCTAAGATATGCAATTCCAGCTATGAGAATAACATAACTGGAATCGATGTGCCTTAGATTGAATTTCTGTAACATCCCCACGGCAGGAGGCCAATGGATGAAACTCTTGCGTCAACTTCCCTCACTCCTCATGACCCAGTGTTGTACCTGGGTCAATGGGTTTGCCATCAGTGGTCGATTTAGCAGGTCCTAACTTAGACCCACTAAGTTGAACCCTGGGAGATTGATCTCCAAAGAGACGATCGCAGGGTAATCAAAGACGAGCCCAAAGAAAAGGAGATTGTAACAGGTAGGCACAAATTTCCCCTCAAACAAGACCAAAATAACATAACATCTGAATAAGAAGCAGATAAGATGGCTCCCACTCAGACATTGTTCCTATTTAAATCTGATATTTATTATATACTTGCATAATTTTACATTTGGAGTAATTCCCCACACTTTTCATCCAAGCATATTCATGTTGCTCAGCTTGCTGTTACTCAATATAATGTAATTATGGGATGAATAACCTTAAGTGGCTTTTCTTTTGCTTTTCAGCAGTTTTACATTTTGTCTTTTCAGAGATCACACTACTTGCTGAGAGAGCATTGGAATTGATTACACTGTTTTATTTACACAGCCAGGATGTGTTTAATTGTAGAGATTACCTTTAGGTTATATTTTAAATTTAAATATTACTCTCAGTTTATGAGAAATACTAATGATAAGGAAGGCCACAAAGTAATTATTGAGGAAGAATTGCTTCAGCATCTCATGGTACGCCTCCTGTTGGATATTTTAATTATTCTGACACTGTAGCACAAACAATTACATCCATAATTGAAAATTCATACAAGTACCTTCCCAAACAGAGTATTAAAATATCGTTCATTTAAGATTACTGTGTGTACTTTTTAATGATTCAGAGTTATGAGATATATATACTGAAGGGCAGGGGAGTAAATGAAAAAATCATGTAACAACTGGAAGTTCTGCTCTTTCCAACTTGCAGTATATCCTGTCTGTCTCTAGCCTTTAAGGGCATGGCATAAAATGGATTTTAACAAAGAAGGAAACCTTTGCAGTGAAATCATAACTCATTGCATTGATCCTAGCAAGCTCCCCTACTCTCTGTGGTCCATCAGCGAGGATGCAATTATTGCCATGAATACAATATTATTATAACGAGAATGCTATTATAAATGGGCATAGGGCAAATCCTGAAATGTCCTCAACTCTTTTTGAGGTCCACTCAACTTCCATGCCCATCATGTACCACGAAAGATACAGCTGTAATTACGGAAAGTTCGAGCGATCAATGAAAGCTCAGTATACACATGAGGGGAATTAAGTAAGATTTCAATGTGATATGAGAAAAGATCATAGTTCAAAAGAGCACTAGAAGCTGTGTTATTAATTGAACCACGTGACAGTGCTTATTGCTTTCCAGAAGACTGAATTCAAATGGTTGCAAGACCTCGTGGACCCTGAAAAATCTCTTCCAATACACGTTTTTATTAAAGATGTGGGAAATAATTATACAATTTCTCAAAATTTAGTCATTTTTGCTTGTGAAGCCACAGAAATTATGGGGAAAAGATTAATGTCAACAAAGGGAAAGTCTCTTCCCCATCCACCAGTTGGTCCTGGCACTGAGAGTCCCATATGTAACTTAACTTGACTCAAAAGAACACTATGGTATGATTGCAACTTCAGATTATGTGCGTTTTTTTGTTTTGTTACTGTCAATACTTCATAGGGTAATTGATAAGTAATTTTTTATTGGGGGAATGTTGGTACTGTTTTAATGGAACTGATCATGTTGGAGGACATTAAATGTACGTCTACACAGCAGGGCAAAAATCGAATTAAGATATGTAACTTCAGCTACATCAATTGCGCAGCTCAAGTAGAAATAGCTTAATTCGGCTGTTGGTGCTGTCTACACAGCAGGAAGTTGAAGGAAGAACACTCTTCCTTTGACTTTCCTTACTCCTCATGAAATGAGGGTTACAGGAGTCAGAGTAAGAAGTCTTCCATCTCGACATTATTTTGAAATAATGGCTTGCTGTGTAGACGCGCATTGTGTTATTTCGAAATAATGTCAGCTGTTGCATAGATACAGCCTAAAATAGCCTACCTCATACTCTGAATTGTTTGGAGTCAAAACTGAATCAATAGATTGGATAACTCTTTAAAAATACTGTGTCTCAATGACAAAACAACTGTGCTAGAAATTACACAGCAGTTTTCACATAGGGGGCAAACTTTATTACAGACTACAACACTGCATCAAACTCCCTTCAATTTGCAGATGAAAGTTTAATAATGCAAACTGAGCCCTCCAAAGCCTCCATTGGCACATTAATGAAGGGCATGTTTACTTTAAACACTGGATAAAACAGAACATAAATATACTGTTGCCAAACTTTTCAAGATTCTATTTTAAAGAAAATAGCTATAATTTAAAAACATGGTTACTCAAACATACAGACCAGCTTTATTTGTTAACTTAAATACTTTGTCACTGCATACATTTTGTAACCTTATATCAAATGCATACTAGAAAGCACAACACATACAATCTCTCTCTTCCTGTTCCTAATTTTGTTTGCAATATTGACACAGACTCTTGCCACCCGAAACAGATTGAATTTACATTTTTTGATATATTACTTCCAATGATTAATTTGTAGAACACTCTTAATCACATGATCTCTGAAATGCCTACATTTAGAATTTTCTAATAATAAGGGTTCTCTAACCATGGAACATGAGACAAGTGCCTGCCAATTTATGAACATGCTCTGTCTTCCTTCCAGTTCAGATGAAGTTAACAGTGCACATCAAAGTTGCTTTACATCTCCTTAGTTATGAAATGCTCCTGCTATGTGTTGTGTATCTGATTCCATTCTCCATCTTTAGCACTGCCTTGTTAGCTAATCCATATTGTTATCCTAAATGCATGATGTGTAGAAGGTTTCTAGTCTTCCTAACCCTTTGCATCCCTTAAAGGAGCTGTTCTGGCATTGAGTCTTTCTTCAGCAGAAATTCAGAAGCGTGGTGTGCTCTGAATATTTCATCTTGCACCATTTTGTTAGAGGAAAGATTGTAGGCAGACCATTAACTCTTCATGAGTTAAATTCTCATGCATAGACCAATGATTCAAAACACTGTGAAAAAGTAAATTGCAATCACAACTATATATGGCCATAAACCCGAAGCTCTATTTAAATTTGAAAACATGGCTCAGACTCTTTGGCTATGTCTACATTGGTGGGTTCTTGCGCAAGGGTTCTTGTGCAAGAACCCTTGCGCAAGAATATGTCCACACTGCCATGTGCTTTTGCACAAGAGTATCCATGGCAGTGTGGACGCTCTCTTGAGCAAGAAAGCTCTGATGGCCATTTTAGCTATAGGGCTTTCTTGCGCAAGAAACCCCTGCCACGCGGCCATACTGCCCTCTTGCGCAAGAGCTCTTGTGCAAAAGGGCTTACACTTGTTAGAAAAGAGCGTAGCTCTTGTGCAAGAATCCCTCTCTTACCACGCTTTACTGTAAATCTTCTTGAGCAAGAGCGGGCAAGCAGTGTGGACACTCTTCAGAAGAATGGCCATTCTTGCGCAAGAACCCACCAGTGTAGACGTAGCCTTTGTGTGCACATATCACACCTTTTGTACTCTGTGAACAATGTCAGAATAACAACACTCATTTAAAGATTTAATATAAACGTGGGTTTCCTTCTGAAACTATCTATTAAAGTAAGACAGAAATAATTCATTTTAAGTACCAGGTTATCTAAGAACTCTGATTTTTTTTCTGGGGTTTTCCAGAGGAGGAGGCTATTTTATTTTATTTGTTTTAAGAACATACCTTGTACTAATCACTCCCTACAATGGTAATGAGCTTGATACCTATCATCAAAGACTATTTAAGGGTTATGTTTACAGCATACTTTAATATTTGTTAGTTCTACTTATCCACGGAATGGCAATGGCTCCTGCTTCCCTGGCCAGCATTTGGGCTGACAGCCTTTTCCCCTTTTGCCAGGGTTGGGGCTTGCAGCTGGTTTCTAGGGTAGGGAGCACCTTCTCCCTGCTGTTTGTAGTGCTATAATGGCTAGGTTGTGTCTAGACTGGCAAGATTTTGTGCAAAAGCAGCCGCTTTTGCGCAAAAACTTGCTGCCAGTCTACACTGGCCACGAGAATTTGCGCAAGAACACTGACTTTGTAACGTACAAAATCAGTGCTTCTTGAGCAAATACTTGGATGCTCCCACTCAGGCATAAGCCCTCTTGCGCAAGAATACATGCACAAGAGGGCCAGTGTAGAAAGGAATGTTAATTTCTTGCACAAGAAAGCCCGATGGCTAAAATAGCCATCAGAGCTTTCTTGTGCAAGAGAGCGTCTATATTGGGCACGGATGCTTTTGCGCAAAAGCAAATCTTTTGCACAAAGGCACATGCCAGTATAGACGCTCTCTTGCGCAAATACTTTTAACGGAAAAACTCTTCCGTTAAAAGTATTTGTGCAAAATCATGCCAGTCTAGACACAGCCCTAATGTTTTGTCTCAAACTTTTCCTCTCCTACCTCCCAACTGGGGAGGCTTTTAAAGGCCTCCAGCAGGCCTGAAGTGGAGTCAGGTGGCCCCAATCTGCCTGACCAGCTCCCTGCCAGCTGCTCCTAATTGCCCTGCAGCCCTTCGCCCCTTATCAGCAGGCCTTTTACCCTTTTTAAGATGCTTTTCTGCCACTCTCTACCATTTCTCTGGCTTGACCTTGTTGCAGTGGGAGATGTCAGCTAACTAAAGTTACTGAATGTTGAACTCAGATTTTATGCAGGTATCATTCCCCTGAAACTTTTCTTTAGCTTGGTTTTGTTTGTTAGCAGTATTGCTTGCATGCTTTATCAAAAGAATTAGCTTGTAGTTTTAAATACTTTGGCACTGTGATAGACTATGTTGGTTGTAGGCAAAGAAAGGCAGAAAGTGCTTTCCCTGTCTCTTTCTTTACAGATCCATAGAAAGGACAAAATGTGCTTGCACTGGTGTTTGTTGATCTTTGTAAAAGGCAAGATAGTAATATTGGAATTGGTGTGCTTGTGAAGTGTTTCCTGTTTTGCATTTCACAGCTTCAAAGAAACCTCAGGCTGAGCAACAAATATGGTGTTGTTTCTAACAGTTACAGTTACAGTAACAGTTAACTTTTTCCTCCCCACCACACAGCAGTCTGGTTCTAACATGCACTGAATTTGAGCTTTCATTGCCATCGTGAAATGCTAAATCTAGAGCACACACTGTCACTTCAAGTTACAGTTTGTGAGAGCATGTAGCAGAAAGAGGAAGAGAGAGCATATAAGGATAAAGAAACCACAAACACATGTCTTTTCATCTCATTGTATGTCTAGTTACTATAAAAACCAAGAAATTCCACAAGCTCAATCTCCTCTGAGGTACCAATAATCCCTCTTCCCTGTAATGCCCAAGCGGATTGCCTGATGTGAGGATGAACATTAATCAGAACTGGTGCCTGACGGATATTGATCAGAAGCTTCAGGGGGTAGCTGAGTTAGTCTGTACAGGATAAACTTAAACAACTAAAGGTCCGGTAGCACTTTATAGACTAACAAAACACGTGGATAGTATCATGAGTGTTCATGGGCACAGCCCACTTCTTCAGATGACCGGAGAGGAACAATACTTCTGGTAGCTGTTCCTCTTCAAAGATATTGTGCTGAGTCGCAAGCCATAAATACCACACAGGGCAGAGTCAGCGTTTTACCCATCCCTCAGAAAACAGCAGCCATGAAAGGATTAAAGCCTCTATCCCCCAGTTGCAATGCAATATTGACTGAATCCTCTTAGCAATGTACCTTCTGCCCTTGTGCTAGCAATTCTTGCTCTTTTCAGTGGAAGGGAGGTATCTGCTATAACCTGTGGGGCTAGTGAAAAGTAGCAAAGTGCCTTCTGTGTCCTACTTTTAGCCAGCTCCTTGACAAGGTCTGAAATGAAATCTACACATCTCTCTGTGTGTAAAAAGTGGGAAATAATTAGTTATCACTAAGGAGTCAGCTGCTCTGCTGGGCAATAATTTCCAGACCTCCAGAGGCCAGTCTGGTTCAGTGTAAATAATGTCCCAATACAATGAGTTGAAATCTTTTCTGCAGACCTCTGTCTTACCACAGTTCTTTAGTTGCCACCTGTACCTGACCTCCTCCCTCTTTAGTCCCCTGCAATGCAGGTAACTGTGCCCCTCCTCCTCCCACCCCCTAGCAAAGCCCTATCTCTTGCAATCATCTGATTTAAGTGAACATCCCAGTTTTTGTTTACTTCATAAAATAAATCGGTGGTTGGGGAGAACAGCCTGAAAAGGCCTCCCCTCAAGGCTCGGGATGAAGGGCTGTCTTTGGGCCCAGCACAAGGCACAAACAGGGACCTATGCCAATGGGGGGATGCTAGCAGCTTGGTGCCTATGGTCACCAACGCTGCTCAATCAGTGCCCCAGGGCTGTGAGCTGAACTACAGTTCCCAGTGTGCCTTGCTTTTGCCCTCTGTGGTACTTCCTGTTTATCTCAGGTTGTGGGGAGGGTGTGTCTCTGCCTGGCTGTGGGGGGGGGGGGGAGCCTCGGGCTTGCTGGGGAGTTACAGGGCTTCCGCAGGCTGGATAGAGAAGAGCAAGTCCTGTGGTAAAGGCTCACGGGCCCAGTGCTGCTGCTCCTGGCATTTCCTTTGGCCAAGCTGGGCTTCCCTGGGGCAGGGCTTTTGCTCACGTGTGGGCGAGGTGGGGCTGTGTCCAGGTCCCCTGCTTCTGTACCATGTTGATTTCATTTGTATCCCCCAGTCCAGACTAGAAGATCCCCCCCCCCCCTCAAACCAAGGCCATAAATATGCTCCACAGGGGTCTTTGCATAAGGTGCCCTCCTAGACAACATCCTTCAGGGGCAGTGCCTGGCATGGAGCACTAACCTCACACCCTTCGATGGTGCCCCAGGCAAACACAAGTAATGAGGCCCCATACAGAGGGACTCCCTTCAGGTAAACACTGGGGTTTACAGATTTGTAATGAGCCCTTTGTGCAAATGCTTCACAGTGATTTCATCTCATTTTTGCCTGCTTCTTGTGACCATCAAAACAGGACTGTGCATATTGGCTGGCCTGCATAACTCAAATCCAGGTTCTTTCACCATGTACAGCCTCTGGTAATCATACAGGTACCTCGTGAACATCAAAACAGGCCCATTTCCCCTCCATTGTTTCACGAAACTTTCTGTTGTCAAAGATGACATGAAACAAAACTTAAACTTCAAACAAAGGGAGTGTTTAGTTGCTAGACCAAGGAAGTCTGGAGAGATCTGGTTGTTATTCCCAACTCTGCCACTGGCTTGCTCTGTGACACCAGATAAATTATATAATCCCTCTGCCTTAATTTACACATCTGTAAATTGGTGGTAATTACCCATTTTGGTAAAATGTTTTTAGACTCTTACATGAAAGGCATCAAAATGTTCATATATTTGATCTCAGCGTCATAGCTGGAACTACTCCAAAGGTACCCTTTTCAGTACTTTAAGGCTCAATCTTTAACTCCTAGCATTTTAAAGCAAGGCCAAATCAGCTAATAGAAACATTTAGATTTAGACAAGTAAAAGATTTCTTATTTTTAAAAGGTACCCACTCATTTGCAATGGCACTAATGACATTAAACATATAATCAGTTACCCAGTCCTACATATTAATTGGTATCTGTGATGTGGTGATATTTTATTTTACTGAAAAAGTATAAGACATATTTTCTCCCTTCCTCTCTTTAGGATCTCCTTTATATCTGGTTAGTAACATTTACATAACAACCCCCAATCAACAGAGATAAGAAACTGGACAAAATATCTATGTTAAAGGTTAGATTTATTTATTGTTGGAACTTATCACCTAAGCACGCTTAGGCATAAACTTATTGTTCATTTAGGAAACTTCCCAGAGCTTTTCCAAAGAAGTTATTACACTTTGTTATACTTCCGAGGTGATTGTCACAAACTATATGTACTCTTAGTATGACTAAATCTGAAATTTCTGAAATTTCTTTTTATGTATGTTTGTTTTTTTTCTGGAAGCAGCTCTGTTCTTCTTTAAAGTAAAGGTAGTGAAAAATTTAAATAGTCTGAAATTTTGCTGGTTTCTTTCAAATAATTTAATGCTCTTATTTCTCCAAAATGGCTTTTTTCCTTATAGACACTAAAATAAGAAATAACAAAGAAAAGTTTGTTCAGGAGATGACAGATGAGTAGTAGGATCTTAGCTATAAATTGTCAGGCTATTTATATGTATTAACAAGCATCTGTGCATATGGTATAACTTTTTGTTAATATTTTTTAATCTCTTTAGCCAATATTAACTTTGTAATGGCTCCATCTTGTGGCTAATAGGTACAATTGAGGATTAACTTTCATTACAAGCTTTACTTTCAGTTTATTAATTATCTTTTGGCTCTACTTTTTCTCATTTTTCTTTTATAACCTCACAATGGGTTTTTTGGAAAAGCTAACTCCATTCAGTTGTACCTGAGTTATTCAAATATTTGTTTTTCACATACCGAAACGTTCTTCAGATATTTCTTTTCGCACTCTGATGTTGTTTGTGTTTCCTATAGATGTTTAAGAGTGATGTTGCTGACCAGCAGTTTAGCCTTGAAACTGCAATTAAAAACATGGATAAAATGTCCAGTGAGTTGAAGAAGCTAAATGGTAATTCTGAGTGCATCTATCATCAAACTAATGGGGACATGACTGAATTGGTTTATGCAGTGTTACTGTAGCCATGTTGGTCCCAGGATACTAGAGACACACGGTGGGAGGGGGAGATAATAGGTTTTATTGGACTAGCAGCTGGTGATGAGAGAGACTATCTTTCGAGTTCACACAGAACTCTACTTCAGGTCTGGGAAATGTACTCAGAGTGTCATAGCTAAATACAATAATTATTTAGTAGTAGAAGTTAACGCACGCTCCTGACAGCAAGAAGCAGTTGTGTCAAATTGCAGTGGGGGAGGTCTAGGTTGGATATTAGGAAAAACTATTTCACTAGGAGGGTGGGGAAGCACTGGAATGGATTATCTAGGGAGTTGGTGGAATCTCCATCCCCAGAGGTTTTTAAGGCCCGGCTTGCAAAGTCCTGGCTGGGATAATTGAGTTGGGATTGGTCCTGCTTCGAGCAGCAGGTTGGGCTAGATGACCTCCTGAGGTCTCTTCCAATCCTAATCTTCTATGATTTCATGAACACATATTTCAAGTGACCATTCACGATGAAGTGGCCCATTAACACCCCTCCAGTCACCAGGGAAAGAAACAGGGTTAGGAACGGAGGGGAAGGATTTGGGAACGGGTGGGTGATGTGCAGTGTCTCTATTGAGTCTTTCTATCTTTGCTAGAAACTAAAACTCATTAGATGAATAGACGCTGGGTTTATGGCTTTTTATAACAACCTGTAACTCATGCACTAACAATCCCCCCCTGCTGTCTTCCTTTCCCCTCCTGACTGGAGGGTTGTTAATGGACCAATTCACCTTGAATGGTCCCTTGAAGTATGTCTTCACTAGTTATGCTAAACAACCAGTTCTACCTTGTATTTCCCAGCTGCTATTGAACTTGGGCAGATTTTGTGACTCTGTTGTTCCTTCTATATCATGAAATAAAAATGTGTCCCATGTCATGAAAAAATAATAAAATATTTACTGTACAAAAAAGAGTATCATATTAACCAAACATGGAAAAGTCATGTTAGATACCAGTTAATTCTTCAGCAAGCATAGCTTCCTAACAGAAGAGAGATCCTAGCAAATTGTATTTAACTGCCTTGGAGAAATGGTATTACCAGCATTTAATTTACAGAAGAGTTGAATGATGGCTACTTTAAAAAGCTCTACAGTAAATTGCCACTCAGCCACATAATGTATATTATATAGTAAATATTCATGAGTGTATTCTGTACTTTTTTCTTACAGTGCAAAGCCAGCTGCTGCTCTGTGACCTTACTTTGAACTTCAATCATCCTGTGAAGACCACTGTTTCAAGGGAAGTAGAAGAGGAGAAAATAGAGTCTGAGGAATTGAGTAATTCTGTTCCATTAAATGCTGATGTTTCAATTACTAATTCTTCACTTTGAGCTATTAGAATTTCAGCATGGCTTTCTGCTCTAGATTTGCAGTGAGTGATGAAGGTTCTTAGCGAAACATCTCATTAAAGGAGGCAAGCGAAAGAGAAAACCTCATCAACATCTTGCTGACTTTTAGGTGTTTTTTGCTTTAATTAAAATAATACAAAGGCAAACAATTGGTCCATAGTCTATACATTTTCAAAATCCACTTTTTTTATTGAATAGCTGAGGTTGCTGAGAACGGTGGTATGCAAAACGAGATGGCTCAGGAAATTATTTATGGGACATGAAATCTTTCACATCTAGTTACCTGATTTGAATTGAGACCAGATTGTTACCAATGATCTACTTGCCGCCTTCACTACAAACCTATAGCCATGAATAAAATAGCAGGTGACTTCTTGAAAGCCATCCCTCTGCCTGTCATGACCCCCTAATGCACCCAGCTACAAGATACTAACAGAAGGGTAAGGCTGACAAACTTAGATGCAAAACTCAAATCATGCAAGTTTCAGAAAATGGAATTAAATATAAGATCTTAGGCAAATAATGGACTAGTACTGTTCATTATTAAGTCGGTGGGAAAAGCTCTGTGGCCTTATATTTATAACTGATTCTGAATTACAGTTTATATTTTAAAACAGACAGTGTTTTATAAAAAAACATGGACTAGGCACCTATCCCAGGCCTACTTGTTAGCCCCACCAGTGCTTAGTTATTTGCTTTCTGGGCAGTGAGTTTGGGTGTAGACCTGGGACTAGAATTGCCACACCAGCTAAAGGTAAAGACCAGGCTGAAGCAATCTGCACTGAAGGACAGGAGCAAAATTTCTAAAGGGGAAATTAGGAGGTTCTGAACAAAGGTAATTCTAGGAGAAAGTAATCTGGAGAGGCCAGTGTGGATGGGTGGTTGCAGTGAGATGCCATTTGCACTTGTTTAGAGGTCCAGACGGTGGCACCTACTGAGGGACGGAAGAAGTCCACTTTCTCTTTACCTGCATCAAGAGAGTAGAACTCTCTCATGGTGGTTGAGCCATGTCATGTATCAAACCGGGTCAGACCTGATGCTAGGCTGTTGGATGTTTGTCTTTGAATGTGGAGCTGTTTAAATGTACTGGGTTCCAGGGAAAGAACAGTTTTTGAGAAACAGAAAGAAGGGAAACCGAGACACAGAAAGGGTCTATCACCAGATGAGGAGACCCAGTTACACTTACATTTTAAGAGCCTTTTCTTTGCAGAAAGGTGTGGGTGCAAGGTAATACATGGTTGGGACCCCAATATATGCAGGAACCAATTTGGGAATGGAAGTTGTCTCTAGATCACGTAGAACAGGGAATATACACCATCTAGAACAGCAATGGGCAAGCTGGAGTAGTGAGTTAGCCACACGGATGGCCCTCCATCTCAATGGGCCCACAAGATTGTCATAACGAGGATGGTCTCCTGGGATAGGGCTGTTCTGCTAACTGCACTTGCGTACCTAGAATTTGTGTGGTGTGCCAGTGGAACTGCAGTGGCGCTTTGGCTGCAGAGGGAGCGCACGGCTCTCTCAGTCAATAACGTGCACAATCAGCATGCACCTCATTTCACGTGTCCATGGTTTACGGGGGTGTCACTTCAGTAATTCTGGTAGAAAAACAATTACTCGGGTGGAAGCCAGCAGAATCTGGCAACCCTGCATGTGGGCAATGGTAAACAAGATGTCTTGTGGGCCACACATAGAAACCCGATGGGCTGTATGCGGCCCATGGGCCACAGGTTGCCTACCACTGATACAGACTATTAAACTAAAAAGTCACATAGTTCATACCATTATAATAAACTAGAGATGTTAAATATCAGTTAATTGAATAGTTGAGTAACCTCATGACATTTTATTGGTTAGTTGACTATTCTATAGGCCCCGGGGACAGCAGCCACTGGATCAAAGGCAGTAGCACAGTGTGCCAGGTGGGAGCTGGTCCATGAGGGGAGACAGTTTAAAAACCAGCTCTCCTCATGGACCGGCTGCCTGTCACCCTTTGCTGCTGCTTCTGAGAGAGAGGCAGCAGCGCGGAGTAGCAGCAGTCCCTGTCTAGGGGCGGGTCTCAGCTCCTGGACCCAGCACAAGCCAGAACTGAGCTGGGCTGTCTGCCCGCCTGGCTTTTAATACACTTAAATGCAGATCTGAAATGGGGGGTAGGTCCTGGACCCAGTGTGAGCCAGGAGTGAGCCAGGCTATTGGCCAGCCTGCTAAAAAATTTACTGGCAGAGAGGGAAGGAGAGGGGAATGCGTGTAGTCTATAGCATTAACCTATAAGCTTTTTCCTTATTGGTTAATCGGTTAATTGACTATACTATTACATCCCTATAATAAATGTAACCATAAAGAGCGTAGGTTTCTACTAAAAAGTGGAGTGTGAAATATGACATGTTTTATTGATTCAATTTACACACGATTTTTCTAATTTTATATCAATGTACATAAAATATATCAACGTAAACAATCCAATCTTTCAATAAGAATAACAGTCATTAGCAGTTTCACTGTACTGTACAAGCATTACATGGACATTTATTGACTTCCATTTGCAGCTTAATGAAATTGGTACCGTCAAATTGCCCTGAACAGTAGTTTGCATAGTTTTGCTTTGTGACTAAGCAGTGTAAAGCGGTGCTACATCCACCACGTGTGATCCTGCACATGCGGGGTGAGCCTTTCACATGCGGGAGGCATGTTGGAGAATGGCATCATTCACATGAAGAGTTTTCATGCAGTGGTTTGAACAATGGAGAGTAATAAATACGCTGTAGGAAGTATTTTGCAAAACTGTTCTTTTGAAAAACGCACTTTCAAATGAGAGAATTATCATTTTGTCATTAAAACCAAAAGGAATTTTAATTCATCATTTCAGTTCATTGAAGCAAATGGAAATATGAAGTTTGTATGTTCTGGCGGACTGTTGATCCCAGACATGGAGCTTTCTTCTACATGTATCCTGCAGCATAGGTTAACATGCATTGGTTTCTTGAACCTCGGTCTTTTCCATCAATCAGCAGAAGGGGTGTTCTTTGAAAGTAAGCAATAATTTCTGCCACCGAAGAAAAATCCTGCAGAATAAAAACCAAGGCAGGGGGGAGAGTGTTGCCAGAATTCTCACTACTTCTCAAACTGAAGGGATAGTATTTATTTAGACCTTGGCTATTTCATGCTCTCCTGTTTTAGGGGAACTGCTGTACTCGAATAGATCATTAGGTTACTTACCACTGCATTACAATTTGCTTCCCCTACTGGTCTTCCTATCTTGAATATCTCCATGGAATTTAAACACTCTGATCCAAAAATTCACCCACCCAATGAAATTGTGAAGTATTATAAATTTTTCTTGAATGTGAGTCAGGAGGCCTGGCTGCGCTCTTAGCTACACCAGTGTGTATATGGAATCTCTCTAGTGAAGTAAGTGACATTCTTCTTGATAAATTTGCCGGTGACCGGTAAAGGGACAGATGGTGATACAAAGAAAGAAACATACTGTACCTCTTTTCCTTTCAGGCCAGTTCCTAACAAGTACACTTGATTTTGCTCCTGGTAACGAATCTGAATATTGTATACTTTATCTTTGTATAATACCATCAGTACGTATGGATGTGTGTTCGTTTTTCTTGAGCTGTCTCTCACCAAGAACGTCCCATCCTAAAAGAGCACACATGAAAATCAAATACATTTTTGACCACCACAGCAATCACATAAGTAGAATGCTGAGCTTGTTTTTAAATGGACCGTGAGTCTGGATTCTAGTTGTTCAGAAAGAAAGCAATTGCCACCACCACTTTCAAAGGTTAGATGATTTCTTAAAGGAAGAAGCAACACACAAACAAAGCCTTGCATTTGGCTATCTAAAATGTCCAATTTCAAAGGTTAGTTCAAATGCTGAAATAGTAATTTTAGAGAGAAATTGTACTCCAACGTTGAGATACTTAGCAAAGTGCTGTGGGTGATGTTCTGGTCTTAGTGAAGTCAATAGCAAAACTTGCATTGACTTCAGAGAGGCTGGGATTTCAGCCCAAAAAGTGAAATGCACTGGTGTGTTGGGGACTTTTGTACACATCTGAAAGGAATGCCGTCTAAGGCACTCAGAGGTTTAGACAATCTTGGAGTGTTCTAGCTCGCTGCAAACAGGGAGGTGGGGCCTCCTCCATCAGGGAGGGAAATGAAACAGGCCTCTCCCAGTGAGTGTGGGTCTTAAATATTTTTGGGAGAAAAGGAATAGCTAGAGGGATGCCACTTTCTTACATAGAAGATCTTGCCTCTCAGACAAAAGTTTGTTGAACTCCCTAGTCTATGAAGCTCTTCTCACTCATTGCTCCATCTTACATATATAATTTATACTAGGTGACTTACCTGGTGTTGCCAATGGTGCGGAGGGTGCAAGAGTCAGAGCAGGGCCTTGGGGATGTGTGTGTGGGGGGGGGTCAGGCTCAGGGTGAGGTGTTGAGGAGGGCTCAGGGTACTGGCTGGGGATGTGGGTGTGTGTGAGAGCGAGGATTGGGGGTGAGTAGAAGCTCAGGGTGGGTGGGGGGGTGCAGGAGTCAGGCTGGGGGCTCAGGGAAGGGAGTGAGGATTCAGGAATCAGGAAAGGGGATTGGGAAGAGGGGGAGGAGAGTTCAGAGCAGGTGGGAAATGCAGCACAGTAAGGGGGGGCAACCTGCTTGCCAGCTTGTCCCGGCGGGGGAATGCGCATGCCATCCTCTGGCTTCTCCTGGGATCATCCAGGAGTGGCGTGGGGGAGCAAGGCCAGGGCAGAGGAGGCCCAGGGCAGGGGGGTCCACATAGGTCCCACCAGTGCTCCCCAGTCCTGGTTTGGGGAGCAGAGAGGGGGCAACACAGACTGGCTGGGGCTTTGGCACACTGGGTGACTCGGCAGTGTTGAGGGGAGGGGTGTGGCTCCCCCGGGGATTACTGGGGCTTCTCCCCTTCCATCCTGTGAGGCCTTCTCCACTCATCTAGCAGGGCTTTTTCTCCCCTCTGCCCCCAACCCGTCCTGCGGAGCTTTTCTGCTTCCATCTGGCAGGGCTTTTTCTCCCCTCACTCCCCTGTCTGATGGGTCCTTTTCTCTCCCCTGTCTGATGGGGCTTTCCCCACCCCCATCTCCTCTCTGGGAGGGGCCTTTTCTCCCTCTCCCATCTGACTGAGGCCTTTCCTTCCCACTGCTCTGGTGCTGTGGCCGTGGGCCAAAGGTGAGAGGGATTTGGAGCGGGGGCGGGGCAGGACATTTACCCTGTCCAGTGGCCAGCATGATGGTCCCAGCCCAAGCCGGTCATTCTCTTGGTGGTGCAGCTGCCCCCAGTGGTCACCCAGCGGTATAGTTTCTACCCAGCACTCACTGCCCCCAGTGGTCACTGTGAACATAGAGTCCCTCCAAACAGACCCCTCCCTGTCCATGTATGGAAAACAATCCCATTCAAAACACTTCCCATTTTCCCAGCACAACCAAACCCTGACCTTGGTTTAAGTTAAGATAAGAGGAAGCTGCATACCGAATTTGGGGGTCCTAGCTCTTACCGTTTAGGAGGAGTTCTTGAACAAGTGAACTCACAGACAGATGGACAAAGAGACAGACAGATGCACATTTCTAAAATATATGCTTAGGTTACCATAACTCCCAGCTTTAAAACTTTTGCACCCTAAATGGGTCTGGGGCCTGGGCGTGGCTGCTTTTTTTTGCATAACTCTGGGTCCAGACTTGCCTATTTGATCACCTCTGCCAAACTACTGAAGTACAAAGATTTGTATTACCCTTGTGCTGCCACAGGAGTACAAAGAAAGACCAGGACATCTATTACTAAAATAGAATCTAATCTTTTGTCTGCGTGGGGTGGGTGTTCTGTTGGGGTCATGTTTCCATTGGGCTTCCTGCTTGTCAGTCAAAGGACAACTTGCAGATTGCCCCTGTGTTGAAGTCAGGGAGATGCACAAATCCCATAATCCCCCAGTCCACAGTAGGGAAGAGTCACAAACTATCCCCTTGAGCCATGTGAAGGGGTTACACACTAAGAGAGGATATAGAATATGGGATAAATGGCCTTTGGGGATCAGTTGAGTTCGGGTCTGAGGAGTTGATCTTTGCTGTCTTATTTGCAGACTCACCCCAATGCAGGTGGTGAGTTCAGACTTCATGGTATGTGTGTGGACTGTATCATTAGAATAGTTTGAAAAAAGGGCCTATTTATACTTACTCACTTCCATACTGATCCAAGTTTTTGGTAGCCCTCTGACCATGCACTGCCAATCTGAACACTGTATGCTTGATCAGTCTGAGTGCCTTTTTGTTTGTGTGACTGTAAAATTGTGTGTGTGCGTGTGTGTTGAGGCAGGGAGGTAGTGGTGGTATTCACAAATAGGATGTGCCACCTGATTTTGCAGGCACATCTCAAGGAAATCTGAACTAAAATCTCTTTATGAAAAATGTGCATTCATGCCCTTTTTCCATGTGCTTGCAAAGACAGATACCAGGATACAAATCATTTAAACAACACGTCAAGTATTCCCATAGCCATGTAAGGGCACCTGCTAGCACTGTACCTTATTTATCTTCCTAAGAGATGCTTCTGCTTCCTGCCGGCTGATGTCTTCAGCGTACCACTCTGTGTTCAGTGAGTCCTGAAATGTTTTTAGTTTATGTTGGGGGAGGAAAAGAGGAGAAAGATGGCTATCAGAAAATTCATTTTTGTGAGTTTATAAATGTGCATGCACAGACATAGAAAAGAATGTAAATGTGGGGAGGGGAAGTGGTGTGTTCTCAGATGCAGGGATGAAAGATGGCAGCATGTTTAGTTCTGACCTTGTTCTGTTCCAGCACTCTCTGAAGTTGTTTGCATGTGCTGCCACTTTGCTACCATGGAAACCAGAGACCTGAGGACTCTAGGGGTTTGATAAACATTTCGTTTCCTGTGACTTTTCTTTTGTTGTGTCCAGATGAGTCACAGACATCATAAGTCTCCTATTTTTGTCATCAACTGAGCCTAGGGTTCTGGCTTGCTCTCCTGCACTAAACACATGCACACACAAATCTGCCCTACATGACCACTCAACAGATCAGCACAAATCAGGTGCTTAGGGGAGGTAATTGTCCAAGAAATATGGAGGTTGGCTTATTTGAGAGGAGAAATGAGGTATGTCAGGGCAGCTCTGAAAGACAGGAAATGGACTACAGGTTGAACCACTGTAAACTGGGACTCTCTGATCCGGCCGGAATACTGATGTTCCAAGACCAGAGAGTCCAAATGGAGGGTTGGTGGCTGGGAGCCCTGTGGGCCAGCAGCAGGGCTGCCTGGCAGAGCCAGGAGCCCAGCATGTGGCGGTGGGGCCAGCAGCAGAGAGGGAGCTGGGAGGGAGGCCAGCAGCCAATCCAGGGCTGGGGGAGAGAGGGGGGCAGTAGCAGGGGGACCAGAAATGTCTTTCCCTCATCTGGCTAAATCCCTCATCTGGGACCGGTCAGGTCCTGAAGGTGCCAGACCAGGGAGGTCCAACCTGTAGTAAACTTCACTTTAGCTTTTGATTGTTTCACCACACTTTCCACTGTATTTTCACTCCTCTTGCTTGGTAAAAAACAGGTAAGGAACAGAGGTTGGGCATTGCAAGGCAAACCATATCAAATGCATCAGCGTATCCCTGGGGTGGGGAACTGTTTTTCTGTCACAAGCCATTAACAAACAGAAAACTCAGTTGTGGGCCTCTCACCCGTGTAGGGTGCATGGAGGGAAAGGTGGGGCTTCAATGTGGGCCAGATGAAATTAAGTAATGGGCAGGATCTGGCCTGAGGTCCATAGGTTCCCCAACCCTGGTGTGTACCAAAAAATAACTGCTGAATAACAAACCAAGTTAGGGGCAGGGGGAACCCAACAGTTTCCTGGTTAGCTGATATGCTATGCAGAGGGACTAGGATTAATGTCTGTCACATACATGACTCATGTCTGCCCATGGTCGGGGCCACAGTCTAAAGGGGAAGACATGTCATTACTCCACACATCTCCTGTGGCCCACCAGTCCCTGGCCCTGGAGCTGCTGTGCTCTCCCTGCAGGGAGTTCTCTACGTGAGGGGAGCCGTGGAGAACTGTCCTTCCCTCAGCATGTCCAGCCACTCTCCCGGGCAGGTGGGCCCAGGCGAGGAGCAAGATGGAGCCACATTTCATGTGGCCGATGCCCGCCACTCCTGGTTGTGGGTGAAGGCAGCGGCAGGCTGCCCCCTGCCTGGGCCCAGCTCTGGGGGACAGGGGCTGTGTGAGCCAGAAACATGCTGGGGTTAGAAGGGCTCTCTCTGAGGCAGCCACACTGCTCACAGCAATGACCCTCAGCAGCTGGCATGAGAGGTGGCTGGTTCCATCTTTTTGTCTCTCTGCCCAGCCTGGCTGCCAGAGTCAGGGGTCGAGCACGTAGGGGCAAGCACAGCTGGAGAAAGGAGCCGCCTCTGCTTTTCCCCCAGCAGGCCAAGTGAAATTGGGTGGGAGGGCACTTAATCCCGTACACGCCTCCCCCCCCCAAATGCGTCGCTGATGTGATACCTCATTTTCCTCCATGCTTGGTGGCTGCACAATCTGCCTGTTAGGAATTGGTAATGGTGGTCTGCCATCCGCTGGGCCTTTTGAAGCAGCTCTATTGATGTTACCTTTAACGTTGTGGAATAAATTTAAATTAAAAACAGAACAATAAAACTTGGTTTATGGAGCAGATACTAGAATTTAGTTTGGACTTTGGACTCAGTTATACCTAGGCCTATTTAAACTAATTGGGGAGCATAAGGAACCTCAGAGTGGGTGAAAATTATACTCCCACCTAATGTAATT
This sequence comes from Pelochelys cantorii, assembly GCA_032595735.1. Classification (NCBI taxonomy): domain Eukaryota; kingdom Metazoa; phylum Chordata; order Testudines; family Trionychidae; genus Pelochelys; species Pelochelys cantorii. The sequence goes on from CM064340.1 coordinate 36,926,698, forward strand.
GATAATCTGACCTATCTTTAAGTAATGGGACAAATTCATCCTTGGTATATCTGAGAGCCACTCCCAGGGATTTTAAGGGAATTGCATTAGCTACGGAAGCCTCAAAGACAGCTGCACTTGAAATAGGAATTAAGATGATCAACAGTAACACAGTTATTTAATTAGGAGAGTATCTCCAGTTACCGTAGCTACAGCTAACCTAAACTGCTACAGTTACAAACAGTAGCGCTGCACTGTTACAGATGCATAAAATTGCATTGGAGAGAGAAAGAATTTGCTGCTTTTTTCCTTGGTGGAAACCTTGAACAGCTGTATTGGTAACAGCGACCAGTGTTGAACACTGATTGTTATGCCAAGAAATTGATTTCCAGTGTTGCTTATTTTTAATTACGGTAATTAAATATGTAGCTGAGACTAACTTAATTTTGACTGGGAAATACCTTTCTCATTGGAAAAGGTATCGGAAGAGCATTATTCAGATCTGAAACATTCATTGCTTTTTTTCTTACCATCACACAAATCATTATTGGAATGATGTAATCACATGGGACCTTCAGAATGAATGTAGTCCATTTATGTATTCTGAGACTAGTGCTTATAAACTACACCTCTAGAGTACATCTGCACGGCAGGACTGAAGCCGAAATAAGCTACGCAACTTGAGCAATGTCAATTCTGTAGCTGACGTCAAAATAGCTTATTTTGGCTTTTGGCGCTGTCTACGCAGCAGGAAGTGCAAGGAGGAGCACTCTTCCTCCAACTTCCCTTACTCCTCATAAAATAAGGGTTACAGGAGTCGGAGTAAGAAGTCCTCCAACTCGCCATTATTTTGACATTATGTTGAAATAACTGCTTGTAGTGTAGTTATTCCAAAATAACACTGTCAATTATAACACTGTCAGTTATTCTGAAATAACACTGCTGTGTAGACATAGCCTGAGGGTATGTCTAGACTACATCTTTTTGTTGGAAAAAGCTACGCAAGATGCGGTCCGTATTTTGCGTAGCTTTTTCCGATATTTTTGTTGGAAGAGGCTTTTCCGACATTTGGCCTGTATAGACTGGGCCAAATGTTGGAAAAAAACCTCGTAGAACAAGGAATACAGTGGCTTCTGAAAGAGTGCATTTGCTCTTCCACAAAAAAAAAGCGGAAGAGCAAACAAGTTCCCTGGATGTGGAAGAGTTTTTCCGGGATACCTCCGGTATCCCAGAAAAACTGTTTTGTCTAGACATACCCCTAGTAAGGTAAAGAGTTAGGTTAGATTTTGTCAGTGCCTTAACTAAAAAGATGGAATTGCCAAATTTTAACAAGGAAAAATACCCACCGTGAACATAGACTAAATGAACTAAAAAAGGTAACTAACTAGTTCTTAAAGAGGTCTGAAAAAGGTAAGCGTCTCTCATAATGTGGAAGCAGCAATTTTGTAAAACAATGTCTAAAGCGTGGCCCTCAGAAATCCTTGTGGTGCTGCCGCGCGTGGAATAATGAGAAAGACCAAGGAACCTAACATTAAAATAAAATGCACTCTTTAGGCTTGGTGGGGTGGATGTTCACCTCCCTCCACTATCCCCAACAGTATCTGACAGTTCTTTATGGCTATTAAATCCAGAAGCTGAGTGCCCATGACAGACGCTGTGCAGTGCAACCATAAGACATCCTGACATTTGGAGAGAACATCTAGGCGCACCGAGTACAAACCTTGCTGAAAGCGTGGCGGTAGTGATCCACTTGAAGAAATGTTGTTAGTACTGCAAAAGAAATCAATGAAACTGATGTTTAGTGCAGGTAGGATATGTAGCAATCACCATACTATTTAATGTTTTAAACTGTGGCTGCTCCCAGAGGCACGGACCCACACTGGGGTCCCGTTGGGCCACGAACATGGAAGGAGATATAGTCCCTGTCCTCAAAGGTTTCCATTCTTCTTTCTTGATAGCAACCAACACTGATAAAGGCATCCTGCTCTGCCTCCTATGACATTCACATGGCAGTTAAGGCCAGTCCTAACTCTCCTCAAGGACAGGTGCCTGGAGAGAAGATGCAGAGGGGTAGAGGATTTCGGGGAGCTGCAGAGGGGTTATTGTAGAGGGGGAGGGGCAGGAAATGCACAGGGTGAAGAAGGGAGGAGACAGGCTGGCATAAACCTGCCGGACATGCTCAGTCTAGGGCTTGATTGTCTGAACAGGCCCATTGGGAGACGGATGAACGTTCCCCCATTTCTGAAAGAGGAAACTCCCCATGGACAGGAATGGGAAAACTGACCAGCTTCTAGATACAAAATTGTTCCAACAATGGCTATTAGCCAGGATGGACAGAGAAGGTGTCCGGAGCCTCTGTTTGCTAGAAGTTGGGAATGGGGCGACAGGGAGGGATAACTTGATGATTCCCTGTTCTGTTCATTCCCTCTGGGGCACTAGGCATTGGCCGCTGTCGGAAGACAGGACACTAGGCTAGATGGACTTTTGGTCTGACCCTGTCTGGCTGTTCTTATGCGGATAGTCCATGGCACTACTCCTCCTAGAGGGACCAGTTCTGGATTAGTAGAATTGAAACCTAATTTCCCCCCTAAAGAACCTCTATCTTTGTTGGGTTTCCAACCCATCTCTCTCTTTCCTCATAAGGTGAGTATGAAACAAAACTACCCACACGTACTCATTTGGGGATTTCCCCCAAATTCTCCCCCCTTCCCTGGCTTTGTCTTTGGCTGAAGAACATGCCTCATTCCAACATTCAAGTTCCAGGAGATGCAAAAACTTGACAGTAGCTGTGGCAGTGATTGAGTTCACACTTCTAGCCTCATTGGTGCAACGGCTTTGCAGGCTTAGTTTGTTTCCTTCTGCTCCTACTGAGCTATTCAATTCCTCTTTTTATAAGATCTACAAAGGCTTTCTCAGCTTCCTATGAGAAATTTCTATAATTGAAAGCAGGGCTCTTGGCAGCTCTGGAGTCCCAAAATGACAGCAACCAATGGCAAGGATGAGTTTATCAGATCTTATCTCTTTTTCCCAGAAAAGTTTTATCTAACTAAGAATTCATTACCAAGGGCTTCACTCCTCCTGTGTGCACATGAACCTCTCTTTAGATGTACTACAAAAAAGACGCTGAGACTAAAGTGTATATTACTATGCACTATTACTATAGTGTCTTAGACTCTGCTTTTAAGAAGAGGCATCTGATTTTAAAATCCAACTTTTGACATCTTAAGGCTTAACTCTTCTTTTAAAACAGGAAGTGAGTATCCAAAAGTCCAGCTGAAGTTAGTGAGAACTGCAAGTGCTTCGTAATGCCTAGAATTCCCCTTCTGAGATCAGGATCCCATTGAGAGAGGCACTGTACCGATGTATAACCAAAAAGGGTTTACAATCTCAATAGACAAGGCAGAAAAAGAATGGGAGAAATGGATAAATGCCTTTAGCTGGGATGTCAAAGATGAAGGACCCCAAATTAGAATCTAATTGTAGCTCATACCAAAGAGGTCCTAATACAGTCTTTTGTTAGGCCTGGTCTACACTGGGAGTTAGGTCAAACTGAGCCACATTAGGTAGAATTTATAAACAATGAGTCCACACCACCAAGCCCGTTCTGTTGACTTTAAATGCAGTTAAAGTCGATTTTGGCAGTTTTGCTTTTCACAAGGAGTATTGCTAAATTTGACCTTGCATAATCAACTTTACGATAGTGCAGACACAAGGCTGTGAAAGCCAAAGTTCTTTGCCTCCAGGAGGTTTCTCACAATGCCCCGTGGTGACCGCTCTGACCAGGATTTTCAACTTTACTGCTCTTCAGGTGAACAGGAAAAGCCTGAGGAAAATTTGAATTTCACTTCCTGTGTGGCCAGCATGATAAGCAGACCTCAGAGCAGGTCACACACCTGAGCAGCTCACCTACCCATGAGTTCCCAGGGTGGCAGATGCGCACCACCATGGAGTGTTCAGGTGCTGTGTGGGGAGAAGAGTCTGTTCTTGCAGAACTATGAACTGCCAAAAGGAACACAAATATTTATGCAGAGATTGCAAAGGGCATGGAGGAGGAAGGACACCTCAGGGAAGCCCAGCAGCGCTGTGTGAAATAAAGGAGCTGAGGCAGTCATACCAGAAGACAAAGGAGGCAAATGGACAGTCTGGATTATTGCCTCAAATGTGCCTCTTCTATGTGCAGCTGCATTCAATCTTTTGAGGGGGGGAACTTGATCAGCTTTCCTAACCAGCTCAGGGATTCCTCCCAAAATATTCTCTCCTCTGGCCACCTCAGACAGTAGAGTGGAGGACAGCATGGATGAGGAAGAGGAGGAGGAGGAGGAGGCATATGCTAGTTGCTCAACTTAAGTGCTTTGCAGGATAGTACGTTCACAACCTTCTGAGATTCTGCTTCAGTCTGGCAGACCCTGCATACGCTCCAGACATACTCCACCATAAGTCTCACCATGATTAATATGATTGCCATAATGCTTTGATGCCCAACGGGATCCATGAGGAATCCATCTAATGCTGTTATGATGTCTGCATGGGTAACCAGGGGAAAAAGGGGCATGAAGAGACTGTTTGCCGTTGCTTTCAAGCAGGGGGGAGAGGGAGGAGACAAGTGCATTATGGGGCACTGACGACATGTACCCAGAACCACCCGCTGCACAGTTTTGGTCCCAGGATGCAATGGGAGCATAACCCAGAATGCAAAGGAACTGTGGGATAGCTACCCACAGAGAATCGCTCTCAAAGTTGATGGTAGCCACCTTACTGGGCATGCATTACTTCGAACTCTTATACAAGGTGGGAACATGCACCTTTGACTTTACAAAATTGGGTGCTAAAAATCGACCTTAACACATTCTACCTTCTCTCGTAGTATAGTTATGGCCTAAATGTAGAACTAAGAGAGGAGTCTTCCTCAGCTTCTCCTAGTGTATCTGATACATATTGTCTGTATGTTTGGATTATATAGAGATTTAAGAACTTGTGGGTGATGGCTTTAAAGCACCAGGGGATTCCTCTAAGATGGTGGATACAGCCCAAGGCAAGCAGAATGGAACCAAAGATCTGGCCTTTAGATATTGAACTTATTAGGTAGTAATCTTTAGAGTCTTGTACAGCACCCTACACAGTGTCACTCCTCAATAAGTAATAATACACAATGAATACAATAACTAGTGCCACAAACCTGTCTGCGTATGATCCAGGCATGCTTTTGGATCCGGAAGGAATGTGTTTAGGTGGCGGCTTGCCAGACCTTGAAGGGAACGTGTTGGAGCTGAAGGGGGGCAAAGGTTGCTGTGGCATTAGTCTCTGGGACGTTGCTGTGAAGAAGAAAAACAGAGCTAGCTAAGAATATGAGCATGAGGTTACCACAGGGACTCTTAAAAGCAGCTTGTAAAAAGGGGTGAAGTGAATTAATAGTATCACACCTCAGAGGGCTGTCTAATCTGATACAAGCAATGGAGCAATCTGTCATTAAATGCCTGTCAGAACTATACACTGGGTCTCTGAATACTGTTGATAGTAGAAGGTTTCTCTTGTATTCATTTTAGAGGTGGAAAATTCAGTAGAAATGTTTTTGCTTCTGAACTTCTAGATAAGTTACAGTCCATCTTGAGAAACCGTTTAGCTAACACATTACATTAAACATATAGACAATGTCCCCCAAGTCAGCTTTCTCTGCCATGGCATTGCTGACCATTGGATTTGAGATTCCTGTTTCTCCTCCTCCTCAGGGATTTGTGTTCTGACACCACCTTCACCCCATGAATCATTAGACAAGTGGGTGACCACACCAAGCGATGACAGTATGAGACACTCTCCTTTGGCACTACTCTCAGCCCAAGCTGGTCTGACAGGGAGGGTGGGGAATTCAGAACGTGAATTCAGATCCGAATGGTGTCAATGGCCTCAATTTTTAATGGGCTGAACCAAAACTCAGATTTAGTCAACCTTAGACTTTGACATGTTAGAAAGCAAGAGGTGAATTTTGCAGCTTTGGCCCATATCCATTAGCTTTATTATAAACCATTACACAGCATCTCAGTGGCACGTGGGGCTAATTTATAAATGCTAGCATTGTTATTTGAGCTGGATACTAATCTCTGTGCTCACATGAGTCATCAGAACTATCTTCACGTGACATCAATAACACTCTGTGTGAAGATGGAAACCAGGGTTTGGCCCATTATCTTACAGAAGATCAAGAGGCCAATAGGTTTTAATTCCTGCTTATTAGGTGCCCTGTGCAAGTATCTGTACAGATATATACTGAGTTTAGGGTTATAAAATTGTAATGCATTTAGATAAGTATAGGAAATACTGGCTAAGTGGAAGAAATTGTTGATGTGCTCCAGCTCCCTGTGTTCTCTGACGTCATTTCTTAAATCTGCATGAGATTTTTGGAAGATTTCTACCAGAAGCTAAATTATGCAATGTTGGCTTTTCTATTTCACAGTAATGACTATACGTAGATCTGCTCAGAGTTTCATTTGAGCTTCTTAAGAGAGAAAGAGGGAGAATGTAGAAGAAGTGTTTAAAGCACTTACGCTCATCTTCTTCCTGGGGAAAGAGAAAAAAAACAACAACAATAAGCACTAAGAGGTTTATAATATCAGAACTCTTAAAAATATTCTTTTTACTAAACCAGATAAATCAGGGGATGCAGGTAATCCAAGATGGGCTGGCTACATTTACCTAAAGGACACTGAAATATCTGTCTCTGGGTACGTCTAGACTGCAAGCCTCTTTTGAAAAAGAGCGTCTAGACTACAACCAGTACTTTCGAAAATGCAAGCTGCTTATTCGAATGAGAGCACCAACGCAGTCTGGATGCTCTCTTTTGAAAAAACACAGTTTGCATTACATAGAGCCTTTTTTCGAAAGAGCACTTTCGAAAAAAGGTGTTATTTCTCGTAAAACAAGGTTTTCCACGGTTGAAAAAACTGCCGCGTTCTTTCGATTTACTTTCAAAAAAACACGGTAGCAGTCCAGATGCAGGGGAAGTTTTTTTGAAAAAAGACCACTTTTTAGAAAAAAAACCCCTGTAGTCTAGACACACCCTTTGTGAAACACCATATTTAGTTTTAAAATTGTGGTACTGGGGCAAGGAAATCACGTCTTGATTTCCAAAAGTGAGTACAGGTTGAATCGCTAAAATCTGGGACTCCCTGGTTATGTAACATCCATGGTCCAAAGGGACCATGGATATTGTTGGACCAGAAAGTCCTGGCTGGCTAGGTTCAAGGGCTGGGCTGGTGGTGTGGAGCACAGCCCCAGTGATAGCAGGGCTGCCATCTTAGGAAGAACTGCCCCTGGCTGGGGTTGGCAGCGGGGAACACAGCCCCACCAGGGAACACAGCCCCAGCAACAGTGGGACCGGCACAGTGGCCAGTACCCGGGAGCACGGCCCGGACTGGAGCCTGGAAGTACATCCTGGTCTGGCAGTGAGAGCACAGCCCCAGCTGGGGTCAGTGTGCTGCGGAGCGCAGTCCAGGCCCTGGCTGTGATGGGGAGCAGGGATGGGTCTGTGATGGGGAGCAGAGATGATAGCTGGGAGGGGAGCCTTGACCTCCCCTGGTCTGGCAAACTGTCATTCGGGATGATGGTCCTGCCTGTTGTGATTTCGGTGCCTCAATATCTGGGTGCCTAAACTGAAACTTAAAGAAGTCGGGGGGAAGAACCTCAGCTGAGATACATTTTCATCATTTTCAAGAGGTTGGCACCCTCTGAAAATCAAGTTCCCTTAAGATATATCAAGTTGCGGAGCCCAAAACTGAGGGGAAGGGCAAAATCACACATTACTTAAAAAGTAAAAATCTAGGCCTAGACTCTTTACAATGCCTCTAATATTTAAAGTAATGTATCTAGGGATTAAACTGCTCTGGAGGAAATTCATGTGGAAAAAAATGACAAAAAGTGAAGCCTGCGCTAGGAAGGCGCAACAGTGGAATGGCAGTTACAAACAGCTCGAGAAGGGAGGTTGTTCATAATTGAAAATTGTGTAACTGCGAACGAAACGTTGTGCTTCCTCTTTCAAAGTTAACAACAGCTCCTTGACTTAATACTCACTTTCAGACTTTACCGTGAGGAAGAAAAATGCTGTTTTTTAACCATTTTAATTTAAATGAAAGAAGCATAGAAACAGTTTCCTTGTCAAATCTTTTTTAAAAGTTCCCCTCATTTTGCGTAGTTGACATCTGGCACAGTCATGTGCGGTGCCATATTTTTGTGTCTCTTCTGCCTCACGGTGCACTTCTGATTTCAAATGAGATATGTGTGGTTGAGGAATCAGTGTGTAACTCTTGTATTCTAAACGGTGAGGTTCTCCTGCAGGAGTATTAAAGGAACTACAAGTTGGATCTCTCTGGTCCGGCTCCCTCAGGAACTGACCAGTCCCAGACAAGGGAGTTTTCTGGACCAGGGAAGGTCTGGGGTTGGAGGTGCCAGTCTCTTTGCTGGGCTCCTTTCCCCAGCTACCTGGCACCACTACCCTCAGCCCCCTAGATATGGCAGCCCTGCAGGCTCCACAGCCCCATGAGCTCTGGCGGCCCTGGCAGCCCTCCCGCCCGGCCCTGCAAGCTCTGGCAGTGGCCCTGTGGGCACTCGCAGCCCTGCTGGTGCTCATGGCCCCACGATCTGCGAGCTCTGCAGCCTCCCCCTTCCCAGCTCTGCAGGCTGAGAGATTTGCTTCCTCCCCACCAGGCTTCAGTGCCCCGCTGGCTTCCCAGCCCAGCCGGCTGAGGTCTCTGGTGCCCTGTGGGCTCCACGGCCCCACTGGCTAGCTCTGCTCCCAGCTCCCGGCAGTCTCTGTGCTGGGACTCTCTAGCCCAGCAACATCCGTGGTCCTGCCAGAGCTTATGAACCCTTTTTAATTGCATTGACACATACTTGAAAACATTCTTCCTGTAAAATATTGTTTGCTCTGAAATATACTTACATCATATTTTCTTTCAGGTGCCCAGCCTGGCCTAAAATCAAGGAGGTGAAGAAACCAAACATGGATGTTAGCTGTAGAAAGTGGGAATGAATGAGACTCTAGTCCCGTGTGCAGTGTCTGTATTGTCCACAGGGACGTAAGCTACTGTCAGTTTTTGCAGGTACAAACAAATCGGGGAATCAGTTCTAATCAGCAATTTCTTTTGCTCATTTAGGTTACCTCCCCTCCCCCCCCCCCATTCTGCAGCTAGAAGAAGACACTTGGATGTCTAAACCCTGATCCCGTAATGTGCTTTCTGGAAATTCAGGGATCCATCTGTGTGGAGTTTATTGCATGGCTGGGACATAATTGACAGTTATTTCAAATGAAATATTGCACCTGCTGCCTTCCTCGTACTGACATTGAGTTTGAATACCTGGCCTTAAACTTCAAATGAATGATGAAAACATTAATTGCTCCCATGGAACCCATAGCTACACTGTTGTGGCTGAGGGTTGGCTTCTATGAAGATATCTGGCCTCTTCCTCGCATTTTGACTGCTAGTTGGCTAGCAGATCTTGCGGTATGCTTCTTTTATTTGGTTACAGCCCTATCCAGAAGCTAAGAAAGGCTGTCCAGCTCTTGCTACAGAAAGGTTTTGCCATGAATTCAGGGATTTTCTGGGTGCCAGGCCTGGCCTAGTTGTGGGAAATACATGTAAGTCGCCTCACTCCCTCATTATAAAAGGGATGTGGAAGTAGGGGTTGAGTTTGGCAATAAGGATACTGAGAAAAAAGTTTTCTGGGAAGATGGCTAGAGCTGACAGGAGACTCACGGATGACATTCCTCTTTCTTTCTGGAATGTGGCTGTAGTGAGATGTATTTTGGGCCTTATTTTTGGCCTTTCAGATGAGGCAAACCCTGCTGTATTTGGCCTTTAAAAAGGCAGGGCTTTTTCACATTACAATAAAGCGGGCATCATTAGACAGTGGTGTCTCTCCTGACACTGACACATTATATTTTCCAGTGTCAGGAGAGACACCACTCTCCTGACACTGGAAAATTGTGAAGTATGGTTGTGTTAATATTTAAAAACAAATGCTTACTTTGCAGGTGATGGCTTCCTTCCCGAGACTGGATTGCCTCTTTCATATTTATCTGCTGACGGTATGGGAGGTTTTTGTATCTTTGCTAACTGTTCTCCGAGAGACCTAAAATACAAGAGGAGATGGTGTAACAAAGGTCAATGCTTTTTAGAGCTGTTTGATAACATTGATGGTGTCTGACCCCCAGAGACTTAATGTCTTACCTTAACTGTGGTGCCATGGGCTGTAAAAAAGTAAAGAAGAGATACAAGAACTTATAAATACATAAGATCCAGGTAGAATAAGACCTTATAAGTAAGTAAGGTCCACGTAGAATGAGAAGCAAATAAATATCCTCTTACCTTATCAGGAAACACTGCCCGCTTTCCTGAAAAGAATAAATAACAAAATTTTAAAAACCCCAAAGCCTTAGGTAATTCATTACAAGTTCTGTGAACAATGGAGACTCACCAGATCTGGCTTTGATACCTAGAGCAAAATGAACTTAAGATAAATAAATACTGACCTGCTCCCGGGCTGTCTCTTTCAAACGGTGGCCCAGAGCGATCCAGTGGGGGTTTTGTGCGTCTGTCTATAGAAGGAGCTGGGGCTAAACATGAATACGGTGTGAAATATTGTGTTAATTCAATGTAAGACACATTTATATTTTTATTATATCTGTCATCAACTGGCAACCCTTCTTGGAGTTGTAAACAACACAATTAGGCTCATAAACCGTCAAGCTTGGCTGAATTTGGTGTTTGCTTTTTTGAAATGCTGATGGACAATATCACAGTTTTAAAGCATTTTAAAATATTTTATTGATTTACATTTTCAGTTGCACAAAATGATGGGGGGAGATTATCAGACACCCAAGAGGGCCAAACTAATTATTTAATGATGGCAAGATATTAGGATTCCAAAAAATTAAAGCGTTGTCATCATTAAAAACCAAATTGTCAAAATATACAAAATAAATATCCTTAAATCTAACTAAATTCTTAGACAAAATATAAAAAAAATCTACTTATCTGTAAATTTTGATTATTATTGGAAATATACTTTCATTGTTTGGGGAAGCCAGTAAGGGGTGTTTAATGGGGTGTGTCTACTCCACACAAGGCCTGAAGACATTAAGGTGACCAGGTAGGCCAACTAACTGCACCTAGAAGAGGAACCAGGGAGCTAGGATTAATGAGAGACAAGGTCTGGCTGGGCATGAGCAGGAGGCATCTGTATGAAGCCCAGAAGCTGCGGCTGGGTTGTGGGGAAGTAGTCCGCAGTGACTTCCTGTAAGGAGGGCGTTTGGACTGGCAAACCTGGCAGGGAGCCAGAAAAAGCATAGGGGGAAAGCAAGATGTGGGATAGGGCACACCTTGGCTGCTGATGAGAGGGCCCCTGGGCTAGAACCTGGAGTAGAAGGTGGAATTGTGTTCTCCTATGTAAAACTGAGGAAGTGGCACAGTCCAGGCAGTGAAGAGCGGTCTGCCTTGGCCATTTCATGTTGAAAGACTTTGCTACCCCAGAAAGGGGAAACGGCTGAGTGACCTGGCCAAAGGGCCACTGAGTCATGAAGGAGGAAGGAGCAGTAGTTCCAGGAGCCAGAGAGTAGGACACCCCATCACAGGGGATAGAGACACTAACTCAGCACTAGCTGGAGACCACACAAATATGCAGTACCATAGTTTTTTTTAAAAACAGACCAATATTTTCACTTACGTTTTAAAGGTTTGGCACTTTTATCTCTATTCATGTCATTATTGCTGGACGGGGGAGGGTAAGGTGACATCTAAAAAGAAATGGTTTTACAAATGATTGAAGTCTCTCTGTGTACAGAGCTCAAGGATTTCCATCTTCTCCTCTGGGGTCACTCAACACATCACTAAAGCCACAGCTGTCAAGCTGTGCATCTGTTAGAGCACAAAGGGCCATTAGGATCCCCACCCCACGCCTTGCAGAATAACATCCAGGTGAAAGGCCTTTTCTTGCCACGTAATATTGATTCTATCAATTCTCTGCCCCTTTGCAGGGAACCCTTAGCACAGAATTCGTTCCAGGAGAGGTTGGGAACATGTTGGGAGCAGGAGGGAGGAGTAGCTGGAATGGACATGCTTAATTCCTGATGCAGTTTGGTGCATATAAATTCAAAGTCAAAAGTGATGGGTAGATCAGGAAGAGCCCGGGAGCCTTGGTTTGCGTTAACAAGAGAGCTGCTACGCCAGGGGCTGTCCAGTTCCTAGTGGCAAGACTAGCGCAAGGAGAGGACTGTGTAGCTGAGTAGCTCATGAAAATGATGAAGGTGACTACGCTTAAGCCCGTGTTTCCTCAGATGCACCTATTCTTACCCCAGTTTCATTCTATGGCCTTCCAAGTAATGAAGGAGAGAAATACAGCAGACTTCATACCACCCAGTGGGAAGCTCTGTGCTTACTGATTAACTTTACTTGTATCCATGTATAGCTTTCATGCTCTGTTGTGCTGGAATACAGGAACTTTGCAGAGTGAGCTCACGGGCTTGCAGGATCAAAGCCTTTGGCCATGCCTTCACTAAACAGAAGATCAACGCTATGGCGATCTATCTTCCGGAGTTCAATTTAGCAAGTCTAATTAAGCGAACTCAGAGGGTGCCCCCACCAGTGTCCAGTAGTCCTGTTTCTGCGAGGAGTAAAGGAAGCTGATGTGAGCATTTGCTCCCATTAGTCTCCCGCTGTGGGGACGGCAGGGAAACTCAAAACAAAGTACATTGACTCCAGCTATGTAATTAACGTAGTTGGAGTTGTGTATCTTGATTCAATGTTCCCTTTTAGTGTAGACCTGGCCTTAATCTGCCAAATTAGGGAAAGTGTGGGTCTATTCACCTTACAGGTGTTGATGAATTCTGAATGTATCTAAGAAGACCATCCAGCCTTCAGTAAAGGACAATGATGACACTTCTTTATCCTTAACTTTGCTCACTGCCTTGGGTGAATCAGTTCTGTGCTCTGACCTCTCCATCTCATCCAACACCAGACCCTTAATCTTTCCACCACCATGGAGTGCTGCCTCATTCAATGGGACTGCCCATGAGACAGAGGGTTTGCAAGATCGATCCTTTTCGCATTGCTCCAGTGACAGCTTTCCCCAAGGGAAGGTGTTCAAAGGTGAGTATTTGTTGGTAAATCATCACTAATTGCCAGTATACCTGGCCACATTGCAATATGGAAACCATTTCTATATGTGTGTTCCACAAAAAGTCATCATTTTAGCACACAATAATTACTTTTATAGCACAAATAATTTCTCTCTACCTTCAACATACACAATCATTATGTTGAATATGATGTTATATGTGGGCCTTCTAGGAGATGATGCCAAAGGAAAACAAATAAATAAACTTTAAGAAAAGAAACATACAGGAGTGCCTCTGCCCGCATATGGTGCTGCTCCAGGGGATGGGCCAGGTCGCTGAGGTGGAATAGGAGGCTGGGGCGATGGTCTAGCAGTTGAGGGTCTATCTAAAAAAAAGAAAAGAAAAATCACATATTGAACAATTCTGCACACACAAAAGGTTATTTTCTTTTTTGTTAGATCTTTATTCTGAAGTTTAGTTTAAAATTATGTCATTTTACATTATATGAAGAATCACTTTTTGCTGTGTCACTTCGCTGTAACTCCATAGTGACTCTGTCATCAATTCTTGTATGTTCTGTGTCCTTTTTTTGCCCCACAACTTAAATTTCACTTTGGCATTGCATGCACCCACACCCAGAGGGCTCAGTTCTCTGTTGGCCTGCACTTTATGTATTCCTTCCCACGACTGCTAAGTGCGTATCAAATACTCCAGTCCAGGTGGTAATGTTTTGCCCTGAGGTAAATGACTACACAGGTGTAGTCTAATGGAGAACTAAGTCTACAAAATTATAGACTTATGCACAATACGCTCTGGGACCAAGTCAACTCCACACACAAGGGTGTAAAGTTACAGTGAAAATAGGTATAAGGATGGTATCTTGCATTAGTTACATAGTGTAAAACCAAACTAAATGGGAGAAAATGTGTATTTATCTTGATGTGGATCCCAGACTAAAGTCCCAATCTTGTTCCTACTGAAGAAAAGGGCAAAATTCAGTAACCTATTTTTTATTAAATGAACCAAACCTTCTGGGATCTTTCTTTTTATAACTCTTTTTTTTAGCATGTGTTTAACTTAGCATGTATATTCCATAAGACTGCTCATAGGTTTTGCCTACAACAAATAAGGCCTCTATCCAGCAAAGTAAACTCCTAAACTGTTCCTTCAATATGCCTAAACCTTAACCTGGTCAGACTAGAAGTGTAATGCTTTCTCTGTCTCTTTATCTGGCAGTATCAGAAGGCATTGCAGTTTCCACAAATGTGTATTTTTCAATAAAAAAAACCCCCACATTTATTTAGAAACTTCCCAGACAGGACTGGTGAAAGAGTCTATAGTCAGTTCCCTAAAACAGCTTGCCCTTTCCAAATTACATTTTGCAATAGTTACCTATATAGTCTGTGTTACTTGGAATTGACTTGGCAGGAAAGATGACATTATGGGGGGCTACATCATTATTGGATGGAGGAGGTTCATAATCATCACTCTCATGTCCTGGTTCATCAGTTGGTGATTCATAGTCAGCATCATTGTCCTGTTCGTCATCTGGGCTTTCATAATCATCTTCTTCCTGCCGTATGAAAAAACAGATAGTGATTAGACACCACAGAATGCAACAAGCTTGTTTTTTTTAAGATATATATATTGTAGTGTCTTTCATTTTGTGGCATACTAAATTATATCTCCAGCACTTAGGGGATTGTTTCATCCCTTCATCAAACACAGTGATGGAGCGTCTCTTCATTTAAACAGAGCATAACACTACCCCGCTTAAAGAAAATGGCAAAGGATGGACAGGACCTCGGTGTTATATCTCATCCAATAGATGGCAGCAGGTGCCTCTAAGTGCTGCACCAGGGCAATCCTTCAGTGGTGCAGCCTTCCTTAAAGCTCCCTCCTGCAAAAGCGGGGCTTTGGTAGGGGCTTTGTAGCCCTTAATGCAGGGGATTTCTAGCCCTTAATGTGTGTGGGTTTGACCCAGTTCGAGTAGGTATGGCTTGTGAGATCAGATAGGATTATTGTGCAAGGTTTTACTACTTCAGCACACCACTTTTACTGGAACTTGTCCCTGATCTGTAAATGGTGTCATAATTCACTGTAATTTCTCCCCAGCCCAGAAGGTGAAAGTTTCAAAAATACTGTGAATTCAGCTAATACTGCTCCAACTGAAGTCCATGATAGTCATTGATTTCAAGGAAATAGAATTAGACCAGCACTGAGGGCTTTTGAAACTCCCAGAACATCCTTTTCTTCCCCTTCTGCTGGGCGTGCATAGCACAAAGAGGGCATGTCTACACTGCAGGGCAAAAGTCGAATTAAGCTACACAACTTCAGCCACGTCAGTGGCATAATTGAAGTCGAAATAGCTTAATTTGGCTTTTGGCACTGTCTACACAGCAGGAAATTGGAGGGAGAACACTCTTCCTTCGACTTCCCTTACCCTCATGAAATGAGAGTTACAGAAGTTGGAGTGAGAATCTGCCATCTTGAAATTATTTTGTAGTAACAGCTTGCTGTGTAGATGCGCACTTTGTTATTTCAAAATAATGCCGCAGTGTAGACGTACCTGAACTGATGGAGTGAGGGAACAAAGAATCTACTTTGAGTTTTAAGTGATCTAAAACATGGTTCTTACAAATGAAGACCAGCCTTCTTCCTCTTCGTCACAGCCTCCTGTGTGAGGAAACAGAACCATGGACTCGTTACCACATGTTGGCTTCAGAGTACCAAAGCTTCATCAGGTAAAATGGCACCAAGTGTCACAAAAAGTCACCATCAGAGTATCACAATAGCAGGCCAGGGTTAGCCATGGGAGAATTCACCAATTGTTCCATTTGGAGCTGCAGTAAAATTGAGGAATTCCCCCAGGATGGCAGGTTGTCCAAGGAGTGGGACGCGTCCAACTCCCATGGCAGCCAACAGGAATTATGTGCACCCATTATTGATGTCACTTTCTGGTTGAAGGGTATTAGTGGAACATCCCTTGCATATCAGGATTTCTGCTGTGATTGAGGTTATTCCACACTGCCAAGTTTTTCACCAAAAATTATTCCACTTTTATTAAACTGCTGTTACGTGTCCACCCCCTACTCCTTGTGCCACTGCAGTGCATTTGCATTAGCAGCTCTTTCAGTGACAAAGGGAGCAGTGCACTGTCATAGATATCCCATGGTTCAACTGGTCACAGGGTGCTTTTGGGATGGGTTTGCGGTGCCTTGTGAGTGGGGCCGTCCTTATCTATATCTTTGTAGGGGGCCCAAAAATGTGGTCTTCATGTCCACCCATCCACCTCTTCCTATCCCTGTTCTATGGCTCTGTTCCTCCAGAGAGGATCTAGTTCACGTAGAAATGAAAAAGCCCACCAGATCTATCAGTGAACATTGAACCTACGAAAGAGCCCTTCAAGTGGTAATGAAGCCACTTATCAGGCGTTTGCCAACCCCAGATACATTCCGTCAGTTGCTGCATTTATTGTGTTAGTTTATGGCCAGGTCTATACTATGGGGGAAGGTTGGCTTAAGGTAAGCAATTTCAGTTACGCAAATAACATAGTTGGAGTCGTCGTACCATAAGCCAAACTTCAGCACCGTTCCCACAACGGGAAGTTGATGGGAGAAATGCTCCCAGGGCCAACAGGAGCACCCTCAGTGTTTCATTTAGCAGAGACCCGCTAAATCAAACACTGGAAGATCAACCGCCTCACCATCAGTCTCTCCACAGGTCTAGATATGACCTACAAGATCTTAGTTTAAAATCCCCTTTAAAAACGTTTCATTGGTTATGTTGCTGAAGACTAATCACATCACTAAAAAGTCACCATCACTCCCCACACTCCTCAGGCTGTCATCGGGAACAGGAGTGCCAGGTTAGTTGTGCTACATGGGGCCCCATTGCCCCTACAGCCATTCCTGCCGGTGGGACAGGTACTGCACCCCATGATTCTGCTCTCTCAATCCCATTGTTCCCTGGGCATCCTATGAGATTGCCAAGTGCTTTTTCAGATGAAGTGTTGAGGGGGAGGGGGAGAAGGTGGGCGTCTGATAGGGACCTAGTGTGTATGGGGGAAGAGGGAGAGACAGTGTGTCGGGGGAGAGTGGGTGTGTAGCTATGCTGTCCCCTCAGTTCAGACAGCTGCCAAAAGCAACCTATACTGTGGTGGTGGGGGGCAGAAGGGAAACCCCAACATCACCTTCCCTCCCTGTCTCTGCACAGCACAGAGCGTCTCTCTGTCTCTCTCTTTCACACGCACACAAGCACATCCACCCCTGCCTGCCTGTAGGGTGTGTCTACGTTACAAAAAACCTTCGACACCCTATGTGGTGAGTGGGGCAGGGTGGAGATGACCCTTGCTGCCACTGCACCTGTCCCCTGTGATCCTCTGGTCCTTCCCATCCGTAAGACGGTTCGGGCAGCCGCCGTGGGGTCCCCAAAGGCGAGGAGGCTTGGGGCAGTTCATCCTGTGGCTTTGTTGCTCAACTGCCAGTGTAGATAAAGCTTTTGTGCGGAGATAGCAGGAGCATTCCACCTTTGTGATTTGCTCTTTGTTTCCCAGAGCAGACACTGCAGGCATTTGGCAATCTCGTGAGTGGCCCTCTGACGGCCTATCACACCACTTGGGCAACCGTGCAAATCATGTTTCCTGCAGGTGATTCTATTGCAGCGCTGCAACTGAGGAGTTTTGTCACAAAAACTGGTTTTGCAGTGTGCACACTTCTCCTCAGGGCCACCAATGTGGGTGGGTGGGTGGGAAGAGGGCAGCTGCCTCTGGGTCAGGTGATTTGAAAGGGCCTGGGTCTCCTGGCTGATGCTGCCGCTACCTCAGCAGTGGCAGCAGTCGGAGCCCCAGGCCCTTTATATTGCCATTGGAGCCTTTGGTGGAGCATGCACTATGGCCCTGGCGGCACAGAAGGTTGGCTGGGAAAGGCTAGCCCCAACCCCACCTCTTCCGCCTGAGGCTCTACCGCTTTCAGGGGTCCAGTTCCAGCTCCCCCCATGGCCTGGCAAAGACTCTTGTCAGCCCTACTTCTGCTTGCTTCATCTCCAAAAGCTGCCTTTTGGAGAAAAATCTTGGCAGTGTAACCAGGCCTGAGATGTGTCCTTCCCTCCCAAACGTAAATGCTAGTTGAAGCATAAAGAATTCAGAATTGACTCAGCTGTTAACCTCCTGTTTCAGGCTTTATCTTGTTGCTAATATGGAAAGTCTGTGTGCAGAGCTTGGCAATTTTCCCCCCAAATAGTTCTTTTTCAACTGAAAAGCATTTTTGGAGTCTCTGTAAGAATTTGTGTATTCAGGTCCAAGTTGACAAATAGTTTTGGCTGAAGAAAAACTTGCTTTTTCCTAAACATCAGTGTTTTAGTTCAATCATGTTGAATTTTTTTACCCCAAAAGTAGAGTTTTGCATTCAGATTGTCCAATTTTTTAAAGAGGCTGAAAAATATCCAATGGCCAAATTGAAGGGGAAAAAACTCAAAGAAAGGCATTTTGTGTCAACAACATGAATTTTGACTTTTTTAGTCACCAAAATTTAAAAAAAAATAGTTTCAGTTCAAATCTGAATTATTTTTTTCTGGATTTTTCAATTTGATCTTTGAACTAAACAGTCCGTTATTGGGTCAATTCTAATTATGTGGTTTTTTTAAACCCATTTTAATAGGGCCAATGGGGGAGTATTAATCTGTGGAAGTGCAGCTGCTCATGGCCCAGCTAGTACAATGTTTAAACTGGAAGCCCAGTGCAGGGAAGCCACGTGGCAGCTGCTTAGTCCATGATGAAATCTAGCAGGAAGGGGGGGGAAACAATGTGCCTTAGAGGTTCAATCACCACATGTATGCTCCCAGGTTGCATCTGTCTCTCCACTTCCCTCCCCCACCATTGTTCCTCTACCCCCCGCTATTCGAACATCTTTTGCTAGTGCTTCAATTTGATATTTCTCTTTTCATTCTCTCTCTCAGTCCTTGTGCTCTCTTGCCTTCCTCTTTTTTCTCTTCTTGCTCTTGGCCCAGTCATTTTCATAGAATCATAGAGCCAGAAGAGACCTCGGGAGGTCATCAAGTCCAGCCCCCTGCCCAAAGCAGGACCAATCCCAGCTAAATCAACCCAGCCAAGGCTTTGTCAAGCTAAGACTTAAAAACCTCTAGGGATCTTAAAAACCTCTAGAGATTCCACCACCTCTGTAGGTAACCCATTCCAGTGCCTTTCCATCCTACCTGGTGAAATAGTTTTTCCTAATATCAAACCTAGACCACCCCCACTGTAACTTAAGCCCATTGCTTCTTGTTCTGCCATCCGTCACTACCGAGAACAGCCTTTCTCCATCCTCTTTGGAACCACCCTTCCGGAAGTTAAAGGCTGCTATCAAATCTCCCCTCACTCTTCTCTTCTATAGACTAAATAAGCCCAAATCCCTCAGTCTTTCCTCATAGGTCATGTGCTCCAGCCCCCTAATCATTTTGGTCACCCTCCGCTGGACCCTCTCCAAAGCATCCACATCCTTTCTATAGTGGGGGGCCCCGAACTGGACACAGTCCTCCAGATGTGGCCTCACCAGAGCCGAATAAATGTGAATAATCACTTCTCTAGATCTGCTGGAAATTCTCTTCCTAATGCAACCTAATATGCCATTAGCCTTCTTGGCTACAAGGGCACACTGTTGACTCATATCCAGCTTCTCATCCACTGTAATCCCCAGGTTCTTTTCTGCAGAACTGTCAGTCCCCAGCCTATAACAATGTATTGTAACAATGTATTTTCCCTTCTTCTCACCTTCTGCTCTTTGACTTTCCTCCTTCTCCCAAGAGCTTTCCATACCTTCCACTTCTTCTTTCCTCACTGTCTGCTTTTTCTCCCATCTTTCTCACTGTCTCCTCTGTCTATTAAGCCCTGCAGGTCTGGAGTTGGGGGCCAGCAGGAGGAGAGCTCCTAGGATCATATGTAGGCAAGGGGAAATTTGGAACATCCCCCGAGAAAACATATCCAAGGACTTTTCTGGCCCACCTGTATGCACTTACAGAACCTTTTTTCACTCAGTCAAAGAACCTTGTTGAATTAATGATCCTTGTTTGGTAAAAGATACAACTGACACAGTTCTAATAAGAGATTGTGTCACTCTGCACTCACCATACCCACATCCTGCTAGCACATACTACTCCCATCTACCATCTACGCTAGCCCCCGACATTTGGAGCTGAGGGTTTCCGACATGCCCATCTCTAATACGAACAATAATTCAGCTCATTAACTGGTTATTAACCCTGGAAGACCTGGACAGATCTATGATCCAAGTTGAATTACTTCTATCAATTATAAACTTAAACTCAAGGTAGATGAGAAAAGCTGGAAGATCTACGAGCATAAACATTTACAAGAGAATGTCTGAGTGAATATGGTCAGACAGTGATGAATGTAAATAAATAAGGCAAGCAGAGAATCAAGGTTTTAATCTTTTAAAAAAACTATGTGTCTTTAGATAAACAGCAAGTATGTGTTTACCTGTATTGTCAGCAAACTTCTGCGTCTGGGACCTGTGATGACATTACAAAGTTTGTTTTTCAAATTTTAATTAGTATGAACTAAATACATTTACATTAGTAAAACCCATAGCATAATTAGAGTTGAAGGTATTCTTCCATTAGACAAGTCAACATGATTTTTGACTCTCTTCTCTTTGCCAAAAAGCTCACCATAAACTGCCTGGAGTTTCATAAGCATGATCCTAATCCAGGCTAGAATAGTTTGAAGAAGTGTAATGCATATTAGACAAAGGGTATGTGTGTGTGAGAGAGAAAAAACATTTGAAAAGTTTGGTCATCTCACTTTCTAGCCTTCTTCGATGTGGCCTCAGTCCTACACACATCCGTGAATATTTTTAACTGAGTATTTGTATTGAAGTCCGTGGAAGTTATTCACTGTTGTACAAGTCAAGTGGGGCCTATTCTAGTTGTACTTAATTTTGATCCAGTTTGGCTAAATCTCCACAGATTTGTGTAACCCACATAGCTACTGACTTTTAGCTCAAGGTCCCTGGCTCAGTTCTGCCTGATGGCAATACACTTGCGCATGTGGTTCATTGCACATGTACAAAGTGGGAGTAAAACCATGCTACCCAGCTGGTGTTGTTTTATAGTCATTTTGCACCAGTGGAGATTATTACAAAAGTTGTAGGGCAATGAGAAGCCAGGAACTCCAAATGTGTGTTAAACTATGTGTTTTGGCAATGACCAGTGCTTTATGCTAATTTCAGTCAAGGTTTATAGGACAAATAATTTGGTTATTAATAGTGATTTAAGTTTACATTATACTGCATCATCTAAGAGGGCCCAGTATCCCGGGCTACTCACTTCAGCTGGGAAATGGGAGGGAGACACCAACATGCAAGGTTCATGGGGTTAATTTGGGGATTAATGGGTCCAGTGTGAAGTCTGCAACTACTATTTTAGCTATTGTAGCATGGTAGTTATGTTTTTATAGTAATTCTCCTTTCATTGTAACTCCTCTGGTATACAAGGCTTCCCAAATGGCCTATTAAGAGACTTTCCCCAAACTGTCTCCATCCCAAGAATCATGCTGTGGATGTTTAGGGACTGGCGACTAGAAAAATAAAATCAAAGAGAGAAACAACCAAATTTTTCATAGTGGCTGAGAATTTTTTCAGAGCTCCATAGACAATTTTGACAAATAATATATTTAAAAATAAGGGGCAATTTCTAAGTCATCTTAGAAAAGTCTCAAGTAATAAAGACCAAGAGCTCCTATATTTTATTAAAATAGAATACAGAACCTTATTATATTTAACTTTGTTAATTAGTGAACCGGCTGATGCACATTAAAAAATATTCAAAATAAATCTAAAGCAGTCTCATGCCTTTTCTGACAAAAAATTTATGATCAACATCGAGAGAAGTCTTCTATTAAGATTTTCTTAATTTTATCCCTCTAAAATGTAGTATACTGATATACATTTATTCATATATTATGAATTATTGTAAGTTTTATTCTGCATTATTCCTTACAATATTTGGTCTTTAAAGCACACCACTGGTAGTATTATTAATAGTTCTAATATTAATGTTAACAGTAATAAATACTTGTAATTAGATTAACTTGTCAAAATATGGCTGAATGTTGCAAACAATTATGCACATGAATAAGTTTGCTCCCATGAGTTGTGTGACTGAATTCAAATGGATTACTCAATGAGTAAAGTATCTTGTTTGGAAGTAATTGTGAGTTTGGATTCTTCATGAGGTTCTACTTCACTAACATGATTAACAGTAGAAAGAATACATTGGAATGCTTTTTCATTGTCCTTTCTGAAACTGATTTTTGCTGTTAAATAACACTGGAAACCTTCTGTTAGCTGAAATGGACAATTATCCTGAAAGGTTTTGTCTTAATAGTTTGCAAGACACAAAAAGGATTGAAAGGTTTACCTACCTTTTTGGGAAGAAACTCATTCTTCCTTCATTCCTGTTGATTTCTTGACTTAACTTACTTACAATTCTGTTTAAAATAAAACAAAAAAACCCCCATTGCATTAAACAAAAATGTCTTAGCACTTGTCTCTCCCAGCCATTCCTGTGACTCAGCAGCAAGGGTTGGCACTGAGGGTGTGTCTACACAACAGCGTTATTTTGGAATAAGGGACGTTATTCTGAAATAACAATGCGAGCGTCTACAGAGCAATTCTGTTATTTTGAAATACAGTTGAAATAACAGACGGCTTATTCCATCTTCTGTAATCCTCATTCCACCAGGAATAGCGCTTATTCCAAAATAGCTATTTCGGAATAGCAGTAGTGCAGACGCTCCACTGCTGCTATTTCAAAATAGCTCTTCCCCAGGCCATTCAAAGTAATTACTCCCCAGTGCCTCCTGGGGCTCTAAATCGAGGTAGCGCATCCACATTACAGGAGCTTGCCTCAGACTAATTTCGAGGCTTCCCTGTAGTGTCGACGCGCTATTTCAAAATAAGCTATTTTAAAATAAGCTTAAAATAAGCCAATTAAGGTCACCCAGGAGAGATTCAAATGCCACCCAGCTGATTAGTGGAGTGCCCACATCTCCCACAGCCAGCAGCATATGTTTCTGCTTGTGGTGCACATCTGCACATGCCTTGGTGCACAACACAACATTTATTCTGCACACGAATGGAAAAAAACTAGAGAGAACATTGGCTGTGACACTATTACCTTACATAATTGTTCAGTAGTGCATGTGTGTAGCATTAGGCACGGCTCACATGGGTGACATTTTACCTGGGAGCAGATATGCAAATACTGATTGAGATGTACAGTAAATAATAATGCTAGGATCCATAGAAGCCAAGACTGAGCAACTTGTACTCTCTGCTTTGTAAGAGGTACCCAGAGACACAGAATCAAATTCACCACCAATGTAAGCAGATGGAACTCTGCTGAAGTCTGCTCACGAACGACAGTGGTGAACCTGCCCTTGAATATTTTATTTTGTTTTAACGACTGTTTTACAGCTGTGATGAGTCATGGTCTTATTTTTAATTCCCTTTATGCCTTTGGTCAGGAAATAACCTTAGGAAAGTCCCGCAAATGTTGAAAACACTTTTTTTGAGACGTGCATTTAGACATAATTAAAAACATCCAACGTACTTCTATTCTCTTTTTCATGTAGGTGTATTTTTTACGGAAATAAAATATTTTACTGTAAAAAAGTCAAGAAAGGAGAGAGCCAGTTTGGTGTCTGCCAGAGAACACCCTTTATGACTTCTCTAACATGGTCGCATCTTTTATTACTGGACAGTTACACCATAGACCTTAATCAGACCAGTCAGATTTCTGTTTTATGTTAAATTAATTGATTATGTCTGTGGTGTAAAATCAAGTTGACTATATTAATTTTCCTCTTTCTCTGTTTCTCCTCAAAACAGGACTATCTCATTCATTCTTAAATAATGGATACCATTAAATATGTGCAAAAGCTTCAGAGGGGTAGCTGAGTAAGTCTGTAACTGGAAAAACTTAAAAAACAACAACAACAACAAATAGTCTAGTAGCATCTTAAAGACTAACAAAACATGTAGATGGTATCATGAGCCTCTTGGGCAAAACCCACTTCTTCAGATGACTGGAGTATAATAAGTCCAGATCCAAGGATAAATAAGGGAAGGGTGGGGGGAGAAGGAAAAAGGGGTGGGGAGGAATAAAAAGAGAGACAGTGAATAGATAGGGCAAATAGTTGCAAGAGGCTGTTAAGAACCATTAGCATTCCATTGTTTGGTTGGTTGGTTAAGTCATTAAAAGGTGGAAGATAGTGTGCGAGCCATCCTATATCCTGCTTCAGACCAATTCCACAAGCCAAATACAAAGAGAAGGATTGGAACTTAACTTCATTCACAAGTTCAATTCTTATGCTAATGAGCTGAACCAGGATATAGGATGGCTCGCACACTATCTTCCACCTTTTAATGACTTAACCAACCACCCAATAAAGGTGCTAATGGTTCTTAACAGCCTCTTGTAACTATTTTCCCTATCTACTCATTGTCTCTGTTTTTCTTTCTCCCCTTCCCTTTTTCCTTCTCCCCTCTCACCCGTCCTCCTTCCCTTATTTATCCCTGGTTCTGGACTTATTATACTCCAGTCATCTGAAGAAGTGTGTTGTGCCCACAAAAGCTCATGATACTTTCTACAGGTTTTGATAGTTTTTAAGGTGCTACTAGACTACTTGCTGTTTTTTAAGTTTTTCCTGTTACTGACTAACTAGGCTACCCCTCTGAAGCTTTTGAAAAACAACAAATAGTCTACCAGAACCTTAAAGACTAACAAAACATGTAGATGAGCTTTCAAAACATGAGCTTTCGTGAGTACAATCCGCTCTTTAGAGCAGAAAATTTGTCCATCTCTATGGCCCTGAATCTGTGATGACTTCTGCACAGTCCTTATTGTATACACAGGGAATAGCTGCAGTGAAGTCAAACACCTGCATAAGTGTTTTGTTGGATTAGGGTTTAACTGAAATCAATTCAAACTATCAAACACTGTTAATAGGGAGCTAATATATTTCATCCAGTACCACCCAAGCCACCTTAATCTTATTCTCAGAATTACTTTCTCTGTCCTCTTTGCTTGTCTACCACCCCATGTTCTCACAACATATTATCTTGCAATACTTAGCAAAATTGGAAATTAATCACTATGTCCTTACTCACTATGCAAAGTGCCATGGTGATCTATCATTTGTAAACAAGTATCAGACAGTAGCTTAAAGTAATATTAATTATCCTATATGAAAATTGGAAAGCACAGTAATCTGAAGTCATGGACACAGGGACAACCACCCTGCTACAATATATGTTGGTGAGAGGTGCAGGAAAGCATTAATATTTCCAACCTTCCTTTTTCTTCAAGCACTAGTTTGGCATTCTCTGATTTCTGTGCAGATTTGACACTTGCCCTTTTTTAGAATACCACAAACTGCCTCCTTGTTTACAAAAGATTCAAGCTGGACCCATCTGACATGCCCCTCTCAAAAAAAACATTGAGGAAATACCAAGTTACGAAGCATTCTTTAACTGTGCCAAACAGCCTGTCTCCACAGAGTGACAGAGTTTGTATCTTTACAAACTACTTCCTTCTGCTACAAGCGATAAGGAAACAGACTGCACCCAGCCTTCTCTCCCATAGAGTATAATATATTTTTACCGACAACCTCTGCAACAATCATGGGGTAACAAGTGGACAGGATAGATATGTTTTGTGATTGTAGGAAACAGGATTTGAAAACTCCCTGGTATGACAAAATCTTTAAAAAAACCCAGTAGTCCTGTGGCAACTTACAGGCTATCAAAAATACATAGAATCATGAGCTTGCATGGGTAAAACACATTTCATCAGATGAATTGGAGTGAAAATAACAGAAAACAAGATATAACAGCTGAAAAAGTACCTGTTAATTGTAGGACCCATGTTAATGAGGCTAATTAAGTGGTTTGGATGTGTCCCATTCATAGCTTTTGATGTGGAAATGAGGGTGTTAGAGGTAGGAGAAGTTTACTTTGTAATGTGCCAACCAGTTAAGGTCTTTATTCAACCCCAGGCTAACAATGTCAAATCTGAAGACTTCAGGGGGTAGCCGAGTTAGTCTGTAAAGGATAAACTTAAAAAACAACAAATAGTCTGGTAGCACTTGAAAGACTAACAAAACATGTCAATGGTATCATGAGCTTTTGTGGGCACAGCCCACTTCTTCAGATGGTCATATAAAAGGTCTATAAAATCATGACAGATATGGAGAAAGTGAATAAGGAAAAGTTATTTACTTGTTCCCATAAGAACTAGGGGTCGCCAAATGAAATTAATAGGTAGCAGGTTTAAAACAAACAAAACAAAGTTTTTCTTCATGTAGTGCACAATCAATCTGTGGAACTCCTTGCCAGAAGATGTTCTGAAGACCAGGACTTTAACAGGGTTCAAAAAAGAACTAGATACATTCATGGAGGTTAGGTCCATCAATATTTATTCTCCAGAATAGGTAGGAATGGTGTCCATAGCTTCTTTTTGTCAGGGGCTAGAAATGGATGACAGGAGAGGGATCACATGAGGATTACCTGTTGTGTTCCCTCCCTCTGGGGGATCTGGCATTGACCACTGTTGACAGACAGGATACTAGGCAAGATGGACCTTTGGTCTGACCCAGTATGGCCATTCTTATGTTCTTATGTGTTTATGATTGAGTGACCAGGCAGGCTGGGATATTGGGAATGCTGGCCAGAGAGCTTGCATTGCTGACCCCCACACAAGCTGCAGAGGAAATTTTCATGGAGCAAATGTTGCAGGACTTGGTGAGCAGTTTTCTTATCTCATCCTGCTGGAAGAAATTCAATGCTTGCTGCTTCCAATACGCCCTGCTACACCTGCTCTTGGGACAGAAGCTTCCTGATGTGAACACCAGGTCCATATGTTCTTATATACCATTCAGTTGTTCTCATACACAATTCTTCTTGTCTATAGGTTCTCATATTCCATTCTTCTACGATGGAAAAATGATGTCCACAATTGATATTTGCTTCTTTTCTCATTTCTTTGTAGGCCTCCATCTGCGTGCATCTGCTGTTGTTTGTCTTCGAGCAGGGACAATCTTTGCTCTACATATTTTAAAGTGCCTATCACAACAGTTCCATGATTGGAACTCTACGGCATCCCAGAAGTACAAATAATTCATATTTCACAAGCCTTCAGCCAAGGCTTAGCAATGACCTGAGCAAAGCATTGCTTGCTTGCTTTTTCTGAGAAAAGTGTGCCCTTAGCAACAAATGTTTTTTATAGAACCTTCAGGCACAGAGACAGCTGGGCCTGCTGCTGGGTTAGGAAGGAAGTACCAAAACCACGCTGCTTTTTGAGATGGGAGCAGTGGGTGATGGGACAGGATAAGACCACGCAGCGAACACTTGTAGAAAATGTCACTCTCGGACCATTCTCCCCACCTTCTTCACCAGCCGCTGCTTTTAGAACTGGAAAGAAGTTGCAACAAATTCCTCTCAAAGTGGCTTTGTTCGCTTAATTAACCTCAACGGTTGTGGAAACAAGTTGAGTCCCTCCCGAGTATATTGGTGTTAGAGGGAGGAAGGTACAGGTAGAGGCAAAGTCCTACACTCTGGAAAGTCCATTCCCTGGCCATAGTGGAGGGATTATCTGACCTTCTTGTGCCACTGGCACTCACTTCACTGAGGGCATGTCTACACTAGGAAATTATTTCAAAATAACTTTATTGTGAAATAATAACTCCCCAAAATAACTGCTTTGAAATAGCATGTCCACGCTACAGGGATGCCTCAAAATTAGTCTGAAGCAGGCTCCCTTCATGTGGATGTGCTACCTTGACTTAGAGCCCCAGGAAGCACTGGGGAGTAATTACTCTAAATGACTCTGAGGAGTTATTTCAAAATAGCAGCAATGGAGCGTCCACACAACCGCTATTTTAAAATAACTATTTCCCCATGGAAAACAGGAGTTATCATTTTGAAATAACCAGCTCCTTACTTCAAAATAACAGGCTTGCTCATGTAGACGCTCCTCTTGTCATTTCAAAAGAAGGGGAGTTATTTCGAAATAACTCCCCTTCTTTCAAAATGACAAGAGGAGCGTCCCCATGACCAAGCCCGTGCAGACCAGGGCTGAAGCTCTCAGCTAAACTTCTGCATTTCCCCTTGTTTCTAGTGAGCATGCATGCACATTCATCCACAGTCCATCCATTTTTAAAGGAGACTGGACATTTTAGGTCCCTCAGTTTTCGGCACTGAACTTGAGAAGTCATGCAGTGGCCTGCTCACAGAGGATGGTCACTCAGCATTTTCTGAAAATCAGGCTACTTTCAAATTGCTTAGATTGAGCATCAAAAATAGAAGTCTCCACAGTTACTAGTCAAATGTAACACATGGAGCAGTGGTTCCCAACCTTTTTGAGCATATGGATTCCTTTTCAATCTATTAAAATTTCATGGACTCCCCTGCCTGGGGGAGTAAAAAAAAAAAAGAAAAAAAGAAAAGGAAAATAAAAGTATGGAATGAAAAAGAAAAGAAAAAAAGAAATAAAAGTATTTTAAACTTTCCACGGACCCCCTGCAGCATCATTGTGGACATCAGGGGTCTGTGGACCACAGGTTGGCAACCACTTACGAAAAGCATATTTATACAAATATAAATTCACACAGGTTGGTGCATTCTGAGGAACTCTGAAAGTGCAATTGGATTCTGTGTGCATTCATTGAGAAGAGCCCAAGTGGCAAATTTCAAATTTGGGTTTTGATTCAGCCTGATATAGGGACAAAGTTATCAATTGCCTCCCCTCAAAAAATGCGTCTGCATCTGAACTTCCTCAAACTATCATGGTGTTCAGATCTGTGGTATTGGTTCAGCCCATTGGAGAGAGGAAGAGCCAAGCATAAAGCCTGGTTCTCAGTTCACATTTTTGACCATATGCCAATGTTTAGGGCTGTTCAGATTCCTGTTTCTTATTCTAACCACAATATATTAATCAAGACATTTGCTGAAAGTTTGTCCCAAAATATTATGCAATATTTACTCACGCTGGCCGCACAAAGAGCTTTTTGATGATCATTTATAACAGCAGAGATATTGAGTAGCAAAAATAAATCAAGTGACAGTGTGGCTTTTGGGACTGAAGCTTTCTGATGGGCACCTCTCATCTATATGTTCCTTGCTATTTACTCAGCAGGTGCCAGTAGCAGTTTTGATTAGTTGTTGAGTCCTGTTCTGCACTAAAAATGGGATTCAGACTTTTTTTTCCCCACATAAAATGCATCCTACCCTCCCTACCTACTCTGTGCACAGAATGCATTTTCTGTGGGTTTAGAAGTAACTCTGACAATTTGTGTTTCAAATGAATATAAAATTGGGCTTTTCAGAAATGTGGTTTCAATCAGACTAAGGTGAAATATCTCAGTAAGAAAATAACTCTTCACATTTTCATATCATTAAAATCCATTGATGTGTTTATGCATAGGGTATAGCTGTAGAATTACAACTGAGCTAAGTTATTGAGAATTGTTTTATTTAATTACTAGGATTTTATAGGCTATAGGCAGAGATAGTTCAAGAGCTTGGAAAACTCTTAAGTAGGATTATTGTGACATCACTGGTAATTGGGCTACCTCTCTTCCTCTTCTGCTGGTCTGCATGAAACCGTTCTGATACTTGTAATGAGACAGTGGCACCAGGCAAGCAGGATATGTAGCAAGAGTTTTCGCAAGCACGTGACTTGTTGCTGATGACTGCTTCTCCCTAAAGGTTTCATGGCTGCATGCTGTCTTAGGGCATCTCCCAGTAGCACTGCTGCCTAGCTCCACTGTTCACTGAGGCACTTCTGGAAGGGAAACTCAGGCAGGAAAATAGTGGAAGTCCTTGAGGTGCTGAGACATTGTAAACCAGGGACTAGGCTCCTCCTTCATGTCTTAACCTAATAAACGCTTTTACAACAGAGCTGTTTGTGACAAAGCAATGTTTCAATTACAAATTAAGGACTGGATTCACCAGTATACAACATGGTAGTCTTCTACTGCTGTGGTGTACTCGAGAATCCTCCCTTAAAAGTTAATATTCTGAAAAGTGATTTAAAGTTAATACTCCATAACTTCAAATCATTAAACATATCATATGCAACATTTTCTTGGGTTTCTTGTTCGGGTTTCATATACAATATTTAAAAAAAATTGAAAAGCCAAGGAAATTCCTAGACAGCAAGTTACCCTAACTTTATACTCGTAGAATCATAGAAAACTAGAACTGGAAGGGACCTTGAGAGATCATCAAGTCCAGTCCCCTGCCCTCACAGCAGGACCAACCACCGTCTAGATCATCCCTGATAGATGTCTGTCTAACCTGCTCTTAAATATCTCCAGTGATGGAGATTCTACAACCTCCTTAGGCAATTTATTCCAGTGTTTAACCACCCTGACAGTTAGGAAGTTTTATATTGCCAGTACGCAATCACATGTTAACAAAATTATTGTGTACATCATAATATCCCCAAATTGAACATTACAAACTGAAAACTGCGAGTTAAGGTTACATGTAAAAAACATCCAAATATAGTACAGTATAGAAATGTGTGGTGAAGACATCCAAACAACTTTTGCTCTGCTATTTTACAGGGAAAAATAGGTCATAGAATCACAGGGTTGGAAGAGATCTCAGGAGGTCATCAAGTCCAACTCCCAATACTTAATGTCTTTAAAAAACAATTTAATCAAATCTGGGACCACAAATAGTAACATGCCTTAATCATAATCACACAATTATTGCATGACCCCATTGCAGGGCAGAGTTAAGGTTATTTGGACGTCTCTGCTGTACATTTCTTTAAACTATATTGGATTTCTTTTATGCATAACCTGACCTATCAATTTCTGGTTTGTAATACAGTCTGGCACCCTCGGGACCTGTCGATGTCAAACCAGAGAATTTGCCAGACCACTGGAGGTCAATATTGTCTAGCAGCATTACCAACACTTCCACTGCTTACTGGGCTTTTAGAAGACACTTGTGGTAAATTAGAGCTAAATAACAGCACAGAACACTGAGAGCCAGGACTTGTGGCTGTAAACAAACTTTATGAGACCATAGGAAACTTGGCCACATCCATGATAAGTGGACACCCGGATAACTAAAATCATGCCAGACCATGGCTGTTGTCAGACTACAAAGGCTAAATCCATACTTGATTTACAACATACTTGTATTTTAACAGTTATATTACTGAAGGGGAAGGGGAGAGAGAGAAAAAAAGGAGGGGGAAAGGAGAAAAAAATAAAGAGAGAGAGACAGTGAGTAGATGGTTCTTATAGTTACAACAAGCTGATAAGAACAATTAACACCTCCACTGGTGACTTGGAGATCCATTAATGAGTGTCCAGATAGATTAAAGTGTTCTCCAACAGGTTTTTGTGTATTGTCCTTTCAAATACCTGATTTGTGTCCATTAATTCTTTCCAGTAGAGACTGTCCAGTTTGGCCAATATACATGGCAGTGGGGCATTGTTGGCATTTGATGGCATAGATCACATTACTGGATGTGCAGTTAAATGAGCCTCCAATTTGGTGGCTGATGTTGTTGGGTCCAGTGATGAAATCGATTGAATAGATGTGTGGGCAGAGTTGGCACTGGGGCTGATTGCAGGGGTGGGTTCCTGGATGATTATGGTGGAGGTGTGTTGCGTGGTTATTGGAAACAATTTGTTTGAGGCTAGGAGCTTGTCTGTAGGCGAGGATTGGCCTTTCCCCTGAGGCCTCTGAGAGTGAGGGATCATTTTCCAGGAGAGGTTATAAATTGTTTATGATGCGTTGGAGGAGTTTAAGTTGTGGACTGTAGGTGATGACACGTGGAATCCAAAAAGAAAAAAAACACAGAATTCAACCCCTGCAATCAGCCCCGCTGCCAACATCAGGGGCTCATTTAACTGCACATCCACTAATGTGATCTATGCCATCAAATGCCAACAATGCCCCACTGCCATGTATATGGCCAGACTAGACAGTCTGTACGGGAAAGAATTAATGGACACAAATCAGATATCCGAAAAGGCAATACAAAAAATCCTATTGGAGAACACTTTAATCTACCTGAACACTATGACTTAACCTACCAACCAAACAATGGAGGTGCTAATTGTTCATATCAGCCTGTTGTAACTAGTGTCACTTTTTATTTTTTTCTCCTTTCCCCCTTCTCTTTTGTC
The DNA here is from genome assembly GCA_032595735.1 of Pelochelys cantorii. Taxonomy (NCBI): domain Eukaryota; kingdom Metazoa; phylum Chordata; order Testudines; family Trionychidae; genus Pelochelys; species Pelochelys cantorii. Next base: position 36,959,007 of record CM064340.1, read on the forward strand.
TCTCTCTCCCCCTGCCTTCCATTATTTATTTTTGGATCTGGATTCTAATACTCCTGTCATCTGAAGAAGTTGGTTGCACCCACGAAAGCTCATGATACCATCTACACGTTTTGTTAGTCTTTAAGGTGCTATCAGACTATTTGTAGTTTTTTAAGATTTCCTGTTACAGACTAACTCGGCTACCCCTCTGAAGTTATGTTACTGACATCCACTTTCAAGCAGAACTTTATCTTTGGATCGCTGTGTCCATGTTTTAATTTGGGGGCGAGGGGAGGGAATACAATTACAATTGAAGAAAAGGGAGTTCTCCTTATGACCCCGGTTAAAGTTAAGAATTCATTTATGTGCTTTGCTGAATCAAAGCGTCAAGTCAGTCCAAGATTCCCAGCCAAAAATTTCCCCCTTTGTGGAGAGACTCAGCATTGCCATAGAACTGGCAGAGGCAGTTTTGCCTTCTCCTCCTGCCCAGCAAGAGACGGTAAGTTGGCCAGAAGGGATGTGGTGGGTGTGAGCATAGCTATACCCAATCTTCTGCTGGCAGGCGCATGTTTATATGAGCAGCCTAAATTAGCAGTTTGACTTGAGGAGCACTTTAGACAGATCAAAGAACTAAGGCATATGTGCCTAAGACCAGGAGATAAAGGGCTTTTAACAAAACTAGCTTTTCCACAGCGTCTCTCCAAGCCGGGGTTCACAATTCTGCAGGGCCCTGAAGTCACTTGATTTTACGTTGACTCAAAGTAAACTGAATTTTACACAATTAGAAATGTAAATACAGGTTGGACCTCCCTAGTCTAGCACCCTCAGGACCCAACTGGTCCTGAGCAAGGGATTTTGCCAGACCAGGGGAGGTCATTTCTGTCCCTCCCTGTCACCAGCTCCCCAGTTGGGTTCTGCTCCTGGCCCGGCTGCCAGCCTCCCTGCCAATTCCACAAGTCTAGCTGGACTTACGGCCACAGCAGGGCTGATGTCCCTTCCCCCACCTCTCCCAGCCCTGCAAGTTTTGTCAACAGATAGGGTGTGTCTAGACTACAGGGGTTTGTCGACAAAAGTGGACTTTTGTCGATAAAACTATACCTGCATCTACACTGCGGCTGAGTTCTGTCGACATAACGTCAACAGAACTCAGCAGTTTTGTCGACGGCTGTAAACCTCATTCTGCGAGGAATAACACCTTTTGTCGACAGAGTTCTGTCGACAGAAGGTGTTATTGCATCTACACTATCCTTTGCATCTGCACTGTCATGTCGACAAAGCGGCTTGCTTCGTCGACAGAACTGGATGTAGTCTAGACGCTCTTTGTTGACAGAAGCTTTGTCAACAGTATGGGTATGTCTAGACTACAGGCTTTTGTTGACAGAAGTTTTGTCGACAGATACCGTCGACAAAGCTTCTGTCAACAAAGAACGTCTAGACTACATCCAGTTCTGTCGACAAAACAAGCCGCTTTGACGACATGACAGTGTAGACGCAAAGGACAGTGTAGATGCAATAACGCCTTCTGTCGACAGAACTCTGTCGACAAAAGGTGTTATTCCTCGCAGAATGAGGTTTACAGCCGTCGACAAAACTGCTGAGTTCTGTTGACGTTATGTCGACAGAACTCAGCCGCAGTGTAGATGCAGGTATAGTTTTATCGACAAAAGTCCACTTTTGTCGACAGACCCCTGTAGTCTAGACACACCCTATCTGTTGACAAAACTGTCGACAAAAGCCTGTAGTCTATACATACCCTGGCAGTGAGGCAGCCATAGGTTTGACAATATTTTACAGTTGACCTTGAGCATTAGAACTTGCTTGGCTAAAACTGAAGCTCTTTGCAAAGTTGTCTTGGTTATCCCTTGCATACATAAATACCAGGCCTATCTTTAATTTTTCCCTGAAGAGCCACCAGGGACAGGCAGAAGGATTCTGCTAGAATAGTTCACCTCTATCATCCTCCAACAGTACAATGGTTTGGTAAGCAGGAGCGCCAGAAGCTTAAAAGAGCTTAGATTCAGCAGGAAATTACAAATATAAAATGACACTTAAGGAGTCTGCAGAACTTTCAAATGAACAATGCTCTTGTGCTTTGCTAGGCTTTTAAAAATCTTCCTAGAAAAGAAAATCTTGTTGGAAAGAAACCGGAATTTCTTACACTGAGTGCGATGGCCACGAGGGATGTAACATCACAGGGGGACGGAACCCTCTCAACACTCAAATGAAAGGAGAGCCCTCTGAACACTATTTGCCTAAAAAAGGGACTAGGAGATAGAGATGAGCACTTTTAATTTCATCCAGTAGAGAGCAGTAACTACCAAATTGGATGCATAAGAGTTTATCTATATATAATATAGTTTCATAACAACCATTTTAACAAGGCTTTGAAGATAGCATGTGAAGCTATGCCTGGGTGACACAGAAGATAGATGTTATCCCCCAGATAAGAGATTACCTTGTAATCTGTTTCAATAAACTACCCATAATAATCTGTAAGGACAGAGGTGACTTAGCTAGCCACTGCTAAAGTTACAGAAATATCCCACAGTATTACCTTGTTATTTTCAAACTTTAGCACGTAGGTTTCCTCAAATGAGTATATTTAGAAAAACCACATTCTCAGCCCTTTGGGTTTCTATGGCTATGGTCTGTGGGTGTGGGACCACATCTGCAGTTACTGTAGATTAGTGTAGCTCTGTTGAAGCTAGTGCAGCTACCCCAGGTTTCACCAGCTAAAAATCTGGCCCAAAACAATTGAACCTCTACAAGGCAGCAGACTTGCAAAAATGCAGGCCTCATGCAGTGATGAGGCATATGCAGATATATTTTTAGTACATTATTCTGCATTTCTGCTTACAGAAAAAGAACTCATGGTTTAAAAATAATAACCCACCAACTTCATTCCCATCTTTAAAATGGTAATTATCTCTGGCTCCTGTACTTAACACTTATATGCAGGAGTAGATTGTTAACCTCAACTATTCTGGATTAGAATTCAAAATTATTTAGATGAATTGGTCTGAAATCAAGAAGAGGAAATTTGATAAAAATAAGTGAAAATTACTATACTTAGAAAGGGCAAAATGAAATGCACAAACACCAAATGGCAAATAACTGCAATACTGCAGAAATAAGCAGCAATACTGCAGAAATAAACAGCAAATACTGCGGAAAAGGATTTGGGGGATTGTAGTGTATTACTAATTGAATACTAGTCAAGTGTGAAGCAGTTGCAAATAAGGCTACTATCATGTGGAGATATATTACCAGGAGTATTGGTTGTAGGACATAAGAGATAAGTCTGCCACTCTACTCATTGTAGATGAAGCTTCTGCTGGAGTATGGTGTCCAGCTTTGGGTAACATGCTTTAAGAAAGATGTGAACCAATCTGAGGGTCCAGAGGAAAGCAATGAAAATAAGGTTTAGAAAACATGACCTACAAAGGGTAAAAAAATGAGCATGTTTAGTTTTGAGAAAAGAAGGCTGAGGAGCATATGAGGATAACCATCAGATATGTTTATCCTTAATTTTTAGGTTTTTTTCATAGACTTCTAGGCATTTTTACACAGTGGCAAGAAGGCAAGGACCCAAAGGATTTGAAATCCAAACAGACAACAAACCAATGAAGTTAGGGTGAAAGGGCACAATGGAAAGCATCATGAGTAAATTATAGAAATGCAGGTCTGGAAGGGACCCTGAGAGGTTCTTCACTCCATCCTCGCACTCTGAGGCAGGACCAGGTATGTCTAGACCATCCACAATAAGAGTTTGTTTAACTAGGGATTCCATAGCTTTCCTTGGTAACATATTTTGGTATTTACCTATCCTCCTGTTAGAAAGTTCTTCCTTATACTTTACCTATACTTTGTTGTTGTTGTTTTGTTGGTGGTTTTTTCTGCAGATTAAGCTAATTACTTCTTGTCCCACTTTCAGGGATATAGAGAACAATTAATCACCATCTTCTTTAAAACAGCCCTTAACATATTTTAAAACTATTATCAGGTGGCCTCTGTCTTCTTTACTCCAGACTAAACATGCTTAGTTTATTTAACCTTTCTTGAGAGATCAGATTTTCCAAACCTTTTGCCATCTTACTGCTCTTTGTTAGACTTCCTCCAGTTTGTCCATATCTTTCTTAAGATATGGTACCTTAAATCAAACAAGGTTGCCCAACGGAGGCCTCACCAGTGCCAGGTAGATCAGAACAAATACCTCCAATGTTTTACATGCAACACTCTTGTTAGTGCATCCCTCATGAATCTTTTTTTTTTTTCACTAATTGTACCACATTATTGGCTCAGATTCAGTTTCAATCCACTATCTTCCCCCAGATCCTTTCTGCAGAACATCTTCCTGGCCAGCTGCTTTTCATTTTTGTATCTGCACATTTGCCTGTTTTTTCCTTTCTATGTGTAGTACTTTGCACATGTCTTCATTAAATTTCATCTGGTTGGTTGTTACTAATTCTCCAGTCTATCAAGGTCCTTTTGATTTCTAATCCTGTCCTCCAAGTCTGTGACCTCAGCACAGTTTTACAAATATACTCTCCACTCCTTTACCCAACCCACAGTGAAAACATTGACTAGCACCGGACAAAAGACTGACCCCTGTGTGAACTCACTAGACAGGACCTTCCCACTCTGGCTGTGAATAATAGTTTTCTGTTTGGCTAGTCATGCACCCACTTTACAGTAGTTTCATCTAAACCACATTTTCCTGCTTGAGAGAGTTAGGTGGGACTGTGTCAAAAACCTTACTAAAATGAAGATCTATCAAATCAAGTGCGTCTTCCTATCCACTAGGCCAGTCATCTGTCAAAGAAGGAAATTAGCTTGCTTTGGCATGATTTGTTGCTCTTGCTTATCACCCCATTATCTGCTAGACGCTTATGAACAGATTATTTAATAATTTATTCCGGTATCTCTCCAGGTATCAAGTTATGCTGACTGGTCCATAATTCCTTGGGTCCTCGTTGGTCCCTTTTTTAAACAAAAGTGCTATGTTTGCCTTTCTTCAGTCATCTGGACAACTTCCCTGTAAGAATTCGCAATGACTAATGATTCCAACATTGCTTTAGCTCATTCTTTAAGTCCCCAAAGGTGCTTTTCATCAGACCTTGCCAATTTGAAACATCTAACTCATCTAAATATTCCTTACTTTGTCCCCCTCCCCCCCCCCCCGCCCACGTGTTAATATTAATTGTATGGTGCTTCTGGTCACAATGAAGCATGTTGGTGAAGACTGAAGCAAAATAGTCATTAAACCCTTCAGCCTTCTTGGGATGGTCTATTATTAGCTCTCTTGCCCTGCTGAGCAGGGGACTTACATTTTCCTTCATCCTTTTCTTGCTCCAAACGTATTGAAAGACTCTTTCCATATTGCCTTTTAGATCCCTTGCCAGACGTAACTAATTCTGTGCCTTAGTCTGAGTTATGCTCACATGCTTTGTGCTCTTCTTTTGTGCTCATCCTTAGTTATTTGTTCGTGTGTCCACTTTTTGATTTTAGATTGTTAAAGAGCTGTTGAACCTGGTACTGTTCTTCCAGGTTTTCCTTTGCATCAGGATCTTTTGCAGTGGCACCTTTTATATTGTTTCTTTGAGAAACGGCTGGCTTCCCTAGCTGCCTTTCATCCCGAGATTTTCTTTCACTGGGATCTCACCAGTCCCTGAGTTAATTTATAGTCCGCTTTTTTTTGAAGTCTGTCGTCCTTATTCTGTAGCTTTCACTCTGTCTAATATGAATCACACTAATTCTACAGTTTTTCTTTGGCTGTATTACTTTCAAACATTTCTATCATCTGATTTACTCACTCCTCTGATCTGAACACCTCGTATTCCCAGGTCAATAGGTTCACGTCCTAAGTGAGAAGCAGCAAGTAACCATACCAGACAATTTGCTCCCATTCTACAACAGTACAGGCAAAGTGGACAAAGAAAATACAATGGACATAATTTATCTTTTCCCAGTCGATAAAATACAGGGGGAGCTCGGGTTGACTCCTATATTTAGTTTGACTCTATGCTCTACTTGCTTAAAACACTCATATATCTGTTTGCATATCTCTCAGTTATTTCGTCAAGTCACTCTAAGAAACCAATATTATAACAGTGGATTTGAAAGACAATAACTCCAAAGCCCCAAAAGATGAAAAATATGGAATTAAAAAACCCCAAGAAGACTGCAAGCCTAAGAGAACAGCAGAGTGCAAAAAAAGGGGGGGGAGAGGATCATCAAATAACCGAAAACCAGGGAGTCTGACAGAATTGTTGGGCCCTTAGGTTAGGAGGGAGGGGGCATCTCCACACTCCTGGAAGGGGAGGGTCCTTAGGCCGAAGGGGCGGGGCTGGAGTAACCTTCCCCTCGCCAGCCCTTCATCGCCACCCACAGTGCACTGCCTGGGGCTCCAACTGTGATTTAGAGCCATAGAGGAAGCTGGGAGGCCCGGGAGCTTTTGAATCATCGGGCCCCGAGTCATTTGCCTCCTTTGCGCATGCAAACGCACACACACACCCCGTCCCCGGTTGATGGGCCTGCTGAAAATGATTGGCTTAATAAGACCAAAAGAATGAGAGGTATCTTACAAAATAGGCAAAGGAACTTTTCTCCTTCAGGGTGAGATCTTGTGACAGCAGATCTCACTGCTACTCACTGTGAATTTAAAGCTAACACAACATTAATCAATAGCTATGCTATGATGGATGGGAAATACTCAAATTAGCTCAAATGCCTTCCAGTCATCTACCCACAGCTTCACAGGAAAATTATTCCAGCCTGAGGTCACATGCTTCAGTCTGATTGATCCTTAATATGTATCTAAACATGATGGGGCATAATAAAAAACACTCAGAAAGTAACTAGATTGGATATATAGGTTGGACCTCCCTGGTCTGGCATCCTCAGGACCTGATTGGTCCTGAACCAGGACGTTTGCTGGACTGGGGGAGGTCAATGCTGCCCCCTCTGCTTCAGGCCACCAGCCCCTGGTTCTGGCCACCAGAGCTCCACTCCAGGCTACCGGGCTCTGGCTCCTGGACCCAGCCCCAGCCACTGAGTTAAGACCTCAGCCCTCAGACCCAGGGATTTGCTCTCAACTGCCGACCCAGCTCTCTGGTCCAGCAACATCCAGAATCCTGCTGCACTGGCTTTTTCCCCCCATAAGTGCGCCAAGCCATTGGGTCCCCAACGATGCTGGACCCTGGATATCGCCAGGCCAGAGAGTCCTGGACTATAGATCTTCAACCTGTAGTATTCAATTTGACATCTTTCATATTTTTCCCCTTCAGAATGGAAGTCCCATCTCCAAGAGAGCAATGAAATCCAATGCAACAGGTGGGCCCTTCAAAAGCACAGGCCAAGCTGCTTCCTTTGAAGACAATTGGAGCTCTGTCATTGGCTTGAATGGGTATCAAGGTGATCTCAATTGTCAAGACATCGGTATCTGATTATTTGCCCCACAATAATAATAAATACCAGGCAGATAACTGCCCTGCCCCCCAACTCGCTTGTTTTTCATCTAGGAATCTATCTTTTCCTTGCCCGAGACAACACAAACAGCAGGACTCTGGAGATCATTGGTTTAGAGACCTCGCCATCCACTTGCTTAGTGCTTGTCCCGGAGTTATATTTCCAACCCAGACAAAGTATCATCCATGGTGAAATAAGAGATTCAGTTTGGGTTTACTTACGGCATGCTCAGCTTGGGAAATTTCTGAATATCATTTTCAGACATGCTCTGAAATGGAAACACACATGGTAAATGTTACAATATTATTCATGTAACGTCTTGTTTAATATTCTCTCGTGTCAAAAATTTATAATTAATCGGGCTGTAATAAAAGTAAAAAAAACAAATGAAGAACAGGTACAAACCTAAGCCCCTGTCCAGAGTTTAGGATCCACTTCAACAAAATACTAAGCATGTGCCTAATTTTAGGCATTAATGTGAAATCTATAGTTCAGGGGTGGGGAAACTGAGGCCCAGGGGCCGGATGCAGCCCTCGGCTTGCCTGGATATGGCCCCCGAAGCTCAGCCCCCACCTCAGCATTAGGGAGCCCGCGCTGGTGCTCCAGCCCCCTGGCAAACCCTCTAAGGCTGGAGTGCACAAAATCTGCTAGGCTGCCCCCCCTCCCAGGCTCTGATATGCGGGGAATGTGGGGAGTGTCTTTCTCCTCAGTCGGGGGCCACAGTGCGGGTTTTTTTCCCCACTGATTTTTCGGTGGGTCAGTGGCCCCCAACCCCAAAAAGTTTCCCAAGCCCCACTATAGGACTACTTATGTGCTTAAACTTAGGTGTTTGCTTAGGTGCCTTGCTCTTTTGTGTCCTAAATTGGGTCTCTGCTGGAGCTATACTGCCGGGTTGACCCTTTGTGTTACTGTGGGCCGTGATTTAAAATGCTGACATGCTGCACCTAAGGACAGTAAATAAAAACTTTTCTTCCAACAGCCTATTCCCTGTAACGTGTCCTGGTTAGTGTCTGGTTCCAAAGAAGTGAAATATCCTCTGAGATAGCTCATCCCACCTCTCCACCCCAAGTCACACAGAAAGCGGAGATCCACATCCCCTGGATGTCTAACCCTGATGGTGACAGACATGAACTCCCAACACAGCTCACAGAGTCTACTGATGTCTTCAGACACGGCCATAGCTCTTCTGCTGGCACGGCTGCTAATGAGGGGTCAGAACAATGAGGTTAGTTGATTTAAAAGGGTGATTTAAAAGGGCCTGGGGCTCCAGGCTGGTACTGCCACAGCCAGAGCCCTGGGCCCTTTAAATTGCTGCTGGACTCCCACACGGTACGGGTCAGGCAGCACTGAGGGCTGGCGAGGGGAGGTTAGCCTGGAGCCCCGCCCCTTCTAACTGAGGCCCCACCCCTTCGGGGCATCTGGAGCCAAGCCCCTCCCCCATTACCCCATGTCGCCAGCCCTGTCTCCTAGCAATACTTGAATTCTTCTTCTCCCACAGAGGCCTACAGAATAAGATGGGGTTCTTTTTTTAACTGTTGCCATTTTGAAAGCTTTTTGTGCATTTCAATGAGAAGAGCTGTTCCTGCCTGTGGGAAGCAGAGGTGGGCAATGCTCTGTGGTTTTGTCTCTCAAGTGCTCTTTGATTCATATTGAATTTGCATCAAGTGCTCTTTGATTCATACGGTATTCACACCTTTTTATTCCACAATGAGTCTAGGGTGGAACCAACTCAAAAACTCCAAACTGCACCCCTTTGAAACCACCCAGGTTCTCCAAGCTGAGCAGTAAACTCATGTGAAACTGAGCTTCACACAGTGTCAATATAAAACTGAGAAATGGGGGCTAGGGTTGTTTGACTGGGTCAGAAATGTAATGCTGACAACACACTCGGATATAGTTACTACCCACCATGGGAACATGCACAGACAATCCTAAGGATACCATTCAGCATGATGTAATAATGACAAGGGATCGCATAGTGTGGATTACACAAGAAAACTTTAATGTATGCAGAAGTATAACGTACAAACTCATGGTTTGTACAAAAGTATCTGGTTTTTAAATCCCTTTTTTTAATTTATAGGGAAATGGGGTGTTGGGTTATTTACTTTTTTCATAAGTTCAGGATATGCCTATACTACACTATGTTCTTATACAGGTCCCATATAAAGAACATTTTAAAAACTGGGACTTTTCAGCTTAGAAAAGAGGAGACTAAGGGGGGGATATGATAGAGGTCTATAAAATCATAACTGGTATGGAAAAAGTGAATAAGAAAAAGATATTTGCTTGTTCCCACAATACAAGAACTAGCAGTCACCAAATGAAATGAATAGGCAGCAGGTTTAAAACAAACAAAAGGAAGTTTTTCTTCACTCAGCTCACAGTTAACCTGTGGAACTCCTTGCCAGGGGATGTGGTGAAGGCTAGGACTTCAACAGGGTTCAAAAAAAGAGCTAGATAGATTCACGGAGGTTGGGTCCATTAATGGCTATTAGCCAGGATGGGTAGGAATGGTGCCCCTAGCCTCTGTTTGTCTGGAGATGGATGACAGGAGAGGGATCATGTGAGGATTACCTGTTGTGTTCCCTCCCTCTGGGGCATCTGGTATTGGCCACTGTAGGCAGACAGGACACTGGGCTAGATGGACCTGTGGTCTGACCGAGTATAGCTGTTCTTATGTTCTTACACAGCTTTTAGCAACACAACTGTGTTGACACAGCTCTGCCACTAAAAATCAGGCCATGTAAATGTTGTTCAGCTGTGCTTTTTCAGATAAAAACACTTTCACCCCCTATGGCAAACATTTGCCTTGTTGGTAGGAGAGCGACCCTGACAACCAAGCAATGTTTACATTCATACTTGCCACGGCAAAACTTTCGTTGTTCAAGGGGGGTGGGGTGTTACTCTCTGTGAATGACAAACGCTTTGTTGCTCAACTGACAAAGCCTTACAAATACAGGGCCAGCTTGTCCCTGGCCCTGGTGAAATATGGTGGGGGAGAGTACAAGGAGCCTTGCCTTTGTTCTTTGTGCACACCTTGTGCAAGGACCAGCAACTGTCATAGAACCAGCTCCCTCCTTCAGCTTCTAGTGCTCTAGCTGTGTTCAAGGAACAGGGCAGAGAGAAAGAAGTTAAGAACCAGCCTTCCCCCAAGGAGCTGCCCTCCTGCACTAGGAGAAGCAGTTGCTTCTCCCCAAAGTACCCATCCCTCTCACCAGGTGCAGTTCCACATTACCACCAACCGAGGTCTCCATGGCACAATTTGGCTCAGTATGAAGGAAGTGAAAGATTAGAGCGTTTATGTGCTTTTAGAAGGATGTGGTAAACGACTGTAAAATGACCTTGGGGAGCTGATCCATTTTGAAAGTAAAAATGTGTCTGGTTTGTCTAACTGCCAGCTTTCCAGACTCTTCTTGGAACCGGCCAGTCAGGCTGACGTCTTCCTGGCGCACATATCTTGGGTAACAAGCGGTCTCTCATTAAATGTGGTGAACAATTCTATGGAAGCATGTTCCACGTAGAGCTAAATATAGCTGCTGTCCCTAGTTCTGGAGAACTAACAGTAGAATGTGGCAAAATACGTATTTCTTTTAGGGAAAAATCCCATAGAATCATAACATTTAATAATACATTCAAACCCACCTTCTGAACTCTATTACAGGAACGAAATTCTTTGAAATTCAGTAGCTTGGTTTAAAAATTCCATGTAGGAAGGACATGTCTCTCTATTAAATTCTTTAAGGTTTTTATTTCTACAGAATTATGTTCATTTAATCTATAATATAATCTGCACCATTTTTCCACGCAGTAGTCAGCGGAGTAAAAATCATTACTCAAACCAGGGAGTGGATTTCTTGAGGGGGATGATTCCATTTTTTCATTGGCAAGTTGCTTGTATGGTTTTGTGAGTGAACATGAAACCCATGAACATTCATTCATTCTTAGCAATAGCTATGGTATCCACATGTAATTTGGCAGTTTCTAATGACTTTTGTAAACTACAGAAAGACAGTTACCTTAAAGAGATGCAATTGATTTCTAACACACTGCCCTGCAGTCTGGAACTCGACTTGAATTTCTTTCCCTTGTTACACTTGTGCTTTGCCTCTGTACTAAGCAGAATGTTTTATTACAATGGCCAAGTAATAAAAAGTTGAAAACAAAATTATGTTGGAAAAATTGAGGAAGCAGGAGCTTCTTGCCTGACTAGTATAGATCAACCACTCAGGGTAGGTCTACACTACAGAGTTGTTCTGGAAAAACTACATTTATGTCCACATTGCCATTGAGCTCTTTCAACAGAAAGTTGAAAGAGCGAAGGGGTTTTTCTGACAGCGGTAAACCTCTTTCTGCGAGGAAGAAGCCTTTTTCTGAAAGAGCTCTTTCAGAAAAAGGCGTGTGTGGACCTGGAAGAGAGTATTTTTTTGAAAGAAGAGGCCTCCAGGAAAAAGCACAGGTGCCCTGGTGGCCACTCCATCCACAGTAATCACAACTGAAATGTGAGATAGCATCCAATCAATGTGGACGCTAGCTTTCAAAAAAGCAGATTGCTTTTTTGTTGTGCTTTTGCTGTGCAGACACTCTCTTTCAAAAAATGTTTTTCTGGAAGATCTCTAGACGTAGCCTCAGTCTGCCAGGTCATTTCTGCAGAAATACGTGGACTGGCACTAGACTCTAAACTGGTTATGTATCATAAGCACTGGGGAAACAAGTCAGGAGTCAAAGATCCATGACCATGTAGGAACTTCACAAATGTTACTATGCCGCACATCATGATCACTCTGGACTTCGCAGTGAGAGCGGAGCTAGAACTTAGACCCTTCTTTTCTTAATCACTGATGTCTAACAGAGCTGGCTGGGAGTTTTGTGAGGAAAAGGCTTGTTGTTCATCACAAGCTTTCTCCAGGCTAGGATGGAATGGCTAGTTCTGATTTGGAGCAGGGGCTTGAACATGTCTCCAAAGATCAGGTGAGTGCCTTAACTCCCAGATTCCCTGCATAGCAACTGTCTTTCCATACCTTACCAGTCACTCAAAACTACCAAATGATGTGCGGAGGAACAAACATCACTAACAATGAAGGTCTGTAGGTGTCATGTTCACCCATGTAGCCATACAAAGATCCCAGCAATGCAAAAATAATACCATGTCATGTAACAGAGCCAGATTCACGTTTCTTAACTTTCTGATTTATCCTTATCTGTGGGACAAGTCCTACAGAATGCAGTAGGGCTCAAGACATTTGGATTCTGTGTAAATTACTCTAACTTCTGGATTATAGATATGTTATTCACTCTCTCATGAAAGAGTTTGAAAGGTCTTAGTTTTGTTCTGATGAAACTTTTCACAGGATGGGAAAAATGTTTCCTGCCTAAGTTTCCCATGAAGTTTAGTATTTGAGCTGAAAAACAATCTGTAAATTGTTGGAATATAAGACCTAGAATGTACCCTAGAGCAGCTTTTGTTCTATCCAGCAAAAGATGTCCAATATTCTCTGCAAGCTATGCACTTGTCAAGCCACTCAAGAAAAACCAAATGCCATTTAGCTGATTAGCAGAGCATCTTCAGCGAGGTTTTGAGTTTCTTCTGGTGGTGCACATTTACACATGCCTCGGTGCACTTAAAAACATGATTCCACTCATGGATGGAAAAAATCTGCACACGAATGGAAAAGATTAGAGGGCACATTGATGGTATCCTGTGGAATTCACTTTCATTTTTACCAGACATGGTTTGAGAGGTTTTGAATTGCAAAATGTGATGGATAGTCAAAACTTAATGTTCAAAACAAACAAATGAGAGGCTGGAAAGAACTGAAATGATTTTTCTGTGATTTTTTCCTCTTCTTGACTAATTACAGAGATGCTCCATAGAATTTTGAGGGGGAAGAAAGACAAGCGTTTGGAGTGAAAGATTGTGAAACTACTTCCTTTTTTCAACTAGCTCAGTTTGTAGTCACTTCACTACTTTGTACATGTGTTACTTTCTCACACTGATTTACACTACTCTGTAATTCTAGTTAATGACAGTGAGTAATTTGTAGACTAATAAATCTCTGTGTGGTACAATGTATAAGTCACTGAGGGAGTTTCAGGAGGCTTGCATTCCTGGATCTACCACTGACCTACTGTGTCTAAGACACTTCTACTCTCTGTGCCTCAGTTTACTTTCCTACTCTTTGTTTTGTCTGCTTAGATCATAAAGGTTTTGTGGTGAGGCTATCACTAAGTCTTTGTGTGATGATTAGCATGTCGGGGCCTCTCACAGAAGGTATGTTTCTCTAGAACGCTGATCTTGTGCGAATGTTCAATACACCACAGAGAGTGCAAAACAGAACTAGCACTGGATGTGGACTGTCTAGCTCTGAAATTTGAAATAACGTATGCACGTAGGAGACTGAGAACAGCCCCACCCCATTCAATGATTGACCCATTAGGATTCTGCCATTTGTAGAGAATGCAAATCGCTCCTCATCCAGGTAATTCTCATGTTTATGATGAGTTCAGGTCTTCAAATGTGGAGAAGCCTACACAGTTTACATTGCTTGGGGAAAAGGCATAATTCTCTAATGCCACTCTCTTTTACAAAAGACCAGTTCATAGGTAAAACTCTGTTTATCCTGGGTGAAATCTGGGACCTGAACCCTGACCACTAGCAGGATCCATGTGTGTGAATATGCAAACATTCAAAGGGCAGCATTAGGCTCTGCTTCAAGGTTCACCTGCAAAGAGACTCATCAGTCCTATGATCTTTTTCTTCCAAAACAAGGGCAGATTGAGCATTAGGCTCATATCCAAGCTGTGTTTTCAGGACAGTTATGAAGATTTTATCAAAACAAACACATCGAGCAACATGCCTCGAAGTGATGTGGAATTAAGACCAGGCAATGGCAGCTGTACAAATGAGAAATACAGGTTTGTTGTGCCAGATGAACTGGCGGAGTGCATCAAAGTGTAGCCATTAATTTCAGTGCAGCCATGCTAAATTACACCCCTGATGAATTTAACCTGGTACAGTAAACTTCTGATAATCCGGCACCTTTAGGACCCAGGGGGTGCCGGATTATCAAATATGCCGGACTATCGGAAGGGGGGGTGGCTATAAGGGGTCTGGGGTGGAGTGGGGGGGATGCGCCCCTTGGCAGCTGTGGGACTGACCCGGCAGCACCCCAGCTGCTCTGCCCCAGACTTCCCCAAGTCAGCCACTGCTGAAACTGACCAGCGGCTGACGCGGGGAAGCTGGGGGCAGAGCAGCTCCAATTGTCCGGCTGCCCGGAGCACTTCCAGCTTCCAGATGGTGCCGGACCATCAGGAGTGCCGGACATTGGATGCCGGACCACTGGAGTTTTACTGTAGTTGTGTTAATTTTAAGTACGATTGATTATCGCCACACTTTCAGAAAACAATCATTTGTTTTTTTTAACCAGAGGGCTTAAAATGGCAGCTCTTGGCTCAAATGTCTGCAGCAGAGGGTTAGTTTTCACAGGCAAGTGGGTTGCACAGCTCTGCAAAGGTAGGCGGGGAAATCTGACAAGCTGCAGGTTTTTGCTAGTGTATGTAAAACAAGCATTTCCTATAAATGACCAGAAAAAAAGCAAGCAAATATTGCTGCTGTGAACCTTCATTTTCTGTTTAAAAGCTGAAGTAAAATGTACATACAAGCCAAACGCAGGCAAGTGGGGTCCTGGTGTTCGTGTCCATGTTTTAAAACCAGGATTTTGGTATAAAAGCTAAGCCTAATGAGTATGTAGGCTACTTAACTCTTAGGCTGTGTCTACACTACAAGGTTTTTGCGCAAAAACCAGCAGAGCGTCCACACCTCAAGCGTGTTTTTGTGCAAGAAAATCAACAGAACAGAGGGCTTTTGCCAGTAGAATTATTCCTCTCTCCACAAGGAATAACTCCTTTTTGCGCTACAGTTCTTGCGCAAAAAGGCAGTTGTGGATGCTCCGGAGGGGTTTTTGCACAAGAAACCCCTATCGGAAAAAGCACAGGTGCTCTGATGGCCATTCTGTGAATGGCCATCAGAGCTTTCTTGCGCAAGAGTGTTCATGCAGTGTGGACTCTCTCTTGCGCAAAAGCACATAGCTTTTGCGATGCCCTTTGAGGTGTGGACGCACTTTTGTGCAAGAAGTTTTTGCACAAGAACTCTTCCACAAAAGGCTTCTTGCACAAAAACTCTGCAGTGTAGACTACGCCTTATTGAAAACATGGAAAGTAAGTTCCTAAAGGCCTTTTTGAACAGCGGGTTTGAATACATAAGCAACTGTGTCAAAGCACAAAGCATACAAGGAAAGCTCTTAACTGCAAACCCAAGGGAAAGCCAAGGGACACTTATATTGTGGATATTGAATTTTTTATTGCACTTACCAGAAACCTTTGTCCATTTATGTTGTGTTTTCTGATGACTTTTTCGCAGTCCTTGTACTTTAGCTATGACAAGAGAGAAAAAGATTATGGTTACCCACTTGGTAAAATCTAAGAGTGGTTCAGCAAAGCAGTTGTGCACAAGTCTAGCTTTAGTCCTTTCCTACTCAGACAATCAACTTAGCACATGGTGAAGACTGCATGGCCTGGGCTAGTGATTTAGAATGCATCTCTCTATATATTTAGAGTGTGTCTGTCTGTGCATCCATTTGCTCAAGAACTCCTCCTAAATCGTAAGAGCTAGCACCACCAAGTTAGGTGTGCAGCTTCCTCTTACCTTAATTAAAATCAAGTTCAGGGTTTGGCTATGCCTGGAAAATGGGAAGTGCTGGGAGTGGCACTATTTTCCACAACATGGAAAGGGAGGGGGTAGAGAGAGGAGGACTGTGAGGGAGGAGCGCAGAGAGGGGACGGAAGCGATACTGAGTGTGGCCACTGGGGGCAGCTGCAACATCAAGAGAGTGGCCAGCAGAGCTGGGGCTCCACCATCTTGCCTGCCAGCACACTGGTAAGGAGCCCCTTGACTCATCACCTGGAGCCTCCCCCCCAGGGAGAACCTGCGGGCCAGGAAGGGGCCTCTGTTGGGGGAGGCTGCTGGAGGGGGAAAAGGCCCCAGAGCCTGGCCCCTTCCAACACAGCCTGCAGGCTGGGGGAGTGGTGAACAGGAGGGGGCAGCTGCCTCTGGAGCCTGGTCCCCCGCAGAGAGCCTGAAGGCCATGGGGAGGACAATGGGTAGGGGAGCGCTGCCCCAGCTCTGTGGGAGGTGTGGCCACTGGAGCAGTACCACCTTTGCCTCCACGTACGGCCCCAGTAAGCCCCTTCTCTCTCCCAGCCCCCCCCTCCTGAGCTCCCTGCCCTGAGTCCTACACCTCCCACCTGCCTTGGCTTCAGCACCACCTCCCCCTACCCTGCGCCCCCGCCACTTCGCTTCCCCGGCCATGAGCCACCCCAACCCCACCAACTCTCTGTCCTAAGCCACCCACCCCCTGCCCATTCTCACCCCCGAACTTTCACTCCAGCCTTCGTTTCCCTTCTTTTTTGACAAATACAGTCATTGAAATCACAAGAGAATATAAAAAAAAGGGGCGGAGGGGAATTCTTTCAGTTACAGACCCAAGAAAGGCCAGGTTCATCTGCTCATTTGCTATCTTTGGGTGCTCAGTAAAACAAAGCCATCAGAGCCAGGCAGCATGGCAGCCCCTGTCTTGTACTGTTCCGATTTGCATGGTGCGGGTCTAGGCTGCCCCTTACTGTGGCCAGCAGCACACCTGGCCCCCTATTGATATGCCAATTTGTTTTCCTTGAGAAAAGGCCCCATCAGACAATCGCTGCACACATTTGAAACCCCCCCCCCCCCGCCCATAAAAACACTGCTCCTTCCCTTCTCTGTACAGAGGCCTAAAAATTTACCCACAGTCACCTCATCCAACAAAAGCTTTGGAAAACAGATGAGCTTCACCCTGCACTTTCAAACTGCAGATCTCTTGGACTAGTCTGGGGCGATACGTTCAAAGCCATGGAGGATGAAACAAGGATGTCCTGCTCCCCACCCCTAGACATCCAGAGTTGTTATAGCCAACCCATCCCCTCTAGGCTGAAGCTGAACTTCGTACATTATCGGTTAACTTTCTTTTCTTCGTTATGAATATTATTGGCAATACGGGGGCATCTCCAGCCCCACCGGAATGGACACAGCTTGCTGTTCATGCACACAGTGAAAACACTGTCCTTGACTCAAAGAGCTTATCCATTAAATGCAAGCTGTGAGTCTCCGGGATAACTCAACAGAGAGGGGCACATGGCCACAGAGGATTCTGATCATAATCAGCAGTGGTTGCAGCTGCCTAGCCATTTGTAGGCCTCCTGGCAGAGGAGCATTTGAGGCAGGACGGGCAGGAGGAGACCGTAGGGAT
Organism: Pelochelys cantorii; assembly: GCA_032595735.1. Taxonomy (NCBI): domain Eukaryota; kingdom Metazoa; phylum Chordata; order Testudines; family Trionychidae; genus Pelochelys; species Pelochelys cantorii. Next base: position 36,976,793 of record CM064340.1, read on the forward strand.
TGTGCGGATGTTTTCAGACAGCTCCTTACACTTTGGCTATGTCTACACTCACGGCTTCTTGCGCGAGTAATATGCAAATGAGGCTGAGCGTGGAATATCGCCGAGCCTTATTTGCATAGCTAATGAGCCGCCATTTTTGCAGAAGAGGCTCTTGCGCCCGAAGGAGCTGTCTACACTGCCCCTTCTTGCGCAACAAAAACCCTCTTGCGCAATGCTGTTATGCGGATTATTTTCAGGAAGAACGGCATTGCGCAAGAGGGTTTTTGTTGCGCAAGAAGGGGCAGTGTAGACAGCTCCTTCGGGCGCAAGAGCCTCTTCTGCAAAAATGGCGGCTCATTAGCTATGCAAATGAGGCTCAGCGATATTCCATGCTTAGCCTCATTTGCATATTACTCGTGCAAGAAGCCACGAGTGTAGACATAGCCTTTGTGTTTGAACATACCTGGGAGAACAGTTAGATTTTACATGTTAATGCTCAGCTGTAGTCACAGAAGATGGGAGGCCTTTCAATGGACTCTGGATCAAGCCCAGAGCTGGGTGAGCCCAGTTTGATAAAGATTTCTTTCCATAGCCACTTATTCTGCCCTTTGCTGTGGTGAGTACCCTCTGGTACTGGGGCAATTCCCAAGGCGGAGCAGTGTATCTCTGTTATACTGCTCTACAACAAGGAATCTGATTGAAGCTTGTAACTGTATTGCTTTAAGGGCTGATCTCATAAACTCATAGACTTTAAGGTCAGAAGGGACCATTATGATCATCTAGTCTGACCCCCTGCACAATGCAGGCCACAGAATCTCACCCATCCACTCCTGGATTAATCCTCTCACCTATATCTCAGATACTGAAGTCCTCAAATGATAGTTTAAAGACCCCAAGATGCAGAGAATCCTCCAGCAAGTGACCCATGCCCCATGCTACAAAGCAAGGTGAAAAACCTCCAGGGTCTCTGCCAATCTACCCCAGAGGAAAATTCCTTCCCGACCCCAAATATGGCGATCAGCTGAATCCTGAGCATGTAGGCAAGACTCACCAACCAGACACACACAGAAAACACTGAAAACACTTTTGATCTGAAAACACTTATGCAGATGACAAACTTTACTTGCATGAGCAGGTTCCAGTTACTCCGGCACACGGGAAAGCATTTTGGGATTCGGGTCGTATTAGAGTCATTGTACAAATGAAGGACTCAATTCTACAAACAGTTCCTCCTTGGCACAGTACAAACTCCCATGACACTGGCTGCAATGCAGCTGCTCAAGGTAGTACTACATCTGGAAGGAAGTGTTTTGAATGTTCGGGACCTAGGTTGATTTTCTTAACGATTTAGGTTAAAAATCCTATTTTCTGGCTTTAAATGAATTCCGAAGTTTACAATTGTCACCTTTCTCCCAGAAAAGAATGAGAAATTAGTTGTGAACGGTGGCCCTTTATTGCTTCCTTTTGAACACAGGAGGTTTTGGAGAAAGCCTTTTAGTTTAATAGCTCTATTGATCGAAAGCTTTATATGTGGTAGAGGGCTACAGAGTCAGGGAGACTCTGTATGGTCAATTACAATGGTGGAACTGATTTTTTCTGGACTGGGCTTGCTTAGAGCAGCAGTTCCCAACCTTTTCCAGATGGGGACCCATTCTGACAATTCAGGAAGACTTGGTGACCCAAGGCAATTCAAAAATAGGGGGAGAACAGAGCCACCTGGGGAGAGACTTGGTGACCCTTTTGAAATATAATGGCGACCCATATTTGGGTCCTAACCCATAGGTTGGGAAACCCTGGCTTAGAGCCTTTGAAAATCCTCCCTCTGAACCTCAGTTTTGGTAGGGAAAATTTAATGACTGCTTTTGGAAAATGTGGGTTTCAACCTTTAGAACTCACTGCTGCCAGATATTTTGAGGTAAATATATAAGTAAGATTAAAAAGATGATTCATACATACCCAAAGCACACCCTCAATTATACTCTCTATGATACAAATTGCAGGACTAATGAAAGAAAGGGACCTCCACTGGTGAGGGCACAAGACTGGAGACACCTGGATTCATATTCATACTCTGCAAGGGTATGTCTATACTGCGGAGCTATTTTGGGATACCGGAAGTATCCCAAAATAGCTGTTCCACATCTATTGAAGCAGCCCTTATTTCGAAATAGATTTTGAAATAACGGGCGATGTATTCCGACATCCTGGTAAACCTCGTTCCATTAGGGTTAAGGGGAATTTCAGAATAGCAAGTTGTTTTGAAATGGGGGGCTGTGTAGATAGCTTATTTCATAATTTGGTGCTATTTCAAAATGGCATCGAAATAAGCTATAATTTGTGCAGTGCACCCCAACAGACTTTCTGTGTGACTTTGGGCAAGATACTCTGTCTCAGTCCCCTTCTCTGTAGAAGGGAGTGTCATGTGTCTCTACCTTCCAGAGAGGATGAATATGCTAAAGAGTATGAGGCTCTCTGATATTACAGTAGCGGGGGGCATATATAAGTATGATAGATAATATCAGGAAGCCATTTCACCTCACTTGGTAGTTTCCTCTTAATGATGATCTAAAACCTTGTGCACCAGTTAAGAAATGTGCTTTCCTTATTAGTCTGCTGAATTTGGATTTAAATTTAGTTCTCAGTAATGATAAGATCTGTCTAATTTAAGATATCTCAAGATCTTGGTTTCCTTCTACTACACAGCTAGGCAGGAGCAAAACAGTTGGAACTAGAGCTCTGCAAAGTTGGTGGTTTCACTTCTCAGGCCCACCAGCTAACGCTTGCTTTGGTTTTGATCTGTGTGCCTTTGCTATCCATGAACTCCACTTTGCATTTTGGTTTTGAACTTGTCCCAGCTCCCCCAAACGAAACCCAGTGAAAGCGATTGAAACCATGAATTTTGCATGATTTCAATACCAAATAATAAACTGCCCCAGGTTGATCATATCCACTTGAAACTGGGTTGCTGCAATGGTGTGAAAGCCTTCGCAAACCATTTGGATTGACCTTTCTGCACTGTAATGAAGGCTTTGGAATTTGTTGTGAACATGCACTATAATCAGTGTGGTAACACAAGTAAGTATAGATGACTATTAAAATCTGGGGGAAATGATGGAAAATGTACATACAATTGAATATATTTAAGATGCTGTAAAAATGGACCAAACTCAACATTTACATACGACCTGTGCAGTTTTCCTAGCATCAGTGAGATTCCAGGGGGCAAATCAGCACTGAGTTTTGCCTGTTCTTTTAGAATCATAGAATCCCAGGGTTGCACGAGACCTCAGGATGTCATCGAGCCCAGCCCCCTGCCCAAAGCAGGACCAATCCCAACTCAATCATCCTAGCCAGGGCTTTGTCAAGCCAGGACTTAAAAACCTCTAGGGATGGAGATTCCACCACTTCAGTAGGTAGCCTATTCCAGTATTTCACCACCTTCCTAGGGAAATAGTTCTTCCTAATATCCAAGCTAGACCTCCCCCACTGCAACTTGACACCGTTGCTCCTTGTTCTGTCATCTGTCACCATTGAGAACAGCCTCTCTCTAGCCTCTTTGGACCCACCCCCTTCAGGTAGTTGAAGGCTGCTATCAAATCAGGGCCGGCCCACAATATTTCGGCACCTGAGGCGGGGAGCTCAAATGACACCCCCATGCTCCTTCACTTGGGCCAAAACTTTGAAAGGTCTCAATTCTGCCTTCCTGTTCTATTCCTCTCATGGTACTGCTCTGCTACCTACATATGCACCAGCAGCAGACACAATTTTCTACACTCTGGGTCCTAGTGGCGCCCCCTCCCCCCCCCCCCACACACACACAGTCTGGCACCTGAGGTGGCCACCTCAGTTCGCCTCCTGGAAAGGCCAGCCCTGTATCAAATCCCCCCCACTCTTCTCTTCTGCAGATTAAATAAGCCCAAATCCCTCAGACTCTCCTTGTAGGTCATGTGCTCGAGCCCCCGAATCATTTTTGTTGCCTCCACTGGACTCTCTCCAATGCGTCCACATCCTTTCTGTAGTGGGGGCCCAGAACTGAATGCAATACTCCAGATGTGGCTTCACCAGTGTGGAATAAAGGAGAATAATCACTTCTCTAGATCTGCTGGCAATGCTCCTACAAATGCACCCCAATATGCCGTTTTAAATGCCCCTCCACACCTCTGTGTGCAAAATCCTCTGCTCTGCAAAGTGAAAGTTAAAAGAACCAGCAATATCCAGGCTAGTGCATTTGAGGAAAAGCTATAGCTAGAGAAGGGGGGAAGTGTCAGAAGCCCAACCACCTATGCAGAGCAGAACAGATGAGGAAATGAGTGAGGGATCTTTCTGAGATGGGGAGGAAGGTCAGTTGGGATCCTGAGGCAGGAAGAGGCAGTGGGTAGCAGGATCTCTTTTTATTGAAACCTGCCTCTCCAAAGAATTATTATTATCACTATGGATATTATTATTGGTAAAGGCTTTCAATTTCAAAGACAAAGTATCAACACAGGCAATCTATAAATAAAAGCATCTTCTTTGAGCTAGGGGAAGGATAATATTCTATGTATTCTATTTATTTTGGAAGAAAGAATGTCTCTCATTTCTCCCCCTATGCTACAAAGGAGTAATTTTCCTTAGGCACAGTTCCTGTCCTCCTCACGCATCTGCAACATCACAAGGAGTGTTCTGCATTGTTTGTGTGAGCTCAACCAGACAAAATCGCTTCCAGGTCTCATTTTCCGGCTAGCATGGGAGTCTTAGTTCATCACCTCACTTCAAAAGGACGGGTGTCCATGACTCAGATCAAAGCACCCAACTCTCCTTGAATCTGGGCACCCAGCTCCCTTCTAAAAACCCCAGTCCAGATGACAACAAACTCTTTTGTGTGTCCACCTAGCCAGGTTCAGTAGCTCTTTTGCTCTGACATCCTTGTTCAAAAGATTGGAATGTCTGGAGTGACCTGTAGATTGAGAATGTCGCCTCTGCTAAACACACGGTACTGTCAATTTTAAACCAAGCCCTGTCACATAACAAGCCTTTGTAATGCTAATTAGGAAAGCAATTCAGTCCAGATCAGAGTTCATGTGTGTATCTTCATTAGTGAGGGTCTTTAATTATGAAAGTCATAGGAATAATCTCATTGGAGAGGCCTTATGAGATCTGCATATAAAACTTTCCTACCTTAAAAAATAGGTTTATTATGTTTAGCTTCCTTAACTCTTAACTTTTACAGATCCAAACTGAACGTTACATCAGCAAGGCATTGGTACCAAAGATTATATCTTTTTTTCCCGAGAAACCATCGATTTCTCTTGCTATTAATTTAGAATACATTTTTCAGGGTTCATTAAGGGCTTCATTAAACCAGGGCAGGTATAATGCCTTTCTGGAGTGCATCTGCCATGATTATTCAAAAAGATGATTTGATAAGATGTATGTAGCAAATTCTGCTCTTAGTGTAAAAAGGTTTTTTTTGGGGGGGGGGAGCACAAAAGTGTTAAAGTGCCTTGCTACTCCTCCATACTAGGACAAAACACAACACAACTTACTTTCTTGAAGTAGTCTGCCAGGTCATCTGGGCTCCAAGCGATCACCATTGAGCGATAGGGAAGGTTTTGTAAATCCATTTCTGCTCTTCTTTCCTAATCAGTTACAGATTTTTCATGCCAGGAGTATTAATGAGAGAGCCATAGATTTCCAGCCTGTGGCTACCTCCAGTAAATTCAACAATCCACTTGCCTAATAAATGCCCAAGGCTTTTGTGAAACCGTCTTGCTTTTTATTTCTGAGTTATGGAGCAACAATATCCAAGAGAGCAACTGCTTCCTCTAAGTACAAAATGGTCTCTTCTCAGAAAACTTGTCAGCGATTCAGCCTCACCACTTCCTTTATCTGAATCTAAATAAGTAAACAAGGAAGCACAGCAACACATTTGAAGTATGCTGCCTACTGAATAGAACTGTAATCCTTATGAGCCCTATTTAGCAGTCTTTAATCTGGGGAGTGTGTTGGTTTATTTACATGATATGTCCACGCCGATAGACTGGTACATTGGCTGTGTAGAATTATGTGGGTGTGTACACATGTGCATCTATATTCCCAACACCAGAAAAGGCTGTGGGGATTGGATTCAGTTTGATTACTTGCGCATCGAGTTTGTGCCATCCCTGAAAACCAAGAAAATGCCTAGTTAAGGGAACCTTCTTTAGCACATCTCCAGGCCTCAAATGTCACATTGATTCCCTCTCTCCCTTACACGCATAACATATAAACATATTACAATGCACACACCAGATTCCTTGTTCTGATTCTTAAGTATCTTTTTAGCAATTTGGGGAGGGCTAGCTCAGTGGTTTGAGCATTAACTTGCTAAACCCAGGGTTGTGAGGTCAGTCCCTGAGGGGGGCCATTTAGGGATCTGGGGCAAATCTGTGAGGCTGGTACGTGGCCCTGCCATGAGAGCAGGGGACTAGACTTGATTTGATGACCTCTCAAGGTCCCTTCTAGCTCTATGACACAGGTATATCTCCATATAGTATATAATTAGTGGTGTGGAATTCCCATATACTTACTGTGGCTTGCTGGGGGGGGCTGGTGATTTAAAAAGGCCTGGGGCTCATTGCTATGCTCCAGGCCCTTTTAAATGGCTGCCAGAGCCCCTAACCATGCAGTCTGGGCAGTGGAAAAGGGCTGATGGAGGGAGACTAACTGCCAGTCTGCAAGGCCCTGCCCTGCCCATTCCTGGAGGTGCCTGTGCTGAGCCCCTACACCCTTTTCCAGGGGACTGGCATTTCTGTCCTCAGCTTTGTATTTATGACCCTTATATGGCATAAGGTTTTCACAGGATGTCTCAGTTGGAGGACAGTGCTAAAGTTTTCCATTACAGTGTGTGTAGGAACTCAAATTAGGGTTGCCAGGTGTCCGGTATTCTACTGGACAGTCGGTATTTGCGCTCTTTGTCTGGTAAAAAAAATCAGAGAATACCAGACATGTGCAATGTCCAGTATGCTCTGAATTTTCCGGCTGCGCACTGGACAGAAGGCTGGCGTGGGCGGGGGGAGCGGCTGGGAGGCGGGGCCACAATCGGCGCTGAAGCCTGTGATTGCGCAGAAGCCTGGTGGGGGCAGACTCCCAGCCACTCCCCCCGCCCCCTCCAGGCTTCTGAGCAATCACAGGCTTCCAGCGCCGATCGTGGCCCCGCCTCCCAGCCTCTGCGTGTCCGGTATTTTTTGGGAGACCATCTGGCAACCCTAACTCAAATTTAGCTATGGAGATTGTGAGGGGGTATCTGCCTGCACTGGCTATTTAAGGGCTAAAACCCAGCCCTGGGAGAGGGCTGGAGCTGTGGAGCAAGCAGCGGCAGCAGACGGCAGCCAATTAGGGCCCAGCTGGGTCTGTATAAATAAGGGTTCCTGGAGGGAGGACACAGACACGCTCTTGCTCCAGCTGGGGAGCAGGGGGGGACCTGGCTGCCAGGGAAGCTGGGCGCTTCCTGAGACAGAGCAGGGCTGGGAAGAGGCAGGCAGAGCTGGGGAGCTCTGGCTAGACCTCACTCGCAGGCTGCAGAGCCTGAGACAAGGCCTGAAAATACTACGGCTGGAGTTAGCGCAGGGCTGGGGAAAGGCAAGTGGAGCTGGGGAGCTCTGGCCAGGCAAGCTCCCAGGCAGCAGAACCTGAAGCAAGTCCTGAGTGTACTAGGGCTGCAGAGAAGCAGGTAAGCAGAGAAGGGCAGGCAAAGGCAGCAGGTCCACACCCCCTTGCCAATTATCAGTGGCCATTTCAGACTGCAGTTTGCCCCTGAGGGGCTTGATGAAGACTGGCAGTGGGTCACTGAGCCAAGGAGGGCATAGGGGGTTGAGGTTCCCAAGGGGGAGGACCTCAAAGTGCAGAGACACCGGGAGACACTGGCCAGAAGGGGGCCCGAAGGGGGCCCCAGAATGCAGAGATATGGGGAGACACCAGCCAGAAGCTAATTCCCAGAGGGCATCCCAGCCGTTATTTCGAAATAACTGTACTAGTGTCTACACAAGCCAACCGCTATTTCGAAATTAATTCAGAATAGCAGAGGGCTTATTTTGAACTTGGTAAACCTCATTCTACAAGGAATAGCGCCAATTTCGAAATTGCTATTTCGAAATAAGTGCTGTGTGGATGCAGAATAGGGGCTATTTCGAAATAGAGGACCTCCAGCCCTTCCAAGGGGGAGACTGTTAGTGCTCCTCTGGGTGGAAGCTCTCCCGCAGGGCCTCCTGGATACAGACAGCCTCCCGATGGGTCTCCCAGATGGCAGCCATGCGGGGCTGTGTGTACAGGCTGGCCAAGTGGTTGGCCTCTGCTATCCAGCCTGGCAGGAAAGCCTCCCCCTTCCGCTCACACAAATTGTGCAGCACACAGCATGCTGCCATCACGTGTGGAATATTCCGCTCTCAGAGGTCCAGGTGGGCGAGGAGGCATCTAAAATGGGCCTTCAGCCAGCCAAAGGCACCCTGCTCTATGATACAGGCCCTGCTGAGCCTGGCATTAAATGCCTGTCGGGAAGGGTTGAGGTGTCCCGTGTAGGGCTTCATGAGCCAGGGTTGTAGGGGATAGGCTGCATCCCCCACCAGGCAGATAGGCATGTCCACATCTCCGACCCTGATGAGGTGGTCGGGGAAGAAAGTCCCAGTGTGCAGCCTCTGGCACACGGAGGAGTTGAGGTAGACCCACGCGTCGTGTGTTCTGCCGGACCAGCCCACGCTGCTGTCCACAAAGTGGCCCCGGTGGTCAGACACAGCCTGCAGGATGACGGAAAAGTATCCCTTCAGTTGATGTAGAAGGAGGCCTGGTCCGGGGCATGGATGGGGATGTGTGTCCCGTTGAGAGCCCCCCGCAGTTGGGGGGAAGCCTAGGGTGCCAAACCCCTCGAAGACTGCCTCGACATCGGCAAGGCCGAAGACTCTGTGGAGCAGCATTCTGTTGATGGCCTTGACCACCTGCAGAGGGACACACAAAATCGAGAGTCACCGGGGTACCAGAGTGGCTGAGAGTGCTCCCTCCCCTCCACTGCCCCGCGCCCCCACTCCTCAGGAGCAACCCCCCATGCAATCCTGGCCACTGCAGGCAGTCCCTAGTGTGGCCAGGACAGAACAAACCCCTCTGGGGAGGGGACTTTCACCACCTCCCCCCCTTCCCTAGGGTATCCCATCCCTTCCTTGCACACAACTTCCCCCCCCCCCCGGCACAGTGGCCGGAGATTGCCATACCTGCATGAACACTGGTCTGATGGTGGATCTCCCCATGCTGAAGTGGTTCACCACAGATCAGTAGCTATCTGGCATGGAAAGCTTCCATAGGGTGATGGCCACACACTTCTGGAGGGGAATGGCAGGCCTCATGTGCATGTCCCGTCGCCGCAGAACAGGGGTGAGCCACTCACAGAGCTCCAAGAAGGTGTCCTTCTTCATCCTGATGTTCTGGGTCCACTGTTGGTCTCCCCAGCGCTCCAGGATGATGTGGTCTGACCAGTCGGTGCTGGTGTCCAGATGCCAGATGCGGCGGGGCACACTGATGTCCAGGAGCCATCTACACAGCTCCTTTTTGCGCAAAAGCCTCTTGCACAAAACCGGCCCCTAATTAATTATGCAAATGAAGCATGGCAATATGCTAATCCACACTTCATTTGCATAGGCCAGTGTTTCCCAACTGGGGTTCTGCGGACCATCATCAGGGGTTCCATGAGAAATCGTGGAATAAATAACACTGGGCGGGGCCTGGAGCGTCTGTCACACCCTTCGCCTCCTGCCCTGGCACTCGGCTGACTTCTGCGCCGCTCAACCGGGGGGGGCCTGGAGCCTCTGTCATGGCCATTGCCTCCCACCCTGGCGCTCGGCTGACCTCTGTGCCGCTCAGCCGGGGGGGCCTGGAGCCTCTGTCATGGCCTTTGCCTCCTGCCCTGGCACTCAGCTGACTTCTGTGCAGCTCAGCCGGGCTGCCGTGCAGGAGCAAGCGGCCATTTGGGCTCCGCAAGTGAGAGGCAGGAGGGGGAGGAGGAGAGAAAGATACTCCATTTTTTTTTCTTACAATGTAAGCTGACACACACACACATATATATAACAGCTCTTTACAAATAAATTTTCTTGCAAAAATTTAGCAGTAATTGATTTGCGCTCCCCGCTGTCAACTTTTTCTGACCAAGCAAACGTTTTCATAGGTAGGGGTTCCTTGGGATATGAAAAATTATTTTAGGGGTTCCTCCATGGGAAAAAGGTTGGGAATCACTGGCATAGGCTTTTGCACAAGAGGTGCAGTGCAGACATAGCCTGTATGTTTGGCGCTCGCTGTTCCCTGTGGACACGCAGCGTTGGGCCTGTTTGTGTAACCCAAATGGCAGAGTCCATGTGAAGCTGCAAACATAAACAGAATTTTCTGACCTGTCTTGCTAGATTTCTTCAAACAATCTCTGATGGGCGGGACGAGAGATGCGTGAGTGCACTGGGCCACATGAGGAAAAGGTTGCTTGTCCATCCTGGAGATGGAGATTTAAAGCCTTACCTCACAATAGTGACCACAGTGTCAAACCTGGAGGGAGGTGTCTCCACCTAGTGTTTTGTAATCAGGAGGGAACAGGATAGACCAGAAAGGGGGCGTACTCTAAGGCCGCAGTTCTCTTGGGTTGCCAGGCATTTGGTTTTCAACCAGAGCACCCAGTCAAAAAGGGCCCCTTGCGACTCCAGTCAGCACTGCCAACCGGCCATTTAAAGTCCCATTGGCAGTTCAGCTGGGTTCCAGAGCTAAAGCAGGCTCCATTCTTGCCCTGATTCACCACAGCTCCCGGAAGTGGCTGTCTGGTCCCTGTGGCCCTTAAACGCCGAGGTGGTCCGGGAGCCTGCATACTGTCCGTGCCGGAGTGCCAGCTCTGCAGCTCCCATTGGCTGGGAACCATGGCCAAAGAGAGCTTTTGGGGCGGGGCCTGCAGGCGCAAGAATTGAGCCTCCCTGGATGCCCCTGAGCCTTGCGGCTACAGGGATCTGGGAGCCGTGGTAAGTGCTTCCAAGATCCCGCATCCCAACCTGATCCTGCAACCCAACCTCCTGCCCAGCCCAGAGCACCCTCCTGCAACCCAAACCCCTCATCCCTGGCCACACCCCAGAGCCCACACTCCTAGACAGAGCTTTCAGCCCCCCCTGCACCTGAACTTTCTTCCCCAGCCTGCAGCCCTCTCCTGAACCCTAAGACCTTCATCCTCAGCCCCACCCCAGGGCCCACGCCCCCTGCTGGGGCCTCCACCCTCTCCCACGTTCTGTACCACTCAGTCCCAGCCCAAAGCCCCCACCTTCACCCCAAACCCTTCATCCCTGGCCCTACCCCAGAGCCTACACCCCTAGCTGTACCCCAGCTCCCTACTTTAGGCCAGAACCCTCTCTCATACCTGGAACCCCTCATTTCTGCCTCTACCTGGAGCTCCATATCCCCAGACCAGAACCCATTCCCCACCATGGCACCCCCAAGCCCTGCCCCAGCCCAGATCCCTCTCCCAAACCCCAAACCTCTCACCCCCATTCTGACCCCAGATCCCACACCAAGAGCTGAGCCCTCAGTGCTTTCATGCACCCCAATTCTCAGCCGCAGCCTAGTAAATGGAGTGAGAGTGCAGGGAGAAAGAGCAATGGAGGGAGGAGGGATGGAGTAAGTAAGGGGCAGGCCCTCCGGAAAGAGTGGTGGGATGGGGGCCTGGTAGAAGGGGCAGTGTACAGGTGTTCTTTTTTGTGTGATTTGAATTTGGCATCCTAGTTCTGATTGTAGGAGCATTGTTTCCTCTTTCTGGGGACCTGGTTCCCAGGAGTGGTGACAGAGCTAGCAGGTGAGAGAAGGTCCTTACCTTGGAAAGGTGCAATCAACAGACTGTCTGATCACTGTGTGGTTGGGAGTCAATGGCCAGCTCTCCAGGAGCAAAGAGAAGGCCTAGATGTGAACTAGATTTTTTTAATTTATGAAACAGCAGTTTGGGCAAGGATAGTCTATTGATTGATTGTCTCTTTTCAACATGGCAAAGAGAAATACAATATCACCTGCAAGTGCATCCATTTTGGCCTGCATATGCCAGGTGAACACTTCAATGAGGTGATAACTGCATAAATGCCAAAGGTGCCACCAGGTTCTTAAATTATTTTGCTGGGACCCCGTTTTGAAATATTTCAAACTGTGACAATACCCCTTAGAAAATGATGAACCCCAATGCCACCCTTACTTCTGCACTGCTGCTGGCAGCAGCGCTGCTTTCAGAGCTGGGCATCTGGCCAGCAGCCACCATGCTTGTGAACCCACCACAATAGTATTGTGACTACAGTTAGAAAAATTCTGTGTCTGGTCCTACTTACAGCTCAGCACCTGATATTGTACTTTTCCATTTGTGGGAGCAATTGGACACTTTCAGATCAAAATAACCTCCACTGTAGATTAAGAGAGGAATAAAACTCTACTGTTTCCAGAAGAGGACTGCAGAAGATACATCTCCTCCGTAACACAAGGTGTTACATTAACTGTCTCACAAAATGGCAGCTGAAGACTGGCAAACTATAGAAGCGTAACCCGGGGCAGGGTGCAGTCACAGACGACCCCTTGGGGTTGCTTCCCAGAGTGTTGTCAAAGCCACTGACACTCACCTTCTTGATCTTTCAGCTTCTCACCATCCTGCTGTGCTGGGCCAGATCTCCTGGCCTCCCCCAGCCCACGCACAGAGTCAAGATCACCACCCTCTCCCCTCTCCCCACAAAGAACAATGCAGACACTGAATCATTCCAACTCTGGGACAATACAGAAACAACATCCAGGAAACCAGCCCCCAAATGGGATCAGAACCCCAAATAAATCATTCAGGTAAGCTCCCTGTAAGAAAGAAAGCAGGATGTACGCACTGATTGCTTCCCCAGGTAGCAATTATTTATACTGGGCTTGAAAGTACATAAAAGTACTTTTATTAAGTACAAACAATAGGATTTAAGTGGTTGCAAGTGAAAATGGACAGAGCAAAGAAAATTACAAATTGAAAATAAAAGAAAATGCAGAACTAGTTATAACATGCTAAAGCAGTGGTCCCCAACCTTTTGGGGCTGCCGGGCCGGGCTGGGACAGGGCTGCGCATGCGCCGTGCGCCCGGGGGTGGCACCGCGTATGCGCCGCATGCCTGGGGTGGGGGCTGCGTGTGCGCCAGGCACCTGGGGCCCGGGGTGCAAGAATGGCTCGGGCCAGCCCTGGTCACTAGGCAAGTGCACATAAATTCCCCGGCGGGTGCCATGGGACCCGCGGGCACCGCGTTGGCAACCACTGCACTAAAGCTTATTGCAAACTTATCCTAAAACCGTTCTTGATTTTGGCAAACCTTTGAGCCCGGGAAAATCTTTTACTCTCCCTGGGGTCCCTGGCTCTTCTCTTGGGTATGTCATGCAAGTGAAAAACAAAGAGACTCAAAACTAAGCATCTAAAATAGACTTTCTTTTGGGTGGGAATTCTTTGTTTCTAACCCCTTTGTTTCTAATCCATGGAAAATGACCTGGTTGAAATAGTATACCAGTATAAGTTGGTTTGGCCACATGTCTTTCCAGGACTAAACTTCAGGCTCAAACTTCAGAGACAAAACCGGGCTGTTTACAAGTCATTCAGTTGATCACCCAGTCATTGAGGTATGCCAGCATTGGAAACATCCTCGATGGCTTTCATTTGCACATTTAAAAACATAAACCATTCCATACCCCATATTCTAACTTTACATACAAGAGTGATGTGTATGCCATCATAAGATATACAAATGCAGCAGACTGTGACATTAAAATTGACAGCTCAAATGAGTACTTTGTCCAAAGCATCTTTGAGTTATGCATGTTTGTATCTATAAGAAATTCATAAAGCATGGGGGGGCGGGAACCGTCACATAACCATTATCTGCGGTACACACCATAGCTTTGTAACTTTTTTGTACAGTACAGAGTGTTGTAGAACGGGTACGTCTGCTTCAAATTACAGTGTGACTCGTTAAGTGCTTGAAAACAAGGGCCAACAATGGAACTGTCTTCTCATTTATCACTATGGTATAGTGGATAACACTCAAAACGCTTACAGTTTGGGAGCTGACAGTTTAGAAAGGAAGCACATGCTGCCCACATTCTTCAGGGCTGAAAAAGCGATATCTTCCATTCTTTCTTTGCAGCAGACGATTCTGTCCATTGTGTGCTGTTTGCTGTGTAGGAGGAAGGAGTACTTCAACTGCTTTCAGAATGATTGTTTTTTCACACCAATTTGCTTTTTCCTTTTCACCTTCCCAGGGCCATGTGACTACAAAGTGTAGAATTGTGGAACTGATCGGACTTTTGTTTTGAAGCCTCTCCCCTTCCCAGTGCAGATTTGTTCCTAGTTGATTATTTAGATTTAACAGTCCCAAGTACCAGCCCTTCCCTAACTCCTCCTTTGAGACTATTTGTTACTCTGATACCATCTCACTATATTCTTTCTTAATTTCACCCTTTTTCTCCTAGCTGTCCAGCTGCATATCACATCAAAGAATTCTTGGTGTTTACACCGTTAAATTAGCTGAACGCTGGTCTGATATATGCTTGTCCATCCCTTAGGAATCTGAGCTCTGCTCTTTTCCAAGTTCTTTCTGGAAATGTGATATCCTGACTTAAATACAAAAGATCAAGTCGTCCAATCATTCCATTGATTAGGTCATGCCTGCAGTTCCCACTGACTTCAGAGTGAACAGGTAATAGGCTAATGAAATTCCCAGGTATGATACAAATGGTGAAGTGGGGGGAGAGGGTCTACATTTTCTCCATTGTATATGTTGACTTCTACGGAACTTCACTCTATATTGCTATTATATATTTTGCTGTAATTCTTTACACAGAATGTGTGCAGCCCTCAGTAAAACAGAAATCTGCATGGGAAACTTATTGAGAAATTTGCTTGTTTTGCTTTTCGGGGGACTCTAATTGACCTTGATCTTGGGAAGGCATTTCTTTGCCAGGGGCGGAATTTCTTTCATTCATTTGCTGATCAAGTTAGTATAGTTCTAGGAAATGGCTTTTTAGAAGTGTACAATCTATTTTTTAACTGAAATGAAGGGCTACTCAGAATTCATTGGCGTATGAGTTTCCATGTTCAGAGAATTTTTGCTAAGATCCATAATTAGAGCCATTTTTTTTTAGAAAAGTTATTTTCTTTCTATCTAAAGTACTTATCTGGCCTCCATCACTGTAATATCTGAATGTTTCCCAATGTTTAATGTATTTATGCTCCTGACACCCCTGTGTAATATTCCCTTTAACCAATGGGAAACTGAGGCACAGAAAGACTACATGGCTCACAGAGCAGAACAAGGAACTAAAACTGGGTCTAATGGGGCTCACGCTAATACCCTAATCACCAGCCTTCACCTGAGCATCAAAGTTCAGTGTGAGCATCTGAAATGTGAAAATTCCTCCTTTCACATGACTTTGCAGGTAAAGTGGCTACACTGAAATCACAAATCAACCAAAAGCTTTAGAACCTGTGAGAATGCACAAAATGTGTTTTTCTGAGAATCCCACAAAAGGGTCATTATGGAGTTTCAAGGAGCTCTAGTTGCAGGGGGGAAGGGGATAGAGCTTCCTCTCCACTCAATGGTGAAGGTATGTAGCAACATGTCACCAGACACAAAAACCTGTGACTTTATTTCAAAGAGCATAGTAACACACTGGATTTTATTTGAATGTATGTAGAATTTAACCCGTAGAAGGTAGACCTTCACAGATAATGCCAGCGCTATGAACAATAGAAAAAGCATGATCTGCCCCAAGAAATAATGGTTAGAAGGAATTTCGTAGGTCAGATACGGACTTCACATCCAGCTTTGTGAAGAATTCTGCAATGTTTCTGTGTTTAAGTGCAAGTACGCATTTTCTAAACAGAAACAGAGACACACACCCCTCACTAAGCAGATATTTCTTTGCCAGTGGTTTAGGTTAGAACCATTAATTGTAACATGATTTAAAATCTGCAGTTGCAAAAGAATGATGTGGTACACACTTCAAGCTGGATGAAGGCAAATTGGTGAAAGGATAAAAAAGTGTACTTACAATTGGTACAGGTGCAAAACAGCAAATACAACTTACCGATCATACTGCTGAAAGAGTGGAAACACTGGGTTTTCCAAATATGGGGTGGGGTGGTGGTAGTTATCAATAATATTGATTTGTTTTATGGTAATAACTATGAACTCTGATCAGAGACTGGGAGCCCATCGTGCTAAGTGCTGTACAAACAGAACAAAAAGGGTGTTTATGTACCAAAGAGTAATCTAAGCTAATTTTCTGCTCTCATCCACATATTACACATTTTAAGTACAATGTGGTATTGTTTGATCTTAATTGTAAAGATCTATTATTAATTGGAGCAACTCCTTGCAAACTCACAGAGCAGTGGAATACAACATTAATAGCCTTGAACTGGGGTTGAAAGGGATTTAAAATCCTAGTTTTTGATCTGATATGTAGAAAATGTTTGAGTTGTGGAAAGATGTGGCACAGGCCACTCTCTCTGATCAAATTGCTTCTCTGCCCAAATACAAGAAAGGCTAACTCAGACTATAATGGTGTGTTTATACTGCAGGGCTTAACTCGAAATAAGCTATACAAATTGAGTTACGTCAATTGCGTATCTTATTTCGAAATAGGGACCATCTACACAGCACTTATTTCGAAATAGAGCACTCTTCCTCCGACTTCCCTTACTCCTCGTACAATGAGGGTTACAGGAGTTGGAGTAAGAAGTCCTCTGGCTTGACAGTATTTTGACACTATTTCGAAATAACTGCCTGCTGTATGGACACAGACTAAGTTATTTCAGAATAGCACTAGTTATTTTGAAATTGTGTTGCAGCCTAGACATAAGGAATAGAAAGGTGGGAATTTAATGGGATTAAACAGCAATCCTATAAAGCCAGCAATCCTAAAATATTCAGTTAATAACCACTAGAGGGCACTTAAACTCTATTCAGTAAACATAGTGACCCAAACACCTGAAATTGTAAATACTGTATCCATGGAAATAAAGTCACAATGTTAAACTTAGAAAACATGTTTGTGTTCTCTCTCTCTGTCTCTCTCTCTCACACACACACAGTATCGGTTGGAATACAACATATAAGGAGAAGAGGAAAAGAGAAATAGGGGGCTCGAATTCACTTAAAGTCAGAGAATACCTTGCCATTTCCTTGTATTATTTCCTAATATTGATTATTATTAAGACTGTCAAATTATTTAAAACATTAATTGCAATTCATCACAGGTTTAATCGTGCCATTAACTAATACTAGAATGATCCCTGAAATTTATTATAAATATTTTTGAATGTTTTTCTATATTTTCAAATATATTGATTTCAATTACAATGCAGAATACGAAGCATACAGTTCTCACTATATATTTATTTACAAATATTGGCATTGTTAAAAAAGATAAAGAAAAGAAATAGTATGGGAGCATGTCCTCTAGAATGGTGGCCAAACTCGAAGGAACAGACAAATGTTTAGAAGATCTGGCATGTAAACAGCTTGCATCACCAGCTACAAAGTGCCATGCGAACACTTGTTTTCATTTTCAGGCAGCATTATAAATAAGAAGCGATCAGCAGTATCTCCCATAAGTGTAAATACATGTATTTGTCTTTGTGATTAGCTGAACAAGAAGTAGGACTGAGGAGACTTGTAGGCTGTAAAGTTATATTTTACCTTGTTTTTGAGTGCAGTTATGTAACACGAAAATTATATTTGTAAGTTGTGTTTTCACAGGAAGGAGATTGCACTATAATACTTGTTTGAGGTGAATTAAAAAATACCATTTGTTTTGTTTGTTTATCATTTTTACTGTGCAAATATTTGATAGGGTGACCACTGTAAACTTTGAATTGTGTGTTGTATTTGAAATCAATATATTTGAAAATGTAGAAAAAGCATTCAAAATATTTATATTATGCTGTTAGTATTCTCTTATTAGTTAAAAGTGTGATTAAAGTGGCAATTAATAGCAATTTATTTTTAATCACAATTAATTTGTGAGTAAATTGCAATTAATTGACAGCTGTACTTATTGGTGCGACTATTTACAAAACTCCTATTGCCTTCAGCATGTTCTATTTCCGGAATGATGGCAGAAAGTGGCATTCAGGGTTTGTTACTTTCTCTTCTGAAATTTAAGATGTTCAAGTAGGAAGGAAACCAGCCTTCCTGTTTTTATGTGCATTATCCAAAAAGGTTTGATGCATTCCTACATGGTCGCTTCGCTCACATGATTATTGTAAGGGAAAGTAAAACCAGGAGATGATGGACACAACCAACTAGTTGCACATCCAAATGGCCATTATCTACTTAGAATGAAACTAAGTGGAGAATACGTTAGGTCCACTTTTGCACATTAAAAGCCTAATTATCCAGTGTGAAAATTAGACCTGATAAACCAGATCTTCACCTGGCGTATGTTGGTGTAGCTCTGTTAACTTCATGCAGATATGTAGAATTATACTAACAGAGGACCTGGCCTGGATCATTATGGCTAGAGATTGAAATATACATTGTTTTTCCTTCGGTCATGTTAAATGTAGTATTTGGCATGTGTACCGAGTGCTATCCACAGCTAGGATTCAGGGATTAATACAGAATGGACTGGAAGAAGTTCATATATGTAGAAGATTTGGAACAGTATATCACAGTAGCTGTAAAAAATATCCTGTTGCTAGTAAAACTCATTAACACATCTACTCTATGCTAGTAGATTAAAAAAACTTAAAAACAATGAATGGTCCTGTAGCACATTAGAGACTAACAAACGATATAGATAGTATTATGAGGAAGAAGTGGATAAAACTTAAGTGGATTGTGCCCACAAAAACTCATGATACTACCTATTTTTTTTGTTAGTCTCTAAGGCTACATCTACACTGCAGGCTTCTTTTGGAAGATGCTTTCCCGGAAGAGATCTTCCGAAAAATCTTCCTCGAAATAGAGCGTCCACACTACCAAAGTGCATTGAAAAAGCGATCTACTTTTTCGAAAGATAATGTCCACATTGAATGGACCCTATCTCACATTTCAGCTGTGATTACTATGGGCAGAGTAGCTACCAGGGCACCTGTGCTTTGTCCTCTTTCCTCTTCTTTCAAAAGAACTCCCTCTTCCCTGTCCACACATGCTTTTTTCCGAAAGAGCTCATTCAAAAAAAGGCTTCTTCCTCATGGAAAGATGTTTACCAATGTCAGAAAAAACCCTCTGTTCTTTTGATTTTTTAAAAAAGAACGCTATTGCAGTGTGGATGTAATTCAAGTTTTTTTGGAAAAACAGCTGTTTTTCCAAAAAAACCCTTTGTAGTGTAGACATAGCCTAAGGTGCTACAGGACCATTCATTGTTTTTTAAGGGTTGGGGTTTTTTTAGTTACAGACTAACACAGCTACCCCTCTGAGCCATTTAAATATGCTGGTACTCCAGGCCTACAGGTTGGTTCTACACAGGCTCCCCTAGAGTTAAAGAAATTGCTCATAAAAAGGGAAATTTTATTTTGTCTGGACATGTCCAGGGATAGCAAGCTGCTGGAAAGGAACATATTAAGTCAATATTGGAAACACATACTTGCCTGATATATGTGCTTCCCAACCAGTTTGCCCACAATTGTGAAGTACGTGGCCAAGAGTTGCTCTACTTCTTGGATTGTATGGCATGGGAAAGCCCTGAGGTTAGAGGGGAGGTAGAATCCCGCAAGTGGTTGGTCACCCATCTCTTGTAATTGGACCGTATTTTTTTATTACAACCCTCCAAGCCCAGGCTTGCAAATGGGTGAAGCAAAGGGGGTAGTTGTGCCAGGCAGTGGCAGCAGTGCCTGGAGCCCTTCGAATGGCCGCTGGAGTGCCAAAACCACCATGCTGGGCACTCCGTGTGGCTCTGAGGGCAGGGCAGCACTGACTTCCCTCAGCCTGACCCTTTCCATCCAATACCCCTTCCTGGGGCACAGACCTGCCTCCCTCCAAACTCCTTGTCCAAGCCAGCTGGGTCTGGGCAGCACCCAGTCACTCTTTCTAGCTCTAAGTGTATATCTACACTGCAATAAAAGACTTGCAGCTCAGCTGGCCAGGGCCAGTTGACTTGGGTTTGCAGGGCATGGGCTGCAGGGCAATAAAATTGCAGTGTAGGCATTCGGGCTTAGATGGGAGCCCAGGGTCTGAGATGCCCTGAGCCAGAGTGAGCTGATGTGGGCCAGCCATGGCTGTGCCATGGTCTTTTGTCACAGCATAGATGAACTCTAAGGCATGCTCCTGGGGGTGGGGAGTGGACATTTCGTCTGGCACCCTTGCTTGGGATGTGGGACTGTGCAGCCCATTTGTCTCAGACCCTGAAACCAGTGTGCTCAGCTCCCAGGCCACAAATGCATGCTCCCCTCAGAGTGACTCTCCCTGGGTACTCTGCTTTACCGCTTAATTCTTTGGTGACACGTGGCAGGTGAAGCAAGGAACAAAGGCTCTGTGCGGGGTTTCTACAACACCACAGTAACTTTTGCACTCAAAGCACAGGGGAGCTACCATCCCCAAGTGAGAGAAAAAAGCCTCTCTGCTCTCTCTCCTGCACCCGCACCCACCCTTTCCTGTGAGTCATCAGAAGAGGTGGCTGAAACTCAAAATTTCCAAGCTGGGGGGTGGAGAGGATCAACATTTCAAAATAAGTTTTGAACAATAATAAAGATTTTTTAAATTTCCTGCAAAATGGAAATTCTGGGAAAAAAAACAGTTTAGCGGCAAATTAAACATTTCATTCAAAAACTTTTTTTTTGCAATGTTATAGCAGGAAAGGCTATCAAAATCAATAAGATTTTGTGGGGAAATGGTTTTGTCAAAATGTCTTTTTTCCCTCCAAGGAAAAATGCTTTGATGAACATTTTCTGACCAGTTCCAGCCTCAGGCTTATTCTATATTCAGTCAGTAGGTCTCTATCCTGTGTCCTTCTGTTGTCTGAAGGTGATTGGGTGGGAAGAGGGATCAAAATGTGCCAGATCTTGGCCTTGTGACAAGGTCAGGCCAAAGGACTGCTACAGAGTGGGGGAAAATAGCTCAAAAAGGGTAAAAGATCTGCTGGTTAGGGGTAGAGGGTTGCAGGGCAATTAGGAGCAGCTGTTAGGGAGCTGGCCAGGCAGATTGGGGCCAGCTGACTCCACTTCAGGCCTGCTGGTGGCCTTTAAAAGCCTCCCCAGGAAGAAGATGGGAGAGAGAGTGATAGGATGGAAGGAGTCCAGTCCAGTCCAGTCCAGTCCAGTCCAGTCCAGTCTAGTCTAGTCTAGTCTAGTCTAGGACTAAGCTATAGCAGTTTTAGAGCTAGAAACAGCAGGGGAGGGAGTCCCCAAAGAAGTGGCTGGGCTCCTTACCCCAGAAACCAGCTGTAAGCCATGAGTAAAGGGGGAAGGCTGCCACCCCAAATGCAGGCCAGGGAAAGAGGGACCCTTACCACAGCCTTAAACAAGGTTTCAAAGAGTTCTGTCTGTTATGGTCATCATCGGTGGTCCAGTCACGCTGCTGAAATTCAAACCTTCCTGAAACCAAATGGAGAGATCCAGTTCTTTCTCTTGAGCAAACCAGTTGTTCTGACACATAACACGAATGACTCTTGTGTTAGTCACTTGAAGGAGGTGGCTGGCATTATAAGATGCTGTGGTCTGTCCTTGACATCTCTAAGGGATTGTCTATATGTAAAAAGTGAATCTGGTATTAAGTAGGGGGTGAATATAATGCCAATTAACTCTTCTCAGTTGGTTTAATAACCGGCAAATTTGGAAGAATTTGGCAAAACGTGTCCATATATGGAGTTAATCAGGATTCACAATGCCAGATAATCTCGCTGTATAGGTGAGTCCCAGCCAGTCACAGTGACATATTAAGAACATAAGAACATAAGAACGGCCGTACCGGGTCAGACCAAAGGTCCATCTAGCCCAGTATCCTGTCTGCCGACAGTGGCCAGCACCAGGTGCCCCAGAGGGGGTGGACCGAAGACAATGATCAAGCGCTTTGTCTCCTGCCATCCCTCTCCAGCCTCTGTCAAACAGAGGCCAAGGACACCATTTTATCCCCTGGCTAATAGCCTTTTATGGACCTAACCTCCATGAAATTATCTAGCTTCTCTTTAAACTCTATTATAGTCCTAGCCTTCACAGCCTCCTCTGGCAAGGAGTTCCACATGCTGACTACATGCTGTGTGAAGAAGAACTTTCTTTTATTAGTTTTAAACCTGCTACCCATTAATTTCATTTGGTGTCCTCTAGTTCTTCTATTTAGGGAACTAATAAATAACTTTTCTTTATCGGCCCTCTCCATACCACTCATGATTTTATACACCTCTATCATATCCCCCCTCAGTCTCCTCTTTTCTAAACTGAAAAGTCCCAGTCGCTTAACCTCCTCATATGGGACCCGTTCCAAACCCCTAATCAATTTAGTTGCCCTTTTCTGAACCCTTTCCAAGGCCAAAATATCTTTTTTGAGGTGAGGAGACCACATCTGTACACAGTATTCAAGATGTGGGCGTACCATAGTTTTATACAGGGGCAGTAAGATATTCCGGGTCTTATTTTCTATCCCTTTCTTAATAATACCTAGCATCCTATTTGCCTTTTTGACCGCCGCTGCACACTGTGTGGAAGTTTTCAGAGAACTGTCCACGATAACTCCAAGATCTCTTTCCTGATTTGTCGTAGCCAAATTAGCCCCCATCATACTGTACGTATAGTTGGGGTTATTTTTCCCAATGTGCATTACTTTACACTTATCCACATTAAATTAAATTCAAAATGCAAGTCCCAGTATTCAATATGGTGATGAAAGTGTAGAGAGGTTACAATTTGTTACAGGTTTGTACAGATACCTGCCAATCTGTCATACCTTGTCCTCTTAAAATGGACACAAGCTATTTCAATTGCTGGTCAATTTGATTACAAAAGAAAAATTGATGAGCTGAATAAACCTTCTTACTGCTTGGAGCGTAAGTACAGACGGTTTTAAATATTGGTGTCACCCTTTCATTGGGGTCATGAAAACACTTTGCACAGCTGGATGTAGTCCCTTCTTAAATACGTAAAGCATCGTGGAGTGCTGGACCTGTCTCCTCACTGCTTTCTTACTGCAGAAGCACCTCTGGTTATTCTTCCTTGACAGGACAATGTGCATCATTATTCCTTTCTAAGGTTGTTGTCATGCATCACATTTGGGATAGTGATTCTGCTTGGTCATATAACAATTTGTGACTTTTGTCCTGGTGGAAGGACCTAGATGATGCTGGAGGCTGATGTCTGTTCTTCACAGAGCAGGTAGAGCACAAGCAATGGTAGTATAAGATTCTGCACACAGCAGGGCTAAACTTGAAATAAGCTACGCAACTTGACCAACGCTAATTGCTCAAGCTATTTCGACTTTTGGCGCTGTCTACACAGCAGTTATTTCGAGAGAGAGCACTCTTCCCCCAACTTCCCTTACTCCTCATACAATGAGGGTTACAGGAGTTGGAGCAAGAAGTCCTCCAGGTCGACATTATTTTGACATTATGTCAAAATAACTGCTTGGGTGCGTCTAGACTGGCAAAAGCAGACGCTTTTGCACAAAAACTTGCCGCCTGTCTACACTGGCTGCGAGAATTTGCTCAAGAACACTGACTTTGTAATGTACAAAATCAATGCTTCTTGCGCAAATACTTTGATGTGCCCACTCAGGCATAAGCCCTCTTGCGCAAGAATACTTGTGCAAGAGGGCCAGTGTAGACAGGAACGTTAATTTCTTGCGCAAGAAAGCCCGATGGCTAAAATGGTCATCGGAGCTTTCTTGCACAAGAGAGCGTCTATACTGGGCATGGATGCTTTTGCGCAAAAGCAAATCTTTTGCGCAAAGGCACATGCCAGTATAGACGCTCTCTTGTGCAAATACTTGTAACGGAAAAGCTTTTCCGTTAAAAGTATTTGCGTGAAATCATGCCAGTCTAGACGCAGCCTTGTGTGTAGACGTGGACTATGTTATTTCAGAGTAACATGAGGTATTCTGAAACAACGCTGATGTGTAGGCATAGCCTGATGGCCAAGATAGATTAACCTTAATTCGGCTAGCAATCAGCTGTAGGATGAGGAGATGGGTTAGTCTCCACAATCAGGCTTTATTTTCCCTTCTAATCTTCCAGTGAGGATGGGATTTGACTCCTTGGACAATGGACTGAAGCTATAAACTCTTTAGAATTTGTCAGAAAGCAATACATTTCTTAAAAAATTCTGTTTCAATTTACTTCTCAAATTTCTGATGAATATTTCCTTTGTCACAGAGCCTTTTAGACCCTCCCCACCCCCATTAGACTACACCGTCAAGATACAGGGCAGGCTCAATTGCTGGAGATTTGGTACGGATTTAGATGAGGAGATGCCATGAGGCACGCCTGGGTGCAATAGGAGACAGTTGTTCATTTGGGGTCGTGATATAAGGGGGGAGGGAGAGTTGAATATCTGGTTTGAGTTAAAATCTTTCCTCAAACTTTCTCTTTCACTCTCAATTTCACCCCCCCACAACTAACAATATTTTAGTAATAAAATCTCAACCCCCTAATAACAGAACCTGCACAGTTCTACATGGGAATGGTGCTCTCACTGAGCTAGCGTGGGTATAATTAGCAGTGCAGCCATGGTAAAACATGTAACAGCGGCATCCCCACTTTCAGAAGGATTTGTCCATGACACGGCTCAGCTGTGATGCTCCAGCTGCTACCCATGTCACATTGCTCTTTATACTTGTGCTAGATGATTTGAGCACATGAACATACGCCATGAATGTGCTGCAAGAAGTGCTGGGTGTCAGTGATGCAGGCTAGGTCTACACTACAGCTTTTTCCATTTTTTTTCGGAAGAGGGCCAAATTTCATATAATCCCCTTCTTTCAGAAGACCCCTTCTTCCTCATGGGATGAGGAAGACAGGGCTTCTGAGAGAGTGCATTTGCACGTCCGCAAAAAAAAGCGGAAGAGCAAACGCGTTCCGTGGACATGGCGGAGTTTTTCCAGGATACCTCCGGTAGTGTAGACCAGTGTTTCTCAACCAATGGTACGAGTACGAGAGGTGTATGCGGGGTACGTCAACACAACTGAAATCTGGAGAAAACTGAATTTTTGTTTTAAGTTTTACTGCACTTTATTATTTTTGTAATTTTTACACCCAAAAATTTCATCACCTGCTCAGCTATGATAAGTTGTTTAAATAAATGTGTTGCAATGGTAGAAAAAAAAAGTGTGTCTGAAAACTGTAGGTACTGGGAGTACTTTACAATTTTTTTTAAAGGGGTATTTTATAAAAAAAAAAGGTTGAGAAACACTGGTGTAAAAGTACCCTCAATTAGAGTGATTATATTTGTGTGTTGGAGATACATTGCACATCAAAAATCCATTAGAAGTTTCTAAGTGGGGCTGAGGTTCTGCAATTCGATGCATGCATGTGGATCCATGTATCCAAATGCACCCTGTCCTCGCGGATTGAATGTCGGGATCAGGCCCTGAAGTCAAATGACACATCTGCCAAACAATCAATAATCATGAAACTCCTAGGTTCAGAGCTGGTTATGGAGTCCAACAAGCTTTACCAACAGCAAAAAAGCTTTCAAGTGTAGTTAAGAAATCTGACCAATGTTTGGTTTTGGGCTAAAATCATGCCAAATTCAGTTTTGCTCTGATTTTTAGATTTTTTTTAACTCCAAAATAAAAAAAGTGAGGCTGCAAATCGAAGTGTACAGAAAGTTAATGAAATGTTAGAATGAACCACAGTGAAGTTTCATACCTCTGTGGTGCTCCCTTCCTATTGTGAAAGGTTTTGAGCAACTGCTGTAAGACCACCAGATGGAGCTAAACCCAAATGAATTTTTTCTACTGGTGTTTTTTTTTTTTTTTCTGAATGTCAGTGCACAAAATAAGAGTGCAAGGAACACTGATGTTCAGCAGCGCTGGTGAAACAACAAGAAAAGTATTTATGAAAAATTGATCAGACGGAAAATATTTCATAAGTAGCATGCTTAATATAATGCTGCCAAAACTATTTCCCAATAATTAATTTGATAAAAAGCCACCATGTGCTGAATCAATTTTTCATACCAAAAAAAATTGACCAGGTTTGGTACTCAGACTATTTAGAGGGTTTCTTGTTTAATACCGATAGATGAATAGAGTAATTTTCTTATGTATACCGGGCCTTCCGTGATACTGTGGCCTTGTTGTTCTGCGTAGCCTTTAAGTTTGCTGAGGAAGAATTGACTGATGTCAGAGGCTGCACATTCTACAATTGACAATCAAGAAGTCTGTAACAGCCGCACACTGTCCACAGTTTTCCAGCTGTGCACAAAGAGGAAGAAAACAATTTCAACTGCAGACAAATCTGAAGCTGTCTCTGCATTGCAAATGAAAACTAACTTGTCCTTGCATTAACTCAGACACAGGTTACTATCCTAGCATGGATTCAACCCTCTAAATATTTAAACAGCTTGCTGAGCAATACAAAGGCATTAATGATTTTGCAATCCTGCAAAAAAAAAAACCAAACCACTCATCACGTTCACAGAAGTACTTTGTATCTGTCACCTGTGCATTCTGGAGTCTTATGGAAATCCTCTCTTAGCATACGTCTACACTTGCTCCCTATCTTGAGATAGGGATGCAAATATAGTGAACCAAAATTGCTAACGAAGCATGGGATTTAAATATCCCATGCTTAATTAGCATAATCGTGTCCAGGTGCCATTTTGAAATCACGTTATTGTGAAATAAAATGCCCCGTGTAGCAGCGTTATTTCGAGAGAAAACCCTTCTCTCGAAATAACTGTTATTCCTCATACAATGATAGGGAGCAAGTGTAGACGTACCCTTAGCCTTAAAGGCTTCACAAGGGAATGGGACCATTTATCTCTCTTG
Source organism: Pelochelys cantorii (assembly GCA_032595735.1). Lineage (NCBI taxonomy): Eukaryota > Metazoa > Chordata > Testudines > Trionychidae > Pelochelys > Pelochelys cantorii. The sequence goes on from CM064340.1 coordinate 37,003,707, forward strand.
CAAGTACCACATCTGAGGAGAATAGTAATATGGGAATATCTTAGTTACAAGAGCAGAAGACCCTGGCTTTAAGGAATCAGGTTAGATAGACATCTATCAGGGATGGTCTAGAAGGTACTGGGTCCTGCCGTGAGGGCAGGGGACTGGACTGGATGACCTTTTGAGGTCCCTTCCTGTTCTAGTGTTCTATGATTCTATGAAAGCATCTAGAGCTAAGGGGTTTCAAACTTTGGGTGTGGCTTGTAAATATAAGCCGCTAGCTGGCTGTGAGATGCTTTGTGAACCTGAGTGTCCTCAGGCCTAGCCACTCACAGCTCCTAGTGGCTGTGGTGCACTGTTCCCGGCCAATGGGAGCTGCGGGAAGTGGTGTGGGCTGGGCCACCACATGGCTACGTCTGCGGTCACTCAGGTAAACAAAGCTTCTCACAGCCAGCTAGCAGCTTACCCTTACAAGCTGCGACCCAGGTTTGAAAACCCCTGATCATAGATTCATAGAATCATAGAACCCTAGGGCTAGAAGAGACCTCAGGACGTCATAGAGTCCAACCCCCTGCCCAAACCAGGACCAAGATCTAGAGTGTGGACCACCCCAGTAGCCTTCTCTACCTGGCACAGAGCTCACCCTCAGGGAGAAGGGACTCAAGGTGACTTGTATCTCTTTCTTCTCTCCTCCACCCTGCAACTAGTTGAGAGGAGAACCCCCCAGCATCAGTGTCTTGGTTGACTGGGGTTAGGTTAAACAAGGTTGTAGTGTATGCAGAAAACAGCAATATTTTCTGTGTATAAATGTTGCCCTCAGACTGCTTGGGGTTCTCCAGATACTCACATATCATGATACACCCGGCGGCAAGAAGAAACACAGCCCGTGGGAACTTTTTCAATGCTAAAAGGGGTCTTGAAAGAGGCTGCATGGTTCCCTGGGCATAAGGAGTGCTCCATGTCCTGGTTTTCATGTGAGGACTGTTCAAGGAGTAGCCCCCATAGTGCTAGAGCCCCGTTTAAGGGGACAGTTATTGGTCCAGCAGTTTGGGAGGTGGCCCTGTAAAGCATAGCCACATCTTGCTTTTCAGGGCTCCAAATAATCCTGGAATCCCCATGGAGCCACTGCCAGAGGCACTTCAGGTGACCCAGGTCTGAGAGGTAAGTAGCCGGTGAAGTGTGGGAACCTAGGTGGAGAGTTTCCTAGTGTGAAGATGGTCTCCTGTGAATGAGGAGCCACTTCCTTACTGGCAGATCTCCTAATGGGTCTGAAACACCAGAACATCAGCAATCAGCTCAGGGGATCCGGAGTCAGCCAAAGCAAAGAACCAGAGCCGGCAAAGGCCCACCAGGGATGAAGGAATTAGGTGGAGCCATTCACTGTCTCTACCTGCCAACGGTGAGTTAGCTCACTAGGTGGTAGCTCTTCCTTGAGCTTATTTGAGGGGTTCAGGCCAACCCTCTATATTTAGGATGCTTTATTTTTCATGTTCTTCTGTGGTTAGCTAAGGCTTTCCAGAAAGGTGATTGAAAAGATATTCTACTTGTCCCCTGACTTCCTTTGCTGATCTAGTGGCACCCAAATAAGAAATAGGAGTTTCTCTTTCTTAATAGGCTCTTGCCACTAATTTTGGACCAGTATACAGTTAATAGCATTACTGTACATGGAAATGGCTCCTTTTAATCTTCTGGGTAATTAGTTTTGCCCTGAGTGGTGACTCTCATTTAATCACCCACATTAGAATAGACCTCATCAGATGGCTGATGGTCTTACTCCAAGTTACAGTATAAGCCAAGAAAGATGAACTCACTTGCAGATGGGTTTTTTCCCCTGAGAATTACTTGACTTTGTACTGGAAGCTGCATTCTGTTGATATCAACCGGCATTTGGGGGAGCAGGCAAAATTTAGCAACAGTTCCTTTTAGAGGATAACTTTTTAGAACTGGACCTTCAGGCTACATCTACACGACAAGTTTTCTCTGCAAAAATATGCTAATGAGGGACTCATTTGCATGAGTTGTGATCTTATTTGCATATTTTCTGCCGATTCGTTTTTGCACTAGGGATTTTTGCGCAAAAACAAGCAGTGTGGACGTCTTCTTTTTGCTTCCCTGTAGTGCAGACACGCTATTTTGAAATAAGCTATTTTGGAGTATTTCTTCCAGAATGGCTTATTCCGAAATAAGTGTGCAGTGTAGACATACCCTCAGAGATGAAAAGTTCCTACCAAATATCCAGCTGATCTCCCTTTTTCCACAGAGTGTCTAGTTGTTTCACCCACCCCCAACATAGCTCTTTTATTCCTAATTTAACATGGACATCAGAAGCCTGCCTCCACCTTCAATTAAGGGCCTCTTCCATTGGCTACCTAAAGAAATAGCTCTGTTCCATTTTATACTTGTAACTTCCTGCTGTAGCAAGACTCCAATTTGTCACTAAAGGCAGATGCTGTAGATGACCATTTCTTTTCTCACCTCATTGCCAATTTACTCCTTCCTGGCAAGTCTGTAGAGATGCAATTAAAATCCCCCTCTTCCATGTCAGATGGCTCCCCTGGTGGCTGCACCAGCTTATAGCATGCCTATTTCTCCTGCAGTACAGCCCGGTGGGTAAGAGCACCCTGGTCTTTTATGTCTCACAATAGAGTGCTCTGTGTCATTATTTTCACTCTCTGTTCTTTAAATTCACTCTGAAAGCATGCTAGGGGCTTCCGCAATGTGCCTCTGCTGGTTTTGGCAGAGCAGGGATTTCTTGAACTTGTCCAGAAGACCAGAAACATTTCCATAGAGAAGAACTTACTGCCCCTTCAGTTGTGTCTATGGGAAAACTTGCTAACTGACCATAGTGAGGCATCAGTTTGCCTGTTGTGTTTCCAGTTGTTGCTATTAATCTGTCCAGTTAGGCTGTGTTCCTTGGGGTCACGGTGCTGTTCTCTTTCAGAGCACTGGGTGTGTGTAAACTACACCCCTCTGCGGACAGAGGGATGTAGATTAGGCACTTTGAAAGTGCAAATGAGCCCGGGATTTAAATACCCCTGGCTTCATTTGCATACTCACATTCAGGCACTGTGCTGATCATGCGCCCTTTCGAAAGTGAAAGTAAAGTCTAGCCTGTACTCCTCAAAAAATGATCTGCCAAAAAACCTCCCCGCTGTCGGCAGAGCCGCGGCTAGACTTTACTTTCACTTTCGAAAGGGCATGTGATCGGCACAGCGCCCGAACGTGAGTATGCAAATGAAGCCTGGGATATTTAAATCCCGGGCTCATTTGCACTTTCAAAGTGCTTGATTTGCATCCCTGTGCCGACAGAGGGATGCAGTCTGGAGGTAGCCACTTAGCACAAGTGGGCAATGAATTATTAAGCCGTTCTACACCATCTCACTGGGCATCTCTGCTGTCTACAGCATTTCATAACAAAGCTGTGGTAGCACTAAGTTCCTCGGGAGTTCTTTAGTGGCATGTGTCCTGTTCACTGTGACCCCTGCAAGCTTGAATTGCCTGAGGAGTCTTTCATTTCTAGATTTTTATCCTTTGTTTCAGCTCCCTCTGTTTGTGGTTTGGAGAAGCTGGCAGGGCCTGAAAACCTAGTTTCAGTAGTTTGAGACTGACATTGGACCAGCATTTTCCCTTCTGTTGGCCAGCTCCTTCCATTAGTCTATGCTCACACCTTAACAATGCTGCAAGGTCAGGAAATGACTTCTTTTCTATGCATCCTATCATCTCCTTTTCTTGATGATAGGAAGAGACCTCAAGAGGACATTTAGTCCAGTTCTCTGCATTGAGGCAGGGCCAAGTAAACCTCCTAGACCATCCCAGGCATCTATTTACCTAATCTTATCTTAAACCCCCAAATGAGAGGATTCCACAACCTCATTGGGAAGCCTATTCCAGTGCTTAAACATCCTTAGAAAGTTTTATCCTAACATCTAATTTAAATCTTCCTTGCTACAAATTAAGACCTTTACTTCTTGTCCTACTTCAGTGGATATGGAGAGCAACTGATCACAGTCCTCTTTACAAAAGGCCATAACATATTTGAAAACTGTGATTGGTACCAGACTGCTTTTCTCAAAATTAAACCTGCCTATAGGTCCTTTTCTTATAGTCAGCTTTTCTAAATTTTTCACATTTTTCTTGCTCGCCCCTGACTCTAAATTTGTCTACATCTTTCCAGAAGTGTGCAGTTTGTGGTTATACATTTGATTTTTCCTTCCTAAATGTCACCAAGGTCATTTAGAATTATAACACTGTCCTCCAAGGTGCTAGCAACCTCTCCCAGCTGTTACTCTTTGCAAACTGTTTGAGCATTCTCCATTAGTCAAGTTATTAATGAAAACATTGAATAGTATTGGATGTAGAACAGACACCTAAGAAAGGGCACTAAATATGCCCTTCCAATCTGACAGTGCACCAGTGGTAATTACTTTGAGTATGGTCTTTCAACCAGTTTTGTTCCACTTTCTAGTAATTTTTTCTAGACTGTATTTCCTTAGTTTACGCATGATGATGTCATGTGGGACTGTCAATAGCCTGCGAAAATAAAGAAATATCTCACCTGTTGCGTCTTCCTTATGCACTGGGACAGAATTGATTAGTCTAGCATGATTTGTTCTTCACAACCATTAGCTATTACTTATAATCCTATTAACCCCTAGTCCCTTGATTATTTAATAATTTGTTCCAGTATCTTTCCAAGTAGAGAAATTAGAATGACTTGTCTATAATTCCCCAGGGCCTCTTTGTTTCCCTTCATAAAGATAGATAGTATGATGTCTCCAGTGTTGACAGAAGAGATTTTTCCATAGATGTAGTAAAATTATCTCTCCAAGCGATGGTAGCTGGGTATAACTTATTTTGTGCCTTAGCCTGTCTGACTGTGTCCATACATGTTCTCCTTATAGAGGTTCGGGCTAGAATAACAAATTCATTTATAGACTTGAATTCAAATAGTTTGAAGATTGGACAAGAAAGGGCCAAAGTCTGAGATTTGCTCAGGATCTCCCACTCCACTTGAAATGTGAGGTGGAACTTATATGTCACCTTTTGTCCCTAAGAGGAGAATGACTTAAGAACCCCAGTGAGGTCCAAAATTGGGGTTAAGGAGTCTGCATGCAAGATTAGCAAAAAAAAAAAAAAAGCTTTCTGGTTCTGAATTTCCCATCCCCACTTCAACTGTTCTGCTTTTGTGTTTGTTTTCCTCTCACTAATGACGCATATTTAGAAACTCTTCCAAAGATGGTGGCTGGGTATTCTGGCTTCTGCTACAATGTGCAGAGAAGGAAAGGTTAAGACATCTTTCCCTTTTTATTGTCTTTTTGCCATGTATTAAACAGTGTACATGGGGGTATAGTCTCCATTAGATTAGCATTACAATGGGCGTAACAAACAAACATAGGTGGAGTTCAACAAACACCGCTTCCTGTTTGTTGAACTAAGTTCTTTATTTAGTACTTGTGCCCACTCTTTCACTGTTAAACTGACTTTGAGAAAGGGGCATGAAAACCTTCTGGCGGCTGGGAGCTTTTCTGTCAGAGGAACAGAATTCCCTTTCCGTGAAGGTTTGTGCTATTTAACGTGTGACCACGCTTGGATGCTGCTTTCTGTGTGCTTCAACGAACTGTACTTTTTCTCATCACTGTTGATAAAGTAACAGGACTGAACTTCAGGTGGGGTCAAGCTCTGCACTGAGGCAGATGGTGCTGCATTGATTTACAAGCGCTGAATCTAGAGTAATGGGTGTCATTTGCCAGTGTATTAAGTGTAGCTACAGTAAAACTCCAGTCGTCCGGCATCCAATTGTACAGCACTCCTGATAGTCTGGCATCAAAATGGCAAGAGCCTAGTGAGTGAGCTTCAGCAAAAAATTAGTCACAAGGCAGCAGCAGTTATTGTATTAATAGTTTAAGTGATTAGCCAGTGCTGTACGCTACCGTACATAGTATCCTCTGCTTTCTGTATTCAAAGGCTTCGCAACAATAATGGTGCGTACTGTACTATACATTTATTCTTTCAATCTACGACTAAATTTATGCATTCCAGTATGTACAATAAAAGGGGTAAAAAAGGGATAAAAAACATAAAACATTACAGTATACTGTATACAGTATGTACAATAAAAAGTGTTAAAAACACATTATATACAGTGTGTGTGTATATGTATATATATATATATATATATACATATATATATGTATATATATAAAAAACCATTTTATAATACCTCCTGATAGTCCGGCATATCCGATAATCTGGCACCACCTAGATTCCAAAGATTCTGGATTATCAGAAGTCTACTGTACCTCCATGTCTTGTGGGAGGAAGGTAGTTGGAGCATTGTTTGACAGCACTTCTGTAGCGTGTTTCCATTTGTTGCATAAGGGCAGGCAGCATTCCTGCGCCATCAGGCACGTTACTTGTAGGGCATTTAGGAGATGATTCTACAATCAAATGTGTGCACATTTGTAGCCTTCTCCTGCAGACCACACATTAATGCTCATACATTGTTTCTTGGCTGCTTGCACTCATTCCTATCTTTTAGAATGCCTGCTAATAAACAGTCTTGATTCACCGCCTAATGCACCAGGTTGTGGCAATAATGGGTCTGGCTAAGCAGTTTGCATCATATTATTATAAATGTGCTTTTTTCTACCAGATGTCTTTTCCCTGTGCCAACAGTGAGGGGTTTGCATCATGTCTCACCTTAGACTTGACAATACTGGTAACGTTTGCATGTCCTCAAAAGAGAAACTGAAGTGTGGAATATATGGCAGTTTACAGGTACTTTCGGTGACTGGCGTAAGGCTTGCCTACATCTCAGAAACACTATCCCAAACTAACAAGCACAAACCCACAGCAAATAAGGCAACCCAGAAAAAAATCCACCTACTATTTTCTAGTCCATGGGAGGTCAGTATTGTCTAGCAGCATTACCAACACTTCCACTGCTTACTAGGCTTTTAGAATAAACTTAAAAAACAACAGATAATCTGGTAGCACTTTAAAGACTAACAAAACCTGTAGATGGTATCACGAGCTTTTGTGGGCACAGCCCACTTCTTCAGATGACCAGAGAGTTGGATGTCCAGAACTAAAATAAATAGCGGTGGGACAAGAAGAGGCAGTGAGTATAAAAATATCAAGGGGAAAGCCAAGCTGGAATGTAACAGGAAAAACAAATAGTCTATAAGCATCTAAAGACTGGCTAGTCAAAAGAGGCAGCTAAGAATCATTAGTAGGCCATTAGAGAGAAGACATTTAGGGGTAAATGAATAATAGCATAGAATACTGAGAGCCAGGACTAGGGGCTGGAAACAAACTTTATGGGACCACAGGAAACTTGGCCTCACCTTGATGAGTGGATGTCTGGCTAACTAACATCATGCCAGAGCACTGATGTTCAGATGGTCATCTGAGACCAAATTCCCATCAAGCAGTTCAACTCTGAGAGGACTGCCTTTGTGTACTAAAACACATGGCACAAAGACAAGAGAGATTCAACCTGTAGCAGGTTGCTTTGTGAGGGAGTCCCCAATAGCCCCAGATAAGGACTGGGGGGTCAGGTTTGTCCAAATTTGTAGGAAGACATAAGTCCTTTGGGTTTATAGCCTACAAACAGAAAGGGTCAATTTGATGATTTATAGGTCTTCTAATTTCCAGATTTATGCATATGCAACATTCTGGGTCTTTGGGCAAGGACACTTCATGGGGAAAGGGGCCTTCTCTTAGTTGTTTTGCATGCATTTGCTACCCGTGGCTCCTTCCCCTTCCTCAATCCTTCGGTGTTGATGATTTTTGGTGCTGGCATAGGTCTCCGCTCAAGGGCCAATTCATGTTTCTTTAGGCAGTTTTATGTTTATTTGGTCAGACTTTGTGCTAGCAACTAATTGAGACTGCTTGGGGTTTTTTTGTGGTCAAATGAGACGGCAGTCCAAAAAGGAGCAACCATTCCCTGGTCTGAGGACTACAAACCCTCAACTCCTTCACTTTTTTACTTTGTACATAAGGCTTCACTGCTATAGGACGACATACTCCTCTCAGCATAGCTGTGAACTGTACTGTAAAGTCGGAGGCTGTGTCTAGACTGGCCAGTTTTTCCAGAAAATCAGCCGCTTTTCCGGAAAAACTTGCCAGCTGTCTACACTGGCCGCTTGAATTTCCGCAAGAACACTGATGATCTCATGTATGATCGTCAGTGTTCTTGCGGAAATACTATGCTGCTCCCGTTCGGGCAAAAGTCCTTTTTGCGCAAAGCTTTTGCGCAAAAGGGCCAGTGTAGACAACGTGGTATTGTTTTGCACAAAAAAGCCCCAATGGCTAAAATGGCGATCGGGGCTTTCTTGCGCAAAAGTGCGTCTAGATTGGCCAGGGAGGCTTTTCTGCAAAAAGTGCTTTTGTGGAAAAGTGTCCGTGCCAATCTAGACACACTTTTCTGCAAATACTTTTAATGGAAAACTTTTCCGTTAAAAGCATTTGCGGAAAATCATGCCAGTCTAGACGCAGCCATACTGTTGCATAGGTATCATTCAGCAAAGGATTTGGCCCACTGTTTTTGCCCCTTAGCAATAACCCAAGGTGATTTCTGTCAAAGACTGCACACATTCAATGTGAGTGAAACAAGCCCTGACTTGTCTCTGCGCCCATGTATTTTAGCGTACAAAGTCAGTCCCCTCAGAGCTGAACTGCTTGATGGGAATTTGGTTCCAGATGACCCTCTCTGTTCTAATCCAACCAAGGCTGCATCGCATTGATTAACACAAGGAGGGTGAGTCCCGGTTTCCACTCTGAGCGAGTAACCCTTCCGGAGGGCGATTTGGTTGGGAAACTTGGATCCATTCGACCCTCTCTCCCAACGATCTCATTCTAAGGCAAATTATTTCTGTTAAGGTGGGCTGTGAGCACAGGAGGAAGCTCTGCCTTCGGGTGCAATTCAAGTTATGAGCCATTAAACTGCACAGTCACTTTAGCTGGGCACATAGGGGCAGCAAAAGCAACCAGGTAGAGAGTTAACACTACGCTGACTTGGCGGAGAGCTTGTGCGCACCTTATTCACACCAGCACTTGTATAAACTGTTACGCTTGTTCTTCTCATTGACTAGCCATGTCTGCTTTAGTTTGAGTAACACATTTCTAATCTGTGCTGCAATTACATGACGTGCTTTTGCTCTCTTTACTAGGCAGGAGAATCCATTTGCTCAAAAGAGCTCAGGTTTCCAGTTGCTCTCAGGGCCAAACCACGCCACATCCATACATCAGTCTTTTTAAAAGTAAATATCTAACCACACTTTCCCTCCATAAGAGACTGTATTAATTATACCCTATAGTAATAATGATCTCAGTATTCCCTGGGTCTCTCAGAGTTCAGGTTGCAATTTTTTAACTAGCTATTGAAGCACTTCCTCACAGGGGCGCAGATTGGTAAAATAAAAGCAATGGGGTCTAATCATTTCTAAGCATATTGTGGTGCAGCGTTACTCAGGCTGTACTACCTAGTGCAAATAAATGCCCCCTCTATCCATCGGTGGAAGGGATCCCTGGGGACAGATCCCACCTTGTGTAGTAGAAGAAGGGGGAACTGCTATCAGCTGGTATGGGGTGAATGAGCAATCCGGGGGTGAACGGCACACATCATCTTCTTGTCCAGCTTTGTGACAGGTTTCAGAGAGGCCGGCCTGTTAGGCCTGGTCTACACTTAAAAGTGTAAAGTGCAGCTGCAGCAGTGCTGTAAGCTAAAAGTGAGGTCTTGGCACAAGCTCTGGAAGAGAGATCTTCCAGCACTCTATGTAAACCACCTCCACAAGGGGAGGTGTGAATGGTGCTGGAAGCATGGCTCTCATTGATGTCATCTGGCTCAGGTCAGAGTATGTCTACACTATAGGCTGCGTCTAGACTGGCATGATTTTGCGGAAATGCTTTTAACGGAAAAGTTTTTCCGTTAAAAGCATTTCTGCAAAAGAGCATCTAGATTGGCATGGGTGCCTTTGCGCAAAAAGTACTTTTGCGCAAACGCATCCGTGGCCAGTCTAGACGCGATTTTGCGCAAGAAAGCCCCATCGCCATTTCGCCATCGGGGCTTTTTTGCGCAAAACAGTTCTTACCTGTCTACACTGGCCCTCTTGTGCAAGTATTCTTGCGCAAGAGGGCTTATCCCTGAGTGGGAGCATCATAGTATTTGCTCAAGAACACTGACAATCTTACATTAGATTGTCAGTGTTCTTGCGCAAATTCAAGCAGCCAGTGTAGACAGCTGGCAAGTTTTTGTGCAAAAGCAATTGCTTTTGCACAAAATCTTGCCAGTCTAGATGCACGCATAGAGTTTTGTCAGAAAAACAGAGGTTTTTCTGACAAAACTTGAGGAACGTCCACACCGCAATTGCGTTCTTCCACAAGAAAATCAAAAGAACAGAGAGGTTTTTCCGACAGTGGTAAACCTCTTTCTACAAGGAAGAAACCTTTTTCTGAAAGAGCTTTTTCACAAAAAGGCGTGTGTGGACCGGGAAGAGGGAGTTCTTTCAGAAGAAGAGGAAAGAGGAAAAAGCACAGGTGCCCTGGTGGCCATTCCTTCCATAGCAATCACAGCTTACCTGAAAGAGAGTGTCCATTCAGTCTGGACATTCTCTTTGGAAAAAGCAAATCGCTTTTTCCATGCACTTTTGCAGTGTGGATGCTCTCTTTCAGAAGAAGTTTTTTCAGAAGATCTCTTCCAAAAAAAGCTTCTTCCAAAAGAAACCTGTAGTCTAGACGTAGCCTCGGTGTTTGACAATGCTGTAATTTGCTGCACTTAGGAAGTCAGTGGTGTCTCAAAGACAGCTGGGGTTGCTGATGGCACAGGGTCTGAGGAGAGAGTCCATATAGCCAGACCGTCCAGTTGTCAGCATGCCAATGCCTGAGATCCAGGATTTCCAGGTTTATAGATCTTGGGTAGCAGCTCAGGGCTCTAGAGGTGTGTCTGATTTGTTCCTGTGCTTTTTCAGGGTGTTTTTTGAATAGATGGTGTGGGGAGTTTTGGGGTGCTTCTCAATGGGACCAGTGGATGTGGAATGTGGTTCTGGAGAGTTGCCTAGTAACCTCCTACTTGTAATCTGACCTGTTCATGAGGCCTACAGTGCCTCCTTTGTCAACCTTCTTGATTATACCATCAGAATTGTTTCTGAGGAGGTGGGTGGTGTTCATTCAGGGTCACTTGCCCCATAACATCAGCCTTACAGGAGCTATTTCTAAGGATAGCTCTGGCCCAAGCACTGCAGCCTCAATGAAACTGTTCACCAAGGCTGAAGTGGGAGTAGATCAGCCTAATTAGGGGCACGTCTAGACTACGTTATAATTTCGTGGGAATTTGCATATCTTCTTCCGATCGCTTTTTCAAAAGCAGGTCTTTCGAAAATTAAAGTAGACTGGACGTGGTTTATTTGGGAAAAAAACCCTTTTTTGAAAAAACCTGCTCTTCCTAAAAAAAAGGGTTGTCCAAACCCCTTTCACTTTCGAAAGACCCGCTTTCGAAAAGGTGATCGGAAGTGCATATCCTCTTTCGGCATTATAACTTAGTCTAGATGTGCCCTAGGAGTCACAGGTTTTCTGCATAGAGGCACTTGGCCTGCCGATGACCCTCTGGGCTTCCCTGGTAGTGACTGACAGGCCTGTGAGCTCTTTTGTTGCTGTGGGAGACAAATCTCTTCCCCCCCCCCCAAATGTATGTGAGAGAAAGTCTTCTCTATGCGGGGATGGGCTCATAATGCTTTCCCTCCCTTACGTCCTCAGAGGAATAAAAACACTGCCATGGAGCAGGCCTGCTGATGGGGGGAGGGAAGGGGGCAACTGCCCCAGGGCCTGGTGATTCAAAAGGAGCGAGGGCTCCCATACTGTCTGAGACACTGATCGGTGCAGTGCAGTGGCTCCCGTAAGAGCGCGTGGGCAGGAAGTGGGTGGCGGCTGCCTTTGCATAGCCAGCCACAGCCGCACACAGAGCATGCGGGGGGTGGCTGTGGCTCACTCAGCCACTGTCCTCAGGAGGGAGGCAGCCCATGGCTGCTGCAGCCAAGTTCTCTCCCAGGCAGGTCCTTTGCAGCACCTGGGAGTGGCTCTGGGGCCTGGCCATGCTAGGGAGAGCAGCAGAACATGCTGGGGGGAGGAGAGAGCTGGCACAGCAGGAGGACAGCGCCTCCCCCAGTTAAGGAGAGGTAGGGAGAGTGCGGGGGCCCTGTGCGGGAGGCAGAGAGGGGTCACATGGGGAGATCACATGTCATCATGAGTATTGCAGTCCCCCTCCCTCCCGCCCAGCTCGGCCCCAGCTGTAGACTGAGGATCTGATTTAGAGCCACTGGACTGACTAGAAAGACTCCCATTAAGTTCCAAGGGCTTTGGAGCAAGTCCTAAGAGACTATCTTTGACTCTCAAGGAACTAAGAGCCAAATGGGCTGGAAGGAGGAGTACGTTGCCTCTCACTTTCACGTGTCCAATGCTTAATAAACTCCCTCTGCCAAACTGGCCTGGTGGAGGGATATTTGTGGGGAGGACTTATGCAGAGCTGATTGTCAGACATAGCAGCAGGGCCCCCTTCACCAGGGGCATTGCCCGATTCCCTCAGGCCCTGGACAAAGTGGGAAGGGCCCGGCTCCATGGGAAGGGGTGGGGCTGTGGGAGGAAGGGACAGGGCTTTGCCCCCTCTCCTTCGACTCAGGCAGCCCTCAGAGCCTCCCGGAGCGTGACACATGGCACTCCAGTGGCAATTTAAACAATCCAAGGCTCTAGCTGTTGTTACACCTGCCATAACGGTGGCAGCCAAGAACCTGGACCCTTTTAAATCACCGGGCTCCTAAGCAACTGCCTCCTTTCTGGCCCTCCTCCCCCACTGTGGATGGGCTCGCTGTTCAGCCATGTATTTGGGACACGTATTTAGTTGAAGGAACAGAAGGGTCAAAGCCACTCATATTATTGTGCTGATAATAATCAGCCAGAACTACGGCAGGAATATAGAGGGAATAGGGCAGGTTATGGGATAGAGGAAGCCTGTTAGACTTGTGCCTTCCATTTCACTGCTCTCTTCTTGGGGAGTATGAGATGGTTTTAAGTGGTTGAAAAGGCACTCACTGGCTGATGGAAAACAGGATTACATTGTAGGCTGTGAAATATTATTGTCTAGGAAATCTGACAGGGCGCTGTTAATCCTGGCGATTTATAAGGGGGAAATTTCATCCTAACTAGTAAATTTCAAAATAAATTAAATTTGTGAAGAAATACTAACCTAGCTAAAGACTTCTGGGTAGAGCCAAGATGAAATCAAATCATACTTTCAGGAAATCTTGCTGCTTACACAGTGAGTTACATTCCTGTCTTCATCCCTTCCAACTTCCAGTTTTAGAAAGAGTTCAGTGTCACAAAGGGAAAAGCTGAAACCCACAATGGAGGGGAAGGAATAGAGCAATAGATGAGTTCCATTTCCTCACAGGTTCCCCACTGTTCACTCAGTCTTAGTAAATAATATTCAGACAGCTCTTTGGAGATGTAAATTGCTGTAAAAATGCTAAATTCAATTGTCTAACTAGCAAATGGTAAATTACCTCCCTGATTTTCAAGCAATCAAAGTCTGAGAGGATTTGATCTCCAATATTTCTCTCCCTCCCATTTTCAGACTTCTGTACGTTAAACCGATGTTGTGCATGTGTTTGAATAATAAGCTGGCTTGGTATATAGCTTCTGTCACACCTACTGTACTCACCACAGTTTCAAAGCACAGTAAGTTGTTGAGGTGTTGAGAACAAGGTTGGAGTTAGTTCTGAAAGACAGCATGTCATATTTTCAGCAAGGAGCCTACATGCCAAGAAAGGAAATTACAAAAGTATTGTTAGGTAAGGATCAGGCAACACTGAACTTTGCAGGAAGAGAGAAGTGTTCAGCTTTGTGCCCTCTGCACATAAACAATGTTCTTTGTTATCTTTCCCTTCCGACCTCTGCATGATGGATGGAGGATGTACTCCTAAAGGAGCTTGCCTTGTTCCAGCTAACACTGAAAAGGACTTCAAACTCCTATGTTTCAATAGCACTTTCACGTCCCACCCAAGATCAGGACCTCTTTGGTTAGGTGCTTCATCAACGCAGTAAAAGCTAGCTATTCAGAATGGGGATTTAGTGTCTAAAATGAGTAGGCACCCAAAGGAAGGAAATAGGTTCTTACTCCCAGGCTGTGGCCCAAAGTAGGAGGCAGCTTAGCTTGTGAGAAAAGACGATTGCAATGTATATTGGACAAACTGGTCAGTCCCTACTGGAAAGAATTAATGGACACAAATCAGATATCCGTAAAGGGAACATACAAAAACCTGTTGGGGAACACTTCAATCTGCCTGGGCATTCATTAACAGATCTTCAAGTGGCTGTTTTGTTACAGACCAATTCCACAAGCCAAATACACAGGGAAGGACTGGAACTACAATTTATGCACAAATTTGATACTCATGCTAATAGCTTAAATAAAGATGCCGGATGGCTGGGACATTATCAGCCTACCAAACAATGAAGGTGACAATGGTTCTTTGTCTGTGTAGTATCTGGTATTAGTACTCTTCTTCTCTAATTGCCTACTAATGATTCTTAGCTGCCTCTTTTGACGATCCCGTCTTTAAGTGCTTATAGACTATTTGTTTTTCCTGTTACATTCCAGCTCAGCTTTCCCCTTGATATTTTTGTACCCACTGCCTCTTCTTGTCCCCACCTCTCCTTCTCCCCTATATATTTTAGTTCTAGACATCCAACACTCTGGTCATCTGAAGAAGTGGGCTGTGCCCACGAAAGCTCATGATACCATCTACAGGTTTTATTAGTCTTTAAAGTGCTACCAGACTATTTGTTGTTTTTTAAGTTTATTGAAATCACTGTTAGAGTGAGGAATTGCATGTAACACATTTCTTAAGTTTATCTAACATGTTTTGTTTTATTTAGTTTAGTAACTTACTTTGATCTGTCTGTTATCACCTGCAGCTACTGAAACTTGACCTTCCTATTTAATAAAATCACTGTTGTTTATTATTAGACCCAGTGTAAATAATGGTTGCCTGGGATGGGACAACAGCTATGTATCTCTTGTATTTATTGATAAAGGGAGTGAACTTAGAGTGTGCTCTGTATAAAACTTTCATCCAGTCAGACAGATTTATCTGGGGTTCTGCACGCATTGGGCTGTGCACCTGGGGGCTGGGTCAAGTCTCTGTGACAGAGCCTTCCCAGAGCTGGGCTGCTTTCAGTGTTTGTGTTACTCTGCTGTGAGCTGTGATCACAACTCTGTGCCTTGGCTGGGGGAGACCAGAGATTCTGGTCCAGCAGGACAGGTGGTGGGGCACTCCTGGGGGCAGGCAGGTGGGCTCTGTGGTATGATCAGGTGACAGTCTCAATGGAGTCTCTGAGACTGAACCCGTCACATGCCCATTTTACAAATGAGGGATGGCGTTTTCCTCTAAGGCTGTGGAATGAGCTTCCTCAGGAACTAAGGTTCATTGCAAACTTCACCAGCTTGCACTTTAAATGCAAGATGCATTTCTTTGAACTCACCCTTCTCTGATGTTCTTACATGGTTGTGTGTGTGTGTGCACTTATAAAAAAATACCAAGCAAAACTCTCTATTTGATGCACTTCCCCCACAGAAAGGAAGCCCAACCAAACATGCTGGATGTTAGTTACATTTCTTAAAGTATCACTGAAAGAGGCACAGATGCTCTGGTGTTTGACACAGGATAAGAGCCTATAAAAAATAGAACCTGCCCAATATCATACAGGAAGTATGTGGCACTACAAGTTTAACCCAGTTCTCCTGAATTGCAGTCCAGTCCATTAACCATGTGTCCATCCTTCCTCTGTGGTTCCCATTATTGATGTCTCATGAGTTCTATTTATTTGTTAATCAAAGTAGGGCAGCCCTTCCCTGGTTTGTGTGTGGTTGCCAGAAGTTATCCCGGAGAGGGAGGAGAGTGATGAGCTACCCCAGTTCTTTTGTTTCTTTCAGAAGAGAATTTGCTCAGTCACTTGCCCATGGGAATTCACAAAAGGATTAGACATTCTTATGGAGAATGAGACCATGCAAATCCCATTAGCAGGGATCTTAGAAATTCATTTGCCATGGAGAAATGTGGAAAAACACTGAATTTGCATTTTTACAAAGAATCTTTTGTTTTTGAATTTTGAGAAAAAAACCAAAACATGTATTAACTCTTCACTCGATTTTACTGAAAGCACCAGTGTCATTTTTGCACTCAGCCTCCCCAACTTCTGATTGATTTCTGAATGTGCTTTATGTTTACTGTGGAATGCTGTCTCTCCAATCTGATTGGGACCGGGGCCAGATCAGAGAGTCAAAAATTCCGATAAACAAGAGAATTGGCGAGGACCTTTCGATCCCTTATTTTAAGATGGGGCAGAGGCTTGAGTGGTTGGTCCTAGGAGGTGGAGGATGAGGCAGTCAGACGACCACTGAAGCTGCCACTGCCTGAGATTGGCCACTTGAGCTCCAGCTGTTGTCTGCTCCAACTGGCTGCTGGTTTGGTTAATAAAGAGATTTGGATAATGAAGTCTTAGCTAAACTTGGTTCTATTGCATATTGAGAGAACATTGTGTTCAACTGATACAGGTTGAACCTCTCTAGTCTAACACACTCAGGACCTGACTGATGCTGGACCAGAGATTTTGCCGAACCACAGGAGGTCAAATATTGTCTGGCAGCATTACTGACATTTCCACTGCTTACTGGGCTTATAGAAAACGTTTTGGGGGTAAATTAGAACTAAATAACAGCACAGACCACTGAAAGCCAGGCCTGGTGGCTGTAAATAAACTTTATGGGACCACAGGAAACTTGGCTACACCCACGATAAGTGGATATCCTGCTAATTAAAATCAGGCCAGACCATGGAAGTTGTCAGACCACAGAGTGCAGGACTAGAGAGGTTCAGCCTGTATTATCTATGTTGTGGCTAGGAAAACTGAAGATCAGCCTTGCATTTTAATCATGGAAAAGTGCAGGTTTTTTAATCAGAGGATGTGGGGGGGTTTAATTGTGGGAAAACTAGTATCTCTGATCATTAGATAGGACAGAAAGTTTAGGTCTACACAGTAACGTTATTTCGGAATAACAGACGTTATTCTGAAATAGCGTATTGCGCATCTACACAGCAAGTCGGTTATTTTAAAATAAATTTGAAATAACAGGCTTCTTACTCCGACTTCTGTAAATCTTATTATATGAGTAGTAAGGGAAGTCAGGGGAAGAATGCTGTAGCCAGACATGAACCCCATCTTGTTCCCCCCCCCCCCCAGAGAGCAAGAGAAAGGCAGTCAGCCTTTGATGTCCTGGGAACGCAGGTGTGCTGCCTGTCCCTGACTCTACCATAAACAGAAACCAGACAGTAAATGGGCTAGCTGACGACCCGGGGGCCTCCTGCTGCCCTGATGGCTAGTACCAGTAATTGACACGCCTGCACTGTCCCAGGAGAGGAATCTTCGCCCATCACATACCAGAGGTGCCCATTGTCTGCATTTTCCCAGGTGTGAATTATGCTTTGCACCCTTCGTGGGAAACTTGGCATTCAAAGCCATTTTTCCTAATTGGCCACTTGAGACCAGGACGAAGCCTACATGACCCAAGGGGTATAAAGAGGGGTTTAGTAGCCCACCCCTTTGAGCTCCAATCATCTACCACCGGCTGACAAATGCTCTATTTCAAAATAATTTCTGTGTAGACATGCCCAATTTTGAAATAAGCTATTTTGACTTAAGCACTCAATTAGTGTAGCTCGCGTTGCGTAGATTATTTTGAGTTTAGCCCTGCTGTGTAGACATACCCAAAAATTACAAGTGCTATAAACATTTGTGCCTCAGTCCACTAGCTGGCTGGGATTGGGGTGAAACCTCCTATACTAGCAGTTTATTACATAATTATCCTCTCTGAGAATTTTACAGCTTCTTATGAAGAATCCACTGTTGGTTCTCATCAGACAGGACCACAGCCTACATGGCCTACTAGTCTTATTTGGTGTTCCTCCACAGGCTCCGGGAGCATCCAGCAAGACATTGCATTTGTACAGTGGCACCTTTTGCTGGAGCACTGTGACAGGGTACTTGCCCTGCACTGGCCCTTTAAGGGCAAAAACTCAGCCCAGAGTGAGGGCTCAGAGTAAAGCCACATCTGAGGCAGTTTTGGTTAATGAGGGCCCAGCTGGGGCCTATATAAAGAAGGGCTCCATGAAGGAGAGGAGGAAGCTCACTCTTGCTCTGGCTAGAGAGTTGGAGGGACCTGACTGCCTGGGAAGCAAGAGGCTTCCTGGAGGTAGAGCAGTGCTGGGGAAGGAAGGCAGGGCTGGGGAAACTCTGGCCAAGCAAGGCTGCAGGGCCTGAAGGAAGGCCTGAGGCTACTAGGGCTGTAGAAAGGCAGCCATGGTAGGCAGGGGCAGCAGGTCCACACCCCTTTGCCAGTGATGAGTGGCCATTTCAGACTGCAGTTTGCCCCAGAGGCAGGGGCTAGATGAAGACTGGCAGTGGGTCACTGAGACAAGATGGGTACAGGGGAACTGGGTGTTCCCTGGGGAAGGAAGAACTGGGTGCCCCTTGGAAAGGGAGGACCCTGGAGTGCACAGTTGGGTAAACAACACACAGAAACTAGAGTGGGCACTGCCGGAGGGCCATGTCCCAAAGAGGACACCGAGGTCCATGAATGACGTGCGTCTGGATGACAGAGGGCAGCGAGAACATGGGGAGACACCAGCTAGAGGGAGGTGTCCAGCAAGTTATCAAGCTAATTCCCAGAGCAACCAGCTAGAGGCACCATGGTCGTGAGTCTGCCCTGTGACAAGCACACAAAAACTTTTTTGAAGCTGCATTCAAACAAATGTTGAGAATTTTAGGGTACACCCCTGGCTCTTCTGGAAGTGACTCTTAGATCAGGGAACCCTGATCTGAGAGTAAAGGACAACTTTGTAGTCAAACATAGTCAAATGTGCTGTGAGTGGGAAAAGAAAACACATTCAGATAACAAAGTGATGGTGAGAATGCAAAGAGATGCAATGGGGAAGAGTTAAAATTAGCGCTAGAGTAAGGTAGAATAATACTAACAAAGCCGACCTTAGGGAAAATGGCACCCTGGGCAAACTTGTATTTTGGGGCCGTTGAGTTTAAGTAAGTGGTAGTGGTAGTGAAAATTTCAGAAATAAAGCAGTAATCTCAAAAATTTCAATAATTTTCTGAAAAATATGACCCGACATTTGATTCAATGTTATGAAAATAATAAACAACGTTAAGTCAGAAAACATTATAGCAGAGTGTCCAACCACACATTGACCCACACATGGAACTAATGAATAACAAGAGAAACAGGACCACAGCCTACATGGCCAACTAGACTTACTTGGTGTTCCTCCACAGGCTCCAGGAGCATCCAGCAAGACATTGCATTGTGAGGCTGGGGTCTAAGATTCAGAAGGCAGCACCGCAAGCCTTCGCTGCTGCAAACTGTGATACCACCTGTGACAGGGTGAGAGTGCTAGTCACAGCAGTCTCCGTAGACAGGGTGTGGAATTGGAGTCTCATGAGATGAAGGGACAAGGCATAACCGTGGGGCACATAAGGGAAGCTGCTCTGCCCCTTGCCCACGCACTGCCTTTCATTAAGAGCTATGTGGGCAGGGCCGGATTAAGGCATGGGCTAGCCGGGCAGCTGCCCAGGGCGCCAACCTATGGGGGGGCACCTGATGGCAGCTGTAAGGGGCACGCATTGCCCCTTATAGCTGCCATCAGGTGCCATGCGCCCAGCTCCCAGATCGTGGGCTGCAGCAGCTCCCAGCGACCACCTGGCAGCGGCCACGTGGGGAGGGGGCCACATTAACCCCCGCAGCGCCGGCCAGCAGCGCCCTTCCCCCAGGCTCAGCTGGCCCTGGGCTGCACGCCAGCGGTGCTAGCCGGGCTGGGCTAGGCTGGGCACATGAGTCCTGCCACCGCCAGCTCCGTGCGCCCTCCCCCATGCACCAGGCGGGGGCGGGGCCACACATGCGCCCTCCTCCAACCCGGGGCGCAATTAAACTCTCTGCCCGGGGCGCCGGAATGGCTCGGTCCGGCCCTGTATGTGAGGAATGGATTATTTTAGATTAAACATTTACCCTTAGAGCTGCAGCACAGAAGGCAGGCTGCTGTTTTTGAATGGCACCAGATTGTGAAATGAAACAGTGAGCAGAAAAGCTAAGTGGGTCGCTCACCCTTCCTTGGGGTTCTTCCTTCACAGCTCAAGTGGTTCTTCAGAAGCCCTGGCAGTTCCCTTGCTGCAGTTGTACTTGCTTGGTGCTTGGCCAGCAGCTCAAGGCGAACTCCATACTGTCAGATGAGGGCTGCATCTTGCCTGAGTCCATGGCCCTTCTGCTGCCCTCTGGCCACTTCTGGCTCACCAGGGGTGCCATTTCAGGATGTGGGAGGGGAAGGGAGAGGCAACTTTAACTGTGATTTCACAGGGGTACATCTACACAGCAGGGCTAAAGTCGAATTAAGCTACCTAAGTCCAGCTATGTCAACTGCATAGCTGAAGTCGAAACAGCTGAATTCAGCTTTTGGCGCTGTCTACGCTGCAGGAAGCCGAAGGGATGAACTCTCTTCCTTTGACTTCCTTACTCCTTGTGGAATGAGGATTACAGGAGCAGGAGTAAGAAGTCCTCCAGCTCGCCATTATTTCAAAATAATGGCTTGTAGCGTAGACACGCTCTTTGTTATTTTGGAATAACGTTAGTTATTCCGAAATAAAGCTGCTGTGTAGACATAGCCAAAGGATATTTAGGCACCTGAAAACTCAAGATTTTGTGGGGGTTTTTTGCAAATAACTTCAAAATTTTCTGTTGATTTCACAGTACAAACACAAATGCTGAAATATTTCCATCAGTAATAATTAAATTATTTACAGATAGGGAAAGCAAGAAAAATGCTGCTTGAGCATGTGTTAAGAGTCAAAATTCAGTGATAAAAACTTCTAAACTGGGCTTGTTACAAATGAAATAGTGAATGAATAGTTAAATCAAGTCATGTCTGGTTTTAGGATATTTATTTTGTATATATTGATAGATGAGATGGACACTCAGGGTTTTTTTGTAGTCATGTTGGTATTGGGATGACAGACACAAGATGAGTGAGGTAATATCTTTCATTGGAACAAATATGGCCGGTGAAAGAAATAACTTTTGGAATTTCACAGAGCTCTTCTCCGGGTCTGTGGGACTCAAAAGGGCTGATCTACTTCACCAACCACACTTGGTTCAAAACCAAAAAAGATATTACCTCACCCACCTTGACTCTGTCTGATTTAACAGCTTTAAAACAAGAACTCATTGAATCTCATCTTCTACTGTCATTGAAAAGTTATCTGACCTTCTCCCATGATTTCCCACAATGGTGGAAATGATAAAAAAGACAAAAAGCTATATGTTATACAAAGTTATAAGAAATAAAAAGTACATTCTACCAAGCCTATTTATAAGCCAGAGCAGCAGGGGTGAAGCATTGCCTGGGGAAGTGAGGGGATAGGGCAGTACCTATATTCCCACTAGTGGAAGGGCCTGATTGAAACTGTAAATCACAACAATCACACATTATCCTCAGTTCCTCACACTAACAGTAAGAACCCCAGGGATTTCCAGGGCATGAAAAAGATTTGCAGGTTAAGGGATTAAGATGGGAGCATAGAGCATTTCCTTATTTTTAATCTTGATGCAGCACAGAAATGATACAGCCTTGTGGCGGACAGCCTTGACAAAACCCCCAATCCCAAGGAATTTCAGCACATTGGTAAGTACGACTTGTGGTGAATTGAGCCTGAGGGTGTAGATAAATAATCAGGAGTTGGATAAAAGGGACTAAAAGTAAATCTGTTTCAGACAGCGAGGCAGACACCACCCACTGTGACCCCACTGGCCACTCCTGTTGGGAGGGGACAAATGGGAGAGCTGAGCTCAGTAACATTGGTTTATCTCCTGTGCCTTCACCCGCCTGCCTCACATGGGAAAAGCAGAAGTCGTCCCTGGCTGGGAACAAAAATGAGTGAAGCTTCTGAGTCAGGGGAGCAGAGAGGACAGGACATTCAGTGGCTGATGTGGGAGAGCAGGGGGACAATTTAAAATCCCCCCCAACGATTCAAGGGTCATGTCCTGTCCCCCCTGCCCCAGCTGTTAGCCCAGCCCTCCCTCTTGCCCTCAGTTCCTCTATGGCTGGGGTGTGAGGAACCTTTTTTGGCCCACAGAAAAATCAGTCGGGGGCTGCACACAAGTGAGAATAAAAATGAAAACAAAACAAAAAACCACTGATGTGACCCCGGACTGAGAAGAGGCCACTCCCCCCTTTCCCCTCACACCAGAGCTTAGGGGGGCCCAAGTTGGTAGATTTTGTGTGCTGCGGCCTCACAAGGGAGGTAGTGGGGGGGGGGCTGGATTCAGGCAAGCCAGGGGCCACATCTGGCCCCTGGGCCTTAGGTTCCACAGCCCTGCTCTATGGGAAAGCAGTTGTCCCTTCCTCCCTTACCTAACCCCTCCCTGCAGAGTTGAAGCAGCAGCAGCAGCAGCAGACGTCCCCTTCTCTACTACTCCCGCCCCCCTTGCTATTGTTTGTCTCTCCTGTCCTGGTCCCACCTGCCTCCAGCAAGCAGGGGAGGGAGGTGGGAGAGCTGAGCAGGCAGACCCTGGCAGAAAACTGGGTGGGGGGTTAAAGTGGCCTAGTGTAGTGTATGTGCCACCACTACTCAACTCTTTGTAGGGAAAGGATGGGCTGGGAGCAGGCAGGCTGCAGAGCTAAATGTGTGTACAGTGCACCAGTCCTGCAGGCAGAGTCAGGGGAGAACCGTTTCCTGCACAAATGGGGCTCTTAGGCTACGTCTAGACTACAAGCCTCTCTCGAAAAAGAGCGTCTAGACTACAACCAGTACTTTCGAACCAGCGAGCTGCTTTTTCGAAAGAGAGCACCCAGGCCGTCTGGATGCTGTCTTTCGAAAAAGCACAGTTTGCATTACAGAGCGCCTTTTTTCGAAAGAGCACTTTTGAAAAAAGGCGTTCTTCCTCGTAAAATGAGGTTTTCCGCGGTCGAAAAAACTGCTGCGTTCTTTCGATTTACTTTCGAAAGAACGTGGCAGCAGTCTAGACGCAGGGGAAGTTTTTTCGAAAAAAGTGGCCTTTTTTTGAAAAAACCCTGTAGTCTAGACACACCCCTAGGGAAGAAAAGGGAAGGTGGGCCCAGACCTGCTCTACACTAACACACCCCCAGATAGCAGGCTGCTCCACACGCCAGCCAGCCAGAACACAGAGAGAAGTTACAGAAGTTCCCCCCCCCCATACCACACACACATATTGAACCCTCACCCCCACCAACCTCAGCCACCCACCCTGCACCTCTTCCAACACAGCCTACCCCATCCACTCCCCACATAACTTCTACAGGGGGCCTTCTGTCCAGGGGAGAATGAGGACCCCTCTCCCCATCCCAGGCACCCACCCCTGCTCCTGCTCCCACCAGACCAGAGGAGTTGCCTGAGACAAGTGAGTTCCTCTGTCCTTCCTGACCCTGGCTGAGCTGGCTGTTGTGTTTCCCCACCTGCTTAGCTGACTGGATGCAGGTAAGGTCACATGGGACTATTCAAATTTGCCCCCATCAGCACGTGGCCCCGAATGGGAGCCCTGTTGGCCCTGGTCAAAGGCTAGTAGTATTACACTAACATACAATACCTATATAGTATTACACTAATATACATTAGCTATCTGCACTCTGCTGTCAGGAACGTATACAAGTAAATACCTGGGTGCAGCCATTGGGCTGGTTGACTAAACAAAAGCACTGGCTGTCTTCTTGTCATGAGACACTGTATGCCCAGATTGCCTGGATTCGCCCTACTATTCAGTGGTGTCTCTGGGGTCTTGCTTAGGTCACATTGTTGTCTCTGGTTTAGTATTCAAGGAACAGGCTGCAGTTGGGCTCCTCTAGTCTCCACTGGAGCAGGTGAGTCTCACAACTATAGAGGTTAGCTGCACAGGGTGTGTGTATTTTAGTCTGGGAACATTCAAATGAATTATTCAGTTGTGATTCATCCCAGGATGGAAATAAGGCTGCAGAACGTGTCTATTTGAGTCTGATCTGGAGAGGGGCGGAGCTGGAATCGGTAGGAGGCGACAGGACTCGACATCGCAGCAAATTGCATGATTGGGCCCTCGAGGTCCATGGACGTTAAAGATGATCAGTTCTCTGCAAGCCCAGACCCTTAACAACAGTCCCACCTCCCAGGCTTTATGCATGTTCGCGGTCTCCAGTTTTTGAACACACTCGCCATCCAGATCAGGGGAGACGTGGCAGGCCTGGAGAATGGCAGTGTGCATGTTGTTGTTTGCCATGTCTCGTTCTGGATTGTTGATTAGTTTTCTGGTCCTCCCCACTTCCCTACCTTAAGGAAATGGAGGATCCTTGTTCTTCAGGACATTGAAAAATGTATGTCCACACGGTAAATAGCGCGATCCTCGAGTTTGTCACCGCCATTTACTTATTTCTCAGACACAAAGGGACAGATCCTCATCTGGTTGTAATTCCATTGACGTTACACCAGCTGGCAACACAGCATACAGTGGAGTGGGATCTTGAACAAGGAAGTGGCTTCTGGTAGACCAGGTTTCAAAGCAGTTCAAATGACATGTAATTCACCTAAATTTACCTTCACAAAAGGCCAATTCTGAAAAGCACAATATGCTCAGAAATTGAATTAGGTTTCCTGTTGCTGGAAGCTTATGAACAGTCACCCTAATGTACTGTAAGCCTGCTAATGAGGATGGAGTGCAAGGCTTGCGAGGCCTTGACATTAAAGGAGAAAAAAACAAATGATTCCGCAAGACTGCTGGTGTTGTGAACAAATGATCTGTATTCAAAAGCAAGCATAGAACAAACATTAAACTTTAATGGAATAATCTCATGGGGGAGGTTATTTTCATGCAGTCAAACATTTTTCTTATTAACAGAACACACGGTCACTTTTGCAACATGCATAATATGCTGTTCATCATCCACTTGTTTTCTGTAAAGGTTAAACCTGTTTGGAAAGGAATCAAGTCAGTCAGGTGTACTGTTCATTTCACGGTGAAATTTGCCCTGGGGCAGAAGGTTGCCACAAGGTCTATGAATCACTTAAATCCCATTTCAGGCAAAAAAATGGTATTTCTGAAGATTCAGAAAATAAAAAGTAGCATTAATGTTTTGCATTAGCAGCTTGTGATGGGGAGGGATTTCAAAGTTCTCAAAGCATGCGAATGAATTAAGCATCATAACCCTCTAAGGTGCGTCTACGCTGCACTTTATGTTGAAATAAGATACGCAATTTGAGCTACGCAAAGTGTGTAGCTTATTTTGATGTTATTTTGAAAAAGGTTATTTTGCAATTTGGTGCTGTCTACACAGCACTTATTTCGAAATAAATTGCTATTCCGAAACATCCCTTACTCCTTGTGGAAAGAGGTTTACAGGAACATCGGAACAGCAAGCCCATTATATTTTGAAATAACAGGCACACTCAAAAGACGCAGAATAGGTGTTTTGGGGTACCTCCGGTATCCCCAAATAGCACTGCAGTGTAGACGTAGCCCCAGTGACCTAAGAGGAATTCTCATTCCTCTTTAACATATGGAAGAAGAAGAGATCAGGAGAGAGCTACCAGTTTCAAACTTGGCCACCTAAGGTAGGCCTCTTGGTCCATGGCTAGAAGTCTAGATGTTCTGAAACCTCTGTGTGTTGCTGTGCATGCTCAACCCCTCTGGAAATCTGGTCATTGCCAGTCATTGCCTTGCTGTACCTTTGAAAATCTTGGCCTACTGGATTGGCCACATCATGGCCTATTGGATTGGCCACATCACACAGAGATAGTCTGATACTCTGCCAGAAGTGGCAGAATGGTATTGTGCTGTTCCAGGAGCAGACCATGACCAAACTCCAGCCTAGTTCATCCTTTATTCCAGGGAGAAGTAGTCTGAGCCAGGCCCTTACCTAGTGTAGGTTATTGGCATCTCTGCCCTGAGTTAGGTATCCTTCTGGACCAGTGAGCTCTACCTTCTAGTTTGGAAAAGAGAAGATTGAGAGGGGACATAATAGGGGTTTTCAGGTATCTAAAAGGGTGTCACAAGGAGGAGGGAGAAAAATTGTTCTTCCTGGCCTCTGAGGGTAGAACAAGAAGCAATGGGCTTAAACTGCAGCAAGGGAGGTTTAGGTTGGACATTAGGAAAAAGTTCCTAACTGTCAGGGTGGTTAAACACTGGAATAAATTGCCTAGGGAGGTTGTGGAATCTCCGATATTTAAGAGTAGGTTAGATAAATGTCTATCAAGGATGGTCTAGACAGTGCTGGGTCCTGCCATGAGGATAGCGGACTGGACTCGATGACCTCTCGAGGTCCCTTCCAGTCCTAGTATTCTGTGATTCTGTGATTCCTCCTTTTTTCTGCCCAGCCATCACCGAAAGAGAGCGAGTACTGACCCCACGAGGCTGGCTCCCAGTCACACTTTGCCCTGGTGCACAAGTGGCCCATTCAGAGGAATTCCATTTGTCACAGATAAATAGCAAGTGGAATAACAAATCAGCAGGTCTGCTGTTCTAACCGGTAGGGGCTAAAAGTCAGTGTAGTTCTGTAATACCAGTCGGGGTCTGGCCGAAGAGAGCCATCCTAAAAAGCCAAATGTTTGTGGCTGTGATTTTTTTCCCCTAAAAATATCCTTTTGCTTGCCCATTATTTTCATCTATTTCCTTCCAGATTTTAAAAGATGTTTTATAAAAAGCTAGAATGCATGAGCGGTTACTCCAGACTTGATCAGCAAAGCCAGATCTTTCGTCTCCGCCACCCAATCACCTCTGTGAACGATAAGGGCCGGAGTCCTGGAGAGTGATTCCACACCTCCCCCCCTCCCGCCCCCCGCTTCCCTCCTGCAATCCTAGCTGTCTGTGCTTTATTACTATTAAAATACACCCAATCACCCACACTGGGAGTGCACCTCGAATGGGGCATTCAGGCTTCCCCTTCTTTCTCATCACAAGCACTTGTGACTTTTAAACACGTGTTTCCAAGTGCTGATTTTGGTGTTTTAACTCTAACTGGATACTTCCTTTTTCAGTTCCATCTCAGTTGTTCATGCACACAGCTAGGGTGACCAGACGTCCCTATAATGCTGGGACTGTCCCAATATTAGGGGCTTTGTCTGAAATATGCAAGGATACCCTCCTCCATGTACAGAGAAAGCCTCCTGATTGTTCTCTCCTGCTATCCGGTCTCTAAGTGCAGCACAGTTTGACAGCAAAGGTCACACACCAGACATACACAGGATGGTCATCTGAACACAGGTGACCAGGCCGAACTTCTGAGGTCTAGTCCTAGCCCACTATGTGACCTTGGGCAAGTCACTCAGGCTTTCTTTGCTTGGGATTGCCCACCTATAAAATGGATACAATACCAGCTCTGTCACCAAAGTGTGGGAGTCATAGGGATGGATTCCAAAAAAACCTGAATATCATAAGCACCTGGTCAAGTCCAGGGGCTCTCCGGTCTTGGAAACGATGCAAATCTTCCTAGAGGCCTGAGAGTCTTGTAGGATCCAGTTCTTAATTAATGAAATGTGCTGTATGATTATATAACATTTTACCACTATTTGTTATGCAACATAGTAGGTATTCATTGCTGAAATAGGCTACCACTAGCACATTTGTGATTTTCCTGCATTAGGTCTGGGAGTAGCAGAGGGTAAATAAATTTTTTGTCAAAAAAATTTTCTATCAAAAATGCTTTACACAAAATTGTATCAATTTGATGAGCTTTTTACTTTGTAAAACTTGGGGGAAATTGTTAAAGTCTTGTTTTTACACTTTGGGTATGAAAAGTTTTAATCTTTTCCTTTTAGATAACTTTGTGTTTCCAATTTTATTTTACGTATTGAAAAATTAAAAAATAAAAAGGGTTGAGATCAAATGTATTAAATGAAATTACTTGATTGGCATGAAGTGATTTTTTTTCTCAATTCCTTTTAGCAAAAAATGTGAATTGTTGACTTTTTCTTCATGAGACAAAGATGAAAATAATTTCAGTGCTCCATTTTCTGAGCTGCTCTGCTTGTACTGAACATGTAAGAATTTCATTTTGTGCGATTAAAAAGACCTTTGGGGGTGAAAATTCACGGAAAGCTCCAGCTCTTGGAGTCAGGTGATTTTAGTCCCAGATTGCCTTATTTATTAGGGTTTTTCAATTTATTTTTCAGAAAGAAACAAGCAATGAAATTACAAAATGCTATATGACTTACAGCTTGTATGTTTCCAAATACCCACCCCCCCCACTTCAAAGTTGAAAGACAAGACAGTACAAAACCAGGCAGTGCTATGTAGGCATAACGTTGTGGTGGGAGTGACAGGTATAAAATCGGAGAAGACATCCTTGAATAAAGAAATGAAAGGAATATACTTCTAACCCTCGGGACTAAAGAGAGAAGCACAAAGCTGGCTTAGATTCTGTCATAATCAGGAGTGCTGACCAGCACCCAATAACTAAGGGGTTAATTAATCCCTCCTAGCCAAGGTATCGGGTGGTCAGCCAATAACAGTGCATGTAGGAATTTCAAACTGGAAAAGGGGATTATTCTCTCTTTTCTTTGTTTTATATTCAGAGCAGTTTCCCCCAGCTCTTGAGAGAGATGGGAGATGCTTCTCTCTCCAAGAACAAACTTCTTAAAATGTGTAAGTAGGGAAAAGTTTAGATAGTCCATCAGGGTTTATTGTTTTTCTTGTCTGGGGACTTGGAAATAATGTCTGAGCTTGCTAAGTGTTTTTTTTTTTCTCTTTTGTAACTAGGCTTTCAGCCCAGGGACGTTCCCTGAGTATCTATATCAATGGTGGCTCTTTCCATCTAGTCAATTTACTATGCTTGTAACTGTAGTTTTGTTTTGATAATAAATGGTTGTTTCTTTTTTCTAATTAACCGGTTTTGGCTGATTTTTGTGTCCTGGAAGGTCTGTCTGTGTGTATCTGTATGCCTGACTGAAGGGTCAGCTACCAGAGACTGCAGCTTGTTTTTCTCTTTTCCTTTTCAACTCTTTTGGTAAAAAGGAGGTTGGGGTACCCCAGGGGGTGGTTTCAAGTGTCCACTCCTATTTGTTTGTTTTATTTTGGGGTTCAAAGCACTTGATGGTGGCAGTGGATTCCCCAAAATCTGGGTATTAGGATTTTGTGGGGGAAAGTTTTTGTACCAGAGCCTGTAGAGGCAAGGTTTTGGGCTGCTCTTGCCGGTCCCCAACTCCTGCATTCGTCGTGCCAGAGTGGGGAACAGCCTTGGCAGACTCTGATTAGGCAAATCGCTTCAACACTACAATTAAGATCCAGATTAATTACTTTGCTGAATAGCATCCTTAAACATTATGACAACTTTTGCAAAAAAACTTTTGAGGCTGCACTGAGGACACCTTAGCCACCACTGAAGATCCACCTCAGTGTGTCCTTATGTAAGTGGAAAATGATCTCTTGGTGTGTGAGACAGGGCAATGTTTTCCTTGCTATCTCCCTGCCTGAGAAATGGGATTCTAGAAACTGAAAATGCCAGAGGATTGATTGTCTCCCTATTGTTAGGATAGTGTCGCTCACTTTTAGCTATATCATTAAATGAAACCATTAAAAGCCATGGAACATTGTATAACATCATCATTCTTTTGATGGAGATGCACATTCAGAACACTGAAAACAAACTGAACAACTGCGACAGACCTGTCCGTACCCCATCCTGCAGCTATTCATTCATAGAACAGTTACATGTACTTTGACTCACTTTCTATTTTGCACAGAAAAATCAATTGTGTCAGGCAAGATCCTTGGCTAGAATAAATCAAAGTCTCTCTATCAATGAAACTTAGGTTTTGTCCACTCACAAAATGTAATGATATAGTTAAATTGGTGGATTTTGGGGGGTAACTCTTTCAGCTGTAGTTGTTCCAGCAGTGGTTTGGGCCAGTGATGGGCAATCTAGCCTAGTGAGTGACCCACATGAGTGGCTCTCCTTCGTCTCCGTGGGTCACAAGATTGTTGTAACCAAGATGGTCTCCTGGGATAGGGTATTTTTCTAACTATGCCTAGAATTTGGTGGTGTGCCAATGGAATTGTAGCTGCACTTGGATGGGATGCAGAGGGAGTTTGTGGCTCTCGCAGTCAGTGTGTGCAATCAGTACACACTGCATTTCATGGGCCCTTGTTTTAAGTGTGTGTGTGTGTAGTGGGATGGAGATTCCTCCCTCTCTAGTATGGGGTGAAAGGCCTGTGGGCAGAGGAAGCACAGCTCCTTTTAACCAACTGGGCATGTTCCCAGAGCGGCGACTGTATAAAAGGCCTGGTTACAGCAAAGTTGCGGGGAACGGCAAGCAGGGAGGGAGCTCTGAGCTATCCTGGTCATTGCAGCCACCCTCAGACCAGCAACCCTGGCAGTATCTTCCGCAACCATCTCTGGAGCCGCAACCCATGCAGTAGCCACCACAGCTGTCTTTGGAGCAGCAATCCAAGCAGCAGCCCCAGAGACCACCCCAAGCAAGGGATGGGGCAACCACAAGGGTCAGGTACACCGAGCAACACTCTGAGGACTGACCTGCGTACCTGAGATGGTAGGAAGTGGCTCAGGGGGGAAGGTTATCCTTCCAGGAGCTCAGCGTCTTTCGGGTGGAGTCCCTGCTGAGCCGGCAGTGCAGTCTGCTGCCAATAGGGCCCTGGGTCAGGACCCAGTGGAGCGGGAGGGCCTGGGTCCCCCTACCCTTACCCCAACTGGTGCTCAGCTCTCTAACAGCCAGGGAAAGCTCACCAGTGACTTAGGCCTCTAGACCAGAGTGTGTTTGGGACTAGGCCCACAGGGGCCATATTGCCCCTGGTTTGAGGGCACTGAACTTTGCGACTAGGCCCATAGGGGCCATATTTGCCCTGCTATAGGAAATGGAACTGTGAGAGTAATCCCGCGGAGGCGGTGCACCCCATGACGGGGGGCTTGCCCCACGACAGTGTGTCATTTTAGTAATACTGGCAGCAGGTAAAAAAACCTATGCAGATGGAAACCAGCACAATCTGGTGATCCTACATGTGGGCAACAGTAAATAACATGTCTCCTGGGCCACACATAGACACCCAATGGGCAGCATGTGGTCCTTGAACTGCAGGTTGACCACTACTAGTTTATGCTCATTTACGCCAAATGAGAATGTGGTCCATCATACGGCCGTCAGTTTAACCTGAGTGACAATGAGGTTTATAGCACATGATAGGTATGTCGCAAGGCAGGGTTACCTCCCACGGGGTTCTTATTGCCAACAGCCCTCTGAATACCAGGGACCAGTGCAACACCAAATTGTTTATTTACAGTGTGTTTTATAAAGGTTTGTTCCTCACAGCATTTGACTTTCCCCCAAGTCTTTGCCAACTGTGGCAAAGCTCTGGCTGTACCCTTGGGTCCTGCACTGTTGGTGGGGAGTGTTTAGCCTCAGAGGCTCGCTGTGTCCCACCACACAGTCTCTTTCTCTTTACTAGAGGCAGGGTTCACAGTCCACTGAGCCACACTCATCACAGGCTAGTCCATAATATGGGGGTGAAACCCCTCTATAGTCCGAATCAGGGACAGACTTTGTAGTGGCATGTAAAGGGTTGGGGGAAACCAGACCCACCCACTACTCTGGGTTCCGGCCCAGGGACCCTAAGGCAGCAGCAACAGATGGGGTTTGTTCTATTACATCTGGCAACTACTTTCCCAGGCCACTTCCCCAGACGATCCCTCCCAGTACCTCTATCCTGCTCCTCCACCACACTCTGCTTGCCTTGCAGTTCCCAGCTCTCACCCAAACTCCTCTCATTCTCAGCACTTTGGCTCCTTCCTTCTTCCTCGCGTGCCACCTAACGAACAGAAGAGGAGCCCTTTTAAACCAGTCTCAACTGGTTCTTGATTGGCCTCAGGTGGTCTGACCAGACCAACTCCTTGATCAGCCCCGGGTAATCCAACCGACCCACCTGTCCAGACTACCTCCCGAAAGCTCCCACCGGCTCCAGGCCAGCTCCTGCCCATCCATCCAGCGAGCAGAGACCTACTCAATGTAGGGCTCGCATACTTTCTATCAATTCTTTTATATCTCTCTGACCCGACTCTGTCACACTACTAATGAGGCATAGGCCAGGTGGGGCAGGGAAGAGACTTCCTTAGCCATTCCTTCCAGCCTTTCTCCTCTCCCATTTTTTTCCTATTGCTCTTTTAACCATTCTCACCTGAGAAGCTTTTGTTGATTGGTCAGTCACTTGGTACATAATTATCTCAGCACTTTGGCTTACCTGGGGGGGGGGGGCGGCTTCTAAATACACACAGTGATGAGTTGGATTTATGCTACTTATGCTCTGTCACCAGGCACAGTATTAAAAATGGGAGCAGAAAATCAGCTCTGCTATTCAGTGGTCTCTGAGCATGCATTCGTTAAAAGATCAGGCACTTCCTTTATACCCAAAGGCACATTTCATGTGTGTTTTGAAATAAAGTTCAGGTTTTTGTGTTATGTTCAGGTTAAGTGAAGTTAACAGAAAGTTTGCGACATGTACTGACTTTAAGAAGAGCATTAAAAATTTACCTGCTGCATCTAGAGTACAGTCCTGCAGAAAGGTTGGCATAGTCTTGACTTTTAAAGCATGGATTATTTGCCCGTTTCAAAATTCAGCCTGTTAGGGCTTATCTACACTTTAAATACCACTGTGGTGCTGCTGCAGTTATGGCCACTGTAGCACGAGTGTAGACACAATCTACGCAAAGCGGACATGTTCTCCCATAGGTGCAGGTAATCCATCTCTTGAGAGGTGGTAGCAAGGCTGATGGAGGACAATCTACACTGAGGGATAGGTTGGCTTAACTACATTGCTCAGTCCTATGGATTTTTCATACCCTGCAGAGACATAGCTGGGTTGATCTAAATTTTTAGTGTTGACGAGGCCTTAGTCTGTACAATGGTGGTGCCAGTCATTTTGCTAACATTGCATAAAATGAGACTGGACAGACCACCAATCCAGTCCAGTTCTGTCCATCCTGCACTGGCCGTGTGGTGGACTAGATGATTTATTGGTGTTTCCCATCTCTAATTCCTATGGTCCTGCGGGATACTAAACAGGACTTGATCCTCCAGGTCATAGGTCAAATGGAACCTATTGCCGTGGTAATAAAAATAATTACAGGCAGGTGTCTGGTTGCATGGCTTATATTCAATTCACTGGGTGAATATCAATTATCTTGCTAGTGATTAGGAGTCCACATCATTTTTGCAACAAAGGGTGTGTATATCACTTACGGGTTTACACTCCGTTTTAGATATGGAATTTTGAAAGTCTGTTTGTGATTGCCACTATTTCGGGCAGCTACCTGGTGTACAAATACATAAACATCAGTGAATAGTTTGGAGAGGAAATAATGTTTACATTTGATAATTATGGGTCCAATATTTCAAGGAGCTGGACAAGTAAAAATGTTTTGGATGGAAACACTGTAACATAGTAACCATGAAAAGTAGGCGCTGGAATAATTTCCGCAAGTATTGTAGTAGTTATTGCTGTTACAAACAACACCTGGATAACTGAATGCAGCAAACCTAAAGCACCCATGGTATGTGTACCTCTTCCCTCTTTGGAATGGAAGATGACCTGCTCAAGTGACTGTGTTTGTCAACCTGTCGGGGGTAGTCTACAAAGAGGCTATAATTTGCCCTGCATCTATTAGCAGCTAAAGGAAATTGTCATTTAGCTGAAGAGGTACAAGCGGGAGTTTTCAGAGCAGAAGGTATGATCATATCATAAGTGAGCAGATGAGGGACACATGCACAGAGTTGGGCTATATAGAACCGAGGATTCAATGCAATGAAATATCTCATTTAAAAGCGTCTGTTACAGTTCTCTGCTATCTTGTTACAAACCTAAAAATAACACAGTGAGGAACTGGGAAGTGCAAATTGCAAAATGAAATTAGATTTGCAAAAAAATTAAAATGGGTAAATGAGTTTCCTCATCAAATTTACTGATTCCTAATTATACTCCCAGCAAGACAGTAACAAGTTAGATCCAGCTGGTGTTTCTCAGCTCATGAAAATTGCTAGCCTGAGTTTCTCTAAAAGAACCTCAGAAAGTAGGAAAGTAAAATGACGTCCTAAAATTCACTTCGTACTTCAGATACAATATTGGAAGAAGAATGTCTGTGCTTTCATACACACCTCTTACTTACTATGACCTTCCTATGACCTTGACTTAAGGCAACACATTGTGTTCTGTCCTCAGAGACTGTCCTTGTGTGGTCGGAGTAGAATGAATTCTAGTCAGTCTTCTGGATTTCAGCACATTTGTTGTATTGTATTAATAGCATGTGCTCTAAATGAAAACACTTTCCCTTTACTCTGAACACTGTCTCCACTTGTAATGAGGGACCTACTGACAGTACGTCTACACTGCACCGTTTTTCCGGAATAACGGCCATTATTCTGGAAAAACAGTACTAGCGTCCACACAGCAATTGCTTTATTTTGAAAGAAAATCGAAATAACAGAGGGCTTTTTCTGACGCTGGTAAACCTCATTCCATGAGGAATAACACCTCTTCTGAAAAAGTGTGTGGACGCTCCATTGCTGCTATGTCAAAATAGCTCCTCCCCAGGCCATTCTAAAGTTATTCCTTTCCAGTGCCTCCTGGGGCTCTAAATCAATATAGCGTGTCCGCATTAGGGGATCCTGCCTTAGACTAATATTGAAGCTTCCCTGTAGTATGGATATACTATTTCAAAATAAGCTTTTCCAGAAGATACCTTCCAGGAAAGCTTATTCTGAAAGAAGCTTGCAGTATAGACGTACCCTGAGTCACACATCTCTGTTGTTGCATCTGAAGCCTCACTTTCAACACCAATTCTTTGACCTCTAACGTCATAGCTCCTTCCCCCCTTCAAGCAGACTCCCTCCTTCCCTAATTTCTATTTGGGGGCTGATGCAACATAAGCTCAAGTCAGTGGAAATAATTCATTGATTAGAATGGGTGTTAGAGCTGATGTTGTTTTTCTCACCTCTGTTATGCTCCATTTCCATTAGTTAGTTCAGCTGTTCATACTGAATAGCGCCCTTTTGTGTGCTGGGTTGATTTTGTTTGTTTGCTGTGCATATCATGCACTGGATCCATTTTGTATTGAAATTCCACTTGGTTTCAGATGGTTTAAAACTGAAACTGCTGACTACAGCAGAACCCTATGTCTTTTGACCTGTGTTTTCTGATACTGCAGTCTGCTATCTCAGGGTATGTCTACACTTGCACCCTACTGTGAAATAGGGATGCAAATGTAGGCATTCTGAAATAGTAAATGAAGCTGGGATTTAAATATCCTG
This sequence comes from Pelochelys cantorii, assembly GCA_032595735.1. Taxonomy (NCBI): domain Eukaryota; kingdom Metazoa; phylum Chordata; order Testudines; family Trionychidae; genus Pelochelys; species Pelochelys cantorii. The sequence continues at coordinate 37,039,077 of CM064340.1, forward strand.
TGCTTCATTAGCATAATTGCGCCAGAGCGCTATTTCGAAATCGCGCTATTTTGAAATAAAATGCCCTGTGTAACCATGTTATTTTGAGAGAAAACCCTTCTCTCGAAATAACTGGTAAGCCTCATTGTATTTCAAAATAGGGTGCAAGTGTAGACATACCCTTCAGGTTTGTGCTAGCTCACATATAAGCCAATAGAAAGATTCCTGATGACTTCAGTCAGAGATGGAAGGGCTCTTGTGAATGTTTTTCTTCTTTTTCAAGCAAGTCTATATTAAAGATGTTACAAAACAGCTTAATATTTGAATAATTTGGGTACTTCTGAATTTCAAGGACATTATTGCAAAGTCTGTCACTTTCTGGACTCTGTACATTTCTTTGAATAAAGAAAGAGACAAAAAGGAACTCTTACTTTATTTAATAGCAATATGTGTTGAGAATTTTAATTGAAGATTTTTTTCCCAGGAAAAATTTACATTTTCATATCTAGGGGTACAGTCTAGACAGTGGGGCTATTTTGGGATACCCAAGGTATCTCAAAATAGCTACCACATGTCTTTGAAATGCACCCGTTATTTTGAAATATTTTTCAAAATAACAGCACACTATTTTGGCATCCCTGGAACCCTCATGGAACCAGGATTAAGAGTTGTCTCGAAATACCATGTTATTTCAAAATTTGGTGCTGTGTAGATGCACCAAATTTTGAAATAAGCTATTTCAAAATACAATCGAAATAAGATACAGGATTTGTGTAGCACAAATTGTGTATCTTATTTTGAGTTTAGGGTGCTGTGTAAACACACCCTAGATGCATAACCAATTGTACAGATCATTTAAAACCATCACTAACCAGCACACCCCTTTCCTTTGTACTGAATAGCTCCCCGAAAGCACGTACAAATATTACTCTTACTGCTGACCAGGAGCTTGATTGAAGTTAATGGCAAAACTCCTGCTGACTGCTGTGGCATGATCCATCACAGCGATTAAATATAGAGGGCCAGGTCTTTGGTTGATGTAAACTGCCCATTTATACCAGCTGAGTATCTGGCCCATAATGACTTGGAAAAGCAGGCTAGTTATGAACCATCTGCCAAAAATCAGGAATTCATTATATCTCTTTATCATCCAGCAGTGATTACGTTACGATTGCCTGGTAATAAGCATGATGCAATGTAGAATAGCAATGTAAGCCCTTAAATTACACAGCAGTGTAGATCTCCAACATTACCAAGCATTTTCTGTGAATAAAGTATCAAGTATTTTCAGTTCACATTAAGAGCCACAGATAAATTGTTCCTGGACAATTGTTCTCATTTATGGAAGGAGTTGCTGGAGCAATTAGGGGCCAAGCCAAACTGTAACTGTCTTTGACTGCAAGAAATTGGCCAAGGGGAAGTCTCATCTGCGGCTCTACATTACTATATTCAATGCTTGGGTAGTACGATGCTAGGCATGACAGAACGTGGCATTGCATATAGTCATCTAATTGGGGCAGCCCTAACTTTGCTGTAGCATCCCACGGATGCATGATAACGGCCGACCAGTGGTATCTCTACTGCATGCTGTCCATCATGTTTCCATCTTTTTTTCTATTTTTCCTTTGTTTTATTCTCAAATAGAGTTTTTGGCTTGTGAATATCTACTGGTTTAGCCTTTATCTACACCTACAGTTCAGAAAAGCTTTACTCACACGCTTAAATCCATCCTTATTCAGCAAATTGCTTAAGGATTTGCTTACGTCCCACTTGCTGATTTTAATGTGACTTAAGAACATGCTCAGAAGTTAACCATGAGCTTAAGTGCTTCGCGCACTTAGGATAAAGCAGGACAGAATTGTATCCCAGGAGTACTCTACTCCGGCATTTCATAGACTGGGGTCCGTGGACACCTGGGAGTTTACGAGGGCACTCCAGGGGGTCCACCAGCCCTACTGATGAATTCCTCCTCTTCTTTCTTAGTGCTTCTTGAACAGAATGGCAGCATGCAGGCAGCACTGAGAGGGAAGGGGAGGAGCAGGGACAGGGAGTGCTTAGGTGAGGAGCAAGAAAGACGTGAGGGGCAGGAATGGAGCAGGGATGGGAAGAGGTGGGATGGGGGTAGGGACTGGGGTTTTAGGGAAAGAGTTGGAGTGTGGCTAGGGCTTGAGTCTGAGTGGGAAGCTGGGGGTCTATGAAAATTTGTAAATAAAAATAGGCACCCTCGGGTTGCTAACCTTTGAGAATTGCTGCTCCACACCATATTACCCTCGTCCTTGCAGTCCCGCCGAAGGTCACCCGGTGAGTTAAAGGCAAGCTTCAATCCATTTTGCAAGGTTTAGTAAATCTGTGCTTTCTTTTTTCCCTGAAAGTTTCCTATATTACAGCTTCAGCAGCTTCTGGCTCATGACTTTTCTATTGTCTTTTAAGAGAGACATGGCGGTGTGATTTTTATGGCCAGCACTTAGAACATTAGCCCTGACTTTTTTAGATTCAGTAAACTTTTTTACTGTTGGCACAGTTGTAGTCATTCCTACACTAGCTCAAAGGCATTAGGACAAAATGCAGGAAAGAGTACACCCATTTAACAGCCCAAGTATCAAGTGTAAGTTTTATACCTCTATGGAATCTTTAAATAGTTTCTAGGTCTATTACCATCAGTGAAACAGACCTCAGCATTGTCTGTGTTCGTCACTGTCCTGTTTTATGACACAGCATTGAAAGAAAGGGTCAGCAGGAAATGTACTGATTCCCACTGGTAAATTCATTTTGTGATTGCAAGGCACTTAGTGCAGATCTATTAGCATACCATGGTCCGACAACAACCTTGCACTACGGAGCGACTCCAGTGACAGGAGTGTGAATGCTTGTGTTTAGAGGGGTAGAGTTGTGGGTGTTTGTTTCAGCATCTGTGAATCTCAGTGGCCAGTCCATCCTTTCGGGTCCTTGGGGTCAAATTCCTAAACCCCTTTCCGTCTTCAGTAGCACAAAGCAACTGAAGTGTGCCCCAGGAAAGGCAAATTCTTGGGTGATCCAAAGCCAGCAGAGCTGGTTCTGTCACCTTTTTTCCCCACCTTCCATGTAGGGAGCATTTTAGGGGTAAGATCTGACAAGCTAGTAGATCTGACAAGCGTCTCTCTAACCAGCTTTTAAAAATCTCCAATGATGGAGATTCTACAACCTCACTAGGCAATTTATTCCAGTGTTTAACCACCCTGACCCTGATAGTTAGCAAGTTTTTCCAGATGTCCAAACTAAACCTTCCATGCTGCCATTAAAGCTCATTGCTTCTTGTCCTATCATGAGTGGCTAAGGAGAACAATTTCTCCCCCTCTTTCTTGTAACACTCTTGTAGGTACTTGAAAACTCTTACCATGTCCCCTCTCAGTCTTCTCTTTCCCAGATTAATTATTAATATGAGTTGCAAGTACTCAGGAGGGACTCAGTAACTAACATTTTGATCCTAACAACTGCTATTGGGTTTTCAATGTTCATTTCTTGGTGACTCAATTGATTAACATACATATTTATAATGAGATAAAGTAGCACTTCAAAAATCTGCTTCAGTGTGTCTCCATTGTATTGTCTAGAATGCCATATGCACAGAAGATGCATAATGAATAAAATCCTGGAATAGCTGAAGTCAATGGGAATTTTGGAATGAGAATTCAGAGTTAATTAATCAATAGGGACGTCTCAATATCGAACAATCCAGATAGCAATGTGAGTGAATGTAAATCTGGACTTTTTCCCTGCTGTGAATTTAGATTTAATAGTTTACAGATATAATGTTTCCTTTCATACTACCTGCCAAGGGAATTATAACGAGGGTTTTCTGTATTTATAGCTATAAAGCTTTTGTGAGTGTCAAGCAGTTTCCCACTGGTTTGGAACATCTCATCAACAGAATCTAAATGTGTGTATTATTGATTTGACAATTACCCATATTTCCAGGATATGAAATAAAAGATGAACACTCCAGTTCAGTGAAGGGATTACACAAGACCGCAGGTTCCCGAGCTACACAATGATGTTGAAATGTATTTCTTTCTCAGATTACTCATAATTATTATTTTAAATGTCAAATCCTCATAAATGGTCTTGAGTTAAGATGGATAATTTTTTCTCTCATGTTGTGAACTGTGATGTCTACATAGTCTTCCTGTGAAGTCCAGCATATTAGGGTTACTCTCCATGACAGGTATTTGTTGAGACGTGCCATTAAACTCAGCCAGTCCCTTATTCTATTGGCATTCATTGCTGTTCCTGAAACGCAGAAATTCAAGGCAGAATGAAAGTGAAGAATTGATGGGACGGCATGCTGTATGTTTGACCATGGAGACTGCACATTCCTAAACCCTCTTCAGGCCAGAAAGTTTGTGTCAAGTGCAATTTATATGCTGAAAGACCAGCATTCATCCAGAAGAGCTAATACCCCAGCTAACATACCTGCAATCCACAAGAGATGACTTCTGAGTTGTAACTTGCCAAGTAAAAAGGGAGAGGATTTGGTGTTCTCCCCAGAACATTTTCAGAGGAGAAGGATGATCTTGTACTTAGAGGACTGGACTAGGATTCAGGAGAATTGGTCTTGGGTCCTGGCTTGGCCATCGGCTTATCACATGACCTAGACAAGACCCAGAGGCCTGAGCTACACTTATATTTTCCCAATATAGCTATTTTGATTGGGGTGGATGTTGGTTTTCATTCAAACCCCCGTGTAAATGTGGTTACTCTAATATAAAGATGTCACATATCCTCAGGCTATATCTACACTACAGGATTTTCCAGGCAGAGAGTATGCTAACGAAGTGCTCATTAGCATTTGTCGTGCTGTCATTAGCATATTCTCTGCCCAAGGCTTTTTGCGCAAGAGGTTTTTGCACAAAAACAAGCAGTGTAGACAGATCCGTTTTGCACAAAATCTCCCTTTTGTGCAAGATCCTTATGCCTCAAAAAAGGAGCTATACAGATCTAGCACAAAAGGGAGTTTTTGTGCAAAATGGATCCATCTACACTGCTTGTTTTTGCACAAAAACCTCTTATGCAAAAAGCCTCAGGCAGAGAATATGCTAATGACAGCATGGCAAATGCTAACGAGTGCTTCATTAGCATACTCTCTGCCAGCAAAACCCTGTAGTGTAGACATAGCCTCAGAGTTTATTCTCCTTCCTGGAGAGAATAAGCTATACTCACATGAGCATCTTTTATAGTGGTATAACAGTGCCCAAACCAGAGCGCAGGGGTGGAATTGATGCTTTTATATGGAGACAGTAAAAGCAGCAACCCTCTGTAGAAGAGAAAAGTCCTTCGTCTTTTTTTTAACAAAGACTCGCACTGAACTCCATGTATGCTTCAATAGCTAACGCCGTGCAACTTTTAATTGCAGACAGATCATTAGGGGTAAATTCTTGTTCCATTGAAATTAAAGAGAATTTTATTATTGGTTTAAATGGAGGCAGAATTTTGCCGTTATTCTCACTTTACTTCCATTTCCCAATAATTCTTCTTTGTCTTGCCTATGTAGGCCCCAACTCCACAGGCTCATATACACAGATAAAGCCCTATGGGCTTCAGCAGGACTCTGCATTGGCACAAGGATCTGCCCCATATAGGAGCCTGCAGGATTGGAGGCCTACACTGGATGAGGACAATCTCTTACTGATAATCTGTGCACTAGGATGGTGCTTTTAGGTGCCAGCAGCAGATTATGTTCAGTGAAAATACCAATGGGCCAAAGGTCAGTGTGATGCTCCCATTGGAGACATCTATAAAAGCACTCAACTAGCTAGTCAGCATGTAAAAACCAAAATATCATTTACCTCAGGTGAGTTCATGCCTTCCCATATGCAGAGGTATTTGCCTCCTGTAGCCCATCTCTTCTCCACAATCAACTCTCCAAAACCTTTTTAATACCATGTCAGAAAGTCCTACTGAGGAAAGGCCCAATTTCAAGGAAAGTGTTTAGGAATCCTGACAAAGAATCAGTATTATAAATGCATTATAAGCACACCATGATCAGAATGAGCAAAAATGCACCAAATGCCTTTTTATTAAGACAGATAATTCCCTTTGCTCTTGCCCACCATGGTGATTCTGTCATAAAGCAGTACAGAATGGAGCAAAGCAATGGGTTTTTGACTACCTTTTTGGGGGGCTCCCCCCCAAAAAAAGAAATGCAGATTTGGGTCGCCTGAACCAGTTTGTGAATTTGTGTCAATTTGGGCATTCTACCCAAGCACATGCTGTAGCTCATTGCATCCTCTTGAAGCTTGTGTGTTTTGAGAAAAAAAATCCATATTTAATTCAGTGTCTTTGAACATAATTGACTGTGAAAGCTCTTAGTCATGTAATTATAGAACCATAGGGTTAGGAAGCGTAGGAGGGTCAGTAAGGGTCATCTAATTTAACCCCCTACCAAAAATGCAGGATTTGTGTCTCTTGCTGTAACCCTTATCTTACACGATGATGTCACAGTTAACTGCATGGAAGGTCGAGTCAATGAAAATCCATCATGCAACCTGTCACAGAAAAAAGCTTATTGTCTATATGGTCAAATTGGTGCAGTGTCCCAGGAAAGCTGTGGCCCTGTTTCCTTCTCAGCCAGCACCCCCCATTTTTAGAACTATTTTTATTAGTTCTAGGCTACCCCCAGCTTGTAGTGGTATGTGAAGGGTAAGTGTCCTGAACCCATGAATATGCCCTCTTCACTCACAAGAGTTATGTTTCTCTGTTCCCCTTCCTTCTCTATTCTCACTTACATCAGTGTACCACGTCATTATCACTCTGAAAATCCATATGGATGCCAGTACTTTCACTGGGTTTCTCTACAGATTCTGTTAGGTTTGAGGGTTTGTTTTTCTTTCCAGAGTGGATGACCACTATCATATTTTACCCCCTGACCGATCTTTCTTGCTGGTTAGAAAGTCTTGGGTCTTGAATTAGGAGTAACATGAAAAGAAACTCGAAGGGTAAGTCTAGACTGCATTGCTATTTTGGGATACCGGAAGTATCCCAAAATAGCAATGCCATGTCCATGGAATGAATCCACTATTTTGGAAAACAATTTGAAATAGCAGACGCGCTCTTTCGCCATAGCTGTAAACCTTGTTCTACGAGAGATAAGGGGTGGCTCGAAAGAGCACTTTATTTCAAAATTTGAAGCCATATAGACCCATCAAATTTCAAAATAGCTTCTTTCAAAATTAAATCAAAAAAAGGTACACAATTTGAATAGCACAAATTGCATATCTTTTTTTAAATTTTAGAGTGCACTCCAAACATAGTCCTACAGTCCCCATAGCCAATTGTCTGACATTCAGGTGTGTTTGCCAGATGCTTTCTACTGAAGAATTTCTGTGGCCCAGCAGATCGAATAACAGAGTAGAGGTTGGGAGACCAATTCAATTTTTGTCTCAGTGTGTGACCTTTTTTAATTTTCCCACCAATCAAAAGAAAGGGTCTATATATGTGCTAAGTATTACTGGTGAGTCTATATGTTCTATCAGTTGTTGAAAGTGTGATGCAAACTGTGAAGCAATGATTTGGCACAGTTTGTAATGTACAAATGCAATGCCTTGTGACTATTGCCTGTAGTGTTGACATTTAAGAAGTTTCAAGGCTATGCCAAGAAAGGAGAAAGCCAGTGGTCAAACTGTGGCTCATGGTTTGGGCAGTATTTCATTTTTTGGATTTGGTGTTTTGCTGGTCCAAAGCAGCCCATGAGCCAGACTTTCTAGAACTTGGATTCTGAGAAGCGAGGTTGTTCTTTCCAGAGATGGCTCCTAAACCCCAGCTGAGAGGGCTGGGAATTGGCCAATTGGAATTTTTTTTTCCTCTCTTGGTCTATTAAGACAAGAGGAGGAAGCAGAAGATGCACTCGGAGGCCATTTTAGGAAAATGGATATATCTGCTAGGCAGCCATCTGACAAACAGCAGGTTTTCCAGCTAGAATTAGCACGAAAAGCCATGATGTGACATATGAGAAGGACATCAGGAATCAGAAAATGGAGGGAAATAAAAAATATTGTAAGCAAATACTACAAATTCTTGAGGATACCAAGAGAACTGAGTCTACTGAAGCATGACCAGACATTTTGACCATCAAATAAATGAGAAAATTGATTCCTTATACTTTCCTGCCCCTTCCCTCTGCTCACTCTACTTATATTTAAGGTTTTCTGAGTCCCTGTGCAATTTTGCACTAATCTCATTCGTGCAAGATAGGGTGTAACTTTCCCCATCCCAAGCTGTGGCTATTCTAGTGGGTGCTAGAATTTACAATGAAACCATGACGTTGTCCTTTCTCTCAGTGGCTGTTGACAATCCTCATCATTTCATTGCCTCTCTGATAAATCTCAACAGCTGTAATTGATTTTAAAAATAGAAATGGCAAAAAAATAGGATGAAAACAAAAACACAGCACACAGCACACAGCACACTGATAATCGCTGACTTTCACTCAAAGAGCAATCCGCATCAGTGATTCCTATGACAATACACAGAGAGGAACGTATGTGGATTGAGTCCTATTTCTACAACGCATATAACTTACCAAGGGAGGAGATGGATTTTCTGTCACTAAAATTTTAAATCAAAATGGAACACTTTTATAAATGATGCTCCATCCAGTCCAAATTATTGGACTGGATGGAGAAATCAGTGGATACAATTCTGTGCTCTGTCAGGGCCAGATTAAGACATGCTGAGGCCCTAAGCCTGATGTGGTCAGGTGGATCCAGATGGGATGTTGTTACCTGCTGTCATTTGTTTTGCAGGTCTGCATACTTCCCAAGATGCAACTGGAGGAAGGAGTCATTGGAAAGAAAAGATGGCCACTTGTGGCCTGTGGAAGAGTGCAAGCAGCTTTCGCGTTAAGCCATGGCATGTGGATACATGATATGGCCAGAATAAGGGAGGCTACATATACATCATGTGTTAGTGGTGTAATTCACATGCTGGCGCTAGCTCGATGAGAACGAGCATGATTGTGAATAACAATGTGGCCATGGTAACATAGGTGGTATCCTCAGAGGCAGAGCTGATTTGCACTGACTATGTATTGCAGCTGTCCTACTACTTGCACTCATATGAGCTCAAGGAGCAATAGTGCAAGTTTGTGTTGGTGAGAAGGAGACTCTCACCCTGAGCACAGTGCTTTTGGTCCTTGGAGCCATTATTTAGGGCTGTATGGTGAAATTTCAGCAAAATGCAGATCTCCACTGCAAGAACTCTGTGGCCTCGCAAGAGCAGAGTTGCCTGAGAGAAGACTGCCTCCCTAGACTTCATATAGCACACCGTCCAGATTGTCCATGTCTAAGCGAGGCCCCTGTACTGACAGACTTAATAAGCCTAATCTCTATGCCAATATCTAAACCATTGATAAAGATATTGAATAGAACCAATCCCAACACAGACCCCTGCAGAACCCCACTTGTTATGCCCTTCCAGCATGATTGTGAACTGTTAACTGTTCTCAAAGAGTAGTTATTATCCAGACAGTGATGCACCCACCGTATAATTGCCCCATCTAAGTTGTATTTGCCTAGTTTATTGATAAGAAGGTCATGCAAGACCACATCAAATGCCTTACTAAAGTTTAGGTGTACTATGTCCAGCGCTTCTCCCTTATCCACAAGACTTGTAATCCTATCAGAGAAAGCAATCAGATTAGTTTGACATGATTTGTTCTCTGCAAATCCATGCTGGCTGTTATGTATCACCTTATTTTCTTGCAGATTAATTCCTTAATTACCTGCCCCATTATCTTTAACTTTCCTGGTGCAGAATGCTGTTAAGTGTTTGTAAGAAATTAAAAGTATTAAAAAACAAAATGTAAACACACATTTATTAGAAGAAAAAATGCATTATGCTCTGGCCCAGCACACACCACATTGCTGCAACATTTAGAAGGTGACCCTCAGCTTCAGTAACAGAAATAAGGCATCTGTTTTTCAAAATTTCTTAATGTATGAATTTAATGTAATTATTTTTTCTCAATTAATTAATAAGAAATCCCTTTGTAAATGTTCCCTAGTGTACTTTAATGAAATATTATTTCAAACAGAGCTCTGTTCAAGTGGGGAACCTCCTGTGAGTAGCAGCAGGTTCCACAGAGACCCTAATGCTCAATACCTTAATAGGCATTAGAAATCACACCCATGCATTACTGCTGAATGGAGGCAAGCCTCTTGATAAAATAACCATCACTGCTGTTTTTCTAGTGTTTACTGGATAAACATGAATTTCTTTTTCTCTTTCTGAGGCTACTTTTCAGTTAAAACTAAAAATCAGAAAATTACTTGAAAAACACTGGCAAGTAATTTTCCATGCCTGATTTCCAAGAGCTGTGATTAAACTGCCCACTTAACAATGAGGATGGTCAAATAAACCATATATATATATATATATATATATATAGTCATTTAAACATTTATGTAAACATTGAATATTTTAAATAGAGAGGCAGGATAAAACTATTTTGAAAGAAAGAAGAAGAAAGAAAGAAAGAACACACTAAAAAAAATTCTGGCTCTGACCATGTACAATGAAGGATCTCATCAACCAGTAGTTTTACTACATGGGCAGCCGGTCTGACAGATAAAGCACATGACAGAGATTCAAGTAACCAGCCTTTTATTTCATCTACATCACTCACTAAGGACTGAAACTAGAACAGGTGGATTTACTTCCTCAGGCCACCACTTCCTTATCTGGAATATGGGGACAAAGAGACCTATGTCAACAGGTTGTTGGCCAAGGCCTAACCTGGTAACGTTTGTGAAGGAAGAACTTTGAGATAACTGCTGTATTTCCTGTCATTTCAGGGGAGATGTGGTGATTTACACAGGAAAAGGGGCTGGCTCAAATTTTCAAAAACAATAAGTAATTTTGGGTGCTCAACTTGAAGCACCTGAAATGGGCCTGATTTTCAAAAATCTGCTGAACACCCAGGGCCAGACAGATCATCAAATGTATCATGGCACCTAATTCTTGCAACTAGAGTTAGGTTCCCAAACACCATTGAGGATCTGGGTGCCAGCTTTGACACCCTAAGGTGTATCTAGTTGCTCACCAAATTCTAAAACTGATTTTGAAAATGCAGGTTTCTGTGTATGCTGGATATTTCATCATGCTGAGCTAGATGGTGAGATAGTGGGTGCTCTTGAGGTTTCTGAAGTGCCCTGATAGTAGCTTGCTTGACAGGGACTGAAAGACTACATCAGAGATTGGGTCTAAACATAATCTGAGGTTGGGTTTAAACACAATCTGAGATTGGATCTAAACACAATTTTTGCACTAATGCAAAACTGTCGACCAGCCCTGAGACACAATGTATCTGTATAGATTTCTTAGGAAAGATACAAGCTGACTGAAAAAACTTCTCAAAAGGAACCAGTTTGTCATTTTTCAAATTTTTCTGTGGAAATCAAAGTTGCCCAGGAATTTCAGAATTTAGCTTCTGACTGAGGAAAAAATAATGAATGATGGGGGAAAAAAATCAGGAAAGATGACTCATCCTGTCATCCTTTGTTTTACTGCACTCCTGCAAGTCCTCTCGTCTTGACCAGAATTTATTTTCAGAACTAGAAGTACATGTTATTGGAGGCCATTCAGATGCATATATGGATAACTCTCTCACTGCTCTCAGTGGAGCTTGATCTTTGTCTCGTAAATTAACACGCTGCCACCTCACGAATGGATGAAATGCAAAACAGAATGTAAGATTAGTGAATATCAGCTAGAGGTGAGAAACACTGGTGCAGGAGGCTCGCTTAAATCATAGTGCATTTGACTAATATAAAGTAGCTTACCATGGACTTGTCATATGCCAAATCATAATCCTATTTTATTAGAGTAAATGGGTTCTAGGGATGGGGAAAATGTAAAACAGCCACAAGTTATTCACATGTATCCTAGAGATCTATTTCGACTTGATAAAATGAGGTGGAGAGAAAATAATCAACCAAGACTGTTGATAATTATGGCAGTTTAAAAAGGAAAACGCTTTGTATAATCAAGACGTTTATTCGGCTCTCTAGGGAGCCACATTATTGGATAATATACAGAGCTACTGAAACACAAGTGACACATTATCTATTCTCTGCTCCTACCTTGCTCACAAGCAGCTAAAGCTGCCAAACATTCATCACTGTGATTAGTTGTAAGAAAAATATATATGTGTAGATGCAGATATATCTATGAACATAGGCAAATACAGGAGAGAGGGGTGATCTTGGGGGCAAAGAATGTGCTTGGGGAAAATCTGCTATTCGCTTCCTTTAAGGGTTTCTAAAGAGAGCAAGGCAAGGCATTCCTCCCCAACCAAGCAGGAGGAGCTCTGGGAAAGGGGGCTCTGTATATTCTGCCTCTTCCCTCAAATAAGGGAGACATCAGCAGGAGAAGTTGTTCCCTGATTAGCTCTCCCAGTCTAGGGAGAAAAGGACTAAAGTAAAGATGGGGCCAGCTGAGAGGAAGCTGGTTGGAAGCTACAGCTGGTCTGAGTTAATGAGCACAACAGGGAAGGAGAAGCCTGAGGGGAAATCCTTTGTGCCTCGCAATGGAAGCCCCCTTCACCTAAAGGCGAACTCTTTTGGGAGAGAAGATGCTTAAACTAAATAAAATAGACGCTGGCGTCAGGGGAAAGTGTGTAAAGACTAGCGGCAAGTGGCTGAGTTCTGAATCCCTGAAGTCAGCGCTAAGGTGACTAGGGCCTGCAAGATGCTCTGCCACAATAGGTTGTACACACACACACACACACAAACGATATTGGCAATTGCCAACGTTACACGGTCAAGCTCACAAAGATAGGGAATGCCAGAATGCAGGTTACCGGCCATGGGCAGCGGGTATAATAGGCAGGGGAAGGTCTTGCCTTCTTCCCAAACCACCAGGCATGGCTCCGCCCACACTCCGCCCCAAAAAGCCTATTGCTTCAGCACGACTCCCACTGGCACACTGAGGCAGTGTGGTCTGGGGCTGGGGAGACTGGGGCCACATACCGCCTTCCCACCCCATGGTGCTCTGGGGTCTGTGTGGCCGCACTGCCTGGTGCTGGGGTGGGGATGTTAGCCCAGGCCAAGGGCAGCGGGCAGAATGTGTTGGGGGCACAGAACAGAAGCCACAGTGCAGGCTGTGCCACATTGGGTGGGGTCTGAGGTGAGAGGGGTGGGGCTGAGAGGCTAGCCTCCCCAAGCCAGCCATTCACCCATTCCCCATGTTGCCTGTGCATCTATTAATTCACCCCCCTTGTGTGTATGCATTATATTGTGGCTTTAATTACAAGATCACATACTATTTTTCCATAGGTCCCCTGCCTCATTCAGTGCCTAGCCTGGGTACTGCTCACTGAATGAACAGATATTCAGTATTCGTCTTCTCTGTGTTTAATGTGTCGCCCCCAGCCTTTTCTACTGCACGCTATTCAAGCCCTGTTCTGAAGAGAGAATGATTAATTTCCTGCTCGGCTTCTCTCTGGGCCTTGTGACTATGGCACCGGAGTCGGTCACAACTGTTGATGAACCTCTCTTCAGAAAACCTCTGTGAGGGGAAAGGGTGGAATTAGTTCAGTTTTAGAGATGGGGATTGGAGTCACAGAAATTAGGGTCCAAAGTGTCCACTAATGTTGGATGGACAATGTCAGACACATAGGCCCTGAGTTTTCAGAGTTCTTGCACCAGTTTGCCTCAAAGAAAGGGTGTTTTCCCCATTTCACTCTGCCCACCCTGCCCTTCTCATCCTGAGGCCCTGCCACTTCCGGGGGTCATGGAACAGAGCCCCCCCAAACACACACACCTTGCTTAGGGGCCCAGTGAAGCTGCTGGGCCTGCTGATTACCCCTCACTCTGCATTGCCAATTTTACAAGCTGAACATGATCACTACACTCAGCATGGATCAACGTTTTCAATATGTGTAGCTTAATACAGGGTTAGCCGGTAGTGTCTCTGTCCTTGGTTGTGGTGAGAAGACCGTTGTAGGTGGAATGAGAGAACAAATACATAGATTCTTTATTTCCCCTCACTCCTCTCTGCACCTCCACACTCCCCCTCCCCCAAAAAGGGCTCATCATGGACTAAGAAGGACTATTATTGTATGAACATGTTTAAATAACGGCAGTACCACAGTGAGGCAAATGTGTTAGCCAAGTTTGCATTTACTATGCAGATTGCTGAGTTGCTGTCTAGTGGTTATATTTGCTTCCCTCCTGAATAACTCTTCAGAGACTCTGGGCCGCTCTGCTTATCCTGCTGCTTTTTATCTGCTGCTGACACACGTGTATGTGATTAGGACAGAGATAATGTTGGGTAGGACGTACCACCAGGGCACAGCATCTCACAGCCAAGAGCTGTGAAGCTGAGACTGGTGCTGATTTGTATTTATTATGGTCTCATTTCCACAGCCCAGAGCTGAGCTATGAAATGTTCAGGCAGGCAGAGTTCTCTCCTTTGGAAGCTCAGGGGGCTTCAATTCTGTCCTGAGGTCATGCGCCAGGAAGAGCCTGATGCTCTCATGCCAGTCAGAACCACACAGTGGCCCCTGTCGTGACTGGCACAGTTTTCTCAATAAGAGCCCAGGACTGGAAGAGTGTCTGAGCGTTGGCTGAGCTCCGTGTGGAAAGCCTGCATGGCAAGGTCCCCCTTGAGCCAGGCCTGTCTCCAGAACAGTGAATGAATATGTAGGCACTGATCCTCCATGTGGACAAACTTGGGTGGAAAGTCAGCCGGGCTTGCCACAGGGCTAGGCCTAGCTGGGTGGATTTATGGCCAGTGTAGGAATGTTGGTCAGTCGTACAGAGATTTACTGCATTTGAGGTACTGGATTTGTCGGTGTTTTCAATTGGGTTACTTTGCACACAACCTGGCTTCTCCTGACTTATCATGCCATTTGGGCCAAAAATGTTAATATTTCCCCAGGAAGGCGTTTTCACACGTGATCTTCAGTTCCCTAGCCTTCTGTACAAACGCCTGCAGTCATACCTGACAAGCAGGTTAACGAAAAAGACCATCCAATGACTGCATACAGCTTGGAAGAAAGACTGAGAAATAGCAAGCCACAGGCACCTCTTAGCCAAGGAGCGTTGCCTGGGACCAAAGATAACTGTTGTGTGGTAAAAAACCACCCTGTAAGGCAAAGAAGGGTCCCCTTCATGTTCAGATGGCTCCGGGTGATAATGCTGAATGGAATGATGGAAGGAGTGAAAACACAGCCTGGCCATTATTTATCTACCTGTCTAGGCTGCTTATGCCATTCTCCCTTCCTGGATGGCTGGCAGCATGGCTGCCATGGAGATGCATTAGTAGGGCTTCCCCTGCCTCAGGGACTATCCTTAAAGGGGGCCGGGGTTGCTTCACAGGCAAAGGAAGCTGCAGAAAACATGCCAGTTCACAGCTTGCTTTGCCATCCTTAACCCTGAGCCTATTGTCTAAGGCAGGGGTGTGGGGAACCTAAGGTTGCAGCTCCCCGCTTGCCTAGATCTGGCCCCTGAGGCTCAGGGCTTCCCCCAGCATCAGGGAGCCCGCTCTGGTTCTCTAGCCCTGCACCCTTCCCCTGGACCCTGCTTCTGCAAGCCTCCTCTCCCCCAGACCCCCTACTCCCAGGCTACTCCTGCACCCTCCCTTCTCACTTTTCTGTGACCCCCGACTGATTTTTCTGTGGGTCAGCAGCCCCCAGTCCAAAAAAAAGTTCCCTGCCCCTGACCTAAGGCATCTGCTCTGGGGTTTAAATTTCAGAGATCAGACTCTGGCCTGCACAAGCAGGCTCAGCTACTCTAGAAATAAATAGAAATAGTAGCTGCTTGGGCCATGGCTGATGTATTCTGTGAGAATCATACATCCACTGAGCCGTTCCTTTCCTCCTGCAGCCGCAGCACCGTCCTTCTGAGCAGGGTGTGAATGTACAGTTTTCTACCTGACCCTTGTTTTATGTTCCTTTGTAATTAAATTATATAGGGCTCTGAGATTTTACATGCAGAACATTAAACTGAGCGTGTTTGTGTGTTAAATAGTTATATCGATGGATGCTGTGTCAGTGTAT
The DNA here is from genome assembly GCA_032595735.1 of Pelochelys cantorii. NCBI lineage: Eukaryota > Metazoa > Chordata > Testudines > Trionychidae > Pelochelys > Pelochelys cantorii. Next base: position 37,055,089 of record CM064340.1, read on the forward strand.
TCCAGTCTCTTATTCAGCATGTGGAAAATCAATGGAAAGGAAGTTAAAGGATTTGTTCTCAGTGTTGTCTCTTGGAAGTTATTACCATGAGGGGGGAAATGCCCTCTTTTACACTGTAACCTTGCCTTTCATTTCAGCGTGACCTCCTGGAACCGCTGAGCAAATAAGGAAAGATACCGTGTCCGGTTTGGGCTTATCGTAAAGGGAGTATTATCAATAGTTCCATAGGAAGCTAAGGCCTTTATTTCCTGGAGATACTTTTTAGCTGATCTTTGGGACTCTTCCCCTCCCTATTTGAGTGGGGCGTGGCACGCAAGCGGGATGTGCCACCTGGAGCTGGTGAAGTGCCTGCATCTGGACCGTACCATTGCTTTTGTGCTGCTCCACTGGTGATGCCAGGAGAGCAGCCACGTGGGGAGCAGAAGGCCGTACGCCCTCTCACAGCTTCCCTGCCGCGCCTGGCAGGAGCTCCACTCACCAGCCTCCTTCAAACTTCTCCTTACAAAGCTCCTTTGCTGTGACACCTACAAAACCACTCGACAGCAGGGTGGCAAGGCTGTTGAGCACAGGGCTCTGGAAGCTGACCACTGCTGTCACACGGTTTCCTTGTGCTCCCCTGCCCACTGGATCTACTGTTCTCTCTTGCTCAGTGCCTAGATTGCAAGTGCTTTGGGGCAGGTGCTTTTTTTTTCTGAGGATGCACAGCATCTAGGGTCCCTCGGTGCTGCGGCAATGCAAATCATACGAATCCCCTTTGCAAAGGGGAAGGCCCCGGGGACAATTTAGCAGCTCCGCACCACCTGCCTCTCAGCCCCACATGGAGGGCATGTGCCTGGGGCACAAGGGAGCCAGGCTGGAGGAGCATCTCTGTGCTCCAAGTATTGCTGCTGTCAGAAGTGGGGTGTGAGTTTATAGGAGAGCGTAAGAACTAAGCTGTTGTGCCTTGTGTTGGGAGTCTGTTTAGGTGGAATTGTGGAGCTTCAAAGATTAAATAAAGCCACCTCTCTCCCCACCTCCGGGGGCGTGAGACAAGGGTAGCTCAGGAGCCCACTGGTCATGGGGGATCCCCTGCAAGTGAGCAATGGACCATCACTCCTTAGGATCCATGCTCCCTCCATTGTGTGGGGCATCAGATGCTTCATGCAGACATCTCTGAGGTGATTCCTATGCTCTGGAAGGAACTGGGGCACCCCAGTGTCTCCTGGTTCTGGCTGCAAGTTCTTTGCTCTTCAGGTTTAGCAAGAAATCTCAATGCACTTGTAATGCACACGCTACAGCTCCGTCTACACTGTTTGTTTTTTGCGGAAGAGGAAATGCAAATGAAGCACTCATATGCAAATCGCACACTCTCATTTGCATATTCTTTTCCGATCCTTTTTGCGGAAGAGGTTTTTGCAAAAAAACCCGTGGTATAGACAGGGCCATTTTTTGGAAAAAAACCCTTTTGCGCAAGATCCTGTAAACCTCATTTTTTGAGGAATAAGGGATCTTGCACAAAAGGGGTTTTTTTTTTTTGAAAGGTGGCCCCATCTACACTGAGGGTTTTTTTCTGCAAAATCCTTTTCTGCTAAAAGGATTGGAAGAGTACATGCAAATGAGAGCGTGAGATTTGCAAATGAGCTCTTCATTTGCACTTCCTCTTCTGCAACAAGCAAACAGTGTAGATGGAGCCCTAGTGTGGTTCGCTGTCCCATGGAGTGGCACCTAGACCACGTACAGCCAGAGATAAGAACAAGGGAGTTCTACAACCTGGGCTGAGCAACAGCTGGCTTTATAGCTCAAACTGTAGCAGCTTCTACCCTAAGCTCCAGAAATCTCAAGTTCAAATCTACTGTGTGGGGGTTACATGCTGTTCCCCTAACAGCATCCCCCAGCCACATGCTCCTTTATCCCACCCTCTCAGCTGACACAGCTTTTGAGCTAGGAGTGGGATGGGGGAAGCAAGTTGCACATGAAGCCACATCTACACTACAAATTTTCTCTGCAAAATATGCTAATGAGGGACTCATTTGCATGAGTTATGATCTCATTTACATATTTTCTGCCGATCCGTTTTTGCGCTGGGGTTTTTGTGCAAAAACAAGCAGTGTGGACGTTTTCTTTTTGCGCAAAACCCCCTTTTCCTGCAAGATCAGTAAGTCTTCTTTTTTGGGGCATAAGGATCTTGCAGGAAAAGCGGGGTTTACGCAAAAAGAAAACGTCCACACTGCTTGTTTTTGAGCAAAAACCCAAGCGCAAAAACAGATCGGCAGAAAATATGCAAATGGGATCGCGACTCATGCAAATGAGTCCCTCATTAGCATATTTTTTGCCGAGAAAACTCGTAGTGTAAATGTAGCCTCAGTGTTTTGCCTGGTTGCTGTCTAAGCAGACCCAGTTTCCTTGGCCCAGCCCTAAAGTAAACCCTGGATGCACAATTGACGAGAGTCCTGCACACCCACAGATATCCAAGGATTTGGATGTGGAGATCCGTGGAGAATTTTTGCAGTTACAGATACAGATACAAAATGTTGTAGCTAAGCAGGGCTCTAACAATGACCCTCCTTGATTTGTTTTAAAAGCACATTGGCATGTGGGATGCACCATCAAGGTGGACGTGATGTAAGAGCAGGGCTACTCACTGCCTTAGGCTTTGGGCAGGATGCTTGCTCCCATATCATAATAGAGATTCTTCTTTTTAAAAATAAGCCCAAGAAATCGTATCACAATCTGCATAAAAGCAATTAAACACGCAACACATCTGTGATACAGAAATAGGTTAATGAATGACCTGCTGATTCCTTGATTTCCCTGTTGTGGTTTTATTGCTTTATTGCAGCTTTTCTCTTTTATTGTTTTTGGTTTAAAGAATTACAGGTTTGCTCTTCGGCCCTTCAAGCAGATTGCTGCTGTGAGACAATCGCTGGATAAGGGCAGGGAACAGGATACAGGAGAGCTGGCTTGTAATCCTGTCTGCATTGAGGGCTCAGTATGCCTCCTTCAGATAGCCCCTTCGTCCCGCACTTTGAAAGGCATCTACTAAGTTTGGCTTCCTTGGTTTCTGGGTGGGGTAGAAGATGTTCTAGAGAATGGAGCCCTAGCCTGGAGCTTGGGATAGTGAGGTTTAAATCTTGCTTTGCATAGGCTTTCTGTGTGACTTTGGTAAGTTAGTAAATATATGACTCAGTTTTCCCATCTGTAAAATGGGACTAATATCATTTCCTTACCACACAGTAGTAGTGTCATGATGGTAAATATGTAATAGATTCCATGTTAACGATGGTCAGATAAGTATTCTAGTTAGCTAGTGAAAGCCTGATTTTAATGCGCCCAAAGAGCGAAAGCTGGCTAGCATTGCCTGCAGAGTTTCTCGTAGGGGATATATCTGGGTAGTCTGAAGATGTTCTGTGTACTGGACACCACTGGACTGCTACTCTGTACTCTACCTTCTGCAGATGTTTCCCTGCCAAAGAGCATGGAGTTTCAGGGAGTAGCTGAGTTAGTCTGTTACAGACAAAAACAACAAATGGTCTAGTAGCACTTTATAGACTAACGAAATATGTAGATGGTATCTGCCCACGAAAGCTCATGATACTCCACTAGTGCTGGGGAGGAGCCGGTGGTCGTGGTACATGTAGGTACCAATGACGTAGGGAAGGGTAGGAGAGATGTCCTGGAGGCCAAATTTAGGCTGCTAGGAAAGAGACTGAAATCCAGGACCTCTATGGTGGCATTCTCGGAAATGCTTCCAGTTCCATGCGCAGGGCCAGGTAGACAGGCAGAGCTTCAGAGTCTCGATGCGTGGATGAGACGATGGTGTAGGGAAGAGGGGTTTGGATTTATTAGGAACTGGGGACACTTTTGGGAGAGGGGGAGCCTATAGAGGAAGGATGGGCTCCACCTAAACCAGGGTGGAACCAGACTGCTGGCACTAAACATTAAAAAGGCTGTAGAGCAGTTTTTAAACTAAGAGATGGGGGAAAGCCGACTGGTGTGGAGATGCACGTAAATCGGAGGGAGACTTCTCTTAGAGGAGAATCCATTGATAGAGAGTCTCTAAGCTGTAGTCAGAAAGAGAGGAGGGGAGAGGGCAAACCATGGGCCAGAGCAGACAAACAACCGCATACAAAGGAATCCAATGCACCAGGGAAGGGCAGACAAATAAGCAGTGGCAAATTTTTAAAGTGCTTCTACACAAATGCTAGGAGTCTGACTAATAAGATGGGTGAACTAGAGTACCTAGTATTAAATGAGGAGATTGACATAATAGGCATCACTGAAACCTGGTGGAATGAGGAAAATCTGTGGGACACAATCATACTGGGATATAAAATATATCGAAAGGATAGAGCAGGCCGGGTGGGTGGTGGAGTGGCACTGTATGTGAAAGATAATGTAGAATCAAATGAAATAAAAATATTAAGTGAATCAACATGCTCAATAGAATCGCTATGGATAGTAATTCCATGCTCCAATAATAAGAAATTAGCAGTAGGGATATATTACCGACCACCTGACCAGGACAGTGATACTGACATTGAAATGCTGAGGGAGATTAGAGAGGCTACCAAAATAAAGAACTCTATAATAATGGGGGATTTTAATTATCCCCATATTGACTGGGTACATGTTACCTCAGGAAGAGAAGCAGAGATAAAATTTCTCAATGGCCTAAATGACTGCTTCTTGGAGCAGCTGGTGCAGGAACCCACAAGGGGAGAGGCAATTCTCGATTTAGTCCTGAGTGGAGCGCAGGATCAGGTCCAGGAAATAACCGTTACAGGACCGCTTGGGAATAGTGACCATAATATAATAACATTCAACATTCCTGTGGCGGGTAGAACACCTCAGCAGTCCAGCACCCTGGCATTTAATTTCAAAAAGGGGAATTACACAAAAATGAGGAGGCTAGTTAAACAGAAATTAAAAGGCACAGTGACTAGAGCCAAATCCCTGCAAGCTGCATGGAAACTTTTTAAAGACACCATAATAGAGGCCCAACTTAAATGTATACCCCAAATTAAAAAACATAGCAAGAGACCTAAAAAAGTGTCACCGTGGCTTAACCACCATGTAAAAGAAGCAGTGAGGGACAAAAAGGCATCTTTTAAGAAGTGGAAGTCCAATCCTAGTGAGATAAATAGAAAGGAACATAAACACTGTCAAATCAAGTGTAAAAATGTAATAAGAAAAGCAAAAAAAGATTTTGAGGAACAGCTAGCCAAAAACTCAAAAAGAAATAACAAAATGTTTTAAAGTACATTAGAAGCAGGAAGCCTGCTAAAAAACCTGTGGGTCCCCCAGACGATCGAACTATAAAAGGCGCAATCAAGGACGATAAAGCCATTGCGGAGAAACTAAATGATTTCTTTGCTTCAGTCTTCACGGCTGAGGACATTGGGGAGATTCCCAAATCTGCACCGTCCTTTGTGGGTGATGAATCTGAGGAACTGTCCCGGATTGAAGTGTCATTAGAGGAGGTTTTGGAACAAATAGAAAAACTTAATGTTAACAAATCTCCGGGACCGGATGGCATTCATCCAAGGGTTCTAAAAGAACTCAAATGGGAAATTGCTGAACTATTATCTGTGGTTTGTAACCTATCCCTTAAATCGGCTTCTGTACCTAATGACTGGAAGGTAGCTAACGTGACACCAATATTTAAAAAGGGCTCCAGAGGCGATCCGGGCAATTACAGACCGGTAAGTCTAACTTCAGTACCGGGCAAATTAGTCGAAACAATAGTAAAGAATAAAATTGCGAAGCATGTAGAAGAACATAATTTGTTGGACAAAAGTCAACATGGTTTCTGTAAAGGGAAATCCTGTCTTACTAATCTGTTAGAGTTCTTTGAAGGGGTTAACAAACATGCGGACAAGGGGGATCCAGTAGATATAGTATACTTAGATTTTCAGAAAGCCTTTGACAAGGTCCCTCACCAAAGGCTCTTGTGTAAATTACATGGCCATGGGATAAGAGGGAAGGTCCTTTCTTGGATTGAGAACTGGTTAAAAGACAGGAAACAAAGGGTAGGAATAAATGGTAAATTTTCAGAATGGAGAGGGGTAACTAGTGGTGTCCCCCAAGGGTCGGTCCTAGGACCAATCCTGTTCAACTTATTCATAAATGATCTGGAGAAAGGGGTAAGCAGTGAGGTGGTAAAGTTTGCAGATGATACCAAACTGTTTAGGATAGTCAAGACAGAAGCAGACTGTGAGGGACTCCAAGAAGATCTCACCAAACTGAGTGATTGGGCAACAAAATGGCAAATGAAATTTAATGTGGATAAGTGTAAAGTAATGGGAAAAATAACCCCAACTATACGTACAGTATGATGGGGGCTAATTTGGCTACGACAAATCAGGAAAGAGATCTTGGAGTTATCGTGGACAGTTCTCTGAAAACTTCCACACAGTGTGCAGCGGCGGTCAAAAAGGCAAATAGGATGCTAGGAATTATTAAGAAAGGGATAGAAAATAAGACACAGAATATCTTACTGCCCCTGTATAAAACTATGGTATGCCCACATCTTGAATACTGTGTACAGATGTGGTCTCCTCACCTCAAAAAAGATATTTTGGCCTTGGAAAGGGTTCAAAAAAGGGCAACTAAAATGATTAGGGGTTTGGAACGGGTCCCATATGAGGAGAGGTTAAAGCGACTGGGACTTTTCGGTTTAGAAAAGAGGAGACTGAGGGGGGATATGATAGAGGTATATAAAATTATGAGTGGTGTGGAGAGGGCCGATAAAGAAAAGTTATTTATTAGTTCCCTAAATAGAAGAACTAGAGGACACCAAATGAAATTAATGGGTAGCAGGTTTAAAACTAATAAAAGAAAGTTCTTCTTCACACAGCATGTAGTCAGCCTGTGGAACTCCTTGCCAGAGGAGGCTGTGAAGGCTAGGACTATAACAGAGTTTAAAGAGAAGCTAGATAATTTCATGGAGGTTAGGTCCATAAAAGGCTATTAGCCAGGGGATAAAATGGTGTCCTTGGCCTCTGTTTGTCAGAGGCTGGAGAGGGATGGCAGGAGACAAATCGCTTGATCATTGTCTTCGGTCCACCCTCTCTGGGGCACCTGGTGCTGGCCACTGTCGGCAGACAGGATACTGGGCTAGATGGACCTTTGGTCTGACCCAGTACGGCCATTCTTATGTTCTTATGTTATCTACATGTTTTGTTAGTCTATAAAATGCTACCAGACCATTAGTTGTTTTTTTTTGCCAAAGAGCAGTTTGCCTGTTGCGTGCCTTGGGCCTTGCACGAGCCCTACGTGGGGAATAATCCCCCTGGTGTCAATGGAGCTACCTGTAGAATCGGGTAGAAGACAATGTGACTACTAAGGGTATCTCAGTGGGGATTCAGGAGGGTTCCCTCTGGCATAGCTGAAACACTGTAGGCGCTCCTCTCACTCAGATGCTCCTGGGCTCATATGTCCCTAAGCTGCCTTTCACTGAAATGCAGCTGCTTCTGGTATGGAATGTATCACTCCCTGAACAGAACAGCGTTACAGGGCTGGGAGTGAAGTGACTCAGTTGGTGATGCAGGTGAATTGCAAATAGCCAGAATCAGGGGGGTGGGGGTAGGGGGAGCTGACAGAATTGTGGGGCCCCTGGGCAATATGGAGGGAGCAGCTCTGTGCTCTTGGAGAGGACAGAGTCTTGGGAGGAAGGGGCAGGCCGAGGGGCTAGCCTCCCTCTGCCAGCCTTCAGTGCCACATCCAGCACACTGCCTGGCACTCCGACAGCTCTTTAAATGTCTTGAGGCTCTGGCCGCAGCAGCAGCAGCTGGGAACCTCAGGCCCTTCTGAATTGCAGTTGCTTGCCCCCTGCCTCCACTGGCAGGCCTGGCCAGAATATAATTTTCCAAAGCAGACTTAACAGCCCTGTGAGCGGGGCAGAATGGGGACTGCTTATGGTGTTATCAAAACGTGGCCTGCTTGGTTGTAAGATCAGCTACTTAGGCAATTGGACATTTGCAAGGTTGTTGAGTCCATTGGGATCTCTGATTTAAAGACACTATATAAATGGGAGAGTCAGTCTTACTTTTAGGGAAATTCTAGTCCATCTGCTGGACATTCCAGTGTAAAACATTTTAAAAAATAGATACATGTATTGAAAGGGCATTTTATGGGAGAGAGAAAGCACTGGGCTGACTTCCCCTGCGTGGTGGGAAGTATAATGGAGGAATAAGTGGCTGCTTTGCTGAAACATTGTGTGGAATTTCTCTGCAATGTTGATGGGGAAGGGAAATTCCTACCCAGCCAGCGAGGTGGATTATTTGTTTTATTATTTGCAACATTCAGAAGCAATGAACTCTAAGGAACATGCGACTGCCACTGAAACAAAGTGCACTGATAGGAAAGATCATCATTGCTCGGGAAAGCAATCAGCACCTGGGAAATAGAGAACAGAATGGACTCTGCGAGCAGCAGTGAGAGAGCAAGTGTTATTATTTTATCACTTATCTGATTTCCATTTTGAACGCACCTTCATCTTTTGCATTTCCTTGAAACTTAGTGGCTACGTCTACACTGGTAGCTTCTTGCGCAAGAACTGTTTTGCAGAAGAGTTCTTGCGCAAAAAGTCTTCCACAAGAGCGCGTCTACACTGGCATGTGCTTTTGTGCAAGAGATGTGCTTTTGCGCAAGAGCGTCTATGGCAGTGTGGATGCTCTCTTGTGCAAGAAAGCTCTGATGGCCATTTTAGCCATAGGGGTTTCTTGAGCAAGAAATTCATGTTGCCTGTCTACACTGCCCTCTTGCGCAAGAGCTCTTGCGCAAGAGGGCTTATTCCTTGTGGGGAGAGGAATAACTCTTCTGGAAGAAGCCCTGTTTTCTGACGCTGTACTGTAAATTTATTTGCGCAAGAATGCACGTACAAGACACCCGGCAAGTTCTTTCGCAAGAAGCCGCCAGTGTAGACATAGCCAGTTAGTGCTGGTGAAAGGAGCAAGTCTGACAGTGCCCAAAGAAGCACAGTCTTCCTGTCCATGTATTCTCCTCCTCCAGGACAAGCACTTCTAGGAGTGAGAGAACAGCTCAGTTTCTATTCCTTCACAGTCAAGCTTCTTGGCTGACACTGCCAGCCAGGGCTCCGAGCCACCAAAGTACTCTATGCAGTTGTGTCCAGATCCATAAAAGGACTTAAGCACTTAGCTTCAAAATGTACATGGTACAGAGATCCTCACCACAGCCACTTAATCCCTCTCCACCTACATTTTCACTGTAAAAGTCCCTTGGCTACCCATTTTTCTGCCGCTGCTGCTGGACACCTGAGACCAGCTCATGCATTAACCCCAGTGGGATCCTCAAACCTGGTGGAGATAGATGTTCTGCCTGTCTCACCTGCAGGGCATGAGCTGCTAGACAGTCTCAAACCATACCCAGCTCCACACCCAGTCAGGAGAGCAGGTGCTTTTCCTTTAGCCCCAGGGATTACAGAACTGATCCCAGGTGGTGGTTCAGTTCCCCACACTGCTTGACAAGAAGAGGGGATTTGAACAGAGGTTTTTTACCCCTCCCTGTCTCTACTGGCCTAGAGAGTGATATTTAATTAAAGATACAACATCCCAGCTGTAATGGGAGATTGAGGGAGGCCCACATCAGAATGCCTGAAAGGTCTGGGGTTGAGAATCTACTGAAGGAAGCAAGTGTTTTTGATGCAGGGATCACTTGGTGGGCTTGTGCTAATATTATAACAGCAATTTTTAAGATCCTAACTGTTCTGTCACCTGTCTCATTAGATGGTTTAAAACAGGGATTATTTTAAAAAATACATTTTTAAAAAAGCCCCTCTGAATGGCTAGCATATGGTAATAACATGCAGTCCCTCACCTGTCTTTGAGCTAATGGCCTAGAACTAAAAGTTTCTACTCTTTATTGTGAAACCCTGGACCTATCCACAAACCTCTTACCTAATGATTTTTACTTCCAATGTCCTCAGAGAGAGGGCTCCCTTCTGCTGAGGTAAACCTTGCCAGGCAATGGAGGGTTTAGTGCAAGGGGTAGAGGGCAGAGACTCAGCTGCCAATCCTGGAGAGTGAGGGCCATTTAGCTGAACCTTCTCAAGGAGCAGGAAAGAGTCTGGGGAAGGCTAGAAGTTCAAGCAAGGAAGCACAGATGAACAAGTTGATCATGTCCTGAACTCTGCCTGAAAGGGGATTTCAGCTGCATGGCAAAGCCATTTCATATTCCCCTGAGTAAGAGGCATTTTTATTTTTATTTCTCTCAGCGAGGTTGTTTGACATTCACAGGCAAAGGTCTGGTGTCCGGTACAGTGCCTGAGAGAAATGGACAATTTCACTCTCCCACATGGCAGAAGTGGGGTGGGAGCAGGTGGCTAAGGCAATGCTATGGACAACCCCCTAGAGATGAGAAGACATGCTTGGTTTTTTAAGCCAGCAGGAGGGTTCAAGCATGAAATAACCCATAATGATGCCTGTGACTACTTAGTTCCTTGGTGGGTTTTGAGCTGTGAAGCCAACTGAACTGTGCCATCGCTGGACAAGCTGAACACAAAGCCTGTTTATCCCTTAGCATTTCAGGCACATCTGAAATAATTGGTTGTCTCAAGGGAAGCAACCAAAGGAAGTGGCTGTTTCTGGTGAATACACCTGCCATTCAGATAAGTGGGAGACTTGCTAAGAGGGGGGTGGAGTTAGATGCTGAAGATAAGACACAGCTCTAAAATGCCAACATCCTGTGGTGAGCTCTAGCAGGGAGCACTTTAATTTCTGGGAAGCTGACTAGCCCAGACCTGCCTTTTGACTAGCTGGCAACTTGCGGATGAAGAAAATCTGCATGGAGACTGTTCTGGGTGCCCTCTGGCTTTATTATTAATAGCAGAATCAATAAGGGAAACTCCACTAGCCTGGAACTCACTCACAGCAAAGTCCCAGCCTTTCAGCATTGCTGGATGGGGAGGTTACCTGAAAGGAGCTGTCCCTGCCTGTGACAAAAATCAAGTCAATACACTGGAAGGAGATCAGCCTGGAAAAGCGAGATCAAGCACAAAAAGATGCACTTTCAATAGCAGCTTTTCTGTGCAGCAGTCAGCACCCTCATGTCTCCAGTATTAATTGCTGCATTACCACTGCCCTGCAAGGCAGTCAGCAAAGCTTGGGAAAGCAAACTCCTTCTCTCTCTTGCTCTCTGGTGAGGCTTGCTGTGTGCCTGTCCTTATCAAGTTCTATCAGGCCACACGCATTCTCAGGATATCATATAAAGTGTATACACACGCCGGGGAGAACCTCTACATTTCACAAAGACAATACCTTGCTTCCTCCTGTGATCATCCCTGGAAGCTTTATAGAAGCAAATCAGCAGCTCAGAGGCTGGGGTTCTGTGTCTGAGCCCAACGCCAGAGTTTCGTGCATTGCACAAAGTGCCATTGAAGTTGTAACGGATTTTGCTTTTTTTTTTTTTTCTTCTTTTGAGCTCCTGGACTTTGCAAGAGAGCAAATCCTTCCTCCACATTTGAACCATGAGTGGCTGTTCCAAGAGATGTAAGCATGGGCTTGTGAAATTTGCCCAGACCGTCTTCAGGATCATCACCGGCACTCTCAACAAAGGTAAGGAAGCAATTTCCATTCACTTAGTTCTGCTTTGCTGTTCGCTGTGAAGCGTGGCTTCTTTTGCATCTTAGGAGATTTGTTGTTGAGATTAGCACGGTCTCTTTGGAGATGCTCTGCTTCATCTCTGCCCGGCAATTGCTTTTAAGGAAGTTGCTGTGAGCAGTGAACAATGTAATGATGTGGTGTAGCCTTATGAAATATAACTTGTAGTATGCTTCTGTATTGGTACTGCATTCTAGTGTGCTGTCAGTATATTTTCTTTTCTAAAGAAAAGCAGTTTTGTGCAGTTTCAGGAAGTTAACGGTAGACAGTGTTTGTAAATAGCAGGCGTCATGGCTAGTGATGGATCAGCCTCTCACATACCTAATTGTTTTCTGCTTGGATGTTTAGAATATGCTTGTCCCATATGGATTGAAATATGTTCTGTGCTTAAAAATCTAGGTCACTGCTTATCTCCTGTTTTTTTAGCATCTTTCACTTAAACTTCTTTACTTGTCTCCCTTACACACCTTGCCATATGTAATTGCCATATGCTGATAAAGCTTTGCTGGTTTTGTATTGCCAAATTCATTCTGGCTGTAACTCAAATGACTTCTGAGGTGTTGCATTGGTCAGACTTAGCCTTTTGCCCCTACAGGGTATTTCTCCCACTATTCCCCTTCATTTATTTAAATTAATCACACTCATGGGTTATTCATACTTTTTAATTATTCACATAGATTGTCTACTCCTGCTTCACTTGATATGTATATCTTCAGGAGTTTGGACATGGACCTTCACAGCACAGTTAATTACTTCTTTAAAGCTTTCCCCCCCCCCCCCCACAGGGACAGCGAGTTTGGACCCATTATTAATTCAGGTAAATTTGTACTTTGGTGATTTTTTTTTTTTTCTAAAAATCTTCACAATTGTCTGCTTTTCTGTATAAATGTCGGAAGCTCTTTTTTGATCTCTTACATAGACATGGAACAAGGGCATTCTAAAAGAAGCACTCATTTAGTTTTCTGATAATTTTAGAAACCTCAGAAGTGTCATATAGGTTTTGTTTAGAAAAATGTGCTCTTGCATGAATATTTATGTTTCAGTTGTTTCTTAGAAGAAAAGTTCACACTATTAGATTTTTTTTCTTTAAAATAACATGTGCCAAGTACCAGGAACTGAACTATTAGCATAGCTTTGTTTAGTAGTGGCTGGGGAAATTTATTTATTCTGCTCTTTATGCCTATTGCAAACAGATACAAAAATCTAATAACTTTTATCAAATTAAATTACTGGTTTCAGAAAGCAATCTGCACAAAACAGCGCTCTGTTTCAACACCATAGCATTCAGTGTATTGCTGTTTAGAATCATCCTCCGCTCATCTGAAGTTTGCTTCTCTCCTTTAAAAAAAATTGTTTTCCTGCCATTTACCTACTTTCCTGGGTCTTCATATTGTTGAGCATCAATTTTCAGTGAGAGAGACAAGAGATTGAAAAAAGTCTGTCACAAATAGCTGTCAGACATCAGAGGTAACTCTTGCTTTCAAGGTTTCTTTATAGAAAAGATTTTTGAAAACTGTGGGGAAGAAGAGATGTGGTCAGATAGGTCACATGTTAAGCTACCTGGGACTGAGAGAGAAGTGATGGTGAGCTTTTTACATCCAATGAACTAAAACATTTGTGTTTCTGGTGTGCTTTCTAATCTGAATTTTTGTTGGGGAGGAGGTTACTGTATGGGTGTTAATGTCTTGTAGCACAAGCCATTGTCTGTTGTAATCACCAAACTTTGTGTCATTCACTTGAGCTGTCTTTCTTCAGGATGGCAAGAGTGAGGGGGGATAAAAAGAAATACTTTGCACTGATAGTATATTTTCTAACAGCTGATTTGATGCAACTTATCTAACAGGAATATCTCCAACAGTCCCTGTGTTTTTACTGCCTGCCCAGATTTGGAAAATAAGTAAATCAATATTAGTGAAGTTTAAACAAAACAGTCAGTCCTCTAAACAAAAAGGACAAATGACAATAGAAAATGTAGGATTTTGTATGTGTGTGTAAAAATCAGCAGTGCTACAAACACTGCTTTTTTTTTAAGTGTAAAATGATGTAACGCACGTTTTGTTTTATCCACTTCTTTCCTGTGGCAATGTCTCATTTCAGAGCTTCTCAAACTAGATAGTAGTGGTCCCTGAGGAATCAAAGAATTTTAAAACTTTAATCATGTATTTTCTCTAATGCTGCTGCATGAGTTTCTGATTGGAAGACACAGGCCTGGGAAGGAATAAAACGGTGCGATCAAGTTACTTCACGTGGGTATCGAAGAGCTGGTGTAATTACTGCTCCACATTTCCATATCATAAGCTAGACTACTCCAACTAAAAAGAAAATGATTTTCTTTTTAAAGGTTTGATTAAGTCAGTGTCAGCACTCAGAAAAAATTAAAGTTAGGAAGAAAAACACTGTACTCCCACCAACTAAACCAGATCATGTAAATGGCACCTAAAATACCCACATGCTGTTTCCTTAGTTTAGTCCTGCTTCTCTCCTAATCAAGAAAAGTGTCCTGTGTTCTTGTACAGCTCTTCCCCACTTACCTTCATGTTGTTTCAGTGTTTTATTTATTCTCAGCAGCTTGTACAAGGAAGCACTCAATGGCAATGTGTAATCATTCGCTCCCTAAACACACAGCTGCTCTTCAGGCAGGAGCATTCTGTGGGCAATTGAAAGAGCAGGGGAATCTTTTTTGGGGTTGGGGGCCACTGACCCACAGAAAAATTTAGTCGGGCCACACACAAGTGAGAAGGAAAAAAAACCCCAAACAAACCCTCCCTGAGTAGCAGAAAGACACTCCCCGGATTCCCCTCACACACCAGAGCCTGGGGGGCCCAGGCTAGTAGATTTTGTGGGCTCTAGCACAACAGCGGAGGGTGGGGCTGGAGCACAAGCTTGGGCTCCCCAATGTTGGGGGAGGGAGCCTGGAGCCTTGGGGGCCAGATCCAGCCAAGCCCAGGGCCTCATCTGTCCCCTGGGCTGTAGCTTCCCCACCCCTGCCCTACAGGAGTCATAAGCTGCATCAGTGGGATTCAGCCCCGAGCTATTTGTCCCTTCTGTTGTGGATTTGGGGAGTAAGATGCTTTTTCCGACTGTCCGTGTTCAGAAATGTTGCCTAAACAGCCGCGGTACAAGCTGTTAACCTTTCCCCTGCCCAAAGGATCGGATGGGATTGCATAACACTGGTGGATTTCACATTCACAGTAAGAGGACCGGCATGTTTATTGCTGCTGCGTTCGGGTCTGACCTGGTTTTAGCCCGTAACTGTTTGAAGCTCAGGACTGTCTCTGGTCAGTTGGCGCTGGTAGCTCTGAAGAGCAGAGGTCGTGGGGCCCCTGTCTGTCACCATGGTGGAGGCTTCTTGTAGGGATGGATGCTGCTGACACTAACCTCTGTTGGGAGAGGCATCTTGCACCTCAGCAGAGAGCTTTAGGTGTGGGGGGGAGGCCCTGGCATAAAGTAAGGGGCCTGTGGGAGTGGGAAAGCATATCCTCTGCCCCCTTTATCGCCTGAAGCAGAGGGGCAGCCCCTCTTTCTTTCCCTGGCGTGATACGGTGGCAACTGGTATGGAGGAGGTCTCCTGAGGGAAGAGGCAGCAGGAAGCCAGTCTGCTTGCACGTGGCTTGAGTGCCAGATTTACCTGCAGCACTTTGTGTGAACAAAGAGCCTCCCTGACTGTAGAACCATGGAGCCCTTTCATGTTCTCACTCGGCACGTGGTTCCTGAAATGGGGCGGGATCCTTTTCCTGCATCTGTTTGCGTCCATTGCTGCTGGCAGCGCCATCCCTAGCCGTTTGGGTGCCCTGCGCAGTCAAACCACCTGGGAGGAGGGAGGGCTGCGAGGCAGGAGCTGTGGGAGGCAGGGAGGCAGCAGGGACTGGGCAACCAGTGGCCTACTCCATGTGTGTTCCTCTGGCTGTCCAGGAAGACATCACTGATCTCATATGGCCCAGTCACAGATGTGGGCTGCTGAGTGGCCAGAAATGGAGCTGACCGCACTTTGGAGCCTTGGGATTTCGATTAGAGTACTCTAATCTTCTCGCCCAAGGTGTGAGATCATGGGTGGTGCATGAAGATAGGGCTGAGGGAGGCTAGCCCTTAGGCCCGCCCCTTCTGCTGAGGCCCTGCCTCCCCATGGGAGGGAGCCAAGACGCCTCCCCACCCCTGCCCCCTCAGCATGGTGGGGCATATGGCCTTAGCCTCCCTGGCCCTGGAGTACAGGGTAGGGGTGGAGGGAGGGCACTTGGGCAGCAACACTCTTCCCCCCACTATGCCTACAGCAGACGTTCTGGGGGCAGAGTGTGGGCAGGACCAGGTTGGCGGTTTAGAAAAGCAGCCTTCCCCCACCTAGCATACCCATGTATGCGATTGTTGTAATGCCTGATGCACCCAAGATTTTCCTTTGCAAAGGCAGACTAACCACTGCATGCAAACCAGCCATTAACCCTTACTCCCTGAACACCCCCGTTTGGACAATGCCATTCAATAGCGTTGCTAAAGGCTCTTGTTTTTTGCTTTCTTGCTTTTCCCATCTCTATTCTGCAATGTAATTAATCTGGATCTGGTAATTTGTTCACTTTTCATAGTTTTAATTGCCTAATTACCTGCTCCAGTGCAATGATAAAGTCTTCAAATATCTAGCTCTCCTTGTAGATATCACAATCATGGTGAAACACACTATTATTGTGCTAGGGTAGGCCAATGGTATATCGAAATTGCAAGCTGTTTGTTTTAAACACTTGTGGAGGGGGAGGGGCTTCAGGTCCTGGTTTCGGGCAGGAGGCCCTGTAGGGAAGCATGCAGCAGTCAGTTCTACAAACAGCCCAGAGTTAAATGGGGGGGGGGGGGGGAAGGACAGAGGGGTGACTTGTGCTTCAATCTTTTATGGAGCAGCCCGCTTTGTTCTCTCTCTGGCTTTGGGTTCTAGTGTGTTGTTATTCTGAATACTATGAAGTGATATTATGTTGCAACCTTCCAGCATGAATATTTTATGGTTTTATCTCATTTCTCAGTGTGTATGGCATGAGAGAGAGAGGGATGAGGAGGGCCCGGTAAATTCAGCTAGCTGTGGTAGCAACTTAAGAAGTGTTATCCAAAATATGACCGACCCCATTCAAATGCAGTGGCTTCAGAGGTTGCTCATCTACACAGCTTAATGGAAATGTTCCTCCCTAATCTTTTATTCAACCTTTCAGTTAACTATTGGTTAGCTGTTTGTGGTGCACCAGTCCATGTTTCTGTGCTGCCCTTAAGTTAGGCATGAGTGTGAATCCCATAGGTTAAGGAATTCAAGGACTAAATTTTGGAGGGAAACAAAAATCAGTGTGGGATTGGAAAGAAGACATTTTTTGACAGTGCCCCTGTCCCACAACAGATTCAAAACACCTAAGTAGAAGCAGCCAGTGCTCCTGAGGGCACTGTAAGCACGCCATAGCATCTTCTCCTTCACATTAGTGCCACACTTTTTAACCCCTCTTTATTTCGTTGAATCTTGAACCAAGGAAAGTGAATCCAGAGATCTTATAAATAAAATGCCTTTAAAATGAAGATATCCATGCATTTCTAACAGACCTGAGAAATAACAAAATCTCTTCTGACAAGAATAATTCAGGGATTCATGCATGTGAACGGAAGTTGAAGCTAATATTTGAGGCAGGTACGCAGTGAGAGGGAGAGTGGCAGCCTCCAGTCTCATGTAGTACGGCATGTTGAGGAGCTCAAGACTTGTCCATGACTTTTGCAGGCTTCATTGTAACTTATGACTGAAGACTGAACCTCTCTAGTCTACTACAGGTTGACCTGACTGGTGCTGAACCAGAGAATTTGCTGGACTACAGGAGTTCAGTATTGTCTAGCAGCATTACCAACACTTCCACTGCTTACTGGGCTCATAGAAGACATTTACAGGTAAATTACAGCTAATTAACAGCACAGACCACTGTGAGCCAGAACTGGCGGCTGTAAACAAACTTTATGGGGCCATAGGAAATTTGGCCATACCCATGATACATGGACATCTGGCTAGCTAAAATCATGCCGGACCACGGATGTTGTCGGACCAGAGAATGCCGGATTAGAGAGGTTCAACTCTTTGTAGATAGATAACCCTCTATGTAATCTAATCTACGTGTAATCTGTCTACACTTCCTTCCAGCAGAAAACCCTACTCATCCTCTTTCATCAAGCAATTGTGGGGGTTGAGGGGAGCACTTTTTCACCATACAATCAGCCAGCAAATCCAGTTTGAATGTCAAAATTGAGCCACAAGCACTGCTGCAAAGCAATGTGAGCGGCAGTGTCTCCTCTCCATGGCTCACCAGTAGGCGTGGTAACCACACAACTCCTAGCCGCTTGTTCCCCGCAGAGTGACACCTATCTCAACAACTGGTTCCGTCTATTTCCTTGCAGGTTTTTACTTAGCATTTAGGAAGCTTGTGCTTTGTGGTCAAGGTGCAGATACAATGCAGATTCCCAACGTTCCCAATATCCACAGACACGCTGAGTCTTGGATTAAGGATTACCAATTAGGACTGCAATTTGAATAGAAGGCAAATTAACAGAGTAGAATAGTCCAGTGGGAGTTTTAAATTTCATTGTATGTCAGTTAATTTACATAACCTGTGAAGTGCTATTGTATAAATAAAATTATGCTTAATTTGAAATTGCCAGTCAGGTAAACATGTTGCTCTTTTGTGTGGCTGATAAATTTATCCACAGCTACTCTAATAGAAAACAAAAACTTGAATGCAAACAATAGAAACAGTTCTAGCTATTATATTCTATACCTTTGTTCCAATCTACCATGAAGAATCAGTGCCCTACAAACTTTTTTTTTAAACACTGGGCAAAGCACACTGCCTAAGTGTGGGCTTAAGAATTTCTCCAAAGATTTGTGGGTTTTTACTCAAATGCCTTCTGTACTGATGTGTTAAATTCTCTTTTGATCTATTTAACATCTGGCACACTGAAAGTGGGACAAAGCTGACTTTTAACATGCTGTAGTTTAAGCGGGCTCACAATTACTAAAAGGAGTTACTCATCTGATGAATGGCTGCAGGTGCACATAGATGGCAGTTTAAAAAAGTAACGTGGGTAGTTCAGTAAATATTTTTACAATTCTAAAAAGCCTACCAAAATCTATAATTTATTTGAAGAGAAAACTGTAGCTTAATTTAGAACACTGAATTGAATTCCAATACTTTATTTCAAATGTAGGGAAAACTACCTTTCCATTGAAACACAACATGACCTTCCACTGGAAAGAGCCAAGGGACACCTGGGCAGAAAATCTTGTGTAAAACAAAGGGTGTGTCTAGACTACAGGGTTTTTTCGAAAAAAGTGGTCTTTTTTTAAAAAAAACTTCCCCTGTGTCTAGACTGCTGCCGAGTTCTTTCGAAATTAAATCAAAAGATCATGGTGGTTTTTTCGACCGCAGTAAACCTCATTTTATGAGGAAGAACACCTTTTTTCAAAAGTGCTCTTTTGACAAAAGGCGTTCTTGAATGCAAACAGGGCTTTTTCAAAAGAGAGCATCCAGACTATCTGGGTGCTCTCTTTCGAAAAAGCGACTCGCTTTTTTGAAAGAAGTGGTTGCAGTCTAGGCGCTCTCTTTCGAAAGAGGCTTGTAGTCTAGACGTAGCCAAAGTGACTAAGGTTGTGAGTCTCTACAATCATAATGCATGACCAAAAGGTTGTACCATGAAACGACAGCAAAACATGCTGTATGGTGTTAGTCGCCAAAGTCATACGGAGATAGTGGTGGTTCTGATCCATGGTTGAATGACTTATTTAACTAACCAACATGGTATGACTTGTGAATACTGTAGTCAGATATTCAGCTCTAAATTAATCCTATAAAATCTTTACAAAACCTTTATAAAGTCATGACTGGTGTGGAGAAAGGGCAAGTTATTTACTTGTTCCCCAAACACAAGAACTAAGGATCACCAAAGAAATGGCTAGGTAGCAGATTTAAAATAAACAGAAGGAAGTTTTTCTTCATATGACACATAGTCAACCTATGGAACTCCTTGCCAGAGGATGCTCTGAAGACCAGGACTTAAAGAGGGTTCCAAAAAGACCAAGATAAATTCCTGGAGGATAGGTCCATGAATGGCTATTAGCTAGGATGGGCAAGAATGGTATACCTAGCATCTCTTTATCAGAAGCTGGGAATGGGCAACAGGGGATGGATGACTTCATCATTCCCTGTCCTGTTCATTCCCTTGGGGGTACTTGGCATTGGACGCTGTCTGAACACAGTATACTTAGCTAGATGGACCATGGTCTGACCCAGTACGGCCGTTCTCATTTTTATGGTGCATATTTGAGTTTAAAACTAACATTTTGATAGTATTTGCATTTATAGAGTTTACCAGTTCTAATCATAGGCAAAAGTAGGTGAAGAAGGGTTACAAATACTGTGGAATCCAAACTCCTGATTTAACTGAAATGAATTTTCTTGAACAACTAGTTTTGGCATTTGTTCAGCATTAATAACATGCTGGGCACCACATTTCAAGAAAGATGTGGAGAAATTGGAGAAGATCCAGACAAGAGCAACAAAAGTGATTCCAGGTCTAGAAAACATGAGCTATGAGGGAAGCTTGAAAGAATTGGACTTGTTTAGTTTAGAAAAGAGAAGACTGAGATGGGACATGATAGTAGTTTTCAAGTATCTAAAAAGGTGTTACAAGGAGGAGGGACAAAAATTGTTCTCCTTGGCCTCTGGAGATAGGACAAGAAGCAATGGACTGCAGCAAGGGAGGATTGGGTTGGACATTAGGAAAAACTTCCTAACTGTCAGGGTGGTTAAACACTAGAATATATTGCCTAGGGAGGTTGAGGAATCTCCATCACTGGGGATATTTAAGAGCAGGTTAGACAGACATCTGTCAGGGTTGATCTCAACAGTCCTTGATCCTGCCGTGAGGGCAGGAGACTGGACTCAATGACCTTTCGAGATCCCTTCCAGTTCTATGATTCTATGAACGTCCAAGAGCATACATATATAACTGTGACTCTGTCTCCAGAATTTGACTTTCATTCCTCAATTGGTTTTTAATTTCTAATTTAATTCTTTGCAGTGACTGTTTCTCAACATTTCCTTTTCTGGGCATGTGGGTGGGCTACCTTTAATGCTAATAACTAGGAGTTAAGTAATCTGAGGTTTAAAATAAGAGTGATTAATGGGGCTTTTATAAATGGGAGATACGGTATAATAGCTTTATATTACAGAGAGAGAGAGAGCGTGCAAATCTGCTACCCCAGTCTTCTTACGGTGCTAATCTTCTAAAGCCAAAATAGAGAATCAAGAGCATAAAAATAAAACTTTGTGATTTACATAATTGCGTCTAGGAGAAGTTAATAAAATTTTCATGTAGTGTAATCTGAAAATTGATGCCAATGTTTTAAAATCTGTTACAGGCACTTTCTGACTAGTTTTGTGTCATCTGCGCATTTTGCCACTTCACTGTTTACTTCTTTTTCCAAATCATTTACGAGTATGTTGAACAGGATTGGTCCCTATACAGACACCTGGGGGATACCACTATTTACGGCTCTCCCTTCTGAAAACTGTCCATTGTTTCCTGTCTTTTAACTAGTTATCAGTCCATGAAAGGACCTTCCCTCTTATCCCATGACAGCTTACTTTGCTTAAGAGTCTTTGGTGAAGGACCTCGTCAAAGGCTTTCTGGAAATCCAAGTACACTATATGTACTGGATCCCTCTTTCCCGCATACTTGTTGACCCCCCTCAAAGATTATAGTAGATTGGTAAGACATGATTTCCCTTTACAGAAACCATGTTGACTCTTCTCCAACAAATTAGGTTCATCTATGTATCTGACAATTTTGTTCTTTACTATAGTCTCAACCATTTTTCTCGCTTCTGAAATTAGACTTACCAGCCTGTAATTGCTGGGATCACCTCTAGAGCCCTTTTTAAAAATTGGTGTCCCACTAGCTATCCTCCAGTCCTTTGGTACAGAAGATGATTTAAATGATAGTGTACAGACTACAGTTAGTAGTATTGTAGTTTCCCATTGGAGTGCCCTCAGAACTCTTGGGTGAATGCCATCTGGTTCTGGCAACTTACTGCTGTTTAATTTATCAATCTGCTTCAAAACCTCCTCTACTGACACCTCAGTCTGGGACAGTTCCACATATTTGTCAGATACAAAGCATGGCTCAGGTTTGGGAATCTCCCTCATGTCTTCAGCCATGAAGGCAGATGAAAAGAATTCATTTAGTTTCTCTACAATTGCATTATCATCCTTGAGTGCTTCTTTAGCATCTCAATTGTCCAGTGTCCCCGCTGGTTATTTAGTAGCCTTCCTGCTTTTGAAGTACTTCAGAAAAAAAAAAGCTACTTCTTTTTGAATCTTTGGCTAGCTGTTCTTCACATTCTTTTTTGGCCTTCCTAATTATATTTTTATACTTCGTTTGCCAGAGTTTATGCTCCTTTCTGTTTTCCTCATGGGTATGTCTAGACTGCAGAGTTTCCTGGAAAAACTCTGCCACGTCCAAGGAACTCATCTACTTTCCTGAAACTTTTTTTGGAAGAGCAGACGTGGGGTTTTTCGGCATCCCTGTAAACTTCATTTTATGAGGAAGAAGGGATGTTCCAAAAAAGGGTTTTTTTCTGACATTTGGCCCAGTGTAGATGGGCCAAATGTCGGAAAAGCCTCTTCTGAAAAAAGAAGCGGAAAAAGATACACAAATTGAAGTTTGCAATTTGCGTATCTTTTTCCAGAAGCACTGTGTCGTCTAGACTCAGCCTCAGATTTAACTTTCACGTTTTAAGTGATGCCTTTTTGCCTCTCCCTGCTTCTTTTACTTTATTTAGCCACGTTGATGCTTTTTGATTCTCTTTTTATGGTTTTTTTAAAATTTCTGGGTATACATTTTAGTTGAGCCTCTATTATGGTGTCTTTAACCAGTTTCCATGCAGCCTGCAGATATTTCATTTTTGGCAGTGTACCTTTTAATTACCAGTTAACTAACCTCCTCATTTTTGTGTTGTTTCCCTTTCTAAAATTAAATTCCAAAATGTTAGGCTTCTGTGGTGTTATTTCTGTCATGAGGATGTTACATTTAATTATATTATAATCACTTTTACCAAGTAGTTGAGCTACATTCACCTCTTGGACTAGATCCTGTGCTCTATATAAGACTAAATCAAGATTTGCTTCTCCTCTGGTGGGTTCCAGGACCAGCTGCTCCAAGAAGCAGTCATTTAAGGTGTCAAGAAACATTATCTCTGAATCCCATCCTGAGTCTATATGGGGCAAGTTGAAATCCCCCATTATTATTGAGGGTTTTTTTTTTTATTTCAATGTCCTCACTGAGCATTTCACACTATCGTAGAATCATAGGGTTGGAAGAGACCTCCGGAGGTCATCAAGGCCAACCCGGATCCTGGTTAGGTGGTCCCTAACATATCACTACTACTATATTATTTTGAGCAGAGTGGGTAACCTTTTTTTTGGTTGGGTGCTACTGAATCCCAAGCAAGTAGATTTTGTGTGCTCTAGCCCCAGTGCAGGCTCCCCAATGTTGCGGGGGAGGGCGAGGAAGGGTCCCAAGCCTCGGGGGCTGGATCCAGGCAAGCTGTGGGCCACAGGTTCCCCATGTCTGATTTAGATAATGGAATTACTATCCATAGAGATTCATTTAAGATTTTTACTTTATTTGATTCTACATTTCTTGCACATTTAGTGCCACTCCTCCACCAGCACAATCTGTTCTGTCCTTCTGATGTATTTCATACCCTGGTATGACAGTGTCCCATTGATTTTTCTTATTGCACCATGTTTCTGTGATGCCTATTATATCAATATCCTCTTTTAATACATGACACTCTAGTTCACCCTTATTATTATTTAGACTTCTAGCATTTGTATATAAGGACTTTAAAAACTTGTCACTTTTTAGCCATGTTCCATTACATGATGTAACTGAACGAGACTCTTTCTCGTCTGACTGTTTCTGATCAGATCCTACCTCTATTTTCTCAGTTCTAGTTTTCCGGACTATATTTGGTTTTTGTTATCATACCTGGTATAGAGAACAGATATGCCTTGAATGGTTAATCACTATTAATTCCTCTCGACAGTCAAAAATTCAAAAATTTATCCATCTTCAAATGGAAAGTAAAGTCAATAAGACAATGGCTCCCATCCTGTGAAATGCTTTGTCCAAGTATTGCTTGTTAGCACTAAAGTGGTCTTGCTCAAAGAGGACTATGCTAGTGTGAATGAGAACATTGAAGTTTGCACCTGCAGCATCCATACAGGAGAATTACAATGTAGCACTTTGCTGAGGACTGCATTTGCGGAACCTTTAACCTGAATTGTGAAGTAATGTAGACATGCCCTAAAACTCAAATTGGGCAAACACCCTATTATCCTAAGAAATACACATTTTCACAACAAATTATGAAATATACATGTGTTTGCCTTGTAAATCAAATATACCATGTGTCCCATCCAAATTAGAAGCTGCACATTTGTTTGCCTTGTGAGTCAAATTTACATCTCTTGATATGTGAATAGTATCTTATTGCCCTAACTGTACACACGAATTTCATATTAATCAGAAAATATATGAAGTATGGTTATCAGAGATTTTGTTAGTTTTAATTGTAAATAATTGCACTCTAGAAATAATATAAAGTTTATGGTGCATGGAAGAGGACTATTAAAAATATAAACCAGATTATAATTTTGGATTAATAAAAGAGATGGCCTAAAGTGCGATATCCCAATTGGATGGGCTAATGCTGAAATGAAATCTTTGAAATGAATCAAACATAAAAAGCTTCCGATAAGAAAAGGATTGAAGAAATCGGTTATATGTTAGTTCCATCTACTGGACAATAGTGGAAGCACCAGAGAGCGGAAATCTGAGTCCTCTGGCATGTGTCCGATAGAAATCAGGGAATGGCCCCCTCCAACAAGTCCTATAATTGAGGTATGTAAAACCGAAGTCCCCATTTTGGCCCCTGAGGTTGACTGAATTCATGAGGAATCTGCAGTGTCCCCAGTGTGGCTGATGCCTAGACCAGCTATGTCGAAGGGTTCTCTCCCCACCTCCCATTAAAAAGCCTTAAGACTAGGTGGCAAAATTTGATTTCAAATATAATTTCTCCTTTTATTCTTGAATATAAATATTTTGCTCGGTCTCTACCGAGGAATACTGGGGGTGTGAACAATAGGTTAGGTGTTAAAGAAGGTGATGCTCCACAGGAAAAGTAATAAATCTTGATGATTTGCATTGGTCATTGATGTAACTGCTGAGCTACAACTCTGTTGATTGTATATTGATGTGGTTCTGCATGAATGAATAAATTAATTTGGTTAAGAATTTGAGAAATACCATTGAAGTTAAGTCTCTTGAAAATAACCTAGTGTTAAATTAGTAAGCGAGTGTTCTCTGAACTAAATAACACATAATCTTATTGGCTTCCATTCTAATATTGACTATAACAATCATCTCATTAGCAGACCTCATCTGTTGGATTTGAGCTCTAAAACTTAACTGGCACCTCAAGTGACTATATTCCATGTCTATCTCGCTCTATACAATTGAAATATGAAAGTGGAAAGTAGCCTTATGTATAGGATCCAGACTAAAAATAGAAATATGCATGTGGTTTGCCAGGGATGCAATTGCTAGTATGCATGTGGAGTGCTATGGGACTGAAATGACAGCTTTCTTGGCTTAAAGATTTGATACCTATATTGTCTGCACATGGAATCAAGATATAACGGTGAAATGTGTTGGATGTATTGCTGTTAGGTGGCTAACTTTAAATAGCTCTCCGGTGTCTACTAATTCTGCTACTGCAATCCTGAGAGATGCTGTCTCCTCCTTATCTGTGCGTGCATCTTGTCTTGACCTCAAAAGGTCCTAGGCTAGAGGACTGAAGGTGGCATGTGGTGTCACAGGTGCTGGTGTTGTCAGATATTCCTGTAGCTTCATGAAGTCTCTCAGCTGCCTTTCTGATTAAAGAATAATCCCCTGCTCTTTAATTTCAGAGATTATTATCCTACTGTCATTAGAAATGGAAGGCAGTAGGAGGGCATGCTGTCCATATCTCACCAGTGAAAAATTGTATGTATTTTCTGTTCTCACTTATGGGTAGTTGGCCTAGATGACTTCCTGAGACCTCTTTCAACCCTAATCGTCTATCATTCTATGGAGGACAATTAATTCGCATCATTAGACGGTCCCTATGTATGAAACTGAACATTGATAAGTTTTACTCTTTTATTTTTTACAATTAAAACTCCAGGTTATCCATGAAACCCCATTTCATGGGTAGGCTAATTTCAAAACATTTTGCGGCTAGGCTAATGATCTACATTGGCTGTCGTGTGCCAGTTACAGTGTTCCAAGAGTTGCACGGTCTCCCAGTCAAGTATTGCTGAAATAAATAGCTCTCTTTGGTATATTAGATATTTGTGTAGGGCCATTGGTGTGCACAGCTCTTTACAGGAACAGAGATCTTAGATGTTAATCTAATGCATGTAAAATACAGGTCTAATTGTACAATTCTTGCTGTTGAAGTTGTTGGGAATTAAGGCTGAAGAAGGTCCATCTGGGATGAGTAAACACGAAGGGAAGAGAGATGTTAATATACTGATAGAACTGGAAGGAATTTATATGATACTACAGGTTGAACCTCTCTAGTCCAAAATCGAGACCTGAGTGGTGCTGGACCATGGGAGGTCATTCTTTTCTTCACACCATTACCAACTCTTTCACAGCTTAGTAGACTCTTAGAAGACATTGGGGGTAAATTAGAGCTAAAAAACAGCACAGAACACTGAGAGCCAGAACTTGTGGCTGTATGCAAACATTATGGAACTGCAGGAAACTTGATAAATGAATATCTGGCTAACTAAAATCATGCCAGACCACAGATGTTGCCGGACTAGAGAGGTTCAACCTGTATTCAGTAAGTTGCATGACCTTATTTCTTGTGTCTTTTGACTATCCTCTGAGTACTGCTCTGATAGTATTTGGTTCTTTCATTATTGTCCATGCTCTTTACAAAATGAGAGGTGTATTTTCTTTAGGGGTCCATCCAGATCTTAAATTGTTCCAGGGCTTGCCAGAGCTCAGCCCTGCCTCCTCTAGTATTGGCACCTCATCGCTCCGGCACCTATGGGCTTGTCATGTATGTTATGAAAGGAAAAGAAATTGCTTGAGCCCCCAGTACCTCTTTCATTGCATAGAAGGAAGTGGGTACAAGCCATGAAGAAACACTTCTGTGAATGGCAGGGAACTCGGCATTTCAGTTTTGAACACCAAGTCAGAGCTGAGTGTGGCTTTTTAACTGCTCGTTGGCGTCTGGCTGTGGATGGGCTGAAGGGTTTTTATTTGACGAGATAGATGTCAAGAATCTTGAAGGTCACGTCAGGACAGGCACTATAAACCTAGTCCAGACGGCAGATATGGTAATTCAGGATGCTGTGCTGATTCCTATCAGCCATATGGCCAGCTAAGATAACTAAAGTCCTTTTCCTATTCACAAGGTGCATAGAGTCATAGTGATTCTAATCAACCTTTCAAAGGCGAGGGGAGACCTGCTACTTGCCTCAAAAACACCCCTTTGGAGAGCCTGAGTTAGAGGCATTGTGGCCTCATGGTAAACATCGTAAATATTGTTCACTTCCTGCATTCTCCTCCTGACACTTGCAAAAGCAGCTGTGCCTCTGGGAAATCCACAGCCCAGGACAGTAGTGTAGCGTAGGCATTAAGTGGAGGAGTAAACAGCAGAATCCCGCAAAGTCACAATTCTCCGCTTGTGTCATTATTACTAGTGAGATGATCCCTACTGCTGATCTGAACTGGCGTTGCAGAGAGAACTGTGATTCCACAAAGAGCAACATGTCTGATGGCAGTTGAGGAATAAATGGCAGGAATGGATGAACTTCAGTAGCGAGGAGCTTGTTTTCTTGAAATGCCCTTAGTCATGGCAATAAAAATAGAGAATAGCGCACAGAGGAAACACTTCTGTCACCCCATCATCTCCCTCCCCCTTCACAGAACAATCAGCAGATTGGTTTCTAAGTGATTTTTGTTTTGATTGTCATTAAGGCCTGAGTAGCCCGTAAACACAGCCAAACGCAGTTCAATTGTATGCATAATTGTCTATTCATGCTGTAAATATCACTGCAAGGAAATTGGCGTTCCGTGCATGCTATTTTCTACTTGCCTCAACAAATCGCCTTATGAGTTGGGATGAAACAGATGGGGTTGAAAAAGCATATGAGTGGCCCCTGACACCATATAGCCTTGGTCTTATGGAAAATATTCTGCATGATCAATGCTTTGGGGTTAAGATGGGCCAGGGGTGTCGAAAGCAGGCACTGTTGCCTTGGGCCAGATTTTCAAAGCTGTTCTGCACCCAGATCTTAGCGTGAAACTTTTGGCCAGACTTTCAGAAGAGCTGTGCAGCCTAGGCACCCCCATTATGCACAATTCTTCTGAAAATCTGGGTCTTGTCATGATGTTTTCATTGGAGCAGACCTCTTGAAAATCAAGCCCTGTTTATGGTTTGCTCTTCTGGAGCTTCTGCATTCGATTTTCCTGAATTGAGCCCATGACGGATGGCTGCCCCTACACTTACACATAGTCTGCCAACCTGTCTTATCCTCTAATGCATGAATGGACAGGGAAATATTCGTGGCGCGGCTGTACATATGTACAGATGTTTTGCTACCCGGAGTTATGGGCTCTGGTAGGAATGCAGGGCTTTCTCATGTGGAAGAGTTTGGTGCTTTGTATGTCCTCAGTGCATCTTCACACAATCCGGCAATGTTGGTAACCCCACAAAGCTGCAAAAGTTTTTTGTGGTATGTTCTACTCTTTCAGTAGGCCTGTCTCCAAGAAAGATGCATGGGACCTTGTTTATAATCTAGCATCTCTGGCATTACATCACAAACTGAATTAACCAGTGTTCTCACATTGGCTAGTATTTGATTTACCTAATTTTGAAACTGCCCAGTCATGCAGGTATTTTAGAACAGTCATTTCAGAAGCTGTTTGATTTCACAATGACAATGAAACTTTATGAAACCATATTGAATGTTACATACTGGGGCATGAATTGTTTATGCCACAGTATAAAATGGCAGAAAGAGAGTAATCTATTCTAACAATCTTGCTCAATACCCAGATATACAGTGCATTTGCCGCTTGATCAAGTTAAAAACAAAAGTCTGACCGACAGCAAGAAGTAAGCAAAACCACAAATGTGATACTCGCATGACACAAGCATTCTGTGAGATAGAACTGTCTTTCTGCCATGTTAACTGTTTCATAATCTCCAGTGGTGGTTATTACATGGCATCTATACATTTTGTTTCCGTATTTTGTTCTTCTATGCAGGTACTACATTCACAGTCCTATAAATTAAATTTCTATGAGTTGCATTTTAGCTGAAGTGAATCAGGTGTACTTTTTTTCAAAAAAGGAAAAAAAGTATGTGTATTTTTATTCAGAACTAACACCTATTTGACCAATTCATCTCTAATGTTACCTTATCACTGTCAGAGGAGTTAAGCCAGTGATGAATTTGGCCCATGGGATCAGTTTATTTCTAGTAGTTGTTTTAGCTTAAGATCTACACTGTGCAAAACCTCTCTCATATGTTTCACCTTCATAGTAAACAGCATTTTAATATCCTGCCTAATGACTTATCAATAACCATAGCAACAACAAAGCATAGAACCAACAGTTGGAATTACTTTTATTTAAGTCACATCACACAATATGTCAGTACCACTAAAATGGACCTATTCCCCTACCAGGGAATATGAACAATTTCTGACCGTGACCCTAATGAGCAATTTCCCTGTAGGAAACAAAGTAATTTCTATAAAAACTGATTTTAAAATGTACTTACAGCTACTAAAGCCTGAGAGATAATGCTGCTTATTATGGACTTTATGTAATTTTTTTAAACTCCACTCCACTTAAAGGTAATTATGTATAGCAACAGTAGAAGGCAAAATATAGAGCAATGGTACAATCTAAGCTTCTGTTTCTCAATTCTTCAGTCTTTTTCAGATACTCAGCCTCGGTATTTTTCTCTTACCCCTCAGATAGCTGAACTTAAGGGCTGGGTAACACATATTAAAATAAGTATTTATTCCAACAAGGAATCAGGTGCTGAATAATTTGGCATTTTGGGTCCAGATATGTTTCTTCTAGATAATTATTGAGTCTTTATTTTTTCTCATGTTTTCTGAAACAAGCTGATTACTGGACCATTGATCTACTGAGTTCTAAATAGTAACCTCTTATTCAGAAGACTCTGAAACAATTCTTGCTGCAAATGTGGTTGAGCCTCAGGTGATATAAATTGGATAGACCCGGATAGACCCCAATCAGAGAATGTGTGCCAATTATTATTTTTTACAAATTTCTCTTGATGTGACTGACAGAGAGTGGCATATATCGTCAGAATTTACAGTTCTTTTAGGATGGCCTCCGAAATCACTAATTATCTGTGAAAATCTTGGCCTACATATTTTACCCAAGAGACAGAATGAGTGAAAAAAGCATCTGACACATACCCGAGGAATGTCTGAGACAGTGTGAATTCTTCCAAATTTTTGACATACAAAAGATAAACACAAGGTTTCATCAGAGCTGGTGAGAATTTCTGATTCACTGCTGGCACAATGATATGCACAATAGATCAGTGTGTTGTATATGCTACTGTGAAAATCATTAGCACACTTGATTCAGAGGGGTACCAAAATTAGTCTGCAACTGGGAAAACTTAAAAAACAGCAAATAGTCTTGCAGCACCTGAGAGATTAACAAAAAATGTAGATGGTATCCTGGTATCATGAGCCTCCGTGGGCACAACCCACTTGTATCAAGAACTTCTAATGTTTCAGTGACTGTCTCCGAAGTAAGTAAACAAAAGAAAATTCTTACTCCTCTGTGTTCTAGTGCCCAGTGTAACATACGGATTTGTGTTGCATGTCAAGATAATTAAACTGATGAGCTCTTCTTGAAAGTGATACAGCCAACTCAATTGTCCGACATAGTTCGTGAATCTGCTCAAACGTTCCAAATGAAAAGCAGTTGAAGATAGTCCCACTCATAAACATAGTGGGGATCTGCCAGGTAAGGTGTACTGAATGATGCTCATGCTGGGTAAATTAAGGCTTATAAAATAGTCAAAACATCTCTCTCATTCTCTCTCTTTTTCTTTTTTTTGGCTTGGAAAAAAAAAGTTCTTTCTAACAAAGCTCAGAGAATCTTGTCTCTCCTACCACGGGGCGCCCCTGTTCTTCCCTAATTAGAGAACAGATGGCTCCAGTCTTGTACATGCTCCTTATTTTACACAAGTTCTTTGTGATGAGAAAGAAAAGTGGCAAAGGGTTTGGTCTGGTAATTGTTAAAGCCACCTGGTATGGGGACCTTGGTGGATGCATTGCTTCTCTTCTGTGGCCGTCCATGTAGGAGGCATTCTGAGCCTGGGTCCTTAGAGGGTGAGACTGGGGAAGACCGCCAGTGGTGCTTACAACACACTACTCCAAGGAACATGCCGGGCTGAGGGGGGGGGAGCAGCCAAGGCCCTGTTGCCTTGTACACCAGCCACTATCAACTGGTTTTCATCAGCAGAGCATTGGCCACATTCATTTCAGCAGGTAAAGCTAGCTGTTACTCTTCCTGCCCTAGTGCACGGTCTACTTCATGTTCTCTGTTATCATAATGCTTCCCTCAGGGACTGTATGAGTACCCATCTCTCCGTTCCTTCCCTCAAATGTTACAGATTTCCTTCAGTTCTTATGCAGCAATTTAGCCCCCACAATTCTAACTTTGTCCATTTTCTATAGGGCCCTTAAAATGGTTAACCAGTTAAATGATCATGCTTAACCAGTTAACCTTTTAACTTTGGACCTGCTGCCCAACCTACTGCAGCCATGAGGTCCCATGTGACCATCGCATCCTGCGGTGGCCATGGAGGTTCCACCACCTGGCCCTCCTCCTCACTGTGGCTGGGGCTGGTCTGGCGTGTCTGGCTGCCACCGGATTTCACCAGCAAGGCCCAGTTAACCATTTAACTGGTAAGCATACCAGAAGTCTTGTTTTTACTGGTAAGCTTATTGGTTAACCATTTCACACCCTTCATTCGCTACATGAAGCACAGTCAGTTTTATTATACACTCCCACACCCCTCCCGGGTGTGTCACTCAAAAATGGCAGTGTCCATTCAGCTCTAGTTGAAACCAAATGGTTTCTTCCGGGCCAAGACCAATGTGGAAAGCTTTAGCCTGAAAGGAAGTGGAATGAAATCATTCATAAACAACTGACAAAAAGCAGCTGGAATCAAAGCTGGAAATCCAGGCTGGCCTGCAGTGTGTTCTACCTACAGAAGTCATAATGATGCAATCTAACACGTTATTCCTAAGGTTCCTGGAATGTGCTGCAGACTCTGTTTTTTCTTCCTGTTAAAATTGTAAATGAATATTTTAGAATTTACTGCAAAGCTGCCAATTAAAATGGACACATTCATGAAACCCTTTGGTGTCATACAATCTAGTAGCCATATGCTTTGTCATGCACTGTGGTACAAACCAGTTTGATTTCAGACTAATGACAATGGACCTCAGAGCTCTCTGCAGTCAGGGGACTTGTGCAGTGTTTTAAATAGCTGTCTGAATGCTCTAACCACTTTGTGGCCTCTGATTGTGAGAAAAGCCCAATACCCAACATGATTGCTTTTGAAAATCTGGCTAATTGGTGCCTAATGGAGGTGAGGCCGAATTCACTTGAAAATCTGGTCTGCTGAGTGTAGCTCTAGTGATAAAGGTGTGTTTTTTGGAAGTGAAAAGTCCTGGGCTGTCTGTCCTTGGTTACTTGTGTCTACTTATGGTCTGAAGATGCTTTACTTTGATGTACAACTGTTGTATTTCAAGACCTGGGAAGTCCAAGTGCCCAGGGCAAGATTGTTCTAGGTAGGAGTGGATTCTGTCCATAGAATTGATGTTGCTCTTGTTTTGTACCTGGTATGCTTGGGCAGACTGTGTTTTTTATACTCCCACGAAGGTCTCTGATGTTACTGTAGTGCCAAAGTCTTCTCTGTGCTTTCATTTAGTATCCAGTAGGGAACTCCCGGTCTTTTAGTCATTCCCCATGCATTACTGTGGTGGTTTTTTAAAATGTATCTGACAGGGCTAAGTAAATCTGTATCATCTCTGTATAAAAAGGACTTTTGACGACAGCCAAGGGACAAGCCCTGTGGCGATCAACATTCTGGTACGTGTTTTGAGTACCGATGTGTTCTATCTGATTAGGTGGTACTAAAACAAATTGTGTTTCAGAGAGAGACACCCAGCTCAAACCCTGGTCAATCAGTTCTTCAGTATCCACACCTCTGACTGGAATGCAACACAGTAAAATAAAATCCGGCCCTATTTTGACATTGGTTAATGGCACCGTAGGAATGCACGGTGCTATGCAAATAGATCAGAAGGGTGCCCTTGGACAAAGAGTAGGAAAACTAGGTTAGCCAACCAACAGGCAGAGTACTCGCAAGGGAGGACCCTGAACAAAGGGGAAGGGAGAAGTATCTGCACTTTAAAAGCTTATTCGGGGCTGCTCGGGACCTCCGATCCTGGGCTATTTGACAGTTAGTGATGAATTCTGGAGCGTAATGCAGGAAAATAGATCATAGTCTTTGGCTCACCCAGCTGGCCACCAGAAGCAATACAATTAAGACTGAAAAATGATATGACACAGAAGCATTCGCTCATAAAGATGGCTTAGTGTTCGTAGCCAGAGAACAGTTTGTACTAAAACTAGGTTTGCCAGATAGTTTCAACAAAAATACCAGACACGCTTGATGTTACATCACAATCTACATTACATCTTATTTAGAAAATACCGGACATTTATATCTTCTCACTTATATTTTCTCAATTTGTTTCCCGAACAGAAAGCTCAAATACTGGACTGCCTGGTTCAAAACCAGCCACCTGGCAACCCTAACTAAAACCCTCTTCACCTGTACGGGTGCTTGGCATTAGCCTCTGGTTTCTTTCACAGGGAATTAGGCTAAAATCAAATGTCAGCCATTACTGTGTCATAATGGAGACCATGCAGAAAGGGCTCTCGGTGTCAATCAAAACTGGCCGGCCCCATTAGGAGCGCAAGTCTCTCTGAACATTTATAGGCCTGAGGCTCCGAAGGGCCTTTTTGGAAAAAAGAGCTTTGGTTTCTCAGAGCTTGTTTGCCTGGTGCACCAGAGGCAGGTGAATTCTGGTCCACACCAGCGTGTTGCACTAACTAGTGTGTGTGGACCACACTGCCTCCTCCCCTCCCCCTGCACATGGGCTGACACAAGTCACCGGCCAAAGCTCGGCCTCTCATCAAAGCCCAGCATGCCTGTTGTGTGGGGCTGGCATCGCTCTGAGCCCTGTCCGTGGCTGGCATTGATGGTAGTCCAGTCCCGGTTTTTCCCTGTCCCCCCCACAGGGCTGGTATCACCACTTGCCTACCTGCATATTGTTCTTGCCCCACGAAGGGTGCATGCTTCACTTTTTTGGCTGAAGTGGGTATTTCTCCATTTGATCACTTGGCAAGAACATACCTGTTACCCTACATGTCAGGCACAGGGTATCCAAGGTCACATTAGCGGCTCAGGCTGAGGAATCCGAATCAGAGCTGACCAACCTATTCAGGGTGGCATTAGCCAGTTCTCTGGGCATAGGATGCAGAGGCTTTAGGGTACGGGTGCGGAACCTAAGGCCCAGGGGCCAGATGCGGCCCCTGGCTTGCCTGGATCTGGCCCCCCAAGGTTCTGGGTCTGTCCCCCACAACACTGGGGAACCCATGCTGGTACTCCAGGTCCCCCACCATCCAACAGTGGGACTGGCACACACAAAATCTACTACGCTGGGCCCTCCTTAGGCTCCAGTGTGCAAGGGGAATACGGGGAGTGTCTTTCTGCTTCTCAGTTGGGGGCCACATCAGTGAGGTTTGGGTTTTGCTTGCAAAGAATGTATACACTCGTGTTTCACCATAGTGTAGACAAAGCCACAAAGTACTACAGGACTACTCGCTGTTTGTAAAGTTACAGATTAACACGGCTACCTGGCTGAGACTTTTATAGTATCTGTTGCTATACTATACCAATGTATCAGTACATTCTTTTATGAAAGCTTGCAATGTTATGAACTTAATGGTCATTATGAGATATGTATATGGTTTGGGGAGATGAATCTATGGATTTATGTATCTAGAATAGTATCCTCCTGGCTGGTACTAATATTCCAGTACACAAGGGGCAGCAAGGGACACAAATCTAACTTCAAAAACTATTGTCCAACTAGGCAAAAAACCCAATGGTGGATCATTAGAATTAATGGGAAAACAAAGAAACAACTTGAAACTGTGAGGAAAACCACAGTCTCTGGAAAACGAAGGCTTTGTCTACATGACAGAGCTTTTAGTGACACAGCTGTGTTGCTAAAAGTCAGGCACAGTAGCTGTTGTTTGTTGGCAAAATACTTCCATCCCCGACGAGTGATGTTCCTGTTGTCAGCCGGAAAGCGCTCCTGCCAAACAACGCACTGTTCACGCTGGTCCTTGCCATGGCAAAACATTTCTCTTGGCGGGGAGGTGGGTTAGCACCTGTGAATGACAAAAGTTGTGGAGTTCAATTTGTAGTGTAGACATCGCCTTAGAGAGAACGACGTTTCCACCGCAATGCCCTGAAGCGGGTGAAGTTCATGAAGCGCTGGATTCCCTCAGAAACCCTGGGAAACCGATCAGAGGCCATAAGTAACTTGTATTAGAAAAGGGAATTCTGCTCACAGAGAAGTGAGAAGCCTGAAATTGCGTCTTTGTTTGCATTCTGTCACTTGTGTTTTGCTTTTATTCACTGTTTCCATCTTTGGAGCCATGATTTATCTGTTCAACATTTTTGTTTATTTTTACCCCCAGCAGGTCTCCATTGGGCAAATGGTGTGGAGTGAATGTGCTAACATTAATTGACAGCCGAGGGGCTCTTTTCACACCTTCAGGGTGATGAATTAGAGATGAGAAACCTGGTCACAAGGAACTCAGGGCAGATGGATTTGAGGAGACGCGGAGCCAGAAGGGCTGTTGGGGTCTCCCCGCAAGAAATGTCTCGGCTGATGGATGCCAGAGTAAGACCTTTATGCTCGTAGGCTGGCTACTGGTGTCAGGGCTTGGAGCTATAACAACACAGCATTAAGTCACACAATGACACAGGCCATGGCAGATGGTGACAAAAACCCTTGGTGGACTGGGAGATCCCCAAAACATCACAGAGACCACGCTAGCCTAGCGGGGTAGGAAAGTGAAGTTAGGAAACCTTAAGGCAGAGTAGGGGACCTAAGGCCTGGGGGCCGGATGCGGCCCCCTGCTTGCTTGGATCTGGCCCCCAAGGCTTGGGCCCTCCCCCAGCATTGGGGTGCCTGTTGGTGCTCTCCAGCCCCTCTGCTGCCACCACTCTCCCCCCCCCCCCGCAGTGCTGGAGCACACACAATCTACTCGCCTGTGCCCCCCAAGGCTCTGGCTGTGTGAGGGGAATGTGGGAAGTGTCTTTCTCCCCTCAGTCAGGAGCCATGTCAGAGAGGGTGATTTTTTGTTTCTTCTCACTTGTGTGTGGCTCCCAATTGATTTTTTTTTTCTGTGGGTCAACGGCTCCCGACCCAAAAATTTTTTCCCGCCCGAGGTAGAAATAGGGTTGCCAGATGGTTTCACCGAAAATACCAGACACACTTGACGTTACATCACAATCTACATTACATCTTATTTAGAAAATACCGGACATTTATATTTTCTCAATTTGTTTCCCAAACAGAAAGGTCAAATACTGCACTGTCTTGTTCAAAACCAGACACCTGGCAACCCTAGGTAGAAAGGAGGAGAAGGTGGAGCTTTGAGAAGAGCTGCTGAGCTAACCTAAGAAAAGACTCCAACAAAGCAACTCTAGGGCCATGAGAGGAGTACAGCATAGCTTTGATTTCTGGGCTACACCACTGCAGGGACACATCGGTTCTGCACAGAGGTGTATGATGGTCACAGGGGCCTTTTGTATACTCTGGTCTTGAATGTATTCAGCAGTCGATTGTGTATGTTTAATCCCCTTGGAACTGGGAGCAGTTTCTACAGACTGGGATCCCAGGAGACCCACATAGCTTATGAGAACTTCTGGCTGAAATTGGGGCCCTAATAAAATACAGAGCACTTGAGATTTGTCTTTAATGTTCTCACTTTGTTTTCTTCCCAACTCTTTCTGCAAAAATATGTTCCAGTGCATCGGATGACTAAGTCAGTTTTCTTTTCTGCATGAACGTGCAAGTACTGCAGAATTCCTCTCATTTCATTTCTCTGTTTGGGAGTTAAAGTTGTATTCAGTGTTGCTGTAGCCTTATCTGTCTCAGAGGCACAAGCTGGGTGAGGTAATGCCTTTTGTTGGACCACCTCCTATTGGTGAAAAAGGTAAGTTCATCTTCAGGTCTGGGAAATGTATTCACTGTCACCACTAAATACAATGGTGACCCCACTGTATAGCTGCTATAGCAGGGATGGGCAACCTCTGGCCCAGGGGCCATATGTGGCCCCTGGCTTGCCTGGATCTGGCCCCTGAGATTCAGGGGCCCCCTCCGGCATTGGGGAGCCATGGGGCTGGAGCACACAAGTCTGCTAGGCTGCGAGGGGCAGTGAGGGGAGTGTCTTTCTCCTTCTTAGTCAGGGGCCATGTCATGGAGGGCTTTTCTGCCTGTGGGTCAGCAACCCTGACCCAAGAACTATTCCCCACCCCTGTGCTACATAGGGTTGCCAGATGGTTGAAAGAAAAATACCGAACACCACCACCCCCAAAAAAACCACCAGGAAAAAATTCTGTTGGAAGGGGGGAAAAAGAGGGGGGCATTGCTTCCCCTCGGTCTTTTGGCCCACAGCCGTTTTATGCCGGCAGCCTTGGGGAACCAGGTAACCATGGGGGCTGGGGTCAGGGGGCTGGGGGTGTTGGGGGCTGGGAGGGAGTCGGGGGGAGGATGGGCGCTGAGTGTTTGTAGGGTTGCTAGGTACCCGGCATTTTCACCTCCTGGCGGGGGAAAAATTCAGAAAATACCAGACATTTCAGGTGTCCGGTATTCTCTGAATTTTTTTACCGGACAGGAGGCGAAAATACCAGACACCTGGCAACTCTACAAACCCACATTTCAAGGGGCCATTCCAGGTGAAATGTCTTTTTAACACTCCGGTCATAAGGGGACCTCTCCCCCCCCCCCCAAAAAAAGCTGGGAAGGTAGTTAAATCAGTTATGGGCGGTTGTAATAAGATTTTAATCCAGGGTCTTTATTCCAGTATCTAGCAAAGTTAGATACCACTACCACTGAAGGTGCTAACAGCTTTCTGAGTGGTATCTTTCCTGTCTCAGCAATCTATCTATTGACTTTGATCTTTATGTGCTTCGGTTTAAGTACCCATTCTCCAAATACTTAATGATGCCCTGTTTCCTCCCACCCCTCCCCCACCTCCTTCCTCTTTCATTTCTCTTCCCCTCTCCTATTTATTTTCAGTTTTCATATCCCCTACTCATAACTCCGGTCATCTGAAGAAGTGGGCTGTGCCCACGAAAGCTCATGATACCATCTACATGTTTTGTTAGTCTATAAAGTGCTACCAGACCATTTGTTGTTTTTAGCAAAGTTATGAATGTCTAAATTCACCTGCATTGTCTCATGATTTAAAGCTGGCATTTTCCTAATGGAAGCAGCTTTAAAAAGCTGAGGATAAAGTCTCAAAAAACAGTGGGATTTTTTTTCCTTACCCAAGAAAGCCTGATTTCCACAGACCAGGCACAAACTATACATCAGTTATAATCTTTGTTATAATCTTTGTTTGCTGACTTGAGTTAGTATATTGAAAAACACCAGTCTTTCAAAGCCACGTAATATAGCTTGTACAATACCAACATGTGACATTTTCATGAGATGGATTCTTGTTGCGGGAATGTTAAATGGAGATATTAACTTTGAAGGGATTAAAGAGGTGGAGGCAATTAAGAAATTTTGGTATTGGCGCATGAATTTCCTGGTGTGAAAAACCTGCTCTAGCCCAAAGATTGGTTACTTGATTCATTCCCCAGTTTCAAGCTGTTTTTAGAAGAACCCTACATGTTGTGACCCCCTAAGTCAGTGGTCACCTACCCTTAGATCAGGATCTACTGGTAGATCTTGGAGCCTTTGACAGGTGATCCTGACAGGTTTGGCTGGGAGGCTGTCAAGTGCCAGCACTTCCTTTGCCCCTCTCAGCACTGCAGTGCTGCTCCTGCCCTCTGCCTTGGGGCTGCCCCCCCTTCCATCTGTGGGGGCCTCCTGCTTGCTGTGCAGGGCATGGGAAGATGAGGAAGGGGGGTGCTGATCTCAGGGTGCCCCTCCCTCCACCCTGTCCTGCATCTCCACAGAGCAGAGGGAGGCAGGAATGGAGACAGTTTGCTGGCTGCTTTTGTGAGCGGTGCAGGGCCAGGGTAGGGGAGAGCCCACCTTAGCCCCCTGCATCACCATCCAGAAGCCACCTGTGGTAAGTGGTGCCCAGCTGGAGCCTGCATTCTGAACACTGGCCTCTGTCCTGAACCCCAAATTCCTGCCCCCAGCCTGATAAAAGTGAGTGAGGCTGGGGGAGGGAAGTTGGAGTGAGCAGGGGCGGGGCCTTGGAGAAGGGGAGGGAAGGAGGCAGGGCAAGGGTATTGGGTTTGAGGTAGATCCTGGATTGCACTTAAATTCAAAAAGTGATCTCATGTGTGTAAAGGTTGGAGACCCCTGCACTAAGTAAAGGGCAGCGATCTTCCAGCGCCCGTCTCACCAACGACCAACGCTTTCCACCGACTCCTACTTGTGCCTGACTGGGGCCTCTCTCTCCAGCCGTGGCAATTCCCTTCCAAGTGGTTTGCAAAACTGTGTGTGTGTGTGTGTGTGTGTGTGTGTGTGTGTGTCTGGCGAGCTGCAGGCCTCAAAGCTGGATCGAAAAGTCGGGCAGCTGAGCCTTCCCAGTGAGAGGCGGGTCATCAGTGAATTCATCTTCCTTTCCCTCGACCGACTTCCTGCAGGCTCGGCCAACACGTTATAATGGGCAAGCCTTCCCCGTCAGCTGGGCTGCGGGTGGGTGACCTTTGATAGAGAGGCGGACCAATGAGGATTGAAAGACGGTCTTTAAATGGTGGGTGGCCGTTTCTATTGGTGGCTCCCATGGAACATCAGACCTCTGGCTGCATTTGGATGGTTAGTCAGTGGGGTCATGCCTCATCCCTTCAGCTTTCCCTCCTGTTACAAAATGATGCAGGGTGTCTATTATTTACTGCCAAATTCTCTTTTTTTCCTGTCTGTTCCAATACACACTTGACCAAAGCGTTATTATTGCTGCACAGGTCACGGAGCGTTGTGGGATTTGGCATCCCACTCTGCTTTGGACAGCTTTAT
Source organism: Pelochelys cantorii (assembly GCA_032595735.1). Classification (NCBI taxonomy): domain Eukaryota; kingdom Metazoa; phylum Chordata; order Testudines; family Trionychidae; genus Pelochelys; species Pelochelys cantorii. The sequence continues at coordinate 37,095,167 of CM064340.1, forward strand.
GGGGTGGCATGCCTGGCTTCTCTACGGAGTTGGAATTATCCATTTCCTGCTATGTAGTTTTGCACGAGACATTTCCCCTTCTGTGGTGGTCTCTTGCGTGTGAGGTCTTGAATGAGTTAAAATAAAGCTGCTTCTCTAGCCCAACTCCCTGATGGCTCAAACAAGAAGCGCTTCTTGGCACAAACAAATTTTGTGCAGTATTTGAAGATTAAAGTTCAAAACGACAGGGAGGAAAAATAAAGCTGTCATCAACCCTTTCATTTTCTCCTTGAACGCTTTACCTTCAAATGCCTTTCACAGTCCACTCAGGCTGAGAAGCGTTTCCTACCTTTTTGAACCTCGACTGCTGAGAGGAGGAAAACAAGGGTCGCTTTTTCTTTAAATAACGTGAGAAATATTGGAGTGAATTTATCTGTCAGAGATGAAAATGCCGCTGTTGTCTCCATTGTAATCCATAAAAATTGGTTTATGGATCCAAAGTCCTTCAGGGAATGTCACAAATCCAAATGATGTGCCCGAGTCTTAGATTTTGCATTTAGATCGGCGTTAGCTGAATGATGTCTTTTAAAAAAAAAAAAAAAAAGCCTAGCCAGGCTGTTCAACGCTGGCTATGCATCCGAGGCAGATTAACAGTTGTAGTTTTTCCATCTAGGTTAGCGCGTAGAATAAATTATGCTCAGGAAATTTGTTGCCGACGTGCCTGTTTTAAATAGCAGAGTAGAGATGTGGGGCTAAGTGTTTCCCGTTGTGGTGCAGAGACAGTCAAGTGGACTCTCTGAGAAAGATGGAGGGGGCGTGACACATCGTCAGCTCAGCATGTGCTCCCAGGATAGCTCTTCAACCGAAAGAGCTGGGAACCTGGGGTGCATAAACAGGGGACTGGATGCTACAAGCATTGGCTCCAGCCACCCAGCGCTCCTGGCCAGCCCTCAGTAGCTCCAGCCTGGGGCTAGGGCACCAGGGCCCTCCCAAGGGGGACTAGGGGTCTCCACTCAAGGTGAAGGCAAAAGCAGCTCCCCTACCCATATCCAAGGCCTCCCCTACCCAGCTAGGGGGCAGCTGTGGGGAGCCACCGAGGACACTCCTCCTGCCCATGGTGCAGGGGGCTCAAGCAGTCCCCAGCCTGTGTCCCCGCCTGCTGGGCTCCCTGCCCACTTGGCAGGTGGAGGGTCTGCGAGGGTCTACAATGGTCTCAAGTCCAGCCGTGCTCTCAGCCAGTGTTCCCTGCAAGCTGTGCACATGGGCAGCTGCTCAGAAGAGATTCAAATGCCACCCTGCTGATTAGCAGAGCACCCACAGCTGGGTTTTTTGTTTCTGCTGGTGGTGCACATCGGCACAGGCCTCGGTGCACATAAAAATTATTCTTCACGTGGATGGAAAAATAATCCGGATATGGACGGAAAAGATTAGAGAGAACGTTGCTCACAACAGCCCAGGCCATGCAGGCCGGTGGCTGGGGCTTTATTTTTTAGTTGGCACCCCAAACCCAGCCACTTCCCAGGGAGCTGGGGGAATGGAACTGCAGTAGGCTACTTTTGACCTAGCTCTCCCTCCCCAGCAACCGGCAGTGTCACCCCAACGAGCAGTGCAGCTTTGGCCCGGAGCATGGCTTTTGGGTGACAAGAGGTTTGTTTATTTGTGCAAGCATGCCCAAACCAGTCACGGTACAGCTGTCTGGGGACTTTCCCTTTTATAGGGCCCCGTTCCCATACCAATAGCAGTGGTTGGAGGGCTGTGCATCTCTGACCCACCTATTCATCTGCTCAAGCCCCATAACTACTAAGGTAGGAAAACTTGTTGCACTACTCTTGCGTAGAATACAGCCATATCCATTCATTAGCATGGTCTACGTGCTGTTCTAATATCATGCAGTGAATATAAAAAGGAGGCCATAGCATTTATATTAAAAAAAAATCCTGCTATGATTATACAAATAATACACATTTAAGTTCTCCAGGTCAATGAATGTATCTTAATCGGCCTATAAAGCAATCTTTACTTTCTTTGCGGTTTTATACACAGCTTTGTATATATTTTGGAAGAGTTAAAACAGGCTCGGGAAAAATGTAATGTTCAGCTCTCCACCTGATGTTAAGTTGTTTTGTTCCCATCATGCCCACCCCCAGACGAAGGCAAGCTTGCATTCGAATGCACCATTTTAATATATATTGTGCAGCGACAATGTTTTTCCATGTCAAGATTTTCAAATGTGTGTAGCTCATTGAACCTTTCCAGGAGTGACAGTGAAATGCTTGACGTGTAGGAGGCATTGAAGTGCAATTCAGTGTGCAGTGTGAGGAGCACGCCATAAATACCCGTCAGGAGCACGGATTACACACCACCTTTCAAAATAAATTAAGAAGTAAATTGAGGATGCCAGACAGTAAGAATTGCCTGTATTAATGGCTGAGCTTTTTATTGTTTGCTTTGTAAAGAATCGATGTGCTTATCTGTTAGATGGCATTGGGTTGATGCAGCTTTCAGTGAGGAAGACTGAGTACTGTCTGAATGAAATCTCTGCTCCAGAGCACAGGAAGGCCCCGATTGATCAGCTTTGTTAGCCATTTATTTGATTAACTGTAAAGGTCTTCTGCCAGCTTAAGCTAATTGTATTTTTTTGGCAATTCCTGTATCTGGATGGAGAGGTCTGCAGGCTCCTAACTTCCCTAATCAATCTAAGGAGGAGAGGTGAAATCCTGTCTTTGAATGCAGACTAGATCAGACTATGAACAGAATCTCGCTCTGCTGGCGGCACTAGGGTGACCCCTGTCCCGCATTAGGGAGGGGGATCCCCAAAGGGAGAGTTCAAGCCCCAGACCTGGGCTGAGTGATTCCAGGAGAGCAGTTGTTTGGGATTCTCTGTGGCACTGGTACGTGCCTGCCTGTGGCTCAGGAGTGGCACCGGCCTCTTCCTGGGGGAGCAGATGAGATGGGCCATAACCTACCTCACCACAAGGCCCTGCCCTCTTCTGTTCCTCTCCACCCTGAGGCCCTGTCCCTGGCCAGGCCAAAAGCCAGATTCTGGGCTATTGTAGGGAGCCCCAGACCCTGAACCTACCCAGGGTGGGGTGGGCCAAGGTTTTTTCTCAGATACCCTGGCCCTACACCCGAAGCAAGTGGTGATCTGGGGCTCCCCAGAGCAGCCCAGCTCCCTGAGTGGCTTTCTCTGGCCTAGAGATGGGGCTGCTGCATGTAGGGTTGCCAGGTGTCCGGTTTTCGCCCGGACAGTCAGGTATTTGTGGCTCCTGTCCAGTTTAAAAAAAAAAAAAAAACAGAAAATACCAGACATGTAAAATGTCTGATATTTTTTGTTTTTCTTGGACGGAAGGCCAATGGGGACATTTTTCCCCTGCCGTGTCCGGTGTGGAGTGTGGGGATTTAAAGGCACAGAGGACCCCCCCTTTTTTTTCCTCAATTTTTTTTCCCCACCACGTTCGGGATTTTTTGTGAAAGTTTCTGGCAACCTTAGCTGCATGTGTTCTACTTTTGCCTTTTGAAAAGGTGGTCACCCTCAGCAGCAGAACAGTTATAACCCATATCAATAGCCAGGATTTAAAATCTGAGAGAAACTTGTAGCAATGCCACAAGATGGAAAGGGAGCCCACTTGAACAGGCCCTTTGTAAGGGATGATTCAGGGGGTTTCAAGTTAAACATGTTCTTAAGTGCTTTGCTTGACTGGGGTTCCAATCTTTTGGGAGTTTCTGGGACTGTATGACCATGGAACTCAAGGGAAGTTCTGCAACTTAGAGCAGGGTTTCTCAAAATGGGCTCTGGGCCCACTCTGAGAGAGCTGCTAACAGGCCGCTCTGGTTTGTTTACTTAATGGCTTCACAGCCATGGAGCCTCGCAGCTCCCGCTGGCTGTGGTTTGCCTTGGCTGCTGCAAGGCTTGGTGGCTGCAGAGCCATTAAGTAAACCAATTGGAGTGGCCCATTAGCAGTTTTCTCAAAGTGATCCACACTACCCTATAGAAAAGGGCAACAAAAATGATGAGGTGTTCGGAACGGGTCCCATATGAAGAGAGATTAAAGAAACTGGGACTTCTCAGCTTAGAAAAGAGGAGACTAAGGGGGGATATGATAGAGGTCTATAAAATCCTGACTGGTATGGAAAAAGTGAATAAGGAAAAGTTATTTACTTATTCCCATAATATAAGAACTAGGGGTCACCAAATGACATGAATAGGAAACAGGTTTAGAACAAACAAAAGGAAGTTTTTCTTCATTCAGCACACAGTTAACCTGTAGAACTCCTTGCCAGAGGATGTGGGGAAGACTAGGACTTCAATAGGGTTGAAAAAAGTGCTAGATGGAGCCATTCGTAGAGGTTAGGTCCATCAATGACTATTAGCCAGGATGGGTAGGAATGGTGTCCCTAGCCTCTGTTTGTCTGGAAATGGGTGACAGGGGAGGTATCACGTGAAGATTACCTGTTGTGTTCCCTCCTTCTAGGACATCTGGTATTGGCCACTGTCAGCAGACAGGATATTGGGCTAGATCGACCATTGGTTTAACCTAGTATGGCCATTCTTATATTCTTACGTTCTTATGATAAAGTTGCAGAAGTGTTTCCATTCTGGGCTGCATCTCAGCAAAATGTTATGGGCCTGGTGCAGGAATCACTTGGGGCATGTTTACACTAGGAAGTTATTTTGAAATAATTTATTTCAAAATAATAATTCCCAAAATAACTATTTCAGAATAAGCATTTTTCTTCATGACAAGCAGGAGTTATTTTGAAATAACAAGCCCAACAAAATAACAGGCTTGGTAGTGTGGACTCTGCTTATTTCGAATTAAGGGGAGTTATTTTGAAATAATAGACTAGGACTTGGTGAAGGTCTCTGACTTGTTTTATTCGGGAGGTCAGACGAGGTGATCACAATAGTCCTTTCTAGCCTTAACAGCTATGAACGCTTGACTCAGTCATGTGCTAACTTTTTCAAACTTTCAGGGTTTTGGCCCAAACTGTTTTGTGATGCACCTGTGTGAATGTTTTGGTTTTGTTTCAGCTCAGTGGTTCAGCAATTTTTTGTGTCTGTATGTATCCAGGGAGGTAATTCACTAAATACTTAAATATACACACAAAAAACTTCATCTAATTTTGAACAGCTCAACAAAAGAAAACATCAGGGTTCGAAGTTGAATTTTAGCATGAAAATAGTCTAGACTAATAAATGTCTCCGTTTGTTCCAGTAACAATAGGTTTTTAATTGGTCAGTTTTATGAGCTTATGATAATGATGAACTAAGCAGAGGAAGTAGTAGTTTATCAAAATTTAATATTCTTGTCAGATGACAGAAATTGGTATCCAGGCTTTCTAGTAGCTGCTGCAACATTCATGGCTTATTCTGCTGCAGAGAGAAATGAGGAATTATGGATCTGTCTGGCAGTGACTCCATACGCTTGCATCCTGCAGTGAGCTCTGTGTGCATGTGTGTGTGATCCTCTGGTGTGCTGTGTTGACTTTGCACAAGTAGTTAACATATCAGACTCTTAGAGAGCCCCCCCCCGCAACCCACAAAATCAGATAAGGATCGAAGGCACCAGGCCAGGCTTATTGTCAAATGAAGTACAGTAATAATTGTCAGTGGACTCTACCAAACCACTACACACATGTACCTCCTGACAATGGACAAGTGCAGTCAACGACAAGATCATTTGTTGCCCCCTAGTCCAGACAAAGACAACTCCCTTGGGGTAAATTTTTATACACCAATACAAACAAGTTACATATCACTCCTGACATGTCAGGTTGCCATCCTCTGACATTACCTAGATACCACCCACTGCCTTGTACACGGGGGTTGAATCAGTATCTATCATGCTTTCGGTTTAGACCAGGCCAGGGCAAAATACAGCCCATGGGCTGGATCTGGCCTGCCAAGCCACTGGATCCAGCCCACAGAGGCAATGGGGAAGATTCAGATGCTGCTCCCACCCCTAGCACAATCCCATTGGCCGGTTTCTGGAGAGAAACTGGCCAATTGGAGCTGTCTGTTTGAATAACAGGCAGCCACGAAACACAACCCTCCTGCTCAGTTACTCACCCAAGCACATAGCCAAGCAGGCAGAAACATTTTAAGCTCTGCAAGCCTTTAGCTTGGCAGGCAGGCAGGCCTGTTTGGCTGCTGGTTGGTAAGTTTCCAGGCCAGAACCTGCCTCTGGCACCCCAGCCTCTCCCTTCTCCAACCCTCTCCCCCCCCCCCCCCACTCCTGCCCCACTATTCTACCTGTACCCATACCCCCTCCCAGATCTGGCACCTAAATCTCCTGCCTGAGATCACAATCCCCTACTACCCTAGGTCACATCCCAAAACCCAGTATCCTGGTTCCCTGCCCTAGGTCACAACCACCTCCTTCACCCAAATTCCCTCCCAGACTCCATTCTTCCTCATACACCCCAATCCCTTACCCCAAGCTCCACTCTGCACCCAACCTCCATCCCAAACCCCGCATCTCCTCCATTAATCCCATGGAAGAAGCATAAAAAAAAGGTGGGATCAATACGCCAAATACTTTGTTTTGAAGCATTGTGGATTGCTACCCCCTCCCCCCCACACACACCTGGCACATATTCCAAAATAGGAGAAACTTAATAGTTAAGCAATTTAACAACTTATCCCCCCACCCGCAAGCATACAGCTACCATTACTGCAACTATCATACAACACAGATTTTTCACCACAACCTTAATTTAACCCCATGTGAGGCTTCCACATTAGCCTCCCCCCCCCCTTTGTTCTTTTGCACCTACCTCTTCACCAAACTACTGTTTCTTATGTGATCAACTAGTGCATAAAGCATCCTCTAAACTATTAGTGCTGGAGGTAAGGTATTCTGGGCGGTTGTGGGACGAAGGGGCTGGAGTTAAGCAGTCTGTACCTCTCCGGTGAGTGGAAAACAGAGCAAAGATATTAGAAAGTGTCTTGAAGGATCAACAAACAAGCTCACAATAACTCCTCAAAAAAAAAAAGTAAAGAAGGAAAATAGAGATAGAAGGGGGAAAAGAGGAAAACAAAGAAAGTAACTGAGCCCCTTGTATAGGAAAAGGAGTGACTCCCTGCATGTTTCTGCCAGAAATAATTTTATGACCGTTGCTCAGGTTGTGTTTTCCATTTGGAAGGAGAACTCGACATTAGTTCTCGATCTCCTAGTCTGTGCCAAGCCAAACAGCAATGAAGACACTGGCGAGAAAATGAATGCAAATTAAAGCCAATCAAATGTACAGTTTTGTGTTCTACAGGGAATGCAGGATATTTTTTCCATGTCTGTAGGTGCTGCACAACATGACTGCATTTGGCTACATTGACACAGTGCAGCTTTTAGCAAAAATGCTGTGTTGACACGGCTCTGTCACTAAAGGTCAACATGTGTAAAGACTGTTTATTGGCACTTTTGCTGACAAAATACTTCTAGTCCCCATGAAAAGCCAACAAAGCACCATTCGCAGTTGCTTTTGTTGTGGGGGACGGTGGGATGGGTCATTGGATGACCCATGAATGGCAAAAGTTTTGCTGATCAATTTCAAATGTAGATAAAGCCTTGGTATTCAATCGCTGGTGTCAATTATATGTCAGATGCCTTCACTATGGGAAAAGATTGCCATTCAGACAAAACCATTGACTTCCGCTATCCGCTGAATTCACTTTAACAATTGCGTAGCCCACTTGGCTCATCAACAGTATTTTATCCTTACTGTATAGTCTGTTGCAAGTGCTGATGAGTGCACCAATTTGTGTATATAGACTGTTACACAGGCTGGCTGCCGGTATTGATAAGTATGGGTTAACCATTAATAACTGATAAAGAAAAGGTGAATTGTCAATGAAGAATAAAACATATTGAACAGAGAACGCTGAAGAGGATTGGTAATCCATAACACACTCAGACTCCACATGCAATTATTAAGGATTTCTTTATAATGTAGAAATGTAGTAAAGCTGTTTCATTTCTCACAGTAACCAGGCCTCTCAAATTTTCTTTTGCTGGATTGCAGAATGTATGGAACTTTGTCAATGGTCTTCATTATAGTCTCTTTAATTGCTTCCTTTTGGGCCATGTCTTGGAGCACATCTGCTCCATTAGGCTTCTGCAAGCCAAGCAGAGTTTCAGCTTGCACATCACAGAATTTGATTTTTAAAATGTACGATTACTTATTCCTAGCAGAGTATGCAAAGGTGACAGGTCTTTTGGATGTGCTGGATGATATTTCCAGTTATTCAAGTTATCACCAAAGTGAAAGTTATAACATTCATGAATATCACTAGATATCAAACCTGTCACTTCCCCTAGCCACCCTGGAATTTGCGTAATTTCAACACCGGACCAAGACTCTTTGAATAATATATTTATAAAGTTCTGGTTAATAAACATGTCAATTTTCAGCACCACATAAAAATGCCTGAACATGTCAATTTCTAACACTGCGTAAAAATGTCTGATCTCTTCAGTGCAAGGGTAGAGAATAGATAAACATAAAAGTGATGTAAGCCTGTGGGAAACATTTGATTCACTGATCAGTAAAATAAATACTATAAGCTCACAACAAAACCCATATTAAATAATCCAGGATAAAGCCCAAAGAGGCTGTAGGTCTTTACCCTGAAATTGTAGCTGAAAATGTGAGCTAGTGGGGAATTGCAAGTGATCACAGTAAAAACTTGGTCCAGCTGCGATGCTGGTGATCGTATCTAAAAGGTGGCAAAAAGGTGCCTCCTCTAGGAGGTGAAAGTTGCAACAGTGAATTTTTCCAGTGAATTTTTCTCAGGACTGGTGATTCCTTATTGTCTGTATTCTGTTACCACCTGGAGGTGCCAGACAGGCATCATTATATCAGGCACTATAAACACACACAATGAAAAGAAGGGTCCAATCAGTCGCGCTTGTCTAATCCAAGGTGTTATCTCCAGCAGATCAGAGGTGAAATGAATGTGAGCTGCTTTTCCTCTTATCAGACTATTCTTGTTTTCTCCCTGCATTTCATGGCACATTCCTTAGAACAGCCTGCTTGTCAGTTGTGGATCCAGTTACTGCGTTATGCTAGTTAAAACGTTGGTAGCTGTCACCGATTGAGTGTGTTGCCAGCACTTTAGCAGGGACTAATGGCGACGCTCTGTACGGGTCAGCCAGGCTATTCTGGAGTTGGTATTTTGGAGCTGAAGCCAAAGGCTTGGTGTTCATGGCATGGAAAGTAAATTGGCATGAATTGCCATGAGAGCACCCCACAGGAGCATAACTTTTCATTTGTCCTGCTATGGCTACACAAAAGTGCTTTGAGGGGTGATATGCCTTTGTTTCTGTTTTGGTGCTTTACAGACATGTCAATATGTTTTTTACACAACGTCTCAGTTATACACGTGTAGTGAATTCAACCCACATGGCTTTTTACCTTCCACGTAGACTTAATTCTCTCCCTTCACTGTTTGTTGCCAGCTAGATGGAGCATGTGATGGATTTTGATTTAAACTGCACCACTGTCAGCTGAGTAAATTGTTAGGCTTTTGTTTCTAATGTTTGCTGCTTCTCTGACAATCTGCCTCCCTGCTGAGGCAAGAGCATGGCCCCACTCCATGTGTGTATTCTAAAAGAAAAACTCTACATTTGTGACAGCAGGAGCCATGTTATAGCCCATCTTTGTCGGGCACCACATCACGTGTCTTCAATTGCTAGGAACGGCCAGATACAGCCAGATGTCCCATGCCAATAACTTTGTCTGCAATGGTGAGAGAGGCTGATGTGGTCTCAAGTTGAATCTGACACTTCTCTTCTTATTACACATTAGCCCTAAACGTAGCCCTATTTTCAAGGGGAAGCATGATTTAGTCCTGAGGGAGGCATGTGGGAAACCAAGGAATGAGCAACTGTAGTTGTCAGCTTCACCCTTGGTAGCTGACTGGAATCTGAAATTGCTAGTTTCTGGGTTCAGTATTGTGGCTGAACCTGATGTGTGCCCCATCTCTCTATAAGGCCACACTTCCACTTACTGGAGGATCAATGCTCTGGTAATTGATCTTCCGGGGTTCGATTTAGTGGGTCTAGTAAAGACCCGTTAAATCAAATGCTGAGGACAATCCCACCAGCCCTGTATTCCTTGCTGTTGCAAGGAGCAAGGGAAATTGATGGGATTATTTCTCCCAGGGTATGTCTACACTGCAACACTATTTCAAAATAACTAGCATATGCTAAAATAACTTAGTCCATGTCTACACAGCAGGCAGTTATTTCAAAATAGTGTCAAAATACTGTCAAGCTGGAAGACTTCTTACTCCGACTTTTGTAACCCTCATTATACGTGGAATAAGGGAAGTCAGAGGAAGAGAGCTCTATTTAGAAATAAGTGCTATGTAGACACTCCTAATTTCAAAATAAGCTATGCAATTGATGAAGCTCAATTTGCGTAGCTTAGTTTTAGTTAATCCCTGATGTGTAGACACACCTCACTGACCTCCTAGTGTTGGGCCACTCCAGGAAATTGATGCATCCTGTCGACTCCAGCTATGCAATTCACAGAGCTGTAATTATGTATCTTGCATCGATTTTTCTCTGCCAGTGTAGACCTGGCCTAAGGCAAAATGAGGTGGTGCTGGGAAGCAAGCGTGACACAGAGGTGTAATGAAGTGAAGCAAACAGTGGATTGCACCTGTCTATTTCTCCTGCCTTAAATTCATTTTGCTGCTGTCCCTGGCCATACAGTTTTACTGTTGTACTCATGAGTCCATTACTGTAAATGAATACTTTGTGTGATCTGAGATCAAGAAATGCTATCATTTAGAGGCTTTGAATTTAATCTCCTCTTGTCAAGCTGCCTCCTTTCATATTCTTGACTTTTTAAAGCCACATAAAATGTGTGCTGCCGGCACTGAATGCGGAACTTAAGTGTCTCAAGGGATGATTTGCTGCATTTCCATGTAGATAAATTCGGTGCAAATGTAAAGATAATCAGTGCTGATTTGCAGCATGTAATGTTACAGGAGAATCATGTTGTTAATCATACCTCAGAACTGCCCTGTGTCCGCATTTTACTTAAAATGTGGGGGTGTTTTTAATGACGCAATCATCCCATTGCCGTGAAGTAATCTCATGTCCTTCTCATGCAGAACTTGATGCTGAGCTGGATACAGTGTCAGAGAAGATCTGATAGCACCTTTCCAGGTTTGCTTAACTAACCTGTTCTGTTTTACCTTTTTGTCCATTACGTCTGTTTTGGACCACACTAACTTTGTGGCGCATCGAGGATGAGACTCAATGTCATGCAGGACTGCTTTAATTTTGGTAAGTTTCACAGTAATGTATGGTTGCCCAGAAGATGGGATGTTGTGTCGGGATCTGAGACAGAAGCTGGCCCCTGGAGCTCTTACAATGTTGTTGTACGTTTTAGCTGAATGTTAGTATGCCATAGGAGGAGAGCTTGGTAAGACGGGGACTTTTTGGCTTGGAAAAGGGAAAATGAAGGGAGGATGTGATAGAGGTCTATAAAAGCATGACTGGAGTGGAAACAGTAATACAGAAGAGTTATTGGCTCCTTCTCATTACACAAGAAGTGGGAGTCACCAAAGAATATTAATAGGTAGCAGGTTTAAAACAACCATAAGGAAGTACTACTTCATACAGCGCTCCCTGTGGAATTCATTGCCAGAGGATGCTGGGAAATCCAAGACTAATAGATTCCTAAAAGTGGTAGATAAATTCATGGAGGATAGGTCCATCGATGGCTATTAGCCAGGATGGGTAGGAATGGTGTCCCTAGACTGTCAGAAGCTTGGCATGGGTGACAGCAGACTGGTCACTTGATGATTCCCTGTTCTGTTTACTCCCTCTGCGGGAGTAGCATTGGCCACTGTCGGAAGACAGGACACTGGGCTAGATGAACCTTTTGTCTGACCTAGTCTGGCTGTTCTTATGTTAATCAAGAGATTGCTGTTATTTTTGATGTATGGTGGCACCATCCATCGTGTGCTAAGCATAGTCCACACATCAAGGAAGACCCATGCTCCTGCTCTGAAGAACTCAGAAACTCTTTTTAGAAATTTCTGTAAGCTTTCTCTCCCTCAGCTCTGATCTGGGCAGGGGGTAGAAGGAGGTCAGCCTTCTGGGGAGGAAGTGAGGACAATTCTTGTCCTTCTGCTGAGACTGCCAACAGGCTAACTCTGCCGGTGGGGATGATGACCTAGGTAATGTGTATGCTGAGAGAACCAGGACACTGCACATCCTTTGCTGAATAGCTGTGACAGCCTTCTGCACCTTCTTCCTTTTCTTGATGTGTCCAATATCCCCCACTCCAACTTAAAGATGAATGGTAGGATGGTCCATCACAAAAGGTTCTGAACACCTCTCGTTCTTGAAAAAAACTTATATTTGCAGTGTTCTTCATAATCTGGAGCTTGGAATGTAGGCCCAGAAAATTTTAACTAATGTTTCACCAGCTGGGAGAATAGGTCTTAACCCAGAATGCTTGTTATATTTTTGTAATCATCTAAAAAATAAACTATTTGAAAGACCCAGAGACTCTATATCATTTTTCTGCAGCTCTGCTGCTTGCACGTGACAGTATCTGTTACCTGCAAGCCCAAAGGCAGCGTGTACCATTCTAGTGTAATCTCCTTATATTCTTGTCCCTTCTATCTATCTATCTTGATTATATAAGAAACTGTAGGCAAAGTCCCATATCCTGTGTGTCCCTTTCTATCTGAATTCTGAGCGAACCATGGAACTGTTCTGGCTTTTCATCAGCTCTCCCAACCCTGCATGAAACCTCATCCCATGTGGTGCTTCTGCCCTCCCTTCCCCCACACCCTTACTAGTTCAGTACAATCAATATAGTCTCCTTTGTGTTTAGCTTTCAGGGGACTACAGATTTTTGTATTTCGAACTAGATTGTGGGTGTGTTTGGGTACAGAAGAGCAAGCTGGGTGGGGAACAATAGAGGTTTTAATCCAGAGGAAGGCCTAGAAGGTTCTTGTGTTTTGGAGCTCAAGAAACATATGAGGCTTTTGGCACTGGGTAGGTGGTTGCGGTGCAGACTTTGAATTAGTAATGAGGGTGATTTGAATCCCTTGACTCCCACCTCAGCAACCCTTGACAGAAATGAACTGCTTTTCAGCACCCCTGCCGTGTATCTATGCCTATCACCAGTGGGTAAATATAATAGATGATGTGAGGCAGCTTCTGAAATTTGGCAAAACAAAACCAGTTGTTGCTTTTAATGTGTTTTTTTTTAATTGCTGTTGCTGGGTTTCAGCATTAAGACCACCCTTAGAGAAGTCTGGGTATGGATACCCCTCTGTGCAGCTGTGTCAGGATGTTTGCAAAACATGATAGACAGCATTGCACCATTTTATGTTTGGTTCACTTCAGAACCATGCAGGCAGAGAATTAATTTCCGGACCGTCTCCAGTGGCAGCATCACTCTCTAATGCACTTGTCTGCATTAGGACTCCAGCTCTCTCTATGTGGATGTTAAAACATCCTGTAATTGAAGCACAGACTTGAACCACGTCCTGAGTTGTATTTATGCAACAAATGCACAAGTGCCCCTTGGGCTGTCTGTTTTATGACTACAGAACCAGCATCTCCAAATTGCTATTTTAATGCTTAGTGAGTTTTTCCTGAGACTCTCAAGCCGCATGGTGCTGGGAGAGATTTCTCGGTGCAGAGTTAATTCAGCTTTGCCCCACAGACACTGATGGGAGCAGCAGGGTTTATTGGGCAATTAGTACGTGTTTACAGATAAGCTTGTACATACACTAAAAAAAGTCTTGCTCAAGGAGGAATATTGTGACATTCCAAGGACCACAAATCTCAGTGATTGCTGACAATGGGATGGTTCCATGCCCGGAGCATCAGTTTTCAAATGTCTCCATCATATACAGGTTGCATCTTTATAAACCAGCACTCTCTGGCAGACCTGGCCAAAGAGTTTGCAGGGCCCAAGGCGGCGTGTTGTGGTTGGCTGCACTGCATGGCCAGGCAGCTCCCAGCCAGGGCAGTGAGTGAGCAGCTGGGCGGTCAGGCGCTGGGCAGCCAACAGGCTAACTCTGCCGGTGAAGGTGTGAGGCCCAAGGCAACCGCCTTGCTTGCTTTGCCCTAAGGCCCGGCCTGCTCTCTGGTCCAGCAACATCCTGGTGCTCTGTGGGGAATAAGGGAGTCCAGGAGGTGGGAGCCCAGACCAATGCAGGGGGGAAAGTCTAGCACCCGGCTCAGCTGGTCTGTGCGGGGGGGAGTGCGGGCAGGATCTGGGACACCCAGCCTGCAACTCAGGTGGGTGGGGGGTGGAAGCCAGCGGTACAGGTCAGCTGGGCTGCAGGAGGAGGGGTGCGGGAAGCCCGGCACATGACCCAGCTGGGTTGCATAGGGGAGCAGGGAAACCCAGTGGGGTGGCAGAGCAGGGAGTGGGCCAGCAGCAGGAGGCCAGAAACGACTTGTTGTTTGGCAAAACCCCTCACCCAGGATCAGTCAGGTTCCGAGGATGCCAGACCCGGGAGGTCTAACCTGTATTCTGATCCTGACAGGCAGGGCCAGATTAAGGGGGAACCTAGCCAGCAGCTGCCCAGGACACCAACCTATGGGGGATGCCTGTTGGCAGCTGTAAAGGACGCCGCGCTCCTGGCCACCCAGCGCTCCTTAGAGCTGCCATCAGGCACTGCGCACCGGGGGCCGTGAGGCACCCCTTAGAGCTGCAATCAGGCGCCGCGCACCCAATTGCAGCTGTAAGGTGTGCAGCACGCTTGGGGGTGGGGCCGCGCATGCACTGTGTGCCCGCTAGTCGGGGCGCAGGAATGGCTCGAGCTGGCCCTGCTGACGGGGGGGTCCAGCCATTCTGTGATCAACTCTCACTTGCACGTGTGGAGGGTCTTTTGCACAAGAACTAAAGAATGGGAATTCCCCCTGTTTATAAGGGTTTCCATGGCCTTTTTCATGGACATAGGGGGTGTGTCTAGACTACAGGGTTTTTTTTTTTTTTTTAAAAAGTGGCCTTTTTTCGAAAAAATGTCCCCTGTGTCTAGACTGCTGCTGCCTTCTTTCGAAATTAAATCAAAAGAACGTGGCTTTTTTTCAACCGCAGTAAACCTTGTTTTATGAGGAATAACACCTTTTTTTGAAAGTGCTTTTTCGAAAAAAGGCGTTATTGAATGCAAACAGGGCTTTTCCGAAAGAGAGCATCGAGACTGCCTAGGTGCTCTCTTTTGAAAAAGCGGTTCGCTGTTTTGAAAATACTGGTTGGTGTCTAGACGCTCTCTTTCAGAAGAGGCTTGCAGTCTAGACTTAGCCAGGCACTTGCTAGAGCCTCTGCCCTTAACTTCCCCCTTTTTTGCCACCAGTCTCCATTCCAATATTTCTGAAGATTCTGTACACATGGTCCTATCCTCTTTGGTTCTTCGGTGCCCATTGATAACAGTTCAGCCCCCTCCTGGAGGTACTCAGCGCCTTTCAGGACTGGGCCTCCAGTTTGGGAAGCACTCTGAGCCGTGAACTGAGATGACAGTGTGAGGATGGATCATCTTTGATTTGAACTGAGGACCCTTCTGACGCGGTCTGATCTTTGCTCTGCTTCTGTAGACCTTGCATCTCCCTTAATCTAGTTCCATCAGTGTGTGCTTTGCATTTCCTGTGCCGGGATTCCAAGCCTCAGTTTTATTAACTAATTATCTCACCTTGGTTTGTTTTACTTTGAAAGAACACGCATTTAATTTCACTACACCGCCATCCTTTGTCCCTCTTCGGCCTGCAAGAAATGACAGATGCTACAGCATATCTTTATCCCTTTGTTCAGCTGCTTTTTGGTATTCAACTGGCGTTCATATTTCATGCAGGTGAGACAGTCTACAAATCTATCATAATAAGCTTAAGTGGGGTTGAAGACAGACTGGAGGCTCCAACTGCAGCATTTTCACTAGAAAAATGGTGAAGGCCTCATGTTTGCTGGGGAAGGAGTTGTAAGAGAAAAGGAGAAATTAAAAGGAGAGTGTGTAATAGCACTAGGGCATATCACAGCTTTGTATCTACTGCTGCTGGACAGCTTTTCTGTGACATGCCTCCATGCTGAGTGAGTTGTAACAGCCTCAGCACTGTTTTGGGCCGTAACTATGAACAAGCGCACCACTTAGCAGTGCACACACCACAGCCAGGTGGAAAAAGAACAAGGTAAACTCTCCCTTTGCAGCATTAAAATAATGAAGTTCTGCTGATGGATTATTTAGGTGCTTCTGTGAGTATAATTCCCCCGCCAATAGGGGAGCTGCTCTAGGGTCCAGCGATTCTAAGGACCCAGAGACCAGGGCCTTTTAAATCCCCTCTAGAGTGCTGCATGACATGCTCTGAGCGGCTTTAAGGGCTGGGGGAGGGGAGGCTGCGGCACCCTCTTGGCAGCGCTGAGGACTAGCTGCCCTGACCCCGCCCTTCCCAACCAAGATCCTACCCCTTCTGGGAGTCTGGAGGTGCCTCCCCCATCCAGGAGCTCCAGGCCCTTTAAATCACCCCCAGACTGCTGCATGGCATGGTCTGAGTGGCTCTAGAGACTGACTTGGGGCCGGTGTGGCGTGACCTCCCTACCGGCTAGGAGAGACTCACTGCTCTGTCCTCCGCAGGGAGCTGCTGCTGTCACAGAGAGAAGTGCCCCTTCCCCTGCCAGGCAGCTCCGTGCACAGAGCCCTGAGCCCCTGGCTGAGTAAGGCTCATGAAGCAGCTGCAGGGCTGTGCTGCCACGCAGCTTTGAGGGAAGCTTGGTGTGGTTGCTGAATGCTTGAAAGTGTAATATTCAATATCAATGATACTTTTAATCCACATTAGTTTCGTCATGTATTCTTGCATCTTTACTTGTCTGGCCAAGGTTCTGAGGATGTGCCAATACATTGTCATGCTTGTTGATGGATTTATTTTTTAAACGTGGTAAATGATAGTTCTCCAGAAAGATGTAGGCATACAATGAGAAACAGAGAGAACTGTACTTGTGGTTCGGAAGCTTCAGGGGGTAGCCGAGTTAGTCTGCACCGGATAAACTTAAAAAACAACAAATGGTCTGGTAGCACTTTATAGACTAACAAAACATGTAGATGGTATCATGAGCTTTCGTGGGCACAGCCCACTTCTTCAGATGACCGGAGTTTTGAGTTTAGGATGTGCAGACCCAAAATAAACAGGGGGGGAAGTAAGAGGGGGGAAGGAAAAAAAAGGAAGGGGTGGGAAACAAGGAGCAGAGGGTATGACAATATCAAAGGGAAAAATAAGTAGGCAGCACTGGTAATCTGTAAGTACCTGAAGACTGGATAGTTAAAAGAATCAGATAAGGATCATAGGATAGCAATTAGAGAGGAAGGGTACTTACACAAGAATCGACACAGACAAAGAGCTGTTGGCACCTTCACTGAATGTTAGGTTGATAATGTCCCAGCCATCCATTATCTTGATTGAGGAGGTCATCAGAGTGAGAACTGAATTGTGGATGAATTGTAATTCCAACACCTCTCTGTGTATTTGCCTTGTAGAATTGGTTTGTGTCAAGATAGCTTGTCAAAACTTGTGGTGTTTGTTGGAAAGCATATTGCATAGCCTTAACCATATTGTAGCTGGGTTTCTTTGACAGTTGTCTCAAGACATTTTTATTGGAAGAAACAAACATTTAGAAAGTGGTACAGTGACTTATGTTAGTATTAAGGAGTCAGGTTATATGTATTTATTCAAGAATCTCTAAGACTTTCTTAGGAATGTGGGAAAGAACAATTTGTCAGTCACTTGACTGTCTCCAACTGAATTCAGATTGTTTTTATTGAGGAATCTTTTTGTCCTTAGCCTGTGTTTTTTGTTGACTGTCCCCCTCCAGGGAAATAAACTGCAGTTACCCCTTTAATCTTATGTTCACTGCATTTTCTCCTCGTCCATTCTTCATATTTGTTTTGTGTTTGTCTTAAAAAATTCTAAGGAAGTTTGTATTCTGTAACTACCTCCAACATGACTTCAATGCAACAAAAGTAACCCTCAGTCACTCCTGTACCATAGCCACACAGCACAAGACAACCCACTAGCAGCAACCTAAGAAACTCAAAAGCCTCCCATTCATATGGCTCATATCTGTTTATAAGTGCTCTGGGAAGAGTTTGGTGAGCCCTGAATGTCCTTGGATGCCCACCATGCGCCCTGGTCCTCAGCTTCTGAGTAACTCCCTCTGTGGCCTTCACCATGAGTTTCTACCTCTCTCACATCTCTCTTGTAGATCAATCACCATTCCCCTGTTTATTCTCTGACTAGTCCGCCTCACTCCAGCCCACTACTGCCCTATCCACCATATTCCCATTCTTTAATGCCACATGTGGTGTTTTCTGCCCATTCCCTATTATCAGAAATCAAGATGGCAACTACCGGAAATCCTTCCTTCTTCTCGCTCTCACTCTCACTCTCACATGAACTGAAGCTAACCTGAGGATTTTATGCTAACTGTCCTGAGTGACAAAATGGCAGATTGACTGCCATAGAATGCTGCCCAGCACTGTGTATAACATAGAATGTCCTTCATGGTATTCATGTCTGGATATTGAAGCGAGAAAGATACTAGATTGGTCCCAACAATTTCTACCTTTCCCTTACTACTGAAACCCCCCCCCACCACCACCCTGAAACCATCAGTTTCCATGAACAGAGTAAAAACACTGCAAATTTGCCTGGGGGGTATGCGTAAGCTCCAAGTAACAAACTCCCTAACCAAGACTTTGAACAGTTTTGTGTCCCTTTGAGCTGAACCTCTGGCTTTAGGAAAATAAATCTGTTAACCTGGCTGGAGCCAGGTAGGTAGGCCTTTTGTGGTTAATATCCCCCATCCTTCTCACAAGGACCTGAGGTTTTTTCCAGAGGCGTGCTCTTTCTTTTAGGAAGAACGACCAGGAAACAGAAGTAACAGCTTCCATGTAGCCAGGCCAGGCAGTAGCAGGTGCACATGATGTTCCTGTGAATAATAAATGCCCGTCTTACTCTCCATAGTGTTAATCAAGCTTATCTGGGATTTTCTTTTGCATCTAAATTAATGTGGATCATGTGATGGGGCCAGGTTGTTGACATTCCGCTTGGGTTGTCTTGCTAAGCAGCTTCCTTTGGCACTTGCAGCACCTTGGCTTTTCCAGTTGGCACTTCCCACTTCAGATTCATTTTCCCAGAAAAGCTGTGAATTATTCACTAGTCATTAAGAGTCAGCGAGGAGAGGTACCCTTGGAAGCGGGCTGCACATGGAAAATATCAGTGCACAGTGTTGTCTTCACTGCTTGCTCTCTCAAGGCTAGCGCCTGTGTCTCTACACAGCTCTTTTGAGGGATGTGTTCAGTGAGGCTGTCCCCTGCAGAAAAACTGTAAACCAGAGTTGTCCCGTCTTCTCTGTGTGGAAACTACAGACGCCCTGTTCCCTTGGTCAAAGTGATCTCCCTCATTGTTATGCACAGTCCCGTGTCCGCTGCTGAACCCTCTCTCCCATTGTTAGGCCTGTCGGTTCCAGGAGAGTAGAGATACAAGTTGGGTGAGCAGAGGTGGAAGTGAGGGGGCACATCCCTGTGCGCAGCTCCAGGAAGGAGCAGCAGGCTGGTCTGTACTGCTTCACTGCAGAAGGAGGTGGGGTGCGCTATCAGCCAGGCTCCTAGGTCTCTTCTGCAGGCTGGGGTGCTAAGTTGCATGCAGCCAGGCAGGTGAAAGGGGCTGTCTAGGGGCACCTGTAGGAGGTGTGTGTGCTCCCACCTGGGCTCCTGGTGGGGAATCTGAATCCCAGCTGATGCTGCCCCCCTCTCTCTACACTGGCTGCACGTCTGCCAGTGAGGATCAGGAGCAGTATGGAGCAAGGACCCGTCCATAGCCAAGTAACCTGGCAACGACCAGGAGGGCCCCAAGTCCCCCTATTGGTCGGGGGCTGCCCCAACCCAAGCCCTCTCTCTCACTGGGCACTACTTAGGAAAGGCAGGAGGGGCTGGAAATCCCCTCCCCCCAGAGTCAGGCCAGGATGCTGCTTGGCCCTTCCCCTTCCCATCACTCTCAGGGAGCAAGAAGAAAGCACACAACTTGCCTGCACTCCCCTCCCTCCCAGCTGGGGAGGGGAGGGGCAGAAGAATAAGTGATGTAAGCGGTGTGCTTCCCTCTGTCTCCCTGACAGAGACCAGAAAGGGAAGTGCAAGCAACATTCTAGCATGCTTCAGCCCCCACTCTTCCTAAATGGTGCCTTTGCCCCCCCCATCATTCACATATGCCCTAACCACCTGCCCCCCCATCATTCACATATGCCCTAACCACCTGCCGCGAGCCCCCCACACCTCCAACCCCCTACCTGACTCCTGCACCCCTTCACACACATCCCAAACCCTCTGTCCTGTGTTCCCCCAATCCACCTACTCCACTCCTGAACCCTTCCACACACACTGTCCTGAGTTTCCCCCCAACCCCAGCTCCTCTGCATGACACCTGCACCACTCCACACATACCCCATACCCTCAGTTTCTAAACCATCCAAGACTGGTGGCTATCCAGCCTCCTTTTGTAAACCTCCATTGAAGGAGCTTCCACCACTCCAGGAGGTCAGAGTAGCTAATCACTCTGGGCACTGCTGGCTTTGTAACGTATGCATTTCGTAGGAAGGATTCTTCAGAATCTGTGAAATGTAGCTCTGTTTTTTTATTTAAGCCTTTTTGGACTTTGCAATTATAAGCCACTAATGCAAGAAGCCAAATAGCCCTTGCGCTGTTATGCTGGAGGCATAGAGATAACTGTTGTGATTCATGGGAGAGAGAGAGAGAGAAGTTACAGCATCATAGCTGTGCAGCGGATAGAAAGATGCTTACGGAAGCTATAATGTAACCAGATAACAACATATTGATGTCTCATAGCACTTGCAGTTTCCATTGCAAGGCTGGTGGAATAATTATTAGCTAAGAAAACAAACATCTAGATTTTTCTTATGAAACAGCAGCTTTGTAAAATAACCCATTCATTTCAGTTTTACCAGAATTTTTTAAAAACGAGAGCAGACTTCTATGATTTTTGTTGTACAGCAGAATGTTGGGTTTCCATGCTTTGAATAGGACCTGAAATGCCCTAAAAAAAAAAAAGCCTATTCTGAAAAAGGATGAGACACTAAAATTGGAGAAAGCCGACTACTAGTACACATTAGTAATTTTACAGTGAATCAGAAAGAATGGGTAGGCTGGTTCAGATGGAACTAGAACCAACCCAAACACCCAGATGAGCTTGGAGGGAAAGGTGGTCAACTGTGGGAGGAGATCAATAGCATATATGGTTTGTCGCCTCTTTGTACAGGTCGAACCTCTCTGGTCTGGAAACATCTGTCATCTGGAATGATTTTGGTTAACTGGATGTGCACTTTTCATGGGTTTGGCCAAGTTTCCCATGGTTCCAAATAGCCGCCAGTCCTAGCTGTCAATGTTCTGTGTTCTTATTTAGCTTTAATTTACTGCTAAGGGTATGTCTACACTACATGGCTCCATCAACAGAGCCATGTAGATGAGCTTTGTAGACATAGCAAAATGAAGTGGCGATTATTTAAATCGCTGCTCATTTACATCAAAATGGCTGCCGCTCTGTGCCGATCAGCTGTTTGGTGGCACAGCGCGGTAGTCTGGACACTCTGCGGTCGACATCAAAAGCCTTTGTCAACTGCCCCATTATGCCTCGTGGAATGAGGTTTACTGGGGTGGTCAACAAAGTCTTTTGATGTCAACTACGGAGTGTCCAGACTACCGCGCTGTGCCACCAAACAGCTGATAGGCACAGCGCGGCAGCCATTTTGATGTAAATGAAGCAGCGATTATTTAAATTGCCACTTCATTTTGCTATGTCTACAAAGCTCATCTACACGGCTCCATCGACGGAGCCATGTAATGTAGACATACCCTAAATGTCCTCTAGCCCCATAAGCAGTGGAAGTGTTGGTAATGCTGCTAGAAAATATTGACCTCCCGTGGTTCGGAAAATTCTCTAGTTCAGAATCAGTCAAGTCCCAAGGGTGCCGGACTAGAGAGATTCAACCTGTATTTTCTAATTTCAGTCATAGCATCTCTTTTGAAGTCTTGCTGGGTGTGCATATGGAGTACAGTGGTGGGAGAGAGTGGGAGTTCTGTGTCATTGGTCTAAAGCAGATTACAGAATCATAATTGTGATCATGACATTAATATCCCCAAATGCCGGGACACAACTGGAGAATACGACTAACTGATCTTTCACTCTCAACAGTGAATCGGGATGAAAGGCAGAGCCTCCTCTACTGGCTTCTGAGATGAATGTATTAAGTGTCTCACATGTATTGTCTACTTTACAATTGTTTTGGTTTGTGTTAGTTTCATGGTGGTGATGGGAACATCTGGAAAATGAATTCATCCAGGCCCAGGTGAATTTCCGCGTGGCAGAGACAATGCAAAGATCTCCCACATCTCTCTGACATGGAGGAACCACCCCATTAAGGGTTAGCAACAAATGCATTCTCCATGTAGAATTCATCTTGCCTTCTTCTATTGAGGGTGCCAGCAAGAACGCTAATTGCAAAGGTGTCTTTTGTGAACACTTGTCCACAAGGGCTTGAACTACGATGCCCAACTAATTGTATAGACATGAATGAAAAGCTGATGGTTCTGACTTGGATTCAGCTGGTTTAATTTTACGTACAGGGATTCAAGATCCGTGTGTGGTCTCCCATTGCTTCCTGCCAATGTACTCTTGTCTGTAAGCCACCAAGAACTTTAGAAAAGACATTTAAGAGGCTACAATCTGTGGAGATTTTTTATTGTTTCAGTGTGCCCCTTGTTTGTGGTACAACAGACAGTCAGAAACATCACAGTTCAGTGAAAATGGAATTATTTTTTCCAAAGGCACTTGATGGACTTAAAAATATGCGGCCTAATTCTGATTTTTTTTTTGGTGAGTCTGACACGTCTGTTCACAGAACAGGCCCTGTGCTAGCCATGTCACAAGTGCTAGTCAAACACATTACACACAAAGTGCTTTGTATTCCCATTGTAGACTACAAGGAATTGGAAGCTGAGTTGAGAGCAACAGTCATTTTCAGAGAATAGCCCATCAGTGTAAGCATCAGACCTTTCTTTGCTGATACTAAATTGTCCAGGCAAGACATGTGCTCTTGCTTGTTTCCTGTCTCTACCCCCTTCCTTATCTCTTAAGCTCACGTGAATTCATTGTACTCCTTCTCTACAGCAGCCTGGGTCACACAACTTGCTGATGGTTTGAAGTACATAATCTTTACATATTTTTAACCTCTTTGGTTTGACTTCTTAATATTGTATGTGAGTTACAGGTGGAAAAAGAGCATTTTCAAAGGCAGAACTTGCAGCTACTTCAAAACTGAAGCAAAGCAGCTACACATAATTGCAAAAGTTAGCCTTTACAAAAATTCTACCCCTTTAAAAAGTACATTCTGTGTATGTGCACAGGTGTGTGTGTGTGTGTGTGTGTGTGTGTGTGTGTAGAATCCTATAAAAGTAAATACTAAAGGCTTGATTTTTCAGAAGGGTGACAGTTGCAGGTCATGCATACTACCACACGCATCTTTGTGTACTTTGTGCAATCAGCCCTCCTTTAGTCTCAGGTAAAGCCTGCTGCCTTTTATGAACACAGTTCCAGTAAGGCCTGGCCTATACTACATTGGATGGTCAAAGTAAGATATTCAACTCTAGCTATGTAAATTACATAGCTGAAGTCGACATATCTTACATCCTGTTTCTGCACTGTCCACACAGTGGGAGATTGACAGGAGCAAACCCTTCCATTGGCTTCCCTTACTCCTCATGATGAGCAAAAATACTGGCACCAATGGAGGCGCCCTCTGGGTTTGATTTAGTGGATCTATACTAGACCCACTAAAGCGAACTCCGGAAGATTGACTGACAATGTTGATTCTTCCGCACAGTGTAGACGTGCCCTAACTGTGGAGGTAAAGTTGGCACAGAAAGATGCATGTAGATGTCTGACCTCGACTTTCTGAAAATCAACCCCCAAATGTACATTATGCTCTTTGTCAGCAACTTTGAATGCTGAATTTTTAACTTCGCTTCTGTAAAACAAAACCCACCATGAAATTGACAGATGTCTGAAAACAAATAAAACAAACTACCACCCAAAAAGCTTGGAATAGTTCTTGTGCAATCCCTGGAACCCCACGTATTGGTCTTATTTTATGTCTGACTTGCAGTAAACCACGGTATATACACTCAGACAACGTCTCTCTTCTTTAGAACTCTGACCACTAAACAGGGTACATTTTGAAGAATTACAAAATACAGGGGGTAGAGGGTGGGGCAAAGGGAACTTGAGCTCGTTGTGTTGTTGAGGATGATCTATTAGTTCAGTGTTGCCGAGCAGAAAGTGCAGAAACATATTGATTGATTTTCACCATGATGATAACCAGCACTCCACCAGTCAGCATAAGGGAAGGCCAGAAGAAAACGAACAAAAGGCCCTTTGGCGCATATAGCCTCGTTAAGAGGACACTTGTCTCTTCTCTTCCTGGGTCGTAGTAACAAGGGAAAGTCTGATACTTTCTGAAGTTTTCTGCAACGTTTTTTACGTTACCTTCTTTGTTCTTCTCCGAGTTGTCTGGAACATAGGAGCACTACAATGAGAAATCAAAATAGTCGTTAGAGCAGTTGTTCTGTCGCAGGCTGTGCAGCGAGGCGAGCCCTTTCTGAAAACATGGCTTTCCTAGTTCAAATGAAAGGCTAGGTGCACACCCAAGAGAATTATTAAACATTGTCTCACTGTTATCTTGTGCGTCCCCCACCTATTTGTTGTTGCCCAGGGCTGTACGCTGAGCCCCCCCAGTGCTGCAAAGGATGCATGTCTGTAGTGATTTGGGGTTGGGAAGGAATTTCTCCCAAGGTCAGATTGCTGAGGACGTTTTTGGCTTTATTTTGAAGCATGGGCTGTTGCCTGCTCAGATCATCTGAGCATATCTCACCTAACCAATTCCTTACCATTCCAGGGGCGTCGGGCATTGGTTACCCCGGGTCCCTCCCACTCTCAGCCTATGACACACAACCAGCTGAGTTTCCTGAGGAATGAAATACTTTCATCTCATGGATGTCAATGGGCTCCCCATTAGGAATATCTGGGCAACATACAGGGCTCATCTAGACTACGGGGAAGATTCGAAAGAGGATATGCAAATTCCACGTGAATTTGCATATCTTCTTCTGATCTCCCTTTCGAAAGCAGAGCTTTTAATAGCATTAAATCAGACTATTAGTCTGACCTCCACAGGCCACTGATGGCTCATCTAGATTACGGGGAAGATTCAAAAAAAGAACATGCAAATTCTGCGAGAATTTGCCTATCTTCTTCCGATCTCACTTTTGAAAGCGGAGCTTTCGAAAGTGAAAGTAGTCAAGACGCGGTTTTTTCAGCAACCTCCCCCCCTTTTTTTGAAAAGCTTTTCCTCAAAAAATGAGGTTTACGCAGCTTTTCAAAAAAGGTGGGGGTTTGCCAAAAAAACCCGCATCTTGACTACTTTCACTTTTGAAAGCTCCTCTTTCAAAAGTGAGATCGGAAGAAGATATGCAAATTCTCAGAGAATTTGCATATTCTTTTTTTGACTCTTCCCCGTAATCTAGATGAGCCATCAGTGGCCTGTGGAGGTCAGACTAATGGTCTGATTTAATGGTCTGTCCTGGCCTCAAATTCTGTGATTCTTTGAAACAGTGTTTAGGAGCCTATGGGTCAGCTCCTGCTCTTGATGCAAAGCTCACACATACCTTCCTACAAGCTCGGGGCCTTAGATTTTAAAAAGAGGCCAGGACTCTACTTTTGCTGTGCATGTACAGCATCTAGTTCTATTGGCTCCAGGCCCGAAGTGGGGCTTCTGGCACAACACGGTACACATCCATTAGTTGTGAGGAAATTCATAAATTGGCTGGGCTGGAAGGGAGCAGAGGTGTGTTCCTGTCGATAGTGCTTTCACAGTCATAAGCTACCCCTCTGTTGCCTCTGTTGCCATGGAGTACCTATCTTCGGGTGGCGGAGTAAGCTAAATTCCAGTTATCTAAGAGCACATGTCAGTTACTTGAGTTACTTCAGTGTGAGCCTCTCTCTGTAATGAGCAAAAGACAATAAACAGGCTAAACGACTGCCTTTACCACAGACTTGCAGGCCACCCACAGAAGCAAGTTTTCCAACTATTGCTCGCAGTGTAAAAGACAACACAAATGACCAACTTTTTTTGGAGAGGGGGGAGTATTGTTAATTGGTTATGTGATGAAACAATTTTATTGCTTTCTAATGCAAGAAACTGATATTTTATTTGTATTAACATAGCCCCTATGAGTTCTAACTATGAAGGATTGTCTCTGTACTGAACAGCTTGCAGTGTAACAAGGTGAGAGGGACAGGAGCTGAGAGGGGAAATGAAGTCTGAGAGATGAGTTTGCTTTCTCACAGCGGTTCTGTGGCGGAGTAGGGAACAGAGCCCCATTCTACTGTGTGTGTAGCTATGTTCCAATCTACTGAGCACACGTTGCCTCTTAGGCCAGGTCTACACTTGACTTGGATGGTCAGCTTAAGGTACCTAACTCCCGCTATGTAGAATATGTAGCTGGAGTCAGCTTATCTTACGCTCCCATTGGCTTCCCTTACTTCTCATGACTGTGAGGAGTATAGGCACTGGCTACAGCTGCCCTCTGCATTTGATTTATGGGTCTATACAAGACCTGCTAAATCGAATGCCAGAACGTCAGTCTCTGGGTGCGGTGAACGAAGACGTGCCCTTAGACTTTATGTGTTGCTGGATTCTTCATACAGCTGAGTCTCTTTCTTTGTCTTTGCAATTGGCTACCTTCCTCAGTATGGGGAGAAAGCAGAAATCAGCCATCTAATCAGATCTTCCTCATGGACAAGCAGTGGGCTTTCAAATGTAATTGAGAGTCTATTGAAAGAGGCATAAATTCTATTCATCCCTCGAAGATGACAGTTTGGCAAAAACTATGCTGATAGGCTTAATCTATCAAAGAAACTGTACTTCTGTTCAGGTTTGCAATCTTTATTACACTATTTCATTAATGCCCCTTAAAGTGGTTTGGCCACAATTAGAGCCCCTTGCTCTAATCCAAGCTATGTGTTTGGAATGCTTGCTGACGTTAAGTTACTGGAAATGCCATTCATTCCAGGCTGTTTTGAGGTATGTTCAGTAGTCCTCAGAAATGGAAACCGGGAATGGTATCTCTCCACTTTCTGCACCTCTTGAGCAGATGGTAGTTAGTGGCCAACTTAACCTAACCTGGGAGTCACTTTAAAATTTCAGCTGTAGACATGCATTAGCTTTCTCCCAAAACCAATAACCTAAACAAACGTTATGTGAATAAAATGACATAAGCCAACAGTAAGTACAAGATTATAAACCTGAAAGAAAATCCTCTATGTGCAAAAATAAAAATGGTCCCATGAAACAACTTCTGTCTCACTGCAAATGGATTCCTAGATCTCTCCCTTTGATAGAATTCCAGGTTCCTGCAGACAGGCAGAAATGTACCCACATGCAGACATTCACCTTAGTCTCTGAAGCAGTAAAGTTCCATGTAAGTCTCATAACAGGGCATAATGGGATCCTTACTGGTGCATAGAGACTTGCTCTAGACTCCTACATATGGATGCATGTCAACCACTATGCTGAGTATTGGACCCTCAGAGTTCTCACGGACTGCCTGATGAAAGAAGAAAATGTCCAAGAGTCCCTGTAACGACACTTCCACAGGGGGCAGAGAAAGTCCCCACCCGCAAGCTAAAGGTTTTGTATGTTTACTTAATTTTTAATCTTCGGATCTTAAAGCCAACTCAAATCTGGGGAAAATATTTACTATAAAAGCTAAATGGGCCATATTTTCAAAGGAGCATTGACCAAGCCTCTACATTTCAACACAGTTTTATTCTTCTCTCAATTACTTGTGTGCACCACCCTTGTAACTGTGCTGCAAGTAGCAATTCAGTACAAGATACTGTATGAAGCTCTTCTTAAACGCTGATCTTAGAATTGCCAGATATTTGAACTCTCTAGGAATATAGACCTTGTGTTTGCAACAGTCTTTGAAGGCTGACCCTTTGCATTTCCAAATGCTCTGAACTATCTGCATATTTAAATCCCATGATGTTTCATAATGTATAATATATATTCTCCAGTCTTGAAATGGACTTTGAAGTGGCGATTGACCCAAGCTGCTAAACTCAGATATGGAATTTCCTGAAGTTTTGGAAGGTCAAGGGCACCTGGCATTTTGGTTTTGGTTCTTCGGTTGTTTTGATGATGTGAGAAGGGAATAAAAATTTCCTCAACTAATCCTTACTGGTTTCTTCTATATACACACTGTAGTCATTCTGTGCTTTGAACTTTCAAAACTCACTCTACTCATAATATGCTTATCTATGTTTCTTACTGAAAAGCAAGTACAAGACATTTCAACAGCAGTCCTACATGTTCCTCACTCATCACAATTAACCCATTCTGCACTGGATGACACACGCAGCTTTTTCACATACCATACAATCGGACACAGGCATTCACACAGAAACTTTTTTTTTTCTTCCCATCTTATTCTTGGTCAGAATTGTTTATACCTTCTGAAAGCTGGCTTGCTGACTAAGGGCATCAATTTTCATCCCATATGCAAGTAATATTTCAGTGAGTGTTCAGGTACTCACTTATAGGATTCTTTCTATGTTTGAAAATATTTCCCTCATCCCCACTTAAAACGGGAAATTCTGGAGGTTTGGTTCAACTGCTATAAAGATGGGGACAAACTGAAAAATTCAGGCCTCCATTGTGGTTTGGGTTTTGAACATCCTAAAGTTCAGGCATGCATGGATCTGACTAATCTGGTTTGCAACCATCCCATGAACGTACAGATCTTTTCTGTGAAAAAAGCATCCGCTGAAATCTTCTCCCTCGTTTGAAACCACATTCAACCCACGTCCTGTTGGCTATTCTCAGATGGATGCTTTGCTTCCCATGGCAGGCTGGGGGAACCCAACCTTGCCATAATAAAACATTACAAGCCAGTTGATTCCAGACAAGAGCCAGTGGAAATTATGGAAATGGCATGCAGACATGTGGTGGTTTTGGTTTTGGTTTTGTTTTTTGCCAGACTGCCATCCCGGGTTTGACCCGGCCAAGTCATTCAAAGCTTTGGAGACTTGCTCAAAGTGAAGTTGAACTCCCAGCTATTGTGAAGATCCCTACAGATGTTCCTGGAATGGAGCTCCACTATAATACAGCCTGCAACCTTTCTGCACAAGTTTCGTTTCAGTATCATTCCCATCTATCCAAGGGTATTTCCAAACTCAGGTCTCTGGGTCCCCACTTTCTCCCCCAAGAATGCTGCTTCCTACATAGTAATATACACCATGTATATTACTGAGTAGGATGCAGCAGCCTTGAAAAACAGAGTATATGCCATGTATATTACAGATTAGACCAAGAACAAACCTAGCTGCTGGATTGGGTGCCCATATTCCTAGTTTATTAGCTTCCACCTGATGTTTACCAAACCCACTGGTGTTTCATGTTTCCAAAGGCTTTTGGACTCCAATTCCCTCCCCCTCTTCAACTTCTCCCTGTATGTCCTGCACACCCAAAATGGGAATGAACTTTGGGTCTCTGTTTTTAAACAGGGACATATTTAACCTCAACCTATCTCAGGGTTATTAAGCCAATGCTAGCGTGAGCCACATATGTTGATCTATTCCTTTGACTTGTACTTCAGCTTGCAGAGACGTATGCATATTTTATGGTTATAAATGTTTAATAGTTATTTTTGGTGGATGTAATTGCTTCACAAATATTACCTTAAATATGTCTGATGCCATATTTATAATAAATGCCAAATATGCCCTCACTCTAAATTTGTTAATATTTGCCTTGGTCTAAGCATAACCATTGGTGTGAAGAAAGACTAACAAGTCTGTGCTCTATTTTCAGTTAATTCATCAGTGCTTTTCTTGGTTATAAAAATAACCTGGTGAAGCACATATGATAAATATGAACAGGGATTCTGCTGAATACTTTTAGATTTATGTACCTTGGGATTTCTTCTCTTTGTGTCCTCGGTATGGTAGAGCATAACCTCTTGTCCTGAGAAGTTCACATCCACCAGCACCTCTAGACAGGGATACTGTAAAATGTTGGTTGCACCTCTGTTGAATGAGCATTTGTCCTTGATATCAGCTTTGATCACTTTGCAGGTAACTTCTTTGGTCCAAACACTGTAAAACAAATCACATTGTTTTTGAATAATTTACCTGCAGCTTCTCCACAATGTGACTCTGTCCAAGTTCTATTGACACATTTTCTACCAGGGTGGTGTTTCATATGTTATTAAGTCATCAGTA
Organism: Pelochelys cantorii; assembly: GCA_032595735.1. Taxonomy (NCBI): domain Eukaryota; kingdom Metazoa; phylum Chordata; order Testudines; family Trionychidae; genus Pelochelys; species Pelochelys cantorii. The sequence goes on from CM064340.1 coordinate 37,125,520, forward strand.
CTGTGGTGGGCTGATGGCGTGCATGGAATGTGTATGCAAAGGCTTTGAGCCAAAGCCATCCAGACAGGTAAGGGGATTGGGGGTGACAGGCTATTCAGGGAAGATATAGAGGTTTACTCCCCCATTAGCCATTTGTTGGGTCAGTTTAGAGGTAGATTCTAACCCAGGGCTACTCAACACTTGGCCTGTGGGCCACATGCGGCCCACGGCCTGTTGGTTTGCAGCCCGCGGTGCAGTTTGGTTTTACGCAGGGCTCAACACACAGCCCGGGGGTAGGATCCTTTGAACATGGCTTCCACTGGGAACATGCTCCATAATGGCAAGTCAATATAATGGTCTTCTGTTGATATGTGTTTTAGTAGTTCAATTCCTGGACTGTCATTGCTCATTGAAAGTGCTGTCATATGAGTGGAAATCGGGTAAATATTGCATTTTATTAATATCAGCAAAACTGACTTAAATGGGCTTGCATGTTGTGTAGTCTTTGTATTCATGCCCGTCAGTGTGAAAGAAGCTATTTGCATATATATTTGCATGTGCATGCAACCAAACTTAAGTTGCAGCCCTCGGCATGTGCTGTGAGTATCATTGTGGCCCCTGGGGCTTCCAAAGTTGAATAGCTCTGTCCTAACCCCTCTGCATGGATGTGTTAGAAATGGGCACCCCCAGAATCATAGAATCATAGAATACTAGAACTGGAAGGGACCTCAAGACATCATTGAGTCCAGTCCCCTGCCCTCACAGTAGGACCAAGCACTATCTAGACCATCCCTGATAGATGTCTGTCTAACCTGCTCTTAAATATCTCCAGAGATGGAGATTCATAACCTCCTTAGGCAATTTATTCCAGTGCTTAACCACCCTGGCAGTTAGAAAGTTTTTCCTAATGTCCAACCTAAACCTCCCTTGCTGCAGTTTAAGCCCATTGCTTCCTGTCCTATCATCAGAGGCCAAAGAGAACAATTTTTCTCCCTCCTCCTTGTAACACTCTTTTAGGTATTTGAAAACTGCTATCATGTCCTCTCTCAGTCTTCTCCTTTCCAAACAAAACAAGCCCAATTCTTTCAGTCTTCCCTAATAGCTCATGTTCTCTAGACCTTTAATCATTCTTGTTGCTCTTCTCTGGACCTTCTCCAATTTCTCCACATCTTTCTTAAAATGTGGTGCCCAGACCTGGACACAATGCTCCAATTGAGGCCTAATCAGAGTAGAGAGGGAAAAATGACTTCTCGTGTCTTGTTCACCACACTCCTGTTAATGCATCCAAGAATCATGTTTGCCTTTTTTACCACAGCGTCACACTGTTGACTCATATTTAGCTTGTGGTCCACTATGACCTATAGATCCCTTTCTGCAGTACTCCTTCCTAGACAGTTGCTTCCCATTCTGTACGTGTGAAACGGATTGTTCGTTCCTAAGTGGAGTACTTTGCATTTGTTCTTATTAAACTTCATCTTATTTACCTCAGACCATTTGTCCAGTTTGTCTAGATCATTTTGAATTATGACCCTATCCTCCAACCACTTGCAACCCCTCCCAGCTTGGTATCATCTGCAAACTTAATAAGCATACTCTCTATGCCGATATCTAAATCGTTAATGAAGATATTGAAGAGAACCAGTCCCAGAACAACAGAAAAAAAGTGTGGTTTGTGTGAAGCATATTGGCATAAATCTGTCCATTAACAATACACATGCTAGTATGACATGACAAATTGGAGACTGCACTGGGAACTTCCTGGCCCTAAGAGTGACTGCCACAGACTTGTATCCATTGCAGATTAATTAGGCATTTTTCCATAGTAGGCGATGGGCGAAGAGAACCTGTAATTAGTTTTGATGGGTGGGTTGCACTGGTTCATTACAAAATGATAAAAAAGTGAATGCTTGGGGCTACAGAGCTGGTTAATATTGCCAACAGTCATACATTTTAGCGAGGGTGGGTTTGAATATTTTTATCTACTTTTTAAGGCAAATTCAGCTTTGGAAATCACACAACTCTAGTTTCTATTTTTCCTGAAGATTTTCTCTCTCTGTGTGTGTGTGTGTGTGTGTGTGTGTGTGTGTGTGTGTGTGTGTGTGTGTGTGTGTGTGTGTGTGTGTGTGTGTGTGTGTGTGTGGTGGTTTTTTTTTTGTCATTGTTGTTAAATTGAAACATGTTTGTTTTCAACAACCAAAGGTTGAAATGTTCTCATTGAAAACTCTGGTAAATTCCAGGAGAACATTGACCAAGGTGAAAGTTTTTCATAGTTTTCTAAACTTTCCATTGACAATGAAAATGCATTTCTGGACCTGCTCAGCTACTTACTCAGAGAGGATGTCTTCCTGGGTCAGGTGCTTCCTCATAATTCTATTGACTGTTCATGAGTATCACTTCCCTGCCCTCGTTATGGTGTCTAAAATCAGCTCACAAGCTCTTTGCCACAGTATCCTTTGATTTGTTCTGTAAAGCGCCTAATGCATTTTGGGGCTCCACATAAATAATAACCATGCTCAGAGCAGAAAGACACAGCCTGGGGTTTATCTTTAAAAAAGCAATTACCTGTCCCTGTAGAATGGCACAATGGTGAGAACAATAAATAAGTACATCATTAATGAGCATGCAATCATTCCTAGCCCCAGGCATAATGCTCTGGTCTCCCCTCGCTTCTGTGCAGTCACCAGCTTTTTCCCCAACATGATTTAGTGTTATGGATTCTGAAATGTCCTGTCCTGGAGTGAAACCTGAAAAAGGAAAAAAAAATGCAACCAGAATCATCATAGATAGAATATTAAATTTAATATGAACTTTTAAGAGGTGTTGATTCAAGGTTTTCCAAATTGGGAGGGGTTTAGTGGAAGCTGATCCATTTCATCTTTTTATTCATTGAAATTTAGAAGGCAGTCACATTCAGTGAAAGAAAATACCGACTCCAAAATTAAAAAAAAAAAAAACCAACGCTATAGAGATGACCTGAGCAATTCCAGGCCTGTAAGCTTGGCTTCAGTACCAGACAAACTGGTTGAAACTGTAGTGAAATAACAGAATTGTCAGACGCATACATAAACACAGTTTGGTGGGTAAGAGTCAACATGGTTTTTGTAAAGGGAAATCTTTCATCACCAATGTATTAGAATTCTGTGAGGGGGTCAACAAGCATGTGGACAAGGGGGATCCAGTGTCAGATGTTCACAAAGTCTTTGACAAGGTTCCTCACCAAAGGCTCTTAAGCCAGGTAAGCTGTCCCAGGATAAGAAGGAAGGTCCTGTCATGGATCAGGAACTGATTAAAAGACAGGAAACAATGGGTAGAAATAAATGGTCAGTTTTCAGAATGGAATAAGTAGTCCACTGGTCTATGCTGGGTCCAGTCCATTTCAATATATTCAAATGTTTTACATCTGGAAAAAGGGGTTAAAGTCAGTAAGGTGGCAAAATTTACAGATGGTACAAAACTTTGGTTCAATCCAAAGCAGATTGCAAAGAGTTGCAAAGGGAAGTCACAAATCTGGGTGACTGGGCAACAAAATGGCAGATTAAATTCAATGTTGATAAATGAAAAGTAATGCACTTTGGAAAATATAATCCCAGCTATACATACAAAATGGTGCGGTATAAATTGTTCCCACTTAGGAAAAAAAAAAAAAGAGAGATCCTGGTGTCATTGTGGACAGTTCCCTGAAAACATCACTCAATATGCAGGGGCAATCAAAAAAAGCTAACAGGAAGTTGGGAAGCATTAGATAAGAGGAAATATTGTATTGCTTTCATATAAATCCATGGTACACGCATACCTTGCATACTGTATACAGATCTGGTTGTCTGATCTCAAAAGAGATACATGGGAATTTTGGAAAAGAAAAAGAGCAACAAAAATGATTCGAGGTATGAAGAGCTATCAATAAGACTAGGACCATTCATCTTGGAAAAGAGATGACTAAGGGGCGAAAGGATCGAGGGTTATAAAATCATGACTGGTGTGGAGAAAGTAAAAGAGGAATTGTTATTTACTCCTCATAATGCAAGAACTAGGGTCACCAAATGAAATTAATGGGCAGCAGATTTAAAACAAACACAAGGACGTTATTTACACAACACCTAGTCAACCTGTGGAACTCCTGCTCCGAGGATGTTGTGAATGCCAAGACTATAACAAAATTAAAAAAACTAGATATGTTCATGGGGGATAGATTCATCAATGGCTGTTAGTGAGCAGGGATTCAAAACAAAGCTTTGATGTGTTCCTAGCCTCAGGTTGCTGGAGACTGGGAATAGGATGGGATGGATCACTTGATTACCTGTTCCATTAGTTCCCTCTGAAGCACCAGTTGGAAGATGGGATACTGGGTTAGATGGACCATTGGTCTGACTCAGTAGGGCTGTATGTATTATAAACTGTATGACATACTTAGCTTCACAAATTCAGTGCTACAAAGGGAGTGTGTGTTATGGAGCATGTGTGTGAACGTGTATTCTAGGTCTGTGTGAACTATTAGCAGCAAAATGTGGAAAACTAAGAAGCTGTGGTTTTCACATTTCATTTTCCAAAGTCAGTAGTTGAAATGTCATGTATTCTGCTGAAAAATGGGCCCTTATTGGTGCAATGTTCATAATGTCAGATTGCTATTTTCACACCAATTTTTTTTCCATCATATGGTGCAATATTTTAAAATCTCTGTTTTGGCACCCAAGCTACCATTTCACTAAGAACAAAATATTTGGGTTATGAAATGGCCGAGAGGAAAACTGTTGTTTTCTCAACACTTCATGAGACATTAACCTGTAGTCACACTATATTCAGTCATCTTTTTCCTGCCTTTTTTTTGGTCACATTGATTCTTTGTGCAGTGTTACACACACAAACCAAATGGCAGATGTGAAATCCTTCCACGACCGAACCCTCTTATACCAAGATATTTTCCTCTTCAGACCTTATCTTCAGTAGAAATGGAACTACATCAGAACAAAAAGTGCAGTTGGCTAATGGCAATGGGTTGGAACAATTCAAGTCTTAAATTTTCCTGTATAAGACACAGATTTTATTATATCCATGTATGATGGGCTGTTCATGCCACACCAGACCTGAGTGGGTTAAGTTGACACAGATAGGGCCAGTTCATTTTATAGGCTAGGCCCGAGTGGAGCTAGCACCTCCTACACCCAGCCACAAGTTGATGGCTAGTGTTGAATGAAATTTGTGATGTTTTGGTGGAGAAGATTCAGGCACGACAGATGCCCTATATAGTGGGAAGTTAGAGCCCACAGTAACGAGGAAAAGGGAAAGACAACCCTGCACAGAATCCTTTTAGCTGAAGGCAGGTGCACTCTTGTGGGTTGGGCCAGCATTAAAAACAACCAGAGGGGAGCAGGTATTACTTACACAGCTTCTGGAGAATCAGCCAAGAGAGCTAGAAGCACAGGTATACCTGCAGGGATAACTGATGAAATTGGCTGAACAGTAGCATTTTTAATATACAGGGCTAGAGAAAGGAAATCGCAGAAGCTGTAGAGAGTAGAGCTGGAAAAGAGATGCCGGGGTTTTGAACCCAAGTCCTAGCCAAGGGAATGTTATGTCTGCGGGGGGATGGGACCCCTTCAAAGAGTTCCCTAACTTCCATGTTGACAAGAAGCCTTACCCAGAGGCCAGGAACAGAGGAAAACCCAAAGGTGTCCAATTTCTTGGGCGAACAGGAAAGAGAGGAGCTTGTTTTTCGTGTAAGGAATTGGGACATGAGGTATTGCCCTCACAAAGACCTGAATGGACAAGACTAAGGACCTGCAGAAAGAGTTGACAGCCTGTAGCAAGGTCTTCATAGGAGTAGAGAAGTCCAACCAGACCGTAATGGTAGAAGGTGTGAAGGGAAGGAACTGGAAAGGAGAAAGATTCCTACAAAGATGGGCTTGAAGGAGGCAGGGGTGAACATCGAGCCAAGCAGTATATTGTGGGTACTCAAACCCCACAAGGTAAAGGTACTGGGGTAGTTGGCAGACCAAAGGAAGGGGCTAGCGGAGAAGTTAGTAATGCAGAGCAAGACTTTTAAATGGCTATTCAAGACCTGTGATTATAGCAGAAAAAGAACAGGATCACCATGGGAGGACAAAGGGAAAAGGTTTCTCATGTTGGAGAACCTAAAGCAAGAATGAGATGACCTATGGGCCCAGCATGAGCAAATGCACAGTAGGAGACTTACAATCTTGAGAGGGAGGGTATGTGATGGGGAGTTCATCCCACATCACTCCTGAAGGAGTTAAACTGACTTTGATAGGATCAATTAATTTCATAAAGCAGACCTGTGTGGAGCTAATCCACAGACCCAATCCCAAGGAAGACCTCCATTGGTGAGTGAACCCTCTGACACCATGTGCATACAAAAGCTTTGTCTGTGCTAGACCCCCATGATAGTACAACCTCCACACGTCGCAGTGCTGGGAGGACTAACAGAGGAAATCTGCCAACTGTTTATCGACACATTAGCTGCTGTGTTTTCCTAAACTTGCTGTGGTCAGAATTGGACCGTGATGTAGACATTTTCACCTAGTCAGCTCCTGAATTCAGGGCATTGCTATTGCTGGTGGTAAAGCACAAGTGGGGGATATGAAGAGAAATGCTAATCTAGGTAAAGTGTTAGACTACTGTACAATTGGCTGACTTCGGAGGGTTGGAGTGTTCGCATCCCCCTTTGCCAAATAGAAGTCTAAATGATATTGATGATGACGATTGCTATGGCATTGCAGCAGTTGAAATGAACGAGTTCTGAAAATGACTGCTCTTCATCCATATTCTCTCTGCCAATTTAGTATGAGTGAGGTTTAGCACCAGCATGCAAATTAGAGCACTATGATCTATACGTCACAGCTGGCCATCACCAGTCTCCATTTTAGTGGAAACATAATATAAACCACACTTGCAGAAATCCTATTTTCTGCAGACAAATTGGGAAGAGACAGAATGGGGGTGTGTGTGGCTATGTCTAGACTACCTAGAATTTTCAAAAGAGGATATGCAAATTCCCACTGAATTTGCATATCTTCTGATCTCACTTTCGAAAGAGGCTCTTTCGAAAGTGAAAGTAGTCTGGACGTGTTTTTTTCGGGAAAAACCCCTTTTTTGAAAAAACTGCGTAAACCTCCGTTTTTAAGGAAGAGTGTTTTTTTCGAAAAAGGGTTTTTTTTCCCAAAAAGCCCGCATCCAGACTACTTTCACTTTTGAAAGATCCTCTTTCGAAAGTGAGATTGGAAGAAGCTATGCAAATTCCTGCTGAATTTGCATACCCTCTTTTGGAAAAAAAAAACGTAGTTTAGACGTGCCCTGTGTGAGAGAGCGAGACACAGACAGAATTTAGTAGGCTGAATTAAATGCACTTCGCCCCAGTCCTTTACTTTTCTGCACCTGGATTATCCTTGGACCCATACAGAATCTCTGTGAAGGGTCAGAGATTCACCTAGGTCACGGCAGCTTAGAGTATCTATTTTATGGGCTTAGTTTAAAAAAGGCAGCTCCTTACCATGTTCATCAGTGGCAGATAGGTATCAAAAAAATCACTTTTGACATGCAGAGGGACCCAGGTTTGGCAGAGCGCTTAAGCACATGCTTAGTGATGTGCTCAAGGGATGGATTGAAAGATATGCCCACATGCCATTGAAATTTAAGGTCAAGATAAAGTCAATGCCTAAGGCTGAATAGGTGCCCATGCACTGGGCGATTAGGAATGGCCCATTGAACAGGAATGCAAGAACTATGCACACTGAAGGGCCAAACCGCATAACTCTTCTGCTGTTGTCTGCATTCTGGCCACAATCCCTGGATGAGTTACTTTAAACTAGTGCCTCCCCTGCACTCCCAAATCCACTGGCTTTAAAATGTCACTGCAAAGCAGCATTATCTGGAGAAGAATAAAAACCAAGACAATTGCTATAAAGGAATGATGTTAAAGCTGCCTTCAGCTGTTGATTAGAAGAGATGAAGAAGAATGTGATGGTGCTTGCGTGTGGCTTTCTATTTTAATTAGCTTTCAGTCATTCAACCATGGCAGTTTTGTTATTTAACTAGATAATTTTGATAGTCAAAAGACAAAATATCTGGACAGTTAAGGATTTGCTGCTATTAGAAAAATAATTGTATAGCAGCCATTAGCATTAGCATAGCTGCTAACAACAAATATGTTCTCCCATGGGATTTCACACTGTGTTGATGCTATTATGTCGATAGCACAGCAGACCCTGCGGTTAGTAGAACTGCGGAGGGGGGGCGGGGGGGGTTTAAGTGGGTGGGAGGATGGAAATATTGAACAAGGAGATAACTGGTGTTCTAAAGTCTCTTTGGGAATGTAATTGTTCTTCAATTTAGTTGCAGTATGGAAAATCGTTCAGTATAAAATTTCATACTTAATAGGTATTTAGGCCCATTGTGGGTTCTGCTAAAGAGACTGGCTTTGAAGAGAATCAGTCCCGTGAAGTTCAAATACAATTTGCTGAAGTTCCGAATTAAAAAGCATGTTCTTCTGAAATTGACAAACTGACACAGACTATACCTGATTTCTGAGGCGTGGTAAGGTGACAGCACTACAATCAGCCATATGGGATCCAGATCAACGGACTACTATGGGCTTTGTCTTCCCTTGACCTATGGAAACAAACAATAGAAGAGGAGAATATTCAGTAAGGTCAACCCTTATCCCAGACAGATACAAATTAAGGACAGGACAATGAGGGAGTTGAGCCAAAATTGGAATTTCCATCCTACAGGAAATTGATGTTTCAAAATTTCTTTTACCCTAAAATGGGGCAAAATTGAACCATTTTTTAATGGAACAAAGTTCCTTAAAATGTTATGTCCTTACTCAGACATGATGAAATAAAAAAAATTGTTCTGAGTCACCTTGGCAATAAACTGCACTGTGTGGCTGGGTCGGAAGGGAGACTGAAGCAATATGGGAGATGTATGCTACAGAACTCAAGCTGCAACTCCCATGAGGCAATGCTGTACAAACTGCTGAAATAGTTTAACAGTGACCCAACACTAAAAAGAGTACTTTGATTCTGTTCAACAATCGAAATGTTCAGTTCAGCTCAAACTGACCTGCCACAAAATACTTAGATTTGATTTTTTTTTCTGATGGAAAGTGAAGAACTTTGGCAAGAGTGACTTTTTTTCTTGCAGAAAATTTCAGTTTTGCAGAAACTGCATTTTCTACTGAAAAATTATTTTGATGCAAAATTCTCAACCAACACTATTGATCGCACGGCATTCACCTCTGTGGTCCTAAAAGTCCTTTACAATGAGTCAGGAAAAAATTAAAGCACCCGTTGCTGCCTCCAATAGAACCGGAGATGAAAATTACTTCTAGACCGTGAATGTTTCCATTTGTACCTATTAGCAGAATTTACAGTGGGTAAATATCTATCACGCTCATACATACAGGAGACCGATCACCCCATCATATGGAAAACAAGAAGCTATTACCCTGCAACCATTAACCAAAGAAATAATGCAATTATGAAAATTGTTAATTAGCAGCACTTTTTCTTGGGATGTCCGCATATCAATTAATTTACACTTCTCTTGCCCCTTTCTTCTAATTAACTCAAATCATTTTTCACATTTCCAGTCACAATACCTGTCAATGCTAATTTACACACTGATAAACTGAGGTACAGCAAGGCAAAGTGACTTGACCAATGTTATACAATCGGTGGCAGAACAGGAAATACTGAATTGCTTGACTTCAATTCCCTTATGCAATTGCTGGGTGATTTTCCTGCCTCCCAAAATTCCCAAAGCACTTCTGCTCTACCTCAAAACAAACAAACAACTGATAAAATATGTAAGGAATGTTAGCAGGAAAGAATCCCTCTAAAAATATAACATATAGCACGTCCACAAACATCATGTGATAGGCCTGATCCTCAGGCAGCATTAACCAGAATAGCTTCATTGAGTCTTGTGGTATTTTCATCTGTGCATACCAAGCTGGTCCTTAAAACTGAAAGTCACTTTGCCCTTTTTTACGCTTGTAAATTGAGTGAGTGGATGAAGTGATGGTGTAGCAAAAATTGTAACCCCTCCCCTTAGCACATGTATAGGAACCCCTCATGAACAGAAGCTGAGGGTGTAAGACAGGACAGTAAGTTTCAGTGAAACTGACCTAAAACACTTATTTTTAAAGCCTTTGCATGTACAAATAATTATTCAGATGTTTTACTAATTCTTCGTTTCCTGGATTTGGGAGACAAATAAATGTGTTCTGTGTGTGCACATACACACACTTGTGTGTATCTGTACAATTGTGATATCACATAATGTATTTCCCCCATAGTTTCCATAGTGTTAATTACGGCACCAACATAAACTCTGACACATGTTTACCTTATTTTATTCGGATCTGTTAGATCAAGGACAACATCATTTTAAAATGTTTTCTCTACCAAAGTTAGCAAATATTTGACAGAAGAAATATTATGAAAAATGTAATTGGCCTTGGAAGTGTTAGTGGTTTAAATCTGGAGACACTGAGGTGGGAAAATGTGGGTTTCAGATTTGCATCAAAGATAAATTTCAGTGTATCCCTTAACTAGGCTGCTGCTAGGATAGCTCCATAATTATTAGGAAGTATAAGCTCCAAATCTCTTCATAGTCCTCCCGATTTTCTTGTTCAGTCTAGTTAAATTGTACAGTCCATTCACTGTGCAATGTCAATGTATATTTACCATAGACAATTTATCCTTGATGGGAAGACTTTCCCCTCCTTCTCTCCATCAAGGACCTTGTGATGCTGAGATTTTCCTTGGTTAAAGCTGAAACTCCCTTCATGGTTTACACACATTGGTCCTAAATTCTATGCAGGAGGAGAAATTGACCCTAGACTTATCTGGGTGATGAAGTCTCTTAGGTACATAAGCATGGATGTACTAGGTCAGACCAAAGGTCTATCTAGCCCAGTATCCTGTCTACTGACAGTGGCCAATACCAGATGCCCCAGAGGGAGGGATCACAACAGGTAATCCTCCCATGATCCCCCTTCTGTCATCCATCTCCAGACAAACAGAGGCTAGGGACACCATTCCTACTCATCCTGGCTAATAGCCATTGATGGACCTAACCTCCATGAATCGATCTAGCTCTTTTTCGAACCCTGTTGAAGTCCTAGTCTTCCCTGCATCCTCTGGCAAGGAGTTCCACAGGTTGACTGTGCACTGAGTGAAGAAAAACTTCCTTTTGTTTGTTTTAAACCTGCTGCCTATTAATTTCATTTGGTGACCCCTAGTTCTTATATTGTGAGAATAAGTAAATAACTTTTCCTTAGTCACTTGTTCCACACCGGTCATGACTTTATAGACCTCTATCACATCCCCCCTTAGTCTCCTCTTTTCTAAGATGAAAAGTCCCAGTCTCTTTAATCTCTCTTCACATGGGACCCATTCCAAACCCCTCATCATTTTTGTTGTCCTTTTCTGTACCTCTTCTTTGTATGGAACTGAGTTTGGCAGTGAATATTAACAGTGTTTATCATCAATGGAGGGGGCTTATCCTTCACTGTTCAGTGAATTTCCTATAAACACTTAGCTAAGCTTCTGACTTTCACGTGAAGAGGGGCAGTGGATGTTCTGTTGTATCACACCACAATGTGTAGTGGTCATTTGGATCTGGTGAGTAATTAAGAACACTCCAAATGGGCCCTGTGTTAGTAGCCGCTACTTCCCCAGAATGATGCAGCTATCTGTGAGTTTGACCTTAAACAAGAAGCCAGTTTGGGGGCTGTTTGTATTTTATACAAAATTAGCCACTTGTTTATCAGCTAAATGTTACCTCTGTAAGAGCCACCTGGTTTTATTGCCCTTCGAGTACTCCATTCTGGTCTGCATTAAAAAAGAGAAGTGCCACTTTCCCTGGCCACCTCAGTGACCTCAGAGAGATTATTGCCAGTTTTTTGGCAATGCTGTTCACGTACAGAATAACTAGCAGGCACGCAAGGAGATATGCCCCGTATAGAATCATAGCGCTCTACCCTCAGGGAGTCCTGGAGGGGGATAACTCCTGACAGCACCCACAGGAGTCTGTACCATCACCAACATTTTACCACAGAACAATAGATTCATCATTCCAAATTTGCTCTCTTGGTTTTTTAAATCCCTTCCTTCTGGGTATTGCCATTTTGCCTCCTGTGGCCTCCTGTCCTGCTCCCCACCTCGTGGTGAGCCTGGCTGGGGTATTTGGATGGATATCCAAATGGCTCTTACCCAAATGGCCCTTCCCTGCTTTTGCATCTCCAAACCCTCTTTTGCTTACTAGTACAGGTTGTACCTCCCAGAACAGTCCCAAACCAGGGAATTTGACCAACCAGGGGAGGCCGATGCCAGACCCTCTGCTGCTGCTATTCTGTGGGGCTCTGCTCAGGCCTGTTGCCAGGGAGATCAAAGGGGGCAACTGCCCTAGGGTTTGGTGACTGAAAAGGGCCCAGGGCTCCCAGCTGCTGGCACAATTGTAGTAGCAGCGATACCTGGCATCCTGGGCCCTTTAAATCCCCGCCGGTACCTCACGTGGTGTGCTCCAGGCAGCTCTGAGGGCTGGGTGGGGGCACCGCATCTGCTGGCTGCCTAGGCCTCACCCCTTCCACCTGAGGCCCTGCCCCTTCTGGGAGCTCAAAGTCGGGCCCTCTCCAGATGCCCAGCGAGGCAGTGAGCTCCCTTGGCTTGGCTCCAGCTGGAGCAAAGGGGCTGGCATTGACCAAGGAAGGACTGTGGAGGGGGGAGCATTTGGGGGGCAAGGCAGGGTGGCTGCAGAGCCTCGCAGCTGGGGGCCAGGAGTGCAACACTGTTGCAGTGCACCAAACCCCAAGGGTGCACAGATGTGTTCCTGCCCCCCCCCCCACCTGCTGTGTGGCTGCACTCCTGGTCCCAGCCTGCAGAGCTCTGCAGCCACTGTGCCTTTTCCCCCCAAGCATAAGCCCCTGTCCCTGCTCTTCCCCCTCCCTGCCTGAGCTTGAACACCACAAATCAGCTGTGTGCAGCGTTCTGGAGCCTCTGTCAGGGCTGGGGAGGAGTTGCTGAGTGGGGGGGGGCCCTGCCTTTTCCCCAAGAGTGTTCCAGCCCCCAGGGATGCCAGGTCAGAGATGTTACCGGACAAGGGAAGTCTGGAATATAGAGGTCCAACCTGGAACTGTTTCTGTCTCATAGCACTGAGAGTCAGTTTCAAAAAAAAGTTAAAAATATTCAAGAAAGCAAGTGAAGTCTCTGGTCCCATTCTCTGTCTCTGATTCTTACAGTAAAGGTGAGGTTGTACCGTTGTACACCCCATCACCATCCAGGGATCCTATCCAGAGATGTGGGATGCTGTACCCCCCTCCCCATGACATGAATCGTTTGTATCACGTTTGACATACATGGAGTGTAAATATGATCATGTGATTGTTCACATGATGTAGTTTGACTGGAGGGGGGAAAAACACTACATCTTACGTCAAAACTTATAAAGTAGGTGTGAGAAGCCAGGGAGTAACAATTGGTTATCTCTGATTTCTAATGTTTTATATAATAACTTGAAAATCTGTTCTTATTCAGTCTGGCATTTTTCTAGAATATTTCTTCTGAATGCTCTGTGAGATAACACTGCCCCCCTTCTGGCTTTCTGTGACTGGGGTTTCAAGGTGCCTAGTTACCCCAGGGCACACAGCTCCTTAAGCTCTTTGAAAAGTTCAGCCATAGTTCTGCACCTGACACTAAGCACACTTGCTGACAAGTACTTGCTAACTCAGCAGCCATTCCCCCACACTGTGATATTCACAAGGTATTTGCACTGTGCCCATTGACACATTCAAGGAATTTTATGATTTATACCCGAGAGGGGAAAATTAGACAGCTGCTTTCCCCCTTTCTTAAGAGCTTGCTGTGTCTAGAAGCAGTCCTGTATGTTGTTCTTTCTGGATATCTGATCTCTCTTAAAAAACAACAATATCCCACATATTCCTAAGGCAAAACTTTCTCATAGTGTTCCTTACCCGTCACTGGCGAATGCTGCCCTTTCGGAATTTTTAGCCCATGACAATGTTTCTGTTGTTGACTGATCCAGGTAGATGAAACCCTTTCCACAGCAGCGATAAGACGACAAAACCTAGAATGAAAAACTTTCCTATCCAGGACTCCTCTGGGTTTGTTTTGCTGTGGCTGAACTCTGAGCTGATTTCCGTATTATGAAGATTCCTGTTACCATAAATGGTAAGGTATGAACGGATGCAGTTCTCTTAAGATTAATTGCTGAAAAGTAGCAGGCCCTAATATTAAGACCAGCTAAAGGCTTGACTCTCTTTTCTGCTAACGCTCTTTTCCTGTGTCCTGGCCATGTAAATCTAGTTCCAAGCAGGTCTGCTTCAGTTCTCTTTACACTGTTGGGGCACTAACAATTAAATGTAAAAGAGGATCAGGCCCTTTGTGTTCAATCTAAAAGCAATGACCAACGGCATTTTTTTAAACAACTTTACGCTCATGGGCAAGAAAAGCAAAGTAAGCCATGAATATGGATTTTAAACCTCATCTGTATGTTAGCACCATCCTGAATTTAGCTAATGACATTTTAAGTTTTATTTTTGAGGTTAAAGGGGCCTGATCTTTTATAAAGATCAAAACCCCAGGGCTTCATGTAAAAACTGAGCACATAATTACTATTCCAAATGCAAGCTATGCTCTCGAGATAGGTGCTTAGTTGGATCTCTATGGCCTGGACTATAATAGGGCTTTATTTCGGAAATAACCCTCTTTAGGTCAAATTAATAAGCAGAGCATCCTCACTGCCAAGCCCATGATTTCAAAATAACAGGCCACGTATTTTGAAATCTGTATCTTGCTTTCTCCAGGGAATAACGCTCATTTGGAAATAGTTATTTCGGATGCTCTGGTGCTGCTATTCCAGAATAACTACTCCCCAGAGTCATTTGAACTAATTACTCCCCAGTGCTGCCTGAGGCTCTAAGTCTAAGATAGCGTGTCCACATAAATGGAGCCTGCCTCAGACCAATTTTGAGGCTTCCCCGTAGTGTGGACATGCTATTTCAATTTTATTATTTTGAGAGTTATTACATCAATTTTTGTTATTTTGAAATAGCTTCCTAGTGTAGACATGCTATATGTGCAATTTTAGATGCAGAATTGCAGTACCTGTGTGTAAGTGTGCCATAAATCCATGTCTTGGCCTCCTGATATTTTGAAAATCAGGTCTTTCAGAAAATTTGGTCCAGTAGTAAGTAATAGATTGATACTGAGCGAAGCTAGTTTTACAAAGAACCAGCATAGTGCAGACAGTAGCAAAACAAGCATTCCTTTCTAGTCTGCCTGAGTCTTAATCTTCAAGAACAGTCATGCTGAGCTGAAACTTTCAGGAAGCTGGTGGCAATAGTGATAGAAAATTTCTTTTTTTATGCTGATGCTTGTCTAGTAGGTCTTGAGTTAATCTCACCATTCTTTCCATGTAGGACCCAGAAAAGCCACTAGATACTAATAGTTTTTTGTTTCCATTGATTTTGGTCAGAGTTGAGCTAATGAACAATTGAATCACAGCAGAGTAAATCAGAGCAGAGTTCAGCAAAATCAATTATTTCCTGTAATGCTTTTATCTAGCTTCCAGCGTGACGCTATAACCTATAGGACATAGGTGATCCTTGGAAATATAAGTGGGGAGGAATATTAAGTCGTAGCACGGAGGTGGTTTACTTCTGTCTGCAGTTTCACTGAGACTCCTACTGGATTACCATAGCTAGTTTAAGTGCACAAAAAGATGTTGAAAAAATTTGTTCAGAAACCAACTTTAAAAAATGGAGGTCTAAAATGGAGGCCTTCTAGGAGAGACTAAAGAACCTCAAATTATTTAATTTATCCAAGAAAAGCCTGGGAGGTGACTTGATTATGGTCTACAAGTATCTACATGGAGAAGAGATTTCTGATGGTAAACTACTCTTCCATATAGCAAAAAAAGTCGTAATATGCTTCATAAAGTAACAATCAAGTGGGTTGGAAGCTGAGGTCATACAATTTGGACTAGCAATAAAGTGCAAATCTTTAACAGTGAGGGTAAAATCGTTAGAAGAAACTTACTTAGAAAGGTAATGGATTCCCCATGTTTGACCTCTTTCTATCCAGATTGGATATCTTTCTGCAGTATGTGGTATAGCTTAAGTAGAAGTAAAGGACTTGATGCATATAAACGTTGAGTGAGGTTTTTTGGCCAATGCTGTGCAGGAGGTCACAGGAGGTGATCATAATGCTCTCTACTAACCTTAAAAGTGATGAATCTTCATTTCTTGCTGCCTTTTTTTTCTCCTCATCCCTATCTCATCACATCCTCGCACCAATGCACTCAGATTGATTTTTAGCTGAAGCATAGATGCCTACATTCCAATGCCAGAAGGACCCATTGTGATCAGCCAGTCTGATTTCCTGTATAACAGAGGTTATAGAATTTTCAAAAAAAAAAAAATTTAGAGCATCTCTTTTATGGGGACACAGGGGAGGGGAAGGAGGGAATTTCATGCATGAAAGCATTTCACTGTAAAAGTTATGGCAAAACGCATTCACTTCCCTGGCAAAATATTACAAAAGCAAAAAACTAAGAGTCCACTATGGGTATGTCTATACTGCAGGGCTCAACTCGAAATAAGCTAAGCAAATTGAGCTAAATCAATTGCATAGCTTATTTTGAAATAGGGATCATCTACACAGCACTTATTTTAAAATAAAGCACTCTTCCTCCAACTTCCGTTATTCCTTGTGCAATGAGGGTTACAGGAGTCGGAGTAAGAAGTCCTCCAGCTTGACAGTATGTTGACACTATTTTGAAATAACTGCCTGCTGTATAGATTTAGACTAAGTTATTTCGGAATAGCGCTAGTTATTTTGATACAGTGTTGCAGTGTAGACTTGCCCTACGTGTAGCTGGGAAGAGATACCTGGTAGCATTTGAGTGTGTAGCATCAGACTCCTGTGGTCATGTTTGAAATTGACATCTTAGCTTGAACCATGCTTATGATCCAGTTCCATTGTTTAAAGCCTCCCTTCCTCTCTTGCTCCTATGCATATGGTTGTTTCTCCCATACAGACATGGGAACACACGTACACATACATTGTCCTATCTCGCTGGTATCTAAGTACAACTCAGCATTGGAGAGACAGTATTGGAGCAAGCAAAACCAAAAACCAAATCAATACAGCAAAGCTGGAACATGACGTGATCAGAGATTCACGTCTGATCAACACTCCAGAGTTGGGACTTGTTTCTGAGGCTTTATGGGACTATGCCCATGGTTAAACCGCTGTATCTGTGGGGAGGTCCATTGACATCAGTAGGGCTCTTGGAAAGTACAGCCAGATCACGCTTTATCCAATCTGATCAGAACCTTTTTGGGTCTCAAGAATGGGACTGAACATCCCCATATATTTTTGTAACTGCCTCTGAACTGGCTAGAAATACTGTGTAAAGTGTTGCCTGAGGTTTGCTGACACTTTTTTTTACTTCTGGTCCTGGCTGGGTGGTGTGGAGGCAGAAAACATAACCAACGGAAAGAAGAGTCATTCAAACTTTCCTGAACTTCCAATGCTCATTTTAGGTTCAACTCAAGACTTACCAAACTTTAGCTCTCTTCTTGTTTTCTCCCAGTTAATTTACCCCCTGACTTGAGCAGAAAATGGGAGAAATTGGATGAGCTTTGGTTATGAGTTTTTCTAAAAAGATGACAACTCCCACTGACGCAAGAAGAAATAGCCATTTAATCTGTTGAGGGATCTATACTGAGATGTCATCAGCTCCAGAACCCTACTTGGTTAACTGTCAAGGAAAAGAAAATGAGGTTAAAAATTGTAGGGGGAATTATTTTCACTACACAGGTATGCCTGGAAGTTTCAAAGCCATTCAAAGGGGAAAGGGATGAAAGAGAGAAGGTGTGGGAATTTGGATCAAAGCTAGAGGAAGGTGAAATGATGTGATGGATTGGTTGATAAGTCTTACCTGGCCAAATGAGAAAGTAGCGGAGGTGGGGAAAATAGTTTATAATGGGGGGAAAAAAAGCCAATATTCAGAGGGTTTTTTGCATAAAGCAAACACCCAGGCCTGTACTGTCTTGGATCCAAGTACTGGGTTCCCATTGTAACCAGCGAGAATTCCCTTTGCCTGTCAAATGCACTATGTGGCTCAGAAAGCTCAGGTAGTGTAAGGTGGTTGCTGCCTAATCATGTGGGATGTGACTTAATCTCGTGAGATGCTGAGGATCTAAATCTTTAACTCTCTTTAGTGCACATATGCTATAGTTATCATTACATCAACACTATGTAAGTAGACCAAAGTCAATGGGAGTGGAGGGCACCCAGAATTTGAGCTTGGTAGGAGATGGTTTCTTTATCCATTAAGAATTTGAGATTTGGGCAGAGGCGGGAATCCCATTCTGAATCAGGTCAAAAAGTCAAAACCTTGAAAATATTCCTGAACTGAAAATCCAAAAAGACTTTGGGCCCATGGTGATTGAAATGTTTCATTTTGATTTAGTCCTTTTATATATTTTTTATTACTAATTAACATCTACTTGAAAACAAAAAGTCAGTTTGAAGCAAAAACTTGGAATTTGTTCTTTTTGAAAAAGTTGAAAAGGGGACATTTTGGCAACTTGGAATGTTTTGTTTTCCAAAGTTTCGCTGGAATAGAAATCTTGTTGAAACATTGTTTTCTCCATAAACAGGTTATGTTTTGATGAACCATCATTTTCTGGCTAAAAACATTTTGTTAAAGACTTTCTGAGCAGCTGTTCTCAAAAACTTCTGAGACCAGGCCCTAGGTTTCGTACAACCTTACAGGGCATCACTTAATGGATAAATTATAGGTGATCATTATTATTGTATTTACAAGTTGAACCTTTCTAGTCTGGCATCTTTGGGACTTGATGGGTGCTGAACAAGATAATTTGTCAAACCACAGGAAGTCAATATTGTCTAGAGACGTTGCCAACATTTCCACTGCTTACTGAACTCTTAGATGACCTTTGGGTTAAATTAGAGCTAAATAGCACAGAACACGGAGAGCTAGAACTTGTGGCTGTAAATAAACTTTAGAGGACCGCAGGAAACTTGGCCATACCCATGATGACTGGACATCTGGCTAACTAAAATCATGCCAGACTGCGTTGCCAGACTAGAGAGGTTCAACCTGTACCAATTTGGAAGGCCATTTTTATAGTTAAACAATAATCACGAAGCCTGCCTAGGGAATTGTATGAGAAAATCTGGCAAGGAAGCTTGATAATTAGATAATGCAAAGAAAAGCATTCTTATTAGTGTGCATATGGCGCTATAGCTCATGGCTTGTATGGAGTAAGAGAGTCTGAGGTGTGGTAACTTGCATCTCAAGGTGCCAGAAGAAGGGGAAGTGGACATTTTAGCTAACAATTACTTGAATTTTCTTCTGACCTTTAACCTCTCAATGAGCTGGTGGAACTACTCATTTGGGATGGGACGCATTAGGAATGAAGCTACTCAGGTAGGGAGTGTGGCAGCTGTAGCTTTCATTACTTGTGGTATGTTAATTGCTCCCTCGTTATGTTGCATTGGTCCTGCTTGTTTTCAGGATGACTGAAACTTGTTAAGGAGAGAAATAATTAATAATCTAGTTTGACTGTTCTTATGAGCAAAAAGCCCTGTAGTTAAAACTCATTACACTTTTGTGATTAGTGAATGTTTTCAAGAAGGAAAATATTATGAGTCACAGTGAACCAAACTAGCACTTTTATCTGCACCGAGGTACACATGGGGGTCTCTGTTCTATGATCAGCTTTTGTTTGTCAGTTATGTCAAACTCTTCTCTTAAGTCTTGTTGATGGATGGAATGGACCATCATGCGCATCCTTTACATTTCACCTGATTTGAAAAGGAAGCAGGAGAGGAAGTATTCAGTAGATTCTGGTTTTCTTTTGTCGGTGATCTTGAGGCCTCACTTTGCATGGATTATTTTTTTAATTTAGTATAAATAATGGCAACATTTTCCAGTGTAGTGAGCCTTAGGGAGGAGTTCATTGCTAAGTAAGATGTATTGCTTGCCTTCTCTTGCGCCTGATCTATGACTTAGTGTACTATACATTATCATAAATTAATGTGCAGTCCTGATTGTTAGTCCTTGCCAGTGGAAAAACATAAATGCGATTGAGGGCCGGGTGTGCCACAGATAGAAAATTAAGTCAAGTATCTTTTTGTCATACTATAAAGGGGATGGTATGCAGAAGGAAAGAAATTGCTCCCGTTGGTAAGAGCTGCCCATTTGTCTAAGCTGACCCTCCTAAAGAATTGTTCCTTTATACTGAACATCTCAAGTCTGTGTGGCAAAGCCTTTTTAGAAAGTGTTGCAGTTTATTTACGGGAATTCTCCTACTGCCTCTGAAGAGCCAGTGAGCTGTGAAATGAGAACAGTTGTTCAGGGATTCATGAAGCCCTGTAAAGTGATTAGCTTTCCCTCTCCTATCTGAAACACATTAATAGACTGGATAAAGAAAAGGAAAATCTATGGCAGGTGTCCAAAGAACATTCAAGCAACTTGGACAAGATCATTGAGTTGCAGGAGAGGGAAAGAGGTGCCTTTAGCACAGGGATGTCTGCATGAACTATAGGCCAACATCTCTAACCCAGAGGGGTCATGTTAAACATCTAAATAGGTGAGTTGACTTTCAGAGTTTTTGAGTACCCATAATTTCACAGAAAATCAAGCCATGTATTTCTGTGCATAAATAGAGGTTTGGGTGTTTATCACGTAGGGGCGCAACTTTGGAAATTTGGGCTCCAATGGTTTGATGATAGTTCATGTTACAGAATGATAACTGTGTGGTGCCAATCTTACCAGTGTGACCAAGACGGGCACAGTGCTGCCAATTGCAGTCGTGAGGAAAATCCCTGCTTAGTTTTTGAAAAGCTGAGGATCAGTTGGGAGAGGTCAGGGAACTGCCAAAGAGTCTGGGGATGGGGGGGGGGCCACCCAGGCCTGCAGGATTTGAAGGATACCCTAGAAAAGACTGTCTAGCTGGGATCCCCTCAGGACTGATAGGGCCCAGTGATTTCAGCTCTTAACCCAAAGCACAGTCCAACCAGAAGAGATTCCAGCATCCACTGGAGTAAATTTAAATACAAGAGAGACTCCTTATGGAGTCTTTCGCTAACTCTGTCATTGAATCAGTGGGGAGAAATAGGTTGAACCTGTCTTACAGCTGATGCCTGGAGGGCATGCAGCCTGCTGACTCAGAGTCCTCCCTCCCCACCTTAATCTATAGGGCTCTGGAAGACCAGCCTCTGTCCATCCAAGTGTATTTACAGGGACAGAGTCTCTCCTTTGAACTGAGTTAAACACAGTCTGACTTTTCTGCATTCCCACAATACCTGCAAGCCTTGGTGATCATCTCTCACAATTCTTGCATTTCGTGTTACCCCAATTTGTGACCCTACAACAGCCAAATTGGTTACAATGGGCAAAACACCATTGTAATATAGTTGAATATCTAGCAGGCCTAAGTAAACTGAGTGAACTGTATTTACATGTGCACGCCCAGAATCTCATTCTTTAAAATGAGAGTTTGTGCTAGGTTAAGCACAGATTTTCTTCTTTGCATTCCCCCATTAATTACAGACATTGCAATTGATAGTAACATAATTTGTGGCCCAACACTAGCCAAGTTGATTACAATCAGGAGAACACCATTGTAACAGCTGAAGAGCTAACACATCTAAGCGAAGCAGGGGCAAGCTGTATTTACATAAACACACCCAGGATTTCTTTCCCATTCCAGCTGGCTGTAAGGGAAGCATTGATTCAGAGCCTGCTTACATTAGTACACCAGAATGTTATTACCATGGCCTTCATTGGCATTACTCCTTATAATATTGGTGTACATGAGGGGAAAATCAGGTCCTCTATATACTAATTATAATACTTAGTTCTAATGTAGTACTTCTCACCTTTAGATCTCAACAAACTTTGCAAAGGAAGATGATATCCCCATTTTACAGGTGAGGATCCCCAGGCAGTTGGGGAGAAGTGAAGTGTCTTGCCCAAGGTTACTCAGCACATCAGTGGCAGAGCCAGGAATCCAGCTCTCCTGAGTTCCTGTGCAGTACTTTGTCTACTTTATGGGGAGGCGGTTTGAGCTCATAGACTTAGCTGGAATGGGGCTTTGTGGCTGTCACCACGATACCCACTAATACCTAAGCAAGCATGTTGTCACACCTTAGCACAATGTGTTCTTTCCCATCCCCAAATGACCCAGATTTCATGTCCCTTTCCCTGTGATATTCCCAGCTGACTGATGGTAACACAGTCAGTGCAGCACAAAGGCAGGAATGAAGCTACCATCGCTTTGGTTTGAAAGCAACACTATATTGTAAGCATTGATGATTCATGTTTCCTTTAAATACATCCAAATGAATTTGATGATGCTGAACTTTTACTGATGTTGGTGAGAGTTTTGTACAAGGACTGCGGGCAGAAAAAGGCTCCAAATAAGCAAAAAACTACCAATAACTACAGTGGTTGTGTTACTTCAGTTCTTCTCACACAAAGCTACTGGGAGATTATTTGCTGACTACAACATTCAGCAAAGGTCTCTAAGGAATTGAGTGTGTGGCCACCGTGCCCACACAGATGCTTAGTGCTGAGTAAACTTAGACACCAGTTAGCCATGAACTAAGAGTTTCTGCACAGAACCCCTAAAACGGTGTGTGTTTTGGTTTGGTTTTGTGTGGGGATTCTGATCAATATAATCCAAAAAGGAGAAGAACTTGTTATGGACAGATTCATTACAACTCCTCCTTCGGTATGAAACATTCAGAATGGTTCTATTTTCAGTCTGCTGAGAAAGGAAAGGTTCAGAGGGGTAGCTGGAAAGAGTTAGTCTGTAGCAGGAAAAACTTAAAAAAACCCGAATACTCTAGCAGCACCTTAAAGACTAACAAAACATGCAGATGTATCATGAGCTTTCGTGGGCACTTCTTCAGATGACAGAAAGGAAAGGGTTACAATTGTTTGTGCTGTGAGAGCAAACAGTAATCCAGGGTTTACCCGTCTGTCACTTTATTGTACATCTTATCTCCCCTCCATGGCTCAGTCTACACCTGCCATTGAACAACAAAACTTTTGTATTTCACTGGTGCTCAACCCCCACCCCATCCTCTCGCCTGATGGATAAAATTTTTGCCACAGTAAGTACAAGTGTAAACACTGCTTTGTCAGCAGGAACGCTCTCCTTTTGACAAAGCAAAAGCCCCCGGAGAAGGGCTGGAGCTATTTTGTCAGAAACAAGGCTTTGTCCACCCAGCCCTGTCACTTTAAGCTGCGTTGTGTAGACATGGCTGAAGCTACACATTCTCTCTTCATGTGGGCAGATGGACCCACAGGCTGGCTCCGTGAAATACCCAAGTACTGCGAGAAGTGATATGACTTTCCCCTCTGACTTCCAATGGAAGAAATGAGGTTGAGATTGGAGGAGGGACCGCTGGCAGTGTCCCCTTTTGGATGAAAAATAAACCTGGCCATCTGTAGTCACTGAAGACTTGGTGGGACTTGCAAGAGAGCACAGAGTCCTATCTCCAATTATGTATGGAAACTCTCATTGTATCGACAATTATATACCGTCCCTACTGTTTCATACTGGATGCTGCATTCATCTACCTTTCCTATTCTAAACTGTAGTGTATTGGGGGTAGGCCTGGCCTGGGATCCACAGCATTTCTTTGCTTTGTATATAGTTGTAATTTTGAAATAAAATTAGTAATTGGTCAGGGAGGGGGCGTGGATGAGCTCTCCACAAAGCTGTTGTGGAGTGTTGCTCTGTCCTCTGTGCTGTCACATAGCTGCTGTATTCAATTTCAGATGTCATTACTATGGGTGGTGAGAATCCTAGGCAGGGGAAGGCACTGCCTTCCCAAACTGCCTCACTTGGCCCCTCCCGGGCCCAGCCCTGTGCCATGCCTGCTAGTCAGCTCTACAGAGCTCTGGGGCTGGGACAGGCTGAAGCCATGCTGCCCCCGGCTCTCTGGCGCTCCTGGGCTGGGGCCACGCCACCCTCTGACTCTCCAGAGCTGTGGGGCTGAGGCAGCTGGAGCCACACTGACCACTGGCTCTTTGGAGATCCAGGGTCAGGGGAGGCTGGGGCCGTGCTACCCACCAGCTCTCCGGAGCTCTGGGGCTGGGGCCAGACCACCCACTGGTTCTCCAGAGCTCCAAGGCCTGAGGAGGCTACAAGGTGCTATCTTGGGGCAGGGGCCAGCAGCCGCATTGCAGGGGTGGGAGGTGGGGAGGGTAGGAGGCTGGAGAGGGTCCAGCAGACCACAATGTGTGTGTGGGAGCCTGGACACTGGTGGATGGCACGGGGGGGGGAGGGCTTGCCTCGCCAAGCCATGGGTTCACTCACCGCCCATGGTCATAACCTTATGTTGGTGGGTGATTTGTGGGGCCTCATTCATGTGCATGCATAGATTCAGGAATCATGGACCTGATTTTTCATTTTTTATTATGTTTTGGGTCTGTCACCTGGTTCCCATATTTCTGAAGATACTAATAAGAAGGTGTGTTTTATGCCATCTCTTTGTCATGCTGATCCGTCACCTAGACACTGGAGTTCTGATCTGCGATTGGACCTGCCAGGCACTCACACAATATAAATAATAAAGAATAGCACTAGAGCGTCCATTGCAGAAGTGTAGCTAGAGGGGATGGGTGTGTCTTGCAGAGAAAGCATTTCAATCAGAAGGTCTGAGTTTTGTTCCTGGCTCATCTTGTGCTCACAATTTAATTTGCAATGTGGGGGTGATAATTCTTCCTTTCCTCATAGAGTGTTTGTGAGGACAACTCCATTAGCCAAATGCAATATGTTACTGAGTTTCTCAGATGGTTTGGTGAACAGCCCCACAGCTCAGCCTGTAAATAATGGCTTGTTTCCCCAAAGTGTGCAGTGAAATGGGTAAGTGCTATGAAAGATGTTTGCAAAAAAAGCAAGCAGAAAACCGAGGGCCAATTTGAGACTCTGTGGGAAATCATTGCTTAGAGAGAGAGCCCTGTGCGGATATTAGTTTCTCTCCCCAGATGCAGATATCCATAAGTAGGGTTGCCAGATATTTTCCCAAAATATATGAAACATGGCGGGGAAAAAAATTGGTTGAGCACAAAAAAAAGGGGGGGGGGACCAAAATTTGTTAACCAAAAAAAAAAGAAGGATCACTGTACCTTTAAATCCCAGCACTCCTCACGCTCACCGCCCCAAGGCGGGGAGAAATGTCCCAAGCAGCCTTCCGTCCCAGACAAACAGAAAATACCGGACATTTTACATGTCTGTTATTTTCTGGGTTTTTTTTTTTTTTTTACCAGACAGAGGCCGCAGATACCGGACTGTCCAGGTCAATACCGGACACCTAGCAACCCTATCCACAGGAGCTACAGCGACTGAGGGAGAAGAATGGGATGCTGTCACTTGCAGGAGCTGGTATCCTGCATTGGCAGGACCACACAGCCACACAGCTGTACCGACCCAGGCCCACCCCCAGCAGAGTTGTACGACCTCTGAATGGAGGTGCAGCTACATGGAAGGTCTGGGGACGAGGCTGGGGGTGATACAGCTTTACAGCTCAGAAGAGCTGCCAGCTCATGGGAGTGGTAGCGCCACATTGTTCTCCTTTGACCTCTGTGGTTCCCAGGAGTGAAACCCTGCGGTTCGGCAAGTACCAATTTCTGTCCATGGGCGGATATTTGTATCAGTGTAGGGCTGTACTTCCAGAACTAACAGAGTGAATGCTCTTTCTGATCAATAGAGTAGGCTGCTTTCCTTTGGGTTATGCCACACAGAAAAGATGATAGTCTTATAAATATGAATGAGTTTGCTGCCAAGTTGCATACTGTATTCCAACATTGCTATAACAGAGTTTGTCACACAAAGGGGAAAATGTCATCTAATTCTCCAGGAAAATTGTAGTCTGGGATTTGTTCCTATATCCGTGCCAAGCTTCTCCAAGAAAAGGGCTGCAAACACTGATGATAATATAGTGCAGGGCACTCTTCTTTCTGCTGGTTCAAGACCGCCATGGCCACAGTGTTTGTTTCCTGGGTTTCATCAGCACTTTAATTAAAATGATTTTTTTTTCTTTTTAAAAGTGCCTTCCTCATGCAAGTTAAAGAAAATGTATGATTGGCATCCATCAAGGAGAACATTGATCTTGCATTCCCTGGAGCAGTAATTGATTTTCAGTGCAAAACCCCATTGTACAGGCTTTTAAAAAATGCTTTATTAAACATCCCTCCCAAAATTTATAAGATGTCTTTGAGCTGGGTCTTCACCACTGGGAGCTGGAACCTGCTGCAAAGATAACATTGCCCAAGAAGTTAACTGCAGAGGTCTTTTGGAGCTTATGACAGAGCTTCCAGTGTGACTGCAAACTGGAATGCCCTTGATGAAAGAGGTAAACTGCTCCGTGAGGGAGAAAACCCTTGTGTCTCTGCAGGACCATTTGAAAGCATTGAGACATCATCTAACTGAAACCTCAGCTTTGAATAAACCTTAGGAGAATTGGGGCTTAACAACTTGTTCCTTCCATGCAGGTGTTTAGGGGTATGTCAAGACTACAGGGTTTTGTTGACAGAGGCTTTGTCAACAGATACTGTCAACAAAGGCTCTGTCGACAAAAAGTGTCTAGACTACAGCCAGTTCTGTTGACAAAGCAAGAGAGTCTAGATGCTCTCTTTTTGAAAAAGCACAGTGTGGATGCAGTAGCGCCTTTTGTTGACAGAACTCTGTCGACAAAAGGCGTTATTCCTCAAAGAATGAGGTTTACCACTGTCGACAAAACTGCCGCGTTCTGTCGACTTACTGTCGACAGAACTCAGCGGTAGTGTAGATGCAGGTATAGTTTTGTCGACAGAAGTCCACTTTTGTCAATAAAACCCTGTAGTTTAGACACACCCCATGAGTTTTAGTCACCTATGGAAGAAGGTGAGGTTAGGGTGACCAGAAAACAAGTGTGAAAAACATGGACACTTTTTTTTTTCTCTGTGTATGTTAGAAAAATCTCCCTAATATCAGGGCATCTGATCCCTGCAGATGAGGTGTTGAATATTTAGCGCTATTTCTTCTTAATGGTCTTCCCCTCATGTATGGATTTCGGGCAGAGTTTGTTTTGGCATGAGCTCTGTTTCCAGCAGCTTTTTTAGACGGGAATGTGTATACTTTATGTTTTCCTTCCTCTTAGCTCTCGGTCAGAAGTAGTTCTTTTTAAAGGAGCGTGTGAATTATCCAACATTTAATGTTGCATTTTTAGTGATTCCAGAACAATCTCCATCCAAGATAAGCTTAAAAACCCATCACTTCATTTTAATAGTTTTATTAATGATGTTTATGGATTTTGCCAGATGCTGGTATGTGCTTTTATATGTTTTTTAAAGTCTTCTGATGAAACTCCGTGGCTCACTATTTCAGGGCATTTTCGTGGGGAGAGGGCCATTCAACATTTACCTCTCCTTATACTTGTGCAGCAGTTCTAGTTTTTTATGTTCTCAGCAACCTTATTTTATCTCCACTGAGTTCTTTCAGTCCGGTGTTTTTCTAATTTAATTTCTTCAATGAAAAAAGTAATTTATGGGAGAACATTGTGAAGAATGAAAAGCACTTTCTACACCCCCTGAATAATACATATACAAGATCAATGATGGTGCATTGCAGTGTTCACACAGGACTGGTAATTTTGGGAAGCCTTCGGTGGACTTTGGATCAGGCCCTTGAGGAATGATCTCAATTTTAGAATTTCCCAGGCTACTGAAGTGCTGTTGGGTTTCAAGGTAATTCTAGGGGACAGGTGAAGAAATGCAGGTAAAAAGCCAGATTCTGCACCCAATGTCCTCTCCAGAATCGGGATTTAGTGCAGTGGCAGCAAGATCCAAGCCTATCCACCTGCATATGTTACTCAGGTGGTGAGTCCCATTGACCATGCTTAGTGCACGCAAGGCAAGCAGCAGTGGGCTCCAAAGAGGAATTTTAGGGTATGTCTACACTTGCTTCCTCTTTCCAGAGGGGAATGCAAATGTAGGCATCCAAAATTGCAAATGAAGCTGGGATTTAAATATCCTGTGCTTCATTTGCATATTCGCAGATGGGCGCTATTTCGAAATAAAAAGCACTGTTTAGACACGGTTATTTCAGGAGAAAACCCTTCTTCCGAAATAACCCTTACTCCTTATAAAATGAGGTATTTCAAAATAGCGCCCATCCATGAATATGCAAATGAAGTGAGATATTTAAATCCCAGCTTCATTTGCAATTTCGGATGCCTACATTTTCATTCCTCTCGCGAAAGAGGAAGCAAATGTAGACATACCCTTAGGGTATGTCTACACTTGCACCCTCTTTCGAGAGAGGGATGCAAATGCAGCAGAGCAAAATTGAAAATAAAGCGCGGATTTGAATTTCCCATGCTTCATTTGCATATTCGCATTATGATGCTATTTCAAAATCGCGCTATTTCGAAAAAAGAAACGCTGTCTAGACGTGGTTATTTCGAAACAAAACCCTTCTTGTGAAATAACTGTTAAACCTCGTTGCAGGAGGAATAAGGGTTATTTCAGAAGAAGGGTTTTCTTTCGAAATAACCGTGTCTAGACAGCATTTCTTTTTTCGAAATATTGCGATATCGAAATAGCATCATAACACAAATATGCAAATGAAGCACGGGAAATTCAAATCCGTGCTTCATTTGCAATTTCGCTCAGCTGCATTTGCATCCCTCTCTCGAAAGAGGGTGCAAGTGTAGACATACCCTAAGAGTCCAGCTCCATAGCTCTTGATCCAAATGACCTGTATTATGGCTTTGTACCATACGCTCTTGAGATTTTTCCATTACCTGTCAGTTAATCTCAAGAGCGTATGGTACAAAGCCATTATACAGGTCATTTGGATCAAGAGCTATGGAGCTCGTGTCTGACTGGCAGGTGTGTGAAAAGCTTTTGTCTGCATGACAGCAACCAACAGCAACCTTAGAGCAACGGGACCGCATTCTGCTCTGTTACGCCGGTCTGACTCCAGGGGGGGAGAAATAGAACTTGGCCTGCTAGCGCCGCTGACGGGTCAGTGAATAACTTGAGACAAGGTGAATGAGGTAAGATCTTTGGCACAACCTCTGCTGATGAGAGTGACAAGCTGTCAAGCTACACAGAGCTCCTCTGTGATTTCCAGTAATTAGTGAGATGAACCTAGGACAGGTGGGACCTCCCAGGTCCTGCGTCCTCGGGACCTCGCTGGTCTCTCATGAGGGAGTTTGCCGCAGCGGGGGGGGGGTGTCAATTCTGGCCCCCTCTGCTGATGGATTCCAGGGCCATCAACAGACCCAGCATGCTATGCTACAAGCTCCATGTTCCCACCCGGCTCTGCTGCTGGCCTGGTCACCCATCTGGTTTCCCTCCTGGACACCGGCCCTGGCTGCAGTGATCCCTGCCTCATGACCGCTGGTCCTGGCAGTGCTGCGTTGCCAGTCCAGCCCCAGCTGCCTGGCTGTATGCCCCCCAGCTGGGCTGCACTGTACCTCCAGGATGCAGCATGCGCCACTTCTGCACAGAATTGTCTGGGTGATGTCGGTAGCAAGCGCAGGGCTTTTATGACAGGGATGCTGTCAGCAGTGAGGTGGAATATGAGCAGATTCCAGTACATTATCGATGGGTAAATGGGCACGTAGCCGGGGCTGATATCTTGCGAGTTAGGGTAGGGAAGATCTAAATGGTAATGAAGGGATTCCTCAATGGCCCACATGTTGCTCTGGCTATGTGTGAGCGCACATCGAGATCCGGAGCCTCCTGGACTTTATGGTGCTAAGGTTCCCGTGAACGAGTGCATTGTGCATACTGAGGCATTGCTCAAAGAATGCAGTGGACAGGTGGCATGGGCAAATCTTTACTGGGGTTGTGATGGGGTTTGCGTACCCTGCACTCAGCCAGGAGGGCTTAATGCCCAGTGAGCATGCTCCAAGTGCTGGGGTAACATAAGAGAGAGCAGCTCTGCTCAGTCTGGGCTGGACGCTGGAGAGGAAGGACCTGCGGCAGAAGCTCCAGAGGTGGACCAGCCAGAAACTCAGGTGATGGGAGCAGGAGACCCAGGAGACTGTATCGAGCCTCCCAAGTGGATGGAGCCACAGGAGCGGACTGGTGCTGCGGAACCTGAGGACCCAGAAACGACATGGATCACGCCAGCGTCAGATCTGGTAGGAAGCGACCCAGGGAGGATGTGCGAATGGTATCTCCCCCCGAATGAGCTCACCGTGTTGCAGTGGGATTCTCCACTGAGCAAGTGGCAGATCACTCCCTCATTGACTGGGTTGGGGCCCAGTGGAGTAGGATGGGCCCAGGTCTCCCTACCAGGGCTGCTACTTCAACCTGTTTGACTCTCGCCATTAGACAATATTGCCCTGTTCTCAAAAGCTACTCCATAGACTATAGCCATTAGGATATAATGCCCTGTTCCCGAGGGCTACTTTTATAGACTCTGGCCATTAGGCCACACTGCCCTGTGACTCAAGGGCTACTATATGGACTCTGGCCATTGGGCCACACTGCCTCAAGACGGGGCAGGCTTACGACGCAACAGATGGAATCCTATGGGTGAAAAGAGTGTCAACGGAGGTGAAGCGTTTCTCTATTTCATCAGCTGTGAGGTTGGCAAAGCAAATGTTTGTGCATTTACAGGGTACATGGGGACACTGGCTGGGCCACCTCAACTTTGCATTTCCTGATTTGCATAAGTCTGGGTTTTGCTCAAGTCTGCATTTGAAAGGGGATGACATACCACCATGCAAGCTTTGCTCTTCATTAACGTAGTTGTGCGCATTGCATTTACCATGTATTGTGCACTGAAGATAAAAAGCTCATGGGTGAAATCCATTCTCCATGCCTCATGTGACTACATAGAAATGTATTAGTCTTCATGGGTGAACACGGTTCAGTGATGCATTTATACACCCCTTTTCATCCAGACTCTTTAGAGACCATGCCAGGATTAAGGCAGCATGCACAATAAACAGCATGTCCGTGAATCCCTTTGTAAGTTTTCATGCTCTTGTGAAACATACTGTCTTGCTAATTAACACCTCCCAGGAATATTTCATTCTGAGTCTTCATTGTTGGCTGGAAATGGTTTTGCTGATTTATGTGTTTCCAGCAACCATAAAAGAGTTATGGATGGTGATCGCAGTTGCATAGGGGAACAGCTCCACTATTTGTTCTATGCAGTGTGATGGGGAATAGATAAAAACATGCTAATAACTCCTTTCTGTCTCCTACCAATCCTGCACGGCTTGGCAGGCATCCTCCCTTGAGGAACAGATAAAAGATTTTGGCAGGATTCTGCGGACTCTGCAACCCCTTCCTGTACGGCTGTTCAAAGATGGTGAGCCTGTTCCAGCTCTGTATGGGTGGGTAAGGCATGCAGAAATGTGATGGACTAGAGGATTGACAGAAGGCCTTTATGGTTTTGATGACCTGGGCAATAAACCCCTGTTTTCATGATGTCCCCTGGCTTCCTTTTGCAGCCCTACAAGGTAGCCTGGCCAGACTTGTGAACAATTTGGCCCTCTTCTACAAGTGCTTATGGGAGCAATATTAAAGAACCTGGATAGAACGAGGGACCTTAACTCTTTATAGGCTGACTGTGACGGCGAGTTGGGGTTCCCTCCAATCCTGCACCCCCGTAGCAGCAGGAACAGACTCCGCCAGCCAGTAGAATAGAGGGAATTTATTGCTTCTCCAGGGTACAGCACAGCACAGATGTAATCTGGTTGCAGGAATTAGGGCCAGGATGCCTCAGGCCCCCCTTGAGATGGGGGTGACTGGGCCCCATCCAACCCCAGCAGCCTCCTCAGGTTCTCTCTCTCATGGCTTCAGCCCGAAACTGACCCTTTCCCCAATACCCAGCTCCTTTGTTCAGACTCTTCCCTTAACTTGTAGAACAGGTTTGGCCACTGCCCTGGGGCATAAGGCACCTCCTGCTGGGCCATGCTTACTGACAGCCGCCAGTGGGCGTCACCCACAGCCCAAGCATAGCAACCAGCAAGGGACTGACACTACATCACACTGACATTATGTGCAGTTACAGTATCCGTTCCAGCTGTGTGAACACAGTGCACTGTGTTGTCCCTCGCTGGAATCTGGCCTTGTCTACTTCCCTTCTGCTCTGTTTATAACAGCAGTGCTGAGACCATATTGGAGCCCCTTGGCAGGGGTTGCA
Source organism: Pelochelys cantorii (assembly GCA_032595735.1). NCBI lineage: Eukaryota > Metazoa > Chordata > Testudines > Trionychidae > Pelochelys > Pelochelys cantorii. The sequence continues at coordinate 37,157,744 of CM064340.1, forward strand.
CAAAGGGAGTGTTGGCTATTTCCCACTGCTTTTCATCCCGGACCGCTTGAGCCCTCCTCTTTGTTCTGAGAAGCAGTAAGCAGTCTCCTACTCAGTGTTGTTCCACGTCTCATTCTCCACACTCACGCCCCATCTTCTTGTGCCAAACCACGATTATGACAGGGAATCAAGGGACCCTTCCAAACAGAGCTGCTGTGAAATTCTGGTCTGTTGCTCCCTTGTTTGCCTCAGAGGTAAGAGAGGAAATCCCACTGGGCGTTGATGCGCTACTGGTGGGGAAGTAAAAAGGTTCCACGAAAGGAACAATGTTCTGAGGAAGGTGAAAATCTGGCGGAAATGAACCCAACAACCTCTATCTGTCCCTGGACAGTCAGTGTGTTTGGAAGTGCTTCTCTTGTAGATAACACGAGGGGCCTATTTGGTTAACGTGTCCCTGGAAGTGAACGATGATAAGATCCTTCTTAAAACTTGGCAATGGTGGTCTGTCATGCCCTGGGGCATGACCGTGCGGAGTGCAGTTACAAGGCAGCAGCAAAGGGAGGAGAGGTCTTTCTTTACTGGCTTGGGAAGGGTGTGTGGTGTGGGGAATACTCTGTTTACTTATCATGACCTTTCCTAGAAGATGCTCAGAATTTAGGTGGGAGGAGATCTAATAGCAGAGCCCAGAAGATGAGTGAGAAGAGAAATAAGAGGAGCACAGGACCTTCTCCCACTCCAGAAAGCTGTGAAAAGTGAAGGACCTGTGAGGCGCCATTCCTGTGCTTCTAAAGTGCCCTTCTCTTTTATTAGTGATGTGCAACAGGGCTCTCTCAGATCTACTAACTCCTCAGTTCATCAGCAATGCTCACAAAGGCTTCAGTTAGCACTCCCAGAACTAGCTGTCGGAAGTCGAATGGGCTGAAGTTTTGGGACAGCCTTTTCAACCCCTTCTCCCCCCAGAATGCTACAAAAACTAACCTGTAAGAACACTAGAGGGGTAGCTGAGTTAGTCTGTACAGGACAAACTTAAAAAATAACAAATAGTATGGTAACACTTTAAAGACTAAGAAAACATGTCCAACGCTCCGGTCATCTGAAGAAGTGGGCTGTGCCCACAAAAGCTCATGATACCATCTACATTTTTTGTTAGTCTTTAAAGTGCTACCAGACTATTGGTTGTTTTTTAAGTTTATCCTGTAAAAACACATCAATGTTTTGCATTTAATTAATTGTATGGCTCTTATTGCTGTACGGCCAATGAAGCTGTATCAGAGTTTGATTTAGAAAAAATTGTTTGAGGTCGGTTTCACACGCTGCAAAATGGTTAGATTTAAATTTCATTTAAATGGAAGCATTTTGAAACCCAGCTTCAAAAGAAATGGCTGCTTTCTATGCAGTGCGCGGAATGCGCAATGATACAGTCCAGACCCTGGATGGTGGTCTCAGTTATATGGGTCCAAATCACACCACCATGTCCACCTTCAAACACATGCTCTCTCACTGAAGTCAGTGGTGCATTGCATGCATTGTGCAAGCCTGTCATGTTGGTGAGCCCTTGGGATGGCGAGTGGTGGTATTACACTAACAGCTGGGCTGGCAACATGCACACATAGGGTATGTCTAGACTACATGGCTCTGTCACCAGAGCCATGGAGATTAGTTTACTAGACATACCCAAATGAAGCGGCGATTTAAATAATCGCTGCTTCATTTAGATTAAAATGGCTGCTGCGCTGTGCCGATCAGCTGTTTGTCGGCACAGCGCTGTAGTCTGGACGCGCCGCGGTCGACATCAAAGGCATTTGTCGACCTCCCCGATATGCCTCGTGGAATGAGGTTTACCGGGGAGGTCGACAAATGCCTTTGATGTTGAGCACGAAGCGTCCAGACTACAGCGCTGTGCCGACAAACAGCTGATTGGCACAGCGCAGCAGCCATTTTAATCTAAATGAAGCGGCAATTATTTAAATCGCCGCTTCATTTGGGTATGTCTAGTAAACTAATCTACATGGCTCTGGCGACAGAGCCATGTGGTCTAGACATACCCTAAGATATTGGCTGGTTCCACTGGATGGCTCACTGTTTGAACTGAGAAATTCTGTTCTGAGAGGTAGGCAAGGGGTCTTTTCAGGCTGGAGATCAGTCTTCACCTACACTGGCAGCAAGAGTGGTTCTCTGGCTTGATCATCCGCCAGTAGCAAGCCCTAAAGAGCATTTGAATTGATGATGCTTATTTAAAAACTTTAGGCTAGGTCTACACTAGACTTGGAATGTCGGCTTAAGGGAGTTGACTAATCTTAAGCTGAGTTTGGCACCATCTCCACAGCGGGAGGTTGATGGGAGAAAACGTTCCCCTTGACTTCCCTTACTCCACGCAAATTGAGGAGTACTGGTACCGACTGAGGATTCTCTCAGCATTTGATTTAGCGGGTCCTTACTAGACCCGCTAAATTGAATACCAGAAGATCGATCTCTGGTGTGGTAAGCATAGATGTGGCCTTAGTGGTTTTTTTAAAATACTTGTCTTTTGATGGAATAATGGAACTGCCTATGGAGAAAACCAATTCCAAAGCCTAGCTCAGAGAGAAATCTGAGTAATGGAAATCAAGTCTCTTCCATCCCCGCCCCCCATAGTGGCAAAATACACCAGATCTTTTGTGTTTCCTACAATTCCTAGAGAAAGGAGGCTTGATCAATAACAATTTTAAATGCAGCTAATACTATCGAAGTGCCTCAAAATCTCTCCTGGTTTGTAGTTTTCCTGACTTGCAGGTTGAATTCCACTGAACACAAAGGAGTTTCTATTTTTTTTTTAAAGAAATTTGAAATGTAAGGTTCTGAGATTGTCATTATTCATGGTATTTTACAGACAGCTGATGATGACAAATCCCAAAGAATTTAAAGGCTAATATAGGATGATGAAAAATACACAAGGGTTGACTAGCCACAGGAAAATTAAGTGACGTAAGTTAATGGATAATGTGTTGTAAATTGCTTTTAAGACAGTGAGACATCTAAATTTTAAATTCTGTGGCGTCGGATAGTTCCTGTAGGCTCAGCAATGTCTTGAAATCATCAATTTTGAGTTGTGCAGATGTCTCATATTCTTTCCTATGGAATGGATCCAAGTATAAGTAGAAACCAACCTGCATTTCTACTCATCTGAGATGGGTTAATGTTTTCCAACATCCTTGGCCTGTATATCTTCACAACAGAAACTTCCACAGTGAGGCTACTTCTAGACTTCATCCCTCTGTCGACAGAGGGATGCAAATCAAGCACGTCGAAATTGCTAATGAAGCAGGAATTTAAATATCCCGTGCCTCATTAGCATAAACAAGGCCTCCGCTTTTTTCCGAAATGGAGTTTTTTCGAAAAAAATGTCAATCTAGATGCGGATCTGTTGAAAATAAAGCCTTTTTCGACAGATCCTGTATTCCTCAAAAAATGAGGTTTACAGGATCTATCTACATTTCTCTATTGACAGAGAGGTGTCGTTTAGACACACCCTGAGTATGGGTGGCTGCCATTGAGATGGAAGCACTTGGTTTGGTGTCCGGGATTATCACCTCAGATATTTCACTGCGGAAGCAGATTTGCAGATGGCAAAGGATTCAAGGCTGCCTCAGAGAGGGACGCAAAGTTTGTGTTTTGTTTTTCTTTTACATCTTGTAATCTTACCATCCGAAGGCTCCTACAGAAAGGAACGCTTCATAAGGAAGATTGGACCAAATGTGAGGTGTAATGTACATCTGAATGACTCCCCCAGCCCCAAACAAATACGCTGGTGGACAGGAGGCAAAAGAGGGTGCTAATGTATATAATTTGTGTGGAAGTGGATCTGAAGGCGCATGTGTGTCTGTGCAAAGGCTGCTAAGACAGTGGGTTATGCTGAGCACAGAAGATCCTACCTACAGGAATGTTGCATTGCAGAACAATATCGCTTTTAGCCAAGGCTCTTGGGTGTTTGGTAATGTTGGATTTGAGGCAACACAACACTCCAGTAGGGGTAGGTGGCTGGGCTTGGAGGAGACCCAGGAATCCTGTGCCCTAATAACCAACTGCACCTACTATCCCTGCTGCCCCAGACTCCTCCAGAAGTGTATTACATATGTCGGGTGACCATCTTTCTCTGCACTGAATATGGGACACCTGGTAAAAAACTCGTATTCAAATGAGTTCAATGGCAATCCACCAGAACTGGTTGTACAAACATTCAAATTAACATCAAGTAGACTGAGCCGCTGTTAAAAAAGACTCCACCTAGGCCGTATTTCTTTTTACAGCCGGTCCCCAAGTTGCGAACGGTCGAGTTACGACTATTCGTATTTACAACCAAAGCTCCCATGGAGCGGTCATAAAGGCGGTCCCCGATTTACAAACACGACCCACACTTATGAACAGCGCGGTTGCTATGTATCTCAGTGGGGGCCGAGTTACGAACAGATCGAGTTACGGCCAAGTGTTTGGTCCGTAACTCGGGAGAGGCTGTATTTGCTTTATCTATAAGGCTTGAAGGGGAGATGTGACACACACGCACACACACACTCCCACACACACCTCTCACATGGAGGCAAGGGTGACTGACCAACCTGACCCAACCTTCCCTGCCCAGTTCTCTCCACCCTCCAGGCCTGGTGCTGTGTCATCTTGAGGCAGCATGGTGGGGGCACGCAGGGTCACCGTTCACCCTCCCCAGATTTCTGTGAGGATTCACACCAGAACGTGGCTAGCAGCAGCCTCTCCACACAGGGCAGGAGGGCAGGGGTAAGTGCTGGTTTTAGCCACAAGGGGGTGTGTGTGTGGTTAATCGCTAAGGATGCGTTGAGCCCAGACAACCTCACGGCGAGGGCTTCAGCGAACCTGGCCAGAGAGGTGTCTCAGCAGGACAGGCCAGGGCAGCCCTGCACTGCCTGGGGGCAGGCACTAGGATGGGACCAGTGTGTGAGGAGGGTGCTAAGCTCCTACCCAGGGGGCTGCAGAACCTGCAGGGCTGGGGCACAAACAGGCTGGAAACAGCTTCCTCCCTGCCACTGCAGAGCTTGGCCGAGGGGCAAAGAATCTTCCCTGCATCAGCCCCGTGGACAGGAATGCGACCTGGGATCTGTTGCTGAAGGATCCCATCCCCCTCCCCGTGTGGTGAGCCGTGTTGGGAGCCCAGAGAACCGGCACAGAGTAACTCTACCGTTCTGGGGCACGATTCCTTCGCCTCCCTCTCCTCACCCTGGTGCCACCCCCCAAAGCTCCTCAGGTCATTTGCAAAGTACATTAGAATCTCTCTGCAGAGCAGCTTCCCAGGGCAAGCTCTGTCTCCGTGAGGGTGAAAGCCATTCTGAATACAGCCCAGCGATTCATCGACCCACTGCTCTGTTGCCCCACTTGTGGGGGGCCTATTTTCCTGATACATGCAGACCAATGGGTATCAGGGCTTGAACCTTCTTCCTTGGAATCTTCCGCGTTGCGCAGCAGAGGGCCGGCGAAAGCGAGAGGCTGGTGACGTTCCGCAAGTCGAGCCTTTTTAAAACAAGATCTGAAAAAAATTCCAAAGCAGAGCCTGCAGGGATCTGGCCCTTGAATTTATGCTCATTTTCTTTAAACCTCAATAGCGCTTTCAAGTAATGCCCTATATTTGTATGTTCAGAAGAAGAATCTGCCTGCCAAGTGTGGGTCAAAAGCCTTACTCATGAAAAATTCATGGTTAAAATTAATCACATTTTCCCCCCTACATTGCATTGGCTGCGCATGTTAGTTCTTAAGAGAGAAATTCTGTCAGCATTTCTGCCTTAGTTGTTTTGTCTGCTCTTCCGACTCCCGACTTCTACGGAATATTTGTTATCAATTGCTGAGGAGCAAAAGAGCTGGAATAAGCCCATTTGGTCTTAGGTACATTTGTCAGTATCCCCACATATGCTAAACTGCATGTGGTTTCCTTTTGTTAGTGTCTTCAAGCAAGCGGAGATCAACTACAATTCATAAAGAGACATAGGTATGAAATCCAATAGCGATAACAAAGGATCATGCAGGAAGTAGAAGAGTTCAGCTGTATGGGGGAATGGACTAATCACCTGTAATGCACTGAACATAATGAATTACATTCCAGAACATAAGAACTAGGGGGCAGAAATGAAATTCATAGATAGCAGGTTTAAAACAAACAAAAGAAAGTTTTTCTTCATGCAGTACACAGTCAACCTGTGGAACTCCTTGCCAGAGGAGGTTGTGAAAACCAGGAAAGTAGCAGGGTTCAAGAAAGAACTAGATAAATTCATGGAGGTTAGGTTCATCAATACTTATTTGTCAAAAGGTGTAGGAATGGTGTCCCTAGCCTCTGTTTGTCAGGGACTGGAATTGGATAAGAGGAGAGGGATCGCGTGATGATTACCTGTTCTGTTCACTCCCTCTGGGGCACCTGGCACTGGCCACTGTCAGTAGACAGGATACTGGGCTGGATGGACCTTTGGTCTGACCCAGTATGGCCGTTCTTATGTTCATATGTATCTTCAAAGACAAATTCACAGAGTGCTTAGTAGTGGCCCATAGAGATCTGACTAGTCACACAGAGCTGACTACTGCCTTGGGCTTTTCAACTTAGAAAAGAGGAGACTAAGGGGGGTGGGATATGATAGAGGTCTGTAAAATCATAATTGGTGTGGAAAAAGTGAATAAGGAAAAGTTGTTTACTTATTCCCACAGTATAAGTACTAGGGGGCAGCAAATGAAATTAATAGGCAGCAGGTTTAAAACAAACAAAAGGAAGTTTTTCATCACTCTGTGCACAGTCAACCTGTGGAACTCCTTGCCAGAGGATGTGGGAAAGACTAGGACTTTAACAGGGTTCAGAAAAGAGAGAAATTCATGAAAGTTAGGCCCTTCAATGGCAATTAGCCTGGATGGGTAGGAATGGCATCCCTAGCCTCTGTTTGTCTGGAAATGGGTGACAGGAAAGGGATCATGTGAGGATTACCTGTTGTGTTCCCTCCCTCTGGGGCATCTGGTATTGGCCACTGGGGGCAGAAAGGATACTGGGCTGGATGGACCTTTGGTCTGACCCAGTATGGCTGTTTTTATGTTCTTATGTCCAGCTGCTAAGTTACATTAAGTACAGTTAAATTTGTACTGGTATTTTCCTAATGTTACTTTGCCCCCTGAGCAAGTGCTATAGTTTTCACGGGGATGTTATATGATTGTGAATGGATGGGGCGATATTGAGAGACTCTTGCAGATGTGGCCACCCTCTTAAAACCATTGAGAACCTCCCGCATATGCCTGTTTCTATACCGAGGCTAGTACCGTGGCACTTGCTTTACCTGTTTTCAGATGCAGTGGTGCTTCTAATGAGAGAGACAATTACTGTATTATTATGGAAGAACATTTCTTCTTCTTTTGGGCGAGAACTGAGTGTTGTGTACTAATCTACAGAGCATGTTTAGAAACAGCCTCATCTTTTTTAAGGATTCAGCTAAATGCTCTTTCAGAAACCCTCTTAGCAACCGAAAGAGTGTAAAATATGCTGATTTAAAAATAAACAATCTGAACGCATCAAGCAGGGAAGGAAGAAAATGAGATTTGTGTGTGTCTATCAAAAGCTAATACCAAGAGGGTTAGCTTTTGTTTGAGAGCTCCCTGAGACCTGCTCAAGACAGGAGAACTGTCCGCTGAGAGATACTTTTAAGATGCTTTATTTGTTGCTTGTTTGCTCTCATTTGGATATCCAGGATGCCGTTTCTATAGTGCTGATTTCTTCTTTCAAATGTGGTTGCTGTGCCATCCTCAAATTCTGAGCGCATTGCAAAATGTAGCTGGCTTAGTAAAATATTAAAATACTAGCAGGGCAGGGCCCAGGGAATGTGGGGGGTGGGGGATGAAGGAGTCTGGGGACCAGGAGTGTGTTTCTCACCACCACCCCTGGCACCCCTGCCTGGGGCCTGCTTTCCATCCCCTGAGGCTACCCTCCAAGCCTGCCTGGAGCCTGCTCTCTGCCCCCTCCAGACCAGCCCCACAGCCCATGCCTGGGGCCATCCCCCCAGGCCACCCTTCCCAGCCTGCCCAACCCTGATCTTCCCACCCCAGGCAACCCCCCAGCTGCCAGAGGCCTGTTTTCTCCCCCCTCCGGCACTGCTGCCAAGGGCTGGGAGGGAGGGGAGAGGGTTTGGGATAGGGGGAGCTACTTACTGGTGTGCTGGCAGGCAAGACGGCAGAGCCCCAGCTCTGCTGGCCACTCTCTTGGTGGAGTGGCTGCCCCCAGTGGCCACTCTGCAATATAGCTCTCCTCTGTGGGCTCACTGGCCCATGGTGGCCACTCCCATATCATATCCCTCCTCTCTCTGTCCCCTCCCTTTCCATGTTTTGGAAAACAATCCCTTTCCTGGCACTTCCTTGTGTCTTGGCACAGCCAAACTCTGACCTTGCTTTAACTTAGAATAGGAAACTGCATATTAAATTTGTGGCCCTAGCTCTTATCATTTTGGAGGAATTCTTGTACAAACAGACTCACTGACACACACACTAATATATGGGTTGGGGGGAAGAAATGTACTGCTTTTACACTTTCAAAGGTATTAAATAAGGAGAACACAAATTGGGCATGCAGATACTTTGAAAAGTGTGAAATGTATGGGGGAAAAGATCCCTTGGTATCATCTTTCTGATCCTTTTCAAACCCCTGTTTTGAAGTGCAGCAAGAAGGAACAATCAGATATAGAAGTGAATAATGTTTCCTCTTTGTTTGTCTTCCTATCTCTTTTATTTATCTATATCTATGTCTATATCTGTATCTTCTATCCTGTTGCAATTTCTTTACTCTGCTTTTTAAGCCTGCACTGCGCCCAGTTCTAGGAAAGATGTGGACAAATTAGAGAAAGTCCAAAGCAACGGAAATGATTAAAGGTATAGAAAACATGACCTGTGAGGGAAGATTTAAAAAGTGTGTTTGTTTAGTCTGAAGAAGAGAAAACTGGGAGGGGACATGATAACAGTTTTCAAGTACATAAAATGTTGTTAAAAGCAGAGGAAGAAAAATTGTTCTCCTTAACCTCTGATGATAGGACAAGAAGAAATGGGCAGGGAGGTTGAGGTTGGACATTAGGAAAAGCTTCCTAGCTGTCAGGGTGGCTAAACACTGGAATGAATTGCCTCGGGGGGTTGTGGAATCTCCATCATTGGAGATTTTTAAGAGCAGGGTAGAAAACATGTGTCAGAGATTAATAGTTAATACTTAATCTTGCCATGAATGCAGGGGACTGGACCACATGAACTTCTGAGGTCCTTTCCAGTCTTATGATTCTGTGAATACTTTTGAATATCAAATACCTGCCATAATGCAACACTTTAAAAATTGTTAATGATCAATTAGGGGAATTTTCTTCACCACATTACTCAGTCTGAGTTCTGGGTACTGCATAAAGATTGCAGGTTATCAGCTAGGAGAAGACCTCTTGCCAGGTCAAAAAGGATCTGTTATTCCCCAGGGGGCTGTGTATATCACTGTATGTTTATTTTACTGTTGGTAGCATCTTAATGTGTGTACTTGATGTACACTGTTCCTTGGGGCCATTGAAGTAGACTTTCCATAGAGAGAGAGAGCTTGTGGTGGATTCTGCACTGAAGAAGCAAGTCTGAGAGCTATCATTCATGACACGCTTCTATCCAGTTCTATTCAGCAAAACATTTATGCGCATGCTTAACTCTAAGTCCCAATGACTTTAGTGGCCTTTATGCGATGCATGTGTTGAAGTGTTTCTACTGAACTGAGATATTTGCTGAAATATGAATTAACACTCCAACCGTACTCAGACCTGGTGAATTTTTCACTGTTTTCTATTCCCTTTTATTTGGAACACAGAGGTGAATTATTCAGTCTTTAAATGTTGTGGGAGAGGTCCAGGTTGGATATTAGGAAAAACTATTTCACTAGGAGGGTGGTGAAGCACTGGAATGAGTTCCCTAGGGAAGTAGTGGAGTCTCTATCCCTAGAGATTTTTAAGTCTCGATTTGACAAAGCCCTGGCTGGGTTGATTTAGTTGGGATTGGTCCTGCCTCGGCCAGGGGGCTGGACTTGATGACCTTCTGAGGTCTCTTCCAGCTCTATGATTCTATGATTCTTAACCGAATATCCACTTTAGGGAAAGATTTGGTCATAGAATCACAAGATTTAGCTTGTAGTCTTTACGGACGTAAAGGAATCACATCCCGATCAGAAAACAAGTCATGACAGATACCAGCTGTCACAGCTGGTATCTCGGCACCAAGCTGTGAACGCCAGTTTGTATTATCATCCCTTTCCTGGAAACAGATTCTAGTTCAATGCCACTTGATTTTAACCAGAACTCACAGGGTGCAGAAATAGGCAGGACTTCACTCAGTCGCACTTGTATTGAATTTTACAGCTGAACATTTCAGATACTCAGGCTCCGACACTGGAACCAAAATAATGAAGCAGCAGCATACAGGCTGAAGAAATGCCATTCAATTTAAATGCGGGGGGGGACAGCCCTGTGGAGAGTTAAGTTAAAATTCACTGAAGCGTCTACTGCACTGCACACTCTGCAATTTAAACCCACCGGTGCGCTGCGCGACTGCATTGCAGCAGGAGAGAGCAGTTCTGATCCCTTTTAATCACACATTGACTAATGCAATGTGGCACCCAGAAGCAAAAGAAAGGCAACGTATTAAATTATTCTGCTGCTTTTTAGAGGAATTCTAACCCCCTTGTGCCTGCCTGAACATGCTGTGAGAGACCCTCTCTGTCCCACAACTGAAGAGCAACAAAGAACGGAGGGTACTGAGTCTCAAAGTCACCTCCCAAAGCTGGACAACAATTTCAGGCAGAGCAGGGAACAGCACCCCAGGCTTATGGGTGCCTTACCTTCTAGGCCACACCACTGCCTGGCTAATAGATCTCCTCATCTCCAAAATGACAACTATCCATCCTTGTGCCACACTGTTTCATTGTTAAATTAAGCCTCACAATGTAACCTCTGCCCCAATGTGATTTTTCTCCTTTCTACATATCTATAATACAGAGTAAATGTGGTTATGGCCCAACTCATTAGTGAAAAAATTACCAGAGTGGTGCTGCTTAGACGGACACGCAGTGAAGCCTTTATGGAGGCATGAGTCAGATATAGATTCATTTACAGAAATAAAAGCAAGTCTAATGCATAAAGTCCCTTTTGTGATCTGGGTTTATCCTCCCGTGTCTTCACACAGCTGCTCGGGTGAGTTAATGTCTGAAATACGTTGCTTAGTAGTGGTGAACATCTCCAAAGGGGTTTTTTTTTAATCCTCCCTGCTGCCAGTAATCTTGAAAATTAGGCTTTTAAATGATGCTGAAACAACAAGGCTGGTTCTCAAATTGGCCTGTTTCCTCACAGAAGGAATACGGCGCAAGCAGTAATTGCGTTGCTCAAAGCATGGCCAATTGATTTTTGACTCCCCTTCCCGCTCAATATTGATAATTGTTCAAAAGATCGAATTACCAAGCCTTGCCAAGTTTTTGTCTCTAAGCAAAACAGTTTGGTGCAGGAAAAGGAAAGGTCTCCCTCAGCAGTGCTTCCAGGAAGTGAGGTGCCGCAGCACGGTCAGTCCACTTTGCACAGAAGGAGAGCTCCCTAAATACGGCACCAAACCCACTTCTGTTCCTAGCCATGGTTCACAGCCTGCAGCCCATGGGCTGCTTGAGACCCAGTCAGGGTCCATGTGATATCCTCAGGGCCATACAGGTAGCATGTATACTGTGCGGGTGTGATCCAGTGGTTTTCAAACGACGGGTCGTGAGCCAGGACTGGGGGGTGGAATGTCAGGCGCCGGGGCTTGGTGCTGAAGGGGGATCAGGTGGGAAGTGAGGGTGGGGGGCTAAGACAGCTCCCTGCCTGTCCTGACACTGCAGGCTGTGCTGCGCCCCAGAAGCGGCCGGCAGCAGGCCTGGCTCCTATTTGAGGGGGATGGGAGAAGACCGTGCACAGGGCTCTGTGCACTGCCCCTCCCCTGAGCACTAGCTCTGCACTCCCATTGGCTGGGAACCTGCTGCTGGCTGCTTCTGGGGCCCAGCATGGTCCTATGGTGCCAAGAGAGGCAGGGAGCTACCCTACCACCTCTGCTGCACTGCTGACTGGGAGCCACTCGAGGTAAGCCCCTCCTGCCCCAGCCCTGCCTCGCCCACACCTAAGTCCCCTCTACAGCCCAAACTCTCACCCTCAGCCCCACCCCGTCAAATCACGTCGGGTCATGGGCATCAACAACTTCTTCAACTGGGTCATGAGGAAAAAAAAGTTTAAAAACGACGGGGCACATCGAGAACTGAATATGCAGCCCATCATGGTAAATAGGTTGAGAACCCTGATTTATAGCATAGTTGCTTACAAGTTAGGCGGCAGTTTGTCACCTACGATCCAACCCACCAGCCTGTGCCAATTCCCTAGCTTCTTATTCCGAACTTTTCCTTATCTCTGGTATAGACACTTTAAACCAAGCAGTTGCCTAGATGGGTGTTGGATGGTAGGAGACAGAACGAATGTCTTGCTTTTGACAGGCTTTATATTCTCTAAGGCCAAAGCTACATTTAGCTTTGCAGACAGGCCTGGCCTTAGGGCAAGGCGGTTGCCTTTGGGCCCTGGGCCTTCAGGGCCCCGCTCTGCAAGTGACAAAGAAAATTGGGGTACTAGCTGCCAATCAGATTTCTTGTGCTGCTCAGGTCTCCAGTTGTGCTAAAGGTTGTTTTAGCGTTGTTTAGCGATTATACTGTATAGCTACAAGCATCTTCAATGCATAAGAAAGGCTTGACAAGATTATTTTTTATTTTGCACTTCACAAACTCTGTAATTTAGCACCAGTATGAAAATGTAATTATTTCTGTTATGTGGATGTTTTATTTTGCCACACCTATGTGCCATAAAACTTCCAATACAAGTCAGGTCTCAAATAAATGCTGGATCTCTAATACAAGCCAGGGGTCTCGGTTGGTTTGTACTAATAGATGCTGGGGACTTCTACTGGAACTTTTACGGCAGTGTAAAATGGCATCGTAATGAACAGTAAAAGCATGGCAGGTGACACTGAAATAAACCCCAGTTGAAATTTTTCTTAAGGGGTGCTGTGGAATATATCCAGCGAGCAAATTGTGCTGCCCGAGCTGGACTCCTTAACCCCTCAACTGGGATTGGCTTAAACTAGAACATCTACCAGCCGGGTCCCATTGTCAGTGTACCCCCTTGGGGCCCACAAATGCTTTGGCTGCACCTTTTTGCAGAGCATTGAGAGAGATATGTCCCTTGACAGGAGCACATATAATATAACTTATGCTAATGTCATGGAGCAAGACATAGCAAGACTTTTGTGAGCAGGACGTGAGACGTAATTCTTCCTCTCTAGTCTGTGTTGATTAGGTCGCAATTGGATTATTGTATCCAGTTCTGGGCACCACATTTTAAGAAAGATATAGAGAAAATGGAGAGGGTCCAGAGAAGAGCAATAAAAATGGTAAAAGGGCTAGAAAACGTGACCTATGTGAGATGACTGAAAGAATTGGCCTTTTTGGAAAAGAGAAGACTGAGAGGGAACATGATAACAGTTTTCAAGTACATAAAATGTTGTTAAAAGCAAAGGGAGAAAAAATGTTCTCCTTAACCTCTGAGCACAGGACAAGAAGCAATGGGCTTAAATTGCTACAAGGGAGGTTTAGGTTGGACATTAGGAAAAACTTCGGAACTGTCAAGGTGGTTAAGCACTGGAACAAATTGCCTAGGGAGGTTGTGGAATCTCCATCTCTGGAGATATTTAAGAGCAGGTTAGATAGACATCTATCAGGGATGGTCTAGACGGTGCTTGGTCCTGTGTTGAGGGCAGGGGACTGGACTTGAGGACCTCTGAAGACCTACTCTATGATTCTATAATGTTACTGGGATGTATAATTCATATTAATCTGGTGTGCTGTGTAACATATACGTTGATGAACAGCCACACCATCCCCAGCCTGCCAACATCTTTCAATCATAGTCTTGAAGGGCCACTCCTTGCCCCCTCTGAGTGTGGCAATTTGGTGTGTCAGTAGCGTGCTAGAAGATGGACTGAGACCAGTGTTCCCTCTAAGGGGCGTGGCTGCGCACAAAACATTCTGAGCCCGCCCACCTCCTGCCTGGACCTGGAAGGTGAGTGGCGTGGCTGCTCCCGCAGCTGGGGCTGTGTGGTAGGTGGTGACGGGGATGGGGCCATGGCCACGCCTGTGATGGGAGGCAGCTTCTCTGGCTGCCGCCAGGGCCAAAGCCATGTTGGGAGGCAGCTGCTGCCAGGGCCAAGGCCATGTGGTGGGCGGCTGCTGCCAGGGGGAGTTGAGGCCATGGGGCTGACGGGTGTCTGCTGCTGCCAGGAGTTGGGGCCATGAGACCATGGGGCTGGCAGGCAGCTGCAGTTGCCGGGAACTGGGGCCATGGGGCTGGCAGGAGGAACAATGGGGGGTGGAGGAGGAGACAGGGATGCTAGCTGTGTAATGGGACAGAAGATGGGGCAGGAGCTAATGCATCGGCACAGTAAGTGGGGCTTTCTTCCATAGCAATTTAAAATAGATATAGTTACATCTTCTGCCCTGTTACACAGCTAGCACTAACAATATATCTAGTTAGTGATTGGTGGGTGCCGCAGTGGCATCTGTCCGAACAAGCACACATGACCTCAACGTTGGCACACAAGACAAAATTCACTCCACATATGGATGGAAAATCTAACAGGGGACAGTGCCTGAGACACCATAATAGAGGCCCAGTCTTTAAAGACACCATAATAGAGGCCCAACTTAAATGTATACCCCAAATTAAAAAACATAGCAAGAGACCTAAAAAAGTGTCACCTTGGCTTAACCACCATGTAAAAGAAGCAGTGAGGGACAAAAAGGCATCTTTTAAGAAGTGGAAGTCCAATCCCAGTGAAATAAATAGAAAGGAACATAAACACTGTCAAATCAAGTGTAAAAATGTAATAAGAAAAGCAAAAAAAGATTTTGAGGAACAGCTAGCCAAAAACTCAAAAAGAAATAACAAAATGTTTTTTAAGTACATTAGAAGCAGGAAGCCTGCTAAAAAAAACCTGTGGATCCCCTAGACGATTGAACTATAAAAGGCGCAATCAAGGACGATAAAGCCATTGCGGAGAAACTAAATGATTTCTTTGCTTCAGTCTTCGCGGCTGAGGACGTTGGGGAGATTCCCAAATCTGCACTGTCCTTTGTGGGTGATGAATCTGAGGAACTGTCCCGGATTGAAGTGTCATTAGAGGAGGTTTTGGAACAAATAGAAAAACTTAATGTTAACAAATCTCCGGGACCGGATGGCATTCATCCAAGGGTTCTAAAAGAACTCAAATGGGAAATTGCTGAACTATTATCTGTGGTTTGTAACCTATCCCTTAAATCGGCTTCCGTACCTAATGACTGGAAGGTAGCCAACGTGACACCAATATTTAAAAAGGGCTCTAGAGGCGATCCGGGCAATTACAGACCGGTAAGTCTAACTTCAGTACCGGGCAAATTAGTCGAAACAATAGTAAAGAATAAAATTGCGAAGCATGTAGAAGAACATAATTTGTTGGACAAAAGTCAACGTGGTTTCTGTAAAGGGAAATCCTGTCTTACTAATCTATTAGAGTTCTTTGAAGGGGTTAACAAACATGCGGACAAGGGGGATCCAGTAGATATAGTATACTTAGATTTTCAGAAAGCCTTTGACAAGGTCCCTCACCAAAGGCTCTTGTGTAAATTACATGGCCATGGGATAAGAGGGAATGTCCTTTCTTGGATTGAGAACTGGTAAAAAGACAGGAAACAAAGGGTAGGAATAAATGGTAAATTTTCAGAATGGAGAGGGGTAACTAGTGGTGTCCCCCAAGGGTCAGTCCTAGGACCAGTCCTGTTCAACTTATTCATAAATGATCTGGAGAAAGGGGTAAGCCGTGAGGTGGTAAAGTTTGCAGATACCACCAAACTGTTTAGGATAGTCAAGACAGAAGCAGACTGTGAGGGACTCCAAGAAGATCTCACCAAACTGAGTGATTGGGCAACAAAATGGCAAATGCAATTTAATGTGGATAAGTGTAAAGTAATGCACATTGGGAAAAATAACCCTAACTATACGTACAGTATGATGGGGGCTAATTTGGCTACGACAAATCAGGAAAGAGATCTTGGAGTTATCGTGGACAGTTCTCTGAAAACTTCCACACAGTGTGCAGCAGTGGTCAAAAAGGCAAATAGGATGCTAGGAATTATTAAGAAAGGGATAGAAAATAAGACCCAGAATATCTTCCTGCCCCTGTATAAAACTATGGTACGCCCACATCTTGAATACTGTGTACAGATGTGGTCTCCTCACCTCAAAAAAGATATTTTGGCCTTGGAAAGGGTTCAGAAAAGGGCAACTAAAATGATTAGGGGTTCGGAACGGTCCCATATGAGGAGAGGCTAAAGAGACTGGGACTTTTCAGTTTAGAAAAGAGGAGACTGAGGGGGGATATGATAGAGGTATATAAAATCATGAGTGGTGTGGAGAGGGCCGATAAAGAGAAGTTATTTATTAGTTCCCTAAATAGAAGAACTAGAGGACACCAAATGAAATTAATGGGTAGCAGGTTTAAAACTAATAAAAGAAAGTTCTTCTTCACACAGCGTGTAGTCAGCCTGTGGAACTCCTTGCCAGAGGAGGCTGTGAAGGCTAGGACTATAATAGAGTTTAAAGAGAAGCTAGATAATTTCATGGAAGTTAGGTCCATAAAAGGCTATTAGCCAGGGGATAAAATGGTGTCCTTGGCCTCTGTTTGTCAGAGGCTGGAGAGGGATGACAGGAGACCAATCGCTTGATCTTCGTCTTCGGTCCACCCTCTCTGGGGCACCTGGTGCTGGCCACTGTCGGCAGACAGGATACTGAGCTAGATGGACCTTTGGTCTGACCCAGTATGGCCATTCTTATGTTCTTATGAGACTGTGAATTTGCTTCACATAGGCCACCAGATGGATGATGAATTTAGGTCGCTATTGAGTGAGGCCTTGGTCCATACTGGCAGATCATGACAGCCACCGAAGTTAGCAGTACCCCATGTGGGGTGGGGATCTGGTTGTGCAGAGGGGGGCCCAAGGTTACTTGGAGATGACAGGCACCGTCTGCAATAAGCAACCCTGGGAGCCACCTGGCATGCCACCAAAGACTGTGCCAGGCCAAACTGTGTCAAGCCAGTAGTTAGAGCTATTCCTTTGGCTTGGCACGTGCTTCTGCTGAGCAAGCCAAAGCCTTTCTTTAGAAATTTCCCATCAGTGAGGCCATTGCACTCAATCCATCATTAGTTTATCAAGATTCCAAAACGATGCTGTGGTTTCTAGTACCACTGAATTCAGAACTGAGTAGGAACACACTCAGCATCCTATTAGGACAGACCCAGAGTCGATCTAGACTGTAACAGGGCTGCTCTAGGAGGAATCGTGCTCCACCCCAGAGAAAACCGACTATTAAATAAGGCACTGGAGTGGGAGTTAAGATGCCTGTTTTTTATTCCTGACTCTCCCCCGACCTGCTGCCTGATCTGTCATCACTTTCCTTCACTGCTCCTCCATTTCTGCATCTTAAAATGGGGATATTGCTACTTGACGTCCTTTGTAAAGTGCTTTCAGCTCAATGGGTGAAAAGGGCCAGATAAGTGCTGAGTGATCCTGTTATTGCAGCTTTTGACAAGGCAAAGGTGGTTGTGGGGGGTATAATGGCCTCTGTACAGTGAATGCCTCCTTACATTTCAGAATGCATTAAAAAAAAAAGTTTGCAGTGAAATTAAGAAAAACGAGAGACTGGGCTGAACTTCTCCAAAGGTTTCCCCACATTTTCATTCCGATGCTAGATTGAGCTTGGGATAAGAATCCCTTTCTACATTCCACCTGCATCTGCAAAACCGGGTCTTCCCGGAGCAGACTCCACAAAGGCACAAGCTGTTAGACATTAGTTCAGTCTCGGGGCCCTGCGTACCTACTTGCCATTGGGCTAAGTTGTTGTTTTCAGAGCAGAGAGGTATTTTTTTAAGATGGACTGGGAATAAAGTCAACTAGAGACACCCTTTGCTGCCTTCATTTCTAAGTGACTTTGCATTCTCCAATGCATGCTTTTAATAGAGTTGGAAAAGAGAGACTTCCAAAGGCACTGTAGGGCAGTGGCAGCTTGCAAAACTCAGACCCTGCCTATTTGCATCCAGTGAAGCATCTTAATCTTACGACACTGGCTTTTCTTAATTTTGAGCAAAATTCAACTCTGCTGCCAGGAAGGTCTCTAGGGTTAGACCATGAGATGAAGGCTATGCCCATGTGGCAAGGGTGAACTAGTGCTTATACGTCTCAATATATTCCCTAAAGCCATCTTGGTCACAGGATATTAGGAAGCCAGAATGAATGAGATGAGATTTTATTGGACCAACTTCAACAGCTTGTCAGTACGTGATGTGTGTTCATTCCATAATGGAGATAGACTGAAATGATTAAGGCGACAGATAGACAGCAAAGAATATTTCTCTGTGTATTAGTTTTTATTTCAAGCCAATCAGGAATGAGGTTCTTTTGCCCATTCTGAAGGACTGAAAAAGAGAGCACATGGGTTAAGATGCATCATCTACTAATTCTCTGCTGAGTGATTAAAAGTCTTGCTATTTAGGCTTTCATGCTTACTGCCATTTTCATAGCTATTTGCTTTTTGTGTATGAATATTTTATATATCCACATTGCATTTTACATTGGTGCGTGGAAGCAGGAAGCCAAATGCCAAATAAATAGACTCTGTTCAGAGACATTAATGCTGAGGTTCAAATATATTAAAACACTGAGTGAGTTTGGGTTTTAATATAGTCTCTGTGGATCAGTCTTGACCTGAAAAATGTAACTACTGGAGTGTGTAACTGGTGCCTTCAATTGACAGGCACTGTTGTCAGTTTCTAGTGTCTATCTCCCCTTAAATAAGGTTTAATTGTCAGATGTAGTGTGTCCAACTGATGATTAGCATGTCTTATACATATTTTCCCATTAAAGTCTACGACCATTTAGGTCCCAATTTTAACCATATTTATGGCAGATTGTTGACATTCAGATTTTAACCATTTTAATTCCCTATGTAAAGTCTTGTGAGGTCAGCTGAAAGGGATGCATTTATCAGTTTTAAAGCTGTACATCTATAGCATTGTAACCTGAATTAGGGGGAAATCTTTGCTGTAGTATCCAGCAGGAAAAGTTTGTGCTGCCTGTTTAAGCATCCACGTTGTGTTCCACTTTACCTAGCCAAACAAAGACGTTTGCAAATTTGAACATGTTGCTGTCCAAGTATAAGCATGAACAGCTTGCTTTACTGGGCCACGGACTAGTCCAAACAAAATAAAGTTCCATAAAAAATATTTTAGTTAAAGAAATTCAAGGAGAACGTTATTTTTAGCTTAACATTCCATTTACTTGAACTATTGGAAACCTTAACACCCTGGTGCATATAAATGGCAAGTGAAATTGGCTAAACATCTGTCAAATGTTGCATCTCAAGCTGAAGAAAATGATCTAACTGGTGAAAAATATGTTTTTAATGTTTGTAAGGCTACAATTTAAGGTGTTATCCATAGTGCGGTAAAGAATTGTGTTAGAAGAATAGAATAATAGAATACTAGAACTAGAAAGGACCTCGAGAAGTTATTGAATCCAGTCCCCTGCCCTCATGGCAGGACCAAGCACTGTCTAGATCATCCCTGATAGATGTTTACCCAACCTGCTCTTGAATATCTCCAGTGAGGGAGAATACACATCCTCCCCAGGCAATTTATTCCAGTGTTTAATCACCCTGACAGTTAGGAAGTTTTTCCTAATGTCCAACCTAAACCTCCCTTGCTGCAAATAAAACCCATTGCCACTTGTCCTATCCCCAGAGGCCAAGAAGAACAAATTTTCTCCCTCCTCCTTGTAACAGCAGTTTTCAAGTATCTAAAAGGGTATCATGTCCCCTCTCAGTCTTCTCTCTTCTAAACTAAACAAGCCCAGTTCTTTCAGTCTTCCCGCATAGTTCAAGTTTTCTCGACCTTTAATCATTCTTGTTGCTCTTCTCTGGAGGTCTCCACATCTTTCTTGAAATGTGGTGCCCGGAACTGGACACAAGACTCCGACTCAGGCCTGATCAGCACAGAGTGGAGCGAAAGAATGACTTCTCGTGTCTTGCTCATCACACTCCTGTCAATGCCTCTCAGAATCTTAGCTGCAGAACCTTGATAAATAAAAATCCTGAAAAGCTGTCACCTTCGTCAAAAATTTCATTTTGGACCACATCAGGTGAGGCTCTCAGATTTCCAAGCTGCGGCTGGAATTTCATAGGCACAGGCTTTTGTGCATATTGGCTTTTGAGGAACAAACTTGTTGTAGAGAATCTAAACGGAGGTAGATTTGCTATCCCCAGGCCCAGGAAGAGGGGGAAGTCAATTGCCCCGGGACCCAGCAATTCAAACGGTCCTGGAGCTCCTTGTTGCTTCTCTGGCAGTGTCAGCAGAGTCACAGGCCCTTGAAATCACTGCCAGAGCACTGTGATGTTCCATGTGGCTCTGAAAGTTGGAGGGGACAGGGTGCTGGTTTCCACCTGACATTTCACCTCCCATTCTCCCTCTTCTGGTCCCTGCCCAAAGTCCCACACCGGCCATTGGCTTCCCTGGCTAGCCATACAATTACACTTGCACATGAAACTCTTGGGTAACCCCCGCGCCTTGGGAGACCCCCTCCCTTCCCCCCCCCCGGTGTACAGATGCTTGTGTGGAAAATTACAAGTGCAATTTTGGAGACTACTTTTTAAACATCTTTTTGTATTTATTTGGGGGAAAAAACAACCCCAGAGATCCATGTGACCATTCTTACCCATTGCATTTGAAGAGATAATGAAAGTGATGTTCACGCCCGTCTTGTGTGAAGACTGCTCTATCAGCTTCCCCATGTAGCAGGTAGTTGCTAAAATGCTGAATTTCAATTCAGCAAAGCATTATGAAGAAAATGTCAAATTACTTAGGTTATTGAGAAACCAAGAAGACACTGTAATACTCAAATATTCCTTTGATTCCATCTGTATGCGCTCTTTGCTGGCATGATCACTGGGGTTTGTGCTTGTTTCAGGGACGTGGAAAACTAGCTCTTCTAAAATGTTCTTCCTGAATTTATTTGTTTACGTTTCCCAGAACAGGGCACTGGTGCCTGTCACTTGAACAGGCAGGCAGCGCAGTAAAATTAAAAGCAGATAGATCGATGTCTAGGATGTAGTAGATCAAAGGGAGTCATTTTAAGGATGAACTGTGTTAAACCCAGATTTCAGTGCAGAATGGCCCTGCTAACCTGGTGGCAAGAGGCTTTCACTGTGGAAATAGCTCTGAACTGTCATTACTTTGCTTCTGTGAAACCCTCTTCATGCTTCCGGGTTCACAGTGTGTGCTCTTTACACTGAAACAAGTAACCCAATAGGTGCGGGGTGGCCAAGAGAAACCTGGTGCTTTAGACTAGTAACATGTTCAGACCTGTTTCCAAATACAGTGCTCTTAACACACCTTCCTCCATAGCACAAACCCAACCCAGAGATAGGAAGAATTGCTGGACACTTATCTCTCAGAAATGCTGAGGGATTACAGGCAAAAAAAAAAAAAGACCTGGGGATTGCAGTGGATGAGGGCTTGGATATGAGTCAACAGTGTGTCCGTGTAGCCAAGAAGGCTAATGACATATTAGGGAGCGTTAGGAGGATCCTTGCCAGAAGATCTAGGGAAGTGATTATTCCCTTTTATTTGACACTGGTGAGGCCACATCTGGAGCACTGTGTCCAGTTCTGGGCCCCCCACCATAGAATGGATGTGGACACATTGGAGAGGGTCCAGTGGAGGGCAACCAAACTGATTAGGGGGCTGGCGTGCTTGAATTATGAGGAGAGGCTGAGGGATTTGGCTTGTTTAGTCTTCAGACGAGAAAAGTGATGGGGGATTTGATAGCAGCCTTCAACTTCCTGAAGGGAGGTTCCAAAGAGGATGGAGAGAGACAGTTCTCAGTGGTGACAGATGGCAGAACAAGGAGCAATAGTCTCAAGTTACAGTGGGGGGAGTGTAGGTTGAATATTAGGAAAAACTATTTTACTAGAAAGATGGTGAAGTATTGGGATGGATTCCCTATGGAGCCGGTGGACTCTCCATCCCGAGAGGTTTTGAAGTTCCTGCTTGACAAAGCCCTGGCTGGGATGATTTAGTTGGGATTGATCCTGCTTTGGGCAGGGGGTTGGACTCAATGACCTCCTGAGATCTCTTCCAGCCCTAGGATTCTATGATTCAAGGATTGAGGTGCACTGGAAGAAGCACATGGAGGATGGAATTTGCCTGTGAAATTGACTATCTCATTCGCTAATTAAGCAGCCAATCAAAGCCTTCCCTTTATTTAAAAAACCCCACAAGTGTAGGAAGTTCCATATGGTGGCTGGCTGTTGTGCCAGTGCAGGGCACGTGCGATGAGCAGTGTGAGGAGTCCTCAGCCTGTGCGAGGGCTGGTTGTAGTTGTTCCAACACTCATAATCACTAGCTGCTCCCACGGGGATGGGAAGAAGGCAGAGTCACAGCCCTCCCCTTTCCTATCTTCTCTACCAGCTAAGATGACTGGACACAGAGGGGGGTGTCCACATACTCGTCCTAGTGACCCCAACGTGCAACTGTACCTGAATCGCATGTCCTTCCCCACTTCTCCTGGGTGTTGCTCTGGTGAAAGTCTCCCCGGCAGTGCCACTGCGTAGGCAGAGAGAGGCTGTGCAGCAGGCATGTAAGAGGCTCCATTAATTTCACAGATGGTAACACTAGACTCTGCAGCGCTTTTCTCTATGTCCCAGTATAGCAGGGTGAGGGGATTTGGGACAGGCTACAGGAGAGGATGGCAGGGGTCACTGGTGCAGTAATTCTAGTAATAGGCAGCTCATACACCAGGGGAGGGCAATAATTTTTCTAGGTGGCCACTTCACCATTTCTGGTAGTGGTTGTGGGCTGGCTTCGCCCCCCGGAAGGGACATGACCTCATGTGGAAGGGGCGGGGCTTCAGATGGAAGGGGCCGTTCCCTCTAGGTGCTTCATGCCTCTGGTCAGAGGAGGAGACTTCGTGCACTCCCCTGCCCACAGGTCCCAGTTGGCCTGGGTGGGGGGATGGCAGGACAGGCCTCGGGATGGATCAAATGGCTTGGCAGGCCACATCTAACTTCTAGGCCATATCTTGCCCACCCCATCATACACAGTGCTTTTCATTCATTCATCCCAAAGCTCTTTTACAAAGTAAAAGGTAAATGTCATTAGAACCATTTTACAGATGACAAACCAGAGGCACAAAGAGGTGAAGTGACTTGCCCAAGGTTACCTAGCAGGCCAGTAGCAGAGCTGGGAATAGACTCCAGATCTCCTGAATCCCTGCCCTGTGTTCCATTTTGCTAGGCCTTGCACGGGAGGGAGAGAAGAGAGGCCCAAAGAGCTTCTGTAATTGCCTTGTGCCTTGCTAGTAAATCTGGAGCTGGCTTCTGTCCCTGTGACTGTGTTAAGTCAAGAGGAATGTGTGTGGATTTCATTCAGAATAAAAGGGCCCATTAAAAGCAATAACAGTTAATTCCGCAACTGATTCACATCTGAATGAGGAACTATTAGAACGAAATAGACTGTGACACCTTATAAGACTTCCTGGTTTCCAGATACCAGCAGGCATATCCTGATCAGAACATGAGGTGCTGTCGTTCAGAAATATCCACACACAAATTTACTTCCTAGTCTTCTGCCATTACCTGCCAATTCTCTGTGCAAGACCGTAATAAAAACAGATTTCCCTTTCGCAGCTGATCTCATCTCGGTAAATTGTGATTAAGCTATTGGGCAAACATACAGTACATTCTACATACTGAGGAAGAGCAACTTGCCTAGCTGAACTAACCTGTGTGTTTGTTTCTCACTTGGAAATTTACAACACACACACATACTGAACCATAAGCCAAATGTTTGGTACAATATCACACTGTGAAGCGTGGGGGTCGGCTTATCATTGGGTCATTGTGCTTTGCATTTTTTTCACTGGTGGGAGGGGTCAGCAAACTTAAACTCCCAGCCCAACAGGGCAAACCGCTGGCATGCCGGGACATTTTGTGTACCTGGACCATCTGCAGGCATGGAGCCGGTCAGCTCCCATTTGCTGCCGTTTGCCGTTCCGGGTCAACGGGAGTGGCGGGAAGTAGCGGTCAGCGCATCCCTTTACCTGCACTGCTTCCTCTGCTCCCATTGGCTGGGCACGGTGAATAGTAGCCAATGGGAGTTGAAGAAGCTGCACAGGCTGAGGGACGTGCTGGCTGCAGGCACAGAGCCTCTCAGTTCCCATTGGCTGGGAACAGCAAACAGCAGCCAATAGGAGCTGAAAGGCTCCAGGCCTGCAGCCAGCACATCCTTCAGCCTGCAGCCAGCTGACGAGCTGGGACTGGAAGTTTGTACACAGCCGAAATACAGTCAGCTTATAAACGGGCCATTGACTTTTTAACATTTTTTTTTTCTGTAATTTGAGGGGGGCGGCTTATCAACAAATGAGCTGATGTTTGAGTACATACGGTAGCTGGTGCTGTACTTCAAGGCTTGCTGTTTCTAGAGATCTAAATTACCTCGTTAGTAAAACGTTTTTTCAGCTCTTCATGCTGTTTTAGTCTGGGGAAATAAAAAACTTTTTGCTATTGTAATTTTTCTCCCCAAAACAAAAAAAAAAGTAACTACAATCAATAGACAGTGTTATTGCATCTCAAGAATTGGATTTGTGTTGCCGTAGGGATGAAAGGACCAAATACAGCAACATACACTCAAAACACAAAAACAGCAGCCTCAGCCCATTGCACCAGTAATGGCTACATTGATTTTTTTGCAGCACAGTACGCTGAATCATTTGCTATCGGGCTAAGAAGAAATAAATTTACTGACTGTAGCAGACCTGTCAGAGAATCCAACAGGCTGCTGACCTCTGTAATTTGATTAGGAACTTCAGCTGTATAGGACTTAGGATTACCAATGTGCTAATTCCTCAACACCATCCTAAGGAATGTTGTCCACAGTAAGATTTTCTTATTCCCTTTTGCTAGTCAGTAGGGATGTGTCTACATTGCACCACTATTTTGAGATAACGAGCGTTATTTCAAAATAACAATGTGAGCGTCTACACAGCCATTCCGTTATTCCGAAATAACTTTGAAATAATGGACGGCTTATTCTGAAATCTATAAACCTCATTCTAGGAGGAATAACACATATTCCAAAATAGCTATTTCAAAATAAGATGTGTATAGACACTCCACTGCTGCTATTTTGAAATAGCCCCTCACCAGGGCCATTCTAAGTTATTTCTCCCCGGTGCCTCCTGGGGCTCTACATTGAGATAGCACCTCTACATTAGGGAAGCCTGCCTCGGACTAATTTTGAGGCTTCCCTGCAGTGTAGATGTGCTATTTCGAAAGAAGCTATTTCAGAATAACTGTTCCAGAATAGCTTATTTCGAAATAGCTGTGCAGTGTAGACGTACCCACTAACTGAAAGATTTCAGGATAGAAGACTCTGAAGGCTGTTTCATTCCAATATGTTATCTTTGGACTGGAAGTCAGTTACTGAACATATCAGGACAAACTCAGTCTGGCTTTGGTCCACATGGAGTTGACTTCTGCTGATGCTTTTCCCTGGGAGCTCTCTAGACCTGGATGGGAAGGATATCCCCATCACAAAAGTTAGAAACACCTCCTCAAGAGGTGGCATTGGAGTTTCTGTGCTGATCGCTTACTAGAGGCTAAAACTCTGCAAGCTTGGTTCTTGTGGAAAATATTAGGGGATTACAATGAGTGTGTTCAACCAGCGCTCTGCCATTCTACCAGAAACTGGCCATAGAAACCTCCCCCTTAACTTCAGACATGGGGTGAGAGAGCCCTTAATGTTATACTTGAAAGAATTACACGGGATCTTTTTTAGGGGGATAAGGCAAACACCATATTTATTGGTAATGTAACATTATTCTGGAATATGCATTTAGTGTATACCCCCGCCCCCCCCCACACACACACCCATCTTGTCATTGTTTATAGTTACCAGTCTGTTGCTCCCTGGCCCGGTGAGTTAAATGTGGTGGAGTGAGAGGAGAGGGGCTTCTTCTGGTCTGGACTGATGCTCTAACCTTTGACGAGACCCAAAGATCCATGCAAGACCCCTCATCTTTTCTAGGACTTCTTTCCCATTCAGATCTATTCGTTTTGCGCTGTCAGCTCTTCCTCAGTCACAATCAGTTCTTGTAACAGCTGTCTATCTGGAAGTTGTTTTTTCATCTTCCTCCAGTGTCGGAACGTTGGTGCTTCCTCCCGGGTGTCATTTCAAGCTGCATTGTCTGTCTTGGGTAGGGGGTGCTTGCTTTTAACTTCAAGGCTGTCTATCTGTCCTGCACAGATCTCCTTTTACAAAGGGCCCATTTGATAGTGCCTTGGCCTAGTGCCAAGTCTCCAGCTTCTCCTTTGGCCACCTGATGCTGAGGTAGCCTTCAAGTTTTTATCTCTCTTCAAATACCCCCATTCCTCATTCATTCACTCTTTCTCCCCCCTCACCCCCGACATCCTTGCTTCACTTAGGCAAAGGGATATAATTGCCTCTGTAAGGTGTCCGACCTAATTCTAATACAAAACTTCTATTAGTGCAAACTTTTAACCCTGCATCAGATTTTCTTGATAACACAACTTGTATTCTCATTATTCCTAAGGGCAACAGGGTGATGATACTGAATCACATGTATCCTTCTGGTCTCTTTCTGCCATGACATCAGAAACAGACACAAGCAGAATGCCTGGTGCATCTTTACCAATGGCCTAAAAGACCGTTCCTCCCTGCTAACCAGGAAGGGTGGCCAGCAGAATTATAGTTTAGATTTATTCTCATGCTAACCATTACACTACATTTATTTATTCTATCAGTAACCATTAAGCTACATAACACAAGACATCATTACATTATAAAACTCTGTTGTCTGCACTAAACAGGTATTATCAAGCTATTAAAAGATTATTTATTACTTGTTTGGCCCTATACACATTTTCACAGCTCCTCAGGAGGAAGGGTAAATTCAACCATAGAGGTTAAATGAACTGTCCAAGGGTACATGAGTTCATGCCAATAATTCAGGAACTTGGGCCTCCTCAATACACTATCCTGTGTATATCCAGGATTATTTTGTACCCAGGGCAGAAAGCATATAAAGAGACAGGCTCTTTTCCTGATGTTAAAAGAATTGGCTGCATGGGTGCGTGTTTTGATTAAGGGCTTGTTGCTGGGGGAATCAGAAATGTGTAAAATTGAACATCTAATTTAGGCAGGTTTTTTTTCCTGGGTAATATTGTTCAGATCCTCCAGAGTCTTTGTTAATTTCTAGTTTTCCCCTAGGGGAAGTAGTCGGTGTATTAATGTTCCTGTAAAAAACAGACATAGAAATTACATAATGAGACTGTAGTTCTTCAAAACACGGACCACCCCACTACAAACCAGACAAAGGATGGGTGGATGGAGGTGCTGTTAACCCTGTTTCACTGTAGGGAAGCTAAATCACAGAGGAAGTGACTTGTCCAGGGTCAGATGGGAGGTCTCTGTTAGGGCTATGAATGGAATCCAAATCTCATGCGTCTTCAGACCATCCTTTTGCAACAAATCCCTCGTCTCACACAGGCAGCTGCAATACTAATAGGAGACAAGAGAGCAGATATTAGAGGGGTAGCCATGTTAATCTGAATCTGCAAGAACAACGAGAAGTCCTGTGGCACCTTATAGACTAACAGATTTATTGGAGCATAAGCTTTCATGGGCAAAGACCCACTTCGTCAGATGCCGAAGAGAGCAGAGAACATAAGAATGGTTGTACTGGGTCAGACCAAAGGTCCATCTAGCCCTGTGTCCTGTTTGCTGACAGTGGCCAATACCAGATGTCCCAAATGGAGGGAACATGACAGGTAATACTCACATGATCCCTCTTCTGTCATTGATTTCCAGACAAACAGAGGCTAGGAACACCATTCCTACCCATCCTGGCTAATAGTCATTGTTGGACCTAACCTCCATGAATTTATCTAGCTCTTTTTTGAACCCTGTTAAATTCCTACTCTTCACAACATCCTCTGGCAAGGAGTTCCACAGGTTGATTGTGTGCTGAGAGAAGTTCTATTTGTTGGAGGAATAGGAGCTGAATTGAGCTTTCCTTAGCTAGATATCAGTTCAGAATGTGCCACCAACCCAGTGCAGGTGAGGCTCCCATTCATTCTGGCTGGCTTAAAAACATGTAGACATTTCACCTAATGTACCTGCCAAATATAGTTCTGACCTGCATGAACCTGGAAATTTCTCCAGGGCTGCAAGCATTTCAATTAGGAAGGTAAATAGAGACAGCCTAAATCTCCTGGAGACACTCATGCGCTATAGCTAGAAGAACTGTTTTTACTCTTTGCTGGCTTCTTCTCCATTCACAGTTTCATACCATTTTTGAAAACTACTTACCTACTTGTGTCTCTGAAGGGCACTTGTTTGCTGTGTGCATCAGAGGCTTCCATTGTCTGCATGGTTAGAGCTAACCCCTGAGGGATGCAGAATGGAGTCATCTCCAGTCAATTCCAGAGGGGCTCTATGCACTAAGTGCTGGGTCATAGATATGTGTGGAAACATACGAAAAGCAATACTGATTTCCAGAGAGCACAGAGAATGCCCTTCTAACCGGAACAAAACTGGGGGGATAAAACAAGGTTTGAAAAACGCATTGCTTTGGTTTCAACAGCGTGTGACTGCTACGTGCTTACTAATCTCCAGGCACATCTCAAAGGTCGGGTCCATTGCTAAACATTGGGAATCCATTCTATAGGGTCTGGTTATGTGGCCCACTTGAATCCTAAAAAGATGTACCTCCCTGCAGTATGTCCTTGATGTATAACACACAGTATATTCTTACTGAGCCAGGAGGATTCCACTAGGGTCCTTAAGAAACGAGACCTCATTGGTAGAACATTATAAATGGTTGTGTGTCTAATTTCATCGAATTACTTTGGGTCATCCTGCAATTACCATTGCCAAATAATACCACCCCAATACTAAGACACTTCCTTCCCTACTCTGTCTGGTATAGACTGAACCTCTTTAGTCCGGCACTCTCTGGTCCAGCAACATCCGTGGTCCGGCATGATTTAGTTAGCTGGATGTCCACTTATCCTGGGTGTGGCCAAGTTTCCCCTGATCCCATAAAGTTTGTTTACAGCCACCAGACCTGGCTCTCAGTGTTCTGTGTTGTTGTTTAGCTCCAATTTACCCCCAAAATGTCTTCTAGGGGTGTGTCTAGACTACAGGAGTTTTTCAAAAAAAGTGGCCTTTTTTCGAAAAAACTTCCCCTGCATCTAGACTGCTGCCACGTTCTTTTGAAAGTAAATTGAAAGAATGCGGCAATTTTTTTCGACATTGGACAACCTCGTTTTACGAGGAATAATGCCTTTTTTCGAAAGTGCTCTTTCGAAAAAAGGTGCTATGTAATACAAACTGCTTTTTCAAAAGAGAGCATCCAGACTGCCTGGGTGCTCTCTTTTGAAAAAGCGGTTTGCTGTTTCGAAAGTACTGGTTATAGTCTAGACGCTCCTTTTTCAAAAGAGGCTTGCAGTCTAGACCTAGCCTAAGAGTCAAGTAGTCAGTGGAAGTATTGGCAATGCTGTTAGACCAGTGGTCTCCAATGCGGTGCCCATGGGTGCCATGGCACCTGCCGGGCCATTTCTGTGCGCCCGCCGAGTGATTGGGTCTGGCCCCGCCCCCGGGCATGCAGCGTATGGGCAGTGCTGGCCCCGGGCTCACAGCACATGGGCGGTGCTGGCCCTGGGCATGCGGCATATGGGCAGTCCCGCCCCCCGGGTGCGTGGCGCAAGGCCTGTGCTGGTCCCTGGGTACACGGTGTATGGGCGGCCCCGCCCCTGGGCGCAGGGCACAGGAGTGGCGCCGGCCCCGGGCACGCAGCGCATGGGCGGTGGTGGCGCCGGCCCCGGGCACGCAGTGCATGGGCGGTGCCGGTCCTGGGCGCGCGGCATATGGGCGGCTCCGCCCCCTGGGTGTGCGGTGCAAGGGCTGTACCGGCCCCGGGCACGTGGCATATGGGCGGCCCCGCTCCCGGGCAGCACATGGGCGGTGGCGGCGCCGGCCCTGGGCGCGCGGTGTATGGGCAGCCCCACCCCGGGGCATGCGGCACAGGAGCGCTGCCGGCCCCGGGAGTGCGGTGCATGGGTGGTGCCGGCACTGGGCGCACGGCGTATGGGTGATCCCGCCCCCAGGCGTGTGTGTGGCCCTCCCCCCGGGTGCATGAGCGGCCCCGCCCCTGGGTGCCTGGCAGCCCCAAAAGGTTGGGGACCACTGTGTTAGACAATACTGATCTTTGGCAAATTCTCTGGTTTGGCACCGGTCAGGTCCCAAGAGTACTTGACTAGAGAAGTTCAACCTGTAGCAGAGATCTGTGGTAGAAAGGTACTTTACGATTGATAAACACTTTTGAAATGCCACACAGATTAGCCTTCCACAATGGCTGATTGTACCAGCTATTTAGTTCTTTATATTCCTTCCATTTACGATTATTATAGTGCTACTAAGTAATAAAAGGCTTACAGAAATATAAGTGTGTCATCCATTACAGGTTACAACGTTTTATTATTTGCTTTGGCAATGTTTGGAACTGAAATTTGCTTTGGCAATGCTTGGAAAGTAACAGACAAGCAGACGTAGAGAGTGAACTAGGCTTTTGGTTTGGGTGACAGGCTTTCTTAATTTGCTGTATAATTAGGTACTTACATTGTTTCAAACCAGTGAGGTGAATAAATTAAAGTTAGTTTGAGATTAGTGTTTTCTACCTGTGCATTTTAGTCTTTGAAATGTGCATGAGTCTGTGGTCAAGTGAACATTAGCAGAGCTGGGCAAGTCACCAAATACTTGAAATGTTTTAGTCAGATTCACTTGGTATAAATGGTGCTCAGTGTTAACTCTCAGGAAAGCCAAAGGAAACTGAAAATGCTTAGACGTTTGCAGGTTTGGACCTGGTAATTTTTTTTCTCTGATCCAGAGCCATTGTAATTTACATTGTAATCTGTGTCGCATGTATATTTGGTATGTCTCCAAACAATTAAAATGAGAAGATGATCTGTATTTCCATAGACTATTTTTGATTGGGAGCCTATAGTAATCTTTACCCAATTTGCATCTGATATTCAGAGGTTGCCAAAGCCCAAACTTCCTACCCGTGACACTGAAATTGTTCCCTTCCCTCTCTTTGTATTTCAAAAGCCCCCTGTTGTATGTTTAGCTTAACAATGTCTGGAAAACACAGCAACACAGAGAAGAGACTGATTAGGAGGATTTGGGGGAGATGTGCGCCACTGATTTATGTATGGCAGTGTGAGAAATTGCATCGAGCACCGTTAGTGAAATAATTGAATGCAGGAGATGTGATGATCACATGCAGCAGTATGTAAAGTAGTACTTGGCTTAATAAAAGGAACAGCCATTCATAAAACGGAGTGGAAATCTGTTCAAGGCAGTGGTTCTCAAACTTTTTGACCCGTAGCCCACCCCCCCTCAATGCAAAGATGACAAAATGCCTTCGCTTATTTCTAAATACCTTAAATACTAAATTATCCATATTAGGTTCCAGGAGCATAAAGCTTAAATACCCAACTATAACATAAAGGAGTATATAAAACTGGTAAGGAAGGAAATATTAATCAAAATCAAAACAATTAAACAGCTTAAGCATTTTAACTTTATCACGTTAGTTTACAAAACTTCGTTTTAAATAAAGTAAAATATTAATTTATGTCCAAAACAAAAGGTTGCTCCCCCCATGAGTTTCCCCCCCCCCCCACGGGGTGTGTGTGGGGCTGAGCCCCAGAGCAGGGTCCCCGCTGCAGGAGGGCGGGGCTGGCCCTTGAACCATGGACCACGTGCTTGGTCTGCAGACCACAGTTTGAGAACTATTGGTTTAGGGCTTGAGCTGAAATATAGTCATAATGCTTTATTTTGTACTTAATCAGAAACACTAACTTTTGTACTGCATCAATACTTGTATCAAATGTACATATGACCTTTGGTATCTGCACAGGGAATATATGATAAAACCCTGAATTGTACAATTGCAACATCTCGTATTTAGATAGAGTTTTCTGTCAGAGGATCTCCAAGTGTTTTGCAAACATTAATAGTTTAAGGCACCTATCCTGCAATTGGATCCACAGCGACCCATGGAGACCCTTGTTGACTTCCCCACTTCTTCAGAGCCTTAAAATGATAGATACATATCAATTTCTATTCCTCAGGTGGAAATACTAAAGTACACAGAGGGGTAAGTGCCTAGCTATATAGCAGAGCTAGAATCCAGATCTCTTGTCCCTCAGGGTACGTCTAGGTTGCAGGCTTCTTTTGAAAGAAGCTTTTTCGGAAGAGATTGTCCGAAAAAACTTCTTCCAAAAGAGAGTGTCCACACTGCCAAAGCGCATTGAAAAAGTGATCTGCTTTTTTGAAAGATAGCATCCACACTGAATGGATGCTATCTCACATTTAATCTGTGATTATTATGGACAGAGTGGCCTCCAGGGCACCTGTGCTTTTTCCTGGAGGCCTTTTCTTTCGAAAAAAACCTCCCTCTTCCCCATCCACACATGCCTTTTTCTGAAAGAGCTCTTTCAGAAAAGGCATTCTTCCTCGTAGAATGAGGTTTACCAATGTTGGAAAGCCCCCAGCATTCTTTTGATTTTTCTTTCGAAAGAACACATCAGCAATGTGGATGTAAGTGAAGTTTTTTCAGAAAAAAGGCCGTCTTAAAAAAACAAACAAACAAACCTGCAGTCTAGATGCACCCTCAGTATATTTGTCCAATTGTGAGGCAAGTAGGATTAGGTGCAGCTCAAGAACAGGAATCGTGTGTGTGTGTGTGTGTGTGTGTGTGTGTGTGTGTGTGTCCATCCTTTATTCAAAATCAACAGGCCATTAATGGGAACAGATCATGAAGAAAAATTATATGAGGTCTATCACCCAATAAATGACACACAAATAGTTTATCTGACAGTATACCTCAAGTGTTGTTCTAATTTATTTAGGCTTGGCTATTCATCATAGCAATCTATTTGGATCCAATCCCATCATAATCCTGGCAGCCTATATGCATGAAAAGTTTTGAGTTTGTAGACTTAGAATCACCATGGGCATAAAACATCCCTCAGAGTGAATTTGAATTTAAATCTTGATACAGGCCATGTAAGAGTTAAAATTAAAGGGGCTGACCCTGAGCTGATACATATTGGCATAGGGCTCCATTAGGTTCAACAGAGTTACACTGATTTAGACCAGCTGAGGAGTTGGTCTATCATTTGTAAGTGGTTAATATTAAAAGAATGGTGATTGGCCATTGTGGCAACCCTCTGCTCTGGAAACAGATTAAGAACATGCCCGTTTGGATACAGCCTTTTGTTTTAGGCATCTATGTAATCTCAATATTTTTTTTGTCTATTTCTGGAGCTATTGTTCATCAGTCAATATTTTTGTCAATGTAGTTTCTTCCAATTTGCAGGTGGAATTAAATAAATCATATTGCAGAATATTTCTTCACTGTGTGTCATTTAATTTCATATACTAATGTTCTTCCTTAGCAGTTGTTTTTTTTCTAATTACTCAAATTAGTGGAACTGCCCATTTCCCCTCCCCTAGTGTTACCCGGTATAGATTATATCAGAAACATTGCAATGTGATAACCCATTGTAAAAGTAGGATATTCACACTACATTTCTTAGTTGTTTTGTGTTTCCTTTGATGTCAATCCCACACACTTGAAAATCAAAAGCTTTCATAGAGTATGAAACAAATGTAATTCAGAAACTGTTTTTATTCCCTTTCACCCATTTCAAAACCAGTAATCTTTGCAGCTTTTTGTGTCAGTGGAAAAAAAACCCTAACACTTTATTTGTAGAGTATTAAATTGCTTTCTGGAAGAAAACAAATGCTAAAAATATTACCAAACCATGCACTGCAGGAGAACTGGTTTATTTAAGGAGTGGTAAAAGGAAATAGGCCTCAATTTAATAAATTAATGAAGCATGAGCGTAGATTTAAGCATGAATTTAAAGTGTCTTGCTGAATCAAGGCCATAGTCTTTGAAATGTAGGTCACCAGTTTTATTTTCTGATACTTGGCTAGAGACTTAGGGCATGTCTTTACTCCGTCGAAGATTGCCGCTGCCTTAATCAATCTTCCGGATTCGACGTAGCGAGTCTAGTTAAGAGTAAGGGAGTCTTGCCAGGAGTAAGGGAAGCCGACAGGAGAATTTGCTCCCATCAGCCTCCTGCTGAGGGGATGCCCCCAACCTCGGCTTAAAGTAAGCTACTTCTAGAAGCCACAGATGATATTCTAATATCTTGTCATCCCCATCAGATTCAATAAGCTATTTGCTCTTTTTTTTTTCTGGCTCATAAGGACCGCATGGCTCAGGAGCAGAAACTGTAGCAGTATTCTCTCTCTGCACTATCCGCTTGTACTCCCATTTGAGACTCGGGACTGATAAAGGGATAGGTATCTTGGCCGTTTTCTGGGTCATGGTCAAAATTTAGAATGGGAAATGGAGATTAATCTGCCATTAGCCATCAGCTGTGTGTTGCTCTAGGCCATTAGACATCCTGCTACTAATTGCCGCTTGTTTTATTGTTCAGCTCAATTGTTTCCGCAGCTCATGATAATATAAGCAAATTCCACTCTCATTATGACCAATTAATCGTTGCCTTTACCCAAATAGATTCCTACTAGGTTTTTCACAAAGCACTAAATGGAGCAATTGTCCAGCTGCAGACCAAATGTCAAGCTATGAAAGAGAGCCAGATGTGTAGGGCACAAATAATTCTGCCAGTCAGAGAACTTTCCTTATATTTTATAATCTTCCAGATTGCACATTTTTCTCACTCTTATTCATACTAGCCAAACTTCCTTCTAAGGCTCAGCAGGCTGCTTCTGCTCCCATTGAAGGTACAGGAGTTTTGTCTTTGAAAGCAACTTTCCCTTCCCCCCCATGATTTGTAAACTATTCCATGGAAAGATTTCTCCGGGGATTTCTGTTCAGGCTGGGTTCTGTTCTAAAGCAATGTGACCCTTTGCTATGTCATGTATTTGGATAGTCTGCAAGAATAGATGAATGAGGTATATGAGGTAATATCTTTTAATGGCCCAACTTCTGTTTGTGTGTGTGTGAGAGAGAAGTTTTCGATCTTGCGCAGCGCTCTACTTCAAGTCTGGGAAACTCCATGTACGTTTTTCTTAGTCTTACATTTGGTAAGAATTTATTTTACTAGTTCCAAATTCTAGGCCATATTATATTTGCCAAGGTGACTCAAACAGATACCGTGTGCACTCATGTTCTGTGGAAACCTCAGTGTGTAATTCCTTTGATTCCCCAATAATCCAACTGATTCCACTGTTTTCTGCTTTGTGTATTCATTGACACCAGTGGAAAGCAGGTGTAAAAATGCCAATAGTTTACACTAGTGTGGATGACTTCACTACAGGGTAATGCAGTGGTCTCCAACCTTTTTAAGCACAAGATCACGTTTTGAATTTAAATGCAATCCAGAATCTACCTCAAACCCAAATACCTTGGGCCCTGCTGCCTTTGTGCACCTTCTCCAAGGCACTGCCCTTGCTCACTCCATCCTTCCTCCCTTTCATCAGGCAGGGGCAGAGGGGTGGGGCGCAGGCCGTGGTCTTGGGCGAAGGGATTTGGAGTGTGAGAGGGGCTCTGAGCTGAGTCTGAGGCAGAGGTTGGGGTGCAGGAGGGGGTTTAGGGTAAGGCTCTGTAAGGGAGTTTGGGTCTAGGGGGGCTCAGGGCTAGGCCAGAGACTTGGGGTACAGGAGAGGGTACATGACAGGCACAGGGATTCAGGATGTAGGCTCCAGATGGACACTGCTTACCGCAGGTAGCTCTTGGGAGGTGGCGCAGTGGAGCTAAGGCCCTGCACCACTCTCAAAAGCATCCAGCAAACTCCCTCCATCCCAAGCCCTGTGGCCCCCCTCATCCAATCTGTGGAGATAGAATATAGGGTGGGAGAGGGGAGCAGCTCCAAGGCAAAGGGCAGGAGATGTGCAGCGGGGGGGGAGGAGCAGTTGTATTGGCGGCATTTGATAGCCTCTTGGCCAAACCAGTCAAGATCACCTGTCAGAGGCTCCAAGATCTACTGGCTGGTGACCACTGAGGTAACGGAAAGCCAAGCTCTGTGTGAGAGCGGATGGCAGAAATTGTTTCTCTGCGTGTTACAATGTTCCTCTGTTCCACGGTCCCTGATGTTCTGGGATTGTGAGCAGTATTTAGCAGATTTAGAGTACAGGGCTGTGAGAGCTCTCTCGAAGACAGAGTCTCTTTGCTTTCTGTACACAAGAGTTGTATGCCTGGGTTTCCCCCGCATCTCATAAAATTGTAATTATTTGACTGAAACACACTGTAATTGCTGTGGGCTCAGCACAGAACGAGAGTTTCAATTCAGAGGTGGCTTCATGGCAAGCTTCTAAAACGTGTGTGGTTGAGCCTGGAGAGTGGCTTGGCCAGTGAGTGTGCGTTGCTGGTTTGAATTCTCTACCTGTCGTAGCGTATTGGCCCTTCTTTCTTGTGCTGAGCACTTAATAGTTTAATGTACAGACATCCGCTTCTGAAGTGTCACGCTGGCTTCCTTTCCAAAGGGCACAGGCGGCCAGGCGGCCTTCATCTAGCTATTCCTGCTTTCCATTCCATGCACAACAGGACATTTACTTGTTTGAAGGTTGCAATCTCTGACTGCGTGGTGGTTTGTATGATTCATGGTTCTCAGGGAAGAAGTCCCAAATAGATACAGGCAAGGTCAAAGTCAAAGCCCAGGTAGTCTTTCTAATCTGGCATCTGTTCTAAGCAGAGTTTTTCCTCTGCCTCTCTGAACTATCCAGTCTCTGAATTTATGCTCTGGCAGTATTTTCTTAAGGCCTTCTGTCACTACACAACAGGCATGCTTTCTGGAGAGGGGGATAAGGGGTGGCAAATGGGCGGCTGGATAGCCATCACATTCTAGAGGATAAATATGCTCCTTCTGGAATCAGGCATACAGCAACAAAAAAGTTGGTGGGTGGTGGTGGTGTTTTTTTGAGTATATATTCAAGTTAAGCCTCTAATTATGATGTCTTTGAAAAGTTTCCATTCATCTTTCAGGGATTTTACTTTCAGCACCTTGCCATTTAAGATCTGCTTAACTCACTTCATTTTTGTGCCATTCCCCCTTCTGAAATGAAATGCCAGAGTATTGGGCTGCTGTGGTGTTTTTCCTGCCACAGGGATGTTACAGTTAATTAAATGATGGTCCCTATTTCCAAGTGGTCCAGCTATATTTACCTCTTGGACCAGATCCCGTGCTCCACTTAGGATGCTGTCATTGAGGTCCTGCATTTCAATCTCTTTCCTAGCAGCCTAAATTTGGCCCCCCGGCCTCTCTTCTCTCCTTCCTTATTTCATTGGTACCTATGTGCACGAGGGCCTCTGGCTCTTCCCCAGCACTACACAAAAGACTATCTAGATGTCTCCAGAGATCTGCAACCTTCATCCCAGGCAGCAGTGCGAGCGAGCCCTGTTTGGAAATGTTCATACTTTGTTCGTGACATGTATAAGGAATATGTTAACAGCAGAGCACAATGTTGGCTGTCAGAGAATGGTAGGGTTGTCAGGTGTCCAGTATTTGCGGCTTCTGTCCAGTAAAAAAACCCCAGAAAATACATAAATTTTATATGTCTGGTATTTTCTGTTTTTCTCAGATGGAAGGCTGCTTGGGACATTCTTCCCCGGCCGTGTATGGTGGGGGTGGGGGTGGGGGTAAGCGTGGTGATTTAAAGATGCTGTGACTTTTTGTTCAACAATTTGGTTCCTGGTTTTTGCTCAACCAATTTTTTTTCCTGCCATGTTTGGTATAAACTGTCTGGCAACCCTAGAGAATGGACTCTGGGTTAAGTGGGCTATAAGCTTCTAAGAGCTACAAGCATTTTAAAAAAAAACCCACTCCCATTTGATGCAGACTTTGGGTGGGACAAAGGATAAATGAATGGGTGGGACAAGGGATAAAATGTTCAAAGTGACTAGGAAGCCTACATCTCATTGAAAATCAGTGGCCGCTGGACTACTAAATGTCTAAGGGTCAGATTTCCAAAGACAGGCATGTAAAGATGCATACCTAGATGCAATAGCCTGCCTTAGCTGCCTAACATGCCAAAGTGCTTTTGCAAATCACACTGGGTACTGAGCTGCATCTTTAGATGCCTAAAAATGTTTGAACATCTGGCCCTCAGCCACTTCCGAAATGCGATTTTAGGTTTGTTAATCACATACGGCCCTTTGAAAATTTTACCCTGGGTCTTCAGCTGGCATAAATTGGCAACGATCCATTAACCTAAGCAGAGCTGGGCCAATTTTCTCCAGCTGAAGATCTGACTTAGTACGAAGGAAGAAGCTGTCTTTGTCAGAGATGGCTTAGTAGAATGCAGAGAGGGGTAAATGCTTTCAAAGACTGGGATGTTTTACCCCAACCTTTTCAGTGTAGGGTAATGAATATTTAAAAACGTACTTTCAACAATGCTATAGACATTTTTCTTTCCTTTGCTTAGAGTAGATACAACTCAGTCTCCATGGGAGTTGATGCTGATCTAGTAACTAGGAGGAGATGCATTTCCAGTAATAACTAAGTCCGGAAAGAACGGAAGGGGACCTCCTTTGGGATATGAGGCTGCTGAGAAGAAAGTTTCAGAAAGTCTCTACGGAAAACCATAGTATGGTACTTAAGAAAAGATGACAGGGGATCTCCTCGCATTCTCAGTGCTTGACAGACACATGACTGGATATTTCTGTGAACTATTTCCTATTGCAATCTGTTATAAGAAGGATGTGCTGTTATGACAAAGGATTTTATATCTAATGCAGCCTTGAGGATTTCTCCCCACCCACATCTATATTGTCTAAGGATAACAATAAGCTGAATAATATATTGGGACAGAGAAAATGGTGATTGTAGCCCTATTAAAAGGACACATTCCTTCACCTCTGTATGTAGTTGACTAGTCAGTTTAAATATTGGTTTGAAAAAACTGAATAAAGTGCAGAGGGAGCGAGTTTTCAGGCATGTTGGGAACTCTGCTGACAGTGCCCCCTGCTCTGTCCCCAAATTAAGGGAAGGAAGTGAGACCTCTAGAAATGCGCAATCAGAGTAAATAGACTGTGGCTGTATTTTCTCTGTGGCTGTTCCTTTTTAATTAGCCTGCAGGCTTGTTAATCACCAGACTGAAATGGAACCAGTCAGTGAAAATGTACCGTCCCTTTGGATGTCGGGGACCCTGCCTTAAGGCACCTTCATGTGGACACGTTCAGTTTGGCCAGAGTTTCACTGCTCTAAGTTATGGATGAAGAAGCAAACATGCTTTAAATCTCATGTGGTCCTTTAGCACTTTACTGACTTAACTGGGGCAGGAAAGGAGGAAGGGGACAGAGATGGTAACATTTTCCTATCCTATCCCTATACAATGTATTTCTTGGGTACATTTAGTGTCATCATCACTGTGCTTCTCCCCAGCTCCATGCACCTGTTTTGGCTTAGATTTCCTAAAGCAATGGATAACTTGAGATGCTTCATTCCAGGTGCTCAGTGTGTCCTGGCTCTTAAAGGGCCTAGGTTTTCAGTGTGTGGGTGCACAGCACATTCTGAAAATCAGGCCTACATCAGGTTTCTCAAGTTGGACACCCAAAGCTGCCAGTCACTTTTAAAGATCTTGGCTATCCACCTTTTGTTATCAAGGGGAGTTTCTTATCTCCCTTATCCGCTGTTGTTCAATCCCCTCTCCCCAGCTCACAATTCCCTGATCTCGGCTTTATGGACTGTGTCAGGAGTACAGTGGATTTACTGTAAAGTGGCTGAAAAGATTTGGAGACTTGGGCTCTCTTGGGCAGGTGTGACTTGTAGTGGGGGCACAAAAGGTAGAAATTTACTGTGCAGCATGAATTATGCCCTTCTATATCGATTCCTACTTTCCTTCCATGTGAGCTGAGAAGCAGAGGGCAGGGGACTGGACTTGATGATCTCTCGAGGTCCCTTCCAGTTCTAGTGTTCTAGGACTGTATGACTATGACAGGCACCATTAGTGTTTTCATCTCAATGTATGTTTGGCCCTTGAGCAAGGCATCGAAACCAGTGAGCAGTCCTGTTTGTGTCCATGGGATTACTTATTGCTCAAAGTTAGGCATATGATTAAGCCCATGGGCAGCAGGTAATGTAGGCAAGGGAAGGCATTGCCTTCCCAAAACTGCTTACATGGCCCAGCTGCCCACGAGGGGCTGGGGCCAAGCTGAATGGTTCCCCGGTGGCTGGGGACCACTGGGGCCATGCTGTGTGAAAACCAGCAGCCGGAGAAAGTCTGGGGCCACTAGGTGCAGCAGCCCCGGCTCTCAGCTCGGGTTGGGTGGGGCTTGGCTGGGAGACTGTTGAAGGGGAAGGGCTTTGGGCAGATGGGGCAAGGCTTCAGCTTGCCTTCCCCAGCTGGGCCTTCACCCACCACCCATGTTTAAGCCCTCAGTTGAATGGCATCTCTGGATAGTAGCTCTGTTAACATGTGCACTGCCGGAAGAATAAGCCCTTCAGCAACCAGAATCGACAACGCTGAGTGCTCATTGACTTCAAATAGTGTTCGGCCTGGGCCATGTCTCTGAATTTGATCCTGTGTGGTAAAGCCTCAGCTGGTGTTAATCAGCGCTGCCATGCATCGAATCCCTGTGATCTGCAGCAGGGAGGGACGAGCGCCAGAGCAGAACATTGGGAACGTGCTTACGCCAGCACTGGCAGCCACACGGATTCTTGTTTCTTGAAAGAAGCAAAATTGAGAGCTGTTAAAAATCAGCTGTCACGGGCGGCGGCGGCTGTGAATTCCGTTGGCTGTTGTAAGTAACGGGCAGGGTGGCCACCGAAGAAACAAGCCAGCAGGATGGCCAATCGGAACAAGCCAGCAAAACCAAACTTCTCTGTATTGTTCTGGGGTGTCTGTATGGGCATCAAAGCTGTGATGCCAACAGGCGAGAGCCGCACGCGCTGGCAGCCATGTTGGCAGGAGCTCTCCAGCACAGGGTAATCCCCACGGCGATATATGTGGGTGTAATTTGTCGCTGAGCATGGCTTAGCCACACTCCTGAGTAACGTTATATCAAGGCAAGTGGCAGTGCAGATGTAGCTTCAGTCCCAAGGCTAGGCAGGGGAACAGAGTGGATAGCTGGCTGGGATGGGGCAAAGTTTGCTCCGAGGTGAGGTAAGGAGGATGGATGCAGAAACATCTTCTGTGTTACCAAATGCAGATTTCTGCAGCTACGTTGCAATCAGAGGCACTTGCCAGTGGGGGGCTCACTGGGGAGGAGCTGGGGGAGAGAATCAGCCGGCGGGGAGTGGGACTGACCCGGGCGCACACAGATCCCGGGGTGCTGCCCCTCTTGCGCACGGTCCCAGTGAAGCACGAGTGAGTCTGGCCCCAGGGATTCCATCCTATCTCGGCCCCGCCCCCCCCTTGCGTAGTTGCATACTGCCTGGCTGGTAGACACACTCACACAGTGTGAGCATGTCTACCAGCCAGGCAGTT
Source organism: Pelochelys cantorii (assembly GCA_032595735.1). Lineage (NCBI taxonomy): Eukaryota > Metazoa > Chordata > Testudines > Trionychidae > Pelochelys > Pelochelys cantorii. The sequence goes on from CM064340.1 coordinate 37,199,438, forward strand.
CACAACTACGTACTGATACTCCTAATAATAATAAACTTACCTAATTAGAAAATACCGGACATTTTATATGTCCGGTATTTTCTCAATTTTTTTCCTGGACAGAACCCTCAAATACCAGACTGTCCGGTTCAAAACTGGACACCTGGCAACCCAAGCAGTGGCGGCTCCTGGGCCCTTTGAATCACTGCCAGAGCTGGGTGCGCTCTAGACCTTTGCGGGAGGGGGGGGGGAGGAGGGAAGCACAGTCTGGGTGAAACTTAGGGCCACCTGCCTCAACCCCGCCCCTTATGCCTGATGCTTTCCCCCTTCAGGGAGCATAGAGCCAGGACCCCCACACCCCCGCCTTGACCAAGTGCCAGTCGTGGAGGCATTTTTGCCTTACAAAAGTTCCCAGGAGCAGAGGGTGCCAGCAACCAGACAGCACTCTCCGGTGGGGCAAGCAGGCACAGTACACAACTTTACCTGTCCTTCGAACTGTGTCTTTGCTCCCTCGCCCTCCCTCCACCCCCCGAGCAGTTGTGTGCCTGACAGAGAACTGCTACTTGACTTCTCCTCTTTGACGTTCTGTAAGTCGCAAATTAGGTTAATGGAATTAGATGCTCTCCCTCCATCTTTTCCCTTTGCCTTCCAGTTCTGTCTGGCTCTCATGCACCTCTGAACTTTTCTTCCCTTCTGGTTCCTGATGTTTGTTCTTTTTTGCTTAGCGTGACCAGATGTCCCATTTTTAAAGGGACAGTTCTGTATTTAAGCCCTCCTACAGATGTCCCTCTTCTTAAAAAAAAAAAAAAAAGCCAATTGTCCCATTTTTTCTATGCCTAGAATTCAGGTGGTACCAGGGGGAGCAGACTGAATGGGTTCAAAATCTCTCTGAGGCTCTTGCCTTCTAAACCGGGACTACAAAATCACCAGTAGGGAAGGAGAAAACTCTGACCAGGTTCTTCCCAGGTGTTTGGCTGGTGGGTTTTGCCAAAATACTCCTGGTCTGACTGACCCTGTGTTTGGGGTTGGGAAGGAATTTTCAGTGGGTCAGATTTGCAGAGACCTTGGGTGGACAAGGTTGCCTTCCTCTGCAGCATGGGGCACGGGTCACTTGCTGGTTTCATCTAGTGTAAATGATGGATTCTCCATAACTTGACATCCTTAAATCATAATTCAAGGACATCAGTAACTCAGACTGGGGCCCTGTTATAGGAGTTGGGGGATGAGGTTTTGTGGCCTGCAATGTACAAGAAGTCAGATCAGATGATCACGATAGTTCCTTCTGCCCTTCAGGCCTTTGTGATGCCACTGCCACACCCACTCCTCCCTTGTAAAGCTCTGAAACCTGGTCTCGGACATGCCTAGCAGTCAGAGTAGTGGCAGACTGCTCAAGCTGAGAGTCTAAAAGGGCTTTGTTTGGGGAGGTGGTGGTCCTTAGGTCTTTGGCCCTCTCCTGGGACACTCTAGACCCGATGCAGAAGTGAACACATTATGGAGGAAGGAGGCAGGTCAGAATCACTAGACCAGTGGCCATGCTGTGCAGATGAGTCCACCCCCATCCCTGGGGCTGAGACATGGTGCTCAAGGTAGAATATCTGATTCATTGATCATGGCGCTTGAGAAAGGGATTGTCACAATTGGTCTGTCCCCCTCTAGAGTGGGATGGTGCTCAGTGTCTGGGCTGGTCCTGTCCTTTCTGGGCTCCTGATTCATGACCAGCTCATCGGGATGGAGACAGACCTCTTGTCCCTCGCTGGCTTGAAAGCCCTTGGTCAGAAGAAGGAGGTGACTGGGAGGACAATTGCCCCACTCCTGAATCTCAGTGCAGGTAGGAGAGAAAAGTTGATTCCCTTCAGGACTACCTCGTTCCCTCGGAAGGAATCTGACTCTTCTGTGAGCACCATCTTCTGGATCTCATGGTGGGAGCAGGGAAGGATAGGCAGGTGGCAGGGGATTTGAGGCTCTCACTGCCAAACCCAGCCAGGGCCCTGATTTGAAGTTCCATCTCCTTACCCTGTCCCTGAAAGAAAAGGGCCCAACAGAGCCCTGCCCTGCCCTGCCCTGCCCTGCCCTGCCCTGCCAAGGATGGGGCACTGGGGTGTGGGCAAGGAGAACAGACAGAAAAATGGATTTCCAGCCTCTCTCTTTCAGTTTTCGCCAGTGCTAAGGTAAAACTGCCCCTGCCCCTCCTGACTATGCTTGCCCCCAAGATGTATTGGAGCTTGTCTGTGTCTGGGAACTCTGCCTTCAAGGTACCCCAGCATGGCCAAGGTCAGACAAGATCTTGTGCAGGGCCATGGGTCACAGATGGGAAACTGGGAGAACTTCTCCTCCTTGCCAATAGGCACCTGCTCGCTTGGCCAGTCAGCATCAAGACTCAGAGCAGTGCAGGGGATGAAAGGTCTCAGCAGATGACCCAAAGGAAGGCCCCAGTCACTACCAGAGGGGATCAGACTTGGAGCACTATTCCAGCCCCACCTCTGTGGGACGGCCTCCCACAAAGCCATAAGGAGGTGTCTCTGAGGCTGCCTCTGCCTTGCACTTTTGCCCTGCCTGGCTGATGTCAGGGTCTTTCTGTGAGGTCACCACCTTTCCCCAATAGGCTGAGATCCTGCAACAGGCTTTTGTGATGTCACTGCCACACCACCCCTTCCCTGGATGGATGATGTCCTGCCACTAGGGACTCATTGACTGATCAGAATACAGTGCTCTCCAGTGAGCTACAGACCAACAATAGCTCATAGTCATTATTCAGCAAGTGTTTGAGAAGAACGGGCACATTAGAGAGCATCAGGAACTGCGTGGAGACAATAATTCCAGAAAAGCAACACAATCGATCAAATACATGGTGGCTTGTGACTTATTTGTTTGGTCTTAAAATAGAGCACGAGGGCCGGAGTCTTCTCCGTCAATAGCCACCTGCTCGGCCAATCAGCATTGAGACTCTGAGAGCTGGGAGTAGAGGGGTCTCAGCAGAAGTCCAAAAGGATGGCCCTGGTAATCACGAGAAGGGTTCAGTTTCTGAGCACTGTTCCAGCCCCACCTCTTTGTGAGGGCCTCCCACAGTGACGCGAACCCCCCTGTCTTTCTCACACATACACACACACCCCCTCCGTGGTGGAGGCAGGGAGGAATGGAAAAGGGGGGAAAGAAGCAAGAGGAGAAGAGTAGAAAGAGGAAAGGAAGGAGGAAAAGTGAAACTTACAAGAACAAACCCCTAATTCCCTCAGTGATTTTATGGCGCAAAGGGCTTGGCAGGAAATCAGATCATCTTACCTAGTGATTTCTGTGCCTAGAATTCAGCAGGTACCAGGTGGAGCAGAGTGAATGGGTTCAAAATCTCTCTGAGGCTCTTACCTTCTAAACAGGGACTACAAAATCAGCAGTAGGGAAGGAGAAATCTCCGACAAGGGTCCTTCTCGTGCTCACATACATTAATCCTAATTCTCTCTCAGTCCCCAAGGAGAGACCTTGAAAAGGGGACTTGCTGCTGCAAAGCCACAGGAGTGTCTGAGGTTGCCTCTGCTTTGCCCCTCTGTCCTGCCTAGCTAATGTCAGGGTCGCTCTGTGACATCATCACCGAAGCACTGTCCTCCAATAGGCTGAGGTCCTGCAACAGGCCTTTGTGATGTCAATGCCACACCCACCCCTCCCTTGTAAAGCTGGTGTCCTGACCCTGGCCAGCCTCTTTTAAGTGGTTTCTCCCGGATCATTCCACTTCATGACAGCGGAGTTTGGGGACCAAGATGCCCTAGACCCCACTCAGTGGTTCATTAATTAGTAGACTTTAAGACAAAAGGGACCATTAGAGCATTGAATCTGACCCCTGCATATCCCAGCCCTCCTGTATAGCATAATAGCTACGTTTTGATCCAAGCATGCACCAGAAAGGCATCCAGTCTTCACTGGAAGATATCGAGAAATGGAGAATCCACCACTTGCTTTGGGAGTTTGTTCCATTGGTGAATCATCCTCACTGGAAAATATTTGTGTCTTATTTCTAATAAGAATTTGTCTGTTTTCATCTTCTAGCCATTGGGCTTGTTCTACCTTTTTCTCTGATATTAAACACTTAGGGCACATCTAGACTATATGGCTCTGTCGACGGAGCCATGGAGATTAGGGTTGTAGGCAAAGGGAAATGAAGCAGTGATTTAAATAATCGCCGCTTCATTTAAATTAAAATGGCTGCCTGCGCTGTGCCGATCAGCTGTTTGTTGGCACAGCGCTGTAGGCTGGACGCTCCACGGTCGACATCAAAGGCATTTGTCGACCTCCCTGTTATGTCTCGTGGGATGAGGTTTACCAGGGAGGTCGACAAATGCCTTTGATGTCGACCGTGGAGCGTCCAGACTACAGCGCTGTGCCGCCAAGCAGTTGATTGGCACAGCGCGGCAGCCATTTTAATTTAAATGAAGAGGTGATTATTTAAATCGCTGCTTCATTTCCCTTTGCCGAGTCAACAAATCTACATGGCTCCGTCGACGGAGCCATGTAGTCTAGACGTGCCCTTAGACACTTCAATGAAGTCACCCCTCAGCCTTCTTTTGTCTAAGCTAGACAGATTGGGCTCCTTTCGAAAGTACACAAGAAGGCATTTTTCTTCAGCCTTCAAAACACTCGGCTCTTTGCTGCCCCATCTCCAATTTTTTAACATCTTTTAAAAATGTGGCCCCTAAACCAGGCTGCTGTATCCAATCTCAGTTCTCACGGATGTTGTGTCACTTCCCTGCCCTACTCACTCCTCTGCTCAGATGTCTAATGCAGGCTTTAGTTCACCACTGCGTTGCCCTGAGAGGTTGAGTGGAGTGGCTTGCCCAGCATGACCCTAAATCCTTCTGAAAGTCACGGCTTGCCTGGCTACAGTTCCCCTTTCCAGGGGTGTGGCCTGCATGATTTGGGACTAGGGTACCCTCTTGCATTTGTCTCTGTGAAAACCTGTTTTGTTTGCATGGGTCCAGCTTCCCACGGGATCCAGGTCACTCTACATCACTACCCTGGCCTCAGCCTCATTTACCATTCTGCTCATAATTTGTCACCCGCGCATGTTACCAGTAGGGATTTCATATTTTCATCCAGTTCATAGATAAGAACGTTGAAATAGTTTTTAAGAGCCTCTTTAGACTGAAGCAATACTAAGGCTCATTAGCAGTTTGGGCATTTGAGGGGGAAGGGAAGAAAGAAACCACCATAGAGATTTACATTATACCCCTTTTTAAGGTCAGACTTTGAAATTTATGCTCCATTTTTATTCAGGCAAAACTTTAGCTTTTTGATTCCGTGACAAGTTTTGGCTGCAAAATGAGTGTGAGTCAGGATTTGGCTACCCATGTATTTTGTGATGTTGGAGACTGAAGAGCTGTTCTTGATCCAGAACAGGCAGAGAGTAGGCAGCAGTCGCAGCTCATAAACCCCCCATGTATTTCCTCTCTGTCCAGGAGTGACTGCCTTTAGAGGTGAAGGGAGTTGGTCTATCTCCTCAGCCTGTCCTTGGCCCCCGTGTGGATATTGCCACTTAGTAACAGATGGGGATGTGACACCCTATGTGCTCTCTCACAAATTCAGTTGCAACGGCCACCAAACCAACAGTTTTCACTCAGCAAATTTGAGGTGACAGGCTACCTTTTCCTTTGCCAGTCCCTTGAGTCTCTTCCTCCTTTACAAATTTCAGTTTTTGTAAAAAACAGTTGTAAGTTCTCAGCTGAAATTCCACTCACAAGTGAAGAAATACAGCCGGTCATGGGGGACTCAGAATTTCCCTTTGCATATGGTGACCATGTGAACGTTACAGCCTTGTGTCAGCTCTTGGCTTCTTGTTGCTCTGAGCTCCCCTCGAATATCACCAGGAAGTCAACCAATGTAAGGCCAGGCTGATCAGTGACATACACAGTGGAATCTTGCCATAGCAATGGCCAAACTATTTTCATTCAAATCTATGGTGATTCCTTGTTGTGGAAAACATTGCATGTCCTAACAAACATCAGAAATTAATGCAGGTTGGAAAATCGAATACCTCATGTACTGACCTTAGTGAAACTCCATTAAAACTCCCCCTTGGCACTGACAGTTTAAACCCGGGGCCTGTTTTTATAGATTAAGTGGAAAGTTGCTTCTCATTTCAACCACAGCTGAGATCATAATACAGGTTGAACCTCTCTAATCTGACACTCTTTGGTCTGGCAACATCCGTGATCCAGCATAATTTTAGTTAGCTAGATGTCCACTTACCATGGGTGTGGCCAAGTTTCTGGGAGTCCCATAATGTTTGTTTACAGCCACCAGTCCTGGCTCTCAGTGTTCTGTGCTGTTTTTTAGCTCGAATTTTCTCTTAAAGGTCTTCTAAGAGCCCAGTAAGCAGTGGCAGTGTTGGTAATGCTGCTAGACAATATTAACCTCCAGTAGTTTGGCAAATTCTCTGGTTCATCACCTGTCAGGTCCCAAGGGTGCCAGACTAGAGAGGTTCAACCTGTAATAAACATTTCTAAAGCTACACTAGTCCCCAGTGCACTCCACAAGCTAGTATTTGTGCCATTACATTTACCCAAGTAGGGATGAGACTAACCTATGATGGGACTGACATCCTAATTCAAGAAAGCAGTCATGCTTTAAGCATGTTGAGAACCCCTGCTGTTATTAATGGCGCTCACTATATATATATTAATAATAAAACCCGGCATGACTACTTTCCTGAATCAGGGATGCAATTAACGGTTGAGATTTTTATCCAAACATCAGCCATCATCTTCAGTAAATTGGCCTTTGCTCCACCAAACCACTAGTTGCCACTGCAAAGAATAATTTAAACACTTCATTTGCCCTTTGCTGCAAACCACTAATTTGATTTAAGGCAAAGCAGCCATCTGTTGCATTTGAATGTGCAATAATCTTACTGCAAACACAGGTCCAGTCTCAACGGCAATTGAGCTCAACGTTGTTGATTTATTAAGAGTTTACTTGGCTTGAATATTCTTGATAAATAGAAGGTAAATTAAAAAGTGATTCAATTAATTTGCAACACTAACATCAGTCATGGTAAAAATAATTATTAAAGAATAAAAAAGTACCCACTCATTTCTGGCAGCTTGGCAGCATCATTAATTACAATAAATCAACCTGAATGTTAAATCACGGATTTAATCTTTGGGCTGGAGATGTGGCTAAAATGGCTCTTTAAAAATAATATCTTTGGCAGTTACACAGAGCAAAAGCATTATTTTGTCCTATACTGTATCTTAGCAGCAAAAGATTTTGCTGATCTATGCAGAAAAAAAATATATATTATTTTAAAAAGGTTTATCTTAGGGCCTTCCATCTGGAGGTCCAGAGGCTGTGGTTGCAGAATCCCACTATCCAGCCCACCAGCCCCTCTGCAGCCAGGGCTGTTCCACCCCGGGGCTGCTTACCACAGCCAGAGTTGACCAGTAAGGACCAGTTAACCAGTAAGCATATCAGTTATACTTATTCGCCAGGATGGACAGGAATGGTGTCCCTAGCCTCTGTTTGTCAGGAAATGGATGACAGGAGAGGGATCACTTGATGATTCCCTGTTTCTGTTCACTCCCTCTGGGGCATCTGGCACTGGCCACTGTCGGCAGACAGAATACTGAGCTAGATGGACCTTTGGTCTGACCCATGTAAACTTCCTATGTAAACTTCATTCTTACTGGTGCGCTAACTGGTTAACCGTTTAACACCCCTATTTGCCATGCAGTGCTTTGAAAGGAGTTGAGAGAACTGAATGGGTTTTCCCTTTGTCTGTCTGTGAAGGTGTCTGTGATGGGAACCCCAGCATATAACCTGTTCTGGGGGTACCACTGTGCCTCCTTAACTCTCCTGCCTGTCTCTCTTCATGCTTTGCTAGTTCCCAGCACCAGGTGGGGTCCTAGACCCAGTTAGACTGTACAAAGGCACCAAGAGCCTTCCATGAATCATACAGAGAAAGGCACCCGGGCAGTTCCCCCCAGCTGCCCAGAATTGCATCCCAAAGCTGTATAGAAGCCTGGCCTATGTCCCTTTAGAATCCATTTTGCCTCGGTATGGAGAGGACTTGTACTAGCTTTTGGTCTGGAGCTGAGGTTTCCCAAGCATTTCAAACAACCCCCCCTGCTTTAGATCAAATATGAAACAGATGCATTAACTACGGAAAGATTTTAAGGGGTGCAAAGTGGCAGACATAAAAGGACAGAGCCGGTTACCTCAGGCAGGGGCCCTTTGCCTGCCGCTAGCAAATTTACAGTGTTTTCCCGTAAGTCATACGCACAATCTCATAACATTGTACACACTAATGCTTTGAACAGAACAATGGGTTTCGGCAGCAAGGCTTTCATGGCATGCTTTGTATTGAGTATCACAATTATATATGAATGATGAATATAGGGGCTACAGGGTGCCATTCTTAGGTCCGGTGAGTCACGGCTGCATTGGCAAGAAACCTGTTGGTATTTTCTTTTCATAACTCTTCCTTGCAGTCTCCGTAGACAGGCCAAGGGTAGCCAAAGGGGCTTCAAAGCTGGACTGTGTGTTCCCAGTCTGCAGGCCAGCATCAAAAGAGTGAAAGGCTTGCTCCGGATGATCTGCGTTAGGGTACAAACACAAAATGAAGAGTTGGATCTCCCAGTCTGTCAGTGCATCACTTTGCAAGTGCACAACACTCTTTTCATACCATGGTTAAGACCAATAAATACAGGGACGCAAAGAAAATGCAGCAAAATAGATTGCATGTCCCCATTCGACTGGCATTAGAAATGGATGATTTGGTCTGTCACCTGTTCAATTTACTCTCAAGCAATGTGCACACCTGGCTACAACCCCTAACAACCGGAGAGTGCAGTCTTGTGGGAAGGAAACCTAGACACACACATTGAGGAGTAACATGACTTACTCATGCCCTGGTCAGTTTTCTGTCCCATTGGGATCTGTTTAGCTTTTGATGTTTTTGTTTGCCCAAAGGTTACAAATGCCAGTGTTAAGTCTGTGACTGAGCTGTTGCTTCCTTCAAGCATGCGTGGGGCTGGATGTAGCCTGCTGTGCATGTTATATCAATTTTTAATTGTCACTGTAAAAATATTTGCTTTGAGCAGCTTTGAATGAGCTTCAGCCTCTGGGAAAGTGCCACTCTTCATTCTAATGAGGAGAGAAATCGTCTGATTAAATCAAGCTCCCCATAGTGTGCAACCACTTAAATAAATGTTTCATGTGGTCTGTATGATGCTTTTAAAATGTAACAGCTGCTTATGTAACCATTACACGGGAAATAAATAACTGAGGTTATGAGCATCAGCACATCATTTCTTCTTGCATTTTTACAATGAATGATCCCATAAAAGTCACCTCTTGTTCCCAGAATGAGCATATGGAAAAGAGTTCCAGGCCATGTATGCAGCGGGGAATTTAGAGCAATCCGAATCCATTCACAACTGTTTTGTACCCAGAATGCACAGGCTGCTTGTGATTTTGTGTGGAGAACTGTGAACAAAATGTGAATTGTCCATCTTGTTTATGGTTTTGATTCCAGGTTAGAAGTTGCTTCATTGAGGGGAATGCAGTTAATTAGAGAATAAAGGGGTTTTTTTTTTTTTTTTTTTTTAACATTTCATCTATGAGGCCACATTAAAGGAAGCTGTGCTGATCTGACTGGCGTACAGAAAAAAAATCACCTCAGACAAGAGCATTGTAAAGCAGTAATAAAAATACATCTCACTGATCCATTGATATGGACTGGCCAGTGATGTAATCTCTGGGGACTTGGAATCGAGGATCAGTCCAACAGAAAATGTAAATTAGCTAATGTCTCAAGGGATGTATACTTTGCTCTTTATAGTGATATTTTAGCATGTATGCCATGAGGAGGCTGTGCGGTACGGTGTAAATATGGAGAGCTGGGTTCTATTCCCAGCTCTGCCACAGACTTGCTTTTTGGCATTGGGTGGGTCATTTAACCTCTTTGTGCCTTTGATTCTCCATCTGTGAAATGTGCATAGTGCACTTCTTTTTCCTAAAAAGCTTTGAAAGTTTCAGATGTCAAGTGCTATGTAAGAGTTGTGGTGTTGTTAGAGTTAGTCAAAAATGCTTCCTCCCCATTTTTGCTAGAAATTTGGGGGGAAATAGGTTTTATTTAGAAAAACTCTTTTTTTTTCTCTTCACCAAAAAATTAAAACCAGACACAAAGTACTTTCAATTTTTGATAATCATTTTGAATCAAAGTTTTCCATTTTCAATATGGATGCCCCAGAATGTCCCCTGGCTGGCAAACAGTTTTGTATGTGTTCATCGGTGGGACTCCTCATGGTCGCAGAATTAAGCACTTGCGGGATCGGGGCCAAAGGCATATCTGATCCCCAGTCTTTGGGCCCACAGATCCCTTCCTTCCAAAGAGATGATGATGAGAGAACCCCAGCACGGAACTCTCCTAGTGAGTTTTCCCTGTCTTTGAGTTTTTAAAGGATGGTTTAGTGCTTATGCTAGAATTTTAACTCTAGTGCACTGCCCAAGAACAGTCAGTTTCTAAATTGGGAGAGACTCTTCCCTGGTTGAGAGAGGAAGGACTGAACCGTGTGCTGCTTAACGAACTCCGACACTGGAGACATTCAGCGGTTTGATTGTTGTCGTGGTAGATGCACAGTTGTCCCATTAATTCTGCCCCACCCAAAGTACCAGCTGCATGCCACATGAGTTCTGCCTCACGCAGCAGGTACATGCTGTCTTTTGGGCTCATGGAAGCCTGCCTCTTTGCAGACAAATAGAGGAGCAATCTAGGGGTATGTCTCCTCCTGCAGCCACCTAGGGTATGTCTAGACTACATGCCTCTGCCGACAGAGGCATGTAGATTAGGCTACCCGACATAGTCAGTGAAGCGGGGATTTAAATAATCCCCGCTTCACTAAAATAAACATGGCCGCCGCGTTGTGCGGACGATCAGCTGATCCGGCACAGCGCGGCAGTCTAGACACGGATCTGTCGGCTGGGGAAGCCTTTGGCGACTGATCCCTTATGCCTCATGAAACGAGGTTTCTGTCGGCAGAGGCATGTAGTCTAGACATACCCTAGGTGGCTGCAGGAGGAGAATGGGATTTAGGCCATACCATTCTTCTTACATATGAGGGGTGGGATTTTCAAAATCACTGTTGCTGATTAAATAAGTGACACAACTCCTGTTGACATCAAGGGGAGCGGTTAGACCAACACATAACACTTCAGAAAATTCCACTTTCTGTTACTCCCATTGCTTTGGTTAGCTTCTGCCTGTGATACACATGGTGTTTCATCTCATAGCTGGAAAAAGAGACTCATCGGTGGATATCATAATCCCTCCCACTCTTTCTTGGTATGACTAGTATTGGTATCTCTTGAGCAAAGTAAATAAACTGAAGTGGTTTCAGTATGGAAGACTTAAAGCTGTGCCAGCAGCCACTAACAATGCATAACGTGGACTTACCTCATGTGTTATGTTGGAATAAGCATAACCATCATTTGATATGCTGGGCGTAGAGTGCCAAAGCCATAATTGTTAGCAGGTTGCACTGATCGCGTTTTTAGAATTCACTCTTTATTCTAGATAATCCGCTGCCTCCAATGAAAATGTACAAGTACTTACATAAATCTGCTTACACCAGATAATAAAAAAGTCGTAATTGCGTCTAGTTGTGCAGAAACATTTTCCTCTGCAATGTCTTCGTAAGTCACTAAGTGATATTAGCATTTCCCCCGAGCAACACAGACTGACTGGGATGATTCAGGTTTTAATAGTCTGAGAGCTAGTCAGTCACTGGCTAAAGACTCTTGTCTGAAGGCAGCTCGCAGGAGCACACTATAAGGGCTGTGGCTAGCTATAAATATAAGAAACCTTTGATATTTCTTTAGCCTTGGCAATATTTAATGTATTTTAGTGTTGTGAAAAGTGCCAGATATAGATGATTAATTTCTCAGGGTGTTCACTGGTCAGCTTGTGCACCAAGCATAAAGGGGAAAACAAAGCCTTTGATCACCCTGTTTGAGCCTGCAAGACTGAATAATATTTTCATAGCTTTGTGCTTAAGGGTATTTAACTACTGTTCGTGGAGCCTCAAAAATCCAAAATTTCATCTCTGATGTTCTGTAAGTTTTTCTCTCTCTCTCTCATATACTTACATGACCCCCATTACTATGGTATCTGAGCATCACACCATCTTCAGTGGAGTTAACCTCACAACACCTCTGAGAAGATTCAATTAGATGAGGGAAGGATTTGATTTTTATTGGTAAATGTTGATTCCCCTGGCCACATGGAAACCAATGACAAATATTTCCATCAAGAATCATGAAAATTTAGTAACCAGAAAAAGAAAAATGGTGCCTGAGAATTCATTTGTGAGATGTAAGGATATTTGCTTTGCATATTTGACAGGTGATATTGAGAATTTGTGTCTTCACAGTTAACTTTTTGAATCGCAACATCTACTGTAACTAAATCAGCCCCCCCTCCCTTGCCTGATCCCTCTGAGTCATTGAGGTAACGGCCACCTTTGCACCCCATTAATCAGTGGGCCTGCCTAGAGGTCCGTGGAGACTCATGTTGCTAGGTGATGCACAAAGGAAATATAAAGACAGTTCCTTCCTCAAAGCACATAGCACTCATTGGTGGAAATCTCCATAGTGGGAAGTTTCCTTTTCCATTTGGAGGTCAGTTTGCAGAAGTGACCTGATCTATGTCTTCAAAAGTGCTTCAGAAACTTAGATTACAATTGTACCTGCAGAGGTCTCATGAGAGAAGTAGTCCCTCTCTGTATCATGTGTAGAGAAGGGCTATTAGGATGAGCCATAGATTGGAAACCGACCTTATGAGGGGAGACCCAAAGAGCTTGGCTTGTTTAGCTGAACCAAAGTGAAGCTGAGGGGAGATGGGATTGCTCTCTGTAAATATATCAGAGGGATAAATACCATGGAGGTAGAGGAGTTATTTAAACACCAACATGGACACAATAACAAATGGATAAAACATAGCTATTGACCTGTTTAGGCTCAAAATTAGCCAGAAAGTTTCAAAGCATCAGCAGACTGACGTCCTGGCACAGCCTTCCAAAGGGAGCAGTGGGGGGCAAAAAACCTAACTGGTTTCAAGAGTGAGCTTTATAAGTTTGGGGGAGAGATGTTATGATGAGATTGCCTGTGATGGTATAACTGCCACTGGGAGGCTTTGAACCTGGGATCTCTGGAGCTTAGTGTAGGAGCCTCTACAGCTATAAAGCCAGCTGGCTCTCGGCTTAGGCTGTGGAGGTCTCTTGTTCTTATCTCTCGCTGTAAGTGTTCTAAGTGCCGCTACATGGGACAGTGAACCACACTAGGTATGTGGGTTACAATGGCATTTGGCCCATTGGTGACTGCCAGTAGCATCAATCCCCAACTGCTGGAGACTGGGCTAGTCAGGGCTCTGAGTTACGACAGAGAATTCTTTCCTGGGTATCTGCCTGGTGGGTCTTGCCCACATGCTCATGGTCTAACTGATCATCATATTTGGGGGACCCTGGGAGTTTTGTGCTTTCCCCTGCACTGTGAGGCCTGGTCACCTGCAGGTTTAAACTAGTGTAAAGAGTAGATTCTCTGAAACTTGAAGTCTTTTTAAATCATGATTTGAAGACTTCAGTAACTCAGCCAGAGGTTGTGGGGTGGGGTGGGGTGGGGTGGGGTGGGGGAAATCTATTATAGGAGTGGGTGGATTTCTGTGGCCTTCAGTAGGCAAGAGGTCAGACTAATCAGTGAGTCCTTTCTTGTAATTCTTAGACCTGTGGTTTCTAGCCAACACCAGACACAGAACTACTGAAGTCCTGCATGGACGTTTGTCTGCAGTATTTCCAATGAGGACTGAAAGCAGAACTGCCAGATCGCTCTTTTTTTAAAAAAAGTGTTTCCCCCCATAGATTTCCAGCCAGCCCTGAAGACTCCGAAGGTGCAGAGAACTTAGACAAGCCCCAGTGAAAAAGCTCATTTTTTGAAAGTTTATCTGTATCTAACTCCAGGTCTGAACCTTTTCAGGTTCACTCATCTCTTTGGAGAGCTTCTTTTGGGCTCAACTGTGCCTTTCACTAACAAAGTGGTCCAGTGACCCAGCACCCACCGCCAGTGACAGTCTGTATTATACACTGTTCCAACGTGTGGAGACTGCCTGAGAGGAATGTTCTTTGAAGTGGCTACCACACTTCTGCTTTGGAGGCACAACTTACACATTCCCTCCCTCCCCCTCCATGCCCTTTTCTATTCCCCATCTCTTTGGGGGCATCTAGCATTGAAGAGTCCCTGGATTCTTGGAGTGCAGGAATTTTAAGGCTAGACCAAGCCTGCAACCTGTGCAGATGGACAAAGGTCTTCGTGCCAGAGCTCAACACCCCACCCCCATGAAGCCATGCAGAGCTAGCCAGGACCTGGTCTTTGGAGGATATTGCAGTTATTTTTGTGTGTTCCCAGTACACTCAGTTTGATAGCTATAAGAAACTTTTCAAAACCCCTATAGTTATAAACCAGATAACACTGCACTCTACTGTCCATACACTGCATTTGTAGAGTTATGATAAATGTCTGACATTTATGTACAAAAAGAAAGTGGTCTCTGCCTGTGAACAGGGGGAATCTTGTTCAAAAATTGGAACACCTCAAATCAGCAGACACACGTGAAAGGTAAGGTCATGGAAGGCACTTCAGCAGCTATTACTTTATAGATCTGTTGAGGGAAATCTTGAGCACAAGATTCAGTTTTTATACAGCCCTCACCCAGACACACTCAGTTGGTTCCATAGAATCTTCTGGGAATTAAACAAATGGGCCAGATCATTTTCTGAATTGAATAGGAAGCTAAATGTGACATGGGAAAAATGTCAACAAAAGGGGAGTAAACATAAAGGTGACAAACTATGTCACTATAATGTAATAAATAAATAGGCACTTTAAAATATCCAGTAAGTTACCGTGTAAAGAAGAACTCTAAACTTTAAAAAAAAAGTTTCTAAAGGAAGGGAAAATACCCGTATCTGACAATCAAATAATCACACAATGTGATAAGGCACAATTTCAGTACAATATATATATATAAAATGTATATGGCTACACCAGACCTACTTCGCTGTTCATACGCTGCCCATGATGGCTGCTTGGAACTCAGAGTTGCTTGTTCCAAAACCACAGGCTTCTGTCTCTTGAGCTAATAGAAAACCTTACTACTTCTTGCCACATTGAGGCCAATGATATGAAAGCAAGCAGGGTAGAATTAATCCAATACAGAATAGGAGTATATGATTAGTAGTATATGAATCTGTGGCCCCTTCATCAGTGTGTATTACAAGGCTGATATGTGTCTGATTTACAGAGGATGAGAGTCAGCATCCACCCAAGCAGCCTGGCTTTTTAGCTCAAGATGTAGAGATTTGTAGTTTCATCTTTGTATGTCCCTGGTTCAAACCCTAGCATTTCAGCCAAGATGGCAGCCATCACATATGCACATTTGTCATTCATTGTAATATCTTTTCCAGGCTTTGTGTAAACCCTAAGAAGGTTTTATAGACTTCTCACATCATCTCCTGTTTTGCTAACATGTTAGCAAAGGTCTCAGTTATAGCATGTCGCTCACCAAAGTCTGTGTTTCGCCAACTAACACAATACGCTTGAGCCTTCAGGTTGAATGGATTGGTGCAAAGCACTGCAATCTTTGGTTGGGTATCTGGACAAACTTGAAGTTGATATATAATGGATAAGTCCTTTCTGCTAGAGAGGATGCCATGTTGTATACTCTAGGGGTATGTCTAGACTACATGCCTCTGTTGCCAGAGGCATGTAAATTAGACTACCCAACATAGTCAATGAAGCCAGGATTTAAATAACCCTGGCTTCATTAAAATAAAAATGGCCACCGCGTTGTGCCGGCTCAGCTGATCGTCGGCACAGCGCGGCAGTTAAGACACGGATCGGTCGACAGGGAATGCCTTTATCGACCGCTCTTGTAAACCTTGTTTCACGAGGCATAAGGGAGCGGTCGACAAAGGCGTTCCCTGTCAACCGATCCACGTCTTGACTGCCGTGCTGTGCCGATGATCAGCTGAGCCAGCACAGCGCGGCGGCCATTTTTATTTTAATGAAGCCAGGGATATTTAAATCTTGGCTTCATTGACTATGTCGGGTATTCTAATTTACATGCCTCTGGTGACAGAGGCATGTAGTCTAGACATACCCTAGGACAATAAGAACACCAGTTCCTAAAGATTTTCTTCAGAACTTGTCAAGTGCATTCCCCTCAAGCCACTAAGTAAACAGAAGGATAACGGGTCCCCGCAATTTCTGGCAATTCCTGTGAGTAATGACATATTTCAAACCCAACTATATTTGCTCTACATTTCTTGCCCACTACCTATGTATGTGGAGGAGGACTTGTGAGTGTGTGTGTTCATCCACCCCCACAGCACTGTGTCCTCTATCATTTCGGATCCTCCACATAAATCTGAATCCCATGGGATGGTAGAGTGAAGACTGAGTCACTAGGAAGGAGGAGGTGGTGGAAGAGATGTGGGGTTGTGGAGACACATCATTCCCCATCTAGCCTGGTGGAAACTAGAGCATGTGCTCTTCTCTACATAGCCCCTTCCCTTAATTCCCTCCCTCATATCTCCTTCCCCAGGATCTAGATCATAGCTGCAGCCAGGCAAAAACTCTGGGAGTACGACTCTCATGGAAACCATGCTGTTGCCCTGCTGTGAGCCAAGCTGGCATGGAGGCACAGTTACCATGTGGATGACACTTGCTTCCCTGTGCTCTCTCACATTTGGATGATTTTGAAGTTGGCTGGCAAACTCCTCATCCCACCCTTAAGACAAACTCAATAGATTAAATTTGTGGGTGATTCTTTAAAGTTTTCCTCATCAGAGTTCCCTTCCACTAACTAGCCTCTGGGACAGATGACCTGGGCCATTCATGAAGGAAATTTGGTACTTCAGTACGTATTTCTCATCAATATTTTTTATCTAGAAGGCTGTTGTTCCTATGAAAGAACAAAACCAGCCTCCTTCAGGCATCAGTAATGCCACGAGGCGCCTTGAGATCTTCACCTTTCTCAATCCCACTAATGTATTGAGGTCTGTCCTGTAGTAACCTCCACCACCTCGGTGCCAGGAGAGAGAACGGGGCTGTGTCAAAGGCTGTGGAGGGCGTGGACAGGCTGTTTGCACAGGCTGAGCGATTCTGCACCCTGCTCCTGAGGACTGAAGGTGGCTTCTCCCGGTTGTCGGGGCAACTTGGCTCAGCAATCCACAGCATTTCATGTACGGCCACTTTGTGTAGGAGTTAAAGCCTACTCTGCCCCTT
The DNA here is from genome assembly GCA_032595735.1 of Pelochelys cantorii. Lineage (NCBI taxonomy): Eukaryota > Metazoa > Chordata > Testudines > Trionychidae > Pelochelys > Pelochelys cantorii. Next base: position 37,216,733 of record CM064340.1, read on the forward strand.
AGTGCCGCATACGCCGGGGTCAGGATTTCGGTTAGTGTGGTGAGTTGGCACATGTGTGTGTTTTCCCCATGAGCTCTGTGCAGATAGCTGCCTCAGCAGACATCAACAGTCCTACCCACAATTGGCGGGGAAGGTGCTCTGCTAGGTTTATTGCCAACAAAATACTTCCTAATACCCCGTAGACTCTCTGGGTGCACTAACACCAGCGACAGTGGAGTCAGTTCATCAGCAGGGGGACTTTCTACTGCCTCCGACACTGCACAAAGGGGCCCCTCCTATGATCTGTCTGATAACGTTGATACACCCAGGTTACATATCCCACTCCTGGTGTGGTTAGTTGACAAATCTTCACCTTGTGCCTGCTGTTTCAAACAAAAATGTCCCCATTTGTTGTTCTGCCCTCCCATCCTTCCCCTATTCAGGATTGGTGTGCTCTGACACAGGAATATGATTATATGACTATCAAGTACCTAGCACATGGGAATTGTATGTGTTTTAATAACACTTGCCATATCTTTGCCAGGTCTCAGAGGGGTAGCTGTGTTAGTCTGTAACTTAGTCCCATGGCACCTTAGAGACTAACATAGATAGATAGATAGTATTTTGAGCTTTCATGGGCAAACCCACTTCCCCAGATGAGCAGAGTAGAAAGGAAGTGGGTTTTGCCCAAGAAAGCTCATGATACTGTGTATATATGTTTTTGTTAGTCTCTAAGGTGCTACAGGACTATGCGTTGTTTTTAAAGTTACATACCTTTGCCAAGTTCATGTATCAGACAGTGAACTTGTAAGCACGTATTTGCTTTATGATGGAGCCTGGCTTCGGGTCATAGCATGGCCTGGCTTTGCAGAGTGTGAGGTAAGCCTTGCACCAGGCCTATTGCTGCAGGCAGTCTGTCTACTACAGCCAGCAGCACTAACAATGATCACTGCATTTTGCCTGCGTTTCAAACAGCCACGGAGCCGTACATTCTTGTAAGAAAACTGTTTCACACACCTTTGCCATGCCACTATACAGGCGTTTATTGTGAAACTGCCATAAGATGGTGTCTCTTTAAATCATTACAACAGTGCTGAGGTAGACTGTTCCATATTATGCAGACCACACATTAATTGACAGAATCCCTATAGTGCTTTCAGTGAAACAGTTGCTCCCTGTAATCAAATTTTGTTTTGTAAGTCATTGGCTTAATTCTTAGTTGAAAACCTTTGACAAACATCTTCACCTGTAAATATATACCGTCTCCTAGGTGGATATGGTAAGATTGAAAGATCTATGCAGCAAAAAACAATTAAAATCTGCTATGTAATTAACATCTTTAATTTAGCCCTCTCTGGTGAGTTACTCTGAACAATACCACAGGTGTGCAGCAGAGTGCAGCAGCGTTTCATGTGTACAATGTGATTTCTGGCTCCTACCCAGTAGAATGCAGTACAGCATTGAATCATCTGCCAAGTCTCAGGCTAGAACACACACAAGAGAAGTCAGACCGGCAAAATAATAACACTCTGGAAGAGGCGAGTAGGGTTGCCAGGTGTCTGTTATTGACCTGGACAGTCCGGTATTTTTGCCTCCTGTCTGGTTAAAAAATATATATATATATATATATATATATATATATATATATATATATTCCAGGAGTCGAAAATCCCGGGTGCTTACCTGGTTCTGCAGGGAAGCTGTCTGGGCCAGAGCAGGAAGACGAGATGGACGATGGCCGCCTGCAGCCTGTTAGGGCCAAAAAGCCTCAAAAGCATTTCTTAACGGGGGCCACGCTGATTTTTTTAAAAAAATTTATTTATTTATTGGGATCCTTTTTTTTTTTTGCTCAACAGAATTTTTTCCTCATGTTTTTTTTTTGGGGGGGAGGGATGGGGGTGTTCAGTATTTTTGATTAAATCATCTGGCAATCCTAGAAGTGAGGCTATGTTCACTGGCGAAAGCATCCACATGGACTGCTGCCCTTTGGAGACCTGGTGATGACTTCCAGATTTATAGAGGCCAGAGTCTCTTGACAATCCTTCACTGCCTTGCATGAGACAGCAGGTACCTTGGGGATCAGACGTTGGGTCCTTCATTTGGTCCCTGGAAGAACCTGGCCTTGCCAAAGGCTTAGGGAAGAGGTATTATCGAAAGCTGACTCCGACATTTGGAGTTCATTTGAAAAAGAAAATCAAGGCAGCCTGATAAGGTTTATAGATTGGGGATGGAGAGAGAACATTGTGCATGTTGAAGCCTGTCTACATTTTCCCACTTAATGTGGGAGCTCTAAAACTTTTTTAGGGGTCAATGGGAATAAGATGTCTATGCTCCCCATTCCTATCCTCTGTCTTTTCTCTATGCACCAACTCCCTTCCTTCTCTTCACACAGCTCCACTTTTCCCCTTTTATTCCAAATCTTCCTGCCACTATTCAGTGTGGGTCCCTCTCTCTCCTCTTCTCCCCCTTTTGGCCCCATATTTGTCTATGTGCCCCCTCCAGTCTAGTTTCAGGTGAGACGAGGAGAATGCCCTGGTAACATGACTGCTGAATTGGCCTCTCTTGGTCACATTCTGTCAGAAGATGTGGGTTAGTGAGAGATTTGGCACCCTACTCCAGGGGTGGACAATAATTTCTGATGGGGGCCACTCCAAGATTTTGGAAAGTGGTCGAGAGCCGCACTCTTCCATGGTATTAAGGGACGAGGTGCGGGGTGGAGGTTGGGTGCAGAAGGGAGTTTGGAGTAAGGCACTGGGGTGCAGGAGGGAGAATGGTGTCTGGGAGGGCGTTTGGGTGAAGGAGGCAGTTGTGACCTAGGGCAGGGAACTGGGGTGCAGGGGTTTGGGATGTGACCTAGGGCAGGAGAGGATTGAGATCTTGGGCAGGAGATTGAGGTGCCAGATCTGGGACAGGGTATGGGTGCATGCGGAGTATGGGGGCAGGAGTGGGGGGAAGAGGGGTGAGACAGGGATAGGCTGGGGTGCCAGAGGCAGGTTCTGGTCAGGAGACTTTCCAGCCTGCCTGCCTGCCTGCAGAGCTAGAGGCTTGTAGAGCTTAATATGTTTATGCCGGTTCGACCGTGTGCTTGAATGAGTAACTGAGCAGGAGAGTTGAGCTTCTTGGCTGCCTGTTATTCAAACAGGCATCTCCCATTGGCCAGTTTCTGTCCAGAAACTGGCCAATGGAATTGTGCTGAGGGCAGGAGCAGCATTTGAATCTTCCCCTCTCCCCGCTGGACTCATAAAAAGAAAGTGCCCAGATTTCTGAATGGTGTGGGGGACTGAGGGGCAAGCAAGGGAGCCTGCCTTGGACTCCCCACTACCTCCATGGCCGGATCCGGTGGCTTGGGTCATATTGTGCCCAGGTCTGCCCTACTCCCACACAGTAGGACACTTGTGCTACACAGTGTGCAGAGTTTTGTTTGTCTGTGCCCCGTCTTTCTGAAGCATCAGGCATTAGCCCCGGTAGGCCTACATGGGCTCGCTGTTCGATCCCGCATGGGAAATCACATACTTGGCAAGGGTTTAACTGGGTTCTTAATTTATCCAGACCCCTTAACCCACTCCTGGTCAGCCTATTCCTGTCTATTCTCTAAAGCAGCTGGTTTATCAGGGGGTCACGCTATTTATAGGCAAGCTAGACAGACATCTGACTCTGGTGCCATCCTGTAACACCACTTACTTAGATTTGGTCCAGCTTCCCACCTGCTATGCAAGCGTAGAAAGAGCTTTGCTGTTATGCCCCTTAGCCCTGGTCAGGAATTGAGGAGGGGGAGTTGCCCTGCCATATCTTTTGCAAAGAAAACCTGGTTTTTGTAAGTGACAGCTTGATCGGATTCCTGGGGGCCCTGTCAAGTTTATAAACCGTTTGTGGGTGCAGAGGTTCTTAGTACTGGCCTAAGGAGCTGGCTTCCTGCTTCAACAAATGCATGTCAGAGGCAGTTTTCCTAATGTTGTACTTTCCTAAGACTATAAACTGTAGAGACCCGAGGTGCCTTTGATTTGCCTGATGGAATGTCAGATATTTGTGACCCTGTAAAATTTGCAGAAAACATTGTGCATTGACGCCTCAACATTTCTTGAACCAGGTGTACCACTTTTTTAATATATACCCATTTTACAGACAGTAAATGCAGCTCTGAGGCTATTGCATGTGGGCTAATGAACGTACTGCTCACCTGCCCATGTGAGGCTGGGCAAAGCCATGCCCCACCATGATAGGATAGAGGTGAGTCCAACCCACCGATTCTGACTCCAGACCTGCATTTACACACCCCAAAAAACAGAAGCATTAGAATCTGGGATTTTGATTGGTCCCAAGACAGGAATGGAAGCCAGACTCCGGCATGGCAGCTGGAGCAGGGTTTGGAGTTTTTTAATCCTACAGAAACACAGAGAAGAGTGTGGATGGTTGGATCCACAGCGTGGGTTGGGATCCAGTTCTCTTTTTTAATGTGGATTTATATTTTGAGCCCTCTACTGCCAGAAATTAGGGCAGAACTGAAAAGTAAAAGAATGGGAGGGAAGAGAGAGGAAGAGGAAGGAAGAGCAACATTTAGGTTTCTGTCCATGACAAATGAATCAAACATTTCTGAAAAGCTAAGCCAAACATTTTTTAAATCTGTCCAAGCTCCTTCTTCTCTGAAATGTTACTGATCCTCAGCTGCTAGATCAGCCAAGTCACTGTGCCAAGTTTCTCTCTTAAGGCCCATTGCTGATCTTGCTGCTTCAACTAAATGCTGAGTTTTGTGACTACTCCAATGGCAAGTGCTACATGGAATCTGTTCTTCAATTTATCGTTTTGTAGATCTTGTGGCTTTTTAATCATTTTATCCACATAGGGTATGTCTACACTACGGGACAAAGTCAAATTAAGCTATGCAACTTCAGCTATGTTAGTTGAGTAGCTGAAGTCGAAGTACCTTAACTTGGCTTTTGGCACTGTCTACGCTGCAGGGAGTCGAAGGAAGAACACTTTTCCTTTGACTTCCCTTACTCCTTGTGAAAGCAAGGTTACCAGCATTAACTGGAGTATCCCTCTCATGTCGAATCAGCTGTCTTAACTAGACCCGCTAATTCAAATGCTGGAAGACCGACAGTGGTAGCTTCGATCTTCCTCTGTAGTATAGACATACCCATAGAAAGTGTGTTTAATTGAATCAAATGGATCTGTTCATTCATTAAAGAAAAGCCATTGTACATTTCACCTTTCTCTTGAAAATATTTTTGGTTTCTTACATTTCCTGGTATCCCCTCTCATTAATATAGGCAACAAAATTCTGATTAATTTTGTAAGGGCTCCTGGGTGACCGAAAAAAGAAGTCCAAGGAATGGAAGAGCAGTTGATACAGTAGTGTACAGTGTATTAAGCAGAACAGTTTACGCTGGAGTTTCATTAAATGGCCTTCAAAGAAATCCCTATGAGTAGAAAGTATAGTTGGCTTATTCAGGGTTACGTGTTTGCGCACGCTCTGTTGCATAAGCCAAAAATATTTTTCAACGTTTTTTATTTTTTCATCTTTCGGGTTTGAAACACTAGTTTTTTGGAGATTGTATCATTGCATGTACCTGCCTAAGCAATCATTTGGCTGGTTTTCTGGCGAGTGTCAGTGCTTAAATGGCTAAGCCTGCTATAACCAAGTTAAACCTACAGGAAGGTTTGGGGGAAAAACAGTGATGGATTGGTTCAGTACATGTATAAGACTGGTTATAAGATGACTAAAATATACAACAATAGGAGCCTTTGATTAAACGCTCCTGTCCTGGTAACCTTTTTGCTCTTAGCCTTGTGTTCTTTTTCCTTCAAGAGTGTTCTGAGCACACAAAACATTTCAAAGTGAAGTAGCTTTGATGGCATATTACCCTGATAAGATGCGAGGTTACCCAGCTGTTCACTTGAATTAGATTGTAGTCTGATCAAAAAAAGGGGAAATAGGCTTTCTGAGGTTGAAGAAGGAGTCCAATTTGTGTGTGCAGCTGAATACAAGGCTCTGAAGCCTAACACCTATGACTGGGGACAGGAAATAGGATCATAATGAATTCTTGTTATTGCCTATGTGGAAACTGGCGTTGCCAATCGTAATGAACCTTAGGGACAGCATGGCCCTGGGCGGAAGGTCCGTTAGCTGTAGGAAATTAGCAAGGACTGCTTCTGGAGATGCATTTCACTAGGAGGGTGGTGAATCATTGGAATGGGTTACCTAGGGAGGTGATGGAATCTCCATCCCTAGAGGTTTTTAAGTCTCGGCTTGACAAAGTCCTGGCTGGGTTGATTTAGTTGGGATTGGTCCTGCCTTGGGCAGGGGGCTGGACTTGATGACCTCCTGAGGTCTCTTCCAGCTCTATGATTCTATGTGTAGGCTGTGGGAAGCCCAATTTTTTCACCTTCCCTTTGCAGGTCATATGGAGGCATTCAATTGCTTTTGTTTCTGAGATGAGACACTGTCTGCATAGTTATTACCTAGAGGGTGCAAGTAGATGTCAGTCAATTGTATGTAGCATAGCTTCTCGATTTTGTAGGACTACCAAAACTTGGTTTACATCAGTGTTACCAACCCCAAGTATGCAAAAAGTATGAGGCAGTCTCCAAAATCATGGGATTAGCTTAAAGGCAATTGGGTTTTTTTTAAACAATAATACATTTGTGGTTCTTTCCCTTTTGTTTTGTGATGGTATGAGCCTGTGAGGGCATTCAGATCACACTTCCTACTTTTTCTCTGCAATTAGGAAGGTAGAAATGAACTTGAAAAAAAATTTAAAAAGGGAAGTTCGTGTGATGGGTTGACTCCATGAGCTCCATTCAGTTGGCATCATTGTAAAAATAGTTTCCTCTGAGATGCTCTTCACATCAGCTGTTGGTATTGGTGATGCGGAACAAGGTAAGGAGTTTCCATCCAAAACCCTCTGGAGGTGCCGCTAGTCTGTGTCGACTGCTGATCTGCTTGCATTGGCACTAAGAGTTGGAAATTGTTTCCTGTTGCCCTTCTAGTTGTAGTGCCGGGTAGAGATTAGGGGAATTGGGATTGGTCTCCATGTCTCGTTGTTGGACGGTGTCTCCCATCATGATGTCTTATTGGCCTTTGATGGTGCCTTTTTTCCCCAAACACTACTCAGACTTGGGCCTGTGAGGGTTCACAGTGGTTCACACAAATTCCTCTCTATCCCTTCTTATCCCCTGAGCTTTGCAACCCAGACCTACCCTTGAGCAGGGGATTTCCTGCTTTTTCCCTCATATGTGCTCTGATCCCTGCACCCCTTTTCCTTCCCCCTTGGTATAACCTCTAATACTCCCTTACCAAGATCTCATTCATACTTGGAGCCATCTGCTTTCTGTAACTGTGCTCTATCAGAAAGCTGAATTGATTTCCCTCCAAACCACTCATTAGCCACCAGGCATATATATTTGTTTCTCTGAAGGACTGTTCCGCAAAGAAGATTGCACTTGGGTGTTCATGTTTCACAGTAGAGCACACTCTGCCTCAGCTCCCAGTCCCCTGGTAACCAGCACTTTCATTTAAAAAACTAACAAAAATGTGCGTGTGCGTGACCTGAAGCCGAATGGACACAGAGGTTCAGAAAGGAGGAACAGAAATGGATTCTTCCAATATTTTTCTGGAGCATAAAAAATTGTCTCAAAGACAAGTTCAGTGAAAAATTGCTAATAGAAGCTTTTCTGCTAGGAATGGGGCCTTTGTGGGTTTGTGGCTGTTTCATGCTAAAAGCACAGTTCATTAGGATCGTGCTTAGCTGGTGCTGGACTAAAGTCAGGGTACGTCTAGACAGCAAAGCTTTTCTGGGATACCTCCAGTATCTCAGAAAAGCTATGCTGTGTCCAAGGAAAGCATCTACTTTTCCTAAAAAAATTTGGAAAAGTGGACACGTTCTTTCGCCATCCCTGTAAACCTTGTTCTACAAGGAAGAAGGGATGTGCCAAAAAAGGAGTTTTTTCCGAAATTTGGCCCCGTGTGGATGGGCCAAATTTTGGAAAAGCCTCTTCTGAAAGCAATTTGCATACCTTTTTCCAACTTTTCTCAGCAGTGTAGATATAGCATCACTGACCTCAACCTTCACTCCAAACATGAGTGAATTTGTATATGGGCCTTTTTGATTTCTCTTTGCTTTGGCTGAATTTTCATCCTGGGCTGGATTCTACTTTATGCTAGTGGGTAGTAGGAGAGGAGCACTTCTGAAAGGCTACGTCTACACTGCAGAGCTATTTCAGGATACCGGAAGTATCCCAAAATAGCTATTCCATGTCTTTTGAGTGCCCCTGTTATTTCAAAATATAACGGGCGTGCTTTTCTGATGTCCCTGTAAACCTCATTCCACGAGGGTTAAAGGCCATTTTGATATAGCACTTTATTTTGAAATTTGGCACTGTCTACAAAGCGCCAAATTTTGAAATAAGCTATTTTGAAATTACCTCAAAATAAGCTATGCAATTTGCGTAGTGCAAATTGTGTAGCTTGTTTTGAGGTAAGGGTACAGTGCAGATGCACCCAAAATGTGCTATGACAGAGATAAGAATGAGACCCAACCTCCTCCTTAGAGTTTGGCCAAAGTGAGAAGTACCAAGCACTGATTAAAGCCAGGAAAAATTAACAAGTCTGAGCTCATAAGATTCTTGGCTGGAGTTACAGAACAAGGAGTTAAGGAGAAGCTTTTGCTGAAATGTCTAATTGCTTACATGCTTCTCTGAATCTGACCCATTTGTCCTTCACTAAATGCATCTGGTGAATTCTGAGTAGTCAAAAAAAATGTTCCAAGTAGGTCAGTTTTATACTGGCTTTTCATGTCAAGTGGGTGGTTTCTGCTGTCTGACCTTGATCATTTTATCCACATAGGGTATGTCTACACTACAGGACAAAGTCAAATTAAGCTATGCAACTTCAGCTATGTTAGTTGAGTAGCTGAAGTCGAAGTACCTTAACTTGGCTTTTGGCACTGTCTGTGCTGCAGGGAGTTGAAGGAAGAACACTTTTCCTTCGACTTCCCTTGTGGTCAAACTATACTCTATGAAAGGAGGGATGATGAAGATAACAGTGCACACAGTTATAAATATTGTGATAACCATTTGGCACTTTTATTACGAAACCTAATCCAACTGGCATTTCATTAGCAAGAAAGGAAAGCAGGCAGATTTCTAAGAAACAGAGCTTAAAAACAAGTGGAGAGACCAGTGGTACATAGAGGTTTTGCTCTTTGTTCTTCAGCACTTAGCCCTAGATTTGCATTCCTGAGCCTCTAGTTCTTCATAGCTCTAGCTTTCCCTTTTGGACTTGGTCCTCTCTTTCTAATTCTATTCATCGTTTACAGGTGGAACTCAGCCCAGCAACCCTAAGTAAGGCCCACATGATATAATAGGTTCACTGAGGTTCATGAATCTTTTGAATGAACCTTGACCCAGTTGATCCTCACGTTGGATCCACAGATTTGCATGACTTCTGTAGAACATCACATAGAGCTAATTAATTTCAACTGCTTCTTTTTCTTAAGGTGTCTGGGTTCATCCAAATCCAAAGTGAAACTCAGGGTACAAATCTCGCATAAATGTAAACTAACGAAAAGTTTCACACCTAAGCTTCTATTTTGCATGACAACATGTAAACAAGTCTCTCTGTAGACACAACATTCAACCTTTGCTGTGGTATTGTGCTCTAGGACCTCAACTTTTGTTTGAAAACACTGGAACAGATCTGCTGCTGATGGAAATTGTAGTTGCTCTATTGCAGTTAAAGGAGTTACAGAGATTGACAGCAGCTGCGTGCTTGGTTCTTTGTTGCCGGTATAACCCACACACCTTCTGGGTGTGGTGCACTGTTCCAGGTAGTGGAACTTAGACCACTTACAGAGAGAGAGAATGAGTGTGCTTTACAGCCTTGGCTGAGATCCAGCTGGCTTTTCATTCAAGCGGGAGAGGCTCATGCACTAGAATCTAGAGTCCCAGGTTTGGTTTTGCCTGTCGGCGTCATACTAGCACACGATGGCTGTAAACACAACTGGATGAAAACCAAGGAAGTACTGTTTCCTGAGTCTGAAGACCAAGTGAAACGAGAATTTGGAGAGGCATGGACTGCCCTATTTTTCTCAATGGTTTGGTAAATTTGGAACCCTGAAATTGAGACTACGACCTGCCCTACACTAAAGCGGAAAGCTAACTTAATTACATAACTGGAGTCAAAGTATCTTAACGTGTATTTTGGTGCCATCTGTGTAGAGGGAGATCAACAGAAGCACATGCTCCTGTTGACTTCCCTTACTCCTCGTGAGGAGCAGGACTCCCAGCACTGATGGGGGCACCCTCTCAGTTCAAATTAGCGGGTTTCATAAGACCCACTAATTCAAACTCTGGAACATTGACTGCGGCAGCATCGTTCTTCTCCCATAGTATAGACAAGCCCTGAGAGTAAAAACTATGTAAGGGATTTGGATGCCCAGTTCCCATTTATATTAATAGGGGATGAAATCTCTCGGTCAGCTTTGAAATCGCCGTGTGTAAATATGTGTATCTATTTCACTGTGGATTGTTCGAGCGGAAATATCCAGCTGTTAATTCAGACGCTGGCAATCCTCACATGCCTTGAATGTCTCCCTGAGTGCCAAAAGCCCCATCTGCTATCTAGCTGCCCAAACCTCCAATTTCCTTGCAACAGCTTTGAGGATGCACTTCTGTGTTGTTGGTTCAAAAATCTTTAGCCGTTCAAGGCAGTGAGATGGGGTGGGTGAAGAAGGTAGATAAAGGGTGAGCATCTGGCCTTAGACATGTTTAGTTGCTGTGCTTATTAATCAGGGCTGATTATTATGATTAAGTAGTCTGACCTTGTGTGCTAAAAACACAGATCAGTGTTCCGTTTGCAATGACAAATGATAGTGTGATCCATTATACATCATGTAGCTCTCATAAAACACTGATGGGAGGGGAAGGACTAATGAAAGTAGAAATCTTTTTGCCCAAGTTAGAACCCACTGGGAAACTGGAGAAATGTAGGTTAGAAATGAAAGCACGTTGGGGTTTAATTTCCTTTTGCAATACATGAGCTTGGGTGTGGCTGGTTCTTAAAATGGGATTTCCCCAGGAGCACTAGAAGTGGAAAAAATATGATTGTCCAACAAGAACAGTTGCTCTTGCCATGGTACAGGATTCTGTTTATTATATTTAAAAAGCATGTTTTGAAAGATTCACAAAACTCTCAAAAGGTTTGTGAATGCCCAAACTTTATTTTTAAAGTTCTGTTTCTTGAAACCCCATATGCCCCCTGTATATAATATTGCCTACTCATCGGAAGACATAAACAATAACAGATTTTGCTTTGTACTGGGTCCCTCTGGCTTTGTTCTTCAGTTGTTTTCTTATAAGACATTTTTATTACAAACTCTTGAAGTGATCGTAATAACTCCGGGGAGTTCGTCACGCTATGGGGCTCTAAAGCATCAGGTAAATGTCAGGTGCGATATAAATGGCCATTAATAATATCATCAAAAGGAAAAATGTCTGTTGGGACTCAGAGGGGTAGAAAGGCTCATGGATCAGAAGAAGAGGGTCGTGGGGATGTATTGCACAATATGGAGCATACCAGGATGTAGCGGCGGCGGGGGAGGAGGAGACTGGTTTTTTTTTCTGTTTTGTTTTGTTTTTTAGGATGGGCAGTGGAATGGCATGGTGAAGAATGGGAAGCAGAGGAAAACGTAGCAGAAAGGGAATTTCAACAATGACTACGTTTTCCCACTAATTTCTATCTATGCAAGTATTCTGCAAAGAGTGTTACAGCTGCCGCCATAGCAATGGAAGATTTGTAAAGGGTGTCCATCTTGTGAGGCCAAAGATGGCTCCTCTCCGAGGGTATGTGCTCCTCTCAGAAGGCTGCTCTCCTGGTGGAGCGTGCCTCCACCCCAGGGTCCTGAAGTATTATGGTATAAGTCTCAGGCATGGGGTGCACAGACCGTGAGCCTAAATGGTTAAATCTGCCCTGCTTTCTGACCACAAGCTAGTAGAACCGCAAACTGTCCCGACCATGCCAACTTTCAGTCAGAGTCTCCTTTGATTTATGAACTGCTTTTCTCTATTTTAAATGTTGCTTTCTGTTCTGGAGAGGATTGTCTTAATCTTTGTCTCCTGAATGGGGAAGGAATTTCCTTAAAAGGAAAAAAAAACTAAACTAAAACAGGGCATCATAATGGTTGAGCAAGGTCACAATGCTAAGACGAGGCCCAGTTGGGAAACCTGTCCTGACGACCTGAGGTAAAGCTGCCTTCCGCAGATGGCAGGCAGATATAGAGAGCAGGAATGCAAATATCACAAATGAGATGTCAAATGTGTGTGTGAAACTAAAACTGTGTATGTGTTGCTATGGCTACACATCTTTATAGATAGTATTAGTGCAGCAATGGGCAACCAAGGCTAGCGAATGGGCTGCATAGATGGCCCTCCTGTGTCTGAGTGAGCCACAAGTATGCACTGACCTTGACCCTAAGAATAAGATTAAATACATTGACACTTGGCATGTGGAATATTTCAAAACCAGTAGAAACGCTTTAATGATTCATATATTAATAGAATAATCATTAATTACAAATAATTTTAAAAAAGAAACATTTACATTTACTTATAATATCAAATCCCTGCCCGGCCTCTTTCCTGCCTCCTCTCCCAAGCGTGTCCCATCCCTGCTCCTCCACCTTCTGAAAGAGGCAGCAAGAGCAGGGGAAGCAACTAGTCAAGGGACTAGTTGACTATCCAATAAGATTTTGCTTATCAGATAGTCGACTAGTCGCTTACAACCCTATTGTGCATGTGGAATTTAAGCAAGACATTTGCTTGGTGGCGTATCTGCTCATAATTCAGTGGAATGGATTAGTGTATCACCAGATTTGTAAATTAAGATCAGATGCTCAGGATCCGCAAAATCTTACTGCTCCCTAGGGCCTCCGACATTTCTACTCGAGAGCCAGTAACCATGGCCATCTCAGTCCTGCCTTATAGAGCTACTCAGCCTTTGAAATACACAAGCCATGTTATAAAAGAGAGACACAGAAAGGTGCTGTTTCCACACTTCTCGAATGGGACTGGCATTTGAACTCACCATACTGGGATGTAATTTGCACCTGCCACAGTCCTACCACATAGGCCGACAGGAAAAATAAATCAGCTGCTATGGTCTCACACGCACACAAAAGTCTGCGCCTCAGAAAGTGTTCGTGGAGTGGTTGTTCATTGAGGCTGGGAGAATCCAGTGATACTTGCTTGGTGCTGCATGAAAATATTCTCCCTAGAACTGGGTAAAAAAGCAGGCAAAAGAAAATAAAATTTCTATGCTTTGCGTTTAGAAAAAAGTTAAATTTTGGTCTTGCTTTTGAATTTTGTTTCGGGAAAGGAGGCATTTGTCCTTTCTTTCACGGAAGCACTCACTAAGTAACCAGGTATTTCCACACAGAAATGGCACAATTCTCTCCTGGCTACCTACTGGTGCTAACCTTACAACTAACGCTCGTGTGGGACTTGTGTCACGGAGACATAACAGCACTGCAGTCTGGGCTTTTCCCCACCTAGGAGAGAGTCTAAGCCTCACTCGCTCAGTCAGAAAATTACAAAATGAGACTCCTAATGAAATAATCTTATCTAAATAGCACAACATGGTTTCAGCAGCACAGTAGGGGCTGTCTTGTCAGAACTTGCTTGACTCAGCTCAGATTTCTCTAATATAAGCTCATTCAGAAATATGCCCAATCAGCAAAGTTGCTATTGGAGCTGGGTGAATTTTGTAAGAAATCCTTGTACCGGAGAAACCCAGCAGAGTGGAAGTTTGCCTGAGCGCAGAGCTGACCAATTTCAATACAATTCAAGCCAGGAGCCGGTTAACATTTGCTTGAGATAATGTCACTTGCATGGTATTAGATGGCCTGTTCTCCAGAGGCCCCTTCCTGCCAGCAGGCTCTGATATCCTTCTCTAGCTGTTAGGTGTAGCCCACTGACAAGGTGGGGGAGCAAAAGGAGCAACTGTCTCCAGGCCCAATGATTTAAAAGAGCCAGAGGTTCCCAGTCATCACCAGCGTTACTGTGGAAGTGGCAATGCTCAGAGCCCTGGGCCCTTTAAATTGCTGACAGTGCCACCTGGTGCATTCTGGGCAACTCTAAAGGCTGGGATGGCACTGAGAGCTAGCTGCCCCCGGCCCTACCCATTCTGCCTCAGGCCCCACCCCTTTCGGGAGTGCGGAGCTAGGCCCCACCCCTACCTTGCCCAGGGGTCTAGTGTGGCAGTCGTCTCCCCTGGCTAGCTGGGAGCCCTGGGGATTTAAAAGGTCCAGGTCTCCTGGCTGCTACTGCTGCAATAGCTGGGAGCCCCAGGCCCTTTCAGTTGTTGGGCCCTGAGGCAGCTGCCCCTTTTGCTCCCCCTGTCAGCGGCCCTGCAGTCTATGCCATTCTTCAGTTCCAGTTGTGACGTGTTCGGGAGAATTGCCGGGGGCTGTTAAGTCTTGTTACACTGTACGACCGATGTTGGGTGCATGTCAGTGGAGAGTGGGCAGGTGAAAACAGGTGGTGTGCAAAGCTAAGGCCACCATTTGTAATTAGGTCCCCAAATAGATATGATCTGATTTTTCAGAGGGTCACAAAGTCAATGAGAGCTGTAGATGCTCAACGTGTCTGAAAAATAAGGCCACTTTTCTTTAATGCAGGATAGGGATGTTAAATTTAGATTAATTGAGAAATCGAATAGCCGATGCAATTGCATCAACTATTCGACTAGTCGATAAGGGTGCCTGTGACTTTTAAATGTAGCAACAGCCCAAGGGCTGTTGCTACACTTCAAAGGCGAAAGCGCTGCAGGGAGCACGGGGCCAGAGCAGGACTCAAGCAGTCCCCCGCTAGCCCTCTGCTCCCTGTGGTATTTCAAAGTGGCAGCACAGCATGGAGCCCAGGGTAAGCGGGGGAGTCCCTAGCTGACCTGAGCTGCACGCAGTGTTTCAAAGCAGGCTCCACGTGGCGCTGTTGGTTTCCAGCACCCCCTCCTGTCCCCTCCCCTTGCTGCCTCTTTCTGATAAAGGCAGCAAGTTGGGGGGAAAATAACTAGTCAACTAGTGTATTGACTATCCAATAAGCAATTGCTTATCAGATAGTCGACTACTCGACTAGTTGTTCACATCCCTGGCGGCGGGAGTTAAATATTCAGTTTGGTGCGAGCTGTTGGCCTTTACAATTGAAAACCTTTTACCTAGGTTAATGCACATAAACTAACACCATTAGGAAATATTAAGGGTTTTGCAGCCGTGTTATTTTGAGTTGACTATGTGCATATATGTGTTATGGTGTGTATTTTAGCCCAGTTGAATGACACCGTGCAATACCGGGCATGAGAAGAGAGAGAGAAAATTATTGTATAGGGGTCACCTAACCTAGCAATGGGATTGAGATGCTGGTAAGATTGGGTACTGAAAGAGTTTATGAAATATCGTGGTCAACAGTAGGGGCTTTTGTCATAGCAAAGTCTGTACAACCCCTCTAGATAGTTTAATAAGGATTTGGCCACATGCTTAGCAACTACAGCCCTGACTATAGACTCAAATGCAACTTTAGAGTCTGTCTCCATCTCCCTCAATTAGGGACTGCTCCCTTATTCCTTGTGAATGTTTAACCTCCACCCATGTAGGCCTTGAAGAAAGGACCATCCAGAGACTCCAGCTGGCAGGGGCAGGAGCAGCCAATAATATAACAACCTCTGATCCATCAGAAAACTTGATATAGTTCTGCCTGAATTTTCTATGCCCTGTGCCCATGTATCTTCCAATGTCACCATCTCACTCATAGAATGAGTGGAACCCACAAAGAGATTCAGTTCCACAACTGTTTCTCCTAGGGCCCAATCCAGTGCCCAATGAAGTTAATGGAGAGAGTCCCATTCACTTCAGGAGGAACTCAATCAGATTCTAAGCCCAGAAAGTGTGGAAACATCTTTTCAAAGCCTTCTCTATCGCTGTTCAGAGATGTAAGAACCTGAACGATCATTTATCAAGTCAGCTACAGCCTACTCTGAGCATGAAGCAATCTTCCTAGCTGTGTCTCAGGGGATTTCAAGTAAGTGGCTGGTCTAAGCTTAAAGACGAAAGGAAAAATCGTAAGGAGCCTGCAGGGTAAAGTACAATAGAAACATGCAAACTTATGGATGTCCTCATTGAAGGAGATTTCAGTTCATGTAATAGGGCTACACTATACTCAGTAGGTTTTTGCATAAAAATAGCTCTTTGAAATTTGAGGTGGTGTAAAAATATTTCTAGTTAACTTCTTTTGACAGTTCAATTTTCTACTGTACTTAACCTTTGGGTGCACGGAAGATTCATTTTGTATTTGACTTTATGAGCTATCCTTTTAGGATTTGATTTTTAATCTATTTGCATGTGCAATTGCACGTGTGGAAGATATATGCCAAGCAGCTGTGTGCCTAATTTACATGTGAAATATACTAGAATTATGTACAAAACTATGCTAAGTTCATGTGCAGTTGAAGTTTTTGTGCATGCAAATTGAGGCTGACATACATTGCTTGATAATCATCACCCTTGTTTGAACACCAAGAGCTTTTCTTGCATGCAGTTACAGAAGTAGCTCTGCATATGATTAGACTTCTTGCACAGAACACGTATTCTCTTGATCTGTGCATGGGTTTAACGAGTATTCAGCAATCACAATTAAGGCTTCTGTTGTCTTAGGAACGTATGATGTTGCTGAGAACATGCCAGCTGCATCTAGTCATGGGATCATATCTTGCAAAGCAAAACAAAAAGCCCTGTTTCAAAAGCACTTCAGTAGCTTTCCAAACCATTAAGTGAGTAAGAGCATATACAAATATAAAATTAATTAATTCTAATGAGTCCCTATTGAGCATGTACAAGATGCAATTTTTCAAAGGCTTATAACGGTGAAATGTTGGGTATTTTTTCACAGGCTTATAAGGCTTATAAGAAGTTCTTTGGGCACCCTTCAGTACATGGGACACTACCCATGTTGCCTATAACTTCATACACAGAAAACAGATAATTTATGATCATATATGTAATATTAGATGATGTCATTTTAATATACAAAGATATTTGTTTGCAGGGAGGAAAATCACACACACAAAGCCATTGGCCCATGTTCCTTTAATGTTGAGTTTTCTCCATAAGAGATTTTTTTAGAAAAATTAATGTCATACACTGAGTGAAGGAATGTTGTTACATAGGGCATGTCCATACTACAACCTTAAGTCAACCTGTGTTAGGTCAACTTATAGCCTCTGCAGTAATTACTACAATGGCTGAGGTCCACGTTACCAACCTTCTGTTTGGTGGTGCACATCCTTGCCAGGAGCGCTTCCACTGACGTTAGAGAGTGTGTGGGACTAGGTGTAGTTCTCAACATGGAGCCCAGCTGCTCTCCAATTTCTTCCCTCCCTGGTCCCAGAAGGGGTCAGAGAGCAGCAGGAGGTCCCAGTGGGAACCCAGATAGCAGCCCAAGCCAGGAGTCTGGATGACAACTTGACTCGGAGTGGAGACCAGGCAGCAGCTTGTCATTTTGACAGCTTCAGCAGAGCCAGGAAATTGGTAAGACTGCCAATAGCCCGATGTAAGGAATACAGCCCAAGTTAAACCCAAAATAAGCCCTATGCCTATCATGGAGGTGGAGATATTATGTCAGGCCAGGTCTACACTAGACCTGGAAAGTCGGGTTAAGGTCCACAACTCCAGCTATGTAAAATACTTAGGGTTAGTATTAGTCAGCTTACCTTAAGATGAGCTTGGCACCATCTTCACAGTGGGAGGCCCAGGGAAACAAATGCTCCCATTGGCTTCCCTTACTCCTGGCAACTGTGGCACCCTCAGCATTCAATTTAGTCGCACTTAACTAGACCCGCTAAATCAAATGCCAGAAGATCAATCTCCAGCATGGGAAGTGGAGGCATGGCCCAGTGTAGGGCACTTAAACTGGCAGGAGCAAGGCTTCATTGTAGACACTGACATAGTTAGCACAACATAAGCCACCTTGTGTTGATCTAATTCTATAGAATAGACCAAGCTCTACAGTACAGTGTACGTGGACTTCCGCTAAACTCTATTCACCTCCACCCAGTCCTCACCACTGTCCTCCTCCTAAGACATTTCCCATTCATTTGCCTGCCTCTGCACCCATACCACACCACACACACCATCAATTATGTACAGCAGTGCCACCCGGTAAAATATAGTAAAATGATGTAGTTAGCAGTGCTATGCCAGGTAATCAAGTGACATCACTATAGGATTGTTGTAGATTCTGAAGATTTCTCTCTTTCCTGTTAGTAGCTGTGTGTCAAAGGAAGAAAGGATGCTTTTGAAGAGTATTTACTGTAATAGTAACTGGTGCTGCAATTGTTGGGCAAATTCCAAGTGAAGTGGGATGCAAAAATTCCCTTATTTAGGTTTCCTTCAATAATAAAAAGTGAATGGATTTATTTAAAATCTATTTAATATTTCCTTATTTGTGCTGCAAGTAGTTGGTTTAATATTTTTTCTCTCCGTCTGAGCACTGAAAATAGACTAGCCAGTTTCGCTTAAGTGGCTGGCATGAGGCTATTTTGCTGGGTTGCAAACACAGCAGAGGAAAGGTTGCTGAAAATAAATTTCCACTGAAATTATAATAGGAATAGCATCAAGACATTTCTATTAGATTTAGGTTTTCTAAATGTTTATTTTCACACAATCTAAAATATTGCTCCTTTTTTACCAGAGAGGCCCATTAATGGTATGTATTTAACTATGCAATTCTAAGGCAGCTAGTCCATGCTCTGTATCCTTCTCAGTCTGGTGAGCTTTCTAGCCTGTCCTTAAGAGCTATTCCTGTTAGTTCTAGGAGGTTTATTCTGCAGGAGCCTCACACAATATACTCTCCTTTGGTCCCTGTCTACACTATGAAAACTGATGGAAAAATTCCTATTGCCTCTAACCTGCTTTGAACTCAACCAGCATTATCAACATTGAAGACCTTCCTGTTGACAGACTGACAATGCCATTGTTACTATATCGACTAGACCTGCCCTGTGCAGAGCTACGTTAAATGGCATCCAAAATACCAGGGTAGAGCTGAACAATGGGAAGGAGGTGAAAATAACATCAATAGGAAATTTCCTTAATGTAGAGACAAGGTCTAAGAGACTTTTGTTCTTGTTGTTTTCTTGTTTACTATAAAAGCCCATTAGTCTGAAGCACCTTGATTTCTTCTCCATGGGAAGAGAAAATAGCTAGTAAATTTGTGTGGCCCTGATTCAGCAAAGCCCTTAAGCATTGCTTGCTTGGTGTAGATTACTCAAATGCTGAAAGTTGATGTGATGGAATGTTTTGATGAATCAGGCCCTGTGGACTTACCTAAGCCTTTAAGAAGCAGAAAGTGCAGAGAGGAGAAGTAATGTTGCAGTGAAGGCAAATAGAAACCTATCGCTCCAGGATACCTGGAAGAGATGCAATGAGATTTGTAACCAGTGCTCTTTGATTGCTTCTGTCTGACACAAAAAGGAATTGGGGGGGCAGAGAAGTGCCACCAGGCTTACGTGGTCTGCCTCTTTCTCCGATGAGGTACTTCTGGTAATTACAGGCCAGTGAGCCTAACTTCAGTACCAGGCAAACTGTAGAAACTATAGGAAAGAACAAAATCCAGACACATAGGTGAACACAATTTGTTGTGGAAGAGTCAACATGCCTTTGTTGACATGCCTCACCAAACTATTAGGATTCTCTGAGGGACTGAACAAGTTTTCGTAAGAGGATGATCCAATCGATATAGCGTACTCAGCATTTTAGAAAGTCTTTGTATACTGCGGTCTCTCACCACAGAGTCTTAAAGAAACTAAACAACCTTGGCTATTCAGCATATTAATAAATGATCTGGAAAAGGGGCTGGCTAGTGAAGTGGCAAAGTCTGCAGACAAAGCAAAATTGTTCAAGACAGTTAGGTCCAAAGCAAACGCTGAGGAGTTAGAAATGGATCTCATAAACCTGGGTGATTGGACAGCAACGTGTCCAGTGAAATTTAGTGCTGATAAATTTGAATTTATCAGCCTTGAATTTCAAAGTAATGCACACTGGAAAAAACAAAATAGAGCCCATTTTTGTCTATATATAATTGGGAGTAGCTGTTACCTCCCATGAAAGGCATTTGACTTCACCACAGACCATTCTCCGAAAACTCCCACTCAGTGGACTAACTCAGTGTGTGTGTTATAAACTATTAAGAAAGGGCTAGAAAACAAGATGGAAAATATCATAAATCCACTATATAAATCACTGGTCCACCCACACCTTGAATACTCTGTCCAGTTCTGATCACTCCATTTCAGAAAGGATAGAGCAGATCTGGAAAAGGGCAACCAGGATAATCAAGGGTATAGAACTGCATAGAGAGACTAGAAACATTAATCCTGTTCATCTTAGAAAAGAGATGACTAAGGGGTGAGGGATATGATAGACAGACATCTATAAAACCATGAACCGCATAGAGAAAGTGAATAGAGAAGCATTACTTTTCCTTTCCCACAATACCAAAACAAAGGGTCACCCAATGAAATTTATGGGCATTGGCTTTACTACAAACAGGAGGTAACACCTCTTTTCATATGAGGCACAACTAACCTGTGGAGCTCGTTGCCGTGAGGTGTTGTGATGGCCAAAGTATAACCGGGTTCAAACAAGTACTGAATAAGATTCTTGGGGATAGGTCCATCAATGGCTATTAGCTAAGACGGTCAAGGATGCCACCGCATGCTTGGGTGACCCTAAACAGAGTAGGCCTGGGAGGAAGGGGGTGTTGCACTGATGTTTTATTGAGTATGGCAGATGGTCTTGAGTGACCTCTGGAGTTGATTTACACCATCAGGGAGGGTTTGGCCCTATCACTGCAGGGTCCAATTAAGCCATAAATGGCCACATCCATTAGCAGAGTTCAGTTGACCCCGTTGTTGTTGCATGAGGTATTCGATGAATTTATTTGAAAACTGAGAGTAGGCTCCCTAAAAATGGCAATATCTCTTCAAAGTTCTTTTCAGCATCCCAACCCTATCCACAGAGCGCTCGAGGGTCTGACACTTTGAGATATGAGCCGATAAGAGTACAGTCTCACTCTTCTTCAGCTTGCCATTCCATTACAGCTGAGCACCTTTTAAATGAAAGCCCAACTCCGGTTTTGAGGCATGAGCCCAGGTAACTTTTGTTTCAGGGTCTAAAGACAGTGACAATAGTTGTTGTCAATGTTAGAAAGAAAAACCATGTGGTGGCTGGAGATAAATCAATAGATATTTGCCCCTGCTGGTAGAAAAGTAAAATTCTTTAGTGCTGGGTATATTTGCAGCTGGAGTGATCTATCTTTGTCCTTTTCATGTTGTTCACAGTGGGTTCCCATCTTTCTTCTGTAAACTGTGGTATGAGTTCTCATGCTGGCAAATAGATTTGTGTGTTCGTGGATAATAGATTTTGAACTAGTCCTGGGACGCCATAAATATTGGGCTATGTCTGTGCAAATACTTGTTTGAGGTTCTGTCTAGGGATGTAAGTGACTAATCGACTAGTTGACTATCCAATGAGCCAAAGCTATTGGATAGTCGACATACTAGTCAACTACTTGTCCCCCCGCCCTTGCTGCCTCTATCAGAAAGAGGCAGCAGGGGAAGGGGGAGAAAGGAGGGAGTGCTGGGGCAAGCTGGGTTAAAAGGCAGTTCCCCACAGTTCCAGCTCCGTGGGAGGGGGCAGGGGTGCAGAGGTGAAATGAACAAGAATCCCCACAGGGTGGGCTCTTGCAATATTTCAAAACAGAAGTGCCCTTATCGACTAATCAAATAGTCGATGGAAATTTCATCAACTATTTTATTAGTTGATTAATCTAATTTTAACATCCCTAGTTCTGTCATTAAGTATGCAATGCAGACAACTGCTGTAACAAAGCTTTGTTCAATTTGAGACTACAGCATTTCTTTTGGGTGTCTGGTGGTTTAGCCTAATAGACTTGGTTGTTTCTCCTTGCAGTAACATACACCTCTTTATGCAAAGTGGGTCCACGATTAAAAGTGAGAGAGAGAAACTGCAGGCCCAGACCCTGGAAACACTTCCATGCCTGCTTAACTTCATTCTTATGTGTACTCCCATTGAAACTGATGGGGCTTTCTATATGCAAAAGTACTCACATATCATGGCCTAAAGATGGATTTGAACCCGAACGCCTCCCAACTTTAGGTGGTGTAAAGATTTTAGTTTACTCTTCACAACTTCCTCTTTTATAATACAGATTAAAACTAATAATATTGAAATGCATTTAAGAAATGCAGCTTTAGCCTTGTTGGTCCCAGGATATTAGAGACATGTTAGGTAATGTCTATTATTTGACCAATATCTGTTAATTAGAGAGGCAAGCTTTCCTATAATATGAATGTCTATTTTAATGCATTTTTAATTTTTTTTATCAGTTTAAATGTTCATGGTTGTGTGAAATTGTGAGCACCAGAAAATGATTTAACGAAAGTAGACAGTGACAATCAAAATGTTCAAGTTTTATAAATTGTTAAAACACAAACTGTCAGCATCACTTCAGAAATATGCAAAGTAAATATCCTTGAATCAGCAAAGCCTGGTCTGTTGTTACTATTCCTTCACTAGTAGCTCATTTGTAGCAGGCCTAATTCAAAAGTCTACACTGACGGATTTTGACTCTCTAATAAATTCTCAAGCTGCATTTTTCTTACTTTGCCAATCTGTAAATTTTGATTATCCTCAATGGAAATATTTTGTGTGTGTTTGTGTAAAGTGAAATCAACATTTACCAATAACCACCCTCCTTCCCTGCTTCATCCTTCCAAACCTACTTACAAAGGGACATATCAAAGCTCCAAACACAAGTTTCCTTACGAGTTTGTCACTCTTTTTGCGGGTGGGGGATAGAGAGGAATGTCAAAATTTTAGTCCAGTTGTTTGTGGTTTAGGCCTGTTTCTGGATAACCATGTAGGTAGGAATGTTTGATGTGCAAACTATACGGACACAGAGTTCATACCCTAGAATGAAGCTAATAATTTTGAATTGGACTTTATTACAGATTATTAAAATGCTCTTTTTCTTCTACATTGGTTTTCTGGCGTGTTCCCCCATATTTTTTCACCAGTTTATTTTGCATGTGAGTATTGCACCTATGCCAATTTCCATGTTCGTGGCCTTTTGAGAGAATGGAGATTATTCACTAAGAAGTGCAAGAAGCACTAGAGATGCTTTGTTGGAGAAATGTGCACTTTGGCACTTTGTAAAAGCTGCAAAAGAAGAAAAGCTCCCAATTTCTCTCCAAAAGTTCCCTGCTTGGTCACAAAATGTGTGAATTATTTCTCTGTTCCTCCCTTCATGAGCCAGGAGTGGGAAGCATGCACACAAGCCGTGTACTTTCCCCTCACTCCCTGATAGAGGAGAAAAGCAAGTAGCATCCCAGTAATCATGGCCGCTGTCCCTCCTCCCCTCCGCTCTCCCAAAATGGGCTGGTCCTAGGAAATCATGTGACCATACCACCTGGTAGTGGGATACCAGGTAAATTTTCCATTGAAGAGGGAGATAGAAAACAAAAGATGCCTGCCCAGGGAAAATCTATAAAAACAATGGGAAGCTAGCTGTCCCTTTGTCTTTGGCTGGCCTGACACACCCAGGAGTAGGGCTGGAGACCCGAGTCAGAGTAAAAGATCATCTTTGCCTTGAAGTCCTGCCTGCAACAAGGGTGAGTTAGGGTGAGTTTATAATAAGCTTTTAGTGTATTAGAACTAGCTTTTTTATTTCAATTCTGTAGCTTAATTTGATCTATTTTCACTTGCAATCCTACTGTTTGTAATTAATAGTCACCTTTGTTTACTATCAGGTCCAGTGTTGTTAATTGTTACCTTGGGGGAGCAATCAGAGTGCATGTTCTCTCTTTCCTTGATAAAGAGGGTGAACACCCTCATGAGTTTTCTTTGTGTAAAACTTTTGTGTAGAGACGGACAAATTTTTTTTTGGGGGGGGGGGGGCTTTGAATTCCTTTTGGGGGTTGGTTTTCTTGGTGCTGTGCTTTCGAATTGCATTGTCCGAGAGCTGAAGTGGTTCAGTGTCTGCATTGCTCTTCAGGGCAGGGGGGCAGTTACCCCAACTCTGTGCCTTGTCTGGGGGAGATCAGAAAATCTAGCCCAGCAGGACAGGATGGTGGGGAGCCCCAGAGACTGCCCCCCACAATGGCAGAGGGAGCAGGGTAAATATGCACCGCTAGTTGCTCTGCACGCCAGTAGTAATTTTAAGAGCATTCTACAAGTGGCGTTTAGAGGACAAAGTGGCTACTGGTTTGTTATTTCCCAAACAATTTCCCAATGCATTGTGGATGGAGCGACAAGAAGGAAGAAGAATTGGTATCATATGCCATGAAGAAAAAATCTTATTTTCTCTATTTAATTGCAAGGGTGGAGGTGAAGAGATGAGTGTTCAGATTCAGTTGAGGAATCTAAGGATCCTGCAGTTTGTGACACAACTGAAAATAATCTGCCTATGATGGGTAGGCGGGACCCTTCAATGGTTTGGACTGGTAACAAAAACTGAATTGTGTCTTGTGTGCTGATTGACCACCCCATCCCTGCTTAGGAATAAATGGCTGCCAGCCCACTGAGGAACTCCAAATAAACCAAACAAAGCTGGGAGAAACAGAGGGGAGTGGCCTCAGAGGAACGTCGGGGTGAATCGTGAAGCGTTGACAGTTCGGAGTATTGCAAGGTTTTGCGCGTGCAAGCAATTTTGGGAGAGTCGGAGCTGTGTGAGTAGTGGCAGGGATTGCGCTCTGCCTTGTGCTGTGATTACGCACAGTTTATGTGACAAACATGCTCCCTGGGAACTTGGTGTATGTGGGTTTCTTGAAGAAGATGGTGTTGTGCATGCTGTTTGACCATCTCCTTTCAGAACTGGCATATAGTAAGGTTCAATTTGAATAGGCCCAGAATCTGTAACACTAATTTCTTCTCTGTTGAGAAGCCATCTTGCAAGACCCTGAATATCAGCTGCCCTATGACAGAGTGGCAACATGGGTGTAAAAATGGGACACAGACATCAACATTATCTAGAATACTCTAAGAACCTCTATTACACTGATAACTGCACACCGCAAGTCCTATAATGCATTTGTCCTTCCAACAAGCCTGTGAGGTAAGGCAAGGCTTACCTGTTGCCATTTTACAATGAGAAACTGAGGCAAAGAGAAATACAGCCTATGTCTAACATGAGGTGCTACAACAGCACAGATATGATGCTATAGCTATTCTGATATTGTGTAGACACTTCCTGTAACAACAAAGGGGTTTTTCTGTAGCTTCAGGAACTTTACTTTCCAAGAGAGAGTATCTATGTCCACAGAAGCATTCTTTTGTCCACCTAGCTTGTGCTTATACTGTGTGCTTCACATCCCTCAGCTCCATAATTTTGTTGACTTAAATTTTAAGCATAGACCAAGCATTATTGCCCAAGGTCTTACAGGAAGTCTCTGCCTGGCCAGGGTTTTTGTCCTAACTGCCGGGACTAACCTTTTACTTTAGCATGGACGGTCCCTCTAGCCCTCTATTGCCCTTGCTGGACACGGTGGGTGTTATTGCTATTTGCCATTTGACTCCCTTTAATTACTAACTAGCCTAGCTCTTTATCATGGTAATGGAGTCTTCATTTTGGGTGTGAATAGCTATTCCCATCCCTTCAGCTGTACAATATTTATCTCTTATCCTTGAAAACATTTTCCTCCTAAAGATGGTGCTGTAGTAAAAGGTGAAAAGTTGGCATAGTAATGATGAAGGATAAGTGAGTCATGCTCCCCGGTTACGGAAGAGTGCATTGGCTCAGTCACATGATTCTTCTAGGGGCACTGAATTCTTCAGGATTTTCCTAATAAGAATGAACAATAAGCTAATGAAAAGAACCACACCATTTATTTCCATTAAGCCAGACCCTACTCATGAGCAAAAAGAGGAAACGGCTTTATTCTCCCTTCACTCTTCCTAGTAAACCACTGGTTTAGCAGATCTCTATTTGGGAAAAAAGTAACCCTACCACCAAGTGTTTAAATGTTCTCCTCCTTGTTTGATCAGGTTCACAATCTAAAGTTTTTTAGGTAGGAACAATCTCCTAATGTTCCCATTCTGTGCTGTGACGCGGATTGTGTGGGTGTGAGACTTGTTAAAGCAATTTAATATACAATCTGCTATTAGCAGTATTTGGGGCTTAAATGGCAAACTTGCAATTTAAATAATAACGCTTTGAAGAATAAGTGACAATAGGGAAATCAAAGAGAATTGCCTTGAATACATTAGATAACTATCCAGTAAAGGCACTTCATTTTTTCCCTTTTAGTTGTGAAATTATTTTTTGTAATTCAAATTTATTTAGCCAGATATGAGACATTACCCAGGATACATTGCACTATGGACCTGTGGGACTGAAATTCACTAGAGTTTTTATTTGAAATTCACTGGCTTATGCACAACCTATACTCTCACACACGTGCATCTGTGCATGCTACTTTTTGTACAGTAGCTAAGAAGGTTGTTGCTAGCACCTAAAACCTTCACACTTGGCAGCTGCTGCAGGAACCATAGGCATGATAGTGCAAGTATGCATAGCACATGTGGAGGTGGTGGTCTCAAAATCAGTCCCAACTGGGCACAGAATAAACAATCAGATCAACTTTGCAGAAGAACTGTACCGAATGTGAAAGATGGTGCCTATTTTTGTGGCTTCTTTTATAGTCGACTATCTATTTCAGAGAGTTTATCTGACTGTGACTCTGTCTGTGTGTTCATCTGTCTGTCTGTCTGTTGAAGAACTCGTCCATGGTAAAAGCTAGGATTACCAATTATCATAACTTAAAGCAAGGTCAGGGTTTGGTTGTGCCAGGAAAATGGGATGTGCCTGGAATGGGATTGCTTCTCATAAAACCAAACAGACGACAATCAAAATCACCAGGCAGGTGAAAGAGGCTGGCTGGGGGTGTGCCCCCCATCCAGGACTGCCCTAGCCCAAAATTTTCCACCACTCAAGGTGCTTTTTTACGGAGGAGGTAACTGAAGCTCACAACCCCTAATTCATACAGGAACATTGCTGGTTGTTTTCCTTCACTAGGAAGTAAGGGGAAAGTGCACAGTTCGCCGCATTCCTCACTCTGGCTGGGAAGTACAGGGGGCAGATGAACCCGGATCTGCACCAGTAGGGGGAACAAGAACCCCTCCCTGCAGTGGCCATAGAGAGGCATTTCTCATCTGGCCCCAAACTGCTGCTGTAAGAATGGGCTGGGGTAGTCTTCTCTCCTCTTCCCCTGCCTTGCCTCAGAGCAATGATTTAAGGGAAGTATGGACATTTTCATTTTATTTGCCAAATAAGTGCTTCCTGGGGCTTTGAGTCCAAGGTAGCATGTCCACATTAATGGACCCTGCCTCTGACTAATTACGATGCTTCCCTGTAGCGAGGACACACAAGTTCAAATTTGTGAAACCCGGTGTTCTTAAATCGAATTTAGTAATTTTGAAATTTCCTAGTGTAGACATGGAAACTAAAAGTGAGTGCCCCAAATTAGAGATTGCTTTTGAAATAGTAATGGTATTGAAATTGTACTGTAGGTTCATTATACTCCCTATCAAGCAAGGCAGGTGATGTCCTTTGCCTGAGGACTAGGTTTTCAGAATTGATTTTTCCCATATTTTTATGGGAGAGTGTAGTGTTTTGTGCTGTTTCTCTTCTGAACACAATGCGTTCATGGCCTCAAACTGCAAAGTGTCAAGCATTCTCAAATTCTGCTGAAGTCATGCTGATGATATATGCATTTGAAATGCCTCAAGACGATTAAGGTACATCTACGCTGCACGGCTATTTTGAAATAAGCTATTCTGGAATAGTTATTCCAAAATAGCTTATTTCAAAATAGCACGTCTACACTGCAAGGAAACCTCAAAATTAGTCCAAGGCAGGCATCCCTAATGTAGACATGCTATCTCGATTTAGAGCACCAGGAGGCACTGAAGAGGAATAACTTAGAAAGGCCCTGGTGAGGGGCTATTTTGAAATAGCAGCAGTGGAGCGTCTACACACACCTTATTTTGAAATAGCTATTTTGGAATTGGCATTATTCCTCATAGAATGAGGTTTACAGATTTCGGAATAAGCCCTCCGTTATTTCGAAATTATTTTGAAATAATGGAATGGCTGTGTAGACGCTCACATTGTTATTTCGAAATAACACTAGTTATCTTGAAATAATGGGGCAGTGTAGATGCACCCTTACATGGAAGCTTGCTATTAGCATCCAGAAGGTCATAGAACTTAGCTCTTGGTTTTGCTGCCCACCTTAACCCTTTCATATCGGGAGCACATGAGAACACAGAAGTAAACAAGGAGTGAGAGAGTCAGGTATATCATGAAACAAAAGAAAAAAACAAAAAGCAACAACAACAAAAAGGAGGAGTTAGGAACAAATTGTAAATCTAGTCCTGATGAGTCCATCAGTAGTACGGTAATGGAATTCTGATGCTATATGTGTCTCATATCCGTGACACAAAAAGTAATGAGAATTTAAATCCAAATTGTCCTTTGGGTGCAAATACTACCTACTACAGCATGGTACTGAGAAATTACTTTCAGGTAATTTTTCAACCATATGGCTTGGTAAATCTGTTTCTCAGTTGTTTATTTGTGCTGTGTTTCTACTTTCATGGTCCCCCTCCTCCTCATCTTGCAGTATTTCTGGAAGCAATTGAATAAGAATACAAAAGCCGGTACTATGTCTATCCTCTCTCATGATCACTCTTGCAACAGCACCTATGTCTGTGTCCCAGTGGAAAAGGTTTGATTTTGTAGCTATCACCATGTGGCAAACACAAATCCATAGCTGAATAGTGTTTGCCATCTCTTTTTCCTTAATATGCTACTTAGCGTAAATTTGACTTCTTACAATACATTCCATATTTTGCTGTAACTTTTTATTATTCTGTTTCATTTTCAGAAAATAGAGGGCCCATTATGTTGTCAGTTATTTATGTGAGTAATTTGGTGATGAAATTGCGAATATAATTGAATTTCCTGGAAACCATGAATTCCAATGAAGCAACAATAGAAGGAGCAGAGTGATTAAGGAATTGGGATTGGTTCATTGTACATCATTACAGCAGGGGTTTTGTCGCTGGATTCCAGGCAGACGAAGTCACTGAACTATGATTATGTTTCAGAAAATAAAAGGGGACAAATATTAAAAAGCAATAAAACAAATTAGGAGATTTCTTGAGGGACGGAATTATTACACACTGACGATACTTGGCATTGTATACGTTCCAGAACTCTGGCAGTTTAAATTGCACATTCATTCAGGCACAGTTCTTACTGGAGTCAAAATCTTTATTATTTCACTGTTGCTATTACACTCCCTTTGAACTTCCAAATTGGCCATTTAAAATACAATGAGAAATCTTCATCTTCTAATAGAGACGGGTTTTTTTAAAAAAAAAAAAACACCTTGCTGTGATAAGGCAGTTCTGCCTGGAGTGCCCTCTCATGGTATGGTGTGGTATGCCATATGCACCTGCCTCACTTTCCCCTGTCATATACCCCATGGCTACCTGACAGACTTATTCTTTCCTCTGTAGTACCCATATCCTAGAAATAGAGATGCAAATTATGCAAAAGTATTCGGCAGAACTGACAAGTTGTTAGTTATGGGGGGGAGAACTGGGACTGACAGAGCAAAAAGACAGGGACAAGGAGGTGGAGCTGGGGGAGGGTAGGGCAGGTGACTGTGGGTGTTATGAGTCAGCAGTGAGTGGAGGAGGAGCCTAGGAAGGGATGTCAGCACTAGGAGCTGTAAGGAGGGAACTGGGACAGGTGGGACCAGGAGTGGGTAGGGTGGTGATTGACTGGGTGAACATGGGATTAAAGGATGTATCTTAACATCTAGGCAAAAAGGGGCTGAATTAAGGTTGCAAGGGCAACCTTAATTCAGGAATTTCATAACTTTGGAGTGTTTGGTTATGCAACATCAGTGGTGGTGTTCTAAGGAAGTTAAAATATATTAATAGAGGACAGGCCTCTTTTGTTCCACAGGAGGTGATTTAAAGGTCAGGTTCCCCCCCCCCCTTTTTTGTTGATTAGCTGGGATAGACTTTTTGCATATCTGAGCTCTCTTAAGGAAGGCTGTATTAGAATGGGTAGAGCACAGAACTGAGAAGTGCCTGTTTTTCAACAGAGGCATATAAAGGTTACTCCATAGCAATTTGGCTAGCAACCATCTCAAGGCACCATGGTGCTGTTGGTAAAGAAAGGCCGAGTTTTGCTACCTTCTTGGCGTTACCACTGCCCTGCCTTGTGGCAAAGAGAATACACTGGGGATTCCAACACACCAGCTGCTCTGTCTGTGGCACGAAAGCACTGGCTGAACTGTTAGCAGGAAAGTGACTGGCCACCGGAGTTGGCTCCAACATTAGGGGCTGCCAAGGGGGTTTGTGTGCTACCCCGCCCTTGCTTCCAGGTGCAGCTCCCATTGGCTGGGCCAGGGCAGGGGAGGAAGCATGATTTACAAGAGCCCAGCAGGTGGAAGTTGATGGGTCATGTAGTGCAGGTCTCGGCCACCGCTTCCTAGAGCTCTCCCCGAGCGCTCCCCTTGCGGCCAGGCTTGAGTTGTGGCATGTGCCTTGTGGCAAAACACAGTCTGGCCGACGCCCTGTCGCCGGCAGCCATTTTAAAATCAACAAGTGGGTTAGAAAGGACTCTAATGGCAATTTTTCCCCTTGACTTTTTCAGGTACATTTCACGTACTTTAGATGTACAATTAGCTGAAAACTGTAACGATTCAATTATTATTCTTTTTGTAATAAACAAAGCACCTTGGTAACATTCTGAGTTGACATTTTCACTGATGAAAGAGACTGCTGTTGGAATCGCCCAGGAGAAGCCCGATTCACGCTCTGGCCTACCCTGAAGACAGCCTGGGTTCGCTTCTGAATCCTGACCCAAGAGCAACATTTAATAGTCTCCCGTAGATCAGTACACACTAGGGAGCTACTGTAAGTTTGGGTGTGGTCCTCTGCACCACGAGGGAGTTCTGTGAGGCTGGGCTGATCCCACGGGATTTGTCCCCCCTCACATTGTCAAATTTCATACCCTCTGGTGAATGTTCTGACTGAGGAATGCTTGGGATAGCTCCCCAGTTGGTGTAAACCACCAAGAGTTTCTACATTTGAAGCAATCAGTGGCATTGTAGAGGGGTCATTCTCAAAAAACGTTGCTTGCAAAACCATTTTTAACTTCTGTCTGCAAGGAGCGGTGTAATAAGGATGTCAAAGCAGCTGGGAGAGCAGGTGGAATTTTGAGAAAACAGGGTGGACCTCCCTGACCCGGTACCCTCAAGACCTGACTGGTCCCAAATGAAATAATTTGCCAGACCAGGGGAGGCCCCCTGCCACTGGCTCCCAAACTCTCCACTGGATCAGTGCTGCCAGCTCACTGCCACCCCAGCCAGCATACTGCCTCCAGCCCTCCCTTCGCTAGCCTGGGCCCTGGCCTGCACTGCCAGGGAGCTCCAGCTCTGGCCACTGGGCTGTTTTGCAAAGCTGCCAGCCCTCCTGCCATTAGGATCCTGGGCTCTTTGGTCCAGAAGCATCCGTGGTCCAGTGTTGCCAGACCACAGAGCACTGGTTTTCAGCAGCACAACCTGTACTGCACCATGACAGCACAATTAATATTTGATTGTACACGGCTCCGAGACGTGGAAGGGAATCAAAATTTTCAAAAATGTCAAAGTGGTCCCAGCCACAATTATAGCCTCCTAAGCAGCAAAGGGGCTCCCAAGGACATCGCTAAAGTATAAAGGGAGTTTTAGGTCATGTTTGTCAATTCTTAGTAGGCTTGCTGGCAACAGCTAACTTTGTAGTGGTTGCATGTAATTTCTTTACATTAAGCTTGTGCTTAAGCAAAACAGCTGATTACAATTTGGGATCTGTTGTCCTTCTAATGTCTTATCTCTTAAACTTAATGGGGTTCAGCAGTTAATTATATTGAGGATAATGTGTCGGAACAGAGGACTTGCTGTATGAGATCAGGCTCTCGGTCCATTTAATGTGGTCTTACATCATGCTGTGGCCAATACCTGATGCCTCGGCGAAAGAGGAAAATGTAGTGAGTTTTGCAAAGTTGTACACACTGGGTATGATTCCTGCCTGACTGTCACGATCTCCCCCCTACAATTTATCCCTTGAAGCATGACATTTCATTAACCTTATTACTTCAGCCTGCGTAGCTAGGTATAGTAGCGGTCATACAATTATCCAGCCCTTTGAAAAAACCATGCCTGCTCATTTGAATCAATAGACCTTGCACTGAACTTTATAATCCTTTGGGGAACAGCAAGGTTAAGAGTTTAAAGCAGAATTTGCTGGCAAACTATTTTAAATAGCTAGGTATGTTATCTTGATATAGAAGTAGATTAAATAGGAGCTAGCTTGCTGTTTTTTTTTCTGTGGAGGCAATGAGGATTTTCCTGACATCTGACCTATACCAGGCTGATAAGTATTCTGTAAAGCTTCTGTAGCTGCAAGCTTGTTAGCTAATTAGTCCCTTTCATCATCTAGTATTTAGATAGGCCTGATGTTTGCACAGTTTGCAGTGTCCTTGCTACAGCTGAGATACCAAACAAGCCCATCTTTTCTACTTTCTCAGGAGGCTCTGGTTCATCCAGGAAGTGTGTATGCTGGAAAGAACCAAGTTTCTAATCAGCAAGACATAAAAGGGACAAATTTAATGGTAGCAATTGATATAGCTATTAAGGGTGTTCATATAGGGCAGGGGTGGGCAAGATACAGCCCAGGACTGGATCCGCCCATCAAGCCTTTCAATCTGGCTTGTGTCCCACCCCACTGGACCCACAGTCAAGGAGCTGGCTGCTTCATCTGCCTCTCTGCGCTGGGTGGAGGGGGGAACTTTGTGTGCTGTGAATCCCCTCCTTCACCCAAACTCCCTCTCAGATCCCATACCCTCTCCTGTGTCCCTATCCCTTACCCCAAGCTCCCTTCTGCACCCAACCTCTGTCCCAGACTCGGCACCGCCTCCATAGAAAACTGCAGCCCTTGGCCACTCACCAATATTTTGGAATGGCTCCCCCATCAAAAATGATTGCACATCCCTGATATAGGGGAACCACTACTATTGTCAGCTAACTACAATACGGTGTACAAATCATTATATATTTTGCACTGTTTGTAAGCAGAACCCAGTGAACACTGGGGGGAAAAAAGGTATCTGGTGCTCAAATGGCTCTTGGTAGTGCCCCTGGGATTTGAACAGCCATCGCTTACTTCGTGTGTTCCATTTTTTAAATGCATGGCATCCGGGTGTTTGTGTGAAAGCCAGTGTAAAATGGGTTGGGTGGTCTCTGCCCGTTTCCCAGCAGGGAGGTACCCTTGTCACAAATCACCCCTGTTGTTGTCATTCATTGTTGTCGTCAGTCTTGGCCTGGAAGTCATAGAATACTAGGACTGGAAGGGACCTTGAGAGGTCATCGAGTCCAGTCCCCTGCCCTCATGGCAGGACCAAATACTGTCTAGACCATCCCTGATAGACATTTATCGAACCTACTCTTAAATATCTCCAGAGATGGAGGTTCCACAACCTCCCTGGGCAATTTATTCCAGTGTTTGACTCCCTGATGGTTAGGAACTTTTTCCTAATGTCCAACCTAAACCTCCCTTGTTGCAGTTTAAGCCCATTGCTTCTTGTTTTATCCTCAGAGGCCAAGATGAACAAGTTTTCTCCCTCCTCCTTATGACACCCTTTTAGATACCTGAAAACTGCTATCATGTCCCCCCTCAATCTTCTCTTTTCTAAACTAAACAAACCCAGTTCTTTCAGCCTTCCTTCATAGGTCATGTTCTCTAGACCTTTCATCATTCTTGTTGCTCTTCTCTGGACCCTCTCCAATTTCTCCACATCTTTCTTGAAATGCGATGCCCAGAACTAGACACAATACTCCAACTGAGGCCTAACTAGCGCAGAGTAGAGTGGATGAATGACTTCTCGTGTCTTGCTCACAACACACCTGTTGTTGCATCCCAGAATCATGTTTGCTTTTTTTGCAACAGCATCACACTGCTGACTCATATTCAGCTTGTGGTCCACTATAACCCCTAGATCCCTTTCTGCCGTACTTCTTCCTAGACAGTCGCTTCCCATTCTGTACGTGTGAAACTGATTGTTCCTTCCTCAGTGGAGCACTTTGCATTTGTCTTTATTAAACTTCATCCTGTTTACCTCAGACCATTTCTCCAATTTGTCCAGATCCTTTTGAATTATGACCCTATCCTCCAGATTAGTCTCAATCCCTCCCAGCTTGGTATCATCTGCAAACTTAATAAGCATATTTTCTATGCCAATATCTAAATCGTTGATGAAGACATTGAAGAGAGCCAGTCCCAAAACAGACCCCTGCGGAACCCCACTTGTTATACCTTTCCAGTATAACAGTATAAGTCAAGAGCTTAACGCTCCATGAAACCTGAACTGGACGCTCACACTTTAGACATAGCCCATCCAGATCAGGGCTGAAGCAGTTTGGGGGCGAGTGCAAGGCAGAGTGCTTCTTGTGGGTCAAAACAGAGCCCAGAAGTCTCTAGGGCTTGGTCTACACTACATGGGAAGGTCGAAGTAAGAAATGCAACACCAGCTATGGAAATTATGTAGCTGGAGTTGAAGTATTTTACATCGCATTTCTGCACCATCCACGCAGCAAGAACTGATGAGAGCAAACACTATCATCTTCCCTTATTCCTAAGGAGCAGGTGTACCGGTGCAACGGGAGCACCCTTTATGGTCGGTCTACCGGGGCTATACTGCACCCGCTAAATCAAACCCCAGAAGATTGACCATGGCAGCGTCGATCTTCCATGTCATATAGACATGTAGTGGTAGCATCAATCTTCTGTGTCGTGTAGATGCGCCCTCAGGTTGTCACCAAGGAATCAGAGAGAGGATGACTTGAGGAAAAGAAGAAAAATTATGATTTGGCAAAATGGTTCTGATTTGTTCTGGGTGTAAAATGTCACTATTTCCAGTGCATTCACAGATCAAAGTGATAACAATTTGCACAGATTCAAAGTGAAAAGGACAGATTCTCAGGAGGCGTGAAGCAGCATTCAAGTCACTGGAGCTATTCCAATTCCCAGCTGCCTAGAGTCTTGATGTGTAGAAATTCGCCAAGTTAACAGTGAATTATTTCCTTGGCTTCTTTTTTTTTTTTAATGTCAAATCTCTAACCACTGGTGCAACAGCATGTCAACCTACCATCCGTGCTACACGTGGGGAGTTAATATAAAAACCTCTGAGGCAATCATCTCTCGGCAACTGATCTTCTCCATTCGAGCGAGGTGCGATGACAAGCTATGTCTGATTTCTTCATTCACATTCTTTGATTCTCTGAGGAGTCCTCTGGTCGCCAAATGGGCTTCTCACCAAGGGCCCTCCCTTCAGAGCCCTGACCTCTCGCAGATCCTCAAGGAACACCCTCTTGACTCACCTCTCCCAATGAAGCGGGGATTAACCGGCCTGCTGGGCTTTCTTCTGGGGCAGCTGCGATGGGCTGTTTTCTGAACAAGGCTGGGCTCTAACGTTGGTAGAGTTTCACAGTGGAAAGTTTCTCTGTTTCAAATAAATAGAATTACCGCGGGGAGGCTTGTCATGCTCTCCCCTGCAGTTTTTCCCTGTTGATGAGTCATTGTGGAGAAATCCACCCCACCAGGTGGAATAAAAGGAATGAGATAGCTGTAATAGTCCACGGATGCCTGGGTAGCATGGCGACCTCTGACAGGGAGTCGGCAAAACCAACACGTGAATGTGCTGCCCCGAGGCATTGCACAGCAGCAGGTAAATATCAGCCTGCATCTGACTCACCCCAGGGTCCTCCATGCTTTCACTGAGGAGCCTTCACCGATGGGTGGAAAATGTCAGCCTCTCTTCCATTTTATGCCACACAAAATAGAGCTGCTGCTGCGTCATCCCTCTTCATTGTATCTAGACACCACAATGGGGGGTGGGGTGAGTGGGAGGGGCAGTGAAACAGACTAAATTGGAAACATGAGGTTTGCACAGAGGGCTTAAAATTGCTGCACAGAAAAGCAACAACATGGTGGCAGCTAGTTACTGCCAAACGAATCAGATTCTGCCTTGCAGCTGGCATAATCATTTATAGCTGTAGGTGTAAAATGCTACCACATGAGACAGGGAGCATTTTACACCCTTTTGCACAGGTACAAGTGATTACACAAGATGAAAAGTGCTAGAGAATCAGGCCCAGGGTCTACCTGGAGCTTGGTCCAGTCTCTTACGCTGAAGAGATCCATCTCCTCTGAGGAATTGGGTTTTGCCCAAGAAAGCTCATGATACTATATATATATATATATATATATATATATATTTGTTAATCTCTAAGGGTGCGTCTACACAGCACTCTTAGCTCGAAATAAGTGATGCAAGTTGCGCTATGCAAATTGCGTTGCTTATTTCAAGTGTATTTTAAAACAACTCGCTATTCCAAAATTCCACTCAACCCTCATAGAACAAGGGTTACCGGGATGTCAGAATAAGCCTCCCATTATTTCAAAATCTATTTTGAAATAACCAGTTGCTTCCATAGATACAGAATAGCTATCTGTGGATACTTCCAGCAGTGTAGATGTACCTTAAGGTGCCACAAGACTAAGGTGCCACCGGAGTACTCATTGTTTTTAACGTAGCAAAGGGATAACACTTGCTGATTTTATGTTAAGGGAATTGCCGCTTGCTAGCCTCGTGACACAGGGTTGGAAACTTCTGTAATCTCACATGGGAAGTAGCCCCGGTCCTGGCCAGCACCCAGAGAGGAGATCTAGGGAATCACTGAATTCTG
The DNA here is from genome assembly GCA_032595735.1 of Pelochelys cantorii. Taxonomy (NCBI): domain Eukaryota; kingdom Metazoa; phylum Chordata; order Testudines; family Trionychidae; genus Pelochelys; species Pelochelys cantorii. The sequence goes on from CM064340.1 coordinate 37,253,637, forward strand.
AACGGGGTGATTTAATATCGATCACACTTTCATTTCACTCATTACTTCATTCCACAGTTGGGTTCTGAGCGTGGTCTTACACAGGATGCGCCAGCTCTCGGATGGCGTGCAGAACTAAGGGTGGCGGCCATACTGGCAGATGTGATAGGTATGTTTTAAATCCTAGCCAGGCTCTAACTCAGACAATGCCAATGTACCTGTCTCAATCCTCCCTTCGGTTTCCATTGGCTTCACCATCCTTCGCTTCATGCCCCTGAACGGTTAGGTGCTGTTGCTGGGAGTTGCCTGCATCAGAGAGCTCGCATCGAGGAGCAGCAGTCAATGATGGGTGGCTTGTTTTGAGTTTACTCACTGTACAAATGTTGCGGGGCAGAGGCTGAGTCATAAACAGTGTCAGATTCAGCAGCCACAAGCTGGCATCACTCCCTCGTGATCGAAGTGCGCAGGCACGAGATGCAGAAAAGCCAGCCATTGGCGCGTCGGCATCTTTAGCCCCAACTCTGCTCACAAGAAGTAATACCACCATCAGTGTCGTCTTCTTTCATGAAAGGCAGCCACAACATCCTGCACCTCAGTTGCTGTGTTGTGTTGCTATGTGTTGTTAAACAGCCACCCCAGAGGTAGCTGCGTTTCAGGACTGTTGGCTACAAAGAGGAAGTTCTTCCATTTATTAGTGGCTGGAGGGTGCCCAGCCTCTGCGAAAGGCAGAAAGTAGGAAGCCAGGTTCCCAGGGGTCTCAGATAACCATTGTCAGCGGACAGCGTCCCTACAGCAACAAGGGAATGCCCTAACTTGAGCTCATTGACTTTATTTACTCACATGCTAATGCAGACACTCACTAACTTTGAAAATGCTAATGTAGCCAGTTACAAACATTTGCTCCAGGCCCTCATTCATCCTAGAACTCTGCCAGGGTGCATCCATGCCATGACTAGAAACCATAGGCGTGCACAGGGGGGTGTGCCAGGTGTGCCCAGGCACACCCTAATGTCTCAAAAAAAAAAGTGGCTTTGCGTTTTAATTTAATCGCACGATACGCTCTTTTAGTTTTCAAGTATGGATTGTTGTATTATGCAATAAGCTCTAAATTGCATAATATAGATGTTGTAGAAATTTATAGAAAGCCCGCGTTTGCTCGCAGCATGTCCTTTATGATTGAGTATTCAATAAATGTTCGCCTTAAAAAAATAATAATAAAATTTCCTGGGTGCACACCCTAATTAAATGTGCTGTGCACGCCTATGCTAGAAACGCACATTTGTCTCCTATATCAAACATCTGGGGCGTGTTGATGCTTACAGATTTTGTTGGTTATATCTAGATCAACAAAGCCCATCTCACCTAGGCAGTTTGAGCCATTGCAACAACACCAGCAAAATCACAATTTCGAAATGTCTAATTTACATCCCTTTTTCGAGAAAAGGGATGTAGTTGAGACACAGTGCATACTAGGGCTTTTGCCAGAATACAAATGTAAAAAGAAAAGACATCGAAATGATGCTACTACACTGGCAAAAGTTTCTGGTCTAGCCTTGGCTGGTTCTAGAATTAATAGCCATGCTACTTAGCCTGAATTAACAAACAATCCCTGAGCTTGAGTTACAGCACAGCCGAAATCTCTAGCATAAGTACACCCCATCGTGCCTCTCAGAGCTCCTGCCTGACCAATGTACCTCTGTACCAGTCCAAAAGCAGGGCTACCCCCCAGCCCCACTCCCTAGGACACGTAGACCTTCTCCACACATAACAGAGTTACTGCTTTCACTAAACCAGTGTATCCAAGCAGTGAAACACTCCTAGCGTGGATGCAGTTAGATCACTGCTGGTATAAGTGGCATTTTTAGCAATACAACAGTACCCACCCCTGAGCTTTTCTTTTCTGAAAAAAAATCATACACCCTCCTCAAAACATTATCACTGTAAAACTTCTCAGTGTAGGCCAGGCCTTAGTGATCCTTAGGGGTGACATGCAGGGCCAAAGCGTAATTTTTTTCAGGCACAATACAAACTTGAAATAAGGGCCCCTTTCCCCACACACATACCGTGCTATGCAGGTTGGGTTAGGCACCACAGGACATCTAGGCCCCAGTAAAATATATCCTCCCGCCTCCCATGTCTGGGCCCATTTTTTCTCTCAGTCAGTCTTAGCTATGAGTACAGCTCACATGCACAGACCTCACGGATGCAATGAAGACGATGATAAGAAGTATCAGCAATGCTTACTGTCAAAACATCTCGAGCCAGGATGCAATAAAAGTATCAGCAAACACAAGGCAGCCTGGGATCGGTGCCAAACCCAGCAGCTTTTATTGGCATGGGAATGGCCCAAACATTAGTTAGTTTTGCTTTGCCTGGTTTTCAACCCCTGAGATTTGCATCTGAATGAACCAAAACATCAGATTAAATAGAGCTCAGTTGAAACCACTAAATCTAACCTGATCATGTGGAACTGCAAATTTTATGTGGCTTCTGTACAAAATCATACCTGGACTCTGGATTGTTCAAAACTTTTCCTAGATATGTGAACTTTAGCAAATCTTTCTGACAATGCTTATCTGAGTGTTGGATCTGCCAAGAAACCTGAATTTCACATGGCATTGAGTTTTGCTGTGATTATTTTAACAATTGTACCCTCAGGCCTTCTTATGCCAAAGGAAAAAAATATTTTCTCAATTGTAGTTTGGCATGACCTGTATCTGCTAGAATTGGGCTGATCTCAAGAAAGACAGCCCAGAATGGAATACAATTCAAACTTTTATTCACATCTGAAGATGGTTGAATTTTTAAACCAGATTCCTCCAAAAAAAAGCACCACAAAAGCTTAGATCACTGTTGTCCGAGAAGCCAAATGTAAATAGTGTCTGCACCTTCAGGTAACCACTTGTATAAAATTTAACATATTGTCAAAAGTTTTCATGAATTCATCTGAAAATATCTATTAAAATGTATTATCTGTTGAGTCATTTTTAATCCCAATTTCTCTATTGTTTTTCTTTAGTTCTAGAAGTTTGATTGTCCAATCAGGTGACAAAATATGGTCACACTTTTAAATGATCAATCACACCCCACAAAGAATGAATAGTAGGTATCAGTAATTTGCTGACAGTAACCCCTGGGGTGGAAATTGTTCACAGAAAGTATTTAGAAAAACTTACTAACTCTTGACTTTACAAGGAGAAAACACTCACTCTTGATTTTACAAGGAGAAAATATGCAGAGTGACTGTTGTTTTACCGAATCATCCAACCAGTTCTCTTCCTCCGACTCAAATCTCCTCATTGGCAGCACATCTCATTAGAACATTGTTCTTGGCAGTACACTTGTGATCAGGACAGAAGTGAAATAGCAGCTTGTAATTCAGCACTTCTGCTCCAAACCTTTTGTGGCTAGGGTTTCACTAGGGTTTTTTTTTCCTCTCTTGGCCTTAACTTACTGGGAGACGTGTTCACCAATGGACTGTGTCAACCAGCAGCAATTCTTCCACAAGAGTGATGAAAAAAGTATCTGACAAAATGGAATATGCTTGGTGCAGAAGAAATGGTATATGCATGTGTGTGCCTGGCTACCATGGATGGGGAGCAAGGGGGGGTGACCAATATGCCCGGGACCCTGGGGAAGGTGGGGGGGCTCTTTAGTCCCAGAGGGGGCAGGGCCTCAAGAGGATGGGGCAGGGCCCTCAGCACCACATGGACTGTGGTGACCACCCCCTTCCTGGAGTGCGCCGCATGGCACCCTCACCTCCACAGGAAGCCCTTAGAGCCTCCTGGAGCGCACTGTGCATCGCGCTCTGGTGGTGATTTAAAGGGCGTGGGGCTCTGAGCAACAGCAGGAGCCTCTGGCCCCTTTGAATTACCATGTCCCAGAGTGATTGCCCTCTCCCCGTCTTCCGCCTCCCCCTCGCTATCGGCAGGCCTGACCATGGCATAGGCCAGTGCCCCTTCTGACTGACAATTAGATTAGGACTCTGCAGCTTCGAGGTAAAATGCTCTCTGACTCACCGGTGTGACTCCTACAGCAAGCTGACAGCAGCGAGTGCACCCTGAGCCGTGTGGAGACAGCTGCCGTGCTCCTGCAGCGAGCTGACAGCCATGAGTCACCCCTCCGAACCTTTGACAAACCCAGTACTCCATGCGAGCGTCACACCGAGGAGCTGTTCCAATCCGCCACGATGGAATATCAATCCGTGTTCTGGGGCTGACATAATCTCCTTCCCTGCCCCTGTGTCCAGGTGTGTGCGTGTCTGTGTGTGAGAGAGAACATATCCAAAAACTTCTCTGTTGGCTTCTTTTGAGTGAGAAGCAAAACTACTCTTCTGACGCTGTGAAGCATTAATAATTCAATGCCACTTCTAATAAGGCAAAAGAAGGGATGTTAACCCGGTGTCCTGGTCAGATTGAGGCCTACTTTATTACACCGTGCGTATGTACTGTAGTAGGGGATATCTGGGGAAAATGGGCTTCTTAGATGGTAGGGCTTGAGGTGAAAAATAGAATTGGTAAGCAACTGTGACTGGATCCGCTTGACTTTGTGGATCTTAGTGCATGAATGGCATGTAGGTATGTAATGACATGGCAGCCATTTGCATGGGCACCTTCTCATTATTTTATAGAGCCATATAAAAATTAAATTGAATTATCTCTGTTGCTTTGTCTCTTTTAAAAAGGAAATAAAATCAGGTAGTTGTCCCTCCAGGGGTGGCCATGTTTCATGGTAGGTAATTCTATGTCTATTTATGTGTTTTAGCCCTCACCGTTATTTTATAGCTCAGGCTGCAGGTATGCATGACCATGTAGCATCAGGGTTTCCAGAATTTTGTTTGAATATTTCCAAAACTAATTGGCATTTGTAGTTGCACCATGTTCATTCATTTGCATGTGCAATTACCATAACTACCTGCCTGGTCACTCAATCATGGATTTAAGAGTAGCCATTCTAATGCAAAGGAATTTCACTACCCAATTACAGAGAGAAGGTGAGGAATTGGTAGTCATCTGCAAATTTGACACTGTTTCCCTGGGCTTGAACAAAGACATTAGCTGGATGTCATATTATAAAGCCAGTCTCCCTTGCCTTTAACACTGAATTTTCCCATCAAAAGCTAGGTATGAGGACACTTCCAGGCCATTTAATTAGCCTCATTAGCACCAGTCTTAAAACTGACAGATTCTTGTTTTAATTTTTCCTCTTTAAAATACTTGGTTTCTGTTATTTCTAGTCCAGCTCATCATCTGATGAAGTGCGTTTTGCCCACACAAGGTCATAATACTATGTACTTTTGTAAGTCTCCAGGGGTGTGTCTACACAGCACCCTGAACTTGAAATAAGCTACGCAGTTTGCGCTATGGTTTTTGTTGGAGTTGTTTTCTGGTTTCGTTGCACCATGGCAAACAGGATTATAACTCACATGGAGCTGAAAAATTCATAGAAATCATGTGCAAAGGCTGTGGGGTTGAGCGATTTAGCTGCAATTCAGTATTAATGATTTTTCTTGTTTTAAATGGATGCCACACCATTACATTGGGGCTCACATAACCATTTCACCATTTAAGATTTTTGTTTTCATTAATATTTGTTCTTTTATTACAAATTCCAGTTGTGTTTGGTTTGTTCCATCATTGCCCCTCTGAGGCAGGGATTAAATAATGACTTTTATTTGTGTGCACAAATGCTGGCTGATTAGAGAGAGAACATCTCTCCAGGTGCCGATAGGGACCCTTAAAACACCAGTTCCTCCTAGAGCTGCCATCATTCCAGAACAAGGGGTGGAATTTGAGAAAGGGGATCAGGCTTTAGGAGGGACCTATATTTGTAAGGGCCGCAGAGGCTCGGAGGCTCAGGGGAGACACTGAACAGAGTCTCAGCAAGCAGGCCCTCTGATGGGGGGCAAAAAATGGGGCAGTTGCCCCAGTGATTCAAAGGGGCCCGGAGCTCCGGCTGCCAGAGCCCCAGACTCTTTAAATTGCTGACACAGCACCATGCTGCATGCCCGTGCCATTCTGAGGGTAGCTGGCTGCCCCTGCCCTGCCCCGCCCCTTCTTCCCAAGGCCACACCCCTTTTGGGAGCACGGAGCCATCCCCCCAACCTTGCCTGTGGAGTCTATCAGCTACCCTGTCAGCAAGTAACACCGGCCTTTCCACGTGCTGACTGACACTGGATTGCTTACAGCATGCGGAGATGGTTTGGATTCTAATTCAGCTCACTGGCTCCCTTTTGTACACCTAGTGTGTACATATGAACTTTTCATGTGTTCTGTTTTCTTGCAACATCTGTTTGCCTATCTCTATGCCGTAAAGATATCCAGAAATATTTCTGTGTTAACATCTGGACAATACAATGATTCTATAGATGCTTTAGCAGCTATTGACGTGATGAGTCCATAGGAGGGTTCCTGGGATACTAGATCTGTGAGCTCTCCTCATTGTATACACCAAATCCATTTGCCTGGGCTAGTTTGAGATTGTGCAGGAGATGAGAATCTAGGACCTTTAGAACCCTTGCAAGCAAAGAATCAATGATTTTGTGTTACGGCGGAAAGAACCTTCTGTAGCTTTCGGTTCCAAATGAAATCCCTCCCATGGCTGAAAGGAACCCCTCAAAGCACCCGAGTCTTGTATAGTTAGTCTATAGTGTTATGAACATTACATTATCTAATATATTTGTGATAGGACTGACTCTATAGGTCCCGTTCTCCTCTGTCAGCCCAGGTTCTACGGCAGTGGAACTCTGCTGATGTCAGTGGAGTTACTCTCAGTTTACAACAGTTAAGAGGGGACGTGAGACCTAGAGACATGAAACATTTGGAGTCTAACCTGTGCACAATGCATGGCAAATCCCGCGGTCAAACTGCAACTGAACTCACTTTGCAGCATCTGAGCTGACCCAATCTCATGCCTGCCTGAGTTTTCCCTGAGCCTTAGTGGATTTTTAGCAGACTCTCGCTCATGTCTCTGTTCTTTGCCTTCAGCTGTTTATAACCGTGAACAAGACAGAGGTTCTTATGGGCTTGAGATTTTCTCTGAGATGGAAACAATTAAAGGCTTCCAGACTGAATCCCAGAAGGCACACAAGATAGGAATCCGGCCTTTGATCCGTTTCTCTTTATTGTTCTTGCAGCTGTAAGGCCTGTGGAGGGTTTAAGTTTCTTTTGCAGCGGCAAAGAAATTAACCAAATCAATAGTAATGACGCTTCGCTTTGCTGTCTTTGTGTGTGGCTGTAGCAGTGTGCAGAGTTGCTTCTATACAACCAGTTCTGCTTGTCTAAAGACTAGTGCTTGTTTGCAACTTGAAGGCTGTAGCCAGAACTCACTGACTGGCAGCTGGTGACACAGGCAGGAACTTACACAAGCTTGTTGTTTGAACTCGGATCTCTAATATGGCAGACATCTCTCTCCAGCCACCATGGGCGTGTCTACACTGCAATTAAAACCTTGTGGCTGGCCCATGGCAGCTGACTCTGACTCATGCAGTTTGGGCGAAGGGGCTGCTTAATTCACGGTGGGACTGGAACTTGGACTCCAAGGTCCTGTGAGGTGGGAGGACATTGGACACAGGCTGGAGTCAAAGTTTTTACAGTGACAGTGCAAGTAAACAGCTCCTTACTCCAAACCCCGCACACCTGAGTCAGCTGCCATGGGCCAGCTGCAGGTTTTAAATTGCAGTGTGGCCATATCCCATCTCTCTGAAAAATCTGCCAAGTCCTAGGTACTCAGCTTTGTATAAAATGGAGTGACTGAGCTACTTGGATCTGTGATCTCCTCCTTCTCAGTCTGCAGAGGATAACAGCCCACTTCTCATGGAGTTAGTGTGTCAGCTCCTGTGGCATGGGGTTGGGCTGCAGTGCTGAAGTTTTAGGGCCAAAGCCTTCATAATACTGTGGGGTGAAGTGATTTTGTTGAACTTCTTTTTTTCTTCAATAGAAAACACTTGCACTCGACAAACGTATTCAATGAATGTTGCTGAGACAGCAAAGGCAAGCGCTCCAAGGCCAGAATTAAGGATGTTTTTGAAACGTTAATTGTGCCTCCTTGTGCATGTACATTATGATACAGTCTCTGGCTCCATGATTACAGATTGTTTTCCCCACAGGATGCTAGTTAGTGCACATGGAATGAGGCAGCTGTTCAATATGTCTGTCTCTCCTCTTTATATAGTGTGTGGTGCTCACCCTTTTACTGCATGTGGCCCAAACTGTGCACTGAATACAGAGTTATAATTCCCTCACTGGCTTTCCTGTGGCATTTTGTGTGAGCCTGCTTGGACACAGAGGCACATGCAGACTGGGTGTGTCAGATTGCCAGAAGAAGTCAGGAAGAGAATATAAGACTGACTGAGGCAGTGATTTTCTGGTGTAGACACAGTACAATCTGGTTTATGTCTTTCTCTCTGTTCAGGAAATTTGCAAAGAGGCGAAAAGGGCTACAGCCAAGGAATGCATTGTTTGCACTAGCTCATGACAACTATGTTTGCGGTCCTGATGTAAAATGCTTCATATGTCTAGGTCAGTATTTCTCAAAGTGGTCTGCGGATCCACGCTGAGAAAGCTGGTAACTGGCCGTGCCGCTGTGTTTATTTACCGGCTCTGCAGCCACGGAGTCTCATGGCTCCCATTGGCTCTGATTCGCTATTTGCCCCCAAGGGGAGCTGCGGGAAGCTCCACATGCCCACGGATAACACAAGCATTTCCCTGTCTCTTTGCAGGCATGTTCCAGCTCCTACCCTCTGAGCCCTGGTCTCCACTAGGGAGCTATTTCAAAATAACTCCCCTTATTTCAAATAGCAAGTGGAGCGTCCACAAGACCAATCCTGTTGTTTCAAAATAAGGGGCTGGTTATTTTGAAATAATAACTCCTGCTTTCCACGAGGACTAATGCTTATTTGGAAATAGTTATTTTGAAATAGCCGTAGCGTGGATGCTCCACTGCTATTTTGAAATAACCGCTCCTCAGAGTCATTCAAAGTAATTACTCCCCAGTGCTTCCTGGGGCTCTAAGTCAAGGCAGCATGTCCACATTAATGGAACCTGATTCATTTCAAGGCTTTCTCTTAGTGTGGACACACTATTTTGAAATACAGGTTGAAACTCCCTAAACTGGGACTCCGTGGTCCGGCACGAACGTTGTAGAATCCCACAGTCCCAGTGGACGGCCAGCAGTAGGGAGCCCTGCGGGACCAGCAGGGCAGCAGATTACGAGCAGCAAATTGTCGGCAGGGCCACCCAGTGCATGGCAACGAGGCTGCCCAGCGGGGCAGAGAGACCTGGCGGTGCTGTGTGGTGCTGCCACGGCAGTGGCCCAGTGGGGTCCAGAGCAGTGGTGCATGGCTGCCAGGGGGCCCCAGAGTGGTGGCTCATGGCTGCTGGGGTGGGGAGGGAACCGAGAACCGTGGTGCACAGCTGCCTGGGGGCATTGGCAGGGCAACGGAGCCTGTCACAAGTTGGGAGCCAGCCAGGAGACCAGTGGGCCAGGCCAGAGCTTGGGGGATCACTGGTAGGGCCACCAGAAATGATCTCCCCGGGTCCGGCAAAATCCCTCATCCGGGACCCGTCAGGCCCCAAGAGTGCCAGACCAGGGAGGTCCAACCTGGAGTCATTTCAGTTGTTGTTTCAAAATAATTTATTTAGAAATAATTTCCTAGTGTAGACAGGCCCTGAGCATCCAGCCCCTGCTCACTCTCCCTATTGTTAGATTCACTGCCCCCAAGGAACAGTGCACCCCTGTTTACCAGCTCCACATCAGCTCGCTGCTCCACTGACCATGAAGCACTTAGATACGTTTGTCAAGCAAACGTGTCTGCATTTCTGTAACAAGGAAGAGAGCGTCTAGAAAGAGTGAGCAGGAACATTGGAAACAAAATTCAATCACAACCCACAGTCTCAAGCCTAGAGCTAATTAACAAAATAGTCCCCGTTTGGTGGAGCACTGCTCTCCCAAAGATCCTTACAGCAATTTACAGCTAGGTTGTCTGTGACCCTCCATTCATGAAAACACACTGTCCGCTTGCCTCCTCTATGGAGGGCCCCATGTGCCTGCTTGTCCCCCTAGGGCTGTTCAAACCAGTCATTTGTTCTTATTCAAAACCAGGGCACGCTCCTGCTGCTGGCTTTGTCTGTCGATCTCCTTCCTCTCTTATTGATTTTGCAATCTCTTGATTAAGCTGTGGCTCAGGGTGCAAATATTGCATACTGCATTGTGAGGTGTGCAATCGACAGTATTCAAATCACCAGACAAGGTTATAAGTGCATGTTACCCCTTTCCGGAAGAGAATCTATGTGAGGCATGCCACTGTAACCCCCACACCTAGGGTATGTCTAGACTACATGCCTCTGGCGACAGAGGCATATAGATTAGGCTACCCGGCATAGGAAAATGAAGCGGCGATTTAAATAATTGCCGCTTCATTTAAATTTAAATGGCTGCCGAGCTGAGCCGATCAGCTGTTTGTCGGCTCAGCGCGGTAGTCTGGACGCTCCGCGGTCGACATCAAAGGCATTTGTCGACCTCCCTGGTATGCCTCGTGGGATGAGGTTTACCGGGGAGGTCAACAAATGCTATTGATGTCGACCGCGGAGCGTCCAGACTACCGCGCTGAGCCGACAAACAGCTGATCGGCTCAGCTCGGCAGCCATTTAAATTTAAACGAAGCGGCAATTATTTAAATCGCCGCTTCATTTTCCTATGCCGGGTAGCCTAATCTACATGCCTCTGTCGCCAGAGGCATGTAGTCTAGACATACCCTTAGTGTGGTTCGCTGTTCCATGTAGTGGCACTTAGACCCCTTACATCGAGAGATAAGAACAAGGGAGCTCTAGAGCCTGAGCTCAGCACCCACTGGCTTTGTAGATCAAGGTGTAGCAGCTCCTACACTAAGTGCCAGAAGTACCAGGTTCAAATCCACCCAGTGACAATTACACCATCTCTGGGTAACCTGCCTCAACTTCAAGGCTTTAAGAACTTAATTTCCACTGCAGATCCATCACACCTGGAATATTATCTTTGCGTACCTTTGAAATGATTGTGATGGCTACTGAATCTTGGTAGAAACTGTACAGCCTGCCCTTTGGAGAAGTAATAGGTACCTATCTGACCCAGGGGATCACTGTAAAACCCCATGCACCCTCTTTACCAGTTAGGTCACATAAGTTCCAGCTGTCTCTCCCGCTCCCACTCCTGTCATGGGGTTGTATCAGGGCATGTCTGCTTTAAAGTTGCACCAGAGCAAAGTAGCTTGCGGAGGGCCCCAGAATCAGTGGATGGGGGAGGGAAGAGTGCAGAAAGACGGCAAAAAGCCATCTGTGCTGCTCCCTCTCCTTGTACAAAGTTCAACTTGGCCGCAACCCAGTATGTGACCTTGAGTAAATGACTTACTCTCAGGCTGTGTCTACACAACAAAGAAAAGTTGGAAAAAAATATGCAATTTGCATACCACAATTTACATATCATTTTCCGCTTTTCTTTCAGAAGAGGCTTTTCCGAAATTTGGCACGTCTACGTGGCACCAAATTTCAGAAAAACCTCCTCTTTCGGCACACCCCTTCTTCCTCATACAATGAAGTTTACAGGGATGGCGAAAGAACACGTTCGCTTTTCTGAATTTTTTTTCAGAAAAGTGGACACGTTCATTGGATGTGGCATAGCTGCAGTGTGGATGTAGCCTCGCCCTCCTGATCTGTAAAATGGGCATAACCCCCTTCCCTCTTTCAAGGGTATATCATGAGGTCTAGCTCCCGGATGCACTTCTTGGCCCTTGGCTGTAAACTATCTCAGAGATCACTTCCTAATAACACATACACTGTCAGTCATGGGGGCAGAGGGTGAGGAGAACGACATGCCTTGCCCACCAATACCTAGGTACTGTGGGATTGAAGCCATGAAAGTAGGGCCAGAGTGAAGCTCTTTCCCAACCTGCTGTTACAACTAATGACACGAGAGAGGGCCTAATCTGCCAATAACATTACAAAAATGTACTACCACCTGCCTGCAACCTGCTCACCTGCCCTTTGCCAAAGGGCATCCTGGCAATGGAAAAAGCCCAGTGCTTTCCTTTACCAATGTAAAAGGTTCCTTGCAATGGGTGAGGGGCTGAGCAAGAGTTTATGCTGCTGGAGTGGGCCTGCAGTATGCTATACCCGTCTTTCCTTCCATCTCCCTGCATCACAGGAATTTTTCCTTCCTGAGCAGTAAAGCTCATGCTCAGATTACTGAGTGGTCTCCTGCTGAATGGGAACAAATCTGCATGGGCTCAGTCTTTTAGAGGTATATCCTGGGTGATATGTTGGGCTGAGAGGCTGTCTCAGGACCCAGCTCACAACCTAGCAGAGCAGTAGGACAGAGGAGAAAAAAATTCTCTGTGTGGAGACTCTGTGCCCCTGGAGGCTCACCCTATTGGACCCTTAAGGTGGGATCTTTACCACAGATGTGGCAGAGCTGAAAGATAATGCTTAGTCCTGTGATTTTCTATTCTAGGCCTTTCCTGCCTATCTCACACCCTGTCCCCTGATCGGGGAAGGTTCCCCAGACCCATTCAGAGTTCTCTTTGAGGTCCGGAGGAGTGAGAGAGATGCAAGAAGCATCCAAATCTCCATTCTGTGTAGAAGGGAAAGGCAAGAGCCCAAGAGTCTGTGCATGACTTAGGATGTTTATCAGGTCCCATGAGACTACCATATATCCTCACTATGGCTTCTATTCCGGCCTAGGCTCCATATGCTTCTCCTAGCTCCTTTAATGGAGGGGCCAAGTGTGTCTGCATTGGAGAGGCATGGTTTAGAGAGCGACAAAGTCTGCCTTCAGACATAGAGTTCAGAGAAAAGGTTCCAATTCCACAGGAAAATATTGCTAAAGTTGAGCGAGTTTTCCAGCATCCAGAGATGTTTGGGATGAGTCAGGCAGCAAGACGGTACAAAACTCAGTAGGAGACTGTCAATCCCAAAGTATCTCAATTTCTTAAGGTCTCTGGAAGAGTCACACCTGTTGTTTCCCAAGTTCTCTTGCCAGTGTAGGCCTGGCATGCAGAAACAGTGCATAGTTGTATAGGCAAACTTCCTAACAGGAAAGGAGAATAGAAGCCTAAGCATCAGTTTCTTCTCCTACTCCTCATACATGTGACTTCCATTAGTGTGAATGGCAGTGGCACATGTGTAGGGAGAGAATGGACCTTGTTGTTGATTTAGGCTCTGTAGGAACCTGAGTTTCCATGGTGATATCTCACATCCTTGGCCTAGCATGCTTAGTGGAGGGCACAAAGAAGGTGCCCACTTATTTCTTTGTTTTGCTTTTTTTAAAACCACGATAATGCATTTTCTCCAGCAAAAGAGAGACATGTTTCCCAGGCAAAAGAAGCATTCAGACCTTTTAAGTATTGGGCTGGTTTCAAGGTCGAGCTCCGTCTTCCACCTTGGTACGTGTGAGTTGGTGGTTATCTCCTTCTGCAATCTGAAGTCAGAATACAACGTGTGTCCATGTCCAGAGACAACTTTTCCTTGCCCAGTCAGTGCCATCCTTGCTGAAGAGGCATGGTGCTGAACTGACTTATGAAATGCCACATCGGCTCTTTACTGCCCCTTATCAAAGTTAAAATAACATGCGGGATAGCACACTCCTAGCTCTGTTAGAAAGATCTACAGGTGTGCACCTCCCCCCAGAAACATAGTTGGTTGCAATTCTGCTGCACTGAAGTCCTTTCTCAGTGAGAGAGCTGGCTAAATATATTGAATTTGACTTGAGAACTGCATTTTGTTTGCCTCTTGGTTTCGCTCATGTGGTCATGCCGGTTCCGAGAGTCCCTCAGCTTGTGGCCATACTATTTGACCAGACAAAGCCAGTAACATAGTTTGTCTTGGGCAACTCAAAAGAAACCTGCTGTTCCAGTACTGAAGACGGGTTGACCTTTGCCCCCAAATCAGGAAACTCCTGCCTCACGAGCTGTGTCAGAGTGCCCTTTGAAGTGAGAGGGCTCATGACTCTGGACAGTTGCCCCTCATGACAAAACGTTGTTCAGTTTTTCCCCTTCACCAAGGCTACGTCTAGACTATGTCACCACAGGGATGTAGATTAGGCACATCGAAATTGCTAATGAAGCAGGGATTGAAATATCCTGCGCTTCATTAGCATAATCCTGTCCGCCACTTTTTTCGAAACGGAACTTTTTTTGAAAAAAAAAAAAAGGCAGTCTAGATGCAGATCTGTCAAAAATAAACCCTTTTTCGACAGATCCTGTATTCCTCAAAAAATGAGGTTTACAGGATCTGTCGAAAAAGGGTTTATTTTCAACAGATCCGAGTCTAGACTGCTGTTTTTTTCGAAAAAGCTCCATTTAGGAAAAAAGCGGCGGACATGTTTATGTTAATGAAGAATGGGATATTTCAATCCCTGCTTCATTAGCAATTTCAATGTGCCTAATCTACACCCTTCTGTTGACAGAAAGGTGTAGTCTAGACACACCCCAACAGAGAACTGTGTTCACATTAGAAACAAATGCAGAGGAGGAAACACATTAACTACAATAATACATTGTTTACTCCCATCCTGTCAATGAGAGTTTTGAGTCCAGAAGAAACATGAAGGAACATAGCTTATAAGTGGAGGCCAAAGGGTTGGATACTTCACAGAAAGGTTATTTTCCTATTCCTTCCACTTTTAACCCACTCCAGAATTCCCTCACTTCCTCATCTCCGCCACTCCCCCCCGCCCTCTCAGCCTTTTCAATATCTTTCTGAATGACAGCAGTAAGAATAACAATAAAAAAAAACTGTGACAGAATTTCATGCTCATCTCCTCTGAAGCAGGTTCCAGTCAGCCACTTTGATGGCTGCAGTATCTGCAGATGGTTTATAGATGTGCCAGGAAAACAAGGGAATCTCACAACCTGGCAGTATTAAACACAAATTCCCTGAAGTGTCCTGTGAGATAGGTAAAGCAAATGTGAGAGCAGGTTAAAACAGAACCAAGTATAGAAGTTTCTGAATGACAATCAGAAGAATTTTTTTGCAAAAAAAGTTTCAATTGTTCAGTTAGGTCTATTAAGTACCGATTTTATATCCCATCAAATGACAAGCTAGCCAGGTGCAGCAGTGTTTGTCTGGGTTCACTGAGGAAATCAATGGCAGGAAGGAAGAGGACACACCAGTTATTCATTCTCCACATACGGCTCTAGATACTGCACCATGCTGGTGCTTGACCAGAACATTTATTTTAAGGAAATTCCCACTCCCTTGTGGTGGTGGCTTGTTTTTCACAATATCCAAGGGAGCAGATGGCAGGATGGATTAGAACTGTTACAGGGAAGAGGGAGATAAATTATTCTCCTTAACCTCTTGTGATAGGGCTTACATTGCAGCAGGAGAGGTTTAGGTTGGACATTAGGAAAAGCTTCCTGTCAGGGTGGTTAAACACTGGAATAAATGGCTGAGGGAGGTTACGGAATCTCCATCATTGGAGATTTTTAAGAGCAGGTTAGACAGACGCATGTCAGGGACGATCTAGATGGTGCTTGGTCCTGCCTGAATTCAGGGGACTGGACTCAATGACCCCTTGAGGTTCCTTCCAGTTCTAGTATTCTCCAAGCGTACAGCCCTGTTCTAGTGCCACAGACATCGCTTGCAAAATTCCCTCTGATTCCATTAGGAACAGAATTTGACCCTTATGATCTGCTATATATCTAAGGGTACGTCTACACTAGCTCCCTAGTTCGAACTAGGGAGGCTAATGAGGGTGACCAAAATTGCTAATGAAGCGCGGGATTTAAATATCCTGCGCTTGATTAGCATATTCCCGGTCGGTCGACATTTTGGAAACTGACTAGCCCAAAGTAACTGGGCTAGTCAGTAACTCCACGAGGAGTAACAGTTAATTAGAACTAAGGGGTTTATCTTGGAATCCCGCTTCTCTGCCGCGTGTAGTTGCGGGCAGTTACTTCGGGCTAGTCAGTTTCCAAAAAGGCGACCGGCCGGGAATATGCTAATCAAGCACGGGATATTTAAATCCTGCGCTTCATTAGCAATTTCGGTCGCCCACATTTGCATCCCTATTTCGAACTAGGGGGCTAGTGTAGACGTACCCCAAGAGAGTTTGTCTGTCTGTGTGTCTGTGCTGGGTAAATCCTCTAGTCTATAATATTTAAAAAATGCTGCTAGTGGAGGTTAGCAGTTGGCAATTAACTATTCCAAGGTTGGGGGACTTTTCCGTTTTGTGTTGGCAACTGATTTTCTTCACCTGGGCACAGAATACCCCAGAAATTGCTCCAATTACATACTAATCACTAATTCTTCAGTGTTGCCCGAGGAAGCCAAGCCAGCAAAACTTACTGAAGATGGAAGCAGCTTCTCTGTGTTAGTGTATGAAGAGATCATGACTGAGAATAGGATGATAAAAGCCTCCGCAAAGTAAATGCTTGCTTGGGGCTTGAGTACATGTGGCGTGTGAAATCCGTTAGTGAGACAGGCTCAGAAGATGGAGGATTTAATGACACCACAGGAAAATCCTCCTTTTCTTCTTGTATGATTCTTTCTTGTGAGATTGCCTGGTAAAGAATAACACATCTTGCACCGAGGAGTTAATAGTCACTTTTCAAAATCCTTGCAAAGGAGCAGATACGAGGTGTGAGCTTGAAACCCGCAGGGGGCGAGTTTTTTCAACCTTTGTGGGATTGATTAATCAGAAACTCTCTTCTGTCACTGGCTACTAATCTTTTATCTCTTGGGCAAAGTCTGCCACAATTTCCAGAGACATAGAAATCTACTCCGGGGAAAAAAAAGAAAGGTTTCAGGATACTTAAAGCAAAATTTCAGGACACTTGCATGAGAGAGGAACACGTATAGGAGCTGATCTGAGGAGCCCTGTCAACCATCAGCCTGGAACTGTGGGTGCTGGTCAAGAGATAGGCAAGTGTACTCAGAACTCCACAGAACCATCAACCATTCCTCTCTGCAGAGAAGGGACACAACACTCGCCTGTGCTAGCAGACTGTTCGTGACTAGGGCCCTACCAAATTCACAGCTGTGAAAAATATATCACAGGTGGGGTCTCCCCTGTGAAATCTGACTCATGTGAGGGCAGGGACACGGCTGTGGATGCCTACCGTATGCCAGGCTCCAGATGCTATTCTCAGCTGAGGTGGCGAAGGACTGGAACTTCCTCTTTCCATGCCGGGGTGGCTCATGGGGCTGGATCAGACCCATCTCCTGGAATTTCTCCAGGCATTCTCTTCTCTGGGTTTGGCTCTCCGGCAGCACTACATGACCTGTGAAGCCACAGCGTCTCCCCTCTGGTCAAGCCGTTGCCATGCATCAGAGGAATTCCAGGGCTGCCGTGCATCATGGGACATGTAATTTTGCCAAAGAGCCTGGTTTAAATCTTTGAGTGCTCATTTTTCCGCACATATTCCAATACTCCACTGATAAGAGACTCTTTTGTGCAAGCATTCCTCTAATGGACACACTGATTTTCTGTCCAAAACCACTTTTGGTGAAATATTTTCAACCAGCCCTTCTCTCCGTGGTCTATAAAGGGAAGGTTTTTCTTCCCTCCCCATGAAGCGCTCCTCTGCATCTAGCATGCAAATGGAAACATCGCCAAGGAACAGGGTTTTTCTCAGTATTCAGATTTGGATATCCAATGCTGTGGATGCTGCTGGAAAATGATGCTGGTAATTCCCAAAGTCTTTCTCGTAAGCATACCTCCAGCAGACATGCGTATGTATTGGGAGGGAAAATGTCCTCTACAGACTGTGCATTTCAACTTCCAGACACTACCCAAAGCATCTGTGAGGCACATTCGAAATGACTGTTCAGAACCATATAATATTTGATAACACTGTGTGATCTACAGTATTTGGATTCAGATGGCTCTGGATGCGGATGTGCTTTGGAGTCTGTCTCCCTCCCTGGAGCTATGGGAAGAGTGGCAGAATCTGTAGGCTGTAGGCCTTGCTGTTGCCCTAGGCATGTTAATAGCATCAGCTAGGGTTGTCAAGACCATTTTTTTAAAAATTAATCATAAATAATTGTGCAATTTAAAAAAATGTGACTAATCACACAATTATTCACTCTGTTCAGAACAAAATACCTTTTATGTAAATATTTTGGATGTTTTCTACATTTTCAAATATATTTGTTTCAATTACAGCCC
Organism: Pelochelys cantorii; assembly: GCA_032595735.1. Classification (NCBI taxonomy): domain Eukaryota; kingdom Metazoa; phylum Chordata; order Testudines; family Trionychidae; genus Pelochelys; species Pelochelys cantorii. The sequence goes on from CM064340.1 coordinate 37,271,757, forward strand.
AGAATACGAAGTGTACAGTGCTCACTCGATATTTATTCTTGATTACAGATATTTACACTGTAAAAACCAAAAGCAATTGCATTTTTTTAATTCAATGAAGACAGGTACCATAGTGCAATTTCTTGATCATGGAAAAAAGTCTCAGAGGAGGTAGCCGTGTTAGTCTGTAACTTTAAAAACAACAAGTAGTTCTGTGGTACAAAAGCTCATGATTCTATATAGTTTTGTTAATGTGTCCGTGCTGCAGGACTACTCATCGTTTTTATCATGAACATTGAACTTACAGATGTAAAATGATGTGCCAAGAATAACTGCAATCAAAAATAAAATGACTGAAAACTTTAGAACCTATACATCCACTGAGTCCTACTTCCTGTGCAGACAATTGCTAACAAAAGCAAGTTTCTTTACATTTACAGGAGAGAAAGCTTCCAGCTTCTTGTTTTCATTGTCCCCTGAAAGTGAGAACAGACATTCGCATGGCACTATTGTAGCTGGTATCGCAAGTTATTCACGTGCCAGATGAGCTAAAGATTCCTATAATCCCTTCATGCTTCAATTAGCATTCTAGGGGACATGTGTCCACACTGATGATGGGTTCTGGTGGACAACATTCCAAACCAACGTGGAATGTTCATTTTCATCATCTAAGTCAGATGCCACCGGCAGAGGGCTGACTTTCTTTTTTGGTGGTTCACATTCTCTGGTTTCCACATCAGATTGTTGCTCCTTTAAGACTTCTGAAAACAGGTTCCACACTTCATGCCTCTCAGATTTTGGAAGGCACTTATGATTCTAACACCTTAGCTTGAGTGTGGTGGCTATTTTTAGCAATCTTACATAGGTACCTCCTTTGGGTTTGTCAAATCTTCACTGAAAGTGTTCTTAAAATGAACCTATGCTGGGTCCTCATCCCGGAATGCTATAAGAGAATGGAGGTAAAACAGAGCAAGAGACAGACAAATGCCCCCCAAGGAATTCAGTCAGAAATTTAATTAATGCCATCTTTTTTTTAATGAGCCTCATTAGCATGGAAGCATGTCCTCTGGAATGGAGACTAAAGCATCCTTGTTTTGCTTCTGAGTGCTGCTCTGGAACCAAAAACCCCTACATTTGTAAGTTGCGCTTTCATAATAAAGAGACTGGACTGCAGCGCTTGGAGGAAGCAAACTGAAAAATACTATTTTTTGGCTTGTCATTTTTGCAGTCCAAATATTTGTAATAAAAACAATGTGTAGTAAGCACTGTACACTTTGTATTCTGTATTTTAGTTGAAATCAATATATTTGAAAAAACAAAAAAAAATCCAAAATATTTATAAATTTCAGCTGGTATTCTGTTATTTAACAGTGCAATTAAACCTGTGATTAATTGTAATGATTGTTTTAATCGTGATTAATTTTTTGGAGTTAATTGCATGAGTGAACAGCAATTAATTGACAGCCCTAGTATGAACCAAAATTGGCCTAGCCTTGGCAAAATAGTAATGTGTTTGTTAATCAAGTAAGCATATTTCCTGACTGAAGAGGATAGGGCAAGAACACATTGGCCTTTCCAGTAGCTATGTAGACAATTTCCTAAGAGACGGTAAAGGGATATACAGACCCCTTGTGAGGGGCATAATGGATGAGGAAGCTTTATAGCAGGGGCAAAGTACAGGATAAGAAACTAAAGCATACAGAAAGTAATGCATAACTTGTTTCTAGCAGTGTATAAAAGGAGAAGTCATAGGAGTGGAACAGCCAAGAGGCAGCAGTTTGGAGCATCAGAAGGGGGGGCACCTTTTACCAGTCATAAGGACAAACAGTCGGGGGGGGCAGAGAGGAGAGTGAGAGGGGGGTTGGAATTTAGGGGGTAAGATGTGGTCCAGGAGCAGGGCTTGAGGGGAACAGGCAGGGTAGGGACATGGTACAGGTGCTGGTACCTCCCCATACCCTATTTTTAGGTAGCTTCCAGTGCTCTTGCAGCATCTTGGTACTCTGTGTGACTGAACCTTTACCTTGTCACATGTACACGTGTTAGCAACCCTGTGACCTCTGGACAGGGCGCTAGTACCCTGATTTGCTGGCAGTAAACATGGAAGAGCACCTTAGCCAGTGTGCTGAGTCTGTGGTCTGCTCCATCTGCAAGCTACACTCTGTGCTGGTGCTGAGTATGTGAAAGAACCCCGGACCAGCAGCAGGAACAGCTCAGCAATGCCTTCCTACCTCGTTTTTGTGTTTCACTTCTCTTTAAGCAAACCAGAAGCAGGAGACCAGCCCAGAGGGTCACCTAGCCTACGAGGTGACAAAGCTGCATTCAAATGACACACTCACAGCATTGAGGGAGCGCTCCATTAAAAGAGAAAAAGTGCTTTCCAGTTAGCTAGCTCTTAATTGGTGTTAGAAATAGATCTTCAAGGTCAGTGACATTCTCCATCTCTCTGGAAGATACAGCTCGCTTGATGTTCTAAGGCACTTGAATCTCCTTGGGTTACATGGGACTAAATTAGAAGGATAATTTTCTTACACATTATATAAGAGAAAGCAGCATATCACAGCTGCAAGTCGTGTCCCCTAATGCACAGTTGAAAAGCACTCGCATAACAGAGTGAGGGCACTAAATCAGAACCTGAATAAAGTGTTCAACATGGAACCTTAATCATCATCATGCTAATAAATAGTGCACGGGTAGGTTTCGAGATGGTGAGCTATTGAATTAATTGGGGGGGGGGCCGTTAATCAGATGAAAAGCTCATTAGGCGAGTACAGAGGCCTGTAAGGGTTGCAACTACAAAGACAGCCTCGGTAGAGTTAAATTATCTTCATCCGTCTGTATTTTCTGAGCCTACTTTATTCAGCAGTACAGCACCAATACGTGGATTCATGGGGTGGAGTCGGTGGTGGGAGTTCAAGGCTCACATCCAAGGGAGCCGGCAAAGCAGTCAAACCTAATTTTACCCATAATCAGGGCTTGCCAAGCAGCGGCGAGCCCCGGTCGCCAGCTGCACAGAAGCGCACGCTGCGCAGCTGCACCGGGCTAAAATCTACTTGCCCTGGGCGAGTAGATTGCCTGATTTGTCAAGCCCTGCTCATAATTATGTGCATTATGAGTTTGATACCTGGACCGATATAAACATTTATATTCCTATCAGGTCAGTTATTTGCTGATGGTCTTTTTTTTTTTCCAAGCTACTGTAAAAATGAGGAATTGCAGCTCTTTCTTCAAATCTGTAATTATCTCCACTAATGGCTGATTAATTTTATCTATGACATGTAATGGGAGTGTTGGAAAGACTAATTTTACTCTTGGCTTTAGTTACCTGACTCAGCCTGGTGAGAGAAATGCTCGAGAGTATAACTGAGCATTTAATTAGTGTAGTTTGCAGTGTGGGTCTGTGTTCAGAAGATGAGGATTAGGAACTGGAAGGATCTTGGATTCAGAAGCAACTTGGGGCCAAATTTTCAAAAATTGCCACCTAAGCTGCATCTCTGCTTTTTTTTTTTTTTTTCATGTATCTGTGAAATGTGCATTCATGGGGTGACAATCAAGCAATGATGCTTTTGTGCATGCAACCTGAGCCCTGGGCTTTGTAAGAAATTGAACTTTTGTGTGGAGAAGTGTCCTTTAAACCTAAAGCCATTTGCAAAGCACAAGGAGAAACATGGAGGGACAGAAGGGGTGAGCCCCTTGGGTGGTAAAGGTATAATAGAGAGCTAAAAGAAATAACCACTGAGGAAGTAACATTTCTTTGTGGCAGACCCAAGATGACAGACACTGAGGCCAGGTCTACACTAAATTTGAAGGTCGGCTTAAGGTATGAAACTCTAGCTGTGTAGAATATGTAGCTGGAGTCAGCTTAACTTAAGCTGAGCTCGATGCCATCCCCAATATGGGAGGCCGATGGGAGTAAACACTTCTGTCGGCTTTCCTTATGCCTCACAATGGCAAGGAGTACAGGTGCCAGCCAGAGCTGCCCTCGGCGTTCAGTTTATGGTCTGTACTAGACCCGCTAAATCAAACGCCAGAATGTCGATCTCCAGACGTGCCCTGAGAGCCTGGATTGGGGACGGGCACAGTAGTCCATGCAGAAGGATAGAAAGACATCTGAGGGCAATATGAAATCATAGAGATGGGTAATTGGGAAAGGCAGGGGAAATCCTACTGTCTCTCTGATCTCCAGTACAAGAAACTATAGACACTTCCCAGGCCTGGATGAGCGTTGGAGGGGGTCAAAGTCTGCAGCATGCAGTGAGATAAAAAGAGAAAGCAGAGCCTGGAAGCTGAGGAGAGAGATTTGGAAAGGTGGATGAAGAGAGAGCAGGAGATGCCAACAAAACTTATGGTAGGTGAGGCTGGCATTTCAGGGCGATGATGGCAGTGTAAATGCACAGACGGAAGGTATGAGGGGGAAGAAGACACAGAGCAGAGAGTAAAAGGAAGTAACAGTTTGCAGGTGAGGGAAAAACCTGGAGGGGGGAAGAAGATGCTTGTGGAAGCAGAGAATGTGACAGCTGGGGCAATAGAGATGGAGAAGGGGAGGGAGAGAGGCTAGGAGAGGGACAGCCAGGGATTTCAAAGAGGGAGGGACAGAAAAAAAGCCGTTTGAGGTAAACAAAATGACTGAATGGAAAATAGGCAGGCAGGGAGAGAAGGAAAGAAGAAATAGCAGGCAACGAAAGAGAACACACTGAGCAGAGGGTACACTGCATAAGATCTGCTTAGTTGTTTTGCAGAGAGGTGGGTGCCAAAGTAGATGTTTTAAATTAAGCATCCCGTTTGATTTAGGGTTGTAATAGTGAAGTCGATCAACCAATAAGCAAAAGCCTATAGGTTAATGCTACAGACCGCACACATTTCCCTCCCCCTTCCAGTATATTTTTTAGCAGGCTGGCCAGCAGCCCGGTTCAGTCCTGTCTCGCACCGGGTCCAGGACCCACGCCCGCGGCAGTTCTGCATTTAAAGTGTATTAGGAACCAGTTGGGCAGACAGCCCGGCTCAGTTCCAGGCTATGCCAGGTCTGGGAGCTCAGCCCCCTGCACTGCTGCCTCTGAACCAGGGGCAGCAGAGTGGGGCAACTGGCAGCCAGTCCGTGAGGGGAACTGGTTTTTAAACTGGCTCCCCTCACGCACTAGATCCCACCTACCACCCCATGCTGCTGCCTCTGATACAGAGGCAGCAGCGCAGACTGGCAGGCAACACCTCGGGGGTGGGGCTGGAGCATTCTGGCTGCCGGCCCCGCCCCCGGGGACTATAGAATAGTTGACTAACCGATAAGAATTCACGAGGTTAATCGACTATTAGATCAACCAATATTTAACACCCTTCATTTGATTTTCATCGGTCACGAGAAGAGGATTCCACAAGGTGAGGCAGTGCCAGGGCCTCCCATGGTCAGGGGCTGCTCCGGCTGGGCTGGTGTGCCCCTGTGTGTGGCAGGCCCCACAAGGTTGGAGCAGCCCACTGCTGCTCCACCCCTACTAGTTAACCAGAACCTGCTAGCATCACCCATTAAAGGTCATGCTTACTGGTCAACCTGTTAACCTTTCACATCCCTCATACCCATATGAGGAAGGTTTGTAAAATGAAATTTTGGACTCTGCGCATGAATAGTGTTTCATTCTCATTATGGTGTGAGGGGAGAACACCCACCTTTGCTTGTCTGAGGTAAAACTCGGGGCCAAAGTTGCCCAAGTTCTGTGGGAGGAAAAGGCATCCTGGCTAGACTGGCAGTACAGTTGTGATGCAAACCTTCTGCAGGTTGCTTGAACACTCAGCACCTGGCAAAAGAGAGGTTTATGATTTTAGTTTGCCTCTGGTTAGCAGGGCGCGTCTGTTGGCTGGCAAGCAGTGCTAAGAAGCTCTCTCTGTATCAAAGCCCCATGTTTCACAGATAAACCCTCGCTCACTTGCTCATGTCACATAATCTTTTCAGCCCTGCCAGGCATGATGTGTCGAGAAACTTCACATTCTTAATCTGAATAGAATCCTTAATTATTATGGCAGCCTAGCCGAGTCAAAAGAGATTTAATGGCCCATTTTTAGCATTCCTGTTAGAGCCCCCGAGAGGCAGGTGGAACCTTTAGGAAAGTGTAAAGGATATGTCAGCAGCCTGCTTTGCTCACTAATCAGATCCACAGTGATTAATACAAGAAATCTTCTGCAGGTCTCCACTAAAGTCTGATGGCTGTAAGATACTCTACCTAAATATGCATCCCACCTGCCACAGGTAGCACAAAAACACGGCCTCCACAGAAGCTATATCTACACTACAATGATCTATCAGAAAAAGGTACACAAATTGCACTCTGCAGTTTGGATACCTTTTTCGGATAGTTTCTTTGGAAGAGGCTTTCCTGAAATTTGGCCCGTCTACACTGGGCCAAATTTCGGAACAGCCTCCTCTTTCAGAAGAGCCTTCCTCAGGGCTTCTGAAAGAGCACGTCTGCTCTTCCACAAAAAAAAGTGGAAAAGCAGACACATTCCCTGGATGCAGTGGAGTTTTTCCAGTATCCTGGAAAAACCCCATAGTGTAGACATAGCCTGAGTTAACAGGTGCCATGAGCAGTATTTCGCTATTGGCAGGCAAAACCACTAGTGGCACCCACTTGGCTCTGTGGGCTCTTGGGTTGAGGACAGGGCTGGTGTGAGCTTTACCAACGTCACGGTATACGTGCTGAGGTGAGAGAGAAGACTGGTTCTTAAGCACCCGCAACGCGATAGGTATGATTTAGACTTAGGGGGGATTCAAGGTTCCTGTCCCAAGCAGAGGACAATCTGAACACCATTGACGTATTTTGTTCTCTTACGTGTCTTTTGTCCATGCAGTTTTCATACAAGGATTAAGCTCGACGACAGGCCATTCTACTAATGGGGGACGTTAAGTGAGGTTCCAAAGGTCAAAGAGCTTCTTTGCCGAACGGTGACAAATGCAAAACTTGGGAATCCTGGCTCCCTGTTCCTTAACCACTGGGAAAGAGAAGAACATTGGACCTGAATTCCAGGTGTTCTGCTTGCTGCTGCCCTAGCATCAGCCCCGTCTTGACGATGGATTGGCTGCTTTCCTCTATCCTCCGTGCAGTGCTGACCATTGTGTTCAGCGGGCAGCTGGCACCTCTGCTCCCCACATTCCTGAGGCCGCCAGTCCAGTCCCTCCGTGCAATTTAGAGCAACCCCAAGGGACTGTTAAGCAGTTTTATGAGGCTGTGGCTTGGATACGCCCCTGCTAAGCACATGTTTCCCTGTCATTCCCCTTTTGCAGGGGGGTGGAAGATGAATGATTTTGGGAATAAGATGGGACAACTTGAGTATTTTAGAATTAGATAGGACAGCAGCCTGTGAAATAGATGGTTGAGAATGACCTGGTGTTGTTAGGATGACATAAAGGATAATTCCGTAGGGGTTTTGCATCTCTAACTATGAGGACTAATCATTGCAGTAGGCTGCATCTTCCACCTAAAGATCTGAAATACCAGTTCGCCTCCTGCAGCTTCAGAAAATGGAGTTTCTGATACCAAGGGTGCTGTGTGAGGCCTAAGTGATTTGTTTAAAGGCCACACTGCCTGTGGCAGAACCAGGAGTGGAATCCAGATTTCCTGACTCTGTCTAATGTCTTGACCCTTCCACAAGAGCTGGTCAGATAGTTTATTGTGAAAAAGCATTTACAGATGTTGGCAGTTTCTTCATTAGGAAATGAATTGCCATAAATGTTTTCCTTTGAACTAGCCCTGCACAAAGATGATCTTTCATACCCAAGGGAGGGAAGGAAAATTCAAGTCTACTTTGTAAAGACCTGAATATAAACCCAATGAAAACTAAGACATTCAGTTAAGGCTTCTAAAGATCTTCTGTATCTGAGGTTTTGTATTAAGAAAGCAACATATCTGATCGGATAATGCTTCTAGAAATAAGGTCTGTGCTCAGAAATCCCATCTTATTATGGACATATACACAACTTAAAGCTCTCAAGTACAATCTTCATGTTTCCTTTCCTCTTTCCTCCGAAATGATGCCAACTTCTGTTCATCTGAATAGCATCATAATATGTTTTAAGGTCCAGGACCTGGGATTCTTACACAGAAGAGTGTTCACACATTTTATCCAAATCATATGAACAACCCTACATTATCTCAGATAACTAGAATCCAGTGAAGTTCTGAGCGCTCTTAACTGCAACTGATGTCAGTCAGAATCCAGCCCTAAATCAGATGCTACTTTCTAGTTATCAGTGTCTGAACTGTAATCTTATAGGGTTTGTAGTCTGCACAAGGACTTAGTGCATTTAAATGGCATTTGGAGGCCAAAAGGACCCAATTCTGATCTTGTATATTCTGTTGCAAATTGGGAGTTATTGATTAAGTTCTGCTGGCGTGACATTACAGTCAGGCTACAGTGAAATATTATTTTACAAAATACATTTACTGTGGACTAGAACCCTCCAAAGCCCAACATAATTAATCTTGATTTTTTCACATTTATAAATGTCAAGTTCCAATCTAAAAGCATGATTGCCCTTGAATGAAAATTGACCAGCAATGAAACACACACGCACACACACACACACACACCCCCACCCACCCCCTTCCTATTCTCGGTGATAAAGACCCAATGTCGTGCCAAACTGTTATTTTCTTTGAAGACTTTATTAAAACAGTAATAAAATAGAGTAATGTAAAAAGCCAGTGTTTTAGCCTGAATGGCCTGCAGAGATTGCAGATTAATGTTTTAGATCAAAATCATCCTTTGCATTGTGGAATGAGATCTTCTGACAGCATAGTAAGTCTATCTTCCCTGAACTATGTTAGCTTTGTTGACAGAAGCAGAGAAGGGGTTTTGACTGCACAACTATGTCAGGTAAGGCATTCAATGTTTTTCACGCTTACATTCATAGAATCCTAGACCTGGAAGGGACCTCAAGACATCATCGAGTCCAGGACCCTGCCCTCACAGCAGGACCAAGAACTGCCTATATCATCCCTGATAGATGTAGGTCTAAGCTGCTCTTAAATATCTCCAGTGATGGAGATTCCATAATCTCTTAAGGCAATATATTCCAGTGTTTAACCACCCTGACAGGAAGTTTTTCCTAACGTCCAACCTAAATCTCCCTTGCTACAATTTAAGCCCATTGCTTCCTGTCCTATCATCAGAGGCCAAGGAGAGCAATTTTCTCCCTCCTCCTTGTAACATCCTTTTACATACTTGAAAACTGCTATCATGTCCCCTCTCAGTCTTCTCTTTTCTAAACTAAACAAGACCAATTATTTCAGTCTTCCCTCATAAGTCTAGACCTTTAAGCATTTTTGTTGCTCTTCTCTGGATCTTCTCCAGTTTCTCCACCTCTTTCTTGACACGTGGTGCCCAGAACTGGAGACAATACTCCAACTGAGGCCTAATCAATGCAGAGTAGAGCAGAAGAATGACTTCTCAGGTCTTACTCACAACACTCCTGTTGATACATCCCAGAGTCATGTTTGCTTGTTTTGCAACAGTGTCACACTGTTGACTCATGTTTAACTTGTGGGTCCACTATGGCCCCTAGATCGCTTTCTGCAGTACTCCTTACTAGACAGTCACTTCCCATTCTGTACGTGTGAAACTGATTGTCCCTCCCTAGATGGAGCACTTTGCATTTGAGCTTATTAAACTTCATCCTGTTTACCTCAGAGCATTTCTCTAGATTGACCAGATCATTTTGAATGTTGACCCTTTCCTCCAAAGCAGTTGCAACCCCTTGTAGCAGACACAGCTGTGCTGTGCTGATGTAACTTTGGGTATGTCCACACTAGCCCCCTAGTTCGAACTAGGGAGGCTAATGTAGGCATTCGAACTTGCAAATGAAGCCCGGGATTTAAATATCCCGGGCTTCATTTGCATGTTCCCGGGCGGGCGCCATTTTTAAATCCCCCTAGTCCGAACTAACTGCCCGCGGCTACACGCGGCTGTTAAAAGTTAATTCGAACTAAGTCGAATTAACTGTTAACATTCCATGAGGTCTAACAGTTAATTCGAACTAAGGACTTAGTTCGAATTAACTTTTAACTGCCGCATGTAGCTGCGGGCAGTTAGTTCGGACTAGGGGGATTTAAAAATGGCGCCTGCCCGAGAACATGCAAATGAAGCCCGGGATATTTAAATCCCGGGTTTCATTTGCAAGTTTGAATGCCTACATTAGCCTCCCTAGTTCGAACTAGGGGGCTAGTGTAGACATACCCCTAGTAGCGTTGCCCAGGCCTCACTATGTACTTGTGACAAAATTCAAAGTCTCTCTCTTAGGAGGAGAACTGTCAAGATCTTTGAATGTGAATAGAGGTCCACAGAGCTGCGTGGAGAAAGCCATTTGCAGTTCAGAAGGGTTTGGGACCTACTACAACACCAAGGAATGATGCTTCATAGTCTTCAGCACCATCTACTGGCACTTTATAAACAATGTACATAAACAAATACCTTTATTTCTGTCTGGCCGCAAATTCAGTTATGCAGCAATACAGGTCACAAGAAGTATGATGTTGAAAACCAGAAAATCTAGAAACTTCTCTAGCTACAAAAGCTTAGACTGTAGAGAATTCTGTAGAAATTCATAAGGAAGCAGCACTGAAGGTGTTAAGGAAAGCTCAAGGAATACAAACAAGATAAAAGGAATAGGTACTTGCTAGGAGATATTTTCTTGTTTTTCTGATGACCGTGGAGATGATATGTATTGTTTCCTGCACAGACTGGGGGGATGATTACGCTTTTAATCAACTACAACATTCCTGGAAGATTTTCATTCAATGTGCTTTTTCTAGGCTATTTTGCTACCAAGAGAACATTTTAACTAGCAGCAATCATCTGTAGAACTGAACAGGAGTTGAATTGCACACAAAAAGCAGCATGAAAATGCTATTCAAGCTGAGCCATGAAGCTCCCAGCTATGGAGATTCTCTAAGCTGGGCACTTTGCACTCAATATTGCTAGACAAGGCCCCTGTGACAAGACTGTTGGGCAAAAATAAAGGTGCAGCTTGTGGAGATGCTGTAGTTACAGGTGCCTCTGTAAATACTACTGCTGCTATTTACTTCTGAGAGCCCAAAATGTGGTGGGCACCTCACAAAAAACAATTAAAGCCATGGTCACCTGCCCCAAAGAACTTCCAGTATCCGTTCAACGTGACCTCGGAAGTGAGGCTCACAAAGAGTGATGGAGAGTGGTTCTGCTGGAAGGTGGAAATTTGACAACACAATGATCACATGGTGATTCAGTAGGTAAGCACATGTGGATGGTTTTGTATCACGTCCGTTGCCTCACATAGGTGATGTGCACTTCTTTATACACTATGAACATACACGAGCGGCAAGTTTTGTTAATGGGTAGCAGAACAGTGGAAACTTGATCACTGTGCTTGTTTCTTTTCTAACAAAATCTGCCTTATTTTTATTCATACCTCCTACTACTCTGATGATGTCCCCAGATCTCAGGTTGCCTGATATTTGCCTGCCAGAAGCATTTGCATGTACAGTAATTAGCTGATTTTCTAATTGACTCAGCTCATTAACCTAAATCATCCTACCAAATCACTGGTGCACAGAGCAAGAGCGTCCCATAAATTCTGTTCAGCTACTTGTTATTTTTAGTATCAAAAGTATCTTCATTAGAAGAACAGAAATGATGGACAATACTTCTAAAGGAGTGTTGAACAAGTACGTCTGCTTTTGGCATCCATCGCACCATCTCACTGAAGAATTTGGGCACACGAAGTGGATAACTGTGATGGTAAACCAATAAGTACCAAATGTGGGATCAGAAATGTACACTGAGATGCCTGCCTATGTTTACAAGTTTGCAACACCAAATGATGTTACTGTAGCCTCCTTTCAAAATTCAGCTCTTGAAATGCAATTGTAGTCTAACAAGTGAGTAGGCAAAAGTTGGAATCCTTTTGCTTGTGAGCTCTTCTTCTCAGATCTGTTGACCTGAAAGACAAAGATACAGTGTTTTTTACTCTTATTAGCTTTGTAGAGCATGTACCAAAGACTAGAGATGACAATTTTCTAATTTCTGTGGAGGTGTTCGACCTCATTTTACCCATGACTCTGCCCCACTCCATCCCCTCCCCAGAACCCTGCCCCATCTTTGCTCTCCCCATTCTGCCCCGTCCCCTGAGATCCTAACACCCTTGCTCCGCCCCTACCCCCAGTGTCTCCTGCATGCTGCTGAAGGGCTGATCCATGGCAGGTGGGAGGTGCTGAAGAGGGAGGAGCTGATTGGTGGGGCTCACTGGTGGGCTGGAGGTACTGGAGGAGATAGGGAAAAGCTGATCAGCAGAGCCATTGGTGGGTGCTGAGCACCCGCTGTTTTTTCCCCGGGGTGCTCCAGGCATTGAGTACCCATGGCATTGGTGCCTATGCCTAAGAACTATATTCTGTTTCTGCTCATGCACCATCTATTAGCTTGTTTACAAAGTTCCAGCCAGTTACATCAGTACAAGGCCACTGATTACAGAAGTTGCATAGATATAATTCAGGGTAATACCTGGGCTGCAGATGTTTTATTGCTGCTGACGTTCTCTGAGAATGAATGAATGTTTGCATTTCTGTCCTTGGGAACACACTGGCTACCACCTGCCCTGACATTTCCCCTAACCCTTGTGAGTTATGCCTTGCAGTTTGCTCCTAATTTCCCTTTAACCGGCCCTAAGCAACTCTCATTACCACTGTAGTAGTAGAAGAGCAGTGCTTTCCTGTAGGTCTGATTGTTTAATTAAGGGCGAACATCAGCTCAGCATGGGCGTTTATGCAGTAAAGTTGGCCGCTGAGGCTGGTAAAATGCCAAAGTAGTATTCCACCCTTGTTTCACTTGCTTAATCTTCCTCCTCAGCAAAGTCACAAATAAATAGTTGTAAAAAAGAATGCCACAGCTTTATATAAACATGAAGGTTCCCAGATTTGCCATTAAAAGAATTTCAATTAGATTTAAGGACTAAACTTCCATTTGGTTAATGGCAGCATTATGGTATGTTAATTCAAAAATGTGAGTCCAAACTGCTCTCTAATAAACATAATAAGATGTCACTGTGATCTAATAAAGCCCACAGCAGCTGGACAATATGTTCTTAGGACATATTTGTAATCTAAACTTTCACTAACAGCACAATATTTCTCTGTTTATTGCATTTATCTGCTTCCTGGGGTTTTTTTCCTCCTTCATTTTAGGTTTTCCCCCCTTCATATAGTTTAGTACTCATGTTATGTCTTTGAGTGACAGGTTCAGTTAGTGATGTTGTTCCATTGTCCTCAGAAGTAAAATATAGGCCTACTAAAGGTAGATTTTATATACCAAAAGTTTCCTTATTATTAGCCCACATTGGTAATTTCCAAAACTCATCGCTAAACAGAATTGGGTATGGAGTGAGTACAGAGAGGTCCATGAACAGCAATTTCAGAGTTGCCATAAAGAAATAAGTTTCATGACCCATTTATTTAGGGAAAAGATGTTGATCATGCTATTATCTTATTTATTAAACATATCCTTTCTTCCTTGTGCCTGCACCTCTGATCAGGCCTGCCCACCTGTCAGGGTAGTTAATCACTGGACTAAATTGCCTATCAAAGTTGTGATATCTCCATCATTGGACATTTTTAAGAGCAGGTTAGACAAACATCTGTCAGGGATAGTCTAAATGGTGCTTGGTCCTGCCTTGAGGGTAGGGGATGGGATTTGAAAAGAAAAGGTTAATTGCAAAAAATAAAAGTGAAATATGAATTCCAGGGAACAATATTAGTGTGTCTAGGGTTGCCAGGTGGTATTGACCTGGACAGTCCGGTATTTTCGCCTCCTGTCCGGGAAAAAAATTCAGAGAATACCGGACACCTAAAATGTCCGGTATTTTCTGTTTTTTTCCCCGGCCAGGAGGCGAAAATGCCGGGCACCTGGCAACCCTACAAACACTCAGTGCCTGGCCTCCCAACCCCCTCCTGGCTCCCAACACACCCAGCCCCCTGACCCCAGCCCCTATGCTTACCTAGTTCCGCAAGGCTGCCTGCACAAAATGGCTGCTGACCTGGGTCTTAGGGCTCAACTGCTCCCCTGTTCCTATCCCTTCACTCACTCTTAAAGGGGACATGCTGTTTTATTTTAATTTTTTTTGCTCAACAACTTTGGTCCCCCCCCCTTTTTTTTCCTTCAACAGAATTTTTTCCTGGTGTTTTATTGGGGGGGGGGGGGGAAAGTCGGTATTTTTGTTTCAACCATCTGGCAACCCTAAGTGTGTCTGAAATGAAGATGTGATGCTACAGGTAAGTAAAGTCTTAGTGTCTGTTATGGGAAACAATTAGAAAAATGTTGTAATCGGAGTAATTCTTTAATCCTTTTGAGTAACATCAGGAAATATAAACTAACATTCAATAGTTTGATATAAGCAATCAAAAGGAAATAGTCACAACATTAATAATGGCATCAATAATGTGCGACAGAAAATGAGGTATCCCTTAAGATGGGTTTCCTCCAGAACTGAGTTGGCACCCTTCGAAGAGAGATCTCGCAAGTTAAATGACAGTATGGCAATGTTTGAAGTGGGCAGTCTCTTTTCCCAAGTAGCCGGCTGTTTGAAAGAGGTGGTGTCCAAAGCTGAGATGGGTGGACCCACACATATGGACAGGCACCCTCAAGAACTCTCATCTGTATGTGCAGCGCCAGTACAGGTCTTGATTTGCCTATGTGCTGTAAGCGGTTAAAGAAAGAATTGGCCCTGGTGGGCTTGGTGGGTTATGTGACCTCTCACTGGAGTTGTTGGCAGGTCCACACAGGCAGTACCAGTACCCGAGGAATCAAATCCACAGGCTTGAGTTCAGTATGCAGCTGCTTACTAGGAGAATGTCACTCCTCATTCACTACAACTGAATGTTCTCCTGAATTCCACAAGGAAGAGAAAGACGTGTCTCTGACTTTCCTCTCTGACATGTAGATGGGCGGGTTCAAAAGCTCTGAAGGGATCCTCACACTGAGCAAGCTTAAATGTTCCCCTGTACAAAGTCATATTAAAATAATTCCTGTATTGCTAACTTGGATTGCTTAAAAGGAATTAAATTTAAAAATCACTCCCTGATCATGGTTTATAGGGTACTTGGCTCAACCTGGCCAGTCAAGTCAGTTTCCATCACTGGGTATAGCAAAATGTCTGGAGGGTCAGTTCACATCAATTTAATGCAGACACCTAGAAGTTCTTAAAGTTAAAAATTCATCAGTCTTGCTCTATTAATTGAAAAAAATATTTTATATTTCTAAGGTAAAAATAAATCAGAAAATATATCTTTGTGATGGGCGCAGGAGGGAGGATTTAAATTTTGTACTCCAAAATAAATCAGCAAAAAGGGCCACACAAACTTAGTTTAAAAAAAAAAAAGTCCCTTGTAGGGTACTTCTAGAGGAAGCCCTTTTCATCTTCATTCAAATCAACTGGCATCCAAGCATCAAGAAAGCCCCTTAGTAACCATTACATGGAAAATTTCAAGATCCAAATGGTGGAACTGAACGGTGTTCCGAAAAAGGCTGACATTGCTAACATCTGTTCATGATAATACACTGGCACAGTCCTGCAAACATGTGTATCTGTCCATTTAATGCCTCATTGCCTGTCACACTTTGGCTTGTCATCCATTCCATTTGTCTTCGAGGAACCTACGTACTATAATTTAAATCTGAGTTAGAATAGAAATGGAAGAAGTTCAGTTCCCACTCCTATGGTTGTGCTGTGCCTTTCCTTTCTCTTCAATAAACTCCTTCAAACATTCTCACTCAAATCTACCCTGCATACCCCATGTACCAAAGTATCTCTTACATGTTAAACAGACCTCAGCAAAGAAAACTCCCTTCATTCCCTTAGTGCAGGGGTGGGCAAAAAGGCCTACAGTGACCGAATCCGGATCCAGAAGGTGGATCCAGCCAGCGGAGGCCCTGCGGCTCCCCTGCCCCCAGGCTGTAATTGGCCTGGGGGTAGGGGGAGCATGCGAAGCCTCCTCCTACCCTGCCAACAGCATGTGGCACTTTGAAGCACCGCGCGCTGCTCGTAGGGTGGGGGGAGAGTGGAGGAGGCTTCGCGTGTTCCCCCGTCTCCAGGCCAATCAGGGCCTGGAGGCGGGGGAGCAGTGAGAATCTTCCTTTGCCCTGACCCAGCCCTGTGAGGAGCCTGCGGCACTTCAAAGTGCCACGTGCTCCTTGTAAGGTGGGAGGAGGCTTCCCATGCTCCCCCGCCCCCAGGTTCTGATTGCCCTGGGGGTGGGGGAGCATGCCAAGCCTCTTCCAGAGCATGGATGCCTAATGGGAAAGGGGGGCAAAGGGGTACCCCACCCCCAGATGAATCATGTTCTGGGGGTGGGTAGCCCCACCTGTTCCTGTTTAGGCCCCACCCCTTATTGTTTAGGCCCCGCCTCTTCCAGGCTGGCCCAGGGCTACTTCAAAAAAATTTTAAGTAGCCCCTGGGCAAAAAATTATTGCCCACCCTGCCTTAGTGCAAGCTTCCCAATTCAAAGCAGATGCACTAGATCAGTGAATCAATACTCTTGGGTCATTTTCCTAAACATGCCATGACTTACAATAAGCAGATCAGGCAAGAAAATACAAATTACATTTAATGAAAAAAAATTCTCTCATTTTGGCCAGAAATTCCAAGTTGGACCCGGGAACCTTCCTGATAACAGTTTAATCAAAGCAGATACACATCTAACAGATATGCCTCTGGTTTCAATAAGTCAGCTTTTTCTGACCCACAAAAGTTTATTCGACATTGCTGACCTCAGAAGCTTAATAATAAATTCTTCCACTTTGTGTATGTCTTGTCATGTGATAGATTTAATTTTTTTCTTTGGTTTTTCCCTTTGTGTTCTAGCATGTACCCATGCTGGCATGGCATCATGGGGAATGTTCATTACTGCTGCCAATGTGGAGTACCTGTTCTATGGGCTTCCATTTCTAGATGTAGGCAAATCAGGACATGTCTATGCCTCAAAAAAAATCAGACATGATTCTGGGATGCATTAACAGGTGTGTTGTGAGCAACACACGAGAAGTCATTCTTCCGCTCTACTGTGCGCTGGTTAGGCCTCAGCTGGAGTATTGTGTCCAGTTCTGGACACCGCATTTCAAGAAAGATGTGGAGAAATTGGAGAGGGTCCAGAGAAGAGCAACAAGAATGGTTAAAGGTCTAGAGAACATGACCTATGAAGGAAGGCTGAAAGAATTGGGTTTGTTTAGTTTAGAAAAGAGAAGATTGAGGGGGGACATGATAGCAGTTTTCAGGTATCTAAAAGGGTGTCATAAGGAGGAGGGAGAAAACTTGTTCATCTTGGCCTCTGAGGATAGAACAAGAAGCAATGGGCTTAAACTGCAACAAGGGAGGTTTAGGTTGGACATTAGGAAAAAGTTCCTCACTGTCAGGGTGGTTAAACACTGGAATAAATTGCCCAGGGAGGTTGTGGAATCCCCATCTCTGGAGATATTTAGGAGTAGGTTAGATAAATGTCTATCAGGGATAGTCTAGACAGTATCTGGTCCTGCCATGAAGGCAGGGGACTGGACTCGATGACCTCTCGAGGTCCCTTCCAATCCTAGTATTCTGTGATTCTATTGGAAGAGTGACACTTCAGAGTCAATCTTACGGTGCTCGATTTAGTAGGTCTAGTATAGGCCTTTAAATTGAATGCTGAGGGCAGCTCCTGCCAGCGTCTGATATTGCTCCTTTTGTGAGGACTAAGGGAAGCCAAGGGGAGCATTTGCTCCCATCAGCCTCCCATAGTGCGGATGCCCCCAAGGCTCAGCTTAAGCCGACTCCAGCTATGAATTTTGCATAGTTGGAGTGGCGTACTTTAAGCAGACCTGCCAGGTCTAGTGTAGACCTGGCCTCAGTTGGCCCCTTTTTCAAAGCACTATTTTAATAGAAATTTAATAACGCATAAATAGTATAAAGCAATCAGACACAAGAAATATTATGTTGAACGAAAGGCTCCCATGTGCCTACGAGTTAGACGACAAAAAAAATTATTATTTTTTTTAAATAGGTGTTGAGCACATTCAGAATGCAAATGCAGGCTTACAGAGGTCTAGCTGTGTGAACGCATTAGATGTAATTGCACAGGAAGGCTAGGAAAACTAAAGAATAGCACCGTGTACAGTAAAAGAAAAAATTGCAAAGCAAAGCTGGGGTAATGAAAAGAAGATTGCACCAGAGGTTACAATAAATAAGTAGAAATTCTGTAAGTACAAAAGGAACGGGAGGTGAGAAAAGAATTTCAGCAGGGTTTCAGAAACAATTTATTGACAAAAGAACCAAAATGTCCTAAAAAGCACAGATGCATTCTTAACTTGAATGAATACTAGGAAGGTAGACGACAGATGCCAGATACAGATAGAAATTTCCGATGAAGAAGAGAAGAAATACTAAGGAAAATCAAGATCATCCGGTGATAAAAGTAGCAAGACTATTTGAAGCCTGGCAAAATTCTAGGAAGATGAGCTACTGTTTGGGCAGGACAACAGAGCCTGGACAGCAAATCATTTCAAAGAAGAAATGATGTATTTTTAATCCTCTTCTCCTATTAGCTTCTTTCCCTTCCTCTCCTCACACTTATTTAGCCCACATTTTCAGCAGTCTCCATCAATATGTTTTCAGCTTTTAGGACCACATTGGCTTATATCCTCTGATCTGGCAGTTGCACACCTAGAATCATAGAGCTAGGAGAGACCTCAGGAGGTCATCAAGTCCAGCCCTTTGCCCAAGGCAGGACCAGTCCCAACTAAATCAACCCAGCCAGAGCTTTTTCAAGCCGAGACTTAAAAACCTCGAGGGATAGAGATTCCACCACCTCCCTAGGGAACCCATTCCAGTACTTCACCATCCCCCTAGTGAAATAGTTTTTCCTAATATCCAACCTAGACCTCCCTCACTGTAATTTGAGACCATAGCTCCCCATTCTGCCATCTGTCACTACTGAGAACAGCCTTTCTTCATCCTCTTTGGAACCTCCCTTCAGGAAGTTGAAGGCTGCATCCTCTTTTGTGGATGTCCACCATTTTTTCGGAGGGCACACTAAGGGCCCCACAAATGTTCTGGAAGACACACTAGAGGAAGAGGTAACTATAATTGGTTGGTTGTGGTATCTTGTGCACCCACATCCTTCATGAGGGCACCACAACTTAGTCACATGCCCACCCTCCACATCCAGTTGCCCTTTGCCACTACATAGTTATTCCAGTCTATGTCTTTACTTCTTTCCTGAATGTACCGTGTGTTTGAAGCCCCATAAGTAGGATAAGCACCAAATTTGAGCTCAAGGCAATAATAGACTGACCAGAAACTGTCACTCTGAGAGGATGGATTTGGTCCAGAGGAAAATGAGGAAAGGGTGAGAGTAGGCAATGTAGGCAGATAAGATGCCATTTAAGAAAGGGCTCAGGGGTTCTGTACAGGGATAGAGAAAATCAGATGAATCGTTATTTGGGGAGCACAATGTATCCACGACCTTTGGCAGTTTGCAGTTGTCCACTAACGCTGCTGCAAGAGTTTGTATACTGGGACTACTTAAGAGTAGGTTAGATAAATGTCTATCAGGGATGGTCTAGACAGTACTGGGTCCTGCCATGAGGGCAGGGGACTAGACTCGATGACCTCTCGAGGTCCCTTTCCAGTCCTAGTATTCTATGATTCTATGACTGACCCCAATCCTATCCCCAACCGCTGGTCTGTGCTGCTTCTGGGCATCTTGCAGTGATAGATGTTAGCTTTTCTCTTTGTGTCGCAGCTTTTGAAGGCAGTGTTCCTCAGCAAAATGCAGTAATCTCGCTCTCTGTTTAAGATTCAGTAACCCGATGAAATGGACAGTTGTCCACCCTCCTCCATCTGCCCCAAGCAAGGATCCCCTTCCTTCATTTATATTAACAACATGGGCTTGGCTTGGCTTCTGACACCCCTTTCTGAACGGTCTCCCGTCAAACAGATTGTACAGAGGGGACTGTTTCAAAGGGATCTGCTGAGCTGTTTTCATCTTCAGACTACAGCAATTGTTGTGCACGTATGAATTCTTGTAGAGCATGCAATTTCAAGCCTAGTTAATGTCTTTGGAATATCAGTTAAAGTAAACAAGAATACTTAATGCCAAAGCGCAGATCTTGAAATGATTCGTGCCTATTACAGGAAGGTACCCAAAAAATAGGGAAAATAATTATGAGAAATAATTGTCATCCAAGAACAACATAAAAATTGCTTTCAGTGGCAATAAACAAGCTGCATACAAGACCAATATTTCAATATGTCTTTTCCCCAGACCATGTGGATTTCCAGCAGGGAAAGTCTGTAGATTTACCAGCATCAAAGGAAATGAATTTGTGACAAAAACTCTTCATTATGCTGGGGTTTTTTTCTGCCATAAGAATGTGTAATGTTTAGGTCATATGACTTATCCTGTTTAGCTGATATGCAATCTAGAGTGGAAAGAAAATTTCATAGTGAAATGCACTTGAGTTTGATTTTAATTTGAGATAGGGCTCATTGCGACCCTTTGTTTCAGCAGCCAGAGGTACAGGTGGGTACACTAATGTAAGCTGTGTCGGAATGAATGCTGCCATTGCAGCCAGCTGGAATGGGAGAGAAACACTGGGTGTGTGTATGTACATACAGTTTGCCCCTGCTTTGCTTAGATCTCTTAGCTATTTAGTTGATGGAGTGGTGTTTTGCCCATTGTAAATCCATGTGGATGTCGTGGGATCACAAATTGTATTATCACTAAATGTGGCAATTGTGAAATACGATCACCCATGCTTGCAATTATTGTGGGAAGGCGGAGGAGTCACACTGTGTTCAACCTGGTTCAGAAAGACAGGGCACGTCTAGACTGTCTTTTAATTTTGAAAGAGGCTGTGCAAATCCCATGGAATTTGCATATCTTCTTCCAATCGCTTTTTCAAAAGCAGGTCTTTCGAAAGTGAAAGTAGTCTGGACATGGTATTTTCAGGAAAAACCCTTTTTCAAAAAATCCCACTCTTCCTAAGAAAAGGAGGTTTACGTGGTTTTTCGAAAAAGGGTTTTTTTCCTGAAAAAAAAGTGTCCAGACTACTTTCACTTTCGAAAGACCCGTTTTCGAAAAAGCGATCGGAAGAAGATATGCAAATTTCTGTGGAATGTGCATATCCTCTCTCAAAATTAACATGTGGTATAGACATGCCCACACTGTCAATGTAAAAACCAATCCAGCCACCAGAAATTCCAGTATAATAAAAGAGACTCCGTAGGGAGCTTATTTTAACTCTATCCTTGACTCCGTGGAGAGAAAGAGGTCGAACCAGTCTTACAGCTAATGCCTGGTGGGCATGCAGCCTGATGATTCAGAGTCCTGCCCTCCCCTCTTTACCTCACAGGAAAACATAACATATAGTATCATATAATACAAAAACATATATAGTATCATGAGCAAAACTAACTCCAGCTTCCAGCTCATCTAAAGAAGTGGGTTTTGCCCACAAAACCTCATGATACTATATATAGAAGGATGGGAGGATAGAGAGAGAGAGAAAGATAGATAGATAGAGATTTGTTAGTCTCTAAGGTGCTACAGGACTACTTGTCATTTTTAAAATTACAGACTAATGCGGCTACCCTCAATCTTTACAAATGTTCATATGAATCCTTGCAAATGAAAATGGAATATTAGGTAGATGAGCATCCCAAACTGGCATCCATCCAAGATGGTTGGCTTGGATTCCTACAGACCAGGAATACAGGGTAAAGAGAGGCAGTATGGCTTGAATTCCCGGTGCCCCAGCGATCCTCCCTTAGGGTCTGTGACTAGCTGATAAAGTTAAGAGCAGCCCCCAGGCTGCTGTGTTTTTCCTGCGCCTGGCACAGAACTATCTAGAGAATCAGGGAGCTGAAATAAAATCACTGGCAATCTCCCTGCTACTATGATTCACTGACTGGAAACTAGTGCCATCGGAAACACTGCCCCCCGCCCCCCGTTAGCACAGGTGTAATATATGCATATCCAAGCATCACGGCAGATACTTGAAGATATAAATAGTCTAATGGTGAGAGAAAAAAGCATAGTGGGCACATATGATGCCGACTGCAGTAAAATTCATATTTAGAAAGGCCAAAGTCTCCATGATTTGGGACTCTTGGTGAGCAGGTGGATGAACTTTGGGACTCTAAGGATTGGGTGCTGCTAGGAGCAGGGAGAAACCATCAATCTCTGGGTCCGCTCCTGAGGCATTGAAGCTGCACTGTGCCCTCACTGAGGGCTTGTAGCATGCATAACTGAATCTTTGGATTGAAATCTGTGCAGCACAGGGATTGTCTGTCTCTGTATATTTACAGTGCTTTGCATGGGGGGATCCTGATCTCTGCTGAGGCCTTTAGCACTACTGTGATGTCAATAATGATGAGGGGAAGCAACGAAGATGCCAACGAGTCATGCAGTTCCCCTAAAATATATTACAAATAAAACCTGAGGCTTGATTCCACAAAGACACCATAGTTTGGTCATTGCAAAACACATCTCATGTCTCCATAGTGCCTACTTTTTATGAGACCCTCTGACCATCCCCCGGTGGTACTGTGGCAGGCTTACAGCCCTCCTTCTGAGAGCTCCATCCAGGAAGTGGATGGTTCCCTCTAGTCCACGGTTCCCTCTAGTCCACGAACCCTCTCTCTTTTTTTCACATCGCTGGAAATGAATCCTATTTAGAACATGCCACTTCTCTGTTCACATGGCCAGCCACATCTTAGTGGGTGAGGTGACTGCATTGCGCTATCTGTTGTGGGGAGGCAGTCGGTGAGGTTCTGATTTATGTTCTCTGTGTGCTGTGATACCCACACAAGGGACGCCCAGGGGCTTTCTTTAAATCTTGACTGCCATTGCAGCACTCTAAGCAGGTGACAGAATCACGATTTAAGGTTTGGAACATAATATCCAGAGGCCCTAGAAGTTTACTCTATGTTCCCATTTCTTTCTGGATGCTGTGAGATGAATTTGGAAACTGTAGGCTTTCCAGCTGCGAGAACAGAAAATGTGAGGTATTCTTCTAGCCAGACTCATCCGATAGACAAGAGGAAATGTGCTGAAAAGGATGGGAGGATGGTATCTTCACATGCAACAACCTTTTTCCCTGTGCATTCAATCAGATCTGCTTATTGAATTAAGACCGGATACAGCCTCTGCCTCTCTTCTGACCCATTACCCCTCCCGACCCAACCCCCTGGTTTTATTTACACTACGTAACAGGCACTTTCATTTCAATGGCTTTGCTTTGGGAGTAAGAGTGGCAGAGTCTGGCCTGCATTACTGGTAATGTTGACTCGAATTATCCAGGCCGCACCAGCCCAGCCGAGACAGACAGAGAAAAGCAGAGATCGATTCCATTCCGGCTGACACAGGAGCAATAAAATTGCTAACAATCCATGAAATCAGCGGGGAGTGCTGATTTAAAAAAAAAAATCAGAGCCATGACAGAGCCCTTTGTTCTAAATACAGCTATGCTGTGTGCTTCTGTGAGTCTCACCTCTTCGGCCTCAGCTGGGCTGGGTTGTAACCAAGATGATGACATGCATAAGAAAGCGCCACAACAATACAAGGATTTATCCTTGACTAACAGTATCCTTCATATCTAAGGGTATATCTGCAGTGCACGCTTATTTCGAAAGAAGCTATTCCAGAAAAAATACTCTGAAATAGATTATTTGAAAATAGCACGTCTACACTACAGGGAAGCCTCAAAATTAGTCCGAGGCAGGTTTCTGTAATGTGGACGCACTACCTCAATTTAGAGCCCCAGGAGGCACTGGGGAGTAATTGCTTTGAATGGCCCTGGGAAAGAATGATTTTAAAATAGCAGCAGTGGAGCGTCCACGCGACTGCTATTCCGGAATAGCTATTTCAGAAGAGGTGTTATTCCTCTTGAAATGAGGTTTACAGAAGTTGGAATAAGCCGTCTGTTATTTTGTACTTATTTCGAAATAACGGAATTGCTGTGTAGATGCTCGCATTGTTATTTTGAATAGCGGTCGCTATTCCGAAATAACGCTGCTGTGTAGATGGACCCTAACAGCTTGTGATAGTCACAGGGCTGTGAACATTTTTGTGAGCAAATGGAGTCTTGAATTCCAAAGCTGCCTTTGTTATATTCATTATGTCTATTTGATAGCCAGATCTTTTCTGTGGGGTTAATGAAATCCTCACAAAGTGAAAGGGAGTATTGCAAACGTCCTGCCTCCTGTGATTTTGATATTCAGTTCTTTTATTTTTATTGCTTTGAGAAGAATTAAATTTGAAATTAAAAAAAAGCCTCTTGTGCGTAAGTCATACTGAGGGAACCAGAAGGGAAAACAAAAGATAGTCTGAAGCTTTGTGATCTACATCTGCCAATGATTCATTTGTTTCACCAGAAAATTAGCAATGTCAAAGGAAGGACAAGTGCGGTCAGGCTTCCTAATGTGAACTTCAGATTATGACCAAAGCTTTGTCTTCCTTCCTTCTTTTCCCAGAAAGACCCAAGCAGATCAGCGGTGGTTAAATGCCCCGGCGTTCCTGGTGTGTATGTCCCCATCTCCTCCAAATCAGTTCGTTCCTTCTTGGTTTTGCTTTTGCTGTGCTTACTGTTCTGTTGTGAAGTGGATCTGTGAGAGGAAGAGACCGTTCTAAATACATTGCCATGCACAGAATTAAAAGACAGACTTGCACACCTGAATGCTGAGCTTATCAGGCCATGAACTGCCTCCCAAAACATTTGCTAAGGTGGATACCAAAATTATATCCGCAACATTAGTGTATCATGGAGTGGAAGGGTGAGTCTACACTGCAGGGCTTAACTTGAAATAAGCGATGCTAACTGAGCTACGTCAATTGCGTAGCTTATTTCAAAATAGTTTTTCAAAATTGGGAGCGTCTACACAGCAATTATTTCGAAATAGAGCACTCTTTCTCTGATTTACCTTCCTCCTCGTACAATGAGGGTTACAGGAGTCGGAGTAAGAAGTCCTCCAGCTTGACACTATTTTGAAATAATTGCCTTCTGTGTCGACGCAGACCAAGTTATTTCAGAATAGCGCTAGTTATTTCAAAATAGTTTTGCAGTGTAGACGTACCCGAAGTCAGAGGGCGTGTGTAAGTAACTGCGTGAGTCGTTGCAATACCCAATGTGGGTGTACTTCTCAGGCCTCCTCCTATGTTTGGAAATGGTCCAGTACACTCAGGACTTTGCTGGAATTAAAAATAAATAAGGACATTTCAGTGTTGGGCACATCCTTGTGAGAACGGCACCCCCCAGTAGGGCAGTGGATATCTGAGGTATGGATTTAGGAATAGTAAGGTCAGAGCTAATCTCCTCACACAAATCTAGACAGAAATCGATACTGCCAATGGGCAAAGTTCTCGGCATTTATTGGAAGCCTTTCTTTTCTGCACGTTGGTTTGCTTAGGGAGATGAGAGATGAAGAGTGGATGGGCATCTTTGATAAAATCTAGATGCTGCTTGCAAATGGCCTCCTGAGAACTCTTAGGAGAGCCCACAGGGGCTGTGAGCAACTCTCCGTGAATGCTGCCTGCTCCTATGCCACTCTTGAGAGTTGCCACTGAGATCTGCAGTTGGGTTGACTGCAGTCTGTGAGTTGACAAGGGAGGATACAGAAGTATTCATGCTTGGATCACAGCAGAGGATCATAATCTCTGACTCCCATTCAGCTAATCCACGTAATACGTACGGCCCTATTTATTCGGGCAACCAAGCAAGCACCACATTCCTGCACAGTATCAATCCCACGTAGACACTGACTTTGTCACAGGGACCTCTGCATCTTCTAAACCAGATGATTATTCACTCCAACCAGGCTATAAAATAGAGCTTCAGCAAGTGTGTGATTGAATGATGGAAGGATTACCAAGGATTTGTCACTAGCTATTTTAGTATTCGGAACATCCTGACAATAGGTTTTGATATTGATGTTTAGGGGAATCTGCAAAGTTGACCCCAGCTTTTGAGGATTGTTATATCCAGCTTGGTTGTCACTAAAAACTGGTTTCTGATTCATTTTTAGTGCTGCATTTTTCACAAATATGGAAAAATTAAGATGCCATGAATCAATTTCCTAATCTCCAGTCTTCATATTAGGATCTCCGTAATGAAGGTTGCATTCAATTTTAGGTAAAGCAGAGTTAAAGTAGTAATCGGATTAGAAAAAACGTGTTTAAAGACTTGGTCTTGCTTGCATCCTTAAAAAAATCACCACAAAACCAGACACCTGTGCAAATACAGCTTCACTTGTTTTCCACCTGATGTGATTTAACTTGACACTAGGTGAAGCTACCTGCGGCTAAATAATGGCTATTCTGTTCTCTTTAACGAGACCCTGTGGTGAAAGGTGAAATGTTGTTGTTATAAAGCAAAAATAGAAAGTTAACTATTCACGGCACTTACAAACTTGTGTGCATATACATTCAGTGACCGAAATTACATGGGGTTGGTTTAATAGTTCTCTATCCAGGGCATTGAGGCAGGAAAATATGCCAGAAAGAGATCACTTGAAATTGTTCCTCTCCCTGTCTGCCGATCCTGAACAAACATAAAATAGAGAAAGTATCCTCAGTTAACCAAGAAAGCAAACCATGGTCTCCCCCTCCCATACACGCTAGACTCTTTGGCCTTTAGCTTAAGGTGTTAGCAAGACTGAGTTATTAATCCCGATCAACATTTAATGCTCATATTTTTATGTAGTTTGGACATCTTTAGAATTCCTCAGCTTGTTGTGTCTTTTGTTAAGAGCTGAAAACACAATGTATTCTTCCCTGTCAGTCGTGCATGTTACGTGGAAGTTAAGAACATAAGAATATAAGAACGGCCATACTGGGTCAGATCAAAGGTCCATCCAGCCCAGTACCCTGTCTGCCGACAGTGGCCAGTGCCAGGTGCCCCAGAGGAAGTGAACCGAACAGGTAATGATCAAGCGATCTCTCTCCTGCCATCCATCTCCACCCTCTGACAAACAGAGCCTAGGGACACCATTCCTTACCCATCCTGGCTAATAGCCATTAATGAACTTAACCTCCATGAATTTATCTAGTTCTTTTTTAAACCCTGTTATAGTCCTAGCCTTCACAACCTCCTAAGGCAAGGAGTTCCACAGGTTGACTGTACGCTATGTGAAGAAGAGCTTCCTTTTATTTATTTTAAACCTGCTGCCCATTAATTTCATTTGGTGGCCGCTAGTTCTTATATTATGGGAACAAGTAAATAACTTTTCCTTATTCACTTTCTCCACACCACTTATGATTTTATAGACCTCTATCATATCCCCCCCTTAGTCTCCTCTTTTCCAAGCTGAAAAATCCTAGTCTCTTTAATCTCTCCTCACATGGGACCCATTCCAAACTCCTAATCATTTTAGTTGCCCTTCTCTGAACCTTTTCCAAGGCCAGTATATCTTTTGTGAGATGAGGCGACCACATCTGTACGCGGCATTCAAGATGTGGGCGTACTATGGTTTTATATAAGGGCAATAAGATATTCTCTGTCTTATTCTCTATCCCTTTTTTAATGATTCCTAACATCCTGTTAAAAGTTAAATGTTGCCGAATGCACAAGTTATTCGTGCATGCATAAACATTCTCTCTCTCAACTCACACATGATGACACAGGAGTTTTGGAATGTAGCCTTGCGGCTGAAGTGCAGGACTGGGAATTGATTGAACAGAATTGTCCTGGCTTTGACATGCACAGCTTGTCATGGGGGGCTAGTCATTTTACGGGCACTCCCTGAGTTACAAACATCCGACTTATGAGCAGCCGCACACACAAAAACAAAAGCTCCCTTGAAGCCTCAGGCAGGGACGTCCTTCAGATTTTATGGGGCCCTACTCAGTGCTATTAAGCCAGTGCCCCTATGCCCAGTGGCAGTCGGGGGAAGTGGGGATGAGTGTGCAGAGCTGTGATTTTCTAATGTTCAGCAACACGCCAATGAAATATTTTTAAAGCAAATTTTAAACTCAGGTCCTGCCGACTAGCACAGTAAATTCAGAAACTGACAGCATGTACCTGGGGTTGGCAAATGCCTGTTGATGGCTTCATTACCACTTGAATGGTTCTTTCTCAGGTTCAGTGTTCTGCTAATAGCTCTGACAGGTGCTTTACTGTTACCTTAACTAGATCCTCTCTGGAGGAAGCACAGCCTCAGACAGGGATAAGAAGAGATGGGCAGTGGCACCCCAAGTTTTTCAGAGGCCGTACGCAATTGCATATTCTGCATAGGGGTAAGGATGTCCCTGGCCTCAGGGGAGCTTGCAGGAGATGCAGGTGGTGGAGAGCAGCACAAGTGCTGGCGGGAGGACTCCGGAGGAGTATGGGGCTTCACTCCAGCCTCCGGCTGCATGGCCACCTCAGATCCTCCAGAGTCCTCCAGCCCATGCTTACTCTGCTCGCTGCCTGCTGGTGAGTGGGGGGCGATGAGGCTGGCTACAGGAGATGACACATGGGGGGGGGGCAGGAAAGTGAGTGGAAGTCAAGGGATGCCCAGAAGTCCTCTTCAGAATTTCCACCTACCTTCTCATCCTCTTCTATCTAAACCTTTCCTCAAGCACCAGCGTTCAAGGATAAATTTTTAAAAAACCTATTTCTACTATTTTTTCTTTGCAGATCTACCATATTTCAACTACATTATGGATTAAATGGGCTTTTTGTGGGCTAGCCTGGGAACCTAACTGCCATTTTATAACATTGTTTCTATCAGAATATACATTCCAAGTTCCAAATTACTGACTTTTGGAACACAACCCATTTGGACGTTGGAGACTTCCTGTAATTCTGTGCCTTGGTTTCCCCAATTGAAAAACAGCCGCATTTCTGTCCTACCTGACAGCCATATTGTGAGGCTACATCCATACATAGGAAGAGTTAGAGAATCAGTGAGGAGCAGCACAGAAATTCTTCACTGGTCACTACTATCCTCTGATACCTGTTGGTGATGTTTGGGCAACTTCTGACAGACAAGCGGCTACCTCACAGAAAGCAGCTGGCAGTTTCAGCGATGTACATAGGACTGAACAGATACACAGGGACTGAACTGCCATCTTGTCCTTAGAGGCGGCCATTTTGCTGCTGCCCCTGTTCTGTTCTTGGCACATAAAGGGTTTTAGGATCCCCTGTTGTCCCCCATCACCACAGATCCTCTTCAACCTCACTCCCATAGGAATCTGTCTGAATTGCTTATTGGTGTTACCTGACAACAGCTTCTTGGTGCTGCTAGCAGCTGGTGATGCACTGTCAGTCCTGCTTCTCCAGCACCATGTGCATTATCCAGAGCAAGCCATTATGTCACATCGTTTCCTGGTTTAGTGTCAAGAGTCACTGAAAAATTAAAGGAGACAGAATCTGGGAAAAAAAAAGGCTCTGTACAGTGCTCAGGCAGACGTCATGGGGGGACCCAAAAAACAGGTTTCACTCCTGATGTGTGAGCTTTTTCCTTCTGATGCACTGTTTCATGGCACCCTGGGAACAGCTGTGGGATCCAAAGATTGCTGTTGTCACCTAAAACTGAGCAACAGACCACAACTCCCATCTTTGCCCTTTGCTGACAGACAGTATCCACTTGCTCACAACCCTGCTGTCGAGAGTGACTCCTCTGTCTTCTTTCTCCATGCCTGTCCACGCTTGTCTTGAAAATGTCAGGTGTGGGGGAGGGTTCCTGGGGTGGCGAAGGGGTCCCGGAGCCCAGCCCCACTTGATGAGTCCCTGTTCTGTTCACTCCCTCTGGGGGGCACCTGGCTTTGGCCACTGCTGTCAGACAGGATCTGGGCTAGATGGACCTTTGGTCTGACCCAGTATGGCCATTCTTATGGGTGGGTGGGATCACTTTTACCAAACCTAGACACAGCCAATCCATGACATGGAGCCAGATTCATATGCCTCCAGCTGGGTCCCCCAACCTCTTCACTATGCTTTTCCCTCACTCCAGGACCAGGGTCATGTTTTTCTGGTGGGATCCACCCCACTCATGGGAGCCCAGCCAATCATGCTCTTTTGTGGCTTGGGCTGAAAGAGACCAGACCTAAATTTGTTTCAATGCACTAGTCATCAGCCTATCCACATAAAGTGTACAGATCTTTTAAACCCACCATTTGGGGTACGGATCCCACAGAGCATCTATGGTGTCAGCTTTTTCCTTCACCCTGTCTCACTATGCTCCATCCTTTGCTGCCACGTTCAACAGCAGAAGCCTTGTCCCACTTTGAATGCTACAGCGTGCTCCTTGCATGCTCTTCACCAGATCTCTACAAATCTCTGCTAGCAAAGTCATTTTGTGGCACCCAACACAAGTAGTTTTTTTCAGATCCTTCCTTTGGCTCTCTCCCCTTCTCTGTCAAGTTCAGTCCTCTTGACCTCATCCTTACTAAGTTCTCGCACCATCTACCCCTGCCCATCTCTTTACTTTTTTCCCTCCTATCCCCTCTCCTTCTGTGGAACAGTCATCAGTATCACTCTCCTTAATAGCACCTTTGTTCCTACCTCCCACTTGCATTTGATGGCCTGTCAGCTGGACTGTGATGGAACTTCAATGAAATTAATGGAGTTCCAAATAGGCACATTGCTACAAAAATACGCTTCCTGATGGAGATTTGCTTCCTCCATTCTGTCCGTTTCCCCGTGGCAGAGCAGGGCTTTCTTTATTTTGAATATTACCCACAGTTTAGCTCTATGGGGATACGTCTACACTGCAACACTATTTCAAAATAACTAGCGCTATTCCGAAATAACTTAGTCTACATCTACACAGCAGGCAGTTATTTCAAAATAATGTCGACATACTGTCAAGCTGGAGGACTTCTTACTCTGACTCCTGTAACCCTCGTTGTACAAGAAGGAAGGGAAGTCAGAGGAAGAGTGCTCTATTTTGAAATAAGTGCTGTGTAGACACTCCTAATTTCAAAATAAGCTATTTCGAAATAAGCTATGTAATTGACGTAGCTCAATTTGCGTAGCTTATTTCAAGTCAAGCCCTGCAGTGTAGACACACCCTGGGTGTGGAGGCCCAATGTAAGGATGTTGCATTGGTGTCTGGTCTGTTTTAAAGAGGGGGAGTTAAAAGAAGCGTATGAAACTGTGTAAGAGCAAAGGCAAATCATATGATTTACAGAGAGGGTGGAAGATTCAAAAGAGCTGGCAGATGAGAACAAAGAGGCAAGGTGAGCTTGGAGGCCAGGAGCCTTCAGTGACACAGTGACATGCAACAAACAGACGGAAATCAGACTCTGAGCAGTGTGGGAGCTGTGCATGGACTGGAAAGCAAGTCCTGTTCCTTTTGCAGGTTTCAGCAAATACAGAAAGAGGCTTGAGGGAGGATTACATTTTGTGTGCAAAGTGTTGCTCCTTTTCACAGCCCATAAAGGGAGGGCTTTCTTGATGTTGCCTTATCTATAGTTATGGGTTACATTAACCAACTACCCATCCCAAAGAGGAGGGTTTGCACCTACTTTAATATGTGAGAGTTTAGCCCACGAGCAGATTACAGTAGAAAGGTTATCAATACAACAGGGACTCTGTAATGCACAAGAGAAATTAAATAGTGTTCTTTCAATATAACTATTTGTGTAAGCCAACGAAAGAATACACACGCTACAACAGGGCTACTCAACACGTGTTTGCGTCCTGCGGTGCAGTTTGGGTTTACGTGGGGTTCAACAAGCGGCTCTCAGGAGGGAGCCAAAACAAAAACGTAGTTATTATAATGGTCTTCTGTTGATGTGGGTTTTAGTAGTTAAATTCATTAAACTGTCATTGCACATTAAAAGTGCTGTCATATGGGTGGAAAGCAGGTAACTACTGCATTTTATTAATATCAGCAGAACTGACTTAAATGGGGCCAGCGTGTTGTGTAGTCTTGCGTTAATCTTTGTATTCATGCCCGTCAGTGTGAAAGAAGCTATTTGCATATATATTTGCATGTCTATGCAACCACACTTAAGTTGAGGCTCTCGGCATGTGTTATGGGTATCATTGTGACCCCCGGGGCTTCCAAAGTTGAGTAGCCCTGCACTACGCTAAGGTAAAGGGGAGAGGAGACCATTACAGAAAACATAATATCTCCATAACGGCCAGCATCCCTTGCAAGAAAAAGCATAAAGAGCTCTTCCTCACCTTCATCCTCCCCAATACCCCACCCCCACCGGCAGTAGTCCTCTTCGTTTCTCCCCCCCACCCAGACATGCAGACTGGGCTAGAGCTTTTCTAATGTGTTAAAGGTGATGCCCACGAGGCGGGGGCATACATTTTTAAGAAGGCTTTAATCTTCCTTTTCCCTAATTTGATTTCCATACCCCACAACATTTGGGGCACTCCTGTTTTTCATAGGCCAGCTCATTAGCTTATAAGAACAGCCATACTGAGTCAGGCCAAAGGTCTGTCTAGCCCAGTGTCCTGTCTTCTGACAGTGGCCAATTCTAGGTGCCCCAGAAGGAATGAAAAGCACAGGTCACCATCATGTGATCCATCCCCTATTGCTCATTCCCAACTTCTGACAAAGAGAGGCTTGGGACACCATTCATACCCATCTTGGCTAACAGCCATAGATAGACGTATCCTCCATGAATTTATCTAGCTCTTTTTTAAACCTTGTTAAAGTCTTGGCCATCACAACATCCTCTGGCAAGGAGTTCCGCAGGTTGACTGTGTATTCTCTGAAGAAATATTTCCTTTTGTTGGTTGAAATCTGCTACCTATTAATTTTGTTTGGTGACCCCCTAGTCCTTTTGTTAAGGGAGCAAATAAATAACTTTTTCACATTTATTTTCTCCACACCAGTCATGATTTTATACACCTTTATTGTATACCTCCTTAGTCTCCTTTTTATAAGCTGAAAAGTCCCAATCTTTTGAATCTCTCCTCATATAGCAGCCATTCCAAACCCCTCATCATTTTTGTTGCCATTTTCTGAACTTTTTCTAATGCCAAGATAGCTTTTTTTGAGATGAGACAACCACATGTACACACAGTATTCAAGATGTGAGCGTACCATGGATTTATATAGAGGCATTAAGATATTCTCTGTTTTATTCTCTATCCTCCTTTTAATGATTTCTAATATTATATCTGGATTTTTTGACTGCTGCTGCACATTGAGTGGATGTCCACTGTTCACAATGACTCCAAGATCTCTTTCTTGAGCGGTAATAGCTAATTTAGCCCCCATTTTTTTGTATGTACAGTTGGGATTAGTTTTTCCAATGTGCATGACGTTACATTTATCAACATTAAAATTCATTTGCCATTTTGTCGCCAAGCCACCTAATTTTGTGAGATTCTTTTGAAGCTCTTGATGGTCTTCTTTGGACTGAACTATCTTGAGCAATTTAGTATCATCTGCAAATTTTACCACCTCTGTTTACCCCTTTCTTCAGATCCTTTATGAATATGCTGAATAGGATTGGTGCCAATATGGACCCCAAGGGACACAACTAGTTACCTCTCTCCATTCTGAAAATTGGTGAGGGGGCCTTGTCAAAGGCTTTGTGGAGATCTAAGCACAGTATACTTGCTGATCTCCTCAAAGAATTCTAGTAGACTACTGAGGCGCGATTTCCCTTTACAGAAAACATGTTAACTTTTCCCCAACAAATTACGTTCATCTATGTGTCTGTGACCGAGTCTGGGGTAGGAGGCTTCTGCTCCGCCCTTTGATACCGTCTCCCTCCGGGTCACTAATGTTTCCTACACCTCACCCTGGTATGGTTCGTGGTCTGTACACGCTGCCTGTCGCGTTCCAATCGCGAGCAGAAGAGTTCTTCACTCTCCGGGATGGAGAGGGAGAGGGGGGCCCGGAGGGTGCCCTCACTCATGGGCCCCAGCCCAGGGCCCTAAGGACTCGGATCTTCTGTGATCCGGTCCGGCTGATGGGGTACACAGCCGAAACGCGTCAGCCCACCAACCCGCAATGGTTGTGCCCTGGGCTGCTTCCTCTCCCCCTTCTACCCCTGCTGGTCTGCCCGAAGGGGTGAGGCCCGGACGCCCTCGCTCCCCCTACCCCCTCCGAACTGGGACCTAGAGGCTTACCTCGCCCCGGGTCGTTAGGGTGCCGCAGGAGCGGTCGCTGGTTGGGGTGGGGTTCGGCTCCCTGGAACCGTGTCAATTTCGCCTCCCCCTTCCTACAGTGACGGCGGCATTTTTAAATGTCCCGCCACTTCTGGTGCTCCCTGGGGGAGGGCCAAGGATGTTCTGAAGTCGCAGGGGAAAGCCCCGCCCCCCTGTAACATCCGCACTGCAGCTTGCTCCGGGCCCCAGGCTTGCCAGCTGTGCTGCCGCGCAGGAGCACCCAGCACACCACCCAGCCCCACGCCTTGTGCCCTGAACAGGGCTTGCCCGCTGGCGGCTTTGGTGTGGGATGGGGGCGTCCCGTCACAGTGTCCAACAATTCTGTTCTTCACTATAGTTTCAATCAATTTACTCAATACTGAAGTTATACTTACCGGCCTCTAACTGCCAGGACCACTTCTAGAGACCTTTTTAAAAATTGACATCGCATTAGCTATCCTCCAGTCATTTGATACAGATGCAGATTTAAAGGATAGGTTACAAGCCATAGTTGATAGTTCTTCAGTTTTACATTTGAGTTTTTTCAGAACACTTGGGTGAATGTCATCTGGTCCTGATGACTTGTTACTGTTTAGTTTAACAATTTATTCTAAAACAACCTCTGTGACACCTCAATCTGTGACAGTTCCTCAAATTTGTCACCTAAAAAGAATGGCTCAGGTTTGGGAATCTCTCACATTCTCAGCTGTGAAGACTGATGAAAAAAATTCATTTAGTTTCCCTATAATAACCTTATCATCTTTGAGTGCTCCTTTAGCATCTTGATCATCCAGGCAACCTACTGGTGGTTTGGCAGGCTTCCTGTTTCTGATGTAATTAAGAAAATTGCTATTACTTTTTGAGTTTTTTGGCTATCTGTTCTTCAGATTCCTTTTTGACCTTCCTAATTACATTTTTATACTTTATTTGACAGAGTTTATACTTCTTTCCATTTTCCTTACTAGGATTTAACTTCCACTTTTTAAACAATGCCTTTTTATCTCTCACAGTTTCTTCTACTTGGTTGTTAAACCACAGTGGCACTTTTTTGGTTCTCTTACTGTGTTTTTTAATTTGGGGTATACATTACCCCTCTATTATGGTGTCTTTGAAAAGTTTCCATGCAACTTGCAGGGATTTTACTTTTGGCACTGTACCTTTTTAATTTCTGTTTAACTAACTTCCTCATTTTTGTGTCGTTCCCCTTTCTGAAATGAACAGCTACAGTGTTGGGCTGCTGTGGTGTCGTTCCCCTTTCTGAAATGAACAGCTACAGTGCTGGGCTACAAGGATGTGAAATTTAATTATATTATGGTCACTATTTCCAAGTGGTTCAGCTATCATCACCTCTTGGACACGGTTTTGTGCTCCACCTAGGACTAAATCAAGAATTTCCTCTCCTCTTGTAAGTTCCAGAGCCAGCTGCTCCAAGAAACAGTTATGTAAGGTGTCAAGAAACTTTACTTTTGCATCCCATGCTGATGTGACGTGTACCCAGTGAAAGTGGGGATAGTTAAAATCCCCCATTATTATTGAGTTTTTTACCTAATCTCCCTTTGCATTTCACAGTTATTCTCACTATCCTGGTCAGGTGGTCTATAATATATCATAAGAACATAAGAACATAAGAATGGCCGTACTGGGCCAGATTTTATATACCTCTATCATATCCCCCCTCAGTCTCCTCTTTTCTAAACTGAAAAGTCCCAGTCGCTTTAACCTCTCCTCATATGGGACCCGTTCCAAACCCCTAATCATTTTAGTTGCCCTTTTCTGAACCCTTTCCAAGGCCAAAATATCTTTTTTGAGGTGAGGAGACCACATCTGTACACAGTATTCAAGATGTGGGCGTACCATAGTTTTATACAGGGGCAGTAAGATAGTCTGGGTCTTATTTTCTATCCCTTTCTTAATAATTCCAAGCATCCTATTTGCCTTTTTGACCGCTGCTGCACACTGTGTGGAAGTTTTCAGAGAACTGTCCACGATAACTCCAAGATCTCTTTCCTGATTTGTCGTAGCCAAATTAGCCCCCATCATACTGTACATATAGTTGGGGTTATTTTTCCCGATGTGCATTACTTTACACTTATCCACATTAAATTGCATTTGCCATTTTGTTGCTCAATCACTCAGTTTGGTGAGATCTTCTTGGAGTCCCTCACAGTCTGCTTCTGTCTTGACTATCCTAAACAGTTTGGTATCATCTGCAAACTTTACCACCTCACTGCTTACCCCTTTCTCCAGATCATTTATGAATAAGTTGAACAGGATTGGTCCTAGGACTGACCCTTGGGGGACACCACTAGTTACCCCTCTCCATTCTGAAAATTTACCATTTATTCCTACCCTTTGTTTCCTGTCTTTTAATCAGTTCTCAATCCAAGAAAGCACCTTCCCTCTTATCCCATGGCCATGTAATTTACACAAGAGCCTTTGGTGAGGGACCTTGTCGAAGGCTTTCTGAAAATCTAAGTATACTATATCTACTGGATCCCCCTTGTCCGCATGTTTGTTAACCCCTTCAAAGAACTCTAATAGATTAGCAAGACAGGATTTCCCTTTACAGAAACCATGTTGACTTTTGTCCAACAAATTATGTTCTTCTACATGCTTCACAATTTTATCCTTTACTATTGTTTCAACTAATTTGCCCGGTACTGAAGTTAGACTTACCGGTCTGTAATTGCCTGGATCGCCTCTAGAGCCCTTTTTAAATATTGGTGTCACATTGGCTACCTTCCAGTCATTAGGTACAGAAGCCGATTTAAGGGATAGGTTACAAACCACAGATAATAGTTCAGCAATTTCCCATTTGAGTTCTTTTAGAACCCTTGGATGAATGCCATCTGGTCCCGGAGATTTGTTAACATTAAGTTTTTCTATTTGTTCCAAAACCTCCTCTAATGACACTTCAATCCGGGACAGTTCCTCAGATTCATCACCCACAAAGGACGGTGCAGATTTGGGAATCTCCCCAATGTCCTCAGCTGTGAAGACTGAAGCAAAGAAATCATTTAGTTTCTCCGCAATGGCTTTATCGTCCTTGATTGCGCCTTTTATAGTTCGATCGTCTGGGGGACCCACAGGTTTTTTAGCAGGCTTCCTGCTTCTAATGTACTTAAAAAACATTTTATTATTTCTTTTTGAGTTTTTGGCTAGCTGTTCCTCAAAATCTTTTTTTGCTTTTCTTATTACATTTTTACACTTGATTTGACAGTGTTTATGTTCCTTTCTATTTATCTCACTAGGATTGGACTTCCACTTCTTAAAAGATGCCTTTTTGTCCCTCACTGCTTCTTTTACATGGTGGTTAAGCCATGGTGACACTTTTTTAGGTCTCTTG
The DNA here is from genome assembly GCA_032595735.1 of Pelochelys cantorii. NCBI lineage: Eukaryota > Metazoa > Chordata > Testudines > Trionychidae > Pelochelys > Pelochelys cantorii. The sequence goes on from CM064340.1 coordinate 37,309,150, forward strand.
CTATGTTTTTTAATTTGGGGTATACATTTAAGTTGGGCCTCTGTTATGGTGTCTTTAAAAAGTTTCCATGCAGCTTGCAGGGGTTTGGTTCTCGTCACTGTGCCTTTTAATTTCTGTTTAACTAGCCTCCTCATTTTTGTGTAATTCCCCTTTTTGAAATTAAATGCCAGGGTGCTGGACTGCTGAGGTGTTCTATCCGCCACAGGAATGTTGAATGTTATTATATTATGGTCACTATTCCCAAGCGGTCCTGTAACGGTTATTTCCTGGACCTGATCCTGCACTCCACTCAGGACTAAATCGAGAATTGCCTCTCCCCTTGTGGGTTCCTGCACCAGCTGCTCCAAGAAGCAGTCATTTAGGCCATTGAGAAATTTTATCTCTGCTTCTCTTCCTGAGGTGACATGTACCCAGTCAATATGGGGATAATTAAAATCCCCCATTATTATAGACTTCTTTATTTTGGTAGCCTCTCTAATCTCCCTCAGCATTTCAATGTCAGTATCACTGTCCCTACTGATATATTCATATTATTAGAATCATAGAATACTAGAACTGGAAGGGACCTCGAGAGGTCATCGAGTCCAGTCCCCTGCCCTCATGGTAGGACCAAATACAGTCTAGACCATCCCTGATAGACATTTATCTAACCTACTCTTAAATATCTCCAGAGATGGAGATTCCACAACCTCCCTGGGCAATTTATCAGAGCATGTAATTACTATCCATAAAGATTCTGTGGAAGAGTTTGGTTCATTTACGATTTTTACTTCATTTAATTCTATGTTTTCTTTCACATATAGTGCCACTCCCCCACTCGCACAACCTGCTCTGTCCTTCCCATATATTTTGTACCCTCGTATTACAGTGTCGCCTTAATTATCCTTTTTTCATCACATTTCTGTGATGCCTATTATGTCAATATCCTTACTCAATATGAGGCACGCTATTTCACCCATTATAATGTTTAGATTTCTATTGTTTGTATATTAGGACTTTAAAAACTTGTCACTTTTTAGCTATCTGGCATTCCCAGATGTGATTGAATGGCACTCTTTTTCATTTGACTGTTTCTCAGCAGATCTTACCCATATGTTATCATCTTCCATCCTCTCTTCTTTACGAGGGCATAGAAAATCTCTATCAATAGGCCCTCCTCTAAGGGATGTCTGTCTGATCCATGTGAACCTCCACACCTGTCAGCTTTCCCTCAGCCCGTAGTTTAAAAACCACTATCTGACCTTATCAATGTTAAGTGCCAGTGAGCTAGTTCCATTTTGGTTTAGGTAGAGTCCATCCTTCCTGTATAGGCTCCCCCTTTCTCCAAAGTTTCCCCAGTTCCTAATAAATCTAAACCCCTCCCGTCTCCACCATCATCTCATCTATACATTGTAACCCTGCAGTTCTGCCTGCCTACCTGGCCCTGCATGTGGAACGGGAAGCATTTCAGAGAATGCCATCATTGAGGTCCTGGATTTCAGTCTCTGTCCCAACAGCCTAAATTTGGCCTCTAGGACCTCTCTAGTGTCCTTTACTATGTTTTTGATACCTACATGTACTACAACCACCAGCTCCTTCTTAGTCCTACACATAAATCTGTCTGGATGTCTCGAGAGATATGCAACCTTCGCACCAGGCAGGCAAGTCAGCATATGATTGAATCTCCCATTACTGACATCTGTCTTTTCCTAATAACTGGAGTTCCTGCCTACAGAGAGGTATTTTCAGTGTGAGAGGACATCGCGAGTCACACACTACGGACAGCTACTTACCCCAAGAGTCATGCAATCACTCCTCCGCCACCCGGAGAACTCCCTCCCGAAACTCCCGTTAATGGCTCCTGTTTGCTAGCTCTCCTTTTAATGATTAACATTGTTATTACTACAGTAACAGGCCTCTAACTTAAGCAAGTGTCTACCATTTCGCCTTGGCTACCAATGATCATGTTGTGGTGTCTACTGACTTCTCACAGACGTTATCCAAATGCAGCAGTTATTAATGAACCATCAGCATATCACAAACAGAGACACAAGCTCATCAGATTTATTATTAACTTACTTAAGCAAATTTGTCTTTATAACAAACTTATCCTGAATCCTGAGGCCTAATTTGGCTCATCTAAATAGCCCCAAGACCTGTAAGCCCTGTGTGACAACATTAATTAATCCTTATATTTCACCTCTATGCCTGAAATATACCTGATGCCTTTTGTGGTTGGTTCCATGGGTAATCTGCTTAACATTGCCAGATAGGTGTGTGCTGTGTTGGAGCTGTAGATTCACATTTTCCAGTCCTGAATTGCTGTACAATAGTGTAATGGATTTTGCCTCGCCAACTGAAAAAGGAACCCAGATAGTAACAAAAGGCCTGCAATCAGCTGTTTCTTCTCTGAGTTCTAGGGATCACCTCCAGTGTGAGGACTGTTCTTGACCAGGTTTTTTGCCTGTACATGTCCACCTGCAGCTACTTGCTCTCTGGGGCTGGGCTCCTGGCTTGCGTGGTCCTACAACACACAAGGTTTGGACTTAGAGCCAGATCGTAGAATCATAGAACACTAGAACTGGAAGAGACCTCAAGAGGTCATCAAGTCCAGTCCCCTGCCCTCACGGCAGGACCAAGCACCATCTAGATCATCCCTGATAATGCCTCTCTAACCTGCTCTTAAATATCTCCAGAGATGGAGATTCCACAACCTCCCTGGGCAATTTATTCCAGTGTTTAACCACCCTGACAGGTAGGAAGTTTTTCCTAATGTCCAGCCTAAACCTCCCTTGCTGCAACATAAGCATACTGCATTGTATGCAATCCTACAATGGATTTCTTATCTGCACTAAAGCAAGCAATGAATTGTGGTTCTATAGTAATGGAAACCACATGGCTCATCATTCATAGGGGCTTCTGCTAGTCCCATGGCACAGTCTCAGCTCATACTCAGGCCTGGGATCAAATGGGGAGGAACTAGCTCAGTGAATCTAAGACAACTATCGGTTACACATTTGCTAAGCAACAGAGACAATAAAAAAAAAAGGCAGTACATTGTTTTTCCTCATTCTTGATTTTTAAAGGGAGTCAATCCTCTCTGTCTATGGACTATTTAAAAATCAAATGGAAAAGGAAGTGAGGGCAGGGATGTAGGGGCAGGGACAGTGAGTCATGAGTAGCAGCTGCGTCTGTATGTCTGTCATCTCAGATGGCGTGCAAGTAACTGTGCCAAATGATATAGAATTAATGATCTTTAGAATAATACCAGAGACAGCCACAGCTATGCTGCTGGGGCATTCCAGGGCAGTTCATACTCAGGAGGTTGTGCCCCGGGACAGAGAGGTATTTCTAGTAGCTTTGTGGGTTCCTACTTGCAAGCATCTGCCAAAGACACAGGTCAGAGGACAGAACTGAAGCTATGTCCACTGGCAGTTCTATATCGATACCAGCTATGGCAACACAAACCACTGCCTCTTTGTCTCTGGGCTCCACTTCTCCTCAGTGGAGGCTATAGCCTCATATGTGCTGAGAGAGGACCGCCAGCCACAGGCAATCTCCAAGAGAACAAGCTCTCCCACCCTTCGAAGAGGAGTTACTTCTGGATCAGGCCTTGCATGGTGACGTGGGCATAGAATACCCTCCTGGGACGGAGTCACTGTGTAAGAAAAAAGGGCCATTCGGGCTGTGCGAATGGAAGCAAAGCCCAGCAACAGTCTGAGCATAGCTACTCCAATGTCCCAAATATCCAACACGCAGTAGTGGTGTGTCACCTCAATCTGAATGTAGGCACCTAAAGGAGGATGCCTTCATTTAGTCCACTGAGAGTGTCAGGTCTGGCATGAATGGCTTGACTTTAGGTTTTGTGTGTGTTCCTGTTATGTCAGTTGACATTATCATACTGTGGGTGAAATTAAGACATACAAAATAATCATTTCCCAAGTGTCAGTGGTTTTAGCATTCCGACTTTTTCTGGGACATCCTTTTCTTGCACTGAGCCACCACTGAATGCTCCAGAAACAAGTGGATGTTTGGCCCATGCTCTAGTGGGCTGTTCCAGTTTTAGTCCCTGGAAATGGATGCTTTTGGAGCCATTTGGCAAAGGTCTGGAACTAGGTGAGGCAATGGTAGCAGACCCTCCCTCCCCCCAGACATAGCAGCAAAACACTGCAAACCAGTTGCTAGAGCCATGCACAATAAGGGTCTGGTCTCCCCTCCTATAAAACCATAGTAAAGCGCCAATTGTCTTCAGCAGGAGCAGGATCTCATCCTCTAACAGACATGATCCCATTGCCTTGTCCCTGCAATTTTCAGCCATGAAAGGACTTTTCCCATCGTTGGAGGAGAGCTTATTACCCCCATCAGTGTGCTTGGATCATGCCACTATTAATTTAATTCTGCAATTGCCGCCACTATATTTACACGTAGTCAACTGTAGTTAACTGCCTCACTGTGGCCAAACCTACCGGCTATGTTCCACCGGCAAGCATCAACTACGCTGTGAAATGTTATGGCATTGCCTTGTGGTAGCACAGAAGTGAGCAGCCAGGTTAAACGCTGCAAAGGGGTTAATACCATCAATACTGTTTCATAGTGTATAAGAATTACATTTTGGTGCTCTAGTAACTGGTAGGATAGTTGTGCAACAGGTCAGCACCAATCTCTAAAGAAACCAGCAAGAGTTACATGAGGCCTGGAAGAGCACTAGCCAATTAGAACGCAGTACGCAAAAGAGAGCATCCCAGTTGGCTGCAGCCAGATTCCGCAAGGCTATTTTTTCAGAATCTCTGACTGCACTTGCCATATAGGGTGTTCACTTAAAAACCAGGACTGTTATACTTCTCAAGTGCAGTGCCATGCAGAGATTTTCACTTATCTTGGCTGGAGATGCTCTGAATGTATGCAACAATACATGGTAGACTGGGGAGGAGAACATCAGCATTTGTGAAATCTCAAGCAAATATTTACCTCTTCACTCAGTTACTCTCCAAACTCATCTTGGCAAAAGTAGAATTTCTGCCTATTATGTCCATATGCCAGATGCAGAGATGCATTCAAGCTTGGCATGTGCTTGTACTTCGAGGGCCTGCTTTTATGAGACTTATGCTGTGGGTGCTTGTGTGTCAGAGGATTCTTCCGACGTAATACTCTGGGCATCTGTTCTGCCACTTTGCACGCCACACAATCAAAGGCTACGGACAGGACCTGGCTTCCCCAGTTCAGAGGAATAGTTTTATTTCACAAAAATCCCCATCAGTGTTGATTTCTTAGGCAAGAGAAAAATCTTGTTCTCCTCGTTTCAAGGAGTAATGAATATGGGGAGTATAGGAAACATTGTCTCCCCCATTCTGCCTAGCACCCAATTGCTATTTCCCACCAACATTCAGCAACAGGAGCTGGTCTCCTATCAGCCAACGTCCCCTTCTCCCACATATTTTCTCTATACGGGCAAGGGCTGATCCGTCTCTATCAGTCTATGCTTTCCTCCTGGACCGGCTCCAATATGTGTCAGGAGGAATTCTGAAGCAAGTTAATTTCCATCTGGCTTTCCTTGTGGCATCTCTTTTTATAATTAGTTTAGCTTTTTGTGACGATTCACTTTAGAGCACTTACATCGGTAATGTTGTTTTTCATGACGGGTGACTCACTGTGTAGACTCGTGTATGGTTTCGTGTCTGAACGATGTGGCAGGAGCAATTGCTCATTGAGTTTGGAAAGCAACAACTTTATCTAGTTTTTCATTGTGAAATCCACATCTTGAAGAGATTGTTTCCTTCTTCCCCCGTCACAGAGCAGCCCTGTGGCAACATCAGAAGATGGTTTTGAGGGCAACTAATATAAGGAAATTATTGGGTTATTTTTAACTGTCCTCAATCTCGTGGTTTCCTCTCTCTCTCTTAATCTCACTCATTTTGCTCTTTATTTCCTCTCCCCATCTAGTCTGTTCACTTTCTTCTTTTTTTGCTGCCCATGCTTCTCTGTGGCTTGGTCCCTGTCTCGTCTGATTCTGGTTCTCAGATGCCCGGTTGTCATCGCTCCCTATTGCTCTGAACACACTTTTGTGGTTGTTGGCTGGTGACGGCAGTCTGTGTTAACAGCTCTTGTTTCCTTCCCTAGGTCTGGATTAGCTCCCAGTAGAGGCAGGCAGTTTGGTTCCTCCTTGTCCACCGTAGAGTCTGAGGGGTTGTAGAAGAAACTGAAAATACAGAGAACCAAAATCACATTACCAACTAGCTCTTCAGAGGTACCAGCACCAGATGCTCATGGACTACAGTAACTACCCTGTACTTATTGGTGTGCCCATCACACCTGCCCTGATGGATGCGGGAGCATATTTCTGATGTGGGAACCCTGATGATGGTCACATAGAGCAATGCATCTTCTCACGAACGAAAACTCAAATTGAAAGACATTGACCTCCTCCAGAATCAAAATTCTGGTGCACGTAGAACTCTGAATGGACTGAGATCTTGTTACCTCTGAAACCTGTGTGTGAAGCAGTTGCTCCATAAGGAGATATTCGAATTGGGTAACATTTAAATAAAAATGACGTAAATGTTTATTACAAAGACTGTATACCTGAAGGAAAACGGAACATCTCCCATGCTCTGCTATATTCCCCCTTATTCGGTACTGGTGAGGCCACATCTGGAGTATTGCGTCCAATTCTGCCCTCCTCGCATTACAGAAAGGAAGTGTATGCATTGGAGAGAGTCCAGCAGAGGACAAGAAAAATGATTAGGGGGCTGGAGCACATGACTTATAAGAAGAGGCTGAGGGATTTGGGCTTATTTAGTCTGCAGAAGAGAAGAGTGAGGCGGGATTTGATAGCAGCCTTCCACTGCACGAAGGGAGGTTCTAAAGGGGATGGAGAGAGGCTGTTCTCAGTCGTGACAGATGGCAGAATGGGGAGCAATGGTCTCAAGTTACAGTGGGGAAGGTCTAGGTTGGATATTAGGAAAAACTATTTTAAAAGGAGTGTAGTGAAGCACTGGAATGGGTTACCTAGGGAGGTGGTGGAATCTCCATCCTGAGAGGTTTTTAAGTCCCGGCTTGACAAAGCCCTGGCTGGGATGATTTATATGGGTTTGTCCTGCTTTTGGGTAGGGGGCTGGACTTGATGACCTCCTGAGGTCTCTTCCAGCTCTATAATTCTATGATTCCTTCACCCTCTGAGACAGGAACACTCCTCCAGGGCAATGGAGCTTGGAGAAACTTAGAGCTATCCTATCAGATGGTAGGATCTACCAGTGCCAGGATCTCAGCTATGGGACAACTTGCCAGAAGAGCCCAAAGGTGAATGACAATAGGTCCAAATAAAACACACCTTTGTGAGCGTGCAACCCCACCCCTACAAACCCCGAATACTTGATTCACCCCTGTGGAAGGGGAAATAGTGCAATAGCATGATTTCTGTTGTCAGCTCAGATGTGCCTTCCAAGAGCGTGGTGCTAAGATAACAAGGTCCTATTTCTAAAAAAAAAAAAAAAAAAAAAATGGTCCTCTAAAAAGTACAAGTGCTCCTGTTTGAAGTTGTAAAACAAACACCAAATGAACCAAAATCTCCATTTTTTCCATGAATGGATTCTGATCAAGCACTAAATGAGAGCTGTTTCCTGATAGACACAAGGGCTATAGATATATATGTGCATGCAAGAAATGCAGAGCAGGAAGTACTTGAATATCAACTCTCCAAATGTTTTATCCCCAGTAAAAATGGCTTTTAGTATTTCTGATATGCAGATGAATTTGATGAAATCTTTATTCAAGAACTACAGGAAAGCAAAGGAAGCCCCTTGGGACAATATACTTTTTCTCTGCAATGTAATAATGGATTTCCTCAAACAAATGCAATATTTGCACAGATGTTGCTCTACTCTAAGACACCATCTGTGAATTCCAATTCTTCTTCTGACAAGTACCTGTTAAGGAGTTAACTCTTTCTCTGCCTCCCTTTCCCCGTGTTCAATGTAAACCTAGCGATCTGTATAACTTAATGTAGTGCAACATTATGTCCTGGATCAGGTTTTTTAAAAAGAAAATCCCAGTGAGAAAACCTGACACATATAGGAGTTTGCTTCAATTGTATGCTGCTTTTTATATCCAAAGAGTGTGTGAGTCTCTCTCTCACATGCATGCTTTGTGAGTTGCATAGAATTAGGTTGTCAGCAACTGCATACATCTGACATATCAGAAAGTGTATGGAGAGTGGCTGTGTTGAAATTGACTATCTCCCCCTCCCAATGCACACTTGTTCCCTTTCCATGCCTCGGAAGAGTTTAAGCAAATGTTGTTTTCTACCTTTTCATAAGACAGTATTAAGAAGCAGGAGCATGCATTCTCCACAGCTGTGACTTTGACAGCCGGTACACTACCGTTTTTCACACAGTAGATTTTCATTCATTCATGATTGGTACACAGCCTCGGTCCCCGGCATCCTCCCGAGACCCTTACTATGCCTACAGAACTGTAGTTTAGTATGCACTGGGAGAGATGCATTGATGCTTTCTCTGTAGACCTACAGGCTGCTGGTTGGAGCCATAAGGGAAAGAGAAGAAGAATTAGCCTGTGTATTTATGTGGCTGTGCTCCAGTAAATATTTTGATGCATCTGCTGCCAGCTCTGGTCTGAGGGAATCTATCTAGCATTTAAATTTTGATGGGGAGCTGTTTTGAATAATAACAGTGCAGCCGGCTGTGAGTCAGTGCATGTGTGTTGACTGAAAAAAAAAAATCTCAAAGCTTAACGCTTGCTGAACGTTGAGCTGCAGTGCTTTGCCTTTACCCTCCTCCTTTCTCTTTTTCCTAAATAGATTGTGGTTCTTTGGGGGGTGGGGGTAGAACAAAAAAACCCCTCTCACAAGTAGCTGTTGCAATGGGTGCAGTAATGGGTACATTCTCTTCTCTACAAACCAAACAAAGAAGACCTTCAAAAGGTAAGAAATTTCTCTTTGCTTTTTTCTGCCTTTTTTGTGTATTTGCTACTATCGGGTTTGACAACGGAGGGAGGCATACACGGACATGTGCCTCTGGAAACTAGCCCACCGCGGTTTGTCAGGTGTAATTGATAGAGGAGGAGGATAGCAGGCTATGAAGGGGCTTGGGGGATTACCTGGGCAAGAGGGCATTTGCTCTAGGTATTTTGGGGAGGGAAGTGGGGTGCATGATACACCTGCTGAAATGTTGTGCTCCTGCACACAGCTGTGTGTGTAAGGAGGAGAACTCAGCGGTTTCACATGCAGAGCACTTGCCGAGGAGACCTGTTTACTCCCAAATCCCATGCTTTCTAAATCCACCAGGCAGGCAATCAGATATATATACATATGGCAAATTCTTCCAGCTGCCTTGTACTTTCTAAAAAGTACTGTCAGAGGGACTGTTGTATTTTTAATAATCTGACTATGAAATGTTGCCATTGCGTGTTTTATGTTAATTATCTGGAGGGAAAAAAATAGAGGATTTCTTCACGAGCAGGGGAAGGAGAAGAGGCTCAGACAAGAGAAGAAAGCAAGCAGCAATCCAGGGATTTTTAATCCTTAAATCCACATGTCCTGAATCTAACATGATGGTTTTTCAGGAAGTCAGTCATGTTGAGAGGCGCTTATTTGCTCAGTCCGTTCATGGGGCTATTTCAAAAATTGCAGGGTGCTGCTAAGCAGAAAGTTGGAGACACTATAGGAGACGAGACTGAAAAATATACAATGTATATTGTTAAAAGCCCCACACTTTAGGGAGTCTTTTTACTATTGGAAAATAGTTCTGAGCAGAAGCACTGCAATTAGCAGTCCATTAGCATTTTGAGGGTAAATCTTTACTTCCACTGGATTTGTAGCTCAGTCCAGATATATGCTTTCAGTGGAAGTTGGCGTAGAATTTCCTAGCTTTGATCATAAAGCAAAATAAAAAATATTTACATCAGAACAACTCAAATGGGTTTTCTCAAGCTATAAAGCGGTGTTAGGGGTAAGGGAGGTTGGGTGCCGAGGGCATGGAGTGGATTGGAGTTGGAGGTGATCATTTTAAGTTTACAAACAAACATAAAATTGTAGAATGGTTCCTTTGGCGCTATTGACTAGACAGTCAAATATCACTTTTACAAAGCACCTAGACATGGATTACATCTCCTTTGTCTGTGCTATTTATAATGAGGCCATAATTGTATAGCATCTAGGTGCTGAGTCGCACATCTAAACATCTGGCGTCAATATATGTGTAGGCACAGCAAGATGCAGAGGTACTGAAGAGGTGGTGTTGAGTGTACCAACTTCTGAGACAACATGGGTGCGCTGGCCATTTTCCAGGTATCTGAACGCGGCAAGCGTCTGAAAGTGAATCTATCCTGCAGTGCTTGCCAGAATGGTTACCTTGTTGTGTCAACTTACATTTATCCCCAGGAAAGGTGCTTTGTGTAGTGCTCACCCCCTCACAAGGGTGCTGCTTTTCATCTGGGCTGTGACTTTTGACCAGTTCAGCTCAGATCCTCCTCCCTGCATAGCTCGCTGGCCCCTAGGACACTTACGCCTTCCTGCCACAACAAGGTGTGGTCACCAGGCAAGGAATTTACATCGAAACAGAGGCACTTTGTTGCTGAATGTGTATGTTGCTGATGTCGGCTTGTAGTTGGCTTTTCTGTATCGAGTGGCTTAGAATTTGCTCGCTGATGAACTCAGACAATAACAGTCCAGCATCTGGTGGGATACAGAAATGTTGATGCTGGAGTTCATTCTGATTGATATCTGAGGGAAGTGATCCTTCAGGGCTACATGCCAAAACCAACTTTTGTAGAGCCATTTCCGATGGGTGCCAATGGGTCCCCCTCTTGCTTTCACTGATTAGCGCGGGACCCGGCTGTAAGGAGCAGGCCAGAAGCGATTCCTTTGCTTCCCTTTGCTATTTTCAAAGCTAGCCTAGGATGTCACACCTTTCTGGGTGTAACCCACACACCTAGTGTGGTTCACTGTTCCATGTAGTCCATTTAGACCACTTACAGCGAAAGATAAGGACAAGGGAGCTCTACAGCCTAAGCTAAGAGCCAGCTGGCTTTATAGCCCAAGCTGGAGAGGAGCCTACACTAAGCTCCAAAAATCCGAGGTTCTGCCTGGTGGTGGTTACATGGGCACCACTCAGTGGCAGGTAGAACACTGCAGCCTGTGGGACCACCCATAGCAGCTGATTATAATCACCCAATGGACAGAACCAGTCTAGCCAATCTGGCAGCTGCAGGATCCCCCAACTCAGTGCGGACCACGTTAGGGATAAGTAGAACCAACAGTGGGTTGATGACGACTCCCCTGTTTCTGCTAACTGGGGCTGTAGGTGGATTGTGAACTTGGCTGGACACTTTGAGCTTTTTGTGGAGAAAAGATACATGTGTCAGCATGTCCATCTCACTTCCCATCTGCTAGATCCTTAGCTGGTGTTAATCACCACAGTTCCACTCGCATCAGAGTAGTTAGATGGATATGGAGGACCTGTTCCAGTCAATGTAAGATCTTCCCTACTCTGGCATGGAAGAGCTATTTCACACAAGGCTCAGGGTGCAAGGTGCCACATTAAATCTTGGGCTCCACTGAAAATAGCCCAACTTCATAGCTTTTCTGAGGACCACAGATTTACTGGAACCATTGATAATGAGGGACCAACCATGGCATAAAAACGCATGGGAGCACTCTTTTTGCCTTTACTTTTGTGGTCAGGGATGATACTAAAAAGATCTGGTAGCAGGAAGGAGTCAGAGATGGATCGCAAAAAACAGGAGCTACCCAAATCGACCAGTGTAGCTCAGGGATGGGCAAACGTGGCCCTGGGGCTGCATCCAGCCCGCCTAACACTTTGATCTGGCCTGTGGACTGCATCTGGCTGCTTTCTATTTAAATCCTGCTGCCCGTTCCACCGAATTTCCAGCTGGTGGGTCAGGCAGCAGGGTCCAATTTAAATGGCTCATGGCTCCCAGTCGTGGTATTTCCGTGGCAGGAGCCAGAGTTGCGAGCCCTTTAAATAGCCACATCCACCCAGGTGGCTGCCAGGCAACGTAATATCAGTGGGGCCATGAGCCCTTTAAATTGTTCCTATTTAAAGGGCTTGCAGCTCCTAGTCCTGCTGCTACCGCGTTGCCCGCTGCTGCCTGGGGTTGCCGTGGCTATTTAAAAGGCCCCAGGCCCCGCCCCTTCCAGGCTGGTGGGTGGAGCTAGCCCGTGACCACATACCAAAATTCATTATGTGGCCCCCCTGCAAAAATTACTGCCCACCTTTGATGTAGCTGGATTGCATCACTCCTGCGGACGGTGTGTATTGATGCTACATGTGTGCTTTTTAAAATGAAGAGTCTGAAGATCAATTCAATTATCTTTCTGTCTAAAACCAGCATGCTTGAGCTAAATGAACCCTGTGTTGTTATAATCTTCAGGGATTTTTTTTTAATCACAGGTAAATAAAACAAAACTATGCTGAATGTAAAATGCCTTTCTTAAAATTATGAAAATCAGAAAACGGGTTGTTAAAAGCTGGTACTGTGGGCTAAATCCAGCTCTGATGTAACTACACTTATTGCAGCGCTGGGGTAATTTTTCACCATGTGTTCCTAACTCACTCTCTTGTGACTCCTCTGCCACACCTACACTGGCGAATTTCACAGGGTAGAGTGCCCACGTGAGCTGTGAATCAGCTCGGGGCTTCCTGGAAGTGTTCACAATAGTGTTTACAAACAGCATATGCAATTCCTTTCTCTGGTGAAAATGTAGAGCCTGAATCAGCAGCCTAGCACGTGCATTACCTAGTATCCGAGAGTGGCCAGTAGTCCTTGTTTAAGAGGAAGGCATCATTCTTGTGACTTTTTGTTCTTCTACTTCCAACATATGTGCCCTTAATGTACCATCCGCAGATGTTTCTTCCTGACCCCAGCAGTAACCAGCCACTGTCCTGCAGCATGAGGATTGATCATTTGTAGGACTGGTCCACACTTGAAGGTTAAGTTGACACAGCTATGCTGGCCAGGGGTATGAAAAACTGAGCACTTAGGTACCTTGACTTAATGTCCAGTATACACTTGGCTAAGTCAATGGAAGGATGCTTCTGTCAGCGTCAATACTGTTGCCCTGGGAGGTGGTGCTTCAAAAGAAAAAAAACCCACTTCTAATCACGTAGGCTGTGTTTACACTGCCTGGTTATTCTACAGAAAGCTAGCTGAGAGTCCCCAGGGACAAACCTGCATAGATTACTGTCCATATTAGTAGAGCTGCAGAAGTTTTCCAGTTCCCATAAGTTGTATAACTTATGACTATGACCTCAGTAATATTTATGACCGTGTTTTGCTACATTTCATTAGAAATTGTTTCCTTTGATCTCCCCAATTTGCTGCCTTTTAATTTATTTGCCAGTCAGGAGTCTGCATTGTGGATAGATGCCTAAAGGTTTGGAAATGGAAATGAATTTCATGGGTCTCCTCATCACATTGTTCTATGGTGTAGACGCATGCAGAGAAAAATAAAGGGACAGTTTCCGAGTGATTTTTGGTTAGGTGATTTTTTTTATTTCTTTAAATAATTCTCTGATTTGAAAAATCAAGCAGATGGCAAGACCGTTAAAAAATCTTTCCAAATCCTAAAATTGTAAGGGTTTTTCTGCTTTGTAGTTGGGATTTTTGGATGGATCTGCCACCCTTTCTCGCTTTGATACATATGCCTGACTGCTGCCTCTTTTGTTTCAGTTGAGACGGTACAATCGTTGTTGGTAAAATCTCTTGGAAAGTCCAAGGAAGTGTACAGGTGAGCTGCCCCCAAGTTAGCCAGAGGATATGGTGGTATGCTAGTGAATGAGCCAGGGAGCGCTACTGTTGGCCCACTCATTGTATACAAAGGGTTGGAATTTGGTGAGACCTTGGTGTGTTGCATGCTGTACTCTCTGGAAGTTCTTGCTTCAAGTGACACGGGGGGCTGGAGTGGAAACTCTATTACCTTTCTGACACTGTGGCCAGTAGTAAAGGGTTTGAAAGAAGAGAGGAATATGTGTAATCTTCCTGTTAATTAACTAAGGTGTTACTTGTAACAACAGTATTTGCATTGAGATGTTCATGTAACTGTCAAATTGATGGTCTGACTTTCTATCGATCCCTAAACAGCCATAACAACTGATAAGCCAGTGTTTAAAAATTCACATGTAAAGTACATAATACCTAACATGAATGTATCTCCCTGGAATGTTCTTTCCATCCCACAAAATTTTGAGATTCCAAAGGTTTTTCTTGCCCCAAGTTGGAACAAAAAGTCCAAATCTAAATCTTTTGGCAAATGGAAAAGTTAAAAAAAACAAGTCAATTGAGACATTTTGAAATGTTTAATTTTGATTTTGACAATTTTTGTTCGAATTATTCCCACCTTTCTAAAGAGAAAGTTATTCCATCCCGAAAAACATTGATTTCTCCTGTCACAAATATCATCTCAGGACGTTTTAACAATTTTTGAAACTTTTGAAAACAGTTTCAAGTCTAATCATTCAAAATTGACCTCCCCTATCCTACCCACCCCCGTTTGTGGCTTTCACAAATCAACCTTTTTGACAAAGATTTGACTAAATGTTTCTGACCACCTCCATCTCCAGGTATTTTCAGCAATCATCTCTCTCACATGAATGCTAAGAGCTTTCATGCTTTCTGCCATATTCAGCAAATAGGAGTGACAAAAATCAACCCATTTCTTCTTAACATGGTGCTAGTCAACCTACAGATTGTGCAATTGGGGTGAATTTTTCATTTTGCTACCTTCCTTCCCAAATGCAATTTACAACAAAAATGTTAACATTTCCTTCTGTGGGTGAAGTTAGGTACCTTATAACTGAAAGATAGTGGGGTGCTTTCAGCTGAATGGTTTGCTGGATTTCTTTGCTGGATTTCTTCCTGTGAAATGCAAACTCAAATATTCTCTGTAGCTTTTCTTTTTTTTTAAGTCCTTGTAGCTTCTCATGGGCTTTACTTGGAATTATCAGCCCTGGTTCTGTTCTCACTTGTTGTTAGATCTGTGTAAAAGTCACCAGGAGTTGAAACACTCAAACCAATTAATGGGAACAATCCAGACTTGATCTCAAAGTTGGGTATTTTTCTCCAGCACAAAGGTTTTATTGGCCTCATTTGGGCTGGTTGTATTTATGGGTATGTCTACATTGCAGTCAGACTGATCATGTGGTAAACAAGCAGTCACAAAAAGCCACTATTTGATAGTTAAGAAAGACTATGAAGAATGGAATAAAAACAATCCCTTGAAATTATTCAGTTGAGGTCCTTGCATCATACGATGGGTCAAGATTTTTTTCCTGCTAGAGGTAGGGCTGGTAGAAATTTTGTGGCAATTAATAATTTAGATATGTCACATTGCTACCGCATGGGAGCTAAAATTCAAGTGCCTTATGTATCCATTTTCCTCTCTGAGCAAGGCTTCTCAACCAGACTAAAATTCCCTATGTGCACTGAGGCCATGGAATTCCCATGATGCACTGCCTTCCTACTCTGAGAGAGTCATCAGAGGAGCGGCAATCCAACCAGTGAGGCCAACTTCTAGAAGAAAATGAGAACATGAGTTTCTTGAACTTCAACTCTTGTTGTAGTGGCATTTCTGAATTGACATCTTGTGGGTGTTCCACCAAATTAGGTCTAGTCTTGATATTTGGACTGAGGAATCAAAAATGTTCCTGGAGGTGTGGCGGGAGGAATATTTTCCAACTAACTCTAATTATGAGCCTGATTTAAGAAGGACTACACAACTGCTCTAAAACCTAAACTACCTAAATTACCCCCTGTTTTCAAACTAGAGAGATGAGCCAAAAATCTAGATGGGCTGATGTAGATATTTCAAAACTGTGGGGTTCTGTTGGCCACGGTGAGGAGTTGTGTATTTTGGGTTGTGCTAATGGGTGTATTGAAAAGACAACCATATAGTCATGTCCATCAAATCAATTAAACTATGTTACGGTTGCATGATTATTCATAATATAAATGATCAGATTATGAATATTTGTCAGAGCAGCTGTGAAAATTTCAATTAAAACATAATTGACAAAAGTGAAAACTTTCAAAAAATATGGTATTCCTTTCTGCAGTTTTCTGAGCAACTTCGGGAGGCAGATATAAAAGTGGAAGTCAGCGGGGCTAGTGGAATGAGCACATGAAGGTTGGTACAAGGACCTGAGGGAGAAATATGGGGGGGTTGTGCATAGATTAAACCAAGAGTGGCCGTTTCTGGGGTGAGCAGTGGGTGAAGAAAGCTTATGCGAGAGTGAGTAAGTGTACTAGTGTGTTAGTATTAAAAGCCAGCAGTGTTCTTCTGTGGATCTAAGCAATTGTTGATCCTGTTGTGAAACCTCCACTGTATCCTGCTGCAACAGAGACAGGTGGCTTGTAACAGATACACCTGAGATGACAATGACTCTAAATGGCGGGTAGATCTAGGGTGTAGGCTGAGCCATCCCCAGGAGCTGTCAAGTCCAGATACCAGGTCTGAAGGGACCTTAATTAACAAAGACATTAACAAGATAATGAGGCCAAACTGCAGAAAGTGGAGTCGTGATCTCTCTCTGTTCTATCTACTAAGTTTCGCTCTTTAGGGTTATATGTAACCATTGTAATGCAGGGCAGCTGGAAGAATTTTTATCGTGGGGTTGCTGGCGGCCACTGAACCAAACTGTAAATCCTGCCTATAATGGAAATCCCTTCCAGCCAGGGGGTGCTAGGGCACCCCTACTTCCTGAGTTCCAGTACCTATGTTTTAATTCTCTTCATTTTCACACGCTCACTTTTACCAGTTCTTGTGTCTGTTCATTTTGTTGTTTTCAGATCTCACTTGCTAAAGCTTCGTATCCCAGTAACTAATTGGAAATTGCACAGAGTCTCTGTAGATGGACACATGCACAGCCAGCCAGAACTGTGCTCCAGAAAGGTCAAAATATAGCCATAGGACATTTCATTTTATGGCTGAAAACAGCTAATGGAGGAGATGATTATAATGATACACTTTGTACTATTAAAGGTAGGTTTCCAGGAAACCTGAAAGATGTCTGCGTAACGCTACTAGAAGGTACTTAGTGGAAATAAAGATAATGTCACCTTTCATAAGAGCAGAAAAAAATGAGGAAAAAGATTGGTAGTGACTGTCAGTGGTTTTTAGTGCTGCAATAGAACAATTTTTTTCTGCCGATCAAATTCATGTGCTCAGAAATATGGACATGATAAACAGCATGCATAAAATTCTGGTTTGCATCAACAGTTTGAGAAGCCCTAAACACTGCTTTCAAATCTGTGAATAGCAGATTTGAAAGCAGGAATAGCACATCCCCTAAAATTCAGGGCCAAATTTGGACTTACATGTTCAAAAGCAGGTTTTTTCCCCCTCTCATTCTAGTGAGATATACATATCACTAAGCCTGTCATTGCCCTGAAGTTTTGATTATCACTCAGACCCCTATATAAAACTCCTACCTTCGCACTCTCTGGTTCAGCAGAATCCATGGTCTGGCATGATTTGAGTTAGCCAGATGTCCACTTTTTATGGGTGTGGCCAAGTTTCCCGTGGTCCCATAAAGTCTGTTTACAGCCACCAATCCTAGCTCTCGGTGTTCTATGCTGTTATTTAGCTCTAACTGACCCTTAAGTGTCCTCTAGCCACCCACTAAGCCATGGAAGCATTGATAATGCTACTAGACAATACTGACCTCCCATGATCTGGCAAATTCTTTGGTTCAGCACCAGTCAGGTCCCAAGGTTCAACCTGTAGCTTGTTCTCTATATGAGTTGCACAACGTGCTCTTCGGAATGACAGCTGTTCACTGACTAACAAATGTAGTGAACCAATGCGGAAGCAGAGGAGAATGGTCCCTTTCCCATAGGGAATCTGACAGCCTCCATCTCACCGTGCAGGTGTCTTGCAGCAACAGAGAACACTGCCCTCTGTATGCACCCTTTATCTGTTCAATTAAAAGGACGTGTCCATTGTCATGTGAACTAGAAGCAGCACACGAAACAGACAAATTAAGCAAGAACCTTTATTGTTAATACAGAAGAGCTGTGTGCTAATCCAAAAGAATGACAGGAATTGAATCTATCTTTGATTTACTTACTTCGCCATTATCCCTGACTGACCTGTGGACTCCAGAGGATTTAGGGTTGACCATACAGAGCTTAATTTTTTTAACACTGGGTCTATCTCTATAGAGTATTTTCCCTATTTTATTGACTTTCTTTCTAGTGGTAGGCATGTGGAATTACCGTGATTGCTTGCAAGTAGCTATTTATATGGTGAACTGGCCGTTTTGGAGTAGGACTACCCAGTTTACCAGCACAATTAGACACGTACATTGGTGAGAAAGGCAATCAGCCATCAGATATTCACTTACTGTTTGCATTGCAAGCAATCCAACCTGTGCACCCAGCAATTCTGTTGTTGGATGAGAAGCCATGGAGAAACTAGCTTTACAGGGAATATGGTTCAGTTCCAGAGCAACTAGGGAGGCGTCAAAGGGGCTATTTCCAGGAAGGAGTTAACCAATTTGGAACCCTGTATTTAGAAGGACTGAACAAATTATAGCTGAAGTACTGCATTATCATTTCTAATCATTTCCACCAGGGATCACTCCACTGCATGTACTACACCAAGAAAGGAAGTTGGCAAACAAAGAGAAATTTTCGGATCAGATCAAATGGAGGAGATGCCTTCAGCTGTAATACTTAACACTGCTTCATTTGCATCTTCTTTTAAGTGAGGCTGCTTCGCCACTCTCCCTGTCCTGACTATTGATGGCCTTAATATACCTGTAATTCAAAATTACTCTAGGCACAGAGTTGCTTTCCTCCCTAGCCTGTTCTTATTATTTTCATTTCATTTATTTTGTTCAGAGATTTGCAAAGGGAGAACCCAACAATGGCTTTCAATATCCTACATGACTTTTGCCCTGCTACAGTATCTCTTGGGCCACCTGGATTCTAATTTAATGTACTAGACTTGCATCAAAATGCAGGCACTAAGCCAAAAGATCACACCCAATTTGCCTGCTTTAAATTTTCTGCAAACTTGAAAATTCCCCCTTCAGTCTAGGACATTTGTGAACAAAGAAGGTGCCAAATTGACAGGAAGCCTCTGGACTCCAGAAACTTTGGGGGAAGCACTGAACTTTATGATTCAATCCAGGCTTGGCTTCATTTAGAATTTTGCATGTGCATGAATGGTGTCAAGGATTTTAATGTGAATCCAGGGTTCTTCCATAACTACATGTTGATCAAACTGGAAGAAATGGTTCCCACGGCCCTTGAGATTTAAATCTGTCAAATGTAACCTGGCTGTATACTCCAAGACTTGATGCTGGTACATAGCGGTCACATATGATCAGGTCCACTGTGTTCACTTTATAAGCCTGAGTTATATATAAAAATAACCAAGAATGCATGCCAAATAGAGTGCAGATGCTTTGGCATATCTGGAAATATTTCCTGCAGAGAACTTTACATTTCAGTTCCTAGTGAATTCCTAAAGCAAAGAACAAAACAAGAGTAGACTTTTGATCATGTTCCTATATTTAAGTGCGTCTGTACAAAAAATGAGCTCATTTATTTAATGCCTGCACTTTTGCAGTATGATGTGTGCATGCAAAGCAAGCTGTCTGAAGTCTTCAATTTCCCTCTGAATTAAACAAGAGTTTGCAGTTAAGGCACTGAATGGGACCGAAGAGAACTTGATTCATTTTGTGCTCCTCCAAAGACTTCCTGTGAGATCTTGGGCAAGTCCCTTAGGCTATGTCTACACAGCAGCATTATTTCAGAATAACCTATGTTATTCTGAAATAACAAAGAGTGTGTCTATACTGCAAGCCATTATTTCGAAATAATGGAGAACTTCTTACTCCAACTCCCGTAACCCTCATTTTATGAGGACTAAGAGAAGTCAAAGGAAGAGTGTTCTTCCTTCAACTTCAGCTATTTCAACTTCAGCTACGCAATTCACATAGTGCAAGTTGCCTAGCTTAATTCGACTTTTGCACTGCTGTGTAGATGTGCCCTTAGTCTTTCTGTGCCTCAGTTTCCACGGGTAAAATAAAGCTATTTTCTTTCTTCCAGCATTTGTCTTTCCTGGTCTGATTGTCAGCCTATTTAGGTCAGAGTGGTCTTACTAACTGGTTTGCGCAGTGCCCAACACAAAGTATCTGTAATATTAACTGGGGGCCTCTGGGCACAACATGAAACAGAGCATCATATTTCTAAATGTTTGTTTGGGAAATGCCAATATTTGTAAAGGCTTTTTTGGCCTAACGTTTAACATGCTTCAAAGTCAGGTTTCTTGATGGAGAACCTGCAGAGATGCAAAGTGTGAATCATAGAACACTAGAACTGTAAGGGACCTCAAGAGATCATCAAGTCCAGTCCCTATCCTCATGTCAGGACTTAGAATCTTTTATGTCATCCCTGATAGATGCCTATCTAACCTGCTCTTTAAATATGTTCAGTGATGGAGATTCCACAACCTCCCTATGCAATTTATTTCGTTGTTTAACCACCCTAAGAGTTAGCAAGTTTTTCCTAATGTCCAATCTAAACCTCCCTTGCTGCAATTTAAGCCCATTTAAGAAGAAGCTAACCACTTTAAAAATATTTAGTCTAGTGCGAATGACATCTAAAATCCAAAAATCTCTATCCATATATATATATACATACACACACACACACACACACACACACACACATATATAATATGTTTTTACCATTTGTTATTATTTTCATGTAAATACATTTGTGTGGCACATACACAGGGGGCAAGCATGCTGCTCGTCTTAGGATTCTCTGGCAGGATCATGTAGTTTAAAAGTATAGGTGCTAAAAACTAATTAGGATCTTTGAGGAATTAAAGGGAATTTAGAAGAACAATTACTCAGTTTTTAAATTGCTGTAAATCATTGAGTGTGGTCTAAGAATCATTAAAAGATAAGCTTTCACCTGCATCTCAATTACAAAGATGTTTACAGAATGCAAATATTCACAACTGAGGGTGTTCTGTGTCTTTCCATGGAGGATAAATGAACAGGGACCATTGTATCATCTGGTCTCATCTCCTGTACAACACAGACCTTTAAATTTCACCCAGCTGCCCCTATCTTAAGCCAAGTAACATGTTTTAACTGAAGCATAACTTCCAGAAAGACATCTAGTTTTGATCTGAAGACAAATACAGGTTGAACCTCTCTAGTTCAGCACCCTCGGGACCTGATCAGTGCCAAACAAGAGAATTTGCCAGATGACAGGAGGTCAGTATTGTCTAGCAGCATTGCCGTCACTTCCACTGCTTACTGGGCTCTTTGCTTTTATTTACCCCTAAATGTCCTCTAAGTAACTGCATGGAACACTGAGAGCCAGGACTGGTGTCTGTAAACAAACTTTATGGGACCGCGGGAAACTTGACCACATCCATGATAGGTGGACATCCAGCTAACGAACATCATACCAGACCACAGATGTTGCCAGACTAGAGAGGTTCAACCTATACATAGAGAATTTACTGTATCCCTTATTCACTTCTTCAAATGGTTAATTACCTTACCTGTTACAAACATGTGTCTTATTTCCAGTTTAAATTTCAGGATGTTAATAAGTCTTTGTGCTGTATCATATTGTGCAGATAGATTACTGTGAGGAGTGTCACATTAAAAATGGAGAGATATCGGTAAACAATTTTGAGTGCACAATTGACCAAGATACTAAACTGAGGATATCTGTATAAATAAGTATTTGGGTTGGTTGCCTATGGATACTGAAGACACAAGTATTTATGAGCAAACATGCATATAAGGATATTTTCAGGGGCACTGAGCGCTTATGCTGTACGTCAACATGAATTGATTCCTTTGTTTTTCAATGCTCTAGTGTATTGCCCCTCACTCAATATGGACAAAAATGCACCATTTGACAATCCAGCCCTGCAAATCTCCTTGCTTTGTAACTGCTTTGAAGCAAGTGCCATTTTGTTAACTCGAGGTTCTCGAGTCTCACAAGATTTAGTGCTTTCTTTAAGCCTCCACTGCTAGAGTTATGCAAAGACTGGAAAATCCATCTTTCCTTTAAATAATAATAAACTTTCTAGCTCTTGTGGTTGTAGAAAAAGTTTTCAAAATATGAACCCTAAAGGCTCACAACATAATACGCGATTAATGGGAACCCACATTTGTTACAGTGTAAAGATCTGAGATTTTATGGAGGCCTCTCTCAGTTGCTGAAGGTGGAGGGATGGTAGCATTCTTTTTGCAGCTCTGTACCCGATGATCTTTCTGACTGTTCTATTTATTCCAATAATCGCACACTGCTGTGTCCTAGTGAGAGAGAGAAGAGGTTAATTTACTCATTTGCAGCATTTTGCTCCCCAAGGTAGCAATAACTTAGTTTCAACTCATGTAAGTGGGTTTGGATTCCTACAGCTTCCCCCTAGTCTTTCTGTTGGGGTGTGAAGAACGTCTCATCTCCTTCACTAGGTGACAGGACTTTGGTGTCCTGCCGATCCATCAGAGGCCAGATGCTTCCATTTAGCAGTCACTTCCTTGTTCATTCACCTCCCTGCAACTTTTGGCAGCATGCATCTGGATAGAACTGCTCCCTATCGACACTCTGCCAAAGGGGGACTTCCTCAAAAGCGGAGTGGCTCTGTAGGACACAGTGGGAAACCACCTCCGGAGCAGCCCTGGCTACAGAGGGTGTTTTGGAGCAAAGCAGACTTGTTCTCCTTCAATGTTGCATCACTTCAAAGGCTACTGTAAGACACTATGCATGTTGGAACAGGCCTCCCAGCTGTTTTAGCCTGCCTGGGCAATCACACCAGT
Source organism: Pelochelys cantorii (assembly GCA_032595735.1). Lineage (NCBI taxonomy): Eukaryota > Metazoa > Chordata > Testudines > Trionychidae > Pelochelys > Pelochelys cantorii. The sequence goes on from CM064340.1 coordinate 37,331,961, forward strand.
CCCTGGTACTCCTGAAAAACAAAGTCAGACTCCCTACGGAGTAATTTGCAAACCTCCTTCATTTAGAGAAGCTGGTTTAGCATGGCCAGCTCCTCCTACCCTGAAGTTGGAAGTTTGCAGGGTCCCACAGAAGGGTGATGTTGGGCTGAGGCGAGAAGAGGAACATTCCACGGAGGCAACACTTCTCTGTTCCTGTTGTTAGCTTGGATTGGCTAGTATAGAGCGTGTTCTGCTTGCATCAGTGTAAGGAAGCCATGGAGCTCACAGTGGTGGAACCATGACAATCGGTGGGACACAGAAATACCAGGGCGCACAATATACAGGCATGACAGAGTGAACTGTGCCAGACGGGAAGTGGCACAATATGTGAAAGGCTGTGTAGAGGCCAATATAGCTGAAATCTTAAATGAATCAAATTGTATCCTACACTCTCTATGGTGAGAAATGCTGTACTTACATCAGAGTATAGCAGTAGAAATAGACGACTGACCGCCTGATGATACTGAAGCAGTCAGGGAGATTAGCGAGGCCATCAAAACAGAAAACTTAGTAATAATGGGGGATGTCAGTTATTCCCCTATTGATCGGGTACATGTCAGCTCAGGGTGGGACTCAGAGAGAAAATGTCTAGATGCCAACACTGAATGCTTTGGGGAACAGCTAGTCCACAGATCCACAGAGGAAGAGACACACTTCTTGAGTTAGTCCTAAGTGGTACGAAGAATCTATCCCAAGAGGAAAACATGGCGGAACCCCTTGGTAATAGTTACTTAGATTTAATATCTGAGGAAGCCTACTACAGTAGGATTTAACTTCAAAATGGCAAGCAAAACAAAAATGAGGAAGCGAATTGAATGGAATTTAAAAGGAACACTCAGAAGAGTGGAAATTTAAAAATAAAGCACCAAAAAGCTGCTCAAATTAAATACAGACTCCAAATAAAAATATTCAGAGGACCAAAAACATGCCACCATGGCTAAAAAACAGAAAGTTGGTTAGAGGCCAAAAGGCATCCTTTCAAAACTGGAAGTCAAATCCTATGGAGGAAAATTAGAAAGGAGCATAAACTCTGGCAAGTCAAGTGTAAAAGTATAATTAGGCAGGCCAAAAAAAATTTAAGCGCAACCAGCAAAAGACACAAAAAACTAATAGAAAAAAATAAGTACATCAAAAGTAGGAAGCCTTCCAAACAGTCATTTGGGCCAGTGGATGATTGAAGTGCTAAAGAAGCATTCAAGGAAAACAAAGCTGTTGTGGAGGAGCTAAATGAATTTGACTCTGTCATCACTGCAGAGGATGTGGAGAAGATGCCCACACCTGAGCCGTTCTTTTCAGGTGACAGATCTAAGAAACTGTCAGAGACTGAGGTATCGGTAGAGGAGGCTTTGGAGCAGATTGGTAAATTAAACAGGAATGGGTCACCAGGACCAGATGGTATTCACCCCAGGGTTCTGAAGGAAATCATCTATGAAACTGCAGAACTACTTTTTCAGGGATCTAAAACGGTGTCACAAGGAGGAGGAAGAAAAATTGTTCTCCTTGGCCTCTGAGGATAGAACAAGAAGCAATGGACTTAAACTGCAGCAAGGGAGGTTTATGTTTGACTTTAGGAAAAACTTCCTAACTGTCAGGGTGGTTAAACACTGGAATAAGTTGCCTAGGGAGGTTATGGAATTTCCATCTCTGGAGATATTTAAGAGCAGGTTAGATAGACATCTATCAGGGATGGTCTAGATGGCACTGGGTCCTGCCATAAGGCAGGGGACTGGACTTGATGACCTCTCAAGGTCCTTTCCAGTTCTAGTGTTCTATGATTCTACTGTGGTATTTAACCCATCCCAGAAAGCAGCTTGTGTACCGGATGACTGGTGGATAGATAGTATAACACCAATTTTTTTTTAAAAGGCTCCAGATGTGATTCTGGAAATTACAGAGTGATAAGCCCAATTTCAATACAAGGTAAGGTGGTTGAGACTATAGTAAAGAATAGAAAATTCATGCACATAGATGAACATAATGTTTCGGGGAAGAGTCAAGATGGATTTTGAAAGGGAACTCATGCCTCACCAATCTATTAGAATGTATTGATGGGTGCAGCAAGAATGTGGACAAGCGTGAACCCATGGATATAGTGGTTTTGGTCTTTCAGAAAGCCTTTGACAAGGTCCCTCACCAAAAGCTCTTAAGCAGAATAAGCAGTCCTGACATGAAAGGGGAGGTCCTCCGAGGGATCAGTAATTAGTTCAAAGAGAGGAAACGAACAGTCAGAATTAATGGTCAGTTTTCTGAATGGCAAGAGGTAAATAACGGGTTTCCCCAAGAATTTGTACTGGGACTGGCGTTGTTCACCATATTCATAAAATGATCTGGAAAAATAGGAAATAGTGAGGTAACACAAGTTTGTCTATACAGAATTACGAAAGAGCATTAAGTCCAAAGAGCTGCTGAAGAGTTACAAAGGGATCTCGCAAAACTGAGTGACAGAGTAACAAAATGACTGATGCAATTCAGTGCTGATAAATGAAAAAAGTAAAGCACATTGAAAAACATAATCCCAGCTATCTGTACAGAATAATAGGCTCTAAATTAGCTGTTACCACTCAGGAAAGATCTAGGAGTCAATGTAGATCGTTTTCAGAAAATACCTTTTCAATGTGCCATGGCAGTTAAATGAGCTGACAAAGTTAGGAACCATTAGGAAAGGGATAAATACTAAGACAGAAAGTATCATAATGCCACTCTATAAAGCCATGGTACGCCCACACCTTGAATACTATGTGCAGTTCTGGTTGTCTCATCTAAAAAAAAGATATATTAGAACTGGAGAAGTTACAGAGAAGGGCAACAAAAATAATTAGGTGTATAGAACAGCTTCCATACGAGGAGACAGTAAAAAGACTGGGATTGTTCAGCTTGGAAAAAGGAAAACAAAGGAGGGAGAGGATAGAGATCCATAAAATCATGACTGGTGTGGAAGAAGTGACAAGGGAAGTGTTATTTCCCCTCCACATACCAGAAGACCCAGGGTCACCCAGTCTTATGTTCCTAAGCTTATTTGGCAAAAAAATAGAATTAATATTTCACGTTGCTGGGATATTTGTCATTTTTTTTGAGTCACAGTAGGCTAGGTCTATATGACAGCTTTTTCCAATTTTTTTTGGAAGAGGATTTTCCGAAATTTACACTGGACCAAATTTTGGAAAATCCCCCTCTTTCAGAAGATCCCTTCTTCCTCATGGAATGAGGAAGACAGGGCTTCCGAAAGAGCTCATTTGCACTTATGCAAAAAAAAGTGGAAGAGCAAATGCGTTCCCTGCAGTGGCAGAGTTTTTCCGGGATACCTCTGGTATTCCAGAAAAGCCTCGCAGTGTAGACGGACCCTAAGATTATCCAGGCAATGGTTGGCTGAGGGAGTAGGGAGTTGGAAAGAAAGCAGCTCAGCCCAGGTTATGGTTCCTTTATTTGTGTGGTTGAGACATTGGCTGGAGAGTGAGGGGGATCTTGTGCAGCTGTTGAGAGTGCTGTCCTAGTTCTGTGGCTGGATCTGTAGCTGTCTGGTCCCAGAACTGTTCATCTAGCAGCCTTCCAAAGCATGAGAGCTCGAACATCCTTCTTATTGTGCATGAACAGACTCGCAACCAGACTCAAGGATTTTGTATTTTTAACCATTTGATCTGGTCAAAGAGTAAGAATTTTCAGGCAAAAATCAACACACATGGGAAATTCTATAAGTAAAAAATAACTGTATTTGATTTTTCATTTAAAAACTTCTACTAGAATGTTTTGATGGGTTTGTTGAACCCATCAAAACATTCTATCAGATTGGTATTTTGTGTAAAATCAGAAAGTAAAGCTTTGGGTGTTAGTTTCTTTCTTCCATTCCTTTCCCTTTAACTTCTCCTTGGGCATGTCTAGACTACATGGCTCCGTTGAGGGAGCCATGTAAACTAGTTTATCCGGCATAGGCAAAGAAGCGGGGATTATTTACATCCCCATTTCCTTGCCTATGCTGGGTAAACTAGTTTACATGGCTCCCTCAACGGAGCCATGTAGTCTAGACATACCCCTTGTGTTTTCCTTGGGGAAAAGAAGAGAGCTGGAAGGTAAGGTAGGACCCACCAAAATGTAGCATTTCAAATAGAATATAAATATCCTGCTGATGGAACATTTCAAATAATAGAGTTCAAAAGTTCCTATGATGTTCCAAAAAGGCATTCTTCATCCATAAAGATGAACACAGAACTTTGACCTGCCCTACTGAACATACTTAACATTGAGTTCTGTAGGATTCAGCAAGCCTGTTCTCTGATCCAAAATCCCATGTAGGCGTAAATCAGATCTTCAGTTATTTTAAGGGTTTCTGTGTCTGCAGCGTACATATGCTGTACACCACGAATCATTTCAATGGCTCTCAACAGAGTTCCATATTTGCTGTGACTCTGAGGCTATGTCTACACTGCAGAGTTTTTGTGCAAAAACATCTGTTTTTGTGCAAAAACTCGCGGAGCGTCCACACCTCAAGCGTGTTTTTGCGCAAGAAAATGTACAGTGAATCGACAGAACAGAGGGGGTTTTGCGGTATATTCTTTCTACGAGGAATAACTTCTTTTTGTGCAAGAGCTCTTGAGTAAAAAGGTGTGTGTCGATGGGAAACAAGGGTTTTTTGGTGCAAAACCAGCCTATTGAAAGAAGCACAGGTGCCCTGGTGGCCATTCTGTTAATGACAATCGGAGCTTTCTTGTGAGAGCGCGTACATGCAGTCTTGACAATCTCTTGCACAAAAGCACATCGCTTTTCCGATGCACTTTTGCATTGTGGACGCGCTCTTGCAGAAGAAGTTTTTGCGGAAGATCTCTTCCGCAAAAAGCTTCTTGCGCAAGAAGCCTGCAGTGTAGACGTAGCCTGACTTTCTATTGGAAGTTCATGGGTAATACAGTCTTCGCTTAGGAAAAACAGCCACAAAGTGAAGTATTTGAAATGAATTACTGAAAATCTGTAGCAGTTCTATTGTCAGATTCATTGTGTTAGATCTTGGTTGCAGAGTACTGGGAGGGAACCAACATTACAAGAAACTAATATATAATTGCTATATACGTAACAAATATATAATTTAATATATAATTGAAAGACAAGAACAGGATCGAAGCCATCAGATCCACTTGAAGTAAATATTTAGGACAAGGTTATGTGTTGAAGGATTAATGGGTAGGGAAGGGAGTTGATGATTTGGGATTTGGCCTCCAAACCCTGCAGATCCGTTGAGATCTGGGGAGCTCTTGAGGGTTGTACTGAAGGCCACCTTCATTGAAGCCTCTAGAGTCATGCTACCCACTGATGTGCTGCAGCACATGATGAAGGAGAGAGTATTCCCCGGGTGGAGTGATGAGTCCCTTTTGATTAGAAATCCTAGGGAATGCTGGGTGCCCCCTTCTGAGGGTGACTTTCACGCACCTCTCCAGAGGGTGCTCTGTGCAGTCCTTGGTGGTACTGGGCACTGCAAGGCAGGCCCATCGACGGGGAGATGGGGGCAAAGGTAGGAGTTGCCCCAGGGCCCAGTGATTCAAAGAGGTTTGGGGGCTGCTGGCTGCCATTGCTGGTACTTTAAATCACTGGGCTCTTTAAATCTCCACCGGAGCACCACTCTGAGCCCTCCATGTGGCTCTGAGGACTGCGGGGGCGGGGGCAGGAGAGGGAGGAGTGCTGCAGTCTGGGAATTACTGAGACCTGACTTCCCTGGCCCTGCTCCTTACGCCCCACCCCTTTGGGGAGTGCAGAGCTCCCCCCCCCCATTCACACACATACCTTACCAGAGGTCCCATGGAAGCTGTCAGCCCCCCGGCTGAAACGTGACTTTCCGCACCCCTATACTGAATGTTCTGTGTCACAGTGAACAGATTGCCTCTCTGATCCTCTGGGTTTGTTCAGCTCCCTGGCCTCAGTCCATTGCCACTTTCAGAGTGGAATCTTGGGATTCTCCCCCTTGCAGACTGTGCGGGGCTCCAGTCCCTCTGAGTCACCCCAGCAGGTCTGATTTATCTTCCACGCCTGCAGTTTGGTCTCCTGCAGGAGAAATGACAGTGGTAGCCAATCACCAGGCAGCCTTCCCAAAGCAAAATGCTGTTCATGTAGGGTGTGTCTACACTGCAGGGCTTAACTCGAAATAAGTTATGCAAATTGAGCTATGTCAATTGCGTAGCTTATTTCAAAATAATAGGGAGCATTTACACAGCACTTATTTCGAAATAGAGCACTCTTCCTCCAACTTCCCTTACTCCTTGTACAGTGAGGGTTACAGCAGTCAAAGTAAGAAGTCCTCCAGCTTGACAGTATTTTGAAATAACTGCCTGCTGTGTAGACGTGGACTAAGTTATTTCGGAATAGTGCTAGTTATTTCGAAATAGTGTTGCAGTGTAGACGTACCCTTAGGGCAAAAGCATTTCAGAGAAAACAGATCTTAAAACAATAAGCAGCCTACAGGCATGTCTAGCTTACCCAGTGTCTAACCTCCCATGCAGTACTTGGGGACCCTGGTGGCTCTAAATTCCTATAGAATCCTCATCAGAATCTTCCTATACACCTTAGATTTGTCCCCTTAACTCATGGACCATTTCTTTTTTCCCCCACTTCCCAGGAATCAGTTGCTTTCTAACTCTCTAACCCTCTGACCTGGTAACTCTCAGTTTAAGCAGATCAAACCTTGCAGCTTGTTGGCAGAGCTGTAATATAAGAGGAGGTATGAGGCCACCGCTGTGAGGGTCAAAACAGGATTAACGACTTAGAACCAGGGCTGCCTACAGCTCAAGACTGGGGGTCGTCCTCTATAAGGCACCAAACCAGTCACAAACAGCACATCAGCTGCCACCCTGGCCAGCAAGAAGTCACACCAACAGCCCCCTTAGACACTCCAGCTTTACCTGTGCCACAACTAGCACCACTCCTTACACAGATGAGAGATTATGAAAAACAATCTCACCAACTCCAAACAGGTTCTTCCGAGCCCAAGGGAACAGCCACATTCCCAGGTCAATTTATATCTCAGATCTTACCCAAAAGAGCACGCTGCACCAGTCCTTTAGAATCTAAGGGTACGTCTACACTGCAAGCTTCTTTCGAAATAAGCTTGTCTGGAAGATATCTTCCAGAAAAGCTTATTTCTAAATAGAGTGTCCACACTACAGGAAAGCCTCCAAATTACCGGTAGTCCAAGGCAAGCTCCCTTTTCTGTCACATAATCAACTTCAAATGCAAAATAAAACAGTGAAGCTGGACAAGATTTCACAGCAGATGGGACTGAAGATCCACGATGGGAAGACCAAGATCATGAAAGTGAATGCAGCAAATAACAGCAGCCCAATTGTCCTGAGAGGAACGACACTGGAGGAAGTTGATACCTTCACTTATTTAGGTAGTATTGTAAATAAAGTGGGAGATACTGATGAAGATATTAAGACCAGACTATAGAAGGCAAGAGGTTCTTTTATTATTTTGAGGAACATACGGAATTCAAGAGACATCAAGTTAAGACCAAAATAAGGATCTGCAGCTCAAATGTAAAATCAGTACTTCTATATGGCTCAGAATCATGGCGAACAACAAGGACAACCATCAAAAGATTCAGACTTTAATTAATAAATGCTTGCATAAGATCATTGGCCTGAAGTGGTCTGACAAGGTTACAAACATTAGCTTATGGGAAAGAGCAGGGCAATGCCCAGCAGAGCAGGAGATTTTGAGAAGAAGATGGCAATGGATTGGCCATACATTGAGGAAGCAACCAACTAGCGTTAACAGACAATCCCTATTCTGGAACCCACAGGGAAAAAGGGGAAGAGGAAGGCCAAAGAATAGTTGGAGAAGAGACCTGGATGTGAATGTAAGGAAAACGAGCAAAAGCTGGAGAGAATTAGAAAAGGTGGCACAAGACTGAGGCTACGTCTAGACTGTATCCTTCTGTTGACAGAGGGATACAAATCAAGCATGTCAAAATTGCTAATGAAGCCAGGATTTAAAATCCCGCACCTCATTAGCATAAACATGGCCACCATTTTTTCGAAATGGAGTTTTTAAAAAAAAAAAGGCAGTCTAGACATGGATCTGTCAAAAATAAAGCCTTTTTCAACAGATCCTGTATTCCTCAAAAAATGAGGTTTATAGGATCGGTCGAAAAAGGCTTTAGTTTCGACAGATCCGCATCTAGACTGCCGTTTTTTCCAAAAAAACCTCTGTTTTGAAAAAAAAGTGGCCATATTTATGCTAATGAGGCACGGGATATTTAAATCCCGGCTTCATTAGCAATTTTGATGTGCCTAATCTACATCTCTCTGTCGACAGAGAGGTGTAGTCTGGACACACCCAGGGAGGCTTGGAAAGAAATTGTTGATGGCCTACGCTCTCATATGAGCTAAGGGCAAAGAAGAAGAAGCTCCTTTAATACAGATGCACTACTTCAATTTAGAGCCCCAGGAGGCACTGGGGATGAATAATGCCGAATGGCCCTGGTGAGGGGCTATTTTGACATAGCAGCAGTGGAGCGTCCACACACACCCTCTTCTGAAAGAGCTTTTTCAGAAGAGATGTTATTACTCGTGGAATGAGGTTTACCAATGTCAGAAAAAGCCCTCCATTATTTCGATTTCTTTCAAAATAAATCAATTGCTGTGTGGACGCTAGTATTGTTTTTCCGGAATAACGGCTGCTATTCTGGAATAATGGTGCAATGTAGACGCAATCTAAAATCTAAAGGTTTATTAATAAAAAGAAAGAAAAGGTTGAGAGTAGGATACATCAGTCAGCATGTTCTTGATGCAGGCTCTTAGCAGAGACATAATTAACTGCTAGCTTAAAAGTCACGGGAGTACATCCTTTGTTAGGATGAGTCAACAGATCCTTTCGGGCTCTCTGAAGTGGAGAGCAGGAGGGAAGAAAAAATGGAGGAACCCCTAGAATCCTTTTATGATCTTGCTCATGTGAGGAAATCCACTATCCTCCTATGTGATGGTCACTCCCAAAATGGAGCTGATCACATGATTAAGGAACCTATCCAATGTCCTTTTAAGGCAAGGAGCCGGGGTGTACCTGCTAATTTGCAGGTTTGCAGCAGAATTCCTCAGCTGTTTACTGGCAACACTTAAGGGCCATTGTCCATGCAGAATAGCTATTCACTGATACTATGTCAAGACTACAGAGTTTTTTCGAAAAAAGTGGCCTTTTTTCTAAATAACTTCACTTGCGTCTAGACTGCTGCTGCATTCTTTCAAAATTAAATCGACAGTGGTAAACCTCATTTTACAATGAAGAATGCCTTTTTTTGAAAGAGCTCTTTTTAAAAAAAGGCATTCTTAACTGCAAACAGGGCTTTTTCAAATGGGAGCATCCAGACTGCCTGGGTGCTCTCTTTCGAAAAAGCAGATCGCTTTTTCGAAAAAGTTGTGGCTGTCTAGGCAATCTCTTTCGAAAGAAGCTTTTTTTTTTTTTGTAGTCTAGATGTACCCTGAGAGGTTGCTCCTCACAATAGCGGGGCGATGCTTGCTGCTTGTCTCCCAGAGCAAAAACATTTCAAATACAAGTACAGAGCCAATAGTCATAACTTTACATACAAAAATCATACATGCATATGAGTAGCATAACAGAAATCAGGTAAGCATAAGACCCCTTTCATTAGACACCTTACTTGGCCCACTTTGCACAGAATTTGGGGTAATTCACAACAGCGAGTGCAACAACGATCCTGCGATTTCTTCTTAAATTCCAATCGCGTCACAAGAGGAGAGACAGGCGGATCCTTAAGCTAATAGTTCCATCCACTCCCTCACCCCCACCATTTTCTTTCAAGCATGTACCAGGATGCCCTTATGTGTAGCCAATGTGTTGCTTTCCTGCATATTCCACTAATCCCGGCATTCACTATGCCGTCTGTCTCAATAACTAGTTTACATATCAGCAATCCTAGCTCCATCACCGTCACACATAGAAAAAGACTTAAACTGGCTCAGGATACATAGGCACAATTTCCCCTTGCAGCCTTTGTTAAGCTTCAGTGAACCACAATAGCTGAGTTCTTCTCACCAGTAAAAATGAGCCACCTTTGCCTTAGGCTGACAGCTGTGTACCGTCCCTGTACTTCTAAGAGGACATAGCCAGAACACTGGAGTGAGATTAGCTAGCTAAAGCAATTGGCAAAGATTTTTTTTTTTTTGCATGTGCCATATACCTGAGTCCTCTAGTAACATGCTTATTACAAGTTACATAAAACATGCGTCATTCATGCCATTTACTGAACTAGCAGTGCTAATTTGTCCTTAAAACATCACTGCTTTCCATCTGAAGATCCTAAAGCATTATGGGCATTATTTAATTGAACTTCTGTACTAACGTAGTCTCAGCAGGATATTATGACCGCTTAAAGACTAACAGATTAATTTGGGCATCAACTTTCGTGTGTCAAAACCACTTGGTCAGATGTGTGTACTACTGTAGGCATTGCAGTGTATGCTTTACGAAAGGCTAAATGTGAAAGGTTTATGATGCCTGTTCCAATTCATATTTCACAATAATACAAAAAATGAGATTGATGTAGTATTGAAGCAAATGTTCATCTACCTACAAAGGGACTTTAGAGTTATGAACACCCAGGCACCGAGGTTGTTCCTAACTTTGAAATGGTTGTAACTCTGAACAAAATGTTAAGGTTGTTCTTTCCAAAGTTTAAAAACTTCAAGGGGTAGCCTGAGTTAGTCCGTAAGGTTACGTCTACACTGCCGGTTTTATTCTGTAGAAGATATGCAAATCGTGCTCTCATTTGCATAATCTTCTGCCGATCCTTTTTGTGGAAGAGGTTTTGAAGCTAAAAAGCCCCGGGTGGATGGGGCCATTTGTCAGAAAAAAAACCTTTTGCGCAAGATCCTGTAAACCTCATTTTTTGAGGACAGTGCCACACTTTGGTAAAATCTTTGGTAAAACTTTCTCAGTCAGGGCGGGGGTTTCTTTTACACCTCTGATGGACAAAAGATTTACTAACATAAGGGTCTAGTCTAGACTCAGCCTAGTCTAGTCTAGACACAGCCTTAGTGAATGGAAAAGCAGTTGCAGGTGTAAACTGAATAGCTCTGAGCTTCCTTATGCATCCGCAATAGAACCCTTTCCCATTCATTCTCTCTCTAAGAGTAGTCCCTAGGGGCCCCACTCAAGGATCAGGGCCCCATCCTACCTTGCAAAACTCACATGGAATAAACGTCCTTGTCCTGAAGACCTGCCGATCTGTTACGTGATGAGATTCCACAAACAGGGCAAACACATGGGAGTAGGGAGCAATGGGGAACTCTCGTTAGTGTAATACACAGTTGTCTTCTGCTGTCACTTACGCCGCTTTTCATGGCTTGATGATTAACTGCAGCAATTAGAGATGGGAAAGGGCTATTAAAACAGGTCGCCTAGTCAATCCCCAGCCCTGTGCTGCATTATTCCCTGCAGCTTAACCTCTTCAGCTATGGGTCACTGGCAGTCTGTGGAGCATGGGCTAGTCACATGGTGCTGGCACCACTTATTTTTAGCAGTTATATTCATTTTAAAGGCAGCTAAAGAGATGTTAATTGCTGCTGTTGCTGCTGGGCGATGTGTTCACCTGGGAACAGGTCTGGGGCAATCCGTTGTCGATAGGACGAATCTTTGCCCTACAGCAGGGCTGGGCGAAATGCATCTGGCTGCTTTCTATTTATAGCCTGTTGCCTGTGCCACCGAATTACCAGCTGGTGGCTAGGGCAATAGGATTCCATTTAAATGGCTCATGGTTCCCAGTCGTGGCGTTACCCTGGCAGGGCCCAGAGTTACGAGCCCTTTAAATAGCCAGAGCAACCCAGACAGCTGCCCGGCAACGAGATAGCAGTGGGGCCGCAAGCCCTTTAAACTGCTGCTATTTAAAGGGCTTGCAGCTCCTAGTCCTGCCACTGTCGCATTGCCTGCTGCTGCCCGGGGTTGCTGTGGCTATTTAAAGGGCCACAGACCCCGCCCCTTCCAGGCTGGGGGTGGAGCTAACCTGTGATGACATACATTCATTATGTGGCCGCGCTGCAAAAAATATTGCCCACCTCTGCCCTACAGCATGTATATCACTGCTTTATGCCGTCCAGTGAGCTTAAAAAAAAAAAAAGTGCCGGTACTCCAGGGGAAAAGTTGTTGAGCTCTAACTGGAGGTGCCGGTACTGTGTACCGGGCAGTACCATCATGAAAAAAGCACTGATGCCGTCCCATCTGAAAAGATTCAAGCAGTAACGCTTCCCGCAGGAGTTAGGTCAGCTCCCTCGTCTTCCTTCCTTGATAGGCAACGGCTCCTTGTAAAATATTCCCGCAGTTTGTTACATGACCACAGTTCCAGAAGTCTAGTTAAAAACACTACACCACACAATGTAAGTCTCAATCTAAGCTCCCACCCTTAAGCTTAGCTCTTTTTTTCCTAGGGCTTCCATGCCAACTCCCCTTGTCTGACAGCCCAGTTCCCTTTTCTCAAAGGGCCACTCCCGTGAGCCCCCTCTGTTTTTCCGAACTCCACCAGGCAGCTGAGAGGACCTCCCCTTCCAAATGTGCTGAAGCCTCTGGACTTCGGGAATCCATAGTGAGACCAGGAATATGCAGTTTAAACCACAACACTTTTAGGAATGTGACAGCCTGGCTCCTGCAAAACCTGGGCACCTGCATCAGGTGATGAGAGACCTTTCACAAAGTGGCCTCTCATTTTGTTTTCAATTGGCCTGTTCTGCTTTTGTAATGTTTGTCCCCCTTCCAGGACTGGGATCGAACTGGATGCGGTTTGGGCCAGTGCCAGACAGGGGATGCCCCAATTATCACCTCTAATATCATTAACTCACAGACATTAACCTCCCCTACTCATCCTCCCTCTGTTCTGAAATTTGATTTGTCCTTTTTATATGTGTTCACTTTTTTTTGTTTGTATCCCTTTGGTCGTGCCAATTTTCTTCCACAATTTGATCTGAGGAAGTGGGTCTGGCCCATGAAAGCTCATCACCTAATAAACCGTCTTGTTAATCTTTAAAGTGCTACATAGTCCTGTCTTTTGTGTCAGCTAGACCAGACTAACATGGCTGCATCTCTATTACTATTCTACAATGGAGAGTGTGCTGCTCCACCCCCGCTCCCCAACTGTGTCCTCCCCTCCTCCCCCCGTATGCAGGCTCACACAAGCAAGGGCAATATAGCCCTCTCTTCACAATGGCGGCCTCCTCTGCAGCATGACCTCACACCAGGCCAGCCGTGGTGATGTCACACCATTCCCGAAAGTACCAGCATGCCCCTGCCCCTCATGCTGTGACTTGCTCTAGGGATGCCCCATGGCTCATTTTAAAGACATTTTACCTCACTGGCCTGTGCCTACCACAAAAAATCAGCGAGAATCAGTCAGAGTGGGACCACACACGAGCCCTGCCACCATGTGCCATTTCTTGTTGGTTTGTTAAGTCTTTTAACTGGGCAGACACCATTGCCCTTATTTGCCCTGCACTTGCTGCGTGGTGGGGAGTGTCTTGTGGTGAACGCCCAGGAAAGCTAGGGTTTTACTCAGCAGAGATTAGTCCAGGTTAGTAAATGCACCTCTACTTAGGACATTCATAAATTGCTCCAAGCAGCCTCCGCATGGACCAGCTCCAGAGCACGTATGCTTTGGCCAGGGAGAGGCGTTGGAACAGAAATGACTCCTGCACCAGACTCCCCCATATGTCAATGTGCTGTCTCGCTGCCAATCCCTGGGCTGGCCTCCAGGCATTTTGACACCACTCCTTCTAATTGCCTCTTCGTTTTAACTTCCCCACCTTCCCTAGTCGTCGTGTCTCTTGCTTTCCATCTGTACTGTTCCAAATTGCTCCTGCAAAAACACTCTCCCTGGCCGTGTCTTTCTCTGTGGAAGTTCCTTCATGGGCCAATATTCATTAGCTAGTATTTCTGAAGCACTTCAAACCTGAGATGTGTTTTATTAAGGCCAATCATTACACAATTGCCTTTCCATGTCAAGTGAAGGATTCTCATCTCCAATAACAAGGCTCTGTACAGCTCAGCTCCTAACTATATCTCAGCCCGTGTTTCTTCCGACTCTTCGCTGGTTCCTGGGCTTTGCCCAATACCCACAACTAAACCTCTCTGTTTTTCACCCTTCACCCACTTGCATCTTCATGCCACCATTTCTGCTGCCTCTGGTGCTAGCAACTGTCTCCCCTCCGTTGGGCAACAGGTACCTCCACACCATTCAGATTTGCATTCTTCCGGACGCTAGGAAGAGTACAACAAATGCAGTAACGCTGGTGAGAAATTCAGATCTCTATGAAAATTCCTTCCTTCCATAAAGCCTCTCTGTGGTCACTGTCCAAAAAAGAGGCCTGCCCTGAACATTAAAATACAAAAAATAAATTGATATCTGCACTGCTTGAATTTTTAACATACTGTGGTCAGTCAGGGTAGAATGCACCCTGTGCAGAGTGCACAGCTCAGAACTTAAAATAGGTCTTCTGGGGACTTAAATGGCAAAGACGTAGAAGTGTTGTGTTGCGTAGGGTGAATTACACCTGTCATGGAGTATGGGGGAGCCTCCGGGCCCTGCACCCCCATCCTCAGCCGGCCGTGACTCTCATCTGGCAGGTAGAACAGAAGGTTTTTTGGTTCACAGGGACACAGCAGAGCTCAGACGTCTTGTTACAGGAACCGGGAACAGTCAGTATGATCCATTTTGGGGAAAGGGGGGCCCAGAGCCCCAGCCCACCAAGGCTCCCTTCTCCCCCAGCCAGCCAAAATACTCACTCACAGTCCCAGCCCCCGCTCACAGCCTCCCCAGGGAGCCCCGCCTCCTGCTTTTCCTGCTTCCACACCCAAGGCGTTGTTTGCTGTCACCTGGTCTTCCGGACATGAGAGACTGACATACTTCCCCAGTGAGTCAGGCCCGGCCTTCCCCTCCTCATGAAGATAGTGCTGCAGTGCCCAGGGAAACTGAGGCACGCACACACAGAGTGACTGCAGAGCAGCACAGGACAGTAGGAATCACATGCAGCACAACAAAGCAACCAGCGAATGTAACAGCAGTGTGAACACAAGACCACAAGAGTGGACAAAATCCCCACTCTGTAACAACACCCCTATTGATAGATATGAACTAGAAGACTGACCCGGCATTGCCTGGGTCTTTCAGGGCAGGCCCTTAGGGATGTGGGGTGGGGTACAGGAGGCTGGGGGCCAAGGGCCTGTTCTCTCTCCCCCAGCCTATCCAGCTATTGGGGGCATGTTCTCTCCCCCACCGGCTGCCACAGACACCAGGGGCCTGTTCTCCCCCCATCTCCAGACCCCTCCCCAGCCACCAGGGGCCTGTTCTCTCATCCCCACACCCACTCAGCTACAAAGGGCCTGTTATCTCCGCCCAGACCTCTCCCAGCTACCAGGGACCTTTCCCCACCGCCCCATTCCAGTGCTGTGGCCAAGGTGGGGAAAGGGTTTGAAGCAGGGGGGCTACTTACAGGTGTGCTGGCAGGCAAGATGGCCGAGCCCCAGCCCTGCTGGCCAGTCCCTTGGTGTACAGCTACCCCGTGGACATTCTACAATATAGCTCTCCCTGAGGTCTCACTGTCCCCAGTGGCCACTCTCATATTGTGTGTTTGCACATCCAAACGCTGACTTGTTTTATGTTAGAAGAGCAAGCAGCAAACCAAATTTGTGGTCCTAGCTCTTACCTTTTATGAGGATTTCTTCAACAAATGGACTTAAAGATGGACACAAAGACAGACAGATACACACTCTAAAATATAGATAGATAGATAGACGCTCACCTGTGCTTAGGGTGAATTACACTTCCATTCCATTGAGTCTGAACTATGTCATCTTTTTAACGTTGTCTAAACACCTCAGGCCAGAAACCATGTGTTCTGTTTTGCACAGTGCTAAATTGTAAACACGCTGTCCTTCTCAATAAATACAGTTGAACCATTTTGCACCTAGGCGCTTCCAATCCTGATGGATTTCCCCTGAAAAATACAATCTCTTGGAGGCCCAGTGGAGCATTCTGAACGCCACTTTAGTCTTTTTGACTTTATTTTTAATCAAATGGACTTGGGATGTCGGAAACCAAGAGAAGGTTTCGACAAGAATCACATGCAGCTGGTGTCCAGTTCAAATGGCATGCAGACATTGAGGAATGGCAGCATATAGGAGCTTCAAGGACACTACAGTACCCGGCACATCTCACTGCTGTCATGATGAAACATCAGCTGCTTCTTCAGGTAAAGATATGCTAGGACAAAATGAGACCAAGCCTGCTACTGTAGGGACAGCTTTTCTATAGAACTAGATTTCCGTGTTTTCTATAAAAGCAGCCTGTTATCGTTGATCATGTTGGTGTGGCTTAAATATTAGTGAGGGGAAAACTTCAACTGGTTTTGGGAGCAGCTCTGGAGAAGAGGCAAAAACTGTTGAGTTTCTGTGGGTTGTTCAGTGGGAGAAGCAGTCTGGGATAGAGAGAGCAGTCTTGCGATATATTTAATTCTTCTCTACGCCAAGACCTTAAAATCAACTGGAAAGCGGGACACTGATAAAGTTTATAGCTATCAGCACCAAGAAGAGGGTCAGGGCTGCATCCCTTTAGCTGCAGGCATTTTCAAAAGCCATTTTTATTAGTGCTATTCCTGTCATACAATGACACCAATATTTTCCCCTGCCCCTTTGAGTCTTCCCAGGAATAAAATTAGCTTTAGTAGCTTTTTTTCCCCCAATAATACTGCTTTTGTAATACAAGAATTCTAATGATTCTTTTTGCAAGAGAATTAAAGGATAGATTAAATCCATGGAACTTTACCTGCTGAGCACACAATGGAAAGTTACCATCATAATATAACTGGAAATGGGAATTTGTAGATGCTATGGCTGAGAGAGAAGTACCTAAAAACTCTGAATATGTACATCTATTAGTCTATTGGCCATGCAGTCCCTTGAAATCCTATTTTCAAGGTACTTTTTCAAAGTCAACCTTTTGCCTTAGTGATCTTACATTTCTTTGATGTCGGAACTTTCAGAACTGAAGCTTGTAGAGTTTTCCCTGAAGTGGTTTTTTTTTCCTCCAAGTTGTTTAGAATGCATGGATTACAAAAGTAACCGTCTCAGAATGGCTTTACATAACAAGCAACAGAAAACCCTTGGTTACAATCCAGCCCTATAACAATGGTCAGGCCAGAGCTAAACTCGACTGTAATGACTCTCATTTATTTCACTGGGCTTTAGAGCTAGCCTGGGGTGTGGAATTCTTCCAGCTGAAAGTTTTTCCCCACTTCCAGTTACTAAGTGACTGTCTACATAGGATTTCCTTTATTCCTTCCTGATTGTTCAACAAGAGCCCAAACTTGCCTCATTTCTCTGTCCTCTGCACTTGGATTTAATAGCATGCTTGCATTAAAACCATCAGCAACTCTCTATCCCTTCCCAAGCACTCTCTGTCCCAGAGACCACTCAAGAGCGTTGGAACTCGACACCAAATTTCTACTGTGTGTACTTTTTTCTTACCCAGGCTGCAGGATTTGGACTTCCACAAATGACTTGTGTCATCTATTACCGAAGCATAGCAGATCTGGAGATGGAACATCACAGCTCTTCATCCATATACTGTCAGAAGCTGACATGTCCTGTTGAAATAAAGGAAATGTCAGTAGGAAGAATGTAATTCTGCTTTTTGGAGCCTGGACACTAGATTTAATCTCTCTGGTCTGTTAAGAACTGTCATGCTGACGGGTTCCATGACAAGGTGGCCATATAATCTCTCAAACAGCACCATATGTCCTACCACCATGCTCCAAATAAACATCAGAGGACGATTAGCTAGAGACAAACACCCTCCTGGTTCAGATCTAATGCAGCTAATGGGCATGTGAAGAAAAGACTTAGGTGATGCCAGGTTCTAATGGTGCAAAGTAGCACTCAAGGTGATGAATCTGGATTCTTCTTACCTCTGGGAATCTGTAGGTGGCTTAAACGCTTAACCAGCATTGATAAAAGAAAGAGGAGGAGAGACAAGGAAGGATGAAACCAGGGAAGGAGGCTACTCAGAGATATGAAGGTGGAGTCCCAAAAGGAGACATGCTCTGAAGCTCTTTTGTATCAGATGGCACAGGCATCGGCTGCAAAATGAGTGCTAAAGCCCGGGAAAAGGATTCTGAAGGGCAAGTTGGGAAAAATGGGGGAGAAGCTCCAACTGCACCTTCTCCTATGGTGCTGGTGGTTGCATGAGCTGACCTCATTTCATCTACCGTGAGTCTCCAGCTCCGTGTTTGATTCTCTTGTGTTTTCATCCTTGTATTTGTGCAAGTGGCCAGAGAGAGCCCAGAAACTATGGTACTAATGCTAACACGCTAGGCAGAAAAGGCAGGTTTGATGTATCCACTCAGCCAGTCTGCTGCATTGCATCTCACTCATATTCCCTAAGAAAGGGACATGATGGCTTGAAATTATTTGTTGGCTTATTGTTGCATGCTAGTATCTGGGCAGGTGTGACATCCTTTTTCTTTTAAATATACTAAGGACATTGCACATCCACTCTGCATCAGCCTTCAGTCCTACAGCCGGAAAGAGCCTGATTTTCTGATATGTGCTGCAGCAAAGAACTACTCAGTTAGGAAAAAAACAGATAATCCAGAATGTAATCAATAGCTCTTTGCTCATGGGTGGATTCCTGGTCATTGGATGGTGGATAGGGCTGCACTAACTGTCTGGTGAGCTGTGCTCAAAAGGTGTCTAGTTGTCCCTTTTTTTTAGTTTTATACCAGCTCTGTAGTCTCTGTATATGACATCATAATCTCTACAGAGTGCTGAGTTTGTTTCCAAACACTAACCAATTGCACTCCGGTCCCAATGTGTTCCTTCCAATCTAAGAGGGTGACATTAGAACAGGGGATTATTTCCATCTCTAACTATACACATTTAGGGTATGGCTAGACTGTGGGGAGGGCGGAGGTTCGGGATACCGTCCAGGGAATGCATTTACTCTTCCGCTTTTTTCTGCAGAAGAGTAAACACGCTCTTTTGGAAGCCCCTGTATTTCTCGTCCCACGAGGAAGAAGGGGGCTTTTGAAAGAGGGTTTTTTTCCGACGTATTGCTCAGTCTAGACAGGCCAAATGTTGGTAAAGCCTCTTCCGACAGAAGTATCAGAAAAAGCGACGCAAAATGCAGAGTACATTTTGCATCGCTTTTTCTGACAAACAGATGTAGTCTAGACATACCCTTATTTAAAGCTAGCCCTATGTAGCCTAAAAAGGAAAAAAACAAATTGTGCCATACTTTTAAGGCATGGTTAAACTGTGAGTTGAGAATTTCTTTTACCATTTATATTATGGTAAAAGAAGCCATTATAACATTAACATTTCAATTCCATGGAGGGGGCATAACACCTGGGCAGTTCTAGGTGTAGATTGCGGCTTTGTGACAATACGTGGTATTTGGAGACATTTTCTTCAGTAAGAGTGGCACAGAGGAACTGACAGATCAAGAGAGAATTTTAACTTTGTGTGAGGGGACAAGACATTTCTTCCTTCAGAATCTGGAAGGGAAACAAAAGCTCCACATCTACAGCTGGCTTCTGAAAAACCACTGCTGAGGGACTGACGTGTCATCTCAAAGCCTTCAGACACTGCACTACAAAAACCTAAAATAGATAGATAATGTTCTTTCCATACATGCAGGCGGTTGAGTGTAAGTAAAAGAAGGCCAAAGTTCTGCAATATTTAAAGAAAATGTTTGCAAAGTATTGCAAAGACACACTTACCATTCGGTAGAACAAAGCAACAAGCCCAAAGCATTTAGCCTGCATTCATGTTGGCTCTCTCATGTACTGATATGTTTCTTGGCTTTTATGAAACACAACAATCTTTCTTGCTGCAGAGTCTTTCCTCAGGAAGCTGTGAGCGAGGGAGTATTCCCCCAAAAATCATAGAACCGGAGCACACTAGAGCTGGAAGGGATCTCGAGAGGTCATCAAGTCTAGTCCCCTGCCCTCACGGCAGGACAAAGCACCATCTAGATCAGGAGTTTTGCTTCTTGTCCTGTCATCAGAATGAGATGCAGACAGTGGAAGATTGGCATGAATTTTGAGTAGATTCCCTGAGAAGGATTGTTTTTAGTCATTAACTCTTATTGTACCGTTGTGGTTTTCCAGCACCCAGTCTAATGCCAGATTTCAATCAGTCTATTTGTATTATAGAAATATAGGACTGGAAAGGACTTTGATTGGTCATGTAGTCGAGTCCTCTGCATGGAAGCAGGACTAAGCACTATCTAACCCCTCCCCATCAGTGTATCTCTAACCTGTCCTTAAAAACAGCCAATGACCAAGATTCTACAACCTCCTGAGGTAATTTGTTGCAGTACTTAACTACCCTTACTGTTTTTAGACATTAGGCAAAATTTCCTAAATCCTGTTTGCTGCAATTCGAGCCCAAGATGACTACTTCTGTCCTTTGATTAAGGAGAACCATTTTTCACCCTCCTCTTTATATCAACCTTTTATGTAATTTGAAGACTTTATTTATTTCTCCCTTCAGTCTTCTCTTCTCCAGACTAAACAACCCAGCTACGTCGACACTGCAGGCTTCTTGCACAAGAACTGTTTTGCGCAAGTGTTCTTGCGCAAAATGTCTTGAGCAAGAGCGCGTTCACACTGCCACGTGCTTTTTCATAAGGGATGTGCTTTAGCGCAAGAGTGTCCATGGCAGTGTGGACGCACTCTTGCGCAAGAAAGCTGTGATGGCCATTTTAGCCATGGGGGTTTCTTGCGCGTGAAACCCCTGTTGCCCATCCACACTGACTTCTTGCACAAGAGCGCTTATTCGTCGTGGGGAAAGGAATAACTCTTGCGCAAGAAACCCTCTTTTCTGATGCTTTTCTATAAATTTACTTGCACAAGAACACGCGTGCAGTGTAGACGCTCTGCAAGTTTTTGCGCAAGAACAGTCGTTCTTGCATAAAAAGCCTGCAGTGTAGATGTAGCCCCCATGTTTCCTCTCATTCCTTATAGATGATGTTTTCTAGACCTTTAAACATTTTTGTTGTTCTCCTCAGGAATTTTTCCAATGTATCTACAGCTTTCCTGAAATGTGGTGCCCAGAACTAGACACAATACTCCAGACGAGGATCTGTCAGTGCTGAGTAGACTGTCTTGATTACGACACTTCTCCTAATACACTCCAGAATGGAGTTTGCTTTTTTCTTTCTCCTTTTTGCAACATATTCAAACTTAGTTTGTGATTCGCTGTAACCCTCAGTACGTCTCCCTTGGCAGTCATTTCCCATTTTGTATCTCTATTATTGATTATTCCTTCTTGTACTTTACATTTGCCTTTATTGACTTTATTCCTATTTATTTAAGATCATTTAAATAAATGGTCCAGGGAAGGGCAACCAAAATGATTAGGGGGCTGGAGCACATGACCTGCGAGGAGAGGCTGAGGGATTTGAGCTTGTTTAGTCTACAGAGAAGAGTGAAGGGGGATTTGATAGCAGCCTTTAACTTCCTACAAAGAGGTTCCAAAGAGGATGGAGAGAGGTTGTCTTAGTAGTGACGGATGGCAGAACAAGGAGCAATGGTCTCAAGTTGCAGTGGGGGAGGTCTAGATTGGATATTAGGAAAAACTATTTCTCTAGGAGGGGGATGAAGCACTGGAATGGGTTACCCAGGGAGCTGGTGAAAACTCCATCCCTAGAGTTTTTAAGTCCTGGCTTGACAAAGCCCTGGCTGGGATGATTTAGTTGGGATTGGTCCTGCTTTGGGCAGGGGGCTGGACTCGATGACCTCCTGAGGTCTCTTCCAGCCCTAGGATTCTATGATTCATTGATAATGACTCTCTGAGTATGGTTTTCCAGCCATTTGTGCACCCACCATTCAGTAAATTCACGTAGGTATATTTCCGTGGTGTGGATGTCAAAAGCCTTCATAGAGAGATTCACTGAAGATGAATTTCAATTTACTGCTTCCTTTCCCCTGCTCCATCCAAAAGGCTTGTTACCCTGTCAAAGAAGAGTATTCGATTGTTTCACATTATTTGTTCTGAACAAATCCATGAATTCTGTTACTTATCACCTTATTATGTTCTTAGTGCTCACACATTCATTGATTATTAACGCCATTATCTTTTGAGGTATCAAGATTAAGATGACTGGTCCATAATTCCCTGGGTTGTCTTTATTACCCCTTTTTTTGTAGATAGATACTATATTTTATACATGCGTACTATATCATCTACAATTATGTACTGTGTTTTAAAACTTTGTCTAATATTATCAGTATTCTATACACATATCCACCACCCACCCACCCACCTACCTATGCTCCTGTGCACAGCCCAGTTAATCAGGCTGGGTTCTAAAGACAGCACATATCCCCCAAGTGATAATGTGAGTCAGAAATTGCTTATGCACAGCTGTCTGTCTTCTAAAGCACCTCTAATTCGAGCTGCTCTCTTCCCAGGCTTTCAAATCCAGTAATCCCAAATATCCCTCACAGAATGACACGATTCAAGAACTAATATTGTACAACCAAGAAAATAAACAAGATTGAGAGTAAGAAGTCAATCATCTTGGAAACTCTGAAACTCACCCTGGTGTAGTCACCCATGCTTCATATTTTACTGATGCGAGCTGCGTGTGCTGATTTTATGCAATAGAATGAAAATGAGATTTCATAAAACCAATTGTTATAGCAGTAAATGCAGTTATTTATTTTGAAAACCCTACCATGTCTAAACATTTTTCCTAAGCATCATATTTACATGTCTGTTAAATCAAGAGAGCAAAAGCTTATTATGTGCTAAAAACAGGGGCAGCCCCTTTGGTTCAACTCCACTGTCTCATAATTTCCTCTGATCTTTTATAATTACATCCAAGATGTAATCTCAGGCTGGTATTCATGAATTTATTTGTCATATTGGGTTCATAGTATAGTGCATGCTCGCAATTTGAAAACACACAGTCTGTACTCTCAACTGTATGTGTTGGGGTGAGGAGTGAAGGATATGTAGTTGTAAATGTTGTGTACAGAATTATAACTACTCTCCATATTTCAATAATCCATTCAGGTTTTCTGCATGTTAAGTCACAGGAATTGTCAGACAATCCATCTGTGGTGTCACAATTTTCCATGACATCAAAATGATCTTGTCTGTTTGCAATTAGTTCCAAGGCTGGAACATCACACTGGTCAACTGAAGGTTAAAACATTGTGCTAGTCATTGAATAATCACCATGTTGTCTACAGAAAACAGTGCAAGAATGTGTGTGCAATTTCTTTCCACCTAGAGGAAGAAGCTAGTCAGGTGTTAAACTGGAACATGTTCAAGACAGACGTTCTTTAATGCTGATTTTTTTATTCCAGAAAAACATGTAAATAGAGTAACATGATGGATTCTTTACCATTATCACTTGACACATAGTTACGTAAGAATATGTTATTTGTAAAGTAAAAAATACTGAGCAAGTATAATGTATATTTTGACAGTCCAGGGACAGCATAACCACTACTACGGGTGTATCTTGTCTACCCTAGGGCTCCCAAATCCCATTGTAAAATGTATTAGACATAGGACTTGTCTACACTGCCATTTTTCTTGCTCAGGGGTGTAAACACACACACACACACACACACACACACACACGCACGTATGGTGCTGTAAGGTACCTGTGTAAACAGGCTCCCAGCACTGTTAGTTACTCTCCTTGTGGAGATGGTTTACCTACAACGCTGGGAGGGTGCCGTGACCACACTGCCTTGTTAAGTGCTGCCGCGGCTGTGCTTAAAACTTAGAAGTGTAGACAAAGCCATAGAATCATAGAAATGTAGGGCTGGAAGAGACCTTAAGAGGTCATCTAGGCCGACCCCCTGCACTAAGGCAGGCCCAAGCCACTCTAGACCATCCCTGAGAGGTGTTTGTTTAACCTGTTCTTAAAAACCTCCAGTGACAGAGATTCCCCAACCTCCCTTGGCAGCCTGTTTCACTCTTTCACCACTCTTATTGTTGGAAAGTTTTCCCTAAGGGTGCGTCTACACTGAACACTTATTTTGAAATAAGCTATTTCAGAAGAGTTATTCCGAAATAGCTTATTTCAAAATAGCACGTCTACACTGCAAGGAAGCCTCAAAATCAGTCCGAGGCAGGTTTCCCTAATGTAAAGGTGCTATTTCAATTTAGAGCCCCAGGAGGAATAACTTAGAATGGCCCTGGTGAGGGTCTATTTAAAAATAGCAGCAGTGGAGTATATACACACGCCTTATTTTAAAAAAGCTATTTCGGAATAGGCGTTATTCCTTGTAGAATGAAGTTTACAGATTTCGGAATAAGCTGTCCATTATTTTGAAATTATGTCTGTGTAGATGCTTGCATTGTTATTAACGCTAGTTGTCTTGAAATAACGGTGCAGTGTAGACGCACCCTAAGAGCTAAACTAAATCTCACTTTTTGCTTAGTAATAGAGAGGTAGCCGTGTTAGTCTGATCTTGCTAAAACAAAAGGAAAAACTATGTAGCACTTTAAAGACTGACAAGATGGTTTAATAGGTGATGAGCTTTCGTGGGTCAGACCCACTTCCTCAGATCTGAGGAAGTGGGTCTGACCCACGAAAGCTCATCACCTATTAAACCATCTTGTCAGTCTTTAAAGTGCTACATTTTTTTCACTTGTTGCTGATCGAGTTGATTGCTGTTCCTGCCCTACCTTAAGAGGATATGGACTACTGCGCTTTTTGGAAAATTGGATTTTTTGCAATGCGATAGCCATGCTGATCCAGGATTTTATACAGACAAGGTGTATGAGATAATATAGCTTATTGGATTAACTTCTGGTGATGGAAGGTACAATATTTCAAGCTACATGGGGCTCTTTTGTGAGGTCGGGGGAAGTAAGCAAAGTATTTGAGCTAAGTACAGGTTGGGACAGATGGTTAAGCAGAAAGTATAAGGTATGTTGGAGGCATCACCTGAAATGAAGTGGGCAATTGGGCATTATGGCAGGTTTCACAGAGCTAGCCATGTTAGTCTGTTCCAGGAAAAACAAGGAGTCCAATGCCAATGTCAAGTCTACACTGTGAGGGGAAGGTTGGCTTAAGTATACAACTCCAGCTATGTAAATAACATAGCTAGAGTCGATGTACCTTAAGCTGAGCTTGGCGCTGTCCCCACAGCAGGAGGTCAATGTTCCTGTTAAGTTCCCTGATACCTCACTGTCACCCTCAACATTAAATTTAGCAGGTCTTTACTAGCATCAATCCTTCCATAAGTGGAGATGTGGCTTTAAAGACTAACAATTTTATTAAGGCATAAGATTCCATGAGTTACAACTCACTTCCTCAGGTGTATGAAGTGAAAGAAATAGCTAATAGGAGTACAGTGATGGGAGTGTCAAATCAAAGCTAACTGGGCATGTTCACTAGAGCTGAATTTCTAGCATTTCCTACCTTTTTTTAGGGTCTTTATAGTTTTTTTAGCCTATTTTTGCGTGTATTTTCCTCCATTATCAAAAAAGCAAATTGAAAAAAAATCTTCACATGGTTTATGAGCAGGTTTAATATCTTTATATCCATAGCCTAGATCTCTGCCACTTGAGCTAAAAGAATAAAAGAATATTAAGGTTTTCTTCTTCTCAGTGAACTAGTCACGGTTGGAGATAAGACTTTAACAGTGGGCAGGTTAAGACTCAGGAATTCAGGGCTGCATCCCAAGTGCTGAGGGAAATGTATTCTGGTGCTTAAGGAATTTTCTGCTCCTCTTCTTCCTACCCTTAAATCCCAGTCAGGCTGGCCCTGTGCTAGTCCCATCCATCTCTCCTTCTACCCCTAGCTCCTCATCCTAAATCCAGACCCCAGGCTCTCAATTCTCCCTCCTTGCCATTCTCAGAGGCCTGCGTCTTCAACCTTCTGCATTCCAGTCAGAATGCTTCCTCCTGTTCTTCCTTGCTGACCAGGTGCTAGTAGGCACCATCTCAGTGCCTGCACCAGTATGCCCCACTGCTGCTGAGGGGGTAGTTGTCCAGAAAGTTGTGTTCAGCCCTGCTGCTGTGGAATCCAGCTTACTCTGAAGCTCAGTTCACACACACGCAGAGACTTGAGAGTGTTTCACAGTTAATCCTCTAAAGAATCCTCATGCACAGAGGCTTATAACTTGGCCATATTTGGATAGATTTTCTCAGGGATGGCCAGGTGCCCCTATGCCAAACTTGAAGCCCAAAGCATGGAAATGCTGTAACTTTTTAGTTACATGGTTATAAGGCATTTTTTAATATGGCCAAAACCCCACATTCTTCCTCTGACCTCATTCTAAGATAGACCTGTTCAGTTTTTGCTGATTTTTATTAGCCTGAGGCAGTCACATGGTGTGGAAAATGCCACCCCAGATGGTTGAAGTTTGGCAGATGATTGAAGTTGATAACAGGTTATAAGAAACTGAGAACAGGTTCTTATAATGGAAACCATCAGGCAAGTTTAACTGTAGGTACCACTACCAATGCAACCTATAAAAGAGGGCTACCTACTGAATTATCTTGAGTAGTTGTTCCTGCAGCACATAAGTATTCACTGAGTGGCTATTATCAAAGACCTAACTGTGCTTAGGATGTGACCTGTGGAAGGAATACAACACACAGTGATGTGGGTATACTTTCTAAAGTGCGAACTATTGTATGGCTGTTGAATGCATCCACATAACTACCAGGAAATACAGTCCCTCATCTCAAGGCTAAAACCTAATTCTACTTTATGAGTCTTTAATAATGAAATTGAGAGTCTTTAATAAAAATTGCATTTGCAGATCTTGCCATTATAATTTTGTGGTGTGAATACCCTGTAAGTGGCTCATGAGTCATTTGAAACAGCATGCTATTTTATATTGAAAACATTAACACATTAACCCCTTCCAAGTAGGTTTGTCAATTTGGGTTGGATGTATTCTGGGGGATTTCATCACATGACATAATCGTTAATTAAAGATTAATCGTTAATTCCTGGAGACTCAAGGCCTATCCTGGAGATTTGCAACCCTGCTTCCAAGCTGTCGGTTGGCTGAGCTCATTGAAAATGTCAGGTTTTGCCTGGGTGCTTCGTATCATCTGTAAGTCACAGAGAAGACCTTATCAAGGAATTAATGGCCCCATCTAACACACACAATTGTCTGATAGCCTTTACTGCTGTCATTTGTTAGGGACTCTAATACATCTGTGTTTTACTATAAGGGTGAACATGTCTTAAAGTGATCAGGATCATATGCTAAATCACAAACTGAAAGGTCAGAGTTTGCAAAGCAATAATGCATCCTTAGTATAATGTGAGATGAGGCTTTGCACTCCAATAACCATTTGTTCTTTATGTATGTTTTTTATTTAAAAAAGGCTCCAACTCTTCCTCCCCCCCCATTTTGTAGGTCACCTCTAAAATTATTAGAGGAGTTTTTGGAAGAACTGTCACCGATTGAAGTGTCACGAGAGGAGGTTTTGGAACAAATTGATAAGTTAAACAGTAATAAGTCACCAGCACCAGATGGCATTCAACCAAGAGTTCTGAAAGAACTCAAATGTGAAATTGAAGAACTACTAACTGTGGTTTGTAGCCTGTCCGTTAAATCAGCTTCTGTACCAGATGACTGGAAGATAGCTAATGGAATGCCAACTTTTAAAAAGGGCTTTAGAGATCATCTCAGTGATTACAGAAAAAAACAACAAATGATCTGGTAGCACTTTATAGACTAATGAAACATGTAGATGGCATCATAAGCTTTCGTGGGCATAGCCCACTTCTTCAGATGACTGGAGTTATAGGTTAGTAAGTCTAACGTCAGTACCGGGTAAATGGGTTGAATCTATAGTAAAGAACAGAATTGTCAGACACATAGATGAACATAATTTGTTGGGGAAAAGTCAACATAGGTTCTATAAAGGGAAATTATTCCTCACCAATATACCAAAATTCTTTGAGGAGGTCAACAAGTATGTGGATAAGGGGGATCCAGTGGATACAGTGTACCTGGATTTCCAGAAAGCCTTTGACAAGGTCCCTCAACAAAGGCTCTTAAGCAAAGTAAGCTGTCATGGGATAAGAGGGAAGGTCGCCTCATGGATTGATAATTGGTTAAAAGATAGGCGGAAATGAGTACAAGTAAATGGTCAGTTTTTGGAATGGAAAGATGTAATTAGTGGTGTTCCCCAGAAGTCCATACTGAGACCAATCCTATTCAACATATTCACATATGATCTGTAGAAAGGGGTAAGCAGTGAGGTGATGAAATTTGCAGATAATACAAAGCTGCTCAAGATAGTTCAGTCCAAAGCAGACTGTGAAGTTTCAAAGGGATCTCACACAAGTGACTGGGCAACAAAATGACAAACAAATTTTAATGTTGATAAAAGTAAAGTAATGCACATTGGAAAATATAATCCCAACTATTTGTATAAAATGATGGGGACTAAATTAGCTGTTACCACTGGAGAGAGATCTTGGTGTCATTGTGGATAGTTCTCTGAAAACGTGCAGCAGCAGTCAAATAAAGCAAATAGGATGTTGGGAATAATTGAAAAATGGATAGAGAGTAAGACCTAGAATATCTTATTGCCGCTGTGTCAATTCCATGGTACGCCCACATCTTAGATACTGCATGCAGATGTGCTCACCTCATTTCAAAAAAGATATCTTGGCATTAGAAAAAGTTCAGAAAAGGGCAACACAAATTATTAAGGATATGGAATGGATGCCATATGAGGAGAGATTAATGAGACTGAAACTTTTCAGCTTGCAAAAGAGACGACTAAAGGGGTTTATGATAGAAGTCTATAAAATCATGACTGGTGTAGAGAATGTTAAGAAGAAAAAGTTATTTACTTCTTCCTATAACACAAGACATAGGAGTCACCAAATGAAATTAATAGGTAGCAGATTTAAAACAAACAAAAGGAAGCATTTCTTTACAGAATACACAGTCAACTTGTGGAACTCCTTGCTGGAGGATATTGTGAAGGCCAGAACTTTAACATGTTTCAAAAAAGAGCTAGATAAATTCATGGAGGATAGTTTCATCAATGGCTATTAGTCAGGAATGGTGTCCATCGCTTCAGTTTGTTAGAAGCTGGGAATGGGCAACAGGAGATGAATCATTTGATGGTGATTTTCTCTTCTGTTTATTCACTCTGGGGCACCTGGCATTGACCACTGTTGGAAGACAGGAAACTGGGCTAGATAGCCAGTATGTCCATCATTATGTTCTTATGTTACAATGAGTGAGAAAAATGTATAATAGTAGTTCACTGTGCAACCCTGGTTGAAGTCACCAAACAAAATGATTTATTCTGTTTAATGACGTTAAAATAAGTTAAGTTGCTGTAGCTTCATACTGGAGTATCAGAGACCAGGATGTGCACCAGGGTTTTGCCCAGTACTCATGATGATTCTGTGAATTTTCATCTGCCCCTCCACAATGTTACCACTGTAACAAGACAAGTATTTTGCTGCTATGAAGAGTGGCTGTTGCAACATGCTGCACAGCAGCTAGTGATTTGTCCTGGAACTGCAGTAATCAGGCAGCCATTTTAATTCATTCACACAGTGGCTAGGAAATCACACCTATTCGAATAGAATGCCTGTTCCGTCACTCCCAGGTGCACAAATGAACCTCTAAGTGACTTCCTGAGAAGCAGACAAAATGGACTTTTCTGGGCAGAATAGTAATTCTGATCTCTTAGTGGGATTTGTAATGAGCTATCTTCATTCATGATTGAACTTGCTACATTACCAGGGCAGCTGACAGACTTCTCCAGGCCCTGGACAAGTTGGGGGGGACGGTGTCTCCAGGCCCCCAGAAAGGGCGGGGCAAGCTGCCCCCAGCCAGCCCTTCAGCATTGCCCGGTGGGTGCCATGCAGCGCTCCAGTGGTGATTTAGAGGTCCTAGGACTCTGGCTGCTGTCATTGACACTGTATCAGTGGAGGCGGCCGGGAGCCCCAAGCCCTTTTAAATTGCCAGATTCCAGGGAAACCGCCCCCTTTACCCTCTCCCTCCCTCCCCACTGGCAGGCCTGTACCTAAATATTACCCATGTGACCTTAAAAGAACATTATGAAGGTTCCAGAGACAAGCCCTGAAAAGTTAGGTTTCTTTAATCCTGTCATCTCCTGAGCCATATTAACTCGTCCCCCTGGGGCTCCTGCATTGATACAGTCTTTATTTACATTATCACACACCATTTTTCTCCTCATCAGATCTGTCCACCTTTATCCCACACCCCCATGTTCTCTGCCACTGGTTCCTACTCCCAATATCCATGCCCAGGCTGGCCTCCCCTCCCTAGTTCCCCTCCCAGGCTTCATGCCCAGCAACAAACAGTTTCTCTCTTCCATTGTAGTCCTAGGGTATGTCTAGACTGCATCCCTCTGTCGGCAGAGGGATGCAGATTAGGCAGGTCGACATTGCAAATGAGGCAGGGATTTAAATATCCCGCACCTAATTTGCATAAAACTGGCTGCTGCGTTTTGCCAACTCAGCACTTTGTCTGCAAAAAGTGGCAGTCTAGAGGGGGATCTGCCGAGAAAGAAAGCCTTTTTCGACAGATCCCTTATGCCTCCTGCAAGGAGGTTTACAGGATCTGTCAAAAAAGGCTTTCTTTCTCCACAGATCCCCCTCTAGACTGCCGCTTTTTGCTGACAAAGTGCTGAGTCGGCAAAACGCGGCGGCCATTTTTAAGCAAATTAGGCCCGGGGTATTTAAATCCCTGCCTTATTTGCAATGTCGACCTGCCTAATCTGCATCCCTCTGCCGACAGAGGGATGCAGTCTAGACATACCCCTAGTCTCACCAGACTCTTTTTGTCCAGTCACCGCCTCTTTTCTGTCTCTCTACTTTCTTTAAATGAGGGGGGAGCAACTAAGATCACAGGAGAGGGGCTGCCTGCTCTAAGTTCCATCATCAAACTCCTGTTTAGCTTGGAACATGTGGGAGTAGACACTGCAGGTAAAGTCCAGCTTTGCCCTGAAATTCTGGGCTGGAGCAAGCTCAATCACTCTGTGGGGATGGTGCATGTGTCATCCTGTCACACGTAAAAGCTCTGAGGGAACACAACAAGCTTAGTTGTTCTGTGAAGATGACACGTGAATTCTGGTCAGCGCTTGGAAATGTGAGGTATGGAGCATGCTCAGTAAGGATGGAGTCTTCAGGGACTAGCTGCTGAAACCAAAGAAGTTTGAGCGTGTGTAAACAGTGATTTTTTCAAAGGCTCATAACTTGGCCAAAAAGAGGTGCGTTAACTAACAGGAATGACAAAAAGCACATCTCTGCAACAAGATCCAGCCCGTGCCAAATTTCATGTCCGGGTTCCAGAACTTGTGGACACTAAAGCTTTCCCAAGGAAAGGTGATCAGGTTTTTTTTCCATTAGTCTCATTTTCAGAAATGGCTGAACCTTTTCAACCTGAGGCAGACATCAAGCATGACAACTTCGAGAGCAAACAGTTAGTGTTTTGACAAAGCTAGGAACAACTGAAAAGAGGGTCTTATAATGGAAAATGTGGCTCTCTACCAGCCCTTCCTATCTTATAAACAGAAGTTAAAGACACTTACTTGAACTCTTAGCATCTTGCACGCTGTGTCTGTCTGGAGTGGCTCAGGGCTGTGAGTGCCTACCCCATAGCAGCCTGTAAAAAACTAGGCAGACACCCAAAATTGGTGGCATGTTCTAGAGTTAGCTTTCACTAGCCCAGTTAACAACTGTGAACTACTGAATCACTGTAACAGTCTTGCCATAGAGACACAGACAGTCCCCTTTGGCTCTCTGGTTTGTCTTGCCACCCATGCAAGCTGGACTGAGTCACTAGATGTTCACTTATATAAAAAAAACCCCACACAGTATTCAGGTTGCTCCCAGTTCCACAAGACTGATCACTTACCCCAGTTCAATTTCCCTTAGACCTCACACCAAAGTCAATGTCTGTACCCATCCTGTACTAAACTAGCTGAAGTTTATGTGCTTAAGAAAAAGAAATGAGAGCTATTTACAGGTTCAAGCAAGTAAGCGTATACACACACATGAGTTTCCACCCATTGTTGCTAAATGTGACCATGCTGTAGCAATCTGTTAATTCAAAATGTCTTTCAGGGTGTATGTACCGAGGCATATCCTCGGGGATTCCTGCCATAGTTTCTCTGGTCCTGCAAGAGTTCCAACAGCAGTAATGAAAAATTTTCTTGTAACCCTCTTCTATTACATTTAGCCTGCCAGTCCGAGACAAGGTCCCTTGCACACAATATATCCAAGATGTGACAGGGCCATTCACCATCCTGTGTGTCAGGATGTTCCTTAATAACCTGTCTGATCTTGGTAGGCCCCCTTAAGGTGCATTTACACATTAGGACTTAACTCGAAATAAGCTATTCAAATTGAGCTATGTCAATTGCATAGCTTATTTTCAAATACCTTATTTCGAAATTGGGAGTGTCTACATAGCACTTATTTCGAAATGGAGCACACTTCCTCCAACTTCCCTTACTCCTTGTACAATGAGTGTTACAGGAGTTGGAGTAAGAAGACCTCCAGCTTGACAGTATTTTGACATTATTTCGAAATAACTGCCTGCTGTGTAGACATGTAGACGTCTAGACGTGTAACACTAGTTATTTCGAAATAATGTTGCTGTATAGATGTACCCTATTAGTGAACAGGGCATGGGAATGGTTCCCATACATGGGTTCATGAATTCAGAGCAAACATTTTCCACGTTATAAAACAAACTTACATATTCCCTTATAACATGGAATATAGATGGTGTAAGTCAGATTGCCTGCAGCAACTGGAAAGCATTTCGTAGTCTAAACATTCGATACATTTTATAAGAATGGTTACCTACTTTGAACAAAATACCTATTTTGAACAAAACTTACATAAATGTGAGCTGTGAATTTGTCAGTTCCCAGCTAACACCTATGGCCTTGTCCAGAGCTGGAAATTGGTTTAACAGCATTTTAGCGTCTTTGATGTCTGCTGAACTCCAAGTGGGGGGGGAGGGTTACGTCTACACTACAGAGGAAGTTTGAAGTTGTGTATCCAGCTTGCAGTGTTTTGTCAACGCTTTGATACTTCATGGAGTTATTCCTAGATCTACCTGGAATTGCTGTAGTATATTGTGCAGATCATTCAACTCACTGTTTCTCAATGTACCTAGCTGTGAAGTAGGTATAATGCTTTTGCAACATCTTACTCAAACTCATTAAATATGTTTAAAGAAACTTGAGATGCTACATAATAAACACAGCTTCTGGCTTTTTTACATATACATAGACTTCTCTCTCTCTCACACCTCTCACACACACACACACACACACACACACACACACACACACACACACACACACACACAAGATCAGCAATTCAATTTTAAGACAACAGCCTCATGGTATCCAAGAATTGGGGGGGAAATCATGACCTTCTATTTTCCAGACCATATTTTTCATTGCACTCAGTAGTGCTCCTGTGTCATTTGAAAGAATATTATTCTGATGTTGAAATGAGTTTTCCACTGGCCACAGCTTTAGGAGGAATTATAATTAGATTTGAATACCCAGGGCTACCAAATAACTTCATTAGCATGGACACTGTATCCTTCAAATTGATCATTTCTTCCTCGGGTTATAAATAGGCATGTGAGAACTTGAGAAACGCGCTCTCCAGCCATGTGATCTTTAACTTGATTGGTTTGGTTTTATCTTGAACATTTGCCAAGCTTGCACACCTGGTGAAAGAGATTGATTTGTGTCTACAGAGGATTCCAGACTGAGGAATAAATAAGTGGGCAGGAAGCAATAATAGTCTTTAATCAATTAAATCAGTTAGACTGTCTCTCGTGTGCTGATGGCCACTGTAGCTAAAAGGGATGTAGGGGAAAATGTCACGTGGGAAATGCAGTGAGATAGTGCAGGGGCAGCTGGGGGCAGCTCACTTAGGGAAGTATAGAATGTTTGTCATTTCCTGCTGCTGGACCTCACTAGTGGGAATTGCTGACGTGTTTCACCTTCCCTCCCCAGCTTTGTGCTGTGAGGCTAATATTCAAAGTACAGCCCCAGTAAATATGCTTCTGAACTTCAGATACATACACTTGGAATGCACCAACTGTCCTGTTGCAAGCACAAGATAATAGAATGTCTCCACTGAGCCGCCTAGCTCTTGGGTACAGCCACACAGAACGTTTCTCCTTTCTGGTATCGTAAGGAAGGTGTACACAGCAGATGCACCCTCATTGAGCACAAACGTGTGTCAGTTTGAACTCTGGGTACCTCTGATGCGTATGCTTTGCTGCTAGATGTTCCGAGTCACGGAAGGCGCATTGTTAGAAAGCACCCAGAGATACATTCCACGGATGTCCCAACATTACATTCAGTCAATGGAGGAGGCAAACCAGATACAGTAGGGATTAAAGGACCCACGTGGGAAGAAGTAAAGAAGGAGGGAAACATGCAGTAAGATCCCTTATTTTGCCAAAGTTCATCCTAGAAGGAGAAAGGAAACGAGAAAAGCTTCATGAGTCCTTTTAAAGGAACAGCTGTAGATGTACAGCAGCATACTCTCATTCCACTTACATCACCTTTCCATTCTTTTATCCGCTGTCAGATGCTTCTGTTTCTTCACAAACAGGGAAGATATAATTATGGTTTTGAGTTACATAGACACTGCTGGCAAAGTACACTGAAGGTTTGACTTCTTTTGAGGTCTTCGAGATTTGGACAAAGGGACAGATGCAGTTTCCATTAGCTGAGTCTTTATACTGTCTACTTTACATGCTGTCTTCTCTACTATGATAGTGCAAAAGACACTTGCCATTTCATTATAAGCTGAGCAGACCTGTGCTCACCTTCCTTGTTGCCATCTTCTTGACTCTTAATTCTTGAATAGAAGAACTTCTCCATCACCCCAATCCTCTTCTCAATAAAAACTAGCCATGGTTCAATTCGACCCTTGGAAACATGACCATTTATGTGTGTTTAAGAGAATGATTGTTATTTTCTGTAGCATTTCCTGGAATGTACAAAACTCGTATCAGTCAGAATGCGAGGTGTGTGCCTTTCGTTTTTCAGAGAGGGACCCTTGGTGTACAGAATTAAACTAATTAAAAACTACTCTCCACTATTTTCATAGTCACTATTTCCAGAAAACAGCTCAAGAAGAGAACAGGACTGGAGTGTCTCAAAATAATCTTATCTTGCTATGAAGCTCAGCTTTTTAATAATATGGAGCATGGCACATAGCTCTTGTCCATTCCTCCCGCCTCTTTAGTGTATTTATGGTATTTCAGTTAAAGATAGCTGAATTCTTCCAATATTCAGAAGCAATCAGTTGAATAAGTAGACCTATAGTCATACCTTCAATGCACTTAAGTTCATGATCAGTGTAACACAGCGGCCTGCACCTTTAAGGGCCAAGAGATCTTGAATCAGTCAGTCTTCCTCCATTAGTCCTTGGCCAGGTGTGAGGCTCACAGTGAGGACAGCCCAGCAGCTGAGGGCACCCTGAGTTGGGAGGGAGGGAGGAGCAGAGCTCATCTCTAAACGTCTGGTCCTAGGAGCGAGGCTCTGGGAGCTGCAGCTTGGCAGAGAAGAGAAGGCAGCTTCAGAGAAATACAGTTTGTGGAAGAACTGCACCCTGAGAACGACCCAGAGGGTTCAGCCACATGAATCCCCAGGAGAGACAGAAAACCCCAGTGAGACAAAACTGAGGCGGGGGTGTTGCAAAGCCCACCCCTCGACAAGCGAAAAAGCTCAGGAGTCAGTAACTCACGTACGGCCTGGAAGACTAGGACAGATACACTGCTCATGTGAAGCAATCTGTATTAATTGACATGATGATGGAGGGCCATAGAGCACCTCGTAAAAAAAATTGCACCTACAACGGTTAGGCGGTATCTCTGGTGCAATTACCACCTAGCTAATTACATATCCTGAAGTTTGCTGATTCAGTGCCAGATGAGTTCAGGGGCTCCCTGTGCATCACACTACACCCTGCTTACTAGTACGTCACCCCTATGGAAAGAGCGTGGCAGAATTGCCCTCTCTACTGTTCAAGGATTCGGTCATTTTCCAATTGCTGTTGATGAGGGTTTTGCATTGAGAGCAGGATCAGGCCCTGCTATAAATCAGATGTGATTGGTGGACAGGTGCATCAAGAGAAATGTGGAGTCCTAGTACATCATGTCTGTGGGGCCCTCACCCCCTCTGATTTCACTTTTACATCGATGTTCCAGATATTTTGGAGGGCCCTTTGAGCTTAGTGCCCGAGTACACTTGTCCCTTCTTTCTGCCCCGAAGCAGCCCAGTTTGTGAATGAGCTATGGATCTGCTGTGCAGAGGAGAAACCACAGAAAGTCTTGTGTGAGGTCCAAATCCAGCCATGCCCCAAGAAGAATAGTCCATGGAGGCGGGGCTCTAATGTAGTGATTTGGCTTCCATTGGCATAATCTCTTAGTGCCTCGTGATCTTTCACATGTTTATCCCGGTTACAGCAGCCCGTGAGGTAAATAAGAACCACTCTTCCCATTTTACTGTGAAATGAGGCACAGAGGGACTACAGTATTGTCTACACTGCAGTACAGTCTGTCCTGAGCTATGATTTCCAGATCACCAAGAGATAAGCCACATGATTTCACGGGTGACTTTAAGATATCTTTCTAACACTAATAGCACACTTTACCCTGAACAACCCATCCTCATCACATGAGCAATTCAGGGAAACTGTGTTCATAAGCATTGCTACCCCAGGCCCATGACACCACAGAGCTTAAAGGCCTCTATTTTAGGAATTTTGTCCCACCAATTCACATGGACAATCTTCCTGAGGCAGTGCATACGGAACTGATCAAGTTTCAAAATGGGGCGGTGATATATGGTCCATGACTCCAAGCCATACAGCAGGATATTCAGGACAACATCCTGAGAAACTGTTACCTTTGAATGAAGTTTAACACCATGGTCGTTCCATGAGCGCTTGGTCAATCTTCCGAAGGCAGCACTGGCTTTGGCGAGTCGAGCAGATACATCATCATCCATTTTTGTGATGGAAGACAGAACACTTCCAAGGTAGCAAAACTTATCAGCAGCCTTAAGGACAGGATCAGCAGCAGTGATCACTGGAGTGCTGGGCTTTTTCCAAACAGACAAGGTCTTAATCTCTGTCTTAATGAGGCTCACAGTGAGTCAAAAACAGCAAGAAAATGATCAAAAAGCTCCTGTGCATCCTTGACGGAATGAGCTAACAGTCGTTAGCCAGTACGAGGTCATAGGTAGTTGTAGCGAACACTTTAGTGCGAGCCTGAAGTCTGCAATAAGGGCATCTTCAAAGTCTTGGGGGACTTGCTCTTTCACTGAAATGTGGTATACAAATGGGTGAGGCGGCCTATCAGCTAGTCACCACCAGTTTTATAAAGCTGTGATGGTATCACATCACTTTCCCACACTCAGCTCTGAAGGCAGTGCAGTAGTAATAGTAGCATGACTGCAACCCTCCCTAAAGTGACTGTATGGCCCTCCTGTAATTAATTCCCTTTTGGGTCATGACCCCCAATTTGAGAAATGCTGGCCCCCCCTCCCCATGAAATCGATATAATTAAGGGTAAAAGCACCTACAAACCCTCCAGATTTCACTGGGGAAGACTAGATTTCATGGTCCATGTCACAATTTTTGTGGCTATGAATTTGGTAGGGCCCTAACTACTCGCTTAAAATCCATATTTTGGATTCTTGTAAGAATTATGGTTTGTTCATTTGCATTGCAAAAAACACCATTTAAAAAAAATCTAACACTGCCTCTTCAACAGGCGCACATCATATTCCTATATATAAAACTATATCAAACGTCTTGCTTTGTTTTGAATTAACAGTTATGTTGGTGACAAGTGACAGATTGACACTCTCCATTCATATACCCTGTTAATCCACTGAACAGCATGGGTAGGAAAAAT
Source organism: Pelochelys cantorii (assembly GCA_032595735.1). Classification (NCBI taxonomy): domain Eukaryota; kingdom Metazoa; phylum Chordata; order Testudines; family Trionychidae; genus Pelochelys; species Pelochelys cantorii. The sequence continues at coordinate 37,369,934 of CM064340.1, forward strand.
AAAAGATTTTCCACGCTGCCCCATTGTTATGTTTCTGCTCTGACTTGGAGGAATCCCTTCTCGCAGTTGAAAGAGAAGCCATCTGCCTCTGTTGAGATACATTAGGCAGCAATGAAAAGTGCTATACTGTGCCTGTTTGGTTGTTGAAGGACTTTAGTGTTTGGATTTGTGAATCTCTCTTTTCAAAGTCACATGAAAAATCAAAACTAAAGAGTGGAACTCAGAATAATTTGCGAATAATTTCCCTTTAGACATTTCTGAACTTCTATTTTGGAGGAGTGTTTGATTTACAGTATTGAATGTTATGGTAACAGAACCCAGAGACAGAAGTAATAGTTCAATTAAAAAATGTATATATAATTATTACCTGTGTTAGAGGATTAGTTAGCTCAGTGATCAAGTTAGATCAGATACAAAGACACTAATTTGACACCTTCTCAGCAGTATGGAGTGCTTGGGTGTGGGTTTTTTGAAGTGCAGGACAGAGTAACCTTTATGGTATTTTGTTTAACTTACTGGTTTAAATGTACTTCCCTTTTCTAGTCGGGCTGTTTTTCTAACCATCACTTTGTTATGTGGCTCATGTTTTCGCTCTAGCTTATGAACTATTTTAATATCGGGAACTCTGATAGGAATTAAGCCTCAAAACTTACATTGGGATAAGAAAAAAACAAAGTCTTTGATTTGACAGTTGAAATAAAAGGGAGTAATAATTCTAAATTGTTCTATAATGACCAGGATTTGAGCACCATATTTTTTTAACTACAAAGCAGAGCTTTTATCCATTCTTCTACAAAGCTTTTGGCTAGCACCAAAGCAGCTGCCTACCTTTTCAAAGCTAAAGAGTTCAAATCAAGTTGGGGTTTGGATCATTATTAACAAATCTTCATACCTTCTATTGTCAGTGTCAAATGAGTCACTATATTTCCCACGCTTAATTATCTTTTTTTCCTTCCTCTCTAAAACCTTTGCACTTCACTGAAACATTTAAACAACTTGTTCTGTGGAGAAATTAAGAAATTCTTCCCTTATTGCTTTTTACCCCATTAACTTCAGTTGAATTGCTCCAATCTTATTCTGCTTTAAACAAGATGGGAATTAGGCCTGCGGTTTGCAGTCTGAAGTAGATATGCAGGCTTGGGCTAAAGGCAAAATCAGGGTTACAAATTGGCTCTAATGGCAGTGAGCACCCATAAGATTTCAGCCACATATGGTAGATGTCCTACAGATATTAAATGAATGTATCAAATTTAAGTCATTTAATGGTAGATCTCATAAGAATATAAGAACGGGCATACTAGGTCAGACCAACAGTCCATCCAGCCCAGTATCCTGTCTGCCAGTATTGTGGCCAATACCAGATACCCCAGAGGGAGGGAACACAACAGGTAATCCTCACATGATCCCTCCCCTTTCACCCATTTCCAGACAAAAAGAGGGAGGGGACACCATTCCTACCCATCCTGGCTAATAGCCATTGATGGACCTAACCTCCATGAATCTATCTAGCTCTTTTTTGAACCCTGTTAAAATCCTAGCCTTCACCACATCCTCTGGCAAGGAGTTCCACAGGTTGACTATGTGCTGAGTGAAGAAAAACTTCCTTTTGTTTGAAACCTGCTGCCTATTAATTTCATTTGGTGACCCCTAGTTCTTATATTGTGGGAATAAGCAAATATCCTCTCCAAACGCCTTAATATAAATTAACATGCAAAGGGTGGCCTGACAAAAGAAAAGTTCAATGCATTGTGTGGTTTCTGATGAAAGTTTACAGAACAGATCAAATGTTATAGAAAGCTCAACTTTCGTTCACATTTCTCTTTGATCCACTATAGCCTTCCCCCTTTCCATTTCTGTTCATCTGCCACACAGTGAACTAATTAAGTACCTTGAATCCTGCAACAGTCCATGTTCTGCTGCTGCTTAATTTTGTTACCACACACCATTTCTCGTGGCCTCTGCTCCTTGGGCTTGCTCTGATTTTTACCTTCTCCTGTAGCCTTCATGTCTTTGAGATTTGCTGCAACCTTTCGTTTTGGAGGAGACAGCATTTGTCTACAACACTGACAGGAAGGAATTTACTGTATATGGATGCAGACTATATTTTTTTATGGTGGGCAGCAGTGTTGGCAGTGCTTAGAGCATCATATGTGCTACGCTCACAGGCAAGAAATTAGATGAGCTGGGCAGACGGCCTGATCTAATCTGGCAAAAGGTCTGGTCTGTTGCACTCTAGGATGTATCACCTGGACTACAGCAATGCCTATATTTGGATCCGCGTCGGATGAAAAATGCAGGACTTGTGTTTTGAATTCTCTTTCAAGGCAGCAGGCTCTCCCTGAAGAGACTATTAACACCTTTTAATAGCCTGAGCAGTTTTATCATTATGCATTGGAAATTGGGCTCCAGTTTTTCTAATCTGGATACACCAAGGGCCACGTTATCTTCCCCCTTCCAGGGTGCCCTAGTGAGTAGGAAAAGATGAAAGCCAGATTCCTTTCCATGAGTTTGCCCACGGAGAGGAGCCGTTATCTGGTAAGGAACATGTGTTCAGGAATGTGGCTCTGGCTGTGAGCCCGTACACTGGAATGGCTGCGATAGACTGTGGGGGAAGGGTCTAGGTACTGCAAGGCATATTTTTCAGGTCATTCCCACCACTGTCTAGGGCTATGTCTACACTACAAGGTTTTTGCACAAAAACGGCCTTTTTGGCGCAAAACCCCGCAGAGCGTCCACACCTCAAGCGCATTTTTGCACAAGAAAATCTACAGTCAATCAACAGAAGAGAGGGCTTTTTGCGGTGTAAGTTTACCTCCTCCTACGAGGCATAACTCCTTTTTGCACTGCAGCTCTTGTGCAAAAAGGCATGTGTGGATGCTCCGCAGGGGTTTCTTGTGCAAAAAGAGCCTATCCAAAAAAGCACAGGTGCTCTGATGGCCATTCTGTGAATGGCCAGCAGGGGTTTCTTGCGCAAGAGTGTCCATGCAGTGTGGATGCTCTCTTGCACAAAAGTGCATTGCAAATGCGATGCACTTTGAGGTTTGGACGCACTTTTGCATGAGAACTTTTTATGCAAGAACTCTTCCGCAAACAACTTCTTGCGCAAAAACCCTGCAGTGTAGACATAGCCTTGGAGACCTATTTTCCAGTGAACTCCAAACATCTTCCCAATGTGGCTCAGCCCTGCAGGAGGCGAGATTGGGCCCCCGATCGAAGCCTTACCAAGGGCAGCATCATGAACTCAGTTTAAGAAGGGAGTAGATTTGCGACGTAAAGCCCAAACCATGTCTGTGAATCTGTAGTTTGTGCCAGCAGTTTGAGCCGTTTGATTTTTCTACACATCATTGCATGTCTGTGTGGGCAATGCCAGTTTCCAACTGCCAATGCAGGAAAATTTTGCATCTGGGCAAATTTGGCAGACAAAGCTGTAGAAGTGCAGTGTTGGAAAAAAGAAAAAGATGTCCCAAAATACATGGCAGCTTTCAAGAGAAATGAATGCATTTGGCCAAATGTCTGCCGCTTTATTTATAACAAGCTAATCTGAGTATGACACTGACAACAGCTTATGATCCCAGCAGAATGGGATCTCACTAAAGAGGCAGACTTTGTAGAATTTGCTGCTGAAGGCTGCAGTATTTCTTCTGGAGCTAGAAATTGAAAGAAGCAGGTAAAAGCCCCCATCAGAGCTGACTGCCTAGTCTCTCTGGGAATGAATTCTTTGTCTGCCTAGGCTCCGGCTACATGGTTAATGGAAATTGTAGTTTTACACAGTTTTTCTTTCTTCTGCATGTTTACTGAGAAGACTAAACCTTTGGAGCACACCTGGCGTGTGGAGTAGACCATGACTGCATCTTGAACCACTGAGGAGTGGTACTTTTGTCTGTGCTGGAGAGCTCCACAGAGGGTTTTTGCATCATCTCCCAACAATTCCAATGCACATATACTTTCCCTGCCCCACTCAGACGGTTAAAGATACAAAATTGGAAGTCAATGGCACCCAAAGTCAAGGCATTCCATCAGTGGGAATATTGTTCATTTGTTCTTGATCAGAGGTATTCTGAGACAATGAATTAAAGTGTGCCCCTGAAGGTTAAGGATGGCTGGGTTCAATTCCTTGCTCAGCCCCAGAGGTCCTGTGTGACCTTAGGCAAATCACATAGGGCCAGATTTGCAAAGATGCTTAGGCACCTAAAGCGTCAGATAGGTACCAACAGGATTTTTATATATATATATATATATATATATATATATATATTGAAGCAGATGAAGTGACTAATTCCCAGTGGAGCTAAGTGCCTAATCTGTGAGGAGATGTATAAATAGTACTAGGCACACGTTTTACTCTTTAGGTGCCTAAATTGTTTTGAAAAATCTGGCCTTTAGTCTGTTGATTCCGATCCCCATCAGCAAAGCAGAGAAAGCATTCCAGGCAGAGATGTCCTGTCCATAGGACAATTCTACGTGGCCACCCCAGGCCCCATGTTTGAGGGGCCCCGACTTAACTGTCCTATGGATGGGAGGGACCTGGGAGATTATGGAGGCCTGGTGTGGGGTGGCAGCTGGGGTTGGCCTTCCTCCCCCCTCTCACTGCAGTGGCAGGAGCTGAAGCGGCCCGGCGGCCTCCTTCCCTTCCACCATGCTGCCCTCTTCCAGCCAGCTGCACTCGGCTTCACCATGGCAATGGGGAGCAGGGCACTGTCGCCTTAGCGTGCTCCACTTCCCACTACCACAGAGAAGCAGGGCACACCAGGCAGTGAGAGGGCACCAGGGTGGGGCAGAACAGAGCAGGCTGCCGAGCCGCTCCATCTTCCACTGCCGTGATGAGCGGGGTGTGGGGCTGACCCCTGCCGCAGCCCTGTCCCAGGCCCTATAATCCCCAGGCTCGCGTTACTCAGGGGAGAGGGCAAGGGGGCAGAGCAGGGGTGGGACTTGGGGGAGATGTGGACGGGGGCAAGGCAGGCAGAGCAGAAGTGGGGGTTGGGCCTGCGGCAGGCGGTTGCCCTGAGCCCCACGCTTGGAACACTGAAGAGAGGGAGTTGACCCAGGCCCCATGCCTCCTACAGATGGCCCTGCTTCCAGGTGTACTGTGAGGATAAAATCTACTCCAAATTACAAGGTGCGCGTATAGTACTATGATGAGGACTAGGTAAAAAAACCCAGTCTTCGACCTAAAAACAATCACATGTTCATTATCTGGTCAGGGTTGGGTAATTCCCACTGCAGTCACTGGATACTGGATCAGATCTCACGTGGCAGTCAGTTGGCTACAGTGCTGTTGCTTGACATTGCATCTTCTCAGATAAATAATATTCCTGGAGCCAGCAGGCAGGACTGAGGAAGGATTGAGGAAGAGATTAACCTAACTGAAAGTCTAGCTACATGCCATGCCAGTTTAAAAGGAAGTGTATCATGCAGGTTGATTAGTAGGATGGGAAAGAAGTTATTCTGCATGGGTAGCATTCAGTGATCCACAGTCTGAAACCATGGAAAACTGCAGTTCATTTCCAATGGTGACCGTCAAAAAGCAAGTGAACTTCATATCCCCACATAAAAATCTTCCTTTAGCATCTGGAAGCTCTTCAGATACCCCATCACTCATACCTTTTCAAGAAAATACATGAGTTGTCTCTTAGTTCATCTTCCCCTCTCACTTGATTTGCCAGACCTATCCATTTTGTAAAATACTCTTGGCATTAGCTTTATCTTAATAAAAAAAGGAAAGGCACGGTAGAATTATTCAAATTCTGCTACCTACAATCCATATTAATAAATATTTTGACTGCAAAAGCAATCTCCAGCCAGTCAGGAATAGCCTGGAACCACTAAAAAGTGATGCATAACCAAAGAAACAAGTCATATATATTTTAAAAGTACTTTAACCTTCACGCGGCAAAATGAAAAAGATGACCTTGGTGAACAACTTTATTTATTGTCTAGCAAGGGGGAGGGGGAGCCACCGAGGACAGAAGCATCTGGAAGTGGATGGAGATGGAAACAGAGGCTTAAAAATGTACACTGCTGACCTATGTCTTTGGGGTATTGTCCTTTAAGAGAGAGCCAGACCAGTGCACCAGTCACTTGTCAGCTGACCCTGATTGGGCATGTGGGCCTGAAAGGAGGCCAAGAGGCCTGATGAGTGAGAGCTGCCTTGGTCAGACAGGAAAGGGACATGTGAGAAGACAGAGGGACAAGGCTGGAGAGGGCTGAAGGCCAGAGAGCAGCAATGGGAGGTGCCTGCTGACTGCTAAGCTAGAGAGATAACGCTGACACTGGAGAGGGTTGAAGGTAGGGGAGCAGTGCGTGGGCTTAACTGCTGATATCTCTGTGCTTGCTGGACCCAGGGGACCGGTGAGATGACCGGCGCAGTGATAGATGCTTCCTGGGAAGGAGGCTTTCCCAACAAAGCGTTTGTGGGGGCTCCCACTGGGAAGAGTAGGTTGTAGTTCCGTTAACAGAGGGTCTACCCTGGCAGAAGGACAGGAAAGGGCTGAAAAAGTGTGCTGCCTTCTCCCAAATCTCTCATTAGGATGTTGAGGAGGGGTCTCGATAGTGCCGGGAGCCCTCAGTTCCCACGGAAGCCAACGAGACGTTGGGTGCATAGCACCGTGTTGGAGTTACCCAACACTTTACATTAGGATCAAGCCACGTTTTCTGGCATTGTGGAAAGGTATTGTAGCTTCCTTTGGGAAGCCACTGCCCCTATGGTATGGAAGTGTGCAATGAAGCATGTTGGTAACACAATATAATGCAGGTTGCACCGCTCTAAACCAGAATTCTCTGGTAGCAAGATCCGTTGGTCCGGAAGGACCATGGATGTTCCAGGATCAGAAAGTCCCAGGTGTCCGGGAGCCGGGAAGCCCAGCACATGGCTCAGCTGGGCTAGAGGGGGCAGCCAGGAGCTGGTGCACGGCTCAGCTGGGCTGCAGACTGAGGGCCAGGAGGCAGGAAGCCCGGCACATGGCTCAGCTGGGCTGCGGGGAGGGGGTGGAGCCGGAAAGCCTGGTGGGGGGGAACAGGACAGCGGGTGGGACCGGCAGCAGGGTGACCAGCAATGACCTTCCCTGGTATGGGAAAATCCCTCATCCGGGACCAGTCAGGCCTCGAGGGAGCTGGACCAGGGAGGTCCAACCTGCATTAGTGCTATGGTTATTCACAAAAAAGTGATGCGTGGAATTATTTGCCATCTTATCTGTGACAAAGTTCCTACAGTCTATGTTGTATATTCACCGAGAGGGGAGACGGAAGGGCCCTATTCGGTCATTTAGCCCTCTCCAAAACCCACCAAAGCAGCACTGCTCCCTCCAATATATTTGTGCATGCCTTCTCCTGCCTAATTTCAATTATCCTACCATTATTCTACACCTCGGATGTGGCAGATCAAGTCTGAACCCCCCTCTAGAACAGACCCAAAACGGACTTTTTTGATTCACCAAAAATTTGGGGAAATTTCAGTTTTAGTTTGACCCTAACCCTTTCCCCCACAAGTTTATCAGACCCACCTCTGAACTGAAAAATCAATTCTTTGCCCAGATGTGTTTGCAATGCATCTGTCTATAGCAGGGGTGGCCAACCTGAGGTTCACGAGCCACATGCGGCTCTTCCTCCCACTCCTTGGGTGCAGCTCGCAAAGGTTTCCCCCCCCATGGCTCAAAAGCCACCCCTGCACCCCCAAAAATGGCCCTCTCCTCCCGGCTCCCTGTGTTGACCTGGGCAGGGGAGCCGTCCAGCGCAGCCATGAATGCTGCAGAAATAAAGATGGTGGCAGGCAGCGGGAGCCTGCCGTGGCCAAAAAGCCTCAAAACGCATTTAACTGCGGTTTCTTAAAGGGGCAGAGCCTTTTTTTTAGAGCTTTGGGGGTTTTTTGCTTGACCAAACGGTGACTGGGGGGGGGGCCTCCTTTTAAAGGGGCAGTCCTTTTTTTTTTTTTTTTTTGCGCGACAACTTTGCCTCGGCTCTTTGCGCTGGATCCACTGCTATCTTGGCTCTTTGCCCAGAATGGATTTGGCCACCCCTGGTCTATAGATTGGGCATTCCTCAGTGTGAGTGAAGGAATCACAGGTAGGTCTTGCATAGCTGGTACTCTACTTTCTTTAAATGACTTTCTTTCTTATTTTAGCCCTGAGCTATAGGTAAACCCTGCCCTCCTTTGTCATCTTCTAATAATGCAGTATCCCTTTTTGGATACTGTCTTTCTCTCATTAGAGTATTGGGCTGTCAAGAAGTTCAGGTAGTAATGAAGAGCTAACGTCTTTGGAATGACTATGTCAACAAGGAAAATGAGGTTAGTTCTGAGTGCCCAATATTGTCTATGCTGTCAATCAGTCAAGTACGTTGGGAATGATGGAATGAGCTTTGCATGAGCACAGAGCAGGCTTGTAAGCCTTGTGGAATGCTGTGTGACTTGTCCATTTTATGACACGGGATTAGAGGTGATTAGCTGCAGGAGAATCCATAAAACTGTCATTTCTAAATACCTGTAGTTCTGTACACTGTGCGATTGCCAAAGAAAGTGTCGTTTATAATGCTAGCATAGGATGAGCTATTCCTCACATCCTCAATTCATATTCTTACTTGACTGAAAGAAATCTAACAGATTCAAATGTGAGTCCTTAAGAGCTTGTGCTAAAGCCCATCAGAAAGATTGTTATTCCCTGCTGTAAAACCTGTAAGAGGACGCAGAGGTTCCTCAACTGTTGCTGGGAATGGGTTGCCCTCTGCTGACTGAGCTTCCAGACTCTGGATTCTCTGGAATATGCAGGAGGCTTCTAAATCCTTATTTAGGGACCTATATAAAAAGGGCCTCATTTTCAGAGGTGTTGAGCAAATATTCCCTCTCTGTCAAGTCACTGGGCACAACATTGGGTGCCAATGCCAGTGAAAGTTATAAAGCTTCTGTATGGAATTATGACTAGAATTGTATCAAGGTTTGACACATTTTGGGTGCTATTAGTACAATGGAAATAATGTTTGAGAGCTCATAGAACATCGTAACTCCATAGACCTACTGTTGTCAGAGAGGACTAACTCTTTGGGCCTACAGTAGCTCTGGAATGAGTAGAATGTGAATTGCTTGTTCAGCTGGTGATTGTATCCTAACTCATTCTCTTGGGGTATGTCTACACAGCAACATTATTTTGAAATAATACTAGCTATTTTGAAATAACTTAGTCCATGTCTACACAGCAGGCAGTTGTTTCAAAATAATGTTGAAATGCTGTCAAGCTGGAGGACGTCTTACTCCAACTCCTGTAACCCTCATTAGGAATAAGAGAAGTCGGAGGAAGAGTGCTCTATTTTGAAATAAGTGCTGTGTAAACGCTCCCAGTTTCGAAATAAGCTATTTGAAAATTAGCTACACAATTGATGTAGCTCAATTTAAATAGCTTATTTTGAGTTAAGCCCTGGTGTGTAGATGCACCCTTAGTCACAGATAATTGGCTGGAAGGGACTCAGGTTACAGAACCGCACCCACACAGTCCACACAGTTTCTGAAGGATTTATGCCTGCTAAATGTGGCACTACATAATTGCATGATGGATTCAAAATACAACTTGGGCACCTGCAATTTATTTTCATGATGAACCAGGTTGTGTGCTCATGTGAAAACACACACCAGCATGGAGAGGTTTTTGAAAATGATTTCAGCAAAACCTGTTGTGGCTTACGTAATATGGTTGCTTTTGAACGAATGCAGAATGTTTCTCTACATACCTGAGTGTACTTTGGGGATATACTCTGAAGGGAAGACTTAATAAGGTTGGTTTTGGTAGTTATATTGTTCTGCAACTGTTTACATGTTGGGATTTTCATGCATGCACTTGCTCTTCTTATTCACTCAATTGTTTTATCAGAAAGGAAACAAATGAGGAGGTACTAAAATAGCCAGTACAATGGATGAAATAGAAACACTCACTTCTAACAGCAGATGTTCTGGATGTCTGGAACGTGGGGGAGGAGGAATGAACTTCTCCTGTGGTTTCAGTTATGCTAATGTGCAGTAGAAGTGTTATGAATTTTCAGAGCCTTCAAACATGGAGCGTTTCATATTTCATTTTCAATTTCCAAAAATTGTAGCTGAAGGATTTCAGAAATATTTACCGAGACATTTATAAAGTGCATCCTGCTCCCAACACCAGCCTTGTTGGCAGCAATTTTGTGACTTTAAGTTTGGGGGTAAAGGGCAGGAAAATCCAAGGGGATGGTATCTCCCAGGAAAATAAATACTATTGCACAGCTAAGGAGGAATGTGCTAGTTTCCTAAGGAGACTTGTATGCCTCAACTTGTTCACAGTTTTGCTTCAATCCCAAAATAGAGGCATTAAAAACTGGCATATATCACTGGAAGGCTGCCCATCTTAAAAAAAATAATCCCAGGCTGTAGTCCAGATGAGTTATAAACAGGCTGCCCATGACTTCCAGCCAATGCCTTTTCAGAGAGAGCACCCTATCATAATTAGAATGTAACTGTAAACTGTATAAGCCACTGAACCTAGGTCTAAACTAGACCAGGCAGGTCTATGCCATCCAGCTACACAAAATTAAGCCAAGCTCCCACAGCGTCTACACTGCGGAAAGCCAATGGGAATTTCACTTGACAGTTGGTTGTCTTACTTGTAAATACATGAGGTCCTTATTTTTGCAGCCAAAGAAACTAACAGCTATTCTTTAGAACCGAAAATATTCTTTTATGACCATATCATTCATGAACAGTGCATCATCATGGACTTCCCATGAGCAGAAAGTCCAAACCCACAAGAACCTGAATTGAATGTTCAGGTTGTCAGATATAGCAGAGTTATTTTGTATTTGTCAAGTACAGAAGCATTAAGTGTTTCAGTTTCAATAATTTTTTTCTCTCGTTATTTAGTTTTGTCATAAACTTAATGGACCACATTCATGTTTGGCGTAAGTTCAGGGAAACAAATGGAGTTGTACTACAGATTAATTTACCCTATGATTTTTGTACCTGTTTTACAGTGAATTCGTGTTTGGCGGCAAAGGGTCTTTGCTACATTCATCTGGTAGCAAAGAGAGAAATAAACTGAGCACATTCATGGTTGTTGTTTTTTTAACTTTCACTGAAATTCATCAACATCAAAGGCTTTTTTTTAGCAACATCTTATATTATTCTCCTTTTGGTCAGTATTTACATTAAGCTTTCTAGTATCTGCAGCAGCAAACAGTGGCAACATTTGGATTCCTTGAGGCAGCTTATTGATTTTGTTTTCTTTTTCAAATCACAGCACAATGGAAGTTTATGAGAGGAGATACCCTGAGCGACTTTACCAAATGTCACCCTCCTCAGGGAAAGCAGAAATCCTGTGTGGTTTCAGTATTGAGTTTGATTGGACACAATGTCTGAACCAAACCACTGGATCCAAGCACAGGCAGGTTTGCGAGAGAGAAGATCCTTTCCAAATTTGAATACATCAAAATGAGAAGGTTGGATCCTGTCACTTCAATGGGACAAAGCAAGACTCTGGATCTTAGGCTACGTCTATACTGCTTCCTTCTTGCGCAAAAGCCTATGCAAATGAAGCCCAGATTAGCATATTGTTGTTCCTCATTTACATAATAAATTAGGGCCGTTTTTGCGCAAGAGGTTTTTGCGCAAAAAGGAACTGTGTAGATGGCTCCTTTTTGCGCAAAACCCCCCTCTTGTACAAGAGCCGTTCTTCCTGAAAAAATGAGGAAGAACAGCTCCTGCACGAGAGAGGGGTTTTGCACAAAAAGGAGCCGTCTACACAGCTCCTTTATGCGCAAAAGCCTCTTGCGCAAAAACAGGCCCCTAATTAATTATGCAAGTGAAGCACAGCAATATGCTAATCTGGGCTTCATTTGCATAGGCTTTTGCGCAAGAAGGAAGCAGTATAGATGTATTAATGTCACTGAAATTTGGAATTAGACTGACTGTTGGGGTAACGTTTTTTTCAAGTCCTGTGTGGATGCATTAGGCTTCATCTTGGCCCTTGTGCTCCTCAAGATGTAGTAGAGATTGTCAACAGCTCAACGTTCCCTTCCAAAGGCATTGTGAAGGAGCGGGATGCTGGTTGAATTGCCCACCCTGTGCTGGTGCTAGGAGGAATGCACCAGACCTCCCTTAGAGTTTAATATTGTGTAAAACTAACATAACGTACAGGGATGCTGTGCTAACCCTGTAGACCAGCAATTAGCAAATCTGGGAGGCTCTGTCTGAGAGCTCCATTAATTTTTCAACATTCTGGTTTCACAAAGGCCTTTTCCTCTCATATTCATCCCATGTTTATTATTCTGAAAACTAACAAAAAATCTGCTTCAGAAGGGAAACTTGTGCGTAGAATCAAGAAATCTGGGAAAGGGAGACTTTCATGTATGTCACTTGTTCTCAATGAAAATCTGACTAAGCCCTAGCCAGTGACTGTGCGATACAGCTACCAGAGAGTTAATTACTGCAAAGCTATGTGCCACAAACAAATAGACAGACAATTGCACTATGTTCAGTCTTCAGAACTATGAAAACTGCACTAGCAAATACTATCCTAGATGGTATTTACCATTGCCAACCATCAGCCTCCTTGGTACATGAGGTTATCTGAAGAGGTTGCATTTTTCTGATCCAAAGTTGTGCTTTTAGTTTCTCATGGAGAAGTTTAAGGTCTGAACTGATTTGTGTTTAAGTAGTTTATCCAAGTAGCCACTCCCCACTGCAGGAACCGATCAGTTGGCCTGTGCGTAGAGTGGTAGTGAAGTAATCCAAGTGAGATTTCTCCAAAAGCTGATTTCTTTGGAGAGTTGAATCAGGATAGCTGCTACTAAGAATTATATAAAGTAGCATGAAAAGAAGTGACTGTCTGTCCTATCCCCAGGTACACAGAAGATTCTTCTTGGACAGCTGTTTTTCAGTCCTCCCTCAGTGGGCACAGCTCTCAGGATATCCTGTTAAGTCAGGTCTACACTAGACTCAGAAGGTTGGTTTAAAGTATGCAACGCTAGCTACATAAAAGACGTAAATGGAGTGTGCTTACCTTAAGCTGAGCTTGGTGCCATCTTCACTGTGGTGGGAGGCCGACGGGAGCAAATGCTCCTGTCAGCTTTCCTTACTCGTCACAACTGTGAGGAGCAGAGGCACTGACCAGAGTGGCCCTTGGCATTTGATCTAGTGGGTCTTACCTAGACCTGCTAAGCTGAACTCCAGAAGATCAATTTCCAGCACGGCAAGTGGAGACATAGCCTCAATGTGTGAGATTTGCAGAGCTATGATGAAGCTATGATGTTTTGAACTGAGCAGGTGTTAGACAAATACTTGATGTGAGGGTTATCTGAATTATCATGCATTAATTCACTTCCTCAAGCACCATGCTCACAGAGCTGTTTGTGCTTCACTTATACTTGCCCATCAAAATATTGTTTTGTCAGTCTACTTTGTTCGCCAGAAGCCTGGAGAGGAAATACTTCACTGGGAAGGCAAACTAAAACAAGGTAGCACCACACTCCTCAGATGAACACCCCATTGTTCTCATAACTACACAAATACATAGAACGAGATTAAACTCTTTTGCGATGTGCAGCATTTAAAATAGAGAAGACAGACATAGGGTAGAAGGGGAAATGGACTTAGAGAGCTGAACAGACTTGTCTAAGGGACGTGAACCAGCACAAAAAGGTCACTGGAAGAGCCTGGGGATAAAGTTCTGATCTTTTACCCTTTGGACTAGTGACCTGTTCATTAGGCCACTTTTATCCTAGTAACATAGATGGCAGACAGATAGGATGATGCTATATGACCATACTGCTGAGATTCATCGATTCAGTCGTTCCTTTACCATCCTCTGCAATGTCACTTATAGTGATTGAGTTGTGCCACTGCAAAGCCAATGTTCCTGAGGGCTGAAGAACTCTGTTCATGCCTGTGAAATAGGTTGCTGTTGGCACAGTAGGCATCAGTGTTACTGACAGAGCACTACAAAGGTGACATGCAGCATTTTCTGGTAGCACGTGTGGATTCTCTAGTGGGGCAGGCTGTGATAGGCCGGGCCCATCCTTCCGCACGGGACCAGAGACGCCGGAGGTTCCCGGCCCAGGAACAGACCGACGCGGCCCCCCCCCGGTGCTGTTGCGCATACCCCCGAGCCGCGCGCCATGTTCAAAAGCGGCGCCGGCTCAGCTGACAAGGGGGGAAGCCACCAGAGACACCGGGGCCAGCAGGAGCAGGGAAGCTGCCAAAGACACCGGGGCCGGCAGGGAGGCAGATGCCACCGGACACGCCGGGGCCTGCAGGAGCGCGGAAGATGCCGGGGACGCCGGGGCCGGCAGGGAGGCAGAAGCCTCCGGGCACACCGGGGCGGGCAGGAGCGTGGGAACCACCAGGGACAATGTGGTCCTGAAGTTAGCCTCTGGGAGCGTGGAGGGCCTCGGAGGTGGGTCTCAAGACGCCCAGGTGGCCGAGACCGGAACCCAGGCACCAGAACGGAGACCGCCACCGCAGGTGCCGGAGCAGGTTCTTCCCACATCCGGAGGAAACACCCGATGGAGGAGCGTCTCAGCCCCATAGGAAGTGGTTCCAGGATGGGGGTGTCGAGAAGGATGGCAACATCCCCGAGAGGGGTGGTGAGTGACCGACATGTGGCTCATCATTCGGGTAAGGTCGGCACGGCCTCACCCTAGGGTCCTGGGGCTGGAACTCGGGAGTGGGGGAGGGCCCGAGTTCCCCTATCCGCCCTAAACTAACTGCTGGGAAGACTGGGAAGACGGAACATTGAGAGGGACTTCTTTTTCTTGCTACCGAACGCTTGCGGGCGACGGAAGGAGGGACTCCCCGAAGTGGGCACGTACTACAGCCCATTAGCGGATAGCTGCCGTGGAGAGACTGTTGGCTCGTAGGGGGTAGGCTACCGTGCTTTTGGCCCGGCCTCGGTACACAGGTAAGCCTCTCCCCAGGGACTTGCGGGCCCAGAATAAACCCAGGGTAGGGGCCTCCGTGCCGCTAACGAGGGCGCCCCAACCCTACAAGCCCCACAGGTGGGGGTGGGTACGTGACACAGGCCTTCTCCTGAAGTGAGAATGTGGCAGATGCCATAGAGAGCACAAGAGCATGTGCAGCGCTTGCTTCTTTCCTGCACTTTGATCTCAGCTCCGTGGGACAAAGTCACGTGTTGGCAGTTAGGCGGCATAGCGATGGTTGAGGAGCCTAGGGGAAAAAAAGGACTAAAAGTTGATGCCAAAGAGAAGTGCAAAGAAATGTCTGAGGAAGAAGAAGCAAATATTAAGCAATGAAAAGAATCTTTTGACATGCTGCACAATTGTGCAGAACAGTTCTAGACAAGCTTCCCAGAACAAGCGAGGGAGAGAAGATTCTGGAACGCTTCTCTGTAAAGATCTGGCTAGAAGTTTTGACCAAGGAAAAGCTGCTGGGAAGTGACAACATAATGGCAGAGAAGCTGCAAACAGGCAAGGAAAGAACTGGGAAAGGATTTAGACAGGTAGCAAACACAAGGGGTCCGGTGGCACTTTAAAGACTAACAAATTTATTAGGGTGCTAGAATTTGGAGCTTAGTGCTCTAATAAGCTCTAAGTTCTAATACCCTAATAAATTGGTCAGTCTTTAAAGTACCACTGGAGTCTTTGTTGTTTTTTCTGGCAAAGGAGATGCACAAGTTGCCCAATAAGATTACAGACAGCAGCAACAGCTAGTGAATGGGAAAAAGCGTAAATCGCACTCATCTATGACAACAGGGCTGAGAGTGACAGCTAGAATAACAGAGAAATCAGCTTCTTGTGCATACCGGGCAAAACATTCACCAAGACATTGCAGATGAGATTAGCAGGTATGGGGAAGTGGCACTTACAGGAGAACTGGCCCGAGTTAGACCAGGATGAAGTGCAACAGATCAGGTATTTGTGTTAAGATGGATGTGTGACCCACACACTGCCTCTGTGTGGTGCACTGTCCCATCTACTGGCACTGAGACCACTTACAGAGAGAACAACGGGATTGCTCTTCAGCCTTACCTGAGAGCCAGCTGGCTTTTAGCTCAAGTGGTCGAGGTTCATGTGCTAAGCTCCAGAGGTCCCAGACTCGGCTCTGCCTGATGGCGTTACGGACACACAACTCAACTTGATACAGCAACTTCACAGACATTAGGCAGGCATGGGAGAGCAGCTGGCAGGATGGGGTGTGGCAAGCTCTGAGACTATGGCCTACCCGCACAATTGATGAAGCTGACAGAAAACCTCTGCAGCTAGCTGGTGGGTTGAGCAGACAGGAAGCTGGTGGAATGGTTCCGGAGGTGTGCCGGCTCTTTGTAGACTAACCAAGCTGTGAAGCTGGTACAAGATAAAAGTAGTGGAAACACTTCCCTTGGCCCCACCATTGCTGCTGCGCTGAAGGATGGGAATCAAAGAAGAAGAGGGATGTCTGTTGCACACAGCTTCTTTCTCCACCCACCCCACCTCAGCTTGCCCACGTTGGGATCAGGCACAGCTCCAGTCCATGTGCTCACCTTCGTTCCAACTCTCTTTGGTGGCCATATTCCCTATGTTATTACCCATATCGGAACAGGGCAGGGCATATAGGAGAGGAGGCAGACCCTGGCCAAGCGAGCTTCATGGCACCAACAGGATGTTAGCGCTCTTTCCACCCGAGGCATAGATGATGATCCCGGAGCTCTGTTAGGTAAACTGGCTCCACATTGCCCAGCGCTTTGTTTTTTTAAGATGAGCTGCAGTAAGTTCAGTTCCTGTTGGGCTTTTCTAAGGTGTCTCTTGCAGAGCAGGTCAATAAACATTATTTTGTAGGAAATCTTGAGGGTCACACCCGGCAGGTACTTTAAAGTCACACAAGAGAGAGGTTTTGAAATGCATTGTTTCACCTGCCACAGCAGCAGCTGTTAGCCTTATCTATGAGTGCATGCATGGAATACCTTCCCCACCCACTCTGTATATTACCATGCGATTCCTGGATATTCCCAGACATCAGTGTACTTGTTCCTTAGCTTTGACAACCAGACCACTGGATGCTTGTTTTCCCATTGACTCACCAGGCTTTCTTGCAAGTGGAATCGTTGCAATGGTGCCGTGTTGTATTTCGAATGAATGAAAGGGGTCACCAAATGAAATTAATAGGCAGCAGGTTTAAAACAAACAAAAGGAAGTTTTTCTTCACGGAGCGCACAGTCAACCTGTGGAACTCCTTGCCAGAGGATGTGGTGAAGACTAGGACTTTAACAGGGTTCAAAAAAGAGCTAGATAAATTCATGGAGGTTAGGTCCATCAATGGCTATTAGACAGGATGGGTAGGAATGTGTCCCCACCCTCTGTTTGTCTGGAAATGGGTGAAAGGGGAGGGATCATGTGAGGATTACCTGTTGTGTTCCCGCCTTCTGGAGTATCTGACATTGGCCACTGTCGGCAGACAGGACACTGGCGTAGATGGAACTTTGGTCTGACCCAGTCTGGCCGTTCTTATGTAATCAATGTTGGAGTTTAGGCAACATCCCCAGAAGAGAAAACTTAAATTCCATTTTCAGGTTTTGAAATGTCTTTGCTCATTGGCTGGAAATGTATGCAATAACAGCAGTATTTGGGGGCCCCTAGAAGTTATTTTGGAAAATGTGTAGGCTCCAGAAAGAGGAAGAAGAGATAGTAATGCGTTCCAAAGGACACATAGGTTAACTGATTATGCCTTACATCCAAGAAGTTTGATTCCCACTTCTGTCAGTAACTGCCCTTAAAACTTTGCACTTACACAGTGCTTGTATGTCAATGCCATTATCCTCATTGTTGCACATGGACATACTAAGGGTATGTCTACACTAGGAAACTATTTCGAAATAACTAAAATCCACATGATAACTCCTGAAATAACAAAATCAAAATAGGGTGTCTTCGGTATGGGGAAGCCTTGAAATTAGTCTAAGGCAGGCTCCGCTAATGTGGACAGGCTATTTCGACTTAGGGGCCCAGGAAGCGCTGGGGAGTAATTAATTCGAATGATTCTGGGAAGTAGTTACTTCAAAATAGCGGCACCGGAGTGTCCACACAACCGCCATTTCCAAATTAGCGTTATTCCCCCAAGGAAAGCAGGGGTACAGATTTCTAAATAAGTGGCCTGTTATTTCAAAATAACGGGCTTGGTAATGCGGACACTGCGTTATTAATTCGTTCTAGGAGGGGCTATTTCAAAATAAAGTGCTAGTGCAGACCAGGGCTTTGGCACAAAAGTGCAGTGGCCTGAAATCATACAGGAGTTCATGTTCTAACTAAGATTAGAAAACCAGTTGCTTACTTTGTTGGAATAATCCTGGAGCCCATTTTATGGCATGAGGGTGAGGTGAGGGTGAAATGTTTTGATCCCCATGTGTTTGGAGATGGAAAGGGGGGGGATGATAAAAAAATATAACTATTTACAGGGCAACAATTTCTTCTGCAGTCCCAATTATACCACATTTGCTGTGAAGTTAATCACATTTAAGAAGAGCAGCTAGGCCCAAGTTGCTATTTTCTAACCCGTAATCAACAAGCAAGAAATAATTACCGTGCAAAAACAGCTTTATTGTACAATGGGTCTGATTTACTGCTGCTCTTTTTACATGTGCCTTTAAAATAAATAACACAAATAACACGTTGTCAGCGCCAGCGTTCCATGGATTCTAGTGTTGGAAAGAGTCCTATTGCAGAGTAACGGTGCACGTAGGAATGTCTACCTTCCACGCGCCTCAGGGCTGCGCATGGAATGCATACGCTACGTGACACTCTCTGCATGGTTATAAATAGAAGTGTAGATGGTAAGGCACTGCTGAAGCAAGAGGAGTAAAGAGACAGCTGAACCCTGTAGATATATTCGCTCTATGGCAGGGGTGGGGAACCTTTTTAGGGTTGGGGGCTGCTGACCCACACAAAAATCAGTTGGTGGCCGCACACAAGCGAGAAGCAAACAAACACAAAAACGACCCCTCACTGATGTGGCCCTTGACTGAGGAGAAAGGCTCTGCCCACACCAGAGCCTACGAGGAACCAAACTAATGGATTTTGTGCGCTCCAGCCCTGCACAGGGGCACCAGGAGAGGTGGGGGTTGGATTGCCAGCGCAGGCTTCCCAATGCAGGGGGGGAGAGCCCTGAGCCTCGGAGACTGGATCCAGGCAAGCCGAGGGCCGCATCCGGAAGGTTCCCCAGCCCTGCTCTATGGCTCTCTACTTGCTCAAGCAGTGCCTCCCCCATCTACACTGCTATTTTCTGATATCAAGGCAACATTTTGGAAAAGTTATTTTGGAAAATTTAGGATGCAGGATGAGAAAGAAGGGGTGATGGTGCATTCAAGGGAAAAAGAGATCTAGAGGATTAGGCACAGGAGCCAAGAAGTTTGGTTCCCACCTCTCCAGCATCAGGAAAGCAATGGGACACCACATCTGTAGTGAAAGACTCTGGCAGTGGGGAAAGGTTCTGGTGGGGGAAGGCATATTTACAAAAATTTAAGGGCCAGACTGCCTCCTTTACTCACATTAGGGGAGATTTTACTCAGTTAATCTTTAGTTCTGTGGCCTCTGTAGGGACTTGTATATTCCATCTTGCCTTCTCCTCCTCTTCCTCTTCCTTTTCCTCACAACATCCTTTCTTGTAGTTAATTATTAGGCTATGCTGCTGGGACCAATAATAACCCAGCTTGTACTGATCAGGGAATCCATCTTACTTGTATTTTTGTGTTTTTTTCCGACTTTGCTCGTCCCAGCACCCTTTTATGTTTTATTGTGATTTCTTAGAGACAGAAACCTGTTTCATTCCAGCTGTGAGATGAGATTTTACTCCTTGCTTTACAGAAATGTATTCAAATATATCATATCGTGTTACACTGCCCCGGCAGATTTCATTCTGGGTTATAAAGGATTGCTTCATGGGTCCTAATTGCTTATTGAGCAGAGAAGGTTAGAAATATTAATTGCTTTGTTCAGAATAATTTCAAAGTTAGTAAAACACAAGCCATAGATCAATAAAGGTGAGAGAAGGCTTTGGGCCTGAGGGGAAGAAATAATACATTCATTACAGTGAACAAATTCAATACAGGCAATGAATCAATGTCATATCTTGGTGGGAAATGTATTACAAGCTGTCCTAAATAATCGAGTGAAGGCAGGAATGGAATTTCTTTTGTGTGGTATTTGGAAAATGACTTTGCTTCCTTGAATACATAGTTGTTTGATATTTTTCACAGAAAAGATCATAAAATAGTACTCTTGGAGTCAAATTCTGCTCTTTGAGGAACACCATATTACTCTCTGTAGTCAATAGGCTATATCCTATCATCATCCTGTTTACACACTTCATGTGCTTAATAGAGAATTAGGATTCAGTGTCAGAAATCACAGCAGCAAGTCAGGATGTGTTGCCCGTGACAGAGTGAGAGGAAAGAACAAAGCTCTTCTTTAAAAAGGAAAGGGATATTTATAACAGCACAATACCCTAAATATTTTCCTCCAAGACCACACTACGATATAATTTCTCTCTGCAATTAGTTTTTCAAGTATCTGGGTTATCGTCTTCGATTGCATCTCTCCCAGAACAGACTTTTCTCTTTGGCCTCCATTTTCCAGATACAGTAATTTCTCACTTAACAAATGCCTGCTTAACACGTTTTCGCGATAGCACGATTTTTTTTTAGGGAACATTTTTCAAATAACACAATCCTGTCCCCACAGTAACATGATTTCCCCTAGTGCCGGCTGGTGGTCGGCAGCTGCGCAAGGCTTCCCCTGCCTCCCTGCAAAGCGTCAGAGGTTTGCTGCTCGCAGCGCCGTTCCCCGGTGAACCCCTCTGGCCGGATGCAAGGCATCTGGCCACAAGGGGTCACCGGGGAACTGTGCGGCAAGCGGCAAACCTCCGCCGCTTTGTAAGCAGGCAGAGGAAGCACCGTGCAGCTGCCGGTGACCGGCCAGCTGGGGAAACCCAGCCACCGGCTGCAAGCCCCCTCCCCTGTCCTTCCCTTTCCTTCTCCAGAGCCAAACACCTCCCCTCCCTGCTATAACCCGTCCCCTTTCTCCCCCAACCTTATGTCCCGGTCCCAGCTGCTAACAAGTGCGGGCTGGAGCTGCCAGCGCACGTGTGCTTGAAATGCAATCCCCACCTTTTCCATTATTTTCAATGGGAAAATCGACCCTGCATAACGCGTTTTCACTTAGCACGATCATTTTCTGAAATGTATCTACTGTGTTAAATGAGGAATTACTGTATTAACAGGATGCTGGGTAGGCCAGCATTTTACAGACTCTCTGGTTCTTGTTCTTCCTACTCCCCTTTGCTCAATTGGCAGGTTTTTAATCCTTTCTTTATCTTCAACTAAACAAGCTGGCTGTAGATCCTGAAACCATTCTCTGTATAGGAACAATTTTCAGGGCCTACTTTCTGGTCTATTTTCTTGAAACTGACTAGCCTAGGTTAGTAACATTGGGGGGAAGGAGATGTAAATATTGGACCACGTTTTCTCAAAGCTAACAAACAGGGAAACAAGGACAGCTTGTTAAAAGACACTGAATGGTGCTTTCTTCCTGGAGGCTCTTCTTTAATCCCTGGAGGCTGCTTTTTCCATCATACTTCGCTTTATACTTCTAGATCCTTGCGAAAGGATTTCTTTCTCCATTCCATTCCACACATTTCTTTAGAGCAATTTCTCCAGAACTGTTACACATCTAAACAAGTTCATGGGCTTCCTCTGTATTGTATGATGTAGGAAAGTCAATGAAAGTTTGTTGCCAATCACTATCTGCGAGTGTTACTTGTACGCATTCCAGGATATTTGACTGATAGAATACCCAACGTTTATACTATACAGCCCTCTGCATTCACAGCTCTCAAAGATATACACAATCTTGACTGCATTTTTCCTTGTGAGGTAAGGAAGCATTGTTCCCATTTCTTAGCTTGGGAACTGAAGCACTAATAGGGTAAGAGCTTTGCTTGAGGTCACACTTAAGATCTGCAGCAAAACAAGGAACTGACTTCACGTCTCAGGCTAGTGTCTGGACCATTGGACCATCCTTGAATACAAATTGGGCACACATAAGAGTAAATACAATGGAGCACAGGTTGAACCTCTCTAGTCCGGCACCCTCGGGAGCTGACCAGTTCTGAACGAGAGAATTTCAAACTGGAGGTCAATATTGTCGAGCAGCATTACCAACACTTCCAATACTTACCGGGCTGTTCGAGGGGTAAATTAGAGCTAAACATCAGCACAGAACACTGAAAGCCATGACTGGTGCCTGTAAAAAATCTTCATGCGACCCTGGAAACTTGGCCACTCCCATGAAAAGTGGACATCCGGGTAACTAAACTAATTCGGGACGACGGATGTTTCTGGAGCAGAGAGTTCTGGACTAGAGAGGTTCAACCTGCATTCAAAAACTCACACAACTCAAAAACTAGAGAGAAATTCTCTCTTTTCAGGATGATTTGAAACCCTGGCAGTCCCTCATTCTGAGACGTCTCAGAGGGGCAGCTATGTATTAGTCTGCAACAACAAAAACAACGAGGAGTCCTGTGACACCCTAAAAACTAGCAGATTTATTTGGGCATAAGCTTTCATGGGCAAAACCCACTTTCTCAGATGAACTGTTGACTGTAAGGTGCCACAGGAGCCCTCATTGTTCATTCTGCAAAGACAGAAGTTCATATCATATTTCCTATCATGCCTGTCTGTACTTTTTGTTATCAGTGGTGCCTGGCATGGCATCGAGCCTGCTCCCTGAGTGAATTATTGAACCTTTATACACCAGGGAATAACAAATACCAGCAAAACGTGAAGCCTCTCGTTGCTGGAGAAGAACATCCACTCCTTACTCACCTGTGCGTCCAAAAGGGCATGAGTGTGTAGCTGAGGTAAAATGCATTCTGGAATGTTCCAGCTAGTGCTAATAGAAATCCCCTTTGCAAAATGAAGTGAGAAAATGATACATCAGCAGAATTACTGCCTAGCTGAGGCCTGCATTGTTGGGTGCTCGCTTAGTCTTTTCTCCCATTGATTTCAGTGGACGCCTGCCTGACTTCAGCATTGAAGGACCAAATCTGAATTGAGTCTTATTTCCAAAGTAACACTCAGTGTGTGCTGTTATAGCTGCTGGTTGGTCAGCAGAGGCGGAGGAACTGGAAGTCCTGGTCTGTACCGAAGCTTCTGTTGGGACTCAATGGGACCACTGCTGTAAGATGCTGAGTGCTTCATTGCCTCTGGGGCACCTGGCATTGGCCACTTTCGGAAGACAGGATCCTTGGCTAGATGGCCCTTTGGTCTGACCTAGTATGTCCATTCTAATGTTACTTAGAATCACTGAGCACCCATAACACGGAGTTATTTCAGTGGATGTTAAGAGCACCCAGTACTTGAAGAAAAGCCCTCTATGTCTCACAAGATACAGTCCAGGCTGACAAGTAGCTCCCAAGTACTATGGTGTTTTGTTATTAGCTGTAATTGGTGCATAGACAATTGCACATTATTTTTGCATCCTTTCAGGGTTGGGGCTATATCATCAGTGATGCCCCATTTATTGCCTGGGGCATTTGATATTTGCAGTGGTGCTGCTGGTGGCTAAGTAGAAAACCTCCAGACTTAATCAATGTAAATGAGAGATGTGGCTAAATGTTTCAGTAGGGGACAGTAGACAAAAACGCTAAAAAAAAAATCTATTATCTGCAAACAGAATAAGACACTTAGGGTGCCACTACACAGCACCCTAAAGTTGAAATAAAATATGCAATTTGTGCTACGCAAATTGTATATCTTATTTTGATTCTATCTTGTAATAGCTTATTTTGAAATTTGGCGCGTCTACACAGCACCAGATTTTGAAATAACACCCTATTTTGAGACATCCCTTAACCCTCGTGGAATGAGGGTTACAAGGATGCTGAAATAGCATGCCTGTTATTTTGAAAAATATTTCAAAATAACGGTGGCTTGTTAAGACACAGGGTAGCTATTTCGGGATATCTCCAGTATCCCGAAATAGCCACACAGTGTAAATATACCCTTAGATTAGTACATTTCTTAGGCACATTAAAAACAATGAGTAGTCCTGTGGCACCCTAGAGACTAACAAAAATACATACAGTATCATAAGCTTTCGTGGGCAAAAACCACTTCTTCAGATGAGCTTGAGTGGAACAAATGATTTCTTAGACACATTATATTTTTCTCACTTCTTTTTCCCCTGGCTTGGCTTTAGAGCATACTACATTTATTAAACTCCTTTGTCAGCTAACAGGCTGAGTGTTTATTGTGTTGACTATTCATTATTAGGACTGATTTATTAATACTCTGACTGCAAATAAAAAGCTGGGCAAACACCAAAAGATGAAAGCATAACATGGGACTTGTGATGCATCGCACATGAACTGGGCTGCCATTCATCCTCCATCCTGGAAAGAATATGTTGGGTTGGGTTTTGATGCACAACTTGGGATCGACAGAAAAAGAATGTAGTAGTTTTGCTTTCTGCCACCTAGCTAACCGAAAAAGAGTTGGTTACTAGTTGGTGCTTTCGTTTGTAGAAATACGTTCATGAACTGGGTTGCAAGAGGTGCTTTGCCCTTGTTGGCATCATGGAAGTTAGGAGCAGCACAGCTCCTAGATCCTAAAGGAGATTGCAGGGTTACCTGGTTGTTGTTTGAGCATGGCTAATGGGGTCTGAAAAAAGTTAGTATATTTTGTATTGCTGGAGTGCCTAGATGCCTCAGTCTAGAATTGGAGCCCTGTTGTGCTTGGTGCTACTCAAATGCACCAAAAAGATGATCCCTAACTAAGGAGATCACAGTCTGCAGGTGTGAGAGACAACAGGTTGATACAGAAAACCAACATGGGGAGCACAAGGTAATGGTGAGTTACTAATGGTCAGTGTAATGGGAAATGGCTGCCTCACACCACAGCCTTGGTTATACTTACCTGGAGATCTCCCGGGGTTTGATTTAGCAGGCCTAGTAAGGACGCACTAAATTGACAGCTGATCATGCTCCCATCGACTCCTGTACTCCATCAGGTTGCGAGGAGTAAGGGGAGCCGATGGCAGAGTTTCTCCCGGCGATCCCCCTCAGTGGGGACTATGTGGTAAATTGAGTGAAGGTACATTATTCACGTAGCTGGAGTTGCATCCCTTAGTTTGACTTTGCCCCCTAATGGAAACCTGCCGTCACTGCCTAACAGCATTAGGAGTTTTACATGGCACAGGTCACTTGCAGGAACTCACTGGTTTTGGATTTGTGCACGGAACCCCTGCTGTTCCTGAAGGGCAGCGGGAGGGGGCAGGTGTCCATGGGAAAATCTGACAAATGGGCACTGAAAGCTGACTGTGGGTTGGGGCCTCAATAGTGAGTTGGAGATTTGGGTCATTGGAGAATTGAGTCATCTGAGATTTGCAGATCTCTAAAGCTGATAGGGATGATTTTCAACCCGCTGCCCCCAGCACTTCCATTCAGCGAGCTCAGTGATGAGGGGTACAATGACTGAGGAGAAGAGAGGAAACTGGGGTTAAAATGCATATCGAGCTACCTGGTGATACAGCTAGTTCCTAGTATCAGCGTTCAGCTGTAATATTTGGGTGGCACTGTGGAACAAACACAGGGGGTTCAGCCAGCACGTGCAACCATTACATAAATCATACACAGACTAAAAAGCTGGGATTTGGGCTCTGCTGCTTCAGCTGCCGCTCAAAGCTATAAGAGAGCGTCTACACTGCACCCGCAGGTCAAAATGAGAGATGCAATTTGAGCTACACAAATTGCATATCTTACTACAATCTAATTTAGACACCACTTATTTTGAAATTTGGTGCTGTCTACACAGCTCCAAATTTCAAAATAGAGTGCTATTCTGAAATTTCCCTTAACCCTCATGGAATGAGGCTTACAGGGACGTCAGAATAGCATGCCCGTTATTTCGAAATCTATTTTGAAATAACAGACATGTTTAAAAGACGCGGAATAGCTATTTCGGGAGATCTCCAGTATCCAGAAATAGTGCCGTGTCTAGATGTAACCTAAGAGACCTGTAATAGGTCCATTATGCTCTCTGTGGTCCAGTCACAAAGGGGCGATCTCTCTCTCACACACAAAGCTAACATGGTACCTACTCCTGTTTAAATTCAGTGTCTCATGAGCCTTCATTGAATTGAACAGGAGATAATGGACCCAGTAAAATTGATGGTCGTTCTAGTATAAAAGAGATGAAATGAGACACAGGGAGGGTTTAGTAATGAGCAAGTGGCTAGTAGAAAGATGATGGGCTTGGAGAAGTACTGCAATAGCCAGGCTGTGCAGTGATCCTTCCTAACTGCCGAAGTGGGGAGGGAAGAGAGCCATGCCTCTGCAGTACATCCCAAAGCTGCCCTTCCTGCAGAGAACGTAGGCAGGCACAGTGCTTCTAGGGAAAGCAACGATTGTTTCTCCCTACGTTTCTCACTCACTACTGGCCAAGGGCTAATGGAAGAGGTCCAGCCTTGCTCTACTCTCTTTCAGGTTCCTGGCATCACTAGCAGTTCTGTGACTCCTTCCTTCTTTCTAGAGATGTGCCCAGTGAGTGGGGCTTCATTGGTCATTCCCCTCCCAAGTGAGAGAAGCCAGCTCTTAGAACCTTAATGTTGCAGGAGCTTTGACAAGAGAAAGGTGGACATGATTCCATCACTCACTTGGTGATAGTCCCAAGAAATCCATGCCACGGAGACGTGTGGCTTTTCTATCCCATCCTTGCGGGTGGGACAGTGGTTGGGAGCATTCATAACTGATGCAGCTGTGGTAGCCTTTATAGCCATGTTATAGAGGAGCAGCACCTCTTAAAATTGCGCCCAACAAAACAGGCATGGTAAGACCAGAGAAGTGGTTTTGGGATATGTCCACAAGGGAACACCCCTACTATAAACACTAAGATGAAGTCCTGTGTTCATCTTAGACTTGCTGGTGTTTCCAGAGTTGGTTTTTATGGCAATGGAATTGCTTACGTTCTAGTTGATGTCCTGGTGTTGCGTAGTGGCCACTTTATTAACTAGTCAGACTGATGATTTTGTAAGAGATGCATTTGTTCCATTAGACTTTCGCCCAGCCTCTTATATTTGCCTGCTCTGTGCCCAACTCCTGCTGCCCAAGGACATGTCAGAAGCCCTGCCCCCATCCCACAGGGGAATTGCCCTTTTCTCCATTATCAGTTCAGCTGCATTTAAGATCTTTGGCCAAAAGGGAGAGTAGGATTTGCTCCTAGGAACTTTAGATTGATGATGTTGATCCGCACCAGTTCTAGCAAAGTTGAGAGTTCTAAAGAAAGGACAGAAACCATTTAAAAAACTTTCACACAGTGCCTTTAATCACCCACGCCTACAAAAGATGCAAAGTCTATCAAGAAAATGGGATCAAAAGGTTTTCAAAGAAATTGCTGGTAATTTGCACCATTGTGCCTTTTGCAATTTTAAGTTTCCTCTGTGAAATGCTAAAGATTTTTTTTTCATTACTTGGAGAAACTGAGCTATTCAAAATCAAGCAGCTTATTAAACCAGAGGTGGGAATCTCACTGAGGAATTCACTTAACCACATTGAGCAGTACCATCCCGAGCCAGGACTCTGACAGGAATGAATGGGACCTCCTGAGAAGTAAGATACCACTCAGTGTAGGTGAGGATGGTGGGATTATACTTAACTTTGTGTATTAAACTCATGTTTGAAAGTGCTGGGGTGTTGAGCCCTGAGCTAATTATGGGCTCAGTGGAGAACTTTAAAGCATGGTGAGATGTCAAGGCATCCCAGGAAAACAAACATTAAACAATCATGTAAAGCTGTGAACTAGAGTAGACAAGTCACCATTGATTTGCCAACCATTGCCACACACAATGGTATGAGTCAACAGCTGGATTTCCCTCACTTAGAAAAGAGAAGAAGAACAAAGTCTTAGGCCATGTCTTCACTAAACAGAAGATTGACACTGCCACAATCAATCGTCTCAATTTGATTTAGCAGGTCTGGGTAAGACTCACTAAATGGAACTCAGAAGGCACCCCTGTTGGTGGCTGGTACTCTTGCTTCTGCGAGGAGTAAAGGAAGCTGGCAGGAATGTCTGCTCCCATCGGCCTCCCACTGTTGGGATGCTGGGAAACTCAAAACAAGGTCCATCAAGGTGCATCTCTTGATTTGACCTTCCCTTTAGTGTAGACCTAGCTTTACACTCAGGCAGTAAATGTTGTCCTTTATAACAAAGTTCACTGTAGTGAGTAGATCCCCCTGGCAAAGCAGCGTGAGCATGCTGAAAGATTTCCTAAAGCTATCTTTCAAACTAAGCTAAACCCCATGGATTTGACCCAATTGATTTGTGGATTTCATGAACACACACACACGCTCATAGTTAAAGAATTAGGATTTGGAGCTGAAGCCAGCAGAAACTCACCAGTTTCCATAGAGATTCACTTTGCACTGCAGGGTTAGCTTATGCTTCAGAGCAAGTTCCTGGGAGTACACTGCCTACTTCTGGCCTCCAGTGATCCCCAGTTCCATGGCACATTTCTTCCTCTCCCCAGAACACAGCTCTGGCTTTTTAGAACCAAGCTTGGATGGTTTCCAGAATTGGCCACAAGGTTGGAATGTTTGGCTCTTGCACTAGTTATTAAATACAGTATTGCTACCCCAGTAGGCAATAGATCAGTGACCATAGGCAATAGATCAGTGACCATAGTTAATAGCAGCAAAGAAGGATTGAATGAACAATGAACCACAGGTTCGATTTGTGGATGTCATTGGACACTGAGGTGGCAAATAATTGTTAGTTTTTAAAATTTTTCTTAGCCTTATTTAGGAGGAAAATATGCCTGAACGAACAATGCTCTAGTCTCTGTGTAAGAATAAGTGATAGGCATTTGTGTCTGGACTAGATCCAAGAACATCTGACTGATGCCAAGAATGAGTTTTCTGCCCTTCCCACTTAGACCCTTGCTCACAGTGAATCCCATACTAGCAACCCAGCTGTACATACCGCAGAACAATCACACATGTTGGCAGAAGGTATTTCTGCTTGGCAACTGCTCCAGAAACATTCCCCAGCCCCAAGTTTATTGGTCTCTAAGAAATGAATGCTTAAGATAGCCTAGCATTTCATTACAGCATGTGCATTCAGGCTCAGGAGATAGCTTTAAACAAATGCTTCCTTTATCATCAAAAGCTTTTCCCCATGCTTCTCTTCTAATCGATGTGCTATCTTATTAAATGGTTTACTTTGGCATTTGCCTCCCTTTTTTGTATCATGATGTAAAGGACCATAATCCAATTAAACCAGATGAGCATATTATGGATGGGCAGATTCAACTGGAGAGAGAAAAATAGCTCACCGTTGTATGAAAATGCAAAGGTCCCTCAAGCAAGAATGAAACATGAGGGACCTCATATTTTCCCTCCTTTTTTCCTTTCATTCTCCTCCCCTTCTCCCCTCTTTTTCTGCTTTATATTTCAAACTCTGGGCCCCTTGCTCCATATTTGTCATCTGAGGAAGTGGGTTGTGCCCACGGATGCTCATGACACTGTTTATATATTTTTGTTAGTCTCTAAGGTGCTAGAGGACCATTGTTTTTTAAGTTTTTTTCGGTCACAGACGCACATGACCACCCCTCTGGGAGCTCAGAAATGTACACAATTTCCTTCATATCTAATTCATTCGGTGTGACCCCCTTAGCTGCTAAGGTTTGGCACAGAGGGATGGTTTAACAGTGTAAGGATCGCCTCTGAAACATGTTCATTTCCTTAAAACAAATGCTTACACCCCAGCAGGGCTGATTCAGTCCTTCAGAAGGGGAGAGGTGAATGAGACCTTACAAGACAAGGTCATGCATGCTGTCTCTGGCTATGCTTCCAGCAGAGAGGGTCTACAGCTGTTTAAATCCCAGGGCATTTACTCTGATAACTCCGGTTAGTGGCCTACACTGCTGTACCCCAGCAGTCTCCTCAATCCTGAGTGATCTTTTAGCACATTTGTTAACTCAGATGGAGGTGTCATTAGTGAAGCAGCAGGTTTGCTGCTCTGCGACTTAAAGACGACCGAGATTTTCTAATGACCATCAGCTGAGGAAGTGGGTTTTACTCGGGAAAGCTCAGGATACCATATTTTCTTTGTTAGTCTCCAAGGGCCAATCTACACTAGGAAATTATTTCAAAATAACTACCGTTGAAATAATAACTCCCGAAATAACAAAATCGAAATAGCATGTGCCCACTATGGGGAAGCCTCTATATTAGTCCAAGTCAGGCTCCATCATTGTGGATGCTCTGTCTCGACTTAAAGGCCCATGAAGCAGTGGGGAATAATCATTTTGAATTACTCTGGGGAGTCATTATTTTGAAATAGCAGCAGCGGAGTGTCCACACGACCGCTATTTTGAAATAAGCGTTATTCCCCAAGGAAAGCAGGAGTACAGATTTCAAAATGACCAGCCTGTTATTTCAAAATAACGGGCTTGGTACTGGGGACATTCCACTTATTATTTCAAAATAAGGGGGGTTATTTTGAAATAACTCCTTAGTGTAGACCAGGGCTTAGGTGCCTTGTTCATTTTCTATCTATTTTTCTCCCTTTGGGGCTTGTATTAACAACCAGAGAAATGGGAAAACAGGATGTGAATTAATTCCTTCATTCTCTTCTGGGCACTATAATGTCATTATGCGTCAGAGCAGCTCTGTTTTCTACCTTAGACTTGTTTGAGAAGTAACTGTCACTCAGAGAACCTTCTGATATCATGGCTGCCTCAAACCCCTCTGTTTTATTGACAGTGCATCTCTTGGAAAACAAATACTGTGCTTGTGTATTTAGAGCACTGAATGCTACCCTTTGAGTCGTCGTTTTCCCACTAGTTGCTGCACTGCAGTTGGGGTTTCAGTATTCAGCACAGACACAGAGAAGCGAAGTAATAATTCCAGCCCGTGTGTGTTCTTTGCCCACTCTGATGTGATGAATTTAATCTTTTGACATGTTTTTCACCATTGTATTAACAGAAGCAATTACCGCAGCTAGCAGCAAATTAGATAAGGCAGGATCCCCTCATGCTGATGGCCTGCCACTGACTTAGTTTTGGCATTAATATTTCATTTGACTGAAGAGTGGAGTTTCAAATCCATAGAGGGCTCCATATATTCCATCTTCTCTGAGAAGCAGAAAGATTAGGCTTTCCAGATCAGCAGCACAAATATGTTCTACAGAGGGTGCAGTGAATGAATTGACAAACAAATTTTAGAACGAATTGACAAATTTTGAAGCATGTGGGGGAAAATGAGTTGTACTTACCAAGACAAGCAAATCTCACGAGTGTCAGGGTATGCAAACCTCTTGATTACCTTGGGATTTACAATTTTAGGACGTCTATTCCAACGGGACACTGCACAGAGGAAGGGCCTGCTTAAGACCTAAAGCCTAAATTTGAGTCTGTTGGGTCTTTTTCCACTCCAAAATGTAACCCTATATTCTGTTTTTTCCCTCCTGCCCCAACCCAGATAGATTCAGATTAGGATTATTTCCCCTGCCTGCACACAGTGAAGTCTGTATTACAATAGAACGGCTCCCCTAAAATCCAGGCTGGTAACTAACCATTTAGGGTGACTAGATACCCTAATTTTATCGGGACAGTCCAAATATTTGGGGCTTTTTCTGATATAGGTGCCTAATAGCCCTCATCCCCTGACCTGATTTTTCATACTTGTTATCTGATCACCCTATAACCCATAGATTGATCACTTTACATTACTGGAATTGTTCCAGTTGTTAATCTACCAACAGATGTCTTTTTTTTTTAATGTACTAGATCAACCACAAGATGCAGGCTTGGTGTTAGTAGGTATTGGGTGAAATTCTTGAGCTGTGCTGTGCAGGAAGTCAGTGTAGAAGATCATAATGGTCCCTTTTGGCCTTCGTGTATGGGGAAAAAATTAGGTGTGTTATACAGACATAGAGACAAATCTTCTTGTCTACAAGATTTCTATTGGCTCGTCTCTTCACAGTTTCTGCTGAGTAGCTCACAAAACCAATAATATTAAAGGTCAGTTGACATTTGGGCAGATTCTCATAACTTTCTTATCATAAGAACATAGGAACGGCCAGATGGGGTCAGACCAAGGATCCTATCTGCTGACCCTGGCCAGTACCAGATGCCCCAGAGGGTGGGAACACAACAGGTGATCCCTCTCCAGTCATCCATTTCCAGACAAACAGAGGCTAGGGACACCATTCCTACCCATCCTAGCTAATAGTCATTGATGGACCTAACCTCCATGAATCTCTCTATACCAGCTATTCACTCTGTGTTGACAGCAACTGACTGGATGTCTGGGACTGGGGCAGTCATGCCCAGTGAGTAGAGGAGGAGATGGGGCCAGATACCACAGCCAAAGATTAGAGCAGAAGTCAGGAACCAGAGCAGAGGGTCAGAATTGGAGTCAGAGGCCAAATGCCAGAACCCAGCATCAGAGCAGAAGTCAGGAGTGGGGCAGGCAAGAGCTGCCATAGCCCTTGGCAGATGATGTGTTTGCTGCTGCTGGGTGTAAGAGAAAATCCACTGGCTTCCTCAGCCAATCAAGGGGCTCTCCATCCTCTGACAGGGGCAGCCCAGTTGTGCTCATTAGCTGCCAGAAGAGCTGCCTTTCTCTGGACCCTGCATAAATGATACCACAGTCTCCTGGCCTCCCCTGGAACTTGTAATTCAAAGGAAAAAAAGAGAGAAGCTGCTTTAAGGGCGAATTATCCATCCCAGTCCAAACATCTCCTATGTGTTGCATTTACAAAAGGCTTCTGGCAGCGTTCCACTGGGGCCTCGCAGTTCAAATAAAGTCAGAACTCACCCAGCGTCCACACCAGCCGTGCATCGAACCTTGAGCTAGCTCTAAAAGATCATCAGCCAAAGCGGATGCGCACAGATGCTGCTTCAGCAAAGCACGGCGGCCTACGTTTGGGTTTTATTGAAGTCAGTGGGATTTGACTATATGCCTGGGGGCTTTGCTGCACAGGGCTCAGAATCACGCTACCAAAAGCAGGCCTAAAGACAGGATGAAACACACACATTTTTTTAAAGGTCTCCCGATGACAACGGGCCTGCCCTGGTAAAAGCATTGTAGTCACCTTTTCCCCCCAAATGGACTGATTAGACACAGACAAACATCTTGCCCTCTGCTGTAGAATTGCCCTTTAGTTGAATGGAGTTTCCATGGTCCCACAACATGACCTGAAATGCTTGATGGAAATGTGCATGTGTGCTAAGGAGCTGCTTTAGAAATAGAGAAATTCTTGCGGCAGAGAAAATGGAAAGACCCAATGCAGGTAGTCCTGCGGGGAAGCTATCAGTCATGTGGAGATTTTTGACTGAAGGCAGAAAAAAAGTTGAACAGTTGTTGTTAAGCAAACACTTTTTTGCTGAAGCTTTCGATGATGGATATGAATAATTGATCCCTCTATGAAAGCATGGGCGTTTGTGCAATATAGCTACAAACAAGGGAGCCAAGACGTTAGTCCAAACACAGAATTGGGTTTATGGTGCATTATTTATAACTTTGCTGACAACATTCCACTGGTATCTACTTTCTATTTTGCTTATCATTCCTGGATAAAATGCAGAGAGATTCCGATAAAGGAAGTGCATTCATTTTATTTTAGCTAGGATTTTAAAAATTCCTATACATTTGGTTCCAGGTCCAAACTTTGAAGCTCTAAAGGTGTATTGATAAGGAGACTAGTGCAAAGGGAAGGCTCTTTTTTATTTGTCTGAGTGATTTTATCTTCAACTTCACCGACTATCTGGTTGTCACCCATTGCTGTGAATTATCACTAACTCCTATAAGTGTGGGGAAATCAGCTGTTACTCTTTCATGTCCCAGGATAATAGTTGTGGTGTCATGACAAATGTGGAACTAGCTTTCTTGCTTTTTTTTTACTAATCCTCACTGGGACTGGTAGCTAAAAGGCAGTCATCACATTTAATAAGAATCATTTGGTCAAAAATAATCTGCCCCTTCATTTCACCAGCTTCTCAGAGCCATTTAAAAGAGGAAGCAGTGCTGATTGAGCTGGATAATTTACAGCTGTGAGTAGTTTATTCTGCATCTTTTTCTGTTACTTGTTGAATAATTTATTCATATGTGCACTTTGCCCACTCAATTGCCTCTGGATATCAACCACTAATACACCTGAAGAAAAGCTCTCTAGAGCTAAAAGCATCTCTCTTTCATCAACAGAAGTTGGTCCAATAAAAGAAAATACCTCACTCACTTTGTCTCTCTCAACCAGTAAAATATACTTTTCTAGATCCCTTGATATTTGTGGATTTCCCCCCACCCTGTGCCTGATGTTATAATCTTTAAAAAGTAAACATTGAGCAGAGATGTTGACTCATTTAAGTCCTCATGTGGCCATAGTTGTAGACAATGTAACTGGCTTTTGCTTGAAAAACTAGTAATTTCTGGTGTGTCCAATAAATATTTTTTTCTGGGTTCTGTTGTCCATGCAGAAGACTTGAATTCAGGACTTGATCTCACATACAGTTGTTCTGCAATGTCATTAAAAACGCAGTAACCGATCACGAATGGTATGGTTCAGTACTATCCCACCATTCTTAACGCATTTATAAATGAAAATTATTTCTAAATTTGTTATGACAGTTCATCTCCCCACAAACAGGATCTCATCCATCCATGCAACAATCTTGTCTTATTAAGGCATAGGGTTTTTGGTACCAATTTAACTAAAAAGGTAGAAAATGGATTAGTTAAACCTATGCCATTTCTTGAAACAAGCCATACTACCATAAACATCCCTTTACTGGTATAAATTAATCCACACAACACTGATTTAATCACCTCAGTTTTTCTACCAATTTAGTTAAATTGGTGCAAAAATTGTGTAGAAACTATGCATAAAAGCTTTATTTTAAATACTTACCAGTGAGCAATAAAAACATAATCTAGTTTATTTCCCTCACATTGATTCCCCTTTAAGAAAGAAATCAAGAAAAAATGGTAAAAGTACAAAGGCTTCTATTAAAATGCCTCTGACTTAGGCAAACACTTTGGGCCAGTGTGATCCCTGCTATAGATTCATGATATTCTGCAGTTACACAGGGAATGAATTTGGCTGATTGGTTTGTGCCTCTCCTAGGATGATGCAGCATTGACCAGCTATGTCAGCCACAGTAATGATCCATGGCTAAAAACAGCTGCGATGAAGCCCTCTGACAGCACACGCAGCCAGGAAATAACCATCATGAAAAGGCTAGTTTGCAAATGCCTCCAGTGTCAAGAATTAAGAAGGCGGTGAAGAGCAAAGATGTACATGTACATCCATTGCTCCTCCCCTTGAACAAATGGTTCCAGTGAATCTAAATCCAGCTAGCACAGTGATAATTGACCTACGTACCACAGAGAGTCTAGAAACGAACTGCATCTTGCATCCTGCATTTGTTCTATGGCTCTGGGGCTACCACTGTCTTTTCACCTTTCTCATACTGTTGTTGTACGCTGGAGAGTCTAATTTACTTTCTGGTCACCTTCGTGGCATGGAGTGGAAATTCCCATGCCTGGGCACCATTCCCTTCCCCAGAAGTGTCAAAGATTCTGCTTTTCAGAGACATGCTACAGAGCAATGTATGTCCTTCTGGGAAAGCCCTGTACAATTCATTAGAACAGGATAACCTCTCCAGTCCTTGTAACTATGTTGTGGCATGTAATAAAGGACCACATCCCTGCTACAGACATCTCCCTTACTTTTTATATGAAAACTTCAGGTCTGGAAGCCTCTATAACAGGGGCGCAGAATCTCAGGCCCGGGGGCCGGAAGCAGCCCTTGGCTAGCCTGGATCCAGCCCCCGAGGCTCAGGACACCCCCAGCACTGGGCAGCCTGTGCTGGTGCTCCAGCCCCCCACTGCCTCCCATGGGGGCTGTAGCACACAAAATGTACTAGGTTTGGCCCACCCTGGGCTCTGGTGTGCAAGGGGAGTGTGGGGAGTATCTTTCTCCTCCTCAGTCGAAGGCCACGGTGAGGATGTTTTTTTCCTGTTTCTCACTTGTGTGTGGCCCCAATAGATTTTTCCGTGGGTCAGTGGC
The DNA here is from genome assembly GCA_032595735.1 of Pelochelys cantorii. NCBI lineage: Eukaryota > Metazoa > Chordata > Testudines > Trionychidae > Pelochelys > Pelochelys cantorii. The sequence goes on from CM064340.1 coordinate 37,405,984, forward strand.
TCCCAACCCAAAAAAGGTTCCTCGCCTCTGCTCTGCGGGGTGCAGGGACAGCTTGAAAGTAATGTTGAGCACTCCCAGTCAGGCTCTGCTATCCACTGCCCCAGTGCCCCTGCATGTCGTAGAGCAGACTTCTCTCCCCTACCTCATCTGCCTTTGCCGCAGCTGGGTATTGTCAGTGTGCAAGGAAGTCCATCCATGCCAGCCTCAGGAAAGGGGAAGGGAGAGGCTGGCAGCAAATCATTAGGCTGGCTCTGCCTCTCGGGAGAGTTGCCAGCTTCAGGCTCTGTGCCAGCTGTGAGAATGTAGGCTTCTGGTTTTTGTGAGTTTATTTAATGCCATCCCTTATACAACAAATGAAAAGAAATCTTCCTCGTTAAAGATTCAGCACCTGGGCAAGAAAGCCTCCAGTGCTTAGCACTGGGTTAGGAATGTTACTGTGGAGGTGTTTAAACGATTCAGCGATAAGCCTGGGCTTATTGGTTAATCTAAACAACTACAGGCAACACCACCACCCCTTGAGGCAGCAAGGGAGTGGGGGAGGCAGGAGCTGGTACCTGTAGGGAGCCAGCTTTTAAGTCAGCTCCCTGCATGTGCCAGCTTCTGTGGAGCCATCTGTCCCCCATCTGTTGATTCCCATAGAGGCAGCAGCACAGAGGGCAGGTGGGAGCCAGCTAAAATGCAGCTCCTCATTGTTGTGTATTGGGTTGTAGATATAGATCTTGTTACAGTAACTGAGATAGGTCACTGGGGTCAGCCCAGCTGGTTTGAGCTTGTTCTTAGTTAGTTCTGTGTTATGCAATAAAATGGACTCTTGCAACTACTCAGGCTCTCTGTATTTCCACTGATTTCTTCCTATACTGTGGAACTCCACACAACGTAACAAGTGGCGACGAGGGTGGGATACCTGTGCTGCCTCCAGCAACAAAAGAAGTAGAAGTCAATGTAAGAAAACAAACTTTTTTTTGCTGTTCTGGAAGGCGGGGGTAAGAACTGACTGCCACACTGTGCAAACTGAAACTAAGATCACGGGAGCCCACAGGCTGAAGAAAAAAATAAAAGAAAGAAGGGAGTTGCAGCAGCTATGGCTACACTTACAGGGCCACTGGGACCTTTTAAGGAGACTATAGAGCAATGGCACGTATATACTGAGTGTTTTGAACTTTTTGTTATTGCAAATGACATTAAGGAAGAGAAGAAGGTACCATATTTTTAAGTGTTGTAGGGGCTAAGACCTACTCTCTGCTGCTCCCTGTTAAGTCAGAGACCAAATCTTACAGTGACATTGTGGAAATCCTGGGGTCACATTATGCTCCAAAACCATTGGTAATTGCAGAAAGGTCTAGGTTCCATAACAGAGACCAAAAAGAAAGTGAAACTATTGTACAATTTGTAGCAAATTTGAAAAAGCTTGCTGAACACTGTGAATTTAAAGAGATGTTAAATGATGCCCTATGTGACAGGTTAGTGTGTGGCCTGCACAGTGAAGCTATACGGAGGTGTCTGTTAAGAGAAGCTCAGCTCTCCCTACAGAAGGCCATTGAACTGGCCACACGGGAGACGCAATACTTCAGTGCACCCCTAGCATGCATAAAGTGTCCCAAGAGTCTACCCACAAAACAGTGGGGAACCAGGAATGTTACCACTGTGGTTAGGGTTGCCAGGTGTCTGGTATTCTACTGGACAGTCCGGTATTTGCGCTCTTTGTCCGGTAAAAAAAATCAGAGAATATTGGACATGTGCAATGTCCGGTATTCTCTGATTTTTCCGGCTGCGCACCGGACGGAAGCCTGGCGTGGGCGGGGGGAGTGGCTGGAAGGCGGGGCCACGATCGGTGCTAGGAGCCTGTGATTGCGCAGAAGCCTGGCAGGGGCGGACTCCCAACCACTCCCCCCGCCCCCGCCAGGCTTCTCCTCAAGGTGACACCTGTCTGAAGAAGAAGTGCCCTGCTATGTTTTATCTTTGGAAGGGGGCTCCCATGAATACTGGGTAACTCCACTTTTGGATGGCAAACCTGGACGCATGGAAGTGGACACTGGTGCAGCAGTTTCAATGATCTCAGACACGATGTATAAGGAAAAGCTGAAGCATCTTCCACTTAAAGCAACAAAGATCGTTCTGAAGAAATATACGGGAGAAGCAGTACCCCTATTGGGCACTACTGATGTTCAGGTGGAACTAAATGGACAGACTGCGGAATTACCACTGTTTGTGGTGAAAGGCCATTACCCAGCCTTAATGGGGAGATCATGGCTTAGGAAGATCCCGCTGAACTGGGCAGAAGCACACCGGATGACTAAAGAAGAAACAGGTCTGACCGATATATTAAAGAAACATGCTGCTGTTTTTGGAGAGGATCTGGAAAGTATGCGGGGAATCACTGTGAAACTGAACATTAAACCTGGTAGCCAACCAAAATATCTGAAGGCCAGAACTGTGCCATATGCCATCAGGCCAAAAGTTGAAGCGTACCTGGAGCACCTAGTCAAAAATGGAGTCCTAATACCAGTTACCCATAGTCCATGGGCGACTCCAATAATTCCAATATTGAAGAAAGACGGTTCTATTCAGATTTGTGGGGATTTTAAGGTCACTGTTAACCCTGTGTTGTGTGCAGAGCAATACCTCCTTCCCCACATCGATGACATGTTTGTGGGCCTGGCTGGAGGACAAAAGTTCAGTAAGATTGATCTGAATCAAGCATATTTACAGATGCAAGTTGATCAGAAATCCCAAGAGCTGTTGACTATTATGACACATAAAGGGCTTTATCGTTACTGTCGCTTACCCTTTGGAATAACTTCTGCCCCAGCTTTGTTCCAGAGGGCTATGGACCAGATCTTGTGTGGCTTGCCAGGAGTCCAGTGCTATCTTGATGACATCCTGGGCACAGGCAGGAATGAGGAGGATCACCTTAAGAACTTAGAGGCTACCCTAAAAAGATTGGAAGAGTATGGCCTATGAGTCCACAAAGACAAGTGTGCATTCTTTCAGCCCTCTGTTGAATATTTGGGACACATCATTGATGCTACTGGCCTTCATAAGTCCCCTTCAAAAGTTAAGGCTATTGTGGAGGCTCCACTCCCTCAAAATGCCAGTGAACTTCGCTCGTTTCTAGGACTATTGAACAATTATTTCACAGTTAGCCACACTATTGAAACCACTTCTTGAGCTCCTTGGCCAGAACAAGGTCTGGAAGTGGACTGACGCCTGTGATGTTGCATTTAACAAGGCTAAATGTGCATTACTAAACGCAGAGGTCCTGACGCATTTTGATCCATCCTTACCTTTACAGTTGGCCTGTGATGCCTCCCCATATGGAGTGGGAGCGGTCTTGTCACACATTATGCCTTCAGGGGAAGAGAAACCAATTGCTTTTGCTTCTTGCACCTTAAGCAAGGCTGAAACTAACTATGCGCAAACTGAGCGTGAAGCATTGGGAATCGTTTTCAGGCTTCGGAAATTTTACCAGTACCTGTTTGGATGGAAGTTTACACTTCTCACTGACCATCGACCTCTGACGGCAATTTTTGGTCCACCAATTTTTGGTCCACCAATTTTTGGTCCACCAATAGGTATTCAACCTCTCGAGCTCTCTGTATTTCCACTGATTTCTTCTATACTGTGGAACTCCACACAGCATAACACCCATGAGCACCAGATCCCCTGGAGCAGCCTGCCTTTGTATCAGAGGCAGCAGCATGGAGAGGGGCAGGGAGGCTACCACAGAACACTCTATGTCCACGGTGAGCTGGGGCCCCCCACAGACAGGGGCTGCTGCCTTGGAGTAGTCTCTGTCCATGGTGGGCCCAGGCTCATCTTGGACAGAGGCTGCTCCGTGACATGCCGGAGAAGCCTCTGTCCGTGTGTACAAGAGCTGCTGCTGCCTCCTGGTGCTGCCTCTGTATCAGAAGCAGCAACGTTGGGCGGCAGGGCTCTCTGGGAGTGGGGCCGGGAGCACACTGGCTGCCCGCCCTGCCCTCACGGACCATTTTAGTAACCATGTAACCGTTAAAAATTCTTGCAGCTACACGATTTCTAAAAACCATGAAGTCTACCACATCCCTTCACTGGGTCATTTAGGAAACACCTCCAGAAAAACAGGACTTGTTATTCTAATGTTTCTTATAGATTAGGACTACTGTGTCCATAATGAAGAAGCTGAAGGGGAGGAGGCCAGCCCATATTATCTCCTTACAGACACCTCTAAGTTCTTTCATCTAGTGGCACCTCTAAATCCCCCTCCTTCCCGCACCCTAATAAGTACAACATAGTGGTACCTGTGCCAGGCTTCCCTGATTATCAATGGCAGTACATGTTCATTAGATCAATTCACTTGTTGCAGCCATTGCTGCTGACTTGGAAGAAGAGGCTGCCAGTGGTAGTGGTGAGGATGTGGTTTGAAGCAGATAACGTGAGGTGCTGAGTTCCAAGTGATGAGATGCAACCAGCATAAGTAGGCACCAAACGACCTTGACAGCAGTGACTTCTGTGGGGCTCCAAAGCCCCAGGGTCTCTTCTTCAGTGGGGATGGGAGTCACACCCATGGCTATGAGGTTTTTTTTAAATAAGTTTGGCCTGACGGCAGCAATTTGAAGTTATGAATCATTCATAAGATACAGCCTCTCTCTGCAAGGCCCTTTGTGAATGGGCTCTGTCTGAAGAGATAAAATGGTCTTTACTGAATGCTGGTAACTCAGACAGTTCCATCTCATGTGATTGCAAGTCAATTTATCTCACCTCACTTAAGGTAAGAGAAAATCCACATGAAGGGCGGTTAATATTTGACCCTGAAACTTTTTTTTTAAGAGAGTGGTTTTATCTTGTGTCATCTACACTGGGCTGAGAGAATGCATGTTAGGCAGATTGGTTGTTTTTAAACAATGCATTGTTTATAAATACCTTGTAGTGGCAGCACCATTACAGCATTTCAGAAACCTTTGGCCCCCATCTTACCTGCACACCTTTTTGAAAATTGTTTCGGAGAACGCTTCATGCCCCACTGAACCACACAAGCACAGCTCCCGTTGCCTTCAATGGCAGCTGCACGGCAGCATCTGAGAGTTGGATCCAAACCTACGAACTGAGGGGAATTATCTGAGTGTCTTTGACAACTCTTTGTTTTTCTGCAGCTCTTTCTTCTTCTCACTGAGGTGATACCCGTATATAGAACACGGGAACTAAACGCTCCATCCAGAATTGACCATCCAAGCCAGCCCTAGTCCTGCTAATCTATCCAGCAAGGCGAATGTGTGCTGTCAGGATTCCCATTGTCCTTGCACTTGTTTTGCAGGTTCAGGGAGGAAAGTGACTTCCCCATATTCATTTTTCCCTCCATTTCTCCCTACATGTTCAGATTCACAAGAACCTCAACTTGCTTAAAGAGAACTAAAGTAATGAAAACATGGCTCAGATGCATGTAGAAGACATTTTATTACCGCTTCCTGCCTGAGAGCCATGTTTTCTGAACATTGGACAAGTAGTTCTCTTGAACAGGAGTGAAAGTAATTTAAAAATCTTCCCAGTATGGGGCCTGGCTCCAGGACCCCAAAACAGACAGGGCCTCAGGTAGGAGAAGCGGGACCAGGGGCAGCCTCCCTCAGCCAACCCTTCAGGCGCTGCACAGCACATGCAGTCCAGGGCTTGGTTGGATGTTTAAAGGGCCCAGGTCTTTAGCTGCTCCTTCAGTAGCAGAAGCAGTCTGGAGCCCACTGGGACCTTTTAAATTGTTGAGCCCAAGGGCAGGTGGCCCTTTTGTCCCCCCAACAGCAGCTATGGCCCTCTCCTCAGCAGCCCTGAGTGAGGTGTGTGTGGGTGGGGAAGGACAGCAATGTTAAAGCACAGCTGCAGCTGTGTTTTAATGTGGACTGTGTGCAGGCTGGTATTGGTGGTCACATCCTTCCACTCTGCCATAGAGGCTCACTTTCACTTCTGCCCTTGAAGGACCTATCGCTGAGCCTCAGCATTAACATTAATAAATTCAAAGCAATGATTGTGCCTTCTCTTCATTCAAGAAAGAGGTTGAAATCTTGAGGGATGTATTTTCTTCAAATCCCGGGGAACCTCTAATAGGTTGTTAGTGTTGTGTTTTAATCCTTATTGCGATAAATCAGAGCTGGTAATGAATAGGGCAAGAGTTCAGTAGAATATAGAATATTGGGTGTGGGGGTGGGGGTGGATTCTTCCAAAGCATCATTTAGGAACACTGTCTTCCCGAAAAGGTAACATTCAGTTGCCCCGGTTTTCATGTATATTGAAGCTTTAAAAACAAGTACCTGTTGGTCTGTCCACATATTAGTGGTTGTTTCCCCCCTGCTTCTACAGTTAACACAAATGCAAGGAAGATGTTTTCCAAAAACCTCACTCAGAAATTTCCTGGAGCAAGTGTGAAAATACACAGCTGAACTTTCAACAGCAGGCAGTTGTAAGAAGAACTGAGAGGTGGTGCATGGTCCACAAAAACATAGTGTTGGTGTCAAGGGTTGTGGGGAGCGAGTGCTGATAATGGTGGGGAAGGGATGGAGTTCAGGGTGTGCACTGAAGGGAAGAAGGATGTGGAGTCTCCTCAGATTGAGAGGCTCAATTATAATCAAATGGTTTATATTAGTGTCTTAGGAACCCATTCAAGTCCAAGGCCCTTGGTTCTAGGTGCTGCCTAAAAACACAGGACATGTCTACACTACATGGAAGATTGACGGTGCCCCAGTTGACCTTCCAGGGTTCCATTTAGCGGGTGTAGACCTGCTAGATCGAATGCAAAGGGCACTCCTGTCTGCCCCAGTACTCCTACTCCTCACTAGGAGTAAGGGAAGCCTCCTCACGATGGGAAGGATGCGTTTGCTCCCATCGACCTCCCACTGTGTGGATGGAGATTTGAGATATGTTGACTCCAGCTGTACAATTTATGTAGCTAGAGTTGTGTATCTTCCTTCAACCTTCCTATGTAGTGTAGACTGGGACACAGAGACCTGGAGGCCCAGGTTGTGAAAGTCACTGGAAGATGGACACCTAAATACCTTTCAGAATCTGGGCCATAGTGAGCTGACACTTAAAAATGGACATTACAGAGTGAGAGAAAAACACAGTCACAAAGGTGAAATGACTTGCCTAAAATCACCCGTCTGGTCAGTAGCAGACATGGGAACAGGTCCCCAGCTCCAACAAAGCTCCTTGTAATTATCCAAGCTCAAAACTTTAGAGATGTGTCACTGTTATAGATCCCCTAATAGAAAAGCTCCAAGAACCCTGGTGTAGGTTATCAAATCCTGGAAATTTGCTGCCACAGTAAATGTAACACTTCAAGTGATTAGTGCACTTCAGCCATCAAGCTAATTTCTTAGTCCTGGAGCATTGCATATTTGCTCTGTTTAGCATACTACATTAGATGTTTAATTAAAAAGAAGCTCCCAAAGGATTAGCCCATTCCATTTTGACAGCAGAATCTGATTTATAGCAGCTTTTGGCAGGCAATTATAACATGGAGCTGGGGGAGGGGGCTTGAAATGGGTATCTCATGACAGCAACTTAAGAAAATAAAAATCTAATCACCCTTTTGGTTAGGAGAGAAAAATCAAACTGACAAAAAACCTGTTTTCTTCTGGTTTTACTAGCTCAGTAAATTAGTCAGAGAATTAGCATAGATATCATCCAGATTCCTATGGATGTGCTTCTCAGCATGAAATATGCGAGCTGGATAATCAATGTCACTCACCATTTGCAACTATTTTGGAAACACCTGCTTCTCATATGCTCATTAAGAAGCAGTGTGGGGGATTTTAATTTGTATTGTCTCATGTTGCATTAAGCAGGATCAACTGGAGACCATGTAAACCTACGTACATGTTGGGGCAGAGAACAGAGGCTCTCAAAAGCCAGGGTGGAACATACCAACTGGCCTTAGAATAGATGGTTGGTGATTGACCAGAAATGACTCAAGAATCTCACCGAAAGGAAAGAAGAGAGATTCATATGAGAGAAAGAGAGGGTCTCAGCTCACGACAGTCAAAAGCAGCCTAAAGTGGACCTAGCTATATCCCCATCTGAAGCTGGTCAGGAGAGATAGAGACCTGTAAAGTGGGATTAAATTTATTGGCTTCATGGACCAGGATGATGGCAGGAAGTAGGATGGGGGCAGAAGGAGGAAAGTCTGAGATTAGAAAGAGAGCAGAGCTGGAATAGAACAGGTTCATTTACACGAGTTTTTCCTACCAGAGACCTTCACTTCTTCCCACCACAAAACTGTTTCGTGTTTGGGGTTTCCGTGGTAAGCCAGCCATATTCGGCATTTATTGCCTGTCCTAGTTTGTGCTGCTCAGAAGGCTGCAATTGCAAATGAATAGGAACAGAGGATTTGTCATTCAGGATTAATCCAGCAGTTCTTTTAGACTGGCATCATTCCTCTGCCTATGCCCCATGCCTGATGTTTCACAGGGAAGCAAAAAGCTGCCATTCCTAACACACCCTCCCCACCATCCAGGGACTCCTGGAGATGGATTTATACATTACAGATCTTCAAAATAATACAGTATAGCAAATGACTTTCACCGTGTGGTCCCGTAAGTTACTGATGATTTGGGTGCTTTTTGAATTCTGCTCACTCTAGGCACTTGGTCTTCCCACTGAAATCAATCAGAATTCTTTAGCACAAGGGGAGCAAGCAGTAGCTTGTGTGCCGTCAGTGACATATTTTCATTGGCCCCAGGCTCGGTACTAATTTCGATTATTCCTTAATAACGATCTTGATGTTAAACAGGCATCTGTATTATTAGGCCTTTCCTTTCCGCATGTGTGTTTTCTGAACACTCACAGCTGATTAGCAGTAGCAGACATTAATTGAGTCCGCCACCAAATCTGCACATGCAGCTAGGAATTGAACATGGAAAGAGGGATTTAGAGATGCTGTGACGGGCCGGCACCGGCCGGCACTAGGACCGGGGAGGCCGCCACACCGGCCCCGGGGGGAAGGCCGGGTGGAGTTACCCGGACGGCCCCCGGGCGGGACACGACCCCCACCGAGCCCGGCGGGGACAGGAAAGCCGTGGTCGCGGCAAGCGGGGCCGCCGGGCGCACCACGGCAGCAATAGGCTCCCCAAGCCAGGGGCATCGGGACATGACTCCGTCCCCAACGTCCCGGCGGCGGGACGGCAGCAACGCCGGGGGCAGGGCTCCAGAAGACAGCGTGACCCCCGGCGGGAGGTTTAAAAACGACCTCCACGCCAGAGCAAGGGGGAGGACTCCGGGGAGGCGATTCCTCCCCCCCCCCCCTCGCTGGAGACAGGCGGCGGAGGCTCCTCATCGGACTCTGGGAGCAATCCACGGGAGCAACTCCGACCCAGAGGTGAGATCCGGGGCCATGGGACGTGGAACCACGGAGCACGGGGCGGTTAGGAAGCAGCCCGGGGCAGGGCCTTTGTGGCTCCCGTGGGCTGACGCGTTACGGGGTGGGACCCCGTCAGCCAGGTAAGGGTCGTGACCCAAACCTCTAGGGCCCCGGGCTGGGACCCGGTGGAGAGGGTGGGCCCGGGTCCCCCTAGCCACTCCCTCCCCGTGCGGGGATACTCCCCACGCTCCGACAAGGGCAAAGAACCGAGGCGCTAGGAACCAAATCTCTGGGTGCGGACATTGAAGGCTGAAGGGCTCCCAAGGGAGGCATTGGGACAATAAGGGCTCGCAGGGCCCCGTGGCACCTGGGCGGGTGCCGCAGGAGCTCGCGGCCACGGCAAGGACTCGCGGAAAGACTTTGAGGCGGTGGGCTCGCAGGGCTGCGCCCCGAGATTCGGGGCTGCATGCTCGCACCTGGGACAAACCCTCCACACCTGGTGGAAAATGTGGGTACGTGAGGTGTCGGGGGACACCACGCTAATGAGGTACATTGGGAACTAAGACAGAGGTGTACCAACCACAGGAGGAGGAGAGGAAAAGAGGACAGACCACGCAATGGAGCCGAGGCAACTGCTGGACTGGCTGGGGGAAACCCAAAGGCAACAACAGCAGCAGCAGGCGCAACTCTTCCAACAATTAGCTACACAGTTTCAAGACCAGCAGCGACAGCTGGTCCAAGAATCAAGCACACAACAAGAACGCTGGGTCAAGGCCGCGCATCAAGCCGGCCCGATGTCTCCCGCCGGAGGCCCCGAGGGCTCGGGCCTGGGAACACTCCCCCTTCGGCTGACGAAGATGGGCCCCCAGGATGACCCGGAGGCTTTTCTCACCACTTTTGAAAGGGTGGCCACAGCAGCCTGGTGGCCCGAGGACCAGTGGGCGACCCTCCTTGCCCCGTATCTGACTGGACCGGTGCAACTCGCATACCGGGGTTTATCGGTCAAGGACGCTTTGCACTACTTTAAAGTGAAGGAGGTCGTGCTGGAGCAGCTGGGGGTCACCCCAGATACCTGTCGACAATGCTTCTGCCAAGAACGGTTCAGACCCAAGCAGAGACCCCGGGCAGTGGCTCAGCGGCTCCAGGAATGGGCAAGGAAGCGGATCGAGCCCGACCAAAAGACAGCGGGACAAGTGAAGGAATTGGTAGTTCTCGAACAATTTGATAACATCTTGCCCCGGGATGGCCAGAGGTGGGTCAAGAAGCACCAACCGACAATGGTAAATGAGGCGGCGACCCTCATGGAAGCATACATGGCAGCAGGGGAGGGCGAGGACAGATTCCTCAGGACCGCCCGCCAAGGACCCAAGATAGGGGGACCCCGGATGAGCAGAGGGGGCGAAGGAAAGGGGCGAGCCGGAGGGCCCTGGGGTGGCCTGGGAGCCGGACGCAGGTTGGCCCCCGTTTGGCCCGAAAGACCAGCCAAAAGGGTTGGAGCTCTATTATGATTGACAAGGAAGACGATGGGAGTGAGGTAATATCTTTTACTGAACCAACTTCTGTTGCCAAGAGACAACATTGTGACTGACAACGCTTGACTTTTAACTACTTCCATAGCAAATGATCAGTTACATCTTGTTACCTTGATGACTATTTAAAAGGACTTGAGAAATAAGAAATTAATTTAAAAGGCCACCACCGGTTCCCGTTTCTGGAAGCTGCACTCTGAAATTTGGATGGGGAAATATTCCTACCACAGCTTTCCCTTCCAGCATTTGTATAATTATTGTTAAGCATTTTTAACATCTAATGCATCTCCAATAAAATGAGACAGTCACATACTGTGGCTTAATGAAAAGAGCTGAAGAAAATGTACACACTTTTGGTTACCAGGCAGCGGTTTCATAAATGTTTTCCTCCAATGGTCTGTGTTCTCCTTCTCCTCACATTGTCTCCTTCGGTCTAATGCCCATCAAATGCTGAGACCAATGTTTCAAGGCATCTGTGGCGGGTTTGTCCCGGGCACGAGCGTGCAGCCCCGAATCTCGAGGAGCAGCCCTGCGAGCCCACCGCCTCAAAGTCTTTCCACGAGTCCTTGCCGCGGGTGCAAGCTCCTGTGGTGCCACGGGGCCCTGCGAGCCCTTATTGTCCCAGTGCCTCCCTTGGGAGCCCTCCAGCCTTCAATGTCCGCACCCAGCGGTTTGGTTCCTAGCGCCCCGGTCCTTTGCCCTTGTCGGAGCGTGGGGAGTATCCCCGCACGGGGCGGGAGTGGCTAGGGGGACCCGGGCCCACCCTCTCCACCGGGTCCCAGCCCAGGGCCCTAGAGGTTTGGGTCACGACCCTTACCCGGCTGACGGGGTCCCACCCCGTAACGCGTCAGCCCACGGGAGCCACAAAGGCCCTGCCCCGGGCTGCTTCCTAACCGCCCTGTGCTCCGTGGTTCCGCGTCCCATGGCCCCAGATCTCACCTCTGGGTCGGAGTTGCTCCCGTGGATTGCTCTCGGAGTCCGACGAGGAGCCTCTGCCGCCTGTCTCCAGAATCGCCTCCTCCCCCTTGCTCTGGCATGGAGGTCATTTTTAAACCTCCTGCCGGGGATCATGCCGTCTTCTGGAGCCCCGCCCCCGGCGTTGCTGCCGTCCCGCCACCGGGACGTCGGGGACGGAGTCACGTCGTGACGCCCCTGGCTTGGGGCGCCTATTGCTGCTGCGGCGCGCCTGGCGGCCCCGCTTGCCGCAGCTGCAGCTTCCCCATGCCTGCTGGGCTCAGTGGGGGTCATGTCCCGCCCAGGGGCCGTCCGGGTAGCTCTGCCCGGCCTTCCCCCCCGGGGCCGGTGCGGCGGCCTCCCCAGTCCTAGTGTGGGCCGGTGCTGGCCCATCGCACATCTCCCCCCCGGGGTCCTCCGGCACTCCCCTTCATCACTGTCCCACATTCTGGAAAAGAAATCAGCGTTTTGGTGCCTCTTCCCTGGGCGATGGCTTATTTTGAAACTATATGGCTGTAAAGCCAAGTACCACCGCATAACCTGTGCGTTTGTATCCTTCATTGAATTAAGCCATTCTAGGGGGGTGTGATTGGTTATTCGATGGAATTTATTTCCCCATAAGTAATATCTTAAGTATTCTACCTCCCACTTTACGGCCAATGCTTCTTTCTCCACCGTGGCATAATTTTGTTCTCTGGGTAGGAGTTTCTGGCTTGCATATAGGATCGGGTGTTCTGCCCTTCGGTGCTCTTGCGCCAGAACTGCTCCTAGGCCCACCTGGGAGGCGTCTGTGTAAAGAAAAAATAGTTTCTGAAAGTCTGGCTGTGCCAGAACGGGGGCCCTTGACAAACACCCTTTCAATGTCTCAAAGGCCCGTCTGGCCTGCAAGGTCCACTGCACTTGCGTGGGTTTAGAGTTCTTAGTGAGCTCTGTCAGGGGGGCGGCTATTGTAGCAAAGTTCGGGATGAATCTCCGATAATAGCTTCCCAACCCCAGGAATTGTCTCCCCTGTTTCTTCGTTCTAGGGGCAACGTAATTCTCCAGAGCTTGTACCTTGCTTGCCAGAGGTTTCAGCTTTCCCCCTCCCACCGTGTATCCCAGATACGATACCTTGGCCTTGGCGAAATGACAGTTCTTGGGGTTCGCCATTAGGCCCGCCTTTTCCAAAGCCGTCAACGCAGATTCAACATGGTGTAGGTGTTCTTCCCAGCTGCAGCTATAGATGACGATGTCGTCTATATAGGCCACGGCGAAGGTCTGCTACGGGGTTAACAGCTGGTCCATTACCCTCTGGAACGTGGCTGCCACTCCATGAAGACTGAAGGGCATCGTTTTAAATTGAAAGAGGTCGAATGGGGTGGAAAATGCCGTCTTCTCCCTGGCTCCGGGTTCCAGGGGAATTTGCCAGTATCCCTTCGTCAAGTCCAGAGTGGACAGGTACTTGGCGTGCCCCAACCTCTCTAGGAGCTCATCCACTCAGGGCATGGGATACACGTCGAACCGCGATAGGGCGTTGACCCGTCGGAAGTCTATGCAGAACCTGGTTGTTCCATCTGATTTTGGGACTAGGACAATCGGACTTTGCCATTTGCTGCGGGACTCCTCAATCACATCCTACTGCCACATCAAAGTATTTCCTCCCAGACTGTCTTCCACATCTTACGGGGTAAGGGTCGGAGGGGTTCCCAGATGGTCTTACCGGCCTCGGTGATGATTCGGTGGCAGCCCAACAACGTGCGGCCTGGCCTGGCTGTGAGCACGGTCCTGTATCGGGACAACAAGTCTTGGAGTTGCTGCTGTTGAAGAGTTGTTAAATCCGTGTTCAGGTTGGCCTCTGCTTCTTCTTGGCAGTCGCCACCCCAGGGTCCTAGGTCGTCTTCCGTAGGTACTGGCGTTGCTAACAGGCCCTCCATGGTGGTCCACTTTTTTAGGAGGTTCACGTGAAATATTTGTTTATCCCTCCTTCGCCCAGACAGGCGGATTTCATAGTCCACGGCCCTGACCCGCCGGACCACTTCATAGGGTCCCTGCCACTGGGCTGTTAGTTTGGACCCTGGCATGGGAAGGAGTAACAGCACTCGGTCTCCTGGCTGAAATTCCCGGAGCCGCGCCGTCCGGTCGTAGTATCTCTTCTGGCGTTCCTGGCCGCGCTCCAGGTTCGCCCGGACGTACTCACCCACCCGCTTCAGCTTCCTCCATAGCTGCAAAATATATTGGGCGGTCCCTTGACAGACCGTGGCCTGTTCTTCCCAATCCTCCTTCAGAATGTCGAGGATCCCTCAAGGTTGCCGGCCTTACAGCAGTTCAAATGGTGAGAACCCCGTCATGGCTTGTGGGACCTCGCGAACTGCAAATAAGAGAGCAGGGAGCAGGTCCTCCCAGCCTCGAGGGTTCTCCCACACGAACCTGCGGAGCATCTCTTTCAGTGTCTTGTTGAAGCGCTCCACCAACCCGTCGGGGTCCAGATTCTGATCTGAGTTATGCTAATGTAAATGTAGTAGAACGATTCTGCATTTACACAGATCTGGATTTCTTCTATGCTCATATCGAGGAAAAAATCTGAGAACCTGCAGCATGTTTGCAACTAGATATAATCAATTTTAATGGCATATATATGAGCCCTATTTGCCCGAATTTCAAATTGAAGCTTAAATACTACCAGATGTGATAGATAGATAGATAGATAGATGATATTTTCATGAGTTGGTTGTCTGCCATCTTGTTTCAGCTTTTTGCTCATCATATCCCTCTCAGATGTTCACTGTTGCCTGCCAAAAGTTCCATTCCCACACTGACAGGACCCTAATCTTCAAGATGCTTACAGACAGGGAACTTTCATAGACAGAAAGGCAAGGGGAGGGATACTGCATAGCTGACACTTTATTTCTTTGCAGCCCCCTTCTGGTGTCTTATTTGTTTTTGTATGTACAGCAGAGGGGAACATCTGGCCCAGAGTTTGCAGTTGGTTTGATCTGTTCCCTGAACTGCCTTCCAGAGCTGTCACATAGTGTAGAATGCCAGATTACATGGGAAGGAGAGAAATGGTTTGAATACAATATTACACTGACCTGGAATGACACTAGCTTCAAACAAAAAATTGCCCTGTGCATGGAATAGCTGATATTTAGGTCCTTTATAGCGAGATGCTCAATAAACCATCTTTTAAGAACTGGCTGTGTCAGCCAGATTTTAATACTAACATTTGCCTCAAACCATTTATAAAGGACATCCTGTGTTCATAGCTCTCCGTGCCAAAATTGCAAACTGAAAATTGATATATTTTAAAATTAAGGTGAAGAGAAAATCAAATGCTTTCTAATGTGCTTTATGGTATGAAAACACCTTTGCTCTTAACTAAATTATGTGACTGGGATTTGTATTTGTATTCTGTTTCCATTTGTTATTCTTTCCATTAAAGTTAAGTACATTGCAATCCCCATTCAGTAGGTGTTTCATGGTTGTTGTTGGATTAGGAGAATAGGGGTCAAATCCTTTGCTGGTGTCAATTGTCAGAGTTCTGAAGATGTCATTGCCATGGAGCTATGACAATTTACATCAGTCAAGGATCTTTCTCGTAGTCTACTAGGATATTTTTAAACTGTTGGCCCTTGGACTTTAGAAGTTGCTTGCTTACTTTATTTTTGAATTCTTAAAATTAAAGACATTCCAAAAAGTTTACTATTCTTGAACCATGTCTACACCAGGAAGTTATTTCAAAATAACTCAATTCGAACTAATAACTCCCAAAATAACAAAATCAAAATAGCGTGTCCCTACTACGGGGGAGCCTCAAAATTAGTCTGAGGCAGGCTCCCTTATTATGGATGTGCTACCTCGAATTACAGCCCCAGAAAGCACTGGGGAATAATTGCTTCAAATTATTCTGAGGAGTAGTTATTTCGAAATAGCATCAGCAGAGTGTCCATGCTACCGTTATTTCGAAATAAGTGTTATTCCCTGAGGAAAGCAGGAGTACAGATTTTGAAATAACCAGACTGTTATTTTGAAATAATGGGTTTGGTAGTGTGGAGGTTAGGGTAAGGGGGGTTATTTCAAAATAACTCCCTGGTGTAGACCAGGGCTTGGTTACTGAAATATTGTGGGATGCAAGTGTGTAAAGGGATGGTCCGGTAGAGAACAGGGGAGTATGCTCTCATTCCATAAGTTCAGGGTGGGGAGTAAATTGTAGTGTTCATCTTGCTGAATGGTTAATTTAGTTGTGCTTAGGCTTAGCAAGGTTGCTGCTGGTCGTCTGTTATTAGCATAGTTTGTCTTGCACTAATTGTGACTTTGACCCATTAGCAACAACTAGTCTGGGGGTTTCAATGGAGTTTGAGCACCCTACCCTCTCTGGTGCATTTGAGGCTAGAAGCACAGTGTAAGCACCTCTTGTACACTAAAAGAAACCAAAATAAATCAACATGAGCGAACATCTCCACCTTCCAATATCCTTGTCAGCAGCCTTTGAACATCCCCTGGTTTTGCTCACTCACAAACTGACTTCACTTGTTCAACCCCGGCATTTTCTTCATCAGTCCAAGTGAGGTACCTTCTGTGTGAGGCATTTTCACATTAAACTCTCTGCCTGTAGAATTAGATTTTTTTTTTTCTATTCAGATCTGGATCCTGCAGCCTCTCTTCAGGCAAATACTTGTTAAAGTCACTGACATTGTCAGGTTAAAATGTATAAACATGTTTTGATTTAGCTTTATAGCAATGTGATATCTACTGGCTACATGCACTGTGCTTTGCGCCTTGGGGTGTCTTGAATAGGATTGATTGAAAGCCCAAAACAAAGACTTTCATACCCACTCTCCACAATCTCATTCATCTGGAGATAATGAAGCAGCAGTGCCATTTTTTTTTCTGAACATCTTTTTCATTTTTCATCTCTTTTGGATAACTGTAAGGTTCTCAGTATGGAATCATAGTTTCCTTCGAGGGCCTAGATTTCAATTCCAGAACTCTGTATTGTACCTCAAGGTAGAACACTTAATTATCAATTTCCACTCCATATAAATACTAAATGTAGACCACAAATATGTCATATCACATCATAAAAATAGCATTATCTGTTCATCTGATGTTTTCAATGGGAGCTTGTTAAGCAACAATGGCTAGAGAGAGATGGAATTTTACCTCCTGCAAGTTCTATCTAAGCAACAAGCAGCCATTTCCTTAACATAAAATACCAGCCATGATGCTTTTTATCTCTTATTTACTATCTGTTAACAATTGGAAGACTAACTACAAGTCAGCAAAGGGATATCAGTACCCACTCTACTTTTATGCCACTACATATATAGTCTTGCTGCATGTGGTTCTTAAAGAATCCAGTTCCATTTACTAGTCATCTACATTAAGCATTTGTCACATGTGACAGGGCGCCTGCCCTGCACTGGCCCTTTAAGGCCAAGACTCAGGCCCTGAGCTGGGGCTGAGAACAGAGAGGCCAGCTGAAGCCATTAGGGCTAGTGAGAGCCCAGCTGGCAGCTATCTAGTGAAGCACAGTTGGCTTGAAGAGGCCAGCTGAAGCCATTAGCTGCCAGCTGGGCTCTCACTAGCCCTATATAGAGAAGCACAATTTGCTAAGGAGGGGGAGTGAAGGGTGGAAGGCCGAGGAAGCAGGGGCTCCCAGGAGGAAGGGCAGCTGGGGATAGCCAGCTAGGGCTGGGAGAGGGCCAGCCAAGACGCTCCCTGGCTAGGGGCAGGAGGTAAGGCACAGGCTTTGGAGGCAGATTACAATGCAGCCTAGGTAAGCGGGGCAGTAGAGATAACCCCAATGCCAATGATGAGCAACCCGTACAGACTGTAACTTGCCCTGAGAGGGGCTAGATGAGGACAGTCAGGGGGCATTGAGGCACGGGGGGTGGGGGGGAGCGTGCACCCTGACATCACACTTGATGGAATGGTATTTTGTAATAACCACATGTGTCAAGAGTATAAATTTAGAAGTAACCTACTCCAACAGTTACATGTAGTAGTAGCTTACTCCCTGAGTTGAGTAAATACCAAGTACATTTTACACAATCAATACTGAAATTACTTTGTAGCATTTATCAGAAAAGAAAGCTAATTTTAAAGTAAACACAATATAGTTAATGTACCAGGATTCTAAAAATATAAAACTAAAGTGGCTAAGTGCTATGCGACAGATATTCCAGTTAGTTGTGGAACAAAAAAAATCGACTTTTCTTGCCAAGAAAGGGAACGTCTTTCTTATTGACAGAAATTTACTCTTGTTAAATGGAATTCAACCTGCCAGACATGAAAAGCACTGATTAACTGATAGGATTCCAAGTATATGAGTGGGGCTACACAGAATGTAATTTCACCCACTATGTTATAATGTAGCCATGTTGGCTCCTTGTAATGCATTAACATGGCTATGTAAGAAGGCAACTTCCGGCACTATACATCTTCGAATGTCAATCAGGACCAAATGGCAGCCTGTCAAAAGAAACAAAAAAAGAGGAGGAGCGAGGGGGGTGAAAGAATGAATAACGGACAGCAGTGTCGCTAAGTGGTTTGCTGCCACTGACTCTAACCACAAAGTCAGGCAAATAAGCATGTCCAATGCTGCCAGCTGTGCCACCTAGATGAACAATGGCATTGAACAATCGCCAGGCATCCCCACACACTGTGCAATGGAATAATACATCAGCACAGGGTCGAACACTTCAGGCAGCAGCAAACTTGTATCACTTTATTCTACTCTTTAAAACTGAGACCGGCCAGGTTCTATCGACAGGAGCAGGAATGATTGTAGAGCCCATGGCCTGCTGCAACTGGATAGAGCCGGAGCTCTCATCACATCAGTGAGACCTGGGATGTACCAATCACTGGTCTGGAACATTGAGCATGTCTTGGTTCCATTGATGGTAATGGAAAAACCAGTTAAAGCAGAATGGTAGGCTCAGCATCAAGGGGACCACACACCGTACTGGGCCAACACATATATCTACATGGAAACTTATCACCAGACCCTCCTACCCTTACACCCATAGTTGCTCGGGGAACTTGCAGAGTACGATACTACTCTGCATGAATGGATGTGACAGAAACTAGCCTTTAGGCTCCATCCTGAGTAGTTGAGCAATGTAAGTCATCGGACCAAAGAGAAGACTTGGTTTCCTCCTATGCTCCTCTCTTGCTCTAGTTTGGAAAAATAATTTGCTGTAGATCTTGAAGGAATTCAGGTGTTACTTATTTCCCACCTTGCCGCTGGCCAGCTACTCTAACCAGCAAGTAGGGGCCTGGCAGAACTGAGCCAATGTTGCGCATGCTCCCTATGACTGCCCTTATGTCATTGTTCGGAGCAGGCTCTAGAGTGCACGGGCGGCATTCTGTGTTGGCACTGGACCCAGGATCCAGATAGATTGAGAGAGGAGGAGAAGGAGCTATTCCCCTATATCACACTCAAATGAGTAGGAAAAGGGCACAGCTGAGCCATTACAAAGGCAAATCAAATACAGCTTGTATAAATGGCACGTGTAGAGGGGGCCTCATGCCTATGTCAGTCACTAGGGCTGAAAGAGCAAGGCTCAAATTGCTGACTTACCCTTATGATATGTTCAGAAGTCAGGGTACGTCTACACTACAGCACTATTTCGAATTAACTTATTTTGAAATAGTTAATTTGAATTAAGCTAATTCGAAATAACGCATCTAGACACAAAAACTAATTCGAAATAGCGTTTTTCTAATTCAAAATAGCACGTCCACATTGAGTGGACCCTGAATCGAAGGCAAGGCTGGCCGGAACCAGTGCCAGCAGGGCATCAGGGTCGGATTTAGTGTGTGGGGCTGCTGCTTCAGGCTATCCGAGGTCTGTGCTTAAAGGGACCCGACCCCCCATCCCGGACAGACAGTTCTCAGGTTTCTCTGCTTGCTGGTCCACCTCGCTGAGGGACAGCAAAGCATTTGTTTCTTGGAGTGCTCTGCTTGCCCTCACTCGGGACACCACGGCACTCTGCAACATGGAACCAGACCTGCCCCTGGGCACTCTGCTGCATCTCGTGGACATGTTGCCAGCAGCCTGTCTGCACTGTCTGCAGGCTGCCATCCGGGAGGACCATTGAGGAGCTGTCAGGATCCAGGGGGCCCTGCGGGAGAGCTTCCACCCTGAGGAGCGCTAACAGTCTCTCCGGTCTGCCCCACAGGGGGCTTGTGCCCCATTCCTCCCTCTCGTCCTTCCACTTACCCTTCCCTAGCCCCCCTTCCTGATGTCAAATAAAATACACGTATTTTCAAAAATAGAAACTGTCTTTATTTAACACAACTGGGGTGGACTGGGGAAAGGAGGCGGGAGAGGGCAGGATAGAGGGTGGGAGAATGGAGGGGGAAAACTGGGAGGAGGGAGCTGGAAAGGGGAAGCAAGGGGAAGAAGGAGGAGGGGAAGCTCAGGACTCATGGATGGGGGTCTCGCCAGGCCACATGTCTCCCAGCATGGTGGGTGCGGGGGCCTCGGCGTCCCCGGGGGGATGGGGAGGAGGGTGTGGAGGTTGAAGTGGGGGGTGTGGAGGTTGAGGAAGAAGAGGTGGGAGGGGGGCAGAAGTGGGAGGGGGAACAGTAGCTGGGGGAGCAGCAAGTGCAGGACCGGCACGGGGCAGTACGCTCTGCACCAGGGCCTGCAGATGGTGACAGATGGCACGACCCTGGGCAAGCAGCTCCCACCAGAACTCCCGTTCTTCCTGTGCCTGCTGCTCCATGATGGGGGTCTGGTCTCACAGGGCCGCCAGGTGTCGCTCGTGGTACCCCTGCAGTGTTGGGGAAGATGTCCCCTGCCTCTGTGTAGAGGGGGCGTGTGAAGGGAGAGCGTCCTGCTGGGTCCCGCCCCGGGGTCGGGAGCGTGTCAGGTCTCTTCACACACGCGTGTGCCTATTGGGCCACAGCCCCTGGGTGTCACGCAGCTGGAGCCACCTTCCCAAGGATGGCATGGCATGTGCTCACACGTGCACAGGTGGCTGCATGATCCGTGGGAGGCATGGCCCACGCGCACAGTCCCTGGTCTCCCCCCCCCCCGTCTCCCCACCCCCCCCCCCCCCGGGTAGGGGACAGTGCTGGCACTTACCTCGTATGGTCTCTCCGGACGACCCTGCCGACTCTGGTGCCGGGACAGCTGGTGGTGGCCCCTCTGCTGCGCCTGGGTCAGGGCCCTCAGCTACCAGGATGGCGCAGACCACCCCGCCCCCCAGGATTCGGTCAAGGGCAGGGAAGTAGGGGCAGGTGTCAGCCCCTGCTGCGGCGCCGCCCCTGGTGGCCCTGGCGTACGCTTGCCGCAACTCTTTAATTTTGGGGTGCACCTGCTCCTAGGTTCGCCTGTGGCCTTTCCTGGCCATGGTGGCCGCTATGTGGCCGTAGATGGCCACGTTCCTCCGCCTAGTGCGGAGATCATGGACGTTGGGGGCTTCCCCCCAAACCTCAAGGAGGTTCATGATCTCCTCACTAGTCCATGAGGGCGCGCGCTGTCTACGGCCCCTGGCTGGCCCCTGGGTGCTGGGGGACTGGGCGGGGGATGGCTGACTGCCACTGGATGGCATTGTGTGGCCACTGGGTGAGGGGCTGCGGCTGCTGGCAGGCCTGGCTCTTGCATGTGCCCAGTGGCCAGACTCTACCCCTTTAAGGGCCCCAGGGCTGGGGGAGAGGAGAGGAGTTGAGTTTTCCTGGTTGTGCCCAGAGTGGCCACCAGGGGAAACTGGGAAGGACTGGAGGCCCCCTAATTCAAAATAAGTGTCTACACAGCACTTATTTCGAATTAGCTATTTCGAATTTGGTGTTATTCCTCGTAGAATGAGGTTTACCAAATTCGAAATAAGTGCGCCACTATTTCGAATTTATTTCGAAATAGCGGTTTGGCTGTGTAGATACTATTGAAGTTAATTCAAAATGACTGCTGTTATTTCAAATTAACTTTGTAGTGTAGACATACCCTCACAGAACAAAATCGGCCAGCAAGTTAGGTGCAAGCATTATCCAACTCTCCTCGCTATCCAGACTCATTGCAGTAGCTGGGTGTAATTGCTGACCAGTGGCTGAAGAATATAGCATGATTTTCTGTGCAACTGCCATGCATTTTATTAATCTTCCCAGTAAGCTGACAACTAACATGTATCTAGAACCGACTGTCTTAAGGCAGAAGCTATACACCACATTTGCTCCTTTCCCCTGGGTTAAACTAAGACTGTGGCAGGCTATGTGTGCTGATCTGTAAGCACATTTTTCATCATTTGCATAATACAGACACCCGTTCCTCTGCAAATTGCTAAATGTTCTACACCATAAAGGCAGCTTTATCCTCCCATGCCATCTATGCGAATAAGAGTTATTCAGTTGCTAAAAGGAAGGCGAAATATATTGTGTTTACATCACCATTGAAATATGGATCAATGAGCATCATGATCTGGTCATATATCAGTGACGACCCTCTAGACAAGTTCTAGATACAAAAATCTCTGACACGGCTAAGATGATTACAGTGCACTAGAGAAAACTGTTGAATACTCAGTACTAAGTCATGTTTTATTAACTTCCATTTATTTCACTGGGTTTTAATAAATAATATAAAGCTAGGTTAAGCCTGTCTGCATTAAGGTTTGTTTGTGTTCTGTTCACTGCGAAATTGCACAATGGCCCATTCACCCATTGGCATAGGCACAAAATCCCTGTTAGCTTGAGAGTGGTTACATTTGCTCTGGAGAAGACCAGATCCCTTAATTGCATTTATATTTTCCCATGATTATTATTTGTCTGAACTTATGACCTTGGGGAAGGAGGTGGTGGGTTCCTGCCCAATCATGTGCTTGATAGCCTGTTTTCATTTTTAAATTGAGGGACAAAGCAAAATGTGACCCAAGTATGTAACCAATAATGTGATTTCTGCCTCAGTCTGCAGACAGATTCCAGAAGAGTGGGGTGCTGCAGACACCAGGTGAAAGAAGCCACCTGGCCCAACACCCATTAACAGAGCAGACTGAGCTACAA
Organism: Pelochelys cantorii; assembly: GCA_032595735.1. NCBI lineage: Eukaryota > Metazoa > Chordata > Testudines > Trionychidae > Pelochelys > Pelochelys cantorii. The sequence goes on from CM064340.1 coordinate 37,428,766, forward strand.
TGCTTGGAGAAGGGGGAGGAGAGGAGATAGGATAACTGGGTAGGTGGAATTTGATGGATTGTTGGGCTCAGTTCCTCCCCTATATTCTGTTGGCTTCACAGATCAAGTTGTGGGGAGGGAAATGGCAGTGTCTACTCAGGGTCACCTACTGATGGTGCCAAAGTGAGAAGTCAATTAAGTGAAGCCATGTATTCACATGTAAATATTGGTGACATCATAGCAGAATTTGTGGAAGCTTTCATGATCCAGCAGTGGATCTTCCCGTGATCTGCCATGCATCATCCATCCATCACCCTTGTAGATATCCCCTACTACAATGATCCTCCACCACTGCTTCAATAATACATTTCTCAAGATTACTTCTGTCTCTCTATCAAATGTGATGATACTACAAAAGACGGTGTGTCAAGGCTGTTCCCTACTCTGGTACTTTGAGTGTAGAAGGTGGGGACTTGCAAGAGACTTTAAATACCCTGCCACTAATGGCTTCTGCTTACAAATCTCCCCACGGTCAAAGATTCCACCACCCAATTGCAAAAACGCCTTGGAAAACCCACAAAGATGAACTTGGGATTTTTTTCCTGGGAGGGTACCCTCAAGCTCTTTAACCCTTCCTCTGAAGAGAGCTTGAAAACAAACTGTAAGCCTGGCAGTTTTAAGCATGTGCACACAGAACCTCTTGCCTTTTAGGGCACAGGAATCAGATCATAGTCTTAAAAATGTGATTTTATTAACAAAACAAAGAAGACCAACTTGATAAAGCATTACTTTACTAGGTTGCTAGGTGTTACAGAACAACTGAAAAAGGTAAGACTAAAACCACAGAGAATTGCTTCCCTGGCATTCAGTTTAAAATTTACAGTTTACTGGGGGGGGAGAAGTACGTTAGCTCAGCACAGAGGAGTTCAACCAAACACAAAATTCAAGAAAATAACCTGATTGCATGTAACTAAACATTCCCCGTTCTACTTACATCTCAGTTGTTCCAAGGTTTAGTCTTTCCCTAGGCCTGGTTATTGCTCAAAATCCCATGCCTTGTTCTTGGCTTAACTCATGTCTGTATGTCTCCTCTGATCACACAAAGACTGCAGCAGGCAGATCACTGCTTTTCCATTCAAATACTCACACTCTCTTTTCACTGGCTCTCCTGGCTTCCTGCCAACACTTCCTGGACACTGTCTAGGATCCACTGTCTCTGAGTTTAACCCTTACAGGCTATTTAGTTAACTGAATGGCTGGAGCTTCAGGGGATAGCCCAGTTAGCTTGATGGAGCTCATGATACCATCTAGATATTTCTTTAGTCTATAAAGTGCTACCAGACCATTTGTTGAATGGCTGGAGAGTACCACAATGATGGCTTCAATTTGAGGCCAATCTGTTACAATTAGGAAACCACTGAGGATTGGAAATCAGCACTTTCCTACAGCTCTGTTCGCCATTTCTAGCTACTCGATTCAGCGATTATGCAGGACTAGGTATTACTACACTGCGTGTGATTGTTACTGAGAGCCACCCACCCATTAGCTAGGGGGTAGATGTAGGAACATTCATCTTGCTAGTCAAACCTTGATTAGACACCCTGATTGGCAGCTTTGTTTTATAATCTCTTAGCGCCATTAAACATGTTTTGGCAGCTTTGTAGGCTTATTTTAGGGCTTCCCAGTGTCTGGCTTGTTCTATTTAAGTATTTGTCAGATTGCAGTTAGTTAGTTTGGTCTACAGTGGTGATTGCAAACACCTACTCTGAATTAGACACACAGTGGGTAGCAAATGATCCTCGTGAAATGCAGGCTATAAATGAGCTGGCAAAATATGTAGCATTCTGGGCATCCTCATATTTATTCAACCCAGGACATGTGTTCAGCTACAGAGCATGGGATTTTCAAAAGTGCTCAGTGTTGGCCCATCTTGGTCCCCACTGTCTTCCATTGAATGTAGTGGTCAGGGCTGAGTTCTGTTTAAATTCCCCCCACGCTCAAGATATTCATCATTTATGACAATAACTTCCATATCAGGAATCAGCAAGAGCCTGTCCTTTAAAACTCGTATTTAATTAAATCAGTGGGAAAGAGGATTAAGAAGACCATATCTAATTTAGGTTTCCTTATGTAAGTTCATACTGTCTTGGTGTAGCTGGCCAAAACTCACAATAAGTATCACAAATTACTTGTCAGATGAAGATAATATACACCATCCTGCTCTCATCCTTCATGAGAATACATGGAGGTGACCACATCCATAATTACAGAAGATTTAAACCAAGGGTGGAGAACTTAAGGCCCGGGGGCCAGGCAGCTCCTGAGTTGCCTGGATCCAGCTCCCGAAGCTTAGGGCCTCCCCCAGTATTGGGGATCCTGTGCTGACACTCCAGGCGCCCCTCCTTCCACTACCTCCCCACAGTCCCCAGATGATTTTTCTGTGGGTCAGTGGCCTCCAACCCCAAAAAGGTTCCCGACCCCTTCTTTAAACATTCAGTTGGTTGGTCACCTTGACTTCTTTATACTGCTGGACTAGTGGGAATAAATTGCAGGTGGATGGCTGGGATTGCATAACAAGGGGAGGCCAAGGATAGGTGGGAAACGATCTTATAGACTCAATGGTGTAGCTGTTAATTCCTTTGGCTATCCCACCCAGAATTCCTTTCTCTACCTGGTGCAACACTGCTGGTGCCGGAGTGCCAATCTCCCACCATCTTACAGCTCTTGTTTTCTGTAACTCCTCTGATGGAAGGAAGGAGGGAACATTGGAAAGTGAAAGGAATGAGTCTCCAAGCCCTATTCTGTTTGATGAAGAACGTGCCTTGTGTAATGGGGGAAAATGGTATTCACCACCATTCTTCTGCACCTTCTCCCTCCTTCCTGAGCCACGTGAGTGGATGGCATGCAGAGGGCTTTGTGGCACTATGAGAACATCCTAAACAGCTGTTTTCCCTTTCATACAACTCTCTCCAGCTTTTTCTTGTGCTGTGGCTACTTTGGCAAGCTGCATAGCACCTGATCTGGTGCCCACTGGAGTGAATGGGAGTTTCTCCATTGACTTCACTGTGTATGGGACTCAGTGGATTTGTCTATACCAGGGGAGGCCAATCCATTCTGGGCAAAGAGCCAAGAAATCAGTGGATCCAGTGCAAAGAGCCGGGGCAAAGTTGTTGGGGAAAAAAAAAGGACTGCCCCTTTTCCCCTTTTAAAAGGTGCCCCCAGTTGCGTTTGTTTGAGCAAAAAAAAAAAAAAAAAAACAAAAAAAAAAACAACTGCCCCTTTCAGAAAACACATTTAGAGGCTTTTTGGCTACATCAGGCTTCCACTGGCTGACACCATCTTTAATTCTCCATCTTTAATGGCCGCACCGACGGCTCCCCTGCCCAGGAGAGCACAGGGAACCGGGAGGATAGGGCCATTTTTGAGAGCGCGGGGGCGGCTTTACAAGACATAGGGTGGGGGGGAGGGGGCTTGGGTTCAAATCTGAATCAGAGTCAAGGTTTAATGTGTAGTGTAGATATACCCATGTGGTCCAAGATAACTTAGGAAACAGAAATCTTTTTTTTTAATGGACAATTCTTTGGATTCTTCTGGTAGGTCAGTAGGTGGTTCCATCTGCAATAAGGAGAGAGCTTGCATTGTATTAGCCAGGCATCAGACAGCCTTGTTGAAATGTTTCATCTGCAGTTGTTTTTCCAGATACCAAAATCCATCAGTAATTAACATGGCCCTTTATTAAGGAGCTTGTGGTCATGTCTCTCCTGGGCTGAGCAATGAAGCATCTGTAACATTTAACACAGTAGCCTGACATTTAAATGTCAATTGAAAAGTGTTTGCTAGTGTGTGTAAAGCTCTCCAGAGATCAGCCATTTTTTTCGCAAACACTTTGCGATTTCTGAAGAAATGTCAGGTGTTCACCACAGTTCTATTCCCACAAAGATTGAGTGCCCAGGGTCTATGTGGCTTTGGGGCTGGGAGTAGTATGGTGAGCCCTTTATCTCCTGAGCATTGTTCCAGTGACAGAGAGCGACATCCGCTCTCTCTTTTGTGGCTTGTGAAAAAAGGAGTCTTCTGGTGGCCATCCAATTCCTACTGATCAGTTATCCCCACCCAAAGACCATCCTCACAGCTGGTGCGGCCTGGCACCCTCGTTGGCAATTTCAACTGAGAAGCTTAAGGCCTGAATGGGCGGTGGAGATAGACATTCCAGAGATGGTTCCTCTGAGGCAGGTCTGTGGGCTGCTGGAAGGGCGATATGGGGGAATCTGCTCTGGTGGCTGTTCTCAGGAGCAGTGTTCCCCCTAAGATTTTCCATCCATGAGCAGAGTGAGTTTTATCTTGTGCACCAATATTGAGGTCGTGTGCGCTTGTTCTGACATGTGCCACCGTGGTACCCACTGGTTTCTAACACATTAGGGCTGCATGATTTTCCGCAAATGCTTTTAACGGAAAACTTTTTCCGTTAAAAGATTTGCGGAAAAGAGCATCTAGATTGGCATGGACGCTTTTGCGCAAAAGCACTTTTTGCGGAAAAGCGTCCGTGCCACTCTAGACGCGGTTTTGCGCAAGAAAGCCCCGATCGCCATTTTCGCCATCGGGGCTTTTTTGCACAAAACGGTTCTCAGCTGTCTACACTGGCCCTCTTGCGCAAAAGCATTTGCGCAAGAGGGCTTTTTCCCAAACGGGAGAGTCATTGTATTTGTGCAAGAACACTGACGATCATACATGAGATCATCAGTGTTCTTGCGCAAATTCAAGCAGCCAGTCTAGACAGCTGGCAAGTTTTTCTGCAAAAGCAGCCACTTTTGTGGAAAAAGTTGCCAGTCTAGACACAGCCTGTGTGTGTGTGTGTGTGTGTTTGTTTTACGGAAGAAAGAGTACTGAAACAGCCCTTTCCCAGTCACAAAGAATAAAAAGAGCTGTTAAATCAGAACTATCACCCAAGCATCCTTATTATTATGGCTGTCCCTAAGTGCCAATGTATTGTATCATGCCATCACTTACAGATAAGGTTAGAAAACATCACACCCTCCCCCCCCACACACACACCTGCAAAGTGTGAACAGTAAGCTGTTTTTCTTAAAGACCGGTGCTGCGCTGCTACACAATACCAGTAATAAACGGTGGCAGAAATGGTTTCCTTGGCAAAGAGCAATTGCTGCTGTTCTCAAGGTTAACAGAAATGAAAATCTGTATTGTTATCTCCTAGAGCCTCCTACAGTCTAATACTCTAACTCCCATTCGTGACTCCTCCAGCTGATTGAATTTTCATACCATTGTAATTCTTGCAAAGACAAATTCCAGTTTCAAGTTTTTCAATTACTGCTCCTAATGCCTGCTATTCTCTGGTTATGACCGTTACAAATCAAGCAGGCACCACCCCCAGCCATGGGCTCTGGCCCCTGCCGCCTGAGCAGCTGCCACCCGCCCCGCCACAGGGCCACCCTAGCAACTGCCACCTCCTACCGCGTGGCCCCAGCAGCCGTCATAGCTGGAAATGGGGCTGGTGAGGCTGCCACAGCCTTGCCTCATGCACCCCGGCTCCAGCTGGAGCAAAGTGGCAGCCACACACGGCCCGTTCTGGTGAGGCTGTCCCAGCTGGCCACCCCCACCCATCTAGTGCACCACCTCCCCGGCCTCTCAGCCCGCCCACCTCGTGCGCCCCGCTCCCGCCGAAGCAAAAGGACAGCTGCGCCCCGCCGCCACCCCTCACCTTCCATTCCAGCGGGAAGGTGAGCAGTGAGAGCTACTGCGCAGCTCTGAAAATGAGGTGGACGGACCTAAAATGTTTAGTGTGAGGCCACGCAGGCGCATAGCTTAGAGGGAGAGGCGCACTGCTCAGGAGGGGAGAAATTTCCCCTCTGCTGGACCCCTGTGAATGGCTGAACTTTACCCTCCAGGAACAGAGTCCAAAGTTCTTGTGAGCTGTGTCCAGCACCTCTTATGAGCATGGCACTTCATTTTAAAACTTGAGATTGCTGTTGGCAAAAACTCCTTGGGCTCTCTCCCCTATTAAGAGTTGTGGCCCATAAATGGAATTCTGAGGGCAGCTCCAGCCAAGACCTGTACTCCTCCCAGTCATGAGGAGTAAGGGAAGCCAACGGGAGCATTTGCGCCAATTGGTCTCCTGGTGCGTGGACGCCACCACGCTCAGCGTAAGGTAAGCCGACTCCGGCTAGGTATTCTACGTAACTGGAGTTGTGTACCTTAACCCGACATTCCAGGTCTCGTGTCGAGCTGGCCTGAAAACAAACATGAAATTGTATCAAGTGCATAACTGGGAATTTCGTACACACAAAGTCATCTCTTTAGCAAAAATTCAGATTAAGAGGTCAAAGCCAAGGAAACAAGTCTATCAAGCGTCCTTAAAATCATCCTGAGTTATCATGAAAAATGCATCAGCTCATTCACTGTTATATTAAGGCTTAGATTACCAAGGTGGATATATTTCTTGTGCTCTTGCAGCCTGACTGGCGTATCATTTTAATTACACTTTGCTTTTATATTTTCAGGCCTGGACAGAAGTTATGAAACAGAGCAGTTGTACGACTAGGGATAGACTCTAGGGGTGCGTCTTCACAGCAGCACTATTTTGCCTTCTATAGAAGGCTTCTCTGACAACTCCCAAGGAGCTAAGGCCATACAGAGGCTGTGATTGTGTTATGCCCTCAGTGACTATTCCTGTTTTAAGAAAGTCCCAGGAGAGTCATCCACTGATACCCCTGCTCCTACGGAGACACAAACTCAGCATAGACAGGCCAGCTTTGACTTTCTAATCATTCTCTAGGATCTGTGGAATTTGCAGATAAACTTGTCACCTGTTGCAGTATGTGAGTGTGAATAGTTCCCCCCGCCCCTTATTTAGCCTTCTTGCATGAGACTTCTGCCAGAAGGGGGCAATCAGGTAGTGTGGTGTGTCTAATGTTCAACAATTATCATCTGTAAAGGCTGCTCTGGATTGCAGTAATCCCAGAGTTACTGTGAATATAAGACACTGCATAAATATCCTATGTCAGCACTCTCATTTCTTCTAGGAAAGTGTTAAAGTTGCAGCAAAGCTGAGCAAGCACATTGTCTAATGACCCAGAGAGCAAAATCCTATTTGTCAGCACCTACATCTAAATTGGCTGGTTGTTGGCACGGTCAATACTACGGCTCATGTGTCAACAGCAAACAAAGGCCCTAATCAGCAAATCACTGAAGCACCCTGTTAAATCCTATTGATGGTAATGGTAAAGTAGATGTCTGATTGTTAGAATTTCTTCGACTGCCTCTCTGATCACTGTTTGTGTCTGAAACGAGGAATGCTAGGGATGGATGGAAGGGCCGTCCTTAAGGGCTTCACTGAACTGGGGCCAGAATTATGTTTCTGCTGTGATTTCAGCATCGAAATCTCAAATCTGCTAACACCAAAGCCTATCAGACAGATAACACACTGCTATGGCTTACTGTCATTGGGTTCTGCCCAAGCATATTCCCTCTGATACAGCGAAAATTGCCCTCATATGCTAGCGCTACTCACTCAATGAACTCTAATTACAGGTAAGATAATTGCTCCTCTTACAGCTCACCCACTCCTCAAAGCTTTAAAGAGTAGTTCAGAGATCTGAAGGACTGGTCCAGCCTCTGACGAAATGAGAACATTGTATTGTACTGCTGCTCGTATAAGTGTCAGCCCTCCTGGATAAGGGTTTCTGGAGATATTGTTTGCTAGTCAGCCTAAGCTGAGTGTCACTGATACATTCGGATGAACATCTCGACTTCTTTTTATACCTCACATGAAGGATCATTACCTAAAGATAAGGATATGTCTACACTACAGAGTTTTGTCAGAAAAACAGCCGTTTTTCCGACAAAACTTGAGGAACGTCTACACTGCAATTGCGTTCTTCCACAAGAAAATCGAAAAAACAGAGGGTTTTTTTCCGGCATTGGTAATCCTCATTCTATGAGGAAGAAGGCTTTTTGTGGAAGAGCTCTTTTGCAAAAAGGCATGTGTGGACGGGGGAGAGGGAGTTCTTTCAGAAGAAGAGGAAAGAAGAAAAAGCACAGGTGGCCTGGTGGCCATTCCATCTATAGCAATCACAGCTTACATGCAAGAAAGCGCCCATTCAGTCTGAACGCTCTCTTTTGAAAAAGCAGATTGCTTTTTCGATGCACTTTTGCAGTGTGGGCGCTCTTTTTCAGAAGAAGTTTTTTTGGAAGATCTCTTCTGAAAAAACTTCTTCCGAAATAGGCCTGCAGTCTAGACATCGCCCAACAGGAAGTAGTATGTTCAATAACAGCTTTGTAACTTTAAAAGTCAATTGGTGTGTAGAGTGAAATCTTGCATGTCTTGTGTTTGTCGCCTGGGCGCAGGTCACTCCTTTTTCTCCATATATGTGTGTAGCTGTCGTCACTGAAAATGACTGGCTACCAGCTGATTGAAAGAGCACTGAACTGCTTCTAATCTGAACACAGCAGACTAAGCCTCTGGAGGTGAGTTGGGGAAATAGCAAACATAAGAGATTGATTCGAGCTTCGTGGTCAAGCCTCCTCTATGCTTAGCAAAGAACTTCATTCAGAGACTACTGAGTGATAACGTATTCAGCAGAGCTGGCCAGGAACCTTCCATCTGAGTGATTTGCTAATAGAAAATGCAGTTTCTGCAGGAAAACATCCATTTTGCCAAAAAGTTTTGATTTTTCCCCCCTTCAGGAAAATATTTTGTTTGGGGTCAGATCCCATCAAATTGGAGTATTTTTTGTTGATCTGGCCCAAAATATTTTGTTTCAGTTCAGCATTAGACCACATGTCCTTATTAGGGCTTACTGCCACAGGGGAGCTGTTGTTTGGGTGCCCATTGTCTCCTGTGGGCTGGGATTGTTGGTACAACACAAGCACATGGTGCATCATGGGAGTCATATAATTGACAAAAGAGAAGTCATTGGCCAGGGAGCCTGGACTGTAGGGGAGAATGGGAACCTCAGAATCCTTCAGCCCATAACTCCCATGAAACAATGTGCCACAAACAGGAAATGACATTTATAGATGAACCAACTCAAAATGTTCTGGGTCGCTTCAACAAAACATGAAACATGTTGCTTTTGGAATATCGAGGTTTTGAATTGGAAACAAAACATTCGAAATGTTTTAGCACGCTTCATTGTGCCAAATATATTGATCGTTCAACTTTTTGCCCTGATTTGGGACCAAACCCAATGTTGAAATAATGTAGTGGTCCAACAAAGCAGAAATTCTGACTTTTGCTTAATTCTAATACACAGCTAATGCAACAGAGTCTAGACTTTGCTCTAAGTCTAGATTGTGCATTTGGCTGCAATCTCCTAGTTGCTTGGTTTGGGGAAATATCAGAAATCTAATGTGTGCTTTTCCACAATACTTTTGTTCTCCTTTTAAATGTAAAAAACTCATGCATGTGTGTGCTTTTAATAGATCCCAGGAGATATCAAAGATTGTAAGTCTAAAACACAGCATGGGATGCACTTCCTCCCACTTTTACACTTGTTTAATTTAATCAGGTAATAAATAACATGGACTAGCCCTTCCCCCAACAAAATCACTTAAGTAAATCATCTTTAGCCTGTTGCTCAATGTGGTACAGCAATTACTGCTGCAGTACTTGGTTAGCACATTACTGGCAGTTTCAACAGAATGTACCTTACAAGAGAACTGCTTTTACTGCTTGGGGTGGGGGGAGGAGGGAAGAAAGCTATCTACACTCCCATGGGAAAGCAAAGCTAATTCATTTCAGCTTGTAACAAAAAAAAAAAAGTTGAATTCCAGTTCCTAAGGTGCTTTGCCTATTTTATCCTGGACTCCACTGAACCGCATTTGCCGCTGCAATTCAGTCGCTGATTTGAGATCTATCCATCAAACTGATTGCATTGCTGTACATCAGTGCAGCTCAAGTCCAGTTTATCTCCCCTGGGACCAGCGGGGCTGGTCTCTTGCGATGCTCAAAGTTTTTATGAGTAGTAGTGATCCAGGAGCTATAACTGCGGTACAGGATGTACTCTACGCCTCCCTCCAAACCAGGAATCAGGCTATGTTTCTGGCTTCAAACTGTTCTTTAAACAACACTTTCAGATCTCTACTCTAAGCACGTATGCAGCAAAGCTCCTGAAGCCGCAGCATTATTGACTTCATTTCTGCCTTTGAATTCTGCTTTCCACCAAATGAATAGATTTTGCAGAAAGAGAAGATGATGAAGAAAAGCGTCTTTTTTATTCAGGATGGCTCAATTCAGGGCATTGCTTCCAGTGTTGTAATGCTGAGGAAGCTCTTTCTAGCTAAGTAAACTTGTAAAATGTTTAATCTTGGTGGCATGTTAAACACACCTGATAAACTGTGCTGTCGCCAACGAGTGCAGATGAAATTACTCTGGTGCTATCATCAATAATTCTATCTGGTTCCACTAAGAGCTGTTCAGCATCTCTCACAAAGATTGAGATCCAGTGGCTGCATAAATTGCTATGAACAAAAACAGGCATGACAAACAGAGGCTATATGCCTTTATCACCATGGGTGTCATGCTGTCTCAGAAAAAGTTGATTTTTCTGGGCTATACTGTTTCCAGCATGGGCATGGGCAAACCAAGGAGTGTAGAGCTCAGAAATGTAGACACATATTTCCTCCACTTACGCCTTTCTTTATCCAAATTTGTTGTCTGATTGTGTGAACTAGATTAAGGCAGTTCAAAAACTTCTTCTGCACCGTCTCATAACTATTATTTTCATACTATTGGAGCACAGTACTAAGACTGGAGCTGCAAGTCATTCTTTAATGTGTCTCCTGCGGCTCTTCGGAGCACATGATATTAAAACACAGTGTGAGATAATTATTAACCAATCAGGATGCATGCACTGTGGTGTTAATCATTTGTAACCAAAAGTTGCTATGAGAATATCTATCTATCTATCTATCTTAAATACTTCCCCGTCATACTATTAAATGTGCATAGATAGTACTACATAGTAGTGTCAATTCATTCTTCCATTTACTATGGCACGTCGGGGTAATAGTGATTGGTAAGTTGGCTCCTAAACCACTGAGGTCTGAGAATTGTTAAGCAGCTAGTGGCCCTAACCATTATCAGGATACCCTTGTGCAAACTGCTGGCAAGCAGCACAAAAAGAGCAAAGAGGCAGCTACCTCTGCTCCAAAAGCTGACACTCTAAATATCACATGAGATGGCAGATGGATACATGCAAGACTTGGGAGTGCATAGAAACAAAGAGACAGACCTGGTCAGCATGAAAGGCAGTGATCTCAGAATCCCAGTGGGCTGTTATCCAACATTTTGTAGGCATCATGGCAAAAGAGTTTTGAGGCGGATTTGAAGGTGGAATGAGGAAGCATTGTAGATGTTTTCAAGGGGCGGCTTCCAAGCACGTGGGGAAGCATAGGAGAAAGCATGAAGCTGATTGTTAGAAAAATTTAAAAAATGGCAGTGGTGGCAAACATCATGGGCCATTTAGACACGAGTGTTGGTACCTTCACAGAAAAGGGGAGAAGATAGTTATGTGGGGGTGTCACAGACTTTGCAGGGTGTAGCCTGGACTGTGAGACTGCTGAGCCTTCTGTCCCACCAACCTGGGGTGTCCCACTTACATTGTGATGCTGTGTCAAGCCACAAACCACTGACAGGTACGGCACTTGCACCATCATCCACAAATAGGAACACACATAACTGTTACATGAATGAGCTCACAAAAACTCATGAATCCTCACTAGGAGGTTCCAGCCAATTCTGCCCCCCCCCCCACACACACCAGTTCCCCATTCTTGCATCTCAGAATGTGCCATCTTGCTCTGATTAGATTCCTGGCCAGTGTAAATTCATTACCCAGCCCATCCCTCCCTCAATGTGGAGAGGGCCCACGCTAGCCCTTGTAACCTGAGCTGCAATTTCCCAAGCTCTCAACAGAACCTAGTTTTAGGTAAACTATCAAACAGATTTATTAATTACAAAAAGATAGATTTTAAGTGATCAAATTTAGCAAGCTGGGAGAACAAAATTGGTTACCCACAAAATAAAAATAATGTTGCCATCTCCATTCTATAAACAAAACAGGGTTTGAATCTAGGAGTGTCCCATCCTGATAGATGCTACAAATGGGAGGTTCAGATATTCAAGACACAGACTGTGACTCTTTTCCAGCCCAGGACTACCTTCCCCTACTTCAGAGTCTTTGTCCTTCTGACTTTCTGGGGGAGGCTGAAAGCCCAAGTGATGATTTCATTCCCCTCTGTGATAGTTTCCTCCAACCTGCTGGAAAGATTTTTAGCCATGACATAAGGATCAGGTAGTCCCTGTTGGTCAAGTAGCCACATTGTGTATATGCTGTCTGTGAGAAGTCTGCATTACATACAGTCTCTGAGGGTAGTGACTTTTTCCCTTGATGAGTGCTTGATGTACCTCTATGACCGGTTGTGGGTGTTTCCAACCTCACAGCATATTTCAGTAGCACACTTATAGCAAAACTTCACATACAATGATAGCACATACAACAGGATATGAATGTTCAGCAGATGAAGACACACAATGCACACTTTCTACCAAACATAACAGAGAGTCACAGTGGCAGATATTTCTAAGACACCACACTAGTCATTGCTCTTAATGTCTCTTCCTTCACATGATATCATATTGGCAATGCTAGCTATGTCGCCAGTAGAGTTAGCACAACCCAGGCCAAACTTCTGGTTCTGAGGTTATCATTTAGACCTAGACACTAATCTGAAATAATGAGAATTGCCCAGACATAGAGAAACTTTCTGTGCGTGCCGTTTATTCTTCCTGATTACTTTCTCTGGGAAACTGAGTGTTAGCGTGGCCAATTTCTTTCCTGACTTATAACACAGGTGCTTTAGATGTCATGAATTATTTATATATATATATATAATCTGCAAGAAAATGAGAGCATATGGAAAACAACCTCTTAAAAACTTGCAAAGCTGCTATGCTTTTTCCTGATTGCTGCTTGAACACACAGGCTTCAATATATTCTAATTAGGTATAGAATGTCTGAATGTACTTAAATATGGAAGTGGTTCTATTGAGATGTTGTCTATATAACACCCATGAGTTGAAAGAACTAAACAAAATGTTACTGTGTCTAAAACAGGTTTTCACATACCAATGAATAGTTCATTTATCCTACATTTCTGGGCTCTTCTTTGATAGTGGAGTCTATTAGCCCAGACCCCTGCAGGGTTAAAGTCACTGGGCCTTTACAGGTTCAGGGATCTGTGCTGGTAGACCTTGATGTCTTGGTAATCTGGGTGACAGACTCAAAAAGCTCAATTTATTTGGCTTAATAAAGAGACAGCTAAAGGGTGATTTGACTGCAGGCTATAAGTATCTATGTGGGAACAAATGTTTAATAATAGTGTTTCAATCTACTGGCGAAATGTCTAACCAGAGTCAGTGGGTGGAAGCTGAAGCTAGACAAATTCAGAATGAAAAGAAGGTGTACATTTTTAATGCTGAGAGTAATTAATCACTGGGGCAGTTTACCAATGGATTCTTCATCATTGACATGTTTTAAATTGATTGGATGTTTCTCTAAGAGATCCTCTCTAGGAAGTGTTTTGTGGAAACTCTATGGTCTATGGCTATGCTATACAGGAGTTCAGACAAGATGATCACAATGGTCCTTTCTGGCCATGGAATCTGCAAAGCTATGTAAAAGAAAAAGGTGTTGATTATACATATGGAGTCAATGGGAATTCTTCATGTGGGGGCCAGGCTGGGCTTTGAGCAATGGTGGGCAACCTGCAAGGCCCATCAGGATAATCTGTTGGTGGGTTGCAAGACAATTTGTTTACACTGACCATCGCAGGTATGGTCCCCTGCATCTTCCAGTGGCTCCGGTTCACTGTTCCTAGCCAATGGGAGCTGCTGGAACAGTGAGCCACAGTGTGGCTCACAATGGTGGGCCACAGGGATATGCTGACTACTGTTTCCCACAGCTCCCATTGGCTGAGAATGGCTAAGCGTGGCCACTGGGGGACATGCATGCAGATGCATGTCATAATTCAAAATGATCTGGACAAACTGGAGAAATGGTCTGAGGTCAACAGGATGAAGTTTAATAAAGACAAATGCAAAGTGCTCCACTTAGGAAGGAACAATCAGTTTCACACATACAGAATGGGAAGCGACTGTCTAGGAAGGAGTATGGCAGAAAGGGATCTAGGGGTTATAGTAGACCACAAGCTGAATATGAGTCAGCAGTGTGATGCTGTTGCAAAAAAAGCAAACATGATTCTGGGATGCATTAACAGGTGTGTTGTGAGCAAGACACGAGAAGACATTCTTCCGCTCTACTCTGCGCTGGTTAGGCCTCAGTTGGAGTATTGTGTCCAGTTCTGGGCACCGCATTTCAAGAAAGATGTGGAGAAATTGGAGAGGGTCCAGAGAAGAGCAACAAGAATGATTAAAAGTCTAGAGAACATGACCTATGAAGAAAGGCTCAAAGAATTGGGTTTGTTTAGTTTAGAAAAAGAAGACTGAGGGGGGACATGATAGCAGTTTTCAGGTACATAAAAGGGTGTCGTAAGGAGGAGGGAGAAAACTTGTTCATCTTGGCCTCTGAGGATAGAACAAGAAACAATGGGCTTAAACTGCAGCAAGGGAGGTTTAGGTTGGACATTAGGAAAAAGTTCCTAACTGTCAGGGTAGTCAAACACTGGAATAAATTGCCCAGGGAGGTCGTGGAATCTCCATCTGTGGAGATATTTAAGAGTAGGTTAGATAAATGTCTATCAGGGATAGTCTAGACAGTATTTGGTCCTGCCATGAGGGCAGGGGACTGGACTCAATGACCTCTCAAGGTCCCTTCCAGTCCTAGTATTCTGTGATTCTATGCTAAAAGTAAACAAACCCTCTTGTAGCCCACATGTGGCTCGTGGGACACAGGTTACCCATCACTGACCTTGATTCTTCTTCCACAAGTTGTCATCACATACGAACGTAAGATCATCCAGACTGGGTCAGACCAAAGGTCCATCTAGCCCATTATCCTGTTTACCGACCATGTCCAATACAGATGCCCCAGAGGGAGGGAACATGACAGATAATCCTCTCGTGATCCCTCTCCTGTCACCCATTTCCAGAAAAACAGAGGCTAGGGACAACATTCCTACCCATCCTGACTAATAGCCATTGATGGACCTTGAGAGGTCATTGATCTATCCAGCTCCATTAATCCTATCCAGCTCTTTTTTTAACCCTGTTAAAGTTGTAGCCTTCACCACATCCTCTGGCAAGGAGTTCCATAGGTTGACTGTGCGCTGAGTGAAGAAAAACTTCCTT
This sequence comes from Pelochelys cantorii, assembly GCA_032595735.1. NCBI lineage: Eukaryota > Metazoa > Chordata > Testudines > Trionychidae > Pelochelys > Pelochelys cantorii. Next base: position 37,444,067 of record CM064340.1, read on the forward strand.
TTGTTTGTTTTGTGAGTTGAGGAAGAATTTATCAAGTTATTCTGAGACGCATAGCAGACTATTATCACAATATAAGATTATACGCTGTGCAGAAAGATGTAAACACGGAACAGATTTTTCATGATCAATGAACCTAAACATTCCAAGTTCAGCAGATGCCAAAGTGAATCAGTGTGTTTCTTGGGGAATGTACGAATGAACAGAAATGTAACGTAAAGCAAACAGTGCATGTACTGCCTTATATAATGCTGTGTAAGACTCCTCTGATTTCTGTGGGTATTGCTAAACTGTGGCCTGAGCATCGGTTATTGAATTCAAAGAGTTTGGTTGCCTGGATACATTCAGCCAGACGTTGGATCAGACCAGAGAAATCCTTTTATTTGTATGCTGATGGCAACTGTCAGCGCTCCTATCATTTGTTTGTCTTCATTCTAACTTTGTGCTTCAGGGACTAAGTCTTGACTTTTAATCCTGACACTCAAGATGACAGGCATTTGCTGACATCTCATTTGGAGGAAACTGTCTAATGCAAAGAAATCTTCTCCTAAAAGGCCATTGAATTTGAAGCCTCACAGATAGGATTCTCTGCTCGCTCACATTCTCTTTTAGAAGCCAAAACACGGGAACCTCCCTTTCTCCCCACCTTTCAGCTCTGCAGAGTATTTGAAATTATTTTAATGTAAACGTCCCAGGCTGTTGCTAGAAGTGCACAAGGAGTCATCCATGCCAATCCTTTCCTAATCTGTGCCCGACAAATGGGATGATTCAAATGACACAGTAATATTGGAACAACTGTTTAATGGATTAAATAGCGTATATTCCATGAGTGCCCCTTCCCAAATGGAAAGAGAGAACAGGAAACCATGCTAAATACTTTGTTCTCCCTCTACATTTCATAATATATTTTTCAACATTTCCTCAAGGTATTTCTGTTACTATACTGAAGAGGATACTCCCAAAGTTGCCAGTTATGATCCTAGCCTAGGAAATAGAACATATTTCAGTTCCCAAGAACTATGAATTTCCTATAAACATTGGAAGTTGGTTGTGGCTTTTGCAAAAGCCCTAAAGGAAGGGCAGTGTGAAGTTTCACTGTCCTCAGAAGCAGACCTGGAACCAGATTATGAATCAATAATGTTCTAGTCCCTGGATCCCCTCACGAAGGGAGAAAAAATGTACCAAGTTCCTGCCTGCTCTTGCCTCCCATGCTGCTACCCAATACAGGGGCAAGAGAAGGGATGAAGCCAAGGGTCCTATTGTGTCCTGTGTTGGATATGTCTTCTACGCTCCCTCGGCTTTCCTGCCCATTTAATGCTGCAGCACATGTCATCTCAAACTAGGCAACCGGATGAATGTTACTTAATATTTTGTATTCAGAGAGCTACTATCTACACTGTCTAGTGGGGAAACTTCTGATTTTTTTTAAGATAAGAAAAATCCTGAACTTAATAGCCAAACAGTAATGGCATAAATGGGCACAAATCAAGGGACATCAGTGGATTTGGGCTCACTCTCCCCATTGGTGATTCTGGTCTGATCTCTCTAAATACCATTGAAAGTGAACATAGATGATTGGACATTACATCCCCCATTTAAGGTGACTGGGCAATTAATTGAAAAGTAAAGATAATGCCACAGTTCCTGCATTTTTCAAAACCTTCCTCTAAATATGGCAGATTGGAACCAATAGTGAATTAAATGTCTTTTGTGGAATTAAAAAAATAACAGACTTTTAGGATTAGTAGAATCATTTATTACCCATACTTGAACTTACAAGTTTGGCCTCTTTCCTTTTGCAAATGGCTCTTGGATAATCTCTGATTCATACGGATGTACGTGCAATGCACAATTTCAGAGTGGGTTAGGGGATCAGTCGTGCATAGTGCTAAGCTGTCTGCTGGCTTAGGGTCACTTTGTGCAAGACAAAGCCTCGGGAGCCATATGAAACACCATAAAAGTCAACTTCACTTATGGAAAAGACTTTTGAATAACCTTTATCTAGGTGTGTATGCCCATAGGCTAAAACTGACAGTATCCTGGGTGTAGAATGCTAAAGGGATGATTCAGAAACTCAAGGGACTGCAGTCTTTGTTCTGGCTGGTCTGTGGCTAAAAAATCAAAAGAGTGGGGTTAAGTGTTATGAGCCGTCTTGTATCGCTTTTATGTCCTCAATCCCAGCCCCTGCTGGAGGCCAGTTTGGCCCCAAGTGCAACTTGCAGCAGTCTCAGGGTTCCTCTAACTTAGTTCAGATGGGAGTAGTCTCCAAGGGCACATGACTATGCAAGAAAGGGATCTTCAGAGTGTAGCAGTACTTTAACCATGCTATGTATCCCTCACCCCACCCCGATACTCCCTCCAGCAGAGTCTGTGGGAGGGGGTGGCCTAGAAGCTGTGGGTGGGAATGGCCTCAATTAGAAGATGCTCTACACACTGGGGAATCCTGTGGTGTTATCTGGGAAAGCCAGGTTTATGTCTCCTGTCTACCAAAGATCTAGTCAATAGAAAAAAGGTCATACTCTGCTCATCTTAATAGGGTCTTATTACAATAACTTCTATAGGACCCTATTGGTTATAGTCCTCTTACATTCTATAGGGACACAATAGATACACATAACAATAAGAAATGTTGCATGTGTAAAGCCCAGACAGGAACTCTGTGGTGTACAATCAAGAGTGCAAAGAAGTAAAATCGTTGTGGAGAAAAGACACTATCAGTCATAGATAGTGGAGACTGACAGTTATCATCACTCATAAAGACATCTCCACAGCAAGTATGGACAAAATCCCAAAAGCAATCCATCACTGCGGCTCTCTCTTGCTTAATGATGCACCAGTACAAAGTAATGCTGCCATCTGAAAGTGAGTGGCTTAGATCCAACCATCCCTCAGGGAGGAAAATTACCTATTCAGTGACGGGTTTCCCAGGATTTTAATAGTGTCTATGTTTCATACCTTGATGAGGTAAGCTTTGCATAGCTAAGAGAGTGTATTTCCATCCACAAGAGCTGTGGTCAGCTCAGCCAGTGGAGCCCATGGCAAATCTTTCAGGAGAAGAGGACAGAATATTCACAGCTGATGATCCATGATTATGAAATTTCCTACTTCTGGTGGACAGAGTGTACTCAACCATAATCCTCAGGAGGACACAATAAAAGGCCTACAATGTTTTATGGTAGCATTCCCTCAGAACCCCTCAATAAAGAGAACTGAAGAGCTATGCCTCTTCTCATAGACCTTAGAGACATACCAAAGAATAGTTGAACAGTAAGACGGGTCCCTTGCAAATTAAATGTAGTGCTTATTCATTATATCATGAATGGTGGGAATAAATAATAGAAATTTCTCGCCACAGACTCAGGGCATCCCAAGCCTAATTTTGTAAGTCTGACATTTCTATAAGCCTTTTGACCCATCCACACTTAACTTGCATTGTGGAATTAGTCTGCACTCCCTGTGGCATGTATATAATCCACTATTTCACACGTACTTGGAAGTCACAGGGGGTTGTTTTCATTTGTTAAATGTTGTCTGTATTCATGAGTTCCAATGAATCTGAGATTGGCGTTGAGATGAGAAGTGTTTGTGTGGAAGGGGGGAACCAGCTAAAAAGCAAAGTACTTTGGCATGTGCTTAACTGTTACTCTATCTCTATTCAGCAAAATGCAAGTCCCCTGTGTGTTAATGGAACTTTAGCAAATACTTTCAGTAACTGGGATCAGGGTGCCCACCTGCCTGTGGGCCTTTTGAAAAGCTCCTCCTGGGTGACTTGCTAAATAGGGCTGGATCGAAGCACCCTGACTTGGAGGCCTGGGCTGCTTCTTTAGATATAAAATGCCTAGCAGATTTCGGGCTCTATATAAAAAATTAAACGGTAACAATCAGAGGACTAGAGTGGATCTTGTGAGGTCATCAAGTCCAGTCCCCTGCATTTAACGGTAGCACCAAACACTATCTAACCCATCCCTGACTGGTGTTTATCTAACTTGCTCTTAAAAATCTCCAATAGTAGAGATTTCACAACCTCCCTAGGCAATTTATGTCCGTGTTTAACCACCTGGATGGTTTGCAAGTTTTTCCTAACAACCAGTCCAGTGTTCCATCTAATCTTTTCCATCCATGTGCAGATTATTTTAAGCCATGTGCAGAATAAATTTTATGTGCACCAAGGCACATGCAAATGGGCACCACTAGTAGAAACAATAGCCCTAGCTGTGGGTGCTCTGCTAATCAGCTGGGTGTCATTTGCATCTCTCCTGGGTGGCCGTACAAGTGCACAGTTTACAGGGAACTCTGGTCAAACCTAAGCCTCCCTCGCTGCAATTTAAGCCTATTGCTGATCGTTCTATCCTCAGAGATTAAGGAGAATAATTTTTCTCCCTCTTCCTTGTAACAATCTTTCAGGTACTTGAAAACTGCTATCATGCCCCCTCTTAGTCTTCTCTTTTCTAGACTAAACAAATCCATTTCTTTTAGTCTCCTCTCATAGGTCATGTTTTCTAGACTTTTAATGATTTTTGTTGCTCTTCTCTGGACTTCTTTCAAACTTATCTTTCTTAAAATGTGGCACCAGAATTGGATACAATTCTCCAGTTGAGGCCTAGTCAGTGCAGAGTAGAGCAGAAGAATGACTTGTGTCTTGCTTACATCACTCCTGCTAATACGTCCCAGAATGAGGTTCGCTTTTTTTGCAACAGTGTCACGCTGTTGACTGATATTTAGCATGTGGTCCACTGTGATGTCCCAGATCCCTTCAATAGTACTCCATCCTAGCCTGTCATTTCCCATTTTGTGTGTATACAACTCATTATTCCTTCCTATATGGAGTACTTTCCATTTGTTCTTATTTAATTTAATCCTATTTACCTCAGACCACTTCTCCAGTTTGTCCAGATCATTTTGAATTTTAATCCTATCCTCCAAAGTAATTGCAACCTCTCCCAGCTTGGTATCATCCAAACACTATATAAGTGTACTTTTTATATCATTATCTAAATCATTGATGACAATATTGAACAGAACTGGTCTCAGAACTGACTGCTGCAGAACCCCATTCATTATGCCTTTCCAGTATGACTGTGAACCATTGATAACTACTGTCTGGGAACGGCTATCCTACCAGTTACTGGAGGCCCTCACCTTGTGACATGATTGGTTCTGGGGGAAGCATCGCAAGTCGGGGGCATTGTAAATTGAAACCTCATTTACAATAGGTGCCGTGCGCTGTCATAAATGCGGGCCGACGATGTAAGTCGGGGTTTACAGTCCCTTCCACACTTACAAAAATGGTTATAAGTACAGGGGGTCAGAACTCGGGCGGTCATAAGTCAGGGGCCGTCTGTATGTACTCACCTTATAGTCACCTCATCTAGGTTGTATTTCCCTACTTTATTAATGAGGTTACGAGAGAGTGTATCAAAAGCCTTACTAAAATCTAGATATACCACATCCACTGCTTCCTCCTATGCACAAGTCGTCTTATCCTGTCAAGAAAGGCTATCAGGTTGCTTTGACATGATTTGTTCTTGACAAAACCATGCTGAATGTTACTTAGCATCTTACTATCTTCTAGATGTTTGCAAATTGATTCCTTAATTATTTTCTCCATTACTTTTTCTTGTACAGAAGTGAAGCTGACCGGTCTGTAATTCCCTGGGCTGATTTCCCTTTTTATAGATGGGCACTATATTTGCCCTTTTCCAGTCTTCTGGAATCCTTCCCATCTTCCATGATGTTTCAGATAATATCTAATGGCTCAGATATCTTCTCTGCCACCTCCTAGAGTATTCTAGGATGCATTTCATCAGGTCCGGGTGACTTGAAAACATCTAACTTGTCTAAGACTACATCTAGACTGCAGCGCTTTTCTTGGATACTTCCTGTATACCGGGGGAAAAAGAAACCACGTCCAAGGAATGCATCCGCTTTTTCAAAAAAAAAAAAAATGGAAAAAGCAGATGCACTCTTCCGCCATCCCTGTAAACTTCCTTCTACAAGTGTGACGGCAAGTTGGGGTTCCCCCGATCATGCAGCCCTGTAGCAGCAAGAACAGACTCCGCCAGCCAGTAGAATAGAGAGGATTTATCACTTTTCCAGGATACAGCACAGACTAGACATGACGTGGCTACAGGAGTCTGGACCAGGATGCCTCAGACCCCTTGAGATGGGGTGCCTCGGCCCTTACACTCCCACCCCCCCTCTGTAGTCTGTCTCCTTCTTGATTCCAGCCAGAAACTGACCCTTCTCCCAACACTCACTTCCTTTGTTCCATCCCTTCCCTTAAACAGTAGAACCGATTCGGTCACTGTCATGGGGCCCCTCAAGGCATCCCCTGTTGGGCAATGCTTACAGACAGAGGCCAGTAGGGGTCATCCACAGCCCACAGCCCAAGCACAGCAACCAGCAAGGTACTAACACTGCATCACAACATGGAAGAAGGGATGTGTTGAAAGAGCAGGTTTTTCCAAAATTTGGTGCCATGTAGACACACCAAATTTCGGAAAAGCCTCTTTCAACAGACAAGCAGAAAAAGATATGCAAATTGCAGTTCGCAATTTGCATATCTTTTTCCCACTGACCTTTGTAGTCTAGACACAGCCTAAGAAATTTTTAATTGTAATGAAATTTTAAATGATATTTATGGCTGTTATACCTGCAAACATAAAACATGAAGCTGGCCTGCACCAGCTCTTCATAATTTGTGTGTGTCTTGCTACCCACGTTATTTTATTATTATGAAAGATTGATACTGACAAAGTGTATGGATCAAAAGCTGCAGACATTTGAATTGAGAGCATATGTCATATCCTAGGCATGATAAGGCTAGATAGCCTAAGAAATGGCATCCATAGAAGACTGAGAGCACAGAGCATGACAACATTAATCAAAAGGTACCAGCTACAATGGGTTGGCCATGTTGCTACAATCATCCCATATCAACTGCCTTAAAACTGTTCTCTGCAGAAGAGGGCACAGAGACAGTAGCCATGGACATCCAAGGAAACATATTGTTAAGTTATGTATGTTGTGCTACTAACAGGCTTAAGTGGCAGCTCAAAACGGACATGAATGTAATCTGCACATGACCTTCACTGTACCCTAGCTTGGCATTGGTGGTGATGTTATCTGAATTCGATACCTATCTGCTATCAAAATTCTTTGGCTTTAAATTCAAGTCTAACAGAAATGCAAATGCTGCCAAAAATCCAAAGATAACCCATCAATGGAATTTGAAATTTCTCTATAATTTCAAAGGGAGTGACATCTTTCTCCTGATCCAAATCAACTGAGCACCTTAAAATGTATGTTTTTGATGCCAGTCTCTTTTCCTTTCACTTGTCTTCCAACATTAGTTTCTTTAGCAGTGCATGAGCTCAGCCCTAGTGCTTCTGGATGAGAAAAATTCTACTCCTCTGAACCTACAGAGCAAATCATTCCCTGGTGTGATCATCCTCAGAGATTTCTCAATGTAAAATTAATTTGAAAGGACTTTTCTTGGTACTGGAATCTAATTGCTTCCGAAGGGTTTAAAGTCATCTTAGAAAAACTCCAACATTTTAGCTGAAACTCTACACAGGTGATGGTTTATCTTTCACTAAAATAGTGATGGTACGTGTTTTCCAGTCAGATACATTGATTATTAAATAAAGAACATCAAGCAATAGCATTTCAATGCAAATGCCCAGGACAAGTTAAAATATTCTGCAGCTATGTCAAAACTTCTTGAATAAGAGGAAAATATGAGAAGAGCAATTGCTTATAAATATGTAACAGTTGTAGGGAATTGCTGAGCATTCTGTATTTTGCTGATGTAACTCATTATTAGAGGAAGAGAAGTGAGGTAAAGATGAAGAACCTAGTATTGCTAGTGGAGAACTCCATAATTACAGCTGCCAAATGGTGTTTCTTCTAGCACTTTCTTTTCACTTGTTCATAACCATTAAAAATGCTCTGGGGTCGCCAACCTCATTCTAGGGAGAGAGATGAATTGGACGTTTTAAGTATGGCCTGAGGTCTGGGACATAAATTCAGGACTGAATCATACCCTTTATCCACAACACAAGTTCCTCTCCTCTTTGTATAAAAACAAAGGGGTAGCTAAGTACAATACTGTCTTCATGCAGCAGCTGAACTCATGGTAGTGTATTCAGTGACTTGACATCAGCCCTGACAGTGAGAGTTATTAATCAGTAATTTCAGTCAATTTGACTTGCAAGCTGGAGATGCCAAGTTAGGCCTCATAGCAACCAGTTTGAATGAGGTTTCTAGAAAGGGACCCTGAACAATGTCATTTCTGCCCAGAATTCCATCGAATTCAATAGGGGATTCATGCTCAGAATAAGGATGGGCTTACATGGTAAGTTTTAGATGTGTCTAAACATCTAAACAAAAGGGAGACGGGGGGGAGGGGGAAATCAACTAGATGACTCAAGGGACTGCTAATAGTGGAATCTGTCCCATCTAGGTTATGGGACAGATCTAAGTCTGGCTGAAGTCAGACAAAGTCTTCCCTATCTGACTGCTTTTGATGGCCTATTTATATAATAAGCTAGCAGGGATGACCATCTAGATCATCCCTGACAGGTGTCTATCCAACCTGCTCTTAAATATCTCGAGTGATGGAGAGTCTACAACCTTCCTAGGCAAGCCCATGGAAGCAGCCACAAGCAAAAGTGAGAGCTCTCTTTGTCCAGAATATCAGCATGTTGAATCAACACAGAGTCTAGTGGTTTGTTATGGCCAATTCTTTAGCTCTTGACCATTTTGACTTCATGAATTACACCTCTCTGCCAGCACAGGCTTTCAGCCACAATAAGGCATGTATCTGTACCAAGTCAAGAACCCTAGACCACTGTGATAGGAGAGGTAACTCAATCGTCCTGTTGCGGCAACTAATTGGCATGCACCAATTTCATTGTTTGTAAGAGGGAATCTGCATAGATGGTGGATTATATGGTCCAACTGCCACAGCCCTGTGACAGCACAAGCTTTCAGCTACTAGTATGAAATTAATGGTTTCAGCTGTGTGATAAGGCAAGACAGGAAAGGGCTTCAGGGGTGAAAGTAACTTACTGTATTACTGGTGCAATATGACTGTACCTGTAAGAAATTTAAGTGTGGGGTGGGGTGGGGTGCTCAGGGCAAGGGGGTAGGGTGTGCTGTGGGGGGGCAGAGGGCAGGTGGTGGGGTTGTAGACAGGTGCAGGAATCAGGGCAGAGAGTTAGAGTTTGGAGGGGAGGGCATGGGGGGCAAGGGCGACTTTTAGAGAAGACAGGGCTGATCTTAGGAAAAATGGCACCCTGGACAAACTTGTATTTTGGCATCCCTGTGGCATGGTGCCCTCTCTTAACCTTGGCCCCTATAGGTTCCCCAACCACTGCACCCCCATCTTGCACACCCTTTGCCACTTACCCATGCTCCCTTCCTGCACCCTAACTCCTACACTGTCCCCTTCACCTCTGAACTATGTCCCCTTCATGTCTAACTGCTGCACAAGGCCACCTTTATCCCAACCCCTGTCCCCCACTGGGAAACTGACTTGGATGCATTGAGTGCCTGGCATTGCTGCTGCTCAGGGCCAGCCACAGGGAGGGGCCTGGAGCTTTGGGCAAGAGGTCAGGATCCCTTAAGACATACTGGTCTCTTCTTTGCCCTACACTGAGTTCCCGGTGTCTTCCCTTCCCAACCTGGAAGAGGCCAGCAACTTCCAGCTCCCATTGGCTGGCCAAGACACCAGAGTCACCTTCCATTGGGAGGCCTGGCTGTCATTCAGGCCGCCTACTGAAAGAGGAAGTGCAGGGCTGGGTTGGGGGAGAAGAGCCGGTTTCCAGTGGCAGAGTGCAGAGGCGGGACTAGGAGGCTGGGACACCATGTGGGGCGGTGGCAGGGGGGCTCTAGGGTTGGCACCTTTCTAATTCCAGAAAGCCAAACACCCTTGCCCCACCCACTGCCCCAACCACTGCTGAGGCCCCGCCCCCACTCACTGCACCTCCCCCCCATCACTTGCTCTCCCCCGCCCTGGCTCATGTGCTCATTTTCACGGCAGGGCCTAAACAGGCAGATCGATTGTTTGCACAGGTGCATTATGGGAAGTTCATGTTTTATGTGTTACAGGACACTAGAGCTGGCAGCAAAATAATGAAAAGGGGTAATTTTAAAAAATTGAAATTTCACAAAGATTTTCATGAGTCTTTCCCTCCCCCCTTCCCATGTTCACTGAAGTTATTGTTGTTCATTGTTTTAATCTCTTTCTCTGTAATGCTTTTCACCTTAAGAATGAAACGGGCTTGCTTGGAAAACCAGTGTGTTAATGTATATCTGCAGCAATTACACTGCTCTCTGTTCCTGAAGAGAAAGCCAGATGGGGACTTAAAGCAACCCGTCTGTGCTGGGAATTACACACTGAAGACTAGGAAACTGTCCAGCTTGCAAATACCCTGGTTAGAAGAGAGAGATACAAGTGTGAGAGTTCTAATCAGCACATTTTGAGTGCCTATTCAAACTAGGATCTGAACCACCTGGATCTGCTAAATTGAGCTGGAAAACCTAAGAGAACCGGCTTTCATATAACATTTCTGTGGTTTCCAGCTCACCACAAGAACAGCCACATGCATTACTGCCTGTCCCGCAAGGGCAGCGGGGCCAGGCAAGCAGAACTAATTACTATAAAACAAGAAGTTGATTAAATGTTTTAGAACCTCCAAGGGCTCTGTTAAAGTTTAGGGGAAGGACTGGCGGTAGTGTGTGATCTTGTTCAGCAGATATGCCAGTTCAGTATCGATATGAGAGATGATTTCACAAACTTGTCATCCTCCAGGAAACAAAAGAAATAAAATAAAATAAAAAATCCTTTCTCTTCCATGAGGTTTGAGTTCATTTTCTTGTCCTACGTTAGGTGGCTCACCTCACAGTCATAGGTCAAGAGAAAAGTACACGCAATACTCATGTTGTTGTAATAACTGTGAGGCTAATGTAACTTGTTCTCCATGCTATGAGAAGGATTGTGATCCCTTTTCATCAGAGCTGGAGATGTCTTGGTGTGGGGTTATCTGGCTGGGAAAAAAAAACATTTTCAATGTCAGGGAGGCTTTTGAATGAGAGCTGGACAATAGTGAATAGTGTGCATCTTTGGTTCACCTATTGATACCTTACAATACACAGCCGGGTATAGGATGGCTTATTAAAACAACCCCCCATAAAGCAACCGAATAACAAAAGCATGTAAACAGCATGGCAGTAATTATCTACATGCTCAGTTACACAGAAAGGGCGGAATTAACTCCTAGTGTAATTCCACAGATGTAGAGGTGTAATGTTTGGTAAGCAGCCAGGAGTCACACTGCATGGGGAGAAAGCTCGATACTTGTATTAGCTGCATGAACACTCTATTCCCTTTGTGTTTGCTTAGGCGACCAGAACTTATACATCACATTGGACACACTTGGGGCTCGTCACATTTGACAGCCTCAGACCTCCCATACTTGCATTCCATCACCCCATTTACACTGCAGCCTAAATACTAAGAGCATTTTCCTCACCCTTACAATAAATATTGCTACAAATGCATGTAATCCAATAACATCAGGCAGGCAACCCCAACCGTGAGAGGCAAATTGCATCCTCTATGAGGCAAGCATATTCTAACCCCAGGCACGGCAGTCAGAGATATGCCTTGAAGCATTAGGGTTGATATCCTCTCTTGGTATAAATTTTATTCCCCAGACTGTACAGCTGCAGATTTTCCTATTATCCATATAAATGTCTCTTCTTTCTTTTTTAATCCTACATATTTTGGCATCAATATTATGCAGCAGTGGGTTTCACATGCTAATTAAAGTAGTATTTAGGGTATGTCTACACTGCGGGCTAAAGATACGCAACTTCAGTTACGTTGATTGCGTAACTGAAGTCGAAGTAGCTTAACTCGGCTTTAGGTGCTGTCTACACTGCAGGAAGTTGAAGGAAGAGGACTCTTCCTTCAACTTCCCTTACTCCTCGTAAAAGGAGGGTGGCAGAAGTTGGAATAAGAAGACCGTTATTTCAAAATTATTTTGAAATAACGGGCTTGCTGTGTAGACGTGCACTCTGTTATTTCAAAATAACACTGCAGTGTAGACATGCCCTTATTGTCCCCTTTTTGATTTCATTGTGCTAAGTGCAGTTCAAACACTTGCCACCATTTTGATTTCATTGTGCTAGGTGCAGTGCAAACACTGAACAGAAAGACAGTTCCTGCCACCCAAGAGTTTACAGTCTGAGTAGGATACAGACAAACAGGTGGGGAAGTCTGAGGAAATAATGAAACACTATTAGTCAGAAGGAGGGGTAGTGGTTTTCTGTTTTTGCTGTCTCCTTTGAGGTGGGTGACTTCCATGTTGTTACTTCAGACATGAATTTCTTGGGACATCTCAGTAGCTTTTGAGAGGCACTTTGCAAAGAACTCTTCAGTTCTCTGGTTTTGCTGCCTGCCTTCATTAACAAACACATTGATAACTCTGCTTTACAATGCCCCATCTAAAATTTTAACCAAGAAAAGCCTTTAGTCTAAACAGAAGCAGGGAAAACCTAGTCTTGTATTTTTCCACACAAGTGACCAGTCATTTGCGCTTGTGTCCTCACAGGCTGTTGAAAGCAGTGGCTGTGTCTTCAGATGAAGTTCTTACAAAAACTAGGTGAAATACACAAAGGGATAACAGTTATAAGTTGCATGCAGCCCAACTAGCGCATTGTAAGGACAAATAAGACAAGCACGTCCGAATGCTAAATACTATGGTCCTACTGCATCCTGTTGAAAATTGCCTAACCCTTTTACCGGTAATGGCTGATTGACTACATTAGACAGTGCTGCAACTCCAATGAAAAATGATCTGACACGGTAAATCTGTGAAAGTTTAATATAACAGGTAAAAAGTGCCTCCAGGGGGTGTTATATCTGTGGATTTCCAGTTTTATGAGGCAATTATAATGCAAGCAATTGACTGCCATGTGGTGTATGTGCTAAATGATATCTTGAATGATAATGATGGTTCACACTCGGCAGGCTGACAGTGTACGATCAATTTATAATTCCACCGAAATGGGAATGAATGAGTTACATCCAGATGGCACTGGTAATACAGTGGGATGAAATGGCACAAGTCAGGACTACATAGCAGCTTAGCAAGGGCTTGGTGAAAGAAGGGTTTAGCAGCTTCATCATCAATGTAACCAGAAATCTGAAATCCAGTTCCCAACTTTCCCATATGACCTAGTACTATCAAAGCCCAACTGGACACACAGAAAAGGTCATAGAACCGTAGAGCTGGAAGAGACCTCAGAAGGTCATCAAGTCCAGCCCCCTGCCCTAGGCAGGACCGATCCCAACTAAATCAACCCAGGTAAGGCTTTGTCAAGCCGAGACTTAAAAATCTCTAGGGATGGAGACTCCACTACTTCCCTAGGTAACCCATTCCAGTGCTTCACCACTCTCCTCGTGAAATAGTTTTTCCTAATATCCAACCTGGACCTCTCCCACCGCAACTTGAGACCATTGTTCCTTGTTCTGCCATCCGTCACTACTGAGAACAGCCTTTCTCCAGCCTCTTTGGAACCTCCCTTCAGGAAGTTGAAGGCTGCTATCAAATCCCCCCTCACTCTTCGCTTCTGCAGACTAAACAGACCCAACTCCCTCAGCCTCTCCTCGTAGGTCATATGCTCCAGCCCCCTAATCATTTTGGTTACCCTCCGCTGGACCCTCTCCAATGCGTCCACAACCTTTTTGTAGTGGGGGGCCCAGAACTGGACACAATACTCCAGATGTGGCCTGACAAGAGCCGAAGGTCTAATTTCAGAGGATAGCTGCTCAATATTTTCTATTAACAGAGACCGAGAGCCTTGACCTGGCTGACATTTAGAAATCTAGGCTTTCATTGGAAACAATATATAACAGATATGCATTGGTCAACAAGACAAGTCAACATCTGCCAGCAGTCATGAAGGACTAGAGTTCTTGAAACAAGTAAGTGCTCTGTGTTTGGCACCAAAGCAGGACATATGAACCTAGCATATTATTACTAAGATTCAATTGGTACTCCAGTTCCAAACACTCAAATAAAGGACTTGGTTGTCCTAGTTAAGGCCAGGTCTATGCTCATATGGAAGGCCGACATAAGATATGCAATTCAAGTTATTTAATTACATAGCTGGAGTAAATGTACCTTTTTTCACATTTCCCTGCTGTCCCCACAGCAGGAGGCCGATGGGAGCAAGTGCTCCTGTTGGCTTCCCTTACTCCTTGCACAAGCAGGAGTACCCACAGCCAGCAGGGATGCCCTCTGAGTTCAATTTAGTGAGTCTTATCTAAAATTGCAAAACGGAACTCTGAAAGATCGATCCCTGGAGCATCGATATTCTATTTAGTGAAGACATGGCCTAAGTTCTCACATTGGAAAACTAATCTCTGTACAACTAAGAAACATTTTGTCAGTCATTTTTGTGAGAGCTAAACACATAATCTGCTCTTACCAAATCGAGAGCCTATGAAGATTTTTCAAGTCAACATGAAGTTCTATTTCTGCCTGCAGGTTAATTTAGGCTGTAAATTCTTCAAGGCATAGTTTAGAGATAGTTTAATGGTCAATTAGAACACTATTTATTATTCATTTCTAAAAAAGAGAAGCGTTGTATGTTTACGATGAACAAACCTGAGCTGTGAAACTTAATTCCGGATCTAGGTTTCAAAAAGCACCAAGTTCAGGATATTTGGATTCAGGACTTTTATTCGAAGAGGATCCTGTATGAAACTCAAATTTGGAATTGTGTTCAGATTTCAAGCTCTGGGGATGTTCAGATAGATGGTTTGGGTTCTGTCTGGAATTTGAACAAGTAAAAAAACTAAGACATATTCATCTTGTTTGTTATAATTTATTTAATATCTCACAAAAATATAGTTGTCACAGTTATGCTAATATAATGAATTCCACCAACCTGTTTGTTAAAACCAATAGCTTTGTGATAAAGCATATGGGTTTCTTCTCCATCACAAAGTGTGGGTTTAGCCAACTCCTACGGTAAGCAGCATACATGTCAACTTTGTAGCATCCCTGTCAGTGATGCGACATAAATAAGAAAACAAACTCCCTTGAATTATATGCCTCTGAAGCAGCAGTGATTTTGATTGACTGCTTCTTTGTTTGTTAGCAAAACAGTTCTAGTTGCGAGAGTCAAAGACATATGTCATAACAACTATGCTACTTAATTTATTCAGGAGAGTGTTCTCCAGATGCCTTTTTGGCATTGAGCTGCTTTATGAATTCTTTTATCATCACAATATGACATGCCTTGCCAGATTGGGCAACTCTACAACTCAGTTAGATGGTGAAAATTAATGGGCAGGGGGAGTGTGATGTATTGAATGTATGTTTAATTCATGAAAAGTTAGAGACAGCTAGCTTTGGGTTCTGGAATGGCCTAGTGGATAGGGTATTTGCCTGGGGAGTGTAGGGTGGTGGGTTCAAATCCTATCTCTTCTCACCCAGGCAGCCATAGGTAGGAGATTGGGACTATACCAGTTTCTCCAAGGGTGGAACAGGTTCTGGCAGTGGGAAGGTAGGATAAGGGATGCCCTGAATGTAATAAGGTGGGATGGAATCTGGAGTGGCCTTAGGACAGTAAGGTGGCCCTGGGGAGTGGTGGGTTGTAGTTGGTTCCCCTCAAGCCCCGCCAACACCAGTTTCCTGAGGAATGGAGCAGCTGCTGGCATTGGGGGGCGATGGCAATGCAAATGACTTCAGTCAGAGGGCAGTTTGAGCTTTGTGCTGCTCCAGCCCCTGACTTCAGGGAATCCCACCATCAGTGGAGGACTCTTGGACTTGCCTATGATCTGAGGAGGCCCAAAGTAAGAATGCAGCATTTGAAGGCGGTATATCTGGATGCTGGGGACCAAACAAGATTCTGGCTGCGAACAGCTTAGGATTTTGTTGTTATTATCAATGATCAAGAAAGGAAAATTCCTTCTGTAAGACTTGTGATCAGCCACAGTCTATCTCAGCACTGTGTAAAATACGGCCTGGGGGCCATATCTGGCCCACGGAGACAGCGGGGAGTCCCAGGCAGCTCTGCTGCTTGCCCCCCACCCCTGTGCGCCTTGCAGAAATGTGGCTGCTGGGCTCTGTCTGCTAGAAGGGAGGAGGGAAACTTCAGAAGTCGCCTCTGCCCCCAGCACAATCGCATTGGCTGGCTTCTGGCCAGAAACCAGCCAATGGAAGCTCCTTGTTTGAATAACAGGCAACTAGGAAGAACCACACCACCTCTCCTTGGCTCAGTTATTCACTAAAGCACTTGACCAGGCAAGCAGGCAGGCTGGCTGGCTGGGAAATGTTTTAAGCTCTGCAAGCCTTAGCTCTGCAGGCAGGCAGGCTGGTTTGGCTGCTGGCTGGTAAGTCTTCTGGCCACAGCCTGCCTCTGACACCCCAGGTCCTCCCTGCCCCAACACTCTGCCTCCCCACACAACATATCCAAATCCTCTATCCCCCTCTTGGACCCATACCCCCTCCCAGATCTGGCACCCCAGTCTCCTGCCTCAGATCACAATCCCCTTCTATGCTAGGTCACATCCCAAACCCCTGCACTCCAGTACCCTGCCCTAGGTCACAACCACCTCCTTCACCCAAACTCCCTCCCAGTCTCCCTCCTACATCCCAATCCCTTATCCCAAGCTCCCTTCTGCACCCAACCTCCATCCCAGATCCCTCATCTCCTCCATCAATATCATGGAAGAGTGCAGCCCTTGACCAATTCCAAAATCTTGGAGTGGCCCGCCCTGTCAAAAATTATTGCCCTCCTCTGGTCTATCTCATTGTCTGTAGACTGGTTTGCACCATGTTGCGTTTTTTCCTAACAGCGCTGGCACTCGGGAAGCAAACATACTTCTCCGTGCTGTCCAGCTTAGTTGGTGCTGGCACACGACTACCGAGATGGAGTCATACCATCTCAGTGCTTAAATGGATCATACTACCATGGAGAACCCACAGCCAGCATTTCAGAGGGAACAGGTCAAT
The DNA here is from genome assembly GCA_032595735.1 of Pelochelys cantorii. Lineage (NCBI taxonomy): Eukaryota > Metazoa > Chordata > Testudines > Trionychidae > Pelochelys > Pelochelys cantorii. Next base: position 37,461,100 of record CM064340.1, read on the forward strand.
ACTTTGTTCTGGGCAGTGACTACCATAGAGCCAGAACACTTGGCTCCCTACCTGGGGATTCTGCTAAAAACAATGTCCCAACTCACATTCAATCCTGATGGGTTAAAGCCCTTGAGGTCTTGAACATTACCGGAATTCAAGAGAGGGAGAAAAGGCAAAAGATTATTTTATTTTATAGTGGCTCAGCTGGGAAATTATCTGGGAGCAGACAATTTAATGCTAACACTCCCTTTAACCAGCAGCAGAGGCTGGAATATCACATGCCAACCTCTTTTCTTTTTCCCATGAGAAATGGGGTACTTTTTTTACTCAAAATTCATAAGCCTGGCTGTCCAAATGACTTAAAATTGCCAGTGCCTGAGGTTTCTTAGGGTATATCTACACTACAGCATTAATTCGAACTAAGCTAATTCGAACGAACGCATCTAGACCCAAAAACTAATTCGAATTAGTGTTTTGCTAATTCGAAATAGCACGTCCACACTGATTGGACGCTGGGTCGCATTTAAGGGCAGCTGAAACCGGTTCCGGCAGGGCATCAGGTCAGTAGTTGCTTTGTGTGGCTGCTGTCTGAGGCTATCTGAGGCTCGTGCTTAAAGGGACCCCCCTGGACAGCCGGTTCTCAGCTTTTCCGCTTGCTTGCCTACCTCGCTGAGGGACAGCAAAGCGTTTTCCTCTGCGCCTGCCTGTGTCGGTGGTTCCCACTGGGGACGCCGCCACAGTTGGCACCATGGAGCCAGAGTTCGCCCTGGGCATGCTGGTCCAGTTTTTGGACTTGCTGCTGCAAGCCTGCCAGCAATGGCTGGAGGCTGCCTGGCACCACCTGGTGCATGTCAGCCTCCTGCCTCTCCCCCTGGCCTCCCTGGGGGCCATGGAGGAGCCACAGCAGTGCCCGGATGCCAGCGTGCCCCACCGCATCTGGTGTCTGGACACCAGCAGCGACTGGTGGGACCGCATCGTCCTGAAGCGCTGGGGAGATCAGCAGTGGACCCAGAACTTCAGGATGAAGATGGACACCTTCCTGGAGCTCTGCGAGTGGCTCACCCCTGCTCTGTGGTGACGGGACACTCGCATGAGGCCCACCATCCCCCTCCAGAAGCGTGTGGCCATCGCCCTGTGGAAGCTCTCCACGCCAGACAGCTACCGATCCATCGGGAACCAGTTCGGCGTGGGGAGATCCACCGTCGGAGCAGTACTCATGCAGGTACGGCACTCACCGGCCACTGGGCCGGGGCGGAGGGGGGCTGCAAGGAGGGGATGGGCCGCCCCAGGGAAAATGGGGGCAGGGGAGGAGGCGACAGTGCCCCGCACGGGAGGGTTCGGTCTGTCCCGCCCGTACTACAGGCCACCGGCGGCGGCCAGGATCGCAGCGGGGGTTGCTTCTGGGAGCGGGGTGCAGGGAAGTGCCAGGGAACGAACACTCCCAGCCACCCGGGCGCCCCAGTGATTCGCGGTTTGCTGTGTCTCTCTGCAGGTGGTCAAGGCCATCAACCGGGTGCTGCTCCGCAGGGTGGTCTGCCTCGCCGATCCGGATGCCATCATCCAGGGGTTCGGCGCCCTCAGCTTCCCCAACTGTGGGGGGGGCCATCTACGGGACGCACATCCCCATCCGTGTTCCGGAACACCAGGCCTCCCAGTACATCAACCGCAAGGGGTACTTCTCCGTCTTCCTGCAGGCCATGTCTGACCACTGGGGCCAGTTCACAGACATTAATGTGGGCTGGTCCAGCAAGGCACACAACGCCAGGGTGTTCCACAACTCCTCCGTGTGCCAGAGGCTGCACGCCGGGACCTTCTTCCCCGACCGCCACCTCAGGGTCAGAGACGTGGACATGCCCGTCTGCCTGGTGGGGGATGTGGCCTACCCCCTACAGCCCTGGCTAATGAAGCCATACACGGGGCACCTCAACCCCTCCCGCCAGGCCTTCAATGCCAGGCTCGCCAGGGCCCGCATTGTGGTCGAGGAGGCCTTCGGACGACTGAAAGCCAGATTTAGGTGCCTCCTCACGCGCCTCGACCTTGCCGAGCACAATATCCCTCCCGTGGTGGCAGCATGTTGCGTGCTGCACAATTTGTGTGAGCGGAAGGGGGAGGCTTCCCTGCCAGCTTGGATGGCTGAGGTCGAGCGCATGGCTGGCCACTACGCTCAGCCCCGCACCGCCGCCATCCGGGAGGCCCAGCGGGGGGCCGTCCAGATCCGGGAAGCCCTGCAGGAGACCTTCCTGGTGGAGGAGGAGGACTGAACTCTCCCTGCATGCCCCACTGGGGCCTTCTTCCACCCTCCCCTCCTTCCCCTTTCCCCTCCCTAACCCCCCTTCTTAATGTTAAATACAGACACCTGTTTTGAAAACAACAATCTCTTTTTATTGTACATAACTGGGGTGGGGGGATGGAAGAATGAGGCTGGGAGAGGGAAGGGGGAAACCTGGGAGGAGGGAGCTAGAAGGGGGAGGAAGGGGAGGAAGGGAAGGGAAAGCTCAGGGTTGGGGGTCCTGCTGGCTCTCCCATCTCGCAGCACTGTGGGTGCGGGGGCGTTGGGGGGGGAGTGGGTGTGGAGGGTGGGGCAGGAGGGATGGGGGGTGCGGAGGAAGCGGGAGGGGGAGCAGAGGTGGGAGGAGGAGTGAGACTGGGGCGGCCGCAGGGGCCGGAGCAGCAGGAGGCAGGAACCTGTCCACCAAGGTCTGGAGGTGGCCTCTGAGGGCACGGCCCTGCTCCTCCAGTGCCTCCAAACTCCGCTGCCGTAGCCGCAGGTCCTCCCGGACACAGTGGTCCTGGGTGCGGAGCTGGTGCTCCAGTAGCTGCAGGTGCCACTGGTGGTAGCCCTCCAGGTTCCTGGTGTGCCTGCTGGCCCGGGTGTGGGTGGCTGTTGCAGGCGGGGTGGTGCGCCCTGCAGTCCCAGGTGCTGCAGCTGTGGTGAAACAAGAGCAGTGGTCAGTTCTCCCTGGGGACACAGTGGGTGAAACCCAGCCCCCCTGTGCAAGGCGAGGTCGGTGTGTGGGGAACTGGCCAGGGCCCCTGCATGACACCCAGCTGCTGCTCCATGGTGGGCAAGGCCCAGGCGCACGGTCCCTGGGCTCCCTCTCCCCCCACCCCCGCATACACATAAGGGGAGCATGATGGCACTAACATGTGGAGCCCTCCTTGGCCTCGGACGACACAACCAATGTGCCCTGTGGGGTGCCTCGGGGGTCCTGGGTCCTGGGCAGGCTCCCTGCAGGCTCCTGACTCTCGGCGTCCTCCTCCTCCTCCTCGGTGTCAGGGACGGGTCCCTCTGCCTCGGGGTCGATCACCACCCGGGGGGCATGGACTGCGTGAGCCCCCAGGATGCGGTCCAGGGCCTCAAAGTGGGGGCAGGCCTCCGGGTCGGCCCCTGGCTGGGAGGCCCTGGAGTAGGACTGCCACAGGTCCTTGATTTTGCAGCAGACCTGCTCCCGGGTCCGCATGTGGCCTCTGGTGGCCAGGCTGGCAGCCATGCGGCTGTAGACGGCTGTGTTCCTGTGGCTAGTGCGGAGATCGTGGATGTTGGAGGCTTTCCCCCAAACCTTGATGAGGTCCACGATCTCTGCACTAGACCAGGCAGGTGCCCGCCTCTTGCGGCCCCGGGCAGGCTCCTGGGAGCCGCCAGCCTGGTCCTGGGAAGAGGCGGAGGGCTGGATGACAGCGGGTGGCTGGCTCATGCCGTGCCAGGTGCAGGGTCTGCTGGCTGGGTGCTGGCAGACTTGCAGTTGGCACGAGCAGTGTAGCCAGACCGTGGCCCTTTAAGGGCTCCGGGGCCAGGAGGGGGGCAGAAGAGTTTCCCTGGTTTGGCCCAGAGTGGCCACCAGGGCAAGCTGGGAAGGGCTAGCCTCCAACTAGTTTGAATTAAGTGGCTACACAGCCCTTAATTCGAACTACTTAATTCGAACTAGGCGTTAGTCCTCGTAGAATGAGGTTTACCTAGTTCGAATTAAGCACCCCGCTAGTTCGAATTAAGTTCGAACTAGCGGTTTGTATGTGTAGCGCCTATGAAAGTTAATTCGAACTAACGGCTGTTCGTTCGAATTAACTTTGTAGTGTAGACGTACCCTTAGTGATGAAGCATTCACCTAAAGTTTGAACTTTAGACACATTATGTTCAAGATGCACGGGATAAAAGGTCTATATGATTCAGTTTGTCTCTATCTCAAAGGGCAGTCTTCAACTGGGGTAAATTGGAATAACACCACGGGCTTCAAGGACTAACAATGGTGACAGACCAAGGTGACAAAGTGACACTACTGGGAAAAGTGACACTACGGGGGGCAAGAGAGCGAAAAGAATATGAATTTGCAAGTGCTGCGAGTAGGAGAGGAGAGAAGGAAGTGAAAATAGACCAGAAAAATGAAATTACAGAGCTTTTGTGGACTTCAGGGATAGAAAGAATGTGTCTTAAATCTGCAGTCAATGGGAATAACTCATGTCTTTATATATTGGGGCCAAACCCTCAGCAGCTGTAAAGCAGAAAGTCAATGCTTTTGCTGATCTGGCTTCTCTACCGTTAGGGTCATAGAACCATAGACTCCTCGGGCTGGAAGAGACCTCAGGAGGTCATCAAGTCCAGTCCCTTGCCCAAAGCAGGACCAATCCCAACTAAATCAACCCAGCCAGGGCTTTGTCAAGCCGAGACTTAAAAACTTCTAGGGACGGAGATTCCACCACCTCCTTACATAACCCATCCCAGTACTTCACCACCCTCCTAGTGAAATAGTTTTTCCTAATATCCAACCTAGACCTCCCCCACTGTAACTTGAGCCCATTGCTCCTTGTTCTGCCATCCGTCACTACTAAGAACAGCCTCTGTCCATCCATTTACTCTAAACACGCCTTTCCTGTCCCTTGAGCCTTCCCGGGGCTTGATCCTTCTATCAATTGCAGAAGAACAACTCCCATTGACCTCAATGGCTGGGAAGCCGCATTGCCTCCTTTCCTTTCATCTTCAGTCACTTCTGTTCACAGACAGTTCCATCAGGCTGAACAGCTTCACAATCACTCTGCTTCTCACACTCCATCCCTGTCTCTCAGCCATGCGATTCCCGACCCACAAGAATCAGTGTTTTATGAAGTGCACACTCCCAGAAATGTGCATGTTAGTGCAAATGGAACCTGTTTCTTTATTATTACAAAATTCTCCCACACCTGTTCTCCCCATCAATTTTCCTTCAGTGTACCGCTGTTGTGCAGACCATAATTGAGCCCCAGGTTATATTAAGATGCAACTAGTAACAGAAGACTGAATGGAGTCTATTAGAACTAAATATATTTGTGATCAAAGTTACCCCCAGGCTTAATGTGTACTGCTTTCCCCATGTCACATGACAAATGGTTGTATAAAGGCCATTGCCAGAGAAGTTTCAAAACCTGAGCTACCTCCATTTTCTTCATGTCAGAAAGGAGTGCTAAATCAATGCCCTTACCTTCATGAGGGTGAGCCCCTGGTGTGGAGACTGGACCTATATTATACAGAAATCATTGAAATGGCAAAGCTAACTGCAAATTTTACAGCATCAAAGTCTTCTAGCTGTAAGTGGGAGGTAAAGGCAATGAACAAGTCACTTTAATACACCTGCTGGTCTTTTATTTCTGTCTAAAGCATTTTTTGGGTGTTGAACAGTCCACAAGAGAGAACATTTTAATTTACTGGCTCCATTCATGGTTTTGACGTAATGTGCTGTGTTCCGAGAAAACCTCCGGTGTGATTATTCTCTTCTCCATCTTTAACATCATATGGCACAAAAGCAAAGTCAAGAAGATCATTTCAGAGCAGAGAAGTAATTTAATTTTGACAATGAAATGCAGAAAAGCCTTTTTTTGGCTTTCAATGAATTTTATTAACAAGGTTTAAACATCAGCTAAGACATTAAGGAAACAGTGAGGTCCATGGGACATAGTATTTAACCTAGTCCTCACTACATGACCAGTGTTCAAGACAACACATGGAATCTGTTCCACAGGAAAACTTTATTTCCCCATAATTCAGACAGTACAGAGTGTAAATTGAATGCGATATACAGATGCAGTAGGTCTGCCAGACTAGGGAGTCCCAGTTTACAGAGGTTCAACCTGCATATCGGGGTAAAGGCTCGACAAGTTGATTTTTTGCCTGGGCTGGTGCATTTTTAGGGCAATTTTGCAAAATTGAAATAATCTCTGGTGTGTCTTTGAATTTGGCAAGGCTTCATGGCTGTTGGTTGGTCCTGTTGAATCATCATTGCTTGAGAGGAAAACTATTTTTTCTCACCTAGTCTAACTCAGGTTTATCTAGGGGCCTTAAACCTATATACGAGAATGGAATTCGCTCCGGTGCAGAGATTTCTTTCCTTCTTTCTTTCTTTCCACAAAAAAGGGTGAATGTCACCCTTAGGCATAAACAGATGGATCCTTTTTGTCTTTTCCCATCTTGGTTTTTTAAATGTTTATGTGTCACTTTTGGCCGGGGAGAACAAAGAAACAACCAGCTGCTAAGGAAAGCAGGAGATTGGGAGCAAAGATTGCTAGGTTCCACCATAAACCATGCCACTGCCTCAGGCTATGTCTGTACTGCAATTGTGAAATGCAATTTGCGTAGCTTTTTCCGCTTCTTTTTTCAGATGAGGTTTTTCTGACATTTGGCCCGTCTACGCTGGGCCAAATGTCAGAAAAAAACCCTTTTTTGGAACGTCCCTTCTTCCTCGTAAAACAAGGTTCACAGGGATGCCGAAAAACCGCATCTGCTCTTCCGAAAAAAATTTCAGAAGAGCAGACAGGTTCCCTGGACACGGCAGAGTTTTTCCGGGATACCTCTGGTTTCCCAGAAAAACTCTGCAATGTAGACATAGCCTCAGTGTAGGAACTGGACAAGCTCACAGTGCCTGAGTTTGCCCATATATATGATGTTAGTACCTTACACGGAAGAATGTTGTGAGGCCAATGATCGTAGAATCTCAACTGAAGAGTGCTAGGCGAGTGAGAAATGGCGTAAATCCCAGACACCCTTGTGTTCACTGACAGCTTAATGACCCCCACATTTTGCAACTTTTCAAGGTTTAGTTACTTTTAGCATTCCCACTTTCAGATTTACATAGCCATAAATTTCCTAAATTCTGTCACCCTCTGAAGCAATGAACCTTGGTATCTGCAATGTAAGGGCTGCACTATGACTAATGGAGACACAAATGTTCCAGCAATGAGTATTCAACAGAACAGTGCATTTGGAAGTCACACAGTATTCTTGGCCAGCCCCAAAGGAGGAAAGGCAGGAAAGATAATTGATTCTGGTGACCATCAAGTATTCCTACACTCATTTGCTTTTAATATCATCTAATTAGGATGCAGCAAAAGGCCTGTCTTGGTTTTAATTGCAATATAACTTGAGATACTCAGAAGTGGTTTGAGATGTGATATAAATGCAAATAATTATGTTCTGGTTCAACCACAAGTTATTGGTCTCAGCAAAAGAGTTACTAGATAAATATGAATTGCCTGTGGCATAATGAGGTCAAACTAAATTATCATAATGGTTAAAGTCAATTATCTTAGTGTCAGAATATTTAATAGTGATGTAAAAGTCAGGATTTGGGGAGATTATTAAATTAAAGGGCAGTAAATTTAGGCTTCATTTAGGCACAATTCCCTGGCTTTAGTCTGAATACACAATTCTTTGTGCAAGACACCTCTTGCGTGGCTGGATGTAGACACCACCAGCTAAGTTTGACCATGACACTGGAAGTTAAGTGACTTGAGACAATGAGTGCAGGAATCAAACCTCAAACTTAAGGGAGTTTCCTGCCACCTTTGGAGGGGTTAGGAAAGACTTTTTCACCCAGGTGCAATATTACACAGGGGCAGTATGGCTTGAGGTTTTCCCTGTGGCATGAAACCCAATGGGAGGATTCTGCCTGAGAGATGGGACATGGAGCTGGTCCAGCAGGGCAATTTATACATTCTACGTCAACTTCGTCTCTCATCATGGTACAGGATGCAGACATGCCATTCAGTAAAAAGGCCAGAGAGAATTTTTATTCCTGCTTGGACTAACAGACACTGTCTTCATCAGGTGCCCTGTTATGTTTATTCAGAGCATCACAGTCATCCAACAGACATAGAAGAAATTGAGGACCCCTTCTCTGACAGGGGTTTGAATGGTCAGGGAGAATAATCTAAGATGTCTGAAAGAGGAAACAGAGAGCACAATGCTGGCGTTTCCTACTCGTTGAGTGACACAGGCTTCACAGGAAACAGAAGTCAGGGAATTCAGTGAAGCTAATTGTGTTCAAGTGGAACTGCATCCTGCCATCTTGCAGCAAGGGGGTATCTATGGATTGGAGGTAGCATCCAAAGAACATTTCTAGGGAAGAGTTATGTGGAACGTTAGTGATGACACACTGTGCCTTTTTACAAATGAGGCTTTGAAAACAAACATTCAGCCGCAGAACGTGTCCCGCAGCTGTTCTGTGATGGTTTTGGGATCAAGAGAGAGAGTGTTCTTTGCCCTACATATACAAGGCTTCCCAGTCTGTAATACTCATCCAATTAAGTGGTGAACCCCTTGAACTTTGTTTACTTAAGTGGGTTTTTTAGAAACTTTAAACCACTTCCCTCCATTTGACAACAGATTCATTTTTCAGTATAATTAAAGTGTCATTTTGATATATAATTCAGTCAGCCTCCTCCCACCTATGAATAGTTTCCCCCTCCCATTATTGTTCTTATTCTGTTGAACTAAAACTATTCAAGAGAGAACAAGAGGTATTTAAGCAACAAAGATTAACAGGCTTTATTTACCGTTCTCCTGCAATCTGTTATTAAGTGAGACATCCGCGTAATACGAATGTCACTCCTCTGCTCTCAGTCACTGCTTACTGACTAAATGCTTTGAATAGGTTACATGAGAACAGTTCTGCATATAAATACTTAATCAGAATTCTGCTTACAAAAGACAATTCCATGACGCGTCTCCAAGCAGAAGAAAGGAAAAACGCTCGTGTCCTCCCTGTCATTACACTTCTCATTCAAAAAGATTCTTGAGCCCAAAGCTCTGAGTAATTGCTGAATGGATTGTGACTCATGAGCTAAATCAATGAATTTTTAGGTATTAATTAATTTATTTATTTGGAACAGTAACCTGGGTAGAGGAGTGTTTATGAAAGTATGCCTCTGCTAATTCATAAGAAAGGACATCCTGTGTCAGACCTTCCAGTCCAAGTAGCCTCTTTTCTGACAGCCACCAAAGCCAGATGCTTCAGAGGAAGTGAACAGAACAGGGAAATTTTGAATGACTCATCCCCCCTTCATCCAGTCCCAGCATCTGCTTCATACTTCAATTATAGGAGATTAATTGCGGCATCTCAGAACCAACATGGGGATGGCTACTAGTGGATAGTGACCTTTTAAGTGGCAATTTAGATACAATACTTCACTGTTGGCAAAGCATGTTGGAATTTTTTGAGTAATGCTAGTAATGCTTACTGCTGTGCATTATCCTAGGTTTAACAAAGACTTATCTCAGCATTCCACAATGAGGAAAGGAGGTAGCTGTAATATTACTATTTTATAACAATGAATTGGAGGCAGAGACTCTAAAGTTTGGTGCCTGTAGTAGTGACAATTTTTCGGTTTTTTTTTCCCCCCGCGTCTGCCTAAAAGTTGTTTTGAGCGCCCACATGTGACAATTTTGACTCAAGTGGCTAGGTCAGGACCGCAGAGGAAGTCATTGGTCAAGTCAGAACTAGGAATGTTAAATATCGGTTCATTGAATAATTGATTAACCTCATGAATGCTTAGCAGTTAGTTGACTATTCTATAGTCCCCGGGAAGCCCTTGTCCGAGGAGGAGGGGTCTGAGCTCCTGGACCCGGTACGAGCCCGAAATGAGCTGGGCTGCCTGCCCACCTGGCTCCTAATACACTTGAAATGCAGAGCTGCAGCAGGGGTAGATCCAGGACCCAGTGCAAGCCAGGACTGAGCTAGGCTGCTGGCCAGCCTGCTAAAAAAAATTCACTGGCAAGAGGTGGGGGGAAATGCATGTAGTCTATAGCATTAACCTATAAGCTTTTGCTTATCGGTTAATTGGTTAACTGACTATACTATTTCATCCCTAGTCAGAACTAGAACTCGGCTGGGTTTGGTACACTACATCAATAGAATTACAGTTGTACAGTTTTCTACATCAATGGAATTACAGGCACTGCACCACAACTAATTTACTTTGGCTGTCAGTCATTCAACCACTTGCACCAATCCACACCTTCAGTCTGGACTGAAAACTTTTTTGGACAGTAATGACATATTTCAAAATAACTCATAAATGAAAGGAGGAATGAACTCACCACCTTCTTCGCTGCATTAAGCTGCTGTTACAAGCATGCCTTGATAGTGGACATCACACCTCCTTTCCTACAAATAATGTTGTCAAAATTCAAATAACCGTACAATAGACATTGTTTTCATGGCAAGTGTTGTTGGTTGGAGTTTAAAACACCATACAGATGAGCAGGATCAGAGCCAAGCAAATATTTCACTATAAATAATTTTCTAAATATGTAGCACTTACTAAATATTTATGAGCAGATTGCAGTGTTCACTAATGTACTCAACATTCTAAGGGTTTTTTTAAATTTATTTTAACCTAGAATCAGTCAGAAATACTGAGTTAGCTTCTATTCAGTGAGCCTGGACTGGCACCTTGCAATCCGCAGAAGAAGCAGTGCACTTTTGCACTGCTGTAGTAGCTAGGTAGGACCAAATTATGACCAAGCCACATTTTGGTCCCTGCTTCTACCTTGCTGAATGGGCGAAGTAAGCTGCCTTTTTCTGGTGAGGGATCTGATTTGTCTAATAAAGCAGATAGTATGATTTCTGGCCCCTCCTTCTATAAGCATGTATCATTCCAGAATAGACATAACTGCAAAGCTCAGCTAATGTTATATACATACACACAAACCTGCCCTGTGTTAAAGACCTTCATTAAGGTTGCAAAGTCTGGCATTCAGAAGCTGTTAGAATCAAGGTTGCCTGTTCCACCTTAATTTAGCTGCCTTGTGTGTATGCATTGTGATGCCGTCTTTCATTACATGACCACACACTATTGTTTCCACAGGACTCTTGCCTCTGGCAATGCACTAGATGGGTGATGTTCACTGATTGAGAAGCTATTGAATATTTTGCTTCCTCATTGTTCATTGTGTGGCTGCAGGCTTCTTTACTGCAAACTATTCAAACCCTGCTCTGCAGAGGGAAGTGTTCATTTTCTCATAGGCTTTTCTGTGGTGCTCCTCACGATAGTATCTGAATTCTCCAAACATTAAGGAATACATTTTCCCAATTCCCATATGCGGTGGGGGTGTAATACACCCATTTCACACATGGGGAAGTGAGGCACAGAGAGATTAAGATAAAAAATATCCACTGATTTTGGATGACTGCTCTGTTCATTATGGTAGTTGTGCAGTCTTTGTACATGAGTGTATATCTTCAGCCACCATCTTGACAGCATATATTACTCATAGAAGACTTTTCGGTTAAGTGCACAAAGTGGGGACAAAATAGATCTCTATCTCATCTATAGATAAACAGGACCATCCTCTGGACAATTTTGCTTATTTTCTTGAGATGAAAAGTTTTAATATGGATCTCATTTCTCCGTCTAAAGAAACTAGAGGGAACATTTAAGACAAAATAAATCAGATGTAGAATTAATTCACTAGGACTTGATTTTTTCAGACTCATATAGCAAGACGTAGTATTTTATATGATCAAAGCACAGTTTTCATTGACGTCATTTTCAGCAGCAAGTGCTCAACACTATTGCAAATCAGACCCCAGGGTTAAGTCAGGCCTGTGGAACATGAGGAACTCATGCATTACCACCTGTGACAAGTAACTTGACCAGCATCACACAAGGATTCTGTAGCAGAGGCAGAGACAGACGGATCAAATTCACCAGGGTAGCATGCAACTGTTTTCATTATGAGGCCATTTTTTCTCTTCCTTCATTTCCCTGCCTCATTCACTATGCACCTTCTAAATTCTGCAACACACTAGGCAGTGTTACTATAGACGATCGCCCCATCACTATACAACAATAATTGATTCCCTAAGTACCAGACACCACCCTGTGCACTGACGGAGGCCGGGGTGCTGTGGAAAAAGAATACATGATCGTGAAATTAAAGATCTTATCACAGTGCATGCATACGAGGGGAAGAGCAAACGGAATTCTGATTTTTCCAAATTTTTAAGTGCTTGAGTTTGCAATGTTAATCATGTTCTTCTACCATAGGTTTTTGTATGTAATTTCCTGATTTTTTTAAAATCAACCTGAAAAAAAAACCAGTAACCAGAAATTTTATCACAGGGCAACAACTTGACACCAACATGGTGCATCAGCAAGACTGGAACCTCTACGTTGCCTGAATCAATTACTGCCACTTGAGCTAATGGAGAAACGGATGCAATAGTAGGTTGTCATCCTCTCTGTGGAGAAGGTTGAGATGCTTTCTCAGGGAGTTTCACAGATATTTGCTGACAGAAGAGGAAGGGGGAGATGTGAGTATCTGGTTCTGAAGGGCAGAGTTCTTTAGTGAGCACAGACTCTTCTGCCTCATCCTCTCCACCCTGGGACTCGTCTTTTCTACACATCTGGCTTCCCATCCCAAGTTCATCATCCTCATCCAGCCTTCCATGCCTCAGGCTTCCCACATTCGTTGTCCAAGAAGTCCTCGTCTCACCATTCTGAATTCTCCTTTGTACTCCCCCCCAGTTCCATTTCAGCCTCTGGGCCCACCCGTTCACAGCCCTATCTCCTCCCTTTGTGGCTTGCCCAGCCATTCCCAGTTGCCTCCCTACACCTCAGTGCTTCGCCAAATCTGTCTCCCCTCCCAGCCTGCTGGTGCCCAGTCCCCCCATTTTCCTCACCAGTTTCCAGTCCCAGGCTTCTTGGAAATAGATGAACTGTTATGGCTCAGACACCAAACCAAATCCATCCTGAGGTAAAATTTTAGCCCAAAAGGTTTAAGTCTGTCAGTGATATAAGATAGTGAAAACAGGGTCTTATCAGGAAGTATTTACAATAATTAATGCTCCCGACCCAGCTATAATTTACATACATATTTATCAACTGTATTTACACCAGGGGAGTAGGTTTAATGGAGTGCCCTGACTGATGTATTTATGTATGTACATAGTATAGTTCAGTGTTTCTCAACCAGTGGTACAAGTACCCTCAGGGGTACTCGAGAGAAGTCTGGGGGGTATGTCAACATAACTGAAAGTTGGAGAAAACTGAATTTTTGTTTTAAGCTTTATAGCACTTTATTATTTTTGTACTTTTTACACCCGAAAATTTCATCTCCTGCCTGGCTATGATTAAGTTGTTTAAACAAATGTGTTGTAATGGTAGAAAAAAAATTTGTGCATCTGAAAACTGTAGGTACTGGGGGTACTTATAATTTTTTTTTTAAAAAGGGGGTACTTAATTTTTTTTGAAGAAGGGGTACTTCATAAAAAAAGTTGAGAAACACTGGTATAGTTAATTCTGTAACTAGTGTTTTCATTCTTACTGATTCTGACCTAGCTATTTTTTGGACGTTATGCTGGAGGTCGGTTGAAAAAATAAAATCACTAAAGTCAGGTAGCTCTGATCAGAAAGATTTTTTTTTTAAATTGCTCTTCTGGGAGAAAACATACATAATAACATGGTGGGATGCAACCCCTTTAAACAAAAGCCATGTGGTTTCTACCTGCCAGCATCTCAAATGATTCTGCAAAGCTGATCATATATTGAAAGGAGGGGACATCAATCTTGTACCTGTAACTGTGTCTGAAGCTGAGTACACTTTTGACCATTTGAATTCATGTAGCGGGATTGCAAAAACATACAGTCCCTGTGTCTGGTGAGGAAAGAATTGAAGTGAAGAATATTCTTCACTACTTTCACATGGATTGATTTCCGACTGCTCAAAGTGCATTAACTGGAGGCAGGGGAGAGGGAGAATAGATGAATGAGTGGACGTCAGTGAAAACCAGACTGAAACAGTTAATTAATCAGGGGCGCTCAAACTATTTGTATAGTGGGGAGTGCTGAGAGCCATGGAACCGCATTAGAAATCCCATCTATGATGGAAACGATTTCAAACTAGGGGACACAGCAGCACCCCCAACACCGCTAGTTCCAGCTCCTTTTTAATTAATTGATTGAAATAGCATCATTAAATTAAACATAGACTAGTGGTGGGCAACCTGTGGCCTGTGGAATTCACGAAGCCTACTGAGGGTCCTCCTGCAGACCAATTGTCTGGTTACCTCCTCCATGCACCTCTCGCACGCTGGGGTTGCAGAGCCCTGAACTTTCTCCTTCCCCTCCCCTTCCGCCCACCTCCCAGCACTTCCAGAGTGCTGATTTGTGGCTTTCCAGCTGGGAGAGGGAGGGAGAGTAGTAGGGATAGGATTGCCAGGTGTCCAGTTTTCGCCCGGACTGTCCGTTTTTCGGGTCCTCCATCCAGTAAAAATCCCCAGAAAATACCGGACACGTGAAAGTTCCAGTATTTCCTGTTTCCCACAGACGGAAGCCCGGAGGGGACAATTTTCCCGTCACGTCTGGCAGGCATGGGGGAGTGAGGAGCCTGGGGCCATTTAAAGGCGCAGTGCCCTTTATTTTCCTGAACAACATTGGTCTCCCCCTTTTTTTTCTCAACAGAATTTTTTCCTGTTTTTTTTTTCGGGGGAGAGGGGGCGGGGCGGGAGCTGTTCAGTGTTTTTTGTTAAACCATCTGGCAACCCTAAGTGAGGATGGAGCATGAATCAGGTGATTCGCTCACTCCAAAAGTGCTGGGAGGGAGGAGGAGTAGGAAGAGCGGGGCTCTGGTGTGCGAGAAATGCGGGGGGCCGTAAAGCTGCAAGTGCAATCCCAATAGACTGCAGGCTGCTGTAGCCCACCGAGGGGAAGGAGGGCCACTCACGAGGCCCACTCCCTATTTCTGGTTGCCCATCACTGACCTAGATACTTATGTGCCCGGCCAATATTTCAACAGCCATAAAAAAGGCAGACCAGTGCAAACCAGAGACCAGTTCTGTGATACGATCCAAAGTAAAAAACAAAACAAAAAAATCCTCTAAACATCTAGTGAGCTGACAAACTGAAAAAAGAAGTTGATCCGTAAATCAAAGTATTTGTTTTATTAACATTGAACCATTTCTTTCTGTTTCAACCATTTTTTAAATTAAAGTTCATTTTGAAATGAAAACCAGAAACTTTTAATTGAAAAATGCGAAAATGGAACATTCTGACCGGGAGGAAGTAGGGGTGCAGGAGTTAATTTTGACTGGGAGGAGAGGTGGAGCAGGGGGTGCAGGGCTTAGGAGGGAAATGTGACTTGGGGTGGGATGTGTGTGCAGAGGATTTGGGTGGTGACCTACGGTAGGGAGTTGGGAAGCAGGAGGGGCTGGGGTGCTAGAGGCATGCTCTGGCCAGGAGCCACTTACCTTAGGCAGCTCCTAGCCAGCAGCCCAGCAGGGTCACTGAGGCAGGCTCCCTCCTGCAGCAGCCCCAGGCTTTTCAGGGAGGATCCCTCCCTGTGCCACTCAGGGCTGTGTACCCCTGGGGCGCAAGAGTCTTCGCTCATGCTCCCCGAACCCCCAGGCCAATCATTGCAGCTGGGAGCGGAGCTGGGGATGGGGGAGGGTGCATACTCTCTCATCCCTCGCTAGGGTCACGTGGCACCTAGAGGGAATTGGTAATCATTTTGAATGCCTGGTGGCTCCCTCTACAGGCTGTATGCCCCTGGCGAGTGGGAGGAGACTTTGCATGCTCCCCCACCCCCAGGCTAATTAGGGGCTGGGGCAGAGAAACACACAACATCTTTCACCCCATGAGTCCCCCCCCCTTCAAAATGTCTGGCGGGGAGGAGGGTGGAGAGGGAGCCGCCAGCCATTTTGAACAGTCTTGGGGTCTCAGTAGGGCAGGCTGCAGGCCAGATCAAATGGCTTGATGGGCCAGATTTGGCCCATGGGCCTTATCTTGCCCACCCTGGACAATGTTTAGAGGTGGAATGTTACTTCAGTTTCCATGTCCTTTTAATTTTTCTGCTGGGATGGCTTGCTGAGCTGTGGCACCATAGGAACTAGCCTGAAAGTGACAATTTAAAATAGCGCATGGCTCAGCTACCATGTAGTACTGGCTTTTGGACTGATTGAGTGGTTTGAAACCAGTGATTTAGCAGTTAAGGGCTCTAATTCCAGAGAGCCAATTTCTCTTCCCTCCGTATAATGCATGTGCCTCCACTTATTTTAGTCTGCACAATAGTAGGAAGTGCTGAGCTAATGGGGTGGCATTTTGTGCATTGCTAGTTTGCATTTTACAGGTTTGCTAGCGGAGTACACGTTCAGCAATTCTATTACAGCTCTCCTCGGCTTAAGCCTTCTCCTTTCTCTCCATGGCAGCCCAAATACAGTCTGCCATTTAAACCAGGTGAATTTCATAAGAGGCCAGTACAGAAAGTTCATCTCAAAGCCTTGCTCGGAATAGAATTATAAAAACCTATGAATAACAATGAGGGGTAGGAGAAGCTAAGCTGTTTGCTTAGAGTGTGCTTCCATTGTCACTGCAGTTGTGCCTAATAGGGGTCAGCAAGCTGAGGGCAAGAGATGACAAATGGGAAAACATTTGTTGCTCAGTTCCATAGGAATCTGTGATAGGGCAAATTTGCTAGATTTGCCCTGTCATTTAGAAACCCAAATAAATGAAAAATTGCTTTGACTGAGGATCCTGCTTGCTAATTGGGGAAAATGGAGAAAGTATTGGCAAATATTTATTGATGAGTGCACAGTGTAATCAGGTGCCCACCCTGAACAAAGCCTGGTGGAGCTAAAGGGCAAGGCAGGCCAATTAAATGCCCATCTGTGCCTGAAGAATGAGCCAGAGAGCAGGCCACTAATTGGAAATGGGCTCAGCTGGGCAGGAACAGAAGGGAAGCCCATTTATATGAAGCCCAGGCTCCATTAGTAGCAAGGGGCTGGAAAGAAATGTTCTATAGTCATTCCCTGAGAGGAGGCTGTGTGAGTTGGCAAATCCAGAAGAGGGGTAAGTTAGATAACTAGGGAGAAGCTCATGGAAGCAGCAGGGGTAGTCTGGTATAGACCTTAGCTGCTTGTTTAGGATTCCTGGGCTGGAAACAAGTGTAAGGGTTGGACCTGAGTTTTCCCCACCAGCCACTGGGATGTAGCTCAGAGTGTTAGAGATGCAGCCAGACAAATGGTGCAGATGGATTTTGACTTCCTCTGCAAGGGAGGACCTCCATGCCATGGCTAGAGGGCCAAGCCACAACAGGAAGCTGCAGCTCCAGGAGTGAGAGGAGCTGCTGGGTAAGACAATGGGCAGAGACACCCTTGGAGCAGGATGGTGCCTCAGAGCTGTCAGGAGGAGGCCCTGCTGGTAGTGAATGGCACAAAGTGTATTAGAGAAGGGTTTTTTTTCCCCTTTCTGGAGTAAAAGTTCTATTTTAGCTCTCAGGGAAATGTCTGTAGATGGTGGGTCTGAGTCTACCTTTGTTTACAGTACAGGTTGGGCCTCCCTGGTCTGGCACCCAGGGAGCTTGCTGGATTGCTGCCAGTGCCCCTCTGACACGACTGGCCTTGCTGCTGCTGAGGGTTCCTCTGCTGGGGCTGCCTGGCCCTGCTGATGCATTACAGGATGTTGCCCAGCCACCCTGGCCTGCTGGTGGGGGTCCCTGGCTGAGGCTGTCCTGGCCCTGCTGATGTGTGATTTGAGGGGAGAGGCATCACTGGCCAGGATGCCTGGCCACTCTAGCCCTCTGCTGCTGAGGGTTTCCCAGGATTCCCTGGATGGGGCTGCTTGGCTACCACTGGGGCCAGTCTTGCTCCTGCTGGGGGTTCTCTGGAATTCCTTGGCCTGGGGCTCCCCAGCTGCCACCTGGCCTGCCTAATGCTGGGGGTTCCCTAGGCAGGGGGCTCCTTGTTTCCCCCAGTCCCACTGATGCTGGGGTTCCCCAGCTTGTACTAGGGCTCTCCAGACACTGCCTGGCATGGCTGCTGCTGGCCCAGACAGGGCTCCCTGGCCCTGTGTTCTCCTGGCTGGCTACTGCTCCTGGCCGCTGGGGTTCTTTGGTCCAGCAACAGCCATGGCCCTGCTGGACCATGGATGTTACCAGACCAGAGAGTCCCAGATTTTGGAGGTTCAATCTTTAGCATAGATGAGGAGTCAGTCAGCAGAGCTGTACCTTTTACATCTGTGTAAGAGAAAGGAGAGTCAGGCCTAAAGTATCTCTACTGCATGAAAGAGAGCGCTAACCCAGAACCACTTACAGCCTCACACTTGTCACTAGGCTGCAGACCATGACCACTGTGAACTTTGGGGAGATGAAATATTATATATGCCACTGACAGACTCAGTTTGCCTCCACGTGGCTACAGGTCGCTGCACTTCACACCCTGTGTCTCATGTAATAAATCCCTCCAACTAGAACTTCCTGGCTGTTACTGGAGCTCGGTGCAGCAAGGTCATTTCCTTTGACAGGAGATTTCACAACGTGCTTTCATTCCATTTTGGAGCTACTCCCCCAGCATTTCAAAATTCTCCTCAGAAGGGAGTGGAGACACAGCTCCAGGGCAGACAGTCTGGACCCTGGAGGTCTAGGCTGCTGAGATCCTACTATCTTGGGAGCCAGGACTTCCAGAATCCTGGTCTCCATCAGTCTGCTAGGCAAGCTGGCAGGAACCAGGCAGGGTTCCACCAGAACTCCATGAAAATGGAGGAGACTCCACCAAGTGTTTTGATTTTTGATGAACTGGCACTTTCTGAAGCAAAATGGCTCTAGTGGCCACAGAGTGGGCATTCCCAGAACTCCCCAGCTGCCATGCCCATAAGTGCCTGCACTGGCAGAGTAGAAGGGTCTGGCAGAAAGACTTGAGCTGAAAGGGTAGGCTCTTCATTAGGTGTTTAACAGTTTAGGGTCTATGACAGTTGTATATTCCCAAATCCATCCAGTAAAACAGAGGCAGAGGTATATGCTAGCCTGTTTGTTATGGTAATCATGTACGTTTTGTCTATCTTCAACTATCCTCTTCACAGCATATATTACGCATAGAATACTTTTCTATTTAGTGCACGATGTGAGTACAAAATTTGAACACTCATGTATAGATAAACAGGACCATTCCTGAGTCAACTTTGCCTATTTTCTTGAAATGCAAAGTTTTAATAGGGGTCTGATTTTTCAGTCTAAAGAAACTAGGGGAAATCATTTAAATAAATTAGATGCACAATGAATTCACAAAGTGTGTGTTTGCCAGAATTGGTCTGTAGTCAAACTTCATTAACATTACAGTCTCATTAGTGGCTTTACAAATGTGTTAGGCCTGCCAACAGCAATTCCAGGCACTGTGTTCTTCCTGCCCCATATTAACTGGGAGAGGGGGCGACTTGTCCTTCTGCTGTGCCTACCTCTCCTCAGCATGTTCTGCTGGTGGTGGGCAGGAGGCCCTGGGGGAGGATGGGGGACAAGCTGATTAATGGGGCTGGCTGCTGACTGGGGGGAGGGAGGGAGAGCCTGCTGGTGGCACTTGGCACCTATGCCTAGGAGTCCTGCAGCCCATCATGGAGATTTAAAAGGGCCTGAGGCTCCCACCTGTTACCCAGGGGCCCCCAAGCAGTAACCATGGCAATTGCTCCCTTTCCCTTCCTCCCAGTCAGCAGGCCTGGGAAGTGCCCTAACAACTCTCCAGTGACCTCAGGCACAAGCTAAATACCAAGTAGTGCAGTCAATGTAGAATGAGAGATGTCTCCTGCAGAAGCAGTGAAGGTATTAAATTCTTTGCTGGCTCTGTGCACTTGCTGTTGTTCAGCCACCAGCCCCCATGGCCTGTTGCGCAGCCTACAATAGAACTGGATCAGTGGGTTTGTTCTATCTCTGACTCAGTTTTAAACGAGCAGACAAACCCCAAAGAAACTCCATAACATCCAAACAGAGTGTGCAGCTGCTGCATCTCTTCTCGATTCCTTGTTCAACAGAGTGAAGTTGCCTTATTCCAGCTCACGTTGCAGAACATACATTGCACGGTTCTGTCCATCCACAAGATGGCGTCGAACCACAAATGGCACCTTTAAACAAAGGAGATGTCCAAGAGGTGTGTGTAATGTGTCACTCACTTCACGCCCTCCCTCATAGTCATTGTTTGCCACAACCTAGAACAATGTCATTTTCCAAAGTCTTAGCCGGGTGGGAGTGCAGATATCTAGTGCTTGACAATCCGGAGTAGCAGGTGCTAGTGTCAACAGATGGATTTGTAATACAGTAATTGCACTTATGTAACCTTCCTTACTTAGCTCTCAGAGATGGACTGGACTGGATTAAGCCAACACTAAAATGTCCTCCCTTTGGAGTGTCAATACTAGAGAGCTCCCATCCACGGGACCCTCTTCTCCTTACCCCAGAGCAGCAGAGGTCCCCTCTGCCCTTCACTCCTGAGGTGCCGAAATGGCAGTAGGACCCCTTCAATACTCACTCCAGCATCTGGAATGACTCTCCTTCGGAGAATCACCCGGTTACTGTGCTCTTCTTCTCCAGACGCGCACACATTCACACAGTCCTCTGCTGGGGCAGTGTTGGCAAAGGTGTCTAGAACAGTGGTGTTAACACCACATTCGGCGCTAGTGATTCAGGCTCTGTGTAGACATCACTGTGTGAGTCACCCACTGGTATTTTGTGAGCTTCTGTCTGCAACCAGGAGAGCTGGAGCCAAAACAATTACCATGCTAAATGGAGGTACTGGTGCATTCACAGGAGTTTGGACCCCACCTTCCTCCTGCCCAGGCATGGGCCTAGAATCTTTCTCTTACATTCTGGTCAGAATGTTTCATTACCCTCATTTTACAGCTAGATAAAGCAAATATCAGAGATTAAAAGACTTGTTTGTTATCACACAGCAAGTTGGCAACACACCCAAAGAATAAACCGAAATCTTCCTAGTCCTGAGTTCACTCCCTTGCATCAGAGAGTCTCTCAGGTTAAACATGATCCAGGTCAGTAAGAAATATTGGCTCATAAAACACTCAGAATATAAAAAATAAGGTGAAGTTACACACTTTTGAGGACCTTTTGAGAGACTTTGATGGCCACTTTGGCAGTGCGGAGCCTCAGATGGCTTCTGTGTTTCTTGAGGGGGATGTTGAAGGATCAAGGAGAGGACATACTGTTCCCTTCCCCAATATGCCTGCCCTACAACCCTTCTTCATACCTAGATTCCATATCACTTAAACTCTCTCATATTGACTGCCTCTACTCTTCCTGTGAGGAAGATTTGACAAGCAAGGCCTATTACATGAACAATTACAATTCTTTGCCATGAAGAAAAAAGAGCTGGTTGAATATATCCCTATACAAAGAGTCTCCAAAATTTCCATCATCAAGGATTGATTGAAGTTATTCACATAACAGTTTGTTTCGGTATTGTTGTCATTTAAATGTTAAGGTTCCCTGGCATTAAGGTATTAGGCCAAGTGTGGAAAATAGCTGGGGAATTTAGGATACATCAAAAAGAATATGGCTTCATGAAAATAACGTTTGGAGTTAATTACAGGACCAATGGGTTAGAACAACAGGCAGCTGCCAACAGTCCCTAGATATTTACTTATTCATGGTGAAGTGAAATCTAGTAATTGAGCAGGGGAATGTAACTGTAATAGAAAACGTGACCAGAATATTCCTAGATAAGTGTATCTAGCATTAGACCCACGCAGAAAATAAAGTTCTATCATTTAAGGCAGTTATATGTATCGTTTAGGACACTCTTTTTTGTGTAGAAATGTGTTTGCATTCAGTACACCTTGCTTATTATAAAAAAAAGTCACTAAAATTAAAAAATTGATTTAATCAAAGACAATGAGAGAGGTCCATATTAACGTGAACTATACATGCAAAGGTCTGGGAATGCGTTAGAGTACGAATGGGTTCATTTTAATCTGTATACATCTAGTGTTTAATTATTACCTCCGTGACTGTCAGTAGACATTGCACTATGAGAATTCTGAGCCTTCCCAGGATCAAAAAGGCAATTTCTCTCTTAAAAAAAAAAAGGGGGGGGGCATCACAAGGTCTAGGTCTAGACACTTCATATGTCCTCAAAACAGAATTTAAGTGGGGCTAACATGGTGCATAACTCTTCTACAGGCTCTCTGCACAAGGGTGAATTTCACCGATAGTCTGTAATTGCATTTTATTTTTGTTATGTTTCAGTGCGGGGGTTTTTTGTGTGGAGTTGTTGGAGTCCCTTTAATATTGTTGGGAGCAGGGTAAGTCCTGAGTTTTCTAGAATAGAAGGCTAGATGTGGTTGGCTTTTCTTATAGTTTAAACTTACAACAAGAGCTGATCAGAAAATTGTTTTGTTTTTTCTCCCATACAAAATTTCAGGTGTTTGGGGGAGGGGGAAGAACCCCAGATGTTGTCATCTCAAGACATTTTTACTTTAAAGTTTGGTGGGAGTATGAAAAGCTGGAGATTTCCATGGAAAGCAGATGCATCCCATGAAAAGTCTCATTTAATCAAAAACCCAGTTTCCCGTCAGAACAGTTTCAAAAGAAATATTTCTTCCAGTACTACTTCAAAATCTAATTTCAATGGATTCTCATCCTCCTCGGATTTAAATGAGTACAACTCCCAACCATGTATGCCACTATTTGTGGTAATACCTAGCACATCCAGCAATTTCAAACCTGCCATTTGGAAATTGATTACTCATCTCCACTACAGACTGGTTTCCACGTGTGGAAGAAAACAAGTCGTCACTCTGAGTTTGTAAGCAACAAGTCAGAGGCAGTTTATTCGAGCAATTGTAAGGGAAGACCACGGTCGGATGGGGGTCCCTCTTTCTTAGGCAGATCTTCAAAATACAAGCAGTTAAAGACAAGTATATATACTTTCCCGTTAGATACATCAACGGCTAACTGTTATCTATTTGTTTATACAAATTCCTTCCAGATGCTTCCTTATCTCAAGGTTTCTGCTTAAGTCAGCATTCCATCCTTATCTTCTACAGAGAGGCGGAGGCAGCATCTCTTACAACTCTCATGTGGTTAGGGTTAGATTGTCTTTTGCTCCACTTCTAACAAACCTGAGATGGCTACGCACAAATCCCCTTTTTCTGCTTCCACACATGCCAAACCTTATAAGTTTCAGAGGGGTAGCCGAGTTCATTGTTTTTTAAGTTTTTCCAGTTACAGACTGATAGCCTAGAAGCACCTTAAAGACTAACAAACCGTGTTGATGGTATCATGAGCTTATGTGGGCACAACCCACCGCCTTGTGCCTACAAAAGCTCATGATAACATCTACATGTTTTGTTAGTCTGTAAGGTGCTGCTAGACTATTCATTGTTTTTTAAGTTAAACCTTATATGAGCTCTCTAACTATATACATTAGTATCACATTGTTTTTCTGCTCAATATTAGTATAAACAGCAACTTCAGCCTTTGCCTAATGTGGCTTCTCAGATCCAAATTTCTATTAGAGCTAATATTCCAGTGACTTCAGACTGGTTTCTGCCACTGGAGAGGGCCTACCCATTACGGGAAAACTGATTTTTTTTTTTTTTAATAGTTACTCTGCATGCTAGTTCTTACTTCCATCAAGTGTCACTGACTCTCATTCTCAACAATACACAGAATAGTTGGGAATTATTTTTCCCTTTTATCTGGCCTTAAGTAAGAATTTTATAACTATCATCTCTATCAATAGCTGACAACATGAAACCTCCCATTGTGAAGTTTAAGGTTAATTATAACTTGGGCGATGAGGAAAAAAAAGTGCAAGAAGTTGAGATGGGGTAGGGAGGTTTATAGATTGCCTATATGTTATAGGGACAATAATACCGAGGCATCTGGTCACCCTTGTCACTTGCCTACATCTTGGATATTTATTTGCTCACAGAATTATCCTTCTGTGCCTGTTTTCCCTCTGCTCTTTCCCCCAAGCTGTGTTTGATATCTCCAGCACTGTTCGTATGAAGAGAGCAATCACAGAAGGGATCAGTTTGCCCACCCTACATTTTTACAACAGTCTCTACCTTCCTAATGAATTAATTAGAAAGGGGCCTTCACCCGTGGACACACCAACATAGAGAAACCTGAACAAGCAATACAGTTAACTAACCCTGAAGATTGCAGGAACTCATGAGAACCAGCATCCAAGGCCACAGTATGGGCCCATACCATCGTGTGACCCAGAAAAGCAGTACAAACATCCATTCTTTTACTTCCTGATGATGAGCCAGATTATGGCCTCCAGTAGAAAAACCCACAACAGAGCTTAAAGTACTTGGGATAACTTTCCAAATGTATATTCACTGTATATTTGAGGGCTTATGTGGTGAGAGGAGAGGGGTTACCCTCCATCTACACATGGAGCGCCCAAGTACACAAAGACCTGGGAGATCTATAGGGCTTGTGTCAATTAGGAGGAAAAACTCGGGATAGATATAAAGAAACACTAAAGGGTTCCTAGTTTTATTGGCTTTGTTTTATTTTAAAGGGTAGGATCAGCATAGGGCAGGGGAGATAGGAAATCCAATATATTTTGTTCTACGTTAGTTACACTGTGGACTGGATAATTGTGTTCAGAAGTCCAGATGTCTTCCACAGGCACTGTTCTGCTAATTTGATGTATTTCAAATTATGGGGCTTAAATTGCTGCCTTGAATCTCACGTGGCTTCTTATATCCAGGCAGAACGGATGTGAAGTGTTACCTTTCTTGACTGGTTGTGCTGTAGGCATACTTTGCCTCAGTGAAAAGTGTACAGAAAACGAAGAATCAAGTCCTGTTAGCTCACATTTTCCTATTCTGGACCAATAGTTGTATAACAGAGAATCCCCCAGGCACAGCACTCTAATTAACATCTTGGAAGATTTTAACATTGGTGACACCTAATTACATTCAAGTTATTTCCATATTTGGGAAAAGCTACTTCAAACATGCATTGCAAGTGTCTTCCTAGTAAGTCAAGGTGTTTAGATAAAATTGTCATTTCTCTGATTGGTTTGCAATGAAAACTTTGACCTTTTCTATCCATCTATGTATCTCTTTGTTTATAGTGTCTCCATGGTATGTAGAACCCATGGCATTATTTAATCTTCAATGTTCCAAAGGGAAAGAATCATTTTAATGGAATAAAATGGGTAAATACGAATGATCCATTTAGTTGCTTCTTGCTTTAGGAGAACTTCACTCTTCAGTTAACCCAGATCAACCTCAATTTGTAGCTTCAAAGCATACAGTATTGCTGTTCATTATACTCTACTAAGGGGAATGCTTCAAAATCAGACCTATAACCTACAGCATATCTCACATAGTATGTGACTGAGCTATGTTGTCTATCTGATTTGGAGGTTAAGTCCTCAGAGGGCTGTGGAAGTTGCTGCAAAGTCAGCGGGCCCAGTCCGTCAAGCTGTGGAATACCCTGAATTCCTGTTACCTTTGCAAGTCCCAGCTAAGGATGTTAAGAGGAAGGTAACTGGCTTATCGTGTAGTCCCCCATTTCTCAAACTGTGGGTCCCGACCCCCCGGGGGGTTGCAGCAACTTAGAGGGGGGTCGCGGTATCACAAAGTTTGAGACCTCCTGGTGTAGTCGATAGAATTTTTATTGACTACATGATTAGTTGTTAAGGGAAGGCACTCAATCCTGGATCACGTCAGGTCCCTTCTGAGGCTCTGCTATTTAAATGTGCTAAGAGCCAGGCTCCTTGCATGCCTGGCTCCTACTACATTTAAACTGCAGAGCCACAGTGGAGGTAGTTTGCTATCAGAGGCAGCAGCGAGAGGGGTTGGCAGAGACCATGCGGGGGTGAAAGGGTTTTTAAGTCGGCTCCCCTCAGCACCGGCTCCTGCTTCCCCCTCCCTTGCTGCCTCTGATACTGAGGCAGCAAGGGGAGGGAATGCGAGCTGTTGACGCGACTTAAGCCTAGTTTTATTGGGGAGTCAGATAGTCGACTACTCACCTACATCCCTTGTCCCAACCCCTATTGCTTATCTCTCAGGATGTAGCCCAAATCTTTTTTTGTGTAGGTGCTGCTCAGTGATGAATCTCATTAATTCCCATCAGACTGGTTGCATGAATAATAAGCACTATGAGTGTGTACCAGGGTTGGCAGAAATGAGTCCTGTATTACATGTTGACAGCCCCTCAGAGCAGCTTGGCTTTCTCTCCTTTGTGCTTCTCTGAGAAAGTAGTGGAGAAAACATTTACTTTCAGTCCCTTAGAAACCAAACAGTGTCTGAACTCCCACCCAGGCTGAGAAAGTTAAAATGTTTGATTATTGAAACAAACTAGATTTATCCAGCATTGCTGGGGTCCTTCAGGGCAGGGGAAGAGTGGTTGGGGGTGCAGGAGTCTGGGCAGGAGCTTGGGGATGTGTGAAGGGTGCAGGAGTCACGGTGGGTTGAGAGGAGGGCCTCAGGGCACAGGGTGGGGGTGCAGAAGTGAGAGCAGGGGGTGAGGAGGGGCTCAGGGCAGGGGATGGGTGCAGGAGTTAGAGCAGGGATTGGGAGGAGGGTGAGGGGAAGAGGGGGCTCAGCGGAGGGGATGAGGGGCTCAGGGCAAGGGGTGCAGATGGTCACCGGCTTCTCTGTGGGGATGGGGGGGAGGTTATCTGCACAATCTGCTGGCAGGCTTCTCCCTGGAGCGGGGCGGAGAGTGTGCACTTTGGCTAGACAGCAGCTGCTTCCTAGGGCAGGTGTGCGACTGGCAACTATTCCCTGGGGCAGGCTTCGGTGGCAGGTGCTGCCTGCCATGGCTACTCACTGGGGTGCTTGCTGCCCCCCTCCAGGCCTGGGTGAGTCTAACTGTCCCTGCTCTCACACCCCTCCCTTTCTGTTTGCTATGAAACAATCACATGCCACGCACATCCCATTATCCTGGCACACCCAAAGCCTGCCTCTGCATACCAAAGTTGATGGCCCTTGCTCTTACCGCTTTAGGAAAAGTTCTTGAACAAACGGACTCACAGACTGACACACATTTTAAAAATATATAGCTAGATAAGATGGTTATGGATTTGCTGAAGCGGAACAGCTTCGTTTATTCCTGACCAATTTAGCCTTTTTTTTTTAAGCCCACAAGTTGGTCATGAACAAATCCCAGTTTCCCAGTTGCCTTTGTTACTCCTAAATGCTCATAGACTTGATACTCCCGGGCAATCTATGACTCACACTGAGTATTTGTGGGGTATGACTGATCAATCATTACATGATATCTTTCTGTACAGTGACTAGATCACTGGAATTTTAAACTAGACTGATGAATAAGGATAAAGTATGGTTCAGTATGAAATTTGGGATGTGTATTCATTTGTACAAAACTGGGTAAAACTTAGCATCGCAAACACTCTTCCAAGAACTCATTGGGATACGCAGACAGTTAATAATATGAGCCTCTGAATAAAAACACTCCCATTTAAAGTGTGTGCGAACCACTTTCATATCAAACTTTAAAATCCTGAACTTTTTACCTTATAATCATGAACTCCTGCCTGTCTATGATTCTCTCAAATTCTCATCCTTGCAGCGCTGGTCTCCACCATAAATGGTCCAGCACCACAGCCCATGTAGTTTTAAATGTATCAAACAATGGGACTTCCACTAACACCCTGGGGAGACTTCACCAGAGCTTAATAGAACTCACCAGTGAGAGATGCAAATGAAACGTTCCTCTTCCAGTTTAATTCTGTTGTTGTTGGCTATAACCTGTGTAACCATCCTGAACATTTCTTTCCACTACTTGATGTTCAAATCCTTCAAAAACTCTGTTGAAAACAGCTCTGTGTGCTGTACATGACACATAGCTCTAATGCTTTTCATCAGTATAGGCTGTATACTATACAAAGGTGATTGGTATAATTGGTCCTATTTCATAGATGGGGAAACTAAGGCACAGAGTAGTGTTGTACCCAAGGGTACCTAGCAGATCAATGGCAGAGCTGGAAATAGAACCCTGGTTTTCTGAGTCCCAGGCCCATGTACTGCCCACTAGACAAGACTACCACTGTACATGCAATATTTAAGGCTTGATTCTTCAAAAATAAATTAATTCAGGGTCTCTGTGCTCCAAGGCTGCTTTGCAAATTCCAGCCTAATTCCTGACATTTTCCGTTCATTTGCACAGTCAGCCCCTTTGGTGTATAATTCTTCTCAAAAACTTTGCTTTTTAAGAAAATGTTATGAGCTAATGACGTAGGCATTTAGCGTAAGTTAATATTTTGGGTAAAGCTCACTCTCTGTCACTTGTGTGAAAGCAGTTCTGGAGAGAACCTTTTATAATTGAACCACAAAACTCCTGTTTTGTTCCTGAACTGGTATTTCTGCTGCTGCTGTTGCTAAAATATATAGTTGACAATACACCTAAGCTCAAATTCCTGGCCGTTTGTTTCTGAACCTTGCGTCCTTTACCTAGTGCACAGCAGTATTTCAGCAACATGACTTCTGCATTGATTATAAAAATTCTTGAATTCTTCTATCTTTAGGATAAATATTGTGTAGACCTAGTGGGAAAGAGGCTTTCTCTTTTGCTTTGATAAGTTATTTAGGGGTCAGAGAAGCATTCAGGACTTTGGCTAGTTTACCAAGTTACATGGACATTTCTGTACTTTGTCCGTTACTAATTCTGATCCTATGCATGGAATTAAGTATATTGAGCATCTCAAAATTCTTTGCTAGACTAGTGCCAGCAAATTTTGCAAGGGAAGAGTCCCAGGAGAGATGATGTAACCCAATTAAAAATATTTTATTTTACAAATAATTTTTGTGTGTGACTTGAATACAAATCAGATTATATAAATGATTATTTTTGGTTTGGACCAGCAACATTGTTCATCAAAAGAGTGAATTTATTGTCATGTACAGTACGGTGGCTGCCCCACTGTGGGAAGGTAGGGGTTAAAAGCAGGTCGGCAATTGGGTCTTGAACAGTGAGGGTGCAGGCCGAGTTCCTTGAAAGAAGCACCTTGGCCAGAGCATTTCTGGGCAGTCTCAGGGGAGCTGGAGAGAAACTCGCACCGGATATCTCTCAAGCTGTGGCTTTGATACAAGGACCAAGAAGGTGCTATGGTCACAGGGAAGTGGCCCAGGAACATGGAGGGCAGTTGAGGGGTGTGAAGATGGACAGGACAAAGCTGCCAGCAGAGGGTCCCCGTGCTGGTCCCAGAGTAGTGGGCTGGCCTGGATACCCCCTTCTCCCTATTGCACCCCAAGGCATGGCCCAAACAGACTGTGTCTTGCCCCTCAGGCAACAAGCTAGATTTTGGGGTCACGGTGGCAGGTGTGAGCCTGAGGACTGCTGATGCCCCCAGAAGGGGATGAGAATGAAGTACTGCACGCTGCTGGGGGGCGGTGTCCTAAAGAGGATGCCGTGGTCCAAGGAATGATGCGGGTCCCGAGCTATAGGGCAGAGATAGCGGAGCGCTGACAGGCAAGACATCAGCCAGAAGGTGGTGCAGTCAGAGTTACTTCCCAGTGTGACCAGCAGGAGGTGCAGTGGAGGTAAGTTGACCCTGGGTACATGAAGTCCGCTAGGAACTGGACTGTGACAAGCCATTCATTTCACACGACCCCCAACACGCTCGCGGGACCAGAAATGCCAGTCTCAGAAATTCAGACAGCGGCTTTCAGTGCATAAAGTAAATGCAGTGCTGGGAAAAGAGCAGGGTTTGAATTATGTGTATTAATTAAATCTGTGTGAACAACACTTCATGTAAATGCAAAAGATTAATCCGTATGTTTGACTAGGGCTAATGTGCCATTCAGAGCTACACTGCGAGTGTTGTCAATGCAGTCACTAATATTCACATTCAATTTGAAAGCATTTTTAAATTGTGTTAAAAGTTATACCAAGCTAGGCTGGATCACTGGCACACCTCTTTCCCAAGAGTCGCTCAGGTTATATGCCCACTGCAGCGGGGATCCTGGGCTAGCTCTGTTCTCGTTAGCACAATAAAAATA
Organism: Pelochelys cantorii; assembly: GCA_032595735.1. Lineage (NCBI taxonomy): Eukaryota > Metazoa > Chordata > Testudines > Trionychidae > Pelochelys > Pelochelys cantorii. The sequence goes on from CM064340.1 coordinate 37,491,088, forward strand.
GCAGGGTAGCCAAAGGTAGCAACCGGTTTACGTACCCAGGCACTCCTAGCAGGTTTGTACCAAGCAACTAGTTCAAACTGCCATCCTTGCTCCCTGATTTCAGTGAGAGCCAAGTTAAGCCAATAATGAAAATCTATCTTGTTCTTCCCACGCTAGTATTTCTTTGGGCCTTCTGAAGAGCCAGAATCATGCACCGGGCTCTGCTGCTTTTCATGCATCGCAACCTGCTCCACTCTGCTTTTGTCCCCTCCACACTCAACAGAGGGACATTGAAAGCCTGAAGATGGGAGCCTACTGATATAATTAGGTCTGTCAGTGAACTCCCTTGAGCAAGGGCTAGCTGGATCTGGCCGTGAGCACACAAGATACTGTCTAGTGGGCTGCTGTAGTTGCCAAAACTAGGTGAGAGATTTGAGTCTAATTCAGACTAAGACATCAGAAATAACGTGATTTAAGCCTGCACACAGTGCTGATTGGCCCTAAAAGGACTTTAAAATATAATAAAAAAAATCATTTTAATGCCCTGGGTGAATCACCACATAACACATGAGTTTTCTAGTAGTCACGTTGTACTGAGTGCTGTAAATTAAACTCTTTTGACTAAAGAGTATTAAAAAGAAAACTGAACTATCACCATATTAAAACAAAAAAATTGTAACTTTTCAAGTACAAATGTTAAAAGAATTGCAATCTATGTGACACAAAAAAAAGGGGCCTGTTTTCTTTGCTTGAAATTTTGCACTTAACTAAAAGTATTACCCTCAAGAACTGGATATTTTCACACAGGTAGTGGAGAAAACAAGTATGATTGAACTTTACACGTACATTTAACACCTACGAGTTCACAATTGACTGAAGAATCAATTACTGTCACATCCATTAGTAAGATGTGAGAGTAGATTTTGAGCGTCTCTTTCTTAAATTCATAGACACCATTACAATTACTGTCTCAGCCACATTTGGTCTCCCAACGGTAACATTAATTTCTAACCGTAAACATACTTACAAGGGATAATGTCACCTTTGAGCTTTGTTGGGTTTGAGATGCTACTTTTCATTGTGCTTATCAGTTTTTGAAAGTAGTTAATTCCATTTTTCCAGATGGCTTCTGTAGTACTTTGCCTTTTTCTTGACGCTTCCCACATCTCCTTCAGTTACACCCCCTTTACGGAATGTGTCAATATTTTCTACATCTCAGTAGCGTGGCCATTAATACAATGCAAGTTGACATGAAAGCACACTGGGAAGAAATGTTTAGGTTGTATGTAGGATTTGGAAGTAGATTGTGTAGCAAATAGCTACTACTTGTGACATAGATGGCCAGGCACCATAAAGCTTTAGGTCTCTGGGGGTTTGTAAACAAAGTTCGTGTTTGGTCAAGCGTTCCTACCTAAAATAAACCAATATACAGGAAACCAGCTTTAAAATATCATAATGAATTTGCAAAGTTTATAACTTTAACAGCCTGAATATTATTTGAAGTTATTTTACAACAGCCATATTGTTTTAAAGTTGCGGGGGGATAGATAGTATGCACCAAGTGTTCTTTAGTGAAGCGATACATCTGGACCAAGAAAATATGCACAACATAATGTCTTTACTTTTTTTAATTCCCATTACAACCAAGTTTTTGGTCTAACTGGCACTCATCGTGATGACCTTGTGTGTACCAAGCAATGCCATATAAGTTCTTTAAGAATCTTGTGGTGATAGGAAGACTGTGCATGTCTACATAGTATGGGCATTATACATGTATGCATTTTGAAGGAGATAACTTTATTTGAAGGAAACAATCATGCATTAAATTGTCTAGTTTGATCATATTGTACATAGGCATTCTATTGCACAATCTTAATCTTCTGCTTACACTGATAAAAAAATTTTACAGCATGCACACTGCTCTAGGGGCTAGATCAGCCACCCTAGTTTCATACACAGATTTTCTTCCGACATGCAAGGCAGCTGGCAAGCCTTCAGCAGTTTGGAGCACCAATTCTGCAATTGGAGTTAGCCCTGCAGAATCTCCTTGCCAGCCAGCCTTGACTATTGAGTGCTGCAGGGCATGTGGCTATCAGTTGCTTGGGATGGAAATTCAGTAGCAAACCTCTGGCATTTTGGAGGCAGCAAGTCAAAGTTTCTTGGCTGTGTTTTTTCCAGCTCTGATTGGAGTGAAATGCAGTATCCAGGAATATCTCCAAGAGGCTGGTACATCAGAGGTACTGGAAAATATGTGGTGCAAGGCCTCCCTCCCCTCCAGGTCAGCCACCCCTTTTGGACTGCCACAGTAACCAGATAATGTGCCAGTCTTCATTGTGGCAATTATCTTAAACCCATTGTCTCCTTAGTGGTTCAGACCGACCTTCTTTCCCTGAGGGCAGCTGTGACTCCCAATGCTCTGAATTCAAACCAAGCTCCCCCCACCCCCAACAAATCACATCAAAGCTCTGCATCCAGACCAGACCCACCCAAATAAATCACACCAATAAAGCAAATCAACCGTGTCGAAATCCCCATGCTTATTTCATCACAGCAGGCTGAGGGTGGTAGGTACACATCCTGTTCTCCTGTCAACTCCCTCAGAGAGGTACTCTTGTGCAATATGGCTGTGCCACACATTTTCCCACTCATTCTACTTTGTTTTTTCCTCAGTAGCCAGCAGAGCAGTGTGGCCCATATTGTCAGCACACTGGGGCCAATTAACTTTCTGTTGACCTGGAGGGACTGGGCTTTTCAGATGCGGGATGGAATTATTTCTTAACAAAACCAGAGAAAAACTAGCCCTCAGAAAACAGGGGGGGAAGAGAGTGACAGTGTGTGCACACAGTATCCCGTGATATCCAATAATCTGAAGGTCAGGGCACCTACCGAGGAGGTGAGAGTCCTGGGTTCTGGAACATTCTCTAAGTCAGAATGAGCAGAGATTTGAACCCAGGTATCCAACCTCCCAGCTGAGTTAAGCTGCCTAACTGCCTGGCTATTTTGGGGTCATGGAGTTTCCTCTCTCTTGTGCGCACGCTTTTTAAATGGAAAAAAAAATCTTTGAACAGTCTCACAGGTGGAACAGGAAATGTTTCTGAACACCCACAGATATTTACAGGATGTGAAAACCATTTACTGCTATGCTTTGCCTATGACTGCCACTGATGGATTATAAAGGGACCCATGTGAGTTGATCCAGGGACAGAATTTGTCCTTTTCTTTGCAAATATAAAGCGTTTTAATAATTTTGCTGCTCTCAATGTTCCTAATAAAGTTTTTTTTATGGACTGATTTGAGTGGGAATCTTAAAACACTGCCGTGGAGCTGGACATAAGACCTGTGGGGTAGTGGTGGCTTCAGTTTTCCAAGTGGAGTCTAATTCTTCCCTCTGCTCCATCATTTGCCCAGGATAAAATGTAACACTTCAGAGTATCAAGCAGGTGTAAACTGAAGAATTTCCATTGAGGTCAGAGTTGCACCTAGATACAATAGTCTCACGATGTTTGCTACACAAAAAAAATCAGCCTGGGAACTGAAAGAGTGCTGCAGGAAGGTCTAAGTTGCAATAAACTATTCATGACAGTTAGTCAGACACCGCCTTGAAAACAAGCTAGTAAATAGTTTTGCGTGCCTCTGACAATTTAGCTATGGCCTTACAAATGTTTTGTGAGCAAAAGATGTGGCTGATAGCATTACTCATAACAAATAATGTATCAGCTCTTTTCTAGCTCACAGCGTTCGAGAGGCAAAACCAATCAATAAACTCAGTGCAGCAGCTTTGCTGGTAAACCACCCGGTGGGTTGAAAGCCAGCATAGTCTAGCAGATGGAGCGCTGGGCTGAGAGTCAGATCTGGGTTCTCTTCCCAACTCTGCCACTGATGTGATGTGGGGCAAGTCACTTTACCACTTTGTGCTTTTGTCCCCTTCATCCCACTATCCATCTAGTTCAATTAGATTTGGAGTGGGGAGGGGAATTTGTCTCTGTGTTTGTGATGTGTCCAGCAAAACAGGGTGCTGATTTTAGCTATGGCTGATAGGTGTTACCATAATTAGTGTCAGCCTTAGAGAGGCTGCTAGGAATGAAGCAAGTTAAGTACCAGCAGTTGTTCATGGGCAGTTGCTATTCTCTGTTCTTAGGAATTGCAGTGACATTACACCCACCCTCTATTGCTTTCTACCAAAAAGCAGAAAGTGGAATGCTGTAGCCAGCAGGTTGTGGTTGAATTATTGGTTGTATTTTTCTTTATACATTCAAAAATCATGCACTTTCTGTCAAGTCAGTATGTCCTTTAGCTAGTATTAAACACACTACACAAGTAAGGTCTCAGAGCAAGGTATTTTGGCTCCTCTTCAACAGGCTGCCAATGAACATATACTGAAAGTTCTCTCTAGATTCAGTACACTTCTCTTCATATAAAGGTGGAGTGTATATAAATATAAGATACTTATCCTGTATCCCACACTGTAGATCACCTGATGACATGCCCTATCTGGATTCTCCAAGGAAATGCATATGAGAGCAAATTGGCTAACTTAAGCAAACTACCTTTCCAATAAGAAATGGCTGTCATGAGTTGGTCACCAGTGGTCATATGTGAAATCAAAGCCACCTTTAACTTCTACAGATCATGAATGTTTGCTTGGTGGGAGACACAGCAGTCAGTGAATCAAGACAGATGTGGGACAGCATCACAAAGTTGTGACACGTGAACTGTCAGCCGTGCACTCAAATACGGTAAATGAGAGCGAGCCAGAAAGACTCAGGAGCATTATAAATATACTTTCCTTAATGTAAGGTCCTACAGACAGTGACATAACTTCAATTACAGAAATTTCCATGGCAGCTTCATAGCATTTAGCTCTCCCAGCTAAAGTTAAAAGCCCCAGACTTAGAACAGGCCTTTCAAGTTGGGCAGATTTGAGTCTTGTATCAAAGTGACGAACTAAAGCAGAAGAATTCCAGCAGTAGCACAATTTTCCTGAGGTAAAATTACCTCACACTAAGGGTGTGTGTACACTGCACCCGGAACTCAAAATTAGCTATGCATTTTGAGCTATGCAAATTGCATATCTTATTTCTAATTACTTTCTAAATAGATTATTTTGAAATTTGGCACTTTCTACACAGCTGCTATTTTGGAATAGCAATTTATTTTGAAACGTCCCTTACTCCTCGTGGAATGAGGTTTACAGGGATGTTGGAATAGCGAGCCCATTATATTTTGAAATAATGGGCATGCTCAAAAGATGCAGAATAGCTATTTTGGGATATTTCTGGTATGCCGAAATAGCACTGCAGTGTAGACATAGCCTAAGAGACAAAGAAACTCAGTAGAGTCCATATTGTAACTGGGTCTACTTTTCTGTTTTTCTTGGAACTAAAAGGAAATTCATAATGTATTGACTTACAGCAACTAACCACTCACTCATCACCTAGACTTCTCTGGACCTTCTGTCATAGAGAAATAGCTTTGATGGATGGATTCATTTATTTAACATAACTGATTTTCTGCCATTCAGCATGTTGGAGGTTGGCCCGTGATAATAAGTGTTAAAGCATTCTCTCTGGGAAACAAAGGTAAATGTAGGCGTGAACTGTGGGAAAGATGAGAGCAATGATTCAGTCTTTCAGGGAAAACTTCCCTTCTAAGCTTAGGTCAAATATGAAGATTCCCCAGAAGATTACATTGGAGGGAGATTCATCACTTCAAGGAAGTGTATTTTATTGCCAGCACAAATTTCATAAGGGATTCATTTTGAAATCAGTACTTTCTTTTCAATTAAGTTGTTGCTCAGAAACTTCTGTCTGGCTAGAGGGTTTTTCTGTTTAATGCACACATCTGCTATGAACCACGCTAACACCCTCAAGCTAATACAGAATTATGCTTATGATTAGAGGAACACTCAAGTCCTTAATGACAAGAATTTTAATCGGGCACCTCTAAGACATGCCATGAATAGAAATCACAAGGTCACATTTCTTCAGGGAAAATATTAATTGTAAGTTACACTTCAGTAACTGGTTCACAGAAGAATTTGTTTACATATGCCAGATACAGAGTTATCAGTCAGAATACATATGCATATCCAGCCATTTCTCTACTTGCCATATTCTGCTGTCAGTTTCTTTTCCATTAAACAGTCACTTGTTTCTTGGGGAGGCTCACTACCAGGAAAATGGCAGAACTAGACCTACTTGGGGAGGAAGTTGTGGAGAACGAGCCATTCTGTCCAAAGGCAGAGGTAATGTGCTTCTAAGGCTACATCTAGACTGCAGGCTTCTTTTGGAAGAAGCTTTTCTGGAAGACATCTTCTGGAAAAACTTTTCTCAAAAGAGAGCGTCCACACAGCAAAAGCAAAAAGAAAAAGCGATATGCTTTTTTGAAAGATGGTGTCCACACTGATTGGACGCTATCTCGCATTTCTGTTGTGATTACTGTGGACGGAGTGTCCACCAGGGCACCTGTGCTTTTTCCTTGAGGCCGCCTCTTTTGAAAAAACATTCTCTTCCGTGTCCACACACGCCTTTTTCTGAAAAAGCTTTTTTGGAAAAAGGCTTCTTCCTCGTAGAATGAGGTTTGCCGCTGTCGGAAAAACCCCTCTGTTCTTTTGACTTCATTGAAAGAACCCAATAGCAGTGTGGATATATAGGTATTGTTTTTCCGGACATACCCTAAAAGTGAACAATTCAAGCCGCTTTCAGAAAACTGAAGTTGGATATCACTACTAAAAATGTTCCTTTTTGGAGTCCCACCACCAAAAATGCAGGATTTCTGCAATGAGCCATATTTTAGAGTAATGCTGAAACACTTCTGTCCTAGCTTGATTATTCTAGCTCACAGGACTTTCTGCCTGCAGTAACTGAGCCACTTTGGATTTGGTAGAATTGTAAAGATGGTGCGTAAGGTTTTCAGTAACCCCTCACTATATAGACTTGGTGGTTGAGATGGGAGCCAGAGGCCTGAATGACCCAGGGACAGTGTTTGGCTTCTAGTTAACCAGTGTGGTACAACAGATGCTCTTTTGTTACTGGTTGGATGAATCTAATTATAGAATAAGCCATCAGCTTAGTGGATTGTCTGCCCTATGTCTTGCACTCTGCCTTGTGTGGCATTCTCAATGTCGCCCATCCAGGCATCCACGCACAGTCCTAATTCCAGAACTTTATGATTCTTCATCCTTGCTTGGTTTAACTCTGCAGACACTCTGAGAAATGTAGCCCCTTATAAGAACCACTGTTGTTTTCTTTGTACACGTGGCTCAAACCCTCCTCTGCCCCACCATTTTTGCTTCAAGGTATTCTACTTCTGAATTCACAATAAATATTTTTAATACACGTCCATCACAGACAACAATAGGGATTTATTTAAGGGCCTTACGTGGATTTTCGTATGTGCTATAAGTTGATGTTGACACCCCTTTCATTGTGACAGTTTTACTCACTTAGGGGGAAGACAAATGACATTTGCTCTTGAAAAAGATGTTTGTTTTGGAATGACTTTCAGAGCAGCAACCTATTTCAAGAGATTTATTTGCATTTGGCTGAAGGCTTTCCTGTTCTGTCAACAAAGTTGATTCTACGAACCAGCAGTGATTTATTCTGCCCCCTCTTGCTATTACAATGAATCTGGGGAGCATGCTGGCTTCCGGTGACTGCTGAGTTTGGAATAGTGCGCTCGTGTGGGTTAGATGTATGGCCCATCCATACTGGACTTTCTCTCAGAACTCTTTTGTCCCTTAGTCCATTTGGTGTCCCAAGTTAGCGAACTGGACGCAGATTTGTATACATTAATACAGATACCTCAGTTTTCATCCTTGGATTTTCAGTCCACTTTAGTGGCACAGGCCTAGATTCCCAAAGGTATTGAGACACCCAATTGTCATTAATTTCAAGGAGAGTTTGGAATCTACATGCCTTTGAGGATCTGGTCCATAGTTCCTACTGGCTACCATCATCCTTCAGTTAGTAGCATTGGCAAGGTGATTCAAAATGCTTTATCTTCTGTGGCATGTCTCTTACCTAAAGAGAGTGTTTAACTTCCATTCTGCAGGGCTAGTATTGAAATATGGAGCCTTTAGTCCAGGGGTGGGCAATAATTTTTTTACCAGGGGCTACTTCAGAGGTTCCCCTAGGCACCCATGACCCTGGCAGTGGGAGGAGACTTTGCGCATGCTCCCTCCTGCCCCCAGGTCAATCAGGGTTTGGGGGCAGGGGAGTGGGTGAAGTCTCCTCCGGCCCTTCCAGAAGCATGTGGCAATTTTGTAAGGAGTGAGCGATGCTTAGGGCAGAGGAAACTTCATGCACTCCCCCCCTCCCCCCGGCCCTGTTGGACCTGGTGGTGAGGGAGCAGCACGGCCTTGCAGGCCGGATCAACCCACTTGGCAGGCCCAATTCAGCCCATGGAGGCCCTTTTGCCCACCCCTGCTTTAGTCCCTAAGTAACTGATATAATTGTGGTCCAGGCCTACAGTCACTTCCATCTGTTTGCTGATAGAAGTGCATTGGCTAAATCTCACACTGGCTGGCCCACTTCAGTAATGGCTCTTTGAGGTTTCTTGCTTTCAACGTAAACTACTCCGTGATCCCCAAAAGACTGCGATCAGGTGCAGTATCTGTCACAATGGCTAGTAAAGGCAGCAAGAGTTCAGCTGGAAGAAGAGCTGAGGGAGGGAGGTTGGTGCCTTCAACTGGGCAGGCATCAGAGAGAGTCACAAAGGGAAAGGCCGTTCGGTCCCTGGAATTTGTGTTGGTCAGGAGCCATTGCTTTGTTTTGTGTTATTTTGGGAGTTTTGTGTTTGCACTAGGCTCTGAGTGAAGGGCCTGAAAGAGACTTGGGTGGGGAAAACAAGCCAGCAGCATTTTTGGGATGGGGACAATTGATGCAGAGATGAAATGACTTGCCCCAAAGTCACAGAAGTTTGTGGAGGAAGAGCCAAATATTTAAGCCACAACAGCTAGGTCACTAGCATGGTACATTCCAACTATTTCAATACAATGGCCCTGAGATTTAAATGAGAAATGTTTACAGGTGGCATTTTTGGAACAATATTTTGCTTCATGTATGAAGCAATGAAATAGCACTGTACTGTTTAGGAACAAATTGGGGATGTATCAATTAAGCGATCTGATTGGCTCTTGCAATTACATGCAGGCATTACAAATACAAACTGCTGTCACAAAAAAAGGTGCATTATCCTTTAAAATGTGTTTAGATTACTTTTTAAGCATTAACCTGTGGTCCCCTTCACTCAGTATTCAAATCCCTTCTGAACACCCATTTCTTCTGTGGGACTCATGAGATGATATGCATTTGCCCATTACATTTCCAATTTACAGAAAAGAAGATGTATACCCACCTTCAAAATCTCCAAATGTGGGGGTGTTTTATCTGCTATTTTCTCACTCTTAGCTTGTAAATTCTTAGAGGCAGGGACTGGGCCTTTCCATCTCTTACAACACAGAGCATATTGTCGGCACATAAAGAGCAAACAGATGTCCGGACAGGAGAAACCTTCCTTTTTTCTGCTAGACTCACTGTTTTAACCTCTGACAGAGGTTAACTGGCCTTTTAAAGGAGATGGGTGTAGACTCCTCCTGTAGCACACTTAGCTTAGCTCCCCAGGTGGAGTGCTCGCATGGCAGATACATCAGAGATTACATCCGGCCTCCTTGAGATGCTCAGAAGTCTGGAGCCCACAGAGAGAAGAAGGACAATTCCAGCTTGTAATTGTTGCTCATTGGTGGGTGACCCAAAATGAGTAGGGAGAGATTGAGTAGCGCCAAAAGCTGAGCGTGGGCTGAAGAGTGCCTGAAACTTGGGGTCGGTTGCCTTTTAGGAAGGGCAGGCTGTGTCTAGCTTGAAATGAGGGTGGAAACACTGGAAGGGTGGCGCCTCCAACTTGCACAAGGGGCTATTGAGACAATAGTTAAAGCTGGTGCAGGTGCTGTTTCCCCACTCAGTTTTCAATAATCTGCTCTACTTTTGTGTTTAATTAGCCGTTTGATGTTTAGAAGAGGAAACAAAAATCTGTGCCTCCCAGTGGAAGCAGCAACTTGGCATTCCACACTTGATGATGATTTTCCTGCAGGCATGTATGTGATTGTTGATATTTCCCATGTCATTTTCTATGAGTAAAGCTTCCCCAGCAGAAATGTTTATCCTTCAGAAAAAGCGAGTTGCTTGTAATAAGGTTAAATTTATTGCATTGAGCAAAGTATCAGATCCAGCCAAGTTTGTGTTCTTATTGGCATGAGCCACAAGTAGCAGTGAAGTCTCTGCCTGATTGAGGAGATTTGGCCTAATTACTAAGGCCATGTCTCCACTTGCAGGAAGATTGACGCTGCAGTGATCAATCTTCTGGCGTTCGATTTAGTGGGTCTAGTAAAGACCTGCTAAATCAAAGGATGATGGTGCCTTTGTCGACCACAACAGTCCTTACTGCAAGGAGTAAGAGAAGTCAATGAAGTGTTTCTCTTGTTGACTTCCTGCTGTGGGAAATAATTGATGTAAGGTACGTTGACTCTGCTACACAATTGTAATCGCTGAATTGTTGTAGATGGAATTGTATATCTTGCATCAATTTTTTCCTGCCAGTGTAAACCTGGCTTAACTCAATGCATTTTTGAGCAATGCATCAGATAGCAGAAGCCTGTGGAGTGAGGCTTATTGTTGGGAATAAATCTGGACACTCTGGATGCAGTGAAAACAAGTGAGAGGATTTATTATACACACAACACTGGTGGAGTGCCACCAGCGGGCTAAGCTGGTTAACACTGCTTAAGCAAAACATTTCAATAGATTATAAAGGGGGCTGGTGGATGGAGGGGAAGCAGTTCAAAAGGTTCTAGCAGCAAGACAAAATGAGCCAATAAACTACGAAGGTTACACAGAATCTCCGCCCATCGCCAAACAAACTCCTTATCTCTAACCCAAGTAGTTTCCTTAACAAGCTAAATAAGCCAACATCAACAAACAGACAATTAAATGGCAACTTTTGTCTAGTTAAATTATGATGTGTCTGTGAAGAGGTTACTGGCGCCTTGCGCTGATGTAATCCATGAGTTTATGGGCCCATTATCTAGGATTAAAGCAAAACGTGTTAGTAAGGTTGTTTTGGTATTAGTTGGTTCGGCCCCTTGGAATGTGGTTGCCAGGGCGACTGTGCCTTCCCAAGGTCCCTCTACTCAGGCTAACTGTCCATACTGTTAAGTTACAGGCCTGTCTCAAATTTTAGGATTGAATAGGGGTTCTTAGCGAAATACCATGGACTGCCTCAGTTTACCCTACACTTATCAAGAGATTAAGATGGGAAACTATCCATGTTAATGAAGTGATTCTCCCCGCAAGTCTCTTGTTCCCCCAAAGTTGCTCCTTTTGAGTGAGGCTGTCAATGCCTTGAAGTGTTCTGATGACAAGGCCATCAAATGTGGAAGAAAAAAATGTGAAGTGCTAACGATGGATATTAAGCCCAGGTGGAAAGGGATTGTTTCTTCTGCTGTCTAAACAGCACTCTTTGGGCTCTGAATTAATGCTTTACAACTGACATTTCAAGCCTACAGGTAGCACTTTGAAAAACATAGCAGTGACTTATAGGCATTTTTAGCAATTGGGGGTGGATTTCAGATCCTCAGAAAGGTGCCTCAATACCCAATGCTTCTCCGTTTCAATGGCAGTGAATGTGGTGTGTTAATGACTGTGTTAAAAATTGTGATTTACCACTTTAAAGTTTCATGGGTTTCTTGTCCTGCTTGCGGACAGGGGGCTCTGTAGGGAAGTGTGGGATCTGGACCTAAAGCAGTCAGCCTGCAGACACCCAGCTTAGAGTAAGGTGGGTTGAATTGTGCCTCTCCGTTTTGGAAACAGCTTCCCAGCATTGTGCGTTCTTATTTAACGTCTCCATGTGTATCACATGGGACAGAACAGTTGGGAGCCTAAATACCTTTGGAGGTCTAGGCTCCAACTCACTCAAATACTTCTCAGAATTTTACTTTGGCCATCCAAATTTGTATATAAGCACCTGAATATGTAATCTGACTCTCTTTTGGAGAAGCAACCAGCAGTTCCACTTGTAATGAGTAGTAACTGCTGTGAGCTGGGCAAATTACTCAGGTGGTGAAATATGGATTTGGGAGTCCAAATTTAAGCACGCAGTTTGGGAAGGCTTGGTTTACAAGTGGGAAAATCAAATCCTTCTTTCAGAGGCAGAAGATCATATGACTGCGAAGGCTGCTTATTTTGCTGTGCCTAATGTATTCATTTTGCTCTTTACACTTTGGGCTTCATTTATCTATACACCCGTGAAAGAAAATGTCAGTTTCTTCAGCGAATAGTTCAGGTGGCAGACTACTCTTCATTGTGTGTGCGCGTTTTTATATTCGCTTTTCAAACAGAATTAAGGCTGCATGAACATTTCCTTCTGTTTAACAGCTCAATGTATGCAGCAGGGCCCAATAGGATATACCAGACTTCAACTTGAGTGGTAACAGCAGCAAAGGGCTGATTAGTTTGCCCTGTATGGGATACAGTTGTGTTCTTTAAAATGCCATTTTCGTGCTTTTAATCTGAGTATGCAGGGCTAGATTCTCAGCTGTGTCCAGCGTGTGCCAAACAGCTGGGACGAGGGGAAATCTGCAAAGGAACCATTTGTCCTCTCAGATTCTTGGGCTAGTTCTATACTGGCCAGAGTTCATTCAGAGCAACCTCAGGGCTGTCTTGAACTATTCTCCCCATGCGTGGGGCTGAATGGAGTGGGGTGCCAGTTAGCTGGCCCATCTCTATGGTGGATGGGGAGATGCAGCAGCTTTCATGCAGCGATGAGCAGACTGTGGCCCATGTGGAAAATTAGTTAGCATCTCCCCACCCGTGTTGTTCAGAGACATCAAGATGGTGGCTGAGATTCCAGGTTCAGTTCTATTTTTCTCATAAAAAGTACTCAAATGACAACAGTGATGGTAATAATGTAAATAAACTCTCGAGTCAGTGCTTTCCAAGTCAAGTGACAAAATGTGAACACCAAAAGACTGCTTAAAAGGATAAACTGTGGGTGGTAAATGGGAAGGCTTGTAAAACCACTGATGGTTCTCAGCTCTCTGATTCATGTTGGACAGCTAAGAGCCTGACTCTGGTTTGACTCCGATGTGTGCACAGGATATGCGCAGTAAGGCCCTACCTGAATTATCCTTGAAAAGCATGAAACTGCTGAGATACGAACACACATAGCAAGAGCTATTATGTCAGCACTAACCTATATTCTGCCTGACAGCCATGCAATTACCATTAATGTTAATAAGAACTCTGCCTTGGTGGAAAGCAAGGAAGGGAACATTGGTCTTTGTGGGGAGGCTGAGACATCAGAATGAATTTCAAATGAGATGAACAGCATCACTTTTGAAGTGGTCTTAAATGCTTGAGGATTATTACAGTTGCACATCATTTCTTCCAGCGGACAGGCTTTACCCAGCTCGTCTTTACTAAACCTTGTGGGCATTTTTTGCTGTATGCTCCCTGAATGCATGGCCTGTGGCGAGTCTAGGGAACTGACCAGGAGCTAAAAAGTGCAAAGGGTTCTAGCCGAGTTCTGCATTTGGTTAACTGCTTACTACTCATTCCTGTCGGTGCGGAACATTGGTTCTGTACAGCAAAGTGCTCACAGCTTCTTGCTGTGGCAAGTTCCTTCCACCCACTGGCATCTGTACAAGAGCTGCATCTGTATCTGTAATCAGCAGAGATAAATGGAACTTACAATAGTATAATTCAGACTAGGCTGCAATTTCTGTTAAAAATAGTTTTGCTGGAATTTGTTTCTCTTTACTGCAATCATATAATGCTCCACACTCAGTGCAGAGAGGGACTGGGGCACTGGTAGCCACAGTGGCCACTTCTCAAGGGGAAGATCCTTTTGGGCACCAGGGAAGCATGAGACTGATACAGTGAGCCAGTATTTCTGTGGATTGTGGGATCTATTATTTGTATTACCAGTGTCCAGTGTATGTCCAGGCCTTAAGTTAATGGAAAGTAGTAAATAGATCTAGTATAGCTGTCACAATGTGACTGAGTCTGACTTATCATTCCCCTGCCATTTAAACCCGTGCAACATGGGTGTGAAGCACTAGCATTATGGTGTAGTGTTTACATCTTCGCACACCACTATGAATGACACTGTGTGAGAGAGATCCTGCATCTGTAGGTATAAGTAAACTCATTTAAACAACATGTAATGTGTTGTCGTAGAGTTTGAATGCTACAAGTAGCTCTTAGAGAAGTAAACACCACTAATGTCTCGTCTCATCAAGATAACATTCCCCAAAATTGACCGCTTTTATATTTCAGTCTCTGATACAGAAACACTCCTGCCAGGCAGCAGCAAGCCAGTTTGTCTCATTACAAACAAAGCTGCATTCAGTCAGAATCACTAATACAATGGAATGGCTTCCATGCTTTCTACTTCCAAAATAGTTGCCAGGGATGTCTTCATGAAATCTGAGCTATTTTGTAGATGTGGGATGCCTTCTAAGTTGGTCCACTGGAAAATGATGTGACAGTTTGCCAAGTTCTTATGAAATGATGTGGTGGGAGGGTTAAATGTATTCATCTAACACATAGAGAGGAAGCTGCACAAAACACGGAACAGCCATTCGATCGTGTTAGCTGGTTTAAAGGCTTTTATCCAATGGAGAGCTCTGTGTAATGAGTTGTACTTGAAAGAGTCTGACTGCACCTGCTGTTCCTAGGAGACGCACATTGCATTTGTGCACATATTAAGTTGCCATGCCTCCCGTCGTCTTCCTCCTCCCCCCTCCAATCCCCGCACACTGCTACTGATACTTTTAGTGCAAATAATAGTTGGTGAACACAGTGAGTATAGAATGATAGAACTGGAAGGAACGTCAAGAGGTCATCAAGTCCAGTCCCTGGCATTCTTGGCAGGACCAAGCACCGTCTAGATCATTCCTGACAGGTGTCTGTCTAAGTATGCACTGCTCTTAAATATCTCCAGTGATGGAGATTTCAAAACCTCCCTCTAATCAATTCATTCTAGTGCTTAACCACCCTGACAGTTAGGAAGCTTTTCCTAATGTCCAAACTAAATTTCCCTTGGTGCAATTTAGGCCCATTGCTTTTTGTCCTGTCTCAGAGGTTAATGAGAATAATTTTTCTCCTTCTGCCTTGTAATCTTTTAGGTACTTAAAAGCTGTTATCATGTCCCCTCTGTCTTCTTTCTTCCAAACTAAACAAACATAGTCCTTTCAATCTTCCCTCATAAGTCAGGATTTCCCCATCTATGTTTGCATGCATGTATGCATGTATTTGTTGCTGCTTCTCTCTAACCCAGCTGTTCAAAATCAGTGGTTGAAACTTCATGACAATTGAAGGAGCCCACTTTTGAAACAGTTTAAAGCACAGCAAGTCAGAATTCCAGAACACTTTTGCTGTCGAGGTAATGATCTCTAGATGTAAGATACCTTTGGTCTCCAAAGCTCTTTGAGAAACACAGCTCCTTAGGCACACAACACTCAGCTACAGCCCAGAAATCTTCTTACGAAATTTTTTGATAAGGTTTCAGTTTTGCTTCACTGCTTGTTCATAGCGAATCTTTCAAAGGGCTCCACTTGGGTAGCACAGCTATATATATCATACCAGGTACCATTCCATATCACTGATTGACTCATCTTGAGTGTTATCATTCAAAGAGCCTCTTTCCTTTGGCGTCCCTTACCTAATAGGACTCAAAAAGCTTATAGGTGCTGAGTTTGCAATATGCTTTCTAGTTTGATATTTGAAATCCACGGAAGTGTGGTCTGGGGAAAATGGAATCTTCTCATCTCTGTAGGATAGGGTGAAATCTGCAGATTTTCCTGTGCTGTGAAGAGAATTGACACAAAGCAAATGAATCCTGAGTTTAGCGTGTGAGCCTTTGAAACCTTCAGAGGATATAATGCCATGGCACATTCTAAAAAGTTGCAAGAGACAGATAAATGTAATAGTTATGGAGGGGATAGTAGGAGTGTAGCTTCTGGATTTTGTAATGCCTCGAGAGAGTCCAAGTTATTACATTGGCAGTGGGGCCCAACTTTTCTGTAAGCTGTCTGATTTGACAAGCTCTAATTTTGATGCCCATTGGATAGTTTGTGAATTTGATGGCTTTCAAGTTTTGTGTTTATGGAGTATTGATCAGTTGCACTATACATGACTACAGATATCCACATAGAAAAAGCTTGGTGAGTCAGAGTTAAGGCTGAAATGCGTTTTCCTGTAAATTGTCATTAATATCTTCAAATCACGAGTCCAGGAAATAACATCTAAGCCACTCATCACTATCTTTGCAGTCACACATCCATAGTCTTAAGTTCCATTTAATGTGCATCCTCACATCCAGTTCCTTAGTCCATGTCTTCACTATGTGGAAGACCAACACTGCTGCGATCGATCTTCTGGAGTGCGATTTAGCAGGTCTAGTAAAGACCCGCTAAATAGAACTCAGAGTGCGCCCCCAGCGGGGCCGGTACTCCTGCTCATCACGAGGGGTAAGGGACTCCGACGGGACTGTTTGCTCCCATCGACCTTCCTCTGTGGAGACAGTGCAAAACTCAAATTAGGTATGACAAATCCAGCTACGTAATTAACTTAGCCAGAGTTGCATATCTTAATTCGGCCTTCCCCTGTAGTGTAGAGCTGAGCTTAGACTGTCTATGCTGCCCTGCAGCCCAGAATATAGGGGTACTCATGAAACTGCTTTGTCAATTACAACTTTTAGCTATTGCAAGCCTGAACAAATATAGATTCCTAGTTCATGTTTTACTTATTCCTGTTCAAACATAGCTTACGTTAATGTGAACTGGGAAGCTTTTTAGTTCATGCCCAGTATCCACACCGGGCAGTTACAGCACACCCCTCCAGCGTGTACACACCCATACTCTGAACTGTGGGGTACTATAGATAAGCCCTCTAGTATCTGAAGCATGTGTGCAACTTTGAATTCCAACTCTCAGAACTAACTTGTGGCTTCAATATGATGGAAGGGAAAAAAATCTGCTTTATGGAAACTGTGGTTCCTTGAAACTTCTTCTCCACAGTTCAAACTTGCCAGGCTTCATAGGGAGCTATTCCTAGAAGCCTTCTGCTGTTGCTGCAACATGGTGGAGAAGCAGAGAGAAAGCTGGAGGCTTGTGGAAAATCCTTGTTGAGAAGTGTAACTTCTAGCCTCTCTAGCGGGACCCTTTCTCTGGCTGGTGAATCTCCAGTCCTTTGCCAGAAAGAGGCTCCACTCTAACATGACAGTCCCATAACCCAGCCAATTCCCCTGTGTATAACTTTATGGATTTTTTTTGTGATAAGGGGTGGTTCTTGGAGAAGTGACTGAGCAGCAGGAGAGCTCTCTCTGTGTTTTACTTGGGTTTTTTTCCCCCCTGGCAACTGAGCATTGGTGTTGAGCTGAGGTTTCTAGAAGAATGGATTCTCCAGCATGTTGGATAACCATCTCCATTCACAGCTGACATAGGTAGCAAGAAATCAAGTTGTCTTTGGAAACCAAGCAGACTCCACATCGCCCGCTTGGAAAGCCCTGATGTCTGGTATTGCCGAGCAGAGGGGTGACTCTAGAGTCCAGATGGACACTTCATTTTGGAAGGATGGGCAACAACAGAGCCAGTTAAGCTAAATACACCTACATTTTGGCTCATTCTAGCCAACAGTTGGCTGGACTATGCTATAAAGTTTTAGGAGCATGAATTTAAAATAGGAGGCAGTCTCAGTTGGTGTATTTCCTGCCTTTCTGACTGAAACACAGAATCCCTCCCACCCCTGGTAAATTAGCTCCCAACGGTGGGAATAAGTAGTCTAGCTTGGTTGTTGAAATTTTATAGATGACAAGTGGACTTAATTGCAGCTACAACAGGGTCTCAATTCTTCATTGGCTATGAGACACGGGCAACATCACAATAGCAGTCAAATAATTTTCTAATGGATTGTCCCTTGTGGCTGAGAACAAATGTATTGATGGCTTCTGCGAACAGAGTTGGAGGTCTCATTCTCATTCCTAGCAGACAGACAGTCACATCATCCACCAGCTGAAGCTTTTGCCACTTAGCATCTTGCTGGCCATTGGGGTAGAGCCGGGCTTTCAGTGATGATAAAGTCTATTCAGATAGTATCAGGGACACGTACTCACAAACAATGGTAGATAATCACTTACTGCAGCTTGAACCAAGCAATTTAATGCGGTCCTATTTATATTCATTTCCAACCATTTGTCACTGGGAGTTCCCATTCTGAAAGCCAAAGCTATCAAAATCAGTTGAGTACACATAGTAAGATTTATCCATTGTTCCAGTAATTGTGGCAGCTCGTTTGCTGAGTAGGGCACTTTGATTATTAATGAGGGAATAATGGCCACACCACTTGTCTGACTGGATTATTAATCACTCTGCATTGAAAATTACCTCAGGGGAAAGATCTGTCACAGGGAAAGAGGCCCCTGTGCCAAAGGAATAGATGCCTCCTCTCTTCCTATGATTTGTCTCCCATCTACTAATTGATTTCCTTGAAGAATGGGCAGATCATTTGCATGGAGAACCTCCTTCCCCTCTGTCAGGGGTTTCTGTGGTGATAGTTCAACTGCACTGGAACCTAATGTGCTCCTCAACTGTCTGCTCCCTCCCATGACCATCACCCTTTATCCAGTCAACGAAAAGTTCTGGCACGTGCCTGCTTGAGGCATCCCAAGTAATCTCCCTCGATGCTGGATCAGGCTGGCAATTTTGCTTTGATGAAGGCTTCATCATTTTCCCCTTTTGGTCCTGGAAGGATTTTCTTGTGCAGGAGTGAGGGCCCTGGGGACGCAAGATGGTAAACCACTCCCCAGTGAGATGGGAGCTCACTGTGTTGCTGATGTTCAGTCAAAAGAAAAGGTCTTGTAAATCACACATTGCTCAGGGATGTGATATGCTAACAGGGAGAAGAGCAGATGTGTAGTGGAAAGGGCAACCCAGAGGACGGTGTCAGAGAAGTAGGCCCACCTACTTCCTTTTCCTGCTGGAGCCTTGTCTTGCTACAAGTCTCCTTATCCCAAGGTGGCCAGGCCTCTAAGGAAAGTTGGGCCCATACCTATGCAGCTGGGGCCAAAGGTCTGATGTGTGCTTGAATACCATGTGGTTCCCATAATAACCTAGTTGCTCAGCTGAGAGGCAAGGAGTTAGTAGGTTCCTGTAGGTGACCCTAGGCAGTGGAAAGAACCCATCTTCTGTAGCCTTCAAGGAGACTCACTTAGACATCCAGGGAGACACACAGGCCAGGATAGATAGCCCTCAGAGGAAGCCCTGGATCCGGCAGAAATGACATGAGTGATATGTTTTTAAAATGACATGAGTGATATGTTCTGTGTTCGAAGAAATAAAAATTGAGTCCCAGAAGAAAAGGGACTAGAAGCCTGTGGCTGGTAAGTGTTTGGGTCAGTGAGTTAGCTCATCACTTTATACCCATCCACCTTCGTCCTCAAGGGTAGAATGTGCTTTGTAGGTAGATTACCTCTGCCATGTCACTAATTACCTTGGATTTGGTGCTTTGGGTGTTGAGTGTAGTTGCAGTCAGGTGATATTTTGTTCGTGGATGAATCAGAACAGCTGGAGTCTCATACCACCAATTACTATGGAAGACATGCAGTTCCTTCTATATGTGGTTAGGCCTATAGTAACCAACTTGAGCCCCGTGACTTTTGTTCCTTCTTTCAGAATAATAGAGGGCTCTGGTTACAATACCTCATCCTTCCCAGGATCTGACTTCTGCCAAAGGCATCCAGAGGGGTCTGATGCAAGGGAACCAACTGGAAATCAATTAGGGACTTTCCCAAGTTGAGCATCCCATTTCTACAAATTCTCTTTATTTCATAAAATGGAGTGCTTGTGAGGGATTGCCTGTCAAGAGCCGCAGGGTGTGGTTTTGCTTACCCAGGCTTTGGAGGAAGGATAATGCCTTGAGATGGCCTTATGTCTTCAAAAGGAACTCTTTACCACTTGAATTTGTTCCTCTTTTGCCATTGAAAACACCTGGCAAATGGGTTAGATTTTTATGTCTGTGCTGAGATGAATTGATTGCTTTTCTTTAGTATTGAATGCTCTTCTATGTCTGACCTTAATTGCCGTTAAAGAGATGATGCTTCTTGCTCTCACATTAAACTCCTGACATTAAAATTTTAAATTATAATTAAAATGAAATAAAGAAATCGTACACTGCATCTAACGGCCTCATTATTCCCGTCTGATTAACGTTGCTGCAAATGGCTAAGCAAAAATTGAAGCGGTGAGAGAGCACATCTGATCTTAGATATTCAAACTTTAACCTTTAAAAGACTTACAGAAAGGCTTTTGCTCTAGATTAAATTCCATGAGATTTTTATACCAATCTTTATTTTTCCAGTACCAGGATGTAATGTTCTAATTACACAGGATGGTTGAAAAAGTCTGTGTCAGTGTGGTTTTCCATTACATGCTGCAGGATTGTAGTTACTCCTTTAAAATCCAATTTATGGACATCCGATTTATGGACAAACTGTTAGAACAGTTTTCCATAAAGGCATGCCACCTATCCACTACTAAAAATACGGGAGCCAGATAAGTGAGAACTTTCACCAATCGTAAGTTTCAGGTTCTTTGTGACATTCAAGTCATAGAATGTCATATGCAATGTTGTATCCCGAGTCATTCATGTTGTTACAAGTTTTAATAATGTAACTTCTTGGGTAACAAGCGAGGAGGAGGAAGATCATTCAAGAAGCCACTATTTTATTTTTGGAGCAACAGTTCTAGTAGCTTAAACACTTTGAATATATTCCCGCTGCCAAAGTTCAATTTCCACAGGTATCCTAGCAAATAAGCCTGCTAACAGGAGTGGGCTAAAGGAATGGTACAGGAAGTTGGAATGGGGGCTTTAGGAATTATGCCCATAAATCAGAGTACAGACCTACTCCCCGGTGATCGTTATCCCATCCAATGAGATTTTAATTTTCACTTGCAATGAGCAACTCAAACAACGGAGGCCAAAAGAATGGTAGAAATTCAGCACATAACTTTCAACAATTAAATGGGATGATGATCCACTCTCAGAAGAATCCTCAGACTCTATTGCATTTGTTAATGATTTGCCCACCCTCACTTATAAGTTGCCCGGTGACAAGTGTGGTAATTAAGACTTGGTGCTGTTCATAATTCTGCGGTGGGCTCAGCTTGTGATGCTGGGAAAGCCACTTGGCCTCCCTCCCTCCCCCTTCTTCCAATCTATATTAGTTCTCCTCTCCTTGCGAACACCAAGATGATCTGATCCTGTCTTACCGATGGGAGTTCGTTGAGTTTCCCCTAATTTAGACAAGATCAAAGGCTCACTTGAGCTAATTACCCTACTAATATGATCTTAGGAATTTAATTTTGATTTTTTTTCCCCAATAAAGGTTAGCAGTATTAAGTCATACCTGGTCTAAAGTCTGGGTAACAGCATCTCTATCAGTAGAAGTTTTTTTCCACAATTTTTTTTCCAACCAGTGTCTCATCACTGCATCCTGAGTCATAATCTCCTTTCAATAAAGCTCCTCTGTTCTACTGTTGAGTCACTGATTGCTAGGCATGAACATCCTGAAGTAGTGTTTGTTTTGAAGCAGCAGATGGGCGGCGGTCCCACAACATCGGTACCTGCAAATCCAACATTGGGGTATTCTCCTCTATGAAGCTTGATTCTGTCATGGCAGTGACTTAACCCAGTGTAGACAGAGAAATGATAAAAGTGACAGACTCAGGCGTTGCATACTTGCCATGAAGTTCTTCATGCCAAACATCTAGATACGGACACTTGGATCTTACCACCGGCCAATTTCAAATATGTGAAAGTGACGACAGACAAAGCCTTGGGGTGCCAGCCAGTTAACAGCCCCTGCATGTGCACATAATGGCTTCTCGGGTGAAGGGTTCACATTTGTATAGCTTTTTGTCTGACAGCTGCTTTAATCAAATACCCTTGGCAGGACAGGAGGTTGGAAATTTTAATTTGAAATAAATAAGATGAGCACGGACGTGGCACAACCAGGCACCAGACGAATCCTTTATTTGTAGTTGCATCGGATCTGTCTGGAGTAACTTGGACAATACAGAAGGTGATTTCATTCCATTTGCTAAAAACACTGTTTAACTGTTATAGAGGTTGGGAGAACAATGTTCAGTAGTCAGCTTTCAAATGCAGCTGCGTGAAAGGAAGTTGTGTTCAAAACCAAAGGAAAACCCCGTTTGTTGCCTTTTTCCCTATAGCAAAAGGACTGAGTCTTCAGCAGGCTTGTAGAAAGACTGCCAAACACCTTGGTATTTGTATTAGCAATGCAGCATGAAAGTTAGAGCAAAAATTGTTACTTGCTATTCAGGAACTCTATGGGAAAACATCCATTTTCCCTACCTAATACACTTTCTAAAAGGTAGTACAAGCCTGATATAGGAGGTTTTAGAATAGAGCATTTTTATCTTCCAAAACTACTTCATATGCAGAACTAGTGAATTCATTAAATATTGTTACCCGGGGAATAGTTTGTCAAACTTTGTAGGACTATTTCGTGCCTCATTTAAGGAGGCATCTAAACTGGCTGTTTACTTTGTGTGCTGACTTTTCTGAGGTTAAATTAACAAAGATACTTCCAAAAGTAGTATCAACCAAGGATAGCTATTAAAGCCTTTACCCAACATGTTGCTTCTAATCACATTTTGTAATAAGAATGAAGTGTTCACGATGACCTAGTGTATAGCACTGGTGTGTGTGTAAGTCTGGAAGTATGCAGAGACCTGTTACCTGTTGGTCCACTTGGAAGGGCTAGGGTCCTCTGGGGTTGGCATATGGTTTCTTAGTGCATCAGAAGGCTTTAAACCAAGATGGAGGCATTTGAATTCAGATGGTGTCACATTGCTTGCCAGACTTCAAGATATTGTAATGCTCTTATCTACAGCTGCAGAATTAAAGCTGATTTTGTGAATTTACCTCCCTCTCCCTCATTTCTGGGCTTCAGTTCTCCACCGGCATGCCAGCTGTTTGCATGGAATGTCCATGATCTAAATAAATCCTATTCTGTGTGTGTTCATAGCTGTCTATTTGAGCTCATTATGAGGCCTACGCAACCGGAACCACTTCTCTGAATTGCATCTCCCACTTCTTTTTAGTGCCAGCTGCCTCCATTTTTTTTTTCTTTGAGAGCGTGAGTGGCTGGTCAGGGATTAGAGGTTTTTTAATAGGTTCTAATAGAAGAATGGGTCCTTCCTGAGTGGCCAACTTTTATATTGTGACCTATTCCCATCTGGCACATGATTCTCACTTACAATGCAGTGAGTTAAGTATGCAAACTTACAAGAGGCAGCTGTCTCTCCCCGTTGCTAGCCCTGGGTCCTACTTAAATTCTAGAATACTAGAACTGGAAGAGACCTTGTAAGATCAACAAGTCCAGCCCACTGCCCTCACGGCAGGACCAAGCACCATCTGTCATCCCTGACAGATGTCTGTCTAACCTGCTCTTAATTATCTCCATTGATGGAGCTTCCACAACCTCCCTGGACAATTTATTCCAGTGCTTCACCACCCTGTCAGGAAGTTTTTCCTAATCTCCAACCTAAACCTCCTTTGCTGATTAAAGCCCATTGCTGCTCGTCCTATTGTCAGACGTTAAGGAGAATAATTTTTTTCTCTCTCCTCCTTGCAACACCCTTTTAGATACTTGAAACATGTTATCATGTCCCCTCTCAGTCTTCTCTTTTCCAAACTAAACAAACCCAATTCTTTCAGTCTTCTCTCTTCTTTCAGTCTTCTCTTTCCAGACTTTTAATCATTCTTGCTGCTCATATCTGGACCTTCTTCACTTTCGCCACATCTTTCCAGCTATAGGCACCACATTTCAGGAGCCAGTTCTCCAGCTGAGGCCTAATCCATGCAGAGTAGAGTGGAGGAATGACTTCTTGTGTCTTGCTCACAACACTCCTGCTAATGCATCCCAGAATGATTTGCTCTTTTTGCAAGTGTGTCACTGTTGACTCCTATTTAGCTTGTGGTCCACTATGCCCCCTAGATCCCTTTCTGTAGTATCCTTCCTAGACAGCCACTTCCCATTGTGTATGTGTGAAACAGATTGTTCCTCCCTAAGTGGAGCACTTTGTTTGTCCTCAATGAACTTCATCCTATTTAGCTCCAACCATTTCTCCAGTTTATCCAGATCCTTTTGAATTATGCAGCACCTCCCAGCTTCCAGACCCTCCCTGCATCAAATGGTCAATGCAGCCATCTAATAGGCCTCTCTGTTTTATTAGCCTAGTGGGGAAGCAACATCTTTCAAACCTTTTCCTTTTAAATTGTTGTGAAAGTTGCCTTCAGAGAAATGTGCACAGCTCAGACGGATGCTGTGATAAGAATTCAGCTTGTCTGTGCGGCATCAGCCTGCATGTCCTTTATCTTCTGTGTTGTGCTAGTTTGAGAAACCAAGTACAAGATGCTGCTTATACCTAGCCTTCAACTTTGGCAAGCCCAGATGACAGCAGATGCTAATCTATACCAGTCAGACAGGTGTTTCCTTTCATCTGGTGAGTAGAGGATATACCCTTCTTGTTTGGAGGGATACCTTTTTGGTCTTTTACCAAACATGTGACACACTTTTTTTCAGAGCAGTAGTGGTTTTAGGGACAAGGGGAGTGTTACACAACCCTAGAGCAACGTTTCAGAGCCTGCTTTTTGTTCAGATCAGTACATGCTAAATCTACCTGTTACTTTCCATTTGAATGGTAGTGGGACCCCCGTCCCTAAGCTATGCAACCTGCCCCCCTCAGGCCTAAGAACTCCCTTTTCTCAACAAGTCACACTCATCCTATCTTGACTGAGCCATGTCCTACTCCTAATGCTCCAGGGGTGAGCCTGCCTTAGCCCCACTGCACCACCACCCAGGAGCCACCTGAGGTCAGCAGTGCCCAGCTGGAACCAGCATCTTGAACCCCTGCCCCAGTCACGAACCCCCTCCTGCACCCCAAGGCCCTGCCTCAGCCCTGAGCCTGCTGGACCCCAAACTCCCTTACAGAGCCTGAACCCCAGCTCCCTCCCCCAGGCTGAGCTCAGAGCCCCTCCCGCGCTCCAAATCCCTGAGCCCGAGAGCAGAGCCTGCATCTCCCTCCCCCACACTCCAACCCTCTGCTCCCAGCCTGACAAAAGTGAGTGAGGATGGGGGAGGGAGGAAAGGAGGATGGAATGAGCAGGGGCGGGGTGTTGGAGAAGGGGCGGGAATAAGGTGGGGCGAGGGTGTTAGGGTTTGAGGTACATCCTGCATTGCACTTCCCTTCAGAAAGGGATCTCATATTTAAAAAGGTTGGAGACCACTGCTGTAGAGAAAAGTGGACCCCTCCCCCCAGGTCTCTTCCAAATATGACCAGCATGGGGGTGGGAATTCCTTCCCAGTTGAAAACACTTTGATCGGTTAGATGCTGAGCATGTGGACAAGACCCGCCAGATAAGCCTGGGAAAGAGAACTTGTAACTAACTCAGAGGCCTTCCCCTCGAGTGTGCCATCTCTGGCTGCTTGAGACCTTTGCTGATAGTAGTCATGAATGGGCCATTCCTAGCCATCAGGAGTTTAACCCAACCCAGCTTATCAAGCTCAGCCTTAAAACAAGTTAGGTCTTTTTGTCCCCACTGTTCCGCTTGAAATGCGGCTCCAGAACATCACTCTTCTGATGGTTACAAATCGTCCTTTAATTTCAAGCCTAAAGTCACGGATGGCCAGTTTATATCCATTTGTTCTCATGCCAGCCCTGGCCCTTAACTTCAATAACTCCTCTCCCTGCCTGGTGTTTCTCTCTCTGTTTATAGTGAGCAATCAGAAGGAGTTGGCTTGTTTCCTCAAAAGCCATCCACATCCTAGGTCACCTCTGTAACTTTAAAAGCATGCACTAGCTAAGTACTCTGAATTTCCCTTTGCTTTCTTCGGCCACTTATCTAAACTGCTCTGTCTCCCAGCCCCTCTGTTGCCATTTTTGTCTTGTTATGGGAAAACCCTTATGAAAGGCAGATGGAGTGTCTCTAGTTCTTCTTTTTTGCCTGTTCTAATAAAAAGGGTAGAGCAGGCGACGTTCCTGTCCAATAGGCGTTAACCCAGCTAGTTTCTATAGTGCCACAGCAGAGGGTTTTATTCCTTCTATTCTTTTGTGGAGGTCCCTCCAGCCCTTTGTGGGGGCATAGCCTCAAAACTGTGTGAAGCATGTCCTGCTGCTGTCCACTCTACCTGTTCATAAGCAAGGAACTTTATTCTCCAATTCGGTCAAGCCAGAGCCTCCCACTCCAAGCCAGATTTACACTCAGCCGAGTCCTCTGCTGTGGTTGATTTGTGTTTTTTTTTCAACATACTGGCAAATACTTAGCATTTTGAAGAGTCTGGAACATATTCAGTTTGTAACAGCAGCAACTTTCACCAGGAATCCAATTTCACTCAACTTCCGCTCTTCAAGTAGGTGTTGATTTTTACATCCTGTGGGGAGACTGGAAAACCGCAATCAGCTTGCCCGTCCTTTATCGTTACCATCAGTACATTGCTAAATGACCTTGGTAGAGCAGGGCGTTTTAAAAAGAGAGCTGTGCTGATCCCTGCATCTTACTGTAGCCAGTACTGGTCAAATCAATGCTAAGAGGTCAGCAATCTACTCAAACCTGCATCCATCTGGAAGACTCTGTGCAGCACAATTGATGCAGCTGCTGCTTTGAAAGACTGTTATTTCCCCAAAGTAATGTTTTCCTCTCTTGCTCTGTAAATCTGAAAGGAATACAAAGCTCATGGAGTTGACTGTGGAATCTAAGCCACTTATTAATTTATCCATGTTTTTCCCTACGTGAATTCATGACTCTGGAGAATTAGGTTAGTGATCTCTAGCTACATATTTTGCCAGCTAGAATTTTTTTACATTGCAGATGTGCTGAATCCCATGGGATAAATATTTGATCCCAGTTGGAGCAGAACTCTTTAAGATCAGAGGGAAGTGTACATTGACGCCCAGATGTGGTGAGTGGTCCCCTCTCTATCCCCAAACGCTGGAGTTCGGATGGGCTATTTCAAATGTTGGGAGGCTATTTACAGTTCTGCCGTGACTCCTATAGATCTCATTCTTACAGAGCCCACACACCAATCCATTATCTCTATCAACAAAAATGTAACTTTCTCAGTATTTACAATGGCATCCTTGCCAATTCCATCCTATAAAGGCAATGCACCCCCTAATGATGCGAGGAACACACGCAGACACTTTAACATAGACTTTTCAGACTCCTCCGACCTGAGAGTGGAGAATACTGCTATTCTCCCCAGTAATAGACCTATGCCAGTAATACCTTTCCAATAATAAAAGCAATTTTGTAAGGGCTTAATCAGATTAACTGTCTGAGCACCTTCCCTCGGTGCAATTTTGATTGTAGGTGCTAAAAGCAATTTGATTTTTCCAATTTCCTTGGAAGATTAACTTTGTGACAAGTAATATCACAAACTTCTTCTGATAGCAACGTGAGGAGGACATGGTCTGGCAACATTTCATAAAGGAGTGCTAAGAAGTTTAATGTTTCCCACAGAAAAGACTTTTCTTAAAAGGCAAAGTGATCCTTGTTGTTGCTTCCCTAGTTAAGGCACAAATACAATAAGTATGTATAATAAGTGCTGAGTTAATGCTGCAAGATGGTATTTGCAAACATGTCTAAAATCAATTCATTGTTGGTCTTTACCTGCTTTGTGTTTGCTTCTGATTAGTGCTTTAGCAAAAGCGGGACCTGGCAAAATAGTTTGAATAATGGTTGGGCATTTGCCACATGTGGCTTGAAAACAGTCATGCAGCATAGATTTAGTAGCAGCATAGTCATCATGTCCCTGTAACGCTCCAAATCCCCGCTGTCATAGGACGCTGCGATTCTCTGTTTAGTCATCCCGACATCCTTGACTCTCCGTAAGATTTCAGGGTATTGAATAGGGATTCAGTGCACGACCAAACAGGATATCAAAATATGGGCCAAGATCGATCTTCTGGAGTTTGATTTAGCGGGTCTAGTAAAGACGTGCTAAATCAAACACAGAAGGTGCCTCCATCAGCAACCAGTACTCCTGCTCCTGCAAGGACTAAGGGAAGCCAATTGGAGCAAATGCTCCCATCGACCTCCCGCTGTGGGGACAGTGGGGAAACTTGAATCAAGGTACTTCAACCCCAGCTATGTAATTGATGTAGCTGGAGTAGCATATCTTAATTCGACCTTCCCTTTAGTGTAGACCTGGCCATAGAGCATTGGGCAGCAGATGCCATCTGTCACTGAGAGATCCTGCTGGGAAATTCTAGTGATAGCCGTGCATGGGGAGAAAGGTATAAGTCTGAAGTTTAAATTTGGTAGTAGTTGTATCATTTACCAGTTAAGCCAAATTCTGGGGTAAAGAGTCCCGTCCTGACTTGCGTATGGTGTGTGCATGCTCTGTCTGGGTAAGAACTGCATCTGCTTGTAGGGGTTTTTTTTTTTTTGCCTTGACCTGAGTCTCCTAAGTACGTGTATGTAGAAAAGGCATGGTACAACTTCTGATGTGGTTACATTAGATTTTTATGGCTCTCACAGGGAAAAAAAAATTGTACGCTCCAGTCTGAGGTACCACATCCTTGCAGTTAATTAAGATTGTGATAGAATTGCCTGCTCCAGTAAAGTCGTTGTGTAGAAGTACAGAGGTTAATGGGCAGTTGACAGCAGTCCAATCAGCTGTTCTCATCTCTTCAGAAGTATACAATGTGTGTGAGCTGGAAGTGTCAGCCCAATTTCCGAGGCTTGTGTTCCCAACTGGAACTTCTAAAACAGCCTGACATTAAGGTGCAGATGTAATGGCAGGTATTTTGTAAAGCACTGGGCATTTTTCATCAGTAGATTTCAGAGTTGGGTATTATGACGTTGCTATTTGGGGGATGAAACAGACTGGTAATAGGTTGAGTTCACTGCCTGCCCTGTAACAATGGAGCCTGTATGGTCTGCAGCTATGGCTTGGATCCCCGACTCCATAAGCTTGTCGTCAGGCATAAAGTCTCACCCTGGCTCTCAACAACAGCTTTTCCAGTCTCAAGTCTCCCCAAATCCATCTACCCCAAGTACTTAACAACCAGTCTCAGGGACCATTA
This sequence comes from Pelochelys cantorii, assembly GCA_032595735.1. Classification (NCBI taxonomy): domain Eukaryota; kingdom Metazoa; phylum Chordata; order Testudines; family Trionychidae; genus Pelochelys; species Pelochelys cantorii. The sequence goes on from CM064340.1 coordinate 37,520,234, forward strand.
AGCTTGCACCCCAGAGACCTGCTTGAGAGAAAAATAACCAAAGCTGCTTTTTTTAAATAGAAAAGCTACAGAGTTCAAAGATGGCCTAAGAAGGGGGAGCACTCAAACGTCCCTCCTGGGCAAACTGTTGTTTGCTGTATTTTGAGTTCATCTGTGTAATTAGGCTTTGATACCTTCCCTCCACAAAAAGTGAAAGCTCATGACGCAATTAGCACCGAGATGGGGAACCTGTGGGCCAGAGCTGGCCTCTGGCTTACCTGGATCCAACCCACAGTGAGGCTCAGGGCTGACGCTCAAGCTTCAAGCATGTGGCAAGCCCCCATGCCTCGCTACCCCCTCAATTGTGTGTAACCTCCCCCTCTCCCGACTTGTCTATGGATCGGTGATCCCTGCCTGAAAAAAGGTTCTTCGCCCCTCTTTTAGAGAATAGCATCTGGAAACTGATGTCGGCTTAGCTAGTGGTGAATGCAGTGATGATCTCCTATCCATTAGCCAAATTTTAAAAAAAAATCGGTAACTTCATCCAGAGGGACCCACTGAGGGAAGAAAATGTGTGGTCTGTTTAATGAATAGATTACACTGTAGATCCGATACACAACTTTCAGCCCTACAAGCCATCTTCATCAGATTCTGTGGAGTTGTTATACCAGGCTGCATCTGCCCCCACTGTGTGTGTGTATATATCGTCTACTGTATAGCCTGCATGGCTGTCAGGTCAGAGTCACTGAGGCCTGGTCTACCCTAGACCAGGCAGGTCAGCTTAAGGTGTGACACTCAGCTACACAAAATATGTACTGAATTCAGCTTATCTTAAGTCGAGCAAGACGGTGTCTACACTGTGGGAGGCTGACAGGAGAATGAGGAGTACACAATGCCGGCAGGGGCGGCCCTCAGCATTCCAGTTGCGGGGCTACACTAGACCCGCTAAATCGAACTCTAGATCGATCTCCGGAAGGTCAATCTTCTCTGTAGTGTAGACCAGCCCATAGTTTCCCTTTGCATCTGACACCACAAGGCTGCAGTTTATATGGGATTTAAGAAGTTAATCAAGGTCTGGAACAATGCAGAGTAGAAGCTTCACACCCAATTAACTAAACTGATCCTTTTTGAAAAGGTAACGGGGTGGGGAACAGACTGAAGTAGGTAGAAGCAGTATCCCTGTGCACCCTTTCTGACAGGACTTGCTTAGCATCTCTCAGCAAACTCAGCAGCTGTTGGAGTCACTGCTGCAAGTGAATTCAGTCCAGTTCTGATATAAGGGGGGGGGGTGAGGGGGCTTTCAGAGAGGCATCTGAGGTTAAGCTACCCTAAGGAAGGTTTCCTAGAAACTGAAGAGGTGGGGGGACATTTGCTGCGTATTTGATATTCACTTGTACATGAAACCAGACTCAAGCCTATGCTGCCTAACCTGACTGGGGAAACTGTGTGCTTGCAACTGCATACAAAGTCACAGTATTAATGCTCAAAATATTGGAAGTTATTGCTACGGGGGGGGGGTGTCAAAAGTGCTTCGTACTGGCTCATCTCCATTCCTGCTGAAGTCACTGGGAATTAACCATTAACTGTAGCGGCGGTAAGCCAACACTGACTGCTTTTGAGTATCTCACCCTTAATATGAAGTGACAGTTTAAAGATGTGCTATTTTATCAGCAGTGCTGGGTATACCAGTCTTATCCCCAAGGAGCGGTGTATTATAGACGTAGGGATCTGGGCACATTTATATTTAGCCTGGGTTGTTTCAACTCTATTTCACTTTCATATTCCAACACCTTTATTTATATAAAAGCCATATCAGATATTGTAGGGATGTGTAAAATTTCTCATTTGATCTTTCTAAATCCTCTGCATGGTAATTAAGGGTGCGTCTACACTGCACCCGTAGTTTGAAATAAGCTACGCAATTTGAGCTATGCAAATTGCGTAGCTTATTTCGAGTTAATTTCGAAATAGCTTATTTTGGAATTTGGCACTGTCTACACAGCACCAAATTTCGAAATAGAGCGGTATTCCCAAATGTCCCTTACTCGTAGTGGAATGAGGTTTACAGGGACATCAGAGTAGTGATCCCATTATATTTCGAAATAACAGGCTTACTCAGAAGATGTGGAATAGCTATTTTGGGATATGTCTGGTATCCCGAAATAGCTCCACAGTGTAGACGTAGCCTAAGACAATTTAGCTTTACAGACATATAAATGCACGCTAATAAAAAAACCACTCTTCGTTATCCAACAGAAATTCTGTGTAAACTGATGGTTTTTCTACTTCTGAGTAATGCTGCGGTTCCAAACCCCCACTAATAAAACCTTTATGCCGCTACAAGCCATTGTCCTCTCTGTGCGTGTAAATGTGTACATGCATACCAATGAGTGCCTAGTAATTTATGCATTAGTTCAATAAATTAAGATTTATGCAGCCTTACACAAAGAGCAATAGTTGCTTTCAGTCTCTTGCTTTCCTTACGTTAAAAGGTCAGGATGGTCAAAGCAGTGTTTCTTTCCTTTCCACATGCTGCAGTAATCCTGAGATCAAAGGCATTTAGGTGCCTAAATCCAGGATTCAGGAACTAACACGGTCCATAAAAGCCCACTCAGCTGATGCCTAACCTTATGGACTCCTCCTGCCGAAATCTTTGCTGGATAAGTTCCAGAGGTGCCCATGTTTCTGCCATTGGGAATGCAAGCAGCTCCAGGCACTTGCCTGGACATCTTTCTGATGCCCAAGACCCAGCATGATAGACGTTGCCTGCCTTTCTTGCCTGATGCGGTAAGCTTGCTATCAGCCTGCCTTGTAACCTTTAGCACAGTGGGACTTGCCTGGATGCGGGATTCCTAGGTTCAATTCATCCCTCTGCCTGATGACGGGGAAAGGGTTTGAGCAGAGATGTCCCCACTGCTGGACTATGGGTATTCTGATGTTTGGGGGATATCAGTCTCATTAAAGCCATTCTCTTTGTATTCAGTAATGAGCCAGACAGGAGGAGTGACTACAGCTCGGGACGTTCATCCAGGAGATGAGATACTGTTTCAAATCCCTTCTCATCCAGCAGAGGGAGGAAGTGTGCTGGGATCTTTCCAGGGGAGTACGCTAACGTTTATAGGGGCACCATTCTGATGTTCCTGTTTCTCCCCACAAAATGTACAGAGAACCTAAGGAACTTACCCAGGCTTTGTGGATTCCAGTGACTCCGACCCCCCACCCTCAAGGTGCTTAAATGCCTTTTGTAAATCTGGGCCAAGATAGCAGGATCTCTATAAACCTTTAATAGAATGAAAGAACTGGAAAGAATCTCGAGAGGTCATTGAGTCTAGTCCCCTGCCCTCATGGCAACACCAAGCACCATCTAGACCATGCTTGGCAGGTGTTAGTCTAATCTGTTCTTAAATATCTCCAGTGATGGACATTCCACAACCTTCTTCAGCAATTTATTCCAGGGGTAAGTTACCCTGACAGGAAGATTTTCCTAACGTCCAACCTAAGCCTCCCTTGCTGCAATTTAAGCCCATTGCTTCTTGTCCTATTATCAGAGGTTAAAGGGAACAATTTTTCTCCCTCCTACTTGTAACAATCTTTTAGATACTTAAAAGCTTCTGTCCTATCACACGGTGACAAGGGATGGCTCTGTACCCCCAGAAGGGGCAGGACCTTGGCTGGAAGAGGCGGGGCTGAGAGTGGCACTAGGTTCTCCCCACTCCCTGCCAGCCCTCAGAACCATGCAGCATGTCCAACACAATGCGGCATTCCTGTGGCAATTTAAATGGGTCCCCAGGGCTCCAGAGGCTGCTGCTGTAGCAGCGGTGGTGACAGCCAGGAGCTCTGGGCTCCTTTGAAACACCGGGCCCCAGGGCGATTGGCTCCTTTGCCTCCCTCGCCCATCTGCACGCCTTTGTGAAGCAGATTGATTGTTTCTTCCTAAATGGAGTACTTGGCCTTTGTCCTTCTTGAATTGAATCCGATTTACCTCAGGCCATTTCTCCAATTCGTCCAGACCATTTGGAATTACAATCCTATACTCCAAAGCACTTTCAACCCCTCCCAGTTTGGTACCATCTTCAAACTTTATAATAAATGTGTTTCTCTGCCATCATCTAAATCATGAATGAAGGTATGGCTCCATTCTGGGTCCAGCTCTGTTCCTTAGAAGGTCCAGGGTAAAGAGAAAGGCCTAACATTTTTCCAATTACTGGCACCACAAAGACCTTGCCTTTGCAAACTATTCCCTCATGCCTCTCTCTTAAGCACACACATGACCCCTCCTGGCCTTTTGGGCTGCTCTCAATCTCTTCCCCAGCCCTATTGCTGGAGCATCTTCAACTACATACCATGAGCAAAGCAAAGGGGCATCCATGTACTTCCTAAAGTTAAGACTCAGAAGGAGACTAGAGGAGCCATCACTACTAGTATTCCTGCCAAGGGATGGGAGCTACTATTCCAAGTGTCAGCCAGGTGACATACAACCCATGCGAAAGTAAAAATTAGATCAGTATGGAAGAGACATAAAGGCTCCAGGCTGAGTTGCGTTAGGTATAAGATGTATTAAGATCAGCGCCTCTATAGACTGTTGCCAGTATTCTACTGGCTCCAAAGTACTTGTATTCCAGGCAAAAGTGACCCTGTGGACAGGCACAGAACTGGGAGCCACAACATCTGGCTTCTATTCCCAGCTCTGTCTCAGGCTTCCCATGTGATCTTGGACATGTCCCTTCATCGCTGTGCCTCAATTCATCCATCTATGAAATGGGGCTGTTCCCCCGCCTGGCAGGGGTGCCATCAGGACATAGCCATTGAGGCTCATGAGGCATTTCAGTCCTGGACTCATCAGCTGGAGAATAAGATTCTATGGGGAAGCAAAATCCTGAAGCAGAACAATGAGATAATGTTCCTCTTATTTGCCTCTATTATTTTCAAATTAGTGTGGAATCAGCAGATTTAAAAAAAAATGAATGGCTTGCATCCTGTGAATGCCTGAATTTCTTTAAATTATTCAGCAAGCTGTGCAGAGTGGAAAAAATGGCATCCAAATGAAAAGCATCGGCAGTAGATGAAGTACCCACATAAGCAGCAATTATGCATCATTTTCTTTCACTCAGCTCTAGCACTAACACCTGCTCCTACAGAGGCTTAGTAATGTTGTTTTGTACTGTTCAACTTCTCTAGCTTTGCATTTCCCCTTAAAGGAATGCACCTTTTTAGGTTGTCTCAATTTATGGAGTAACGCTCACAAATCCAGCACTACATGAAGGAGAGATGGGAGGTCACATCTTTTCACGTAGGTTCCTTCCTTAAATACTGCTGTTTAGATGCTTCCCAATGTAGGAAACTGAAATGGAATTCTCTCTTAAGGCAAGAGACTTCTGGACTCCTCTGCCCGCTCCATTACATAAACTTAGTTACGGGTTTCAAATAGCAGGGCTCACGCGCTGTCCTTGATGCTAGTGCTGTGAAGAAACTGAATGGTCCCTCAAGTCCACTTGCATTTGTCCTCAGTGGTGTTGCCTTGTTGAAGTAGTCCTTGATATTTACAGTGCAATTTTCCATGACATCATCCTGTAGCAATATGTGAATGTTTCCTGGCAAGGTGATATTTAGCTATTATGTTATAGTCCCTTGCCTTCCAAAGAATCATAAAATGTTTTTCAAGCTGTAGCATGTGTTCACCCACCACTTTGGCCCATCAGCCTCTGGCAGGAATGAATCATCTTAATTTCACAACTCCACACAATGACGGGAGTTCTGGATTCACATGCAATTGCAGAGGGAGCATATCTAGGCAGAGTATAGTTGCCCAAACACCCAAGTTAACTCTCATACTCTTGACAGACTGGAGGTTCTCATTATTCTAATTCCAAAGGGTCACTCTGCTTTGGGTAAGATTTAAAAGACGCCGTTCCAGCAAAACAGTACTGTTGAATGTGAATCTGGGATGTCTGTTGACTGATGTACCAGAGGGAAGAGACTGACATCTAGCCCATCAACACTGCTGTTTCCTACATCACTTAGAGATTCTAATTACTGACCCATCCTAACGTTGCTTAGAGATCAGATCATAATCCCAAGTGCTATCACTGCAACTCCCGTTCAAGTGCAGGAATGCTTGCAGACTCAGACTTTAGGATGTAATCTCCTTAGAGCAGGGCCTCCATCTTAATCTCGTAAGGGGTCTCCCATAAATATGCTGAAGCCATCTCAAAATGCTATGTTTATAGCACCATCACTCTGCTGTGCTGAAATATTAAAGACTCAAAAACCATTGAAATACAGAGGTCAAAATGAAAAGAAATGTTGACATTGTCGAGATTCAGGTGGTTATAAAAACATGACCAGCCCTAGTCAGAATGTTTGTCTGTACTCTCCAGGTCTGTAGGGCCGGATGCATTAAGTAGGAACCTTCACAGGACCTAACTTTCCCTTTTCAGGTTTCAGATGACAGGAAGAGTCCAAAAGCAGTCTTAGTTACTTACTGCAATAGAATTATATAAATCTTAGCACTCAGATCTCAGTCCGATCAAGCCTCGGTTGTGCTAAGCTCTCTACAAACATGATGTGAATAATAGTTCATAGAATCGTAGGGTTGGCAGAGACCTCAGGAGGCCATTGAGTTCTACCCCCTGCCCAAAGCAGGACCAACCCTAACTAAACCATCCCAGCCAGGGCTTTGTCAATCTGGGATTTAAAAACTCTAGGGATGGAGTTTTCACCAGCTCCCTGGGTAACCCATTCCAGTGCTTCATCCCCCTCCTAGAGAAATAGTTTTTCCAAATATCCAACCTAAACCTCCCCCACTGCAACTTGAGACTATTGTTCCTCATTCTGTCATCTGTCACTACTGAGAACAGCCTCTCTCCATCCTCTTTGGAACCCTGCTTCAGGTAGTTGAAGGCTGCTATCAAATCCCCCCTCACTCTTCTCTTCTGCAGACTAAATAAGCTCAAATCTCTCAGCCTCTCCTCATAAGTCATGCTCCAGTCCCCTGGACCATTTGAGTTGCCCTCTGCTCGACTTTCTCCAATGTGTCTACATCCTTTCTGTAGTGGGGGGGTCCAGAACTGGATGCAATACTCCAGATGTGGCCTTACCAGTGTCAAATAAAGGGAAATAATCACTTCTCTAGATCTGCTGGCAATGCTTCTGCTAATGCACCCAATATGCCACTAGCCTTCTTGGCTACCAGGGCACACTGTTTTTACCACAAACAATTGTTATCTAAAGTACAAGATATAATTAGTGAATGAAAGTGCAACACGGGTGTGAGGGGATAATGAGAAGATTAATTAAAAAGCTTTCACACATACTGACTGTACCACAATTTTCAACTCATCAGTTGCACTAGTCACATTACGGTACATTAGCTGCTCTGCACTTCCTCTCATGTACATACTAGAAGTGAAAGACCTTGGCCAAGAAAAAAAGAGATTAAAATGAGTTAACTTTGGGGGGGAAATGGGTGCTCTTGCATCAACAGGAATCTTAGATCGATGAAAATATTTCAAAGGCTTCCGAAAAAACAAAGTGTTCCTGACATTACCTGTTAACAGCTCTGAAAGCTGACACAAGATCTTCAAACAAAAGTCATGTTTTCTTCTCCAAAAGCTACCTTGTCAGTAGCTGTTGCTTGCTGTATTTATTTCATTTAGTGGATAAGTACTTTCAAATTATGTTTTTTCTCTTTCTTACACTGAGACCATGCTACCTCCTTCACAATTCTTTTCTGAAGAACCCATTACTTGTAATTCTTGTGTTTTCTTACAGAAAAACAAAAATGTAGTTTGATACCTATAGAAGGTTTCTTACTCTGGAGGGGCTTTCTTTAATTCACTGACTAACGTATTGCCACGTTCTGCAACTGTATTGCAAGTCTTGTGAGATAGGATTGTAAGAAAGATACCCAAACTGCTTGGATCAAGTGATTGTGAAAACCTTAGCTTTTGGTTTGTGTAAGTGTTTTAAGTAAGTTTCTAGACCTTGAAGCTACAGAACAAACCCTGGCAATATGAACTAGAAGGCCAATGAAAATAACAAATGTGTTACTTTTTAAAATATTTCACTTTTAAGTCAGTCTCATTATTTATGCAGAGCTTCTTCATCACTTTTAATATTCCCTTCCTTGTACGACAACCAATAACTTAGAGATATTATGGCTTTAGGTCAAAGGGCATGGCCGTAGTGCAAATTTTCACTACAGAGGCAGCTTTGTGTGTTACAGTAATGGGCTGGCAGGAAATATTAGTACTTTTTTGTTGTGCTAATTATCATGTTTTTAAAAACTTGACTTAAGTTGGGCATGAGCTAAAATTCCTAGCAGAAGCAAAGAGAGAATCGTCTGGCTTTAAACTGGGAGACAGAACATAAGTGAAAGTGCTCTGCAACAGCTGTTGCAAGAATTCCTGGACAGCTTCTTTTCCATCCTCAGCTTCACTCTGGCTTTGAGCTTTCATTTCTGCAGCAGTTCCTGTTGCTAATCCACTCTCACTAGCGTCTCACTTTGTGGAGCAGGGAGTACAGGCTGCACCTCTAAAATCCAGGATTCTCTGGTCCGGCAACATCTGTGGTCTGGCGTGACCATGGATGTTCCAGGCTCAGACTCCTGGCATGCTGCAGAGGGGTGGGAACCGGGGAGCCAGTGCATGGCTTAGTTAGGCTGCAAAGGGTGTTGGGAGTGGATGCGCGACTCAGATGGGCTGCGGGGGAGATGGGGCCAGGAGCTGGCGTGTGGCTCATCTGGGTTGCGGAGAGGAAAGGGGGGAAAAGCCAGTACATGGCTCAGCAGGGCTGAGGAAAGGCCTGGAGCTAGTGTGCAACTCAGCTTAGTTTTGGGGGGAGCTAGGAAGCCCGGTAGGAGAGGCGCAGGGGAGGAGACCTGAAATCACTTCTCTAGTCTGGAAAAATCCCTCATCCAGGACCAACTGGTCCCGAGGGTACCAGACCAGAGAGGTGCAACCTGTGGTTGGTTCATACTTCTCCATAGCCAATGCTTAGTTCAGTCATAACATTCGCCTAGCTGCAGAGCTGTGTGAGATACTTAGATCAAAAGGATAGTGCTACACTTCCCATCCACTGGCATTGTGATCCTGAGGAACAGCAACAGGAAAAACCCAGGGGGCCCTTTTTGAAAGGAGTTAACTAGGGATGCACAGCCCCTATCATTAGAGGAAAAATATTTTGTGTCTTGCAGGCGGAATCTCTTTTTCTTCTGTGGCTGCTCAAGGTGAATGTGATTGATGAGTGTTTTACAATTCCTTTGCCGTCTGCCTTGGCAGCACACACCTGTGGGCAGGAGCTGTGGTACAGTGCGAGTTACATCCTCTCTCCTCATGGAGAGGTGCCAGTTCTGTCCACCTCTGATGCATAACCCCAGCACTACATCCCATTAATCAAAACGAGCCCAGCGCTCCGACTCAATATTGCAGAATAACTTTATCTTCCTTTTTATTTTCAATGGCCCAGAATTCTGCTGCTCAGCGCTACATCGGCTCTCTCCCCCGCTGACAAGGACATTGATCTCTTAGGAGAGAGAATGGTTCTGATCGCCCGACTCCGTTAACGAGCTGAGGTAGAAACCGAGGCACCCTGTCATGTGCAATGGGCCTGGCAGCCAAAGTGCTGATTCTCATCTGCTGTTAATGGAGCACTGATTAATTGCAGCTTTATTGGAACACTGTTTGTTGTGCAGACCTGGCCTCTGCCCCAAGGAAATAAAGGCCTCACTGTGGGATTCCTCTAAAAGACTTTGTGTTGAATTTTTAATGCAGTTGAGGGACCTATCTGTTTAATACACATAAAGATACTTGTATTAATCTTTTCTAACTAAACTAAACTAAACTATCTGGGAGCTATACAAATACAGTATCACTTCCATAGCCAATTAATCCTATACTACCCCCTACAAATGCAGTAAGTGTCGTCTTGCGAAGTACTACACATCCTTAAGGCATTTATTCTACAGAAGCAGAACAACTAGTGTCACCAGAGAGAAACCTACACGAGATGCAGCAGATATGAGGGTAAACTGGAGAAAACCATATACAGGGGCACCAGCATCAGCAACAGAGACTTAGGTCCCCCAGCAGGCTTAATTAGGGAATTTGGCTGCTCAAGGAGAGAGTAGCTACCTAGCACGAGGGAAGATAAGTACTTGTTCCTGAGACTGGAGGAGGAGGGAAACTTTGACTGAGAAGTGTCAGAGAACATGAGTGAGGAGAAGGAGGTAGAACAGATAACGATCCAGGAGGGGCAGGAACTGGGCCTTGCTGGTCAAGAAGAACCAGGGTAGACAATTGGGGTGGAACAAGAAAACTGGGAACTGCAGGGGAGGTTAGAGGCTGGAAGTAGCTGGGGGAACCTAGGACGGAGAGTCTTGAAAGGTAAGGCTTGAGATTCTGATGAGAACTTGTGGAATAGAAGGTGGCAATGGCTAGATGAGCAGAATGGGACTGTGATGAGGAGCCAGGTTTAAAGAGAGAGAGAAAATGGGTCAGGCAGAGGGGTAAATACACAGAAGTCTTTGCCCACTGTATAACACTCCCCTCCAGAGCTTGGCATGGAACCTAAGATTCAAATATCTGTGGAACCCATTGCTTCCTATCCTTCCTCTAATGCTAGTACACATAGAGGATGACAACCTACTACTGCTATCAGTTATTCCATTGGCTCAATTGTCAGAGGTCTGTGCCATCAATCTAAACATTGCAGCTGTGCTAATGACCAGTGTTGGTTTCAACAGGATGCTGAATGTTGGGGCTTTTTTTTTTTTAGGTTGCTTTTTCAAAAATATAGGAAATTACACAAAAATCAGTTCTTTTTAATGCATTTTTGTGTATAGTATAGACTTGGGGTAAAAGTATGGCTCTAGAGGTAGAGAGTTCTTTTAGAACATCTGACAGGATTAATCTGGAAATATACAGAGAAGAACAGCATGCTAGAAAAAGTTTATATACAGTAGTATAAAATGAATGAAACACCAGTGATGATGAAATCATCTGTTTCCTAGCAATAGATTGCTTGCCTGCTCCCAGGACCAGTTATACATGGATCAAAGAAACTTTTATTGAAGGCACATTTTATAATACAAAGCACGTATTGGTGTGAGTACAAGTATTTTCTCAGCATATGAAGTATTCTCTCTTCCTTTCCCACCTGTTCTGATGTCTAGATTCCCTAGGCAACATGTTGAGAGGGGATATAGGGATATTTGCCCCCTCAAATTTGCTGTGTGGCTTGGACTGAGCATGCTCAGTAACACACTGGAACCTAGGGATGTAAAATCCTGTTTAATTGGCTAACCAGTTAAACATATTGGTTAACTGGTTAACCACTTAAAGTGGAAGGTGGGTGGGGAGGGGTATTGCTCCAGCCCAGCTAGAGTTTCCCTGTCTTTGGCAAGCACCAATGCAGGTGAAGAGCTGTTCCAGCCCCCGCTGGTTAACCTTAACCTGTAAGCCTCGCTCGTTAAGGGTGAGGCTTACCAGTTAACCCCATTTAAATGCTTGCTTTCTCTCTGATGGGATGAGGTTGCTGCACCACACAACTATGCATAAAAAATTAAGAGATGCAAACAAATCTAATCTGGGACAATAAAATAAAACAAAACAAGTGCTGCTCCCCTTTGATAGCTAATTAAGCAGAGAACATAGTGCAGTGCTTCAATGACCAAAGAAGGAAAACAAAAACTGCTCAATCACAGAATTAATTGCCCTATCCCCGGTCTGGCGATCTAGAAATCAGTGTGCCCCTTAGCTGCCTGGCCCACAGAAATGTCACCCAATCATCTGGGCAGTGGAACATGTACAACTGTGCACTGCGTTTGTCTGAGAGGCACGCTGAGTTCAACATAATTGCATGAAGACCCGGGATTTTCACCACCCATTTTTCCACAGGCCAAACTTCCAGTCAGGGTTGTGGCATAAACAAGATGTTTTGTTGATGTGCAGAATTATATTCCATAGTAATATTGATAGGGTTGCATGCATCAGTCCTCACAAGACCTTAGTGAGAGAGCTAAATAGATATCAACGGGGGGGTAGATTCTGAGGCAGAAAAGTGCAGCAATTTGCCAATGCCACATAGTTAGTTGGAGGCAGAGCTAGGAATTAAAAACTCAGGAAGCCCTGATTTCCAAACATGGGCCTGTTCCTCTTGATGGAAGTAGGAAAAGCCTATGACCTTTTTTTTTTTAATGACTCCTATCAAAATGTTACTTACAAATGGCATTTGGATGAAATCAGAACCAGGGGGCTGGAGCAATTTGCATAGGGCATGTGCTTACAGCTACTGAACGAAACAGTAAACCTTGGCTAGAATGAAAACCACTTCAGTAGAGGGAGAGGATGTGGTAGCTGCCTGGCCCCAGCATTTCTGATGAAACAGTTTTTCAAGGAAGGTGCTAAAGCAAGAAAGGGACTCTGTTAGCTAAGAGCAAGTTTGATCTTGGGGTTACTTATTTGAAGCTGCACTTGCTTACTTAAGAGCTGGCTCAAAAGTTAAAAAACGAACTGTGGTCAGAGTTCTCAAGAACAAACATGGGATTCTCCAAATGGGCTTCCCCCGCTATCCTTGGTCATGGCTACTTTGTACATTCTAACCTGTACTGTGATCATCAGTGGCTCCGTTCAGGGGCTATGTCCACACTGGCGCGATCTTGCACCAGAAATATGCAAATGAGGCTGTGTGGAATATCGCCGAGCCTCATTTGCATAGCTAATGAGCCACCATTTTTGCGGAAGAGGCTCTTGCGCCAGAAGGAGCGTCTACACTGCCCCTTCTCGCGCAAGAAAAACCCTTTTGCGCAATGCCGTTATTCCTGAAAATAATCGGCGTAATGGCAATGCGCAAGAGGGTTTTTCTTGTGCAAGAAGGGGCAGCGTTGATGCTCCTTCCGGCGCAAGAGCCTCTTCCGCAAAAATGGTGGCTCATTAGCTATGCAAATGAGGCTCGGGGATATTCCACGCTTAGCCTCATTTGCATATTTCTGGTGCAAGATTGCGCCAGTGTAGACATAGCCAGGGTGTTTTGAATTGGCCAAAATGCGGTGTTGATACGATGGCATCCTGTGGGGTTGAAATCGAGTGCTTGCAGCTTGCCCTGAGCAGGGTCAACTGTCACTGAAGCCTGTGTCCATGAGCCTAATGGATGCTGGGGGAGGCTAACCCTCCCTAACCCTTGTCATCGAGGGGACATGGAAGCAGATTCCCAGTCTAGCTTGGATCAAGGACGTGGCTGCGTGGGCTTCAGCATGGCCTAGCTGCCCTAATACAAGCCTCCCAGGAGCGGTAGGTGCTTCCTCAGCTTGCTAGCCCAGGCTGAGGGTAGGATTTTATCGCCACATCTTCACTGCTAGATTAAAGCCATCACAATATGTCTGCTCCTGCCCTCACACCTTGTGGTGCAGCCAGACTGAGTGTTATTGACTCTCTTGCAGTGTGTTTAAAACCACCAAATACACTCGTCTTCCGGGATCTCCGTACTCAAAATTAGAAGCCAGATCTGTCAAACGCCAGCGCTTGTTCCCTCCTCGCCAGCAAGGTCAGGTGTCTGTTCAGCGGGTACCTTTACAAAAGGCACCATAGAAGTAGGACAGGGGGACGTATTTGTGTGAAGCCCCAACTCCATAGGTCAACTGGCCAGCTGGCCCTGCCTCCCGAGTCCTAAGGGATTGGCAGTGGCAGACTGGAGAAGCTGACTGCTCCACCCCGCCCCCTTCCCCATCAGTCCTGGTTGGCTAGAGGTCTGGCAGGAAATGCCTGACTTCCACTGCCAGGAGCGTTCCTCTGACTGGAAGGTGGGATAGCCCCTCCAGGAGGGATTGGCTGGTAGGCTGTCCGGACACAGCAGGCTGAGAGCAGGGTTGGGAATTAGGCCTAGGGACCACACAAGAATCTGCCACAACCCAGGGAAACAGAGACACCTTAATCTAGGAATAAAGAGCTGAGACCGGCAGGACTGTCCAAGTTATTGGATTGATACAAGCCAAGTTGCTTGACTTCCTCTGGGATTTATGCCCCGCTCTCCTGGCTTGTTCTGTTCAATAGCCGTGGAAATTTGTACTTACTGATAAAGGTGCTTGGATGTTACAAATGTGTCCGAGACTTCAAAACAACCGAGAAGGGGCGGGGGGGGATGACCTTACTAGATACACTGTCAGAGTTGCCAAGATCTCTGTAACTATCTGTCCAAACCTGGCCACAATCAACCTAATCTTGCACTAATGGGAGTCGCAAGTGTAGTGAAGGCATTGTGTTCTTAGTGTCTCTTACGCTGACTTTATCTTAAATAGCTGCTCTTACTGAGGAAATTCCCAAGCACATGCCTTTTAAAACCATTTTTCTTCCAATAAGAAAGCACAGTGAAGCTGCTATAGAGAATCACATTTATTTACCTAGCAGCGTAGGGGAACAGAAAGCACTTCTTGTGAACCATACATGCTGTAGGCCATTCATGAAAAGGAATCACTGCCAGTGTGGGCCACCTCAGCCAGCTGGCACACCACACAACAACAGGAAAAAGGAAGTTTGGCCCAGCACACTGTGGCAAAGTGTGACCCAGTAACGTGCTATGGACTCTCTAAGAAATTGCCTTCATTTTATTACCTCCAAAAAGAATCGGTACAGTAGATTGTACGGTATTTAACGTGCACCTTGGTAGGTGGACAGGTTATGTTGACACACTCAGATCTGAAGCGGGCTTTTTTCCCTTCTGGGAATCTAGTTATGTACATCAAACTGTACCAGAGTGAGCCATTCCCTGCCAGCAGAAGAGCAATTAAAACCAAACAAAGCAGTGCCTGTAGTATTCTGCAAGGCTGTGTCTAGACTACAGGGTTTTTTCGAAGTCCTTTTTTCTAAAAAACTTACCCTGTATCTAGACTGCTGCCGTGTACTTTCGAAAGTAAATCAAAAGAATGCAGCAGTTTTTTTGACCACGGAAAACCTCGTTTTACGAGGAAGAACGCCTTTTTTCGAAAGTGCTCTTTCGAAAAAAGGCGCTATGTAATGCAAACTGTGCTTTTTCAAAAGAGAGCATCCAGACTGCCTGGGTGCTCTTTCGAAAAAGCAGCTTGCTTTTTCAAAAGTACTGGTTTTAATCTAGATGCTCTTTTTCGAAAGAGGCTTGCAGTCTAGATGTAGCCCAAGTGTCAGACTATGCTAGTTGTCCTTCTTTATTAGTCTAATATGCAGAAACAGTGAATTTGATGCATGAGCACAGTGTTGTTCAGCATGCAAATGTCTGGTCCCTACCCGTGTTCGCACATAATCATACAAATATCGGGGGGAGGCGTTTATTTATTTAGACTTGTAAAATAACAAAAACAGCTCCTCAAGTTCCCATATTTCCCTAGTCAATACAGTGTTGTTCCTTGATTCTGCCATCACATGGCTAGCCACAATGTGGGCCACGCGGCTGTAACTTAGTCCTTACAAAGTTACGTTTTTCTGTTATTCCTTTTCCAATTGCTCTGATTTTCTTTAGCCTTTCAATTGGCTTCATCCTTTTTGGATCATTTTATTTATCATTCTTAGCAGCAGGTCCATATCTATCCACCTAGTGCCGTAGCATAGGACTACATTTCTGCTTGAGCGCTGCATATCGGTCAGAAAACCCTTTGGGAGGCTCAGAAAAAGAGTGTTTGGAACTGGCACCAAGGTGGCCATGCCTAGCTGTTAGAGCAGGACCCAGGAAATGGAACAAAGGCTTAGAACCCACGTCAAAAGCCAGAGCCAAAGGTCAAACCAGAGTCAGTAGCCAAGATGAGCCGGGAACTGAGTCAAATTTGGAACCAGCCCATTGAGAGTGAGAGGCAAGAACCAGATACAGGATCACATAAGTCAGGCAGAGAGCAGGGTCAGATGTGTGGATAACATCTGTGCAGTTGGTTAGTGGGCCCGCATGGGTCACTTCCACTTAAGTAGTGGGTGCAAGCGAACCTAGTGCCTGCAGGCCTCGGGTGTCTAGATAGGACTTCCTCTGGGGATGGACTTTCTACGATTAGTTAGTGTTCTTTTTTCTGTTCACTTGGTGGTGACAGGGAAGTGTTGAAACTCAGGCCCCCAAGTGCCCTGACCCTCTGAAACCACGAACTCACCGCCTCGCATCCCTACACAGATACCTTCTCCTGTATCATCTTTTCTGAACCATTACCAAAGGACTGTTCTGTAAGCCCACAATTACAGGAACCTTGGAAGAGTGTAAAGGGGCAACTCCAACCTGCTTGCCCACTGTTCCTGGACTACCTCAGGCTCTGTGCCCACCTCTCCATGCAGCTGAGTTGGTTTCTGTGCATTGATTAATGGGTGTCTGATTAGAGGGGCCACTTATTTCAGGTATGTGGCTCCTATAACTTGTATTTCATCCTCCTGTTCTGCTGCTTTCGATAATTTGGAAGGTCTTGGTCCTGCAAGTGCTTGGGCTGTGGCCAGCTGGGAACGCAGTGTTGCTCTCCAGCACAAAGCCACCCTAAACCAGACAGTGAAGTCTGAGTACAAAATGGGAGTTGAGTTAGTTACAGATTGCACAGGATGGATGCTCAGGCCGGGGTTTTCAAAGATGCCTAACAGACATCCAGTCACTTCTTGAAATGGTCCCATAGCTGACTTTCTGTGGGAGTTAGGTATTTGATTTCTTAGCACTCTTTTGAAAATCCCAGCCTTGGTATGGAAGAAATAGCTTCAGACCACCGACTCATCTCCTTTATTCCTTTCTATCAATAGCAACAAGTCAAATAATTACTTTTGGCCACAACGAAACAGCATGGCAAATGGCTCTGGATCTTTTTATCTGAGCCACTCAGTTTGTTTCAAATGAATCTGAGAATAATTTGTTGCGGATAAAGCAAAAACATCTTTCAGATGCTTGCTGCGTCAGCCACCATCATAGGACTATTACAGGGGACATCAAGTACAACTGAATGCTTACATGCTTCTGACTGCGTGGCATGAATATTGAACAAAGGCTTTCTACCTCCCCTCCCCCCCTTTTCTGCTGTCCTTCGGTGAATGCACCATTAAACAGAAGTGTGTTTTGGAAAGGAAACAGTTCTCTAAGCCATTGTGATCATGTGGGAATCTGTCCATAATTTTGTGTGAGCTTAAGAATGCTCTGAACAAATCTTTACCAAACCCCAAACTCCATTTTGAAATGAAGAATTAGTTGCTTTCTCTGTGGTGTCCCTACCTCCATGTTGGACTGAGATGCCAAGGGGGGTTGATACAGGACAGGTAATGGACTGTTGTTACATTGTTATGGTCTTTTGTTCAAATGTATGCATTCTAGACAGGGGAGCTGACAGAATTGTTGGGTCCCTGGGCAAGGGGAATGCCCTGTGCTCCTGTAAGGAGTGAAGCCTCAGGCAGAAAGGGCAGAGACAAGGCCAGCAAGCCCTCCGAGCTGCCTGGACCACACCTGAGGAGATTGACCCATAACTTGTGGATCTAAGCTGGGCTGGGGAACCTTTTCTGGGTCACGGGCCGCTGACCCACAGAAAAATCAATCAGGGGCTGCACACAAGTGAGAAGCAAAACAAAAAGAAAACCCCAATCCCTCACTGACGTGGTCCCCGACTGAGGGTTGTTCATTCCCCTCATACACCAGAGCCTAGGTGGGCCCAGCCAAGAAGATTTTGTGTGCTCCAGCCCTGTGGTGGGGCAGTGGGGAGACTGCAGTGTCAACACAGGCTTCACAATGCTGGATCCATGAGCCTCAGGGGCCCGAGGTTCCTCACCTCTGATCTAAGAGCCTGGACAGTTATAAAGGCTGGTTGCTGGCCTATTCGAGGCCCCTTAGTTACTTTTGCCAGGGCAAGCTGAGAGGAGCTGGTTGTTATCGTAATGCAGGTCTTCCGGCTATATATCCTGAATGTTTTGCTGGGAACGTGTTCTGCAGTCTCTAAATGCCTGGTGGTATCCCGGGTGACCAAATACCAAGTGTAAAAAATCAGGAGCCTTTTTTTAGTGGGGAGGGAATAGCTGTGTATAGAAGACAAAGTCCTTCGTACTGGAACCGGCCCCATAATACTGAGATGTGTAGTCACCCTAGCTGTAGATCACCAACTTCTTGGTGCGTTTGGGGGGGGTAACTTGGTCCATGAAGGTAGGCGTGGGGACTAGCAGGGTTCTTGCAGCTGGTTGTCTGTAGGATCCCATTGTTGAAGCTGATTGTGTTGCCCATGAAGTTTGATGCTTGGGTGGGAGTGTTCCAGTTTTACGGTTTGCTGCAACAATCTGCAGCCAGCCCCCTTCTTGTCCTATCACTGTAGGAGAGTTAACAGGCCAGCTCAAATGGTCCCCTAGAATTCTACTTATGCTGGACTATGTTTGACCTCGGGTTGCCAATTTTCCAACTGCACAAAACTGAACACCCCCACCCTGCCCCTTATCTGAGACCCCGGCCCCAATTCATTCCAACCCCTCTTCGGTCACTTGCTTGCCCCCATTCTCACTCACTTTCACTGGAATGGGATGGGGGGGTGGGGACTGCTGCCTAGGGTGTGCACTCTGGGTTGGACCAAGGGGGGTCTGGCATGGGGTTGGATTGTGGAAGGGTGAGGGCTCCAGCTGGAAACAAGAGGGTTGCAGTGCAGAAGCGAGCAGAGGGTTGGGGTGCAGGGATCCTGTGGCACTACTATGGTTCCCAGAATGTGGCCACTGGGTCTCCATGGCCACAAGGTTCATGGGTAGCCAGGGGGTGGTGATTGTCCTATTGTGCTTTGCCCTGGCAAGGCTTCTGCTGGACTATGGTGCTCAGTTTTGAGTGCCACACTTTAAGAACGGTGTGGCTACCTTGGAGAGACTCCAGAGAGGAGCTACACAAATGAGAAAAGGCTCAGAAAACCTGACCCATGCGAAAATGTTAAACTGGGCATGTTTAGTCTTTGAAAAGAACACGGAGAGGGGACCTGATAACACTCTTCAACTATTTTAAGAGCAGCTATAAAGAACGTAGCAATCAGTTGTGCTCCATGTCTACTGAAGGAGGGACAAGAACTAATTTGCTTAATCTACAATGATAGAAATTTAGGTTCATTGTTAGACAGTTTTTCCTAACTTGAAGAATAGTTTAAGCTCGGTACTGTAATAGGCTTCAATGGGAGGTTGTGGAAACGCCATCATTGGAGGGTTTTTTTAGAACGGATTAAATACATGTCAGGGAGGGTCTAAGTTTCATAGAATCATAGAACTGGAAGGGACCTTGAGAGGTCAACAAGTCCAGTTCCCTGCCCTCACAGCAGGACCAAGCACTGTCTAGATCATCCCTGACAGATGTCTGTCTAACCTGCTCTTAAATATCTCCAGTGATGGAGCTTCCACAACCTCCCTAGGCAATTTATTCCAGTGTTTAACCACCCTGACAGTTAGGAAGTTTTTCCTAATGTCCAATCTAAACCTCCCTTGCTACAGTTTAAGCCCATTGTTTCTTGTCCCATCCTCAGAGGCCAAGGAGAACAATTTTTCTCCCTCCTCCTTGTAACACCCTTTTAGAAACCTGAAAACTGCTATCACATCCCCTCTCAGTCTTCTCTTCTCTAAACAAACAAGCCCAGTTCTTTCAGTCTTCCCTCATATGTAATGTGTTCTAGACCTTTAATCATTTTTGTTGCTCTTCTCTGGACCGTCTCTGATTTTTCCACACCTTTCTTGAAATGTGGTGCCCAGAACTGGACATAATACTCCAATTGAGCCCTAATCAATTTACTTGGTCCTTCCTCAGTGCAGTGGACTGGATTAGGTGACCTCTTGAGGTTCTGTCCAGGCAGATGTTTTGATGATTTTACAGTTCTCTGATACTAGACAAACGCTTTTATAGCTTCTAGTGTAAAGGACACAGATGAGCTGGTAAGAGGCCAGAAATGACAATAATAAAATGGACAAAACTAGGGAATGTCCCAAAATGTGCACACAGGATGCTACTCCTCCAACTGATGTCACTGACAAAAATCCCATTGACCTCAGTGGGGACAGGATCAATCCATACACCTAACTGTATGAGTTAATGCACAGAGATAATGCACCCATTGTATTGTGGCCAGGAGAAAAGGGACCACGGAAATCCCTGGCTGCTGGAACAATCACTTCCAGTCTTGGGTAAGCAGTGCATTTTAGAGTAGATGTCATGCTGCTTTCAGGTGTGCCTGGGGGATATTCCATGGCAGATCTGCTCAGGGTTGGAGCGATGTTCAATGGCTTAAGGGCATCATCTCTTGCATCCCACCCTCTTGACTAATTCCCTTCCTGCCAAGGTTGGTATGTTGTAATGTTCAACCTAATATGCATGAAAATGCATATTCAAATATATTTCAATAGCTTTGCACCACCCAAAACCCACTAACGTCCTGCTGTGCTCCTTCAGCAGCCCTAACACACACACTCATGCGCGCGCTCTCTCTCTCTCTCAGGATAATTATTTGAGTATCTTTCAGAAGTTTCCAGATCTAATGGTTCTCCCCTCTATACAGACAGCCAGAGCAGTGCAGGCAAAATTAGCATTTTGCAGCTGGAGCCAACATTCTATCCATGTCACAAGATTGACATATAGGCATTTTTCCCCAGAAGTACAAAAGGTGTGAAAATAGCAGAGATGCAGAGCTCCATTTCTTTTCGGTGGCTTGTTACCCGTCACCCTGTAACTTAACTGACACTGCAGAAATGCTCATTCAGTTTGCTTGTTTCCTTTGCAAAGTTCTGGGAAAAGTTCTGCAGGCAAGACACTTCTTCATGGTTTGACACCCACTCAGTCTCTGCCTCTTCTTGGCAGCTTTGCTCACTATACAGCTCAAACTATTATGAAATCTCATGAGCTTTCTGTGTGTCAGTTTTACAGATGGTGCCAGGATGGTACCCTTCCCCCCCCCACCCCCAGACTCTTAAGTGTCAAGAGTTGGCTGAACCATATATTTATATTTTAGAACCACACATAAAACCTGATTCTGGGCAGCATGGGTGACCAACTCCGAGGGAAGTCAGCAGCAGGTGTTCTGTACCTCTGCAAGGTGGCGTGATTCAGTTCCTTCCTTTTAAGGGCTCATTCCCACAGCTAAACCAGAATCACTACCTTACAGCCAGAGTTCCCTGCAAGCTGAGCGTGTGAGTGGCCACCCAGGAGAAATTCAAATGCCACGCAGCTGTTCAGCAGATGTGTTTCTACTGGTGGTGCGCATCTGCTTTGCTGTACATAACACAATGTATTCCGCACATGGGGGGGGGGGGAAATTGAGGAGACTTGGCTGCTAGCCCTACTTTTTCCACTGAAGCAAGCAAATGGCTTGTCCCAGGGCAGAGCTGTTCGAAGATACTAAACATGTCCTACCAACTGTTCAATGAGCTGTTATTCCAATTGGTCCATCCTGCTTTACACGTCAGCTGTTCGTCCGTCAGTCTGAGCGCACTCCACTTTGTGTCTCTTATTCAGGAAGTTTGACTGGCCAACACCGCAGCCACAGAAGTTGTGTCTGTCTCCAGAGTGTCCATCTTGGTTTGCCCTCTTCTCCATGTGATATAAACTACACTCTGTGCATGTAACCTCCATCTTCTTATGGAGGAGCCAGATTTCTGGTCTATACATTGTGGCAGGGCCTGGCACAACAATGATGTCCATAACCAGAATGACAGCTCTCTGTACAACCTTTTGAGTCTCAAAAATGTTCCTCGTCTAGCTTGGATTTCTCTCCCCATCTGATGTGCGATCGTGTGTCAGTTACCAAGCAGACATATCACTCCCTGTCTTCTAATGCAGCCCTTTTTCCTCTGACTGCTTCAATGCAAACTGCCTGAAAGCTCCAAAAGGCTTGTTTCAAGCCCTTTTCTACTCGTTAGCCACTTCAAGTCCTTTTAGTGCTCAGCTTGCCAGTCATTATGCCTGGAATTCTGAGAGGTCCCGGGGTTCTGTGCTGCTCTCGGGTGTCCTTTCCCTCCTAAGTAGGTGTATTTGCCTGTAACATCAACCAAATAAATATTTCACCTCCCTCCATAGCTTGCAGAACACTTGCACAGAAGCACAAGTATCCCAGCACACTCCTGTCCCCACATTCCACAGCCACCCTGCCCTGCATGGCTCCAGGACCCTTCATCCTGCCCCACGGCAAGAGCAATGTTTTGACCAATGAGCTTTACCACAGCCTTGATTGAGTCCCTGAATACAACAGTCTCACACACACAGAAACTCACCGGCCTGGGAATGGAAAAACAGCCAGTAGGAAAGTTTTGGTTGCCATCTAGTGTTCAGACAGGATTTCAACCTGCCTCAGAAGCTGTGGAAATAGCGCTGAACCAAGTCAAGCAGACAGCTCGGTGCATGTAACTTCCCTTGGGCGGGACGGCTCCCTCCACCTCTCCTAAACACAACCCTGTGCTTTAGCAGCCGGTGTAACTGTTGATAATTATCAGGAAGTAGGCATTTAAAACAGAGGAAAGGATGAAGCAGAGAGATGGGAGATAAGTGATTTGGGAGAAGAACATATTAGGAGTCTGTGCCAGGCTGTGCTTGATGGTGGGGAGCCTGAAGGCAAGGGAAGGGCCTAGCAGTGTTCTGTAGGGATGCATAATATTACTGAATAATATTATTCAGTAATATTCTGTGACCAACAAAGGTGGTTACTGTTCTGTCCCAGGGCTTTTCCTCTGGCTGTCTTAATTGGCTGGCTGTTGAATTCGCCACTACTGTCCCCCTGGTGTTGTCATGGACACTTGAGCAAGATAAGAGCAGGCCTCCCTACTGAGCCTCAGTAAAGAATTTGGTTGGGTGGCATCACACTCAGGTTTCACACAACTGCCCATGGTGCAGGGAAGTTCCCAGTCAGGGCCCTGCATGGAGGGAAATCGTCCAAAGTTGTTCCTTGTTGGGAAGGGCTGGCGTGAGAAGCCATCCCCAACTTAGGTGGGTCGTGTGTCCAACATGGTTATCAAAGGGTGATAACACATCGCTGACAACTCCCCTTCCACTCCAAGGAAACAAGGCAGTCAGGAGAATAACAGTGGAGATGGGTGGACTTGAATGCCATTCTTTGGGCTTCTCCTGCGGCCCTTTTGAAATCCCTCCCGAGCTCTCGTTTCCATGGTATCTTTGAGGCGACTATGAGGTCTTTTGGAGTGCTTTTTATACGTGCACGGAGGCTGCCTTAGTAGGTAAATGTTTGCAATGCTAATGTTGGTGTTACACAGTTATTGTTCTGCTGGCTTTGTTCATAACCCAGGCAATAATATCTTAAAGGAGCAAAGGGGACTTCCATTGCAATTTGGATGACCAATTCACAGAGAAGCATGGATAGCTTGGAATCTCTACTCTCTTTCCTTATTATGACTGCAATTGCATTGTCTAGTGTCACATGAGCAAACACTGACCAAGCAGTGAATACTGTTGCTCTATGCCTGGGATGTGCTTTAAAAACACACAGCAGCCTCCTGCACTATGAACCTTTTTTCACTAAAGTGGAAGTTTAATACTTTTTTTCATTGAGATGCTCTTGCAACAGAACAATTTTCACATCCTCTGAAGTGCACAGGAGTGTGAAATGAAGATGGCCTTTGAGACCACCGAAAACTGGAAGTGCCGATGAATTCACTGGAGATAAGCTAGTTCCATGAGTCACTTTTCCCTTGGTCTGTTAAGATTGTCAGCTGCCCTGCCAACTGCCCTGATAACACTGAAAAACCTTGCTAGGGAACCACTGGCTGTTTATGAGCCCTTCTTCAGAAATCAAAGGAGCAATCTATACTCTGGTAAGACTGCCTACTCTCATAGAAGCACAAACGATTCGCTCCACTCTGCTAATGTGTAGCCTCCGTGTCATTCTGATTACAAAATGCTCCTGGCAACCGAGCGAAGGAAAAATAGTTTTCAGGGTTCCTCTTTAAATAGATTTTTCAGAAGCCATGGGAGCAATGTGTTGTAACCAGTTTCTCGTTACATGACGGAAGCATGTTTGCGCCAGTGTAATCCGCATCCCTACTGGGTGTGGTTTACTGTCCCATGTAGTGGCGCTTAGACCACTTACAGTGTGAAAGACTAAGCGTGTTTGACAGCCTTAGAACCTGCGTGGTAGAGATTCGTGCCTTAAGCTCCAGAGGTCCCCAGTTTGGCTCTGCATGTCGACATTACACCAGCGCAGGTGAGCACGATCAGAGATCCTCTCAGAGAACAATTAGGCGATATGAACGTCTTTGCAAGTTAGAGGAAGGGATGAAAGATACCATGGAGGCAATACTCTTTTCTTCAGTCTCCCAGCAAAGATCCAGTTTATTATGTCCTTTGTGGCCGTGAACAGATTTACTGGCTAATAATGTAAAGAATTAAACCCTAAGGTGGGTAAAAGCATAAAGAAAAACAAGTCTAACTTCAGTACCGGGCAAATTAGTCAAAACAATAGTAAAGAATAAAATTGTGAAGCATGTAGAAGAACATAATTTGTTGGACAAAAGTCAACATGGTTTCTGTAAAGGGAAATCCTGTCTTACTAATCTATTAGAGTTCTTTGAAGGGGTTAACAAACATGCGGACAAGAGGGATCCAGTAGATATAGTATACTTAGATTTTCAGAAAGCCTTTGACAAGGTCCCTCACCAAAGGCTCTTGTGTAAATTACATGGCCATGGGATAAGAGGGAATGTCCTTTCTTGGATTGAGAACTGGTTAAAAGACAGGAAACAAAGGGTAGGAATAAATGGTAAATTTTCAGAATGGAGAGGGGTAACTAGTGGTGTCCCCCAAGGGTCGGTCCTAGGACCAATCCTGTTCAACTTATTCATAAATGATCTGGAGAAAGGGGTAAGCAGTGAGGTGGTAAAGTTTGCAGATACCACCAAACTGTTTAGGATAGTCAAGACGGAAGCAGACTGTGAGGGACTCCAAGAAGATCTCACCAAACTGAGTGATTGGGCAACAAAATGGCAAATGCAATTTAATGTGGATAAGTGTAAAGTAATGCACATCGGGAAAAATAACCCCAACTGTACGTACAGTATGATGGGGGCTAATTTGGCTACGACAAATCAGGAAAGAGATCTTGGAGTTATCGTGGACAGTTCTCTGAAAACTTCCACACAGTGTGCAGCGGCGGTCAAAAAGGCAAATAGGATGCTAGGAATTATTAAGAAAGGGATAGAAAATAAGACACAGAATATCTTACTGCCCCTGTATAAAACTATGGTACGCCCACATCTTGAATACTGTGTACAGATTCTCACCTCAAAAAAGATATTTTGGCCTTGGAAAGGGTTCAGAAAAGGGTAACTAAAATGATTGGGGTTTGGAACGGGTCCCATATGAGGAGAGGTTAAAGCGACTGGGACTTTTCAGTTTAGAAAAGAGGAAACTGAGGGGGGATATGATAGAGGTATATAAAATCATGAGTGGTGTGGAGAGGGCCGATAAAGAGAAGTTATTTATTAGTTCCCTAAATAGAAGAACTAGAGGACACCAAATGAAATTAATGGGTAGCAGGTTTAAAACTAATAAAAGAAAGTTCTTCTTCACACAGCGTGTAGTCAGCCTGTGGAACTCCTTGCCAGAGGAGGCTGTGAAGGCTAGGACTATAATAGAGTTTAAAGAGAAGCTAGATAATTTCACGGAGGTAAGGTCCATAAAAGGCTATTAGCCAGGGGATAAAATGGTGTCCTTGGCCTCTGTTTGTCAGAGGCTGGAGAGGGATGGCAGGAGACAAATCGCTTGATCATTGTCTTCGGTCCACCCTCTCTGGGGCACCTGGTGCTGGCCACTGTCGGCAGACAGGATACTGGGCTAGATGGACCTTTGGTCTGACCCAGTACGGCCATTCTTATGTTCTTATGTTCTAAGTGTTTAAGGAGAATGTTTAAAACCCTGACACTGAGAGGGCTGCGTGTCTTCACTCAGCATGTGCTAACTTATGGAAACAGGTGGTAATGATGGGGTTTAACCCTACCAGTTGCAGCAGGGTCAGCTGATTCAGGCTAACAAAAGGCTTTTGGGAGTGATTATGCTGTCGCTTTGGTGTTGGTGGAGCATCTCTCATGGTGGTTTTCATGCCTCCTCTTCAATAAAGTGCATAAGCACGTACTTAAGTCCCATTGATGGTAACATTAAGCATGTGCTTGAGCACTCTACTGAACAGAGAGGGGATTACTCACATCCTTTAGAGCTCTCCTGGGTTGGAGCCTTAAGCGCCGATCGCCACAGTATCTGTGTCCAAAAGAAATGTGTCTGAGGTGTGATGGACTCTACACAATACTAATAAGTCAATTCTTGTGATGCTATCTGCATTATTTAAATCAGGCAGTATTTGTGCTACAACATGGGGAGACAACTTTTTTTTTCTCTCCCCGCCACAGGTCATTACATATTCTGCACTTCTGCTCCATATGAAATGCCCTTTACAGTCAATGAAGTTCTAAGCATGGGGTGCAGTAGGTGTCAGCTGTAAAGGAGACGTTCTGCCATCAGATTTCCTTGGAGTTCTGGGTAGTTCAGAGACAGCTGAAACTTTGAGAGAAGGGGGGGAAGCAGCCTTTGAACCACTGGGCGGAAGAACTGCATTTTGGAATAAATTCCCCAAAACCTTCCCCCTCGGACTCATGTTCCCATTGATATACTCCTACTATCTCAACAGGTCAGTTCGTCCATCCATCCTGGAGGAAGAACATTGCAGGGGGGAGCTTGACAATGGAAGAGCCTTTCCCAAAAGGGGAAGCAAGTCCGGATGCTCCCATGTGTCACTTTCACGGGTGGTTGCATGGGACTAACAGGGTCCTGAATCTATCCGTAAAAGTAATGAAGCACTGGAGCAAATTGCTGGGGAATGCTGGGGAATTTGTCACTGGAGGCTTTTAAGAGCAGGTTAGACAAAGAGCTGAAAATTCTAGAACCATCTGTGGCAAACGCACGTCTCAAAACTCCATGTAGAAAGAGTCACAAACAGTCCAGTTAACAAGACCCTTTGTAATAGGCCGTTTTTGCCTCTCTTTTGTGGGTGTGGTTCCATTGTTCAAGTGAACTCAAGGCCAGACCATGTATTCAAGTGCCAAATGGAAAACTTGAACTAAGTCGGCTCCATATCCAGGTAGTCCAGGCCCAAACTAGGCCCTCGGTGTTCAGTGGGAGATGGAGGGATGGAAGTGAGCAGTTGTCTGAATCACTTTTTGGAACATGACTATAAATACAAAGGGGGAAAAAGGCTTCAGAATTAAAGGTGCAATTTTGCAAAATGGTGGTGGTATTAAGCAATGCATTGTCTATAATTTTTGGCAGTGATTAGAGAATTCCTGCTGACTGTTAAGTATAGGCTTTGCACTTCCTTAAGAAGCCCCGATTAAGACAGCTGCTGTTCTTGCTGATTTTTAGCCAGCACACAATACAATACAATACAATACCATCCATTAGCTTTAAGTTCAGGTTAAGGGATCTATTCTTTCTCCAGCAATCAATCCCCAGGTAATTATGGTGGTTAAGGGCCTTGTCCCACTCTGACCCTGCATTATCTCTATCCCACAAGGAATAATAGTGCCCTGAGCAATACTTAACGCAGTTCTTAGGAAGGGACTAATGAATATTTTGAATGTCAGTCAAGTGACAAAGTTCTCCAATATTACAACTGGCAAGCGAGTGTGAGGAATAGAAACTCTGCAGCGCCTTTGTGATTAAGGATTAGGGCGCTACTCTCACATGGGTCCTCGGACTTGGAGCAATTTTTTCCTTTCACTCCGGTTTTCTTAGGGTTATGTCTAATTAAATAGCTCCCCTCTCAGTTAAAGATCTTTCCTGCTCCTCCTCTTAATAGACCTAATCATGTACTGGTTGGTCTGTCAATGGGAGAAGGATCAGAACCATAATCTCTTCCTCCTGGACTCCTCATCACCATCTTCCTCCATTACACACCCTCAGGGGCAGCCCGTGAGCCTAGGCAAACTAGGCAGTTGCCTAGGGTGCCACCGGCCCGGGCGCCCGATGATGATGTCACGGGGCGCTGGGGTGCTCCGTGATTATGTCACGGCCATTGACGGCTGTGCAGGTGGGCGCGCCTATCGCGTCTTCCGCCTAGGGCGCCAGCTGCTGCAGCCGGCCTCGGGCCACTCCTGCACACGCTTTTCCCCTCTCCCTTTAGCTTCTCTGCTTCCATTACACCTACTCTCCCTCCTGATACTGCCAGGGCCACACTTAGCCCAAAGAAAGTTTTACTGTGGCTGAGACAGGCATAGGCCCATTGAGATTCTTATTACTTCTCAACCAGTTGTGACTTGATTTATACCTTTTAAAGCAGAAGGTCTTGGAGCCTTAATGCCCTTAGTGATGACTATGCATCAGCTGGCATGCCTGGATAGGCAAGGCGGCAGCATGGAATAAGCTTTAGGAACACCGGATGCTGCTTGCTAGCTCTGGCTTCTCTGCTGTAGTCTGGGAAATCCCGGCTGTTCCTTGAATCAGTGAGCTGGCTCCTCCTGGCCCTTCAATGGCTGGTTGTGGGTGATAGCTGAGAAGGGGATCTGGCTACTTCCTGTATCAGCAGGTTGAGGCTGTGGGCAGGCTCTGGATGCCCCTACTGACTGCTTCTGGAGGATGCTCTGACTGCCGGTTCCTGGCTCTTCTTCCCAGACCCTTCACTTGGTCTGCTGCTTACCATCCAGACCTCCGTTCCCTGCACCTGTGTGTGGAGCATGCAGCCTTCTCAGAATGGCATCACACCATTGGTGTGGGCTTGGCTGGATGACCACAGCCACTTCCGCCCATGGGATTGACCACTCTGCCCAAGAGTACCCTCACCACCACTCACACAGCTGTTTACACACATGATGAAACACCAGCGGCATTTAGTTTTACCTCACCATGAGCCTGTTTCTCTGCAGAACAGTCTGTTTGCCACTGGGCGCAATTTCTGTCTCAATCTCTGTGTCGCTCTGGGTGATAAATACAAGTGACCGTGGGTAGGAAGGGTCACTCTTTCAAAGAAGTGCACATGCCAGTGCCAAGGAGACATTTCTCTGGGCAAATGTGAGATTTTTGCATGTGCAAAGGAAGCTAGGTGCCGATTTTGTGGTCGTGGAAAATTTAGTCTCTTTATCGTGCACATCAAGGCGTTGATTTTCAAAGGCAACAAGTCAATGAAGTACGGAGAGATGAAGTGGAGCCATTTTCCTTCCAGAAAGGGAGAAGGATTTTTTAGATGAATGAAGCCAAATCTACATTATGGCCATGTTCTGGGTCATCTTGCAATTGCTATCATTTGTATGTGTCTGGGGGGAAAGCCACGTGGGGAAATGTGAGTGTTTAAATGGCTGAGTTTATGTTTCTGTGAAATAGAGGCAGCAGAGGGCAGCAGCGTACATATTATCTTGCCCACAGTGAAGTTGGTTCCATGAACACAGGTGAATGAACCTAGTTAAAATCTCTTACAGGATGTGTGAGCGTTAGTTAAATACTGTGGTGCTAACAAAGTCCTGCTGTTAAATAATGCAATGCTACAGAAATCTTAATATTCTGGGATATGGCGTCTTTTTTTTCAGTATTTATCAAATTCTATTCAATTATATTAAGGCTTCAGGACTGCCTCGCATGTATAATAATTGAAGTTTAAGGGTGACAACTATGCCTGATTTCTTGTTAAGGAAAAATATGGCGGCATTGTCAGTAAGTAATAAGTTTCTTTGAGTGTTAACTTAGAATTGCCCATCTGTTGCCGTTTCGATTTGGGTTTCGGACTCCACGGCAGTGTTAGATACTTCTTGGAATTTTGTATTTTATTTTGCTGTCCTCACACTGAAACAGAATTATATAGGGCGTACATGCAGTGGTGTTAAGGGATTATTCTGAGTGTCTTAGTTCCTGCTCTCTCCTCCCCCCCCCCATATGTAGCTAAAAGCACATCTTTGATCTATAGATTATGGGTACTTACATGGGTCCTATCTCCATAGTATCGGAGCACCTGCCCATTTGTCATGTATTTATTCTCACAGCTCCTCTTTGACATAGGAAAGTGCTGTTATCTCCATTTCCCAGAGGAGAAACTGAGGCCCAGGAGGATTTCGGGTTTGGCTGTGTGCCAAGTTGCTGCATAGCAAGCGAGGATATGAATCTAGAGCATACCAGTTGGCTGCCCCCAGTCATGTCCTGTGGGGGCCACTCCTATCGGGCAATGAACGTTCCATGAGCATACGACTACTAGCTGCACTCTGGGAGTTTCAGCGCGCTGTAGCTGTGTCCAGCCAGGATGTTACTGCAGCGTGCTGGCGTGCGGTGGGTCCACACTCTGGCTTGCCATGCAGTAACTGTGTAGACGAGTCCTAAGCCCTGGATCACGAAAGAAGCATGTGGTAGAGCAGGGAATTGAACAAGACCTTTGGCACAGGCTAGTGCCCTACTCAATGGACCATCCGTCCTCTGCCCTCAGAAAGCTGAATGATACCTAGGAAGCCAGAATTATCCAGTATCCCAGTGATCAAAGCAGTAGATGCAGATCTACTGGTAAATCCTGGAGCCTCTAGCAATCAGTCCTGATCGGTGTAGCCTGGAGGCTATCAAGTGCCAGCCCTTTAGCTACCGCTCCCCCCACTGCTGTGTTTCTCCTGCCCTTTGCCTTAGAGCTGCCCCCAGCAAGCCTCCTGCTTGTTGTGCAAAGTGGGGGAGGCAGAGAAAGGGACACTGATGTCATGGTATCCCCCTCCCCTCTCTGTACCCCCTCTCCACAGAAGGGGAATGCCAGGGTTTGGGATGGAGGGAGCTGGCTGACTGTGCCCAGCATATTTAGAGTTTGCACTCTCAGACCCTGTGTGTGCTTCTGACACACACACACACACACACACACTCTCTCTCTCTCTCTCTCTGCCATTCACTTTCACCTCCCAACCCAACACATACCTGGGTTGCTGTGGTAAGTTCTTTTACTTATTTCATGGTGTGTTATTTTCAGGTTTTAACTGGTCTCTCTAATTTTTATTTCTCTTATGCTTGAATTTAATTCTTTGAGGCATGAGCTCTAGCATGCCTAACCTCTCTTGGCTGGAGTAATTATCCCTATGGTGATTTTTTAAAATGCATATATTATAGCTAGGGCTTGGGGTTCTATTGGTGGTGCACATCTTCACACTTCCTTGATATTGGTGCCCATAACAAAATTCATTCCCTTCACGTTTGGTCTCCTGGCCAGGGTTCCAAAGTCTGCATCTCCATGCAAGCAACCCTCTGCCCCAGCTTGGGGAAAATGAGTGAGGATAGAGGAGGGACAGGGTATGGAGTGAGCAGGGCAGGGCCTTGAAGAAGGGGCAGGGAAGGAGGCGGGGCAAGGGTTTGGGTTTGAGATAGATCCTGGTTTGCAATTAAATTCAAAAATTGATCTTGTTCTTAAAAAGTTTGGAGACAACTGCCCTATCCCCTTCTGAACTGCTTCGATACCACTGCCCTCCCTGAGGTCTGACGGAGAAGGACTGTCACTGGCTGAGACTTATGAGAGTGTGTCTTTTTGCTGTCTAGCCCAATGGCTGACACACCTTCCTTTCTGGCCTGTGGTTGACCTTGGGTTAGCACCATTTGGAAGCAGATCTCGAATACCGAGAAGCCTTTTGGGGCAGCAGATGGATTTTATTTAGGGTAACAAGGTGTTTTGTGGCTTTAATTTCTCATGTTCTGCAACAGCCTTCAAAGGGGAGCAGTGAGGGCAAAAAAAAAAAAACTAGCTTCAAGACTGAGCTTGGTAAGTTTATGTAGGAGGTGGTGTGATGTGACCGCCTAGTTGATCTGGTCAGAGATAGGACACTCTATGGCAGTGTTTCTTAAACTGTGAGGCAGTCGGAGGTGTGCCACGGAGAACAACAGAGTTCAAAAAGGCTGTCCTTAAAGGGGCAGGTGATTTTTTTTTTTTTTTTGCTCAATAACTTTCCCCCGACCCCCCCCTTTTTTGTCAATAACTCCCCTCCCTCCCCCCCTTTTTTTTTTCTCAACAAAAAATCCTTGGTGTTCCTCATAAAAAAAAATTGTTTGGTGTTCCTCAGTCTTAAAAAGTTTAGGAAACACTTCTCTATGGGGAGGGCTCTGGTACTACAGAGAAATCTTTCCCAGGTGTCTGCCTGGCGGGTCTTA
Organism: Pelochelys cantorii; assembly: GCA_032595735.1. Classification (NCBI taxonomy): domain Eukaryota; kingdom Metazoa; phylum Chordata; order Testudines; family Trionychidae; genus Pelochelys; species Pelochelys cantorii. Next base: position 37,552,253 of record CM064340.1, read on the forward strand.
CTCACATTCTTAGGGTCTAACTGATTGCTGTATTTGGGGTCAGAAAGGAATATTCTTCCAGGCCAGATTGGCAGAGAGCATAGGGCACTGTTCATTTGCATGTTTAAACTGGTGTAAACGGTGGATTCTCTGTAACTTGACATCTTCACATCATGGTTTGAGGACTTAAGTAACTTAGCCCGAAGTGAGGAGTCTAGTACCAAAGTGGGTTTGAGGGTCTATGGCCTGCAGTAAACGAGAGGTCAGAGTAGGTGATCACAGTGGTCCTTTCTGGCCTTAATGCCAATGATTTGAAATGTCTAAGGTCATGCGGTGACAGGGGGCTAGCAACAGTGCCCTCATCATTGACACTGGGGCAAGCTGCAGACCCAGCTGAGGGCAGTTACTTTCTGGTGGGGGAGTGTGAGCACCAGGGCAGCAATTACTGGGCTAACCAGGTAACAGGGAAGAATATGAGGGAAGGAAACCTGAAACAAAGGGCAGCTCAGGTGGCGGCTCAGAGAGAGTCTGGGGAAAAAGGGCTGGTGGGAAGGACGTGTTGCATGGCATTACCGTATTATGTAGAGGGGAAATAAGTGCACCCCTTGGACACACAGAAGTGACCTGTTGTGCATCTGTGAGGGAAAAGAAACTGAATTGGCCAAGTAGCGAGATGGAGGTGCCCTATGGTACATGAAGGCCCACCAACAAGGGCAGGGGAGGAGCAAGTGCCCCAGGGCTTGGTGATACAAAAGTTTCTGCCCGAGGCCCTGTCCTTTCCAAGGGTGCAGAGCACGGCCCTCCCATGTGCCCAGTGGGGCCTGGAGAGACTGTTGGCCCTGCTGGGCACTTGCTTTTCTCCTAGAGAAGCCATTGGTGAAACTCCATCTCATGAATAGAGGTGCACAAAGTGCAGGAGGCGTTTTCCCTCTCTCCTGTATAGCAAAAGCGGCGAGGAGTCCTGTGGCATCTTATAGACTAACTGAAGTGTTGGAGCATAAGCTTTCGTGGGCAAAGACCCACTTCGTCAGATGCATGTAGTGGAAATTTCCAGAGGCAGGTATAAATATGCAAGCCGGAATCAGGCTGGAGATGACGAGGTGGATCCAATCAGGGAGGCTGAGGCCCACTTCTAGCAGCTGATCTGGAGGTGTGAATTCCAAGAGAGGAGAAGCTACTTTTGTAGTTAGCTAGCCATTCACAGTCTTTGTTTAATCCTGAGTTGATTGTGTCAAACTTGCAGATGAACTGTAGCTCAGCAGTTTCTCTTTGAAGTCTGCTCCTGAAGTTGTTTTGCTGCAGAATGGCTACCTTTAGATCTGCGATTGTGTGTCCAGGGAGACTGAAGTGTTCCCCTACGGGTTTTTGTATATTGCCATTCCAAATATCTGATTTGTGTCCATTTATTCTTTTACGGAGGGACTGTCCAGTTTGGCCGATGTATATAGCAGAGGGGCATTGTTGGCACATGATGGCATATATTACGTTAGTAGATGTGTAGGAGAATGAACCAGTGACGGTATGGCTGATCTGGTTAGGTCCTGTGATGGTGTTGCTGGTGTATATATGTGGGCAGAGTTGGCACCGAGGTTTGTTGCATGGATTGGTTCCTGAGTTAGAGTTATTATGGTGCGGTGTATAGTGCCTGGTGAGAATATGCTTCAGGTTGGCGGGTTGTCTGTGGGTGAGGACTGCCCTGCCTCCCAAGGCCTGTGAAAGCGAGGGATCATTGTCCAGGATGGGTGGTAAATCACTAATGATGTATTGGAGAGGTTTTAGCTGAGGACTGTAGGTGATGGCCAGTGGTGTTCTGTTGGTTTCTTTCATGGGCTTGTCCCGTAGCAGGAGGCTTCTGGGTACACATCTGGCTCTGTTAATCTGTCTCCTCACTTCCTTGTGTGGGTATCATAGTTTACAGAATGCTTGCTGAAGATCTTGTAGGTGTAGGTCTCTGTCTGAGGGGTTGGAGCATATGCGGTTGTACCTCAGTGCTTGGCTGTAAACAATGGATTGTGTGGTGTGTCCGGGATGGAAGCTGGAGGCATGCAGGTAAGCATAGCGGTCGGTAGGCTTTCGGTATAGGGTAGTGTTTATGTGACTATCACTTATTTGCACTGTGGTGTCCAGGAAATGGACCTCCCGTGTAGACTGGTCCATGCTGAGGTTGATGGTGGGGTGGAAGCTGTTGAAATCGTGGTGAAATTCTTCCAGAGTCTCCTTCCCATGGGTCCAGATGATGAAGATGTCATCGACGTAGCGTAGGTAGAGAAGGGGCGTAAGTGGACGAGAGCTGAGGAAGCGTTGTTCCAGGTCAGCCATAAAAATGTTGGCATATTGTGGGGCCATGCGGGTGCCCATAGCAGTGCCACTGGTCTAGAGGTATATATTGTCACCAAATCTGAAATAGTTGTGTGTGAGGATAAAGTCGCAGAGCTCAGCCACCGGTTGTGCTGTGGCCTCATCAGGGATACTGTTCCTGACAGCTTGTATTCCATCTACATGTGGGATGTTTATGTAGAGAGCCTCTACGTCCATGATGGCTAGGATGGTGTTTTCTGGAAGATCACCAATGCATTGTAGTTTTCTCAGGAAATCAGTGGTGTCACGGAGGTAACTGGGAGTGCTGGTGGCGTAGGGTCTGAGTAGAGAGTCCACATATCCAGACAGTCCTTCAGTGAGAGTGCCAATGCCCGAGATGATGGGGCATCTGGGATTTCCAGGTTTGTGGATCTTGGGTAATAAATAGAACAACCCTGGTCGGGGCTCTAAGGGTGTGTTGATTTGTTCCTGTGCTTGTGTGGGGAGTGTCCTGAGCAGATGGTGCAGTTTCTTAGTGTATTCCTTAGTGGGATCTGAGGAAAGTGGCCTGTAGAATTTGGTATTGGAGAGTTGTCTGGCAGCCTCCTTTTGGTCGTCAGGCCTGTTCATGATGACAACAGTACTTCTTTTATCAGCCTCTTTGATTATAATATCCAACACTTCGGTTAGTCTACAAGGTACCACAGGACTCCTCGCCACTTTTGCAGATTCAGACTAACACGGCTACCCCTCTGATTCCTGTACAGCAGTGAGCACATGGGTATGTCTGCACAGCCAGGGAAATCCTGCACCTGGCTCGTGCCAGGTGGTTTTGGCTTGTGGGGCTGTTTCTTTGCTATGTAGATGCTGGGCTTAGGCTGGAGACTAAGGTATGTCTACACAGCAATGAAATTGCCCCACATTCGGAGCCCCGTGAGACTGAGTTGTCTGGCACCCGCCAGCCACGGGTTTTCCTTTGCTGTGTAGACATACCCTCAAACCCGGTACCAGAGGAAGGAATTGTTCCGGATCTCTGGCTGCTCTCTCCTTGCTCATCTTCCTCACAGCTTCTTTCAGGCAACAAATATATAGAGCTAGAGCTTCTTACTACCGTGTGTGTAGCAGGAGTCCTATCTGCAGATGTAAAACCAGAAATCAAACATGGTCAGGCCAATAGCTGTGAACACCCTAGGGGGATGTAAAATCTGAGTTTCAGCATGTTGGGGTTATGCATTTTCTAAATGTCATGGGGGGGTGCATTGAGTAAGATACTCAGCCCGATATCAGAAATAGTGTACTGGGATACCACTGAGCGTGCTTGTTCCTTCAGCCTGGCCCCCCTATAACCTGTCTTGCTGAGCTAAGCTCTCAGGCCTCATCTAGCATGCACACACACAGGCAGAGCCACACCCAGCTGCAGAAAGACACAGACACTGAGCTCAGCTTTGAGATGACTCAGCTTAAAGGACTTGCTCCAGCACTTGGGTGCCTGACTTCCTTGGAGTGCAGCCCCCAAAGGTGCATTGTCTTACACCAGGGGTTCCCAAACTTTTTGACATTGGGGACCAGTAAATCCATTCATGAGCTTTTGGAGGACTGGTAACATTTATTTTCATATTTGCATATTCATTAAGCAAATGATGAATATGCAAATAAATTGTTTCTGGTCCTCCCAAAGCCCCCAGTGCCAACTTTAGCCCACAGAAAAGTCAGTTGGGGCCACACAAGTGAGACACAAAGACACAACCCCTCCAAACCCCTCAAACCTCACTAATGTGGCCCCAACTGTGCTTGTGGGTGCTGGGACAGAGTTCTGGGGAAGGGTGCCAATGAGGGCTGGGGCAGGGGACAGGGTGCTTGTGGGAGTCTGGGGAGGGGGGGCAGAGGACAGGGACTGATACCTGGGGGTTCTGTAGCTGCCAAGGCCCAGGAACTATGCAAGCTGCTCCCCCCGTCCCCACACAGCGGTGCGGTACCTGACATGCTGGTCCATTGCATGCCTGCTGCCTTCCTGCGCTGAGGGAGGGGGAGTCCCAGACCGTGCCTGCCCCAACCGCTCACGCAGTGTGCGCCTTGCTCCTCCACTCCCCGCGGCAGCACACGCCACCCGAGGAGCTGGAGCCAGTGCAGTCCCAGATCCCCAACCACTCCCCCGTGAGTAGGAAGGCAGCAGGGGAACAAAGTCCCCAGCGCGTGATGGACCGGAGTTTTAGGTACCACGCCGGCTGTTCGGGCGGTGGGGAGAGCAGCCCGCACACTTCCAGGACCTGGCACGCAGCTGCAGAACTTCCTCCCAACCCCACAGGAAGCCTGCACTACCTCCGTTGACACTGGGAGTTCAGCGTAGTGTTCATCTTGGGGGTTGGGGGCAGTGAAGTGGACTCTCGCAAAAATTTTTCTGAGGCCCGGTATTTTTTTCCTAAGGACTGATACTGGGCCACAGACCACAGTTTGAGAAACACTGTCTTACACCATACAGGGATTTAGACAGCACACACTGGTGAACTCCACTCCCTCCCTCAATGTGGAGGAAGTCATGTATAGCCTCTTCCTCTCCACTCCCCATTTTGAATTGCACACTCTGGGTTTCAGAATAATCAAAAATAAGTTTATTAATGAGACGGGGAGACTTTAAGTCAGGGGTAGGAAACCTTTCTTGGGTTGCAGGCCGCTGACCCACAGAAAAATCAGTCAGGGGCTGCATACAATAAAGAAGCAAAAAAATCCTCCAAACTCCCACTGACATGGCCTGAGAAGAAGGAGGACACTCCCCATATTCTCCTTGTACATCAGAGCCTAGGGGGGCACAGACTGGTAGATTTTGTGTGCCTCAACCCTACGGGGGGAATGGTGAGGGGACTAGAGCACCAGCTTGGGCAGTACAGAGCCTTGGGGCTGGATCCAGTCAAGCTGGGGGCCACATTCGGCCCCCGGGCCTTAGGTTCTCCACCCCTGCTTTAAGTGATAACAAACAGAACAAAGCAAATTACGGAGAAAACAAATCAAAACACACAATCTAAACTTAATACACTAAACAAATGGGCTACAAATAGTCATTTCTCAGCTCTTTCGGACAGACTGCAGAGCTTTTTGAAAGCCCGTTGCACTAGCCTGCATCTTGAAACTTCAGGTGTTTTCACTCACAGGCTAGAAAACCCTTTCGGCTTAGATTCAGCTCTTCTCCCCTCCTCCCCCACCCCTGTCCACTTCTTGTCTGCCAGGCGTTTCCCGGTGACTCTTTGGGCAGGGATGCAGAAGAGAAACATGATGATATCACTCCCCTGCCTTATACAGATTTTGCACATGGCAGGAACCCTTTGTCTTCCAGTGGAAAAACACTGGTATTCAAAAATCGGTCCCAATACCAGGTACCTCAGCCACATGTCTCTGCAGGGCCATAACAGCCATTTCTTGCAGGTTGACTGGAGTATCCCCAGGAAGACTAAGATTTTACTCAGTTCATTGTCTTTGCTGATTGGACATCAACCCTATCTGAATTCTCCATTGCTGTCATTACCTGAGTGGGAAATTGTGGGCGTTCCAAAGTAGCACATTTGAACTACAGGCCAGCATTCCTGTCTTCAGAAGCAAAAAATGACACATGCATACAAATAGGATAATCCTAATCAGTAAATCATAACCTTTCCATGATTCCCGGCCCACACCGCCTCCCACAGCTCCCACCTATTTGGCCGGAAATGGCGATCCACAGCCCATGGGAGCTAAAAGCAGCCACACCTGTGAACATGCAGATTGATAAAGTGTCCGGTGGCCTGCCAGGGGCCATCCCTGGTGAACCAGGCTGCTTATTGCCCATCCCTGCCCTAATCTCTTAATACAAAATGCCACTTAAGGAAGAGATACCTTGAGTCTTCTCCAGGTCCCTCTGAACTCAATGGGAATTTTCCCATTGATTTCACAGAGAGCAGAACTAGGTCATGTGATGGAAAATGCATGACAAGAGCTTTCCAATGTGCAGATGCAGGCAGAAGGTGTGGTGAAAGATGTTCTCTTCTCCCACTGCCCTAGCTGCAGTGAGTCTCTGGTTGTGGGAGAAGAGGTTCTGGAAGATCTTATTTTCACACCTGGCGGGGGGAGGGAGTTGTAGCAAAACCATGAATCAGAGCTTACTCTTTAGCAGCTTCTATATGGACTACAGTGGCAATTTATTCCTTTCCCCCAGCTCAGCTAACGCAGACTAGTAGGAGGTGAAAATCCCTTGGAGCGCACGATTTAACACCAAGATGGTAACCAATAATTAATTGCTGCTTTCCAAAGTGATTAAGTCTGTGCACACTGTTTTCACCAGACTGGAACGTCATATGACAGTGTATCAATCCTGTAGCTCTATGCAGCTGTTTTACTTGGGCTGGTTTTATTTATTAGTGGAGTCTTTTTAGCACCAGCTCCACTGCGTAACTGGCCGGAGTGCCTGGATGAAGTTAATGCAGGCATAATTCCACTCCGGGCAGTAGAGCTGTACAGGGTTACCAACACTTGAAATAGCATCATGATTTCGGACCAAGTTTGGGAGCTCTCGAGACCTCAAAATAAGACGCTGATCAGGAATTTGGCCTTCTCTGCTGTAGCTTCCCACTTGGATCAGAAAAGGCAGCAGGTGGCTTGTGCTGCAGGCAGCTGCAAAGGCACCCTCACCCTAACTCTGTGATCAACAGCAATGCACTTGCTTCCCCTTCAGCGTGCAGGAGGGAGGAGTTGTTGGGAGTTGGGAGCTCAGTGTAGGGCCTCGGGACAACTGCCAGAGTTAAAAAGGGGAGGTAAAAACCCAAGACAGGCAAAAAATACTGTTGATTCTTCTTAAAACGGCATGGGTTTGGACCACTCTTGAGAAGTTTTGAGGTAGTAGGGTTCTAATTTCTGACCACCTGGGGTTGGTGGTGCTGACTCTGCCAGCAGAGAATTTGGCCCCATTGTTATGTCACCGGGTGTTAGGATAGGGGACCGATGGAGAAACCCTAGGGAAAGATTGATGAGGAAGTTCAAGCTGGCTTTTGCTTGCAAATGATATGTGTTCATGGTGGGATGCTGTGATGGATAGGAGGAGTGCTGGCCAGCACCCGGTGACTTAAGGGTTAAACTCAGATAGCTAGCAGGGGTGTTGGCAGATAGCTGGGGAGGCCAATGGAAAGACAGTTGAAATTTCAATTGTATATAGATACCTAGCTGCTTCTGTCAAAGTTCTGGTCATTTGGATAAAATATTCTGGGTTTTTGTCATCTTCACTCCAGCTTCCAGCTCATCTGAAGAAGTGGGTTCTGCCCACAAAAGCTCATGATACTCTCTCTCTTGCTAATGTTAGTCTCTAAGGTGCCATAGGACTACTCGTTTTTAAAGTTATAGGCTAACATGACTACCCTTCTGATACTCCCCTGTTTAGTTAGCGGACGTTCACCTCCCATTACAGTCTGTTATGACACAGTTAAATAAAGTTGCAAGTTCCCAGCCTTCAGTCTTGGGAGTAGACTTATGTTTATTTCACTGAATGGCCCTTTTAATAAAACTCGTAAGCAGATCCCTTCCGATGTATGTATATAGAGTTATGAAGAGAGTAAAAGGAAGTATGAAGGTGTGTTTGAAAGTGTTGTCACATAAATTGGAACACAATTATTTATAGATTAGCCCCCTCTAAAAGTATGTAAATTCATACGCAGAGTTTTTATATGTAGTCTGCAAAGCACTTGGACATAAATTAAAATGACGGGCTCTATACACACACTTTAGACATTGCTTCCCATAAATTGAATAGATTTTGTGAACTAAATAATAAACTAGTTTGGCCTTGATATCCACATTGCTAGTAATGGGCAGTGTAGTGTACTTTATTTCGCTAATGGGTTTTTTAAACCCTGAAAGCAAACCAAGCCTATAGATCAATATTTTAAATGTTTGAACCCTTTTGGAAACTCCTGAATTGTGTAATAAAGAGTTCCCAGGAAAACTTTACTGATGTCTTCTCTCTGATCTTCAATAACCCATTATGCTGTGGGGTATTTAACTCCCTCAAGTCATGCCATTGAATGTGGGTCTTGTTTCAAGTCAGTGGATCTTGTTTGAAGTTAGAGCTACTCAACATTTCAGTATTTCCAACCCTAAGCAGTCAAAAATCACGTGACTCTCTAAAATCATATGATATTTTAATAGGGGTCTTTTATTAGTCTCTGGTTCTGAACCTTTAGAGATAAATTGTCAAGCTTTGTATCCTCTGCAAATGTTTTTTTTTTTTCTTTGCAGCTGCTTTTTAAAATGAACGTTGAGATTCTCCTGATTTCAGGAGATGCAGCTTTAAGAACAGTGCATAGTGTGAGAATCTCACAAAAAATTGTGAGCATTACCAAGTGAGCCCCAGTCCGGCAGACACTTAGGTCTGTGTCTGAAGCACAGGAACAGTGCCGTTGGATTCAGTGAATCTACACCACTTTAAAACAGGTGGAGAATCAGGCTTTACATGAGTGATGTTGCCCTCTGGCTGGTCCTTAGAGAGGATAAGGATCCTCTATAAGCAAAGGGGTTCTTGGGCCCCAATTAAATCCTAGATACGTTAACATTCATGCACTACGCTGTGCCTAGCGAGCCACCATTAATGAGTATACTGTGATCTGCTTTTGCAAACAAACGTCTGTCAGTTTTTTTCCACTAGTCTCACGCCTTCATGCAAAGTGTTGAAGGGCTGATGCGGGAAAGCTACTATTAAAGCTTTCCTAACTCCTCCTCCTCATAAGTTAATAATGTATAATCAGAACGTTTGTTTCTACTGTAGTATGAGTTCAGCAGGTGTGAGATAAGTGGCTACCTTTCCTCCCTTAGAAAAATCAATTAAAAGGGAACAGAAAGAAGACTTTCCATTATGCATGCATGCTCTTTGATATACTTATCTGTGCACTGTCACATTGACTTAGAAAAGCTGTTAAGCACACTGTATTGGCTTAATAAAGGGGGGGGGAATCAAAGACAAGACAGACTGTTATAAACAGAGTATCCTACACTTGAAAATAGACGAATCTGAAAATCAATAGGTATACATTTTTGTCCTTTGGCTATGCAACCTTTTGTAATTACATTATCAGGATGAAAAGGCTATTTCAATTATTTAATGCATGGGGGGAAACAGTTAAATTATTAACATTGTATTATTGAAAGTGATCTGAGGTCTTACTACTTTTGAAATGCCTTAAGGGTACATTATTTATTTTCAATTCTCACTGATACATTTATGTTATGTTTGAGCTGTAATACAATATTTGTATTCTCTTTTCTTGCAGGTAAGTCCAGATTGGGCTATTGGATGAAATTTATGGTTTGGGTATGTGAGCGGACAAAGTAAGCCTTCCTCAAGCTGTCTCAGCCTGTTAACAAGGTCAGATTGTTGTCTGAATGTTCAAACTATGGCATTCCAATTAAAAATGTAGTGAGTGAAATAACTGGTGTAGTTTGCAAACTGATGGGAACTGTCGAAACTCAGTGATTTTTATCTGGTATGTTAGAACTGTTTGCCATCACTAATTAGCATTTACAGATACTTCTTTCTCCAGTTTATGCTTAAACTATTAAATCTTCAATAGCTGGAGATAATGTGCAAATGTACATTGTTACACATAGATTAAAGGTGGTGTATTTTTTCACCATCTTTAAGACTATCACTGTATTGGATTCTCTAAGTTTGGTTATTTGCTATGTTCTAAAGTTTTCAATCTCTCCACTTGAGCAACGACCAGTTAACAGGTCATGCACTGAAAAGTTTACTTTGTGGATCATTTGAAACCGATTACCTTAGAGTTAGTCATCTGGCAAAAGGGCACTGCTAAAAACCATTAAAATATTGCTATCAGACCGGCATGCTTTGATTCCTACATGACCCTCGCTGCTCATCATGACTTCTGAGAGTAACCAGGAAGTCCTCATGCTCTTCCAAGCTTTCTTGCATCAGATTCAACCAGTTTGAGTCATTGACATAAGTGACGTGTTTAATGCATCAGTGGTCTAACCTGATTCTGTTTCAGCATTTTCTTCTGTTCTCTTCTCCCCATCACCTCAGGAACGGTTAACCTCTTGCTGAATCTTTTCATTTTTAATTATTTGTGCAGATAAGCAAATGGCAGCTCCTTGAGAAGTCCACAGTAGTAGGCGGGTTTCCATACGACAAGGAATGTTTCTGATGCCCTGAACTTTAACGATGTCTTCTCTCTACAGAAAATCTCCATATAATATTTATAGACAGAAAAAATGTTCATGTCTGGTCAAATCAGTGATATTGTGATGCTAATTTGTTGTCATAAGCTACTGATACTCAATTTACAGCAAATACTTTCCTTCAGTCATCTGTGGAGTTTAGATTTGGTAATTTAAAAAATGCAGAGTACTATGCTTTGGCTGGCTAGTTGTAAACACTGCTCATTATGTTAATATTGTGAGGTAGTTCTGTCATCATTTTAGGCTGTTAGTAAACTTGTCTCAAAGAGAATTCAGAGCAACCAGTGAAGTAGTATGCAATTACTTGACTAAGCAAATACTTTTATTATTGGTTCTTCCTTTCTGCTTCTGTTGTTGTGGCAATTGATGTCAACTGAGAAAAGAAGTCATAAGTTCCTAAGCCGGTATGAAAATGAGATGATGAATGATTTGGTCACTGCAAGAGTGGGGCTGACGTTTGAGGAGGGGAGAAAAGTGAGCCATGTTGTAGATAAACATGTGACATACGCCATTTGGGTTGATACACAGATTTCAATGGAAGGGAGATGAACGTTCCAGGGAAATGCAAGTTATGGCTTTCTGCATTAAAAGTTACCTCCTCGGAAAGCACCAAGATTACCTCTGAAATGTCTCTGTCCATTAGTGCCATTTAGGGATTTGGGGCAAAAATCTGTCAAGGATGGTACTTGGTCCTGCTGTGAAGGCAGGGGACTGGACTCGATGACCTTTCAAGGTCCCTTCCAGTTCTAGGAGATAGGCAATCTCCATTTATTTATTTATTTAGAGCGGCTAATAAAAGCATGTGTTAGGCCACGCGGTTCTATAATGGCAAAATTATACTGGCATCTGGGCTATTCAAGCATTTCCTTTAATTGCCTCTCTGGTCACAGACTCACAGCAGTGTTGCAAAAGGGTCAATCTTGTCCAGCTAATCCAGATGCTCTTTAAACAGAAAGTGAAAGGAGAGAGAGGAAATGCAATGGGGAAGGAAAAGGAACCATAGGGGAAGGGGGCGTCAGCAGACCCCCAAGTGTCATATCTCAGGGGTGTTGATGACGTTGGTGTTCTCTCGCTCGCTCGCTCACTCTGGCCTGGTCAGGACCCTTTTTAGGATCAAGATGATGAAGGCTCAGAGGTGTCATGATGGATCCCAAATCACCAGCAGGCAGTGGAGACAACAGCCACGATGGCAGAGCTTGTTCCTTCCAATCTCTCTGGCTTCCAAGCCTCAGGATTCCTCTCCACAGTGTCTCTCTTTAAGGACTCCCAAATAGGGTGAATGGCAGAACAGACCCTCTCCTCATTATTGCGTTCTCTTCATTATTGTGTTCACCAATTAGGCCTCATTTCTGGCGCCCCAGTTTTGGCCTATTTATTGCTGATTTTATTCTCTTTTATTTACCCACCACAGTCTTCACACAGCCCTGGAGTTGATTAATTCAGTCTCTGTCTTTTATCTTTTGCTGACTTTTATGTAACAGGCTGGGTTGGACGTTGCACAACTTAGAGTATGGGTGTCTTCAAAACAACTCCTCAGGGAAATAAGCTAGGCCAGGATTACCTTGAACAACCATATGACACATCGATGGAAAAATATGTTGTCGCATACCAGGGCTGTACACAATCTCTCATATTTTAATGAATGTGAATGCACGGCTTTTGTTTTCATCACGGAGGAGCTATTAATAGCAGAGTCTCTCTGTGAAAGATTTTGAATGGCAATGCCATTCTTCATTTCAAGCAGCAATAAAAGGCTTGTCCTTCAGCTTTATTTTGTTTGAAATGTATAAATGCTTCTTTCAAGGTGCTTCAGACATGAGAAGATAAAAAGTGGTCAGACCTGAGTAAGAAGAGTTATGCACCTAACACAGAGCTGTAAAAAACTAAGCACTTCTGGCTGTAATGAAGGGTTTTAAATGACATTTTTTGGGGGAGAAGTAGGACAGGCAATGTCTCAAATTTTAATAAACGTACAAAGTAAATATGAAAATCCACGGACATCAGAATTTATAATACAGTTGAGCCTCTTTAATCCGGCAACCCTGGGAATCAGGGTTTGCTGAATTAAAGATTTTGCCAGGCCAGGGAGGGTTATGGGAATTGGTCGCTCCCAGGCACTGCCCCCTGCTGGTGTGGCAGGGACACGCCTCCAGCAGAACCTGTCACTGTGTTGTCATTCCTCCAGCTGCAGGAGAGGGGGAGGGGCAGCACAGAGAGCCATATCCATTTCTGCCTGCCAGGGTCTGTACTGTGGGTGGTCCCGAATTAGGGACACCTGGAATAAGGAGGTTACAGTGTATATATGGCAGGATTTTTGGAGGAGCTCAGCAGTAGCCTGATTCTATGCCCATAAAGTCAACCTATGCTTTACTGCTGAATTTGGAGAGTGCAGATTTAGTCCAATGCTGAGAACTTTTGAAAACTGTACCTGGGACATGCTGTGCTTTATCCTGTAAGGAATCAGGTTTTTGCTCATCTTTTAGAGAGAAATTACTATATGGAGATATACCTATCCCATAGAACTGGAAGGGACCTTGAGAGGTCATTGAGTCTAGTCCCCTACCCTCATGGCAGGACTAAGCACCATCCCTGACAGATTTGCCTCAGATCCCTAAATGGCCCCCTCAAGGATTGAACTCACAGCCCTGGGTTTAAGCAGGCCAATGCTCAAACCAGTGAGCTCTGCCTCCCTGTATGGTTGCTTGTGTATGTTTTAAAGCCATTCTTCTCAAATGTTCCTCATTTTGAAGGACATCATTTCTCTGAGTGCTCAATTTACCTCTATCTCACAGGCTCATTCTTGTTTCCTCCCTTCGATGATGGAAACTTGATCGCAGAAATAAAATAGAATAATGGAACTGAGCTTAACGAAAGTGTTGGCATTTGATGGAAGGATGTCCACGGGGTGGAACAATTCGAGTGTGAATGACTTGTGTCCCCTCCCCTCCTCATTTTTGGCTCATTGTCACATGCTGCCACCTTCCATGGTTTGAGCCTTGGCAGGTTGAAAAGCACAAAGTTCTGAACAAAGGGTGGAGTGCACCACAGCTCACTAGTGCACTGGGCTCACTAGTGCAAAAAGGACTCGATACACAAAGCATCAGAACCACCTCCAGTGGGGTCAGTAGCACTTTGTGATGGCTATTTGGAGGCACAAGGAGGGTATGCATGTACCTTTGTAGATGGATGGCCCAGTCTCTTTAGTTGCATCTGGCCTTCACCCCTTTTTCTAGCAGAAAACAGCCACTGAGTTATAACAATGAGGTTGTTCCCCATGGATGAAGTAGAGGGAGGATCCTCCCAGTCACCCAGGATTAATTAGTAAAACCCAGAATGCAACAGTTCAATATAAATTCAACCGCTGCCTTCCCCTGACACGGGATAGGTCTTGGAAGCTTTTTCGTCCAGGCTTTATATAGGCTGTCTGCCTGGGAGTCCCCCGATCACAAGAGTCAACCAACTTCCTATAGCTTCCCTCCTTTTACCCTTTTATAGGAACTATGTGCCCATCCGGATATCATGTGACTCACCGCTCCCCCCTTCCAACCTGAATCTGCTGGTCATCTCTTCCAGGCCCCCAATGGCTATACCGCAGAACAGGATTTGTTCAGGGCTCCTGGCCAACCGAGGAGCAGTCCACCCTGTTATACGTTTTAGATTTTGCTCAACAAGCTACGTCAAGGGGTGGCCCGGACTGGCCGGATATTTTTACACCTGAGTAGAGCAGGTTGCATTTTTTTATTATTACTGAATGTGATAAAAAAGCTACTTTTGAGCTGTCTGGTTTTCTTTTTAAGTATTTCAAAGTTGAAGAAAAAACCTGACAATTGTTATACCAGGTCTAGAACTGGCATGGAATTTTCCATTCCCTGCCACTAACTCTTATGTATACCTATTTTTATTATAATTATACTAATGTGATTGTATATGTGTCTTGTAAATTATTTCAGCTTTGGTGCTGGGTGGAATTGAAATGTGACTTCTGCCTTAAATTGCTTATTTGATTTTCCCCACCCTAGGCGTCTTTGGATAAAATTTCTCACTGTTGATACCACAGATGAAGCCATATGGGTGGGAATAATGATAGGAATGCCAGTGTAGATAGAGGGTGAGGTGCCTGAAGGTTTTAAGGAACCATCTCCTCACATCCTGCTCTCAGCTGGGTTGGACATCATGGTCATTGAGGGTATGTCTACAATGAAGAGTTTTTCTGGAAAAACTACACTTACATCCACACTGTAATTGCGTTCTTTCGACAGAAAGTCAAAAGAACGGAGGGGTTTTTCCAACAGCGGTAAACCTCTTTCTACGAGGAAGAACCTTTTTTTCCGAAAGAGCTCTTTTGGAAAAAGACGTGTGTGGACAGGGAAGAGGGTGGGTTTTTTTTTAAATAAGAGCCCTCCAGGAAAAAGCACAGGTGCCCTGGTGGCCACTCCGTCCACAGCAATCAGAACTTAAATGCAAGATAGTGTCCAATCAGTGTGGATGCTCTCTTTCAAAAAAGCAGATTGCTTTTTCAGTGCATTTTTGCTGTGTAGACGCTCTCTTTCGAAAGACGTTTTTCCAGAAGAAGCTTCTTCCGAAAGAAGCCTGCAGTCTTTACATAGCCTAAAATGTTAGTGACCTGCCAGAGGCCTGTCAACATGAGCAGTCACTTGGATACTGCCACCACTATCGCTACTTGAGAGGTAGTGCAGCGCTGGACATTTCACATATACTACTCTTGTGTAGACACAGCCTGCCTAACATATGAAGAAACCACCTGATGGAAACCACTCCTGGAATTTTTTTAAAACCTCAATAGAAATGTTCCATTCATCCTTGGTTTTCTTCTGAAGGCCCCATTGATGCAACAACCAATAGCCAAAAGACTTGTTTCTTTCCCACAAATCTAGTTGTTGTTTTGGAACCAACTGAAAATTTCCCCCTGGAATTTCCAGTCAAGATGCACGCTGCTTTGAACATGGAACTGTCTCACGTTTGCTGTTGAAGTAGGTTTGTGAGAATGCGAAAACAATTCTTCGTCTTGCATTGTTTTGAATAATTTCTCAATGTTCTTTTTGTCTCCACAATACCTCCCTGGTGTTTAAAAAAAAAAAAAAGCTTTATGTGATAATTTTTGCTTCTATTAGCCTCCTATTGGCAATAAAAGGTGACACATACATCAGGAGGTCTGCAAACAATTATCTTCCTCCACTGCCATAATTGTAAGGCTTAAATATCAGGTTCTGAGCACCACTGGCTCTATCCTGTCAAAGAATATGTTGTTTGACAGAGATGAGACAGGTTGTTGATCTCCTTGGGAGATGTACAGACTTCTAGGGAGCTGTTTATGCAGAAAGTAAAGGTCTTAATCACTTAGACTCTGTGCCACCACCCGCTTTCATTCTGGGCATTTAGTTCCACAGAGAATTCCCTCTCTGAAGTGATGAACATTTGCAAAAGCTATTAAAGGGCAGCCAAAGTGTGGATTTTTACTTGTTTTTTTCATCTTCCAAGCTGGAGCTTGCCAATAAATGACATTAAGAGACTGATCAAAATCCAATGAAGTCAATCCCCTTCGAGGGTATAAAGTAGCAATGCTGGTGGAGCAGTGTTCTTTGGTGTAGTGTGTGCAGTACCCGAAAGAAATTAGTGCCCAATTGCACCGCTCACTAGAATGCCAATGGAAGTGTTTGTAAGTGAAAACACGTTAACCTCTTGTTACTTCTATGGGAAAGCGACACTGGAAGCTTCTATAATTAATGAGCTTGGATCAGCCACCCGTTACTCCCCTTAGTGCTTGATTTATTGCTGAAATATTGACTCCTGGAGGCATTTTGTGCCAAAAAAAAATCTGCACACGTTTTAAAATTCCGCACATTGTATTGGTCAGATGAATGTGGAAGCTCCATCAAGACATGAGGGAGCACAGGCCACTGACTGTACACACGTGGGAGATGACTATGCAGCTCCCCCCAGGAAATGAATTCAGAGTAAGGGCCAAGCCTAGTCCAGAAATGGCCCAGGGCCCTGCCCTTCTGTGCCAGGGGCATCAGATGTGGGCAGGCAGACTCAGCAAGGCAGGAGCCAAGTATAGAGTGTCTCCATGTGGAAGGGTTCCAGATGCGGTTGAGGGGGTTATCTGAGGGCAGGCAGGATCTGGGTATGGGGGGGGGGGCGGAGTATCTGCATGCCCAGCAGCTTGTGGGAGGGTGGGTGTTGGATGCAATAGTAATGGGACTCTGCAGGGGGGTGCAAGCGCAGGTGCTTTGGGTCACCAAGGAGGGTCTAGGTTAGGGATGTGAATGATGAACCAGTTAACCAGTTAACTGGTAAGCTTCCCCCGTAATGGGTGAGGCTTACTGATTCCCGTTAACCGGTGGGGGCTGGAGCAGCTCCCCACCCACCATGAGCATGCTGGGTGTGTGATGTCAACAGTAAATTATCTATATGGCCATCTTGAAGTGGAAGATCTAAGGACGTAATGTGCTAGCGGGCGTTTCTTCACTTCTACATTTCCTTTAAGGCCAGATCCGAAGTAACCAATCACTGGCTGATGGGCAGGGCCTTGTAGGCAATGACTTGGAGATATTAACTCAGTACCCAGTGGTGCTGTGTGTATATATGCAGCAACTTCTCCTCTTGATTTGCAGTTTTGATCTCTGGACGGTGTGGTAGAATATTCTCATTGGCTACAGAAAACTAGTAGGGAAGGAAGGAAGACTCGGATTTTAAGTAAGACGAGAAATCGGACCATAAGAGCTGTGTGACAGAGTTGTGTGATAGAGCCGTCTCAGTTAAAACTGGCATTGTTCAAAGGGAGTAGGAAATTGTGTCTCAATCTTTTAGAATTAAAACAAAAATCATAATCAGACAATAGGACTGTGGGGATGGGGGCAGGGCAGATTTTAATCTGGTGTAAATCTGCTAAAGACAAGGGTAATCAATGGAGCTATAGGAGTTTATACCGCCTGGGAATCTGATCCAATCTGTGGTATTAATTTGGATTCAGATGATACAAGAAGAAATAGTGGTGTGTGTGTACCGGCAGACAGCACTACAGTAAATAATGATCTGTACCTTTTCCGGCAAGGATTCTAGTGTGTTTTTTCCCCTAAATGAAAGGCTTTCTTAACATACCCTTGAACAACGTCAAGCTTTACCGTAATCCAGAAAGCATTGCTATTGGTGGCGTTTTTCAGATGTACAAGTAGAATTAGGCTTCCCTCCCATTTATTTTCAGTAGGAGTTGGCTACTTGACTCCTTTGAAAATCCCAGTCACTCTATTTTGCATATTTTCTGACTTTCTAAATAGTCTGCATTTTTATGTTATTTTTGAAAGGTTCTGGGATACCTGAAGTAAATTTCTGACCAACCCTTCCTGAGATTCAGCACATCTCCCTCCTTCCGTTTCTCCACCCTCAAGCCCCACCAGCAACCAACAACACTGACTTATACTCCAGGTTGTTCCTGGTTCTGGCTTATTTTCAAACCTGACTCTGTTCAGTAAGAATAACTGTACGCCTGCATCTCATCTCCCCTTTCACTGAGACATAAGGACGGGGATGATTTTAACAGAAAATAAAAAGGTTAAGGGATCAGATACGGTAAAGCTCCCCGGAGGAAAGAAAATTAATTTAATACTTTACTTTCTTTTCCACCTTGTGGCATGTGAGCCAAGTATTCGCATGTCAGACTAGGATTAGACAGCAACAAAATAATTGTAATTATGGCTGGTGTAGGCAAGAAATGTATATTTGCCACATATTAACAACCACATCTAATGCATCTGTCTCAAACATCTATACTCTTCATAATGCCACACTTTACTTAGGAGATTAACCACTGCGTGAACCTAAGGATTATGAATCTCCTTCATGGTGAACCTCTGCAGAATCCTTTGCACGAAGGTAGCCTGCAGATGACACGATCTTACAAAAAGGTTACTCAAAAGCTTAGTCAAATCATCTTCCACTTTTTCTTTCATCTTAGCTAGCTCACTATAGCTGCTGATCATTTTTCTTTAATAACTGGAAGTGATTAGAATCTAATTTTACAGTCGCCTTTAAAGTTTGAGTACAGTTCTAAAAGTGATGATGTGAAATAAGCTCCCCATTCAAGCCCCTGTTTGCCACAGAGTGTGTCTGTGCTGCAATGAAAGACCTTCTGCAGCAGGTCACCGAGCAGGGCTGTCCTTAGGCAAGCACAGAACATGCAGCTGCATATGTGGGACCCTGGGCATGGGGTCAGCGGTCGAGGCCTGGGCAGCAGCTGGGACCCCAAGCACAGGGCTGGGAACCCACGTGGAATGTGGAGATGCTGCAGCACCCACCTCCCCCAGTTCCCACGTCTATGTTGGTCTTGCCCTGCTCTTGCCTCTCCTACCCCACAGCCCTGAGTGCAGCCCCCAACCCATGGAGCAGCTGCTCCTCCATTCCCACCTCCCCACCCCACTCACATAGGGAACCATAAACCATAAGGAGGGCCCTGCCGAGCCTAGGTCACCTGACTCAGGCTGGTATGAGAGGACTAAAGAAGCTAGTGTAGGCATTCAGGCCCAGACTGAAGCCTGGGTTTGAGAGACAGACAGACACACACACACAAAACCTGCAGCCTCCAAGCATGGTCCAACCTAAGCAGGAATGTCACCACTGCTATTCTTAGCCCATTGTGTGAGCCTGTGGGCCTGTATCAGTTGACCTGTGTTTTGAGACTCTGCCATGGGTCTATTTTGCAGGGCAAACATGACCTTAGTCACACCTGCTTGTTTGACTGACAGATCCAAATTTGTACATCTGTCCTGCAGGCTGGTACAGCTCTGGGAGAGTGCACTGGTATGTTGCCTACCTTGCTTAGCAGTACAATTGTCAGTCACCAGTTGGAAGGCCCCCAATTCACCAAAGCATGAGCGTAAAGTGAGGCATGGATTTAGATGTGATAAGCTTACATCATCTGGTTAAGTACATGGCTGAGTTAGGTTTCTTTCTGGCTAAGTTGAGGGATACAGCAGTGCAGAGAAAGCAGCTTAATTCCATGTCCCAAATTAAATTTGTAGAATAGATAGAAAATTGTTAGTATCTTTTGTGTTCTCTTGCTATTAGGGGACTTTGTTTTCCTTTTCCTGTTTACTTGTAATGAGATGTTCGTCAACTCGAAAACAAACAGCTTAAATATGCAGTAAGGAAAAACGTTTTTTTGACCGTAAGCTGAGTGCACTTGATTGGGTGGAATGGAAAGAGAGCAATTATGGAGCCTCACAATATTGCTTTCCCCAAATCACTTTTCTGATTACAACCTTGAACATGAGGGTTTCGCTGATGTTGCTTTCTGAGTCAATAATTAAATTTCCATCCAAGCAAAACAAATTCAACACATGTGAAAAAGAGATAAGGGTTAGGAATATTCTTGATATAAAGAAACAAAAAAAGTATATTGCTATGCATGGTTCAATTAAAATAAATAAACTTTTCATCCTAAAAACTACTCTCCACATTGTAACAATTTCAAACAACTCTCTGGCTATGTTTAGACTGCAGGCTTCTTTCAGAAGAAGCTTTTCTGGAAGAGATCTTCTGGAAAAGCTTGTTTCAAAAGAGAGCATCCACACAGCAAAAGCACAATGAAAAAGCGATGTGCTTTTTCAAAAGATCGCATCCACGTTGATTAGACTCTATCTCGCATTTAATTTGTAATTATTGTGGATGGAGTGGCCACCAGGGTACCTGTGCTTTTTCCTAGAGGCCTCTTCTTTTGAAAAAACACTCTCTTCTGTGTCCATACACCTTTTTCTGAAAAAGCTTTTTTGGAAAAAGGCTTCTTCCTCTTAGAATGAGGTTTACCGCTGTCGTAAAAAACCCCTCTGTTCTTTCGACTTTCTGTTGAAAGTACGCAATAGCAGTGTGGATGTAAGTATTGTTTTTCCAGAAAAACGGCCGTTTTTCCAGAAAAACTCTGCAGTGTAGACATACCCTCTGAAAAAAGACTAAGCACCAATATTTTAGTCTCAACTGTGATAGCTTCATGATGTAAACATGCAAAAAAAAATCCACGCTAACTTTTGAGAAGATTATGTCACTGTCTGCAGCTCTTACATGAGCAAACAGTTTATTTCACAGAAAGGGGATGCTGTTCCTGCAAGTGTAATTTCAAAGCCGGTGAAGAGCAAAAGTCTTCACAAATTGCAAGAGTATAATATGGTGTGCAGCATCTAAAATTGCACTTCTAAACTTGTGAAGGGAATGAAACCAGCATCTTTGTATCCTGTTATATTATCTCTGTCACCGTGTAACTGTACAGTAAGAATGCAAACCTAGCTAGGATAAACTTAAAAAACAACAAATGGTCTGGTAGCACTTTATAGATTAACAAAACATGTAGATGGTATCATGAGCTTTTGTGGGCAGAGCCCACTTCTTCAGATGACAGGAGTTTTGTTTTGTTAGTCTATAAAGTGCTACCAGACCATTTGTTGTTTTTTAAATTTATCCTGTACAGACTAACTTAGCTACCCCCTGAAACCTAGCTAGGTTTCTTCAGACAACTCATTCCTCTGTCATGGAGAATACGGTATTGGCACTAAACATTTTTGTGATAAGAATTATGGGTGATAGTCACCTTCACTTAATACAGTCCCAGGTATCACTTGGACTGTTTAGACTTTCTAATGTTTCCAGCTCTGATTATCTCATTGTAGGTGCCTGGATTTCTGACCTCTTTCATCACATCTCTTCCATTCACCTTTTGTTGTCTGAAAACATCACTGTCAAAGCGGGGCAGAGGATATGTACAGAAATGGCAGGGAATATTGTGCATGTCTCCTATGTGCCAAAATAATGGCAACATCCTCCCAAACAGCAGATACTTATCAGCAGTGTTTGGAAACTGTCTGATATCATCCATCTGCTTTATACTTCAATCACAATGCCATTTGCTAGCAAATGGAAAACGCCGAGAAGAGACGCACATTTAGCTATGCCAATCAAGCTGTTCTGAGCGTCTGGCTTGCCAACAGATTGCTGATAATAGCTGCATCATTCTGCTGTTGAAAAAAAGAAAAAAAGGCCAATTTAGGAAGCAACTGCCCTGAACCATTCCAGGGACTCGGATGGCTGCGAGGCAGGGTCAGTGTGAAGTTTTTGGCAACGGGCTAATTCTCAAATTCAAGTTGGTCGCCTGTTTGTGAAATATCCAACAATTCCTCTTAGGAGCCTGACTGCAGCCCCAATGGCTTGCTTGATACAGCTTAAATTAGTTCCTCACCAAGGGCTCTTACGTAAATTAAGTTGTCATGGGATAAGAGGGAAGATCCTTTCATGGACTGAGAACTGGTTAAAAGACAGGAAACAAAGGGTAGGAATAAATGGTAAATTTTCAGAATGGAGAGGGGTAACTAGTGGTGTTCCCCAAGGGTCAGTCCTAGGACCAATCCCATTCAACTTATTCATAAATGATCTGGAGAAAGGGGTAAACAGTGAGGTGGCAAAGTCTGCAGATGATACTAAACTGCTAAAGGTAGTTAAGACCAAAATGGACTGTGAAAAACTTCAAAAAGATCTCTGAAAACTCAGTGATTGGGCAACAAAATGGCAAATGAAATTTAATGTGGATAAATGTAAAGTAATGCACATTGGAAAAAATAATCCCAACTATATATATAATACGATGGGGGCTAATTTAGCTACAACTAATCAGGAAAGAGATCTTGGCGTCATTGTGGATAGTTCTCTGAAGATGTCGACGCAGTGTGCAGCGGCAGTCAAAAAAGCAAACAGGATGTTAGGAATTATTAAAAAAGGGATAGAGAATAAGACAAAGAATATCTTATTGCCCTTAAATACATCCATGGTACTCCCATATCTTGAATACTGCGTACAGATGTGGTCTCCTCATCTCAAAAAAGGTATACTGGCATTAGAAAAGGTTCAGAGAAGGGCAACAAAAATGATGAGGGGTTTGGAATGGGTCCCATATGTGGAGAGATTAAAGAGACTGGGACTTTTCAGCTTGGAAAAGAGGAGACTAAGGGGGGATATGAGAGAGGTCTATAAAATCATGAGTGGTGTGGAGAAAGTGAATAAGGAAAAGTTATTTACTTATTCCCATAATATAAGAACTAGGGGCCACCAAAAGAAACTAATGGGCATCAGGTTTAAAATAAATAAAAGGAAGTTCTTCTTCACACAGCGCATAGTCAATCTGTGGAACTCCTTGCCTGAGGAGGTTGTGAAGGCTAGGACTATAAGAGGGTTTAAAAGAGAACTAGATAAATTCTTGGAGGTTAAGTCCATTAATGGTTATTAGCCAGGATATGGGTAAGGAATGGTGTCCCTAGCCTCTGTTTGTCAGAGGGTGGAGATGGATGGCAGGAGAGAGATGGCTTGATCATCATCTGTTCAATTCACTCTCTCAGGGACACCTGGCATTGGCCACCGTCAGCAGAGAGGGTACTGGGCTGGATGGACCTTTGGTCTGACCCAGTATGGCCATTCTTATGTTCTTATATTCTTATGTTCTCTTAGCAGATAATGGTTTCAAGGGTCTTTAATTCACTGAGGATCTAAGGGTGGATGCCACTATTCTGATGATTTGATTTTCTCTTTCAAACATCTAATTAGCAACTTATTTCCCACCAACCATCTCCCTCTGGTGCTTCAATGTAATCTTTCTTCGTGCTTTTGTCATCTTGGCTCTCGCTGGTGGAGTGCATAATCTCCCGAGGCATTAGTCACACACTACTTTACAGGTGCATTTCTGCTACCCCCGCAACACAATATGCTACTTCAGTTCCTGTTTAGTTTTCTCTTTACGATGTACATCTCAGTGGAGTCCCAAATCCCCATTCTCTCGCTGAGAGGCTACTGCCCAGGAGCAAGTCTTAATCTAAAATATAATGGAAAAAAAGCAACATCATAAAAAGTTATAACCCATCCTGTTTGTTCCAATCTTGCAGGTCTTGAAGGGGACAGTAGTTCAGATGTTATTGTAATGTCTGGAATAGAGATTTGTCATCCAGTACCAAGCAAGGGTGGTTGGTGAGGAGCAGGTCCATGCAAGCTTCTGCCCCAACCCCTTCTATCTTGAATAAAAACTTCATAAAAACTTATTTTTTCTTATTGTATGTAAACATTTGTCATTTCTATTGATAATGTAGAGAACCCTAGAGTAAAAGGCTGTTCTTTGTAGCTTCCTGGTCTAAAATAGAAGTGTCAAAATGTCAGAGGAGACCTTATATTGGTGAGATTTTGAGCCCAGTTTTTGTAGATACAAGGACTGGCAAATAGTGTGATGATTCCTGAACCAAATGCAGTTAGTCTTTTTGAAGCCCTCTACTGATTAGGTAATGGCGACTCATATTTTGTTAACATCCAAGACTAGCCAAGTGAATAGGAAATAGATAGTAGACAGTTTTTACTTAGTTCAGAAATATCCCATTTTACAGACCACTTAATAAGACTTAATATTATTTGGCCCACTGTGTAATTAACATCCAGTTTAATTTCTTCAGTCCTGGCACCCTGGGAATAAGAAGACATCCAACATTCTGAGTCATAGCAACAGGGAAGTCAGTAGATTAATATTAAGGTCTACTGACAATGTATTCTCAGTCTCCTTTGATCAAATTTGTTAGTGCTGGTAGAAAAATGGACATTAATATTCTAATTCTCCATTATTACATAGTGTAACCAGTAGTCTTCATTAATAAAGATCAAAACATAAAGTCGGGCTTCTTGTACGTTACATAAATGGCTTGTGTGTATTTGTGTATGTATCTATTTTAGGTAGGGGTATTACATGGCAAATTTTTGTTCAGATTCCTTGTCAGGACACTAGAAAAAAAAATGTCAGGACTGCAGCTGAGACTCCGTTTCAAATGTCACAGTAAGTCCAGCGCAATGGGGACTATACTTCAGGAGTCGAGACAGGACTTCACAAATTCACATAGCTGGGCAAACATGACCAATGAAACTGATCACTGATGTGCTTCGCTAATGCGTGTCGAGCTTGCTGAGTACTTGAAAAAGAACATCCATTCACTGAGCTGGGAGCAGATCAAAACACACTGCCTCACGTTTAATGCATAGCAGCAGGGTCTGCGTGGCCAGTTAGTGTGTGGCAAGCTAGTTCATTTACACACCGGCTTACAGAAGAACAACTCCCTGTCAGTGGAATACCACGAATTTCAATGCAAGCCGTGCCTCGGTAAGAAAAGCAGGATCTGGCTCTGAATTTTGCTCTGGATCAATTCCTTCTCATTTCTAATCATGCAGTTTAAATCTGCCTAAACAATTCCCCTCCCTCCTTGATGCTTACGCCCTTCAGAGAGATGTGTAGACAGTTATCACCTTCTCCTTCACCAAGCTATAAATAGTTATTTCCTTTAATCTCTCCCATAAGGCATTTCCTCCAGCCTCCCTGGCTGTGTTCTTGTGACTGTTAATGCACAGGCTCTGAAACTGAGTTTCCTCCTGTGCTTGGAGCAGTTTGAAAGTGCTCTTTATCATGGTGCTGCAATTACTGTGTAGATGGAGAGCCAATATGAGAACATCCGAGACTTTGTGAGCTGGAGGGGGGCATGCTTGTTTGACAACATGGAATTTTTCTGCGGCACAGCTCAGTTTTTGCAAAGGAGGGGTAGAGAAGGAAGTGCTCTCCTTGATAACCTTGAAAATGCTTTTCAGTGTGGTCAGATCTAACAGAAAGCACTACATGAGAAATGAGTTTTTTGGCACAAAAGTCAGGTTATTAACCTCCTGTCAAGTCTGGCTTGTCAGGCAGCCTGCTGAATCTTCGTTTATTTGTACAACGCTGGCTTTTTTGAGCTACAAGAAAAGGAACATGTCTCCACATATACCCTGGCAGATTTTAGTTATGCGATGTGACTTCGTCTGGATTTCATTTTCAAGCAAGAGCGGTCTGAGTTCTATTTCCACCATTAATAAATTAGAATTAGGGCAAAGATTGTAAACTTCCATTATGTTTCCTATTTCAACATAATGCTTAAGTTTGCTATTAGAGACCGCCTTTGGCGAATCTGTAATAAAATTAAACAAAAAGAAATTTTATAGGCACCTTTGAATGTTCAATATATTTTTTATTCTTTTCTGAGTTAAAATTTAGTCCCTGTCTAGACTGTTTGAAGCAGGGATGTACGCAATTTAAATAGCCACATCTGTAATTCATGGATAAAGAACTATTTTCATTTTGGAACCTATTCCCTTTGATCTGCTTCAGAGAGACAGCCCTATTGGAAATGGCACTAGTACATTGTACCTGTACGGTACTTATTTCCCAAGAGTCTTGTACTATGATATACAGATTTAAATAAGTAGTTTGGAATTCTGAACATGCTGAACTAGCACAAAGTTAAAAGTTGATTGGACCTCTGCAGAATGCTTTCAAGGATGTCCTTGGTTTTACAATATGCCAGCAGCAATTTATTTATTTATTTATTTAAATATTTTTACCCCGCCTTTCTATTTAAAATATTCAAGGTGGCAATGTTGGTAGGTTTGTAGGGGTGCATGTACACAGCACCCTTACCTCGAAATAAGCTACGCAATTTGCTTATTTGGAGGTTATTTTGAAATAGTTTATTTAATTTCAAAATAAAGTGCTTTCTGACAAGTCCCTTAACTCTCGTGGAATGAGGGTTACAGAGACACTAGAATAGCGCACCAGTTATTTTGAAATAATGTGCATATTTAAAGACGCGGAATTGCTATTTTGGGATACTTCTGCTGTCTAGAGGTAGCCTAGATTTGATTCTTTGAATGTGATGTGAAACGTTATAAAAAAAATACATGAACTTAATGACTTATCAAGAGATGCTTTTAAAAGCATACTCTCTGAGGGTGCATCCACACAGCTATGCAAATTGCATATCTTATTTCAAATCTATTTTGAAATAGCTAATTTTGAAATTTGGTGCATCTACACAGCACCAAATTTCAAAATAACATGCTATTTTGAGACATCCCTTAACCCTTGTGAAACGAAGGTTACTAGAATGCTGAAACAGCATGCCCGTTATTTTGAAAAATATTTCGAAATAACGGGTGGATTGTTAAGACATGGGGTAGCTATTTCGGGATACCTCCTGTATCCTGAAATAGCCACGCAGTGTAGACGTACCCTCATATTTATGGAGATTTAGATATGACTCCTTCATACAGTTAAGGAATTCCAGTGGCAACCTGGACAATGCATTAGTCCTCCCAAGAATTCCAGAATGCATATAGCTATGTCAGTATGATACCATGCCAGAACAAGAGCCTGTTTTTGTAGGTAATCGTGGCATGTTCAGCACAAGAATTATATTGGGCTTACTGTTGGTACGCAAGTAACAATTCCCCATCGTGTGGGACTGTCAGATTCCATATACAGATCTTCCTTTTCTGTAGGAGCATAGTTTTCTTTACTCTGCTTTCATTAAGGTTCAGGTAGGGAAGGCCACTGCCTTATTCATTCCAATTTCTTCCAGGAAACAGTTGCAATTTAGACTTGTTTTTAAAAGGGCATAACTCCGTCTACAGCTTCCAATATCAGCTGTGTGTACATCGCTTCCCTTGCTTTCTCAGTCAGATTTGCTGTTTTTGTACAAAGCAAACCACCGACTGCTTACCGCAATGTGACAGCCTTCATGTTACAGTTTAAAAAAAAAAGTGGCGTAATTCTGCAGCCATTGCTAGCGTTGAGGTGCTTGTACATGTTGCTAGCAGCCAGCAGTCTCTCAGCTCAGGACCTGATGCTGGAAGTACTAATCAAGGCATTTAGCATGCTGTACATGAGGAAACTCACTTCCCTCTCATTGCATTGAAACAGCTGGATCCAATCTGAGGTTCAGGGAGCAAACAGGAATCTTGAGCCGGTGGTTTTCACATTCATTCATATTGTCCACTGCTAAGTAGCCCCTTTCTGGTTACCATCCAGACGCCAACTCCACACCTTCCCTGCAACAAATAGGACAGGAGATCTACTTGTTCTAATGTGCTGGGTGATGCTGCTTGCCTATAATCCCACTTTGTAGCTCTGCATCTTGTCTATCCTTTCAAGACGTAGGATTTCACATCTGTGAGTACTGAATCCCTTTTCCCCACTTGTACTTGATGTTGCCATATTGCTCATCTGCTCCCCTTCCAAGTGTCTGCAAATCGGATCACAGCTGAAGTTAACACCATCTAAACACCTGTGTAAAGCATTCAGCAGGAATGCACGAGGGAATTGCACCTACTTATTTTTCCTGGGTGTTTTTGTTTGTTCATTTTTAATTTACCCATAGTTAAAAACAAAATTCCTTGAAAAATCTTCTTAAAACAAGGTATTGGCTGGGCTATATTTAAGAAGCATCACTGCTTGGATACTACTAGCTATGTCATTGTTATCACAGAAGCAACTCAGTTGGTCTCCTAAGTGTTCTGCTGACCACCTATGATCTCTGGATTTTAACTGGAGCCACCAGTTTCCTCTGTCCCGACAGGATCTCACTCGGATCATTCGCTGTTTTCTAGTGAAGAAGCAAAACCTTCACCTGGGTTTTCTTAATTAATGTTTAACTTTTATTGAAACAGAGAAAATCTGAAAGGGCTAGAAACATCAGAATAGCCCTTCTAATTAGATTGCAAAAAGACAACAAAAACAAAAAAATCCGCTTCTCAGCTCCTAAGCCTGCTTTGCAGACTGAGAGATGGGTGCAACTTCTGGCGATACTTGTCATACCCTGTTCACAGGCAGAACTAGCAAATAACCTGTTTCCTTATTGATATGATGGACTGTTCCTGGCTTAAGATATTGGGTAAAACATACTTAATATTCAGGGGACATTCATGGTCCCAGGTACTGGCTAACCAAGAATTCCCAAAAGGTACAAAATACACTGCCGGTGGGGGGTTTTTTAATGTAATTGGTAAAAACGTATGGATTTAAGGGTAAATTGTGATTTCATTTAAATGCCCCAGCTCTCTCTCCTCAGCAGCAAAACTCAACACCACCAAGTTGGCAGAATGTAGTTCTGTATGAGGCTTAAATCTTGGTGTAGCTAATAGCGCCTCACGAATCATTAGGAATCATTAAAAAAGGGGATAGAGAATAAGACAGAGAATATCTTGTTGCCTCTATATAAAACCACGGTATGCCCACATCTTGAATAGTGAGTACAGATGTGGTCGCCTCATCTCAAAAAAGATATATTGGCATTAGAAAATGTTCAGAAAAGGGCAACAAAAATGATGAGGGGTTTGGAATGGGTCCCATATGAAGAGAGATTAAAAAGACTGGGAAAGACTTTTCAGCTTAGAAAAGAGGAGACTAAGGGGGAATATGATAGAGGTCTATAAAATCATGACTGATGTAAAAAAAGTGAATAAGGAAAAGTTATTTATTTATTCCCACAATATAAGAACTAGGGGTCACCAAATGAAATTAATAGGCAGCAGATTTAAAACAAACAAAAGGAAGTTTTTCTTCACTCATCGCACAGTCAACCTGTGGAACTCCTTGCCAGAGGATGTGGTGAAGGCTAGGATTTTAACAGGGTTCAAAAAAGAGCCAGATAGATTCATGGAGGTTAGGTCCATCAATGGCTCTTAGCCAGGATGGGTAGGAATGTTGTCCCTAGCCTCTGTTTCTCTGGAAGTGGGTGACAGGGGAGGTTGTCCCTAGCCTCTGTTTCTCTGGAAGTGGGTGACAGGTAACACAATTACCTGTTGTGTTCCCTCCCTCTGGGGCATCTAGTATTGGCCACTGTCGGCAGACAGGATACTGGGCTGGATGGACCATTGGTCTGACCCAGCATGGCCGTTCTTATGTTCATGAAGCTGCCTGGTTACCATGGCAATTTACCATGCCCACAAAGTTGCTTTAGCAGAGGATTGCTATGGTAAGCACTGCTTGGCAAGTCCATGGCAGGAGGGTAGCAATTAAGCCCAGGCTTCAGGAGCTGGGATAGGTTTGGTAGGCCCCAAGTATGTGCATGAATAGCAGCCACCAAGCAGAGTACCTCCCTTAGGCCTCACATGTTCAGGTAACATTGGTGGTGGTGACCACTCCAGTTCCCAGGTCCACCTGATGCTTCACCTGTAAAAGAAAGTGAGCTTTTTAACAGCTTGCAGTGCTAATGTTACTGATATTATTTATATCAAAGTATAGCCTTCATGTACCATCGGATTAGGAGTCTGAAAAAGAGAAGGGCAGTAAACACTGAACAGCAACAATGTTTCCTTGGCCAGGTAACCATTATCAAAATGGCTTTTCATTGTACACCATGCAAACTATGCAAACGATGGCTGTTCTCGTCTGCCCAGGCTTCATTCACACTCGCATGAAATTCTCATTGCATCTTATTGTATCCCTGTGATATAAAAGAAATTGGTGTTACTGAGCGTGGATTTTATTCACTGAATAAATTGTCCTTGAATTTAACACTTATTAGCATTTGAGAAAATATTGCAAGTGTTTGAGGAAACGTTGAAAAAAGCAGGAGCTGGCATACTTGCCATGGTAACTTTTAACAAAGCTGCATTGAAAAGGATGTGCATGAAAAGATAGTGGCATAATGAATCTTCCCACGCATATCGCAGAGTGAAATATTTATACTATAATCATACTATTAATAACACGATGGATCAGCCAACTTGTACTGTAATAAGACTTGGTGGGAAGATTGGCACTGCTTTGGGGAACTAAATTCACATCCAGAGCTGGAAATAGACACTGGACTTGTTAGGGAATTCCTGCCTCTGAATTTCCCCCAAGGTGTGCAACATGCTGGCTTTGTGTCTACGGTGGCTTCCCTCCAGTAGTGACCATAACAGCCTTATTTCATGAGCAGCCGAGGAAAGACTGTGCTTCTAATGCTGATGGTCCTCCTGGATTTGATCTCTGCTGAATACTGAGGTTGGTCTGCCATGACCTGCCATGTTTGAACAATAAGACCAAAGGTTGCTCTTGTGGGCAAAGCCCTGGAGTGGACCTCAGGAGGGTTGGGTATGGGTCCTGTTTAATGCTCTGTTTAGACTTCCCCAGTGACCTTAGTCCCTCATGCCCTAGGGACCCACCCCTACTCTACAAGCATCAAACTCCTGTTCTCTCATCTGTTGTCTTGAGTATTTGCATTGCAGATGTATTCGGGACAGGGAATATCCCTGACAGGTTTATATAGCACCTAACACAGATGGGATCCGGTTTCAGTTGGGACCTCTAGCTGTATTGTCATACAAATTACAAATCATAAAATCAGGACTCGTTCCTCCTCTCGTTTCTCTTTTGAGCCCCAAATCCCTCTTTCTGTGGTTTGGTGTATGTGAAATTAGCCTGGTTATCCTGATCCAATTCCCAGGAGAGTGTCTGCACTCCCAAAATCAGCCACCCTAGCATGGAGGGGCAAAGTTTTTTGTAATGCTAGGAGAGGGACCAAGAAGCAAGTAGGGCTTAGAAAGGAACTGTTGGTCTTTCTTCATCAAGGTTAGGCACATTGTTGTATGTTGCTGCGCGTGCTTTACCTGGTCTGTGAACAGAGGAATTTGAACTCCAGCATGAACAAGCCACCATAGAGTCTTAAATGCATGTTGAAAATTCCACCTACCAATAAGGACTTCTCTACACAGAGAAATTGACTGGAATAGCAATTGTGGATTAAATTATTCTGGAATAACTATGTGATAGCTTCCTATGCTGCCTCCGCTCTGGAATAATTTACCACACTTAGTGAGCTTTGTGGGAAAGAGAGTGTCTTTGTTGTACAATAGGTCACTTGGGATACGTTTAGACTATGGCGCTATTTTGGAATACGTCCGGTTTCCTGAAATAGTGTTTTCCGCCTCCTTGCAGCATGGCCGTTATTTCGAAATGCAATTGAAATGGGTGTGTTGTTCCGATGCCCCAGTAAACCTCATTCCACAAGGATTAAGGGACTTGTTAGAATAGTGGTCTATTCCAAAATTGAGCCAAATTTAGAAATAGGCTATGCAATTTGTGTAGCTCCAATTGCGTCATTTACTTTGAGCTAACACCACAGTGAGGCCACACCCTGGGTGGGGTCCCAGTCCCAGTGAGATCTTTTAGTCAGAGCAGCAATACAAAAAGTTGTAAGTGTTCTCCATCTGCTGAACTGTTTTGGGGCCTCCCAGCTCAGTTTTCCACATGAAGCAGAAGTAAGTGGCTCTGGCTGTTTTCTCTGTGCAGTTAGTTTAGTGACAAAATGTACGGAAGTCCTGAAGACCAGGTGGTAGCAAATAGCATAGCCAACCACCCATGGCAGAATTCTCCAGCCCGGTACCTCTGCCCTATCTCAGGAGGTAACTCTCCTCCTTGGTCTCTCCAAGGTATTCTGACAGACTCACAAGCTCAAACTGACCGCTGCTGCTTCTCCCTAGCTTCTGCTGAGTCACTCCCATTGCTTAAACACCTGGGGAAGCAGCCCTTCTCCTCTCTTGTGCTGCATAGGTTGGCCACGTGAACCTGGGCTGGCCCGTGAGTGTCATGATACCCCTTCTGGCTGGTTACATGGTTGTATCCACCTTTTCCGGTTCAGAACATTACTCTTAACGCAGTGACCTTTAACGGCAGCCCATTGAAATCATATGTTCGTGTAACATCCCAGCAAGGTGTAGAAGGAAGCAGCAAGTGAAAAT
The DNA here is from genome assembly GCA_032595735.1 of Pelochelys cantorii. NCBI lineage: Eukaryota > Metazoa > Chordata > Testudines > Trionychidae > Pelochelys > Pelochelys cantorii. The sequence goes on from CM064340.1 coordinate 37,584,347, forward strand.
AAGCATGAGGGTACATTGTTTTCTGGCTCCTCTGTGGCATTTCCATTTAGATGCCTTTCTACGTACAGCATGGGCACATAGTTCTTGGGAAGTCTGGCTAAAGGGGAGCGTTATAGTTCATCCAAGCCTTTGGCCTGCTGTATGTATTCTCCCTGTGGGTTTTTTTTTCTTGCATGTCCTTCTTTATGTTGTGAAATCAGTTTGCCAAGGTGCTAGCACTTGATACTAATTAAGCAGCAACTGGGGTCTGATTGCACAGCCAGGAATCATCTTATGCATTTGTAATTCGGTACTAAACACAGAGGAATTGATTTCTCATTGACCTATGACTCTTTATACTACTAAGCAGCCTAAAGGGGGTATAAAGCCAGATAATTTGCCCACTGGCACAAACCTACTTTGGAGGACAGAAAAACCCCAAAGAGCCCCCTATATGGGGAGCCAGAAAGCCAATTATATCATCTCCTGCCTGTATATATAAATGCACAGCATCCAGCCATAAAAACCTTGTTTTATTAGATCTTATAAGCTAAGCAGGATCTGATTGGGTCACTGATGGATCTCCCAGGAAAACATAGTCATTGCTCGGTATGGCATTTGACATCCCCTTCCCCCCCAAGTCTAAAATGAACCACTGTCCCAGCATAGGCAATGTGTGCTGCTGGAGATGCCATCTTCCCAGTGAGAAATGAAATTGAGCTTCTGACCACTTGTGTCCATGAATGATCTAGCTGCTCTTACCTTCTGAAAGGAAAGGGGCTGGAACCTTATGGTGCTGCTCAAACACTAACTTCAGGCATTTTATACCGGCTGCCTACTTTCTGCCAAGGATTCCCATCAAATACGGTATTCTTCTTTGCTTGCCCTAAAATACCACAGAATGTAGCTATGCAGTTGTAACCAAGTGCACGCCTGTGTTCACACCCTACACAGTTTAATAATCTATGTACAATTGACGTCTTGTGAGGTATTTGAAAACTCACCATTTGCTCCTCAATAAAATCCTGACAACATCTATCTCCTTGTAGTTAATACACTTGCTTTTATTTTTTTATCTAAACCAGTGAGTTTAAATTGAAGTGTCAGAGAAGCTCTGTTTGAGGCGGCAAGTTGTGTGCATATTATTTATGAAAGAAACAGCAAACTTGTGTTGTCCCAGATAAAATCCAAGACTGGCAGTATGTTGTGGTTGCCATATAGAATAACCAAGGCTGGTGAAAGCTAGATTGTAGGCCAAGGGTGGCTGGCAGGCTTCAGTCACATACAGACATCCAGGGTGTGGCTTGCATGCTTGAAAGTTGTTTGTGAGAAATTCAGGGAGAAGCCACTCCTGCAAGGCACTGTAAGGCAATATAGTGTTGCAGGCAGTGGTACCACTGCTGCTCCTCAGTCTTGATTGCACCCTGGTAAGTCGCAGCAGTGTTAAACACTTGTGTCTTGCCCCAGAGGTGCCATCACATCCATGGTAGAGAAAGCGATACTTTGGGGGGAGGGTTACTTAACGTATGGGGTTGTCATTGGCAAAGAGCTTTGAGACCCACAGAGTTTGACTGTTGAAGTGAAATAATATGGATGATCGACACATTTTTACAGAAAGATGGAAGCTGTAAATATGTATGATATTTTGCATCTTGAAAGCAAAATAATGGCTCTGACAAAGAACCGATTGGTCTGTGTATCTGAGTCACCACATGGGACAAAGCACTTCTTTCAAAACTGATAACCAAAGGAGCCATTCACCACCAACCCATTAGCCCAGCACAAACACTATGAAAACTAGATCGGGAGAACAATCCTTTAGCCTGCTCTGCTCCCATCAATCCGAAGTGAAAGTCTCACTCGGGTGGGAGCTGGATTGGTCCCCTTATCCAGCCCCAGAAAGTCAAAAGTCATCTTCCCTGTTCAGAGAGCCTGCCCAAGACCCTATAATGCCATTTCAAACCTTTTGGCAACTTGCTACAAGAAAGTTCTGGGAGACATCTTTTACAGACGTTGTATGTTAATATCCGCACACAGGTGATTAGCATGCAGTTACAGTCTAAAAATAGCTTCAGAGGGGTAGCCAAGTTAGTCTGTAACTGGAAAAACTTTAAAAAACAATGACTACTCTAGCAGCACCTTAAAGACTAACAAAACATGTAGATGGTATCATGAGTTTTCGTGGGTACAACCCACTTCTACAGATGAATGGAGTTATTAAAAGTCCGGTTCCAAAATAAATAGGGGATGGGGGAGGGGGAGAAGAAAGGGGAAAAATAGTGAATTGGAGTGTTAAAAAAATCAAACAATAGGTATTTAAGAACAATTTGCACCTTCTCTATCAGCTTCATGTAACAAGAACACTCTAATTCACTATTTTTTTACTCTTCCTTCTCCCCCTCCCCCATCCGCTATTGATTTTGGAACTGGACTTTTAATAACTCCATTCATCTGAGGAAGTGGTTTGTATCCATGAAAGCTCATGATCCCGTCTACGTGTTTTGTTAGTCTTTAAGTGCTGCTAGACTATTTGTTGTTTTTTAAGTTTTTCCAGCGTAAATATAATCAGATTTCAGATGAGTGCAATACGATACTAATCTAAATATAAACTACAGCTTGTTTTTTTATAGCTCTTTCTTATAGTCAAGTTATCCCAAAGTGCATTACCCCTCCCAAAACATTATTTTAACTCTGTGAGTGACCTTGTCGGCAAACACAGCTGCCATTGTGGATCGTATTTTCAAAGAGCTCTGTTGGCGCTTAGTCACAAAATAAGTGGCCAGATTTTCAAAAGCACATTGTGTGCAGAGTGGACAGTGAGTGCTGCATGCTCCTGAAAATCTGGCCATACCTGTCTTGGGGGAAGACTTTTGAAAATGTGACCCTTATCTAGGTGCCCAAATGGGAGCCAAGCTCTTCTGAAAGTCTGGTCTGCGTGGTGGATGCTGGGCACTTGAAAAGCCAATTTTGAGCACTTTTGAAAAACGGTTTCCGTGTGCTGAAAAGTAGGTTACATACAGCATTGGCAATGAGGGTATGTTCTCCTTGACACCATTGTTTGCCCTTCCTCCTTCGGAATCAGCTATGAAATAAGAGCTGAGATAACTTAAATGTTGTTCTCCCACCTTCTCCATGTGCAATTTGCTACAATGCTCTATGTGATTTTGCTAGTTTGCTAATCTTCAAACTTTAACACTGTGCTTCATTTCTAAATCACTCAACACTGACTGTAATTGGTAGATTCTTGTATGCAACATAAGATAGACTTACACTAGGGCAGATAAGTCAGTCAACATGTTATTAAGCCCCTATAATTAAATGCAGATGGGTTTCTGTCTACGTGCAACACTGTGGTAGCTTGTTTTCTTTGCATGTTATTGCTTTGCATTTCTTAAAGTTTCATTTTGGCATCAAACAGATCAGGTTTGGTTGTTCCTAGGCACCACATCATGAGAGCAATTTGTATCTGTAACTTAGTTTGGGGAGGGGGGAAGCATCCGATATTAAAAATGATTTGGTGAATTTTGGCTTGCACGGAGGAGAAATGCTAAACAAAGTGGCTACTGTATATTCTGTTGCCTTAGAGACTGAAACATCTGTATCCATGCAGGCAAGTGATGCAGACATGGTAAGATATGACTTCCTTGCGTTCCTTGTGTTCATTTTGCTGTCAACAGAATATTTTTATGGTGGCAATATGCTGGAGTCCTTTTGCACTCTATTTCTCTGGTTCCGTGGCATATCTTGGACTACGAGGGCTTTTTAATTAAAGTCTAGCACTGAAGTCAGGACTCTCCCTGAGAAAATGATGCTTTCACGTGAATAATTTTTCAAGATGAACTTGGAGGGACTTGAAATGATTGTGGTACTGGTGATAATTGTTGCATTTGTGAAAGCACTTGAGCATCTGGGTCTCCTAGAAGGCAGTTATGAAGGTAGGACATTAAAAAATAAGAAAATATTTGACTCTCAAAACCATTTTCTGCAGAGCATTCTACTTTCAGCTGTGTGTGTGTATGCAGTGTTTGGGTAACAGACGAACTGAACAGAAGCTCAAATAACTTAAGATGCTTTCTTTAGATAAATGAAACATGTAAGATATTTTGTATATCTCCATACAGTAATGCAGCTCTAATTTTATGGAGAGTTTGACCCACAGGTTATCTTAAGCAATTATCTGTCTATAATTAAGCTGTTTTCAAGAACTTCTATACAGAGCTGTATGGTTTTAGTAAACTGTAAATTATATATTGGAGCTCTGATTAAAATGAAGCTTTTCATTTTAGTTTGTTTATTATTATAACTTCTCATTCATTCTCATTGCTTGAAGCATTCTTTATTATTAAATATTGTCTAACGGTACCGTTACTATAGAAAAAACAAAGGTTATTTTGGAACCACTTTTCTGTGATAAACAATTCCTTTGTCACATCTTCACCCTTTTTTCAGAATGTTTATCGTTAACATCTCTTCTTAGTCTTGATATCTAGCCTCATGAATGTTTCAGGAGAATACTTTCCTGATTGCAATGTAAATAGCCTTTGTTGAAAATACTTGCGAAGGACTGACTGTGAAAGCTGCTCTACTTATAGTTTCTTCCATCAGTTTTACAAACAATGTCATTCATGCAGAAACGTGAAAACATTAAGTAGATAAAGGCAGGAAGCTGAATTTTGGAAAATGATCTTTTAGATCAAAATATGACTATGGAGAAGGTTTCATTTTTAAAGCAAGGAGTAGATTTACGGTGAAGTCTAAGTGTCCCTGAATTTAATATACCTTGGAATAGCTGGTATTTTATGGGACCTTTCAGACCATTTTTCATGGGGAACTACAAGTACGCAGGTATTAAAATAACCTTCAGCTAACCACTGATACTTGACAATTACTCTTTCTTGCTCCAGAGCTCATGACAACTTGCAAAAGATAAAGCTGGTAGCCCCCATGAACTACTTGACAAAGTTTAGTACCAGGTTTCCAGGAAACAAGCAGCAAGTACTTTATTGGGAGGAAAAGAGTTGCACAACTTTGTCAGTGATTGTGTGCTGTACTTACCAGTTCTAGTACTCTATCTGGTTCTCATTCTTGCTGTCTTTTGAACAGCTTTGTTTCCTAACCGCCTAGGTGCTTGGAAAAATGAGAAGTAAGTGAAGATAAGATTTGAAAATTCTAGTGATATGATACCCATGTCCGTAAGCAACAGCTTTATTTATCAGCTTTAGCATTGCAATTTCTAGTAAAATAAGTTGCTGCAAATGAGACTTACTGCTTCAGGAAACAAAAGACAGGACTATGCAGCACTTTAAAGACTAACAAGATGGTTTATTAGGTGATGAGCTTTCGTGGGCCAGACCCACTTAGCTCATCACCTAATAAACCATCTTGTTAAGTCTTTAAAGTGCTGCATAGTCCTGTCTTTAGCCTGGTCTAGCTGAAACAAACACGGCAACATCTCTATTACTATGCTTCAGGAAAAACACAATCATTTTGGCCTTCATCAGCCTTTAGAAGACTGCACTCTTTATCATAGGATACACTTACACATCTTCTCTGATATATGGTTAATACTGTCCAACTTCAGCAATGCCCATTATGAATTATTGCATTTGAAGTCACATTTTCAGAATTCCTTTGTCTGTATAAAAACCGGAAGCTTCTTTGCATCTTCATAAGAAATGAGAATTGAAGGAAGTTTAAGAAGAAAATGCCGTTGATTCCGTTGGCATTACACAGGCATATGTCTGAGCACCTCAGTTAGTTTCAAGGAACGCTGATATCGCCAGTGGGGAATTGCACATTTGGTACCATTAACATTTAAGGGGCGGTCGCTTTGCATATTTGCGTTTCTTAGGGGAAAATAGAGTGGGATACACTTGTTTTCTGAAGCTGATTAGTTTAAAATGTTTGACAGTAGTGTTATTTTGCGTATTATACTGAAAATAGCATATGGTAAATTTTGTTTGACACTAGAACATCAAAGGATCATCCAGAATAATAATGAGTTTGAACCTCCACTCCCCACCCCTCTTTTCCCCTCCCCTCCCCCTGCATACACATACACGTGTGTGTGCCCTGATTTCTGTTGGTAATATCTCTTTTATCACTGTATCATCTTAGCGATATGGAGCAATGCCAGGGCCGCCAAAATGAGATGTTGCACTGCATCTTCATGTTGTGCAGCGAAGGACATTGCTTTTTGCATTGCAATTCATTCTCTCTCAGATCTTGTGTACTGGATGGGTACGCCGCAATCGGATGCTGTGATTGCTGTTCTGTTTGACAAGCTACTGAGAGCTCTATTACTAGTCCCCTTCAAGTCCATGGAATTTCTGTAAAACATGTGTAACTAGTCCCCTTCACGTCCATGGGATTTCTACTCACCATGTGTAAACGTATAGTAATCTAGTCCCATGTGTTTGACTTTTGGGAGCTAACATCTATGAAGGGCTTGGAGCCCAGATATACCAATAGCACTTCATCCAGGGAAGAACAGAGAAAAGCAAACTTCTGTGAATAACTTTAATTGAGCAAGAACAAAATGTATGTCTGATGTGCTGGGAAGCAGAAATGAGTGCACTAAAATTTAAATTGCTTGTGGTTTGCTTGAGAAATTAGCTGCTTAACCAGAAAATAGTAAAAAGGTAATTTGCACGGAAACAGATGGAATCTAAGTACTTATTAGACTATGCAGTATACAGACAAAGACGCTGTCTATATTAATATTTAGCACCTTCTTTTGAAGTATTATCCCCAATACATGTGGCATGAGCTCAGATTTGCCATTGATAGAAGCAGGTAGAGAGCTCTGTCAGACTGTGTTCCGCTGATGCCAGTCTGATGTTGCCTTTCAGAAGCCGCCACTGATTTGGCGCGACATTTCTGGGGGTTCTCGGTGACAGGACACCTTCCGCTTCTCAGGCGCAGAACAACCAGGTGTTCCCAACAGCAGCTGAAGCCCAGGGGAGCTGTGTGTTGCTTTGTGCCTCTATGGAATTGTCTCCTTAGTAGTGTTATATGGAGCTCCTGAAGTTAGTGGCAACTTTGGACATATTAGTCATAGCCATTTAGGCTACGTCTCCACTGCAGTTAAGCACCCTACTGTTGAGCCAGGTGACTTGGGCTCAGGCTAAGGGGCTGTTTAATTGCAGTGCAGGTATCCAGGTGTAGGCAGGAGCCCCAACGCTGGGATCCTCCCTTCCACCGATGAGGTCTTGCAAAGCCTGCATGTCTACACTACAATTTACCAGCTCTTTAGCACAAGCCCCTTAGCCTATCTTCGCTAATATGGGCCCAGCTGCAGGTTTTTAAGTGCAATATAGATGTACCCACAGGGTCATTGGAGGAGCCGATGAGAATTTGAGAGCTCCTGGTTCCCGGTCCCATGTTCATTCCACTTGTCCATGCTGTCTGGGTATTCAAAAATCATGACATTGTGCTTTTTGCTGACAGAGAACCAGTAGCTATAACTCACTAGACTTTCTTGAGGTCCTTTCTCAGGGAAATTTCCCTTGAGTCAGAGTGTTGATTTATTTGGCTTAGCCCAGAGAATAATGAGCACAGGGTAAAAAATTCCCTGAAGCTTTAAAGCCTGTTCAGAAAATCCAGAAAACATTTTTTAATCCAATCAGAGCCTCAGTGCTCTTGCCTGGATGGTCGTGCCTGTAAACAAAGTCCTGGTGAAAGTTTCTGACACCAGTTCTCTAAACAAATTGGCATTCTAACAGAGCTGGGTACTTTGAAAAGGCCCCCTAGAGTAAACTACCCTTTCTCACTTCAGTCAGTGGGCTTGGTATGGCACAACTAGATTGGCGTTGGAGGAATTGGAACCCACCCCCCCATGGGCAGGCCAGTGACAACCCCCAACATCTACGTGATTGGTGTGGAAAGGAGGTACCTACCCCTGCATAATGGGCTATGTGCATTAGATTTGCATTATTATGGACCCCCAACCCTAAATTTGACCTCTGTGCTGGCGCAGACAGAGCTGGTATGGATCACAGATGCTGTAAGTCGGGTGAGAGGCGGTATTAGCAATAAGGCTATGTCTAGACTACACAATTTTTTCAAAAAAAGTAGCCTTTTTTGAAAAAACTTCACCTGCATCTAGACTGCTGCTGCGTTCTTTTGAAATTAGATTGAAAGAACATGGCCTTTTTTTGACAGCGGTGAACCTCATTTTACGAGGAAGAATGCCTTTTTTTCAAAAGAGCTCTTCCGAAAAAAGGCGTTCTTGAACGCAAACAGGGCTTTTTCAAAAGAGAGCGTCCAGATTGCTTGGGTGCTCTTTCGAAAAAGCGGATTGCTTTTTTGGAAGTTTTGTGGCTGTCTAGACAATCTCTTTCGAAAGAGGCTTGTAGTCTAGACGTAACCTGAGTGTGCTTTTGTAGCTGCCCACATCCAGTACCGTGCAACCACAGTGGTTCCAGTTAGATGGGTACTGAGTAGTGAACAAACTGTGTTTAAAACAAAGCTAGAACAATTGGGGGCCTTCTACACTTTGGACTCCTTGCTCCAAAAATGTGTGCGCGCTGTTAAATGGCAGGCCTAACGCACTCTCCTTTAACTTGCCCTCTGTCTCCTCACTTGAGATGACCGTCCTAAGGATTATTTTCGTTCCCATTTTTCATAATTATTTCAAATATGAAATCTCGGCCCCTCACAGGGTTTCTGCCTGGCTGAGAGCCATCCCATCAGGCTGATTTCGCATGGAGGCTTCAGCATGGAAGCCAGACTCACGCTCTGCTCCGAGAGTGCTCATTGGTGGGTAGCAGCCGCCACCGCCACTGCCTCTCAGACAGGGGGGAATTTAATGGGACAGCAGCAGTAATTCATTGAGTTTGGAAGTACTTCGTTACTAGAGTCTAAATATCTTGCAATCTGCTCCCCGCAGGGTGTAATATTGTATCAAATATATATACGGTATAATGAGTTGTCTGTAGCTACTCGCTGCCCTGCATGGTGCTAGATGGGCTGTGAAGTGCATTAATGCTGCAGAAATAGATAGCACTCCAGCAAAGTCGAAAGAGAGAGAGAGAGAGAGAGAGAGAGAGAGATTGAGATTTACTATGCAGATCCTGCCATTCAGCCACAAGCACAAAAACCTGCCATGGTGTTGACAGAGGTACCTCAGACATAAAAGCGCATTATACATGGGCACTCGTACTGTGTGCCAGTCAGAACTGAGTGAGGATTTTTGATAAATGGTTTATTTTCCAAAAAAAGTGTCAGTTTGACAGAAATTTGCCAAATACTTTTGTCCAAAACGATGTCGAAGGTTTCCCTTGCAGTTGTTTCCCCAGCGCTCAGGGCTTTCCCCTGGAATGTGGGAGACCCGCCTTGAATTCTCCACTCTCCTGGAAGTGGAGTCCCCCACTCAGTTATGGGGTCTTCCTTGGCAGGCCCCTCAGGCTACGTCTACACTACAGGGTTTTTGTGCAATAACCCGCGGAGCGTCCACACCTCAAGCACGTTTTTGCATAAGAACATTTACAGTGAATCTACAGAACAGAGGGGTTTTTGTGGTATAGGTATTCCTCTTTCTATGAGGAATAACTCCTTTTTGCTCAAGAGCTCTTGTGCAAAAAGGTGTGTGTGTACGGGAAACAGGGTTTTATTTGTGCAAAAGCGGCACAAAAAAGAAGCACAGGTGCCCTGGTGGCCATTCTGTGAATGGCAATCAGAGCTTTCTTGCAAGAGAGAGTCCATACAGTCCATCACTTTTCCAATGTGCTTTTGTAGCGTGCACGCGCTCTTGTGCAAGAAGTTTTTGCGGAAGATCTCTTCCGCCAGAAGCTTCTTGTGCAAGAAGCCTGCAGTGTAGATGTAGCCTCAGTTTCTGCTGTTGAAGCTGTTCCACTCTTTATAAACTAGCCAATAACCCGTCATACAACGGGATTTTTCGGGACTCTCCTCCATGTCCATCTCTCTCTCTCTCTCTCCTCCTCCTCCTCCTCCTCCTCCTGCCTCCCCCCTCTCTCTCTCAGCTCTCCTCCACCTCCTGCCTCTCTCTCCGTCTCTGTTTCTCTTCTCCCCCTCCTGCCTCTCACTCTCCCTTTCTCTTCTCCTCCCCCTCCTGCCTCTCATTCGGGGGGCCGCGGCTCCCCATGCAGGGGCATGCAGCGCAAGCGGCTGTTTGGGCTCCACGCTCTTCATGCAGCACAGGGAGCACAGAGCCTAAACGGCCGCTTGCGCCACTTGCTCCCCCACGGTGGCCAGGCAGAGCAGCACAGAACTCAGCCGAGCGCCACGGCGGGAGGCAAAAGCGCCCCTCAGAGGCGAGTCTGTAACGCTACAGCATTACAGACTCTCAGACATTGGGCTACTATATATATGATAGTTAAACTATCATTGGAATAAGGACTCAAATCTGAGTGCCTACCTTCTAGGTGAGTGCCCATCTACCATGCTTATAGAGACATTCCCATTCTTTGTCCCTGACTTGTGCTTGTCGCCATAAATGTCTGTGGGTTACAGTTAGGAGGAGTAATGTTTTATTTGACCCTAAACCTATTTTTTCTCAGATCCCCAAAACATTTTGCTATTTTTGGATTTGTGTGAACCTGAACGGGTTTTTTAAATTCATGTATTTTTCAGAACTGCCAGAGACTTAAAAAAAAAAGTTGTTCTTCCAGTTCTAGTGCCAATAAGCTAAGGTGAGTGCAGTGTAAATTGGCATATTTAAATGGGTCAGATTCTGCTCTGTTACATCAGTGTAAATGGAAAGTGATGCTATGAACTTCAGGGCACTCACTGGCAATCTAATACAGGTTGAAATTCTCTAGTCTGGCATTCTCTGGTACAGTAACATCCGTGGTCCGGCATGATTTTAGTTAGCCAGATGTCCACTTCTCATGGGTGTGGCCAGACTTTCCACAATCCCATAAAGTTTGTTTACAGCCACCAGTCCTGGTTTTCAGTGTTTGCGCTGGTCTTTAGCTCGAATTTACCACTAAATGTCTTTTAAGAGCCCAGTAAGTAGTGGAAGTGTTGGTAATGCTGCTAGACAATACTGACCTCCCATGGTTCCACAAATTCTCTCGTTTGGCACTGGTTAGGTGCTGATGGTGCTGGACTAGGAACGTTCAACCTGTAGCGGAAAGGCTCCCATGGTTTCAACAAGAGGGGATAGTTCTCTTGGAATATCCAAGCACTTTTCAAGTAAATTCAGAAGAGGGGTTGCTGAGGGAACCAGAGGGAGGGAAGACTGCAGAGATGTTCCTCTTGACTGCTGGATTTCATAGCATTCCAATCTCCATAGCAATATACAAGGCAACTCTCCCTATACAATTGCCAAGGTACTTATATTTATCAGGCTTTTATTTATTTCCTTTAGGAAGTGTGACTGAAAGACTTTTCCTTTCTCTTCAGGGCTTCGTTCTGCCACCTTCATTTCTTACGAGCAATCTCTTACTCATTAAGTAGCTTCACTCAACTACTCAACTCAGTGGGACTACCAAGGTGCTATTGAGCATCACTAAGGGGGAGAGAATCTTGCCCTTAAATGTCCAATCCCAGAGTGTAGGAGGGAAACTTGGCACCAGAGTTTTTGAGGTGAAACCATAGCCCTGCCCATATGTTGACATTCAGATACAAAACCAGATGCTGCAGTTCAGCTCGGTGTGACTGATCACTTTTTAAATGAATACGGTTGCAACAGGGATGCCAACAGGATGCAAGCAACAGTACTGCTATTTGCAGAGCAGCAAGTTTGGCTGACTGGCGTAATGAGGTGAATGTGAACAAGAGAACGCAACCTGACTGGCACCCATCTATCAGTGTTGTGCATCCAAAGAGACACAGTGTCAATGGTGTTGGAAATTTGTATTCACAAATAGATAAAAAGGCCTGATTTAGTCCTGGCCAATGCCCCATGTCCTCTTAGTTGATGTCCTCCACCATACAAAGGAAAAGGATGATTTGAGTAGTACTAGTTTGTTTATAATGGCTGTGGCGTAGCTATTTGCAGCCTGTTTTCTATGCACGTTACAATGTTGGAGAGACACGGGTCTTTGCCTTCAATTTTTTGCTTACAGAAATGCCCAAAAGACGATCCCTGGGGTTAGCTACAGGTCTCAAACAGAGCTCACTGAACTATTCATTTCATTTTATTTTTCCTGTTCACAAAACTGTCTCTGCAGCTGCTGATGGTTTTTGGAAATGTGTGCATTATCCCAGGTATTTAAACGAGTAGACTTAAAGGACATATATTTTGAGATTTAGGTTCCACATGAACTGTTTGTAGCAAGTGCTCCATCAATTGGCTGTTCAGGCCTTGTGATTGGTCACTTGCTCCGTAACATGGAATAGTTTATTTTCCTGGCTGGCTGTCCTGCCCTTTAAACCACTCAAAATATATATCTGGAAATGCACTGCTTCGGAACATCCATAGAAATGAATCAGCATATTCAAATATTCATGAACACTGAGCAATACAAGGGTGTGAACATGTGGAATAGAAAGCAACTTGCTAATTTGTTTATAGGTTTTAATAAAAAATGTTTTAGAGCTAATTAAAATGTCTAGATATCTACACCTGGGGCCACATCTATACTTGCCATGCCCGAGATCGATCTTCTGGCTTTCAATTTAGCAGGTCTAGTAAGGACCCGCTAAATTGAACGCTGAGGGTGCTCTGGGTCAGCACCAGTACTCCTCAGTTTGCAAGGAGTAAGGGAAGTCAACATTTGCTCCCATCGACCTTCCACTTTGGAGATGGCACCAGTCGGCTTCAGGTACATCTACTCCAGCTACATTATTTATGTAGCTGGAGTTATGTATTTTAAGCCAGCCTTCTAGATCTAGTATAGACTTGCCCTGAATGGGCTTGTGAGTTCTGGCTGTCAACACAAAGGACTGTGAACAAAATTTCTGCTTTCCCCACCCTGTCTCCCAGAGTAAGCTTTTTCATCTCCATGTCCCACTTGATTCCTGTGTAAAATGGGGATAATTGTTTTGTACCTGATTCTTCGATGCACTGTGATGCTTAATTTTGTTCAGGACATACTTTTGAGAGCCTTCAATGAAAGGCACAAAATTATTAAACTCTAAAACTATAGAAGTCAGTAGCATGGAGACTACACATGTAATATAAATCTTTCCCTACGCTAGTGACAGAACATGTACATGATCGACTAATTATTTATCCTTTGTAGCGACCAGACATGCAGGTGTCTGATTTCTGGGCACCATATATGAAACACAAGGCTACAGACTTAAATTCTTTTCTACTCCTCACTGTATTTGTATTCATTTTGGAATGCAATAATTAGCAATAGAGAATACCTTCCTACTGATTGCATCTACCTCAACGGCACTATGGAGTAATTTAAGAGTGCTTGGTCCTGTACAAGTAAATACAGAGAGACAGACCTAAATGCTCAGCTGGTGAAAACTAATGTAGCTGCTAATACATGGCCTCTGACCTTCAGATATTAAACCAATACAACTCTAAACAAATAAAGTCTTTTACATACATTTTAGCTGCCCCAAAGGGATGTGAAGAAGAGGAAAAACGGGATGGGGAGAAAGAATACGCCCCTCTTTTGTTAGCAGCTCAGTTGAGGTCTGAGGAGAGGGCACTACAAATATAACAGTGCAAATAACAGGTAGTCTGTAGTGGCTTCAGCCCAAGCCATACAAGGCTTATCATTTCTCTTGCAATCCCCTTTAAAGATGTATCCTTTCTGGTCAGTCCCTATCTTCCACTGTGGCATAAATTGAGGGCACGTTTTTTACAAAAAGACTGAAATTCTGTGTTTACTTTAAAGTGCATTTTCAATATCTTCCCATTCCACATGGACTGGCTGGAATTGATTTCACTCACTGCCATGGTGCTACCATCCCATTCTTCTTCCACATCAGGGTGAAAGTTAATTTTTACTCTGGCAGGCAGCCTACTCAATTGAAAAAAGCAGCTGGTGTATACATAAACATCCTAGACAGGAAGGAGAGCAAGAAGATAAATCAGTCTGATAGGAATGTGATCGACTTCTTTACTCTTTTGATGAGAGAGACGTTTCCTCCTTAAGCATTGTCTGGGCATATTCTTCACAGCAGGTGACGGTCTCTAGTACATAAGGAGGGGAAAGACATAAATGGGGCTAAACTGCTTCAAATATCACAGGGGAGATCGAAGGGGAAGTGCATTTAAATCAGAGGTGGGGAACCTAAGGCCTGGGGCCAGATGCGGCCCCTGGCTTGCCTGGATCTGGCCCCCGAAGGTTGGGACTCCCTCCTAGCATTGGGGAGCTAGCGCTGGTGCTCTAGCCCCTCCCCCTCCCCCTTCCCCCCAGCCATCTCCGCCGTGGGGCTGGAGCACACAAAATCTACTAGCCTGGGCTCCCCAAGGCTCTGGTGTGTGTGTGGAATGTGGGGAGCGTCTTTCTGCTTCTCAGTCGAAGGTCACATCAGTGAGGGTGGGGTTTTTTTTTCCTTTTTGCTTCTCACTTGTGTGCTGCCCCCAAATGATTTTTTTCCCCATGGTCAGCAGCCCTTGACCCAAAAAGGTTCCCCACCCCTGGTTTAAATGGAAGATGAAATGCAGTCGATGAGACAGAGCCAAACAGACCCTTGGCAGTACAAAGGGATAGGCAAACATATAACAGGAAGCAGAAATGCCCAGTTTTCCAAAGGGTAACACGTGCAAACCTTTGGCACTTGAAAATGCACGTGCGCTGTGGTTGGCATGCTAAGATCATGCCCACTCATAGCTCAGTCGTGCCCATTTGTGTGGAAACTTAACTCACCAATTGTTGGTCTCCAGAGTGCTACCTTCATAGCAAGGTATCTAGGGTTGCCAGGTGTCCGGTATTGAACAGGACAGTCCGGTATTTTCTCCTCCTATCCGGTAAAAAAAATTCAGAAAATACCGGACACCTAAAATGTCCTAAAATGTCCGGTATTTTCTGATTTTTTTTTAACTGGACAGGAAATCTCAGGTGCTTACTGGGTTCCGCAGGAGAGCTGTCCAGCCCGGCGAAGGGAGGCAAGATGGCAGGTGGCCGCTGGCAGCCTGTTAGGGCCAAAAAGCCTCAAAAGCAAAGCGTTTCTTAAAGGGGCCACGCTTTTTTTTTTTTTTAATTAACAACTCTTGAGGTCCTTTTTTTCTTCTTTTTTTTTTTCTAGTATTTTTTCAGAAACCATCTGGCAACCCTAAAGGTATCATGTCAAAATATTGGCATTTTTCTTCCAACAGGCCACTAGGGATTATTTCTGACTTTGATCCAAACTAGGATCAGCACTCCTCTAAGCTAGGTGCTGTGCATGCACATGGAGAGACTTCATGCTCTAAAGAGTTGACCTTCAAAACAGACAAAACAAGCAAATACAGAAAAGTAGCATTATTCTCCCCAGAGAGGGGAACAGTGACACAGAGATTAGATAAATTGCCCAGAGTCATGCAGAAAGTCGGTGGCAGAATCAGAAATCAAGCCCATGTTCTCTTTGAGCATTTGTCCAGTACCTTAATTGCAATGCCAGACTTAATTGCTTGCATGTAAGCTTCCAAAGATTTTGGACATGTAAACAGTAGTGGAATTCATCGTGTCCGAGCATGAAAGTATTTGCACATGTATCCCATAACCCAGGGTTTTTTTCTTTTGTCTGTAGCTTGCAGTCAGCAAGAACATTTTATTATGGCCTGAGAATGTGCCCTGGATACAGGTTCCAGAGATGATGTGCTTGTTTCTTCACTTTGATTCAACAGCTCAGTTCCTGTTCCCTGGTATTAAATTAGTCATGCCATCCTTGGAAATGAGCTGAGCCCTTGTGTTTGTAAGGTTTCAGAAGTGTAGCTTCATCCTCTCAAAGGACAAAGAAATGGGCATTTCAGAGAGTTCAAGGAGCAGTTCAATAAATGTTTAACTCAGTGATGGGTTATTTACTTTTAGGAAAACTAGTTAGTTAAACAGAAATTAAAAGGCACAGTGACGAGAACCAAACCCCTGCAAGCTGCATGGAAACTTTTTAAAGACACCATAATAGAGGCCCAATTTAAATGTATACCCCAAATTAAAAAACATAGCAAGAGACCTAAAAAAGTGTCACCGTGGCTTAACCACCATGTAAAAGAAGCAGTGAGGGACAAAAAGGCATCTTTTAAGAAGTGGAAGTCCAATCCTAGTGAGATAAATAGAAAGGAACATAAACACTGTCAAATCAAGTGTAAAAATGTAATAAGAAAAGCAAAAAAAGATTTTGAGGAACAGCTAGCCAAAAACTCAAAAAGAAATAACAAAATGTTTTTTAAGTACATTAGAAGCAGGGAGCCTGCTAAAAAAACCTGTGGGTCCCCTAGACGATCGAACTATAAAAGGCGCAATCAAGGACGATAAAGCCATAGCGGAGAAACTAAATGATTTCTTTGCTTCAGTCTTCACGGCTGAGGACGTTGGGGAGATTCCCAAATCTGCACCGTCCTTTGTGGGTGATGAATCTGAGGAACTGTCCCGGATTGAAGTGTCATTAGAGGAGGTTTTGGAACAAATAGAAAAACTTCATGTTAACAAATCTCCGGGACCGGATGGCATTCATCCAAGGGTTCTAAAAGAACTCAAATGGGAAATTGCTGAACTATTATCTGTGGTTTGTAACCTATCCCTTAAATCGGCTTCCGTACCTAATGACTGGAAGGTAGCCAATGTGACACCAATATTTAAAAAGGGCTCTAGAGGCGATCCGGGCAATTACAGACCGGTAAGTCTAACTTCAGTACCGGGCAAATTAGTCGAAACAATAGTAAAGAATAAAATTGCGAAGCATGTAGAAGAACATAATTTGTTGGACAAATGTCAACATGGTTTCTATAAAGGGAAATCCTGTCTTACTAATCTATTAGAGTTCTTTGAAGGGGTTAACAAACATGCGGACAAGGGGGATCCAGTAGATATAGTATACTTAGATTTTCAGAAAGCCTTTGACAAGGTCCCTCACCAAAGGCTCTTGTGTAAATTACATGGCCATGGGATAAGAGGGAAGGTCCTTTCTTGGATTGAGAACTGGTTAAAAGACAGGAAACAAAGGGTAGGAATAAATGGTAAATTTTCAGAATGGAGAGGGGTAACTAGTGGTGTCCCCCAAGGGTCGGTCCTAGGACCAATCCTGTTCAACTTATTCATAAATGATCTGGAGAAAGGGGTAAGCAGTGAGGTGGTAAAGTTTGCAGATGATATCAAACTGTTTAGGATAGTCAAGACAGAAGCAGACTGTGAGGGACTCCAAGAAGATCTCACCAAACTGAGTGATTGGGCAACAAAATGGCAAATGAAATTTAATGTGGATAAGTGTAAAGTAATGCACATCGGGAAAAATAACCCCAACTGTACGTACAGTATGATGGGGGCTAATTTGGCTACGACAAATCAGGAAAGAGATCTTGGAGTTATCGTGGACAGTTCTCTGAAAACTTCCACACAGTGTGCAGCGGCGGTCAAAAAGGCAAATAGGATGCTAGGAATTATTAAGAAAGGGATAGAAAATAAGACACAGAATATCTTACTGCCCCTGTATAAAACTATGGTACGCCCACATCTTGAATACTGTGTACAGATGTGGTCTCCTCACCTCAAAAAAGATATTTTGGCCTTGGAAAGGGTTCAGAAAAGGGCAACTAAAATGATTAGGGGTTTGGAACGGGTCCCATATGAGGAGAGGTTAAAGCGACTGGGACTTTTCAGTTTAGAAAAGAGGAAACTGAGGGGGGATATGATAGAGGTATATAAAATCATGAGTGGTGTGGAGAGGGCCGATAAAGAAAAGTTATTTATTAGTTCCCTAAATAGAAGAACTAGAGGACACCAAATGAAATTAATGGGTAGCAGGTTTAAAACTAATAAAAGAAAGTTCTTCTTCACACAGCGTGTAGTCAGCCTGTGGAACTCCTTGCCAGAGGAGGCTGTGAAGGCTAGGACTATAATAGAGTTTAAAGAGAAGCTAGATAATTTCATGGAGGTAAGGTCCATAAAAGGCTATTAGCCAGGGGATAAAATGGTGTCCTTGGCCTCTGTTTGTCAGAGGCTGGAGAGGGATGGCAGGAGACAAATCACTTGATCATTGTCTTCGGTCCACCCTCTCTGGGGCACCTGGTGCTGGCCACTGTCGGCAGACAGGATACTGGGCTGGATGGACCTTTGGATGACCCAGTACGGCCATTCTTATGTTCTTATGTAATGTCAAAAAATTGTGCATCACAACAGCCCCCTAGGAAGTACTTCACTTGCAAATTAAACCACTCTTTATCACCTTCCTCATTGACTTTCCTCATAGGAAGGGGACCTGGCTTGAGTATTTTCCTGTAGTGTGGCTTTACGTTGGCATGCATGCAGGTGGACTGCTGAAATGTTCGCTGAAATGCAAAGCGGCTGCTGTGATGGTTTGTAGGAATAAATTACACCAGTCCCTGTGCAAGTTCCAAAGGCTTGATTTTTAGCATGGGCCTCCCACTAGATGCTGCTCTGCGCTAGTTTTGTCATAGTTTGTTTTATGATCTGGGACTGATCATAAAACAATTAATAGAGTTATTACAGCCGACCAGTTTTTTCATCCAAACTTTGCTATGAGAAAATGGCTTTTGATTGAACCAGTTTTTGGGGAGAGTTTTTTCTTAACTCAAATTTCAATTTACGTGGAGTTTTTTTGTGAGTATACTCCAATTTCAAACCGCTGGAAGGGTTAACATTGTTAGCTCTTTCTCTGCTTTTAACTGCAGTGTAATTAAACTAGATCACTGTTCATGCACTTTGAAGATGAGAGAAGCAGCATACGCGGAGGAAGAGGACGACAAATGCTATTTGCCTTTCCTTACAGTTGTATATTGCTGGTTTTAGGCCTACAGTTGTTTCTGTGCCATTCTGATTGACATGAAGGGGCCAAAATGCCAATGAGGCCCAAAGCTCCTGTCTCGGTGCTCATGGTTTCTGAGTCACTGTGGTTAATGCAGGGAGGGCAGGCATGGCTGGAGTTTTGCTGTGCTCTGTCTATCCTTGGCTGCCACACTGGCCTTGGAGAAGGGGGTTATTGAAAATCATGTGTAAGGAGCCCTAAGGCTACTTGAATTTGCCCTGGGTGCCTGGCCGTCATTTGCTCTGCACAGACTTGGGGAGGCACCAGAGGTGCCGGAAGCATGCACAAGCCCTCCATTTCTGCTCTGGTAGAACTGAGCAGGAGCTTCAGAGACCATGAAGGGGTGTGGTTTGGAGCCAAGAGGAACTGACCCTGACAGATCACAACTCCCAGGGGGAACTCTGGTGAAGCCAGGAAGTCTTGTCCTGGTTTGTCTTCAAATAGGAAACTTTTTTATTTAAACCATTGACTTCCAAACCTCTTTCCAACCTAGGGTTACCAGGTAGCTTCAGAAAAAATACTGGACACACTTGATCGGGGGGCAGGGAGTGGGGGAGAAGGGACCGGCCGGGAGGGGAGCAGGGCTGGCCAGGAGGAAGGGGAGGATGGGAAGCAGGGCTGTCAGGAGCAGGGGGTCGGGGCAGTGGGGTGGCCGGAGGAGATCGGGGTGGGGAGCAGCGGGAAGTAGGGCTGGTCGGGTGGGGGGGTCAGGGGCAGCGGGGCTGGTCAGGGGAGATCGGGAGGGAGGTCGGGGGGAGCGGGGCTGGCCAGGGGAGATCGGGAGGGAGGTCGGGGGGAGCCGGGCTGGCCAGGGGAGATCGGGAGGAGGAGAACTAGCTGGTGGGAAGCAGGGCTGTCCGGTAGGGGGTTGGGAGGAGTGGGGCTGGCCGGGAAGGGGAGCCAGGGGGAGAGAATCGGCTGGCAGGGAGCGGGACTGACCTGGGCACATGCAGATCCCAGGGCACTGCCTGTCCCGCGCATGGTCCCGGAGAAGCACAAGCGAGTCCAGCTACGGCTCCACAATGCACTTAAACAGCGCTCAGGAGCACAGACAGGGCTTCTCCTCCTCCCCAAGGCATCACTCCTACATCAGACGCAACCAGAGGCTCCAGTGCCAATCATGCCCCACCTCCCAGCCGCTCCCCTCCGCCCCCATCAGGCTTCCATCGGGCACCCAGCCGGAAAACCAGAAAATATTGGACATTGCACATGTCCGGTATTTTCTGAATTTTTTTTACCGGACAGAGGTCCCAAAAACTGGACTGTCCAGTTGAATACCGGACACCTGTCAACCCTATTCCAACCATTACAGTTCAAGTTGAAAGGGTGTTGTTGCTTATGGAGAGTTGATTTCGTGGATAACGTACACACGTGCATTGGTAGAAAATTCTTGCCCTCAGACAATTGAGCTATACATTTGGGATGGTGAGGTCTGAACTGTGTTAAGATGCTTTTGATCTCCCAAAGTCCTTGGCACTGGGTTTGTGGTTTAACTGAGGTTTGTTTTTCTGCAAAGCAGGGGGGAGGGGAACCATCTTTCTTCTGCTTCACTGAGTGCTTTTCCATTAAACACCTGACCCACTTTGCCCAAAGTTGATGCTGCTGTACTTATAATTGCTTCACAGTTCAGTCCTCTGGATTCAAAGGATTTTACTAGTAGTCCAAATTGTCCTTTTTTTCGGCGGGGGGGGGGGGAGGTTTGTCCAGTCCTATGAATTGTTACTATTTTTGGTCAATTCATTCTGTTGTATCCTGTGGTGAAGTAGAAAAAATGAACTGAACAAATAGATTGGCAAAACCAGACTTTTTAGCCTGATTCTAAATATCTTCAGAAGTCTCCCCCCCACCCTATTCATGATTCTATTACTAGTGAGTAGTAATAGACACTACTCACGTTATAGAAAATACACACATTATGCAACATACAAATCCAAAGAAGGGGGATAGATATTCCAAGACACTATGATGCTCATTATTCTTCACTTGTTCACATAGCTCTCACAGAAGTGATGCTTTACAGAATACACTTTCTAATTCAGTTAGCCTTGCCCCTATGTAAGAAGGACTCTGGTGGAGTACATGAGTTCAAGGTTACAGAACCTGTCGAGGCCAGAAAGGTAACCATGACCATTAGTAAACAATTGTTTTAATTTTGTTACTAGAAAATTTTCAAAAAACATGTTTCCAATAAACATGTTGTTAAAAAGTCCATTGCTGAAAGTGACAGTATTTGAAGGAAAAAATTAGAATTAGAAAATTTTTGTCACCCAAGTCTTCACTGTTTTTCTAGTATTTCTTTCCCTCCTGATGTTTCTTGCATGAAGCCCTCAAGTGTTAGATGATGGCACAAACATTCTTTGTTTTGATAATGTAGTTGTTACCAGATCTAGTAACAATCACAATCCATGTGGGATCAGGAACATGCCTAAGGATTTGTCTCCACGATGCAGTGGATCGACTTTGCAGCGATTGATCCACTCGCCATCAATTTATCATGCCTGCTTTAGACATGATTAATTGATCTCCAAGTGCCCTCCCATTGACTCCGGTACTCCACAGAGATGAGAAGAGTAGCTGGTGTTGACAGGAGAGCAGCATATACCAACCTTACAATGATAAGTCTGTCTACTTCAGCTATGCTATTTGTGTAGCTAAAGTCATGTAGATTAGATCAATGTCGGGGTTAGTGTAAACAAGCCTAAAAGAGCAGGCAGCTAGTTTGATGCAATGTTACAAAAGTTTCCTAAGCTAAATGTAGG
This sequence comes from Pelochelys cantorii, assembly GCA_032595735.1. Lineage (NCBI taxonomy): Eukaryota > Metazoa > Chordata > Testudines > Trionychidae > Pelochelys > Pelochelys cantorii. Next base: position 37,605,922 of record CM064340.1, read on the forward strand.
TGCAGATCCCAAAGTAGGGTGATCTTGGTTGAACCACAGGACTGGAATTCCAGAGACCTGGATTCTCTTCTTGGCTCTGCCACAGGTTTCCTGTCTGAGCTTGGTCACATCATTTATCTCTGTGCATTAGCTCCTCTCGCCATAAAACATGCCTAGCCCCTCACAGGGCTCTTGGGAAGCTACTTTAATGCAAAGTGATTCCAGCTCTTGAGAGGGCAGGTGCTGTGCCTTGCAACTGGAATCTCTCTTCAAAAGATAATTAGAACTGGGTTATTTTAAAAGTCTTTTGTGTGGACACCGTGCTTTGTTTAACCGTGTGGAATAGGTAGCCTCAGCATGTTCTCTATCCCCATCCCATCCTGAGGTTCCTCTTACCAAATCCCAACACCTCTTCTGATTCTCTTACCCTGCTCCCTTCCCAAGGGGAACTGAAGATACTCCCTAAGGAATGGGGGGGAGGGGAGCAATATCCTTGCACTCGAATGCAGGCCCAAGAGAGGAGAAGCTGAGGAGAATGGAGAATACAATAAATGCCGGAGCTTTTGCAACTATAACAGTCCCACCTGGCAACTTCTATTGGCTGAAGCTTGAACTGAAACCATTTTCTTCTGTCCTGTTTTCCCAGGACAAACTGATCTGTAATACAGCACAGAAACCAATTGCTGTTGGCCAAATTATTTGGTGGGGAATCAGCTGCTTGTCCTTGAGAGCTGGTCCTTCCGCCCATCTTCCAGCCATTTCGATAGCACTCCCAGCAGCCGTTTGCACTTTTTGCTTTTTTAATTTCAAAAGCTGCATTTTGGGCTCATCTGTTTAAAACTCCCAGCTGAGCTTTTTCAATACAAAATGAAAAGGCTGAAAGCTGCTGCCACCAGCGCTGAGAGCTGCCAACGGCCCCAGAAATAATGGACGCATGGGGAAAAAAGAGAGGAGACAAATGAGAGAGGAGTTTCACAGCCAGCACTTGCTCAATGTCAGACAGCACAACGTTTGGATGCAGAAATTAGAAAAGAACATGCTGTGGGGTTCAGCACTGAGCCACACATTTAAAACCATTAATACCCTTCTCCTCTTTGTTCTTTATCCCTCGGTCTAATTTTGCTGCTCATGGTGAGCAGGCATGGAGACCTCTCATTGTTAGTAAGGGCAGAAGAAAGTTCCCTTCCTTTGCAACATATTCACAAAGCCTGATCCAAAGCCCACAAAAGCCAGAGAGACCCTTTCTGCTGACTTCAGCAGGTGTCAGGTATCGGGTCCAATGTGCTAACAATATTGCCTTCTCACCCCGCTGCCATTGCCTCTTCACAGTAATCATACTTCCTGGGCAAACCACTGATGAGTCCTCACGAATGTGAGGAAGAATGGTCCGGTAGTTAGAGCACCAGGTTGGAATTCAGAAACCATGTGTCCAATTATCTGCTCTGGCACCGATGCCCTGTGTGACCTTGGTCAATTCACTTAGTCTCCCAATTCTTCATCTGTAAAATGGTAACACTAGCACTTCCTTTCCTGACAGGGAGGATGAACAAACTGAAGATCGTGAGGATTTCAGATGTCTTGGTGATGGGGAGCCAAATAATTGTCGAAACAGAACTTTGAAGTAGCTCAGCATCCTTTCCGTTGTATGGTAGAATAACCTGACATCATCCCACACTTCCACTGTCTTAGTGGGGATGATGGGCCACTCTGGGAGCACTGAGACTTGTAAGAAAAAAAATCAAAATCTAAAGGAGAAGAAGAAATGTGTTTTTAGGATACTTACAGTGGTTATTTATACATTTTCTAGTTACATAATGGCATGTTGGCATTCCCTGTGCTACGTATTAGTAAATATAATGGAAGACCTTTGGTGTCACAGCTAACTTCAATGTGACTTTTTTTTTTGGATGTGGATAGGATGTAACATTTTCAAAAGTTCTTAAGGGCCATTTTCCAAAGTCGCTGAAGCCTTGAGCCCATGTCTCATTGAAAGCCCACAGAACTTAGGTGCCAAAGTCATCTAGAGGGTTGGGGACACAATATCCATGGGAAATATTGTGTGCGTGGAAATGCAGCACTGAATTCTTTGGGGGCCTGTCAGCATACGGGCCAAATGCCTCACAGATGCTCTGTGGAGAAAGCCCTGGCATGTGGAAAGGAAGACAACGAGGCAGCTGCCACTGGGTTTGCCTGCTGTGTATCCCACTTTGGAGAGGAACCGTGAATAATGCACCTGACCCCTCACATCACCTTCCATAGCCAGCCAGAAGCCAGCTTCTTGGGTTGGCTATGCCTGAGGCATGGGCCCTATCCTGGAAGGGAAGATTTGGGCATCTTCTACGCTGTGCGCTAGCCTGTCATTGTCCGTGCAGGACTAACGTATTTTCATTTGCTGTGCTGCCCATTTCAGTGTAATGGGGTTGCTCCTTTGGCTTTGAAGCAAATGTTAGTGCAGAGGATTCCTTCCCTCAGCCCTGCTATGTGTCGTACTATTGTCCTTGAAGAAAAGCCCTCTGTGTTCCTTGAATTCTCAGGATTGGCCCATTGCTAAATCCCTATGCCTGCTCATGGTACTCTGCATAACTTTGTTCCAGCAGAGGTGGAGGTGCCTTTGCACAACACTGCATATGCCCTGTGTGTTGAAACCATATACAAAAAGACTTTGTTGTCTTAAAAATTAACACACTATTGTAGATATCGGCACACCAGCCCTCAGTTAGAAAAGCACGTGTTTATCATAGGTCATAGAAGTAAGCACAAATGCAGCAAAACCAATTACTGTGGAAAATCAAACATCCAAGTGAGAGATGAAGGAAGTCGTATGTGAATGCCTGATTAGAAATCTATTCAACATATAAATTATACACATCTCCTGGAATAACTAGAGCTGTAAAAGAAACACACTGCAGCAGCACTCGATCACGAACAAAACCACAACCCTGCTGCATATCAGACTTGGGACAACTTGTACGCAGACTGTTCTTTGAAAGCGAGAAAACATCTTTGAACTCCCCAATGTGCCATGACTCAGACACAGAAACACACCCGCAAATTAGAAAGGAATTGGAGGGTAAAATGAGTGATTTTGACAGACTCCCCTTGTAAAACAGGACACTGAATTTGCAAGTGGAGTACAATAAAACAGCCACTAATCAAAATCTATCCCCCGCCCAGGCTCCAAGAATAGCTGCTCACTGTCCGCAAAATAAATTAGTTTAGAATTTACACATGAAAAAATTAATAATTTTCCAAGCAGACAAGAAAATATGGACTTGCGTTTCTGCACTCTGGTCTATGGAGAGATGTTAATGAATGTTGCACTGCCACATTCAAATACCCTATGTGGGGGAGAGTAATCGAGAAGATAGAACAAGGGAATGGAAATCAAATGAAATGGATTACGTTCCTTGCTCTGTCCTTAACCTGCTGTACCACCCGGGCTATGTTTTTTCCTCTCCATAAAATGAGGTAGGTAATAATTAACCAGCTCACAGGAGGGGGTGATATTTAAGGATTTAAGTGCTTTGAGATCCTGAGGGGATAGGACTTTAGAAGTAGAAAGTATCATAACTTATAACTGTGTGTATATCGCATTGCCCTATGCATGGTGGAAATTCCTGTCCAAATATAAAACAATTCTGCCCTCAGTTATCAAGGTACTGATCCCACTCAAGTCAATAGAGCCCCACAACCAAGGGCAGAATCCTCTGTAATGGCGGAAACCAGTGAAGTCTGAAGGCAGTTGTGTGTGGCACCTGGCTACTGTTCTCATTTTCTAAGATTTTCTTATATCTCCTGTCATCTAGTCTTGTTTTCCAAATTTCTTCTGCCCTCCTGTCCCCGCCCCCCATCCCAGATGCGGAGCTAGACTGGGGGCATCAGTTTAAGGCCCCGTGGCAGGGTGAGGACAGAGACACTCCATGCCAGGAGCAGCTCCAAGAGGCGTTAGGGTTCATGTTCAGGAGCATAGACTAGAGCAGCCTTTGTGTCTCCCTTTGAACAGGTGCAGTAGGCTCCACGCCGGCCTCGCGATAGTCGAATTCATGGGGACCATGCTGCTACCTTGTTCCTCCCCTTCTTGCTGAAGAGAGCTGCTGTTGGTAAGAGTCTTAACCGGTGCCCACTGTCCCAGCAACTGCTACTCTGTCATGGCCCTGAAAAGGGATTGGGGGGAAGAACTGCTTCATCCCTCTCACCCGTCCATGAACAGCTAGTCATAACAGCCTAACGTTGCCCTTGGTTGTTGTGTCTGTGGGGACTGAATGTGAAACCTCTAGATCTAAACGCATGAGGTTGAACTGTTTGAACTAAGCCCCGGTCTACACTAGACCTGGAAGGTTGGCTTAAGGTTCACAACTCTAGCTAAGTAGGATACATGGTTGGATTAGGTTTACCTTAAACTGCGTTTAACACTGTCCCCACTACAGGAGGCCAATGGGAGCAAACTCTCCCATCGGCTTCCCTGATACTCCTCATGACCATGAGAATTACAGGATCAACCAGAGCTGCCCTCAGTGTTTGATATACGGGTCTATACTAGACCCGCTAAATCGAATGCCAGAAAGTTGATTTCCAACACAGTGAATGAAGACATGCCCTAAGGAACCCGAGCTGTTAATATGGAGAGGGTAGCAGATTCTTAAGCCTCTTAATCTTAATCAAGCCATTGGAGGGGGAGAAGATCACAGCAGTTGTTTATATGTTACAAAAGCATATATGTCAGGCTGGTCTGGTCCCAATACACTAATGGGAATCTAGGGCAGCATGGATGGTCTTTTATAGGGACTGACCTGGTATTATTCATGGGTGCATACAGGAAAAAAAACCCCTAAAGTCTTGATGGCAGCCTCTGAAAAGATTTTTTAACCCCACTATGAATTGGAATGACTCAGAGGGAGAGGGGAACTGGTAGCTTTCTGCAGTACCAGAGTAGTCCATGAATTTTCCTTTAAAAGCAAACTTCAAAAGTTTCAGAATTCAGCATAAACATGATACTAAGCATAGTCTGAATTGCCGCAACCCTCTATGTTACTGGCAGGAGGCAACAAAAATGGAGATAAGCTAGATGCAAGCTCTCCGGCAGCTCTCCTCACTCCACTATTAAAAGTAGCCCGCCTGTCTGTAGAGAGAGTGTTGTTATGACACAGAGATACAGCAATTGGATATTATGTTTGATCTCTCTGGCAGACAGTGAGATTCTCAAATCCCCCCTTCCAGATCCGGACTAAAAGCCTGTTTAACCTTTGTCGCCGTTTAATGACGTCCACACCATCCTGTGATCTGCTCAACCCAGGCAGAGAAGTCTAGGGAGATTTTTTTCTCAGATCATTTTCTTCCCTGGTTAAGATTCTTTTGACAGTAACGATGCTACCTGCAGCCTTCGAGTTAACAGTTGATGGATGGTCACGTGGATACAAGCTAAAGCAGCAAGTTTCTGTATAGCCGGTGACAATCCTCAGCATGTTTTTCCATGTGATTCAGAGGCATCATGCAGGTGGTGGATGGGGCTTCATGCTCCTTCCTCTTTCTTGACAGTCACCCCAAAATGTTTTCCGGCAGCAACCTTGAACTTCTGTGCTGGGCATGCCAGCCCTGCACTGGTGACTCGCTGTGCTACATTCTTTGTCAGCTACAGGGCAGTTCCCCCTACCACATGCTTCAGAGCATGCAGTAAAATCCCCATGGACACTGCAATAATATTCCCATGATGAAAGCACCTTCCTAGCACCATGCACTTACTCCTGGTCTACACGACAGCAGAAGGTTGAATTAAGATATGTAAGTCCAGCTACATTAATTACATAGCTAGAGCTGATGTATCTTAAATTGAGTTTCCATGCCATCCTCACAGCAGCTTCCCAGCAGGTTGCACCCTCTGAATTTAATTTAACAGGTCTTCACTAGACCCACTAAATCAAACCCCGGAAGATCAACCACGACAGTGTCAATCTTCTACATAGTGAAGACATGGCCTCAGTTATTGTCTTTTGTCCTAAAGCAAGAGAGAGACAATCCTTTTAGTTTAATCCTTCATAGTGTCATTATGGATTTCCATATTACTAATCTCTCTTATGAATCGTGCTGCACTCTTGGCTCCATGAAACCCTGTGGCAGTGAGTTCCACAGCTTGATCAAGCCTTGTGTGAAACTGCCTCTGTGTTTCACTTTTAAAATTTCCCACGTGTTAAAAGTTGGTTTCTTGTTTTATTAAGAAAAACTGGCTCTGGCAAGATACTTCTATAACCTGATCACCTGTCAACCCTCTTAATCATGTTCTTTCTTTTCTAAATAGCCCGGTTGTACAATCTCTCCATAGATCATCTTTTCCAGGCCTCTGATCATTTACATTGGCCTTGTTTGGACCTTTTCAATTTTCCTCTGTGACCCTGGTGATATCAGCTATTCTTTTTATCCCTCTGTAAGACTGGTGAGGATGATATATATCTCAAAGAGGTGTTAAGGGCCAATGAATTAATATCTGTATATCATTTTACCGAGTGGCAAAGTGCTAATCCCATAGTGCTAGGCAATGTTCCAGCTAATCTTTTCTATCAAGGTGAGGGGTTTTAACATCCATGTGCAGAATAATTTTATGTACACTGAGGCATGTGTAAATGGGCACCGCCAGTAGAAACAAAACCTAGCTGTGGGTGCTTTGCTAATCAGCTGGGTGGCATCTGAATCTCTCCAGAGTGGCCACACAAGTGGGCAAGGGACATGGGGGCTCCATGCTCCCAGAAGGGAGGGGGGGACTTAGATGGAAGGAGCTGGGCTGGGGGCAGCCAGCTCTCAGAGCCTGCTCCCACGGAGATTTAAAGGGCCAGTTGCTGTGACTTTGTGATCACCAAGCCCCAGGGCAACTGCCCCCTTTGCACGCCCCCGTTAAAAGACCAACCTATGCTAGCTCTGCTCAGACAAATGTGCTAAGAATAGCCGTGTAAGTAGCAGGGTGGTGGCTCAGGCTAGCGTCCCTGCTGTGTACCCCGGGGATCTGGCTGAGCACGTAGTCAGGTGAATAGCCCAAGTTGCCACCTGTGCCATCCTGACCATGCTAGTGCTAGTTCAGGCTGAACTAGTACAAGTATGTCTCTGTGAGCCGGGAATCTCACCTCTCAGCTCAACGGTAGAGCTGCCTACGGGTCCATCCACATGGGTGACAAAAGACCCGTGGCACATCGGCAGTTGGAGAACGTCAGCTGAGTCTGAGATCCTGCTGGGGGGAAGGGCTCTGGGGGTCTAAGCTCCAGCCACACCCATATGTCTACATGGCAATTTTTAGCCCCCCGGCTCAAGTCTCGCAAGCCGGAGTCAGCCAGCTGGGGTTGAGAGATTTGGTGCCCCATGTTGCACTGCAGAGTAGGCTTACCCTAAGAGTCTGCTGCCGACTGACTATGGGGGAAGCTAATTATTAACTCCAGCAGTACAGGCTTTCAGTGCTAAAGGACACACGTTTGATCCCTGCTGATGACAGTGGTGTGCTTTTGCCACTGGGTCACATTGGGTTTCGAGAGCTGAGGGTTGTGGTTTTGTTTTGTTTGCAATTAACTGGTTGCAGTTAATAGTGTGATGCTGATATCTGATCATGCATTGAAAACAGCAAAACCTGACTTTTATGGAGGAGGCATTGTTGGCTAGTGAATAGAGCACCAGGATGGGACTCAATAGACTTAGTTGCAATACTTGGTTCTGCCTCTGGCCTGCTGGTTGACCTGAGGCAAATCACATCACGGGTCTGTGCCTCGGTTTCCCCATTGTAAAATGGGGTGATACTGACCCCCTTTGTAAAACCCTTAGGCTGTGTCTAGACTACATCCCTCTGTCGACAGAAGGATGCAAATCAAGCATTAGTTTATGCCTCATTAGCATAAACATGGCCGCCGCTTTTTTTCAAAACAGCGGGTTTTTTTCAGAAAAAACGGCAATCTAGATGCGGATCTGTCGAAAATAAAGCCTTTTTCAACAGATCCTGTAAACCTCATTTTTCAGGAATACAGGATCTGTCGAAAAAGGCTTTATTTTCAACAGATCTGCATCTAGATTGCCGTTTTTTTCAAAAAAATTCCATTTCAGAAAAAAGTGGCGGCCATGTTTATGCTAATGAAGTGTGGAATATTTAAATCCTGGCTTCATTAGCAATTTCGGCGTGCCTAATCTACATCTTTCTGTCGACAGAGAGGTGTAGTCTAGACACACCCTTAGAGATCTACTGATTAAACATGCTATATATGGGGGCTATTTGTTCTTTTATTACCAGATAATGGTTACTTTCTTTTTGAATTGTTTTAACAGTCAGCTTTTGCAATCCTATTAACTTTTCAGGGAGGGTGAGATGCAGGCGGTACATCAATTTGAGACAGTACTTCATTTTTAATCTATTTCCTCTTAGGCAAGCCAGCAAAAACAAATATAAGCAGAAACAGCATCTTGCATGATTTAGATCCCCATGTTATCACTATAATTCGTATGCGTTTTGTGTTTGTTTACAATGCAAGCTGAAAATACACTCTGCTTTCAGATCATTTGTTCTCTCAACTATATTAAAGTGTAATTACTTTCTTCTAACCCTAGGAAAAAAAACCACAGTATTTCAGAACTAGCGTTCTTTGTAAAGCCAGTCACTCACTTCATTCACTGAATAATGAGATGCCTTGAGGTAGGAAATTAGAAATAAAGTCAGGTAGCAAAAAGGGGTTGAAATTCTTATTCTGCTTGCTACTTTGTATGTTACCGGCCACATTTTCAGAAGTAGACACTGACTTTAGGAGGCCTCATTTTTGAGGTGCCCAACTTGAGACCTTCAGGACTTGCTTTTTAGAGAGACCGAGGGTTCTCACAGTCCTTTTGGGAACCTCAAAGCTGCTGCATGGCAAATGTGGACAGTTGTGGAAAGTTTAGTCATTCTTTTTTGTCGTGAAGCTGTCACAGAAAGGAAAGCTTCATGTTAGGAGGTTAGGTCCATCAATGGTTATCAGCTAGTATGGGTAGGAATGGTGTCCCTAGCCTCTGTTTGTCTGGAGATGGGTGACCGGGGGGGGAGGGGGAAGGGAATCACGGGAGGATTACCTGTTGTGTCCCCTCCCTCTGGGGCACCTGGTATTGGCCACTGTCAGCAGACAGGACTCTGGGCTGGATGGACCGTTGGTTTGACCCAGTCTGGCCATTCTTATGTGGTGCAAAAAGGAAGGTGCATTTTGCAAGCTGCTTGATGTGTGTAAGGGGGAAAGTCTACAGAGGCCTAGACAGCATGGAAAAGACAGGGTCGCCTTACAGGGAAGAGAGGGAAAGACAAACAAAAATCACTTAAGATCATATAACAAAATATGGAGGCATTCACACAAGGGGGCAGAGTTAAGCTTGCAAAGGCAACCATAATTCAGGCATTTTTGTAACTTTTGAGCACTTGACTTTGTAACCTTAATAATCGTTTATATCTGGGTATAAATTATATCTGTATTATACCCAGATTTTTTATTTTAACCTTGCTTCCCTTGTGCATATGATTACAATACAGGCTTTAATGACCTGAGCAGAGCCCAGACTAAACCATGCTCTCTCACTGAGCAGCAATTGAATATTTTGTTTTATCCTCATTTAGCAATGAGTGGCCTAGGGCTTATTTACTGCCCACCATTCAACCCTAGCTCTAAGACAGAATTATTAATTGCCTCGTGGTTTTTCAGTGGTGCTCCCTGCTAGAGTATCTGGTGGCTTCTCAAATGTTAATTGATTTGTTTTCACAGCGCTCATGTGAGACTTTCACAGGAACATCCCTGATGGAAAGGCCGGCCTCTGCCCAATATCAAGTCTCTAATTCAAAGAATGGTAGTCCCTCGAGCTCCTCAGAAAAAATGTCATTGGAATTGTTGAGCATGGTAAAACAACATATTTCTCTTAGCTTCACTCTTGGAAACAGCTGAACCGTCTCATCTAAAACTTTTTCCAAACAAAAATCAGTCAGATGCAGGCATCCCTCGGAGAAAACTTCAGCTGGAACAGTTAAAGTTTGGCAAAGTTTTATAAACCACTGAAAACGGATGTCTCTGGCTGCTTTGAATAGATGGTGTTGCTAGCTATGTCCATGTCTACGCTATGCAGAAGATTGATGCTGGCAGAGTCGATCTTCCAGGGTTTGATTTAGCAGGTCTAATGAAGACCCACCAAGTCGAAATAAGAGGGCGCCCCCATCAATGCCAATACTCCTGCTCATTATGAAGAGTAAGGGAAGCCGACAGAGGTGTTGCTCGTCAGCCTTCCTCTGTGTAGACTGTGATTTAAGATACGTCAACTCCAGCTGTGTAATTAACGTAGCTGGATTTGTGTATCTGAAGTTGACCTTCCCCTTTAGTGTAGGCATGCCCTAAATGTCTAAGGAAAACGGGGGCTACCCTAAGAAATTAGCAGTTAGGGGACTACATGCCATAGACCGTTGCTAATTAATTTCAGTCGCTCACTGGTCTGAAACCAGGTCAGACCAGCAGAGATTAAAAGCTGTTCCATTTCTTTGTGTGAGATAGTTACAATGAAAGCTGAAACTCATCACATCACAAATTTTAGACCTTTTATCAGTATTAAATTATTATAGGCGAATTATTTCCAAACATGCAAATTAGCTCAAATTAATTTCTATTAAGTGTCAGTCATAGGGCTGCACAAAACTTGGCACATACGTTAGGCAGCTTTCTTTTGTTCTCCAGTCTTTTTTTTCTTTAATGTAAATATCATTTAAAATAATTTTAGACTTGAAAAGCAGGACTTGCTTTTTGTGCGTGGAAAAACAGCACTGAACTTTGAGATCAAACATTTCTGATCATGCCAGTGATTTGCCAGGAAATCAAGGGTAGATTCTTTATGGGGTACTACGCCAAACAAATGGAACAAAAATCAGCCTCTCATAATACACACCTAGACACTCAAAAGTTTATCAAATTGCAAACCTGATCCTGTGGTGCCAGGAAAATAAGAAAATTGGGTATAGCAATAGAACAGAAGGAAGGAAGGGGGGAACGAACCAAAATCCTAAATCCCAGCATCTGTTTATCAGGCAAGACCTCCAAACAATGAAGATGGCAACTTTTGAAATTAGATACTTAGGCCTGGTTACACATGATTTAAACTTGGGCAGGGCAATCTTATTTCTTCTGATGCTGTTAGATCTTTCAGATTAGATCTCTTGGACAGCTATACTTAAGGTGATCTTAAATTTAGTGCTCTTTATCTAATTAATTAGCTATATAAGTCATTAGGAATTTAATTGTGGAGTAATCAAATGTCTAAGCCTCCATGAAATTTTCCAGTGCTGGTAGCTATGCCCTATTCAGGTTGCCCAGCCCATCTCATTATGAGACCATTTTCAGTTGCTTATAACTTTGGCAAACTTTTAACCAAGTGGGCTGAAGTTTCCCATGCCGGTTGCCTACCTCCATTTGAACACTTCTGAAAAATCTCAGCCAAAATACGTTCTGTCATTTTCTCAGTGCGAGGTAAGGGAATGTCCAGGTGTGACTGGGCAGCGCCTCCCGTGGGCTGTCCTGCGGACTAGCTCTGTTTACTAGTGCACCCTCTTCTGGTGATGTCTTGCTGCTGTCACTTCTGCTCCAGGGCCCCACATCAATCCCAGGCATCCCCATCCTCCAGCTGTGCCACACTCCATGTTCCTCCCGTCTGAGGGCAGTATCACCCTGCCTCATTCCAGCCACTTCCTCAGTGGTGAGAAGGCATGGAGTGGAGGTCCTGGGCCTGCCCCCTATTCTGGGTCCCAGCCCAGGGACCCTGCAGATGGCCGCTACTTGTTGTGTCCCATTCGACTTGTCTCTTTCCCTGGATCACTTCTCTGCAGCCCCAAGCACGCTCTTTTCCCCAGGTGCTTGTTGCCTCTGCTTGAAAGGCACCCAGTCCACCTCCCTCCTCAAGCTCCAAGGAGTGACGGTAGCTGCTCTGCTCTGCACCCTTCTTTATATGAGCCAGCCAAGCCCTGATTGGGTGCTCCTATAAGCCCTTCAGTGATTGATTGACTCCTGAGTGGTCTCCCTAGGCTCCCCAGACTATGGGGCAGATGCCCCATCACTCCATGTTAAAATGTCTAACAATCGCTTTGTGTAGAAGCTTTAGTGCCTCCATCCTATGAAACAGGGATTTGAATTTGGCAGGGCATTTACCCTGATGTCAGAGTGTGGCCTGAAGTACAGAACACTGGCTTGGAACTGGATTGGGTTCTATTCTTGCCATTGACCTGACGAGCAACAGTGGGCAAGTTGCTTCATTACTCTGTGCCTCTGTTTTCCCATCTGCAAAATGGGGATAAGCATACATAGGTCTCTTAAGAAAGTACTTTAATATGTGCTTATGAAGAGCACTAAGTAAGCACTAGTTATTATTATGTTGCCACCCTGAGAATAAAATCCCCAAATTTGGCCAACATAGGAGTTTGAGTGTCAGTTTGCACATGAGAGGTTGCTTGAAACGATGTTGCTAAACTTTACCAGGATTGTGTCTGCACTGAGTGTGCTCCACCCCAGGGCTGCTAGTATGGAGCAGAACGTCTGCAGCAATTACTCTTTGCAGCTGTGGGCTGTTGTGGCCCCAGGCAAGGATACTGTCTCCGTTGCTTCTGCTGCAGAAGCTGGGCTATCTGATTGGAAGGAAGAGTGGTGAGGCTCCAGGCCCGAATGGTGGCAAGACAGGGCACTGGGGCAAGGAGGAGAGAAATGAGATGCAGGGTGGTCTAGGGACATGGAGCCATGGGAAGGAAACAGTGAGTCAGTCTGGTAGTAGGAAGGAGAGCGACTGGGACAAGGGGCAAGTTGAACGTCTCAGGAGCAGAAGAGCTCAGGCGTCAGTCATGGGGTGTAAGGGTCTATTACCACTAGTGTGTGTGTGTGTGTGTGTGTGTGTGTGTGTGTGTGTGTGTGTTGCTCAGAACACTAAATAGAATCCAGGCGATCTAGTCTTTGCATTTCTGTTGTCAACATAGAACTATGAAACTTGCCAGCTAATTGTGTCTCTCATCCCCTTCTATTGGCTGGCTCACATAGAGGATGATAACCTACTACTGCTTTCAGTTACTCCATTAGCTGAAGTGGCAGAGGCTTGCGTGGTGGATCTAAAAGTTTCAACCCTGTAAACAAATATGTGGGGATCAGTCTGGGTCCACATGATGGCATTTGGGAGGAGTTGTCATTTTGCTTTTTAAAAAAAAAAACGTTGGAAATTTTATCCACATAACATTTAAAAACATTTACATTGCGAACGTCAGGCAGTCAAGGATTAGGTTGCAACCAGGTTGCCTTGTTCTAGAGTCAGGCTTACCACCCTGGAATTGCTAGGATTCTTTTAAAAAAACAAATCATGTCACATTAGCTGTCCTTCAGTCATCTGGTACAGCGGCTGATTTAAATGACAGGGTGCGTAACACAGTAGTGCTGCAATTTCACAGTTGAGTTCTTTCAGAACTCTTGGGTGAATACAATCCAGGCCTGGTGACTCATTCGTGTTTTATTTATCAGTTTGTTCCAAAACTTCCTCTACTGACACCTCAGTCTGGGAATCTGCCTCAGATCTATCACTTAAAAAGAATGGCTCAGGTGTGGGAACTTCACTGCCATCCTCTGCAGTGAATAGCAAAAAATTCATTTGTCTTTTCCTCAGTGGCCTTTTCTTCCTTCAATGTCCCTGTAGCATCTTGATCGTGGAGTGGCTCTACTACTGGTTCTTGGAAAGGCTCTCTGCTTTGGACCAACTTAGAAATTTGTTGCAATTTTTTATCTTTGGCTTGTTACTGTTCAAATTCTTTTTGGCCGAATTATACCTTGACTCTCCAGAGTTTCTGCCCCTATTTTCTTCAGTAAGATTTAACTTCCCATTTTGAAAGTTGTCCTCTAACAGCTTCTTTTACTTTGTTCAGCCATTTTTAAATTGAAATTGAGCGTCTCTTTTGTTAGTTTTAGGGTGTTGGCACCCAGCACCTCTCTAGAGTCCTTGGCTAGCTGACTCGACAAGCTACGGAAGTAGCTCTGGGAGCCAGCTGGCCCAAGAATTTGGAAGCACTGGGATCCCTGGCCCCAGGGAGTCCATGTGGAAATCGGAATTTCAGCCAGCTCCTGTCCTGCTGTTTCTATTTTCCTTAGCTGTGCTGTGCCTAGAATACCTTTGTCTGAAGAGCAACTATGTGGATTCAAACTAGGAATGAATTCAGCTTTACAGGCCTCACAATCGTAAAGCGGGCAAATGTAACGCCCACTTTTGTCATTTCTGTCTGGAAGTTGTGTAGTTACGCTCCCTGACCTATGGACACTGAAATGAGGTACAGAGATGCTAAGGGAATAAAGCGGGGGTGGAGAATCTTTTTTAGGTTGAGGGCCACTGACTCTCAGAAAAATCAGTCGGAGGCCACACACAAGTGAGAAGCAAACACCAAACAAACAAAAAAAACCCAAACTCTCACTGATATGGCCTCCGACTGAGAAGAAGAAAGACACTTCTCTCAATCCCCTCACACACCAGAGCCTGGGGGGGCCCAGGCTGGTAGATTTTGGGTGCTCCAACCCTATGGAGGGATAGCCCAGAGGGGCTGGAGTGCCAGCACAGACTCCCCATTGCTGGGGGTGGGGGGGAGCCTTGAGCCTCAGAGGCTGAATTCAGGCAAGCCAGGGGCCACATCTGACCCCCAGGCCTTAGGTTCCCCACCCTGGGAATAGAGCCAACACAAAAACCCAAATATGCACAGGAAAAATCCTCTTTTGAAAATTCCCAACAAAACTGCCTTTTCAGGAATTGTCATCGCTTTGCTTGAAAAAAACACATCTCAGGACGTTTTACTAGGGGGGGGGGGTTTCAAAATGTCAAACTGAAACACAACTTTTGTTTAAAAATAATTTTTTTAAAATTTAAAATGTTAAAAATGCTTGAAAGTGAAATACTTTTGTTCAGCCTGAAATTACTTTTTTTTTAACCTTTCACTTAGCAAGGCTGAAAAAGACAAATTCACTTCAGTTTCACCTACAGCAATTTTATCTCTATTTTTCCGAGTTGCCAGTGAATGAAAGAAACCTGTCTGCTCGGTTCAAGCAGGGAACTCTTTGCAACAATTGAGTCTACTTTGACAACACTGACCAAATTCAACTCTTGGGGTGCATCTACACATCCTGGCTTAACTCAAAGTAAGCTACACAAATTGAGCTACGTCAATTGTGTAGCTTATTTTGAAATAGTTTATTTCAAAATTGGGAGCGTCTACACAGCACTTATTTCGAAGTAGAGCGCTCTTTCTCCAATTTCCCTTATTCCTCATACAATGATGGTTACAGGAGTCGGAGTAAGAAGTCTTCCAGCTTGACTGTATTTCGACATTATTTCAAAATAACTGCCTGCTGTGTAGATGCGGACTGTTATTTCAAAATAACGCTAGTTATTTCAATATAATGTTGCTGTGTAGACCTACCCTATGTTAACTTAGATATATAGGAAGCTGTTTATATGTTTGAGTGTAATTTGGCCCCATGTGTCTGCCTGGGGCTCCTTCACTTAAGCTGAACCTCATTTCCCCTGCCTTGGTCTACACTAGGGCTTTATTTTGAAATAACCCTTTATAGTTAATTTAATAAGCAGACCATCCACACTACCACGCCCATTGTTTCAAAATAATGGGCCGCTTATTTCAAAATCTGTAATCCTGCTTTCCTTGAGGAATAACGCTTATTTCAAAATAGTTATTTTGAAATAACGGTTGTGTGGATGCTCCAGTGCCTCTATTTTGAAATAACGACTTCCCTGAGTAATTCAGATGATTTACTCCCCAGTGCTTCCTGGGGCTGTAAGTCGAGGTAGCGCATCCGCATTAATGGAGCCCAGCTCGGTCTAATTTCGAGGCTTCCTCATAGTGAGGACAGGCTATTTTGATGTTGTTATTTTGGAAGTTGTTAAATCCATTTTAGTTATTTCAATATAGTTTCCTAGTGTAGACATGCCCACTGTGAGCCAAGGTGAAACTGATGTCTAGAGCCCTGTGCAGATAGAAAATTTAGATCCACATCCATATCTGCAAAAATGAACCGCAGATATCTGCATACACATCTGCAGCTGTAGATACCTGTGAATATAAAATGGATATCCACGGATTTGCAGGGCTCTACTGCTGACCAACATTCAATGAACTCCAGATTGTAATGATCTAAAAACTGCATCTACTGACCAAGCAGAAACTTTATCTCCCTACAGCCAGCTGATCTGAAGCAGAATTGAGGGGGGTTGGGAAGGAGACACATCTCAAGTGAAGCTCTCACTGTTTGTAGACAAGAACATGTTTGTGTCATGTAACAATTATCATAAAAGTAGTTTGTGCCATTCTCCGCTTTTACTACAGCCTTTGTCTTGAAAATGTACCTTTCAAATCCCACAGGTGGTCTATCTCAAGCAGCCCCATGGACTACCTTGACCTTTTCAATGTTTTTTTAATTTGATTGGCTGGCATTTCCTGATCGTCCCTTTTCCAATCATGGCAAAGTGGGTGCAGGAGAGAGGAGCCAGCTAATTAAAGGCTGAATACTTAAAAGGTTACAATAGGATGGTAGCTGCTATCAATTACAGGCCACTGTCCCTGGCTCAGACAGTGCATTGTCATCTCTGTATTTCACGACAAAGACTTTGACAGGAAGAGAAGGCATCAGCGGCACCACAAGGGTGTGCAAAACAGTGAGGCAACATCTACACTGAGTTTTCCCGGCAAAAATACACCAATGAGGGACTCATTTGCATGAGTTGCAATCTCATTTGCATATTTTCTGCCGATACATTTTTGCGCTGTTGTTTTTGCACAAAAACAAGCAGTGAGGACATTTTCTTTTTGCGCAAAAACTACTTTTTCCGCAAGATCCTTATGCCCCAAAAAAGGAGGTTTACCGATCTTGTGGGGAAAGGATTTTTTGCGCAAAAAGAAAACATCCACACTGCTTGTTTTTGCGCAAAAACGGAACAACAGAAAATATGCAAATGAGATCATGACTCATGCAAATGAGTCCCTCTAACACATTTTTGCCGGGAAAACTCAGTGTAGACGTTGCCTCACTGTTTTGCACACCCTTGTGGTGCCGGTGATGCTTCTCGTAGTGTACTCGTAGTGTAGATGTAGCCTGAATGCTTAACACATTCTTGTCTGCATGGACTACACACACACACACACACACACACCATAGTCACCCCACAACAATGGGAGACTTAAGGCATGTCTACGTTTTCCCACAGTTTGGACAGCCGGACTGGGAATAGCAGTTTGCTCCAAGGTGCAGAATTGTAATTCCCCCATGTGGACACTGCAGTGATGTGATGTGGGAACCTTTTAGTTCAGACCACAGGGTCCACACAGGGGAATAACAGCCCAACAGCTTGGAGTGCACTGCTTGTCACACCTCTGTAGCTGAAACTCCAGGGCAGTGTAGACACCACATGAGGGAACAGAAGCAGCCTAATGGGTGGCAAATGTCAGGAAAGGACATGCCTTGTCCAAAACGTTTTATGAACATAAGAACATAAGAATGGCCATACTCGGTCAGACCAAAGGTCCATCCAGCCCAGTACCCTGTCTGCCTACAGTGGCCGGTGCCAGGTGTTCCAGAGGGAGTGAATCGAACAGGTAATGATCAAGCCATCTCTCTCCTGCCATCCATCTCCACCCTCTGACAAACAGAGGGTAGGCACACCATTCCTTACCCATACTGGCTAATAGCCATTAATTGCCATTAATGGACTTAACCTCCATGAATTTATCTAGTTGTCTTTTAAACCCTGTTTAATAGTCTTAGCCTTCACAAGGCTAGGTAAAATCATGACTGGTGTGGAGAAAGTGAATAAGGAAAAATTATTTACTTGTTCTCATAACGTAAGAACTAGAGATCATGAGATGAAATTAATAGGTAGCAGGTTTAAAACAAACAAAATGAAGCTTTTCTTCATGCAACGCAGTGTCAGCCTGTGGAACTCCTTGCCGGAGGATATTGTGAAGGCCAGGACTTACACAGGGTTTAAAAAAGAACTTGATACATTCATGGAGGTTAGATCCATCAATGGCTATTAGCCAGGATTGGTAGGAATGGTGTCCCTAGCCTCTGTTTGTCTGGACATGGATGACAGGAGAAGGATCACTTGATGATTACCTGTTCTGTTCACTCCCTCCAAGGTATCTAGCATTGGCCACTGTTGGCAGACAGGAGATGGGCTAGATGGACCTTCAGTCTGACCCAGTATGGCCATTATGTTCTTAGAACATAAAATACACATGGTGTGGGTAACAAAACTGGGGCTGCTGAGAGCTTGTTTCAACATGAGGAACAATAGCTTAAGGTTTCTAAAGCTGACAAAAGAGATTAAACTTCATCATTTCTATGACTTTCATATTCTCTAGCTGATTGAGATTTGCAGTGTTGGTTCAGCATCTAGAGCCCTGGGTAGGTACGTACATAAATATAAGGATTTATGGGGTGTTCCTTACCTGTATTTCCATAATTTCTTACAGTTAGTGCATGGCATCAGTCATTTGATTTTTAGGTTTTTTAGGCTTCATTTAGGCTACACTGGTAGGTGTCCAAAAATGGCAGTGTTGGTCCCAGAGCAGTGGTGGTATATCTTAGATTGGAAATGAGCCAATATTTGAACCTACAGGTGCCTGTAGGTGGTGAGGGGAGCGTCCCATCTAAGTTCAATGCACAGCTGATCAGGAATTGGCCAGTCATCATCAATACCCTACTATGTTCTGCCTAAGTTAGATTGTGGCAAGGGCTTCAGTTTTAATCCAGTGTTCTTCATTGCACATTTTAAGAACAGAACAAGCCAGAAAATGGCTGGCCTTTTACTTTTTTAGCTAAAAGACATTTAAACACCACCACCCTCATTATGCATTAATATCATCACAGCATCCAAGGCAGAGAATAGTTTTAGGCTATGCAACATGAGTGAATGTAATTGAGAGAACACAGATGCCTCACTTTGGGTCCAAGCAGCTAACAATCTAATTTGTAAATGGGATCACTGTGTCTTCATAACACTCTCAGTAATTTCGATCATAACCCCTAAGGAAATGCAACCATCAGAATGAGAATTGCTTCTAGTTCTTTCCTCTTTCATCTCCATTGGGGAGAATGGGTTTGACTTCCGGGCAGTGGACTTGGAGAGCAACAGAAACTTTTCTAACAAAAAATTGCTACCCTGTAAAGGGCCAGTTACTCCAGCAAATGCCAAAGTAAGCAGTGGGGATGTGTGAAAAAAACCAGTGCAAATATGTCGGTCATACAAAGATCCTTAGGTGCTGTGCCTCAAGGCACACAGGTGGGTTTTATAACAATGCAGCTGAAGGCTTTACATGGCCATAAATATGGTCAAGTAAGGTGACTCGTGTAAAGTCCAATCTGTGCATCCCATGTTGGATCTGCATTCCCTCTGGTATAACAGCATTGGGAAATGGTTCTGCCTGAACTCAGCTGTGAGTTTGAGCCAGGTTTAACTAATCCTATCATCCACCCTGACTCCTGCACCCCTAAGCCTGAGTCCCTTCCCACCCCCCACTCTCATTTTCACACCCCATCACTCTCACACACACCCCGCCGCATACCCAGCCCCCTGTCCCGAGACCCTCCTCAACGCCCATCCTTACTCCTGCCTCCACACACCACCTGCCGCGAAGTCTTTTCATTTCTTTATAAATCATACAGGTTATCCCATATCCTCTTTCAAATAGCCTTTCTCCCCCTCCCCTTTGCTAATTAGGACAGATTCATTTCTCACTTTAAATTACCACGTTTGAAGTTTTAATTTGTGGTAACCAAAAAGATGCTAATAACTCTGAAAACCATACAAGCAGTTAGGTATCAAAAGGCAATACGGCTTTAACATTACACATATATATGTATCATGTAATAAATGATACATGTCTAAGAAAGGATGATAGGCTGCCATTTCAATTGCTTAATATGAAGGCTGTGATTACAGAACATTAATGTTTTGACATACTGACAGAAACCAGGGAATTCACTATTCATGCTGATATTCTTCTTTTACTCACCTCTAATGTGTGACAGCTTTTGTGTAGACATAATTGACTAGAAATGACAGCAGCAATTAGCATGGAACCTTCTGTTTTAGTACCCATTTTAATATTCTTTATGAGAGCAAATAGTTTTGAATGTGTTTGAGACCTTGATGAAAAGTGCACACTGACTGACGATCTGCTTTAAATATCAAGGGTTATGTCTTAAATATAGCAGGATTTTAAATTTTCATTCACTGCTTCCTGATCTAGATTTGTGCTGTGTTGGGCGAGGCAGTTGATTAGAAAATCAGTTTGTGGTGATTTTTTTTAAAATGTCAGTGATGTCATGACAAGACATTTGCCAACATTCTTTGTAAGACTGCATCAAAAACCTGGTCCCTGGTCCATTACTGTTTATAGTTATATAGGCGGCAGAATTGGGAAAATGAGAACTAGCTAACGTGCCTATATGGGTTATTACAGTAGACTGTGATTTATGTGTCCCGATGAACAGCTCCGTACTTTTGCTTGTTCTCCAGCCGCATTATTTAGAGACTTGCTTCTACATGAGTAAGCAGGGTTTCTGTGCTATTTAATGATCAATTAAGTTGTTATAGGACAGAATACTGAATATTTGAAAATCGATTTCAGTTAACTCCCCTCCCCCCCGTACATACGCTGTATCAGAAATTAGAGCCGTGACTTAGTGATACCAATACACTATGGCTATGTCTACACCACAAGTTTTTGCATTAGAGAGTATGCTAATGATGGACTCATTAGCATGAGTAGTGATGTCATTAGCATATTTTCTGCCGATGTTTTCTGTGCAAGGGGCTTTTGCGCAAAAAGAAGCAGTGTAGCTGCTTCCATTTTGCGCAACCTTCCCCCCTTTTGCCACTCCCAGTGAAAAGCATCGGCAGAAAATATGCTAATGACATAGCGACTCATGCTAATGAGTCTGTCATTAGTATACTTTCTGCCACAAAAACCTTGTAGTATAGACAAAGCCTATGATATAAACTTTACAGATTTTTGTTTCCTTTTCAGCTTTTGGTGAACACTGTGCTCATGAAAGTGAGGGACTTACCATTGCTTTGAAGCAGGCATGCATTCTCCCCCTCCCCCCCCCCCCCCCCCCACACACACACACTTTCCCTGCAATGTCTGGCAGGGCAGCTCAGTCAATCTTTTGTTTTAAAGTTCATTCTTCGGTCCATAGTTAAGCTCTTAAATCTAACTGACCTGATTGTAAAAAGTGCTGAATGCTCTGTCACTCCCATTGATTTCGGTGGGAAAACTGCACTTCTGAAAATCCAATTTCTTAATTAAAAGCCTAATATTAGTGTTGCCCCCCCCTTTTTAATTCTCAAGTGCAGCCAACACCTTCTAACTAGTATGTAATGGCCATTTTCAAGGACCTCCCTAACAACTTTCCCTCTAATCTGTTCCATCCATGTGTGAATTTTTCCCACCTGTGTGTGGAATAAATTTTTTTATGTGCACCAAGGAACATGCAGATGTGTACCACCAATAGAAACACAAAACGTAGCTATGGGTGCACAGCTAATCTGCTAGGTGGCCTTTGAATCTCTCAAGAGTGACTACACAAGCGCACATTTTACAGGAAACGCTGGCTAATATTGAACCACTTTTGATACGCAGAGGTTGCCACTGGCAAAGTTGGCCTTTTCCCAGAGTTGCCACATGGTGGTATCTGTAGCTGCATTATTTTTCCTTCGTTTGAGAGTAAAAAGAAACTGTGCATCTGTAGGGTAGCAGATGGCTACTGTTCACTTTTTAATGCCTTTTATTATAGGTAATGGAAATTTTGAAAGTGTAAACTAGGTAACTACCACACTTTCAGACAGATTTTCCCGGTTGATGCACTACTGCTAGTCTCACTGAAATGAAAGGGGCTTGTGTGTGCATCATCTACTTCCATTTTGGGAGAAACATGAATGGTCAGAGTTAACAAATTATTTGACTTTGCCTCTGTCTTCACTATGTACATATGTACAGAATATTGCTCTGCAGGAAGCAGTGAATGGTTTGAGTTTTATAAAATGAAATCAGTAGTCTGCATGTACTTTTTTGCTTCCTAGTTATATATTTATTCCTCATGAACTTACTGAATGTGTAAATTAGGGTTGTGGATATACACTGCAGTACATTGTGCAGACAAAATTCAATACAGCTATTGTAAGTTTAACTGCAGCAACCTTCATTGGTTCACAATACAGAGAGAAATAATAAAGCTAGAACAGTGAGAGCCCCTTGTTTTCAAGCTATGCTCAGTTGTATTCCTATTCCTAGGCTCAGTCTCCAGTCAGCTCCAGCTGTAAATGAGATGATCCTTCAGGATGCCCCCTGAAATGTTGCAGGTGTTTTCGGTGCTCTGACTTTGTGACCTTCCAAAGCCACAGATCGAATCTAGCTGGCACATCAGCAGAACTCCACCCCTCATTTGTAGCTGCTCCTGTTCAAACCTAGTAAAATGCACCCCAAGTTATCACTGCTCCCCTTTTAACACACACCTCTGCCTCCAATGTGTCCTGGTTGAGAAAATCTTGGCAGGGCTGGCATCGTGTGTCTGCTAAGAGAAAGGGGTGTGCTCAGACGTACCAGATATTGATTGGGGGTTTATTATAATTTCTCATTTTTGCAACTTCTCCAGTTGAGGTGGCATGTGCTTGTGCAAAGGGGGACATCTAAAGACTCTAGGTCAAGTTCATGCATAATGAAAGCTGCTATGCAAATGTACTGGGTGGGAGTCACTGTCCCATATAATGGCACTTAGGTCACTTACAGAGAGAAAGAATGCGGGTACATCTAGACTGGCGGGTTTTTCCGGGATACTGTATCCCAGAAAAACTCTGCCGCGTCCAGGGAACGTGTTTGATCTTCCGCTTTTTTTGTGGAAGAGCAAACGCGCTCTTTCGGGGAGCCTTGTATACCTTGTTCTACGAGGAATAAGGGCTCTGACGAAAGAGGAGGCTTTTCCACCATTTGGCCCCATTTAGACTGGGCCAAATGGCGGAAAAGCCTCTTCTGGAAAAGCAATCAGAAAAAGCTATGCAAATTGCGAAGCACAATTTGCATTGCTTTTTCCTATAAAATAGTGTAGTCTAGACCTAGACTGAGTGTGCTCTGTAGCCTTAGCTGAGAGCCAGCTGGCTTGTAAGTCATGCACTAGGGGCTCATGCACTAAGTTCCAGAGGTCCCAGGTTTGGTTCTGCCTGTTGGAGTTACACAAGTGCCTTTATCAAACTGAAGAATAACACACACAACAAAAAACCTGACTACCTAGTCATGCTTTTTCATGTTTAAATAGTAGTATAACTTCCATGGATTGGGGTTATGTACATTGGGGGTATAAAAAACTAGTTTCACTTGCAGGAGGAGGGAGCGAAAGGAGGAGGGATATTTCAGGAATGCTTATTTTCCCTGATAAACATCTCAGAGCAGTAGCTGTGTTAGTCTGTATCTGCCAAAACCAGTGAGGAGTCCTGAGACTAACAGATTTATTTGAGCATGAGCTTTTGTGGGTAAAAACCTACTTCATCAGATGAGTTGGAATGGAAGTGACAGAAGCAGGGGGTATACATAAGAGAGAAGCTGCTTGTGTTAATGAAGCTAATCAAGTCAGGGTGGAAGTGGGTCATTCACAGCATTTGATGTGGAGATGTGAACATCCAGAGAGGGGAAATGGCCTTTGTAATGCGTTAATCATTTGAGATCTTTATTCAATCCTATGTTGATAGTGTTGGATTTGCAAAGGAATACCTGGTCAGCTGTCTCCCTTTGTTTAGAAATTCTTTTATAGAAGGATAGCTACTTTCAAACCCATGACTGAATGTCCAGGGAGCTTAAAGTGTTCCCTGGACATTGTTTTTCCTGATAAAAATGTATTTAGTATTCCATCTATGTCTCCAACACTCGCTTTTAAGAACAAAAGGCTTTACATGGGAGATCCCCACACACCTGGGCTTCAGTAGAACTTGTGCACCTAAAACCTTTAGACACTTTTGACATCTACTCTAGTATTACACTGATTTTAGAAGGGACCTAGCTAGTCCTCTTTGCGTTGTCATTTAGTTCTGATCAGACTTACTATTTGGGTGGGGGGCTGGGGAGGTGCGTGCGTGCAGTCCTATCTGATTTGGTGCTTTCGCATTGTTTTGTTGACCTT
This sequence comes from Pelochelys cantorii, assembly GCA_032595735.1. Taxonomy (NCBI): domain Eukaryota; kingdom Metazoa; phylum Chordata; order Testudines; family Trionychidae; genus Pelochelys; species Pelochelys cantorii. The sequence continues at coordinate 37,630,104 of CM064340.1, forward strand.
CAAATACAGACGGCCTGGAGAGCTTGTGGCAATTATCTTGCAACACATTGGGTATAGAATACAAACCAACAAATGTTGTTTGCGTGCTTTTGTTGTAGTACATTCAATTTCAATATGCCAAAGGTGCAGGTTGTGCTTTTAGGGTAGTACGGTCTCTCTTGGACCTCCACAGAGAATGATGCGCCTTACTCCATCCCCCACAGCTCATGAGAATGGCACAAGCTGCTTCCTCAGCAAATCCAGCCAGTCGTAGTGAAGTGCTGGTATGGGGAAATGGGGGATGGGAGATGAAGGCAGGGCCGTTAAGTGTCACCTAGCAACTCCCATCCTTAGTCAGCTCTTCCCTTCCTTCCACTGGTCCTGAAGAGTCTAGTGCGGCTAATGCTGGTAGCGAGAGAGGTGGCTTTTGCCAATGTGAAGATGCTCCGTAGGGGAAGGATTTCTTCTCCAAAAGCAAGTCTCCTTCTGCTAGGCTTGGTGCAGGGTTTGGCCTTCAGTGCATGTCATAAGAGAGAGACCTAGTTCTCTGTCTTTGTACATTGCCTCGCGTGTCCAAAGTTTTGAAATTGTCTCGGTGGCAGTAGCTCATCATTCGTGTCTTCTGTAGGTCAATACTGACCCCCAAGTAAGATCACAGACTTTGTACAGCAGTGACAGTCTTGTCGGCCATATTGTAAATGTCTTGCTCCAGAGAAGATAGAGCTTTCCTTAGAGAGATGAAAGAATCAAGGAGAGAACTGATGCATCCCAAAGGAAAACCGGGTAACGTGAGAGTTCTTCGCAGCTGGTAGGAAACAAATGTTGCCCAAGCAAGATTAGGTGAGCTTCTGATCCATCATTATCTGCTTTCAGAATGTGGTATGATGAAGATCCTGCTACATTTTTTTAAAATGTCCAGAATAGCCAATAATTCAGTTTAAAGAAAATAATAATTCAGCTTTAATGCATTATGATCCTTCCCATAAACAGTCCCCTTCTGGCTGTAATATGCTTCATTGACAGCAATTAACAAAGGTCAGTAAGATAATTTACCACTGTTTAAATTACAGTGTGAAAACATGACACATTAGGGCATAGAAAATTGGGCAAGATTTAATGGGGATCTGGGAACTTGATCGTTAAACACACAGGGGGGTATATTCTACCTTCTCTGACTGCATTTCCCATTAACGCTAATAGTGTGTGAAGAAGCAAATATACTCAAACTTCCATTCCTCCGTTTATCTCTTCCACTTTGACAAATGAGGCACTGGTTTAGACTTGGTAATGAATCTACTTTGCTCTGTGAGAGCACTGTCACAGAACTGGAAACTTTTGGGGAATAAAGACATCCTTGTACCTCTGACTAGTCTGATTTGTTAAACAAGTTTAGATCTGCTCCATATTTGGATGGGAGACCTCCAAGGTAAGCCAAGGAAGTGGCTTTATAGATCTCACAATTGGCAGCTGGAATTGTGCCAGTGCTCCTAGGGGAGCTGTGCATTGAAGGAGACATGACCTAGAGGACACAGGCCATTGCTGGTTATTAAAGATCCATTTCATACAGTCTCACATGCCATTCTTATTAAACGAAGGTAATACAATAAACGAAGGTAATACAACCTAGATGGGGCAACTATAAGGTGAGTTCATAACTGGCTGGATAACCATTCTCAGAGAGTAATTATTAATGGTTCAGAGTCATGCTGGAAGGGCATAACAAGTGGGGTTCCGCAGGGGTCTGTGTTGGGACCGGTTCTGTTCAATATCTACATCAACGATTTAGCTATTGGCATAGAGAGTACGCTTATTAAGTTTGCAGATGATACCAAGCTGGGGGGGTTGCAAGTGCTTTGGAGAAATTTAATTACATTTTTGTGCCAAGAAAAACTATTTGTGAGTATTTCTAATTTTAAATAATTTCTATACCAAGTTTTTGTGTTTATTTTTTATTTTAAATTACGAATTGAATTTTTTTGTTAAAAGGGGGGTTGGAAAATGGTAAAGAAGAGGTGGGGAGGCATGAGGATTTCTCAAAAATCAAAAGGGGGGCGTGATGCTGAAAAGTTTGGGAACCACTGATCTAGATGGTCCTGCTGTTAGGTGAGGGGACTGGACTTGCTGACCTCTCAAGCTCCCTTCCAGTTCAAGGATTCTATGCTTTGACAAGGGTGGTTGCACTGGAAGCCAACTGGCTGATTTCTTTCTCCCCGCCTAATTTTTTCAGCTGGATGCAACATTGTTCTTCCTTTCTCACTCCAAACTGTATTGCATTGCTGTGCATTGTAAAATACCTTCCACCTGCAAGCTACTAGTCAATAAAGTTTGTAATGAGTTCCTGTTATGAGATTCTTAGGAATGAAAACTTCAGTACACCATGTACCTGTCAGGTATCATTACATGACTTTTGCCAAGAGCAGTATGAACCTTTTCGCTCAGTTCTGTATGGCTGTGTAAATCTGTCCTTATTGATGAAATTACCCTGTCATTTTAACAAGGAACACTCTGAGCATAGTGTAAAAAGGAGGACCAGAAAGGTAGCTGGAAAACTGGATGATGGGTAGCATAGACTGCATGGTTCAGGAACTGAGTGGTTACAAATCTACTTTACTTGCTGAGTTTTTGATGTACTGTCACAAATTCTGCATACTGCTTCCAGCCCACGATGGCTCTGCTCTTCAGGACTCCTCTTCCAGGGCAGAGGGAGAAGACTGGCTTTGCCATTGCTGAACTTTAGGGTCATACAAACATAGGAATGGCCATACTGGGTCAGACCAAAGGTCGATCTAGCCCAGTATCCTGTCTTCCAACAGTGGCCAATGCTAGATGCCCCAGAGGGAGTGAACAGAACAGGTAATCATCACGTGATCCCTCTTCTGTCATCCATTTCCAGCCTCTGACACAGGCTAGGGGCACCATTCCTACCTGTCCTGGCTAAGAGCCATTGATGGACCTAACCTCCATGAATGTATCTTGTTCTTTTTTGAACCATATTAAATACCTCATCTTCACAAAATCCTCTGGCGAGGAGTTCCACAGGTTGCCTGTGTGCTGTGTGAAGAAAAACTTCCTTCTGTTTGTTTTAGAATTTGAGATGGTCCAAAAGTCACCTAACTTGAGGGAAGTTTGTATTTCAGTTTTGGTTTGGTCTGTCCTGGAAACAAAGCTCACCCACACTGTTGGCACCCAGATCCAAAATTCCCTCAAATCTCTGGAGGCTACGTACTGTTGTTGTTGGGTGTGTGTGTTTGTTTGAAACTTAGCCTCAGATTTAGTTAAAACCTGCGCTTTTGTGGATTTACTTATTCCTTGCCAGAGAGATTCTTGTTGGCTGTTCTGTGTTAAGGTGGGTGGGGCAGCAGCAGTGAATTTATTACCACTGAGCATCCCCTCCCACCCTGGATCCAACCTTCCTGCTCTGGGGAAAGCCACAGCAGTTTCTCTTGATTCAAAAACGCTTTTAATATGCAGATTCTGGGGCCCAGCAACTCAGCCCCGAACCTTGCATGGGAAATATCCCAAGTGCCTTTGAATCAAGAGATGCTTTTCAGCAAAGCTGGTGCGGCAGCAGCCGGGGCCTCCAGCCCTCTTAAACTGCTGGGCCACTGGGCAATTGCTCCCTTTTGCTCCCCTCCCCCCCCCCCCATCAGTTGGCCTGGGTATCACTATATCCAGGTCAACAAGCATATTGTTTGGGTAGCAAACTTGGGTGCTTAGACTCCAACTTGGCCCGTTCAGTGGATTCCCTGGTCAGCTGAGCAAATTTTGCTGACTAACATTCAAGACCGATAACCAAGCTATGGTAGGTCAGGCTGGATTTGAAAAGACCAGCACTCCATGCCGGGGCATTGTTGCCTTAGGGACGGGAAGCACAAGCAGAGGTAGAAATTGTGCGCATCGTTGCATGCAGAACTCTTTTGTCTTTAGCTGTGAAGACAGGGAAGCCAACCTGTTGTATTAGAGAAAGGGACGCTTGACATTTATGTGCTTCTCAGGGAATGTACGTGCTCTGGGCCACCTCCACTACCCTCGTGAGTAGTGAATAGGCTCATTATTACAGTTCAGGGCTTGCTAAATGAATTAGTAATGATTAAAAATAAATGTTAAGATTGATGTCATTGAGGTTTTTAAAAAAAAAGATGATTCCCTTTCATACGTAAGCCAGCTGTAGGAAGGCACAAGCTTCTTTGATCCCCATTGTGTGGAGAGAGGGCTGGACTATTCCAGCCCTCAGCAGGCCTGAACTGTCTTGATAAAAACAGTATATTCCACAAGAGAGCTGTCAGAGTGCTGCAATTCCCGTATTACAGGGGAAATGCAAGCAGATCTGTAAGGCTGCCTAGGCCAGATGGTGCTGGGCTAGAGGGCATAAGCTACAATAAAAATCTTCTAAAAGATACAATCACCTACTCTATGCTGGATCATCCGGTACACATCCAGCTGTATTGAGCAGCTGTTTAAGGGGCGACTCTTGGCCACTCCAAATCCTGCTTCGGAGGGAAGGGAATCCTAGGTATGGGTGACTGTTACACCTCAAACACTGCAGAGCACAGATCCATGAATTCTCCCTGTGTGCTCTCAAGCAGTGTGGGAAAAGCAGTGGCGAGGGAGAGAAGAGGTTGCATTAAGCAGGCTCACGGGAACCGCAGCAGTGTGGCTTAAATACCACTCCAGAGCTCAGAGGAGAGGGCTGTAGGGCCTCTGGGAAATCCACAGGGTACCATCCAGCTACTAGAGCTGTGCACTGCAGGTGGAATTAATCTTGAAATAAGAGGCAATTTTAAAAGGTCTACATTTGGCGGGGGGGGAGGTATTAGAGACGGTCGGATACTAGGGGAGGAGTTAGGAAAAATTCTCAAACCACATTTGAGTCTTGATATTTGAAACGTCATTACAATTTCAAAATTTGAAAAAAAGAGAGCAGCTCTAATTCAAAGGACATCCTGAAACACTGTTAGGAACAAAAGTCTAAGAACCAGAGTTCCTTTTTACCCCTTTATTTCTTCTACCTCTAGTCATCTTTGAAAAATGTTTGAACTAAAATAACTGAGCATGGAGATTCACGCTTATGCTATCTACCCCTGGGTAAACATCACCTACGCACACATTAAAAACTGGCGGACAGGTTTCAAAGTGTAATTGTATCATCTCTGAACAGCTGTTTCTAGTGGGGCCCGAGGGTATCCGTTTTGGCCCTATGCTACTTCATATTTGTATCTGGAAGAAAATGTAAAATCATTACGGATAAAGCTTGCAGAGGACGCACAGATGGGGGGAGTGGTGAAGAGTCAATAGTAAAAGATCACCGATACACAGCAATGCGGGTTGATGTACTGGGTGCAAGCAAACATTCATTTGAGTTTGGCTAAGTGTAATGTTATACGTCTCGGTACAAAGAATGACATGGGATTCTAGTGTGACACTATGGCCCATATGAGGAGAACAGGAAGGGGGGACTCAAACAATTTTTTGAATAATACCATGAATTTGTGAAATGTTCCATCACCTGCTTTTTTTGGAGAAAAATGTTTTGCCTGCAAAAGTGTTGCCCAGTTCTATTCCCTTGTTTCTGGAGGATGAAAGGCAGCTGTCAGAACTGAGCCAGGGAGAAGGAAGGAAGTGTGCTGCTAAAAACAGAAGGGGATCTATGACCACCTTCTACTACTGTTGGCTTTTACCTTTGGTATCAACTTGCTATCAGATATATCTGTATGCAGAACATAGGCACCAACTCCATGAGTGCTCGGGGCGGGAGCACCCAGGGGGTAAAATTAGTGGGTGCTCAGCACCCACCAGCTGCCAAGCTCCCCATCTCTCTCTCCTCTCCTGTCCCTCCCGCCTTCTGCTGGCCTTGCTGAGAAAATCCTTCCCAGCACGTCCAGCATGAACAGCAGACTTGGGGCATTGAGAAAGCTCTGGGTTGGAAAGGGAGGAGGAGGGACAGAGTGCACTCAGGGGAGGAGGTGGGGCCGGGGTGGGGGTTTGAGGGAAGGGCTGGAATGTGATGTGGTGGGGCGAGGACAGAGCAGCGAGGCGGGGAGGTCAAGCATCCCACACAGGAGGGGAAGTCAGCGCCTATGATACAGAAACTCTCAGCATCACCACAGCTTCCTTCTGGTCATGTCAGCATGATGGTCTCCCCAAGTGGCTGCTGAGCATGTGGGAGATCCGACGGGGCCACCTGGAAAGGAGGGGCAGATAACAATAGCGATGACTCTCTTAGGTCCGAAGAAGGAAGTGCCTTGTGTAACTGACCTTTGTCTTGGACTACAAGGGATATTTTCTTTAGCTGCTATGAAGCGTACACTTTGTTACTGAGACAGGGCCACTTGTACACAAATGATCGCATTCTGACATTTAATATATCGAGGGAGGCTCTTCATACACATTCGTAACCTTCTGAGTTATCCTGCATTTTATCGATTGATCTGTCTCATCGATTCCAGTGACAGATAGAACCACTGTTCAGGGTTGCCGGCAGCCCTGCAGGCCCCTGGGCAAGATGGGGAGGCAGCTCCATGCTTCTAGAAGGGGTGGGGCCTTGGGCAGAAGGGGCGGGGCCAGGGACAACCAGCCATCCAGAGTGCGGCACATCCCCATCAGCCCTCGGAGCCACTCAAAGCACACAGTGTGGTGCTCTAGGCAGCAATTTAAAGGACTCGGGGCCCCAGCCACTGGCACAGTAGCAGTGACCAAGATCCTGGGCCCCTTTGAATTGCTCAGACTGGGGTCAATTGCCCTCTTTCCCTTCCCCTCCCACCAGTGGGCCTGCCACTGTTCTAATCTAGACACAGATCAGAGAATTTTCCTAAAATAACTCTCATGGCAGGCCTCTCAGAAGAAACATCCAATCTTGATTTAAAATTGTCAGCGATGGAGGATCCATCTGACCCTTGATGCATTGTTCCATTGTTAATTACTCTCACTATTTAAAAACGTGTGCCTATTTCCAGCCTGAATTTGTCTAGCTTTAACGTCCCTCCAGTGGATTTTGTTACGTCTTTCCCTGCCGGACTGGGGAGACCATTAGTGACTATTATCCCCCACATGGGTACTTACTGACAGTAGTCAATCATCCCTTAACCTTCTCTTTGTTAACATACAGAGACTGAACTTTGTGAGACTGTCACTATAAGGCAGGTTTTCTTAGCCTGTAACCAGTCTCGTAACTCTCCTCTGAACTCCCTTCAGTTTCTCAACAAGACAATGCCTACTGTTGGTGGGCATTAATTTTCTTTTTGTCCTTTCGCTATTTTTCTACCATCTGGGAATGCCGATATCACACAGGTTTTGTATATTTGGCCTTTTCAGTATGACGACATCATGGCGAGGCTCTGATGGCACTATTTCTTTAATTATTCCTGAATTATGGAACTGGATGGATTTTTTTATGAATCATTGGCCAAAAAAGGCAGCTTTAGTCAACCTGAAACTCGTTATTTTTTGCCATATTGGTCCAGTGGTGTCAGCCATGTTTTTTCCAGGATAGGTTTGCTATTGAGAAATCAGAGGAGGACACCCACACCCACTTACGCCGAGTACTCCAATGCTGAAAGCACACATCTGGGATACAGGATTCCCACATTCAGATCTTTGTTCCAGAGGAAGGACCCGAACTTGGGTCTCCTGCAGTGCGAGTGAGTGACCTAACTTCACGGTTAGTGGGTATTCTGGGGTGGCTTTGGGGTCTGGCCTCATGTTCTGGAACAACCTCCCAGAACAAAGTAAAGTCACATATTTGCTATCTTCTTGTCCTGCTTTTTCAAAGTTATCTCCAAAGAATCTGAGATGAAAAGAAAAAAGATAGTCACATCCATGGTTCGAGTGGGAACATGGTAAAAAACAAACCACCCTCAAAAGCTTTTGTAACCTTTGTGTGGATGCTTTAGAAATGTTCATGGTGTTGATAGAAGGAAAAGATCAGGGCCCTTGGAACATTTTACTGGTGTAAGAACAAAATGAAATACTATCCAGGTGGCTTTCTTGTTTTTATGCTGTTCTTTTGTGTTCACAACTACATCTGCAGAATTCCTTAGGGCAAAGCTCATGGCTGCATTCCTTTATGAATTTTCTGAGATTTCTTTATTGGAGGCTTGTGTGGTTTTGATCCTGATATGGCCTGTACTCCATTATAGCCATGTACTTGTTTCATGGTTAAAATGTATGTGTAAATAATTTGCTAACTTGCTATTTGGTGTTTTACAATAGATGACCATTCAAAATGACTAAGAGTCCAATTCTGCAAAGTACGAAGTATCCTTCACCCCTGTTAAACAAATAGAAGTTGAATATATTGCCTTACATCTTTAAATATATTTAGGCTTTTGCTCTACTCTGTGTCACAAGGCCTAAGGTGACCTAGATCAAATGAAGGAAAACTCTTAAATGAACCAAACTGTTCCACACAATCTTTATGGATAGTAATTCTATGCTCTAATAATAATATAGCAGTAGGGATATATTACCGACCACCTGATCAGGATGGTGATAGTGACTGTGAAATCTAAGGGAAATTAGAGACAAATCAAGAAACTCAGTAATAATGGGGGATTGCAGCTATCCCCATAGTGCCTGGGGCCACATCCCCTCAGGACAGGAGACAGAGACAAAGTTTTGTGACACCTTAATTGACTGCTTCTTGGAGCAGCTGGTTCTGGAATCCACAAGGGGAGAGGCAACTCTTGAACTACTCTTAAGTGGAGTCCAGGATCTGGTTCAAGGGGTGAAAATAGCTGGACTTCTTGGAAATAGTGACCATAATATAATTAAATGTAACATCCCTGTGGCTGGAGAAACACCACAGCAGCCCAACACTGTGGCATTTAATTTCAGAAAGGGAAACTACACAAAAATGAATAGTTTGGTAAACAGAAATTAAAAGGCACTGTGCCAAAAGTAAAATCCCTTCAAGCTGCATGGAAAATTTTTAGACACCATAATAGAGGCTCAAAGTAAATGCATACCCCAAATTAAGAAACATAATAAGGGAACCAAAAAAGTGCCACCTTGCTTGGCTTAACCAAGTAAAAGAAGCAGTAAGAGATTAAAAAAAGGCATCATTTAGAAAATGGAAGTTAAATCTTAGTGAGGACAATAAAAAGGAGTATAAAGTCTGTCAAATGCAGTGGAAAAATATAATTAGGAAGGTGTCAGCCGGTGGTCAGGGCAGTGAGTGGTGTGTGTGAGCTATACACCCGAGACTTTAACTGCTAGGAGTGGGGTCCCTTAGCAGTGGGCAACCTGGAGGAGGTTGACGGGTGCCCCAAAGAGTTTAACGTCCGTGTCTTTACTGCTAGGATCGGGATCCTTTGCAGTGGGCAGCCAACAGGCTGACAGACGCCCCAGAGTTTAACAGGGAGAGCTTTACACCTCAGACTTTGACTGCTAGGACACAAAGTCCCGTCGCAGTGGGCAGCCTGGGGAGGCTGAGAGGTGCCCCAACGGATCTGTCCCCTGGAAGCGACACGATCCAACGCTCAAGGTCTCCCTATATCTGTCCCTTATGACCAGCTGGAGTTCTTTTGTTTGTGTTCGGTTCGGGTACAGCAGCACGGGTTCAAGTCAGAAACTCAAACCACACCTGCTTATTTGTAGGAGAAAGAAAAGAAAGAAGAAAGAAAACTTGGTTCAATATATATATTTAAACTTATAAAGTAAATGAGGGCACAATCTTATTTTCTTGTTTACAATAGAAGTGAAACAGGTTGATTAGAGAAACTTATAATAGAGTAACTAAATTAAAGTGTACACATAAGAAACACATTGCAGGTATAATTCTCACCCCTGCGTTCCAGACTTGGCGTGGCCAGCGTCTTTCTCTCAATCCCTCGGGAAGAAGTAGGGCGAGGCTGGGCGTCCCACAGACCTCGGGAGACAACATATACCTGCCAGCAGGTATAGATTGGAGCTCAAATGGGGTGGGCTACTAAACCCCTCTTTATACCCCTTGGGTCACGTAGGCTTCTTCCTGGTCTCAAGTGGCCAATTAGGAAAATGGCTTTGAATGCCAAGTTTCCCACGAAGGGTGCAAAGCATAATTCACACCTGGGAAACTGCAGACAATGGGCACTCTAGTATGTGATGGGTGAAGATTCCTCTCCTGGGACAGTGTAGGCGTGTCAATAACTGGTGCTAGCCATCAGGGCAGCAGGAGGTCCTGGGTCGTCAGCTAGCCCATTTACTGTCTGGTTTCTGTTTATGGTAGAGTCAGGGACAGGCAGCACACCTGCATTCCCAGGGCATCAAAGGCTGACTGCCTTTCTCTTGCTCTCTGGGGGAGGGGGGGAAACAAGATGGGGTTCATGTCTGGCTACAGAAGGCCAAAAAGGAATTTGAAGAACAGCTAGCCAACAAACTCAAAAAGTAATAACAAAATTTTGTAAGTACATCAAAAGCAGTAAGCTTTCCAGACAACCAGTGGGGCCACTGGACAATCAAGATGCTAAAGGAGCACTCAAGGACGATAAGATAATTGTGAGGAAACTAAATGAATTCTCTGCATCAGTCTTGACAGCTGAAGATATGAGTGATATTCCCAAACCTGAGCCATTCTTTGTAGGTGACATATCGGAGGAGCTGTTCCAGATTGAGGTGTCATTAGAGGAGATTTTGGAACAAATTGATAAACTAAACTGTAATAAGTCACCAGGACCAGATGGCATTCACTCAAGAATTCTGAAGGAACTCATATGTAAAATTGTGGAACTACTATCAGTGGTTTATAAACTATCGTTTAAACATCTTTTGTACTAAATGACTGGAGGACAGCTAACATGATGTCATTTTTTTAAGGACTCTAGATGTGATCCTGGCAATTACAAGCTAATAAGTCTAACTTCAGTACCGGGCAAATTTATTGAAACTATGGTAAACAGAATTGTCAGATACATAGCAGAACATAATTTATGGGGAAAAAGTCAACCTGGTTTCTGTAAAGGGAAATCATATCTCACCAATCTACTAGAATTCTTTGAAGGGTTCAACAAGCCTGTGGACAAAGGGGATCCAGTGGATATAGTGTATTTAGATTTCCAAAAAGTCTTTGACAAAATCCCTTACCAAAGGCTATTAAGCAAAGTAAGCTGTCATGGGATAAGAGGGAAGGTCCTCTAATGAACTGATAACTGATTAAAAGGCAGGAAACAAGGGGTAGGAATAAGTGATCAGTTTTCAGAATGGAGAGAAGAAACTAATGGTGTCCCCCAGAAGTCCATACTGGGACCAAGACTATTCAACATATTCATAAATTACATCTGGAGAAAGGGATAAATAGTGAGGTGGCAAAATTTGCAAGTGATAAAGAACTGCTTTAGATAGTTCAGTCCAAAGTAGACTGTGAAGACCTTCAAAAGGATCTCACAAAATAAGGTGACTGGACAACAAAATGGAAGATTAATTTTAATGCTGATAAATGAAAAGTAATTCATATTGGAAAACATAATCTCAACTCCTACGTCTCAAATGATGGGGATTAAATTAGCAGTTAGCACTCAACAGAGATCTTGGAGTCTTATGGATAATTCTCTGAAAACATCCACTCAGTGTGCAGTAGCAGTCAAAAAAAGCAAACAATGTTAGGAATAATTTAAAAAGGGATAGAGAATAAGACAGAGAAGATCTTATATAAATATCTATATAAATCCATAGTATGCCCAATCTTGAAAAGTACGTGCAGATGTGGTCACTTTATCTCAAAAAAGATATCTTGGCACTTGAAAACGTTCAGTGTAGGGCAATAAAATTATTAGGGATATGAACTGGCTGTCATATGAAGAGAGATTAAGAAGACTTGGACTTTCAGCCTGGAAAAAAAAGACGACTAAGGGAGGATATGATAGAAGTCTATAAAATCATAGCACGAGAACTAGAGGTCACCAAATGAAGTTAATAGGTTGCAGGTTTAAAACAAAAAAGGAAATATTTCTTCACAAAATGTACAGTCAATTTGTGGAACTCCTTGCCAGAGGATTTGTGAAGACCAGGACTTTAACAGGGTCCAAAAAAGAACTAGATGAATTCATGGAGGATAGGTCCATCAGTGGCTAGGGCCATCAATGGCTATTAGCCAGGGTGGGTCGGGATGGTGTCCCTAGCCTCTGTTTGTCAGAAGCTGGGAATAGGTGACAGGATAGACCATGTGATGATTACCAGTTCTGTTCATTCCCTCTGGGTCATGTGGCACTGGCCACTGTTGGAAGACAGGACACTGGGCTAGATGGACCTTTGGTCTGAGCCAGTATGGCCATTCTTATGTTTTCATGTTAGATTTTCAAATGGGATGTAGGTACTTAACATATGTCTCCACTACAGCTGGGAGATGTGATTCCTAATATGGATAAACAGATTCATAATTATCTTGTTTAAATGAAACATGATGGTAGAATTAGTTAATGTCCCTGTTCTTCAGCATGCTTTGCAGACGCTGTTATTCCTCCTATCATGTTTCTGAGTGCCAGAAGGACCTCACTAACTTGTCTAGATTACATTTCATCTGCTACCAAATGCAGGTGGGGCATTTTGCAAGGAACTTCTTGAATTACTCATATGCTCATGATTTCTTAATTAACTGTAACAAAAAAAAACCCTAGGTGTCACAATGGACAGCTTAATGAATGCAGCAGCATTAAAAAGTTAAACAACATCAGAGACTGAGAAAACTGCAGAAAAGCCATTATATAAATCAATAGTACACTTTCACCTTCAATGATCTATTTTATTCTGGTCATCCCATCCAGAAACGATTCAGAAAGGACCAGAGAAAGGCAATGCAAATATAATGGTATTGTGAAGAGTTTTGTATGAAGAGTAACTGAAAAAGTGAGTACTGCTTGGTTTAGAAAAGAAAACAGGTGAATATTGAATTAAAATGAATATCCCACATTTTAAATCGATAACAGGCTATATTTGACTTGTGGAACCTACGATTCCAATATATTACTGAGGAAAATAAATTTGTAGGTTTAAAACTATCATATGAAAAACAAGAATGTATAGTTATGATAAAGTATAAGAGACATCAGCACTTAAGTATCTGGGCATAAGCCAACTGCCTCGGGATAGCACAAACCTTTTCCCATGGGCATTGTATTACCTAACTATCTAATATGTGCATTTTCCCCTTTTGTAGCAGCTGGAACCCGCGAGTTTTGGGGAAAAGGTACAGAACTGCAGAGACCAATCTTAGCTTCATTTGATGATCAGACAGTCTTTGGAGAGAGGGATTTCAGGAAGCAATAAGTCCACTGAAGCTACTGTGTGAAGTAATATAATCATCAACTGATGTGACACAGAATAATAGGTGCACACATTAGTAGGGCTACAGTTTCTATATCCCTGGCTCAGTTGAAACTGCAGCATTCAGTGTATAACCAATGTGACCAAGCAAAGCAAGATACATCAGGAACTCTTGCATCTTATTCTTGAACTTAGAGTAACTAGAATTTAGACTATTATCATGTCAATGTATCAAAAAGCACCTGCAGCTGTAAAAGAAAAAAATCTACAACATGAAAATCTGATCAGTAGTGATGAAAACAATTTCCCGGCGTACTTGTAACCCCTTCAGACCAAGTTTGACCCTACTCTGCCTGGGATAAGAGCTCTTCCAGGGTAACTTGGAGATCAAGAAATTTGAATTGTTGAACTAAAAGGTGTCAGATTCCTCACTCAGTGTGGCTTGCTCCCAGTCTTTTCCATTTAAATATGGAACTGTTAGCTTGAGTGCGTTGGGTGACCACAGAGGTTTCCATCCAGCCCACAGGAAGTGAGATGGCCTCTATGGTAATTATTATATAGACAAATGTAAATAATCACAGTAGGATGCTTTCCTCTAAGACTGAACAAGACATGTTACTAGAATAAGGAAAATCTTTGACACTACTTCCTCTCTGTTTCTCTACAGAGCATTCCCAAACACTTCCCCAGCCCCTACTCCCTAGAATATACCCAACTTCCCTCACTACCGGCAAAAGGGCTAGCGGGAGTCTGAAGGCTCCTGTAGCCTCCTTGGAGGGTGTGGGGGACCAATTTATCAGACCCAGCTGCAAACGAACTGGATGGCCTTCATACAGAGAGGAGCTCAGAGCAGTAAGAGAAAGCTGGGATAAAGGAAGCCCAGGGGAGAGTGGGCTTTGTGTGCCTTCCCATCCTGAGATGGGTAATGGGCCAAAGAGTGACAGTAATAGCCTGCAGAGTTGGAGTGAGCATTGATGAAAGGACAGGAAGCAGGTTTCCTGAGAGACATTGCTCACTACCAGAATTGGAAAGGATTCTGTGGAGCTTGGAGGCGGGCTGAGGAAAAGCACCCAGAAGCAAACTGAGGTAGGAAGAAATCTAGGGAAGCATCAAGGAGGCTGAAGGAGCAGCCAAGGGCTTGACTAGAACATAGAGAACAGGGAGCTCCTGGGGTTTCCTTGCTGGCCACCTAAGAAGGTGGTGGGAAAACCACCTTACAAAAGGTGAGGACAATTTGAAGCTCTGAGTCAAAGGGTATATGGGCACCTGGACCAAGAGTCTGTGCTGAAGACCTGACACGAGGCCATTGGCCTGCTTGTTCGCTAGACTCTGTAAGTCTGGAAAGAGACAGGCAGCAGAGGGAGTACAGATAACCTGCCTAGACAGCCATGTCATAAGAAGAGGCAGAGCAATGGAATGACTTGTCAGGAGGGGGAGCCAGAGGAGGAGGGAATGGACAAACAGTGAGGGACACACCAGTATTCAGCTCCATCTTTGACAACTTACTTTTGCAGTTGGGTTATAGTATTTCCTAGCATGCGGCCTGAATTTCAATGCAGTCATGCACATCTTCCTTGACTCAGTTGAACCACAGATCAAGTGTCAGCATGCAATGTGGGTGGTGTGCCACCAACTCCCCTCCCCCGATTCTGAGAGAACGATTTCCCACTATGATGAATTCTCCTCTACACAATGTTCTGAAACAGTTAACAGCAAACTCTACACAGGTTTTTTTTTTTCAGTTCAAAAGATAGGCACTTCACAACATGAATCATCTGTGAAATGTATTTGAGAATGAAGCTTTTGATGAGAATTTACATCAAGAAAAACAAACTTCTCTTTCAAATATCTCCATTCATGTGGGCAAAGAAGTGCTTCTTATCTCTTTAATTTTCAAACAATTGGACTGAACAAAGTTCTTTAAAGAAGTTTTTAAATGACAATTGGCATGTAAAACAAAAGTTTACTCGCAGTTTTCTCTGCGGTAACGAATGGTCAATAGCAAATTCCCTGCTGGGGCTGCATCATCAGAGACTTGGTCCCCGGCCTACTTGCCTGAGCAACCTGGTAGAGCTGGCCTTTATGTAACACGTAAAACAATGGCTTAGAATTATTTTTGCCTTTCTTGATTGAGGGATCTAAAATTCTCTCTGAGATACGGCAAATCCCCATGATGATCTGGAAAGGAGAATTTTGCATCGGGATACCCCAACTCACTATAATAAAATAAGGAAAAAACAACAAGAAGTCCTGTGGCACCTTATAGACTAACAGATTTATTGGAGCATAAGCTTCCGTGGGCAAAGACCCACTTTGTCAGATGCATGTCACAGGTACCAGAGGACATCTCGTTGTTTTTGCAGATTCAGACTGACATGGCTGCCCTTCTGATACTTGTCACCATGCAAAATAATGAAGACTCATGCAGCCAAACATGTCCTTATACATCTGCATGATCTCCTGTCAGTAGTTATTCCAATTGGAATGTTGCATAAATTACACACAACAAAGTGGGCCAAACTGGGATAGACATAAGCAGATGATCTAAGATAGGCATTATAGTGTTTAAAGGGCAAGATTCTGATTGGTACCACTTATCAGGGTTGTCAATCCAATGCCTTTCATACACACTAACTACACTTTCAAAAAAGGGAGAGAAATTGTACAGTCATCGCTTAGTTATATTAAGTAGACGGTGATGTCAACGTGATGGAGTAAACTGCATGGAATCATTGTAATTCCACAGCCATTTTCAGGAACACAGCTGTGTGTAATGGGTCAAACTCTTTCCATGAGTGTGCAAAGGAGGCAAAATTCAAGGGCCCTGCCTCGCTACACTCTTTATAGCAGTACAAATGCCAGATGCGGCCATAGACTTTGCGCTTCCTGAATGCAGCATATGCTGCTGCATGGCAAGGGTGGACTTAGGGCAGGTCAGAGATCCATTCCTGCTCTGTATTAGCCAGAGAGTAGATGTAGCAACCTGCAAACATGTACCAGGGCTCCTACTCCAACCTGCTCGGCTGCAGTGTCCTCAGGAATTCTGTCTGACTCAGCCAGAATTCTTCTTGAGTCTCCCAGGAGCTGCTCCCTAGCACCAGGGCCGGATTAAGACCTTTAGATGTCCTAAGGACTGAAAAGATTATGGTGCCCTCCCATATGTAATTCAAAATAAAAACAATACTATACTGTAAAATCTCTTTTTTTTTTTTTTTTTTTTTTTTTTTTTTTGTGCCCCTGCTTTGTTGGTGCCCTAAGCATGTGCTTAGTCTGCCTATTGGGTAATCCAGCCCTGCCTAGCACCATCACTCCTTGGACTCTGTTCTTTCCACTCCTTTCTCCTCCCTGCACCTCCCAGCCTCCCAATGCAATCAGTGGCTTAAAGCCACAGGCCCACACACTCTTGTGCTCGGAACCATGCTTGACACAGGAGAAGAAAGGCATTTCCCCAATTCCCGTGATAAACTGCACCAGTCCGGGCCATCGGTAGGAGTTAGAGCAAGGTTGGGCAGCTCTAACTTACACCATCTCTTTATGGTCTCTGTCGGATTGCCTTCCCTTTGTGATCTAGCACCGTGAAAGTATGCCACCATCTTGGGTTGCCAGCTATAGATGGATGAGTTCCTGCAGATTTCAGCACATGATATCTTGAATTAAAGATTAAGCTTTAATTCTTGGAGACTCCTGGACAATCACCCCATCACTCACATTCCCTCAGTTTCCAATTGTCTGCTAAGCCATGGGTTGGGGACAATTAATGTAGGACCTGGCTATGCCACGTCCTGATTTCTGAGAACTGATTTATACCAGGAGAATCCCCAGGCAGATTCTGCCACTCTGTGAAAAGTTACCAGAAAGTAAGGTTAAAGGCTGGGCTTTGGTTAGGTCTTGTGTGAAACAACTCAGACACCTGAATGATCTGTTAATCTAGGTTTAAACGCTTCATTGTTCCCAAAGGAATGTGCAGCCAAAATGGCTGCCGAGCCAGGACTCGACATCTTGGCATATTCTGTTTAATCTCTCAGCACCCTGACATGTTCATTGCACATGGCACAACCTTCCCTAGGGGAGCAGACCTGGCTACGATGATTGGATTCATATTCATAACTGTGTTTTAAATATAACTGTGTGTGAGATATACCAGTAAAATGATGAATTAAAGAAGGTAAGTGATTCCTTTAGGGAATCAGAGAGAGTCTGAAAGGCTAATAAAATCTATTTGTGGAATGAGGTGAGAAGTTGCTCTTAATGTTTGTTTAAGCAGAGCGATTTAATTGAACATTTATATATATAATTTCAATGAATGACAAGATAGGGTTAGAAAAATTGAGAGAGGATAAAAGACGGAGCAGTTCCGAGAGGGAGAAAATTTCCAGAAGGTTCCCCAAGGAAACCAACACATCAGTCTGTACATGGGAAGGCAGACACTTTTGCTTTCTAGTACAAAACCATTCAAATGAGTCTCACTAAAGGGAGTCTCAATAATTGTTAAGCAAAGCCAGTTGGGGTGGGGGGAGGGAGAATTCATTGTAATATTGGCCAGGAGAAATGTGATCCAGTTGGATGAGTAGCCAGGAGAAATAACTTCAAACAGATGGAGACACGGGGGAGAGGTGGAGACTGGATCTGCCAGGAATCTCAACCTGAACTTTATTCATTCCAGCAACATTCCTCCCTTCCATGCCTCCACCAGATTCATCACTCTGTCCTGTAGTACCATGAGCGAGGAGGCATTTTGCCCAAGTAGGGGATGACCATGCCCCAACTGGGCTAACCTTAGGCACTCCAATGAAGAGGACTGATCAGGTGTGTCTCAGTTCTTAGTACCAGGTACTCAGTAGAGTCCTACAGAAAAAGAGAGCAAGCGCCAGTAAATTACAAGAAGAGAGGAATTTTATAAGGAGCGGAGCTAGAATTGGCAGGTTTGCTAGATGTCCGTAGATTGGACCCCATCTGTGTGACCATCAGATCTTTGCTGATGTCAGAGGAGAGTTTTGTGGGTAGAGGAGAAGCACAAAACATGGCCCTTCCTGCTGAAATGGTAGCTTTGATACCGCCATCCTTTATGCCAGTAAAACTCCAGTTGACTTCAGCAGGAGTTTTAGTGGGAGTAAGGATTGCAGAGAATGAGCCTGTTTGGGTTTTTTTCTCAGCAGATGGAAATGCGTATTTTTTACAGCATGGTGGGGTCCTCCCTCACTTTGTGTGTGCATTTCTCTCTCTGCTCAGACTTCTTGCTTTGGATTCCTAAGTCTTCACTTTATGAATAAGACAGTGCAGTCATCTGATTCTCTTTATTTCAGTTACCAAAATAAGCAAAGTCAGCTCTGAGGACAGTAGTCATTCTTCCTGATGCACTGACAGCAATCTGTAATCAAGGCTATGCTGCAACTTTTGATTTAGCACAGTACAAAACTGAAACCTGGAGGAAGAAAAATAAAGTAGAGATATAGAGATGTTGCACTGCTACTCAGTACTGTTTATGCTCTGTGGAGGATGTAGATCATTTTTTAAAATCCAAGAAGTAAAGGTCGATAGCTGAGCAATAGTTAATCCACTGCATAGAATAATAACTAACTCTTGGATAGCACTTGCTTTACGAAGAGGTCAGTGGCATTGTTCCCATTTTACAGATGAAGAAAGTGAGATACAGACTAAATAATAAGTCTGACTTAAGATTGAGGAGTCCTAGCTGTGAGTCTTTAAGGTGCCATAGAACACCTCATTGTTTTTACAGATACAGATTAACATGGGTACCCCTCTGAGATTTGAAATTGGCCTTGATAATACTTAGCAGCAGATAAGACAGAAGTGTGAGTTATGGAAGAAAAAAAGCTTGCTTTAGTTGTATATGAACACTATTTTTTGAACTCTAGTTCACTAGCTCTAGTTCTAAAGTAAATGCTGCTCAGCAAGGCTATGTCTACACCGCTGGGTTTTTTTCAGAAAAAGATATGCAAATTGCAAACCGCAATTTGCATACCTTTTTCCGATTCTTTTTTCAGAAGAGGCTTTTCCGACATTTGTCCTATCTACACGGGGCCGAATGTGGGAAAACCCTCCTCTTTCAGAAGAGCCCTTATTCTTCATAAAATGAGGAATACAGGGCTTTGGAAAGAGCATGTCTGCTCTTCCGAAAAAAATTTCGGAAGAGCAGATGTGTTCCCTGGACACAGCGGAGTTTTTCCGGGATACCTCGTTGTGTAGACATAGCCTTATAGTGAGTGTGATCATGTATTCTTGACTTCTATTTATTTATTTGCAACTTCTGAAGTTCTAGATCTGGGAACAGAGTTGATATTGACTTGTCTACATTTGCAGATATGTTTAGTAAAAACTGTTGTTCAAATACTGAGGAAATGGGGGAGTCGGTGGTTGTGATCTATCTTGACTTTAGCAAAGCTTTTGGTATTGTCTTCCACAGTGTTCTTGCCAGCAAGTTAAGGAAATATGGATTGGATAAATGGATTGTAAGGTGGATAGAAAGCTGGCTAGATTGTCGGGCTAACTGGGTAGTGATCAATGGCTCGATGTCTGGTTGGCAGTTGGTATCAAGTGGAGTGTCCCAAGGGTTGGTTCCAGGGCTGGTTTTGTTCAGCATCTTTATTAATGGTCAGCATGAGGGGATGGATTGCACCCTCAGCAAGTTTGCAGATGACACTAAGCTAGGGGGAGAGGTAGATATGTTGGAGGGTAGAAATAGGGTCTACAGTGACCTAGACAGTTTGGGGGACTGGGCCAAAAGAAATCTGACGAAGTTCAACAAGGACAAGTGCAGAGTTCTGCACTCGGGATGGAAGAATCCCAAGCATTGTTACAGCCTGGGGACTGACTGGCTAAGCAGCAGTTTGGCAGAAAAGGACCTGGGGATTACAGTGGATGAGAAGCTGGATATGAGTCAACAGTGTGCCCTTGTAGCCAAGAAGGCTAACAGCATACTGGGGTGCATTAGGAGGAGCATTGCCAGCAGATCCAGAGAAGTGATTATTCCCCTTTATTTGGCACTGGTGAGGCCACATCTGGAGTATTGCATCCAGTTCTGGGCCCCCATTACAGAAAGGAAGTGTATGCATTGGAGAGGGTCCAGCAGAGAGCAACAAAAATTATTAGGGGGCTGGAGCACATGACCTATGAGGAGAGGCTGAGGGATTTGGGTTTGTTTAGTCTACAGAAGAGAAGAGTGACAGGGGATTTGATAGCAGCCTTCAACTACCTGACGGGGGGGGGGGGGCGGGGGGGGGCGGGGCGGGGCGGGGGGCGGGAGGCGGGTTCCAAAGAGGATGCAGAGAAGCTGTTCTCAGTGGTGACAGATGGCAGAACGAGGAGCAATGGTCTCAAGTTACAGTGGGGGAGGTCTAGGTTGGATATTAGGCAATATTATTTCCCTAGGAGGCGGGTGAAGCACTGGGGAATGGGTTACCTAGGGAGGTGGTGAAATCTCCATCTCTAGAGGTTTTTAAGTCCCGCTTGACAAAGCCCTGGCTGGGATGATTTAGTTGGAGTTGGTCCTGCTTTGGGCAGGGAGCTGGACTCGATGACTTCCTTTGGGTCTCTTCCAACCCTAGGATTCGATGATTCTAAAGGGACTGTATGTGATAGGCAGAGAGAAATTCTGGTTCATAAGAATTCCACGGCCGTTCAGTACTTTGTCAGTGTATTGTGTCAGACTGGTTAATAGTGGAAAGGCATCTGAGAATACCATGGTGGGGGGAAAAAAAAGCACTAAGGGCTCATCACTAAGACAATGACTTGGAGCAGACGGGGTTACGGAAGCAAGGAACCCAATTGCTGTAACCCAAGGCTCTTTGTGAAAAGAGATGGATTTCAGGGCTCTGACTGACATTGGGAATAGACTCTCGTACATCGTTCTCATACTCTCTTCTAATTTTAATTCCTTTAACACAGAAATCATGAAAGCCTCTTCCCTCAGTCAACTAGCAATTTTCCAACAGCAGAATCCACACAATTAATCTACTACTAGTTTTTCCAGATCAGGTCTTGAAACCTCTTGGTGCAGCAGAAGGAAGCCTGTTCCGCTGAGCTTGGGGAAGAATAGAAGCCCTTTGGTCTTGAAGGCTTTCAATCTGGTTCAACTCCTTCTCTTTCCCAGTCCCTTCAACAGCTAGAAGTGGTAGGTCCTCTAGTTCAGAAGGATCATTCTATGAAAAAACTGAGAGGTTGGGATGAGCTTAGGTAGTACTTGAGGGAAAGGATTTAAATCAGAAGTTGCAATTTGTCTGTCACCAGAGTGTACAGTAACACCCCATAATTAAACTAATTTTCAATGCTGTCAGATAATGTGGTATTCCTACTATTCATAGTCCTCAGAGTAATCAATAATACAATTATGCATGAAATAAAAGGGGGCTACTTTTTTACAGTGCATCTTCTCAATTAGCACTGCATTTCCAGTATCCCCTGACTTAACAATTTTTAATATGCTGACAGGCTGTCTATGGGAATTGGTATTTATGTGTTTTCATTCAGTGGGGACAGATCACTCAGGAGCCTCATAATGGCTTTCATCTCCAAACCCCTCGTTCAAATATGGCCCAAATTGCTCAGTCCCATATCACAGCTGTATCTTAGTTCAATTCCCAAAGACAAATGTGTGCCTCGGTCGTCATGCTGCAGTGTGGGGAAAGTGCAACTTCTCTCCCTGTTGAAAAGGTGGCTGTAAATGACTCTGCATGAGAGCGGACCAATTTATAAAGCTGTGAGCCTCTCTCTGTATAGCAGACTTTGGTGTGAAAGCATGGTGTACAAGTTACAGACAGTACTTTATGCTTCCTTGTTTATCCGGCCCCCCTCCCTTTACAATGTAAGGTTAATAAATTTGGCACCAGACTTTTGCAGTTAGTTCAGTGATTCATAAATGACACAAGTGCATAATCTTTCCCATCACAGACTGAAAATGATCTGCTCTCTCTAACTCTTCTGGGCCTTTTAGATTTACTATGTGGGTGATAACCAAGGTAAGAAAATATAGTCTTGAGAAAAGCAATGGCCTTAAATTGCAGTAAGGGAGGTTTAGGTTGGATACGAGGAAAAACTTCCTGTCAGGGTCGTTAAACACTGGAATAAATTGCTTAAGGATGTTGTGGAATCTCCATCACTGGAGATATTCAAGAGCAGGTTAGACAGGCATCTATCAGAGATGATCTAGATGGTGCTTGGTCCTGCCGTGAGGGCAGGGAACTGGACTCGATGACCTCTCAAGGTCCCTTCCAGTTCTAGTGTTCTATGATTCAATGAAAGTCAGAATGAGGTATACAGGTTGAACCTCTCTAGTTCGGCACCTGACCAATGCCAAACCAGAGAATTTGCCGAACCACAGGAGGTCAATATTGTCTAGTGGCATTACCAACACTTCCACTGCTTACTGGGCTCTTAAAAGACATTTGGGGGTAAATTAGAGCTAAATAAGAGCACAGAACACTGAGAGGCAGAACTGGTGGCTGTAAACAATCTTCATGGGACCATGGGAAACTTGGCCACACCCATGATAAGTGGACATCTGGCTAACTAAGATCATGCCGGACCACAAATGTTGCCAGACCAGAGAGTGCTGGATTAGAGAGTTTCAACCTGTCTCTCTGGCTTTGTCTACACTGCAGGGTTTTTGCACAAGAAGCCTTTTATGGAAGAGTTCTTGCGCAAAAATGCATCCAGACCTCAAAGCACATCACAAAAGAGATGCACTTTTGCACAAGAGAGCATCCACGCTGCATGGATGCTCTTGCGCAAGAAAGCTCCAAAGGCCATTCACAGAATGGCCATCAGAGCACTTGTGCTTTTTTCGGATAGGCTCTTTTTCGCAAGAAACCCCTGCAGAGCGTTCACACGTGCCTTTTTGAGCAAGAGCTGTAGCGCAAAAGGAGTTATGCCTCGTAGAAGGAGGTATACCTACACCGCAGAAAACCCTCTGTTCTGTCGATGGATTGACTGTAGATTTTCTAGCGCAAAAACGTGCTTGAGATGTGGACGCTCCGCAGGTTTTTGTGCAAAAACCTTGCAGTGTAGACATAGTCTCTGTACTTACTTTTTTCTGTATGGGCCTAAAGACCTGGAAAAGAAAAGAGCACTTCAAATGTAATTGAGAGTCAAAGGATGCTTCAGAATGCAGCTGTCTGAAAGGAAATCACAAGCAAACACGCATAATTGAGCCCTGTTAATTTTAGGCTGGCCTTATCAGTTACAAAAGTTAAACAAACTTGTAAGCCCTAGCAACTAATTGCTTGAGTCCTGGCACCTCTTGAATTACAAATTAAGCACTGAGCTTTGCCCTGAACAGCAGGCGCCATGTGGTTCTCAGAAGCTCTCCTTATAATCAAATCAAGGCTCTCTGCTAGGTCAATGGGGAAGCTGTTGAAATGACTTTATCTATCAATCATAATGACAGAGAAGGAAACCACAGGCAGCTCAGTTACCAAACTAAAGTTAGGGATCAGAATGTGGCTTTGTCAAACCAGGTCTGGAAGTTGAAAGCTGCTCTTAGATATTTGGTTTAGGTAACTTGCCCAGTGTTACACACTGGATCAGGGGCCAAACTGGGACTAGAACCTATGAAATTTGAGTTGCCGTGTCCCGTTCTAATTGCCAAACTGCACTGCCTTCCTTATGTGCGTCTATCTGCTCCTCAGCCATGTTGTCCCCCTCTTCCCTGCTCCCCAGGACCAACTAAACAGATGAGAAACCTTTCATCACCCACCTGTGATAAATCCAATTAAGCAGTACACAGTTCAGGGCACTGTTGTCATGTTGACTTTTAATTATGCGACCACAAGAATGTTTTCCTCGGAACCCTGACTGTTACAAAGTAATTAGGTGGAACGTACTGGGAAGAACGTTTTTAAAAGGCTTAAAATACTGCGTGCATTTATTAGCATTTACTAACCATTAGGAAGACAGCAAAATGAAATTGCCATCTCCACTAGAAAAATAAGTTCATTATTGGCCAATGTCATCTTCATAATCACAAGTGAAAGAGTTCACCTTGTGGAAGGATATAAATTGACAAACAGCAGTAATAAAACGTTGCTGAAAGACTCTGAGTGCAGGTGCCTTCCAGCCACATGGATTTACCCGACTGTTCATCTACTTTTTGCATCTACGTGGTTATGAAGTGCTTGACTTCTAATTTAAGTATCAGCACTCTTAGATTCTGCTTTTGTTCGGTCTGTAATTAAGAAAAGAAATAGTTTTACGAGCCATTCAGCACATGCAATAAGCAAAACAAATCATCGAGATTTCTACAAACCAATAGCTGGGGCCTTGCTGGTTGTTTTTATTTTTTTTCTTCATTAGTCCATAAAAGTTGCATGTATATGGTAGTTTTCTTGTTGATGAGGTACATTAATCATAGCATAATGGACGAGATTTTTCATTCCCACTTTCTCTTTTTATTTCCTCCTCTTAACACAGTAGTTGGTGTGAATATAGTGTTTGAAAAGACATCTGGACTATACCCTGACTTTCTGTAGGCTCATACTTACCTTCCTCGCTAGCACAGGTTTCCCCTGCAGCTGTGAATGCCGTCTCCAAGTGCCAACTGCTCTACACAAAAGACTAGCTCATTTTAATATCCGTTAGATCCTTGGTCATTTTTACTGATGCTGCCAACAAGGGAGCCAAGGGTGCTGGCTTTTGATTTTTTTTTTTTTCTTCCAATAGAGAATACTCAGGGACTTACCAAATCATTTCATTTTGGTAACAACTTATTTTTCCTGAATTTGAGAGACATTACCAGTTTTCCCCTACTTTAAGCATAGAGAATACCCTTCAAACAATAGAATATTTTCAAAATTCAAGACACTTCAAGCGCAACCTCTGTAGATCATCAGCTGGAAATGATTACAGGTTGCTGTTACCCATGCTTGATTTGAATTCATCAGCATGGGTAAAAGGCTCTGAATGCTGCTTCCATTCCACTTCCCCTCCTTGATCTTCAAAGCCTCATGGACTGGGTAGATAACATTTTCAAACTTCAGTGCTCAGCATCACCAATGTATTAGTCAGTGGGAGCTAGGGAACCTCTGAAAGATACACCCCTCTTAATTAGGCCCCTAACCTTAAGGACTTACATTAATCCACCAGTTCTATGCCCTCAATCACTAGTTCTATGCCTTTTATTTTAAACTTCTTTAATATTTGTATCCCCCTTCTTATAAATGGTGGCTTCCTGCCATCAACATCCCTTTTAGGCCTCTATTTCAACTAATGAAAAACGTGCATCGGTTTTTAAAGAGTTAGTAAAATGGAGTTGTTGCAGTTTGTTGATTGTAGGGGGAGGGTACAATTCAATTATAGAGGTGGATCTTCTGCTAAGCCATTCTTTTTGTCTAGCATGATTTGAGTCAGTCAGCGAATGCCCATCGTAAATGAAAGCGCTTCGTTCTGTTGTTACTTCAAAGGTGGCATATGGTAAGTGTAAGGCATTTTTAATTGATACCATTGTGTCCTAAAAGCAAAGGCAACTAGAGCAACTGTGAACGGAGGCATAAAATGAGATCCTCATTCTTTCAGTTGCAGATGAAAAGAGCCTATCTGAGAGATTTACATTGCCTTTTGATCTTCAAATGAAGCACAAAGAATGGATGGATAAGCAGATTTTGAGCAATAACCCAAGTATCTGAAACCCCTTTATGCTGGATGATTAATACACTGTGTACAATACAACTGGGATAACCTGCTTTGTAACGAAATAGGTGGGTATTTCTGAAGCAAAGACCAAGATGAATTAATTACAGGCAGACTCCAAGCTCTTTCTATGTATCTGGGAGCGCATACAACGAATGATCCACCGTCCTTACTTCACCCTAATTGAAGTCAGTGGATGAACTCACACTGACCTCAGTTGGCCTTGGATTAGGCTCAGAGGCCATAGTCACTAAATCTCTGTCACACCTCTTTTCACCATGCGTGAAGCGGGGATGCTGACTTGTATAAATGTCTGTAAAGACCGATCAAAACCTAAAACATCTAACAGATGCAAAACCACACCTCAGGGTGAATAGAGAATGGATTCAAAGCAATCTCCACAAGCATTTCAGTTCCATTTCCATGTGCTCGGCATAGGTGCACCTGTGCTTTGCTGGCAGAGCATTTTATTGCAGCGTGGCATCCTGCCATATTCAAAGCTAGGCCACGTTTTAATACTTGCATAGAAGTTTGGCTTCTGTTGACACAAAACATCCCATTGCCCTCTTTTTAACATTCAGCAAAACAAAGCTGCATTTAAAGGCAGACATAAAGGACTCTGTGCGATAACTTACAAATACTCAACTTCCGAGGGTTTTGTCCCAGTCTGGCTGCCCATTAAGGATATATGGTTATTTTAGGGTGCCAGATAGTATTTTCCTCATTGTCCAGTAAATAGGGGGTGAAATGTCTGTCTTTGGTGTGTTATATCTAAGGGCGTGTCTACACTAGGAAATTATTTCAAAATAATAACTCCCAGAATAAAATCAAAATAGCATGTCCACACTATGGGGGAGCCTCGCAATTAGTTCAGGCTATGGGAGGGGGCTCTGCACTGGGGTCTAGCGCAGAACCAGAACCAGTGGGAGTTAGCCTGCCTTGGCTCCACAGCACTGCCAGGGTTCTTTTTCAACTGGATGTTCTGGTCTGAAACTGGACACCTGGTCTCTATGTCTTTGATATTGGATGTTCTGGTGTCACTTGATATCGGGATGCTTTTGGTGAGAGAGCTGTGCTCAGCACTTATTAGAAATCTGTATTTCTGCAATATCAGCCCTGTTCTCGCCAGCTTCTAGGAGCAGGTCCTGCCTCATATCAGGCCTCTAATTAGGGTTTGAACTCTCAAAAAAGAGGACACCCCTGAGAGAGAGTGTATCAGTATCCACCAACTCACGTTGTACTAATGTGTTATATATATATATATATATGGGCTTATGCCTCTAATACAAGGGCTAATACAAGGGCTTATGTCTCCCTACTCTCCCTACTCCAATGTCAACTGACAAATTATTTGAATGGTAACAAGTCTACAAACTTATCTAGACCAACTTTACATAAATAATGTAACAGTGGGTGTTTTCTGGCTGACTTACCTTGACACAGGCAAATGATTTATACTCCTTAGTTCAGGGGGAGGGAAGAGAGAGAGAAACGTTTTCTTAAATGTTCAGTAAAATAAGTTATTAAAAGATTTTTTAAATTCAGCAGCTGACATTCAAGGCAATTTAACTGCATGCTAATGAACCCTTCCTCAAAGCTAGATTCCCATTCTGGGTTGACATTTTGACTCTTCTTATGAAGTCTCATATAATGCCAACTTAGTATTCTGAGGGGATGCTGCAGCCGGAGAGAGGGTTTTATGGAAGTGAAAAAACAAGTGCTAGATAATGTACTGGGATCTCATGCTAGAAGAATGAGAAGATGAATCATTGCAGAATTGTCTTTAATAAAGGAAAGCAAGGCACTTGTCGCCTTTAAAGGGAATGCTATATTCACTAAGGAATGAATTCATTCTGCTTGTTTGTCTTATTCCCATGAAATGCACATTACTGAAAAGTGTAAAGCCTATATAAGCATACTTCCAACAGTGAGGAAATATAGTGGTGGGGAACTGGATCTGGCCTGTGGGCTGGTATTTGCCCACCCTTGTCATAGACAGACAAAGCAGAAAGGGATATGAAATCAAGACAAGATGATCTTGCATACTCTGTATCAAGATAAGCGTAAGAGTTTTATAAACTACAGCAACTTCTAAAAGAAAGGAGGAAAAATCCTTTCCCTTTCCATACACAATCCCACAGAGCATTGGGCCACCCTGTACCATTCATACCCAGTAAGCCTGTTTGTCAGATGCTAATGACTTTTCCTCGCTAATGGCCAGCATCTAATTTGTGACCTGTGACAAAACCGGCAGTTAACCAAATCTGGATGTGTAGCTGTACTGTACTTACAACAACAGACATAAGATGAGGAAGGAGGAATGTCGCATCATGTGCTGCAGAAGTTTGCAAACTTTCTTTCACAGAATGGCCATCAGAGCACCTGTGCTTTTTCGGATAGGCTCTTTTTCACAGGAAACCCCTGCAGAGCGTTCACACGCCTTTTTGAGCAAGAGCTGTAGTGCAAAAGGAGTTATGCCTCGTAGAAGGAGGTACACCTACACCTTCCTGCTGCTTCCATTGGCTGGGAACAGTGATCTGCAGCCAATGGGAGCTGCAATCACCTGTACCTGTGGAGGTGCAGGTAAATATAGTGGTGGTGGCCTGCCAGGGACTAACCCTGGCTAACTGCTGCTCTTGTATAGCACACCCCGACCTATCCTGCAGCAGTTTTCTATTATAAGAACAGCCTTACTGGGTCAGACCAAAGGTCCATCCAGCCCAGTATCCTGTCTGCCGATAGTGGCCAATACCAGATGACCCAGAGGGAGTGAACACAACAGGGAACCATCAAATGATCCCTTCCCTGTCATCCATTTCCAGCCCCTGACAAACAGAGGCTAGGAACACCATTCCTACCCATCCTGGCTAATAGTCATTGATCGACCTAACCTCCATGAATCTATCTAGCTCTTTTTTGAACCCTGTTAAAATCCTAGTCTTCACCACGTCCTCTGGCAAGGAGTTCCACAGGTTGACTATGCGCTGAGTAAAGAAAAACTTCCTTTTGTTTGTTTTCTTAGTATTTTTTTCAATTTCTTTTGGGAATCAAATGAGCACCAGAGAGTGCACTGACACTCAGAAATCAGCTGAGTTGCTTTACCAACAATTAGTCAAAAAAAAAAAACCCAGGGGCTAAATGCCCTGATTTAATCCTGAAAGGCCAGGTCAGGTTGTTGAAAAAAACAGCCTGGAGCCAATCAGGAGAGAGAAACCGCTATCTAAAATCAGCTTTCTTGAATTGGGGGTGGCCAGTTTAACAGCTGGAAGCTACAAGAATCCTGACCCTGAACACTGGGGTAGTTCACCTTCATATACTGGGGCTACTATGCCTGGGGTATTGCTACTGAACCATGAATTTTGATTCGGGGTGTTGCTATGGAATGTGGTGTACATGTCCTTCCCCTGCTTACAGATGAATAAAACTTTAATTACATTGGAGTGAAGGCAGCAACGGTGGCTTAATTTTATTAACGCCAGCCCCACCTCTGGAGGCAGGGGCAGAAGGTTGTCTGCTTCTAATTCCCAGCAAACAGATGCTGTCCTGTCACTGTGCTCCCATAGTTGGAGCTAATTCACATTCACTAAAGGGCCAAGGACTGAAATAGCCATGTGCAGACTTTGCTAAACGTTTAATCTAGGTTGGTTGGTTGGTTTTTTCAAAGAGCATGGTAGGACCTAAGAAAGACGTGTTCATTATTTCATACCTAGTAAACTTTGCACTGGAGCTCAAGTATGAGCATGATTTAGAGTTACCTCAGGATCTCCTAGATGAGTTTAAACATCCTACGCATGAACAGCATATCAGTTAGAGACCTTCCTGTCCCACCAGTGATCCTCCTCCTCTGCCACATCAAAACCACAAGCCACCATGTCTACGTATGAACAGCAGTGGTCTGAGGTCATTTAGACTTTGAACTCGACACTGTTACTAAAAGAGCAAGTGTCCAGTTCAAAGTCTAAATGACCTCAGACCACTGCTGTTCATACGTAGACATGACAGTCTCTAACTGAGGTTTCCTGTAGATAGATTCCAGCTCACTAACAGAGAGGGGGAGAAAAACTCAGGGCCTTGAGTACAAGGATATTCCCAGGCCCACCAACAGCAATTCTGGGCTGCAGGGGCAGAAATCTGTGGGCCCCTGCCCCTCACCCTTGGCTGGGACCACAAGCTCCTTCCACCTGCCAGAGGAGCCCTGGACCAACCCAGGTTGCTCTTAGCTGGGCTATATTAAAAGCTTCCAAATAAGGTCTCTTGGGAGCTTCTGGCCACTTATTGAGTGAATATTTGCTGCTCAGGTGTCAGAAAGAAGTTAATACAATATACAGTAATTACCTTTTTCCCACCTTGAAAGGCATGTGTGTAAGGAATGCTAATGAGATATGTATGTTAACGCCAAAGTGAGGTTAAATCTGAAGTGGATATACAGGCTCTGTAATACGTTGCATACTCACACCATTTCAGTCTCAGAAGAATATTAATTTACAGACAACGTCAAAGAACCTCCATTAAGTGAAAAATGAAACTCTTGAGTTGACCTCACGAGTGTTTCTTTCAAGAAGAAAAGTGGTTCCTCCCCCCCCCCACACACACACACCCATTTTTGGAAACCGGGGCTTTGATTGCTGTTATCCCACAGGTCTCCATGTACCTTTTTCAGATTGCTTGATTGCTACATTATCTAATGACACGCTTTCAATTCAGTGTGCCTTCATCTACGTGCACTATGCTTGAAAGCTTGTGTGAATAAGTTGACATTCAGGGTATGTCTAGACTGCACCTTTTTCCACTTTTCTTTTTTGGAAGAGGCTTTTCCAAAATTTGGCCCATCTACACTGGGCCAAATTTTGGGGAAAAAAAACCCTCTTTTGGAAGATCCCGTCTTCCTCGTGGAATGAGGAAGACAGGGCTTCTGAAAGAGCGCATCCGCTCTTCCGCAAAAAAAAGCAGAAGAGTAAATGTGTTCCCTGGATGCAGCGGAGTTTTTTCGGGATACCAGCGATATTCCGAAAAACCCCCGCAGACTAGATGTACCTTCACTTCCCTAGAAGAAATGCCTGGAGATAACACTTGATTAAAAATTGGTCATGATAGATGTGACTGTACAGAAGCACAGAATTAAAAGCATGTCCAGCTGTGTTTTGATTAAAAACTTAATTTTAAATATTAAATTGATTTTAAAACTACATTTAATATTAAATAAACAGGCATGTGTGCAGACATCCTTATCTGCTCAGTTTGGGTTTTTACCTCTTGTTCTCAGACTTTTTGCAAACGTTTTTACTTTCTCACATCCCATAAACTGTGAGCTATGTTGCGGCCTGGGCAGTATGCAGCTGTACAAGATGTGGAAGCGATGCAGAGCCTTTCCAACTCCCCGGTATGTCTGAGGAGGCGCAGGCATGGTTTGGCAAGTAAGGAAGGGTAGTACGCTCCTGTCTGGGTGACTGGCCAGCCGTGCTCACTGACATGGGTGAGACTGGTCCATTAGTCTTGCCAACTTTCTAATTGTGCAAAACTGAACACCCTTGGCCTGCCCCTTCCCCAGGGCCCCTGGCCCCCCTCTTTTCTGTGACCCCACCCCCTCTCACTCCATCCCTCTCCCTTCATCACTTACGCTCTCACATTCGCTTTCAGTGAGCTGGAATTGGGTTTGGAATGAAGGCTCCAGCTGGAGTGTCGGCTATGGGGTGGTGTGACGTAGTGTGGGTACCTTGCTGGTTGCTATGCTGGGCGGTGGGCTGTGAGTGACCCCTGCTGGCGGCTGTTTGTACAAAGCACGGCCCAGCAGGACAGGGGATGAGTCATTATGCAAGGGTCTCTCAACTTGTCCGACCAGTTACTTCCCAGGGAGAGAAACAAAGGAAGGGGGCGAGGCCAGGCCTGGCAAGGGGGGGCAGGGCTAGAAGAGAGAGGCAGTTTCTGTCTGGAATCATGGAGGAAGCAGCCTGAGCAAAGGGGGGGCTGGGATTTAGGGACCCTGTCTCCCCCATCCCAAGAGAAGCGGAGGCATCCTAGGCCTGGCCCTGTAACCAGATTACATCTATGTTGTGCTGTATCCTGGAGAAGCAATAAACTCCCTCTATTCTACTGGCTGGTGGAGTCTGTTCGTGCCACTACGGGGGTGCAGGAGTTGGGGGACCCCGACACGTCGTCACAGGTGGCACTGGGGTTGAGAGTTTGGGGGTACAGGAGGGGGCTCCAGGCTGAGCTGAGGGGTTTGGTGTGTGGGAGTAGGCTCAGGACTGGGGCAGTGGACTGGAGTGTGGGCTAAATAAGGGGGCTCAGGGTTGGGGCACAGGGTATGGATTCTGGAACAGAATTTCGGTGTGGGAAAGGGTGCAGAGTGCAAGCTCCAGCCGGGCATTGCTTACCTCATATGGCTATTGGTCACCAGCACAGCAGGGCTAAGGCAGGCTCCCTGGCTCCCTGTCACTCTCAGAAGCAGCTGACAGATCTGCCTCCTTAGCACAAGTGGGCAAGCGTCTCTGCTCAGTGTGTGCTGCCGGTGCCTGCAGACACCGCCCCCACAGCTCCCATTGACCGCAGTTCCTGGCCAATGGGAACCGCAGACCTGGCGCTTGGGGCAGGGATAGTACATAAGACTTCCCTGGTCACACCTTTGCCTCAAGACCACAAGGAGATATCCACTGCTTTTGGCAGCTATGTGGAGCCAGGGCAGGTAGGAAGCCCGCCCTAGCTCCACTGCTTTGCAAGCAGTAAATTGTCTCCTTATTTGTGTACAGGACCAGCTTATTCTACAAGCTCGTTTACAGCTATAACACTAATAATGGACAAACAACATGTCCTGATGGAGTCTTGCGTTTTTTATTCGTAAGAAGCAGCCAGTGTATTTTCTCACAAGAAGTCTAGAATTACTCCCCCTCGCTCAAAGGAAAATGGATATAAAAGGTAATATACATTTTCCCTGGAGTTCACACTAACTTGTGGAAATTAGATAACTAATAGGAATTAAGTGGACAAGCAGCCTATTTAACACAGTCCCAATTTATTTTTTCTTCCCTTAGAGCACTGGTTATTTTTTTAAAGAGGGGTTTTTTCCCCCGTTCACACGGCACAAGCAAATTAGTTCTTCTGTGAATATTGCTGAAAAGGGAACTAATATGTGACAGAAACGTATGATGTGAAATGTGCAATACTTCTGTTTTCTGTTAATTAGAAACTTGAGAGCTCTCATTACTAAGAGAGCTTCAGGTTTCTGTTCTTTGAAGCATGCGATTTTCTAATCAGACGTAATTACTGAGGAAAAGCTCTCTGGCTAGATCCATTAAGCTTCTCCCCCTCACCACTCCTGAGTATCTTGGTCTGGAGACTGTAAAAGATGTGGCAAAACTCCAACAATTACCTGAACCTTATAATATACCTTACTGAAGGGCACTGGGCTTTCCAATTTACAGCTTTTCTGAGCATGGTAGAACTCCAAAAATTCTCAGTACAGCAGGGGTCTTGCTTGCAAAATACATGTTAGTTACCCATTTATGTTAACATCAGACATTATTTATGAGTCTTGCCTATCAAGCACTTGTGTTCTGGGAAGACTTGACAGTAAAACTTTAAAAAAAAAAATACAGGTTGCCCGGTTCACTATCGGTTTTGTAACGTCACTTGCTCTAGTCCTTTAATGATTTTAAACAAGTTTTCCAGTTATCTCAGATCCATTAACCCTTTTGTCTAGTGGTAGTCTGCTCCGGTAATACTCCTATTGGTATAACTCAACAGTCTGGATGGATTGTCAGCTCATGTCATCTGGTACGGCTCCGTTGAAGTCCACCATTGAGTTATGCCGATGTACACAGAGAATCTGACCCAGGGTTTCTTGGTGAAATGTGTGTTTTGAGGCAAGACTGAATCTGTCCAGGCTAGGATCTGCATTCACTCATCAATAGATTCAAATGTATTTAAAAATGAACAAATGCAAGGCATGTACCAGTGTTGTCACCCCAAAAGAGCCGAAATCGCAGTCAGACCTCTTCCCAAATCTCAGGATATACCTCACTATTTTTAGGTCAAAGCCACAACTGGGGGAGAGGAGGGAGAGAGGTTCTGGTGTCTGAGCAGTTTGGTTTCCTGGGATTTTCAAACTTTTCTCTGCAGCCATGAGAGCTAGAAATGTAGGTCTTTCTTTCTTTTTTAAATGGAAGCAGAAATGCACCTACAATCCCTTGATTCCAGTAGCTGGGAGTTTACAAAGAGCACCACATATCTTGTGATGTGTAGTAAAACCACAAGTTGGCAGTGGTGCATGCACAGCTCTCATTGGTTTCAAGGTCTACCCTTCACTGGTGTGCAGAGGAATAGCAAAAGACTTGTGCGCTTGTGGGGCCTATTGAATAACTCCGTACAGGTTTGACCTCCATGGACCAACACCCTCAGGACATAACTGGTCCTGAATGAGGGGTTTTGCCAGACCATGGGAGGTTTTTTCTGCGCCCTCCCCCCCTCCCAGCCACCAGCACTCTAGCCTAGCTCTGCTCTTAGCCTGGCCACTGGCCTCCCAGCTGGCACCCCCACTGCCTCCAGCCTATCTGGGCTCCTGGCCACAGCAGGGCTCCTGACTCCCCTGCCAGCAGGATCCCTGCCAGCTCACCACCTGCTGCCAGCCCTGCTGGGGCTCCTGGCCCCGTAGAAGGTCTCCCAGCTGCCAGGCCTGGCTGGGCTCCCAGTCTCCGCAGGACTTTTGCTGTCTCTCTGGTCCAGGAACATTCATGGACTTGCCACACTGATGATGTTGCCGGGCCAGAGAGTCCTGGTTTAGAGAGGTTCAACCTGTATAAATCAGCTGGCCAATAATAACTGTGGATGACCAAAATCTCTAGGGTTCTCTTGGCTATTTATTGGCGATATCTGTGAATTATAGTATGCACAACTTTTCCGGGGCTTTGGTTTGGAATCGTGCCTGAAAACATATCAAGCACTAAGACATTACAGGTTGATTCTTTTGTCATAAGTGAATCAGTGGCTGAACTGTTTGGCATTACAGAGGCATACTCAATCCGAGAGTGAAAATAAAGTTCTGAGCTGGGTGAAACCTCATCATAGGATTGAGACTGATAAGTGTGATGTCACCTTACGACTGACATAGGTGTCATTTATGCTGGCAGTTCAGACAAAAGGAATGTGTGAATCTACCCAGCAGCTTTTGCTGCATATTGTTTTGGAGGAAGGTATGAGGGGGAGGGGGAAGTGCACACACAATCTGAGAACAGACGAGAGAGACTGGAGAGAGAAACCACCACCGGCAGGAGCTGAAGGCACAGTGACTGACCCTGCAAGAAAGCTGGGGACAATGGTTTTGTTTTTGTTTTTTCAGGTTGGACGATAGGTGGAAAAAAGCGTTCTTCGTGCTGTGAGCAAAAGAAGCTGTTTTCTGCTGTCTGACTCCTCACGTGTTCAGAGACACGGGGCTTTGTAGTTTGTGGAAATAAAAACAAACTCAAAGAAATTGTGACGACCACCGATTTCTGCCCCCAATTGGAACACCCCCCAAACTTTCCCAACCAAACTTTCCCAACCTGCTTGCATCAAATGGGGTAACAATAATTGTTGAATGCCAGTCTGAGCATTCATAGTCTGGGATGCAGGGAGCTCTGAAGCAATGCAAATGAGAGGGGCAACTTCTAGTTGACGCATTGTAGCCAAGCGGTGTGAATATCTAAGTCGATTGCTCTTAATCCTAAATTTAAGTTCTGGCTGAGCTTTCTCAAACCACTGATGGGATGCACAGGGGGGGCACTCTTTTGCTGTTAGCCTTTGCCCTTGCAATTCTCTAGCTGAACCTAAAGTTTTTTCTCCATTTCCTTTCGTCCGCAACTCTATTGCTGTAAGCCCTTTGGTTAGATTGCCAAGGAGCTGGTGAAAATGTACCAACTCGGGGATTGAAAACTGGGCAAGGGACTTGGCTATGCTGATTGGGAACTGCATAGGTAGAATACTCCAGGTCAAAACTTTCAGAACTAGGAGCCTACAGCTAGGCTTCTAAGTCCTCACTGAGTGGAAAGATAAGTACGTGAGGCTGTTAGCCGAGAGCAGGGCTTACATCCAGCTGGAGCCATCCAGGGAAGAGCTCTGGTGAGCATTTTCAACCCCCCAACAACTCTGCTGTGCCCACTGAACCTGGAAGACTCCGGGAAATATTCTGAGAAAGTTTAAGCCCTAACCTAGAGTTTACTAGATTTGTGCACAGACACGTCAGCTTTGTGGAAGGGCAGGGGGAGAGACTGGCAGTTCTGCTTCTTTCCCAGCTTGGAGGGGCAGTGAGGAAAGGGGCAGAACTACTAGCAGCTCCTCCCCCCAGGTAATGTGGGATGGGGAGGGCAAGAGGCTAGGGGTCCCAGGCTCTGGGCGGAGCAGTCCCATGGGGAGGGTAATATGGCCCTCCTCAGCTGGTGTGCCCTTCCCCTACCGTAAGGAACGTTTGTTTATTTGCACCACTGATTAAAACGCCAGATTTACCACAGACTTCCTGCAGCATCTTGTGCAGGTCACTCAGTCTCTCTGTGCATCTCTTCCCTGTCTGCTACAGGCACGTACTTCCCGACTTCCCAGCATCCATAATACATTGTGAGGCACCGCGGGAGCAACCGACTGGCCGGGCCCCTGGGCAATGTGGGGGGGATGGCTCTGGGATCTCAGAAGGGGTGGGGCCCCAAGAAAAAAGGGGCGGGGCTTGGGGTAGCGAGCCCTCAGCGCCACCTGGAGTATGCCACAAAGGCAGGCGGAGAGCTGCATTTTGATAGTCACAAAAAAAAAAGATTTTTTTTTTCCCACAAAATTGCATTTTTTTTCCTGTAAAATGTTGATGGTGTCAGGAAAGTGCCCCAGCATCTCTACTTGGAACCATGTCTGACTCTGACCCAGCAGTCCTTTCGAAAGGGGGTTGCTTATTTGGGTGTCTAACCGTGGACTGATGTACCTAACGGGCAGGACCAACATCAGCAACATTAGCTTCTGAATAGAATAGCTGTCAGAACTTCAGGACACAGTCATTTTTGCGGGTTCCTTTCCCAGTCATTTCTCCCATAGACCATCCAAGTTCCCCTGTGTCTTTTAAAGACCTTTCCAGACAAGTCTTCTGCGGAGCAGGGGGGATCATATTTTTGATCAAGTCTGGCTATTGCTCTGGTGACACCATCTCAAAGTGCTTTCTCCGTACGCACATAATCCCACTGGCACCATGGTAGTTACAACTAATCTCACCACCTGCCTTTCTTGTCAGTGAAAATGGCCCCTTCAGACAGGATGAAAAGGCTGAGTTCCATGCAGGGAGGGCAGGCTTTAGTTGCTTGACATGCCAAAGGAAGTTTTTTTGACTATAGTGACCCAGTCTCATAAAAACAGGGGGACAACTCTTCCAAATGAGTTAATAGAGTCATGCTGATTTATGCCCGTTGAGGGTGCTGATCCACATGTTTAAATGACTGTGTTAATAGCCCATCAGGTTCACAGACATTTCTTGATCTTCCTAAGTAACCCAGCTTGACAGTCAGCTAGGTGTATCTTCAGGGACTGACTATTAACCCCCTTTAGCATGTTCCAATCTCAGTTATTTATTTCTGTTTGGTTCTAGATTGTTACCATTTTCAGTGCAATCGTATCAACAAAAAAGGAAAACAAATAATATAGACTTAGTGTGTCATAGAGTTCATACAAAGCCATGTTTCCTTCAAACAGCCCTTCCTGCGTGTTGAGTCAAAGCTATCTTGGACTCAGACAGACTATTAGATGTTAGTCTTAGTGTGAAATAGAGTGAGATTTCTTTCCTCTCTCTGGGTGGTATGTGTTGGTAAAATCCTTTAATGGGAATACAGTATTTGTTTGTCCTTACAGTTAAATGCATCTTTTCTGTTAATCCAGTTATTTTGTGAGTTTTCTGTATTATGCCACCCTTATCTTCAAAAGGGTCTGTGAAGGGAAAGTAGAAGTTGCAAATACCGTTTAATTTCCCATTCAAACTTGCTGCTTCCAAACGCAGTTAAACCCTTGTATTGTTTGGAGAGCAATTTGTGCATTTTGCATGAGCTCCTCAAACAAAACCCTCAGCTCTGAGGCACACGTAAAACCGTTTTCTTCTCCACAGTCTTTATTTCACTGTCAGCACTCTTTGGCATTGGGGCCTCTCCTTTTCCTCACTGTAGGCTTCTTTTGCTCTGCCTCGGGAGTTCTGACTTCTGAGGGTGTTGGCCTGTGTGCGAGCTACAGGCCTAAGGAGCTGACCTGGAAGCTTTAATGAGTACCTGTGCGTCTGTGCCAAGAGAAGCTCTGAATCCAACAGAAATCTCAGTTCAACAGAATTTCAAATACAGTTATAACACAGATGCAATGTTATAAATTAATTTCATACCAGCAGCATAATACCAGGGAACTGACAAAAACTGATGTCAGTGGAATTTCTTTGGATTTAAACCAGAGTAACAAAGATCAGAATCGGGCTTCTTCATCAAGAAGGCACTTGTATGTGGATAGCTGCTGGTAGGACCGATTGATTTTTCAGCTGCTCTTTGAAGTAGGAAAAAGCAATCTCGTTTTGATTAACACTAAACTTCTTCTTGTGTGATTTCTTTTTAACACGCGTTGTTTTTCTAAAGATAGAGAAGCCCACGCCATGTGTTTAGTGTTAGAAGAATAATCAAAATAACACTTGGGACACAAATTGTCTTTCCTCAGATTTTTTTCCTCCACCTTGCTTCAGGCTCTGTTTAGCTGCTTTTCACCCTGATTTCTCCTCTTTCTTTTTTCTTTTTGAGTCTTTCCATGAGGTAAGCCAAAGCCAACAACATTCAAATTATAGTAGAACTTTTAACCTCACAATGTCGCGTGTTCAGAAACTAAAGAAACACCTCACGTAAGGAACATAAGCTATTCAGAAACATCCCAAGTAGCATAAAAATAACAACTGGGGAGTTGAACCAAAGATATGACAGATCAGACTATAAATCTTGGCCCACCCACTTTTATTTCAAGGTTCAGAAATTAGGCGCAATGGGCAAGATTCACTTCTGTTCAGGGATCTAGGGCAGATAGGGGAGGCAATGTTGTCTGGTAGAGAGAACACTGGGCTAGGACTCGAGATCTGAGTCCTGTTCCTAGCTCTGCAACTAATTGTTGTGTGACCTTGGGCAAGTTATGTCATTGTCCCGTGCCTTAGTTTCCCCATCAGTAAAACACAAATAATGATCCTTGACTCCTTTTGTGAAGCAATTTAAGATTTATAGCGGAAAACGACCATTCAAGAGTTAGGTATTACAATAGTAATAAGTGCCTTGTGCTGGACTTTCCAAACGTGAATTTTGCTCAGTTTGCCCATTTCCAGTATGAAACATACTAAAACATCACCAGAGGCCTCCCAGGCACATCAACAACTTTCTCTTGTTTCTTCCCACCACCATAAGGTGTAACACCACATTTGGAATGAAAGCCATTTGTGCCATATTTTCTATAAGTCTCATCCGAGCTCAGGAAATAAAATCCACTGATTCACCATGAGAGAGAGGAGTTCTCAGGACTCCATTTTAATCCAGGACTAATGTTAATTAAAATTAGCACCTGGAAGCAGAGAGCTTTGGGGCCTCTACATTTCTCACCAAGTAACTCGAACATTGAAAAAAAAAATCATGATGCTGGTGTTTGGCTGGAATAAATCCATTCAGTGTTTTCCCTTTTGAAGATGACGAGGGTCAGATAGATGTTGCTGGGGTTGAGTTTCAAACAGAGCACTGGACGCATTAGCTCTGACTGTGTCTTTTGAGAGAGAAGGAAGCAGAAAGCCGCATTAATGATAACGCAGAGTGAGCAGATATGAAAGGGAGATAGATGCCTGCCTGTCTCCCCTTAAGAGCAAATGGAAGTCAGTCTACAGTAGAGACGTAAAACCCCGTTTAATTGATGAAGTGGTTAAATGTGAAGTTTTATCGATTAACCAATTAAAAGGGGGGTGCTCCAGCCCAGCTGGAGCAGTCCCTGGCTGCACCCCAACCCTGGGCCTGCAGTGAACACGGGCTGCTTTGGACACCCAGAGCAACCCCTGCCTGTGACACACCGGGCCCACTGTGGACAGACCCATAGCGGGCAGGGAGCTGCTCCAGCCCCCACTGGTTAACCAGAGCTGGTAAGCATCACCTATTGAGGGAGTTGGCTTGCAGGAGGGGTTCAGGGTGCAGGCTTTGGGAGGGAGTTTGGGTTTGTTGGGCTCAGGGCTGGGGTAGGGGGTACAGGAGGGGGTTCATGACTGAGGGAGGGGTTTGGAGCTGGCTCCAGCTGGACACTGCTTACCTCAGATGGCTCCTGGGTGGTGGCACAGTGGGGCTAAGGCACCCCCCTTCCTTGGCCCTGCACCGCTCCCAAAGGCAGCCAGCAAACTCCGTCCATCCCAACCCCTGTTGTGCTCTCCGCCTCCATTCTGTGGAGATAGAATACAAGGGTGGGAGAAGGGGCACCCTGACATCAGCGCCCCTCCTCTCCCTCCCTGCTCTGTACCTCAAGCAGGAGGCTCCTGGGGGGGGGGGGTGAACGCAGCTCCAAGGCAAAGGGCTGGAGGTGCACAGCAGTGCGGGGAGGGCCAGCTGAAGTGCTGTGCTTGATGACAGCCTCTTGGCCAAACCCGTCAGGATCCCCTGTCAGAGGCTCCAAGATCTACCAGTAGATCCCGACCGACTGGTTGGTGACCGCTGCATTAGGGCCTCGCAGTGTGAATGCAGTACCGCTAACGACTCCATAAGCCCCTACCCAAAGCCCCCTTTTAATACCTGACACCAAACAGCGTGGCTTTCCCATCTACTGGGCACCAGCCTAGGCCCCCACCCCATCCGCCAGGGCAGTCAGCCTGAGGCAGGGAGGAGGCAGGGTGTTGACAGGGCTCTTTGCTCGGAGAGCTGTAAGTTACCGCTCGCACTGTGTAAGAGCCCTCGCAGTAGAGGCTGCTGTCAACCGCCTTTGTCGAGCGGACTCTCCTTCGCCAGGGGTCTCCCCCACTGTGGGCTGAAGCCTGGTCCCATGTTCATCAGTATTCTAATAGAAGGGCTGTTTTAAGGTACAGCTGGCATGTCCTAGCAGCCTCCCATACGGAATGTGACTCAGAGCATTGTTTTAGGGCATTGTCGGGATGTTCTGTACAGATCCCTTTCCCTGTCAGCCCCGTCTCGGGCTTCTACTCCCTGCATTGTGGACGTCTTGCATTGCTGTACACTGCAGTCTGGGTAAATGTTCTGTCCTGAGAAAACCTACATCCTTGGGTCACAGTGAAGGAGGTTGTGTAACTAACTGGTGGGGAAAATGTCGAGGACTCTGTTCACATGCAAACTGATTTCTAGGAGTGGAATCCTAATCTGAAAGCCAGATTTCTTGGTCAATATGCATACTGAAAAAAGAGCAGCTTCCAAATTAGCATATTTCACATGCGCTTAGTAATGTATTTTGGGCTAAGATTTAGTTTGTAAATATATGCAGAAATTGGCCAGGGCACCAAATAAGTTATAAAATACTTAGCAAATGTTGAAGGTGACAACCAGTAGGAAATTAAATTATTATTCCTAATATGCACAGATAGCACTTGACTAGGCACATTGGCATCAGTGAAGTTACTTGCAGGCTTAAAGTTAAGCATAGGCTTAAGAGCCTGCTGGATCAGGCCTGGAGTGCTTTTCCCTCGTATAGGTTGAGCTGTGTATAAAAAAAGCAGGTGACAGCCTTATTGTTTGGTCCACTGATATTCATTCCATTGTAGAGTGCATTCAGTGTGCAAAACATTCCCCCAGGTCACAGACCCCTGGCAAACTGTCCCTGTGAAATGCGGGAGGGATAATCGCACAGTAAGAAAATCCTGTCAGTCATACTCAGAGTTTGAAGCCATTCTCTGCAACTATAGGTTCAGCCTTCCTCTCTCCACACAGACCCTGACCTGACCCTTGTGTTTCTCAGTAAACCCATGGCAGAGAAAAAACCATGAACTTAGCTCCCAATACCAAGGTGCCCAAGTTAACGGGCTGAATGCACAGAACAAATGTCAAATAACCAGCATTGTACTAATGTTAATTAAAATTAGCACCTGTTTCAGCAGTGCTTATTTATCCAAGCTTTGCCATATGCCACTGGGCCTAATTGTGGGAGGACAAACAACTGGTGTGAGGTAAGGGTTGCAAGAATAGGCCCTTAATTTGTAGAGTTGAAATTGGGAATAGCTGTTAATTTAAAATCATTAATTCTATAGCAAGGCTTCCTTATGTATTGCAGTGACTTTCTCTCAGTGGCTGTGTGCTGCATTACAGCTGGTTGGGAAATGATATCTTTTGTTGTTGTTGTTGTTTGTTCATTTACAATTTGAAAATGAAGAAAAATGGTCATGTCAGTCAGCTTTTTAAATGTTTTGGGAGTTTTTCACTGAACGCTACAATAGCTTA
Organism: Pelochelys cantorii; assembly: GCA_032595735.1. Lineage (NCBI taxonomy): Eukaryota > Metazoa > Chordata > Testudines > Trionychidae > Pelochelys > Pelochelys cantorii. The sequence goes on from CM064340.1 coordinate 37,672,367, forward strand.
CTTTTAGATTTGGGTGGGTGGGTTCTTAAAAACCATGCCAAGCGGCACTTCCAGCCGAAATTTGCATTTTGTCCAAAAAAGGAATGTCAGTATTAAGTTTTCAGCAATTTTTTTGAGCAGCTCTACACTGTACCCAGTTGAGATGAAGACATGACCCACTGTAATTGAAACCGATGCAATTTTGCTGCAGATTCTTTATGGTTTAAACTTAGCAAATGGGAAAATAGCCTTCAACGCATCAGTGTTCCTTCTAATGGCAGTGGTCCTGATCATCAAAGATGCTGAATGCCCCAGCTCCCAATGCAGCAGCTGTAAACATGAATGCATTTATGTGCTCATGATCAGGCCCAGCGTCCATTCAGGCAGACAGCTCTCTTGCTGAACCTTGTCCTTCTCTGGCATGTGTATGAAATCCCTGTCATGCCAAAGCAGGTAATAATCTCTCTAATTAAACTGCAATTGGAATCAGCCAGAAGGCAAAAAAATAGGAAATGAGAATATGCAATTTCTGAATGAATTACATCCAAGATAATTAACTCATTATGGTAGCTCTTGTTAGTTAATTGGTTATTAGTACCCTCCCCTTGACAGCGTTAATTTAAAGAGAAATGTTTGTATATTCTTCCCCTAATGTCACAACAATTCCTTTTACAACAGCCCATCCGACTGATTCCTTATGTGGCAATAGGCGATTGCACAAATTTAAGAGGGCCCCAGTTCTGGCAATGGCTGAGATTGGATGTATGAGAAAAAGAAAAAAAATGTAATTTAATTGAGAGAGGTTCCGTGCTAATGTTTAAAAGCATTTCTCAAGCAAGTGTCAGTCTCCAAAGACTTCCTGGGGAGATCTAGTTCCGTCCAAACTGGTGTGTAGAAATCCATGTGTAGGAGTTGGCTTGTAATCCTTCCCACTTAGGCCATGTCTACACTCCAGGGAAGATCAATTTTCCAGAGTTTGATTTAGGGGGTCTAGTTAAGACCTGCTAAATCGAACTCAGAGAGCACCCCCATCGGCGGCCAGTACTCCTGCTCCTGTGAAGAATAAGGGAAGCTGATGGGAGCATTTGCATTGCATTGACTCTTGCTACATAATTAAAGTAGTTGGAGTTGCGTATCTGGATCCGATCTTCCCCTTTACTGTAGGCCTGGCCTTAGAGATTGTTGCAATGTATTTTTGTAAAGGGATGCTTGCCTTGTGCAAACAATAGGCGCTTGCTCAAATTCAGTGACTATGGCTAGAGCAATATATGTTAGCTTATTTTTTTAATAAACAGATCAACATTTTGTGGGCCCCAGTGCCCAAACTTTCACCCTACCTCCCCTCCCCCAGGCCTCTTCTGAGTGTGGGCCTGGTGCCATTGTAAATCTCGTACTGGGTCTATCACTAACTGCTTGTGACTTTTGATGCCTTAGTGCTACGCTGCTATGGTGCCAAGTTCTGACACCAGTAGCCAGCCTGCAAGCACAAAGGTTTCATTCTGACTTCCACCAGCCTCGTTCCTCCTTTCAGGGTAACCTGAACAATGCTTTCAGTCCAGTGTCTCCCCACATCTTTCTCCCCTGAGTTTTAACTGCCAGACTCTTGGACTTTTCCCCCTGAAGGAATGAAACTTGCCTGTCAGTTCACTTTAGCACACACATTCCCCATTTGCACACCAGAGATCTACGTGGGGTAAAAATCAGCAACATCTGTTTTAATCAAACTAGCAGAGATTCAAAGATGAAATTGGAAAGAAAAGCAAACACATACAAATGACACAGAAATAAAGATGTAATTTTAGGCATCTATGTTAGGAAAGGGACTTTCTCTGCCTTTCACAGGCAGCACCCAGCCTCAGTGTTTCAGTTTCTGGATAAAACTCCTCAGCCACAAGCTAGCTCTGAAAAGGCTTTTTTTCCTTTTTCTCTTACCATGATTACTCCTGGCTATTCAGAGTGGGGGAATCACCTTCCTTTCTTAGTCTTGCAAGAGTGGGGTTTTCTTTCAGTTTCAATATCTTTCCATTATCTTCATAAGACCATAAGAATGACCAGAGTGGGTCAAATCAAAGGTCCATTTAGCCCGATGACCTGTCTTCCAACATTGACCTATGCCACATGCCCCAGAGAGAAGGAGCGGAATAGGTAAACAACAAGTGACCCATCCCCTATCACCCATTCCCAGGTTTTGAGAAACAAAGGCTAGGGATACCAACCCTGCCCATCCTGGCTAATAGCCATTGATGGACCTATCTTCCATGAACTTATCTAGTTCTCTTTTGAACCCTGTTATAGTCTTGGCCTTCACAAAATCCTCTGGCAAGGAGTTCCACAGGTTGGCTGTGCACTGCACAAAGAAAAACTTTCTTTGGTTTGTTTTAAACCTGCGACCTATTAATTTTGTTTGTTAATCTCTATTTTTTGTGTTATGAGAAGGAGTAAATGACATTTTTATTTACTTTCTCCATGCTAGTCATGATTTTATGGACCTGTATCATATCCTATTTTAGTCTTCTCTTCTCCAAGCAGAAAAGTCCCAATCTTATTAGTCTCTTCAGATAGGGAAACTGCTCCATACACCTGATCATTTTTGTATGATTTTTTTGCCAAAAACAGAACTTTTTCCAATGCCAATATATCTTTTTTGAGATGGGGCGACCACAGCTGCATGAAATATTTGAGATGTGGACATACCATGGATTTATATAGAAGCAATATGATACTTTGTCTTATTCTCTATCCCTTTCTTAATGATTCCCAACATTCTGTTCTATTTTGATTGCTGCTGCACTCTGAGTGGATGTTTTTCAGAGAATTATCCACAACAATTCTAAGATCTCCTTGAGCGGCAATAGCTAATTTAGACCCTGTCTGTTTATACATATAGTTGGGCTTATGTTCTCCAATGCACATTACTTTGCATTTATCAGCATTGAATTTATCAACATTGAATTTCATCTGGGGGTGCTGAGAGTCATTGAAACAAACTATAAATCTTGTATGTAATGGAAACTACTTCTAGCCAGGAGTGTTTCAGCACCCCTAGTTCCTACACCCATGCCAGTCACCCGGATTTGTGAGATCCCTTTGTAGCAGATAGTTCAGTCCAAAGCAGACTATCTTGAGCAGTTTAGTATCATCTGCAAGCTTTGCCACCTCACTGTTTACCCCTTTATTCCAGATCATGTATGAATATGTTGAATAGGACTGGTCTCAGTACAGACCCCTGGAGGACACCACTAGTTACCTCTCTCTGGTCTGAAAATTGCTCATTTATTCCTACCCTCTGTTTCCCATCTTTTAACCAGTCCAAGAGAGGACCTTCCCTCTTACCTTAATCTGTCTATCACAAGACTTTTCCTGGTTTGAACAGTGCTAGGTTCTTGGAGCTCTTACTTTGCTTGGCAAGGCAGCCCCTCCCTGCCTAATGGGCTACTGCCCCATGGTGAGGTTAGATTTGAATATTGCAGCAAAATTATGAGCACAGTTTTCTATCTATGCAAATACATGAATTTCACAACTATAGCGTGTGCACCGAGTTAATAATGTCCGTCCTCTTCAAAATGTTGCAAGCACTTACAGCAGATCTTATTAGACATATTTTTAAATGCAGTGTTGTATCCCACCAGTTGATAAATTAACACTCATTCCTTGGAGGTTCAAACCCCATCTTTTCTGCCCTGGGGTGACTGTGCATTGATTGTCACCATGTATGTTTGATACATCCAAAATGATGTGTTGAATAGATGTTGTTTCTCTCCTAATTAGTATTCTAGATGACCTTTTATTGTACACTAGGATATATAGATATGTAGTTTAGTTATAGTATGGTCTGACAATTCTAAAGATTAATAATTATTTGTGCTTGGATGGATGGATGTTCATATGCTAACTGCTAAGAACTGCCTGCTTGACATTCAGAGGATACGTGAGTAAAAATTACTCTAGTTTTGAAAACTGAACAATAAACTAGGCTCTTGAAAATTTCATGCCTGTTAGGACCAATTATGTAGTGGAATCCATGCCAATTTGCCCATGTGCCGATTCAAACGTGTTTCTGCTATTCCTCATTTGATGATATTGGCGCGAACAATTAACTGGGGATTGGCGTCTTCATGAAATTTTATGTGTTGTGAATCCTGCAAATTATTTTTGGTTCCTTAAATTAGTTCACATTTTTAAAAAAAAGTTATAAACTATAACTGTGTTTTTTTCTAGGAATATTTTTATAGATGTTGGCATGGTGAAGTTGCTCAATATTTTGAGTAATGACTAGTCCATGAGGGCTGAAGGAATAACAGTGTAAAAGAACCCTCTAGTTGAAACGAGGGATGTAAAATACCATTGTCATTGGCTAGCTGGTGAAACATAAAGTTTAACCTTTTAACCACTGGTAGGGGCTGTTACAGCCCGGCCAGAGCAGCCCCTGCCCACATTCCAATTGGAGGAGCCCCGGCCTGCAGGACATCTGAGCCCGCCACAGGCAGGGGCTGCAATGAAACATCCCCTGTGCGTGGTGGCCCCCCTGGAGGGACTGGATCAGCCGCCTGTACACAGCAAGTGGGGAACTGCTCCAGCCCCACTGGTTAACCAGTTAAACCTTCACATCCCTAGCTGGAACAATTTTTTGATCTCTCATACATTGATAGATGCATATTTATATTTTTCATGCATTGATAGCTACTGTCTATTTTTCTTTGGAAGTCTTTTTCCTCCGCATTTCGCAGTTTCCTGCCTAAACTGGGTTCTGACGTAACCTTTTGCAAAGCAACTTGGGAAAACATACATTTCAGAGAGGGAAAAGCTCTCCATTTTATCATTTCTATCTTTGAAATGGCAGTGTCTAAATAACTCCACTGAGAGTAAAATTGACGGTTGCATTTGAGGATGCTCCGATGGACTGGTTTAGCTGTACAGAGTAGGTGGCTGAATTCTGACTTCCACTGGGACTCTGTCAGAGGGGTAGCTATGTTAGTCTGTGGGTACGTCTACACTTGCTCCCTAGTTCGAGCTAGGGATGCAAATGTAGCTGACCGAAATTGCTAATGAAGCGGGGATTTAAATATCCCGCGCTTCGTTAGCATAATCTCGCCTTCACGTTACTCCGCTCAACAGCTGATTTGAACAAGAAAGTGCACTCTGGGACGCGTTAGTTCGAATCAAACTCCTTGGTTCGAGCTAACGTTACTCCTCAGGAGCTAACATTACTCCTCAAGGGGTTTGATTCGAACTAACGTATCCTGGAGCGCACTTCCTGGTTCGAATCAGCTGTTAAGCGTGGGCAACATTATGCTAATGAAGGGCGGGCTATTTAAATCCCCGCTTCATTAGCAATTTCGATCAGCTACATTTGCATCCCTAGCTCGAACTAGGGAGCAAGTGTAGATGTATCCTTCATCTGCAAAAACAATGACGAGTCCTGTGGCACCTTAAAGACTTTGGGTATGTCTACACTTGCACACTCTTTCGATAGAGGGATGCAAATGAAGACATTTGAAATTGCAAATGAAGCCGGGATTTAAATATCCCGCGCTTCATTTGCGTAATTGCGTTATGGCGCCATTTCGAAATAAAAAGCACTGTGTAGACATGTTATTTTGAGAGAAAGTCCTTCTCTTGAAATAACCCTTATTCCTCATAAAATGAGAAGTTATTTCGAGAGAAGGGTTTTCTCTTGAAATAACACATCTACACAGCGTGTTTTATTTCGAAATAGCACCATAAAGTGATTATGCAAATGAGGCACGGGATATTTAAATCCCTGCTTCGTTTGCAATTTCAAATGTCTTCATTTGCATCCCTCTTTCAAAAGAGGGTGCAAGTGTAAACATACCCTAACAGATTTATTTGGGCATGAGCTTTTGTGGGCAAAAACTCACTTCATCAGATGCACGGAGTGGAAATTACAGTCAGGCATAAATATACTAGCACATGAGAAGAAGAAGGTTCCCTTATCAAGTACCAATGCTAATAAGGCCAATTCAGTCAGGTTGGGTGTGGCTCACCCTCAACCATAGATGAGGAGGTACATATTCCAAGAGAGGGAAAATTGCTTCTGTAGAGAGCCAGCCTTTTTAAGTCCCTATTGAAACCCAAATTAATAGTGTCAAGTTTGCAAATGAACCGCAGCTCTGCAGTTCCTCTTTGAAGTCTGTTTCTGAAGGGTTGTTTTTTAAGGGATGGACACTTTAAAATCTGCTGCTGAGCATCTGTGGAGACTGAAGAGTTCTGGTTTTTGTGTGTTACCATTCTTGATGTCAGATTTGTGTCAATCCGTTCTTCTGCATAGAAACTGTCTGATCTGGCCAGCGTACATGGCAGAGTGGGGTTTTATAAACCTGCCTTGATGCAGGTTTCTTTGTTATATCAGATTTGGTGGTAAGAGAACTCTCTGAATCTATTTTAGACATTAATGCATTGCACAAGATCATGGTTTCTTTCTTCCAAATGTAAATTCACTATGGTTGGCCAGAATCTAATCAATGAGCATTAATTGGTCTCACCATTATGGAGTTAGAATGTGCCAAAAATGTGGTAATTATGGAGTTAATTTAATCTGGGGAAACTTTTTTTTTCTCCCTAGTATTTCTAAATTGGCTTGACTAATTCACCTTAAATTCAGCACCAACATCCCTCACCAACTGTCACTTTGCTGTATATTTCTGGATGAAACGACTTTTTCCTCAGTGCCCTAAAGCGGAAGCAACACTTTGTAATAGTAAGACTGATACAACTTTCTGCATAGTAAGACTGTTGCCTCCTCGTGATTCTATCAGCCTGGATCCCTGATCCAGCTGTAGTTTAGAATCATAGAGATTATGGTTGGAAGAGACCTCAAGAGGCCATCTAGTCCAACCCCCTGCTCAAAGCAGGACCAACCCCAACTAAATCATCCCAGCCAGGGCTTTGTCAAGCCAGGACTTAAAAACCTCTAGGGATGGAGATTCCACCCCCTCCCTAGGGAACCCATCCCAGTGCTTCACTACCCGCCTAGGGAAATAGTTTGTCCTAATATCCAAACTAGACCTCCCCCACTGCAACTTGAGACCATTGCTCCTTGTTCTGCCATCCGTCACTACTGAGAACAGCCTCTCTGCATCCTCTTTAGAACCTCCCTTCAGGGAGTTGAAGTTTGCTATCAAATCCCCCCTCACTCTTCTCTTCTGCAGATAAGAAGAGTTCCAAAGACACTTTATGCCAGTAGCAGGTTGAGTGTAGCTGAATGCCCTTCCTTTCCATAGGATGTTTCTAACACATTCCTTCCCTCTCTTCGTATGGGGAAAGGGAATGGCTGGCACAGCAAGTGATTGTGTCACAAAGTTGCCTTAGACTGAGGCTGGCACTATGAATTTATGCACTCAGGTCTAATATCAATTGACAAGCTAAAGCAGGGCTAGTAACCATTCCACAGATAACATAATAGTCTTCCGTTTGCAGGGTGAGATGCAAATCTAGCACCTTTCACTGACATTACATTGATTGGAAAAGTTACGTCAGTAAATAAAAGTAGACAATTAGTTGTGAGGGCTGATTCTATTAACTCTCTTCTCTTTGGAAGCAGAGGAAAAGTGGGAGACTGTTGCTCGGATTCAGATGGCCATTTTTGTTTACCTTTGAAAATCTGACGGGGGATAAATTTCATATCAAATTAATTCACTGTAGCGCATGTTTTATCAGTGACTTAATAAAGGAGCTAATCGCAATTAGCTACTCTTTGTGAATGTAAAGTGCTTAAGGATAAAGAAAGGGCTAGCCAAGAACTTTTCACTGTGTTTGCAGAGTGTTTTGTATTTTTCATTAACTAAATGATCATGTCCAATACCTCTGGGCATAAATTGGCTCTGTCTCTGTGGGTCTTTTTTTCCCCCCTGCCTCGCAGAGCTCAGAACTGAATCAGCACTGACAACTGAAATATCCCTTCAGTTCATCAGATTGCATTCCCCCTCCAGGCCTGGGCTGTGAACGAATTGTACATCAGTAAAGTGTACTCTGGCTTCTCCATACTGATATTTAGTTTAATAATGGAAATTAAGCAGTGTTCTGCTTTTGCTAAAACATGTCTTTACAATTAATAAGCTGCTGTTTTGTCAAACAGGGAGAAAAATACTGTCTTTAAATGTAGATTTTTCTTAATATAGTATATTTTTCTAGCACCAGATTTTTAGAATGTTTTAAAAGGAGCCAAGGATATTACTGAAATCAATGACAGCTACATAAAATGAATTACTTCTAGTGACAGATATACAAAACTACTGCATAGTAAATCATTGTTCGTGCAAGAAAAGCATTTGGACAAAGTCAGGGATGGCCTTCTGTGAATATAATTTGTCTCTAATATAACCATTTATAAAAGGTGTCAACTTCATATGAACATCTGAGCTAAAGGAAGCATCTTCATAAGAGGGCATCAAGAGCTTTGGCAAGGGCAGCTCAGAAAAGTGCTGTTGCTCCTTGCGCTCTTCCTGCTCTATGGTTAAATGACAAGTTTAATGCCACAATCTTGGAACAGGATGCACTGCAGCAAAGATTACTTAGGCCAGGTTTACACTGCCAGAGAACGTCAATCCAAGATACACAACTCCAGTTCCAAGAATAGTGTAGCTGGAGTCGATGTACCTTATGTTGAATTTCTGCAGCATCCCCGCTGTGGGAAGTCAATGGGAGAAACTCTTCCATCAACTTCCCTTACTCCTCATGATTTGGTGGAGTACCGGGGTAGATGAGGAAGTGACATCAGTGGTTGATTTAGCAGGTCCTTACTAGACCTGCTAAATCAGACCTGAGAGATTGATCTCCGGAGCTGTGATCTCAGGATAAGTGAAGGCAAGCCCTCAGGCAACTCTAAAGAGCATGGAATCCGTACTCACAAGAAAGTGTTTAAAATGCTAGGTGTTAAATACATCCTTGTCCTTGGATAGAAGCAGAACAAAGAGGGATGAAATACGGGTTATCCTGTGCATGCAGAAGTACAATTGCTTTGTTGTTATTGCTATTACTGTTATCTCTGTTATGGAAGTGTCAAGAAGCCCAGAACATGGTCAGTTCCACATAATGTGGGGAGGATATTAAAAAAGTCCCTTCCTCAAATAACTGACATTCTGACAAGACATAAACAGGAGAAAAAGTTGGATGGAATAGCAAAAGGTGGATGAGTATGGATAGATTAAGAAACATGACACTGCATCGGATGATTTAATCATTTTTATTTCTTTGGTTTTTGAACCTACAATAAAGAAAAAAGTAGTAAAAATATATACGTTCCTCGTCGCCATTTACTCGGGAGTTTTCAGTTAGAAACTATTACATGCATTTAGAAAAGTAGGGTATCTATCCCAGCAGTACTTGTAAAAAACCAAACTACTTCTTTAGCCACATTTGTCATGTCCTGTAACTGTTTCAGGGAAAGCATTTTATGAACCACACTCGATCTCGTGTCAGTCTTCCTTGTGAGAGAGAAAATCTCAGAGCATCTTTTCAATGTGCGACAAACTACCCAAAAGCACCATGTTCCTCATCACCCGCCAGCACCAAATTCAACATGTCTTGAGGTTGTGGAAGTGCCTCCCTTGAAAAGCTATCTGGGAGAAGTGGTGACGTGTTGCTGAGCGCCAGTTAGTAAAAGTTCAGATGGAAGAGGTGACATCACCGAACCGTAACTCCGTGGGCAGTGCATCATAAAGGTACAAAGTCCAAATCAGTTAGCAACAGCAGCAGGAGTTGAGAGGCTCTGAGCCTTCACCAAACATCAGAAGCATCGCAGGCATCTCAAAGAGAATGGCTGGTGCCAGAGGCCAATGGGAGTCACATCTCTTTTCCTTTGTGGCAGAAATCTGACAAATGAAGAGCAGCAACACTATCCTGCTCTATTGTCCAGTGAGATCCACTTTGTACCGGCTTCTTTTGGCTGCCACTTACCACTTCCATTTGTACTTACTTAAAAATCACAATCATTGAATAATTCTGATCTCGAGTGGAAGTCTCGTAGAAAATGTTCTTCTGGTTCCTTTTCAGGTGCATTATTATTGGTTGTTCTATAATTTCCATCTAATTAATAGACTAATATCATTGTCACCCTTTTTTTTGTTTTGTTCCCAATATATTTGAAAATTCATCCTTGCACTGAAGTCTGCTGACTATAGATTTCTCCTTGTCTCCTTTTGCTTCCCTTTTCTATTTTCTACAATTCCTAGTTGTGATTTTATATTTATCAACTTTCCCTTTCTCCCATTTATTATTTTTGTTTTCCATAACTACCTTCTCTTCCCCTCTAAACCAGGTTTGTTTGTTTTTTTAAATCAATACAACCTTCTTTCTCCACTGTAATTTTTGAGACTTTTAGTTAAAAGTTCTTAAACAATTGCACAATACTCATATTTCTCTGATTAAATTCTTCCTCCCAGCTCAGTTGTTCTATAAGTGTTTCCCAGGTCTCACTCAGCAGGACAGTAATGCATTTTAAGACACTATCTAGCTGTTGGTGATGTGCCTTTTATGATCACAAATGGCACGAAAAAGGAGCATAAGAAAAAACTCCTGATTCCTAGCTATCTGCACTCCACAGCCAGAGAAGAATCCAAACTTTTGTGTTTTATTTGATCCAAACCAATGAAACAATTGTGGTTCACTTATCACTATGCAAAATATACCCTCAAGTAATGAGACTAACTAGTAATTAGGCATTACTTTCAAAAACACTCAAGACTGAAGTGTAAGTGCCAAAAAAAATGTGATAGTCCTGCCTAATTGGTGTGCAGCTTTCAAACCAAATGAATGTGTAGCCGTAGATTTGCATTGGCGCAAATGAGAATGAAATGTGTCCCATTGTCCCTAAATAGCTAGTGATTGCCAATATTTTAAACTGGGACCCTAAAACACCAATTCCTAATATGCCAGATCTGCTACAATCCTTGTCATTTTGCAGCAGTCAGTAGGTATCAATCAATAGTTTTTTATCCTCCAGCTTTGCAGATGGCACAAAATTATATACAATAGCTGGGGGCTAGCATGACTTGAAAAACGCTAATGAATCTACTCTAATGAATAAATAGCATGATAGCAAATGAAGCTCATTGCTGAGAAATGCAGGATGATTCATATTAAAAGAAAAAAATAAACGACTGGAACACATTTCTAAGTTCTAGAGCAATTATAATCACTTGTGAAATAGATTGGAGCGTCATTCTGGCCGGCTTCATGAAATCCTCTGCTTCGTGTGTAGCGTGACAGCGAAAAAAGAATGTTAGGCTGGATAAAACTACATGGAAAAAAATGTAGTTGTATTTTACATAATCTAATGTTATGCCCTCACCTGGAATACTGCAAATGATCTCATTACCTCCACCTCAAAAAGTACCGCGGGATTAGACTGTCAGGGAGTAAGGTGTAAGGGTAGCTAATAGCAACAATTAGACTAGATCATTTTAGCAAATGCGCAACATGCCTCAGGTGGCATGTGACGAGAATTGATCACTGAATTTGGGATGCTGGTTGGATCACTGGGGGCATGACAAGATGCTGATCCCTGCCCTCCAGCTATATAGTGCAGAAAGGAGAGCAGTGAGTGGGCGAATGTGTGAGAAATGCAGGAAATAATGAATCTTCTAAAAAAAATCATTTAAATGATCATGTTTATCCACTGTCAGAATGCAAGGACAAGTAATATTGAATCAAACTTATGGATTGATTTAAAAAAAATAAGTCTGTACACCACATGCAATTAACCTGTGAAACTCATTGCCGCAGGGTATAATGGAGTCTTGTTAAATATATATATATGGAGAATAAGAGAATCCACAGTTACTTTTGATACATTTAAAAATAAGGAATATAATCCTGCCCCCATTTTTCAGAGCATAAATAAATTACTAATTACTTGGGAACAAAAAGACACTTCCTCTGTTGGAATTTTTGAACTTCATTATGTATTTCGACCTGGCTGATTATAAGGACTTAACTAGACCATTGGTCTGATTCACAATGGCAATTCCCTTTCATTATTTTATATAATACCAGCATATGTTCCCACAAGGTACACATTGAACACACAAACAGCAGAAACATTGCAGTTAATTGCTACATTCTAAATGTTTATTGCCTGCAAGAGCTATTGTAAGTCCAGCAGCAGCAAGAAAATATGTCTCTATCATCAAGAGATCCATCATTTTAATGTGTTTGTGAGTTGTTTTTTATTCACGATGTCTTTGTTTCTGTTTCATCTGCTGGCAAGCATACAGATTTTTCTATTGATTCATCAGGAAGTTTAACACTTTTATATATAATTGAAAATAGCTGTTTAATTTTTCAATGATGTTCTGCAGAAAGTGTGATGCTTTGGTTAGAGCAGAAGACCAGTAATTGCTGCTTATAGTTTCTAAGTTCTGAGTGGCTCTGCCACTTATTTTCTGAGTCAACTTGGATGAATTGTTTAATTGTTTTGTTCCTCAGTTTGCCTGTCTGTAAAATGGAAATGTTAGCGCATATCTGACAGGCATCATTACTGAATGTTTATGGAGACTCTCCACCTGAACACAGTTACAGAAGTTGAGAGTCTTATGTAATTCATGCCTGAGAGCATCAAAAGTTTGCAATCCAAGTCTAGTTTGAGGCTTATTGCACGTCGGGTTTTACTTTGGGCCCCATGAGTAGCTCCGATAAAACATCTGTATACTCCTCACCTCTACAGCTGACCAATAATTTTTTTCATCTTCTGATGACTTGACAAGGTGCTTCTGTGCAGATGGCAACAGGAAATCTAAGAAGGCTGAGCTGCCCCTGTTCATCTTGTTGAAAGCCCAGCACAAGAATATCTCAGTAAGAATCACCGCCAGTTTCCTGCTCCATTATTCCTGGTGGTATGAATGTTAAAGTAGAATCAGAGAGCTCGTCTTTTCAGTCAGCTACACACCAGAGGGTCCGGGTACGGCTGTCCATGAAGAGTGGTGATCGTAGGGGGCGCTGCTTCCTGTGTCCCTCTCTACCCAGTAACCTACAGTGGAAAACTCAGTAGGGCTTGGTGCATATTTTCTCCCTTAAACAGCAGCGAATTCAGACCGAGGCACTACTGAGCTGAGTGGAGCCTCTCAGTGAGTGGGCAAATCCTAGGCAGCATAGTTCACATGGGCCATTTTATCAGGGGACAGGGAGGTCTTGGAGCTTATGCAATGTGGCAGCCTCCACGGGCATGGTGATAGCTTCCCAGTAATCCCCAAGATCCTTGGGTGGTGGGATTGTGTCTGCCCCCCAGCAGAGCAATATGGAGTAAATTCTGAGGGACTCCACTCTTGCGACCCCCAAATGTTGAAGTACCATGAGGGTGCCTCTCCCCATCACAAGACCAATTTACAGATGAGAGGTAAAAAAAAGTTGATTTTTTTAACTTTCTTCCTGTTTTTTAAACTCTGAGGATGTCCTGAGGTCCCAATTCCAAGTTTTCCTCTGCAACCATGAGGGCCAAAAAGTAAAACTTACTCTTAAAAAATGAAACCTGAGATCCTCTTGTCATCACTCATCTTCAGGAGCTGAGCAGTGGGGAGGGGGGCTTTAAGAAAAGCATCAAATATGAAATTCATGTCAGAATTGTGGCAATTGGAAATTCTGGGAACCTCAGGGTTTCCCACTCCCTTCCCTGGTGATTCCTCCTGCACCCCAATTACCTGTTTTCCAGATCTGGGCATATGTGAAGCTGATTGAAGTTGGGATCAGAAGCTGTTATGACGCTGATGAGAAGAAAGAGAAAAGAGAGATTAAATAATGATCCCTGAGAACTACATGTGGCCTGTGCATAATGTTTAGAGAAGGGTGAATAAATTGTAGGGAGCAATTTATACAACACATTTCACCTCTCTTTGCATGTTGTCTATGAAGAGGTTGCAATTTTCTTGAATATAGTGTGCGGAATTACTCACAAAGCCCTTTTTATGCATAATTTTTGGGTGGTAGCCCATTCAGCTCACTTCATTGAGGTGTAGTTGATATTCCAAAGTGGACCTGTTTTGATGGGATGTGTAGATCCCACGGCCTGGCTTGGTGTCCTTAATGGATGAGCATGACTCTTAAAATCTGATTGCAGGTGTAAATGCTCATGGTTGCACTTAATGGAAACACTAATGGAGAGATGAGTGGGAAACTGTTTTCTTACCTCACAAAACTTTGAGAATTTGAAAATTTTCCTGTTCTGAATTGATGGGGGGAGAGGGAAGGGGAGGGCCAAGGAACACATACACACAGCGACCCACACCCCAGGATAGCTGATAGACTTGGGTTAGGGCACTCACCTAAAATGTGAGAGATCTGGGTTCAAGTCTCTGTTCCAAACCAGGCAAGGACTTCATCCTCGGTCTCCTACCATATCCAAGGTGAGAGTGTCCTAACCACTAGACCAGCGGTTCTCAAACTTTTTGGGCTCCGGAGCCCTTCACATGTGTAAAAATTTATGTGGAGCCCCAGCAGTCCACTGATTGTATGTGTTGTACCTATCGATGTTTCCAGTTTGTCACCCTCGTGGAGGCTCTGGAGATGTTTCGCGGAGCCCTGGGGCTCTGCGGAGCACAGTTTGAGAAACACTGCACTAGACAATTCTGGACTGTGTTTCCTGTGTGCATGTGAGGAACTTTACTTGGCTAAAGATTTACTGACCCTAGTATATCGTCTCAAAAAGCTTTGATGGCTTGGCATTTTCTGCTGAACAACCGTTATGTTGAAAAATCTCCCACCAGCTCTATATTAGAAAAACTTTAAAAATAACAATAATCTAGTAGCACCTTAAAGACTAACAAAATATGTAGATGGTATCATGAGCTTTCATGGGCACAGCCCACTTCTTCAGATGACTGCAGTATTAAAAGTCCAGATCCAAGACTAAATAAGGAAAGGGGGTGGGGGGGAGAGGAGGAAAAAAAAGACAGTGAATAGATTGTTCAAGTAGTTACAAGAGGCTGATAGAACAAGTAGCACCTCCATTGTTTGGTTGGTTAAGTCATAAGGAAGGTAGTGTGAGAGCCAGCTGATATCCCTGTTCATTCCATTCTGATAAGAATCAAACTTGTAAATGAAGTTAAGTCAAATACAAAGGAAAGGGTTGGAACTTAACTTTATTTACAAGTTTGATTCTTATCAGAATGGAATGAACAGGGATATCAGTTGCCTCACTATCTTCCCCGTCCTAATGACTTAACCCAGGAGCTGATAGAGGAGGTATCTGAGCCTCTAGCGATCATCTTTGGAAAATCATGGGAGACAGGAGAGATTCCAGAGGACTGGCAAAGGGCAAATCTAGTGCCCATCTATAAAAAGGGAAATAAGAACAACCCAGGAAACTACAGACCAGTTCGTTTAACTTCTGTGCCAGGGAAGATAATGGAGCAGGTAATCAAGGAAATCATCTGCAAACACTTGGAAGGTGGCAAGGTGATAGGGAACAGCCAGCATGGATTTGTAAAGAACAAATCATGTCAAACCAATCTGATCGCTTTCTTTGATAGGATAACGAGTCTTGTGGATAAGGGAGAAGAGGTGGATGTAGTATACCTAGACTTTAGTAAGGCATTTGATATAGTCTCGCATGATTTTCTTATCAATAAACTAGGCAAATACAACTTAGATGGGGCTACTAAAGGTGGGTGCATAAATGGCTGGATAACCATACTCAGAGAGTAGTTATTAATGGTTCTCAATCCTGCTGGAAAGGTATAACAAGTGGGGTTCCGCAGGGGTCTGTTTTGGGACCGGCTCTGTTCAATATCTTCATCAACAATTTAGATATTGGCATAGAAAGTACGCTTATTAAGTTTGCAGATAATACCGAACTGGGAGGGGTTGCAACTGCTTTGGAGGATAGGGTCATAATTCAAAATGATCTGGACAAATTGGAGAAATGATCTGAGGTAAAAAAGATGAAGTTTAATAAAGACAAATGCAAAGTGCTCCACTTAGGAAGGAACAATCAGTTTCACACATACAGAATGGGAAGCGACTGTCTAGGAAGGAGTACGGCAGAAAGAGATCTAGGGGTTATAGTGGGCCACAAGCTGAATATGAGTCAGCAGTGTGATGCTGTTGAAAAAAAAGCAAACATGATTCTGGGATGCATTAACAGGAGTGTTGTGAGCAAAACATGAGAAGTCATTCTTCCGCTCTACTCTGCACTGGTTAGACCTCAGTTGGAGTGTTGTGTCTAGTTCTGGGCACCGCATTTCAAGAAAGATGTGGAGAAATTGGAGAGGGTCCAGAGAAGAGCAACAAGAATGATTAAAGGTTTAGAGAACATGACCTATGAAGGAAGGCTGAAAGAATTGGGTTTGTTTAGTTTAGAAAAGAGAAGACTGAGGGGGGACATGATAGCAGTTTTCAGGTGTCTAAAAGGGTGTCATAAGGAGGAGGGAGAAAACTTGTTCATCTTGGCCTCTGAGGATAGAACACGAAGCTATGGGCTTAAACTGCAGCAAGGGAGGTTTAGGTTGGACATTAGGAAAAAGTTCCTAACTTTAGGGTGGTCAAACACTGGGAGGTTGTGTTTTCTCCATCTGTGGAGATATTTAAGAGTAGGTTAGATAAATGTCTATCAGGGATGGTCTAGATAGTATTTGGTCCTGCCATGAGGGCAGGGGACTGGACTTGAAGACCTCTTCAAGTCCCTTCCAGTCCTAGTATTCTATGATAACCAAACAAACAAACAATGGAGGTGCTAATTGTTCTTATCAGCCTCTTGTAACTACTTAAACAATCTATTCACTGTCTTTTTTTCCTCCTTTCCCTCCCCCACTTCCTTTATTTATTCTTGGATCTGGACTTTTAATACTCCAGTCATCTGAAGAAGTGGGTTGTACCCACGAAAGCTTGTGACACCATCTACATGTTTTGTTAGTCTTTAAGGTGCTACTAGACTATTAGTTGTTTTTTACGTTTTTTTAGTTACAGACCAACTCGGCTACCCCTCTGAAGCTCTCTATTAGTTCACGATCGCCATAACTAAATTTTGTATGTAGCTGGCATTCCTTATATCCTTTTTTATTCATTTTACTGTGATTGTTGGTATGATTAGCTTTTGGCTTCATGATTGGGAAGAATCTTGCTTTGTGCAAATACAAGTTTTCTTTATGGATAAAAGTATTTGTAGGCAAACTACAGTAGTGGATCTGTTAGTGAACACATTCATATCAGAACTCTTTTGACTGCTGTACACATTGTACAGTCAGTTACTTGGTAGGAATCATTATGAACTGAGTGCAAAGTCTATCAGACTGCAAATAAATCTGCCCTATAGCTTTCTCTTTTGTCTTGGGCAGGAAGGAACCCAGCTTATTTTGAAATCTGTGGTTCACATTCATAATCAAGTATAATATTTTTGAGCAAAATGGGACAGGATAAAATTTTAAATGCACTAAGCATTTCTAGGCTTGCTTATTATGCATTTCTCTTTAAAATGCTTCCCAGCCCTCTCTGAAAAACTCAGTAGCTTAATGAGTTCTCTTTGGTCACCCAATCAGGGAACAGAAACTATAGCATGTGACCTAATGACCAGTCGTCATATATATAGTAGCCCAATGTCTGTGAGTCTGTAACGCTGATGTACACGGCCCCGCCCCCTGGCCATGTACATCACCACCCTGCCCCCTTCCTCTCCCGCCGTGGCGCTCGGCTGAGTGCTGCACCCCTCAGCCAGGCTGCCACGGGGGAGCCAGTGGTGCAAGCGGCCGTTTGGGCTCCCCCGCGGTGGCCCGGCTGAGCGCGTAGCACTCAGTCGAGTGCCACGGCGGAAGGGGAAGGGGGGGCGGGGCAGTGATGTGCACGGCCCCGCCCCCTGGCTGTGTATGTCACCGCCCCACCCCTCCTCCCCTGCGGCGGCCTGGCTAAGCAGGCAGCACTCGGCCGAGCGCCACGGTGGGAGGGGAAGGGGGGCCGGGAAAGACGGAGGAGAGAGAGAGGCAGGAGGTGGAGAAGAGAAAGAAAGAGACGGAGAAAGAGGCAGAAGGCGAGAGATGCAGGAGGTGGAGGAGAGCTAAGAGAGAGAGGGGGAGGCAGTAGCAGGAGGAGAGAGAGAGAGACGGAGCGAGAAACTGGAGGCTCAGGAGAAAAGACCAACGTGGAGGAGAGACCTGAAAATCCCGTCTTATGACGGGCTA
This sequence comes from Pelochelys cantorii, assembly GCA_032595735.1. Lineage (NCBI taxonomy): Eukaryota > Metazoa > Chordata > Testudines > Trionychidae > Pelochelys > Pelochelys cantorii. The sequence goes on from CM064340.1 coordinate 37,690,465, forward strand.
ATTGGCTAGTTCAGACAGACTACTGAATATCTAATATGGTAGATACTACAAAAAGTGCACAAACCTCTTTAGATTACCTACATCGTATATATAGTAGCCCAGTGTCTGTGAGTCTGTAACGCTGACGTACACAGCCACGCCCCCTGGCCATGTACGTCAGCGCCCTGCCCCCCTTTCCCTCCTGCCGTGGCGCTCTGCAGCGCTCAGCTGGGCCCCGGCGGGGGAGCAAGCGGCGGCAAGCGGCCGTTTGGGGTCCACGCTCCCCATGGACCCCACCGGGGCCCAGCTGAGTGGCGCAACGCGAGCAGTGCAGCACTCAGCGCCACGGCAGGAGAGGAAGGAAGGACGGTGACGTACACGGCCATGCCCCCGGCCATGTACGTCACCGCCCCGCCCCTCCTCCCCCGCAGCGGCCCGGCTGAGCGCGCAACACTCAGCCGAGCCGCCACGGAGGGAGGGGAAGGTGGCGGGGCGGTGATGTACATGGCCAGGGGGCGGGGCCATGTATGTCACCGCCCCCCCTTCCCCTCCCTCTGTGGCGCTCAGCTGAGTGCTGCGCCCCTCAGCCGGGCTGCCGAGGGAGCCAGCAGCTCAAGGGGCAGTTTGGGCTCCCCCACAGCGGGAGGGGAAGGGGGGGTGGGACGGTGACATACACGGTGCCGCCCCCTGGCCGTGCACATCACCACCTCGCTCCCCTCCCTCACGGCAGCCCGGCTGAGCAGGCAGCACTCAGCCAAGCGCCACGGTGGAAGGGGAAGGGGAAGGGGGGCAGGGAGAGACGGAGGGGAGAGAGAGGCAGGAGGAGGAGGAGAAGAGAAAGGGAGAGTGAGAGGCAGAAGGGGGAGAAGAGAAAGAAAGAGACGGAGAGAGAGGCAGGAGGCGGGGGAGAGCTGAGAGAGAGGGGGGGAGGCAGTAGGAGGAGAGAGAGAGAGAGAGAGAGAGGGCACGAGAGAGCGGAGGCTCAGGAGAGAAGACTAAGGTGGAGGAGAGACCTGAAAATCCCGTCTTATGATGGGCTAATTGGCTAGTTCTTAAATAGGAATGGTTCATATACCCTGCAGTATTGTGTAAGAACATGGATAGATTAATATTTCTGACTAAACAATAAGGACTACTCATAAATCTGCAAAATCCTGATCTGTTTATGGGCCATCTGTGTATGGGAAATTATGTACTGTTTACAGTTAATAATACAGCCACTCTGATATTTGATCTTAATACTTTCAGGATGGGCTTTTTTCTGAGGATCTCAAAATTCTTTACACATTCAGCCTCCCAAAACCCCTGTCAGGTTCTGGTAGCACATATGTTTTTTCCCGTTGTACCAAAGGCAAACTGAGGTCCAGAGAGCTCACATGAAGAAGAATAAAGTATTTTGCAGAGCTGTGAAAAGCCCCAAAACTCTCAAAGCACAAGTCAGTGTTTTGACCATCTGGACCATTATCCTAGGGGGAAAAAGCCACCTCCTTTTATCTTCTATATGTAACATAGTTAGTATCGAAGGGATCCTTTTTTCACAACAGTAGTGTTTAAAAAAGGAACCAATTAATGGGCATGCTTGCCCTGCAATCGGAGGTGTGGCGGCATGATGAGTAGATGTCACCAAGCTATCAGTAGCAATGAAGATACAGCCACAGTAGTTTAATCATGAGGCGTACAGTCCTGACCAGGACCCTGGCTATTGGTTCAGGTGGCTAGCCTGCGCAGAAGTCCATTTTGCCCTTTCTTCACCGATATTGGCACCTGAGCTAACCAGACTAAAGCCAGGTCGGGTATCCGCACTGCAACCAGACCCTTTGTTCTGTTTCTTCTCAGGTGCCTTAACCAACCACTCCTTTTATCATACTAAATACTCCAGATACTACATGTGGAAAAATACTGCTTCATACCATTCTAGAATTGTTCCAGGGTCCTTAAGGCAGTAGCGATATGGAATGAGGTTAGAGAAAAGTATGAGGTAATTCCCTGAGCATAAATGTGGGACCTAATGTTCTGTTTCTGCTCCTGACTCATTCTTTGAGTCTTTATGCCTGGAATATGGGGATAATAAAATCTATTGGTGGGGTTGTTGTGAGACTCACTTAATGTTTACAATGCGCTTTAAAGATGAAAAACACTAAGTGTTATTGGAGCCCTGCAATAATAGTCCTCTAAATTACCAGCCCAGGCACAAAATTTATTTTCCCCTGGTGGTGATGGAAAAAATGCATGACTGCTTGCTCATTTCTGGGAAGGAAATTATCCAAAGTAGCTGGCCAAGTAAAATATTCCAAGAATAAGTATAACAAAATGCAACATTTATTAGTCCTGTTTGCCTACCTGCAGTGGGTGCCCATGTCAAGCCAAATTTTGGTCCACTGAGACTTCTGTGCATGTGTCATACACTGGCTATATGCACTGTGTTCCTCTCTAATAGATAATGCAGAGAACAGAGCCTACTACTGCTACCAAGAAATGAAGTTGTTCTTTTAGCTCGAGTGGTAGTGGTGTTTTGAAGTCCTGGGTCCTATACTGATTTACAAGTTGTGGCAGGGGAGCTCATTGGAAATCACTGTGATTTTGGGATGTTTCCTGTGGAATGTCTTAACAGCAGGATTCACAATTATGGAAAGTAAGAAAAGACAACCTTTTTTGCCCCCTCTCCCCCCCCCCCCCCCGGTCCATCTGAGATTTGCCTTTACTTTCTGTGCAGGAAAGAAACATTTGCCAAAAGCACCTGCACTGGTAGGGTTACAAAAAAACCACAACCAACAACCTAAAACAAAACAGAAAATCATTGTTTACACAGATTTTTAAAAAATCACATGTAACATTCCTGAGGTTCAGCAACATACGATAAGTTGTTCAGGGCAGAGTAAGCTCAAGGGAGAATTACCCTGGTGGGGGGAGAGAGAAAATACAATAATAGATTACTGATAAATGCAGAAATTGCTGGCACGTAAGCAAGAGAGGGAGAGAAGAAATGGGGGAAGAAGATAAGAAAGGCAGGGAGAGGGAGACATACGCGCACACAGAGAGAAAATGAGCCATATACTTACTGAGCAGCAGGAAGAAAAGCTTCAAACAGACGGTTTCCCAGCATTAGATGTCTGCCAGTTGTTTGGCTAGCACACCAGTGGGTATCTGTGTGGTGTCTTAAAGGATGTGGAATCAAGGCGAGTCAGAAGGACTCCAGACTTTAGGGATTGTGGTGGTGGTGTGTTCTTCTCTGAAACTTTTGCACTACCTCGGGCTAATTGACTTGTCAGATGGTAAGAAAACCTCCACGCTTTCTAGATCCTATTTACTTTTATTTAAGTGTTCTTCAACAAAATCACTTGGTGAGGAGCAGGTAGAGGGAAATAAAGCAACAGCTTTTCCGTGCACTAATTTCTGATCCTCCTCCTCATGCCTTGTAAGTGATACAGTCGTTAGTGCTGGAATTAGGCTTTGTACTTTATTTCAGGGTCTGGTGTTAGCTTTTGGAATGTTACTATTAGCTGAGAGGAATTTTATGTTGTGATTTTTGCCACACATGCTGCTTTTCTTTTATCTAAGGATTATTTTTGTTTCACTCTCTACTTGGGAACAAAAAGTCTCTTTTGGGGTAGTGGAAGTGCTAGTAATTATTTCAGGAGTTTGGTACGGTTCACTAGGAACAATACTCCTGTGACTCTTGAAACCTGAAGAAAATAAAAACCGCTTGAACCTGTGTAGCACAAAGGAAACTTTTTTCTGTGAATATTTCTTATTCTAGCTACCTCGGAGACTAAGACGACAAACCAGAGACAAAATAAGTAGGAAAAAATGCTTCTCATTTGAAGAACTGTTCTGGGGGACTGCTTGCTCACTCTCTCTCTCTCTTTCTCTCTCTCAGATTTAGTAAAGAACTATTTTTTCCTATGATATTTGATAGGAGCAGGCAAAGCATATGTATTTTAATTATTTAAGTAATTTTAGGCAATAGCAGAATGTTTTCTAACCACACAGTGACACTCGCTCCCATGGTGAAATTCATTAAAAAACAAGCACTGGTATGAAACAAATAAGAATATTTTAAAATGGTAAAATGCAGAAATTGCTTGCACGTGAGAGAGAGAAATGAGGGAAGCCCATAGTCCTTGGCAGATCTTTAGGAGTTCACTCATGCATAGATGATTAACTCCGCCAAGTTTTCCTAACAGAGGAGCAGAATGAGCTGAAATCATAACAAAGACAGCAGTTTCTTGACACAGAGGTTGCCTCTGAAATACCGGTTATGTAAAACGGTCAGAATATTTAGTGAAAAATTAGAGAGAGAAATACACGGATCAGCATTTTCCTTACGTACAAGTTTTATCTTTTACTGACTGATGTTGGGAGGAAAGGCAGCATCTTAATTTTAACACAGTCATTCTAAAAACCCTTATGCTATCCGGTACCTCATGGGTATAAAGTTTTCACTGGTGGTGAACACAACATAAAAATAAATTGTGACCCGTAGAAAAGATTTTTTTATTTAGAATATTGAAGCAGAAGATTTAAGTTACATGTATTGTCAATACATGCATGTTTGGGTTTTCCCTGTAATAGGTGTGAAACACGACAACTATAGTCTACTCTTACATGAACTGAACTTCGGTAAGTTTGCCTCCCCCACCCCCAAACCATGACCCAAAAAATAGCACCTAACAGTAATTATCAATTTGAAAGGATACACTTACCTTCATAAAACGTGTGGAGAGGAAGCATAACATGAAATGCAGCAGCAATTGCATTGCTACATGTTTAAATGCAAGGACACTTTTATATATTCTTTCCAGAGCTATTTACTGTAAATCCACTTTTAAAATAGATTACTTACCCAGCCCCATCTGCAAATGTTTCCCCAGGAAAGTCAGATAAAGCACAGATGAGACACTTGTCTGTTCAAAGGTAAGTGGTAATTGTTAAAAGAAGCCCTATTGTTTGTAGAGCAGTGTAGACCAGCTGTATCCTGCAGTATATTGGTATGTGAGAGAGCAATTAATCCTTCTGTATCGTTTTCACTAAACATTCCTGGATGCAGATCTCTAACCAATGTGTAACCGAATCATTCAGCTCTTCCAGGTGCAAAGCATGGCATGGCTGTGCCTCAGAAATCTGAGCATCAGCATTAGAACATCTCCCAGTACTAATGGACCCTCTGACAAAGCATAGGCTTGCCATCAAATCAACCTCTTCTCCAGTTTTGGGTGGTTCTTTTTCTTCTTCCTTCCTGACTTTGGAATTGTCCCCTTCTGATTCTGCAGGAGTCTGAGAAAAGAACAGTTACCGTTTGTAAGTTGTAGCAGCATTTCCTCCGACTCACTTTGGGGCCTGAATTCTTTCACCCCTTCCTTATGTTGAGTAACACTTACACATTCAGATAGTTGTACAGATGTCGCTTGAGTAAGTATTGCAGAAACCGGGCCCTTGGAAATCTTTAAGTTCAGCATGAAACTTTTTATTTGACCTGCTAGGTAACAGTGGATAAGTGTGGTACATTATTATTATGATTTGTATTCCCATAGCCCCTTGGAACTCTGGTTATGGATTGTAGCACAACTGTTTCTAACTTGCCTTTACATTCAGTGTAGCTAATCGCTGCTTTTGTTTATCTGAAGGCAAGTGGATTCCACATGCAGTTTCATGACTGTGTAATAGCTCCCAAATTAGATAGTGCCCTGCTCCCAATTGCCTGAAATCGGGCATGCTGTTATTTCCTTTTAGACTTTGCATTGTGCCAACTCCTGCAGGTAAAAACATGCTTATTTAGAAACTACTCACTTGTGTGGCTTTCTCACATGAAGCCCTTGGAGGTCAATTGTGCATGAAGGTGATATGAAAAGCTGGATTTTATGGAGTAGTCACTACCATGTGATTGGCAGGTCAATAAGTTTAAGACACCTTTTAGAATTTCCTGCAGTTTAATATATATAATGCTCGGAGTCTTGACTCTCAGTGTCTGTTTCCTAGTTATATTTTGTAAGTAAGGGCTGAATCCTGTATTGTGTGCCATGCTGTGCAGGTGGGTCTGTCCTCAGTCACAATGAATCCAGTGGAGTTTGGCAGAAGTGCAGATATCTACCGTAATTTAGCGAATATAACCCACAGGTTATATTCGTTTTTACAAACCCTGCACCTCCCCCCCCCCCCAGCGGGGTATACTCGGGTGCAGGGTATATTTGCTAAATTACAGTACCCATGTGGAGGTTTGTTACATGATTGCAGCCTGAGAATCTAATTGGAAATCTGAGCAAGGCTTAGACCCACATAAAACTATCCTAGCAAAACCTGGAGGGAAGGCAGCAGTTTCTTTAGAGATTGGCTTTGGGGTTCTGCATTCCTTCCATCCTGAAACTGAAGAGGCGTGAGATCCATGTAACCTGAATCCAGTAAGCTCCCCTGGAAAGAGGAATCCCCTTGCATGGTCAGAGCTGTGTCGAATGCATGATGCTCATTTCACATTACAGGTTTCACTGCTTCCTGTGGTGCAGCCTCTCCCATGCTTCTACTTCATTCATAGTTTCATGGTCTCACGTCAGTAGTATCACACTTGCTTGCAGGAGACAACCAAACCCAGAACGATCCCCATTAAATGGCATTCAAGAAAACATTTTGTGAATTGTGTGGTAATACTGGTTGGCAAAAGACCAAGAACTCTCCTCATAAGAGCAAGTGCTGACTATTTGTGATGGAGCAGGCCCTGACGCCAGTAAAGGGCCACAGACAAGTTCTCCAAAAAGCTAGAGTGTCTGTATGAGGAATCGGCCAATCAGGAGCCAGGAAGGCCCCATGAAAGGAGCTACAGGACCAGAGTCAGTTCAGTGTCTAGAGCCCTGAACCTGAAAGGCTGGCTGGCTAAGGGAGCAGCAGTACCATGGAGAGCTCTGTGTGGGGAGCTAGGGGAGAGCTGAATAGAGACTAGGATGAACTATGATAGAGCCCTGAGGCAAGGGTGAGGACACTGTCTCCAGGAGGGGAAGCCTTGGAGGCACCACTCGTTATCCCGGTGGGGAAACAAACTGAGAGACTAAGAGGGACACTAACATAGGGCACTGAGATGGGCCCCTGTTAAGTGTGTGTTCCAGAGGGGGTGTTATTTCACACCGGAGTATGACTCAGCTGGAGGGCTGAGTAGCCGAAAAGGCTGAAGACTGAGACAGTGCAGGCATGCACTCTCAGCCAGGCATGGGGGCACTCGCGGGAAGTGAGTGCCGCCCCATCACACTGTTCTACAGCGGTTTTATGAGTTTGGTGCTAACTCTTCTTGTTTTGTTCCACCCATTGATCATTTCAAAAGTCTTGCAATGCTGATAAATTTTATATCCTCTGGATAGAGGGGATCCAGATCAAATATTATGTATGTTTTTTGGACAGCTGTCAACACTGAAATAATACCACGGCCAGGGTTTAAAATCCTGAGAACTAAGTGTGTGTGTTTCTGTCTGGTAGGGCTGTTGTCTTGGCTGTCTTCAGTTAACTTCACAGAGAAAATTGTATTGGTGACAGATTTCTTCTCGGTTGAATGGGTTGTGGATTTTGCTCTCAAGGATAGTAACTATTCTGCCTTGTTGCATGATTCAGCAGTCTGTAAACAATGTATAATCCTCTGGTGGAACTCCATTGTCTCTTGATATGGTTGTGACAAATAGGTTAGTTGAAGTCTGAAAATAATTAGACACCTTAAGTATGTGACTTGGAAGAGCAGATCCTCTTACACTAGATTAGGGCAACAATACTACCATTCATGGGGGCTGTCCAAAAGTTCATTTGGAACTGTGAAGTCATCACAAACCAGGAGGCATTTAAGTCTGGCCTTAGGCCTGTGAACTGTGGAAAGCCAGTACTGTTGCGGTTTGTACAGTCTTCATTCCCAGCCTTGGTCCCCACTCAGTGACCTGGTCCACCAAACCCAGAAACGAGCCGACCTTACAACTACTATCTATGGAGAGCATGACTAGATATTAGCCAGATCTGAAGGGTCTTCAGAGAGCACTGGAAAACTCAGCTACTTTCTCCTCAAAGAATTACGAAGCCCCTGGTCCACATCCCAGAAGCAGCAGAGGCAAGGGTTGGTAAGGTCCCATTACCTCAATGTAGTGTATCCTCTGGAGATCTGAGTTCTTTAAAACCTGGATCTCCAAGTGAAATCTGAAGGAGTTGGCTCATTGAACCTGTAGGATCTGGCTTGTGTGTATCCCCAGTTAAGGAACCCAGCGAGACTTGCTAAGTCCCATCATTAGTTCTTAGATTTCACATTGCAAATCTTTAACCAGTGGCATTATTAGCTATATTTTAGAGGGTTTAATCCTTCCTTTGAAGCATCCTGCATTTGCTATTGCAGGAGGCAGAATGCTCAATTAAAGGGTCTGTGTGGGTATGACTGTTTATTAAAATTACTTTTTTCAACGACTGTTCCAAATAAGGCAGTATGCATCAACAGTCACAGGCCTGGCTTGCTCTGTGGTGACACACACCTCGCAACGTCCCCCTCTGACATATACTCCGCTCTATGCCTGCATTATGTGAAAAAGGACAAAATCTTTTCCATTCGCACCACAAACTAGCAAATTCCTTCAGATCTTACGATCTGTGAACACAGGGGAGTTGATCGTCAGAAAGCCTATGAATATGCTGTGTTTGTCATAGAGTCTGAAACAATAAAAAACATGAGCCGCAATTAGGCCATAGCCGTTTCTGCAAATTCAAACATCCCCACAGTTGGGATCCAGAGGAACCAGGGGGGTATCACAATTCATAATCAGACTGTTGCCTCCTGCAGTCCTTCTGAACTCAATTTACGTTTTATTGGGCTGGTTAGTTAGACACAAGCTCCAGGTGGGGCCAGGGACTGTCAGACAGAATGTGTCTGTTCTCAGCTTGATGTGTGGAAAATTGTTACGTGTGCACCTCCGAGCGCAGAAAGAGAACAGAGCCACAAGTGAGGAAACGAGAGCCTAGACTGAACTCAATGCCTGCATTTGGCAGGTTTTATTTCAACAAGCTTTAGAGAGACCAAAGGGTTTTGTTCCTGTAACCCCCAATATTTCTCCTCCCCGTTGCTTTATTTTTTTTAAAGCGAGGCACGGGGGGACCATCTGTGGCACACCTACCAGATCTTTAACTAGTGTTGGTTTGTGCCAACTGCCCTTCTTCCTAGGGCTTCCTGCCCTGTATGGGGCAAGTGCAGTCTCTGCTATTGCCCTCCTGGGGATTCTACCCAGGACAGCAGTGTGTGAGGCTTTCTGGAAGAGGCTGTATCACAGATGCCTTGAATTAACACAACTGCTCTAACCACACGCCCTCCCAAGCAGCCCAATTTCCAACTTGTTTGGCCTATTGTAAGCCCTCCCCTCAACATGAGAAAGGAACAATGCCTGCACATTCTGCTGTCCTAGCAGACTAAGAACCCATGTGGGCTCTTGCAAGGAACTGGAGAGGATCTTAGTCTTGTTTGTATTTATGTGACGAGCCTATCTTAGGTGTTTTAAAGGTGTCAATCACTATGATACCCAAGAACTACTGTATCTAGCATCAGGAGACAGGACTCTAGTTTAGAGCTATATACAACTTTGGGAGTAATGTTAAATTTTCTTAGAACTGCAGTTTCCAAGTGACTGAAGCAATTTAAGAAATTCAGGTTGGAATCAGGGAATAGTTTTGATGGTATAAAAAAGGAAAACCTTTCATAAAAGTCCAGACTGGTTCATTTCTAGGTTTTCCACGGGAACCATTTTGTTTAGAAATACCCATTTTCAAAAATGGTATCTCAACGCACCATTTCGTTTGGAATGGTCATTTCCAACCGAACTGAACCCTGAAACCTTTCCAGTTTGTCACTGTGGTGAAACAAACCGAAGAAATTCTGTTAGAAACTAAGCGATGGATTCCGTTCAGCCACTACAGTTATTCAGTCAGCTCTGCTCAGGTTCTGTGCCCCACCAAGTCCGGTGCCCCTTCCAGACAATGAAGTTGATAAGGTTCATAAAGCTCATTGAGGCTATGTCTACACTGGCGGCTTCTGGCACAAGAACATCTTGCACAAGGGTTCTTGTGCAAGAAGTCTCGCACAAGAACATGTCCACACTGCCATGTGCGAGATGTGCTTTTGCACAAGAGTATCCATGGCAGTGTGGATGCTCTCTTGCGCAAGAAAGCTCTGATGGCCATTTTAGTCATAGGGCTTTCTTGTGCAAGAAACCCCTGTCTCGCATCCATACTGCCCTCTTGCGCAAGAGCTCTTGCACAAGAGGGCTTACATCTGTTAGGCTATGTCTACACTGGCGGGTTCTTGCGCAAGAACAGCCATTCTTGCACAAGAATCCGCAGAGTGTCCACACTGCCCGCCCGCTCTTGCGCAAGAAGATTTACAGTACGGCGTGGTAAGAGAGGGCTTCTTGTGCAAGAACTACACTCTTTTCTAACTGGTGTAAGCTCTCTTGCGCAACAGCTCTTGCACAAGAGGGCAGTGTGTACGCGCGGCAGGGGTTTCTTCTGCAAGAAAGCCCTATGGCTAAAATGGCCATCAGAGCTTTCTTGCGCAAGAGAGTGTCCACACTGCCATGGATGCTCTTGCACAAAAGCACATCTTGCACATGGCAGTGTGGACGCTCTCTTGCGCAAGAGCTCTTGTACAAGAACCCTTGCGCAAGAAGTTCTTGTGCAAGAACCCGCCAGTGTAGACGTAGCCTTAGAAAAGGGCATAGCTCTTGCGCAAGAAGCCCTCTCTTACCACACCGTACTGTAAATCTTCTTGCGCAAGAGTGTGTGGGCAGTTTGGACGCTCTGCGGAAGAACGGCCGTTCTTGAGCAATAACCCTCCAGTGTAGACATAGCCAGGGAGTCTGATATGAAAAGTGCTTTAATAGTATTATTACAATAAATCATCTCTGAACTTGAATAGTGACCAGGCATCAGGGTAGCTCCTTTGGTGACCTGTTGCAATGTGTAATCTGGTGCTCAGTTGCTTTTACTACAGAATTATGTGTATGATGATTGCTTGCTATAGTCTCTCCTCCTCATCTCCATGGTTGTTTAGTTGGTAAGAGGTAGAAATAAATTTCAGTATACCTGCTGACTACTTCTTGGTTAATGCTTTTTGCAACACTTTGGGTTTCCTAGGTGCTTCTGCATTTTATTTTTCCAGAACTTCATTTTTCTGTCAGGATCTTCTTTTTCTGAACCTGCTTCAAAAGGTGAAAGGAAAACTACAGTATACCAAAAAAAATCTTCTGATCTCTGCCATTGAGAAAAGAAGGGGAGTAAAGGAACAAAGAGGAGTTAAAAGTGAAAATAATGTTTCTTTATGCAGGAGCCTGCGATCATGGCAGTTTGACACAGTAGTATAATGCAAAGCAGCCCAGTATTTCATTGTCTAAGAAAGACAGGAGACTCAAAAACGTGTAAGGTAAGATGAGGGGAATATATAGGTTATTTTAACTGCAGACATTGGTAAAGTACCCATTTGAGAAATTAAACCACTGGTAAAATATAGAAACTTATTATAATGTAACTTTGCGATGAGAATGTTAAAAACTGCTGTTATTTAGCTATAGCAAAAGGAAAAACTATGTAGCACTTTAAAGACTAACAAGATGGTTTAAACCCTATTAAACCATCTTGTTAGTCTTTAAAGTGCTACATAGTCTGATCTTGCTAAAACAAAAGGAAAAACTAACACGGCTATCTCCCTATTGTTATTTAGCTATGTAACTGTCCTGCCTTCATTTGTCATGCATCAAACCTCTATATTTTGAAGGACTCTGCTATCTGCCATGATAAGCAGCCATTTTGTATTCAGTGCAAAGTATTGCAGAAAAGATGCAAACTGTGTTATCTGATGAGATTTTATTTTTCTTTTTCTCTGCAATGTATCATTCTTAGTGAATGTGCATGGTTTGCTCCCTGCTTATGTAGAGAAATACATCAAACCAGTCTGAAAGGACCATGGTCTAAAACTCTTATTGCGTCTATTACATCCCCAACAGGTCCACTGGACCTCTACATTTTTCATGGAATGTCAGAGTGGGGTGAGGTCATCTAAACATTTTAAAGGTTAAATTAGCCAAGAGGCTTTTCTTCAAAAAATGAAGCCACATACCTTACAACAGAAGAAGTGGGTTGTACCCATGAAAGCTCATAATACCATCTACATGTTTTGTTAGTCTTGAAGGTGCTGCTAGACCATTTGTTGTTTTTTAAGTTTTTCCAGTTACAGACTAACTTGGCTACCCCTCTGAAGCTTTTGAACGGTTTTCAAGTTCTCCTTTCTTGTGTATTCAAATCCTTTCTCTGTAGCTTCAGCAACATCCTGGACTTCTTTCAGGGAAGTATCAGAGAATCATTTACTACAATTTAGATGCACCAGTGGCACATATTTCACTATGCATATAAAAGTGCAGAAAATGTCTGTGCACAGTTCTCTATTTGAGTGTGTGTGTACATGTGTATATGTGTGTACACTTGTACAGTTGTATACACATTATAAATGATGCCACTCCAATGAAGTGCTCTATTTTGAAATAAGTGTAGATGCTCCCAATTTCAAAATAAGCTATTTTGAAATGAGCTACGCAATTGACGTAGCTCAATTTGCATAGCTTATTTCGAGTTAAGCCCTGCTGTGTAGATGCACCCTCGGGATTTTAACAGTCACTTCTGGCGTTTAATGGCTTTTCACTGTTTCAGGTATGCTAAAGAAATGCAGAGGGGTCTGACTTTATGGATTAACTGCAAAGTCACAGACCACGTTGTGGGAACTTCGTTTGAATTGTTCATACCGTTTCCTTTGTGGTTCTGTTGAACACTGAGGCATTCAACACTGGCAGGGAAGCAAGTCAAGCTTTTTTAAACTGAGATTGTTAGAGGGATCAGGTTCTGCTTTTGCTAGGTGAATCTATATTGATTCAGTTAAGGGTAGCAGTAACTTGTTACTATGTGAGGCATGTAGAGCTAGATCATGATTATACGTCAATCTATCTCACGATTGTGCTGCTCTGTAGCTCTTTCACACCTGATGGCTGGTTAACAAGTTATTGTTTTCACACGAGAACACTGGTGTGAGTGAAACTGACTTGCTCTGTCTTCTAAAACTGTGACATTGCCTTCCTGCTTCTCTGCCTTTGTCCCACCAATTCACGATTGCACATCTCTTCTTTCTATCAAACATATGGAAATCCAAACTCTTCCCTGCAGAGGTTTCACTTCTTTTCAGAATTGGGCAGTTACATTTCCAGTCCCTGATTATTCATTCTCCCAGCACAGCTCTGCCTTTCTCACATCGTCTTTTGAATTCTTCTCCTTAGGCAGGATTAATGCAAACGAAATATAGAAAACTATATATTTTCAAATTGTATCCATTTCAGTTACTTGGGCCATATAGCGCATTGATTTTCCTAATCCACTGAAAGTCATACTGAGGGCCATCCTTAAGGGGCCATATGCAGTATGGGTCCCCCTATGTCTGAAGGCAACCAAGGGGGCAATTTTTTAGAGAGATGATTTTATAATCTTCAGCAACACACTAATGAAATATTTTAAAGAAAATTTTAAATTAAGGTCCTGTTGACTAACACAATACATTCAGAAACAGACTATATACCTGGGGTTGGCAAATGCTTCTTAAATGGCTTCATTACCACTTGAGTGGCTCTTTCACAGGTTCAGTGTTCTGCTAATAGCTCTGGCAGGCTTTTTCACTTTAAAGTTAACTAAGTCCTCTCCGGAGGAAGCAGAATCACAGAACAGGGATAAGGATAGGCAGGTGGGTGGACATTAAGACCCAGTGGTAATCCAAATTCCAGGTGCTTTTTGCAAATGTATATTCTGCATATAGGTAAGGACGGCCCTGGTCACACTTTTGTTCAATTTATCTTTATGGGATAAATAACTTCTGATCTGAACACTCAGACTTAATATTTCTGGCATGTTTTATTACTCCCAGGTGTAACTAAATCCATTTCCTTCTATTTAACTTTAAAATTATTTGCTATTTCTCTAGATGTAAAGCCTGTTTCGTTGGCTTTGTGCCATGCTCTCCTCCCATGTTTTGTCTTTGTTCCCTGGCTTTTGGTAACTCCATCTGCACTGAATGATATGGTGAACCCTTGTAACACGGTATGAACTGATAGCATTCCTAGCCTGTGGACCATGTACCATCTTTGAGCCATATGTGGGTCTCAGTGACATCACATTTGACTTGTGCGTTCCACCCTCTGTCTAAGGCAGTATATAGCCTAGGACATGCCACGGTCATATTGCTCTTTGATTCACTGACTGGCTTAGAGCCCACCAATTCATAGGCTGGAATGTGAGAGGAGTGAGGTATCTGAATCAGGGCCCATACTAGTGAGGGTTAGGGGTTTGTTTTGTTTTTGCTTCTAACTTTTGTGTGGCCCCAATGATTTTTCTGTGGGTCAGTGGCCCCTGGGCCCTAGGGTTGCCAGATACTTTCACAAAAAATCCTGAACATGGCAGGAAAAAATAGGTTGAGCAAAAAAAAAGGGGGGGGGGGTCATTGCGCCTTTAAAAATCCCTGTGCTACTCTCACTCCCCCACCCCTGCCAGATGTGGCAGGAGAAGAATGTCCCCGCCGCCCTTCCATCCAAGAAAAACAGAAAATACCGGACATTTTACATGTCCGGTATTTTCTGAGTTTTTTTTACCAGCCAGGGGCCATAAATACCAGACTGTCCAGGTGAAAACCAGACACCTGGCAACCCTACTGGGCCCTGCCATAAATAAAGACAATGTTGAAATCTTTTGTTTTGGATGTAAATTAATATTTTACTTTATTTAAAACTAACACGATAAAGTGCTTAATCTGTTTAATGATTTTGATTACTAATACTTCCTTTCTTACTGGTTACATACACCACTGTATGTTATAGCTCTGTGTTTACATTTTTATGCTCCAGTAGCCTAATATGAATAATTTAGTATGTAAGGTTTTTAGAGATAAGCAAAGTTTTGTCATTGTGGGTAGGTAGGCTGGTGGTCCATGGAAAGGTTTGTGTTGAATGGGGTGGGCCATAGGCCAAAAAGTTTGAGAACCATTGCTTTAGGGGAGGGAAAGATGTCAATTTCTTAAGGAAGCCATTGTTAGACCCTTGGCTTTGAAACATCCCCCTGCCTCAAACTCTTGTTATGTGCAATAAACTGGTGAGAAGACTGTAAAATGTTTGATGTGGCAGTGTCTGGAACCCTGTCTGATGCCCTGTTAGCTTGGTTGGAGGCCAAGTGCAATATGGAGTGGAGATTCCATGCGGTGTAGGAGGGAAGTGGGTTGTGTCTGCTGATTATTTTAGCACTGTCATCTACCTTGGATGCTCTTTGACCATGTGATATGGACAAACATGTGGACTCACAAAGGGGTAGATGGGGCCAGCTCAAGCAACTCTGTTGCTTGTCCCTGTAGGCTACTATAAGGGACCACAATGACCATTTAGAATGATGTCTTGTATAACATAGTCCTTAGACCTTCCCTGAAAAAATTCAGTGGGAATACAGTTCAGACTTCTTGGCTTCTGCTCTTGTGTTTTATCCACACAATTATCCCTCCTTCAGAAAGATCACGCTTCCAATGGCTAGGGTGGTATCCTGAGGACTCTTGCTGGATTTCCCTTATGTTTAACTACCCAGCAAGATTATTCAGTGGGTTAGTGTGGGAATATAGGGTGTGGTGTTATTGTGTGGGCAGAGGACATGACAACATTCACCTGTGTGCTTTTGTCTTTTCCCATCCATCTGGGGCAGTTAAATGATTTACCCCCTTCCAATGGAGACCTGGGGTGTGGATGAAAGCTAGCTCTGCTGCTAGAATACTGCAGAAATGATGCTCAAGGGAGCAAGATGACAAAATGTCCAGTTGCCTACACACCACCACTTTGTTGCTTTGGATTGAAACTTAGGGCAGGTCTGTGCTATTGCTGAAGTCAATTTAACTTGCATCACCTGAAATACACAGATAATAGCTGTTCGATTTTGTTATTTTTACCCATCAATGGTTAAGTTTTTTCCTCCCCAAAATACTATTTACATGGCACTTTTTATTTCAGCAGACAGAACAAAAGGTACATAGATCAATGGATCTTATCTGTGGAAAGAGTACCCTGCAATCTGTAAGGTTTTTGGTCTCAAGTGAAACTTTCTTTTATGCAGAAACTGCAAGTCACTAATCTAATTTTTATTCCTGATAATGGACTTTCTGGGTTGGCATAAGTGATATGCAGATTAGGCACATCATATACACAGAGCTAAAAGTGTGTTGTTGGTTAGTACACCCAGAATAAAAAAAAAATCTTAGCCTGTATTGGTGACATTTCCTACAGGCTATCGTGCTATCATTTTAAGCTTAACAGGTCCACGACTGAATTCTGTGTCTTTCCTTCCTTCCTCCTTCCCTCCCTCCCAGTCCTAATCTCCATCATTCAGGCTTAAAACATGGTTATCCTCTTTGACTGTGCCCTCTCTAGAACTTCACCTCCCTGCCACGTTCATCTCTTACTGTTTTGTCATCCATAACATTTCTCAGACAAGCCTTTTCTCTCTGTCCACATCCCTTGAACTCTAATCCAAGCACTCATCACTTCCTGTCTTGTCCGCTCCAATCAGTTTTCCCCTGACATCCTGCTCACTGCTATCAGATATATTCCAAATGCCAAGGTCATGTTTCTGGTCTGGTGTTCTTAGGGCTGGCTGGAAATGAAGGATGCTATCTTGTAAAAAATAGTAAGGTTTCCAAATGTGAATTTCTTCCAGTATGGAATGACAAAGACCTGAGATTTTCCATGCAAGAAAGAGGGAGAGAGAGAGACTGGGCCTGACTCTAGAAAAACCTAGTGGTTAAGCCACTGTTTCTCAAAATGGTCCCCAGTCTGAGAAAGCTGCTAACTGGCCACTCCAGTTTGTTTATTTACCAGCTCCGCAGCCACGGAGTTTCGTGGCTCCCACGGGCTCTGGTTCACCATTTGCAGCCAAGTGGAGTCGCGGAGAGCAGCATGGCCGGGCCACTCCGTCCCATAGCTCCCCCTGGCTGCAAATGGCAAAACACAGCCAATGGGAGCCACAAGGCCAATGGTTGCAGAGCCAATAAATAAATTAGAGCAGCTGTAACTGCCACTGGGCGGATTTGAACCTGGGACCTCTGAAGCGGAGTATAGGAGCCTTTACCCTCTGAGCTAAAAGCAAACATGCTCTTAGCCCATGCTGTAGAGGTCTCTTGAGCTTAACTGTTTCTGTGGTCTAGGTACCACTTGCATTGCTCAGTAACCACACTAGGTGTGTGGGTTACGCAGCCAGTTAGAAGCTCTTTCAGGGTGCGTCTACACTGCAGCACTTGCTGGAAATAAGCTACGCAATTTGAGCTACGCAAATTCCATTGCTTATTTCAAGATAGTCTATTTCGAAATAGACCGCTATTCCAACAAGTCCCTTTATCCTGTGGAACGAGGTTTGCCGGGACGTCGGAATAGCGCGCCCGTTATTTCGATTGCATTGTGAAATAAGGGGCGTGCTGTAAAGATGCGGAAAACGCTATTTCAGGATACCGGACGTAACCAGAAATAGCACCACAGTCTAGACATACCCTCAGAGAGGGTCCACGGACTACTTTGAGAAATGTTGGCTTAAGCTGTCGTCTAGCCAGAATGGTACCACACTAGGCCACAAGAGGATTTGTAGATGGTTCTTCTTGTGAGACTTTTATATATGAAACATGTCTGACTATATGTCTATGTCTATATATATATATAGAGAGAGAGAGAGAGAGATTTCGTTAATAGGTAAGGTGCCCAATATATAGACGTATTTCATTCATAGGTAAGGTGCCTATACATGGGCTTGGGGAATATTCAGTATCATTCCTAGGTTTTGTAGCTCCAATAATAGTATAAATATAAATAAATAGTGGTTGTTCCCAACAAATAGTTTCTTTTGTGTCACTTCTTATATGGAGCTCTTAACGCCTCCAGCTGCAAAGAAGAAACTGAGAACGTGATTTTGCAAAGCCCTGAACCTGCCATAGCAGTTGAGGCCAATCTAACCTTAGGCCTGCAAGGGTGTGCTAAACCAGCAAGGGATTTTGACCCAGGACCAGCAAAAGTGCCAGGATCATACCTGGATAGTGCAAAGCATTTGAGAGTCAATTTAGATATTGCAAAGAAAATGTTAAATTAACACACATTCACATGGCATTTCCACCCACCCATTTTGGCAAAGTTCCATTCCAGCAGTACAAAAATAGCTATGCAAGGCTAGGTCTTAACAATAGTACTGCAATCTATATCTAGTCAACGGTGGTGGTATTCATCTGTAACTAGCCTTAGAACATTAGAAGTGCCAGGTGGGGTCAGACCAAAGGTTCATGTAGCCCAGGATCCTGTCTTCTGACAGTGGCCAATGCCAGGTCCCCCAAGGGAATGAACAGAACAGGGAATCAAGTGATCCCTCTCCTGTCACCCATTCCCAGCTTCTGGCAAAACACAAAGCTGCAGGCCCACCTGTGGAGGGGGGAAAAAAAATCCATTCACAACATCCACAGATGATTTCCCCTTACATCTTACCTTGCGTTAGAATATGGAGGTAAGTATAACAGTTGTGCATGATAACATACTACAATGTGGTGGTAGTTCTGCTCATTCCTGTGTGTGTCGTATAAATGTCTGAGCTGCACTCTGAAAAACAGTTATCCAATGAACAGTTGTATAAAAACAAGTGCAACTCAGCACTGAGCACATTAGGACCCACACACGAACCACTGTACTGTCATTTGTAATAAGTGGGCAACATTTGCAACACAAATCTAAGCACAATCTCGCTTGCAGGTAATATACTGTATTGTAGGTGGTAGCATTGTCACAAAGTGAAGGTGCATTATGAAATGACTTTTTTCAATCTCAGCAATCCATCACCAAAGTTGGCTCTCTCGCCTGTATGATATGAGCTTGCTGAGATGGATGTTGAGAGCCAGGCCAATACTTTATTCTCAGTTTATTT
Source organism: Pelochelys cantorii (assembly GCA_032595735.1). Taxonomy (NCBI): domain Eukaryota; kingdom Metazoa; phylum Chordata; order Testudines; family Trionychidae; genus Pelochelys; species Pelochelys cantorii. The sequence continues at coordinate 37,709,440 of CM064340.1, forward strand.
GTCATAACCTGAGAACCCTGAAGGGGGACAGTAAAAGAGTAAAGTTGCTTTGGAAATAAAATGTAAAAATGTAGGCTCTTTTGTGTGCCTCTTTATGGTAATTCATAACTGAGCTGCACAAATTTACTCAGGTCTGAAGTTTGGTGGTTTAGATTTCATTCTCAGGGGGCATATCCCTGATGAAAGTTTAATAAAGCAAACTCTGTATAGCTCAACTGGAGTGACTGAGATAGAAATTAGCATTTTGCAGCGGCTTATCACAATTGCATCACATTTAAATCTTGTAAAAGTGCTTTGTGTTCAGTTACATTTGGATCATAACTACTTATTGTTTTTTGGTGTCATGAGATTGTGTAACTTGGATTCTGTACACTAAAATGGCTAAAATAAAGCTCTTCTTCTGTTTATGATTAATACATTTCTGATATTTCACAAGCTTTCGAGGACTTTTTTACAGTGCAAGTACCATTTTTTTTCATTTATTACATTTCTATGGACATGAATTATGTAATAGACCTTAATTTTCCCATGTAATCTAATTGTATGTCCAAACCCATGTACTTAAAATGATTATAACAAAACACGAAAATACACAGACCACAGAAAGTAGCCCAACAGGTGATTAAAGTGCACACAAACATGGATTAAAGAACAATAGTTCAAAGGTAGAAGGGTATTTAATCTGGTAATATCCAGGTACAATGCAACGAAGTACAATGTACAATGAAATGGCACATTCATGACTTCCATCATGAGCTGCATTACGCTGAAACAATGGGAGATGTACAGTCACATATCGATCTTGCTTTTTATTCTAGTGGGGAAAGCAATAAAAGACCAATGGCTTGAAGCTAGAGCCAGACAAAATTCAAATAAGAAATTAGACAAATGTATACCAGTGAGTGCAATTAACCATTGCAAAAAGCTACCAAGAGCAGTGGTGGATTCTCTGTCTCCTGATGCCTTCAGACGGGGTGTTCTCCATGAGGATATACTTTAGCCAAACAGAAGTTGTGTGTTAGTCAAACAAGTTATTGGGCTCAGTACAGAGGTAACTGGGTGAAAGCTAATGGCCTATGATATAATTTGTTTCTCAGCATCAGGGCTTGCACTCCCTGATATAATTCTTGCTGAAAGTTAACAGAGCATGGTGGGTCCTGTATTTTCAGGTGGTTGACTTGCCTCAGAGGCAGCCTGCAAGTTAGGCACCAGCTGTCTATTTGAGTTACTCTCATCATTGGCCAGCCTGGGGAAAAAAGGGGAAACCGAATGTCAGTGTCTCTGTAGCACCCTCCAGGTGATACAGGCAGGGCAAGACAAACCCTTGTGCCAAAGTTAGTCTATTCCTAGACCTGAAATGGGGAGCTGGTGGTGAGGAAACCCGGCCTGCCCTCTATTCTGAGTTCCAGCCCAGGGACCCTGCAATAACAGTTGTCTGTAATGTTTCTATAGAAGCTTAGTGATAGCTATAAATCCCTGGGACACTTCCTCACAGCCTTCCCCAGCACTTCCCTTCCCACAGGTTCTTTCTCCTGGTATCTACTTGCACTTTCTTCTCCCAGAATCTTCACTGGACTTATTCTCCTTAGCTCCTTCCTCACACACTGAAAAACCAGGGGAAGGGGGGAACTTTTAAAACCAGTCTCAACTGGTTCTTAATTGGGCCCCCAGATGTTCTGATTGACCTAGCTCCCTTGAATCTGAAAGCCTCCTAATTGATTCCAGGTGTTTTAATTGGCCTGATTGCTCTGATTTTAGCAGGCTCCTGCTGGTTCTGAGTTAGCCCTTGCTAACTGGGAATGGGGACCTATTTAATCTGGGGGCTAATATATTTCCCTTCCAGCTTTCTCTTGTACCCCTCTGACCTGCCCTGTCTCAGGAGTTATTCTCACGAGTGAGACTTTGTGGCTGCGTCTAGACTGGCATGATTTTCCGCAAATGCTTTTAACAGAAAAGTTTTTCCGTTAAAAGCGTTTGCGGAAAAGACCGTCTAGATTGGCACGGACGCTTTTGCGGAAAAGCCTCCGTTCCACTCTAGACGCGGTTTTGCGCAAGAAAGCCCCGATCGCCATTTTCGCCATCGGGGCTTTTTTGCACAAAACAGTTCTCAGCTGTCTACACTGGCCCTCTTGCGCAAAAAAAGCATTTGCGCAAGAGGGCTTTTTCCCGAACAGGAGAGTCGTTGTATTTGCGCAAGAACACCGACAATCATACATTAGATCGTCAGTGTTCTTGCGCAAATTCAAGCGGCCAGTCTAGACAGCTGGCAAGTTTTTACTTGCCAGTCTAGACACAGCCTGTAGGTTTAGGTCTTCAGTGCTGGAAAGCAGTGGGACTTTGGGTTGTTCATACAATTAAAAACTCCATATGTTAGCCAATGATTTTAGTTTATTTGTTTGAGTCATGGCATGATTAACTAATATGAATTGTTATATAGAATCATTGTATGCTAAAAAGAGTTAAATGATAGGATTATAGAAAGATTAGATTGACCTGTAATTAGAAAGGGAAGATTGAGCTCCCTACAGGAAATTCCAGCAAGAACCATTTCTCTGCTGATGATCTGTCTGTGAGAGACCCATCGGACCTTAACACTGTTGTGAAGGATGTGAGTGTAACTATATTGGAAACTTGTGCATGGCTCTTTGTAGAATATATGCTTAGGTAATTGTAACTGTCTACAAGTTTTATTAAAATCTTGTTCTGTACTTGTGAATGAATGTATGCTCACTATCCTTGGTTTGTATGTGTCCCTAGAGACTTTAAAGCAAGTAGCAGACGTGACTTTCACTCTGTTAAGCTTGCAGCTGTAGCCACTGCAAAGCCAAACCCCCAGTGGTGTGCTATCACATTACTAAATTCACTTTAAATACAATCGGTGACAATGTATATTAATATTTTTGCAGACCAGCCCTGCTCTAATTGGAATTAGCAATATTAGGATCATTTGTAATGCTGTCCTACCCCGGGTGATCCCAGGATATTAGCAAGACAAGGCAGGTGAGTATTCTCTTACATTGAACCAACTTCTGTTGGTGAAAGAGCTCTTCTTCAGGGCTGGAAAAGTGTAATCAGCATCACAGCTAAAACCAAGGAGGAACCGATTGTTTAGCATATGGGGAAAGTATGCTGCAGGAGACCATGTAAGAGGAAGGGAAATTAACAGCTCCATAGTCATACGACATGGGAGGGTTAATGGGTTAAAGACTGTAGTAACCTCAGTATCTCGGTTGAGTCCATGACTTTTAGAGTTAATAAGCAGAGTTATGAATTTAAGATATTGTACCAGTTTCCTTTGAGGACAAGAGATCCCATATGCAGTGAAAAATATTAACTCATGCGCAATGGGGTGTTTGGGGTTTTTATACATTTTCTGTGATGGTATTGTGATTTGTCTGGCTTCACCCACTTAATTGTTGGGGAGGGTGATGGTGTGAGGTCACAGAAGACCCTGTGGGGTGCTGACACAGCACTGCCACTCACCTTACTGCTCTCTGCTGCTTCTCACTGCTCTGTCCTGCTGGGCCAGCTCCCTGGCCTCCTCCAGCCGAGGCATGGAGCTGAGATCCTTGCCTCTCCCTCCCTCTCTCCCCCCTAGAACCAGTACAGACACTGAACCTCTTCAAGTCCAAGGAAAATGCAATTTTGGGCCCTGCTTCCCTGAATACCAATCCCCAAATGGGATCAGAGCCTCAAATGAATTACTTGGGTAAGTTCCCTTTAACAATGAAAGGGCGAATGTACACACTGGTTGCTCCCCTGGGTAACAATTACTTACACTGGGCTTGATAGTAAATAAAAGTGATTTTATTAAGTACAAGCAGTAGGATTTAAGTGGTAATAAGTGAGAACAGACAGAGCAAAGTAGATTACAAACTTAAAATAACAGAAAATTCTAACACTAAAACCTCAGTACAAACTTATTACAAACTCACACTAGAATTGTTCCTTTTCCAGGGAAGCCTTCAAAACCAGGGAATCCCCTCACCCTGGGGTCTTTGGTTCCTTCCCGAATGTGTGTCCGGCCAGCCAAAGACAAAGATACTCCTAAGCTTCTCGTTGTTTTATACATTCCACTTTGGGCAGGAATACTGTTTCTACGTTCCACCCTTCCATTAGTTGGTCAGCCCCTACCAGTTGGGGTGGACATGTGACTTCCTCAGACCAACCACTGCTAAGACTGAGAGGACAAAGGAGATTGTTTACAGATGGTCATCTAAACATTGAGGGTAACACCCTTGAGGGCTTTCATATGCACCTTTTAAACCATAAAGCATTCCATACTCCATGGCTACGTCTACATTGGCAGCTTCTTGCGCAAGAACTCTTTTGCGGAAGAGTTCTTGCGCAAAAAGTCTTCCACAAGAGTGCGTCTGCACTGGCATGTGCTTTTGCGCAAGAGATGTGCTTTTGCGCAAGAGCATCCATGGCAGTGTAGACGCTCTCTTGCGCAAGAAAGCTTTAATGGCCATTTTAACCATAGGGGCTTCTTGCGCAAGAAATTCATGTTGCCTGTCTACACTGGCCTCTTCTGGAAGAGCTCTTGTGCAAGAGGGCTTCTTCCTGAGAGGGAGCATCAGAGTTCTCACGCAAGAAGCCCTAATTTTCTACAGTACAACGTCAGTTTACTTGCACAAGAACGCATGGCCAGTGTAGACAGGCGGCATGTTTTTGCGCAAGAGCGGCCATTTTCATGCAAGAACGCGCCAGTGTAGACACAGCCATGGCATATGTCTAACTTTACACACAGGAATGATGCATATGTCAAAATAAGATATACAGACCCAGTGGCTTAAGACATTAAGGTTGATAAATTACAGGAGACAATTTGTCCAAAGCATCTCTGAGTTATGCATATTTGTGTCCATAAGGCCATTTCATAAAGCATGGGGGAGAGGAGTCTGTTGGGGGGGGGGATTTGATGCAGTGGGTGAGGTGTACCATATGTTGTGACAGACATGTCGGACTCTGGGATCTAGAGAGGTGTATTGTGGGTACCAGTGGAGCCATGTCTGCCCGTCTTATGGCTGTTATGGCACTGTCTGCTGCCGAAGTGTTAATTGCTCAATTCATCTTAAATGGTCTCTTGTGACCCATTTTCTCCTGCAAGAGGCAGGGCCTCAGGTGAAAGGGGCAAGGCTGGGGCAGCCTGCCCTCAGCGCCGCTAGGAGTGCACTGGGCTGTGGCCCCTGCCCAAGCCCTCAGAGCTGTCTGGAGCACACTGTGCGGTGCTCCAGCAGCAATTTAAAGGGCCCAGGGCTCTGGCGGCTGCTGCTCCTGCAGTAGCAGGCAGGAGTCCCAGATCCATTTGAATCATCGGGCCTGGTGCAACTGTCTCTTTTGCCCCCTGTCGGCAGGCCTGCTCTTTCACCACCAGAAGCTGGTCCAATAAAAGACGTTACCTCCCCCACCGTGTCTCTCTCAATATTAGGAGCAGATGGCTAAAGCCCTGAGTTCTGCCACCCTGTAGGAAGATGTTCTGAGCCTCCTGCCCCACAGGGCTAATACCCAGAGGCCCGAGCCCTGCTGCCCACCAGGATAGAAGCTTGGGGAATCCCCCTCACAGCCAAGGGGCTATATCCTATATCTCTGACATCCCAGAGGGCAGAAGACCCACACCCTGAGTCCCAGCATCCTCTGTGACTAAAAATCCATGGCCCCTGCCCCACCTCCCATGGCTGAAGCTCCCCCACCACCTCTCCATTGGGCCCTGGAGTTTTTCTAGCATGTTGGGCAGGCCAAGAAAGGCAGGTTGAGTCTTAGACAAAAGCTTGGTTGGGGGGGCGGGGGCTTTGCAGACAAAAAAGACATGCTACCTGTCCTGAAGAGTTTACCTGATTCCATGGTTTACATGGTAGTGACTGAATGAGAAAGGGGCACAAAATTCAGTCTTGAGCAACATGATGTAAGTGAGTCTGAAAGCCACAGTGGAAACAGTATGGAAAGGTGTTAGAAATGATGACATGGCTGAGTGCATCTACATTGTTTTATTTTTCTGTTTTCTCAGCCTTAAAAAGAGAAGCATAGATATTTTGTTGTTTTAAAATAGCTGGAATTAAAGCCCCTTACTTATCTTAGCTGTTAGTTCACCATTTCTACAGAACTATGGACTTGTTCATTGCAAGTAGTCCCCAATTCAGAATGGCAAACTTCTGTTCACGAGGAACAATAGAACTGCCAAGCTGAGAAACACATCACGGCTTTCAAACAAGGAAGAAAAGACCAAACATTTAGTGCTTGTTAAAGCTGCCAGAGTAGCAGCCCTGGAGAATGAAGCCTTCTTGTCACAGGGCGGATATTGTACAAGCTTCCCCCAACTCCCATCAGGGAAGCGTTTTCTCTACCGACGATAAACATGAAAGAATGAAAATCTGCCTTTTCATTTTTCCACAAAAGTTGGAGCAAAAAAGGAAAAAATTGTGTTTTTTTGTGAATCCGACAACTTATCTGCCTTTGTCCAGTTCTCCTTCCTCCTTCCTTCTATTTATGAAGGTGCCTGTCTTTATGGCGTTCCAACACAAATTTCACTCCAGTCAGGATTTTCTCCCTTTCTCAGAGCATGGCTTCAGGTAGCAATGTCTGATTCTACCCAGAAGCTCACTACTCATAAATAATGGTGATTGATTTAGTTTCTGAACGAAAGGTGCTCTGCCCTTGCAGAAGAGAGGAGTACAGTGCTGAAAGTTTGGTTTATTTTTAATCTGTCTTTGTATGACAGAACAGAAACTCTTTGTTGCAGAGAAGTGTGGGTCAGTTTTAAAGGGATTCTGTCAGGTTAAAAATCATTGTGAAAAAATTGTGCGCCACTAGTAACATCTTAACTTATTACAGCTGAAAGGAATTTTAGCCTCTCATTTGCATTTCACCTGTTAGGCACTTTCTTTTTTGATCCAATATAGACCATAGAAATGTAGACTCCTTTACATTTGGAGTCACATTCTAACTGGTGTCTCTCATGCGCTACCCTTGTGTTGCTATGTTGCTGGAATGTTGAAACCTGCCTCCTTCCCCCCCCCCCCCCGACTTTTTGACATGTCATGGAACTATCTCAATCATGAGCCTTTGTAAAAATCAATTACAAAACCTGAAGTCGCAGTTATATACCCAAGAGGAGGCCCTTTGCTTCCAAAAGAGATGATCGGGTATAGAGAATAGGATCTGCCTGCTACCTTTGACTTCTCCAAAGTCAAGGCCAACTGGTGTTTCATAAGTGAGGAAAATAGCAATTGAAAATCGTTTAAGGCCCAGTCGTGTAAGTGCCACGTACCCTCAGTTTCCATTAATGGCAATGAGAATGCTCAAAACTTTGTAGGACAAGTTCTTTCCCGTATACATAGTCTCTTCTAGGAAAAGAAAACATTCGGCAGACAGTAGCTTTGGAAGATCAAGAGAGTGTTTTTTGGAAGCTTGTGGCATTTTTCTCCTAAATTGATAGCTTCAGATCTGCTTCAATTAACACAACTGAAGTGAAAAAATTCTTTTTGCTGCTGTTAAAGACTACAGCATTGAAGGAAAGAGCCTTTATTTCCAAAAGGAGGAACAAATGTGTTGGATAAGACTGGTGTGGTAACAAACTTCATTGCTCACAAAGGATGAGAAGGGCAGAGTAGTACAGGCTAAGTTATAATTAATATAATTGGAACACTCTTCTGAAAGCTACACAGGCTCTGTGTGAAATACCTTTATAGAACATAAATCTGTCCATTTCTGCTTCAACATAATAACTAAGGCAAGTATTCCCAGATAAGGCTGCAGTGCAGGTAGGTGTTAAGCAAGGGAATGGGTCTGAGGGAATTACACCGGGAAAGACTGATGGACTAAGTGCACTATTTCTGGCACTGGAAGAGTAGTGCCTGATGGGGAGAGGCGGGGATGGTGGTGTCTACTCCACCTCTGAAAGAGGAACACATTCAGAAGGGGGACGAGAGGAGATTGTCAACTGAGCTGGCACATGGCTTCCCAAGCTGGAGGTAATGAACAGGTCCTCCAGCAATCACCATCCTTCCTTTAGAGCTAGCTGGGAGTTGGAAAAGGCATGAAACCTTTTTCTATTGTAACATGGGATTACCCTATGGGCAGCAACATTTATTAGTTTCCAGAGTCACTCATATTGTAAACTACTTCCTAAAACAGAGGCTGTCTTGTAGGTCTTTTTACTCCTAAATTGGAATGCCGGACCTTTCCTGCTAAGTGCTTGGTGACCTGAAAAGTAACAGGAGTCCACATGAAGATAAATGTGATCGGGTCAGTTATTTGGTCATTCCCGTGTCACAAATGCAAATACCTAATGCACAAATGGAAAGTCAAGGACTCTCCCATGTCCAAATATAGCTCCCCATGACTGCTCACTGCATGCTGCCCAATTTGTAAATATGAAGGAGGCATCACTGCAATAAAATCTGCTACTCTGGATGTAGCCACTTGGCTCGATCAACTTCAGGTGAAGTCGTAGTCGCTGATGTACATCAGCCATAAGAAAGAAAAAGGCGATCCCCCTGTCATAAATGCTGTTGATTTTCTTGCTCAGGCCAGATCCTCAGGTTGTGTGAACTGGTGTAGAGTCATTGATTGTAAGTTCTGACATTTGTTAGCAGCGCTGGTTTGGAATTTATTGACGCCATATTTGTAGCTGGAAAATGGAAACATTTTGTGGAAATTTTCATTGGGGAGTATTCTCTGGTCCAAACAGGGGAGAAAGCAACAGATACTGGCTGGGAGAAATCCAGGTTGAAGAACCTACATTGAATCTAGCAAAGCAGTGGTAGAGAGTCTCTGTTTATGTGAAAAAAAAATTGAAAGATTTAGTTTTCCTTCTAATATGGAATGAGAACAACTGTTGAAATGTCAGAATTTTCCATGCAACATAATTCTTGTTTTCTGGACAAAAAAGAATTTAGTATATTAGAAGTACCTGGAGTGTTTTATATTTCTCCACTGACCTATTCTCCTCAGGTCAATTTGCAGTTTAATTTGATTTCCTGCTGCTATTCCAGTTTTATAAAATGTCTGCAAGCTTTTTTTTTATCAAGATTGAATTTAAAACATAGGATACCTGAGAAAAATATGAAGCAGCTGCTTGAATGCACAAGGGCTGCTTAGTTTAGCTGGTGAAAAAAATTCTCTGAGCACTCTAACTAACGTTCCTAGACTGGACAGGTCATCCTAGACTGAGCTATTGTTAAGAAGTATCCTTATGATGGAAGTCTCTCCCCGTATTGAAGTTTGAGAACTCGTGTGCTTGTTCATGAGATGCAAAATGTGAAACTGATTAGAACAAAAGTGAATCCAGCCTGTCTCTATTCCTTGCCTGAGCTGTGCTATTTCAGAGTAACTGCACAATTGGTGATTTCAGTGTGTTTTCAAAGCAGCACAAAATGAGCCTGAGGGTTTGCAGTTTGAATAATTTAAGATATTGTTTCCCGACTTCAGCTACAAATGTATTTCTCCGTGAGTTTTATGCTGATGGTGTTCCTTTAAGATTCCTGTACATTTTCCTTTTCCAAGTTCTCCCCGTGCATCCCACTTTGCCATCGGCACTGGCTACCTCCAAAACTCTCTAAATGTCACCCTCCGATTATTAGGCAGGTCTTCTGTTTCTGTTCCGGGACAGCAATGGAATCTGAAAGAACTATAAGTCTGAGAGCTAGAGCAGAGCTAGGACGCAGCAAGTACAATGAAATCTACCGAGGCATGTAACTGAGGAAGGAAGTTCATTTATTGTGTAGAGGGCCTCCTATGAGCCATCATGGGGTAGAAAGGGCCATGCAAAAGGTATGACTAGGTTATTTGTGAGGGATTTGAGGGGGGATTAGCTGGAGCCATGATTAGCACTAATGTCACAGTCTCATCTCTCTATCTTTTTCTTGTCTTTTTTTCTCTTCAGCATCTGAGGAAGTGAGTTGTAGATAACAAAAGCTTATGCTCTAATTAAAACCCTAATATATTGGTTGGTCCTCGGAGTGACACCCAACTCCTTGTTATGATTACACAGGTTCATCGGCACAGACCTTCCAGGGAGAGGGCAAAGTGTGTGGCTCTTCCATTTAGCCCCATTGTGATTCGTGTCAAATCGTTAGTTCTGTGTCTACCTCGCATGGCTTTTGCCATAAAGCACTCTGCACTAAGCTAGTATCTGACCTGTTGCCCATGTGACTTCCCCCAAGCAAAAAGCCAGCAGAGCAAACGGAATCAAATTCTGTGCTGTCCCTGAAAGTCCACTGCTGAAGGTGTCAGAGAAGCACATGGAGCCAGATTTCCATTGGTTGCCACCCTCTGCTGGGCCAGCTTTTCAAGAGTTCCTCTCTCAGTGAGGCACGTATGTAAAGACCAGATTTTCACGTGTTTATCACCCAGCAACTTCCATCACAAAACTGTTGACCACATTTCCATAAAAGCACAATGCAGACATTCCTAACCATAGTGACTATATTAGGAGTCTCCCCGACAAACTCTCTCTGAGTTCCCTATTTGCAGTCTCCTGTTCACTAGCTCCCCCTGGTCACTTATCCTCTGGCTTGTAAGGCCTTCTCTCCTGTGTCAGCCTTACCCCCACACTAACCATAAGATTGATTAAAGCTGATCAGAGGCAATCCAGGGAACAAAGCAGACAGTCCCCAGACACACAATCCCAACTGTTCCAGTAACTGATATAACCTGAATGAAAAAGGAAAACACAAACAGTCGAACAAACTCCCTCACCCAAGGTTAGTCCTCGCCCTTGTTTGTTCAAAAGGGGGAGTGCAGGGGACTGGATTTGATGACCTCTCGAGATTCCTTCCAGTTCTGTCATTTGAAGCTTTTATGGCAATCTGGCCATTGGTATTGGAGCCTAAATGGGAACTGAGCAATTAGAAAAGCTGGCCCCTTGAGTCGGCAATGGAACCTTCTGAGCACTGTGACCAGGGGGTGAGTCAGTGCAGAATTTGGCCCATGATTTGCAAAGCTCCAGTGATACCATATGAAAATCAGAAATGCTCTTGCAGTCTGATTCTGGTGTTATTAAAGCCTATCGGAGTTTTGCCATTGACTTCAGAGAGCTCAGGATCCGCTCCTTAACCTGCTTCTTCCATTACTATATCTGTGGCTGATTTTTGTCACGTATTTTAAACATTGTTTTACTGTTCAGTAGAAATGAGTCTGGTCTGGCAAGCAGAGGCTAATCATTAGCAGCACACTCGAACTAAAGTAATTTCTTCCTTTCCAATGTTTATAATATTTCATTGATTTTAGGGCCAAACATTTCAGTGGGGTGCTGAAACCCTGGCAAAAAGTTTCCATCATTCTCAATAATGTGGCTTTTTTGCTTTGTTTTGTTTTAAGACAGAAGAAAGCTTTTGTTTTGGCCAAGGGCACCTTCATAAATGCATAGAGTTTGCATCTGCCTTATGCTTTCAGCCACTCAACACATCACCCCAGGGTTCTGACTGAATACTTGAGCTGTGCAAAACAAGCTATCCCAAGTGATGGAAATCTGAAATCCTCAATCTGTGAAAAAGAGCATAGCTGGAAGCCATTAGCTCCCTGAGTCCTTCTTTGTACCCAACACTGTTTATAACTCTTAGTAAAACCCACCTTGATTCTTAGGGGATCTGTCTAATCTTTTTTCAGTCACTCTTCAGAACTCTTAGAACAGGATGGAAAAGTTCCCGTGAGATTCATTCTTGCTTCTATATGAAATTTCAAAGATTCTTTGATACATTCAACTGCTTAATGACTAACACAACTTCTAGGCCCTTTGCATAACATTACATTATTTGTCGTTCGTAAAGCTTCGGAGGAACTTTTGTATTACATTTATCTGAAAAGTGTTACTTTCTTTGTATGGAGGAACATTAGGAAGCTGAATAGAGAGTAATCACATAAGTCAGGTTTCCTACACGACCTGAGAGCTTGTCTCTTTTGTAAATTTTCCTAAGTACATCCACTTTAGATACTAAGGGAAAATGATCCCCATAATCTCATTAAAATCTTGTTTGTCCTCACCCATGTGATTTTTCAACCAAAGGATTTTCACCCATGTTTGTCCCTCCTACCTCAGATTTTTTTTAAAATGTCATTGTGCTGCTGTTGTGTTCATAATAGGCTGCTGGTTTACATGCATGTGGCTATATAAGGCAGGAAAACCATTGTTGGTATCTGAAATGAGAATATTCCAAATTTAAGAACTGCAACTCAGATGACTAACTCTAGAAATATTACAATGGGCAAAGTATGGACTGGTGAAAGGATAAAAGCATTTCATTGTACAGTAACTAAAATACCCCTCTAGTGAATTGTAATGTGCTATTACTTTCAAGCTGGAACCTTATCAATCAACAGACTCTAGAATAATTTTTTTAAACAATAATAGAAACTGGCATTTATTTGGACTGAGAATTTCAAAGTTGGGTGAACAGCTCTTTACATTCCAGGATTATAGATCTTGGTGCTTAACTTTAGTTACCCACACGTGGAATCTTTTTACCAAACAGTTGAAAGCTTGTCTGTTTCATTATTTTATATGAGTATGCATGGTGATGATTTGCTGAATTAATGCAGGCCAAGAATTACATATTAAAAACCATAGTTGTTCTCAGACTGTGAATGAAACTCTGACTATATGGGGAGGAGGGGAAATATCTTTTATTGAACCAACATCAGGTGGCAAGGAGACAAGCTTTTGAGTTACACAGAGGTCTTCTTCAGGTCTGGTTCAATCAAAAGTATTACCTCATCCAGCTTGTCTTTCTAATCACCGGGGGGCCGACACAGCTACAAATACACTACGTAGGTTAATTTATGGGGCTGTTCTGCAGGTTGTGCCATCAAACTTCTTTTGTGTTGATTTGCTTCATGAGTCAGAGTAGGGCATGCCTACTTGGTACAAGCAACAACACCTTCCTTACCTGCTACTGGCCACTGTTTACTGCTGCCATCTGCTGGCTGGGATCTGATCTGCTCTAGCGCATATGACGCTGCCTTGTAGTGACTGGTTACAAACTGTGTACGCAGCCGCTCTTCCAGTTGGTTCCCGTTCTCCTTCTGGGCCGAGGGAACAGATCCTCAGCAGGTCTGAATTGTCACAGCTCCTCTGTGAAGTTGACCTTATTGAAGTCCGTGGATTTAGTGTGTATGCATATATGCCACTGGCAGAATTCTTCACAACCCTTCAGAACATCCTGGCAGAAGTTGCAAATTAGGACCACATTTTCCAAGCCATTTCTCTGTGTGCGAATAGAGCTTAATCGGTACTTATGCTCCATTTAATTATACTCCGTGTTTTGGAACAGCTTTGGTGCAATCTGCTTAACATAAACACCAGCTTTGCTAAATGGGCGTAATCTTTTGGAGGACATTGTCTCGTTGTCGTGAGGTAAATGCTGTATTTGATTTGCAGTATAGACACAGAATATCTTACTGCCCCTGTATAAAACTATGGTACGCCCACATCTTGAATACTGTGTACGAGATGTGGTCTCCTCACCTCAAAAAATATATTTTGGCCTTGGAAAGGGTTCAGAAAAGGGCAACTAAAATGATCGGGGTTTGGAACAGGTCCCATATGAAGAGAGGCTAAAGCGACTGGGACTTTTCAGTTTGGAAAAGAGGAGACTGAGAGGGGATATGATAGAGGTATATAAAATCATGAGTGGTGTGGAGAGGGTGAATAAAGAAAAGTTATTCATTAGTTCCCATAAAATAAGGACTAGAGGACACCAAATGAAATTAATGGGTAGCAGGTTTAAAAAATAGGTGAAAGTTCTTCTTCACACAGTGCATAGTCAACCTGTGGAACTCCTTGCCAGAGGAGGCTGTGAAGGCTAGAACTATAACAGAGTTTAAAGAGAAGCTAGATAATTTCATGGAGGTTAGGTCCATAAAAGGCTATTAGCCAGGGGGTAGGAATGGTGTCCCTGGCCTCTGTTTGTCAGAGGCTGGAGATGGATGGCAGGAGACAAATCTCTTGATCATTGTCTTCGGTCCACCGTCTCTGGGACACTTGGTGCTGGCCACTGTCGGCAGATGGGCTACTGGGCTAAATGGACCTTTGGTCTGACCCAGTACGGCGGTTCTTATGTTCTTATGTTATGTTCAGTGTTTCTGTCCTGTACACCCTCCACTCTCGTGTATGGATGGAGGCTGGCGGGATATGCAAGGGGAGTGCCACCACCGCACTACATTGCCCCCTTGTCCCTATCTACATAGATGCCCTTCCATGAGGCCTCAACTCAGTGTAAGAGACTGGTCATGGCCCGTCAGATTCCCTTTCTCAAACCCAGGTGCCTCAGCAGAGTGAATTACTGCAGATGTAGTTCGTGGTCACCAAGACATCAGTCATTGTAGTCATTGGCTTTTTGCAGAGCTTATGCTGAATCTGGAGTGTAATGTAGAGGGGTAAGTGCAGATTTCATAGGATGCACAAGTTAAAACTTGTGGTGTTCTGCTCTCCACGCCTCAACATGGGCAATTCCCAGGGAGGGGAGAAAGGTTGCCTCTTTTGCTAATAGACAGTGGCATAGGTTTTCAGAGCGATGTATGGGACTTAGCTTCAGAGCTCCCACTGAAATTCACAAGAGCTGTTCATTTAAATCCTTTGGGCACCTTTGAAATTCTCGGCCCACATACTGCTCAGATTGAAATAGGTTCTAGGTTGTCTTCTATGTTTTATTCAGCACTGTTATTACTCTCTGTGCTCAGTACATAACAAAACAGAACCATATTTCACCTGAATAATTGTCCTTTTCCGTGGTTGATACTCACTGTTGATATTCCAGTTAGTATAAGCAGACGGTAATCCTTTCCTAACAGAGCAGGTGCACTGGGTTAGATCCAAACTTGCCTCTTCTGAGGTTTTGCTGGAAGAAACAACAAAACACCAATCTTTTTCTGAAATTGACACCTCTATCCCTTTCCTTAGTCACTTCTGCCTCAGCGACATCAGCCAGCAAGTCTGCCTCTCCACACATGGTCCTAAAATCCAAACCCTGTTAGTTTCTTTTGAAAATCCCATGTTAAACTCTAACTTACATATGCTCAGAACCTTCTGAGGGGAAAAATATCCTTATTGGGTTTTTTTTTTCTCCTCAGAAGGCTTTCACCCTCATTCTCCCAAAGCTGATTTTGTAAACTTGAGCAAATTGTCTAGTTTATGGTCTTGGGGGTGGGGATTTTATTTCCATTGTGAATAATTAAGGTATTTTTTCACCCACACAATTTTAAAAAGCTAAATTAGGCAGGCTGAAAATTGTTAGAGAGCAAGAAATTCAAGTGATAGCAAAAATCATTTTTTACACGTGTGGTATTAAATCTCCACTAAGAGCAGAGTTATATCTAGTGTAACAGTGGGACAATGTAAATACATGATACTGCTGTTTAAAGCTATGTATCACTTTTAATAAAAAGTCTCCCCCTGCTGATACATTGCTTACTTCCACAGTTGAAAAAAAAAAAAAAAAAAAATCGTGCTACTGGGGAACTCCATGGTGTAATACCAAGAGAGAACTGTTGCTGTATAAAGAATTGTCCATGGAATTTGCTCATTTATATGTGTAATTGCTTGCTTTGGAAGCACAATTGCATATTTTGCACGCAGAGGTACCTGGTTTATTTCAGTGAGTCAATATCTTGTGGCTATGCCTTCAGAGCCAATATTTCAAAATTTGATCCAAAAAATTCTCTGTCCCCTCTGGTCTCTAGAGGCAGTGGGATCATGACCTCCCCATTTATGATGTACCTTCTCAAAGTACTGGTGAATCAGAAGGCATTCTCAGGAGGGAGTGGTCCTGTAATTGTCTGGCCTTCTCTCGGGGTCAAGGGCCCTACAGGTACTTGCATCACTCCACTCCATATACAGTAAAAGGCTAATTGCAAACTCATCATACATTTTTACTTCGGTTTTGGAACGTCCAAACTATTCTATAGATACAAGGTGCAGCAACTGAAGGCTTTTAAACAGAGATGGAGTTAAGCTGCAAAGACTGGATTCCAGATAAGTCCTCAACATCCATGCAGTTGACTAATGTTCAGATTCAATGAACCCATCTATGAAGGTTGCATTGAAACCTCCCCAGAGTTCTGGTCGGAAAGAACCATGTTCACCATTGTCCTCCACCTAGTGTTGTCACTTTATATAAGTGCAGGGTGTTACCATTGTGACTTGGCAGTGCTTTACACCCGCTTGGCCAGGGGGAAATCCATGTGCTTGACATAGGGCTATGGTGAACTTGAACTCAAGACTGACATTTTCAAAGGGCCTAAGAGAATTAAGTGCTCAGTAACCATTGACTTTCCATTGTTGGTTCAGTGCCGAGGACCAAAGCTGTCTGTTTTCCTTCTGCCTCTGTTAGGGTACGTCTACATTGCAAGGCTATTTTGGGATACCAAAGTATCCCGAAATAGCTATCCTGCGTCTCCGCAGCAAGCCCATTATTTCGGGCTCGCTTTTCCGACATCCCTGTAAACCTCATTCTACAAGGAGTAAGGGACGTTTCGGAATAGCACTTTATTTCAAAATTTGGTGCTGTGTAGACAGCACCAAATGATGAAATAAGCTATTTTGAAATAGCATCAAAATAAGATACGCAATTTGCGTAGCTCAAATTGCGTATTTTATTTCGAGTTACAGTGCAGTGTAGACACACCCTTACAGTGCACGGAAGTCTGAGGTGCAGTGACTTGCCTTTAAAACTCAAGTTGAAACCTCTCTGAGTGTATATATATCAATTTCTATTTTTTTCTTCCATTCCAGGAGCACTGATAATCCAAGAGCTATGTGTCCTTGAATTAGACCAGGCTTTAATTATCACTTCTGATTGCCTGATTCATCCTACATTGTATTTACCATCCATTGATTGTCCCCCCTCCAGCTCTCTGCTTGAAAGCTTAAAACATGCTGACATTTATAGAAATCAATGCATTAATAAATCAGGAAACTCAAAATGTCTGATTTGCTTTTCAATGAAGTAGAACTATTATCACTGCTAAAGTTCTAGAGAGAGAAAGTCCATTTGTAATCATTGTCTAGGCTCATCATAGGTAGTTGATGAATAACCTTTCCAAGAGAGGGGAAAAAAACAATTCAAGTTGAATTACTTCATTTATAATTCAGAATGCTTCTCCGAGGGTTTCATTTAATAAGTGCATTGGGAAGAGTTTCCCAGGCTTAGTTCTCAAAAGCGAACACAGTTTGATAACTTGACAGATTCTTCCTAGCCTCACTTTTTGGTGCTGCTTTAAAATTGAATTTATTTATTTTTTAGTTCGTGAGCCCAGCGTAGTCCTTCATCGGCTACTTGAAAGCTCCTCTAGAAGAAGGTCCCTTCGAAGGCCAGCTGTTTATACAGCTCAGTACTGTCTCAGTGGAGAAATTGGTCCTCTTTCTTTCTTTCTTTCTTTCTTTCTTAAAGTGCCTGCTTTGCAGACAGCAGGAGGAGACAGTAAGTCCCAGTTTAAGATTTATCCAAACACAAGGATAGTCATGTCCTTAACGCTCTGGATCGGGACACCTGGGTTCAGTTCCTAACTCTGTGCATTGGTGAGCAAGTCACGCTGGGCATGTTGATGCTGCAGTAAAAGACCTGCAGCTGGCCCAGATGAGTTGGCTCAGACTGTGGGCCTATAAACTCCAGGGAGGTGCCAGGCACTTTGCAGAAGCAGACCCTAGTATGGTGCTACTACGTAAAACCCCATACCTTAGCCTGTTAACCGAGTTCTATCATCTTCATTTTTACTGACCTGTTTTTACCCGCTAGGGAAAGCTATTTATTAATACATGTACTGACTTATAACGCCCAACTCCTGGAACCACGCTTCACTTGCACAAGCACAGAAATACAGAAGTGCTTCCATGCATTCGCTTATCTTTTTCCCCTTAAATCAATGCGTTAACTGAATGTCTTGCTCTGGAATTAATTTTCTGAGGAGCAGAACAAACCCACATCAGTCACAAGGTCGCGTGGGTGGTAATTGCTCATGTTGTATGTTACATTAGTTCATTTGGTAAGCAGCCCAGTTATGCAGTGACATAGGGTGTGTCTACACAGAGGGTACAGGACACCTGTTCCATTTTCAGTTCACACTGTGAACACCTGGCAGCAGTTTGTTGGTGTAGCACTCTCTGGGGATAGCCCAGGGTCTTCTGCTTAGCTCCTGAGGAACATGTTTTTATTGTGAATTGTAGGAAGCCAAGCTGTTTCAGTTTTTCAAAAAAATGCTTGTTCCTGCCGTCTTCACCCTGTTCTTCCTTTCTGGGCGGTCTCTTACCATCTTCAAACAGCTGTGGGCCAGCATGGGTCCAGCAGTGCCCCACACTATTAATCAATGGTGACAAGAACAACTATGCTTGAGCACTAAACTGCTCAAGGTAGTTAAGACCAAAGCAGACTGTGAAGAACTTCAAAAAGATCTCACCAAACTAAGTGACGGGGCAACAAAATGGCAAATGAAATTTAATGTGGATAAGTGTAAAGTAATGCACATTGGAAAAAATAACCCCAACTATACAAATAATACTATGGGGGCTAATTTAGCTACAACTAATCAGAAAAGAGATCTTGGAGTCATCGTGGATAGTTCTCTGAAGACGTCCACGCAGTGTGCAGCAGCAGTCAAAAAAGCAAACAGGATGTTAGGAATCATTAAAAAAGGGATAGAGAATGAGATGGAGAATATCTTACTGCCCTTATATAAATCCATGGGATGCCCACATCTTGAATACTGCGTACAGATGTGGTCTCCTCATCTCAAAAAAGATATACTGGCATTAGAAAAGGTTCAGAGAAGGGCAACTAAAATGATTAGGGGTTTGGAACAGATCCCATATGAGGAGAGATTAAAGAGACTGGGACTTTTCAGCTTGGAAAAGAGGAGACTAAGGGGGGATATGAGAGAGGTCTATAAAATCATGAGTGGTGTGGAGAAAGTGAATAAGTAAAAGTTATTTACTTGTTCCCATAATGTAAGAACTAGGGGCCACCAAAAGAAACTAATGGGCAGCAGGTTTAAAACAAATAAAAGGAAGTTCTTCTTCACACAGCGCATAGTCAAGCTGTGGAACTCCTTGCCTAAGGAGGTTGTGAAGGCTAGGACTATAACAGGGTTTAAAAGAAAACTAGATAAATTCTTGAAGGTTAAGTCCATTAATGGCTATTAGCCAGGATGGGTAAGGAATGGTGTCCCTAGCCTCTGTTTGTCAGAGGGTGGAGATTGATGGCAGGAAAGAGATGGCTTGATCATTATCTGTTCGGTTCACTCTCTCTGGGGCACTTGGCATTGGCCACTGTTGGCAGACAGGGCACTGGGCTGGATGGACCTTTGGTCTGACCCAGTATGGCCATTCTTATGTTCTTATGCACTGGCTCTGAGAGATGGATGGATTCTGAGTGGACCTTGCCCAATACACCACTAAGATGATGATGCAGGAGACTATTGTACAGTAGAATACTCTACAGAGGTGGCAGCAGGATGAAGCAGAAGAACTGGAGGACATTGAGCTCCATTAAATGAATGGAGGACCAGTTCCCAGATCAGCTTCGAAGTGCTCAGTGCCATTTCTGCACGCATGGACTGAGGGAGAGACTCATGTTGTGGAGCTCGGCTGACCAGCGGTGGCAAGAAAAATTCAGAGTGGGGAGGGCTCCCTTTCCTGTGTTGTATGCAGAACCGATGTAGCGTTCTCTGGAGGTAGCCTGGATTTTGAGCAACAGCATGTCAACCTACCGTGCTCCATCAGCATGGAGAACTGGGTCACCATTGTCCTCTGGATGCTGGCCATCCTACAATGTTACCAGTGTGCAGCCAAGCAATTTGGTGTGTCCGTTTGGTGGGTGTCGATAAGATCCTGTCTGACTGGGTCATGGAGCTGGGTAATGCTCAGGAGTTTACAGATGTCTTTGCATGCATGGGTTTTCCAGAATCTAGTGGGGCAACTGCTGGAACATGTTCCATCCTTTGCCCCATGCACATAGACACACATTCCAACAGGGAGCAAAATGTATTTCTCTGCGGTGCTCCAAGGACTGGTGGACCAATGTGGCAGGTATAGAGACCTAAATGCAGGATGGTGGGCAGAGTCTGAGGCTAGGGACTTTCACACCTTGGTGCTATTTAAATTAATGGAGACAGGATTTTTTGCCCTCAGGAGAAACTGTGGACATTAATAATGTGGTGTGGAGATTGGTCCAGTTATTCTGGGGGACCTGGCTTAACCCTGATGCTGTAGCAGAAGAAACCATGTACAAGCTGCTTCAACAGAAGGATTTTAATTGTTGCATGAATGGTCATTCAGTGTGCAGTTGGTGGCCTGAAAGGCCAGTGACGCTATTTGTGCAATAGGTTGGAAGCAATAGAAAAACGAGTCCTTAACCGTTGTATTTGCACGCGGTCTCTTGCACAATATTTGAGAACAAGGGGGAAAATCTAATGGATGAGGTTCAAGCAGCTAGCAAGGCATCCCTGAGGGAACACACACCCGTGAGAGCATTGTCGGGGATGCCTGTTGTTTGTGTTTTGAGTCACATGCCTGAGTACGTTAGCCCATCAGGGTGACGGAGGAGGACGGGCTGGGATGCTGTCAGCAGTCAGGCACTGTGTGTGGGTGGCTGAAGTTTAAAACTCCCTATGTGCTTTGATAGAACCTATGAATTACGGCAGCTTTATTTAAAGGCTTTTCGGTGTTAAATGCAAAGCTGACTCATAATGGATGTATTGTAATGGCTTTATTATGAAAGAAGAATACCTAATAACACAGTTTAAATGAAACCAATAGGGGGAAAAAGATCTTTTTGGTTATTTAAATGTATTTCCAATTACACCCTTCTTAAGTAATGAGCTTTACCCAAACCTTTAATTAGGTTTTGTTTGCAGTGTTAGCAACAGTGCAAACAAAACTAAAAGTGCAACTGTAAGAATAGTTCAAACCATTTGGAGAGGGTGCATAAAGTTAAAGGCTAGTATAAGTCTTGGCTCTATCTCTTCTGGCCCGCATGGGTTTTGGGGTTGACTGCTAGGGTTCAAAATTCTCAGGGGGCATCGCAGGGCCAGATTTCCAGGTGTAGGTGTTCTTGGTGCCCAGAAGTTGGATCTGAGCAGTAAATGGGAGATTCTGAGACCACTGTGGCTAGGATGCAGAAACTGGGAGTTCCTGCTGGTTCCAGTAGGTACCATTGCCCAAAGCTCTAGAACATGGTGGGTCCCAAATTATGGGGATGCAGGGACTGCTTGCCTCACAGGTCCATGTTTGGAGGATGGAGCATTCTAGTTCAAGTTGGTATCTGTATCTGTCTCTTTCCATACTCTTCTTCACCATGATGAAGCTGTCTTTGGCCAAAGCCTATGGTCCATGGCCTCTGCCATGATCGCCTAGACAGCTCAGTTTCTTTCAACATCTGGATGCTCATACATAACCTCCAATTTTTTTAGCCAACTTGGATTTCCTCTCTGCCATGACTTCTGCAAATGTCTTGTCCTGAGTCTTTCTTTTCCTTCTCCGTTTAGCCAGCCTGTCGGCACTAACACAGACACCCTGTTCTTGTTGGTCTGGCTATTGGGTGATGTCGCTGTAGAAATAGAAAGGGAGGAAAGTAACTTATTGTTCATACCCCAGACAAGTGGTCCTACCTTTTTTTTTTTAGTGGGATGGGTGACTGTATCTCCCAGAGACTCCTCAGAGGGTGTGTCTAGACTACAGGGTTTTTTCGAAAAAACTTCCCCTGAGTCTAGACTGCTGCCACATCCTTTCGAAAGTAAATTGAAAGAACGCAGCCGTTTTTTCGACCGCGGAAAACCTTGTTTTACAAAGAAGAATGCCTTTTTTTGCAAGTGCTCTTTCGAAAAAAGGCTCTATGTATTGCAAACTGTGCTTTTTTGAAAGAGAGGATCCAGACTGCCTGGGTGCTCTCTTTTGGAAAAAGCGGTTTGCTTTTTCAAAAGTACTTGTTGTAGTCTAGATGCTCTTTTTCGAAAGAGGCTTGCAGTCTAGACGTAGCCAGAGATGGTAAGTGACCTGCTTGTGCAGAGGGTGCTGGTTGAATTTGCCTTTTAGAGTGCTGTAATTGCTTTTTGTGGTCGGAGCTAAGACCCAGGTTTGTTTCTCTGGTTGTGGTTGTGTCCTGGAGATGCGGTGATGGTGTTTGAAGTGTAAAGGGGGATTACTGAGGGTGAGCTGCAGTGTAATCTACATCTACGTCCCCTTTAAACTGTCCTCATGCTTGAGGGCGGTGAACTGAGCCAGGTGACTTGGAGGTAGCGAGTTATCACTCACAAAGGTAAAGGGCAGGCTATCGGGATGAACTGTGACATTATTCTCCAGAGGCACGGCAGGGGTGGATGAGGCTTGCAAACTACACTGGAGCCACAAGCCTGCAGCTGTTCGCTACACTGTGTGAAACAGAACTGAGCCCTTTCGCAGTCTTATTTTCTACTATATCTCCCACACAGACACTGAGACATCCAAATAAAAAATTCCTATAATAATTGTCAGCTGCAATGCATGTCACAGGGCATTTGTGCCTCCGCAGGGAACAACATTGTTTGTGCCTTGACCAGGCCTGCCATGTGCATTGATATAGCATGTGAACAATGAAAACTAACTACACACCTGCAAGAGGGGTGTGTGTGTCTGTGTGTGTGTGTGCGTGTGTGCGCCTCCTCTTGAGTTGTTTTAGCAGGTTTTATGTCCCCCTGCCCCCTTTGGGGTCTTGTATTTTACTTTATATACATTTATTTATTGTGTTGGGTTTTTTTTAATTGTAAGCCGCCTCAAATCTTTTAGAGAGAGGTGGGATGAAAATATTTTAAATAAATAAATACATAATAATTAAGCAGTCAGTGTTAGATATTTTCAGATGGAGGAATGTCTGAGCATCATTTGTCACATATGCCAACAGTGCTTCGATATCAAGCTAATGGGCACCATGGAATACCTAGATAAATGAGCGAATCTTCCGACTGTATCTAAATGGAGGGTGGAGTATTTCCAAATAACTTAAGTAGGTCAGATCAAAAGATTGTTGTAAGGTAATGTTACCGTCAAAAGAGCTCTTCTTTCAAAGACCAACAGCAGCCAGTGTATTATGACTCCTAAACAATGGCTTCTGAAATGTGGAAAAAAAGAACCTATGGCAGCTCTTCAAACCGGGTCACCATAGTTATTTTAACTTAATCAATTCCATACTTGGCTTCAGCCCCATTAATTAGTCTCCTGATTGCCACCTCATTAATTATGGTTATTAGATCAATTCCTAAATGTACTGCAAACAGCAATCCAGGAGCTGATTAGGAGAAACTATCAAGTGTTTTAAGCACTGAATTGATTTCTACATTCCAATTTAGCTTTGGAAAAAATGCATCTCACAGGGGGGATCCTGGCAATAACGAGTGGTACAATGTCCTGCAAAGTGGTAACTTAGGTACAGAATTACCCTTCTGTAATAAGGGAAGATTTATTTGCACTAGTTATATGAGTGCCTCTCATAGGCACTGTAGGGCATTTCTCTGGGACCATTCTGAAAGTTCATAAGAGGCTGGATGAGGCTGGTAAAACTCGGGTGCTCTCAAAGTGTGTAGGCATTGTTCTTTTCTTTCTACCAATGAAGATTTACAAAATGGTCCTCGATCAGTCCCTGATTTGCTGAAGTGCTGTAGAGGCTCAGTTCGTGTACTGTGTGGAAAGGGACGCCATTAGGCTTGGGATATCTGGAAGTAGTTCTGTTTAGTCCAGGGGGGTTCAAAGTTGGGTCTTGGGCCCACCTGGGTAAGCTGTTGGCGGGCCAGGAGATACTTTGTTTATCTAAGCATCCATAGGCACGGAGCCTCGCAGCTCACCTCCAGCCAAGGGGAGCTGCAGGAAGCAGCATGAGCTGGTTGACCCAACTTTGAAAATCCCTGGTTGAGACTGAACATTGCTGTGAACAATAACTCCATTTTATGCGACGTGTGCAACCCAGCCTAGTGAGAGGTAGTGTCATGGCTTGTCCTATAGCCAAGAGCCCTAAAATGCTCTGGTGTTGTAGCTGCCTGTCTGGATGCTCCCAGGCGTCATAAAATAATTCATTATCTCTGCATTAAGCAGCTTTGATTCAGCTACTCTGATTCCAGCATCCTGTTTGCTATGAGACAGTCACAATCTGGTTTCCACCAACCTTGGTTACTACTAACCAAGTGACCCCCCCCCCCCCACCACCTCCCCTGAAATGTCCAGCTTTCTTCTGGAACATTTAGGGAAGTAGTAAAGTTCATGACTCCTGTAAAGGGACAAAAGCACCGGCATTTGTTTCTTTACATGAAACTAACATCACTTCCATTCAAACCCAGCACTGGGTCGATTTAGATCATGGGTTCCCAAACTGGGGGGTGTGCCCCCCTGAGGGGGCATCGAGAAATTCCAGGGGGGGCACGAGGCGACCCAGCCACACACACCCCTGTCAATCCCACCCCAAGTTTTGCTGCTATTTTTTTGGGAGGGGGGCATGAGGGTTTCTCAAAAATCAAAAAGGGGGCGTGACGCCGAAAAGTTTGGGAACCCTTGGTTTAGATGAAAAGTACAGCAAGTTTGTTAGCCAGAGAAGTTTTAGGTGAGTTGAAGTATTAAAGACTGAGACAGAAATGGTTACAAGCAAAGAAAATGAAAAGGTTTATAGAGATTAAAATTTAACAAAACGACACAGTGAAGGCCAGTTATTTGGGGAGGGGAGTTACTTTAAAAAGCAGACACTTTAGTTTGCAAAGTAAATACAAATAAACATAAAATTCTCACCTCCTTCCAGCAAGATGGCTGGCCACACCCTTGGTCAGGATCTCCTGCAAAGCCCACAGTGCTTGTTTATTTGTTGTCTGAGCTGAAAGATAACTTGGTGTTCTTTGTCCCTCTCTTTTATAGTGCAGTAAAACTTTTTCAGATTGATTCTTCTGAAAGGAAAAGATAAAGTTCATTGGTCCATGCTGAGTAAAAGAGCCAGGAGGGCTGGAAGAAAAAGCTCCTTGCTAGATCTTCACCTGCTGGTGGTTAATACTATGCCAGTTATCTCTCTCTCTCTCTCTCTTGCAATTTCTGATACAAATGAATAGTCCATGAATTTGGGCTACACCTAGTTTGAAGTGTCATCCTCTTTCCTTTATTTGGAGAACACATGTTGATCAGACCTCCCTCCCCCAGTCCTGCCTGGCCTAAACATCTTTTTGTCACAGACTTTAAAGCATAGTGTTAGTGAACATCCATAATTACACATGTAGCATGTAGAATTATGAATACTCATTAACATGCTTTATAGTCTGTGACCAAACAATGTCACATAAATATTGTTGACCTAGATGATGATAGTTTTCAAATGATGCCTCCTCAGCCATATTTGGTACAAAAAATCATTGCAGTAGTGTGCAAGATGTGAATACAAAGATGCCTCCAGTGTCACCTGGACTACAGTTAGAAATTATATTATCCCTGTTATATCGCTCAGGACTTTGAAAAATGTGCCCTGAGCACTGTAGTTAGCTGTGTCTACTCTATTGGTTAGGTTTATCTAGGCTGCCAGAATAATTATTTTTGGTGATTGTAGTACCAGTGGGGAGGGAGTCCATTCTGCGACATTGTTTCAGGGGGTTTTGCCTTAGGCCTGGCATCATCACAATGAGGGGTTTGGGGTGCAGTGAGGCATCAGCAGTGTTAGTTTTAGGCCCATCTAGTGGCAGCAATTCACAGTAATAGTGTGAGCAAAGCTCTGAGGACACTCTTGGTTATAGGCTTCCCATAGGGCTAATAACCAGTAGTGGGTTGCCAGGTATCTCTAGTGCCTGGGCAGGGTGAAGCAGAAAGCAGGCTTTAGCCTGGTTTTCTGGGCTCAGGCAGTCAGAAAACTAGGAAGCAGGTAAGGGGGAGCACCCACACAGTCTAGGGGCTCAAAAAGGGATTTGTGGCCTCGCAAGTTGTGTCTAGGGTGCGAGAAAGGGGTTTTTCCAGGAGCATAGGCCTCTTGTTGAAGGGCGTGGAGTTGGCCACCCCAGAGCAGGGAGTAACAGGGAGACATGGGTACCCTTGCCAGAGGATGTTGTGAAGACCAGGACTTCTGCAGGGTTCAAAAAGTAACTAGATAAATTCCTGGAGGATAGGTCCATCAATGGCTATTAGCCGGGATGGGTGGGAACAGTGTCCCTAGCCTCTGCTTGTCAGAAGCTGGGAATGGGCAATGGGACGGATCACTTAATGGTTCCCTGTTCCGTTTATTCACCTTGCACTGGCCACTGTCAGAAGACAGGACGCTGGGCTAGATGAACCTTTTCTCTGGCCCGGATTGGTTGTTCTTATGTTCTTCAGGGTCCCATATGGAATTTAAAGACCTTTCTGTTCATCTCTGCAGAGCATCCAGCTGATGGATTAACATTTGAAGGAGAAACTTAAAAAACAACAAATAGTCTGGTAGCACTTTATAGACTAACAAAACATGTAGATGGTATCATGAGCTTTTGTGGGCACAGCCCACTTCTTCAGATGACCGGAGTTTTGAGTTTAGGATGTCCAGACCCAGAATAAATAGGGGAGAAGGAAAAGGGGGGAAGGAAAAAAATGGAAGGAGGCGGGGAACAAGAAGCAGAGGGTATGTAAATATCAAAGGAAAAATGAAGTAGGCAGAACTGGTAACCTATAAGCACCTAAAAATTGGATAGTTAAAAGAAGCAGATAAGGATCATAGGATAGTAATTAGAGAGGAAGGGTAGTAACCCAAGAATCTACACAGACAAAGAGCTGTTGGCACCTTCATTGTTCGTTTGGTTGATAATGTCCCAGCCATCCGTTATCTCGATTGGAGCCATAGGTGTGAGAATTAAATCTGTGGATGAATTGTAATTCCAACCCTTCTCTGTATATTTGGCTTGTAGAACTGGTCTGTAACAAGAAGTGGGCTGTGCCCACAAAAGCTCGTGATACCATCTACATGTTTTGTTAGTCTATAAAGTGCTACCAGACCATTCGTTGTTTAAGTTTATCCTGTACAGACTAACTCGGCTACCTCCTGAAGATTTGGAGGAAGAGACATGGATTAAACCATCACTATCAGGGAAATGAGTGAACCATCTCAGAAAGTTAGTGAATCCACACAAGAGCTCACCACAAAAATTAGCCAGCAGGCAACTGATTTGAAGCCTTTCTAGACTCTAGCGCCTCTCTTCTTTTTGAGAAAGCTTGAAGCTCTCCATCTGGCCCACTACAATCCAGTGTCTTTATTTTATTCTCTTCCCTTTTCATAGTCTAAATTACAGAATATCAGTAATCAAATACACTTTGTGCTCCAGTATCTAAAGCAGAGATTGGCCGTCCTGCTGGGTAAAAATGGGGATCAGCAGCAGGATATTTTAACTGCTTTCTCTCTTATTGCTCTGTGATGATCATTTATTCTTTGCTTCATTTGCCTAATTGTCTTTTTTGAACCCTGGGGGACAATTTGAAAAGTAAGTTGTGGGTGAGTGGATGAACAAATACCAAACACTTTGGCTCAAAAGATAGCTTGCAATAATAAATGGACCTCCAGGATCACTTATTCAGGGTAATATTTACACCTCATTGCTGTAATCAAAAAAGAACCCAAACTACATATGAAGAAATTTTTTCTACAATAATCAGTTGTGCTGGGTTGCAATCCACGATATGCCCAGGGATCTGAACTTCCCTTGAGGTTGTCTTAGCCAAAAAAACCACTGAAAGACATTGTGTCTCCAAACACTTTGTAATGCTTCGTAATGACATTGACAACTAAGTTTCATAAGATACATATTAATCTAAGGTTTCCTACTTTTTTGTTTGTTGCTCTATTAACTCCCTTTTTGAAGGAGGTCTTAGGCATAGTCTTACCAACAGGTATGCCATGGCAACCACCGGAACCAAGTGAAAACAACTGCAGAGGCTACTGTAATTTATAGCAGTTTGGTATGGCCATCAACGGACTAGTCTACAGCACACAATAGTTGGAATCATAAAGCACTTTGGCTGCTTCCCCCAAGACTTCCTCCTTCTCCTCAACTACTTTCTCAGCATGATCCTATACCATGGGTATAGGATGGGTTCTGCAGGCTGCCTTATGCTGTTCTTGCACTGTGGGAGTTCCCAATACAAGAAACCAAGGATACTATCCTGGTGGCACCTTTTGGATGGCTGAGGTCCTAGTAATTCTAGAACTAGGCTCACCAGGTTTGATTAGGGTATCACTTTCATTGGCATAAGTGTTCTGGAGTCAATGAGGCTACACCAGTGCGAAACGGGTGTGAGCATTAAATCAGACATAATTTTCTATTAATTTGTGGGTCCAATAACAGTCATCATATATATAGTAGCCCAATGTCTGAGAGTCTGTAACGCTGAAATGCTGGCTGTTCCCTCTGGGCGGTGCTGTTGCCTGAAACGCTGGCTGTTCCCTCTGGGCAGCGTTGTTGCTGAAATGCTGGCTGTTCCCTCTGGGCGGCCCGCGCTGCATGGGGAGTGCGGGGCCCAAACGGTCGCTTGTGCCGCTTGCTCCCCCGCAGCAGCCCGGCTGAGTGGCGCAGAGGTCAGCCGAGCGCCATGGCAGGAGGGGAAGGGGGCGGGGCGGTGACGTACATGCCCAGGGTGTGGGGCCTGGCCATGTACGTCGCTGTCCCGCCTCCCTTCGCCTCCTGCCATGGCGCTCAGCTGACTTCTACGCCACTCAGCCGGGCTGCCACGGGGAAGCCCAAATGGCCGCTTGATCCCCCGTGGCAGCCCGGCTGAGCGGTGCAGAAGTCAGCCCGAGCACCATGGCGGAAGGTGAAGGAGGGCAGGGCGGTGACGTGCGGTGTGACAGCGGCTCCAGGCCCCGCCCCCTGGCCGTGAACGTCACTGCCCCCCTTCGCCTCCCACTATGGCACTCGGCTGACTTCTGCACCGCTCAGCCATGCCGCCGCATGGGAGCAAGTGGTGCAAGCGACCGTTTGGGCTCCGCGCTCCCCATGCAGCATGGGGAATGCGGAGTCCAAACAGCCGTTTGGGCTCCGTGGTCTCCCGAATGAGAGGCAGGAGGGAGAGGAGAAGAGAAAGAGAGAGACGGAGAGAGAGGCAGGAGGTGGAGGAGAGCTGAGAGAAAGAGAGGGGGAGGCAGTAGGAGGTGGAGAGAGAGAGAGAGAGAGACCGGAGACTCAGGAGAGAAAACCGATGTGGAGGAGAGACCTGAAAATCCCATCTTATGACAGGCTAATTGGCTGGTACACAAAGAACTGTTAGATTCTCTTGTCTGTTGCCCATTACTTTATTGGATCACTCAGGGCATATATTCACTACGGATTGGATGAATGGGCTGTGATTGATCCAGTGGTGATAGATTTATCGCATCTACTATAGACATGATTAATCGACCTCTGAGTGCTCTCCCGTTGACTCTGGAACTCCACCAAAACAAGAAGAGTAAATGGAGTCAACGGGAGAGCATCAGATGCCAACTTACCGCTGTGAGGATACCACGGTAAGCAGATCTAAGTATGACGACTTCAGCTACACTATTGACGTGGTTGGAGTTACGTAACTTCTATCGATGGCCCGCAGTGATATAGACAAAGCTTGTGACTTCGTGGTTTATGCTTGGTGGAAATAACATGTGAAAGTCAGACCCCATTTCACATCCATCACTTGTAGTTGGTTTACAGGCATTACCTAGCTGGACTGGACTTGAAATGGTAAATTAGAGATTAATTGCAGCCTCCAAGAACCAGCAAGTACCCCAGTTTTGAACAGATTTCTACTTACACCAACCTGCAGCCTAATGAGAATACTATCTTCGAAATGGCAGTGCTCTAGAGGTTTATAATATTGCAAAGATTTTTGCTCTTGCTAGGCACTCCCTAAGACAGTAAACTGTATAAACCTGTACCATGCCAAAACAATCTAAAGTGGGGGAAATTATCCTTTAAGACCTCAATCAAAAGCCCAAAATTGAATTATTTTCTTAACGCTACTGTATCAAACTGAGCCATCTTCAGTGCAGAGAGATGCGTAAAATGGAATTGAAGACGTGATGCAGAATGTATTCAGCTTTTCCTTTTAGCAGGCTGAAGCAAAAGGTGCCGCTAGATTCTGCAGTCTGTGAAATGTGGCTATTGTAGCTTCATAAACCTTGCAAAAATTATTCAACTGTGTAGAGAGCTGCGATGTAAACGCTGTTGGTTTTTATTTCATTTTTACGGAGCCTGATGTGATGCCAAATGGCATTTCATCATCTTGCTTCAATATACAAAGTGTGCTGTCCCTGATTGAAAGTTAGGGGCATAATCGAAAGAGTTTATTAGCATTGGTAGTGTAAACTGAAGTTTTATTTGTGACATAAAGCCAGCATTGTGACCTGCAGGCAAACTCAAACACCGTTAAGTTAAAGAATGCGGAGAATGGGGGAACCACTGAGAAATGGGACATTTTCATTCTACCCCAGTCTCAAGATATTTCAAAAATAAATAGGACTGGGAAGGCAGGAGCACTTGGAAAGAATTGGTCATCCACAGATATGCTTCTAGTGATTAATGGAATGGGCGGGGGGATGGTTTAGAGGCTGTGACTGCCCAGAGTGAATAGAGAACCTTGTATAACTGCATATGACCAACCAGTTAGTAGTAGTTGTCATCCTTCAGTCTTGAGAGACCATGGCTATGTACCCTTCAGAGGCAAAGCATTAACAGAGTTGGTTTTACACGTGCCTGCAGAGACCCACTCAAGGGAATCTTTGCCACATCCGTCGCATTTGAAGGTGATGTTTTGACCCTTTAGCCATTGCCTTGTTCTGCAAGCTCTTTTCTTCTCTGCTAGGCTGAACTGCTTCTTGTCATGACTCCAGAGACCTTTGTTAAGCTCTCGTTGCCCAAGGCTGTGGTCTTGCGTGCGTTCTCCCCATTTGTCCACATCCATGTCCATTTCTTTGAGGTTTCACTTGCACACATCCTTGAAATGCAATTTTGGGCATCCTTTGGGTCTTTTTTCCACATGCCAATTCACCGTAGAGGTTGTCCTTTGGATGTGTCCCTCATTCATCTGGCAAACATGCCCAAAGCCAGCAAAGGCATCTCTGAGGAGAGTGTGCGTGTTGGATACGCTGGCCCATTTATCACCTCAGTGTGGGTGACTCTGTCCCTCCAGGAGAGTCCAAAGCTTTCACAAAGGTAACTCACATGAAAGCCGTTGAACTTCTTTTTCAGACGAGAGTATAACGTCCATGTCTCGCTCCCATACAAAAGTGTGCTGACGGCACATGCATGATACACACAGATGTTTGTGTGTTCTGTCAGTTTGTTGTTTTGCCATAATTAAGTTAAAATCCTGCCTCTTTTGTTTAAGAGAGTATGTAGCTTACTTTTGATCACTTGTGAAAGAATAAGACAGGAAATCTTGCTAACATAATGGAAAGGGGTGTTGCTAAGTGTGTATCCCTGGTACATCAGCTAGCACTGGTAGGCAAATGGTGAACGTACGAGTCCTACTCAGAGAAGCAGCCTAATACATCACACACTATGTTTTCCAAACATTTCTGGAAGCTACTGTATCAAAGGTAAAGAAGATATCTGATATTTTAACTGCTTTCTTTCCCCAACCTAACTAGACTAGACTGAGCAAGGAGAGTATATTGTGTTATAACTTCCACAGTGTAGTTGTGGCCTGAAGGCTTTTCTATAGGATTCCATGTGTTTGGATCTCCAGAGAGCTGTTACACAACATGAGCAAAGTGGAAAATCTCTGCAGTTATTCAGGAGATGCATAGAGGCATCCTCCACAAAAGCAGGAGTAAGCACATGTATTAGCTAGTCTTTAATTGGCACCTTGTTACCATTAGGATGAACGGCTGTAGTTCACAGGTGGTATCGCAGAATAAATGTTCAGGATTGGGGACTGTAATATAGCAATATAGCAGGTGAACTTCAAAATGCAGAAAAGTTAATTAAATACATAGCTGATGCGTGCAGAGCCATTATTAATTATGCTGTCTTCACATTTTTATTATAATCTGCTAATAAAAATAAATATGCATAAAGCTAAGATTTCTTAGTGTGTACAGTCAACAGTTTTAATGGTGCATACCTTGTGGCATGTTTAACATGATTAGCAGACCTCTGTGAATAGCTGACTTGTTTGGTTTGCTGGCATTTCCCCTCCTCCCCCCAAAAAAGGGTGGGGATGCATTTTGGGTTGACTTGAAACAAATTTCAAACTTTTAGCAAACCAAAATCATGGGTTTTTTTTAAATTTTGAATCTCTTAAAAAAAATTAGGATACAATTTAAGGAAATACCTAAATTGAAAATCATTTTGAATTAAAGTCAAAATATTTGTTGACAATGTTAAAAATACTAAATGTTTTGACTTTCCCTTTTTTTCCTGAAATGAA
Source organism: Pelochelys cantorii (assembly GCA_032595735.1). Taxonomy (NCBI): domain Eukaryota; kingdom Metazoa; phylum Chordata; order Testudines; family Trionychidae; genus Pelochelys; species Pelochelys cantorii. The sequence goes on from CM064340.1 coordinate 37,741,775, forward strand.
CAATTCAGCAAAATTAGCATGAATCTGCAAAATATTTGTGTGGATGAGTTTGCATTTTTCACCAAAAATGTGTTCCGATGAAAAATGTCTCCTCACCATTATGTTATAGGGGATATTTGTAGGTGGAGACTTTAAATGTAGTCAGATATTTGGATACCCAGTCCTATAAAACATCATAGAAATTAGGCAACTAGATCTCTGAGGCAGTTTTGAAAAATGTCACCACTTATTCTCAGATGTTCCCATGTGACACCATTGACAATCTAGGTTAACCTCTGTCCCGTCCATTGAGAGTAGTACTGTGTGATCCTGGTAGTTGTCATTTGGAGGTTGGGCATAGTTGTAGGGCACAAACTGTGATAGCATTTGTTCTCTTTTGGTCTGAGATAATGCATCACAGGAAAGAGCTCTCTGTCGTTCTCATCTGTCACTTGAGTTTGCGATGATTGCAAGCCACTTCATTGAGCAATGGCCAATGGCTGCTCTATGGAGGTAAGTCTTGGGGCACGTCTAGACTTGCTTTCACTTTCAAAAGAAGATATGCAAACTTGGTGCAAATTTGCACATCTTCTTCCGATCACTTTTTTGAAAGAGGTTCTTTCAAAAAAGAAAGTAGTCTAGACACGGTTCTTTCGGGGAAAAAAAAGGTTTTCTAAAGAACTGTGTAAACCTCATTTTTTTTAGGAAGAATGATTCTTTCGAAAAAGGGGTTTTTCTCAAAAGAACAGTGTCTAGACTACTTTGTTTTTTGAAAGATCCTCTTTTGAAAAAGCGATCAGAAGAAGATATGCAAATTTGCACCAAATTTGCATATCTTCTTTTGAAAGTGAAAGCGAGTCTAGACGTGCCCTTGGAGCGTCAACCATTTTCCCTGCATTTTCCCTGACAAAGACAAGGCTTTCTCTTCTCATAGCTACTTTAGCTCCTTGCTAGAGGAGTCCTACGAAAAAAAGTTCTGTACAAATGTTCTTTTTCCAGGTCATATCCTCAAATGAGCAGGGCCATTCTGCAACACCCGAAATAGAAATAAAACTTTAGGGATATAGAGTATGGCAGAGGGAGATGAACAGTTAGCCAGAGGAGCCCTGTTTGCTTAGCTTAGGGTTATAACTGCACTAATATTGTGACTTACTTCTTACAAGCCAGTCAAATGATGTTGTTCCCTTGTATTCTAGCCCTGCAGTACACCCGAGTGAATCGTATGCACTAAGTATGATCATTTGTTCTCTTAGACAATGGGAATGTGGGAACAGCTGCTCACCATTTAAGCACACTTAAGCATTTTTCAATGCACAGCACCCCCGAGGCCCTGAGGAATGGCATATGAAGCAGGATTTGGAGTTCCAGTTTGGTCACTCAAACAGTGGTTGTGCCTTTAAGAGGAATAGATGTAACCATGAATAAAAACATCAGTAAATGTGAGTGTCAAGGGGGGAATGCAGCAATCTTATGAGCAGGTCTTCGGAAATAAGGTTTGTAGTAGTAAACACTTAAAAAAAAAAAAAAAGCAGCTCATTTCTGTACCTGGCAGCTTTTTCTTCTTCTAGCTCCCAGAAGGCTGTAAAGGTCCCCAGAACACTTTTATAATCAAACTGCAATGAAAGATTAATTGGATTTTAAAAGTTTTGGGAGATGCACTCTTTTGCAGGCTTAGCTATTACCTGGTGTCCTTAACAGTCTGGTCATGTATGAGGAGAGTCAAGTTTAGTGTGCCTGGAGGATGGTTTGAATTTGTGAAGGAAGATTATGGCTAAAATGATGGCAGTTTGTCTCTAAATAATCAAACTATCTTAGTATATTTTAATAAACTCTTTTGTTCCTCTTCACTGATTTCTTCGTTACCATGGGCTGATGCCAATGGCATGACCTCTGTCAGCTGAGTAGTCCTTATTCATGCATGCCATCTTACTGAAGAGAATGGGGCAATTCTTGGGAGGACAACTTATCCGCTGATGCTGTATCTCAAAGCAATGCCCTGGAGCCTGCATATTCACCATGGTCCTATAACTGATATGTTTTGTATGCCGTGTGAGATGTCATTTTAAATGCTTAGTCTGTTAAACCTTAATACCCTGTTGGATTGTACGTGCTATCATTGTGTATGAAGTTACGTAGTGTTGCTCTAGGTGTTACTGAACTAAGTTCTGAGGCTGGGAAAACCCACAAGCAGCCTTTCAGTTACATCGAAAGGCAGATGGGCAATGAATGGCTCGCCAACACTCTATCCACTGTCCCAGAGACTTCTCAGAAAAAGCAGGTAAGCGATGGGGCAGACTAACACAAGTCACAGCAAGGGTCTTTCGACTGAGCTGGAAGAAGGTATAAAAGAGGGATAGTGGCATCGCCTGGCCTCTCTTTCCCCTTACCCGAATCCCAACTCAACGTCTGGAGGAACATCTGGAGGACGAAGATTTTGAACTGGGGAAGTTTGGTCCTGGCTGGCAGGTAGCTCCAGCCTGTGTACTAAGAAACTGTTACCTGCTTGTACCATCTGTCAGGGTGAGAAAAGCTGTTGGATTCAACTCTTGCTTTGACTAAAAGTTTAAGGTTTAGAATCCATGTTTACTTTTTGTTTTCTTATGGTAATGATCCTGGCCTTTATACCTACCACTTACAGTGCTTACAATCAGTCTTTCAGTAGTTAATAAAATTAAACAACTAGGAGTCCTGTGGCACCTTCAAGACTAAGGGTACAGCTACACTAGCCCCCTAGTTCGAACTAGGGGGCTAGTGTAGACGTACCCTAACAGATTTATTTGGGCATAAGCTTTGGTGGGTTTTTACCTGTTAGTTTTTACCCACAAAGCTTAGGCCCAAGTAAACCTGTTAGTTTTTAAGGTGCCACAGGATTCCTCATACATATTGTCTGCACCTCTTAGGGCTGGCCTTACCATGAGGCCAACTGAGGCAGCCGCCTCAGGTGCCAGACTGTGGGGGGGAGCCACTAGGACCCAGAGTGTAGAAAATTGTGTCCGCTGCTGTTGCAGCGAGAGGGCATGGGGGCGTCATTTGAGCTCCCCACCTCAGGTGCCAAAATGTTGTGGGCTGACCCTGGCACTTCTGCTATTTTTCTGAGCTTCTTTTTCAAAATTGGGGGGGAGGGTGTTTTTTACACCTATTTCCAGAAATTGATTGAGTGTTTGTTTATGTAGGTTATGAGGCAAAATATATATTTTCAGCAGGAGGGGAGGCGGGGGTGACATTACAGGCTCAGATTAGTTTTTCATCCTCTGTGTTTGGTTTGTTCTGTAGCTCCCTCTTTATTTCTTGAGGAGTGTAGGACGAATACTTTAGAATCAACTGGACTTTGGTAGTTTTGTCTGAAGAGAAAGCCATTCTACAATTGCAGAGAAATACATAAATGTATTAGAAATAACAACCTGTGTTTAAACGAATCATAGGTGCAGGGCTAGATACTAAATTATTTCCATCACAGGAAGGGTTACATACGCAATCACAACTATAATTCCAAAGGCTTTGTCGTCTACTCATGTTGCTGCCTGAACCCCAGTCTAGGACCAGCTGAAACCCCATCCGTCAAGCTGGGCTCAGGGAAGAGCAAAATAGGAAACCTTATGAAGATTGCCTAGCCCCCAGCCTCTTTGCTGTAACAGTTCAACATGGGAATAATATGTCTGGGCAATATGAATACAAATGTAAACTCAACTTTGCCCAGTTGTGGATTCTTACAATTCCACTTGTCCTTTGTCTGGTTGGTTGTGTATTTTACAAGAATTAGAGTTACCCCATGAAATTCACCCTGGCTTTAGAATTGTAGGGGCCAGAACTTCAATTCATGTAAATTTGTCATGACTCCACTGACATCAATGGAGCTATGAGAACAGTAAAGGCAGGCACAGATGTGTCATAGCAGCACAAGCTTTCTTCACGCACTTCCTTGCCTGCACAGCTGACCTGCTGGGCTGCTCTCACGGGGGTGAGCATGTGCTTTGGAATTCTATGATCCAGCTGATCTTTGCCCTCCACCTGGCCACAGAATTTCTCCCCATCTCCCATCTAACACTGACAGGGGACACAGTCACATAGCAGCAGCCACTGAGCAAGTTGTGCTTGTTTGTGTGCTGCATTAATGCCCCTGGTCACTGGCCAGGAAAAGATCAGCTGTGGGGAACTGGACAATGTGATGAAGGGCACCACATAGAAACACTGCATGCCCGTTAGGTATTTTTGTGTGGCGTTAACTAAATGGAAGCTATGGAAGCTGAACTGACCCGGAGGTAGGAGCGTGGAAGTAAGGGCCAAGAAATGTATGTACATTGATATGCTGAAAAATGCTCTAAAGATCCATGTGATTCTTCATAAATGGTTGCAGACCAAATCTACGAAACAAACCCTAAGGTAAAGAGAGATTGGGACAGAAAGTGGAACTAAATACAGTTCTCAAACAAACAAAAGCCAGTCCAAATGTTTTTTTTAAACCTCATTTACTAACACTTCCCCCCCAAGGCTTGTGACAATAGCATCAAATGACTTCGCAGCAAGCGTGGCAGTTCTGAAGAGACCTCCAGCCCCACGGACATCGCAGTGCCTCCACTAACCGATTTTCCTTTCTACAGCCAAAGAAGAATTCTGGCCATGATGAGGAAGAAGAAGATGAGAGGCTCCCATGACTGGAAAAGGGAGCCATTTTGTCCGAATTTTTAAGCTTGCATGAGGGAGAGGATTTGCTTTCAGAGGCGCTCCGTAGCCGAGCAGATTGCTCCTTCCATGTTGTGTCACATTCCCACTTCATTGATCTCCACCACTGATCGCATGGTTGCATGACCAGTTGCACATCTTCCTTCCTGCAATGTACTATGTTTCATTGTCATACAGGGGAAAGGGAGCCCTGACTTCCTTGCCTGCCCTTCTGCATAAGAGAGAGAAGCAACGCAGGGAGATACGGAGCAGTCAAATAAGAACCAGAAGAGCCCAGATCTCTTAAAGATCCCGTCCAGCTTATACAATAGTGTATATGGTTTTAATTTTCTTTTTGTTAAATTTTTTTCTTACTTTTTCCTAGACTTCGCCCGATGGTCTTACCTGTCTCAGAGAGGTAAAATTTAAACCAATTTGACTGTCTTGGTCATATAACTTTCAAAGGAAGCAGTTTCCTAAGCCGGGGCAAGGTGCTACTTGATTAACTCTGCTGCCCCTTCACATGTTTGTTAGCAAGTAAGGTAAAGGTGGCTGAAAATTCACCCTTCCCTCCCCCCGCTCCAGGTATATTTTCATGTTGTGCAATGCCCCCTACCTGGGTAAAAAGTGTCCTGTGCATAGCCAGAATCTGGAGTCATACAACTGTCTTCTTTCTCTGCTGTGATTTATTCGGTGCTGGATTGTGTTAGCAGCAGCTGGTTAGTTCATTTATTTAGTGCTTTGGTATGACTGGAAACTGACTAAAACCATGTAGAGTTATTTTCATTCTGGCTTGTTTTCCATTTGGACTTTGCATAGAGTGAATACAGAAAGTCCATGTAATAAGTTTAGAGAACTTTCCACAATTCACAGTGTGGTGAAAACAGGTGCTTGGATCATTCTTTTCTGTGCAGGAGAGCTGGAATGAAATGCACCCAAAAGAATCAGAAGGCAAAGTGTTTGTGAATAAAATACATTGGCAATGATCATTGGAAGTGTTAGCCCTGGGGTCCACAGATTGTATTTTTCTATGTTCTATGTCACATTTTAGTACAAACTTTCTGCGGAGTTGGTTTTCACCAAGGCTCTTCCGGGCATAATACACTCATTAAGCTTAACTGTTTGTGTAATTAATTTCAGTGTTGTAGATTTAGTGGGCAAAATGGAGCTCAGATAATCTTTTGATGTTTCCAGGAAGTGGGATAGATATTGAGAAGCCACTGTGGCCAATGTAGAAACAAAAAGGAATTCGAGTCTCTTTGGTATGGAAATTAATCTCTCCAACCAGGCAATAACAATAATGATTTATTAATAAATCACAGTTCAACTTTAATTAAACATGTTCCATATTAAATTGATATTTTAGTAGGTACTCGATGCAATTTTTTATTAATATTGACCGTGAGGAAATTCTGCTTAACCCTTTCCACTCTCTGTAGATTTATCTGGGAAACGTTGTGGGTAGTTGACTTCCAGGCTCTGTCGTGAACTCTGAAGGGCTGCCCTTTGAAATGGGAGCACCTCAAAGTGCACTACAGAACTTCTAGCATACCTACTGCAGGATCCCACAGAGTGAGTTACTGTACAGCAAGCTACTGTGCTGTGGACTCCCACCCTAGCTTGCTATAGACTAACTCGCCATGTAGAGAAGCCCTAAGGCTCGCTTCTATTTATGCAAACCCGACTGGGAGTAATGCTTATTGAGGTTGGAACCTCACTTAACTTCAGAGAGGCCACTCCTTAGGGCTCTTACACCACACGTTTCAAAGCTCTTTACAGAGGAGCATAAGGACCATTGTCACAATTTTTCTGACAGGGAAACTAAGTTGACATGTCTTGACCAAGGTCATGTACCTTCATCAACAGTGGCACTAGACTCATAACTCCTGACTCCCCAGCCTTACCCTCAGAACCACGTTGCCTAGTAAATCCTTTCAAGCTCAAGTCCTGAGCAATTTCTTTACTTTCATACCATTGAGATACTGAATGTGCTACAGGGCTGCTAACAAACTTGCCAGGCCTCTAGGCAAGGTGGGGTTGGGGGACTGACTCCAGGTCCCACGGCTGGAGCTAGTCCTTCAGCACTGCCCAGCCCATGCCGCCTGGGGCTTCGGCTGCCATTTTAAAAGTCTGGGGCCCTGGCGTATACATCATGGGGCCCAAGGCAGCTGCCCCTTTCCCCCCGCCCTCCTTGTTGATGGCCCTGAGGATGTTGATTTAGAAATTCTGGCAAGAATTACATCTTGGTATCATTAATTTTGAGTCAGAGTTAATTAGCTAATTCTCCTTGAGGTTCTTGTTCCTAAATACAGGTAATGATTTTTGTAAATAAAATTAATATACACTCTGCCAAGTCTCTCACATAATTTAAACCTTTCTGCTGTTAAATTACCCATTTCACCTAATACTTGGCAAGTTTACAATTAATCATGGCCACTGTAGGTATGTTACACAGCATTAATTTTTGTACAAGGGAATTTATTATAGAAATGTGTTTCAGGATTCCAAAGCTAATTTGTCTAATTCCACAGTTGAATGGAATGTCATCTCTGGGAGCTAGGCAGTTGGGTGAGATGGAGGCCTTGCGTTGTAACCCCTGTCTGAAATCCACCAAACTCAGAACTGTTGTTTGTTTTCTGTTCAAATTAGGGAATGGTCCCATCTTCTCAGAAGGAAAAAAGTCCCTTTCGTCACTCTTAATATTAAAGCTACATTTAAAACATAATTTTAACTAGGCTGAATAGTTATTTTAATGATTAACTGATGGATGGTAGAATCCGAGCAAACAATGCGTTTCTTATAACTATGTACAACATCTATGACTGATTTGCTCATAACCATCTGTAATCCATAGTACACATGTTTGTAACATGTTTGGGCAGGTATTAATCATTTATTAATATATCATTAATATAACCTGATAAATATAAATATGATTATAAATATAACCTCAAAGGAACAGCCACATCACATTAACAAGAACTCAGTATTACTGAATAGAATTCACTGACAGGACCAAATGTCCCCCAAAAGGGCATGTGAAAATTTCAGCTTCCAGGGCTATATGTGATCAGCAGTTCAGCTGCATTACCTGTTCATGTTTAAGATGTGAGCGGTTAGTGGCATCATATGCCTTCTATGTGTGTCTCTGTTTTCTCCAAGAAGACCAAACTCTGCTCACCATACTCCTTTGAATAGTTTTTAATAGGAGAGGAGACAGTCCGATAGCTTCACTAGAAGCCCATTTGGCCCATTGACTTCAGTAGGAGTATGTGGTAAGAGTAAGACAGGCATAATCTGGCCCAGTGAGGAAACCACAGGGGGCCTTTTACTAAAATACCACACCAACACTTTTTAGAAGGCAATATTTAAGATGGAATGATAAGTAATGGTTCCATTGGGGATAGTCGTAAGGCACCTTCAAACTTGTGGGAGAGGGGAATTGAGTCAATTAACAAATGGAATGTCCTGACAAATACCCTTTTGAGGCCTGCATGGTGCCATCATGGAATAACTAGACTCCTAGGGCACGTCTACACTGCAGGGCAAAAGTCAAATTAAGCTACGCAACTTCTGCTACATCAATTACCTAGCTGAAGTCGAAATAGCTTAACTCAGTTTTTGGTGCTGTCTACACAGCAGGAAATCCAAGGAAGAACACTCTTCCTTTGACTTCCCTTACTCCTTATGAAAAGAGTATTACAGGAGTCAGAGTAAGAAGTCCTCCATCTTGATGTTATTTCGAAATAATGGCTTGCTGTTTAGACCGCATTGTGTTATTTCGAAATAACGTCAGTTATTCCAAAATAACGCTGCTATGTAGACATACCCCTAGTGGGTAAGTCCTGCATGCAGTGTTATGTTGGCCCCCGAAGGTACGCTAGGGATGAATCTGGCCCAGTTTAACACATGTAAGAGTGGCAGCAAACCAGCTGAGTGCAATTTCTCTAATGTTGACGCAGTAGGATCCACACTCCTCTTAGTGCTCCTTTCAGATAGATTTCAGAGAGGTGGTGGTAGGGAAGTAGATTTGTCAAGAGCTCTGTTACCCTGATAAACACATGTAGGGTCTTGTGGGGTTCCTATTTATCACTCCTCTACCCCATTTCAGAGTCCACTAGAGGAGATACAAATATTGTGCTGTAGTCCCATTACTATTATTCTGATGACCCTCAGCTGTCTGTCTTCCATCCAAGCCAGGTAAGGTTCTTCCTTTATACTAGTAGAGCAATGTACGCAGTCACTGTGCTTTGTGGTTGCATGACCTTTTGGAGAAACATGTCCACTGCTTCCCAAAGCGGTTCTCATTCATGGAGTTCTTTTGGAATCCCAGGTGCCGTTAGATTCCTTAGCTTAACCTCACATCACTAATTCAGGCCTTTCAAAAGTCACCTCCATACTGTTTTTGACTGTTATAACAAGCTGTACTCAGAATTACCCCTGAAGTTATTCTGGTACTTCAGTTAGTGCAGAGTGCAGTAGTCTATGTGCTTCATGGCATGGGTTATTGTCAGAACATTGCAGCTATGTTCTATTAACTTTTATTGACTTTCCATCTGTTTCCTAATGCAACTCATGATCTATAAAGCTCTCTATGGTAGTAAGCATGGCTCATCTGGGGAACTGTTTTTGTATCATGATACATAGGAATATGGAGGTATTTCTGCTGCCAGTTCCTAGATGTGTGATTTTTGAGGAGTAGAAGATAAGGAATTTTCAGTAATAGTATCTGATCCTCAAGAGTTTACTGCTTATCATAGAATCATAGGGTTGGAAGAGACCTCAAGAGGTCATGGAGTCCAACCCCCTTCCCAAAGCAGGACCAATCTCAACTAAATCATCCCAGCCAGGGCTTTGTCAAGCCGAGACTTAGAAACTCTAGGGATGGAGATTGCACCACTTCCCTAGGTAACCCATTCCAGTGCTTCACCACCTTTCTAGGGAAATAGTTTTTCCTAATTTCCAACCTAGACCTCTGTCAGCCGGTGGTCAGGGCAGTGCATGTGTGTATGTTACACCCGAGTCTTCAACTGCTAGGACTGGGATCCTTTAGCAGCGGGCAACCTGGAGGAGGTTGACGGGCGCCCCAAAGAGTTACAGGGAGAGCTTATTACACCTCAGATTTTGACTGCTAGGATACACGATCCCTTCGCAGCGGGCAGCCTGGGGAGGCTGAGAGATGCCCCAACGGATCTGTCCCCTGGAAGCGACACGATCCAACGCTCAAGCTCTCCCTATATCTGTCCCTTATGACCGGCTGGAGTTCTTTTTAAAATTGTGCTTGGTTCTGTTACAGCAACTGAAGGAGTCAGGTCACAGCTTAAACAGTTACTATTTTATTGTTACAGGGTAAACTTAGCTGTTAAATGCTACTACTGTGTCACAGATAACACAACCACTACAAAGGACAGGACAGAAATTACACTAATAAGTCACTTACAGGTACCATGAAACACTTTTGGTTCTCTGAGCTCTTATTAAATGCATGCAAAATAGACACCTAGCAGGTATATATTCTCACCCCTGTGTTCCAGACTTGGCGTGGCCAGCGTCTTTCTCTCAATCCCTCAGGAAGAAGTAGGGCGAGGCTGGGCGTCCCACAGACCTCGGGAGGCAACCAATACCTGCCAGCAGGTATAGATGATTGGAGCTCAAATGGGGTGGGCTACTAAACCCCTCTTTATACCCCTTGGGTCACGTAGGCTTCTTCCTGGTCTCAAGTGGCCAATTAGGGAAAATGGCTTTGAATGCCAAGTTTCCCAGGAAGGGTGCAAAGCATAATTCACACCTGGGAAAATGCAGACAATGGGCACTTCTAGTATGTGATGGGCAGAGATTCCTCTCCTGGGACAGTGTAGGCGTGTCAATTACTGGTGCTAGCCATCAGGGCAGCAGGAGGTCCCCTGGTTGTCAGCTAGCCCATTTACTGTCTGGTTTCTGTTTATTAGAGTCAGGAACAAGCAGCACCCCTGCGTTCCCAGGGCATCAAAGGCTGACTGCCTTTCTCTTGCTCTCTGGGGGGGGGGGGGGAACAAGATGGGGTTCATGTCTGGCTACATCCTCCCACAGTGCAACTTTAGACTATTGTTCCTCATTCTGTCATCTGTTACTACTGAAAACAGCCTTTCTCTAGCCTCTTTGGAACCCCCCGTTCAGGTAGTCAAAGGCTGCTATCACAAGGGTTCACTGGTAACGGCATGATGTGAAACATCTTTATTCAAGATTTTGCACCATTCTGGTTGGTTATGGTGACGATGGATGCTCATGCAACCTATTAGGGCACTATATCTGAGTCTGTTGTCCACCCCATCCCCAAGTAGTGGTGTTGCTGATTACATCTGGAGAAACGGATGGATCTATTTATTGAGCAGATCTTCTACGCAGAACATTGGTTAGGCTTTTTTTCATACTTTGCAAAATAAATAAATACATAAATAAACTTGAATATTTAATCCCAACAGGGTTCTTGAAAGCAGCGATATCCTATTTTCAGACTGATGGTGGTATATTATCTGCCCTTTCGTGGGAACAGTAGTAAATAGAAACTGAATGATTCTAATTAATGAATACGGCCTTTCACAGAAGCAGATTATTCTATTTGACCTGGAAATGAGTGTCTGTGCATTACATTTAAAAAAAAAATTAAAAGTCATTGTCAAAGAAATGGCTTTTTGTCCAGTCTGAGAGTCAAACATTATTCTTTTCTTGCAGAACCCAATGTAGGAGACTTAATTCCAGTGGCACTGAAAGATTTGCAGGGAAAAATGAAATAGTGGCCCTATTCCTGCTCACTTGGACATCAATGGAATTCTTTTCCTTTGGTGTCAGTGGGAGTGAGATTGTGTCCTTTCTTCAGATCTTGTGTATAAATAGAGAGTTCCAATTGTGTTTGGAAAAAAATCTCTTTCCCCCTGTGATGAATGATATTTTTTGTCAGAATGGGTGTGAAAGTTTGCGCAGGTTGACAATTTGTTATTATCTTGGCTCTTGTAGAAAGAGGCTTAAATTACTCTCTTCTGTTGCTTGAGGTTTACAGAAATGTAAATGCCATTCAGTGTCATTTGCAATAGTGAAATTCACTTTGAGAGACTCATTTTCAAAGGGAGCTAGGTAAGGAAACGCTCAAATTTTAAAGGTAAAGAAATGCTCACATTTTAAAGGTAACCAAGGTATAATTAGAATAAATATAAGGGATTGTACATCAGATCTGAAAAACAATGCTGGAATAATTTAAATAATTTCCAATCTGTGCATTTAGTTGCAATATCAGCCTTACTCTATTTTAATAAAAGCTTCATCCCCATTCTCAAGCAAAGAGCAGAAGCAATAGAATGCAATCATTTTCACTAGCAGCAAGCCATAAAACATTGATGCTTTTGTAACTGTGTTAGGGTTTTTATTCTTTGTAAAATAAAGCCACCATTTATTCAGCTTGATTTATGAACTGTGCCTATCACTTGTTCTGAGCACATAGATAAAATATTTGGCCCAAAAGTACATATAACAAAAAATTACAGTCCAGTAAGAAAATCGCCCCTTCCCCCATCCACCAGACTAAGAATGCCCTCTTCTGCCTCTTACAGGCAAAGGCCTGGAAAAACATAAGCATTCCAACATTCCCCAAAAGTCAGTAAGCTCTGGCCTTTCCACAAATCTCAGAGTAGAAGGCACTGCTGCCAATCCCAGCTGTTTAAAACGGAAATTAGTAGCTGAAATTAGTTAAGGTGCTGAAGCTATCACATGGCATGAAGAGAAAGACAATCCTTCAAGGTGACAGGACTTGGACCAATTTGACCTGCATTTATCAAAATCTCTAATGAATTACATTCAGAAACATAACTAGGAATTATAGCCTAGGTGGAGCTATTTTAATGTGGGTATTACTACTCTCTGGGGATAGTATTCCAACCAACGAGTAGTTCTGTAGCACCTTAGTGATTAACAAAAGTATAGCTATAGTATCATGAGCTTTCATGGGCAAAACCCACTTCCTCAGATGAGCAGAGGTTGTGCTCATGAAAGCTCCGGATACTATATATATAGCCTCTAAGGGTGTGTCTACAGCATGCTCAGCTCGAAATAAGCTACGCAATTTGTGCTTGCAAATTGTATAGCTTATTTTGATTGTATTTTGAAATAGCTTATTTTGTAATTGGGCGCTTGTCTACATGGCACCAAATTTCTACATAATGTGCTATTATGAAATTCCCCTTAACTCTCGTGGAATGAGGGCTACCAGGACATCAGAATAAGCCACCCGTTATTTTGCTTCAATAGACACAGAATAGCTATTTCAGGATGCTTCTGGTATCCCAAAATGGCACTTCAGTGTAGATGTACCCTAAGGTGTTACAGGACTACTCGTTTTTAAAGTTACAAACTAACACGGCTACCCCTCTGAGAGCTTTCCAACCAGTTATCAGTGGTTCACATTCAAGTTGGAAGGGCATATCAAGTGGGGTCCTACAGGAATCGGTCCTGGGTATAGTTTTGTTCAATATCTTCATAAATTAGACAATGGGATGGATAGTAGACGTGTAAAGTTGGCAGATGATACCAAGCTGGGATGGATTTCATGTGCTTTGGAAGATATGATTAAAATCCAGTTATTAAAGATCTAGAAAACATGACCTATGAGGAAAGATTGACATAATTGGATTTGGTCCATTCTGGAGAAAAAAATGTTGGACGGGGGTGTGGGGGGGAGTGATAACAGTTTTCAAGTACCTAAAGTTGTTACAAAGAGGAGGGAGAAAAAATGTTCTCTTTAATCTCTGCGGATAGGACAAGAAGCAATGGGCTTAAATTTCAGCTAAGGCAGTTTAGGTTGGACATTAGGAAAAACTTCCTAACTTCTCAGGGTAGTTAAACATTAGAATAAATTGCCTAGCGAAGTTGTGGAATCTCCATTGTTAGTGGTTTTTAAGAACAGGCTCGATAAACACCCATCAGTGTTATTATGTCATCCTGCCTCAAGATCCCTTCCAGTCCTATACTTGTATGATTCTATTAAGGAACAAATGCAGCTCAGAGAGAACAGTTGTAATGTGTATTCTTGTGCTTCCAATTATAATTAACAAGATGATCTAAAACTAGATGTCTACGATGAACAGAGCTACATTACTGAAGGAGCTACAGCTAAATACATATGTAAAGAGCATGGTTAAAAGTTCTGAATTATAACGCTTCTGAATTATGATCCATATCTAGCCAGTTTTATTTAAACCTCCAGAATGATACCTACTGGTAGAATGTTCATAATGCGGAATGAAGTGGCAAAATATAAAAGGAAAGAGGAGATAACGAAGGCAGCAGCAAATTATTTGGCGTAGGAAACAGTAGCAACAGAAAACAAAGAAATAGCACCAAGTTTGTTTCAGATCCCACAGTGTCATGACAATTCCTGGACCAACTATCATGACAGTAGTTTGAGTATTCCTGCTTTTGGGTGCCAAATACAGTGGGGCCGATAGCTTCACTAGGCCCCACTGTATTTGGCACCCATGGCATGGGGGGGAGGGAGAGGCCCTGCTCCATGCCCTCAGAAGGGGTGGGGCCTAAGGGGGAAGGGATGGGGTTGTAGGTGGAAAGGGTGGGGCTGGAGCTAGGCAGCTCTTAGCGCTGCCCAGAGCGTACCATGCCACACTCCCCAGCAGACAGTGCTGCCTGGAGCACGCTGGGCAGTGTTCCAACAGTGATTTAAAGGATGTATTCATACCCATAGAGAGGAACTGGCTGAGAATATGAGGTGCTATAAGAGACCATATCATATTCCGGGGCCATGCCTCGGTGGATGCAGGGTTGGGGAAAAATCATCCCCCATCAGATTGGGGGCTCCGCTCCGCATCGACAGCTGGGCTGGAAATAACAGATTGCCCCCCAAAATGCAGAGCCTGGGGCAGTCAAACTCAGTCACCACAGCCCAAGGGACGGCTCTGTTAAATTCCATGAATGTGGTAGATGACTGGTGAATGTTGAAACAAACATGAGAATTAACTTGCCACAAATTATGTTACCACTGGAAAACATGGAATCAAAAGTAATTGTTGAGAAATTTCTTGAAGCCCTGAACGTACGAAAAAAGCTGTACTACAAAGTTGGAAAGAATCAGACATTAGGTAGTTAATTATGGATTTTGTGGAAAAGTTAAGGACTAAGAAAGAAGCAGAACTAGTTAATGCTAACCAGATGAAATGAGGAGAGCAAGCAAGGCTTTTACAACTCCATTTGGAGAGAAAGTTGCCTCAATGAGGAGAGAGACCATGCCAATGAAACATCCAAAATGGATGAACTTGTTAAAAATCATATTTTAACCAAAAAAATGTCTGGGCAGTTAGGAAGAAAGGAAAACTTTGTCAATATAGCTGCTCTTATTAAAAAAATAAAAGGCATGTGAATGAGTGGAAAAGATGAATAAATCATCAAGCTTGCACGATAGATATCTCTGAGCTAACGACCTTATTAAACCACTGGCAGTTATTTATTTTAAAGTCCTGAAGAACCGATGATACACGAGAGGATTGGAAAAGAGCAACTGTGTTACTGAACTTTTCATTTTAAAAAAAAAGGTCGTCCTGGCATTTAGGCTGCAGTAACACAATGGAATAAATATTGAGAGAAATCCATGTGAGACACTCATGTTCACACATCACTAAAAAGTGAGATTCAACCTAGGACAATGCAGCTTTGTACTTCTGAGGGTCCAACGTACCCAATTTCTATTCACAGAGACACACTTGAAAAGCTATGAGTCTGGAAAAGACTGAGCCGATGTCCGATAATGGATAGCAAATCGGAAGCGATCGTGACAGACTTAATGAAGACAAAGTGATTTGTAGACTGCATGCAGGAGTGTTGAGACCACACTGAGATTACCAAGATCGGATTCAGGAAAATGTTGATAATCCTGGAGAGAAATGAAGGAAATGAAGGCCTGGAGAAACTGACATACAAATGAATGAAAAGAACTAAGGAATAATGAAAAAAAAGCTGTGAAAACACTGCAAGAATTTTGAGGAGGATAAATTCCACCCTGGAATATTCATGTGCAGCTTGTTAAGGCTCCCTGTCCTCCCTCTGTTCTTGTCATGCAGACAGAAAGGCGGCGGCCAGAATCCAACGTGTGCTGTCTATTGGTGTTAACAAGGAAGCATAACCACAGTTCTGTACACCCTCCTCCTCTGTACAACCTCCTCCCCGCCTCCTCCATAGCACGTTCAATTATACCTGTAGTGACCACCCCTGGCACCATTCCTTACACTTTATGGACAATTTCCAATGTGGAGGATCTTGAATCTGGAGGCTTCAGTACAACCTCTTTTGTAACCCATGGGGAGAGGAGTCAGCAGCCTCAGTGAGCCTCTGGGCAAGGTGGGATGTGGGGCCCAGCCCCGTGCTCGCAGAAGGAGTGGGCCCGGGGTAGCTAGCCCTCAGGGACCGAGGTTGTTTCCTGGCTAAGGCCACTTTTGTTTGGCTTCTACTGTACTTCTCCCCTCCCAAAAGGTTGCTCGACCTTGTCTTGGGAAAGGAACTGAGACCATTGTACATTAAACTCTCAACATATCCCGCAACGCTTTAGCTCTTTTTCTTATCTTTCCTTTTTATACCAGAAAGATCATCTGATGAAAGGCAGCAGAAGCAACACCCACTGTCTTTGCTCATGGTTCACATGTATTGATTGGGATATAAGGCACAAACAATTGTATTTGAAAAGCCTAAATATTCTATCTCAGGCAAAGAGAAGCCTACATACTCCATTAGCCTCATTAACACAACTCTCCCTGATTGATTGTCTGTCAGTGCACAACACCCCCATTGAGTTAATCTTAAACAAGGGAGAGATACAAGTTGTTATATCTTGCTGAAGTCTGCCTGACTTCCAATAAGAAAACATCTGTCCTCTGGGACCAAGGGTTGTGAATTAGAAAGAATCTGTGCATGCAGGAGAGACTAAAAATAGATGAATGACGCTGATATTCTCATTGAATGAGGCTGGGGTTTATCAAAATGTAGCCTGTCACTACTGAAGTATTTTGTTTACCAAGTATTCACTGCTATGGGAAAATTTTAATAGCTGGGATGCTAGTTTTCACTGTTCAGGTCATACAACATATAGCGGCATAAGCAAAACAAATAAGTCTTTTAATCCCCACGCCTTTAGATTTATTTTATTTATTATATTTATTTATTTTAAACAAGCGCAGGTCTGCAAATGAAGTTTTGCATAACTAATGTCTGCCAGCTCTTTCCCTTTAATTCTTGTTTGTTATTTGTAGAATATGACTATCAAATACACAGTTAGGAAACTGATTGTCTAATACTGGAAAACCCAGTGATACTGTAAATGCAGAATTTTATAAAATGTTAATTAGTCGTCCAAAAAAAATGAATCAGCCTGCCAATTGCTTTGCAATGAGACTGCCTTAAATCTTGCTGAAGTCATTTATAGCTATGCAAAGGGGTTGTAAAAGACTACCATCCTGACTTCATAGCATTTTTCACTTCTTTTGCAAAAGTGTACATGGCAACGCAAGGTGTGAAAAAAGCAAGGAATTGGAGTCTAATTTTTGTTGCCAGTAAAGTTATCATTCCTTTGACTTCTAAATCTTGTGTTCATTTTTCTCTTTCAATATTTGTTTTATTATTTATTGGGAATCCAACAGATTTGGAGATGGTAGCATAGGGGTTTTTTTAGTTATATTTTTGAGGAAGTGTAATTTTGATAAGTTTTGATACATTCCTAGTTCTCCATTATTTTGGAGAAATAATTCAGTGGTGCAGTAACTGTATTTATAAAATCCTTTAATATCCTGGGATGCACGTCATCTAAATTGTCTATGTTCAATAATGTTCAGAAAAGCACACGCTGTTCTATAAATTGGCTAGAGCTGATCAGTCTGGGCACATCTAGACTTGCTTTCACTTTCGAAAGAAGATATGCAAATTCGGTATGAATTTGCATATCTTCGTTCCGGTTGCTTTTTTGAAAGAGGTTCTTCCGAAAAAGAAAGTAGTCTAGACGTGGTTCTTTCGAGAAAAAAAACCTTTTTCGAAAAAAACATGTAAACCTCATTTTTTTAGGAAGAACGGTTCTTTCGAAAAAGGATTGCATATCTTGTTTCGAAAGTGAAAGCAAGTCTAGATGTGCTCTCTGTGGTCTTAACAGCCTTTAGGAACATCATCAGTTTCAAAAGGACCCTATGGGTTTTTCACTATCTCTCACTTCAGCATTTATCCCTCCCCCTACTTTGAGCCAGGTTCCCCATGCAAATTGAGTAATTTGCCTTCATCCTCACATTTGTAAGCCTGTAAAGAGGACAACAGACATATCACCAGACTCTCATCTAGAGTAATTCAGCGTGGCTTTATTGAAACCCGTGGAGTCCACCAATGAAGTCTTTGGCCCATTACGTTGCTAACTATTTAGCTATAGTGATATGGTGGTTTTGAAACTGCTACAGTCATGCAGAAGAAAGGTTAAAGTGGGCAATTTATCAAATCCATGAAAAACTAGGTTATTGAGTTTGTAATATATGTGGCTCTCCTTTCACATTTTTCATTCCTTCTATCTATCTAGGTAGAATTTATGGAGCTGTTTTTTTATTTGTTTCATCTGGAGCCACAATTTAGATCATTTAACTGAGCCAGTAATTGTGGAAAGGCAATACAAAGCAAAGAGAATGTTCCTTGCCATTTTCTTCTTGATGGCAGTACATTGATAAGTACATAGTGAGACCGTGGGAATGCATCAAGGAATGTTTCTCTCTCACCTCTCTGTATTGGGGCTGTCTTCATTAAACAAGATGATGTGCAGCACTGAGCATTTTTTTAATTGTTTCTCTGGCAGCCATGTCCTTTGTGGTCTGCGAAGTGGTCATGGATGGAAATGGTTTCTGCGCACAGCAGATAAGACATTGACAAATTGAACAGGAACATTAGTTGTAAGGGTCGTTTCAACTTATTTTTGTCCCTGTCTCTCTGCATATTTTGATTTTCCTGATGCCTATTCAGTTTTCAATACCCCCCCCCCATTTAAATTGAAAAACGACTTTAAACAAAAGTCAGCACAAAAATTCATTCTTTAAACTGCTCAGTCACACAGTCTTCAGTAAATTCCTACCCAGGAAAATTAAAAGCTCTCTACTAGACCTTGCAAGTACAAATCTACCCTCCTACCATCGACAGCAGCGATTTTCAAACTTTTTTCCTCAAGACCCAGTTGAAGAAAATTGTTGATGCTTGTGACCCAACTTCCTTATATCTTTTGACTAGAGTGAGGGCTATGGGGTAGGGCTGGGATGGGGTCCATGTGTGGAGAGAGGAGAGGGCTCCATCTGGGGGTGTAGGCTCTGGGGTGGGGTAGGATGAGGGTTTTGGAGTATAATAGGGGGTTCCAGGCTGGGGGGCAGGGCAGAGGGGTTCAGGGTGTGAGGAAGCTCTGGGCTGAGTTTGAGGGGGTGTAGGCCCCATCTAGGGCTGCAGGCTCTGGGGTGGGATGGAGGTGTTTGCAGTGTAGGAGGGAGCTTGGGTTTGGAGAGACTCAGGGCTGGGGAAGCGGGTTGGTGCTCAGGGTTTGGGCCTGGGCATTTCTCTGCCAGCTGCCAGGCAGCAGTGCAGCAGGGGGGCTAAGGCAGCTTCCTGCCTGTCCTGGCACCGCGGACGGTACTGCATCTGGAAGAGGCCAGCAGCCCGTCAGGTTCACAGGCAGAGGTGCACAAGTGGCTCTGTGTGCTGCTTTCGCCCATAGGCACCAGTCCCTGATGCCCAGGGTGGAGGCCGGGCAGGCAGCCCCGTCCAGCCCCGCCTAAGAGCTGAACCAGCTGCTGGCTGCTTCTGGGGCACAGCAGGGTCTGCAGGGCCAAGACGGGGAGGAAGCCTGCCTAGCACCCCTGCTGGTCACCCTACAGCCAGGCAACCCAGGGTATGTCTACACTGCAGAGTTTTTTCGGGAAAACGGCCGTTTTTCTGAAAAAAACTTCACTTACTGCAATTGCATTCTTTCAGGAAAAAAAATTGAAAAAACAGAGGGGTTTTTTGGACATCGGTAAACCTCTTTCTACAAGGAAGAAGCCTTTTTCCAAAAGAGCTCTTCCGAAAAAAGGCATGTGTGGATGGGGAAGAGGGAGTTCTTTCGAAAGAAGAGGAAAGAGGAAAAAGCACAGGCGCCCTCGTGGCCACTCCGTCCATAGTAATCACAGCTTACATGTGAGAAAGTGTCCATTCAGTGTGGATGCTATCTTTCGAAAAAGCAGATCGCTTTTTCGATGCGCTTTGCTGTGTAGACGCTCTCTTTCAGAAGAAGTTTTTTCGGAAAATCTCATCTGGAAAAGCTTCTTCTGAAAGAAACCTGCCGTCTAGATGTAGCCCCAGTGTCCGACGCTCCCCGCCCCACTACTGGGTCACGACGCTTAGTTTGAAAATCACTGATCTACAGCCTGCTTTGTCAGCTCGCATGTCTCCCCAAGAAAGACTTTGCATGATGGCAGGAAAGCTAAAAACCCAGGTTCATAGATTTTAATACCAGAGGGGATATTTATGGTCACCTGCTCTGACCTGCATAACACACGAATGAACCTTGAGCAATAATTTTTGCATCACATCTATAACCTCTGTTTGAGCTACAAAATATATGTTAGAAAGACATTCGGGTTCAATTTAAAGTCTTTAAGTGTTGGAGAATCCACCACATTCATGTCTGAGTTGTAATAATTGTTAATGACACCCAGTGTTTAAAAAATATGCCTTATTTCTCATAGACATGTGTCTATCTTGGGCCTGGCCTTCACTAGGAAATTAGGTCAATAGAATTAAAACACTCGGAGGGGGTGAAAAATCTGCACTACTACTGAGAGATGCACTTAAACTTCCCACCAACCTCACTGCTGCCTCTTGGGGAGAGGAAGTATTTCTGCTGAGAAAACCCCTTCCGTCCGCATAAGTAGTGTCTTCCCCGACGTGCTACAGTGGTGCAGCTGTGGCACTGTAGCAGTTTGTGTAGACAACCCTTGAACTTCCAGCCTCTGGATCTTATTTTAGCTTTACCTGCTAGAATAAAGAGCTGCCTACTCTCAGAAATCTCCTCCTAATGGAGTACTTTGAAATAGTAATCCAATCACCTCTTATCCTACTCTTGGGTAAGTGAAATAGATTGAGCTTCTTGCATCTCTTGCTCTAAGGCATGATTTCCGGACCTCAACTCATCCTGGTAGCTCTTTTCTACATCCTTTCCTCTTTGAAGTGTGGATCCAAGAACCAGATACAGTGTCCAGTAATAGTCTCATTAAAGACATGCACTGAAGTAATACTATCTCTCAACTGCTGTTTGATACTCCCCTGCATATGCATCCAAGGATAGAAATCACCCACTTAGTTACAGCATCAAGCTGGGAGCTTTGATCCTACATACACCTATAATTCAAGCCCCATGTTCTTTTCAGAGTCACTGCTTTCCAGGATACAGTCCCTCGAGTTATACGTGTGACTCAGACGTATGATGTTGCCTTTGTTTGTGTAAAAACACACGCTCAAATGAGCCAACCTTACTGAGCAATCCACAGCAGACAGTGTAATTGGCCTGTCCCTATGATTTACCAAACCATCAATTTTTGTGTCATCTACAGATTTTTTATTTTCTTCTAGATCACCGATAAAGACATTGGGTAGCATTGGGCCAGGAGTGCATCTCTGTGTGATCCATTTAGAGGTGTTCCCATGCAACAACAATTCTTCATTTGCAATGACATTTTCTGACATATTGCCTACTCCATTTCTGATCAATTTAATGTAGACAGCATTAATTGTGTATCGCACTCATTTTCTTGCTGATTGTCATTTCAGCAGTCAAATGTCTTACAGAATGTTAAGTACATTTTGTGAACAAAGTTGCTTTTATCAGCTGAATTTATTATCTCGTTTAAAAAAAGAAATGTTGACCTGTCTTAGGTCCCATAATATCATGTTGACTGGCATTAATTATGCTTATAGCTTGTAATTCTTTACCGCATGGATCCCATGTCATTCTTTCCATGCTTTTGCCCACTATTTTGATCACTATTAGGCTAACTTGCCTTTAATTTCCCAGGAGGTCCCTTGCCTCTGTCTAAATATTGGCACAACATTCACCCTTTAACAGTGGGGTCGACGGCCTTGCTGGCCTCTGGGCAAGACAGGGGGGCTGCTCTATGCCCCAGAAGGGGAGAGGCCTGTGCAGAATGGGCAGGGTTGGAGCTCGGCAGCCCTCAGCACCACCCCAAGGGAGCCATGCCCCTCCCTCCAGGCAGCCCTCAGTGCTGCTCGGAGCAGCTCTCCGACGGTGATTTAAAGGGCCTGGGGCTCCAGCCGCTGTTGTAGTAGCGGCGACAGCTGGGACCTGTGGGCCAGGCCCCAGGGCAGTTGCCCCTTCCTCCTTCAGGCGCATGCGTCTGACTCCCACCTGTCCGGCTGGCTGTTGTGGGGCTTCTGACAGGCGGCACTGCCGGCTGCCGCCATCAGCAGCCGCCTCCTCCCCGCAGCCTGCCTTGAGCTGCCCCGAGCTGGACCTGCCAGTAGGGGGCGGGGCAGAGCAATAAGCTTTGTTATCCAGCCTCTTACCACCCCGGGAATGGCTTCAGTATTCCTTTTCTTTACTCAGCCTCAGCGGTGCCGAGAATTCCCTGGCCAATTATTTTGATACTCTTGAGCACAAGCTGCCCAGTCCTGCAGGTTTAAAGAACGTTTTTCTCTATTGGAAACCGGGAGGGAGGTTTTTCAGGGACATCTAATAAAGCACCTTTAAACAACTCCCCATTATTTTACATTTTTATATTCAAACGAGGGGGCCCCCTGCGTGCTGCGCTCACCACCACCCCCATCTGTGGGGGTAGGCAGCACCGGTCTCTCACCCCAGCTGCCAGGGAGTGTCGAAGCCGCGTCAGTCCCAGCCTCTTGGCTCCATTCCTCCCGGCTGCCAGGGAGGGGAAAGCTGGGTGCTGTGCCACACCCGGCAGCTGGGGAGGATGTAGGGAAGGGAGACAGTAGGCAAGGACGCTGGGGAGGGCCTAGGCTGCACCAGACCTGGCCTCCCAGCCCCGGGGTCGGGAGGGCCAGGGGCCATGCCAGCCCTTGGCCTCTCAGCTCCTCCTGCCCCCACCGGCTGCAGCCAGCCCCTCCCTAGCCTCTCGGCTCCTCCCCTCCCAGGTCCCCCCATCTCCATCCCCAGTTGCAGCCAGTCCCAGTCTCCCCACCCTCCCTGGTTGCAGCCCTGGCCTGTCACCCCCCCACACACACATCTGCCTCTGGCCGCAGCCAACCCCGGCCTTCCTCTGCCTCCCCTCGGCCTCTCAGCCCCCCCAACCTCCTCCCTGGTCACAGCCAGCCCTGGTCTTCCCAGCCTCCTTCCCCAGCTGAAGCCAGCCCCAGCCTTCCCTCCACCTTTCGGTCTCCCCACCCCCATCCATGGTCGCAACTAGCCCCAGCTTCTCGGCCTCCCTCTGGCCGCCAGGGGAATTGAGGCTGAAGTGCTAGGCAGGTGGTAGCTGAGCTCTCCTGGCCCTGGCTCAAGGCAGCCGGAAGTGGCGGTTCCCTGCTGGGTACCAGAGCATCAGGGCCCCAAGTGCAGGGAGGAGCTGTTGCCACCTCCCCCGACCATCCTGCAGGGAGGCAGAATCTGCCCAGTTCAGGCAGCCAGGCAGCTTTGCTGGTCCCCGAACAGTGTCTGTGTGAGGGAGGCCGTGGGAGTGCAGATCCTTGGAGATGAGTGGCGCAATGACCTCACTCTCATCCCACAAGAAAAATTTTTGATATAGATAGATAGATAGATATTTCCTCTTCCTCCATTGGTCATCGTCATTTTCAACCTCCGGAAAATTAGCATTTTCAAAGCACCATGGATATGTCATTGCGCGAGACTATATTCTGATTGTCCGTAATAAACTAAATTTAGGTCATGATCATTTGCACCTAGACAACCTTCAATTCAGTGTTTAGAGACGGAATGAGTTCTACTACAAAATTACCGTGAGCTGGTTAAATAATGTTCTAACACAGGACATTTTGCAAAGTTGTTATAGAATTCCAAGGATATTTTACCTGTGGCTGTATGAGATTTCCAGCATACGTCCCTGACTGAAATCCACCATGATAACGCAACTTTCCAGTACATATTATAGACAGATGTTTATAGAGGTGCTCATCCTGGTCCCTGGTCTGACCCTGCGGGCTACAGCATGCCCCAACTGGTCCCCATCTTGTGATTTATCAGCCCATTTATCCATAAGCATTTAAAGTTCTGTCCTTCTAAATTGTCAGTTCCTCTAAAGCAGGCAAGTCAGGAGAAGCAAATTCAACAGGTGTGAGGCCCTTGTGGAAAATACGTACAGCTCTCATTTAAATCAAAGGGCCTGAATTCAGACACCTCCTCAGGTAACAGCTCTGTCTGTCATGGAGTAAGACACGCAAGGTATGGGCCGTGCAGGAATTTTTTTTTTAAGTCAAGTTTAATTAACCAAACCCTGGTTGGGCAAAACAGTAAAATTAATTGTTTGATGTGCTTGTCTTCCACCTGGCGTCTGCCGTGATTGACACTCTAGAAATACCTTTGATATGATCAAACCAGTAGGCAAGACAAGCAGGAATGCTGACCCCAGTGAGGGCACAGAAAGGCATGTGGAATGTTCTAACACAAGACATTTGGCACGGAAGGTAGGTTGGTGGGGTGGATTCTGGAGTGGCCTAGGGATAGGGTGTTTGTTTGGGGATCTGTGGGTGGTGGGTTTGAGTCCCACCCTATCCCCCAACCAACTAGACAGCTCACCTAGACACCTTCAAAAATGGGGCTAGCATTAGGAAGGCAGGATAGGGGAGGTGGAGTGGGCAAGGTCCTGGACTGGCTAGGGGGTAGGATATTCACCTGGGCACTAAAGATGATTAGGTTTGAGAATGGGAGCTTTGAGGGAGAGAGCAAACAAAGCTTAACCCTAAATAATGTCTTGGTGCTGCAATGCTTTTTAAAATATGGGAAGTTGCAGGGGAAGGGGACACACTGGCTGACAGGTACAGTCTGGTTGATTGTATGGGGTAGGAGAGAGCCGAGAAAGGTTTGGGCAGATTGAAAATGTGACTTAATTCATTTCAAGGCAAATCACCCTTTTTTACTCATGGAAAAATCATGTTCAGACTAGAGGTGGGTCTCCCTAGGTTGGATCCCTTGATGACTGATATTCTCTTTTTTTCTCTTTCCCATTTATCTTCTCCTTCCCTCATTAAGATCTTTTTCTCTACCACATTGTTTCTTTTTATCTCCCTCCCTTCTGCACTATATTCCACTTCTTTCCCACCCATCCTTTCTTTTCAAAGGCTACATCTACGCTGCACAGTTATTTCGCAATGAGCTATTCCGGAAGAATTATTCCGAAATAGTTTATTTTGAAATAGCACGTCTACACTGCAGGGAAGCCTCAAAATTAGTCCTAGGCAGGCTTCCCTAATGTAGACGTGCTACCTCGATTTAGAGCCCCAGGAGGAATAACTTAGAATGGCCCTGGTGAGGGACTGTTTCGAAATAGCAGCAGTGGAGCGTTTACACGGGCCTTATTTCTAAATAGCTATTTCGGAATAGGCGTTTTTCTTCATAGAATGAGGTTTACAGATTTCGGAATAAGCCGTCCGTTATTTCGAAATTCTTTTGAAATAACAGAATGGCCGTGTAGATGTTCACATAGTTATTTCCGAATAATGCCTGTTATTCCAAAATAACTTTGCTGTGTAGACACACCCCAAGCCACCTGCCTTTTTTTTTCATCTCACAGCCCCTTCTTTTTTTACTTTCTCCTCCAACCTCTGCTCTTCCTTCTAACCATATCTCTTTTTTCCAGACTCTCTTCTCTCCGCCGTCTTTAGGGGTGTCTCTTCATTCTTCTCCTTTCCAGGGCTCTGTCTCTCTCTGCCGATGTGTCCAACCTCACTGTCCCCTTCCTCAACTCCTCCACCATTGCTCTCTGCTCACAGTTTCCTTTCTGCTGCTGCCTCTCAGCTAGATCACTAATCAAATATGCCATTCTCAATCGAACTAACCCTTCATCCCAATCCCTTTGCCTTCACTCCATTTCGCTCATGTAGGTTCCCTTTGACAAGATGCTCACTTTAATATCTTGTGGTGTTGCCATTAAAATGATCTGAAGCTGAGGGCCACAAATCCCCAAGAGCCAAATTTTCCAAGTATGCAGTGGCATTCATCTTCATTACCCACATAGTCCCATAAAAGGATTATCACATTTGGAAGAACAGGGGTGATCAGCTTGAAATTTTTTCTGCCGAACATGCATTGCTCGGGTGGTGTGTGTGTTCAGGGGCAGGGAGGAAGGAAACACTTGGGTTTTGATTATACATATTTTAATGATTGAATATTTTATAATGACACAGATTGGTGTCAGTCTTCAAATTGGGGTTGACTGCTAGATCCATGCAGCGTGAATACTCCAGGTAACTGGGAAAGAGGAAAAGACAGCAAAAATACTCAAATTCCTCTTTTCCAGTCAGGAATAAGAATATTCTAGAGTGCAGCATCTAGTTTCCTGTAGTAATAACTTGTGCGAGGGAGGGGCTTGCAGCGTTTCCTGTAGCAAAATGCACAGTCACTCTGATTGGACATTTTAAAGTTCATTCAAGTCCAGGCCCCCTCCTCCTGGCAGGACTCATTTCTATTATTTCTGATAGGTGGGTGGTTGTCAAGTCTAGTCTTAAATATGGCCACTGACAGCATTTCAAAACTCCCCATATACGTTCCTTCTGCTAACAAGCTATTTGAAGAGTTGCATATATACCCACTGGGGCTCTTGTACATTTCAAAGGAGGAATGTGGAACTCCATGTACAGCCCAGGGCCAGCGGGAAGTCCCACTGACTCTGGGCTGCATGCAGGTGCCAGCTTTGAAATGTACAAGAGTCCCCAGCGGGGGTTTTGTGCATTCCAAAACAGAAGTGACAGCATGGAGACTGGGGTCAGTGGGGGACTCAAAGTCTCCTGCTGAGCTCGGGCTCCATGCTGCACTGCCACTTTGAAATCCCGGGCTCCGTGTGGCATTTCAGCAGAACCCGGGATCAGCTGGGGACTCTCCAGCTGATCCCAGGCTCCGCACAGCATTTCCCCAGAACCTGGGGTCAGCTGGGGATTCCCCAGCTGACCCCGGGTTCCTCGGAAATGCTGTGCAGAGCCCGGGATCAGCTGGGTCTCCAGCTGACCCCTGGCTCCATGCGGGGCTGCCGCTTTGAAACACCGTGGTGGCATTTCAAAGGGACAGCGCCGCATATAACCCAAGCTCAGCTGTGCAGTGCTGCTCCTTTGAAACATCCCTTTGGCGTTTCAAAGCGGCAGTGGCACACCAAGCTGACCCCAGCACAGCTGATCCCGATGCTGCCCCTTTGAAATGCCACTACGGTGTTTCAAAGCAGCAGCGCCACGTGGAGCCTGAGTATGGGCTCCGTGTGGTGCTGCCTTTTTGAAGTATCCCCTCTTCCCCCCCCCAACCCATTTGCTGCCTCTATCTGATAGAAGCAGCAAGAGGGGAGGAGTTGACGAGTTGACTAGTCGACTAGTCCTTAGCATCTCTCATCTGGAGGTGCCCCTCCACCCTCCTTCCCCACTGTGCCCCATAACTATCTTATGACCAGCTCGGCTTCTTCCCTTCTCTGCCCCCCAACCATCCCTAGCCCATCTCTGCCCCCCAGCAGTTCTGTGCCTAACTTGGCTCCTTTCCCTCTCTGCCCCCAGCCCAACCCTACCCCCCGGTGATCCTGTGCTCCTCTCACCGTGGCTCCTTTCTCCCAGCCATCCCTGCCTATATCTCCCCCTCCCCCACTCCTGCTATTTTCCCTTTCGAGCCTGGTTCCTCTGCTGGAGCCCGGGAGAATTTTCCTTTTCAAACCCATCTCTGACCATTAGTTTTACCTTGTGCATTTGAGCAGGAATCTCCGTATTTCACCACAGTAACCCAACTTATTTCTACAGGACACAAATAGAGTAGCTTTGCCATACGTGTGTACAATAGCCACTGGAGGTCATACTGGAAGTGCACACTGAGCTTTCTGTTATAGAGATGGTTTGGGTTCATGGCTTAGGAAGGAGTGGGGTCTGTGGGGACAGCTGTGACAAAGAGTCGCCTCTGGCTTCAGGACTAGTTTTGAGCGTCTCAGACTGGCATCTATTCATATCTATGCATTTTTGGCACTGCTAGCCAAATCGGAATTCTGCAAGGTACAAGCCACATGGGGGGAGGAATGGCTGCCTATGTCCAGATCCATGTCCTTTCACAAGAAAAACTTTCGCACCACATCCATGTGGGCACTTACCTACTTCCCCCGAAAGGCTCCTAGATGTAGCTCCATTGGATTTGACCTGAATTAGACCTGGGATTAATGTGATCCATAACGTCCCCAATAATCCAAGCTCTTTTGATAGCGTACAAAAGAGAGTTTCCTTCTATTTGCATTCAGTGTAACAGGTGTTTGTATAATACATGTGAGCACGTCTGCTCTGCCAATTACCACTGATCCTTGCATGCTCTTCAAGACTAGCACCCGAAATGGATTCTGCCTGTGTGCATTGTGTGGGTATTTATTTATTTATTATTTATTTATTTAAAATATTTTTACCCCGCCTCGCTATTTAAAATATTCTGGGTGGCTTACAAAATTTTTAACACGTTTTACCTTTACATTTTACATGTTTAAAAATTTAAACATGAAACTGCCACCATTCGTTAGTGGGACTTTGATAAACGACTGGTCCTCTTTATGTCATTAAGTTTCTGCCTTGGGAGCAGAATACTACAAAATGTCTACCCCCCATAAGGACTTTTGGGTATTGCTCTACTCTTTGGTTTTAATTTTGCTTTAAAGGGTTGAAAGAAGTTGTACAGAGAAACTCCTTGTTAATTTTTCTCTTATTTGGTGTTTCTGAGATGCATCAATATTCCAGTTATTTGCTCTGTCCATCACTTCAATATAGCAAAGGTTGCAACCAAAATAAATGTTTCCATGTCTTTTCTTTAGATAAAATTGAAGATGAATTAGAAATGACCACAGTGTGCTATCGGCCAGAAGGACTGGAACAGCTTGAAGCACAAACCAATTTCACAAAGAGGGAACTTCAAGTGCTTTACAGAGGATTTAAAAATGTAAGAACCAAAGCATTGTAATGAATTGGCTAGGCTGTGTGTGTCACCATCACCTCTGCATAGGATCCAAACTATTCATCTGTGTTCCATAGCTTTCTTCCCAGTAACAACGAACCAGGAGGATGTGAGTTCTAGCCTTGCCACAGTGAGATATGCATGAGAAAAGCTGTATAAACATTTGTCCTAGCATCCTAATCTGCATAAAACAGAGGTGAGATCTATTAGCGCAAATCACAGCTTTACAATATAAAGCCATAGCGGCCGGAATTGGAGCAGATCCCCAGAACCCTTCAGCCCACCAGATTAGTGGTCTCTTGGTCGTCCTACGTCATACCAAAATTCTACATGGCTGATGATGGTGTTAGCACATTACATGCATGAGTAGCTTGTTTCATAGTTGTAAGCATATCGGTAGAAGGTATTGCAGATGGTTATAAGCCATGGCTGGTAAACAGCCTTTTGGACTCCCTAACAAATATTCAATTATGGGTTAATACATCTGTTGTTCATTTATTAATTGTAAAAGGGACCTTTTCCTCCATAGTAAAGACAATTGTGCACTCTTCCCCATTCATGTTTGCTCTCCTTTCCTGACATACATGCCCACAAAGTCACATGCTTTCTCTGCACTTTCAATTCAGAATATAATCCGGTTCTTTTATGGTGAAGCCCATCAGATGTCTCTTCTAAACCAATACGTCCTTTATAATTTTACTCTGCACTGATCATATATTTTCATTAACATTTCTCAGCTCCCTTCACAGTGTTTTGCCATATATTTGCCCGATATAGGGAGTAAATGTCTTTTGCATATTTGTATTTCCCTCTGTTCTATCTGCACACGAGTACTTTTTACCTTCTTGGTATGTTGATTTGATGAGTTGGACTGAATTATTCGGGTCTTTTTTTCACTTAGTTGAGTTTTTAAAGAAAAAATTCTAACCTTTCATAAATTTCACATGCAGTGGATACACACGGGGCCAAATGCTGTGGTAACTTACCCCTGCCTGTTCTAATTGATTTAAGTGGAAAATCTGGTCCAACGTAAGTAATATCTCCGAGCCAGTCGGTCCCATGGAAATTCCTGTTCGCAAGCCCTGGCTGCTGGCCCATAGAAACTCTGTGGGACTGAGTCCATTCTCGTAGATCAGTTATATTCAAATCACAGTAGTCCAGGAGTTGAATTACTGATCAGCACTGCCCAAAGGAGCCACGGTAGTGTGAATTCTTTGTTTCGTATATTCATATTTAAACAGTGTGATGGGAATTATTTGGTATGTACATCTGTATTATTCTGATAGCAAAATAACTGACCAAGTATCATTATTTTATTAGCAACAATTGGTTAATTGGTTAATAACATAGAGAAAGTGTCCTGATTGGATAATAACTTGTGCTGGTTTAATTGTTTAAATCACACAGTGTTTTAATGTCATGTGTTTCAAAGAGCCACTTGCATCTCGTGAGCCTCAGTCTGAGTACCACTGTGTTCGATACTTGCTTCCAAAGGTAAGCCATAGAAGTCAAGTGCTATTGGAGTCAAAGTACCGAAAGCCAAACTTCGGCATCACTCCCACAGTGGGAGGTTGATGGGAGAAATGCTCCCATTGTCTTCCCCTGCTCCTTGAGACAGCAAAGAGTATTGATGCTAACGGGGGTGCCCTTGGCATTTGATTTAGCGGTCCTTTACTAGACCTGCTAAATCGAATGCCGGAAGATCGTCTGCAGCAGCGTTGATCTTCCCACAAGTCTAGATGGGGCCTGAGCAAGGGGCACATCCCCACAACTGTTGCCCTAAGAGAAGCATGTGCCCAAGACACTAATCTGAGCCACAGTTGCTCCATAGAGCAGAGAAGCCAGTTTCTGCAGCACTTGAAAGGATGCAGCTCGCTTCCCCCACTCCAACGGGACAGGCATGTGCAGGGTGTGATCAAAACAACACCAGCTTTTGCCCATTTGCATTCAGGGAACTATATTGAAGGTCAGGGAGAGGGATTGCACTGTACAATAAACCCAAGTTCTGAGAGATGAGATGTAAAGGAAACCCTCATTTCCCAGCTCCGCTGAGGAAACCAAGAAGAGAACCTCACCCTCAGTTCATCTGTAAGTTTTTTTCCCATTAAATGTTTGTTTGTTTGTACATTACAAAGCACTTTTTCTTGTATTGGCACAGCTGATCAGGATGATAAAGACCTCTGAGGTCCCTGAAATACCTTGTCATATTGGCTGGGAAATCTGTGTGCGTTCAGCTTCGCTGATTTTCATTGCCCCTCGGGGTGAGTGAGCGATTCGGTCACGTGCACTGCAAAATGGACAGGTACTGCAAATTTCAGCCCGGCAGCCCTCCCACTCCTCCTGATTCTTGGCCCCTGCCACTTCTAAATTCAGAGACGAATTGTGTGATTGTTTTGCAATATGGAGAAACTACCACACCTGAGTAACAAGTTCATTTTATCAGTGATTTAGAGCATTTTCTATGTTTAGCATTATGGAAGGTTCTGGTGTTCATTCACATCATTACCAGGATTTTGTTGTGTGACAAATTGTTAGGACAACGCAATCGTAATGGTGTGCTTTTCTCCTGCGAGGCACTCAGTGCTTAAAGTATTAATATGCTGTGTTTCAGTCAAAATGAAAGGGTGGCTTTAGCGTTTGGCAATAACTCGTCATTGTGAAGGGATGGGTAATTATACACAGCAGGCACCTTGACTCAGCTGATCCCCTCTTTCCTACAGCTATCAGCCGTTTGGTTTTTGTGATGGTGTTACAGTGCCATCTGGAGATTCAAATCCCCGGTGGATATATGGTCACGTTGCATACTTGGCTTGTGCTTATTCTCTTTTCATGGGTGATTGTAGCGGTCCCGCTTTGTTTCCGTGATTCGCCTCGATGTAATGATGGCAGGCGTGACAGAAGTGCACATAATGGGCCAGATTATTTACAACATCCAGTTTCAACTGGGTGAAATAAATGGGAGTGGAGAACTATCAAGTCAGTTGCGACCTTCATTGATACCTTCTTGGTCCTGAGTCCACATTAGAGCAACCTGGAGGCTGCTCTAACCTGAGCCAATTGATTACTGCCACCTGCACCAAGTTTCCCATCTGACTCAAGACACGCCAACTCAAAGCAGCACCAGCCCCTGGCAGAACAAGAGATAAACCACCTTCAGACACACCTCCACCTGTATGATGATCCACTTCCCACACAACACACCTTTCGAGGTCCAGGAGTCCTCCCCATGCAATTGCAACATTCGATGGGCCTCATCCACTCCCCTAAATGCCCCAATAACAATTTTGTGGGTGAAGGCAGCAAATCCCTACGTTCTCGCGTGAACTTACATGGAAAAATGATAAAAATCCTAAATGCCATGTCACCGTGGGGGGGACATGTTTCACAAAACGATCACTCTCTATGCGATACCAGGCCGCATCCTGAAAGGAACCCTGCTCGACACTGTCGAAAACACAAGTCTGGGAGCTTAAATTCATAACTGTGTGAGGTACTAAAAGCATGGATTGAATAGAGATACCAGATTGCCCTTCCTCCCTGCTTTCTTTGCTCTTTATCCTTTCTCCCTTATGATGGAGAAGTGCTACCCGGCCGCTTCACTTTGAATGGTCCCTTGAAATGTGTTAACTCTTTGTTCTGAATAACCCATTCCACCTTGTATTTAGCGGTGATCACAGGTGCTGGCTCCATAGGTGCTCCGGGTGTGGAGCACCCCTAGGGAAAAATGAGCACCCATTGGCAGCCAAGCTCCTTCTTAACCCCCTCACTACCCTCTGTGTCTCTCTCCTGCTCCATGTACCACCCCCTCCCCCACTCTCCCAGCACTTTCAGAGTGGCACATGGAGTTCAGTAAGCTCCAGGGGGCAGGGGGGTCGAGGAGCTGAGGAAGATCAGAGACAGGGCTTGAAAATGGGGTGGAATGGGGGCAGGGTAGGGTCAGAGCAGGGGTCAAGCACTCCCAGCTAGAGGAAAATTTAGCGCCTATGGCTGACACACTCTGGATATGTCTACACTGGCTGACTTGCACTTGCAGAGCGTGGGGTAAAAGGCTACTTAACTGCAGTGTAGACTTCCAAGCTCAGGCTGGAGCCTGGGCCCTCGGACCCGGGAAACAAAAATACTGAACAGTATTGAAACAAAAATACTGAACCCCCCCCCCAAAAAAAGAACACGGCAAAAAAATTCTGTTGAAGGGGAAAAAAAGGGGGGGGGAGACCAAAGTTGTTGAGCCAAAAAAAAAGGACTACCTTTAAGTGCAGGGATAGGAACAGGGGAGCAGTTGAGCACTAAGACCCAGGGGAAGCATTGCTTCCCCTAGGTCTTTTGGCTGGCATGGCAGCCTTGGGGAACCAGGTAAGCAGGGGTTGGGGGGCTGGGGGTATTGGGGGCCGAGGAGGGTTCGTGGGGGGAGGCCTGTCACTGAGTGTTTGTAGGGTTGCCAGGTGCCCAGCATTTTCGCCTCCTGGCCGGGAAAAAATTCAGAAAATACTGGACATTTTAGGTGTCTGGTATTCTCTGAATTTTTTTTATCAGACAGGAGCCAATAATACCGGACTGTCCGGGTGAATACTGGACACCTGGAAACCCTAGGTATAAACTAGGGGCAAGATTAAACTGTAGGCCACTGGCCTGACTCCAGTTGTGTTGCATTTACTCCTGAGTTTGTGACTGGAGCCAGCAGCCTACATAAAAAGCAAGGTAGGACTCCAGTTAGTAGGCTGTCCCCTAAGGGAAACAAGGCCCTTCAGAAATGCTTTTGAAGTTGTATTTCTTTTAGGATTGATTGTATGCATCTAAAATGGCTGGGCCTTTTCATTTGCAGATTGTTACGGAAACCAGTTGTTAACTCCAGGAAACAATTTTTTAATGCTAAATAGCCCACAAATAAAATTACAGACCCATCATTCATGAAGCCAGCCCAATTCCCAATCATTCTTGTCTTTCGTTCGGTGTGAATGTCACTACAGTTGTCATGGTGATGGTAAATAGATCTGATGTGAAGTCACAGCAATGCTTTACTGTCAGCTGAAAATTAACGTCTTCAAAGACTGAAATGAAGCGCCATATGAAAGTCTGATGTTCCCACAGAATATAATCCCGTCAATAATCCCTGGAAGTGAAATCAAAGGCAGGAAAATCTGAGATCTTACAAATTCTCACCTAAATTCCAAAGCTGCATTGAAAAATTCAATGCCAATAGAACTCCAAACAATCATTACCCCAGATTAGATAACCATTAAGTGTCCTCCGCTTCAAGTGTGCATTTCTTAGTGCTCCTGGTATGTACCTAGTTACAGTGCACACTTACTTTTGAACACTGCTAGGGTTATTTTATTTTATTTTTATCCACTCCACACACTTGCCAGTTAGCATTCGACATCACTTGACAGCCCTTGAAAGTAATTGGTAAAGTTAAATTCTTATTCAAGCAGCAAAAAGAGTAGCAACTCTTTCAGTAGTTCTCTTTATGTTCTCTTTAGGAATTTATCATTTTAGAAGCAGTAAAAGATGCTGGACTTACACACTCTGCCCTGTGGTATTGCTTATTTTAATGGGCTTCTGCAAAATATGCATTTGGTTCCAGCACCTTAAAGAAAAGCAACTAGAGATTAATTCTCTCATTCCTCCCTGGATTCAGGCACATTGGGAAGTGTATGAGAAGTGGGTGCATAAACAAGAAGCAATGTTCAGCTAAAAGTTAATCCATTGCCATTCAAATCAAGAGTAACATTCCCATTGTCTTAAATAGTACTGCATTTGGCCCTGCAAATAATACTGTAACACCTTACTAGACTGAAAAGGTTTGTGCGTTAAATATTGCTAAGAAATTATCCAAATGATCAAATAGTCAAAATGCATAATCTCTGGAGGGCCTTTGAACCAGACACAGGACCACGGCTGATGGCGACACACCAGGCATTGGGCAGAGAAACTCCCAAATCTGGCTCAATCCTGCAAATCTGTGAATCTCTTGGGCTGCCTTCCTC
The DNA here is from genome assembly GCA_032595735.1 of Pelochelys cantorii. Taxonomy (NCBI): domain Eukaryota; kingdom Metazoa; phylum Chordata; order Testudines; family Trionychidae; genus Pelochelys; species Pelochelys cantorii. Next base: position 37,776,563 of record CM064340.1, read on the forward strand.
TTTGTGTCAGTGCAGAGCCGAAGAGCACAGAGTGTAGGAGTGGTTTTGTCTGTACTGAAGAAGAACAGAATGAGTGACAGAAGGAAGGCCAGCTCTCTGTGAGATTGACATTCCACACAAAGTCAACCATTTCATGCTCAGGTCACCCAAGCTGGCACTGACAGCACATACAGAACGCCTCTCTGCACCTCAAGTCTATGTGGGTCCAAGTTTCTGACCCATATAGCAATACCTGTCGTACCCAGGTTTGATAGATGCTGTGCTTTGTCTCAGTGCAAAGACATTTTTGCATCCATAAGTGAGATGGTCATGCAGGGGGTGTTAAGACCTGTTTGTCGAAAAGCATCTAGTTTGCTGTGGCCGTTTGAGCTCTGCTTGCAGCGTAAGTAGATGAACTCCTCAGGGCTCTGTGTGGTACTCAACCCCACATGCAGTAGGGCTTCTGGGTGGCCCAGCTCCAAGATCCTACAGCTGGGTCTTCTGCCATGAGCTATTCAATCCCATAAGGGAGGCGGTAGCTTGCAGACCTTGGAAGGTGGGTCCAATGTTCTGACTTCTCCACAAGCAAAGCAGCATCACTGGCATAGTCTTGGTCAGTGAATGATGCTGGACCAACCTGGATTCTGAAGCATGGTGTGGCAAGTTTTAATATCCAGTTGATCGTCAACAGACTAGCACGGGTATGAGAACATACCCGTGCGACACAGCACAGATTCTGTAGAAATGCAGCAACAACCATGAACTCCTATGTACTCTCAGGCGGTACTCGTGTGAATATCATGCACTGGATTTAGCGGACTATCTGGAACACCAATTCCTTTTGGTGTGAACCAAAATGCTGAAATCATTCTTGAGTAGGGAAATTGCTGCTGCCTACCGTGGAATTTAAAGTGAGCATGGGCAGACCCGCTTTGTTTCATATCTTCTCAGTCAACTTGATGAAGTCATGCGGAAGCACTAATGAGGACTCTTGAGCATTATTTGGCACTCATAAAACAAAATTGTGATCAATTAAGTGCAAATGAACTGGAACGAGCATATGCATCTGAAAGCAGTCCAGTTACAGGCGGCTGAGAAAAGCAGTTGCCTTTCTGAAGCGCTCCTCAAGGTTTGATTCAAAGCCTCGCACTGCTTCCAGATGGAGTGTCAGAAGCAAAAATAATCATGTGGAAATTCAGAAAAGTCTCATCAGGCACGCGGGCCCGACTTGCTGTCACAGCGGGAGCCGCTTCAGAAAGAAGTGTTGACACAGTAAACACCCACAGCCGCGGTTTGTAGTTATGGATTGGTCTTTTCAGTCTCTCACATCAGCACTTTGATCACAAACGGGGGCTAGTGGCGGGAGGGTGCTTTTATCAAGCCAGGATTGTTAATTTATCATGGAAAAGGAAGAGGTTAGAGGAGGCTGTTCCTAGAAGTATTTACAGTTCTAAAAGATACGGGGACAAATGATCAAAAATTACATTTTTGAGCTGTCTTGAAACTATATTTGTTTAAGGAGATGCTGGATGAAAATAATGGCAGGCACATTTTTGAACAAAAAAAGGAAATAAAACCCTTCACACAATGTATCCTGTACTCAGTGCTGTTGGATACATGGTAAAGTGGTTGAAGTTGAGAGAGTGGTTAATTTAATGATCAGTATGTTTGAAGATTCATTTATTGCCTTCAGTAAAGGAAGTTAGCTGCTTAATTTAATGATCAGTATGTTTGAAGATTCATTTATTGCCTTCAGTAAAGGAAGTTAGCTGCTTCAGGGCATACATTTATGATTTTAGGGGTCAGGAAGGAATTTATCTCCCTGCAGTTATTGGTGGAAACTAGGTTTAACTGATGAGATTCTATGCTGCTATATTCCACTGAAACCTACAAACATGAACTTTTAGAAAAATATGGTAGCCTTATGTTATCCTATCCCATTTTACTAATGATCATGGTATTCTACAGGAACAATCCAAAATTATAATCTAATAATGCCCTGTAGTCTTTGTAGCTGGCTGTGTATTTTAATTAGGGAAAAACACATTGTCATCAGTGCTGCTGTTCTGTATTATGTGTTGATGTATTCCACCATTAATGGACACTGCAAATCTGTCTATAGATTTTAGAAATGTGTGTGCATCTGTCTGTCAGGCAATGAGTCCATTTGTTCAAGAACTCCTCCTAAATGGGAAGAGGGCTGGCAAATATTTAGGCCACTACAAATGGCTTCTAGAGCTTTGAAATGACACAAAAATGGGAGAAAGAAACATAAAACAACCCACTTCAAAAGAACTCATAAGTGGTTGTTTTATTAGGAGCTTCTCTTAGCATTTAGAAGATGCTGGTCTAACTGGGAAGTCTGCCATACCGTTGCTATATTTAGCAATCCTCATTCAGTCTCTGCCAACAGGAGAAAACAAGGCCCCAATCCTGCTGCCACTGAAGTGACATGCAAGATGGGCTTTTACTCTTTGCTCGAAGCCTAGTTCTCTAAGGTGCCAAACGCTCCTGTTCAGGGCATTCGGCACCAGGAATGTTAAAAATTGTTTAACCACGTTACCGCTGAAAATTCTTAGTGGTTACACAGTCACATGCACTAAGCTCAGTTTTATACTGAAGAGCCCACAGCAAAGCCTCAGGAGCGGGGCTGCCATCCCCTGCTGGCCTGGCTCCCCGGCCGGCGGCTTCATTGCCCTGCCAAAGTGAAACTGCCTCCCTGAGAGCTGACTGAGTTTAATCAATACCATTAACCGATATACATCAGCTTATCGGTTACACAGTTAATAGGTTAACCTCTAACAGCCTTATTCAGCACCTGAAACAATGAGATCTCATGCTGAGTTTGAGAGCTGAGTTTTGTGGCCCTTGAGGTAGAGGACAGAGAGAGGACAAGTCAGGACATGCAGACACAGGTAAACATGAATTCGGGGCATTGAAAGCCTGGTTTCTTTTTCATTTCATTGAATCTGTCGTAAATTACTGACATTCAGATAGTGGGTGGGCCAGTTTTAGATTTCTCTATGAAAGGAGGAAGATGGTCTGAGACTGGGATCTTGTTACACTAATTTCGATAGATGAGAAATATGAACTTGCATGTGATTTATATCTCTCCATTGACACACTTCAATACAAATCTCCTCCTTTCTCCCCTTTGATATCTACAGGGTAAGGGGATTTGAGCTGATAAATTCAGTCCACTTTTTCTGATGCCCTTTTTCGTTGGTTTATACATGCACATTGTCAGCAGGTGGTGTCAGCAAATGAGAACTTTTAAAATTCTTCCTTTCGTGCATTTTCTTTTCTTCATATTTGGTGCATTGAGCAGGAATGTGATGTCAAAGAATTTGCTGTTCTTAAAAGATAGCTAATGAACTCAAAGATAAGTAAATCATGGACATGAATATCCCATCCGGCATTTTGTGGTTCCAATTAAAATGGATCTGATCCCAGATCTCTAAATATTATCCAATCCTAATTAGGCACTCTGTGATGCTACTAGGGAATGTATCTGGCTGTCTTTGAGTGTTAACCTTTCCAGATGAATTGATGCATTTATAAATGAGTAATGTCTTTCCTTTGGAGTGAAAGATAAGTGTAGGATGAAAACACAATGGATTTTTTTCCATTTTGTGGAACCCAGCCAAGCTATGTCCAGAGACGAGCTGGACTAAACATTTTGGGGGAGGGGCTATGAAACAACTTTCTTAACTCCAAACTTAACGTTGGCTTGGCTAAGATATAAACTCTCCTGCCAGCTGCCTAGAACCCTGCTGCTGTTCTTTATAGTCTTGGTGATTGGTTTATTTCCCAGTCTGTCATCATGCAACAAAGGATTAAACTGTTTTAACTGAAAATTGACCTGGCATTTCTAGCATCTCCAAATCAGGGGAGAAGCCTTGAACTTTGCAGGGTCTGCAGTCTGGCTCTGGTTTTAATCAAAAACAGGTGTGAGCCTTCACAGACTACAGTGGTGGGGTTGGATGTGCAAGGAATTCAGAAAAGGGCCCTTTATTAGGACAGTAGCCACGTGGGATGGTGGCACCATAGCCCTAGATCACCCACTCATGGCCACCTTCTGAACGAATTAAGCTCAGCCTCAGTTCTGCATCTGTAAAATGGGGGTTAGTATTTCATTTCCTTTCTCTCGCCCTTTATCTTGTCTGTGTAGGCTGAAAATTTTTTCCCTGATGTGTGCTGGCAATGTATTCACAGCCCCTGCATGATCTTAGTGGTCATAGCCTCTCGGTATGACTACAATGAAAACAAGGAATTCTCTGGAAAGAGACCTCGAAGTGGAAAGATCGAGTGTGAGTTGCACTGTAAACAAAGTGGAGTTTCACTGTTGTCGAGAGGATGAATGTGAGATCTGGCCATAAATGGTTCATAACTTCATGATGGATACTTTACCGTCATTCGATATGAAGTCCTCACTATCGGTGTTGTATTCATCCTTACAACACTCTTATGGCTGGCTACTTCGGGAATCAGCTCTTCAGCCTCAGAGTGCCCTCTGCTGGCTGGTATCTCACCCTCACTTACCTGTCCTCTGAACTACTGAAGGCCTATACCTATCAGAGGCTACGTCTAGACTGCAAGCCTCTTTCAAAAGAGGCTTTTTCGAAAGATACTTTAGAAAAAGCCTCTTTCGAAAAAGAGCGTCTAGACTACAACCAGTACTTTCGAAAAAGCGAGCTGCTTTTTTGAAAGAGAGCACTTTTGAAAAAAGGCATTATTCCTCATAAAACGAGGTTTTCCATGGTCAAAAAAACTGCCGCCTTCTTTCGATTTACTTTCGAAAGAACGCGGCAGCAGTCTAGATGCAGGGGAAGTTTTTTGAAAAAAGGCCACTTTTTTAAAAAAAACCTGTAGTCTAGACATCATAGAACTGGAAGGGATCTTGAGAGGTCATTGAGTCCAGTCCCCTGCCCTCACAGCAGGACCAAGTGCCATCCCTGACAGATTTGCCCCAGCTCCCTAAATGGCCCCCTGAAGCATTGAACTCACAACTCTGGGTTTAGCAGGGTAATGCTCAAACCACTGAGCTATCGCTTTCCCTGCATACTGCCCTATAGCAACGCCCTTGCACTCTGGGGTCCTCCCCTCCTCGGGAACCCCAGCTCCCCTGTGCCCACCTTGCCTCCGAGACCCACTGCCAGTCATCACCCTCAGGGGCAAACTGCAGTCTGAAATGGCCACTCAGCATTGGCAAGGGGGTGTGAACCTGCTGCCATCTTCTGCCCTGGCTGCCTCCCTGCAGCCCTAGTACCTCAGGCCTTTTCTCATGCTCTGCAACCTGGGAGTGAGGTCTGGCCAGAGCTCCCCAGCTCCGCCTGCCTTCCCCCAGCCCTGCTCTGTCTCAGGAAGCCCCCAGCTTCCCTGGCAGCCACTGGAGTCAGCGTGTGCTTTCCTCCACTCCAGAAGCCCTTATTTATACTCCCCCAGCTGGGCCTTAATTGGCTGCTACCTGCCACCGCTGTGGGTTCCACACCCTCAGCCCTCTCCCAGGGCTGGGTTTAACCCTTGTTAGGCCAGTGTGGGGCAATAGCCCCATCCCAGAAGTAAAGAAGCACTAAACCCACTGGGGAGCTGAGGCCAAGAGCTTGAATGGGCTTGCCCAGGGAAGCCTCTGGCAGAGCAGGGCCTTGAATCTAAGTTATTATAATATGTGATTTGTAATTATTGTTTCTGCTTTGCTCTGAATTTGATAAACACTTGCCAACATCAGCCTTTCGGTTACTTAGAAGTTGGTACAGCATGTGGACATCAATTTCTTCTACACAATTTGATTCAGTTCCCATCTTCAGATATATGTGTGAGGTGTTCACAAAAGCCCAGTTGTCTGTTGACTTCCCTATGGTTGTACGTCACACTCAGGTCGGCACAGAATGTGAACCTCGGAGATTTGTGTGTGTCCAAAGGTGGAACTGGGCTGTTACTATGAGATGTGGCAACAGTTTGCTTTAGCTTTTACTTAACCCAAAAATGTTACCCTCTGCCTCATGAAGCCAGGTTAACACCACAGACAGTTGCATAGTTGACATCCAGTATTTTCAGATGAGCCATTTCAAAATTGGTTGAGCTGCCAGAATTGTGGGATGAAATATGAATCAGGACACATCTGAAATATCGAGGAACTCTGGATTACTAAACCCTGGTGAAAATGCTGTTGGATCTCACAGCAGTACTTACGCAGTTATTTAACTGGCTAAAAAATATGATACATTTCACTTCAAAATGCAAAGAATTGCGAACTGTATTGTGTGTTAACACAAAAAGTGTTTTATGTGAGTCCCAGCACATTTTATTGGGCCAGAAGCTGCATGAGCTTTTTTTAAACAAACTTTTTTAAAAGGTCAGACTCTAATGGCTGGCAGTAAGCTTTGAAGTTCAACATCTATTATGATGAAAGGGGAAGATTTTTCTGTCTTTCTGCAGAGAAAGCAGAATGGCAGTGCATTGACTTAAAGGAGACCGAGGTAGGAGTGAAAGGTGTCTTCACAACCCAAAACACTAGAAACGTTCCTCTTATTTTCTGCATTCATTTTCTTTAATAGGGCACCCAAAAAACTCTGCAGCTTATAACTTCTCTCAAAACTCAGTCCAGGTTTACAAATCTGTATTCAGTTTGAGTATGCATCCAATCCCTGAATCTAGAAACCCCTGCGTGTTTTCAGGTTTCATTCCTAAAGTTTGCATTGCCAAAATCCAAGCCAGCGATACTGGAGTGTAAACATAATCTTATCTCGGACATAGATCAGACAAGTGGTTTATTGGGTAAGTAGGGCAAATAATGCTTTCTGCAATTCAGTTGTTGTCTAACCTAGGAAACACCATAAATGTGTCGTGTAGGTCAGACCACAGAGCACTGTGACCCATAGTAGAAAACAACCCAAAGCAGAAGATGGAGGAGTTGTGACCTGAATGCAGACCAGAGGTCAGAACCACATTTATTTTCATTGTACCTCTGGAATATGGATTTAACCCCATTCCCTCAGAAGTCAACGGAAAATTCTCAATTAAGTAGCTCTGAGTGAATGTTACTTAACCTTTCGGGGCCTATAGTACTTACTATTTATAAGGCTTAACAGTACTTACTATCAACCCCATATGAGGCCAATATCTCTTACCACCAGGGTTCCATTGAAGGTTCAAGAATTCATGTTGCTGTAGGGCGATGAAAAGTCTGAAATATGGCATGAATATTAATCTTGTTTTTTTATTATATGAAGGATTTATGTGGCAAAAGGTATGAGTCAACTTTCCAAGTTGTGCTAAAAAATGGGGCTTGAATGATGGGGGACTTTTTGTTTGTTTCCCTATAAGTTGTGAGCCCGAGCTTATCGTAGCTAAAGATTTCTAGTCTTAAGTCTGTTAATTTCTTCAGCTGCTCAAACCATGCATACAGAATGTTTAAACCATGCATACAGAATGCTTCGGACACAGGAATGTAATTGTTCTTTGGGCATGCAGTATTTTGCAAATGAATCCTTACTGGGTTTTTTCTTGGTTTTCCAACAGGAATGTCCTAGTGGGGTTGTTAATGAAGAGACCTTCAAACAGATCTATGCACAGTTTTTTCCGCACGGAGGTGAGCAGAGTACATTTGTTTCTATCAGACAGATTGACGCATGTCTCAACATTCTTAATCGCCAGCTGGCAGCAAAACTCTTTCAGCTAGAGCCTGTTATAACTTTGATTTGTTTTTGAAGTTTTACTGACTTTTTAAATATAAAAATACAAATGAATAAGAAAATAAATATAGGACTCCTAGAATACCTGTTGCATGGAAAAATAGGTAAGCCTGCACTAAAGATCATTGAGGGGTCAACTCACTTTTTTAAAAATAAAGAGTGGTACAGAGGGGTAGCCGTGTTAGTCTGTACTTAAAAAAAAACTTAAAAAACAACAATGGTCCTACAGCACCTTAGAGACTAGATAGATAGATAGATGACAATCATCAGAAGAAGTTATTTGTCATCTGAAGAAGTGGATTCTGCCCATGAAAGCTCATGATACTATCTCTCTGTCTCTATCTATTATTTGTTAGTCTCTATGGGTATGTCTACACTACAAAGTTAATTCAAACTAACAGCCGTTAGTTCGAATTAACTTTCATAGCGTCTATACATACAAACCGCTAGTTCGAACTTAATTCGAACTAGCAGAGCGCTTAATTCGAACTCGGTAAAACTCATTCTACGAGGACTAACGCCTAGTTCGAATTAAGTAGTTGGAATTAAGGGCTGTGTAGCCACTCAATTAGAACTAGTTGGAGGCTAGCCCTTCCCAGCTTGCCCTGGTGGCCACTCTGGGCCAAACCAGGGAAACTTTTCTGCTCCCCTCCTGGCCCCGGAGCCCTTAAAGGGGCACAGTCTGGATACAGTGCTCATGCCAGTTGCAAGCCTGCCAGCACCCAGCCAGCAGACCCTGCACCTGGCATGGCATGAGCCAGCCACCGGCCGCCACCCAGCCCTCCGCCTCTTCCCAGGACCAGGCTGGCGGCTCCCAGGAGCCTGCCCAGGGCTGCAGGAGGCGGGAGCCCACCTGGTCTAGTGCAGAGATGGTGGACCTCATCGAGGTTTGGGGGGAGGCCTCCAACGTCCACGACCGCCGCACTAGGCACAGGAATGTGGCCATCTAGGGCAGGATAGCTGCCAGCCTGGCCACCAAAGGCCACATGCGAACCCAGGACCAGGTTTGCATGAAAATCAAGTTGGTCCAGTGAGACCCCCGACCCTGAGCCCTGAGCTTAGAACATAAGAACGGCCATACTGGGTCAGACCAAAGGTCCATCTAGCCCAGTAGCCTGTCTGCCGACAGCGGCCAACACCAGGTACCCCGGAAGGGGATGGACCGAAGACAATGACCAAGCAATTTGTTTCATGCCATCCATCTCCAGCCTTCCACAAACAGAGGCCAGGGACACTGTTCCTACCCCCTGGCAAATAGCACTCCATGGAGTCAACCTCCATGAATTTATCTAACTTCTCTTTAAACTCTGTTATAGTTCTAGCCTTCACAGCCTCCTGTGGCAAGGAGTTCCACAGGTTGACTATGTGCTGTGTGAAGAAGAACTTTCGCTTATTAGTTTTAAACCTGCTGTCCATTCATTTCATTTGGTGTCCTCTAGTCCTTCTATTATGGGAACTAATGAAGAACTTTTCTTTCTTCACCCTCCCCACACCACTCATGCTTTTATAGACCTCTATCATATCCCCCCTCAGTCTCCTCTTTTCTAAGCTGAAAAGTCCCAGTCTCTTTAGCCTCTCTTCATATGGGACCTGTTCCAAACCCCTAATCATTGTAGTTGCCCTTTTCTGAACCCTTTCCAAGGCCAAAATATCTTTTTTGAGGTGAGACCACATCTGTACACAGTACTGAAGATACCGCGTACCGTAGTTTTATACTTCCCCTCCTCCTTCTTCCCCTGGCTTCCCCCTTCCAGCTCCCTCCTCCCAGGTTTCCCCCTCCCCTCTGCCACCCTCTCTCTTCCCCTCTCCCACCTCCTTTTCCCAGTCTCCCCAGAGGTTAATCCCCCCCCCCCAGTTTTGTTAAATAAAGAGAGTTTCTATTTTTGAACACGTGTCCTTTATTTTTTACATCAGGAAGGGGGGCTAGGGAAGGGTAAGTGGAAGGAGGTGAGGGAGGAATGGGGCACGAGCCCCCGATGGGGAGGACTAGGGTGGCTCTGCGGGCTCCTCGGGGTGGAAGCTCTCCTGCAGGCCCTCCTGGATCCTGACAGCCCCCCGACTGACACCCCCGGATGGCAGCCTGCGGCAAGTGCAGCCGGGCTGATGGCCGAGTGCTGTGATGTGCCGAGTGCGGGCACTCAGGGCACTCCAAGACAGGACTGCTTTGCTGTCCCTCATCGAGGTAGACAAGCAAGTGGGGAACCCCGAGAACTGTCTGTCCGGGGTGGGGGTTGGGTCACTTTAAGCACAGCCCTCGGCTAGCCTGAGGCAGCAGCTCCACGCTCTAAGTCCTAACCTGATGCCCTGCCGGCACTGGTTCCGGCCAGCCTTAACTTCGTTTCAGGGTCCACTCAATGTGGACATGCTAGTTCGAATTAGCAAAACGCTAATTCGAATTAGTTTTTAGGTCTAGATGCACTAATTCGAATTAGCTTAGTTCAAATTAACTAACTAAGTTAGTTCGAATTAGTGCTGTCGTGTCGACATACCCTTTGGTGCTACAGGACCATTGTTGTTTTTTAAGTTTTTTTAGTGGTACAGTGGTTAGGGCATTTGACTGAAAGTCAGAAAACCTGGGTTTCATCACTGCTCTGACTCCCAGTTGCTGTGTCACCTAGGATGATCAGGTGTCCCATTTTTAACTGGAACACCCAGTCGAAAAGGGAACCTCGTGGCTCTGGTCAACACCGCCAAGCGGGCCATTAAAAGTCTCATCAGTGGTGCTGCAGTGATGTGGGAGGGTATTCCCTACCTGTCCTGCCCTGTGAACTGTCTCTGCTCTCCCATCGGCTGGTTTCTCTATTATGATTTTAATTGATTGCCCATTGCCTTGCTATATAGTGCTCTACTAGAGTTATGCTTTTGCACACTTCAGTAATACAGCATTAGAATTAAATTTGTGATCTGACATTGTCTGTATTTTTCCTGTCACTTAATTTTCAGAGTGTGTGTGTCATTTTACAATCCCAAGTGGTTTGATGTTTCAGATTTCTTATTCTTTACATCTTTTTACATAGGAAATTGTGCATCCTGGGTGTAATAAAACTTCTTTAAATTATAAACATTTTGCATTTGTGTGACTTCATTATCACAGCTGTTCTCTGTGTTACTAAACACTAAAAGCTTTTGTTATTCTCAAGCCTTCATGTATGCTGTTTGCCATCTATCAAACAGTACAAGTGGCCTAGTATTTCTTGATGAATGTTATATGTCACTGAAACAAAACTCATCAGTTTAACATTGTGTAATAAGATCTTTTCCTAAGGGAGCTTTACTGATCATTCCTTTTGTTTTCTTATGGAGGTATTTACTTGTACAACTTTTAGCTTAAAGATGCAGCAGCCAGTTGTGTATTGCACTCTTAGTTGGTTTACTCATTTGAATGGTAGTAACTGAGTCTTGCTTTAAAAATTGTAATCATTCCAAATGATTTCGTCACCCAAAGGTGGGCTGTAGGAATTCTGGAAGGAGATACAAATCATCTCTCAAAGTAGAGCACAAGCACATGAAGGTCATAATGGCATACATCAGATTCATTTTTCTTCATATTGTTGTGGTTTCTGGTATTAAAAGCTGTACCCCATCTGGCCTTAGACGCTGTTCTTGCTTTATATGTAAAGACTTCTAAACCCAACTATAGCAAATTTTAAGGTTCAAAAGGATGATAAAATATTTCTGTTGGTTGTTCTGTAACAGGTGAATCTACAATGCACATATCTGTGATGCTTCTGTGGTGCTCCACTGTTTTAGAAAAATAGATCATAGCCTTTTCACCAGCTTCTTCTGCCTGGACAGTCTGCAGCAAGGCTCTGTCAAAGTCCTCTGGGATTTCTCCTCAATATCGCAATAAAATCTGTTCAGCTTTTATTGATTTAAATGGAACTCAAGTGACTGGTGTCAAAACACTCAGTAAACAGAGCAAACCCAGAATTCAGATGTGCTTATTATTTTTCCTTTCTAGCCAACCACCTGTTCTGTTGTGTGGCAGATGGGGCCTCCCTTAGCAGTGGGATTTGCTGGTTTAGTGAACAATCATCTTAGCCAGTCTAAGTTTTTTAAAAAGTTTATTTATGGGCTGCCCAATACTCTATGAGCTGGTGGAATATTCTTGTTTCTAGAATTCCTTCCTAGCCACATACCAGTGAAGGCTAGCACCAAAATATTGTTACCGGTATACAGCCTTTTAGAGTATTGCAAGCCTAGTGCATTTTATATGTAGAAGAAAGATGGATGTGAAGGGAACACATGGGCTGAGTTTCTCTGTCTTTGTTAACATGCTTGAATTGCCCCCGTGGGTTTAATTTTCCTTTTTGCTCCAGACAGTGATTCTTCTTCGCTTATTTCCCCAGCCTAAAATCTAGATCATTGCCATGTTGATAAATTCTTGTTTATTTCAAGGATCTTTTCTGAGTACTCTTAATGAGCCTGGAGTTGTAATTCTTCACTCCTTGATACCAAGTTCACAGAAACAATTTCCAAAGAAGCCCCATTGGTTACCAAAGCAAAATGAGGCCAGGAATGTTGCTGATAGTCATTAGTGAAAGTGTGTGCATAATAAGCTTCAAGGTAATCAATGCCTTTGTGTTTTCAGATGCTAGTATGTATGCCCATTATCTGTTCAACGCGTTTGACACGGCACAGAATGGCTCTGTGAAGTTTGAGGTAATTAACTCACATCATAGTTTGGTCATCTTTCTCAGACATAGTGGGTTTTGTTCATCTTCCACAGCCACTCTTTACTCTGAACTATTAGTGTTTTCTGGATAACTTGTTGGAGTCTTTAGATAAAAATCTACTCGCTATTGTCTGCAGGTGGCGTTTCATTTTCTCTTTATCTAAGGACCCCATTGTGACAGCTTAAAATCAGAGAAGTCCCTGTAGGGTGGTCCCCTGGTGTGCTGATTGTGCCATTGATGCCCACCTTCCTGCTCTCTGGGGCTCCCCCTCACCATGTTCTGCTGGGCCAGATCCTCTGGTCTCCCCCAAACAAGGCACAGAGTTCTGGTTACACCTCGCCTCCCCCCCCCCCCCCCCCGGCACAACAGAGACACTGAACTAGGGATGTAATAGTGTAGTCAATTAACCAATGAGCCAATAAACAAAAGCTTATCGGTTAATGCTATAGACTACACGCTTCTCCTCCCCCCGCCCCCGCAGTACATTTTTTAACAGGCTGGCCAGCAGCCCAGCTCAGTCCCAGCTTGCACTGGGTCCGGGACCTATCCCTGCTACGGCTCTGTATTTAAAGTGTATTACGAGCCAGGCGCTGGTTTTAAAGCTGGCTCCCCTCATGGGCCAGCTCCCACCTGACACCCCAGTGCCTTTTGGCCTCACTCCCCACGGAGTGGCAGGGGGCTCCTCAGGAGTGAGGCCAAAAGGCACTGGCTGCCGGCCCCGCCCCTAGGACTATAGAATAGTCGAGTAACAGATAAGAATTCATGAGGTTACTCGACTATTCAATTAACCGATATTTAACATCCCTACACTGAACCAATTCAGTGCTGGGAGGACTGAGTTCTAAGGGCTCAGCACACAGGAAACCAACCTCCAAATGGGACCAAAACTCCATATAAATCCGTCTTACTCTGTGTAAAAGTTTTGCCCTAAGGAAACTCCTAAGGAAGTCCTCCCACTTTATCAATGAAAGCAAGATGTGCACATTGGTTGCTCTCCCACTTCCCCAGCAACAATTATTTACACTGGGCTTGATAATAAACACAAGTGTTTTTATTAAATTAAAAAGTAGGGCACAAGTGTTTGCAAGTGGAAACAGATCAAAGTAAATTACTTAATTAAAATGAACAAAAACCACTTAGCTAGTCCTAATCCACTAAGAAATTTGTTACAGTCTTACCCTAAACAGCTGTTCTAGTCTCAGATAAAAGATTCAAATCAGAGTTGATTTTTTACTCTGACTTGGGTCTACAGAGTCTTCAAAGGTCTGTGCATCTTCTTAGGGTGTGCCAGCCACTTTCAAAGGCCACCTGTGGCTTCCCAGGGTGGGAAGCCTTTCTTCCACATTCCCCATCCCCATGGAAAAATACTGGGTTCAGGATGGAGTCCGGTAGCAGATGGCATGGTCTTTGGTCTTTTCAGGACCAAACATAGTTTGGGCTTATAGGACAAACACAACCATTCACAAGCTGTTGGTTTGAGTACAGGTTAAACCTCTCTAAACCGGGACTCTCTGGTGTAGCAACATCCATGGTTCAAAGACCCCCATCAGTTGGGAGTCCACTAGCAGGCATGCTAGTGGCTGGGCAGGGGGAGGGGAGCTAGGGGGACCAGCAGCAGCAGAGCTGGGTGGCAGGGGAGGGATAGGGGAGGGGAGCAAGACCAGCAGCAGCAGGGCTGGCCAGGAGATGGAGACCGGCTGGGACTGGCAGTAGCAGGGCCAGCAGCCTGGCTGGGAGCAGAGCCTGGCAGCAGGGAGCGGCAGCTTGGCCAGGAGCAGAGCTGGGCAGCTGGCAGCCAGAGCAGGGAGCTGGCCAGGAGCGCAGTCGTGCTGGAGAGCCAGTGGCAGGGAGGGGCTGAAACTGATGTCCCCTGGTCCAGCAAACTCCCTCATTTGGGACCAGTCAGGTCCTGAGGTGGTAGACCAGGGAGTCCAACCTGTCCTGAGTCGTTAAGCCCTGGAGCATCAGTAATGGCCCTCATTAGCACATTTAGAATTATAAACAGATCCACCCTTCATATTTCTAACTTCACATACAAGGCTGATATATGCACAGAAATAGGATATAGGCATTCAGCTGACTGCAACATTCAGATTGGTAGGTTACATGAGCTATTTTGTCTAAAGCATCTTTGAGTTATGCACATTCGTATTCAAAAGCCAGTTTTCATAACGCGCGTTCAATGTTATCAGCACCACAGGAAAGGCTGTTGCCAAAGGTGGAGGAGAGAGAGGACTGGAGAGATTTGACAGCAGAATCAGTGGAGGAGAGGGAAGAGAGTGGGGTGGCAGGGGGAGATGCGGAGTGGTAGAGGCCAGTCACATGGGTGGAACAGATGGGCCAGTGATGTGTATGGCTTCTACTGCTGAACAAGTAGATGTAGGTTAGAATGAGATTTATTGTCCTCTGGATTCCTTTCTGAAAAATAAGCTTTTTTGTATAACAGTCTAATTGAGTAGCCATCTTCAGCCCCCTGGCACTAGAAGGAGAAAACATCCATTCATTAATCAAAAGCCGGTCTGGTGCTCCAGCAACAAAAATGTATCATTAAAATTCACCCTTCTATGTATTCAAGGGTTTGTGGCACATGAACAGAAAGTAACAAATCTAAGCAGGAAGGAATTGGTGTTTGGAACCAGGTTCATTGTACGTCCCAGAATAAAGCCATTAGTGTGTGCTAGAAGGGGCAGAGATGTGTTGTCCTATTTGTGTGCGTGGTGGAAAAGATACCACGTGAATAGCTTGGTGGAAGGCAGATGGACTATGTAACATTAGCTATCAAGTTACTTGTCTGGCAAAAATTATACTAATATCGGAGTCATCCTCTGAGCATATCCAGTATGAATTAGCTGTTCCTAGAGCACGAAATATACAAATGAAGAGCTTAGATTGTTAATGATAGGCTTCCCCAATGCTTATTAGTTTGTCCTCATCATTGAGCTTCTCCTAAAGATCAGCCAATCCTAATTCCTCCCTGTGCCCCAGGAGTGACATTTCTTATGGGATGCTGCTGTTTATGACAAAAACATTCTCTAAGAAGTTGTACCATTTTTTTAAAAGGCTTAAAATAACTTTTTTCTTCTCTGTTGGGTCAGGGTTTTGTGATGGCACTCTCGATCTTGTTGAGAGGAACAGTACACGAAAAGCTAAGATGGACATTTAATCTTTACGACATAAATAAAGATGGCTATATAAACAAGGAGGTAAGGCATTTTACAGCATCCACACCTGTTTAATTTCTAAAAGGACTGACTGGCTTATGTTGCACAGCATAAGCCATGTTTCATACAGATAATTAAGTGCCCATCAGCAATGCGTTTGAGCATTTCCTTCTGTTGGCATTCAAGGGAAAGCGCATGGTCACTTTGTAGGCACAGTTGTAGAGCCTATATTTTGCCTGTGTTATGACATGCCTAGAAAAATTCTTTAGCCAGGAGCAAATTCTGCATTCATAAAGGTATCTATTGATTCACAAAGGTAACTCTTGGATGGGTATCAAATTACTGGTCTGAGAGTGACTATGCTAATGCCTTTACGTCCATAAGCATGGCTAGCGTTAGCTAAAGATTTATTGAAGGCTTGAAATACTCAGACAAAGTAGAGTGTTTGCCTATTTAATAAAAAACACAGTGCTTTCTCTCCCCACCTGCTTAGCCCTTGAAGGATTTATTGCATCTGCAACAAAATATTCTTCAGGGTTGTGCATTGAACATTGGTGCTGAATTCTCAGACACAGATCTGTTGTCCACGAGTATATTACATTGCTGACCATGTAGTCCCTGCTCCTTTTGCCTCCTGGAAGGCCTACTTGGAAATATGTTCAGCTTAATGTGTCCAAAAGGTGTATAAAGTCAAATATGAGCCACGCTGAGCATGCAGAGGAATTCAAGAAGGCCCATACTTGACACAAAGGCCTGAAAGTCTGCCACGACTCTACGTAATGTGCTCACTCACTGTCTCGACCCACCCTCTTGTTACTGTGCCATTGTCCAGTGTTTTGCCTGGTCTGTGATCAGTTTTCAGCTCTTCCTGATAGGAATTATGTCTCGGCCTGTAATCTCTATAGAACAGTCTGTTCATCTAGGGTGCCACAAAAATGCTTAGCAAGAATAAGTGAAACAACTGAGAGAGGTGGAGTAAGATTGTAAGATGGCTGGCACAGGGACACTGTGTCTGTACAGCTCGTAGCACAAAGGAATGCCATTCCTGTTTGATCCTTAGTCTTCAACATGAGAAACACGATTAATAAATCAAAAGACCACAAGTACTATTGAGTGCTGGAGGTGTCTCTTCCCAGTCACAGGATGAAGCTTCTCTGCCTTTGGGGACGGGGACTGGTTCACCCAGGGAAGTTGTACAAAATTATCAATGTGTCACTGTAATAGAGCTGAGGACTGAGCAGTCTTTGGCCATGTCTTCATTCTGGGAAAGATCGACGATTGAGCTTCTGGAGTTCGATTTAGCAGGTCTAGTAAAGACCCGCGAAATCAAACTCAGAGGGTGCCCCCATTGGCAGCTGGTACTCCTGTTCCTGTGAGGAGTAAGGGAAGTCATGAGGAGCGTTTGCTCCCATCGGCCTTCCACTGTGGGTACAGGGGGGAAACTCGAATTAAGGTATGTCGACTCCAGCTACATAATTAATATAGGTGCAATTGCGTCTCTTAATTCGACCTTCCCCTTTAGTGTAGACTAAAGGGGAAGCCTCTGAGACTGAACACTAGCTGTAACTGTTGCAGTGAGTGAGGAGACTTGTAAACTGAAGAGTCAACCTTCTTTGTGGCCCAGACCTCCCAAGCAAGATCTAAAAGTGTGACATTGCAGAGATTACAGTGCTCTACCAGGGTTGTGCTGTCTGGAACAGTAGCAGAAATGTCAAGAGTAACCTAGGGCTATGCCTTTCTTAATAGTAGGAAGAGAGCAAAGAACTGGGCCTTATTCTGTAAAAGAAGATAATGTACTGTAATAATTGTCTGTAGTAATTTCCCTTTTTGTATTTTTGCATGTCACTACTCCAGGAAATGATGGATATAGTAAAGGCAATTTATGATATGATGGGCAAGTACACATATCCTGTTCTCAAGGAAGATGCTCCAAGACTGCATGTAGAAGTTTTCTTCCAGGTAATTAGTTGATTTCTGATATATTCCTCTCGATACTTTGCTCAGGATTTGCTGGTAGCTATGACACTTAGTCCTTCAGAATGTCAGTGGTAGCCTTTGTCTACAGGTATGTAGTTTTCTCCAAGTAACAATATGACAAGCTACATGTGCAACGATGTCTCTGTGTTCTGAGAACTGAGCATGTTTTTGTTTTGTTTTGCAGAAAATGGATAAGAACAAAGACGGGGTTGTAACTTTAGATGAGTTTATTGAATCCTGTCAGGAGGTAAGGATCATCATACTGCTGCCTTGAAAGTAGAGAGTGTGGCCTCGTTCACAAGGTTCACATCCGCTCTGGATTTCAATTCACTGCAAGTCTGTGGGTGTTCAGGACCCCAGGTTTCAATCTGTTCGATGTTCAAACCAGCTGCAAAATTTAGCTATAGGTTGTGATCTGTGAATCTCCCTCAAGATGAGCGAGAGCTGGGAACTTGCATGGTTTTGGTGCAGACTGATCGCAGCATACAGATTGTTCATTTCCAGTGCTGAACAGAGTGCCAGCACGTTCATTTTCCCAAGTGAATTACTGAATCCTTTGTACTGGTCACAACTCACAGACCCTTTCACTTAATGTCAGCCTCTCAAAAACAGAAAAAATATGTAAGTGGTTTTTAATTTCTGTATAGCATTACCAGGGACTACCACATTAGCTGAGCTGTCCAAAAGCATAAAATCTGCAAAGGAACCTTTCAGTTACAACACTGACTCATAAAACTCATTGATGTTTAAGGTCAAATGTTAAAAACAAGTGCTATAATCAAAATGTTGATTTGTCCAAAATGAGCATCTTTGACAAATTTCATCAATTAAACGGGCTGTGGTAATTATTTACCATTATTTTTAGTGCCTACACAAAGACCAGTGTCTGTATGAACATGCAATTAGCCCAACATCTGTTTTCTTGGACTCCAATTAACTGTGTGACTGTTTGGTCAGGGAAGTTTCCAGTATTTAATCAGCGCAATAAAAGCCTGTGCATTTTAGGGTATTTAAGACAGCACTAATTATCGCTTACCAAGCATCAAGCTTTCCCTAGAAACTAATTCTCATTCTCTAATCAAAATGTTTCCATTTTTTCAGGTATTTTTTGTCAGGGGAAGGACGAAAGCATTTGCAACCCAAGCAATTGGGTTGATTCACAGAACGTTTCGGTTGCGCACTTTTTCTGAGAGAAATTTTTCAGATGAAAATTTTCATCCAGCTCTGCTCAGGAGTTTGAAACTCATCCCTCTTTGTTAGATAACTAATCCAACATCAGTTCATTTGGTGGCTTTATTCCTGATGTCTTCCCTTTCCTTGCTTGGGTTTTGGCCCCTGCCTTAACTTTTGTCATCTTTGCTTTGCTCTCCATTTTTGCTCCCGTGAGGTTTTAATCTTTTTCCTGGTGGTTGGTGTGCCTTGTGCTTACCAGGTTTGCCCTGGGACTAGATGTCTATGAGCATTAATGGGAGAATTTTAAGCTGCTTCACTTTCCTTTTAATTTTTTTTTAAAGACTAGGTTTACCAGGATCAGAGAGAACTATAAAGAATTTCAGAGACCTAAACAAGATAGGTCAATGGGCAGAATGATGTGAGATGAAATAATGCACGTGGGAGGGGAAACATTAAATTATCCTTATAGTTAATTTAGAAATCTTTAAGTTGTAACAACTCAGGAAAGGAACCGGGGTGTCAGAGCAGAATATATAGTTAAATCCTCTGTTCAGTGCCAGCTGTGATCAAAAAAGGCAGATGATGTTAGGGTGCATAACGAATGGGATAAAGAATAATACCAAAATTGATGCCTTCATATAAATCAGTGTGTAGCCTCATCTGGAATCCTGTGTGCTGTGTTGGTCACCTCATCTCTAAAAAAACATTTCATAGCTGCAGAAGGTTCAGAAAAGAGAATGGTCCTAGACCTGGGGGAACTCTCTCCTGCAGAGAGATTGAAAGGATTGGGGTGACTTTCCTTAAACAGGAGACAAATAAGGGCACAATAAAGGTGTAGAGAATGATCTACGGCCTAGAGAAGAGAGCTTGGAAGCTTCTGTTCAAAACACATGACCATGGGACATTCAAATAAATGAAAAGATGGGAAATTCAATGAAAGGAAATAAATTTTCAGACCATTTGTAATTAAACTGCGGAAGTCATGGACATCGAGCACTTAATAAGATTCAAAAAGGGATTAGACATTTATATGGAAATCACAAATATCTACAGTTCTAATCAGTGAGGATAGAAATTTCAGCAGAGCTATGAAGCCTGGTACTTCAGGGTTTAAACCCATCTCCAGCTATTAGGGTTCATCTACACTGCACTGTGATGACTAACGTTATTTCAAAATAACAATGCGAGCGTCTACACAGCCATTCTGTTATTTCAAAATAATTTTGAAATAACAGACGGCTTATTCCAAAATCTGTAAACCTCATTCTACAAGTAATACCACCTATTCCGAAGTAGCTATTTTGAAATAAGGCGTGTGTAGACACTCCACTGCTGCTGTTTTGAAATAGCCCCTCACCACGGCCATTCTAAGTTATTTCTCTCCCCCTCCCCCACCCTGCAGTGCCTCCTGGGGCTCTAAATCAAGATAGCATGTCTACATTAGGGAAGCCTGCCTCAGACTCATTTTGAGGCTTCCCTGCGGTGTAGATGTGCTATTTTGAAATAAGTTATTTCGGATTAACTATTCTGGAATAGCTTATTTTGAAATACGCGTGCAGCGTACACCTAGAGACCAGGATGAGACATATGTGACGGGGTAGGCTATCCCAGATCATATGCCTGAATATGGAGTACTTAAATCTTCCTGAGAATCAGCTGGTCCCTATTGAAGACTGGACTGGACACTGAAGTAGGTGGATCTTAGGCCTGATCCAGTCTTGCAATGTGTCTGTTCCTATGGTAGCCCTGTTTGGGGAATTACAACAGCAGTTGCCCTAACTATAGGGGCTCTGCTTCGCCATTGAATTGTGCCTGACGTAGCCATTTATACCTGTGCAGAGTGATGGGAATCTGCTACCAAATCAGACTGTGCAGGTGGAAATGACAGATAAGAACTGAGGAGAGACTGTTTGGTGTCTGCTGGACCTTTAGATGTTGGGTTTTAAGACCGTCACCCCTTGCACATTTGACTTTGAACAGCTGTCAAATGGAAAAGTGATGAGCTACCACCCTCTGGTTGGATAACACCAACAGACTGCGCTCCTTGGCTGTCCTGAGCCCAGTGACAATACATACATGGAGATTGCCAGTGGGAGTTCAGATGGGGAAAGCAAAGTTTGCATTCACATGGGAGTAAAGGAGTGGTTTGTTCTGGGCCAGAGGCAACCAGAATTCTATCCTGCTCATGCAAAAGAATGTGTTGCAGAGGCCAGGTGGAATTTTTGAGTCTGTCCCATGCTCATTAACAGGGGGTAATTGCTCTAGAGAGAGCAATGGACAAGATCAAGGAAGAAGTAGAAGGGATATCGGTGCGCGGGATGAGAATTAACAATCTGAGGTTCGCAGATATGATATATAGTTATCATCGAGGAAGATGAAGAGAGGCTAGCAAGAACGGTGCAGGTGCTAAATGAGGAAGGGAAGCAGGATGGACTGATTATGAATATCGATAAAATGAAGACAATGGTATTTGGAGATAAGGAAATAGGAAGGAAGATCAGTGTAGATGGGATCGAACTAGAGAATGTAGAGAAGTTCACATATTTGAGGAGCAACATGACGTATGATCCAGACTGTAAAAAGGAAATAGCAACTAGAATAGAGAAAGCAAGAGCGAGTTTGAATGCGATGGATAAAATCTGGAAAAGTAAAGTGATTATCTTAGGAACGAAGCTGAGCACCTTGAAAACGTGTGCATTTAGCAGCATGTTGTACGGATGTGAGACATGGGTGATAACCAAAGATTCGAAGAGAAGGACATTGGCATTCGAGAGGAGTTGTTATAGAAAGATCCTGAGAATAGGATGGGTGCAGAAGGTCACCAACGAAGAATTCTATAGGAAGATACAGCCGAAGGAGAACCTACTGCAGAAGGTTATACAATGGAAGTTACAACTATTCAGGCATATCTGCAGAATGAACAACGAGCGAAAAGTTAAGACCCTGGTATTTGGCATAATGGATGGTCCGAATAGGAGAGGCAGACCCCACAGACAATGGGAGATGATCTAGTAGATTGGTTCAGAGCTAGTCTACAGAAACTAAGCCACTCCGCACTGGACAGGGAAAGATGGAAGGAAATAGTGAGGGAGGCATCGGACACCAATGGGCATTGAGCCCATGGTTAATGATGATGATGATGATGAAGAATTACTCTAGGCTACATATTGCAAAGTCTTTTGTAGGCATGAATGATTCCCTAGGTCTTTGTGACTGTCAGCTGCAACAATTGCCCAATCTCATTTATATCAGTCAGGCATTTAATTGCTCAAAGAAGAAAGATGATGGAGGGGGTAAGTCACTTAAAGAGGATTTGGGAGATCAGCACTCAATTCCTGCCTCCGTCACTATGGGCAAGTCACTTAATTGCTGTGTGTCTGCTCCCTACTTGTAAAACGGGGGAGATGTTTCCTTCCACCTACTCTGTGTGGGCGTTGTTTGTTTCAATTTCAGGTTCTTTGAGGCAGGGACTATCTTCTACATTGTGTCTATATGGCACCTTGTATACCGAGACCTTAATTTTAATGTGCCTAGGCATTAAGCAGCTATAACACCAGTAATCCCAATTGCTTGGTGTTTTCAAAATATGATTTTTTTGTAAAAATACAACAGCCTCTCTTTTCTCAATGTGCCCTAATCTGAAAGAAGAACAAATTAAGATGATGCCCCCGAAAGGCAGATGAGAGAAAATCAGACACCTCTGCTTAATCATGCAGTTCAGTTGGAGACTAAACATATGGCACATTACTACTGACTGGTAAAACCTGCTTCCCGTGTCTAACATTGATGCTATCTAACAGTGCGGCAGTATTTATCGTGACGGGGTGGGGTACAAAGGCTCTTCTTGATCCAGGGAGAACAAG
Organism: Pelochelys cantorii; assembly: GCA_032595735.1. Taxonomy (NCBI): domain Eukaryota; kingdom Metazoa; phylum Chordata; order Testudines; family Trionychidae; genus Pelochelys; species Pelochelys cantorii. Next base: position 37,799,086 of record CM064340.1, read on the forward strand.
GGGCCAACCTCAGTTCAGCTCCTCCCCCTTTCCCCAGGCATTCCAGACTTGGGAGTGAGAATGGAGTCTGTTGGAGAAACAAAACTTCCTCCATTACAGAAGAGGGGAAGCAGCCACTTAAGAAGGCTATTATCAATGAGCCCTACTACCTCCTCACAAACCTTTCCCAGGCTCATTGATAATAGCCTTCTTAAGTGGCTGCTGACCAAGGCTCAGGTCACTGGTGTTATCCCTTGCAGCCCAACTAGTACCCAATATATCATAGATCAGACCAAAGCTCCAGGGATGGAGCACAGAGTCAAGGCAGGCTTTCTGGTGCCCTGATTTAAAGAGACAGGCAGGGAGAAATATAAAGCTTTGGGTACATCACACCTCAAGCTCCGGACTTGTCACTTGGCTCATGGGAAATGTCATTAATCTGGTTTTACCCCATGTGTCATTTGGATTCCAGAAGTGCAAATCAAGGAGGGGTGAGATTTCATGTTTTTCAACCAAGAAGTAGCTGCATTGTAGTGGTGAGTGAAGCAATCCCTGGGGTGCAGCATTGACATCAATTTCAGACCTATCACTTCGATTGGACAGGTCATGCGTGTGAAGTTAAGCACACGTGTAACTCTTCAGGGTCAGAGGGGCTCCATGCAGACTGCAAAGTCTGCCCACGCAGAGCTCAGAACAGGCTCTGCTTCAGTAAAGAACTGAAACGTGCTGATAGCTCTCATTGTTCCGCAAATCATGTAAAAGTATGCTTCACTTCAAGCATACACATAAGTCCTATAGAGGGACACAGCAAGCTGATGAAAGTGTCCAAGTGTTGTGCTGAATCAGGGCCGAAGCTTCCACAGTATTTCTGGCTCACCTAGCACAAATGGTGCTACAAAAATGTAGCCACCACATCCTGCCGCAATGAATAATTGGTACAGTATTGGCTGTGCTGCAAAGTTCCTCTTCTGCCATCGAAAGCTTTAAGAACCCCTCTTTTCAGCCCCTCCCTTAAATCTCTGGTTTTTCTCATTGCTTCCAGGATGACAATATTATGAGGTCCTTACAGCTCTTTGAGAATGTGATGTAACCGCATCTGGGAAGCAGCACAGGAACCAGAGACTTTATATGGAATGAAAACCTTCTTTCTGGCCGAAAGCTTTTTACAGCTCTGCTATGCTGCGTGAACAAGGATTGTGTAAGGCATCTCCTACCGAGCTGCATTCCCGAATGCAACAAACTCCCATCTCTCCTCCCCAAGAGACACCGACTGGAAGTTATTTCATTTTGGAAGCATGCTAATTAGTTTAATACAGCCTGGTGAGAAAGCCCTGCTGCTTGAAGTTTAATGAATAATATGCTACCTTCTCTTTGCTCGCCACAAGTTCTGCTGCTTTTTCATCTAGCAAACTTGATCACATATGGTAGCACCATGTCCGTAGCTTGCTAAGCCCATCTATTGTGAGTGGAAACTCAGCCCATTCCATCATAAAACAATATGTTGTATAAATGTCATCTTTATTTTGCTGGGGCGGAAGCCTAATCTACCAGGACGTCTCTGTTTAGATTTTTAAAACTAACACCCGATTTATTTAGTATGTTAAATGGAGTGTCCAGTTCATTGAAAAACCGTATATCCCACTTTACTCAACATTCCTGAGTTGTCTCTCACATACACTGGTGTCACTCCATTCAGATTCACGGAGTTGCTTCTAAAATATACCAGTCAGCATGTCTAGACTACATCCCTCTTTCGAAAGAGGGATGTAAATTAGACAGATCGAAATTGCAAATGAAGCCTGGATTTGAATTTCCCACACTTCATTTGCATAATGGCGGCCATGTGTTCTTTCGAAAACGAGTATTTTGAAAGTGAAACCTCTGTCTAGACGCGGTTCTTTCGAAAAAAATCCCCTTTTTCAAAAGATCCTTCATTTTTTCAGGAGTACAGGATCTTTCAAAAAAGGGGTTTTTTTCGAAAGAACCGCGTCTAGACAGCGGTTTCACTTTCGAAAGACCCGTTTTCGAAAGAACATGCAGACGCCATTATGCAAATGAGGCACGGGAAATTCAAATCCCAGCTTCATTTGCAATTTTGATCTGTCTAATTTACATCCCTCTTTCGAAAGAGGGATGTAGTCTAGAAATGCCCAGAGGAGCATCAAGCCAGTATATGTCAAAGAGGAACAGAATAGACAATTTCTACACTACAGAGTGAATCCCATTGAATAACACTGAGTTCCTTTAAGACAATATGATTTTAATGGACTGAGGGCATGCCCCAGAGTTCCCAGCCACAAAGAGGGCCTCAGGATACATCTCCCACCAGAATTGCTGCCGTCGACTGTGGTCCTTTCCATACAATTTAGAACACCCTTAATAAATGCATCATTTGTGCTTTTACTTTGTTTTAAAGCAAGGTAGTTCCCAATGTTTGGATTCTTTTGAGCTTTTAAAATTCTCTTTTGAGACCCCCGTGAGATTAGGGCAATATGTTTGGCCAAATGTAGAGAGGCAAAATAGATCCTCATACTCAACAGGCCAGAATTGGGCCCAGATCAAGTAACTGTCTCCACACAGGTTCAGAGAGGACACCAGGAAGGCTGACTGAATATGTGGAGCAGAAAACAGTTTTGACAGACAGGCAACTAACAGCAGAGGGAGCAAGAAGGAAAAAGAGAACAACTTCATGTAGTCCATGGTTGCCATAGGCCTCCCTTACAGGAAACACCTCTATTTTTATTATATCAGAGACTCTATTACAAATATACTGTCAGCACTGAAAATATATTTTAAATATTAGGTTAGTGGAAACTTTTTATAGTATGCAAAATATATGGAACAGCTTGTTTCTATAGCCCTATATTTTATAAAGCATATAGATCTGCAAACATATTGCTGGTGTAGCCATAGGTCCGATTCATACCTGTGTGAGGCTGTGTTTGCATCACCACAGAGGAAGCCCCTGTACCACATCCTGGTATATGCTTACACAGGTGCTTAGTTCTACTCATGTGAGTAGCCCTACTGAAATCAGCAGGGCTACTCAAGTGAGGAAAGTTTTAGCACAGGCAGGACTGGAGACTTCCTCTGCTTTTCTGGCTACCTCACATCGAATGTCACCAAAGAGTTCATTCCTAGGAAAGGTGGAGGACATGGCAACTGCCAGCAGTGTGCTGTGCTTTGCAAAGGGGAGAGATGCTGTGAGGATACTGCAGTCCACAGGTACTTCTTCTGCTATTATAGATATCCTTTGGTTTCTGTTATTTCTGCTCCAATTCATCTGATGAAGTGGGGTTTGCCCGCAAAGGCTCATGATTCTATATATTTTGGTTAGTCTCTAAGGATGCGTCTGCACTGTGGCACTAACCCAAAATAAGCTACATAATTTGAGCTACGCAAATTGTGTACCTTATTTCGAGCTTACTTCGAAATAGTCTATTTTGAAATTTTGCACTGTCTACACAGCACCGAATTGTGAAATAGAGCGCTATTCCAACAAGTCCCTTAATCTTCGTGGAGCAAGGTTTACCGGGACATGGGAATAGCATGCCTGTTATTTCAATTACATTTCGAAAGAATGGGAGCGCTGTCAAGATGCGGAAAACACTATTTTGGGATACCGGAAGTATCCCAAAATAATGCCACAGTGAAGACGTATCCTAAGCTGCCACAGAACCACTCGTTGTTATGTCTCCTCCAATCAGCTATTATCTAGGAGGCTGATGACAATGAGTAAGTATGGAGTAAATCAAAGGTGAACTAAGTCAGAAATTGTATCTTATTACCTCTTAATTTTTCTTGCCATCCGACCTTAGGCACTGAATCTTAGATTTAATGCAATGCCAATTTATTGACACAAAGATCAACTACAGGTTTTTGGTCTGAAGTATTAATTTTATCTTAAGAGAAAACAAATGACTATAAAAGGGAAAAAGTGGCTTAAGTGACAGACGTGTGCATCTTCTGTAATGTGCTGCATCGACTCTGCTTACAGCATGGCGGAGGCAGCCTGTGGACTCCACACAGTGTAAAGAGGGCGCATACAAAATAAGATTACTAGGGAGACAAGGTGGGGGAGGTAATCTTTTTTGTTGAACCCAACCTCTGCTGGTGAGAGAGACCAGCTGACACAAAGCTCGCCTTCAGCTCAGCCTCATCCACTGTGTCTTGCTAATACCCTGGAACCAACACAGCTACAACACTATATACACAATCAGATTATTTATGGGAGTTGTCCGTTCCATACACCCAAAGTGTTTGTGGAAGAAACGGGAGGTGTTGCAAGGCTCCATAGACTGGGGAGCCAGCCATCTCACAGACAGGTGCATTTTAGGCACTGTCTTATCATCTTAGACCAATAGGTTTGCTAGCTACCCACAGTTTCAGACCGTTGTAAGCACGGTACCTAAGGCTACACCAGAGTACTTAGGGCCACATTAACTGATTGGGTAACACCACTGAGTTCAGTAGAATTCCACTAGGGATGAGTTTGGCCCCTGGTGTTTTCTCAGTGTAGACTTTCAGCACTGTTGTAGTGACGATGTGGGTTGCCTTGTTAGCTGGAGACAAAGCTGAAGTGTATAGGTTTGTCAATCCACAGACGGTATCACTGCTATACTAGGGGGTACTATGTCCAGCCTGTTCTAGCGGCTATAAGCACTTTCTGTTGAGTTTGCCCTCAATCCAGCAACACGCACAACTTTAAGCACCTAAGTATATGAGAGGTCCCATGGACTTCAAGTGGCCTCAGATGTGATTGTGTGTTGCTGAATTGAGACCTGTGTTAGTGACAGTGCTGCTTGAGCTTCTCTTTTGGGGAGCCAAAGACCTGGGGTTTTGCTATTGCCATTAACCATGAACTGTAGGATGGCCATAGAATGTCAGGACCCCAATTATGCTCCTGCTGAAGTCAACGGTAACATTCGTTTTGACTTCAGTGGTGCAGGACTGGGTCCTATGACCACATGATGTTGTTTCATCCTGTGTTGATACGTCAGCTCCGAGTACTCTTACTGACACCTAAAATACTAGGACCAGCACATCTGGCAGCTGTAGCTTTACATCTGCTGTAGAAAGTCACTGAAGCCATTCCTCCGTATCGAATAGTTCTAGATGTAAATCCAAATGGTGATGACACCACTGTCTTTAAGAAACCATCAATTGCCCATTGTATCTTGGATCTGTTCCCATAATTTATTTGGCCATGTCGCATCCATACACAGTAAACCTTCTCTTTGTGAACTGTGTGCAAAGCATCCATGGATGAAACTGTGAGAGAATTTGATTCTGCTTGGAAAAGGCCTTTTGATTTTAAATTCTCCATGAGTGTTAGTTTGTAAATTTGCAAACCCTCCCATGAGTCATAAATGGGGTGTGCAATATTTATGGCAAATGCTTATTACTACAGCTTATTAAATAGAACATACTGTGATAGATTGATCTCATCCCATCGTAAAACCTACTACCAGTATGTAGAAGTCACTTACCATGCTGGCTTCTAAGTTGCCGTTAGACTATCCATCAGTGCTATCAGCTGTTGATATTTTCTCCGAATTGTGACTGTTTCAATAATAACCAGATGGTTTGTCTGGCTTAGTTCATTAGTTAATCTACATAACAAGTGCCAGCAGTTTTAAAGAGCATAACATGCATATTAGACAACAAATCAATTGAGAATAAAAATGCCGATCATGATGCACAAAATGTGATGTCTGCTACTTTTTGATGTTCGTTTTCCTGTTACGTTGAAAGCATTGCAATGTTGTGAGTAATCATGAATAATGTGAACCATAGTGATACTGATACCATAAGCAAAATGACCGTGTTTGAATGTTATAGGCAGAATATTGGCATGCCCGACACATGTAGAACAACGACTCACCCGTGTGTCAGCCGAAGAGCTCTGTCGATGCGTGTGCAGCAGTGTAACATTTTTCTTCCTCCTGACAGTACCACGATAGACTTAAAGACATATGGGCAAATACTATAAATTGTGCTAACCGAAGCCATTTGACAGGAGCAGCAATGCATCGCTTCACAAATGCTATTACCCAATGGCAATTTGTATGATATTTTGTTGAACAGTTTTAAAGATTTTGAGTTTAATAATAAAAATAAAAGATGTACAAACAAGTGTCGTTTTGTAGTCCGGGGGGTGCTCAGTTCTTGAAGGGATGCTGTCAGATTAAAAATCCTGGCCCACATTTTTAAAAACGGGTCCTTGTTCTGAATACACCATAAGAATAACATTTAGCGGAATATGTGCATGTCTAACTTAGGCACCTAATTCTTATCCCCAAATAAATATATCAATCAGATCCCTTCATGATACCATGAGTTAGTAAAACTGTACGTATTTTAAGTCTTCTTTCTCTTCACTGGCTCTTTTCATTGAAATACACAATTACTACAGTAGGCTTTATAAAACCTGTCTAAACACAATCTATTTCTTGGGCTAAAAGGATTTTTCTGGGTCCCTTTAATCTCACTTTGATGAATACAGCCATTCTGACACTTAGATAAATGCACACAAAATTTTGCATTATACATATTTTGCTAAGCTCTATATGATAGAGCCTGAAGTACATACAAACATGCAAGGAGAAAGGGGTCTCTTGCGTACATCTAGAAATCAAAGTAGTGTGAAGTATGCTATGGGTCTCAGTCCAGTTGCTATTGGATTGGTGTCTGCACCACCATGACTGGCACCCTCTTTTGGCCAAATCTCAGCAAACTAAGGCAGGCCCTCGAGGACATGAAGAATGTAGTACTATCTCCTCCACAGTAGGTGGGATGATGTACAGTGGCCACTCACTGTGGAGAAGTTTGCATTTATACTGCCTGACTTCTCTCTGTTCTTGGCTTTCAAAGGGCTTGGAGCTAATCCAGCATTTTCAGTAGCTCTGAAGTCACTTGTACCTGGAGGCTGCCTGTGGGAATGCCAGGTACAGTGGAATTCGCACCAGTCACGTGGCCGCAATATTTGTCTACAGTGGGGTTCAGTCAAAGAGTAGCCTTTACCGTATTTAACAAACCTGGCTCAGATACCATCAGATGAACTGCTCTCATTTTATTCCTCACCTCCCCCTGGCTCAAGCCAGACAAACAGGCTCTTGCTGCTCTGCATCCCAATGAAACCCACATGTTTGCATGCACCTCCACAGAGCCAGCTCTGGGAAAATGCTCTGTGAAATCTGTTGCTGCAAAAAGGAGCTTGACGCCGAGGCAAGTTCAGCCACAGGAGCAGATGTGAGCCGTTAGCCTGGAATATAGAGTGACTTTGCTGAAGCGTGAGGCTGACTTCAGTGGGACTGCACTGTCAGAATGGGCTGCTGAGCCAAAGGGGAGATGTTCCTACAACAGGAGCTAGGGGTGCCCACAACTCCACTTCTTCACCAACCAAACAGAAATTCTCACCCGCCCTTCTCCTAAAGTGGATGTGCAACCCGCAGAGTATCCACAACACATCCAGCCCCAGACAGCAGAATGAGAACTAGGCACGGAGAGGGATGAAACTGCATCTAGATAGTCTCTAAGGTATCTCAGGACTCCTCGTTGTTTTTGCAGATACAGACAAACACGACTACCCCTCTGTTAGTCTCTAAGGGTCTGTCTACACATCAAAGTTATTTTGGGATACCAGAGGTGTCTTTTACATCTTTTGAATGCGGCCGCTATTCCAAAAAATAGTGGACACGCTATTTCACCATCCCTGTAAACCTCGTTGTACGAGGAGTAAGGGATGGCTCAAAATAGCACTTTATTTTGAAATAGACTCGAAAATAAGCGACGCAATTTGCATAGCACAAATTGTGTACCTTATTTTGAGTTAAGGGTGCTATGTCAATGCACCCAAAGGTGCTACAAGACTCCTTGCTGTTTTTGCATCTATATAGACAGTCAGTCAAACATGGTAGTCTATGTGTCTTCAGGAGTTGAGGGAAAAGCATTGTGCAAGACTATGAAGGAACCAAGAAGTGCTTTCTGGATGAATGCAGCCTGCAAGTATGAGGCCTGCTTCTTCTCACTGGCCACAGCAGCAAAGGAGGACTTAACAAAGTCCCATGTAGTCATTAGCAGTACACCTGATGGCCCTGCTTTGTCAGCCATTGAGATTTACCCAAAGGTGCCGGGAAGGCCAAAACCAGGGGGTTGGAGTGCTGGATGTGACACACTAGAGGCATGGGTGCTGTTGGAAGCGTGTTCCTGACACAAAGGTGAGATGGAGGTGATGTCTGGGAACTGTCTGAAGAGTGTCTCTTCACACTAAGGTGGTGGCTCTGTAGATTGGGCATGTCTGGAATGGGGAACCGAAACTGGGCCGTGAGCCGGTAGGTACAACCAGCCTCTGAGCTCCCAGTTCAGCTTCTCCCACGGAGGTAGAAATCCTTGGGCTACATCTGGCCAAAGCTCAGACAAGCCCCATGCAGGGCCGGTTAATCATTGTGCTAAGGCTTTCTATGGCACATGTGCAGCACAGTTTCACCCTTTGGTACCTGCGGCAATTTACTTCCTTTACCTCTGATTGCCCCGCTGTGCAATGAGGATGCAAATGGCAGCCACGCAGGAGTGAGGGGGAGGCGCTGAGTTTGTTTGCAAAGTGCAGATGTGGCAACACGCTGCGTTAGCAATGAGGCCGTGTGCTGATGAGGCAAACCTAGGCAGCATACCTGGACTCGCTATAAAGACAAACGAAAATGTTCTCCCTTTTTCTTTCCATATTCAGCAACCAGACCAAACAGAGCCGGGGATAAGTCCAGCCAGGAGCCATGGGCTCTCATTCTTCCTGCACCAGCCATGAGTGCAGGTCTGGCAGAGTAGGGTGACATGCAGCAAGGGGTGTTGGAACAATGGGTGTAGAGGGGGTGCTGAAAGCCATTGAAGCAAACTGTAATGGAAACAACTTGAAGCAGCACCCCTAGCAACCCTAGGCCCTGCACTGATGCTTACAGCTCCCTAATTCGGGAGATGAGGAGGAACAATCCATCCCGCACCACATGTAGGGGCAGCCTCAAGTTGCACCCCCAATGAAATAGCTGCAACTGGAAAAAAGGGTCCATAGAGCAAGTGGGGGGGACTAAGTACTAGCTACACCCATCAATCAGGGTGACACGGAGCTCTTCCTCTTTCTGAAGATAACACTGCCCCCTGGAGACCGTCATCATCTTAACTTATTGCCTCAGTTTTAGGCTTTTGCCTGTTTCAGTCAGTATCTTATGAGCCTGGATCTGCACCATTTGGCTTCTTTGGACCTCGCTGATGTTGCGAAGCAAAACTAATCCTGGTGGAGCCAGACATGTGCCGCATTGGGTGATCCTTGTGAGAACAGCATACAGTAACTTAGAGACACTAATTAGACTGCTAGGTGGCTAAGGACAAAGATGTCCAATGGTTCCAGCCTGGATTGCTATTGGACAGAAAAAAGCCTTGGATATAAGAGTGGTTAGAAATAAAATCAATAAATTTCCTCACTAAGACAAAACCCATTAACCACTCTGCTTTAACTATAACCAAATTGAGGTCAAAGTCATGTCAAACAAATTAACAGCAGTACTGCAATTAAGGGCTTGTCTACACGGGAGCATTAAACCAAATTAAGTCAAATTGAACTGCTCTGAAAACACTTGCACATGCACAATGCATTCATTACAGCCCACAGACTCCACATTTATAGCAAACTCTGGAATCCTCATTCCAGAAAGCCAGGATCTTCCTCGGGTTCTGAGCTGGCCAGGTAGATAGCAAGCCTGAATCTGGCTGAGCAGAAACTGAGCCCAATTCCCAAAACCAGTGGTGGCAGATCCTGTCAAGAGACACACAGCAATTAAGTCTGTCTTTGCAATTTAAAGTCATCAATTCCAGAAAAGCATACAACTGACACAGCATGTTCTGATAAATCCTAAACCAGGAAGTTCAAGGAGTAGCTGTTTGTTTAGTTACAAACCACCCTTGGAGAATTTTTATCCATGGCAGTGACATCAACTCTTAGGTGGGTAAATAGTAAAGGGTTGATACTAAATTATTGTTTCTATCTCGAACACAATCTCAAGGACAACGGGGGTTTCCTATTTAAATTTCACTCTGTGATGGCCAATCTGTTTCCTTCCCCATCACCCCCAACACTGCTACAGCTAAGAGGCTTTGACAAGCAGAACTTTTACCCACTTCACATCTGGCCCTTTAATCTGGACACTTTCAGAACATGCACATTCAACCATCGTACGGCAGAGTCTGGGGCAAATTAAATGGAGCAGATGATGCTTCTGTGCCTCCCCATGTAGATTCTTACAGAGGCTAACGCACTCAACATGATCTCACCCTAAAATAATAAACACCAGTACATCTTCCAGTTAATAGAAACAAACGATAAAAACGCAACAAAAAAACCAAGGTGCTTAAGATAAAAATGAGTTTGAACTCTTCGGCTCCCATAGCCTCTGGACTTATGCTGCAGTCAAAGGCCTGTCAATGGTTGTTGGTGATAGTCAAAGACAACTACACTCAGGCCATCTCTTCACTAAACGGAAGTTCGACACTGCCACGATCGATCTTTCAAAGTTCGATTTTGCGAGTCTAGTTAAGACTCACTAAATCAAACTCAGAGGATGCCCCCGCTGCCAGCCGATACTCATGCTCCTGCAAGAACAAAGAGAAGCCAATGGGAGCTTGGGTATCTTGCCCAGGGTTGGGCCTTTAGCGTAGACCTGGCCCAACCCTGGGCAAGGCTGGCAACCAATAGGGATGTCATGACTGCCTTCTCCTGTCATAAGCAATCTCAGAGTTCTGGTGCTTCAGGCTACCCTTGCTTGCTTGGTCACCTGAAATGCCAGACCTTCGGCCTTTCCTTTCCTTTCCTCTGCTTCTAGCTTATTCCTCCGTGCCACATCTTTCTTGAAGCTCTTGAGCACATGAGAGATGAACTATGCCCAGCATCCAAACAACATGGTCCAGTCACATGGACGTGAGTAAACCTTAAAATGTGCGTTGGTGCAATGAACCTCAAAAAACAGAAGAACATGAGGCAGGTTTTGAGGAAATTGTGCAAGCCTCCCCACACCAGGGTAAAATAACCAGAGGTTACCACGCGGTATCAGGATCTTGTGGAGGGCTCTGCAGGGCTATACAAATGATTGATTGATCACCTAACAAAAAAACCCTGTCACCTTCACTTCCGATGCAGTCTTAGCATTTCTTGAACTAAATTAAAATATTGGATGGCAGCTGTCATCTTTCCTTTGGAATAAGAACAACAGGGAGTGAACCATGGTGCTCAAATGATGTGAAAGGACACAACTGAGAGGTGCTTTTAAGCTTACTAATTCCATTGGAACCAGAAATAATTACTAAATAAAGTCTACCAAGGCTATAGGCTCATATATGTTAATTTCTCTCCCACTTGGACAGTGTGAAATAAATATAATCGCTCCTCTACCCAGAGCAGGGAGCATAGTTATGGGAGTCCCTGACTATCAGAATAGCCCGATGGGACTGTTGTAATTTATAGCCATCCAGATACTGTTATAATTTAAGCCATGGACCAGCCCCGCTGCCAGGGAGTGCTATGAACAGGGTAGCGCAAAGGTGTCCAACAGCTTCCTTTGCCTTCCACCCCATCACCTTGGCTGAAGCGCTTCAGATCTGTCTCTGTTACTGCATTCTGGTAAGTTTCTGAGGGTATTTCTTTTGTTGGCATCAGCCTTTGAACATTATCTTAGCACTGGAAAAAGTTCAGAAAAGGGCAACAAAAATGATTAGAGGTTTGGAACAGCCACCATATGAAGAGAGATTAAAAAGCTTGGGACTTTTCAGCTGAGAAAAGAGGAGACTAAGGGGGGATATGATAGAGGTCTATAAACTCATGCCTGGTTTAGAGAAAGTGAATAATTGAAAGTTATTTACTTGTTCCCATAACACAAAAACAAGGGTATGTCTCCACTACAGCACTAATTTGAACTAGCCTATTTCAAATTAGTTAATTCAAAATAAGCTAATTCGAACTAACGCATCTAGACCCAAAAACTAATTCGAATTAGCGTTTTGCTAATTCGAAATAGCACGTCCACATTGATTGGACGCTGGGTCGCATTTAAGGGCAGCTGAAACCGATTCCGGCAGGGCATCAGGTCAGTAGTTGCTTTGTGTGGCTGCTGTCTGAGGCTATCTGAGGCTCGTGCTTAAAGGGACCCCCCGGACAGCCAGTTCTCAGCTTTTCCGCTTGCTTGCCTACCTCGCCGAGGGACAGCAAAGTGTTTTCCTCTCCGCCTGCCTGTGTCGGTGGTTCCCATTGGGGACACCGCCACAGTTGGCACCATGGAGCCAGAGCTCGCCCTGGGCATGCTGCTCCAGTTTTTGGACTTGCTGCTGCAAGCCTGCCAGCAATGGCTGGAGGCTGCCTGGCACCACCTGGTGCACGTCAGCCCCCTGCCTCTCCCCCGGCCTCCCTGGGGGTCGTGGAGGAGCTGCAGCAGCGGCCGGATGCCAGCGTGCCCCACCGCATCTGGTGTCTGGACACCAGCAGCGACTGGTGGGACCGCATCGTCCTGGAGCACTGGGGAGACCAACAGTGGACCCAGAACTTCAGGATGAAGATGGACACCTTCCTGGAGCTCTGCGAGTGGCTCGCCCCTGCTCTGCGGTGACGGGACACTCACATGAGGCCCGCCATCCCCCTCTAGAAGCATGTGGCCATCGCCCTGTGGAAGCTCTCCACACCAGACAGCTACTGATCCATCGGGAACCAGTTCGGCGTGGGGAGATCCATCGTCAGAGCAGTGCTCATGCAGGTACGGCACTCACCGGCCACTGGGCTGGGGGGGAGCGGGGCTGCAAGGAGGGGATGGGTCACCCCAGGGAAAATGGGGGGGGGGAGGAGGCGAAAGTGCCCCGCATGGGAGGATTCGGTCTGTCCCGGCCGTACTACAGGCCGCCCGCGGCGCAGGGCACAGGGCAGTGCCACGGAACGAACACTCCGAGCCACCCGGGCGCCCCAGTGATTCGCGGTTTGCAGTGTCTCTCTGCAGGTGGTCAAGGCCATCAACCCGGTGCTGCTCCGCAGGGTGGTCCGCCTCGCCGACCCGGACGCGGTCATCCAGGGGTTCAGCGCCCTCGGCTTCCCCAACTGCGGGGGGGGCCATCAACGGGATGCACATCCCCATCCGTGTCCCAGAACACCAGGCTTCCCAGTATATCAACCACAAGAGGTACTTCTCCGTCCTCCTGCAGGCCGTGTCTGACCACCAGGGCCAGTTCACGGACATAAATGTGGGCTGGTCCGGCAAGGCACACGACGCCAGGGTGTTTTGCAACTCCTCCGTGTGCCAGAGGCTGCACGCCGGGACCTCCTTCCCCGACCGCCACATCAGGGTCAGGGACGTGGACATGCCTGTCTGCCTGGTGGGGGATGCAACCTACCCCCTACAGCCCTGGCTGATGAAGCCGTACATGGGGCACCTCAACCCCTCCCGGCAGGCCTTCAATGCCAGGCTCACCAGGGCCCTCATTGTGGTCGAGGGGGCCTTCGGACCCCTGAAAGCCCAATTTCGATGCCTCCTCACCCGCCTCAACCTTGCCGAGCACAATATCCCTCCCATGGTGGCAGCATGTTGTGTGCTGCACAATTTATGTGAAAGGAAGGGGGAGGCTTTCCTGCCAGCCTGGATGGCTGAGGCTGACCACATGGCTGGCCAGTATGCGCAGCCCTGCACCGCCGCTGTCCGGGAGGCCCAGTGGGGGGCCGTCCAGATCTGGGAAGCCCTGTGGGAGAGCTTCCAGATGGAGGAGGACTGAACTCTCCCTGCATGCCCCACTGGGGCCTTCTTCCACCCTCCCCTCTTTCCCCTTTCCCCTCCCTAACCCCCCTTCCTTATGTAAAATAAAAACACCTGTTTTGCCAAAAAAACCTCTCTTTATTGTACATAACTGGGGTGGGGGGAGAGGGAAATGAGGGTGGGAGAGGGGAGGGGGAAACCTGGGAGGAGGGAGCTGGAAGGGGGAGGAAGGGAAGGGAAAGCTCAGGGTTGGGTGTCCTGCTGGCTCTCCCGTCTCGCAGCACTGCGGGTGCAGGGGTGTCGGGGGGGAGTGGGTGTGGAGGGTGGGGCAGGAGGGACGGGGGGTGTGGAGGAAGTGGGAAGGGGAGCAGGGGTGGGAGGAGGAGCGAGAGCTGGGGCGGCCGCAGGGTCCGGAGCAGGAGGAGGCAGGAACCTGTCCACCAGGGTCTGGAGGTGGCCTCTGAGGGCATGTCCCTGCTCCTCCAGCACCTCCAAGCTCCGCTGCCGCTGCCGCAGCCGCAGGTCCTCCTGGATCCAGTGCTCCTGGGTGCGGAGCTGGTGCTCCAGTAGCTGCAGGTGCCGCCGGTGGTAGCCCTCCAGGTTCCTGGTGCGCCTGCTGGCCCGGGTGTGGGTGGCTGTTGCAGGCGGGGTGGTGCGCCCTGCAGTCCCAGGTGCTGCAGCTGTGGTGAAACAAGAGCAGTGGTCAGTTCTCCCTGGGGACACAGTGGGTGAAACCCAGCCCCCCTCTGCAAGGTGAGGTCAGCATGTGGGGAACGGGCCAGGGCCCCTGCATGACACCCAGCTGCTGTTCCCTGGTGGGCAAGGCCCAGGCGCACGGTCCCTGGGCTCCCTCTCCCCCCACCCCCGCATACACATAAGGGGAGCAGGATGGCACTCACATGTAGAGCCCTCCCTGGCCTCAGACGACACAGCCGATGTGCTCTGTGGGATGCCTCGGGGGTCCTGGGTCCTGGGCAGGCTCCCTGCAGGCTCTTGGCTCTCAGCGTCCTCCTCCTCCTCCTCCGTGTCAGGGATGGGTCCCTCTGCCCCGGGGTCATAAGAACATAAGAATGGCCATACTGGGTCAGACCAAAGGTCCATCGAGCCCAGCATCCCATCTGCCGACGGTGGCCAATGCCAGGTGCCCCAGAGAAGGAGAACAGAAGACAATGATCAAGTGATTTATCTCCTGCCATCCATCTCCTGCCCTTGTTATGAAGGCTAGGGCACCATACTTTATCCCTGGCTAATAGCCATTTATGGACCTAACCTGCAAAAATTTATCAAGCTCTTTTTTAAACCCTAACAGAGTCCTGGCCTTCACAGCCTCCTCGGGCAAGGAGTTCCACAGGTTGACTGTGCGCTGTGTGAAGAAAAATTTCCTTTTATTAGTTTTGAACCTACTACCCATCAATTTCATTTGGTGTCCCCTAGTTCTTGTATTATGGGAAAAGGTAAATAATTTTTCTATAATCACTTTCTCCACACCATTCATGATTTTATATACCTCTATCATATCGCCCCTCAATCGCCTTTTTTCCAAACTGAAAAGTCCCAGTCTCTCTAGCCTCTCCCCATATGGGACCCTTTCCAAGCCCCTAATCATCTTAGTCGCCCTTTTCTGAACCTTTTCTAATGCCAATATATCTTTTTTGAGGTGAGGAGACCACATCTGCACGCAGTACTCGAGATGTGGGCGTACCATAGTTTTATATAGGGGAAGTATGATATCTTTTGTCTTATTATCTATCCCTTTTTTAATAATTCCTAACATCCTATTTGCCTTACTAACTGCCGCTGCACACTGCGTGGATGTCTTCATAGAACTATCCACTATAACTCCAAGATCCCTTTCCTGATCTGTCGTAGCTAAATTTGACCCCATCATGTAGTACGTGTAATTTGGGTTATTTTTTCCAACATGCATTACCTTACACTTACCCACATTAAATTTCATTTGCCATTTTGCTGCCCAATCACTCAGTTTGCTGAGATCTTTTTGTAGTTCTTCACGATCCCTTTTGCTTTTGACTGTCCTGAACAACTTTGTGTCATCTGCAAACTTGGCCACCTCACTGCTTACCTCATTTTCTAGATCATTGATGAACAAGTTGAACAGGATTGGTCCCAGTACTGACCCCTGGGGAACACCACTAGTTACCCTCCTCCATTGTGAAAATTTACCATTTATTCCCACCCTTTGTTTTCTGTCTTTTAACCAATTCTTGATCCATGAAAGGACCTTTCCTCCTATCCCATGACCACCTAATTTACGTAAAAGCCTTTGGTGTGGGACTGTGTCAAAGGCTTTCTGGAAATCTAGGTATATTATATCCACTGGGTGCCCCTTGTCCGCATGTTTATTAACCCCTTCAAAGAATTCTAACAGATTAGTTAGACACGACTTCCCTCTGCAGAAACCATGCTGACTTTTGCCCAACAATTCGTGCTCTTCTATGTGCCTTGCAATTTTACTCTTTACTAGTGTTTCTACTAATTTGCCTGGTACTGATGTTAAACTTATCGGTCTATAATTGTCAGGATCTCCTCTAGAGCCTTTTTTAAATATTGGTGTTATATTGGCCATCTTCCAGTCATTTGGTACCAAAGTGGATTTAAAGGATAGGTTACAAATCACTGTTAATAACTCCGCAATTTCACATTTGAGTTCTTTCAGAACCCTTGGGTGAATGCCGTCTGGTCCCGGAGACTTGTTACTATTCAGCTTATCAATTAATTCCATAACCTCCTCTAATGTCACTTCAATCTGATCGATCACCACCCGGGGGGCATGGACTGTGTGAGCCCCCAGGATGCGGTCCAGGGCCTCATAATAAGGGCATGCCTCCGGGTCGGCCCCTTGATTTTGCAGTAGACCTGCTCCCGGGTCCGCGTATGGCCTCTGGTGGCCAGGCTGTCAGCCATGCGGCTGTAGACAGCCGCGTTCCTGTGCCTAGTGCAGAGGTCATGGACGTTGGAGGCCTCCCCTCAAACCTTGATGAGGTCCACCATCTCCGCACTAGACCAGGTGGGCGCTCGCCTCTTGCAGCCCCGGGCAGGCTCCTGGGAAGAGGCGGAGGGCTGGGTGGCAGGAGGTGGCTGGCTCATGCCGTGCCAGGTACAGGGTCTGCTGGCTGGGTGCTGGCAGGCTTGCAACTGGCACGAGCACTGTAGCCAGACCGTGCCCCTTTAAGGGCTCCGGGGCCGGGAGTGGGGCAGAAGAGTTTCCCTGGTTTGGCCCAGGGTGGCCACCAGGGCAACCTGGGAAGGGCTAGCCTCCAACTAGTTCGAATTAAGTGGCTACACAGCCCTTAATTTGAACTACTTAATTCGAACTAGGCATTACTCCTCGTAGAATGAGGTTTAACTAGTTCGAATTAAGCGCTCCACTAGTTCGATTTAAATTCGAACTAGCAGTTTATATGTGTAGCCCCTATTAAAGCTAATTCGAACTAACGGCTGTTAGTTCGAATTAACTTTGTAGTGTAGACATACCCCAAGGGTCACCAAATGAAATTAATATGTAGCAGGTTTTTAACCATAATTACTTCATGCAATGCACAATCAACTTGTGGAATTCCTTGCCAAAAGATGTTGTGAAGACCAGGACTTTTAACAAGGTTCAAAAAAGAACTAGCTAAATTCATGGAGGATAGGTCCATCAATGGGTATTGGCCAGGGTGGATAGGAATGGTGTCCCTTGTCCTCTGTTTGTCACACGACAGGGTACTGGGCTAGATGGACCTTTGGTCTGACCCAGTATGGCTGTTCTTATGTAACTGGCCAATTAGCCCGTCATAAGATGGGATTTTCAGGTCTCTCCTCCACGTCGGTCTTCTCTCCTGAGCCTCCAGTCTCTCGCTCCATCTCTCTCTCTCTCCTCCTCCTACTGCCTCCCCCTCTCTCTCTCTCAGCTCTCCTCTGCCTCCTGCCTCTCTCTCTGTCTCGCTCTTTCTCTTCTCCTCCCCCTCCTGCCTCTCACTCGGGGGACCGCAGAGCCCAAACAGCCGTTTGGGCCCTGCGCTCCCCATGCAGCATGGGCCGCCCAGAGGGAACAGCCAGCATTTCAGCGTTACAGACTCTCAGACATTGGGCTATACTATATATATGATCCTTCCAAGGAGCAGGGAACTTGCCTGCAGTTTAACCATCATGACTGAAATCATTTGACTCTGGCGAAAATGTTATTGGTGCATGTTGTGCTCAGAAGGGACAGTGTAATGAGATACGATAACTAGTTTCGTAGGCTTTTATGTCTGGAAGAGACTATCATGATTATCCAGCCTGACCTTTTCCATAACAGATGTCAAAGAATCTCACCAATTAATTTCTGGATCAAGCCCATAACATGTGCTGCAGCTGTAGCATGGCTGCTAGAAAGACATTTAGTCGTGATTCACAGACTTCAAGCGATGGAGAATTCAGCATGTCACCAGGTAAGTTGTTCCAATGGTTAATTACGTTCGCTGCTAAAAATGTATAGCTTTTTGCTAACCTAAATGTACCTAGTTTCAGCTCTTAAATATTGGATCTCAGGACGCCTCTTTTTGCTAGATATAGACCCTGATCAAGTCACCTGTTTATATGCTCTTGAATAAACTAAGTACATTGAGTCTCTCACCAGATTCCAAACCTCACATCACTCTTGTATCCCTTTTCTGAATCATTTTCCATTTTCCAGGGTCCTTTTTGAAATGTGGGACCAGCCAGGGTGACTGGTGCCTGTGGGGGAGAGGGTACAGGGAAAGCCATCCAGAAGGGTGGGGGAGCATGTGGGGCACCCCATTTATCAATTAAAATGTTGGCAGGGGCATAAAGGGTGAAATATCGCTTAAGTGCTACCACTAGTGACCTGTGGGCCCACCAGCTGGACACAGAAGTTCCGCAATGGTCTCTCTAGTGTCCCATTCATCTCCCTGTTCTCACTTGTGTTCCCATCCTGGCACATTCTCCTGCTTAGCTACAGCATCGCGCTGGGCACTCATGTTCTGCCCAGAATCCTAAGGCCTTTTCAGAGTCCCTGCTTCCCAGGATACAATCGCCCCACAACACTTACTCTTAGAACTGGGCTCTACCTTCTGTGTGCCCAGATGTAGGACCTTGTGCTTGGCTGTTCAACGCATGTTGTTCTAATGAGCCCACCCCGTTCCCAAGTGAACAGTCAGTCCGTATAACTGGTCTAAACCCCATTCGTTGTTACTGCACTTGATTTTTTGGGTTATCAACAAATTCTACTAGCCAGGATTGGACATTTTCTCCCAGATCATTGCTCAAGATACTGAATAGCATTGGACTAAAACCAGATCCCTGTAGGAGCACTCCACCCCTTCAATGTCACTTCCCCACTTAAATTGCTTTTGGTCAGCTATCAGTTAACCAGTCACCCATTTAATATGGGCTACATTTACTTTGTATGCTACTCATTTTTAAATGCAGAATGTCATGCCCGGCTAACCAAATGCCTGGCAGAATTCTATGTATGTTATGGCAATGCAGTTGTCTTTACTAACCAGACTTTTAATCCCATTGTAAAAAAAAAAAGACATGAAGTTTGGTTGACACATTATATTTCTTTAGAATGATGTTGCTTGGCATTCTACCATTTTTTTAATCCTTTGCTGATCTGTGCCTCATATCACCTTTTTCATGATTTTGCCCAGGACTGATGTCAGGCTAAGTAACGGGTTCCCAGGTCATCACATTTATCCTTTTGAATACTGACATGCTATTTGTTACTACTGCTAAGAGGTTCTTTTATGCTTAGTACAAAGCTCAGGGTTCCCCTTTAGTTAGACAAACAGGCTTGATTTCTGTAAAATGAATTTCCCATGATGGGAGAAAAACACGGGAATACAAACTTATTTTTAACTCAGAGAACTCATATATATTGCTCATTCCACATTGTTCAAGTGGTGAATAGCCACATGAATATATATGGGATTATACAATAGCGCCAATATTCATATATACATCCTCACTTATATGTTTATTATGTATAAATTCATATATAATATATACTTTATGGCTGTGTCTACACTGGCGCGATCTTGCGCAAAAGCGGCCACTCTTGAGCAAAAACTTGCCAGCTGTCTACGCTGGCCACTTGAATTTGTGCAAGAGCACTGACGTTCTAATGTAAGAAATCAGTGCTTCTTGCGCAAATACTTTGACGCTCCCATTCGGGCAAAAGTCCTTTTGCGCAAAACCTTTTGCGCAAAAGGGCCAGTGTAGACAGCTCAGATTTGTTTTGCGCAAAAAAGCCCCGATGGCTAAAATGGCGATCGGGGCTTTCTTGCGCAAAACTGCGTCTAGATTGGCCAGGGATGCTTTTGCGCAAAAGCGCTTTTGCGCAAAAGCGTCCGTGCCAATCTAGACGCTCTTTTCTGCAAATGCTTTTAACGGAAAAACTTTTCCGTTAAAAGCATTTGCGGAAAATCATGCCAGTCTAGACATAGCCTATATGTATGCACAGTTTTCTTTTGTAACACTAGATGTCACTGGAACTTCACTGAATATCCAACAAACACATTTACAGGGCTGGCAGTGATCTGATTACTTGAGGAGTAGTGCCAAGTGTCACGTAGAGCCAAGTCAAATTGTGGCTAATAAACATATGTTTAAACAAATTTGGCATGTCTGGATTTGAGAAGTAGTTTTAAACAAATCATCATGCCATATAATTTGTACTAACATGTCCCATTAAATAATTACTGAATGTGTCTAAAATGCAGATACATCCCGACTTGGAGCAGATAAAATTTGCAGAACAGGAAAAGCATTTTTATGTGCGTAGATTTTAAGCTGAAGCAAAAAATCTGCTCTCTTGCTCACCTCTAGTGCCATGTGGAGGGCTAGAACTCTGCTGCATTTGATGTATAGAAGCTGCAAATGTTGAACCTGCAGTGCTGGTTCTGGTGGCAAAATATGACAATGAATCAACTCCCACAGCTTTACTTGGGTCTTCTTCACAAGCACAGATGTCAAAAATTAACCCAAAAAAAACCCCACTCAAATCCAACCACAATATCTGCCTGCATGGCCAGCTTTATATCTCAGGCCACGTTCATATTTACATGCTGGAGATCAATCTTCTGGCATTCGATTTAGCGGGTCTAGTTAAGACCCGCTAAATGGAACGCTGAGGGCACCTTTGGTCAGCACCAATACTCCTCACAGTTATGAGGAGTAAGAGAAGCCAATGGGAGATGGCGCCAAGCTTGGCTTAAGGTATGTTGACTCCAGCTGTATTATTTACGTAGCTGGAGTAGCGTACCTTAAGCCGACCTTCCAGGTCTAGCGTAGACCTGGCCTCAGTTACACATGCATAATTCCAGAGTAAGTCCTCTGAAGTCAACAGCTTCATTTACATTGCTGTGGCTGGGTGTTTGACACCCTTCATTTTGCTGCCAATGTACTTTACGTTGTGCACTGATAGAGAGGAAAGACAGGAACCCATGAAATAGCATCAATCCCCTGAATCTGTCCTGCTACAGAAGATACTCTCTGTTCTGAGGGATCACTTTTCTTTGCTTTCAGTTGCATGATAATGACTAAGATATGGTCCATTAAACTTGCAATTCAGATACTTCAACAACCAATGTAAAATCCTGGCCATTTTGAAATCAATGGGAAAATTTCCAAGGACTTCAATGGGGCCAAGAATTTACCAATAAGTGGTGGGATTTGGATCCAGGTGTAATGAACGGTGGACTCAAAGCTGGGTTTGCAATAGGGCCACCCTTAGAAACCAGCCCTGTTGTCAAGTTTCCACCCAGCACATACAAAACCTGCTCAGGGTCACAAATCCAGGTAAAAAGTTACTGGGGGAGTGATATCATTCTTATCAGCCCAGACCCTCATTATGAAATCCTTTGACCTCCCTTCTCTCCTTCTGGCCTGCTCTCCGAATGAAGAACCTCCTTCCCCCAGCACCTGTTTCCTGCCAAAGCCAGACTTTGGACTCCACAGATTTGGAGCAGGTAATCTAGAAAAGTCAAACTGAATCCCTGCTGCTCTGCTCTTTTAATGCAATTTTCTAGCCTTTTGCCTGGGGACAACAGCCTTGAAATTGATATAAACCCCTGACTAGCCGTGAAAGCAATAAACAGCAGGGGGTGGGGAAAAATTTAACCATGCTATACACCCATTTATAATGTTAACCTGAGCAAATTTAAAGCAGAGCTGGTTGAAATGTTTACAAGGGAATATTGTCTATCAGAAAAAGCTGAGTTGATTACAGTGAAACATTTGTGGGAATTTATCACTGTCATCAACATTTTGATGGGAACGTATTTATTTTGACTTATAACGTATGACATCCAACAATGTACAATCAACTTAGTTGAACTTGTGTTATATTGTAAGCCATAATATAATATAAAAGTAATAACAATGAAGTCACAATGAAATATTTCAGAATGTGTCATTTCATACAAAAAATGGGCAGCTTTCCGCTTTTCGGACTGATTTGAAACAAAACCAAATATTGAAATCTTGGAATTTCCCATTGGACAGAAATTCCATTTTCCAGCCAGCTCTCCTGAAAAGAATCATTTTGGTGACATTGCGTTAAGGGACACTCATCCCTTCTACGTGGTGGGATGATTAATCTTTTGTATCTCTGACGCAAGCTAGGTTGGTGCAGGAAATAAAGTTCAGTGTCTTGTTGGCACTCCTGTTTATTGCACCTTTATGATAGGGCGTCTGAAGAAAACTGTCATCCAACCGGGAAAATAGAGCAAATTCATCTACTCACTTGGACAGAAACATGGCTATGAGCTCATGGAGGTAACTGCAGCACTTCCTGTTTTTCCAGGAAGTAAGCAGTGTTGAGGAGAAGTTGGAGTGTGTATGAAATCCTCCACAGCTGTCTATGTGTCAAGGCCAGAGCAGAGCTAAGTAAGTAACAGAGCTTTGGGGGATGGGGGCAGGGGTTGGTTTGCCGGCAATTCCAAATTCAACCATATATTGAGATCCCCGGATCATTATATTACAGGCTTCTGCAACACCACTAAGAATTGCAACAATTAGAGATTAAGTTAGTGCAGAACCAAGTCAAAACAAAGTTATGGATTTGACTTTGTAAAGATCAATGGATAGATGTAGTGCTAGTTGAAACTGTGATTGCCCAATGAAAAAACAGTGGGAGATGGGGTAATTATCTACCCTTGTATTTATGTAGCCTTTACCACTATCACACCACATAGTCTTCAGGGTATTTATCTTTAGAATATCCCTGTGAGGTATGGCAGTGTTGTTGGCCCTACTTTACAGGTGGGCAACTGGGCTGAGAGGCCTGGTCTACACTACATGGGAAGGTCAAATTAAGATACGCAATTCCAGCTATATAAATTATGTAGCTGGAGTCAATTCAGTGGGCGGCTGACAGGAGCAATCTCTCCTGTTGGCCTCCTTTGCTCCTCGTGAGGAGCATTGATGGGGGTATCCTTTGATTTGATCTATCAGGTCTATACCACACCTGCTAAATCAAATCCCAGAAGATGGACAGGGCAGAAGAACACTTACAGCGGGACTATAAAAGAAAACCTCCACATGTGACCACATTATTCAAACCCATTCCCCAGCCCGCTGCTGGAACATGTCTTATCTGATTTATTCAGCACTTGGGGTGGAACAGGACAAATATCCCCTGTCTCGTGACGTACCTGAGAGATCCCAGACCCCTGGCTCTTCTCCAGGTCTCTCATGTTCTTGGCTGCAAGGTGTGTCTCTTTACCTGAGCGACTAAGTATTGACAGGTTAGATAGAGGTCTTTGGTGGGTTGGAGGAGAGACATGTATTTCAAGAGGTGTTTTTTGGAGCTCGTTTTCTTTGTATGCTGACCCAGGATGTGTATTGTAAATTTTGCACCATGACTAGATTTTCAGACTAGTGCTTGACCGGTGCTACATGACTAATGGATTTTTTTAGTTTGCTGGAAGTTCTGAAATTATTTTAAATCATTTATTTTAGGTCAAACAAAAAAGGAAAATGTTCAAAATTTTGCAAATCAAAAAATCCAAGATATCATTTTGGGTTGAAGACATTGCTTCATTTTAATTTTGAGCTCTTTTTTTTCTTTTATAAACATAAAACTAAAGGTAATTTTAAAATGAAAAGGTAAAATGTTTCATTTTTAAAACGCTGTCACAAAACATTTTGATTTTTTTTAAGATTTGTTCCTCAATGAAAATGAATTTCTGAAATATACAAAAAGTGATAAAATATTTCAATCAAAATATTTCGATAATCTGCAATTTTTGCCATTTTTGGTCAGCCAAAACATTTCACCCAGCTCTACTTGTGATAGATAAATAATGACACCTCCTAGAGCATCTGTGTTCTGAGCTGTCATATATGGGATTTTAATACCATCCGATGCCACAGGGGGGTAGCGAGGCTGACTTCATCAATTAGTGATGGGCTGAAAGTGCAAAATTAAGATCTCAATGTCATCTCTCCTGAAGTTTGTATCAGTGATTTCTGTTTCACCCATGATTAGCTAGAGGCCCCATGGAAAGCTCAGGTTCAGGTCCTATTTTGGATTCACTCTCATAAGTAGGGTGGCCAAATATCTAATCACACAAACCCAACCACCATTGTCCCACCCCTTACTGTATCCCTTCTCTGAGGCCCCACTTCTGCCCTGCCCTTTCCTTGAGGCCCCACCAAGCTCACATCAACCCCTCTTCCTCATCCACTCCCTTTCACCAGGCTGAGGCAGGAGGGTGTGGGGCAGGCTCCGGGCTGGGCCAAGGAATCTGAAGTGTGGGACAGAGCTCTGGGCTGAGATGGGTCGAGGGCTGGGGTTCAGGAGGAGGTGCAGGTTCTGGGAGGAATTTTGGGTGCAGGAGGGGGCTCGGAGTGGCAGCAGGTGATTGAGGTGAAAGGTCCAAGCTGTGGGAGAGAGTTTGGGTGTGGGAGGGGGATCAGAGCTCTGGGAGAGGCTGTGGTGTGTGGGAGGGGGTGCAGGGTGTGGGTACAGGAAGGGGCTCCGGGCTGGAGTACGGGGGTGAGGGGTAGAGGCTTATCCAGGCAGTGCTTGGCCATCACACACATTTTCTTTGGGATTTAGGTACTTGTGTAGTGATCTGACCTGTCTCCAAGTGCAACAGTAACTAACTCAGTTCCTGTAAAAATACCAGACATTTTCTATATCTGAATCAGAGAGTTCTCATGTGTGACTCAAATGCCCATCTAGTTCAATCTCCCCAATTCCCACCTGTTCACACAACTGAACAACATCATACAACTTGTCTCATTTTTAAAAGTAACTACAGTGGTAAGCCAATTTCTCCTACCTTTAACATCTGCATTTCCACACATCCAGCCCACTCAATTAGCCTCATTAACACGGATCCTACAACTGACAGGTACTTCTGCTGTTATATATACATATAGGTTTCTGTTATTTCCACTCCAGTTCATCTGAGCAAGTGGGTTTTGCCTGATGATCCTCTATATTTTGGTTCATCTCTAAAGGTGCCACAGGACGACTACTTGTTTTACAATGCTAAGAATAGAACTGAATGAGTATCTTAGCAAAAGTTGCTTGTCAGCATTAGCCTGATGTTTTTCCAACTGTTCATTTCCGACTCTTTTGTTTCCTATGTTAGCATTGTAGTAAACATGTCCACTATCATAAATGTATATGAAAGCAGCAAATGTGGAAAGTTAGGTTTTGCTTTTAGTCCTGGCCTACACTAGGGAGTAATTTCAAAATAACTCCCCTTATTTCAAAATAAGAAGTAGAGAGTCCACACTACGAAGCATGTTATTTTGAAATAATGGGCTGGTTATTACGAAATCTGTATTCCTGTTTTCCATGGGGAATAATGCTTATTTCAAAATAGCATTAGTGTGGATGCTCCGGTGCTGCTATTTCAAAATAAGTACTCCCCAAATTAATGTGAAGTAATTACTCCCAGTGCTTCCTCAGGCTTTAAGCTGAGGTATCGCATCCACAATAACGGAGCCTGCCTTGGACTAATTTCGAGGCTCCCCCATAGTGGTGACATGCTGTTTCAATTTAGTTATTTCAGGAGTTATTATTTTGAATTTAGTTATTTCGAAATAATTTCCTAGTGTAGACATGTCCTCTTAGGCACAGCTCTGAGGAAGGACTAGTGGGAAAGTGGCATTACCCTACAGCATAGGAAAAGTCACATTAAACTGGGTCTATTGAGTAGTTCCTGACATCAGATGTTTCAGCAGAAGATGAAAGAAGTCCTGCAGGTGGCAGCCGTGGGATAATCTGACCCCTAGGCAGGTGTCCTCTTGATCTTGAATAGCTAGAGATTGTCCTGAAAGGTGAGGAGTTATGTCCCTTCCACAATGTTTGTTAGCAATAACCCCAAGAGACATTGGGCCTCAGAGAAACCCCACTTGTCTTCTTTCTCCTTAGGCCCCTGGGGTGGGGATAATAAACCATCAGTATATTCAATTTTACCACAGTATTTCCTGTTCTTGTATATAGGCTATGTCATAAGTACAGGAATAAAATAATAAACTTTGGCATGCTACATCATTAGTAACACTCTCACTATCTAATCTCAACCTTCAAGCCCTTTAAGGTTCACCTATCCCTAAAACCCAATGTGCACTTGAGCCAGGCTATTTTACATCCCACCAACATTCAAAACAAAGGTAACGTTTTTCCTGGAAATTAGATACAGCAATATTTCCTCATTCATATTGCAACAATGAAATAACCTTTGTCACATTATTCTTACCACTCTGCTATGTCCATAAAGGCAACCATATTGTTTAATACCTCTTAACAACAGTGGGAACTATGTTCAAACATAAAGCATGTTCGTGTAGTGCACTGTCATATTGACAAGGACACTAATCTCACCTGTTCTAGTTAATAAGGTAGTCGC
The DNA here is from genome assembly GCA_032595735.1 of Pelochelys cantorii. Lineage (NCBI taxonomy): Eukaryota > Metazoa > Chordata > Testudines > Trionychidae > Pelochelys > Pelochelys cantorii. The sequence goes on from CM064340.1 coordinate 37,825,715, forward strand.
CTTGTGCCTGCCACACCTACTCCAGCTATTTAATCATTTAAATGAGAAAACAAACCTATGTGATCGCCTCGCACCAATTTTTCACCTAAATTTGTTTCTCCGGGAAAGAAAAAATGTTAGTTCATAGCAAAGACACATAATTCATCACCGTGACTATTTAAAATATTCTACAATTAAAGTTTTGCAAGCTCTCTAGTAAACCCTTGTACCTCTTCACACCCATCCCCTCAAGCTTTTCTGTTTATTAGAGACATGTATTTACTACCACTGCTAATCATCATACCACACGAGGTCCAACAGCAATTCAGTGGCAGAACCAAGTGTAAAATCCAGGAATGCTTCTCTGACTACTAAACAACATTTAAATAAAATTTATAACATACAAAGAGAACCTAGCCCAGACAAGCAGATTCTTAGCTGAGGTAAACCAGTGTAACTCCAATTGCAGTCAATGGCCCTTTAAAAGCAGCTTCTAAATTACTAGAGTTGCTTAAGCTTGTATTTGAGTTATAAATACATCCAGAAAGGCTGCTTCTGGTAAAATATCCAGAGCATTAGTCTACTAGTACAGGAGTACAGGAGACCCTTGTGAGTCACAGAATCGCGATTAGCGATGCCATGTATTTGTGGGTGTCTCCCATCCCAGCCTGGAGGGCCTGTGGGGCTCTCACCACAGCTCCCAGCCCCTGGGATGAGTTCCCCGTAGCTCCCAAACTCACTGCAGATCCTGGCAGCTGCAGTGAGTTCCTACGGCTCCCCACCATGAGTTCTCTGCAACTCCTGGCCCCCGGAGTGAGTATGGGAGCCATGGGGAGCTCACCGTGGAAGCCAGGAGCTGGGGTCCCCTGTATTCACAAATTTCACCATTTGCTGTGGTGCCTGGAAAGCATCCACCACAAATGGCAAGGGTTTCCTGTATTCCCTACATTTTTAAAAGTGCATGAAAGAAGCGCACGCCCAAGGCCAAGATTTTAGGCCAAAATCATTCTAGCAATTGCTTTATAACCTGGGAAAGATGTGTGGGGCAAGGGCTGAATGGCAATGCTGACATGACTTTTGTGAGAGAAGCTTGGTCCTTAAGGGCTCACTGAGACACAAGGCCTAAGCTCTACACAAGAAGCACAGCTACAAAAAAGAGCTAGATAAATTCGTGGAGGTTAGGTCCATCAATACTTTTTAGCCAACATGGGTAGGAATGATGTCCCTAGCCTCTGTTTGTCTGGAAATGGATGACAGGAGAGGGATCACGTGAGGATTATGTGTTGTGTTCCCTCCCTCTGGGCCATCTGGTATTGGCCATTGTCAGCAGACAGGATACTGGGCTAGATGGACGTTTGGTCTGACCCAGTGTGGCTGCGCTTATGTTCCTGCCTTCAGCTGAGCCTTTCCTCCAAAGGATAAAGCTCTTTATAGTGTGACGGATGTGCAAACTTGCACCCTCATTCTGCAAACAGTTATGCAAATGAGCAACTTTAAACATGTAAGTCATTTTATTAACTCCACCAGGACTATCTATGCTCATAAATGTTTCGCAGGACGCAGGCCTGATATATGATCCACCGAATAGCCTTAGGCAAGACATTGAACATCTTGGTGTCTTGCTTTCCCAATTTGTAAATACGATATAATACTATGTTCACATGCCTCACGGTGTTTTGAGGCTGATGTTTATAATGCGGTCCGAGCTTGTTGGCTGAAAGGTGCGATAGAAGCACAATTTGTAATTACAGTAGTGATGACAAAAATATATACCAGCCTAGGAGCTTTTTGCCCCCCACCAAAATGCAGCTCTCTCAAGAGCAAAACGCTGCAGCTAGCATAGAAAACTGCAACTCTGCGTTCCAGTTCAAAGCAAGGAATGAAACAAGCTGAAATTACGAATCTGTCATGCTGGTAGATTATTGTTAACTACAGAAACTAGAATATGAACTGGACACTGCTAGAAGTGCTATGGGATTTCCAATGCATGCATGAGTCATCAAGAGCTTAGGTTCATATCTTCTCCACAGTAAAGTTCCAGGGTGTGAGGATATCGCATGCACGAGTCATCAGAAGCTTAGGTTCATATCTTCTCCACAATAAAGTTCCAGGATGTGAGGATATCATTTGGTGTCCATACACAAGTGGGAATCACATGCATTTTCAGTCTAGACCACCTTCATTTCACTTTCACCAAAACACTCTGCTCTGACCTCTCCATCTGAGAGAATGAGACTAACTGTGATCCATTCTGTAGCATTGTACAGCAAACCAAGACACAAAATGGCAGCTGCCTATGGTGATGAGTTGGATTCCTACACATTTAAAAGCACAGTAAAGAGAGAACAAATTACAATGGCGTCTCTTAGTTATTATAGAGTTACAAGAGGGGACAACCTTTATTGACACAAAATGCTTCAGATTAGTGTGTTAGGGAAGATTGTGTGAAGCTGCAGAAAGATCTAACAGAACTAGGAATCTATGCAACATGGTGACAAAAGCAAATTCCCCCTTAAAAAAATGCAAAGCCATGCACGTAAGAAGGAGAAATTTAAATTTCTGCAGCCCATGAAATGCTCTGAATGATCTTTAATGACTCCAGGAAAAGATATAGGCATCATCAGGGAGATAGCCTCATGTGCAAAGTGTGTGTAATATAGTAACATATGCTACATTAGAAAGGCAGTTGACGATAATACATGGCTATCCCTCTAATAGGGCTGATTAAAAAAACTAACTTGTGTTAATAGAAAAATAGGTTTTTGACTGTCTGAAATTTTTCACAAGTGTCTACTTTCCACAGAAAACGTAGACCTTTTTTTTTAAGAAAAGCCAAATGCTCCAAAACTATAACTTACCGATTTGTATATGCTGGCTCCCGTGCCTCCTGGGAGTTGTCGTTTGGTTGCTTTTGGTCCTCATTCTCCTCTATGGGTCAAGCTTCCAGCTGGACCACACCTTCCATGATACATGAAAGTCTGGGACTCCTATGAAGTACCGCCTTCAAACGCTACGAGGGGAGACTGTCGTGCATAACGGGAGATGTAGTACAACCCGTGAGCGTGGATTATGGAGGGCAGTGGGAGCCCGCAAACTCCACTCCTGTTGAATATCATACTAGTATTCTGAATTTAAAAATGCAGTAGTTGCCTTTCTCACCAAAATTCAAAATTTTTCACATGAAAAAAAACCACATTCCCACTGCCTCTAGTCCCTTCTCTGTTTAATTAAAAAAAACCAGAGAGATGGGGGAAGGGAGCATAAAGATTTGTTACAATACAGCTTATCTCATGCTGGTCTTCAGGGTGGATCCTAAAAAAGCCCAATGCCAATAGATTTTTTACTTCATGCTCATTCCAGGTGAGATTCGTCCTGGTGAGGAGGGCCAACACAGAGCAGATGTGCAATGTACATCCCAATTAACTCTGCAAACCCGCTTATGTGGCATGTAGGCCTTGATCTAGCCTTCTGCATGGGGTGAATTATACCCTTAAGGAATCAGGTCATGCAAAGACATCCTGATCTGGTGCAAATCAGCATAGCTCCATTAATTTCAATAACTGCTTGTAACATAATTTAAGGAACTCTAATGGGAAGAGTGCATACCTTTTATGATTTGGAGCTAAGATTAAGTAACCATAGTGTATTTCTGGCAACAGAGTATTATGTTCCTAATACTGATTAACCAGTTCATTGCCTATGTTCTTATGCTTATGTCTAGCAACAGGTTGGATTGACTCCTTGTTCTTGTTTTAAAATGTGTACTTTTTTATTAAAAAATGTAATTAGAAAATCCCTTATGCATCTGGACATGAACATTCAGTGCTGATGTGCAGACAGATAAAACAATCCCTTTAGGCTGTAAGTATTAAGGGCACCAGGGAAATAATTAAATGACCTTTCATGTGGAGCATTTAAACCACACCTGATATAAATCAGACAGCTTTGTCCCTACTTACAGTGTTTATTCTGCCTGTAGGAATATAGTCAAGCAACAAAAGTGTTAAAGCATTAGACTGTTTAGGTCAACAGAATACCTGTGAGATGCATTTCCCATCATTGTGATTACAGCTTATTTATAGAACAATCAGAGGGTGCGGTGTGCTTTACAGACACAGAACAGCCAAGTTCTCTGCCCTTGAGAGTTTACTAGCTGGGCTGGGGTTTTCCAAAGCACTCCATATTGAGTCAGCTGTGGTTTCACTGTTCAATGGGACCAGAGTTAGGCCAACCCTGGGAACCTGTTGTCCATGCTCCATTTGTTTCTCCAGTTCATAAAATATCAGTGTATGCTAATAGTTTTACAAAAATACAAGCCAAGCCATATGGGCTTCGCATTATGAAAGGAGCGCAGCTATTGCCTTTGTGATCCATAACTCAGACTCGAATATCATGCCCATAAATCCTGCCTAATAGTAAAACCATTTCAGCTGTATAGCTCTTAATGTGCTTTGCAAAGGTAGAGGAAATACCTGATGTTAGGGAGCTCTTTAAGCCCTCAGAGAAAGGCACAGCATGAGTCAGTAGCTAGTGTCTGAAGTAAAAAAAAATTAAATAAGACACAAGTTCTTGGCAGGAAGGGCAGCTACTCAGGGCGGCAGTAAATTTATCATCATGTCACCTTTAAAGACCACAGGGAGGCAATGAATAGTTATTTTTCCTGAGGCACAGAGAAATTCAGAAACTTTCTCAAAGTCACTCTAAGAGTCTGTAGCAGAATTGGCAACACACCCCAGGTCTCCTAAACTCCAGTCTAACCATAGTCCTTGTGTTCCTGTCTGACATACCACAACATAAGTAGTCAGGAGTCTGATTCCATCTTTCCATAGATTCCTTATGTAACCCTGAGACACATTGGAAGGGCTGAAAACATTCGATAGCCATTATTCACTTTTTTATTTCAAGTGGGGTTGGATGGTTGTGATCAAGCACGTAGTATTGGTTCTAGCTCCTTGATAGGCTGAGGCTACTGCACTAGCAGAAGCTATTGTTCCCTCTCATTTCTGTAGAGACAGTGTCAGCTCTCTTTGAACCAACCATGAGCAGCTCTGTGCTACTTATTCCTGCAGTATACAGAGGAGAGTTTTGATGTAATGGAGACAGTTTTACTATCCGATGGGTCTTGGATAAAACCGTTGAGATGATTGGTTCATTTACCACAGACATGGCTAAAGGGTCTTTGGCCTTCCTGACAAGAAAGCAGCCGAGGGGAGGCTGTTCTGCCTAGAGTGGATGGGAGAAGGGGGAAATTGCTTGGGAGCAGATGGCTGTGCAGCCTAGTGGTGATTAGGTGAAGGGAGACTGTGCAGGGATGGAAGGCCTGTGACCCAATGATGCTTGGGTGAACATGTGGAAAAATCCAGAATGTAGGTGATTTAAAGATAGGAACCAGACTATATAAGAACCAAACATGTCCACTTTTGTTAAGTCCATATATTAAATACAGCAAAACACATTGTGGAGGAAGTGCTGTTCTCCCGAATTTATTCAAGCCTGGAAAAAAGGTTTCAGATTATTTATTTCCAAGGAACCCCATATATTGATCTAAGTTCTGTACAAATCTAGTCCTTGGCCAAGCTTTTTACAATCTGGCTTAAGGTGCATGGTTTGAGATTTAGGCATAGTCTTATTTTATCAGGGTGCTCATTCTTAATATAAGCCTCGTTTGCACAATGTAATGGTTATTTCATTCGATACAATCCAATGGTTATTTTTGTTGCAGCTTTAGAGACATGTGCTTGGCTCTGGAGTTTGCTTGAGCTGAACCCCTAGAGTAAATAATTACTTTTCCTTCCAGTGGAATATAAAGGACTGGATCATATATTTTCAGTTGCTCAATGGAAAAACCTACTGTTGGTTATTTAACTTTTTTTTTTTTTAAGGAAAACAACTTACAAAGATAAATTATTCAGAGGAACTGGCTTGGCAGCTGCTTTTGAAAATACAAAAACTGGGCAGAAATATCTTGAGTTTGAAGGGTGCTCTGCAGGATTCAGAAATGCCCGTGTGCTTGTGTCATTACCCGAGTCTTACCAGTAGGTATTCAATCGTCTGGACTGAGATTTAGCTGTTCATTCTCCTAGGCAAAACAAAAACATCAAACCAGATTTCTGTAGGCAGATTTTGGCAAAGCATCTGAGTTTCACTGCTGTTCATGGCAAGCAAGAGTGGACATGGTGGACATTCTGTAGCTGCTGGGAGCAGAATATTTGCCTGGCACAAAGTGTACTTACAAAAAATATATCCAGTGGGAGCTGACTGATTTTATCGGAATGGTCTGGCCTGGCAATTAATTCTCCTTTTGTGAGCCAGAGCCAAAACTGCACAGATGCTGTAATGCTAGCTCGCAACTGGTAACGCCTGCCTCCGTTTTCACAAGCATAGAAATCCAACTCAGCCTCCTGTACATACGCAATAATTTCCTAAACTCTTTTTTTTCCAGAATACCTGTTTTCTGTTTATAGTAACTATGAATAAAGCCCTCTGCTCACTTCATGGAGAGCTTTGCTGACCCCAAATATAACTTAGTGCTTCCCCTCCCCAACAGGAGTGCCCTAGAATCACCTCAGAGGCTGCAAGGGGAGGACCAGAACTGGCCAGCGAGAGGTTGTGGTAGTGGTTGGAGAGGGGAGGAGAGGCAGCAGGCCAGGCAGCCACCATGGGGTGGGGAATGAAGAGAATGAATGAAGAGTGAGCCTGGCCGTTCTGTTCCCATCACCTCCTGTAAAAACGGTGTCATGGCAGCCTGCAGGCTCCCCGCTACAGGCCTCCCCACCCAGGCAGCTTTTGCTTCCCTCTCAGACCTCTCTCTTACTTGAAGGGGAGCAGAGGGGACCCAGAGCTGCCCAAGGAGTGTTCCTCCTCCTTCCCTCACCTCTGCCAGCTGCTGCCTGTCCCTGAATACCAACCAGTGGATTAGGATGGAAGCAAGATGAGCCCCAGTGGAGGGTGTAATAATGTGGCATGCCTGGTAAAGGAAGAATGGCCTGGTTGTTATAGTTACTGCACCAGGCCTTGCGAGATCCATCTTCACCTGCTAGCTCTGCTGCAGACTGGTGTGTGTGCCCTCAGGCAAATCCTGTGCCCTACCCATGTCTCTATTGCCCCTCTGTAAATGGGGATAATAATACACCCCTGTCTCACCAGGGTGCTGCAAAGGCACCTCCATTATTTGCTGGGAGGCCCCCAGACACTCTGCTGATGAGCACCATGGAAAGTGTACAAGGCAGCTGCCTTCCTGGCAATGAGCAGGTTCTCCCAGTGTTCACTTAGCCCCTCAGCGATCGGCACCCACACCGTAGATCAATGCCTGTTTTATCGCTCCACATGAAACAACCCCAAGGAAGACTCCTTGCTCCTCCACTGGTGTCCTTGTAAGCATCTGTCTTGGGACCAGTCTTAAATGGAACTTCTTTCCATCTGAGATAAACCAGTTCAAGCAACCCCCTTGGCAACATCTCCTTCATAAGCCTGCCTGGTATTGTCAGATGGAATACATGGGAAGGTGCGGAGATTTCTCCCCCCTGAGTTTTATCTTCACAAGATACCTTGCATTTTGGAAGGCAATATTTTGATACATAGAAGAAAAGTGGAAGTTGGCATGTGAAGCCCCTTCTGAAAGACACGCTGTGAAATTGATACTGTAAAAGTGACCATCATTTGATGCAGATTTCTCTCCAATCCTGAATAGAGAAAGCAACATTGCCTTGGTTGCCAAAAATCAAAATTTCCTCCATTCTTTATCAGCTGGAGGATGAGAGAAGCCAGTGGCATGCATTTTTTTCATGATAGTCTCAATTAGGTCATGTATACATAAAAATGGTATTGATTTAAATAAAGCAGATTAGAAACGGGTTTAATACCGTCCACACAGGGAATTGTGTCAACTTAACTGAATCTGTTTATAAACATCTTTTGTTAAATTAGTACAACTTCTGTGCATAGGCAAGGTCTTACCCCAAAAATGTAATGGGTAAACTAACTTCCCTGCACTTTAGGAGTCAAAACCCCAAGGGTACGTCTACACTAGCTCGTTAGTTCGAGCTAGGTAGGGTAATGAGGGCAACCGGAGTTGCAAATGAAGCCCGGGATTTAAATATCCCGGGCTTCATTTGCATGTTCCTGGGCGCCGCCATTTTTAAATCCCCCTTAGTCTGAACTCTGTGCCCACGGCTATTCCATGAGGAGTAACGGTAGTTCGAATTAGGATCTTTAATTCGAACTACCTAGTCCATGTCACATGTAGCCGTGGGCACGGAGTTCGGACTAAGAGGGATTTAAAAATGGTGGCACCCGGGAACATGCAAATGAAGCCCGGGACATTTAAATCCCAGGCTTCATTTGCAACTCCAGTTGCCCTCATTACCCTACCTAGCTCGAACTAACGAGCTAGTGTAGACGTACCCCAAGTGACAGGAATCAGTCTCCTGAATGGAAGCCCTGGTAGTGACATGTTGTTTAATATTCATTTCTTCCCCCAAGTTTCGCATTAATAACTTCTAAAGCACAAACACAACAGTAGCATTGCACATGAGATTGAATCGGGTGTGAAATATAACTCTCATGGAACGTGTCGGCATCTTTTTTCACATTGCTGAAGTCAATTCATCAATACGATGAGGGAAAGTGTTTTGACAGAAGGCTTGAAATGATTAATGAGCAGGCACATGCTTTATGTGTAGTTAAAATTGAAAACACCTGCTGAGCCTGCAACATTATTAAATGTAAAGGTTGAAGCAATGAGTGTGTGGAGTGTGCTTTTTTTAAGGTGTAAGTCCAGGCTTGTTGGAAGGCGGCGGATTGTGTGGCTGATCCCACTGAAAAACTAGTGACTTCAATAAGCATTAGAAAAGGCCCTCTATTAGTTACACTCTATGGTCTACCTGGCCAAAGTTAGACAGTGCGAGTCTAAGTAAACAGTATCACTAAGGAGGAGATTGCATGACACACCTTTAATGCTAAGAGCAAACATGGTAAATGGTTTCAGAAGGGTAGCCGTGTTAGTCTGTAACTGGAAAAACTTAAAAAAACCAACGAATGTCAGAAGTCATATCCAGTCATGGCCAGCTAAATCAGTGCCCTTACAACACACTGGCAGAATGTGGGAATGGAGAAGAATACCAATGTGTGTTCATGTAATGCCATGCAAGACGCCTTCTTCTCATTGAAGGTGCGCCTAACATCAGGTGAGGCAGTGTAAGGGGGTGACTAGATTAGATGGCAGGGCCATGGAGGTTGCTGGACCAAAGAACCCCGGCGGCTGGGAGTGGGAGCCAGCTGGGAGTCCCATGGTAGCTGGGGAGCCCCAACCCTGGCTGGGGAACCCACCGAGGCTGGCAGCTGCTGAGAGGGGCTAGCAGAAACTGGACAGGAACTCCCAGTGGCAGTGGGACCAGGCAGCCCCATGCCAGGGAACATAGGGGATCCCTGTGGCACCAGGGCTGGTGAAAGCCAGACAGCCCTGGCTGGGGGACCCCGGGTGGCAGCAGGGCCAGGCAGCAGCCAGGTAGCCCCAGCCGGGGAAACCCCAGCATCAGTGGAGACAGCCGTGGCCAAGCAGGGCGGCCCTCATTGGGAAACCCAGGGGAACCCTCGTGAGAGCCGGGTTGGTGGTGGTCAGGCAGTCCCAGCCGGGAATCCCAGGAACCCAGCGGCAGCAAGGCAGAGAGCGCTGGCCAGCCAAGCTAGTGTTACTGGAGCCTGAGGCATGCTGCAGAGCCCTAACCTTGGGAACCCCAGAGCCGGGAGAGGAGCCCAGGACAGGGCAGTGGCCAACAGGAAAGCTGTGATCTCTGAGCAGTCACGAACTGGCAAGGTCCCTGGTGCATGACTGCTCAGGTCCCAAGAGTGCCGGGCTAGGGAGGTTCAACCGGCATGTTTATCCATTGCTGTGGTTGGTGTAACGTATCGTTACATCTGTGCTGTGCGAAGGTGGAGCTAAATTCATTACAGTTACAGCAGCATCACAAGGACTGTCTGTTTGTAGGGCCCCATACAGTGGGGCTCCTACATTTGGGGCTCCCAAGAGCTCCCACAATGTTAGTCATAAATGATAATGATCATGCATCATGTTCTATGTTTAGGGGACTTCTGCTGAGGTAGAGAGAAGTGGATCGGTTCCAATTCCTTCACGTAGCCACAGAATCAATAGGACGAGGGAAGAGGTAATGCAGGCTTCCCCAGCACTACAATTCAACTTGTCAGTGAGAAGTCGGGTGAGACCACCTCTGAACATTGCCCAGGGAAACGGCAGACTCTCCAGCAGGGAGACTGTGGGTGTCTTTCTGGAAAACACGTTTTAGCAAACACAAGTTGTGGGACTCAGCTCAAGGATAACTGGATGAAAACCCCCAGCCTGTGTTCTGTGGGAAGTCGGACTAGATAATCTAATCTTCCTTTTTGACCTTCAGATTCACAAAAGCCCAATTCACTGAGCAGCCATTGGACGGTAATGACTTTGGGCTTTTACTAGCTTGAGATGGAGTTGAACCAATGACTTACTGATGAAAAGGTCTCTGTATAGTTATTAGTTCCCCGAGTCACCTAGTCCCTCTAGCAGGTGCTATTACAGCAAAGAACTCTAGCACACGCTTGGGCCCCCCCCAGTCTTCAGTTAAAGCTAAGCGTACGCTTAAAGGCTTTGCAGCTCTGGGACCATGCAGCATGCTTTGAGATAATGCAATCACTCTATTTCTCCTTCCTACAACTTTTTTTTAAAAGAATTCCCTTATTAAACAATAAAGAAGTGCCTGCTTAAGACAAGCCCACGAATGTAGTTGGCCTTCCCTTTTTTTGCAAGTTTAAGCATCTCATCTTTCTGAGCGAACAGATATAAGTCACTTTGGTTGCAAGCCCTGAGCAGTAATTTGTATTCATGGTAAGTCATTTATTGAGTTAATTTATTTAAGGCTAGGGCATAATTTCTAATAATGGAAGAGACTCTAGGCCCAGTGATATTCTCTCCCTGATAGGACATTAATATTTTAACAGCTTATAATACCCTGTCAATTGATGTATGTTTTTAGGGGGTGAGTTAGAAGTTATTGATGATTGGTCTTGTGAAATATCACCACCAATATGTCTAGAGTTCTGCAGCCTGAAGACTGCATCGTGATTTTGAGTGATAGTACGAAGGTCTTTGTTGTACTTTGCACCATTACTGGAGGAGGGGGGCATGTGCAAATGAAATGGGGAGGCTTGAACATGTTGTGGGTTTGCAAGATAGCTGGTAGTTTCAGATGTCTACACTGAGGGGGCCGTGAGGGCAGAATTTAATATCAAAGAATTCACCAACTATCTTGAGGATTTATTTGATAATCTTATTGTTGATCTCAATTTCCAAAGGCGTTAGACACGACATGATTTGAGCATGGAGATGTTGTCACATACTCTGGAAGAGGTTTCTTAATGTTACGGGAGGTTCAGACCCTTGTGCTGCACTAATTACTGTTGGGAGGCAAATCACTTAATCGCCATGTGGCTGAATCTCCCCATGTGACGTAGTGGGGATTGTGTTCACTGTTCACTTTGTTATGTTGTGTGTGATTCCTGCTGTCCTGTGCAGCTCTGTAATGACTCTGTGGTGGAAAGCGGGTGCCCAGAGGGGGATGGGATCTTTGGGGGAGAACTCCTGAGGGAAGTGAATGTTCTGCATCAGACTGGCTCTCCAGGCTTGCCCACAAGGAGACGCTCCTGAGCAGAGTACCCCAAGACAGTGTCCAGTACTCTGCCTCTGAGAGTTGCTAGTAGTGGATGCTTCAGGGGCTGGGGAGAGAAAGTCTATAATGGGCAGGTCTGGAATAACCTGCCCATCAGGGAAGTTGTCCCTTACCCCCTGCCAGGCTGAGGTTGGTTTATACCCTGCAACAGGAGAGCTTAAAAGCCATCTTTCAAAAAACAATTCCAGCAAATGTAACTTTGGGTGTTCTCATTCTCCATATCAATCTCTCATCCTGTTTAGCTCTTCATCACACTGATATATTGTGACAGTGGATACCACAGGGTAATGGAGTTCTGTGGGGTTTTTTTAAAAGCATCTCCTTCTATTTGCTTTGAAATCGTTGGCATTCAAGTTCATTGGCTGTCCCCTTGTTTTTGTATCATGAGAATCATAGAACCACAGAATCATAGAACTGGAAGGGACCTCGAGAGATCATCACGTCCAGTGCCCTGCCCTCATGGCAGGACCAAGCACCATCTAGATCATCCCTGACAGGTATCTGTCTAACCTGCTCTTAAATATCGCCAGTGATAGAGATTCCACAACCTCCCTAGGCAATTTATTCTAGTGTTTAACCACCCTGACAGGTAGGAAGTTTTTCCTGAACCTCCCTTGCTGCAGTTTAAGCCCATTGCTTCTTATCCTAACATCAGAAGCCAAGGTAAACAATTTTCCCTGTCCTCCCTGTGACACTCTTTTAGATACCTGAAAACTGCTATCATGTCCCCTCTCAGTCTTCTCTTTTCCAAACTAAACCAGCCCAATTCCTTCAGCCTTGCCTCACAGCTCATGTTTTCTAGACCTTTAATCATTCTTGTTGCTCTTCTCTGGACCTTTTCCAATTTCTCTATATCTTTCTTGAAATGTGGTGCCCAGAAAGGGACACAATACTCAAATTGAGGCCTAATCAGTGCTGACTGGAGCAGAAGAATGACTTCTTGTGTCCTGAAGAGAAACACAAGTCTATCCCATTCATTATTTTGTATCTATCATATCTTTTTATTATTCCTTCCTTCTCTAAGATAAATAATCCCAATCTTCTCAAATTCTCTGTGATGAGGTGGCTGCCCTACACATGTAGATGGTGGGTTGTGTAGGGAGGCTTTGCAAAACTCAACCAGTTGGAGTAGGGCTTGTAGAGATCCAAACAGAAGAAAGCTTACTGGAGCAGCCAATCAGGGCCAAGACAGGCCATATGAAATGGGCTGCTCAACGGAGGAGGATCAATCTCTCCCTGGAGTGCAAGGGAGAAGAACTAGCTGCTTAGAAGAAGACATTGGCTACAGCAGTGCTTTGCAGGATCTGGAAAGCAACAGGGAGCTCCAAACTAAGGACTGCCAGTCTGAGGGCCCGAGACTAAGGGCCAGGAAGGTGCTCTGTCCCCCACTTGCCACTGAAGGAATGGTCAATGTATGAAATGCAGCCAGCCACTGATGAGAGCGCTAGATGAGAGACTGCTCTTTGCCACCAAGGCAAGAGGTTGGCCTGAGGACTGTCCCCCAGAAGGGAGGGAAGAATCAAGTGAGGCCCAGAAGAGGATGCTGAGAACCAGGGAGCAACGTGGGTCCCCAAGATGGAACAGATACGATAGGGGTTGAGACACCACTAGAGGAAGGCACATTGCAGGATGGAGCTAATTTCCAGGAGAACCAGGAGGAGGCACTGCGGTGGTGAGCCATGCCACTCCGTTACACTCTCCTTATATGGACATAAGAACGGCCATCCTGGGTCAGACCAATGGTCCGTCTAGCCCAGTGTCCTGTCTGCTGACAGTGGCCAATGCCAGATGCTCCAGAGGGTGGGATCACAACAGGTAATCCTCACATGCTCCCTCTCCTGTCGTCCATTTCCAAACAAACCGAGGCCAGGGACACCATTCCTACCCATCCTGGCTAATAGCCATGGATGGACCTAAACTCCATGAATCTATCTAGCTCTTTTTTTAACCCTGTTAAGATCGTAGTCTTCACCACATCCTCTGGCAAGGAGTTCCACAGGACATGTTCCCAAGGTACTCTTCTCTTTTGTCTTCCATTTCTGAACCCCCTCTTATGTGTGCTATGCTTATTCTAAGTTGGTATGACCAGAACCGAACAAAGTGTCCTAAGTAAGGTTGTACCTTTGATTTATATTCTGGTATTATACTATTTTTCATTATAATTTCTATCCCATTCTTCATCTATCTATATATTTTGGAAATGTGCATCTGTCTGTCACCGTCTGGCCATCTGTCAGTCCATTTGTATAAGAACTCCTCCTAAACAGTAAGAGCTAGGATCACCAAATTTGGTCGGCAGCTTCCTCTTCTCCTAACGTAAAGCAAGGACAGGGTTTGGTTGTTCCAGGAAAAGGGGAGGTGCTTGGAATGGATAGAAAGGGAGGGGTCTGAGAGCAGGGACAGTTATGCTCCGCAATGACCACTGGGGGCAGTGAGCGTGGGGGTAGTTATACTACAGAGTGACCACAGGGGAGTGGCCACACCAGGAAGAGAGTGGTCAGCTAGGGCCTGGGATCTCCATATTGCTGGCCACCAGCCATGGGTACCAGCCATGGTCCCCCTGTTCCATACTCCTCCCCCTGCACAGCTGGGGGCAGCCCCACCAGCCAGAGGCCCCACCACCACAGCCCTCCCGAGGAGCATCCAGGCAGAAACCCGCAAGAGGAGCCATGCGGGTTAGGGTCAGGCAGTGTGGCCCCCACCCTAGGAGCCATGTGCAGACCTGGGCCCTCCCGCTCCCCCATGAGGAGCTGTGCAGTCTGGAGCCATGCAGAATAGCCCTGCCCTGGACCCCCTGGGTGGAGCCGGACAGTACAGCCAGAGGAGCCACCAGCTGTGACCAAGCAGCACAGATTCAGCCCCCTGGGAGGAGCTGCCAGCTGGACAGCATGGCCCTTGGTGCCCCAGGGAACTGTGGTTGTTGGAGCAGCATTGCCCTCACCTTGGTGAGTCTCCCAGACCTCAGCCCTGAGTCCTGCACCTTGCATCTCTTCCTTGAGCCCACACAAGGACCTGAGCAATGCTGCGTAAATCCTCTAGTACCGTATAAATGGCTTTAGAGTAGCCCCATTTCATGCCCTGAGGGTGAGCTAAATGTGTATAAGGCAAAGGAACCATCTGAGTGACATGCGCAGAAGAACATTGTCCCATGCCCGTGTGCAAATGGAGGGGAATCCCAAGAGAGAACTTCTGAGGTGGGAGGTACCGTGAGTATAGGGTGGCAGGTAGAAGGCGGAAGAAGGGGTACAAAACTGTGCCTGAAATCTGAGCACCTATTAGGGGAGGGAAGGTGAGTCGTCTGCACCTGCTGCTGGACCCCTGCCTGCAGTAGACTGGGGAGGGGCAGACTGAGGGAAAGAATGAAATCTCTGCTCTGTAACAGCCACACACCGAGCTCAAGGGAGCAGTGAGACAGATGACTCCACACAAGCTCATATGAGAAGCAGAGTTCTGAAATCCAGTGTAGAGTAGGATTGGGAAACAGTTGGTCACACACACACGCACATGTACACACACGCACGCACACATACACACACACACATGCACACACACACATTTTGCTCAAACAGCCTGGCCAGGAGCAAAGCTTGGCATTTTGGAGGGAACTTTATTGCATGTAAGTAAATCTTGGAAATCCTCATTTTATTTTTTCTTTGTCTTGCTTCATGTACTTAAGCCAGGAGTGGGGAACCTTTTTTGGGTAGGGGGCTGCTGACCCACAGAAAAATCAGTCAGGGGGCTCAAGTGCCAGTGTAGGCTCCCCAATTCTGAGGGAGGCCCTAAGCCGTGGGGGCCAGATCCAGGCAACTCAGTGGCCACATTTGGCCCCCATAGGGTTGCCAGATAGTTTCACAAAAAATCCTGTACATGGCAGGAAAAAAAAATTGGTTGAGCAAAAAAAACCCAAAAACTGGGGAGCCAAAGTGGCTGAGCGAAAAAGAAAAGTTGCTACACCTTTAAATATCCCCACCCTCCTCCATCCATGTCCCTGCCGGCCTTCCATCCGAGAGAAACAATGTCCAGTATTTTCTGGGGTTTTTTACCAGACAGGGGCCACGTTTCCCCCTGTGCCAAATAATGTGAAGAGTCACGGCTTTGGGGGTGGAAGGGTTTCTCCTCTTCAACATGGAAGGCTTGGTTCTAATTTCATTTGCCCCGGCTTTAATCCAGTGTAATATCATCAAACCTCTGTGGAGTCTTTTACGGGTGTAACTAATGACACAGTTCTACTGTAGTTACACTGTGAGCCTCATTCTTACCTTTCTTGTGCTGTTGAGGTCAATGGTGTAAGTGTGTGCACTATTCACTACACTAGTGCAAATGAAATCACTTTTAGTCCTTGTATTTTAAGCTAGTCATTGGCTATTGGGAGGTGGTTAAAATTGGGTGGCAGTGTGTGTGAATGCCTTGGACTGATGGCTCATCTTTGTCATAAACATGCAGTCCTTGGGCTCCCACGTTGCTCAATGAGAGTTTGGTCTGTGCACAGAATATAGGCTCGCGCGCCAAAGCGGAAGAGATTGGTAGTCTTGGCTAGAGTTCAATGTGGGTATGTGCTGTGAAGCTACCCCTCACTGCAGCCACAATTCACCTCAAGGATGCCAGTTATTCTGGGAAGTTACAGCTCATTTTTCATGTGATGTAATGGCATGTGCTTCTACTGAAGTTGTCTATTGTTTTAGTAAGTACTAAGGAATCCCTGTTGCTATAGTCCCTTGCTCGCCCACATTCCCAAGCCAGTTTCTTTCAATTCAGAGATACCTACTTAAAATTCAGGTCTTGGGAAAAACAGACAGACAATCTCAGATTCAAATCTCTTCATTTCCTCTTCTAGATAAATAACTGCTGACATGTACTTGATGTCTAGAATTCTGCAAAGCCAGTTCAGCTTGACCCCAGAGTGTCTGCTGGCACAGAATACTTAGAAGAGCAATCAGCAATCTTTCTAGCTGTACCAAGGACCATTGTCCTGCAAACTGGCCCCGGGCCAGTACATGTACAGCCATGGGACACTCCCCCCTGAAGGCAGGCCAGGGGATGTTCCTGGTGTAACCAGTCGGACACGACCCCCCTCCCTCCTCTCCACTGGCATCTAGCTAACTGGAAATACTTCTCTGCTTTTCCCTTCTTCCCTGTCCTTGGCCGCCTTAGTTATAATTTTTGTTAAGCTCTTTATCATGTCTTTGGTATGTTAACCCCTATTATTTACATTGGGTCCTTTTAGTATGTCAGGTAATCCAATTTATGGTAGGTTTCTGGTTACTGAAGGCCATGAGGCTGGATTTTACCTAGAAACCATATTGCTTAATGTATGCTTATGAATATGTACGTAACCTGTGGAATGTGTGTGAGGTGTGAATGAGGAATGCCCAATCAAAGGCAGTTTAGGATCTGTGATCTTTTAAGGCAGACATAGATCCTGGAAAGCAGATAAATTAACTGAGAAGCAGCCAGTGGTCGATTTAGCAGGACCTTGTTAGACCCGCTAAATCAAACCCCGAGAGATCAATCTCTGCAGCATCAATCTTGGGGTAGTGTTTAGGAGGCCTTATCAACCCCTTTTCTTCAATCACAGTGAAAAAATAATGGGCCCAGGTCTCATTTACACTAAGATCTCTCTGTACTCCTCTGGCAAGGAAGCCTGAAAGTGGGAATCCTTGACCTTTGCAGTCATGTGAAGCAGCCTTGATGTAAATGAGAATCAGTCCCCCTTGGCGTACAATGTATATTTTTTAGAGAGACAAGGCAGGTGCAATAATACCTTTTCTTGGACTAACATCTGTTGGTGGAAGGGTCCAGCTCTAGAACTTCTAGGAGCTCTTCGGTTCTGGGGAAAGCGACTAGCGTGTCGGAGCTAAAAAGTTGGGGCAGATTGTTAAGCACAAGGGGTTCGCTCATGCTATAGGAGACCACTAAAAAGAAAGAGGGCAGTGAAGGCTTAGCAGGCAGGCAGGGCTGACAATAGGGATTGATAAGCAAGGTAACTGCCTGGAATCTCATGCTGAAAGGGGCCCTGCGAAGCTAAGTTGCTTGGGCTTCTACTTCACCCTCTGTGGCGGGACTTTGGACTTCAGCTTTCTGCCCTGGGCCACAGCAAATGGATTGCCAGCCCTCCAGGCAGTGGGGTGTGTTACAGATTGTTGCCACAGGCCGGTTGTAGTAAAACCAGTGCCTGCTTAGTCTGTGTTTTTAGTGTCTAGCAGCATTATGAATTATACCACAAAGGATGCATATTTTGCTTACTAACATTTTATTACAGAAAAACGGGACTGATGATGCTACACATTATTCTCTTTGTGCGTGTGTTTATCGTCCTCTTGAAATAACTCTGCTGCATTCCTTACCTTTGGTGAGGCCGCGTAAGGCTGACTTACCATAGATCTACCCATCACACCAGATCCCCATCCCTCTTATAAATAAGTATCATGTCATTAACTGCAGTGGAGCGACAGGGATTTACACCAACTGGGATTCTGGCCCCTGGTGGTTTTCCACAACACTTGCAATTCGTATAACCTTAAAAATCCACAGGGATGTATGTGTCTTAACAAGTGAATTGCTATATTCCCAGCATCTTCAATATAACTGTGAAAGACTCAGCAATATATAACCATGCTGTGTAACTTCTGGCGTTGGAAATAATTTCACTATCAGTGAATTTATGTACTAATATTTCATTTCTTACATTTTTCCTGACAAGGTAAGAAAAATCCACATGAAACAGTGCCTAATATTCTTCCTTGCAATCAACTAAAATTCTTGACCAGTTAATTAGAGAAACAAAAACATTTTGTATCAGATAACAGTCTTTTCCCAATCTGTTTTACTGCAGTAATTTCTAATCCTTGATTACTGTTTTTGGAATATATAAGCAGAAGAACATGTGTATCTATTGGCCTGTTGGGGATCTTGTGCTTAACTAGTATCACACAAAGCAGTGGTTTTAGCACCCCTTATTTATCTGGGATCAAAAGTAAATGAGAAGTAAAGGGCTTCATCTTATTTAAGCAAGCTGGTGCAAATCAAGAATAACTCCAATGCAATCAATGAATTTATACTTTAAAAAAATTTCACATTAGAAGCAGGCACATACTTGAGTGCAGTATAGAATGGCAATGCACTTGGTTTTGCAAGTTTAATATCCTCTTTCATAGACTTTTATCACCCTGATTCCCTTGGTTTCTTTTTTTTTTTATCATGAAGGTAATTTAGGATTATGATACTGTTCAATCCTTTTCATGACATAGGAGAGCTGCAATGAAATCATTTTGCCCCAGTAATAATAATCAATTATGTAGAAGATGCACTGACGTGACATTGTTCTCAGTGTGTAAACTCAAATCACAACAGCATTTCAGTAATAGATTTTGCCCTGTGTAATCGAGTGCAACTTCATGGAATTCAGTGAGGGACCCTGACACCACTACATTTTGCCACAATGTCTTCCAGTCTCCGCTGAAATCCATTTTGCCATGACAGCCTGCATTCGAACGAACTTGTAATGGCATCACCTATGGAACGCCATAGGCTTCCAGTGAAATTGTTTCTTTTACAGTTTTAACCTTACTTGGAAATTCAGTCTCTGTAGGGACTCGGGAACCAATGGGAGGATGCTGGGACATGAGTGAACAGAGATTTAATTCCACTATCAGCAACCGTTCTGAGAGGAACAGCCACTAACCTCACTGCATTCAGAGTTAAGTGCAGCTACCACAGACAGGACTTTGCTTAGGCTCGCATGGCACTTCATATGCCACGTAAGAGAGGGGGAGACAGTTGCTGGAAGGGGATCATTACTGTTATTTTGGTTACTTGGATGGTTAGCTCTTTGGGGCAGCGGCCATCTTGTGCTCTGTGTACAGCACCTACTACAGTGAGGTCCTGGGCAAGGCCTGGAGCTTACAGTCAGGAGCGGCCCGAGGCGGGCTGCGGCAGCTGGCACGCCAGGCGGAACGCACAATCGGCGCCCCCCACCTGCAGGGCCGTCAATGGACTGACGTCATCATCGGGCGCCCCGTTGAAGGCGGCTCCCTAGGCACTGGCCAAGTCCGCCTATAGTCACGGGCCGCTCCTGCTTACAGCTACTCCCCCAACACAAATAATGATTGTGACATCAGCTACTATGGTGACAGGCACTAAAACAAGAACCTGCACAGGGAATCATCGTTGAGGAAGTCGTAACATCCAACTGTCACTATGTGACTATTTCTGGATAGAAGCATCTTCCCCAGACAACCATCTCTCTCCTATATCACTGCAAAAAGCCCCAAACTTTGGATTGTCTGTTTAATTTACTTGCATGCTAATTGCCCATAGTCCCCATTCCCCACACAAATTAAACAGAAAAATCAAAGCTGCTGGCTTTGGCGAAGTGTTTTAGGCCGTTTCTGTTGGACTGCTTCATACACGCAGGGGACATGACTGCAGCTGCCTAACAATATGTATTTGTATCTTTTAGAAAGTGCACGCCGGGCCATATATCAGACACAGCAGTGACATGGTATCCCTCCCTGGATTTGAAAACCTCAGAGAGGGCTACAACAAATATTCTTTGGTGGTACATCAGCTGAACACTTCAGTGTCTGATAAAAGGGTTATATAGTCAGTAATGTTTGAGTGGAGAGAATGTGGTTTTAATGGGTTTGCTTTAGCAAGCATCAGTTTATTGGTCCCTGTTAAATTAGTCAATGCGCCCGAGGAGGTTTAAATGCATGCAAATCGATGTCAGCACAAGTATAATGTGTCCATAACACACCAGATAAAAATTGTCAAGACTCTGGCTCCTGAGTGCCAATCACTTTTGAAAATGGGGACTAGCCCTTAATCACTCAGGCACTTTTGAAAATTACTTTTGGCAATTTGAGATCTTAGTAGGCAAATGGAAAATGTGAATTCTAGATAGGTTGAACAAGATTTTTAGAAAGTGTGTGTCTTCAGTTCGAACTGGCAAGATGTATAGGCTAGAATAAATCATATAGAAACAAAAGTACGCATGCTGATAGATAGGGCCTGATCCTGAAATGTGAGGGGCACCTGCAAATCCTGTGGACATCAGTGGGTTATGTGGTTGCCCAGCACCAATCAGGGTCAGGTCTATGTGTCCCTGGGGCTTAATTCTGCCTTCTTTATGCACCCAAATCTCCCACCTACACCCCACTGGGAATGGACTATCGGGCCCATGGCATATGAATGTTTGTGATCTGTGAGTTATGAAGAAAATGTTCTATGTTACTGCACCTTTTATTTGCTCCTATGCGGGCCGGATTTGATCTTCCTCCTGCTCACAAATTGTTACAATCAAAAGAGGCAAAAGATAAGCTGACATACTAATGTCTTCTGACATTTCCTAGGGTGGAGCTGCCCTCTTGTGGTGAATCCGAGCTTCAGCGCTAGAAAGGAGGCCCCAGCTCTGTCAAGCTATGTGGTTTCTTCAGTGTAAGATGATGTGTGTATGGGCCCAGCACAAGGGGACACTTTGCCTCTATTTTGTCTCTTGTTTTAGTGGTTGACAATCTACCTTCTTCCTAGCTAACTACTGTTCTTTAAGGGTTTCACTTCATGGGCACTGAGGTGGACTTCACAAAGGGCTCGCCTTTGGACCCTTGTGTGGGCCCTGCACGCTGAGGAGAATTCGCCCATATGTACTGAAATCTACTAACTAAATTTTAATTTGGGGTGGGTGTGGGGGGAAAGACCCCATAGGGCCCCTTTCCTGACTTGGAAAATGCCACACGGCGGGACAGGAAACCCCACAAATTCTGGCTGCATTGTTCCACTAAGTGAACAGTTTTCTTCCAAAAAGGGCAGGGGTGTGGCCTCCTAAGCCCACAAGCCTTTCTGCTTCCAATGGCATGACAATGCATGCTTGTCATATATAGCACTGGGATCCACAGGCTGCTGTCCCACCCAAGCTACCCCTTTTGTGGGGGAGGCAGGACCGAACAACACATGAAGATAACATTGTTGTCTTGCATCAGGGGTGGGGACCTTTGACCTGGGGGCTGGATCTGGCCCCTGAGGCTCGGGGCTCTCCCCCAGCATCACGGAGCCAGTGCTGGCGCTCCAGCCCTGTGATGCCCCCACCCCAGTCCACTGCAGCACCCCCATTGTGCTCCTGCACCCTACCTCCTGCCCACCTCCCCCACTCCCAGCCCGCTCCTGCACCCTACCACCCTCCCAGAGCCACCAACCCCAGTTCCTCAAGCCTGCTTGCCAGCAGCCCCCTCCGCACACTGAATCCTTCTTTTTTTGGCCCCAACCGAGAGTCTGGGGGGGGGCTCACAAAATCTCCTAGCCTGGGCCCCTCAGGCTCCAGTGTGTGAGGAGAAAGTGGGGAGCGTCTTTCTGCTTCTCAGTAGGGGTCAGGTCAGTATGGTTTTGGGGTTTGGAGTGTTTTCTTGTTTCTCACTTTTGTGCAGCCCCCATGTGAAAAGCAGCCCCCGACCCAGAAAGGTTCCCACCCCTGCCTTCCACAGAGATTTCTTGTGGGCAAGGAAGCTGGGAGACAAGGACAGGAAACAGTGGCACAGAGAGCAGCTGTATAACGGCTCACAGGGCCACCCCACTCGTGCCCTGTAAAACATGTCCTTTGTTCTGCACCCCCCAGGCTTGATGTGGTTTTTATCCTACACAGGGCTTGCCATTTGGTTCAATGACTCTCAGCAGGCCTGCAGTACAAATGGTTCCAGCTCCCCGCTTTGATCCTGGTTGGCAGGTTCCCAGGGTGAGCTCAGCATTTGGGGAAGGGAGATCAACCTGCGTGCAGGAGCAGTTGGGAGGGACCCTAGGTCAGGTCTCTTCTTTGAGGGTCTCTTTTCACTTCACTCCGGAGGTGCAATGGCAGCATGTAGACGTGCCCGAGCTAGCATTGGTTGAGCTGAGTGGTAGCTCTGCCTTGCAGCTGGAAGAGGCTATGGGGTTCAGTGGACAGGACATAACAAGGAGTCCAGGGCCTCAGTTCTATTCCTGCTTCTGGTTCTGACTCTGTGGGCAAGTTGCATCATTGCTCCAAGACTCAGTTTTCCCATCTGGGAAATGGGGATAATAATTCTTACCCAGCTTTCTCAGCTAGAGCCATGGGAAGTGTGAAATAAGAGCTAAAGATTCTTAGCACTACCTATGCTGACCCATACTCGGTCCTTGATTCCCATGGCTGATTGCAACGGAAATATTGCCTAATTGGATTGCCTGGGTGTATGGCCGCCGGTGCCGCACATTACCATTTCCCTGTGCTGATGCTGCCAAAAAAGAAGTGCCGATATTGGTCACCCATGTGAAAAGTTTTTGACCATGAGATTTCACTGCCCGAACCATCTGCTCGTCTCTAATTCTCTGAAATGAGTCAAGTTTCAGTTTAGTTCTTTGGTAACGGGCAGCGATAGAAACAATCCTATATACAAAGCTTAGATTTTTATAAGCAAATGTTGATTGCACCACACTTTTTCATCAGTTTGCAGCAATAATCATCAAAATGGGCAGATAAGCCAAGTAAGGCAAATGCTGCTTGAGAACTTGCAGTTTGATTTAAGGCTCTTTACTTTGTGTATTTTCATGTGGGAGGTTGACAATTTGTGGTTTAATGGTTGCAGAGCTCTAGCTTTGGTAAGTCTTTGTCGTTACAAAATTCTCTAACCTCCCTGTAATTTCCCACAACTGTTAAAATGTAAACAATGACATACAACTCTTTTTTAAAAGCTTAAAGATAAATATTAATGTTATGTAAATGATTTTTAAAAATCAAATTTTGGCAGAACTGCCTAGGTGTGACACTTGATTGAGTGTAGTGACCAACACACAAACCTAGCATTGCCGACACCCTTTGCTTCGCTCTAATCTAAGCCTCTCATTCCCTTCCCAGGGAAACCTGTTCAAAAAGCATGGAGCTTGGACGTTGCAAGTATTTCAAGTATAACTGAGAGTAACATGGTAAGTGACTTGTCTCAGTTACCCACTGCAGAGAAAGGGGCTCTACTGCTCTGAAGGGGCCCCCACTTTGAGATGTCCGAGTTGGAGACCATGGCCAGCGTCTCCAAGAGTGACAGATGATATTGGGTGCCTCTCTTCTTGGGAACCCAACATGGCAATTCCCAGCTCAGCCACAGACATCCTGTGACTTGGGTCAAGAGTCACTTGGGACCAGACCCACAAAAGTATTTAGACATCTAAGTCCTTTTCGGTGGGAATCAGGAGCCGAAAAACCTTTGATGATCTCACCTTGGTCTCCCAGTGCCTCTGCTGCTCTTCTGAAAAATGGGGATCAGAGGACTGGAGAAATCAAAACCATTCGTGATTACGAAGCTCTCCGATGGTTACAGCTACAGGGCTGTAAGGACTGAGTTAGACTGACACTGCTCATTGCACATTGGTCCACTTTGAGGGTTCTGAAGCTGGGCACCAAAACCAGTGACACACAAAGTTCATTATTCCCAGTAGAAGATCTTAGCTGTGGGCTCCAGCTGCTGTAGTGTTTCACCTCCCAGTCTGTTCCCCTGCAGAGTCCCCACCCCGCCCCCAGAAGCCATCTCCAGTCCTCCTCTTTAAGATGGGGGGGGGAGCAAAGTGTATTAAAGCTGAAGAGAATCTCTAGCTTCAAAGGGCTTGAAGGACCATCACTTCAAAGAGAAATATAAAGGGAAATCTTCCCCCAAAGAGAGGGTATTTTTATCTGTCTGATCTCCCACCACTTGTAAAACATCCCCTTTCTATAGCATATATTTCCTCCCCATCCCACCTAAATTCCTTTTGTGTCAAGGAGAACATTACAGAGACATACTCTATGGCTAGATAAAAAATTGAAACGACCCAGAGGTTTTCCCCTTCATCACCTGTATTAATAATTCACTGCACCAAAACTTTTAACAGTGCATCATTTTAGTCACTTAA
The DNA here is from genome assembly GCA_032595735.1 of Pelochelys cantorii. Classification (NCBI taxonomy): domain Eukaryota; kingdom Metazoa; phylum Chordata; order Testudines; family Trionychidae; genus Pelochelys; species Pelochelys cantorii. The sequence goes on from CM064340.1 coordinate 37,850,293, forward strand.
GTCGTGGAATGGAATTTACTACACACACACACATACACACACACACACAAACACACACATCTGAGAATCAAACCTGAAGAGCGAGGGCAACATAATTTATTTAGCACCTTCCGGGCAAAGGATTTTACAAATCATTTCTTGAACATAAGGGAACCGATTCACCCATCACTGAAATGCACCCATATCTGGGTGGGAGCATGGTAGCTGTGTAACACAGCACATCAACACTACACAATTGTGAAAGCTGCCTTTAATTCATCGGCAAACTAGAGAGCCAAGGATTGCCACAAAGTCTCGTATGTGAGCAGGAGGCTCAGTAAAGAACTGCCTTTGTACGTACAGTAAGTCCTCATTTAAAACGTGCCCACTTAACACGTTTTCATGATAGCACAATTTTTTTTAGGGAACGTTTTTTGAATTACACGACCTTCTCCAGAAAAACACGATTTCCCCAGCTGGCCCATTGACAGTGGCTGTGCAGGGCTTTCCCCACCTCCCTGCAAAGTGGCGGAGGGTTCGCCGCTCACCGCGCCGTTCTCCCCTGACTCCCCCTTGCCGGACGCCTTGCCCCCTTTCCTCCGTCCCCACTTGCAGGCCGGAGGCTGGGTTTCCCCAGCTGGCCTGTTGCCAGTGGCTGCGCGTGGCTTACCCCGCCTCCCTGCAAAGGGGCAGAAGGTTCGCCGCTCGCCGCGCCGTTCTCCAGTAAGCCCCCCCCCCCTTGCCGGATGCAGTGCGGGTCCCAGCAGACTCATCATAGGGGCATACTCCTGACCCAATCCCCCTCCCCTCTTCTCCCCTTCCCTTCCCCAGAGCCAAACACATCCCCTCCTTGCTGTAACCCAGTCCTTATGTCCTGGTCTCGACAGACACCACCACTTGAAACACAACCCCCACCTTTTCCATTATTTTCAATGGAAAAATTGACCCTGCATAACACATTTTCACTTAACACGATCATTTTCTGAAACATAGCTATAGTGTTAAATGAGGAATTACTGTATTACAATTGAGCCCCATTGTTCTTTTATCTCAGGGGCACCATAAGAATACTTCTTCCACTTCAAACTCCTGGGGGATTTTAGACAGGCTGGATAGCGTAGCCAAGTTGGAATTTGACCAGGTCACTGGAATTGGTACCCCTACTCTGGCAAAATGTGCTGTGAGAGCTTTAAAGACTGGTCAAGAGTTTGGTTTTTGATTCACCTACCTACAACTTTAGCCTCAGAGCATTCCCTAGCCCCTATCCTGGGCTCAGTTTAGACTGCTGGAGAGGAGTAACTACCGCTGCGACTATGCTAGATGGACCCCCGCCTGGTTGTACACAGTAACAAGAGCTTCACTCTGGCTGCTTGGCTCGTAGAATTGCTCTGGGTGCCAGACACATCTATTGTGGAGCCTAAACGGTCTTTCCTGCATGAAGTCACCATGAGGAATCGTCTTATAAGATTATTCTGTAATGGCACTGTCGTGTGTGGTCTGAGGTAAGTCACATGCTGGTGGTGGTGAAGAGCAGATGACTAACGCCACACTGGATCAGAATGTATGTGGGCGGAAGTGGCCATCATGGGTAACAAAAGTTTTGGAGTTTAGACAGTACTTTATAGTTCTCAGCATAATTGAATTATTCCTTCACCACAGTTACACATTCCTCCCAGACAGCATGGTTATTATCCTGTATTATTTGTATTGCCTTAGTTCAGGGCTACTCAACACGTGGCCCACGACCCGTTTGTTTGTGGCCCACGGTGCAGTTTGGATTTACGTGAGGCTCAACACGTGGCCGACAGGTGGGAGCCAAAACAAAAACGTAGTCAATATAATGGTCTTCTGTTGATATGTGTTTTAGTTAAATACCTGGACTGTCATTGCTCATTAAAAGTGCTGTCATATGGGTGGAAATCGGGTAAATATTGCATTTTATTAATATCAGCAGAACTGACTTAAATAGGGCCTGTGTGTTGTATAGTCTTGCCTTAATCTTTGTATTCATGCCCGTCAGTGTGAAAGAAGCTATTTGCATATATTTGCATGTACATTTGCATGTACAGTGAAACCTGTGTTATCGAGCACGCTCAGGGATTAGGGCATTCATGTTATCTAAAAATTCTGGTTATCCAAGGGTCCCATCAACCTAGGAAAAACCAATGGACAATAAAAGTAAAACTCAAGTTTTTAATGTTGGTAGTTTTGTAGTGTGAGGCAGTTGGTCTCACGTTTCTATTTTGAGTTAAAGATGATTAGTACTTCTTAAATAAAAAATTGTTAAGCCAATCATGGTAAACCAAGCCAGGCCTCTGCACCTGAAGATGCGACAGTATTCTGGCTGGGGGCAATGCCGGTTAACAACATTTTCTGGTTAACAGACTGCTGGATAACAAAGCTTTCACTGTATGTGCAAACACACTTAAGTTGCGGCCCTCGGCATGTGCTGTGAGTATCATTGTGGCCCATGGGCTTCCAAAGTTGAGTAGCCCTGCCTTTGTCCGTAGGACTCCAGTCAAGGGTCAGTCACCCTCCACTCCCCCTGTGTTGCATACTGTACAGAGCAGTAACACAGAAGACAGACCCTGGCCAGGGAGTTCACAGCTTATGTGGCAGACAAGAGATGGCAGATGGATAAAACAGAATGGTCGAGAAGAAAGGGAGCGGCGGTGGCAACAAAATAAACATTCAGTAGAAAACAGGACATCTTGGCTGGCCGCTTGCTTAACCAAGACCATCCAGTTGTGATCTGTGCATACCCCATGGATCTTCAGTTAAAAGTCATTTACCCATAAATTTCCCATTGTCGCAGGGCCAAATTTTGCTCTCTCTCATACCAGCGTTAATCCTGAGTCATTTTAACATGACCGACCTAGACTATAGCAGTATACATGAGCTCAGAATGTGTACCATTGAATGCAGTTTCTCTGGTATTATTATTACTGCATTGACTTCAAAAGTCTTTGGGGGTCTATACTTTGCTGTGAAAAATGGAAACATCTTGCTCTTTGTTTTTATTGCACAGCTTCTGAACTCTTTCTCTCCATGCAGAATCACTACAACTGTTGCATGTAACATGGACCTGTCAAAATAGCCCATGGATACACAAATGTGGAAACTGCAACTGGAAAGGTGTAAGTACAACATTCTACAGAGGTCTGAGAATATTTGCCTGCCTTATTTTGAATCTGTTTGTTCATATGTAGCTGTTCATCTCAAATATTTGATTTCGGCCTGAGCACTTTGAAATGTGATTTTATTTCTGAAAATAAAGAAAGTTTTCAAAAAAGAAAACAATTCAATTTAACGCTTCAAATGTCAATGATTGTTATTCCAGAGTTTAAAAGGTTTCTGTTCTCACGGTCCCCATGCACACTTTACAAAAGAAATTTGGTCCCCACCTCCAGCGCAATCTTGTAGCTCCTATTGGCCAGTTTCCAGCCAATGGGAGCTGTCTGGGCTGTGCATGCAACTCAGACAGTGCACAAAGTACCCCCCACGGGGGTGCGTGATGCTTAGGGGACACATGACCCCCCCAAAGCCAGCTGCTCTAAATGACATGCGGAGGTGTGAAAAGCAGGGAGCCTGCCTGAGGGTCCTACTGGGCTGCTGGCCAGGAGCTGTCTTGGTAAGTGTCTCCCGGGCACTGCAACCCCCTCTTCCCCAACCTTCTGCTCCCCCTCATGTACCACTGCCCCAGGTCACAACTCAAAGCCTCTGCACCCCCACTCCTGCCTTCATTCCACCTCCTAGACCTTGCACCCTAATCCCCAGCCCAGGTCACAACCCCATCCCAGAACATGCACCCCCTCCTACACTCTTCCGCCAGGACAGCATCCTCTCCTACACCCATACCTCCTCCTGGCCCCTGCATGCCTCTTGCACTGCAGTCCCCTGCCCCAGGTGTCAACCCCCTCCTTCACCAAAACTCCCTCCCAGACCCAAAACCCCCTCTTGAATCCCAATACCCAACCTTGAGCTCCCTTCTGCACCCAACTGCCATTTTAGACCTCGCACCTCCTCCATTGATATCATGGAAGAGTGCAGCCCTTGACTGCACTCCAATTTCTTGGAGTGGCCCCCCCATCCAAAATTATTTCTCACCCCTGCACTAGGGTCCTCAGTCCAGCATCTTTCACTTGTGCTAAGTCACTTAAGTTATTCTCAAAGCAGAGAGAGGGTTTTTTTTAACCAAGGTCCAGAACTAAATTCAAGAAATGTGTCTTACCTGTGAAACTGGAAGGCACAATGAAAGCTTTCCCATCTGTGCCCTTTGTTACAGTAACGTAAATGATGGCAAACATGGGGACTACTTCTGCAAATCCCCTGTGCACAGAACCCCACAGGGCCCTCACTCGGACTCCTGGCTGTGGGGCATTGCAGGAGCTGTGATAGTCAGTGAGCAATGCTCTTGGTTACTTAGGTCTTGTCTACGCTGCCACGTTTTGTCACCAAAAACTGTCTTTTGGCATCAAAACAGCAAGAGTGTTCATATTGCCATGTGACTTTTGTTGGGAAAAACACCCAGTTTTGGTGAAAAAACTTCCAGCCCTGTGAGTGACATTTCCCCTCCTTTTCCCCCTCCCTTTATTGCTGACAAAGAGCCAGAGTGGACTCTACTGTTTGTTTTGTCAAGAGAACTGACTTCCACCAGTATCCCACAATGCCTGCCTTGATGGTTGCACTCAGTGTTTTGTGATCTCTGCTGTCCTGCAGGCATGCACCCCTTCCCTTTCAAAGCTCTAGGAAGCATCTGACAGCTGAGTGAGCCGCTCCATTTGGGGAACAAATGAAGAACAAATCATTGGAATGCTCCTGTTCTGCCCTGCACTAGGAACACAGCAGCAGGCAAACTGCTGTTCCTGAAGGGGAGTGCTGGAGAGACGGCTGCGCTGCTTTGACATTCCTCAGCACGGAGAGATCAGAGCTATGAGGGAATCCTGAGAAGCACAGGGATCAGCTTACCCACAATGCTTTGCTCTCTCTGTCGACAAGGCGCTAGCAATGTGGCCAGGAAATGATGACAATGGGAGGCAAAAAAACCCAAAACAGTTTGACCGCTTTTCACTTTCGATTACTTTTGCATGTCAACAGCACTTTCGTTGACAAACCTTGCCAGTGTAGACACAGCCTTAACCTCAAAGCCCAGGATTTTGCAGGGCTGGACAGTTACTGACAACAGTCAATGCATAGATAACCCAGCTGCAGCTACTAGGGAGAGAAACATGGGCCTTCACCAGCACACCGTGGCTTTCAGGAGAGGAGTTCTCGGCTCCAGATGCTGAGCAAAGGTCATTCCACACTGTGTAGGCAGCCTTCCTTCTCAGCAGTCAGCACGTCCGGAAAGAGTCCTTTCAGAGGCGGCACTCTCAAGATCCCAGTGGTGAGCTAGCTGAAATCCTCCTGCAGGGACAAAAGGGAAGGGAGCTGCTGTTTTTAGGCATCCTTACACTGGGGCACCTACGCAGGACTCCCCAACTCCCTGCCTCAAACTGAGCAACCTCAGAGCTCATCTCCCTCCTTCCTCCCTGCCTGCTTCTTAAATTCCGCTGGGCAGCCACGTCACTGCCTTCTGCTCCCAGTGTGGCGAGGCATTCTCCCCCATTACACAAACGTTCCTCCATCCCCGTGAAGCTTTTCTTGGGCTCCCTCCTTGAGAATCCCCAGAGCCACGCCGTAGCCTGTCTCCCATTTCAAGTCACACAAAGAAACGCCTGAAACATCATTATTGAAGGGCCAGGTTTGTCTTGCCAGCTTCTAGCATGGAGCTCCTATGGAAGCTCCTATTATTTTCACATTAAAATCCTATTAGTTCACCGCGATTAACTTTATTACAGAGACTATCACCTGAAATAATAAAGATTGGCCTCTTCTTTCAAAGTGTCGCTGGCTTCAGACTTTTAAAAAAAAATTATGATTGGGTCTTACGTCATGCTCGGTGGCTGTCTCATTTCAATGAAATTGCCAACTGGAGATTTCATTAGGATAAATGCCTGGAATGAATGCTATTTAAATATATGCTAGATGAATTAACAACCTGCCATTTATTATAAAGTTTCCCTAAGTAACCACAATTGCTATTATTACAGAACTGTCCAGAAACTTTGAAAAGTCACATGAGTAAGATTTGCATATAGGGATTCAGAATCTGTGCTTGTAATTTAGGAGTATGTCAGATGCCTGCTTTGGTAATTTGTGTCTAATAGAAAACACAATTAGGTGAACAATAGAGTTGGAAGCGTGGTTGCAAGATGTGATCTGCTAACTATTGGCCTACCAGGGTCACTAGTCATTTTTCAGACAGACATTTAATGAAAAGAATCAAACTAATGAGATGAATGGGCTTGTTCACTGAATGAATATGACATTTTTGAGCTGGGTGGCTGTTTGGTGAGTGAGTAGCAACGTCAGATTATCAGAAAGATCACTTACTTTAATTTGGTGTCTTGTTATACAGTCACTTAGTCTTCCAGATCTTCAGCTGGTATAGGTTGGGGTAGCAGAACTATGTTGCTTGACGCAACTGAAAATCCAGTGTTGACCCATTGTTCTTACGAGGGAGCACAACTTCAAAATTAACAGTGGCCCTTAGATATGAGCCTCGAAATATTTGAATTCTCCAATTCAGGGTTGATGAGTTCCCAGAGGTTGAGATGCTTGTCCAAAGGATGTGCATAGCTGGACAGGCCATTTGGCTAAGAAAGCTGCACTCGTAAGATTTCTGTCTCTTCTGCTTCCAGCCAGGAGAATTTGTAACAATTTAGGCACTTTCCGTTCTGATCTCAGCCAGAATGCCGAACGAGAAAAGATTCAGATTCTAATGGCTCGGAATGTTCCAAAAGGTTCTAATCAGATCTGATTTGAGAACAGGGTGAAGGACTGGGGACGAAGGTTGTTCTTTCATTATTTTCATCCCTAGTAATTCTCTAAGGCTGAAGTAATTACGCCTGAGGATCATTAATTTCAGTTACTCACCAAGATCACCACTTGCAACCAAATTAGAGGGATTTGCACCTTTAACAAGCTGTCATTTATTATACAATTTCCCTAAGTAACCGCAATTGCTATGATTACAAAATTGTCCAGAAATATCAGTTACATGATTAAGATTTGCAACCCTGGACATGAGGTGCACCTGCTCTCCATTTCTGGATCCCCTCCGTCTACCATGGTATCTACATCTGGGTTAATATTGCAGGAAGTTACATCGCTTAGGTTCTGCACCTCCCTCAGGCTGTGTCTAGACTACACCTCTCTGTCAACAAAGAGATGTAGATTAGGCACATTGAAATTGCTAATGAAGCAGGGATTTAAATATCCTGCACTTCATTAGCATAAACATGACCACCGCTTTTTTTTTAAACGGAGATTTTTCGGGAAAAAAAACAGCAGTCTAGACACGGATCTGTTGAAAATAAACTCTTTTTCGACAGATCCTGTAAACATCATTTTTTTTAGGCCAGTAGAGGAGGGCACGATACATTTAGCCAAAGCACTATATGTGTTTCCCCATTATGCGATGGTCTTCCCAACCCCCAGTCTCACGCAACACTAGCCCATTGCTATGATGCTAGTGTCTGGCACTAGCTAGCCCTATGGAACTAGCTCCAGAATCCTGTGTTCATTGATTGTCTTGATGCATGTTAATAGCCAGAAGAATCTTTCTTGTTGGCTGCTGACAAAGTTTGGTTAGTAACTGTGCCAAGCCAAAACATGCCATGAGTGGGGAAGACCACCTTGACCATGGTCGAGAACTTCATGTTGCAACATGAAACTTCCATGAGCTTTTCTTTCCATGTGTAGCTTTATGCTGAGCATCTAGCTGATCTTACAAGCGAAGCATGATTGGGCTGGCTCAGGGCTTGGAATGGGGACCTCCAAGGAATACCTTTGTCCTTCAGGAAATGCTGCTGGGATCCAGAGGATGGCACTTATGGCATCTTTGAGTTTTGCATGTAACAACCCCAGCATTACGGGTCACCAACAGTGATAGACACTTCAGGCCTAAAGCCCAGAGCTCTACCACTTAAGCTAAAGGTGCAACTCCCTTAGTTGAGAGCTGTGTGCAGGCTCTTATCTTCCATATGGAGCTGCCAATAGAGGAGGGCACGATACATTTAGCCAAAGCATTATATGTGTTTCCGAATCAAATCGCCTAACACTATCTGGGACTGCCAAAGAAATGGCAGAAGCCAACATCACGGACATTCTCAATCAGAGGCGTTGCGAGGGTGTTATGCACACGGGGGCAAAGGCGAAATTTGCACCCACACACCCCCCACCACCGCCACATGGCGGGGTCCCCAACCTGGCGCACGGCTAAGCCCGACCCTGGGAGGAGAGAGGGGAATTTGTACCGCGTCTTCCCCCACCCCCTCCACTTTGGAGCTGGGCCCCTGCACCCACTAGTCCGCTGGCGGAGATGGAGGAGGGTCAGGCTGGGGGCGGAGAGGCGGGGTGGAGGCTCCAGCAGGCAGCAGCAGGCAGAGGAGGAGCAGATGAGCCAAGGGATGACGGGGAGTGGAGAGGGACTAAATTGACAGCCCCCTAGCGTGGCACCCAGGTCAACTACTGTCCTCAATAGCTCTGTCACCAATTATAAGCAGAAAATGAATTTTGCCAGCCTTGAGATTTCCAGCAATAACACCAACTATCATGACCTGACCATGAAAACCCACAACAAAATTAGGCTTCTCTTGAGAAGCAAAGAGCACAGGCTCCTCAACTATTTCATAATTCTGTCAAATCCCAGCAGTGTTGACCATTACTCAAAGTTGCATTTTCCTTTGTTTTTCATGCTGCCCAATGTAATTTACCAGGCCTACTTATCTGTGTTTTTAGAAAATGACACCTCTTTGTTCTTACTCTTCAGAAGAGCTTGAAATTTGGTGGGACCAACCCATCTATATTCCTTAATGGACAGAAAACTCACTGAGCTAGTCCTAATACATTATCAGTGTCCTGGAAAGAAAGTCGGCTCTTCCACAGCTTGTAGAAGGAGCTGCGATTCTCAGAACTTTGGGGACTAGGAATTTAGCCAGTGAATGCCTGCCATTGCTCTGTACCCAACATTTTTATCCTACCCCTTGTCTTCAGTTTCTTTTAATACCTGTGGGCCAGAGTGTAGTTGTGATTCAGCCACCTTTCTCTGCAGGGAATACTACTCATCCACAATGCATCCCTGCTGCAGCTTTTGTTACCTTTTGACAATTCCCACTTCACAAATTGTATGGACAGGCCAATACATTGGAGATCTGGCCTCTCACGTGGCACTGCAAATGTTGTGTGTGCTAGCTTCTGGGCAAACATTTTCCCAGCTTCTGGGCAAACATTTTTTCTGATGTCTGTTTTATCATGTAGAAAAAGGGCAGAATTTCACATGCATGCATTGGATGTGCAGACACTGGGAGGGTCATAAGGGTGCAGTTTGCAAATGCTGGTCCCATTTGTGGGCATAGAAATGGATCCTTCCTGCAACAGCACATCCATGACCCATACAAGATTGAGGAGGGTCATTTTAAAGGCCAGCTTGCACCCTATTGGAAAACTTTTTTTTATCTTTCATTTTAAACAGTAGTAAGTTTCAAGCCCTCATAATTGCAGAGAAAAGCTTGAAAATTCTGCCCTTTCTCTATATGATAAAACAGACATCCGAAAAAATGTTTGCCCAGAAGCTGGAAAAATGTTTGCACAGAAGCTAGCTCAAACACCAGAAGACTGAGGAAAGGAACCCAAATTCAAAAGCTCATGATTTTTGTGGGACATGATCCACAATTTTGACTGTGAGGTTGACAATAGTACGCTTGTTTCTGTTCTTGAATAAAAGCCCAACAGTACAATCAGTAAATCACACTCAGTTAATCTCAGGAATTTAAAAAAAAATCCCCTAACTTTCTCCATGCCTGGAATTGACTGATATCCCCTTGAACTTTTATACCCTTGGATTTGAGTGCCTAAAAACACAACATCTCCCTCTCTCATTCAGTTTTTACAGTATGACACACCCTTGACTCTATGATAATTTCTGAGTGAATCTTTTAAAATTGTGCATATGTTTTTAATAATAAAATCAGAAATCTAAACAGTAGATAATAATGGGACAAATTCCACTTTGATACACTGATATAAATCCTGAGTAGCGGTGTAAAACTAGAATATCACTGGTGTGTTGGAAAACATAATAGTTCATTGACTGGAAACCTCAGATCCAGTGAAGTAAAATTCTTTATCACACAGGTTTTCCATCCACACATCTCATCGACAGTTAAAGCCAGGAAAGTGTGAAATAAATACAGACCTGCAGATTAAAACTTTGTACAGGAAAATTGCTCCAGATATGCAGAAGCTGAGTGTGGGACATGCATTATTACTGAGCCGGGTCCCTCTTGAATATTCGACTCAGAAAACCAGGCATATTTTACAGACACTTTGGTTTGGAAAGTGGGCTGGAGAATGCTATAAATCAGACCATTGCACACAATGGCCAGAATGCCTCATCTCTGCCATGCCAAACATATCTTGAGAACAGCTCATCTTTGATTGCATTTTTATGCTTGCTATTCTAATCCTGGCAGGAAGTGAGAAGGACCGGGCCTTTTTTAAAGATACCTGAATATTTTTAATCCTCTTTGCCTTTCAAAGGAAGTTACCATTAATTCTGCTACTGTCTCTGCATTGTCTTTGAGGGATTAGATGATGCCGTGATATTTGTGCACAGAAGGGCCCCTCCACTCCCAGATTTCACCCTTCCTGGGTACAAGAAGGGCATCAGCTGGATCTATGTCAGCAGTCCCACCCCAGTGACCACACTGAGGGGGTCTCTGTAGGGTCTGGAGGGAGCAGCAGGGTCTGGAAGGGAGCTGTCATTCACACCCTGGGAAGAGCACACCTTGTCCTCTTTCAGCCCCATAGAATTTACCTGGAAAAATAAATATTTCCTCAGGCTGTATTATGTTTGTAGCAGGGACCCTCCTTAATCGGGCACTCCTTAAAGGGAACAACTGTGGCCTGAGAGTCCGTGGTTTTATGGGTCAGTGAGGCTCATGATGCCAAAGACAACTCAGTTCTGTGGCTCCTCCAGTGTGGCTGTTTGGCGTCCATGGAGACAGCCATCGTCTCAGCAACCTCCCTCAGGTCGCGCCACAGGAAGGGCTGACACATCCCTTCAGTGCGGACTCTCGAAATCCTCTGTGCTGGTGGCGAGGAGGATGCCTGTGTTTAGACTCTGCCAGACTGTTTGACCCTGCTTGGACGAGAGACCCTTGAGGGTATGTCCACAGAGCAGCTGAGAGGGAGCCTGCCAGCCCCAGTAGAGAGACTCATGGGAAGGCCCACAAAGGCAGATCTATTGTTTGCACAGGTGTGTTGTGTGAAATTCAGGTTTTATTTGCTACAGGACACTAGAGCTGGCAGCAAAATAGTCATTTTAAAAATAGGAAATGTCAAAAAGGTTTTCAGGATTCTTTCCCTCCCATCTGCTCATTTTTCATAACCAGCTCTATGGTTTTTGTTCCCTAAAGTGAATGCAATGTTATGTGTGGAATTGGGACCATATATTATCACAGCTGCAATGGGTCCATTAAAGGCTCAGTCCTAAAGCCCAGTAGAACAGAACCACAGAAATGCACCTGTCCAGATACCTATATAATAAAATCTGTACAAACTGCAGCCTGCACCTGCATGCAGACAGACACAAGTACCTATATTCACATCTAGCATGCATTCACACAGTCACAGAGAGAGTCTGCAACAAAGGGTTTATAACAGAGCTCGACAAAGCTGACCAGAAATCCATGGCTCTTCTGCAATTACTAGTCAACAACATTCATGTTTTAAGATATAACACATTTCTTTTAGAGTTCCCTTTTAAAAACTCGTTATGAAATGAGCACACCCATATTTTGTCACCAATTTTCTGTGCACAAGCCAGCAAAAGAAATAAAAGTCCAAGAGTTAGCCTGAAAATGTTATTCACACAGATGAACACACATGCGGCGACACACACACCTCACTACAAAAGGACACACGATCTCTTACACATATGCCATGCACGGATGCTCACACTTGCCTACACAGAGACAGTGCTAGGTTCCTAGTGGTGGCCGTGGCTGGCAGGCTAGTGACCCTTCCCTCAGGTGGCAGGGAAAATAGCTCCTCTCTCACCATCAGCCAGCCCCAAACTGAGCCCAGCTCGCTCCTTTTTCTCTCCCCTCCAGGCCTGGCATTGGCTGCAGGGCTAACAGGGCAGGGCTAGCTGGGCCCAGAGGCTCTCCTTAACCCCTTCTGTGCTGCTGGCTGGTTTCTGCTTCACCGGGACCCTCCTCCAGCTCACACAGGTTCTGCAGTAGCAGTGGGACAGGATCCCAGCAACCCGGGACTGCTACCCAACCCCTCCTAGTACAGTGTGGGGTTCTACACCCCATCACAGCCTCCTTAAGGGGCACAGCCCCTGGCAGAACCTCGGCCCCTGGCAAAGGGAAGGGCTGGGGCGGCACTGGGGCATTACCATGCCTGAAAAATCTTCTTCCTGAAAAAGAACAAGGCCCTGTTGGAGACTTGGATGTGCCTAGGAATCAGGGGGGATTTGTGGCAACAGGGAACAGTAGCATTTCCGCCTAGGACCTGCCCATGTCTCAGACAATTTTACTCTCCTGACCCCCTGAGGGACACTCTCGTTGTTCTTTCTAGTGGCCTGCAGTGCTAAACATCCCCCTCCCCACTGTAGGGTGAGCTCCGGCCTCCATTCCCTCAGCTCCCTCTGACGGTGGGAAGCACGCTGTCCCTCCTCCTGTAGCAGAGCTCTCAGCCAGCTCCTACCAGAGCGGCGCACCAGGGCACGCTGGTAAGAGAGGTGCACCAGGGCACACTGATAAGAGAGGTGCGCCAGGGCACACTGCCTTGCTTTCACCTCTGGGCCCACCTCCGGCCATGGTGCCTCTTCTCAGACACCAACAAGGGAGTCAAGTGAGCCGATGCTTTTTATAATGTAATCAGGAACCGGATCGAGGTCACATGTCACACAGACCACCAAACAGCCCTGACGGGATCGTTACTCAACCACAGCTAGATTAAAATGTGCACTGGCTCTCAGGCTCTGTGCTCTGTTAGTAAGCCCCTTGCCTCTTGCGCCGTAGTCTGATTGTGGCAATGGTGCGAGATAACATTTGGCAGGAGGCGGGACAATTCCCAAAGCAGCTTCCCAAGTCGCCAACATGGGTTAAAGCATATTCTGGACATGGGGAAGGAGCAGCATCAGGCAGGTCAATTGGTTGTTTAAGGAGGAAACTCTCAGGGAACGCCATCATGATGCTTTCTTCCTTGGCAGTGAAATATTCTTGGTGGTCTTTAGCCACGCAGCGTTGGAAAAGGATAAAGCTGCTTTTGCAGACAAAGGCAGAGCTGAACTAGTATGTTGCTGTTTAAGCATAGAACAATGTTACACTTTGCCAGAAAGATACATTCAAAGCAGGACTCGGGAGGTAATTCTGTTTGTCGGCTGTATCTTGCTCATTCCCAAGCCAGCATTACTGACTGCTTTGTTCTAAGAATGAGATAAATATGCGTGTCCCCCTCCCCAAACACAGAGCATTTGGGAGCCAAATGCTGTTTGGTATTGTATATCTCTAGGCTAGAGAGGACAGTTTAATTTCCTGATTTTAAAGTAAGTTGCTTAAACTGATTTATAAGGCTCATTTTTTTCTTTTTAATATATGCAACTTTCATTATGTTACTAAAGGCATAATCTAGACCTTCTTCCTCAGACAAAACTACTGTTGACTGCAAAGACTGTCTTCAGTGATGAAGTTTTGCCTGAGAAAGGACCTATCTGCAAGCATATTTGCGTTAAAGTTATGCAAGTGTTGAGTGTTTGCTCGGTATATAACTGACACGGGAGCTAAGTCTATTACTGGAGTTTGTTATAGAAGGGGGGCAAAGCAGGTGAAACTTTATGGATTTCTTACTTTAATAACTTTTTATTGAACCATTTTGCCACAGTACATTGTGAAGAATCAAAAGCACATATTCATAAATCATATCTTGTATGAAGTGCAGCAGCAGAAGAAAAACCGGGGACCAAATGACAATGGCAAGTGAATAAACAAAATCCCAATAATGAAATGTAGGCTTGTACGTAGTGGCATTTAAACTCTATTCCATAAAATGTAATAAAGTGAATGTTTGAAATATAAACACAAACCCCCCCCCCCCAGAGAAATCCTCTATTTTTTTTAAATTGCCACTTTCTTTTTGCGTCAATTTCTTCCTTTAATCCCAACTAAAATGCTGTTATCTGTTCTACTAGAAGCTTCCCACACAAACACTTAACAAAGGGATCTGCCACTGTTTGAGTGGATGTGGTTAGCAGCTCCCATGGTTGAGCTGAAATGTGGTTTCTATTACAACTCTACCTTTTTAAGGGGCTCAAAACTTGTTCAGAAAAGTTCTCTGTGAGATTAAATTCCTCCCCCGGCCCCAAATCAGCAAAAATAAAATAAAATTAAATTAAATTAAATTAAAAGTTTCCAACACAAACTATTCTGTGTGTTACTAGTTTAGGTTCCACATTATATAGTCTACACAGTATATATATCAAATAGCACAATACACACATGTCCCACAAACGAAAATCATCTTTTAAAAACCAGTTATGGTTGGGTCTGAGGAACATCGACCTGCTCAATCCCTTACAAGCAAGGACATGCTCAAATGAGCTTGCATTCCCATCACCTTGGCTCGCTGGACACATTCTAGCAAAGGAATTTCCTGAGCAGATTATTATTAAGAGTTTCCTGGAGGTCCCGATTCAGCAAAGCACTCGAGTACTTGCTTTGCTTTAAGTGCACGATCATTCTTTAAAGTATCTTAACCTCCACAGTTGCTTTAAGTGACAGATTCCAGCCCATTATAAATAACTCCCATGCACCTCCTGCATGTACAATAACACAGTGCACACACCCAACACCTCACAAACACACTGCAATACAAAACTTTAACTCTGGCCTCGGCTAGGTACAATACAGTAGCCCTGAGGCTGCTCCATTAGGGTATGTCTACACTGCAGAGTTTTTCTGGAAAAACGGCCGTTTTTCTGGAAAAACAATACTTATGTCCACATTGCTATTGCGTTTTTTTGACAGAAAGTCGAAAGAACAGAGGGGTTTTTTCTGATGGCAGTAAACCTCATTCTACGAGGAAGAAGCCTTTTTCCAAAAAAGCTTTTTCAGAAAAAGGCGTGTGTGGATGCGGAAAAGAGTGTTTTTTCGAAAGAGGACTCCAGGAAAAAAGCACAGGTGCCCTGGTGGCCACTCCGTCCACAGTAATCACAACTGAAATGCGAGATAGTGTCCAATCAATGTGGACGCTAACTTTCAAAAAAGCACATCGCTTTTTTGTTGCACTTTTGCTGTGTAGAGGGTCTCTTTCAAAAGAAGTTTTTCCGGAAGATCTCTTCCAGAAAAGCTTCTTCCGAAAGAAGCCTGAAGTCTAGATGTAACCTTAGACTGAGGTCAAACCAACTTCCGGCTAGGATCAGTCTTTGGGAGAAAAGGATATAAAGGTGACATAACGCCCACTCTGCCTCGCCCCACCACATCTGCACCTACGCCAGGTCCAAAATAACATAGGATTTGTCTTTGCTAGTGTAAACCAGAATACCTCCACTGATTTCAGTGGAGTTGCACCAGTTTACACCAGCTATGGACTTGGCTCCAAACATGCAGGCTAATTTCTGTAGAACTATCATTTACCTTTGACACTAAAGACCAGACTGCATTGTTCAAGTAGTTACTGTAAGGGATAGACAGCTTTACTCATGGGATGCTCCCTTCTTTTCACTTTGAGACCTGGTCTGCAGCTATACATAGGCTGGCCCAGCTACTTTGCTCAGAGCTCTGGAAAAGCTCACATCCAGTGTGACACAGTTGGATTGACCTAACCACTGCCATAAAGGCAGTTAGGTGGTGGGAAGGACTCTTCTGTGGATGTCGCTACCATCGCTCAGAGAGGTGGTTTGTCTGTAGATGTGGAAAAACCCGTTCTGTCCACACAGGATGTGACTACACTGAAGCACAGGGGAATAAATGATATCCTGTGCAGAATGCACAACTGTGATGGACCACCACTAACCTACAGATCACGAGTCTGGCTGAAACTCATATGCCTCCTGTTGTGCTGAGTAACCCCTTATGTGTCTTTTTTCCATTGCCCTATGTTTTTGAGTGTGTTTTACAGAACTGCAAGTATATAAGGGGAAAGCGTGACACAGACCATACACAGTGGGTTAATGTTGCCATCTGTCATGATGGTATCACAAGTCGTTGTGATATTTTGTCTTTTTCTTAAAGACCCAGCTTCTGGATTCCTGTGATTACATGACAATCTCAGCTTTCATTTTGTAAAATGTAGGTTTAGCCCTCTTGTCGTAATGGAGAAATGCTTGGAAATGTAAACTGTAAAGGGTAGAACAAAAAAAGGGAAATATTTTTTTTAAAACTCATGATTTTTGTATAGAAATGCTTGAAACTATGAAGCATAAAGGCTTAAAAAAACCTACAGGACAGGAACCCCAATCTAATATGTATTTTTTAAATCTCCTGAAAGCCAGTGTCAGGAGTTTGTGAATATGACTTAATTTTTTTTAATGCTTGGGGCTACCAACTCTAGATTTGTGTGAGATTTTTTCACAATGGATCAGGGAGACAGAAGTGTATCAAACATAGGAAAATGTGATGAGCCATAGGTAGGGATCCAGGGAGAAAGGCAATCTGGTTAGATGTTTTTAAGTTTATTGTATCCATTGTACAAATGTAAATGGCTGCACTAGTCAAAATAGAGGAAAGAATCAAGCCACAGGTGCCCCTGGGAGTTTTCCTGATGCTCCAACCTGTGGGCTGTGCTTGATTTTTGGTCTCAGAGGGGTAGCCGTGTTAGACTGTAACTGAAAAAACAACAAATGGTCCTGCAGCACCTTTAGAGACTAACAAAAAATGTAGATGGTATCATGAGCTTTCATGAGCACAACCCACTTCTTCAGATGACTGGAGCAAAGGGTCCAGAGGCACAAATAAATAGCGGGAAAGGAGGGGATGGGGAGGGAAAGAGAAGGAGGAAAAAAACCTTTTCAATTAGAGTGTCCGTACTAAATGAGGCTAATAGAGTGGGCTGTAAGTGCCCAATACTTAGGGTGTAGAATGTAGAGGCCCATCCAGTTCATGTCTTTGTTCAAACCCTGATTACAGGTGTCACATTTGCAGATGAAGGAAAGTTCTGCAGCTTCTCTTTCCAGCAGGTTTTTGAAATTGCTTTGTAATAGTATAGTCACTTTTAGATCCGTTAATGAGAGCCCAGGCAGGTTAAAATGTTCCCCAACAAGTTTCTGTGTGTTATCATTTTGAATATCTGATGTGTGTCCATTAATCCTGTGTTGTAGATTTTTGGGTTCTTCTTATTTGTTTTTTTACAGCCCGCCTCCTCCCTATGCCAGCATAAGCAATGCTTCGCCAGTGCAGTATCAGTCATGCCTGGTGCAGCTTGAACTCTGCAGTCTGAACTCCTTGAAAGGTTGTTTGTTTTTTAATTGCTTGTAAGATGAAAGATGATGATTCTTATTACCATACATGTGGCTTACGTTATTATCTCAAAACTCAATTTGCATGTGTAAACATTACCATCTGCAGCAAGGAATCTTATGCATTTTTAAAAGGTGAATGACTTGCTCAAACACACTCCTACTGAATTGCTAACAGAAATATGTATTAGTTGCCTGCTGTATTAAACAGGACAGCATGTAGAAAGCCATGAAGCCCAGTAAAGGAAATGGGATTATATTGGTCCAGTTTGACTGAGCAAAGTTTCTTTTTTGCCCCCCTCCAAATTCTGTCATGGACATAACTTTTCTACTTGCTGGTGGGAATCAAAAAAAAAGGTAGCCATTTTGGTGCAGGGCCCGGGGTCAGCGCTGAGATTAGCCAATAGGCATGTTCACTAGAGATAAGTGCTTGGTTTGTCTTGAATTATTTATTTGACAAATTTTGCTCTTTTTTCCCCTATTTGTACCAGAATATTGCTTTAGAAAATCACATCCAAAATGGATGTAATTATATCAGTACGAGCTCTGTATAGACCAAGCATTAGAGTAAGAACTCAGACATTTTTAGAAGTACTCGCTCCAATTGTCTTATGTACCACATGCAGTCTCGTATCTTATCTAAAAGCCCCATTGCTTTTACTGCCTAATCAATGCCTATGGCTCAGTATCTCTCTCTGCTCTTGCTGCAGGCTGATTGGAAGATTCTTCATCAGCCGGGGCCAAAAAAAAAAAAATCAAGCTGAAGTATGCCCTGTTGGACCGAGACAAAGGCCATTTGTCCTGCCAACTTAAACAGGAAACTAGCTAAGCTAAAATCACTGGGGTGAAATCCTGGCCTCATTGATTTCAATACTGCCAGGGTTTCACCCTGGGCAATCCATTCTCATGCAGTTATGATTCATATTCACTTTCTCTGAGGTTTGGATTCCAGCTTTTATTCTTTTTATCGGTCTTTTTATTGGGTGCCCATAAAACATAGAGAGCCAAGGAGCACAGCAAAAAAGACCTGTCGTTCAGTAGGGGTAGAAAACAAGGCTAGCCTAGTGAAGGGTATATAATAGGGCAAATGAAATAGCTCTGGGTTTTTAATAAGTAAATGCCTTACTAGTGGTCAAGTCAAAGCCAGAGCCATACAGGAACTGTTATCCTAGAGGGAGCTGTATATCTTGGATTAAACTAAACTTCATCCATTGTTATGTCTTACTCAGAAAGTCAACAACAGTGTCTAAAAAGCCTTTCTTTCATATCCGATCTGACTGTATATATTACCCAACCAATCACTTTTTGGTGCAAGGAGTGTCATTTGTTAAGTGAACAGCACCTAGACAGCAGTGCCTAACCTGGTTGATTTCTGGGTACTGCCACAATATAAATGTTAATAAAATGCCCAGGTCAGTTGGGATGGGGTTGTCCCCATAAAGCCAAAGCCCAAACCGACAGGGAGGAGCAGATACATCTGGCATTTATAAACCTCCCAACCCTATTGCCAGGAAAAGGAAGAAGAAGTAAGGAGTGGCTGGTCTGAGAGGAGTGAGAGTAAACTCCACCTAGCTGGACACTGCTTCCCTTCTTGGATCCGGCCAGAGAGAGTGGGGCTGATGTATTATGACCTGTGTTTAGAGATGAGGCCCAGGAAAGGGAAAGCATTTTGTTGGGCTGTCGTCTACACCCTGCAACTTAGTGGATTGCTTTGCCTTTCTCTTCAAACCGGTATCTATGGCTCAGTTGTTCTTGGATTCCCATTGTTAGCCCAAAAAAATTCCCACTGGAGACCACCCAGGTTTACACTAGCATGGGTTTATTGTTTGAGGAATTAGCACTCCACTGTATGCACTACAAAAAGAGAGCTGCCACCAAAGGTTTAAACTAAAGAGGGAACCAGCTATCTTCCTCACACACACACAAACAAGCACACACACCTCCATTCATTCACTCAGTCATTCATTCACACCCATTCGTTCCTGCTCTCAGGCACTCACACACCTACACAGGCATATGGGTTGCAGAAGGAGCCAAGTCATGTAGATCCTGGTCGGTCTGGCTGCTCATCATGGCTGGGGAAGCTGGTCAGGAGGAGAGACACTGACTGGAGAGAGGCGTTTCTCAGGAGCAGGGGAAAAAAGAGAGA
Source organism: Pelochelys cantorii (assembly GCA_032595735.1). Taxonomy (NCBI): domain Eukaryota; kingdom Metazoa; phylum Chordata; order Testudines; family Trionychidae; genus Pelochelys; species Pelochelys cantorii. Next base: position 37,869,990 of record CM064340.1, read on the forward strand.
GTCTCACATGTGCTCTCTCTCCTTATATTGTGTCTCTATGGCACCTGTGACTCATCCAGCTCCTCACCAGGGAGTATGCCCAGACGTCCCGTTATCCAGCAAAGCAGCAGTCTCTGATGACTCATCACCATGTGCTCCAGCCTTAGCATTGCAACTACAAAAACACACTCACGCTCTCTCTCCCCCTCACTCCGGGGAGAATGCAGTTTAGAGCACGTTACAAAGTGCCTGAGAGTTACAAAGTTGCAAGATTTGACAAAGGGTTACAGCAAGTTGCAAAGTTTGACAATGATCACAATGAGTTGCAGTTTAAAACCTTAGACCTTACAGTTCATGTATTGTCAGAAAATGCATGTGTAAAATCAAGTAAGCTCAGGCGGAGGTTTTTTTTATGCAACACCCATGAGCTCTCTTTCTGGGAATGGACTAAATAACGATTCATAACAGCAACTGGTTGAACAATGTCTCTTAGAGTGAAATTATGCCTGGTTCCTGGAGGTGCACTAGATGGGAAGGGAGAAGAGCCGAGAAAGCCTCTTCATTTCCCTCAGCTGCTTATCTCTATTGCACCTTCAATTGGTACCACAGTTTGGCTGCTGGTGTGAAGTGGGCTCTGTGCACCCCTCTTGCGACCCACACTACCCAGAGATACGCACTGGTAAAAGAGCATTGCCATACCTTCTGATGGGAGCAGCAAGTCCTGCCAGTCATGGAGTTCTGGAGGCCTTAGGCCTGGCGGAGAAACCCCAGCACTACAGCTCTCATGACCCAGGACAGCTCCGCCTCCCCTGACGCACAATGTAGCTCCTGCTGTTCGTGACTCTGACTTCAACATCTGGCTCCGCCCATGAATGGACAAGCTCTGGATTGTGTGGGCAGTACTCTGCACAGGCAAGATTCTGCACTTCTTAGTGTACCGTGTGTGCGCTGCAGCATCACCATGCCACCGTCTCACAAGGACGGCCATACTGGGTCAGACCAAAGGCCCATCCAGCCCAGTGTCCTGTCTTCTGAGAGCGGCCAATGCCAGGTGCCCCAAAGAGAATGAACAGAACAGGCAGGCACCGAGTGATCCAGCCCGTCATCCGCTCCCCGCTTCTGGCAAACGAGTGTTCTTCTCAAGAACCTAGCGAGATCCATTGTGCACATCCACCTGCTCTTGAAACTGCCTGAAACGATGACCGTTCATAGACTGTACTCTCATTTGACTGCTAGTGTACATATTTTTAAAGATATGACGATATGCATATCGTCCATATGACGATATGACCATATCACAGCGCTGGTTTCTAGTAAGAAAGACATCTGGTTCCAAAACTTGGCACTGCATAGTCCACAGAAGCAACAATGAGCTCTGTTAGCAAAAGTCTAATAAATAATACTTAACACTTTCCTCCTGTTACACTCAATGCGACGCAAGCCTGGATGCAGGTTCTCACCCATTGAGACAAATGGTCCTTCTGACTACAGAATGGGCACGTTGTACATGTCTCAGGTATATAAGTGGGGATAAGCAGGGAAAGTTTTACCTTAAACCAGTGCTGGCTTCCAATCTTTGGTTCAGTACGGAATCTTTGCAGCATCTTTTGTAGCCTTCCTGGAACAGAAATCAGTGCTTATGTTAATTACTGTGTGGGATAGAAATGAGCTGAAGCTAAAGAAAAGTCCTCAACACACTCTAGTTTGCTCATTGCCTGTTTTCAGGAGCAGGTAGTTTTTGCTAACGAGACACTTTATAATAAAGTTTTCATTGCTTTGGAAAATATTAACATCTCTGGGTTTGCTGGGTAGCCCAAACAAGCCCCGCAGTGATGGTGACAAAATCCAAAAGATTTAGCTTCCCAGTAATAACAGGTCTAAGCCTTTGCACTGCCAGAGGCGATAACTATTTTATTTGAAATGAAACCTCTCATAAATATCCAACTATGAAGTCACTTTATATCAGTTGCTGTTATAGAAACTGGCCAAGGCTAAATATCCTATCAGGGCTGCCAAAAAGAGACATTGTATGTACACTGCCTGCAAATTGACAGAACTGCTTTTCTTTATTAAGCCATCCTGGGAAGTGTTTTGTTTTGCACAGCATAGCAGCTTCAGTGACAATGGCAGCCCAAGGCCAGTGGTCATAGAGTAAACTTTTTGAAGGCCAGGTCTATATACCCCAGGGAGGTCGGCTTCAGGTACGCAACTTGGAGCTGACATACTGTAAGCCGAGTTTGGCACTGTCTCCACAGCAGAGAGTCGATGAGAGAAATACGACCTCTGACTTCTCTTATTCCTTGCGACAGGAAGGTGTACCAGCTCCTATAGGACTCAGCATTTGATTTAGCGAGTCTTTACTAGACCTGCTAAATTGAACGCCAGAAGATAAAATGCCGCAACATCGATCTTCCCGCAAGTGAAGATGTGGCCTAAGTCTCACAGGCAGTTCAGTGGTCAGAGACAGTATCCAAAGACAAGACAGAGAAAATGTGAGTGTTAACAGATTTCCACATCGATAGTTTGCTAGGCATTACTCCTAAACCATATTTCTGATAAAGTCTGTGGGGAAACCCATGAGAATCTTTTTCTTCAATATGAAAATAATGCAAGTACATTGCAGTATGAATTCAAAAGACAGGATTGACCCTTTCAGACCTGAAGTCTGGAAAGTCCTCCTTTCCTGTCCTTTTTTTTCTTCTTCTTCTTCTTTACAGGAACCCAGGGATGTTCACTGGAACTCAACCTGTATTGTGGCAAATTCCCTCCCAGATACACAAGATTGTCAGATTCAAGGAGTGCACACAGCTCTTGTTTTATGGTTTTTACACCACTGGTTAATGTTGAAAATACTCTTTCTACAGCAGTCTCAGATGTGTAGATCCTATACTGAGTGCCTGTGCTGGCAGTTATAACAGTGGGGAAAGCCCATAAAGTAGGTGTGGGGCATGAGGAATGCTGGGAATCATGGAAAATCACTGCTGTGTTGCTACTTCCCCTGCCTTCCCTCACCCCCCACCACCTCCCACATCTGTTCAAAGCTGACCCTCAGATAAACATCTGAATATTTGGCACTGAGCTGCCAAATCTTTTAAGTATCAACTACATTATATAGCATGGAAGGGTCAGTGTATTACTGGAGGAACCTACCCAGCTTTCAGAATTCTAACTTTTAGTCATGGAATAGAGGAGAAGGAACAAAGCAGACTCCCTGCTACACTCAGGCCTTGGGAAGAAAACTTTGTTTTATGTGAAAGGATTTCCAAATTTCCTTGTGCAAAATGAGATCCGAGAGCTTGTATAACTCGGGAATGTGGCACTAGAATACTGCTGCCGGCTCTTCATCTGTCTGCGCAGGGTATCACATTTGAAGGCCTATGGTCATCAATAATGAAGCATGAAAGTGCAACACGTCCATGATGAGCACCCCCAGTCGGAGCCCAATCCAATCCCAGTGATCAAAAACCTCAGGGGAAAAACCTGTCTAGGTGATGGACAACTGTCCTCCTCGGTAGCTAGGCCCTGATTATCCCCAAGCACAGCATTTCCATGGGCTAGCTATAAGGCAAATGAGCAAACTCATGGCACCTCCTTTTCATCTTACAAAGAAAACAATTAAAATATATAGGCTGTATTATTAAAATATGTAAAATTTATAATTTAATTATAAGATTAAAGCTTTAGAGTCTAATAGCACCACTGTATTTTGCATATTAGTGAACAATTGCTTCCTTAAAGCACGCAGTAGAATCATTTACTTGATGCTGGAGAATAAGTTAATTATGGATCCCCTGCCTTTGACTAATGGATTTAATAATCACGTTACTGGAGAATTAACTTATACTTCTCCGTGTTATCGCACTAATGAGGAGATTCATAAGTTATGTTGCTGAAGAGGAAGATTGGCATGTGTGCATGCACACAAAGCTGCCTGTACAGCTCTGGCTTCCAGCCAGCTGTTCCTCCCAGAACATTTAATGGTATCCATCACTTTTCCTTTAGCTATCTTTAATCCCCACCAGCAGCTTGCCATCCCTTCCACTGGCTTTGCCAGACAACTTCGTTTCCAGCATGAAAGGAGGATGTTCAGTTTAAGGCCCAGATTGTGATGTGGGGGTGAGAGAGGGTGTGAAGAGCCCTTTCTTCCCCCTCTCCCACCCCCCACGCTTTCGCTTGCTTATGCAGGGACCACCCACAATCTCAGAGCTGAATGCCGCTCCCCAGACGGGACACAATCTCAGTACCAATATTTAACGAGTTTCTGGTGCCAGGGCCCATTAACGCTCACATAGCTGCCAAAGAGCTATCAGGCAGGAAACTGGAGCAGTGGTACCGTGACAGGAGTACCCAGCCGTTACCCTGCTGCAAGTGGGAAATAATCACAGTTCATTGAACACTCGCCTAGTAAGAGGTAATAGCTGTTTCCTCTGGACCAAGGTGATCTATCATCAAGAGTTGGACCTACCAGAGGAACAGACAGTAGCTAAACAAAACCAGAGGACACACGGGTTCTATTGGTGATATCCACAAGGCTGCCAACAGGGGTAGTAGAAACCAGCCAGTCCCTGACAAGGAAAATCAGTGGGAGCAGCAAACACAAGCTCAAGGTGGAAGATCCACCTCAGACACGGACAAGCCTCTACAGAAGAAATTGTTTTGACTTCAGTAGGAATTTGCCTGTGTGAGGTACGAAGATCTGGCTCACAGACCAGATAGATGACTGCATTGTTTGGATATGGTCCCTTTCCCTCAAAGAGCCTCTTCCAGGCCCATACGCAGGGGGGCGCGAAGGGTGTGAAAGCACCCCCGCATGGTCCTCCAAGTAAGCATGCTCCGGCCTGCCAGGGGAAGGCTGGGTCTGATTTCCCTGCTTATTTGGGGGGTTGATGGGGAGTGCATTCATACCCTTGCAGCCCATATTTACAAAAACACCAAAAACACACCCAGCCATAGAAATTCCTGCGTACGGGCCTCTCTTCCTTCAACCAAAATTAATCGGGGCATTCAATATTGGTAGTCCTGTAGCTATGCACTTGTATTAGGATGGTGGGTCTGCCCTTTTAAAATGTGCATAAATATCAGCCTCCATACAGAGCCTTCTCTGCGGTGATTACTAGTCTGCAATGACATTTTCCTAAACTTGAATTGGGAGAAAGAAGGGACTGGCAGCACGGTCTGTTATTAAACTGCCCAGTACCAGATTCTGTGTGCAGTGCCTTATAATTGGCCAAACTTTAACTGTTTGGGGCTGGAATGTTCCACAAGGGCTCAGAGCTGCAATAATTTTTTGGAACGTTTCAGCCACTATGTTTCAGCTGCTCCTGAGACTGGGGCTAGAGGACAAAAGACAAACTGTTTTGCTACAGCTAAAATGATAATACCACTGTTCACTGGGAACCTCCAAGGCCCGCACGCTTTGGAGCAGAGTCTTGAAATTTGGCAGGGAGTGTCTGATGTGCCTTGTGCTCCCATGACAATCTGGCCAAGAAATAAGCCCTCGATAAACCACAAGTGGCACATGTTCAGTAGAGACTTGTGAAAGCTTTACAGCTCAACCCTGTGAAGAGTCTGTCCACACTGAGTATGCTCCAGTGCAGGTCCACAGGGACTCGATAGGACTGTCCCTGCAATTGCTGAGTTCTTATTCTCTTGTTTTCCTATTCACACCCAGGCCAGGTAGAGGAAGATGGTGCCCCTCTTGGCTGCAGAAGGGCAAGAACCAGACCAGCAGACAGAGGAGAAGGAATAGATTAGGACAAAGACCCTGTGGTGAAGGTCTGGGAGGTGGGAGAGAGCCTGCGTTTGGCTGGGCAAGGAGTCCAGGACTAGGAACTGAGTGGCATGGACAGGTGGTGGTGATGGATCTGACAAGGAGCTGAGAGGCAGCAGGAGTCTTGGGTCTGGACAGTGGATAAAGGGATGGGAACAAGGAACAGGAGTAGGGGGGAAACTGAGACTGGATGAGGTGTTCAATAAGGAGCACTTGGACTGGAAGCAAGTGGTGGAGGGAGGGTTAGAATTGAATTATTGAATTCTTGCCCTCCTATGGGATGCTGAGCAAGTCATCTCGAGTGAACGTATTACAAGGGGTCACTAATTATGTGTTAGTCACTTTCTGGGCACCTGACTTGAGATCCCAGGGGCTGATTTTCCTAATAGAGAACCCACCGCTACAACTGATGTCTAAGGGAGATGGGCTTTGAACAGTGAGTACTAAGCACTCTGAAAAATCTGGCCCTGAGCATCTCAAACTGGACACCCACATTGTGTGGGAACTCTTAACTTAACCTCTGCACCTCAATTCCCCATCTGTAAAATGAGGATAACACCCTCTCACCTCACAGGGACATTGTGAAAATAGACGTATTAACATTTATGAAGCAGTCAGATCCTACAGCACGGAAAAGCCTGTAAGGTGGTTAACGATTCTGTCGTTAGCACAACGTTTGAACAGTGTGCAGTAAATAAGGCCAACGGCCACCCAGGGAACAAGTTTGCTGAATGAGGTAGGGGACCTATGGAAAAAATAGTACGTGCTCATGTAAATAAAGATTGTATCATCATGCCAGGGGAGCTGATAGGATCACCGGGCCCCTCAGCAAGGTGGGGGTGGCGGGTCTGTGCTTCTGGAAGGGGTGGGGCCTAGAACGGAAGGAGCAGGGCTGAGGCAGCCGGCTCCCAACACTGCCTGGTTAGCGCATCCCTCCCCCACCCATCGGCCCTCAGAGCTGGTCGGAGCTCACGGTGTAGGACTCTGGCGCATGCAATGCGGCGCTCCGGCAGCGCTTCTAAAGAGCCTGGCAGAAGAAAGTGCCCAAGCTCTTTAGAATCACCGAGCCTTGGGGCAGTTTTCCCCTTTGACCCCACCCCACCCCCTCGAGCCCCCACCAGCAGGCCTGCATAATACATACACCAAAAGGGCTGACTTACAGCTACATAGGCAACCTGATTTCTGGCATTTCCTAATTTTTGAATCTTTGACTTTGCCATCACAATACTATTTTAGCATTGTGGGGAGGGAAGAGGGTAGCGCATACAATATAAAAATATAAACGACAGTGGTGTCAGCGAACCAGTTCCTAGCCATTCTTGAAGGCAGAGACATGGCCGCCAGTTACCTTTGGAGCCCTCGTCTAGCTCTGATCCAAGGCCAGAGCGCTAGCCCGCTGACTTGAGTAAACCCTGAGGAAATATCTCGGGATCTGGCCCACCGACTACAGCACCTGACCCCAAGGTGTTCTGCAAAAGAAATAAAACCTCGGGGTTGTCAAGACACAGTTTCAGGGTGCATCAGCCATACGCTGAGTATTACCACAGAAGGCAGGATAACGCAGCACAACACCGCAGCTTAACATAACCCTGCAGCCCGATGAGAGGGCAGGAAATGAATAAAAATGTCATTTCCTAAAATATTCACTCAAAGGAATTGTTCTGAAAGAGGAATATGGGTTTGCCATTCTCCAGATGGAAGAAGCATTGCTCTTGCTGGGAGCAGGGCACAACACACTCCACTAGAAGAGGTCAGGATTTTTGCTGTTATCAATAGGTGTCTTCCTTCAGGATTCCACCTCCATCTGGAATCTGCTCCCTCCAGCACATGCACGATTCTGGGACTTTCTCCCTCAGGCAGACCTCCGGAGCCCAAGCTGGATGAGTGCAAGGAAAATCCTACCTGTGAGGCTAGGACTTTGCTAGGCTTCATGGCAGGAAATGCTGGGGCTTTAACTAAGGATTCTGCGATAGTCTATTGATCTCTAATTGGTTTTGCTACAGTAGCACGTACAGGTACCTCGGCAATGCAGGTGAGCACAAGCTTCTGAATCAATAAGGTGCAAAAATAAATAAGAACACGATTTATTTATCCAGGGATCCCGCTCCACCAACATGTCTCCCATTCTAAGCAGTTTATAATGAAATGTTAGCCCGGCTTTTCAAAGCCGTCAGGAGAGACCGCCAGCCCGATGTGTGGGATGAGGCTGCCTGCTGTGAAGCTGGACAAGAAGGAAATATGGATGATCTTTCGCTTGCCTGTCCAAAAAAAAAAAAAAAATCCCTCATTAGGGCAGTTTTGATGCTGAAAACTGCAGTTTGCTCCTCAAATCGGCTACTTCTCTACTGATACTTCGGCAAGGCAAGTGCATCTCACTGCTTTACCTCCTGGTAGCCCCAAAGAGCCAGCACAAATCAGACAGGCAGCTGGAGTCTGCTCCTTCCTGCTTCTCAGCAACATAATTGTCAGGTGCAAGCATGTGGAAGGCAGTGGGCTGCACAGGTATCACTGACATGCTCCTCTGAGGCGCATGAGTTGCACAGGTTTGGCCTGTACTCAGCAGGGCCAACCATACTCATATGCAGAATACGCAGCTGCATGAAGCACCCAGAAATATGGGGCTCTGTTGGGTTTTGATGCCCACACCTGCCCCTTCTTATCCTTGTTCTGTGACTCTGCATCCTCTGGAGAGGATCTAGTTAAGAGTGAAAAAGCCTGCCAGAGCTATTAGCAGAAGTTACACTGGACCTGTGGAAGAGCCATTCAATGGTAATGAAGCCATTTAACTGACAGTGTATACCTGGGGTTAGCAAATGCTTGTTAAATGGCACGGGACTATGCATTGTTTTCAAAGTTACAGACTAACCCGGCTACCCCTCTGAGACTTTTTTGCAAGGGTTCAAGATGGAAGGCCATTCTGTGCACCACCACTTCTACATCACAGCCATGTGAATCTGCTGCTGCTGGGTGAATAGAACATTTAAAAGCCATTTAGAACTATGCTGAAAAGCTGCTTTGGTGTCCTACTAAAACAGTCTCCAGGGGCCAACTGAACAAAGATCGGTGTTCTCTGGATTAGTCACAGAGGGATTAGGATTGTACATGGCTTCCCACAGATAACAGTTTTAGATCATTTTTCAAGGCAACCCCACAATACATAAAACAACGGCAACAAAACAAGTGTTGGGTCAGTTCTTTCTCACTTGGTTAGTACTTAAAATGTAAGCTGTTTGGGACAGGAAGTGGTTTTGTTCCATGTTTGTACAGCACCTGGCACACTAGATGGTGACAGGGGTTCCTATGTGCTATTGCAATACAGATAATAATAACTTCTAATGTAACAGGGCAATGTAAACTAGAGTCACTGACTAGTGCTTTGTCTTGTCTCCTGGGTCCATACACGACAAGTACTTTGGAAATGGGTCCTAAAGGGTCATGGTGATGACAGTGTAACAAAATACTTTCACACACTTTAAATCTCAGTTCAGTTTAAGTAATGGAAAATGACCTAAGTGGATGTCTTGCCTGGGGTTGCTACCAGCATGGAGGCTCCGAAGGGGACAAGATAGTGAGGGGAAACAGAAAAGGGTGACCAGACAAGGAAGGGGTGTGGTTCAATCGTGAAGGAGAACTGCGGAGCCCAGGCCTGCATTTTGCTGCTAGATTCCTAGGGTGCTGAAATCTCTCCCGCAGTGGGGTATGTTCTATTCCCATCCACTTGCACTTCTCAGACTGTCTTGGTGAGGTAGCCATATTATGATGTTAATTTAAATTCTCTCCACCCCCTTTACTTTTCCACACAGAAGTACAATTTACAGCATTCTTTGTATCATCGGCCCTCTCCCCAGGGCCTGAAGGTACGTCTACACTACAGCGTTATTTCGAAATATCTAGTTTCGAAATAGTTATTTCGAAATATCTTCTTTCGAAATAACACATCTACACACAAAATGCATTTTGAAATAGCTTTCTGCTATTTCGAAATCGCGCATCCACACTGATTGGATGCTGAATCGCATTAAGGCCAGCCGGAACTGATTCCGGCAGGGCATCAGGTCAGAAGTTACCTTGTGACCAGGGCAGCCAGCAGGGCACCCTGGGAAGGGCTGAAGGCCCCCTATTTCAAAATAAACATCTACACAGCACTATTTCAAAATAGCAATTTCAAAATTGGCACTATTCCTCATGGAATGAGGTTTACCAATTTCAAAATAATCCCTCCACTATTTCAAATTAATTTCAAAATAGCAGTTGGCTTGTGTAGATGGTAGGAAAGTTATTTCGAAATAACGGCAGTTATTTCAAAATAACTTTGCTGCGTAGACATACCCTGAGAGAAGATGAGGTCTCCCTTCCTTGGGAGCTCTCTTGGCCTCAGCTTACCTTACTCTTCTCCCCTGGTACTCTCTTCTTGTGCCTTTTTATCAGTCCTCTGCTTACAGCTAATTAATCTTCTTGCACTGCCCAACCTGCCCGCCTGATTAGATAATTGCATCCCAATGACCAATCAGACCACTCTGGGTACTCATTAGTGCTAGAGTGATCAGAGTGCTGGCTAGCTCCCAGGACTGTGTCTCACTCCTATCGCTGTTATTTTCACAAAGGCAAGGGGGATAGAGCCAGAACAGCAAAACCAGGAACCCACCTCCTTGTCTGAAGTTCAGATCTGGAGCCAAGTATGACAGCTTGGGGCCGTCTCTATAGTGCATGGAGATTTGGGGATCTAAACCTTGATCCAAATGCTCCAACGCTGGTTCAGCTCAAGAGGTAATTCTCCTAGTGTGCTGGGCATTGATTTCCTCCCGCACTTAGTTCTTTGTGAAGAACACTGTGAAGAGAGTGAGAGAAAAGAGGGAAATAGAAAGAGGCACACAAGCATGTATTTCTCTGCTCTTTCATCGATTCATTTTATACGTCTTCCTATAGAGGCGACAAATGCAGTTGCTTTTCAATAGAGCAACCCTGCAAATTTGGCTCAGGGAGACACTGAGCAAACAGCATTTCATAACTCTTCAACTCAGAAGGGGAAGTGTGTTTCATATGAATTCAAGACCCACTTTCCAAATGGCATTAGAGAAAAGCTTGTAGGTTTGTATGCAGTTTTATTTATCAGTTCCAGATCAGAAGCCTGATGCTAATTTCTTTTAAAAGCCTCTGCAGTACATTTATATTCCAAAACCAAAAAAGGAGTCTGATACTCTCTCTTCTCTTGCTGTGCGGGTTTATTTCCCCCCTCCCCCTGCCTTTACTCTAAGGACCTTTGCTTCCAGCTCATTACATTCTCAAGATGAAGCCCCTGGAGGTTATAGTCGCGCTGATAGCCCTGGTACAAGTTTCTCAGAGTTTCCCTGCCTTGTACTATAGGAGCTGGTTGAGATTGTTAAGGGAAGGAGACAGCTGTGGGAAATGCAATTTGGAACTTTGCTCCCAGCCTACACACTGTCCAGCTGGGATTGTTTTGGATCAGTGTGGCTGCTGTCCTGAATGTGGGAATGTGGAAGGGCAGATCTGTGACTTGGACAAGGTCAGTCATTTCTACGGGCAATGTGGGGAGAACTTGGAGTGCAGGCTGGACACCGACGAACCCAAGTTTGGGGAAGTCCCTGAACCACAATGTGTCTGCAAAACCCAGGAAAGTGTCTGCAGCTCCGAAGGCAAGACCTATGAGAACGTTTGCCAGTTCAATGAGGCTTATTCTGAGAAGGAAAGAAATATCAGCATGAAGCACAAAGGACCGTGTGAATCAGGTAACATACACAGCCATGTATGCCAAGTAAACTGTTCCCTGAAGCAGATATATAAAGGAGACAAAGATCTGATGTCCATTTCTAGAAATATCTTTTAATGTTTCAGCCTAGTCACAGCAAAATAATACATCAGCATCATTCCTGTACTACTTTTTTGGGATTTAAACAAGTAGTTCGTCAACTGGTGTTTAACTGTGTATATTGCAAGCTTGTATATTACCACAGTGGATTTTATATCACATGGTCATTAATGAGGAATGGATCTACAGAGCAAGTGATTTCTGATTATGTGGAATTTGAACTTGTATATTACACAAGTTATACCTTAAGGTATATATGACTATAGTGGAATGAATGTCACAGAGTCATTGTTAAGTGTGATGTTCAGAGTAACTGAGCAAAAAGTGAAATGTGCAGAGGGCGATGAAAGAGGTACAAAAATCTTTGGAATTATTATTATTTAATGCTTGACCTGATATTACAGAGGTGGAAGCAAAGTAGGTCTCCGATAATACGGTGATGCAGCAAATGAACTGAAATAGAACAGAATAGCATTGGGTTTAGAAATCACTTTTTAAAAGTTCCTTTCTTGGTATAAAGAGTTAAAGATAATGTAACTTAATGGTTTTTAAAAGATCTAAATGCCCATTGATGGTTATAAATCCACATAGAATCAAGGTGAAATCATTTCCCTAAAGGAGTTTGTATTCATGCTGATTACATAAAATTATTAACTTCATTTCAGTGTGCCGAGGCTTTAAACTAAATACATCTTTGGTTCCATATCTGCATAGGTAAGAAATAAGCATTCAAATGCAACTACACTGCATAGCAGGATGGGGGGGGGGATTGAAGTGGTTATTGTCGTTACTAGCTGTTTTTATGGTCTGGTTTTAATATGATTCATCCTTAGGGTGAATTAGAAACACCATCTCATCTAGTAGATTTCTGAGTGACTTAATGCACAATATGGAAAGAGGTCCAAATGGTACACACACACACCTTCGTAGCTAGACACAGAATGGGAATTAGAATGCACATCCAGAGGGATTGTCTCTATGAGATCTCAAAGTGCACACACGTTTGCAGATTATATGCAGAGTTCACACACAACTATGTACACATGCATATACTTATTCCTTGTTAGAAATGTATTGATGCACCACCTTCTTATCACTTGTCTTATATAGTATAAAATGTTGCTCGCCTTGCCTTGCTGTATGCAGAAGAGTGGCCTCCAACTGTTAACAGCCCCACTGCCCCTTGGGATGCAAAGGATAACGCAGAAGATTAAAATTGCAGTGAAACAACTGTGCTTGAAAGAGGAGATCCAGACGACAGAACTGAGAGGGTCCAGAGGTCACACAGATGGTGGCTCACATGTTGGCTACTGGAAAAGCATTTGGCACAACAGCCTACAGTCCTCAAGAGCCATGTCATGTCCCTGCGGGGCTCTCCCCACTGTCAGGAGTGGAGAGGCAAGTTTGTGCCAAATGCAGAAGTGATGTTAATGGTGTCCTTTATTACACACTGTTCCACATATACTTACTCTCGGGGTCCAGGGGAGCAATTGCATGAGAGTGGAGGTTCATTGTCAGGGAAGGGCACACAGCAAGGCCCCCCTCCTGGGTGGGTTTTGCCAAACATCTTTCATTGGTGGCCCTGGCTCTCTCGGAAGGCTGCTGGCTGAGGCGCCCAGAATGTTCACTTCCAGTGAGTGTCCTGGTCCCACCTTCCCTCCAGCCATTTCAATGGCAGGCAGGTCCAGCCCCCTGACAGAGTGGGGGTTGGTGTCAGTCTCTGGACGCTGTCAGGAGGAGCCAACATGCTGGCAGGAGGGACTCCAGCCACATGAATTTACATGGAGGAAGGTTCCTCTGCAATCCCGCACTGGGAGCGGCATACACAGAACTAGTCATTTAAAGAGAGCCTTGGGGACTGTAGGCGATATTCTCCTTCCAATCTATCAGTCAGACACTGGAGTGGGGAGCATGAAGTGTGTCCTTCTCTGGCTGCACCTTCTGTTCCTTAGCTGATCTGTATCTTTTGGTAGCATTCCGTAAATATTTATATCGCTAATCTCAATGCTCAGCTCTGTTTCATGCACTTCCTTCAAAGCCTCTCCTGTCTCCCAGGGATGCCAAAGAGATTAAACTCCTTTCATCACAACTGCAAACTTTTTATCTTCTGCCTGCCACACCAAAAAAAAAAAAAAAAATCAAATCAATCATGTGCTAGAGAAAGGCTTTTTTCCTTCCCCCAAAGGTTGGTTGGATCGGTTTCTATAATAGCTTACCAAGGGTGTTAACTATATTGATAGCTTCTGAGGGGTAGCTGAGTTAGTCTGTACAGGATAAACTTAAAAAACAACAAATAGTCTGGTAGCACTTTACAGACTAACTAAACATGTAGATGGGATCATGAGCTTTCGTGGGCATATCCAACACTCTGGTCACGTGAAGAAGTGGGTTGTGCCCACGAAAGTTCATGATACCATCTACATGTTTTGTTAGTCTTTAAAGTGCTACTAGACTAATTATTGTTTTTTAACTATATTGACGACGTTCAGATTCTGCACACTTAATTAATCCTCTTTCAAACCTACGGTGCAGTTGATTTCACCAAGCAATAGACACACCCCACAGAATTTCTCTTTGCAGTCAGTAGCACAAAATACCAAAATATTTTAATGGGAATTTAACACTAAAGGAGCTTACGAGTAGTTTTCTACCTTGTCTGCATTGTGTCACAAATCAGACATAAAATAGTAAACATAAATCTCACACCATTCAGAGAAATACATGGTTTTGTTGCCACCAAATCAACATTCTTTAGTTTGAGTTTGCTGCTGGATTGAAAAAAAAATTATCACATAGAAAATTATTTCTGCACATTTTTCAATAGTTGTGGGGTTTATGGCTATTTTTCTCACATCTGTGGTGGCAGCAAAAGGTGACATATACAGAATGATAAAAATCATGGTCAAGATTTTCAAAGGAAGCTAATGACTTTGAGTACTCATTCACCCTCTACATCTGGCCCCTTTAAGGGGTCTCAGGATGGGCACCCACAAATAGAGGCACCCCAAATCATTAGCCACTGCTGTAAATCCCGAACCATACCACTAGGACTGAGTGCAAGTGTGCTACCTGGCCCATTAAGAACTTGGAGTCATCATCCCCATCCCTTAGCATAGGTGATCAGAACAAAGGTTATAAGGGTGGTAGCTGGGGGGAAAATGCTTTTTGGTAGATAGTGTTCCATAGTCAAAACTGGGAGTCACAAGAACTAGGGGTCACCAAATGAAATGAATAGGGAGCAGGTTTAAAACAAAAGGAAGTTTTTCTTCACACAGTGCAGAGTCAACCTGTGGAACTCCTTGCTAGAGGATATTGTAAAGATCAGGATTTTAACAGCATTCAAAAAAGAATTAGATAAATTCATGGACGTTAGGTCCATCAATGGCTATTAGCCAAGATGGATAGGAATGGTGTCCTTAGCTTCGATTTGTCAGAAGCTGGGAATGAGTGACAGGGGAGAAATCATTTGATGATTATCTGTTCTGTTCATTCTCTCTGGTGCACTTGGCATTGGCCACTGTCAGCAGACAGGACACTGGGATAGATGGACCTTTGGTCTGACCCACTATGGCCATTCTTATGCTCTTATGAGCCTGGGAGCTTTGCTGTGTTCTCTCTGATTGTGTCAAATGATCTTCCTGATTGGCCTGGGAGTGGGGGAGTGTGCCAAGCCTCTTCCAGGGCATGGGTGCCTAGAGGGAAGGGGGAGAGGGGTAAAGGGGCATTTGATGTTATCAGCACCTAACTAAATTAATTAGGGACATACCTTCACTGCAGGCTCGATCGATAGGCAGCAATCGATCCAGCAGGGGTCGATTTATCACGTCTATTATAGATGCAATAAATTGATTGCCAAATGCTCTCCTGTTGACTCAGGTACTCCTCCAAGATGACAAGAGTAGGTGGAGTCATTGGGAGAGTGCTAGCTGTCGACTTACTGCTGTGAAGATGCAGTAAGCCGATGTAAATCGACTTGAGCTACGTTATTCACACAGCTGAAGTTGTGTAACCTAGTTGAACAGCCCGCAGCAGTATAGACAAGGCCCATATCAGACAGGATGTGCTGAAGTTATTGTTTAGAAATCTGGAGCATTGCTGTGACAATTTCAGCAGCTGAAACATTCATTGGTCAGAAGCATGTTGACTCAAATATCTCAGGCAACGATGTATTTATTATTTACCAAAGCACCCACAAAAAAATGAAACAGTTAAATCCATACTGGACCCAGTATCCCAGAAAATAAAAGCAATTTTAAAGAAAGAAAAAAGAGATCGGAAACATGTGTGACTGAAAAACACGTTAGTTGTGGACAAACACATTGGGGAAAAATTCAAATAGATGGTCAGAAACTAGGCTTCTTATGATAACAATAGTCATGTTGGGTTTTTTTCTCTTCTTGTTGGTGTAACAAATCGGATAGTACGTTCAATACATGCATAGTACATGCCTGCATACATATAGTACATTAAGTAAATGCATTTGTGTAGAACATTCTGCCTGGTACTTATCTTTTAGCTGTTTGTTTTCTTACTGTGTTCAAAGCACTGGATGGGCTCCCTCTTGTGGTTAATGTAAACATTTTGTTCTTCCAGCCGAACATGTGAAAAGCTAGTCTATATATATTAGAGGCAGACAGACAGACAGACATATCGATGCACAGACAGATTCTCTCAAATATTTAGTAGATTTGTGACTGACAGATCAAACGCTGCTTATGCTAAGACCTCGGGCCTCACTGAATACTGACAAATGTCTAGTTTGCAGAAAAGTCTGGCTTACCTATGTGTTAGTGTTGTTAAGATAAATATTAGAGTTGCAAGGCTATGTTTGGTGTTTAGACCCTTATGAATAGCTTGTAGGGTGCTGTTCATATTGCTCTCATTTATAGCCTCTGTAGCCTAGTATAAGTGTTTGCACTGTAAACCTCTGTAAATGTGTAACTCACCAACTGGAAAGAAGCCTTAATTAGTGTAAAGTACCGTACTGCTGACAAGGGAGCCTTTGAAACCAAATGAACAATTACAAGACCTCCAAAGGACAAAGTTGTGTTGGTTGCCTTCCTCACTGGTATGAATCAGGCACAGACACTTGTTCTAGCAGTTTGGATTCTGAGGAGAAGGGGATAAAAAAATTCTGACAGAGAGAAAGAATTGCTAAGCAAAAGTCCCCCCACTCCAGATGTTTTGCCTGGGTTAGCAACAAAGGACATATAGGCTACATTTACACTGCAGCACTATTTCATGTCTTTGGAACGCACCTGTTATTTCGAAATGTAATGGGCTCGCTATTCTTATGTCCCTGTAAACCTCATTCCACGAGGAGTAATGGACGTTTCAGAATAGCGATTTATTTTGAAATAGGTGCTGTATAGCCAGTGCCAAATTTTGAAATAAGCTATTTTGAAATTGACTCGATATAAGCTATGCAATTTGTGTAGTTCAAATTGCATGGCTTATTTTGAGCTTCGGCCGCAGTGTAGACGCACCCATAGAGTCAGCTTATGATAGAAATGTCTATTATCTTTTGAAAGTCATGACTGATAGTTATTTGTGCGTATTTGTTACCAACTTTAACCTGGTAAATAACTCCCTTATTTCTTTTCTTAGTAAATAAATATGTCATAAGTTTATTACAGGTGTGGCTACAGAATTAAGTGAGTGGTCCTTTGGGGCCAGGAGTAACCTGAATATAGTTGTGATATTTGGTGTAAGTAACCATCCACCTTGCCTGGGTGGCAAGACAGACAGACAGGCAGTCCCCTTGGGCATTCCAAGCTAAGACAGGTATACTGCTTTAGGAGTTCACACTGGCTATGGGGTAAGTCACAATGATAGAACGTACAATCAGTGTGGGGTCTTCGCCCTCCGCGCCTCTCCAGACTGCATGACAACACTCTTTGGCACGCTCCTAGCTCGTAAAGGCAAAAGTTGGATTGTACCATGACTATCTATCCTGATCTTTTCATATTGGTTCCTTGCAGCTCCTGTCATTTCTTTGCCACCTCAGGATGTTCAGAATTTCACGGGCAACGACATCATCTTTGGCTGTGAGGTGTCTGCCTATCCTATGCCACACCTTGAGTGGAAGAAAAAAGGAAACAAAATGTTTCTGCCAGGAGATGATGCCCACATCTCAATCCAGGTAGATTATGCTTATTCCACAGCTCATAGTTTATACTGCTGAGTGGAGGGGGGAGGGGATGAAGGGTTAAGACCACTCTCTTGTTTTTACGGCTTTTCTCCTGTTGGAGACACAAGGTGGGTGAGATAATATTGTTTATTGGCCCAGCTTCCCTAGGTGAGAGAGACGGGGCTTCACTGCTTAGACTAGTTTCTCTGCATATGGTTTAGAAAGCCTGACCTACGAGGATAGATTAAAAACCTGGCTGTGTTTGGTCTTAAGAACAGATGATTGAGTGAGAAACCTGACGAGTCTTGAAACGCTTTAAGGGCTGTTGTAAAGTGGATGGTATCAATTGGTCTCCAGAACCACTGGAGGTAGAACAAAAAGTAACAGGCTTAACCGGCAGCAAGGTAGAGTTAGGTTAAATAATAGGAAAAGCTTTCTTCCTATAAGAATGGACAAGGGAACAGGCTTCTGTGGGAGGCTGTGGGATCCCCCTCACTGGAAGTTTTTAAGAACAGGTTAGACTGCCAGTTCCCAAGGATGGTCTAGGTATACTTGGTCCTGACTCAGCACCAGCAGCTGAACTCAATGGCTTCTCGAAGTCCCTCCCAGCTCCACCTGTTCACCATTCTATGAAGGTCACTAACAGGATACACTATCACGAAGCCTAAGATGGAGCTTGCCAGCAGGGGGTGCTGGAGTACAAATAAGAGAATTCTGCTTTGAGAGGCGCTTGATTGAGAGGACGGCATAGAGAAAGTAATAACCCCGAATATTGCACGGTGTTGGCTTTCTCTCTCTAATGGATCTAGTCACAATCCTGCAGCTCACACCAGGCAAAACTACCATTAACTTCTTTGTGATTTTGCCCGCATAAGGACTGAAAGGATCCAGTTCTCTGATCATTAGCAATTAAGTCGCTGTTGTCGATTCAAAGAGCATATTCAAACCAACCCAAGTGTGCACGTGTGGGGGCTGTAACCCATGCTGAGGAAGGAGTTCCTGCACCTCCCTGCAGGGCAGGAAAAATAAGAATGGGAGCTCTCTGGCCTGGAAGATGGAGTGACTCCAGGTCTCAGGTGGGGAAAAGGCCATAAAGAGGAAGTGTTTGGGCTGGAGGAGGGGCCCTGGATTCCAAAGGTGAAAAGATTCCGCCTGGACCTGAGCTGAGAGGCCCTTCGCCTACAGCACCTACATCTGGAAAGCATAGAAGGTGACAAAGAGATTTACCACCCGTAGACCCCTGCTCGGAAAACATGCAGCTTAGCACTCAGCCAACACAGTGCAGAAGCCAGCTGGTCCAGCCCTGCAGGAATGGTGGGGCCCCTCCCCTAAAGACTAAGACACCACGGATGGGGGGAGGGCAGTACCCCCTGGAGAATGAAGGTTGGGCCGGGCCAGCTGGCCACTCCAGAAGACAGACATCTAAAGGTCGCCATTTCCACCCTCCTTTCCCCTCACCCCCAGAAGCCTTATAAGGTTGAGAGTTAGGGCCAGGAAAGTGCATGGAGGAGTGGACATCTGGACAAAAAGCAGAGTCAGGCAGGGGGCTGGAGAGGTGGAGTCAGGAGGGGGTCAGGGCTGAGTACTGGAGATGTTTGGGGAAGTGGTCAGGGGCTGGGCAGCATCATTTGAGGGGGCACAGGGCAGCAAAGGGGAGGGCAGGCAGGCATAGATACAGCCTGTAGATTCAGGGGCAATGGCAGTATACAGTAATTGCAAGCAGAATTTGGCCCCAAATATAATCCAGACAATTACCCTTTTGAAAAGCATCCTCGTCTCTGGTGTCAGCTAAGTCTTGGCGGCATGTCTGCCTTCCCTCAGGCAAGAGGCGGGCCTCAGAAGTACGGTGTGACAGGATGGCTGCAAATTCAAGGCATCAGGAAATCGGATGAAGGCATCTACATCTGCCAAACAAAAAACAAGTTTGGCACGGCACATGCATCTGCAAGACTGAAAGTCATTGACGGTAAAGTGTTTTCTCTTTTGGTTTTCAGCATTTGGTTTCAGCATTTAGTGCCCAGGTTTCAAATGTGCCTGCCTCACCTGGAAATGCAAATCCTCTGTGATGCTCAGGTTCATACAGCAGGCACCTATCAAAAGGTGTGGAGCTATCAGGGGCTGAGTACCCTCAATTCCCACAGACTCTACCCGGCAGCATTCGACCCCTAGGTGCTAAGGTGAGTGCTGAAATGAAGGATATGAATGGCCTATGAGAAGCCCACCTGTGAAAACTGAGCTCTATCCCACTCTATCCTTACCCTTGAGAGAGGATCAGCTCTAGGTATTTTTAGTCAAAAGCATACATGAAGTTCAGTAAACAAAAATAGACAAACTGGTTAATATCATGAGTCAGTTTGCTTCGATTTTCACCTTTTTCCATCTGAAAGACACGGTGGGTCACAGCTGTAAAGCTCACAAGACACATGCTATTTTGCAGTATTTTACACAACCCTGTCCCTCCTTTGGTGTCAGGTCGAATTCCATACCAGAACCATAGCTCCATGTGGCTTGAGAAGTTCTTAGAGCTTCAGCAATTTCACTTAATTATGTTGTGAAAAATTAGGAATTGCTTTTGATAAGGGTATTTAGAAACACGCATGAAGGAACTTTTAGTATTCATTTTCAATTGGGCCCCGTCCTGCAGACTAGCGTTTTTGTCTCTAAAGAGAGTTGCGCTTGCATCGCATGGGTAGGACTCGGAGCATGTTATAGTGTTCATATTTCCCTCGTATAGGCCTTTTATCAAACAATGGGCTTGAGCCTACAATGGTAATTTGATGTGCAGAGCACTTGCAGGATCAAATTCATGGTTTACTTGTGTTCAGAATAAAGTTAAAATAGGTGTGTTCTCAAAATTTGGGAATAGGAGAGAGAGAGAGATATTGGGCAAAGCGACCATTGACTTCAATGGTCCAGGAGCAAGCCATCAGATATTGCCTCTTTCTCTTCAAAACAGAACTTACTCAGCCATTAACAAGTATGTTTAGCTCACTGTTGAATTTGAAAATCTTGTTCTCTCTCCTCTTAGTTCTTGCTTTGTATGTATGGAGACCAATTTTATGTCTTGCTCTGTAGATGCATCCTCTACATTTCAGCTTTCTGCTGGCAGCAGAAGTACAAGCTACACGGCAGATCATGGAGACTACGATGACCATGCTGAAGATGACGAGGAAGATGAATATGAATCTGGGGACTTTGAGAAATAAGTTCCCATGGTGTCTAGACATAAGGGGCCAATATGCTTCCCTTTCAGCTGCATTTATTAGTGTGATCTGTGCTGTTAAGAATCCCTTCCTTCCTTCCTCTACTTTATATACCACTCTTCTGAAATTTGCAGGGTGTGCTCAGTCATTTGGTCAAAAGGTACTGTACTACATATCTGTAATAATAGTCAGATAGACATAAGCTATCAAACTATTGAACACAATGGGCCTGTCTATTAAGTATTTCAGAAAAGACCATCTCAGGTTTAATTTAATAAAAGGGTGAAGTCAGAATTTAGAACATTAAGATTGGATTAACAAAATCAGTTCTCAAATTAAAGGAACTCTTTCCCTTACATGCATTATCTACTTTCTGCATTGCCCAGGTAGATATCAAGAAAGAATTCACATGACAGCAAACACAAGCAGTTACAATTGCAAAATAATTTCAGTTCAACCCCTTATTCATAACTTTCTGTAAGATTTTCCTTTTTTGGTCTGATCGCTTCCATGGTTGGTCTCAGCCAAAAGTGAATTGTTTTTTTTTTTTTCTTTTTTGAGCTGAGTGCAGAAGATGATTATACCTTTCCCACTGTATAAAAACAGGTCTCCTAAGTCAGTATCTTAGTCCGGGGAAGAAATGTACCACTTCCCAGAAGCGATCTGAGATGCAAGGAACAGTGAGGGAAATCTGTGTCTGCCTTTACATCCACAGTGACAGACATATGGTATGGCTCCACCCACAATAATTTATTCGCCTGAATCGCCTATTCTTTGCCTCCACCCTAGAGACCAATGTCCAAGGCTCAGATCATCACTTATGTTTTACTCTGCGTTGTTTTCGGTGGGGATTTCTATTAATTAATGTAGAGTTAGCAGGAGTGGCTATTCTGGACTCTGTCCCTGCCCTTCAGACACATGGAAGTCCAACTGCACCGCAGGCAGACGACAAAAATCCGTGGGTTCCAGCGCTCACCTTTTCTGTGATGCTTCCAACTAACTGCATTGTAGCTGAACATACTTCTGATCCCTCCAGATATTGCATTTACAGAAATGCCAAAGACATTAAAAAAAGCATGACATTATTTCTTTTTTAAAAACATTCTGGGAAAATTCACATGCCTCTTTCAAGCAATTGATACTCATTGCCCATGTTCCATATGGTCACTGTAATCAGTGACTCTAGGTGCCTTCAGTCTTGTTTCTCCACACATTTAAAACTTTACCAATTTGGAATGTAAATGATATATCTTAACAACATGCCTATATGCATCAGATAATTAAAGAAGCACCTGGGGCCAAGATTCTCAATAACGGGTGTCTGTGGTTTAATTCTTAAAGCAAAATTTTAGTCACTAATTAAGTATGCTGATTTTCAGATGTGCTGAGTACCCATTACATCCCACTGAATCAGCACTTCTGCGAAACAAGCCTTTTATTTAGGTGTATAAACATGACTGTAAGAACGAAACTGTAAGGCATCCAGTGTTTAAAGTCTTGGTCTCAGTACTTACAATCTTTCCTCAGTGTTTCCTATGCTAAGTATAGGATTGTATAACAAATTCTGGAAATAGTGAGGTATTGTCTCTATTTATCCAACTTAAAGTTATGGAAGTTTTAAAGGCATCCGCTGTAAATGGTGCAATGACTTTATATTAATTTCTTCACCCAGATAACAAAGAAGCATTTGGGGTTGTTAGTTTTGTTTTTGTAGATTTCCTAGGATGTTGTTAATTTAGAAATGAAGTTCATGTCATGATGTCATTTGAAAAATCATTTGACTTATGTGTAAGAGATGGCTTTGGATTTAACCAATGACCTTAGTGTTAAAAGCTATTATCAACATCTCTACAGATACAAAACAATTTTCATTTTTGTATATTAGCTAATTATTTATTTAAAAAGAAACTTCATCAGTAAACTATTTTAATTTCTACGATGTAATCTATTTCTATTGCAAATATTCAATCCACAGATGAGGTGTTCCAGGGGATTAGTTTGTTTCTTTGTTTGTTTGTTACAACAAACAAGAGAACTGAATTCAGATTACCAAAGCAAATCATTTCACCGTGGTAAAATACATATCAACACAGGGGACCTCAAGATATTATCTTCAAAACATTATCTGTGGAGACAAACTAGAATTCTTTATGGTCTCCCGCTGGTAACGCAAAATGAAAAACAGAAAGAGAATGACAGCTGGAGGAGAAAAAACATACATCATACTAGAGATGTGTCAAAAACTTGTACAGCTGTATGCAAACCAGATAATTTGGCTGGATTCTTTGTGGCCACCCTCAAAAAGCAAACAATTCCAAAGTGTAGGTTTCTAAATTAAATACATTTTGTTTGTGTGTATAGTGGTGTTGTTTAGCCACTATGTTGCTGTGTTCTCTATTGCTCTGCAATTCTTATTCCTTTCAGTGGAAATACTTTTCAACAAAAAATGTGAAGTCATTCAAGAAAGAGGGCATTCAGCAAGCTGATCTTTTCTTGGTTGCTCTCTCTCTCTTTAATTAGATCTTTCTAAATTAAATAAATAGGATACAATAGTTTCACCTCTTTTTCAGGGGGGTTAACAATATGCATAAACACGAACAAATAGATCCAAATTAGGATTTCTCTGTAGCAAGCGGTACAGTCAAATAATCCACTGACAACAAATTCAGTAGCAGGGAGCCATGAAACACAGGAGGAAATGAGACGCACACCTGAGCTGGAAATAGTATATTAAAACTACAAAGAAATCCAAGTGAGACCTAGGGACGTATGCATTCTTCCCCGCCTCTTTCCACCCCCTTCCCCAGAGCAAACCCTATTCCTGCTCCTCCACTTTCCTCCCAGAGTCTCCTGATTGCAAAACAGCCATTTGCTGCAGGTGGGAGGCGCTAGGGTTGCCAGGTGTCCGGTTTTGAACCGGACAATCCAGTATTTGAGCTTTCTGTTCAGGAAACAATTGAGAAAATATAAATGAGAAAATATAAATGTCTGGTATTTTCTAAATAAGATGTAATGTAGATTGTGATGTAATGTCAAGTGTGTCTGGTATTTTTGTTGAAACCATCTGGCAACCCTAAGAGGTGCTGAGGGAAGGGGGAGGGGGGCAGGCTCTAGCACCTATTGGCAAAAGGCATAAAAGTTCTTTACTAAATTGTTGTTTTTTAGAAATTATTGTTTTTGTTATTTTTTATACTCTTATTTTTGGTAGCAGGAAAACCCCCCAGAAAAGATCTGAGCTACTACCCTCTCTTTGGGTCTTCTCTGTTGTTGGAAACTCATTTCACTGAGCCCTGGTCTACACGAGGGAGTTATTTCGAAATTACTCCCCTTATTTTGAAATAACAAATGGCGCATCCACACTACCAAGCCTGTTATTTCAAAATAAGGGGCTGGTTATTCGAAATAATAATTCCTGCTTTCCACGAGGAATAACGCTATTTCAAAATAGTTATTTTGGGAGTTATTATTTCAAAATAAGTTATTTTGAAATAATGTCCTAGTGTAGACATGCCCTGAGGGTTTAAAAACGTACACATGCTTCCCCTCTAGGCTAGGGTTCATTTTAAATCCCTGGGGTTTCCATATATAATATATATATGTTTTGCTCATAAAATGTTTTTGTTTCCTCCCCATCGAGACTCAGTGCAAACAAGACATGCAGCCATTTTGGCTGATCCAGCCACACACTAGAGAGTTCACAAAATTGATATACGTTCCACATTCCCTCAGGTGAGCGATGCTGTCTCTCTCTAATGCTCTCAATTCCTCCCAGCCCAAGAAACTTTCAGAGTTTGTTCCAGCATTGCATGTTGGCTGTCTTTGGAGCAAGGCATTCAGCCAGCAAAAGGTTGCTGTCACCGATTTTAACATTATGCCTGTGAATCGCATTGCATTTGTAGTTATTTTTTGAATCAGTTCTATTATCACAGTATTGCTGCCTCACTGTATGCAAATATCCTAACCTGTTAATATGAATGAAGGAGTATTGTACTATACAAACAATTGTGTGTAATGCACAACTGAATAAAACCAAAGACTTAATAATGTATTGTGAAAGATATTATAATGCATTTAAAAAATCCAGTATCACATTTAATTAAAAGGGGCCCTTAATATTACAACCCTTAAAATGGTAAAGGTATTTATAAGTTTTGTGTAGCTAAACATGTTATCCTATCACTGTGGCCCAGTGGAACAAGCTCAGAATTGAGTACAGACACTTCTGAGCTCTGCTCCTCTCTGGCTGTGTAACCTTTGGGCAATGTACTTCTCTGTCTTAGCTACTGAATAGGAGGTTGTGAGGTTTCTGTTGTTGCTATTTATACAGTGCATAAGTACAGCACAGGACAGGATCTAGTTCTGCTGGTTTCTGAGGTGACCTCCAGATGGATTACCACATCACAAAAGATCCCAACAAGACATGACACAACCTTCGGCCAACTCACAGCTGGATCACAATGTTTTGCCAGTACAGGTATTACTACATGTGTAGATAGTAGCAGGGGCATACCTGTGGGCAGAACTGTGGAGCTTGTATTTGGGACACGGGAAATACAAGTCACATGGCAAAAGGAGTATAAAGGGCAGCTTGCATGTTCTCCAGTTTGTCTTCATTCCTGTTTCTTGCCTTTGGAGTAATTTTTCTACGAATGGAAGCTCTGAACAAAGGAGTCAATGGCCCATGTGGATGTGTTACAGAGGGATTCTGAAGCCAGCAAATTCACCAAGTACTAAGAACCTGATATATGGATTTGGATATCTTACATATCTATCTGATTGCTTTACCATTTAACAACTCTCTTCCTTTCCTTTCCTTTCCTTTCCTTTCTAATAAGCTTTTAGTTTTAGATGCTAAAAGACTGTCTGGCAGCATAGTATTTTGGGTAAGAGCCAAACTAATATTGACCTGGTTGTGTGGCTGACTCTTTGGGGTCAGAGGAACATTTCATATAGCAAGCAGTTTTTAAATAACTTCTCCCCATAGTGGACCTATGTGCTCATTGGGAGCCAGAGAATTGGAAGCTGTGTGATTTCTCGTTTAGCTTCTTGATAACCCGTATGGTTTAACAGCACCATTTGTGACTGGTTTGTAAGCCTAACTTCAGTGTTACCCACCAGTTTTCGGAGTGTCTGCTCTCCTTTATGCAGCCTGCCCTGATGTTGGCATTTCAGTGAGAGCTACCATATGCACTCCCGGTCACACCAACCAGTCTGAATGTGGTTTGGGATAATCACAGCCCATACTTCTGCAATGGAATACTAGATTCTCAGTTAATATTCATCATTCTTTATATTTATACATACACCAAGCAAAGGTGGACAATAGGCATCCAGCCAGCATGGTAGGTATGCTCAGCTCAGAAAGGGTCTATACTATGTCATGTGATCCAGGTGGATCCTTGCCTTACCATAGACATTTGATGAGAGATGCCATGCAAGTCCACATGTGAACTACTCATTCATCTGGGGATCCATGACCCCACTAACCTGAGCTATAGCCTAGACCACGCTACTCAAGAGAAAACCTCCAGACTTCTGCATCAGAAAATGGATTCCAAAGACACAACACCCTGTCCCTGTTTGGTAACTAAGATGAGGAAATTGTTCAGGCAAGTAGAAAGCCCTGACAGACGTTGCACGATGCTGCTCTGCATCCTGTGCCAGCTCCTCTCTGCCCTGGACCTGTCGTCCTAGTGCTCACTGCCTCTCCTTCGTGCTCAGTCAAAGGGAGGAGGGGGGAAGACAGCCCAAAACAACAGGACAAGGCAGGACACCGGAAATGTTCTGGCAGAATGATGCGGGGCCAATTTAAATTTATTCTAGGCCAAAAGCCCTGGCTCGGCCTTGTTTTCCTGAGGCTGGCAACACTCCCCCACTTCACCCCTTGCTAATTGCTCAGTTCTTAAATTATTATAACTCATTGCCTTTCTTCTTTTGCACAGCACAAAGCACATTTTGGTATATGACATACAAGCCTGAGGAGAGCCTATGGAACATGCGATAGGAACCAGAGGTCCAAAACCCGCTGTCCATCCGGTCCCTAGTTCACAAGTGCACAGTACAACATAAGGGGCAGGGCTTAGGCAGAAAATGGATGTATGTAAGCAGGGGCTGATGTGTGCAGAGTATGGCATACTTGTGCTCTTAGGGCTCGCTCTGGACACTAGGCAGAAGGAACCTGGTTTCTGCACAGCAAGGCTCAATTGATGCACAATCAGGATTCCCTGCATTCCCAGTCTTGTTCATTGCTTTTTTTAAGCTCCTTACACATACCACACTTTGCACTTGTGCTGAGTAGGCCTGAGGTCTTTCAGTAAATTGTAGGAGTTTTTAATCTTATAGTTACCACTTGTACTGGCAAGTTTCTTCTAGTAGTTAGTCCAGCTCAGTGCTGCACTGCTTCAGATCCATAGCCAGGAGAAATGCACATACAGTTTCCACACTATAATTAAGGAATTGGTCATTATTTTTTCTTTTTTATCCCTGAGGCTTTCTTTTCAGTTTGCATTCCTGGTAATTCTATTTTGGAGATACTTGTTGGTCCCCTACTACCGTGTTCCCTTTGGAGTTTTTTGGTTTTATTACTGTGATTATTTTTTATGACTTCTAAAACTGTAGCATTTAGGAGCCGTTGTAAAGGACCAGCACCCCCACTGTGCCAGGTGTTGTACAAAAAAACAGAATAAAAAGACAGGCCTTGCCCCATTCCCATTTTTTTGCATGTGTCTCTATACCCCTCTTGTGTGCCATTTTGCATGTTTTGTGATTTTCTTTCTCCACTGCTACGATCTTCCAGGCACTACTGCTCTTCCATGTGGTAAAGGAGGGGGTGGTGATTTTGGTGAGGTGCATGCCTGGGCATCAGGGAATCTAGGCTGAGGCCAACATTTTTTTACCATGGCCTTTGATTTTTGAAGACCCAATTTCAGACAGTCCAGCCTGATTTTTTTAGCAGTGCTATTCACCAGCTTCAGTTGGGCAAGAACAAGGAGGAACTCTATAGCATTTTGCTCCCCCCAGCTCCCCTTTGTTTTTTTCACCGTTCTCAGGCAGCCAGGCCAATTTACATCCTTATTAGAAACGGTTCTGCTATAGATAATATTCAAATATTTATAAACAGGTGACAGCAAATTGCATACAAGTATGTAAGCTAGGCTGTGTGTGTCAAGATCTCCTAACATCAAATAGTTATTTCCAGCACTTTTAGTTTATCATCATTATGCCTCAGAACCCATTGACAAAAACAGCTCAACTCCGGAGAAAATGTCAATTTCACTCTCCACTATAGGTCTGTGGACACATCTTTTCCGGGAGCAATAGCATCAGTTCAAGCCACTGTGTGGCATCTTCAAAGGCAGAAGACTTTTTAAAATGTAGCAGCAGAGGAAATAACCCACACTCCTATGCCAAATTCAAAGATAAGGTAGCATCTGGTAGCATGGGAACGTGGTGACAAGGATAACCTTTGGGTTAGAGCGGAAATGGATGGACACACGGCAAAGGCGGAAATGCTTCCCACCATCCTGTAATAAAGCACAGCAAGGTACATTGAAGTGTTCACAAGCTTGACTACATCTACACTGTAGCCTTTTTGTGGAAAAGCTTATGCAAATGAAGCTCGGCGTGGAATATTGCCATGCTTCATTTGCATAATTAATGAGCAGCCATTTTTGTGCAAGAGGCTTTTGCGCAAAAAGGAGTTGTGTAGACAGCTCCTTTTTGCGCAACCCCCCCTCCTTGCACAAGAGCCGTTCTTCCTCAATGGCTACGTCTACACGAGTTTTTTCCAGCAAAAAATATGCTAATGCGGGACTCATTTGCATGAGTCATGATCTCATTTGCATATTTTCAGCCGATCCGTTTTTGCGCTGGGGTTTTTGCACAAAAACAAGTAGTGTGGATGTTTTCTTTTTGCGTAAAAACCCTTTTTTCCGCAAGATCGGTATACCTCCTCTTTTACTCCTCTGCCAGATACTAAGAACACAGCCATACAGAGCCACTCATTGGATAAAGGCTCTGATCCACTCGAGTCAACAGAGTCACAACATCTTGACTCTCAGCGACGTCCCCACTGATGGCAATGGCAGCGGCAGCATGCACAGGGAGCTAGTCTGTTTTTTGTCCATTTACCACAGCCAGTGCACCAGTATTAACACTGGAAAAGAGCCCAGTACTCTCCCAGCATCCCCTGCCACTATTCCCGCCAGCACCCCCTCCGCCACGTGCAGCAGCAGAAATGGGACTATGCACCACACTGAATAGAGGAAAAGGGGCAGCAATCCATCTTCACCAGCCCTCTTATCCTCATCTATGCTAGGGCAGATTGGCTTGTGTGCTCCACCTTATCAACCCTGGCTGCTCCTTGTCTCCAGCATGCTCCACACTCCCCATATGCACTCCCAGCCCTCCTCGGGCTCTGCATTATACCCCCCTTAAGCTGCATTATACCCCCCTCCCCATCCCCAGTTGTACTGACAGCTCTCTCTGCTAGCTATGCACCGCCTCCCCTCTGCCCACCACAGCAATGCATATTCTGAGACATTTCCCCATCTTACCACTACATCCCCCCCATTCTCCTTTAGCTCCCCTCTCCCTGCACCATACCTGCCACCCAAGCTCCACACTGCCCCCACTCCCCCCGCCCACTGCATCACCCCTCCCCCTGCACTGCCTTGCCCCACCACCCAACCTCCACACTGCACCCCCCTTTCACACTGCCCCCACTCTCCTCCCCTGCGCACTGCATCACCCCTCCCCCTGCACCGCCTTGCCCCACCACCCAACCTCCACACTGCACCCCCCTTTCACACTGCCCCCACTCTCCTCCCCTGCGCACTGCATCACCCCTCCCCCTGCACCGCCTTGCCCCACCACCCAACCTCCACACTGCACCCCCCTTTCACACTGCCCCCACTCTCCTCCCCCGCACACTGCATCACCCCTCCCCCTGCACCGCCTTGCCCCACCACCAACCTCCACACTGCACCCCCCTCTCACACTGCCCCCACTCTCCTCCCCTGCGCACTGCATCACCCCTCCCCCTGCACCGCCTTGCCCCACCACCAACCTCCACACTGCACCCCCCTCTCACACTGCCCCCACTCTCCTCCCCTGCGCACTGCATCACCCCTCCCCCTGCACCGCCTTGCCCCACCACCAACCTCCACACTGCACCCCCCTCTCACACTGCCCCCACTCTCCTCCCCTGCACACTGCATCACCCCTCCCCCTGCACCGCCTTGCCCCACCACCCAACCTCCACACTGCACCCCCCTTTCACACTGCCCCCACTCTCCTCCCCCGCGCACTGCATCACCCCTCCCCCTGCACCGCCTTGCCCCACCACCAACCTCCACACTGCACCCCCCTTTCACACTGCCCCCACTCTCCTCCCCTGCACACTGCATCACCCCTCCCCCTGCACCGCCTTGCCCCACCACCCAACCTCCACACTGCACCCCCCTTTCACACTGCCCCCACTCTCCTCCCCTGCGCACTGCATCACCCCTCCCTCTGCACCGCCTTGCCCCACCACCAACCTCCACACTGCACCCCCCTCTCACACTGCCCCCACTCTCCTCCCCTGCGCACTGCATCACCCCTCCCCCTGCACCGCCTTGCCCCACCACCAACCTCCACACTGCACCCCCCTCTCACACTGCCCCCACTCTCCTCCCCTGCGCACTGCATCACCCCTCCCCCTGCACCGCCTTGCCCCACCACCAACCTCCACACTGCACCCCCCTCTCACACTGCCCCCACTCTCCTCCCCTGCACACTGCATCACCCCTCCCCCTGCACCGCCTTGCCCCACCACCCAACCTCCACACTGCACCCCCCTTTCACACTGCCCCCACTCTCCTCCCCCGCGCACTGCATCACCCCTCCCCCTGCACCGCCTTGCCCCACCACCAACCTCCACACTGCACCCCCCTTTCACACTGCCCCCACTCTCCTCCCCTGCACACTGCATCACCCCTCCCCCTGCACCGCCTTGCCCCACCACCAACCTCCACACTGCACCCCCCTTTCACACTGCCCCCACTCTCCTCCCCTGCGCACTGCATCACCCCTCCCTCTGCACCGCCTTGCCCCACCACCAACCTCCACACTGCACCCCCCTCTCACACTGCCCCCACTCTCCTCCCCCACGCACTGCATCACCCCTCCCTCTGCACCGCCTTGCCCCACCACCCAACCTCCACACTGCACCCTCCGTTTTACTGCATCACCCCTCCCCCCAACCGCATTCCTCCTGTTCCCTGGCTCCCCTCCCCCCGCACGGCACTGCCCCACCACACTGCATCCCCCCTTCACACTGCCCCTCCCCCTGCATTGCCCCTCCCCTTGCCGCTGCCCCGCCCCCTGCACACTGCGCCCCCCCCGGCTCGCTTCCTTCCCCGTCAGTGTAGCGCCCCTCCCCCGGCGCGCTCTGCATCCCCCTCCCCGGCTGCTCGGGCTGCCCCCGCCCCCGGCCCGCCCCGCGCTGCCCCCTGGCCCGGGCCGGGCACGGCCCCCCCGGCGCCGCTCGGGAAGATGGCGCGGCACGTCCAGGTCAGTGCGCCGCGGGCCGGGCTGGCGGTTGGCGCTGGTGCGGCGCGCGGGGGCGGGCCCGGAGATGGCCCCGGGGGCGTCGTGGGGGGGACCGAAGGGGTTGCCAGGTGTGCGGGGGAGGGGTGCCAAGGCGGGCGGGGGGGGGGCATGAGGGACACGGAAGGGCCTGTCAGGTCGGAGGAGGGGTCCCAGGGCGGGTACGTGCAGTGGGGGGCACGAAGAGGCCAGCCAGGGCGGCTGTGGGGGCGGCGGCTGCAGACTCGCGGTGGGACAGAGGGTAATATGGGGGCAGTGCGAGCGCAGGTAACAAGCGAGGCAGTGTGTCGGCAGTGGCCGCACATATTGATACAGGAAGCAGGGGCAGAGCTGGGCAGGAACTGGAATTTCTCTTCTGCAGAAAATGTGACATGCCCGGGGGAAAAAACGATCGCAAAAAGTTGGGCATGAAATTTTCCAGGGAAGGAGCGTTTCATTTCCCACACATCTCTACTCCTGCTTCAGCTCCCTGGGTCATTTATATTCGGTTGGCACCTTTGCACCTCCGACTCCTTTGCGTTGGCTAGCTTGCTGTGTTTTGTAAAGCAGTGCTGTAGCTACTGCAAATGAGACTGAGGTGCATTTGGTAAATACAGGTATCAGTTGCATGTGGGGAGGGGGTTCTGACAAATCCCATTTTGGGCAGTGCGTTTCCTATGGCTGTTCTCGCTAATCTGTCAGTGGTTTACATCACAGTAATGGTGTTATTTTTTAAAAATAGGCTAATGGAAAGTACAAGTGGAAAATACCTATAGTGGGTCATCCACTTTAGTTTCTTGAAGGAGAGATTCCTGCCCTTCTGCATGTCCTACTTATTAGCTTTTTGAAATACTATGCAGTAAATGCAAGACTGATTAAATAACAAATTCCCAAGTATTGACAGCATTCCAAGTAGGAGACACAAGTTAGGTCGTGCCTACCAGCTAGGGATGTTAACTTTAGATTAATTAACTAATTGAATAGTTGATGAGATTTCCATTGACTGTTCGATTAGTCTATAACAGTGCCTCCACAGTTCAAAAGTAGAAGCCCTGCAGGGAGCGCAGGTGGCCCCGTGCTCCATGCGGCTTCTAAGTTCTGGTGGGGCTCTTGTACATTTCAAAAGTAGAATCGTAGCCAAAGTGGCGTGAGCGAAGACTGCTGTAGTCCCCACTCGTGCTGTTTCCTGATGTGCCTCTACCTCCCCTGCTCCCCGTGGAGACAGTGCTGGGGAAAACTGGCTTTTAAGCTGGCTCCCCCCAGTACTGGCTCCTGCTTGCCCCCCTTGCTGTGTCTGATAGAGGCAGTAAGCTGGGGCGGGGGGAGGAGCGAAGGGGAAGGAAGCAACTAGTCCCATCACAAGTTGACTATCCGATAAGCTTATGCTTATTGGGTAGTCAACTAGTCGCTTACATCCCTACTACCAGCTTGTACCTTTTCTACAGTTTTCCTCCAGCAAAAACCTCTTATGATAGGTAGTCTGTACCAATTTTATGGTCATAGGATTTTAAAACCCTTAAATTTCACCTTGAACAATTTGGGCGTGTCTTCGTAGCAGGGCTTAACTTGAAATAAGGTACACGAATTGAGCTATGTCAATTGTGTAGCTTATTTCAAAATAGCTTATTCCGAGTTTTGGTGTTGTCTATTTATTTCGAAATAGAGCACTCTACCTCCAACTTCCCTTATTCCTCATAAAATGAGGGTTACAGGAGTCGGAGTAAGAAGTTCTCCAGTTTGATAGTATTTTGACATTATGTGAAAATAAATGCCGGCTGTGTAGCTGTGGACTGTATTATTTTGAAATAACACTAGTTATTTTGAAATAATGTTGCTGTGTAGACATAGCCTTTAAGGCCAGGTCTACACTACAGGGGAAGGTCGAATAAAGATACGCAACTGGAGCTATATTAATTATGTAGTTGGAATTGAAGTACCCGCAGTGGGAGGCTGATGGGAACAAACATTTCTGTTGGCTTCTCTTACTTTTTGCAGGACCAGGAGTACCAGCTGCTGATAGGGGCACCCTCTGAGTTTCATTTAGCGGGTCTTAACTAGACCCCCAAAATTGAACTCCAGAAGGTTGATTTTTCCTCGAGTGAAGAGATGGCCTGAGTCTTTTGTCCTCGTCTAGATCTGCATGCAAAGGGTGTCTTCAACACCTGGATCTTGCCCCTCTCTGAAAGTGGAGGTGGCCATCTCTGAAGCACTGTCTCTCCTGTCCCTTCTACATATCCCACAGAGGAGAAAATGGAAGGTGGAGTGTCAGTGGACACACACTGTTCCTCCTTCAGCCTTGCACAATTTAGTCAGAGAAGATAATGCAGATTCAAAAAATGTTATCTTTTCCACAGAGCACCCACCTACTGAGGTTCCAAGCCACTGTGTGGTCCTTGGGAGAATGGTTAAATGAAAGGCCTTTTTTTCTGCCTCATGGGAGGGGCATGGAGATATGGGGTGCATAGCCATCAGAAGATCTCACAGAAGGGTTCTCCCCTGAAGTCATCTCATGGGTTTCGTCATCAGAGATTGACCCGGGCCAACATTTCTACAGATGTTGAAGGCACGCTTTTAGGAGAAAAATGTTAGCTAGAGTGATTCATTGATTGATTTTTGGTGTGGAGTCTTTGTTTAGGAATGGGTGCTTTTGTTTGGAAGCAGCTTTAGTTGTCTGCATCTTGAACTGAGGTTTTTTTTTTTTTTAAATGAAGAATCCTGAGTATTATTTTGTGCAAGATTGTGCTAATAATTAGCAAACACACACTTCTTGAAAGTGTGCACTTTCCCAAGGAATATAATCCCTTAACTCTCTTCTCTATCGGAAATAGTCCAAATGGGCCATGCTGTAAGAAAAGTGGACTGAATTTTTTTCAGTGCATCATTTGGATAGTTAATGTGGTGAGAAGGGTAAGGGTTTCAATAAAATTGTTTATTTGGAGACACGTTGCTGAATAGTAATATAATTGTTGGGAGATCAAAGTCAGGGAATATAAATGTAAGATAGTGTAAAATCTATTTGAAACTGATGAGAAATAGCTCCTCCTAGGCTCATCATCCAGCATGAATAGTATTAAGATAACTAATATATGATTAGTTATTATCATTTGGTTTTAATGGTTGCTTTACTGCAGATCGCTTTATTTTATTAACAGATTGTCTGGTGTTGCAATCTTCCATAAGGCAATTGCTGTGAAGGTGGGGTTCCAAAGAGGATGTGGAGAGGCTATTCTCAGTGGTGACAGATGACAGAACAAGGAGCAATAGTTTCAAGTTGAAGGGGGGAGGTCCAAGTTGGATATTAGGAAAAACTATTTTCACTAGGAGGGTGGTGAAGCAATGAATGGGTTACCTAGGGAGGTGGTGGAATCTCCATCCCTAGAGGTTTTTAAGTCTCCCTTGACAAAGCCCTGGCTGGGATGATTGAGTTGGAGTTGGTCCTGCTTTTAGCAGGGAGTTGGACACGATGACCTCCTGAGGTCTCTTCCATCCCTAGGATTCTATGATTCTATTAAATAATCTGTACACATGGTCAGTAATGCACACAGCAGTTTCCCATCACAACTACTGATAAAAATTGGAATTAAACATAATTACGATTTGCTGTCAAAGAATATACACACCAGTAGAATTAAATAAAAAGATGAACAGAATATGTGGGAGAAGAGTCAACATGGCTTTGGTAAAGGGAAAATCCTGCCTCACCAATCTACTAGAATTCTCTGAGGTGGTCAACAAACATGCTGTTGGTGAGAGTGTTGGGCAGATGTGAGTTTAATTCCTTTGAATTAGTCTATTTTGGGAGCGAGTGTACATATTTTTTCAGGATCTTATTTTCATTTATTAGTTTATATTTATTTCTGTAGGAATAAATAAATATTCCCTTTTAATGTGACCTCAGGAGTTAGTTGCTTGGAAGGAAAACATTTTCTCTTCAGGAGATGCTGAGTGTTTCCTGTAATATTTTCTATCGT
The DNA here is from genome assembly GCA_032595735.1 of Pelochelys cantorii. Classification (NCBI taxonomy): domain Eukaryota; kingdom Metazoa; phylum Chordata; order Testudines; family Trionychidae; genus Pelochelys; species Pelochelys cantorii. Next base: position 37,905,439 of record CM064340.1, read on the forward strand.
TGGGCGGTTGTATTTTCTTTTGGGTGGGTTGAAATTTCTTACGTGCAACACCAATATTAAGGTAGCGTGTGGATGTGTACTAAGGATGTTAAATTGTGTTTAATCAGCTAATTGAGTTGTTGATGGAATTTCCATCGACTGCTTGATTAGTCGATAAGGGGGGAAAGTGTAGAGCTGCAACGAGGTTAGTTCCCAGAGCTGGGCGCTAACCTCACTGTGGCTCTGCCTTTTAAAATGCCCAGCTCTTACTACATTTAAAAGGCAGAGGTGCAGAGTGGAACCCTGCTGTGGCTCTGCCTTTTAAATATAGTGGTGATTACTACATTGAAAAAGCAGAGATGCAGCATCTGGGACTGGGCGTGAGTCAGGACAGCTGAGTCCTGGCTTGTGCCCAGTCTCCCACTGTGCCTCCGCCTCCCCTCGCCCCCCTCTGCGGAGACGGTGCTGGGAGGAACCGGCTTTTAAGATGGCTCCCCCCAGTACCAGCTCCTGCTGCCCCCCTTGCTGCCTCTTTCTGATATAGGCAGCAATGGCAGGGGGATGGGGAAGAAGTGACTGATAGAGTAGTGACTCGATTACCCAATAAGCCTAGGCTCATCTGGTAGTCGTCACTACTTGATTAGTTGTTTCTTCTCCATCCCCATATATATATGCCCCAGAACAAATGAACATATGGCTCCAGGGTTGGTAGACAGCTGCATGTTTCAAAGAGCTTGCAAATAAGGTTTCATCCTATTAAACTAGCATCATGCCTAGTACTTGCTACTTCTGACTCATAAGATCCAGAACTCTACCACATAGCAAAAATCTGGCCTTAATGCAATACAATTTGCCATCTAGTAATTAGTAACACAGGATTTAAAAAAATCATTAAGTTCAGAGTTTTAGATATCTGCACCACTTCAAAAAAAATTCTGTTAAAAGAATTTTTTCTTTCTTATTTTAAGTCATTAACACTTCTGTAAACTTTGTTTGAAATGCAATCATGCAAATGTCCTCCTAGCACACACACACACACACACACCATGCAGCCTGCCTCCAACCCAGCCTAACAGAGAGACTGCAGTGAGTCAGAACACCACAAACTGCCCCTGCTTCCACCTACTGCACAGATGCCAATATGCACCTACCCCTTCTTTCACCCACCTGCCCTATGCAGTGAGCCCCTTACCAGCCCAGGAGGGTTGAAGAGACTGCTGGGTTTCTGCCTCTCTCTCTCTCTTTCCTGTGGCAGATTGGACTCTCCAAACTCCCCTTCCCTCTGACTTTCCCCCAAACAAATTAATTAATTATTCCCGACACTTATTGTCTCCTTATTTCGTCTGCTTATCTCATCTACTTTTCTGCTCTGGGAGCTCTTCAGCACACAGCAGTGTTTAGCTGCTATTTACAGATGTCCTGCTCCCCGCCAGTCAACTGAGCTCCCTACCTGCGCGGGGAGCTTTGAACCTTTAAGCAGGGTTCAAAAAATAGCTGAGCGGTTGCACAGCTACACAGTTTAGAGGAAACTTTGGAGATGCTCATCTCTAACACCTGGTTTACACCAGGGCTATGTCTGCACTGCCCCCTCTTGCGCAAAAAGTATGCAAATGAGGTGAAGCATGGAATATTACCATGCCTCATTTGCATAATTAATGAGGCTCCATTTGTGCTCAAGAGGCTTTTGTGCAAAAACCTCCTCTTGTGCAAGAGCCGTTCTTCTTGAAAAAAAGAGGAAAAACGGCTCTTGTGCAAGAGGGGGTTTTTGCGCAAAAAGGAGCCATGTAGACGGTTCCTTTTTGTGCAAAAGCCTCTTGTGCAAAAACGGAGCCTCATTAATTATGCAAACAAGGTGCGGCGATATTCCATGCTTCTCCTCATTTGCATTTCTTTTGTGACAGTTGACATTCTTGGCTTCTGGGAGGCATCCCACAGTGCCCTGCTGAGGCCGCTCCGGCCAGAACTTGTTCCTGTGTGGCTCTCCAAGTGAACAGGAAAAGCCCCAGGAAAGTTTGAAGTTCCTAAAGATGCATGCATCAGGCATCTTTCCTGACCATCCCACGCTGATGTCAGTGAAATGGCCCTTGTGGTGCACCAGTGCCTGCAGCACCATTGAGAAGTACTTCTTGCGCTTTACGTACTCCTTGGCAAGGTGGTCGGATGGCAGGATGGGAATGTGCATTCTGTCTATTGCCTCTCCTCAGTTAGTGAACCCTATCGCAGCAAAGCCCTCCACTGTGGCATCCACGTTTCCCAGAGTCACTTCCCTATGTAGCAGAATCATATTGATTGCTTGGGCTACTTGTATAACAACTGCCCCCACTGTTTTCTCCACACTGAATTGCTTCCCAACTAACCGGTAGCTATGTGGTGTTGCAAGCTTCCACAGGGCAATTGCCACATGCTTTCCCGCTGTTCGGAGTGGGTCTCATTTGAATGTCCCTGTGCTTCGGGGCGGGGTAGGGAAAGCCATTTGCAATGTTTCGTGAAAGTGGCCTTGCGCATTGGGAAGTTTTGCGGTCACTGCCGGTTGTCCCATACATGCAGTTGGGATGTTAAATATCAGTTAATTGAATAGTCGATTAACCTTATGAATTCTTATCCATTACCTGACTATTCTATATACCCTGGGCATGGGGCCAGCAACCAGTGCGCTCTGGCCCCACTCTGGAGGAGCCCGCTGCCGCTCTGCGCTGTGGCCTCTGTATCAGAAGCAGCAGTGCAGGATGCCAGGTGGGAGCTGGTCTGCCAGGGGAGCCAGTTTAAAAACCAGCTCCCCTTGTGGACTGGCTGTCTGTTGACCCACACTGCTGCCTCTGATACAGCAGCCTCTGTCCGGAGGGGGGAGCGGCTGAGCTCTCAGATCCGGCATGAACCTGTTTTGAATCAGGGGTCACTGACCCACAGAAAAGTCAGTTGGGGCCACACAAGTGAGATGCAAAAAAAACAACCGCTCCAAAACCCCCCAAGCCTCACTAATGTGGCCCCAACTGTGCTGGTGGGGGCAGGGGACAGGGTGCTGAGGCAGGGTGCTGGTGGGTGCTGGGGCAGGGTACTCGTGGGGGGTCTGGCCAGGAGGAGGAGACAGAGACAGTTGGGGCCAGTACCTGGGGATCCCAGGTCTCAGGAAGCACGCTGGCTGCTCTTCCCCTCCCCTCCCCCAGGCACACCCCCCCCCCGCTCTAACCCAATACCTCTCCCCTTCCCCAGAGCCAGGCACACACCTCCCCCAACCCAATTCCCCCCCCCACCCGAGCCAGGCACCGCCCCCTCCCATACCAATTCCCCCCCCCCCAACCTAATTCTCGGGTCCCGGAGGCAGAGCCGCCACTAGAGCCACACGCGTCTCCCTCCAGGCACTGGGGCGCGTGTGCTGAGCGGCCAGCCTTGAGATGTGCTGGCTGGGATGCCGTGCGCATCCCCCCACCCGAACCCAATCCCCTCCTTTCTCCTCTCCTCCCCTCCCCTCCCCTCCCCTCCCCCAGAGTAGAGCCAGGCACCCCCTCCCCCGCTTTAACCTAATTCTTGTGTCCTGGAGCCACCGCTGCCACTACAGCCCCAGGTCTCCCTCCAGGTGCTGGGGCGCATGCGTGCTGAGCGGCTGGCACGTCGTGTGCACCCCCCCTTTCTCAGAGCCAGACACCTCCCCTCCCTGCTCTAACCCAATTCCCCTCCCCCACTAACCTTATGCCCAGGTCCCGGAGCTGCTTCTGGCGCTGCCGCTGGCACTGCCGCCACACCCGGAGCCGCTGCTTGCGCTCAGCAGCCGGCTGCTAGCATGTGCAGGTTGGGCCGCTGTGTGCAACCTGGCCTGCACGTGCAGGATATGACGCAGTGCGCTGGGGGCCGTGAGCGGAATGGTGCGGGCCAGGAGCTCACGTGCGGCTCACAGCGGCCCGGCCGTGAGAGTGGCTGACCTGAGCAGTTCCGGGTTCCATCCCGGTTCCGTCAGGAGCCGCAATTTTTTTCTTTGCGAGCTGCATGCGGTTCGCAACCTGCAGGTTGGCAGCCCCTGCCCTAAGGGTATTCGTACCACTGGTTGAGAAACACTGGGGTAGGGCATATTGTGATACTACCACATTTGAGCCCTGCCATCGTGCAAAGTCAGCCGTGGGTCTAGCTTTGCCATACACTCAATTTGTCCATTGTGTCTGATAGTTTCAATGCCACCTAAGATATCTGGCTGTCCAGTTCCATCGATGGGAGCTGGATGCCCAAATCTCTTAGGGTACATTTATACAGCAAATGAAGGTTCAGCTGGCACATGGGTAGTCATACCCATAGATCAGCAAACCAAGTACATGTCCAGGGTCCCTGACAGACTTGTAGTGAGATGGCCAGCCCTCGTTGAAGCCTGTGCTGCCGTGTCTTCACTAGGGATGTAAAAATGTAACCACTAAAAATCACAGCCAGTTACACATGCTGTGGGGTTCTGCAGTATAACGCTTAAGTAAGGTTTATACTGCAGAGCCTGCAGTGAAGTTTTTCCAGGAGCAGGGCTGGCAAGGGCTGTCAGCCTTGCTCCCGGCTAGGCTTCACTGCAGGCTCTGCTCCCAAGGAGTCAACATGTAACCTGCGGTGGGGGAGCGCTGGACTTGCCATGGACAGGGGATGTCCCAGTGGGCCCTGTAGGGCTGGAGCAGCCCTCTGCTCCAGGTGAGCAGGGATCCGCTCCAGCTCCTACTGGTTAACCAGTTAACCTTTTACATCCCTAATCTTCACTACTACCTTCATTTCCAGCAAAGACATACCCTCAGCTTTGAAAATTAGCTTGAAAAATTTCTTTTTCAGTCTCTAAATCTACCAACTGAGGCATTCTTCTTCCCATGATAGTGGGGAAGGAAAGGGGAGAGAGAATTTTAATTTCTCATTCAAATAGTTACTTAGAATAATAGCTAACAGTGGTTACCTCCACTTTAAATAAATGTTAAATATGAAATGACAGCTGAACTATTTGTAGACTGGGGCATCTGTCTTTCAAAGACTTGTGCTTTATAGTAAGCATGGACCTATGTAGACACTCAGGGTATGTCTAGACTACATGGGTCCGTCGACGGAGCCATGTAGATGAGTTTACTAGACATAGCAAAATGAAGCAGCGATTTAAACGATCGCCGCTTCATTTACATCAAAATGGCCGCCGCGCTGTGCCGACGATCAGCTGATCGGCACAGCGGGGCAGTCTAGAAGCGCCACGGTCGACAAGGGAAGCCTTTGTCGACTGCTCCGGTATGCCTCGTGAAACGAGGTTTACTGGAGCGGTCGACAAAGGCTTCCCTTGTCGACCGTGGCGCTTCTAGACTGCCCCGCTGTGCCGATCAGCTGATCGTCGGCACAGCGCGGCGGCCATTTTGATGTAAATGAAGCGGCGATCGTTTAAATCGCCGCTTCATTTTGCTATGTCTAGTAAACTCATCTACATGGCTCCGTCGACGGACCCATGTAGTCTAGACATACCCTCAGTGACTTTATGTTGGTCTTGCATAGATTTCAATCTAGTCTTCAGTCTTCATTTGGTTTCCTTTTAAACAGTGTCTTATTGATTCTTTCTTTCCTTTTGTGTTGAATTATCACTCTAAAAAGTACCTCATCTTATTTTTAGCTGCTTTTAGCGTTTAGTACTTTCTTCACTGTGCTTTCAAATATTGACTTCACAGTCAATAGGTCACAAAATTTTTGTGCTATTTATACACTTAACTGTTGATTTAAAGCTTACTTTCACTATGTTTGGAATGTACAGCTGATGTCTGAGAGCAGTCTTTTTTTAAAATACATGTTAAATTTGGATTCTTTTTATTTACATTACTCGATCTATTGTTTCTGTTCTAAATTAGGAGTAGATCATGATAAACTAATTGTGTGTGTTGTGTTACTTAATCACGGATATCATGTCTTCCATGTTAGTGCTGAGGAACATAACATCTGTCTCTTTTGCATATATATTTCAAGGGAGTTTGGTGTCACAAATTCTTGAGTTCAGTGAATTACTGCAATAGGAATTTGGGGGAAAAGAAGCTGCAGGGGTTTGATTACACTGAGCGTAGGTAGCATTTCATACTGGGTATATACGTTGATGGCTGTAAATTGCCAATACTGTGAATCTTAAAAGAGATCTTTAAAGTCCTGTGTGAAGGTTTTGGTATTGTTGTTTCTTAACAGAGTTTGGCAGAGCTAGAAGTACTATGTAACCAACTCTATGAGGGGACTGATCTCGCACAGCGGATACAAGCAGAGAAGGTGCTCCTAGAACTTATTGACAGTCCTGAATGTCTCAGCCAATGTCAACTTTTACTAGAACAAGGAACAGTAAGTACCTCGGAGAAGGGTATAATCTGGTGATGTAAGCATGAATGTATAAGCTGGTGAAGGCCCATAATGGAGGTCTAGGTAATATCAGAGTAAATGCAATACATTTGAATTTTTCCTTCATAAATAAAATTCCAGCAAATCTATCAACACGCAAATTGGTATCAGAGAGTGAGCTTTGTGGGACTCACAGAATTAGGAAGTAGATAGCCAAAAACAGGGGGAAAACTTAACTATGGGAGAAATAGATAGTAAATGTTAAGTGTTGGTCTAATGCAAAAGTTGGGAACTAGGGATGTTAGAGTTTAACTGTTTAACCCAGCCTTTCTCATACTGTGGGTCCTGACTCCCTGGGGGATCGCAAACAACTTAGAGGGGGGTCGCGAGCAACTGAGAGGCTAGTTGCAGCAATGGAGGGGGGGGGTCGCGGTATCACAAGTTTGAGAACCCCTGGTTTAACCAATAAACTGATGCTTATCAGTTAATGGTATCAGTTAAACTCAGCTGGCTCCCAGTGAAGCCTCCTTGGACTGGCCACCCTGCTCCTGGGAATGCTTCGCTGCGGCCTCTGCAGTATAAAGCTAAGCTTTATAAGCTTAGCTTTTTACTGCAGATCCTGCAGTGCATGTAACTGATAAGATATTTTTTAGCAGTTACATGGTTACCGTATTAAGCAATTTGTAACATCCCTATTAGGAACCTCAAACGTAAGGGGTTTTAGGCCCATTGCTCTTTATTGCACCTCAACGTGATTTGCTCCAACACTTTTACACCTAAGTGCCCTCTGCTCTTTCCTCCTACAAATTACAGCGGGACAAGGTAAGAATGGTGTGAAAAGCTTTAAATTATATTTTTCTCTTGTTTCAGTTTAAATCAGTCTCTTAGCATTTTTTCAGTTTACTTTTTAGAGTTAAATATATTGTACTGATATTTTCTGTGCAGATATTTCCTCAGGTTTAAAAGGTGGTGGAGGAATGAACTCTGAGAAAATAGTCATTCTCAGTCCTTCATAATCATTACTGTGTTTTGGAAACATTATTATTTCAAATGAAGTGCCTAAGACAAGGGTGGGCAATAATTTTTTGCCGGGGGACACTTCAGAAATTTTTGAAGTGGCCCCGGGCCACTCCGGAAGGGGCAGGGCCTCAAGTGCAAGGGGCAGGATCAGGATATTTCCCTGCTTCCCTACCCACAGACTGATTGGTCAGGGGGTGGAGGAGCGCGTGAAGTCTTTGGCCCGCCCAGAGGTTCCCCCTAGGCGCCCATGCCCCTGGGGTGGGAGGAGACTTCATACGCTCCCCCTTCTGTCCCCAAGCCATTCAGCCCGCAGAGGCCCTTTTGTCCACCCTGGCCTAAGACTTGCCCATTATCTAGAAATCATTGAGATAATTGGTAATGTCTTTGAAGAACCTGACATATCTATCATGTTAATGGATGCTTAAGGAATTGTAAATTCTGTTTATGATTATAGGATACAGCTTGGTTATTGCAATAGATGTTGCAAGATGAGTTCCTCAATGGAGGAAAAATTAAAATATTTAAAGTTAGTATCACACATCTGAACAGCCTCTTCCTTTCCATGTTATGGAAAACTGTCCCTTTCTCGGCGCTTCCAGTTTTCCTTGCACAGCAAACTCTGACCTTGCTTTAAGTTAGGAGAAGAGGAAGCTGCATACCAAATTTGGTGGTCCTATCTCTTACCATTTAGGAGTATTTCTTGAACAATCAGGCTAGCAGATAGACACACAGATCTCTAATATATAGATAGATAGGATAAGGGCACCCCAATATTAGTAGAGTAAGGAAACACACAAAAGGAAGAAGAAAGACATTCCTACTGAACATGCATTAGGCACAGTGGCATCAGCATAACATTACAAAAGCTTGTGTGCTTGGGAAGGGAAAGATGCATGCAGCTTTTGAGAAGTGCCGTCCCGGGGCTGCTGAGACTCCTCTGCCCTGCGTCAGCTCAGGCTGCTGAGCTCCCAGCTCCGCTTTCTGCCACAAGGCTCCTGATACAGGGGCTCTCTGATCCAGCAACATCCATGTTCCTTCCAGATTGTCGACTAGGTTATGAAGCCCAGCTCAGCAGCACAAAGCAAGCCGAAGGGTACGCTAAAGGGACAGCTGGGGACTTTCCCAGCAAGAGAGATTGCATGCGGATTGGAGTTAGGGATGTTAAATTTAGATTACTTGGCTAATCGAATAGTCAATGCAATTTGCTATTGGGGGCACCTCCGCCTTTGAAGTGTAGCAACAGCTCCGGGACTGTTGCTACACGTCAAAGGTGAAAGCGCTGTGGGGAGTACGGGGCCAAGTGGCCCCGTGCTTCCCGCAGCGTTTCAAAGCGGCATCGCCTCACGGAGCCCGGGGTCAGCGGGGGAGTCCCCAGCCGACCCTGTGCTCCACACAGCACTGCTGGCTCTGGGCTGCACGTGGCGCTGCACTTGGAAGCACCTTCTTGATAGACGCAGCAAGGGGCGGGGGGGAAGCGACTAGTCGACTAGTCATTCATATCCCCAGTTGGAATGGCTAAGAAGGGGGGTATGCCAGAGGTGGAGATAGACAAGTGCAGAGTGCATTGTCTGATCCAGGACTGGTGCAGTGCTCCCTGTGAGTCCACTAAAAGCTTAATGCAGCCCTATTGCTGTTTTGTCCTCCAACAGGCCCAAGATCAAGGGAATGAAAAGGTGGGATAGAACAGTGCTTTCCCTCCAACACTTTTCATCTCTGTGAAACAGCTAATAAAATGGCCCAGTGTTTTTTTGACTACTATATGGTATGCAGGTTCTAAGAATGCAGTTTTAAGATCATGTTTGTCATTAAACTATCAAATAATGTAATGTTGGAAGGTTCAAAGTTGTGCATTGCAGTGTGATCTTCACGTCTTTGCTGTGTGCATTTAGGGTGATACAATTATTGAATTGAAAGTGAGCAAAATTACAGTGTACCTGTTTTGAATGTTGATTTTTCCTAAATCATCTTTGCAACCCCCAACTTGGGGGGTTATAGATCACATGTCATCTGATCTCACATGAAGACCTTAGTTTACCTTTTCAGCCTTCAAGGCTGTAACAAAGCTTATTTTTACCCTCCTGCACAAAAAACCTCAAATGCTAAAAATCACGAATATTAAAGAAACAAAAACAAATCAAGACATCAGATCTCTGAATACAGGATTCTTGTGACTAGCTCTTGGGTGTGACAGATTTATCCCTTAGCTATGAAATGTCAAATGATTTAAAACCAAAGATTTGAAAGATTAAAAAATTCAGCCCAGTGATAAGAATGGGTAAGTGTTGTTGGAAAAGTAGTTGCAATAACAAGACTACATTTTTCCTGAGGAGGTGCAGTGGAGAATGGAAGGATCCTCTTATCTCCTAGATCTTGGAATTTGTAGTGATTTTTAAAATGACTATACAGTATTTATGTTTAATTTTTAGTGTATCAAGTATATAGCCAAATCATTGTCTGACCAACTGTAATCCTATGGCTTGTTCTCCTTTCCTTTGGCATAACCTTTTTTTTAAAATAAAATGGTATTGTGTTTGTTTCTATAGACATCTTATTCTCAGCTTCTGGCAGCAACATGCCTCTCCAAACTTGTAAGCAGAACAACTCCTTTACCCATCGAACAAAGAATTGACATCAGTAAGTAACTTGTATTATTTCTATTAAAATAATGGCACCTATATATTCTCCATGTTCATATCACCATAGTACCTATTCAGTGAACACTCTGGTCTTCCCTTCTGTCTATTTATCTGTAACTATTTTTTTAAAGTGCATTTGTAGTCAGAGAATGACTCTAAACCTGATGCTGTCAGGTTCTGCATTTATTTTTTTCTGTTCACTTCCAAATCAAATTCCCTCAGACCTTGGTTTTCTAGTTGCCAGAGCAGTAAACTCTTGCTGGGACCTAGAAACTAAGTTAAATGCTTTCTGTGCTTTATTGGATAAAAGAAGGAGAACCTGGCTATGTCAGTGTAAAAGAGAGAGAACAGGGCCCTTTTTTGCTGTCCCTTACTCTTGTACAGGGGCCTGACATGATGGAACTCATTTCCTGCTCCCAACTCCTTATTTGATGAACTCACTGACTGTGGATACAAATAAACCTTGCGCCCTCTCTGGGGTATAGTAGTGACTGTGTTCCCCTGCATATAAGAGAATTTTAAGAGGCAGCCAGTTTTCTCATCTGTACAATAAATATGATAATAGATGCCATTCTTACCTACTTCACAAGGGTGTAGTGAAGGTAAGTGAATGTTTGGAATCATGAAAATTTCCAAGTATTATTTATATACTCAGGAATCTCTTACATTCACATGTTCCTACGTTTTTTTTCCCTTCGGATTAGCTCTTGGAAGTTGTGATAAGTAAGTAAGCGCAGAGTTCGCTTCAAGACGTAAGACCCTGCACAAACTTACGCATGTGTTTGATTTGAAGGATGTGACACTGGGCTATTCATGTTCTTAAAATTAAACAAGTGTGTAAGTCTTAGCAGAACTAAGCTTTGAATAATTAATCATTAAATAATAAGAAACATCTGATATAGATTTGAGTTTTCAGTACTGACAAATGTTATTTAGACCAGAGATGAGAACACAGAAACATTTTTAAATGTTTCAAACAAGTTTTCGGCATTTTACAAGAATTTTAAAATCTTTTAGGAAAACATCTCATTAGAGAGGCTTAGAATTGAATGTACACAGAGATGGAACTGTCCCCTAATACCTAGAGGAAAGCCTTCCAGATTAGTATTGAGGCCCACTGCTGGAGGAATATAGGGAGATCTGCATTAGGGATGTTAAGGACTAGTCGATTCCCCCCCGCCCTTGCTGCCTCTATCAGATAGAGGCAGCAAAGGGCAGGGGGAAGAGGGAGTACTTCAAAGTGGCAGCTCCACACAGCTGAGCCAAGGATCAGCTGTATGGCGCTGCCACTTTGAAACGCCAAAGTGGCGTTCCAAGGGGCAGCGTTGCACTGCTGATCCCTGGCTCAGCTGTGCGACGCTGTCCCTTTCAAACACCCAGGCGGCGTTTAAAAGGGACAGCGCTGCACAACTGAGCCTGGGATCAGTTGTGCCGCATTGCCGCGTGAGTAGCCCGGGGTCAGCTGGGGACTCCCCAGCTGACCCTGGCTCGGTGTGGCATTTCAAATTGGCAGCACAGCATGGAGCTCTGGCTCCATGCTGTGCTGCAGCTTTGAAATGCACAAGAGCCCCTACTGGGGACTCTTGTACATTTCAAAGCTGGCATGCTGCATGCAGCCCAGAGTTAGCAGGACTTCCCTCTGGCCCTAGGCTGCAGGCAGAGTTCTGCATTCCTCCTTTGAAATGTACAAGAGCCCCAGTGTGAACTCTTGTACATTTCAAAGGAGGAATGTGGAAGTGCCTATGGACTACTTGACCAGTCAGTTAACAGTTACTTAACATCCTTAGTCTGCACTACTCTGACTAAAGTGTGTTCTGTGGAGAGAGGACTTGAATCTACTAGTTGTGATGACATGTTTTTCTTCTCAGATAAAAATGAACTTGTATATGATAAATTATCCTACTAATCAATAAAACAGAAATATATAGAGCCCTACAAATCTGTGGATATCTGCTGCTCATTTTTGCAACTACAGTTGCAGGTACAAATTTTCTATCTAGAACCCTGCAAATTTGCGGAATCTGCTTTATATCTGCAGGTATCCATATCTGTGGATGTGCATGCGGATATCCTCAGCTCATTTTTGCAGCTACAGATGCAAATGCAGATACAAATTTTGTATCCATGCAGGTTTCTAGAAAAATACTTCCTGACCATGCCCCAGGCACTTCTCTCTTGTTTGAGAGAAGCATAGCTGAAAAGTTTTCTACCTTAGGAAATATGCCTAGATAGAACTGAAAGCATCTGTACAAGCACATGCCTGGGAACACTGTTATTAATTTCTTGTATTTCATACGTGAGTTATGAAGGCTGCTGTTGCATTTGAGACAGAGTAATTGATGCCAAATAGGTGGGACAAGACAAATGATTAAATTATTTACCCAGTCAGCATCCTTAGTATTCACAAACTATTGTCAAATGTATGTTAGAATGATAATTACTTACTTTGCTGTGAACAAATCCAATGTATTTGATATTTTTCATGGCTTAATTGTATTGGAATTAGTGTCTTGCGTGCTGAGCATAAAAAATAAACTGATTGCATCACATGATCTAGATTCCCACATTTATGTTGAAAATGCTCAAGGGCATATTCTAAAAAATTGTGATGTTACTAAGTGTATGTCTTTACAGGGAATTACATTCTGAACTACGTAGCCTCTCAACCCAAACTGGCTCCTTTTGTCATCCAGGCTCTTGTTCAAGTCATTGCTAAGATTACAAAATTAGGATGGTTTGAGGTTCAAAAAGATCAGCTCATCTTCAGAGACATTATTGCTGATGTAAAAAAATTTTTACAGGTAAGAAAAATTATGCTACTTCTTAAAATTACATATTCTTGCATTAAATTTAGCTCTCTTTTAACTTAATGAATAGTTTGCTGTGTGACCCAAAGCATGTTTATATACACAGATTAGAAAGGCAAGAACCAGTGTCAAAAAAAATTGCATAGGTCGAAGGACCAAAGTGGGCCTGTTATAGGGTAAAGGTCTAGTTTTTAGTAAACTGCCAGAGTTAGAAATGAATGCTTTATTCCATTCCCCATTTTTTCCAAACACATAAAACACTTCTTTCTCACCTGGGCAGATTATGAGTTAGCAGACCTTAAAGTTGTGCCATTTTGGTTACCATCTTTATTTTTTCCACTTGAATTCTCTTAGGGCTTTATCAGCTATTATCTCAGAAAAATAGACACGAGTACTGTACCATCTTCAAGATAGGAATCTCATCCTTCAAATGGAGTAAAGCATTAACTCTGTAGCAATTGGTGCAATATTGTCTGCTAAAATTGTGTTCAGTTGTAGCATCAGTACAAATGTTACTCGGGACCAGTACACTTTTCCAAACACTGGTCCAAGATGATCAATCAAACAGAAAAAAGTTTCTATATTTGATAGAGTGGTTGCCATTAAAATCTTTACAGTGTTACCTTTGTGATAATGTCTACTATGTTTATGTTGCTTATTAACAGGAATACTGAGATACACCACCTTAACTGTAACTACTTGCAAAGGCATGTATTAGGGTTTTTTTACTGTACTGCACAGATGATCTTATTTTGTGCACACAAAAAGTGGTTTTGATAGTGATATGGTCAGCATTCCTTCTCCTACGTGGTCACATGAAAAATCTTTTCCTGCGGAACCTAAAACAGCAGAGCAGATTGCTTAAAAAAAGTGTGAATTAGAGTTCGTATTCTGTCTCAGTGGGGATGTGGTCACAGTTTGTAAGGGGTGTGCCACTTCAGCAATGGAAGTGGGTAGGTGGTTCACTGATGTGGAGATGGCATTACGGGCTTTCCTTGTCTTGTGACTTGGGTTTAAACACACTAGGTCATAATAATTGGGCTTTTAGTTAAAGGGATGTGGGTATTTAAGGGAGCATCATTCACCTTCCCTGCAGCATATGGGGGCATCTTGCTTCCTACTGATCCTTGTCATGGTTGTTCCTAGCACAAGGCATCTGACTGGACCCCATATGTCCGAGAGGAGATAGAGCTTGGTGGTAGGGGCCAGCATAAAAATGTGCTGAATGAAACTTGCCTGGTGCGCCGAGAAAGGTTAAAACCTCCACTCTGCAATATGAGGAAATTCTTTCTTACTCTGAAAAACAATGATCTGCCTGGATCATTTTGGTTGTGGTGCACTCAACAACCCAGTGAATTTGTGTTTATTGGAAGAGGTCCTGGAACATTGCACCTTCAAGATGAGCTTGACTTTGTACATGGAAGGAAGGCTGGGGACATAAGCTGGAGGGATTGCAATGCACAGGTAGCTGGATAAGAACTCAGGGTTACTGGGTAACTGTTTTGGTTAATCCCTTCCAAAGTTTGGAGTTAAGCAGTTCAATAAGTTTGTGGCCAGTGATCTTTAAACTCAAGGTGCTATAGACATTTTTATTGGCAAGTGACACAGATACATTCTTGGGGGGGTTTTTTCCTACCAGTCTCTTAAATGTATTCACAATCCCTGATTTAAGAGTAACTTTAAAATTCAGAGTGTAAGGAAATTAATATCAGAATGCATGCATAGAATGGGGTGATGGTGTTATTTTCTTTCCAGAACTTTTGTCAGTGAAATATTGGTAGTGGATTTGTATAGGTATTTCTGTATTTATTTACTTAGGGGTGGAAGTGCATATTGTTAATACAGGATACACTGGGGTAGTGTTTCTGGCTACTTGGCAAGGAGAATAATGTGTGGAATAGTTTCAGTCATGCTTTCTACCATTGTGTGTCAAATTTATGCTGCGTTTGTTTCTCTTTTCTAAATAATTTGCTTATAATATGTCATTGCAATTTTTGAGCTAAATTGGGCATAACAGTAAAGATGGGGTGTAAAACAAACTCTTGACTCATATACTGTAGCTATTTTGCAGTTAATTTTATAAATGTAATTGGATTTTACATTTATTATTAAAATGATTGCAGTGTGACTCTACATTGGGTTCACTAATAATGGAAGTTTAAATACAAAACTTTGCTATTTAAGAGATTTTTTTCATTAAATTAAAAATTCCCGTAGAGGAGAAAATGAAGCTATAATTCTACTCATGAATTGAATTTACTATTAAAATGGAAAAAAAATCCCTAAACCATAATAGTATATGTTGATAATTAGTGAATAGCAGTCGTAAGTATGTGCATCTTAGTAATCATATATAAATTTGGTCCAGTTTGAATTAGAGTCTGATTTACTGTGCAGAGATGGACTCCTGTGTTCTGTTCTCACTTCAGATCATGTTCAGATCTTCCACTAACTCTCTCTAGAACTTCGGGCAAGTCTGTGCTTTAATTTTTCCCATCTGTAAAATGTGTTTCATATTTTTTTATCACCTATCGGGCTTGTGTGCTGTAACAGATATTTGCAGCCTGCTTTGAGGTTCTGATATGAAAGATGAACATTCGGTTGCTCAAGTTCCAATTCAAGATCTGTTTAAATAAGAACTCATATAGTAATATGCTCTTTGATTGGGGAATGCTTGTGCTTTGTCTGTTTGTAGTGCCCAGTGTGTTAGTTTTAACAAAAATTGAACAAAATAAACAAACAAACCAAACCTGTAGAGTGCTACCTGACCATATCAGGACTGTCATATGCCTTGCTTCTCTGCCCTCCCCATATTCACTTCCCCTTCCACTCCCCCCCCCCCCAACCACCTTTTCTACTTACTCTGGTCCCATCAAGAAAAGCTTAAATGTATACAGTAAAAGTTCTGTTACCTGTCACTCAGTTAACCAGAAAACTTAATTAACTGACTTTTCTGATACCTCTCCCAATACAAATCTTCAGTCTAGTAACTGGGATGAGTATACTGCCCACCATGTTACATAACTGCATTTTCTTCACTCTGTTTTTGTACAAAGGAGGCAGAAGACAAGTAAGCAAGCTGAAGTTAAGGATTTATTAAAAAAAGCAGCTTCCAGAGTGTCATAGGGTAATTATAGATTCAGCCCAATCTCCTACACCTTCTACATCTACAATGATAATTATGTTGGTAATGATGACCCTGAGGTGTTGCAAGATCTTAAAGTGCCTTTTGAATCATCAAAGAAGGATTAAATTATGTTCACTGTAGTTTTAGTGTTAGATTTATTTTTAATAATCTGGGTGTACTCCATGTGCCACCCATAGTGATATGTACTGTCTTAATATAAACTACTCTATAGAAAACTTGAGGGCTTCAGGAAACAACCACTTTGCAGTGCAGTACTGTTGGATTGGTCAGTAACTATTGGCTATTTTATACTGTATTCATTTTATTGTATTCTGATTGTTTGAAAATTGGTATTCTATTGGTAAAGTATAACTTTCAGTTAACCAGAATATTCAATTAATTGGCACACCCCACTCCTTCAACATGCTGAATAACAGAGCTTTTATTTTATGTGGGCCTTGCAGTGTGCTGAGAAGATTGACAAAACCGGGGTCTGTCAGGCCAAAAGGAAGGAAATCAATTCCAGAATCAGGAATCCTCTACTGAGAGAACACAGTCATTATACCCCAGATGTACAGATCTTGGGACTACCAGCTCAACTTATTCAGTTGATTACAAGTGCCAGGCTGGAATGCTAGTGTCAGAAGCGGGAAGACTTAAACCCTAAGGAACTTTTAAAGTCAAAACCAATGCTATATCTTTTACTCAGAAACAAAATGGAAGCCAGTCCATTTTCCATGGTCCTAATTGTCCACTGCTCTGCACCTTATATGGTTGTTCACACAAGTGCAAAGCAGGTGGGGTTTTTTTAAACCTCTCACCCCCACCATACTAATTTGGTAGCTTTGTACGTATACTGTGCACAGGTATAAATGACTATACATGATGCAGTAGGCAATCAGAGCCATGTGTGAACAATGAAAATCTACCTTCGCTGAAATTTGTGTGATCATTAAGGCTATTACATTAATTGAGTCTGGTGGTGACAAAGGCAAGGAAAACTGTGGCAAGTTCCACGTCTGAGAGAAAAGGTCTACATTGATATCTGGGGGTATGTCTACACTTCACTACAGTAGCTGAAGTCGAAGTTCCTTAACTTGAATTTTGGCACTGTCCACAATGCAGGAAGTTGAAGGGAGCATACTCTCCCTTCGACTTTCCTTATTCCTCGTGGAAGCAGGACTACCGGCATTGACCAATGCGCCCTTCTCAGTTCAAATTCGAACCCTGGAAGATCGATCTTGTCTGTAATGTAGACATACCCTGGATGTCCAGAAATAGCTTAGCAACTGTTAATTGCAGACTTTGGTTACAGAAGATGGATATAACCCTCCGAATCAAAGGCAATAACTTGTAACACTAATTAGTTTACCATTTATTTTAAATAAATAAAATGCTTATTTTAAGCATGTTTTACTATTAAGTGCCTTGTAATGCCCCAGTGAAGGGAGCTCCGATATGTCCCTGTGTGGCTCCCACTAAACTACACTTAGGCTACGTCTAGACTACAAGCCTCTTTCGAAAAAGAGCGTCTAGACTGCAACCAGTACTTTCGAAAAAGCAAGCCGCTTTTTCAAAAGAGAGCACCCAGGCCCTCTGGATGCTCTCTTTCGAAAAAGCACAATTTGCATTATATAGTGCCTTTTTTCGAAAGAACACTTTCGAAAAAAGGCATTATTCCTCGTAAAACAAGGTTTTCCGCAGTCAAAAAAACTGCCGCGTTCTTTCGATTTTCTTTTGAAAGAACGCGGCAGCAGTCGAGATGCAGGGGAAGTTTTTTCGAAAAAACCCTGTAGTCTAGACAAATCCTGGATGTATAGAGGAATCAATTCACTACTAGACACCTGCAGGATGAAATACGATAGTCAGGCCAAAAGTCATGTTGCTTGCCAGTGTAACAGGGAATGTTTTACTAGACGCTAGTGCATATCTGAGAAATGCCATCTGATCGTTAATCCACCCACAACACTGTTTTTTAACTCTCATCTAAACTGTGTGGCGGTCATTATAGCTACCTTGGAAGGATAAAGGATTGAATTAACATTAGAGAAGTGTTTAATATTGGAGTTCCTGTAATGTAGGTGCTCTGAATATGTATTTCTAAACTCATGATATGTATTATAGTAATATCCTTAAGTTTTAATGTTTTATGGTGAGATTTTGAAAGTCATCTCTGGGGTTTGAACTTGCAATTCATACTAGTTTTAATGAGACCTCGACATGTAAATCTTGTAGACAGCTTTAAAAATTTCTGCCTAAAATATAGATTCACCCAACCTGTTTCTGCTAATATTAGTAATGTTAAGTGTTACATTTTAGATGTATAGATTAGTGAACTGATCTGTTTTGTTCTGTAGGCAACTGTGGACCATTATATCATAGGAGTGATGATCCTTTCAGAACTGACTCAGGAAATGAACCTAGTAAGCATGTTTAATTTTTTCGTTTTGCAAGAGATCGCTGTAACATTGCTAAAGCAGCGTATCAGACTCCCCCTGCACACTGTAGAAATGGTATTAAAAAACAGGAGCTAGACATGGAGGATTCTTTTGATTTAAAACCCCAGCTTTTTAGGGGACCATGTTGTCTCAATGGATGGATGTGACCTAAAAGTAGGTTGCCCATCTGATGCAGGGGGCAGGCAGGATCTAAACATTACCAAAAGTATATATAGCAGTAAAGGCTCAGTGACACAGGCTTCATTTGGACAAGCCCACCCAGAATACTGGGTGTATATGTTGCTAGCCCATATCATACACACAGCCAGGTCTTTACTGTTTTTTAGCTGTGCAACGTAGATTAAAACCAGCATAGGTATAGCTTGAGTTGCAATCACACCTCCAATTGCATTGTGTGGACATACCCTTTATCTCATGACAAATCTCAGCAGCTTGCTCTTTGTACTTTTTGTAGATGACATTCAAAGAAGAATTATCCTGGAGACTGAATTTTGATTTTAGTGTCCATAGTTTGGGATGGAGGGTAGGGATCAAGTTAGGAATGGAGAGTATTGATCAGAGTGAAGTAAAACCTCCAAAATTAAAGCAAAGGAAAAATGATTTGGGTACCTGATTTGATACAGCACTTAAAACAGGAATAGTCCAAGTATCGATAGGCTCTCCCTCTCTTAAACAACTCAGCAGTACAGGAGCGATTTCACATGAGATCAGTAGGTGATGTTTTGTAGAGCAGCTGCTGAATATCTGTTTGTTTGCTTCTGCTTGTTCATAGTGTTGCTCCAGACCCTGTAGGTCAGCATCATGAGCAAGGCATAGTACAAAACAGAAATAATAGGTAATATGGGGAAAAAATAGAGTAAGAAGAAAAGTGGGTAGGAAAGTACAGAGTTAGGGGGTGTTGGTATTGGTAAGAGAAATTAGGAGGTCTGGGCATGGTACCAGACTAAAGTCTTCATCTGTACTGACTCTTATGCCAGAAATGCCCTTTTGCTAATCTTAAGGAGGCAGAGAGACTTTTTAAAATTTTTGTGGTCTTATTTTTTTAGGTTGATTATTCAAGACCTTCTGCAAAACATCGTAAAATAGCTACCTCATTCCGTGACACGTCTTTAAAGGATATTTTGATGCTGGCATGCTCTCTTCTAAAGGAGGTAAGATAGTTTTATAACTTAAGCAAATATTAAAATGTCCTAAAAGTGAGACTTTTATGTTTTTATTGCTTAAAATTTATGGTAGCGCTTACGCTTAGTGCACAAGGTCAGTTTATACCTAGATAGGTGTTTGCGTGTTTCAGTAGCCAATACAACTTCTGAATTTTTTGACTGCCTGTCCAATGTGTCTCTTTGCTTATGTTCTGTCTTACCGAGTAGACAGCATGTGTCCTGAGAATTTCTTGTTTCCTATATTGTTTTGCTAGTTTGTTTTTATCTTATCTTCGGCCTTGTACCTCAGTGCTATTAAAAAAGGATGATAAATCCTCTTGATGTGCCAGAGCAGTCTGGTCTCCCCAAGGGTCTCTGCCTTTCTTGCTATCCCTGTGAGCTTCTGTGGCGCACTGAGGTAGTTCAGACCCAAGCCTCTCCACAGGCTTTTACATGGGGCTGTCAAGATTCCTGGCCACTGGGAACTGTGGCAAGTGATGTGGACCGGGGCATGGCATCCTGCAGTTCCCACTGGCTTGAAACGGCAATCCATGGCCAACGGGAGCTGCACGCACCCGTACCTGTAGAGGTACAGGTAAATAAAGTGGCAGCAATCTGCTGGGGCTAATCCTGATGAACCGCATCTGTTTGCGGGCCAGTTATTGCCCACCGCTGCTCTAACCTAATTACCTTCACACGCAATTGAACTGCAGTTAAATCAGTGCTCCCACATGTTCAGCCCCAGCCACCCTTTCAGGTAGTAGATGTAATAATTGAAACATCCGTATAATGCCAAGTTCTCTTCAGGAAACAATAGTGATAAGAATAGCATTTACTCACTTATTAAATTGTGCACTAAACTAACATTTATTGAACCACTGGTCTAATTTCTACCCATAAAACGTAAGCACTCACATAAAAGTTGTATAAAAGCTTAGCAGAGTAACAAGTGTAATTGGAAAATGAAAATAAAATAGAGTAAGCTGTTGGTTTCCAAGCTGGGTGCTTTATGGCTCGTATCACCCACCAGTGATGAAGATTCAACAATTACAAGTTGGTTAACAATTTTACTGATGGCACAAAATAGATTCCAGCTCCCTCTCCCAGAATAAAAGCTTTTGGTCACTGAATCAACAGATATGACTCTGAATATAAACAGGGGGGTAGATGTACTGAGTAAGAAAGGGCTGCATTTTATTTGTTGTTTAGGCCAGAAAAGTAACTCTTTAAAAGAACAATTTCCCAACCTCTAAGAACAACTTTAGTGACTAATGTTTGAAACTTGAAACTCATTGCCTTTTATACTATATGTTTATGGCCATGGTCAGTTGTTTAATTTGTGGTTGTGGTTGCTTTCTTTGTAAATATATATTATGGTAATTGCAGTAGTTAGAGAAGGGCCTGTGTAAAACTGTCATCTTACTCAGAATGTATGATCTTTGTAAGCCTCCAAATCCCATCAGTGTGTTTACTCTTGGCTCTGTAGAGCCAGCAGTGCAGCTGAGGGACAGTGAGTTGTATTGTATTCTGGTCTTCTATATCCCTGAACTGAAAGCTAAATTCAGAGTACAGGCTTTGTATTACGTACTGATGATGATGTAAAACAAGAAGAACCTGTTCTGGTTTTCATATTCCGGAGGAATGTCTGGAGCTTTTGAACTCTAAAGTGAAAACATATTTGTTCTGGAGTATATGAGGAAGAATGAATATGGAACTCCAAATGTAAAATGTATATACATTCTTCCAAGTATAACCATGCTTTAAAAGTTAGGTGTGCATCTTGGAGATGCACAGTTCATATACCAATACTGTAGGAAAATGGATCGCTTTAATTATCCTTTTGAGAAAGAAGAGAACTGTGTCTTACAGGAATAAAAATCTAATTTATTTTGTACATTAAGGGCAAAAACCTTTACGAATTAAAATTTATATTTAAAAAACCTGACATTTTTCTTTGTACAATCAGTTTTTAAAGAATTTGAACCAGATATTTTCTGTTTTAAAATTGTATTTAGTCTGTTCTATACCAACGACTTAATGCAATGTTTTATTTTTTAAAATATAGTTATTGGCAAAACCTTTAAACCTTCAGGATCAACAACAACAAAGTTTAGCAATGCATCTCTTGAAACTTGTCCTCAACTGTCTTAACTTTGACTTCATTGGCAATTCAGCAGATGAGTCCGCAGATGATCTATGCACTGTACAGATCCCAACAAACTGGAGAACAAGTAAGAAAAGAACATAACTGTTAACACTGAAGTGCATTCTACACACAATGGAATGTGTTATCTGTTTTGATACAGTATTTGTAATTATAGGAAAAGATCTTAGATAATTTGATAAGGTAGTTTTGTTTGCTGATATATTAAGCAGGAAACCTTCTGGCTATTTTTAAAAAAATTCTATCTGTAACAGAAACAGGAGGGAAAGAAACGATGTACCATACTGTACAGCAGTGCACAATTCAAAGTGTTTTCTACAGGTTCTTGTACCATGCCCATCATCAAAGTATCTGACTGCCTTTAAGAGCTGCAGAATCATGTTCCTGGGTATCCATGTGTGACAGGGCACGGTCCCACCAATTCTTGTGCTCTTGTCTATACAGACTATTTGGAGACTTTCAGTTGTTAAACACCACCATATAGTTTATAACATTCAATCTTATTAGACCATACATACCATTTATAACATCAGATTCTCCTCAGTCCTCTGTCAAGGAGGGAAACGGAAGAGGTATCTCCAGCTGGAGATCCTTTTTGTTTCTAACTCTCCTATTTTGCACTTCCTTCTTATTCCTTAGTCTACTCCCTGCCTTAAAGGACCAATTAGCTGGTTGGTCCAATCTCCAGCCCGTTCTAATCCATGGGTTAGCCTATGTCTACATTACACCAGAAAGACGACCAGAGGTATGCAACTCCAGCTATATGAATGACATAGTTGAATTGATGTACCTAGGTTGAGTTATGGCGGGTCTACACCACATGGGGTCTATAGGAAAAACACTCGCATTGTCTTACCTTACTCTTTTCAATTGGAGTAGAGTAATGCGGTCAACTTGAGAGTGATCTGTGGTCAATATGGCCTGGTCTTCACTAGACCTGATAAATTGACTGCCAGTGAATCAGTCTCAGGGCATAGATTCACACTGTAGTGTAGATGTAGCCTTAGGCACAGTCAGGTTCACAGTGGTGGGTGTGAATTAACTGCTGTTTAAAAGTTTAGAGTGCTGACTCAGTTGTTGTTCCCAGCACTTTGTCACACCTTATAGGAAAAGATCTTAGATAATTTTATAATTACAAGTATTATATCAAACAAGTGTTGCATGATTTGATGTATACTTAATTATTTTAATGTATAGAATAGATTAACTGTGCTAAAAGAACATTACAAGGTCTTGTAAACTATATATTGAGCTGATCTACTTAGTATATATAGTAATATACTTACAGATATTTTGTTCTTTAGTCAGAATTGTACTTCACTCTTAGTACTTTTATGAAAAATAAAACAATTCTGGTGATAGATATTTCATTATTACTGATAAATAGTGATAAAAACATCTTTGTGTCCTCAGTCTTCCTAGAACCAGAGACTTTGGACCTGTTTTTCAATTTGTATCATTCCCTCCCACCAGTGCTGTCTCAACTGGTAAGTAAAGCTTAGTGATTTACATTATAATAAATACTAAAACTAGTATTCTTTTGACTATGGACATCTATTAAACATGCTCACTAAATATTTACACCCTGTCCATCCTCACTGATGGCTTTGGTGCCACCTGCATATAGTTTGAGCCACGTAAATGGTGAAGTGAAATTATTCTGCACATTGAGTATCTTCTGTAACCTCATGCTCATGATTGGCCATTTGACATAAACAATAAACACAAAATATACTAAAAGATGCTAAGGTTGCAAAGTCAAGCACTCAAAAATTAGGAAATGCCAGAATTAAGGTTGCTTGTGCACCATTAATTCAACTTTTAATGCGTATGCATTATGATACAGTCTTTAATTATGATCATATACAATTTTATCTCCAGTACTGTTGCCTCATTCGGGGCAGCCAGTGCTTTTAGGAGGCTTCCTACCATCAGCTCCCAGTCTCCATGCCCAACCCAGTCACAGCCTTATACCACCAACTACCAGACACATTTTCTATCCCACCTTAATCTCCTCTTTCAGTCCCACTCTCATCTGTCTCCTTTACCTAGTCTGTTTCTTGGACATGGCTGAATTCTTTTGGCTGAAACATGCCAAAAACAAAATTTCACCTGAGGCAGACAACCAGCATGGTACTTTTTAGTCAGTCATTTCTTCTCTGAGTAGTGACACTATGGGTGTTCCACTGTAAGCGTCCTTTTGGGTATCCCACTATAGGTGTGTCAGCTCCCCCTGCATCTTGGATTGGAGAGCTTCATTACCAGTGTGGTTGGGCTTCACATGTGCTCCTTCCCATCTCGTGCCAGGCTTGACATCTATATATAGCGCTGTATGGTTCAACTGCCCTCAGTTTATTCTAAACTGCCTTTGGTATGAAATGGAAGCCAGAGCAGAACCTTTTTACCTTTAGAGATACTCTCATTAACTTACCTAACTTAAGTAGTAATTACCCATTTTCATGATTTTTTTCCCTCCTTATAAGAAACTAAAACTTTCTAACTCTTCCCTTCCCATTTCCTTATGCTTCCCTGTTTTCTGCTATTCCTTCTTGGGAGTTCTCCCCCTCAGGACTATGCTGGGATTCCCATAGCTCAAGAGGAAGTAGGTTAGGCTTTACTCATATGAAACAGTCATAGTGCATCTGCTGCCTCGGTGAGGACCATGTCACAGTAGTGCACTCTCTGCATTACCTCAACAACCCAGAACCACGAACTCAGATTGAAACTTCTCATGGAGAGTTCTCTACAGCCAGCTTTGGACCCCAGCCCTGATACTTTTCTGTATAGCTCTTATACTCTACTCGGTCATCAACTGACTCCTGCTTTCTGCAGCCATCCAGAAGGAAATCCTCTCTTTCGTGCTTACGTGGGAAGAAACTGGTCCCTTCCAAGGAACCACATCAGAGAATGCCAGTAGACTCACCATCATCAGGAGTGAGACTTAGCTCCCATGACTGTCTGTATGCCTAAATGGATAGGACCACAGGTGAACAATGCTGTCTCTTGGGACCGAGAAGCACAGTGAAAGAACTGTCAAAACAATACCTTCAATTGCTCAGCCATATGGCAGCAGCCATGTTCATGGTAAAATATGCTGGGTTGCACATGCACTGTCTCTGGGTGTTGCTACACACAATGTAAATATCTTACCAACACAGTCTTCATAAACTCCTATCCATGTCTATTTAAGATCAAGTACTTACTACATTGGTGGACAAAACTCCAAAACATACGTATATGTCCATTTTCTCCAACCAGCACTTTCCCTGATTCTGACAACTGACCCCTCCCTAACCAGTAGGAGGGTAACTCCTTCAGGGACATGGTGCAGGGACAGTGCTAACCCATATTAAGTTTGTAGAGCAGTGAGCAATTCACAGTATATGCTGACATTTCCTACCACTGATCAGACACCAGAAAGACAATATTGCTTGCATATTTTACATCAACTGACAAGGTGGACGATTCTCACAGGTGGAAAAGGAACTGAGGACAGTTAGATTATGAATGGGAAGTAGATACAAGAGTCCTTCAGTGCATTTTCATCTGCTGGGGATTTCCACATAGATCTGTTTACCACACCAGAGTACTCAAAATGCCTTCAGTTTTGCTCCTGGGCAGGTCTAGGCCATAGGTCTCTGGAAGATGCCTTCTTCATTACACGGGATGTTCTAATACTCTCTGCCTTTCCACCCACCTTTTCCTCTTTTGTTCATGGTACTCCACAGTATGTAGATGGAATGAGTCCAAATCATCTTCAGAGCCCCAACATGATTGTGACAAATTTTGCAAGTACAATAAGTCATGTCATCTCTGCTCCTACAACATAAGAGAACCTCTTTTACTGAATCTGAACATGTCATCTTTGAATTCTGAAGCCATGTAGGAGCCATGCTTTCAGATGAGCAAGTCATCGATTGGAATCGAGAACTCAGCCTGCAACCTATGAGAAGAGGTGTGGAGCCAGTTGTCGAGTGATCAGGGAACATACCATCATGTGTAAGAGATATGACATGACTCACTGTACTTAATTGCAAAAGTGGGAAAGATTCTAATCCAGTACATGACCAATCATGTCTCAATGATGAATGTCCTGTAACCACTCATTCTAGATTATATCCTAGATCTTAAAAGATCAGGCCTACCTACAAGCTCCATTCATATGCACTTAGCCAACATCTCAGCATTCTGCCCCAAGATAAAGACTGTTCCATATTCACCCAGCTGCTCATGAAAAGATTCTTTAAAGGCCTTTTGAACCTCACATGTGACATCCCACCCAACCTTGGGATTCCAACCTCATTTTGCACCATATTGCCAGACCACTATATTTGAGTTCATGGCAATGTGCACCTACATTCATCCTTCCATGAAAACAGCATTTTTTGTAGACTTTGTGTTGATTTGAGTAGTCGAAGAAGGGGCTTTCATGTCATACTTCCATACAGAATTTTGCACAAGGACAAGGTCATGTTACACAGGTATCCAAAATTCCTACTCCAGGTCCATCCTCCTTCCATTTGAGCCAACCCGTTCACCCTTCTTGTTTCTTCCCATGGTCACATACCGACCAACAAGAAGTGATGCTATTACTTAACTTTGGCATAAGGCGAGCATTAGCCTTTTACTTTGATAGAACTAAATCCTTGAGATAATTGCCATACTTATTCTTCTCAATTGCTGAATGATCAAAGGGAGTGTCTGTATCCAAACATCATCTTTTCAAGTGGAGCTCACAGTGCATACACCTTTGTTATCAACTGCACAACCAGCTACTTCCACCTGGAGCTCGAGTGCATTCCACTAGCTCTCTCTCCATCTCAGTTGTCTTTCTCAACAATCTGCGAATCACTGACGTTTGCAAAGCAACCACCTAGGCATCCACAAACACTTTTAGTCAACATTGTTCAGTTGTCCATGATGCAGCATCAGATGCTTTTGTAGGATGCATTGGCGTTTCCTCTATATTGGACACCATTCCACAGCCCCAGCCTTCCATCTAGGGTACGTACTCACCTACAGGTGAGTACACTACTTGAAGAAAAGAGGTGCTCCACTACTGTCCTCTACCTCCCCTGCTTCAATCTCAAACATAAGCTCTGTAGTAGAAAAGGAACCAAGGGCAGTTAGATTACAAAGTGATCTATAGAGATGTCACCCACGACGCAAGACAGGAAGGAGTATATGTGAGGCCAATGGGCACTACTACCAAAGATCTCTGATCCCTTGCGGCTATAATGCAGAATCAAGAGGAGACACATCTCAAAGAATTTCAGATAGTTCACAGAGTGAGTAACCTTCTCTTTGGCAGTTAATATAAGGAATGGAAAAAGTGGTTTTATCATGGGATATATCGAGCAATCTGAATAACAATTGATGCAACAGCCCTGGGAATAACCCTTCCAAATGAGAGGAAGATGAAAGACAGGTCAGGCAGGAGAGATTTCCCTTTTTAATTTTACAATTATTTTCTTTTTTTTTAGGCACTTTCCTGTTTAGTTCAGTTTGCTTCTACTAGAAGATCGTTATTTAGCAATCCAGAACGTGCCAAGTATCTTGGTAATCTAATCAAAGGAGTGAAAAGAATCCTTGAAAATCCTCAGGTATTTGTTAAAGTTCTTTGCAAATGTTAAACTTATTTCTGTGCCCCATCATAACCTTGTTGCCTCTCTTCATCTCTCATGACTAAGGCTACATTTTAGTCATATGTATTTTTAGTAAAAGTCATGGATAATGTCACAGGCAGTAAACAAAAAGGCACAGTCTATGGCCTGTCCATGACTTATACTAACTAAACATGGGCCGGGGCAGCCATGGGTGCTCTGAGTGGGGATCGGTCTGGGGCACCTTGCAGGGGATGGACCAGGACCTCCCCTGGTGCTGGCAGGAGACCAGGCAGTGGCACCCAGCCTGGGACCCCTGCTTGTGCAGGGTCGGGGGAGTTGGTGGCATGTGGCCTGGGACCCCTGCTGGGGCGGGGGCAGAGGTGCTGGCAGATTACCTACCTGGCTCTGCGCAGCTCCCCAGAAGTGGCTGGCATGTCCCTGCAAACTCCTCTGTACGCTGCCCTCACTGCAAGCTCTGGCTCCGCAGCTCCCATTGGCTGGGAACTGCATCTAATGGGAGCTGATGGGGCAAAGCTCGTGGTGGCGGCAGCATGCAGAGGAGCCGCTCTCTCCTTACCCCTTCCGCCTTAGGAGCTGCAGGGACATGCAGGCCACTTCTGGGAAGCCCCTTGATGTAAGCACCGCCCTGCACTCCAATTTCCTGACCCAGCCCTGCGCCCCATGCTATGCCTAAGCTGCCCCAGCAGCCACCAGTGCAGCTGGCCCAGGGGCTGCCTGTTTTGCTGGAGCAGCCTGGGCCAGCTGCACTGGCCATTGTAGAAGCCACAGAGGTCACAGAAAGTCACAGAGTCCATAACCTGTGTGACCGTCACGTAGCCATTCACATGACCATCCTCAAGAGGACTTCCTTCCACGCTTCCCCTCCTTTCTTAACCAGAGATCGTGTAAGGACGCTGTTCATAGGAAATAAGCTATGCACAGGAAAGTAATCATTTGTTAAATTGAGAGTGTTTGAAGCGATTATATATCATTTTCTTGGCCATGTAGGAATGGCAATATGTGGTTTAATTGGGCTACATCTTTTAGTCTCACAACGTATAGGGAAATAGCTGGTCATAAAGTGTACAGTGCTGGTCATCATTCTTTCCTTAATTGTTTCCATTTATTTGGGATGGTTGCCATAAGCCCTTCTCTTTCCCAGCCTGGTCTCGGCCAGCCTATTGTTGGATCCCATTGCCTGCCCCTAATGTGAATGTTAAGGGGGACTGACAAAGCAAGGGGGATTATCTTCCTGCTATACCAGACGTTAGAAGCCCCAACCTCTCTTTCTTCAGCTTCCTTTAAAGAATGCCTCTCCCTAAATCATCTTCCAACTCCTGTTTACCCCCTCCATAATGAGAACCAGAACTGGACACTTCCCACACCTGCTGCTTACTTAGTTGGGTCATCCTGATGGAGCCACCTTACTTTTCTCATTGGCTGACCTGCTGAAGCGAAGGCTAAAACATCCCACCCCACAGCTGATCATGAAACCTGGTTCTGCTCTGTGGGAAGATGCGTGTTGCTAATCAGGGATTGAGAGAGAGCAAGAGAATTGTTTCTGCAATACAGGGATATAATACCCTGCTCCTGCCCTGGTACATATGGTAGATCAGTGGCCATCCCTTATCTAGCCACTTCTTGTACCCCCTTTGGCTTGAGGGAACTCTGTCCCCCTCTTCATTTCTGTTATCTCCCAAATAGAGTAGGGACCCTTAAAGGAGTCCTGTCCTCTTATTTTTCTGTTGCCAGAAGAATCACTGCATTCAGTTGCTATGAGCATATTAAATTAATCTAATAATTTTTAAAAAAATTGTTTCTTGTGTAATTTTAGGGTTTATCTGATCCAGGTAATTACCATGAGTTCTGTCGTTTTTTGGCTCGATTAAAGACAAACTACCAGTTGGGAGAATTAGTAATGGTGAAAGATTACTCAGAGGTTATCAGATTGATAGCTAATTTCACTATTACTAGCCTACAGGTAAGGATATTTACAACCTTGAATCCTTGACAGATGTGGGATTTGGTTTTTTGTTTTGGGGGTTGGGTTAGTATTCAGTTGGTGTTGTTTTACTTGAAAATGTACGGTGTTCCAAGTTTGCCAGTAATGTAACTTAATAAACTCTTCAGCCCTGGGCATGCATCTTCCTGTGTGTTTGTGCTAAAGTATTTAGTACAGCGGGGGCCAAAGTTACTGATCCTCTGGGATGTATATGACAATCTTCAGAAGTTCAAGAGCCCGCAGGAGGCATTTACTGGGGCTCGGGGCTTCAGTCCTCCAAGGGGAGGAGTCTTGGGGCTTCAGCTCCAGTCCTGCTGAAGCCCCAACTCAGCAGCTGCATCTGTGGCCCTGGAGCCCTGAGACTCCCCTCTCCACTAGGCAGAAGCCAGAGGTGATGTGTGGTAGGGGGCACATGTGGTCATGTCCCCCACTGGATTTTTGCCAGGGTTTGCTGGCTCCGCTTGATCACATGATTAGGCCGTGATGCTGTTGCGGCCAGCAAGCTGGGAGTTTTGGCCCTGATGAGAGGTAGAGGAGCTAACACAGAGGCCCTTTTCTGTAACTCCCAGTTCTTTGCTCCTGCCTCTTCACAAGGAGCAAACACTGGTAGCTACTGGGGGGTCTGCTGAAGGTGAGAGTAGTGTGGGGGAACTGTTAAATTGTGACCCCCTGCACTCAGCAGGGCCCGTTGTCTCTGTGTGAAGCTCCCTTCCCCTCCTAGTTTGCTAGGCAAAGAATTGTTGGGGTGGGAGGGAAGGGAAAGAGGGCCGGGCTCCAGGAGCTGCACTTTAACTGTAGAAGAACTAGATGTGGCTCGCAAGTTGTTTTTTGGCTACCCCAGTCTGGTATAATTCATTGGGGCCTTAATTCTGATTGGACGTTTTGAGCATTTCCTTAACATAAGTTATACTAATAGTAAAGATAAAATGTGTATGTTTGTAAATTTTCACACTGGATATGCCCTAGTTAAAATTGCATTTGTTTCTTTGTAGCACTGGGAGTTTGCTCCAAACAGCGTTCACTATCTGCTGACTCTGTGGCAGAGAATGGTAGCATCAGTACCTTTTGTGAAATCAGCAGAACCACACCTTTTAGATACATATGCACCAGAGATCACAAAAGCGTATATTACTTCTAGACTGGAATCAGTTCCTGTAGTAATAAGGTAAACCTTCTTCAGTATAAATACAACTTTGCAGTTTTAGAGCACTGATTAGCTGGCATTTTGTTCTTTCTGTTGTACTTTTGTTTTAAAATCAGTACAACTTAATGGCCTTGATTATCACATCAGTTACATTAACTAATATTCACTGATGTTAGTCACTGCTGTTTTACTCTATTCTGAGATCAGAATTTGGTCCACTGTCTTAAAAGCAAAAATGAAACTTGAGTTAAAGTTGATTTTTTCCCCCCCAAGACCTCCTTATTTTAGAATAAGATCCTTGCCAGTTATTATCCAGTATCTCAAATATTTTTTATATTGAGCCTCTTCAGTAATTTATGCCATCAGAGCAGGGGCTTCCTAGGAAGGTGTTCCTAGGATCTCTCAATACGTCAGAAAAAGAAGGCAGAAAGGATGTGAGTAACACAAGATGAGGTAGCATAATTATTTTCAAATGTAGTTCTTCTCTGAAAAATGTCTGTAAAGAAGTCTCTTTTTACTCACCCAAATGCTCCCTGTTGCATTCAAAGTTGTAGTCGATCATTTTAATACAAAAAAAAAAAAAAGCTACAAGCTGCGTATTTTTAGATACATTTATTCTTCTGTTCTACACAGGGGCAATACAAGTTAGAGCGACTGAGCTGGATTCTATTCCAATTCATGTATCATCAACAGAATTGCTAACTAGGTTCCACTTCCAGAATCTCTCTTGTTGTTGATGTGTATATACTGTAAGGAAGCCAGTTTTATTTTCAAGGCTTTGCAGTTAGGCAAAAGTAACTGATACATGCAAAAAATGGAACATTTCTTTCTCTATAGTCACTTTTCAGAGAATATACTTTAAAAAAATAGAAAAAAAGGGTTGGTTATCATATTTCTGTTCTAAATGCCACGACAAGTTGGTTAATTAAATTCAAATCTATGCTGATTGTGTATTATTTTTGTTTGCAGTATGTGTATAAGTGCTCACTTCCATCATTTGCTATATAGATTTATGCTTATGGTCCTAAGCAGTAATTTTTATTTATTAACTTGACATTGTATAGCCAAAATCCCTTTTATATTTTAGACAAATTCTACCATACAATCACTTCAGATAAAACACCCACAGAAAAAACGTGTTTTGAATGGCTAAAAATGTTTAATCCTTCTTTAGGGACCTCTGTGTATTAAGCTGTGAAACTGTATAAAAGCTTTGTCTCCTGAGGAGCGTTGTAGTGTTCTCGTGCTGGAATGCTGACATCATGTCAGTCTATATGAGGAAGAGCATTACCGTAGCCATCTCAGTTCCTTTGTTGCAAGACCTAAGTGGAGTTACTTCTCAGGTCTGTTACCCTATGCTTTTATAGTGAGTTCAGTCTGTCGTATTAAAGTTAGTGTAGTTGGGGCCACTTGCCTTGGATTATTGCCTAGGCTAAACCCCATAGAGAGTTGAAAAGCTGTGCCACCTTCTCAGCCATCTTTGCAGAGATAGATGCACATTTGGTGTCTACTGTGCATGAGACAGGTTCATAGTCTCCCAGGGTACTGCTTCTTAGTTGAGGAGGAACAGTTCATTAATATTTCAGCGACAAGGAGTCCTGTAGCACCTTATAGACTAACAGATGTATTGGAGCATAAGCTTTCATGGGCAAAGTCCCACTTCGTCAGATGCATGTGGTCTGATACTACCCCTCTGATACTTAATATTTCAGGTGCACTTGGATTCCTTATACCTTCGTAGCATTCCTTTGGGAGTTTGGAGGTCCATCTCTTTGCTGAGATCTTCCGTAAGAAGATCTGAGATGCATTTTATTGCCCCTGCTTTAGTGCTCCCCTCATTGACAGGCCTCCAGCTCTTCCTGAGGCAAATGCTTACATGGGCTGAGCCTCTTGGTTGGTGCTGTCAGGTGCTTCATGCTCCATCCAAATGGGCTGTTCTGGCACTGCAATCTTTTGGCACCAAAAATTTCCTTGGTGTCCTTCCAGTCAGCACTGGTCAACATTACTACGGAGAGTCAGGTTTTCAGGTCTCTTTGTGACCCTGCTCAAGAGAAGAGAAAGGAAAGGACAAGAAAGCATTCTGGTCTGTGAAAGGAGCCTAAGGAGAAAAATTAAAAAAAATATTGTTTTTGGTCTCCTCTACTGATGCATGTCTGCTGTGGAGACTGCTTACTTGTTTTGACGTTACTCTTGGCAAACCCACTAGCTGTACATCTAACAGCAGGGGAGAACATACAGGCAGACACCCTCAGCAGGAAACAACCAACATGAATGGTCCCTAAACCAGTCGGTGGTATCCTCATTCTTCTTCAGGTACAGTCAACCATAAATTGACTTATTTCAGCCAAGTGTCATTTATTGCAGCAATGCTCACGGAGATGATAAATCTTCATCTGATGCATTGTTGCTCTTAGCCTTCCCTCCACTTCCCTTGATACTCAGTCATAAGGAAAACCAGAGAGGACAGAGCCAATATCATACTTCTAGTCCAAATGTGGCATCAGTATTGGCCCACTGCTCTGTCCAGGTGGAGTTTTTTTCATTTATAGCCTCTGCACCCATTATGGAGTTCCATAAAGAAGCCATTTTGACATCTCACCCCAGCTTTCTACCTATGCTTGTGTCAAATTTTAATCTGTCATATTACATCTCCCCTCCTGTTTTGTTCCTCAGATCCCAGGCTAACCAGAGAGGTCTTGCTTCTATGGCTTAGATGTTGAGCATTGATACTCCTTAGCCAAATCAACAGCCTCTCTTGGCTTAAAGATAAATTCTGCTAGGGCCAGAGCTGCCTCTATATCTTTTCGAGACTGCTATTGTAAAGCCTTACGATGCTGCAGCATGGAGCTATGCTAATATTTTTGTTAAGTATTGTTCATTGTCTTGGCATTGTGATCTAATGCTCTGTTTTGTAAAGCATCGTCATAGCCCATTTTTGCCTAGAATGTTTTGTCCACCATCCTTTAATGGGACCACTGTTTGCTACTGTCTCATCCGTGGAAATGCATAGAGGCCCTTTTAAGAAAAAAGCAGGTTTATTTACTAGTAACCATTGTTCTTCGAGAGTTACCTCTGTGCATTCTCATTTCCCTCCTGCCTTTCCTCTCTGTCTCTGAGTTCTTTGTATTTCAGGACTTCGTGGGCTGGTGAGAAGGGACAGAGGTGGTTGAGGCATGCATGCACCTTTATATAGATTAAGCCAATGATGGCTTTCCCGCATGAGAGTGATACTGGACTGACCAGCAGACATGGCTAGGTTACACAGTCCTGTATCTTACGGTTGCTATCTCTCCCAACCAGACAGAACCACTTGCAGCAATAGTGTCTGGTCTATTCAGTCTGGGAGAGTTGGCAACCCTATGAGTGTAGCTTGACGCTGGAGATGCTAATTACCACAGGTGTGTGAATGCACAGAGGCAACTCTTAAAGGATGATAGTTACTTGTAAGTAACTCCTCTTTTGTGTGTATTGCAGAGATGGTTTGGAAGATCCTCTGGATGATACAGCTACTGTATTCCAGCAGCTGGAGCAACTCTGCACAGTCAGCAGGTGTGAATATGAAAAGACCTGTGCACTTCTTGTACAGTTGTTTGACCAAAATGCACAAAACTACCAAAAGCTATTGCACCCTTCTAGTAGGAATCCTCTAGAAATCACAGTCCAAGAAGGTTAGTATTTATTTCTTTTGTGATTAAGACTGCAGTCTTCTCTGTTATATGGACTTGGAATGGTGCAAAATTATTGTCTGTGTATGAGAGGGAAGTGTAGTCAAGTGGCCTGAGCGCATGTCTGGGAAGTGGGAGTTATGGAGTTCTAATCCTACTTCTACTTCACTTAAGTCAGTTTGGCCCAAATTTTCAAAAGCTGCCTCCAGTTTGGAGTGCCTCAGATTTTGGTTCACACGTTTAAAAGCCCAAGGCCTGACTTTCAGAGATGATGAACATCCACCCTTCAATTAAAAGGCAGTGGGAGCCGCAAGAACTCATTACTCCTGAAAAAACATTTCTCAAGTTGGGTACCAGAAAATGGAGGGACCCAAAATTGACATTCACTTTTGAAAAAGTAGGCCTTTTCTGATTTGGCTGTCCCAGCTATAAAATGGACACACTAATTATATATACGTTCCCTTCCTAGTTTTGTAAGGATTAATTACAACTAGGGACATAACATTGTATGTTTTGTATTGGAAAAGCATCTAACTGTAAAGCATTAATGTATGTAAATTGTGCAGTATTCTGTCCTTATTTAATTTCATTATATAGATTAATTATTCCTAGCTATGCCATGTTTAACTTGACTATGTAAGTGACTAACTCTGTCCTAATGTAGCTGTTTTTTCCCCTTTCACAGATACATTTTGGATCTTGAAAATGCGGTGCTCAATGTGGGCAACCATTTTATTGTTCTAGCTTATGTAATGCACATGGTCTGACTCTTTCTCTTACTTCCGTTCACTATATACACCTGTCACTTTTTCCTTTTGTGGTTCATTGGAAAACTTGTACTAATAGGCAGTTTTCTGTACTTCACGGCTGTTATTGGATTCTTCTTGCTTAGAGTCAAAGGAAAATGGTCAGTTACATTAACTCAGGAGTGTTAGGCCTGAATTGGAAATAAGAGAAAGTTGTTTGCAATTTAATTCTGTATTGCCCCTTGCAGAAAAATTCAGTTTCTTTTCTGCAAACTAACCACTTCTGTTCATGCCGAATAATAAATGTTATGTCCCTAGTTGTACATCAGTTTTAGATGTTTAATGGCTTTTAATGTTACAAAACAAGTTAATATTATATTAAGATCTCATTTTATTATATTGTCTTGCTCTCAGTATCGATGGTGATGTGGTCATAGTTTACTAAAACAATAATCCCCAAGAAATGGGTCATTAACAGTAGTTAACGATTACTTGTGATCTATGGTAATGACTGATTTCTTGGGGATTATTGCTATTATAAACCATAATTACAGATTATTACAGCAATAATTATTTTTCCAAAGAAAAAAGTGTAGTCTAGCTAAGCAGCTGCAAAAGCAAGTGCCCTGAACGTTTCATATAGTGGAAGTGGAGAAGCACAGGGAAAACTGTTATGGTAAACTGGTTATGTGTTAGGAGTTGAGATCTTGTTTTCCACAAATGAGAACAAGGAAAAATTATCATCAGAAAAATAGCATTTGTTTAAATCTCGGCTATTTCCATAACTCAGAGTAACTAGCTTTATGTTTTAATACAAGATATTGACCGGGGTTTTTGGTTCAAAATAGTGGCACTGCCATTTGAACCGTGCAGCTATAAAAAGCAGCTGCTGTTTGCTGCAGTCATTTGAAATGGTCCCTCTTTATTAGATTGCTTTAGCGTTTCAAGTCACTGGAGCACCTGCTGTTGATTTGGTCATTTCAAGCTATGCATTCTTTTGGTAGTGCTGCTTTTAGTTGAGTAATCCCTGCACCATTTTAAATTGGCTGCTGTTTATTGTGTATTTGTGGAATATTTTGTGCCTGGGTGGGATTTTGTTTATTTGACAGTGGTGTCTTTTATATATGACAGGTCTCTTGTGAATCGCAAATCTAGTAAGTTACTGGGTTGGTTTCAGCACTCTCTGGAACCCTGTTTAATAATAACAATTAATTATTATAATAGAATATGTATGGTCAAATGTAAATGTTAACTAATGAATTCTCAAACACTGCTGTGAAATAAGTAGGTATTCTCGCTTTTTAAAAAGAATAAAATGAGACAAAGAAAAATTGAGACCAAATTTTCAAAAGTATTCAATATTTATGGTGGCCTTAGTTCTTACATATACCATTTGAGTTGTCCTTTGTCAGATTTTTTTTTTCCAGAGTGGCTTAT
This sequence comes from Pelochelys cantorii, assembly GCA_032595735.1. Taxonomy (NCBI): domain Eukaryota; kingdom Metazoa; phylum Chordata; order Testudines; family Trionychidae; genus Pelochelys; species Pelochelys cantorii. The sequence continues at coordinate 37,941,676 of CM064340.1, forward strand.
CAACTGAAGCACATGTTTACTTCAGGAGTGGTGAAGCAAATACAAAAATTAGGCTAGAAGTGTATTAGGCACCCAATATCAGTGTCCAAAAAAGCTGAGGTTAGTTCAAACAACTGGTCTCATGTTCAAAGAAGTGGTCATGCTCCCATTCTAGAGAGGGGCTCTCATGCAGTGCATATTTTCCCTTCATAATTCTTAGAAACTTGTAAATAAAATATTTTTCATTGGAATGTTTGGCCATTTGGCAAGCATCTTATTTTTTGCTGCTCCTTTGAATTACTGTGGTTTTATAATCATCTTTCTCTGGCTATGCATTAGCCCCATGCCATCTATGAGGAGTTCAGCAAGTGTTTCACAGTCTTTGGAACACAGTTGTCCCCATAGGTGATTAATAGATACCTCCTTCGTTGATTCACTAATGTTTTGGGTAATTACATACAATACGGTTGGTCAATGTATGATACCCCATAGCTTTTTAATAAACAGATTATCTAGAACTCAGAGGATGTTCTCGTGGATTATACTTTTTTTTGACATTGGCCAAGTAGAAGTGCCTTAACAGGTTAATAGTTCTCCTTTTTAACTTACATGTTTTGACAGTAGCCACAGCAAATCTCTTAGATTTTGAGGCCAGAAGCGACCATTAGTCTGATCTCCCGTGTGTCTGACTAGAATTTCACCAAGTAACCTCCTGTCCACTGCTCAATGAACGCCACAGCAGCCTGTGCCAGAGTCACAAAAATAACACTTATTTAAAATCTAGGTAACAAGTAGTCCTGGAGCACCTTAGAGACTCACAAAAAAAAAAAAAAAAGATAATATGAGTTTTTGTGGGCAAAACCCACTTCCTCAGATGAGAGTGGACACTCTCTCATGGTTCTATATGTATATATTTGTTAGTTTCTAAGGTGCTACAGGACTACTCTTTTTATGTTTTAGTTACGGACTAACCTGGCTACCCCTCTGAGACTTAAAAACTAGGCATTTGACTTTGTGAGGAGTTAGTTTTATAATTTATTGGAATAGAAGAAGATACTAACATTTGGTACTGTTACCCCAGATTGTTTAAGTACACACAGGGTACGTCTAGACTGCATTGCAATTTCGGGATACCAGAAGTATCCTGAAATAGCAACACCGCGTCCAAGGAACGCGTCTGTTATTTCAAAAAAAATTTGAAATAACGGACGCTCTCTTTTGCCATCCCTGGAAACCTCGTTCTTCGACGAGTGTCCCTGTGGGTGCTCCACCTTAGGTGTGCCAGTGCCGCTGCACCCATGGTTGGCAGTGCCCTCTGGTTGGCTGTGCATGTGGCACTGGCACGCGACAATTAGAACGTTCATCCCGCACGCACAGCCAACCACCTCCTCGGTTCTTCTCTGACCGCCGCCGGCTTTGGTCGCAGAAGAGCAGTTGCCCTAGTTCACCTCAGCCTTTAAACTCCTGTTAGATGTTTGTAGTTAGGTTAAGTTGAATTGTAAATAGATTAGATTAGCCTTCTTTACCTTTTCTTAAAAAAAAGAAGAAGGAGAAAGGGGAAGAGTGAGACCTCCCCTGCACTTTACAGAAGCTGCGGCTTTCAAAGCCAACACAGAAGTGGTCCGTTCACAGAGACCGCCTAAAAAAGACTTTTACCAGGACATGCCTGGTGCCTCAGGATTCAAAAGTGTGAATCCTGCAGGCTATCCATATCCATTGCTGACGGACACTCACGCTGTGTCCACTGCCTAGGTCAGGGTCATAACACACAGCAGTGTAAGCACTGCCTGAAATTGATGAACAGGACCTGAAGAGCAAGACAGCTTCAGATAAAAATTATGCAGATGGAGTCGAACTCCAGGTCCACAACAGAAGGGGCATCACCCACAACTAGATTTTCTGGAGGTGCCCAGGATAATGGGCTAAACGACATCCCAAGCCCCAGAGACCAGGACAGGGCTCAAACGCTCAGAAAGAGATTCCGCTCCTTGGTGGCATCAGACTCACCACCAAATAAACACAGAAAGCATGCCTCTGCGCCTTCAAATACCAAGGTGATGGAGAAGCAGGCGGGGAAGGGAACCGGCACTCAGAAAAGCCGGGACCCGAAGGAGAAGGTATGACCTTGCCCCCCAAGATGCCCAGGAGCGAAAACAAAAAAGCTCCAAGCTGGTGCCGACACAACCGCCACTAATGGCTATGCAGAAGGCAGCAACAACAGCTGCCATACCCACAGCACCGCTCACCCACTGAAGAGGGCACCGACAAAGACAGGGACGGTGCCGCCACAGAAGCACTGACAACGGCACTGGGGAGAGCGTGCTCGGTGCCAGCTCCCGGCTCTGCAGTACAAGTGCTTAAAGGCCAGTGCCACATAATAGCGTGAAAACGCACAAGAGCCATAGGGCACTGGCCACAATACCTATGCCGGCACTGACTCCATTCATAACACATAGCAACTTACCATACCTGCCTCAGTTTACTGCCACAGCAAACCTGGCAGTGACATCGGTGCTGGGAACACCACTACCATCCCGCCCCCCCCCCCGGGCACCCTAAATTCCTCCAGGCTCAGCTTCTAACCATCATCGGCTTCAATGCCCTTGCTACTGAGTGAGGAGGATGAAGAAGGATCTCTATACAAGACTATCCCAAGAACGTTGTCACCTAAGCCAGAACAGGATCAACAGTGGCAACAAACACAATGGCTCCTACCACCCATGGCACCCAGTTGGTCTTACTGGGACCCCTGGGCAGCCTACAGACTCCTACAACCCCAGATACCTCAGGGGTACCAGACTCAGGAGCCCCCCAAGAACTCTCCTAAACAATCTGCCTCATCAGGGGAAGGAGAGGAAATGGATGTCACAGGGGTGGAAAGAACATTGGACTTAATACCAAATGATCATCTTTCTACGAGGAGTAAGGGATGGCTTGAAAGAGCACTTTATTTTGAAATTTGGCACCATATAGACATGCCAAATTTCAAAATAGCCTTTTTTGAAATTAAATGGAAAAAAGATACGCTTTTTTCGATTTTAGAGTGCAGTCTAGACGTAGCCACAGTAAAATCTTTACGAATAATTGTTCCTTCTGGGGTCTTCAGTCAGAAGTCCCCTTTGCCCGTGAGTCGGGGTCATCTGACTCCATCACATTACACCTTCCTCAAATCCGCAGAGGACGTATTGAAAGGTCCAAGATACCAAGGTGGGGAGAAGATGAGGGTTGGGAAACAGATGACCGCACTCCAACGGCAGCCATTAACTGTCTGTACTGCATGAAAACACATGTAAGGCTAGGGATTAAAGATAATTGCAAAGAGACAGTGCCTCCATTTAGCTGGCTCTTTCCTTCTGTAGGAAGGGGGAGAGGGGAGCTGACCTTCCTGTTTCCTTATCTTGCGGCTGAGGGGCAAACCTTCATTTCTTTGACCAAAGAATTTTGAGAAAACTCTATAGTGAGTAGCTGAAATGGGGGGTTGTGAAGAAGTGATAGGCTGAAGGAATCGTCTATGGGAGGTCTCAGAACTCTAATGAATTTTAAAGTAAGTGTCATCAAAGTCTCTCCAAAACTATAAAATTGTTTATTAATGTTCCTTCGTGTCTTAGAAATAAAAGTAAAGATTAGCATATATATCACTAAACTTTATCTGGTGGTGATTTCAAATTATATTGCAAAAGTTTTGCAAAACATTTTAAATACAGAGCAGAATGATTTATCATAAATACTCGTATTAAAAATCATATCCCCCTTATTTGAGTTCTGTGGTAGATTTTAGCAGCTATTTTGTCATTGCTTGTGTCCTTCCCATTTGATTATTATCATGGGCGTTAGGTGTAAGGCCGGATTTTGATCTTGTTTAGATCAGAGTAACCTCACTAATTGAAAGGGAATTATCCCTGATTTACACCAATATGAGAAATTAAGATCAGACCTTTATTGCATATGTGTGTACTTAAGGAAGACTTCGCTGAATGGGCCTGGGCAGTGAAAATTCATTGCTTTTCAGTTGTGTACGTTCAGAATGTGTCACTGTAAAGCTTGGGGGAGATTAAATGAATCTTTGTGGTATACAAATGAAGAATTGAGCAAAGAATGTGAAAAAAAAACTTTAAACATTTTGTAAATTAGAAATTCCATCAACTATTCGATTAGTTGATTAATCGATTTTTTTAACATTTCTAGTCTGTCCAGTCCACTTTAAAACGTCTTAAGGGATGAAGCTTCCACTTCTACTCTTACAGACTCTTCCACAGTTGTATGTCATACAGAACTATTTTGTGCAAATGTGGCTGCTTATTACAGGGTTTTTCTTTCTTTTTAATTTAGGACGTCTGGCCTGGCTGGTATATCTTGTTGGTACTGTTGTAGGAGGAAGATTAACTTACACCAGTACAGATGAACATGATGCCATGGATGGAGAATTATCCTGCCGGTAAGTGTATTGTTAAATCAAACCAAACCAGGGGTTATATGACTTTTTAAACATCTATTGGTATAAGAGAAGAGCCCAAACTCTGCCCAGTTGTTGTATACGACATTGGCATCTGCTACAAACTCAAGGGCTGTACTTAATTTATATGAATTTGAGCTGATTGCAACCCTGCTCCTTCATTTTTCAATCTGGTGGTGTAGTTCTAGATTTCAGCACATAGTGTTTTCATCCTGGTCTGGGTGGCCAGGCAGAAAGTGAATTACAGCAAGAATTTCAAAAGTGATCTCTCTTTCTCGGTACCCTAGTTTTTGAGAGTCCAACTTTGGATGATTGTGGGCTGAGCATTTGCACCTACCATTTGTGATATATGTAGACTTAAAAAGGTAGTTATTATTTATTATGTGCATAGCCTTAAAATGGTAGCTTTGCTAATTGTTGCTTTTATCACTTGTCCATTTCCTGCATTACTTCCTTCATTTTAATTACATGAGTTTGCAAATAGGGAACTGCAACTGCAGATCCTTAGCACCTTTGAAAATTAAGCAATAGACATTTGAAGTTAATACTCAACATTTGAGGCCACTTTTAAAAATATGGGCTTTAACCTGTCTCTTGGGTTTAGAGTTTATTGAAGCACAGACTGGAGGGAGGCTGTTGTGGATGACAGGATGTTCCTGTGGTACATAGGAGAGTCCCACTTGCCCTGGCTTCATACACAGCACACTTGAAAAAGCGACTTACACACTTATAATTAGCCAGCGATGCCTGTATCTACATCCTCATGTCAGGCTTCACTAATCCATCTTGGAGTATGTCTACACTGCAGAGTTTTTTCGAAAAGGCCGTTTTTCTGAAAAAAATGTCACTTACATCCACACTGCAATTGCATTCTTTTGAAAAAAAATCGAAAGAACGGAGGGGTTTTTCTGACATTGGTAAACCTCTTTCTATGAGAGAGAAGCCTTTTTCCGAAAGAGCTCTTTCGGAAAAAGGCATGTGTGGACGGGGAAGAGGGAGTTCTTTTGAAAGAAGAGGAAAGAGGAAAAAAGCACAGGTGCCCCAGTGGCCACTCCATCCATAGTAATCACAGCTTAAATGCGAGATAGCAGCCATTCAGTGTGGACGCTATCTTTCGAAAAAGCAGATCACTTTTTCGATTCGCTTTTGCTGTGTATACACTCTCTTTTGGAAGAAGTTTTTTCGGAAGATCTCTTCCGGAAAAGCTGCTTCCGAAAGAAGTCTGCAGTTAAGACATAGCCTTGGACTCTGCATCATTATTGATGTTCTACTATATTATTAAACGCGAGGTTTATTTTAAAACACATACTTTCTGGCTTCTAATCCAAAAAAATGCACATATCAGAATTAGAAAAAAATCACAGTAATTTTCAGAGCAACCAAATGAGTAGTCAAAAAATTAGTACTTTAAGAATTAAGTATGAACAGGAGAAGAATGAAAATGAGAAGCAAGAGCTTGTTACACTTTAGAAATAAGGACCCAGATTTTTAATTAGGGTAAATCAAAGTAGCTCTTTTGAAATCAATACAGATATGCATAAATATATCAGCTAAGGATCTAGCCCAAAGACACAATTTTTATGCAGACCTCCTTAAGTAGTAAAGAATGGGGTAAGAGTGATACAAAAAATACCACATTCCACATAAACAAGATTTGTTTTCTGAATAGAATGTTTTTCATCATTTTCCACTAAACACAGTTTTTTACCCTTAAAGTAGTTTTACTTTGCATTTGCATTTTGAGTCCTGATGCTCTTTAGCTGTAGTAACTAATGCTTTCGTTATATTGATGCTGTACGAAGAAAAAGAGTATTTTGCAAGTTGACAGAAGTATAAAAATGTATTTCAAGTGACAAAGCCTAGTTTAGCAATAAGCATGGTGCTGATGTGCAGCTGTGAGCAGTGGTCATTTCAGTAGTTTATAAAAGAAGGAAATGTAAGGAAGAAAAGTAGCAAACAGTAGTTTAGGCAAATAAATAATTGCTGATAGACCCATAAAAATTAGCTATCAGAATATAATTTATGTCTTTGAATAGTCCGCCTGAGAATGTTTGTTTTCTCTTGGCATTAAGAGTTTTTCAGCTGATATCCTTGATGGATGCCCAGTTACCACGCTCTAGTAATGAAAAAGTAGAACTCGCAATTCTCTGGTTTTTGGATCAATTCCGTAAAACATATGTGGGGGACCAGCTCCAGCGTACTTCAAAGGTTAGTCTTTGCAGCAAACAAGACGTGTATAATTAAAATGATGGAATGGGTTACTTCTGTATGTATAAAAATACATGCCAGAGTGAAAACTGAAGACATTATCAGTTTTTAATTAATTTTACAAATTTTTTTGATTGTCTGAGAAGATTTACCACTGTGTATATGTAAAGGTTTGGCATGCAGACAGTTAATATTTTTAAAAGTTGTATTCATTTAACAGTTTTAGGTTACTTTGCATTTCAATTTTTTATTTCAAACATTTAACTGGGTTCTGCTATATTGTGTTATATTTCACAGCTGGGTACACAAGATTTATTCTTTTAATAGTTCTTTTCTTTTGACAGTTATTCATTTATGCAGTTTCCACTGTATTTCTCACATTACTTGGCTTTTCTGCATTTTAAATAGGGAAAAGGGAAAAGTAAGATGTATTCTTGGAAGAAGCAGCAGTTAATTCACCTTAACTGTAGGGGACAGTCATAATATAGATGTTATAAAGAGAGCATCAGTAAGACAAGATCAATTGATCTTGAGAAAGATTGAAAGAATTTTGTTTGAGCCCCAAGCGAATCTTTAGCAAGACTTTTGACAGTGACTAAGATTTTGGTTTTACTTATGTAGTATTGCAATCATGCTTTTCTGGTGAATGGTCCCAAACCACAGAATTCTTTTATCCCCTTTTAGTTTGAATCATAGTTTAGGGTTATTGAATAGCTCCTTACTTTGATATTAAAGATTAAAGTTTTATACTATGCTGAATTGCTTTTTCATAGAAACTTCGGTGTTGCTTCAGTTGCCAAACCTATTTCGTGTTTTTTCCAATATGATGCATGGTTTTATAATATTACGGTAACAGATTCTGCTCCTGCTTGAATCGGACAACACGCCTAAGCTATGTCTACACTACCAGATTATGTCCAAGTAAGTTATTTTGAAATAATAACTCTCGAAATAACTATTTTGAAATAAGCTTATTCCTCTTCACAAGCAGGAGTTATTATTTTGAAATAACAAGCCCGTTATTTTGAAATAACAGGCGTGTTAGGGTGAACAGTCGCCTTGTTGTTTCGAAGTAAGGGGAGTTATTTCGAAATAACTCTCCAGTGTAGGCATGCCCCTAGTGACTGAAATTCAGTGGAAGCAAAATTATGTCGTCATCATTCTGATCAATAATATCTGATTTCTGTCGGGTAAGTGTATTGCTTTCCTAATTCTCCTTATTGTGTGTGGATTCTTGCTGTCTGGATGGGTGCTGAATGAAAGTGAATTGTTAATACACGATGACCTATTACTATGCTGGTATAAGGCTAATGCTAAAGTACAATTAGGGGAAGAATTTGGATCTGGGTGAAATGATGTCCTAAAAATAAGTATTAACATTCAGATGCCTGAAGTTTCCCCGGCCAAAGAAGGATGTAAAGCTTGAGTTCTTGCACATTAAACCATAACATAATGCACAGGAGTCTTATGGCGAATTGTGTATTTTACTAGTTGAAAAGTCTTAAGATTGCTGCCACAACTGCCATTTATATGGAAGTTTAAATAGCTAATAGCTAAAATATTACTAAATACCATAAATGTTTTTAATTCAATGTATTGTAGATCCCTGGTAAGGAAAATAATACAACTAGTTTTATTTAAAGAGTTAAGGGGAAATGATGTAAGAATGTCAGGATTTCTGTTTTCCCTAGATAGATGTGCATGGTTCAAAGCAGTAGTCCATCAAGCCAAGGACCCTGCCTTTGGGTAGTGGCCATTATCTCATTTGTGACCAAACTATCATGGTGGTTTGGGAAGGATTTCTTCTAGAACTACTAATGGTGAAGAAAATTACCAAGGTCAGTTTTAAAAGTCTATTTACTGTATTAGGAATGGAACATCTAATTTGATTGCTACTTAATGTCCATCATATGCCCATTTTTATATCTTCCACCAATATAATTTTAATTTGAAGGCATATTGTACTTCATTTTTTTTCTCCCACTCAGGGCCGAATTCTAGTCCTATTGGCCTCACCACTTTAATCCCTTGAGGCCCTATCACTCCTCTTCTGCATTAAAACCTGATAGAGGAAAAGATTTGCCCCAGAATGTTCCATTATGAGGACTGTACCCAAGTTCACAAAGTTAGAGTTGCCAGATGGTTTCAACAAAAATACTGGACACACTTGACATTACATCACAATCTACATTACATCTTATTTAGAAAATACCAGACATTTATATTTTCTCATTTATATTTTCTCAATTTGTTTCCCGAACAGAAAGCTCAAATACTGGACTGTCCGGTTCAAAACCGGACACCTGGCAACCAACCCTACACAAAGTCAGAGCAGACCTATGCATGGTGTGTCCATTCTGCATGTTGGTCCAACCCCTAATTTTTCTGTTGTCGACAGAAGTTGCATATCAGTTCTTGCAGTTAGCCCCTTGTGTGTGTAATCCTGCGTGTAGAGCTCCACTGAAGTTGGTGTTTTTTAAAAAACTGATCCCAAACTATATTTGATATTGTATATGTATGAGAAAAACAGAAAGCAGAACTTATGCTATCCTCCCATTGTTTTTTCCTGCTGTAGCGGCATTTGTAGCAGCAGATGGCATTCTATCCTCGCAGTTGTAAATCCTGCGGTACTGCATACTGCTGGCAGGTATCTAGGAATATGAAATAAAAGGATTCACACTTGGAAGCAGAAAAATAGATTTATATCAATTGGCTAAGTTAATATCCATTTATATAAACATTCAAGATTGTTGTACAGAGTTTTGTTTACAGAACAGATAATGGATATTCTGTGTATTTCAGCCATATTTAGATATAGTTTGAAATAGTTTTATATGAACATTGTTAAATTTGATCTTATGTTTATACTCAGAAACAAGCAGTGATTAGAGAAAATTGCGTAATCTGATTTAATTGCAAGATTTGTTCCTACAGTTAGTGTAATTTGGCAAAATTTCTTTAGGCTTATTGGTATAAATTTGGAGCTATATTTTAAAAAAATATCCAAAGCCTGGTATAGCAATCAAGAATTAACATCAGATATCAAATACATAGATTGTAGGACGGTATATGGCAACAAAAATAATTCAGCAAATTCATTGCCTATGATCTCTTGTTCATTAAACAATCATCCAGTTTTTTTTTTTAAATAAACAGAAAAAGCCTTCAAGGCTGCTCCCATGGTGTCACTACTTATTTGTGGTACCATTGAAGATATGCTACTTTATCCTAGTATATTACTCTTACATTGACAATAAAGTCTTTCCGAGTTGTACACATTAACATATGTAATGTGTTTATATGTACTGATGGGTACATATTCTATGTGCAGAACTACATATTCTATGTGCAGCACTACTTATTGTATTGTTCAAAAACTGTAGTATGTGGACTAAGGAGACTAACTCCATTCTAAGGGTGATCAGTTCGTGGCATATTGCTGACACGGGCACTGTTAGTGTCGCAGGAAAGAGGTGTGGCTGAAACTGCCCTGGGCTGTGCTGGTCTGGGGCTGTGTTTTCAACTCTTTGGCCAACCGAAAGCCATTCTAATGATGGTGCTTGGGGTGTGCCCCAAACTGAATAGCATTTGAATCAAAACAGTGAAAGGTGAACTTAAAACCATGTTTGTGCCACCACCATCTATTAGCAGATCAGTCTCACACGAGGCTCTGGCCCATTATTACAGTAGCTAAAGTCTTATTTACTACAGAACATCTTGTGCTTTATTTTTTGGCTCTTTCATTAAATGAGGTTGATGTCAATATTCTTAACTTGTGGCTAATATGTACATTTATTATAGACTGAGTTGCTGTGCATCTAGTATATGAAGTTAAAAACATACACGTGCACATACATACTCAGATCAAAATCTGTTCCACATACTGGGCATACTGTGTATTTTTTTAAAACAAAAGACTCCTTTTAACTGACAGCCCCTTTGTAATTTCTGTGGTTTTGTGTTTTGAGTATGGTAGTAAGTGTGTGCTAGATTGGAAGGTGTAGTTCTTGTGGTTTTACAAATATACTTTATCATCTAATATGCATTTTAAAAAAGGAAATTAAGTTCAAAATGTGCTAATGGAATTCAGAATCATGTTGTTTAGTGGCCTCTGTCTTCAGTTTTCTTTCCTATTCCCATTCTGCCTTCCCCCCACATCCTCATGGATTAAGAATTATGTCTACCTTATTTATGAACTTGTCATCTTTCCTTTGTACAGCATGTGATGCTATTTAATAGCATTTAACATTGGTCTATATTTTTAGGATTGGCTCATTCTACAGCAATTTCCAAAACACTTAGAGGCAGAATTGAGTCTGTTTACACCTTAGGGTGAGGACAGCCTTGTAGAAGCAGCTTTAGTGCTTTGATTTGGGTGTGGCACTTAACAGAGTTTATAACAGATTAGCCCTGCTAGGATCAGCAGTGATCGTCTTGAGGACTAGTGCGATCGGCTGCGGAGTGTCTTGGTTAAAATGTACAGATTCCCACATCTTGGCCCTGTGGCCCTGAAACCTGTTCCATTAATCTGGCTGCATATGATCTGCAGTGTATGAACTCCACAAATTTTGGGAGGAGACCAGAACTGGATCCAGTAGCTCCAATGAGCTTGTCTACCTCTTTACCTATTTGTGCATATGGTCTAAGAGGGTGAGTTTTAGCTCTTAATCCAAATAGTCAGGTTTAGCAAGTATGTATCTGACAGCTTTAAAAGTATTTGTAAAGAAAAACATTTTCAGTTCCACATTCAAGTGTGAACCATTTTAAAATAAAAGTTTCAAATTTGAAACCTAATGGATCAGATTCGTGGCTTAGTCTGAGAACGTAACAAGGGTTGATTGTCTTTCCAAGGCTCTGTCTTAACCCCAGTATAGGTTAGAGTAGTTGAGGACTTTTCTAATCTACGCTAAATGGCAGTGGTTTCCAAGGGACCACATGCTAGCTTAGGAATAATGGGGTGCAATGTGTTCTGACCTGCCATGTTTCTTCCTGCCCTTAAAATGTAGGGGTGCAATTGTAGAGAATTCTAGAGAAAGAGCAAGCTCTCGTGCCCAGCTGGGGTGATACAGTCAGTTTTACTCTGCTTGTACCAGCAGAGCCATCCAGTATTCTCATCTGGGTGGTAGAAGGGCAAGTGGGAGAAATTACTATATTTTAGTTATCCACAGTAGATGTTATTCCTAGGTTGGAGCATGATTGTGAAGTGTTTTAACTAATTAATTATTATGGTGAAGGGAAAGGATCTCTTGTTGTATATTATGTATAATACCTTAACATTCCACCTATTTATCTATCGAATCAATATAAAGAAGGTCAAGTTATTAAATAATATTTGGGACCACATACACGTTACAATGTTTCTTCCAATCTTTTAACTTGTAAATATAAAATATCAGTTTTTGAGGAATAGAGCTGCATCATATAAAGAATAATTAGATTTAATATTAGACATCAATGTACTTGTAAGGGAAGTAAGGAACAAAATATGTTGATTTTTAGAATAATTTTCAGCCTCGGGAAATGTAATTTGCAATTGCTCAAAGTACATTTCAAGAGTATTCTAACATCATTCATACACTTTTTGACTTTAGGGCTAGGTTCATTCTCTAATGCAGAACATTACATTGCACATGTGTTGATATCCCTTCACTACATTCATTCATTTATTTGATTGTCTTCTCTGCAGGCATGGTAACATTAGAGCTAGTATGAACAATAAATATATGTACAGAATTTGGCTACTTTGTCTCTAATCCTGTAAGGCCTTACACATGGTAAGATCCATGTGCAGAGCCCCATGGACTTCACTGGGGAGCTGTGTGGGTGCAGGCATTGGCCTGTTCAAGCTGCGTAACAGGATCGGGGCATTAGTGTCTTGTGATTAATGATATCTTAACACTTTTGAGTGATGACCCTTTTTCTGAGCTGTAAAAAAATATATTCACTGTTTTATTTCATTACAAGAAAGTAAAGGATTGCTGTGCTGACAGGTGGTGGAAATTAGCAGGCAGTTTTGAAATTGTGCTGTGCACTAGAAATTAGATCTCATTTTAAATTCAGCTTTTCCCAACTAGTAAATGAGGTTAATGCCATACATATTCAGCTGATATGGATGAAGAACTTGATATAAAGTAGATCAACATAGCTACAGGGCTAGTTTAATTTATAGGTAAAGAGGCAGTGATAAATGGAAGTAATGTAGTAGTGGTCACTAAACTCCTCAGCCATCAGGGATTCAATAGTGTTAGTTGCTCATTAAAGGTATTGTCGGGGTGCATCAAATAGAAGTTTGAAAAGGAATAGCCAACTAACCCCTAATTATCAAAATACAGAAAATACTAATTATGCCTTAATTAGCTTTTCTTTTAATGTACTGAAATTGTTACTTTTTGTGTAGCACAAATGGATAGTTATAACAACAATAAATAGGTTGTTTTAATAACTTTCTCTTACCTCTGGGAAAACAGCACTCCAATTTTTAATATGCAATAATGCTTCTCTGTAGCCTGTAGGAGATGAAAATTATTAAGTAGCTTTATTTTTTGAAGATTTTACAGCAGCTTTGGGAAGAATTATTTCACTATGCATCAATTATTTTTAATTGAAGTGAATATTTTTCAGATTGCATGAAATGCCTCTAATTTGAGTTTAACATCTAGAGTTTGTTAAGGAAGCATTGTAATGAGAACTGGGTGCAACTTCCCTCCATAATATATTCGAGTAGGGGTCTGGAATTATTTCAGTTTCAAAAGATAGAAAGAGGAGGCAACAATTTCTTTTAATGTAGATAAAACTGAAATAAGCCATGACATCCTTATAATTTACAAATACTCTGGTTATTTAAAAATTTGTATTGGAGAATAGGGTATTGTCATGCACATATTGTTAGTTAATAATCATGGGGAATGAAGTTATGTATAAAATAGAGGTGTTTGTTTAATCTGGAGTAATGTTCAGTAATATGTGGAAGAAGTTACATAAAGACCATGATAATTTACATCATAGAGACAGATCTTCACTTTAGTGTTTTTCACAGCATGGCTACTAGACTATACTCCACAGCAACAGTTGCTAGTCTTAAAGTGCTTGATCCAAAGCTCATGAAGTCAGTGGAAGGTCTTGCACCTTGAGAGAGAGAGAGAGAGAGAGAGAGAGAGATCTGGCGCAGCTGCCCAAGCCTATCACTCTTTATAGGCAGAGCCCAGGTCTCTGCTACTCTACTTATCATATTATGTGTGTTGTGTTTAGGTAGATAATACCAGAAATAACAGTATTCTCCTAACATCTGAAGCAGCTAAGGGAAGCTTACTTTCTGTTTTGACAGGTAGGAAAGAATGAATAGGTCAGGGGGCCTGGAATAAGTGCCAGAATTGTGAGTCATAGAGTTATTTTGCTCCCCTTTCCTCAAAGACTCTTAGCCCTAAACATGAGCAAAATACTGTTAATATAACCATCCAAGAAGTAACTGGTTTCGAGCCTTCAGAGTAAAAATTTTAAAGGTGGCACAGAATGTTAAGTTCGCTCACTGTTTAGTGTGATTGACATGCCTTTCTAGCTGGTGAAAACTGTTACACACAAAGTTGAATTGAGCATACCTGCAGCCTTTTTTTGATTGATGGGGCAATTGAAACCTGTTAATTTGTCTCTGCCTTTGAAGGGAAATCTTACTTGCAAAAAATATAAAAAGTGGGATAAGAAAATTCAAGGCTTCTACAAAAAACCCTGATTCTTTCTCCTTCAGAGATACCCTTTTTGTTTCCTAGTCGTTAAGTTAGTGTCTGGTCATTGGTGTTTACATTGTCTCTCCAGGGCACACCGTATAAGTTGGCTCCATCCAGTTCTTGATAGAGCAAGTGATTCCAGCTCAAGGAAGTATTTATGATTCTGACCTGGCCTATACTTAAAAGTTAGGCTGACATAACTGTAGGCCTTGGGAATGTGAAAAATTAACACCCATGAGCACTGTGGCTGCACTGATCTAACTCCCTGGTATTAGGGATATGGGTGACAGGAGAGGGATCACATAAGGATTACCTGTTGTGTTTCCTCCCTCTGGGGCATCTGGCATTGGCCACTGTTGGCAGACAGAATACTGGGCTAGATGGGCCGTTAGTCTGACCCAGTATGGCCGTTCTTATGAGGCTAGGTCAACAGAAACATTCTTCTGTTGACCTAGTTACTACTTCTTGGAGAGGTGGATTACCTACATCAGTGCCTCTCAACCTTTCCAGACTACTGTACTCCTTTCAGGACTCTTATTTGTCTTGCATATACACCTGTGTCACCTAACTTAAAAACTGCACATCGGGCATAAAAATACAAAAGTGTCACAGCACACTATTACTGACAAATTGCTCACTTTCTTATTTTTACTATATAATTACAAAATACGTAAAATGAAATATAAATATTGTGCTTATATTTCAATATAATACTTGGGTCCATTTTTCATTTGAGCCTTGCCTGAAGCCCAAGCCCCTGGTGATGAGGCTGAAACAGGTCACTTAGTTTCACAGGATCCCTGTGGTGTGGAACTGTGGTCAGTTATCCTGCTTGCCACCCCCTAATGCTGGCCCTGCACTTGCGACCCCTGTAAACTTGTACTATGGCCCCCAGGTTGAGACACTAATCTAGATGAAGTGAGTACCTCCAGGGATACATGTACTCCTGTTTGAGAACCACTGACCTCCATTGTTATAGTACCACCGCACCACAATTGTGTCTCTCTAGTGCACTGCTCAGTGCTATAGCGTTGACGTGGTTTCTAAGAGTCTTGCCTTAATTCCTCCCTGGGAGCAGGGAAGTAACTTTGTCACACCAAGTAGGTAACCTACTCTAGACAGCCAGCGCTTCAGAATATATTACACACTGTGGTTACAAATCAGTTTATATAAAACTGTGTGTCTCATATTTGTGCTATTTCTTTGTAAGCTGACATGGCACAACATGCTGTTGTGTCCTTGTTAGTAAATGATTTATCTTTCTAAATCCCCCTTTAGCAAGAACTGAGATCCAACAAAGGGTATGTCTATATTGCAGTCAAGAGGTGTGATTACAGTTCAGGTAGGCTAGCTTTAATCGAGCTTGGCTGTCTAAAAACAGCAGTGAAGACACAGTGGCATGGGTGATACAAGCCCTTTAGGAGCCCTGAGTACATACATGCATTCTAGCTTACACTGGGGTTGGCATCACCATGTCTTTATCACTGATCTTAGCAGCAGTTGCTAGATTAAAGATAGAACAAGTTTGCCTTTCTGAACTGTAATCAAAGCTACAGATTAAACACTTTATGCAATTTATGAGACTTTGTGACATGTTTTGTTATGGTCCACACTGCACTTTATGTAAGGGGGCTAGTACTTGTTTAGCAGAAACTTTAGCAGCCTTTTATTTACACTTATACATTACATTCTTCACTGAAATAATAGCTGTCCATTTTTTACCATTTTAATGTTATTGAACCTTTTATGCAAAATGTTACATTTTTTGTGAACTTCCATAAGGTTTTTCAGTATCCACACAGATCATAACCAAATATTTGATTAGTAATTCTATTTCATTCGGTGTAGGAAGTCTGTGGTAGCAGATGTAGGATAAAACCTACTTTGGCAGCATGACATTCAGCTTCCTTAACTACAAGAATATTCTTTTTCTTGATACAGTTTCCTGTCTCATCTCTACACATCTTCCAACTTCTTCAGGAAATCAGGAAAGATCCTACAGACAAACAGCTGCATTCACTACACAAATGGGATTCATTCCCTCATGACTAGCCAGTCTATGTACGGCGATGGCAGGTGTTCTCTGGGGGCGAAAACATGACACTTATGTAATTAAGCACTACACCAAAGTGCCTGAGTTACAAGGGTATTAAAATTGAGGTTGAATGGGCAACCTTAATTCTGGTATTTCCTACCTTTTGAATATTTTACATTGCAGCCTTAACATATTCTTTATATATATATATTAGACACAGGGCCGGCTTTAGGAAGTGTGGGACCCAATTCAAACAATTTCGATGGGGCCCCGCAGCAATTTTGGTTGAGCAAAAAAAAAAGACACACAAAAAATCCCCAGCTACCTCCCCCTGCAAAGCCCAGGAGGTAGCTAACACCCTCTCCCGCGGTGCAGGGAAACCCTGCGCTCAGTTCACATCTCCTGCGGCACAGGTAGCCACTGCACTCTTCCTCCGGGGCCGATGCCCCCTCCCACAGCGCGCCCGGCACAATTCCGGGTTCAGGGCGCGGGGCCCGATTCGGGGGAATTGGCCGAATCGGCCTAAGGCCAGCCCTGATTAGACATTCATTTATCGCTACCTTACAATGTGATTATGAACATTTAGTCTATTCACCACTGCTACTACCTGCATGAACATATGTACGGTTAGTATTTATTCCTATATTTGTAATCAAGACATTGGTTTCCATAAAGGTCTGTTGTATTAGAGAGAATACTTTTTTAATAAAATATCAAGCAATCTTAAAAATAAATAATTATCCTAGTTCAGTTCTGCAACTGGCTCTAACTCAGCTTTATTTTGTAGCTGCTAATAAAAGCACATTATCATGTTCAGGCATTGCAATTATCATTGAAATGTGTATGTCCATTAACCACAACATTAGGCTGAGGATATAATTACTGTCTAGAGCCAATATCTTTGTGAAGCTACATCTACGATGCTATTAAGCTATAAGCAATATTTGTAAACTAATATTTAAACGATTCAGAATTGATACCATCACTTGCAGACTTTAAAAGTAATACTGCATCCATTCAAAAGATTGACTCCTTAAGTGCTTGGCAAATATATTATCAGGTTATTTGGATATGATTATAATTTGTGATTTGAGAGAGATTAGTATTTTTAATAGCAATTACCCAGAACAAATTAATCTTGTGTGGTGAAGAGGAGGTGTTGTGTATAAAGCCAAGTGCTGATAAATCAGTGGCACAGTATGTCAGAAATAGCTATGAGCATGCTCTGTTATAATAAGGATTGTATTGCAGGGCATTTAGTACAGAGATTCAACCATTTGAAAGGAATAAGGAAGAGGACTCTCCCCAAATCATATTCTAAATGTATAGTTGGAATGACAGTTAAGCGTATGTTCTTATATCACCCTCTTGGGAGGTATTCTGCTCCTATAATCAAGGGAAGATTTCTCATATCTTACGGTTCTCATTTTACATAAATCCAGATATTACAACTTCTGAACTAGATCAAATGGTTAATGCACAGTGTAGTATATATGGTGTCAAATCGATGCACAAGTGAAAAATGCGCTCTTTGGCTTTTGCTTCTTAGGTGTTTTGTGGGTTTTTTAAAACAAAATACATATTTAGATCAGTCTTTAACTCCTGAGTACATTTTGCAATGGGATGGCAAACATTCAAGTTCACATTAAGAACTTGAACATTGAACAAAATGCATGCATTAATATTTTCTGTTTCACCAGCAAGTGAATAGCATTCATTAATTCATTTATTCATTTCAGGAATTGAAAACGTCAAGCAAAGCCTCTGTTAGGAACTACATGTTGTACTGGGTTCTTCTTGCAGTGCTCTTCATTGTATTTTGAGTATAAGTCTACTGGAAACGCTTAGAGTAATCAGGGGCAGCTTCCTTACTAATTCTTCCTAAAGGCCAAATAGTCTTCCTTTCCCTAATTTATTAACTATTTAAAACTTTTTCATGTTGGACTTACATATTTGCTGTACTGTAACATATTTGTTTGTTGGCAATCTATATTGGGGTGGGATCAGGAATGTTCTGTATGCTGTCAGGATTCTTAAAACAAAGCACTTTTAATAGAGCAGATTGACATTTTTCATCTGAATGATTTTCTGGTGAAAAATGTCCTTTTTGCAAAATCCAAAATGTTCTATAAGAAGATTTCAGCTTTGCCAAAAAAATGTGATTTTCCATTGGGAAAACTGAGATGATTCCTTTCCCCTTCCCCCATAACTCCTCCCGCACCCCTCCCCTGCCTGGAAGGCTCTTAAAGCACAAATGATAAGAGCTTTCTAGGAGGGCTGCCAAGGCCTCTTCCCCAGTTCTGTTACATGGAGAAGCAAAAACCCAGCTTCATAGACTGCTTCACTTCACCCTCCCCGCATACTAGGGCCGGCTACACAGAGACTCCAGGCACTCAGCCGCTTCCCCTTCTCTCCTCTCCCTCCCCCAACCGCTCCAAACTCTGAAGCTGAAAAAGCTGAGCATCCTAACTCTTCCTCCTATCGGGAAGCTGTGTGTCTGGGTTCTCTGCCTTTTGGGCTCCCAGAGCCAATGGGGAGACTGGGGAGGTTAAATAACTGGGCTCTCTGGCTTTTTGTCTGAGGAGAAGGCTGAATGGCCAGGCTCTCTATCTCCTTGGCCCCTTAGATGGGGGAAAGCAGAAAGGTTGCCTCTTGCCAGGCTGCCAGAGAGGCTGAAAGGCTGTTGCCAATTTCACTTTCTGGCTTTGTGAAATTGACAAAAGCCTTCCCAGCAAAAGTTGCAGTGGGGAAGATAAAACATGCTGTTTGGGTTCTTCCAAAATGGAATTCTTGAAATCTCTTCCTCTTAAACATTGTGTGTTCTTGTTGATTCATCCCTGATCAGGATGAAGAAAAGGCATATTGTCTACCTGTGTAGTTCAGAGACAAAGGTAAAATATACAAAATAATATTTGTAATGCAATGCAAGTTGATCCTCTCTAGACTGGCACTCTGTGGTCCAGCAACATCCATGGCCCGGCATGATTTTAGTTAGGTGGGTGTCCATTTATCATGGGTGTGGCCAAGTTTCCTGTGATCCTGTAAAGTTTGTTTACAGCCACCAGTCCTGGGTCTCAGTGTTCTGTGCTGTTGTTTAGCTCTAATTTACCTCTAAATGTCTTCTTAGGAGCCCAGTAAGCAGTGGAAGCATGGGTAACGCTGCAAGACAATATTGACCTCCAGTGGTTCGGTAAATTCTCTCGTTCAGCACTGGACAGGTCCCGAGGGTGCTGAACTACAGAGTTTCAACCTGTACATCTGTCAAATAAAAAGAAGCTTGCAGGACATTCGATGGCTCTTGGGAGTAGTGGTGGATTATACTTCCTTCACTTTTAGGTTGCCTGAGCAAATCCTGCACAGGTCAATAATGACAGAAAGCATTTTAATCAAACAACTATTTAGCAAAATTAGCACTGTCTACAGAGAACCAAAGGATTTAATGGGCATGAAGAGTGACCACCTTTCTGACCTCTAGAGATGGTCCCTTCAGAACAAGGAGGTTCAGGTCCCCCTATGGGCAACATCGGGAAGGCTGGACATCTGCTGCTTATTTTATACCTATGCTGTGGACACATGCATAAGCTCTACTTCATATGCACTACATTCATTTAATTGTAAAGGTATCATTTTTGTTAGGAAATAAATTTCCCTAGGCCACATTCTTTGAAGATAACATTACATATGGACAGACATTTCAGAGGGCGTAGCCATGGACTTTAGATGGATAGCCTGAATAACGTAGTCAAAATGTTAAAACTCTGTGGCTTTACGGTCAGCTTTAAGGTCTGTATTAAATATCACACATGAATTGTTATTCTCCAACTTAATCTCTGCCAGTCCAGTCTTTAGTATTTTTCATCTCTTTTGTCAGGCATAAATTCGAATAAGATGAATTCCCAGTGCATGCCATTTCCCGCTCCCCATCACTCCCACTCACATATAATCACACCTTAGGTATTACTGTAAAATGTGTTCCCATGTCCTTCCATTTCTGTCCTTATTTGCTCATGGTTTTAATTTGCAATTCAAGAGTTATCTACAAGAATTTGTGGTGAAAATCAAACACTATCTGCATCCTTTAGAAGATATGAGGAGAGACCGTGGAGATGATGACATGCAGTGAAGTTGCTAAGAACTATTTCCTGCAAAGCAACACCAGCCAAATTAATGATATAGCATTATCACAGATGGTTTGAGAGATAAATGAAGTTTGATCTACCTCTTCAGTCTTCCTTTTCCCTTGCTTTGGAAACTTACTGAAGTTGTCAGAATGTGAACTCTTATCTCTCCCCTTATTAATACATGGCTCAACCAAGCATTTCAGCAATTCCCACACAAATGGAGATACGCAAGGACTTCTCGCAAGAGCATGTGTGCTATAGTAGTGTTCAGTACTCAGAGAACAGATATTGCTGTGATTCTATCTCCATAGGTCTTGTCTTGCTGGCTAAAAGGGCATTTTCATTCATGTTAGCTCAATCGAGTTAGCTTAACATGCCTGAAAAGCCCCATTACAATGTGGGTTAACAGGTTTGAAGCCATCGTAGTTGGCCATGTTGTAGCTTCGGTTTTTCCCTAGGCAACAACATGCTGACTTAACGATTTCAAACATTGTAAATCAGCACCATAACAGGGATTTTTATTCATGTTAACTTATCTCATCTGAACTAACACTCTTGAAGAAACACACTTTTGCCCATCAAGACTTGTCCCAAGTCAATACTCTTGAGCCATGAATGTTACCTCTGATTCATAATAGGAATATGTTATTAGTGTCCTAGACATATCTGTCTGTGCATGTGTCCCTTTTTTGGTTAAGAATAGATGAGAAATTCCTCCTGATACTCTAGAAAGAAAAGGAGCAAGCAGTTACATCATGGGGCTTAATAGAGATGTATCCTTTGCATACATGCATTATGGAGATTGCATAGTTTCTGTACAAACAAACTGCCTTAGCTAATTGAAACAAATATGCCCTCCTTATAACAGATGTTGAAAGGGCACATGACCTAGAAGTGTGGAGACACATAACACATTTTAGAGACATGCTTAGATTTCTATTTCTTTTTTTTTCTTCTGTCCCATCAAAGTGTACTGAGTGTAAGTGATTTCACCCACAGGTCTAGGGATAAACAAATTCTCTCATTTTTTTCACACAAAATAGTTTCTCATGTAGCAGGTCAGGCCTTATTCTGTTCCCATTTGAGTCAAAACTGCCATTCACTTTAAAGAGAACGGGGCAGCCCCCTGTTACTGGAATGCAGTGGAAACTACTGTCTTTATATTTTAAAGAACCAAGTTGCTGGTTGCAGGTTTTCCAAAGTAAATAGCTTCTCTGTTATAGGCCTAAAAAACTCACATCAGAACTGTCATATCATCTGGACTTCCAAAGCTTCGTGAAAGCTGACATGCTGAATTCCAAACTCAGACACACCCACAATATGCATATAAATGCTGACCCATCCATAAGTAGTCCTTGGCACTAGTCGTTTCTAAAGCCCACACATTTTAAAGAAGATTTGTAGTTCCTAGATCATGTTAGAATTATGAGGAACCAAAATAAATTTTAAAGAAGATTTACAGTGAGATTACCTAATTTTTAATGCTCATATTTTCCAAATGTTTTGTCAAATTTACCTTAAATTTGTGTGCATATGTCCATTTCTTTGTATATGTGTATGCATATATTAATATTTATTTTGTTTTAGAGGAATACTTTGCTTTATCCGTAAAATTATAGTAAACTGTTATTGAAAATCCACGTATTATACTAATGGGCAGTGAAAGTCTCTAATTGCTTCGATGGACTTTGACTCTCGTGCTACTTCTCTCTGCTAACAGTGCACGTTCAGTCCATTATATGCAAGATCCACTATGCTAATCCCTTTGGAATGCAACATTTCATACCTGTCAGATAAGTGATAAATGCTGTATTCCAAGGCGATTATGGCATCCACATATTCTCCTGCATAGAAAAGAAGTTGCCTATTTTTCTGCCTATTTCCCATTCGAAGTATAGATAGAGGCTTAGTGTACATGAGAAAATTGTTCTGACCTAACTACAATGGTTTTGAAAATGGTTTAATTAAATTAGTACAACCCCCTTGTGTGGACATGGTTTCGGTTTGAATGCCTTATATCAATTTACCTCAGTATGGAGTGAGGGCCATCCCTTTGCAGATATGTGGTAAGAAGAGATACTTTGCTCAAGCTCCTGGAATGCGGAGGACACACTCTTTGCTAAGTAGACCCTAGACAATTATAGTAAAACTTCATTTATGGTAAATTTTCTAAAATCTGAGCTGCAGTACAAATTCTCTTAAAAATAAGAAGGTTCCGCTGCATGTGTGTTAAAATCCCATTTTCTGTGGTAGAATTTTTTTTTAAATGTCCTTTGTTGGATAGGAGCTATAGTCATTGTGTGCTGAACTGCTGGAGAGTCAGCAGAGGGAATGCAAGTTAATGAATAGTGTCATGGATGCTTTTTGTGGATAAACAAAGTAAATAAGCAAATATCATGTTAATTTTCATTTCAATTTCAAAAGTTCTCAACAGTGGCTCTTTTATGAAGGTATCCTTCACAAATGTTTTCTATTGAATGCTACTAATTTTAAATCAATACAGTTATTTTAAAGTAATTATTGACCTTGTTAACTTTGGTCCTCCCACATATGTAACACACCCATCATTGCCTTCATGCATCTGATGAAGCAGGTCCCAATGCATGAAAGCTTATACCCAAATACATTTGTGAGTCTTTAAAGTGCCACAGGACTCCTCAGAGATATTTTAAAGAACAGAATAGAAATAAGCCCCTGTAGCTAAGGAAGTTGTATTTCAACCAGAGGACTCAGTCATAGTTCTTTTATGAGCCTTGAATAGTTTAATTGCCCTTGGAGGAGAGTGAATGGTAACCTATGCTTTCTCGATTCTCCCTTGCTCCAAGGAGAAGTATCTTGGACCAGGGCTATATTCATCTACTTGCAAGGGAGGGAAAATGTGGCAGCCTTGTAAGGTTGCTCCCTTCCCCACAAGGGAACTCTCAGTATTGCGAGAAGGGAGGTATATTAAGCTTCCTTACAAATCAGCCAACTATTTGGCCCAAAATGGGGGCAGAGCTGATGGAAAACATATTTCATTTTAAAGCACATACATCTCTTAAGAGCTTTGGCATATTTTAAGAGAGTTGCGTACCCAAAACCTTTAAATTATTTGCATATGTTTATTAAAAGCAACATACCTATATGGTAACTAAATTTTTATTGGCTCATATCATCAAAGTGCAGATGATCTAAAATAGTACATTGTTAGAATGGTAATATGCTGCTTGGGAAAAAAAAATACCATGTGATTTTAGTTTTTTATTCTGACAATACTCAAAAGGATTTGTTATATCTTACAGACCTTTCTGCAAACTACTAATGGGATGAACACAATATATCACTTTTATAATAGTGAGCTATTAAAGGCAAACATAAAGCAGTCTGAAGCCCATAAGTGCTGCCAACAGCTCCTGCTTTAATGAATTCCCTTTTAGATGTCCATTAAATGCTCATGGCAAATGTACTCATAATGGAAATGGCAAATCTAAATGGGTAGATATGAATAATCCATGGAGTTTAAATTCTGTTTATGATCATCTTCACATTTAGTTTTCAAGACAACGCAGTTTAGTTTTCATTACAGTTTGGAATAAAGAGGACAGGGAGTAATTGATTGCTTCAAGCAGATTAAAATCAATGGCTTTCTTTTCAAAGAACCAGTTCAATGCAGTAATTCCAACTTTAAACATTGATTTAGGGAACTCAACACAAAATGTTTTGTGCTGTGTGAACTTTTATGTAGAAAGACATATTAATTTTATATCTATATATGTATATAGAAATATATAGAGGCTGTTAGTGTGTGCATGAGTTAATAATGATCTGTATTAAGATATTTGGATATTACTGCAGTCATGTAATGAATCACTGAGATTCCTGTCATCATTGTAATACTGTTTGTAACCCATTAGCACAGAGAAATTGCAGCCCATCATACATCATTACTGTGATTGAGGCTTTATTACCATACTCTCAAATTGTTTACTTGCTGTAAACTAAATAGACACTAGACAACTATAGGTAAACCATAGGACTATGTATTATTTTGCTGGAAGTAACAAAAGATGACTGTAGCATAATGTGGCAAAACTTATGAGGAAAATTAACTTGGCAGCAATACAGAATCTGAGTGTTCTTACATTTGTAATGTTTATTTGAAAGGTCAAATATATTTGTTATGATAAAGCTATTGTATGCTTATTTCATATTTCAACAGACCTTATTTATTTTTAATTGCAAGCTGTAAAGCCTATACATTATATGCTGCAGTGTTCAGATTCACAAATTGACAACTCTCAGAGTATTGGAATGTTCATCTTTATTTTGGTAATGGTGGAGAAGTGTACTAAATACTAAGGGTACTGAACCTGTAATGACAACTGTATTTGCATTCCTTTGGCAAGGGGGCAGTTAAGGAAAAAGAGGATAAATCAACCAATGTCAATTGAGTAACAAGTGATGCACTAATCCTTTAAGCAAATAGAGGCAGCATAAGCAGCAACAATTTGAGATGCTGTATTGAAAGATTTTGTTCCAACAGATAGATAAACAAGTCCTGTTGGGATCTTGGTGGGAACTAAATCATTTTTCTTTGACAAAATTAAAGGTCATCAATATAAAGGAGGAGGGGAACTTAAAAAGTGGTGTCTATGTTACTTCCCCTGGGAAAAGAAAATCAAACTTTACTTTAAAAAAATTGCCAGTGAATTTAGTTTTCATGAAAAGTAAGAATGAAGGGCTTAACACAGGGGTGGGCAATAATTTTTGACTGAGAACCACTTTTCAGAAATTTCTGAAGTGGCCGTGGGCCACCATGGAAGGGGTAGGGACTCAGGTGGAAGGGGCGGGGCCAGGACACTTCTGTGCTTCCCCACCCACAGACCCTGATTGGTCCAGGGGTGGGGAGTGTTCAGTCTCCTCCCACCCTGGCCCCATCCTGCAAGGAGTGCGTGGTACTTAGAAGTGCCGCACCCCTTACAGGGCAGGAGAAGACGTCGCGCACTCCCCTCTGCCCCCAGGCCATTCTGGGCTTATGGGCGGGTGGAGCTCACAAAGTCTCCTCCCACCCTGCCAGCAGTGTGCGGCACTTAGAAGGAGGAGACTCTGCACGCTTCTCCCTACCCCCAGCCTGGATCCAGCCTGCGGAGGTCCTTTTGCCCACCCCTGGCTTAACACACAGCTTTAATCCTGACATGTAATTCTCCCTCCTATGCCAGTTCTATATCTGTCTTGAGTAGAGACTGTCATCTGTGCTGAAATGTTTGGCAGAATTGGGATGTTGGCCTTTGGGGACTAGAATAAGAATACTAAATTCTCTTTCTCTTGCTAGCAGACAGAGTCAAGAATTGTATGCAAACCTGATGTTTGAAGACTGGGACACTGTCAACTGTCCTATATACTTGAACTTCTTACCTTGCAGCCCTCTCCTTGTACTGTAAATGTTCTTTTTGTGTTGCATCTGTTTGAGAAAAGTTAGGACCTCTTCTGTGTCTGAGCAGAATCATTGAAAATAACATTATGGTTTTTAGTGTGCAGATTTTGAGATAGGACATAACTGGATTAACTTTGACTAGACTAAGTAGGTATTATTTGGCTGGGAGGTAATGGAAACAATCAGGGCTTCTGAAAAGGTTCCAGAGTATTATAATTAGCAATTATGAACATGATTCAGTAGTGCCTAGATCAGGGGTGGGAAGGCTGGATCCAGTCTTCCAGTGTTAGCTCCTGGCGGGCCCCCCCCACTATATTTTCCTGCCCGGCTGCAGGTACCACCGATCACCGTTCCTGGCCAATGGGAGTTGTGGGAAGTGGTGTCCAGGGGAAATGTGGAATTGAGCAAGTTAGAAAGTAATACATGACATAGATTAAGCACTGCTTATTTCTTTTTAAAATATACTCTGGTTAGCTTTATCATAACTATACAATGTGTTTTTGTACATGTGTAATCCTATTTCATTTTCATGGGTTGTGTTTATATATTTGAAGAATATTCCAAATTTTTACCAAGAAATATATTTTTATAATTTTCCAACGTTTGGCGCTTGTGTGCTTAGTTTTGTGATTAAAAAAAACCACAGCAAATACCAGAGAAACACAGAGAAGATGATTTTAAGCTTAATTTAGTATTTTTTATTTTGAAATTTAAGCTAACCTTACCAGAAAGGCAAAGGGACATCCTTTAAGTGTATTGTGCCATAGCCAAACTTTGCCTCCTTGTCTAGAATAATCTTACACAGCCACATTTCTCAGGTACCTTTTCATAGCTTAATAGGGCCTTCTGCTTTCAGTGCTTTCAATCCACAATTTTCACAAGTGTCCAGTTCATATGGGCATGTGTAATGTAATTACCTACTTAAGTTAAATTCCAAGGGCATGTAATTCAGCTGTTTAACTCAAATAAAGGTTAAAAATAGGCACTGAATTTATCATAACTTCTGGCCAACCCAATATTTATTACAATAAAAATCAGAACTGGGGAACATTTTTATTGGCATTTCAAG
Organism: Pelochelys cantorii; assembly: GCA_032595735.1. NCBI lineage: Eukaryota > Metazoa > Chordata > Testudines > Trionychidae > Pelochelys > Pelochelys cantorii. The sequence continues at coordinate 37,968,675 of CM064340.1, forward strand.
TTCTGGCTTCTTTTACTAAGAGAAAAGTGTGTGTGTGTGGGGGGGGGGGAGTGTGAAATGCTACCCCATTAGAGTATTTTAATTAATGGATCTTCCTTATTAGGTTATTTTGTCTATCAATAATGTAACAGATTCCACTGCCAGCTAACACAGACATGCTTTATAACTGTGATGTAATCAAAGGCCAATACTTCTGAGCCATGATGCTTTTGGGGGTGATTTTTTGAAGTGTTAAAATATACACATGCCTGCGTGCACAACACATAACTGTAAATATCTGTATTCTTGTTCAGAGAAATGCAGTTAGGAAGCATTATTTTGGCAAGGAATAGCACAAGAAGAATATTAAGAGACCAATATGGTTGCATCAGGAGCTCTTTAATTATCCCAAAATCAGAAAGGAATCTTACAAAAAGTGGAACATGTATGAATTGCTACGGAGTACAAAAGAAAAGCACACACATGTATGGATAAAATCAGAAAGGCTAAGGAACAAAATTAGTTAGATCTATCCTGGGACATAAAAGATAATAAAAAGAGGTTCTTTAAATACACTAGGAATAAGACAACGGTAAGTGTGTCAGTCCTTTACTTAGCAGGGAAGGGTAACTGATAATTGATTACATCAAACAGGTGGAGGTATTTAATGTCTGTTTTGCTACAATCTTCACCAAAATATGAACAGTGTTTGAGTATTTGGTTATAAGAGGAAGGGGGAATTCCAGACCATGGTAAACCTCATCAACTATCTGCAGGCTCACCCACTTGTGGTTTCAGATATGTGCCTCAGACTCCTGAGTCATATGGTTGCCTGCGTTGTCATGCCCATGCCAGAAATCATCTGTGCTCCATGCAAGGGTAGTTAAAATCTGTGCAATTACCCAATAGACATCACAGGATTCTGAGATCCCCTTAAAAGTAAGGATGTTAAGGACTAGTTGACTATCCGATAAGCAAATGCTGGGAGGGGTTGCAACTGCTTTGGAGGATAGTGTCATAATTCAAAATGATTTGGACAAATTGGAGAAATTATCTGAGGTAAATAGGATGAAGTTCAATAAGAAGTGCAAAGTACTCCACTTAGAAAGGAACAATCCGTTTCACACATACAGAATGGGAAGTGACTGTCTTGGAAGGAGTACTGTAAAAAAGGGATCTAGGGGCCATAGTGAACCACAAGCTAAATATTGGTCAGTAGTGTAACACTGTTGCACAAGCAAACATGATTCTGGGATGCATTAGTAGGAGTGTTGTGAGCAAGACCCAAGAAGTCATTCTTCTGCTCTACTCTGCTCTGATTACTCCTCAACTGGAGTATTGGGTCCAGTTTTGGGCACCACATTTCAAGAATGTTGAGAAATTGGAGAAGGTCCAGAGAAGAGCAACAAAAATGATTAAAGGTCTAGAAAACATGACCTATGAGGGAAGACTGAAAGAACTGGGTTTGTTTGATTTTGGAAAAGAGGAGACTGAGAAGGGAATATGTTAGAAGCTTTCAAGTTCCTAAAGGGGTATTCAAAGGAGGGGAAAAAAATTATTCTCCTTAACCTCTGAGGACAGGACAAGAAGCAATGTTCTCTCTAGGCGCCGCACACCTCTTGCGGGAGGAGGAGGCTTTACGCACTCCCCAGGCCAATCAGGGCCAGGGGGCGGGACATGCATGCAAAATCTCCCCCCCACACACATCCCGCCCCATCCTGCCAGGAGCGCAGAACACCTAGAGGGAACCGCCAGCCGTTTTGAACAGCTGGCGGTTCCCTTTAGTGCCATGCACACCTGGCAGCAGAAGGAGACTGCGCACTCCCCCGTCCCCAGGTCTCAATTGGCCTGGGGAGAGGGGAGCAGCAAGGTGGCCGTGGGCCGGATCAAAGGGCTTGGCCAGTTGGATCCAGCCCACAGGCCCTATCTTGTCCACCGCTGATCTGGATGGTGCTTGTTCCTGCCGTGAGGGCAGGGGGCTGGACTTGATGATCTCTCAAGGTCCTTCCAGTTCTAGTGTTCTTACACCAGGAAGGATCATAGAATCATAGATGTTTAGGATGTCCAGTATTCTTTTCACATTGTAGTCCTTGATAATGATACATAAGATGTAGATTAAACTAGAAACATTTACTCATTGCAATATCCCATTCCAGCGGGGGCATGATCTATCTTTTTTTTTTTAATCCCTTTTTCTTAATGAGAATGAAGTATACAGTGCTTGAGGGTTTCCAGCTAAAGCGAATGGTTACAAAAACTTTAATAATACAAAATCCGCACAGTAGAAAATTCATATTAATTATCATTGTGATACAGCCATGTGCAAAAACTTAGCTGTGATGATTAAAATATGGTTGACCTAGAAAGACGTCACAGAATAGCATATATCTGATGTTCAGCTGAAGGCTTCTTTTGTATTTACTGTTAAGCAGTTTTTACTGTTCAGATCCTGTCATGCATAAAGTGTGTACTGTATTCTCATTATATGGAAGTTTATTTAACTCTCCAGTATACAGCTGTAGCATCTCTTCTGCAACTGTAAACCCAGTTACAACCCTCCCCTCATTATAAAAACACCTTTTTTTCCCCTTAGGCAAAATGCTCTGAAATAGTGACGTGCTGTTGTGTAGGAGGGTGCTATGTAATTCCAATACCTCTGTAATGGACATTAGTTTAGAGGGAGCTTCGCTAGTGCTCTCTAGCCTTTGAGCCATGAATGTAGCTATGGGACTAGCTCAATTGTCAGTGAGTCAGTCTCTCATTTTTTCAAGGAGAAACTTCCGTCAGTAGAGCTGCAGTGTGCCATCTGGGAGCAAACTTGGTTAGACAGCAATTTTTCTTGAATTTAAGACAGCTGCAATTACAAGCATTCCATGAAATTGTATTTTTTTAATTAGACATGAGGCATAACAAGGAACAGCTTCACATTAAGTTTTGGGGAGCCATTAAACAAGCCTCATTATCAGAATTTCACAGAGCTGTAGAATGGTCTTGCAATTATTCCTTTATCATATGGTCTTCCCATTTTTTGTATGGTTTCGCTCTACATAAAGTCTTGTATTTTTATATACATTGAATTTCTTCATGTAAATTTCCGGGATTATTTTTTTTACTAATATGTCAATGTATTTATATTTTCTGTTTAGACATTTAGCCAAAACCAGCTAATTAATATATTTGCCTTAAAATACTTAATTTTTTTTTAAAAAGTTCATTTATTTAGTGTTAATATTGAGTATTGCTTGCGTGTTTAGACTTACAACATGTTTGCATCTGCTTTGCTCATGTAAGGTGGAGAAAATTCCATATTTACTCATAATAAAAGTATTAGAGAAACTGTCAATAAATTTTCTGTCATAATTGAATCATATATCTAAATTGTTGATAATGTGATCTGCTTGTTAAACAAAAGTGTCTGGAGAAAATGACGGATTAATTGACTGATGGCTAAGGTTTCTCTCAAATATAATGGTTTACCCAGTTTGATTTGATTTGTGTAAAATAACTTTCTCTAATAAACAATTTGCTCAGAGGCAATAGAAGAAATGAATGGTTATCAAACTAAACTTAATTAGTCTATCCTAGATTGATATTACTTGGGGAGTCTTCGTTTTAATTGTGGAGGGCTGGATACAAAGAGTTCGGTTCATTATATTTTTCCCGTATTAAACACTATTGTGTAACTACCTATGGAATAATAACATGTGATTTCATTTTAATAAATGCTTGTAAAGTGAATTAGCTAATTATGCCAGGCTAAAAATGATTCCTTTAATTATTTTGGATATTTAGCTGGTACTTCAATTTTATTATTGTTAGTCTGTAAATGTGATTTGTATTAGCTCTGCCAAACTAATTATAATATATAACTTAAACCATTTGAACAGGTTTGTAATGCTTCTAATGGACCCTTCTGTGCTAAGTAAAACATTTCTATTAGAGTATACATATAAACAGGGAATTGTACATGTAGATTTTCTATAAGAAAGCAAAGACCAGTAATGTAAATATTTTTTCTTTAAAAATATATTATGATTCAGCAGTACATTTAAGAGAACGCTTGCATAATCTTGTGCAAAAACTCAATTTATTTCCTTACGAACCAGGTTGATAGAAAAGCTCTTTAAGCCACACTGTCAAGTAGTTTAATGACAAGTAACTTTGGGGCCTAAAGTAATGTTTTTACAAAACATATTATTGATAGAACTGTTTTCAAAATAACTTATTGAGGTGCTGACTCAGCAATCCATTCCGGTTGAACAAAGCAGTTAATGGAGTTTAAGCCCATCCTAGACTTCAGAAGTTCGGGATGTGCTTAATTGGTTTACTGAATCATGATCAGCACTTAGGACCATGCAGGATTGAGTCCTATGAATATCTGGTTTGGTTAAAAAAAAATACAAAACACTATGGGTAAAAATGTGTCAAAAGTGGCGAAACCACATTAAGGGAGAAGAGTAAATTGCGCATCTATAGCTGTTTCTATTTTAATAAGCTAAGGTGGTAGAAGTATGAGTAAGCAAATTTGTTTTTCTTCACTATGTTTTTTCCCTTTTTTAGTTATTTAATGTACTGTAGGTAATTTATATATTTAATAGATACCTGAAAAAACTTGCAGTAAAATTGCACAGTGGAAAGAATGGAAAGTAGTTTTTTGCTTGTTTTTCACCTGTATGTGTTCAGTGACCGTGGGTTTACAGTCTGACTGTGGAGCCTGAAAAGCTACGTATATAAATTATTGTATTTACTCTACCTCTTATTGTTTGAGTGACGGAAAACTACTGTAAAGTGGGGTGCTAAGCATGTCTTTAGAGCAGAAATGAACCCACACAAGGACTTCAAAATTAAAAATAAAATCAGTAAGCCTTCATTAATGCTTTCTGATATATGCCTACTTATAGGGAGTATGCACATTGATTCCAGTGTTGTAGGTCTTCAGGTTTTTGGTTTTGTTTTTTTGTATTTTTTACATAGCTACATCTTCACTGTGATTCAGCCTTCCTTTGCAAGAACAGTCTTTGGGAGAGTATATAGTAATCATTAAAGTAAATAAAAAGTGCTCTCATTTAATTCCAGAAATTACTCTTTAAGCATAGTTTTAAAAAAATAAAGAGAATTAAACAAGTTTCCAGGACACTAATCAAATACCAAAGCCCAGGAGTGAAATCTTGGCCTCATTAAAGTCGAAGGAATTTTCCTGTTAACTTCAGTGGGACTAGGATTTCACTACCTTTTCATATGAAATGGTTTCATTATTATTTTGATAATAAAAATGTCAGACACTGAGATGAAAATACATCATTCTGACTCAGTTTGAATAGGAAGGGATAAGAACATAGAGTTGTGCCTTCTGTCTCACTAGTCCCAGAAATACTTAAAACTACTTGTGAGGTGTGTGTCTGCATTGTCCTGCAGAGCCAAATGTTGGAGATAAGGTTTCAAAGTTCCTGCACCCCTAAATGTCTTCTGTTTCTGCCTTTCAAAAGAGCAGCCCATCACATTTTTGTTATCTACTATATATTTGGGAGAGTTTGTCTATTTGTTTAAGAACTCCTCCTAAATGGTAAGAGCTAGGACCATCAAATTCAGTATATAGCTTCCTCTTTTTGTAATTTAAAGCAACATAAGAGTTTGGTTATGCCAGGGAAATGGGATGTGCCTGGAATGGGATTGCTTCTCAGAAAACCATACAGAAAAGAGCCAGAATCATTAGGCAGGTGAAAGGGGCTGGCTGGGGGTGTACCTCCCCATCCGGGACTGACCCAGGCCCGAGCCTCCCTACCCCCCAGACACCCTTTATTGGGTGGAGGGATGAAGCCCCACACCCAGATTCATACAGGGACATTGCTGGCTATTCCCCTTTCCTCAGGGAGCAAGGGGAAGTGTGCAATTTGCTGCATTCCTCACTCTGGGTGGGAAGTGTAGGAGGCAAATAAACCTGGACCTGCCCTAGCTAGGGGCCATGCACCCCTTCCCGGGCTATGCCCACTGGAGGTGGTGCAGCCATGGAGAGGATCTTCTCACTTGGCCTCAAGCTGCTGCAGTGACAGAGGGCTGGGGTAGTCCTCTCTCCCTGGGGCAGCCCGCACCCTGAACCTTTTTTCAGTAAAATACCTATCATCTCAACAAAGCATTGAGAATGTGGGTGAAGAGAAGGGCTCTGTATTTGATGGGCAAGGTCATCAATCCTGCTCCAGTGCCTTTTATCTGGATGAAAAGGGCTGGAGTGGGCCCTAAGAGTCCAGTTTCCAGCCGAGGGGGGAATTACCTCAGCTCTGGGACTGCGGAGATCGGCTTAAGGCTGGCTTCTGACTCCACATTCCCAAGCCCTGGCATCCAGGGGTGAGACTGGGTGGGGTGGGGCATGCGCATGCAGCACTCCGTCACACCTAGCATATTCAAACATACAGTTCATACAATCGCTGAATAGATGTACTAGTACAACATCTCATTTTGCCGCCTGTTTAAAACCACTCATTTTTGCACCTGTGTTCTCATGCTGTAATTTTAGACGTAGTAAAAATCATTGATTACAAATAAAAATGTAATATGTTCTGTAGACATGCTGACTCCTTTCTCAGTGGTAAATAATTTATCTACGATCTTCATTTGATGAATGAGGCATTTCAAACTCTCTGGTTTATACTGAATGTGTAGGGTGAATTGGGTGGGGATGGTGTGTGGTCTGTATCTGTGAGATGAGGCGTCTGATTTATTTCAGAGAGGCTGAAATAAATGGAGGATCTAATGTGGTTTCTGCTATGCAACTTCTCTACTTGTTCATAACAAGTAGGTCAGTGCCCCTCATCTGTGAAATTTGGAGGCGACCTAATGTTGCTAGACTCTCCAGAACTAAGCCCTGCCATTCAGCGCAGATCACCAGAAATTCAGCCTCTGGCCAGGGGACAAGTTGGTTGTTCAGTTTTTCCTGGCCATTTTATTTTAATATAATTTGTAGTCAGTTTTATGCACTAGCAGCTTCGTTTTAACTCCTTGCTCTGCTTTCCTTCTTCTGAGATGAGGATGAGAGCTTCAAGTCTCTGCCTCTCTGGTTTCCCCAGTATTTAGTGGCCTCCCTCTGTGCCCTACCACAGCTGCAAAGAAGCCCTGGAAGCATCAAACCAAGTCCCAAAGGCAGATATCAGGAGCCTGAGGAAGAGCCATATCTTTCTGCCAAAAATCACCAATCCTCTCTCTGCCAGGGCATGTGTCAGCTGTCCCTACTGCCACAAACTAGTAACCTTTGTTCTTCCAGGGAGTGGGGCTTTGAGTCACACCACCTGCTGGCTCTCTTCCCCACCAGAAGCTGTGACTCCGTCTTGGTAAGGCTGGATCAGCAGGGTGAATGAGCATTCCTGAGGAGACCAGAGCCCTTCATGGCCTGCCCAGGGATACATGTTGCAAATTCCAGAGAGTTGGGATACCAAAACGACAAAACAGATGTGCCCTTCATAAGCCAGGAAGCTGTATTGTTAATGACCAAGTGGTGTAAAATCAGAGCTTCCTCCTTTGCCTTCCAACACTGAAGGAGTGTTTACTGGGACTGTTCTCCAAGGCAGGGGGGCTCTCAGTTGTCTGCTCTTTCACCTCCTGGCAGCATATTTGGGCATGCAGAGAAGCCTTTTACTGCCCCCATGCAGTCTTGGAATGAGAATGGTGCCTATCTGATCTTCAGCCCTTGGACCTTGACTCCATTTGAAGGGCAGAAATGGGTATTACTCCATTACTTTCCCTTTCCATACTTTGGCTCTTCATTCTAGGGGAAGGAGCACTTCAGGTAGTTTGGGCCCAGAAGAGAGCCACATCATAACTCTATTCCTATGTAACCACACACCTTCATAGGATTAAAAGGGGAAAAGTGGCAAAGCCCAGCCCATGTTCAGCAAGCTTCCAGATGGACTGAGGGCTTGTCTGTGCTATCACTTAACTCGACGTCACTTGCATTGCTCGAGGATGTGAAAAAGCCACCCCCCCCCCCCGAGGAAACGAAGTTACATTGACTTAGCACGGTGTGGACACTATGTTAGGTTGGCAATATTGTGCTCTCCCATCAGCACCAGATGGGCTGCAGCGGCACAGCTGGAGTTGCAGCTGCATCCACATGGTGTGATAGTATAAACTAGCCCGGAGTAAAGCCCTGAGAGGTATTAGATCTCTCCAATGGTGCTTATATGGGTCGCCAAAGAAAGCAGGGCTCCTTTCAGGCTTCCCGAGCCCTCTAGCACACTGTTCCCACAATCAAGGGACAAGTAGGGTCCTCAGTCCATACAGAATAGCATACAAATAGCCAGGATAAATATCGCACACACTATGTAAAATAAATGCACAACTTTTCCAGGACAAGAAGCTAGTGATTTGCAATGGAACTATTAATATTGAGAATAATAACATAGAGCGGTGGGCAATAATTTTTGATGGGGGGGTCACTCCAAGAATTAGGTAAATGGTCAAAGCTACACTCTTCCATGATGTCAGTGGAGGAGGTGTGGGATCTACCACGGAGACTGGGTACAGAAGGGAGCTCAGGGTAGGAGATTGGGGTATAGGAGGAGGTGTGGGGTTTGGAAGGGAGTTTGGATGAAGGAGGGGGCTGTGACCTGGGGCAGGAGGTTGAAGTGCAGGGTCCAGGAAAGGGTGTGGGTATGGGTGTGGATGCAGGAGGGGATTCTGACCTGGAGGAGAAGTGTAGGAGGAGGTGCAGGGTCTGGGAGAGGATAGTGACCTGGGGCAGGGATTGGAGTGCAGGGACTGGGAAGGCTATGCGAGCAAGAGAGGATTCTGAACTGTAGGAGGGATCCAGGAGGGGGTGCAGAATCTGGGAGAGGATTGTGATCTGGGACAGGTGTGCAAGGATTTGAGTTGTGATCTGGAGCAGGGAATTGGGGTGCAGGGCCTGGAAGGGGGTATGGATATAGGAGTGGAAGTGTAGAGGTTTTGGGATATGGGCACAGGAGGTGTAAAGGTTTGGGGGGAGAGAGGGACAGAGGTACCAGAGGCAGGCTCTGGCTGGGAGGCACTTACCTAGGCAGCTCTAGGCCAACAGCCCAGCGGGTCCCACAGGCAGACTCCCTGACTTCTGAACGCCACTCAAAGCGGCTGATTGCGGGGACCATATGTTTCTCTGAGCACCGCAAACTCTGGCAGTGGGGGTGGGGATGTACTTTGCAGGGAGCCTTCTGTAGTTTTGCTGTCATGGCATCGCTCATTCCTATGACACCGGGGCCACACAGGGCTCCCTGTACTGCAGCAAGAGCCATTCAGCACCAGGATAGCCTTGCCCGCAGTCCCAGGCTTGTCCTGCTCCTTCTCTTTGCAGTCTACCCAAGGGTCTCTGTCCTATTATCTGAGTCCCTTCCTTGTCCTACAGCATGGTACACACAGGAGGAATTTGGATTGACATGGAGGTTCACCTAGTATAATTTTGGATAAACAGGAATATACTGTACATAATCTCCAAGTGTCCACTGTAGCCATTTCAGACCACAAATATTTCCTGTACTTAGTTAGGAAGATCATAGGGGAATGATCCTAGGTTTGGATGTGAGATTTTGCTTTAGGTACCAGCTGTGGAATGTATTGTCTCTGGAGTATATGTAGAAAATAAGATATAACAGAACAAATCTGGGCCTCATTGATATCTATAGGAGTTTTGGATTGGATTGGGAGAAATGGAGCAGGGATTTCATTCAAAATACTTTTGTTTTTTTCTCTTTGACCAGTGGGAATTTAGGAAGGGAGGCCTGAGTTCACATGTTATTATGTGATAGGCAAGAAATTAGGTAGAGGGAAGTCTTCACCATATCAAATGGTCAACTTGATAATGCACAGTGGCGAGTTCTGTTATTGGTTTGTGTTTGATGGTAAACCATACTGGAGGTGTCATATGGATATTGGTAAAAGAGTCTCTAGTCCATAGGTAGAGACTGGGTGCCACTTCAGGGACTTAATTTATTTTTTTTCTGTTTGGTCTATTTAATTTTCCACAGATATATTTATTTATAGATTGATGAATTCTGAAATATCTTCATAGATCACAGTCTTCCTTTCACCATTAAACTTCATATTAAATACTTCCTGTGAACTGTACCTTTCTGTAGTATGTACTACCTAATGTGTGTATCTTAAAAAAAAAAAAAAAAAGTAATTTCCTTTGGTTGCTTAAATAAAATCTGACCGTCTTCAATTTTCATTAGGCACTCTCATTCTTCTATTAAAGAAAACATTTGCAAACAAATTTAAGTTCCATGATCATGACATAATTGGAGTTTCTTTTGTTTTTTGCAAGTATGTTTTTATGGGTCAAAGTAAGATAGTAGTTTTCTTTAATAGTAAATAAGTGCATATCATAAAGTGCTAGTAAACCTTTCATTTAGATTGAAAATTAAAGTTTTTCCTGAAGCATTCAAACTTTAGCATCTGGCCTGAAAATCTGTCTTATGTGCTTTAAGAAATGTTATAGGATTTACATTGCAAGACAGAAGGTAGTCTTGTAAAAGAATTAATAGTATCTATAAGACAAAACTGTTACTAGCATAATGAGCATAGTTAGGGAAAATGCTTCTTTAATATTTTAAGCTAATGTATATAGAATATTTTTAGCAGTTCAAGTCCTAAATATATGATACAGAGATATATTTGATATCCTTTTACTGTGCGTGAACCCATTTAATTCCTATTATTCAATATGCTCGGAAAATCCTATGTCAGCTGACTGGCATAAACTGATAAATATTTAATATATATTCATATTAAATTACTTTGCACCATATCCCATAATTAACTATATTTATCACATAACTATACAATCAATACTCCTGGGACAATTATGCACCAATAGTTAAAAATTCCACACACATTTTAAAATTCTGCAAAATTCTGAAAATTTGATTTGTTAAAATAACACTAATAATCATGCCACATTCAATTAGTTTTGGTAATTTATTTCAGAATGCCGGTCAGCAAGCAAGTCTGTAACAATACAGACACACAAAATATTCCCATAGGAGTAGAGAGTTAAAGAAATACCTAGGATAACACAGTTCCTGCTTCTCTGTCCCCTCTGCTCCCCCCTAGAACAGCCAGGAGGGCCAGGCACTCTCTCACACACCCTCTCAGTGCCCAGCCATGGGGTCTTTCCTGGCCCAGACACTCATGCCCTTCCTCCCCATGTAGCTGCAGCCCCCTTCCTTCCCCAGACACTCACACCAACTCCCCCCTACCCAAGGCCAGCTGTGGGCCCTCTTTCCTGGCACACATTCACACCCCATACACCTGCCCCTCCAGAGTCCTGTTGTGCCCCATGCCCAGACACTCACAGGCCCTACTGTCGTAAAGCCCAGAGAACCAGAGGGAGAAGCAGCCTAATGCCAGGTCCCAGGTTGGCACAGTTTTCTGCACTCCAACACCTCTTTATTTCAGGGGGTGTGAGGAAATGCAGCTGATGGAAAACCTCCCGTTTCCTCTCCCTCCTCCCAACCTTGTCTTCTATATGTGATCTGTGTTTTGCTGCGTTCAGCAGCCCCTAGTTGCGGCCAGCATCTCTGCAGCCTATTTATGTGGGAGGAATGGAAATTGTACAGAACCACATTCATTTCTGCAAAATTTTGCATTGCACAAAGGCGCAGAATTCCCGCTGGAGCAAATCAAATGCCACATCACCTAGTGTTATGTAATTACAATATGTGTGCATGGGGAATTAAGTGAACTTTTCAAGTTATTTTAAGCACACAAAATCATGACTTGGTGGGGGGTTGAGGGTAATTAGCATCTCTCAGGATCAGGTCATAAAAGTGCATGTAATTCACCTTGTAACTCATGGATGATCAAGGACAACTCTTTAAAGTGGGTCAAAAGATCTTCACTAATGTACCAGAAGTTGAATCATAAGCACTCCTAACAGATTGGGCTTCTGTCCTGTTTGATTTCTAGTAGACGACTGGATTACATGTGGCTCTTACCTTACTGGTGTTTCATACCCAGAGACTGACACCTCCAGATTCCAGTCTCTCTGTTGGTGTCTTGAGGATCAGAGTAGAATTAAAAAGCTAGGCACATTACAAATCATAATTGTGTACCTAGTTATTTTGAATCAAAACTATAACCAGCTATTAATTAATTACACAATCACAGGGACTATTTGAATTTTACTGTGTCTGAAAGGTCTTTGAGGTATGGATGCAGTGTAATGTCCTATCTCATCCGGACAGTAAGCTCAGCACACAAATTACCTGTTTGAGAATGAAATGTTCCTTTAACATTGTTAGCTGTTAAAATGTTGGCTAGGAACATTCCTATCCCTCATAAATAAAAAATCCTGCTTTGTTGCTGTGTGGACAGCCATTTTAAAAATAATTTTTCTTATTCCTAAGTAGCAACAGTAACAGCAACAAAATAGATGTTCTGTGGTAACAAGTTTCAGAGGGGTAGCTGTGTTAGTTCATCTTGCATCATCTGATAAAGTGGGTTCCAGCCTAGGAAAGCTAATGCCCAAATAAATTTGTTTAGTCTCTAAGGTGCCACAGGACTCCTCAATGTATGGTGGTAGTTTCTGTGTCTAGAAACATCTACTGACAAACTATGTAGAATGAATGTATCAGGATTATTGAGGCAATTTTTGTATTTAATCCATGCATGGATGCAAAATAGACCCTGCCCATGTCTCTCTTGGAGGGGCCAGCCCCAGGGTTGGTCCCAGGGGGGCCATCTGGCACTGTGGCTGAGAGCCAGGGGGAAGGAGGAGAAGTTTGGGACAAGGTGGCCACTAAAGATGAGGAGCCCTGGCCCCAGCTGGCCACTGTCTTGCTGATGTGACCACCTCTCTATGGTCACTCTGCAGTATGGCTGCCCCCTGCACTCAGTGCCCCCTGTGGTCACTCTAGTATAGCTGCCCCTGCAATCAGCCCCCTCCTTTTCCATGTGATGGAAGACAGTCAGTCACTGTGGCTCAACCCTCCAGGGTGAACCGAAGGTCACAGTTCAGACTCATATTAGCCATACTAATAGTCCCTCTGTACCTGCCCCTAACAGGCTCCACCAAAACCCTCTGTTGTTCTCCAGCAGGATCCCCCCTACTGCCTCCCTTACCCAGAGTGTCCGACAGCTTTCCGTAAGGATCCACCTGTTACAAATCTTCTCTTAGGGTACATCTAGACTACGTTCTTTTTTCAAAAGGAGATATGCAAATTTGGTGCTAATTTGCATATCTTCTGATCGCTTTTTCAAAAGCAGGTTTTTCGAAAGTGAATGTAGTCTGGATGCGTTTTTTTTTTCGGAAAAAAACCCTTTTTCGAAAAAACCACGTAAACCTCCTTTTTTTAGGAAGAGCTGTTTTTTTTCCGAAAGAGGGAGGGTTTTCGGAAAAACCACGTCCAGGCTACTTTCACTTTCAAAAAACCCGCTTTTGAAAAAGCGATCAGAAGAAGATACGCAAATTAGAGCTGAATTTGCATATCTCCTTTCGAAAACGCCCCCCCCCCCCCAGTCTAGACGTACCCTTAGGTGCTAGCTCTTATGCCCCTTCTGAGCTTCTCTTCTGTTCTCTTCCATTAGGCCAGTGAGGGGCGACCAAGACTAATGAGTGGGCTGCATGAGGGGCCCTTCTTCATCTCAGTGGGCCACAAGATAGTTGTAACCAAGTCAGTCTCCCAGGATACAGTAGTTTTGCAAACTGTGCTTGTGTATTTAGAATTAGCAGGGTGTGCTGACTGAACCATCGCAGCACTTTGGATGCAGAGGGAGCGCCCGGCTCTCACGGTCAATGTTGTATGCAATCAGCATGCACCTCACTTCGTGTGCCCTTGCTTTAAGTGCGTGTCACTATTGTAATATCAGTAGGAGAAAAACTACACGGACGAAAACCAGCAGAATCTGGCAACCCTGCATGTGGGCAGTGATAAACAAAGTGTGTCATGGGCCACACACAGAGCCCCGATGGGCTGCACGTGGGTCTCAGTCTAAACGTGGCCCATCACTACCTCAGGTTCCCTCACAGGAGCCTGTTCTGTTCTCTGTGGGGAGTCGTGGCTGATCTTCATCAGGCTCTTCCCAGAGTGGGGCTCCCTCTTGCTCCTCTTTCCAGGGTCATCTTCCCTTCACTGAGTTCTTAGCTCTATTTAAGGGCCTAGACCCACCTCTTCTGGCCAAAAGGGAATTAATCACACCCCAGGCAGGAGAGTGACTATTTGGTGTCTGTTTCTAATTAAGCCTTATTGCATCCAACTGGGCCACTAATTAGCTCTTGGGTTGCCAGCTCACAAGAGATGCTGTGGGATAACAGCTATGAATCTTGGGCAAACGTGAGCCTAACTTACCTCAAAGGCCTGCTTAGTCCATGCCACCCTACTAAAGGTGAGAATGGACACAGAAATAGCCCTGTTCAGTATTAAATGCAAAACTCATTTCTCAAAAATGATTGAAGGAAAGCTAAGTCTGTACACAGGCATACCACAAATCTACACACATGAGCAGAAACATGGACACACACAAATACCTATAAACTAATCAAACTATTTTATTCTACAAGTTGGGAAAGAAGGAAGGGAGAAAGACTGTTATTGTTATGTCTGTTTTAAAATACTTCATGGGTGCTCAGAAATAGATTAGGCCATATAAAACAAGAATAGACATCCCCTTAATCCTATATCATTACAGGGGATTAGTGAGATGAAAGCCGTTTTTCTATTTTTTTCCTATGGCATATGAATTGGTTCTCTTCTGTTCCATCCTTTATAGTCAGTGGATGTGTCACTTTTGTTTTCTGTGGTACAGTAATCTGTTGTTAATTTCACAAACTATGGATCAAGTTTTAAACTCTGCCTAAGTTACACTCCCGTTGAGTGCTTAGATGTACAGAATTGGTATTTTTACAGCTAGCCATCTTTGTATAAGATTTATCTGCACAGTTAGTTTATTCCATACTTACAAGATTCTAGTCACCATGGAAGTTTGGCTGTGCAATGTATCTATTTCATGCTATTCCTCAAAATACAACCAGCCGTTTCACATTAATGTTATGTTCATACAGATGGCCGGGGATGTAACAATTTCTAGACTTTAAGTATTATGTAAACAGTGCTTTTTTAATAGAAAGCCTTCAGATTTCTTTTGTATCTGTGCCTAATCCTGGTAGTTCCTTCATAGAACTAAACTGTTTAGGGAAGTAATATTTCATTTCTTGATGGTTTGATATTTAGAGAATAAAAATTAAACTAGGTTTGGCAGAATTCCATTTTTTAAATTTTGATAACTAATATTTATTTTAAGCGGTTTTTCTATTTTTATCAATTTTAAATGTTCACAACTGTAAAAAATTATTTTCACAGTTGGGGGGTCTGATAATAATTATTTAATGTCAGTAACCATAGAGATTAAAAAAGTTAAGACACAAGTTGCCATTATCATGTGTCAAAATATACAAAGTAAATAGTCTTAAATCAAACTCTAAAGTTTTCAAGCAGCATTTTTTCTTACTTTGCCTACCCGTAAATTTTGATGGAAATGTTTTTTCACCTGTTTATGTGTATTGTGAAATTGACATGTACCAATATTTATTGATAAAAATCGAATCCTTCCAAGCTTAAATAAAGCCAACATTCCTTGTAATAGTTCAGTCAGCTAGTAAATGGCATTCAGGATTAGACAAGTGGTGACTTTAAGCTTTAATGGAAAAAGCATTTTTTAAAAGGATTGTGTCAAACATAGTACAATAACTCTAAAATAAGAAAGGGCTGGGAGAATGCAAACGTGAAAGGATGTGCTCTTACCTGTTGCCAAATGTTTTTTTCATGTATACATTACAGCTCTCTTTGTAATGGTCAGTATTATCCTTATTGTGTACTGTTTACATGTCTGACTTCTTGTTTGGATTTTACTTGGTGATTTAGTATTAATTTTTAATGTGAAAGCACTTAGCATTAGGAGTTTGACATTTTGTCTGACCTTAATCACCAGGAGGATCATGAGAGGTTTATTCAGTGGGAAGAGAACTGTTACAGCTCTGACAGAAATGATGGGAAATAAGTAAACAGCCTTTTAAATCTTCACCAGAAATCAATAGGGTTTAAAGATGATGGACGTTGGTGTTTTTTGCTGCTTAAGGACTTCAACCTTTTACGGGAAAATATCTTCTCAAAGTGTCAGCATTTTTCCCCCTTAGCACAATGAATCACTTCTGCAAATAGAACACTCTGCATAGAACACTCTTCATCATTATTATGATGATGATGTTGTATATGACTGACTATGATAATGCAAAAGATGTTTTGTACTTTCGTACCTAAAGAGCTGCGGCCATACTTCATAATATTGCTAATTATTGTTCCATATAGGCCAGCAAAATAACTTTATACTTGGTTCATGATGTTTAAACTGATAGATTTGTGCTGTTCATTCTGTCATTGAAATGGTTGCTGTTTCTAATTTTTCCTGATTGTTAGTTGTGTTTTCCTCCTGTCAGTAGAAATAGCTTTACTTAAGTGACAGTTCTCAACTTCTTTTTGTAACCAAGGCTAAAAGCTGCTCTAGAGTCATTGAATCAAAAATATTTTAGAAGTGATACAGGTTTTGAGCTTGTTCAGAACATATTGTACAGTTTTGCTTTTCATGAATGATTTATTAGACACTGGGATGCTCCAGTATTTAGTAATATATCCACAAACAGCTCTATTCAGACCCAAGCATTCATACATTTATATGATCATCAATCATATGTTGTGTTATTTGTTTTATATTATACAATATTGGATTCCATTTTAAAATAGCTAAGTATATAGTAAATTATTTTCAAATATAGTAAAGTTGCTTTTAAATAGTAATAGAGAACTTGACTTTCAAGCTTTCAGTTAATTTGTTTGCATCCTTATGCAGCCATTTACACTGAATAAAGTGAAGGGGATTTAATTTGTGATTTGTAGACAACCTTTTACATTAGAAATGATAACTGTAGCAACTATAGTTTTATGCTAATACCTTAGTATGCCACATATACTTGTAGATAAAATCGTCCCTTAAGACCTCCTGATATAAACTGAACTTTGATTTAAGGATTCAGTGCTTTGGCTACATCTGTGTTCAATGATTATTAAACTGGAGTTATTACATACAAGCAGATGGAATATTTTCAGTAGTTTATCTCAATTGATTAGTCCTATCGAGTACAGAGTAGTGAGCAACATTTGAAGCAATTCTTCCTTGTTCTTTGTAAAGCAGCCTGTCTCTCCCTCTTTTGATTTTAGCTTTCAGTTTTCCTTTTTATTGCATACCAGCAGAGCTATAATATAGCTGAATCAGATTAGAATATCAGTTGTGCAAGGTGCTGATCACTTGCGCTCTGATGCAGCAGTCACTTACTCATGTGCTTAACTTGAACCACAGCATAGTCCTGTTGAAATCTATGGGACTACATATGTGCTTCAGGTTATACCCAAGTGCTTTGCAAGACTGGAGCCAGAATGCTCTGCACCTTGCAGGAATTTGTATTCTTGTGGACAGTACATAGGTAGAGCTTCCTGCTAGTGTTCTATCTGGATTTTGACAATGTTAATAGTGTCTTACTTTTGTTTTGAGTTTGAGTTTGATTGTTTAAAGATTGTGATACTATTGTGAGGCAGCTCTTACTCTTTTGAAAACTTATAATCAATACTTAACAAATAGTTCACCTAGCTGTAGAACAGAAACAAAGCTAGTGTACAT
The DNA here is from genome assembly GCA_032595735.1 of Pelochelys cantorii. NCBI lineage: Eukaryota > Metazoa > Chordata > Testudines > Trionychidae > Pelochelys > Pelochelys cantorii. The sequence continues at coordinate 37,986,342 of CM064340.1, forward strand.
GTGGTGGCCTAGAAATCGGCTTAGCTGATTTGGTGCAAAATATGTATGTATATGGAATATTGGTTTCTTTGTACTGGAGCTTTAAATGTCTAGGAGTTTGTTCCCTGCTGGGAGGAGCTGGCATTTTTCTTTCAGTTCTTATTCAGCCTGTTAACAGGAGATGCATGTTGTGCTGTCAGGGAGACCTTTCTTTTCTTGTTTCAGTGTTTTTCCCCTAATTGAAAATAAATAATTTAGAATAAAAAATGTACTTGTTCTTTTATATGGTAAGCATAACAATAAAAGTAGGTACCTACCAAATATGATAAGTGGTTATATGTATTGGCAGGGAGGGTAGGAGAGGCACAGACTTTAAGAAATACAGATCATTGGTCTCATTCTGCTCCGACTGAAGTCACTGGTAAAGCACCCATTGACTTCAATGAGAACAACTTTAGGCCAACTAGAGTTGCCAGATGGTTTCAACAAAAATACTGGACACACTTGACATTGCATCACAATCTACGTTACATCTTATTTAGAAAATACTGGACATTTATATTTTCTCATTTATATTTTCTCAATTCCTTTCCCGAACAGAAAGCTCAAATACTGGACTGTCTGGTTCAAAACCGGACACCTGGCAACCCTAAGGCCAATGCTCAGTGCTTTTGAAAATGAGCCCTTCATCTTAATAAACTTTACAAACATAAACTAATCCTTGCAACATCCCTATTAATGGGCAGTGTTCTCTCTGGGTACATCTACACTTGCTCCCTAGTTCGAACTAGGGAGGCAAATGTAGCCAACTGAAATTGCTAATGAAGCAGGGATTTAAACATCCCGCTTCAAAAAATGAGGAGTAACGTTAGTTCAAACCAAGGGGTTTGATTCGAACTAATGCGTCCCGGAGTGCACTTCCTGGTTCGAATCAGCTGGCGAGCGGAATAGTGCGCGGGTGAGATTATGCTAATGAAGCGCGGGATATTTAAATCCCTGCTTCATTAACAGTTTCGGTCAGCTACATTTGCATCCCTAGTTCAAACTAGGGAGCAAGTGTAGACGTACCCTCTGTTACTTATGAGGAAACTGAAATAGCACTTTTGTGACTTTTCAGGAAACAGGAGGAATGGATGTCAGAACCAAGATTAAGTCCATCTGAAATAATGACACCTCTGCTCAGAATCTTTGAAGAAATTTTCACCTCTCTGTGCTTTATGCAAAAACTTAGATGAACATCAAGGACCCAAATAAATAACCCAAAACAACAGCAAGCCTACGAGTAGCAGTGTTGACAAAAGACTATAATAAGAGGAGACAGCTTTTGACACAGTTTAGAACTGTTTTACTGCCATGCCCTGAGTGGAGACTCAGGAAAAAGGATTGATTCTAAATTATTTCCTCATCATTCTTAATGACAGCTATGAAACTAAGATCTTCTCAAATTCTTTTTTAACCACTCAGTATCTTCTACCTTTTTCTTTATCAGTCTTGAGTTATGCATAACTGAAATGGGCTTTACCCACTAAAGCTCAACATCCTATACCTTTGTTAGTCTCTAAAGTGCCACAGGACTATTCGTTGCTTTTTATGAACATAATATTAACATCAAATTATGATTGTCTTTACTATGCTTTTTTATATACTTTTACATAAGTTTACTTTGGAATATAGATCCCCATATGAGTCAAGTAACCCTAACTGTATCAACAGTAAACTGCAAACTTGCCATTTTGGGGATTTTGTTCATTCTTGCACCTTATGTGTCTCCCTGTTGAAGCTTGTTGGGGTATCTTAGATAAATTTTGCCTTTGTTCACAGCAAAGCCCAGAATTCTGAAGATAGAAAGCAATATACTAATGTCATTTGTATGGGTCATTTATGAATACCATCTCATGGAGATGAAGCATTGTGCTTGCTATTGTGATTTGCATACACAAACTTTTTACTTTTCTAAATTATTAATGTGTTTTAAAAAATCATTAGCTTAATTCTGGGCTCATATTTTTGCCCTCAAGTGCTCGGGCAGATGCTGTTAGAAGTAAACATGCTTTATGAATTCTTCATTAAAAATTAAGAATTAAAAATAGAGTGAAATCCAGATCCCATTGAAGTCCATTGCTAACTCCAACTAATATCAGTCGGGCCAGAATTGCACTCTAGATGTTTCCTGTTTCCGCTTCTTTTGCATATGTTAATTTATGATAATTTTATCATAGCTAGCAGACTATGACAGAATTGTATTGTAAGTTACATATGAGGAGTAACTTTCAGATTTATTTTGGTGGTCTTATCATGGCCTGTTACAATAATTGTTTAGTTTTGAGAGTTATCGGTATCCCTTCCCTGTCACTGTCCTCTTTATAAAACCCTTAATGTTAAGACTGTTATCGGGTCCGCCCTTAGACTTCTTTTCTCAAGACTAAACATGCCCAGTTTTTTAACCTTTCTTCCTAAGTCAGGTTTTCTAAACCTCTATTTTTTTTTCTTGCTTTCTTCTGGATGCTCTCAAATTTGGCTACATCTTTCCTGAAGCGTGATGTCCAAACATGGATGCAGCGTTCTAGTTGAGACCTCACCAGTGCAGAATAGAGCAGTTATCTACACCCCAGAATATGGTCTTCTTCAGAACTGAATCATTGTTGGCTTGTAGTCACAATCTATTTTCAGCAATTCTACTGCCTAACCAGATATTCCCTATTTTGTAATTATGCATTTGATTTTTTTCCTTCCTAAGTGTAGTACTTTGCACTCGTCTTAAGTTCATTTGTGTTAATTTCAGACCAGTTCTTCAGTTTATCCAGGTAATTTTGAATGTCTAATACTGTCCTCCAAAGTACTCTCAATCCCTCTCAGCTTGGTGCCATTCACAGATTCTCCACTACATTATCCAAGTCATTGATAGAAATACGGAATAGTACTGGCCTCAGGACTCACCTCTTTGGGACTCCATTAGATATACCCTCCAAATTCAACTGCAAACCATTGATAACTGCTCTTTGAGTATCGTCTTGCAACCAGCTTTGCACCCACATTATAATAATACTTATAATCATTATTTCATGAGCACATAAAAATGGCCATACTGAGTCAGATCAGTTTTCCATCCAGCCCAATATACTGTCTTCTGCCAGTGGCTGGTGCCAGATGCTTTAGAGCGATTTAATAGAACATAGCAATTATCAAGTGATTCATCCCCTGTTGTCTAGTCCCAGCCTATGACAGTTGGAGGTTTGGGGTATCCCAAGCAAGGGGTTGTGTTCCTGACCCTCTTGAAAAACAGCCATTGATGGATATGTCCTCTCTGAACTTTTCTAATTCTTTTTTTAACTCAGTAACACTTTTGGCTTTCACAACATCCCCTGGCAATGGGTGCTCAAATGCGAAGAAGAAAGTAAGAGTGAAGAGGACAGGGACTGTTAGAGAGCTAACTTTAGACACGTCATTGTTCGCACGTCTCTTGGTAATGTCCAGATTTCAGCATAATATTGATCTACATGAGGTTCTGGGAAAGTTTGAGATGTCCATGACACCACAATTGATATTTAACAATGCAGGAATAATGTATGTGGGTCAAGCATAAAGCAAAGTAATGCACATCTTACATGAGCTTCCTAAGCCATTATTTACTGATATGACCAGTATCTCATGTCAACAGAGTTCTTTCATCGTAACAGTCATGGGGTGGAGTGTGACATGGTATGACAAACAAGAAACCTATTGAAATTTGGCTGAATATTTCATTTGTGAAGTTACTGCTCAGTGGAATTTCTTTTTGGTACCCATGAGGAGGCGGACACTGAAATTATTTGGTATGCAATCTGTGGCAGTAGTAGGTAGTCAAGGTGCCAACTTGTGCTTTGGTCCCTATGTTTCGGTTGAACGCTGGCAAATCATTGAGCTTGAATCATTGTGGCTTCCATGTATGTTTGTATTGTTTAAAATAGACATTAGAATGATTGGAATGTTTATTGTTTAGACTTTATGAAATGCTTGTAAGTTGCTGCATGCATCTTTTGCCCCATATTGTAAGGTAATATTTGAGCATAAGAACATAAGAATGGCCGTACTGGGTCAGACCAAAGGTCCATCTAGCCCAGTATCCTGTCTGCTGACAGTGGCCAGCACCAGGTGCCCCAGAGAGGGTGGACCGAAGACAGTGATCAAGCGATTTGTCTCCTGCCATCCCTCTCCAGCCTCTGACAAACAGAGGCCAAGGACACCATTTTATCCCCTGGCTAATAGCCTTTTATGGACCTAACCTCCATGAAATTATCTAGCTTCTCTTTAAACTCTATTATAGTCCTAGCCTTCACAGCCTCCTCTGGCAAGGAGTTCCACAGGCTGACTACATGCTGTGTGAAGAAGAACTTTCTTTTATTAGTTTTAAACCTGCTACCCATTAATTTCATTTGGTGTCCTCTAGTTCTTCTATTTAGGGAACTAATAAATAACTTCTCTTTATCGGCCCTCTCCACACCACTCATGATTTTATATACCTCTATCATATCCCCCCTCAGTCTCCTCTTTTCTAAACTGAAAAGTCCCAGTCGCTCTAACCTCTCCTCATATGGGACCCGTTCCAAACCCCTAATCATTTTAGTTGCCCTTTTCTGAACCCTTTCCAAGGCCAAAATATCTTTTTTGAGGTGAGGGGACCACATCTGTACACAGTATTCAAGATGTGGTCGTACCATAGTTTTATACAGGGGCAGTAAGATATTCTGGGTCTTATTTTCTATCCCTTTCTTAATAATTCCTAGCATCCTATTTGCCTTTTTGACCACTGCTGCATACTGTGTGGAATTTTTCAGAGAACTGTCCACGATAACTCCAAGATCTGTTTCCTGATTTCTCGTAGCCAAATTAGCCCCCATCATACTGTACGTATAGTTGGGGTTATTTTTCCCGATGTGCATTACTTTACACTTATCCACATTAAATTTCATTTGCCATTTTGTTGCCCAATCACTCAGTTTGGTGAGATCTTCTTGGAGTCCCTCACAGTCTGCTTCTGTCTTGACTATCCTAAACAGTTTGGTATCATCTGCAGACTTTACCACCTCACTGCTTACCCCTTTCTCCAGATCATTTATGAATAAGTTGAACAGGATTGGTCCTAGGACCGACCCTTGGGGGACACCACTAGTTACCCCTCTCCATTTTGAAAATTTACCATTTATTCCTACCCTTTGTTTCCTGTCTTTTAACCAGTTCTCAATCCAAGAAAGGACCTTCCCTCTTATCCCATGGCCATGTAATTTACACAAGAGCCTTTGGTGAGGGACCTTGTCAAAGGCTTTCTGAAAATCTAAGTATACTATATCTACTGGATCCCCCTTGTCCGCATGTTTGTTAACCCCTTCAAAGAACTCTAATAGATTAGTAAGACAGGATTTCCCTTTACAGAAACCATGTTGACTTTTGTCCAACAAATTATGTTCTTCTACATGCTTCGCAATTTTATTCTTTACTATTGTTTCGACTAATTTGCCCGGTACTGAAGTTAGACTTACCGGTCTGTAATTGCCCGGATCGCCTCTAGAGCCCTTTTTAAATATTGGTGTCACGTTGGCTACCTTCCAATCATTAGGTACGGAAGCCGATTTAAGGGATAGGTTACAAACCACAGATAATAGTTCAGCAATTTCCCATTTGAGTTCTTTTAGAACCCTTGGATGAATGCCATCCGGTCCCGGAGATTTGTTAACATGAAGTTTTTCTATTTGTTCCAAAACCTCCTCTAATGACACTTCAATCTGGGACAGTTCCTCAGATTCATCACCTACAAAGGACGGTGCAGATTTGGGAATCTCCCCAACGTCCTCAGCCGTGAAGACTGAAGCAAAGAAATCATTTAGTTTCTCCGCAATGGCTTTATCGTCCTTGATTGCGCCTTTTATAGTTTGATCGTCTAGGGGACCCTCAGGTTTTTTAGCAGGCTTCCTGCTTCTAATGTACTTAAAAAACATTTTGTTATTTCTTTTTGAGTTTTTGGCTAGCTGTTCCTCAAAATCTTTTTTTGCTTTTCTTATTACATTTTTACACTTGATTTGACAGTGTTTATGTTCCTTTCTATTTATTTCACTGGGATTGGACTTCCACTTCTTAAAAGATGCCTTTTTGTTCCTCACTGCTTCTTTTACATGGTGGTTAAGCCAAGGTGACACTTTTTTAGGTCTCTTGCTATGTTTTTTAATTTGGGGTATACATTTAAGTTGGGCCTCTATTATGGTGTCTTTAAAAAGTTTCCATGCAGCTTGCAGGGATTTGGCTCTAGTCACCGTGCCTTTTAATTTCTGTTTAACTAACCTCCTCATTTTTGTGTAATTCCCCTTTTTGAAATTAAATGCCAGGGTGCTGGACTGCTGAGGTGTTCTACCCGCCACAGGAATGTTGAATGTTGTTATATTATGGTCACTATTCCCAAGCGGTCCTATAACGGTTATTTCCTGGACCTGATCCTGCGCTCCACTCAGGACTAAATCGAGAATTGCCTTTCCCCTTGTGGGTTCCTGCACCAGCTGCTCCAAGAAGCAGTCATTTAAGCCATTGAGAAATTTTATCTCTGCTTCTCTTCTTGAGGTGACATGTACCCAGTCAATATGGGGATAATTAAAATCCCCCATTATTATAGAGTTCTTTATTTTGGTAGCCTCTCTAATCTCCCTCAGCATTTCAATGTCAGTATCGCTGTCCTGGTCAGGTGGTCGGTAATATATCCCTACTGCTAATTTCTTATTATTGGAGCATGGAATTACTATACATAGCGATTCTATTGAACATGTTGATTCACTTAATATTTTTATTTCATTTGATTCTACATTATCTTTCACACAGAGGCTGTATCTTGAGCCTCTGTGACTGTGTAAATTACCAGATAGGAGAGAGACGTGAACTGGTATGAAGTACTGATTTCCAACAGAAGATATATGTCCTGCTTGATGGGAAAGGTCCATCAACATCAGATGTTCCATTGTGGGATGAAAAAGAGGACAAAACAAATTTGTGCCCTCCTCTAAGAGGAGTTGTGCAAATGGATTCCTTCTGTCAGGGAGGGGAATAAAACCCCCAAACAGGAAGGGACTGTATCTCTATGCTGCTTAGACTTTGGAGTGCCAGTTTTATTAGGTATAAGGAAGATATCACCAATGCCTAGTCTGGGTTAGTCTAAATGTCGTATAGGGCTTGCTTGTTATAGAAGCTTCTATTTGGAAATTTAAGATTGGAAATCATTTGTGTATAGACATATTTACATATTTTAACCTTGGAAATAATGCTTGTTTGCTTTTCCTACTTAATAAACCTCTGTCTAGTTTTATTATAGAAATTACTACTCGCATTGTCTTTGGTGTGAAATCTAAAGTGCAGTTGACCTAGAACAATTGACTAGTCCTTTGGGTCTGGGAGTTACCTGATTATTGTTGTAATCCTTGGTATAAAGGATCAGCTGTTACAAAAGAAAGCTCACCTGCACAGAGAAGGGAATTGTTTGTGATTCCTTATTTAGTCTCATAAAACCTGATGACTTTACACTTGATAATTGATTAGTGAAATCTAAGTATAGAATGTTCTAATCTAATGCTTTCTGCAAGATGCTCCCAGAGTCTATGTCAAGATTCTGTTTTTGTACCTGCTGTACAGGAACAGAGTGGTTGTATGCCCTTCAGATTTGTTCCTATCATTCAAGCCATTAAAAGCTGCCACACGGCCAGGTTTCAGCACCCTTTCAGGATGTGACACTACTGGAACATTTTCTGGAAAGGCCAAATTATCTTACTGAAAGCCTCTGAAGACTGTCTCCTCACTGTGAAAGTGCTTGATATGGTCCTAAATGCACTGGAGACATTCGTATGCCAGGTTGAACATTTGAAAACCCACATTATAACATGCAAAGCTTTTATTGGTGGAGGTTTCTCAAGAAGCAGAAAAATGGTCACCAATAAGGTATGCATTTAAACCAGATTCATACTTCATATGTCTAACTTCACATACTTGAATGAGACATGCACAAAAATAGGATTTACACATTCAGCAGATTGTAACTTTTAAAATTGTTACACGATGCAGTCCTCAAAGAGTGTCTTCAGGTTTTGTATATTCATATTCATAAGCTAATTTTCATAAAGCCCACTCCTGCACTCCAGGCACCTTGGCCCCAATCTAGCGCCCTCTCGCACATCCTTACCCCCTCATTTCTGTTCCCCCCCTCCCTGAGCCTGAGCCCTAGGGGAATCCCCAATAATCCATGCCTTCCCCCACCATGGTGGGCTGTGTGTGGCCTGCAATTAATTTTTTCTGTTGGTCAGTGAACCTGCTGAAGAAAATGTTCCCCACCCCAGCTGTAGCCATTTCAAGGAGATAATACTCTAGTCTTCCATTCAGGCTTCACTGTCACTGGGAGGCAGGCATGGGGACTGGAATAAGGGGTTCTGGTGGTGCTGCCACAGACCCTGGCTTGGAGTAGTAATAGCAAACCCAAATACATGGTTCTGCCTTCAGCACCCTGTCCAGGGTTCTCTGCTTGGTGTCCCCATCCGGTTTCCTCGTTTTAAACCTGTGACCAGCACCCCTTGACCCTGTTTTTTCATTATTTGTCCCTCGACATTAGTAGGGCTCTGGGTCTAGTCGTCCCTCCTGCCAGGCTGGGGTAGGGGCTTTGAGAAGTGGGTGGGCTAATGCCTGCTCCCCCCCAGGGCATCAAATAGGACCCTGTGACAGGGTCACACCGCTGTGGTGCCTCTGACTGGCTATCTGGGGAATTAGTGCTGCTGTCCAGAAGCGCCCTCCTCTGGCTGTGTCATTCCTGTTGTTTCCTGTCTTCTTCAGTATCTCTACCACATCAGGACCGGAATCCTTCCCAGACTGTGGTGCCCTTTCTCCTATCTACTGCCCTCTCGTGCCCACACCTGGGGTTCCTCCCCTTCGGGGAACTGGCTACACTTACCCCCAACGCTCATCTCTCTGCAGGCCTTGTTTAACCCCTTCCTTCAGGAGCGAACAGCAATTTAAATTGGCCACTCATCATTGGCATGTGGGGGGTGTGGACCTGCTGGCCACCTCCTGCCCACCTAGTACCCTTCCAGGCCTCTGTGTCAGGGTCTCAGCTTGGGACCTGGTCAGGCTGAATCTCTCCTGGCTCCCTGACTTTCCCCAGCACTCTGTGGTACCTCCTAGTATAAGCAGGAGAGAGAGACTGACCCTTTCTGAATTGCAGCCCTTTTTATACAATCCAACCAGGCCCTGATTGGCTGCCTCAAAACTTTTCCCAATTGGCTCCTGCTTCATCCCTTTCCAAAGGCGATTTTAACTCTTTTTTAGCCAGTATGGAGCAACCATCTTGCCACATACCCCTACTTTAAAATTGTTCCAGCACCACTGAAAGCAGGTGATGAAAAAGCCCACTGCATAAATTATGTGTGCAAGAAACCTTTGCCTCCCCTTCTTTTAGCTTTACTGAGTGTGTAATTGTTGTATGCTTGTAGTCATGAGGATGTGAGGTTGATCCTGTTGTGGTATAGTTAGGTGTCGTGTTTGCTTCCAGTTCATTCTGCCATTTCATCACCACAGCTGTAATTCTAGGTCTAGTTCTTCTGCGGCAGAGGCTGCAATATGTTTGAGGACCAATTGGTTCACCAGACAGAAATCACTTAGCTTTTCAATTGAGACTTCACTCCATCTGAGGGATACAATGGCCATTTTGATGAATGGTGCATAAATGGGGACAGTCTCTCTAAGAACGGCCATACACGCCTTTTAAAAAATCTACATTGTGTTTGTATTTCTATATCTACACTGATTGCTTCAGTGCATGGTCAAATTCAGGATTACAAAGAGAAATGGCTGATGTAGCCCATTTTTGCACCCTCCTTCTGTTGGGTACTAATAGGTAACCTAGTTTGGATTGACTTACAATTATTGATTCATGGATTTAATAGAAAAAGTGTTGGCTATCTGAAAGGGCTAACAATTATATATTTTTCTGAATTAAAGAGTGGCAGGAGTATAAACTGTGAAGCTGCCATTAAATTGACAGGATGAATGTTAATGCTTGTTACATTAATGGTAGAGGTCCCAATCATTTGTCAATGTGTTCCTATAATACATGCAGTACATCTTCATTAGATAGGCATATAGCAATCAGTTTCAAGTTTCCGGATGAGCCTGTGGCCAGGCCATAATTAACCTTTTGAACCTGGATTAGTAACAGAATATAAAATCAGCTTTGCTTATCAATTACACTCACACTCAATTGATAGTTGTCCAAAGTGGGTGTATGGTCAAGGGATAGAGCTAATAATTTACTCGTCTTTTTAGAAAGTAACAAAAATATTCATAATTTCTCCAGTGATAAAATGAAGTAAAGCTAAATGCCCAACTCTCATATTTAACATCACCATATTACAGCGCATTAAATGCTGACAGTGAATGCTGTACCTGCCACAAGTAAGCTGCGCATATGTATTTGCTCTGAATAAACCTGAGTAAAGAAATATTGTTCTGCGTAGAGAAACCTACCAAATGGCTAAGTGAGAATTTTTGAAGACAGAGATTTGTTTAAATTTTCAGATTGAATATGAATCTTCTGATTGACTTTGCAGAAGCATTTGATTGTTGATAAATTATCCATTTTAAATTAGTACGTGCATTTGAAATTTCACTGTGTCACATTTCAGAAAGCTCAAATGTAGTGTCTTTGTTGTGATTTAAAATAGATACTGAATTAAATAGTATTTAATATGATTATTTTAAAGGCATTATAATTTGCTTTAATTCTGCGGATGTAACCTAGATTTATATGTTGAATTCTTGTAGTACTAGAAGGGAAAGCATTACAGTTACTTAATGATAATATTCAAAATAGCTAGTAAAATGTTTAACATTTTTTTTAAGCAAATGATGCATCTCTTTGGTTTTATTTTTATAGTCATCCAGTGCTGGGTGTACCTTCAGAGTGCTTTGAAAACAACTTTTTATATCCCCCCCCCCCAATAATATACTTTATTCATTATAAAAATGAATAAAACTGTCAGTCAAGGGCTTACTGCTTTTTCTTAGGTTGGTTGCTGCTGTCACTATTGTTATACAGATTATAGAGATATTTCCTTCTTAAAGAATATTTTATCATTATTATTAATGAATATAGACAGTAATTCCTCTGTCCACCCCAGCAATATCTTACGATAGAGAAAAAAAAATCATATTATATGTCCATAATATATAGAAGATTCTTAGCATGCACTCTAATAATTCTGACTGTCTCTTTTCTCTTGTAAGTACTGAAAATTTGATTTTTAAAACCTATTTAAACAAATAAACATAGAATTACCAAGATATGTCTTCTGTGAAAAGCAATAAATGTTATTTCATTGAGCTCTAACATGTTTTAGGTTTTTCATGTTTTTAGTAGCTAAACACAATAATATTCATCTTCCAAGGATGAGCAAACTTTTTAAGCTTACCTTCATTTTTTTTTTCCTGCTCTAATCTCTAGTGACTACTGCTGACCCTACAGTGTCAAAGACTGATAACTCTTCCACTAGACATAGTTTTGCCCAGGGGAAACCTATAGAACTATTTCATAAAGTGGTGGTCAAAGATGACCAAATGGAGCAAAATTTGAATGCCATCCCACTTGACCAATAGTCTTCATTAGTGCAGTTACAAATCAAATTTGACTTGGACTGGAAAGTGGGGTGCCTCTTTTATTCCCTTTCTTCATTCCTCTGTGGTAATTTTAAATTATTTGGGATGCTTGTAATTCTCAAACTCTCATTTAGTGATTTGTAGCAAGGGGTTCTGCTATTAGGATTGAACTCTAAAACTCTTGTTTTTTAAAAAATGCCCTACCTTTTTATTTGGAGTTGGTTGTCTTAGGCAGTGGAATTATAAACTAGTTGTAAAGCACGTGGCTTAGAGTTTCAGTGATGGTCAGACAATTTGCAAATAAGAGTCCTTCAACAGGACAGTGGGAATCCGTTGCAGTCCCAACTAAAGTGTCCCATAAGCTCTTGCTACCATCAGGAGACTCTGCCCATGTTGCATGGCAATATTCTTTTTAAAATTAGCATGGAGCCTGAATGTAGTCCCTGCATGGAACAAATAAAGTTGGAAATGGATCTGAAGCCCATGAAAAATTAAATTAAAAAAGTATAAGAAGTTTCAACCTAAATAGAAGAATCCTTAGCAGACAGTTCTGCACTTCCTATCTCAGTACCATAAAGCAGATGGAAGCAGCGAAGGGGGATGGAAAAAACTAGTTTCTACTCAGTGTATCAGCACTGGTGTGAAAGGACATAAAAGTAATGATCAACTTAAAAAGACCAGAATCTTCTATTAAGTTAATTCATTTTAAACCAGAGTTTAATAAAATAAATCTATAATCTGATGTCTGTTGTCTTTGCAAAAGGTCACAGCCCATGTAAAATGTTAGGCTGTTTTTTCCAGCTACTTTAGTTCCATCTTCTCTGTTCTCCAGTGTTGGCTATCAAGGGCTATCAAGCACATCCTTGATGGACATCTACATTGTATAAACCAGGGGTGGGGAACCACCTACAGAAAAATCAATCGGGGTGAGAAGCAAAAAAATAAAAAATCAATCAATCCCCCCTCACTGACGTGATCCCTAACTGAGAAAGACACTCCCCACATTTCCCTCATTATACCAGAGCCTTGGGGGGGCCCAGGCTAGCAAATTTTGTGTGCTCCAGCCCCATGATTGGGCTGAGTATCAGGGGCTGGATCCAGCTCCTGAGGTTTCCCATCCCTGATATAAACTAAGATTCCCCAAATCCTATCACAGCATGTACAAAGTGTAGGGCAGAACTTGGCCTGGGCATGTTTATCTGGGAGCAGTTTTACATTGTTCCATGTCTTAATCTGGTTTCTTCCAACCTAGACTTGGAAAATATCTACTGAGACAATAAATTTATTCTTCGGTGCCTGCACAGATTATTTTCCATGGTACATTTGCTAGCACTGTATCTAGTCCGCGTATAAAAGTTGTATGGCCTGATTTCAGATATGCTGAGCACCCACAACCCATCTAAGGCAGTTGGAGCTCAACACATTTGAATAAAAGGTAACCACATATTAGGCTCTTTACTCCTTCATTTGGGAGACTTGGGCATTTTTCTTAGTTTCATACTGTTAAGGCAGGAACTTCAGTGCATGTGGGAGTGAGCCTCCCAGCCTGTTCCAGTCTCAAGTTCATGAGCCTTGTGCTTGTGCTTTAAAAATAGCTGAGTAGATGTTGTGATTTGGGTTGGAGCATGGACTCTGAAGCCTGGGGAGGTGTGGACTTGAGAGCCTGAAATGGAACCTCAAAGTAGCATCTACATAGCTGTTTTTAGAGCTCTAGCGCAAGTCCAGCTTCAACAGATTTGTGGGCCCAGATTGGGGACATCTCTCCCTGTTGCGGTGTAGACATATCCTTACGGTCATTTCTTCCCTCATTCTAAGAATAATTTATGGTTCCACTATTTAGACAAAACAGTTGGATTCTTTCAAACCAGCTATACCAGTTGGTAGCCCTATTTGGGCATTGCTCAATCACTCAGGAGACCACTGTGAAAGTTAATGTTCTTCTAAATAAGAAATCAGAATCCGATCACGTACAGGTGTCTGAAACTTCAGTTTCAGGAGTGTAATAAATGCTTGTTTTGCTCACTGTAGCAAATGTGAAAGGTCACAAGAGGTAACAAAGCCCTGTTTGAGCACCTGTTTCTGATTCACATCACTTCTCCGCTGTACAGCAGAAGAAATCTGTGTCTGGAAGTTCTTGATAAATATGTTCCTTCTCTGTTCTGGGAATCTCCTGAGGGGAGATTTTACTCTCAAGGGATGTGCACTGGACTTCTTTCCTCAATTCCATTGTCTGTATTTAAGAAGATTTGTAACACTGATTCAAGGAATAAGATCCACCATTCCAGAAAATTAATCTTTTATTGTCAATATTAAAAATAATGAAATGTATTTGTGTTACTTTAATGCTTATAAAGGCAGTTGCTCTTGAAGGGGGGCTTTTCCAGAATGGAATGCCATTGTGCTCAGTGGTGCATAAACACACAGTAAATTACAATCCCTCTGGCCGAAAGAGCATACAGTTTGCAAGATGAGAGACACTTGTTTTTTGTACATTTTGTGTATTCCTTTTTTTCCCCTTGCCCTTTTTGCTCTCCCACTCTGGACGCTTTTGAATTTGTGGACTGTGATCACCTTCAAATACTCTATGGATTTTCATTGAAATAATAAATATACCAACAAAACCATTCAAAAAGAAATAGGATGGTATTCTTCATAGGGAGGTTAAAATCAATTATGAAAAAGTGGTTGTTGAACAGAAAACTAGCTATCTTGAGGTTAACATTTTAAAATCACTTTTTTTCTTAAAAGTTTATTGTACAGAAATCAAGAGGAAGATAGAGCTCTGTTTGTAAAAAATTCTCTTGCTAGAAGTCTAGCTGATTATTTCCTGTTTTATGTTTAGTTTGGGAAACACCAATCAAGCGCAAGTTAAAGTTTAAAAAAAATAGAGAACAAAGGAGAAAACTTTGGACAGGGGGTGTTAGTTCAAAGGCAAACAAAACAAGCTCCCATAAAGGAAATTATTTTAGCTGAACAGAAATGTTCCTTTATCTGAAGAATTTGCTTTCTCATGATTTTAAATGGGATCAGGGTAGTAGAGGAAGTTGAACACTTAGGGTTTGCCAACTCTGCTCTTCTTGCTACTGTCTAGGGTCAGGTACAACTATAATAGGACCAAAAGTTCTTTGCGTGGAATGTATAAGCTGAAGACACTGTAGTCTAGGGCTATGAAGATGCCATCAGGACCTGCCTATTACCAACTCCCCTACTCCTTCACACATACACCCTCAATCTTTTCCACACTTTGTACAAGTCAGTCTTGCGGACAGAGAACACAGCTCTCAGAATCTGAAGCTGTTTATATAACTGAGGATCCCACGGCTGTGGATGTATTGAACCATCTTCTCTCCACGTCCTTAGTGCATCTTTAAAGGAATGTGGGGATCTTCTGAAGTCATGTACCTCTCCCCCCAAATTTCTAATTCTTTGGGAAGAAATCCCCTCTCCTACCAAATGGCTTTGCACAGTTTCTCCTTTCTGTTGAATGCTGGGGCAATGTTAAAGGGTTACTCCCTCAGGGAAATTCTGTGGACAATTTTAGCCCACAAGACTACTTCAGTGGGACTACACAGGTGCTGAAAGTTAGGTATGTGCTTAAGTGCCTTGCAGAGTCAGGATGTAAGTGCTGACCTACTAATAAATGAAAAGATATAGATAGGTGTATTTGGAAGGGTAGTAAGCGCACACCTTTTACTTTCATTGAAATTACTGAATTCTTGGTGTAAAACAATAAATATTTTGCTAGAAAAATGGGTTCACTGATTTAGAAAAGAGAATAGTTGGCAGGTACGTACAGGAAATGTATGTATCCTTACTATAGACATAGCTTGTCTCCTAACATCTTGTGCACAGACCCCCCTTTTCCAGTGGATTGCCTGTAATACTGATAGGACTTGCTGCTCCTGTACTTACATTACTGTGGCTTTGCACTCACATAGCATTCTGGTATTGCTGTGTTATATGCTGTGCTGCACATTGATGTGAGTTTGTTCCTTAATTCATATATGCTTTTATTGTTTCTAAAGACTTAAGTACTTTCAAATAACGATCTTCATTTAAGAGACAAGCTTAATACACCCCAGACTGTTGTGATTATATAAGGGGGGAAAATCTGCTGTTTCTGCATTGTCTTCTAATGGGTTTTATTTGTTGAAAGCAAAGAGTCAGAATGTGTAGTAAGACATTTTAGTTCATTATTGTGAAATCAAGTCTCCATTTAAAGGCAAAGGTTATATATAGATAGTGTGTGCTAGCGTAAAGAGTCTCTCATCTAAGAAAGTGTGTCCCTTTCATATCTGTGCTCAAATGTGCTGAAAAACATGTATGTGCTAGAGTAAACAGGCTCGCATATAAGAATGAGTGTTCCTTTCTTATCCAGACTGAAGTGTTCTGAAAAACATGTATAAGAAAGCTGTGATAATGAGCAGTACAGTAGAGAGAGGTGATTTATGATAGCGGTTTCTGACAGCTATAGTGCTGAGATTCCCAGGGTATCTGATCACTGCATTAGCATGCTGACAGCTCAGCATTTAGGACATTATGGTAATTTATCCTGCATATGCTGTCACCTGCACTGTCAGAGTTTCTTTTTAATGATGGTATAACTATTTTGTTTGTTTGTACTGCATTCTTTTCATTTGGCTAATGCCTTCTCATTAGATTGCACCTAGTAAATGAGAGTAATTAAGTGCTTCCTATAGCTCAGATGCAATGATTAAGTTGCAGAGCTGCTGCTGATTATGTTTTGTCATTTATCTCTATTAATCTGAGAATAATCCAGATGATAAACACATGTAATTTTTTTTGCTAATGTTCAATAGGTGAAATTTATAGTTTCTCAGTGGAGCCCAAGCAGTAAGTGTATATTTATATATCAATAGTAAGTTATTCTGCTAGTATTTGTGTTAAATAAACATACAATTATCTGTGTAACTATGGCAAAAAGCATAATGTCTAGCACTATGTAGAGGCTTTGGTTTTTTAAGGTGCATCTTCCTTATTGGAAGTTATGATTGCTAACTTCTAATCAAGTGTATGTTTATAGTTCTCTGGAATGTCTTCAGAGAGAGCTGTGATTTGTAAACCTTTTCTGCTTAGGTTACTGCAAGTGCTTTTCTTTAGCACCAAAAGATTGTTCTCATTTCTTTATTAATATTTATTCCTATATCAAAAGACCCCATCCCTAACAGAAAATCTTAGTTTTGATGCTAATATTTCCACATTAAAGTATGCCACAACTAAAAAATAAAAAAGTCTTGGGCAGGTGGCAAACTAAACTTACCTTCTGCAATTTAGAAATCTTATCTATCTGTAAAGGAGGAGCTTGAGCTTGAGGAAATAATGTTGCTTACAACATTGCAATAATAAAATACAAACACCGAATAATAGTCATCATAATTATACAGTCTTAGATTGCCCAGGGTTCTGTATTTTAGTTTTCTTATACTAATATATCAATCTTTTGAAGACAGGTATACTAATTTCCTTCTATAATTCAAGGTAGGTAATTGGATGATATGATCAGACAATTATCAAGTTACTATTGCAGGACAATTATTAGTACTTTGGATTTTTTATATCAAGGTGTAGTGGAAAAGTAGCTCATACAAACAATGTATATTTCGAGTGAATAACTTGGTTGGGAAAATGACTTTTTCAGCCCTCAACCCTCTACACTGCAGACTCATACTTTTGTCTTCTCTTTCCCTTGCTCTCCCCATGCGCACACACGCCCATTTTGATAACATCACATATATTAGGTCACTTCTGAAATTTTAAAATTAAATCCCAGAAGAGATTTCCCTTTATTCAGAATAATTTTCTGATGATTAGCTGGTAGAACTGCTCAGATCTGTCAGCGACTCCTGTGTTTCAGTACTTACCAGCCTGTCGCCTTCACTCATCAGCTACAGGGAGTCTGGGGCGGCTTGGAGCCATAGAGGGTGAGTGGGGATATGGGAGTGCTGGCAGAGTAAGCCTTTGGGGAGGCATGAGGGATTGAGCCCTGCTTTGAAGATGAATGGGGAGATACAAGAGCGTGAGTGGAAAAGGCCTTAGGTGTGTTGGGGCCTGAGTAGGGATCTTGAGTGCTAGTCAAAAGCTGTAATAAGGACTGGAATGCTTGCTTTTCTTATAGGTTGTAAATATTTGTCAGAAGCATAAACTATAAATGAATTGGTAGCTTGAAATCTGTGTGAATCAAACAGAGCTGCTATCCATTAGTTAACTTTTGTTTTCTTTTTACAAATGTAACTAAGTTCATCTTCATTTTTACACAATAATATTAAGGACTAAATGCAGTTTGTGTGGGTTTTTGGAGTAGTTTAAAATCCCATGTACTGAATTCTGCTGTTATTTCTCTTGGGTGGATCAGGAAAGCAGTTGCACCGACCAGTGATGGCTGCTGGGCTTTCATTTTTCTGTGACTGGTAAATGAAACACATGCAGCCTCACCAAACTACATGACTAATGACAACCTCCAGTGGCTCCTGCAATCAAAGATTAATTTGCTTTATCAAGTTTAAAGAATAGTAGGTGATAAATCATGTCAAAAAGAAATAATCAGTGGCAGCCTGATGTTCTTTTGCACAGTGGAGGACAGGTGCTATGGAGGATTCATCTGCCATAGACAGTTAATTTTGTTCTCACACTGTTGTGTTAGTCTTAATTTGTATTTAGTTGATTTTTGAGTCAGACAACATCCATTGTCAAGATCAACTAGTATTATTTTTTGTCTAAAATGTAGAAAATTGGTGGTTAACTTTTTCAAATTAAATACTTTTTGAGAGCATGTCACTTGGCTAGAAAATCAAATGTTTTCATTTATTTTCACAGTTTCACACATATTTGTACACAGTTCTTGTTTTTTCTCCAGCCTCATATAGATGAGGATAAAACTAATTCTTATATTTTTATAAACAGTGATAGTGTACTTTTATATTTCCCCCCTCTTTGCATATCTAGATTTTCTTACTCCATTACTAGAGAAATATGTTAGTCATGAAACTAGTGGACGGGTGGACTAAGGGCTAATACATACATTCTGCAGTGTGTAGGAGATGGGTAGTATTCCTTTAAGCGGTTTGTGAGCCCTCTAGTGGTGCTTGCTGTGATTTGTATTTAAAAATCTCCCAAAGTGACAGTGTTATAAGTAGCTAGTGGAACTGGCCAGAAAAGAGAATTCCCTTCTCATGAAAGAGTCAGGAAGCATGGGAGAACAACGGGCTGGCCAGGCATTCTGCCTTACTTTGATCAAAACTGTCGTCAGAATCAGTACACTCCCATGGCTTGTTTTCACCAGCACTAGCTGGTTGGCCTTGTAGGGTCTGCATAATAATTACATGCAGCTGAGAGGGAGAATCTGTGCTGCTGATGTTATTTGTTGTAACACAGGACACTCTATATAAGTAAAATTAATTTTAAATGTTGTGCACAGACTATATTTGAAGAAAGCAGATTACAATTAAGCTAAATTATTAGTAATTGTTGTTTGGACTTGCTAGCAATGGCCAGGCTCGGGTAACTCTCAAGTGGAGCTATTATCATATCCGAGGTAATTTGATCCATCACCACCTTTTCTCAATAGCCAGTCTGCATGCAACAATTCTGTTGGTCGTAGGATTGATATGAGAGAGACTGAACATGCATCAAGAATTCTCACTGGAAGATTAACTGGCCCACCGGGCACAGTGGCTGCTTACTAGCTTGAGCCCTGTCTCAGGGTTACTGCTCACTGAAGTCAGGGGAGCTGAGGCGGGAGTATATGGGGAGACCTTACAGCACAGAGAAGCTGAGATTCAGGTATTGGGGTCTACCTGCCCTTCCTTCCAACAATGCGAGTCTCACTGATGAATCCTCTACACCAATATACTGATTGTAAATTAAAGGCAAGATTCAGCTGTACATGTCAACTGCTTTGTGCTGCCCTGGTGATTCAACGCTGCTGTAACTCCATTTTACCTGGCTAGTGCATTCTGACTGCTATGGTATGCTAGTGAATCTGCCCTTCAAAATTAAAATTAAAAAAAAATCTCAGGATTACTATTCTTTATCCTCAAGTCATTAAAAATACTGCACATTCTTTGCCTCAGATGTGTAAGCCTTTGGAGCTTTGATCAGTGCCTTACTGAAGCATCAGTATAGTCTTAACTGAGCAACCTGGATTTGTAATAGAGATGTAGCCGTGTTAGTCTAGTCTAGCTGAAACAAAAAACAGGACTATGTAGCACTTTAAAGACTAACAAGATGGTTTATTAGATGATGAGTTTTCGTGGGCCAGACCCACTTCCTCAGATCAAATTGTGGAAGAAAATAGGCATGACCATATATACCAAAGGGATACAATCAAAAAAAGTGAACACACATAAAAAAGGACATATCAAATTTCAGAACAGAGGGGGGATAAGGGGGGGGGAGGTAATTGTCTGTGAGCTAATGATATTAGAGGTGATAATTGGGGAAGCTATCTTTGTAATGGGTAAGATAATCCTGGATTTATAATGCTTGGTGTGGTGATAATTGAAACATCCCTGTAACATGTTCACCCTTACATTACTGAAATAGTCTCTCAGCCATAACTCCATTCTGGCAATTTTTTGTCTGGAAAAATATATACATCATGGACCAGAATCTAATCGAATCAATGTGCTTGCTTCCACACAGGAAAAAAGCTATAAATTCATTTGGAACCAGGCATTCCACATTAGCTGAAGTTAAAAATAATCCCCAAACTAAAAATGTCTGGAGTCAAGACTGTCTTATAAAACTGAAGCTTGGGAGAATCTCTGAAATGAAACTATGTCCCATAATAGAAACGCCTTTATCCTGGGAAAATGTTCTGTGACACTCTTCAGTGCACGAGATGCTATGCCCATTAATTTGGGGATCATCGGTGCAATAAGCACTGAAAGCAGAGTTGGAATTAAAAAACCATCTTGTGGAAACCAGTTAAATGTTCTGAGATGATTTAGATGAACGCCTCAGTGCCTACCCGTCACTTCTTTTCAGAACTGTTTTGAGGTTACTTCGTTTTTTTAGGACATCACAGAGTCAAGGACTAGAACAAATGCTAAGGCAGAAGTCGGCAATCTTTTCAAGCCAAAGAGCCAAACTACATCAAAATTCAGAGCAAGTGGTCAACAAAGACCCAGTAAAAGAATGCACATTTGTATGACTGAAAATATACAACTTCATATTATTGATAATTGGCGCGATGATTAATAATAGCATGAATGAAACATTGTACTCTCAGACTTTATTTAATGGGACTTCTGCTGCTGCTGCCGGGCTTGGATAGTAGGGTGCAGGAGTCAGGGTTGGGGTGTATGAGAAGCTTAAGGCATGGGATTCGGGTGTGTGGGAGGTGCAGGAAGCAGGGCAAGGCACTGGAGTGGGAAGTAGAGTATGTGGGGGAGGGGTCTGGAGCTGGATTAACTTACCTGGACAGGGCTGGGCTACTGCACCTGTGCAGCAGTGGTTGGACGCCGTGCTGAGCCAGGATTGCTGCAGCTGGATTGTGGCCTCCCTTCCTAACCATGCCACAGCAGGAGGGGGGCCACTGCCAGCACTTCCTGCAGCCAGACGGGGGCCAGACCTTGGGTCCTGCCCCAAGATCGAGGCTGGGGATAGGACACTGCAACCAGATGGGGACTGGGCCCTGGCTGGGGCCTTGTTGGCCAGGCTGCTGCAGCCGGAGTACCAACCAGGCCACTGCGGCCGGGCCACTGCAGCATTTGCAAGGCCGCAGGGTCTGCCCCAGGAACACAGCAGCTGGGGACAGACCAGGGCTGTCAGATGGGGGCTGGAGCCGAGCCACTGCAGCCAGATGGAGGCATCTGCCGCTGCCAGTCCCTCACTATCCCTGCTTGGAGTGTGCACGCGTCCCGTACAGCGCACCCGTAGCTGTCCCTTTAAATGAGCAGAGTGCTCCAGCCAGCTCTTCGTGGAGTGCAGCTAGTTCTTACCAGGGTGCACCGCCTTACTTTCACCTCTGGTTAAGGGAGAAGTTGACAAAAAAGGCCTTCTTGACATGAGTAATTTTTTAAAATTTTGAATGAATTTTTCATTTTAATTTTTAAAATAAGTTATGTGTATCTTGGGAATGACAAAAGAGCCATATTTGGCTCCATTCTGAGCCACAGGTTGCTGACTCCTGTGCTAAGGTGACGTGAATTGTTCCCAAGACTGACTTGAGAGTCTGGAAGAACCATCCGGATTTATAACTCATTCTTTGGCAGTAATTAGGGTTTTGTTTGCATTGTTTTGTTTTGTACCGTTGTGATAACTTGAGCACTGAAGTAGCTTGTAATCAACATGTATTGATGAGCTTGGAGCTTCTGTAAAAAGGAGCTAAATGTTTTAACTGTAAATTAAATGAAAACTCTTAGTTTACTTACTTTTTCTAAAGTTAAAGGACAGGCAAGTTCTTTCCCGAGCATGTCTCAAGCTATCCGATTTATTGTGGAAACATGGCTGTGTCTAGATTACATCCCTTTTCTCAAAAAAGGGATGTAAATTAGACACTTCGAAATTGCAAATGAAGCCAGGATTTAAATTTCCCACGCTTCATTTGCATAATGGCGGCTGCGTTTTTTTTTCAAAAAGGGGCTTTTTGAAAGAAAAACGGCTGTTTAGACGGGGTTTGATCAAAAAAGGGTTTTATTTTCGATCGATCCCCATCTAAACAGCCATTTTTCTTTAGAAAAGCCCCTTTTCAAAAAAACCCGCAGCTGCCATTATGCAAATGAAGCATGGGAAATTTAAATCCCGGCATCATTTGCAGTTTTGAAGTGTCTAATTTACATACCTTTTTCGAGAAAAGGGATGTAATCTAGACACAGTTTAAGGAGCATTAGTGCAGGTGTGATAATTTCTTTACATAAGTGGGTCAGAGGAGGACAGAAGGCTCAATGAAGATTCATCTTGCCTAACCAACGAGAAGTTGAGTATCCAACTACCAGAGCAATAGTATGGTCAATAGTGGCTGTTTCACAAGTTGTGTTATACATAACCATTTCCCACCACCTGGAAATAAGATTGCAGAATATACAAAGTTTGCATTCTTTCTGTTCATCTGTTCTTTTTAAAGGTACTTTAATCCTCCCAAAGTTATGCTATTTGTATTAAGTTATTCAGACTTTCCTGCATATTGTAGTCTAGTATATGTATGGAATAAAATAGAACAGATTTATAGGCTGTACGTGTATAATACTGTTATTACATAATGATTATATAATATTTTAACCTTGCTTGCTTTCTCTTGGTGTAAAGTATACATCTCTAAAATGTCATTTGAGAGATTGATAATTGCTTCATTCTTCTATGGAAGGCTAGGACTATAACAGAGTTTAAAGAGAAGGTAGATAATTTCATGGAGGTTAGGTCCATAAAAAGCTATTAGCCAGGGAATAGAAATGGTGTCCCTGGCCTCTGTTTGTCAGAGGCTGGAGAAGGATGGCAGGAGACAAATCGCTTGATCATTGTCTTCGGTCCACCCTCTCTGGGGCACCTGGTGGTGGCCACTGTCGGCAGACAGGCTACTGGGCTAGATGGACCCTTGGTCTGACCCTGTATGGCCATTCTTATGTTCTTATGTTATTATATGGAGGTCCTCCAGGGCATGGAGAAATGCTATTTATTTCAGCTATATG
Source organism: Pelochelys cantorii (assembly GCA_032595735.1). Taxonomy (NCBI): domain Eukaryota; kingdom Metazoa; phylum Chordata; order Testudines; family Trionychidae; genus Pelochelys; species Pelochelys cantorii. The sequence continues at coordinate 38,009,615 of CM064340.1, forward strand.
ACAGATGGCATCGGTGTTTTCTTCACTGACTGCCATAGACTGTGGAGTATTCCAGGTTGGTTCAAAAGAACTAAAGAGGTGAAGGACAGAAGTATAGATTTGTGTTGCTATTTCTCCAGAGTATTCTCCCTAGTGATGAGTTGTTATTCCAAGCATATAGATCTATCGAGAAAGCAGCCTTTTGGGAACACTATTTATATCTGAGCCATTTTATGTCTTTTTAAGTATGAAATGATTTGTGTGAGTTTTATGTGATATTGCATGTAAAAGAATGGTTGTTCATCAGAAGGGATTTAGATACCATATAAATACCATCATCTCTAAAGACAGGATGGACAGAAAATGATGTTTTAAGTAACTGAAATTCTGTGGGCTATCTTTTTGAGTAAGTTCTCAAAAGTAATGGCTCACTCTGTTTTTATATCATTCACCTGAATGTTGTTCACATACTTTTGAGAAAGAGATTCAGTGCTGTTTAATGGGATGGTTGCTAATTTTTAGAATATTATTAGTTCCCTGCATGCTATCTAGACAACTACTTGTTTGTGCAAAACCATTTAGGAATAATCAAAATTAGTTTTGAAGTTTCTTTTTAAGATAAATTAAGTGTACAATAAATGTACAAGTCATCAGTAATAGTGGACAGGTTAGGAAAGTGTTTAGCTCTTAGTCTTTACAGAATATTTTCATATTTGACAGTATTCCATTATATATCATATATACATAATCAGCTCTATCTTGTTGGTTTGAGCAGTCAGCAAAGAATACTAAAAATATACTCCATACATTATTAAAAGGCATTACTATCAATCATATTGCAGACTGATTACATCATGTAGAAAAGGGCAATCAAAATGTGTGTGTAGTAGTTGCCCATCTAAAGATTCAGGCACTTAGGAACATGCATATATGGTATTTGTTTTAGCTCTGCATAGGAAATGACTTGATGTTACCTACTCGACTTATTTTGAGATATGAGCCGCTACATCTCTTGGCATATTAAACTGTTCCTAAAAGATCTGGACAGCTAATTTCCCTTGAATTGACTCCTAGTGCCAAATGATTAATTTCCAAAAAAAGAGTCACTCTACAGGATTTGTGGTATACTACATATGTGCACACTTAGCCCTGATCTGCACTAGAGAGTTGTTTTGAAATAATCCCCCTTATTTCAAAATAATAAGCAGAGCGTCCACACTACCAAGCTTGTTATTTCGAAATCTGTACTCCTGTTTTCCTGCGGGAATAAGCTTATTTCAAAATAGTTATTTTGGGAGTTATTATTTCAAAATAAGCTATTTCAAAATAATTTCCTAGTGTAGACATGCCCTTAGGTACACACACTTTCTCAATATATTTAGCACGACAGTATTTCCCTTTGTCGTTGTAATGAGTGCACAGACTGTTTGTAGGAGATTTTTATTCTTATCTAAATGTCTGTTATGGTAAAATAATTTTCTACTAATGTAACATCTTACAACATGCACTGATACTATTTTTTATCAGATGTCTCTTTGGTTTTATATATCACACAAAGTATGCAGATTTTATGGAGTCATGTGCAAGTTCTCCTTTCATTGAAATTAAAGAGAGAAAGGTTTCTAGTTACATCAGTGGGAGAAGGGTTGACTAAATGGTCAAAGAGGGTTATCTGATGATTTAGCTTCCAGACTCTTGATATGTTGCTATAAAGGAGAATAATAATAAAGCTTTAAAGATCTGAGACAGAAAAAAAAGGAAATTCTGAACCCAGCAGTGTCAGTTTAATCTTTTTGTGCTTAGACATCATAGCTTATCCTGATGATTTGTCTGCTGAGCCCTGAGAAGTCTGAGAAATTGTATATGCAGCACCAATTTCTGTGCTCGGTAACACCTGTATAAATCTCTGTTTCAGTCAGTGGAGTTACTCCAGATTTACACTGATGTAAATGAGAGCAGAAATGAGCCACTCCATACTTGCTCCAATTCATTGAAATAAATGTGCTGGTTAGAGAACAAAGTGGAAGTCTTATCTGGGAATTGGTTTGCTTATGCATTTTGTGGCGGAAATGGCTGGTAATCAAAACGTTTAAGAATGTAAAGTTAAAAAAACCCAATAAAGTGGAAGTTAAACTGGTTCCTGTGTGGGCAGGGAGTTAGATGGGCATTATGAAGTGATGGAAAGAAAAGAAAGAAGGAATTGTAACACAAGTGAACAGCTCCTCCCTTATAAAAATAATGGGATAGTACTGGAGTGGCTTATTTGCCCAGAAATAGAAAGAGTTGTGTCTCTTGCTCTCCCTATTTAACAAGATTGTGCTCCCTGCAGATCAACCATCACATAACAGCATAATTTGTGTTTAAAATGTTTTTAAAACAATTTTCTTCAACAGGAGAATATTCTACTGGTCCTATTTCTGAGTAGCTGGCCTGCAATTATTCAGTCTGATGTGGTTTGATCAAATGTTGGCACTCTTCTGTTTGCTGTGTCGTTTCTCTGAATATCAACACTAGCAGTAATCCACCGGCCTCTGAATGTAGCAAAGAGAATTTAGGGCTTACTTGACTCCACAGGCCACTTGCAGCTATTGCCATTTATTCATGATGATCCTACAGTTAGGCTACGTCTACACTGCAGGCTTTTTGCGCAAGAACTGTTTTGTGGAAGAGTTTTTGTGCAAAAAATCTTCCACAAGAGCGCGTCCACACTGCCATGTGCTTTTGCACAAGAGATGTGCTTTTGCGCAAGAGCATCCATGGCAGCGTGGACGCTCGCTTCCGCAAGAAAGCTCTGATGGCCATTTTAACCATAGGGGCTTCTTGCGCAAGAAATTCATGTTGCCTGTCTACACTGCCCTCTTGTGGAAGAGTTCTTGCGCAAGAGGGCTTATTCCTCATGGGGAGAGGAATAACTCTTCCGGAAGAAGCCCTATTTTCCGACGCTATACTGTAAATTTACTTGCGCAAGAACACGCGTGCAGTGTAGACAGCCGGCAGGTTTTTGCGCAAGAATCATGCAATGTAGACACAGCCTTAGAGTTTGAAGTACAAGAGTTTCTGTACATTAGCCAAACTAATTATTTGTTGTGTTTCCTGGATTCCATTCATGGTTCTGGCATTGATCAGCTGAGTGATCATTATTACTTTTGTAACCTATTTAAATATGGATATATTTATATTCACTATCCGTGCTGACTGAGCCACTAGGGTGGATTTTTTGTCTTTCCCTGTGCTCTACTCACCATAGGAGTTGCATACCCCATAATATCTATAGATTTTGAGGCTAAAATGTCTAGATTAGTCAATCTGATTATAATCAATTCTTGATATCCATATCATTCCCCTTTAGCCCTTCTAAAATACTTTACTCATCTATGGATTAGACCATGTAACTCCCCTTACCTAATCCCCCACTGGCTTCCTCAGTTTAAACTTTTTGGGTGAACTCTTCATTCCATCAATGGCAAAACCCCCATGTACTTCAGCAGGGCCTGAATTTCACCCTTTCTTTGCCTTCCCCAATAAATTTAATTTTTAATAGTGTCTTTGGTCATTTCTCCAGTGGCACCAACCTCAATAACTCCATGATTTCCTTTTCCTTTTCTCTCCCTGTCACTGCCTGGCCATGAAATGTGTGCCTAGTCCAAGTATGCCAGGCCCCTGCTCTCTCTTCATTTCTATCACTTGTTAATATCACACCATTTTTGTGCCCCTCCACGAATGTTTATGCTAAGTTATGTCAGACACCTCACATTTTTCGTTTGTTCAGTTCCTTCGCTGGGTTTCATAGTGGTTATGAATTCTTTTTTCACTTCCCTAAATTTTGAGCTCTTTTGGATAATAAATTGCCTTTATATTTGTATCTTGCTGAGCATGGATGCAACATATAGAGAAATAATAGACACTAAGCCAGGAAGGCCTCAAATTTTCCAGGCAGTGGTGGCTTCAGGTAAAGTGAGTCTTAAAGCCACCTACCTCACCCCACTTTCCACCAGCTTAATCAGAGTAAACGATCTGCCCCATAACATCTCAATTAAATACTTTGATAGTGATGTTTGAAATAAATCTTGGAAGGAATTTAAGATCATGCGGCATGTTTATTAACATGCTATAAATAGTCAAAAGAAATTGAGTAGGAATACTGCAAGTATATATGTAGCTTTATTTTGGGGGAGGGTGGGCATGATTATTCTTTATACATAATTAAAAATGAATTGATATTTCAGAAACATTATACAGAAAAAAATTGCATGGATAGAGCAATACTGAAGCCACTAATGTTTTAAAAATAGCAGGAAATGGAGGAAATTAATAATGGCAATACTTTGTAAATATTTATTCATCATAATAGACAGTTTAAAAGAATATATTGCTTAGCTTAATCATTTAGAAGACAGTCAGATAGAAAAGAACAAATGCATGAAAATAGCTGAGCACATTGACCAAAAAATAATACAGGACAAAAATAAAGGAAGCTAAAAGGTACATCAATTTGTACTTCATTTAGATGTAGTTCATAGTGGTTGTAGTAGGACAGAACATTATTTAAGAGCACTTTAATGAATTTAATAGATCCATGTGGAAGTACACAGAAAATGAAATAAGATTACATTTCATGTATTTCAAAATCTGTTTTTCACCCAAAACATGCTTGCGTAGGGATCTCTAAATATAATTAATTAAAAATAGTAATACTGGGGGGAGGGGTTGCTTCATGTGATATAAATACATGTGATTATTATTGAAAATCCACTGGAAATGGTAGTTTTAACAATAAACTGTTGGTTTTGAGGAATATAATTGAAAATCTATTATTCCATTTTTATCAAGGTGGTTAGGAGGACATCTCTGAAAATACATTTTATTTATACTGTTTTCCAAATAAATTGTTTAACCAAATAATCTGCTAAATTTTGTATTGAATTGTATATTTTTTAAGAAAAGCCTACATAAAAAAGTTGTTCTTGTGTATGCTGATTAATCTTAGACATAACTCCTATCTTGCCCTCAGAGTCTGGTAAAGGGTCAGATTTTACCAATGTGGCTAATAGGACATAAATACAGACATTTCACATGGTGTACCATGTAAATGCAAACCTTTGTAGTTACAAGTTTTTGTAGCTGGAGAATTGTTTTAAAAGGCATGTAATTTATTAGCTATCAGTAGCTGCTTTATTGCCTTGCCGCGCTGCAGTAATAAATAAAAGAAAGTGAACTGATTTTACAAATGGCACACAAGGTGCACATTTTGTGAAAAAAGTCTTTTTTTAAAGAATTGGCATTAAATCCTTTTTTTGTGATGACAAAGAGGCTAAGAGTGCAAACTGTATTTTCTGTTTATCGAAAACAGAGTCTTTTTTTCTCGGGGGCATTTTTTCCTATGATCATCAAGGGATTTCAAAAGCAATAAAGTGTGGAATCATTGTTCGACTTGAACAGTATTAAAACTTAGGTTTTAATTTCAGTGAAGTAATAAGATTTGAACCTGTCTCACATTACAACACTGTAAGGCATTTAGCAATTGTATTTTAAAGGAGGTTTTTAAAATGCAGCTCACTTGTAAGCTAACTGTCTGTCTAGTAATTAATAGTTTCTGTTCAGCACAGGCTGTTTTGATCTTACTAGGAAATCTCGATTTTTGTTAATAACAAATTATAATTGTAAGAATGTTAATCCTTAATTAGTTTAAATCTTCAGGTGTTTTTTTCTTCCTTTCTGAGGATGATTTTAAAATGAAGACAAATAGAAAAAAGTGATGTTCAGTTTTTTAAAACGTGATTTTACAGCTATCTGTAAATTTCAAGAAATTTTATTTCCCGATTAACGGCCTACTTCAGCCTCCTGCCAAAAATGAAAAAAGTATCTTATGCTCACAAACCACTTGTAAATCATGACTATTAATTACTTTTATACAGAAGTACCTATAGGAAACTGTGCATAAAAAAGCTACGTATTCCCTGTACACATATGTTGACACCTGGAACATTGAGACTTACTTGCACAGCTTAGCAAGTGACATAAAGATTTTATATATATATATATTTATTTATTTCGATATGTTTCTTGGAAACATATTGGCTAATGAGATGGTATTTACCATTGTGAATAGCAGTGGAAAATAATTACATGCAGTTAAAAAAAGTTTGCACAAAGATGCATGTTCAAAACAACCATCAATGTTTAACATTTGAGAATGAGCTATGATCTTTCATGATGATTTTGAACAGTAACTGCCTCCATTAGCCATAAGGTTTGTTTCTTTATTTTAGTAGATGGCCCAGATTGTAAATATTAGAGGATCTAAAATAAATCAACACATTATCCTAAGGATACAAAATGTAAGAGCTATTTGTGGTTGGAACCCTTTGACAGATAGTTTGGATGAAGCAGATGATTGCCCGCCTCTCGTATCTGGCCTCCATTGCTATGCCTGCAGGCAGTTTAGTGTTATAGTTGTATATTGATGTCAGGGTTACTACTGAGTGGCTAGCAATGACAGATGTCTATAATTACAGGCAATGCTTCCAGTATTTCAGAAGAGCCAGCCTATGTTGAACAATTATCTTATTTCTAGCTTGCCAAAGAGTGTTGTTCAAATTGCTGGTATTAGCGATGGGGACTGTAACACCTCTCCTAATGCCTTGGGATAAATGTGCAAAAAGCAGTCAGATATACAACTTAAATACAAATCTTTTTAAAACCAGTGTTACTGGTAAGGTTCAAATACTCAGGGTTTGATGCTGAAAGGTGCTTAGCATCTGCAGCCTATTCAGATCAATGGAAATTGCACATGTTGAACACGTCTTAGAATTAGACCTTTGTCATTTAAATGATTATTTTATTATTTACATTCATGTGGCAGAATCTTAAAGTATAGTTAGATGTGCATGCAATACATTTAATAACTTGTATATCAAAGTTCTGAGTGTGCATTTAGATGAAGTTAAGCACTTACAGTAGAATTTAGTTTACCATCCTTTTGATGGCTATAACTGCAAGTAGGAATGTAACCCCTTGAGATCACTAGTTTTATCTAAATGTCTTTCCCTTTGTAGTTTTCTGATTGAAGTGAAATTTGCGCTCATGTCCATACAATATTGGTTAAACTCAATCATTTGAGGTTATCTAAGTAATATTTAGGTTTCCCATTAAATGCCTGCATATGAAACTTGAATCTTTGATAGAGTGCTGATCGCTTCCTGGAAACTGCTTCCACAGCATGGGACACTGAAAACCTATGAATTTAGGCAAGAAGGAGAGAGAGGCATGGCACTGACATTAATAGAGCTTTTGATGAGAACCACTAATATTTGATCAAAGGTTCGCCAAAATGCATATTCTTAAACAGATGGAGGATAGAAAAGAGAGGAGAGTGAGAGAATGCAATGTAAAAATTAATACAAGGTATTATTTACAAATTAACAAATTTACAAATTAAATATATTTAAGTGATTTAACCAGGTGCTTAGATTTAAGCAAATGCTTAAATACTTAGCTAAGCGAAGGCTTAATAGATCAATTAAAATGTCTAGTGAAAAAAGATAATGAAAAATTATCTTCAGTAACATGAATGTTTGACAGACCATGGATACACCTTTATATTGACCATCTAAAAAACCTTTAAACTAGTGACTGCTGGTATCTTCAGTTACAGCAAGTGTAACCCTTTCAGTGCTTAAGGATTCAGTATTTTGCTTAAATATTGAGCATCATAATTCTTTTTATGATTGTTAAACCAACAAAAGGACAGAATGGAATTTGCTCTGTAGTCTTTTTACACTGGCTTCTTACTGCTATTGTTAGGATACATTTTTTTTAGCACCATGGAGTAGAAGCAGAAAGGTCACTCTGCATTTCCGTTTCAGAGTGAACTCCTGCTTAGCACTGCTGCTTACTTTTCAAGCTATCAAACCATGAGGGCCAGCAATATTGGATTTTTTTCTCTATCAACAATAAATAAAAATGAAAACTTTGTACAAATAATATTGTGAATCTATTTGGGCTATACCCATAATCCCAGGGCTGGACCAGCAGCAGTCCCAATAATTACACACTAAAAGCATCAGAAATGTAAATCCACTCTCCAAAGAAACTCCCTAGTTTCCTCGAATGGAAAGCCAGGGTACAAAAGAGACTTTGGCAAGAGATTGGAAATATCAAAGGAAAAGAAGTGGGATTTCACTCCCCATTTCAGAGAAATGTGATTAAATAAAAAGCAATTTCCATTAAAAAAGAAACGTTTCTTTTAAGTGGGAAGTGCGTCGTGCATAGACACTTCATATGGACAGGTGGGGAATTTGCCATCCTGGCACCATGGTTTCCTGGGAATCCCATTCCTCCAAGTAAGCTAGTAGAAATGAAATGCTAGTAGGAATGGAATGCTACTGTGATGGTAGCATGAAGTGCCGATATCATCAGAATGTGTGCAGATGAGCACATCGTTTCTGTTATGATAGAACATTCCCCCAGTGTTGTGGGGAAAGCATCCTTGGTGCTGCCATTGAGTCAGAGGGGTGTTCATGTGTACATATGTATAGTATGCTCACTGATACAACTGCTGAGTTCCAATCACGGTATCCTGATTATTATAATCACCAACTACTATTTTAAAATGTCATTTTATAGAATGCTTGTCCAGGCAAAGGATATTCTTGTACATTATTTCTATTAAACTTGATATGCATCTGGTGTAAAAATGTAATGTGCTATTCAAGTCATCGCTACATTCCTCCTCTGTTAGTTGGGAGGGCAGGTGGCAACAAATGAGAGAATAATGCTTTGATGCCCTCTAGAGGTTACCTCATCCCCTGTTTTCCACACATTTTTATTTGAAAGTTGGTCATAAATACTATTTTGCTTTCCACTCCCCCCTCCCATACTTGTATCATATATTTTCCTAAGGTGGAGAGCTAAATGTGCAACTAAAGAGGAAATGGCTTGCCTCACTACTCCATATTCTATTGATCTGGTCTGTGAGCTGGAGATCTATTTAAGACGAGTCCCTGACCATGTTATAGCTGTTCAGGGATAGAGGTGTTTGTGTGGCATAGTTCAGGGCCTGGGCAGTGTTCTCCTCTTTGTGCTCAGACAAGTAAATGAGTTTGGAAAGCTTGAATTATCATCTCAGTCCCTTCTCATTACTGTCTCGGATGGCAGTTATCCTGCTAGTCAATTCCTTGACCTGTTAGGTAGGGAACTTGGCAGCTCTGACCTCTTTTTTTCAATATGTAACATGTTATTTTTCTCATATTTTTTTAAACCAACCTTTTAAAAACCTGGGATCTCATATTTTCAAAGTAAATTGAAAGAGGATTTAGAAGTTCACTTCCTATAGATATTACTGGGAATTGTGGATCCAAATCCCTTAGGTAAATTGGAAATTTCAGACACACCTAAAACTATATTCTGACACATGCATTTTTCAGATTTTCAGAAGCTTCTAAAGATCAAGCCATGCATCTAGGTGTCTACCTTATAGCGCTCAGCTCCTGACCTGTGATGTAGTAGTAAGGTATGTAGAGAGAAGGGCTGGCTCCACTGGCCTTTCACACTAAGGGCAAGATTCCAAACTACGGGCTTGGTAGTGACCAGCATATGGCCCAGCATATGCACCAAACGCCAAGAAGATGTGTGCAGCATATGCTTGAGAAAAGCTCATACAGCTCCTTTTTGGATGAATAGTAAAAGGTTTTTCAAAGTAGTTCCACATCCCATTTCACCCATCTCCTGCATTAACGTCATGGTTCAGGGATCAGCAAGCACCTGTTACCAATCGGTTCCTACCCAGCTGGCTTAAAAATAGTAAAGGCCTGGATTTGCCCTTAGTATCTGATGACAAAATACTTTAATGTTGGGTTTTACGTTAGTACTTTTTCACTGTAGCAAGGCCTGAAGAGCTTCAGCAAATTATAACATCTTAACCATTTACTGTGTGCCTAAGGGTAATAACTTTACTGTAGTTTTCTAAAGATTCATTATCCAGAATGTTAATTCATTATAACAGCTTTTATGAAACATATAGAATCAACATTTTCTTGTGTTTTCTTATTTGCACAGTGTGAGAGATTCATTGCTCTGTTTTAATTTGTTTCATGTGGTGCATTTGAGTACATTCCATACAGCGCTGTTATTGAATTTCTGTGACTGTCATTATATAGCCATACAACCTTTAGGAACTCATATTCTGAGTTTCCCAGTTCTGTAATCTGTTTCACATTTAAGGATTGACATAATTACCGTAGCTTCTTCAGAGTTATAATGGTAGTTCCAAAAGATAAAGCTAAACATATCTAGGGCCAAAAGATTGCATGAGGATAGAGCAATAAAACTTTAATTTTTACAATGCTTGCTATATTATTTCTCTATATTTTCTTAAACTATAATTAAGTTCAACTGAGTTGCTTTATAAAATTTTGTCTCTGCACATGTATTTATGTCTCTCTCCTTCTTTTCCTCCCTCCCTGTTTTGTAATGTAGCAAATAAACTTCAAATTAGTTGGGGGGAAAAAGAGTAGCAATATGTAATTTGAGTAGCTGATGAATTATTGTGTCCTTTTGATCACAGATTGTGATCTCGCTTGTTCACAAGCTCAGCTATTGTCTTGTGTACACCTCTAAATACTAAGTTACTGTTATCGGAACAGATGAAGAAAGCATATTTTGACATTTGTTCACAACATCCTCATCCTGCGCATGCTCCATTCCCTCTGATAATATTCTTCATTTACTACCCAGTTTTACTGTGCTGATCGCATACCTTCCCTTCACTATCGTACCATTTTTCTGTTGCTTGATTACTGTGTTATCTGTCACTTGCTTACTGTGTGAAATCATACGAACAAATGTCCTAGCCAGTGCTTCCTTTATACAGTCTTCTACACGTGTGGCAACGAAGGAGTTTCTGTCAATGTAGGGCGAAGTTACCACATGTCCATGTTTTCATCCCATCCAGCATTAAATTAGGAACCTCAAAACTTGATGTTTCATTTTCTTACTGTGTTCAATTGCACTGTGATGTTGCAACATGACTGCACAGATCAATAACCTGATGCTGGGTCAGCATTTGAAGTTGCAGATATTGGGGCCAGCTGGTTTGGGAATAAGGGTCTTCAAAACAATGGCAGGAAATTAATTATTCCTTTGGCAGTTTCCTTCCAATTCATTGTTAATCCTGCCACAAATGTAAGCATTATAAAAGGGCCTGAATGCACCAGAATTGGTACAATATTTCAGCATAGGGTGAGTTAAGATCTGTATCTCATGAAGGTGTCACCACACAATTCCTCTGTGGCTCAACCCAACTGAGTATGTATAGGGCACCTATAATTAACACAGTGAGAAAAGCCAAATGAATCTGATTCAATTTGAAATTGGAAGTTGAAAATGACGGCACTTCTGGAGCTGATGCCACATCAACCAGAGGCTCAATTGGCAAAATTTATACTTTGCCCCTTGGATATGTTCCATACTATGCTGTTAAAATTTTGTAACTCATTCTGTGTCCAAACATAATTGCTGACTAAGGACTTTCTTCCAAACTCCAAGAAACTGGTATTTTACGATGTTTACAGTCTGTTGCTATAGAGGCAAAAACTATAGAGTTTCTTAACACAAGAACATATTTTGTTGTTGGTAACAATGTTACTATAGATGTATAAAATGTTGTAGTTTCAGAACAAACCTGAAATCTGACTGTGTAGTTGACTCATCTCTCTAATGCTGTATAAGGGTATTGCAATTTTCCTCTGGAAATAGCAAATCTTAATATTTGTCTGAGATTAAAAAAATTACTGAGTTACGGGAGGAAAGCTAACTTAAAATGTAGCATAACTGCACTACAACATTCTCTACAACATAGGTGGAAAAGGAATTGCACGTGTGTGAGAAATATCAGAACACAGCAAAATATGGTTTTGTTTATGTTTTTGTGTGTGTCTGTAAGAGAGAGAGAGGTGGTGCTGGCAGTGACATCTATGCTTAAGGTTACCTAACACTTTTTTATATCTGTATTACTTAGTGTTTATTGAAATTGAGTTTTAACTACTTCATTATCTACTTGCAAATTTGTAAAAGATTCATGTCATCTTATGAAATGTGTAGTCGTCTTTATAATGAGCACTGTATTCATACACTGACTTAAAATGACCCTGTCACATGTGAAAACAAATCAGATTGTTGCTGTTAATGAGCTTTTCAATTTACTATTCAGTGGATCAGATAAGTAGATTTAAGACGTAATGATCCTGTTTAGCACTCAAGCTTGGCTGTCAGATTCTAGTAGTTGAAGAAAATCCTCAGGGACAAAAGCGTTGACACAGTTCTTGATGGGATAATGGGAATCAAAGCTAATGGATGATAAAAGGAGTAGTAAGACTTACAAGGATAATTGTGGATTAAAGCACTGCTCTTTGTCAACATTGACTGCTGTTCCAGTATTTTATTTGGTAAACTCTGATGTGGTGAAAGCCTGGTTTGACAACAGAACATGATGCTAATACAGCAGGTGAGGCATTTCCTATCACAGGAAGGAAAACATCTGAATATCAATACATGTTAGTAAGGAATGCAAACCTTTCTGGTGAAAAGAGCTGATGTGCAAAATGTAGAAAACAGAGAGTGGTTAAACTTTTCAAAAAAAATGGACAGTATACCTTGTTTCAGTGGCATAGTATTTACAGCTAAAGAACCAGAATGTGTGTTTTGAATAGTAAATATGTATGTATACATTGTAAATTATCATTCTTGAAATATTTAGCATTATTTTTTTTCAAAGTATATGGAGAGCTTGCACAGTCTATAGTAAAGAATTTTAGTATTCCACTTGTCCAGTTCACCAAAGATTTTGTCGCACTATGATAGTCTATTAAAATTTTACTATCTCAGTTACTGCAGAAATTGGATTTTGTCATGATTTTATTGCATTCCAATTTGAAATCTGTAGGATATAAAAACATATTTACTTATAGAGTTAAATGCTGGCATTTCCTAGGAGTGACTGGATGGGAGGGCATCACTATCAGCAGTGGAAATGGGAGTAAACAAGTATGATATTCTACCAGAAGTATTCAATATCTATAATTCATTGCAATGTATAAGTGTGATAAGTAATGTTTCAGAATAAAATTGGCAGCTAGATGGCACCAGGCTTTCATCATTGGGTGGCTTAGGTTACACATGTTGCGACTTTGGTGATCTCATCCTAAATCTTAGTGGATACTTGTCCTAATCACATCATATGACAGAATTTCCTACTACTTTCTCTTCTGGGATTTAGGATTAAAATAGAAATACTTCAGGACTGAACTGAAATGCACTGGTTGGTAGAATTGTGTTTGGCCCAGGTCTTTAATGAAAAGAAGAGGTTCTATAGCTCAACATGAGGCACATTGACAGAGGGATTGGTGCTTGGCAATTGCTCTGTCTTAGATTCCATCAGGTAATTACAATGTCCTGGACCTGGAATGAACCACACAACTCAATGCGTTCAAGTTACTTGGAAGGGAAGGAGAATCCCACAGTGGAAAAGCCCACTAGGGAAAGCCTAGTTCAACCTGATTATGTGAACGAATATGCAGCAATTTACCAATGTAAGCTACAGTTCAGGGGTGACATTTACACTGATGCCACTAAGGCTAGATAGAGACTGGTGAAAGGTATTGCTTTCCTGCACCCAAATGAGGCTGTTTATAAAGCCCCATTATCTCCCTGAGAGGTACCTGAACCACCATTGAAGCATGTGCATGCTTCTCCAAAGTATTTATAATTTCAATTTGGGAGGATATTGTTAACTATGGGTGAGTGAAAATCTGTTAGCCCCAAATTTCTGAATCATTGTCTTGGAGGATAAGAGTCATCTATACCTGTGATTTAGCCCAGGCCGGATGAACTGAGTGAATAACCTGCATTCATGCTTGTGCCCTTTTGGCTGCATAAACAGACTGTGGAATGGTTAGTGTATTTTTGAAATAACACTTTAATACTTGTAAATGCCTATAACGTGTTACTATTGAAATGTTTGTTTTCAGGTGTATGCCCGAATGTCAGAAGTCTTAGGAATAACAGATGACAACCATGTTCTAGAAACATTTATGGCAAAAATGTGAGTTTATGCTTGAGTTCTATTCTATACATTTTTTGTTTTCTTTTCAATGTTTATCCATAATGAAAGTTTAAATTTTTCACATCCCCAGCTGAATTCAATGAGACTAATTCTAGGTGCTTTCATAAAAAGTTTTAACATTTAAGACCTGAAGTAAAATTTGTAAGTCTAGGTGCCACTGTAGAAAGTGACTTTAGACTCCTAAATGCTTACAGTCAATGGGAATTAAGGTCTTAAGTGCCTAAATCACTTTTGAAAATGGGATTGAGGAGCCTAGACCACCGAGACTCTTTTGAAAGTATTGGCATTGGTCATTCTGATCTTCAGCATGCATGCGTACGCATGCTCCACACAGATGTATCCTTTTATTCTGTGGCTTAGCCTGCTTTCTTGTCACTTGCACACTGGTAACAGTCAGGAAAGAAAATCAACCAAACTGAAGTAATTTCATTCTCTTGGTGGCATCTTATCCTTTTCTCCCCAGTTGGCTACTCTCCTCATTATGGTATAGATACTGGGAAGTGAGCACTAGATCTTGCTTGTAGTCACTCCAGAATTTTTCAAGAGAGGGAGAGTTGGAAGCTCACTGGATGGGGCAGAATCCCTCCCTTAAGAAAATTCAGATTCAGACAAGGATGAAACCATGGAAGGCCATGATCTGTGAAGCAGCTGAGGGAGATTATAACCAACAACCCTCTCTTTTTTGGTACTTGCCTGAATAAATTAATTCTGCCTGGCATTACCGTGTTAAAATGGATAAGAAATACATCTCAAAATGATCAGATAGCTTCATGTCTTTTCCCAGACACCCTCTGTAGTGTTCTGGGATATGCACTTCCTTTTCTCCTGTTCAGCAAGCCCCAGCAAAACCTCTACGGTTTTGGCTTTTGCGAGTTCTATTCTGTATTTCTGCCTGTATCTATGGATTCCCTTGAGACAGACAGGGTTTCCTCTGAAACTGAGGTTTAATCCCAGAAGCAAGCCAAAGGAGTAGGAATATCTGCTCCAAAATCTGAAGAACCCCAGGAAAACACTGATTCTAAAGGTCTCCCTGTGTTCCTGGGAATGGAAAAGGAAAAGGGCACCTGGTCTAGGTAGACTTACAAATGGTTTTCAATAGGGTGTTTTCATTGCTTGGAAAACATCCTATTAGAACCTTAAATTCTTTTTCGAGTGCTTCCTCATGTCCATTCCTCAATAGGTGTGTGTGCTCACCACATGCACCGGTGCCAGAAGTTTTTCTCTCAGCAGTACCCATAGAAGAGCAACCCTAGCAATCCCTGGAGTGGCTGCTCCATGGTATGGTGTAAGGAGTGGCACCGGTATCCCCCTCGGCCTCCCTGTGAGAGGCCATTGCAAGCCCCCTGCACTCGGTACCTCAGGAGGATGGTAAGGTGCATCAGGAGCTTCCGAAGCAGGTAGCAACTAACCTGAGGCTGTAGGCAGAGGAGCTTGAAGAACCTGTGGATGCGCTTTTCGATGTGTTGAGCTCCTTGGCACCGGTTCGGGTGGCCCTGCCCTTGATTGGAGGTTTTCAAACACTCACCACAGCCCTGTGGCAGAACCCCTCCCCTCTTCTGCTTATCTCCAAAAGGGGTGAGAGGAAATACTTGGTCCCAGCCAAGGACCATGACTATCTCTACTCCCACCCCTCCCCAAACTCCCTGGCAGTAGAGTCAGTCAACAAAAGGAGAGGCGGGGCAACCAGAGGCAGCACCTAAGGACGAAAACTCCTTGAGAGTGGACTTGTTTGGTAGATTTATTCCTCCCCCAGTTTACAGTTGTGGGTGGCTAACCACCAATCCCTCCTTGGCAGCTATGGTTTCAACCTGTGGCAGGCCATGACTGTGTTAGAGGACGTGGTCCCATAGGATTTGAAGAAGGAGTTCAAAGCTCTCTTGGAAGAGGGAACAGTAGCAGCCAGAGCGGCCTTGCAGGCTGCTTCTGATGCAGTGGATTCGGTTGCTTGCATGATGGTGTCTGCCATTGGTATGCATCAGGCATCCTGGTTCCTCCTCTCTGGTCTGTCTTTAGAGACACAGCAGACTCTCCAGGATCTCCCTGTCTATGGCTGCGCTCTCTTTGCTGAACAGATTCAAAATCACGCAGGCTTAAGGACTCCTGCATTATGCTTAAGACCCTGGGGTTGTACATTCCTGCCCCAACTCAGAAAGCACTTCAAATCCTTGCACCTCACCAGTCAGGATAACAAACTCCAACAAGAGCTGCCTTCCAGAAAGAGCAAGGCTTACAAGCACAGGCTGAGTTAATTCTCGGTTCCTCCCTGGTTTTGCTCCTCCTGCCCCAAGCAAGGGGCAAAGAAACAGTTTATCCAGTCTCTCCCATCCGTTTGGCAACCACCTGTCCCATTTTCTCCTGACATGGGTTTCCATCGTGTTGGACCGATGGGTCCTAAGTATGATTTCCCAGGGTTATATACACTCCAGTTCCTCACTGCCCCACTACTGCCCCCCATCCCTTTTTCAGGGACCCTTTTCACAAGAGCCTTCTTGTGCAGGAGATTCAGGAGTTGTTACAGATGGAACAGTGGAAGATATTCTGCCCCAATATCGAAACAGGGATTTCTGTTCCAGATATTTCCTAATTCCAAAGGCCCAGGGAGCCTGTGGCCCATCTTGGATCTGAGAGGCCTCAAAGTTTATCTGCAGAAACTCAAGTTTTGCATAGTCTCCCTGGCCTTGATTATCCCCGCCCTGGATCCAGGAAACTGATATGCCATTCTCGACCTGAAGAACGTTTACATTAACGTGACAATTTTCCCTAGGTGCAGACATTCCCTCTGCTTCATGGTGGAACCTTTCCACGACCAGTTTACAGTCCTCTCCTTTGGCCTGGCCACAGCGCCAAGGATATTTACCAAGTGTATGACTGTAGTGGCAACCTACCTCAAATATAAGGGAATACAGATTTACCCTTACCTCGACAATTAATTGGTCAAGGGCAGCTCAAGGTCCCAGGTCCAATACAGCATACCGGGCCTTCTGGTCTCCTGCAAGTCATTGGGACTCCTAGTCAATGACAGAATGTCCACATTATTACCAGTCCAGAAGATAGAATTCATCAGGATGGTGCTTGACTTGATTTGTGCCCGTATATTCCAGGCCCTAGCGAACATCATAGGAGAAGTATCCAATTTTCTCCTGACCATGGCCAGAGACTGCCGTCATCTGCTAGGTCACATGGCAGTATGTACGTACGTGTTTTGCCATGCCAGATGTCACAAGCAGCCACTCCAGCAGAGGTAGGCCTTGGCTTACTCCCAGTCTCCAGACACTTGGACAAGGTGGTCACGATTCCCCTACAGGTGCTTGCCACTGTCCAGTGGTGGGCTATTCTGGACAATACTCTGGAGGGAGTCCCATTTGACTCCTGCTCCTTCTCTAAAGCTAAGGTCAGACACCTCAGACCTTGCTTACGGAGCCCACTTCAGCAATCTCCAGATCCGGGGAATGTGGATCCCAGAGGAGATGAGGTTCCACATAAATGTCATGGAATTCAGAGCAGTTTGTCTGGCCTGCAAGGCCTTCCTGCCTCACGTGTCAGGCACAGTGGTGACAGTCCTCAGGGACAATACAACCTCCATGTTCTCATTAACAGGCAGGGATGGGCATGCTCGTCAGCTCTATGCCAGGAAGTGTCCCACCTCTGAGACTTCTGCATCAGTCGCAACATCCATCTGGAGGCCTGCCATCTCCCAGGAGTTGGCAGCACTCTGGCGGATCACCTTAGCAGGGACTTTTCTTCCCACCACAAGTGGTCACTCTGTTCAGACATGGCCAATGTGATCTTGCAAAGGTGGAGTCTTCCACTTGTGGACCTATTTGCCACTGAGCAAAACAAAAAATTTCAGTGGTTTTGCTTCCGGAGTAGGGGGGCTGGAAAAGGACTTGTATCAGATCAAATGAAAGGAGGCTCGAGTAATCCTGATTGCTCATGCATTGCCCTGCCAGTACTGGTTCAGCATGCTCATAAGCATGGAACTCTACATGCCTTGGCCCCTCCCGAATTGCCTGGACCTACTGTTGCAGGATCAAGGTTGACTTCTGCCTTCCAATCTCATGTCCCTACAACTTTCAGCATGGATGCTCTGTAGTTAAATGAGGAAAAGTGCACCTGCTTGTATGAGGTTCAGCAGGTTCTCCTAGGCAGCAGAAGCTGTCTACACGCCTAACGTATAAGGCAAAGTGGATGAGGTTCTCCCATTAGGCTTCATAGCACAGTATCTCGCCAGGTCCTGCTCCGGTCCAGGCCATCCTCAACTACCTGCTGCAACATAGGAACAGAGGGCTGGCACACTCCTCCAGCTGAGTGCATCTACTAGTGTATTATCTCTGCTTTTCACAAGCTGATCCAAGGGCAGATGGTCTTCTCCTATGACATGACAGTGAGATTCCTGTGGTGCCTTAAGAGTCTCTACCCTCAGTTTCAGGACTCGGTCCCACAATAGGACCTCAACATAGTCCTCTCCCAGCTCACCAAACCACTCTTCAAGGCCCTTGGTTCTTGCTTGTGGTGTTCTGGTAGCAACGAGATGGATTTCAGAGCCCTAACTTCAGAATCCCTGCACATGGTCTAATTCAAGGTCATGGTCCAAGTGCAACCGCACCTGGCCTTTTTACCAAAGGTTGTTTCCATCTTTCACATTAATCAGTATATATTCCTACCAGTCTTCTGCCCAAGCCTCATAGGTCAGCAGAAGAGTGGTGACTCCGTGCTGTGGAAATCAAGAGGGCCTAGGCATTCTATCTGGAATTCAACTTGGAGAGCATCAAGTCTTTCTGCAGCTCGATGTAGATCCTTGTGGCCACTACCAATAGAACAAAGGGCCTGCCAGTGTCTGCTCAGCAGCTTCCCAACTGGATCACTTTCTATATCGGAACGTGTTAAGTGCTCACAAGGGTCCCTTGTCAGCCCATAGTCCAAGCTAACTCGAGTAAGGCTCAAACCTTGTTGGCAGCCTTTTTGGTGCATATGCCAATTCACAAAACCTGCAGGGCCACAATGTGGTCTTCAGTCCACATGTTTACGTCTCACTATGCCAGTACCCAGCAGGCCAGAGACAACGCTTGGGTTTGGCAGAGTTGTGCTACAATCAACATGGCTTTGAACGTCTACCTTCCACCAATGGTATTGCTTGTAGTCACTTCTTCTGGAAGGGACATGAGCAAGCACTCGAGGAAGAAAAGACAGTTACCTGTTTGTACCCGGTGTTCTTCGAGATGTGTTGCTCATGCCCCTTCCACATCTCGCTCTCCTTCCCCGCTGTCGGAGTTTCTGTCAAGAAGGAACTGAGAGTAGGGGGAGCACACAGCACATATACTGTGTCATGGAGGTGCCACTCCAGGAGTCACTAGAGCTACTCCCCTTTTGGTACATCCGAAGGAAAAATTTGCAGCACCAGTACATGTGGTGAACACACACATCTATTGTGGAATGCAGATGAGCAACACATCTCGAAGAATCCCTTTTCCAAACAGGTAACTGTCTTAGTAACCATGATCAGTTGATGCAACACTAAATACAGTTGGCCTGGTCTAGAGTGACTACAAACGTATTTAACATTCTATAAGTTAACATGACTTCCCCAGATCATTTTTTTACCATGGCTTAATTTTCTAGTAAAGACAAGAACTAAATGGCTATCTTTCGCCAAGATAGAGTATGCTGTTATAGCTTGCTTTAAGAAAACGCTTACACATCAAACCTGATGTTTCTCTAAAGAAACCCTAGGAGCTAGGTCACTGGAAGGGGGATGATCAGAAAAATATTTGTTCTGGGGCCTACACAATTCTATGCTGCGTATTATTTTTATTTTTCTTTCTTTTTCTTTTTTCTTTCTCAAGTTCCAAAAATCTCAAGACATTTGTGTTTTCCCAGCCCACCCTTTGCACACCCATGCAGGGTGTGGTAGAATAGCCAATCGAATGAGTCAGCACAACAGAGGAGTGTTGAGGAAAGAAGAGCCTTTTATCAGCTGACTGTTCTGTGTGTTTTGAAGGCAAATTACAAACAATTCCCCAGAAACATTTCCCATATTGTATTTTTTTCTCCTTTCTCCTTGTTTGTAAATAGGCTTGGCAAAATGACATTTTTTTTATCATTTTGAAGGATAATATCAGTGTTTAAGTGAAATTATATAAGCAGTTTTTTTTATTTCTGTCCATTTTAATTTTCACAATTTTGGAAAACTTTGTGTGTGTCAGATAGTGGTAGAGTCAAGCCAATAAATAGTTAATAACATCAGATATGAGATTTGAAAAGTTAAAGCTTTATAACACATATTGTCAATATCACATATCAAAATATACAAAGTAAGTATCCTTAAATCAAGCTCTGATAAATTCACAAACTGCATTTTACTTACTTTATCTATCTATAAATTCCTGTTATTTCTGAAAATATTTTTGTCAGTTTGTGAATATAACAGTGAAATCTGTTTATTGACATTAACTGATAAAAATCTAATCCTTCCAAGCCTATTTTAAACGGTATCTGACTTGACTTGATTGTTTGTAGTGTAGTTGGGGCAGGGATCATGTCAAGTTTACTTATCTATATGATTCCATTAATAAATAATAATAAAAACATTATTTCCAAGAGGTGAACAGAGCTGAGGGTGTGTCCCATCCTGCCAGAATAAAAATACATTGCACCTGCTAGTTAATCTTTGTGAGCAAACTTCCGCCCCTCTTCACCAAATACTATAGGCATCAGCTAATGCAGCAGTGGTTGGCTGAAGCGTACTTAGAGCAGTCTTCCCCAGAGAAGACCTTTCTTAGAAAAACAGGTTAAAAAGACCACTATGGGTGTTTTATTATCCATTCCTCTTCCTCTTCCCCCATAACTTCAGAATGCTGTATTCTTTCCCATCCAGTATACTGCAGTTAAGGACTCTGATCTATACTGAACAGAACAAGCCACAGAAAACCAAATTAGTTGTTCCTTTGCCTGTGTATGTGTTTCCTGTGACTTGGTCAGCCAGCAGAGAGATCACCCTTAATGAACACTTGTCCTGCCATTTCTGGAAGCAGCACTGGCCAGGAAATTAGGCAGGCTAACCTTTATTCTTTGAATTCAAAGTGGAATAAAACTAGGAATCAGAGGAGGGGGCCATTGTATTGTCTATAGATGCTTCAGTATGGCTGTCTTTCCTTCTGTTGCTACCAATGAGATGAAAACTTGGTGGCCTGTGCCCTATGACCAACTCACAGAAAACCAGTTAAGAGGTAAGAAGATAAGTGCTACATGCATTTAATTTTGTTCTCTGTGTCTTTGCATAAGCAGCGTAAACTAAGCGTGTATATACTTAGCATTTTAATGCCATCTTGGACCCTTCTGAAAAAGTTTAAAAACCAATTCTAGTTCTTGATGACATTCTATATTTTGCTCATTTCTCTTCAAGATTTATTACATTTATATGAAAATACTATTTTTGTTTATGAATTGTTCTTTGACTGCTCTGGAGATAATTTTGGAATCACCAAAGGAGCATTATCAAAGTGGAGACTAAGCAGTAAATCAGGGGTGGGAAACCTTTATGGGTCAGAGGCCGCTGACCCACAGAAAAATCAGTCAGGGACTGCACACAAGTGAGAAGTAAAAAAACCCAACAGCCCTTACTGACGTGGCTCGCAGATTCACCTTGCACACCTGAGCCTGGGGGGGGCAGGTTAGTAGATTTGTGTGCGCCAGCCCCATGGAGGGGTGGCAGAGATGCTGGAGTGCCAACATGGGCTCCCGAATGCTAGAGGGGGGAGCCCCAAGTCTTGGGGGCTGCAGGTTCCCCACTGCTGTAGTAAATAGTATTATAATATTACACAAATCTATTTTCTGTGCCTCTTTTTATGTCCCTATCCATTAAACTTTTTACTTAGCAGCAGTAGTGTGCTTAGTGTAAAGCTGAACTGGAGTCCATACTAGTATACTGACCCAGCAAATAAAATCTTATGGGTCAGTCCTGACTGGCAACATTTCACTTGCTTTATTTCTAGGCTTAATCTGAGCAGATTCTGCCATCTGTGCCAAATAGGCTGCATGTTTTGTACATGGACACATGATTACACTGAATTTACCAGTCACTTTCTCTTGCGAGCCAAGTCAATCTCTTAACCCATATCTGTAAATTAGAAAGCTATTAGCTCAGTGCACAAGTTAGACCCATTGATCTGGCTCTTTACTATGTAAGAAAAATGTTAACACCCATCTATTATATATTTTGAAGAGTTTGTTTGTGGATTTGTTGTGCAAAATAAAGTCATGCTCCATGATTACCTACAGAAACCAAATTTTGCATAAACAATCCTGCCACTTAAATTAGCTGAATGCACTACTTTTTTTAGCGGAATATACTGGGTGAAAGGTTTAAATAATTATTTTTGTTATTCATTGGAAAAAAGTCATGACTATTATGATTAGAGTTCATAAAAAATATTTGCTAACAAAATTAAAATTGAGTCATCTATTCAACTATCATTTTAGTGCAAAGAAAATTTTTGCTGTTACAAATCACAAAATAATTCAAATTAGTTACGGAAAGAGTAATGGAAGCTTTACGAGTATCTGATTCAAATTTACTATGGATGGTAATTATTCAATAAAATGAATAATGTTTGAAGTTGAAATCCTACACATTTAAAACTGTTCCTTTTCTTCCTTTTTGCAAGCACATTAATAAAAAAATCTATGACATATAATTAATTTCTTGAACTTTCCTATAAATGTAATCCACGCAAAATGACTTTGCCCAGTCAATTATGGGGCTCACCTGCTAGTGGTAAATATTTTTTAATATTGTGTTCTTCATAAATACCACTGTGATTGACATTAAAATGGCAGTGCTTCTGTGCATTTGCATGCATGACAGTTGTTGCTTTGATAATGCTCAGTTTTATCTAATACAGCACCCACTTCCTTTTTAACGGCAAACAGTCTCTCATATCAGAAAGTGGGGGAGAGACATAGTAAAGTTGAAATAATACTTCACTATTTCAATTTACCATTAGAATCATTGAATGAATACTCTTGTGATCTGTTAACTACTTTTGGATCTAATCATGGAATAGTAGCAGTTTATAGTACTGGAGTCTTAAAAAACGTAGGCAAAACACTTGAAAAGTGTGAAGCAAATATGTATTTAAATGTTATGGGAGGAACATAGGGAGCACAATATAATGGTTTGATATGAAATGATCAACCAAGTGGTGACTCTTCATGCCATTAATGATTTTTTGTATTCCTCTTGTTACCTGGAAGGCAGAGGTAAACAATTGCTGTGGGCAATTAATCAAAGCCTAAGGCGCCTCCCCCACAGAAGCCAGATTCGACCTGGTATCCGTATCTATCACCGGTGGAATGATTCATAAACAGGCCAGACACAAATTTAGGGCCAAACCATATATTTTTAGAAAACATAAATACGCATCATCAACACAGTCAACAACAGTAATTGTCCCACCCTAACCCAGAAGAGAAAAGAAGATAGGAAAGATCCCGTAAACAGAGGGTTATTCTTTACAATAAAACGGCGATAGACGCCTGTGACCTTCTACCTTTTGGCTATTTGGAAGCCTCAAGGGAGGACAACAGGGAGATCCCTCGATGGTGGTATAACGATCCGGGTTCCAGAGCAGTCTGGATCCTCGCCCTCCACGTGCACTGATGCTTGTAATTCGTTAGACACCAGTCCTTGTCAGAATGTCCATTCACAAGCAGGACCCACGATAATAGTCCCAAAATCCCAAGTGCTAGGTAGGAGGAGGCTTCCCTCACCCCTCGAAATGGCTCTCCTGGATCCAGGTGGTCCCGATCAGGTCACGTAGATGGATGAATGGGCTCCTCGGTGTAGACGACGACTCTCACAGACAGACGAAGGAGAACCAAACAACACGAATGCTCCTCAGGGGGAGGCTTATAAAGAAGTCGAGGCAGGAAAGTGGGTTAGTGAGAGGGGTGCAACTGTAGTGGGCAGTGTGCACAAGAAAAGAGGGTCGGGTGCAGAGAAAAGATGCGCACGCATGACATAGTGCGGAGTGCAAAGGCTTAGAGCCATGTGCATAGGTGACAGGGAGGAGTGCAGAGCCTTCTTCCCCGCAGGTATTGGCGGGAAAGCTGTTTGAGGGAGAAGGACTCTTAAGACTCCATTTTGGATTCCTCAGACTCCATGTTGGATCTTTGCCCAGGGCAACACTCTAATGAAGGGGCTTCATCTCCTCTTTTGTAGTAGTTTACTGGTTCTTATGGCAAATTTAGTGTCTGGTTGCCATGTGCAGCATTCCTTAAAGTCTGATGTGACTTTAGTTGTGATTGAAGTGAACCACATCTCTCTTATCTTGGTATTGAAACATTTTCTAGTTAGCTATCTAACCTGCATAATATCAACATTGGATCATCTGCATTCATATAATCTTAAATTTCTCCTTTTGATCTTGCTGCACAACTGGTCAGTAATATCAACTGATGAATACTTGAGTCAAGTTAATCGCAAACAAGCTGTTTTACACATATTTGATATCTGCCAGTAGCACTGTTGATATGAGCTACCTAATGTTTGCCAAGAGAGCTCACCCATATTCAGCTCATCTGCTAGAGGTTGTCTTGAGTAGCCATTCCTCAACTAATTGAAGTATTTTCTGAGATTGCTCACCACAGTGAGTTTGCTGACATTCTGATCATAATTTTCAGGTAATTCTGTCAATTCCTATTGCCAAATGTCGATCTTCCATACAACGTAATTCACCAGTCTCCTTTTTAACTTCTGGGCATCATTTTTTAAGGGGCATATTTTTATACACACTTTCGGCCATTCATGCAGTGGAAGACTCCATTGTAAACCATAAACTTATATCTGCCCCATCAAGAATCTTGGATTTCACAAGGAAACCCTTTTGGTTTCCACTGTCCTTCCTTAGTTTCATCAGTGCCCAAGAAAATTGATCTTCATTTGAAAATGATTAAGGCCCAGGGTTTTAAAGGTTTTGGGCATTGCTGTGCTCAGTGTTTCATGGCCGAAGGCTTGTTTTCTAGAGAGATTTAGAAATTTAGGAGCCAAAATCTCAATGAGATTTAGTCTTGTGGAGATTTAGGCTCTTAAATCTATTAGGCATTGCAGTGCTGAGTGCGGCAACACCTAAATGACTTGAAATGTCTAGGCCTTAGTCTCAAATAAATTATTCCAGCTTTGTGTCTCATCTCACAGGTAACCGCCTAGATTTACGTATTCTTGTGACAGAATTATGCAAACTTAACCACTCTCAACTTTTTCTTGGAGTCAGACTTGTACATATTCAGTTTATTACTTGTTTGTGGAAAAAATAGTTTCTCAAATTCTTCTTTTCAAATGTTTGTTTAGCACGTAGACCTGTTTGTTTGCAAATTGTTTGTGAACCGATCCTGAGCCCTGAAAATATTACATTGTTTAAACTTGTCAGAAACTTGTATAATTAACTATTGGCCTTTGGGTTCACAAAATCTTTGTTCGTATCACCGGAATCACATTGTAGTATTTCTCTTCCTTGCTAGAATAACTGGAATGAGACATCTCCTATGAATGTATGGATGAATTCAGTAATTATCTATCCATGGTACATGTACACATATATATGGTTTTTCTAGGATGCTTGTCTTTGTACTATCTAAGCACAAAGTATCCAAGGAAAATTCAGGATTTGTGAACATATTCCCAATTTCCTGAATACTTATGAATAGCCAGTTTGACCTATAGCAAACTACAACTCCAAGCTGTTATCTGTGAAAGTATTTTGTGGTTTTTTTTTAATTATTTGCATGTACCCAGCTCTAATGAAGTGTATCTGTTCAGTCAATGCGTGTGTGCCACAGGGAGCTCTGAACTGTAAAAGATTATAACCTGCAAGAAATAGTTAAAGCACGACCATATAGAGCCCTATGGCTAGCATATTGCCCATTTTCCATATTCTGGGACTCTTGTTGTTCAGTTCTTTTAAAATTTGGTTCTTGTCATCCATAGTTAAGCTTCTTCAACATTTTGAAAGTATGAATAATATTCATATCCATATGAAAATAAATGGTACAACATGTTCCTCATATAGCCTAACAAGATCATAATTTTATTGGCACATCATCTCCATTTTTGCAATACTTATACTGGTTTCCACCTTCCTCCTCTTCATTTAAAGTCGCAAACAATAATAAAGGGCTTGCAGTATCATAACAGGGATGCTTGCGATAACTGGAAGAGGCACCCACTATCTTGTGACCCAAGTGGACTTGCAGATCTCTTCCTACTCACACCTATGCCTCAGTTCTTCAGCTGCCCCTTCCATAATATTCCCTATACACTTGGTTTTTACTCATCCTCATTCCTTCCCTGATTTTCCATAGTCCTCCCATATGCTCCATTCACTAGCATTCCGATCCCATTCCCAATGAAGTAGAAACCTCCAGAGGTATTCTTCTTCATTCCACTACTGCTACCAAGTTTATTTACTACAGTACTTTGTTTCTATAAGCTCATCATGCTGTCAGCACCATGGATAGCTCTAGCAGCAGTGTGGGTTAAGTTCTGAGCTCATGTCTGGGAATATTTTTTTAAGAAGATGTGGTGAGAAAGATCAAGGGAAGAATAGGTATTTTGGAAGTGTTGAATAGTTCAGAAAGGTTTCATGGAATGATATTTTTACATCCCTCACTGCCTCTCTTTATTAATAATCCTAATTATACAAACTGACAACAAGTGTGCATTGGTCAGAATAGTTTTAATGAAGATGTTTATCTATGAAATATGTGGTATCTTATTTTTGCTTAAGAGGGGTCTTTTTGTTATTTTTTTAAATATGGAGCTTAACAGGACAAATAGTTCCAGAGATGCTACAATAAGAAAAGCATACTCTTTGATATGATGATTTTACCAAAAAATGAAGCTGTTTTTACCCTGGGCAAAATATCATTAAAGTAGGGCTTATAGGCAGCCTCAACTACTTCTTGTCTGGTACAGGCTTGGAGGCTAAGTTAGGTTATTCTGATCCCTTGGGACTGGATCTAATAATAAATATTTATATGTTTGTGTTACTGGAATAACTATAAACCTTCCCATTTGATTATGTGTATCTTTTCCATTTTATAAACACCTGAACAATGTTAGTGCCACTATTTCATTTTATGAAAACATTTACAGCTCAATATTTTGGCTTTTGTATACCAAGTATGGAGACAGTCTGTTATTTCTTTGTTACCACATTATGTATATTTGCTTTTAGAAATGTGATTTCTGTTAGTCTGTTATGTAAGTTTCTGTAGACTTGCGCTTCTGATTGGTAATCCTGTTAAATGTAATTGTTTACTTTCCATCACCCATTTATGTTTCCCGCCCAGTTGCTTTGACTTTCTTTTACTTCGGTATCTTTTTTTGTGAATTGGTCACTTGAGACAGAGAAAAGGATGCCAGAATTTGGACTCAAATGTTTGATTGACTTAGAGAGCGTGAATTTCTCTCCTGTGTTGTTCATCATTGTCTTCTGTCCCTCAAACATTGGAAAATCATTAAAAAATGTTGGTGTTCTTTACACTTAGTTATATTTCTGTTTAATTTTTACCTATTTTTTCCTGTGAGTTGTTATGCCTTGAACGTAATTTTAATATTGCACATTGATATTGTCCATCATTCCTGTTGCGTGGTGTTCATAAACCAAAAACAGGAATGGAAATGGCCATGAATATGCACTCAGAAATATGTCCCTAACCTCTTACATACATCATTCATACTTTTCCTCATCCAAATGCAACAGCATATGGAGCAAAAAGAATAGGTCAAATTGTGACGAAAAGGAAAGTCAAACAATAGTGGGGCAGCTTTTTTTTTAATGGTCTGTTTTGGTTACTCTCTCTTTAAACATTTAAGCATTTGGTGCAGAATAGATTTAAGCATTAAGTGCGGAATAGATTTCTGTTTTTGTTTTTTTGGTTTTTTTTAGAACTCCCTGAAATAGTAAAAAGTGGTAAATTATGGACTTGCTAGGATGGGCTCTTTCTTTAAGGCAATATAAGCTACTGTATTTATGCACAATGCTTTTTACTAAATGAGTCAATGCTTATTTGTACATTTAAGATGAGAAATGTTGGGGTTTTTTCAGTGTTAGCATAAAAATGGACAAATAAATTATGCCTTCCAAACATGGAGCTGTCCTATAAGACATATCCATGCATACCCCCATGAGAAAAATAGTAAGTATAGTATTTCCTTTCTATGTGTTAGTGTGTACCCAAAAGATAAAGTGGTGCAAAGCCATGCTGATTTAAGGCTCTTAATTTTTCTATTTCAGATCTGAACCCTTTTGTGTTGTATCAGTTTGAACTCCAAACTCAGATCTATACCAATATATACTTTTATCGGGGTGTTACAGATTTTTTAAACAATGCTACTTAGGAGAGAAGGATGGTCCAAGTTTAAGTTGCCTGCCTTAGGAGGACCAGGTTCAATTTCCTTTTCCACTACAAACTTCCTCTGTAACCTTTGATGTCTTGCTTAGTCTCTCTCAGCCTCAGTTCCCTATATGTAAAATGGAGGCAGCATCAGGGCGCAGCATATAAATACATAAGATGAGTAGGGGAGAAGGTTGTGTTTGGGGTAATATGCTTTACCATGATAAATGGTGGCTGAGAAACTGATAGACAAGAGGTAAAAAGGGTTATTTAATTCTAAATTGCTTGTAGGATTACAAAATGTTGAAATTACAGGTTCAAGAATAAAAATTATTGAATTAACTTATTTTTCTAATGTTTCCCATCTCATGAACATAAAAAGAACACAATCTACCAGAAGGATGTATTTGTGGAATAGTGCCCTAGCATTTTGTATTTATGTGTGTGTGTGTTTACTTACTCACTTTTCTCACAAAGAGGGCAACATTTATTATAAACGTTCTCTCTCCTTCTTTATTCTAGTGTTACAAATCTTAAGTGCTGGGGAAGATGTGAGCCTGTGATTTCAAGAACTCTTCAGTTTCTAAATGATCTTTCTGTTGGATATCCTTTTTATCATGGGTCCTATTCAGTGAAAATAATTTAATGAAAATTAATTTGTGAAAGCCATTTTCCTTTTTATAGTAAATTGTTTTAATACCAATGAAAATATTATTATTAAAATATTTGTTTAGTCTTTTTATATACAAAGCACATTTTAAGTTATTTTGTGTGTTTCCCTATTCTTATTCTCAATGCAAGTTTATCCATATGACCAGTGCACTAACATCATTAGTCTCAGTCACGATCCTCCAGAAGACAAGAATGTCATTGACTCTAATGAGAATAAGACTGGGCACATTTTGGCTCCCATTCAGCTAAGGTATTGTAGCCTATTCCTGACTTTAAGCACATGAGTAATCCCATTAAAATCCGTGTGACTACTTACATCTGGACTTTAATATCTTAATAGAACCAGGGTCTTCATTGCTTCTATTTCTAACACCAGGATCTTGAATTTTTGTTAACAGTTCACCTGAGTCCCGGATTAGATTTTACTGTGACTCAGACTTTTTGAGGCTGATATTTAAGTCATGCATCATAAAATAGAGTGTGATATGTTTACTCTCTGAGTTTCCAACAAGTCAGACAAGAAGATCCATTTTCAGAAAAAAAATAGCATGTAATAATTTTTGACATATCAAGATGTTTAAATGGATACAGGCAATGGAAACCAAAATTTTCAGCACTGATAAAAATATTCAGGAAGGGAAGTCTTTTGATATTTTTAAAATAAATACTGCTTTTCTTTCAGTTTCAGGTGAAGAGATTAATGTTATAGGAAGGAAAGGAGGCTGGAAAGTACAGACTTGAATCATTTTATTTTCTCCTTAGATTGCAGTCATCACAGCAGAATGTTAATATATTTCCTTGTATTAAATGCTGCTTATTGTTTTGCAGATTGAATAAGCGCATTTCATTTAGCTAAAATTATGCTGTATATGTGTTCTCACCCTTGCTAGGAGTATCGTTAATCAGCCAACATGGGAGATGTTAAATATATATATACTTAACACCACCAGGTATAAAGGGGCACAGCTGAAATCTAAACGTCACTAAGATATTTAACAAAAACAAAAAGGGGTTTGATTATTGCATTGCATTGCATGAATAAGAATGTACAAGAGTTAATCAGTTTGCTGTCCCTCAACTGTGTCTGGTTGTATTCAATACACTAAGGTAACCAAGATTAAAATATTCCTGCTAGTTCAAAATATTTACTTGTTTTGTTGCTCATTTATGTATGTAAGCTGAAGTAGTCACCATTATATTACTGTTAACAGCAGTGAGCCTTTTATATGTTTGATATTACATGACTAAGAATTTAGAATGCAGGTCTGCTTCTTCCCACCCCTTCCCCGGAGTTGGGGTCAGGCACTTAGCATTTGATGTGCGGGAATGTATTTGGGACCTGCCTCACAATCCCAGCCCCTAAAACAAGGGGGAATAATTTGCAGTTACAGACACAATGTATACTTGTTTTAAGGCTGCAAGGTGACCAATGAATATGTTGATGGTTAAACAGTTTTTATATTGTACTTTGGGCAAAGTAGATGAGTTTGCTATATGTGATTTGGATACGATATTATCAGGAGGCGTATATACTTAAGTGTCAGTCTTCCTTTAGATAATGTATTATGTGCTGCTAAGAACCCTAATAAGAGAGCTTTAAAGCTGTGTCATATGGAAGTATGAAGTAGTAGCGATACCTTTTTTAATATGCTGCTGTGTAAATGAGACTTCAAAATAAAACATTTTTAAAAATCAGTAAGAAGGAAGATTAACTAAAACCATAAACATCAAAATATATTTAAGCAAACATTCTAAAAACAGTAGCTTCTCTGGGTTTAGATGAGTGGGATAGGACAGATAGCTTTAATGCTGGTTCACTTTTCTGTGATATGTTTGTATTAGTTAAGTTTAGAATTGTGTTCCTTGGCAAACCATAAAAGATTTCAAAAGTATTAGACACCCACTTTTGTGCTGGAATTTAATATGCAACTTTTTATTGGAAAATAATCGTCCTTGTCTGGCAAAATCCACCATGCAATATTTCTGTTAGTAGGCATAATGCAATAAAGACAGGGAGGGCTATTTATCACTACAAATTTTGAGGATTTCAGGATTCTTTTTATTATTTTAATATATTTCTTTGGTATTAAATCAGAAAAATGATAAATTACACCTGTCGAGGCTGTTTTTCCTTTTTGCTAGAAAATGATGTACAACCCAATTTCACTGGTCATTTTGGCTTTTAAAGATATGTATTTTTTTTGCTATAAAAAACTTCACCCAATAGGTTTTTTTAATAATAATGCTGAAGTACTTTTTATTTCTAAACCTATGAAGTAGCTTATAAGTACTTCCTGGCGTTGCAAACTTTGGCCTTTTCACACTGTTGGTTTTTTTTAAAATAATGATTTAAAAGAATTTTGGAAGAAATACTGTATTCTTAAGAAAATCCAGTGACTCCACTTTCAGTATATAATATAGGGGACATCTTGACTGAGTTGAAAGTTTAATAAAATAATTTAAGTTCTTGTCCAGTGTTAATCACTCATATGCATATAATTTTTTTAGTAGAAAATTCTCAACGTGTCTAGTGAGTCTCTAAATGTTCCCAGAAATTTATTTATCTTTTTATTATGCATAAAAGTCATTATTTCTAAAGATTCTCTGAGTTAAAAAGAAAAGTATTAGTGCTAATAAGCATGCTACATAATATCCACTAGGAAAATAATTGACATTTTTAAACAATAAAAGGCAACACATGATTTGAACTGGTGTCGTGTTTTACGTTATTTTAACAATGATTCCAGGTTTGCATATTCGGAAATATATTAGCCCAATTTGATTTTAAAGCTCAGTTATTTGAATTATAAATCATTATGTCCCTTCTAGCTGGGCATTCATGAAATATCTTTGAATTCATTTACATAATGGAATACATTAATGGTTCCTTTATGTCACACCGTCGTAGTGGCCCCTCATGCATGTTTAGTTCTCCCTAATAATTAACTTTAACATTATACATTTTCCATAACCAAATAATAATAAATAGTATTGTTGTTCTGTAAAGCAACTAGCTGCAAAATACTCTTGTCAAAAAGTCTGCTTTATCCATGTTTGTTACGTCTAAAGACCCCTCTCATACGCAGGAGATATTGTATAGCTTGGAAATCTGAAAGCAGATCATTCTTAACCAGATGCACTAGGTTAACAAAAATTACTATGCAAAATGTTTCCTTATGATCAGGTCAGCAGGTTTGCCAAAAGCAGCTATATTCCCCATCCATAGCCTTTTAAGGAACTGATCATTTTTAAACATAGTTTGATCAGTGTGAAATTAAAATTAATCATTCCTAAAAAAAAATGTACATCATAAGAACATTAAGGGTACATCTAAACTACATCCCTCTTTCAAAAGAGGGATGTAAATTAGACATATCGAAATTGCAAATGAAGCCGAGATTTGAGTTTCCCGCACTTCATTTGCATAATCGTGTCATGGCTTTTTTTTTTTTTAAACGCTATTTCGGAAGTGAAACCGTGGTGTAGACGTGGTTCTTTTGAAAAGAAAAGCCTTTTTCTAAAGATCCTGTACTCAAAAAATGAGGTTTACACGTCTACACCACGGTTTCACTTTCGAAATAGCGTTTTTTGAAAAAACGCCATGACGTGATTATGCAAATGAAGCATGGGAAATTCAAATCCCAGCTTCATTTGCAATTTCGATATGTCTCATTTACATCCCTCTTTCCAAAGAGGGATGTAGTCTAGACATAGCCGAAGTTTGCAAATTGAAGCAGTCGAGTCAGGAAATGACAATGTTGTGGTAGCTTGTGCTGTCTCAACTGCCCACTTGTGTGTATGTGTTACAACACGCTGGAAATACATTATCTCATGCTATTTTTTATCTACAGGGCCCCTACCTTAGTCAGTGCAAGGGATGACCAGTGCTCAATGAATGGGATAGCCGTTCACTTTTTTTTTAATCCTCAAGGTACAGTATGTAATCCCATATTTCATTTACCGCATACCATCCAAACACCATATTGCAGACACCTGCCTCATTCAGAATACATAGTACATGCTGTGGGAGCAAAATTGCATGTGCTCGGGTATCATAATATATGTACATAGAGCTAGGGAAAGTTATGCAACCATCGTTAAGTTGTCACTTCCTTACTTCTGAGTGCTTTGTTAATTTAGTTTCGCAACTTAAGCTTTTATTTAATGTAGTTTTCTAAAGGGATTTCCTACATTTTTAAAAAGAAAAGTAAAGAAGAAAATATCCCACTATGTAGGATAAACAGGACCAAATTCTCAGCATCAAAGCAGGTGGAAAACTGCCCTAAGTGGGCAGTCGTGGATTTCCTTAATGGAGGAATCCTTGAGGGATTAGCACCAACACAGGGGATGTTTTGGAACAGGGTTTATTTGCTAGGCCAAAGCTCAACCCTTAGGGCATGTCTACGCTAGGAAGCTATTTCAGAATAACTAAAATTGATCTAATAACTCCTGAAATAACAAAATCGAAATGGCATGTCTTCACTATGGGGGAGCCTTGAAATGAGTCCAAGGCAGGCTCCGTTAATGTGGATGCGCTACCTCGACTTAGAGCCTCAGGAAGTACTGGGGTGTAATTAGTTTGAATTACTCTGGGGAGTCGTTATTTTGAAATAGCGGCACCGGAGCCTTCACACTTGCACTGTTTTGAAATGAGCATTATTCCCCGAGGAAAGCAGGAGTACCGATTTCGAAATAAGTGGCCCGTTATTTTGCATTAACAGGCTTGGTAGTGTGGATGTTCTGCTTATTAATTTGACATAAGGGGGGTTATTTTGAATTAAAGCCCTAGTGTAAACCAGGCTTAGAGAGCCATCTGTTCTTCCCAGCAATGATGTACACTGAGAATCTGGCCTCTTGTGTTTTATTAACATTTTTAAATATTTTCGGGTCTTTCTAACCTCATGTTTCTGTCTTCCTGCTTAGCATTTCAACTTGTGTTTTTTGATGCAAGAAAATAGAATATTGGGTAAAGGCCTACGCATTCTTTATATTAACTATGGGTTTTAGTCATTGTTGGAAATTCAAAATGGAAAGAGCATCCATAGTGTTATACAATGTAAGTAATAGCACACAACTGAGCGTTTCATGGCATAATTGTCATTTTAGGTGGATACTGTGGTACCAGGCTGAAGACTTAAGGTCCCATATGCTATGTAATTTCTATTAGGTTGAGATACTCAATGACAAACATAGCAGTTCAAACAGAGTTTTGTTTTATACTATAATGTGGGCCAAATCTTCACACAGAACCAGAGGCTGTAGTATGATTCCTGAACCTTATTCAGATCAATATGTATTGTAAGACAGAACAATGTTGTAACTTTAGAGATTGAAATGCTGCAGGTGAGTCCCCTGGTATGGTAGGTCTTGTCTATGCTGGCATGGTTTGTCACCAAGAACTGCCTTTTGTTGACAAGACAGTGAGAGCATACATACTACAATGCAACTTTTGTCAGAAAAAAACACCCAGTTTTGGTGACAAAAAACTTCCACCTCTGCGAGAGACTTTTGTCTTTTCCTCTCCCTTTATTGTCAGCAAGAAGCCAGTGTGGACTCTGTTGTTTGTTTTGTCCAGAGAACTGATTTCTGCCCTGATGGCTGTGCTCAGTGTTTTGTGATCTCTGCTGCCCTCCAGCATGCACCTCTCCCCTTTCAAAGCTCTAGGAAGTATCTGACAGCTGAGTGAGCTGCTCCGTTTGGGGAACAAACAAAAAGAGCAAGTCATTGGAATGCTCCCTCTGTCCCACTAGAAACATAGCAGCAGGCAGACTGCAGCTACAGGAGGAGGGCTGGAGAGACTGCTGTGCTGCTTTGACATTCCTCAGCATGGAGAGCTCACAGAGCTACTCATGATACTGCGCCCAGCAGCTGAGAATGTTGTGGGAGAACTCAGAGAATCCCAACAAGCACAGGGATCAGCTCTGCCTTCCCACAGCACTGCCATGTGGCATGCTCACCCACATTGCTTCGCTCTATCTGTCGACAGGGGAGCTAGCAGTGTGGCCATGCAATGTCAACAATGGGAGGCAGAAAAAAACAGTTCGACCAGGTTTCGCTTTTACCAACTTTTGCATGTCAACAGCACTTTTGTCGCCAAACATTCCCAGCATAGACATAGCCTTAGAAATCAACATAGATCCGACCTAAGTTCCTACAAAACTGAAAGTGCTGTTCTTGCAAGCAGCCCTGTTCCCTAAGTGTGTCATTGCACTGCGGTAAGTAGTTCTGAGCTGTGAGGTTGTGGTCCTGTCAGTAAGATTCCTTCCTCAGTCCTGCATGTTGGCTGAAAGTTTAAATAAATAACAAAACATTGCAGGCATCTGTTTCTTCATACAAAGAGGGTTTCTGTTGGAAAAACATGTCATGAAAATATATTTTTTTGTTTCTCAATTTTTAAAGTGCAAAACTGCTTTCTTGGATATACATTTTGAAACCACTTCTGTCAACCATGTGACTTCAAGAGACAATGGCAAACAGGATTGGCATTGTTTTGTGAAGATTTTGGCTTGGATTTTTAAGCACCCAACTCCCATAGCCTTCTTTGAAAATCCCTGTATATTCGTACATGTGCATAAATATGCACATGCAAATGTAGAGGCTCTTTATCAGCATTTGGCCCTTTGGTCAGTGATATGAATGAAACTTTTCTTTTTAGTAGTCAAAGCCTGCAGCAGGTTTCATTCTTTTAATATTTATTGCTTTAGAATGTAATTTAAGAGAGCAAAGTTGGCAGAGGTTATGATTTTAAAGTCTTTCTTTTTTCTTGGTTTGTAAAATAGCTCTGCATACATAGTTTTGCAGTAAAGGCATCTTAAATGTGCTGAATTCATCCTAGGAATGATTTACTTTATGGCTTCCATAAATATTCCAGTGGCAAAACATGACTTACTGTTCATTAACAGCATGGATGGGAGAGATTCCAACTAACAGTAGAGTTGTGTGGGGATTTACTTTTTTTTTTTTTAAGTTGTCAGTTTTCACTTGTCTGTTTGCCGAAGACTTGAGAGAAGACATAAACCTACGAGATGTCCCGTTTGACTGACTTACTCTTTTGGCTAACCAAGGGCTGGCTTGATTCTGCATTGTGTTGAGAGCACCCAAGTGTAGCTTACTTCAGCAGGGACTGAGCTCCTTCAGCAGATTCTCAGCTCAGTTAGCATCTTCTTTGCTGGTTGACAGAACTGAGGCTATGTCTATTCTGGACCAGGGAACGCGTCTGCTCTTCCGACATTTTTTGCAGAAGAGCAGATGCACTTTTTCAGAAGCCCTGTATTCCTCATTTTATGAGGAATAAGGGCTCTTCTGAAAGAGGGATTTTTTCCTAAATTTGGCCCAGTGTAGATGGGCCAAATTTTGGAAAAGCCTCTTCCGAAAAAACAATCGAAAAAATTGCAAACTGCAATTTGCATACCTTTTTCTGGAAAAAAGCGGCAACCTAGACACCCTGATTTTAAGAAAACTAGTGAAATGTTGTAATTCCTGTTGTTTTTTTAAAAATGTTGCATATAATTATAGGTTATTGTCTTTGGGGAAGAGGAGAAGTAAGAGTATTTAAAATCTAGCAGCACCAAAGGATTGTTTTTTACCCTATAACTTTCTCTTTTTCTCTGTGAACCAAAAGCTTCTCTGAAGATGCCATTCTGCAGGAGTCTCACCTTTCAGAGTTCAGAGGTTACCTTTCTGTGTGTGGCAAGTCAGGAGAGTCCCCTTGCATCTTATTTTCTGTCTTTTCCCCTCTAAGGCAAGATTATCAAGTTGCACATCTCCCACGTCCATACGTCCTGGGAACTTCATTTCCCATGCAATCAAAAGAACAGTAAGCCTTGCATGTAATGATCAGTAGTTGGCGTGTTTTGCCCTCTACGCTCCTTCTGCTACCTTTAAGGGTAAAAAACAAAAACAAAAACAAAAAACAAATCTGAAGAACTACGGAGTTCTATCAGTCACATTTAGGAGTGAAGAAGAATTAAAAGTAAGGGAATTCCTTTCTGCCCCTTGTGGTCCTGTTTAAAGCCACCAGCAAACCAATTTCATAACCCATTGGCAACCTCTCAGTTAGAGCAAATCCTGTGGCCAGCTGCTACTACAAAACAGCAGTATTTCCTCCACACCATCCTGTCTGTGTTGAACTATTTGGAAAAACAGCACCGTTTATTGTTGAAAACTTTTAGTTTAATTCTAAATATCATTACATTAATTGGCTCTTTTACAACTCAAATGTGTGACATGAAAAGTAATTGCTTAGGTTAATAATAATCATTTTTAATGTTCAGAATACTATTTCTGTGATATACGTTTTTCAGAAATAGCATATTTTCTTTGAGATGTGTATATTGCTACTTTAGGTTATATAATTATGCAAGTTAAGTTTCCAGCAGTAAGCAAATGTCAGCATAATACTACAAGGGAGACTTTCCTTAACATTTGTTACTTATATTCTCTTAAAAAAACTTGTGAAAATAGATGCTGTGAAGTTCATGCTTCAGAATCACACGGTAAGTTTTCTTACTATGTTCAGATAGTTTAGATTCCTTCATAATTGTGTAAATAATTTTAACTTGTAATGCACTTATGTTTTGCCAGAGTAAACACTTTCCTTTTCTGGGAGTCAATGAGAATTATAGTCTCAGTGACCTTCGATGCCGAACAACTTTCTACACTGCTCTCACTCGCCTCCTCATGGTAGATCTAGGTAAGAATCCACTTAACGTGTTTCTCAGATATCTTGGATATTGTTGTAATCATGTTTATTTTAGTAACAGAACACTGATCTGCTCAATGAGAGGTTACTCACATTATAAAAGTAAGTTACGAGGTCAGTTCATCTGTGCTACATGGTGCTTAAAATACTTCATGATGACTTTTGAGGTTTGTGGCCCTTGAAATCTATTTTTTTTTACTTGCTAGGTTTGGTTCTAGTAATACTTGCAGATGTACCCAGCATTGCTTGGGTCCTTACCTTTAGTAATGTTTGGGGTTTGCTTTTGTAAATTACAAGGAAAATGTGCATGCTTCATTTAAATGATTGTATATGGCAGGGGGATGAGAGAGGGGCTTAATGCAGGAGTTTTGGGGTGGGGAGGGCTCAGGCATGACGGGGGGTGCAGAAGTGAGGGCAGGGAGTGGGAGGGACAGGACTCAGGGCAGCGGGCACAGGGAACAGGGCTGGGAGGCTGGGCGGGAGGGGGAAGCTCACTGGGGCCATCCGGAGCAGTGAGGGAGACACTGCTGTGGCAGTAGGTCATCTATGGCGGGGCTCTCCAACCGGCGGCTTTTCCTGCGGGACTGGCCTCGGCCTGCGGCTAAACTGGGGGTGGGGAGTGGGACAAGGTTCAGAGGGACAGCCCCAGCTTCCAGTGCCCGCCCTGTGGTCTCAGCCTGTCCTGGGGCAGGGCAAGTCTCCAAGGGCCAGCCCCAGCCTTCAGTAGCCCCCCGTGACCTGCGGGTTCCCTGCGCGGGGGGGGGAGGGGGTAGGGCATGTGCTGGCTCTGGGGACTTCATTTACCTCACAAAGTCACAGCTCCTAACCATGACATGACCGTGCACGTGCCATCTCCACAGAGTGATTGAGCATGCACCAGCCCAGGGCTGCGGGAGTAAAACTGGTCTATCCCAGTAATATCTGTACCCAGTTTCTCCGGGCTGGGCATGGGGATCCAGAGTAAGATCCTCTCTCTCTTGTCAGTACACGCAGGAAGCCAGCTCCCGACACATATTGGTTCACGCGGAGCTACCTGCCCTCCCTCCACCCTTCCCGCATTGCTGCCTCTCTGTCAGAGACAGCAGCACAGGGTGGCAAGCAGGAGCCAGTCTGCACAGGGAGCCGATTTGTAAACTGGCTACTGCCTCGGATACAGAAGCAGCAGCATGGCGTAGCACGGGGCTCCCGGGGAACGGGGCTGGGAGCCCGGAGCGCACTGGCTGCCATCCCCGGGGAGAACATTTTAGTAACTGTGTAATCAATTTTTTTCTTTTTTTTTTTGCAGCTACGCAGTTACTAAAATAAACGTTATCTAACGTCCCTACTAGGAACCAGGCTAAGACAGGCTCAGACTGGGAGCTGGGGTAGAGTGGGGGAAGTGGACACTCTGAGATTGTGTGAGGAGCTAGGGGAAGGGGAGGGACTGAGACTGCACAAGGAGACAAGGAACTGGAGATGGGTGGGATGAAAGACGGAGAGGAAAGGAGACAGCTGATGAGCTGGGCTGCAAAGAGAGAAGTGGCTCTGGCTGGGCAAGCAACTTGGGATTGGATTGGATGTGGGAAGGTGAAGAGCCTGGGGTTAGGGAGCAGAGGTTAGGGCTTGGACAGGGAGCTCAGAGGAGGACCCTAGGACTGACGTGGTAAGAAGACAGGGACTCAATGGTCAAGGGGGATGGGACTGGATCCATCACAAAGGGGTTGCAATTGTTGCAATGCCTGATTTTTCAGGTGCGTTGCCACCTACTGGGATTCACAGCTATGAATTAGATGCCCAGGAGGAGCTGGTGATTGCTGAATTGCTGCCTGGTTCTGGTGGTTCTCCTTGCTCCCAATAGCACCATAGCCCAGGTCTAGTCCACCCCTGCCTAATGTGGAACAGTGACTTTAATCCAGGTCTCTCACCTCCCAGGTGAGTGTTCTAACTCCCAGACTAGAGGGCTTTTCCCTGTGTAGAAATCCTTGCATATCCACTGGACCAGGGACTAGAACGTGGGTCTCCCAGGTGAGTGTGCTAACAGCTGGGCTCTAGAGTCATTTTCACTCTTGGTCAAATGAATATTTGAAGTATTTCTAAGAGGCACCTTGACCGCACCGTCAGCTCTGCCAGCTGTGTTTTGTGGGGGGCCTGATCCAGCAGGTGTGCTCCTAATCACCTGCTGAGCGTGCCTGTGGATCAGGCCTCACAGGTGGTGAAATACGTTGTGTGTGAATCGAGCTGAGGCTTACCCATCAGCTAGGTGCCAAGTTCAAGGTTGTGTCTGGACTGAGATAGCTGTGTGCCTACTCAGGCACCTGGGGGATTTACCGGTGGAAATGTAGCTGCTTAGGGACTTTAGGTGCCAACATGGTGAAGCGACATCTGAGCAATGTTTTTGTGAATGTCAGTGGCACCTAATTGTTGGATTCAGGCACCTGAAAAGGGAGATTGATACCTAAGTCCCTCTTGTATGTCTAACCAAATGAACCAGTGGTGGGGAAGAGTCAGGACTGGGACAGAGACGGTTTGGAGGAGAAGGGGATCAAGATTAGGAGGATTAGGAGCCTGGAATGGTTCCCAAGATTTCTGAATTGTACACTGCTCTGCTGTCAGTAAACATCTGAGAATCCCAATGGCAAAGTTGATGTGTCATCTTCCTTTTAATGGTGGTCCACAAAAAAGATGACAACCTACTACTGCATCAAGTTACTCTGTTCAAATGACAGAGGTCTGTGTGGTGTATATAAAGAATCCAACCCTTCTACTGATTCAT
Source organism: Pelochelys cantorii (assembly GCA_032595735.1). Classification (NCBI taxonomy): domain Eukaryota; kingdom Metazoa; phylum Chordata; order Testudines; family Trionychidae; genus Pelochelys; species Pelochelys cantorii. Next base: position 38,050,232 of record CM064340.1, read on the forward strand.
GGGCGTGTTAATATGATGCTGCATTATGGTATTTGTTTAAGAAACCTAGGAAATTACACACACACACACACACTCTCTCTCTCTCTGTCTGCCTGTTAAGGAACGCTATTAAAGTCAAGCACACTTTGCTGCCGGAATTTAGTTGTCTGTGCAAGTTTTATTCCTTTCTCCCCTCCGAAATATATATATTTGCATAATGATACAGTCTTTAATTCCACAATCCCATACAATTTTTATGTGCATGAGCCTTGCCTCATTCACTGCACAGCGTGGATGTGTTCTGAGGAGGAATAAATGCTTAGAAGTAAAGGATGACCCCTGCCTCTTTTGTTGCAGAAGTTGGAAGGTGTATAGTGAATGAGGCAGGGGATGGCAAGAAATGAAAGCTATGTTTAATACAGTTGAATGCTGCCCCGGAAAACTGGATTTTATTGCTACCTCTCCCATAGAGCTCCTATGTGATAACAGCAAGTCACTTAAACCAAACTTCACATGTAATTGCTAACTGTGTATTTCTCATTTCTGGGAGCCCAGCTCGAGGCCCTGAAGTCTGATTTGCATAAGCGCTAAGCACCCACAACTACAACAAAGTCAGTGGCAGATGTGACTTGAACATATAAAGTGCTGTGATCCTAGGCTAAACTGAGCATCCAAAATTAATAGAAATGCTTTTGACTTGAGTCTGTTCGCCTCACCTCCCCATTTGTAAACTAGGGATAATACCACCTTCTCACTTCTCAGAGGTGTTTGTGAAGCTCTCAGGTACTATCGTGAGGCGCAGTAGAGAAAAGACAATGAGGAAATGAGTAATCTTATCTTCAGAGCTGAATTTGAACTGTGTGGTAAATAAAGTCTGAGGAATGAGGAGAGCACAAAATATTGAATATCTATTCATTCTGTGTAGAATAGTGATAGAGATGCAGCCGTGTTAGTCTGGTATAGCTGAAACAAAAGACAGAACTATGTAGCACTTTAAATACTAACAAGATGGTTTATAGGTGATGAGCTTTCGTGGGCCAGACCCACTTCCTCAGATCAATATGTGGAAGAAAATCGGCACAACCATATATACCAATGTGATACAATCAAAAAAATGAACGCATGTGAAATTGACAAATCAAATTTTAGAACAGAGTGGGGGTGAGGGGGGAGGTTCGTTTCTGTGAGGTAATGACATAGGGGTGATAATAGGGGAAGTTTCTGTGAGGTAATGACATTAGGGGTGATAATTGGGGAAGCTATCTTTGTAATGGGTGAGATAATTAGAGTCTTTGTTTAAACCCTTACATAAAGTATCAAATTTAAGCATGAATGACAATTCTGAAGCTTCACATTGAAGCTTTTATTGTATTCATTCTGTGAGCACTGTCCATTCTGTGCATTGAATGATGGCAGTGGTCCTGTGGAAAAATTTTTAAGATTGTATCATATTGCATATCCACAAGGGATCAAATAAAGGTAGCATGGGCAACCTTACTTCTGGCTTTTTTAAACTTTTGAGATCTTGACTTTGCAACCTCAGCAATGCGTGTGTGTGTATGTGTGTGAAACTATAAAAAGGAGAAAGAAACAGAACATGTGAAGAGACACTGACCTAAAGTTTCTGTCTGTATTTTTTATGTTCATTCTATCAGTGTGCCTCAGCAAAAACATTTAAAATCTAAGAGTTCACATCTACTGTCCTGGCCCAAAACTCCTTTTGACATCAGTGGAGGTTTTACTTCAAATGGGCTGTGGAATTGGACGCAGTATTGCTCTTTGTCTGTTTTTTAATGTATTTTATTTTTCTGTAGGTGAAGATGAGGATGAGTTTGAGAATTTCATGCTACCCCTGACAGTTTCATTTGAAACTATAACTCAGATATTCAACAATAGTTTTAAACAAGAGGAGGCAAAGGTAGGTTTATTTCAATAATAGGGGAAAGAAGTTATTTATCAGTAAAATAAACTGTGAAGTAAATATTTGCCCTTTCTCATCTTTGCCTTGTATGTGTCTATAATTTTCTATGCTATATTGAACTAAAATATCTGTATATTACATCCCACAAAAGTCGACCTCTTCCACGGACATTTAGCTTTGACAAGAAAGTGATCTCTTTTGAGCCATATTTATAATCAAAGGGACAGATTTTCCTCTTGTGGTATTTAGCCTGGTTCATATGTAATACTTCTTTCTGTGCATGTGTCTTTGTTTTCTTCATATGTATTAACATATTTATTTGGGGAGATTTGGAAAGATTTAATACACTTGATAAAACACTGCATCTTTAAGTGTTTTTTTCAAACAAGAATTTAATATATAAATCAAGACTTTATTAAATGGCTGGGCATATATGTATAAATAGGAACGGGTCTTGAAGTATTGCATCCTTAAACTGAACAAAGTGATTAGGATAACTGATAGCTAAATAAGGTTTTTATGTGCCTGTGGGAGCCATATTAGGATTGATTTGACAAGTCAGTTCAGCTGTGGCAACAGTCATAATATCTAACACAACATTATGTTTTATTAGTAAAATCCTTAAGTGTGGCAAGCGGTTTGTGTCAAAACAAGAGTATATTTTAAGGGAGGAAGGACATGCTAAACAGGAGCAGTAGTGTTAGGAATGATAATACATTAGAGTAGTGTTGTGCTAAATAGATTCCCTCCCCTACAATGAACAAACAGTTAACGATGCTCTCTAGAGTGCCCATTTCAGGTATATTACATAATCTTTAGGAAGCCCAAAGAGATTTGCTATTTTGAAATATGATGGAAACCCTGACGGTGCATCGCCCTCTTTTCTCTTCTCCCTTTCCTGAAAAGGCAAACTATCATCAAACATCTTAGAAATGTTTGACAAATCATTTTTGTCCTACTTAGTACACAGCTCGCATTTATAAAGCATGTATAGTTTATAAGCGCTTTGATTAAACTAACATCTTAGAAAATACGAATACTCAGCTCATTGATTCGGTGGGTACTGTGAAAAAGTCCACTTATCCCAAAATCTGTATTTAATGTTGCTTCTGGTATTTAATCTGTAAGCTGCTTTTCACATATTAAATAGAGATAGTTGAAAAGGGTTTGCCTTTTATTTTAAAAATTAGGTCTAAGAGATCATTTTTAGAATCCCCCTCTTTGTAAGAAATTGCATTTCTCTCATTTGAAGATGCCATTGTATCTAAAACAATTTTGCTGCAGTCCTGTCAAGTTTGTGAGAAACTGTTTTACTGAAGAAATGTTAATGGAGTTCCAGTGATATATCCCTAAACTAGCAAGTTCTTAACGACCCTGGAAAGTGACTGCTTGATTACACTTTAACGGTATTTGCAAATAAAATCACAAGTAATTAAAGGGAAATCTCCAGGCTTTTGAGCAAGTTTGATGCATGATAACTGCCTGATTCAGCTTCATCTAGAGTAATGCTGTGTAGACAAGAGCTACTGAGATCAATAGCAACATAATGATAGTGGCAGAATTAAGTGAGTAACCTGAGAACTGTGTCTTCAGAATGCATGCAGCTGCCACAAGCCAGGGCCACACAGTGCACTCCGTGCTTCCGTCCTAAATGTTCATCAAAAGACGCCCTGCAGGAAAATGGAGTTAGATGCTCTTTATTGCTGATCGTGTCTCTTGCCACATTTATCAGGGAAATTGGATTAGCAGTTGGCAGCTGCAGGTAGACAAGGTTCTGCAGTGATTAAATATGCAGCTTGGCTGCATTTGTTGTGACAGACCTTTAGTAAATTCTACTGTAAGCACCATCTGTCTAATTTGTATAAAGGAAACTTGGCGCTTTAAGCTACTGATAAAGAACTAAATCTGTTGCTTTATCATAAACAAAACTTTTGCTCTAAATTCTTTTAAATATAATGTATTAGGTTAAAGCTATTTTTCTATCGTGATGAATAAATAATACATGCAAAAGTGCTTTCAGGTACTTCATTGTGGAAGAACTGGAAACAAAAACAGTTCAGTTCTCTTCGTCAATAAAATGTTTAATATTCCAATCCGCAGGGAGGTGACACTGTTAAAATATCACCGTGAAAATGGCCCAAGACTGCCAAATTCATTTAATTTGTGGCTTTTACTAGGATTTTCTGACTGGCTGTTTTTTTATATTTCCAAAGTACACAGCTGAAAAATGATCACAACAGGGAAGCTTTTCCTCATTGAGATACATCTCCAGTTAACACACCTGTATATAAAACATAGATTTAGGTTTGTTTTCCAGTAAAATCTAATATAATTGAAGAGGACCTTAGTATTTATCATGAGCTTTTTTTTTTTTGTTGTGAAATGAAGAGGGAGGGGGAATAATAATATTAAAACTACTGTCAGTTTTCCCCTCAAAAATATCTGGATTTACCCTGACAGTCCAGTTAAATAATATATTGACTGGCTAGACTGAACCTCAGTGGTGCTTTTATGTTTGTTCTGATATCCTCAGTTTTGATAGGAATGAATGAAAACTGTATCTGAGGAAGAAGGGCAGTTAAATAGCAACAAGCTATCTTTAGCTGGTTCGTAAAAACCCCATACTGTTAAATTATTTAAAATCCTTGATTTTCAGCTTGCACACATTAAAAGTTTTCACACTAAGTGCCAAATGTTGCAAACAGCACTTTAACAGAATGATTTTGCTTTGATCCCTGTAGCAGTTCCTGAATAATTTATCACAGGTTATTGCCTTAATTCTGGAGAGGGATAGAGCAATAAAGGCAGATGAAAACACTCCAGTTGAAACACCTTGGGGCCTGCTCATTCCTCTGACACGGCTCTTTTGTTGGAACTATTTAGAGGTTATTAAGACGTGTCTCCAGAATTAAGAGTATGCTGTAAGGATGAAGACAGCCATCTTAATTCTAAAGACAAAGCACAATGACCCTTCACCTTTTTTTCTTTGTTGTTATTATATAGTAGAATTATGAGGGTAATATTATAGCTACACCCAGTAGTGCCACTGTAGTTAAAGGTCTGTCAGACTTTCCATTGCAAACCCCATTTTTGGGGTGGATGGCGTGAGTGGTATCTTGTCTGTTTCAGATTGCATTAGTCAGACATTTGGCATACACAGTCAGAACCACAATCCTCTACAAATATTGAAATTTTCATACTTTTCCATTTAGAAATTCAGACAATAATGTTTTAGGGTTTAAAACCATAATGTCAACATTTTAAAAAAATATTTAAATTACTCTAAAGTAGACTAACTATTTTTTGGCTTGTGGATGGAACAATACTATGAAACAGGCTAGTTATTTCATTAGTATGAAAATCAGTTTATAAGCCAGCGTTCTGACTACCTAAAATTCCCCTGCCATTTCTCTTGGATACAGTATTCTTTGCTTCTGATTCTAAGCTATTGTCTAGTGTTGCTGTGTGTTGCTAAACAGCTGTCACCTTGCACCCAGATATGACTGCATTTCAATGAAGTGATCCCTTTATATGCTGGTTATATTTTTCTGTTATGTTTACAAATCATGGTGGGAAGTAGGAACCTTCAAGATGACAGCTTAGAAGACACTAAGTGTGTAGTGTTGTTTACTAATTTTCTTAACAATTTTTACATCCTCTAGTGTCATTTGAAAACTCGTAAGGGGCTAATAAACCAGACTATGTTGGGAGTTTAATCCCTTTTCTCCCACAGCTGCGTAAAACTCAACTGCATGAGCACAGGATGTTAAGTGAAGTCCTCTCCCCCATTAGGGCCAGGATTTAACCTGGATGTGGTTATGGTGTCATTGTATGAGCATGTTTGGCATCCGTGTATGTATTCAGTATTACGACTGTACAAAGTCTAGTTCCGGTACATAACACACTATTGAATTTAGTGGAACTACATATATTTAGAAAGGGTATATTTTAGTATTTGTTAAGAATAGTATAGAGAACTATGGGTGGTGTTTATTGTTATTAATAATAATTAATAGCAGAAACTAAAGATTCTAAAACTAAAGAAATTCAGTGTTTTTTCTCAAATCACTCAGTTGTTCTTTAGTACTGAAGTTCAAATATCACGTCAAATGACCTGCTATTTCAAGGCCCACTGGTACAAGGGTACTGTGCCATTGCTTTCAAAGTGTGGCATGCCCCCATTTATCAGGAATCTGTATGTCTTTCACACAGACATTGTCTAAATGTTTTATCAGAAAGTATGTCTTTCAAAGAACAGTTGCTTTTTAACTCAATAAATATGTGCTTCAGGGTTAGCTGGTTAATTGTGTGTCTGTGTGTATGTGTAGTCCCTGTCTCACAGGCCTCTGACCATAGGTTCATTCCTATCTTTGCCTGACTTCAAACAAAGACAAGTTCAAGGGAGGTGCTAAATATCTTACAGAGGCCCTTCGTTTTCCTTTGAGCTTCGTTCCAAATAGTCAGCCTGGCTTTGTGGACCTTTTCTTTCTGTGTCTATAAAGGGCAAAAAAAGCAAAAATTTTTGAATCCTCCACCTTCATCCTTCATTGTTGGATGTGGATGTAGCCCATTTTGATGTTGCAGTTTAGGATTGCTTAATAGCAAGTGTGCAGCATTGTTGTGAAGTTCTTTTATGTAAGCCACATGTCTACTCAAAATTTATTTTCTGCATGGAAGAATAAATATATTGAATGCCAAAATGTAGGTGAATGCCATATTAATATTATCATTTTAGATCCAGTTCTGTGTGACGCTGAGCATTTCTTGGGCATTAACCTCAACTCTGGCTTAGGAGAATTGAGGGCTTTGAGCTTCTTAAATGTTTAGGTCATTTGAACACTCAAAAATCAGGAAATCCAAATGATAAGGTTCTCATAGTAACCTTACTTTACCTGTGTTTCACATAGGACCCAATTTACCCTCAGAAAAACCTCTGCAACTCCCATTGAAGTCAATTGGACTAGTGCGCGCATATCTGAAAGTAGAATTCAGGCCTTGTGTAAGGTAACATTTAGTAGCATAACAAATAATTGCAGCATCCCATTCATTATATGGGTGGATTAAAGTTCTTATGAGAATCCTTATCTTTTGCATTTCTGAACCGATAAATATTTAACATTGTTGACAAATTCTACTTTATTGAAAGTTTTATATTTAGTTTCTCTGGGTATTTTTACAAAAATGTAAAAAAAAAAATTAATCCCCCCCCCTCCCCAATTGGTTTATCTGTCCCCAATTGGTTTATCTATGTGTTTCCATAATTGTTTAGTGAATTCCTGCAGTTATATGGTACTTCATAATGGAACAGAAATACAAATTACATTTACAATTCCAAACTAATGCTGATACTACATATGGCTGTTGGTCAGTACACCTCTAATCGGTATGGAATTTAATTGGAGTGGAAATTTCATCTAGTATATGTTTAAAACTAATTTTTCATTCACTTATAAATATTAATTCTTAAAATTTATACTACTTGCCTGAAAACCAATCCTTTATGGAGATTATCACGTCGGAACTGTAAGATGCTTTTCATTTATGCCTATACCCCAAAAATAGTTGTAACATTTTTTTAATGAGGGGAGGAGGGATGGAGGAAATAGGTATATTTTACCTGTCATAGAATTTACTAAAAATGGGAGAATGGGTTTTGCCAAGCATTTTTTAAAAATTAGCTTTTGACTGAGACCTAACTTGAAAAAGAGTTTTTCAGACAGATATAGCATATGAAAATGGTGTATAATAAGAGTCTTAATATAACCTTAACAGTATTTTTGAGTATCAGTTAATCGTATAGCTCACATAAAATAATGCAGCTCAAGTTAACTTTTTATTATTAGTGTTGTTATATTAATATATTCATGCGAGAAGCTCTTTTAAACTTTAATATTCAGCACTCTAATATTTTAGTTTGCCTTAGTCAAAGATACAATGTGTTGAGTAACCTAAATATTCCCTAAGTGTTTGGTTAGCGTTCCTAACATACAACTTGGGCAGACTTTTATATATATATAAAAGGAACCTATGGTTTTCTGTAAAGAAGGATTTGAGATTTGAGCGAGACATTTAAATGAATGAATCAAAATCAGATATGTGGTCATTATTGGCTGATTATTACTCCATCTGCTCTGTGCTAACGTGAAAATCAATTACTGTCTCTCTTTCCCACTGACAGCGTATGTTGATCGGGCTGGCAAGAGATCTTCGAGGGATTGCCTTTGCATTGAACACAAAGACCAGCTACACCATGCTGTTTGACTGGATGTATCCTTATTACACTATGACAATACCAGCTCTGTGCACAGAGGGATACCAGGCCCCTTGCATTAGTTTAATAGTGTGGCACAGTGGGGAAGAGGAAACAAAGCTAAATGAACTAATGTGTAATCAGCTAAAATTACTGCACAATGGCAACCGTGCAGTTAACTGGGAGGGCAGCATTTGGAGAGAAACCACAAAGAGGTCACTTTTTTGTTGTAGCACACTAATACCCTAGAACATATACCTAAATGGTTCCCCTCCCCATCCCAAGCCTGTGATGTTTCCAAAAACATACATTGGCTCAAACTCAAAATAATAATGTGCCTGCATTATGTTAAAATGACATCAAAGACTGATAAAAAAAATTGCTTCTGAAGTATTAAATTGGGGAGACCTCCTATATCTAGTATGATCTAGTCTTTTATTTAGCCAATAAGCATCCACTTAAGTCAGGTTTACTAATATCAGAACACACATGCTTTTCTTGTTGAGAATACAAGCACTATATTGCAAAAAAAAAAAAAAAAAAGGTAATCTTAAGTTACAGTTTTTCTCAGTATGCAAAGATCAGTTATACCGTGTTTGTTTTAATATATTGATACATATTTTTACTGCTCTGCTAAATCATCTAATAATTACTGCTGATATTTTGTTACTACAACAAGGAGGTCTTTGATATTTTTAATAAGTGTATTAGTCACAGAATCATATTAGTAAACTCACCATCCAAATCTAAATAGTGAGATGAGGATAACAGTTTGTTTGTTTGTTAGACCAACTATGCATGATTGGTGTATATTTGTTTATTATATGGGTAAAATAACATACAAACACAATATTGTGCTTGATAAAAACAGGGGGCTTTGAAATAGGATAATTTTAGACAAATGCTGAAAGTTTGCTGTACACTGATAATCTCTTTGGAGAACACAGTCACAGTGTATTGTGGTCAGGACTGTAGTTGTATAAGGGCCAATAGGTAGAAAGGCTGAGCCTGTGTTATGAACTGATCCACCTTCCACTGAAATCAATGGACAGACTCCCATGGGAGTTGAATGAGGCCATTCTAAGAACTTTGTGTGCCTCACGTAGGTGCAAACTCTACTTGTGTGAGACAGTTTATGGAATCCAGGCTAACACAATAAGAGGCCTCATCCTAACGCTATTCAAATCAATGGAAAACTCCATTTTGTTTCAGTAGTAAAAGATGGGGCAACAAACTATTAAAATAAGGATGTAAGTGTATAAATTTTAAAAGACACTGTCACAGTTACATTATTAAACCTGAAAGAAATTGAAACCCTAACATTTTCTTTTTATACTTTGCTCAGCATGGACAGGAAAGAGAAATTATTATTAATTTAATTTTCAGTGAGTTTCATTTTGTTTCCTATGCACTAAACCAGTCTTCATATGTTCATAGATTCTAGGCCCAGAAGGGGCCATTGTGATCATGTAGTCTGACCGTCTGTTTAACGCGAGCCTTAGAACTGTATCAACATAATTCCTAGAACAGATCTTTTTGACAAAACATCCAGTCTTGGTATTTAAAAATTGTCAATGATGGAGAATCCTATTCTCCCTTTGATAAATTGTTCCAGTAGTTAATTACTCTAAAAAATGTATGCCTTGTTTTCAGACTGAATTTGTGTATCTTCATCTTCCAGACATTGGATCATGTTATGCCATTCTCTGCTAAATTGAAGAACCCCTTGTTAAATATTTGTTCCCAGTGTAAATACTTACAGACTATATTCAAGCCACCCCTTTACTATCTCTTTGTAAAGCTAAATAGATCATAGTCTTTGGATCTATCATGGGCATATTTTGTAATGCTTTGAACGTTCTAGTCGGTCCTCTCTGAACTCTCCCCAGTTCATCAACATCCTTCTCAAATAGTGGGTAGGAAAACTGAACACTGAGGTGACAGAGGTGACACCCGTGTCAAAGATAACTTAACCTCTCTACTTTTACTATAACTTCTTTGCTCCGAATCGAAGTATGGCAATGTTTGTGTTGCAAATAATATAGGGAAATGTGGACATTCAAACAGAGCCGGATTGAGGTCTCCTGCAAGAAAACCACTGAGGGTAGAAGAGGAATTCTAGCCAGAGTTACCCTCAGGTCATTCTGTTGGTATTGGCCACAAGGTTTTTACCCCTTTGCAAAATGACTGGAGTCATCCATTGCTCGGATATGTACAGATCTCATTGCCCTAATGATGATCCGTACTCCCCTGTCTGGCCGATCCTGTGGAACTATACTGCCAGGGGCTCTCCAGCCTGTGGTCACCCCAGGACCTATCCTTTTTACAAAGAGGCGGACTGTGCAAGAAAGGAAGTGAAGCATTATGCTGTCCAATGCCATTCTCATTTGTCAATCCTGTGTTCTCTGCCTGTGCTGAACTGAAAAGTTCCCGCTGTGGGCCCAGGAATGGTGGAAGGAATTGCAGTATAGGAGTGGCTGATCTCCACTCCCTTTGCAAACATAAATCCATGCATGGAAGGTCATAACATACCATAAGAACGTCCATGCTGAGTCAGAACAATGGTCCATCAATCCCAGTATCCTGTCTTCTAATTGTTCCCAGTTCTAGATGCTTCAGAGGGAGTGAACAGAGCAGAGCAATTACAAGTGGTCCAGACCCTGTTTCTGACAGTCAGATGTTTAGGGACATCCAGACCATGATGATGCATCCCTGACTGTTTTGGCTAATAGCCTTGGATGGACCTGGCCTCCATAAATCTAATTATTTTTTTGAACCCATTGAGTCTACTCCACACCTCATTCCAGCATTGTTTCTATTGTTTTTAATTCCTGGAAACCTGTTATTAATATGAAGGGGGGGCAGGTTATTTTTTACTTTAAAAAAAAAAACCTGGATTTTTTTTTTTTAATTTTGACTGACAGACAGCATCCCTTTAATTGACCTTAACAATATAAAAAGATTAATTTATTCCCAGTAAGTGGAATTAATTTGTCCAAGGCTTTTTTGAGCCCCCACATTTTATACATTCAGTTGATTCTTTTTCCTCACATACATGTACTCACGGAGACAGAAAGTATTCCCTTATCACCGTTGGCTGTAAACAGACAGACAAATTCATGCTTCTGCTCAGTGCATTTTGCTCTGCTGAGGTCCAGCTCCATCCTCATACTGATCTCAGTATTACAGCACAGTAAGTTGCCATCCTGTCTACTTTTATTTACGAGATGTAAGTTACAATGACGTGTATGGGGGGAACATGAAAGAATTTTTTAAAAATTTAGGTAGGGATTTTTTCTTTAATTTACATTATAGTGTATAAATTAACCAGTAAGTGTTTAATTTATATATGTTGGAGAGCTACAATTGTAACTGCCCAAGACTAATAGAAAAAGTTGTTTTCAAACAAATATTCCCTTGCTTAGCAAATATTAAAGTGAAACTGACTATAAACAAAAATGAAACTGATTTAGGTAATTTCCGTGGCCTAAGATGGGAAATACAGCTAGTAAGCAGTATAAATAGACAAAATATGTTTTTGTTTTAATAATTAAGATGTTGTTAGTAAGGTAAATAAAGGTGGTTGAAAGCATTAATTTTAAATCAGTGGTGTAAGAGTTCAGTGGTCAATACAATATTTTATCTCGGGGTGGCTTGGTATATTTGGATTCTAATCTCTTTGATTTTAAGACAGTTACCTCTGTGAACCTCTGAGGATCAAACTTTTAGTTTTTTAAGTTCCAATTTTAAGTCACAGTTTTGCTCTATCTTGTTTGTGATTTGAATATGTATCTGGAATTTTACTTTTGTCCAGTAGATGGCAAAAATGAGCAGAAGTTAATTCATTTTAAGTCATTTTGTTTTTGATCTGGAAAGTGTTGTGTGTCCTATATTTTACCATAGACTATGATGATATAAGGGTCATGGTTTGGAGGTAAATTGTCAGTATGCTGAAAGCTGTGTTAGATTGCCAAATAGGGTTGTTTTGTAGCAGGCTTGCTTATACTAATTGAGTTTCTGTAGCAAATCAGGCTCCTTGGAAAAAGGCCAAAGGCTTTTCATAATTGTATTGACAGGAAAATGAATATGATAAATGGTGTTCATTCAGTTGAGACAAGATTTATAGTTTTCCTCTGGGCAAGGGATGAAGAGCAAATATTTATTATAATAGTAAAATTTGTTTAAAAGTTGTATTATTCAATCTCTCAAAAGGCTTTATTAAAATATTTCCAAATATTTTAAGCAGTTTCCGATGGTAACGTTCAGGGTCTTCCTAGAGTATTCCATTAATGAAAGATGAATAAGTAGATGATGCAAAAATAAATAAATAAATATCCTGGATATGAAAGTCATTTATTTTTCCGGAAATATTGATATGTCAAGTTGTCAATGATGATTCCACTATTACTGCTTCTGAAAGTTTCTGTGCCTTTATAATTCAGAAATGTGGTTTGTGTAATTTGTAGGGTAGGCCTCAACATGCCAGTTAAACCTTCTATAAAAGTATGTCCCGTTTTAGCATAAAATCAGAATCCTTTTTATATTAATGGAGGTTATCCCTCTGACAAAATATTTTGTTTTGCTATTTGCTTCAAAACCATGTCGAAGTAAAATGTGAGCGTATTATCTGTATTACTCCTAAGTGACAACAAGCTGAAGTTTAAGGTTCCTAATCTGGAAGTCAGATCTGTCTATCCATGGAAACTAATACAGGATCAGGGTTGTACCCAGCTATTTTGTTACTCTCAATCAGTGTTTCTAAAAACTGCTTTGTTACCCCCTTTGTCAATTTTTCACTTGTTCCTTTCAATTGACATCAATTTTTTAATGAGTTTTAATGTGTATGAAATAAGCAGGTTGCAGTAAGGAAAGGTCTTGCCAGACCTGAATTACTTTGTTAGGCTGACTCAGGGTTTTAGTCAGCAAGGCTAAAGTAATATTAGTATATAAAAAGGCTGGTGATCTGTGGTTGGGGTTTCTTACTAGTCATTCACACAATCCACCCTCTTCATTATATTAATGTTTTGTTTAAGAATGGTACCCTTCCTTATGTGAGCATACAAGTAGATCTAGAATATCATGTTTTAAATAGCCAACATATTTCTGTTTTTAAATCAGTATTCTACTCTTCTGTGTATTTGAGAGAGTTTGTGTGTCTGTCTATGAGTCCATTTGTTCAAGAACTCCTCCTAAATGGTAAGAGCTAGGACTGCCAAATTTGTCATTCAGCTTCCTCTCACCATAACTCAAAGCAAGGTCAGGGTTTGGTTGTGCCAGGGAAGGGTCTGGTAGGAGGGACAGTTATGCTGCAGAATGACCACAGGGGAGCAGCAAGGGACCAGAAAGAGGGATTGGGACAACTAGAACCCCATTTGGACCTAGGGATGTAAAATCCCATTAAATTGGTGAGCCAGTTAAATGTAATATTTAAATGGTTAACTGATCAAAGGAGGGCGGGCAGCCCCTGTCCATGGCAGAACCCATGGGTCTGGAGCAGACCCGGCCCGCAGCAGGTGGGGAGCTGCTCCAGCCTCGCTAGTTAAACAGAACCGGTAAACCTTTCATATCCTTAATTGAGCCAGCAGAGGTAGAGAAAGGGACAGCTATTTACTTTATATTTCAGAGGGTCGGTCCATTTGTGTGTCTGTCCCCCAGCCAGGGGACGTGCTCCCCTTCCCCAGCTATGCCCACTGCGACGGCCGTGGACAGATGTGTCTCACCTGGCCCCAAGCTGCTGCAGTGAGAGAGGGCTGGGGTTGTCCTCTCTCCCCGGGGCAGCCTGCATCCTGAACCCCTCATTCCCACCCCACCCCAGAGCAATGATTCAAATGAAGAAAAACAAAACTTATTTGAGGTGAGGACTTGAGTAATGCTGGGTAAATCTTCTTGTAAATATATAAAGATTCATCTCCTGTATCCTTAAAAAAAATCCATATGCCGTTGCATGAGACATTTTATAAGACTGTATACAGAGGATTAGTCAAGAAAAAAATATTCACATTATTACCTAACCAATAGTATTCCCCACGTTATGTTGTCATATTTTCCAGTTAGTTTTTTTGAGTTTAGTGCTGATTTACAAGACCCAGATAAACAGTTCTAGATATTGCAGTCCTGTATGCACAGGGGCAGAGGCAGTACAAGGTTTTCTTTTAAGCAACCTGCCTTTCTTGTGCTTCCAGTCTTTAGCCTTTCATAGGGAGCCCATTAGTGTCTCTTGCATTGACAGTTTCTACAGTGATGGTTACTTGTTCACACTAGTGTACTAATACTGTTTCATATTGCATTGTTATTATTTATGTGTCTGACCATAGCAGGAGTCCTAGTCATGAACCAAGACCCCACAGTGCTATGCAAACCAAGATAAAAAACATAGCCCGCACCCCCCAGATCCTTTGCTGTTTACGTTTCGCTAACCTTGCACTATGAAAAGCAGCTAGTCAATTTTGTGTCATAAATTAGCGAGATTCCACAATATTTGAGACTATAAATGCTGCAGATAGGTGTTTAAAAACAGGTAAATGTTTTCTCTGGAATATTTAAAAATAACAAATCATGGAAATATTTTTGAGGACCCCAATTCTTGCAAAACCTGGTTTCTGCCAATGGATGTAGATGTGACACTTGAACTTTTGAGCTATGACTTCCCAGTTTATATAATGGAGTTGCCAGCTCAAAATGCCCAATTGAGTCTGTCTCCAGCATGCTGGCTGGTAGAGTTTTAGAAGAATTCAGAGATTTCACAGGTGCTCAGCTGCAGCTTTAAATACACTAACAAAAGTGAGGTTTGTTCACAGTGGAGTTCAGCAGTTGAACTCCAAAACAGACTGTTCAGCAGCATTTCAAAAACTCTGTTTAAAAGCTGCCCCCACCACTGGCACTCCAAAAAGCCCCTACAGATAGCGTGGGCACTTAACACTGTCTCGCCACCATGTTTTTGGTTGCTAAACGACATTGAAAAACAAATAGAAACATGTTGGCCGTTTTCCTAATGTTACTTTTCCACGTTAACTGTTGTCGTCGTTACACGGCTGTGGTGTGGTCATGAATGGGAGGGGCTGGTGATCTGCACACTCTGTTATGCATTTGAGAACCCCTGTTCTAACCCCTCGGTCTCTGACTTATCTTCAGTGAAAGAGGAGCTGGGTTGGTGTTGATAACCAGGCTGTCTGATATTCCCTTTATGGTTCACATTATATTGAAAAGATGAGACTGGGACAACTCTCAAAGTACCTGGATGATCCTTTAAATGTCTGGGTACTCCACAGACAATGTTGCAGTTAGACTGGGTGATGGTCTTCTCTGACTGGTGCATGAAGATGAAGTGTGCATGCTGATAATAAGGGGCTTGTCAGCAGCCCTAGAAACCATTGACTTTCTTATGCATTTCAAGGGGACTCTGTGGGGATGCTGTCTAGTTGCTTTGATCTTTTCTATTGGAGAGAGCCCAGTGAGTAGCCTCGAGCTATTGATTTTATTCCAGAGTACTCTTATACGGGGTTCTGCAGGGTCCCGTCTTGGCCCCGCCAGCATATGACGCCATTGGAAGCGTCAGTGAGGAAGCATGAATTTGGGTTCCTTCTGTATGCAAATACCACCCAACTTTCCGTGCCTCTCCCTCCCAGTCAGGTGGTGTGATTTGAACCCCTTAGCCACTGTCTGGGTGAGAGCGATCTGGCTGGGAAGCAATTTCCAATAAAAAAAGGTGATGTTGACAGATTTATGAATGTAGCCAAAAATACGGCAATGACTGCGTATACCCCTGGAGGGTATGTGGCCATGTTTTCTCATGTACACAAGGTGGCTGTCAGATCTGAATCCCAATTATTTTTTTACAGAACTCTTGATGGTAGATGCAGCCATGCAAAGTCTGATAAAAAGGAAAGACCTCCTAGAAAGGGTGAAAGGCAACTCTTTAAAGTGTTTCGTCTATTAGGGTCTTCTGCTATACACTGCTTACACCTCCAGAGCCTCAGGCAGATGGCAGCAAAAACTCTCCAGAGTACTAGGACAAACAGACAAAACTACCCAAAATGCTTTCCTTCTCAGCGACAGCAATATCATTCATCAGCAGTGTCACCTATGATACAGTAGTCACACCAGACGGGCCCTCCAAGGCTTGATTAATTTTTCTCCCAATTAAAGTGAAATGTCTTTTGGGGGGGGGAGGCTGGGGCAGGTAAGGGTTGCCATTTAAAAAACAAAACTGCTCTCCAAAGCCCCAGCAGATAACAGACCGCCAGGGAAGCTTCAGAAATGACAACAGCAAATCTTTCCAGCACAAATATACTGGAAACTTACCAGCTTTCATCATCCTACTGACTTGGGTTCAGTCTAACAATCACGCAGGACAGGTAGTTCCCTGCATCTCTGTGGCTGAGAAAATAGGTCAGATTCTGTGGCCTATTTGGTCGTTGGCTTCCTGTAGAAGCTGCCAGCCAGGGTGCCGGTTAATACCAGTAAAGGTGGATGAGAGGATTGTATGAACACCTTTGCTGCTGGGAATCAGATAGAGACCAGAGATTCATTTTCAAAACACACACAAAACTCTCTCCTTTGCCTGAAATTTTGCCAGTTGTGTATAGTTTGCCTATTTTGCAATTATTTGAATTTCCAAGTGATTTATTCTTTCAGGTACTGACAAAAGCTGGACATGAGAGTCCACCGCCTTAGCTAGAGTAAACTGGAATAGTTCTGTACACTTCCCTGCCCCCCCCCCCAAGCTTAGCCATGCATAGCGGGGCTGAGGTAAAGGTATTCTTAACTATATTAATTTTTGGCACTTACATTCTTTAACTCATTTTGTGAAAGATACCCTTCATATCTTCCCATTCTACAAAGAGCTGTTGAGCTGTGGTATCGTGAAGCAGCATGCACAACTCCTATTTTGAAGCTTATGGCGGAGCTCCTGCAAAACAGGTAATGAGCATGTGAGAGCTGGATACGCAATAAATGGCACTATAGTTTGCAAGACTTTGTCTCCATGTTTATATCATGCCTCCATTGCTGTCATACTGTGACTTTCTCTGGACCCTCTCCAATTTCTCCACCTCTTTCTTCAAATGTGGTGCCCAGAACTGGACACAATACTCCCAACTAATCAGCACAGAGTAGAGCAGAAGAATGACTTCTCATGTCTTGCTCACAATACTCCTGTTAATACATCCCAGAATCATGTTTGCTTCTTTTGCAACAGCATCACACTGTTGACTCTTATTTAGCTAGTGGTCCACTATGACCCCTAGATCCCTTTCTGCAGTACTCCTTTCTAGACAGTCACTTGCCATTCTGTATGCGTGAAATGGATTGTTCCTTCCTAAGTGGAGTATTTTGCATTTGTCCATATTAAACTTCATCCTGTTTACCTCAGACCATTTCTCCAGTTTGTCCAGGTCATTTTGAATTATGACCCTATCCTCTAAAGCAGTTGAAACCCCTCCCAGCTTAGTATCATCTGCAGACTTAATAAGCATACTCTCTATGCCAATATCTAAATCGTTGATGAAGATATGGAACAGAACCCTGCGGAACCCAACTTTTTATGCCCTTCCAGCAGGATTGTGAACTGTTAATAACTACTCTCTGAGAACGGTTATCCAGCCAATTATGCACCCACCTTACAGTAGCCCCATCTAAATTGTATTTGCCTAGTTTATTGATAAGAAGATCCTGCGAGACTGTATCCAGTGCCTTACTAAAGTCTAGGTATACCATGTCCACCGCTTCTCCCTTATCCACAAGACTCATTATCCTATGACAGAAAGCTGTCAGATTGGTTTGACATGATTTGTTCTTTACAAATCCATGCTGGCTGTTACCTATCACCTTATTATCTTCCAGGTGTTCGCAGATGAATTCCTTAATTACTTGCTCCATTATCTTTCCTGGCACAGGAAACTGACTGGTTTGTACTGACCTATTCCCACTAGCATTCACTATGTTAGTCATTCCTTCATCATCAGACGTCTTGGTGAAGACCGAAACAAAGAAGTCATCAAGCACCTCTGCCATTTCCAAGTTTCCTGTTACTGTTTCTCCCTCCTCTCTGAGCAATGGGCCTACGCTGTCTTTTTGGACTGTGCTATGGAACAATAACTAGAAAGACCACAGCTCTGACCATGTCCTTGTTTTGATTTGCTGCAATGGTACCCATTAAAAAGTCAATATTAAAGATGGAGTATAGCAAAGGCAAGGAACCTTTATTGGGTCAGGGGCCACTGACTCAAGAAAAATCAGATGGGGGCCGCGCACAAGTGAGAAGCAAGAAAAACAAACCCTCACTGACATGGCCCCCCCACTGAGAAGAAGAAAGACATGCCTCACATTTCCCTCACACACCAGAGCCTAGAGGGGCCGAAGCTAGTAGATTTTGTGTGCCCCAGCCCCACAGTGGGGCAGTGGGGGCTGGAGCTCCAGCATGGGCTTTCCAATGCTGGGAGTAGGGGGGAGCCCTGAGCTTCAGGGGCTGGATCCAGGCAAGCCAGGGGCTGCAGCCAGCCCCCAGGCCTTAGGTTCCTGCAATATAGGAGTATCTGAAACACAGCATTTATTTAGTATTCAAAATAGATTGAAATAACTCAGCTGTGTCTCAGATGCTAAGATGTGGTAACCGTAGTTAAATGTTCACTTTTTAATGGAGAGCTCTGAAAATGGCTCTCTGTCTACTTTGTTGTGTGTCCCCTGCAACTTCTAAATAACGCTAAAGGTGCTTTCTGCCTTTAAACATTTGTAACTTAGTATTACAGTTCCCCTTTAAAGAAGAAAAGAAGTACCACATACATTTGCATGCTGAATGCGTCCCCTATTCAGACTGGAGAGGACGGTATCTAGTACAACAGTATTTCTGACTGTAGCATGGTGCCTCCTGCTGGTTGCTTGGGAAAAAGCATATTTCAACCCTAGAGCACACCCCCCCCCCCTTTGGCCAGTGTCTTGTCTCCTGTTATGTTTTTTTTTTCTTCTCCACCCCTTTGTGTTGGACCCACGTCCCTCCCAGACTGCAATGCCCTTCCCTCGGCACACTACCCTCCTGCTGGGCCCCACACTCTGGAGGCCTGCCCCTCAGAGACCCTCCAGCCCCCTATGCCCACTTTGCCTCAGTGACCCACTGCCAGCCAGGCATCATCTAGCCCCTTACCTCAGGGGCAAACTGCAGCCTGACATGGCCCCTCAGCATTGGCAGGGGGTATGGACCTGCTGCCTTCTGCTCTGCAGCCCCAGTAGCCTCAGGCCTTGAGAGCAAGGCCTCACCCTGGGAGTTTGCCTGGCCAGAGCTCCCCAGCCCTGCTTTGTCTCAGGAAGGCCCTAGCTTCCTTGGCAGCCAGGTCCCTCCTGCTCCCCAGCTGGAGCAAGTCTGAGTCAGAAACTTTCCTCCCCTCCAGGAGCCTTTATTTATACTGCCCTCAGCTGGGCCCTGATTGGCTAATATCTGCCACAGCTGCCTACTCCACAGCCCCAGCCCTCTCCCAGGGCTGGATTTAACCCTTGTAGGGCCAGGGTGGGGCAAATGCCCCATCACACTGACAAACCTTTACGTCATTTTTCTCTCTCTCTGAAATCTTCACAACACTTGCTGACTCACAGAAGAGATCCCAGAATGAGTTTCTCATCTGATGTAAATACCTTGGATTGCATGTGTTTCAGGGTAAATGTCTACACTCCAGTTAAAAATCTGTGGCTGGCCCACGCCAGCTGTCTCAGGCATATGGGTCTGTGGCTGTTTAATTTTAGTGTAGGTGTTTGGCTGTCAGCCGAGTTCTGGGACCCTTCCGCTTCGCAGGTGTGCTAGAGCCAAGCTCCTTCTCAAGCCCTAGCATCTACCCCACAATTAAACAGGCTACTCCTTCCCCTCCCCCAGCCAGCTTGCACAGGCTAGCTTCAGGGTAGCCAGACCCTAAATGAGTCTTCTGTGGTTTGGGATGCCACGGAACCAGAGCACTTTGTGATATCCCCATGGAATCTGCAGATGTTAAGAAGAGTCTTTGGAACAGGAAAATGAAAGGGAGGGGGGATCAGAAGGGTTCTCTGCTGCTGGAACCCCCATCGCCTGTGTAGATGAGAGGCATTCATCAGAGAAATCTGTGCTCTCCCCAGCTTCTCTTTCTCCCTTGCAAGTTCATCTTTAAAAGAAAACACTTTAAAACAAAACCATTTAACTGAGTAAATAGGCCACTGGTTCTACAAAGCTCAACTCTGCTCCCAGCAAAAAGTTAGTATCACTTGAGTTTACACCCTGTGTGTCAACACAGACCTTCCAGTTCAGTTCTCAGTTCTTTTGCATGTGTGGATTGGCTCAGTGTGACATTACCCACTGTTTAGTTCCTCTTTTCCTTATGGTAATAGTGTAATAAAATACTTTAAAAAGTTTAATCACTGATACCTGACAGTGATTAAACATTATAGACAATTTAACAGTGCTCTAGCTGATTTCAGAGATGCAATAGTTAAGAAATAACTTCTAAGAACACTAATAAGATTAAACAAAAGCAAATGGCTGCAGTTCCTAATAGAGATTAACGGTATAATTTGTGTATGTGACTTGGGATCCTAAGGCTTGTGTAGATGAATAGTTAGTGCACAGCAAATTGAGATTTAAATCTAGCGCACAGTTGATGTCCACTAGCTGTCTACATGGATCCTGCTACCATGCACTGAAAGTTCCCTCGTGCCCTTTGATCTGTTCTTGTTCCAAAGTGAAGTAGATCACAAGACCCTAGTCTCATTTTAATAAGTGATTTATAGGCTCTTGTTGACTTACAGTTAGACTTAGGAAAATGAGGTTTAGTCTTGGGGTTTTGAAAATTTTACCTTAAAGCAGCCTTTCCCCAGGGCTTCTCCCAGGTCAGTACTCTGTTGGAAATTTTGCTTGCCCTCCCAGCGGTTGTATCCAGGACCATACTGAGTAGACAGTGGCAGTTTCTGGCTTGTGGAGTTAGTGTACCAGCACAAGCAGAGGTGACACTGGTTAGGGGTGTGATCTCTCGGGTCTGAACACCTGCATAAGCGTGTATATATGCTCATCATGGACAGCACTGTCACATCTGGCTTACATTTGAGGCTTCTCAAGATAGGGTATTGCCTGCTTATGGGGGTGTGATTTCAAAAGCGTGCAAATATGTTTAGCATTAATTGGTCCTTGTAGACCATGCGGGTGTGCACTAAAGCTTCCTTCATCTGCTTTAACACTTCAGTGCACACTAGTGGGGTCTGTGTCGATCAATTAATGTGGAACACAGCAGTGCACTTTAGAAATCACACCCCCATAAGTGCATATTGCCTCACCGTGTAGAGAATGCGTTGATATAATTGAATTCCTATGGGGATTAACTAATAAAATGAGCTATTGGGATATAGTAGCTAAGGTAAGAGTATAAACTAGTTGTTTGCGTAAGGAAGAATTTGTAGCATTCCTCTGAGCTGCAAATAGGTCAGAGCTGCTCACTTAGAATTGGAAACGCTTATTATTATTATTGGAATTATAGAAATGTAGGAATGGTAGAGACCTTGAAGAGCAGGATTGGATTAGCTTTATGTGGGCCTAGCACCAAACATATTTGTGGGCCTCCCTGGGGAATGATAGTTTAAAAAAAAAAAAAAAAAAAAAAGGAGATGTACACAGAAGTTGTCTTTGAGATAGCACGTAGCTATACAGGTTTTTATTAACAATAGCTGCCTGCAGTGGTTTGGCTGAATAAGTTATTCACATTAATTCTTGCTATGTAATATGCAAATTACTTACCTGAAGCAAGGTAGAGGCCAAGGGCAAGAGCATGTGGGGAATTGATCCCCAACTGGAGTGAAGCAGGTTCTGGGGCAAGTGCACAGTGCGGTGGGGGCCAGGAGCAGTCTCTGGAGTGAGGAAGGGGCTCTGGGTAAAAACAGCAGGGATGGGAATGAGACAATCAGGATCCTTTCCCCTCTCCCCCTCCTCTGCCCCCACCAACACAGAGCTGATGCCTTTCTCCCTGGTCCTAGCCAGTTCACTTTGTCTCACTCTCCCTGAGCTGTCCCTCCTCCAGTGGCAGCTTCCCACCCTCGCGGGTAGAAATAGGCTAATTGCAGTTTATTCCTGTAATGGGACGTTTAGTTTCCGGCCAGCACCACTAACCAGACATTGCCAGGACCCCTTTTATTTTGGAGTTTATGATTGAAAACGAGATACTTGACAACAGGGAGTCCAGAAAAGCTGGGGGGGAAGGATCCGTCATTTTTTAAAGTGGGAGGGCAAAGCTTTAAGGAAGGAGGGGTGGAGCGGGGAAGGGGTGGAGGAGAGGAGCTAATGGGCAGGCCATGATTGCTGTGCTGCCCAGCTAGGTTGCAATCTGGAATCAGCTGACAGTGTCCCCAGCCCAGACATGGCAGCACAGGGATATCCCCATTGCCAGCACATTGTGCCTGGGTGGAGACCCCCTGAAACCAGTGCTCCCCCTCCTTCCTGTGAGTGACTCAGGGCCCTGCTGCCCCTCTCTGCTACCACAGCCGCAGAGCTGAGAAGCAACAGGGACTCCACTTTGCTCTGGTCCGAGACTTCGGGCTTCCTGACCACAGGTGAGCCCAAAGCAACTATGGACCATCCGTCAGTAATCAATGTGGGTCACCCGGAGGACTGGAGCAGCAGTGGCTGAGGGCTCTTCCTCTTTGAGCTCCCTCCCCGTCCAACAAGCTGCCTGCATGCCAGTGAGGTGTTGGAGGGTAGGGATGGAGAGAGGAGGAGCCCTCAGCCGGCAAGCGGAAAGAGGAGAGAAACTGTTGTAGACGGAGGTGGAGGAGGGGGTGAGAAGAAGCCCTGCTCTAGAGAGGAGCACAGGGGAGGGATCGAGAGGAGAGCCTTCACTGCAGTTGCTGGGCTGCAACAGAAGGCGAGAGAGCCGGGTCTGGCTGGTGTGACCCCTGCTTTGCCTGGGCCCAGCACCATCGCACCTTTGGCACCATTATAAACCCAGTAGTACTGAGAAGTCGTTAAGTCCAGCCCCCTGTTCTGAGACAGGCCACGTAACCTTAGACCGTCCTTGACAGTTGTTTGTCCAACCTGTTGTTATCAGTTTGTCCAACTGTTGGGACCAGTGTCCTCTTTGGAACAGCCCTTAACATATTTGAACGCTGTTACCAAGTCACCTCTCAGGTTTGTTTTTTTCTCTCAGCACTAACCACACCAGATTTTTTTTAACCTTTCCTCATAGGTCTGATTTCCTAAACCTGTTTTCATTATTTTTGCTTTTCTCAGGACTCTCTACAGTTTATCCACATCTTTCCTAAAGTGTTGAACCCAGAATTGTGCACAGTAGTCTACCTGAGGCCTAACCTGGACCAAGTAGAGCAATTACCTCCCGGGTCTTACATACAATATTCTTGCTGATATCACTAAGTGTGATATTAGCCTTTCTCACAACTGCATCACGTTCTTGACTCATTCAGTTTGGTTATGTCTACATAGCAGCATTATTTCAGAATAACAGACGTTATTCCGAAATACAGGGCGTCCCTGCTATAAGTCGCCCCAGTATAGATCTATTCCACACTAAAGTCATTGACACTTGTAGGAACAGATGCGTTATAAGTTCTTCCATTCCCTGCTCTTAAGTTGCGCAAAAAAAAACCCCAGTTTGCACAAATGGAAGTCAGCTGTGTGAAAAAAAATTCCCCTCTTTAAGTTGTTTTGCTGTAAGTCCAAGTTTTTTGGAATGTACCTTGGACTGATAGCAGGGACAGCCTGTAACAAAGAGCGCGTCTACACTGCAAGCTATTATTTCAAAATCATGTCGAACTAGAGGACTTCTTACTCCGATTCCTGTAACCCTCATTTCACGAGGAGTAAGGGAAGTCAAAGGAAGAGGCTTCTTCCTTCAACTTCCTGCTGTGTAGACAGTGCCAAAAGCTGAATTAAGCTATTTCAACTTCAGCTATGCAATTGATTAGCTCAGGTTGCGTACCTTAATTCAAGTTTTGCCCTGCTGTATAGAAGTACCCTTTGTGATCCACTATAACCCCCAGATTCCTTTCAGTGTCACTCCCACTAATTTTTTATTTGTTTTCAGTAATGAGCACATTGTTAATTTTTTCCCACTGTGACAATATGTTATTTTTTTAGGTCACAGCGTTTAAATTTTGATGTATCATCTCCTAATGGAATTCTTCTCTTCAGAGAAGCTAGTAAAATGATTTGCACTTATGGTAGGTATCCGTTAATTTTTTCTTTGCACTATAATTCTTTGACTGTTTTGGGGGGTAAAAGCCCCATTATTTTCATTTCCTTGAGGCTTGATGTATTTATGGAATAGTTAACAGGGGTCTGAAGTGCTATGGCCAACATCAGCACATTATGCAATATGCTTTGCTACATCTCTGAGGAGTTCAGTTACACTCAGGCCATGTCTATGCTATGCAGAAGATCGATGCTGCTGCAGTCAACCTTCCAGGATTTGATTTAGCGGGTCTAGTGAAGACCAGTGTTCCCTCTAATGTTTTCTATCCTTGGGCATGTTGAATTTTCTTTTGGGTGGCTTGAAATGTCTTATGTGCAACACCAATATTGAGAGAGAGAGAACACCAATATTTAAATATAATATATAATTTTTAAACAGCCCATAGGTGTGGAAGAAAATATATTAAAACAAGGGATAGTTAACAAGGTGCAATACTTACGATATTTAATATGAAAGAAAATTAACACTACCCTTGGAGTACATGTATCATCACATTTTCTAATAACTCAAGCTAGTAAACACACCAAAGTGTCTTTCTGCTGCGTGAACAATTCCATAAAATTCAACATCTGTGTCTAGACCTCCGATCACATCCTACCCACTCCAGCAATGGTTGAGACTAGTCCAGCATTCAGGTTACAACTCAGTACACATTCTTGTGTGATCACTTCCGGAAATACTAAACCTGGGCTTTGTCTACACTGGCGGCTTCTTGCACAAGAACATCTTGCGCAAGTGTTCTTGTGCAAGAAGTCTTGCGCAAGAAAACGTCCACACTGCCATGTGCGAGCTGTGCTTTTGCACAAGAGCGCCCATGGCATTGTGGACGCTCTCTTGCGCAAGAAAGCTCTGATGGCCATTTTAGCCATAGGGCTTTCTTGTGCAAGAAATCCCTGCCGAGCGTCCACACTGCCCTCTTGCGCAAGAGCTCCTGCGCAAGAGGGCTTACACCTGTTAAAAAAGAACATAGCTCTTACGCAAGGAGCCCTCTGTTACCACGCCGTACTGTAAATTTACTTGCGCAAGAGCGGGCGGGCAGTGTGGACGCTCTGCAGATTCTTGCGCAAGAATGGCCATACTTGCGCAAGAAGCCGCGAGTGTAGACATAGCCTTGCAGTGGTGGACAATTCAGAAAGTGTCAGTGGATTCACTTTATCTGTCACACCCACAAGAATGTTGATCACTGATTCCTCTTCAATAGGCTGAGACGTGCATGTGGGCTTGTTAACAATTCAGGAATTGTGGACAAAACAGGGAGCATCCTGTCATATCAATGTACTGGAGCTTCAGGCAATCTGTAACATGTGTCAGGGCTTTCTGGATGACACCCAGGGAGCAATGACACACGCTCTCATGACCAATACTGCTGTGATGTACAATATCAATAAGCAAAGACAATATCATGTTTGTAACAGTTCCCTTACTGGGTCTCAGAATCAGCTGGCGGATCACCTCTGCAGAATCTTCTCAGATAGTCACAAGTGGTCCCTAAAGAACAGTCCGCTGAAGGCAGCTCTCTGAAGAATGGGACCTCCTTTCAACTGCCTATTCATGAACAAAAGAAATGCTACAGGTTGATAAATTAGGGTGACTGCATGTATCTAGAATATACTCCAGCAATTCCAAAACATAATGGCCCCATAACTACTTCCCCCTGGAGCACTATTTATAAAATTTGCAAATTGCCATCATTCCAGCTCCACACATGCACACAATTGAAATAATTCTCTGACATCATCTATATTAGAATTCCGTCCTTGTCGTAGATTCTCATTTCCCCCCTCCCCATTTTGTTACCAACTGTTTGTAATTCCAGTTTATTTGAAGGAAAGACCATACAAATCCCATTCTTTTTTTAAGGAAACAACTGCTGTTTTTAAATTAGTGTACATTGCACTTGCAGATACGTTCTAGGGCTGGCATTGTTATGTGTTCCATGGCTTCTTGTTAAAAGATACTTAGATGTAATTACACATTTGATTTGTAGTGCATGGAAGCAGTCAGGATATGCAGACTGCAGAAAGCACTTATTTAGGGAAGGAAAAATGATTCCAAGTAAATCTTATTTCTAATAAACTCATCTCCCCCATTTTATTTTCAGCTACATCAGTTAGTGTGATGCCACATATTTTTTTCGACCTGTTCTCAACTAAATTTATGAGCTTGATTACACAAAATAAAAAACAGTTCAGCTCAGGAAAAGATAAAAACTGGTAAACTTTTAAGCATTCTAAATACTATTAGCTATGCATTTAATTTAGATTTAATTGCTATGTGCTTCCTCTTGATGAGCAAAAAGATAGATAGTTATGTTGCTGCCTTAAGCCAAGTTGACTCATTCTTCCTGGATACCCTTGCTATCCTCCTGTACATTTTTTCCTGCCTCAATCAATTTTTACTGTCCTTTTTTTCAACTCATCATTGATCACTCATCAGTCGGCATATGCCTTATAACTGTTGCCTTCATCATCTATGCCATCTTTACTGGATCTCACCCTGTTCCATTCATAAATGATGGGAATTTTTTCCACATTCTGAAAAAGCTTCACTTGCTGACTGCTACCCCAAGCACTTTTTATGGTGCACCCGGGAAGCCCAGTAAATACTCAGTCCCCCAGGATATTATCAGCTGTTGCCAGGAGTAATTAGACATCTTCTGGGTTGGGCTAGACATGAGCTGTGCCTAGGGCAGTACCAGATTTAAGATGTAAAACTAAGCAGTAGTAGAGTTGAAGAAATTACTGGAACCCCCACTAAGACAGTTACTTCCCCCCTATTCCTGCAGATGCTATGAAGGGAGATGAGACAAAGTCTCTTCTGATTCTATGGCCTGTGTTATATAGTAGGCCAGATTTTTAGATTATCAGTGTCCTTCCTGGCTGTGAATCTGCCATAAATAATATATTTTAAGATTGATTTGACTATTTCCATTAATTCTGACATATCCAAGTACCATAGTATTTGTCTGTCAAGCTGTCTTGCAGAACTCAACACCGTGAGTACTGACCTCAGAGCAGTAAGAACCAAGGCCCACACCCTAAATTGATTGTGACTTCTGCACCAACCAAGTATCAAGTACTCCTCAGGCACTATAACAGCCTTAACATAGAGTCACAGAGAGTATGCTCGGGTACTCCAAGATGGGTACCCCATGTCAATTGCACTTTAGATCTCAAACCAAAGACAATGCTTGCAGCCAACCCTATAATGAACTATCCAAAGATTTATTAACTAGGAAAAGGAAATAAGAAAATTATCTGCAAGGTTAAAGCAGATAAACATATCTACACAGTAGAGGAAATTTCAGAAAGTAATAGAAACTCCTTACAGATGTTATAAGTAAGACTCATGTACGCAGCAACCCGCAAGCATTCAATAAAGTCTAATCACTAAACCACATTCTTATCATTCTGGTAGCTAGTCTAGCAATACTAACACATTGGTGAGCCACATTGGTTCCAGCTATATTTCTGTCGGTGCCCATGGGAATTTTGGCATGATCTGGCACCTTCTCTGCCCAGCATCACAGTGTCCATATTGCTATGTACTTTTTAATGTGTCCATATAATCCTTAGCAGCATTGAAAGGGTCCTGGAGGGCAATAATGATCTTTCCAAAGCCTGATTGTGACAGATTGGGAAATCATCAACTTTTCTTTTCTTGTGATAGGGGTAATCTATGTTGACAGCACATCTTTGCAAACCACAGTTACTATAGGATACGTAACCCTTTTTTCTTCCTCTCAATATCATGCCTCCTTTTGAAAATGATGTTAAAGTAGATGTGTGTCATCCTATGCAAAGAGAGACTGACAAGATTATGGGCATGTATAAGGGCAGCCCAGTTTTTCATAACATGTTTGAAAATGTTTGAATCGTCCCACTGGAGTGAAATATTCCAGTGTCTGAGTTACATGAATTTGCCAATACGAATTGGTATTTCTCTGATTTCTTTGGTAATAATGGGCAATAAAGCTATTTCAAGAGATTATATTGACTTACAATCAGCTCTACACAATGTCTGACACTTTAAATATACAGAAATATTCTGGAATCTCATATATTGGCCAGTACTGACTTGTTATGGCAACAAGACTATGGTAAGAGCACTTTTAATTTAGTTTTAAAAAATTAAATGGAGGCTCTCTATCACAGAGTAGTTAACCTATAGTCAACTATATTCACCTGATATTTCTTTAATAGGTAGGGGTACACTTTTGATCAGTGGAAGGGGGCAAGTGGAATTCTCTAAATAAAGGGTTGGGAATCCAGAGCTCCCGGGTTCTTATCCTAGCTCGAGCATGAACTCACAGCAGGGTCATGGCCAGTTCAGATTACCTTTCAGCGAGTTTCCCAGTCTGTAAAATAAGGATACTACTTCAGGAGAGGAGAGAGTTAATTTGCTCATGTCTGTACAGTCATTTGAATGTATAAGCACTATATAAATTATTATGAAAGAATTTCTGGCTAATTGGAGTATCTAAATCCTTGTGGTGTCCTTTGAAGGATTACTGTATGATCAACAAGTTTTTTAAAACAAAAGTTGAGAGTCTCATATAACAACAGGATTTTATGAAGTGGACTTTAAGAAAAACATCATACAACACAAAACTAATGATAAAATTGCAGAAATTAGCAACACGGTTACTTATATTTTTTGTATAAATGTGGGAATACAACTGAATTGTATTGTGATTTATATCCATAGATGAAATGAGGGATGACTTTAATGTAGGCTTTTTCTCTGTTCCCCTTGGATAATGATACCCTCACACATAGGGACGTATCTATATCCAGTTGGTAAAATTTCTCCTTTTAGAATTCTGACTGGCACCAAACTAACAACAAGAGAACTCCAGATTATGGCTCAGTTACACTGAGGATCCTCTTGATCTATAAATCAATTCAAAACCTCGGTCCAAGCTGTCTCTCTGTCTGGTCCACCCTGCAATGCACAACAGCAGCTGTGGTCATCTGATGCCCAGTCTGCTTTTCTCACCAATACCTAAGTGCACTGCACTATTGTTTGGTGCCCTCAGTCTGGAACTCCCCGATCAAAGCTGTCTGTGACAGGATGGGATTCTTTCCCTTTTCTAAATGCGAACGCTGACTCTCTGAGAAAACGTGACCTTTTTAAGGCAGTGAAAAACTATTGCCTCGGGCCTTGTGTCTCCTACAGTACTGTTACGTCAAGTGTGCATTTGCTGTCTGGAAATGCACTTTCACTCCTGTACTATTTCTTAAATATGAGTGACTTTTCTGAACATTCATTTGTGAGGACCTTACGTTTCTTTCTACTTACAACTTGCATTTTAGGTGGATTGGCATGTTTATGGACTCCATAATGTGCATATACACACATATGCCACATTGTGTATTTCTATGTTCTATAAAAATTATGTGTTCAAAGTAAACAAGGGAGCGTATTTGCAGATTTATATATCTCTTCTCTCCACTTGACTCTTAAGTGGAACATTCTCTGTAGCGTCCTATGTGATGGCCGACTGGCATATAGGGATATTTTATAGATTGCAATGAAGCGTATGGTATAAACGCCTAAGGGCTTAACTTTCAGAGTTACCGAGTATCTTCAACCCGCATTGTCTTTAACTGGAATTGTGGGTGTCCAGAGCTTCTGAAAGTCAGACCCTAAATAAATGGATATCTGCCGTTAAGCCTGTTTAAAAGTTGTTGTGCTATAAATGCCATGACGCCAGTGACTAAAATCTCCCTTACAGTACCTTGTCATTGACAGGGGTAGTGTGGCAATGTCAACTTAGTTTAAATAGACTTTGTGATCAAATGTAATCACTGAAGTTGAGCGGGGAAAAAAACCACATTCATTTCGACTTGTCTTAGGCTCCTGCTTAAGAGGTAAACTCTCATTATAGGACTTCATAGTAGTTTGTCAAAAGATCTGTGTTGTATCCCTTGCCACCAGTTTATCTGAATGATAAAAATCCTCAAGAATACAAATAATTTAAAAAATTACTATCAAAGGAAAAATCGACAGGATTTGGGGACAATGTAGTCCACCATTCTTAGCAATATAGTAATTGAATTTACTTATAGTTCTATATACTGGTTTTCAGGGCTTGTCTACATAGAAACATCCAGGAAAGTTAATCCAAATTAATTAAAGATGTGAATTTGTAATACATTAGTTAAACCTCATTAAATCCCTGTGTGAATGCTGTTGCTCAGAATTGAAGTGGCCTTAATTCACTTTATCTGAATTCACTTTGTCATTTGTTTTCACTAATCCACTGTAGAATCACAATTTTTGTTAATTTGGATTAACTTTCCTGGATGTCCCTGTGTGGATAAACCCTAAATCTCCTTATAATATGTTCTTAGGTTCCCAACTGAAGAAAAGCTGTGTTCTAGTGCATTGTGGGAGTATCTATTCCTTTGTTTTGTGGTTTCTTTACATTTTTAGTAACACCCTCTACCTCTCTGTTATAGGAGACTGACATAAAAATAATACTTTCAATATGCCGTTTTTATTTATCTACATTCTGTCATGATATACTTTGATATAAGTTTTTAATTTTGCTTCAGCTTTCAGCTGTTCTAGCAGTTACTGTACAGGGTCAACGTTGAGGTTAGCCACAGTAGCACAAAACAATTTCCTGTTCTCAGAGCCTAGGTAACATTTGGATGAGGATTAAATTTTACCACATTTTCTAGTAGCCAAAGACAATTATTTCTAATGAGCTTTAAATTGCCTCTAGAACATGTATTTCAATGCATAGTGCTGTAATCCATTCAGTCCTGGCAACTTAATAAAATAACATTTCTTTTAAAAATTCTGGTTAAATTGTTCCTTGCTGTATATGTATTATTAGATTTTTTTTTAATCTACTGCCCTGTTTAAAAATTGATTGTTTTTTATGCTCAGGCATTATTTCTCTATTTCCTTCTTTTGTGGCTTAGTATTGGCATTTACAGTGACACCTGTTGGTAAAGGAGAGTGCTAAAATATACAGTTATCCATTATAGACTGTCTCAAATTCCAGCATCTAGTTTTTGTCTCCTCTGAAAACTTTAGACACCCAGTCTTGAACATCTTTGCCTTGAGCATATTGTTGCTTGGAGAGTCATTAGTCACGTTTCATTGCTGATGCAACTTGTGGAAAGTACCCTCCGTTTTTCTTCTTTTCACTATAATAGTACAATTTTACTTCATGCAGTGTTGTAACCGTGTTGGTCCCAGGATTTTAGAGAGACAAGATCTGAAGAAGCTTCTAAAAAACTTGTCTCTCTCTCCAACAGGGTTAGTCCAAGAAAAGATGTAATGTCACCTGCGCTGTCTCTTCAGTTTTACTTTAGCATTCAAGAGACTTATGTGCCTTCCTTTCAATTAAATAGAAAATGTTCAAGAATATTAGTGTTCAGATGTTACTGATATGGTGTCGTGAAAGATGTCTTCCCTTGCTGAATGTTGATAACTGTTTTGGCTGCATGTGTGTGCTCCATCTGTGTGCTGTCCTAGCATTGTGTAGATAGCAGACACTGAGAGGACCTCCAGTAGCTATAAAATCAGCTTTGTTTCATATTAACAAGGTCTTGATTACTGTTGCCTAGACCTCAGGCCTCACACCAAACCTATACACATACATTTTCACACCACCAGTAGATTTAGGGGTCACACCCAACCACTTGTTTGGTTTAAATACCCAATTACAGATTCAGATCATGTACTTAGCAATCGAAGTGATAAACCTTGCATTCAGAATTAATTTTGAGAACAAAATTAATGCAAGTACAGTGTTTTCAGATGCATCAGCAGAACAGAAGGATGGGTAAAAGCCCTCTTACAATCAACCTTTGTTATACAGTAATTCCTCATTTAACACTATAGCTATGTTTCAGAAAATGATCGTGTTAAGTGAAAACGTGTTATGCGGGGTCAATTTTCCCATTGAAAATAACAGAAAAGGTGGGGGTTGCGTTTCAAGCGGTGGTGTTTGTTGGGACCAGGACATAAGGTTGGGGGAAAAAGGGGACTGGGTTACAGCAAGGAGGGGAGGTGTTTGGCTCTAGGGAAGGGAAAGGGAGGAGAGGGGAGGGGGATTGGGTTGGGAGTATGCCCCTGTGACGGGTCTGCTGGGACCCGCACTGCGTCCGGCAAGGGGGGGTCACCAGGGAATGGCGCAGCGAGCAGAGAACCCTCTGCTGTTTTGCAGAGAGGTGGGGAAAGCCCCGCGCAGCTGCTGGTAATGGGCTGGCTGGGGAAACCCAGCCGCCGGCCTGCAAGCAGGGGCGGAGGAGAGAGGGCAAGGTGTCCGGCAAGGGGGAGTCAGCGGGGAGCGGCACGGCAAGTAGCGAACTCTCCGCCACTTTGCAGGGAGGCGGGGAAAGCCCTGTGCAGCCGCCGGCAACGGGCCGGCTGGGGAAATCGTGTTATTCCAGGGACAGTCATGTAATTCAAAAAAGGTTCCCTAAAAAAAAATCGTGCTATCAGGAAAACGTGTTAAACAGGCATATGTTAAATGGGGAATTACTGTATATGATATTAAGTACTGTCCCTTGAATTGTGGTTTATGTATTTATTTCTGAAGGATTGCTTAAGGTGAGTGGAATAACAGTAACAGAAAATGAGTGCTAAGCTTAGCAGCACTAATTAGCAGCTACACTTCTGTGAAAAGAGCTTGTTCAGTGAGAAAGGTATTTGTGCTAGAATAAAAGTGCTTTTCCAAATCACATAGACACTCTTATTCCAGAATAAGAGCATTCACACCTGGAGTTAATCAGGATTAGCTATGTGGGGCCATGCTTGCTGGGTGTGATGCTCTGTCCCACTCTAGTGGCACCTAAATCACCTAGAGATTGTTGAGTCTGCTGTTGGTGGCTAAGAGCCATGCGGT
Source organism: Pelochelys cantorii (assembly GCA_032595735.1). Lineage (NCBI taxonomy): Eukaryota > Metazoa > Chordata > Testudines > Trionychidae > Pelochelys > Pelochelys cantorii. The sequence goes on from CM064340.1 coordinate 38,083,453, forward strand.
TTTAGCTTATGCAGTACAGGCTCGTGCACTCAGTTTCAGAGATCCCAGGTTCAGTCGTGCCTGCCAGCGATTGGGCTCTGTCCATGTTTTATAGACAAGCCGTAAGTGTCCCTGTGCCTCAGTTAGTGGGAATAATGCCTTCCTTCTTACAACCACGAATGAGGTGCTTGGATACTATGAAAATGGGGGTTATATACGGTGTTCCCTACAACTGGGCATTTGTGCAGCCACTCAGGAGAGATTCAAATGTGTGCAGCTGATTAGCAGAGCATCCCTAGCTAGGTATTTTTTTCTCCTGGTGGTACATATTCACCCATGCCTTGGTGCACATAAAAAAATTCTTCCACTCATGAATAGAAAAAAAAATCCTCACATGGATGGAAAAGATAGGCAGTGGATAGACAAATAGCGTGAGAAGAATTGTTTGTGAGTTATTGTCCAGAAGAAGCAAAAATCACTATTCTCTTGTACTAGCAACACTAAATATTTACAGTGCCATAATATTTTTCCATTAGAAATCCTGACATTATCTGTGTGATTCACATCTGTGAATTGGTACAATAGTTGGTTTTGTAATGGACATATCTGGTGTGAGTGGTATGTTTAATGTGTATGTACATAAACAACCATCCCAAGAGGCCACCATGGTAATGGATCAAAACCAGGCTAAGTTACAGTATGAAAATCTATCAGTTCGAGCCCTGATTCTGCAGTCAGATGTGCCATGGGGAACTGCACTTATGGCACCGTGGCTGTGCCTAGGTTGAAAGGTCTGTGCTCATTGAGGATCTTGGCCTACACTGGTAACTGAGACTCCCTATGTTGGAGTTTTTTCACTCTTAATTACTCAGAAGCTTTTTAAATATATTCATGATACATAGTTTTTTACAATAATTACTAAAGCAAGAGCTTATCCAGGTAGGCAATGATTTTAAAAAAAGTGACAAAAGTGAAACAAAAATGCTAAGTGACAGAGCTATCTAGATTTGCCACTGTTTATGTCAGTTTCTTTCTCTTCTTTTTTTTTCTGAACAGGTAATCAGATCCTGTCCCTTGGGACACTGTCAAAAGATCAGGTTTATCCACTGAAACTCAAGGGCATTTCCATCTGCTATTCTGCACTCAAATCTGCCTTGTGTGGAAATTATGTCAGCTTTGGCGTCTTCAAGTTGTATGGGGACAACCACTTTGACAATGTACTCCAGGCCTTTGTCAAAATGCTGCTTTCAGTATCCCACAGTGACTTGCTTGTAAGCAATTATTCACCCTGGGAGTCTTTGTGTGAAATATGAAATAATACCACCACAGGCTTCAAATTGTAATAATGAGACAGCAGGATCTAGAACAGCTCAAATTCTGTTTATATTTTTAGTCCAGTTACTTCAGTATATTTATAGTCACATCCAGAATACTAGTATTTTCATGTATGATTGACTTGTTATATCAAATTGTAGCATTTCAAAATGTTCACAAAAATATCTCTGGGGAAAAAGAAAAGCCAGTTCTGCCTTTTCTTTATGTCCAAGTATACCCAATGGCTTTATTGGGGTTGCCTGCATGTATTTGGCAGTATTTGGCCCTATATGATCAGTTATGCTGGGATTAATCTGAATTTATATAATTCTTGTGTGCTTTCAATAAGACAACATTAAAATTTTAACCAAACTTTCTTTGGGATGTCTGGTCTTATACCAATGGAGTTGTCACTTGTCAAAGACAACAAATTGAGTGCATGTTCAGCCTTAAGTTGGATCATAGAACTTTTTTTCAGAACATTTTCATTCAGAAGTGTCATCCTCTGGGTTGAGGGATTAATCAGATAGTTAGAGGTGTTAAATACTCAGACTTTTGCCTGAGCCCTTTTGAAAAATCACCCTCAGTCAAATACTGGTGTATACTTGCATCAGGATGAGTGCCCGTGCAGCCAAGACTGACAGTCATGCCAGGAGTGAATATGATGCCCTTAAAATAGATATTTATGCCCACACAGAACCCAGCTAAAGTCATTGGGCACAGGAATATGCTCATGCTGATCAAATTGCAGGATAATTGCACACAACAGTAATCTCTATGATGCGTTCAGCCAACCTGGGATTAGTTTAAAAAGTCTTCCGCATAACAGGAGGAAGCACTAGCCATTGAACTGTCAAACTGGTCCCAGAATCCTTGATCTGACTAACATTTTATACCAGTTTTACTGGGCTGTTAATGGGATGTAGAGTAAAAAAAGTTAGTATGGTTTTGTTACTCAGGGATTTTTGTAAACTAAATCTTACTTTATGTATTTGTATGGCAATCTATTATCACAGAAGCCCACCATAGATTGATTTTTTTTGTAGAAAACTTTTAATGTAATCGATTATTGGGACGTCTTACATCATCATTCTGTGTATTTTTATAATCCTGTTAATATTTCAGCCAGCTTTAAATTTTAATGCTATAATTTTATTAGCCCATAGTATTTCTTACTTTCTATCAATTTGTTTTTATTTTTGTTTTTCAGCAATATCGAAAACTAAGTCAGTCTTATTACCCGCTCTTAGAATGTCTCACACAGGATCATATGAGTTTCATTACCAGTTTAGAACCTCATGTGCTAATGTATATTCTTACCTCAATATCTGAAGGACTTACTGCACTGGGTAAGTGTTCCTTAGAAGTTAGCTAAAATAAGGAATGTGGGGAATACGTAGTCATAAGAGTGTGATATGAAAAAAGAACAACTCAGCACTCAACCACTCTCACTTAAACTCCTACAATACGTGGCCCATTAGCACATTCATTTGCAATTTAACAAATTATTGTCCAGAGACAATAGGCACTCATGGGTGCTGAGCATTTTGATAATCCGGCCACCTCTTTTAAGTGTCTAAATGGGAGCTGAGCAGTTCTGAAAATCTGGCCAGTAATATATTGCATTCATATTTTAAAATGATCTTCCTACAAATTAGAAACTTTAAAAATAATAATGATGTGGTTCTGGTTGGATTATCATTGAAGAAGTTTTACAACAATGAAATATCAAAATGTTTTATTTATCCCATAATCCTCACAGTAAAGAATGTTAGTATATGACTCATTTTGCCCTTCAGAAATAACATTTGTTAGCATACGTAACAGTAGCCTCCAACTCTTCACTTTTCATTTATCAGCAAGAGTGGCAGGTGAGTAGAGATGGCTAAGCTAACCTTATCAATGAAAAAGAAAAACTCGGTTTTACATTACAAAGAATTGGCTGTATTTTATAAAGTAAACTAGCATCATAGGGTATGTCTACACTGCCACCCTAGTTCGAACTAGGGTGGTTAATGTAGGCATTCGAAGTTGCAAATGAAGCCCGGGATTTAAATATCCCGGGCTTCATTTGCATCTTGCCGGGCGGGCGCCATTTTTAAATCCCCTTAGGTCGAACTCCGTGCCCGTGGCTACACGCGGCACGGAGTAGGTAGTTCGAATTAGGATCTCTGGTCTGTGGTACTCCTCGTGGAACGAGGTGTAACAGTAGTTCGAATTAGAGATCCTAATTCGAACTACCTACTCCGTGCCGCGTGTAGCCGCGGGCACGGAGTTCGAACTAAGGGCATTTAAAAATGGCGCCCGCCCGGCAAGATGCAAATGAAGCCCGGGATATTTAAATCCTGGGCTTCATTTGCAACTTCGAATGCCTACATTAACCACCCTAGTTCGAACTAGGGTGGTAGTGTAGACATACCCATACTTAGATTAAAAGTAGTCTGGTTGTAATTGATCTTTATTCATTATTACTTTTTAACAGATTATTGTCCAGATATTTGATTAAAATCAAAATTTGATTGCAGTAGCTTGAATTCATTTGAAATATGGGGGGAATTGTGTAGGGCCTTGAAGAGAGATGCTTGCAGTTACATTTACATTTTGGCCATGTCTTCATTAAATGGAAGATCGATGCTGCCGTGATCGATCTTCCAGAGTTTGATTTAGCGAGTCTACTTAAGACTTGCTAAATTGAACTCAGAGGGCAGCCCCATCGGTGTCCTGTACTCCTGCTTCCCATCAACCTCCCTCTGTGGGGACAGTGGGGAAGTTCGAAACAAGGTACATCGACTCCAGCTACATAATTCATGTGGCTGGAGTTGTGTATCTTGATTCAACATTCCCTTTTGGTGTAGACCTGGCCTAAGCATCCTAAAAAACAGGACCCTAAAATGATAGCCAAGAATGGCTCTTTTATTATTTTCTTCAAGGAGTTGTAGTTAGTCAGTCATAGAATCATAGAATACTAGGACTGGAAGGGACCTCGAGAGGTCATCGAGTCCAGTCCCCTGCCCTCGTGGCAGGACCAAATACTGTCTAGACCATCCCTGATAGAAATTTATCTAACCCACTCTTAAATATCTCCATAGATGGAGATTCCACAACCTCCCTGGGCAATTTATTCCAGTGTTTGACTACCCTGACAGTTAGGAACTTTTTCCTAATGTCCAACCTAAACCTCCCTTACTGCAGTTTAAGCCCATTGCTTCTTGTTGTATCCTCAGAGGCCAAGATGAACAAGTTTTCTTTCTCCTCCTTATGACACTCTTTTAGATACCTGGAAAACTGCTATCATGTCCCCCCTCAACCTTCTCTTTTCTAAACTAAACAAACCCAATTCTTTCAGCCTTCCTTCATAGGTCATGTTCTCTAGACCTTTAATCATTCTTGTTGCTCTTCTCTGGACCCTCTCCAATTTCTCCACATCCTTCTTGAAATGCGGTGCCCAGAACTAGACACAATACTCCAAATGAGGCCTAACTAGCACAGAGCAGAGCGGAAGAATGACTTCTGGTGCCTTGCTCACAACACACCTGTTAATGCATCCCAGAATCATGTTTGCTTTTTTTGCAACAGCATCACACTGCTGACTCATATTCAGCTTGTGGTCTACTATAACCCTTGGATCTCTTTCTGCCGTACTCCTTCCTAGACAGTCGCTTCCCATTCTGTATGTGTAAAACTGATTGTTCCTTCCTAAGTGGAACACTTTGCATTTGTCTTTATTAAACATCATCCTGTTTACCTCAGACCATTTCTCCAATTTGTCCAGATCAATTTGAATAGCCAGTAGGTTTGACATTTGTTCATATAGGCTTTGTAATAGCTAAAATGTATTACCTCTAAGATCAGTCAAGCCCCATAGTAATGAATGAGTACACTAGGCATCACAGAGCATTCCAGATATTTACAAAACAGATTCCATGTTACTCTCTTTAGAAAAAAAACAGTGGTGGGGAAAGTGGCCTTGACTAGATAATTAGCATTACTAAGGAATCCTCGGATCATTTTATTACATACTGCCAAAATACCAAATAAACTATTTGTGCAAAAATATTCACTCAGTTCTATTTAGTTTGACTCTCGCTTCACCTCTTCCCTTACTCCTTTGAGACATAAATGAATCTTACCATAACTTTGTGTTTCTGAAGCATTCTTTTCCACTAATGTCTTGACAATAATAGATTTGCAGGTGCAATTTCTTGGTAGGTGAATTAAGTTCTGTCCATGTTTAGTTATGCTGGACTGCTATCTACCATATTTAGCAAAATGCCAGTTACTTTTCCCACTTTTGTCTTGCATTCCTTAGTATTTCAAAAGAACATTTGACTCTGCATACATGTCAAGTAATGAGACATAACCCTTTGATCTGAATGAATCTGACTTGCACACTGAAAGGAACTCACTTTTTTCCCTCTGAATTGTCAGTCAGAAACACAGCCTTTTTACAGTCCATGTCTGAGTGGTAAATTGATTATTTAGCCATGATATCTTGTTTCTTAATAACATCAACATGTGCCAAAAACTGATTTCTTGATGTAAGGTATAGTAGGTTCTGTCACATAAATCACATAATAAATTCATATATTCAGGTAGTTAAGTTTACACAGTAAATGAGTAATTTTACTATGATGAGATGTCAACAAAAGCTGAATATCCCTCAATAAGAGCAATTAATGGCCATGAATTGTGCCAAAATCCCATTAAATTCCATTGTGATTTGGGTTCCTAACTCTCACTTCTTTGGAAAATCCCAGCATATGGATAAATACATGTTATTTTACAGTGAAGCAGACAATTGTTTCATTTGTGTTCATGTTCCAGCGTAGCCTTCTGCCCTTTGAAAATGGATAATTATGATATCAGTTGGATCCTTCTTTTCGTGAATTGTATCTGTGCTGCAAAAAGCATCTTACTGAATAGCAGTGCCAAGGCAGCAGCAGTCTGATAGGGTACAGTGTGTTGTAAACCACTAGAACTTATGAATTATGTTCAAAAATAATTAAAAAAAGAAATACTTTTTCATTTAAAAAATTTAATCCCAGGAAAAATGTTTGTCTATAGATTTTCATTTCTCTTTGTTCATGGAAGCTCTCAGTATTTAATCTCATGCTGCAGCTCTATATATGTAGAAGAAAGAAGCCCCAAATCCTCATTTCTCAGCATTGTTCTTTCGGTCCCGTAGTGGACACTCTGAATGCATCATGATTTCACACTTGATAATATTCTGTGAAATAATATTTATTCCTTTGGAGGCCCCTGGCTGTAAATCAGCTGTAATGGAAGCCCTCATCTAGGCTTTTATTGCAAGGATAAACACTCCAACAGTTCTCTTCTAAAGTGTTTACCTGGCTTTTTCACAGCTGACTCAGTGGATTGGAACCTTTTAATGTAGCCTGCCTGGCATGTTGTCACTAATCTTTATGTGAAGCTTTTCTAATTCTCCCGTGATTAATAGTGTAATTATGCCATTCATTGAGAAAAAGAAAAAATATAACATTTTCTATGTCTTGCTTTGTCGTTTAGATGTTAAATTGTTGAAATCTGTTTGCTTTCCTGGTTTACCCACAAAAGCAGTTAGTGCTTTTATTGTAGGGTATGAAATTGATGGACAGGGAAATGCCATTTAACTCACGTCTGTCCCATTTGCCTTTATCTTAGAAACAAAAAAGTCTCTTAAGTTATGGCATGTTCAACAATGACAGCCATTTTAAAAAATAATGCTCTTTACATCTATTGGCACCATTCACCAAACGTTAATGTTAAAACCAAAAGACCTCTTCAAGTTGGTTTTTGAATAATGTCATCCACCTTAAGGTTAATACAAAAAAATAACTGGTTGGTTTGAGTACTTGGGTGACCATCTTAGCTATTCCTATTTATCCAGGCCCGCCTCCCACTTTTATCATGTGGTCCCTTTTCTCCTTTTTCCACCTGACCCCTCTACCAGCCCAGAAATTGTAACTTTTCCTTAAACTTATTTGCTCCATGTGTATGATTATCTTTCTTGCGTGAGATTCGATAAGAACTTCAGCCAGCTTCAACACAAGCCTCTGCATGCCCTGAAAAAATCAGTTTGTGGGGTTTGTGTGACCTTCACCTCTCTGATACCTTTGCAATCAAAAGGAAAAATGAGCACTGAAAAGCATGTTTGATATATTGTTATGGGAAGATATAAGTAGCCCTTAACACTTGCATGAGATCCTTATGAGCCAGTGATAGGATAGACCTGTCCACTGTCCTGCTAAGATCACTTACTGTCGAATGTAAAATATCTACTTGCACAGTATCAGCATGTTTAGACCCACTACCATTTTATAAACTGATGTTAGTGATTTACTTTGTTTTATTCAATTTAAAACCAAATGGAGTTAAAACAGTGGTGGAGACGTATAACAGAGCCATCCTGTGGAATTTGTATTTTCAGATACATTTTCGTTATTGATGTTGCTTCCATTCCACCATCAGTTGTAGCTCGTGTTTACATGCGGAGCGGCTTTTTAATAGAGAAAAGAGTAAGAGCCTGGTCCTGCAGTCTTTGCTCGGGCAGATCTTCCTAGCAATCTGCATCAGCTGAATTCAGTGACAAAGCCTCCACTGATGGGGTGGGATCAAGACTATTGAGCAAGGTATGAAGCACTCCTGGGACGATGTAGAGCACCCGTAGCTCCCACTGGAAACCACTGAAAATAAGGGAGCACACCATCTCCCAAGAGTGTTTAATGCCTTTCAGGATCATGTCACAGGCTACATCTACACTACAAGCAAGGGTGTGATTTCAGCTTGCCTACACAGCCACACGCTAGCTCAACGAGAGCTAGCCTGCGCATAAGTAGTAATGGTAGCATGGCAGCAGTGATGGTGAGCAGCATGGACTAGCAGTGCTGAATACAGTAAAACTCCAATAGTCCGGCATCCAGTTGTACAGCACTCCCGATAGTCCGGCATCAAAATGGCAAGAGCCTAGTGAGTGAGCTTTGGCAAAAAACGAGTCACAAGACAGCAGCAGCAGCAGCTGAACCGAGCAAAACCGGACAGGACCGAGTCAGTCTGCCACTGGCATTGTGTGACGCTGGACAGTGCTTGTGTTTTCTCCAGCTGTTTTGACTTATATTTAGAATATTTTCGCCCACTGATTTACAAGGCACAGGGGAATGCTTGGATGACGGCAGAAATCTTTAAGGATTGGTTAATTATTTTGTGCCCGCAGTTAAGGAGAATTTTAGAAAGGGGGGTCTACCGGAGGATAGTAAAGCTGTTCTTTTGCTCGATAACTGTCGAGTGCATCTGCCCGCTTCGGAGCTTGTTAGCGGAAATATTTTTGCTACATATTTGCCAGCGAATGTGACATCTTTGATCCAACCTATGGATCAAGGCGTGATACAGAACTTTAAGTGTTCCTACAGGGGGTCTTTTGTCCGAAAGCTGGTAAACTCAGACTGCAGTATACGGTATACAGTATGTACAATAAAAAGGGTTAAAAACACTTTATATATAGTATATACTATCTATATATAACCATCTTATAGTACCTCCTGATAGTCCGGCATATCCAATAATCCGGCACCATCTAGGTCCCAAAGGTTCCGGATTATCGGAAGTCTACTGTACTAACCAGCCTGAAACTGTTAGGTACGTAGTCATGCTGTCGGTACCAGTGCTACCACACTGGGTGTGTCTAGACTACAGGGTTTTGTCGACAAAAGTGGACTTTTGTCAACAAAACTGTTCCTGCGTCTATACTACTGCCGAATTCTGTTGACATAATGTCGACAGAACTCGGCAGTTTTGTCGATGGCGGTAAACCTCATTCTATGAGGAATAACGCCTTTTGTTGACAGAGTTCTGTCGACAGAAGACGTTATTGCATCTACACTGTCCTTTGTGTCTACACTGTCATGTCGACAAAGCGGCTTGCTTTGTTGACAGAACTGGATGTAGTCTAGACGCTCTTTGTCGACAGTATCTGGTCACAAAGCCTCTGTCGACAAAAGCCTGTAGTCTAGACGTATCCACTGTGCTGCTGTTGATGTGCTAGCCCGATGAGAGTTAACGCAAGTCTGAGTCCGCAAGCTGGGACTCGCACCCCTCGCTCATAGTATGGAGGTAGCCTTGTGAGGTCAGTTGTGGCTGTGTTGTCTGTTAAGTATTTCTAGTATAACTTTGAAAAATACGTAACACTGGTATTTAGGTAAAGGAAAGTTAAAAATAACATGATTACACAAAGAGTTAAATTGACACAGATCAAAGTATTCCAGCAATGAGAGGGATATATTTAAATGAACACTGCAAGGCTGGCAAGCCTCCAAATTAGCATAGATACATTTAATTGGATTCTTCTAATCCCTTTTCCCTCCAAATAAGCATTTGAACAGTTTAATTCCTTCTCCAGCTCCCCTGCACGCCTACTCCAGTAGCCCATCTAAGTAAGCACTGTGAGCTGTAAGTGCTCAATAGGAGCAGGACGGATCCCTAAATGGTAGTGAGTTCATTTCAATGTGATGTTTGCGCCTGCAGAGAACACCAGTTGTGACTGAAACCCATATCCACCAAATGAAGAAGTTCCACAACTCTGTGTGCACAGAGAACTTTGACTGGTGCTAGGATCATGAGAAATTGGTGGGGAAAATACAGCTGAGATTAGCAATTGAGGGTTTGAAGTGCAGCCAGTGTACTTGGGGCCAGGAAAAATGTCAGCTGTCAGACTAAGAGAAAATATGGGTGAGCGCTACTATTTTGTACCAGTATAGTTAGCAAAGGAAATTGTACAGAGGAAAAAAAAGGCCTGTACATTGTTTCTCGCCACACTAATGCATGTAAACAGAATCCACTTTCACAGCAGCAACACCTAGTGACAAAATAACGTACATAAATCAGACAGATTTACTGGTGAGGATTACCTGTTGTGTTCCCTCCCTCTGGGGCATCTGGTATTGGCCACAGTCTGCAGACATGATACTGGACTGGATGGACCATTGATCTGACCCAGTCTGGCCTTTCTTCCGTTCTTACTTTCAAATAGGTTTAAGCTTTTAATCTTCCAAAGAGTTACCTTAGTTATAGATACAGTGAGTAAAGCTGTGAGGTTGCTGTTGCTCCCAATTCCAACATATCCTGCTTTGCTGTTATGCCTTTACATTTCAGGGGAAACAATGGAACTTTAGTCAGTAGCCATCATTTCTATGGTGTTATCTTTTTTAAAAAAAGTAATTGAACCACCAACCTTTAAATTAGGTAACTGAGACTTTGCTCTAACACTTCCTCACCATATTGTCTTCCTTTCAATTTGTGATCCTCACTCATTTAGCATTTAACGTGCAAGCTTGTAAGTTCTGAGGGGCCGGGAAGCACCACCTAGGTATGCTCTGGAAAATGTCCAGCACATGTTTGGTTACTAGAAACTGATACATAATATTCAGGGGAGCAATAATACTAGTACTTCTGTGTATGCAGACCTTCACCCTTACACATCTGAGATGCTCAGCAGCAGTCAAGAGGTTAAAAAAGTTACTTTAAACATTCATAGTGTCTGTTTACATTCAATTTTAAAACTCTGTAACAAGGCTATAAACAATGTTCGCTTCCAAAAAATTGGAGTCTGCTGAATCTATAATTTCATATCAGTAAGGTCCTGATTCTGCAATTTATAGGGTGCAGGTGAATCACCGGTCTCACACAGAATCTCACTGAAGTTTGTAGGACTATGTGGCTACATTTATACTGCCACACTATTTCAGAATACCGGAGTATCCCGAAATAGCTATCCTGCGTCTTCACAGCAAGCCCATTATTTTCAGGCTTGTTATTCTGACATCCATGTAAACATCATTCCATGAGGAGTAAGGGATGTTTTGGAATAGCGGGTTATTTCAAAATTTGGCGCTGTGTAAACAGTGCCAATTACAAAATAAGCTATTTCGAAATAAGATACACAATTTGCGTAGCTCAAATTGCGTATCTTATTTCGACCTATGGTGCTGTGTAGACACACCCTGTCTGAGCCCAGCAGTTCTCTGTCCATTATGAATCACAGGATTGATGCCATAATCTGCCTAATACCAAAAATCTTAAAAACAAAAGAACAGATAGTGAAGTTAAGTATATTGAACCTGCTATCTAAAATAAACTTCCAGGTTTGCCTTGTGTGTGTTATTTTCTTCACTTCTTCAAGTTGTTTGTAATAATTGTTTTGTTTTATTACAGAAGCAATTACAAAACTTTCTTTCATTGCTTATGCAGATACAATTGTCTCCTCCAGCTGTTGTGCTAGTTTAGACTACATTGTAACCTACCTCTTCAAGCACATTGCAAAAGAAGGCAAAAAACCACTGAGATGTAGAGAAATATCACAGGATGGACAAAGATTGCTACACTTCATGCAACAGAACCCTGAAGTACTACAGCAGGTAAACTTAAGCACAGCTCAACTGTCCTGTGAGGTATTACTAAATTTGGGAACAAAGCTTTTCCCTATTATTTTCATCACCTTGCAGTAATGTAGATTAGCATAACTCTTAATTATTTACTACCAAAATGAGTCTCTCTCTGATATATTTGCTCCCCAGCTAATATCAGAGTTATTTTCATGCCAGTATTGCAGTATTATGAGGGTATTTCTTGTCATGCTGATGACACGGGCATTGTATTCACATTTTAGGATAACTTATTTTACAGAGTTTCACTTTAGTTCATAGACTGATAAAATGCAATATTCATCATTTATACTGATTTTATAAACTATCCCCCATGGTTATGTAAAAAAAGGGGGGAGGGATGTATCTCTAAAATATTTTAGGTAAAGCTAGAACATTTTAATGTTTTAAATCAGCATATTTTTCTATATAGACATGTTTGATACTGTGCTACAATATTTTATTTGAACAGTAGATGACATTTTATTGGGGAGGATTTTGTGTCCAAGACACATATATGAGTAATCAAATATCATGTTTCAGGGAAGAAACTGTCTACTGCAGTAGTCAGGAAGGACTTTTTCTCCCAGCAGTGTACATTACGGTCCAGATACTGTAAGGTTATGTGGTGCTTAGGCCAGTGCAAGACTACTGTTATCTTACAATTTCATATGGCTGTTTTCGGACCTAGAACCTATTCCAGTGCAAGGATCCATACGGTCCCAAAACACACAATACAGTTTCATGGCAACAGAATTATTGGGGCTTTTAAAGAAAGCAAAGGATGTTCACAGAACACCACATCCCAGTGATTTGTGCTTTGGTAGCAAGCATATTGGTTGTCATTTAAAAAAAATCAGCTTGTGATAATTGGGGAAACTGTGTGGTAATGGTTATTATATTCTAATTTAGGGGATGAGTATGGTAAACGCTGACTTTTTAGGGATGCCCACAGCATAGTGAGAGTATATTTGGGACATTTATTACTGCCACCGATGTTGAGATTTGATATGATGCCTTTGTCATGTCTCACAGTACCCTTATCCTGTGCAAGTTCCATGGAGTCTGCCAATGGATTCAGTATTTGCATATGCTATAGTGGGCAGTACTGTAACATGAGCACAGTGATGTGAATGTAAAGGGCCACATGGCAGCCTTGACTCTGAATTTCCTTGCATTTGTTGCTTTTGTTTCAACCTTAATGTAATATTTTGTGTTATTAATAATACTCAGCAATCTTTCAATTTATAGCATAAGACTAAGCAGTGATCAATCTTTATTAACTTCATAATCTATGGAATACATTATATTTATTTTGAATGCAGGCTTTCAGATACTCTTTTAAATATTAATGACTGGTCTCCACTAGTCAGCATAAATATGATTTGCATTAGCACTAGTCATTTCATATTGAGTGCCTCTGATGTCAACTAGTCAGTGTACTAATATCTGACATCATCTCCCGAGGTCACTGACAACTTTGACCTTTATTCTCATGCATGGTTTCTTTAGTCTCAGAAGCTCTTTTGAATTGATTTGAAATTTTGACTCTTCCCTTTATGAGGCAGTAAAATTGATAATTATTCAGATGGGAACTGAGCACTGAGTGAAAAATCAATTCCACCCGCTCTCTGCAGCGTATAAAATTACTTCTGAGTCTGCTGGACTGAACGGATGGCCAAGGTAAAAGCAGCAGGCAGGAATAGTAGAGAGGATTAGCTGGCCGGAGCTAATAGCCTAAAGGGATGGCTTTTGAGAAGAGGGAGTGGGCCGGTTGGGGGTTATTATTAGCAGTGATGGGACTCATTGATCATATGTTTACATCAGGTTTCCATTGGGTTATAAATCAGCCCTGAATAGAAACGGAACCCAAGGCCTTGCATCTTACCAAAGGGACACGGTATTAGATTATTCTCATTTTCACACTCAGATGAAAAGTGAGCCATTGATTATTCATCGGCTGGCCATTAAACACTGGTTTTATAGATGATTTGACTATCATGGAGGCTAATGAACAAGGTTCTTGCTTCATAACTAGATGTCTCAGTTTTCAAGACATCTGTGTCGGTTAAGTAATGCATAACCCTATTAAAAGGAATGGGTTACAAATTGCTTAACAGTGCTGAAAAACTAGACCCTAATGACTAATTGTGCTTTGAGTTTAGAAAGGTTTGTCAGCTCTTTAAACTAAACTGATGCAATGAAACTCTAATTATTTACTAGTTAGAACATTTTTTCAGCTTGAACCTCTGGAATCATAATTAGACATTTAAAAGTTTCTAGTGGATCATGAAGACTATCTCATTTCAAGTTGTTTAGTGAGCTATGAAACTAGAATATCCTGATCAAATTATTTTCTTTTAGTATCAGACAAATTGGAATGTACCTCAGTTTACTCATCCATAAAATGGGATTGATAATATTTCTCTACAAATCACTTTAAGGTCCTCTGATGGAAGATGCAATACAAGTTCAAAGGGTTATTATTGATAATAATATAACAGGCTTCGTGGGGAAAATAATCGAGGTATTATGTCAGTGAGGCATATGTTCATACTATTCTTGTGCACATACAACCTCTTAATTTGTGTCCTGACATTTTTCCACTCACTAACAAAGAGAATTATAAAACAAGATGTGGTCTAATCTCATTTTATAAAGGTTAACTTACTGACTTCTGTCATTGACAATCTGGTATAAAAGTTGTTACAGGTAATGTCAATGTATATACATCAGGTTGCACTTTGCATAGACCAGAAAATATGCCTTTATTAAATAAAATTCCACAAGTGGCTTAATCACAGTAAAAGCTTGAAAAAAGTACATATGAGACTGAATGTTGTAATAAATAGCAGTGGACACCAATATTCTAGAGCCTCAAGGGTAAGAAAAAAATAATTTTGCAGATTATGCAGGATTAACAGTCAGTAATGTTAAAGTATCTGTATTAACTGCAATCTGTTGATAGGTATTCATTTAGTTTTGCCTTAGAATGGAAAATCCCCGTGGGGTAGGCATTTGAGTTAGTGTGTTTGGAGGGAGAGCAATGGGGTTTTAAGAGTTGTGTCTGTTTAGTGTAGCTGGTCCTGTCTGCTAGATTAATGGAATAAAATTGTGTAGAATGAACATCTGTATTAGAGTTGCTGTTAGCAGCATAATTGCAAGAGCTACTAAACAACACCTTCCACATACCCAGAATGAGCCCACGTAAGAGGCAGTGTTAGTGATGTGATTTTAATTTTACATTCTTAGTTAATGTCACGCTAAAGAGTTCCAATCTTAGGTAATGTTAACATAGCTTCTTTGCAATAAATAGTTTTGTGTGTTATATATTTTGCAGCTCTTTGGTTCATGCCCAGGCTAAAAAAGCCAACATGTCTTTCTGGGTTTTTTAAACCAATTTCATTTAACTACAGATTTTAAATAGCTGACATAAGCTATAGGGATCATGCTTCAGCAGCGACTTAAACGGAAACCACATTCGTTCTTTTCTGCAGTCAGTCAGTCAATGAAAATTACTTTCTATAGTGCTTTTCATACCATGTATCCCAAAGTGAATTACAACAAAAAGAAAATCAGCTATCTTTTTGTTGTTGTTTCTTGTGCTTAGATTGAAGTGGTGTTGTTCAGCATTTTGACATATCGTATGGTACATTTTTCATACTTAAAATTCTGATTCCATTTCATTGTAGTAAATAACAGGAGAAGCAACAGCATGCTTAATAGATGCTGTGAATTGATATGAGGATTTAAGTAAACCTGTCTCACTTGGGAACACTCTAAAATATGTCATTAATAAAATGTATTAAGGTTTCTGTCTGATGTTTTTCATAATTAGCAAAAAAAAGTCACACATATTTGTGTTTAGACAAATGACATCTGTCTTGGATCCTTTTGTGCTTAATTGTGCAGTCAGATAGCTGAAATTGTAGCATCACAATCCAAAGTCATGTGCAGGGTAAAAGGCTGATGCCATGAACCTGAGGTTACCACTTTGTAACTGGTTCACTATAGGAGAGAGCTGGGCAATGAAGGGGAAGGCTCTTACTGAAAACCAAGTTTGAAGATATTTGAAAAAAACATGGGAGTCGCCAGCAAAGCAAATGATGGATGTTTTTGACAATTGCCGCTGTGTGAAAGTCCTTCTGTGATGAACATCCTCCCATACTTAAAAAGAGAACAGTGTCTTTTATCTTTTGGTTCCACCTCATTTTGTTGCATACAAGACATTTTGTTGGGGAAGTCTCCTTATTCATGCACACAGTTTAGGAGCATAGAAAGGATATTCTGAGTGTCGGTTTCTGATTCCAAACTGGATGTGAAATATTTCACAACAGATCTTCCCTGATAAAATTCTCAGTGAGTGGTTGTGCACCAGGAATTGATGTGATTCAGTCATTGACTATAATTCACTAAACGTATGTGTTGCCATAATCAAGAAGTCACCAACCCTTTGTCTTTAGTCTTTCGAGCGGTAGAAAAGGAGCATTGCCGTGTGATGAAAGGGACACCACCTCCCCTTCTATTTGCTTTGGTGTCTCACATAGCAGCATTATTTTTAAATAAGTAATGGGAGTCTAAAAACACAAATATGAGGTAGGGGCTCAAGGACAGATATAGTGCCAGGCACAATTACTTACCATGTATGTTTTAAGGTGTTTGTGTCTCTTGAAAGCATTGGAATGGGAATCAGCTCTGGGTGCTACTCCTGGCTCTGTCACAGACTTCCTGTGTGGCCTTGGGCAACTTACTTAACCAATTTGGACCTCAACTGAAAATAGAAGTAATAGATCCCACCTTGAAAGGATGTCATAAGGCTGAATTAAGTAAGGGAAATGAATGGGAAGTGCTATCAAAGTTCAAAGTTTTACTAAAATGTTGCATTATAAAAAGGGTCATTAAATGAATGGTCCCATAAAGCTTCTAAATTCATGTGTGCTGTTAGTTCAGAATGACTTTTCCATGTAACATAAGCTAAATGAACCTATTATAGTTGCTCAACCTCTTAGCTTATCTTTGGTTTTTAGATTAGAAATATGTATACATTAAATTATGCCCATCCTGTAAGATTTGTTAGGAAAGTAGTAGCATGCTAGTTCCATCTGAGAAAGTTCAGATGCCATCTGTATGCGAC
Source organism: Pelochelys cantorii (assembly GCA_032595735.1). Classification (NCBI taxonomy): domain Eukaryota; kingdom Metazoa; phylum Chordata; order Testudines; family Trionychidae; genus Pelochelys; species Pelochelys cantorii. The sequence continues at coordinate 38,100,292 of CM064340.1, forward strand.
CTTTGCAATTCTCTGCTTTTATATCGCCACTTTCCCCCACAGGGCTTAAAGACATTTACAAACACTAATGAATTAATTCTCACAACCCTGTAAGGTAAGTAAAGAATATGTCAGAGTCAGTTTTCCCACCACTGAAGCATGGCCGTCTCTAAAATAGGAGATGGTTGTTCGACAGATTGGTTCAACAGAGCTTGGCTTTCAGGCATGTTTTAATGCGCATCTGTTTTTGTGGGGTTTCCTTTGAAGGGTGCTTGGGGCAGTTGATGGAGGAAGGGCTGCTGTGGTATGATGGGTAGATTATGTGGGTCATGTTGTTTAATGTTGCACGGCCACTCCGAGCTTTGGTAAGGGAACTAAAAAAATCTAAATAACATAAATAGTTCACAGCTACATTGAGGACAGGAAAGTAAACAATGCAATATCCAGTGACAACTAAAGGCAGATCCGGGTATTATTAACATCAAAAACACATTCCACAAATTGCCATTTTCCTTTTTTAGTTCAGTAAATTATGTGGCATTTGTTTTTCCCATTGACTCCAATAAAGTACAGTATATAGCCACTATGGAGCCACTCACACTAAACAAAACAATTGAGGAGATTTATAACTGATGCTCTTTGGACCATGCAGAAATCCATGCACAAACTCTAGCCTATGTATATGTAATTAATAGGAAATAGAATGAAACTCAAAGGATTCAATCCTGCAAAGCGCTGAGTACTTTGGCACCCTAATCCAGCAAAGTATTTAAGTGAATGCTTAATTTTAAGTGCATGTGTAGTCCCATTGTAGTGAGTGAAATTGTTCCATGTTTATAGTTAAGCATATGCTTAAATGATATGCTGGAACAAGTCTGGCGTGCCCAGCACCTCCCAGAATTGAGCCCTAAATGACTTGATGCAACAATGAGAGATTTTCACGAGGGCATCTGTTTTCAGCCTCTTAGCACAGTTTAAAACTGTGATCCAATAGTATCATAACTTGCATTATTAATTGAAAGGGATGGAAATATACCAGATGTAGCCCAAGCCAGCAGAGACTTGGGTGGCTAAGCAACAGAAAAGACACCATATTGAGCGAGCCAAAATTCAGTCTCAAAGTCATTTATTTTAACCAGTGACAATGCATTTAGACTCTAGTGTTTCAGCTTTGATTGATGGTTTAATATCATATATAATTTTTTTAATGAAGGAAAACCGTTTAAATATGTTAACATTTACACTAGCAATCTCCCATGTACATAACTGCATTTAATCATTACTCCGATTGTTTTTGTGCTTGTGTAATTTGTATCAGCAAGTTAACTTTGTCAAAGCCCTCTCATCTTAATGAAAAATATGGCTTCCTTTGCTTTATACCCAGCTCTAACTGCGTATATGTAAAGGCATCAGTAACTTCAATATAAAATGTAATGCCAACCATCCAGTTATCCCTACACAGGAGTGCTGTTAATTATGAAATTAGAAAAATACACAGGAGCCTAGTCCTCTTTCTGGTGCTGTATTGTTGAGTTCTATGCCTTAATTCAATACTAGATATGAATTAAAGCATTCGATTTTAAGCATTTTAACACTAAACTACGTAATTAAGTTTTATTATGTACGTATCCGAAGATTGCGCACTCTTATTAAAGGTGCTAAATCAAAATGAGACTCTCCTCCTGATCATTCAGCTTGAGACAAAGTTAACACAAGCAGATCTTGGGGTGGAGGGAAGTTTAGTTCCATGAAGTAACAAGTATTGTACAGACTGCATGTACAGAAACAAAAAGCCATAATTTGGCTTTGCAGGATAAACTGCTTGAGGTGTCAATGTAGGATGTGTACCCTAAGGCTAGGCAGCTGGTATATGTATGCTTTTGTTTATCAGTTACTGGTTTATGTCGCCTTTAGGCCAGCACATGAAACAATCACTCCTGCAGGGTCAGCTGCTGGTCAGAAGCAAAGTAAGAAAAGACTTTGCGCTAAAACACGTCAGCTGTAATTTTAGTGCAGCTGGCACCTGCTACTGGTGCACAGCAGGAGGGTTAAAGGTCAAAGAGGCAGTTGTTCTAAACTCAGTGATGGCTTAAAGGGACTTGTAGATTAATCTGCTTTATTAACTTCTGTATATTAGATAACTATTGCAATGAATGACAGTCCATCTTTTTGAATAAGTCCCCTCATCTCTTTGCCTTTTAAATTGGCTTTTGAGTAGTGAATATTAAGTAGAATGAATTTCAGGGTAATTAAATGAAATCATTAGGATGATGTTTTACCATTATATCTATAAGTTTATTGTATACGTAACGTGCCTTACTTACCATTCATTGCTTTTGGGTGGAAAAGAAGCTAATTACAGAATAAAAAAAGGGCTGAATTTCTTGATAAATTTGTCTTTGAATGCTACATAAGTATTTTCCAAAATGGCAAGTGTACAGAAAAATGTAAAAATGTATTCTGTGTTTTTGCAATGCAGTTTAATACTTGAACAATGCTTAACTTTTGTTCTACTTGATTCGTTTGTTACATAATGCAAAGACTGCAAAAAATGTTTCAGCGCTAGTTTGGGGGAAAAAACCAATCGTTGTTTAGCAGACTTGAACCAATGTTGTGAATAGTGCCACCCATTTTCTCAAGCAGCATGGTTTTTTCAAAATCCAATTAGCAATAGTTTCTGCTGTCTGGAAATAATACAGTATTGTTCCAAAATGGATAAGGAACAGCAACTCTCCCTTTTTACCGCTTAACTGATGATCTGCCACTGACAGTTTTGCCAAGTGAATGATGGAGTATGTTCTCTATGAACAAAAATTAACTTACTCCAGTTGACATTTCTGGGTAAGCATGTGCAGAGAGGGTTGCTTTGTTGCTATTGGACACTGCTGCACTGACCTGCCACAGTGCAAGGTGCACAGTAAATAGGACTGGGCTCCTGAAGAGATGCCCTAGGCAAAGAGAGTTACAGAATCCTTCGCTGTTTAGTACATAATCTGGACATCTGAACAACATATGTACCAGATAAAAAAGGTTGTCCTGCTATGGAAAACTTTCTGCACCAAGCTCACAGTTTTCAAAAGTCCATGTACGCTGAATAAGTCCAGTATTCTGTGGCACCAGGATCCATTGGCTGCACACTTCACTGCACTGGGAAACAGACTTATGGAGCTCTGCCTTCTAATCAAACTTTCAGAGCTGTATATTGATTGAGGCAACTCTCCTTCACATACAGGACACTGCTAAATGGGAGGAACTCAAGTATCCTGTGCAAGAGAAAGAGTTCATATCACCTTGATATTGTATACATTTCAAATGGAAAAATCCATGATGTGAATATTGATACTTTCAGTGGCAAATAAGAACATAGCGAGGGGTCGCTATACTGACTCAGACATGGAACTACTCAGCTTGGAAAAGAGTTCACTGAATGGGGGACTAAAGGAACATATGTTAGAGGTCTGTACAGTCATGACTGGTATGGAGAAGTGGGTAAGGAAGTGTTCGTTACCCCTCCACATAACACAAGAAGCAGAGGTCACCGAAAGAAATTAACATGCAGCAAGTTCAAAACAGAAGAAAGTACTTCCTTACCCTTGGACGTCATTGATGCCCTTCTCAACCTCTTACCGTTCCACTCTATACTTTTTGAGATGGGGCAACCGGAACTGTACACAGCATTCAAGGTGTGAATGCTCCATGAATATGCACGGTGTCATTATATTTTCTATCCCTTTCCAAATAGTTCCTTAACATACTGTTACCCTTATCCACTGCTGTGCACTGAGTGGAAGTTTCCCATTAACTATCCATGGTGACTCCAAGATTTCTTTCTTGGGTGGTCATAGCTAATTTAAAATCCATCACTACATATGTATAGTTGGGATTATGTTTTTCCAATAAGCATTACTATGCACTTATCAGTAGTGAATTGCATTTGCCGTTATTTGCTCTGTCACCCAGCTTTGTGAGATCCTTCTCACAAATGTATTAACTAAGCTTATAAGAGAGAAATATGAATAGAGATGTCCATAGTAGTCAAGGTAAATTGGGTTTCCAGTGGCAAAAGAGATGGACCCCGAGAATCCCACTAAGATTATAGTTTGTTTGACAAGTGGCAATTTGGGTGACAGTGATCATGAAATGACAGACTGAAAGATTCTAAGGAAACGAAGGAATCTCAGAACTGTGAACAATCATCTTTGAGTAATCCTAGAAGGCTGGTAAGGTCCCAGATGACTAGAAAAAGGCAAACGCAGTACCTATCTTTAAAAGAGGGAAGTGGGTGGACCCAGGGAAAATAGACAAGTCATCTTAACTTCAATCCCTGGAAAGATACTAGAGCAAATTTTTAAACTATCAGTTTGTATATTCACCTGAAGGAAAATACAGTTTTTAAGGACTAGTCAGCATGGATTTGTCAGAAGAAATCATGCCATAATTTCCTTCTCTGATAGAATTACTGACCTAATGCATAGGGGGAAGCCATAAACTTAATAAACCTTGATTTTTAGTATAGCTTTTGACATAGTTCCATATGACATCCTCATAAGCAAACTAGGGAAATATGTTCTAGATGAAAATACTGTATTGCAGATGCACAACTCGCTGAAAGATCATACTCAAAGAATAGTTATCAGTGGTTTGCCATCAGATTGAGAGAGCATATCTAAAGGGATTAATCCTGGGTCTAGTCCTATAGTGTTTTCATGAATGACTTGGATAATGGAGTAGAGAGTATGCTTATAAAATCTGCAGATGACACCAACTTGGGAGGGATTGCAAGCACTTTGGAGGACAGGTTCAAAATTCAAAATGATCTTGATAAATTGAAGAATTTGTCTGAATTCAGAAAGATCCAATTCAGTAAAGACAAGTTCAAAGTATTTCACTTGGGAAGGAAAAATCATATGCACAACTACAAAATGGGGAATAACTGGCATGGGGTTACTACAGCTGAAAAGTATCTGGGGTGACAGTGGACCATAAACTGAATGTAAGTCACAAAGATTATGCAGCTGCAGAAAAAAAGCTACCATGATTCTGAGATGTATTAACAGTTTATATAAGACACAGGAGGTAATTAGACACCCCTATCCCACCCACCCACCCCCCAACTCAGCACTGATGAAGCCCCACCTGGAATAGTGTGTCCAGTTCTGGGTGCCACAGCTCAGGAAAGATGGGGACAAATTGGAAAGGATACAGGGGAGAAGCAACAAAAATGATAAAAGATTTAGAAAACTGGACCTATGAGGAAAAGTTTAAAAACAAACTAGGAATGTTTTGTCATGAGAAAAGAAGACTAAGGGCGGACTTGATAACTGTCTTCTAATATGGTAAGGACTGTTATAAAAAGGAAGATGATCAATTGTTCTTGTCCTCTAAAGATAAGATAAGAAGTAATGGGCTTAATCTGCACCAAGGGAGTTTTAGGTTATGTATTAGGAAAAAAATTCTACCTCTAAGGGTAGTTAAGATGTGTAATAGGCTTCCTAGGTTGTGGAATCTCCTTCACTGGAAGCTTTTAAAAACAATTTTGACAATCACCTGTCAGGGATGGTCTAGGTTTATTTGATCCTGCCACAGTGCAAGGAACTGGACTTGATGGTTTCTCAAGGTCCCTTCCAGTCCTGTGTGTCTGTGGTTCTATGATATGTGGTCCTCTAAAACTACCTGGATATTTCTTTATCTAATCCCACAGCGTAGCCCCAGTGAGATTGATTAACTCAATACATTTAGATTAGATTACATTTTCAAGTGAGGATCTCCAGCCTTCTAACAGCACACAAAAAGCTCACTAGGAAGATACATAATTTTGAAGGGGAGAAACATTTAGCCTATTGTAAGTCAATACAAATAGTCACAAATACAAAAATGACTATAGATTGAACCTCTCTAGTCCGACACTCTCTGGTCTGGCAACATCCGTGGTCCAGCATGATTTTAGTTACCTGGATGTCCAATTCTCATGGGTGTGGCCAAGTTTCTTGCGGTTCTATAAAGTTTGTTTACTGTCACCAGTCCTTGCTCTCAGTGTTCTGTGCTGTGATTTAGCTCTAAATTACCCCAAAATGTCTCCCAAGAGCCCAGGCAGCAGTAGAAGGGTTGGTAATGCTGCTAGACAATGTTGACCTCCCGTGGTTTGGCAAATTCTCTGATTCTGCACTGGTCAGGTCCTCATGGTGCCAGATTAGAGAGTTTCAACCTGCAATGTTATTTTAGAGGATTATCCAAATCTGACCTCTGGATTCTATCCACTATGGATTTTCTGGCTTTTGTTTGATTTTTATGACACTGCTTTTTCTTAATCAGTTAACTCTTTACCTCTTGAAATAAGATTTGCAGACCCAAAACTTCCTGTTTACAGTCTCCATGGTTCAGTATGTGCCATTTTGATGAAGCCTCCTATTGAAAGAACCTCTTGATTTTTGTGAGCAAGTTTGTGTCATAGAACATGCACTGACTTTAAGTTGCTGGTCAGTGGATTTCTCTCTCCACTGACTGACCCAGAAGTGATGATGTTCTCTACCAGAACCACTGCAGGATGGAATATTATAATCTCTAGATAACCATTTTCCCAGATTTGCATATTTATCCAACACACATGTTACAAACTAGAATTGAAATCCTGACTCATCTGAAGTGAGTGGTACATCTCTCATTGACTTCAGCATAAGCTTGGATTTCACCCAAGACTTCCAAACATTAACTGCAGTTTTTTTGGCATGCTAAAATTCTCTCAGCGTCTTTCCAAATTCCATTTACTGCTAACAGACTGTTGAAATGACTAGGCATTTGTACTGGTTATTAGACTCTCCCTGACAGTCATGTGAAAAATAAGCCATGGCCAACCTCTGTTTGGTTTCTTCTGACAAATTCCACAGGCAGGGCCCTCTGTAGGTCATTGGACAGTTTCATAAGAGAGTATTTCCCATGGAGCAGACCTAAATTTGGCTTGGACACACTAGAGCTGAGTGGTTCTTCTCTCCCATCTCTTTTGATTTGGTGGTTATTTGTCTGTTATTAAATCACATTACTTCTTCTTTAGTTCTCTTATTATAGTCTCATTTTAGAGAGTGAGATTTAACTGTGGTTCACCTTTCCCTTAGGTCTGAACTCCGCAAGGTGCAAGTGGACTCAGTTACAACTCTCTGATCCTGCAGTGGCGTGCCCTGTTAGTTAAAGTAGCCTATAGACGCTCAAACTTACACCACTGGAATATGGTCTCTAGGGGACCTTTACTCCAATGAAGTATTAGACCAGTCAGTATTGCCAGCCCCAAGCATTCAGAAATCACAGGTCTGGCCTCAAAAAATCCAGCAGTTTTAGCTATAAATTATATTTGCCTTCTGGGTTTGTTTGTTTTTTAACCTGTAGAGTAAATGTCTTCTCTGAACCCATGAGGGCTAAAAAAACGTGTATTGTTTTTCTATATGCTCTTATGTTTTTAAATAAAAACCCAGATTCTAACCTAACTGCGCAATTCTGGGAGCTGGGGCATTAAGAAAAACTCCAAATGTTGTTAGACTCACCAGAAAATTACCCGGGTGGCTTAGCAGACCTCTACTATGCGTCTCCTTTCCCTGACAAAAATGCCCTATGAAGGCAGGCAGCAATCAGTACAGGAGTCAGCTCTGCTCTAAAGGGGGTCCCCACTGGCACGTTACAGGCAGAATCCAGTCCCTTTGCATCACCGCCAGAGCCAAACCAGAATCTGGTCCTTATTTACTTTGGTTTAATGCTTAACTCCCACAGAGCTTCCCTTAAAATTAATTATTGAGAGTTAGTGCAGAATCCCTGCAAAATCTTTTTAGCATGACAAGCAAAATTATCTTCCTTTGATAATTAAAGGCCGTGTGTCCATTGGAAAAAATTCAGAGACAATCTTGTGAGAGAGGCTAGCTCTTGAAATGTTGAGTGTCCAACTGCAGGGGTAATGTGTTTAGTAGGAAATACAATATTCAGTGCACATTGTTTTGATGACTTCATAAAATAGCCTTGTGCTTTGTTATTATTGTGAAAGGTGATATTCACTAAGAAATGTTGTGCTGACTGTAAAAGGTAAAGTAGTAGTGTACTCATTGCCATCTTGATCACCTATCTCTCTTCTGTGTGTATTTGGAATAGCTTCTGTTACAGTGCAGTTTATCACTGATTGCTTCTGCAAACATGATCTTAATTATTTGTTAAAATTAGTTGCAAATAACAAATGCATTCAGCAGAAATTAAGATCAATTTGTGAAAATTTGAAAATAGAAAAAGGGCTAAGTGTATTGGATAAATAATTTGAGCTTTCCTAAATATCATGTTACTCTACTTTGATGCAGCCATGTAGGATTACTGTAGTTTGTTTAGACCACTCTCTCTCATACTGATCGATAGTGTCTCATTTCTTTATACTCCTTGTGTCTGTGTCCATTGCTATATGTTCTCTTAGCCTTAGATTGTATGTTCTTTGGAGCAAGGACTGTCTTTTGGGTCTGTGTTTGTACAGTGCCTAGCACTTCAAGGACTTGATCCATGACTGGGGCTTCTAGGTGCTAAGACAGGGGTGGGCAATAATTTTAGAGGGGGGGGGCCACTTCAAAAATTTGTGAAGTGGCCCAAGACCGCCCCGGAAGGAGCAGGGCCTCAGTCAGAAGGGTCAGGGCCAGGACACTTCTGTGTTCCCCTGCCCCCAGACCCTGATTGTCCTGGGGCTGGGGGATCGCATGAAGTCTTTGCCCCCACCCCTTCCCCTAGAACAGCTGGGTTCATTCTAAGCACTATGCACCCCGGGTGGGGGGGAGACTTTGCACGCTTCCCCATCCCCAGGCCCTGATTGGCCTGGGGGCAGGGGAATGGCAGGGCATCCGCAGGTTGGATCAACCTGCTTGGCGAGCCAAATCCGACCCATGAAGGCTCTCTTGCCCACCTCTGTGCTAAGATAATACAAATAATAAATAATAATAAATGTGGAAGATGGTGTTGTTGAATGGTTAGAGAGGGACATGGGAGTCAGGACTTCTGGGATCTATATATGGACTGTTTTCCCCCAGGCTCACTGAGATACCCTATCCCAGTCCAAGCTATGTCTGTGTTGCTGCTGGGAGTATGCCTCCAGCCTGGGTAGACAGAAGCACTCTCTATTGAAAGAAGCACACTGAGAACAGCAGTGGGGATATTGTGGCAGAGGAAAGCTGCCTGATTATAAGCCCATATGAGCCCCTGGGTCTATACTTAGGTGGCTAGCCCCAGCTGCCACCTGTGCAGCAACATCCACACGGCTGTTTTTAGCATGCTAGCTAGAGTAGAACTTGTGCAAGTCTGTCTACCTGGGTGGGGAGTCTCCCAACTGCTGGGGGGACCTTCCCTTAGTGCTGCTTTCACCCCCCAGCCTCCCTTCCACCTGTTGCTTTGAACTCTTCTGTACGTTAACCCAAACATGGTTTTAAATCAATTGTTCCAGGTTATTTGCACTGCTAGTGTCAATAATAAAAGTCGTTTGACCTTGCCCTGTCTCTCTGCTTGAAGGCAGCTTAGGGAGGCTGTTCTGTAATGTTGGGGCAGAGGACCAGAGAGCAGACAGTCCTAGGTAGAGCGCCTGCCATAATGAGAAGAATCCTCCTACCTGCCTTCAGTCTCTGAATCTCAACAACTTGCAGCAAGGAGCAGCCAGCACAACTCTTAGAAGCTTGGAGGAAGAGAGCAGTCAGAACCATTCCCAGAACATTGGACAGGGTGGGGAGGAAACGTATAGAATCATAGAACACTAGAACTGGAAGGGGCCTTGAGAGGTCATCGAGTCCAGTCCCCTGCCCTCACAGCAGGACCCAGTATTTATTTTGGGTCTGTACATCCTAAACTCAAAACTCCAGTCATCTGAAGAAGTGGGCTGTTCCCACGAAAGCTCATGATACCATCTACATGTTTTGTTAGTCTATAAAGTGCTACCAGACCATTTGTTGTTTTTTTCTGTACAGACTAACTCGGCTACCCCCTGAAGCTTTAGATCATCCCTGACAGATGTCTGTCTAACCTGCTCTTAAATATCTCCAGAGATGGAGATTCCACAACCTCCTTAGGCAACTTATTCCAGTGTTTGACCACGCTGACAGTTAGGAAGTTTTTCCTAACGTCCAACCTAAACCTCCCTTGCTGCAGTTTAAGCCCATTGCTTCTTGTCCTATACTCAGAGACCAAGGAGAACAATTTTTCTCCCTCCTCCTTGTGACACCCTTTTAGATACCTGAAAACCTCTATCATGTCCTCATGCTCATGTCTGAGCATCTTATGGGAGGCAGACGGTGCAAATATTAGCAACAGTTGTGAGGTAGGAGGAAAGACACTGACAGGTAAAGCGCTTTCTTCTAAAGAAACAGACTCCTGCTGAGTGCATTGGCCTATGAAGTGTGTGACACTGCTACCGAGAGAATCAGATTGTATGTAACCTTTCATTGGCTGATACTTAGCTGAAACAGTTGTATTCTCCCGTCACCGCTCAGATAAGAATGGCTGTCTGGAAAGAGGAGCTGTTCCTGTCTCACTGGTGCAAAGGGAATGCGAAGAGTCACCTTCATGAGACAGTAATCATCTCGTTTTGGAAAGGCCTGATTTAACAGTGTCAGCTTTCTGAAAGAGTGAAAGCGAATGAGTTGTGTTAACTTCTGGATAAAAATATCTGAAGAGCTCAACGTTGTTCCCTCCTCCACGCACACATCTGCCAAGTGTAATAAGTTGTGCGTTCAAGGGCTAGGTGCTAAAAACCTCTCCCATCAGAACTCTGTCATCCCTTCAAAAGATCCACAGCATTAGATTTCCTCATGGCCACTGTTTTGGAAATGACACCTCAGATTTGAAGTGAGCATCATAATGTCCAAGCTGAAGACTTCTGAATACTGCCATCTGCAAAAGGCAGCTCCTGAGTTCATTTTGCAAGTGTAAGTTATTCCAAGCCTGAGGTAGAATAATTTGCTGCACAGATGGGTAGACATGAGGAAGGTTGTGCAGATACATGGGTTTGTAAACATCTGTCAGCCGCATCAGATATCCAGATACAAAATCTAGCACTTCAGGCAGCATGTGAGTAAGTAACATTCAACAGAGGACTTACATGAAATTCAGTATAGACAAAAGCAAGGCAATACATATTGGAAGTGAATAATTAAACTAATAAATCATATTCCCCCTCCCATGCAGAAAGAGAAGCTACATCATTCCTCAGCCTTCTTTCTGTTGCCAAAGTTGGGACTGTCGCTCAGGGTACTTAACCTGTGGCCCTCTCGGAAGCCAAGGCTAGCCCACCCCCTGAGACTACTTATCCTTCATGATAGGGGAGGCTGCACCATCCCCAGGACCTCTTCCCCCTCATTCTAGATGATGCTATGTCAGCTCTGAGATTGACCATCTGAGGAAGTGGGTGTTGCCCACAAAAGCAATAGGTAGATAGATAGATAGATGTTAGTCTTTAAGTTACCACAGAACTGCTCATTGTTTTTAAAGTTATAAACTAACACAGCTACCCCTCTGAGACTTTCATCCATTTTATAGGCAAAGTGTAAGCCTTACCCTTGCTCATATTCTGATGATGTGTCACACCCCTTGAAACAAACAGGTCAGACTCTGGCATTACTTAAATGAGATCTAACCCTACCACATGCGCCAATATGTTAAAACATCTACAGCAAATTAAAAATGCTTAAATGTGGTAGTTGTGCCCTCCTAATTTGTGAGGATAGTGTTGAGTTCTGAATGGCACATTTGCAAGAATCTAACTGCTTCCATTTTTCCCAGCTCTGTTGTATTGACTTTCTAATGCAGTGCAAACATCTGCTTTACAAGCTTGTCAACCATTTGAAAGGCAATTTACTCCTAGCCAAAAGTTTCAAATACATAATGTGGAGATGAAAGTGAGCTTTACCCTTACATAATCCATTTTGTCCTGTTGATCTACATTTTGCTGCCATTGAAATGAATAATTCATTACAGTTTATTTCAACAGAGGAAAAGTAAAACTGTTTGCAGTGTGCTGTGTGTGGTAACATTAAGAATAGACATACTGCACACAGTTGTAATTAATTAACCTGGAGCTATCATTTTAAATGTGTTTTCTCCTGAGTAAGTGGTGACATACATACTGTAGATATTCTTTCTCAGAGAAAGAGCCAGACTCTGATACTTGAGGTAAGTAGCATCTCACTCCCTGAATAGTCCTATTAATTTCATTTGAATCACTGGTGAAGTAAGATACATGTCAGGCTCTCAGAATCAGCCCCCAAACTGATTTAACTATTGAATATGGAAGGAATATTGAGTATCTGAAATAATGGAAAAATTAAAACACCACCAGAACTGTGAATCTCCATTTTTCTGCTTTCCAATTTACGAGGGAAACAGGGATTTTAAAACTGCTGCAAGTGGTTACAGTTTTCTAAATGGCGTGGGTGCTTGTCTTTCCTCTTATAAAATCAGTGAATAAACGTAGCGTTCATGATGGATTTGAGACCAGCTCATTCACTGCAGGCTCCCTGCAAACTTCCCCAGGCAGTTCTGACATGATATCTCCACTCTGACTTGTAGCACTCCTTAGGTTCCTTTCAGAGGGAATTCCAGTTTGGTGGTGATTTTGTGATGTGCAGGTATAGTGAGAATGTTGACTCATTTTCACTGTTGACTTGCTCAAGGAAAGTGTGCACTGGATAGATACCAAACTTTGAAATAACCCTCCCTCTTGTCTTATATCAGGCTCAGACAAGCAGTCGTGGACATTTTCTTTCTAAATACTTCCTCCTTTCAATTTATAGTTCAGAAAGTAAACAGTGGACCAGCAGACAACACTACACTTACGGATTTATTTAGTCTATGTGCTTGTCAGAAGTATGGGCGGTGGTCACTCAGCCTTATTAGGTAGAATATAATGAGGTTTGCACTTGTTCATCATTTTACATTTAGCTCCAGCCATAACTGATACATGATTCATCAGCAGAGAGCATTACTCCAGTGGTAATGTGTATTAAATTGAATGGGATCCTGTTTGTATATACTCAGTGTATGGTCTTTGGAGGAGATCCTGGCAAAAGGAATAAACTGCCCTACTTGCCAGAAAATGTAGCATTCAGAACGAAGTTGTTTACGGTGTCAGAACAAACTTGCAAATATATTATCAGACATTCTTTTAATTAATGTTTGTTGGAAGGGGTTATTCATCCAGGTCATGTTTTCAGAGGCCGTTGTGTCAAGTGAACCACACAAAATGCCACACCCCACAAATAAATATTCACAAGACTTTTTGTTAGTGCTTCTTATTGGTATCTGTATCCTGCTTGTGTGGGTATGAGGATGAGAGAATAGACCTACTTCTTAGCCAGTAGTGTGCTAATAATACACAGAATCTGTGACAAAAGTAGATGGAGGGAGTTTGCAGCAAATCATATTTCAGACTGCTGAAGCAGCTGCAAACATATTTCAGTTCCTATGTGTATCCTGGGACTGGGACTCCTGAGTGAAAAGTCACTCCTGGTATTCCCCCCCCCCCAAATAAAGAGAAAACACTAAACTTCTCTGAGGATTATACCCAGGCCAGACTCAGCATTGGCAACTTTCATGACTTTACAACAAGTCTGGGATTTTTCTTAAGGTCCCAAGTGCTGGAATCCAGATATTGCACGAGAATCTCAGCTTTTGTTAAAAACAAAAAAATGAGAATTTAGCCCTCTTGGGTCCAAAGAAAAATGCGACCATGTGCCCCAAATGTACCCTCAAACTTGAGTAACCCAAAGTCAAATATAAAGAATTCCAAATTAATTATTTAAAAAAAACACTTTACGGGAATCCCAATATTTGTAGGACCAGAAACGCAGAATGGTACACAGTTTTGGAGCCATTAGTGTGCACTATAATTCATTAGAAAACGACGCTCTATATACGTGCTGAAGGGGAAGGTGTTGGTGAAGGAAGGAGTGGAAGCTCCAGTGCCAGTGGAAATTAGTATTCATATATATATTAGAGTGTGTCTGTCTGTGTATCTGTCTGCGAGTCCATTTGTACAAGAACTCCTCCTAAACAAAAGAGCTAGGGCGATCAAATTTGGTGTGCGGCTTCCTCTTCTCCTAACTTAAACCAAGGTCAGGGTTTGGTTGTGCCAGGACAACTGGAAGCCCTGGGAAAAGGACCGTTTTCCATAACATGGAAATGGGGGGGGCTGCTATTCCGAGGGACGTGATATGAGAATGTCCACTGTGGCAGTAAGCCTCTGGGGGAGAACTATCCTACAGAGTGTCCACTGGGGGGAGCTGTACCACCAAGTTAGTGGCCAGCAGGGCTGAGGTTCTGCCATTTTGCCTACCACTAGAAGAGATAAGTGGCCCCCCCTTGTCTGGGAGACACCCCCCCGCTGGCCCCTGGAGAAAAAGCCGATGGGTGGGGGCCACCACCCCCTGGGGAAAAAGCCAGCACCCATCTCTACTCCCTGCCCTGAGCCCCTCCTCACCCCTTCCCTGACTCCTGCAACCCTCATCCTTTGATCGGAGCCTTTCCTCACCTTCCAGCCCTCACTCTTGCACTCTCCCATGCCCCTGGCCTCCTGCCCTGAGCTATCAATCTCCCCAAGGCCTTTCCCTGACTCCTGTACCTCCCATTCCACCAGCCCACTGTGCGGAATGACCCAGGCAACGCTGGGTAAGTCTAGTAGTTTATAAATTAGGAGGTAGCTCTCTGGAGCCTGAGGCACAGAAACTCAGCAAAACTTTGTGTGCAGAGATACAAAAATCTAAACATTTGTCATGTTTGAAATGTCCTTAACAGCCAAGCGTTTGATTAAAAGCTGCTTGAGTTTGTACTGAATCCTTGGCTAAGTGTTGTTTTCTGTCACATAATGCTGTCTCTTAGCTTACATCATGTACTTCTTAAGCAGGTTAAAATCTGATTCGTTGCTTTAGAATAAAATATTGATACCAGCAAGTTACAGGCTCTGCTAGGGTACAAGTGCTGTTCTGCTGATAACATAGAATCACAGAGCACTAAAACTGGAAGAAACTTCGAGAGATCATCAAGTCCAGACCCCTGCCCTCATGGCAGGACCTGACAGGTGTCTGTCTGACCAGCTCTTAAATATCTCCAGTGATGGAGATTCCACAACCCCCCTAGGTAATTTATTCCAGTGTTTAACTACACTGACAGGTAGGAAGTTTTTCATGATGTCCAACCTAAACCTCCCTTGCTGCAGTTAAAACCCATTGCTTCTTGTCCTATCATCAGAGGCCAAGGAGAACAATTTTCCCTTTCCTCCCTGTGATTTTCCCCTTCCTCCTTTTAGATACCTGAAAACCGCGATCATGTCCCCTCTCAGTCTTCTCTTTTCCAAACTAAACAAGCCCAATTCCTTCAGCCTTGCCTCACAGCTCCTGTTCTCTAGACCTTTCATTGTTCTTGCTGCTCTGCTCTGGACCTTCTCCAATTTCTCCACCTCTTTCTTCAATGCGGTGCCCAGAACTGGACCCAGTACTCCATGAAGCAGCACTGAGGCTCTTTAATATCAAGGCGACTTATGCATCCTTGGGAATGAATTTTTGTAATGAGGGATGCCTTTTGGGAGCTTTTCCTTCAGCTCCCAAGAGAGACCCTGGAGCGTTAGCACTGCTAGCTGAATGCGTGCCTACTCACAGTTCCCATCACTGCATTCCAGGAGAAGGATTATTGGGCCAAATAAAGTGGTAGCTACACTCAGACCTGGATTCCTGGGCTTAGTTCCTGCCTTTGTCACTGAGCTGCTGTGTCACCCTCTTAGTATGTCCACACTGCAGTCACAAGGTGTGATTGCAGCTCATCTAGACATACCCAACCAGCTTCCAACAAGCTGCTAGGTACCACTGGCATTGAAGCTGCAGCAACAAAACCACACGCGCATTTACCAAGAGTTGTGGGTGGGCTTTTGCAGCTTCTTTCGGATACCCAAGCTGCCTTGTTTAAAGCCAGCCCAGGTGCATCTCCACTTGCTGTGACATACCCTGAATCACATACCCACTGTTCCTCAGTTAACCCATCTGTGAAATGGTCGGCCTCACAGAGTGCAGGGAGGTTATCTGGTGTTTGGAAAGCACTTCACAAGTCACAAATAAGCTGTGATGGAGAAGTGCGGCGCCACCTTGTTCTTGTTGTGACATTTATTCTCGATGGACTCCCCGATATGTCATGATATTATCAGCAGCTCAGTTCTGGAGTGGCAATATTAGCTTGCTGAGAGGATTGGTTCTAGCTTAAGGGATAACTAGTCTCCTCTTCCCTCAACAGTGTTTGTTTTTGTCATGCTGTTCTGCTGATAACATAGAATCACAGAGCACTAAAACTGGAAGAAACCTCGAGAGATCATCAAGTCCAGACCCCTGCCCTCATGGCAGGACCTGACAGGTGTCTGTCTGACCAGCTCTTAAATATCTCCAGTGATGGAGATTCCACAACCCCCCTAGGTAATTTATTCCAGTGTTTAACTACCCTGACAAGTAGGAAGTTTTTCATGATGTCCAGCCTAAACCTCCCTTGCTGCAGTTAAAACCCATTGCTTCTTGTCCTATCATCAGAGGCCAAGGAGAACAATTTTCCCTTTCCTCCCTGTGATTTTCCCCTTCCTCCTTTTAGATACCTGAAAACCGCGATCATGTCCCCTCTCAGTCTTCTCTTTTCCAAACTAAACAAGCCCAATTCCTTCAGCCTTGCCTCACAGCTCCTGTTCTCTAGACCTTTCATTGTTCTTGCTGCTCTGCTCTGGACCTTCTCCAATTTCTCCACCTCTTTCTTCAATGCGGTGCCCAGAACTGGACCCAGTACTCCATGAAGCAGCACTGAGGCTCTTTAATATCAAGGCGACTTATGCATCCTTGGGAATGAATTTTTGTAATGAGGGATGCCTTATGGGAGCTTTTCCTTCAGCTCCCAAGAGAGACCCTGGAGCGTTAGCACTGCTAGCTGAATGCGTGCCTACTCACAGTTCCCATCACTGCATTTCAGGAGAAGGATTATTGGGCCAAATAAAGTGGTAGCTACACTCAGACCTGGATTCCTGGGCTTAGTTCCTGCCTTTGTCACTGAGCTGCTGTGTCACCCTCTTAGTATGTCCACACTGCAGTCACAAGGTGTGATTGCAGCTCATCTAGACATACCCAACCAGCTTCCAACAAGCTGCTAGGTACCACTGGCATTGAAGCTGCAGCAACAAAACCACACGCGCATTTACCCAGAGTTGTGGGTGGGCTTTTGCAGCTTCTTTCGGATACCCAAGCTGCCTTGTTTAAAGCCAGCCCAGGTGCATCTCCACTTGCTGTGACATACCCTGAATCACATACCCACTGTTCCTCAGTTAACCCATCTGTGAAATGGTCGGCCTCACAGAGTGCAGGGAGGTTATCTGGTGTTTGGAAAGCACTTCACAAGTCACAAATAAGCTGTGATGGAGAAGTGCGGCGCCACCTTGTTCTTGTTGTGACATTTATTCTCGATGGACTCCCCGATATGTCATGATATTATCAGCAGCTCAGTTCTGGAGTGGCAATATTAGCTTGCTGAGAGGATTGGTTCTAGCTTAAGGGATAACTAGTCTCCTCTTCCCTCAACAGTGTTTGTTTTTGTCATGCAAGTAATTCAAAAATACTAGTTACAGCTAATTTTATTTTTAGAAAATGGTGACTCATCCAGTTCCGTGCATATTACTAGCATAAATACTTGTATTGGAGAAATGACTTCTTGGGAATAGGGAGAAAGCGGTGGGCACATCACATCACTGCTTTCCAGGAGTTTCAGTTCCAGTTAAAATGTTCGTACCAGATTCTGCACAAGGAAACCAGTGTTTTACAAGAAACTCTCCCAAATTAGTGATGCATGTGATGATGTCTGAGGGGGAAAGTTATAGCTTCAGTTGTGCTAGTCAGTCCATGAAGAAGTTGTATATCTGTTTTTCCTATTGACATTTTAATAGCTGGGGCAGGGTTTGGTTGAACTGAATCAAAAACTGGCAGCTGTCCCCCAATGAAGGGCTGCATGTAGTTTGTACCCAGGAAAGTAGGGACCGACCTGCCAACACCCCCACCCTCCCAAGTACTGAAGGCAGAGCCTTCTTGTAGAGAAGGTTGGGCCTATCCTATAATGGTTCCGTTTGGCTTTCGCTGTGGAGAGTTGAGTTTCTATGCTGGTTGTGGTCAGGAGCTTTGCTGGAGTGTGCATTTTGCCTTCCTACTTGATTGGTTTTGTCCCAACAGAGACAGGGACTTGAAATCTCACAGAAAATCCCATGTGTTGTGTGATACAGTGTTGGAGATTGAGTAACTGGCATTCTTCCCTCTCAGTCAGTATTGAACCATTGCCCCAGGATTGGTGGTAGGGCAAATGCTGCTCCTGAAAGGACTCTCTTTCGAATATGCTATAAGCCTGATTGCTTGTCACTGTTTCATATAAAGTGGCCCATTTCCTAAAAAGAAGGGATGTATCAATTCTGGTGTCCTGCCTGAATGCAAACTTGGGTAATTCCATTCTCTCCCCTCCTCCCACAAACACTTTTTCTCTTATTTTCAAGTGCTTGCTGTAAGATCCCCTGATAAAAGATGCTATTGAGTGATAGGAATTGTTATTTCTGCTCTTTCTGTTTCAGGACCAGAGAAGTTCTTGTCATTACTTCCCCCAGTGGTTTTTAGTGTTTGCATTAATTGAACTATTGTCTATACCCTGGGTAATTTAAACATAGCTTGACGTATGCATGTTATAGGAAAGCCAAGTGATGGTCTTTCCCACGCCACCTCTTGTGCTCCTAGCATGAATATTTCAAATAATGTTGGCTATATCCTTGTTCCAAGTGATTTGAAGTGCTGGGATTCATCTTTTTCATTTAATGAAACATGTTGTTTGACTTAGCCTTGGTCGGTTATGTGACGTAGTGGGGGTACCTTGCTGGTTGCTATGCTGGGCAGTGAGTTGTCAGTGACCTCCACTGGCTGCTGGCTGCAGCACGGCCCAGCAGGGCAGGGGATGAGTCATTATGCAAGGGGGCTTCGAAACTCGTCAGACAGGTATCTCCCATGGAGCGGAACAATGGAAAGGAAGGGGGCAAGGCCAGCCCTGGCTGGGGGGCAGGGCTGGAAGGAAGAGTTAGTTTTCTGTCTGGGATCATGGAGGAGACAGCCTAGGGCCCAGAGGGGCTGGAATTTAGGGGCCCAGCATCCCCATCTCAAGGGGGGCTGAGGCATCCTAGGCCCGGTTCCTGTAACCAGATGACATCTGTGCTGTGCTGTATCCTGGAGAAGCAATAAACTCCCTCTATTCTACTGGCTGGTGGAGTCTGTCCGTGCCATTACGGGGGTGCAGGAGTCGGGGGACCCCGACGCGCCGCCACAGGTTATTACAGGCTGGTTTGTAGGGTGGCAGTTCTCTGGGAACTCTGCTCATGGCTACTTATTGGCCTAGAACAGGGGTACTCAACTTTGGAAGCCCTGGGGGCCACAATTATATTCTCAGCACATGCTGAGGGCCGCAACTTAAGTGTGGTTGCATATACATGCAAATATATATGCAAATATATTCAAATAGCTTCTTTCACATTGACGGGCATGAATACAAAGCACTTTCCACAATGCCCCGGCACTTCCGGCACCTCCTTCCTGGGGCTAGAAACACTGACACCATGTACCTGCCTGTTCCAGCCATCCCATCTGCTTGCATCTTTCAGTGCTCACCCCACCTGGAAGACACCTCGGCGTTGTGGAGCGTGTGCCCAGTGGAGGCCATGTTCAAAGGATCCCGCCTGCAGGCCACATATTGAGTAAACCCAAACTACACCGCAGGCTGCAAATAAATGGGCTGCAAGCCACTTGCGGCCCACGGGCCACGTGTTGAGTAGCCCTGGCCTAGAAGAAATCATGTAATGGGTTTCCACATTCTGCTTTGTATTGGTTTTAGAACTAGTAGATATTTTACAAATGTGAGTCCAGTTCTTTATTGGTGGCATTTTATGAATTTTCACTAACTAATCCCAACCAGACACTTTTTAGATTTGTGTGTGTTGTGCCCTGTAGCATTTTGGGCTCTACTGTGTTTCCAGAAGTTCATAGAGCATTTTGTCATCACAGGGTTTCTTTGTTTATTTTATTGACTTGGTTTCATTAAAGGCTCATCCAAAGCACCTACTGCACTTACAATCTCTCCAAAAGCTACAAATAGTAATGGTCACTCGGTTCCCAACAGTGAGGCTTTCCCAGATACCTCCTCCCCCAAAACAGAGCCCCACTCCTCCCAGCAGAAGCCTTGGAGACCTAGCAGGCTTTGCAGCCAAACTTGGTAAAAGCTTGGGAGAGTTAATAAGCCTTGCATCGTTACCAGAAGGGAAGCCACTTATGGCTCCGGCAAACCAATAGGGGCAAGGAATACTACAACTGAGACCCCCACATAGTGAATAACCTTCCTCCAACCCTTCCTGGATTAATAGTAATAATATTTAGTGCTTTGTAGTCCTAGATATCAAAGTGCTTTGTAAAGGGAGGTAAATATCATTGTCAGAAGGGAAAGTGAGGCACAAGGGCAAAATGACTTGCTGGAGCTCACATGGCAAATAAGTGGCAGAGTTGGGAAAAGTACCTAAGTCTCTTGATTTCGGGCTTGTAAGTTTGAGTGCACTTTGATCTAGCCTGATTTGAAATGGGATTAGATTTCATCCCACTAAAAACCTGTTAATGCACATCAGCAGGATCCACATGGACAGTTAGCGCAGAGCAGCCTAATGTGGGAGAGATTTGCACTCCCGCTTGCCACTAACTAAATATTCCTGCAGCCAAGCTCTCTGTCTTTGCTTTTGCCTTCACAAAAGTAGGAAGCTGTCAGTTCGGGTGCCCCAGCTGATGACAAATGCTGGCGTATCCCACAAGAGAGGGGGTGATCTCTGAGATAACAAGGACCCATCCAAATTAAGGTTGAAAGCAACCCTGTGAGTGGCACCTGAAAATAAATGTGGAGTCAGTGAAGATTACTAAGCACAGAAGTGACTGAGAGGGGCTATTTTCTACATCATCGGATGTGTATGAGTACTGGTAAAGATCAGCACTAGAATGAACTCACTGAAGTGATCCATCCTCCAGAGGCAAAGGCACAGATCACTGTAGTGAGCTTTGCATCTGAAACAAATCCATCTCAGCTGTGTGATCAGGGATAAAGGTCAAGTCCTGTCATCATCTGCTTTCTGGTTGTTGTTTTCTTTAAACAAACCTGGGGTGCCATTTTTCTTGAACTTTCTATTGATAATGGCACCTTCTGGGTATGAGAATAATTACACGAGAGCGTGACTTGTGTGAGAAAGGCAGAAGAACATAGTTGGGAACACACATGATGCCAAGGAACAGTTCCACATTGTTTGCAAAGGGATCTTTTTTTTTCTGGGCTAAAATCCTTGTGACCAAATCACACATTATAACACAAACTATACAAACTAACGCAAAGTATACACGTTTTCTTTCAGATGATGTCAATTCTGATGAACACCATCATTTTTGAGGACTGCAGAAACCAGTGGTCTGTGTCCAGACCACTGCTGGGGCTTATACTTCTCAATGAGAAGGTAAGTATTGTCGAAATGCTGCCAGAGTCGTACTACACATGCTCACTATTGTGTCCACCCATATGGTTGAAATAAACAATTTTGCTGCAAAGCTTAAGTTCAATTCTAATTTTTGGTGTTGAAACTGAATTTTTAACTGTAATCAGTTTTCACTGTTTATGCTGTTTATTTCCTTTTTTCATTTCCCTCATCTTGGACAGCAAAGCTGGTCAATTTCTGATCAGTTGCTGCTTCTGTGCATTAGCCCAGAGCATGTGTTTGTGTTGTGAATGGTGCTGGGAATGGTTTAACTCCAGGCAAAAACAAAACAAACTTTTCTTTTTGCTGATAATTTTAAACACCACTGGTAATACTGTGCATTTCCAAACCTGGTGGGGTTGATTAGAAATAAAACCTACATTTGGGTGACTACACAAGTTGGCTTTGTCCCTTTAAGCAGCTTTAGAGGATACTAGCTACAAAACAAGAGTGTTCAGATTGTGTCATGTTTGCTCTTTGCATTCACTGTGTTTGCTCAGAAATTAACTTATACTGGACTGAACATAAAGTTGCATTTGTTCATAGACTGACAAAGGTTTCAAGATTTTAACAAAATAACATGTTCTTTGCTATGTCTGACTCTTAATGCAAGCCAATTTTTAGATCACTGAAAAGTCACTTACAAGACCGCCAATCCCTGCACTGGGTGGTAAAGTAGGATAAATATAAAGTCACAGTTTCTAGTCCTCTCAGTTCCATACTTTTCTGTGACCCCTCCTCTGGGTTTTCCTGTCCAGGAGAAACATTACTCAAAGTGTCATTCAAGTTTAACTGGAGAGATTTGGAGTCATATTTGCCCTTTGGAGGGCAATAGAGGGGAATAATCATCTCCCTCGATTTGCTGGCAGGCAGTGCTCCTATTAGTGCAGCCCAATATGCCATTACCCTTCTTGGCTACAAGGGCACACTGTTGGCTCATATCCAACTTCTCGGCCACTGTAATCCCCAGGTCCTTTTCTGCAGATCTGCCACCCCAGCCTGTAACAATGCTTGGGATTCTTCTGTCCTAAGTGCAGGACTCTGCATTTGTCCTTGTTGAACCTAATGAGATTTCTTTTGGCCCAATTCTCCAATTTGTTGAGGTCACGTTAGACCCTGTCCCTACCCTCCAGCATATCTACTTCTCGCCCCGCCTCCCTCAACACTCAGTGTCATCTGTGAACTTACTGAGGGTTCAATCCATCTCATCATGCAGAGCCTTAGTGAAGATTCTGGGGCACTGCGCTTGATACCATCTGCCAACTAGACATCGAGCCATTGATCGCTACGCATTGAGTCCAACGATCTTGCCGGCTTTCTGTCCACTTTACTGTCCATTCATCCAAGCCATACTTCTTTAACTTGCTGGCAAGAATACTGTGGGAGACCGTATCAGAAGCTTTGCTACAGACAAGATATAGCACGTCCACCATTTACCCCATATCCACAGACCAGTTATCTCATCATAAAAGGCAATCAGGTTGCTCAGGCATGACTTGCCCTTGCTTAGTCCATGTTGATTGTTCCTGATCACCTTCCTCCCCGCCAAGTGTTTCAAAATGGATTCCTTGACCTGCAGGTGCTCTCCCATTCTCACCCCCTCCTATCTTGCAGAGGGAGCCCGTGCATTCAGAGAAATGGAACATGGCGCAAAGCTACTGGCCTCGCTTTCAAATTCCTCACCTCTTTTCCGTGCCGTCTTGCTCCTATGTAGGGCATGGAGGAGAGTATCCAGCCCAGTGGCTTTAGAAGCATTGGAGAGCTGCTCCCAGTGAGGCTGACTGACCTAATTTATATAATTGAAAAATTCAGCTAAACCTTCTCCCAGCATCTTAAAGCCCAAGCTGAGGGTCACAAAAGTCCAGTTAACGTTTTTTTGTTCATTTCCGCAGCTCTGCTCCTCCAGGGCCCGGTTGGAAGTAGAAGCCCTGCAAACACATCTACTCGGACGCAGAAATTCAAATCCCATGTAGCCCAAACAAGGATGGAATGGAAATCTTGCAAGAAAGGCAAGAGTTCTAATCCACAGTCTCTGCCAGAGGTTCAGAGAAGAAGCTGATCTTTGAGGGATTTATCTGAACCTTGTGAGCTTTGCTCATCTGTCATATTTACTAAAATCTTGAGTGTCTGCTTCCAAGGCAGATTATCTAAACTAGGGAACATTTTTCAGCCTATCCCTTCAGTAAGATCGGAAACAGTCTATATTTGGATACACTCAGCATGTCTCCTTAGTGGCTTAATATAATTGTCTGAAAAGGAAACCATTTCAGTAAATTAATGTGAACTAGTCTAAACCTGTGCGATTTGCTGTTTCAGGCAAGGCATTCTTTCAGAAGATATTGACCTATAGTATTCTCCATACTTCAGAGCAGGATCTAACTTTATTCAGAATTGCTTTATCTCTTGGGCAGTCACAAGTGGCAGTGTATTACTGCTTTGGAGAATGAATTGTCTATACAATAAGATAGTGCTGGGAAAAAATAAGACACTAAGATTAGCGGCAGCCGCATACATTAAAATTCAAACTGAAATCCCAGCCATGGAAAGAAACTAATAGAAGAAGAAAATATATCAAAAAGAGAAGCGCTGTCTCATCATTCACCTGTGCTGAAGGATCCAATTTTAGCCATATCCAATAGCACTGTCATTCATCTTCTTGGTGTGTTATTGTGATTTAAATCCAAGCTCTATAAGAGAGAGCAGTTCTTTTAAAATGATTGAGAGGGAATAAGGGCAAATTCAGTGTTTAGAAAAAGCTTATGACATCACAATATTATACTTTACAGATGGAAGCAATATTTCCTACTTTGGGAGGAAAACTAATCATTTTCTATCTGCTCTGAGTCACTGCATCATTATAAAAGTGGAAAATAAGTAGTTTTGTGCATTCCCAATCTTGTTCAAGATGACACTTTTGTTTATAAAATGCCTCTGATTTATAGCATTTAAATATTAGCTTGACTACATATTAATTATGTGCTTTTGATGTTAGCCACTTTAGTGTAAGAAGAAATTAAATATTCACTTGAAGATAAAACTATGCAGTGGTGAATCCCAAGAAATAAATGTGTGGCTAGCAGAGTATTCCCTTTCTGCTGAAATTAGACTAGTTCGAATGATCATGGGCTTTGGTTAGCAGAACTGTGTGTGTTACGTGCACCCCTATTTAGCACCAAGTCAGCACAGTCTCTTTTGCGAGGTGGGAAAGGGGACTCTCACCTTCCTGGGACACTTCCCTGGAAGACTTAACTCTGAGAGTAAATATGGTCAGAGGGCCTGTTGCATTTCCTCACTGTGCCCCATGCACCTCAGTGCCTTATTCTGCAGGGCCACAGGAAAGCTCTGAAACATGCTTACGTTACTTCCAAAGCAACTGTTTTTAATTCATTCCAGCCGAGTGCTGGATTATCAATGGGGAATGGATTCCCTTAATTCGGGACCTGATCTCTGAGCTACAGCTCCTGTCCCCAGCAGCCATAATGGTTACTCATGCTATACTTCTGCTGCATGGAGGTCTCCTCATTTATTGTAATGGTATCTTGTCCATCTGTAATTCAGCTCACATATAAGGGGTAGATATACCCCTGGGGTGCAGACAAGTGCAATGTGCATGTGCCTGCACCTGCAGGGATAGCTGTGCCCCACCAGCAGTTGCAGTTGGGGTTCCATATTTGCATCAGAGGCAGAAACAACCCTGGAAGGATGCTGAATCCGCTGTTGCCACCACCCTACCCACAGTATAGGAGGTTGCAGCTTGTTTCTGCCACTGCTTCCCCACTCCATTCACTGCCAGCAGGAGAACACACACTGGGTTACCCCAGCAAAGGCTCTGTCTGGCTCACTGTGATGTATTGGGGGGCCAGGGAGTGAAAGTACATAAATCAGCAAGAGGAGTTCAACCAACCCCAAAAGTAAAGAAAATAACCTGATCACATCTAACTAAACATTCCCTGTTCACTTACATATCTGTTGTTCCAAAGTTCAGTCCTTTCCTTAGGCATGGATATTGCTAGAAAATCCATGCCTTGTTCCTGATTAACTCATCACTCCCAGCTCTTGCTCTGTGCACACAAAGACTGAAGCAAGCAGAACCTGCTTCAGTTCAGATCTCACACTCTCCTCCCATTTGTTCTCCTGGCTCCCTGCCAATACTTCCTGGAGATTCTCAGGGACCCACTATCTCTGGGTTTAACCCTTTGCAGGCAGTTTAGTTAACTGAATGGCTGGGATGTCTAGAAAAGGATAGTCCTCCTCCCATCCATTACAGTGTCTATCATCTAGACTGTTTACTTTTTATGGGGAAAAAATAAAGGTCAGGTAATGGCATCACGCAATCTTTTTAAATGCTAGATGGTTCCAGCAGTTCATGCTGCACTATGGGCTCATCCGAAGAGTGTGAATGCCCAGAGCTCATTCAGGGTTCTAATCACAGGTGAGCAACCTCTGCTTTTTATTTCCAAAGTTCGTTTCCTAAGTATTTTCTGCCTTTTGATCACAGTACTTCAGCGAATTAAGGGCAAGCCTGATAAACAGCCAGCCTGACAACAAACGAGAGGTCCTTGACCAATGCTTTAGGAACCTAATGGAAGGAGTAGAGCAAAACCTTTTGGTAAAGAACAGAGACAGGTAAGTTCACAACACCACCCTAAGTGTTCTCTAATGATAAAAGCCAAATAAAATATAACAGTATTCTGCGCTAACCTGCAACTGCAGTGGACTTTTTCTAAAGCTTCCTTTCAAAGTAAGGTAATGTCCTACCAAATTATCCTCCTGCAGACTTATTAATAGGAGCCAGAGCATTTGATAATTATCTATTTATCTAGCCTTAAATATGTATTTATTTAGGACAGTCTCCAAGACAGAGCCTGTCGGGGAATATGTGCTCCTTTCTTCTTTTGGCCATCACCACCCCCAGGGAAAGGTACCCTTTTTTCTTGGGAGGGACATAGGACCAGGAACGCAGAGCTCAGGGGCCCAGCAAGTCTGTCAGCCACTTTACTTGAGACAAACCGGACACAGCATGTGGGAAGGATGAAGGTTAAACAATTAGATGATTCTCCATCACTTTCTGAGAACTGTTGACTTGCCAAAACTCCCAAGCAGTTTGGTTTAGAACTCACGGGTGGGTTTAAATCTGTTTTCTTAGGGTAGTACTGATGCCTTGAGCTATTGTTAGGGGAAAGGGCTGTTTATGGAATTATTTGGCTGTTACAATAGGTCTCTGTTAGGGTCTCTGCAGAGCTGATCATTCCTTGTATCCCTTATGCTGAGTTTATGAACTCCACATGACCCCAGCTGTGGATAACGGCAGTGGGAGGGAACCAGTAGAGAAGGGGCACTGTGGAAATAGAAGGGGACCCATCCAGTCATGTAGCGACCACACCTATTCCACTAAAGAAGTCAACTTGACATACCTCGCACGTTGCTTTCTCCAGCCATGTGGGACCCAGAAAGAAGGAAACCACAAGAGGTGATGGTGGCAGACAGTCTGGGGAGGACAGAGTGCAAGCTCCATGGGGAGTTCTGGGAACAGGCCAGATGGGGCCCCCTGTATCTCTCGGGCTGGAGAATTTCACCCAGTTACACCTCCATCGAGCCCAGTAACTTGTGTCTGACTAAAGTTTAGCATCCAGGGCATCAGGTCTTCCTCTGGAGACAGCAAGAGATGGAGAATCCACCACTTCCCTGGGTAGTTCGTTCCACTCGTTAATCCCTGATCACTATTTAAAAAGGAAATGGCATCTTAGTTCTCATTTGAATTTCTCTGGTTTAATATCTAGCCATTGGGCTTGTTACAGGCCACTGTAGCATTCAACTTGGACACTGTATTTACATAAATATAGCAAGCTACTGCCTTCTATAAGATTCTGCATATCATCAGAGGCAGCAAGGGGGGGAGGCTTTTAAGCCAGCTCTCTGTGCTTGCCACCTCCTCCCCCGCCCCCACTGCCTTCCACAGAGGCAACAGCGTGGGGGGGAGGAGGGAGAGGAGGGAGCTGGCACACATGGGAAGCAGGCTTTCAAGCTGGCTCCCTGAACGTATTGGCTCCCACAAAGCCACCTACGTCCCATACTGCTGCTTCTGTATCAGCGACAGCCATGAGAGGTGCAGACAGGAGTTTGTGCTCTCAGGGAGCCAGCTCCCACCTGTCCCTTGCATGTAAACATGTAACCACTAAAATATTAAGCAGTTGCATGTTTACAAAAAAGCACGCTTGTTAACATCCCTAGTTCATCTGCCCCCTGTGCTCCCCAGCCAGAGTGAGGAATGCAGCAAACTATGCACTTTCCCCTCGCTCCCTCCCCAACAGGAACAGCCAGCAATGTCCTCGTGCCAATCAGGGAGAGGACCCATTCAGGTCCCCTGCCCTCTCTAAAGGGTGCCAGGACTGGGGGCAGTCTCAAATGCTGGGGGGAAGCACAGCAGCCAACTCCTTTCACCTGGTGATTCTGTTTCTTTTCTATATGGTTTTCTGAGAAGCAATTCCATTCCAGGCACCTCCCATTTCCCTGGCATAACCAAAACCTTGCACTGCTGTAAGTTATGGCAAGAGGAAGCTGCATTCCGAATTTGGTGATCCCAGCTCTTACCGTTTTAGGAGGAGTTCTTGAACAGACAGACGACAAACTCAAATATACAGTAGATAATATGAAAAGTGGAACTCTGCCTTCACTATCAAATAGCCTGAACTCAGTAATGTTCTGAGTATGTTGCACAAGGTTTTGGGGGAGTTGGTCAGGGCATTTTTCCCATAAGCAGCTTGGGGCGCAAGGGAACTTTCCTGTTGCTTTCATTTCCTGCCTGGCTGAATTCACTGTTTATAAGCAGTTCATGCTACTAATGGTCTGATCTTATAGGTTGTCCATACGTGACGTTTTTAATGCTGCTGACTAGTCACCGTTATATTGTAAGACTAATTGTCAAGACCCCTAAAGATTTTATATGAGCATTTGTTGTTTATGCTATTGTGCAAATCAAAATAAATCCATAAATCAGAGATTTGGTTTAACCAAAGATTTGGGGTTTTCTTGTGCCCAGATTCACCCAGAACATGTCAGTCTTTCGAAGAGACATGGCTGATGCCCTGCGCTGTGAAGGGGCTACGGAAGCAAGCAGTTTAGATATGATGAGTTGACGCTGACTTTGGAAACCAGAGCACTGAATAACAACAAATTGACTTGGAAAGTTTTGGACCTCACCATATTGTTAGGAGTTGAAAACTTAGGGAAACTATTTTTTAAATAACTTCTGCCTTTTTATATCTCCGGCCTAAACATAAGAATTTATAACAGTGAAAATGATGTAAAATCAGTCTTAGCTTAAAGAACGTTTTCAAACTTTCTTATCAAAATTTATTATCCCTGTTCTTAGACATGTCTGAAATGGTGGTGTAGAAACAATACTTAACCAAAGAGCAAAATAAACATGCATTGCTTCTAAATGTGTACTAGTTACTGATTCTTAGTTCCACCCAGAGTAATAAATAATGTTTCTGATCACTTTCACAGAGGTCATTTCTTATTGCAACTTTGAGACAAAGATTGGTATAAATTCTATAAGAACTTTCTTGAATTAATAAAAATGATTATTTTTCTACGAAATGGTTGCATGTATATTTTCAACACAAGGCTTGTGACTGCACACTGCAAAGAAGAACAAAGATTAACTGAGTGAAAAATGAGCTCTTTAGGACTAAGGATGTAACAGGAAAACCTATAATATGGTATATTGTAAAGCTTAGAGACAATAATACACTCTTTAATGAGATAAAGATAATGGCTTCATTTCACAAACATGCATTTCAAATGTTTTATTCCAGAAAAAAACATAAACAAAAATATAATTGTTAAGACACTTCTCTAAAAGGAATTAAATGTGTCACCATGGAAAAAGAAAGCAGATCGTTACAGAGACTTATTTCCTGTATTCCGAGTGGTATATAGAGCAATGAAAATGAAAGGGTGCGTCTAAAATAGGAAACTCAGTAGATTCCTCTTCACCTCTTCTAAGATGATAAAAAGTTCAATATGTGCCCCAAAAAATTCCTTTTATGCCAAGGCTCACGTATGCATTACCCACTCCGATTGGGTGTAGACCAATTAATTTCCATGTTGTGGTGGGTATGAATTATTGTGTGGGTTGATGAAACACACAAATTAATTGGAGTTAAATTTAACAAAAATTGAACTATCTAAGCAGTAAGTCAATTACAGTTTTTAATGTACAAAAGCTATTACATGCCATTAGGAACTGCTGCAATGTGATTGTTTTCTTAACTAAGATGTAAATAATCCACTACATATGTTTTTCATGCAGTCTTACATTTGTGTAACTTGGTAATATTTTTACCACTTTTTTGATAAGACTATGAAGCTTTCAGTGCTCAGAGTAGAATGAAGGTGGGTTTCAAATCAGTATTTCTTGTAAACTTTGTCCTGTTTTTTATTGTGACTGTCTTATATTCTTTTTCTACAAATTTTTAAAAGTTATTGTAGAAACTGTATAGATGAAATCATTGGATTGAACTGTTTTCTGTTTGTCTTACATTTTAAGCTGAACACCAAAAAATCCACTTGACCCTGCCATCTTTGAAAATCTGGCAACTTTTATTTAGGTGCCTGCATATGGAGTAGGAACCCAGTTTTAGCTTCTAAGGTCAAATTACTTTATTGTTATTAAATAGCAGGTAGTACCATGAGTCACTTTCCTATTCAGAATTTAGAAAAAAAATAGAATCTTCATTGTTAAGCCAAATTCTGAAAGCTATAAAATCTAAACTACTTCAAAGAACGGTTTGGGCAGGAGGGGGCTTGTTTGTTTTCATTCTACTTCTGAAAATGGAGTGCTAAATGGTCCCTCCATTCTTGGTAGTTTTACTGTAGAAACCACTTCAGTTGTCTGGAAAGGCTGTACATTTGCATTAAAAGGTTCAGATGGAAACTAATGAGTTCTTTGACTCTGCTTCTCTTTGTCAGACTGCAGAAATAAATAATGGTTGCATGCAATCAGCTAGCACCCGCAAATCAGTCAATTTACGGGCTAAATTAGTCTGCTCTGCTGAAAGCTAAATTTTGGCATATTGAAAAGAAGCATCATGTGCCCTCATAACTCATCACTCAGATTTTAGGACTTCCTCTAATATAAAGCTATTGACTTCCATGGGCATTGAAGTGCATTTTCAAAATTTCACTTCTAAAACATACCTTGTTACAAGCAAATAAGGTCCTAAACTAGGCAGACTTGTTATGCATATTTGAACAGCATCTCAACCTCAGTTAACAATTGACAACTAGAATTTATGTAGAGTACACGGCTGTATAAAGATGCCCTCTATTAGGTTTGGAAATGGATGGCATAGCAAATAAAGCCTATATTTTATGGATCCAGATTCTTTATTAAGAGTTTTAACGGTCAGCTCTTCAAAGGGGCACTGTCAAAGTGGGTAGAATTTAACCTACTTTTTCTTTTTTGCCACCTGTTCACAAAATTGGTGAAATTCTTTGTGTTTTCTTTTTGCATAGGTGCTTTTTAGCAATCCCCCTGCACCCACTTCTTTAAAAACAAAAGGCACAGAAACAGTGGCAGGATAATATCTGTGGGCTTGTCTACGCTACAGAGAAGCTGCCACAGTGAATCTTCTGAGGTTCCGTTTAGCGGATCTAATGAAGACATGCCAATTCAAACTGAGAGGGTGCTCCTGTTGGTGCTGGTAATCCTCCTCCTCCTCCTCATGAGGAGCAAGAAAAGTCGACAGGAGCATGTGCTCCCATCAACCTCCTGCTATGTAGACAGCACCAAAACACGATTTAAGATACTTCGACCCCAGCTACATCATGTAGCTGGAGTTGCGTACGTTAAGTCGACTTTCCCCTTTAGTGTAGACCAGGCCTGTGGGGAGGTCAGATGGCTGGGAAAATTGCCACCATGGTGTCTTCTCAGAAGACCACTGTATCTGCCTGAGTAGTGTAAAGCGAACCAACTGGGACTTAGAAATGAATCTGTTTCTCCCCAGAATATACCGGTAGTGCAAAAAAACCCAAGTCACCTGAAGAAATCCCAATTAGGGCTTCTTCCTACAAGGGAGAATGAACTGCCCCCAAAAGGAACCTAGCATAGGTTGTATTTCATATGACTACGAAAGGCAGACCCAGCCCTCCAAGGAAAATACAAAGTTTGAATACTTTCCCCTGCTTGCATAAGAACACTTGGAAGAAACTCGGCTATTGGGGTGTGTATGCTGTATAAAATAATTCCTTAGACTTTTTAATGTTTTATTGTACGGTGAGTTTATGGTGACAGCAAACCTTTCAAACTATAGAGGCATAACACACTTCCTTGCCAGATTAAAAAATAATGTTAGTGAGGATTTTATGTACCTTAGCTTAGATTGCTGTTAAGAGTGCTTCTTTGAGCACATTCTCTTTGAGGTTTACAGAAAGCGTAATAAAATATGTAAGTTACATTTCTACAAACAAAAGCCATCATCTAAGTTATTTATAAGCGTGAGATCGAAACAGTATCACGATAAATAAACCTTAATGGATACTTGCGGCATCCATCCTAACATAATTTGCCCAACAAAAGTGTTGAAACCAAGTTGTATTTAGTAGAAAAATCTGGCAGGAATGGAGCATAGTTGTACAAAAAAGAATACAGCGGAGTAGAGAAGCAAGCCATTTTGTGGGACTGGGTACTCTGTCAGGTTTGCATAGTGACCTGCTAGTAACTTTCCGACGTCCCCTTCAAGGAGGAATAAGTTTGGTGCCAGATGCACAAGGTGATCAGCTGAGACTGTATTTTCCAAGGATGCCCCATGTTAGAAGGACATGCCGAGTTAGTCTGCATGGAATCAGGGTTGTCTCTGATTTTACCCTAGATGGCCAAATGATGTCCAGACCCAGCTACTCACTTCCTCTGGCTCCTCCCCTTTAACTTTGGCTCCTCATCTAGTGCGTGCTTCAAGTGTATGCGGACAATGCAATTCCACAGCCGCAAAAATGGCAGGAGAATGCCTTATTACTCTTAAATTCCTATGCAAGCTTCTCCCAGAATACATGCCTAAAATGTTGAAAATTCAAGTCACTAACACGTCCAGTTGTGAAGATGAGCCTCAAAATGAGACCTGAATGTAACTTGGTTTGCCTGAGTCTGCAGACAGTCGGAATCTACCTTCTTTGAGTACGAACTGCACCCATTCATCTCAGGTGGGTGCCACGCATGGTGATGTAAATTTCAGTGTCGACTGCTTCACTGCTGATCACTTAGCTTGAGCTCGCGTCAAGCTAATGTGCTAATTTCTTGAGGGGCACACACGGGGCAGGATTCAGTGGGACATACGGGCATTAACTAATGGCAGAAGAAATGTAGAGGAAACTTTGCCAAATTCCACACACGGACCAACCTCCACTCCCATGAGACATCAAGACAAGACTCCTCTCGCTTCACACTAATGATCACTCCTCTTGTACCCAGGTACTTTGGCCATCAGAGAAATATTCTGTGACACTGGATGATGATTCAAATTAGGGAGGTGATTGGTTAACCGGTAAGCCTCATGCTTTACTGGTGAAGCTTACCAGTTACAGTAAACCAGTGGGGGCTGGAGCATTGCCAGTCGGTGGTAGGCCTGGCCTGGCCCACTGCTCCAGCTTGGCCAGAGCAGCCCCATATGTGGCAGGGGCGGAAGGGCCACTCCATCCTGGCTGTGGTGGGCTGGGCAGCCCCTCCACCTGCACCTGTTTAATCAGTTCACCAGTTAACCGGTTAAGTTTTATGTTTAACTCAGGGGTGGGGACCTTTTTAGGGGTGGGGGCCACTGACCCACAGAAAAATCGCTCAAAGGCCGCACACAAGTGAGGAGAAAAAAAAAACCCTTTCATTGATGTGGCCCCCATCTGAGAAGGAGAAAGACCCTCCCCACATTCCCCTCACACACCAGAGCCGAGGAGGGCCCACGCTAATAGTTTTTGTGTGCTCCAGCCCCACAGTGAGGCAGTGGGGGGGCTGGAATGCCAGCTGGGCTCCCCAGTGCTGAAGGGGGCCCTGAGTCTCAGGGGCCGGATCTAGGCAAGCCGGGGACCACATCCGGGCCGGAGGTTCCCCACCCCTGTGTTAACTAATTAAACAGAATTTTACATCCCTAATTCGAATGCCAACTTCAGAGTGTAAGACCCCTTAGAAATGTGAGAAGCAGCCGTTCACACCCCTCTCAAGACCTCTTGGTTCAGGCTACAGGCGAACTCAGGCCCCTCTGGCTGTGCCACTCATGCGTGTTTCCCATGCAGAAGGTTTTCTTCATGCCCAAAAGGACTAGAGACATAACGACACTTTTTAAATGAAAGCTTGGAGGCCGGAGCACAGCAGCCTTTGTGGGGGCGCGGGACTTGGAAGGGGTAACCCCAGTGTGTCCCCAATGGGCAGATAGGTAAGAAATACCGAGCTAGGAATGAGGAATTCCCCAGCCCAGAAAGTAAGAAAACAATTTGTCTGCTATGGGGGTTTCTGCCATGTAACTCGGGTCTAGCTATGGGCTGGAGAAGACATGGGGCCTCGTTTACCCAAAGTAAGGATCAGCTGCTACCTGTTTGCTGGGCCTGATACCCCGTCGACCCACCTTCCTGCCTGCCTCTCTGTGGCCTGTTCTTTGTCACTGCCTTGCTACGCTATAGATTGCACCCCGCTTTCCTCCCCATGGCACGTCAAGATCAGCATGGGAGAGCTGGGCCCTAGGCAGCCTGGCGGCCCACGGGGCTGCCCACAGGGTGCTGCTGGGACTGACTCAAGCAGTAGGGGGAAGGATGGTGGCGGAGGTGAAGTAGGGATCCAAGGAGGGGACAGTGATGCGCTGGCAGCCATCACATCGCTCTTCCCAAACTGTCTCTCCTCCCCATGCTCAGTCCCCCCTGAAACATTCCTTTCTTCCCACCCCACCCCCCGCTGCAAGTCTTCTCTCGAACCTCCCCTCCCCGACCCAACCCCGAGTCGCTCATTTCCACTTGCACCCTCCTCTTGTTCCCTAAACCGCTCACGTTCCCCTCCCACCAGGACGTGTTCTTAGCCCGAGGAGGCAAAGCCCAGTGCACGCGTATATGCACACACACACACACACACACACACACACACACACGCATGTACATGCACACATGCATGCGAACATACACACATGCACACACACACCTTCACATGCACACACACTTGTGCACGTGCACACACAGGCACATGTGCACACGTGCATGCACATGCAGTTCCTCAACCCCAGCCTGAGCCGTGGCCCACTGCGGGGGGGCATGCTGCTTGTTAACATGCCCTCTGACGTCCCTGCTCAGGATGGGAGGTGCTCCATGTTCCTCGCCAGCCTAAAAGCAACATCCCCGCTTTCCCAATCACTAGGGATGAGCTCGTTCATGGTGTCTGGTGTGAGTCGGTTACAATGGGGATTGACAGATAATGGCTAGAAAATATTGGTAATTGTTCAATGTTTGTATAGTAAATGTCTCCAGCATCAAACCTCAACCAAGAGCACCTGTGCAGAAAAGGCTACGGATAGCGAATAACGCGGGCTGCTTGTTAACATTACAGACACAACACACCTGGCCAAAGGCAGCGGCTAAACAATAAACCCCTTTAAATCCTCCCAATGCCTTTTCATAACCATGCTATCCTCCTACGTTACAATGAGGAAAGGGGGAAAAATCTTACGGTCAAAGAAGCTCTAGTATTTGGTGTAACTCTTCGTATGGCATCGCTCCCTGGAGACAACCGTAACACCTACACGTGGGGGCTGTTTTGTGGGTGCTTTCACGATGAGTCACCTCAATCAGCACTGCATCTTGAGCTTCATGTCAACAGAAGGCAATATTGTAGACGGTGGCTGAAATCTAAGTCATGGGGCTGACTCCTCCGAAAACATCTGTCAGTTACAAATACCCAGCGTCGAGCTGCTAATTTAGCTGTCAGCCAAAAAAAAAAAAACCCAACAGTTCCTGTGGATGTCAGAGACAATATCTCAGCCTGATTGAAAGGCTGCCTATTAGTTTAGATCTGTTTCTAAAAAGAGCTCTGTTGTCCTTAAGCTCAGTCTCTGCGTTAGAACCACACTGGCTGAATTAGAACCACACGTGAAAAAGTCCATGGGAGTGAATTTAGTCCCAGCAGCAGCACAGCAAACTTCAGTCTTCCAGGAGAGTGGTTCAGAGGGACGGACTCTCCTAGCGTCAGCTATCTCCCAGGCGTAACCGAGCCAAAATTGCTCCCAAAGAGTGATGACACCAATCGTTGTTCTATGGGTATTAGACCCTTATAGAGGCGGGGCCTAGGCCTTGTGCTACAATGCACTACATTGTGCAGGAGGCAATCCCTGCTCAGATGCGCTGACATGAGAATAGTCTCGCAGGCTGTGTCTACACTGGGGAGGTTTGGCGACAAAAGTGCATGCCTGCAGGGCAGCAGAGATTGCAAAACACTGAGCACAGCTATCAGGGAAGGCACTGTAGGATACTGGCAGAAGCCAGTTTGCTCGACAAAACAAACAACAGAGTCCACACTGGCTCTTTGTCAACACTAATGGGAGGAGAAAAAACAAAAGTCTCTCAGGGCTGAACATTTTTTGTCCAAAATTGCGGGGAGGGATTCCTAACAAAAGTCACATTATAGTATAAATGCTCTCACTGTTTTGTCGACAAAAGGCAGTTTTTGGAAACAAAACATGCCAGTGTAGACAAGGCCTGATTCAGCAGAGACAAAAGGAAAAAGAAGAGAACAGTGTTATCCCAACGTAACAGGCCTTCTCCACCGGCAGTTCCAGAAATATCATGTGTGCATCAAGCTGCTATTGCTGTGTATCAGTGAACATGGCAATTCATCACCAGCTCCAGCCAGTCTTGGTTTCAATGTCCGGTCAGCCTGCGATCATCTAGGGGATTTTCTTAAAGTCTTTGGTAAACATTTAAGCAAAGTATTTTTCCTAATTTTGCAGCAACGTTCTACTGGTGGGATTTTTCTAAGCAATGTCCCCCCTCATAAAAAGTTTGGGTCGTATGCTGCTGGGTCCACAATGGATACAACCATCTAAATTTGATCCTGGCTTGTGGGGTTTGCCCTGTATGATTACGATTTTATTACTGTTTAGTTCCTGTGAGCCTGATTCTCATGTACATCAGAACCCCTTTGTACCCCTCTAGCAGTACAAAGGCACCTTGGTGTACATGAGAAACATGATCCCCAAAGTGCTTTCCCTTTGTAGAAGACACAGAAAGAAACAGTTCACTCCTGGGGAACATCCCCTATAAACGTTGCATGTGACACACCCAGAGAGGATGCCAGTGTGCCCACGAGAAGGTGGACTGAGGCAGGATGAGGATTAGAGTGCTACAGTCATGAGGTAAGAAGGCTTAGATCTGTGCAAGCTGAAATGGCTCTTTTTTAGCACTGAAATGATGCAGGAGATACCGCTTGCTCATGTTGGTCTCTGAATGATGCTGCTGACTCTCGCCCTGTTCTGGGCACCTCCCCATCTCCAGGAATTCCTTACAGCTGCTTAGAAGATTCTCTCTCGATGGGAAACCCCTGGATCTTGAGCCATCAGTGAAGACCCCCCCCCTCCATGCTTCCCAGCTGGACCTCAGAGCATTGATAACCTGGCGGAATGCTACACAAAGGGACTCAGGTAAGGCAAGCGTTCTGCCTCTGGGCATTAGACACCAACTCCTAAGTGATTGGATCAATATCTGATAACTGCAGAAAACACGAATATAATGACAGTATTTCCATGTGGCGTACTCAAAAGAACAGGCCAGACTATGAGCCTAGCTGGTTATCTAATGACTAAAGGCAGTCGTACCATCTAGGCTTAAATATGAGTTGGTCACTATTTGGGTGAGAGATCACCAAGGGGCTGCAGAAAATACAGCATTGGTCTGGACCAATGGGCCAACCTAGTGACAGGGTGATTTTGTGCGGCTGCAGTGGTCATTAAAGATCCCATGTTTTTCATAAAGGTTGATTGAGTTACCCCAAGATTCCTGGCAAAATTCCCTCTGGGGGAATGCCATTCCGACTCTTTCAACTCCCACATAGTTACCATAGGACACAGCATTCCTCACTCGCTCTTGGGTGTTGCTCTGTGCGCTAGCTGCTACGATCCACCCCCGAGGTGGCTGCACTGTATCAATTACAAGCAGGGGCAGGTTTTGTTATGCACGTGTATAGTTGTTTGCACTGCTTTTTTTTGTTTAAAAAAAAAAAAAAAGGTGCCGGTACTCCAGGGGGAAAGTTGTTGAGCAAAAAAAAAAGCCAGAGAGGGGGCCAGCATTGCCCTTTTAAGAGACGTGGCCCCCTTAAGACACGCAGTACTACAGTACCATCACAAAAAAAGCAATGATTGTTCGTATACATAATTAGATCTGTGCTAGGTATACTTTGCATAGTGCTTTGGGGTAGAAAGTGCTCTTTAAATGTGAGATACTGTTCCATTTTCTTCCTATAGCAGGCTACGGCACCATGGCCAAGCTGTAGCCAACAATCCAAGGGGGCTGCTAGTCTTAGCAACCTGTTGATCCCGGCAGAGCTCACTCAGTAGCTATTAAGACATCTGGTATCACTTCATATAAGTTGAAAATCATTCTCCCTTCCTTTGGATCACATTGAACCAACATCAATCCATCTGAGTCCCTTTTGCATTCAGATGGCTGCGAGAGGCGTATCCTTAGAAATTCCACTGCATCCGTGCCCCGTTATTTTAAACGGCTACTTTCCTATTTGAAAAGGCTTTCTGAGTCCTGCAGGGATTTCCCTTGGTCTTGTTCCCAGCAGCCTGTCCCTCTCACCTCCAAAACAAAATGCTTCCTTTTAGAAATAATTAAGTACGAACAATAAAATCAAAACAAACGTAATGGGGCATTTGGCCCGAGCTGAAATGTTGCCATCAACGTTTTAACCAAGGCTCCTTTACAGTCCGAATCTTAGCGCTTCCGGGAGACCTTGGCAGCTGCTACAGCCCAGATACAGAACATCTTGGTGTGGATCAGAAACTGGCTTTCAGTTCAGAATTCAGGGCCAAATTCTGCCCTTTTGTAGTACCCTGAGGTCTCAGAGGGAGTCTGCTGAGATGGGCTCATGGGTAAGTCCGGGGAGGGGCGGTTCCAGGCACCTTTTGTTACGTATCCCAGATGCTGGCTGGAAGGTGGCAGGGAGAAAGCTGTGTTGCTCGGGGAGGGGTGAGGAGATGCAGAGCCTTTGCCCTCATGACCCCTGGTCCCTACCCTCGGAGGTGTCTGTGGGCGCATCTAAGCTCTGCTCAGCAGGGACTGGAAAATCGTTCTCTGCTCCAATGTAGCTCAATTCCTGGTGAGGAGAGGCCCCCTCCCAAACCCCACTATTGCTGCCAGAGCTAATTAACACTCCACAGCCGTCTCTGCAGTGGGGTGAAGGACCTAATGGCTGGAGACAGCCCTCAGCGCAACGGGCAGTCCCGGGGGCCATCAGGACCATGTTGGCAAGGCATTGTGGGGTGCATTTTGCTCATCCTCTGCCCATGCTGTACCCACTAGGGGAGGGGTGGGCAATATTTTTTGGTGGGGGGGGGCCACTCCAAGATTTTGGTAAGTGGTCAAGGCCGCACTTTTCTGTGGAGGGGGGGTGTGGGGTCTAAGGTGGGGGTTGGGTGCAGAAGGGCACACGGCATAAGGAACTGGGGTGCAGGAGAGGGCGTGCAGTCTCAGAGGGTGTTTGGGTGGAGGAGGGGGTTGTGACCTGGGT
The DNA here is from genome assembly GCA_032595735.1 of Pelochelys cantorii. Lineage (NCBI taxonomy): Eukaryota > Metazoa > Chordata > Testudines > Trionychidae > Pelochelys > Pelochelys cantorii. The sequence goes on from CM064340.1 coordinate 38,139,606, forward strand.
AAGGGGATTGGGGTGTAGGGTCAGGGAGGGGGTATGGGTGCAGGAGAGGATTCTGGCCTGGGGGAGGGGTATAGGAGGGGTACAGGATCTGGGAGGGAGTTGTCCCCTGGGGCAGGGCGTGCAGATGGTGATGTGGGGGAGGGAGTTGGGTGCAAGAGGGCTGGGGTGCCAGAGGCAGGTGCTGGCTGGGAGGAGTTCACCTAAGTGTCTCCTGGCCGGCAGCCCCCAGCCCACTTGAAAATACAGGCTGCTCCCTCCACATGATTCTCGACTCCGGCTGCCCCAGTCTCTCAGGCCAATCTCTTAGCTCCAATTGGCTGGCTGTTTCCAGCCAATTGGAGCTGGGAGATTGGCTGAGGCCAGTTCTTACTGGCTGCTTGTTTCTGGCCAATAGGAGCTGAGGATTGGGCTGCAGGCAGGGAGATCGCACAAAGCTTCCCCTTCCCTGCAGAGCAGAGAGACCCAGGGACTGGTAAACGTGGCAGCTGCATGTGCCTGAGGGTCCTGGCAGGGTGGTCCACGGGCTGGATCCTGTGGCTTGGTGGGCCGGATCCAGCCCCCGGGCCGTATTTTGCCCAGTCCTGCACTAGGGCGACTCACAGAGGACTTCAGTCTCCCGGGCTATGGGTTTGCCCTTGTTTGAGTCCCTGAGACAGCAGTGGGCTGCTGGGACGGACCAGCTCCAAGTGTTCTGCTAGTAGTACACCCGGGATGCTCTGTGAGCCTCACATCATGCTCTGAGCCTCCACAGCGGACTCGCCGTGAAAGCTGGCGTGGATGTGTCAGACTCTGACTGAGAAGAACCTGCTTCGGGGTGATTGCTGGAGGAAAAGTTATTGGGAGCTCTGGTTCAGGCCTGTTGTAGCCAGCTGCATGACACTGATGCTCCCATATGTCTTTGGGATAGAAAGGAAGACAGGGAGTCTGCTAGTGTCCTCAATCTCCAGCTGTCCGGTGCTCATCTAGCCCTTTTTCGAACCCTGTTAAAGTCCTGGACTTCACAACATCCTCTGGCAAGGAGTTCCACAAGTTGACTGTGCGCTATGTGAAGAAAAAGCTTCCTTTTGTTTAAGCCTGTGACTCATTAATTTCACTTGGTGACCCCTAGTTCTTCTGTTATGGGAACAAGTTAATAACTTTTCCTTATTCACTTTCTTCACATCGGTCATTAGTTTATAGACCTCTATCATATCCCCCCTTAGTCTCCTCTTTTCTAAGCTGAAAAGTCACAGCTTTTTTAATCTCTGTTTTTATGGCACCCGTTCCAAACCCCTAATCATTTTTGTTGCCCTTTTACAACCTTTATCCTCAGGCCCGGGTATTGACAGGCTGTCCTCTGAATATTATTAATATCCTTGGGCTCTCACTGGTCCTGAGTCTTTCCTTGAGATACTGGAGTGTATCAAGGGAAAGAGCCATCCCTCCAACATCACAGAGGAGTAACTACCCTGATGCCCGAGAAAGGGGCCCTGTATGCTTTGCAGAACCGGAGACCTGCTTCCCCCCATTCTGATCACAAGATCCTACCTGGGCCCTTGGCCAATCAGATGAGATCTATCTGGAGTCCTTAATACATTCTGATCAGACATATTTTCCCATCACTACATTTGTGATAAGAACATTAGAACGGCCAGACTAGGTCAGACCAAAGGTCCAACTAGCTCAGTAGCCTGTCTTCCAACATTGGCCAATGCCAGGTGCTTCGAGGGACTGAACAGTACAAGGCAATTATCAGGTGATCCATACTGTTGCCTATTCCCAATTTCTGGCAAACAGAGACTAGGAACACCATTCCTGCCCATTCTGGCTAATGGTCAATGATGGGTCTGTCCTCCATGAATATATCTATATCTTTTTTGAACTCTGTTATAATTTTGTCCTTCACAATGTCCTCTGGCAAGGAGTTCCACAGTTTACTGTGCATTGTCTGTAAAAATTACTTCATTTTGTTTGCTTTGAACCTGCTGCCTATTAATTGTATTATGTGACCCCCTCATTCTTGCATTATGAAAAGAAAAAATACTACTTCATTTACTTTCTCCATACCTGTCATAGTTTTATATCCTTCAGTCAGACCTTAGTCATCTCTTTTCCAAGCTGAAAAGTTCCAGTCTTTGTAATCTCTTCTCCTATGGAAGCTTGATTTTAATCCAAGATGTTTTTATTGCCTGCAAACATTTCAGTCTGGATGTAGGCTAAGTTCCCTGTAAGCTGACTGTTTTCTGAGCTCCACTCAGGGGTTCAAAGCTCCCTCACCGGCAAGGAGCTCAGCTGACCCATGAGGGCCATGGAGTCTCACTAAGCAAGCAGCTAAATGGAGCTGCTGCCTGCTTGAAACTGAGCAGCTCCCAGAGCAGGTAAAAAGTGAGATAAGGAGAGAAAAAGTGGCTGGGGGGAGCAGGAGGAGAAGGAGGGAGGGAAGGAGAAATTGGCTGAGGGGGAGGCAGAGGGGAGAGGAGTTTGGAGAGTCCCGTCTGTGCAAGAAGAAAGGCAAAAACTCAGCACTCTCAAGCCTCCTGGGAAGGGGGAGGTAAGGGCTCACTGCTTGGGGTAGGTGGGGGAAAGCGGGCAGGTGGGTGCTGGCATCTGTGCAGTAAGGTGGAGGCAGGGGGGCAGTTTGTTTGGAGTGTCTGGCTCACTTGATGCAGTCCTCTCTGTTAGGCTGGGTAGGAGGGAGAGGGGTGTGGCGGCGCGTCAGGGTCCCCCGACTCCTGCATCCCCGTAGTGGCATGAACAGACTCCACCAGCCAGTAGAATAGCGGAGTTTATTGCTTCTCCAGGATACAGCACAACATAGATGTCATCTGATTACATGAACCGGGCCTAGGATGCCTCAGCCCCCCTTGAGATGGGGGAGACTGGGCCCCTAAATTCCAGCCCTTTTCCCTAGGCTGTCTCCTCCATGATCCCAGACAGAAACTAACTCCCTCACTTCCAGCCCTACCCCCAGCCAGGGCTCCACCCCCCTCCTTCCCATTGTTCCGCTCCATGGGAGATACTTGTCTGACGAGTTTCGAAGCCCCCTTGCATAATGACTCATCCCCTGCCCTGCTGGGCCGTGTTGCAGACAGCAGCCAGTGGAGATCACTCACAACCCACTGCCCAGCATAGCAACCAGCAAGGTACCCCCCACTACGTCACAAGGGGAAAGTAGGCTGCGGGGGTGGGGGTGCTCGGAGGATATTGTATGATTCCATTTCAAACCAAGTTTACAGAGGTGTTAATGGCTTAAGGTACAAAAGAAAACGATTCTTTTAACAGAATTTTTGGAGTGTTGCAGATATCTAAAACTCTGAACTTAATGATTTTTTAAAAAATCCTGTGTTACTAATTACTAGATGGCAAATTGCATTGCATTAAGGCCAGATTTTTGCTATGTGGTAGAGTTCTGGATCTTATGAGTCAGAAGTAGCAAGTACTAGGCATGATGCTAGTTTAATAGGATGAAACCTTATTTGCAAGCTCTTTGAAACATGCAGCTGTCTACCAACCCTGAAGCCATGTGTTCATTTGTTCTGAGGCTTCTGCTCTTTGGCGACGTCTACACTGGCATGATTTTGCGCAAGAACTCTTTTGCGGAAGAGTTCTTGTGCAAAAACTCTTCCAGAAGAGAGCGTCTACACTGGCATGTGCCTTTGCGCAAGAGATGTGCTTTTGCGCAAGAGCATCCATGCCAGTATAGACACTCTCTTGCGCAAGAAAGCTCTGATGGCCATTTTAACCATAGGGCTTTCTTGCACAAGAAATTCATGTTGCCTGTCTACACTGGCCTCTTGCGCAAGAACAGTTGCACAAGAGGGCTTATTCCTGAGCGGGAGCATCATAGTTCTTGCTCAAGAAGCACTGATTTCATACATTACAACGTCAGTGTTCTTGCGCAAGAACTCGCGGCCAGTGTAGACAGGCAGCAAGTTTTTGTGCAAAAGCGGCTGCTTTTGCGCAAGATTGTGCCAATGTAGACACAGCCAAATTTGAGTTTTGTTGGTTTCTAAGGTGCTGCAGGACCATTTGTTGTTGTTTTTTCAGTGACAGACTAATACAGCTATCCCTCTTGAGTCTTTGAGTTGGTGACACACACAAGGTGAAAGTTTCAAACCAGGAGAACTTTTCTCTATTTTTACAGCATGGATCCTAAACATTCCCCAGAGAAACTGCATGTGCCTTAGTGAATGCCTTTTAATCTCCTTTCCAGCATCAGTAAATATTGTATTAGTCTTGCCCTCCTTGCAAATACTATTTCTAGTTGACTCGTAGATTTGTTTAGCATCTTAAAGCTGTGCTATGCGTGGATAATATGCATGTTGGTATCTTTATTAGCTTGAGTTAGAAAGGATGATGATACATGAACTCCAAGGGTAGTGTTAATTTTCTTTTTTATTTGATTTCTTATTACATATGAAGCAAGCATTGCTCCTTGTGAACTATCCCTTGTTTTAATATATTTTCTTCCCCAAAGAAAATTCAACCTGCCCAAGGATAGAAAATGTTAGAGGGAACATTGGAGGTGGGGTTTCTTTCAGAGGACCAGGAGAAGCTACTGATAGATTTGACCACTGACCTCTGTGAAAAGCATTTCAGACTGGGCCAGCGTTTAGTTCATTTTTTCATCATGTTACCAAAATATTTAGGGTGTTTGAGAGGTGAACAGGCAGCCTGAGCTGCTGCTTCCCAGGATGCACACAGACAGTTGGGGGTGCTCACATCTCACGCTCTGAGACTCAACCTCGGAACAAGCTGTCTGGCCTGCCTCTCCCTGCCAGACGCTTTCCCTGCTGGCTTGTCAGTCGCTGCTGAAGATGTCTCCTTCTGCAGCACATCGGAGGTGATGTGTGGGCACTTTGCACCTGTTTGCAAATGTATGAATGAGCCTCCTCTGCCAGAGTCCTTTGGGCCCAGCGCCAGGCCGTCCTTCTGGCCCCTTGGCACAGGGTGCTCTCCCACAGCTGGCCGGACAATGGGATCAAAGCGCAACGGCGGGAGGGGGAGCTCGGAGCAATGTATCAGGAAGACCTAGGCAGGGCCAGGGAGAGGATGCTGAGCCAGCTGCCGAAATGGTGCTGGTTCCTTCCTGGGCTTTCTTTTCAGCCTGTGGGTTGGATTCAGAGGCACAGAAACTGCTGGGTTGGTTTTTTGCAGGGATTCCCATTGGTCCTCTCCTGCCCTGCCGCACTTGCCATGGCAGGAGGGAGGCTTGGGGTTCTGCAGCATGCTCAGGGGAAAGGCAGGATCTCACCCCTGCTCTGCCCAGCATCTGCTGCGGTCCAACCCCCCACTGGCCCGGCCGTGCCTCCTTTTCTCTCTCCTCCCTGGTGCGGGGGGATGGGCTTTGACCCTCCCTTGTTTTTGCTGATGGCAGAGTCTGGATCGGCCTCTGTTCCACCACGGCCTGGTTTCTGCTTTGCCCCAGGCTGGGTTTCCCAGGCAGTCCCACCTGATTGCTCTTAGGTGGCCGGGTTGGAAGCCCAGGGTGGCGCAGGCTGGTCAGATTAGGGTCAGGTCTGTGCACTGTTGGGATCAGGTCCCTCTGATTTTCAGGCGGCGCTTCTTCGTGGGTCGCTCCTCATCTCCAGCGGCTTCCACGGGGATTGTTTTTCCAGGCGGGTTGGTTGCCTCCCCGGGCGGTGGGTAACAAGGGGATGCAGAGCCTTCCCAAAACGTGGGAGGGTTGGGACTGGAGCATGGCTGCCCAGGTCTCTGGCCGCCAGGTGTGCTGGCCAGCCAGGAGGGCTGGGACCATGGTGCAGCTGCCCGACCCTCCAGCCACCTGGGAAGGCTTAGGCTGAAGCAAAGCTAGAAGGGGCAATGGCCGCACTGGGCCCCTGGGCAAGGTTGGGGGGGCCCAGCTCCCTGCTCTCAGAGATGGAAGGGGCGGGGCTGAGGGCAGCTGGCCCTCAGCGTCACCCGGACCACAGTGCCCCACCCTGAGCATGCCGCCCCCACCTCTCCAGGCAGCCCTCAGAGCTGCCCAGAGCGCTCCAGGTGGTGCTCCAATGACAATTTACAGGGTTTGGGGCTCTGGGCCCAGATCCCCAGGCCCCTTTGCATCACAGACCCCAGGCCCGTGGCCTCCTTTGCCCCCCATTGCCGGGCCTGGGTGCGGATGCCCAGGTCTCTGGCCACCAGACACTCTGGCAGGTACAGTGTGGGACAGTGGGGCAGGGGGGAGGCTGCCACAGCTGTGGGGGCGGGGCTGGGTTGCAGAAGGGGTGGGGTTTGGAGATAAAGGGGCGGAGTTGGGGCTTGCCTACCCCATCTGGGCATTCACCCACCGCCCATGTTGTCTCCTCTTTAAAGAATGAGACATGCATGCTGCCGGCCGGGCTGTTTCCGGGCTGGACGTCCCCGTTGTGGTAGTAAACAAACTGCTCGATAGCATGGAAGCACAACTTTATCCCACCTTCCCGGAGTTCCCTGACACCTCGCAGAGGATGCTCTGGGGTCTGGGCGGCCCCGTGATCCCTGCCTAAAGGAAGTTGTACACGTTTCCTCCCTCAAAGCATTCAGGGAATGTGCCACGGTGGGTCTTGCACTGCACTGTAGTCACTACGCCCATTCTGAGCTGTTTCCCCTCAGGCGTCTGCCCCCTGCCCCTGCAGGGACAGAGTTTCATTTTGTCCTTGACTGCCCTGCTTGAACCCTCTCTGATTTGTGGCCGCAGCTTTTCAGCATCTTAGAGTTGGTTTTCTCCAGGCCCCTGGGAGTAAAACCCGGCACCCACAAATGACCAGTCTGTAACCTGGCCCATTTTTTTTCTGGATCAGGCCACATCAGCCATTTTGAAATCCCTGCAGGCCTGGTGGGGAGGTATAATGCGCTGTGGCAAAGTTCCCTGTGCCAATTGGGGCCTGGCTGCAAACGGACGACGCCTTTTATCATCTGGGCCATCACCCGGCTCCGTTTCTGCTCAGCTGGTGCCTTCTGGAAGTTGTGGGTGCGTGTGGGGTTGGTGACGCTGCCGTGATCCGGAGGTGAGGTTTGCGGGGGAGGGGTTCTCTGTGGTTACCCTGGCGGGGAGGCAGCGGGAGACAGGGCGACGCTAGCTTATATTATGATACTGTTGTATTGGATGAATCTAACTGTGGAAGTGCTGCTCCTCCATCAAAGCAGGCACCACCCTGCCTCCCCCAGCTAAAAACAGCTGCACAAAAGGCTCCCTCAGTGGGCAGCAAGGAGAGGGGCTGAACAGCCAGGGCAAGCCCGTCCTCACCTACTGTCTTAGCAAAGGTGATAAGGTCAGATCAACTCCCACTGGTATCAGGGCAGCCCTACCCACGCCTGGCTGGCAGACTCCTCCTCCAGCAGAGGGATGTGCCGGACTAGTCGACAGGTTAGTAGACTAGTTGCTCTCCCCTACCGCCTCCCCCCCCCCCCGCTGCCTCTATCAGAAAGAGGCAGCAAGGTGGGGGGGGGAGGGAGGGGGTACTTCAAAGCAGCAGCACCCCTTGGAGCCTGGGGCCAGACCCCAGGCTCCAAGCGGCGCTGCTGCTTTGAAATGCCGTGCGGAGCCCAGCTCTTTTGCCTTTGAAGTGTAGCAATGCAGAGATGCCCAATCAACTAATCGAATCATCAGTCAGTCGGTATTTAACATCCTTACTCCAGCATGGCTCTAGCTAAGCCTCTGCTCTTCGGGAGCCTCCTAGTGATTGAAAAAACAAAAATTGGGTTTGTTTAGTCTGGAGGAGAGAAGGGGGAGGGGCAGAATCAGAGCTGAAGTACATAAAGCGTTGTCACAAGAAGGAAGGAGAAAACTCCTGTGGAACTCTTTGCCGGAGGATGTTGTGAAGACCAGAACTTGAACAAGGTTTGAAAAAGAGCTAGATACATTCCTGGAGGATAGGTCCATCAATAGCTATTAGCCAGGATGGGCAGGGATGGTGTCCCTAGCCTCGGTTTGTCAGAGGCTGGAAATGGGTGACAGGGGAGGGATCACTTGATTCCCTGTTCTGTTCATTCCCACTGGGGTACCTGGCATTGGCCATGGTCAGAAGATGGGATACTGGGCTAGATGGACTTTTGGTCTAACTCGCTATGGCCGTTTTTATGTTCTCCTTAACCTCTGAGGACAGGACAAGAAGCAATGGGGTTAAATTGCAGCAAGGGGGGCTTAGGTTGGACATTAGAGAAAACTTCTTAACTGTCTGGAATAAATTGCCTAGGGAGGCTGTGGAATTGCCATCGCTGGAGAAATTTAAGAACAGGTTAGAGAGACACCTGTCAGGGATGATCTAGGTCAGTGTTTCTCCCCCAGTGGTACCAGTACCCTTAGGGGTACTTGAGAGACGGCTGTGGGGGAACGTCAACACAACTGAAATTTGGAGAAAACTGAATTTTGGTTTTACGTTTTACAGCGCTTTATTGGTTTTGTACTTTTTACACCCAACCATTTCATCGCCCACCCAGCTATGATTAAGTTGTTTAAACAAATGTGTTGCAACAGTAGGAAAAAAATGTGTCTGAAAACTGTACATAGTGGGGGTACTTATAATTGTATATAAAGTTTGGGAACCACTGATCTAGATGGAGGGTGCTTAGTTCTAGATCACCTATCTAGAGGCTTAGGATCTCATGAGTCTCTGTTGGCTGGTGCTGTGTCCTAGCCTTTTTCTGAAAGGCACCAGATAAAGAGGGGGTGAGCGTCTTTGGAGGGGTTTTAACACAGGGCAGTTTACATACTCCGGGCCCACTACAGGGCCCGGGGACGGATGCCTGCTACTCACAGCTTGCTCCGTGTCTTCTAGGTTCCCAGCCTTGCCGGTCTTAGTGTGTGTGTGGGGGGAGGTGGTTTGTTAAGGGGGGGGTTGTTGGGGCCTCGAGGAAGCACAGCCGCTGTGTCACTGGGGTGGTTTTACCTGGCAGTATCGCTGCTTTTCAAGCCTTTGCCAGTCTGCGAGCAAACTCCGCGCCCTGGAGTGTGTGCGGAGGCGAGAGGCGTTAGCGGGCCGGCGGCTGCTCGGGAGCGGATCCTAGATGCGGTTAATAGAAGCGCAGAACTAAGCCACGTAGCCCGAGTGGGCAGCCTGCCGCGCCCCTGCTTTATGGCAGAGCTAAAAATAACCGCTCCGCTCGTTGGAGTCGCTCCGGCGAGGAGCGCGGCCGGGCGGCAGGTTCAGGGCCCCGGCGGAGCGGAACGTTTGCTGGGTACCGGAGGCAGGGCGGGCCGCGGAAGGCACCTAAAGGATCCCCCCTGGAACGCGCCTCCTGGCGTGCGGGGGTCGGATGAGACTCCGAAGTAAAACCAACAGCGCCCCGAGCCCCAGACACCCGCCCCGCTCCCCGGAACAAGCGCGGAGAGCGGCCGGGCCGGGGCGTAATGCTGCGCTCCGGGCTGCGCGCAGGGCGGACGCGCTCCACTTTGGAACGCGGCTTCCAGGCAACGCGCAAGGGACCCGGCCGGCAGTTCAGGCCGCTCCAACCCGGCTCCCTGGCGGTGTCCGGACCGGGCTGTGCCATAGCGCGGGCTGCCTGGCCGAGGCGCGTCCGGACCGGGCTGTGCCATAGCGCGGGCTGCCTGGCCGAGGCGCGTCCGGACCGGGCTGTGCCATAGCGCGGGCTGCCTGGCCGAGGCGCGTCCGGACCGGGCTGTGCCATAGCGCGGGCTGCCTGGCCGAGGCGCGTCCGGACCGGGCTGTGCCATAGCGCGGGCTGCCTGGCCGAGGCGTGTCCGGACCGGGCTGTGCCATAGCGCGGGCTGCCTGGCCGAGGCGCGCCCTGACCCGGGCAGGGGACACAACTGGGACGCGCTTACTGGGCTCCACAGAAGGAGAAACCTTGGGGGGAGGTGTGGGTTGCTCAGCGAGCCTCGGGCTTTGGAGTCAGCTGGAAAACTCGGCTCAGCTGAACGCATAGGTGTTGGAAGGGAGGGGGGGCAGCAGCCTCTGGTTTGGTTTCCATTAAGGGAAGGGTTTCCAGTTGGGTTCCGCAGCTCTCAGCGCCCCCCAGTATAAACCCGGCCGGGAACCTTTTCTGGGGCGGGGGCCACTGAGCCGCAGAAAAATCAGCCGGGCCTCACACAAATGAAAAAGGGGGAGGGGGGGACTGGAGCACTAGCGCAGGCTCCCCAAGGCTGGAGGGAGGCCCCTGAGCCTTCGGGCCAGAATCAGATACGCTGCGGGCCGCATCCGGCCCCCGGGCCTGACGTTCCCCACCCGTGGTCGTTGTCCCAGCGCCCCTGGATCCGTGTAAGCGCCTCTGGCCCTGACCCAGGCCCACTGCACTCAGGGGCAGGCTCCTCCCGCCGGGGCCTTGTAGGACACGTATGTTTCCTGGGGCCACCTCGCCCCCACCCCTCGCAGTAGGCCCGGCGGGTGGGTTGCTCTTTGGCAATTCCCCGCCAGTATCCCCCGGGGGAAGAACCGGCCGGTTCCCTGCCGCCATGGCAGAGGCAGGCACGGTGCGCTCGGCAGGGGCGCTCTGGCCCCCTTGAGCTGGCCCGGGGAAGCCCGAGTGGCCTTCGGGCGCAGGGGGGCAACGTGGGCCCGTTCCTGCGAGGTCTGCTCCGTGCCTAGGAGTTTTGCCCGGGGGTGTCACCCCGCCTGGGCAGCCAGGATCGTGCCCCCGCGCCAGGCCCGGCTCGGGCGGGGAATCAGGGCCCCTGCGGCCGCGGGCCCCCCGCTCAGCCAAACCTACAGCTCCCTCGCCCCCGCTGGGGGGCCGGCCCTACAGCTATGTATCGGGGCCGGGCAATGGGGCCTTCCCCAGCCCCACAGCTGGCACCCGCCCGCCCCGAGCTCTCCTGCCAGAAGGGACCCGGCTGGAGCTGCTGGCTGGCTGCAGTTGCCATCACACTAGGTCCCGCTCAGCTACTCGAGCTTTTCCTCGCCAGCTTTACTGCCCCTCCGCTTAGAGTCCTGGACCCACCCCCCGCAGACCAGGGCTGGCCCCGGCCGCAACCTGGAGGCCAGAAAAGCCCCGCGGACGAGCTCGCCCACAACCGCTGCCAGGACATGGGTGGCCGTCTGGGCTCCCCAGGCGAGTTGGCCCCTGGTTCCCTCCCTCCCTCCGTGTGTCCAAAGCAGGGTCCCCTGCCACAATGGCCCCCCCCCCCCCCCCAGCCATGGCAACTTCTGAGCCGTTCCACACACTGGCTGCGGAAACTTGGTAACAACCGGAGTTAAAGAGCTGGTCTGGCTTTCGTAAATAAACCGGCCCATTTCGTCTTGTGTATAGAAATGGAGCGGCCAGGTGAGACTAGATTTGATCGAATTACCGTAGCCACTGACAGAGGCAAAATACATAACGTGTTTGTTTGTATATATAGATGTGTGTGTGTGTGTGTGTGTGTGTGTATAAAATCATACACAATATATACACTCTATATACAATTATATGTGTATATATAAATAATGTGTGTATGTATAAATGAGTATGTATACATACATTTTATATATACACACACACACACACACACAAACATCATATAATTATATATGGCGTGTATATATGATATGTGTGCGATTTTATATATATCTATATAGATATAGATATACACACACACACACACACACACACACATACTGATAGTGTATGAACGGTTTAAAATTTTAAAAAACTAAGCAGGTATATGTATTTACGAACGAATACAATTTGATATGCATATAGGTGTGTGTGTGTGTAATTTTGTTTGCCCATTATAAGTACCTATAAGAAGAAGAAAAGCAACAAATCGACTATGGGAGAGCAGCTTTTAAGGAATCCATACGTCCAAGGTTATTAATTATAAAACATAATTAAAGTAAAAGTACAGAACGTCAACATATTAAATTTAAAAGCTAATATTAAAATGGAGTTAATATTTAATAAGGTAGTCAAGCGTTACAAAGCTGTGTGCTGATCGTCTATATTTAACTGTGTAAAACTAGGAGAGTTTTCCCAAAGAAAAATGTATTGTTTAGCTGATTATCAAAGACTCTGTGATAGATTATCCATTTCACAAAAATAATATAGATATCTTTTTAAATATAGTAATAAAAACATACTAGCGCCTTTTAAATACACTATTACTTACCAGCCCTTTTCATATTGTACTATCACAGACACTTTGGAATTGGTTTAAAAGCACATCATTCATTATTCAAAGCTCATCTTTGCATATTATTCCAGCTCAAGTCTGCCAGGCTCCCTGTGAAATCGTTCACAAAATTGATAACAGCAGACACACACGCAATAAAAAGATAGCCTTGGGCAGCCCGCGCTCCCATTATGCAGATCAAGCTGCAATTTTCTCTAACAAAGCCTGCCCTGATTCAGGACTGGGTGTCACTTTATTTATTTATTTCGCCCTCCCCTCGTTCGCGTGCGGGGCTGGCTTTGGAACACCCGCCCGGGCCATTCAGAGTCGGGCCTGAAAGGGGGCCTCCGAGCGGCGGTGCCGGGGGGCAGGCCAGGAGGGGTAAGTTTCCCTCCTCGGCCTCTCCCAGGCTGGGAGGCTCCTTCCTGAAAGCGGGCACGCCAGCTTGCTGGTAGCCTGCAAATCCAATTAGCTCCACTCTATAGAAACTCAGACTAATGATCAGGCCGCTCAGACACGCGAGCGCAAGTGGGAAGAAAATCCAATTAGGCGCCTCCCAGGCCGGGGCAAGTCGGGGGGCCGGAGGAGGAGATGCCCCTGGGGCCTCCGTTTCCCGGGGCAGCCCAGCTCCTGCGCCCCTTGGCTAAGGGCCGGGACCCGGCTGCTCACTCGCAGCCGCCTGTCTGGAGTCTGGTTTTATTGCGAACTGGCTCCGCTGCGGGGCTACTTTGCCAGCCGGATTCCTGCGCTCCGGGCGCACGGCGGGGCCAGGTAGCTGAGCCTGGCTGGGGAACAGAACCTGTCCCAGCCCCATTTGTGCCGTCGGAAAGGCCTGCGAGCAGCCAGGCTCCTGGGGGATGAGCTGAACGCAAGGCGGTGGGGCTATTTTCCCCCTAATCGGATTAGCAGTGAAAGAAATACCCGGCAGATTCCGGCGCGGCTGCCTCTTCCCGAGGCCAGCCGGAGAGCTGCGTCTCCTTAATTGATCGGTCCTCTCCATGGCAAACAACTGCCTGGTCATCGCCCCCCAGCTAAATCTCCCCTTGCCCTCCCTCCTCCAGCCTTCTCAGAGTCACGGCTAATGGGCCATTAAAATATTAAATCCTCCAGCTCCGAAGCTCATTCGGAAATGCGGCCGGGGGCTGCCGGCCAGCTTCGACATTCACCTGGGCGCGGGATTTTACCTGGCGCCTCTTTAAAGCTGGAGCCATAGCGGGGCAGCTAGAGACAGAAACAGCCGTGTCTGGGAGCGAAAGAAAATCACTCAGCCTCCGCCGCGCCTCCCAGTAAAACCCTCTATGGGGAGGGTTCCTCCCACCCCACCTTTCCTGGGTGCTCGCCCTGAGCAGCTCTCATTCACAGGTGGTGCGCAGGGCGCTTCCTCCTTCCACTGATTCCGCCGGGACCTTTAGAAGCAGGGAGCGAGTTTAGACCAGCCGCCACACCTGGTCCCTGGACCTGTCCTAAAGGCGATTCCAGCCAAGAGAGAGTTTCTACTGGCCAGTCGCTCTTCTCCACACCCCCTCCTGAACTGTCCCTGTCAACCCACCAGAAATTAACAAGCCACCGTACTATTCAGGGCTGCTGCTTTTAAAGTTTCCCGTTCCTAGACATTAGCATCAAGGGGGTTGCGTGCGAGTCTCCTGGGTAGCCTCTGTGTGGTATTTTCGGGGCGATCAATGGACTGCCAGGAAGAAAAAGAAGACGAAAAAAAGGGTTATTTGTGTGCGCGCTTCTCCCAGTGCATCTCACCTTCCTCCAGACCTTCCACGGCAGAGGCTTACAAACGGGCTTGGATCTGAATGCTGTCAGGATGGGGGAATCCTTGTTTAGGGGAAGGGGCCGAGACACACTTTTTAATGCCCCGCGTTTAGAAGCAAGAACATGAAATTTAACTGACCGCGTTAGCAATAAAACAGGCGGCCTCAGATGGCTGGTATTGCGCTGTTCTCTGTGCGGTCCATAAGTCCACGCGTCGAGATTCCTTTTGCTTCGGTACCTGTCTGAAGTTGGGTCTTTAAATAATCGTTGAAGTAACACTGGGAGGGAAAATGCATGAGGCCATTTTTTTCCTATTTTTTAATAAACGGGAAAAAAACCATCTCAAAAACAAAACATTCCGAGATTGGAAGAAATGAATACAAAATACCCCTACAATAAAAGGGGGGCGGGTTGATCTATTTTGTTTTATTTTAAGCTCTACAAATTCGGATCATGGTCAGTGGAGAAATCCTCTAACCTTTTCGCGGAGAAAAACCGGTCCTTTAGGGTAGGAAACAAATATTGGGGAAACGAGGCTTTTTTATTTCGTTGGTTGGTTGTGTTTGTTTAAAAAAGAAAACAGCCCAGATTTTAATTTATTTTCCTCCCTCCCTCCTTATTCTTTAGCATTTCCGTGCAATAAGTCCAATAACTCCACAGGTCTGTTTGCATTTACTGCTACCATTTAAATTATTCAGTGTGTTGCGGTAATTGAATCCTAAGCTTTAAAAACTAATAAACTCTCTCCTTGTCGCTGCTTTCTGAAATCACAAAATCAGCCCTAACAGGTGCTGATCAAATACTATTACATTCTATTAAAAGGAAAATTCTATTCCCTGTTTTCATTTCCCTTTATAAAAGGGAAACTAAGTAAATGCATTTGAACGTTATTTAATTTTTAACGCCTTTAGTCCAATTTGGACGTTAGGGAGCGTCTGCAAACTCACTTAACGGTGGTGTACGGCAGGAAGTTTGTTGACGTAAATTAATCCAAAAACGGAATCTCTTCGCATTTTACATTGGCCCCTCTTTAATTTTCTCGTCAAGAGAGGCCGCCCCGCGCGAATACTGGGCCGGCCGTTCAAACAGAGACAGAAATATTCTATCGGACTAAAATAATTGTTTGGAATTTGTAAAAACGCAAACATAGGGGAAAAGCCAGAGGCCCTGTAGTAATTAACTAGGTACAAGGTAAACACACACACACACACACACACACACACACACTACAGTTAATAGGAAACATTTCTCTCTCTCTATTTAGCCCCTGAATAGGATCCTGCCAGGCAAATTTAAACTAAATTCTCAGCTTGCAAAAAGACCTTTCAAACCAAGATGTCTAGGGGTTGTTTCTCTTCTGACCCGCGCGCATCCGTGGGCTTTGCAATCCACACGAAAGCAAGTCCTACTCTGAGATCTCTCTATCTTTCCGGGTGGGAAGTGTAGTTCCCCAAACGCAGCGTTTCTATGGGCATATATTTAATGACCCCCCATAAGTAATCGCATGGAAAAAATATAGGCGTGCATGTCTCTCGCCTTCAGATAAATCACAACGGGGTAAGATTTCAGGAGCGTTCCCTAAATCGGTGCTTAATATATTGAGCATTAAAAAGTCCCCCAACAGAAAGCATGTGGGAGAAAAGGCAATCCAACCCTAGGCTTCAAAGCCTAAAAACCCCCACTCTCCCCGCCTTCATACATATATTTAAAAATCGCTCTAACCGACTAATTTTGTGTCCACTGTCCTAGAACCATAACTTGAGCCGATGAACAGGTAAACACCCAGCGGTACTCCTCTGCGCCTCTCAGGAAGGTGTTTACACGCTGCACACCATTTATAAACAGAAACAATAGGAAAGAGTTACATTACGTTCTAAATTAATCCACCGAGGGGGAGAGGCTGTTTTGTCATTCCCAGCCCGGAGCTCGGTACGACTAGCATGTTAGGTAATAAACAAAAGGGGGAGGGGACTGCCTCGTAATTGCAAAGCTTTGTTAAATTTCAAATCGCTAATTTCTAAGGACAAACAATCACAGATGCGATTGTAATATCCGACACACATTATCTTAGCTAATAAATTTGACCTATTGTTCGTTTGTTAAAATGATGTCACCTTGGAACAGTCCCTAAGCTCCTATTTCAATGAATTAGGCCTTTATTGAAATCCGGGAGCCAATGGGAGGAGAGAGGCTTGTTTATCGCGGCCAATGGCAGCGGCAGGACAGAAATGAGACGCCGAAACTCCAGGTTTGGTTCAAAAAAAGATGACACAGAGCCTGTCGGGCTGGACCACTCTTGGCAAAGTTTCAGTCTGACAGACAGCCGGACCTACATGGATCTACTGTAACGAAAAGCGAGCGTTTTTATAGGGGAATTCATACAGGTGGGAGCCAATATTTCTATTCACCCAGGATGGATCAGCCAACGAACACACAGACCCCGCATCAACACGAGCCCATCAGCTTTGGAATTGATCAGATTTTAAACAGTTCTGATCAGGAAAACGCGTCCCAGCCCGCCCCCAGAGGATCAGACGGCGCAAATTACCTGGGAAGCCCCGTGAGCCGAACGAGTGCCCCGTACCCTTCCCTCCCGGCCTCCTTCCCTGGCATCGGGGCGCCTTTTGAAGACTCTGGATCTTACAGTGTGAATCTGAGCTTGGCTCCAGCTGGAGTGATCCGGGTGCCAGCGCACAGACCCATCCCTGGGGCTGTCCCACCTCCCATTTCTAGTGCCATCCCCGCGATGCCAGCTGTCCCCAGCCTTGGCAGCCTCAACTTCCCGTGGATGGAGAGCAGCAGGCGGTTCGTCAAGGACAGATTCACAGGTAAAGGCTGGTTTTTAACACAAGCCCGGGAGCCGCTGTGGCGTGACTGGGAAGTATTCCGCTCCGCTTCCAAACGGCACCAGCCCAGCGTGCAAACGAGTCTGGCTTGTCCCCTTCCGAGCCCCCACGGCGGCGAGGGCACCTGGCGCAGCTTTTAAAAATAGCGGCTTCGCTTCTTTGGGGGGAGGGGGAGGGCACATTTCTGCGCACCGGCTAACGTAGAGAAACAAGATTTTGTTGCCGTTTTGGGGCACGCGGTACCCATCGCACCCCTCTGTCCTCCCTGCCCCTCAACCCGGGCTGGAGTGGGCGGCCGCCCGCGGCAGCTAGGACAGACGGAAAACACTGGCGTTATTCCGGTGTCACTGCGGGCCAAGCAGGGCTCGCCGCCGGCTCCGGATCGCCCTGACACTGCCATTCAGAAAACCCAACTGCCCAGCTCCCCTGCTCTGAAGGCCGAGCTAAACGGGGGTGGGAGCGCCCTGGAGTCACTCCGCTAATCCCCAGCCCTAATCCGATTAGCGAGCGCGTCCTGGCGAACCTAATCCCGGAATGAGAACTGGAGGTGTTTAGGAGTTAAGTGGGTGGAAATAAAGAGGATTCGCTTTGAGGAAGCGAAGTGGGGGCAGCGACGGGCTACAATCCGCAGGGCCCTCAGCCCCTGGCCGGTCTTGCAGGCTTGTGTCCGCTGGGGAGAGGGGAAGGGAGGGGAGGGGAGAAAATGGGGGGGGGGTGATCCCCACAGCAGAGCATTGGCAAGATGCAACCTCCCCTAGAGCCAGACCCGGTTCCTCCTGCGCCGCTCTGCCTGCCCAGGGCCGCAGATCCCAGCCAGGCCCCGCGCCCCGCGGCCCTGGCAGGTCCCGCCGTTCGGGGAGCAGCCGGGAGGGTGGGGTGGGGTGGGGTTGAGGGTGCCGGGCGCTCACCTGCGGCTCTGTTTGTCCCCGGGCAGCGGCGGCCGCGCTCACCCCCTTCACCGTCACCCGGCGGATCGGGCACCCCTACCAGAACCGCACCCCGCCCAAGCGCAAGAAGCCGCGCACCTCCTTCTCCCGGGTGCAGATCTGCGAGCTGGAGAAGCGCTTCCACCGGCAGAAGTACCTGGCCTCGGCCGAGCGGGCGGCGCTCGCCAAGTCCCTCAAGATGACGGACGCGCAGGTCAAGACCTGGTTCCAGAACCGGCGGACCAAGTGGCGGTGAGTCCGGGCCTAGCTGGGCAGGCCCCGCCGGGACCCTCCGCTGGGCTTCGGCCTTGCCTCCCCGTGCAACGCCGGCCCCTCTTCCCACTGCCCCGGCTTGCCTGCCCTCTGCCCCTCCCCACCTGCCTGCTCCGTTACCCCTTCGCCTGCCCCGGCCTCCCGTGACCCCCACCTATCCCCGGCCCGCTCCCCTCTCCCCAGACCCAGGCGGCCTCTTCCTCCGCCCCCCTCCGTCCCTTTCCTGCCCTGCAAGGGTTCTGTCTCCTGGCCCGAGCTCCAGGCTCCCCACCCCGCTCCGGTTCTGCTCGGTGTCCCTGAGCCCGTTTGCTCTTTGCGGAGCCAGAGCCCCGCATTTCCCGGGCGGCTCTGTGCTGGGGGTCGGGCAGGCCCTTACAAGCTGATGGGGGGAGGAGGGGACGGTGAGAGACGCAGCCCCGGCGAAGTGTGTCTGCCGAGCGTGGCTCCCTCGTCCGTCGTCCCCCCGCCCCCGCCGGCTGGCAAAGGCGAACCTCGCAGGGCGCACAGCCGAGCCGGGGAAGGGGGCCCGTCGTTTCTGCACCTGCTCAGAGGGCGAGCCTGGCGCAGGGGAAAGACGCCCTTTTGCAGCCCCAGTGTTGCCCAGGAACAAACTGAAACCGCAGCGAGCCGCTGGTGTGAATGTGGGGCTTGTCGGGGCGCATTGAGAGTCAGCTGGCTTTGGGAGAACGCGGCATTTCGCGCTAGCACGGCCTGCGTCTGGGGCAGTCCGTGCCCAAACGAATTCCAGCGCCCCGTCCTTCGCTCAGATCGGGGCCCTGCGCGGCTGGCAACTCCCCGCAAGCGGCCCCCGACCCCCCTTGTCCATGTCTGTCTCCCAAACACTGGCCGATGTCATTCGTAGCCGCAACAGGGTCTCTTTTAAAATGCCACTTGCTTTGTCCTGGGTACGGGAGAACCAAGGGAAAAGGAGCGAACATCGACTTTGGCTTCCTCTTTTCCCTCTCCTCAGGCTGAAATACAGGGGGACGCATTTCGTGGAGAATTGAAACCAGCCACGTTTCCCTGGAAATCTCCACCGCGGGAAAGCGGGAGTTTTCGGTCATTTCCTAAGAAATGAGGGGTGCGTTTGATCCCCCTTTTGCGGCCACGAAAATAATAATAAAAAAAAATCGCGACATTCAAGGCCATAGAGGGTTGTGCGATGAGCCGACCCCCGCGCGTTTGCTAATTGGCCTGCCTCGTTTATTTTCAACGCGTAGGACATTCGATGTAATTATCCGTCGTGTAAAATCACGTTCGGAAATAGCCGGGTCTGAAATTCGATTCCCCCAACGACCCTCGCCCGCAGTTCTAGTCGGGAGCGGCGGGGTTGGGGTCTGGGGGCAAGGGCCGGGTCGCGATGGGGATATGGCGAGTGGTTTCAAAGGGGAGTAAATTCCCGAAGTAAAGCGTTTGACAACGGCTCCGCCGCGCCGCAGGCACTAAGGTTGGCAGCCCGCGGCGGCACCACTGGAACACCGCTCACCGCAGTATTGCTTCCTTAGGAGCGGCGGGCCCGGGTTTTAAAGCCGCCGCCATCGGATTTAAAGACATGTCGGGCCTTGCCGCACTTATTGCAATTGCCCAAGAGTGCCGCTCAAGCCACCAACCCCGCGAGACGGTCCGACACAGAACATCAGTGGCCCGGAATCCCCGTAACGAGCCAATTCCCTTTCGCGGGCCTCTCCGCACCCGGCCCGCAGCCCGACAGACTGGGCCGTGCGGCTGCACTGCGGGGGGCGGTGTGGAGGGCACCAGAGCTGGTTAACCGAGGGGTTTGCTGGACCCTTTGTCCCGTTTCTGCGAGCCCAGATACCGCGCTAGGTCTTTTGTCCTGGCTCCGGCCAGGCACCTCCGAGGTGCCCTTGGGCTGCAGGGCAGATCTCGCAACAACTTGCTGGAGACACAGGCGTTGAGCCACAAGGATGCGTCTCTGTGGCTGCAGACGGTGTGTGTGTGTGTGTGTATTACACACTGAGACAACGCTGCGCTGTCTCATCACACACCTCACAGCGCACGTCTCCGGCTCGGAGCTGCTTTCCGGGCAGGGCTTGCGTTGCGCGGCCGTTGTGTTTGGGCACGAAAGGGGCCTAGAAGGCCCAGGCTGCTGGGGCCCCGGGAAAGGCCTTGAGTCAGACCCTGCGGTCGCTCCTGCTCCCCGCACACTTCGCCTGCACGGGGGAGGCCTCCCATGGCCTGGGGGCTGGGGGCTGGCCCATTTCGGGGGGAGAGCTCAGCCCCCCAGGCGGAAGTGCCGCAGGGAGCACGGCGCTGCGTAGGTACCCGGAGCTGTGTGGGAGCAGCGGGAACGGTTTGATCCCGGCTTGGCGCTTAGGGTAGGACCCTTCCTGCCCCTGATCACGATCTTGGGGGGGTGTAAATGCCCAACCCCCCTTCCCAGAGCCGGCCTCTCCCCTGCCTTCCGGGGGCGCAGGGTGGATGCGGGACAAGCGGGGGGCGGCGGGCGCGGGCTCCCCCACTGATCTGTGTCGTGTGTTTAGGAGGCAGACGGCGGAGGAGAGGGAAGCGGAGCGGCAACAGGCCAGCAGGCTCATGCTCCAGCTGCAGCACGACGCTTTCCAGAAGTCCTTGAACGACTCGATCCAGCCCGACCCGCTGTGTCTACACAACTCCTCGCTCTTCGCGCTGCAGAACCTCCAGCCCTGGGAAGAGGAGAACGCCAAGATCCCGCCCGTCACTTCGCTCGTGTAAAGACTCTCGGGGGCGGGGGTGGCCGGACCCACAGCGCCTTCCCCACCTCGCCCTGCATGGCCGGAGCCGGGCACGAAGCAGAGCTGGGCGGACAGTTGCCTCCGGCGGTCCCTACAAAGCGTGGGCCGAGGCCAGCTTCGGATTCCCCCGCCGAACTGTTCCCGGGCCGCAGCCGCCCGCCTGCGGCAAACCCGAGCGCGCTGCGGGATGTCAGTGTGAACGCGCTTCTCCTGTAAGCCGGGAGTCCTGGACTGGTGAGAGGGAAACTTGGACCACGGGCTCCGGGAGAGATCGCGGGTGCCCCCGAATCTACAGCCCCAGGGAACTTGCGGAACTCCGCGAGGGAGAGTGTTTGCAGCTGGAACCAGCGGCTGGGCTTTGCAAAGCGGTTTGCGGGGGGCGGGGGGCGCTCCTGGAGGTGAAGGAAGACGGGATCTCATCTCTGCTGGCCAGTCTGGGCGACATGGGCTGGGGGAAATAAGCAGGAAGCGCGAGAAATTGCCAGAGGCATAAGGAAAGTCACTCCGGTTCTCCCCCGGGGTGTGTGTAAACGGCAGGTTATTCCGTGGCCGAGGAGAAAACAATCAGCCGAGTATTATCACACTGGAGAACTGGCCGCTTTAGCAGCTCCGTTTGTAAATTCATATCGCTCTCCCGTTAGGAAAAGGGGCCTGTCCCCTCGCTTTGGTAAGAAGTGTGAAACACTTTCATGTATGTATGCGCTGCGATCCTCGGCACGCTTAGTACCACTGCTCCGCTAACCGGATCATGTATTGCAAACTCGGAAGCGAAGGATTTCGGGTGGCCCTGGAACAAAAGGCTCCTCCCCGCTGCGCGTAGGATAGTCCGAAATCTAGACCGCTTAGCAGAGGAAAGGGAACGGAACTGGGGAGTCATTAGCTTTAGGAGACACCCCGTGAAAGTGGGACGCAGGGGCCGCCCGCTGTCCCAGGCGAGGTCAATGCCAGCTGTAATTGACTCGCCCCAGTAAGAAGGGCTCCGCTCGGGCAGGGCGATCTTCACTTCGCCCTGACCTCCTCCCGGCTTCGCCCCCGCAAAGCAGCACTTGGCCGTTCGAGAAAGCGCCTTATGTTTCATAATGCAGAAGGTTTGGGGTTGGCACCGACCATGTATCATACTTTGTACTTGCTGAGATCTGTAAATAAACGATTTCTTTAAAAAGGCCGCCTGCTGCGTGTGCGCTCCCCGCCCGGGACGGGGAAGGCAGGCCGGGGAGGGGCTGTCTGAATCCGGCTGCTCAGAGCGGGGGAGGAAGGCAAAACCGTGCGGCGGGCGGGCCCCAGAAGGCTGGAGCCTGAGCTGATCTCTGGGCAGGATCTCCGGCAAGCAAGCCGCCGTAAATGATGTAATAAGACGCACTGCGGAGTGGCGCTACAAGAATGGCAGATAAGGAAGGGCATGATTCGAATTCGATACGGATTCGGCTCACCCAGAGGGCAGCTGGCAGTCTGAGTAGGGGCGGCCCAGGGTAGACTGGTGACCCTCCACCAAGCCGATTTATCCGTAGAATGAGTAAAAAATGATATTTCAGTAGCGAGTCTTTGACTAGCAGGGGCCTGGCGCTATGAGAGCACAGAATAGAAGTGAGGCAGATTGTATGCTTAGAGGAGCTAGGAATCCAGTGGTCAGTGTTGCTGAAGGATCTGGCCCATAAGGTGTGGATGTTGCAAGCCGGGTTTGGCACAAGTAGATGTTTGGATTTGGTTTTACTCCCGGATGAGTAGCAGGGCGTTAGAAATCCTGCAGATATTCCAGAACCAGGTAGTGCAGGCCTACGGATCAGCTGGTGAAAATAAAACGCTCTTGAGTCCGTCTATAGCTTAAGAACTCATTTAGCATCTGCCTGCTTGCTAGGCCCGGGGGCTGTGTGGGGGCCTGCGTTACTGTTTTAATGCTGAAACATTATAAAGACAAAGGAGTCTGTCCGCAAGTGGGAAGTGACTTTCTGGCAGAGAGAGGGGCTGGTGTTATTACTCCCTGTGTGGCAGCCTTTTGGGCCAAAGAGGTCTTCTGCAATGTGAATGGTAGTGTCTCATGCAGGGTTGTATTGAGCTGGAGCGGTTCAGGCTGAAAAGGCAGCTTCCACCTTAAGGCTGTGCCAGGCTATTTCTCACCTGTCTCATGGGGCAGCCCTTTTTGCACATCCCTTCGAGGGAGCGAACAGAGACCAGCCTGCACGCTGCTACAGGCAGTGGATGGCTCGGCTCAGCCCCTTGCAGGCTGCTGTTTGGAGTGTGAGACCGGGGGAGTACTGGACGTGGGGAAGAAGTCTGGCCTCAAAGAATCCGTGTTCTTTGCGAGATCAACACCCGTCGCCTGGCCTGGGACTTTCGCTTGAGTAAGATCTTCAGGATAGGCTCTAACCGGCTGTATACAGGGGGATGTCATTTCATGGAGAGGAGTTAGGCGGAGCCTGAGTTCTTTTGAATCCCCTTCTCTCCCTCACCCAAGTGACACACAGCCTGTCCCTGGGGAAGGGCAGAGGTGCCAAAGGATTCAGTGGGGCTGAATTCTGAAGTCCATGAAATCAGACTGACGGTCACAGCCACTTCCTTTCTCCTCTGACTGTGGGTGACCGTCCTTCACTAGCTCCTCAGAAAAAGTCCCTCTTCCGCCAGTCAGCCGTGAGCGACTGTAAACAGTCTCTGCCACCCCTTAGGAGCAGTGCCCAAGCAGGGGCTGTTGACCGATTAAAACAGCACCACATGCAGGAACCATGGGCCATGTCCTCATGCGGGGGAAATCCATCCCTAACAGCCATGTCAGACGGCGGGGCTCTTTCTGCTTCCATACGTGCCGTGGAGTTCGCATTTATTAGCTTCCACCAGGGGGTTTTATATGTACCATAGCAAGCCCTTGCCTAGATTTAGTTCTAAGAGGTAATTGATCATAATTATGCCGAGGGAATGAATTTGCTGAGGGTCTCCATAATCCATAGCACGGATCTGGGACTTGCTCTGAAAAGCAAGACAGTTAGATCTCAGCAAAAACCTCAGAGGTAACGAAAATGATCTGTCAGGTAAACTAATGGGCACCATTAAAAAAAAAGTCAACATTTGCCACTCTACAACAACTGCAGCACTACAGTAGCTCCTGTTCTAAGGACAGGCGGCTACCATGGTTACTGCTGTGACCGGGGACAACAAGTACAGGTTTTTTTAATGGCACACATGGGTGTGTGTGTTATATACATATTCCATGGTGGGGGAGAGGGGAAGTCACCCACATATAAAATCACATTGTTAAGGTTGTAAAATCAAGCACTTCAAATGTGAAAGAATGCCATCATTAAAGTTGCCTGTGCAACCTTTAGCCTATTCCCTGCCAGCAGAAGGGCACATCCCCCACGCAACATCCCTCTTCCCCATTTGTGATCAACTACATTTATTTTGCATCTCTAATTGCCTGCATTCTGCCGTCTTATCTGTCCCAGGCAGGAGCACATCTAACGTCTGGAGTCTCTGACCCTCTTTCAAACATACCCTAGAAAAAAACAAAAACAAATGGATTCTTCCACAATTATTTCCATCTCCCCAAATTCCTCTATGTATCAGGTAAAAGCAAGGATTGACAATATCTGCTGGGCCAATGGTCAAGGCAGGCAACATTCAGTGCTGGACCCAGGACAGTTTAGAGGTAGAATATCTTGAGAACAACCAGGGCTAGAAATGCCTGTTACTGCACCCGGGGAAGTGGGGGGATTCCATGGTCTCTAGTGAGGTGTACTGCTAGCCCTCGACTGTGAGATACCGGGTTGTAATGACAATGATCAAGTCACAGAAAAGTTGTCTTGGAGCATTTGTAAAGGTGTAAAAAAAAGTTTGAATGTTTTTGGCCTCTGTGCAGAGGGTCCTCCAAATCATTTGGCTTTACAGGCGATGGGGCTGGGGTGTAAGAAAAATAATCTACCAAAACTATCCAAGTCAGACACATTTCTAAAATAAGGTTGCTCTGAAAAGTGACATAAAGCGAAATACACGGTGTGTGTGTGGAAGAGTTAAAGAGTTTGCTGACATTAGTTTGGGCTGAGCTGCATAATCTACCATATAGGAGTAAGAGCGTTAGCCCAAACTCCTGCCCAGGAGAAGTGTTTTCTACTTTCATGTAGCCACTTTCTCTGTGTGCTTCAGGGTGAATTTATACAAAGAGGCACACACGATAGATGGGTGTGTGTTTACACAGGCAGGTATCCAAAAGGCATGTGCACATGTGGGTGCTTGTGTTTACACCTGCACAGTGTTTGTAGGTGTCTCTGCATCCTTTGCCTCACAGAACTGGTGTAGAGGCCCAAAGAACCAACTGCAGCTACTGTATTGGAGCAAGTTCTGCCAAATAGTTCCAAGGTCACCCCACATTCTAGGGCTAAGAACTGCTGCCCCTCCACACTTCCATGTATTGCCAGCGGCGTGGCGTGGCTACTGGTCTCCAAACCCAGACTTCCTTCGAACAGTGTGTTCAACTCCCACTGCAAGGCCTCTGTGAGAGTGGGTGTGGGAGGGGGCGGGAATGTTGTAAAACCTGCATTTTACAAACCTCTAATAAATTAAACAAGTTTCCCCAGACACAAACAGATCACAGATTTAAGTCTGAATAGCTTGTGACGTATCATGGCTAGAAACAAATGTTTTATTCTACATTAGAGGGATTCCTGGTTTTTTTTTTAAATGGGGCAAGGGCTAATTTTTAGCCATGAGGTGTCTCAAGGGATGTGAGTTTAAATCTCTCACTGGCCCTGGACTGAATATTACACGTCCTGGTCCTTGATTCAATATCGCTTGGAGAAAAAGCAAAAAGGGGTGAGAGTGGGTTGCAGGAGAAGAAGAAAATTTTTTTAAAAATTCTTTTATTTTCTTTTCTTTCGAATTGGGGGTGCTGTTTGATGCGTATCCAGGGTGAGTCTGCAAGAAACAGACCTGGGGCAATGACTGAGTAGGTGGAGTAAAGATAAGGTGGAGAGACAGTCCAAGGTGCAAGATAAATGCAGTTGACCATTTGGTTCTGCAATATACATCACATGGTTATCATCCCCATACGTGTCATAGGTGTGTCTAGCTATCTATAATATGTATGACAACCCCATATGTGTGTTGATTTAAATATACAAAAATCAGAAAATGAAAAGTTTAAGGCTGCTACATAACAATTTCCCCCCATTCCACACCTTAGTTAACGTATATTTCACCTTTTACAAATTAATTGTTGAGCTACACTGTTAAAAATTGCAATTACAGCGTGTCTGCAATGTGACCAGCTTAGCCGAGTCTTAAACTTCTAACTGTCACGGTACGTTAATGCGCGTTCTGTTTTGACAGCAGCCTGAGATCATTGGGGCTACGTCTAGACTGCATCCCTCTGTCAACAGAGGGATGCAAATCAAGCACGTCGAAATTGCTAATGAAGCTGGGATTTAAACATTGCCGCCGCTTTTTTCCGACATGGAGCTTTTTCGAAAAAAACCCGGCAGTCTAGATGCAGATCTGTCGAAAATGAACCCCTTTTCAACAGATCCTGTAGTCCTCAAAAAATGAGGTTTACAGGATCTGTCGAAAAAGGGTTTATTTTTGACAGATACGCTTCTAGACTGCCGGGTTTTTTTTTCCGAAAAAGCTCCGTGTTGAAAAAAGTGGTGGCCATGTTTATGCTAATGAAGCGCAGGATATTTAAATCCCTGCTTCATTAGCAATTTTGATGTGCCTAATCTACATCTCTCTGTTGACAGAGAGGTGTAGTCTAGACACACGCTGGGTGTGAACTTGCAGCGCAAGTGTAAAAATGCTCACATCGCACCCAGGCTGAGCTGGAGTGCATGACAATACCTTGCTGTTATGTGGTGCTGTGCAGCAGCTCACAAAGCACTTTCCACCGACAGCTGGTGTCATTACATCCCTTCCACAGATGGGCAAACTGAGGCACCGAGAGCTGAAGTCTTACTTGCCCCAGGTCGTGCAGCAGCAGCGCTGAGCATAGAACTCAGATTTCCTGACTCCAGCTTCAGAGCTCTACCCACTAGGACATGCCACCTCCTTATGCACCGTGTTTATTTTAAAAACAATATAATTGGCCATGAATAAGGGCTGCATGGAAACCAAGACTAGCTCCTCCCTCTGCCTTCTACTGGGGCTAATGGGAGGGTTGGCTGAGCGAAGACGGCCAGGTGAGGCCCTCTTGGAGAGTTTGCTGGGCCAGTTTTCCAAAGGGTTTCGAATCCCATCGCTCCTGTTTAGGCAGCTAAATCAGCAGCCAGATGTTCAGAAGAGCTCCGGGGTGCTGGAGGCTTTGGAAGTCACTTCTGCCATGCTCCCCATTTGTGTCCGGGAAGGTTTTCTCGTGGTTCCTGGCCAGCTCCCTGCCCTGATGGAGAGCCTGGGTGCTCTGCAGGCCAGTCTCAGAAGAACAAGCCTGGGGGTTGGAAAGAGTTTGTCCCATCTGCTCTAACAGGTAAGCCCCTTCCAGCACGAAAGACCCACCTAATCCTCAGCAGTGCTGCGTCCCGGCATAACGGGCTGGGCAGCCTGAGCTGCCCGACGTAGGCATCTTTGCCTTCACAGCGATGGTACGTCAAGTTGTAACTCAAGCAAGACCCCTAACTTGGGTCCTGGCCGCTCACACAAGCCCTTGGGTGGGGCATCCTGGTGCTTGTCACTCAAAACTGACTGGTTCTTCAGGTATTAGTCACTAGCACAATCACTGTGCAGTGTGGATGCAGGCTAGCACCATCCCAGCAACACACAAACACACACACACACACCTCTCTATAAAAAATCGCTGTACAATTTGGGTGACACACACATACACATATCCCTCTATATAAAATCACTGTACAACTTGGATGACACCACCCCCTATTAAATCGCTGTACAATTTGGGTGCCACACACACAAACACACACACCAACCACTCTGTATAAAATTGTTGTATAATTTGTGCTCCCCCCCCCCCACATCCATCTAGATAAAATTGCTGTACAATTTGGGTGACACCACCCCCATATTAAATTGCCGTACAACTTGGGTCTCTCTCTCTCTCCCTCACACACACACACAAATCCCTCTATATAAAATTGCTGTACAACGTGGGTGCCACACACACACACACACACACACACACACACACACACACACACACACACACCAACCACTCTGTATAAAATCACTGTACAATTTGGGTGTCTCAGCACTACCCTATGTGGTCAGGCTATTAGTGATTGCAAAGCAACACATGCTGATCAGAACTGTATCATCGATTGTTTTCCTAAAATCAGTTGCTTATTGGAGCTTCTGCTCCACGCCACGATGAAAGCACCATCCTGTTAAACATGCAAGCCGTGCAATATTTGGAGGGCTTGGTGCATAGAAGTGTTTCCCTCAGCAATATCATAATTTTATTTATTTATAGCCAGCGTAAGTGGCGCTGAGATTACACCTAGGCTACAAAAATACACGCTGCCATGGAAATTTGTTCCTTTGCCTCATCTTCATCATCGCTGAGGTGAGTAATTATTGAAAAATAAACACAGGGCCCGACCAGACCCGCTGACCTGAATCCGGGGCCCAGAGATTCAGAAGGGCCCAGGGCTCCCAGTTGCTGCTGTTACTACAACAGTGGTGGCAGTCGCAGCTCTGGCCCTTTAAATCGCCACCAGAGCCCTGGGCGGTGTTGAAGGGCTGGTGAGGAAAGGTGAGTCCCAAGTCCCGCCCCATCTGTCTGAGGCCCCGCCCCTTCTGGGAGCACAGCACTGCCCTTCCCCCCTCTTGTCCAGGAGCCTAGCAATTCTGTCAGGTCCTCTGGGCCCGACGATTGCTCATTGTGAAGTTCTGCAGGGCATATCCCGGGAGCCACAGGGCTACCACACCCCTGCGAACATTAATTCTCCATGCCCCTGTCTCCAGCCCAGCACCTGTGTGAAGGAAAGTGTTCCTGACAAGCGTAAGGTGCTGAGTGCCAATGTGAGCTATGTCCATCCCGGATCATAGGAAAGGGCTAGTAGTTTGTGCTGGAGGCATGGACCAAGGCCAGTTCTGCCCTGCCTCTCCTGCCAGCCCTAGCAAGACTGGAGGGAGGGCCCTGCTGTGGGTGGACTAAAAAGGAAAGAAGGAAGTGCTTGAGTCTCCTGATGCCTCCAGGAGGTGACTTCAGACCAAGAAATCCTGGGAGCTTCCCGGCCAGAGGAAAAGACTCAGGTCTGCTTTACTGTTCATCTCATTGTTAATACTGTGACACACTTGGAAGGGAGGGAGCTTACTGGGTCCGAGAGCAGGGAGCTGGGATGATTTCTCATGGCCGCAAAGGGGCAACGTTTCCAGTGCATCATCTCAGCGATGGGCAACCTCGGTGAGTGACAGGGCTGCATGAGTGGCCCTCCTTCATCTCACTGGGCTACCAGATGGTCGTAGCCAAGACGGTCTCCCGGGAGAGGGGAGTTGGCTCCCTGTGCAGGCCTGCCCAGAAGTTGCAGGGATGTGCCGAGTGAACTGTAGCAGCGCTGTGATTGGCTGCAGAGGGAGCACACGGCTCTCACAATGCGGTGTGCACTCAGCACACGCCTCCCTTCCTGTGCCCTTGCTTCACGTTAGTAACACCGGTAGCCGAGAAACAACGCAGGTGGAAACCAGCAGAACCTGGCAACCCTGTGCAGGGACAACGGTCAACAAGACTTCTCGTGGGCCACACGGGGAACCCCGATGGGCTGCACATGGCCCGCACGCTGCCCACCAGTGCATCACGTGAACCAGGCTCCTAGCGCCAAAAGTTTCCACTTGTACCTCTCGTCTGCAAATTTAGGGCCCGTCTAAGAGCATGTGGCCACCCAACCCCTGCAGTCATTCTCTAGCAAGGTTGGGTCTGGTGGATTCAGCACCACTTGCTCATGCAGCTTTGAGGAAGGTCTTCATGATTTTGTGACCATGCAGAGGCCGGGATCAGCACCAGGCTGAGCTTTGGGTAGGACACAAGTCACAGCAGCAAGCCAATAAAAATCTGCATACCCCATAGGAAATCCATACTACATGCCATATATGGATTAGTAGGTTTCTTTCTGCATCGGGCATTGACCTAGATGGGGCTTGTCCCATGGGAGCTCATGCATGTGGGTGCTTGATGGAATTTGGAGAATAAATGGGAGGTTCCTTGGCTCAGTTTGGCTTGGCAGATTTCATGAAACAGGTGGCTTGCTTGTGGCAAAGGAGAGGATTTATTATTGTGACGTCTCCAGTCTCTCTTCTTTGGGTCTGACCCTGGCAGCTTCTCCCCAGGCAAACTCCCATGGGAAGCCATCAGTGGTTTTTGTCCAAATTGGCATGGAGTTCTTGGCCTCCTTCTGCCTTCAGCTGGATAGTAGCAACAAGTCAGAAGCTTCTGCTGGCTGGCTGGACTGGGCAGCGCTCACGGAAGTATTTTGTCATTGATATGACTAAGGTGGCTCAGGCTTATGGAAATGGAAAGCCACCCACCTGTGCCAAGTGAGAGTCCCTATATAACTTAGGCTGGATTGCATAATACTCAACGCCGTCCATAGGATCCCATTCATATTGCGGCCAGTATATGTTGCATTATATACGCTGACTTTCACTGGCACACACCACATCCAGTCCATTAGTTCTGTGCATTTTGCACGCACTTAAGTTTTTTATTGCTTCTGGTTTTGTGTCATCAGCAAAGAAGGGTAAAGTTGATCTTTATCTAAATTGTTGCCACGGATGATTGCAATTGATTCCAACGCAGAAAGAGAGCTTTTCAAGTTTCAAAATGACGCTCTATTTTATTTCCCCAAGTAGTAATCGGCACTGTTTAAATTATTGCATGAGGACTGTATCTGTACAAACTGTCTGTATTACATTCCTTGTTCAAAACATTTGTGGTGGGTTTTTTTTCCTGGATTCGGTACATCATGCTACTTGTACTCCCTTTTTGTTCTGGCATTTATACAGCAGAAAAGGTGCATGTTCCTTAGCCAATCAAATTACAGAAGAAAGAAAAGATAAATCTGGTGAAATGCTGAAGATGTGACAGGCTAGTCCAGCAAAGTTGTCTAGCTTGTAATGTGTGGTCACCTTTGGATAACAATAATAATTATAAAAACGGTACCTGTCATATAGAACTTTTCATCTGAATGATTCCGAGGCACTTTACAAATTATAGCCCCTGATCCCACCGATGTTTCAAGACACACTTAACTCTGCTTGAGTGAATAGCCATGTGAAAAAGTCTATGGCCTAGATCCTCAAAGGTGTTTAGGCACCTAATGCCCATTGAATGGGAGGGGTGCTACCCTTTTCTGGACATCCCAGCCATTCAGTTAACTAAATTGCCTATCAGGGTTAAACCCAGAGACAGTGGGTCCTATAGAGTCTCCAGGAAGTGTTGACAGGAAACCAGGAGAGCCAATGAAAACAGAGCATGGTTTTTGAATTGAAAAGCAGGACCTCCCTGCTGCAGTCTTTGTGGGACCAGAGCTGAGCTGGGAGAGATGAGTTAAGCCAGGAGCAAGGCATGGCATTTCCAGTGATGTCCATGCCTTGGGAAGGACTAAACCTTGGAACAAAAGAGATGTGAGTAGAACAGGGAATGTTTAGTCAGACACGATCAGGTTACTTTCTTTCGTTTTGGGTTTGTTGGATGTCTCTGTGCTGAGCCCATGTACCATCCCCACGAAAGATCATGATACCATCTACTGTATGTTTTGTTAGTTTTTAAAGTGTGTGGCAGGGCATTGCCCTGCACTGGCCCTTTAAGGGGCTGGGAGCTGGAGTGAGGGAAGCCCAGCTGAGGCAGATAAGGAGGGCCCAGCTGAGGGCTATTGTGACGTAGTGGGGGTACCTTGCTGGTTGCTATGCTGGGCAGCGAGTTATCAGTGACCTCCACTGGCTGCTGTCTGCAGCAGGGCCCAGCAGGGCAGGGGATGAGTCATTATGCAAGGGGGCTTCGAAACTTGTCAGACAGGTATCTCCCATGGAGCGGAACAATGGGAAGGAAGGGGGGTGGAGCCCTGGAGGGAAGGAAGAGTTAGTTTCTGTCTGGGATCATGGAGGAGACAGCCTAGGGCCCAGAGGGGCTGGAATTTAGGGGCCCAGCATCCCCCATCTCAAGGGGGGCTGAGGCATCCTAGGCCCGGTTCCTGTAACCAGATGACATCTGTGCTGTGCTGTATCCTGGAGAAGCAATAAACTCCCTCTATTCTACTGGCTGGTGGAGTCTGTCCGTGCCATTACGGGGGTGCAGGAGTCGGGGGACCCCGACGTGCCGCCACAGCTATATAGAGCAGCTCCTGGGAGGAGGAGAGAGATCAGCCTGCAATGAGAGAGGCTTTGGCCTAACAAACCTAACTATTAGAAATTACAGTTTGTTTTCAAGCTCTCTCCTGAGGGAGGGTTAAACAACTTGAGGGTACCCCCTAAAAGAAATTCCCAAATGCATCTTCCTGGGTCCCAGGTGCATCCCGTTGCCAGCTGCACCCCTCTGTCCTGCCGCCCCACCTGACTTTCCTCACTCCCACCCACAGCCCAGCTGAGCTGTGTAGCCTGGCTTCCTGCTCTCCCCCCTCTGAAGCCCAGCTGAGCTGCATGCTGGGCTCCCATCCCCATCCCCGCAGTGCCCTGGGTCCCGCCCCCCCCATCTCCCACAGTGCACAGGACTCTGATTCTGGAACATCTGTGGTCCACAGATGTTGCCGGACCAGTGAGTCCCGGTTTATAGAGGTGCAACCTGTATACGACCCCGCTGAAGTCAATGGGGCTTCATCGCTGAGTGCAGAATCTAGCCCGGCACGTACAACACTCATTTCCCTCACCACGGAAATGAACTGATCCCTGTGGTGGGAGGTGGTTTGCATTCTATCAGAACACAGTGATGCCCCATGTGCTGGGGGACATCAAAGGTCTCTGCATCCAATGGAAACTGGGGAGAGGGGATTGAAGTAGGGGAAAGCAATTTTCTTAACTGCACACAACCTACGTGCCTGTGGCACACCAGGAAGCTGAGACATCAGAATATCTAACTTGCAAGGGAAGGGAGTAGAGGTTTGCTTGCTTGTTTGTTTGCCCGCTCGCTTATTTGCTTGCTTGTTTGCTTATTACTGGCTTGTTATATGGCAATATTCATCTTCACTGTCCTTGTAAATAATCCCAAGCATTGTTACAGGCTGGGGACCAACTGGCTAAGTAGCAGTTCTGTAGAAAAGGACCTGGGGTTACAGTGGATGAGAAGCTGGACATGAGCCAACAGTGCGCCCTGATAGCCAAGAAGGCTAATGGCATATTAGGTTGCATTAAGAGGAGCATTGCCAGTCGATCCAGAGATGTGATTATTCCTCTTTACTCGGCTCTGGTGAGGCCACATCTGGAGTATTGTGTCCAGTTCTGGGCGCCCAATTACAGGAAGGTTGTGGATTGGAGAGGGTCTAGCGGAGGGCAACCAAAATGATTAGGGGGCTGGAGCATATGACCTACGAGGAGAGGCTGAGGGAGTTGGGTCTATTTAGTCTGCAGAAAAGAAGAGCGACGGGGGATTTGATAGCAGCCTTCAACTTCCTGAAGGGAGGTTCCAAAGAGGCTGGAGAAAGGCTGTTCTCAGTAGTGACGGATGGCAGAACAAGGAGCAATGGTCTCAAGTTGCAGTGGGAGAGGTCCAGGTTGGATATTAGGAAAAACTATTTCACTAGGAGAGTGGTGAAGCACTGGAATGGGTTCCCTAGGGAAGTAGTGGAGTCTCCATCCCGAGAGGTGTTTAAGTCTCGGTTTGACAAAGCCCTGGCTGAGTTGATTTCATTGGGATTGGTCCTGCCTTGGGCAGGGGGCTGGACTTGATGGCCTTCTAAGGTCTCTTCCAGCTCTATGATTCTATGATTCTAAATACACTATGGTGGGAGTAAGCACTTAGGCCTGGATGCACAAAAAGGAGCGAGACATTGGAGTCCCTGTTTTAGGCTCCACTGTGATAAGACTCCCCGTGAGTGGCGAAGGCATCTAAGCTTGGTCAGCAGCTAAGATTTTGCCAGAAAAGTTCCCTGAGCACTGATGTTTCTGCCTCTGAGCCGGCACCTGCTGCTTCCCTTGAGGTGTGTGGCTGCCGAGGCCCCAGAGCAATTCACAACCAGGGGAAGCTAGGCACTTGGCCACCTAAGTTGTGTGAGGGGCCCAATCCAGTTGGTGTGCCCAGGAGTTGCCTGCCGGCTCAGGTCCCTTAGGGGCATCCACACAAATCAGCCAGAACCCGCATGGTCCTGTCCCCCTTCTCCAGTGACTCTTTCCTTATTATGCACAGTGTTACTGAAGCAGTGCCTGGAGCCCTGGGCCCTTTAAATTGCTGCTAGAGCTCTGTGTTTAGGATAGTTTCACAAAAAATACCGAACACAGCAGGAAGAAAATTGGTTGAGCAAAAAAAAAAAACCCCAAAACTTGTTGAGCAAAAAAACCAGGGACCAAAGTTGTTGAGCAAAAAAAGAAAAAAACCCGCAAAAAAAAAAAAAAAAAGAATCATGACCCCTTTAAATCCCCCCACACTCCCACACTTCCCCTGACCCCGCTACACATGGTGGGGGAAGAATGTCCCAAGTAGCCTTCCATCTGAGAAAAACAGAAAATACTGGACATTTTACATGTCCAGTATTTTCTGGGTTTTTTTACCGGATACATGCTGCAAATACTAGGCTGTCCAGTCCAATACCAGACACCTGGCAACCCTATCCATGTGGGGTACTCTGAGACCTGGGGAGGGACACATCATGGCCAGGGCAGTGCTGAGGGGTGGCTACCCCGCCCCTTCTGCCTGAAGCCCCACTCCTTCTGGCTTGCCCGGGGGCCTGTGGTTACTGTTGTGCCTGCTGGTGATACACCTCTGACCCCAACAGAACTAGTGGGTTTCCTTCCCTTCCTTTCAGCTTGGCTGGAACAGCAGGGGATCAGATCTTCACTCCCATTGATTGCAGAGCTTTGAGGATGTGGGCCAGGGTGATTAACTGCAGGGCGAGGCCAGAGATTAGGGAAATGCTTGCTGATAAAGACATAGGGATTTAAAAACTGGCTTGGGCCAGAACTGTGTTTCCATTTAGGATTTTGGCCTGGCCTGTTGCTATTTTTGGTCAGGTTTTTTTATTTTAAGGGTTCACATCACTCGGCTCCCTGCAGATCCTGCACAGCCAGGGGCAGCCCGTGAGTATAGGCCGACTCGGCCGTCACCTAGGGTGCCATCTTCCACGAGGTGCCCAATGATGATATCACGCCATTGACAGCTGTGCAGGCGGGGGCACCGATCACGCGTTCCGCCTGGGGCGCCAGCTGCCACAGCCCGCCTCAGGCCGCCCCTGTGCACAGCTGACTCTGGCTCCGTGTGTTCCTCCACCGGAGTTGTGTTTGCAAACAGCGCTCCTCCACGTGCGTGCTATGGGACATTTGCCTCTACAGTCCACACATGTCATGCACAGTGAACAGGTTACCCCCCCAAGAGGCACTGGAGCAGCTGGCCAGCATGGGCTCTGTCCCTAGGACAGCCACTAAATCACCAGCTAGGAAGGGTGCACAATATTGGAAGGCAGGTAACTTTTTTTTTTTATTTGTATTTTATTTTCTCATTCTCTCCGGTCCCCCACAGGTCAGAGCCCCCTGAAAGGGATCAACAGTTGAGTGGCAGAGGACATACTGTATTTGCATTGTCTTACCTAGTCGTTGGGTTTGTAGCATGTAAAAGATGTAAGGTATCTTTGAGGGAAAATCCACAGGGACTGGCACAGAGAGTAGAGTTTTCAACAGTGCTTAAGCAGGCTGGGCACCTAACTCTTGATTTCAAAGAGAGAAAAATGCGGAAACTCCGCTTTTAGTCTACTGGCATCTTTGCAAGTAGCTTCACAAATCTGCCTTTAGGCCTAATCTGCTAGGATGCACTGGAAAATCCCGCGGTTAATTCCTTTAAAAATCCCAGCCAGAATGAGAAGGTGCTGTTATTTAAGCACCTCTATAGAAGTAGCTTTGAAAACGAACTAGGAAAACTTGTGACTAATTGGTGAGCCTTGAAAATGTTGCATATGACCCGGTTTGTGGTCTGAAGGGAGAGAGAAGTTTGGCTGGAGGAAGAGGCTATTAGACACGTAGGCTGGTGATAAATAAATGGTTTGGGAACTAATGGGAGATAGTAACAGAGGGCCAAATTTTTCACTGGTGTAAATCAGCACAGGTCCACAGACATCAGCGGAGCTCCCCGCATTTACATTAGCTGAGGACTTGACATTGACAGTCATTAGGGGTATTTTCTTTCTCTTGCATCCGCACATGGAATCCCCATTAGTGCTAATGGGAGCTGCTTGTGCTTATTGTCAGGAACTCTGCCGTGGCACTGCGGGTACGGCTGGTGCACATTCTCGTGGTCAGTTCCATCTGGATTTGCTTGGAGGTGAAGGTTCCTTTCTGCTTCTAATGAGCCAGCCTGCTAAAGTGGAGAGGCAAAACAAAGCACCTTGTTAATAATTAAAGGAGCCTTCAAACCTTTCACTTGGCTCGAGCAGGGTGGGGCTAAAAGGGAATGTCTGCTTTAGAACTTGGCATACAATAATAGGTAACAGATTTCAAACAAACAAAAGGCTGTTTTCTTCATGTACCGCACAACCAACCTGTGGAACTCCTTGCCAGAGGATGTTGTGAAGGCCAGGACTTTAACAGGGTTAAAATAAACCTAACTAGATAAATTCATGGAGGTTAGGCTCATCAGTACTTATTAGCCAAGATGCGCAGGAATGGTGCCCCTAGCCTCTGTCAGGGGCTGGGAATGGATGACAGGAGAGGGATCACTTGATGATTACCTGTTCTGTTCACTCCCTCTGCAGCACCTGGCACTGGCCATTGCCATTAGACAGGATACTGGGCTAGTTGGACCTTTGGTCTGGCCCAGTATGGCCGTTCTTATGTACAAAGTTAGTTGGATTTATCTCATTAGCTCACCCTAGCTACAAAGCTGGGACAAATGGCTAACAAAGTCCTCTGCATTGTTTAAGTGCACTGTGTGTTGCTTCCCTTTTCACTTCCCAGTGAGGACCAAAATCACAGCACACAAGTATCATCTGGTTGCTCTTGGCAAACACGGAATTACACTGCGACCTACCCCACCACCGTGCAAAGTCTAGGCAAAAGCTGCCACTGTAGCAGCAGCGAGTTCTATCATCTTACAGTTCATTTAAGCCATCTCTCCCCAGGAATAGACCTTCTGCCTCATTTTTACCTCCTGCCCTTCCTCTGAAGCGCTCGCATCCACGGTCCTGTGCCACATTTGTGCCCGGGCCTTCACACCCCCGCCCCGTCCTCCTCATGCTGCCCTGGTTCTCTCACAAAGGCCTCGTGTCTTGGTCATTAGTTAGCTGAACAGCCTGTTGCCATGAAGACATCTCTTGGCAGGCTCCTGAAGAGCTAGTAGGAACGGGTCCTTACAGGTGTCCCCTCTGCCTCGTCTGCTGGGATTTCTTCCAGTGGTTTTTGTGTCTCCGGATGGAGTTTTCCTTCCTTGAAGCTCAGATGGGCTGTGAAGTCAGGTGCCTCTCTCCTTCCCTCTTGCTGTAAAGAGGGTTTTTTATTGTTGCCATGATTTGGGGGGGGACGGGGACTATTGAGCAAAGTGGATGTGGCATCCAGCTCTGAAGGAGCTGAGAGATTCTGATGCCACCCAAGAACAAGTGCCATCATGGTGGACCAGCTCCCTGTGCTCCAGGGTCCCATGCTTGAGGTTCCCAGTCCCGCTGTTTCAGTGGAAGGGGGCGGCCATGACAGGCGGACTCCTAGGAAACTTAGGCCAGTCCTGGTGGGGGGCTTTGAACTTGAATGTGCCTCTGGTATTCAATAGGGAGTCGGCAGTCAGACAGGCACTCTGGGGTGGCTCTGTTGCTATGTACCAGGGCTGTCTCACTGTGGCAAATGAAACACTTTAGGATGGGTGGTTACTTCCCCCGGCCCAGCCCGTTAGAGCGATCCACCCTGGCCAGCAAGGTGAGGATCACCTAGGCTGTGTGTAACTCTAGCAGGAGGGAGCAGATTCTTCTTGCCAGCCACGGCAGATGTATTCAGTGGGAGGGGGATGTTATGGAAGAGGTAGGTCTAAGAGGTTTCCTCTCCCGCATCATCTCAGTCTTTCCTAGGTTCACCATTATTCAGCTGTGCTACAGCCACTTGCTGAGCTGGGTGAAGTCTTTGGAAATGTGGGAGAAGGTGTATTTTGCAGCCAGTGTGATGGTGGGGACGGTCTGTGTCTTGCAGTGCCCCCTGGGGACTTCAAATAGACGTGGCACAGGACAGAGGAGAGGCTGTGGATCCAGGGTCCAGCACAGCTCTCTAGAACAGGGCTACTCAACATGTGGACCAAGGCCCATTTGTTTGCAGCCTGCGCTGCGGTTTGGGTTTACGTGGGGCTCAACATGCAGCCACGGGTGAGATCCTTTGAACATGGCCTCCACTGGGAACACGCTCCACAACAGCGAGGGGTCTCCCAGGCGGGGTGAGCACTGGAAAACGCAAGCAGACGGGCTGGCTGGAACAGACGGGCACAGGGTGTTGGCATTTCTAGCCCCCAGGGAAGAGGTGCCCGCAGCACTGGGGCATTGTGGGAAGTGCTGGTTGCTTAGCCTTGTGGGCAGACCTGAGAGGTCCTGACTGGCTCACACTGGCCACGTTTGGGTCCGGCACCACAGCTTAAGTCTTAATCTTTGTATTCATGCCTGTCAGTGTGAAAGAAGCTATTTGCATATATTTGCATATATATTTTCATGTCTATGCAACCACACTAAATTTGTGGCCCCCAGCATGTGCTGTGAGTATCATTGTGGCCCCCGGGGCTTCCAAAGTTGAGTAGACCTGCTCTAGAGGGAACAGCTGAAGTCACCACAGCACTACCTCTCTAAGGGGAACGTCTACACTACAGCGTTAATTCGAGTTAACTTAATTCGAATTAAGTTAATTCAAATTAAGCTAATTCGAATTAATGCATCTACACACAAAACCTATTTCGTAATAGCGTTTTGCTATTTCGAAATAGCGTGTCTACACTGAGTGGACCCTGAACCGAAATTAAGGCTGGCTGGAACCAGTGCCGGCAGGGCATCAGGTTAGGACTTAGTGTGTGGGGCTGCTGCCTGAGGCTAACTGAGCTCTGTGCTTAAAGGGACCTGACCCCCACCCCGGACAGACAGTTCTCAGGGTACCCCGCTTGCTTGTCGACCTCGATGAGGGACAGCAAAGCAGTCCTGTCTTGGAGTGCCCTGAGTGCCCGCACTCGGGACAGCACAGCACTCGGCTACATGGAGCCAGAGCTGCCCCTGGGCACGCCGGTGCGTCTCGTGGGGTTGTTGCCATCAGCCCGGCTGCCCTTGCTGCAGGCTGCCATCCGGGAGGGTCCATCAGGGGGCTGTCAGGATCCAGGAGGCCCTGAGGGAGAGCGTCCACCCCGAGGAGCTCTCAGAGCCTCCCTGGTCCTCCCCACCGGGGGCTCGTGCCCCATTCCTCCCTCACATCCTTCCACTTACCCCTCCCTAGCCCCCCTTCCTGATGTCAAACAAAAGACACGTATGTTCAAAAATAGAAACTGGGTTTATTGAACAAAACTGGGGGGGGATGAACCTCTGGGGAGACTGGGAAAAGGAGGTGGGAGAGGGGAAGAGAGAGGGTGGGAGAGGGGAGGGGGAAACCTGGGAGGAGGGATCTGGAAGGGGGAACCAAGGGGAAGAAGGGGGAGAGGAAGCTCAGGGCCCAGGGTTGGGGGGTCTCACCGGACCAACTTGATTTTCATGCTAACCTGCTCCTGGGTTCGCATGTGGCCTTTGGTGGCCAGGCTGGGAGCTATCCTGCCATAGACGGCTGCGTTCCCCCATCTAGTGCGGAGATCATGGACGTTGGGGGCATCCCCCCCAAACCTGAATAAGGTCCATGATCTCCACTCTGGACCAGGAAGGCGCCTGCCTTCTCCAGCCCCTGTCAGGCTCTTGGGAGCTGGCAGACTGCTCCTGGGGAGCGGTGGAGGGCTGGCTGCCAGTGGCTTGTTGGCTCATGTTTTGGGGCCACTGGGTCAGGGGCCCCGGTGGCCACTGCTGGCTCTGGGCTGGCAGGCTTGGAGATGGCACAGGCACTGTGGCCAGGGTTTACCCCTTTAATGGCTCTGGGGCTGGGGGAGAGGAGAGTAAGTTTTCCTGGTTGTGCCCAGAGTGGCCACCAGGGCTCCCTGGGAAGGGCTGGAGGCCTGCTATTTTGAATTAAGAGTCTACACAGCACTTAATTCGAAATAGCTATTTCGAATTTGGCATTACTCCTCGTAGAATGAGGTTTACCAAATTCGAATTAAGCACTCTGCTATTTCGAATTAATTTCGAAATAGCGGTTTGCATGTATAGACGCTATTACAGTTAATTCGAAATAACAGCTGTTATTTCGAATTAACTTTGCGGTGTAGACATACCCTAAATGTCCTCCCCATCTCTGAGATGTGTCTTCAGCGTTCCGTAGTCTGGAACCTGATGGAGGTGCACAAGAGGCCAAGGAGAACAATTTTCCCCCTCCTCCCTGTGACACCCTTTTAGGTACCTGAAAACGGCTATCATGTCCCCTCTCAGTCTTCTCCTTTCCAAACTGAAGAAGCCCAATTCCTTCAGCCTTGCCTTATAGCTCATGTTTTCTAGACCTTTAATCATTTTTGTTGCTCATCTCTGGACCTTCTCCAATTTCTCCATATTCTTGAAATGCGGTGCCCAAAACTGGACCCAATACTCCAGTTGAGGAGTAATCAGAGCAGAGTAGAGTGGAAGAACGACTTCTCGTTATTTGATCACCAATCACTGTCCTCTCATTGCCGGTACTCCAGCAGAATGAGATGAGTAAGGGGAGTTGACAGGAGAGCTTTCTTCTGTCGATCCTCTTCAGTGTGGACCCCGCAATAAGACTATTATGCTACATCAAGCTGCACTTTGCTACTAATGTAACTCAAATTGCATAGCTTAGATCGACCTGTCCTTGTACTGGTCAGAAGATGATGTGTGTTAGGGTGGGAGCTAGATTTCATTCCTTAATGGTGGGTCTGGAAGGATTAGATGTTTATCGGTGAATGTCAGTTGTCCAGCGCGCCTGGATTTAAAATTAAACCACACGGGCCACATCCTGTGCCCGTAACTCCTCTTGGGGACGTCTACACAGCAGGGCTAAAGTCGAATTAAGCTACGCAAGTTCAGCTATGTCAATTGTGGAGCTGAAGTATCTTAACTAGGCTTTTGGCGCTGTCTACACAGCAGGAAGTCGAGGGAAGAGCACTCTTCCTCCGACTTCCCTTGATCCTCGTGAAATACGGGTTACAGAAGTCGGAGTAAGAAGTCCTCCAGCTCGACGTTATTTCGAAATAATGCTGCTGTGTAGACGTACCCCTTGAGGGCAGTGGGCAGCGTGAGTGCTCAGGACTGCAGCAATTGGTTTCAGTGTTTTATAGGGTCACCTCCTCAACTGGTGCAATTTGGCATCGTTACTGTATTGACGTGAACAGAGCCAGGCTGTGAGGATCCAGCCCTCCAGGCTTGTTCTGTCTGACTGAGGATCACTATCCGGAGAGGTTAGATCATAGCATGAAATGTACATTGATGTCAATCTCCAATAGCTCTGGTAAACTCCAAGAGGTTCCTTCACATTTGTGCTGGTTCAGAGCGGAGCGTAGTCCCATGTATCATTTTCAATTCTCCCTGTCTGTAAATGTCAATAACCAATGACAGAATTTGTGACCCTTTGGGGGATGGTGCAAGAAACAGAAGATTATTGACATTTGCCAGCAAAAATCTTTCGCCCACCTACTGGTTCATTGCCCACCTCCATGGAGCGGAACTGATTTACACTGACTCACTTGAACAGCGATGCACATGGCGGGAAACCTCAGGGTATATCTGGAAAGTCTAGATCCTCACAACTGTGCATGGCCAGTTCCCCCACCTGTGCAAATTGCCAGACAGACTGGCGATTGGTCATTGAAGGTGTGCAACAGCACCTGCGTAGCCTCTGGAAGGGTTTAAAGGTGTATTTCAAATGAATCAGGAGCGTAAGTATTTTGATGAATAGGGATGGACTTAAACACCCTACCTGATGCTAAGGTCAGATGCTGAACATTTAGGGCACGTCTACATAGCAGGGCTGAAGCCGACATAAGCGACACAACTCGAGCTACGTCAATTGTGTCGCTTAAGTTGAAATAGCTTAATTCGGCTTTTGGCGCTGTCTGCACAGCAGGAAGTCCAAGGTGGAGCACTCTTCCCCCGACTTCCCTTCCTCCTCGTGAAATGAGGGTTACAGGAGTCGGAGTAAGAAGGCCTCCAGCTCGCTGTTATTTTGACCGGATGGCGCACTAACGGCTTGTAGTGTCGACGCGAACTTTGTTATTTCAGAATAACTCCGTGACTCATGTATGTGATTTCCGAAATAACACTGCTGTGTAGATATACCCTGAGTAAGCTCTTTGGGCCAGAGGCTGGTTTGTTGGCTGAACACTTGTACAGCCACTAGCACCATGGAGTCCTGGTCCGTAACCTGGTCTCCAGAGTTGTTGACTCGAGTCCCACGACTTGAACTCGAGTCCGACTTAAGTCGCCGAGGTGACTCGACTTGAGACTCGACTCGGGTTCATTGTTTGTGACTTGAGACGCGACTTGAGACTTGCTAATTTTGTTAAATCGACTTCATCAAAAAATTGTCCGAAAATGCCGATATTGATGGCTTGTACAAAAGTGACTTGACATTTTTTTAAATTAAGACTCGAGACTCGACTTGGACTTGACAATGACGACTTGAAGACAACACTGCTGGTCTCCTAGGCACTCCAAAGTACACCTCACTAATCATGGGGGGCCTAGGAGTGTGGGAGGCAAGCTCTGGGCCCGCCCCTTCGGCCCAAGGCTCCGCCTCAGCAGCCCCATGGGAGCTAAGCACCTCCCACACTATAGGGGCAGGCTACCCTCCGCCAGCAGGCAGTGTGCAGCCCCAGCCTTGCCCCCCAGCCTGAGAGAATGGGGGGAGGGTGGGCGGCACGTGGTCCCAGCCTGAGCTCAGCAGGAGAGGGAAGAGCAGGTGGTGCGCAGCTCCTGGCCAGAGCATGTGCAGAGAGGAAACAGGGCAGCGCGTGGCTCGGAGCACAGGGCAGAGGGAGGGAGAGCAGTACCCAGCCCCCAGCTGGGAAAATAACCGAAGCATCGATTCTACGTCCTAATGCTGGTGTCTGGGTGGGGCAGCGTTGTGCGATCAGCCTCCTTTCGGGCCAGAGCCTGGTGCTGAGGCCACGCTGGAATTCACGCTGGTCCTCAGAGTGGGGAACTTATGGCCCAGGGGCCGGATCTGGGCCCCGGCTTCCCTCAACCTGGCCCCTGAGGCTCAGGACTCCTCTCAGCATTGGGGAGCCCTTAGAGTCCCTCATGGGGTGGGAGCACCAACACCAGCTCCCTCTTGTGGGGGGGGGACCCCAGGCTTTGTGGGCTGGAGTCAGGCAAGTCGGGGCTGGATGCAACCCATGAGCTCTGCCTGGTGGGAGGAGGAAATAGCCCCCTCTCACTCCCTCCCGCCCCCAGCCCACTCCTGTTCCCTCCCTCCCGCCCACCCCTCCGGCCCCCAGCCCGCTCCTGTTCCCTCCCTCCCGCCTAGCCCTCCCGCCGCCAGCCCGCTCCTGCTCCCTCCCTCCCGCCCACCCGTTGCACCCCCAGTCCGCTCCTGCTCCCTCCCTCCCGCCCACCCGTTGCACCCCCAGCCCACTCCTGCTCCCTCCCTCCCGCCAGCCCTCACGCCCCCAGCCCGCTCCTGCTCCCTCCCTCCCGCCCACCCCTCACGCCCCAGCCCGCTCCTGCTCCCTCCCTCCCGCCCACCCCTCACCCCCAGCCCGCTCCTGCTCCCTCCCTCCCGCCCACCCCCTCGTGCCCCCAGTCCACTCCTGCTCCCTCCCTCCCATCCACCCATTGCACCCCCAGCCCGCTCCTGCTCCCTCCCTCCCGCCCACCCCTCACGCCCCCAGCCCGCTCCTGCTCCCTCCCTCCCGCCCACGCCTCACGCCCCCAGCCCGCTCCTGCTCCCTCCCTCCCGCCCACCCCTCGCGCCCCCAGCCCGCTCCTGCTCCCTCCCTCCCGCCCCCCCTCGCACCCCCAGCCCGCTCCTGCTCCCTCCCTCCCGCCCACGCCTCACGCCCCCAGCCCGCTCCTGCTCCCTCCCTCCCGCCCACCCCTCGCGCCCCCAGCCCGCTCCTGCTCCCTCCCTCCCGCCCACCCCTCACGCCCCCAGCCCGCTCCTGCTCCCTCCCTCCCGCCCACCGCCTCACGCCCCCAGCCCGCTCCTGCTCCCTCCCTCCCGCCCACCCCTCGCGCCCCTAGCCCGCTCCTGCTCCCTCCCTCCCACCCCCCTCGCGCCCCCAGCCCGCTCCTGCTCCCTCCCTCCCGCCTAGCCCTCCCGCCGCCAGCCCGCTCCTGCTCCCTCCCTCCCGCCCACCCCTTGCCCCCCAGTCCGCTCCTGCTCCCTCCCTCCCGCCCACCCCTCCGCCCCCAGCCCGCTCCTGTCTCCCTCCCTCCCGCCCACCCCTTGCGCCCCCAGCCCGCTCCTGCTCCCTCCCTCCCGCCTAGCCCTCCCGCCCCAGCCCGCTCCTGCTCCCTCCCTCCCGCCCACCCCTTGCACCCCCAGTCCGCTCCTGCTCCCTCCCTCCCACCCACCCATTGCACCCCCAGCCCACTCCTGCTCCGTCCCTCCCGCCTAGCCCTCACGCCCCCAGCCCGCTCCTGCTCCCTCCCTCCCGCCCACCCCTCGCGCCCCCAGCCCGCTCCTGCTCCCTCCCTCCCGCCCACCCCTCACGCCCCCAGCCCGCTCCTGCTCCCTCCCTCCCGCCCACCCCTCGTGCCCCCAGTCCACTCCTGCTCCCTCCCTCCCATCCACCCATTGCACCCCCAGCCCGCTCCTGCTCCCTCCCTCCCGCCCCCTCGCACCCCCAGCCCGCTCCTGCTCCCTCCCTCCCGCCCACGCCTCACGCCCCCAGCCCGCTCCTGCTCCCTCCCTCCCGCCCACCCTCGCGCCCCCAGCCCGCTCCTGCTCCCTCCCTCCCGCCCACCCCTCACGCCCCCAGCCCGCTCCTGCTCCCTCCCTCCCGCCCACGCCTCACGCCCCCAGCCCGCTCCTGCTCCCTCCCTCCCGCCCACCCCTCGCGCCCCCAGCCCGCTCCTGCTCCCTCCCTCCCGCCCCCCTCGCGCCCCCAGCCCGCTCCTGCTCCCTCCCTCCCACCCCCAGCCCACTCCTAATCCCTCCCTCCCACCCAGCCCGCTCCTGCTCCCTCCCT
This sequence comes from Pelochelys cantorii, assembly GCA_032595735.1. Taxonomy (NCBI): domain Eukaryota; kingdom Metazoa; phylum Chordata; order Testudines; family Trionychidae; genus Pelochelys; species Pelochelys cantorii. The sequence goes on from CM064340.1 coordinate 38,184,434, forward strand.
CCCACCCAGACCCCACACCCACTTCCTGGCAGTCCCCTCCCACACATTGACGCCCACAATTTTGGCCACACCCCTCACATTAGTGAAGTATGGGGGGAGTTGCTTCTCACTTTTGTGCAGCCCCCAACTGACTTTTCTGTGGGTCAGTGGCCCCCGACCCAAAAAAGGTTCCCCACCCCTGACGTAACTTCTCAACTGAAGTCCAGCTACAATGGCCATGGTAGTCAATAACTGGACTAGAATAAATAATGAGCATCAATGGATCCAAAGCATTTAGGGACTTTTTTCTTCATATGAAAAATAAGTGAACTGGGAAGAATTTGTCAAGGCAGAACTCCAAACGCAGTCGCTAGCACTGTGGCGCGCACACAAGCGCATGATGCTGAGACATGTATTTCTGCTATAGACAGTTCTCTGGTCCCAGAGGCAGGCGTGCGGTTTCCAAAATGCTCTGTATTGTTGAAAAGCTCATTCAATAAGCACTCACCTGGTGCTCCTTGCCTCAGTTGGCCACAGAAAAATTACTTTGGGACCTGGAAAAATGGAAGCGATCCTGAAAAACTGAATTGTTAAGCACCTAGATAAATATAATATAATACAATATGGCTTCTGGGATAAAGGAAAAGCATCCCTCTCTAATTGACTGGAATTCTGTGAGCACTTCAGTTGCTGAAGTGTTGATATCATTTGTTCAGACTTTCTGCAAACATTTGGCAAAGTCCCTCATATGAGGCCATTAAGAAACAGACATAAAGAGCCATAATGTATTAAGAACTAGCTAGGAAGTAGAATCATAGACTCCTAGGGCTGGAAGAGACCTCAGGAGGTATCGAGTCCAACCCCCTGCCCAAAGCAGGACCAACCCCAACTGAATCAACCCAGCCAGGGCTTTGTCAAGCCAGGACTTAAAAACTTCTAGGGATGGAGATTCCACCCCCTCCCTAAGGAACCCATCCCAGTGCTTCCCCCCACTCCTAGGGAAATAGATTTTCCTAATATCCAACCTAGACCTCCCCTGCTGTAACTTGAGACCATTGCTCCTCGTTCTGCCATCTGCCACCACTGAGAACAGCCTCTCTCCAGTCTCTTTGGAACCCCCCTTCAGAAAGTTAAAGGCTGCTCTCAAATCCCCCCTCACTCTTCTCCTCTGCAGAAGAGGAGCTTGGTTAGTCTTTGCATCCTACTAAGCCAGGCCTGGGATGCAAAGACTAAACAAGCCCAAATCCCTCAGCCTCTCCTCGTAGGTCATTTATTAAAGGGGGGGGGGGGTTGAACCATGGGGTAGCAAACTTTGCAAATGACAGAACATGATTTTGATCAGTTACGACTCCAGGAGACTGTGTTTGGAACTTCAGAGGGGCTGTGCGGAGCTAGAGCAACACAACGGCAGGGGGAATGCAGATGGACAGATGCAAAGGACTGCACATTGGACGGGAAGCTTAAATTATTCTATCCACATTGTTGGATCAAGAACCGGGCCTGAGCAGCACTGTGGAAAGGTGATGAAACCTGGGGCTCAGTGCGTAGCAGTGGTCAAGAAAACAGACCAGATGTTAGGAGGTATAAAGAATAGGGAAAATATTATCAATGCCATTGTAGATCAATGGTACACTCTCCCATGGAATACTATACTCACGGCTGGTCACTCTGTCCCAGAAAAGAGATAGCAGAAACAGGAGGTTTCCAGACATATGTAATGAAAATGATTATATGTACAGCGAGACTTTCGTAGGACAAGAGATTGAAAAGAATGGGATGGATTCGATTAGAAAGGAGGTGACTAAGTGGGGAGGAAAGAGAGTTTTACACAATAATAAATGGAATGGAGAACATAAATTGGACTCTTCAGCCTCTCACATAGTACAAGAATAGGGGGCCTTTCAACTACATTGAAAACTAACAAATTTAAAGTGGATAGAAGGAAATAATTGTGTTATATAGTGCATAATTAAACCAGCGGAACTCACTGCAACAGGATACCACTGAGACAAGACCAAGTGCTTAGTACAGGGGTGGGCAATAATTTTTGACGGGGCCACTGCAAGAATTTGAAAAGTGGTCGAGGGCCACACTCGTCCACGATATTAATGGAGGAAGTGCGGGGTCTGGGATGGAGGCTGGGTGCAGAAGGAAGCTCGGGGTAAGAGAGGGAGTTTGGGTGAAGGAGGCAGTTGTGACCTGGGGCACTGGACTGGGATGGAGGGGGTTGGCTTGTGACCTCGGGCAAGGAATTGGGGTACAGGAGGAGGTGTGGGGATTTGGGTTGTGAGTTAGGGCAGGAGGGGACTGTGATCTGGGGCAGGGGATTAGGATGCCACATCTGGGAGGGGATATGGGTACAGGAGGGAGCAGAGGATTTGGGTATGTGGAGTGGGGGGCGGAGGGTTAGGGAAGGGAGGGACTGGGGTGCCAGAGGTAGGCTCTAGCCAGGAGACTTACCAGCCAGCAGCGGTTCCTGACTCAACCTCCCTGCCTGCCCCGCCCCCGCACAGGCTGCAGCCGTGCGCTCTGGACACCCTTGTGCTTCGTGGCTGCCTCTTATTGAAAGAGACAGCTCCCATTGGCCAGTTTCTGGCCAGAAACCGGCCAATGGAATTGTGCTGGGGGCGGGAGCATCTCCTAAAGCTTCCCCCCTCCTCTCCAGACTCACAGTTTAAAAAAAAAAACCCACCCTACAGCCGAGTTTCTGAGCAGCATGTGGGGGGAGGTAAGTGGGGAGCCTTCCTGGGGCTCCCCGCAGTATCCGCGGGCTGGATCCAGTGGCTTGGTGGGCCGGATCCAGCCCACGGGCCGTATTTTGGCTCAGCCCGGCTTAGTAGGATGCAAAGGAGGTTTACATGGATAACTGAGAACATTCCCGATTTCATATTAAATTGGGTAAAGGATTTTTAATAAAGCACGAGTCAGTGACTGACAAGGGTTGGAAAGCTGTTTCCTTTATGGGCAGGTTATTCAGAGATTCTAAGGTTAGAAAAGACTGTGTGATCATCTAGTCTGATCTTCTGTATAACACAGGGCAAAGGACTTCCCTGAGGGTGCGTCTACACTGCACGCTTATTTCAAAATAAAATATTCCGGAATAGTTATTCCGAAATAGCTTATTTTGAAATTGCACGTCTACACTGCAGGGAAGCCTCAAAATCAGTCCGAGGCAGGCTCCCCTAATGTAGATGTTCTATCTCGATTTAGAACTCCAGGAGGCACTGGGGAGGATTAACTTAGAAATGCCCTGCTGAGGGAATATTTCGAAATAGCAGCAGTGGAGCGTCTACGCACACCTTATTTCGAAATAGCTATTTCGGAATAGGCGTTATTCCTCGTAGAATGAGGTTTACAGATTTCAGAATAAGTCATCCGTGATTTCGAAATTATTTTGAAATAACAGAATGGCTGTGTAGACGCTCACATTGTTATTTCAAAATAACGCTAGTTATCTCAAAATAACGGTGCAGTGTAGACACGCCCGGAGATAATTTCTGTTTGAACTAGAGCAGATCTTTTAGGGAAAACATCTGATGTTGATTTTAAAAATGACCGGTTATGGCAAATCCACCAGAACCCTTTGGTTTCAACGACTAATTCCTCTGACTCTTTACAAATTTGCTCCTCATGTCAAGTCTGCATTTGCCTTGCGTTCATCCAGTCATTTGTCCACAAGACTGAACGGTCCTTTATTATCACATTTCTCTTTCCCGGGGAGGTACATATAACCTGTGATCAAGTCACCCCATAACATTCTGTTTGTGAACCTAAACAGATTGAGATCCTGGAGTCTTTCCCAATAAGCAACGTTTGCCATCTTTGTCCACTAGGAGAGGCTTTTGCATCGTCTTCTGAAATGTCCCGTACTTACCACATGCTGAGCCAAAATACTGGACTAGATGGACCATTACTCTGAGCCAGTCAAATGATTACTATGTTCTTAGCTTTTGTTGCCCTGTTTCAGTTTTCACGTTCTGGGGTGCTATATTGTTGTGGGGGGGAAGGCGTTTTTTGAGTGGTTACAATGTTATTTCCAGTGTTTACACTATATTAATAATGCAATTGCTATGGTTTTCTTGTATTATTCATTTTGATTAAAACAATCAGTTTATATTTCTCGGCCTCTGCATTTTTAGTAGACCTCAGATCTTTTTTTGGACAATGCATCACTAATTTGGAGAAACTGGGGAGAAGACGGAGTGTTGGGGTGCTGGGAAAGGGAGAACTAAAGATCCTGACACACATGACGGTTCTGGAGGCAGACTGCAATTCTGGGGGAAAGACATTACCTGGGCTTTTCTGCTAAAATGATTGTCCACGAAACAGGTAACAAGGTATACATGATAGCAGTATGTTTCAGAGTTAATGGCCCGTTATGTTAAATTGTTAAATTGGGCCAGTTTGCACCACTTAGATCTGTTATATTTCAGTCTGTTTACAGACTCAGGAAGACAGCTGTGCTTTTAAAGACTGGAAACAAAAAAATATAAATATTAGATTGTAGACTACAGTTCTTCAGCAAAGGATGAAGTCTGTGGCAAATTCCACTGGTGCAAATTCCAAGCAGGTAAAGAGTTTGTTTAAAAAATACACAAGTTATTAATCTCTGTAGATGGTATTTCACTGATAATGAAGGCACAGTGTTCCTTTCAGCAAAGCTAGCGTGTATCTGACACAGAAATAAAATATATTTTGCTGTCCTTTATATAGGCCCTGATCCAGCACTACTGAAGTCCATAAAAGCACTGTGGTTGACTTTAGTGGGTGTATAAACAGGTTCATAATTCATAACTCCAAAAGAGCAACATTGCAGGAAGTTCTGTAATGAGGAAAAAAAGGAAGGTTAATCTTGAACTCTATCTGTGACTATGAATTTCAAGTCATTCGTCAAGCATGGAAAGTTAAAAAGAAAAAAAACCCTTGTTGCTCCAATTCAGACACTATGGAAGTTATTGCTTCCTCTCATTGGTTCAGGAATGCTGAGACACTCCCCAGCAAATAGGAAATGTACAAACAATTTGCTTTTCCCATCACCCACCTTCTACTTTTCCCAAGTAGGTAAACTCCGAAAAAGCTTTATTCTTTTGAAATGATCATTCAATTGCCTCTGGACTGCATCTTTCGGTGAATTTATAGCTTTGCTATTTCAAAAAAACCCTTACCAACCTAAAATGCATTTTGCATATTAACACGTAACTCTTGTTCCTGTCTGTTCAGTTTGGAAATGGTTGGATTGCTTTTATCAAGAAAAAAATGGCTAATAAAATTGGCCCCAGCACCATTGCTTTGCAATTCTTATGAACAGTAAAGTGCTACTTACAGTCATTGATGTTAAAAGCTATTTCTAAATTATGGTGCCATTTATTATCTCTAGTGTCCAAAGTAAGTTTAAATGATGCTTATAATTCATGTTTTACCAAATTTCCTTTTCCCCCCGAGGATACCTCTGATTAACTTATGCACATTTAAGCGCTTTTTAAATTCTTCTTTTATTGCCATTATGCTCTGAAAATCTCAGCGATTCTCAAAAATGGGTAATAAACTTGAGATAAAATGCTGCAGTTTTAGATCAATGCTGACATATCACTGTGGTGATTTCTTCAGAGCTAAAGTGATAATGCTTCATATTTACAGAATATATACTAGGTTATTGCTACAGTATTACCATTTTGTTCTAAGATGAAATGAGTAATTTACCAATTTATTAAGCAGTTACATTTAAGTATTGCTTAGGACATTACCACACCAATCTGTTTACTTAGCTTGAAGAGTTACCATTAAGAAACCCTGTTTATTTAGGTAAAATTTGTAATCATCATGGCCTCCATTAAGAACTTATTTTTCTGTAAGCCTAATTGCTTGGAAATGAGTTTCTCCTTATTTACTGTGGGACATTCTGCTAAGCCAGCTAAAAATGTCACCCTCGCAAGAAGTACTGGAGAAATTAATAATACATACACAGAACAGTTTTAATTAGTATAATATCAAGTGTTAATAAAAGATTTATAATACAGTTAATGATCACAACAAGAAGAGATGTGAAACATATTGAAACAGTCTGTTAACAAACAAACACTATCCAACTCCCACATCACCCAGCATAAAAAAAACCCACCTACCCAAACAACCCCCTCCAAGGTAAACAAAATGCTTTTGTTAGCACTATGGGTCCAATTCTATCCTGCCATACATGAGAGCAACTCTGATTGAATCCACAGGGCTGAATTCAGATTTCATTGAGACGCGGCAGAGTTTTTCCGGGGTACCTCTAAACTCCATAGTGTAGACACAGCCTGCGTGCAGGCAAAATGCTGGTGATCTGGGAACACAGACCAAACCTGAACCAGTGCTGATCTCTCAAGTTCTTGTACAATTCTATGTAGCATACGCCAGGTCCTGCCTTTACACTTAGTTGCAGTTGCATTTTTGTTTTGTAAAGGGGCAGATCCTCTGCTGTGGCAATCAGCCTACCTCAAGACAACACAAAGGAGCCGATTTACACCACCTGTGGATCTTGCCCCAAAATGTTTAGGGCCCAATCATAAAGACAAGTCCTTAGCCAGGCAAGGTAAACTGAGGCCGAGTCCTAACCTCGGTGCCTGCGGAAGGCACAGATTAAATACTTCAGGACTGAATCCCACGTTTCACAAAAAAAGTCATTTTTAAAAATATGGAGCCTGAACATTTTGATTCCTTTTCCCAAGCCATTCCAAAAAGGATGTTGGAGAATTGTTTATGTCTCTAGAAAAATGCCTGTTATGCACCTATCCTGTTAGGCTCTCGTGAAAGTACCCAGCAAACAACAATCAGGGTTAATTAATACAGCCTCTAGCCAAGAAGTGCTTCTAACATTCTTCCTACCATTCACAACCAGGAATAAAGTGTCCCCTTCTGAGCAAAAATGGGAATAACTCACTTGACCTCCAAGCCCTTTGGGGCAGAGACTGTAGCTGCCCTGCAGATATAGAAAAGTGATTCCCATAGAAATCGATGGGTGTGACAATTGCAGCTCCTGGCACAATTTGAGGGCAGAAGAAAAGGAAATAAGGAGCCAGAAGATGTGAGAACGAACAAATTGATCTTGCCTAATGTCTTGATCAGCGTCTTCAGGCTCCGGATTTGGCAGACAGCAGGGCCTCCGCTGCTTGCTGGCCAATGTTTAAGTTCGGGGTCAGACAGTTAGTATGTTCCAGCTGATCACAGTTGTCTTAGGAGCTCAGAGATAGATGAGTCCCACACAGAATGTTATAAATGCCCAATGATCTGGAGAGCACCTAGGAGCAAAAAGGAAGTCAACACAGAGTTGAGTCCACATCAGCTTTTCACGCTTAACAAGAGGCATCCCTCTGTACTAGCTGGAGCTTCTGAATGGTGTGGGGTAGTCCCACATTGCAGTCTGGGCCGTGCAATCTTTCCAAGATGGTTATGATTTGAGAGTGCGCCGAGACCAATGTTCCCTCTAATTTTTTCAATCCATGTGCGGAATAAATTTTGTTCTATGCACCAAGGCATGTGTGGATGTGGACCACCAGTAGAAACACATGCTGCTGGCTGCAGGCAGCTGTGGGCACACTCCTAATCGGCTGGGCAGCATTGGAATCTCTCCCGGATGGCCACTCAAATGCACAGCTTACAGGGAACACTATCCAAGATCCTTTTCTGCTCCTGAAATCGCTTATCTTAGCTGGGTCTGGCAAGGCATTTACAGCTTTCCCTCTAGCTCCAGATCTTGCCATCATGATCCATGTCTTTGAGACTCCTAAACTGGATTATCGCAATGTGCTTCTCAGGGAACTGCTACTATGTTTACTTCTTTGTCTTGTGATTGCATCTGGAAGCCCCTGCCTCTTTGTGTGAGGCACTGTCCGTACAGACAGCAAAGAATTGGTCCCTGCCCCAAAGCGTTTACAATCTGTTCTCCAGCTGTCTGCAACTTTTACCCAGATACGTGGGCAACAACAAAGCGCTGGGTTGAGCACAAGGTGACAATGACGCCATTCTGATCCGCAAACCAGTGCAAGACATCATACTACCTCCAACACCCGAGGCCCGCTTCTCAGCTCTTGCTCCAGTGAACATAAGAACAGCCCTACTGGGTCAGACCAAAGAGCCATCTAGCCTAGTAGCCTGTCTGACGACAGTGGCCAATGCCACGGGCCCCAGAGGGAGTGAACACAACAGGGAACCATCAAATGATCCCTCCCCTGTCATCCATTTCCAGCCCCTGACAAAGAGAGGCTAAGGATACCATTCCTACCCACCCTGGCTAATAAGTATCGGTGGACCTCACCTCCATGAATGTATCTAGTTCTTTTTTGGAACCCTGTTAAAGTCCTGGTCTTCACAACATCCTCTGGCAAGGAGTTCCACAGGTTGACTGTGTGCTGAGTGAAGAAAAACTTCCTTTTGTTTGTTAACTTCATTTGGTGACCCCCTAGTTCTTATGTTATGGGAACAAGTAAATAATTTTTCCTTATTCACTTTCTCCATACTTGTCGTGATTTTATAGACCTCTATCAAATCCTATCATATCATATCAGTCTCAGAGAATATGTGTACACGGCAATGAAATACCAGGGGTTGGCCTGGGTCAGCCTATCCAGGCTCATGGCTCTCCGGCTGCGGAACTGTAAAATTGCCCCGTAAATGTTCTGATTGGGGCTTTGAACCCCTCTCCCATTGGGGGGTCCTGGCGCTCAGCTCCAGCCCGTGCTGAGACATGGACACTGCAGTTTTACAGCCCTGCAGCCCCGGGAGCCTGAGTTAGTTGCCATGGACCAGTGACAGGGGGTTAACTTGCAGTGTAGCCATATCTGGTGGGATTTGGACAGGGGTTTGCCGACTGGAGGTGCAGTCCTGTGCTAGTGATATCACCGTGCCCAAATAGGCCTTTCTTAAGCACTCCTGTCAGTCTGGGGTAAAGAATGAGCAGCTACTGCATGTGGTTTGCCTGCCCTGGGCTTGTTTACGGCACCGGTTGAGGTGTCTATAGGGCTGGTTTTGCCTGGGTGTCAGATCTGTGCCGACTCACAGGACGAGCGTGCAATGCTGCTTCCTTTGTCTCCGGCTGGAACCAGAGAGTTTATTGTTTTCTGTCGGTGATAAATAATTGATGGCAAAGCCACTGTCCTTAATTAAAATGGATGCCCCATGCCTGCCGCAAATGAGAGCTTTTCCAGTAACAGATTTAGGCATGTGTTACGTCGCGGATACATTCAGTTGATCTTTTGATAGGCAGCAGCACTGCGCACCCGGGGGCGGGGGGCGGGGGAGGGAGAGTGGAATATGCATTGGTCAGGATACTAACGATTACGATGGCACAGGCTGTGGAGTCCTCATGAACTTCGCCGGGAGGACAACCGGCTTCTATGCGCGGAAGGGGGGGCCTTTTTCTGCACTCTAGACCTGGGGCTCAGTGCTTGGCTCCGGTTGAGCTCTGGAGGGAAGGAGAGGGCTGGCGTTCCATCTTCCTGCCCCAACTTTGTGGCTGGCCTGGCTGTTATTTAGGGGCCTATCTTTAGCCACCCATATTTGAAAATCACGGCCATTGTCCATAAACTCAAGGTAATAGGGTTCCCTGTGTCTCTCCTCTGCTCACTGGAGCAGACGAATGTCAGGGAATGTTGAAATTCTAGGCGAAGCACATGGGTTTTCATTCCAAAAATGCTTAGGTCTAACTTGACTTATTTGTCCTTTCCAGGGCCACACGCAAAAAAAAAGCTCTGTATTTATTCCTCCTAATGTAGCCCTATTGATTCAGTATAAAGAATACATAACAGAAATAATCTATATTGACTCTTCGTACATTAACTGATCTGTCTTTCATTTCTTCTTACTCCTCGATGATGCTACAATTATGTAAAGAAATACATTAAAAATCAACGTTGTCCTGGAGGAAGCAGATCTGCCATTATGGTTATTATTGGCCTGTGCCAATAAGCTATAGGAAAACCAAGCGGAATGAGATATTGATGGCAGCGCTGGGCAGTTGATCAGGGCTTCCAGGTGACCTCAGCCTCAGTTTGCTAGGGCTGGCTGGGTGGGCTCCGAGGGGGCAGATGTCAGTGGAGTGACGAGTACTTCCTGACACCTCAGCAGTACTAGGTCCCCTCTGGACCTGGAGGGGTTTGCTTGGGTCACATCCAGGTGTGGACGGGTGCAGGGCACAGCGCTGTTGCCAAGGGAAACCTGCTGGGCCACAGTGCAGGGTCAGCAGCTAGCCTGCCGTTCCTGGCTGTAGCGGTGACGACAGCGCATTCGGCCCTATCGATGTACTTCAGTGAGACGGGGGGGGGGGGCGGGGGGGAGGCAGGGACGGGGACTGAAGAAGTGGTGAAGCCCAGGAGGCTGGAATGGGGGCAGCTTGGAGAGTGAGCCGCCCCTAGCTCATTGACAGCGTTAGCTTGGGCCTCCACTTGGGAAGGGTCAGACTGGGAGGCAGGGATCAATGGGTGAAATGCACCCCAGAACCAAGGGAAACCACTGTGCCTGTGCACCGCTCACAACCCACCAAAGCCCCCAAGATGTGTCTAAGCCTCACGCTGCCCCTCTGCATGGGAGGAAAATTCCTTCTGGGTCCTCTGGCTGGGGATGGCGCCAGTGGGCAATCACAGGCCTTCTCTGGAAGCGGAAAGAATTACACAGACAAAACACATAAGAACATAAGGACGGCCGTACTGGGTCAGACCAGAGGTCCATCTAGCCCAGTGACCTGTTTTCCGACAGTGGCCAACGCCAGATGCCCCAGGGAGAAAAAACAGAACAGGGAATCATCAAGTGATCCCACCCCAGTTGCCCATTCCCTGCTTCTGACAAACAGAGGCTGGGGACATCATTCCCACCCATCCTGGCTGCTAGCCATTCACAGACCTAGCCTCCATGCATTTATCTAGTTCTTTTTAGAACCCTCTTCAAGTCCTGGCCTTCACAACATCCTCTGGCAAGGAGTTCCACAGGTTGATTTTGCGTTGCCTAAGAACATAAGAATGGCCATACTGGGTCAGACCAAAGGTCCCTCTAGCCCAGTATCCGATCTGCAGAAAAAAGGCATTATTCCTCATAAAATGAGGTTTTCTGTGGTCGAAAAAACTGCTGTGTTCTTTCAATTTACTTTTGAAAGAACATGGCAGCAGTCTAGATGCAGGGGAAGTTTTTTAAAAAAAAGGCCACTTTTTTTTTTAAAAAAACCCTGTAGTCTAGTCACACCCAAGATGTGGGTGTACTATAGTTTTATATAGGGGCAGTAAGATATTTTCGTCTTATTTTCTATCCCTTTTAAAATAATTCCTAGCATCCTATTTGCTTTTTTGATTGCCGCTGCACACTGCGTGGACGTTTTCAGAGAACTATCCATGATAACGCCAAGATCTTTCCTGATGTCCCTTTGAACTGCCCCAGGAGTGCTGCTCCGCTGCTCTGAATGGCTTTGAGGATGAGGGGGGGCAGCATCGTAGTCCAGGCAGTGCTAAGGGCTGACTACCCTAGGCCCCGCCCCTTCCACTCTTGGCCCCGCCCCTTCCAGGGGTGTGGAGCTGGGACTCGCTCCCACCTTGCCCCAGGGCCCGTAGTGGCTGTCAGCGCCGCTGTGTCTATGTGGCAAACAAACGCCTAACGTTGGCCCAGCTTCACGGGGCTGGGGCTATGGGGCTGTAAAACTGAAGTGTTTGTGTTGAGCTCCAAGACCCTGCAAGGTGGGGGCAGGGCTCCGAGGCTGGGTGCCAGCCTGAGCCCAAACATCTCATTCAAAGGCTGTACAGACTTATGCACCTTTGTGGTCCAGCCACTGCAGGGAGACAGCTACATGTGGGAAAGGGGAGTTACAGCGGTGCAAAAGGTCTTTATAGACAGGGCCAGGATGGAGAATCAGGACCAGTGAGGTTAAATTACTTGTCCAGGGTCATGGAGTGTCTGAGAGACAAAGCCAGGAATAAAACCCCATCACTCTAAGTTCAGTGCTCTCACCAATAAATCAAATGTGGCAAGAGAAACTCTGCCTGGGTTGGCTGTAAATCTGGATTAATTCCATTTGGTACCAATGGAGTTGCTCTGGATTTGTTTCAGCGGAACTGAGAACAGGATGGAGCACAGTGCTCTGAGAAGCTTTTAGCGTTGAGGCAAATCTATCTGTCCCTCCATCTGTGAGTCTGTCTGTTCAAGAACACCTAAAGGGTAATAGGTAGGGTCACCACATTTGGTAGGCAGCTTCCTCTTATCCTAACTTAAAGCGAGGTCAGGGTTTGGTTGTGCCAGGAAAATGGGATGTGCCTGGAATGAGATTGTTTTCCAGAACAGGGAAAGGGAGGGGGCTGCTAGGAGGGACAGTCATACAGCAGAGTGACCAGAAGGGGGCAGCCGCACCATTAAGACAGTGGCCAGCTGGAGGAGGGCTCTGAATGTTACCGGCCAGGCCACCATCCATGGATAGGGTTCCCATGTTGGTGCTGGGCAGGGTTCCTTCCCCCCATGCTGGCTTCCACAGCCGCCCTTATAAAATATGGGGCCCTATGCAACTGCCCTATGCCCCCCCCACCAACTGCCCTGACTTCAGCACCCCAACCCGCTGCTCTGAGCCCCCAAATCTTGCACTGACTCCTCCACCCTCTCTTCCTGTCCTGAGTCCCCACACCGCTCAACCCCTGCCCTTACTCCTGCAACCCCCATCCCCTACTCTGAGCCCCCCACCCCCTGTCCTGACTCTGGCATCCCCAACCCCTACCCTGAGCCTCCCACATCTCCCAACTTTCCTGACCTGACTCCTGCACCCCTCATCACCTGCCCTCAGCCCCCCAACTCCTGCCCTGATTCCTGCACCACTACCTCGCCCTGAGCCCTCCACATTCTCAACCACCTGCCCTTAACCCCCCAACTCCTGCCCTGACTCCTGCACGCCTCACCTCCTTCCCTCAGCCCCCCACATACCCAACCACCTGCCCTGAGCCCCCAACTCCTGCCTTTACTCCTGCATCCCCACCTCCTTCCCTCAGCCCCCCCACATACCCAACCACCTGTCCTGAGCCCCCCAACTCCTGCCTTTACTCCTGCACCCCCACCTCCTGCCCTCAGTCCCCCACATACCCAACCACCTGCCCTGAGCCCCCCAACTCCTGCCCTGATTCCTGCACTCCCACCTCCTGCCCTCAGCCCCCCACATACCCAACCACCTGTCCTGAGCCCCCCAACTCCTGCCCTGATTCCTGCACTCCCACCTCCTGCCCTCAGCCCCCCACATACCCAACCACCTGTCCTGAGCCCCCCAACTCCTGCCCTGATTCCTGCACTCCCACCCCACCCCACCCCTTGCCCTGAGCCCGTGTTGTACTTGTAAAACTAGAGGTACCCTAAATTACTAACCCAATTTTTGATATTTATCAATCAACTTAAAAATGAAATGCACTTATTATATGTTATCATCATTCCTACCGATTGAATAGAATAGAGGGTTTTATGAGATGATTCCAAGGGTATGTTCTCCTGTTTTTAGTAAGACACTAAAGCACAACAAAAAGCGTCTGTTTGGTTGGCTTGGATGCCTCCTTAGATGGCAAGTTTACAACAAAATGTTTACTCCGGCACCAGGCTGCTGTAATAAGGAGAAAGACGCCAGGGAGTCTCCTCCAAGCAGCCTTGAATCAACAGCCCTGTTAACAGCCTCGAGTGCCCTCTGCTGTATTTCAGCAGGCACTTGCTTCTCCCGAGCAGATCGTTAATATTTCCAAACCAGACGGAAAGCAGTGGCCCATAAAGGCAAACGTCTTTATAACAACTGTGATGGACGAAGAAAATATGAGTTTGGCAGCTGTCTAAAATCACAGCTGTATTGTGCCCTGTGACGCGGCGTTTGAACTAGGTTGGCGCTTTACAGTAGCCAATGTTTGATTATTGGCGGGCAAAGTATGTGATCGAGCAATCCCACGGAAGGGTTCATGAGAACACGCTCCTGATGGCCAGGTCCGGACGGGGTCCCACCTAGCCCCAGCAAGGGCAGAGATACGCAACAGCTGGCAAACAAGAGTGAACTTAACGGAACATTTCTAATAATTCTTTGTACCGCCAAAGGGCTCGGTGGCTGTTAGCAGCTAATGTGAACAGGAGAACCATGAGATGCGGCTGGTGCACGTTGGGGATTTTTGGCGCCGTTCTAACTACCCCGATTCGAGCTCCCCGCATTGATGCCCTGCAACGCAGAGCACGCAAACCAACGTGAGCCGAACCCAGGCAAGCCCCGCCTTCCCCCACGCCCCGAGCATTAATAGCGTTCCTTTTCTAGACAGAGGTGACGTGGCGGACAAAAGGACACGCATGTCAGAACTCTGTAGCTCCTGGCTCTCAGTCCAACGTTCAGGGCACTCTGCCAGCTTCCTCAAGAGAAGCCATCGGAAGGCTAATTTGCTGTGGTCTTGCACTTGAAGGGTGTGAGTAACAACAAATTGACGCCACTGAACTCAATTATACTGGCAGTCCAGGAAAAGGCGGTTATCATACATGAGGGTCAGCCTCTGCCTCCATGGCTATGAAGTACCCTTCCCAGCAGATCCCTCGCTTGCATGGGATGGGAAGGCCTCATCCTCTAACTTGCCCAACCCCACAGGAAGCAGAGATGGGGTACAAGGACAACAAACAATTCTGGCATCGTCTTGGAAGACCTGGTCTGGAACACAGGCTCTTTGGGAAGCAGCCTCTCTGGTGCACCAAACCGGCTCATCGATGAGTAGGTTGGGGTAGGCCAGCTTTCAGAGTTCTGCCACCGACTTCCTGATTATAAGCCATAGGGTAACCTGATTGGCTGGTGACCATATATAAAGTCCCTGCTTCCTCTCTGCTGTTGTCTGCCCACCAAGCCCTTGCCTGCTGGTTGTCTGTCTACACAGCAGTGTTATTTCGGGGCAACTGACGTTATTCCGAAATAACAGAGCGTGCACCTACACTACAAGCCTTTGTTTCAACATCATGTTGAGCTGGAGGACTTCCTACTCCAACTCATGGTAACCCTCATTTCACGAGGAGAGAGGGTACATCTACACAACAACATTATTTTGAAATAACTGTGTTATTTCAACATAACTTAGTCCGCGTCTACACAGCAGGCAGTTATTTCGAAATAATGTCGAAATACGGTCAAGCTGGAGGACTTGTTCCTCCGACTCCTGTAGCCCTCATTGTACGAGGAGTAAGGGAAGTCAGAGGTAGAGTGCTCTATTGCGAAATAAGTGCTGTGTAGACAGCGCCAAAAGTCGAAATAAGCTATTTTGAAATAAGCTACATAATTGACATAGCTCAATTTGCGTAGCTTATTTTGAGCTAAGCCCTGCTGTGTAGACGCACCAAAAGGAAGCCTTCCTTCGACTTCCTGCTGTGTAGACAGTGCCAAAAGCTGAAATAAGCTATTTCGACTTCAGCTACGCAACTGATGTAGCTGAAGTTGCATCGCTTATTCCGACTTTAGGCCTGCTGTGGAGATGTACCCTCAGAGCCTGCTTGATCCTGCCTTGCCCAACGCTGCCAGCTCCCTTGCTGCATATTCCCCTTGAATTGGCTCTCCTGGCGATTGGTCTGCTTGTGTGAACTCTCACCACTGAGCTGCACTGCCCTTTGACCTACTGGACTTCTGGGCATGACCCTCCTGCAGTAATAATAATTAGCACATACACAAAGGGTCATACCTGCAGGGGGTGAGCCATATGCTAACGAAGAGATTGCTTTACATTTTCTATCAGTAGCTTGGTCCTGCGCTCGGGCTTTCACACCAGCTCTGCTAGGGCAATACCAGCCGCCCCAAGCAGTGCGGCAGCTGGTAAAGTGATCTGCCGCTGCTCCGGCCTCCACAGACACATCATCAGTCCTGCAAAGAGGCTGGCGGTTGTGAGGTCAAGGGGGTGGAGCCCACCCCAAAACCCCAGAAACATTCAAAACCAGAGACCCTGGGGGGAACCGAGAAAGCCAGGCTCATGCGCACACTGACAAGGAACCTTGTTCTTTCTAGTATCGGTCCCTTTTAGATTCTGGGCCGTATTGGGGGCGGAAAGTTCCCCAGCTCCTCAGGAGTGAAGATGGAAACTTTTGGCTTTCCATGTGTCTGTGCACTGAAGGGAGTATCTGATGGCATGCGCATTAGGGCCTACTTCAACGTCACAGCCCCTTTGTGCTAGGAACTACCTCTGACGTGGGGGAGCCGTGTCCTGACCAACTTTGCGTTGCCTCTAGCGTAGCCCCTGGCAACGGGGGCATTCCTGCGTGGGCCGTGGAGGGTGGGCTGAAGGAGGCAGGTTACCAGCGGGTGTTCTCAGGGCACACTTGTGTGTCTGCAAAGCTCTCTGGAGACCACTGAAGGCTTCAGGGCTGTCCTCGTTTGTGCCAGGGGTGGGGGGTTGCACTGGCCTGCATCAAGTTGTCTTGAGCTGGCGCCAACAGAGGAATGAATCTGTCCTTCCAAATAGACATAGCACCACTGATGGGATGCTTTTCACTGGCTGCTGGCTGGGATCTCGGCCTGCTCCCTGACGATGGGGATGGGGGTGAGGGAGCTATGGAAGCCAAAAGCTTTTCCTTTGCAATCAGAGAGGCTTGAAAGTAACTTTTGAAATGACAGCTCTGGTTCTGGAGAAAGCCATAAAACCCCCAGCCAGGCTCCCTGGGTTCCTATCCCGCCCTGCTCACAGACACCAGGGAGCAAATGTGCTTTTTCCAAGGAGAAGAAAGGCAGCACTGGGCTTTGGCTTCTGCTGAATTAGTTCCTCCAATTCCCGAAGAAAGCGGTTAATACAATCTTACATCAGAGTGCCCTCAGAGGAGCACAAAGCCAATTTGGGGGAGAACGTGAGCCAGCGCGCATTTAACTGGAATGCGAATATTTACTGTTTGTAGCAATCCAGGCCCAAGAAGTGGGTGAAGTCACTAGCTGGGGATTTTAACTTCAATTAGGCAATTTTAATCGAGGAGGCAGCAATGCCTCATTGAGGGAAATTACTAAAATTATACTTTAAGGACAGTCAATTAGCTGCATTTTGACAAAACAACAAAAAAATGAACCAGAAGCACTTGGAAAAAGAATTAGAGGGAACATGTCTGTTTGGGGAATCCTAATATTTTGGTGGAAATCATTAAGTGAAATTAAATACTATTTTAAACCAAAGGGATGGAATATCTAATTAAGTTAGCAAAAAGCGTCGGGGAAGGGATATGGTGGAGGGAATTAGAGAGAGCGTTTATTAGCATGTTGACTGAGGTGAGGCCTCCGGGGGGGGAAAAGGTATATTAGAAATAGGGGCTAGGAAAACCTCTTCAGAACTGATTGGAAGTTTGGGGGGGGGGGGTTTCTTTAGGGTGACTTGCAGGTTTTTGGCCTTAGGGGCAAGGGCAAGGTATATGATCAGGAGAGTGGTCCAATAAGAAATGGTGTAGGGACAGAGAATGGGTCTGAACATAAGATTCCCAGGGCCAAATGCTGTAACACACGAGGGAGGTTGAGCCCTCAGACTGTGGAAAGGAGCAGAGAAGTTGATATCACCTGCCTCCTCTGTTCCCAAGCCTGCAGAAGACTCTCTGCATGACACAGCTTCCTTGGGGGCTCCCTGCAGTTTTTGGGCCCTAGCAGGATTGAGTGGGAGGAGACAAAGATCAATCACCCTGCAGAGGAGATCATTAGGACCCTGCCAAATTCACAGCCATGGAAAACATGCCATGCACCATGAAATGTGGTTTCTCCTGTAAAATCCTGTGTAGTTTTACCCTACAATACAGACTTCAAGGGGGAGACCGTTGTTTTTCAAAGGAGGGTTGAAATGGGGAAGGGGTTCACAAGGTTATCATGGGGGGTGCTGCAGTACTGTCACCCTTTCTTCTGCATGGTCTTCAGAGCTGGGTGGCCAGAGAGCAGCAGCTGCTGGCCAGGTGTCCAGGCCAGCAGCAATGCAAAAGTAAGGGTTGCAATTTTGTACCAGGTCATCCTTACATCTGTGTGGCTGCCTTCCAAGCTGGGTGGCTGGAGAGTGATGGCTGCTTGGCTGAGGTCCCAGCTCTGAAGGCAGCAGCACAGAAGTAAGGGTGGCCATACCATACTATGCCATCCTCACTTCTGGGCCACTGCTGGCGGTGGCACAGAAGTAAGGGTGGCAATACCACAATCCCTCTACAATAACTTTGCAACACCGCCCCCCCCCATTACAATACTGTGAAATTTCAGAATTAAATATCTAAAATAATGACATTCACGATTCTAAAAATCCTATGACTGAAATTGGTCAAAATGGACCATAAATTTGGTAGAACCCTGGAGATAACGTAGTCTAGTGCACTAGGTTGGTAACCTGAAGACCTCGATTTTTATACTCTGGTCTGTCCTTCACTTAGGGTATGTCTAAACTACATGGCTCCGTCGACGGAGCCATGTAGATTAGTGTACTCGAAAAAGGGAAATGAAGCGACGATTTAAATAATTGCCGCTTCATTTACATCAAAATGGCTGCTGCGCTGTGCCGATCAGTTGTTTGGTGGCACAGCACGGTAGTCTGATCGCTCCGCGGTCGACAAGGGAAGCCCTTGTCGACCGCCCCGGTAAACCTCATTCCACGAGGCATAACGGGGCGGTCGATAAGGGCTTCCCTTGTCGACCGCGGAGCATCCAGACTACTGCACTGTGCCACCAAACAGCTGATTGGCACAGCACGGCAGCCATTTTGATGTAAATGAAGCAGCAATTATTTAAATCGCCACTTCATTTCCCTATGTCTAGAAACCTCATCTACATGGCTCCGTCGACGGAGCCATGTAGTCTAGACATACCCTTCCTCTGTGACCTAGGGCAAGTTTCTTCACCTCTCTGGCCTCCACTTTCCCTATCCATAAAATGGGGTTGATAATGCACTTTGGGAAGTCACTAGGAAATCGATCATTTAAAAAGCACTAGCTATTGCTATTAACAAAGTTCCCTGACTGTTTATTGCCTTTATTTTGATTCTGTTAGCCCCCTCCCTATGATCTGGGGGCTTGCTTTAGTCCTAGGTTAGGATGACATTATGTATTTACATATATATATTTCCCCTAAATAATTTAACTGTGGTAGCATAGAGAGGCCTCCAGTCATGGTCAGCCCTGTGTGTTATGCACTGTACAAACACAGGGTGTGTCTACACTGCAGGGCTTAACTCGACTGCCAGGGATGAACTAGATCCGTGGTGTCCACTAGCCAAATGTAGCTATTTGGCCAGTTGAGTGTGGCTAATTGGCTCACAAAATTATTTACATTTCCAGGATAATGTGGCTAGTTTGCGCTAGCAGTAGCCACTATAGCAGCCCTTCCCCCCAACCACCCTCTTTAATTGGTTAACCGATTAAACAATACGTTTCACTGGTTAGCCACTTAAAGAGGATTTTACATCCCTATTTATTACTGAGGGGGAGTCTACACTGCAGGGATTAACTTGAAATAAGCTACACAAAATGAGTTATGTCAATTGCATCTCTTATTTCAAAATAGCTTATTTCGAAATAGGGAGCATCTACACACCACTTATTTCGAAATAGAGCGCTCTTCCTCGACTTCCCTTATTCCTCGTACAATGAGGGTTACAGGAGTCAGAGTAAGAAGTCCTCCAGCTTGACAGTATTTTGACACTATTTCGAAATAACTGCCTGCTGTGTAGATGTGGACTAAGTTATTGCGGAATAACGCTAGTTATTTCGAAATAGTGTTGCAGTGTAGACGTACTGACAGAGAAAGACACGGTCCCTGCCACAAAGAGTTAGCCAGCCATCAGTTAAAGGATTTCTTGCTCTGATTTTTCTCACAGTATAGACTAGAGAGTTCCTTTGCCATGTGTGTTTGCAGACGGTGGTCTAGAAATGCCAACCATTTAACAAACGGCACCAGTAAAAGTCTGACTCCTAAAAGCCTTTCTTAAAAGAACTTACCAAGTATTTTGACCTACATCATCATCTTGTTAAATTCATCTGATGTTATGAGACAGTTAGTGAAATATGCAGAGTACATTATACTAAAGAGAAATGTACCCTTCAATTGGTATCTGATGTGCACTTTGCAATAACTGCTATTAGTTGTCTATAAAACTCCTAGACATGATTTGATTTTATTTTATTACCATTATTTTATTTTACTTTGTAACGTATAGGGGGCGGCGATTGCAGGTCTTCAAGTGCTTACTGGGAAATATTTAACACAGGATGTTTTATTTATTAGCATAAAGAGACACAATGGATTGTTGATGATTAAAGTGATGATACTGCTGCCATACTTGTCAAAAATATAGACCTAATTCAATAGAGAGGCGACAGTCAGTCTCCATGTTGATCTATGCTGAAGCAAACTGCCTCTGAAAGCAGTACAAAAGCTGAATTGGCCTCTTAATTTTATGCTCCTGGGCATAGTATAAAAAAGGGAATTCTTTCTAAGTGCCTGTAATTGCATGTTACCAGAACCCAAAATATAAGGCAAATTTTCAAAACTGCAAGTGTTAAGCTTTCCATTTCAATTCCTTCCCATCTCTAAAGAACCATCAAAATGAAAGGGAGCTTTAAAATGCTTCACCATCCCGCATCATTAATAAAATATATGGGTGTGTTTAGACTTCAGTTGCAAATGTACATTTCCAAACAAAATACTTTTTAAAAAAACAAATCAATTCTTCCATCACTTAGCTGTCAAGTGCTGAGATCAGGGGTCTGCTTTGCCCGTGCAACTTTGCCATCATCAATTTGAAAATACATTCTTTCAAATAACGAAAGCATTTCCATTTTCCGTCTACCTATGCAGGGTGGAACCTAGTTTTCCTTTTTCGCACAAGCTGACTTAATTAGGAATACCTAAGGCCAGGCCTACACTAGAGGATAAATTCAAATTAAGAGACCCAACTCCAGGTACGTTAATTGCGTAGCTGGAGTCGATGTACCTTGATTCGAACTTTGGCGCTGTTCCCACAGTGGGCGGTCAACAGGAGACACGCTCCCCTCAATTTGCCTTACTCCTCACTCCTCGTGAAGAGTGGGAGTTCCAGTGTTGATGGGGGCGCCCTCAGCACTCGATTTAACGGGTCCTTACTAGACCTGCTACATTGAACGCCAGAAGATCGACCTCCAGAGCGTTGATCCTTGGGTAAGTATAGATGTGACCGAAGTGAGTAAGGCAAATAGGTTTGGCCCCATTAGCCCAAGTGTCAGTGGGCTTTTTAAATTACAGCCAAAGTATCTGCAGGTGCATTTGACCTTCCAAAATCCTGCATGTGTGTTATAATATACTACTTAATGTATACTGGATGCAGACTGTGTCCTTGATGGGAGGGCTCCTTTAACCTTCTTTGCAATTGTTCTCCTTCTTTGGATTGTTCTCTAGTGGATGAGAACAATAGCATAGACTTCAGTATTGTTACAGCTAATGAAGAGTCTCTGTGGCAGGTAAGAGACTGGGGCCTTGGCTGTACTATCACAGGCCATCAATCTAAGTTACGCAACTTCAGCTATGTGAATAACATAGTCACTGTTGGAGCATAAGCTTTCGTGAGCAAAGACCCACTTCCACTACATGCATCTGACGAAGTGGGTCTTTGCCCACAAAAGCTTATGCTCCAATACATCTGTTAGTCTATAAGGTGCCACAGGACTCCTTGTCACTTTTGCAGATCCAGACTAACGTGGGTACCCCTCTGATAATAGTCACTGCTGATGTACTTAGGTCTGCTTACCACAGTATCTTCACAGCTGACACTCTCCCATCAACTCTGCCTACTATTTTCCTTTTGGTGGGGTACCAGAGTTGACGGGAGAGCACTCAGCAGTTGATTTATCGCGTCTGTCCTAGACACAATACATCGACGCCCTGCTGGATCGATCATGAAGACATGCCCTGGATTTTAATTTCTGGGGGCACATCTTCACTTGCTGCGCTGGAGATCGCTCTTCTGGCGTTTGATTTAGAGGGTCTAGTTAATACCTGTAAATTGAACGCTGAGGGCAGGACCAGATGGCGCCTGTGGGAAGCCGAGGGGAGTGTTTGCTCCCATCGTCCTCCCTCTGTGAAGACGGTGCCAAGCTTGGCTTAAAGTAAGCTGACTCCAGCCATGAATTTTACACAGCATCCAGGCCCTCTCAGTGAGGTAATCCAGTGGGAGGCCACACTGATTACAACAGGGGTTGTCAGGCCCACAATACCCAGGCGGCACTTCATAAAAAGGCCAAGCCAAGCCTTTAAATGCTACTTTTAAAAAGCTGATTAGCTCTGCTTGCCTGTATCGTATTTGCCGGCAGGTCAAATATTCTCCCCCTTGCTGCTCCGTTTGGATCCGGGTTACTACTTCATTCTTCTGAGACGATAACAACAGAAATTCGAGAGTAACCATTCTGCACACTTGATGGCTTCATTGGACAGGCAATAAATCTATACAAGTGAATTGGAGAAGATGCTGTTCAAATGCTATTATCTGCCTCTGCATTATTGAACTGGGATGGGAGGACTGACTTAAAGAGATCCTTCCTCTTCCAAGGCTCCCTCCCTGGGAAATACATGCTATTTGATCAGTTCCATGACTAAGTTCTGTGCTGCATCCAAAACTTTCATTCTTTCCCCTCCCTTTGGTTGGGTTTCTTCCTTCTTGTTACCTAACAAGATGAATCTCATTGTTGCTTTTCTTTTCCACTGGAGCCGGGCTGGATTTTGACAGAGTGCGAATGCAAGGGAGAGTTACACTTGACTAACAGCACTAGAAACTGAATTTGTCCCTTGACTAGGTCATGGCAGTGCAATCAAGTGCTCTGCTGGTGTTTCTTAAAGCTGGAGGTAGTAGCTTTAAGACAGAGGAGAGCAATCAATTTCCACATCTACTTCCTCTTGCCTCTCAATATCTGATCTTCTATTAAGGGTTCAAGTGTCACGTGGGGTTTTGCAATAGGGGCATTTCTTTGTTAGAAACTGTTCTGCGAGCACAACACATTTCATCGTACAGAGTTTGCCTCCACTCCCTGTCTTCATTCAGGTGTTAGGGTCGTCCTCAGCTTTTTCAGGAGACAGATGGAATTGCAAATGTAGGTCTTGGCAGAAGAGCTCATAGAAGTTTGGAAAAAATGTAAAGGGCCAGACCTCACAGTGGTGTAAATTGCATGGACTTCAGTACCGTTATTCTTGCTTTATGGGAGAATCAGCCAACTGTGTATTTCAGGTTTTTAGACTAGGACTGGTGTTACTAATTTTCAGACTGAAAAAGATTTAGTTAGTTAACAAAAGTTTGAGTTCCCCTGTAATATTATCTCCTATTTATGATCACTAGTATTTCAGTGTCACTAGACAGTATCTTTCCAGGTTAAAATCCTTTTCAGCTACCCTGACATCTAGGTTTTTCCTAGCCTGCATAATTTAATACACAATCAATTTGACATATGTAATTTCACAGTGCCCTCTGGTGTACATGGTCCTCTAATGCATTGTTTTGGCTCTCACCGTTTCTCTCTGGTAGTAACAAGCGTAACTGATCTTCATAGCTTACTTTTATCTCTGCTGATCAACGTTTTCTGTTGTGAGATATCCTATTTAAATGCAAAATCCTGGTCTTGCAAAACTTTGAGTCTACCTGGACAACTCTCAGGCTATGTCTAGATTACATCCCTCTTTCGAAAGAGGGATGTAAATTAGACATATCAAAATTGCAAATGAAGCCGGGATTTGAATTTTCTGTGCTTCATTTGCATAATTGCGTCACAGCGTTTTTTTTGGAAAAACGCTATTTCGAAAGTGAAACTGCGGTCTAGACACGGTTCTTTCGAAAAGAAAAGCCTTTTTTGAAAGATCCTGTAAACCTCTTTTTTTTTTTAGGAGTACAGGACCTTTCAAAAAAGGCTTTTCTTTTCGAAAGACCCGCAACTTGACCGCGGTTTCAATTTCGAAATAGCGTTTTTGGAAAAAATGCCGTGACATGATTATGCAAATGAAGCACAGGAAATTCAAATCCCGGCTTCATTTGCAACTTCTATATGTCTAATTTACATCCCTTTTTCGAAAGAGGGATGTAGTTTAGATGTTCCCTCAGAGATAAAGTTAATCATGCGCCTAAGTGTTTGTTGGAGCAGAGTCTAACACTGTAATCTGACTGATCTGTCGGGCTAATGGTGCTCAGAACAACACGACAGCACAGCTCATTGTATGAACTTCCAAGTGAAGAGGTCTGATTTGATATTTATTCAAAGGAGTGATCCTCACTCACGCTAGTAGTCCCTTTGAAGTCAATGAAACTAACTGCATAAGGTTACAGAATTTTCCCCTAATTTTCCAATACAAGGAAAATTTAGTTGAATTACTAACAAGAGATGATGGGCCAAATTCATCTTCAGCGTAACTCCGTAGATTTGCTGTTTTGCTAGGCAGAGGTTTTATCTCATTAGGACGAAACTACCCTAGCAAAGGCGTCCTTACTCATACGTAGAATATGCAGCAGTGCAGGGCGCCTGAAAATCTGGGGCTCCATGGGATCTTAATGCCTACCCTCCTGCCTCTTCCTATCCCTGTTCTGGGGCTTTGCTTCCTCTGGAGACCAGCTAGTTAACTTAAAAATGAAAAAGCCTGCCAGAGCTATTAGCAGAACCTGTGAAAGAGCCATGCAAGAGGTAATGAAGCTATTTAACAGGCATTTGTGAACTCCTGTCCCTGTCTGAACTTAACTTCATTTACAAGTTTGATTCCTATTACAGAGGTATGAATAAACACATTGGCTGGATGACCTGCTACATTCCACAGCCTAATGACATAAAAAAACAAACAAAGGGTACTTAAGAACAATTAGCAACTTCTCTATCAGCTTCATGTAGCATGGAGACTCTAAGGGTATTCTACACTACATGGCTCTGTCGACGGAGCCTCGTAAACTAGTTTACCCGGCATAGGCAAAGAAGTAAGTATTTAAGTAATCCCCCGCTTCATTAAAATAAACATGGCCGCGGTGCTGTGCCGACAATCAGCTGACCCGGCACAGTGCGGCAGTCTAGACGCGGATCTGTCGGCTGGGGAAGCCTTTGCCGACCGATCCTGTAAACCTCGTTTCACGAGGATTATTTAAATCCCCGCTTCTTTGCCTTTGCCGGGTAAACTAGTTTACATGGCTCCGTCGACAGAGCCATGTAGTCTAGACATACCCTAAAAGAGCAGTGTAGAGGGGGATCTGTCAAGAAAGAAAGCCTTTTTCGACAGATGCGTTATGCCTCCCGCAAGGATCTGTCAAAAAAGGCTTTCTTTCTCAACAGTTCCCCCTCTAGACTGCCGCTTTTTGCTGACAAAGTGCTGAGTCAGCAAAACGTGGTGCCCATTTTTATGCAAATTAGGCGCTGGATATTTAAATCCCTGCCTCATATGCAATGTCGACCTGCCTAATCTGCATCCCTGCCGACAGAGGGATGCAGTCTAGACATACCCTAATTGACTATTTCTTTCCCCTTTTTTCTTTTTTCCTTCTCCCTCCCCCCCCATTGCACCCCCTATTTATTTGGAAACTGGACCTTTAATAACTCCATTCATCTGAAGAAGTGGGTTGTGCCCACGAAAGCTCATGATACCATCTACATGTTTTGTTAGTCTTTAAGGTGCTGCAACACTATTTGTTGTTTTCTAAGTTTTTTCCAGTTACACACTAACTCGGCTACTTTGAATTTACTGTGTTACGCAACAGGACCTTAGTTTAATTTGTTTTAAATAGTTCATTAGTGTGTTGCTGAGGAGTATAAAATCACAGCTCTAAAAAATCGTCCCCCTCCTCGGCTGTCATCA
The DNA here is from genome assembly GCA_032595735.1 of Pelochelys cantorii. NCBI lineage: Eukaryota > Metazoa > Chordata > Testudines > Trionychidae > Pelochelys > Pelochelys cantorii. The sequence goes on from CM064340.1 coordinate 38,210,166, forward strand.
GGCATAAGGGCACCCATTTAACAGTACTGCATAGGGCCCCCTTACTCCATAGGGTGGCCCTGTATCCTAGAATAGTGATGTTGCTGGAGCTGTGCTAATTTCCATCAGCTGAGAGCCTGGCCCAGCCTTACACGAAACGGCACACGTTTTGTAACATTCCTCAGTTCTGACACCTGAGATGCCTTACAGTTGCATGCCCTGAGCGCTGTGAAGCAGGAAGCTCATCCGCACAGAACTGTGGAAGTTGCAATAATTCGAATATATTCAATCATTGGGCATGCAGGAGACAGTGACGGCACTGAGTGCTCATGGGAGAAGCTGGAAGTGCACCGGGGGGCTGAGCTGGGAGGAGCAGCTGAAACGGCTGTTGCTTTTGGCTCTAGGCTAGCTCTGCAGTGACACAGAATGTCCTTCTGTAGGATACACCAACTGGGAGCTTTTCTCCAAGCAACTGTGGTGGTGCTGGCAGGCCCGCTGATGGGAGGGTGAGCAAGGGGCATTGCCCCGGGGTCTGGCAATTCTAAAGGGCCCAAGGCTGTGGCTGCCACTGTCACTACTACAGTCCCAGGGCCTTTAGATCACTGTGCAGTGTACTGCGGGTGGCTCTAAGGGCTAAGGGTGAGGCATAGTGCACTCCGGGTCATGCCGAGGGCTGGCTGCCCCTAGCCCCTCCCCTTGCACCTGAGGCCCCACCCCTTTCAGGAACACAGAGCCGCCCCCACACACACATCTTGCCCAGGGGCCTGGCAAAGTGGTCAGTTCCTCTGGGTGCTGGCAGCAGTCATGTCCCATTGCCTGCGCTTTTGGTGTGTGGCAGCCAGGACAGGTGTTTGCAACATGGCTATCCTCTAATGGCCAGCTAGCTCAGCTGGTGAGTGTAAGGGGCTAATAATGCCAACGTGAGGGGTTCAAGCCCCACGCTAGCTACTTGACTGTTTCAACGCTGGGGTAGGTCTTTGTTCTGATTCTGCTCATTTCTTTGGGGCACCTGGCTTTGGCCACTGTTGGGGTGTGTCTAGACTACATGGCTCTGTCGATGGAGCCATGTAAAGTAGTTTACCCGACATAGTCAATGAAGTGGGGATTTAAATAATCCCCGCTTCATTAAAATAAAAATGACCGCCGTGCTGGGCCGACAATCAGGTGATCCGGCATAGCGCGGCAGTCAAGACGCGGATCAGTCGACAAGGAAAGCCTTTGTCGACCACTCCCTTATGCCTCGTGAAACGAGGTTTACAGAAGTGGTCGACAAAGGCTTCCCTTGTCGACCGATCCGCGTCTAGACTGCCACGCTGTGCAGGATCAGCTGATTGTTGGCACAGCGCGGTGGCCATTTTTATTTTAATGAAGCGGGGATTATTTAAATCCCCACTTCATTGACTATGTCGGGTAAACTACTTTACATGGCTCCATCGACGGAGCCATGTAGTCTTGGCACACCCTTGGAGAACAGGACACAGGTCTAGATGGCCCTTTGGTCTGACCCTCTATGGCCATTCTTAACATAGAAAAGGCCGATTCACATGCCTGTAAGTAACTCCTCCTGAAACGTAGACCTCAAAACAGACGGGCAAGTGTCTTTTGAAAGAAAAATGACAAAGAGATCTGATAGGGCTCTGGGATCTTGCTACAGTAACAAGGATGGCAGCTAGAATTGCACCTTTGTAACTAAATATTAAAGAAACTGCAAAAGAAAAAGGCAAATGGGAATGGTGAGGCCAAGCTTTCCACAGCACTGGCAAGGCAGATGCAAGAAGGCAGCTAAAGTGGATGCTCCCGGAACAGACAGAACATCCAATTAGATTGTCTAACAAAGTAAAAAAATTAACCAGGGAAACAAAGCAGAGAGAGAGAGAGAGAGAGAGAGAGAGATCTTGGCAGCTGAGGCAAAGAGCTCAGGATTGACTTATTAAGGATATTAAAAGGAAGAGGAAGGACTTTAAATTGCAGGACAGAGAGGCTATGTCTAAACTACAACCCTCTGTCGAAAGAGGGATGTAAATTAGGCAAATCGAAAGTGCAAATGAAGCGGGGATTTAAATATCCCGTGCTTCATTTGCATAATCGCGTCACAGCAGTCTTTCAAAAAAGGGTATTTCGAAAATGAAACCCCTGTCTAGATGCGGTTCTTTTTAAAAAAAAACCCTTTTTCAAAAACCTCCTTTTTCCCTGAGGAGTACAGGATCTTTCAAAACAGGGTTGGTTTTTTTTTCTTCAAAAGAACCACGTCTAGATGGTGGTTTCACTTTCAAAATACCCTTTTTTGAAGACCACTGTGATGCAATGATGCAAATGAAGTGTGGGATATTTAAATTCCCACTTCATTTGCACTTTCGATTTGCCTAATTTACATCCCCTCTTTCGACAGAGGGATGTAGTTTAGACATACCCGAACAGATTAGAGCTTGCCTCTTGTGTTTGCTTAGTGTTTGTGCTTCTGAATTTGGGGAAGAAATTGAAACGCTTTCCTGTCTGCCTGAGGAAGCTGGAAACCCCTTTGACTATTAATGAAGTCCTAAATGAATTGAAGAACTAATGTTTCATATACCCCTTGGCGTTGCCTTTCAGTCTACTTTTAAAAGGCTTCATTGCAGGAAAATGCACTGTTCCTGATCGGAATTTTCCGTTGATATGTGAGATCACCTCCCAGATATAGCCAGCCACATCAGAGCGGCATCATAGTCTCATGCAGCAGTGCTGCCCCTTTCTAAATGTCCGAGCATTCAGTAACTAAAAGGTTAAACCCAGGAAGTGCTGGCAGGGAGCCAGGAGAACCAATGGGAAGAAAATGTTGAGGGTGTGTGTGTGTGATCATTTTGAAATAGGGACGCTTCCCCAGATGCTTTGCTCTTGGTGGCAAATTTCCAAAGGGCAGACCTTTGGAAATTTGCCCCCATGAGCAAAGCATGTGAGGCAGAGAGTTGCTAATGTGCACAACACACATTCTTAGAAAGCTGCCAAAGCAAGGCGCAGATGCACTATAGATGGATGTTGCTTGAATTCAGTAGTCACAGCAAGCTCCCTTGATGCACCCAGTTACGCTGACAATCTGGCTTGCTCCAGAGCCCCATGTCTACTGCCCGCATGCAGATGACTTTCCCTGACACATTAACTTGACTTGAGCCACAAGGGACAGCCAGCTTTTACCAGGAGTAACCTTTGAAATATTGCTTCCTCCAAGGGGCAGAGGCTATTAGACACCAGATGACATCACCTCCAAGCAGGTGATACCAGTTTGGGGCAGATCTGAGCTATAGCTGTAGGTCTAGACCTGTATAACAACAACAAAAAGGGGCAGGGAGAGGATACAAACCCTACAATTTTGCTATCACATGATTTTTTAAGGGAGGGGTATAACTTGGACACCCTTTGCTATAACTACCTCACTTTAGGGCCACCACTCCCACCCTGAACCTTAATGATGGACAGCACATTTCAAAGTAATCTGAGTTTGCATGTGGATTTTAGGATACTTAGAAAAATCACCTGTTAAACAGTCAGCTAGCCCTAAGTATAGTAGTGCCATGATAATCTCGTGCGGGGATTGTATTGCGCAGTGCCTTTCGTGTAAAATCAATAGCAGTGGCGAAGTTTCTGTTGGACTTCCTGGAGTCTCTGGCACGTCTTCCTCGATGCAGCCAAAACTAGGAATGGAAAATCCTGTTTAATTAGTTAACTGGTTCAAATGATGTTTAACCAATTAACTGATTAAAGGGGAGCAGGCGGTGGGAGGGCGGGCAGGTTGGAGCAGCCCCCCTACCTGCAATGCACCCGGGCTCACCGTGGACGGGGATGCGCTGGGCTTCCAGAACAGCTGCTATCTCTGGCAGGCCCTGCGGGTCTAGAGCAGGCCCCCTGGCCGCAGCAAGGAGGGAGCTGCTCCAGCCCCCATCAGTTAACTGGAACTTGTAAGCATCGCCCATTACTGGTGATGCTTACCAGTTAACTGGTTAACTGGTTAACCGTTCCTATCCCTAGCCAAATTCAACTCAGCATTGTGTCCCTGAATGGGGAGGATTCTGCAAGAATGCAGCGGAGGTGAAACAATGCTAGTGGTCTGCAGTATTGGCCTGCTGCCCTGATCACTAACCTCTTGCTCTTTCACCCTTTCTCCCAATGTCCTGCTTCCCCTGACTGTGGAAGAGCCCTGGGCTCACTGATTAGCTCTTAGACTCCAGGCCTGTTTGATACATATGCCAGGCAAAGCTGGGACTGGAGTGATAGTGCCAGTCAAGGGAGTGGAACAAGTCGTGGGGAGGAAAGGGTGTGAAGGGCACTCCATGTCCGTCACTGGCAGGCTCACAGATGGGGAGCAGATATCACAATCACAAATGGGTGAAGATGGCCTTAGGGGGCCACCCCATCCTCCCATCCTTGCGCTGGCCAGCAGAGATGTTCAGTTACAGAAGGGCGTGGACCTTTGCACTCCCCATGAATTCTGGTGCAGCAATGTGCACATGGATGTGGGATTGGAGGGGGGATTTTACTTGCCTGAGTCCTACTTCCCCAGGAGTAGGGAAGCTCTGCTCTACGTCTGTGCGTTCAAGGCAGTCTGGCCGGGTAGATTTACATGCCTTAAACTCCTTACAAGAGCACTTGCTCCATTTGTTCTCACTGATGTTGCTCCTGATGGGCACCTGAGAAATGTGTTACATTCCTACTGCAACATGCAATCAAAGTCTTCACTAGGGCAGGTGAGCCATGGTTATAAGGGACTCTGGTGACAAGCTGCGTAGCATGAGAAATTGTTCTTCCTCTCTTGATGTCGGCTCACAGGGTAAGGTGGCCACCTAAGAAAAGTGGAAGCATAATGTCACTTTAGTCCTCTGAAATAAATCAAATTACTTGTTATTAAAAACACAGATAATCGGATTTTGCTTTTATAAAACAAAACAAACATCCTGTTTCCTTTTGAGGTTTTGAAAACCGTCATGGAAACATTGTTATTGGTCTTAGTTTTCATAAAAGCTTATTTTTCCAAAACCCACATTGTGGGCCAAATTTACTGTGTTAGTGTCCCTCTGCAACAGCTATAGAGAAATGAGAGGAGCTGGAAATATGATGCCATACTCTAAGGTTAAAGAAATAGGATTCCCAGAAGAACCTGAAGGGGAGTAACAATCAGTCGAAGCCAGCGAAAGATATTATTATGCTAATCATAATTGCCTTGTTGTTAACTTTTTCTTCCTAGTACTAATAATAATATTTAATGATATACTTTGAATTTGACAGATCTTTTAAGCAATCAGACAGCCCACAAATGAAAGTCTGAGGGGTACAAGTCTGAGATTTCCACAATACTAAGGTCAAATCCCTGTGGTATCAGGAGAAGGAAATTGCTTTGACCAGGTAGAAAGGACAACAAAAGGATGAACTGTTTCCTTTGAGAGAGTTTCCCTGATAATGCTGTGGCCAGATGCCAAGCAGCAACGGACAGAGAACTAATTATGATTTCTACACACTAAAAACAGTTTCAAGATGAGACTAATGGATGTGTATCCCTGACAACTTATCAAAAGCTCCCCATATAGTTTGTTTTCTGTGATGGAATGCACCCCTGTATCCACACCCTATACACCATTCTAATGATCTTTGTGCAAAATACACCTTGTGACACATCACTAGAAAACGAACAGCTCTCTGGGCAATAATTGCATGGTAACGTTATATGTAATGTTCAAACTCACGTAGCCCTGATTAGGCAGAACTGGTCAAGCCGATTTTAAACACGGGAAGGTGTGTTTACCTCAGTTTGCAAATCAGAGTCCTTAGGGAGTGAAAGAGGGAAGACAGGAGAGGAGACCAAGAAAACCTGTATTTCCGCAAACATCTTTTACCTTTCACAGAGTTGGATGGATTTCCGTGACTGCAATCTGAACGGTTTATCTGCAGCGTGCGTCATATTTTCAGTAGATTTAGACACATAAAATTGTGTGTCTAATTTGAGCCCGTTGCTGTTGTGATTGTGTGTACAGCCCAAGTAAACACATGCTCCAGGGGTTAATTAGGCTGTATCTCTGTGATCGCCACAGCCCCCTCCTCTCGATTCAGTCTTTACTCTGTCAGCCAGATAATCTCAAATGGTGACGATAAATATGACAAAAGGGGTTGCCGTGTTAGTCTGTAACTTTAAAACCAACGAGTAGTCCTGCAGCAAAACCCACTTCTTCACCTCCACAAAATTCAAGGCTGGAATGCGTCCCATCCTGCACCCCTGACCTGCCACCCAGAGCCATCACCCCACATCCCCTGCTGCATCCTGAACCTCCTCCTGCAACTCAGCCCTCTGCCCCAGCCTTAATTACCTTCCCAGAGCCTGCACCCCTTCTTGCACCCTGACCCACTCCAACTCTCCTCCCAGAGAGGGCACCCCAACTCAGTCCTGAGCTGAATCCCAGACAATACCCATACTGCCTCTTGCACCCCAATCCCTAGCTCTGAGCCCACACTCAGAACTAGCACCCCAAAACCCCACCTCAACCCTGAGCCCCCCTCAGAGCCAGCACTCCATATCTGTCCTGCACCATGAATCTCCTCCTGTACCCCAAGCACCTACTCCAGCCTTGACTCCCCTCTCAGAACCAGCACCCCTTACCTCCTGCTGCACCCCATACCCACTCCTGAACCCCAAGCCCCTGCTGCAGATCAGTAAAAGTCAGTTAGAGTCAGGGAGAGTGAGCAACAGAGAGTGGAGGATGGAATGAGCAGGGAGGGGTTTTGGGGAAGGGGCAGGGCATCAGTGATGGGACAGGGTAAATCTTGGGTTCCACTTAAACTCTGAAAGTGATCTTGGGCATAAAAATGTTGGGGACCCCTGGTGCACACCCTTAGCGCAGTGCTGCTGTGCATGTGTGTTATGCTACTGACTCACGAGTGTGGCCTTGGGACCCATTCCCTTCCCCTCATTGCATCAATTCTCTCCAAATTACCAAGGGAAGTGGTGGTTTCTCCATCTCTTGATGTCAGTGAAGACCGGATGTCTGGCTGGAGTGTGCTTTGGTTCACAACTCGCTGCTACCCCAGACAGGAGGCCTGCAATATGCAGGGGGTCATATTAGATTATTTAACTAATCTCCTACAGCCTTAGAGTCTGCAAAGCTGCGCAAAAGTGAGTGTGGCACTGAGCAGCCTCTGATGTTCCCATGTGTAGCCTGCTTGATCCCAGAACTAACCCTGAATCAGTGGGGGGGGGGGACCCAGGGGAGCAGCTCAAACATGCAAAGGGGCTGGAAAGGGGTGGGTGTGGCAGTGACATCACAAAGGCCTTTTGCAGCACCCCATCTTATTGGTTAAAGGGGGTTGGGAGGCGATGACCTCACAGAGAATCCATGACAGCGGCCAGGTGGGACAGGCTGCAGGGCAGGGGCAATCTCAGAGACCCCCTAGGGCTTTGCCCCAGGGAGTCCCCTTCTTGAGGGCTGCCCTGGAGGCCTGAGAGAATTCAGGGTCCCGTACGTGAGCACAAGGAGGAGCCTGTTTGGAGATTTCTCCTTTCCCACCACTAACTGAGCTGGAACACAGGTGGAGAAGGTAAGAGCCCTGGAGGAGGTTGGTACCTGTGCAGCCTGATCCACTTGGTGCTGGCCAAACTGAACACACAGAAAACACCAGGCTAAGGTGGGAGACTGTTTTCGCCGCCTAGGCCTTTGTCTCTGTGAGTGGGCGTGGACGTTGGGGGTTGACTTTTGTGGTTTCCCTTTTCCTTGCTTCCCTCCCTCCACTTGCAGAGGTGGGGGGCTGCTCTCTAGCCCTCCTGGTGGGAAACTCTCACAAAGAGATGGGATAGGAAGAGTCCTCGGAGAGACATCCCCATTGGTGACCTGAGCCAGACCTGGGCCATCTGGGGGGAACTTTCAGACTCCTGCCCCTCAGAGTCTCAGGGCTCCTGGCCCAGGGGACATTGGGAGCTGACAGAAGAAGGCTGATGGAGCCCCCTCTCCTCTGTCTCCCATCAGGGTATGTCTACACTACAGCGCTATTTCAAAATATCTTATTTTGAAATAGTTAATTTGAAATAAGTTATTTCGAAATAACGCGTCTACATACAAAATGCATTTCGAAATAGCGCGTCCACACTGATTGGACGCTGAATCACATTTAAGGGCAGCTGAAATTGGTTCCAGCAGGGCATCAGGTCAGGAGTTACTTTGTGTGGCTGCTGCCTGAGACTATCTGAGGCTTGTGCTTAAAGGGAGCCCTCCTGGACAGCGGTTCTCAGCTTTCCCTGCTTGCTTGCCTACCTCACTGAGGGACAGCAAAGCATTTTTGTCTCTGCCTGCTTTGGTTGCCCTCACTCGGGACACCATAGCACTTGGCACCATGGAGCCGGAGCTGCCCCTGGGCACTCTGGTGCTCATTTTGGATGTGTTGCTGCAAGCCTGGCTGTGCTTTCTGCAGGCTGCCTCGCAGCATCTGCTGCAGCCCGACCCCCACGCCATCCTCCGGACCCTCCCGGGGAATGGGGAGGAGCAGCTGCAGCTCCCGGACACCAGCGTGCTCCGCTGCATCTGGCGTCTGGACACCAGCAGCGACAGGTGGGACCACATTGTCCTGGAGCGCTCGGGAGATGAACAATGGACTTCAGGATGAAGAAGGACACCTTCCTCGAGCTCTGTGAGTGGCTCGCCCCTGCTCTGCGGTGACAGGACACGCACATGAGGCCCGCCATTCCCCTCCACAAGCATGTGTCCATCGCCCTATGGAAGCTCTCCACACCGGATAGCTACTCATCCATGGCAAACCAGTTCGGCGTGGGGAGATCCACCATCGGAGCAGGTATGGCAGTCTCCAGTCACTGTGCCTGGGGGAGTGGGGCAAGGAGGTGATGGGCTGCCCCAGGGAAAAGGGGGGAGGAGGTGCAAGTCCCCTCCCCGGGAGGGTTTGGTTTGTCCCACCCGCACTATGGGCTGCCCGCGGTGGCCAAGATTGCAGGGGCAAGGGTTGCTCCTGGGAGTGGGGGTATGGGGCAGTGGTGGGGAAGGAGCACTCTCACAGCCCCCCTGGCACCACAGTGACTCTCGGTGGTTTTGTGTGTCCCTCTGCAGGTGGTCAAGGCCATCAGCAGAGTGCTGCTCCGCAGAGTCATCCGCCTCACCCATGTGGATGCAGTGATTGAGGAGTTTGGCACCCTGGGCTTCCCCAACTGCAGGGGGCAATCGATGGGACGCATATCCCCCATCCTTGCCCCGGACCACCAGGCCTCCCTCTACATCAGCGGGCAGGGATACTGCTCAGTCATCCTGCAGGCTGCGTCTGACCACCGGGGCCACTTCACAGACATTAATGTGGGCTGGTCCGGCAAAGCACACGACGTGCAGGTTTACACAACTCCTCCGTGTGCCAGAGGCTTCACGCCGGGACTTTCTTCCTCGACCGCCACATCAGGGTCGGGGACATGGACGTGCCTGTCTGCCTGGTGAGGGATGCGGCCTATCCCCTACAACCCTGGCTAACGAAGCCCAACACGGGACACCTCAACCCCTTTCGACGGGCCTTTAATGCCAAGCTCGGCAGGGCCCGCATCATGGTGGAGGGGGTGTTCGGCCGGTTGAAGGCTCATTTTATATACCTCCTCACCCAGCTGGACCTAGCCGAGTGGAATATTCGCAGGATTCTAATAATATTGTTCCAGTCTGCGGTGGAACAATCTGAGCGGAGAGCAGGGGGTAGAGGAGCAGGTGACCGGCGCTGTGAGCTTTCCTCTTCCTGACATGAGCACTATGGGACAACAACTGATTGAGTCTGGCACAGTAACAGGTGATACCTAATGTTGGCCACTGCTCAGACACTGAACCACCTGCTATACACAAACCACTGCAGACTGGAACAATATTATTAGAACTCTGCAAATCCCTGGATATCCATGGATATGGCATCCATGGATATGGATATCTGCAGCTCATTTTGCGTATAGGGGTATGGATAAAAATTGTGTGTCCATGCATGACTCTAAATATTGCCACTCCTTCCCTTTGCCCTGATGATTTTTTCCGAGCTGTTACCTTCATTTACCTCTCCATGAGACCTGATGACAACTCAGAGGCGTAGCGAGGGTGTTATGCACCCGGGGGCAAAGGAAAAATTTGCGCCCCCCCCCCCACCATGTGACACGGCCCCGAACCTGGTGCACAGCTGAGGGGAACTTGTACCGCATCTTCCCCCACCTCCTAAAGTTTGGGGCCGGGCTCCCACATGCACTAACCTGCCAGTGGAGCTGGAGGAGGGTTGGGCTTGGAGCAGGGAGGCAGGGAGGAGGCTCCAGCTGCCGGTGGCAGGCGGAGTAGGAGCACGGGAGCTGAAGGGATAACGCGGGGAGCAGAATGGGATTAAATTGGAGCCACTCTAGCATGGTGCCCAGGGGCAACTGACCCCTCCGGCCCCCTCGCTATGCCACTGCTCCCCCTCCTGCAGATCCATCATCTTATGCATGTGCAAGTTCTGTGAGAGCCGTCCCATGAATCTGCAGTTAGTGTCTGTGGCGCCTGCTTCTGGGTGGTGTCTCAATGCTGCCACATTCACCTCCAAAGAGAGGGCTTCCCAAAGCAGGCCCTTGCTGCTGACCCCCAAGGCATCCACAGGTCCAGTCTCCTTTCAATGGGCCCACTTCCCAGGGCTCATTGATCTTGGATCTGGCTTCCATCCCCTCTCCAACCTTTGCAACTGCCCAGAGGTGCTCACCTTCCGCCTTATACACTCCCACCTCATTCACCCCACAGGGACAGTCTCTGCCTCACTTGTCCTAGGGACTATTCTACCAAGACGTAATACAAAGTTTCCATGTAAAAGGACTCGATACAAAGCTAAAAACTTCAATGAGAGAATGATTAATACAGAGACGTGTCTACATCTGCTGCAGGGAGACACCTCTGCCTGCCTCCGCCCCTCTCCCCCAGAGTCTACAGCCCCATTGCAAAGCGGGGGAGGGGAAGAAAAGAGGCTGAGGCCCATCCAATGGGACTGAAGCAATCATGAGCAAGCCATGCCCAGGACCCATTCTCCTGTCCATTGCTGGTGAAGTGTTACTTCAGGCACGCAGAAATGCAGTCACCTCTAGGGTGGGCTGGACAGCTGTTTAACACCTGCACAAGGTTTCAGGCAAGCGGCAGTGCGGGCTGCCTTCCTGCAGAGCCCCCATCAGAACTACTGTGCCCTCCTGGCTTAGGAAAAGAATAAACAGGAGGATTGGAAATTAACCCACCCAGTCTCACATCCCCTAGGCAGGGAATGAGCCATCTACATTAGGCCCCAGCTGGAGTATTATGTCCAGTTCTGGCGCCACATTTCAGGAAACGTGGAGAAACTTGAGAAAGTCCAGAGAAGATCAACACAAATGATGAAAGGTCTAGAGAACATGAGGTATGAGGCAAGGCTGAAGGAACTGGCTTTGTTTACCTTGGAAAAGAGAAGACCGAAAAGGGACATGAGAGCAGCTTTCAAGTATCTAAGGGTATGTCTACACTACAAAGTTAATTTGAACTAACAGCCGTTAGTTCGAATTAACTTTCATAGCGTCTATACATACAAACCACTAGTTCGAACTTAATTCGAACTAGTGGAGCGCTTAATTCGAACTAGGTAAACCTCATCCTACGAGGACTAACGCCTAGTTCAAATTAAGTAGTTTGAATTAAAGGCTGTGTAGCCACTTAATTCGAACTAGTTGGAGGCTAGCCCTTCCCAGCTTGCCCTGGTGGCCACTCTGGGCCAAACCAGGGAAACTTTTCTGCCCCCTTCCCAGCCCCGGAGCCCTTAAAGGGGCACGGTCTGGCTACAGTGCTCGTGCCAGTTGCAAGCCTGCCAGCACCCAGCCAGCAGACGCTGCACCTGGCACGGCATGAGCCAGCCACCGCTGCCACCCAGCCCTCCGCCTCTTCCCAGGACCAGGCTGGCGGCTCCCAGGAGTCTGCCCGGGGCTGCAAGAGGCGAGCGCCCACCTGGTCTAGTGCGGAGATCGTGGACCTCATCGAGGTTTGGGGGGAGGCCTCCAACGTCCACGACCTCCGCACTAGGCACAGGAATGCGGCTGTCTAGGGCAGGATAGCTGCAAGCCTGGCCACCAGAGGCCACATGCGAACCCAGGAGCAGGTTTGCATGAAAATCAAGTTGGTCCAGTGAGACCCCCGACCCTGAGCTTAGAACACAAGAACATAAGAACGGCCGTACTGGGTCAGACCAAAGGTCCATCTAGCCCAGTAGCCTGTCTGCTGACAGCGGCCAGCACCAGGTACCCTGGAGGGGATGGACTGAAGACAATGACCAAGCAATTTGTCTCGTGCCATCCATCTCCAGCCTTCCACAAACAGAGGCCAGGGACACCGTTCCTACCCCCTGGATAATAGCACTCCATGGAGCCAACCTCCATGAATTTATCTAACTTCTCTTTAAACTCTGTTATAGTTCTAGCCTTCACAGCCTCCTGTGGCAAGGAGTTCCACAGGTTGACTATGTGCTGTGCGAAGAAGAACTTTCGCTTATTATTTTTAAACCTGCTGTCCATTCATTTCATTTGGAAAAGAGAAGACCCTTCCTCTCCCACCCTTCCCCCTAGTTTTCCCCCTGCCCTTTCCTGCCGTACCTTCTGCCTTCCACTTTGCGGGGCCGGACTCTGCGCTCGGGCCCCAGAAGTCCCTTGACTCTGAACCGCAAGCTAGGCTGTGCGGCACCACGCGGCACCGCACACTTTTAAAGTCCCGGGCCGTGACGTTACGTCACGCCCGGGCGTCTCCCCGGTCACCTGGTGGCAGCAGTAGCCGGCAGCGTGCGCAGGCAAGGTGGAGGAGACTGAACGCTGCGCACGGCAGGGATGGTCCGGAGCCGGGGGGCGGGGGCGGCCATATAACTCGCCGCCCATGCCAGGTGAGCCTGCGCAGCGTGCACTCGCTCTCACCCCGGCCCGGCGCCCCCCTAGCGTGGCACCTGGGAGCAGTTCCCCCCTCCGCACCCGCTTCGCTACGCCTCTGTGACAACTGTCATTTCGGCCACCGGATAGCTGACAATCCCTATGGGAAGAAGACACCCCTGTGCACAGGCTAGGGCCAGCTTCACGGCAGGGCTGCCAAAATTTATTTTGTAATAGTAACAAACTTTTCACGGAAAGGTACCAAAACACACAAAAACGTACCAAATTTTATACATCAATATATAAACCCTATTAAACATCTTAAACAGAAAAAAATACATTTAACTTACATTACATCTTACTAAAACATCGAAATGGAGGAAATACATTCAACTTACCTTATATTTTGTTAAAAGAGAACTTTTTCGTCAACTGCTTCATTACTATACCATCTTTTTTGTTGCATTCTATCACAAAGCTCTTTTGGTGGATTCCACGTCATGCAGTTAATGTCTTGAAGTAAAGATTTAGATCTTATTAACGCATTTAAGGTGGACATTTTCAGAGATGTGCGATTTTTAACTTTAATGTTGTTGAGTAAGGAGAAAACTCTTTCAGCAGCTGCTGAAGAGTGAGGCAATGAAAGAAGATTGATCATAAATTTTGACAACAGAGAGAAGCGATATTCATCACCGCATTTTTCTTGAGATATGTTAAACCAAAATTTTTCAGGCCTTTTTTCAGCATTAGGAGGTTGATCTTGCATTGTCAGCTCCCTCCATTCTTTATTTATTTGTTCATAATGTTCTTCATCAACTAGGTTAGACAATTTCATAACTAGTGGGATAATTGATTTAGGCCTTCCCTCAATAACATTAGCTGGGTCCAACGCCTCAAGCAACTCCAATTTTGCAAACAATTCACAAGATAAAAAGTGCTGAAACATCTGCTTTGTAAGGCAAACATAGAAATTTAAATTTTTTACTTGAAATTCTTGCAATTCTTTCCGGAAAATTTTTGTTGAATTATCCAGGTAAATGCTTTCTACAGTGGCACCACAATAAATGTCATCTATCCTGAGATATGTTGAAGGATCATTAATATTGATTTTTACTTATATCATCAGATTTCAAAATTTCTCGCTTGATGAAATTACTGAGAATTCCTTTAACACTAGTATTAATAGAATTCCTTAACTTATGAATTCTAAATGTTTCTGCTTGATACTCCAGATTGAGCTTATTGATGTCTGGCAAAATGTAAGCTAAGAAAGCATAATACATTTTCGTAATGGGATTATGTAATCCCTCTAGAATTCTTGAAGCCATAGGAATGCCATCTTCTAATGCAGCAGATGTAAAGAACAATAAAAGTGCAAGCCATTGTTCTAAAATTCTTTTCACCACTTGCTCAAGGGAAAGCCATCTTGTGCAGCTAATGTGGAGAATTTTTTGAGGATTGGTATTTGTAAATGTTTGAAATTCTTCATATTCATTTAGGTGCTTAGGACTATTGCTCAAATATGAAAAAATATTTCTGGCTAACTCTTCTAAATAATGTGGCAGTTCAGTGCAGGCTTTAGAAGCACACAAGTGCAATGAATGGCAAACACAAGGTTGTATGAAGATATGAGGATTTTTCTGTTTTAAGAGATGCTGGACTCCTCCTTTGCTTCCCATCATAACACTAGCATTATCGCTGGCAAATCCTATTAGGTTTTCAAAGGGGATTTCATTACTGTTAAAAAACGCCTCTATGCAATTATAAATTCCAAGAGCAGTTGTGTCTTTAATTTCTAAAAGTGTTAGAAATTTGTCCACTGTTTTTTGAACTTCAGTATCATAATGTCTAGCTACCAGAACAAGTTGTTTGATAGTAGAAATGTCTGTTGTCTCATCAATAATAAGAGAAAATTTTGTCACCTTCAACTTAGATACTAGGTTACTGAAGTCATATTCACCGATCACATTAGAAAAAATGTATGTTCCTTTGGTTCTAGCACACTTGATATCCTTTGCTATTTTTGAATCTGGACAAACGTTTGCAACAAGGCCAGGCAAATGATCCAAAAGGGCTATAGGTAAATTGTGTTCTGCAATAAATCCACACAGTTTAAGCTCAGCAGCTGCTATCTGTGCTGAGTGAATAGAGGATGGACCAGGTTTCATAAAGTCAGTTACTTTTGAAGTTTGTTTTGTAGATTTTAGGTTTTTTTGATGCTTTTCTGTGTTTTCATGTCTTTCAATTTGACTTAAACTACCAGCAATTTCGCAATTGCATAATTTGCAGAAACCTTTACCTGAGTTGTATTTACTAACTACTAGCCAGCCAGAAAATTTTTCATGTGTCAACAATTTCGACGGCAATTTTCTCTCATAAGAAGCTGTACACTTTTGTTTCTTTTTCTTAGGGGTGTTATCCTTATCATTTTCATCACTATCTGAACGAATATCCATATTTTTCTCTTCACTCATAATGGGTTCACAAAAAACAACGTGAAAACACAAAATGTTCACAAAGGACTTGTAAAAGTAAGCAAACAATGCCGAGTAACCGGAACACAGCGCTAACTGCGTCACTGCAACTCAAACTGACGCCAGGGCGGCAGGACCAGTGACGCGGCAGGGCCAGTGACGCGGCCACGTGAAGCGGAGGAATACATCACATTACACAATACACACAGTCACAGTCTCCTCTCCCCAGTCTTCATTTGCATAATAAACCGAAAAGATATTAATGAACATGTATCAGATGTAAGAAATGTTAACGTTTTAAAAATGAGCGTGGAACATAAAATTATAACTTAGAGGCTTCTGAGCAAAAATTTATAATATTAACACAAAATTCCTAAAACATACCAAAAATATCGGGCGTCGTACCAAACGTACAACATGAGGTAAATAGTACCGATTTTGTACGAATGTACCAACTTTGGCAGCCCTGCTTCACGGTCTTGGAGGGGGCGGAGCCTTGGAAGGAAGGGGTGGGGCCTTTGGTGGAAGGGCGGGGCCAGGACAGCCAGCCTTCCACATACCAGGAAGGCGGCACGTCTCTCAGCCCTCAGAACCACACGGTGCACGCAGCACGTACTCTGGGTGCGATTTAAAGGGCCCGGGGCTCCAGATGCTGCCGCTGCCACAGTAGCAGCAGTGGTGGCCAGGAGCCTTGGGCCCCTTTAATCGCCAGGCCCTGGGACAGCTGTCCCCTTTATCTCCCTGTCAGCGGACCTGCTTGTGCACCTCTGCTGACACAATCCACAAAATTCAGGGCTGAAAAGCACCCCGTCCTGCATCCCTAACCCGCCTCTAGCCGGCATCCATATCCCTTGCTGCATCCTGAATCCCCTTCTGCACCTCAGCCTCCTGCCCCAGCCCTGACCACCTCCTGCATGCTGGACCCCCCTTTAAGATACATATCCTGGTGCAGTGACTTGCAGGGCCTGCCTGTATAAAACAGAGGTTGTAAAGGCCACTCCCCATTCCTCTCCAACCCCTCATAGCTTAGGCTTCTGTTTTATAGGCTCAACCTGGCAACATTAAATCCGTCAGAGCAGGGACTACAGGGCATCTCCACTATAAGTCGCCCCGGTATACATCTGTTCTGCACTAAAGTCATTGACGCTTGTAGGAATTGATGTGTTATAAGTCCTCCCATTACCTGCTCTTAAATCATGCAAAAAAACCAACAACCCACTTTAAGTTGTTTTGCTATAAGTCCAAGTTTTTTGGAACGTATCTTGGACTTATGGCGAGCATGGCCTGTATAATAATACAGTTCTATGGTTAAAACACAAACCCTAACTTAAACAGGAATTAAGTTACCTCCAACTCCCATTTTCCTCTTCCTTGCACCTCAAGGGTACATCTACACTGCGGGGGGTTTTCCGGTATCCCAGAAAAACTGTGCTGCGTCCAGGGAACGTGTTTACTCTTCCGCTCCTTTTTGCAGAAGTGCAAACGTGCTCTTTCAGAAGCCTTGTCTTCCTTATTCCATGAGGAAGAAGGGATCTTCCGAAAGAGGGGGATTTTCTGAAATTTGGCCCAGTGTAGATGGGCTAAATTTCGGAAAAGCCTCTTTAAAAAAATCAGAAAAAGCTACGCAAAATGAGGAGTGCATTTTGCATAGCTTTTTCAGAAAAAAAGCTGTAATGTAGACCTAGCCTAAGTAAGTAAACATCATCTTCTGAAGTGAGAACTGATTTTTGGTTCTACACTAGGTCTACCTTACTCAATACTGCTTAGCAGGAGATTGGTAAGAGGGGAAAACAGGGACAGTTCCAGGCTTCCAGACCCAGGACAACTAACCTACCCACTTCTTGCCTTCTGCTAACAACTTCAAGGAGCACTTGCAGCCACACACTTGCCTTGGAAATGGCTAATCCCGAAAGTTAAAAAACCCTCAGTAATAGCCTCTTAAGAGCTAACATATTGAAAACTGAAGTTTACAATGCCTACGAGACTTCACTCTGCATTCAATACATGTGTTCATGCCATGTTTGAATATTAGTATGTTTTTAAACTTCTCTGGGCCAAACTTAAGTTCTACCTGTAACTAACAAACAAACAAAGAAAACAACCAAGCATCATCGGTCAAAAGTATGAGAAGCACTCTGAACTGCTGGTAATATGGGGCACCAATGAATCCATTCACTGAAGCTGTGTCTGGGCTGTTTATAAGCACAATCAGCCTCAAGACCAGCTGGAGTTTAGGTTCTTCAGCTTTCAGGAGACAGATTTTCTATCAGCAATGGCAATAAAGTTATTTAGAAACGTTATATTTCCAGAACCAGCACCCCCTCGTACACCCTGACCCACCTCCAACTCTCCCCCCAGAGCCAACACCCTCCTGGACTCCAAGCCCTAGCTCTGAACCCACTCTCAGAATTAGCACCCCAAAACCCCACCTCAACCTTTAGCCCTCCCTCAGAGCCAGCACTCCATACCTAGAATTTTTGTTCAGTGACCACCTCAATAGTACCCAAAAGCCAAGGATCCTGAGGGGTGGCAATCTTTCTTCTCCCTTTAAAAATAGCCTCTTTTGTTTTATTTCAATGTAATAAGTGTTGGTGAGCACCATCCACCTCCCAGAGCCACTATCCCCGTGTCCCTCACCCTTGCACCCCATTCACCTCCATACACTGCTGCACTCCCATTATATCTGTGTATATCCCTGTGCCCCCCACATTCTTGTTCATTTTTACAATTCAGTCACCTCCTGCATCCCCATGCACTTCACATACCCGTCCTATTCCCTCTTCTCTTCTTCTCTTCCCCCTCTCACTCCCATCTTGGTCATGTCCTTGGGTTCTTTCACTTTCCATCCTCTCCTCCCTCTCCCTATCTTTTTTCCTCCAGTCCAGCGGGGTGATTTATGCAACCCCTGGTTGTCCAACAATATGTTTGTTCCCCTAAAATAATAATACTGTCACCCATAGAGACTTATGATTGAAGGAAAGAGAACTTTAACATAGAGACTTATGATTGAAGGAAAGAGAAGTTTAACAATAGCTTTAAGCAGACTATGGAACTCAGTTCCAAATGAAATAAGAATGACTGAAAACCTCACTACGTTCAAAACTAAATGCAACACATATCTCTTTGATTTAGCTAGCGTTCCTTAAATTTCCTTAAATAGTGTTCCTTCTCTCTCTCTTTCTCTCTCTCACACACACCATAAACCAAGCAACAACCTATATGTTAATATTTTCCTAGGGAAAAAATAAAAAAGGAAATTTTGTAGTGTTGATATGAGCTATGCTATGGGCTTTTGCTGGCACAGCAGCTATGTCAGTCAGAGATGACATCTCATCACACCCCGACATAGTCAGGCTGCCGAAAGCTGATCGTGCAGACTTGACTCAAGTGTAATAGTTGCAAAATATGTGAGTTTTCAGAAGGCCAGGAATACGTCTGAGACTGTGATCAGCCCAATTCATCTTAGTGAGGTGTTAACTCAGAGTCCCATATTGGTAATTTGAACGTGAACATTTTAACTGCTTCATTCCTCATGACAGGCCTTATCTGTCCAGTGACACCTCTTGAATAATATTGATTTATTTAAAATAGTAGAGTCACCTTAGGGCAGACACATTATAGTTCCTTGGCTATATCAACATTATACTTACTCTAAGGCATGGGTTCTTTCATTGCACCATGACCCCTTCTGACAACAAATAATGCCACATGACGCCAGGGCGGGGGCAAACCAAAGCCGGGGGCCCACCGTCCTGGGAGGAGGGGAAAAGACCAAGCACTTCAGCCTCAGGTGATCATTCCCAGGGATGGCTTGGGGTGCACATGGCAGCATAGGGCGGGTGCATCTGGAGGTGAATCACATGGAAGAGCCACACTTGGTCAACAGAGAACAGCGGTCCGGCTTGTAACCTGAGCCTTGCCAGGAAGAGCGGCAGCCCTCAGCCCCAGGGCCTATGGCTCGGTCTTTGGCCCCAGCACGTCTAATGCCAGCCCAAGCAACCAGTGTTCCCTGTAAAGGGTGTGCCCGTGCGGCTGCTCGGGAGACATTCAAAGCGCTGATTAGCAGCGCGGGCGTGCACAGCTGGGTGCTGTGTTTCTGGTGGTGGTGCACGTCCGCACATGCTTCGTGCACATACAGGTTTTATTCCACACAGGGATGGAAAAAATCCGCACGTGGTAGCACTAGAAGGGAACATTGGTGGTGACCCACTTTGGGGTCCCCTCCCAGTGGGAGGACCAGGGCTCTCCAGTGTGTCCACACTGCGACTCCACACCGTGGGGTGAAGGGCCCGTTTAATGGCACCACAGACATTCGGGGGGGGGGGGGGAAGGGGCGCCCGCCGCCATTTTGAACACACGGCGGCCCCCTCCCCCTTGGCCGGAGTGAGGGGGGGGGGGGTAGGGCTCGCGAGAGCTCACGCGGCCGGGCAAGAGCACGCGAGCGAGTCCGGCGCAGGCGCTCGGGGGTCGCGTGGCCGCGGCGGCGGGGGAAAGCCCGGGGAAGGGGCGGGGCTGGAGAGCGCAGCTCTCGCGAGAGCACGGAGGCTATATATGGGAGTGGGCGGGGAGCAGGCGTCCCTTAGTGCGATTCCGTCCGGAGCGCTGTCGCTGTCCCCCGGAGGAGCAGGCCCGAGAGCATGGAGGACAGCAGCATGGACATGGAGAGCATGGGCCCCCTGCGCCCCCAGACCTTCCTCTTCGGTAACCCCCCCCCCACCTCGCCGCGCGCGGCCGCCCGCCTCGTGCGTATGGCGCAGCCGCCTGGGCCCAGGCCGCGCGCGGCCTTGTAGCGCGCTCCAGAGGCCTGGCTGTGAGGTGGGGGCGCGCGACCAGGCTTGGCGGGCCTGAGGGGGGGGCGCGGCGGGGATGGCGCTAGGGGCGGGCTCCCCCCACCCCACGTGGCGCGCGCTGGCACGTGGCGCCTGCTGCGGCCTCCAGCTCCTGGCAGGGCCTGGCGCTTTGTTCCCCCCCCCCCCCCGAGTGCCGCGGCAGCCGTTGGTTCCTAGGGACGCGCTTGGGGCGCACGTGGCAGCGCGTCCCGAGCGGAGCACGTGGAAGGGCCGCGTCCGCTCGGCAGAGCACAGGCGTGGGCGGAAGCGAGCGCCGCGTGGGCGAGCCTGGGGGCGCGTATTTAGCACGTGATTCCCCCCTCTGCCCGCGAGACCCTTTGCAGCTGGTGCAAGGGGTACTCGGGCCCCGTGGAAGTGCCTGGCCGGGGACCCGCTAAGCGGGCCGTGTGCTCTGCCCGCCTGCGCCGCAGGGGAGCTCTGGTGCCCAGACTCCGCCGGGCTGCTTTCTGCTGCTCAGGCTGAGGTGTGGCCTGCGAAGGCTTCTGCAGTTTGGACACACGTGTGGGTTTTTGAAATGCAGACTTGCGGGTTTGGGACGCTACTGAAGCAGAGAGTTTAAGAGTGTGCTAAAGAAGTGCATCGCTTCATGGCCAAAACGTTTTTCCTGTATCTCTCGCAGGTTGTGAACTAAAAGCAGATAAGGACTTTCATTTCAAGGTGGATGATGAGGAAAATGAACACCAGTTGTCACTGAGAACAGTAAGTCCTTTTCTCTGGAAACTCACATTGGAGTGCTTGAAAATTGCTTTCCCCTTTCGTAATGGTGGGCAGCAGTAAATGTGAATAATTGGATTATTCTCCCAGCCTGTCCTGCTGTGTTCTGCGTGGAATTCTGTGTTCCCTTGTGTTTTGGTGATGCATCGTGACATTTATAAAAATTTATACTACTATAAAAAGTAATTTGGGGTCACTGTAAAATTATATGAAGCTTTTCTATTCTGTCTCTGTAATTTTTACTAGTTTTTCTTCAGAATTTTTGAAGTCGTCAAAAGTCATTGCCTAAGAACCCTTGTTTTGTGAAGATGAAGAGAAACCAACATTTAAAATAAACATGTATTCCAGATTGATACAGAGGAACTCTGTTTTGGAAAAGTGAAAGGGATTTGTAATACAAACTGAGTATTTATGATCTCTTTCACCGCTTCAAAAATAAAATACCCAGATGTCAAGCTTAAATATTTCGTTACTAAGCAGTTTGTTCACTTATTTGCCAGTTGCATGGTTCAGTATTTTCCATTGTAAGACTTGATATTGTACAACTTCGCTTTTGCCCCATAGCAGGGTGAAGGGATTTAAGTCACTGATTTTAATCATGACAAGCAAGGAACCACAATTTAAATACTCAGTTTTAATTGTGATTTTATAAAGATGTTGATTTTCAATTTATGAAAATATTTTGATTTGCAACTACATTTCTTGTTTTTGGTGTTGCTTTATGCTAGCCAGGTTATGCTATATATACAGATTTATTTAAGCTATTAAATAGCATAACGTATGTTTGAAAATGGTGAATGCTGCATTTCTCTATTAGATTGTCTCGTGCTATATTTTAATAGAAATACAAATTAAAATACACAAAACAGCTTTTTAACTTTATTTAATAAAACTTGTTGGTACATATGAAAAAAAAAGTTTGCTGCATTCCTCACTCTGACTGGGGAGTGCTTTGCCCTTTCCCCCAGACAGGGACAGGAAGGGGGAAAGAGCAGGCAGCCCTGGTACAGATTTTGGAGGACAGGCTTTTACCTGCATACACACACGAACCCCTTCTCACTCCTGCACACCCCCCAAACTCCCAGCCCTCTGCCTTGAGCCCCTCCTTGAGCCAAGCAACACCAGGTAAATGTGCTCGTGTACTGTAATGTCCTGCTCAGATGAACATATATGCTCATTACTAGAACAATGTTTCTCATAATAAATGAGCATGGTTTCACTGGAATCAAATGTGTTTTAAGTCAAGGATGATATAAGAAAGTTCGCAGTAAAAAATACTGTCTAAGTTTCTGCGCCTGAGACGGTTTTTGGTACAATCCTAACAGTAGGAAAAGGTATTGCCTCTAATGCAGTTAGTGTGGGATAAAAAAACTATTATTCTACATACACAAAAAACTTCTAGCAGCTAAGGTTACATGTACAAAAGCAAAAAAGGGCCACTTGCAAGCGGCATGCCTGCCTCCTAGCCGCACTTCAACACTGATCACATTAATTGCATGAGTAGGGAGGGATGACAGCCTTCACTTCGAGCAGCATTACTATGGAGAGTTTGTTCTGAAGTATTCAACATTCATAATACGATGTTTCATAATTTAACAGATAGTAATTTATTAGTACATAGTAAGTTTTTAAAGAGTAGCCTGTCCCTTAAATGTTACAAGGTCAATATTAAAAAAAAAAAAGCTATAGAAGCTAGACAATCATGACACGCAGTTAATTCCTTTAGGGTCTGATATTTAAATAAACCTCAGGATAACATTTGAAAATTTTCAGAAAATTTATTCTTCTTTGTTTTAAACAGACTGATTTCATGTATTTAATGAAAAGTGAAACCGAACCTTGAAAATAACTTTTTTATAGGGGTTATGGTGGAGTAACTCATGCATCACTGGAGATTGAGATTCAATCTTTGTCTCAAAGATTTTAATCTAATTTGAACAGGGATTTAAAAATTCCAGAAAGTTCTATTGTCTGTTATGCAGGTGTTCTGACAAGATGTTCTTGATCCCTTCTACTGGTTTAATCCAGGGGTTCTCAAACTTGTGATACCGTGACCCCCCCCTCTCAGTTGCTCGTGACCCCCTTCTAAGTTGTTTGTGATCCCCCTCTAAGTTGCTCGTGACCCCCCAGGGGGTCAGGACCCACAGTTTGAGAAACGCTGGTTTAATCTATGAATCTTTTGGTACTGCAGTACTGTCCAGAGACTCTTACTAAGCATAAAATTACCACTATGCCCAAGAGTTTCCAGATTAAATGTAGACATGCCAATTTATATAAATTTGTTTCCATAATAGATGTGTGTGATGATGGTGGTGGGGGAGTTAAACTGGGTAAAATAGAATCTCTGGTTGTAGGTTTAGAAGTAAAAGAGCATAGTATAATAAGCTACATGCTACAATGCATTACATCAGTCACCGAGTAGCCTTTTAGAATTTTGTCTTGTGTAGATGTAGAGGTTATTTTACCTCTGTATTTGGCATTGTTGCTACTATTGCTATGTTTCCGTAAATTGAGAGATGTTGATAGGTTCAGAGAAGTTGGGAGTACTGGCTTAGGACTCTTGTCTGAACCAGATAGCTCTCCCATGCTAGTGTCATTGGTATGCAAGTCTACAGAGAACAAGAGGTGAAGTGGTTGTGCAGTTTTCATATGTGGAAGTCAATATCTCAAATATCCATTATCAGATTTGCTTGGCCCACTAGATGAGTTTAATCTTAATCAAAGAGTTTGAAGGAATATCTGATGTAACTATATAGATATATTAATTATATACTATAACAACCTTAATACTACTTTTGTTCAATGCAATTTATAAGATTAGTTTTACTGTTTTCTCATTACTGAAAAATTAATGCAGATTATAGCTAATTGTAGTCTGATGCTTATTAAACAAGTCTCCAGTGGTTTCACTGTAGAAACATAGGAAAAGATAAATAAGAAATGTCGTACGAGGTAAAAATATTAAACTAATGAATGTATTGAAGATGTATTTGAATATAAAAGTTTATCCTAATAATTTTACAAGTTAGAATGGTGGTTCAGCTTTTCAGAAAGGATAATATATTTCACTTCTTGCATAGGTTAGTTTGGGTGCTGGTGCCAAAGATGAATTGCATGTCATAGAAGCTGAGGCATTGGACTATGAAGGGAACCCTATTAAGGTCACACTGGCATCTTTGAAAATGTCAGTACAGCCTACGGTAAGGACAAGCCTGTACATTATTATTAATAAACTTTGGTGTGAAGTGGTAGTCTCACTAAGACATGCTAACACAGTGGAAATCCTAGTAAAGCAAATCCTTGTTTCTCACGTTAACACCTGAAGTTAGGACATTTTTTAAATATTTCTGCTATTTCATTTGTTCTTGATGGTTCTCTGGTCATTGCATTCTTAGGTTCTTGGATATGGGTATAACTCACGTTTTGTTTGAAACATGGAAGAATTTTTAACTTTATAAAGCCTCCATTTTAATGAAAGTATGGAAAGCTTTTTGGGTGGTCTTAGGTTTCTTAAATCTCTTATGGAAGCTTGTCTTGTTTTCAGCTGGGTCTGAGTAAGTTGCCTTAATTCAGAATGGTTTAGAAATAAGCAGCTGAAACATAGTAATCAGCTGATGTGCACCTAGGTGTTCAGTCAGGTCTGCATGCATTAGGGTAAAGTTTCTGTTGCTTTATTCATTAGTCTTGTAGAGCCCTGTGTGTATCCTTTGGGGAAAGACATTGGGTTCCACAGTGGTTTGTACGTGTATTACTATTATCTCTTCAAAGTATTCCCTGTAAAGGTGGAATTGAGGACTCTGATAAATCCACACAACCTGTATATTGGTGTGGGTCTATAGTGAGATGAGAACTCTCAGCTTTCGATACCTGCCAAGCTTGTCTTGGTCTTACTTGTTCGTTGTGGCTAGTAGAACACTGAATCTTTGGTTGTAGGTTTAGAAGTAAAAGATCGTAGTATAATAAACTACATGCTACAAAGCATTACATGGGTGGGAAGCCTCAGGCCTGGGGGCTGGATGTGGCCCCTGGCTTGTCTGGATCTGGCCCCTGAGGCTCAGAGCTCCCCCCAGCATTGGGGAGCCCACACTGGTGCTCTAGCTAGGGATGTTACATTTATTTTAATCGACTAGTTGATGGATTTTCCATTGGTTAGTCGAAAAGTGTGGGAGCTGCAGAGATGTTAGTGCCCAGCTAAAGTACAGCAGGAGGGACCCAATCCCAACCTGGGACAGCTAATTGCCAGTCTGTGCAGGGTCATCCCGCTGCACACAAGCCGTATAAATTTAAAAGGCTGGTGTGCAGCGGGAGGGGGGACCTAGTGCAAGCCAGGAATCAGCTGTCCCGGCTTGAACCCGGTCCCTGCTACCCGCCCCCCCTGCGGAGACAGTGCTGGGGGGAACCAGCTTTTAAGCCAGCTTCCCCCAGTACTGGCTCCTGTTCATCCCCACTTGCTTCCTCTTGACGGAGGCAGCGGGGGAGAGGGAGTGACTAGTTGAGGGACTAATTGACTATCTGATAAGTTTTTGCTTATCGGATAGTCAACCAGTCACTTACGTTGCTTGCTCCAGCTCCCCCACCATTCTCCCACGGGGCTGGAGCACATAGTCTACTAGCCTGGTGCGAGGGGAATGTGTGGAGTGTCTGTCTCCTCAGTCGGTGAGGGTTTTTTCTTTGATTCTCACTTGTGTGTGGCCCCCGACTGATTTTTTTTTTCCTGTGGGTTAGCGGTCCCCAACCCAAAAAAAGGTTCCCTACCCCTGCTGTAAAGCATGGGTGAGGTACTAGACTGGGTACCACTGGTACATGGATTATAAATGATGCCTGCTGAACATTCCAGTAATTCCTCTACAACTGCTCCTAGTGAGGAAGATACTGGTTTGTTGCGTTTGTGTTAATGACAACTTTCTCATCTCTACCATTTCATTGTTTCTGCAACATTTTGGTTGGCTCATTTTTTGGGCATTTACTACTTGGTATTCAAATGTTCGCTAATTTGCCATCAATCTGTTAAATAACAAACATACTTTCTCCTTAGGTTTCTTTAGGTGGCTTTGAGATTACACCTCCAGTTGTTTTGAGGTTGAAATGTGGTTCTGGGCCTGTTTATGTCAGTGGCCAGCATCTTGTAGGTATGTATTGTGTGTCTTAATGCGTTTTTAAGTAAAACTTTCACGTTAATCCAACAAATATAGAATGCCTTCGAAGATGACCAAATTTGTATTTTGTGTCACAGCCCAGGTGAAGCGCCCCCTGTTGGACACTCACTAGGCCATAAAGGACCTCTCTGCTGCAAAAGCTTGTCCCATTGTTCCTCTTTCATCCTCTGGTTTTAAATGCTGTCATTAACACCAAATTTCTTTGTTTACTCTTTCTGGGAAAATTTCACTGTTTGAGTCTCCAGCCCTCTCCAGAGAAGTTGAATAAAACTTGTCACCTAAGATATGGCCATTCCATCGCCCTAAGATGCTTCCATTTGAATGGGATCTAGTTATTGTTAATGAATCTTCGTTGTCTGTGGAAGGATGCTACACTTGCACTAATTATATATGACTGATCCTATATCGGCTGATACATTAATTGATAATGCAGTTTTGTAAAATTAAACGTAGACATACCTAAAATTCAGTCTGTCTATTTTTGGTAACACAGCTGTTCAATGTTAAAAACAGTTTGCGTTTTTTAATTTTAAAACTCTTCAAAGGAACTCCAGCCCTAAGAAAACTGGCAAAGATCTGTTTTATCTGATTTAAAAATGAGATCACTTTTTCCTTAGCTCTGGGTGACCCTAATATGGTCAGCCATTGGGACCTTGTACAAAAATATTCATGTGTTGTTTCTTAGCACTGGAGGAAGAACCAGAGTCAGAAGATGAGGAAGATGAAGTAAAGATATTAAACACTTCATCAAAGAGACCAGCAAGTGGAATAGCAGCTAAAACGCCACAGGTAGAGTTGAGGTTACTTAAGTATGTTCAAAACTTTCTCCTGGAAGAGTTTCACTGCTACCTACAGCAGGGAAAGCAGATGCTTTCTCCATTCCTTACCCCGTTTAAGTTGTTGACGGCTACAGGAGAAAGGTTACTTGGTACTTGGATCCCGACAATCAGTCCTAAGACTTTCTCAAACATTGTTCTACAGTGTTTTCAACAGTCTGATAGTGGCTAGTATTTTTCAGTTTTTTTAGTGTAAAAATTCTGGGGTTTATTGTATAAACTGACAACCGTTGTGAACGCTGTGTTCTGCACAATTAAATTGCAGATAATGCGCAGTGATAGGCCTTGTCTCTCTCATGTTGGTTGCTGGTGAGCATGTTTAATTTCTCTAACCACATTGGGACCAGATTTGGCAATAGCTATTGTTGCCAGCTCTGTCTTATAACTGTAGAGTATATGGAGTAAGGTGCTTATGCATAAACATTTAAATTACCTTATGCTATGCTTGCTTTCTTGCACCATCCATGATGATAGCCTCTTTATTCTATGTGTGTGTAGACTCATTTACTTTATACTGTCCCTTTATCATCAATAGCCTCACTCTTTGGTGATGTTTAATCTTGATTCCAGCATTTTAGACATAGGCTTCTTTGGGGGGAGAGGGGGGTCTTAAATGGATTTGGTAAAGCTTTTAATTTATTGGTATTAGCTGAACTGATTTTTCTACATACATAAATGTTGCTGTGGTTTAACTTTAACTTCATTTGTTAAACAGCTTTTTGTGTAGGCATTCATCGGTTTTAAACCAATATCGGATTAGTTTGTCTAAATTTACCAATACAAGGTTTAAATTTGTTTGCAGTGCCAACAAACAACTGGCACTGGGTTAATTTTGACTTGAAGAGTGACGCCTTTGAACTGGTGCAACTCTGTAGAAGAGGCTTTCATCTTGTAAATGAGATAATACTGTTCATGGGAAGAGCAAATTTCTGATCAGCTTGTGTACCATCTGTATTGTACGCTCAAAATCATTTGCTAAACTTTGTAACTAGATTTGTAACACTTGTTTTCCCTAAAGAAAAAAGTAAAATTGTCTGAAGATGACGACGATGAAGATGACGAGGATGAGGATGAAGATGATGAAGAGTGTGTATCTTATTTTTTACAATACATTTTGAAATGTTTAGTTTTCAGAAGTAGCAACTTCAGAGCATGAAAATATGCATGATATTATAGAATCAAGATATTTTGACTTGCAGGTTGTACCTCCCTAAACTGGGATTTTTATGGTCTGGCAAGACCATGGATGTTCCTGGACTATAGAGCCCAGGAACAAGGGGGTCTGGCTGGGGGCAGGAGTGTGGTCAGAGCAAAGATGGAGCTGGCAGCTTGTCAGGGTGCAGGCTAAGAGATATTAAATTTAATTGTTTAGTCATTAAACGGCAGCCTCAGTGGGATTAGCGGCTCCCCCCACTCCGGGCATGGAGATGGTATGGTGCTAGGGGGGAATGGGCTTTTAAGCTGGCTCTCTTCACCCTCCCCCCCCCCCCCCCCGCTGTCTGCAAGGGGGGAGGGAAGGGACTAGTCAAGAGACTAGTCAACCTACCTGATAAGCAAAAGCTTATCAGATAATTGACTGGTCACTTACATCCATTGTGTGGGCAACATGACAGGGAGATTTGACCCTAGTGGTAGTGGGGCCTTGAGAGGAGGGACCTCCCCTTGTCCAGCAAATCCCCTTTAAAATTTTCTATCAGCAGATGGTAATAAAGGGAGTAAGAAAAAGTGTTAGGGGAAATGCAGTGGTGGGTAGAAGTAAAGCTACTTTTCCAGAGATCTGAAAGAAGGGAAGAAAAAAATTTTAAGCCAGACACCTTAGACTATTTAAATCTCTTGGTTTTGAACAGTTTTGTAGAATATTTTACAAGTGTTTTTTATTGTATAAACACACAACCCTGCAGGGTTGTATGTAATTGAAGTGGCAATTTGCACGCTTATTTTTATATGAAATACAATGGCTATGTATATCGTAGTGAGCTGCTCTGATTAACTTCCCAAATTACTACAGTAGTAAGTGGGTTAATTGGGTTAATTTACATAGTTATGTAAATATTGGGGGTGGGCTGTTTAGTAACTGAATTTTTAATTTTAGTGATGATGATGATGACTTAGATGAAGAGGAAGAGAAGATTCCAGTGAAAAAAGTAAGTCTTCATATTTGAGAGGACAATGTTTGTCTGGATTTCTGACAACTTGTATATCTATAGTATCAGCTAAATTATAATGAAAACAGTGGTGTTTAGATATATAGGTAGTTGAAACTTTTCAGCTACACATCACTGTTGTAGCTTACTGCTTATTTTATGAAATCAATTTCAACTTTGAGAGCATTTAAGGTAATGCAAAAACTGAACTAGTTGTCTCCAGCTTGCTTCAGAACTATGCAAGTAGGTTATCAGCATGATACAGAAAATGAAACCACCAGCTTTCATTTAATTCAGAATAATTTCACCCAGTAATTAGATATGAATAGTTCTTCATTCAGTTTGTATTTGCAGCTGTTAAAGCCTCTACACTTTAAAAACATTGAGGCATAAAGTTTGTTTTAATTGCTAACTAGGGATGTAACAGTGATGCTTACCAGAAGTGGCTTAACCAGCAGCCCAGCCAGGCTGGAGCAGTCCCCCGTGCAGTGGGATTTCAGTTAAACCGTTAACCGGTTAAACTTAAATGACAGGTGCTTACCAGTGTTAACCAGTGGTTTACATAACGGTTAACTGGTTAACCAGATTTTATAATCCCTATTAATAACATGTTGTCTTCAACTTCCAGGTTACTATTAACTAGTACAGTTAATACTAGATCTTTTTTTTGCATGCTGATGTATTAATTCTTGGTATATTTTGACAACTCTTAAACTGCACTTAAACTCTTAAACTTAAGGTCAAAGCTGCTAAATACCAGAGTGGTCCAGATCAATCATGCAACAGTAGAAATAGAAGCATCACAGGGTGCACATAATTCAGTACTTTGCCAGTTGTAGGCATAAGCAGGGCTCGACAAACAATGTAATCTATTCGCCTGTGGCGAGTAGATTACATCCCGGAAGAGCCGGTGCAGAGCGATCTGCGCGGCTGGCGAGCGGGGCTTGCCGCGGTTCGGCGAGCCCTGGGCCTAAGCATTACTCTAGAAATTGAGTTGGTACAAATGTGGATATGGGGGCAGAGAATTTTGGTCAGGCAAGACCCATAATGAAAACGGAGTGCAGTCTCGTTTCCAATATCAGTTGGACAAACTGCACTGTCTCTACACAAAAGATTAAATAGAGCATTTTGACCTCCCTGGGCCAATGTTTCCATCCATGTGTAGAATAAATTTTATGTGCACAGAGGTATGTGCAGATGTACACCACTAGTGGAAATGTATGTTAACAGCTGTCGATGCTCTGCTAATCAGCTGGGTGGCATTCGAATCTCTCCTTGGTGGTTCAGTTTATGGGGAAAGCTGCTGTGGATGTAGTTACAGACCAGGCTGCAGCAGTGAAACCGCTGAGCGGGAATTCATATGCAAACTTAACACCATCAGTAGAGTCCTGCATGTCTGCAGATGTCCACAGATAGTGGAGCAGATATCCACACTGCTCTTCCCTTGCCAGGTGGAGTGAGGGGTAGTTCCAGGATCTGTGTCAAAATCTCCCTGCAGGAGGGGCTGAGCGCTGGCCCTGCAGAGCCCCGGGTGCTGCCTGCTTTTTCGCTGCAGGACATTGCCCCCTCCTTGCTTACCTGTGCTCTCCTCCCCTCCAGATTTGTTGTTGGGCATGAGTAAAATCTGGACTGCAGATCAGATGGGTTGAGCCTGACAGATGTGGATTGAATGTAGATCACATTTTTGTATCCACACAGAGCTCTATCCCTCAGAATAAGGGATTGGGAATGGCTAGCTTATTACAATAAGTAATTTATCTGATCGCTTTTGGAAGTGGGTCACATCCACTCTGATTGAATTAGCATCATTAGCGTTGATATCACACCCCCATTTCTGTATGCACGTATAAATCCCTGCCAACTGTAGGTCACTTCATGTCTCTGAAGTGAGCTGCAACCATGAAAGCTTATGCCCTAAAAAAAAAAAAAGCTAGCCTTTAAGGTGCAACTGAACTCCTTGTTTTTGTTCAAAATAGTTACTAAACTAAGTAATTTACTTTTTTGTGGTTATTTATTGCTTGTGTCCTGTTGTGTGAAGCTAAGTGTAAAATTCTTGTAATTTCAGCCTGCCAAGGATTTGTCAGCAAAAAATACTCCAAAATCGAAGCAGAATGGAAAAGATTCTAAGCCGTCCACCCCAGCCCCTAAATCAAAAGTGAGTGACTGAATATAATGAAGATTTTCAGTTTGGCCTAACATTTGGCTTTTTAGTAGCTTCATGGGCTTGTGTTTGGGATGAAAGCTAGCTGAACTTAGTCCAGATAAGTGAAGTAATGATGGTAAAGGAGAGATTGGGTCTAAACCTTTTTAAGCTACAGTTATCATTCAGGCACCTATTTTTAGTAGAGTATTTTCTAAGTAAATTATTTGTAACATAAATATCACTCTAAGGCTTGAGTGGTTTGTACCTGATCCCCATCAAAACAGGTCATCAGTTGAAGTAAGAGGCACAAATTACATAATTTTTTATTTTGTGATACTTTTTCTAATAGCTTATTGAAGATTGGAAACAAAATCTGGAGTAAGAAGGAATTCATTCAATATTAACATCTGTATTTGGTCTTCGGATACTTTGTGATGTCCAGTATATTCTGTGTATACAGTGATTTCCTTTGTATAGTTTGAGCAATGTTTTATAACTATTTAAAAAAGAAAAGTTGACGTAAATGAATTATAGTAGCCTCTTTGCAGTTGCTAATTTTTTACAAAAAATTGTAACACAATGCTTGTTTCAGACTCCAGCATCTAATAAAAAGGAAAATAAACCACAAACTCCAAAATCACCAAAAGTACCCCTTTCACTAGAGGAGATTAAAGCAAAGATGCAGGCAACCCTTGAAAAGGTGAGTTTAAACTGTTTGATGTGTTACACCAAGTCGAGCGGTTTGTCACTGTCTTCAAGTAGCTTAGCAATGCTACCCACAGGGAGAGAATTAGACACTGAAGACATAATGAAAATGGCATTCCAGGGTTTCATGTTTTCAGTCTTCATCTTCAGTATTTGTGCGCTCAGAACTAAATATCAAGCTGTCCTAAAGTTGGACCCCCTAAAGACTTATTTCAATTCCTAAATCAGATTTGAGTGTCTAATTGGTGTTACAGATGCACAAGTTTGAAAACTTGGCCCAGTAAGTAAAAAGTTTGGTGTAGCCCTGGAGAACCTTGAGGAGAATCTGTTAAGATGTGTGTACTTACTCATTCATCATCTTCAGTAAAGGGTTCCATAGACTGAGTTATGCCCTCTAATGTCTGGCTCTATAGATGGGGAAGGTGGATGCCTTCAGAGAAATATCTGATTTAACTTGGAGTGAATTTGAGGATCTGAGTAGTGCAGAGTGACTCAGTATTAGCATTGTTTTGTTCTTCAGAGTTTGGCTCAGAGATAAAAGTCCTGTTGACCACTTTATTTTAAAAGATTGGTTCTAAAATATTGTCTTGACATTTAGTATAAAACAGTAGGATGAAGTTTAATAAGGACAAATGCAAAGTGCTGCACTTAGAAAGGAACAGTCCGTTTCACACATACAGAATGGGAAGTGACTGTCTAGGAAGGAGTACTGCAGAGAGGGATTTAGGGCTCATAGTGGACCATAAGCTAAATAAGAGTCAGTAGTGTGACACTTCTCCCCTCTCCCCCCCCCCCCCCCCAAAAAAAGCAAACGTGATTCTGGGAGGCATTAACAGGAGTGTTTTGAGAGAGACACAAGAAGTAATTCCTCTACTCTGCGCTGATTAGGCGTCAGTTGGAGTATTGTGTCCAGATCTGGGCACCACATTTCAAGAAAGATGTGGAGAAATTGGAGAAGGTCCAGAGAAGAGCAGCAAAAATGATTGACGGTCTAGAAAAGATGAGTTGAGGCAAGCCTGAAGGAATTGGGCTTCTTTAGTTTGGAAAAGAGAAGACTAAGAGGAGACATGATAGCAGTTTTCAGGTTTCTAAAAGGGTGTCACAGGGAGTGTGTGTGTGGGGGGGGGGGGGGGAATTGTTCTCTTTGGCCTCTGAGGATAGGACAAGAAGTAATGGGCTTAAACTGCAGCAAGGGAGATTTAGGTTAGAAGTTAGGAAAAACTTCCTAACTGTCAGGGTGGTTAAACACTGGAATAAATTGACTAGGGAAGTTGTGGAATCTCTAGCATTAGATATTTAAGAGCAGGTTAGACAAGATATCAGGGGTGATCTAGACCTTGCTTGGTCCTGCCATGAGAGCTGGGGACTGGACTTGATGATCTCTAGAGGTCACTTCCAGTTTTGGTGTTCTATGATTCTGTATTAAGGGTGGAAAGAAAACCTTCCATTTCAAGCTTGCTCATTGTTTTAGGTATGTCACTGCCCTAAATAACTACAAAAACAGGTCATAGGTGCCATAGGACTCCTAATTGTTTTTGCAGATACAGACTAACACAGATATTCCCTGAGATGAAATAATATCGAACAGTGTAAATGTACCAGTATTTTTGCCTTAGGATTATACAAGATAGATGTTTATTTTTAAAGGAGAATAGTGACAATGCTGAAGACCCAAGTCCCTGGATGTCCCTGCAGATTACTTGTACATTGAATCCCAGAGATGCCTTCCAACTTGGTAGATGCCTCACACTTAGGTGCATGTTGATATGTAACAGCCAGCAATATAAGCCTAGCCTGGGCAAAATAAGGCCTGCGGGCCAGATTCTTCCCTTCAAGCCACCGGATCCAGCCTATGGACACTGCAGGGAGCCCCAGACAGGCTCCCCTGCTTGCCCCACACACCGCTCAGAAAAGTGAGTGCAGGGTGGTTTCTCTTTAAAAACTGTGAGCCTGGAGCAGAGGATATAAGGCTTCAGGTGTAACTGCTGTTCCCAGCACAATCCCTTTGGCTGTCTTCTGGCCAGTGGGAGCTGTCTGTTTGAGTAACAGGCAGCACAAGAAGCACCAAGTCGCCTTCCCCTCAGGCTCAATTATTCCCACAAGCCCATGGCTGTGCAGGCACGAGGCAAGCAAGCAGGCTGGCTGAGAAACTTAGCTCGGCAGGCAGGCTGCTTGGGCTGCTAGCTTGTAAGTCTCCTGGCCAGAGCCCGCCTCTAGCACTCTAGCCCCTCTCTTCCCCAACCTTCTGTCCCTGCCCCCACTCAGCATACCCAAACCCTCTTCCCCCCCCTCCTATACCCATACCCCCTCCCAGATCACACTCCCCTCCACCCTAGGTTACAACCCAAACTCCTGCACCCCAGTCCTGTACCCTAGGTCACAACTGTCTCCTTCACCCAAGCCCCAGTCTCCCTCCTTGCACTCCAGTACCTTATCCCAAGCTCCCTTCTGCACCCAATCTCCATCCCATATCCAGCACTTCCTCCGTTAATATCAAAGAGTGCGGCCCTCGACCACTTTCTTGCAGTGCCCCCCATCAAAAATGATTGCCCACCCCTGATATAAGCTATGAAAGTGTTGGCCTCTTAATGCTCTGAGATGTGATTATAGACAGAATTATACCTGTATTTTAAGGAGAGTCAATTACTTAGGCAAGGGCCTCATACTAGGGTAATGGATTTGGTAAAAGAACCTTGATCATGCTGAAAATATTTTAAATTACTTTGGATTACAGGATTTTCTTGACACTGTAGTTCACTTTGAACATTTTTATTTGTGCTAAGGATTTAAAACCCATTTCATAAGGGTTTGCTGTCTATTCATTGACTTTACATACAGTGAACTTTTTTTTTTTTTTTACACAATAGGGTTCTGCCCTTCCTAAACTGGAAGCCAAATTTGTCAACTATGTTAAAAATTGTTTCAGGACCCAGGACCAGAAGGTAACTAAATTTACTGTGGCTTGGAAAAATCCAAAAGAACTTTTGTACTAAGATTTATAGATTCTTTTCCGCTTTTAATCTCTACAAACTTTGGACTGTTGCAAAGGGTTACAAACCACAAACAATACCTCACATTAAACAAATGGAAACTGCTTTAAGGGTTTAGTTGGCTAAGATGAAAAAGCTGATGTTTTATTACATTTTTCCAGCTTTTATATGGTTAGTAAATTATCTCTTGCTTACTAACCCACAGAATTTTCCTTTTGGCACCATATTGGCTAAGGAAATGAACTGTGGTTTTCCCTGCTGCTGAATTTGGCAACTCGGGCTGGTCTGCTCTTAAACTTTCTTTTGTTAGGGCATGGGTGGGAAGGGGGAATTGTTTTGCAATAGGCATTGTGGCAGTCTTATTTCTTTGTCTTCCAAAGCCCTCTCTTTTGAGAGGGCATGCCAAAAGCTGGTATCAGGAAGGTAGGGGATTAGTTATTGCTTGACCATTAATAAGTCTTCTATTTCCCTATCAAAATTCCTGAATTTTAGCATTTGAAGAAGGTTTTATGCTTTTCCATGGTTCAAAGGTGTTAAATTGACAGTCATAGGTTTTTTTTAAAGAAAATATTTAAAAGCAGTTAAGTCAGATCCTCTTCATAGCTGGGACTAAGTCAGGGCACACAGAGTTCAGCCAATATTTGCCTGGCTGGTCCACACCCTTCCTCTTGCCTCTCTTTAAATCCTTAGTGTGCAGAAGTATAACTTATTTGTAAGTATTTGGTTCAACAAAGTGCATGACTTATTCTCAGCATAGTGTGTAAAAGATCTGGTGCCACATTATTTAATCAACAGTTCTGTGCCTCTTTGTACAAGGCTTTGAGGTGCAATCATTTCAAGTTCGTGGCTGTAATTAGTACTAAAGCAGAGTAGAAGCTTGCTTTGCTGGTTGTTGTGCCACAAATAGCACTTTTCAGAAGATAACTTCTCAACACAAACATCCAAAAACACAAATTAGCATGTGTTCTACTGAAGAGTTGGATACATCTTTTTTCGGAGTGCAGCATTTGTTACTGTATTAATGCTTTTAACCAATAGTATAAATGTGAAGATTAAAGAAATACAGGATTGATTTTTAAGATACTTCGTATCTACAGGCATTGTTCAGTCCAGTTACTTTCAAATTGTACTGTTAGGTAATTGGATCATTCTTAATTCAATGTCTAACATTTTTGTGTACACTTGCAGGTTATTCAAGCTCTCTGGCAGTGGAGACAGACTCTGTAAGAAAGGAAACAGTTTAAACCGTTCATTAAAATCTGCAGTCTTATTTCTGTAACCATTAATATTTGGCTGTCCTTTTTATAAATGCTAAAAACTTTCCCTACAGTGTCTGATAAATGTCGTCCAGAATACTTTGCCAAGAATGTGTTGTCCAAAATGCCTGTTTAGTTTTTAAAGACGGGACTCCACCCTTGCTTCATTTTACGTATGTGTGGAATGTTTTGATAAGGCAGAGCAGAGGTGGTGGTCAGACAAATGGAAGTGGTGGGGAAACTAAATGTACATGTGAAAATAAAATTTAGTATTTTGATAAAGTACTATCGTTTATTTTTATGGGCTTAGGGATTGCCTGTGTATTGAATGAGCTTTTAATTTCTGAGGTGCAAAATACATTCTGTCTTGAAATGAGATGAAAAGAAAAAAGTCTGAGGCTGGTCCAGTGACTTTGTATGAATCAGTGACACATTGAAGATGGTCAGCCTTACAAACACAACACTTGCACCACTGATTACATGTGAGTATTAGCAGGTGTTCAATTATTAAACAGCACAGAAAGTGATGGGGGAAATGGTGGATTCATCCTGGCTGCACTTACTTGAAGAAGAGGCTTCTTTAATTGCCCAGGCTGTTCCCAAGTGGCTTCCTTCCTACTAGGAGACTGTGGCATGCCAGTGTTCTCTGGGTTGGAGTAAACATTTTTAAGACCAATGGACTGAAAGTTTTGGAGGCTACATTAGGAAATCCTTTAATAGGGCCTATTCTTGGAATTCAGTTCAGAAGATTTTGACACCACTTGTGGACATGTGCCATGCATATAACAGCTCCATTTGACACTAGAGCATTATTCCAAGTCTTTGGATATCATTGTTCTCTGACAATTAAAATAGCTAATCCTTTGTACAGATACCCCGAGTGCCAAGCTTTTGAGTTTTGGACTAAAGCAGTGTCTGGTATGAGTTAATGCCTTTCCAAATCACATTCTGCAAATGTGGATGAAGCAGTCTGCAAAGTGTATAAATCAAAAATCTTAAGAAAAGGCAAAGTTGATGAAGTAGAGCTATTACTAGCCCCAGTATTGATTATAGCCTAAGGAGGGCACAGAGTAACATCGCCAACAAAAACAGGGAATTGCCTTCTAGGTTAAAATCTGTAAACCTGACTGGCAGTGTGTATACACCCTGTTCCGAAGGGGGCATTGACAGAGAGGTGTGCTATTACTGCTGTCTGTACAGCCCTGGCTAGCTCAGCGAGGAATCCCACCAATACGCCTGAGCTCCCTCAGACACATTCCTGCTTTTTCTGACGGTGGGTCGATCCATGAGGTTTGGGGGTTCTCCAGTTCCACTGTGAAAGTCATTCCATGGGTCTCTGGAGGCTCGTTCCAGTCTCCTGTATCCACGGCCCCCGCTGTCAGTATCTGGCTGGTCCATCTCTGGAGCTCCTGCTAGAGGCCCTTCCTCTCCAGCATCCAATCCAGGCTGAGCTGAGTTCCTTCCTTTTATACTAGCCCAGCATTTGGAGTATGACTGGGCATGGGACTTCCTCTGTTGCCCCTTTTGGCACAAGCCCTGTCACACTGACCAATTCTTGCTGTGGAATAAAAATGCTCATAGTATCTGGGGAGTTGAGGCATGTTGGGGTAAACTCATTAGCTGGATATTTTAGTACTGAAACAGTTAACTTTTAGTATTAAATGGGTTTGAGTTAAAGAACTAACTTCTAAGCTACTTGAATATACCTGAAGATAACTGTTCTATCACACCTGGATCCCTTTTTCAAAGTTTCTTTTGAAACATAACTAGAAGCATTCCTTTTCCAAAAAGAAAAACTGACTTGGTTCCTGTTTTTCTCCTTTTTTGCCATTTTGGTTCTCCCTATTAGTTTCTGCAGTTTAATAATTGTCTAGTCTGATCTATCACTGTCTCTTAAATTATACAGAACTTTATATTAAGTAAAATTGTAAAGGTGAATGCAGATGGCCCTCCATGCATTTCAGTATATCTGCAAGAGGGGACTCCGTGGTAAGCTAATGGTCTATAACAGTGGTCCCCAGCACGGTGCCCACGGGTGCCATGGCGCCTGCTGGGGCACTTGTGTGCCTGCTGAGTGATCAGGGCAGGCCCGAGCCATTTTTGTGGCCCTGCCCCTGGACACCGAGCAGCCCCAAAAGGTTGGGGACCACTGGTCTATAAAAACAGTTGTTGGTAAGAATCCATAGTCCAAAGCCTCTTTGCAAAGATTTGTCTCACTTGATCCATTCAGTTGATCTCCACAATTGACAAGGATCAACTGAGTTCCTGACCATTGTAAACTGAACATCCCGTGCAGAATGCCATGACTCTGGCAGTTTTCCCTTTCCATAGATGTAGTTTTCCTTGCTGGCCACAGGCATCCAATGTTTTCAGCTACACCTCAGGGATTGAGCTGGGTAGAAAGGCTAGTGGAGGAAGCGCAGACCAAGAGGTTTCAGCTAGACAATTGCGTGATGAGGAAGGAGTTGGTCCTTGAAAATTGATTGAGAGGTATATGTTTTGATTGCAGTAGCCTGCCAACCTGTGTCTGAGGCAGAGACCTGGAACACCATCCTTGTACATATAAAAATCCTCCATAGCAGCCTTCTTGCAAAAACCAGCCCACCTTCTAGAAACACTGCTCTTTTGTATTTGTCAAGTCTCTTGATTATTCTCTCCACCAGCTAGCTACCATTCAAAAGGGGCTTCTCACTTTTAGGTCTCTGCAACTGCCCAGTGGCATCTTCTGTTAATTTCTGTGCATTGTAAATAGTGGTTACTTTTTCACTTCATAAAACAAAAATACCAAATTTGAATAAGAAAGAATATTGCTCTTCTGGCTAAACTGAGTTTTAATGGGTAGCATAGTATCTAGGGCACTTGATACCACAGATTTGTGTTGTCTGCTGGTTTGAGCCAAAGATTAAGG
This sequence comes from Pelochelys cantorii, assembly GCA_032595735.1. Taxonomy (NCBI): domain Eukaryota; kingdom Metazoa; phylum Chordata; order Testudines; family Trionychidae; genus Pelochelys; species Pelochelys cantorii. Next base: position 38,249,180 of record CM064340.1, read on the forward strand.
GGGAAGTCGGCAGTCTTAGTGGGGGAGTCAGGAAGGTTCAGTCTTGGGGGGGGGGGGAGGCACCTGGGAGCTCAAACTGACAGGAAGGCCTAAGTTTGCCTGGGTGTTCCTGCCCCAAAGAGCATAGTGTTCCAACCCCAGCCCAAAACTTCAGAAATTATTTTTAAAAATGTCCATTAAGGTGTTTCTCCAATGAGTGCACAGAGTAGGCCTTAAGACCCCATCGGCTATTGAACAATGCCATGAGTGTTTTCAATGGGCTTGCTACCTTGAACAAATATCTAGGGCCACATTTCCACTTGCAGGGCCTTTGATGCTTTGGCAATTGATCCTCCGGGGTTCGCTTTAGATAGGAACCCTCACTAAATCACATTTGATTTAGTGAGTTTCTATGTCAGTGCTGGTACTAAGCTGGCTTTCACAAGGAGCAAGGGGAGCATTTCTCCTGCTGTGGGACTCCCCCAGAAAATCAGTTCAAGGTATGTTGACTCCAGCTATGCAGTTCACAGTGGTTATTTCAAGATAAAGCACTCATCCCCCCCGCCCCCGATTTTCCTTACTCATAAAATGAGGGTTACAGAAGTTGGAGTAAGAAGTTCTCTGGCTGGCTGCTGTTTTGACATTGTTGCAATAACTGCTTGTGTAGATGTGGACTATGTTATTTTGAAATAAAGCTGGTGTGTAGACATAGCCCATGACTGCCAGCCTCTCAGGCTAGTTTTCCTTTAAAATGGAGAGAATGTAGGTACAGATGCAGTGAAAGGATTCCGTATGACCAGGGCTGGCCTTGGCCCTGCCTAGACGGAGCAGTGTCCTGGCTAAGGAGCATCTTTGGTGGTGCTTTCCCCTAATTATTAAGCTTTGAAATACCTTATTTTTGTATTGTGGTTGTTGTCCATTTCACGACTTTGAATGATTTGCATACATGAATTATCCCTCATGATAAATTTGCACACTAGGCTCTAATAGTATTTATGCCACATAAAAATAATTTCCTCTAAGCTTGTAGGAACTTCTTAATTTTAGTATCTGAAATGCACTGACATCAGGAAATGGTACTGTGTGCCACGCAGAGCAGTATTAAATAGCGTTACAGTTGGAGAAAGCCTTAGAATGATAATCCTAGATGTGGTCTCTCACTTTAGCTGGTTATTTCTCTGACTAACTGGTGATGCCCTGCCCTTATATTCTTGCAAGGGCATGGCTGACAAAACTCTAGGACCGTGTTTCTCAGACTATGGGTCCTGACCCCCCTGGGGGATCGCGAACAACTTAGGGGCGGTTGTGGTATATCAAAGTTTGAGAACCCCTGCTGTAGGAGGTTCAAGGAAAGTGTGGTTCTTAGAGTCTGGTAGGTTCCAGGAGAGTCTACATAGGGCCAGAACATTCGAGTTAGTGAAAAGTGAATCCGCTTAGGGATTACCTGAAACATTTTGCTTCAAACATTGTTTACTCGCTAACAATAAAAACAGCCACTTGCCTGTCCCAAGCCCCCCCACCCCCAGGTGGTTGCTTGGGTTGCCTGCCTCTAAATCCATCCGAAAATGTGAAGACGAGGACCAAGCGCCACACTCTAACCTGGAGTGATTGTGTCCCTACCAGCTATGGTAACCCGTATTTCTCAAAGGAAAACCAGGAAGATCCCAGCAGCTTACCCAAGCTCCTCCCTGCTCCCACGCATGGAGCTGTCACCTGTTGCTGGAACCCTGCAGGCCTCCCCTCCCCCAGAGGCTGTCACCCATCAATTTGGTCTCTCTTCTTCCCCTCCCCCCCCCCAAAAAAAGAAAAAAGCTGGAACACTGCTTCCTACCCATCTTCGCTTACCCCTCTGTGCTGCGTGCCATTTTCTGATAGAGCTCAGCTGATCATGTCAGCAAGGGCAAATGGGACAAATGCTTCCTGTTTGGGGGGGCCATCAGGATCGGGACAGGGCTTAAAAAAAGGGACTGTCCTGGCCTAGGCAGGAGGTGTGCTCACCCTATTACCACACCCTTCTATTCAGCCTCCCATCCCTCTTCCCTTTGTCTTTCTCCTGCGCCCTTTGTTCCTCTGCCTCCATTCTCCCTCCATAGGCAAGAGCGGGCAGTGCTGAATGCCAGTCTCTTACTCGGCCTCCCCATCCTTCCTTCCTGTCTCTCCCTTCTAGCTGACATTTGCTTTTCTTTCCCCCAAAACAGTCTGCCCCCGGGAGCCCTGCCTGCCCTTTAGGGAATAAGGGGTCGCCAAAGCCTTCCACCCACAAGGAGAGCAGGTGAAAGGTAAGAGAACCTCGCGATGTGCTGATCTCTGCAGTCCCAGCGGGAGATGGCAATGCTGGTTTGTTGCTGCCATACGGAAGGGTATAAATGGGCAGCACTCGCAGATCCAGTCGCAAGGTTGTTTCCTCGCACGAGCAAAACTGCTGGCTACTCCCAAGTCTGAATTCAGAGGCGAGGGGAATAATGGGGCAGCGTTCCCCTGAGGCAGGCACGCTCAAACCAAGGGGGCAGGCTGTGCTGGGGGGAGGGCCCTGAAACACTTGCCGCCTGAGCGATGTAACTTAAGCGCCAGTGTGGACAGAGCTAGGTTCGGCAGGAAAGGGTCTTCCACTGACATAGTTGTCAGCGGCTGGAGTAATTAAGCCAGCAGCAGAGTCTGAAGGACATACCAGTATCTGAATTATGTAAGGCTGTTCCATGGGCTTCAGTTCCTACTTTTTGGGACACAACTTCCTGATTCACGCTGTCCGATCCGATGTGGCCCTTGGCCCTGCAGTATCCGGGACTCGCTTCTGAAACTCCCTCCATCTAGGGCTACTGCTTGCAAATCATACGAAGCAGAACACCCACAGGGATGCCACTCAAAGAAGTGCAGTAGCTGGCTCCAGGGCTGGCTTTAGGAAGTGCAGGGCCCAATTCGAACAGTTTTGGCGGGGCTCCAACACCCAGGATTTTTTTGTTGAGCAAAAGAAAAAAAACACAACAAACCACAACCACACATAAATATCACATCAGAAGTAGATCTGATCAAAATGTATATCAATATAGTTGAACATTTGCAAAAAAATTCCATCCTTTATTATAAAAAATTTTACACAAAATTAAATCAGTTGCCTAAAGTGTAGGTCAAATATTTTCAATTGAAAACTATCCAATCTTTTCAATAAAGTTTAAAGTTTGATTTTTAAAAAGTTACCAGAGAGCATTGCAGTTTTCTGTTACATTAATTTACTTTTTAAATAGCAAAAATGGAGTCCTTGTTAAGAAAGTGTCAGTTCTGTGGTCAAATTACAGTCCTTAGTGATTTCAGCACCATTGATTTCACTAGGTAATATGGTACCTCACCACCATTGCCTCCTTTGCACTGCCCTTCAACACACATTGCCTTCTTGTTGAGTCCAAGGTCACTCTACACAAGATTTTATCAATGATTTTTGCTCAAGTGATCACTGAGACAAGACAAGGACTCAATTGATTCTAGTCAGCTCTGCCTTTAAACACTGGATGTAAAGTATCACATATAATTGAGGACTCCCAAATAGACTCTACACCACCAGAAATAAAACCTGTTTCCATCTTGTGTGACTTTCAGTTAGATGTGACTCACTACCCTCTGCTTAGTGTTCAAGTTATGGTAGACCCTAAGCCAGGTCATATTAAGTTCAGGTCTTTTACCTTTTAATCATACAATATGGATAACAACATTTCATTCTCCCAGCTCCAAGTCTTAAGTGAATTTTGACCCAAAAGGGCCAAAATTGAGCACCTTGACACAGCAAGTGTGTCTACTGATCTCTGTGGCAAAGTAGGTATGTCTATATAAATAAGGTCTGCTCGTGAAGCCTTTTCCTACAGTTGATTAACAGATGGCAGTAGATAGCTCGTTCAGACCACTGGCTGATAATAGTTAGTCACCCTGACCAGTCATTAACCGTAGTCATGGACTCACCCTACTCTCCATTGTCTCTATGATTCTCTGATGACCTGTGACAAAAAAGGAGGGTGGAAAGGGAACCTGAAGGGAGAGACCTTTCTAAATTCACCAATCAAAGAGTAGTATTGCCAACCCAAAGATCACAAGGAAGTAGTATTGCCTACACAAAGTTATGAGAATGGTCTACAAATCATAAGATTTTTTAAAAAATAAAACATGTTGGATTTTTATTGGCCTTTTGTTTCTTGAGTATTTAGGGTTCATGTTTTAAAGCTTTCCTCCTTAGCTGTAAGGCCCAGAAGTATAGAGAACTTTTTTAAAATGAAAGCTGAGATTCCTACATAATCAATTGACTCCACGCCTTTAGAAAAACACCAAATGTTTTGAGACTCATGGTGAAACAATGGAGGAATTCGTGTGAGCCCATGCTTTGCCCACAGTATAAATTAAAAAAACCAACAATATCTTCTCCACTAAACATCCTAATGAGATACTGCAAATGGTAAACTGAATTCAACAGCTCCTGATATGAACAGGTATCAACTAGTTTTTCATATTTGAGATGGGTTACCAGGAATCATACATGACAATATGAAATCTTTCCACTCTCAAGTCAGCATATTCACAAAGCACCTATAATTTTGCATGCATTTATTGGATAGTGAAAGAGAAAGGAGGGGAATTAGTGTAGATAAATGTTCAAATTAAAAAAAAAACAACCTGAAGGAATTAGGACTAGGCTCCTACATCTCACGTTCAGAACTGACTAGGACACTTATGACCAGATTTTCAAAGGTGTGTAAAGATCAGATAGATACCTTTGAAGATCCGAGTTGGCAACTGTCTCTTTAGGAGCTTAATTACCTTTGAAAATCTGAGCTTAGATTTCCAAGTCCAATTATCAAAAATGACTTTAGTCACTCAAGTGCTTTTGAAAATTTTAACTGGGGGCCTAAAGAGACAAAAGGCAGGAGATATGGTATTCCTTTTAAAAACGTGTGACATCTATTTTTAACTAAATTTTATATTATTTTTCTCCCGGGGCAACTGACCTCTCCGGCCCTCTCACTACGCCACTGCCCCCCCTCCTGCAGATCTATCATCTTATGCATGTGCAAGATCTGTGAGAGCCGTCCCATGAATCTGCAGTTAGTGTCTGTGGTGCCTGCTTCTGGGTGGTGTCTCAATGCTGCCACATTCTTCTCCAAAGAGGGGGCTTCCCAAAGCAGGCCCTTGCTGACACCCAAGGCATCCACAGGTCCAGTCTCCTTTCAATGGGCCCACTTCCCAGGGCTCATTGATCTTGGATCTGGCTTCCATCCCCTCTCCAACCCCCATCAGAACTACTGTGCCCTCCTGGCTTAGAAGAAGAATAAACAGGAGGATTGGAAATTAACCCGCCCAGTCTCATGTCCCCTAGGCAGGGAATGAGCCATCTACATTAGGCTCCAGCTGGAGTATCATGTCCAGTTCTGGGTGCCACATTTGAGGAAACGTGGAGAAACTGGAGAAAGTCCAGAGAAGATCAACACAAATGATGAAAGATCTAGAGAACATGAGATATGAGGCAAGGCTGAAGAACTTGGCCTTGTTTACCTTGGAAAAGAGAAGACCGAAAAGGGACATGATAGCAGCTTTCAAGTATCTAAAAGAGTATCATAAGGAGGAGGAAGAAAAATTGTTCTGCTTGGCCTCTGAGGTTAGGATGAGAAGCAATGGGCTTAAATTGCAGATATTTAAGACCAGGTTAGACAGACACCCGTCAGGTATGAGATAGGGCAACTCAACTCTGGAAGCCCCAGGGGCCACACTGATACTTACAGAACATGCTGAGGGCCTCAATTTAAGTGCGGTTGCATATGCAAGCAAATATATACAAATAGCTTCTCTCACACTGACAGGCATGAATAGAAAGATTAAGGCAAGACTACACAACACACAGGCCCCATTTAAGTCAGTTCTGCTGATATTAATAAAATGCAATATTTACCCAATTTCTACCCATGTGACAGCACTTTTCATGAGCAATAACAGTCCCAGAATTTAACTTCTAAAACTCATATCAACAGAAGATCATTGCACTGACTACTTTTTTGTTTTGGCTCCCACTCGCTGGCCACGTGTTGATCCCCACATAAACCCAAACTGCACCGCGGGGCGCAAACAAACTGGCTGTGGGCAGCATACCAAGTTATTAATAAATATTTTTAAACCTTTACCTTTTCTCTCTGCTGCTATGTCTCCTCTCCTTGCTCCATCATCTCCCCTGGTGCCTGCTGCCCCCCAACTCCTCACCCTCCTCTGCTGTCCTGACTCCTGCCCTTCTCACTGCCCTCAGCCCTCCTGTGACCTGCCCCCCTCCACCAGCCCTTCTCTCCCCCTGTGCCCACTCCTCCTGTAGCCCCACTCTGATCATGTGAGCTACCCCTCTTTTAACACCTCCCTCTACACACCTGCCCTGCCTCTTTCCTTTGGTGCTGGTCCCTCCCCTGCAGGTGTCTGCCCTTCTGCTTCACCCCCAGAATCCCCTGGCACCTGCACCTTCCCTTAGCCCTGCCCCCTCCTCGTGCCTCCCCCTTCCCTTACTGCCCCTGCCCCCTTTGCCCTCTTTTTCCCTGATGCCCATCCCCTCACCACTCTCTGCCCCTGTCCCCTCATGCCCCTGTGCCCTCACACATGCCTTGTTCCATCCCCACCTTTCTCATGCCCACCCCTTCTTTCAAGCCTTCTCCCAGCACCTCCCCCTCCCCCCTCTAGCCCCCAGTGCCCTTCCCCTCTCCTCTTCCAGCATCACCCTGTCCCCCCTCCCACTGACACCTCCCCTCCTGCTCTTTCCTCATTGTCTGTACTTGGCCCCCTGCCATTTGTCTCACCTCCACCCTGTCTCTTGGTACCTTCCCCTTTCTCCCCCTCCCCCCCCGCACAAGTCTCTTCCTCTCTTCTCCCCTTCCCCCCCCTCCATCCCCTCCGTACAAGCCCCTTCCTCTCCCAACCCTTCCCCCTAGTTTTCCCCCTCCCTTACCTTCTGCCTTCTGCAGAGCCGGACTCCGAACCGCGTGCGCCTTTTCAGTTGTAAAATCCTGGGCGTCTCCCCGCTCACCTGCAAACGGTGCGCACGGCAGCAGCAGCCGGCAGCCGGCAGCGTGCGCAGGTAAGGGGGAGCCAAGCCGAGCTGAGGGAGTCGACTTCCGGGTGCAGGGGTGCGGGGCCCGATTCAGCCGAATCGGCTTAAGGCCGGCCCTGGCTGGCTCTATGAGAGGTGTGTTACCGTGGTGCTCTGCTCACTAGGGATGTTCGATATCGTTTAATTGAATAATCGTGTAACTGCACCAAATCTTATCGGTTATAGGATTATTTGATAGTCCCCCGGGGCCAAGGCTGGCAGCCAGTGTGCTCTCAGCCCCACCCCCTGCCACCCTGTGATACAGTGGCAGCAAGGGAGGGTTGCGCATAGTCATTAGGATTAACCGATAGGCCCAGGCTTATGGGTTAATTATTTACATAACTATATGCTAACATCCCTACTGCTCACCACCTTCCTCCCCCTCTGTTTTAAACTGCTCCTTTCAGTGGAGAAAAGAACTGCGGGCACTTTGCCCTACACAGCCTCGGTATCTGGCACGACGAGGCCCAGGGTGCATGCATGAATGAACCTGGCAAGCCGGCATGTGCAGCTGAAGTGACGCACCCGCATGGGGACGCATCTCAAAAAAATCGCAGTTACTGCCTCAAGCGAGTAACCTCTTCGGTGTAGCTAGAAAACTTGCCTCTTCCGCCAGCGACAGCAGGGCTCACCTTATCCACCTTGTGTCGCTATATCTGTCCAAGTTGGACTGTTTCACCTTGTTCCTGGCGACCGGACGCTCTGCGGATGAGGCCGTCTGTTGTCGGCCGACGCAATCTGCCTGCGGCAAAGTGCCATGTGCCGGGGTGATCTTGGTAACAAGACCCGGGCTATGGAATTCCTTCCTAGCACAGATCAACGTGAGCAATCTGGCCACTCTCCTCTCAAAGGGTCTAGTTCTCTGACTCGAGCCGCTCCCACGTGACTCTTTCACATGCACACCTGCAACCACACAATCTGCAGCCAAGGGGGCAGAAGGGGAAATGCCACTGTCGGCTTGTTTGTTTAGAACGGGTGTGAACGTGGCGCTTGGCTCCCACAATGATAGATGCTTTAGGCATACCCAGGGCAGACAGATGTGCATTATGTATAAATGATATCAACGAAAAGGGTAGAGAAGCATTTGGCCGAGTATATTAGTGGTTTCCTTTATGTAGATATGGATCTTGAATGCAGCTTTTAACTAATATAAAGTGCTGTCTTGCTCTAGCATGTGAAAAGCTCAATAAAGAAAATGCTAAAAGGCCAGGGGAGAGTTTGGAAGAGCGCTAAACGCTGGACATGACCTTATTACTAAATGGAAAGCTCCACTTTCCCCATTAATTTACTTACGCGATTGAAGTTGTCCACAATCTCATAAATCTACTGGAGAAACACACCACTTAGTAAATTACTGGGTCAATAATGTTAGTGAGTCCATCGTATGAGGCTCATTTAAAAACCAGCCCTCTCAGTTTTGCAGTGCAAGATGGGCATAGGCCATCGCAGTTACAAGGATAACTAAAGAGTGAAGGGATGATGGCTTGTTGGACACATTTTCTCTGAGGATGGAACAGCATCCTTCCCGCCTTTTTATGAATCTTTGTGAGTTGATAACAGATTTATTTGGGCATAAGCTTTTGTGGATAAAACCCACTTCATCCAATGCATTGAAGTGGAAATTACAGAGCCGCCAGGGATATATATGGTAGTATACCAAAAGAAGGGAGTTAATTATCAAGCATAGGGCCAGTGTTAATGAGGCCATGTTAATCAGGGTGGATGTGGCTCACTCCTGGCAGCTGACGGGGAGGTGTGACTATCAAGAGAAGGAAAATTGGTTCTCCCGCTGCAAAGGCATTTTAAATCCTTATCCCATTCTAATTTGATTCTGTTAAATTTGCAAATGAATTGCAGCTCTGCTGTTTCTCTTTGTAATCTGGTTTGGAAGTTTGTTTTGTTTTGTTTTTTTGTCGAAGAATGGCTACTTTGAAATCCATTACTGAGTGTCCAGGGAGGTTAAAGTGTTCTACAGGTTTGTGAATGTTACCTTTCTTGATGTCTGCTTTGTGTCCGTGTATCCGTTGGCACAGAGACTATTTGGTTTGGCCAGTATACATGGCACAGGGCCATTGCTGGCACTTGATGGCATATGTCACATTAGTGGCTGTTCAGGGGGATTGAGCCCCTGATGGCATGGCTTAAGGGTCCTTGTGACTTGTATAGCTAGGTGGACAGAGTTGGCAGTGAGGTGTTGGTGCAACTGTAGATTGTTTGGGGAGTTCTTTTTAGCTGAGTTCACACTTGGAGAAATGCTTGTAATCCTTTGTAGATGCTGAGTGCGCCCCAGGAAAGTCCATAGTACCTGACTCACTCCATTATGGATGCAGTAATAGCTTGTATTTGCCTTCGTTTTTAATGCATTTATTTTCCACCAGGGAAATGTGCAATGGCGCACCATGCACTAAATTGCATTTAACAACCTTGGCTTAAGCGCTCGACTCCAATTGAAATTCACTCCTCGGGCCGCCTTTGAAAATCCCAGTCTTTAACTATGAGCTGAAGTATGCTGGGGATGGGGGCGGGGGACAGAGGAATGGCTCAAAACATGGAGTTTTCCCCTTTGGGCGAATCAATGAAAATATATGACCATTTTGTAGCAGGCAGAAGTATTTCTAGGCTAGTGAGTTCACAAGAATTCAAAAAGGAAGGGGAGATTTCTGTTTCGAAAGTTCCCTCCACCAGCTGATCTCTATTTAATTGAATTTTCTGAGTGCGGGGCAGTGAGCGGTGGTATTTGCTGCGTGTCACCCTCATGATGCTTTGTGCTATTTTTGTTAAAAACAGTTCCCCCCTGCATTCAACCCAACATGGGTTTCTCTTGATGTACTGGATAGGGATGACAGACTGTGTTCTGCAAGGGTGCACCTTACGTTCTGCATAAGGCTTTCAAACTGTAAAGCGTGAATCGTCATGGTAGCTAAGTGTCTATTTGTGTCCAGACCGGATAAAGCTAGGACAGATGCCACATCCCTGCTAAACATTTCCAATGCTTTTAACTGGGGGGTTTTAAACTGCAGACTCTTTCAAACACATAACTGCTTAATTTTCAGTGAAATGCCCCTTTCCCCTTGGGAACTGGAGTATCCTGGGAGTAAAATGTGTGTAAGTCACCCGTGTGCAGCAGGTGGAGAGGCACTGCTAAGCTGGATGTCTTTTAAAACCATGAGACCACTTGTTTTCTTTTCTTTTTTTTTAAATCTTCAAACTAAAGGAGCAAAGGGCCTCTTGCCTTGCTGTATGCCAGGTGCAGGATGGGCTGGATGCAGCCCAAGCCTTTTCTGCACTTCTTCCCATTCACATTCCGACGGTCTGAGGCAAAGGGGTGTCCAGCGGCTGTGACGGTTTCCCACTCAAGCATGCTGTTAATTCTTTGGCCTCATTGAATGCACTTCAGACTCTGTGAAACGTCTGGTCCGGTCAGTGATGTGGCCCATTGGAGCAGAGAAAGTGAAAGTCATTTCACTGGAGGGACTTTCACAGAAGGTCATGCTCATCAGACTTTGATTTGAATTGGTGAAGAGCAGCAACTAATCCAATAAGCCACCAAGGCCGTGTAAAACACAGTCGGAAACCAAGCCTTTGCCTGTGCATTGAAAAGAATTAGCACTAGGAGATTATAAGGACGGCTCCGCTGGCTGCAATTTTACCTGGCCAGTGCATCGATTACTGTAATTTGGTGGAGACCAAGCTCTCAGACATACGCTGCCCTTGTCTCCGTGCTATGAATGCACTCTGTTAAAAATAAACATGGTAAGATTGAGGTTTTCCATTTCCAGTGGGAATTTGTTGGGCTGGCTGGCTGGGTCCTGGCAATCAAAAGAAACAGCAGCCCCCATCAGTGACTGGATAGCAGCAGGGCCGCGCTGTTGCTCATGTATTTCTGAAACGAAACAGCAGCTCTGTTTCCCTCCAGATTGAGAAAATAGGACGCCCGATAAATGACTGTCCTCTACCCAGCTGCTTTCGGACACCGTATTCTGTTCCTTACAACTCAGCCTATTAATGTTCATGTTATTTTTGAAACAGCATATGAGATCTGAAAATTAAAGGGCCCCTGCAGACAGCTTAAACCCAGAATTTAGGTTTTACTTAGAAAAAAGAAATCACCCACCTCTTAACATGGATAGAAATCTTGTGATAAATATATATGGTGATATTCCTATCTTATAGAGCTGGAAGGGACCTTGAGAGGTCATCACATCCAGTCCCCTGCCCTTATGGCAGGACTAAGTATCATCCCTGACAGATCTGCCCCATATCCCTAAATGGCTCCCTCAAGGATTGAGCTCACAACTCTGGGAGTAGCAGGCTAATGCCCAAACCACTGAGCTATCCCTCCCTTCAATGAAAGGCTAAGAGGCCCTTCTGAAGACACCCCCCTACCCTAGGCATCAATGGCAGCTCTGACTGGGATCCGTGACTCTCACTGCGTGGTGCTGTGTCAGATGAAGGGTGAGAAGGAGCCTCTGTTGTAGGTGAGCCAAACGACAAGCAGGCTAAATCCGTAATGCCAGTGTCAAGGTTGCCTCAGCAAGACGTTTTTCCGCGTACACCTTGCAGGTTTACCATCTCCGCTGCCAATTTCCACAACTGCTGAGAGGAAGATTATAGCCTGACTTCCAATTCCATAAGGTGTCTCACTCTTTGCTAGGATCCAGCACCATCTTGAAGACCCCGTTGTATCAAGAATATTGTCTCAGTCACATGTGACCAAACTGTAACTAAATGCCATCCAGGGGCTCTGCTCCAACTTGCTGCATGTGGGGTAACCCAGGAAGCCAAAAGCAAGTGTTAGTCTGTCATAAGAATGGCCATACTGCGTCAGACCACAAGTCCATCTAGTCCAGTGTCCTGTCTTCCGACACTGGCCAATGCCAGGCGCCCCAGAGGAAGTGAACAGAACAGGGAATCTTCAAGCGATCCCTCCCCTATCACCCATTTCCAGCTTCTGACAAACAGAAACTAGGGACACCATCCCTGCCCATCCCGGCTAATAGCCATTGATGGACCTATCATTCATGAATACATCTTTTTTGAACCCTGTTAAAGCCCTGGTCTTCGCAACATCCTCTGGCAAGGAGTTCCATAGATTGACTGTGTGTGGTGTGGAGAAGTATTTCTTTTTGTTTGTTTTAAATTTGCAACCTTTTTGGTGACCTTTAGTTCTCGTGTTATGGGAAGGAGTAAATAACTTTTCCTTATTCACTTTCTCCACACCAGTCATGATTTTATAGACCTTTATCATGTCTCCCTTTAGTCTTCTCTTTTCCAAGCTGACGTGTTCCAGTCTAATTAATCGCTCCTCATATCGCAGCCGTTTCATACCCCTCATCATTTTTGTTGCCCTTTTCTGATGCCCTTTTCCATACACATCCTGTTGCAGGATCAATGCTTTAAGATTGTTTTGGGCGATACTTTGTTCGATACATAATAAATCTGACAAACACACTGCTGCTGAAATCTGAACCAGGCATTAAAAGGATCACAGGGATAAATTCATCCCTGTGTAACTTTGGCGACTTCAGTGATATTACCCCGAGGATGACTCTGATCTATGTAATTTAGAAGGGGGAAAAAGCACCATTGGCTGTTTAGTGTTACTGCCTGAGCATTCCCTATTGTACTTTTAGTGGTGCTTGGTTGGGTCTCTTTTCACATGTCTTTAAATATTGAGGTTTCTACATCATGCAGAATCTCTCTCTCTCTCTCTCTCTCTCTCATTCTGATGTTTCTAATCCAGATCCAAAAGGGCAGGGGCACAAGTGGAAAGGAAAAGTGACTGAAGGAAAATTAGCTGGTGTTTTCCACTCTTCAACAGGGGCTTGGACCTTAGCCTGGGGTCAATTTCTTTTATGTGTTGGTTTAGATTTTTAAAACGTGGCTTCGTCAGAGCTTGAGGTCCATGCACACAGCTGTTAAAATACACATCCTGTGGACCCAACAGTCACATAAAGAATCCATTCCACCAACTCAACAGTCCCTCTCAATTCATTCACCACCAATTCAACCCACCCCCTCAGAAGGAGCTTGGGGAAAAGAGAGGGGTCTGGCCCCACCCTTGGAAAGTCAACAGTTTCTGACTCTTTTGGACCAGTAGAAGCAGAGTGTTCCAAAGCTCAGGGTCTTTCACTTCCTCTCTCTGTTTAAGTCTGGGGGACGTTAGCTTGGCCTCCTCTACCACTAGGGTGCATGCATATCAACGCTCATGTCTAAGTAATAACTGCACCGCTCTAACACCTTCCTTCTGAGGACACAACATCCCAGAGGGAAGCTTATCCTCATTTCACAGATAAGTAAACAGGCTTCACTGAGGTGCCACATTCAGTGGCAGAGCCAAAAACTGATCCCAGGAGTCTTGAATTCCCTGCTATAATCACTAGGCAGCAATGCCCAGCATGTCTGAAGAGGGGAAATTGGCCCCTTTCAATTAGTGCAAGATTTCACGGGTTGCCAGAACAAAGCTTAAGATTGTAAGAGGTAGTAGAGAGCTGTAGATGGACATTATGAACGGAGGGACGGGTGAAGCGTGGGGTAGATTGGGCTATATATTTTTATTGTTACCATATTACTTCAAAACAAGAAAATGAAAACAATTATGGGGAGATTTTTTTGGTTCCCCCCTGCAAAAAGCAAAGCAGAATCTCATAACATCAAGTGTCATTTTAAAACTGGAATAGCCAAACAACTTCAACTCTGGCTGAGCCACTGACCTGCTGTGTGAGTCTGGGCAAATCTCTCCACCACACTGGGTCCCCGGCTCACCCTCCATCCTTTCTCTGTCCTGCATGTGTGGATTGTAGGCTCTTTGGGGCAGATATTATACCTGGTATAATGGAGTCCTGAGCTGTGGCCTTCAGGAGCTACCATAATACAAGGAACACAAGAGCATGTTAATAATAGCCATGAGGGTACAGAATGATCCTGTATTAGCTGAGGAAGTGCTAGGCTGCCTGATAGACCAGTGGTTCCCAAACTGGTGTGTAGAACCAATGCTGGCTGACGGACCATGGTTAGTGGCTTGTGGGGAGCTGGTTGTGTCACAGTCTGTTTCCAGCTGCTTGCCAAAGGGTTCAGGATTTTTCTTTCCTGGGATCTGATCGATTCTGTAGACCATTTCCATATCGGACATCCATGTTGGTGTTTTTAAAACTGTATATTGACTGGACCTGAGGAAATAGCCTTTGCAGGGTTTATTTTTAGGTGGTTTGACAATGCCACAGCAGTGGGGAGAACTAGAATGATTTAGCGGTGGCTTGAGAAGAGTTAGAGGGAATGTTTCAGCATCTGAAAGGCATGACGACAATGCACAGTTCCTTTTTCACCTTCTCCCAAAATGTGAGAACAAAGAGGGTAACCACACATCCATGGATGTAATTATTTTTCATGTGGTTTGCAGACATTCTGTGGAATTCTCTGCTGCTAGCGGTCGTGGAGGGCCAGAGGAGATTGAGTGGAGTGTTACCGTAGATGTCAATGGGAGCCGAATCAGGCCCCAAGTCAAATATTGTGGCTGGATTTAGGGTAATTTTTTTTTTGACCGCTGCGGATCAAGAAAGTTGAGATGGGGCTATAGTGTGACTGTAGGTGTTAAACAAGAATTGCTTTCCCCTGCCCAACCCCAACCTCCAGATGGCTTTGTGTAATTGGTTGCATTCATTATGCAGGATGTTCTTCTTAAGCATCAGACACCGACCACTACCAGGAGCAAGATCCCAGACTTACTGGGCTGCTGAGCTCATGTTTTCCCACTTGGAGTGGCTGATTTTCCAGGTATGTGACTAATCCGTGTCCAACTGCAGCTGGAAGGAAAAGGGAATTTTCTCTTTCCAGTGGCACCCTTCCAAACACTGTGTCCTGTCCTAAACAAAGTAGGCGTGAAATAAGAACAGGAAGAAGTTTAATATTGTTATCTCTAAACAGAGATTTAAAAGCAAGTCTCCCATCACACTAATTAATACAGGAATTTTATGCAGTCTCTCCCGTTGGACAATCTGAGGACTTTCAAGCCTTAGATGGTCTTTCACTATTACACAAGGAACAGCTGTAGGGATGCTTTGTGAATTTCACAGCAGCTCATCGTGACCGTTATGGCCCTGATCCTGCAAACATGTAACCACGTGCATACCATTATTCACAGTAGACCCATTAAAATCATGTTATGCACACCCGTGTCTGCAGGACTGGGGTTTATGGAGTGACGACTGCGAAGAATTAGGATGTCTGGAAAAAATGTGGAGCCAGCAAGAGCACAGTTTCATTTCAATGTGAGCGTGAGAAGACCTGAAATACGTTGGTATTTGAGCAGGGAATTAAAAAACGTGACCGTTCTGAGTTAGGGTTATGTTCTCAGGTGACAGGATGTGAACTGATGTGACCTGCTCTTTTGAGAATATGCCTGTCGTTGATAGTTCTAGGCCTTTTGCCTACTATAAATGAGTTTTCAGAGGGGAAATACCAATTGTGCTCTCTCATCCTATTTTCATGCATTTTGGTATTTTATTGAAAAAAAACCATTTTGATGTGAGGGGAAGCAGAGTCTTGGGTCCCCTCTGGGCAGCCTGACTATGTAGATGAGATGGCTGGAAAGTATCTATCCATCCTGTTGCTGGCATGAGTAGTCCTTTGAATTGTCCTCACTAGGCCCTTACTGGCCTGGGCTGTGGTGGCTGAGAGGAGGCTGCAGGACTCTTGAAGCCCGCAAAGGACACAGGCAATAGGAGTGTAATTTTTCAGCTCGCTCCACCGTCCAGCTCTCTGACGGTCCAGCCTGCTGATGGGCTGGGAGTCGGGGTTGGGCGGGTGCACTTGCCGGGTGTCTCCACTAGATGGCAAGCGAAGCGTTTTGAAACCGAACTGGCCGCGGTGCAAACCAGCTGGGCTCTGGGGAAATTCCTTGCCGTGCGCAGTGTAAACCCAACCAACCTGACTCTGCTGTAAATAGCCCCTCGTGGAAGATGGGGCGAGCCTAATAAATAATAACCTGGCAAGAGGCAGCGTCCAGCGCCGCGGGCCTTGGAGGGTTCAGCAGTGTCAGGGCTGGACGCATGGCAGGGCCTGCCCTGCTCCGGGCCTCTGGTTGCAGATAGAGCCCCCCCGGGCGCTGAGCCGTGTATCACGGGGGGGTCCCCCCCGCCGGCTCGGGCTGATCATGAAGGCGTTAAAACACGAACCTGCTTCGGCCAGGAATGGCCGCTCCTGATTAGCCCGGGCGAAGGGCAAGGTCTCGGGTGCTCCGCCCCGCAGGTGCTTTGGCAGGTGAAGTGAAGCGGGCCAGCCGGTGGGAACTCCTGCAGGTGCGTGTGTCTGACGCTTCCTTCCTGGACAGCAGACAGACAGACAGACCCCGAGCCACTCGCCTCTCCTCTCCCCGTGTCCCAGCCGCAGGGCCCCTCCTCCCCGTGGGCACTGTCCTTGCACGGACTGAATCCGGAGTCACTTCTCCTTTTCCCTCGCGCGTGTACACGGGGCCGGGGCAGCCCCCAGAGGCGGCTTGGTTTTGTGCCCACGTGTGCAGCAGCACAATGTGGCGAAAAGCGGAGAGAGGGCTAGAAGCTGTTCTAGGACGTGTGTGTGCAAGATTGAGATTGTGTGTGTGATTGATTGTGTGAGACTGATTGTGATTGTGATTCTCCTCCCATTCCAAAGGCTCCAGCTGTGTCTGTGCCCGGTCTCGCGTGTGTTGCTTGCTTAGCCCAGTATCACAACTTCCCTCTCTCCTTTCAACCCCCCCACCCCCAGCGAAGCGGTGGCCCTGGGCGCACGGGAGGGCTGGTCTAGTTAGGGCTGGCCACGCAGCCACACGCTGGGTTGCGTGACACGTGTCTGCTGCGGGTGCTGGCGGTCAAGCAGTGAGCTCCTGGACAGAGCAGGGGCGGGCGAGGGGAGGCGTCCGCCGAAGCGAGCCCCGGAGAACAACCGAAAGGCGGCCGCTTGGCTCCCCAGCTCCCAGCAGCAGCCAGCGGCGGGGGGAGGCTGGATTTGCGGGCCCGGCGTTCAGCCCGGAGCGGATTTCCCTGGGCAAGGCGGCGGCGCAGGGAGGAGTGAAGCTGGGTCCGTGCCCGAGGAGGAAAGCAGAGCGCGCTGTCGGAGAACGCGGCAGGCTGGGGGCGGGCTGCGGGCAAGGGGCGTGGGTGGGGCTGGCTGGAAGTGACACCCACGCCGCCTCCCGAGAGAGGGGGCTCTGACTTTGCCCCCCCAAGCCTGGTCCGCTGTGTTGTCCAAAGGATGCTTCGTCCCCTCTGCCGCAGGACCCTGCCCTCGAGCTTCGCCGTCCCTGCCCCGCAGCCAGCGGCGTAAGCGGGTCCGCCCCGGGGACTTCTGTCCAGGAGCTGAAGCCGCGAGTCCGAAGCGCAGACCGAGCCGGGAGCGCCCTGGCGCGGGGGGCGGCGGGCTCGGATCCCACCTCTCCATCTCGAGCTACCGCTTAACACCCACGCCCGGGACCCGGCTGCGGATCGGGGCCTCCCTGACTTCGGGGCGGGGTGGATTTGCAGCGCCCAGCGAGTGGAGAGCCGGCAGCTGCGCGGATCCGAAACCCACCCCCACCCCCGGCCAATGCTCCCCCTGGGCCGTGATGCTGCGGGAAGGAGCCGGGGCGCGCAGGAAACATGAGCCTGCAGGAGACGCGAGATCAGGGCTGAAGTCTCCGCTCCAGCATTGTGTGCGCGTTTCCCCCGCGCAGCCGGGCTGTTAGCCGCGCAGGGGCCACCTGAGCGCAGCGATCCCCCCACCCGCCCGGCCTGACCTCCCGAGGAACCTGCGAGCTGCGCCCGGCCGTGCGCCCCCCGCCACCTGCCAGCCTCCCGGGGTGCCCCTACGGAAGAGGCCGGAGGGCAAACGCCAGCCCGCAACGCCTGCGCTCGGAGCGCCGCTGCGCCTCGCTGGGAAGCGCGCAGGGCTGGGTCCTTGGAAGGGGGGGGCCGGCGGGGGGCCGATTTGCTGCTGATCGGAAGTTCCTGACAATAAGGCACCTTCATCTCTCCAGAGGCGGAGGGCGCGGGCGAGCCGCGGCAGGCGGAGGAGCGACGGGGGAAGAGGCGAGCTGATGCCGGAGGGAGCCACTCGGAGGAGGCAGACCCGGCAGGCTCGCAACTTCTCATCTTTGTTTATCAGCGCCAAGCGAGCTCGCTGGAAAGCCGCGGGGCTCGGCGGCCGGATTCTGCCCATGTCAAGCCTGCGGCTGGGGATTTCGCTCCGTTAACTTGGCCTGCCCCCGCCTCCCTCAGCGATGCCTTCACTGCTCTCCGCCTGCACTTGCTTGTAAGGAGTAGGGCCGCGAGGTGCCTTGCAAACCCGGGCAAACTTTCCTCGGGGAAGGCGCCGGCTGCATTTCCCCGGCAGCCAGGTGCTCCCCCAGCCTCTCCCAGCCCCGCTCGCTCCGGTTGGCGATTGCGGCCAGAGCCGGTTCACCGCCTCATTTGATCTTTTGATGCTTTTTTTTCTCTCTCCTCTCCAGATGTTTCCATTCCCTGCTGCTGTGCGCTCAGGTACAGGTACGTGCCCTCGCTCGCTTCTCCCCCTTGGGGCCGGACCCGGGAACAAAGGAGGCGTGCTGACCTCGGAGTGCCAGGCGCCTTGGCAAAGGGCTTCCCCGCCCTTCCTCCCCTTGATTGAAATGAGCTTCGAGGCGAGTGGCACTTGCGGTGGCAGCCAGAGCGCCTCCCCCCACCCCCCCAAGCCTCAGCGCTGGGACTTCTGCCGCTGCCCGAACCAGAGGATGGTCAATTTCTCTCCCCCCTCCCCAGTGGGGCATGGCTGTAGGTCGCCAGGGGCCTGCATCTCACGGGTTTTTTGGAGCGCAGGAGCCTGGCTAGCGATGGGAAGGAAGGGTGGGGCGCGCAGCCCTTGGGAAAGGCTGATGGATGGATGGATGGGGGGGGGCGTCGCAGGCGCTCTCCTGCTCGGAAGAGGACGCCCCGAGTGCCCTTCGCCAGCGAAAGAAGGGGTCTTGCTCGGCCTGTCTCCCCACCCCCAGGTATTCTGCCTCGGAGCTGCAGGAACCAGCCCGATTGCCGGCGCGCTGGAGATGGGGGGAGAGACTTTGAAATTCGGGGTGGAGTGAGTTTGAATCACATTTTCCATGACAACCAAAATACGAGGCTTTTTTCCCCTCGATGCGGTTTGCTCGCGCATAGTTTTCGCTGGTGTAAACGCAACACGTGCGCCTGGCGAGGACACACCCGCCCGCTCGAGTGTTTCAGAGTTTGGCAGGTGCTCCAGTCCGCAGCGCCCTCCTGCCCTGCCCCGCGGGGGTGCTCCGGACCGGTTCCCCCCGAGGCGCTGCGGACCGGCTCCCCTCCGAGGCGCGTCCGTGTAAACGGGGAGTGGGCGGGCGGGCCCCGGATCGGATCCCTCCGTTTCCCGAGGGGCAGAGCCCAGCAAGATGGCCCGGATTGCACCTGTTCTTCCCGGCTTCTCGGGTAGGTTTGGAGGATCCGGGGCAAACGGCGTAAAGACTCTGCAATAAAGCGATCAAATATGGGCCAGATTTGAAAACTTCACTTTATTTTTCCGGGGGGGGGGGGGGAGAATTGCAGCTAGACGATAAACCAAAAGGACTCCTTGCTTCAGCAGCGCAGCCTCCCAAGCCGGAGAGGGGATCTCCCGCTGTAAATTACTTTGTGGTTGGAAGGCGTTTGCTGGATTGCTTCAGTGCATTCCGGCCCCCACCCAAGGCAAAGCGGGCCGGGCCGGGCGCTCAGCGATGGCACCCTCTGCACGGAGCAGGCATTTCTGAGATTGTGTGGTGACTGAGGTTAATCAGCCCTCCCCACCCAGCCCCCTTGTTGCTTTTATTGAATCAGAAGAAGTTTGGCTCACAGCCTGGAAAGCACTTGCTAAAATCTGATCTCTTACTTCAACAGCCTTAAAACTTGGGAAGTTATTGGCATTTATACAGTTGGAACTTGCAGGCTTCCAGAGCAATAAAATAATGAAAAAAAAAGGGAGAAAAGTTCTGTGCTCGCTCACTATTAGAACCATACTTCATAGGTTTAGTGCTGATTTTGCAGCATTTTTGCAAGAAGATCTGACATTAGGATTTACTCTGACTGGAAGCTACAGAGGTATCTTCTCCCACTTTTCTCTGGGGGTGAACCAACTGCCTGTTATAGCAAGAGGCGGGCTGTTATGACTAGTAGTGTCGGAAGCCAAAAGGTTAGATTAGTAACACTCAAGGGCCTGAAAGAGAGTGTTTACAATATTCATGGCAGATGAAAAGATGTGAATGCTGTGAGGTTTTTATTGCCCGTGTTGTTACAGTTTCTGTCTGGATTTATTCGTGAGCTTACATGTTTTGAGCTTGAATGGGAAAGAGGGATTTTAGGATTTTTTTTCGAATGATCAGTTGGAGTAACAGTTAACCTTCGGTGAACTAGGGGAAATGAATGTCTCTCTGATGTGGCCTATTGTTTTTCTTTAAAAAGCTTTATGGTGGGGGAATTTAAGAAGGCCACAAATGAATTAGATCCTAACACCTACTTTCACCATAAATGAAGATCAGTGAGTTGACCTACGTACTAATGATTAGAATCCATGGTTCCTGAATACTGCCTGGTGATTTAGCAGTGAGTGGTTACAGCGACGTTAGCACCTGTTAAAACTGGTTTTGATTCTTCTCTTGAGTTGGAACTTAAACAGCAGTGCAGCCGATCAAAATAAGACATACGAAGCCAGATGAGATTTTAGCTCACTCCATGACTCAAAGCCTCCCTCTTTGGTAAATCTCTAGACAATAGAAGCAGATTGCAAATCACTGTAACTGTCTATAAATTATGGGCAGTGAGAGATTAGGTTCTCTTTTTTGGACAGTCACATCCATGTGCCATTGCTAGTTACTTAAGCTTCATACGGTGTGTTGTCTGCAATGTTTTCTAGTGCCTTAGGTAGTTGGGGATCAAGAAATAGCGGAATTAAGGGAGTTAAGCTAACACAATCGTTTTCAGGAGCAGATGGGATTTATCCTGAACCCCAAAAAACCCACAATGGGCAAGGATTTCCTTTCAACGTAGCTTGTGAAGACCACAAGGGGTTACCAAGTGAAGGTTTGCATACATGGTACCCAGGTTTAACAGGGGCATCCTAGGTCAGCATGCATCACTTTCAACATAAATGCCTTTGGGTCAGTTAGAAATGGTACCTCACTGGCCTCAATCGATTGGTAACAGACCTGGGCCTTAAGCACAAACAAGCCCTTTGGGGCCCATGATTTTGGAGACTATGGAAATCCGCATTTGAGCAAACCAACTCCTCCCTCTCCACTAGCAGGCTGGAAGGAAGGCAGCTCACTCTCCATCCTCTTTCCCCTTGGGTAGGGTATTCCTCTGGTTTCCTTCTTTAGTTTCTTAGGACCACCCCCCCTCAGCTTGGGGCCATTCAGATCCAGAATCCAGCCCCTTCCTGAATACAGAACGTGGGTCTTATGTTATTTCTTCTTGATTTTGTAAGGAATCAGTCTCCACACTTTCTAGGATCTATGTGCATCCGCTACTTTGCGCATTCGGCACCCCTGCCGTTTACTTCCTCCCTCCCTCCCTCTGTTTCCAGGAGCAGTCTGAGTTGCCTGGGCACTTCGCTTTTCTGGCCTTGAGGATTGGAGGCAGGGCTTTGGACAGGGCCCGGCAGTGAATGAGGAGCACAGGGAGCAGGGTGGCTGTAGTTGGGCCCCGGGGCCGCCGTTGTTTCAGAGGAAGGCTGCTGCATGCTGCATGCGTTCTGCCCTAAGGCTTTTCTTGGGGGCGCAGTTATTGTGCGAGGCACTGTCCAGTGGAACACAGAAAAGGGTTGTGTCCGCACCTCCGTGGGCCAGCTCCTGCGGTCTGTGGTAGGGGACTTCCAACCCGGTGGGTGGATTGGCTTGGCAACTCCTCAGGACGGGGTGTGAGGCTGGTTCCCAGGCATCACTTCGAGAAGGCTGCACTTACTTGTTCTGGCTGCTTATGGCCCCAAGAGGCAGGACCACAGATCTGCCGAGGACCAGGCCATGTGCCCTATGCCGGACACAGGCTACATGGAGGGAGATGGGGGGCAGAGAGGAGCCGCTATCTGGCTTTAAGCCACCAGAGGGTCACTCTTGCACTGTGCGAGGTGACTGAGGTCAGATACACTGACTCTGTGGCTAGCTGCCTCTTCACATTAGGACAGGGGTGGGGAACCTAAGGCCCGGGGGCCGGATGCAGCCCCCTGCTTGCCTGGATCTTGCCCCCAAGGGCTTGGGGCTCCCCTGCAGAATTGGGGAGCCTGTGCTGGCGTTCCAGCCCCCCCAATACCACAGGGCTGGAGCACATAAAATCTACTAGCCTGGGCCCCCCAAGGTTCTGGTGTGTGAGGGGCATGTGGGGAGGGTCTTTCTCCTCCTCAGTCGGGGGCCACTTCAGTGGGGATTTATTTTTCTTCTCAGTTGTGTGTGCCCCCCGACTGATTTTTCTGTGGGTCAGCGGTCCCCAGACCCAAAAAAGGTTCCCCACCCCTGCCTGAGAGGATCTAGCCCGTTGTGCTGATCGTGGATACAGACGGTGGCTGTCCTTGTGGGAAGAAACGCAGGTGCAAGCTAGGCCGGCCCGACCCCAGTGCTTCAGTGAGTGTCTCCTCGCCAACACGCGCCCCCGAAGACCCCTTCTTTCCCAACCTGTGCAAACGAACACCCAGCCCTTCCCTTCTCCCCGCCCCCGCCCCCGCTCATGGCAGGCCCCGCTTCCTTCTGAGAGCCGGCCCTGCAGGCTGGTGGTGCTGCCAGAGCCAGGTGGGTAGCGGGCTTGGGATTTGACCACAGACATCTGTATTGAGAGGAGACGCCGAGAGCCTCCTTCTACCTCGGTTCCCCTTCCCTCCACAATGGGACCATGTCTGCGCTTGTCCAGCTCGACTCCCCCCCACCCTGGGGAGCTGTCGATTTTCATTCTGTGTCTAGGGTACGGTTTTGCTTTCTTTTTATTCATCCTGGGGGGAAACTTACTGGTCCCCAGAGGTTTTCTTTGGTCTGCTGAGTCATTCCACCTATTGGCAGACATTATGAACCCACCTCCCTCAGACCACTTGTGTTCTGTAGTTGTTGGGGTCCAGGATTTTATGGACTTGCAGGTTGCCTGCCTAAAAACCTGCCCTGCTCTTTTGGAGTTAGGGAGGTCATCAGTAAGCCACTGCTGCTTGGCCAGTGACCTTGTGCTCGGGCATAGTCGTTCGTTCTCCGAGGGAAGGAGAATATGACGTGAAACTGAAAGCTAAGGTGCGTACGGGGTCACCCGTGTGTGCAGATAAGAAAATAGCCTTTATAAAGGGCGTGTAACTGGCATTAGCAGCAGACTTATCCAGACTTATCGATCTTCCTTCTTGAGACGTGTGGAATGATAGCTGTCCTAGCCGCTTACTCCTTTCTGCCTAGCTGTAGCAAGACAGCCTCTTTTTTTGAAGAAGAGGCCACCAGCAAGTGTCTTAGTATCCTTCATCCTCTCTCTTGCTGGAGCTTGGACCTGTGGCTTTTCTTAAAAACAGTTGGCCAATTCTGGCCAAAGCTGGTATGCCCTGCGGCCAATGGAATCTGGCATGTATATGACACAGCAAAGTTGAACCAGCTTTTCACAGCATTCAGGGGTTCCAGTGCTCCATCTACTTTGACTTTCTGATTCAGAAAGACTCCATTTCCTTTGTACACGGAAGATGCTGGGGTAAGGATGGGTCCTTCCAAACAAGGCACCCCGGGCACCTCATTTTCTTGCAAAGAAATTAGTCGCCACACGCATTCTTGTTCCAGGCTTCTTGAAAGACACAAACACTTAAACTCTTTCTGCAGCTTGAAACTGGTTATTTGGAGCATCGCACGCGCTGGCACTAGGGATGTTAAAGATCGTTTAATATGGTCACCGTGTAACCGCTAAAAATCTCAAGGGTTACATGCGCTGCGGGCTCTAACATCCCTAGCTGGCATTGCTGTCCGGCTCTGGCCAGCCAAGTGGGACTGTGGGGTTCGTGTTTGAATTCTGGGAGGATCTGCTTGTGTATATTGGTGTGGTGATTATTTATTGTTTTCAAGTGTTCAAGAGTATTGTTTTCAAGAGTGCTAGGAGGTGCCTCAGAAAAAAGGAAAGACCCAGCCCTGCCCTGATTAATTTGTGGTTGAAAAGGGTGAAATTCACCCCATGCGGGGTCAAGCACAAAGTGTGTGTGATGTATAAGCCTTGCTATGATCCTCTGCCCAATGGTGACTATCAGCTGGATGAAACAGGGAGAAAGAAGAAGGAAAACAAGGGTTACAGTTAGGGATGTGACAGTGTAGTTGATTAACAGACCCTCCCCCCAGACAGGGGCTGCTGCCACCCTGTGCTGCTGCCTCTGTATCAGAGGCAGCAGCGCAGGGCAATAGGCAGATGGTCTACACAGGGAGCTGGGTTTTAAACTGGCTCCCCTCATGGGCCAGCTCCCGCCTGGTACCCAGAGGCAGCAGCACGGAGTGGCAGGGGGCCTGGAGCGCACTGGCTGCCAGCCCCGTCCCAGGGACTATAGAATAATCGAGTAACCGATAAGAATTCACGAGATTAATTGACTATTCAATTAACCAATATTTAACAGCCCTAGTTACAATAACATCAGCACGTGGTTACTCAGCATGGCGAGTGACGCATCTAGATGGTGCTGTTGAATGTTTTGGCCTTCACTTCTCACAGGTGACCTGGGCAAAGTGGGGGGGCAGACGTCATTGAAATGAGGAGAGGGAGCTAGCTTGTTCTGTTCATACGAGTAGCAGCATGGATGTACGCACAGGGGCAGGAACACGTACATAATGGGGGTGTCCATGGAGGGGACCTACAGCTTGTCATTTCATGCCTACTGCAAATCCAGGTTTAATTTATTCCGTAGATGCCTGGCATGCTGTGGAACAAGCTAGGAATGTGCTTCCCACCTTGCACCTGGCGTGCCAGCACCTCCATCCTGCTTGCGGCACTTGCAATGAGAATAGCCTCCTTTTGCCAAGATTTGACTAAGCCACCTGAGAAGTGTTGGGAAAGATCCGGTAGAGGACTGGTCAGACAGATCCTAAGCCCACGGGTGTTCCTTTGCAGGCACAGATCAGTAACATTAAAGATCTAATCCGACGTGTAAATCA
This sequence comes from Pelochelys cantorii, assembly GCA_032595735.1. Classification (NCBI taxonomy): domain Eukaryota; kingdom Metazoa; phylum Chordata; order Testudines; family Trionychidae; genus Pelochelys; species Pelochelys cantorii. The sequence continues at coordinate 38,274,355 of CM064340.1, forward strand.
TCAACAGCGTAGATTGCTCCTGAAGTTTCCCTGAGATCTTTCCTTGGTGTTTTGTGTGACTGTGTGGTGAGAGAGACAGCTTAATAGGTACCGCAGAGCCCCACCAATAATGGGTATGAGACTCATGGCCCATTACTAAATCTTGTTTATTAATAAGTGAGTTTGGTTAAGGGGGCAGAGGGAGGGGAGGAGAACAGCATGAAACTCAAGCCTACCATGTCATTGTAATTGCTCATTTGTGTTGTGACAACAATAATTTGGTTTTAATTATTATAATTCTTCCTGCTACCCTAAAATGTCCTGTGGTGCAGATGGCAAAAATAACGAAGTTTCAGTCATGTGAGAGAGCATGTTACGCCTGTGTCTATTCGATCTTTGCTGGCAGGCAGGATAAAATTGCCGTCACACTGGTGGCAGTGGTTGTTTTGGGGAGGCCTGTGAAGGCCACAAATGGCCACATTTGCAGACTGACAACGGGCGAGCGAGCCAGGCAGTGTGTGGTCTTTTCTGATTCCGGGGGCATAACTCGAGCCAAAGAGATGGACATTCCCATCAGCACTGTGGGATCTGCTGTTTGTGAAAAGGCTCCCATGCAGTTGAAAGTCAGTTCACACCTGTTCTTGAGTCCTTCTGCACGTTTTTGTTGTTTAACAACCTTATCGTCTTGGGGTTTTTTTTGTTTAAATGCCTTTTCTCTCGCTTGTCCCTGTGTGAAAGACCCACAAAAGCAACAGGGAACTTGATCAAACAAGGGAAATGATGAACCGGACTATACACATCCTGCTGTTAACTGCACAAAGTAAACACACTCAGCCTCTCTTCCCAAGAAGAAACATTTTTTTGCTCTCATTTCATCCAGAGATAGAGACCGTAGATGTGTCTTGCAGGAGCAATGGATTTGAAAATGTTCAGATAGCAGTGTGATTTTTTTTAAGCTGACATTGTCACTTTAAAATAACCCCCCCCCCCATCATGAGCTACATGTGTGAAGATAAATACACACGGTAGGATCTTCTGATATGGTCGGTGCAAACTGTCCCCTTGATTCCACAAATACTCGTGTAAGTAAGTGTTGGCGTGTTCCTGATGCGTGTGAAGTTACTCACACACATGTGTTTGCAGGGTTGGCATCTTTGAGCACAGAGTATGTTGCAACTTTGGAACATGGCTGTGAAAACAGCACTTGTCAGATCTGTTCTCGGCACGTGTGGAGAGCTGTAACTCCATCATGTTATTTAAACACTTTCAAAACTTGTTTCTGCAGTCTTATTTTTCCCACGTCTTTTTGCTCTTGCTCGCTTGGCAGAACTAACCCAGCAGTGCAGTAGCGAGCTCCGTTCTATTTCGCCCAGCCTGTCTAATGGAATTGCCGACTACAGGGTAATCAGTTAGGCTGAAGAGAATGGGGAAGGTGTGACTGAGGGTAAAATGTGCCTGGTGGGACCTTTTTGCTGGTTATAATGCACTAGAGGGAAGGAGCCCAGCTGAACGGTGTGACTCCTGGTAGAGTTTGCAGGGTTAATGGCTCGTCAAAAAGAATACAAATGCTTTTTGCTGGTAAGCTGAGCGTGTTGGACACTGAAATCAGTGAGAGGGCAAGCAGAAATCACCGATGCTCATTTTAGTGCATCTACCTAGCATAGAAACCTGCTTTAAGGTCTAATCCTGGCTCTTCAAGCAGAACGCCCCCGGAAGTCACTAGGAATTTGGAATGCTGAGTAGTAGCAACGTCAGGCTTTTTTTTCTTTGCTCCGGGGTTGAGTTTTATATATTTGATCTCACCGTGTGCTGCAACCCCAGGGACAGCCAGAACGTATGCAGGTCTGGGAGTAACTCCACCTCCCCAGTCCTGCTCAATGCTGAAGATTTGGCATGCAAAGAAATGACTGGAAAAAAGACAGCTGAGGCTCCAAAGTACTTTGCTGTTGGCATTCAGCGGCTTCGCTATAGCATGAAGAAGGAAATAAAAGAGGCCAGTGAGAGGAAAGGCTAGACTTACTGTCATGGTCTGCATCCTTTCCTTTGTAATAGTTCCTTCCAGCGGGAGCAGACGTGCCAATCATCCTCGCCGGGGAAGGGGAGGTTCACAATTTTATGGACTCCTGGAGTCATCCCACCGACTTGCCGTGACTGCTGTCATTTCTCCCACTTGGCACGCTGCAGTCAATGCTTGGGAGCAGAACTCCACTGGCACTCAGAACAGGTAGGCACGTAACTGCTCGATTTGTCCGTGCAAAGCGGAATTTAAGCTAGCGTCTAAAAAACTATACAGCAGAGAGTCAAGTCAGAAAAAGCATCTCCCTGATAGATGTAGTAACGGCTCTGTAGCATACTTGGTAATGTGCCAGGTTAATTAGAGAGATTGTGTTATGATCAGATGCAAAGTTCTATTCTTTTCAAATGGAAGACATGTTATTCTGACAGCACCATCCTAGGAAATGCATTGTATTCCGTTATTATGTTGGCCACGGCATCATCTGAGTTGTGACCAAGTCTCACAGAAGAGAGTAGGTCACGTGGCATGCTCTGAGCAGATTTTGCAAAGGAGATTTTAGACTGAGTCTGAAAATCTTCTGCATTGTGGGCTGTGTTAGGCGGTGGAGGAGTTTCACTGTAGTGGAGACATTTAAAACTGGACCGGAGAAAGCAAAACAGAATAAGATACACTGTCGGGACCCATCCTGCATCGGAAGGGGAACAGAATAGTTGGAGCCTTCTCATCTCCACGCATGTTGTCCAACAATTTCTAGGACAAGAGAGATGTCCAGTCCCCTCCTCACAATGGAATCAGATGTTAGAGGTGCGAGAGGCTGGTTTCATTGCTAACCATGCGCTGCTACTTTTCTAGGCTCACTTGAAAGTGCCATAAATGAGCGTGTGCCTGTAAGCAGGGAGCAGAACCCACTGTGGGATGCAGGAAGGGGCGGATTGTGTCTATGCTGCACAGGTGCACACAGGGAGGCGTGAACAGTCCTGACACAGTCCCAGTCTTTTGCATGGGGAGGCCATGGAGTGTTCCAGGCTGGCCCAGGTAGTGTCTTTAGCCTCCCAAAAGGCAGCAGCTGGGCTGTGGCCCGTCTCCCTCTGCCCCAGCTAATGCCCACTGCAGAGATGCATGTCTGCTGCTTTCAAAGGGGGTAATAACAACGGTGTGTTTCCCACCCCCATCATGCCTGCCAGGACCACACTGGGCAGTGCTGCTTTATGCAGCCCTCTCCCGAGAGCTGCACCTTAAAGGTACTGGTGATTTCAAATAGGGCCATGTGGGAAGCAGTGCTGCTTTATGGTTAGAGCGAGAGACCAGGGTTCTGTTCCAGACTCTGCCCCTCACTTGCTGTCTGACTTGAAGTAATTTCAAGGCTTATTCTGAGGGGAGAATGAGTCTGCTGTATTCCCAGAGATTGCAGTGGGAGTTGAAGGCGCTCGGTACATGTCAAGTTTGGGTCACGTCACCTCTCTGTGCCTCAGTGTCCTGATACGTACACAAAGAGATCTGGTTTTAGACATGTGTATAGCATTACTCTGAGGCTGCTTAGATCTGGGCAGATGGGTATCTAGCTGTTGTCTGGGGGAAACCAGAACATTGTCTTTTTGTTTGGTGGTTAAAAGCACTCTAGAGAAACGTTCGATTACAAGGGGCAATTTCAAACCAAAAATTGCACCTAGTGCCAATGACAGGATCCGAAGCAGCTGAGAGAAAACATGCTTAAAAAGGAACCTCAGGAAGTACTTAATTATGCCCAAAATCATCTCTGCATGGATTGGGCTACTGGGGACTGTTGATAAGCCCAAGATGCAGGGTCATTCAATAAACAATTAGATGACATCATGGAGCGGAAGGAGCATGTAAAATGGAAAGGATCCTAATGTGCTAAATGAGTCTTTTGATAACACTTTATAATCAAAGGGATACTGAGATTAATTAAGGCTGAGTCCCTGTGGAATTCCAATGGGACTGCATAAAGCAGCTATACAGATACCAGCACGAAGGAATTAATAATGGTTTGTGCTTCCTACGTGGCCCCACCGGCTGTGCTTATTCCACAGAGAGCTCTTCCTTCTATTGTAAATTGCGACTGTCTTCTCCTCCTCCCCAAGCCCCATTGTTGGCTTCTTTCTTAAGATGAGTTTGTTAGTGTTTCCAGTGCCCTTCGAAATATCCGGTACATTTCTTAGGCAGAGACAGATTTGCATGACAACGTGGATAAATGTAAAGTAATGCACAGTGGAAAAAATAACCCCAACTATGCATATAATATGATGGGGGCTAATTTAGCTACAACTAATCAGGAAAGATCTTGGAGTCATCGTGGATAGTTCTCTGAAGACATCCACGCAGTGTGCAGCGGCAGTCAAAAAAGCAAACAGGATGTTAGGAATCATTAAAAAAGAGATAGAGAATAAGACGGAGAATATCTTATTGCCTTTATATAAATCCATGGTACGTCCGCATCTTGAATACTGTGTACAGATGTGGTCTCCTCATCTCAAAAAAGATATACTGGCATTAGAAAAGGTTCAGAGAAGGGCAATTAAAATGATTAGGGGTTTGGAACGGGTCCCATATGAGGAGAGATTAAAGAGACTGGGAGTTTTCAGTTTGGAAAAGAGGAGACTAAGGGGGGATATAATAGAGGTCTATAAAATCATGAGTGGTGTGGAGAAAGTGAATAAGGAAAAGTTATTTACTTATTCCCATAATATAAGAACTAGGGGCCACCAAATGAAACTAATGGGCAGCAGGTTTAAAACAAATAAAAGGAAGTTCTTCTTCACACAGTGTGGAACTCCTTGCCTGAGGAGGCTGTGAAGGCGAGGACTATAACAGGGTTTAAAAGAGAACTAGATAAATTCATGGCGGTTAAGTCCATAAATGGCTATTAGCCAGTATGGGTAAGGAATGGTGTCCCTGGCCTCTGTTTGTCAGAGGGTGGAGATGGATGGCAGGAGAGAGATCGCTTGATCATTACCTGTTCGATTCACTCTTTCTGGAACACCTGGCATTGGCCACTGTTGGCAGACAGGGTACTGGGCTGGCTGGACCTTTGGTCTGACCCAGTATGGCTGTTCTTATGTTCTTATGACAAATAGGGGGCGGAATGAAGGCCTTGTTAGACAGAAAGCAGAGGGCAGGTGTGTGGGATTGCCTCACGGAGTGGTAAGGGGATAGAGAAGAGGGCCTCAGATTATCACGGTGTTGGGTACCAGTATAACAACCTGGCTGGCTGATGCAAGAGAATAGATCCTTTTACCATCTGCCTCTTGGGGGTGAAACTAGCCAGGTTGGGTGTAACTTTCTGACAGCTGCCTGGTTGTTTGTGTGAAATTAATGGCATGTGTGGAATGGGCTTCTCAGCTTATTTCCTATTCAACAAGTGTCATAAAAACATGATCCCACCTGGTCCTAAGAGTTTCACTTTCCTTGACTGGCCAAGCGCAACATCGGATTTGGGGGCTTGAATATTTGCACTTGTGAGGTCAAAACTCACTGTATCTGAGAGGCACTTACAATGCACGGTTGCCACGAACAGAGGAGCCTGTGAATGTGTTGGCAGAATATTAGTTGGAAGTAAACATGGAAAGGGGTAAAGAAAACAGCCAGCGAAAAAGAATTCAATTTCTTTAACTCGCGTTCGTGTCCACGGCCTTTGTGCTGAGTTATTTTTCTAGCTGTTGGTGTTATATTTTCATCTGTACGGCTCCTTGGTATGCTGTTTATGGCTCCATCTCTGAGAGGTATGCACATAAACCTTCCCGTAATACACTGCCCCTGATACTAGTTGGGCTAGCACAATATTTTTTTTAAATGGCTCCACAGTGAGACATGAAGCTAAAGAGATAGCAAACCCTTTTCAGTGTATATTCCAACCATGCTCACAGTTCTGCTCTCCTGTAAATCTGGCAGCAAATGAGGTTTACACCCATGTAACTGAGAGTAGAAATCCGCTGCGGAGAAAAGGTATTAAGGATAAAGCACCGTATGGGTGGCTTTTGCCACTAAATATACTGTTGTACTGTAAATTGCATGGTGCAATTTGGTATTGACTATCTGTAAAATAAATTATGATGTATGTAGTGCAGGCTTCTGACCCTGTGGTCGTGACCTTATGTTTATTGGCAAGACTTCCTACCAGCTGAGATCAGAATAGTAAACAGCCCCTAAGCAATCAATAGATAGATAAACCTGAAATTCTAATGGTTGGAGCCTTTTGTAAGGAGACTGTTTGAGGCTTTGCACACACAACGTTGTATCCAAAAGAGCAGGCAGTTTTCGTATTAACGTATGTTGGGATAGCATGTAAAATTCAGGCTCTCATGTTCCACTGTGATACCGCTTGTTTTTTGCCATTGAAATAGCTGACAAAAATGGAGTGTAATGCAGTGGAGATGAGGCACTTACATTTGACTAAAATATTTGTAACCGCCAACACAAATCACACATTTCAAATTTACCAAAAGAATAGCAGGTGCGGGGCCAGCCAAACACAACGCCAACACACAGTGTAAATCACAATCCCTAATGGCCAGGCATTCAGAATTCCCAGTCGCTACACTGTACTTTTAGCAAGGCTGAAATAGCACGATCTCTGACCTGGAGTCCAAGAAAACTTCTGCTGAACTATAGCCCAAAGTTACTGGTTTTCCGTGAGGCAGAGTTTGAAGTTATGTCTTTAGGGCCAGATTTCCAAAGGCAGTTTGGCATCCATGCAGTGAGGTGCACAATGTGATAGTCCAAAGCACATTGAAATCAATGGGCGTTAGGCAGTAACCTACTTAGTACTTTTGAAAATCACACTCGGTTGCCCAAGTTGAAAATCTGGAGCCCAATGTCAGCCAGCTCTCTGTAGACCATAGCTGGGTAAACACTGAGGGTGTGTTTAGGCTACATGTCTCTGTCGACGGAACCATGTAGATGATTTTACATGAAATGAAATGAGGCTTACAGGATCTGACGACGAAGGGTTCTGGGGTCGGCAGATCCCCGTCTAGACTACCGCGCTGTGCCAACAATCAGCTGATCGGCACAGCGCGGTGGCCATTTTGATGTAAATGAAGCGGCGATTATTTAAATCGCCGCTTCATTTCCCTTTGCCAAGTAAACTCATCAACATGGCTTCTTCGACGGAGCCATGTAGTCAAGACACACCCTGAGTTAGGTTCTGGTCTGACATCTTGCTGTTCCTCCTGGTATCTACTTAACTTAGAGCAGTTTAGACAAATGCCTGCCAGGGATGGTCTAGACCAGTGTTTCCCTGTTTCCCAATTTTATTTGGCCACAGAACCCTTTTAAACTCGAAAGAATTTTGCAGAACCCCTAATAACAGTCTTATATATGGAGCTGAAAAAGTAGACCACAAATAAGAAAGGATACTAATAAACAAATGCTAAACAATGTCATGAGATCAACATTTAGTTTAATTGCACATATTTAAAAACAAAAATTGCATTTAATGTGTGCAAAAAAAAAGCTCAAAAACTAACATGCATTAAATATTAATTATTATTTTTTAAAAAATCATAAAATGTTACTGTAATGGAATTTTCTCGCGGAACCCTTATTTTTATGTAATGGAACCCCAGGGTTCTGCAGAACACCATTTGGGAAACACTAGTCTAGAAAATACCTAGTGCTGCCGTGAGGGCAGGGGACTGGACTCGATGACCTCTCGAGGTCCCTTCCAGCCCTAGGATTCTAGGATTCTATACCTTTCTTAGCTGTTTCAAATCTGGATTGAGTTTATTTTCCAACTCCCAGTGATGTTTTTTGGCCTATGTTGAGCACATAGGAATGGCATTAGAACTATTCTTTGCTTTACCTACGTGGCTCGTCTAGGGGTTGGGCTCCCTTTTCTACTTCATGAGATGTTTATATTTATTCGCTGAGTTTCCTAGTTACTGTCTGGGAGGGAGGGAGGCAGGCAGCTTGTTAGTCTAGGGAGGCTCTTAAGTTGGCTTAATTACAACGCCGTGTTTCTGTGGCAAGCTCATGCTTGAAATTGCTTAATGACAACTTGTGCTTCATGCCATCAATCCACCCATCCAGATCCACCTCTGCCATTCTCCGCCTGCTGGAGGGCAAAGGCCTTTTCAGCTCAGCTTTCCTTCGTCCCGTTGAAAGCTCTTGGCCAACGCGGGTTGGCGAGGGATGGCTGTGGCGAGCCAAGTCTGCCTTCCTCACCAACTTCACCATGACGATTAAGCATGCCAGGGTCTCTTGTCCCAGATGGCATCACTTAGAGGTGCTTTGATGGACTTGTCGCCTCTGACCCATTGACTATGAGGTAGTGTCTCTCTCACTTGGGCTTTATTACTGTGATCAAGCACTTCTGAGTAGCATTAAAGAGATAAAAGAATGTGCTGTGCTGGCGAAGCACTGGCTTTTACAGCGCTTAAATTGAACATTTTGCTCGTGAGAGTTTAAGCTACGTTTGCATTTGTAAAATACACGAAATTTACTTGTGAAGTTCTTATTGCTTCCCGGGAGTCCAAGTTCCCCAGCATGCACCAAAATCTGTTCCTGCCAAGAACTTGAATAACAGACCAGGTTAGGTAATGGGTTTCCGCTCCTAAAGAAATATGTGTTCGCTATGACACTGACCCCGTGCTAGCTGCAGCAAATGGAGCTGCTACGTTTGTTCAGCGGCAAGCATGGACAGATGGCAATTACCATGCATTCTCAGGCCAACCTGTGAATTTTTCTTGTCTCATGCATATCACTGTTCACCTAGGGAGAGCCTAGAGTGGGTTCTGGTATGCATGTGTAAGTTGAATTGGTCTTGCCTTCTTAGATGCAAAGTGGGGTGTGGGGCTGTGACACAGGTGAGATACACCACAAAGTCCAGAAAAGACAGTCACAAGCGCAGGTATACCAGGAAGAAGTGGTTGTGATGGAAATTTCACTAACCCTCTTCGATACTCTGGGTCAAATTCAGAGGTGCCTCCACCTTGCTGTCATATGTGCTCACAGTGGGTCTGAATTTAACTCCTAGAGGACCTGGTGTACACTACGTCAGAAGGTCAAAGGAAGATATGCAACTTCAGCTACATAAATTACATCGCATTTCTGTGCTGTCTACACAGCGGGAGGCCAACAGGAGCAAACGCACCCATCGGCTTTCCTTATTCCTCATGAGGAGCAGGAGTCCCAGTGCCAACAGGGGCATCCTCTGAGTTTGATTTAGCGGGTCTTTGATAGACCCACTAAATCAAACCCCAGAAGATTGACCACAGCAGCGTAGATCTTCCTCATAATGTAGATGTGCCTCAGGAAAGTTAAGTGCATTAGCAGGAATCCACTTCTTTCCTTGAATGCCTGGAAGAGTGATAGCTAATAACAGAGCAAGCAGAGCAGGTCATCTGGGTGTGAGACTACCCTGCATGCTGGCAAGCAAAAATTAAATCTATTGGCCAAGATTTTTGGAAGGGGCTAGTGATCTGAGGAGACACTATAGAAATACCTGGCACCTGGCCCTCTGAAAATCAGGCCCCTTTAAGATTTATTAAGCTGAGCGCCCAAAGAGTGAGACACCTCAAATCACTAGTTACTCAAATTTTGCCCCCCAATGTGAAAGATGTAAAAATCCAATTGCAGTGCAAAAGCATCTATGCAATTCTACAGCCAATAGCAATTGTTACACACTCTGAATGAGTCCAAACGATGGTTTTCATGCATTTCATTAGTTTCATGTGCGCTCCTCGGATCCAGAATGCAGACCGCCGGTTCAGTTTGGATTAAAGACAAGCAGGTTCATACCGTGCTTTTGATCAGGCTTACTATCTGTTGACGTTTTGGAACTGTCTGTAGCACATTATTGGGATAAAGGGAGAATAGTCCCTTCTACTGGGTATCCTCACGACTTAACAACTCTGGATTTTACTTCTGGAGTAGAGACTTTATTACTGACTTTAAAACTTTATAAACCCCAATGAGCATTGAAGGCTATTAACTGCAGGGGAGGCAGTAAACTTGACACGTTGCTGTCAGATGCCGAGAGCTTTTACCTTTACTTTGTTTCACTCGGCGGGCAGGCGTGGGAAGCAGCCCGGCTAGCTCAGAGCGTTTGGAAGTCAGTTTTAATGCTTTCCCCGCTGTTCAACACCCTCGTTTGCAGCTATCTTTTTACAGCCATCCAGTGGCTTGTGGGAAAAGAGATGGAGATCACAATTTGTTTCTCAAAAGTTATCAGCACAGCTGCATCACTTAGCGCCCTTGATGACAATCTCCATAGAAACGAGCTACCTTTTAGAAGAGGCCCCTATGACCTATCACAGGGGCGGGGAACCTTGCTTGGGTCGGGGGCCGCTGACTGACAGAAAAATCAGTTGGGGGCCACACACAAGTGAGAAGCAAACAACCCCCCCCCCCAAGCCCCCTCACTGAAGTGGCCACTGACTGAGAAGGAGATGCTCCTCACATTCCCCTCGCACACCAGAGTTTAGGGGGCCCCAGCCTAGTAGCTTGTATGGGCTCCAGCCCCACGGTGAGGCAGTGGATGGGGGGGGGGGGTTCTACTCCTTTTCCCACAGCAGTTCCCAGGGAAGTCCTGAACCCCAGGGCTCTCCCAGGAAGTGCAGTAGGGCAAGGAGCAGAACTTCGGGCCACCATGCAGCCGCATGATGCAGCTCCTTCAGAACAACTGTACTGTCCCCAGCCCTGTTCTCTGGCAGGGATGGCTGCTATAGATAGAGGGCTCAAAGACCCTGCGTGGAAGGGCTGGGGGCAGTAAAGCTGCACCGGAGGAGCTGCGGCCCCACATTCTACTGCTCCTCTTTCCGGTACGCCATACCCAGCTTTAAATATCTCACTGGTACCGTGATTGTGGTGTAAGCAGGAAAGAGTTTCCAGTGGATTTCAGAGTCACTTTGCAGGAGGAAAGCTTTCTCCACCACTTAGCTTGCAGGTGTGAGGCAATGGCTGGATACAGCAGGAAAGAAAAGCTCTTGCAGGACACTGATGTTGTGAGATTGTGTTTTATTGCTGTGGCTGTGCTGCTGGTCAGTTTGCCAGGCAGTCAGTTTGCATTCAGCTCAGGTGCTCTTTGTTTAAGCAAAGTTTATTGAGGCTGCTCGCTATGACAGTTGCCATGGGCTCAGATCCTCAAAGGGATTTAGGAGCCTTGAGAATTATGCATCTAAATCCCTTTGAGTATCGCAGTATATAGCCCTATGGTATTATGTGGGTGAACCCTTTGGGTGTGTCTACACAGTGGTGTTATTTTGGAATAATGGCCATTATGTCGAAATAACAATGTAAGCGTCTACACAGCAATTCTGTTGTTTTGAAATATTTTCGAAATAGTGGACAGCTTATTTCAAAACTTGTACGCCTCATTCCATGAGGAATAATGCTTATTCTGAAATAGCTATTTCAGAATAACAGTAGTGTGGACGCTCCACTGCTGCTATTTCAAAATAGCTTCTCCCCAGGGCCATTCAAAGTAATTACTCCCCAGTGCTTCCTGGAGCTCTAAATCAAGGTAGCGCGTCCACATTAGGGGAGCCTGCCTCGGACTCATTTTGAGGTTTCCCAGTAGTGTAGATGGACTATTTCAAAATAAGCTATTTTATTTCGAAATAAGCTATTTTGGAATTTTTTTCCAAATGGGCTGTGTAGATGTACCCTTTGATACAAGTATGCTGCAGGACACGTCATTCTCCTGCTGCTGGACCAGGGGTCTTGAAAGAGGAAAGGTGCACCTCGGAGCAAAACTGGAAATATGTGCCAATGTCCTCATTGCTGAGGTGTGGGTTGCAGCAGGGCGAGCCTGCATTCTGTGTTTGGTAGCTGTTTCAAATTCTTTTCTCCATGGTGAGGTCCTCTCCTGGCAGCGAGAGGCATTCCGGAGTGCGTCTTTCTTTGCCATCACCGATACCATTCTTCTCCTGACCTGCTGATCAGACCAGTGATGTCTGCTTCAACCCTGCCCCAACAGAGGGGTCAAATAACCCAGCCAGAATTACACAGGGGATTCCCGACCCGAGCGATCGGTGTCATGGTCAGAGAAGGGGAACGTGCCACTTAACCAAACTTGAAGTTTGAAGGTTCCTCAGGAACCTTCATACTGGTTACCCCAGGCCTTATTCACCAATAACTACTGTTTTATACTCGGTTGGACATCCATCTCTTGTTCTTTTCCTCTCAGACTCTGGCTTCCACGTGCGGCTCTTTTGAGGATGCCATCTCAAACTGAAGAACATATTCTTAACTCCGAGTGCATTTCAGTTTTGCTAAATGCAACGTCCCCAGATACATCGATTCAAAGAGTTCTGTTGTAAAAAGTAGATAGTCCCTTTCCAATGGAAATCAGATCTAGCCGTCTCCCACCTCACCAGACTTACCTGGGTGAGACCCTGGGATGTACAGAGCAGTCCAGAGCTCATCTTCCCTTGTAGGGTTTCAGAACAGGATGTTGTGGAAAGAAAGGGAGAAAGCACAAAGAAAGGGAGAAAATACTCACTTTGCAGGGAGGAGAGGGAGGAAGTTTTGCAGCAGATGCTTCAGAGCCCATCTCTGAAATTCCATGGCCCAGGAGGAGCGTTCAGAGCTGGGCCACAGAAAAGTGTTTCCCAGGTCACCATGAGAGTACCCGTTGGAGCCCTGGGTTGGACGTAACTTTGGTGCTCCAGGGTGCTCAGTGGGGACCAGGTGGAGGGAACTGAGCCTGGGAGGGCTAGTGTTTTGGAAGGAAACACATTGGACATTGACAAAGCCTGTGACTGAAAGGATTGAATGCTGAAGGACATCACGGGGATGCCCATCTCTTAGGTTATGCAGCAGGCCGCACACACCGAAGCGCAGTGGCTTTTGATAGATAACAATGTGTATCTCTTTATACATCGCACCTTCACTCCAGTTTTCACCCCGGGCTTCTTTCTGGTGAGTAGTCTGGCCCGTGGGACCTTTCCTCTACCAGGTGGTAGGATCTTTGGGTGGGGGGAAGTGTCTGGTGTCTGCTGTTCCTGGGAGCTGACTTCTGGCAGGGTCCCTTTGGAGGAGACTCGTTCTGCAATGTCTCCACTGCTTAAGGATGGAGGGAGCATCTCAAAGGTTTTCCCAACCCTGTGCCTCCCATGCGGCAGAGGGTCTGTTCAGGGCTGTGCCATGGGTGGGCTTTTTGTTGGGTGGAAAGCGGGGCAGATGCGTGCCCTGCCTCCTTCATTCCTCCTCCTTAAATGCCCATCACTGGGCCGAGCCTCGTTTACACTGGTCAGAAGCTTTATATTGTATTTATTTAGTTTTTTCCTTTTAATTGCAAAGTTTGGAGCATTTTAGGTCAGGTAAACCACATCCCGTTCCCTTCCAACAACACCCAGTCTGGGATTTACTGGTAGAATTATTAGAATTGGGGGAAAGCCAAAGGGTCTTGAAGTTTTTCTGGGAGTGTGTCGCCAATACAGTGAAGAAGTGAAAATTAAAAGGAGAAGAAAATACGGGTTGTCATTGGGAAGTTGTCTGGCATTTGAAGACAGGGAACAGGTCAACTGAGGTTTGCATCCTCGCTACAGATGAATACAGTTGTAAGTCTGCTGGATCTTCTTTGGGTATGGTTCCTTTCCCTTACTTCTGCCAAAGACTTTGCTGTCCCTTTCCCCTCGCTCAGCTCTTTTGTGCTCTCCCTTCTTGTTTTCTGATTTTGAGCCTGGGGAACATTTCACAACATCCTCATAAAAGTCCAACTGCTGGCCCTGAAAGGCGGCACCAAGTCCAACCCAGTTAGTCATGTCTGGGGAGGGCACCGTGGGACCAAGCTAAAGGGCAAGTACTGGCTTGTACTGCGTATTTGTACAGCACATTGCAGCCTTGATCTTGACTAGGGCCTGTAGAATCTACTGTTATCAAAACAAAAGTAATAAAAAGCCTTGGCTTTGCTGGGAGTCGAGGAGGAACGAGCGTAGCTTAATGACCATCTAAAGGAGAGGGAAGGCATTTCTTCTGTTGTTACCTGGTTGGTGAGGAGCAGGGACAAATCAAATAGGCTCATCTGGCAGTCAGACGGAAGACAATCAGAAGGCAAGATCATAGCTATCTCCTCTGTGTTTCCCTCTCCTTTCCAGAGGCTTATCTCTTGCAGAGACTAATGTCTGTGTGCTGGTGGGGGCGGCTTCAGCAGAAACGTTCGGATTGAGGGTCTACACTAGACCTGCTAAATTGAACACTAGAAGACCGACCTCCGGAGGGTCGATTTTCTCTGGAGCGTGGACATGTCTTTTGTGCCTTTGCTGCAGATGTCCTCTTCTATGGGGGGAAATTAGTGTCTTTTGGTTCTTCCTCTGTCTTTGTTCTTGGTTCCTGAGTATTTCTTAGATCCCATCTTCCCACATTTCTTGCTTTTGCTCCCATGCTCACAAAGATCCCATGCTGTGCCATTGGTCCTTTCATCTGAGAAGGAAGCCATCAAGGTTGCTCATGATTTAGCTAGCGAGAATTGCTCTAGGGATGGACAATGACACAGAGAGAGTGAAGGACCTAGTCTGGACTTCCAATTTAGGTCCTTCCTCCGAAGGAAGGAAGCAATTACATAATATTTTTGTAATAGCAGCAGGCTGATGAGAACTAACTAAGTGGGCATGTTCTGTTTTCTCAGGAAAACTTCACTTTGTCCTAATGTGCAGATTCAGAGATGGGTGATTTGCACCCACGGGTCTTTTCAGGAGTGAACTTGGGTAGAATATGGGTCCAAATTCTCTCCTGTTCCATAACCCACTTGGCATAGGGGCAGAGTGGGGCTGTCAGGGAGCCAGCTGTGTTTCCCTAATAATCTGAGCTGATTTATCCCGGCATAGGCTAGCTGTACAGCTGCCAAGTGACCACAGAGCAGCTGAGGATTGATGAAGTACACTGTGCTTGAATAGGAGCTGCTTAGAGACACTCCAGGGCTGGATCTAACTCCTAAACTGTGTCTACACTTGGTCACTACTGTGTCTGTCCCAAATGAGTGACTGCCAGTCGGAAACATCATCTTTGCTGTCGCTGAAGGAAAGAGGCCAAATTATTAGCCTGCCATGTCCCTGGACAAAGAAAAATCAGGCATTAAATTAGACTAATATTAGTGTTGCCATTTGGTGCAGGTATTTCATTTCAATTTACTCCTTTTGTAATCATATCTGATTACAATTCACTTGGCACACGCTGTTCCCTGGCTCTGAAAAAGCCGAGGAGCTCAGCTGCAATACGAAGAAATGTCTGGGAATTCGGAGATGGTCTGCCCATGGCCCCACGTTGCTCTGTGCCTCAGTTTCCCCATCCGTAAAAAGCAGGGTTAATGAGACTTTGCTACTTACCCACCTTCATAAAATAGACTGAGGTGGATGGACTGTGCTAAATAAAGGGCTATGAGGATGAACATATCTTGCTTAGGAAAACTGTTTGTGCCGTGGCTAAGTCTTGTATGAGCAGGATAATTTTATGTTCAGTTATACCTGCAGTTTAGATCTGGGTATGTACTGAGCCAAGAGTAAACCATTCTCATTCTTCAGGGTTTCCTCTGATTGCCAAGGAGGCCAGGAAGAGGAATCACAGTTGTCGCTCCCATCCCCAAACCAACAGCGCTGCACAATTGGCTGGGTGCGCTCTGTGGCTTCAGGCAGCGGACAGACAGAGGATTTTGAGAGCCAGTGTCTTGAATGGCTCAGCAAATCCTCTGACTTCTTGCTTTTCCTCCCCTGCTCACAAACATCCCATGCTGTGCCATTGGTCCTTTCATCTGAGAAGGAAGTCAACAAGGTTTCTCATGATTTAGCTAGCAAGAGTTGCTCTAGGGATGGACAATGACACAGAGAGAGTGAAGGACCTAGTCCTTCACAAGATTAGGTGTGCAGGATTCCTCCAATTGTTCAGGGAAGGAATACAAAGCCTCTCTGTTAGGTGCGTGGATTCGGATTTTCTGAACTAGATTATTCATGAAGCTGAATGGGTTCAGCTCTGAGCCTGGAAGTAGCTTAGTGCTGAAGCCAGGGAGGGAGGCAAGAGGGAATAGGGTTTAGAATTTGGGCATGTTCCGGTTTCTCAGGGTATGTCTAGACTGCATCCTTCTGTCGGCAGAGGGATGCAGATTAGGCAGGTCGACATTGCAAATGAGGCAGGGATTTAAATATCCTGTGCCTAATTTGCATAAAAATATCTGCCGCATTTTGCCGACTCAGCACTTTGTTGGCAAAAAGCGGCAGTCTAGAGGGGGATCTGTGGAGAAAGAAAGCCTTTTTCGACAGATCCCTTATGCCTCCTGCAAGGAGGTTTACAGGATCTGTTGAAAAAGGCTTTCTTTCTCGACAGATCCCCCTCTAGACTGCCGCGTTTTGCCAACAAAGTGCTGAGTCGGCAGAATGTGGCAGAAATTTTTATGCAAATTAGGCACAGAATATTTAAATCCCTGCCTCATTTGCAACGTCGACCTGCCTAATCTGCATCCCTCTGGTGACAGAGGGATGCAGTCTAGACATACCCTCAGTGAACACTTCGCTTCATTCTAATGTGCAGATTCAGAGATGGATGATTTGCACCGCAGTGTCATTTCAGGAGTGACCTTTGCTGTGGTTTCATGGCCCAGCTTGCTGTGAGGTGTGGTGCTGTGTCCTCCCAGCCCCCGCTACCACAGCAGTACTGTGGCCTATCCAATACGGGGTGTGCATGCAGCAGGACGGAACGACCGGGAACTGAAAAGGCATTTGGCACATCCCCGTGTGCACTGCTGCTGTGAGAGCAGTTCTTAGCCAGAACACCCACTGGAAAGGGCTCCCAGACAGCAGGCCCTAAGAAGGGTCCGGTTCGCTGACCAGCCCCTGCTCAAAACTCAGGGAAATGTCTTTGTATGGGAAACTCAGGGGAGGTGGGGTTTGGGAATCCATCCCCAGTTCATGGGTCATAGGACAGCTCTGGTATTCCAGAGCCTCCCTTAGCCCTGCACATCTGTGGCCTTTGCAGATGGATCTGGCAGCAAGGTGTCAGGGGGGTCCGTAACTTTCAGGGCATGTGATGCCTCCCCCTTTCCCTTCAGCGTTTAGAGAGGGGAGGGCCCTGCATGTTTGGACATGGGTGGTGTCACTTCTTTATTGTACTCCACCTGGGGCCAGTTTTGGGTTCGGTGCCTGTAGTTCTTACATGTTGTATTTGATTCTGGAGCTATTTGTGCGTATATCCATTTTAATGTCTAAAACACCTAGAGGTCTGCACAGTATTCTAGGGAACTGGGCCTCTGCAGCCCTCCTGTCAGTTGGCCCATTTCACTCCTAGGAAATATTTCCCCCCTTTCCGGAAGGAAAAGAAACTAAGGCTTTGTCTACACTCGCGGCTTCTTGCACAAGGGTTCTTGTGCAAGAAGTCTGGCGCAAGAAAACGTCCGCACTGCCATGTGCCAGCTGTGCTTTTGCGCAAGAGCGCCCATGGCAGTGTGGACGCTCTCTTGTGCAAGAAAGCTCTGATGGCCACTTTAGCCATAGGGCTTTCTTGTGCAAGAAATCCCTGCCAAGCATGCACACTGCCCGCTTGCGCAAGAGCGCCTGCGCAAGAGGGCTTACGCCTGTTAAAAAAGAGCGTAGCTCTTGCGCAAGGAGCCCTCTCTTACCACGCCCTACTGTAAATTTCCTTGCGCAAGAGCGGGCAGGCAGTGTGGACGCTGTGCAGATTCTTGCGCAAGAACGGCCGTACTTGCACAAGAAGCCGCGAGTGTAGACATAGCCTATATGTACATTAAGACAGCTCAGGTGCTTGGAGAGGTGAGATCCTGGCCGTGTTGCCTTCAATGGGAATTTTTTGTCATTGACTTCAGCAGAGCCAAGATTTCGCTGGGAAAGGGGTGCATATATATCTTATATTCTTAGCTGGCTTGTTATCATCATGAGCCAACAGTGATTTGGTTTTAACAAGGCCATTATAATTTGGGACAGTACCGAGAGGAGGAGCTCCTAGACCACACTGTGAAGACGACACTGTGAAGACGACACTGACAGCTGCCTTCCCGGGGTAGGCCCTCAACAATGTCTAAATTACACCAAAGGTAGCTCAGAGCCCCTGAGCCGCCAGTTCTATCTGTGCCTCTCAGTGTGCGGAATCTCTCTCTCAGTCTTCACAACCGCTGCTTTCAGAGGAAGTTTTGGGCTGCTTACGTAAATCAGTCAGACTTTCTTAACTGCGCTGGATTCTAGGAATTGGAGCAGGGGCTATGAACTAGGGCGGCATCCAGAAAGCATTGTTCAGTTATCTCGGCAAAGTGGAACTCATAGCTGGAAATGTACAGCAGGTGGCAAATCTGTGTGAATTAAAACCTCCTCTTAAAAGAAGATCTCCATTCAGGAAGGTGTGATTTTTTTTTCACCCTCACGAAACTCCCAAGCGCCTGAAGCAATTTTGCTACACCATTATTAAACTATAATAATCGCAGATCACTTAGATTTTATATAACCAAACCCATTGAGTAGGGGCCAAGCAGGGAAAATTTCATCCCTAAAGGTCCAAGCATATGAAAACGGGGGGTTATAATGGAAACTGTTGAGCAACGTTAATGATAGAAGGTGCTTGCAACAAAAGAGACATCTGTGCTAGATCTGCAGAGCTTCAGAAAAATCACATGCTTATTTTGACTGTGGGTTTTGATCAGCTATTTGATTTGCTTGGTAAATGATTGGATTCTTGGAGGAGAAAAGTAGAGGTAACCTTCTACTTTTGAGCTGGCATATCCTGGCACTAGTAGCAGCAGGCCTAAGAAGGCTAGCCCCAGGCAGGTGGCTGCATAGACTTTGGCATGGAGGGCCATAGTACGTGGTGGGTAACTATCCCACCCCTGAACTGCAGAGGAGAGGACCAGGGTGAGCTGCAGAACTAAATAAACAACTTGACTCTTTCAGTCCAGTTGATTTGTACGTACTTTCCAGTAAAAAAAAAAAAAAAAGAAATATTAGTGCAGTAGTAAATAGGTACTTTGTACATTGTGGAGATTTCAGTGCAGAGCATTGGAGCGGACTTGGAACTCTTAAAACTAGACTATTCAAATTCTGTCTGGCCAGTTTAACAGGTACAGACTTAACTCTTTGCAATATCTTGTCATTCGAGGCAGACACACACACAAGCCCTGAGCAAGCCTGAAATGACCTTGTGAATCCAATATGGGAATTTAATCCATTTCAGTAAACAAGAGGGAATTCTGCTTTTTTTTTTTCCTTTCTGAAATCTCTATCTTTCTGTTTACTGTTTCTTCTTCTGATGTTCTTATGAGCCTCGGAACATGACTCTTTTGCTTTTGATATACTGTTCCTATTCTTCTGGAGCTAACTTTTTTAAATGACACGTGGGGAAATGCCCTGTTTTAATTTCTCAAGAGACACAGCGAATTCTGTGAGACAGATTTTCAGGTGATATAAATCAGCCTCCTTCCACTACAGTCAATGAATCTATATTGATTGACACCAGTTGAAGATCTGCATCCTCTATCTTTGTTGCTAGCTTGTTTCCCAGCTGGATAAACTTACGGTGAAGATTAGAGCAGGCTGAATGTTTTGGAGCTATACTTCATTCAGTTTGGGGGCTAAATTCACACAGGGACTTAGGTGCCATCCACAAGGCCAGAGAAGGAAGTCAGACTAGATGATCATGATGATCCTTTTTGGCCTTGGAACTTAGGAAGGTAGTCCTGGTGTCGCCCCATGCTGTATAACACTATGTTTAGAGCACTCATCTGGGATGTGGGTTGGAGACCCAGGTTCAAGTCCCTGTTTAGCCTAACTCGGAGCAGGGCCATGAACTGGGGTCTCCCATGTGGCAGGTGAAGCCTGAATCACTGGAGGGGGGTATCTGTCTCCTGCTGAGGTTGTTTCAATTTGTATAAAACACTTAAATAATCTTTGGGCCAAAGACAGACCATAGCCTGGTGGTAGGGGGACACCTGCATTACAGGCCCTACTCCAGTGACTACCAATTTTGGATGTCTTATCTGAGTTCCAAAAATGGATGATCCCAAAATTAACTCACGCTTCTCTGGCCTAGGTTCCATAGTTGCTACACTGAGGATATAAATACTTCCCTGCCTAATCACAGGGGAGCTGTGAAGGGTGGAAAAGCTGCAACATTCTATTGGAAGCCAACAGGCACTGCAGGTGCCCTGCAAGATCGGGCCCTGAATTTGTTCGTTACGCCCCTGAGGAGTTCAGATACGATAGTGATGAGCGAGGGTTAGGGGAAAAATAAACTACCGATGCCCTGTGGAAATAAATACCGAGTTGCTAAGACCTCCAGGAGGCAAAGCAAAGGCAAGGAGACCGGGGGATTCAATTGGAATGAAAATGGAGGCCATTAGCGTCGCATTAAGTGATTTGGTAGGAAGACACGTGTGTGGGGGAAACTTGTTTAGATGCCACTTTAAGCTTAGATTTTGCAGGGGGCTACACAAAACCCTCACAAAATAAAGTTGCCAATGTTAACATTTAATCTGTGAGCGCAATCCCAGGCTCCGGACTCTGATGCCTTATCCGTTAGGCCATGGGAAACCACCCCACCTTCCTGTGTTCAGCTGCTGCCTTATCCTTTCTACCTTCAGCTGATGCCAGCTCCAGCCCTGGGGAAGCAGCTGCCACAGTAGACAACCTGATTCCGATCTTGCTTCCCTTCAGATTAATGGCACAAATTCTCATTGATTCCGGATGGACAGGGTCAAGCCCTTACAGGCCAGGTGATGAGGGCCATATAAATTCCTCACACGAGAGGCGGGAGCTTGTTGGATGGGGTGCAGAAGTGCAGCAGAGAGGAAAAGAAAAGAACGCATTTGTAAAAGTCGCCGACCAAATGCTACCAACGGAACTTCCAAGGGCAGGGTGTGTTTATGGAGCAGCAGAAAGCTTTTTCGGAACGACCTTATGCCACTGAGTTAATTCCTGGGGTTGGATCCGTTGTGAATATTGGCTGGGGGCCATTGCAAGGAAGTTTTTGCCAGTAACAGTGAATGTCAGCGGGACCACCCTGTTCCAGCAGGGACGACTTAAAAAAGCAAAAAGAGGATTGTGAAGAAGGGGAAAAAAAGGAAACTAAAATCAAGACTCAAACTCTGCATGTGGAGTCCATGTGTGGGAGCGGGCTTGACTTTGCCCTTCCTAATCTGGAGCCAGCTAGGACTGTATTATCAGCTTCAATGCCATCAACCAAAATAACCCCTGATGTGAGTGAAATCCGCGAGGTCTCACCATAGGTGAGCTTGGCCCAATGGGATAGAAATAGCGTAAGTGTTGGAAAGAAGTCAGTCGTTTGCTAGTGCATCTGTACTGCAGTCCAGGAAACAAAGAGCAAGCGAATCCAGTGAACATCCTGGTCCTTTTGTACACCTTTAAAAGATGATAATCGTCAGTCCAGGAAGGAGTTTAGCTGAGGGGTCACGTTCAGCTGGAGGAGAAATACCAGGGAAAAGCACAACAAGCCTTGAAACAAATAATCATTCGTTGTCCAGCAATTTTTTTCAGTGTTCTCCCCTGTAAAATAATTGTAGCTCTAACTAGCCCTGAATGCAAAGGTCACATTTCACTTTTCTTTTTTGCTTGACTGAATTTAGTGCTTGCGGGTTCCTGGGTTGAAATGCCGGAGAATCAAATTTGTCCACAGAATAAGGAGCAACGGTGCAAACCGTACACACTCTCCTGCCCTGCAGAGGCCATTTCTGTAGCTTGAGAAAGTAGTTCCATCTCTGTGTCTCTTTAGTCCACGACCCCACCTACTGAGACTATCAACCGTTATGCAGATTAGTGCTCCAGCTGAAATGGACCCGTGTGCTCTAGGCTGATTTTCGGTAGATGTCAATAGGCAAGATGTGGTGACATATGGTAATGTCATTGGTAATTTGGCTTGGATTCAGACCTGTGACCTAGAGATGGAAGTATTTGCAAGATTTTGGCATCATGTAGTGTTTTGTTTGCATTGTTATAATCTGCAAGCAGCATGATTTTCAGCCCATGGCAAAGCAAATGAGAGACTCAGGCCGAGGTGCAGGCATGGAGAACTGACTTCACCAGTGGTATGATCAGCATTTAAAGAGAACTGCATCACAGCAGTGCTCCCTTTCGGTCAAGTGCTACGATGTGCCACGTAAAGTGCAGTGCTCGTTGCAGGTGGCCGGGTGTCGCCGTGACAGCTGTTCTTGTTCCTGTGGTGGGGGAGGAGGTCTCACCCAAAATTGTGCATAGAGTCTCACCCAAAATAGCACGGGGTGCTCTCGTCCCCCATCATCACAGTGCTTCCTCCTTACCGCTGTTCTCCCCCGTCTCCAGGGGTGTGTCTAGACTACAGAGTTTTGTCGACAAAAGTGGACTTTTGTCGACAAAACTATACCTGCGTCTACACTGTTGACATAACATCGACAGAACTCAGCAGTTTTGTCAACGGCGGTAAACCTCATTCTACGAGGAATAACGCCTTTTGTCAACAAAGTTCTGTCAACAGAAGGCGTTATTGCATCTACACTGTCCTTTGCGTCTACACTCTCGTGTCGACAAAGCGGCTTGCTTTGTCGACAGAACTGGATGTAGTCTAGACGCTCTTTGTCGACAGAAGCTTTGTCGACAGTATCTGTCAACAAAACTTCTGTTGACAAAAGCCTGTAGTCTAGACATACCCCAGAAGCCCCCGGTCCTCCTGTATGTCTCTGGTTGCTAGGGAGTCTGCTGCCTTAGTTCTGAGTAGCTGCCTTGTGCCGATTTGTGGCAGGCTCTTCTGGGGCCTCTTCCTTTCTAGTTTATGAAGGAGGCAGGATGTGCATCTCCCTCCAAATAGACTAGTGCAGTGGTGCACAATCATTTTTCCAGGGCGGGGGATGGCACTTCACAAATTTTGATAGGCAGCTATGGGCTGGTTCCACCTGAGAAGGGGTGGGGCCTCAAGTGGAAAGGGTGGTTTCCTTTAGGCGCTGTGCACCTGTGGCAGGGGGAGGAAACTTTGTGTGCTCCCCTGCCCCCAGGCCAATTGGGGTCTAGAGTTGGGGGAGCATTCAAAGTCTCTCCCCACTCCCCTGCCAGGAGCGCATGACACCTCGAGGGAACCGCCAGCTGCTTTGAACAGGGAATGACTTCACGTACTGCCCTGCCCCCAAGTCTTTATTGGTCTCTGGGCAGGGGAGAGGCAGTGGGCCCTCGTGCCAGATCAAATGGCTGGCCTGCGGGCCGGATCTTGTCCACCCATGGCCTACTGGGATCAGGGAAACACTTCAGTTGCATCCATTTTCTACGGCGCTCAGGGAGGGACTGACCGTATTCCCTCGAGGTGAGGCTAGCTGAGGGAACCTCCAGAGGCCTGGATAGTGCTCCTCTCATGCAAGCAACTCCAACCCCGCTGCAGAGGTGGGCAAGCAGCACTATTATCCCTGGTTGCAGAGACACTGCGGGATTAAGTGACTTATCTAAGATCATGAGGCAAGTGACACGAAGAGTCGGGAAGAGAAGCCGGGACTTCCGATGACCAGTCTTGCTCTGAATTGCCTGTGTTCTAGTTGCCTGGTTTATTCTCCGCCTGGAATGCTTTGGACCATTTACCTCATAATCTGCTCCATCAGTGGAACTCAGAATTACTCGAAAGACTTAGAAGACCAGAACCCCAGAAAGCTTTCCTTTAAAATATGAGGCAGCACCTTAGCCGCCATGCTACACAGCCTTTGAGTAACAGCCCTGGGAAGCCTCAGGCATTTTTTTAGCCACCAGAGGGCACCATAAATGTGCTAAACCTACCTCATCTGAATGACTGTGGCTTTTATTCTGAAGGCAATAATGCTTTTAAGGCCGAATGTATGGTGCTCCCCAGTTCAGATCAAGTCCTGGCTGGAAGACGCATGTTGTGGAAATGAGACTTTCTTTGCTATGTGCTTTGCTTCTTCAACCCCAGCTATGCAAGTGGTCGGTAGGTGGGCTGTAGGGGCGCAGGGAGGGGTTATTGTGCTGTTTGCAGGTGGGGTAGGAAGAAAGCAAGAGAGCCACTGGAATGCTGCTTGTCCACAAAGTCGGATGGGTTCAAAGGACCTTGGGTGGCAGAGTGAGTCGGGTCTGTGCAAAAACACTTAGAAGATGATCTCACTGCTTGGAAGCATCAGAGCAGTGCATAGAGCAAGCTGCATTGGCTGGAGCAGGGGGTGTGAGAGGGGACTCCTGGGGCTAGTTTCTCAGTTGTACCTGAAGAATGCCGGCCGTGCCTTCAGAGGAGGTGTAGAGGGGCCCTTTGTGTACTGCTAATGCTGGGCCTGATTCTGTACTGACCTGATGGCCAGCATAAATGAAAGGAAACTCAGAGCTGCTCTGACACCGTGTCAGCTCAACATGGCTGTCAGATGGAGGAGCGGCCTGACCATGTCCCTTTTCCCTTGACTGCACCTTGACTTGGCCAGGAGCCAGGTTTGAAGGATTTCGTCACAGAATGGTGATCTACTGGCGTCTCCGGGTAGATTTTCACTGGCATAGCTTCGCCAACACACCTGAGAACTGGGCCTTGGTGCTGTGTTGCTAGGTCTCTCATTGGCTCACTTGGGCAAATATTTCCTCTAGGTCTAGGAGGCATGCGTGCACTAGCTCTGATCCACTTCGCACGTGTAACCATGGAGGCAAGGGGCAGCCAGTCTGCGTACGACCCTGATGTGGCTGGGTATGTACGTGGGGATGCCAGCCCCTCCTGTCCTTTGCGTTGCCAAGGCAACATTTCTGTTTTTAGGGCACTACTTTGCTCAGAGTGAGTGTGAGTCTGTGCCCTGGATCTGGGAATTACGCCTCTAGCGTGAAGCGTGAATACTCTAAGTGAGCTGATATTTGTAAAGGGCTGTGAGCGTCTCTGAGGAAAAATGCCCCAGGGTTTTGTCAACACACAAGTTGTACTGGTAAAATAAGTTCTAAGTAGACCTGGTTGGAATATTTTTTTCCTGAGCACAAAATATCATCTTTTTGGTGGAGGAAAAAAAAATCAAATGCATCAAAATATTTCAGATAGAAAATATGAAACTGTTTGATTTGGAAACAGGCCTCTGTGGTGCCTCACAGGAGTCGGAGTTTGGGTCACTCCTGCTACTCCTAGTCGAGCTTCATCCCCCATGATGCACCACGTTCTCCCCTCTAAGGGAGGAGAGGAGTACATCGTGGGAATAGCCTGGTTATAGTGTAACTTGTGAAATGAAGTCTGGATGGGGACTGGCCCATGGGGGGTATGAGTTCATCACAGCAGTCTATCCAAATAGAAGTGTTACAGGCTTTGGCCAAAAGCACCTTTGTTTTGGGTGTTCAGTTTTTTTAACCGTACATTCTCCATGGCAAGCAGATACTGTCACAAAAAACACCAGAGCTCCCTCAGAAACCCAGTTTGCCCCTAGAAACCAGCTTTGATGGCAGATTTTTGGCCACCTCTGGTTTTTCAACAGACTATGTGGGTGCAGTTGAGGAATAGCTGCCCCATACTTCCTGTGCAGCATAGACCTGCATAGAGAGTCGCTCTCGTCTCTGAGCCCCTGCTGTGATTTTGAATACATTTGCTTCTGTCTGTCACATTAATTTCCCAATGTGCTTCCAAGCACAAAGAAGCAAATATGTCATTGTTAGCTCATGACCCATCCCATCCAGGCCCACTTCTAACTAGGTTGTATAACCTGAACCTAACAACAGCCTGACTGGCGATTGACTTTGCAATAAAGAAGAGGAAATGGCAGCAAATAAGTGGTGCACTGTGTTTCAACATATGCCTAAAATATCAACTCTGGAGGTGGTCTTGCAAATTTTTCTAATTGTAATTGACACAGGGGAATTTTGCCAAAACCAAGGAAGCAAAGCAACTATTTTTAGCTCCCCTTACAAACCTGGGAAAGATCCATCTTGGATATCCTCTTGTTGACCTTATTAACGTGTATGTGTTTAGAAGGTCACAGAAAAAATCATTAATATTCAGTTGGTTCAGTGCTTGAAAGTTAATAAGTATTTCCTGCTTATCAGAGTGGGTTTTGAAAGGACTTTGAATCACTTGATTTGTTTATCTTTGGGAATCAATAAGGCCCTTACTAAGAGGGGTTTTGTATTTTTATTTTAGATTTGGGGAAAGTGTGTGACCTATTATTTAATACAATTTGGGGACTGTGTTAAGCTGTATGATAGGAAGCAAAAAGTCAAGAAATTCTGAAGTCTGGCTTCAAATAGCGGTGTTAATTTGGCCATGTTGGGGATCTTATATATTTCATCCTGTAACAGTTTATGGCACCAACAGTAGCATTAAGCAGAACATTAGAAATAGAAAATTCTCATGTTGTAGAATATACAGGGTGCTGTATTAAAGACCAGATTTTGTACACATGATTGGGGCTAGTGGCATTATGCACATGCTTAAACATGTGCATAGGTGTTTACAGACTTGTGACATAAGTGTGTGTAAGACGGAGCCCCAGTGTTGCATTCGGAATGGTGATGTGGTTGCACTGTTTAGCTATTTATTTTATTTTTTTCTTAACGGTGAAACCTCACTATTGCGTCAGCACTGATTTTTTTAATTGAATATGAACATGAACTATGATAATCCTGAAAATGAGTTACTACTGTAATTCTGAAAGCTATGTAAGTAAAAAATCCTTTGGTGTTTTGTAAAAGGGGACTGCACAAAGCAAATGAGAAGATACTGTAGTGTGTAGTCTCCTATTGTCTGGAGCTGGGTAAGATGTCATCTCTAGTTTCGATGATTGTTTGCTTGAAATCAGGTTTGGGTTGAGTGGCCACAGTCTGAGTCTTTAGACAGGTAAAACAAAGGAAGCAGATCTACTCATGGGTGAAGAAAGAGATTTCCCATGTTTCAGAAATGCACACATTTCTGGTGGAGGATTTAGGATGCATCACTCATTTAAAATGCTCACTGGTTTTTTAGCAGGGATATTATTTAATACCTGGCATGAACTTTTATGCAGCTGCTTGTATTTTTACAATGGCTTTGTAGTTGTATATTATAACAGAACGAGGTAATGATCGGACTATATTGAGCTGCTTAAAAAGAAAAATAATGCAACAATAAAATACAAAATCTGAACTTGATACTGCCCATTTTAGTTATTAAGATTTGATTGAAGATAAACAATTATTGACAGTACAGTTGGTTGGAAGGATAGACTGCGAGTTACGGTGAGCAGCTGAAGTTCTCCTTCATGGAGAGCATATTAGTAGAAAGTGACTATTAGACAGTTTTGCACTCGTCTTGCAAAATGAAATACATACAAAATTCACAACACAATGCTAGCGGTGATACACTGCTGCTACCTAGTCCCTGGGACATAGTGAATCTTCTTCCAGCCTTCTGAGATTGTCCCAAATCACAAGGCTTCTGGTTTGACATCAGCCACTAAAATAACTCTTGCATCATTTTCTGTCTCCCTCTATATTCCTATTATTGCAATGTTAGGAAAATGCCCTGATTTGCCAAAATAAAACAAAGGCTTAGAATCTTTTTGTCAGTGCAGACAACAGAGCAATTTGGCCCAATCCTTCAAATATTTACACATGCGCTTACCTTTATGCGTGTGCTTTTGAGTTCAATGGAACTACTCACCTAACTATGGGCCCAAGCCAAAGTCCCAAGTGGGAAAGGTTCCCACAGACTCTATGGAGTTTGGCTCAATCAAGCCCTTTACATGTGACTCTTAGCAGGCTCAGGTCCTCTGGGGTTGCCAAAGAAACTGACCTCTGTGAAACATGGTTGTGATGAAAAGAGAAATGTTCATCTTCTAAAATTTGATCTTTTTGTACACCGCAATAATAGATATTAATTAAAAAGGGACATGCTGAGGTATTTTTTAGAGGGAGAATAAAACCCTTCGGTTTTTAAGAGGGTTGGGTGACATAGAGATACATCTCCATTCTCCTGTTCATTTGTAATTGTACTACACACAAAGACCCTGCCAGGAAGCGCAGGACCCAGGGGCATAGCCCAGACTTACCACAGTCCTGTTCTGAGCGCTACATTTCAAGAGGGATGTGGAGAAATTGGAGAAGGTCTGGAGAAGAGCAACAAGAATGATGAA
This sequence comes from Pelochelys cantorii, assembly GCA_032595735.1. Lineage (NCBI taxonomy): Eukaryota > Metazoa > Chordata > Testudines > Trionychidae > Pelochelys > Pelochelys cantorii. The sequence goes on from CM064340.1 coordinate 38,302,338, forward strand.
AGGTCTAGAAAACATGAGCTATGAGGCAAGGCTGAAGGAATTGGGCTTGTTTAGTTTGGAAAAGAGAAGATTGGGAGGGGACAGGATAGCGGTTTTCAGGTATCTAAAAGGGTGTCACAGGGAAGAGGAGGGAAAATTGTTCTCCTTGGCCTCTGAGGATAGGCCAACAAGCAATGGGCTTAAACTGTACCAAGGGAGGTTTAGGTTGCACATTAGGAAAAACTTCCTACCTGTCAAGGTGTTTAAGCACTGAAGTAAATTGCCTAGGGGGGCTGTGGAATCTCCATCACTGGAGATATTTAAAAGCAGGTTAAACAGACACCTGTCAGGGATGATCTAGATGGTGCTTGGTCCTGCCCTGCGGGCAGGGGACTGGACTCGATGATCTTTCGAGGTCCTTTCCAGTTCTAGTATTCTGTGATTCTATGATTCTATTTTAAGGGAAAAAGGCACTTGCCTTTAGGTGATCCACTGTACTGGGCTTTGGTGAGTGGTTCCAAAGGCCAATTGTGAAATGGAATTGCTAGTATGGTATACAAAAACGCACCCTCGTGTCACAATAAAACACGCCAGATAAGGGAGTACTCTTGTAATCAATTATATTATAATTCTAATAGTCTCCATTTTTTCTCCACTCAAGCTCATCTGAAGAAGTGGGTTTAGCCCACGAAAGCTCATGATGCTGTAAAGTTACAGCTGAACACGGTTACACCTCTGAGACATTGCAGGCTAGTGAACAGGGAAACACACGACTGATGTAGAAATCAAGGTTATCCAGGACAAAGCAGAAGTGAAGCAATGCCAATCTAGTAGGTATTTTTGTGTGATGGGTTAGTCCACATTTGGTTTGGCAAACTTGTGGCCTTTATATGAAGTTTTCTCCCGAAATCCCTTTTTTTTGTTGAGAAAAACATGCAAAAAGCGATGTAACAAAGCCATCTTGACTGGAAAACCTGAATATGATGGAACCAAAGTCTTAACTGCAAACCCCCTTGCATTTGTGGTACAAGGCAGAGCATCAACATTATTTGAACACCTCTTTTTTTGCTAGCTGAATTTCCTTTGTTGGATGTTTCATTTGGGGGCGGGCAGGATGTGGGGAGAGTAAGAAAAAAGGGAAATGGACTATTGACAGTGTAGGCCTAATCCTACTCAGTTTACTCTGGCAGAGAGCTCCAGTAATTTGGATGAGTATGATGGGCAGGGCTTGATTAGTTTAGGGTGGGAAGATCTTTTAACCTCATTACTGTTTAGCATGTGGCTGGGCCTGCTATTTCTGCGATTGCTTCTTAATTTGCAGACCGTTGCTTTGCTTTCAGCTTATTCCGAAATCTGTAAACCTCATTCTACGAGGAATAACGCCTATACCGAAATAGCTATTTTGAAATAAGGTGTGTGTAGACGCTCCATTGCCGCTATTTCGAAATAGCCCCTCACCAGGGCCATTCTAAGTTATTCCTCCTCGATGCCTCTTGGGACTCTAAATTGAGACCGCACATCTACATTAGGGAAGCCTGCCTCCGACTAATTTTGAGGCTTCCCTGCAATGTAGACGTGCTATTTCAAAATAAGCTATTTTGGAGTATTTCTTCCAGAATAGCTTATTTGGAAAAATAAGCGTGCAGTGTAGACGTACGCATGTGTTTAACTCCTCCTATCTCTTGTTGGATCTCTTATCTTACGGTCATAAATCAAAGTGGCTGCTGTCTGCAAGCTTGAGTTACCAATATCATAATTCTAGCGTTTAACAGGGAGCAGTAAAGTCAATCCTGCATTTTACAGAACCCATGACCTTCATTGATGTTGCAGGTACATGGAATACAAGTTTCTGTTGATTAAGTTGCTCAGTGAGGGGCTGAGTTTGGAGGACAGACTATTTCTAATGGTTTCCCCTTCTGCTACTGACCTGTGTCTTGTGTCTTTCCGCCAACGTGATACATGTACAAGTATTTGAATAAAGCAAAAGCTCTTTTCAGGGTCTGACTCTGGAAAGTCATCTGACTCTCAGAGCGAGGAATCTGCCCTCTTGCAGGATGGTGGAAGAAGGGACCGATGTGGGTCTGGGTTTGCTTTGTGTGGCCATCCATTCCTGTAGGACAGAATGGGGAAAGGGTGTTACAAGGAGGGAGAAAAATTGTTCTCCTTGGCCTCTGATAATGGGATAAGAGGCAATGGGCTTAAATTGCAGCGGGGGAGGGGGGGAAGGGAGGGAGGTTAGGTTGCACATTAGGAAAAACTTCCTGTCAGGGTGGTTGAACACTGGAATAAATTGCCTAGGGGGGTTGTGGAATCTCCAACACTGGGGATATTTAAGAGCAGGTTAGACAGACACCTGCCAGGGATGATCTAGATCCATGGTGTCCAACATGCTAGCCGCTAGCCACTAGCCACATGTGGCTATTTGGCCAGTTGAGTGTGGCTAATTGGCTCACAAAATTATTTACATTTCCAGGATAATGTGGCTAGTTTGTGATAGCAGTGGCCACTATAGCAGCCCTTCCCCCCAACCGCCCTCTTTAATTCGTTAACTGATTAAACAGTATGTTTCACCGCTTAGCCAATTAAAGAGGATTATACATCCCTATTTATTACTGAGGGGGCGTCTACACTGCAGGGATTAACTTGAAATAAGCTACACAAAATGAGCTATGTCAAATGCGTATCTTATTACAAAATAGCTTATTTTGAAATAGGGAGTGTCTACACAGCACTTATTTCAAAATAGAGCGCTCTTCCTCTGACTTCCCTTACTCCTCATACAATGAGGGTTACAGGAGTCGGAGTAAAAAGTCTTCCAACTTGACAATATTTTGACACTAGTTCGAAATACGTGCCTGCTGTGTAGATGTGGACTAAGTTATTTTGGACTAGCGCTAGTTACTTCAAAATAGTGTTGCAGTGTAGACGTACCCTGAGACTGTGTGAGAAGAAAGGAACCCAGTTTCTTTGTCAGCACCTAGGTAGAACTTTTATCAGGGCCTCTGATCATGCAGCCTTTATACAAATGACTCCCCAGTGCCCCCATCCCATGACGTCCGGCCACAGTGGGCTATTTCTGTGTGAGGCGCTCTTTGGCAGGCTTGGTTTGTCGTCTTCGTAGGCAAGATGCTGCATCTGTGTCACGGTCTCTGGTCTCTCTTTCCATCAGATGTTCGTGGCCGAAGAGAATGTGGATTTTCGGATACACGTGGAGAATCAGACGCGGGCAAGGGACGATGTGAGCAGGAAACAGCTCAGACTTTACCAGCTGTACAGCAGGACGAGTGGGAAACACATCCAAGTTCTAGGCAGGAGGATCAGTGCCAAGGGGGAAGATGGAGACAAATATGGTAAGAATATGAACTGGGACCCATCCGGGGCCAGTCCAAAGGCTTGACATGAATGTGTTTGGATGAGGAAAGACGAGTCGCAACCTTGCACTCGAATGGGCCACCTGTATCGTAGCTCACGCAAGGGGTGCCTCAGAAAAAATGTGGCTGTGAAATTGAATTAGAAAAACGGTTTGTTCCTGAAGCCCTTTGAGCTGTCTTGGGCAAAGAGGCTTCCACTCAGTGTGGTGCAGGGATTTAGGGTTGGATACAGCACAGTACTGAGGGCTGCTCCCAACTGCCAGGCAGATAAATTGGAGTTAAGAGAGCTCGGCATCTTGCAGGATCAGATCCAGAGAATCAGAGCCCCACTAGTTCTGGTCTACACTAGGGATTTATTTCAAAATAACCCTGCTTTGATCAAATTAAAAAGTGGAGTGTCCGCACTACCAAGCCCGTTATTTCAAAATCTGCACTCCTGCTTTCTTCGGGGAATAGCTCTAATTTGGAAATAGTTTATTATTTCGAAATAGCGGGCGTGTGGATGCTCCGGTGCTGCCATTTCGAAATAATTTCTCCTCAGAGTCATTCGAACTAATTACTCCCCACTGGTTGATATGTCACTGCGGAAAGGCATGACCGTATTTCGCCTCTGACGGTGCATACCCTGCACCCGAATACTGAGGTGTGGGCTGAAGGGGGGGGCCATTTCTGAAAATAATTCTCTCCCTCAGGGAAATGCAAATGCAATGGGCAGCACAAACCTGGCATTGAAGGGGTGCTCACCGGGGCAGCCTCTGCCAGGGGGCGAGGAGCATATAAAGTGGGGCAGGATAAGGCCCGTGTGCTACTTGTGCCACTGGACGCAGAGTTCAGAAATGGCGGCCGAGTGTGAAAACGACCCCTCTGGCACTGCCAAAGCCCTCGTGGGTTCGACAGCAGGCCCTTTCCAGTGCTAGGAGGAGCCGGGCGCCTCAGCTTTTGCCTGTTGCCCTTTGCCTCCCCCACATTTCTAAGTAAGACGGGAGTGGAGGAGACTGCCTGGCTGCAGATTGTAGCTGTTTGGCTGTCTTTGCCACGTTTCTCCCCTCTTTTTGTGCATGCCCAGTCATCGTGAAAACTCCCCCCAGGCCCCAGGAGGAGGAATTCATCCCAGAAGAGGAGGGGGCCAATGTCCTGCAGGGAACTGCGTAGAGGATTTTTTTGGGGGGGGTCTCCTCCTGCCGTATGCAGAGGCGCTCCTTGCTTAGTGGCCTGCTGCAGCCCTGCACTTTGAAAGCCTGGTCCATTCCCAGTTGCTGAAAAGCCCCCTTGTTGTGACCCACTCCCAGTAATGACAACACGCCCGACCTGTCTATTCCAGTCGCTAAAACCCTCTTGCATCATCCTAAGAACAAGCCTCCCTGACCAGCTGCAAACCTCTCCCAGCTCTAGACCAGCTGTAAGGGTTGTGGAAACCCTTTAATAGGTAGCAGGTTTAAAACAAACCCAACAAAGTTTTTCTTCATGCAGTGCACAGTCAACCTGTGGAACTCCTTGCCAGAGGATGTGGTGAAAACTAGGACTTTAACAGAGTTCAAAAAAGAGCTAGATAAATTCATGGAGGCTAGGTCCATTGATGGCTATTAGCCAGGATGGGTAGGAATGGAGTCCTTAGCCTCTGTTTGTCTGGGAATGCATGACAGGGGAGGGATCACGTGAGGATTGCCTGTTGTGTTCACTCCCTTTGGGGCACCTGGCATTGTGATACTCCAGTGTTTGCAAGTGCCTGGGGACAACACACCATATTGCATGTTATTCCACTTACAACTCCTGCCTGCTTCCTTCTCCTTCTCCAGACTTGTGTCCCCAGCAGCTGCCTTTGGAGCTGACTCTATTTCATACGCTCAGGCAAACACTCCTGTTGGCTTCCCTTACTCCTTGCAGGAGTACCAACACTGATGGGGGCACTGTCTGAATTCAATTTAGTGGGTCTTTAGTAGACCCACTAAATCAAACTCCAGAAGATTGATCACGGCAGCATCGATCTTCCCTCTCATGGAGACATGGCTTTAATCTTCAAGCAAAGAGATGACCTTTCTTCCTGAAAATCCAGCATCCACACAATTCATTACAAGAGTGGAGAGGAAGGATTTATTTGGGGTTTCAGGGAAGGGAGAGTTGACTGATTTATTTCAGGCCCTTACTGACTTGTGAAAACTTTCCTTGTGCCTTGGCTAAAAGGATGCACAGAAACGGAAAGTTGAAATGAGGTCCCAGGTAATTCTGTCGTGGTTTCAGAGCTTGTGGCCTTGGGAATCATTACAGCAAAATTTCCATGCAGCCTCAGATCAGTAAAATAATGAACATTAATGTGTAAAAACCAGCTGCTGTAGGAAGAAACCAAGATCTAAACGGAAGGGGTATGGCAGCCCTGATACCTGATACACATGTTCCTACGCCATTTGTAAGGACAAGTGCAAATTCTGAGGTCCATGAAATTGTTCTCCTAATAATTTGGGCGTGCAATTTTGGGCGGGATCTTGCTCCATGAATCTGATTTATTAAAGAGAAGATTAAGTCTGTTCATAGAATTATTTGAGTCTGTTTAATCCTTTTAGTTGGGTGAACTTTTTCCTTTCTCAAATGTATGATGATCCATTTGAACAGATAAATCAATGATCAGATTAAATTAAGTCTAACAATGGCTGCTGCTTTCAGAAACACTCATTAATCGAAATCTACTTACCTATCGCACAAGGGTGATTGTGAAGCTTAATTGCTGTTCCTAAAGTGCTCTGATATCCCCTGATAAAAGGCGAGATATATATGTGCAGAAATACTGCCTCTGAACCTACCACGAACTAATGAAAAGCCCGGCCGTCTGTTTACAGATTACCTGTTTATTCTGGAGTCTTTCATCTATTCTGATGTTGTTTGCTTTGGCCCAGAAAACAATATCCTTGTTACAAACTTATTACTACTTTACCAGGTGTCTAAGTGGTTCTTTTCATTCAGAAGATGAAATGGGCTTGGCAGGTGGGGGGAGGACTTGGAACCTTTACATTGTATCTCAGATAAATGGTACAGATAGGCGAGATAAAGATCAGTGACCTGAAACACTAGAACCTTTCATTTATTTTCATTTCACAAAAGGCAGAAGACATCCTAGCCTGTTTGTTCACTATCTTTGTGTCCGGTTCACTTGGCAAGATGCAGCTCTCGAGGCGAGGGGAAGGCACTTTGGATTATTTGGACTTCGCAGCTGCGTGATTTTGTTTTCAAGTATGTTAGTCAGAGCCCAGAGTTGTGCCAAGGGAGAAGGGGATAAAGTTATAGCCAGGAAAAGTGATGCCCCCTCTTTCACTGTTGTTTGGCATGCTTGCCACCAGTTGTCCACTTGGCTGGTGCGTTCCTCCCCAGAGCTGGCGGGATTTCAGTGGGTGAAGGGACTTGTATATGTAGGTGAAATTCATCTCTGTGCAAAGGCCTGGATCAAGGCTTTGCACCACTTCAATAGAGACTTACATGAAACTTACTTGTGCTCTGACCTGGGATTAACTTTCCCCATAGAGATTAAATTGTTTTAGGAGTTGTAAGGCTGGACGATGTTCTGTGTAAGCCTATCGTCAGAGCTGGTTTTAGGGGCAGGCGAGCTGGGCGGTCGCCTGAGGCCGCCATTTTCAAGGGGCCACCGACAAAGCCAGTCTTAAGGGTGGGCTACGACCGCATTTCGGCCCAACCTCCCGAATCCTCCCCTCAGGGTTTTTTTTGTTTGACAAATTTTCCCCAGTAGGTTTTTTTTTTTTTGGCTTGACAAATAATTTTTGTCCGGTATTTTTTTTAAACCATCTGGCAACCCTACGGGCGGCCCTGCCTAGTATTGTTGTTTATTAGAGGGTATTTTTGTCTCTAAAGCATGGTCGTGTCCATATTGCACTAGTGTGCCCTCTGTCAAGATATTGCACCAGAAGAGTCCCTACAAGCCAGCGTCCAGTAGTGCTATGGGCCAGTGCCATGGTCTCCTTTGCAACAGCCCCACAAGTGCCCCCTTTTGACTTCCAGCCTTGCTGAGAACCTGTCAAAGTCTATTGGAAGACTCTCGCTGTCCTCCGTGGGTTTTGGAGCAAGTCCCCGTTGCTGGTGAGAAAGGAGGGATGAAAGGTGGTTCCCCGAATATTAAAAAGTCTGGGCCCTAGCAGATCCTGGCAGGGAGTGAATTCCAGAAGGAAGGAGAATGCCCCATGCCGCTGTGGGCAGACAGGACACTGGGCTAAAGGGACCTTTACTCTGACCCAGTGTGGCTGTGCTTATGTTCTTTACAGCTGTCTAGACATCAGACACAGTCCTGATGGAGACTTCCTTTGTGGCGTCGGTGAGCTCAGCGCGGTGGGGGTGGGGCTGGATGTGTGGCAGGTAGATGTATAATGTAGATCCCTGCCATTGCGGGATTCCTTCCTTGGCGTCAGTCAGCCAGGGCGCTCTGACATTACCACGGTGATGCAGCTGTTCTTTGGGCATGGCAGGCTGACAGCGTAGAACGCTCTCAACTCATTCCATTCATGACTCCCGTTTGTTCGCCTGGAAACAATGCAAAGTCCCAGTGCCATTGCTCCATGTCTAGCCAGCCATTGCCTCCCCTCCATATCTCTGGCACCTTAAAAGCAAGAAGCCTTGGGAGAATCCATTAACCCTTTCCCTTCTTACTTGGGAGGGGAAGAAGGAAAACACCCCCCCTTTCGGTGCTTAGAAGATACAGAGGAGAAGTGTTTACCTATGAGCCAGGGGAAGATATCCCATGCGTTTACTGTGGCTAGTTAAACATAGACATCTTTCCACAAGCGTCAGTCCCGCGAGTGTCAGTTCCATGCACGGTATTTAGAAATCTGCTTTGCTTCCCAGGTGTATGCAAAAGGACCTGCCTGTCAGGGGACAGATCCTCAAATACCCAGAACGAATTGTGATTTGCTCTGTAATTTACTCAGTCAAAACATCAGGATGGCTGTTTCCTATTTAAACGACGGATTGCTGCTCCCGGTCGCTTGCCCTTACAGTTTTGACATGACAACAAGACAAATAATTTGTCAAAACGACCTTTTATCTTCTAAGCCATTTATTTTCGCTTACTGAGCCTGGGGGCAGAGCTGACCTCAACGTAGCGATGATCACTCACCCGGGCAGCTGTACAGTCAGACAGGGCTGTGTGATTGGGCTAAGCCAGGGCCGCTTCCGCTGTCCAGCTGCTGTTTTCTCTCCCCCCCCCGCCCGATCCCCCAACATCGCCTTATCGTTCTCTCTCTGTGATTGTTTCCCCTTCTAATTTGGGTGGAGCGGTGGCAAAGTTTTCCTTTGAAAGCAGACGAGGATACAGCTGGATGCATTAGAAACCTTGGTAGCAGACTGGCTGCTTTCTTGAACCATTTAGAATCTCTGTAGCCTCACTTCCCAGGGGTTTCCAGGCTATGAGAGGGCTGACGTTAGTCACCTCTTAGATTCTGTTCTGAAAGGTTGAGGAAAATGTAGGGATTGTCTTCTTTTGAACCCTCTGTACCTTTAAGAGGTTGTGTGCACTTGTGTTTGCTGTGATCTGCCTTTGTGCCAAGGTATCGGGAGCTCTCCTCGGGAACGAAGAGGAATTTAAAACAAAATGAGGCTACAAAAAATCTATTTCAACCTGTGAATTTTCAACATGACCTTCCACGGTATTTGTTGAATGGTTACTTCCAGATCTGACTGCCCACTTGCGGTCAGGGCCGGATTAAGTGGGGGGCTAGCCGGGCAGCTGCCCAGGGCACCAACCTATGGGAGGCGCCTGATGGCAGCTGTAAGGGGCGCCGTGTGCCCGGCTGTGCGGCACCCCTTAGAGCTGCCATCAGGCGCCGTGTGCCCGATGGCAGCTGTAAGGTGTGCAGCGCACCGGGGGGCGGGGCCACGCATGCGCCATGCACCTGGGGGCGGAGCCGCACATGCGTAGTGCACCCGCTGCCCGGGGCACAGGAATGGCTCGAGCCGGCCCTGCTTGCGGTCCACCTGTTTTTGAGCTTTGATTGTGGTTTTTTTTCTTCCTTTCCAAACCCAGTCATGTTGGGTTCCTCACCTCTGAGTGCAAGTCGAGAGACCTTACACAGTCATGATTTTCCATGGGTGGGTGTTCTGCAACTTTCTGAAAGTCAGGACCCTTTTAAGGCATCTCTAGTTGGACATCAAAACTGGAGGCACACAAAATCACTCGTCACTTTTGAAATGTAGGCCAATATGCCTACAGGTATAGTAGGTACCCACAAAGGGTGAAGGTGCACTGTATAGAGACCCCCCTAAAATTTGGCCTGTAAAGTTTTAGCACTGGGAATGCCAATCAAAGAGCTTTATTAAAGGGCTTTCCCTTTGGTTAACTGTGTGTCTGCCTGCGTGCGTTTTGAGTGCTATCCTGTGATTTAAGTGTTCCCATTAGAAATGTAGAGTAGGAAATAGGATCCCATCTGTGAGCAATTTAAGAGGAAGTGAGACAATAGAGTCAATTGCTGCTCCAGGTTAGATAATCAATACAAATATTATTAGTATAGTGGTTTATCTTCCTAGGCACTTTATGAAAATGTGAATGCCAGACCCCGAAGACAAGGCAATATAATATTCTCTGTTCCTGCTGTACTGTGATTCGTGTAGTCTTTCCACAAAGCTTGCACAGCGGCCTTGCTACATGTTCTTCCTTCGCCGTGGTGAAATATCAGAGACACAAAGTTAGGGATCTGTCTCTTTTTGCTGATTCTGAGAGGAGGTCTTGGTAGCGTGTGTGTGTGGCACAAAACTGACTTCATCATTTTATGCAAGAGCTCTATAGTGGCATGTCAGTCAATTCATGGGAGTCCCCAAAATCTTGGAAACAATCTTTTTTCCCCATTGTTTTAAGCTTCGGTATTTTCAGGATCACGAAGAGAGAGCTTCAATTTTGCATTTATCAAGCTCCGGTGAGGAATCTTTTCATCTAGATATTTATCTCAAGGCCAGAACTCTGTTATCTGAGGTTTTCTGTATGCTAAATCATTTGAGACAGCCCTGAATTGAAATAGGTTCTTGAAATGGACCAAGAACTTGACAGGGCTAAATGTGTTCTGAAAATACAGCCCGTCAGCATTTGTGAAATGAAAAGTTTTTTAGCTTGCAAATGGCCTTTTTTTTCCAAAATAAATTATTTTAGAAAATTTTTATTTTTATTAAACTTGGGCTTTTTTTTTCTCTAAAAAAAGGAAAGGGGGAAGATTTTTTTTAATCAAAAACTTGTTCCTTTTTCCCTGAAAACCTGTTCTTCAGTACGTGAAAAGTACCATTGACTATTTTGAATAATGGTTTCAAGAAAAAAATGTTCCCTAAAATTTTGCTCAACATTAAAAAAAAAAAATGAGAACTTGTTTCAAATCCTTTGACATGAAAACAGCTTTGAAATTTCAACATTTCTTGTGAAAATAGATTCATATGTTTTAAGAGAAGAAGGATGGGGCAGTGGATCCAGGAATCCTAAATTCAAGTTTTCTGCTTTGAAACAGACTTCCTGTGCTGCCTTGGGCAAGTCACTTAGTCTTGCTGAGTCTCAACTCCCCATCAGCACAGTTACCCTCATTGTGCTGTGAAGATAGAGATGAACGATTGTGAGGTGGATGAATAGCCTTGTAGTGGGGGACATACCACAGTTTAGATAGAACTAGCTTCTGTGGCTGAGAGGTCAGTCCTATGTTTTTGGCCACGGGTTTTCCTAGGACTAATGGTAATAATGTCTTATACTTACAGTGCCTTTCATTCCAAGGTCTCTGACAGCATTTATTGTGGGAATCTCTGCGGCTACCTCTTGAGTGAAATGCAGCAACTATTTTAACCATATGCAGCAACACTGCGCAGCAGCCTGGGCAAGGAAATTTAAATGAAAACTGTGCCCTGTTGGAACTGCAAAACAAATTTATCTAGGCAGAAAGGTAAAGTGCACCAAGGCATTCCCTGTGGCTCCAAAGGGGCGGAAAGAACTCATGTGTGTTTCTTAGAAACATGGAAGAATCCCAAAAGGGAGTTGAAAATCCCCCCGCCATGATGCCTGTTGGTGGTTTGAGCTAAATATTGTCCTGTCAGCATTCAGAAACTGCTAACTTCAGATCCCTTGATATTGGCATTTGACAGACTGCCTGCCATTCATACACTAAGGAGGACACATGCAGATTGCCTGCAGATTCCAGAGTTCCCAAGAAAGTAGAAGGCACATCCTCAATCAAGAGGCTAAGAGGGCCCCTTAATTTCTTGGGGTGCGTGAAGAGGACAGTGTGTGAGGGCTGGGCGGAGGTGATGGATGATCTCGCAGAGCATCCATCTCACGATCTATGTTCGCTTTAGGGGGGAAATAGGCTCCAGCCCATAATGTGTCGTCTGAACTCTTGCCCAGGCACGAGTGCTTTGATCCCGGCACTCAAGCTAGAACTCCATTGGCTTCAGGGCTGTGGCGTGTGATTTACACCCCTGTGGGTGAGAGAAGCATCACACCCCTCATGGCAGCAACACTTCCCCTGGTATCTTACCCCTTCAGTAAGACCTGGCAGTTGAAACCATCCTAGCCAGCGGGGAGCAAAGCAGCCCGCCTGCATTTTCGCCTGTAGCCGGGTCACTGTGATTTAGTGCTTGCTTTTAGTTGCCCCGTTGCCTTTATTTTATTTGCTTCCCCTCTCCATTTGAAATGGCGTTTTACGGGTTACATTTGGTAGGCAGCTAGCCAAGAGCAGATTGATTTTACACCTATTAATTTGGGAATCCCAACAAAATCTAAAAGCCTTGTAGCCCCCGGGAAAATCAATCCAGCCGGGAGGGGGGCCTGGCATGGGGAGGTAATTGCGCTTATTTCTCTGGCCGCCTGCCTCATGAGTTATATTTGTCAGCCTGAAGCATTAAAAGCTTTGCCATTAACTGTCAACAAATAAATGAAAACAGCCTGTTTATAAGCCTCTATAGTGAGAAAATGTTAGTTTCCTGGCCTCCAAAGCTATGTCTACACTACAATGCTATTTCAGGATATGGGAGTATCCCGAAATAGCTATCGTGTTTCTTCACAGCAAGCCCGTTATTTCGGGCTCACTCTTCCAACATCTCTGTAAACCTCATTCCACGAGGAGTAAGGGAAGTTCTGGAATAGCAGGTTATTTCGAAATTTGGAGCTGTGTAGACAGTGCCAAATGATGAAATAAGCTATTTCAAAATAAAATCAAAATCAAATATGCAATTTGCATCGCTCAAAATGCGTAGCTTATTTCGAGTTACAGTGTAGTGTAGATGTAGCCCAAAATTGCTCATTGGTATTTTCTTGGGAAATCAGGCCAGAATTTTGCCAGTATAGCTATGTAGGTCAGGGTGGGGCGAGGTGTGATCCCCGACCAGCTTAGCTGTGCTGGCAAAAGTCCCTCAGGGAAGCGCACTTAGACTTGCAAACTGAGCTTTGGCCGATGAGCGTATTTCGCCCAGGGGTGATGGGATAAGCTGTACAGCAGAAATGCAGTTTTGTCCACACTGGGTGTGCTGTGGTGGCATTGTACACCTGGATACTAGTCTAGTGTACTGGCCGGGTGCTCCTGCTGTGGCCCTCTGACCACAGGCTCTGAACGGAGAGCTCTACCTTGCCCCTGAGTGGACCTTGTCAAGCATAGGGCCCACGCCTGCTGCCTTCACTCGCACTGACTTCAAGCTTCAAGGAACCAGTGCCAATTTATGAATGGTTTTGTCTCTTGTCTAGGATTTTATTTTGTATTATTAATTAATTGACTAACTAATTATCAGAGGTGCAGGGGAGCTGACAGCCGCCAGAGGCCCCTGGTCAAGGGAGTGGGGGAGGCCGGCTCTGCAGTCCCCGAAGCGACAGGCTGGGGCAGGAAGCCCTCCATGCCGCCCAGAACACGTCGCGCTCCCTCAGAGCCGCACGGAGTGTGCGGTGCAGTGCTGCAGCAGCAATTTAAAGGGCCGGGGGCTCGGGCCACTGCCATAGTAGGGGTGGCAGCAGCCGGGGGCTCTGGGCCCTGGGGCAACTGGCTCCTTTATCCACCCCGCCCCCACTGGCGGGCCTGCAGAGGTGCCTTTTCTCCAGACCAAGACAACATCAGCGCCTCCCTCTGGGTTCTACTTGGAGGAAGTGCTGTGTCTGAGGGGCTGTCGGAGCGTCTCTGCTGGCGCAAGGGCTGTAAATCGGTACAGGCCAGGGCGTCCTGGTTTTGCCCACTCCCTGGACAGTGTTGCCCACTTCGTGGCTTCTCTGCCTACCCCGAAATCTCTTCTTTCACATGGAAGTTCTTTACAGCGAGGACTTGACCACCCGGCCACGGGTGCCGGTGTAACGAATGTCACGTAGGGGTGTGAATAAGCCTCCTCCCTGAGCAATGCAAATGACACCGACCGGAGTGCAGCTTTGGCCAGCACTAAGTTGCTGGGAGAGCTTCTCCCACTGACGTAGCTACTGCCTCCCATGGAAGTGGTTTAACTGTGCTGCTGGGGGAGCTCTCTCCTGTCAGCATGGAGGGCCTGCGCCAAAGACACGACAGTGGTAGCACTTCTCAGGGAGACGAGCCCCTGGGGAGAACACAACGAGGTCTCGCACCATGTCGTGAGCTGTGTCTTCAGGGCGCGTAGCCCGGAACACATATGGCAATCTCGTTTCATGCATTCGTATTTCCTAACCTGTCTTTTTCCTCAGGGCTCCAAATAATGAGTTCTGGTCTTAGAGCGTTTCCTGCACCTACAAATGGACATACCATGAGACGGTCAGCGCTCACGGACACTCGGTCCATACTTAGCTCACTGAGGCATAGAACACGAACATTATAGACAGATAATTGAAGAAAACAATTGCAAACCCAACGGGGTCCTGGGGAAAGGTGGGGGAGGGGCTGGCTCCACATGCTCTGGAAGGGGAGGGGCCTTGGGCAAAAGGGGTGGGGCCTCAAGCAGTCAGCCCTCAGTGCTGCCTGGACTGTGCCCTCCCCTGCTCCAGACATGCAGAACATTGCTTGGGTGCTCCAGTGGCAATTCAAAGGGGCCCAGGGCTCCAGGCCCTGTTGAATCTCTAGTCCCCTTTATCCCCTTTGCTCCCCCCGCCCCCCATCGGTGGGCCTGTGCAAACCAAATTTGGACTGCAAGCTGCAGAAGGAAGGGACTGGGTTGCCTTCCCTGTCTGTAGAGCCGTATAGTGTAGGTGTGCTGATGTGTAACAATCCCTGTGCGGACCCTTTCAGCGAGGTGCGTAGGTAGGTATCGGTGTCCCAGTTTACTGATGGCTAGAGACTGAGGTAAAACATGGGAGACGTGACTTTGTCTGCCTGAGAATGGTGGGAAGGACCAGACTTCTGCAACACGGATACAAACTACTGATACGAAAGAGCCCCTTGAATGTGCAGACAAGACAGCGTCATGGTTGTAAGACAGCCTGCCGCTGAGTGAGGCTCTTTTCCCTCCAGCGTGGCGAGGGATTGATGAGCCTGCTACAGCCCTGGCTAACACAGGGAGTCTTTTAGCAGAGGCTCATATGTTAAGAGTGAGAGGTCCCAGGTTCAATTCCCCACTGCTTCATAAGAAAGGTCAGACTGGGTCACATCAAAGGTCCATCTAGCCCAGTGTCCTGTCTTCCAACAGTGGCCAATGCCAGGTGCCCCCTAGGGAATGAACAGAACAGGGAACCATCACGTGATCCTTCCCCTGTCATCCATTTCCAGCCTCTGACAAACAGAAGCTAGGGACTCCATTCCTACCCAGCCTGGCTAATAGCCATTGATGGACTGAACCTCCATGAATTTCTCTAGTTCTTTTTTGAACCCTGTAAATTTCTTGCCTTCATCACATCCTCTGGCAAGGAGTTCCACAGGTTGACTGTGAGTTGCGTGAAGAAATACTTCTTTTGCTTTGTTTTAAACTTGCTCCCTATCAATTTCAGTTGGTGACCCCTAACAACCTCTCCTTGAGGCGTAGGTATCATTGATAACTCTGAGGACTCCCACCCTGATCCAGTGTGTCTTTGCCACCCCTCGCTCCTACCAGCCTGTGATTCTACTGCCATTACTAATCAGCATTTCAAGTCAGTGGAAGCGCTACGTGGAAAGTGTATCGCCTGCAGCAGACAGAACATCTCCAATAGGGATAAAATGGCTGCCATGGGGATTACATTGGCAAATTTCCCCCAGAGACACAGTGACGGAGGCTTTATAGTCTTCATTCATTCTCCAGGTCGTAACCCTGTGACATAGCCCATTGAGGGGCAGACATTTCTGGGCCTGATTGGATCCCTCCCCAAACTCTCTGGCTTGCCTTAGTATTTCCGCTGGGTCTCCTATCGATGCTGCTCGCTCAGAGCTAACTTTGCAAAAGTGACTTTCAGCTACAAACCGTCTCCTTGCTGCTTGACCCAGCTAAAATCAGTAGCTGCCTCTCAGCAGGAAGAGTCTGAGGGGAGAGAGCAAATTTCGGCTCCTGGGGCTAAATTGCTGTGCTCTTTCGCTGCAAACCTTCATTAAACTAATTGACGACCGGCTTTAAATATAACCTCTGATCAATCAGTTTCATTGATTTATTTTCCCTGCCCCTTTCCCAAGTGCTAAACAGCTTCCAATCTGGCTCCCTCCCCAAGAACTTGCAAACCCCATCCGCTGTGTAATAAAACAGATGGGCTATTTTGACAGCGCTACAATCTTATCAGCCCGCTGGAGGGAGAAAGGAATCTCCTATATTCATACGAATGTTTGGCAACTAAACAAAGCCCCACTCGATGACAACAACAACAACAAAAGCCGATCCATTTTCTCCGGATGTCTTTGAAAGCGGCTTACCTTCGAGTCAGACTAGAGAAAGACTATTGATTTTGCGTGACCTCAAACAGACTGCGGTCAGTATGATATTTTCCCTGTTGGAAATGAAGCAGGGCAGTGAATTTCAGCGTCAGCATTTGTATTGAATCTGTGCTTTGGAGCTTTGGAGTCTTGCTCAATAAACGTCAAGCAGCGAGGAAAAGTAGCACGGGCACTCGCTCGGGATCTGCTGCTCCGTCCTCTCGCTTAACAATGCCTGTTGGCCAATTTGCGGGTTAAATATGGCCTCTGTTGGGACTAAAATAACATTTAATGGTCTCAACTAGTGTAGGTTAGCGGGCGGAGCCGTGAACATAAGTGATATTTTGTAATTCCTTTCTTGCTTTGCTTTTCCCTTTTTTAATTTCTCTTCTGCACCAGTGCTCCTTGTGACACCTAGTGTTAGGAAAGACACTGCGGAGTCCCTGATCTGGAAACTGCAACCCTGCTGCAGTCTTTATTTTTCCTCTCGGTGGAGCCTTCCTAACATTGGTCATATGGTAGATCTTGTATGTTTTCCTCACTCTCTCCTGCTCCTTTGATTTTCCCCTTCCTGTACACAATAACAAACCCTCTAAGGAGCACCATCCGACCTCCCCCTGAGGTTCTCTGCCTTCAAATGGGAAAAGACTTCCTCATTTGCACTTAGTGTCCTGCAATTAAACCCAAACATCCTCTTTTTACCTCCTGTGGGACAGTGTGAAAACACAGTGAACATTATATTTGTTAAAGAATCATAGGACTTCTTGGTCGATCTTTTAATAAAACCTCTCCTGGCAATCAACATACTCGCTGCTTGACAGCAGTCTACTGAGAGGAAGTGGGTTAGAAGAATGGAAATGCATCTTGCAACAGACTGAGGTTTTGGTCAGCAGAACATTCAGATGTAAAGAGCAGGTGCTTTTTTTTTTTAGGTCACAAACTCTCAAATGTCTGTTTCAAATTCTCTTCAGATGATCTTTGAGATGAGGTTTATCAATCTACAGATCTAACAGTGCGGAGTCCTTCCATGTGTTATCACCGCATACAGTCACAGCAATCCCTTGTAAAGGTTGTGTTTTTGCTCCTTTCCCCAGCTGTATGGCAACAGTGACATGCATAAGTTTTCTGATTTCAGCATGGGGGACAGATCAAAGTAAACCGGCGCAGGCTTCATCAGGGTGTCAGCAGACTGTTTGTCATGGTCAAACGTCCTCATCCTGAGGACCAATGTTCCCTCTAATCGTTTCCATTCATGGGTGGAATAATTTGTGTGTGCGCCGAGGCATGTATGAATGTGTACCACTTGTAGAAAAATCCCCCCTAGCTGTGGGTGCTCTGCTAATCAACTGGGTGGCATCTGAGGGCACGTCTAGACTACATTCTAATTTCGAAAGAGGATATGCAAATTCTGCAGATATGCAAATTCTATTTTCTTCCGATCGCTTTTTCAAAAGCGGGTCTTTCAAAAGTGCAAGTAGTCTGGACGTGGTTTTTTTGGAAACCCCCTTTTTTGAAAAAAAAAAAAACGCTCTTCCTACAAAAAGGAGGTTTATACGGTTTTTCGAAAAAAGGTTTTTTTTCCCAAAAAAAACGCATCCAGACTACTGTCACTTTCAAAAGGCCTGCTTTCAAAAAAGCGATTGGAAGATCCTCTTTCGAAATTAGAACGTAGTCTAGACGTTCCCTGAATTTCTCTTGAGAGGCTGCACAAGTGCACTGATTAGAGCTCATGAAGTTTCTAATTGAAGCACATGCCTCCCTTCTAGTGCAAATGGGCAACAGTTCAAATCAGCTCCACACCTATCGTGTGTAGTTTAGAAAAATGAGTAAAAAAACGAGTCGTCCAGTAGCACCTTAGAGACTAACAAAAAAATATAGCTATAGTACCATGAGCTTTCGTGGGCACAACCCACTTCCTCAGGTGAGTGGAGACAAAGAGAAAAATGAGTAGTCTGAGTTGTCAGTGCTCAGCTAGCACGGACATTTGAACTACCCTTTGAGGGCAGGGTGAAGGTCTCCAATATGAAGGTATAAGGCAGCCGGCACTGTAACTGCCTGCAGCCTATGTGGTCTGCTGACAATTATACATCACTTTCCAACTGGAGTGCTTAATTTCCCAGAGTGTAATGGCCCTCCACCGCCCTAAAAATAATGAATGATGGAATACATATTCAGATAGCTTGAGCCAAGCAGAGCTGAGATTGCAGCCTGTGTTGTGTATGTAACTATAGTGACTCCCTGGAGGAGGGCTTGATGGGTCCCACAGAACCTTTGTTTTTAGCCTCAAATTAAACTTTTTTTTTTCATTCTTCAGAATATTCAGTGACATCAACCTGATTCCTTTACAAACCCCTACAGTAGTTACAGGGGAGAGGGAGCGGGCTTGGCTGGAGCCCTTGCACAAACATACAGGAAAGCAGCCAACGGGGAGAGATTATAAGAGGGGATTGAATAGCTCTTAAAAAAAAAAGTGTGAGTTTGCTCAAAGCTGTGCTGCTTTGCTGGACCAAACAGCAGATGCCCTGAGAGATTCCGTGCAGTGAGTGGGGGGTATGGAGGGGGGGCTTCCAAACTCACATTTCCTAACTTCCATTATTGCACAAACAAGTTTGAGAGTGAACCTGTGTTTTATGAGTGTGTGTGTGTGCGCGCGCGTGCAGGTGGGCATTTGTATGTGGCAACGGTGTGATTGTCTAATTATCCAGTGTGCCCATGTAAAATCTCCAGATGCAGGCCTCTTAGAAATGAATCCTATATGGTTATATTGTCCTGTCAGACAGAATATGGGAAACGTAAGCAAACAAACCTACATTTGCTGAACACTCCCTTCCCCAAGTTGCTCCTCAGACTCCCCATAGTGCTTGGTAACTGTATTCATTGCCCGTTCTCCTTTGTTTACTGATAACACAGTAAAAAGTATCCTTCTAGTGGGAAGAATAAGGGAAAAATTTGCAATCCAGCCTTGACCAAGTCTGATGACTCATTGACGCGTTCCTTACCCGAGGGATGTTAGGAGATTTCATTAATTAACATACAGAAAGCATGATCCTTGCATGACAGGGAATGTGTCCGTACAAAGCATTATTATTAAGTCCACTAAAGCACCAGTACAGAACGTTACCTTTTTGCTGTAGTGTTCACAAGGCGTCCACAGTACAGCAGACTGGTAAAACCTGGGAATAAGATGTTCTTTTCTTTAATTTCTAAATTGAAGGCTGAGTACGCGAAAAGCCAAGATGCACTAAATGCTCTTCTATAAACTGGGTACCAAAGTCCCTTTTGATTCTCTGAGGTAATTGTACTTTTTAATTAGCTGCAAAAATCCTCAGCCGAGGATCTTGCTATATAAATTATAATTAACCCCTTGGCACTGGAAGTTGAGATTTCCTGCCCTGAAGCACTAATGCAAAACGCATTAGCAGCACTTAACATCAAGCTCTGTAGGCCACCGGTGCCAAAGGGTCATTTTTGCTACCCAATAAATACTGCTTGTACTTGGAAGTCCAGTAGGAAAATGGCACAGAAGCTGGGGGAAACTTGAGGGAATTGCGGAAGACCAGATCTGAGGGCATTTGACGTGCTGCTTTGAGAGCAGCAAATGCCACAGCAGGAAGGACAACGTCGACAAATACGGTGAGGAGATGCGAGCAAGGGGCGTGCGGTGAGAGCGAGAGTGGTTTTTGTTAGCGGACATGGCTGGTTGACTCGCCTTGAGAATGGCCCTGGGAACTTGCAATTCATACACCGGGGAGTGAAATAATTGTCTGTTGCTGAGAAGGAGAAATTGCCAGACACACTCGGCTGTGCCTGTTGTGTGCAGAGCACACTAACAGCAGGGGCTGGCCACCCACTGGTCTCATTCACTGGCAGCCTGTCTTTCTGTCTCCTCTTCAGACTTGCACATCTGAGGCTGAATTTCAACTCTCCAAACTGGAAGGGGTCTGAGGCAGAACACCAGGTCTGAGGGGCTGGGATTAATGCCCCAAATGCTCTCGGAAACCTTGAGTCTCCAGTTGTAACTCTCCCTTTGCTCCCCCCCCCACACCCTCGGCTCCCAAACAACCGTAGCTGATTGCTCACTAGGAAACTTTCCTGGAGAAGAGAGAGGCCTAGTGGTCTGCTGCTCCCCCGCTCTGGTAGTCTTCTACTGATTTTGGGGTGGACTGATAGCTAGTCCAGTGCATAACTGGCTGGATAAACATTCCCAGAGAGTAGTTATTAACGCTTCACAATCCTGCTGGAAAGGAGTAACCCCAAGTGGGGTTCCACAGGGGTCTGTTTTGGGACCGGTTCTGTTCAATATCTTCATCAACGATTTAGATATCAGCATAGAGAGTACGCCTATTAAATTTGCAGATGAAACCAAGCTGGGAGGGGCTGCAACTGCTTTGGAGGATAGGGTCATAATTCAAAATGATCTGGACAAACTGGAGAAATGGTCTGAGGTAAACAGGATGAAGTTTAATAAGGACAAATGCAAAGTGCTCCACTTAGGAAGGAACAATCAGTTTCACACATACAGAATGGGAAGCGACTGTCTAGGAAGGAGTACGGCAGAAAGGGATCTAGGGGTTATAGTGGACCACAAGCTAAATATGAGTCAACAGTGTGACGCTGTTGCAAAAAAAGCCAACATGATTGTAGGATGCATTAGCAGGTGTGTTGTGAGCAAGACACGAGAAGTCATTCTTCCGCTCTACTCTGCACTGATTAGGCCTCAGTTGGAGTATTGTGTCCAGTTCTGGGCACCACATTTCAAGAAAGATGTGGGGAAATTGGAGAAGGTTCAGAGAAGAGCAACAAGAATGATTAAAGGTCTAGAGAACATGACCTATGAAGGAAGACTGAAAGAATTGGGCTTGTTTAGTTTAGAAAAGAGAAGATTGAGAGGGGACATGATAGCGGTTTTCAAGTATCTAAAAGGGTGTAACAAGGAGGAGGGAGAAAACTTGTTCTTCCTGGCCTCTGAGGGAAGAACAAGAAGCAATGGGGCTTAAACTGCATCAAGGGAGGTTTAGGTTGGACATTAGGAAAAAGTTCCTAACCGTCGGGGTGGTTAAACACTGGAATAAATTGCCTAGGGAGGTTGTGGAATCTCCATCTCTGGAGATATTTAAGAGTAGGTTAGATAAATGTCTATCAGGGATGGTCTAGACAGTACTGGGTCCTGCCATAAGGGCAGGGGACTGGACTCGATGATCTCTCAAGGTCCCTTCCAGTCCTACTCTTCTATGATTCCTTTTGGTGTCCCAGTCTCCTCTTCAGGAGTCAGTAGTGAAGGCTCTAGTTACTTCTTCCTTCAACTTAACTGGTTTATCTGCTTCCCCGACGTTTCAGGTGGTGAGTTTTTCTTCACTCTCCCCCTCACCAAAAAATAAAAAAGCTCTTGTGCAGTGTTGTTGGCATAGATCACCTGCCATGTTCCATCCCCAGAAACAGTTGCATTTCAGCACTGCCTAAGTGATTTTGATACATATACTCTGTAATCTATGCAGGTTTCTTAAGAGGAATATACTTAAAAATATCTCAGAGAGGTAGCCGTGTTAGTCTGTAACTCAAAAAACTTCAAAAACAACAATGGTCCTCTAGTTCCTTAGGGTACGTCTATACTGTGGACTAAATTCGAATTAAGATATTACAAAGTCGAACTACGTTAATTGTGTAGCTGAAGTAGAAGTACCTTAACTCGACTTTTGGTGCTGCCTACGCAGCAGGAAGTCAAAGGAAGAACACTCTTCCTTCAACGTCCCTTAGTCCTTGTGAAATGAGGGTTTCAGAAGTTGGAGTAAGAAGCCCATAATTTTGAAATAATGGGCTTGCTGTGTAGACGCGCCCTCTGTTATTTTGAAATAAGTATGCAGTGTAGGCATAGCCTCAGAGACTAACAAAAAAAATATATAGATAGTATCATGAGCTTTTGTGGGCACAACCCACGTCTTCAGATGAGAAATATGGAGTAGGAGGCACAGAGGTTGAATTATAAAGCAGAAAAAGAGGGGAGGAGGAAAAAACCCTGTCAGTTAAAGTGTCCATGCTAAATGAGGCTAATAAAGTAGGCTGTCAGTGCCCGATACTTAGCTTTTGATGTCATTTGGGTGTCACATATAATGGCCCCTCCAGTTCATGTCTTTGTTCAAGCCATGCGAGATAATATCAGATTTGCATACAAACACCAGTTCTGCAGACTCTCTCTCTAGTTGATTCCTGAAATTGCTTTGTAAGAGAATAGCCACTTTAAATCCACTAACGAGGGCCCGGGCAAGTTAATAATAGACAGAAGTCTTAGTTCAGGGCTCGCTGTCGCTCCATCCCCTGCAGGTGCTGAAGATTGCCACCCAGCGGAAGCCGGACAGTTCCACAGTGGGATGCGAGGACAGTGGCGTGCAGGTGGTCCACACGCTCACCACAGCCTCCCACATGCAGGTGCCTGAGGGAGGATCTGCAGCTGTGAAGATCACCCACCATTTGAGGCAGCAATGGCAGTTGTGGCGTGTCTCCGCTGCTGTTGCCTGGCTGGGGGAGCGGCGGAAGGGATTCCTTTCCTCTGCTTCCATGGGGAAGCCCAAAGAACAGTCCCCGCTCCTTGGCATTGCAAACTAGGTCGAAGATTTGGCTGGCGGGGCTGCATTTTAAAAATAGAT
Source organism: Pelochelys cantorii (assembly GCA_032595735.1). Lineage (NCBI taxonomy): Eukaryota > Metazoa > Chordata > Testudines > Trionychidae > Pelochelys > Pelochelys cantorii. The sequence continues at coordinate 38,325,096 of CM064340.1, forward strand.
CCCGCCGGTTCATATGGGGAAGAAAGGCTTGGCAGTGAGCTGAAAGGCACGAGGGGTGTTCTGCAGCAAGGGCTCTCCCAAGCTGCAGCTGCGACCTTCACCCCTAGACCCCAGCTGTGCACTGTAGGAGCATCTTCACTCCTCTGTGCTTAAAGATCACAAAGGAGGATAAAATCAACGGGGATAATGAAGGGGCACAATGAAGGAAGAGACACCTGCTCAGGAGGAGACAACGAGTGCTGGAGAAGGCTTTTCTGGGGTTGCTTTTCTGAGTGAATTATCTGCTGGTGAAAGGTTCTGGGTGGAGAGGTCTGAGAACTGTTTATCCATGGAAAGACAGGTATAGATTGGGCCCAAGCAGTGCCAGCTTCCCATACCTAGTCTCCCTTTAATTGCCTTCTCTTGCTTCAAGAATAATTCCCTCTCTGAGTCATCTACGTTCGCTTGCAAACTCCAGGGTTCACCTTAGCACCAATGTTTAGCCTAGTAAAAGATCGATATGCACAAATACGAATAAAAGATCACTGTCTAGTCAAATAAGGGTCTGGCAGGAAAGGGCCAAATTTTGCTCTAATTTGCTTTACATGCAATTGAATTGGTTTCAGCTGGCTCACACAGTGTGTAAGTCAGCGCAGAATTTGGGCCTTTAGTGAGAAATCCTTCCCCGACGGATGTCAGGGAGAGCTGAGCCCAAATCAAAACCCTGACCCAATCACTCCTGCCCTGGATGTCCTGGAAGTTCAGGTGCAAAGGCGGATTTTCTCTGGTTTTCGTGGGTTCGACCCCTCTGCAGGATAGACAGCATACATAGCAAACATCATAACATAGCTATTGTGATCGAGATAGCCAGCATCTAAATTCCAAGGAAGAACGCTGGAGATCACTGGATTCTTTTACATTTTATGGACACATTGGTCGTGCCTCAATAGTTTAAGTGCAAAAGTCTCCTCATCTTTCATGTCTGTGATGTATAAAAAATATGCTAAATTTTAGCATTTATTCTTTGAATACTGAATTAATGTGTGGGGAATCCATAAGACTAAGTTAAAATTAGGTTGAAAAGGGGTCCTTTCAGAAAATTTACATTCAGCATCAGACCTTTTTTGTCCCAGATGATCTTAGTAATGAAGTAACAGATTCTTCAAAATTTCCATACAGTTAAAATTCATCAAAAGACACCCAAACGCCCATAATTCTGTCCGGGAGTGACCCCATGGGAGCAAAGAGTTGAAAAAATAAATGCTTTTAAAATCAGTGTCTAATGTGGGACCACAAATGCTAACATTCCTTCATTGTATGGTTATTGAACAGTGCCAGAGGGTAGAGTTAAGGTTGTTTGTGTGCCTGTTTGTGGTGGTGTCCCGAGAGAAGATGGACCCTGACCCTGCAGAGGGAAAACTCCTTGCTCTTCCTTTTCACCTCGTATCCCCCAAATGAACAGAGGGTATGTTATAATTTTCTTATCCGAAGATTACTGCAGCGTATGTAGCACTTCACCTCTTTCACTTATCATACGTTATCCTCTACACAGCAGCTGGGAGTGTCAACAGTTGTGCAGGTTGAAGATCAAGGCCGAACGTATTTTCGTTTACGTTCACCTCCTTTTGTCAGAACAAAGGCTGTTTTTAATTTTTTAAAAATGGAAAAATCGTCCCCATATTCAGCGCTGGCTGCATGAGATTATGTTACTGCCTTTTCTTCCCTCAGTTCCAGAGCCACAAGAATCCTGCTGAAGATATAGCAGCATAGTGCAACTTTCTTTTCAGCATACTTTTCACTTTCTGGGGGAAAAAAAGTTACAATGAGCCCTTTTGAGAAAATGTACAAACACACACATATTCCCATGCGTAAAATTAATCATCATAATTTCAACTTTTATTGGAGGGCACAGAGTAATAAAACCTGCTCACCATACAGAGAAAATAACATCTTTTTATATCAGGCACAGCTTGTAGTCTGAATCCAACCAATACTTTCAATACTCAACAGATTTCTCCTCATTAGCTTCAGTTTGGAGCCTTCACAAACACAACAGTGGGCGCTGGACTGACTGACTTTTGGAGGATGTTAAGCCTTCGTGGTGTTGGCATCCTGAAAGATTTATGTATTTGCGACTCCTCAGTAAGAGGATATGGTGGTGCTAATCACACCTACTTCATGGCTGGGAATTAGCTGCCAACCACCAAACTTCCAAAGAAGGATGGGCACCGTGGTTCAGGGAAAATCTGATCTGAATCATTCCTCACTTTGAGGAAGAAGATCCACAAAGTTCGCATAATTGTGGGTCTCTATTATTATTATTTATTGTACACATCAGCATTTCTTGACCTCAGCTGGAACAGGAAACAAAAGAGTCAAAATGCCAAGAAGCAAGTTGGCCTCATGGTATTTTTCGACCATGGAGAGCAAGAAGTGCTAATGAGATTTCCAAACCCGTGAGGTTCAAATAGTTGCATAAGGTTCAACTAAACATTTGGGACCAAATTTTAAGATCCTTATTTATTGGCCTTTACTGAGTCAAAGGGAGCGTAGAAGAGCAATGGCATTAGTTTTAGGTGCCTATTCAAGCATCATAGAACTTCTGAACCTTTGGAGGCTCATCCATCACTACTTCTAGGCTTTGAAGCTGGCTGCTTTTCAAGCAGTTTGCCTGCCTCTGTAGAAACACTGTCCACGTGAGCAGTGTGTGGAGACAGCATGAATGCCCTGCTGAGATGGAGGAATTTCAGTTTCTAAATCTTGCGTTTTGCGTTCCAGGCCCACCCCTTAGTTGCAGGACAGTCGCAGGTGGTAAATGTCCATCCAGAGGTTGCTCCTCCCTGCTTGCCACACCGATTGTTTTTTACAACTCGTGGCCTATAGCCTCACGGCTGTTCTACTAGGCCTGGCTACAATAAATTTCAAAGCCGGTCAGGGTCTATTTTTGCTTTAACTGATGGTGAATTAGGTACAAAACATTTGCACAAGTTGCCAGGTTGACTTTCTACTTCCTGGCCCCAGTACGATGCATGTACACCTGTGTACAATGGGTGCCAAAGGCTGTCCTCATAATGGCAATGCTGTACATTCATTTTACACATGAGTGAATGGGCACGGGAGGGTTCAAGGCAGCAGACGATCAAGCCTGTAGCATGTGGCTTCTAGCTCAAGCACTATTCTAACAAAAAATCGGTTTTTAAATTGGACCAAATCCAAAAGGACTTACTCAGGTGTTATTCAATCATTGCTTTGCTTAAATTAATGAGAATTTTGCCCAAGTAGGGCCTGAGTAGAGGCTTCAGGATTTAGTCCATTGTGCTGAAGTTCTTCAGCAGCACTGGTGAATAGAGAGAACTTAACGGGTGGGTGGCAGGAGCTCGGAAGATCTAAGCCATCTTTTGGAAGCTGGAGTGGGGTTCTTCTGAAAGAGTGTACCTCTTTGTTCCATGATGTTGTAGCTCTTCTCTGTGTCCTCAAGGTGGGCTGAGATGACAGCTCCCTCAGGGTACGTCTACACAGCAGTGTTATTTTGGAATAACGGATGTTATTCCAAAATAACTATGCGAGTGTCTCCACAGCTAGCCTGTTATTTGGAAATAATTTTGAAATAACAGGTGGCTTATTTCGGCATTTGTGAACCTCATTCCATGAGGAATAACGCCTAATAGCAGTAGTGCGGATGCTCCACTGATGCTATTTCAAAATAGCTCCTTCCCCAGGCCATTCAAAGTAATTACTCCCCAGTGCTTCCCGGGGCTCTAAATCGAGGTGCATCCACATTAGGGAAGCCAGCCGAGGACTAATTTCCAAGTTTCCCTGTAGTGAAGATGTGCTGTTTTGAAATAAGCTATTTCAGGGTATTTCTTCTGAAATAGCTTATTCTGAAGTAATTGTGCAGTGTAGATGTAACCTCGGGTTGCTGGGCCAGATTCATCTCTGGTCCTAGACCACCGATATCCATGTGTATGATCTGATGTCCTCTCTTTGCTGACATGTGCATTCTTGTGCTTGTGTCCCTTTCTGATTGAGAACGTGCTCAGGACTGAAGAAACATGTTGGTGTGGCAGATATTCATCTCGGTACTCACTCCACGACTGAAAAGTGCTTTGGTCCAATGGGGAAGAACCTGAATAAAATATCTTGATGGGGGCTGTCACAAGGGTGTGGTTGCTGCCCACATCTGCACCCCTGCTCGCACTCACATCTGTCAGTGAGCCTCTCCATTTGAGACTGATTATGATATGGCCTACCTGGTTCTTACCTCTGCCGTTTGGAGAATACCACATCAGCTTGTGAATTACACGATGCTCAACTAGGGTTCCGCCGATGACTGGATCATTCATAGTGTAGAAATCAACAAGCTTCTCTGCTTTCGTTCATGGTGCCACACTCAAGTCTTCCCATTGCTCTGTCATTGTTAGGGTTGTCCTTACCAGCCATGGCATTCGGGTATCTCATGGTAATGGTCAGATCGTGGCATGGTACTCTCATTCTGCCTGTAATGTAGAGTAGAATTTGTCCTTCGTTGCTTCATCATGGTCCTTTGTCAAAGCACAGCACCGAATTAGGGTGACGATATTGTGTTTCCCTTTCAGTCTAGCTCTCATCAGGGACTGATCCACTTCCTTCTTCAAAAGGATGACAGCGCCTTCGTGGCGTTGTCCATCATCCCATCTGGAACTCAGCCAACTTTCTCCCAAGGCTGCTTGTCATCTTCCCGATCCCGTCCATCTCCTCTCGTTGGCTGTTTAAGTGGTTGCCTCTCATCTCTGCTGTGGCCTGAGCTAGCTTCCCTGTTTCTTACGTTGTCTGCATGTTCCAACAGCCAACCTTGGTGTTTGTCTTGGTACTGAGCACTTCAGTCTTTATTCCCTTGGCTCCCTTTTGGCTTTCACCCCTGGCAGTCATATGGGGCATTGACTCCTGATGGCCACCACACACAATAACGGTCGAGTTCTCTCTCGCTGTTTCTGTAACATATTTTGTTTTTTATGGGACAGGATTATTAGCCCTGTGCCTCCCCCCTCCCCCCGTGTTTGAAGGACCCAGGGTGTCTGTTTTGTCTGGCCCCCTCCCACAGCACCTGGTTGAATCTGCCAGGAGCAAAAATCCCTGACAGCACAGATTCGGGAATCCTTAGCCCATGCAACCTGTCCCGCGACAACAAGGCGCAGACACCCAGAGGACAGCCCCACCTAGCTACAAATATGAAAACGTCCAATCTCTTACTTTGCTTTGGGATTCTGGATTGGTTTTGAGTGTCTATAAGAAAATTTCAGTGAAGGAGCCTTTTTTAAAAAGGAATTCTACATCCAATTCAGAATTTCAGGGCTTCTCCCTTTATATTCACCCAGATATAGAACCAGGAAAGTATATTATTTAGTAAAATCTTGATTAAAAAAACCCACCAGCCCAAACCTTGGAATCAGATGCACCCTTTGGTAGCTTTTTACCACAGGAGTGGCACATATCAGCAGGAATACCCCAGTGCGTCTGCCCCTCATTTACTAACTTAACACACACACTCTGTGCCGACCATCATACAACTGTGAAGGTGAATGGGTGTGGGGAAGAGCCATGCACCCAATACTGCTCTCGCTTGCAGCTGCTTTGCACAAGGATCAACCCACCCATTTCAGTAGAGTTCCTCCTGATTTGCATCAGAGTAAATGAGAATCATGATCCTACAGGCTCTACCATCTGGGATGATAAAGTTTGAGAAATATGCAAATGTACAAATATGATTTCAGTATGTGGACTGCATAGATGCACTCACTGTTTTTATGGCTGCAGGTTTTATGGCTCCCAAGGGACTTTACATAATGTTGGCACGCTTCCCTCTTCATTATGTCATACATGTGAAGTAGACACAGGGTGATTCTATCATATGTTGTGGGTTCAACTTTTCTAGGGGCAAACTGTGTTTGACCAGACTTCAACTGGTCTAAGCATGGATGTTTACATGAATCCTTCCTTAGCAATCCTGGGATTTTTGTCCGAAGAGATGGTCTTACAAGAAAGGAAATCTTATTTGCTGCAACTGTCATGAGGGAGAGCTAGACATGGTATATGAGGCTAGGGGAAAGCGCACTCCATCTCAGTTCTTCGCATTAGATTAACTGAACTGGAAAGTGGTTCTCCTGTCAGAAGTTGTGGTCAAAGTCAGACCGCCTCAGCCTGGACCTATCCGTAAATCATTTGCATGCATTAACTGAAAACGGTTTTGTGTGTTTTACTCCCAAAATGGTTTCACTGAATTAGTAATAACTCAAGATGCTAACCAGAAAAATGAGAGCTGGGGTCAGATTCTGGTTCCCACAGGGGACTCTGCTCATAAAGCTGGTTTGACTTGCCCGTGGAAGAAATATGTGCAGATCTCTGGGCTGTGTGGCTGGCTCCACGCTCTTCTTCCTCATGGACACAGGGGGTGTGACCAGGGGAGGGGGACATGGTTGCTACATCCCTGCATTCTGGCCAAATCTGCCAGCCCCTCAGAGGACGTTGCAGCTGGTGCTACTTAGAACAATCTAGAAGTTCAGCTTGCCCTTAGAAGCCTGCAGTGGGAAGGTCTAGGTTGGATATTAAGAAAAAACTCATTCCCTAGGAGGGTGGGGAAGCAGTGGGATGAGTTCCCTAGGGAGGGGGTGGAATCTCCATCCCTAGAGGTTTTTAAGTCCCAGCTTGACAGAGCCTTGGCTGGGATGATTGAGTTGGAGTTGGTCCTGCTTTGAGGACTCAATGGCCTCCTGAGGTCTCTTCCAACCTTAGGATTTGTGGCCTCGAAGTACCTTTGCCACCTCAACTCCAGTGGTGGATCATTTTACTGACTCAGAAATCTCAAGTAGGGGTAGAGAGGGTATTTTACCACTGGATTTGGCACTGGTGCAACCATTGCTGGAACGTGCCCAGTTCTGGTGCCTACAGTTCAAGAAAGGCAGCGATAAATTGAAGGAGGTTCAGAGAAGAGCTGCAAGAGTGATCAGAGCATTGGAAAACCTGCCTTACAGCAATAGATTCAAGGAGCTCGGTCTGTTTTAGCTTATCAAAGAGATGGTTAAGGAATGACTTAACTATTCTCTCTAAGTACCTTCAGGGGCAACCTAGATGTAATGATAGGCCCTTCAGTCCAAAAGAGCAAAGTCTAATAGGCTCTAGGGGCTGGAAGTTGACACTAGACCAATTCAGACTGAAAATAAAGCAATTTTTTTTTTTTACTGTTAAGACAATTTACCCAGGATCATGTTAGATTCTCTATTAGTGGCACTTCTTAAATCAAAGTGGATGGTGGGATGTTTTTCTAAAAGATCTGCTCTAGGAATTATTTTGGGATGTTCTCTGGCCTGTGGTGGGCAGGCGCTCAGACTAGATGGTCCCTTCCGAACCTAGAATGTATGAATCTTTGAGAGAGACTCTCTAGACATCTGGGTTTGGAGTAACCTTATTCCCGTTGAACTCAACAGCAAAACTGTTGACTTCAGTGAACTGTTTGAGACCCTTTGTGAGGGCCTACAATGAGAGTTTAATGAGAAGCATATTTGCAAGAAGCTGGGCTTCCAATTTCTGCCCCAACCAACCCTTTTCCCTCAATATGGCTAAATGTATCTGTATCCCCTTTGCCTTCTCTCAGTGAAACTGGACAGAGTTTAGGATGATATGATATAGGCAAGCCAAGCCTTTAGTTTGCCCTCCCAATCTCGTTTCTACCTTTCTCACGCCCATCTTCCTACTCAAGGGAAAAAGGGAAAAGACAAGATGGCATATTTTCTACTTCCTTTAAATATCTCCCTGACAATGTTTTCTTAGCTGGAAGATAGGCTCTCTCGCTCTCTCTCTTTCTCTTTCTTTCTCCTTTTTACCTAGACATATGAGGAATTCCACTTTCTTCCAGTGGGAATTCTCAGGAAGGTTTAGGTTAAATGGGCCAATAAGGGAAAAGCATGTAGCAGAAGATTTACCCTCTAAAGAATTTTTTAAAAAACTCTGTCAGAATAGCTAACTGTCAAAGAATTTAAACAATAATACCTCATGTACGGACCAGTGTGCAGTGCTTTGTAAAATAAAGATTGCCATCTCCCTACAGCGCACCTGGAGATTAATTGGGTTCAAAGCAATATGTCACGCAGGGTTGGCTAGCTAGCAGGGGACAAACCTACAATCTTCTCTTACCAATTCCCACTGAAGATCTAGGTAAAATTCCCCTACAAATACCCTCCACCTGTTTGTGGAGATGCAGACATTTTATTAAAGAGGTACTGAAGAAAACTTGCATACAAGCATTTCATGTAATGATTGTGGCAATTGAGAATTTTTACTGCCTCTTGCTTGTTTGTCTGGTCTACGTGCAGTGAGCTGGTCGCATCAGTCCTTGTTCTGGTGGATATATGTCCCTATCACAGAAACCACTGTTGTGGCTGGTCAGCAGAGAGCTCATGGCAGGAATAGGCTACAGAGTCTGAATTGTTCTCTTGACTTCTAGAGATGGAGCACCAAATTCTGTCCATGGTTATGCCCTGGAAAATTGGGAGTAGCCCTCCTGATGTCCATCAGGTTACATAATTGTAATGGAGAACAAGATTTGGCCTTGTGCCTGTAGAGAATCGTGGACACAACACACGGGGGAAAAATTGTTCATGCAATTATTGGTGCTTTGTCCCCATGAAAGCAAAACTCCCACTGATTTCTGTGGGAGCAGGACAGAGCTCAAATGGGTTTTCCTAAGCAAATAAGGAAAAATTATTTACTTCTTCCCATAACATAAAAAACTAGGGGTCCTCAAATGGAATTATTAGGTAGCAGGTTTAAAACAAACAAAAGGAAGTATTTCTTCATACAACCTACAGTCATTCTGTGGAACTCCGTGCCAGAGGATGTTGTGAAGACCAGGACTTTAACAGGGTTCAAAAAAGAACTAGATACATGCATGGAGGATAGGTCCATCAATACTTATTAGCCTGGGTGGGTAGAAATGTTATCCCTAGCCTCTTTTTATCAGAAGCTGGAAATGGATGACAGGAGAGGGATGACTGGATGATTCCCTATTCTGTTCACTCGCTCTGAGGCATCTGGCATTAGCCTCACATATTAGCAGGATATGTCTAGATTGCAGGCTTCTTGTGAAAGAAGCTTTTATCGGAAGAGATCTTCTGCAAAAACGTCTTGTGCAAGAGTATGTCCACACTGCAAAAGCGCATCGAAAAAGTGATGCGCTTTTGCGAAAGAGAGCATCCGGACTGCATGGATGCTCTCTCTCACCAGGGCACCTGTGCCTTTTCCTCTTTTTGAGCAAAACCCCCCTTTTCCCCATCCACTCACACCTTTTTGCGAAAGAGCTCTTTTGCAAAAAGGCATTCTTCTTCATAGAATGAGCAATACCTACTCTGGAAAAACCCCTCCGTTCTTTCAATTTTTTTTGTGCAAAAACACGCATGAGTTATGGATGCCCTGCGAGTTTTTTTGGAAAGGCCGTTTTTCCGAAAAAACAGTAGTGTAGATATAGCCTGGGGCTAGATGGATCTTTGGTCTGACCCAGTGTGGCCGGTCTTATGTTATGTCCATCCAATGTGTTTCATGATCCCCCAAAATAATACAAAAAAAGAAAAAACTCAAATACGAGAAAGAATCACAGCTGCGACTCCATCCGCCGTTAGCTTCCTAAGTGATAATTTGTATCTCAACTGAACACTCAGCACATTTGAAAATCTGGCCTCTGATTTAGGGCCTTTAAATACACACTCAGGGGCCGAAGTATAGGCACCCATTTTTGAAAGTCTTGGCTGAAATAACTGCTCCTAGAAGTTGAGGGTTTGTTGGGGGCCTGTTCCTATTGGTATAAATGCCACTCTGGATGCTTTCCCATCAAGGCTGCAGCTCTCAGTTTCTGTTTTAGTGTTAGTGCATGATGAGGCAAGGGCACAGATATAACTTTCTGCAGCCTACAGAGAGTAGAAGGAAAGGTAAGTTCAATTTATTTCTAAAACTATTACATTATTTTACTAGATCTTTAAACTTAATTTAAATTCTTTATTTGAGGAAAAAAAGAGAGGGGGGTATCATATTTTAATTAGTAGCTGTGTCAAAGGGGAGCTGGATTAATTATTGGAAATGACTCTGTCCAGATGGTTTTAATTTTCACAGCAGGGAACCGGCATCTTTTGAAGGTGATATTTTTCAAATTAAAATCAGCCTGGATATTACTCATACATGTTGTAGTTTGAAGGTGACGTGTGTGTGTCCTGTTTCCTAACCTACCTGGCGTTCACGGCTGTGTTCTACTCCAGTGAAATAATCCGTTGGATTTACAAGGTGCAGGTTGCTCATCAGCAAAATTCAAGCCATCGGAGGAATAACAGGTTGCCGAAGGAACTGGTCATAGGATATGAAGTCTTTTCATTGTTAGGTTGCCATTTTGAATTCTTGAACCAAAGTGACCAAGAGTTGTTACCTGATTATCCACATCCAACTTAGTAGTTTTCACAGAGACCAAGAAGTAGATGGACATGGAGAATGAATTACTGTTTAGCCCGTAGAGGCAGTGCTTCTGGAAGAAGGTTCAGGCATGATGTCAGTGTGAGGTAATTTGTCTTGCTGTTGCCCATGATCTACTTGGTCTAAATGGAAGACTTCACTCTCCAAAGCTTCCATATAGACTATTTTCTGGTCCCTTAACTGTTCATACATCTGGGCAGAGTTCCTCTGAGTGGTGTCCACTCACTCCTTGAATGACTTCTTGGAGCAGTGGTCATTGGCTGGGGTTCCCATCCTGCTGTCGTCTTCTGGATTCTACGTTTTGACACTGAACTGCATTCCTGTCCTCGTTCTATTGTTGTTTTGTCTTTGCAATGTCAATTTTTGGGTTCCTTTGCCCCACCCTGACCAAACGGGATGGGCCTTTCATTACTTTGGTGCCCAGACTTTCAGATGAGAGAGGGTCCAAAGAATCACCAATAAGTTGGCCCACCAGCCTTAGCGATCAAATAGGTTGGTACCTTTCTTAGTCACTGAAATATGTATAATACACATCTAGTTTAAATCCATCTGTTGTTAGACACACGTAAACAATTATTTATCTCTCCCTTGATATAGGTTTAATTTCACAAGATTCCCTTTTAACAAATGAAGACTCCAAACCAATGTAAACATCTGTTGAACACTTGGTAATTGTAAGAATGAAACTACCAAAAGGCACATCTCTGTCTGAGCTGCAGAAGAAAAGCTTCATTGAGGGTTAAAATTTTGTGAGATTTCCACTGCTAGAAAAAGCCAAATTCTGACTTTACAAGTGGGAAAAATATTAATGTGCTTAAATGAAACAAACTCGTATTTCTATCCCCTTGGTAAATCTTTACACTGAACATATTTGCTCTGAGAGGGTTTTAAAGTTCTGAAATATGAAGGTCAAAAAGAATGTGGCTTTCTGTTGCACAGATCTAATATTCTCCGATGTTTGGCCAAAGCTGTATTTTGGGTACAGATTTCCAGGACAGGTCCGGATTTCCATGCACTGACATTTAAACCTTCTCAGATTATATTTCTACCAGGTGACATGTCTGCTTTCTGTTCTGAACTCTAGAGAGATGCGCCTGGCCAACCAGATCTGAATACCCCAGATTTTCTGGGAGGCTGTTTTAGTTTCAACCTTGGTCCTGATGTGAGTGTTGCAGCTGCTTCCTAACTCTAATGAGGCAAAATGAAATTCTGAATCCAAATGCCTCCACATTGCAGTAGGATAAGTTGCAGACCTGGGTGCCAATTTTGGCCCATCTCTGACAAGTTTATGACATGGCAAGTGGCATATTAACTTAGGAAAATATAGAGAAGAAAACCGTCTTCCACCGCTGGGCCATGGAAACTAAACTCCACCACTGTGAACACGCTGGCTGGGTAAGGCATTATGTGGCCTCCCTGATACAGGCAGGTTTAGAGGGGTGCATGTTCCCATAATGCAGTAGTACCAAAACAGAAATTGGGAGCTGCAGCCTTGGTGAGATCATATCCAGAATGACATTTATGCCAGTAAGAATAGGTGCTCCATGGGATTGCCACAGTGGTAGTTGATGGGGACGCATACAGGATTTTTAAAAATAGGGTGTCCTCATCAAAATAGGCACCAAAACAATGGGTACTAATCTGTTTCCTGTTGTCAGTCTCAGGCCAGGTCTACACTAAAGGGGAAAGTCGAATTAAGAGACGTACATTACTTACATAGCTGGAGTTGATGTACCTTAATTTGAATTTCCCTGACATCCCCACAACGAAAGGCCAGCAGGAGCAAATGCTCCCATCAGGTTCCCTTACTCCTCACAGGAGTAGGAGTACTAGCCACTGATGGGGGCATCTCTGAGTTTGATTTAGTGGGTCTTTACTAGACCCGCTAAATCAAACTCCAGAAGATCAATTGTGTCAGCGTCAATCTTCCCCCCTAATGAAGACATGGCCTCAGTGAAATCGCTGAAGCCTGAAGGGGCCATGAAAACCAAGGGCCTTTTCTCTGTCTCAATTATGGCTGGTACACCACACCTTGGACTATGGTAAAAAATTTAGTTTTCACTTTGCTGAAAATGGCACCATTCCTGAGAACTTAATTCACATGATGTTTTGAGGGGGAACTTCCCTCCCCACATATGTTATCTCTCTGTGCTAATAATATAGCTGTGTTAATCTGGATAGTAAAAGTGTGTGGGCATGTGTGTGTGTAAATTCTCAGTTACTCTGGTTTAAATCTGGAGTAATCAATTGACGTCAATAGTGTTTTAAATTTATTCCTGTGTGAATTCAGCAACCTATGGGAAGGTGTGGGGGTTGGGTGGTTGAGTGTATGTTTTTCCCGTATAGACTGTGTCTTCACTCAATGATTCAGGTGGACATAGGAGACCTTCTTGACTTACCTCATCCACTCCAAGACTTGGTCTGACTGTGCTGGTAAATGCTTTTTTTTTTTCTTCTTCCTTTTACAAGCCCAGCTTCTAGTGGAAACAGACACATTTGGCAGTCAAGTCCGGATCAAAGGGAAAGAGACAGACTTTTACCTTTGCATGAACAGGAAAGGCAAGCTAGTGGGGAAGGTAAGTGTTTCCTATTAATTCATTTGTAACATGAGCATTACCTTGAGCAGTGACTGCGAAGGCGTAATGATGTGTTCCGAACTTTGCCTGTCAGCCCCAAATGAAAAGCAGGACTTGGGGGAATGTGGAATTTTTAAAGCCGTCCATCCCTTTACCAACCCTTCCCCCACAAAAAAAAAAACACACCCCTCAGCCAACCGCTAGGATTTTATTACTGATGCCTTGGGTATGCACAGGTTTCTATTTTACAGTTGCCTAGATTGACAAAAGATGTGTGCATCTCAAAAACAATTGAGCACTCGCATTACATGATATAAATCTCTTTTACCTTGGTGGTAAAAAAAAAAAGTTAGGAACATATTCGGGAGGTTAGCAGTGTAATGCCGGTTTTAATAATAAGAGTCAGAATATACTGTAGCAAAGCTAATATTGGAATCTGAACATCCTATTAGGGCCGGGCCCCACGGTTCTAACATTACAGGAATATTTTATTACTTTGGATCCGAGCACAATAGAAGCATGTAACAAATTAAACATATTTGCCCGTGTAGTTTAACTTCTTTGCTGAAGTCATTTTTTTTAATGCATTCACTTGTTTTTGTAGCTGACATGGCTTCTTTGGATGGCTAGTGAATCCAAAGTTGAATAATTGGGCAGGAGGCTGTCAAAGTTAAATATCACCAGGTGCCCACCCTGTGTATCACGTGAATTAAAACCCCGGCTGTCCCGGTGGCAGTGAGAAAAGGGAAGCTGAGTGTTTTGCTTTGAAAAGGCGGAGCCCCGAAAGTCACATTCCCAAATAGAAACCAGGTGTCATGGCCACGCTGGTGAGATGTTATGTATGACGGTGGTCCTGTAAATGACACTTTGGGGGGGGGATTGACTTCTGAAAGGGTGCTCTCCTGCACCTTTATTCATGCAAGTGAAGGTTACTTTCAAGATTAAGCCATTAATGTTGGCTACCCAACCTAAGATACGGACAACCTGATTTTCTGAAGAGCTGAGCACTGGGATTCCATTAATCAATGCTCGGCACCTTGGAAAATCAGGCCAAGATGCCGGATTCATCATTGCCCTGCACCTGGAGAGGGAGGCGCATTCAGTGATTCAGGCCCTTGCCTGGGTTTTTAGCAGAACCACATTTAATTCCCGGCTCTGCCACAGCCGTATTGTGTCATCTTGGATATGTGACTGGGAGGCATAATTTTTCAGGTATGTAATCCCCTAAAGATAGGTGGTTAGTGGGATCTTCAGACATGTCTAAGTGCCTAACTTCCAGGGCCAATGGGAGTTTGGCACCTCAGTGCTTTGGAAAATTCTACTAGGTGTCCCTCTGTATGTTTAAAAATCTGTCCCTTTGCCTCGCTGTGTCTCAGTTCCCCCATCTGTATGACAGGGACAATACCACTGCCCTGCACACGTGTGTGTGTGTATGTGTGTGTGTGTGTGTGTGTTGTGGCAATAAATTCATTAACTGTTGTGAGGTGTTGAAGGACTGTATGTATGCAAGGTAGATCAACAGTGTAAAGTGACTATGAAATGCCACCGTTCTGCTTCTGCCATGTCTATGCTGGTACAAATGACCACACAAACGGCAGGGCGGCAACAAATGAGTCTTAGGAGGCTTAAGCCAGGTCCCCAGAAGCAGGCTCATTAGATACCACTTTGGGAAATTTAGGCCGAAGTCCTCTAGGATTCATCTCCCAACCTGGCTAAGTAAGCCAGGACGCTTACTTAGCTTGTCCCCTTCACGTAATGTGAGACTTCAGTGTCTCTTGATGTGCTTTTGGTGACGTGAAGCTGGCAAGCCGCTCGTGTTAAAACAATAAACATTGTGTCTGGGCCTTCCTGCCCCACGCCGGGACAGACCCAGAATGCTGACGAGTTCATAAACCATGCCGCCCGGGCAAGGGGGAGCACCGAACGTTCTGTTTGGAAGGCAAATGTTCCAGATGCGTTGCCCATATTAACAGCTTCTCAACAGCACAAACTAACGTAATAGCATGTCGTCTTGATACCGGAGAGTGTGGTTTTAATTAGTATCATCGTTTCAGCTCTTTCTGTGGTGAGCGTTTGAGGGAGTGCTTTCCAGAGTGAATGCTCTAAACAGCTAGTAACCCCCAAGGAAAACATCAGATCGAAATTCGTGCCTGGGCTAATGCAAATATCGCAGTATATTCTGGGGGGAAATACAATGCGCACGATGATCATTTTGCAGTCGCCCCATCGTGTCCATCTGGCAACAGTGGAAACTTGAGGTGACAGTGGTTCTTTTTCTCTGCTCGTTTCCTATTGCCTTACACTGCATAATCCGTAACAATACCAACAGATGCCATTTGGCTTTGTCTCCTCCTCAGTCAGCATTTTTGGATTCTCCCCAGCTGAAAACCTGCTTTGAATTTAGTTCCTTTTTGTTTCCCATAATCACTACAAAGGGTATTACAAATCGGAGCAGGTTGCTGTTATTCACAGTTGTAACGGCTGACAAAAGTGACCGTTTCAGAAACTGGGCTTGTTCCCTACCTTGGAGCTGGTTATGTTGCAGGCAAACAGATTAATCCTCCAGGTTCAAAAGAGCAGCCTTCATTTTTCTCTGTCAGCGACACATTTATATCTGTGCCAGTTCTTCTGAGTCAAGGCTTCCAGCGGCGTTTTCTCAGCAGCTCCAAATCTGGTGCTTGCAGCATTGCTCTCCCTGCCTGGTTAGTTGCATGTTGCAACTTCCCAGCAAAGGTCTCAGGCAGGGTTCTAGCACTGTCATCACTGCAGGCTGTTTCTGAGTTGTCCCAGATGGAGAAACTGAGGCAAAGAGCATTTAAGTGACTTATCCAAAGTCAGAGAGGGAATCAGTGGTAGAGCCAAGAGTAGAACTCAGGAGCTCTGGCTCTCATCCTCACATTCAACCTGCAGGCTCACAGACATCAATGTCTGAAAACTGGAGACTAGACAGGTGTTGGACAGGGAACGCCTGTTTTCCTGTTACAGCAGAAAAGCAAATTGGATCCTGCATGCTGCTTGATGTTGTGCAAAGAAGGCCCGATTGGGTTTTTATTGGTTGGATGGTTTGTTTCAAGCTGTGGCTTTCTGCTTTATTGATTTGTTTATTTTACCTTAGAAACAGCACGTCTAATTTCCCTGGTTTTACTAGTGATTTCTGTGGCTGGCTGATGAGCTAAGTGGGATTATGACATCACCAGGAGAGAGACTGAAAACTGAGCAATTGAGGGGGAAGGGAATTGTTGGTTTTGTTTAAAACTTTGTTTTCTATTTCTTTTTGTTAGTGCTCATTTCACTCAGGCTTTTGACCCACAGGTGGGAGAAAAGCACTCTGTGCGAAAGATTTAATGTTCTGGCCTGTACAAATGAAGGCTGAGAAAGTTTCAGCTCCAGTTCTCTAATAAGCTACTTTTAGTCCTCTCTCCTAATGTTGGAGTTTCCATGTTAAATATACCTGGTTTCTAGTATGTTCCAGACAGGATGATCACCAATGGATAATATCCATGACTTGCTCCAATTAAGTTTTCTCTCTCACCACTATGTATGCAACCCATATGCCTACTAGGTATGGTTCACTGTCCCATATAGTGGCAGTTAGACCACTAGGGGAACATCTACACTCCAGGGCTAAACTCAGAATAAGCTACGCAACTTGAGTGACGCTGATTGTGTAACTTAAGTAGAAATAGCTTATTTTGACTTTTGGCACTGTCTACACAGCAGTTATTTCGAGATAAAGCACTCTTTCCCCGACTTCCCTTACTCCTCGTACAATGAGGGTTACAGGAGTCGAAGTAAGTTGTCCTCCAGTTCAATGTTATTTCGATATTATGTCGAAATAACTGCTTGTGTGTAGACACGGACTATGTTATTTTGGAATAACATTAGTTACTCTGAAATAATGCTGCTAAGTAGACAGAGCCTTACAGTGAGAGATAAGAGTGAGTGACTTCTACAGCCTGAGCTAAGAGCCAGTTGGTTTTATAGCTCAAGCTGCTGAGGCTCTTGCACTGAGGTCCCAGGTTCAAATCTGCCTTTAGGCTGTTACATATGCACCTCCCCCCTTCTCTTTTAGAGATACTCCATTTTACATCAGTTAACAATCTGGCCCAATTATTTTAGATGCTGCTTAAGTCCCTGACTTGTGACTGAATGGAAGCTCCATGGGGATTCTCTTCTAGAGCTTAACGCCTCAATGTTTTTTGCAAACATTGAATTTTCAGCATGAGAGAAAGGAGGTCTGGTGGCTCGGGTGCATTATCTCCTGGATTCGAACCCCAGCTCGGACAGTGGGTGTGTCCACACTGGAGCTGGAGATGTAATGGAGATAGACCCAGGTTAGCTCTGATTGAGCTTAAAATACCCATGTAGCCCTGGCAGTGATAGTGGCGGGCTGGACTGGCAGTTCCAAATACTTGCCCAGGTTTTCAGAGGACCATCTTGGGGGCTGCTATCCCCTCTTGTGAGCTCGATATGTCTTCTCGAGCCAGAAATTACACTTCCAGTGACTCCCAAAGTCACTTTCCATTTGCTTTGGCAGCTCTGCCTCCAAAATGGGCCTGACAAGGCATATCATGTAGGTGAGCTAGGGGTATGTCTACATATCAGTTATTTCGGGATACCAGAGGTGTCCCAAAATAGCTACCTCGTGTCTTCACAAGCCACCCATTATTTCAAAATATTTTTCATAGAATCACAGAATACTAGGACTGGAAGGGATCTCGAGAGGTCATCGAGTCCAGTCCCCCGCCCTCATGGCAGGACCAAATACTGTCTAGACCATCCCATTTTCAAAATAACGGGCACGCTATTTCGGCATTCCACGAGGGTTAGTGGATGTCTCGAAATAGCACTTTCTTTCGAAATTTGGTGCTGTGTAGATGCACCAAATTTTGAAATAGCCTATTTCGAAATAAACTCGAAATAGGCTATGCAATTTTCATAGCGCAAATTGCATAGCTTATTTCGAATTTGGAGTGCAGTGTAGACATAGCCTAGGAGACCATGTTGGAAAGGGACTTTGCAGTTCAGTGCTAAGTAATGCTCTGTGTGCAGTGAGGGCTACAGAACCTTCCCTGCAGTCGTTTAAGCCAATGGCTGTGGTTTGTACCACTAAGCATGTTGGCGGAGTGGAGAAGGTGATTTCCTTTTTCATTTCAAAATGAGCGTTGCCAACAAGGCTCCTCGTGCCAGGCACCACAAGCTTGCTGCACAGGCTGCTTCCTGTGCAGAATGAGGTGCTCTGTAGAATTTGGGAAGACGGTGACGTTTCCCAGTTGCTCCCCCAGGAGGAGGTCCATGCTGTGGTCCATGGTTGGTAGGGCCCAAGGGGTTGGTTAGCCAGTTGGATGTCACCGTGGGGGCAGGATTGGTCACTTGGGCAGTGCATCTCCTGGAAGCCACAGACAGGGTGGGGTCATGTGCTAGGGTCTCCCATGAATGCTGGCCCGGGTCCAATGTGCAGTATGTGGGTCTGGGCTTATTCCATCTGCACCACCGTAAGGCCTCCAGTTCCTTCTTCCTTCCCACCAGCCCCTTCCTTCAACTGGTTCTTCCCTCCATTCCCGCTCAATGTGAGGTATCGTCTGGAAGATGGTGATTTGACTTCCTCCTTTCAGTTCCTCTCTGGGACAGAGGCCCTGCCCTGTGTTCTTTGAGGTGATGGGAAGCCCTTGTACCCATTTTACAGCTTTTGGGGAGATGTAAGAGGAAAACCACTTTGCTCACCGCTCCCAAGTCTGCAAGGGTCTCCAGGGTAGAGAGATCTTCCATCGGGCCCCTGCTCATGCCACAGTGGCTGCTACACTCTGACAGGGGCTGAGAGCATCCTGTAATCCTTAGTGCACTGTTGCTAGGGAATTTTCAGTGGTTCTCTAGCAACCACCTTCACGATTATGTCTGCCCTTGCCCTGAAGTGAGCAGCCTGGTATGTGGAATAGGAACGTTTCTCCATTCTGTCTGCCCTATAAAAGTGTGGCCAGGCCACTTTCTTCTTTATCAGAGACTTTTGTAGCTTGATCGGGGGCGGAAGCGGTGACCAATGACCATCACCTGAAGGCCCCCCCAAAGCTGCAAAATAGGAGGGAGGCCACTCAAGGAAGACCCTGTGGAGGAGGCACCAGTCTTGAGAGAAAGAGGGAGGGCAGGGGTCAGGCCACTGGCCCTCTGGATGTCATTGAAGGTACATTTGGGGGCAGAGAGGAGGGGGATGGAGGAGGAGCTTAGCACATGATGCCTGTGTGATATTTGTTCCTCCTTCCTTGCGGGGTCTGCCTCCCAACACAGAAAGCTCCCGGCTGATCCTCGCACAAGGCTGGGCAAGATGCAGCCCGAGGGCCGGATCCAGCCCACCTAACATCTTGATCCAGCCCGCGGATGGCATCTGGCCACTCTATTTATCTCCTGCTGCCCGTGCCACCGAATTTCCAGGCGGTGGCTCAGGCAGCAGGATGCTATTGAACTGGCTCCTGGTCACAGTGCTACCCCAGTGGGGGCCGAAGCCACGAGCCCTTTAAATAGCTGCCGCAACCCAGGGGAGCTGCCAGGCAACGCGGTAGCAGCAGGGCTGGGAGCCGTGATCCCGTTGCTGTGTTTTTCATTCAAAAGCCTCCGGCCCTAGACAACTCTGGGGGGAGGCTAGTCCCTAGCCCCGCCCCAGGCCCCGCCCCTTCCGGGGCAGAGCCGGCTCATGACCACACTAGTGGTCCCACTGCAAAAATGATTGCCCACCTCTGTCCTAGCCGCGGCTCTAGCACACCAAGTAGAGGGAAATGATAACCTAGGGATAATGCACATCTCCCTGTGTGTCAGGCTGGAGGGAGCTGGCCCCGTTTCTGAGGGTCCCAGAGCTCAGGCTGCAGTCTGAGCCCAAACGTCGACACCACAGATAAACCGCCTCTTAGCCCAAGCTGCTTCAGCTCCAGTCAGATGGCATGGGCCAGTCGTGGGGGTCCATTGCGGGTAGACATACCTTGAGGAGACAAAACAATGTGGATACCACCAGTTGATGATTTCTCTGCTGTACCCTTATGTGATGCCTTTCTATGTGTTATCCAGGAGCCCTGGTTTCGTTATGGCCATTGGACAGATGGGTAGGAAGTGCCCGCTGGATAATACTAGGATGTGGCTCAGCAGTGAAAATCTAATAAGTATGGGGATTGCTTAGATGCCTGGCTAGAAGGAAGATGCCTTGATCACTGATGTCAACCACCATCAAAATAAATCGGCAGGGAGTGCCTGGAAATAGGGGGTAGGAAAACCCACATTGTTTCTTTTCCAAGATGATTCAAAACGCCAGTGCATCCAGATCTTCCTTGCAACTCTTTCTGGTGGATGGTTCACTTGTTTCAGTAAGACTATGTCTAGATTGCAGGCTTCTTTCGGAAGAAGCTTTTTCGGATGAGATCTTCCAGAAAAACTTCTTCTGAAAGAGAGCGTCCACACTGCAAAAGCTCATCGACAAAGGGATCTGCTTTTTCGAAAGATAGTGTCCACACTGAATGGACGCTATCTCGCATTTCAGCTGCGATTACTATGGACAGAGCGTCACCAGGGCACCTGTGCTTTTTCCTCTTTTCCTCTTCTTTCAAAAGAACTCCCTCTTCCCTGTCCATACATGCCTTTTTCCAAAAGAGCTCTTTCGCAAAAAGGCTTCTTCCTTGTAGAATGAGGATTACCAATGTCAGAAAACCCCCTTTGTTTTTTGATTTTCTTTTGGAAGAACGCGATTTCAGTGTGGATGTAATTGAAATTTTTTCAAAAAAACAGCCATTTTTCTGAAAAAAACTGTGTAGTGTAGACATACCCTAAGGCTATGTTTAAACTACATTCCTCTTTCGAGAGAGGAATGTAAATGAAACCAATAGAAAATTCAAATGAAGCGCGGATTTACAAATCTCGCACTTCATTTGCATAATCGCGTGAGCACTTTTTCAAAAAAGGGTTTTTTGAAAAAGAAACCGCAGTCTAGACAAGGTTCTTTCGAAAAAAAAACAAACAACCTTTTCCGAAAGAACCCGTACACCTCATTTTTTTCAGGAGTATCAGTTCTTTCGAAAAAGAGTTGGTTTTTTTTCGAAAGAACCCCATCTAGACTGTGGTTTCTTTTTTGAAAAACC
Source organism: Pelochelys cantorii (assembly GCA_032595735.1). NCBI lineage: Eukaryota > Metazoa > Chordata > Testudines > Trionychidae > Pelochelys > Pelochelys cantorii. The sequence continues at coordinate 38,346,250 of CM064340.1, forward strand.
CTTTTTTGAAAAAGCGCTCTCAAGCAATTATGCAAATGAAGCACAAGATTTGTAAATCCGCGCTTCATTTGAATTTTTGATTGGCTTCATTTACATTCCTTTTTCGAAAGAGGAATGTAGTTTAGACGTGCCCTAATAGGGCAAGAAGATATAAGACATATAGGACAAGCTCTGTAGCTCTTAAAATTGTACTCTGGCAAAACTCCTCCGAGGTAAATCTTTAGGTTCTTACTCAGGTTTTCCTCAATCTAACACCTGCTGACAAAAGCTGTGAAGGGCCTCAGAATTTGGCCCAGTAGGCGTTCTGCCTGAGTAAGGAGTGAATTGACACCTCAGGATTTGGCACCTTTCTGCGAGTGTGGCTTGGTGGGCTAAAAGGAAAAAGTAAGGTCGCATCCTAACAAAATCTCAGACCAATTGCGGTAACTCAGTTATTTATTAAGAACACAAAATATAATAAAGTGCAACGTAGCCGTATTGCACAGTACGCCAAAGTACCGCTCTAACTTGTACCCTGTCTCTCTGAGTTTTCTTTTAAAAACCACAAGGACTTGAAACGCAAATTCCCCAGGAAATCACCTTAATATTTTCAATTTTTCTTGAGATAAGATTGGAATTTTAAGGGGTTTCTTTTCTTCCCTTTTCTGTATCTTTGATGGACCGTTTCCACCTTCTACTCCCTATTCCTATTAAGGAGTATAAAATGTACCCCCTTGAAGGGTCTGAACTTAAACTCACTCTGCAACGAAAACAGATGAAGCAAAGTTATATGCTGCATCCAGGCTTACACTAGGAAGGCTTTGCCAGTGCAGCTTTACTGGTATATTGTCCTGTCAAAGTTTCCTAATGAAGGTGCCCCTTATAGCTGTAAAACAGCCATCTTGCTAGTGTACCTTATTTCAGACCCCTTAGCAAAATAAGCAATACTAACAAAACCACATCTGATCTATGTCTGTACTAGGGGCTTTTGCCCCTACAGCTATGTTGGGCAAAGATCACAGACCCACATAGCCATGTAGGCAAAAGAAGTTTGTTACGTGGGTGTAAGAAACGTACCATTTTTTTCCCAAACCGTTCTACTTAATGTTACTAGTGTGTTGCTCATACTATATAGTAAGGATCTCTGTGTTTTTGCAAACTGGTGCGAGATGCCAAAGACTGTTTTGGCAGAGCTTTATTGCTGCCTCCTGCCAGCAGTGGTCTTTAGGGGAAAGTAATAATTTGGGGTTGTTTACATTACAGCTTTAGAATGGGGGATGGGAGGTGGGGGGCGGTTCTTGAAGCACATGTGTCTTCAAGTGGGAAGGTTGGGGGAAAAATAAACCCAACAGCATCTGACAGCGAAAGTGTTTGTTGTTTTAAAAACAACAAGTAGTCCTGTGGCACCTTTGAGGTAACAAAAATATAGAGGATCATGAGCTTTCATGGGTAAGACCCATTTCATCAGATGGGTTGGAGTGGCAATAAGAGAATCCAAGCTAGTACCAGTCAATTGTAGGACTGGTATTAATGAAGCTAAATTAAGTGGGCTGGTTGTGTCCCATTCATAGCTTTTGATGTGAAAATGCCGATGTCAGTGGCAGGGGAAATTGGCTTTGTTGTGTTAACCAGTTACTGTCTTTATTCAAACCCAGGGTAACAAATATGTAGATGAATTCCAGTTCAGCACTCTCTCTCTGTGTATTTGGGTGGATCAATTCCTTTGTAGAAGAATGGCTACTTTTAAATCCACATGTCCAGGCAGGTTAAAATGTTCCCCTACAGATTTTTGTGTGTTATCTTTCCTGATGTCTGATTTGCATCCATTTATGCTTTGGTGCAGAGACTGTCCGGTTTGGCCGATATCCATGGCAGAGGGGCATTGCTGGCACTTGATAACATATATCACATTAGAGGATGTGCAGTTGTATGAGCTCCTGACGTTGTTGCTTATAGGTACGTCTGCACAGACCGCCTGTTATTTCAAAATATTTTTCGAAATCACGGGTGCACTATTTTGCCATCCTGGTAAATTTCGCTGCAAGAGGGTTAAGGGATGTTTAGAAATAGCACTTTATTTCAAAATTTGGTGCTGTGTAGATGCACCAAATTTCAAAATAAGCTATTTCGAAATAGATTTGAGATAAGATACGCAATTTGTGTAGCACAAATTGCATATCTTATTTTGAGTTTAGGGTGCTGTGTAGAAACACCCTATGGGGTTAGGTCATGTGATGGTGTTGCTTGCTATTGTCAGTGTTTGTTGTCCACAAATGTAGGCCTGGCCCTTTAAAATGCCTCCTGGTTTACAAGGAAAGAGGTTTCTTCTTGTACTAGAGCTCAGTGTTGTTCAGTGGAATTCTCCAGGCAGGATGGGAAAACCTCTGGACAGGACAAAAGAAATGTTTAGAAGACCAGGACTATCTGGTTAGAAATACTGGGGAGGAGGAGAGTTTTCAAAAGCACTTAGTACTGGCCTAACTGCATCAACGGGAGTTTTACTTCTCTGGGATTTCTTTGGGAGCAGAGGTGGGCCATCCCTGGGAAAACCCACCCACAAAGCACAGCTTCCATAAAAACACTGCCATACTAGGGTTGCCAGGAGTCTGGTATTGAACCGGGCAGTTCGGTATTTTCGCCTCCTGTCCGGTAAAAAAATTCAGAAAATACCGGACACCTAAAATGTCTTGTACTTTCTGATTGTTTTCCCAGCCAAGTGGCGAAAATCTGGGCTGTCTGGCTCAATACGGAGGCAGCCTGGCAACCCTAGTGTTTACCGGGTTCCACAGGAGAGCTGTCTGGACCCGCGCAGGGAGGCAAGGTGGTGGGCGCCTGTTAGGGATAAAAAGCCTCAAAAGTGTTTCTTAAAGGGGTCATGCTGGGGGTTTTTTTCTTCTTTTTTTTGTCAGTTTCAGTCAGGGCCTTTTGTGAACGGCAGTGTGATTCGTTGTATCCAGTGAGATTTGTTCTTTAAGTGAGCTGCCCCTGGCTCCGCTCCCTCCTCCTTTCCTTTCTACACTCGATTGTTACACTTCTCTTCCTTTCCTGTTTTAGTTGTCTTTGTTGACACCGCAAACAGAAAACCTGAATGTAAATGCCCTTGAACACTGCGGAATTTTGGACCGGGAACTCAAGAACAATATTGCCAACCACAAGTCTTCAAAGATCATCAATCTGGCCTCTCAAAGCCATGAGATTAGCGTTAAAATGCTGAGATTTGAACAATAAACACTTGTTTTATTTTCTTTATCCTCTTACTCCGGTCACGTTTTCAGGCTTTCTTCTGTAGCCATGGAGGCAAGAAATGCACTCTTTTTTTTTTTTGGTCAAAATAAAAGCAAAGATTCCCATGCCATTGCTTGATTCCAGAAGCTTGTGATGAAAATCATGAGACCTGGCAACACTATGAACTTCATAGCTGCCTCCTCTCTAGTATAGGCTGAACCGCATCCTTGAATCCACACACCTCTGATCCCTGAACAATCTGGATTGGGGTCCAGCTGCCACAATCGCTGATCTTTTCAGTGCTTCAGTCACATTCCATGTGTTCACCAAGACTTGGTGTGTGTAAGAGGTGTTGTGCCATATAGTATGAATGCTGTTAAATAGGCTTATATTACCTGGACATGCAGTAGGTGTTTGTAGTATTTGTCGTACAATTTCATGTCTATTTAACAGTGTGGATGCAAACAGAGCAGGATAAAAGTGCTGATCTCAAGAGCATGTGAGAGGGACGCTTGTAAGGAAAATGGGAGCCGAGATCTAGACGGGGCAAGTCTGTGCTATGTCACAAAAGGGAAATTGTTGCGTACACAAATGTGGAAGGTGGAGGAATTCAGCGAGACGTCACATGGTCGGGCTCTGTGTGTATGTGTGTGTGGGTGTCTGTGGGTGTGAATGAGCTTGTGGGGAGGACCCAGGAGAGAAGAGGAATGACAAGGAGTGACCAATGACATTGGTGAGTGTTTTAATAGCCAGGCTGTGCAGGAAAGGTTGGATTTTTTTGCCAAGATGTAGAGGACATAGGGGGAGCCTGGAGGTGGGGAGAGAGGAGGTTGTAAGTCTTGGAGCCAGGGGGAGCGGTGGCAGGGACGTTGCTGGGTTGGGAGAAGTCAGAGTTTGGGAGGGAAGATGTGAAGGTTTGGATCTGAGATGTCCAGGAGGTTTCTCGGGGGAGGTGTCCTACAGGCATTCAGGTCACCTACAGTAATCTCAGTAATGGCTCAGGTCAGAGGGGATGGAGAAATCTTGCTATTCTGCATAATAAATGGACATTCTGACAACAGGCAGCTCGAAGTTGCTTTAATTCATCTGTCTTGGGATGAATATCTCTGACGCTCATTTAAACCAATTGGTGCCAAGCCCCTGCTGGCCCAGGCTGGCGGATAATTTGTAACAAACACGCCATGGATTGCAAAGGGAGCAGCCAAGCCCTCGCGTGCTGGATTTGCTGGTGTGTTCTCACGCTCCTTCACCGATCCGGGGATCATTTACTCTGTACTGTTCGGAGGATGTACGCTGTGCGCACATTTGAACCGTTCCTTCTGGTGGGCACAGATTTCATGAGGAAGTTATGAAGCCTATTTAACCGCCTCCCTTCCCTGCTACAGTTGGATTCGGAGTTGGCGACTTTGCCAGGCAGAATGCATCCAGCGTTAGACACTGTGCGCTGGACATGTAGAACAAGACTGTAAATCTTTCAGAGCTGAGCAATGCTGCTTTACATTCTGTTCAGTTTATACTGCCTTCAGAGTTCATACAGCTGTTCCTGGGCTGACTGGGTACGTCTAAATTACATGCCTCTGCTGACAGAGGCATGTAAAATAGGCTACCCGACATAGTCAATGAAGCGGGGATTTAAATAGTCCCGGCTTCATTAAAATAAAAATGGCCGCCACGCTGTGCCGGCTCAGCTGATCGTCGGCACAGCGCGCGAGTCAAGACGCAGATTGGTCGACAGGGAACGCCTTTGTCAACCACTCCCTTATGCCTCGCGTGCTGTGCCATTGATCAGCTGAGCCGGCACAGCGCGGTGGTCATTTTTATTTTAATGAAGCCAGGGATATTTAAATCCCCGCTTCATTGACTATGTCAGGTAGCCTATTTTACATGCCTCTGTCGGCAGAGGCATGTAATCTAGATGTACCCACTGCGGGCAGGATTTTCTATGGGCAAAATTTTCCTTGTGGTCCCATATTTTGGGTGGCTCGTATGCTGTGGGTTCTATGAATGGGACTTTCTGTGATGTCAGTGAGAACACATCCTGTGGGACTGAATTTGTGATAACAGCAGCAGCTCAGTGGTCTACAGATTGCATCTCGTTTTAGTGCATATCAAAGTCTCTGCCTATTCTAGGATTCAATCTTTACTATGGTGGCAGGCTCTAAGTACTAGAGTCCTGGTACCCAAATGCTTTTCTCTGAAAACAGCCACTCCATGTGCAGCGGCAGTCCAATAAGCCAACAGAATGTTAGGAATCATTAAAAAGGGATAGAGAATAAGACAGAGAATATCTTATTGCCCCTGTATAAATCCATGGGACGCTCACATCTTGAATACTGCGTACAGATGTGTCGCCTCATCTCAAAAAAGATACGCTGGCATTGGAAAAGGGTCAGAAAAAGGCAACAAAATGATTAGGGGTTTGGAACAGCTGTCATATGAGGAGAGACAAATAAAACTGGAACTTTTCAGCTGAGAAAGGAAGAGACTAAGGGGGGATATGATAGAGGCCTATAAAATTGTAACCGGTATGGAGAAAGTAAATAAGGAAAAGTGATTTAATTGTTCCCATAACACAAGAACTAGAAGGGTCACCAAATGAAATGAATAGGTAGCAGGTTTAAAACAAACAAAAGGAGGTATTTTTTCACACAACCTATAGTTAATCTGTGGAACTCCTTGTCAGAGAATGTTGTGAAGGCCAGGACTTTAACAGGGTTCAAGAAAGAACTAGATAAATTCATGGAGGATAGGTTCAATATCTATTAGCCAGGATGGGTAAAAATGGTGTCTCTGGCCTCTGTTTGTCAGAAGTTGGGAATGGGTGATGGGAGGGATCACTTGATGATTTCCTGTTCTGTTTGTTTCCTCTGGGGCACCTGGCATTGTCCACTGTTGGAAGACAGGACACGAGGCTAGCTGGAACTTTGGTCTGAGCCAGTATGGCCGTTCTTATGTTCTCTTTTTAAACTGAAGTTTCACTCTGAGCTAGAGCTAAACAACCCTATTAACAGCCACTTCTTTGTTTTTTAAAACAACTGTATTGGAATGAGAAGTGACATACATCAGCTCAGATAAGAAGGTAACATATCCATATGCCGTGGTTATCAACTCCACTTTTCAAAGCAAGAGTGGTACAACCAGCCACCAAGCAGAGTGAATTATGCAAGTTGCTTAGGGCTCAATCCAGATCCTTTGGAAGTCATGAGAAAGACTCCAGCAAACTTTGCTGGGAGTTGGATCTAGCCCATGGTGTGAGTTTTAGATGATCTTTAACCATGTAGAAAAAGTGCTAAACAGGAAACAGAAACTAATAGGTCGGAAAGAGAGGAAAAGAAAGAGAGCCAGTATCATCCTTACCCATGCGCAAAATATGCAGCGGCATAGGGCACCTGAAAATTTGGGGCACCACTGGGTCTTAATGTCCACCCACCGCTCTTTCTGCCCCTGGTCTGTGGCTCTGCTTCCTCCAGAGAGGATCTAGTTAACTTAACAGTGACTAGGCCCGCCAGACCTATTAGTAGAACATTGAGCCTGTGAAAGAGCCATTCAAGTGGTAATGAAGCTATAGGCAAGCATATGACCTATGAGGAGAGGCTGAGGGAGTTGGGTCTGTTTAGTCTGCAGAAGCGAAGAGTGAGGGTATGTCTACACTGCCACCCTAGTTCGAACTAGGGTGGCTAATGTAGTCATTTGAAGTTGCAAATGAAGCCCGGGATTTAAATATCCCGGGCTTCATTTGCATCTTGCCGGGCGGGCGCCATTTTTAAATGCCCTTAGTTCGAACTCCGTGCCCGCGGCTACACGCGGCATGGAGTAGGTAGTTCGAATTAGGATCTCTGGTCTGTGGTACTCCTCGTGGAATGAGGTGTAACGGTAGTTCGAATTAGAGATCTTAATTCGAACTACCTACTCCGTGCCGCGTGTAGCTGCGGGCACGGAGTTCGAACTAAGGGCATTTAAAAATGGCGCCCGCCCGGCAAGATGCAAATGAAGCCCGGGATATTTAAATCCCGGGCTTCATTTGCAACTTCGAATGACTACATTAGCCACCCTAGTTCGAACTAGGGTGGCAGTGTAGACATACCCTTAGGGGGGATTTGATAGCAGCCTTCAACTTCCTGAAGGGAGGTTCCAAAGAGGATGGAGAAAGGCTGTTCTCAGTGGTGATAGATGGCAGAACAAAGAAGTAATGGTCTCGAGTTGCGGTGGGAGAGGTCCAGGTTGGATATTAGGAAAAACTATTTCACTAGGAGGGTGGGGAAGCACTGGGATGGGTTACCTAGGGAAGTAGTGGAGTCTCCATCCCTAGAGGTTTTTAAGTCTCGGCTTGACAAAGCCCTGGCTGGGTTGATTTAGTTGGGATTGGTCCTGCCTAGAGCAGGGAGCTGGACTTGATGACCTCCTGAGGTCTCTTCTAGCTCCATGGTTCTATGATTCTATTCTATGATTTAAAGGGCAATGGCCAACCTCAGGTATAGACTGTCAGTTTCTGAATTTACCGTGTTAGGTGACAGGTCCTTAGTTTAAAACTTGCTTTAAAACTATTTCATTTGTGTGTTGCTGAAAATTATAAAATCACTTCTCCAAGAACCTGTCCTCCGCCACTCCTTCCCTGGACTATTGTTGGGCATAGGGGCACTGTTTAATGGTACTGCATAGAGCCGTCCCTGGAGAGAACTCTTGCAAAGCTGAAGCACAGGTTTGGGTTGAGGAGCAGAACCCAGGGAGAGGTGGGGAGATGTTTGTAAAGCCTAGCTTGGAAGCTCAGAGCAGCTGTTCTTTCCTTCTTTCTCTGTCTGCCATTGCTATGCTGTTTGAACTTCTTTAGCGCAATCTATGCATCACAATCTTCCTGCTCAAGACACACTGTTTGTGTTCTGCGTGTGGGCACACCTGTTTGCTTGGGGCCTGGTCTTGCACTCAGTGAACCTCATGATCAAATTCCCTTTGATTTTTGGATAGGGGAAAGATCAAGACCAGGGGAGGCTGCTGCTAGGGACATAATAGGTCACATCTTCTGCCATAAATGAGCATAAGCTGTAATTCCAATTCATCCCAGCTGAGAACCTGACCCATTGACTCCTCAGTCTCAGTCTGTTGCTGGTCTCCAGCCTGCTGAGGAGCAAGGGATGGTCTGATCACAGTGTTCTGTTTTAGTCTGTCGGGCTGATTTCTAAGCAACTTCCACAGTAAGCTCAGGATTGTTCTCCGATAGGGTTTTTAACAGGGTTCATTTCCTATCCTGGGTGGAAATTCACTTGCAGGTTAAACTCTGAAAGTATCACTGCTTTACTTCTGCCTCTTTTATTGATCCGCAATAGGAAGCCGTCGGAAAACCCTTTTAAGAGAAAAAGGTTTGATCTCAAAACATTGGAGGTGTTCGTGTCACCCTTCTGCCAGGTGAAGCCAGCAGCAGCCACGTCTGGGTTCACTGTCTAGGGGTTCCTCTCCATCCATCCACCATGGAACCGGCTCAAGCCCCACCCAGTCACCTGGGAAATTCACACACCACCTCGGGCATCTCTGAGAGGCAATGCTTCCCCACTCGCAAGCACAGAGACTGAGCATGGAAAAGAAACTTTTAATGAATGGGAGGGAAGTAATGTGGCATTAATTTGGGAAAAGCCACACACAGAGTTATAAACAAAACTATGAATCCAAGTCCCTCCCCCAATAAGTTAGGCAATGTCCTTTTCCTCTTAGGTTTTTAAGTCCAGCACTGTCAACGTCCCCTTCACATGCCCAATTCTTCTCTTTGCTGCTCTTGGCCAGAGCAGATCCAGAGTTCAGAGGTGCATCCGCAGAACTCTGGTCACTCGTCATCCGCCTGTTCACTGCTGCCGCCCTGCTGGTCACTCATTACACCTCTTTGCTGCCACCCTGCTGGCCACTCATACCGCTGCCTTGCTGGCTGTCAGTCACCATTCTCTGCCATCCACTTCTTGACTGCGACATCTCCCCATCAGCCTCAAATGATTTCAGCTCGTGTGTGTGTGCTCGTACACAGTCTAAGCAAGAGAGGCTACACAGCTTCCTGACCAGAATAACCTTCCCTCACCCTCTCAGGCTATGTCTACACAGTGGTGTTGTTCCAAAATAACATAGTCCGTGTCGACAGACAAGCAGTTATTTCAACATAATGTCGAGCTGGAGGACTGCTTACTCCGACTCCTGTAACCCTCAGGCTACGTCTAGACTGGCATGATTTTCCGCAAATGCTTTTAACGGAAAAGTTTTCTGTTAAAAACATTTGCGGAAAAGAGCGTCTAGATTGGCACGGACGCTTTTCCGCAAAAGCACTTTTTGCGGAAAAGTGTCCCTGGCCAATCTAGACACTTTTTTGTGCAAGAAAGCCCCGATCACCATTTTAGCCATCTGGGCTTTTTTGCGCAAAACAATACCACGTTGTCTACACTGGCCCTCTTGTGCAAAAGCATTTGCACAAGAGGGCTTTTGCCCGAATGGGAGCAGCATAGTATTTCCGCAAGAACACTGACAATTTTACATGAGATCGTAAGTGTTCCTGCGGAAATTCAAGCAGCCAGTGTAGACAGCTGGCAAGTTTTTCCAGAAAAGCGGCTGATTTTCTGGAAAAACTGGCCAGTCTAGACACAGCCTCATTGTATGAGTAAGGGAAGTCGGAGGAAGAGCGCTAAACTCAAAATAACTGCTGTGTAGACAGTGCCAAAATAAGCTATTTTGACTTAAGCTACACAATTAGTATAGCTCAAGTTGCCTACTTTATTATGAGTTTAGCCCTGCTGTGTAGATGTGCCCTCGTAGAACTCTGAAAGCGGAGTCCCTGCTTAGCAAGGTTCTTTCTGCTGACTGTGAGCCCTCTACTTTGGACCAATGTAGCACAGTCCTACTCTTCTGTATCTCCACAAACAGTGCTAGCCACATTTCAGCTCTCCCTGCACGTAATGAACACGTAGCTGGTGTTGGGTCTCAAATTAAGTTGGTTACAATAAGCAAAACACCGCTCCCTCTGCTGGGTAGCTAACAAATCCAAGCCAAGCAGGAGCAAACTGTATTTGCATAGACACACCCAAGGTTTCTTTCCCATTCCAGCTATCTGTAATGGAAGCTGCGTTCCTCCCTTCAGATCCTGCTTACAGTAATTTAATCTCTTAATATACCCAGGTAGCGAGCTGCACTGTAAAAATTCCTGACTTCCTGGCCCCTCGTGTTTTTTGTAGGTAGCAGCTGAGTTGTACCCTTCTGAAAAGCTTTTTCTGAAGGCCTCTTCCCACTTTGGGTGAAGGGGAATGGTTCCTCTTTAATGCAAGTAGCTTTTGAATTTGAGCGTCTTCTGGGTTTTCTGACCCCCCCCCCCATAGTGCAAATGAAGCTAGTAGGTGACACTCACTAGCACTGGGCGAGGTGAAACTTGCAGGAAATAGGCAGAGCAATCCACTTCTCCAGTGCCTTCTCCAAGAGGCAGCTAATGAGACGCGGGTTGTGGTGAACCTCACCGTCGTTCATGGACTGCTTCTGCTTGGCTCTCTGGAGTGTTCTTGGAAGGTGAAGCGAAGGTCACTTACAAGAGAGTAATTTAGAAGGGAGGAATTTAATGAACCATCTAACCACTGCAAAAATAACCCACTCGGTGAGGCAATTGGAAGGCTACTTTTAAGCACAGGCGATACGGCTAAAAATAGGGTCTGTCTGAGGCATTTTCCTCTGCTGTATTTTGTTATGCAAAGCAAGGCGTTAGGTTGTTGTGAAAGGCATTGAAGCATGAAGCCCTTGGATTTGCTATGCATCTCCACGTCAACAGAAAGAGCCTGGTCACTGACAGGTTGGACCATCTGTGACATTATTTTTTAAAGAACAACACCTGATTTGATTGTTGAATAGTAATAGAGAGGTAGCTGTGTTAGTCTGATCTTGCTGAAACAAAAGGAAAAACTATGTAGCACTTTAAAGACTAACAAGATGGTTTAATAGCTCATCACCTATTAAACCATCTTGTTAGTCTTTAAAGTGCTACGTAGTTTTTCCTTTTGATTTGATTGTGGGATTATTTCCCTTCTTCGGCCTTCTGAGCTGAAACACACAGATCTGTGTCTCCCTTGCAGACATTCAATGATTGTCTGTGCTGAGGCTTAACCCCGATAGAAACTCAGGCCCTCGTGATGTCACTAGGATGACAGGATATAATTTGTCCTTTTCTGCATAGGATTGTGTTACTGTAAATGGGATCTTTTATCAGGTACAAAGTCAGGTTCTGTGTTTATTCAGTATGAACGCTGGGATTTGCCAGACCTGAGCGCTGGTTCTCGGAAGCCAGTGTGCTACCTGTGGTGTTAAGCAATACCTGATGCTTCAAAGAAAGCATAGTAACCCTACCCCCTCAATAGAGTTAACCAAATAGGTCCTGTTCTATGTGGCTGGGTAGAAATTACTCCCTTGCCCTTGAAGGTAAATCAGTTTACTCCCAAAAGCATAAGACTCCATTAGATCGATTATGTTGGCATACAGAGACATAGATGCTCAGGGCTGCAAAATTATCCTGTCCTGTTGAAACCTAGCATGGATGTCTGATCTAGCGGCCTCCCAGAGCAGTGATTTGCACCATGGACTACACTCTGTATAAACCAGAAGCATTTCACTGCATTTACTCTTTCCGAATTTTGAATTAATTGATTACATACAGTTTCTAGGTAGGAGGCAGGCTGAAAGAAGGACATGAAAATAAATAAAAAATATAAGAATTTTCTCCTTCTCTGGACCTCTTCAGTTTCTTGTGTGGCCAAGACCGGCCACAGTACTTCGAAGCCCCTCCCATTATGGGTGTGCCTATCCCCCTGTGCATTTGCACAAATCAGGAACAGACACGGACATGTACTGGTGTGCTCGTGTGCATGAGGGTCCTGGTAAATGTGAACACGTGCATTCCTATTTAAAAAGTGGGCCCCAAAAGAATCTCTGTGCTTGTTTAATACAACGTCTTCACACCAGACTTTATATCCTTTTCCATTGCCTTTTTAAGGCACGTAGACAGCCTGTATACATAGTTCACTACTTCAGTGCACTGGCCGTCACCTTTACTGGCCTGTCCATCAGGACTCCCAAGTGTTTGCCTCAGCAGATTGTGTAGGTTCAGAGGCCAGTAAGTTGGAGAAAGTCTCTATGAAATCAAGTCACTTTCAGCACGCGGTTACAGATGTATCCGCTCTGATTTACGGCGCTGTGCAGCAGCTGACGTTGCATTTGGATCCAGAATGATCATTGTGGTTATGGCTTCAGGATTCCTAGGCATCAGTTCAGCCTGCCGAGCACTGGAGAGGCGCAGGAGAGGCCTTGCCCTTCGCGTCACACAAAGGGCAAGGAGGCAGCTCAGGTCCCATCTGCTTGCCGCCCTGCGCTTGGATTTCCCAAGCTGCAGGAGGGCATGCCTGCAAGAGCAGTCTCTGAGCGTCTTGTGGTAGGAACAGCCATGGCGACCTGCCTGGGAGCCAAGATGAATGCCTGGGGCCACAGGGCCTGTGCCCAGGGGCTCTGGACAATTTGGGGCTCCCTAGAGGAGCACTGGAATCGGGCTAGAAGTGGGTGTGGCCACTGGCATTGGAAATGGGGCCCTTCTTCCCTACTGTTCCTCCTCCCCTGAAGTGGTAGTGGTAACAGCCACTCAGAGAGCCCGTGTCACTGTGAGGAGCCCCAGACCCTCCACCTGCCCTCGGCAGGTGCCTGGATTCCTGAAAACAGCTGCTGGCCCATCTGTCCACCCCACAGGGTGTGCTGCTAGTGGGAGCCAGAGGTGAGGGCTGCATTCCAGCCTCCCATCCCCTTCCTGGGACTTGCAGACGCCCTGAAGGGCAAGGAAGCCTTGGCCTGGCTGGGAGGTGGCAAGGGGCCTGGGAAGGTCACAGGCCATAAGGATCTGGGCTCTCCAGGTTCAATTCCTGCTGCCGCTGGCCTGGCAGCTGGCCTCAGTGACAGCACCCAGCTTCTGCTGCCAGCCTGCTCCCACCAAGTCCCTCCTGGTGACAGGCCGCCCCTGCTGGGCAGAGTGCCTGAGGTGGTAGCCACCTGAACACCATGCCCCCTGCTGTCTCTGCCCTCAGGCACACAATTTGTGCCCTCTCCTCCAGGCCACCGCCACTTGGCACCTTCCCGTGGCTACGTGGCCTATGTTAACCAGCAAGAGGGGGTCCAGCCCCCCGGACCTCCTGGGCGTGAGGAGCTTTTTGTGCTGTGGGCCCCAATACATCTTAAGTTGCTTCTGCCTAGGAGCTGCAACGCTCAAATGCAGGCCTCACCCATTCTGCTTGTCACACCGCTGGGGATGGGTTGTGAGGTGAGCCCTTTAAGGGATACCACTTCCCTTTCCCCCCAGGAGATGCTGTGACTCCCACTTGGCCCGGCCTACCCTTCCCCCATGGAGATTCTCCACTCTGGGAGGGGTGAACTCTTTGACATCCCCCCGCTTTTGGCTCCTTAACTGAACTTTTGTTAGTGTGCAGAGCAGTAGGACCTTTGCAGAAAACTGGTTGGTCACTGTGCAGATGCTGTATAGAAAAGTTTGCCAAAGTGACAAGTGATTTGGGGTGTCTCGGTTTTTGTGACTAATTAACTTCGGAGGCACCTCAGGCCTGACTTTCAGAAAGTGCTGAACATCCTTTTAAGGCTTCTCAAATAGGGCCCTCAAAAAATGGAGGCTCTGTTTAATTCATTGTCGATTATTACAATAGCCCCCCAAATCATTAGTGACTTTGAAAATGCTGGCCATGTGCACTTGGAAAGATAGGGTTTTTCCCTGTAAATGTCGGTTTTCACTGTGTCCACTCAAATGGGTGAAAAATATTTTCATGGACGATTGAAATGTACAGATAAGCACAGTAAGAAGGCTGCTGCTTGAGAACTCATTTGAGGCGTGACGTACAGATATTAACTTGGTACGTTTTGATATGTGAAGTGGACACTTTGTGTTCTCCCACTTATAAAGCGTGAACTTTTGGAATCTCGATGTCTATTGTCATTAAATAATTAGTTGCTGATCCTATGTAATTTTTCACAAGTGAAAGTAGAAACAGTAGGAAAAAAACAGTTAAAACTAAACATCAATATTATCCATCACAATTTCACAAAAATACAAAACAAATTCTGCCCCGCCAATGTATACAATATAGCAGTCCAGGAAATCATGTACAATAATTAGGAATCAAAACTATACAATTGTAAAGGAAGCCTTTGGAGGAACAACTAGAAGCAATCATGAATGTACTGACCGTTGTGGTTCCTTTAATCCCTATGGGTTGATGATTCTATAATATTGTAGAATATGTTATGTGGGGATGGTATTAGAACAAGAAGATCAGGGGCTGAGCTAGTCAGGAAATGGGGAGTTTTCTGGAGAAGATTTCAATATTTCATTGAAAAAAAAAGAGTATACAAAAACTGAAACACTTTTGGGTTGGAAACGGTTCAGAAAAGGGCAACAAAAATAATTAGGGGTTTGGAATGGGTCCCATATGAAGAGAGATTAAAAAGACTTGGACTCTTCAGCTTAGAAAAGAGGAGACTAAGGAGGGATATGATAGAGGTCTATAAAATCATGACTGGTGTGGAAAAAGTCAATAAGGAAAAGTTATTTACTTATTCCCACAATATAAGAACTAGGGGGCACCAAATGAAATCAATAGGCAGCCGGTTTAAAACAAACAAAAGGAAGTTTTTCTTCACTCAGCACACAGCAACCTGTGTAACTCCTTGCCAGAGGATGTGGTGAAGGCTAGGACTTTAACGGGGTTCAAAAAAGAGTTAGATAGATTCATGGAGGTTAGGTCCATCAATGGCTGTTAGTCAGAATGGGTAGGAATTGTGTCCCTAGCCTCTGTCTGGAAATGGGTGACAGGAGAGGGATCACGTGAGGATTCCCTATTGTGTTCCTTCTCTCTGGGGCGCCTGGCATTGGCCACTGTCAGCAGACAGGATACTGGGCTAGATGGACCGTTCGTCTGACCCAGTATGGCCATTCTTATGTTCTTATATTTCAATCAAAAAGTGAAGAAGTATCAGTGTTCATTTTTTTGACACGTCCATCTTTTCCACCGAAAGCAAGAACTTTCCCTGAACTTTATTTAATCAAATCCCCAATTTTCACTAAGCTCTGCTCAGGTGAAAAACACCTAGGGAGGGGGTGGAAACTCCATCCCTAGAGGGTTTTAAGTCCTTGCTTGACAAAGCCCTGGCTGGAATGATTGAACTAGGGTTGGTCCTGCTTTGGGCAGGGGGTTGGACACGATGACCTCCTGAGATCTCTTCCAGCCCTAGGATTCTATGATTCTAGGGTGGGGCGGGGGGGTTGGGTGGTGGGGGTCCAAAATTTGCAAACCAAAGATTCCAGATGAGTTTGTACACTCCCAAAGATCACTGTGTGATAAAGCTGAGAACAAGCAGCAGCAAGCAGGTGATAATGAGTCAAAAGGGGCACATGATTGTGTTTGGAACAATTTACAGTTTTGAGACAGTTTCTCTTGGGGGGTGTCAGTTTCACAGACCCTTTCAACTCACCGTGCACACCTAGGTTGTAAAGAAACCTTCAGCCTGGCAAGTGTCATGGGGCTTGTAGTTTGTTATTAACGGATGTACCGGCAATGTGCTCCATCTCATAAGACACAAAATGAAGACCATCCTGATAGGAGGGCTGGGGACTAAAAGATGGGGACTAAATTAACTGTTACCACTCAAGAGAGAGATCTTGAAGTCATTGTGTATAGTTCTCGGAAAACATCCACTCAGTGTGCAGCAGCAGTCAAACAAGCAAACAGAATGTTAGGAATCATTAGAAAAGGGATAGAGAATCAGACAGAGAATATCTGATTGTCTCTGTATAAATCCATGGTACGTCCGCATCTTGAATACTGCGTGCCGATGTGGTTGCCACCTCTCAAAAAAGATATGTTGGCATTGGAAAAGGTTCAGAAAAGGGCAAAAAAATGAGGAGGGGTTTGGAATGGGTCCCACAGGAAGAGAGATGAAAAAGACTTGGATTTTTCAGCTTAGAAAAGAGGAGACTGAGGGGGGATATGACAGAGGTCTATAAAAGCATCACCGGTGTGGAGAAAGCGAATTAGGAAAAGTTTTTTAATTGTTTCCATAACATAAGAACTAGGGGGGCACCAAATGAAATGAATAGGTAGCAGGTTTAAAACAAGCAAAAGGAAGTATTTCTTCACAAAGCACACAGTCAACCTGTAGAACTCCTTGCCAGAGGATGTTGTGAAAACCTGGACTTTAATAGGGTTTAAAAAAGAACTAGATACATTCATGGAAGATAGGTCCAGCAATGGGTAGGAATGTTTTCTGTAGCCTCTGTTTGTCAGGAGCTGGAAATGGATGACAGGAGAGGGATCACCTGATGATTCCCTGTTCTGTTCACTCTCTCTGGCATTGGCCTCTGTCGGCAGACAGGACACGGAGCTAGATGGACCTTTGGTCTGACCCAGTCTGGCTGTTCTTATGGTCCAACAAAAGCTTTGCATTACATGAATGAGATCATCTTTTTCAAACTGAGGAACTTTCAAATGAGGGGGGGGCATTCATTGCACTTTGTTGTCATCTGATCTGTTCATCCTGGGGTTCTCTTGCTGTGGAAGGTAAGAGAGGTGCAGGATTTGGGGGGGACCACAAACTCCCAGCTGCATTTCCGAACCACAAATAAGAACGGGCATAGCCCTCTCTTTCCCGTACAAAGCTGCGTGGGTGGCTTAGCATCCGAGCCAAACATGGGGGAGCTGTACCTGATAATGCTTTCTCTCAGGCCAGAAGCTCTTGAGAGTCTCCTACAGGCAGGATGCGGTTTGTGGAAGCTGTGGAAGCACTCCTCCTCCGACAACAAAGAGCCCTTTGATCCTTTCCATTTGGAGAACTTAAGACAAGAAAACAAAACGCCACTAAGACCACGTTGGGCCGTAAAAGGGGACAGGGAGAGGAGGTGCACCACACAGCTCGGGAGTGTAATTGTAGAAGGAGCAAATGTTTTGGCCCTTTGATCTGCTTCGTGTCAGTTCAAGATGCTTCATACGGGCGAGCCGTGCACCAAATGCTCTGCACCAAAAAGCACGGCGCCACAGTACACAGCCCTTTTCCCTCCCATTAAGCTCCCTCCCTCCCTGGGCTTTGGCCTGTTGTGCGGAAATGGAGCCATTTACTGGGGCACCTCGTTTGGACAGTTAGCAGATGTGACTGCGCTGAGCCCACTGGGTAAAGAAGCTACAGCCAGTAGCTAGTGTGAAGGGAACGGGGTGAGCGGGGGACGCCTCTGACATCAGTGGAGTTATACCACTTGACCCCAGCTGCAGTTCTGGTTCCTTTAGACTAGCCGGGGGATGTTTTCTCCTCACTGCCGTGAGGAGAATCTTCTCTGGGTGCTGGAAAGTAAATCCAGCTTTTTTTACACAGTTGTTGATAAGAAACGTAGTAAAGGCTGGCTAACCGTTACCACGCCTCTGGGCCCGCATGAGGGATGCGTGGAAAGAAAATGACTGAATTGATATCCCAGGAGAGAACTGAGGTCCCAGAAGGTTTTTCTAGCACCTAGTGGGTACCTGCTTGGAGAGTGACAGGCAGAAGGAAAGCCGAGCAGCAGCAGCTAGAGCAGTCGTGCTTTAAAGCGGGAGGTTTCCAACGTTTGTTTCTCGTGACCCGTTTGAAGAAAATTGTTGATGCCGCTTGACAAAGCCCTGGCTGGGATGATTGAGTTGGGGTTGGTCCTGCCTTGGGCAGGGGGCTGGACTTGATGACCTCCTGAGGTCTCTTCCAGCTCTATGGTTCTATGATTCTATAACCCAGCATAACGTGACTGGATTGTGGACTCCGGGGCGGAGCTGAGGATGGAGCTTTGGGCTGTAGAAGGGGGCTCTGGCTTTGTGGGTATCAGGGCTGGGGCAGGAGGGGGTTATCTTGAGCGGCTCCCAGGCAGCGGTGCAGCGGGGGGGGGAGGAAGGGGCTAAGCAGCTTCATGCCTCTCCTGGCACCACAGACCAGGCTGTACCCCAGAAGCAGCCAGCAGCAGGTTCCCAGACAATGGGAGTGCGGTGCTAATGCTCGGGGCAGGGGCAGTGCATGGAGTCCTGTGCGTTCTCCCTCCCCACCCCGCAACTAGGAGCCGTGCCTGCTCCCGGCTGCTTCTGGGGCGCAGCGCCATCTGTGGTGGCAAGACAGTCTGGTGGCTGCCTTAGCCCCCCCACTGCCCACCTGATCCCCCTGCAGCAACGAGACCCAGGGCCTGACATTCCACAGCCCGGTACTGGGGTGCAACCCGTTGTTTGAAAACCCCTGCTTTAAAGTTTCATTTGCTCACAGGCTCCCCTAGAAGAAAAGGCCTTTCCTGGGGGCGTAGAGCCTGCAGAGAAAATCCGATGCTTGGTGTTCAAAGGGGGGAGTGCTTGCTTCCAAACCAGCAACACCCTGGCAGGTTGGGTATCTCTTCAATAAGTCCTACCCCTCTTGTTTCTGGGGACTCAGTAGGAGGGTGGGTTTTTTCACTCATAAAATGCTGCCTGTAAAAGGCAGACTGTCTCTTTGTGGTAGAACAGGGCATCGCTCTAGTCCTCGGCACAGTGGGTAGTGTAGGTAGCGGATGGGGGAGTTGCTTTGTTTGCAAAGATTACGTTTCCTACCCATCTCTGAGGAGCACTTACCGCTCCCCCCATGTGTGCTCTCCTTGGATGGCTTTGGAGGGATGAAGTGAGGTAGTGCCTTTGTGCGGTGTGGAGGCGCTGTTTGTCTCAAGGTAATTATGGGTAAGCACCGGGTGTTTGTTTGCCTCAAGGTAATTATGTCAGGCAAGGAAAATGGAGGGGGAACAAACCCACCAGAGTTTGCCTAAAAGAAAATGTGCTTATATTTACATTAACCTCCAGGCATTTATATTCATTCACAATCACAAGACTTCTGTCTCAATGGGTGCATGTCCTAGAATCCTAGAACACTAGAAGTGGAAGGGACCTCGAGAGGTCATTGAGTCCAGTCCCCTGCCCTCACGGAAGGACCAAACACCCTCTAGATCGTCTCCGATAGATGTCTAACCAACCTGCAGGACAGTTTTTCAAGGGGGCCCTTGGATTAGCCATGATGGGGTCAGCAGTACAGATGTCTGATAGCGGTATGTTTGCGGAAATGTGAGGATAACAGCACTGCCCTACCTCGCAGGGGCTGTGTGAGGAGAAATGCATTTGCGATTGTGAGGTGCCCCATTGTTCCTGTGATAGGGGCTGTCCATAAATTATGGAACAGCTTTTTTGGTGATTATGTTTTGGAAGACCTGCCCACTTCTCATAACTCTTTATTATGCTGAAACAAATGCGCAAAAATAAGGATCCCTCCCCATGTGTTATGTGATTTATGGACAGGCCCACAGACATATGACAGGGAATTTTCTTCCTCAGAGTCAGAGTCTACAGAGCTATGCTGTTTGACGCTGGCTGAGGATCCAACATGAGGAGTACAGAGCAGTTTGTCAGTGTAATAGAGTTACATTGAATGTGTAGGGAAGAGGAGGTAGATCTCCATGAGCTTCTTAGTCACTATTTAAAGGATTCAGCTGATAACACCCCACCACAAGAGCTAATGTCTGAAGTAATAAAAGTTGAACGGGACTAGCTTGGGAAAGTGCAATAGCCATTAAAATTAGATTAGTTCTTGTGAGGAATCGACCTGGCAGCCCCACTGTGCTTCTGTTGATGACTTCTGTACACAGCACATTTCACCTCAATGGCTCTCCACTCCTTCATGGGTAATCCACGTACAACACTAATGCAGCCATCTTGCAGGGGCGGGGGAGTGCGGCCAGCTAGCACTCAATCATTCTGCCCAGCCTTAGGCAAAGCAGGTTCCTAAGGCTACATGAAAGAGTGTTGTTTCATGTACAAATGCCGTAAATGAAGCTGCCTTTCCTTCTACTGGAAGTTAAAATTTGGGTCTGAACCAAGATCCTGGGTTTGAACCCTTCCAATTCCAGCTCCGGAGCCAAACTTCACAAGCAGAACATCTCTCTGTCAGGCCTCTTCCTGCACCGTGTCTTAGAAAGGTGTCCACCCAGCGTGAAATTCAGCCCTGGGCTCAGGGTGTGCACAAGGCTAGTGCCATCATGTCAGTCCTGTTTTGTGGGCTTCCGTAGAGTTGAAGGGGTGTGAAGCTTTGTGCTGACCCTAGGCCCTGGTGTGAATCTTCCCCTCCCCCATTGCACAGCAACGTCATCGTGCAAGGGACACCACTGTCGTGTCCAACTCTGATGCTTTCAGGGATTCTATATCCCTAAAGAATCTTTCTCGCAGGGCATCACTTTCGGGAGAGCACTTGGTGTTTAGAGTGCCGGTTGCTGGCTAAATATCTCTGCAATGATTTGGCAGGATCTCCCCATTGAAGTCTACTTGAGTAATATGCAACCCAAGATCAGCAGCATATGTTTGGACTAAGAATTCTTTGGAAAGATCATCAGCTGGAATACAGGTCTTATTCTCTACCCTCAAAAAGCCAGCTCTCGCATTTGACAGCTAAACCTGGGGAGGGAGGGAGCATTTCTTTCCTTTCTTTCTTGTCTTGCATCTTCTTATGAGGAGTTGCTGCCTCGGGGCAAAGGGGTGTTGAAAGGGGTGTGTGTGTGTGTGTATGTGTGTTTGGGGAGTTTCAGGAGATACAAGACACCAGGGAGTATTGAAAGTTGTTTTAGTTTGGGGATTTACTACTCATTTCATACAGAGGTTTACATTGGAAGTGGCTTGTGATTTAGGAGCCTCAAGCGAAGGACTTTGCCACAGCTCAGGAATGCGCTTACCCATGCGCTCTATTTTAAGCCTGTGCTTAATTTTCACTGCCTGCAATGAGACGTCGCCAAAGCTAGGGAAGGGCTCCAGTGCCCTTCCTGATAGCTGATAGCTGACCCATGTAGCATGTCGTAGAAGCTTGTCTATTGTTCTAGGAGACTCAGTCAGTCTGGGCTGAGGAATACGACGCACCCCAGAACTTCACCGCACTGAGGGGCGAGTGCAATGCAGGAATAATAATTCTTAGGCCCAAGTTCTCCGCGTAACACCTCGCCGTGGTAACTTGGCTGGGCATTCTTTCTGGAAGAAGAGAAATGAGCCCACCTTCCAGACGGAGGATACTCTCTGCAGATAGCTCAGTGCAGGCTCTTTGGCACTAACACCCGTGTTCTCCCCACACCTCTCCAAGAGGCTGGACGTTCCCTGGATCTAACTCTGCCGCTCACTAATATCCTCCAACCAGCAGTGCATCCCGGGAACCACTGGAGAGTTAGCCAGTGCACTGGTGGTATCTCATTTAGCCCTCTTCTTAAGGGAAATGCATCAATACGGTTGTATGCGGGTCATCTGCTCCCCTGGAGGGGGATGGGTGGTTGCATGGATTTGTCCCTTAGGGTGCGTTTAAACAGCACCCTCAGCCCAAAAGTAAGCTACGCGATTTGTGCTATGCAAATTATGTAGCTTATTGCGAGTGTATTTTGAAATAGCTTATTTTGTAATTGGGCGCAATCTACACAGTGCCAAATTTTGAAATAATTTGCGATTCCAAAATGCTCCTGAACCCTCATGGAATGAGGGTTACCAGGATGTCGGAATAAGCCACCCATTATTTCAAAATCTATTTGTGGGGGGGAGGGATAGTTCAGTGGTTTGAGTATTAGCCTGCTAAACCTGTGGTTGTGAGTTCAGTCCTTGAGGGGGCTGTTTAGGGGATCTGGGGCAAATCTGTCAGGGATGGTACTTGGTCCTGCCATGAGGGCAGGGGACTGGACTCAATGACCTCTCAAGATCCCTTCCTGCTCTGTGAGATAGGTATATCTCCATTTATTATTATTAATAGACACAGAATAGTTATTTCGGGATACTTCTGGTATCCCGAAATAGCTCCGCAATGTAGACATACCCTTAGACTACAGAGTCTCACTGGAATGGGAGGAGAAGAGAGGGAGACACCATAATTTTTTGTACCCCAGACACTTTAGATGCCTTCATGATTCCACACTCATGTGTTTTGCTGCTTTAATTTCAATACTTCAGCTGACTTCCTGGGGGAGGGTGGGATTTTGTTCACTTGAAGTGCACTGGATTTCTTGGAGCCATTTCCATCCCTGCTGTGTCTCCAGTGAAGGCAGTACAGTTATACAAAGTCAGGTTGGCCCCATATGGATGACATGTTCTGGCTTGACAAGAGACATGCTCATGCATTCATACAATGAGAGCCTATACCCATGAGAGTTTTGTCCCTGATTTACATGGGAACAGAACTGGGTCTTAAATGAGTGGCAACTCCTGAAATTAAGGTGACATTTATAAATTACTTTATTAATAACCCCTAAAGGATGAATAGAAATTGCTTTTTTCACTAATAGATTATATCAGGGAAGATTACATGATGTAGAGACCCTTCTATATAAGTGATTTATGTTCCATATTCCCAGTCTATCAGGAGTTTATAACAGATGCTATAAAATCACCCCCATTTCTCTCTACAACATGCCCTAGCACATATAAGAATGATTTACTTGGAGAAAAGCAATTTCTGTTCATTATCCATGAATTATCTTAAAGTCCGTGAACCTATCACCTTAATTTCATGTTATCCTATGATTTAGCTCCTTCTTCTCCAGGCTAAATGTATTTTTATGGACCTTATTTGCTTCATATTGGCCCTGAACCTGGCCTGCAGTAATAACATCTCTTCCTACTCCTCATTGCTCTTCCTTAGACTCTGCTGGCAAACTTTGAAACATAAACACAGACTATAATAACAATTAACAATTAAAAAACCCAAACATTTTCTTCTTTTAATTCCAGTCTCACCCCTGGAGACTGTAGAGACTTGTCCAAGTGTCCTACAATAACATGACGTGGTAGAGCAAGCAGGAGGCCCCAAAATTAACATGTTAAAAGTGGTCACATTTTCATGGCAACAATGTCTTGGGTCATATCAAGGACATTGCTGCAAATGTAGGGGAAATGAGCTTCCCACATCTGTCCTATGAGGCTTGTTCACTCTCGCTCACCCTCGCCACAATCCTGGTTTGTGGTTATTACATAAGAACGGCCATACTAGGTCAGTCCAAAGGTCCATCTAGCCCAGTATTCTGTCTTCCAGCAGTGGCCAATGCCAGGTGCCCGAGAGAGAGTGAAGAGAACAGAGAATCATCAAGTGATCCCTCCCCTGTCACCCATTTCCAGCCTCTGACAAACAGAGGGTAGGGACACCATTACTACCCATCCTGGTTAATAAGTATCAATGGGCCTATCATCCATGAATTTATCTAGTTCTTTTTTGAACTCCGTTAAAGTCCTGGTTTTCACAATATCCTCTGGCAAGGAGTTCCACAGGTTGGCTGTGTGCTACATGAAGAAAAACTTCCTTTTGTTTGTTTAAACTTGCTATCTGTTAATTTCATTTGGTGACCCCTTGTTCTTATGTTATGGGAACAAGTAAATAACTTTTCCTTTTCACTTTCTCCATACCTGTCATGATTTTATAGACTTTTATCATATCCCTCCTTAGTATCCTTTTTTCTAACCAGAAATTCCCTACTGTACCTAATTTCCAATTCCCTGCTGTACCTAATAGCACTGTAGAAAGTTGGTTGGTTCATCAGCCCCGATTTTGTGAGAAGTTGGGACTCAGTCCCATTAGTGTTTAAATAGTCCCCTTTAATTCCCTACTCATTGTTGAAGATTATGCACTGGGCCCAATGTTGAGTGAACCTGTGGGTGTTTCTGGCTTCACCCTGAAACTTGCAACGATTTTCTAAATCTTTCGAAGGGAGCAGACTGAAGCATCCCTGGCTACGTCTAGACTGCACCCCTCTGTCTTCATTAGCATAAACATAGCTGCCACTTTTTTCCAAAACGGAGCTTTTTTTAAAAAAAAACGGCAGTCTAGACGCGGATCTGTCAAAAATAAACCCTTTTTCGACAGATCCTGTATTCCTCAAAATATTAGGTTTACAGAGTCTGTTGAAAAAGGCTTTAATTTTGACAGATCCCTGTCTAGACTGCCGTTTTTTTCGAAAAAGCTCCGTTTTGAAAAAATAGTAGTGGACATGTTTATGTTAATGAAGTGCGGGATATTTAATTCCCTGCTTCATTAGCAATTTTGATGTGCCTAATCTACATCTCTCTGTCAACAGAGAGGTATAGTCTAGACACAGCCCCTGTTTCCCTGGAATTGAAAGACTGGTGCTTTTCCTATCTCTCAAAGCCGGAAAGAACTTTGAGGCTATGTCTACACTGGTGGCTCGTTGCGCAAGAACTTCTTGCGCAAGGGTTCTTGTGCAAGGAGTCCTGCGCAAGAACATGTCCACACTGCCATGTGTGAGCTGTGCTTTTGTGCAAGAGCGCCCACGGCAGTGTGGATGAGCGGCAGGGATTCTTGCACAATAAAATTCTATAGCTAAAATAGCTTTCTTGCGCAAGAGAGCGTCCACACTTGTGCTTCTTGCGCAAGAGCTACGCTCTTTTCATACAAGTGGAAGCTGTCTTGGCAAGAGCTCTTGCGCAAGGGAGCTTACACTTGTAAGAAAAGAGCGTAGCTCTTGCGCAAGAAGCCATCTCTTACCATGCCGTACTGTACATCTTCTTGTGCAGGAGCGGGTGGGCAGTGTGGATGCACTGCAGATTATTGCGCAAGAACAGCTGTTTTTGCTCAAGAGGCCGCAAGTGTAGAGACAGCCTGAGTGTTTTGTTTGTTCATAGGCAATTGTAGTGGTAATTCTACCCATACAGTATGTGGTGTAGTTAAGCAACCTACTCACTTTTTGGGAAGTATTTTGAGCTCAAGAAAGGACGAAGTCCTGTGTCTCCTTTTTTAACCTGCCCCCCTGACTAGAAAACTCGGGGTCAGTGTCATGCCTTTCCCTGATCCTCCAGGCTGTCTGTCTCACTCTGTCCTTGTTGCACTTCAGTTTCTGAGATCTCTCATTCCCCACCTCCCCCTACCCAGTCAGCAGATCCTCTGCACGGTCACACACACCTTTTAGCTTAGGTGGGAGGTGTGCTTGTAGTGATGTAACTTGAAGGGTGAGTTCACACCAGTCTCAATGGGGTACTAATTCAGCCCATGACAAGTTTCACCCAGACACTATTGGGAAGGTTCTATAACAAACTCCCAGTTTGTTTGGACAGTTATAGTTTTGATTATTTAAAAATGTAAAATAAGTTAAAGACTCAATACAGGAGGTATCACTTGACCTGTGATTTGTTCCAGCAACCATTCTAGTTACTCAGTAGTTAAGGGCAAAATAGAGATATATCCTGGCAAAGGATTGTAGTGTTAGTAGGATTTCCACTTGGCTGAAATGCTTAAATATCCTATTATGTGAAGCCGCGACTCTTGCAGTGCTGCTGCATGTGCTATAAAATTTAGAGATTTGCCTGAATCGAAACCAAATATCAAGAATGCCTCTAGAGATCCAAATCCAGTTCTGGTTTAGAATTTTGCAAAAGGGCCCAATTGTAAACAGACCTGAACCAACCCCCTCAATAGCATTAGCCCCAAATGTTGGGATGCTTGGCATCTGGATTTCTAGTCTAAGGGCATGTCTACACCAAGAAACTATTTTGAAATAACTAAAATCAGTTTAATAACTCTGGAACTAACAAAATTGAAATAGCATGTCCTCACTACGGGGAAGCCTCAAAATTAAAACCAGGCAGGTTCCATTAATGCGGACGCGCTACCTTGACTTCAAGCACTAGGAAGCACTGGGGTGTAATTAATTTGAATTATTCTGGGGAGTCGTTATTTCAGAATAGCGGCACTGGAGCGTCCACACAACTGCTCTTTCGAAATAACTATTTTGAAATTAGCGTTATTCCCCGTGGAAAGCAGGAGTACAGATTTTGAAATAAATGGCCTGTTATTTTGAAATAACAGGCTTGTTAGTGTGGACACTCCACTTATTAATTCGACCTAAGGGGCGGGGTTATTTTGAAATAAATCCCTAGTGTAGACCAGGGCTAACAGCCTGTTCTCCATGATAATGATTGCCCTTGAAAATGCGGTTTAGGAGACCTTCCTGAGAAAGTTAGCCTGAGTACAGGAGCTAGGAATTCTGGCCAGTTCTGGCTTTGAGGCAGCTTCTCTAGCCTTCGTAGCCCTAGCAAAGTGATGTAAAAAGGTAAACATGTAAAAGTGACGGAGGGGCAGCTGTGTTACTCTGTAACTTTAAAAACAAGGAGCAGTCCTGTGGCACCTCGAGACGAACCAAAATAGCCCAGCATGCGCTTTCATGAGCTTCAGTAGAGACGCGTTGTTTTTAAAAGCGAGTGCTTTGACTTTTGGGTGTCCATTTTTACCCCAAGGTTTTTAAAAAAAATGCACAGGCCTGAAATTAGGTTCCTCAGCTCACATGTTGGCAATGTTGAGCAGCCCGGATACCCCATGATGTCAGTGGAAGATCTCGGCAGTCAGCGCCGTTCTGTGGTACACACGCCCCTTTCTCTCCCCTGCCGCACCCAGGGATCGTGAGGCTAGTTAACACTTGGGCAGCCATTGGGCAGCACGTTGGAAATCAAGGGTGAAATTTTCAAAAGCACCTCCGTGGGGGAAGTTGACCATCTTGCGTGGAGTGTGGTGGGCAGGGGAGCCGACAGCCACACCAGGCAAGATGCGGGGGGCACTCCATGCTTCCAGAAGGGGCGGAGCCACAGGCAGAAGGGACAGGGCTGGGGCAGTCAGTTCTCAATGCCACCAAAGCACCCAGCACTGGGCTCCCCACGCAGGCCTTAGAGCTGCCTGGAGCACGTTGTGTGGTGCTCCAGCAGTGATTTAAAGGCCTGTGGCTCCGGGCCGCTTAGGATCACTAGGCCCTGGGGTGGTTATGCCCTTTGCACCCCACTGTCGGCAGACCTGGTGGTGGGTTGAATGGCAGGTGAGCTTAACTCCTAAACCCCCTAGGCTGGGCTATATGAACACCTAGTTTGTGGCAAGCTGGGGTGTAAATCTAGTCCACACTGTCCTGACACACACAAAGTGTCCAGAGGGACCCTGCCACTCTACACTAAAAATTCCCTGGTGCGCTTTGATCTACCCCACTTTGAAATGGGGGGGTGACCGCCCCCCCCAGCTTGCTGAGAATTTAGGGCTTTGTTATACAAACAACAAGTGCTGTTGTTTGCTCTGTTCAAGATTCCTAACAAGTCGCTTTTGTGATGTGTGGTACCCAGAGGGATACGTTTGATCGGGACAGGCCACAATGGGGGAGTGTACGCAGTTAGGTGACTGCTTGCTGTTGGTGACTTTGGAAATCTCCCCACTGGATCCCCGAGTTAGTGTTTAAAAAAGAGAGAGAGGGAGAGAAAACAAAAAACAACTTAACAAGCAATTGTGCAGTGGTTCGTTTTGAATATTTCAATTGATAGTGTGCTGCCCTCCCGCCCAGCTGCTCAACTGAAAGCAGAGAGAACAGGACCAGATTCCGAAATTGCTCTTTTATGCAAAATTGCTAGTTGGCCTAGCGGTGTGTACCTGATTGAAATGAATCTTCTTTCCCTTTTGCAGCCTGACGGCACCAGCAAAGAATGTGTCTTCATCGAGAAAGTCCTAGAAAACAATTACACAGCACTGATGTCTGCGAAGTACTCTGGCTGGTATGTTGGATTTACCAAAAAGGGAAGGCCGCGGAAAGGGCCCAAGACCCAGGAAAACCAGCAAGATGTGCATTTTATGAAAAGGTACCCAAAGGGCCAAGTGGAGCTACAGAAACCTTTCAAGTACACTACAGTGACCAAGAGGACTAAGAGAATACGACCTACAAACCCCAGTTAAAAGACAGACAAAACCAGTGTCACAATAATAAACCACAAAAAGACTGCACCAGAGGAATATTTTTACATTAAAAATAAGGAAGAAGCTTTATTTTTGTACATTGTGTTTAAAAAAATTTAAAAAAAAATAAAAAAAAGACTGGATGGCAAACGCTGGGGGAAGCTGTTAGGGATTTATTGTGACTTGAAAAACAAAATGAACTGCTCTATTTAAATTGACTTCTCGTTGTTGACACATAGGTGCTTAGTTCTCTTTTGGAACGGACAACTTTTCAGGCAGATCCCTAGAGGAAAAACAATTACGATTAAATAAAGTCAAACCAAAGAAAACCAAAGTTCTTTCCCAAAGTTACTGACACCCTGCCCTGAAAAAATCACCAGGTTTGCAGTAATCTATTTATTATCTGCTGCAAACTGTCCCGAGACAAGATGGTGTGCGCCGCAGTGATTGAGTTTCGGTGGAGTTCTCGATGCATCGATCTTCTGTAACCTTTCTCACGACATAAGGTGTCACAGCTCTGTGATCCTGCATTATGCTCAGTTCTGGAGAATGCTGCTAACTACATTCAAGTGACTAAAAATGACCTAATACACCAATGATAAGGGAATATTTTAAAACCAGCTATATTATATATATTATATATATATAAGCTATTTATTTCATCTCTCTGTATATTGCAGTTCCATGAACCAAGTATTACTGCCTCAACAATTAAAAAATTATTTAAAACACACGCACATATTTCTGCAATTCACACTTTTTGATTATTGCTATGAACTTCATTTGTGATGTCACAGTGGTTGCTCCTTAGGTCGGAACTAACGGCCTATTGTGAGCCTGATCTTCAATCCTCACCCAATTTCCCCCAACAGAAAGCAATCTTTTTTCATGGTCTAATGCCCTGTGTGCTATGTTGGATATAAACTTTTCAGGTGTCCCTTATCTTTATGATGTGGTAAGTTAAATCCAAAGATCCAAACACCCCAAAGACTTTGGAAAATGTTGGCTCTCGATCCAGATTTGAACTCTGTAGGTTGGGCTCAATCCTTACACTATGTTTAAAAAAAAATCACAAAGACGAAGGGAGGGTAAGAGGTGGGTCAGCATGTTTTGCAGTCCTTGGCTGCCCTCTAGGCAGGTAAAATCAAATATTGTTTCTCTTCCATAGCCTATTCTGTAGGCCCATCAGTAGGCTAGTTCTACATTAGACCCAGAAGGTAGAGTTAAAGTATGCAACTCCAGCTACATATTTTATGGAGCTGGAGTCGGATTACCTTAAATTGAGCTTGGCTCTGTCTTCTCAGAGGGATGCCTACGGGAGCAAATGCTCCCGTCAGCTTCCCTTACTCCTCACAACTGCGAGGTGTGCCGGTGCTGATCAGAGCCACGCTCAGCGTTTGATTTAGTGGGTCTTAACTAGACCGGTTAAATTGAATGCCAGAAGATCAATCTCCGGCACGGCAAGTGAAGACGTGGCCCAAGACCCCCTATTACCAGAGGAATCTTTTCAACAATCTTCCAAGAGGGTACCGATTTTATTGGGCACAGTGGGGGAGGCAAGCCATTCACAACAACATCATCACAACCTGGCTGGTACTTCATCTTACCTTTTAAAAGGCAGCCAGCAGTTGGGCCATTGAACAAGGGTATGTTCAAGCTCATAGACACAAAATTG
Organism: Pelochelys cantorii; assembly: GCA_032595735.1. NCBI lineage: Eukaryota > Metazoa > Chordata > Testudines > Trionychidae > Pelochelys > Pelochelys cantorii. Next base: position 38,375,912 of record CM064340.1, read on the forward strand.
TCAGCATGTGTGATCACCTTGCCAGGTAAGTTTGCAACCCCCAGACTGGGGTTTTCAGTCCCTCAGGCTCAAGCTAGGGCAGGGCTGCTTGTTCCATAACACGGTATTCTTGTGTGGCCTCAGGATTGCTGATGCAAATGCAAATCTCACCTCACTTACCCGCCTGGATCCATGTGGCTCCTGCACCTGGTGTATGGTTTGATTGTTGAGTCTAATTTGCTTACGTTGTGGGCTTTTAGCAACTCCCTCCTTGGAGGACCCCTGGAGGATAGAGTAGGGATGGAAATATCAGAGCCTGTGAGGTCAGCTGGAGTGTTGCCATTGGTTTCCTTGGGAGTTGTATCATGACTTCATGTGCTGGCTTCTGGAGGCAGGACAACAGCACACTTCAGCAAAATATTTGGTCTTTCCCTACCACTGAGAGTAGGTATCTTTCCAGGGCATCGTATGTAGCTGATCCACAACTTTGTGGGGAATGCTGAGCTGTGTGGTGCATCATAGCTGGACGGAGTGGGTTCAATCCATCACCGGCTCTCGTCTGCCACTCTTGGAATTATTGTAGCTGACTCAGTCTGGCTAAAAACAAGTGGAACTTGGGATAAACCTCGTTTTGATTTAAGCAAGCGCACGGTCTTCATGCAGCTCTACAGGCGTGCATAGTCGACCACGTTAGTACAGCCGCTGTCTCTCTGCTACCAAATGTCATTTTGGTGACAGTAGAGAAACCCAAACAGCGTAAGCAAGCAGATTGGTTCCTTAATGCAGGACGGTTTTGCCACCATTGGCTATTAGGAATAACTATTTCCCTAGGAGGGTGGGGAAGCACTGAGATGGGTTACCCAGGGAGGGGGTGGAATCTCCATCCCTAGAGGTTTTTAAGTTTCAGCTTGACAAAGCCCTGGCTGGGTTGATTTAGTTGGGATTGGTCCTGCCTTGGGCAGGGGGCTGACTTGATGACCTCCTGAGGTCTCTTCCAGCTCTATGATTCTATGACTTCCAACCATTACATTTGTGTAGCAAATGCAAAGGGAGGGGCTGCTGTTTGGGAGGGGCATGATATGAGAGTGGCCACTGGGGGCAGCAAGCCCACAGGGGGGAGCTAGCCTGCAGAGTGTCCTCCGGGGGCAGCCGCACCACCACAGGAGTGACCAGCAGGGCTGGGGCACCACCATCTTGCCTGCCAGCACACCAGTAAGTAGCCTCCCATACCCTAAACCCTTTCCCCCCTTCCTGGCCCTTGGCTGCAGTGCCAGAGGGGTAAGGGACAAAAAGGCTCATGGTGGGTGGGGAGGAGCAGCGGGGGCTGGGGGGGAGGAGAAAAAGGGCCGCTGGTGAGGGGTGAGGGTGGGGAAAGGACCCTCTGGTGGTTGGGGAGAAGACGGGGGGAGAGAAAAGGCCAGTGCTGGATGGGACTCCCTCACTCTTACACCTCCCCCATCCCCCTGCACACCACATCCCCAAGACCCTGCCCTGATTCCTGTCTCCTCCTCCCCCACTGCCAGCCCCCTGCTCTGAAGGATGCAGGCAATACCAGGTAAGTCAGCTAGCAATGTATGTATGTATGTTTCCATCCAGACCAAGTGGGACTCATTAATAAAGTTCAGACTCTTTATCAGGGCCATCCTCGGCTTGCATGCTAACGCTATCGCCAAGGAAATGCAAATAATGAGGAGAGCTACGGACATCTGTCTACTAGAAACCAGAAGGAGATCCACCGACATGTTTCATGTAGGCCTCCCTGATAACCGTAGGATGATTTCCAGTCTTTCCTGGTTCTGGTGTATGGGGGCTGGGTTCCAAATGGTGACATCAAAGGGGGCAAAACCAAATACTCTATTTTCTGCTTAAAAAAAAATATCAGGAATTGCACGTCTGGGTTTGCTGGAGGCCCTGTTTGCTATTCCAGGGTGTTGCTTTTTGCGGTATTAATGAACCTTTAAGAGAAGTTTCCCTTTTTTCAGAAAGTGACCTAGTCTTTCAAGCTAAATAGGAGTAAACAAAATCAGTAGAGTTTTAAACAGTTGAACTGAAACACTCTTCCCTTCTTAGGCTTCAGGGAGTAGCCGAATTACTCTGTACAGAAAAAAACAACAAATGGTCTGGTAGCACTTTATAGACTAACAAAACATGTAGATGGTGTCATAAGCTTTCATGATCACTTCTTCAGATGACCAGTCATCTGAAGAAGTGGGCTGTGCCCACGAAAGCTCATGATGCCATCTACATGTTTTGTTAGTCTATAAAGTGCTACCAGACCATTTGTTGTTTTCTTCCCCCTTTAGTTCTTCATCACTCATTCTATTGGGACACCCTTATTCTACTAACTCTCCAGTCATCAGGTGTCCTCCAAAGCAGACAAAACCTGAATTTTTAATGCCAAAAAAAGCAGAATCATCTCACCTCCCACCCCAGCCCTCTTGGCAGGTCACTTCCAACTTTCCACTAGGTCGCCTGCCTGAGGTAGCAAGCACTGCAGAAGTCAACAGGAGTTTCAGGTGTTCAGCATCTTTGAACATTAGCCCACCGTACCATGACCCCAGTAGTTCCTCGCTGGAGCCATGTTGGGATGGCCATGACCAGCTCTCCTGAGGGTGAAGCAGTGCCCAACCGATGTCTTGTGGGTTGTACTATCTGTTGCCTGTCACTTCTCTGACACCATTCCATTATTGGCAGGGTCTGAGTCAAAACTGAGCTGACACTGAGCGAGGAAGCAGATGGTAGGACCAGGTACTAGTTAAATGACATGTTGGTCAGGTGAAAAGGCAAGCAGAGAGTCTATGGGTTGGGTGAGAAGTAGCCATCTGTGAGAGATAAGTTGCAATTTGTTTGAGGGTCTGGGTGTTGTCCTCTGCCAAAGCGGAACCAACGTTGCTTTAGTCTGAATGGGAGTGAAGTGTACCGTGTACTTTGCCGTTACATTTAGAGATGAGCCAAGCTATGAAGTTCTCTATTGAGATAGAAACTTCCTCCGTGTTCAGACATGTTGCCTCCAGCGTTGTAGCTGGACCCATCTCTAGGCACAACACCACAGAAAGTCAAAGTGAAAGGGTAGGCAAAGAAGAACTTTGCTCAGAATGCAGTATCTAAGGACCCTTCCGGGTGCATCTCACCAGGTTGCTGCCGTTAATGTTGGCTTCTCGCGGAGACAAACACCGGGAGGCTGTACAATCTGCAGGGCTATTTGTAATCCATTCTGAGGTAGATCGTCGTTAACGGGGTCGCATAATCAGGCAGGGATGAAAATGTTGCAGGTGAAATAAGAAACAACCTGAACCTTCACCCCCAGCTGGAACCAAATTACTTTTCATTCCCAATTTTTTGTTCATGTTTGTGCAGTTCCTGGCACTGCCCAGGACATTGGTGGAAGGGCCAGTTTGTCTCAGAGCATTGGTTTCTGGGAGGCCGGGTGTGCTGCTTGGCTCTTAAGGCTGCGTTTGCACCAATCAGAAAGTAACCAAAAAAAAAAAAAAGTTGGCTGGGATTTTTGAAGGCTCCTAAGAGAAATCACCTTTCTACCCAGCCGACAAACAGGGCAAACCTTTGCAGTCCTTCTGAGAACAGTTTCTTACTGAGAGCTAGCTGGGCAGAGCTTAAATGTTTGTTACGGAAGTGGCAGACTTTGGGGCTGTGACCATCGCGTGCTTTTGAAAGGATAAAACCAGCCATCTATCATCTGGCTTGAAAATCATCTTCAATGAATAACATACTCATAACCTTCACAGGGACAGATCCCCCCAGAAGCTGAAAAATTTGGCACATGCAAGCAGATAAAAACACATGTCCCTGGGTGACTGTTTCCATTGATTCCTTCGTGCCAGGACATGTTTGGGATGGCCCTGCCAGCACCTAATGCGCCTGAGTCAAAAGGGTTGGCCCGCACAAGCTGGCTGCGTGGCACAAGAAGTGGGAGGAGGCTTTTGCTCTGAGGGGCCATGGCTTCCAGACCAGGCTTCTGATCAGAGGTAGTGTGGAGGACTTTGGTCTCCAAGCACCCCCTGCTGGCTCTTGAGGAACAAGAGCAGCATTGAATGTGCAGGAACAGCTTCCTCCCTCCCCTTCCAGGGAAAGCGTTGGGTCTGTACAGGGAACCAGAGGAGACATGAGGGGCAAGCTTTTCCGAGCTCTTCAGGGGACGTAAGCCACCCATGTTCCATGACAGCCAATGGATGATGGATGGTTAAATCCATAGTGCCCCCTGGAAAGTTTCAGCCACAGTCTATGGCCACAGGAGGTTGGGGCAGAAAGTTTGGGAGAGTTTTTTGTTAACATGGCTCCGTCGGTCAAGCGGAGCCTTGTTTTGGCTGCGGTGGGTCCGAATGTTGCAGGCGAAGGCAAACTAGCGACTGCCGTGATTTGCATCGAGACACAGTTGGAGTAAGGTGCTCTGTCAGTGCACGTTAATCCCTTGACCTGGCTGGGTCTGAATCAGACATACCACTCCACGGCCGGGAAAATGCCATTTCCTCCGGCTTCAGACGGTTTGGGGAGGGAAGAATGCAGTATGTGGCTGTGCTGTCTGCATGATCAAAAGTGTTACCGGACTCTACCACACAATGGGCAATCTTTAAACCAGCTCCCAATTAGCCCTCCTGGCTAATACCACGTTCATTCCTGGGAGACTGCCCTTTGAGAGCTGTTATGACTTTGTGATTGTGCACATACCTTTATGTGCTTTCATTCCTAATCCCCTTTTCTCAGAAGCCAAAAGGTCTCCCAGCCAAAAAGGAAATCAAAACCTTTTGTTGGCTGGTTCATAAGAAATAAGGGTGGGATGAGGGTTGTAGCAGGATCTTAATTAGCCATTGTAAAGAACAAGAGCCGTAGTGCCTACCGCTATGTCCCGCCGTGGGTTGTGATATTGTCAGACCACACAACGGTAAGTGAACGGCTGCACAATGGCGGATGAAATTCGCTGTTGACAAATGCACGGCCATGCACGCTGGAAGGGGTCCTTTGAATTAGGCATCCATATTGTTGGATTTTAAATGAACTGCAATCACGTCGGAAAAAAGACCAGCCGGGGCGGGGGGGTTAATATTAGACAGCTCAACAAAACCGACTGCGCAGTCAGAAAAGCAAACAAACAATTAGGATGTAGAGAGCATGGGATGGGAAAATAGTGAAAAGGTTATAGTGCCATTGTATAAATCCTTAAAATACCATTCTGCTCCGGACGCCTGATCTCAGAAAGGATATAGTGGAAATAGGAGTGCAGACATGGACAATGAAAATGATTAGAGGTCTAGGAAGACTGCCATACGAAGAGGTATAGAAAAGTTGGGGGCTGTGTAGAGAGGAGAAAGTACTGACTAGTTTAGAAAAAAGTAAATTGAGGTCGTCTATTCACCCTCTCTCCTGATACATGGACAAGGGAAATGTAATGAAATAGGCAGCAAACTTTTAAAAAGGACACAAAAGAAAATAATTTTAACAGCATTAGAATTAACCAGTGGAACTCCTTGCCACAAGGTATCTTTGAGGCCAAGAATGTAGTAGGCCACACAAAAGACATGGACATTTATGGGGCCAGGATTTCACTCTTTCTCTCTTTAGGCCCGGATAATATAGTCATTCCAATATCGCACAGAGCTTCAGCGAACTCATCTTAGGTGTGGATCATGGGGCCAAACAAGAATGCCAACGGTATTTGCAGGAAGGGACATTGTAGTAGGGTTGATGGAGCCTTAAATGAAATCAGGCCCAGCTCTCCTGCTGCAGACCAGGTGTGCGCTAGTGTGTTGCGAAGAGGAGGTCAGAGCTGCCCCAGGAGAATGAAATGAGAGCTTGCCAAAGAAGGGCCCACGGTTCAGAGATGCCAAGTCGTGGGGGAGCTCTCAGAAGGTGAGCAAAGCAGAGCTGGGCTTAGCGCTTCAGAGACGTGGATGCTCCCAAAGGAGAGGGCAGTGGAGCCAGGTCAGACTGGTTAAAGGAGAAGGCAGAATTGGGGGATCACAGATATACTTCTTCAGGCTAAGTAGCCACGGCCAGGGGGGGTGGGGGCTGAAGGCTGTGCGCAGACATGGGAGATGCCTGCGGCCCGGAGGTGGACAGTAGAATGCCACAGAGGGCAGAAGGTTGGGGAATGATGGGGGGGGGGGGGGCCCACGAGCTGGAACCGTAAGTGGTCAGAGGGCTGAGGAGAGATGCTAGAGCTGTGCCAGAGAGCCAAGGCCATTGGGAGAGATGCTGGAGCCGTACTTGGCCTTGAGCAGGGCTACTCAACTTTGGAAGCCCCAGGGGCCAGTGATGTTCCCAGCACGTGCCGAGGGCCGCAACTTTAGTGTGGTTGCATAGGCATGCAACTATATATGCAAATATATGCAAATAGCTTCTTTCACATGGACGGGCATGAATACAAAGATTGAAGGCAAGACTACACAACACACAGGCCCCATTTAAGTCTGTTCTGCTTATATTAATCAAATGCAATCTCTACCCGATTTCCACAGCACTTTGAATGAGCAAGTCCAGGAATTTAACTACTAAAATGCATCCCAACAGAAGACTGTTATATTGGCTATTTTTTTGTTTTGGCTCCCACCTACAGGCCTATCTCACAGAGCTGGCAGGGCCCTTAGAAGGTCATTGAGTCCAGGCCCCTACACTCATGACAGGGCCAAGCACCCTCCCTGACACATTTGCCCCCAGATGACCCCCTCAAGGAGTGAACTGACAGCCCTGGGTTTAACAGACTGATGTGCAAACCACTGAGCTATCTCTCGCCCTGGGGATAAGCCTAGCGTAAACCCACCCCACACCATGGGCCACAAATAAACGGGCCGCGAGCCGCATGTTGAGTAGCCCTGGTGTTGCGTGTCCTTGCTAGGCCATGCTGAGGAACTGTGATATTCTTGTGCGACTTTTTGTCATCGATTAACATCTCCCAGAGCTATTTATATACAGTGAAAATGCAGGCGGAGTTCCCGAGGAGTCCAGAAGAAAGGGGACGCTCAGGCAGATCTATCCGTTGCGCCCCCAGTCTGCCGCACCGGGGCAGTGTATGATGGACTTAACAGGGAAAGATTCATGGGGGGAAAGCTTGTGGGGTGAATCTAACACCAGCCCTCTGACAATGGAGACTTCGTATTACCCAGATCTGAAGGCAGAGGGCATGGGACCCAGACAAGTCAACGGCTACATTCGAGCTGCTTTGTACTTCCCCTGCCGTTTCCACGTATTCTTCATGTCCGTCCATTCCCAAGTATTCTAGTGGCCAGTGAACTCAAACCCATATAAGGGTGCTGATCCTGCAGTCGGAAGCGTGCAGGGGGACTTCTGCACTAGCATGAGGCCTGCTGGGCAACCACTTATATGGCGGCGATCGCAGGAGCTGGACCACAGCACATAAAGTATTCAGGCCACCTTTGGAGTTACGGACAGGTATGTCACTGAGACAAAGTTAACCGAGCTTAACCCCACTGAGGTCACTGGTGTAACAAATTCCAACAGCAGTAGGAGTTACAGAAGGCCTGAGTTTGGCCCATTATCTTTAACCCGCTATATTGCAAGTGATGCGAAGCCCTTTTCCTCTGAACTTTTTTGCCAATATGAACTGTCCATGAATATACATAGAGAGAGAGCTTTGGCTCAGCGTTTTTTTAACTGCTGGATTTCAGCCACGTATGCACCGGGGCGATGGACGGAGCCCGTTGCCACAGGACATGAACCAAAACCACGCTGAGGTCTGTGCCGTTTCTGTTTCCAGGCAAACAAATTAAACCAACAAGCAGGGCTGCTGCTTTGTCGCTGCCTCGGCCTAAATACGGCAGCGAGGTGCCCGCCCACGCAAGGCGAAGCACATCCTTGGTCCCTGCCGGTGAGACAAATGACAGGCCCACAGCCCCTCGCAGGAGGAGCCCCTAAGGGAGCATTAGTTTTGTAAGAGGCTTTAGTCAGGAGGGGCTGTGTCTGTGTACACGGGGACCGTCGAGGGCTCTCGTCCACTGGGCTGGAGTAGTGGCTATGTAGCGGGATTTCTCGTCCCTCCCCTTCCCTTGGGGAGTTCTCCAGGACAAGGCCCATCCATTGGCCTGGTCCTGGGAGGAGGCGTTTGGCTTAGTTGAACATGAAAGGCAGGCTTTGATACCTACCCCTGGGCCTTTACAGGCAAGCCTCTGGACTTTGGCAAGCCCAAAACAAAGAGGGTGCTCTGATTAAACAGGCTTCTCTAGAAATGTACAGAATTGAACATAATACGGCTCTTTTCCATAGGCTTTTCTGAACCACCTTATAGAGCAGGGGTGGGGAACCTAAGGCCTGGGGGCCTGATGCTTGCCTGGATCCGGCCCCCAAGGCTGGGGGCTCCCCCGCATCTCGCCCTCCCCAACGCAGGGCTGGAGCACACAAAAATCTACCAGCCTGGGCCCCCTAAGCTCTCGTGTGCGAGGGGAATATGCGGAGCGTCTTTCTCCTTCTCAGTCCAGGGCCACCTCAGTGAGGAGTGTGGGGGGGGTTCCCTCTTCTCGTGTGTGCAGCCCCCAACTGATTTTTTGTGGGTCAGCTCTCCCCCAACCCAAAAAAGGGTCCCTGCCCCTGTCATAGAGAATTCAATAGCAGGGATGAAATTGTCTAGTCAGTGCTAAGGTACGGTCCCAAACCCCAGAAAACACACACCATCGTCTGAAATCCTCTGGGAGTCAGCCAGAGGGATATGGCCATACAAAGGGACTCCTGTCTACAGCTACATTTCTGGCGTCCTTTGTAAAGCCAAAAGCAAGTGGCGCTTTCTCTGCATGATTGCTTCCAGCTCACCCTCATGCTGCACACTGAGCATAGCCACACTCCCGGCCTCTGGAGATATCTGGGCATGGGACCGTTTTGTCAAAAACTCCTCAGGTTGAGGGGCAGCTGTAGCGCCAACCTCACTGCTAAAGCGTGTGCTGTGAGAGCTCAAACCCGCCTTGTCAGACGTCCCGTCCTTCACCAGACACCTGCGGCATGTCACCAGCGGCGCTTCTGCCCATCTGAGTACATGTGGCTTACAGGCTTCCCCAAAGTGGTTTTACAGCTGGCTGCCAACCAGCGACTGGGGTTTGGTGGGCAGCCACCATCACCTGGCTTCTGCTTCCGCTCCCATCAGCTCTCCTTCTGCTGTGACAGCCATAACACACTGCTGCCAAAGTCCTTTCCTTTGGTCTCCTTACTGATGGCTTGCCGAGCTATGCTCCTAAAGCAAATACCCGAGGAGCGGTGAATAGGAAGACGCAGAATTTATGGGCAGCTGAGCTGGGGAGGAGCGCGCCAGCAGGCTGTCAGTACCGGTAGAAAAAATGTTTCCTCATGTACAATATGTGCAACTCCTGTGACGGATGAATCCATTCGGTCTCCTTTGCCTTCTTTCTTCCCTCATCACGACAGTCCAAGCACTTGTCCCTGAATTGTGGTTTAAAAAGAACTTAGCGGCCAGATCCTCTTGGTTCAGAAAGACTCCCAAACAGCCAGGTTCCACTCAAGCTACGTCTAGACTGCAGGCTTCTTTCGGAAGAAGCTTGGCTCTTCCGTAAACATGTCTTTCGAAAGAGACCATCTACACAGCAACAGCGCAACGAAAAAGCGATAGGCTTTTTCGAAAGAGAGTGTCCACATTAATTGGATGCTATCTCACATTTCAGTTGTGAGTACTGTGGATGGCGTGGCCACCAAGGCACCTGTGCTTTTTCCTGGAGGCCTCTTCTTTCGATAAAACACTCTTCTGCGTCCACACACGACTTTTTCTGAAAAAGCTTCTTCCTCATAGAATGAGGTTTACTGCCATCGGAACCCCCTCCCGCCCCCGTTCTTACGACTTTCCGTAAGAGTGGACAGACCCTCCGGACGTACAGCTGTTTTTCCGTACGTATGGCCAGACCCTCCAGACATACAGATGTTTTTCCAGAAAAACTCTGCAATGTAGACATACCCTCAGTTGTGGTCCAACAGATGTCACTGGAGTGATTCCAGCTTTACTCTGGTATTACCAGCCATGGCGTTTTCCTACCTGTGCAACTAGGTAACAACCATCCTCTGTCCCTGATTCGTCTTTTAACTGAGCTTTGTAAAACATCAGGTATTCTGGTAGCCTAGTGGCACCACGTGAATGAACTGGGCAATTACAATGCAGGAGTGAAACGGCAAACGTGGGCTTTGCATGAGAGTGAGAGAGTTAAGTGGTTATAAGAGGGCATCAGGACTTTGGGTTTCGTCTCTGCTTCACTGGGAGACCTTGGACAATCAGACTACATCTACATTGCACGATTATTTCAGACTAAGCTATTCTGGAAGAAATACTCTGAAATAGCTTATTTCAAAAGAGCGCGTCGACACTCCAGGGAAGCCTCGACATTAGTCTGAGGCAGACTTCTGGAATGTGGACGCATGACCTTGATTTAGAGCCCCAGGCAGCCCTGGGGAGTAATTACTCTGGATGGCCTGGGGGAGGAGCTATTTCGAAATAGCTGCAGCGGAGCATCCACATGCCTGCTATTCCAAAATGTTATTCCTTGTGGAATGAGTTTACAAACAGGGCTGGCCTTACCACGGGGAGAACTGAGGGGGGGGTGCCACTAGTTCACACTTTTTGAACAAGGCATTTTAAGTTGTTAGTTCTCCTTTATTGGGGTAGGTAGCAGAGCAGTCCCATGAGAGGAGTGGAACAGGAAGAAGGCAGCATAGAGACCTTTCAAAGTTTTGGCCCAAGTGAGGGGGCATGGGGGCGTTATCTGCACTCCCTGCCTCAGGTGCCAAAATGTTGTGGGCCGGCCCTGTTCACAAACGCCAAAATAAGCTGCCTGTTCTTTCGAAATTATTTTGAAATAACGGGCTAGCTATGTAGATGCGCGCATCGTTATTTTGGAATAACGGACGTTATTCTGAAATAACACTGCTGTGTAGACGTACCCTTATTGGCCAGGGACATGAGAGACCAAAACCTAACCCCCCACAAACTATGGCTATTGTGCTCCAGTTTCACTAATTACGATCAGCCCCCACGTCATCTTACCAGTTATACTTGATAAAAATATGGCATCTCTTGTAATATGCACGACTGCTGTCTCAAATTGTTGTCAGCCTCAGATGGAATCTTTAGCACAGAAGTTGAATCCAGAGGTTGATCTTTTTTGGTGTCCTGGATTAAACTATTGCTCAAAAACATGAATGACTTTGTAAAACGAAACTCCAAGTGGCAACCAACTAAGTAAGTGACTGTGGATTAGAACTCTCTGGGAAATGATTCTTTCTGCCTAGAAAAAACTTGTAACAAGTTTATTTCATTTTTTTTCAAATATTTTCTTTGAAAGTATTTTCAGATAAAAAAGAGATTTTTTTTTTCAATTTAAAGCAAAAACAGAAACCAGTTTTCAATTGCCGGCCACAGAAAAAGAAAAACTCCTGATGGCAATGTATTTTGCTAACGAACGTATCTGTTTAAATTGAAAAATGGATGGAAAATAGTCAAGCAGCTGCAGTGTTGATTAACATTTAGCTCCTAAACTGAAGTTTCATCACCTTAGCCGTATCTTGTGAAATATCTATGGCGTAACGTTGCTGCAATCACTCACTGGCAGACAGAAAACCAAATGTGCTATAACTTTGCTTCTTTGTATCAGTGTAACTCCACTGCTGCCAACAGAGAGACACTGATATGCACCAGTTGACGGTCTGAACTTACCGTCCATGCTAATAGAGCAGTGTTCTACAGGGAGAACACAGTTAAGCTGTTCATAGTTAATGGAGGACTATCTATGATAGTACATAAGATACGGTAGAACATAAGAACGGCCACAGTGGGTCAGACCAATGGTCCATCTAGCCTAGTATCCTTTCTGCTAATAGTGGCTAATACCAGATGCCCCAGAAGGAGGGAACACAACAGTTAAACCTCATGTGATCCCTCCCCTGTCACCCATTTCCAGACAAACAGAGGCTAAGGACACCATTCCTACCCATCCTGGCTAATAGCCATTGATGGACATAACCTCCATGAATCTCTCTATCTCTTTTTTGAAACCTGTTAAAGTCCTGGCCTTCACCACATCCTCTAGCAAGGAGTTCCAGAGGTTGACTGTGCACTGAGTGAAGAAAAACTTCCTTTTTTTGTTTTAAACCTACTGTCTATTAATTTCATTTGGTGACCCCTAGTTCTTATATTGTGGGAATAAGTAAATAACTTAATTTATAACTTATAGGGGGGTGAGGTTGATGACCATTTAAGTATTTGGTATGATGCACATAGTTATGCTTCAGTATACAGATAGGTCACTAACACAGTCCTGCTTTACAAAGGCAGTTTCAAGAGGTCCAGCATTTGCTATTATAATCGGCGACCTAGTGTTCTTTCATGCTATTGTGTGGAGTAGCCCCATCGGGACTCTACAGGCAGGTGTGAGATTATGGGTGTTTGGGAAGACTCAAAGTGCTGGAATTGTACACTGATTTTTTCCCCCACATGGTGCTAACTGCCCTTCCCCCCAAACTAACCCCTGCTCCAACAATAAATTAATACAATCTAAAACAAAATCAGAACCCAAATCCCCTTCCCAAGCAAACTTTTAACCCTCAAAGGGGAGCAGAGGCACAGACGCCATGAAATCCACTAGGGATTTCCCAAATTGCACACGTATGTGGAAGGGACTCCGATGCTCTGGAGCCAGGTGGCAGCATGAAACCCTTCGGTAGACAGGTCAATAGCGAGCACCTAGGTGTGGTGAATACTTGTGCTCCATTACAAGTCCCTGAAGCTCTATTCGAGCTGATAATCCCATCCTCCACCCAGCCATGTTCAGAGGTCAGGCTGGAAATCCCAAACCCACTGAAGTCAATGAGAGTTTTTTACTCTAGAATTTCAGATGCTGCCTGGTAAGTTACCTAAGTTCTACATGTGATCATTACATTAGGCTATTTCCTTCAATGCACCCTCTGTGCTGCGTTGTGTGGTTAACAGGGGCTGCCCAGATAAGTCCACTTGCTGTTGCTCCCAACAGGAACATGTACTTCCAAGTCAATGGCTTCCAAATACTAGCAATGGGCCTGAGAAATTCAGAGCACCAGGTGAGGAAGAAAAGTGATAGCAAGTCACTAACGCAGAGAGACGCGACGGCTATTCAAAACAAGGCAAGATGCAGAGGAGAAGGCACGACGTGGAGACAATTTCTTGTTCGTGCAATTCTGCAGACACCTAAGAGGTCATAGTTAAATGCTGAAACATGAAAATCCCCCAGGAATGAGCAAACACAGCGTAATGCTGACTTGAGAGCTAGGAAATAGATCCAGCTATACCACCGACCTGCTGTGTGAGCTCAGACGAATCAATTGACCCTCTGTGCTAAGATTTCCCTTCACATCTTTTCTCTCTCTTGTCTATTTAGACTGTATAGTCCTTGGGACAGGGACTGTTTCTTACAAATTATTTGTACAGCTCCTAGCACACCGCTCTCAGCTTGCTTGGGATCATTGTGTGCGACACACAGTAGATACATTTTTTTTAAATGGAATAAAATCCCAAAGAAATAAATGACCAAGAAGGAGCAGGATTCTGTACTCCGTTAGAAGGCAAAACTCCCTAACCTTGACTTCCCTGCATAATACGCACCAGGATGGTTGCAGTTGGCTCTGTTCATTTCTGCCGCAGAACGGCCTCTAGTGCAAACACCGCCAGACCTCAGCATTGGCATGCTCCAAATGACGATTTGCACAAATGTTCATCAGCAAATTGTCCTCCACGAGCCTCCCTCTCGGTGTCAGGCATGGGTCCAGCGAGCACGGCATGTTTGGGGCCATGTGCCTTTGGAACGCATAAGCAGAGGGGTGGAAGTGGGGGGCAGGGGGGGAGGTTTTCCAACTGAGTGAGGAAATGAGAAAGGAAAGAAAACCCAAAATAAAAGCCCTCGATCACGATTGCAATTTTGTTGATATGAAAATTAGACATGTACAAATTAGCTAGGAAATATCCAGTTTCTTATTGGGGAGTGCTGGAGTCTGTCCTAACCTTATAAAGGGAACTCTGAGGTCTCCCCGGGGAGGGTGTGAAGTAACTGTTCCGTGATGTGTTGACTTTAATGCAGGAAAGAAGCCTGCTGCCGAGAGCCATATTAATCCTCTGTCTGCGTTTGGTCTCCACTCGTTTCTCCGCATCCTCCCTTGTCAGCGACTGGCAAAGGCTGGATTTAAAGTGGTAGAAGGATGACAGAGTGTCATTCAAGGCTTTCCTCAGGCCGACACGCTCTGCTGCCTGGAATTCGTGGATGGCCAAACAGACTTGTAGTGAGTAGGATGCGTTTCACCTGGTGGTAGTTGAGCCCTGACAGCGTGCTTGGGGCTGTACAAAACACATGAGACGCGTGTAAGGATAAGGAGAAATCTGGTTGGCCTAGGTTAGTGATAGGGGCTGCAAAAACAGCCTTAAGAAAAAGTAGGCATGGAACGTACATGTCTTAAGCTATTAACTCCTTAGCAATCTTGGGGCCTTTTACATGCATTTTTGTAGCTCATAATCAGAGCCGGTCTTAGGGGTGGGTGAGCCGGGTGGTTGCCCGGGGCCGCCATTTTCAAGGGGCTGCCGACAGAGCCAGTGTTAGGGGCGGGCCGCGACTGCATTTTGGCTCAACCTCCTGAATCTTCCCCCCAGGTTTCCCTGGTTACTCCCCAACACTCCCCCCGCCCCTTTATTTTTTTTTGGCCTCGACAAATTTTCCCTGGCGGTTTTTTTTTGCAGATCTTCTGGCGCATCAGAGAGAGCCCTCCTTTTCCTGTTCCCACAATCCTTTTCAGCGGCTCAAGAGCAAAGGGTGCCCTCTTGCGCGTGGGCCCCTGTTGATTTATGGTGGGCAGCGGCCTATGCAGCGGAGTTCGCAGCCGGCGGGGTCCCGGGCTAGAGGGGTTTCTGTGTGTCCACAGGAGAAAGTTCTCAGAGCAAGCCAGTTGTAGAGAGAGAGCATTTCCAAACCCTCCCTTGTGGGCTGTGCACCAGCAGCAAATTCCCTAGGGGCACAGCTCCCTGTATTTTGGGGTTCCCTGGCTCAGCGTGGATGGAGCTCAGTCCCCCGGTGTAGCGTGGGCATGGATCATGGTCAGGGGAGGGCGTCTCTGGTGTGCGTTCCACTTCACCAGCATGCCCGAAGCAGAGGCCAGATTTCAAACGTCCCGCTGGGCCTACTCGTAGCTTTGAGTGCTGCATGCTAAATAGCCCCCGGTCGGTCCAGTGGGGAGCTGTGGGGAGCTGTTCCTTTGGGTGTATCGTGCCTGGTAATTCTGAGCATCCACTAGAGCAGGGGCTGGACCCTTCAGGGGATGCGAGGAGGCCTCAGAGAGGGAAGCGTGTCCATCGCTATCGTGCGTGAGGGTCAGCAGAGCCTACGTAGGGTGCATGTTGTCAAGGAGCTGACTGCTGGTCCGCCCCAGCCCAGACTTCCTCAAGCCCAAGGCAGGTGGTAGCAAAGTGCCTCACAACCTGGCTATAGCATTAGGGAAAGAGAGGGAGGTCTGGAATATTCTAGGAAACCTGTATTCGGTTTCCCCTTGCAGGCCTCAATTCGGCCCTCACTGAACGGCACAGGCTCCCCAAACAATCTCTGCATTTCTGGGGAGGCCAGCAGCAAACGGCAGGCAAAGCTCTTGTTCCATCGGACTGGTGCTCTTCTCCAAAGAGTCTCCAGCGTTGACTCACCCCTGCTGGAAGAGCCCCCAAAGTGGGGCAGTATGTCACCAGTTAGGGGTAGCGCTGCGAGGTGGAACCACACCTGGGACCTTCGGAGCTTGGTGCATGAGCCTCAACCACTTGAGCTAAAAGCTAAAAGCTCAGGCTGTAGAGCAAACGTATTCTCTCTCTCTGTATGTAGTCTAAGTGCCACTACATGGAACAGTGACCCACACCCAGCAGGTATGTGGGTTACAAAGGCACTCGGGAGTTTGTAATTTATGGTGCTGGTTAGAATCAATGCACTGGCTCCTGTCTCGTTTTTGCCACTGACTTTCTGGATGATCTTGGTAAAGTCATTTAGCTTCTTTTTGCTTGACCTTCCCCATCTGTGCAATGAGGCCATTAGTAATTACATTCCTTTGTGACATGCTTTGGTCTTTTCAGATTAAAGGATAAACTATTTGCATCCTCCTCTTTTAAAATAGCATGTGATTTCCTGTGTCTCGTGTAGTCCACGTTCTTGCTGCAATAAATAAGACACACAAGTCTTTTCATGTTCCTTGTCAACACAGAGCTGGCCACTTATATGTGATTTCACACATTTTCTCCAGCCCCTCAGCTATCCAAATGCAAAATCCTGCAGCCAGGGACATGGGGTTTAATTCTGACAACCCTCAAAGAGGTTTTTACCCATAAACCAATGAATGGATTACACTCCTTCATAGATGACAGGTGTTTCTTCCATCTGCGACAGACATAATATGGAAAACCACCATTGAATATGTGATCCAAGAATAATTCAAAATACCAGTGAGTAATAGAAGTTAAAGAAAATGAAGACTAGTTAACTGCTTCAGGGAAGCAAGTACAAGATGAGAGCTGAAGTCAGTGGGAATGCTTATGCCATACTAGAGATTTACTTGGCGTTGCTTGGGTCCTTAAGTCAATTCATTTTGGTTTTTTTTTTTTTTTTGGAAAATAAAATGCAAATGTCCAGGCTTCATTGAATCATTGCTCTGGGGTGGGGCAGGGGATGAGAGGTTCAGGGTGCAGGCTGCCCCAGGGAGAGAAGACAACCCCAGCCCTCTCTCACCACAGCAGCGTGGGGCCAGGCGAGAAGCACCTGCATGGCCGCTGCAGCTTCAGTGGGCCCAGCTGGGGAGGGCGCATGTCCCCTGGCAGGGGCAGATCCAGGTTCATCTGCCCCCTGCGCTCCCCAGCCAGAGTGAGGAATGCAACTCGGAACTTTCCCCTCGCTCCCTGACAAAGGCAAACAGCCAGCAATGTCCCTGTACAAATTGGGGGAAAGGGGTTGCTTCAGCCTCCCCCCTCCCTAAAAGGCACCTGGCAGCTGGGAAGCTTGGGGTTGGGGCAGTCCCTGTTGGAGAGGAGGGGCAGGGTGAGGGGGTGGCCCCAGCCAGGCCCTTTCACAAACCTGTCGATTCTGCCTATTTTCTGTTTGGTTTCATGAGAAGCAATTCCATTCCAGGCACCTTCCATTGTCCTAGCACAACTAAACCCTGCCCTGGCTTTACGTTATGACCAGAGGAAGCTGCCTACCGAATTGGGTGGTCCTAGCTCTTACCGTTTAGGAGGAGTTCGCGAACAGACAGACAGACAGGCAGGCAGACAGACAGACAAACTGTCAAACACATAGCTGATTGTGAGGCGGAAAGAGTAGCATTTTGCGGCGTGTATCGTCAAAGACAGTTACGCTGTATTTTATCTAGCACCGTGGCCTCGCTCAGAAACACACGGCCAACCTGACTGCAAAGTGTTGGCCAGATGTCAGGGATGGGTTTGTGCTGCAAAGCTCACAGGCAGATGTGATCTTCCCCGTGACGAGTCCCCCTCCAAGGAGGGAGGGGAGATCTCGGGATGTTCAAGGGAGCTCCTTCGGTATCATGAGCAAAAGAGGTGACGCCGTTCTCCACTCTACCCCCCCACAATTTAACCCCTGATTGGATCATCCAGTGGGTTGGTCTGGGCCCATATCTCCACAACAACAGTACAAAGTGATTCACAATTCATATGTGATGACTGAGAAGCAGCCCTGAGCGGTTGCCTGGCATTTGTCAGGAGTTTCACCCTGCCTTTGAGGCATGTGTTTACTGCTGGTGCGGCAGGGTACCAGAAGGACATGCCTGGAGACCAAACGGGGCACCGGCACTGGCGGTACAAGGGTCTGCCCAAGTGTCTTGACCCTATAGGGTTGGAGCAGGGGCACTGGAACAATTTTTACAGTGGGCTACTGGCCATACTCCCGGAGAGACTTCACTGTGGGCACTGCCAGTCTGTAATCTGAGGCGGGCAGGTAGGGGGGGAGGTGGGCCGGGCCCACTATGGACAGGGGCTGCTCTGGCTGGCTGGGCCTACCTGTGGTGGGCCCCACGGGACTGGAACAGTCTCCTTTCCGGGGCGGGCGGGGAATTGTTCCAGCCCTTACCA
Organism: Pelochelys cantorii; assembly: GCA_032595735.1. NCBI lineage: Eukaryota > Metazoa > Chordata > Testudines > Trionychidae > Pelochelys > Pelochelys cantorii. The sequence goes on from CM064340.1 coordinate 38,393,973, forward strand.
GTTAACTGGAACTCATAAGCCTCACTCATTAAAGGTGAGGCTTACCGGTTAACCACTGACATCCCTAGAATGGAGTCCCTCTGGATTTATACCCGTGCAACTAAACTCAGACTCTAGTCTATTGGGTTTCAGAGTCACACAACATATTAGCATAGATCTCTGGACCCTGCAGTTTTCAGCCCAAGATAGTTTATTCCTAATGGCCTCGCATAGGCTGGAAGGCTAACTCGGGACAGACGTTGAGCCATTATGCTAAGCCCAGTAACTATGGAATAAAGAAGTGACTGACTAGGTAGCCAGTCAGCGACGACAGCCACAGCCAGACCCATGGCTCACCAAAGCTGTGTCAATGAAGAGCCCTGCTTGACACCAGGCTTGGCTGAAGCAATGAGCAGTGGCCAGCAGCCTGGATCTGGGAACCCCATCCAGAGGCAGGGTCATAGAGGCAGATCTGCCAAGTGAACTGGAGCAGTCGCCAATGTAAATCAGGCTGCTGTTGTAAGGACTCTTCTCCCAGTCTTTACACGGACAAAACACCTCCTAAAAATACGGGGTGTTTGGCTGGAGTGAGGCTGCCAGGATTTTTCTGAAGAGCTCAGGGCCTTGTAGTGCCTGCAGCACATCCCACTGAGGCCAGATTTTCAGGTGTGTGCAGGGCACAACATGCTGGCCTCTTATTTTGGTGCCAATGTGGCAGTGAGCTCTTGATGATTAAGCCCTGGGTGTGCAAAGTGGCACTTGCTACTTTGAGTTTAGTTATGCTGAAGAAAGGGAAGACTTCAGCTCTTCCTTACATGTCTGATCCACTCCTCTGCCTCCAGAGATGACATGGGGAATAATGGGGGACTCTAAAACAGAGCAGCTATCCTTCCTGCTTCAGGGCTGGTCTGTGCTACCAGTGTGGTCAGCTCATAGGTCAAGGTCATTTATATTGCTCCAAGAGGTGGTTTTTTTCATGCCCCTGAATGACGTCAGTTATATTGACGTTAAGCTGTAGTGTAGACAAGCCGCCCGTTTGACCCTAATGTTGGGAACAGAGCAGATGTAAGCTCAGACTCTCCATCCAGCAGGGAACGCCAATATTTGTGCATTAGGCCATGTCTTCACTCTGGGCAAGATGGTGCCATGATCGATCTTTCGGCGTTCGATTTAGTGGATCTAGTAAAGATCCACTAAATCAAACTCAGAGAGTGCTCCCGTCGGCGGCCGGTATCCCTGCTCCTGAGAGGTATAAGCCAATGGGAATGTGTGCTTCCGTCGGTCTCCCGCAGTGCAGACAGCACAGAAACTCGAATCAAGTTACGTCGACTTCAGCTCTGTAATTAACGTAGCTGGAGTTGCGTATCTGGATTCAACCTTCCCCTTTAGCATAGACCTGGTCTTACTTTGGGACAAGAACTCAAAATATCACCAACATTCCAGAACAGAGTTCAGAAAAGTTTCAATTTGGAAATGTCAAAGTGCTTTGTTTTAGCGCAGGTTGGCTTTAATCGCTGTGTCTGCCTAAACTACCACTGTGGTCCCAGGGAGCAGTTGCAGGTTCCCTCGTGCCTCCATTTTTTCCTGTGGGATCTGCTTCCTCTGACGCGACATTGCTGCCTATCCCTGTTGCTGAGCAAAGCATCCGGGGAGACCTATGCCACACCCCAATGGTAGAGGCAGAAGGAGAGATGTATGTATGTTGACCTGCCCTGAAATGAAGCTTTTCTGGGTGGAAACTTCTTCTCAGATTCCTCTCATCAAGCAGAAACTTAGATTTGGGTGAAATCCCATTTTTGTTTTGTTCCATATTGTTCGACCGGTCCTCGCAGGGATGTAGCATCAACTGCTTGTCAAGGGCCAGATCCTATTTCCACTGGGCACATGGGTACTCCAGGGATCTGCTTGCATGAGTAGGCAGGGCAGGATCTGCCCCTGTATTTTGTGCCGGAGTTTGATCCTGCAAATCCTTGTACAGGTGAATACTCCCATTGACTTTCCTGGAACTATTTGGTGCATTCCTACTCCCCCTGAGTTCAATGGGAAGTTGAAAGTGACTGCAGTGACAGCGGGCCCAGGATCCTGCCCGTTAACGACCCCAGGAGGATGATGTAGGTGCGATTAGGCTCGTTTTTATGGTTTATCTGTTTGTGTTGCACTCCCAGCTTTCTAACTTTCATTGACAGTTCTAGCCCCTCCCTCCCGCCTGCTCCCAAGCAGAGCCAGCTGGCCGTGGGAGAGCTCATGCTGCCACTCACCTGTTGCTAGGAAACGACGGCGTTTCCGGCTGTCCCGTGAAAATAAATGCAACAGTGCAGCCAAGGTGACCCGTGTGAAAATTAACAGGTGCGGCGTTTTCCATCCTCACATTTAAATAGGAGAGACGTCTCGGCACGGGGTGAGAAATACAGGCAAAACTCCATCTGACTTCTATTCACATTACCCACCTCAGGACTGGCTTATAATACAGGGAAGGGGGTGACCTGGACTTTTCCAAAGGTGTTGGTGGAAAGAAATATCAGCGGAAAAAAGTAATGTGGAGGCGGGGTCACTTTCTGAATATGGACTACAGCATGGGATTTATTTATCAGAGAGAAACAGAGCATGAATATATAGACGTTTGCAGATTGCAAGTCTTATAGTGTGCACTGGTTTATAGAAATCCGTGTCTGTATATGCAGTAGAGTGTAGTAGTTTAAAAAAAGATCCGAGCACCCTGTGAACTTAACCCCTCGTCAATGCCACAATTCAATCCTGTGTCAATAGATATTATCTACAAAGAGTCAAATCTCACTTGACTGCCTGAAATAGAGCTAAGTGAGCGATAAGGCGTGCAGAGGTGAATATCCATATGAAGAGAGATTAGAAAGACTTGGTCTTTTCAGCTTAGAAAAGAAGAGACGAAGGGGGGATATGATAGAGGTCTATAAAATCATGACTGGTGTGGAAAAAGTCAATAAGGAAAAGTTATTTACTTATTCCCACAATATAAGAACTAGGGGGCACCAAATGAAATTAATAGGCAGCAGGTTTATAAACAAACAAAAGGAAGTTTTTCTTCATTCAGCGCACAGTCGACTTCTGGAACTCCTTGCCAGAGGATCTGGTGAAGTTTAGGACTTTAACAGGGTTCAGAAAAGTGCTAGCTAGATTCATGGACGTTAGGTCCATCAATGGCTATTAGCCAGGATGGGTAGGGATGGTGTCCTTAGCCTCTGTTTGTCTGAAAACAGATGAAAGGGGAGGGATCACGTGAGGATTCCCTGTTGTGTTCCCTCCCTCTGGGGCATCTGATATTAGCCACTGTCCGCAGACCTTTGGTCTCACCCAGTATGGCCGTTCTTATGTTCCACCACAACTGCAAAAATAATACAAGCCACTCTAATAATCACACAGATTGTACAGTGAAGCTTTCAATGAAACAGTTCAGATAATCTTCAGCTCATCCTCCTTGTGAGTGGGCATCGTGGCCTGGTACTGGATTACATGCTCACACAAGCAACACCAGGTTGTACGGAGCCCTGAGCTCTTTGCACTCCTGAAAAAAGCCATTTTAAGCCCAGCTTTCCTGGAGGGGAAGGCCAGTGCCCAAAGCCAATGCAGTAGCAGCAGGATTCTAGCTCCTCTCACGCCCCTTCCAGTGCATTTCAGTGACTAGAAGAAGAGAAGAGGGGGCTACAGGCAGAAAACAAGGCAGGAAGTGGAAGGAGGAAGAAAGGAGAGAACACAGAGAGTTGTAAGCAAAATCAACAGGGGAAAGTAGCAAAAGCAAGACCAGAAAACACAGGGCTCCTGCAGTCAGATTTCCTCCTCCTCAGCTTGAATCTCACATTTCACCCCATTTCCAGGAACCTAGATGTCCAACTTAACCCCCAATTCCTTCCCTTCGGTCTGTAGGTCTCCCTCCATCATTCTTGTCTCAGTCGGCCGCCACTTCATCCCTTGTGCAGGCTCCTTCAGGACCAGCCACTATCAGATCCCTTCATTCCAAGGCTCCAGCCTCTAGCCCTTCCAAACTGTGGTGACCCATCTCCCTGCTTTCCCCATAACCCCCTATCCTTTTGGAAGAACATCTTTGGCCCCAGTTCAGCCAAGTGCTCCAGCGCCTGGTTCAAGTCCCATTGAAGTCCATTTGATTTGGCCATTTGCTTACATGCTTTCCTGAACTGGGGTCTCTGGACTCTTGTTGACTTCCTCTCTCTTCTCCTAGGCCTATAGATTCATTGATCCCAAGGCCAGAAAAGACCATCGTGATCATTCATTGACTCCAAGAGCAAATCTTGTAGCTAATCATCCCGTCTTGCTTTAAAAATGGTCAGTGATGGAGAATTCACCGCAAGCCTGGGGCGGTTATTCCAATGGTTAATCACTCTCACGGACACTTTATTTGCTGTTTGAATTTGTTTCACTTCAATTTTCAGTCACTGAATTGTGTTCTGTCTTACCCCCTTCAATTTGTGAAGATCCCTTTATAAAATATTTCTTCCTGAGGTAGGTACTTACAGCCTGTGGTCACGTCTGCCCTGAACCTTCTCATTGTTAAGCTAAACAGTCTGAGCTCCTTGGGTCTGTCTTTATACCAAATGTTTTAATCCTTCAATCATTCTCATCTCTCACTAATCTCTTTCTAAGAACAATCAAATTCCCTTCCCAGAGTCTTCCAACTTCCACTGTACTTAGGTATTTCCCGTTAATTATGTCACGGGCCCTCTTTCTATCCTGCCCCACCACATTTAGAAACCTGCCTTGAGGCCTTCTGTGATATTTTTGTAGGGCCATCAAGAGAACCTTTACATTTTATTGTAAGGGGCTCAGGGTACGTCAATACAGCAGCGTTATTTTGGAATAACTGATTAATTGGAATAACTGACTAATTTCTGAAATAACAAAGGGTACGTCTACACTAGTCCCCTAGATGGATCGAGGGAGTCTAATGAGGGCGACAGAAATTGCAAATCAAGCCCAGGATTTAAATATCCCATGCTTGATTTGCATGTTCCCAGCTGGTCGCCATTTTAGAAATTGACTAGCCCGAAGTAACTGCCCGCATCTACATGCAGCAGTGAAACGGGATTCCGATTTAAAGCCCTAACTCAAATTAGCTGGTATTCCTCCTGCAATGAGGTTTACCAGCTAATTCGATTTAGGGGCTTTAAATTGGAATCCCATTTCACTGCCGCGTGTAGATGCGGGCAGTTACTTTGGCTAGTCAATTTCTAAAATGGTGACTGGCCAGGAACATGCAAATCAAGCACGGGATATTTAAATCCTGGGCTTGATTTCCAATTTTGGTCGCCCTCATTAGCCTCCCTAGATCGATCTAGGGGGCTAGTGTAGACATACCCAAAGAGTGTGTCTACACTACAAGCCTTTATTTTGAAATAATGTTGAGCTGGAGGACTTCTTGCTCCAACTCATGGCAACCCTCATTTCACAAGGAGTAAGGGAAGTCGAAGGAAGAGTGTTCTTCCTTTGACTTCCTGCTGTGTACACAGCACCAAAAGCCGAATTAAGCTATTTCGACTTCAGCTACACCATTGACGTAGCTGAAGTTGTGTAGCTTAATTCGACTTTATCCCTGCTGTGTAGACGTACCCTCAGGCTATGTCTACATTGCGCATTCTTGCGCAAGAAGATATGCAAATGAGGTGAGGTGATGAATATCGCTGCACCTCATTTGCATACCTAATGAGCCGCCATTTTTGCACAAGGGGCTTTTGCACATGAAGGAGCAGTCTACACTCCTTCTTGCACAAAACCCCCTCTGGTGCAAGAGCCGTTCTGTCGCTTATGTTCAGCAGACTGCTCCTTCTTGCACAAAAGCCCCTTGAGCAAAATGGCGGCTAATTAGATATGCAAATGAGATGCAGCGATATTCATCGCTGTGCCTCATTTACATATCTTTTTGCACAAGAATGCGCAACGTAGACGTACCCTCAGAGTACAAGGGAGACCGAAATAGCAGTGCCGGTGAAGGCTCACATTCTTTTCTTAGTGAGCGCCCCAAACTCATTTTCCCCCCATCAATTCATGGAAGGGCTTTGCATTAAGCAGTTTGCTAAGATAGTTTTCCCAAGGATGCACATGGACTTTCAAAGCAACTCTGCTGTTACATGAGCCTTTCAGTCCAGCAATCAAAGTGTTTGCAATTGTTTATGGTACAACGATGTTTAGGGAAGAGCTGGGTCACATTGCATCCACTGTGTAGATGCAAAGTAAGAGACGGTCCCTTGCCCCAAAGCGCTTACAATATAATAGATAAAGAATGGGCACTATCCATTCAAGGTCATGCAGCAAGTTTGTAGCATGTCCAGAGAGAACCCAATTTGACGGGGTCCAAGTCCAGCACACGCTTTTTGGTTCTACTTTCAACAGTGCCACCATCGTGAACAATAAGTACAGAGTGTCTGGAAAATGAAACGCATCTTTTGCTCTGTTGACTTTGAAGAAGTCTAGCTTTGTTTTTAAATTGCGAGCAAAAAAATACCAGAGGGAATTTCTGCAATATTTCAACACGCATCTTTATTCAGAGAAAACCGACGCTATTCCAAAGGATGTTTATGTGTAAGTAGAGAGCTCCCGTTGCTCGGAAGTTGAGTATTGTATTGGTGTGTGTTCTTATGTTTATACATGGAGAGTGAAGGCAATTGTAACCAGTAAAGCGGTATACAATTGCTAGTAAAATAGGGCAATTACATAATTAGCACAGTAGTGGTAACTCACCCAGCATGAGCAACAATAAACCAAGGCTGATGTTTTCCTTGGTCATATTTTAGCAGGGACCCTAACTAGGCCTCAGGAATGGTTACTACAATTGAAACACACACACAAAACTTAAAAGCCACCATAAAACTGAAAAAGGAGGCACAAAAACCACAGGGAAGCCAAACACTTTCAGAGAAACAATAGTAAATTAGGTGTTAAAGATATAAAAGCCTGTTCCCTAACAATTTAATTAGGTAGCATGTCTGTTACAGACATTATGCTGCTCGTTTTGAAACATATGGTAGGGCCTCACAGTTCTCAATTCACACCAGCCCCCAAGAGAGGAGTTTGTTAGCAAGGGCTGATATTTTTGCTGTACAGGAAAGTGTGATGGTAATCCAGTGAAAATGGAAGGCAGCACAAGAAATTATTTTTTTCTTTGCAACTTTGCTTTCCATTTTTTTTAACAGTAATTAAAGCCCAGTGTGAAGAATGTGCACAGTCTAAATGAGCGCATGCTTTGATTACTTCGGAGCTCATTCCCGCTAAGAAAGAACAAAAACACCCAAACTCGCAGTGAATGGGTTTGAATTTTACAAACTCAAGATCAACCTGCCTCAAACTTCTGTCCTGGGCGCCAGATGAGGGCAGCCGCTTTTGCGCAAAAACTTGCCAGCTGTCTACACTGGCCGCTTGAATTTGCGCAAAAGCACTGACGTTCTAATGTAAGAAATCAGTGCTTCTTGTGCAAATACTTTGACGCTCCCATTCGGGCAAAAGTCCTTTTGCGCGAAAGGGCCAGTGTAGACAGCTCAGATTTGTTTTGCGCAAAAAAGCCCCGAGCGCGAAAATGGCGATCGGGGCTTTCTTGCGCAAAACCGCGTTTAGATTGGCACGGACACTTTTCTGCAAAAAGTGCTTTGGCGGAAAAGCGTCCGTGCCAATCTAGATACTCTTTTCCGCAAATGCTTTTAACGGAAAAACTTGCCAGTCTAGACGTAGCCTGAGTGTGGAGTGTGTAGCACTTGACTGTTTGCTTTATTTCTTTCTCACTATCATATTGGAACTCTTATCCTCCCTGGTAACTGGCATGTTCCCCACTTGAAAACCCAGAATATTCCAGTTGAAATAAGCTCCAGGGAACTTAATGGCAAAACTTCTGCTCTAAGATGACTAGAGGTAATAGCAAGGATGGGCTGGTAGGATTAAGGGCAGGCGAGGGGATATTCTTTGTTAAGATTCCGGCACTTGATGGGCGAGAGAGTTCAGGTGACTTCTTTTGCTTCAGATGTGGTCACCTCCAGGGTTGCCTGTAAACTGAGCTCTTGGGCAGCCACCCACGTGAGATTCAGGTGCTGCCCAGCTGATTAGTAGAGCGCCCCCAGCTGCCCACAGCTGGCAGCATGCGTTTTTACTGATGGTGCACATCCATACATGCCTCGGTGCACAGAACAAAATTTATTCTGCACACAGGTGGAAAAAATTAGGTCACCTCTTGTATTGCTAATGGTCCCTGCCAAGGGTGAGGTTTATCTTCCAGGCTCCAAAGAGCCTTTGCCCTGCTTTGGAAGGGAAACTCAAAGGGTGAGCTACCTGGATACATGCTACACACACTCAGCCAAGGCGATATTTGCAAAGCCAGATAATAAATTGCATTTAACATGAACTTGTGATGGCCTCTCTGGTCCTCTGCCTTCTAATCAAAATCTGCTCCACGCTGCTTCTGACACCACAAACCCTGAATCAGCTCTCCACAGCGGCCATTCAGAACAAGCCACCAGGAAAATAGCTCCTTTTTCTCCCTTGAAATGTGGAATTTCTTCCCCTAATTTACAGACTTATTTCAGGAGGGACAAAGTGCAGGCTCAGAGGAGAGATGGGATTAAGGACTCATCTTACTATGCAGTATATTTTTCTTCCACTAGATGTCTCTTTGTGTTATACTGCATTCCAGGAAGGATTTGGTTGCTGGTTATCAAAGGAGACAAAGCTGGAACTTGAGCTGCGTGGAAGCCTGCTTGTAATTATCTGTAGTTATAGCTGTTGCCTTTATTAAATATATCCTCTTTCAGATGGACTATAGTTCATGACAATGCAGGTAAAGTATTACTCCTATAGCTATAGACAGAGAAAATAAGGCTAAAAAAGTGAATTGTTCAGGGTCACAAGTAAGTTCAGGGAAGAGGAGGGAATACTCCCCACCCATCTAGATCCCCATATTCTCCAAAAGATACAAAACTACTCTTAAAAATACATTTTCTATGAGATTTGGGCAAAAGTGCTTCTTTGTCCAACACATGTTCCTGTCTTATTCTAGTTGAACCTTGATTGTCACTCTCAGGCTTTGAAGTTTTGCTAGGGCGAGATGAGAAAAACAAACAACTCAAACCAGGCAAGGAGAAGGCTATATATTTTTGTTCTGCTTTCCAAGCTCTTCTGGCATCAACAGCAAGCTCCCCCCTTCATAATTCATGCTCTTTTTCAGCTCATTCGCTTGCAGCCACAGCTATTTGTGACATCATCCCACATCTATTGCTCTGGGAGTTCCAAATCGCTACCACTCCTTCAGCCCCAAGTGCCAAGGCGGGGGTGGGGGGGCAGCTGGAGAAGAGGCAGAATAGGAGATAAACATGTAACACACAGGCCTGCCACCTTCAAAGAGAAATCCCGGCCCAGCCTTCTGGCATATAACCATAATCGGTGTAATTGAGGAACGAGCTACGGCCAGAGAGCTATGTCATAGCGAGCTCGCAGTGCAAACATAGCCTAGGGCTAAGCAAGGGCATACAGAGCTCCAGGCCTGAGAAAGGGTAAAGGGAACCCGTCCCTGATGTGCTGTGAACAGCAGGGCAAGAGCTCTCCAAAGCAGCTGAGGGTTGTCCATGTTCACAGCCCTGGGGGGGGCGGTGTTATCCGAAGATGAGGGTTCATGTCTAATGCCTCCTTCCCAGCCTGTGTGCAGGGGTAGGATGGTCACACATGCTAGCTGTCAGGGCCCACTGCTCCTTCGCAAAGCAGCAGTGCGGGGCCTACCATCATGTATCTCAGTCCCAGCTGGTGGATCCATGACCACCAGAGTTCCTGACACATGAGAGACCTTTTGGGAGTCCCTCTTCCCCATCACAGAGGCAGGAGGTGTCCCACCGAGTGCTCGGCCTTCCCAGGCAAGCCAGAAGGTCATTGCGGTTTTGTCATGGAGCGAAGGCTGCTGATAGAAAAGTACACGGTGTGTGTAAATCCAGTGTGTGTGTGTGTGTGTGTGTGTGTGTGAATCCAGAGGCACACCACTGAAGTCAAGGAAGTCCCTCTGGCTAACAGAACAGGATTTGGCCCACTGGCTTCAAAGTGTATCTGTGGCCAGAGACGTGAATTGTGACCAAAAAGGGCAACATCTTATTCAGCAAAATGGCTCCCTGTTGAGTCTCTTTTCAGGGCCCATGGCTGGAGCCAGCAGAACGGTGTAGGAGTGAGCTGGGCTCCCTTCGGCTTCACTGGTCAACTGCCCGATCCTCTAACCCAGCCTCTAATCTGGGGACTCGGTTCCTGGGTGGCCAACTCAAGACCCCACAGGCCTGAGCTCTGGCAATGTGATTGCTCAGCACCAGGGGAGCTGTTAGAAAGGAGGATGGAGACAGCACTGTGCCTTTCCCCTGTCCCTAAATGTTCAACTCCCTAGAAGGGACATGAAGGAGGGAGCAGCAAGTGGGCTGAGGTCTCTCAGTACAGCTCAGGGTTCGCCCCATACTAGCATGGCTGACTTTTACCTCACAGTTCAGGGCCTCTAAGCAGCAGCCTGAGTTTTCTCAAGTCATGACCCAAAGCCAGAGGCAGCCACTCTTGAAAATGTTGGGCCGACTTACCAAGTCATGGACTAGTCAGTGCGAAGCGGAAAGGATACCTCAGGAAAAAAGCCTGATACCCAGGTCCACTTGCTCACTCCGCCTGCTTTTGAGCCCTTGTGATTAGTCCGCAAGCAATGGAAAGGTGTACGATGAACTCACTCTGTGTCAGGCTGGAGGCAGCTGGCCCTCTGGGTCAGGAGTGCAAAAGCACCGCCATTTAAAACCGGGTGTGGGCAGGGCCACTTCATTTTGCTGGGCCATACCCTGGGCCCAGATTCATTTGACATCAGCAACAAGTCAGAAGGCATTTTGCCTGACTCAGAGGCTCCGCGTTGGGCCCACTGTAACTAGTCTTCCCAGAAAAATAGTGTAAACTCTTCCAAACAGCACCTGATTGCATTTAAGATAGTATTAATGCTCCTGAGGTACATTTCCTTGCGAGGGGGACAGGCTACATCAAGAGGGACGAGTCACTGAGCTACAAAGAGGGACGGGTTTGCCGGTTGTCTTCTCTCACAGCAGTGCTAGGCCTTGGAATCAGATTGACCTGGCCTGTTCCCAAAGGCACCGATTTCAATGGGAGCCGTGCCTGGGGAAGGACTGAGGTAAAACTAGAGCTGTCTGGGAACCAAATTTTCTGTCCCATTTACCACCCTCTCCTGGCTGGGCCTCTGCTGCAGGAGAGAATGTCAATGCTGAAGACTGATAGGGCAATAAAATGACTATGAACCCTAAAAACATTCATCAGATGTGGCCAATGCACGTTTCCAGGGCATTTTATCTTGGAAGTGCAGAGAGTCGGCGTTGTTCTATCAGAGAGACCACTACAAAACAGAGGGCTGAACTCAGGTGCTAAATTAAGAAATTATCAGTTTTTAAAATCAATTGCACCGTGTGACACTTGAGGTGCCAGTGCTCGAATGTCACTCGAGACTTGCCAGAGCGAGGGCTGCCATTGGGGAGAGGATGCACACGTTCTTTTTCCTCCACAACCGAGGGGCTGATCCTGCCTTTGAGTGCAAAACTGCAGCTCAGCTTCAGCCACGGACCTGCCCCTGGCATGTCTGTAACGACATTCTGAGGCTACGTCTACACTACGAGATTTCTTGGCAAAAAATATGCTAATGAGGGACTCATTTGCATGAGTCACAATCTCATTTGCATATTTTCTGCTGCTCCATTTTTGCGCTAGGAATTTTTGTGCAAAAACAAGCAGTGTGGATGTTTTCTTTTTGCGCACAAACTCCTTTTTCTGCAAGTTCGGTATACCTTGGGGCATAAGGATCTTGCAGAAAAAGGGGGGTTTGTGCAAAAAGAAAATGTCCACACTGCTTGTTTTTGTGCAAAAACCCCTAGCACAAAAATGGATGGGCAGAAAACATGCAAGTGAGATCGCGACTCATGCAAATGAGTCCCTCATTAGCATATTTTTTGCCGAGAAAACTCATAGTGTAGACATAGCCTGAGTGGCCCGGGTCTGGTGCGTAGAGACAACTCTACCACACAGTGCTTAATGCGCCAAGCTCCTCAGACTTGTTGGGTATATGTAGTATATATCAGGCCTCTTGCACGTCATGAACTCTAAGCTTACAAATTTACCCATCCACTTCTCTAGCTACGTTGACGGTTGGCATTGAAGGCGTGGGATGTGTATCGCAGCAGCGGAGACCGCTTTTCCCATCTTCCTTTTTGTGTGTGAATTTAAATAAAGTCAGAGGGAGAAAAACAAACAAACCCAAACCAAAACCCAATCCCCCATCGTGCTAGAAACCACACGCGCCATGTTACTTGGCGGATTCTTTTAGCTGTTGTGCGGGGAGGCTCACACTTGTGGTGGGGACCGCAGGGAGTGGGTTTGCGAGCGGTCACAGCAAACACTGCTTTGAGCACAGCATTTATACTGTTACATATATAGAAAAGGGGGGTTCATTTATAAGGGGGGAGGCTTGCTGTGCAAAAGGGGTCACATGGACAAAAGTTTGAGAACCACTGCTGTTGTTGCGACCACGACGGTTTGTATTTATGTGCAAACTACTTCCTATCCTATCTAGGGATGTTAAGGACTAGTCGACAGGATAGACGATTAGTTGCTTCCCCCCTCCCCCTTTGCTGTCTCTATCAGATAGAGGCAGCAAGAGGGGGGTACTTCAAAGTGGCAGTGCCACACGGAGCCTGGGATGAGCTGTGCAACGCTGCCCCTTTGAAACGCCGCTGTGGTTTCAAAGGGGCCATAATTGCTGCCTAGCCCTTTGAAAATGGAAAACCACATCAGTTGTGTTCTTCATATTGGGCATTTTTTGCTCAGGCAGTGGCGCAATTCAAACAGCTGGCACGGTAACCCGCTGGGATGATGTCACCAGCATTGCGCCATGGCGTGGGATGGCCTTCTGAGATCCCCAGGACATGGAATGACCCTCTGGGTTCTTGTCTTAGCCTAGGAATATGAATGGGTAACTGGTTAACCGTTGGTTCGGCTGGGCTGGAGCAACCCCCCAACCGACATGGGCAGGAGGCTGTTCTGGCCCGGCTGGGCCCGCAGAGTAGTGCAGCTGGTCCAGAGCAAGATTGTGGGCAGGGGGTGCTCCAGCCCAGCTGGAGCCATGGTGGGCCTGGCTTGCCCGGAGCAGCCACCACCTGTGGCGGGCCTGGCCTGGCTGGAGCAGTCCCCACCTGCCACAGGGATTAAACAGGATTTTCCATCCCTAGTTTAGCCCCAGCAAGGTTGTTTTGACATGGTGGCAAGGCCCCTTGACATGGTGGCAAGGCTTGTGTCTCCCAGTGACCTATGCCAGCAGGAGCACCTAAGCTGGACAGATCGGAGGACAGGGATCCGAAGCGATGCAAGGCAGCGTGGGTGTTAAGTGAGAGATCAAAAATCTATCCACATAAAAGAGTTAAGTAATAGAAACACAGCTTGATAGCTATTCTGGCAAACAACACAATCGATAAGAACAGCAGAATCCCATTCATTCTGTAACCAACATCTGGTGGCACTGGAACTCGATCTCTTTGGCTTAGCAAAGAGAAGGTTAAATGGTGACTTGATCAGTCTGTTAATGGGGGGAGGGGACAGACTTGCTGGGTGGGGGTGTTTGTGCTCCCAGAAGGGGCGGGGCCTCAGGTGGGCGGGGCAGAGTTGGGGGCAGCCAGTCCTCAGCACAGCCCGAAGCACGCTGCACTGCACCTCCTTTCCCCTCGCCAGTCCTCAGAGCTGCCCAGAGCACACCACATGGGGCTCCAGCGGTGATTTAAAGGGCCCAGGGCTCCAGCCACAGAAGCAGCAGCACTGGCCAGGAGCCCCAGGCTCATTTAAATCACCAGAATATGGGTCAGTTGCTCCCTTTGCTCCGCCCCCTGTCAGTGGGCCTGTCTATTAGTACCTTCCTGGGGCCAATATTTAATAATGGACTCTTTAATCTAGCAGTCAAAGCTCTGCTGTGATCCAATAGCTAGAACGAGACAAATTCCGCCTGGAACTAAGGTGTAAAATTGTAACAGGGAGAGTCATGAATCAATGGAGCAGCTTACCAAGGCTCATGTTGGATTGTCCATCACTGACAACCTTTAATCAAGAGTGAATGTTTTTCTAACAGGTCTGCTCTGGGAATTATTTTGGTGCAGTTCTATAGGCTGTTACACAGGAAGTCAGCTTAGATGACCGCAACGATGCCTCCTTGCTTTGGAATCTATGAGAGGGATTGAGATTTCTGGTTCTTATCCATGTAGCTGTTATCTGAGTTGTCTACTGCACCCATCACCAGAGCTTCTGAGTACCTAGCTAACTTCAAAGTTTATAAAAAAATAGCCGTGTCTCCTTCCCTCTTCTCCATTGGCAGGAATGAGAGGCTAACACTTGGCTACTTTATGCAACAGCTATGTTTGGCACAAGGGTGAGGAATCTGCTGGAGCCCAGGTGGGAGCGAAGGCCAGAGCGTCTCCAGACAGAGCTGGGCAAAATTTTTTGTCTGTAACTTTCTTTAGCAAAAATGTAGCTGAGGGGATACTGAAATGGTTTGCATGGTCCTAGGAGCGTAACCCTCCCCATTGATTTTCAATCATGCGCATGCTCTTCATACAACACTTACGTGCCTCAGAATCTCTCCCCTTGGCCACTGACCTCTTTTGGCTGCAGGCAAAGCAGTCCAGATCCTATTCCTCCAAACCAAACTAAGGCCACATCTATACTTACACACCGAAGATCAATCATCTGGCATTCGATTTAGTGGGTCTAGTTAAGACCCACTAAATCAAACACTGAGGGCTCCCCCAGTCGGTGCCAGAACTCCTCCCTCCCACTGTGAGGACGGTGCCAAGCTCGGCTTAAGGTGTGTTGCCTCCAGCTACGTTATTTACGTAGCTGGAATTGCGCACCTTTAGCTGACGTTCCGGGTCTAATATAGACCTGGCCTAACTACAGTAACATTGTCTAACAGCTCCCATGGAGAAGAGTTTGTAGCAATACTCAAGACATGACAAATCTCAGCAGTCCGTGCTGCGTTATTCTGAAGTGAATGAATCACGTGTGTGGGAGTGAGGGAGAGATGGAGTCAGCCAAATAAGTAAGTTTTCTTGGGAAACACAAGACTTTTGAGGGACACACCTGAAAGCAACAACTCTGAGCAAAATGAACAGGGAAGGGCTATTATTGTTATCTTTGGTGGTATTGATGAGCTAGTCAGTGTTTGGTCCTGCCGTGAGGGCAGGGGACTGGACCTCTCAAAGTCCCTTCCAATTCTAGGCTTCTATGACTCCCCAAGAAAATTGGGTTGGAGGAGATATGTCTGAAGAGCTCCTACCACATGCTAACACTAGCTGGTAGTCAGTTGTGTTCTCTCCAGTTATGAGTTGTGCTTCTCTAACAAGCTCCACAGGCTTGTGGATGGTCAGTTCTCCATCATTTGTGGAACCAACGACCCTGGAGCAAATGAAGATCGTGATTGTGAAAGTCTGGGCTGATGCTAGCAGAGTCACAGCTGGCTGT
Source organism: Pelochelys cantorii (assembly GCA_032595735.1). Classification (NCBI taxonomy): domain Eukaryota; kingdom Metazoa; phylum Chordata; order Testudines; family Trionychidae; genus Pelochelys; species Pelochelys cantorii. Next base: position 38,409,480 of record CM064340.1, read on the forward strand.
GGTCCTTTCACCCAAGCAGCCAAGGCATGTGCTTTTTAGATCTGGACAGCTGAGGTTTGGTTCCGATGTCCCATTTGGAGCATCACTCGAGACTGGGGATTTTGTTATTAGGTTGTTAGGCTTTTATGTTCTTCTGTCAAGTGTTTCTCATGAACTAGTGCTCTGCATGATTGCTTGACTCTGCTCAGCATTCCATTCAGATTGTAATACACACCAGTTCATACCCTGCTGGGTCCTATTACACAATTATGAAATTGCTTGAGAAGTCTGCAGCTTTCTGGTTGGCCATGAATGATTTCAGACCTGTCAGCAACCTCTGTTTCTGTGTGTGTTTGTGTACAGGGGCCAACTGCTCAGTCTAGTTGGCTAAAGACACTTGCCTTCTGTTTCATGCATTGTAACACATTTTATGCCCCCAAGTCCCTAAAAAGGCATCATTTGATGTGCTTTACTGCTATGAATCATGGACTGGATATGCATTGGAATTGGCATGTTTCAGAGCCTTCATGGCTTTGGAAGTTCTCTCTCCAAAGCACACACAAGGGCTTGGAAAAATGCTAGATATGACCGACAGAAAGGGATTACAACCAGAGGGCAAAAGTTTTCTCTCAGACCCACACTGCGGAGTGGAATGCTGATAGTTTGTTCTCCTGACCCATGTAACAACTCCAAATGTGATGGGAGCAAAATATTGGAACCGCTACTCAGTTCAATGTGATCCCGTCACCCTGTTCTGAACCGCATCTTAGAATCCAACAGCATTTACGTTGAATCCACCAAACATCATAAACAACCAGCTTACGATTTTTGTTTTGCTTTCTGATGACTATATGAAAGTGGGCAAAACCTGGCCACTATAGCAGTGGTGTATGGAGGTGTGATTTGGGTGTCTATGTACTGCCACTATAAATGCTGCTTTGGGGGCAGGCATTTTTCAGAGATGGACAGACTGAGTGACGTGGGCAATTTCCAATTTGCTGGAAATTTTACATTGGTTTGCAACAAAACCTATCACGAATGAAAGTGCCTGTTTTGCTTTCTATCTACGAGGCCAGCTCTCAGGATCATCTACAAATAACCACAGATAGAAAAGGAGTGAGTGACTGAGGAAAAGAGAAGACAGCATGGGAAGGAAGACCTCGTTTTGTGGAAATTTACATTTATGTCCATAAGGATTAGACTCCTCTATAAGAAACAGGCGAGAAGAGTCTAAAAACAAAATGCATTTGCCAAGGAATCTCATTCCTCCAGTGTGTGCATCTTTAAAAAGTTCAATGCTGTTTAGCCTAGCTCATCCAAGAATTAAAACAAGGTCCTTTTTAAATTAAAAATCATATGACGTATGCTAGTTTGGCTGGCTAAATTAAACTCTTGTTCTTTGAACCTTTCTTGCATTAGGCACCTACTGGTCAGTGTATAACTAATCAATTGCAGACACATTCTCTTCTTGTAAAACAATGACTCTTGATTCCAGCAGATGTTAATGCCAATGTCAACTTCAGGGAACTCTTTGTACCACCCAAAAAGCAACTGGAGGTTACTCTGAGGCTGATAGTCTGATACCAAATTGCACCTCTGGGGTCTGGGTTATGAGAACACCTGTTAAAATCAAACCACCGTTATTCTCTAAGGACCTACTTAGTGCATTGTAAATCTGTATAGGAGGCTTCCAGTGGTATTCAGTGCAATAGGTTGCTCCTTATTCCATCAATATAGGGAAAATGTAAATGTGGCTTATAGGTTAGCTCAAGTGACTCGAGGGGGTGGGGGGCGTATCCTAGGTTGTATTCCCAGCTTCATTGACTTGGGGCTTGCTCCTGCAACTTCTGGTATGGAGGCAGACAGGGCAAATATCAGCAGAATTTACACCTGGTAATAATGATATTATGGAGTAGCTGTTGTGAGCCTCCGGATCCTTGAGGCTGTCTCCTTTACTCACAGTGGTTTGCATTACAAGAGAAGTGGCATCAGAGCAGAAGAAGGGTATGTCTGAAGTTGCACAGACTTATGTATGCAGCTAAGTCCAGTCCTCACGCTAACAAGGTGCTTAGTTAAGTGATCTCTTTTTAGGCTTCACTCCTATTACGGAGTGGAGGTGACATGGCCATTTGAGGAAAGATCCGGCTCCCTGACTGTGCTCCCTGCTCGTCACTGATCTTATACTTATATGGGCTGTACTTTTTGGGGTATGCCGTTGGGCAAGTCACATGACTGCCCGAGACCTCCGTTCACCCATTGTGAAGGGGGCATAGTAATCCCTCTCCCTTGAGCTGCTGGGAGGATTGATTCATGTCTGTAAAGTGCTTTGAGATCCTACCTCTAAAGGTGCAACAAAAGAGCAAAATAGTCCCACTGTCTTTCTGAGAGGACTATCCCAATGCAACCTTTGAACCTAGGGGAGATGTCGACCCACTGACAATTTAACAATTCTCTCCTCTCTTTCCCAGGCCAGAGAGGTGCAGCCTCTTAACTTGTGATGACTTTCCTGCCCACACTTTGCCAGCACTAAGTTTATTTCTTTGACGTTTCCCACCAGTCCTACCGCTGGTTTGGTTCCTCTGAGCAGGGTTGCTTAACCATGGTGCTTACAAGCTGCTAGCCACCAGGCCCAGACCCTCAATGGCAGAAAGGCACCTAGCTCTCATTTTAACCCATGGGAGTTTGGCACCTAAATGTGTGTGAGGAGGTGAGCCCCAGAACTGTGTCTGTGCTGGTTGTGTCATAGCTCTGAGGGGACTCAGCCCGTAGGGTAGCCAGTCTGGTATTTTTGCTTCCTGTCCGGTAAAAATATTCAGAGAATACCGGACACCTGAGATGTCCAGGACCTCCTGATTTTTTCCCCAGCCAGGAGGCGAAAATGCCGGGCACCTGGCAACCCTACAAACACTCAGCACCCGGCCTCCCCCCCCCGAAGCCCCCTCCGGCCCCCAACACCCCCAGTCCCCCAACCCCAGCCCCCATGCTTACCTGGTTCGCCAAGGCTGCCGGCCAAAAGACCCCTGGGTGTTAGTGCTCAACCGCTCCCCTGTTCCTATCCTTGCACTCACTCTTAAAGGGGACATGCTGTTTTAATGCTGTTTTATTTTAATTTTTTTTTTTTTGCTCAACAACTTTGGTCTCCCCCCCCCCTTTTTTTTCCTTCAAAAGAATTTTTTCCTGGTGGTTTTTTTTTGGGGGGGGGGGTGTTTGGTATTTTTGTTTCAACCAGCTGGCAACCCTATCAGCCCATGATAGCGAGGACAGGGATTATTTGGTGAGATAGCCAAAGCAGAGCTGTCCTCTTACTTGGGACCAAATGTTGAAGTCCTTGCTCTCTCGGCGAAGTCAATGGGGAACTTTGATGGGTTGCACCAGGCTCTCTGAGAGCTGCTGCTGGAGATCTTGTGTCCCTACCGTGGCCCATCCTACAGAAGGAAGGAAGGTGGGTCTAGAAGGGCTTCGGGGAAGCAGCCAATCAGAGTGAAGCAGGCTCATTGGAGAGGAATTAAAGAGGTGGAGTAGGTGAGTTGCTGGCTGGGACCAGAAGGGCGAGGGAGGCTGTGACACTCTCCAGACGAGGAAGCCTGGTTGAGACCCTGCTCAAGCAGGGAACAGGGAACCCTGAGGTAAGAGCGAGGAGAAAGCATTTACATGGGAAGAGGCCCAGGGAAGAGCAGTAGCAGCAGAGTTAAAGGAAGCAGTAACTGGCTGCTGTTTGTAGGAAACTGGAGTCCTGGGTAGGCCCACGCACCCCTAACCCTCCACTGGCAAGGTGGCCAAAGCCCTGAGAAGGGGACAAGTCTCATGTAGAAGTCCCAACAGAGGGCTGATATTTAAGGAGCTCCAGAATGGGGCTGACGACCCTGGGGACACCCACAAGGGCACAAGGACAGGGGTTTATTTGTTCACTCGCATATTGGCCAGGGATGATCTCGATGGAAGATGGAGCCGCTAAAGACCCACCTGAGGAGGTTAACGGCTCTGCAAGCAGAGAGCATGCAGGTTTGCACCCAACCAGCAGGAGGCGCTCATGAGATTTGAGTCTCTCCTGCCACAGGAACGTATCTGGGTCAAAACTAAATAAGGACATCAGGGTTTGGCTCATTTTGCAGAATTGGCCTTTTCCCTTTTTGTCCCAGAATCAGCCTGTTAAGAAATCTTTCTCCTTCAGGTCAGACCACCAGCAGATACATTTCATCCTGTCAGTGTTTCCAGAGAATTATTGGAAAGCATCACGGCTTTGCACGGCTTTGATGCTGCTAAAATGATAGTCCCTGGCTGCCTGCATAGGGATGCAGCTAGAACGTCTGTCAAAGGTTTCAGTTTGCATTTCCAAAGAAAACATCTCTCTCTCGCTCGCTTTTTCTTTTGTCAGGGCTTCGGCAGCGACACCTGGATCCCATCAGATGCCAGCAAATAGGAATCGTCATAAATGTGTGTCATGACTAGCGACATTAATTAGCCTATGGAAATCTGAAAAGAAAAGAGATTCCGGTATTGTTACAACTACATCTCCATTTCAGAATTTCCACTGGCCGTGTCGCTTTTGATAATCTGCCCTGCCACTAGCGCGGAGAGGTATTTATCTTGCAAAGTGATTTCATGTATTTATTAACTCATTGTGTTTACTTATTTAAATATTCTGTGCAGATGAGACGTAGGGCAAGGCCTGGCAGGCTTTGCTTCAGCTGCTTCTCAGCTCCAGATGCTAATATCATTTCATAACTTGGCTTGCACAGCTCTGCTCCATCCCAAAACGATTCTGTTTTGCATTACCATTATATTTGATATTAATACTAAGCATACTCACAGCTGTCCTGAATTGCTATTTCCATCCTCCGTGGGATTCAGCTCTCAGACAGAGGACATAACACTCTCAAATGTCTGCCTCGCTCGAATTTTTAGATCTCTCCCCGGCTCAGAATGTATTGTCTACACCGGAGTGGATGTGCTAATTGCTTGCGTGTTACTCCCAAGTTCGAAGCGCAATGACTCTTTCAAGGGTCAGGCCTGATTGGAAAAGTTTTTTTTTTCCCATGAGAGTTGTAACGGGCTTGAGCGGGTGCCTTTTCAGCAGGGCCTGGGCTGGCATTTCAAAGGAGCCAGATTTTTAGAGGGATTTCATCTCCTAATGAGACACGTACAGGTCTCCCCACCTGCGCTGGGTGACGAGAGTAAAGACCAAAGCCGTCATGCATTTGGAGTCTTGGTGAGCTTTGCTCCTTTAAATGGAATCTCCACCTGCTCATGGGGGTATTAAAGGACTAGCAATCTGGCAAGGAACAAACCTGCCAAGTGCTAATACCAGAGCCCCACCAGCTAAGGTGCAATAAACAGGCCCCATTCTGAAGGTATGACACCTCAGACAGTTTTATTGTCCTTTCCCCAGCGGGTGGGGCTGTGTGGGTGAGGACAGGAGGCGAAGGTTTTTGTTCAGCGACCAAACGCTTCTCTCTTATCATCTTCCCGGCACAAACCCAGCGGGCAGCTCCTTCTTCGCTTTTTATTCCCCAAATGTCCATTGAAGCCTCTGTATGTTTGCCTGAGTAAACACAAGCGAGGAATTCAGGGTTTGGGTCAGTGAAATGAGGACAAAGGTTAAAGGGCATCTAGGTCACTTTCCGATTTTTCGCTGCCATATGGCATCCCATCACCCCCAGCACAAGCCTTTTAAAATCAATGGCATTGCCCCAGGTGTGAATTTGCCCCTGGATGATTAAATGTTCCAGGCAGAATCAGATCTGAGATGCATCTCGTCTGGGTGTTTTCCAAGGCACACGACGATGCATGCCAAAATCCTTCTCCCCTCCCTCTGTCTTCTGCTTTCTCCTTAAGGGGACTTAATCTCAGATTCTGTACTAAAAACTGGCTAATTAAATACAACTGCCTTTGAACTCCTGCAGCCGGTAATCAGGACACAGATACATCTGTGGCTACTGCAAACCCATCTACCCGTTGCCGCTTAAGAGGCATCTAAATTCCCTGATGCCAGGATCAGACTCTTCCTAATGATATTTGGAAACAAGACCAAGGTGGCTTGCAACCAGCGAACCCAGAGCACCAGTGCTAACAGGGCGAAGCTCAGTTGCTAAAAGCATTTCCAGGCCAGCCGACAGTCATCTGGAAGAGACGTGAAATATGTTCTGAAGTGGAGAGCCTGGAAACCCATTCCACGAAGTACAGGGAGGATCTTTGCTGAGTGCTGCAAAGATACATACATTTCCCTAACAACATATTCTCCATGCCAGCATGAAGACGCAGCGCATTGTCAAAACAAGCCAAGACGCTTATTAAAACCAATTGCTTGGGTTTGTGGGGCTACTTTATTTATGGTACCATGAAGCCAGTGCGGAGTTGAGGTTAGAAGAGTCGTTCCAGCCAAACCTTAGGGGGCTGGGAATGGATGTGATTGGAACGGTAGACATGTCACAATTTGCCCACTGCTGTCTTTTTAAGGTTCAAAGAATTCTGCAATGCTTCATCTTTGAGGCCTGTAGGTGGTGGGTCAGATCTTGACTCTCTGTTATGATGGTATGCACTTTTGTGATATTGCTGTGCAAAATGAATTACAGGAGGCATTTTAAGAGTCTTCTACCTAGTGAATCCATGTCTAACTTTACTTTTAATCCCAACTTCCCCAGGCTGACTTTCAGAACTCAGAAGCGAATCCGGAGTGAAGCTGAATTATGAAACTGTCCTCAGTTGCCTCAAAGTCGATTCCACTCACGTCAATGGAGTTGGGTCCGGGGAAGTGAAATTGGAACGAGGCCTCCGGTGTCTCTCATGGATACTGTCACAAAAGTGATACAGCTAACCCAGCAAACTTAAAACCAAACAAGTCCCTCCCACTCCCAAAGGTTTCAGGGAATCCAAACTTGCTAAATTTGGCCTTCATCTGAATTTGGGCTCTGCTCTTGTAAACTGAGGCAAAGAAATGTTAAACCACCAACTTCAAGCATTCAAAAAATCAGTCAGTCCCCAGAATCATGAGACTGGCTTAAAAATGGGATTTTTTTTAAGTGTAATAGAATTGGGATTCTTTTTATTTGCTTTCTGGATTTTGCTCTCAGGCCAGATTTTTTCAAACTTTTCTCCACAACCACAGTTTTATGGGAAACTCCAGATACTTGTAAAAAATTCATGATAAAATCAGGAGAGTGGAAACACTGGAGCGAGAACAGAACATAGGAGTCCAACCTTTCAGGCTGTCTGATAGCGACTAGAGACGAATGCCTCTCTTGCAGACCTTCCAAGTGGGAAGTGAAGATCCTCTCCACACCCGTCAGTCTTTACACACCATTTTAAATTACAATTCAGTACAGTGTTGGGATGTTAAGATGAGGTTAATTGGTGAATCGAGTAGTCGATAGAATTTTTATCAACTACTCGATTAGTCGATAAGGGAAAGCAGCCTGGCTAAGTCCTGGCTCAGGCTGTATTTGGGACCTACCCCTGCTGCAGCTCTGCAGTTTAAATGTACTAAGAGCTAGGCAGGCAGGTGGGGTAGGCAGCACTGCAGAGATGGTGCTGGGGGGAACCAGCTTTTAAGCCGGCTTCCCCAACCCCTCACCGGCTCCCACTTCCAACTACTCACTTATATCTCTAGTACAGTGACATCACATAGCTAGTGTTTGCTACTTAGTAGATCATCTGGCCAGAGTCGGGTGTCAGCTACTGCAGTGCAATGCCTGAGTAAATCCACTGACGTGTCGTAGATCTCAATCTAGCCTCTGTTTAACAGCACTCTGGTTTTTTTGCCTGTCATAATAGCTTTCATTAAAAAATACTCCAGTGTTCTAGATTCATTGCTTGGAACACTGCGGTAACGTTCTTGTAAAATGTAAAAGGATTGCTATTACTCCGGAATACTCCAGTGTCTATTTATGCAGAAAGTACTGCAAGCAAGTCATTATATTTTAACTGTTTATTCGCATTATTTAGGGACGGGGAACTATACAGGTAAAAAGCAAAGCCCAACATTGTAAAAAGGAACTAGGGAGTTTGTGTCACCAACATGAGACACCATAAAAGGGAAGGGCTGATACCCACCCACTCAAGCTGGGCCCCCCAAAACAGAGGGACACAAGTTCACCAGTCATGGCTGAAAATCTTGGCCATGGACATGAGACAGGGAGGTGTTATGTATGCAGGTAAAAACAGCCCCCGGAATCCTTCTTCTCTCGTATTGGTAGGCATGTGTTTGCATGGCATGTGTCCTATGTAACGTGCCTTGAAGAGACGAATTTAGTCTTCTGTCAATGTGTGGGGTCCCAGCTATCGGTCAGTGTCTTCACAGACAGAGAGAAAGAGGAAAGACCAGCAGAGTGTGGAAACTACTTCTGGAAAACAAAGAAAAAACAAATAACGGGATAGTGTCTCAAATCTAGCAATAAGTGAGTGTGTTTTAAAAATCTGGTAGCTATCTAAGATCAAAGCAAATTAAGCAAAATGACAGCCTCAGCTGCCCTCTCCCCATCCTGGGGGCACTATCGTCCTGTGTTTGCCACCCCAGAGCAAGAATACAACCCCCCAAGCACCCGGCTGGGGGAGGGATGTCTGATAGGAGAGGGTTCTTCAGTCGAAGAAGGTAGAATGAGATAATAAGATGCACATTCTAATAGGGAGAGTAGCTAACAATTGGCACAACCTGCCAAGGAACTTGAAATCTGTAAAAGATGTCAAGCTATAGCTCAGGGAGTCTCTGTCTAGCCTGCGGCACTATTTCAGGATGCCGGAGGGGTCCTGAACTAGCTATTCCCTGTCTTTTAAACCAGCCCGTTATTTCAAAATAGATTTCACACTAATGGGCTCGCTCTTCCGCCACCCCTACAACCCTTGTTCCACGAGGGTTAAGGGACGTTTCGGAATAGCGGTTTATTTTGACATTTGGTGCTGTGTAGATGGCGCCAAATTTCAAAATAAGTGATTTCAAAACTCTGCAGGGTGAGGGGGAAGTGGTGGCCGTACCACCCGCTGGCTCACCACGGTCAGGGGTGGCTGAGGCCACGCCCACCCGCCTGCTCTCCGGAGCTCCAGGGTCGGAGGAGATTGGAGGCGCTACCCTGGGGCAGGGAAGGGGCAAGGGCCAGAAGCCACATTGCAGGGTGGAGGCTGAGCAGGGCTCAGCAGTGGCCGCAGTGGGTAGGGAGGCCTGGGCTTTGGTGGGCGGAGCTGGCGGGGGTTTGCCTCCTCAAGTCATGAGATCACCATATATATCCTCATGACCAGCCATGCCACTCTAAGGCCAGGTCTGCACTGGAGGAGAAAGTCAATGCAAGATACGCCACTCCCGCTATGTGAATTGTGTCGCTGGAGTGGACATACCTTGAATCAATTTTCTGAGGCAGTCCCATAGCGGGAGCTCGATGGGAAAATTGTCCCCGTCAACTTCTCTTACTCCTGGCGACAAGGAGGAGTGCTGTGATCGACGGGGGTGCCCTCAGCATTCGATTTAGCGTGTGTTTACTAGACCCACTAAATCAGTGTTTCTTAAACTTTTTAAGACCGAGGAACACCAAACAATAATTTTTTTTTATGAGGAACACCAAGAATTGTTTGTTGAGCAAAAAGAAAGGGGTGGGGGCACAGCGACAAGTTATTGAACAACAACAACAAAAAAAAAGGTCTCTTGCCCCTTTAAGGGCGGTCATTTTGAACTCAGTTGCTCTCCACAGCATACCTCCAACTGCCTCGTGGCACACCAGTGTGCCACGGAAAACAGTTTAAGAAACACTGCACAAAATCAAATCCCAGCAGATCGCTCACCGGAGCGTTGGCCCTCCGGTAAGTGAAGACTAGGCCTAAGTGGCTATGGCCTTCTTACATCACTCGCCTTCCTGCAGGCCTGGTGTGAGGCCCAGATGATAAGTGGCACAGAAGCAGCATCATTAAAAATTAGGACATCTCAATTGCTCTGATTGCAATGGGCCTCCCTGGTGCCGTGCACTGTTGTCACCTGCTCTCACCAGCGATTGCTTGACTACATTCAGAGGCAGTCCTATCGATGTGAATGGAAAAGGGGACGCACTGCAGGCTCCAGATTCCCAGGATCCAAGCAAAGCTCAAACACGGCCCACGGTCAATAAAGCTTTATTCTCAGCCTCTGAGCAGGAGTGAGAGCTCCTAGTTTAAGCATCAAACTCTTGGCAGCACACGGCAAGTTTGTTGTGTTTGGATTCAAGATTCCTCGTGACCCCAGAAGTCTCAGTCAAATGCTAAAAGTGTTTTCTTTGCTTGCTAAAGAAAGCACACCAGGCTTTATTTAGTTTTTTCAGAGCTCCTCAGCCACTCACCAGTCACTTCAGGATGGCAAGAGATTGTATCTGTGCTGTTGTTTCTTCGCTGGGGTCACCGGTTGGGGGAGGAGGAATGGCTGCTATCTTTCATTGTCCTCAGAAGAGGAGAAGGGAAAAAAAATTCCAGTCAGGCGCCCAAACCAAACAACTCCAGCCCTTTGTGCATTCTTGAGACGCTCGATAGCCTGCGAGCCTTCACGGACAAGAACTCTGAGCTTCAATTCCATCTAACATGCTTGGCCATCTCTTCAGAGAAGGTTTTCTTCAGTGGTTTTATGGGCTTTCCCTTATATGCAAGCCTGGGAAGAGATTTCATCTGGGACAAGCCAGGGAGAGCAGAGGTGGGCAATAAAATGGTGGCAGTTTGCCCTGGTTAGCCCCTGGCAGGTCACTGCTGCACAGCTGCAGGTACTGGCCGCGTGGATTGCCGTTCCCAGCCAATGGGAGCTATAGGAAGCAAGCAGATGGGGATACCATTTCCTGTAGCTCCCATTGGCTGGGAACGGCGATCCACAGTCAACTCCAATCAAAATTAATAATAACAAACAGGCAAATCTCCCTTTACTGATTTTGGATTATGATCTTTTTTTCTTAAGAGCGGAAAGTCTTTTTAAGTTTGCCTGCAGCCTACATTTTGCTAGGTATAAATCCTCATCACAGGCATTAATATCTTAATGAATTTGAGCTATTGCTTTTAATCTGTAGTTCTCAAAGCACTTTACAAGTGTGAGTATCTTTATACCCATCTCACAGCTGAGACAACTGAAGGACATGGAGGTTATGAAGCACGTGAAAAAGATTTGGGGGGCTGTGATGGGGTGTTCACACACACTTGCCCTGAAAAGGCTGAGGCAGACTGAGAAGGGGGCTAATTAACACTGGAATAAGTTTGCTAGAGAGGTTGTGGAATCTCCATCTCTGGAGATATTTCAGAGGTTATTATCTGGAGGTTAGATAGACATCTATCAGGGATGGTCTAGATGGTGCTGGGTCCTGCCCTGAGGGCAGGGGACTGGACTCGATGACCTCTCGAGGTGCCTTCCAGTTCTAGTGTTCTAGGATTCTATGATTGTAAGTCAGCAGAACCAGAAGAATCAAAACGCAGGAATCCTGACTTTCAGCCAGTGATGTGAGTGCATCCAAGGACCCATGTATCTCTAGCTCTGTCAAAACCCTCCCCATTGCATCTACACCTGCATGGTGTGGACCTGGCCATGCTGGTATTGCGCTAGTTGCTGCATGAACAAAATGAATGAAGACAGAGGAGTAGCATAAACCCATAACAAAGTAACTCATTTTGTTTGGTCCACAGGCCAGGTACAACGGTCTCCACAACACTTCGGTTGAGGGTCAGAGAGTCATCCCCGGGCCAATTCACTGATTGGACTCTGCTGAGGTCACTGAACCCGGGAGCTGCGGTGATGCGGCATGTAACTATCTGGAACCGAACTGAGCACACAAGTTCATTTCACAGGAGACACCTAAAAGTTTAGCCACTACCCCTCTAGGTCACATTTGAACCAGGAGCTGCATCCAAGCACCTGGAAAGCATGCCGGGGAACCTGTAAATAAATGCCTCTGCTCAGCAAAACACTTTAAAACATGCTTATAGTAAAGCACATGTTTACATGCTTGGCTGAACTGGGTTTTTGTGTTTGAAAACCTGATCTAGTCCTCACTGGAGTCAAAGGAAAGATTCCAGTTAGCCTCACCGGGTATTGGATCCAGTCCTAACAACTAAATGCACTGGTCTTGGGCAGGGACAAAAATGGACACCTCCCTGTGTTAGGGAAGCCCCGTGGCTGAGGGAAGTACTTACCCAAAATGAGGGCTTAGTGACCCCCCCCAGCCCCGCTTATATTGTAACCTCTCCTCTTCACTAGCCCAGTATGAGACTAGTCGACACAGGGGAAGCCGTGTGACTTTTTTGACACAACGCTGGGAGAGGCTCCGTTGTGTGCTCTCCGTTGTGTGCTCCATTGTGTGTCAGTGTGTGCCTCAGACCCGACCCACTCGGACAAACCGCCAGAACCAGGCTTTATTCCCTAAGGAGCATAGAACAGGATTCCAATCCAGCAACCTCGTCTCTGCTTGCAGCCTCCGGGCTCCCAGCTCAGTCAGGGCTGAGACCCTGCTGGCACGGGCACCATTTGGGGGAGGTTGGGGGCTGCAGTCCTCCCCCCGCCTCCGATTTCCTTCTGTAGCAGGATACTATCTCCTGCCTCCAGAGGCCAGAGCTGTGGCGGGGGCCGGAGATAAGGCCGTATGGCTGGGACTGGAGCTGGAGCCACATGGCCGCAGCAGGAGCTGGGGATGGGACGGGGGCTGTGTGGCGGCAGCCGGAGCTGGAGCCTGAGCTGGGGCCACGTGGCGGAGGCCAGAGCTAGAATGGAATCATGCTTTAAGCTGCCCCACCCCCCACCAAAATCTGAAATGGCGCCCCCCTACCTGCTGTGGGGCAGAAAGAACATCCTGGCAAGAACCAGGGCGTTCTCCTCACATGCCGCAGGTCGGAGTCCACAGCTTGTAGTTCCCAGGGTTGCTCCTGATGCGCGCTGGACCTTGGGCCACACGGGGCACTGCTTGAATTCCGTTCCTTGCACGCGTCTGCGTTACCATGGACGCAAGCCTCCGGGAGCACAGCGCGCGCCTCAGGGCGCTTTGCAAAATGACAAGCCCCACACCGAGAGGAATCAGTTAGCCCCCTTCATCCCCTGCTAACAGGTAGCCACCTCTGAGGTGGAACTGTTTACTCAGAAAGCTGGGTCAGGCGGCAAAGAAAGATATTTTAACACATTGAAACAAAGAGGGGAATTCAAGCGGGAAGAGTACACGTACTTGGTCCATGGCTCACTTAGGTTGTGAACTTTTTGGTTTGTACAGTACCTACCAGAAAGCTGGTCCATGGCTGGTGCTCCTGGATGCAACTGCAGTGCAACCATCCTGAGTCTGGGGGACGCCATTGGAGCTAACTCTACTAGTGGTGCAAAGATGCCGTAGGATGTGTGCTGACTAGAAGTGCCCGGGACCGAGGCCCTGTGTCCCACCTGAAAGATGGCCACTCCAGCTACACAATGGCACCAAATCATGAGGGTCAGGAGTGATTCAGAGGGATGAGTGCCACCTAATGAACCACCAGCCATTCGTCTTTCGGCTTCTGAGGATGTTCCTTGGAGGTCTCCGCTTCTGGTTAATCAAACCTCCGTCCTGAATTGGAGACAGTTGGCTTTTGGGGTCCAAAGCTGGAGCTGGGTCTCAAGTTTACCATTACCTCAGGAATCTGCCGAATGCAGCTGGCGTCGAAGCATTTGAATTCGGGGTCCAAATGCTGAGGTTTGCTCCCATCCTTATGGGTGGTCGCCTTTAGGGCATTTCTCCATTTATGTCACACTTGGCTGTCGGTTGTAAAATGGAGGGTGTTGGTTAAAACCCCTAACAACAAGGCAGCCAAAGAGAATGCCCGAGAGTCCATCGTGAGAATGTTCATTGCAGCAAGCAGCAGACACTCCTGGCTCTCACAGAGCTCTTTACAGTCACACACTTGGATTTCAAATCTCCTCAGGGACACACTCCTCCCTGCAGTCCCTCTCTGACCTCATCGCCTCCTTGTCCTCTTCCACCCGCACACTGACCTCCTGCAGGCTTGGCCTCCTCACTCTGTCCTCTCCTCCGGGCAGCTCTCCCCAGTGGCGGCTCATGCGCTCACTCTCACGGCCTGCTCTTGAACTCCGTGTCTCCGCCCCTGTCGTTCTCATTTCCCCTCCTCAGCTCTCCCGCTGGGCAACTTCCTGCCTCTGCCTCTGAGGGATGCCCTCTGGGTAATACAGGCCATGTTAAAAAGACACAAGCGAAGGTCGCAGGGTTTGAAAGCCTTTTTCTCTCTCTCCTATAATGATGAATCGCAGTTAACCTCCCATGAATGAATTAAACCTCACAATATGGGTGGGAGTAGCCCCATTTTAGAGATGAGGGAACTGAGGCCCAGACATGGACACTGAAACTAGGGGCAGCACCTCTAGGCTCCTGGCCTAGCACCCAGCGTACTTGTTGCCTCCCCATGTGCCACAGGTTTTACTGCCGGGCCTGTATCCAGGGTCCCAGCTGCTGCCCCGTGTCCCTGGGTCTCTGCTACCTGCCCTGTACCCCATGTCCCAGTAGCTGCCCTTGCGCACCAGGGCTTTGCTCCTGATCTCCGCTGGAGGGGGCAGAACAGGGATAAGAGTGGGGTGTCAGCACTCCCACTCTTAGAAATATTCTCTTGCCAGTGAGCACAGTAACAGGGTCAAGGTGCGAGAAGAGTGAACCAAGAGACCCATTGAGTCATCTAGGGTAAATCATGTCCCCTCCCAACGTCATGGGTCCCCGACTCTAAAATGGAGGTGATCAGTGTAGATACCAGCTGGTGGGAGGGAAGCTCTTTTAGAACAGTGGCTGGGTGGTGTTATCCAGCTGTAAGGATTTATTTCATGGGAATGATGCCGTGCGATCCTCACACATGCTCTGCAGTCTCCTTACCCTGGACTGCATGTTGTTTTTCTTCACACAGCGCACAGTCGACCTGTGGAACTCCTTGCCAGAGGATGTGGTGAAGACCAGGACTTTAACAGGGTTCAAAAAAGAGCTAGATACATTCATGGAGGTTAGGGCCATCAATACTTAATGGATAGAAATGGTGTCCCTAGCCTCTGATTGTCAGGCACTGGAAATGGATGATAGGGGAGCAATCATGTGATAATTCCCTGTTCTGTTCACTTCCTCTGGGGCATCCGGCATTGGCCAGTGTCGGCCGACTAGATGGACCTTTGGTCTGATCCAGTATGACCGGTTTCATGTTCTTATGTTGGTTCTGGTTTGTTTTTTACAGTTTATGGTGTTTGGAACTTATTTACTGTTGTTGAGGATTTTAAAATGGTTATGAAAATGCCCATGAACTGAAGTCACATTTATGTATGGTACACACACCGTCATCTCAACAATTCCTATTGTAGGGGAAACCCCCCCACTAATAATAATAATAATAATAATAATAATACTTGAAATGTGAGAGTTACAGCTTTCTTGGCTGGCTTGATCTCCAGCGGATAAAGTCCTTGGCAGTCTCTCTCGCATCAGCTCGCTTGCTTTCTGCTACCAGAGGTGGGCGTGTGCATGGCTCTAAGGTTTCAATAATGTTGTTTGCATGGCAAGAGATGCAAGGGGTGCCAAAATAAATGCGGGAGGTGTCTGTGCGTAGCATGGGACTGCGCAGGGGGACTAGAGGTCTATGGGTTTTGTGTAACGGGCAGATCTTGCTTGCCTTTGTTACACTGGTGCGTGAAGAAGGATTTGGCCCCCCCAGATCATTTTGCAGTTGCTGCCCATATCTGATTCAAAGTGGCTGGCTGCCTCGTTCTTTTTGCCAGCAGTTTTACACTGTTTTTTCCTTCCTTGCTTTTTAGTGAGAAGTCTTGCTGTATGGAAACTCCCATGTGGAGCTACGTAATGGTTATACTTGTGTACGGCTCCTTTACATTTCTAAAGGCACTTCTGCCTGCAAGGCCCAGGAAGCCATTCGGGGGTCCCTCTGCGTAGGGATAAAACACCTGCAGCTGGTCCACATTAGCTGTCATGGGCTTGGGCTGCGGGGCTGAAAAACTGCTCCAAACTCTGGAACCCTGCAAGGTTCCCAGAGCTCACACTTCACCCCATACAATTTTTATCCCTGTGTAAGCCACACACTCTGGCTACGTCTACACTCGCGGCTTCTTGCGCGAGTAATATGCAAATGAGGCTAAGCGTGGAATATCGCCGAGCCTCATTTGCATACCTAATGAGCCACCATTTTTTTCAGAAGAGGCTCTTGCGGAAGAAGGAGTGTCTACACTGCCCTTTCTTGCGCAAGAAACACCCTCTTGTGCATTGCCGTTACACCTATTATTTTCAAGAAGAACGGCATTATTTTCAGGAAGAACGGCACCACTCAAAGGGTGGTGGCTCCTACACTAAACTTCAGAGACCCCAGGTTCAAATCTGCCTGGTGGTAGTTACACCTGCAGAACCCCCCCCCCGAGCCTAAGTTAGCTGACAGAGGCTGGCCACAGTCAGACTGCAGGTGTTCTATGCCTGTGTAGACACCTTTGTGTGTTGAGCAAACACTTTCCCGTTTGAGTCTGAGGCCTGTTCTGAAGACAGAAGTTTTACTGGAATAACTATTTCCGTTAAGCGTGTCATTTTTTAACCAATAGTTTTACTGATATGATCTGTATCAGATGCAGGTGTATGGGTATTAAAGTGCCTTACACCTGTATGACACTATTTCCCTTCAAAATAGGAATGAGTTCTACTGGTATGGGTTGGACCTCCCTAGTCCGGCACCCTCGGGGCCAGATAAGGGATTTTTCTGGACCAGGGGAGGTCATTTCAGCCCCCCTCCCCGGCTTCCTGGGTCCCCCCACAGTCCAGCCGAGCCACACGCTAGCTCACGGCCCCTCCCCAGTCCAGCTGAGCCACATGCTAGCTCATGCTCCCTGCCCCGGCCTGCACAACTGAGCAGCGCACTGGCTCCTGGCTCCCTCCTCACAGCCCAACTGAGCCTCACACAGGCTCCCGGGCCCCGACCGCCCTGCTGCGTCCCAGGACTCTCTGATCCCGGAACATCCATGGTCATGCCGGACCAGAGAATCCCGGATTATAGAGGTGCAACCTGTATAAACACATTTATATCGATGCAACTACACCTATCCTACACTACTTGAACGATATCAATTCCGTGTAAGCAGTGCACCTTTTATGTGTTGAGAGTAAACTTTCATAGAGAGCAGATCTCCCATTTTTATCGACAGCATACACACTGGCTACGTCTAGACTGGCATGATTTTCCGCAAATGCTTTTAACGGAAAAGGTTTTCCGTTAAAAGCATTTGCGGAAAAGAGAGTCTAGATTGGCACGGATGATTTTCTGCAAAAGCACTTTTTGCGGAAAAGCGTCCGTGCCAATCTAGACGCAGTTTTGCACAAGAAAGCCCCGATCGCCATTTTAGCCATCGGGGCTTTTTTGCGCAAAACAAATCTGAGCTGTCTACACTGGCCCTTTTGTGCAAAAGCTTTTGCGCAAAAGGACTTTTGCCCGAACAGGAGCGTCAAAGTATTTGCGCAAGAAGCACTGATTTCTTACATTAGGACATCAGTGCTTTTGCGCAAAATCAAGCGGCCAGTGTAGACAGCTGTCAAGTTTTTGCACAAAAGTGGCTGCTTTTGTGGAAAAACTTGCCAGTCTAGACACAGCCACTGTGTTGTTTCCCGCGGAGCCAGTACTTTTCTCATTTTTCTGTTATGAATTGAAAAGCGAGGCCATTTTGTATCTATTTTTTCTTTGCCTAAGGGAAGCCTTAATACTGGGGGGTTGTCTTTCTAAAAGATACGCTCTAGTCACGGGTGTGATACGGAAATGATATGCTGCTATTCTTTGGTCTATGTTATGGAGCACGTCAGGCACACTAATGGTGTTGCTTCCTTTGTAAGGAGCTTTGAGATCAGTGGATGGAGGTGCAATATAAGAGCTAGGCACTAGTGTTATTTATTAGGATCCCTCCAGCCCTACAATCGACGAATATATACAATATGTTGCTTTGCATTTTATAGAAGTAAAAAAAAAATGTCTCCGTTTCAGGGTTCTGCTTCAGTTCTTCCCTTCTCCTCAGCCTTGGGGTCTTGGCTTCTTTATCCATTCTCACAAAAGCAAAATTCTATCCGCAGCCCCTCTAACCCTGAACAACTGCAGCATGGGGATGTTGTAATCAGCCGCAAACCGTCATTTCTGATGGATTTGTACAAATAACACACTGCCAAAAGTGGGCCAAAAAAAAATGAAGCAAGGGTGAGGGAAATGGGGCTAGAAGTAAAGCACAGGCTTCTTTTCTAATTAGAAAAGCATTTGTTAATAAGCTGCACCAATCCTTTATGCATGCCCCCTCCCATTATAGGCCCCATTTATTCCTTGACTTTATTTCATTTACATTCAGATTAATTTTGCCCAGGGGATTTCAGAGCAGGTTATACGAACACCTGTCAGGGATGGTCTAGATAATACTGGGCCCTGCCACGAGTCCAGGGGACTGGACTAGATGACCTCTTGAGGCTCCTTCCAGTCCTAGGAGTCTATGAAATTGAAGGAGGAAACTGAAATTCATTTTGGAATCCTCCCAAAAATCGTGCGAGAGCTTTGCCACATCTCATCATGCATGAGCTTTGCCCTTTCCAGTCTATTCTGAATCTGCCCTGAGATGAACAAAATACCATAGAGAAACACACATCAAGTCACTCCTAGCAAATTGGAACGTACTTTTGCTTCCCAGCTATGTGATCATCCGTCCTGTGTGATCATCCATCCTCTACAACACCAGGATGCTATTAAAGGAAAGGACTGTTCGAATGTCACTTGGCTTCCTGAATTTCAGCAAGAGTCATTATTTGCTTCCTTGCCC
This sequence comes from Pelochelys cantorii, assembly GCA_032595735.1. Taxonomy (NCBI): domain Eukaryota; kingdom Metazoa; phylum Chordata; order Testudines; family Trionychidae; genus Pelochelys; species Pelochelys cantorii. The sequence continues at coordinate 38,428,216 of CM064340.1, forward strand.
GCTTGAGGCAAAATCCTTCCTTTTAGGTTGCATCGGTTGCACCTGCACCACACATGATAACTGCGCCATCAATTGATGTGTTGCAGGCAGAACGTGTTGGTGTAATACACGTGAAATGCCCAGCACACCAGAGTTAGAAAACATTACGTTACACTTGGATAATCCAGAGAAAAACTATGAAGGTGCAACAAGAACCGAGATCGAAAAGGGTTAACCATGTAACTGGTCACGTGAACCAAACCGTAGCTCTCCACAAGGAAGAGATGGAGACCACGTAGCTTGGATCATTTAAAATCGGACCGTATGAAGTACCCGAGAATATACTGCAGGGAACCATCCTTCACTGGCAAGTGGGGATGGACTTAATGACCTAATATGTCTTTTCCATCTCTAGCCCTATGAAATGATTTCATGACTTGTGCAGCATGGTTTTGTCCAGCGCTCCCATGTGTGGGTTTAAGAACGCAGCCAAGTCAGACCAAACTTGTCTTTTTTTCTAAGTTAACTATTTAAATAGTTAACTGTCTCCGAGGCTGGCTTCCCGGAGCATATCCCATCTTCCTACAGATGATCTTTTCATGCTTGCTTGGCTGTGTGCCTGTGAAATGGTTTAACCCATGCTTCGCTTCACCTGTAAGACAAACAATTAAGGAGTATCCATTGATCTATGTTGCACTCAGTAAAAAATGGCCCCTTTCCACAAACAGAATGTGACCCAGCTAACTTTCATACCAAAGTTAGTTTCCCCATTCAGCCAGACTCTTGAGTTACCTACAGACATTCCCCAAACATTCATGTATTAAATTAGCCACTAGAGGGAACCATTAGTGTTTTATGAGTGTAACAGACACATGTTTGCACTGACAACATAGTTAATTGCCAGAATGGCTGCAAGAGATCAAAGTTTATTGATTCTGGGTTTTATATCAAATGAGATATATTAGGGATGAGTGAACCAGTCTGGATAAACTCAGATGCGAGCCAACGTTTACTTGGCACCAAACCTCAAATTTGCTATGGCCGCGTTTGAAAGACATGAAGAGTTGCAGTTGGCAGGTCTTGGGTCCAGCACCGCCTAAACAGGAACGCAACCCTACTGGGAGGGAAGGTACAAATGCTGTGTCTTTCCAGGCCATGCCATCATCCCAGCCAGCTCTACCTGCTTTGTTGGCTGAATGGGCTGGTTCACAATGCCAAGCTGGAGTGGGAGCTGGGAATGTTATGGTTCGCTCCAGGTGGATTTTCCACCACAGGAAAACTGGAGTCTGCTGGCAAAACCCAGGTAGTGAGTCTGTCTTAAAGTTTGTTGTATGGATTGCTAGCTGATGAGACAGCAAAGACTGAAAAGCTGATCAAGAGATGCTTCTGTAGGACCTTTGGTTGATGAATTCCTTTTCATCCACGTGTCCACAATAGCTGTAGGAGTTTGGGCTGCAGGCCCTAGTAGTCTACACTGCCAACGGGAAGTTCTATCGGCGAGATCTAGGCTTGGTCTACAATTATCACTTAGGCTGAAATAGCCACAGCTATCAGGGATGTGAAAAATCCACACCCTTGCATGCAGGAGCTATGCCAACATAACTCCCGGTGCTGATGCAGGTCCGAATAGAAGGCAGAATACTTCTATTAACTAACCTACCTTAACTCGGGGAGGTGGTGTTCCTACAGCAATGGAAAACCTCCTTCTGGCAATGTAGGTTGTGGTTACACTGCAGGGTTATGATAGCATAGCTATAAAGCGATAGCTATGCCCGTTGAGTTTTTGTAGTATGGCTAGAGACTTGGAAACCATCACTAAGCAGGGAATCATGCTAGAATTTGGTGGGTTCCCAGGTCACGGTGCAGCAGCAGCTGTAAAACAAAACCAAAGGAAGTATTTCTTCCCACAACGCACAGTCAACCTGTGGAACTCTTTGCTGGAGGATGTTATGAAGGCCAAGACTATAACCCGGTTGAAAGGAGAACTAGATGAGTTACTGTAGAATAGCCTGGATGAGCAGGGATGGTGCCCCTGGCCTCTGTTTGCCAGAAGCTGGGAATGGGTGACAGAGGAGGGATCACTTGATGATTCCCTGTTCTGTTTATTCCCCGGGGGCACCCGACGCTAGCCACTGTTGGCAGGCAGGACACTGGGCTAGATGGACCTTTGGCCTGACCCAGTCTGGCTGTTCTTATGCTCACTGGACGGAATGGTGAAAATGACCAAGGAGTGACACCTACCGTATTAACACTCCTTGCAGAATCTAGTGGCAAGCGCAGCGTCTGCAGATGGGGCCCAATCCAACTGCCAGGACAATCGAAAGCCAGGCCTCCAACCAAGTGAGTAACTTCATCCAGCCCGGGGGCGTTGGCTCAGTGTTCTTGTTCGCACAGAAGAGCCTGTCAAGTCCTCCTGTCCCTGCTCCTGCCCCATTTGGCCTTTCCAACCTGCCGCCTTCTGGGGGCTTTGCCTGAGATGAGAGATGGCGGCGGCGGAGTCACAGACATTCTGAAAATACGGCGTTGACATTGATTCTTCCCGTTCTGTGCCCGGCCCTTCCTGAGAGTCCCAGGGAAAAGAGTCGGCCTGGCCATGCCGTTTCGAGTGACCGCACCACCAGAGGCAGATTCTGCCCTCAGCTCAAGATTGGCCCACACTTGAGAGTCGCTAACCTGTTTATAGCGCCCCCCGTCAGGCAGGGCCGACTTATCCATTAGGCACAGTAGGCACAGTGCCTAGGGCCCACGATACTTTTAGGGGCCCACGAAAATGTTTTGATTTCTTTTAAAATCAGAAGAAAAAAAATGAACTTTTAGGGTCGAAGAAAATGTTTCAATTTTTTTCTCACATCAGCAAAAAATAAAACTTTTAGGGCCCATGAAAATCTATTACATTTTGCCTAAAACAGAAAAAAAAATAAAATGTTGAAGCATTTAAAGTTATATCAAAAATAATTTTTAATATTTTTTTTTTTATGGAGGAAGGGGCCCACGACGGCAAAAGTGCCTAGGGCCCACGAAAGTCATAATGCGGCCCTGCCATCAGGCACCATCGCATAGCTGGGAAACGTGAAGCACAGGGACGTTAACTGACCTCCTGGAGGCTAGAAGAGGGAACTGAACCTGGGCTAGTGCTGTAAGCACTGGGCGGCCCTGCCTCTCTATATAAGCCGTGGCTCCCAGCCCTGAAGGAGGGAGAGGGGAGAGTGATGCTGCATCTCCCCAAGAGTCTCCTCAGGGAGGAATGTGCTTCAGAGTCACGAGCCATATGGACTTCTTCCTGCCCCGGGCCCTGGGGCGGCAGGAGCTGGCTTTTATTAACAGCAAATGATGACACCCTCCATACTGGCTCAGCTGCCGTGGCCAGCAAATGGGGACATACACTGATTCCTGCTGGCCCAGGGAGCCTCATGGGGAAAGGAGGGGATGAGTGCGAGAGGGGAGGAATTGTTCCATCTTACATCCATCTAGGCATCGCAGTGTGAGGGCGGGGTAGAGTTTGGCCCCCAGGAAGACACAGACCATTGTTGCCATGGTCCTGCAGTGGGCTCCGGGGCTTTGGTGAAGGAACACGCCCTTCCACTAACTTCCCCAATCACTGGACCAGGCTCACAGTGAGTGAAGCTGGAAGTGCCCAGGGTTTCGGTGCTGGCTTCACCCCTCACACAAGTTAGTTCTCCCCCGTTCTATTTCCTCAGCCTCAGAGCTAGTTTCATTTTTATTCCCCCCCCCCCCCCCCGCATTGGTAACAAACACCTGGATTTTCCTCCTCAGGGGGGCCAGCGTTGCCCCTTGGGTTTTGCTGTGGGTGCTGAGTATGACCATCTGAAAAGGGGGGGGGGTCCTCTTTTCCCAGCCCAGCGGAGTGAAGGCAATTTCAACACGCCACTGGCACAAGCAGGAGCCATTTATATCAGAATCCCTGCTCTGGGTCAGAGGCCCAGACCCCCTCATAACCAGCGCGGCTAGGACTGTCGCCCTGAGGAGAATGGATATTATTGGCAGCTCCTGGATGGGAGAATGAAACACGTAAATAACTCATCTGCCGTTCTCCACACAGACCTGCCGCCAGCCTCTCTCTCTGCTGTAACCTCCCATCTGCTGCATGCAGTGCTTCTGTCAGGAGCAGAGATGGGCCTGCAAAGATGTACGAGAAAAGGAGGCTGAGGGAAAGCCCCTCTACACCATCCTTAGCATGCCACACTCTACGGCCTGGCACAGCAGGGCAAAAATAATCTATTGCCCTGGACAAAAGAGGGGAAGTCACACTCAGTGAAAAGAACGGGTCAGGTCGTGTGCCCCACCAACACAACCCAAAGAGCGGGAGCCTGGGGGGTGAACCAGCCCTGCACGTAACCAAGATGACTGGAGGTTATTCTAAGTGTTAGCGGCTCTACTTGGGCCGCTGTGCCTGTACTATGGGGACCCCATTCCCACTCCAGCCACACGTCCTACAGCAGTGCTTGCTGGGAGGAGGAGCGGGGAGAATGCTCCCCTTGTAGGAGAAGGGGCTTTACAGTCTTGTACGTGGCCGCAGAGGGGTGGGAAATCTTTCCTCAGATCTGCCAACTCCCAGGCTGCGGCCTAGCCAGTGAATCATGCGGCCCGAGGTCTGCGCACGAGGCGGTAAGCACTGTCCCTGCTAGCTGTGAAAAAAATAGTCTGGAATACCCCAGACTGGCTCACTATTTATTCGGTTCCCTATTACATCATGTGCGGAAGGGGCGAAAAGAGACTAGGAGATGTGAAAATAACGACGCGCCTTCCCCATCCTCTCTCAGGTTCTGGAGAGTCCAAGGGTTGGAACCCATCCCGCCCGGCCAGCTAGACACACAGCATTTGCAAGTGTGCCCCTGGGGAATTGCACTAGTAGCGTGTGGAGCTGAGTGGATCTCAGACATCCTATACTGGTGACCCCTTTCACACAGCAAGCCGTGGCGTGAGAACCCCTTCTCAATTAAAAACACATTTTTTGATATTTAACATGTCTGAAAATGCTGAAGGCGAAGCAGAGTGTGGGGGTGGTAGCTGGCCGCACGCGACTCCCCCTATGTAATTACCTCATAACCCCTGGACAGGTCACAACCCCTACTTTGAGAAGCCCCTGTGTAAGTGTTATGGCCAGGGGTTCGAACACAGCCCTGCTTTGGCAAATAATGCAGCAACATGGCCTTGTGGGCAGGGTGCCAGCTAGCGAGTCGGGAGATCTGGGCTCCATATTCAGCTCTGCCATGACTCTGGGAAGTCACCTTCTTGCATGGCTGTTGCCCCTTCTCGCTGCTTGTCTGTCCAGTTAGGTCTAGATAAGCTTTCTGAGCCAGAGATTGTCTCTAGCGCTGGGTTTGTACAGCAGCTATCACAACAAGATCCCTCCTGGGACTGAGGCATCTCATGGCTACTGTAAAACAAGCAATGGAACAAGCTTTGTATTAACGCTTTCATGCCCTGCTCTGCATGGCAAAGAACTTTACTAGGGTTTTGAGTAGGCTGAAATAAAGAAGGTAAGAACATAGGCAGGAGCAAGATTATAGAGCCATTGATTTTTCAGACCAGAGAGGCCCTGTTTGTCCAGGAAGTCTGATCTCCTGCCAACTTTACTCCAGAATTGCTGCGTCCAGTAACTTAAAAGTTTTTACACCCTTTGTGATTATGGCAAACCATTTGGTCTGAAATAAAGTTTGGTTTTGATCCTCAAGATGGGCGAAGGTCAGAGTGGGGAGGCGGGAAAGTTCCAATCGTTACCAACACTTTTTGCCCGCCTCTAACTCACGCCCATTGAATAATAATGAAGAAAAAAAAAGCCACAAGTGTGTGAAGTTTCTCCGGAGTGAGTCATGTATAGCAGAACTTCTACTCTCCACCGCGTGTGCACAGCCAGAATCTCCCCGAGGAAAGCAAATTTCCCTTCACAACTTTCTAGACCTTTTAAATATTTGTTGTGATTACGGTACTAATTAAGTTCAGCTGTTGCAGGTAATATAACTCCCCACAGCTCTTTAAAAAGGAGGGGGGAAAGAAGGAGGGCAGCAGAGAGACGGAGCAGGGCTTAAAGGGACACAGCTTCATTTTCTGGAATGCCAGAGGCATCTTTTAGAAAAGAGTTTGGGCCTTTTAAACCCCAAAGGCTTGGTTGTAGTAATTCAGCCACACCTAAGGGCGATGTGGTGGGAGGAGGAAGTGTGAAGTATGCAGAGTTAAGGGCATCTGTCCTGTGCTATCTAGTCTACATCCTTCTTCACCCATTCCCACCCCACTTGGACCTTGCTGGGAGCAGCTCTGAGCGTCAGGGCTGTCAGTTCTGGTTGGTCCATAAGCAGGCGACACGAAGTGGGGGTGCCCACACCCCTCTATGCGTGGGCCAAATTCTAGCCCTTCACCGGAGCACGCTGAAGGACCATGGCTGATGTTTAAGGTGGGGAGGAGAGGGGCATTTGAAAACTTGTTTTTGTGGCAGGCCACGGAGTGTGCTGCAGCTGAGTCATGCCTGGCCTGTGACCTCCTAGAACTCACCCTCCTCATTGTCAAAGAGCCACATAAAGTCACTGAAACGACCCCATCCCGCCTCCCGATGTGTGTCCTTCCATGGTGTTAATTTTAAATAGTAGTCTCCGGGCTGCATATTTAGGCTACGTCTAGACTACAAGCCTCTTTCGGAAGAAGCTTTTTTCGGAAGAGATCTTCTGAAAAAATTCCTTCTGAAAGGGAGTGTCCACACTGCAAAAGTGCATTGAAAAAGTGATCTGCTTTTTCGAAAGAGAGCATCCAGACTCAATGGATGCGCTCTCGCATGTAAGCTGTGATTGCTATGGATGGAATGGCCACCAGGGCCCCTGTGCTTTTTCCTCTTTCCTCTTCTTTCGAAAGAATTCCCTCTTCCCTGTCCACACAAGCCTTTTTGCAAAAGAGCTCTTTCAGAAAAAGGTTTCTTCCTCATAGAATGCGGATTACCAATGCCGGAAAACCCCTCTGTTCTTTCGATTTTCTTACAGACGAACCCGATTGCAGTGTGGACGTTCCTCAAGTTTTGTTGGAAAAAAACGGCTGTAATTCCGACAATACTCTATAGTGTAGACATGCCCTTACACGGTGATCTCAGGGAGGCTGGTTCATGACCCTCGAGCATAAACTCTCAGCGCAACAACCATAAATAGATATTTTGGCCCCATTGAGGTCGGAGTCACCTCAGTGGTTCGAGCCAGCATTGGCAAAAAACACTTCTCACACATTCAACAATAAAGGCTCGGGAGTTGCGTAGCCAAGGCCACTTTGCACTTCCTGAAATGCACCACACCCCACTGCTGCCCTGGCAACAGTGAGAGGCTAAGGCCGCAGGCTTCGAACACCAGTGCCCAAAGTTACACCTCCGAAGTCTGAACACCATCAGGTCCCAATGATGCGTGTGGTCAGCTGCTTCTTGAAGTGACTTAATATGGGGCTAGGTGCCCACCTTCCGACACCCATATTTGGAAAGCCTGGCTCAAAGCGCCCTGCTGACCTAGCGTGCTACATAAGGTAAGGCCCAAATGGTGTGATGCGCTCTGCTCTTCTCACTAGCCCACAACCCCCACGGTGCAGTCTTGATGGCTGAAGGAAAGGCCTAAGATAGAGGACCGTTCCCGCAGTATCTGAACTACCACTGATGATAACATTATGTTTGTGTGGAAATGCAACCCCCCCCCAGTAGATTAGGAAGAGATACATGTTAAAGCTATGCACATCTGGAAGTACTTTGCCGAATCCAGGCCTCAAACACCCTAAAAACGCAGGGCCGCTTGGATGCAGGGTTTTGATTCAATTAATAACACAAGAGATCATTTGTGAGCTTTGGCTCTGGACCCTGAGTTGAACCTCTAAACCCTGCTGGAGCTGGGCTTTTGGTTTCAGTTCATCTACAAGTGCAAATGGGCAGAAAAAAACTCCTCCTCCACATGCATTGCCTAAGCCTCCAATACATCCCTTAACCAGCACATGAACAGCTGAGAGAATCCCTCGTGTTTACCCCTAAGCTTCAATAGAACAGTTTGAACAGGTAAGATGATGGAGGGTTTTTAGGTTTTGGGTTTTTTTTGCAAGTTTGATCATCTGTGCACATCACTAATCTGGCTGGGGCTTAGAATCAGAGGTGGCAAAACACCCCGGGAAAAGCTGTCCTTGCAATCTTTCCTTCTGGAAAGCAGTAGGAAATTCTGGACATCCCATAAGGACACCTATTTTCTTGAGTTTTCCAACCTCGTGCAAAGATTTTAGGAAGTTTGATTTGTTTGGGTCAGAGATTTAAGTCATTGGAATTTGGCTGGATTGTGTCTTTTGAGGGATGAGACTATGGAGTGTTGTTCATGAGTTTGTAGGCTGCCTAAGGTAGCTGTCACATACGGCAGATGATATTTTGTGTGCAGCTTTTAATACGGAGTGAGAAATGGGTCCAGAGCAAGGCCTCCACGCAGACATCCACAGGAATGTTGCGAAGCGACCTGTCTTTGTTCTTGGCCTTAGCCATGTGACTGGAGTCAAGGGTGCAAAAGGTTTTATCCCTGTCAGGGGACCCTTCCGTTGGCTACTTTAACAGCTGGAATGTTTGGTTGCATTTTCACTGCCTTCATGGCCCAGAGGAACATTTTTTAAGTGCACCAGCATTTGGTAAGTGAAAATATACAGGAGGACTCCTATATACTTTTGTGAGCCAGGTTTAAAGCAGTCTCGAAAAATGTAAAGAGATCTCAAAAAACCTCAAATGAAATAGTGTTTGAAGTCAAAACAAAGAGAAAAAAATATTTAGCATTGATTAGAAATGTCCCACAGAACTACAACTTTTTCAGCTGATGCTCTGTGCTAATTGGCACCCTCGTGGTGTTGAATGACTTCAGCTCCATTTTCTACAGTAGGATTAGAGGACACTCAGCATCTTATAGGTTTTAGCCCTCACACACAGATGCCATGATTCACTCCAGAGGTGGCTGCATTTCACTGCTGAGCAAAGCCATTCCTATGTCTTTGAGAGCCAGTTCCTTCATTGGCTATATATGCATCCCTCCCATTGACGTGGGTTGAAGCTGAGGTCATCTGTCCAAGAACAATATTTGGCACATAGTTTGTACAGTGCTTCAGGATCCTTTGGTGCTATTTAAAAATACATAAGAACATAAGAACGGCCAGACTGGGTCAGACCAAAAGTTCATCTAGCCCAGGGTCCTGTCTGCCGACAGTGGCCAACGCCAGGTGCCCAGAGGGAGTGAACACAACAGGGAATCGTCAAGTGATTCCCTCTCCTGTCACCCATTTCCAGCCTCTGACAAACAGAGGCTAGGGACACCATTCCTACCCATCCTGGCTAATAGCTATTGATGCACCCAACCTCCGTGAATGTATCGAGTTCCTTTTTAAACCCTGTTAAAGTCCTGGTCCAAGTAAGAGTAGAGCCATACTGCTAGAGGAAAGAGTACAAGTATTTCTTTGTTATAAATAACAAATTGATTCATTCCAAAGGCGATTTAATCCCAAACAAAGGATCCTATCCTATGTTTTCGTGAGTGGCCTTCAATCACTAAGGGCCACTGGATCCAGCCCAAATTTTGAAAGCATCTTACCTAGTAGAGTTCCTTGATTTTAATCAAACTCACTGTGCTGCTAGACGTGTTTCATTTACCAAGAGAGGGGCCAGCAAAGCAAAAGCTAACAACAGGAAATAGAAAATGCAGAAGGATTTCTCTGCACTTGGAAGCCATATTAGGGCAAAAATATTTCTGATGCTCATTGTTATCTACCCTCACTACAGTCCTCTCAGGTTAACGTTACCTCTTTCCCAAGGCAGGGGCAGAGGCAGGGTGGAACCTTATGCTTACTAGCTCCAGCCCTTTCCACGTTCTTCTGCTTTCCTTATCTGGCGAAAATAGCTAACGCCAATGCACAAGTTTTTTTAATTCTCTTTGCTATCTTCTCCCATTTCATAGGCTGTGTGTACACTGGCGCGATCTTGTGCAAAAGCGTCCGCTCTTGCACAAAAACTTGCTGCCTGTCTACACTGGCCGCGTGTTCTTGCCCAAGTAAACTGACGTTCTAATGTATAAAATCAGGGCTTCTTGCGTGAGAACTCTGACGCTCCTGCTCAGGAATAAGCCCTCTTGCTCAAGAGCTCTTCCAGAAGAGGCCAGTGTAGACAGGCAACATGAATTTCTTGCGCAAGAAAGCCCTATGGTTAAAATGGCCATCAAAGCTTTCTTGCGCAACAGCGTCTACACTGGCATGGATGCTTTTGCGCAAAAGCACATCTCTTGCGCAAAAGCACGTGCCAGTGTAGACGCTCTCTTCTGGAAGAGTTCTTACAGAAGAACTCTTCCGCAAAAGAGTTTTTGCGTGAGAACACGCCAGTGTAGACATAGCCGTAGTGTCTTGACTTTCTGGGAGCATCATAAACATTACTTTATTATAGTTTTCCATCTGTTGCATTTTATGTACTTACTAGGGGACTTCACCCATCATAGAGAACTAAGTTAGAATTTAAAATTGTATGTAGCTGTCATGTTTTCAAACAATATTTGCACTTGGCAGAGGTTTATGACATTGAGGGCATGTCTACCTTAGGAAATTATTTCAAAATAACTTATTTCGAAATAATAACTCCCAAAACAACTATTTCGAAATAGCGCGTCCATACTACAGGGAAGCCTGGAAATTAGTCCAAGGCAGGCTCCTTTAATGTGAACGCACTACCTCAACTTACAGCCCCAGGAAGCACTGGGAAATAATTACTTTGAACGACTCTGGGGAGTAGTTATTTCGAAATAGCGGCAGTGGAGCGTCCACATGACTGTTATTTCGAAATAAGAGTTATTCCTTGTGGAAAGCAGGAGTTATTATTTTGAAATAACCAGTCCCTTATTTCAAAATAACAGGCTTGGTAGTGTGGATGCTCCATTTGCTATTTCAAAATAAGGAGAGTTATTTCCAAATAGCTCCCTAGTATAGACCAGGACTAAGGGGCCTATTATCGAAATTATGAAGTCTGTAAATGTAACCCACACACCTAGGCTACATCTAGACTACATTCCTCTGTCGGCAAAGGAATGTAAATGAAGCACTTTGAAAGTACAAATGAAGCTGGGATTTAAATATCCCACGCTTCATTTGCATAAATGCGTCATGACGCTCTTTGGAAAAAGCGCTATTTCAAAATTGAACCCGCTGTCTCGACGTGCTTCTTTCGAAAATAGAAGCCTTTTTCAAAAGAGCCTGTAAACCTCATTTCAGTTTCAATTTCAAAATAGCGCTTTTTCGAAAGAGCGCCATGAAGTAATTATGCAAATGAAGCACAGGATATTTAAATCCCAGCTTCCTTTGCAATTTCCAAGTGTGTAATTTACATCCCTCTGCCAACAGAGGGATGCAGTCTAGACACACCCCTAGTCTGGTTCACTGTCCCATGTAGTGGCACTTATAGCCAGAGAGAGAAGAACAAGGGTGCTGCTCTATAGTCTCAGCTGAGAGCTAACTGGCTTTATACCTCAAGCTGAAGAGGCTTCTACATTAAGCTCCAGAGGTTCCCCGGTTCAAATCTGCCTGGTGACAGTTACACAAACAGTGGGTTTTTAGGTGTGGTGTGCACATTGCTTGGGTTCAGCATGTGATTGTTCACCGCTACAGTTATACCACTACAGTCAGTAGTATGGGCACTGTTATACTGCTATAAAGGTGCCTGTCCTGAGATAAGCTATACTGGCATGAACACATTCGTAGTGGTAGAGTGGTGTCTGCACTCCACTGCAGCAGACCACAGGTGCGCTAGCTAAAATGCTTTTGTTTTGCCTAGTCCTTAGAGAAATAAAAATGCTAAAATGCCTATGGCTGGAAGAACAAACATCCCCATCTTCTGGTGCTACACACCCAGCTCTTTCTAGTATCTATTCTGCTCACTTTTAGGGGTCTTATTTTTCCTACTGATTTGATTCTATTATCTCCAACACTGTGATCGTTGTTGAAGAGCCATTGTTTCCCTAGAAGCTGAGCCCTGCATGTCTTCCTACAGGGAACTGTTGGCTGATCTATGGGTAATGGCAGGAGTGGCCTGAGGCTGGCTGCGGCAGCTGGCGCCCCAGGCGGAAGGCGCGATTGGCGCCCCCGCCTGCACGGCCGTCAATGGCCATGACGTAATCATCGGTCGCCCGGGTGCCCCGTGACATCATCATCGGGCGCCCCGGGTCGGCGGCACCCTAGGCGACCGCCAAGTCTGCCTATGCTCACAGGCCACCCCTAGGTAACGGCAACCTAGGGACCCCTAGGCAGACAACAGGCGGAACTGAATCTGGGATCTCTGGAGCGTAGTGCATGAGCCTCTACCGCATGAGCTACAAACCAGCTGACTCCCAGCTAAGGTTGTAGAGCAGCCTCATTATTCTCCCTGTCAGGCTGCGTCTACACAGCAGGGCTTACCTTGAAATCAGTACACAAACTGAGCGATGTCAATCGTGTATCTTATTTCGAAATTGGGAGCGTCTACACAGCACTTAGTTCGAAATAGAGTGTTCTTCCGCCAACTTCCCCTACTCCTCGTACAATGAGGATTACAAGAGTTGGAGGAAGAAGTCCTCCTGCTTGACAGTATTTCGACTTTAGTTGGAAATAACTGCCTGCCGTGTAGAGGCGGACTAAAGTTACTTCGAAATAATGTTTCTGTGTAGGCGTACCCTACATGACTTCAGTGCCACTACATGGGACAGAGGACCATGCCCAGGTGTGTGGGTTATATATGCTGATATTTGATTGGCAAGATTTTTGGGGGGGGGGGCGGATTGATTTATCTTTGCAGGCAAAGATGAGGTGACTCAAGTTTCTCCTCCTGCATCAATGGGGGACACCTCTTCCCAAAGGCAGGGATTCAGCAATGGGGACTGGGGAAAATGCACCTTAGTATTTAAATTATCCCAACTTTGACAGTCACGCTACACTGATGAGGTTCTGATGCACAGGTGCCATCCTTCTCCAGGGTGGAAAACAATACTGCCCGTTAACTGTTGGGTGCATGACATTTTGGGATTGAGAAGGTGTGCTAGAACAAACACAGCAACATTGCTGGTCCTAGACAACACTGTCAGCCTCGCTTGACAGTTAAGAAGGGCCTAGTTTTGATGTTTTGCCTCCAGTCCTTATAGAGATATGAGCTGACCATTGGCACTAGTAAGCTACTCATGCTATTAGATGAAATCGACTGTTTATTTTGGCAACGCCAAGAGATTTTTGACTGAACAAAATCTCCACCCTTAATTTTGGCATACGAGTAGATAGTAAAGTGGAATTCGCAAAGCTAGCCACAAGTTTCCTTTTTCCAGAAAGCTTTCCTTACTCTCTAGTTTCCTCCTCCTTGTCTGCTTTGTGGGACATGTCTTCTGTACCTGGAATTGAATTGGTGGCTTTGATTATGGGTCTAGTTATGCACCTTTTGGTAGGCCCATAACTGGGCCACTTCTCAAAGCCACATGATGCTTTGGGCTCAATCCAGCCAGTTGCTGAGCACATGCGAAGGCCGATGTCTTTGGTGGGGCAATAATTTTTGATGGGGGGGCTACTCCAAGATTTTTGTAAGTGGCTCAGGGCTGCAGTTTTCTATGGAGGGGATGCGGGGTCTGGGATGGAGGTTGGGTGCAGAAGGAAGCTGGGGGTAGTGGATTAGAATGCAGGAAAGGGGGTAGGGTCTGGGAGGGAGTTTGGGGTGGTGACCTGGGGCAGAGAGCTGAGGTGCAGGAGGGGGTGGGGTGCTAGAGGCAGGTTCTGGCGTGACGGAGCTTACCTAGGCAGCTCCCAGCCAGCAGCCCTGCAGAACCCTCAGTCAGACTCCCTGCTGTAGCTTCAGGCCACTCACAGCGGCCAGCTCATGCTTGGCCCACACCCCAGCATAAGCATCACAGCCAATGGGAACTATGATGATTGTGCTGGGGGAGGGGACAGCGCATGAAGTCTGCCCCCTGCAAGGGGTGTGCACATGGCCCCAGCAGCCAGCCACTTTGAGCCTGCCTGAGGGTGCTGGTGGGCTGCATTCTAGATCCAAAGGCATGGTGGGCTGCATTTTGCCTGTCCCTGCTTTAATGGGATGAGAAGGCAACTCTGCCTCTTACAAGGGGTCCTCTGATCAAGTCTACAGAGTTCAAATGGAGTTGTGAGTGTCCGGCACTAATTAAAAGCAGGCCAGCAAGTAAAGATGTGAATGCAGACTATAAATCATTCCAACCTGTAACCTATTTGTTACATTTAGGGATATATTTTACACTGATGCCCTCAATGTTGAAGACACATTTTGCATGTTAAGTGAATAACTTGTCTGTCTTTTCTGGCTCTCATGCTAGACACTGGATTTAATGGCCCCAGTCTTTCAATAGCTCTGTGTGAAGATCCTGCTGGTGCCTCGTGAAGCCATCTTCATGGATCTACATGAAAGATCACCTCTTAAAATCCCATGCTTGCTCCATTTAGTTGCAAAATTCCCCCGAGTTCAGTGATCCAAGGCATTACTTTGTCATTTATTTCACTTTTGCGAAAAGTGTGGAATAGTGTTTGTTTGTTTGTTTTGTTTGTTTGTGGGGGGAATCTAAAAAGCTACTAAATGCATTTATAAATAAAATATTGGGTTGCATTGAATGTTAGATTGATGTAGACCTGGGCATGAACTGACCAATGGGTATTGTTTGAACTCTAGCCCCTCTATTCGCTCCTTTATTAACTTTTTCAATGTGTTCTATTACAGTCCCAGAACAAGATTGGAGCCATCTTGCAGCTAATTTAACACCTGTAAATTCCCTTGGCTGGTAATGAAACATTGTATAACCCGGCGGATAAAATGTTTGCTTCATATACCAAGGGTCATGAGTTCAGTCTTTGTTAATGTTGTTGTTTTTATTACATTTTCTCAACTTTTTGCCTTCATTGTGCTTATAGATTGATTAATTCTTCCCACCTTCCCAAAGCTCAACACATATGGAATGAATAGCAGATCCAAAACATTGGGGGGGGTTGAGTTCTATGTTGATATTCCATTAACTAGCCTGTAACTGCACTTTCAAATCCCACCCGATAACCAGAACTATCCTATGCGCAATATGGATGTGGTGGAAAATGGCAACACAAAAATCACTCTTATGCTATCCTGGATGGACGCAGATTCACTCTGTTCAGAGACACTGCTCATTTGACAAAGTGGGGTCTAGCCCACAAAAGCGTAGGCCCAAATAAATGTGTTAGTCTTTAAGGTGCCACCGGATGCTTCATTGTTTTTGCTGAAACGGACTTATATGGCCACCCCTCTGAAGTCTATTCAGAAAGGAAGGGGGAAAAAAAACCCAGTCACTTCACAGAGGTGCCATTCTGGTAAATCCCTTATTCACGTGCTTAAATACATTCACAGGAGTAGCCCCGCTGAGATCAGTACAACTACCTCTGTGTTCATAGTACATACTTAAGTGTTTCTCTGGATGAGGGCCATGGGAAACACCTCAGTAGGGATATGACCCTCTGGGCTGAATCACCTAACTACTGACATTCAACATGAGTTTCTCTTCAGTTTCTGATTTCTCATCGTTTCCCTCATAGTCTTCCTGCCACTTCCTTTTTAGTGTGTGGCTTTGGTTAAAACAAGCCACTACCTTAACTACTTTTGGCCAACAAGAGGCTACCAGCTAACAAGGAAGAGTGAGAAAATGATAAAGCAAGAGACAAAAACCGAGTGAAACAAACTCACGTTCAGGCAGGTGTTTTGCAGTTCCATCAGAAGCAGCAGTATTGTAATTGTGCCACTAAGTGTTGCTGTATGAAGGTGAGGCCTTCCAACATGGCATCCACCAGAAAGGCATGCAACTGCCTTCTCCTGCACCCAGAGGAAACCCATGAGTAACCAGGTCTCTATTGCTGTAACACCAATAGATGAGAGATTGAACAAGAGAGGGTCTATACTCAGTCATTGATTTCCTCTTCTTTGTTGTGCCATGGGTCTTTGTATTAGGTTTTAGAGGGCACTGGATTAACCCTGTGGTAAATCTCCCTCGTGGATTCCTAGTATCTCATTGAGAACTCCTCCAAACAGAATCACACACACACACACACACACACTGCTCTAGTGAAGCAGGACCAGTCTGAAGAGCGGTTAAGTCCCGTGACCTACATGTTCAGATAGGATGCTCCATCTTCAAGGAAATGTCCAATTAAAAGACCTGTTTGCAAAAACAAAACAGAACAAATCATTAAATATAGTTGAGACCATTGCCAAAAATTTTAAATGAACCACCGTGAATAAGGAAAAGTTATTTACATTTGAACTAGGGGTCATCAAATGAAATTAATAGGGAGCAGGATTAAAACAAACAAAAGGAAGATTTTCTTCACACTGTGCACAGTCACCCTGTGGAACTCCTTGCCAGAGGATGTTGTGAAGACCAGGACTTTAACAGGGTTCAAAAAAGAACCAAATAAATGTACGGAGGATAGATCCAGCAACGTGTATTAGCCAGGATGGGTAAAAATGGTGTTCCTGGCCTCTGTCAGAGGCTGAAATGGGTGATATGAGAGGGATCACTTGATGATTACCTATTCTCTGCACTCCCTCTGAGACATCTGGCATTGGCCACTGTCGGAATCCTAGGCTAGATGGACTTTTGGTCTGACCCAGTCAGTTATTCATGTGCTTATGTGTTTGCAGGGTCAGGGCCTCAAGACAACCTCCACCCGTTTGCCTTGAGTGCTTTCGAATGGGATTTCCTTTTTTCTACATGTGGAGTCCCTTAAGTATCCTGGTAATAGGCCTGAGGAGGTCATTGTATGAATCTCATTTGGTCAACAGGACCATGTTGGCCACCAGAGAGATGGCCCTTTTCCAGGTGACAAAAGGGGCTTTGGCAAAGCAAAGGTGAGAGGCTCAGAGTTCTCCTGTCTCTGAGAAGCCTGTTCCCAACTGCACTGAGGTAATTTGGGAGTAACTGAGCAACAAGATGATGCTGGTGTCATACCAATGGGAGTAAGGACACTCTGTTCACCTCAAAATCATCTCTCCCCTGCATTAAAATGAGTCTAGGCAGGCCCGACGGAAGCAAAACTCAGTGGCTTTAGTAGGAGCTCTGCCCATGTGAGGCCTACAGGATCAAGCTTGTGCCTAATGCAATTGAAAATAAATAATGGTTTGAGGTTCTCTTTTATTATGTTGATCCAGTTTTGGCTGTCATCTCCCCTTATTTGTTGTAAAAACTGCATGAAACAACATAGGCCCTGAAGCCAAAACCAAAACCAAAATACCACTGGATTTTGGTTGGCAAAACCACTCCAGGGTTTCTCCCAGGGGTCATTTCTTAATTTCAAATTATTACACGATGCTTCAGCGCAGGTTTGAAAGTCGTTTCCCTTGAGACAGAGAGGTCACTGTTGACAACACGTCTGACCGTTGGATTGGAGTCACTCCTTTTTTCACTTTCCTTAGACAAAGGACATTAGCTACATGTCAGGCTTTTCCTTGAGCTTATGTTCTTGTAAAAACAGCTCCGAGTCCACACGTTCTGCTCTTCAGTCAAGTCAGGCCTCTGCATGCCAAGTCAAGTATTTATTTTCATTACTTTTGAGCCCACCAAAATTAATGTATCTTTCAGTCAGGAAAGTTTGTATTTATTATGGTGGATTTCAATCCAAGAGATGAAAGAAGGGCCGTGTGCATCTTGAAAGGGAATGAGGTTGGGAGCAAAAAGAGACCACCTGATCTGAGATTCTACATGTCTTCTCCCCAGAGACACCAACACCAGCCTGCCTTGATGCACTGATAGACTGACCACACCATCACAAGTCCAAATGCAGCCTAAACACACTAACTCCACACCATGTGGTGTTACAGTTACAGTAGCAAGAGCAAGATACCGTGTTTCAATGCCTTCCTTGTCTTCTGGACTTCCAGTGTTTTGGATCATTGAAGATAAGCTTAGGTGGGGCTGGGATGTTATGGGAATGGAGTCTGGTTTTCCTTTGTGAATTTCACCCCTGAGATGAGCTGGCTTCTCTTCTAGTGCACTGGTTCCTGAGACTCAAAACATAAACAGTTTCCCTAAAATCCATGCCTAAAATGTGCCAAGTCAAGTGATACATCTGAGGATATCGGCCATCACTTTTCTTCCTAATTGCTTCACTTGATAATAGATAGCAGATTTAAAACAAAAGGAAGTATTTCTTCACACAATGCACAGCCAACCTGTGGAGCTCCTTGCCAGAGGATGTTCTGAAGGCCAGGACTTTAACAGGGGTCAAAAGAGAGCCAGATAAATTCATGAAGGATAGGTTCATTAAATGACTATTAGCCAGGATGGGCAGGGATGGTGTCCCTACCCTCTGTTTGTCAGAAACTGGGAATGGGTGACAGGGGTGGGATCACTTGATGATTCCCTGTTCTGTTCATTCCCTCTGGGGGTATCTGGTATTGGCCACTGTTGCAAGGCAGAATACTGGGCTAGATGGACCTTCATTCTGACCCAATATGGCCATTCTTAGGTTCTTTAAGTGTCATTGCATCTGCTGACATTTCATTTGAAATGGAGCATTCAAGTCATGGCCCTTTGAGCTCAACAGGGCATCTTGCATGAGTAAGACAAAGATCATTTAGCTGTCTTAGGTCATAGTTCAGGAAGGCACGTCAGGAGGTGCTCAGCGATAAGCATGGTCTTACATCCTGCCAACTTCCTGGAACTTCAACCCCTGTTGAAAGTGTTTTCACAGAAACAAACAGGGGGGCATACATTGCTCTCTACAAATGAGATACAGGTGGAATCTCTCTAGTCCAGTATTCTCTGGCTGGCACATCTGTGGTCCAGCATGGATTTAGTCAGCCGGATGGCCAATTATCATGGGCGTGGCCAAGTTTCCCACAGTCCCATAAAGTTTGTTTGCAGCCACTAGTCCGGGTTGTAAATGTTCTGTGCTGTTATTTAGCTAGTATTTACCCCTAAATGTCCTAAGAGTCCAGGAAGCAGTGGAAGTGTTGCTAATGCTGCTAGACAATATTGACCTCCCATGGTTCAGCAAATTCTCTGGTTAGGGATCAGTCAGTTCTTGAGGGTGCCGGACTAAAGAGGTTCAATCCGTAGCAGGTTGTGTTCCACTCCAGAGCTGGCTGCATGTCAGTGATGGAAATGATTATGTATATAGCGTTTCAAATGTATGGGGTCAGAGGTTCAGTTATTAAAAAAAAATTTAATAAACTACAGCAGCTAAAAATGAAATGGGGCAGAATTTAACCATTTCCTCCTATTCCAACAATAGCTTTACCTGTGAAGTGGGATTGATATTCAGCCATGAGTTGGGCCAGTTCCTGCTTGTTTCACACACATGAGCTGTCCAGCTGTCTTGAACAGGGCTATTTGTGCGAGGAGGGTAAGACGGATTTGTCCTTGAGCATGAAACAGAGGGAATATTCAATTTCTCGCAATACTTTGCCATCAATAAGTAGACTCCAACCATATAAATCTTTTCTCTGAAAACAATAGCTTCCCTGAGAAAGATTGCCACCAGCGCTTTGGTGACCGGCGTACTGATCTGAACACAGTTGTATTTTTTAACAGCAAAGAGAATGCCAAAGAAATTGAAAAGCCAAGCTGTTTATAAAATACATTATTCCTTCTCTTGACCATTCATATATCATAATGCTTGCACCCCGGGCTTGGTTCTTGAAGCGAGCAGATTCAGGAAATGAAATTACATACCTGCCATTTCACCAAGATCCAGAATTATTTGTCCCCCTGCAATTTTTTTTAAACAGCAGTTCACTGTAATTTTCAAAATGAAGAGAGAGAGACAGAGAGAGAAATTTTTGCAATATCATTATATTGCGTATTGTTACACAAACCAGAGTCTGTCTATACTGGGGCACTCCATGGACTGCCTGTAGTTTATGTGTCTCCCTTTGTCTCTATTATTCTGAGATTAAGTAGGTTAAAAACTGCAGCTGGAGACGTTGTGATTTAGCACGTTCCTATCTGATGGGATACAGCATCAGCCAGGCAATTCCGAATTACTTAGCCCTTCCCGAGACTGGGCCCTTGGAGTTTACAAAAGAGGACACCTAATCAATCAAATGTATTCCAGCAGTGTATGAATTTCTTGTCCTCTTAACGGGTTTTTCCTTGATCTATCATTACGTACCTTAGGCGCTGTTGAGTTTTCGGTGGCATTGGCATTATTGTCTCCGGCAGTGGTCACCATGTATGTCTAGGCTACATCTAGACAGGCATGAATTTGCTCAAATGCTTTTAATGGAAAAGTTTTCTGTTAAAAGTATTTGCACAAGAGAGCGTCTAGATTGGCACGGACGCTTTTGCGCAAAAGCACTTTTTGCGCAAAAGCGTCCGTGGCCAATCTAGACGCGCTTTTGCGCAAGAAAGCCCCGATCGCCATTTTAGCCATCGGGGCTTTTTTGCGCAAAACAAAACTGAGCTGTCTACACTGGCCCTTTTGTGCAAAAGCTTTTGCGCAAAAGGACTTTTGCCCGAACAGGAGCGTCAAAGTATTTGTGCAAGAAGCACTGATTTCTTACATTAGAACATCAGTGCTCTTGCGCAAATTCAAATGGCCAGTGTAGACAGCTGGCAAGATTTTGCGCAAAAGCAGCCGCTTTTGCGGAAAAACTGGCCAGTCTAGACACAGCCACAGGGAATATGCAATGGTATTTGAGCTGCCACAATTTCCTATTCTAAAGGCACAAGACCTGGGTATTTCAGATGCCAAGCTGCAGACAGGGAAGCAGGGAGGTGCTCTGCTGTCATGGGGAATTCAGGAATATTACATAGGGGGATGAGTGCAGGTGTCACAGGCCAGGGAGAAGTTTGGTTCTCAAGGGAGATATCTGACCCAATTTAGCAAAGCTTTTGAGTACATGTTTAATCACACAAGAAATCCCATTTCTGCTCAGCAGTGCACTTAAGCATGTACTCCAAACCCCCCATCTTCATTGTCAAATGTCCAGTGTTAGAGTTAAGCACATGCTTAAATGCTTTGCTGAACCAGGGCCCTGCTGAAGCACTGATGATGTCCCTAAGAATTGTTGGACATAAGAACATAAGAACGGTCATCCTGAGTCCAGCCTGGTGTCCTGTCTGCCGACAGTGGCCAATACTAGATGCCCCAGAAGGAGGGAACACAACAGGTAATCCTCACGTGATCCCTCCTGTCACCCATCTCCAGAGAAACAGAGGCTAGGGACACCATTCCTACCCATCTTGGCTAATAGCCATTGATGGACCTAACTTGCATGAATCTATCTAGCTCTTTTTTGAACCCTGTTAAAGTTCTAGTCTTCACAACATCCTCTGGCAAGGAGTTCCACAGATTGTGCGCAGAGTGAAGAAAAAAACGTCCTTTTGCTTGTTTTAAACCTGTTGCCTATTAATTTCATTTGGTGACCCCTAGTTCTTATATTGTGGGAATAAGTAAATAATTTTTCCTTATTCACTTTTTCCACACCAGCCATGTTTTTATAGACCTCTATCATATCCCCCCTTAGTCTCCTCTTTTCTAAGGTGAAAAGTCCAAGTCTTTTTAATCTCTCTTGATATGGGAGTCCCTACTGGTCTCCATTTAGGATAACACCATATGGAAAAGACAACCGTGGTCTGAGAGCTAAAGTTTTCTGCCCAACTTTTGTTCTCCTATGGGTTTTTATATGGCAGGGCACAAACTAATATTTGGGAAGGGGGTTTCTATATGTCACCACATTTTCTACTCTAACAATCGCATGCCTTCCATAAGGCATGAAGTGTAAAATCCTCCTCCCATTGAAGACGAAGTGTGCTTTGCCATTCATTTACATGGCATCAGAATTCCACCCCTCTAATTTACAAATATGTGTCTAAAGTGAGGAAATGGGTGTGGTTGCAGAGGGTGATCACTTGAAAACCAGCCCACCTTTTGAAAGTTAAATAGCAAAAAAACCCCAAACAAACAAACAAACCCAAAAAGCAGTGACAATCTTGAGAGACAAAATGCTGACTCGTTTCCTGACCAACTCCAGCGTACAATATTTACAGGGAACACTGATCAGACCAAGTGTCACCTCAGTGCAGCTATCTCTGTGGCACGGGAAAGAGACACTGTAGCAGAGATGCCCGTACTAGGGCCAACCTAAAGTGACTTCAATTCACCCTCTTCTTCAGATTCAAACAATTGTCTGGATGACTTTTCTTGCAGGTTTTTGTTTTGGAAGCCTCTACAGCCCATGCTTGGATCAAATTCCAAAATATCATAAGAGAGTTTTTTACTAATGACTAATCCAGACAGAAGAAGATTCATGAGGCCAGAATGTCATTAATTTCCCAGTCGAAGGTCCTGATCTTGGAATTAGCTCCACGTAAGTGATATCCAAGTCTAAATCCTGTGTGTGGCCGTGAATGTCCAGGTTCGCACATTCAAGAGCTGTAGGTCGTTCTGAGAAGCTTTGGAGAAGCATCTGAACTTCTGAGATCCGTGTTTGAAAGGAACATACACAGTGAACCCTGAGATTCACCAGTCACTGGACAGTGAGAAGTTGTCTCTCCACAATAACTGAGGGCAAATACCTGGCCAAAACTCAAAACAAAACTAGCTCTTTCATTAAATGCATCATTACGGATTGCCTCTACCCTTAGTGGCTTTTGTGACGCGCAGCTTTGAAGCTGTGTACAGACTGTCCACAGTTAGTTTGACTTCAGCTTGTTCATTACTCTGAGATCTCTGAAGGATAGAGCATATTGAGTCAAAAACTGTACCACTCCAGCCTCAGTAAAATATTCACAACCCCTGTTAAGCCCTGGGGTTAGTAATGTTAAAATGATCTCACAATTTGGTTTCATTGTTTTTTCATTGAAAATGGTCTCTATTTTAGGGCTCAGGTAGGATAAGAAGCTGGGCATAAGAGAAAAAAATAACCCCCCCCCCCCCGAACCCTTTTCTTTATTCACAGGCCAGCTGTTTTGCAGGCAGGTGCAACACAAACACCCCTGCTAAAATAACGAAACCCTGACCTGAAGGGGCCAACCCGCACGGGCTTTTGAGTCTACATGCTTATTCAATTTGTCCTCAGGAAAGGCTGCCAACTTTCAGACTCCATGCCAAATGTGTGGTGGTTTTTTTAATGCAAAGTTGAAAAACCACAAAACTCATTTTTACGAGTGACCTCTTTACCACTAATTGTCGGGGGTACTTCTAAAAAAAAAAGTCACTTTGGCTAGAGCTGAATCGACAGCCCAGAAATGGTTGCCCAATCCCAATGCCCGTAGCTTCATCGCCCCCTTCTGGGCCTTCCTAGCCCAAGGAGAATGGGACTTGCTGGAGGAGTCAGACGTTAAGGTTTTGATTGTGAAATACATCTCCAACAAGTTATTCTACTGTGAGAGAGGGAGCTAAATCGGCCTACTACCTCTCTGGTATAAGATTTTAGAGCTACTCTCCCAGCTTGTATCCACTTAGGGCAACCATTTTATTATCTTTGCACAGCCATCTGGCAGGCGCATTTTGAGGAACATGTCCAAATTTATCCTGGAGGAGTCCATCCTTAACAGGGGGCCTCTCTTTGTCTTGAGGGCCGCTCCCTTGGCATGCTGGGTGTTTGAGAGGGAGTCTGGGTGGAGGTTTTTTCCCTTATTCTTGCTCTGTTTTAGCTCTGCTAATCTGGAGCACAATTTTACTTCATTTCTATAAAGTTTTTAGTGTAGATTACTTGAGGTGGATGAGATGACTAGCATCACTCCAGATTAACTCCACTAAGGTCAACAGAATTTCTCCAGATTTACGCTGGTGTCGTTAAGTGCTGAATTTGGCCTTTTGTTTTCTTTGGCCAGCTTGGCTAGTACAGCAAAGTGGACAACCTCCATGGGGGAGTGAAAACCCCGGGGTAGCCATGGCTTGAGAAAGCTTTCTGCATAAAGCAGTGCTGGAATTTTAGATTTTTCAGGAGTGTAAAGAAATACCTCAGTATTTATGGGATTTTCTAGGATTGGGTGGGAAGGAGAGAACTGAAACACCATGAAAAGGCCACTTCTCCTTAATTCAGCCACATAAAGGGCACCAGAAGACACTGAAAATGGCCATGAAGAATATAAACAAGAATATGTATTAAGAAAATAACCCAAGCACAAAGATTGGGATCAGTGTCCAATTTTGCTATGATGTGCTTCAGTGAGGTGTGTACCCTGACCTTAGAAATATCCCATTGAGCCAAATGGATTCCCTGTTGTGAGAGCCACTGAAGTCAAAGACGTTGTACCACAAATGACTGTGACCAGTATCATGTTTTCTTACTCTGGGTGGGTGCTGCGTTTGTGAGTAAATGCTCATCAGTGAGATAGAATCATAGAATCATAGAAGAGTAGGACTGGAAGGGACCTCGAGAGGTCATCGAGTCCAGTCCCCTGCCCTCATGGCAGGACCAAATACTGTCTAGACCATCCCTGATAGACATTTATCTAACCTACTCTTAAATATCTCCAGAGATGGAGATTCCACAACCTCCCTGGGCAACTTATTCCAGTGTTTGACCACCCTGACAGTTAGGAACTTTTTCCTAATGTCCAACCTAAACCTCCCTTGTTGCAGTTTAAGCCCATTGCTTCTTGTTCTATCCTCAGAGGCCAAGATGAACAAGTTTTCTCCCTCCTCCTTATGACACCCTTTTAGATACCTGAAAACTGCTATCATGTCCCCCCCAATCTTCTCTTTTCTAAACGAAACAAACCCAATTCTTTCAGCCTTCCTTCATAGGTCATGTTCTCTAGACCTTTAATCATTCTTGTTGCTCTTCTCTGGACCCTCTCCAATTTCTCCACATCTTTCTTGAAATGCGGTGCCCAGAACTGGACACAATACTCCAGCTGAGGCCTAACTAGCGCAGAGTAGAGCGGAAGAATGACTTCTCATGTCTTGCTCACAACACACCTGTTAATACATCCCAGAATCATGTTTGCTTTTTTTGCAACAGCATCACACTGCTGACTCATATTCAGCTTGTGGTCCACTATAACCCCTAGATCCCTTTCTGCCGTACTCCTTCCTAGACAGTCGCTTCCCATTCTGTATGTGTAAAACTGATTGTTCCTTCCTAAGTGGAGCACTTTGCATTTGTCCTCATTAAACTTCATCCTGTTTACCTCAGACCATTTCTCCAATTTGTCCAGATCATTTTGAATTATGACCCTATCCTCCAGAGCAGTTGCAACCCTCCCAGCTTGGTATCATCTGCAAACTTAATAAGCGTACTTTCTATGCCAATATCTAAATCGTTGATGAAGATATTGAAGAGAGCCGGTCCCAAAACAGACCCTTGTGGAACCCCACTTGTTATACCTTTCCAGCAGGATTGTGAACCATTAATAAGTACTCTCTGAGTACGGTTATCCAGCCAGTTATGCACCCACCTTATAGTAGCCCTGTGACGGGGTGAGGCAGCCCCGCCACAATCCCCACCCAGGGGAGATGAACACAGGCGGGGGAAGCCCAGACACGGCACAGGCGGCAGCAAGCTGAACGCCGCCGGGGGCACCAGGGGCGGATTCGTGCAGCACTGCCGCACCACAGTTGGGAAACGGGGCAGCAGGCGAGCGGCCGCCTCGAGCGCTGACGTCATCTGACGTCGTCGGCGGGACGCAAAGGGGCGGGGCATGGGCACCAGCAGGACAGGTGGGGCGAGTGATGTCACCCGCAGAAGAGGGTAAAGAGGGGGGAGTGGCGCAAAAGGGGGAGGAGGAAGCCAGGACGACAGGTAATGGGGTGGGGCTGGCGTGATGGGATCACGGGGGGGAGACTCTCCTTGAGGAGGGTTGAAGAGCATGCCAGTGGCAGAGCTGATAGTGGCCCAGGGGTGGGTCACGTAGCCTGAGAACAGGCGAGTTTAGGGGAAGGATCCCCACCTGTTACCGCTGGGAGTTCGACTCTCAGCGTTAGGGCCCTGGACCGGGGTCCGGGAGTGAGGGTGGGCCCGGACCCCCTCCCCCCCGCCACCTGGCAGCGGTTGTAGCCTCCCAGAAGGGGACGGAGACTCCGTTTGACAATCCAGCTTTGTATAGAGGTCTCAGCCAGGGGCGTAGCCCGGGGCAACCTGGATGAGATAAACAGGTGATAACCTGAGCATAGCCAAATAAAAACAGTACACTTGTAACAGTCCACGTACAACAAGCCCCATCTAAGTTGTATTTGCCTAGTTTATTGATAAGAATATCATGCGAGACCGTATCAAACGCCTTACTAAAGTCTAGGTATACCACATCCACCGCTTCTCCCTTATCCACAAGACTCGTTATCCAATCAAAGAAAGCTATCAGATTGGTTTGACATGATTTATTCTTTACAAATCCATGCTGGCTGTTCCCTATCACCTTGCCACCTTCCAGGTGTTTACAGATGATTTCCTTGATTACCTGCTCCATTATCTTCCCTGGCACAGAAGTTAAACTAACTGGTCTGTAGTTTCCTGGGTTGTTCTTATTTCCCTTTTTATAAATGGGTACTATATTTGCCCTTTGCCAGTCTTCTGGAATCTCTCCTGTCTCCCATGATTTTCCAAAGATGATAGCTAGAGGCTCAGATACCTCCTTTATCAGCTCCTTGATATTCTAGGATGCATTTCGTCAGGCCCTGGTGACTTGCAGGCATCTAACTTTTCTAGGTGATTTTTAACTTGTTCTTTTTTTATTTTATCTTCTAAACCTACCCCCTTCCCACTAGCATTCCCTATGTTAGGCATTCCTTCAGACTTCTCGGTGAAGACCGAAACAAAGAAGTCATTAAGCATCTCTGCCATTTCCAAGTTTCCTGTTACTGTTTCTCCCTCCTCACTGACCAGTGGGCCTACCCTGTCCTTGGTCTTCCTCTTGTTTCTAATGTATTGATAAAAAGTCTTCTTGTTTCCCTTTATTCCCGTAGCTAGTTTGAGCTCATTCTGTGCCTTTGCCTTTCTAATCTTACCCCTGCATTCCTGTGTTGTTTGCCTATATTCTTCCTTTGTAATTTGTCCTAGTTTCCATTTTTTATAGGACTCCTTTTTTATTTTTAGATCATGCAAGATCTCGTGGTTAAGCCAAGGCGGTCTTTTGCCATACTTTCTATCTTTCCGACACAGCGGAATAGCTTCCTTTTGGGCCCTTAACCATGTCCCTTTGAAAAACTGCCAACTCTCCTCAGCTGTTTTTCCCCCTCAGTCTTGATTCCCATGGAACCTTACCTATCAGCTCTCTGAGCTTACCAAAATCTGCCTTCCTGAAATCCATTGTCTCTATTTTGCTGTTCTCCCTTCTACCCTTCCTTAGAATTGTGAACTCTATGATTTCATGATCACTTTCACCCAAGCTGCCATCCACTTTCAAATTCTCAACCAGTTCCTCCCTATTTGTTAGGATCAAATCTAGAACAGCTTCCCCCCGGTAGCTTTTTCAACCTACTGAAATAAAAAGTGGTCTCCAATGCAGTCCAAGAACTTATTGGATAGTCTGTGCCCCGCTGTGTTATTTTCCCAACATATCTCTGGATAGTTGAAGTCCCCCATCACCACCAAATCTTGGGCTTTGGATGATATTGTTAGTTGTTTAAAAAAAGCCTCATCCACTTCTTCTACCTGGGTAGGTGGCCTGTAGTAGACTCCTAGCATGACATCACCTTTGTATTTAATCCCTTTTAGCCTAACCCAGAGACTCTCAACACTTCTGTCTCCTATGTTCATCTCCACCTCACTCCAAGTGTGTTCATTTTTAATATATAAGGCAACACCTCCTCCCTTTTTCCCCTGTCTATCCTTCCTGAGCAAGCTGTACCCTTCTATACAAACATTCCAATCATATGTATTATCCCACCAAGTTTCTGTGATGCCAACAATGTCATAATTGTACTTATTTATTAGCACTTCCAGTTCCTCCTGCTTATTACCCATACTTCTCGCATTTGTATATAGGCATCTAAGATACTGATTTGACCTTGCCTCCCAGTTTTGCCCTGATCCTCCTTTCTCTCTGCCATTATAGCCCATGATCCCTCCCATTTCCGACCCATCTCCCAGGTCTCCATGTTCTCCACTTACCTGTGGGCTTTGCTCACCTGTCCCCGACTAACCTAGTTTAAAGCCCTCCTCACTAGGTTAGCCAGTCTGTGTTCAAACAGGGTCTTCCCCCTCCTCGAAAGGTGAATGCCATCTCTGCCCAGCAGTCCTTCCTGGAATAGCATCCCGTGCTCGAGGAAGCCAAAGCCCTCCTGGCGACACCATCTTCACAGCCAGGCATTCACCTTCAGGATGCACCTGCCTGGGTCCCTACCTTCGACAGGAAGGATCGAAGAGAATACCACCTGCGCTCCAAACTCCTTCACCCGTACTCCCAGAGCCCTGTAGTCACTCTTGATCCGCTCAGTGTCACAACTCGCAGTATCATTTGTGCCCAAATGGATGAGTAGCATGGGGTAGTAGTGAGAGGGCCGGATAATCCTCGACAATGCCTCCGTAACATCTCAGATATGGGCCCCCGGCAGACAGCATACTTCCTGAGATGAAATGTCAGGGCGACAGATGGGCACCTCTGTCCCCCTTAGAAGAGAATCTCCGACCACCACTACCCTACGTTTCCTATTCACAGTGGTGGCAGCAGACCTCCCAGCCTTGGAGGTACAAGATAGTGGGAGAGAGGGTGGTTGTGGAAGACCTAAGAACATAAGAATGCCCAGTTTGGGTCAGACCAAAGGACCATCTGGTCCAGTATCCTGTCTTCTGACAGTGGTCAATGCCAGATGCCCAGAGGCAGTGAACACAACAGGGAAACATCAAGTGATCCCTCTCCTGTCATCCATTTCCAGCCCCTGACAAACAGGCAAGGGACACCATCCCTAACCATCTTGGCTAATAAGTATTGATGGACCTAACCTCCATAAATCTATCTAGCTCTTTCTTGAACCCTGTTAAAGTCCTGGTCTTCACATCATCCTCAGTACTACAGCTCTATCCCACATCTGTCAGTACAGCCTACAGACCAAATGTGGTAACTAGCCAATTTCCTCTCCAGTGAGGGTGTATCTACACTGCACCGTAGGTCAAAATAAGCTACGCAATTTGAGCTATGCAAATTGTGTATCTTATTTCAATGTTATTCCAAAATAGCTTATTTCGAAATTTGGCACTGGCTACACAGCGCTAATTTTGAAATAAACCACTGTTCCGAAACATCCCTTTCTCCTCGTGGAATGAGGTTTGCAGGGACGTCAGAATAGTGAGCCCGTTATATTTTGAAATAACAGGTGTACTCAAAAGACGCAGAATAGCTATTTTGGGTTACCTCCAGTATACTGAAATAGAGCTACAGTGTAGACCAGTGATTCCCAACCTTTTTCCCATGGAGGAACTCCTGAAATAATTTTTCATATCCTGAGGAACCCCTACCTATGAAAATGTTTGCTTGGCCAGAAAAAGTTGACAGCGGGGAGCGCAATTCAATTACTGCTAAATTATTGTCAAGAAAATGTATTTGTAAAGAGCTGTTAGATATATGTCAGCTTACATCATAAGAAAAAAAAATTATTTATTTATTCTACGATTTCTCATGGAACCCCTGATGATGGTCTGCGGAACCCCAGGGTTCCACGGAACCCTGGTTGGGAAACACTGGTGTAGACGAAGCCTGAAAGTTCACTGGAGGCAACAAAGGAGGGATGACATCCTGTGCCCATTGACGTCCATGGCAAAACTCTTGTGGACTTCATTGAGGCCAGCCTGGATAATTTTACTGACAGTAAATAGACAGAAAGCCCCCTGCCCTGAAGAGTTTGCTGTCTAGATAGCCCAGAACCACCATTTGTAAAACAGCATCCAATAAGAGTCAGCATGGAGGTCCCTTTACCCTGCACACCGTCGCTGACAACTGTTTGCTGGGAATGAGCAGGTTTTGGGACTGTTTTTGAAAAATCACTTTTTTTTTTTCCAATTTTTGTCTCCAAAAATGAATATGGTTCCAAAGGTTTAATGGGAGTTCTCCTCCCCTTCCTATAACATACAGCTTAATAAAGAACAGCTGCCGCTGGACCAGGGATTCATAAAGAATATTTTAGGTCAAGTGCCTTTGCTTCTCATTTTCTGTCAGCACAGCCCAGTTTTGTTAGGTTTTTGTTAATGTTGACGATTGCTGAATAACTCTTGGTCTGTAGCTTGTCCAAGGGCAGTTCACTATGAACTGCTAACATTCACTATTCAATCGCTTTTGATTGGACAATAGATGCCATAGTATGCTTTTTGTTCCTTGGCTGGGTGAGCATAACATGTAGGGGACTTGATTCAGCAAAGCACTTCAAGCTGAAACAACCATGAAAGTGGTTAAGTACTTTCCTGAAATTCCACAACCTCCCTAGGCAATGTATTCCAGTGTTTAGCCACCCTGACAGGTAGGAAGTTTTTCCTAATGTCCAACCTAAACCTCCCTTGCTGCAATTTAAACTTTTTGCTTCTTGTCTTATCATCAGAGGTCAAGGAGAACAGTTTTTTCTCCCTCCTCCTTGTAAACACTCTTTTAGGTACTTGAAAACCACTATCATGTCCCCTCTCAGTATTCTCCTGTCCAAACTAAACAAGCCCAGTTCTTTCAGTCTTCCCTCATAACTCATGTTTTCTAGACCTTGAATTATTTTTGTTGCTCTTCTCTGGACCTTCTCCAATTTCTCCACATTTTTCTTGAAATGTGGCTCCCAGAACTGGACACAATACTCCAAGTGAGGCCTAATCCGTGTAGAGTAGAGCAGAAGAATGACTTCTCGTGTCTTGCTCACCACACTCCTGATAATGCCTCCCAAAATCATGTTTGCTTTTGTTGCAACAGTGTCACACTGCTGACTCATGTTTAGTTTGTGGTCCACGATGACCCCTAGATCCCTTCCTGCAGTGCTACCAAATATTGCTCCTGACTCTGTTCTCTTTGGTTTACACCACTGTGCCTGCTTGGGCTCCAGCAGAAGTTCTTTTGGTTTACACTGGTATCCATGAAAACAGAACCAGGCTGAATGTGGTTAAGTGCTGTTACCCCAAATTTCACTGGAGAGCACCCCAGGGTTACACTCAGATGGATTTATTAAATGAGGAATTAACAACTCAGTGTAGGGTTAAACTGAAGGGGATTAAGCTGTCATTGAATTACATTATAGGGTTAAACTCAAGGGGCAGGAGCTCTCTCTCTCTCTCTCACACACACACATACACATTCATTCATTCACGCACACATATTCATGCCCTCAGGCACTCGCACACTTACACAGGCAAAGGTTGCAGAGCAAGCCAAGGCACATTATGTCCAGAGCATCTACCTGCAGTCATTTAAGAGGCAAGGTAGCTGAAAGTTACAAAGAACCAATTGCAAAGTGTCAAAGCTCAGTGGTTACAAAGCTACCTTCCAAAGCACAGCCTCTCACTGAGAACAATTTCCATCTTAATCATCCACAAATCATCAGCAACAAAGTGACTTGGAAGACAACTGTCCCCCCACCCTCCAACAGTATAAACAGCAATGCAGTCAGCCACAGGTTTTGCCATTCTCTATGGGCACATCTAGATAACACGCCTCTTTCGAAAGAGATTGTCTAGAGAGCCACAGCTTTTTTCGAAAAAGTGATCCGCTTTTTCGAAAGAGAGCACCCAGCAATCTGGATGCTCTCTTTTGAAAAAGCCCTGTTTGCAGTCAAGAATGCCTTTTTTCAAAAGAGCTCTTTCGAAAAAAGGCATTCTTCCTCGTAAAATGAGGGTTACCACTGTCGAAAAAACCGCCGCGTTCTTTCAATTTAATTTTGAAAGAACACAGCGGCGGTCTAGATGCAGGTGAAGTTTTTTTGAAAAAAGGCCACTTTTTTCGAAAAAACCCTGTACTCTAGACATAGCCTATGTCATGTGTTGGCAGGACCTTACAGTTTAATGAATTTGCTCGGGCGGAGGCTTTATTCAACAACTGCTTTCCTGAAAAGGGATGTACTTAAGCATATGCTTGAAATTAAGCCCATGTTTAAATTGTCTCGTGCCACTGTGCAGATTTAAACCTGGGACTTCTGGAGCTTAGTGTAGGAGCCTCTACCTTTTGAGCTACAAGCGCATTTTTGTGCAAGAATATTTACAGTACATCGTAAGAAGAGAGGGCTTTTACCCTTATTGTATGAGGGGTAAGGGAAGTCGGGGGAAGAGTGCTCTCTCTTGAACTTCCTGATGTGTAGACAGCACCAAAAACTGAAATAAGCTATTTCGACTTAAGCTATGCAATTGCCATCACTCAAGTTGCGTTGCTTATTTCGGATTTCGCCCCACAGTGTAGGTATGCCCCAAATTCAACAGCTATTTTTTTGTCTGCTTTGACGAAAGGAAAGTGGTGGGCAGGGAAGATACTAAGAGGGTTTTGCCCCTCACTTTTATAGTTCAGTCACCCTTTGGAAAGCCTTTTCCTGAGCTGCCGCTTAGTTAAAATTCTTTCGAACTGAGCACAAGCAGCCACGGGGTCTGGTGGCGGAAGGAGGCTTCATGCTGTTTCTTTTCATCTGTGGATGTCGAAATGACGATTTTCCTTCTCTTCTCTCTCCCCCGTCCTTGCTGGCTGAGGACTCTGTTTGCCGGTTATATGCAAATGGTGGTAAATGCACATCCCTTTGTCTAAACCAGGCCTGTTTGACCAGTTCTACCTAATCGGGCCTATGTGAGTTTGAACATGTGCCCATACAGAGGGATTTCAAACATTTCACACATAACGCTGCTATCTACATTTTACCACAAGGCTGTGTCTAGACTGGCCAGTTTTTCCGGAAAATCAGCCGCTTTTCCGGAAAAATTTGCCAGCTGTCTAGACTGGCCACTTGAATTTCCGCAAGAACACAGATGATCTCATGTAAGATCGTCAGCGTTCTTGCGGAAATACTATGACGCTCCCGTTCGGGCAAAAGCCCTCTTGCGCAAATGCTTTTGCGGAAGAGGGCCAGTGTAGACAACGCGGTATTGTTCTGCGCAAAAAAGCCCCGATGGTGAAAATGGCGATCGGGGCTTTTTTGTGCAAAAGCGCTTCTAGATTGGCACGGACACTTTTCCGCAAAACATACTTTTGCGGAAAAGCGTCCGTGCCAATCTAGACGCTCTTTTCCGCAAATGCTTTCAACGGAAAACTTTTCCATTAAAAGCATTTGCGGAAAATCATGCCAGTCTAGACGTAGCCCAAGAGTACTGGCCAGCGCATTAGTAGTTTTCAAATGACGCCTCACAATATATATTTTGTGCATGGGTCACTGCTGTGGCATGTAGGGTGTCAATCCAGGGGTGCTTTCAGTCTCTGTGAGCTCTAGGACTCCCTCCGTTTCCCCACTCACAAAACAGGGATGGTGAACACTCCCCAGTTGCTCACGCTGTGTGAGGTGTAACTCCTTTTTCCTTCCTCTCTCTCAAGAGGTTTTGGCTTTCTCCCACCCTCTGCCTGCCTTTCCTGGCTGAGGCACTGGAGAGGATGCATTGAGACTCATCACCTTCATTCGCTGAACAGGGAACCCATGGACAAAGGTGGGCAAACCTTCTGGAGAAGAGCTTATTCACCAACAAATTCAGTTTCAGGGCAGTGGAAACTGACTACAAATTTGGGTCTAATTTGGTGAATTGTTTTGGCTGAATCCTAGTATCCTAGAACGGGAAGAGACCTCGAGAGGTCTTCGAGTCCAGTCCCCTGCCCTCACGGCAGGACCAAGCACTGTCTAGATCATCCCTGACACGTGTCTGTCTGACCTGCTCTTAACTATCTCCAGTGATGGAGATTCAACAACCCCCTAGGCAATTTATTCCAGTGTTTAACCACCCTGACAGTTAAGAGCTTTTCCTAATGTCCAACCTAAACCTCCCTTGCTGCCATTTAAACCCATTGATTCTTGTCCTATCATCAGAGGTCAAGGAGAACAATTTTTCTCCCTCCTCTTTATAACACCCTTTTAGATACCTGAAAACCACTAACATGTCCCCTCTCAGTCTTTTCTTTTCTAAATTAAACATGTCCAGTTCTTTCAATCTTCCCTCATAGGTCAGGTTTTCTAGATCTTTAATCTACATAGTTAATCAAAAAACAAAACAAAATCAAAATGCTTTGACTTTTCATTTTGAAATTAACTGGGATTTTTTAAAAATGGGGTCAGGGTTGAGAAAAAAAAAATCATTTCCAGTCAAATAAAACATTTCCTTCAACCTGAAATGAATGTTGGGTTTAGCTTTTTGTTTCAGCCTCCAAACCAAACAATTATTTGCTCAGCTCTCCCCACAGCTCTGTCTCCCAGCCCTGCTGCAACCTCTAAGTCATACTAGTAAATTTCAGTCCCATTGGTAGGACAAGGTGGCCATATCTCCAATGGGTGTATATAAAGTGGTCCATTAACATCAATAGAGATATATAGAAATATACCAGCTTTATTGGAACTGGGGCCAGAATCATAGAACTCTAGGACTGGAAGGGACCTCAAGAAGTCATCAAGTCCAGTTCCCAGCCCTCAGGGCAGGAACAAGCACTGTTGGATAGATGTCTATCTAACCTGCTCTTCAATATCTCCAGTGATGGAGATTCCACAACCTCTCTAGGCAATTTATTCTAGTGTTTAACCACCCTGACAGGTAGGAAGTTTTTCCTCATGTTCAACCTAAATTTCCCTTGCTTCTTGTCCTATCATCAGAGGTCAAAGTGAACAGGTTTTCTCCCTCCTCTTTATAACACCCTTTTAGGTACTTGAAAACTGCTATCATGTCCCATCTCAGTTTTCTCCTGTCCAAACTAAACAAGCCCAATTCCTTCAGCCTTCCCTCATAGCTCATGTCTTCTAGACCTTGAATCATTTTTGTTGCTCTTCTCTGGACCTTCTCCAATTTCTCCACATCTTTCTTGAAATGTGGTGCCCAGAACTGGGTACAATACTCCAGTTGAGGCCTAATCTGCACAGAGGAGAGCGGAAGAATGACTTCTTGTGACTTGCTCACCACACTTCTGATAATGCCTCCCAGAATCATATTTGCTTTTGTTGCAACAGTGTCACACTGCTGACTCATATTTAGCTCGTGGTCCACAATGACCCCTAGATCCCTTCTTGCATTACAACAGAATATTGCTCCTGACTCTGTTTTCCTTGGTTTATACCACTGTGCCTGCTTGGGCTCTATCAGAAGTGCTTTTGATTTACACTGGTATCCATGCAAACAGAACCAACCTGAACGGACACTTGCTAGCATTCATTGATGCACAATTCTGGCCCCAGTGATACATTCATGAGTGTGAGCAGCACTTGATCCATTATGCTAATACAGATCCATGGGCCTGATTCTGACCAGTGTTACACCAACATAAGCACTGACTTCAGTGACTCTTGATGTACATTGGCATAAATGCAATCAGTCAAGCAAGCCCTTTTCATTCCCCCTGGAATATGGCTTTGGAAAACCTGAAAACAAAGAAATAAGAAGCTACCTTGTGCAGACTTCAGAAATGAAAAATAAATGTCTAGAGAGTCCCTGCAAAGCTTTGTACAGAACAGAAAGATACATTACAGCATTTTTTTGAACCGTCAAAAACAGCTGAATGCCAAAAAGCTAACAGGCAGGGTAAATTGAGCAAAAATAAAATATTCCATGGACCGGCTTAAAAATTAAGTCAATGTTTATTTTTTTATCCTTTACACTTTGGCCAACATTTATCCAGAATGAAGGCTGCAAAAGTTATTAGATTTCACTGAATGTAAATAAACAGTTATTGGTAAATACATTTTGGTGGTCCGCTTGTTACGCTGCATGGCAGGTAAACTATAGGGAACTGGCTGCAGTTCAGACATCTTCAGGGAACACAGAAAACAGACATATTTTACTAATTATAGCTAACAAAAACACTCTGAGATTACAGTTAAATTACATTAGAACATAACTTATTGGCAGTGGCTCTGAGCATAATGTTCTGCCTATATCTTCCCATATAATATTTCAGCTGAACATGGTAGTGACATCGGGAAATCCTGGCACAGAATAAGGATGGGTGGCCCATCAAGGTTCATCTGACTACTCAGTGTTTGGGCCCTGTAATGTTTTCTGCAGGCCAAAATCTCTTTTTTAATACAGCTGAGACTTTAGCTAACTGCTTTGCTCTCTGCGGTCACTGAGTAGTCATTGACAAAGATTTGAAAGAAATTAAGGGCAACTCTCTCCTTTTCTCTTGGAGATGCCCATAGGAGGGAAATTGAAGGATCAATTAATTCTGCAGGGTTTTGTGGTTGCATAGGCTCTTGTGGCAGCACGGCTTATGGTACGCACCTCCAGCTACATAGAATATGTAGCTGGAGTGAACTTACCTTAAGCCAAGCTTGGCGGTGTCCCCACAGCAGGAGGCCAATGGAAGCAAACACTCCCATCGGCTTCCCTTACTCTTTGCAAAGGATGCGTACCAGACACGGGCAGCGGCACTCTCTGAATTTGATTTAGCGAGTCTTAACTAGCCTCACTAAATCAAATTCCGGAAGATCGATTGCGGCAAGGGCGATCTTCCTTTCACCTGAGCTTCCACAGTACTGCTCTGTCTCTGTATTTTTCCAGATCTTCTCTGGAACACTTTTATATGCTGAGAATGAGGAGGGAGATTTTATGGCTGTGGCTTTGTTTATGGGGGGCTGTCGTCATGCAAAAGCCGATTAGGCTGGTCATGCAGCTAAAGACAGAACATTTTTAAGTTTGACCTAAGCCAAGATAATTCTTATTTTAATTTATATTAAGCCAATAGAAGTCAATGATTTTACTGCTACATCCTGCAGTGCCCTTGTACTGTGTCTCTATAGGTGATCATACTGATTGCAACATTCCTGGAGTTTACTCTGCAGCTGGTAAGAACACGGGATTTTGATCCAGAACATTTCAACACAAATTAAATATTTTGAGTAAGAAATGCTTCCCGGGTGACACATGAGAGCTGCAGTTCAGGTGCTTCTTGCACCCATTCTGCTATTTGAATTAAGCTCCCTGTTCAGATTGGATCTTCCATGTTGTGCCACAATCTCTCGGTGATGGGTTGTGCCACAGAGATCCTCCTGAGACTGTCACCTAATGGGTTGATCCAACCAGTGAGATCCCCTTCCTGCCTTTCAGGGCACCCCACCACCATGTCCTGCTGAGCCAGAAACTCTGGTCTCCCCCAGCAAAGGCACAGAGTTGGGGTCACAGCCCCTAGGAGAGTAGCACAGGCACTGCTCTGCTCAGGGAGACCTCAGTTAGGGGACTTGACACAGCACACTGCTGTACAGTCCTAGTGGGACCAAACCCCAAATAAATCTGTCTCACTAGGTGTCAAATTTATAGAGTGAGCACCCATGATGTTCACCTCCTCTAGCAACAAAAGAGGGAGATGCACAGCACCCATCCCTCCCCTGCCCCAAGGTAACAGTTATTTGCACATGGTTTGATAATAAACAACAGTGATTTTATTAAGTATAAAAAATAGGATTTAAGTGGTTGCAAATGATAGCAGACAGATCAAAGTAAGTTACTAAGCTAAAATAAAACAAAACCCACTAGCTAAGCCTAATACACTAAGGCTGCGTCTAGACTGGCATGATTTTGCGCAAATTCTTTTAACGGAAAAGTTTTTCCGTTAAAAGTATTTGTGCAAGAGAGTGTCTATACTGGCATGTGCCTTTGCGCAAAAGATTTGCTTTTGCGCAAAAGCATCCGTGCCCAGTATAGACGCTCTCTTGTGCAAGAAAGCTCCGATGGCCATTTTAGCCATCGGGCTTTCGTGCGCAAGAAATTAACGTTCCTGTCTACACTGGCCCTCTTCTGCAAGTACTCTTGCGCAAGAGGGCTTATGCCTGAGTGGGAGCATCAAAGTATGTGCGCAAGAAGCACTGATTTTGTACATTACAAAGTCAGTGTTCTTGCGCAAATTCTCGCGGCCAGTGTAGACAGGCGGCAAGTTTTTGCGCAAAAGCGGCCGCTTTTGTGCAAAATCTTGCCAGTCTAGATGCACCCTAAGAGAAATTGTTACAAATTTCCTACCCTAATTCTTATTGCAGGTAAAGTCCTTCTCAGGCCAGAGCTGGGATTTTTTTTTCTGGCCTGGAGTCTCCACCCCTGTGCATAGAGTTCTTTTGCCTCCAGGTGTTTTCATGTATCCTCCTTCTCAGGGTGAGGAGCAGACTGAGAAGCCAGCTGAAGACAATCACTGTGTGCTTCCCATTCCATACAGAGGATTTCTCCAGGGCTGGAAGTCTTTGTTCCATTCTCTCCACCGCTGTGGAAAAGTACAAAATTCAAAATGGATTCCAGCACCAGGTGGCATGTCTTTGTAGGGCCAACCACAACCCATGCTTACAGGAAAAAGAAGACTATTCACAGATCATTGTCTTGAGAACCAGGCCATTAAGTTCCTTGAGTACTGCTAATGGCCCTCATTAGCACATCTAGATATAAAAATGGGATTATACTTCATAATCCTAGCTTCATATACAAGAATGATACATGCACGCAGATAGAATGTACATATCCAGAGGATTACAGGCTCTCCAATGATAGGTCACATGCTCCATTTTGCATAAAGCATATTAGAGTTATACATATTCATATTCAAAGACACATTTCCTTAAAAATATGGGGGTGCAGTATCATGCGACCGACTTGGCGACGGGACAGAGTGCATCATGGGAAAAGAAGTCCAGCACTAAAGTCCAGCCCATAGAGGAGAACGGGGACGTGAGGCAAAGGAACTTCAACTCCTATGAGGTGCTGTGATGGCATCACAACCACCTCCTGTTATATTTCGGTTTACTGACAAAAAAACAGCGTTTCTGTTTAGGGACATTCAGTTTAAAAAACAGAAACCAAAGTTTTCCCTCCAAGAAAATGTTGACATCAATGGAACTTTGCTACATCTGTGGGTCAATAGCTTCTTAGTCCTTAGTGTCAGAAGAGGCTGTCTAATCTGGCATCCTTCATAACCGATATGCATGTGAAGGTCTGGTTCACAACATGATTCCCTAACCCAGAGGCCTCTAGACAGCCACCTTAACATAAGTAATGTTCACAGAGAGAAGTCAACATGCAACGACCTCTCCCGGCAAGGGGAAAGACACCTCTAACTTCAGTCCTATTCATTGTGCCGTTCCTTATAAATACGGATAACTGGGGGTTTTTTCGGCCATTCCCAACATGTGAAAAATAAGACTCTCATGAGACAATGCTTCCCTTTTGTATGGTGCATGAATAAACTCTTCTGTTTGATTGTCTTTGTTACTTGGATTGCCCATTCTTTGCTAGGAAGATTTTTACACAGGGAATCTGAGTTTTCAGAGGAGACCGATGCCAAGCCATGGCCATAACGAAGTGATTCTCGCCCAATGCAGATGGAAAGCCAGCGCTCGCCCAGTCTCACATGATACCACCTGGATTGGAAGATGAGACTCCAAATTCAATTATTAAAAGAGAAACAACAAAAAAGTTGGGCCTTTCCTAGCCTTTCCCCCCATGTGCTGGGTAATTATAAATCAAAGTAGGCAAAACAACACAGCTGTCAGCTGATTTGGTTGGGGTTGGTCGTGATTCGAGCAGCGGGTTGGTCTGAATGATCTCCTGAGGGCTCTTCCAACCCTAATCTTCTCTGATTCTCTGATCTAAGATACAGCTTAATTACCTCCTAAAGGATGTGTATAATATTTAGGCACCATGTAGAGCTTTTGTATCCTTGCATGGCTTTATCCAGTAGATATTATTTCCACTCCTAAGAAATGATTCCAGTCAGAGAGACCTAAGCAGGGGGCCAAGTTGACTAATAATTCATAGCAGCTTCTCATAAATAGCTGCCCCATACCAAGCACTGCCTCCTTCTCCAGGATCTCATTTCCTACACTATCAGTTAATTTGTAGAACTAGCTGTGATAGAGCCATTTCCTGGCTCCCAAAATAGCTCAAGATGCATCTGAAAGGCCACCCATTATTGGGTGGCTTTTAGGAGTAAATATCAGAAGTATAACTTGGAGCTATTCTGTAAAGGAAACAC
This sequence comes from Pelochelys cantorii, assembly GCA_032595735.1. Taxonomy (NCBI): domain Eukaryota; kingdom Metazoa; phylum Chordata; order Testudines; family Trionychidae; genus Pelochelys; species Pelochelys cantorii. Next base: position 38,468,187 of record CM064340.1, read on the forward strand.
TCTTAAATAGAAGTTAATCAACTGTAATCTAAGCATGACAGAACTGGGGGTACCCTGGCTGGTGGCCAGTTTACAAGCTGGTGATCAGTTCAGGTCCTAGTGCATGCACTAGAAATCACAGGATAACTGGTGCAAAGTGGCTCCCTTGTAGTCTGACTCAAGCATGAGCCATGCCAATGTTCCAGGCCACTTCAGAAATCAGTCATGGGTGTGGGCTGGGGCCCACTGGGCCTGATAGCCATCTCACTTTCACACCTGTATTATCCTAGGGGTGTTGCATTCGCTGGGCACTTAGCACTTTTAAAAATCAGGCTGCTGATTTGCGTGCCTAAATATACTTGTTCAGCACTTATTTTTGGATCCCTCGGCCGGTTAGTCCCACTTTTGAAACTTGGCTTTTGCAAGTTCTTCAAGTCCTGTATCTAGTTACTGACATTAGCAGCATATAGGCATATAGAATAAGAATTTAGGGTCAGACTGAGAAAGATCTTTTAGGCACCTAGAGGGGCAGATAGGTATGTCTGAAAATCCCACTAGGCTCATGGCAGTAGGCATGAAATAACAGCAGGTAGGTGCACAGGGCCAAGATCTTCTAAGGTACCGAGATGCCTAGCTTCTGTGTATTTCAACTGATTACACTGCCCTAACGTTAGGCTACGGACATCCCCTTCCAGCACCCATATTTAAACCTAAGTCCCTGAAGCCAAAACAAACACCTGAATCAATGCTACACACACAGAGTCTAATCTAAACACATAATGAAGTCGAACTCAGATATGTACTGTGCACTCCATCGACAGGTGCTGGGGATGGCAAACTGAAGCCTGCTTTTATAGAGTGCCAACTCAGGGACCTGCTCCCAATTTGCAGAGTTGGCCCGTTGCATTCAGAGAGCTGTTTCATCTACGCGAGGCCTGTTTGTGTGAATGTTTACGATTGAAGTTTTTCATTATTTGATGTTATGTTTGGCCTTTGCCTCAGAATTCCATTTGAATGGTCTGAAATCTAGTGTCAGAGCAAAGCCAAAGAAGTGTCTTTCTGAGGGACCTTCAGTTCCTCTCCAATTGCATTAAAAAAAACCCCCACTTTCTATTGTAGGTATTTTCTTTGTAGCTTTTGTACTTCTTGCCAAAGAAATTGCAAAGTCTTTAGTTATGTGTGTGTGTGTGTGTGTGTTTATACACACAATGTTGGAAGGGACGTAGCTCTGCTGGAATTCGGAGCCACACATCACGGGCTATCAGGGAGTTGGCAAAAGGATTTACCAGGTGGGCAAATTTCTGCTGCTGGCTTTAGGCCCATAAAAGGTGAATGGTGGCTATATACGGCTCTCCTTTAGGCCCTTCATCTGTCCTTATCATCGTGGATGTAAACAGGTTGGTTACTGGCTACGTTGCTGACATTTGTTCTCCTAGTGGAGCTCCAAGAAAGTTGGAATGACTGTGCTGCTGGGTGCAAATTGTGTCATCATTATTTGTATCACAGTATCCCCTAGAAGCCTCAAGTGATACCCGGGTCCCATTGTATGAGGCTGTGAACAAATGCATAGACAGTCCCTGCCCCGAGGAGCTTCCAGTCTACGGCCCTGATTCAGGAAAGCTCTTAACGTGCTTAATTTTAGGCACATGCAATGGAATTTAAGCATGTTCCTGGAATTAATCATTTGCTTTAGTGATTTGATGAAGAAGTCCATTTTCCTGAACTGGAGCTTAAAATCCCAGCTCCCCACCTCTCATCAGAATGCTGGGCTTTAGTGACAGCTTTCATCACAGAGTGAACGGTTTTGTGGAAGTCCTTGGGAAATTATTGGTAGCGGATCATGGCTAGGGGCACAGTCCTGTGTGGAGCCAAGAGTCTCTGACTTCTGGGGGAGAGGAGGAACTGAGAGCAGTTTGCCAGCACAGGCCCTATGTGTTTCATGCCTGGACTCAGAAAAATGGTTGAGAGTGGCTCAGCAGATCTGTGGCTGAAACAAATTCAGGAGGTGAGTCTGGTATCAGGGTGGTCTGAGGGAGGTTGAATGCAAGAGGTCTTGAAATATATGGGGGTCTAGATAGGAAAGCCAATTGAATGTAATGAGGCCTGATTTGAAAAGCAGCCTAAGAGACAGTATCCAAATGGGTGAAGAGCTACAAGGCACCAACCAAGTAAAATAGCTGAAAAATTATACTGGATAGAAATTAAGGCTACGTCTACACAGCTTGCCTCTTCTGCAAAAGCCTATGCAAATGAAGCATGGATGAGTATATTGCTGAGCTTCATTTGCATAATTAATTAGGAGCCGTTTTTGCTCAAGAGGTTTTTGCGCAAGAGCTCATTTTTTCAGGAAGAACAGCTCTTGCGCAAGAGGGGGGTTTTGCGCAAAAAGGCTTAGTGTAGACAGAGCCTTTTTGTGCAAAAACATCTTGCGCAAAAATGGCTCCTAATTAATTATACAAATGAAGCATGGCAATATGCTAATCCATGCTTCATTTGCATAGGCTTTTGCGGAAGAGGGAAGCTGTGTAGACATAGCCTAAGAATCAACAACTCCATTTGGACCAGCAAGTCAGAAAAGCAAACAATACCCTGGGATGACATTATATCCCTCTGAGGCATGTAAACATGAACCATTAGCCCCATTTGGGGAAACTGAGGCAGGGAAGTGCTGTGACTGTCCCAGAAGTAGACATCGTCAGAGCTGGGATGAATTTCTGGTGTGTTGTCCAATGCTCAGCTCACTAGACCATGCCTATCACAAACAGATACATTGATCCTGAAGCACATCCCTGATTTAGCAGTATTAAACAGCCTTAATAAATTATTTTTACTAAATGAATGTGGCGATCCCACCACGAATTTGTGCCAAAAAGCAGGTATTGGTGAATCTGCAAGTTTTGAAGAAGCATTTCAGTAGAAAATAATTGCCCCGGTCTACGTAGAAGCCCATTTTATTTGGAAGAGGCAAATGTAACCCATATTAATTGTGCTTACCCAGGAGGTATAGCTAGCTTCAGTACCTGCAGGGCTTCCCTTCGGGAGCATGTGACCAGGAGTAAACACAGTGACCAGACAGTCTTCACCAGGACTGTAGCTGACAGGCAATTTCTCCCCCCTCCCTTCTTATTCTGAGGGTTCCCCCTTTTGTTCTCCACTCTAGACCATATCACCTGAGGAAGTGGGGTTTGCCTATGAAAGCTCATGATACTCTCTTTATATTTTTGTTAGTCTCTAAGGTGCCACAGGCCTACTCGTCATTTTTAAAAGTTGTTATTGAACCAAAGTATTGTTGCATCTTCATCACAGGGACAAAGCGTAACAGGAGGGAGAGGTTACGAAAACCAAACAGAGTCTACGTACAGGTCTGTCTGACCAAGCCACTTGTTATCCATTGGCGGAGACCCGTACTGCATCTCCCCCTTGTCCCTGAAGAGAGAATCACTTTTACCCAGCCAGGAGTCCTCTGTCTCAGTGTTCCAGACTTTTGGCTCAGCTGCCCCACACCAGTGTGTTGAGCATAGCAGGGTATTGGAAGGAGCACTTCAAAGTGAATGGCTCTTGCGTTGTCTCTCCTGTGTTCATCAGGTGGCCGTCTGAAGCCATTGTACTCTATTCTGTCTACATGCACCGAGTCTTTTCTTGACTTCCCCCCACGTTTTCATATAGGCCATGTCTACACTAGGAAACTATTTCAAAATTAGTAAATTCAACTTAATAACTCCCAATTTAACAAATTCAAACTAGCATGTCCTCACTATGAGGACACCTGGAAATTAGTCCGAGGCAGGCTCCATTAATGTGAAGCGCTACCTCGACTTAGAGCCCCAGGAAGCACTGGGGAGTAATTATTTCAAATTATTCTGGGGAGTAATTATTTCAAAACAGCGGCACCCAAGTGTCCACTCTACAGTTATTTCAAAATAACTTTTTGCAGAATTAGCCTTGCTCCTGATGAAAAGCAGCAGTACAGATTTCGATTTCTGCGGCCCGTTATTTTGAAATAACGGGCTTGATAGAGTGGATGCTTTGCTTATAAATTCTACCTGGGGAGGGAGTTATTTTGAAATCAAGTCCTGGTGTAGACCAGGGCATAGTAAACAGTCTTACAACATACGGACTAATATAATTGATAACTGTAAATGTAGTGCCGATGAGTCCCCCGTCCTTCTCAGAATCTATTAGTAAAAGCTGGTCTGTCCCTCCTTTTCAGCACTAAGATGAGACCAAGGGATGAGGAAATTAATGCCTAATGACTACAGAACCAAGAAAAGGAAATGTGCCTCAGTCAGTGTATTTCCAACCTGTGGCATTCACAGCTCTGAGGGGGCACAAAGTCATAAAGAGGTGGGCGATTTTAGCATCAGTAATAACATTTGTAGTCTGTGTACATGGTGGACTCAGCAGCAGCAAGGAAGGATTGTCATCACCCACAACCACCAGCACTCTGCACAATTAGCTGAATGCATCATGCGAGATTTTTACTTTCTTCTGAAGCATCTAATCCAGGTCACTACTGGAAATGAGATACGGGTTGAACCTCTCTAATCTGGCACTCTCTGGTCCGGCAACATCCGTGGTCCGGCATGATTTCAGTTCGCCGGATGTCCACTTATCATGGGTGTGGCCAAGTTTCCCGCAGTCCCATAAAGTGTGTTTACAGCCACCAGTCCTGGCTCTCAGTGTTCTGTGCTGTTATTTAACTCTAATTTACCCTGAAATGTCTTCTAAAAGCTCAGGAAGCAGTGGAAATGTTGATAATGCTGCTAGACAATATTGACCTCCCACGGTTCAGCAAATTCTCCAGTTCCACATTGGTCAGGTCCCAAGGGTACCAGATTAGAGCGATTCAACCTGTACCAGGAACCCATGGTTTGACCTGGTTTGGGGAAATTCTGTTGGGTTTTTTTCCTGTTTGTTATGATCAATTTTTTCATATATTAACAGAATAATTTTTTCAGGTCTTTATAGATCAGCAGCATTGAATTCTGAAATAAATGGCACATGTTGTTGCGCTATCTTAATAATACACTAAAAGTGACTTCTGATCAGCCAAGAGCTTTGAAACTTACTTCTAAACCATTCTGGTTCGGAGTTTCTAAAATCAATAACAAGCAACAGTAAACAACAAGATAAGTATGTCCTGTACATGTGCCACAGAAGGAGTTAGTTCAAGAACTAAAATTTCCCCCCGAAATTTAAAATACTTTTTTAAATATGCTTTTCTTTTTATTCATTTCATTTTATTTTGAAAAATTCAAAAATTTGTAAACAGTCTCACAATTAAAACAAAACCTTTAGTTCAACTCATTTTTTTTCAAAATCTGCCCACAACAAAAAAAAAAATCTGCTAATCTGTTATTCAGCCTGTTCTGCTAATAGCAATAATTCTAATATCAATGGAATCACATCAGCAAAAGCACGCCGAAAATGTAATATGTTAGACATTAACAACAGCACTCAGTCCTAGAAAAGTCTGATAAGCCATGATTAAACCTAATTATGGATTACTGGATATTACCTACCTCCAAGACTATGGAAAATTGTTTCCTTTTAACTGCCTTGGCCGTCTGCCTCTGACCACACACGTACTGGGGAATACATTCCTGTGATTGATGCATTTGTATGGTGAGACCCTTGCTTTGCTATAGAACAATTCTCTTTTAATCAGAGGTGTGAATTCCTTAATTGTTGTCAGAGCTCATGTTCACTTTTTGATTAAAAGGCACCCTCCCATTTACAGTTAAAGAAATACACTAAACACCCTCATTCCCTCTCTCCCCCCCTCTCCCCCAGTGTGAAATACAACACCAGCCAAATTATTCTCTCGGTGGAGTTGCACTAAGATGGGAATTTGGATACATTTTAATCAAAAGTCAATGTGCCAGTATAATAATTTCTTTTTCTATATTCCTTTCACAACAAATAGGCAAATTTTCCCTGTTGCACGGGTAAAGGGGGACAGCTTTATATCCATCAATTTCCAGACAGCTTTTTTTGACCACTTACCTAGATTGGCTATTAAACTCCTATGCTTTACCAGTGCTACCGTTACAATAAATATATCAAGATTCAGACTCAGAAACAAGTTTACTTATGACATTAACCTTGTGTGGCAAATACTTCTACTTATCTCCAGGAGGGCCTTTATTTTTTGTCGATTAAAAGTAAATTAATCTTTAATTTGATACCTTACTTTTCCCCCATAAATTTCATTAGACTAAAAATAGCAAAAGATCGCCATATGATTAAAGACTTCACATGCACGAAAGCAATCTGGTCAGAGTGTTCCCTAACTGTATGTACGCCGTTCTATTTGACAACATTAATTTGCCATCTGTCAGCTTAGTTTACTTGCTGCTTGCTTGGAGTCCGCCTCCCCCATTCTCACTGTCAGCTGTTTTTAATAGTTGGGCCTCTTTGAGTGGACCATTTAGGCAGATTTGAAGCAAGCAAAATCCTAAGCACCCACCATATGGGAACCCACTTTGTATCGCTTGGATTGACAGAGCCATTCTTACTCCTCATTCTTTATTCCCCACTACAGCACTAATTTTAAAAGATTTATTTTTCATTTCTACCACTCCTTTCATCCCCAAAGATTCCAAAGTGCTGAAAAACTTTAAAAAATAGGAGTCAAATTCGGCACTCTCACGGTGTTCTGATGAAGCCAGTGGAGTTGACTGAGGGTCGAATTTAGCCTTATCAGCGGAATTCCAGGGGTGACTGGTGAGGAGGCACCAGTCACATGACCATCTTCCCGCCTTTTCTCCCAGCCTGCTCCCTTGGGGGACGCCACACGGAAGATTGACACTGTTGGGGTCAATCTTCCAGGGATCAATTTAACAGGTAGTATAGACCTAAATCAACTAGATCAAACTTGAAGGGTGCCCCCGTTGGCTCTGGTACTCCTACTCCTTGTGAGGAGTAAGGGAAGCTGACGGGAGCATTTATTTCCATCAACCTTGCATTGTGTAGACATGGATTTAAGATACGTCAACTCCAGCTATGTAATTTATGTAGCTGGAGTTGCATCTCTTACTTCAACCTTCGCTTGAAGTGTAGACATGCACATAGAGTCACAGGATCATAGAATCTTAGAACTGGAAGGGACCTTGAGAGGTTGAGTCCACACCATCCCTGAAAGATGTTTGTCTAACCTGCTCTTAAAATCTCCAATGATGGAGATTCCACAACCTCCCTAGGCAATTTATTCCAGTGTTTAACCACCCTAATAGTTAGGAAGTTTTTCCTAATGTCCAACGTAAGCCACACTTGCTGCAATTTAAGCCCATTGACCTATCATCAGAGGTTAAGGGAAAAAAATTCTCCCTTTTCCTAGTAACAACCTTTTATGTCCTTGAAAACGGGTACCATGTTGTGACGGATTGGATCATAGAAGTCCTCTTGGGATTGTCATCTGGTGTTCTGGTCATGCCACTGAGCCCACCAACCTGCCCATAGGGGCATCCAATCACTCTGTCCTGCTGGGTCAGAAGCTCTTTTCTCCCTCAGCCAAGGCACAGAGTGGGGTAACAGCCCCCCAACAGAGCAACACAGAAGCTGAACCAGCGGGGAGTGGGCTCAGCTATAAGGATGCTGACAGAACCCCAAGAACACAGCCCCAAAGAGGACCAGAATCCTAAATAAATCCACCTTACTTTGTACACAGGTTTTATCAGAGAAAGCTCATGAGTTCACCATCTTTATCAATGAAAGAGAGAGATGCACAGTGGTTACTTCCCCCACCCTCCGCTGGTAACAATTATTTACACTGGGCTTGATAATAAACAAAAGTGTTTGTATTAAGTATAAAAAGTAGGATTTTAGTGATTGCAAGTGAAAACAGATGGATCAAAGTAAGTTTCTAATCCAAAATAAACACAACACAAATCCTAATACACTAAGAAATTTGTTTCATGTAAATTCTTACCTTAACAGTTGTTCTAACAATCTCTTTCCCAAGCTAGGCCATCTTCTAGCTTGTGTCCAATTCTTCCCTCTGTTCAGTCTTAGATGTTTCCAGCAGGCATCGTGGGTGGTATAGGGGGGTTTCTTCCCATCTGCCCTTCTTGAATTTCACTCTGGTGGAGGAGCATGGCACTCCCCCCTTCCTGGTGACCCCAGACAAATCAAGCACTTCAACAGTCCTTCTCATCCCGAGGTTAAACCAGCACCCCAAACAGGCCTTCTGTCTTCTCCAGGTCCTGGCAACACTTTCTGGCTGGCCCTTGCTAAGCCTTTGCTCCAAGCAGTCCTGCCTCTCTGCTCTAAGCCCCAGAGAGGATTAACAGAACGCTTTTTTAATACGATGTGTTCCTAGCCCCTTCCCAGCTGGCATCGACAGCTCTCACTGTGTACTGAAAGGAGCTAAATAGGCTCCTCTTAAAGGGACCAGGTCCCCTGCGACAGGGCCCCAAGAATTCCAAAGCAGCATCTATAGCTCCTTTTTGTCCATGGCACCTGAATCTCTGGAGGACTGGATTGCGAGGCTGGGCAGAGCTCCGAAGTTGACAAGACTCCATCTTTCACAGCAGTATTTGAAAATAAAGCGGTAATTATAGCGCGGGGACTCAAGGCGGATTTTTTCAGGTCCCAGACACATTTTCAACCCTCCATAACTAATCTAATGTTAAAAAGTGCTATGGGGTTTTTTTTAAATGAAAATATTAGTGAGCTTAAACCAACCAAAATTACACTAATGCATTTTAACACAGAGAAAAACTTCAGTGAACTCTTTTTCCAGGCCATTTCGCTGCCAATTCAAGAGTTTCTGGAAATAAGGGAGGAAAATAATATTTCCACTGGGGCACTGAAATTACAGGGTGAAATTCACCCCTGTGCAGCCAGCCAGTACAAGGACTGTACACTGCTTAACTCACAGAGCAGAAGTGGAATCTTGCGCTTCCTTTACACTGAGTATGTGTCCAGACTGTTTAAAAGCCTCATTTGTCAATCAGATGGAACCACCATCCCAATCCTAGTAGGGAGGTGGGTATAAAGATTTCCAGTCCACAGGAGTTTCAGAGGGGTGTATTGCTTGAGGGTGGTGACCCCCATGACAGGATTAAATGGCACGTGCCAATTCACCGTTACATCCTCATGAGCACTGTGGATTTTGTTCATGCCACATTTCAGAGAATAAATCAAATCAGAAACATATTTAGCCTTTCAAAATGCTCTGTGCAAGCTATTTTGATGTCGCTCATTCTATACAGTTGAGTTGCCTTCTTTATCACAGAGAGGTTCTAAAGTGACCAAAAAGGCCTAAAAAATGTTAGTGCAAATTTCTGTTCTGATTTGGACCCTGTATCTTCAGTAGCGATAGATAGAAAAAGCCTCATTCTCTCCCCGCTTGCACCTGTTATCATTTGCCCCCGCACAAAGCGATGGCAAAATGAATCCCATTCGGACCTGTTAGCATTCTGCGCCCGCTTTGCATGAAACAACAGCACTGCGTCCTAGGCAGTGAAGAAACAAGCACAAATGCGTTTCACCAGGCACCTGAGTTCCCAGGATCAGACTTGTTTTTCTTGTCCTGCCAGGGCATGAGTTATATGAATCCAGTCACTATTCTGTGACTGATTACCAGTCCTGACCCCAGCTGAGGGCAGTTTTCCATCATTTGTCTTACCTGGCCCACATGAGGGGGAAAAGAAGGAAACTGGTTTTGTGGCAAGTTCTCTTTAAAAAAAAAAAAATCAAGCTGGATGCAGTGGGAGAACTGCTCAGAAATGTGGAATGGCAGAGTCCATGTGCTGGATTCGTGGGCAGAGTGCAGGTGAAGAAGTCGTGGGTACTTTGCATGTCTATGAAAGGCCCAGATTCCCCACTGGAGCATGGATGGAGGGGACTCCATAGATCTGAAGGCACAGCAGCCCTCCCTCTGGTATAACTTGCCATAGGATGGTCTCTCCACTACAGTAGGGTCCTTCTGTGATGTAGGGCCATAGTAGTGACTCTGAAGCCTTTACCTCTCCCAGCTGCCACTACAGGGAGTGTGACAGGGCAAAGATCCAGGTTGGATATTTGGAAAAACAATTTCCCTAGGAGGGTGGAGAAGCACTGGGATGGACTCTCCATCCCCAGAGGTTTTTACGTCCCGGCTGGACGAAGCCCTGGCTCAGGTGATTGAGTTGGGACTGGTCCTGCTTTGAGCAGGGGGTTGGACTCGATGACCTCCTGAGGTCTCTTCCAATCCTAGGATTCTGTGATTGTGTTCAGCCACAGCTGATGGGTAAAGCCAGTATCTGTCCTCCTAGAATTCTAGAATCCCGCTTCCGACCCAATGCCTGGATATCATGCTGTCTGACTGCCAAGGAAGGGACGCGTGGTGGACTACTTGGGTTGGTTGCTGAAAGGTCTTTATTTTTCCTTCTCATTCTCCTGCTGAGTACCTGCAACAGGCACAGAAAACAGACCCCTACATAACAAGGTTGGAATGAGAGCGACTGAGGTTGACAAATGGCACCCAGCCATTCTAGCAAATACAGTAACTGTAATGATGGTTTCGCTTTCACAACACCAACGCCAAACTACCATGCACAGTATTCCATTGAGAAGGAATTTGATTCGGTCTCCCAAACACTCAGTGGTGTCCCTTCAGAATCCATGTCTGGGGAGAGGTTGGGGCATCACACCCCATCCAACATTGCAATTCCACATATCTCATAGACCTGGCCTCGGACCTTTGATGGGGTTACATAGCTATTGTATTCCTAACACCCCCACCTCCCCAGAATTCACTCGCGTTGTGTCATTCATTTGTGTGGAACATGGGACTTGATTGCTCTAGGATCACAATAGCTAAGTGAAGGAGTTAGTTGTAGAAGCTCATTAGTTTATCTGGAGATCTGTTCAGCTATTCAACTTTCTACACAACGTCATTCACTTGGGGGAAACTCAGTGCGGCTGCAGTATGGGTGTGGGCTATGGGACAATTACGCCACTGCCTTAGGAATTAACAATTACCACTAACAAGACTGGAAGCCTGGAATTGACCCTAATTTTAGTCTGTGAAATGTTTTTCAGTAGCGCTCTGAACGACAAAGAAAAGGAAATTGACTTTAAAACGAGCATTTTAATAATAATAAGGGGCTGACAAACAGCTCAGAAAGCAGGGAAATTTAGTCACAGTAGGATGGAATTAATGCTTGATAAGTGGCTACCAGCATCTGCACATGGTATTGACAGAATATTTTCTGGTTACTCTTTATGTCTCTAGCTAGTGTAACATGCTTTTGTGCCTTGGCCTTTCTAATTCTGTCCCCTACATACTTGTGTTACTTGTTTATACTCCTTCTTTGTCATTTGGCCAACTTTTTTATGGGATGCTTTTTGAAATTTCAGATAATTGAAGATCTGCTGGAGAAGCCAGGCTGGTATCGTGCCCTATTTCTGATTCATACTCCACCTAAGTGTTAGAGATGTGGTACACTTTATCACCTGGGTTAAGAGATGGTAGAGAAGGGGTTCTTTTGTCAAAATAATTTTTTTGCTTCCACTTCTGATTTTCTTTCATCTTCTGTATGGTTTCATTGATATGAGACTTCAGCAGGTTATCACTAGTAAGTTCATTAGATCTGACCCTTCCTCTCATTCACAGCCGAGCTGGAGAGAAGCCATTCTCCAGATGTGTACTTCAGTAAATCAGTGATACTTTATACAAATTACCCCTCGCCCCATCCAGAACCTTTTTCGTAAGGTTATTTACTGTCTGTACAGACCTTTCCACAAATTCATTTGTTGGGGATAATTTGGACCTGATGTTTTGTGATGAAAATCCCAATCTATGGCAAATTGCCTAAAATCTGCACTGCAAAATTGCAGCCCATTGTGGTTAAACGTTTCATCTGGAATTCCATGTCTGGAGAAGATCCCCTTCATGCCGGCTGTCACTGGCTTACTACTAGAACTGTGCCTTGTGCAAATTTCTGGAGATGTGGAATAATAATCGGTGACTATTAAATAATCCTTTGATGCCAGCTAAATTAGTCAGTGCCTACCTTCTCACTTTCTGGAATTGGGTTAGGTCCATTTCAAGTTCCACTATCTGTCCATAAATATACTGATAAATCTCGCATTGGCAAACAATATTCCGAATCACTCCTTCTTGATCTGGGCATGTCTACCTTCTGCCTTAGTCGGTGAACTGGATGCATATATCTCAGTGGCTCTGTCTGTTGATATAGCTTGTATTTCCAGCATGAAAGGCAGTTTCCTATCACATAATGTCACAATTGATCTGCAACCAGTACGGCAGCTCTTGTGTCTGTTGACTGCACTTCTCAATTCCTAAATGACATTCATGGAACTTCCGATGCATTTCTTTTCAGAGGCTTATTGGCAGGGCTCGACAAATTCGCTTATCTTCTCACCCATGGCGAGTAGATTTCAGCTGGTCGCCCCATTCACCGGTGGTGTGTGCATGCGCAGTGGGGGTCAGGCACATGCGCAGTGCTGGGCTGGCGAGTGGGTTTTTGCAGTGGTCGTTGAGCCCTGCTTATTGGAATTACAACCTTACTACCCTTGAAAATTACCTCATCTGTCACAGAAAGTTCACATTTGCAGATCTAATAGTCTCTTAAACTTGGGCAGCAGCAACTGCTTAGGTCTTCAGACCACCCTTTAATTATCACTCGTTTAAGGATTCACAATGATTCATCCTTCTCCCTTTCTTCTCTTATTTGTTGCAGTTTCCTGCTAGCTATGGAAGTTGACTTTCTAGACTTGCATCTCTGTCTCTAAAGTCTTCGCTTGTTTCATGGGAAACACTTTTCTGGAAAGTGTGTCTGCAGTGAGTGTGAATTTGCTGGAAGAGCAGGTCACAGCCAAATCACTTTTGTAGCCTTTTCATCAGTCTATCAATGCTTATGCTGCAGTCATTTGGTAGCTTGCAAAATAATGCTACCGGGGCTTATGGGCTGTTTTAAGTTCCACTGTCCATAAATATACTGATTAACTCCCTCAGGGTATGTCTACACTACAGCATTATTTCGAAATATCTTAATTCGAAATAGTTAATTCAAAATAAGTTATTTTGAAATAACGCGTCTATACACAAAATGCAATTCGAAATAGCTTTTTGCTAAATCGAAATAGCACGTCCACACTTATTGGACACTGAATCACATTTAAGGCCAGCTGAAACTGGTTCTGGCAGGGCATCAGGTCAGTAGTTGCTTTGTGTGGCTACTGTCTGAAGCTATCTGAGGCTTGTGCTTAAAGGGGACCTCCCTGGACAGCCAGTTCTCAGCTTTCCCTGCTTGCTTGCCTACCTCACTGAGGGACAGCAAAGCATTTTTTTCTCTGCCTGCTTGGTTGTCCTCACTCAGGACACCACAGCACTCGGCACCATGGAGCCAGAGCTGCCCCTGGGCACTCTGGTGCTTCTTTTGGACGTTTTGCTGCAAGCCTGGCAGCAAGTGCTGGAGACTGCCTGGCAGCTTCTGCGGCAGCCCAACCCCCAGGTCCTCTTCTAGACCCCCCTGGGGGCCATGGAGGAGCAGCACCTGGATACCAGCATCCCCCCCCCCCACATCTGGCGCCTGGACACCAGCAGCGACCGGTGGGACCACATCGTCCTGGAGCGCTGGGGAGGCCAACAGTGGACCCAGAACTTCAGGATGAAGAAGGACACCTTCCTCAAGCTCTGTGAGTGGCTCGCCCCTGCTCTGCAGCAATGGGACATGCACATGAGGCCCACCATTCCCCTCCACAAGCATGTGGCCATCGCCCTCTGGAAGCTTTCCACACCGGATAGCTACCGATCCATCGGCAACCAGTTTGGCGCAGGGAAATCCACCGTCGGAGGAGTGCTCATCCAGGTATGGCAGTCTCCGGCCATTGTGCCAGCAGATGAGGGGGGGGCAAGGAATGGATGGGCTGCCCCAGGGAAAAGGGGGGGAGGGGGTGCAAGTCCCCTCCATGGGAGGGTTTTTTCTGTCCCAGCCGCACTTCAGACTGCCCATGGTGGCCAGGATTGCCGGGGGGGGGGGGGGGGAGGGAGCTGCTCCTGTGGAGGGGGACACAGGGCAGTGGTGGGGAAGGAGCACTCTCACAGCCACCCTGGAACCCCAGTGACTCTTGGTGGTTTTCTGTGTCCCTCTGCAGGTGGTCAAGGCCATCAATAGAGTGCTGCTCCACGGAGTCGTCCGCCTCACTGATGAGGACGTGGTCATCAAGGGCTTTGGCACCCTGGGCTTCCCCAGCTGCGGGGTGGCAATCGACGGGACGCATATCCCCCATCCGTGCCCCGGAACACCAGGCCTCCCTCTACATAAACCGGAAGGGATACTTCTCAGTCATCCTGCAGGCTGTGTCTGGCCACCGGAGCCAGTTCGTGGACATTAATGTGGGCAGGTCCAGCAAAGCACATGACGCGCGGGTTTACCGCAACTCCTCCATGTGCCAGAGGCTGCCCGCCAGGACCTTCTTCCCCGACCACCACATCAGGGTCGGGTATGTGGACATGCCTGTCTGCCTGGTGGGGGATGCGGCCTACCCCCTACAACCCTGGCTCATGAAGCCCTACATGGGACACCTCAACCCCTCCCGACAGGCCTTTAATACCAGGCTCAGCAGGGCCCGCCTCATGGTGGAGGGGGTGTTCGGCTGGCTGAAGGCCCGTTTTAGCTACCTCCTCACCTGCCTTGACCTCTCCGAGCGGAATATTCCGCATGTGGTGGCAGAGTGCTGTGTGCTGCACAACTTGTGTGAGCAGAAGAGGGAGGCTTTCCTGCCAGCCTGGATGGCAGAGGCCAACCACTTGGCTGGCCTGTACGTGCAGCCCTGCACGGCTGCCAGCCGGGAGGCCCATCGGAGGGCTGTCGGGATATGGGAGGCCTTGCAGGAGAGCTTCCACCCTGAGGAGCACTAAGAACCTCCCTGGTCTGCCCCACTGGAGGCTTGTGCCTCATTCCACCCTCACGACCTTCCACTAACCCCTCCTCCCCCCCCCTTTCCTAATGTAAAACAAAAAACACGTTTTTTCTTAAACAAACTGTCTTTAATTAACAAAACTGGGGAGGGGGGGATGAAACTCTGGGGAGACTGGGGAAAGGAGGCGGGAGAGGAGAGGGAGAAACCTGGGAGGAGAGAGCTGGAAGGGGGAAGCTAGGGGAAGAAGGGGGAGGGGAAGTTCAAGGGTGGGGGTTTCGCCAGGCCAACTTTCTCCCAGCACTGCGGATGCAGGGGCCTCGGCATCCCCAGGGGGATGGGGAGGAGGGGGAGGAGGGAGAAGCGGGAGGGGGAGAAGGAGTGGGAGGAGAAGCGGGAGCTGGGGAGGCAGCAGGTGCTGGAGTGGCACGAGGCAGCACCCTCTGCACCAGGATCTGCAGGTGGGCACAGACGGCACAACCCTGGGCAAGTTGCTCCCGCCGGAGCTCCAAATCTAGTTCCACCCAGTGGTCGAGGGTGCGGTGCAGGGCTCGCAGTGCCCCCAGGTGCTGCTCTCGGTACCCCTGCAGTGTTCGGCTGGTCCTCCTGCGGAGTCCTCGTGTGCGGGAGCATGTCCCGGGTGGGGTGGTGCGCCCTGCACATGCAGCTGGTGTGGCTGTGGAGGAAGAAGAGAAGCGGTCAGTTCTCCCTGGGGACACAGCGGGTGAAGCACAGCCCCCCTCCGCAAGGTGAGGATGACCATTCCCTGTACCATCAGAGCCGACGTGCTTGCACAGAGGCCACGGTCGGATTGTCCAGTTATCCACAGGAGTGGGAGCTGCCCCGAGACTGCACCCATGCCCCTGTGCGGCGTACACTGCGGCCGAGGTGGGGGGGAGATGTCCTCTGCCTCTGTGTAGAGGGGACTTGTGAAGGGAGGGTGTCCTGTTGGGTCCCGCCCTGGGGGTCAGGAGCATGTCATGTCTCTTCACACATGCGTGTGGCTAACAGGCCATGGCCCCTGTGTGGCAGGCAGCTGGAGCCACCTGTCCAGGGGTGGCACGGCACGTGCTTACACGTGCATAGGTTGCTGCATGATCCGTGGTAAGCAAGGCCCAGCCGTGGTCCCTGGTCTCCCTCCCCGCAACCCCCCCCCCCGTAAGGGGACAGTGATGGCACTCACATGTTGTGGCCTCCCCAGATGACCCTGGTGAGTCAGCTGCTGGGACAGCTCGGGTCCTGGCGGCATGGCATACTCCGTGAAGGCTCCTCCTCCATGGCCTGGTCATGGTCCTCTGCTCCTGGCTCACTGCCCCCTGGGCTGGCACGGACCATCCCACCCCCCAGGATGAGGTCTAGGGCCTCAAAATAGGGGCAGGTGTGTGCCCCGGTTGGGGAGCTGCCCTATGTGGCCCTGGCATATCCCTGCTGCAATTCTTTAATTTTCATGTGCACCTGTTCTTGGGTGCGCATGTGGCCTTTTGTGGCCATGGTGGCAGCTATGTGGCTGTAGATGGCCACATTCCTCTGTCTAGTGCAGAGATCATGGACGTTGGAGGCCTCCCCCCAAACCTCAATGAGGTCCATGATCTCTACACTAGTCCAGGAAGGCGCCCGCCTTCTCCGTCCCCTGGCTGGCTCCTGGGAGCTGGAGGACTGGGCGGTGGAGGGCTGGCTGGATCTGGCTGCCCGGCTCATATTGGGGCCACTGGGTCAGGGGCAGTGACTGCTGGCTCTGTGTTGGCAGGCCTGTAGCTGGCACATGTCTACCCTTTTAAGGGCTCCGGGGCTGGGGGAGAGGAGAGGAGTTTTCCTGGTTTGGCTCAGAGTGGCCACCAGAGCTCCCTGGGAAGGGCTGGAGGCCCCCTATTTCGAAATAAGCATCTACACAGTGTTTATTTTGCATTAGCTATTTCGAATTTGGCGTTATTCCTCGTAGAATGAGGTTTAACTAATTCGAATTAAGCGCCCCGCTATTTCAAATTTATTTTGAAATAGCAGTTTGCCTGTGTAGACGCTATTAAAGTTAATTCAAAATAATGGCTGTTATTTCGAATTAACTTTGATGTGTAGACATACCCTCATAGAATCATAGAACACTAGAACTGGAACGGACCTCAAGGGGTCATCAAGTCCAGTCCCCTGCCCTCATGGCAGGACCAAGCACCATCTAGACCATCCCTGACAAGTGTCTGTCTAACCTGCTCTTACATGTTTCCAGTGATGGAGATTCCACAACCTCCCCAGGCAATTTATTCCAGTGTTTAACCACTTGACAGTTAGGAAGTTCTTGCTAATGTCTAACCTAAGCCTCCTTTGCTGAAATATGAGCCCATTGCTCCTTTTCCTAACATCAGAGGCCAAGGAGAACAATTTTTCTCCTTCCTCCTTATAACACCCTTTCATAGACAAACAATAGTCCCAATAGCTCCTTCCTGATCTGTGCATATCCATTTTCTGCCTCAGTCAGTGATTTGAATGCATATGCCACTGGTTGCCGACAGTCTTCATGCTTCCGTAAAATCACTGCAGCCACCTTAAGCTGTGAAGTATCTGCTGGGATTTTAATAGGCCTTCATGGTGCATAGAAATTCAACACGGGTTCTTGCATCAGTTGTTGTTTTAAAACCTCCCGTGATTCCTCCTGTTCTGGATCCGTATACCATTCATTTTTATTCTCTAGAGGTATGTCTAGACTGCATCCCTCTGTCAGCAGAGCGATGCAGATTAGGCAGGTCGACATTGCAAATGAAGCAGGGATTTAAATATCCCGTGCCGAATTTACATAAAAATGGCAGCCGTTTTTGCCGACTTAGCACTTTGTCGGCAAAAAGCAGCAGTCTAGAGGGGGATCTGTCGAGAAAGAAAGCCTTTTTCAACAGATCTTGTAAACCTCCTTGCAGGAGGCATAAGGGATCTGTCGAAAAAGGCTTTCTTTCTCGATAGATCCCCCTCTAGATTGCCACTTTTTGCCCACAAAGTGCTGAGTCAGCAAAAACAGCGGCCATGTTTATGCAAATTAGGCACGGGATATTTAAATTGCTTCATTTGCAATGTCAACCTGTCTAATCTGCATCCCTCCGCCAACAGAGGGATGCAGTCTAGACATACCCTAGGAGTTTTCTCGAAGCCACTGCTTTGGTAGCTACATTAGGAATTTTCCAAGATAATTAGTTGTTCCCAAGAACCACTAGAACTTTCTTTCACTGGTGATGTGAGTTATTTCAATGGTTGACTTTTCCCTTTTAGCAGGTTGTACACTTCATTGGAAATAATGTCCCCAACACAAGTTCTGTAATCCCTAAAACACGTTTCTCTCGATTTAGTTTGAGGTTTGCAGCACTTGTTGCAATCGGGATTCCCTAGAGTCTAGGAACATGCATCTTGTCCATTGAAGTGTCATCATTACTATGCTCAGAGATCACATGCACGGTTTTGTGGTGTATGGTGGGTGCTGAAGCTATGCCAAAGGGCAAACATAAGAAGCTATATCTGCCAAATGGGGTATTAAATGTGCATAGTTTTGAGCTTTCTTCGGTTAATTTTAGCTGCCATAAACCTGAGGATACATCCAATTTACTGAAATATTGATCAGTTACAAACGGAGCCATCATCTCTGCTCTCGTTGATAATTTGAAATGTTCTCTTTTTATAGCCTTGTTGAGGTTTCGGGGATCTAAGAGAATGGCTATTATTTTTCTCCACACTGATGAGGGAGCTCACCCATTCTGTTGGCTCTTCAGTTTTTTATATTACTTTCATTGCTTCCATCCTTGTTACCTCAGTTTTGTGCCCAGTGTCAGGAAAATAATTGTTCCATTCACTGTCACAGACAATATCCAGTTCTTTTCTCAGGCTTACTAGATCCCAGTCCGTCTATGGAAAAACTCCTCAGCTAAATGGTCTGTAACTGAACGGATTTGATTTTTTTGCATTTGGGATTGGCAGCATTTTGTAAAATGATGATTTTCCCCACTTTCATGACAGAGCTTTCCAAAGGCAACATGCTGGTTGGGACCATGCTGGGATCCATATTGTCTGTACCCAGTTTTCCCCTGACCAGGGGTTTTCATAGCAAGTAATTCCACTTTTTGAATTGACCTCTTCTGGCTATATTCTTTTGTACTGAGTACATGGTTAACCCCTGCTCTTGGGATTTCAGTTTCTCCTGCCCTGCATATTTGGAGAGCTTTTTCTAAAATGACGTGTCCTATACGGAGCAGTCCCTCTCCGAATACATTGTCTTTAATGCCACAAATTAATCTATCTCTGACATGAGACACTCTCAGCTCACCAAAGCCACGGGCTTTACTGAGTTTCCTTAGTTCCGTGACACATTTTGTTCTATGGGTTTTTTTGCCTCCACGGAAAAATGTCTCTCAAAGGATTTGTTCCTTTTGGGCATGCAATGTTGCTTTTCAAATGTAGTCAGGATTTTATTTATTGTCACATTTTTGCCGTCTTTAAACTTACCACAGTTATAAATATCCAGTGCTTTCTCCCCAACAACAAGCAAAACGATTGATTTCACGTCATCATTTTTCTCCTCTGTCCATGTGGCTGCTAAATACAATTGTCAGAATGTTTTCCAGTTCTCTACAATATTGCCTAACAATTGCAGATTGGATGGAGTTTGCAGCACAGGCTTTTTTTGGCTCCCCTCCCCTCCCCCCAAAAACTGTATTTTACACAAAAAATTACACCACATTCAGTTGCTTCCAATCCTAAGGGACCAGTCACCTACTCCACATCAGTTGGTACCCTAGATCTTACACCAAAGACATCGCCTATTGCCAATCCTGTAATAAAGGTCGCTTGACCAGGGAAAAGGAACGAGAGATTTATTTACAGGTAAAAGCGCGCAAATAAGCACACAAATTAATCTAGAGACTTTCTTATAAGACGAATGCCTATTTTGAGCAAAACTAACATACCGGTGAACTGATCTGGTCTCCAGATACGAGTTTGTTAGTTCTTAGCTAATGTCTGCAGCCCGGGCAAAAGCTGGCATAGGACATGCCAGGGGCATGCCAGTGGCACACCTGGATTCTTAGAGCTCATTGAATCGTTTGGGGCTCATTCCACTTATTCTTATGTTGGGACAACCTGGAGTATGAGGTCTAATGAAACATACACACAGGGGCTTGCTTAGTCCATAGTAATTAAAATGGCAGCAGGCAGCCTTAAAGTATCTAGGAATACGAATCCTCAGAGCTTAAAAGCAGATAATTGGGTCTACACTAGTTTGAACTATCACACCAGTGACTAATGACATGAGTTAATAGGAAGGTACCCTGTAGAGCTTCTGGGGGAAAAAATCCAGATAAAAAGGAACATTTGACCCAGATCCCCCAGTAGTTCCCCAAAACTAAGTTTTGAAACATTAATAATAGTCTAAAACTTTTTTTTTTTAAATGGTGAACAGGAAATGGCCAGGCATCTCCTTTCAGATACTTCAGCGACTGCTTGAACTAACAGGTTTAGATTCCTAAATGTGATACAAGACCAGAACTCCTTTATAATGAACTGGGGCAAGCAATGGGCATATGTACAATCAAATATGTACATGGGTGAGTACCAAGAAAGACCTCCCCTATTGTTTGCCACCCATGGCTACTATGGGCTCTGGATACTGTAAATACCTAAACAATCTAATCATCCATATAGCCTATCAGAGATGGGCCAATTTAACACACCAGCACAAACGTCACCCTTCATCGGATGTACAGGCTGGAGGAATCCCATACTAAAATACGGTGGCATGGTGAGAAGAAGACACCGTGAACAAATAACTTATAACAAATAACTAGACGCATAGCGTCTATATCTCTCAATAACTGATCACTAGCTCACACCGTTCACTTCCCACCAGCTACAGCACAACCTGCCAAGTCCAGTAATATGGGAACATATTCAAATCGGTCACTTACTCTCTTCGGGATTTGGCCTGGAAGCACTACCCCAAGGCCCAGAACTCCTCAAATTTGGAGTTATGCTATTTCCCCAGACCAGCAGCTGTATGAATTGCTGTCTACTCACCAAAGAGTTCATAATAAATGTAAGATGGCAAAAATGGAGGAAAGAATTGGCAAAAAATATCTTACCCCCCGCATTGGGATTGAGCAACGTGAAACATTAGAGAAGTGCCCGGGACTTAAAATCATATCCCCTTAAAAAAATGTCTGACGGGTGCACTGGTCAAACCAAGACTTTACGAAATGACAGCTACTCCCAAAGATCGATGTTGGAAGCCCTCTATCTTCTTACCTGCCTGAAGAGCACATATTTCAGCATCATTGCAATACAAATCATAACAAATAATTAATCCTATGTATAGCAGGGCCAGCAGGATCAAAATGGAAAGTCATTAGCATGTTGGCTATTTCAGTGCTCAACGATTCCCAGGCATTGCTGTGGGAAGATACGGATGCACATGTGAATACTTTCCCATGCCTGTTCACCATGTGCCCATTCTGCATATGTAACACATATGGGAACATACCCAGGGCCTCTGTGGAAAGGCAGGGTGTATGTAAAGAGTTGCTTGTCTACATCTGCGTATCAAATTGCATGTGAAAAATCACTGTGTTCGTCGCATCCGTGGAGCACAACTTTTTGAAAATATAGTCCAGCATGTGTTTCTCATTCACTTTAGGAGGCACAAGAAGATGGAGAAAGTAGCCAGGACCAGATGTTTTTATACTCCTCAAATGAGAGAGAGAAAGCCAGTGTAAGGAATCATAGAATCATAAAACACAAGAACTGGAAGGGACCTCAAGAGGTCACCAAGTCCAGGCCCCTGCCCTCATGGCAGGACCAAGCACCAGCTAGATCAGCCCTGATAGATGCCTATCCAACCTGCTCTTAAATATCTCCAGTGATGGAGATTCCACGACCTCCCTAGCTAATAGCAACTCCTGGGCTCTTGCCTTTAAGATATTGACAGGAGGACGAAATCCATCTTGGACGAGGGAGCTTCATTGTCCAAATATTCTGCTCCCCTTGCCTTCAGTGGCAAAACTCTCATTGTCTTTGGTGATGCAGACTGTGACCACAATTGTGTTTGAAGAGAAGGCCAGCAAACCTGCAGCAACTGCAGATGCGATCTGTCCAAGAGACAACCAGTGGAGATTTTTGGATGCGGGCCAGTAAAGACTGGATGTACAGAAGAGTTTTAATTTAATATTGGGTGAGAGGGGTAAATGCCTCTTGCTCTGCCAAAGCATCACTTTTAAACTGTGTGCCTAATTCCTAAACAATTGAGTTTTCAGGTTTTTAATAACGCCTTGAATTTTTCCAGAGCTCAGCTGCTGATGTGGTAACATTTCCAAATGCACTGTAGCCCTCGCTGCTCCACTTAAAACATTCACTTTTCATTTAAGCCTTCAGGAAAAATAAAATCTGGATTACTTTCAAATTACTGACCGAATTCAAAAAGACATCTTAGCCCGTTATGGGGTGAAGATAAAAGAACACACGGTCCCTGCTGTGCCAGGAAAAACTTTCACTTTCTGTGAAAAACATTAAGAAATCAAAAGAAAGAATTTACGAATTGGACAACACTGCATGTTCATGTCAGACCCTTGAGATGAGATGATGCCCGTCATAAACTCTTGCTGGATTCGTAAATAAGACGCAGTGTTCCAACCGGAGGGGATTGAAATGGAAGGTCTGACTGAAAGCTCTCTTTGTGATGATCCGTTCTAGAGATTTATATGGAGGGAGCGTCTCAGAATTTAGCATCTTACTGAAATTGACCAAGCATTTGATAGCTTGACTGCCTCCAACGTTGGAACATTGGGATATGTGAAAGGTTTGTTAGTGAGTTGATTTGTTTTGCTGTTTGACTCTCAGGATGACCCAACACTCACAAGAGGTGTGGACACTCAGCACTTCACAAAATAAAGCCCCAAATGAGAACAAGAACCACACAGGCAGAAAGCTTTGATTCTTTGGCTGCTTTATCCCAAGACCTATTAGTCTGATCAAAATCTCTTTCCAAACAATATTATTTATTCTCTTCAAAAGAGGAAGTATTTTCACTGGCAAGGTGGATCACTGGGTACGGCAGTTATTAAAAGTGCAGTTCACCTCTGAAAAGGGACTACATTCTGAGCTCTGCTCTTAGGGTGTATTTAAAGTCACATTTGTTACTTTTAGGACAAAAACGATGCCTTTAATACTATTTACTCCTTCAAAACTGTCAAGCTGGCTTCTAGTCCTTCTTGTATATCAAAGCTACGTCTACACTAGGAAACTATTTACAATCAGTCAATTCAACTTAACTCCCAATTTGACAAATTCAAACAAACGTGTCCACACTGCGGGGAAGCCTGGAAAATAGTCCAAGGCAGGCTCCGTTAATGTGGACATGCTAACTCAGAGACCTAAGCAGCGGGGGGAAGAAATTAGTTCAAATTACTCTAGGGAGTAGTTATTTCAAAATAGTGGCACTGGAGCGTCCACACGACCGTTATTTTGAAATAACTATTTCGGAATTAGCGTTATTCCCCGAGGAAAGCAGGAGTACAGAGTTCAAATTCTGCATCCCATTATTTTGAAATAACGGGCTTGGTAGTGTGGATGTTCCACTTATAAATTCATCTGGGGGGGCGGTTATTTCGAAATAAAGTCCTAGTGTAGACCAAGGCCAAGAGTGGAACTATTTACTGGAGCAACCAGTGCACAGCTTGGAGGGAATGGGTGCAGACTGTAAGAGGAAAGGGTCTAAAGCATGGGTTCCCAAACTGGGGGGCATGAAGCAATTCCAGGGGGGGCACGAGGTGACCCAGCCTCCCCCCCCCATCAAGTTTTGCTGCCCTGTTCAGTTCCTTTTTTTTTTTTTTGCTCAACAAGTTTTGCTGCTATTTGGGTGGGGGGCGGGGACGAGAGGGTTTTTCAAAAATCAAAAAGGGGGGCGTGATGCCAAAAAGTTTGGGAACCACTGGTCTAGAGGGATACCAGGAAATTGCTCTGCCTTCCCATGCAATTCCAGTGGCATTGGCACCATCTCTAGTTCTTTTAATAAAGAGCCAATTTCCTGTCAGACGCATGGAGTCCTTTCATGCTGTACCCTAGCGTACGGCACGTGAAATGTTTACTACACCCATCTGCAGAGCCAGTCATTTAGAGCCGTGGTTTTCAAAGTGCGGGTCGTGACCCAGTCCTGGGTCACAGAACGTAAGCCTCTAGGGGTCGCCTTGCTCAGCACCCACCACCCCTGGTGGCCAGCTAAGGCTGGGTCACAGCCCGCCCTTTGAAAACCCTTGGCCAAACCCTGCCTGTTCTGACGCCGTGCTGGGCCCGGGAACTGGCCAGCAGCAGGGCCCGGCTCCTAGGCAGCAAGCCACAGGGCTCCCCACACTGCCCCTGCCCTGGGCACCGGTTCCACACTCCCATTGGCCAGAAACCAGCCAATGGGAACTGGGTAGGGTCCGTGCCGGCAGGGGAGAGCTGTGTGTAGCTGCTCTCATGCCTCCACCTAGGAGCCGGATATGTTGCTGGTCACTTCTGGGGCACAGCAGTCGTGCCAAGACAGGCAGAAAGCTGCCTTCCCACCCCTGAAGATGAGAAACCATTGAAGGTAATCCTGTGCCCCAATCCCTTCCACCAGCCCTGAACCCCCCAGGCCCAGAGTCCCCTGCATCTTAAATCCCGCATTCATGGCTCCATCTCATAGCCTGCATCACCAGCCCTGGCCCCATCCTGCATCCCAATCCCCTACCCTAGCCGAAAGATCCTCCTACACTGTGAACCCCTCGTCCCCAGCCCCACACCACAGCCCTCACCCCTGCACTCCATCCCTACACCCTCTCCTGCACCCCCAGAACCCTCATCCCCAGCTCTGCTGGCTCTCAGGCATTAACAATTTTCTTCAATTGGGTTACCAGAAAAAAAGTTTGAAAACCATTGGTTTTGAGCACACTTGCCCGAACATACGGCAGAATATAGACATCTACTGACTCTGGCTGACTGGACCTTTATCGCTGATGATCATGAGTGCAAAGGGAAGACCTCAGCTTGCCACTCAGGTCAAGTTTCCAGGGCTCTATGTTAGCATCCTGCTACTTGGCAACTGCGCACATGTGATCCACATGCCATGGAGACATGATAAATGTAATCTATGGACTGTAAGGTGGAAAAAGTGAATAAGGAAAAGTTATTTACTTATTCCCACAATATAAGAACTAGGGGTCACCAAATGAAATGAATAGGCAGCAGGTTTAAAACAAACAAAAGGAAGTTTTTCTTCACTCAGTGCACAATCAGCCTGTGGAACTCCTTGCCAGAGGATGCGGTGAAGGCTAGAATTTTAACAGCATTCAAAAAAGAGCTAGATAGATTCATGGAGGTTAGGTCCATAAAAGGCTATTAGCCAGGGGGTAAGGAATGGTGTCCCTAGCCTCTGTTTCTCTGGAGATGGGTGACAGGAGGGATCACATGAGGATTACCTGTTGTGTTCCCTCCCTCTGGGGCATCTGGCATTGGCCACTGTCGGCAGACAGGATACTGGGCTAGATGGACCTTTGGTCTGACCCAGTGTGGCCATTCTTATGTTAAGGTCTTTGGGGCATGACTGTTTTCTTCTTCAGTTTGTACAGCGCCTAGCGCAGCTGAGCCTTAGTCAATGACTAGGCCTCTGAGGCGCTACAATAATAAATACAAAAATATAATTTCATTCATCGTACTAAGCATTGAGCATGCTTGGTTGGGGGAATGGTGGTTGGTGTCTCCCTATATTCTTGATTGCCGGCCAGGGAGGCAAATACAGCTGACCAGTGAATCCTGCTCCCAAGGAAAACATGAACTTACTGTAGCTGGGGCTTTGAAATGTATACAAATATATTATTTTCATGGGTTTAAAGCCTATTTACATGGGCTTGCATCCTTCTGATCCGAAGACTGAGTCAGGGACTGAAGGCTTGTCCAATTGCTCACGTTACATCCCGCTTTCCCAGTGCCTTACGTGGAAATAACAAACTGGAAAATTCTCTCCTCTTGGCATTCCTTTAGCGAGACAAGGTCCGTACCAATGGGCTGAAAGGAGTCGGAGCTAAACCTATGGCAATCAGTGGAGAGACTCCTGTTGATTTCCGTGGACTTTGACCAGCCCAGTATGAATGCCCGGTCCCCACCTGCCACTCCTGATTGACAATGGAGCAGGCAAACTGGTCTGGGTAGAATGAGACTAGCGGGCGTGTCCACACAGCAATCCACGGTGTGATCACAGACCAGGGAGACCTACTAGGGCCAGGTTCTCCTGAGCTAGCCTTGCTAAAACCAGCCGTGCAGATGTGGCATACAGATGTCAGCGCCACACCTGGGTGCCGGGGGGCTGGGTGGGTTTGTACAGTCCAGTCCAGCCCCTGCTACTGCATCAACACGACAGGTTAAATCTCTAAAATCTGGGACTCTCAGGTCCAGACCTCGGGTCAGAGAGCCCCGGCTGGACAGCTTCAGGGGCTGGGCTGGAGGTGGGGACTGCAGCTCCATTGGCAGTCGGGCTGGTGGCTGGGAGCGCAGCCCCAGCTAAGCCAGCAGAGTGGGAAGTGCAGACCTGCCTGGGCCACAGGCAGCAAGGCCTGGCACCCCCCAGAGTGGTGGGGAGCACAAATCCATCCCCAGTGAGGAGAGCAGTCCTGGCTGGGGAGAGTGGGGATGGTGGAGGAGCAGGGCTGACATCCAGGAGGGGAACCTTGATCTCCCCTGGTCCAGCAAACTCCATGATCAGGGACTGCTCAGGGAGGTCCTGCCTGTGCTATTAGTAATGCCAGCAGAGGTTAAATTAGCCCAGGCATGTCTGCCCCAGTGGCAGTCACACCTTGGACTACAGAAGGGACACACAGTAAGTGCAGCCTTTGCCCACAACGTCAGCCAAACCAAAATACAACCCTTTGGCGGTTCAAAAACATTCAGCTCCCCACTCTCTGCCTTGCTCCCTCCTCTTTTACTTTCATGCACATCTGTCTCCCTGCCACCAGCCAGCACAAGCAGCAAAACCCCACAAGTTCTGGTGGCTTTGACGCCCGTCCCCTTTCTTAGAAACTCCAGGGGGCAGGGCATAGAATCATAGAATCATAGCACACTCGAACTGGAAGGGACCTCGAGAGGTCATCGAGTCCAGTCCCCTGCCTTCAGGGCAGGACCGAGCACCAGCTAGACCATCCCTGACAGATGCCTGTCCAACCTGCTCTAAAATATCACCAGTTTTTCCTAATGTCCAACCTAAACCTTCCTTGTTGCAATTTAAGCCCATAGCTTCTTATCCTGTCATCAGAGGATAAAGAGAATAATTTTTCTCCCTCCTCCTTATAACACCCTTTTAGATACTTGAAAGTTGTTATCAAGTCCCCTCTCAGCATTCTCTTTCCCTGACTAAACAAACCCGGTTCTTTCAGTCTTCCCTCACAGGTCATGTTTTCTAGACCTTTAATCATTTGGGTTATTCTTTTCTGGATCTTCACCAGTTTGTCCACATCTTTTCTGAAATGTGGTGCCCAGAACTGGACACAGTACTCCAGTTGAGGCCTAATCCGTGTAGAGTAGAGCGGAAGAATGACTTCTCGTGTCTTGCTCACCACACTCCTGTTAATTCCTCTAATAAAATGAGAGCTGGCAGCACAGTGAATCTGACATGCCAGGATTTCATACACAGAGGGTCTGGTTCTTCTCTCCCGCCTGTGCCAATGAAGAGGAAAGCCAGAGAGGTCAGAACCAGGCCTATATGTGTAAGTCACAGGCCACAATGGCCCAGAGCCCAAGCCCCAGAACAGAACAGCTTTCCAAACAGCAGAGCTCCGTTTACATCCTGGCCTCTTTGCAGCACTCTGAAGAAAGTGGCCACAGAGCCCACGAGAATCAGGCCAGGGTGTCCAAAGCCTACATCTGGATCTGTCTTATGTGGCTTTGGCTCCACTCTAGGTGCAAGTGAAAATAGGTTGGGAGGTCTCAGTGAAGGCTCCAGCAGGCAGGTGAATGGGCTGCCCCTGAGAACCACCGTAGAATTCTGTGTGACTGGCAGCTTGTGCTCAAGAGATGCCTGGGAAGTGGAAGCCAGCCCTGAATTCCATGGGTAGAGGCTTTGGGGAGGCAGGGAAAACAGCTGCTTAGCCTATTAGCCCCTCGTTTTCATGAGCACCAGCCCCGTACTGCATTTGAAAGCACAGGGATAAATCACCCACCCTACACGTGATAATAAAAACACCCTTCGTTCAAAAAGATGCCCCCCCATGTGATAATTTCATAATAGTCAATTAAATCAAATAATAATCATAGAACACTAGAACTGGAAGGGGCCTCGAGAGGTCATCATGTCCAGTCCCCTGCCCTCACGGCAGGACCAAGCACTGTCTAGGTCATCCCTGAGAGGTGTCTGTCTAACCTCCTCTTAAATATCGCCTGTGATGGAGATTCCACAACCTCCCTAGGCAATTTATTCCAGTGTGTCGCCACCCTGACATCTAGGAAGTTTTTCCTAACGTTCAACCTAATGACACTAATTTAATTGTTTTGTGTGGGTTCCATAACAATAATCCTGGAGCTGGAGGCATGGATTCACAATGGGTAGGTCAGTGGTAACAAATCTTGTTCTAACAAGCCTGACCGAGATCTGCTGAGCAACGTTCACCAGGGCCAACATAGCTTGGCTGTCTCAGTGGTGTTCTTTTATAGTTTATTTTACAAATGTAATTAAAGTTATCCTTTCCTAAGCATAGAGCAATTCTATACAGACCTATGCACAAGTTACAAATATAGTTACACTCGCATCCTTAACAACAGTGTTGGGGATTGATGGTCTCTCCTGGAATGATCATCAGTAGAAGGATGACTCCTGTTGGAGTTTCTCATCAGGAACTTAATGTACCCAGTCTGAGTACCCTTGTTTTATAATGTTCTAAACTGTGACAGACACAGACCAGCTGGCTGCTGCACTCTAATTTTATTGGAGTGCAATAGGTAGGCAGGCATAAGATTGTCCACATATAAAGGCCCTCCCCCAGGTAGGATCCACAAAGTAGAGAAGACACTATTTACCTCAGGTGGGACTTGATGC
Organism: Pelochelys cantorii; assembly: GCA_032595735.1. Lineage (NCBI taxonomy): Eukaryota > Metazoa > Chordata > Testudines > Trionychidae > Pelochelys > Pelochelys cantorii. Next base: position 38,497,093 of record CM064340.1, read on the forward strand.
CACAATCTCTAACTTACACGACAAAGGCCTTATCCATTAGGCCACTCTCCCAGTGGAGCTAAGGAAACAGACTTGCATAACAGTGTCACACACGCCCCTTAGCTGACCCCAGACACACATAAGGCAGCCTGGCCAAAGGGTTCATTAGCATGACAGAAAAAGAGAAGAGCTGAAGCGGCCAAAACATGGCTGAATGGATGAATTAGAATCAAATGGCTGCAGACAGTGATCAGAGTCTGAGACAGCACGGGCCATGCTGAAACCAATAAAACTCCAACTCAATTCCAATCCTTCATCCCTTTCTATCTGTATGTTGTCCTGTCATGTGTGCTGCAGAAAATGCTGCAAACACACCCACAGGGCACACGCAGCCAAAACATCACCCTTGAAACCGATTGCCATAGAGAAGCAGGGAATTTGCTACAATTTAACCATAGTCGCTCCCTCCAGGTTGGAGAAACCTTGCCTGGGCCAGCTTATTTCGCAAACGACTTGAGATACTTGGCTCAAACTCTGGGTATTGGCTAAAGTTGGTTGGAAATTTTTCAAAGAAACATTTTTGATTGAAAGAGCCAATTTGTCAAACCCCAAACTTCTTGTGAGCAAGCATTTTTATCCATTTTCCCCATTTTGAAATTTTTTTGGAAACAAAAGTTTTGAAATTGTTACATTGTTAAAAGCCCCCTTTGGCCTTCCTTGAAATGAAAAATTCATTTTCTTTTCTTTGAAACAACTTTTAAAAAAGTTACATTAATTTAGAGTTAATTTTGTAAAGGTCAGAATTGATATGACTGTTTTGAAATTGAGCATTTAGCTTAGAGACTTGGTTCGTGAACATTTTTTAAACAATGACTTTTCCCTCACAATTTGGGAAAGGAACATTTTTTTCAAAATCTTAAAATTCACACAGGCCTTAAAAACAATTCCAGCAAGTTTTCCTGATTTGCGAATATTCTGCAAACAACTTAATTTTCTCAGATGAATTTATTACTTGTAATTTTTTACTCATAAATTCTGTAAACAATCTTTGGTCTATAGATTGCCTTCAATTAATTTTCAGGGTTTGATATTTCAAATACAAACTGAGCTGGTTAATTTTGATGGAAAAGGTGCCAAGGAATTGTTTCTTCTCTCTGCTTGAATAAGTATAATGCCTGGAATCAGGTTTCCAAGTGAAAAACAAATTTAGAAATTTAAAATTGTATTTCTATGACTATTCTCTATTATTATTGTTTATACTGAGGTAGTGCTTACGCGTTTCAGTTATTGGCGAAAACTCTATTACGTTAGTTGCTGTAGACTATTTGTTATTTTTTAAGTTTATCCAACACCAAGAGTTTCTAATCTATATATAAGACAAGAAACAACTGATGAAGAGATGCAGAGAGGGGAAATACAAGCAAATAAAGTAAGATTCACATAAGATTATCTGTTACTGAAAACATTCTGACGGTAAACTTATTAGGTGAAAGTGAACACAAAAGGGCTAGTAACACAAGCAACGTATAATACATTTTTATTTGAACTAATACTCAACAGGAATATTTTGGGATGTACTCACCCTGCTCCTGTACTGAAGCAAAGAACAAGCTGGTTTGCTGGATGACCCACTAAATAGACCTGTGGTCCCAACAACTGGCTGGACTCTTCAGGGGCAGTAACTATTCTGGTTGTTTCAAAATCCAGGGCAGGAGCATTATAGGGAATGGATCTTTCAGTAGACTCGGGATAGGGTGTTCATGTCCCAAGGGAACTACATCACTTTGTGGCTCAGAGTTCCGCAAGTTCTTCAGTGGCACAATGTCGGTGAGGCACCACAGGATGTGTGAGGGGAGTATGTGGCAAAGAAGTACCAGTCTCATGGCCCATGCTGTTCAAACCCTTGACCCGAGTGAGGGGCACCTTCCCAAGTTCCCACCCTTCTGACTCACGTGGTGTGAATCAGACTAGGTTTTGGTCCAACATGAACATGAACAATGTCAACTTGGCATGAGGGCAGCCAAGTGATTTTCCCTCCTCGGCTCACTGTTGAAACATGAGGCATATATTCATTCCGAGGAATATCTGTTCTCACATGCATCACTGGATGGATTCTAAAATAGTTCAGATAATAGCATCAATTCTTCCTTCCTTCCTTCCCCCAGAAAGACCCATAAATATAACAGCCTAGAATGAGGAGATGAGATAGCCAAGGATGACTTCCAAAGGCAACGAAGAGAAGACTCATAGACTCATAGACTCATAGACTTTAAGGTCAGAAGGGACCATTATGATCATCTAGTCTGACCCCCCGCACAATGCAGGCCGCATAATCTCATATGAAGAGGAGGAGAGGAAATAGATACTGTGCAGCACAGCTCAGTGATGATAACAAATCAACACAGATTAACACACTTTTTGGTTCCCAGGTGTTGGTTTGGCACCATCCAGGGCCCAAGAAAGAAGCTTTAACTTTAGGAGTGTGGAATGTATTTATACGCTAGGGGCAGCTACAAAAAAAAATTGAAACTTCTTCCTCTGTAACTTTAGCTCATGAATATTTCTAGTTTCCTTCCCTTTTTCTCTCCACTGCATCTTCGAAAATAGCTTTTAAATTCATCAAAGCCTGGACATGCAGCACGGGGGACATGCCAGCAAGTTAGCTGTTTATTTTATAAGGGGATTAAAATATTGTAAAACTGAATAGAATGCAGGTGTTTGCATTATAGACAACGGAACACTGTATAATCTACGTAAAGAAGTGACTTCCAGACGAGAGAAGCTTTAGGTCATGCTGGCTCCGCAAGAAAGACACTTGCTTTTGGCTCCTCTGGCAGAACTTCTTACTTTGGACCATAATGGTCCTGGTTCAGGTCCCACCTCAGTTGCATTCAGGGGATTCTACTCCTAACATACTGCTCATGATGTTACTGTTCTGCTTGCATGGCACAACCTGTGGACAAATTATATTAAGATTTATCTCCATTTAAAGCCACAGAAGATGCTAACCATAACGTTTACTGATTTCTACAAAGGACTCTGGCAGCCAGAAGAAAATCCCAGCTACCTCATTGAAATCATCATCAGGCAGACCCAAATCTTGTGCATAGCAGCGGATCAGCCCTACAAGTAGGTTGTCTACATGATATTGGTAGGGAGCCTCCCAGACCAAGTCCACAGACTTCAGGTAGCAGAGCTTGAGAACCTCAGCTCCACCCCAAGCCACGACATCAAGGCAACATCTCCTAGCTTCTTTGTGTTCGCTGGTGTGAGCCATACTGACCAGTTTGTCAGCCTGGGCAGAGTGGACATGGAGACACACCCTTAGAGGACAAAAGACATTACAAAGAGGGAGTCTGTGCCTCCTCTCCTATGGTTTAACAAGGGTGTGACTCCACTAATGCCAGGTCTGTAACTCATAATTTCCACCAGGGCTAGTGAAAGAAGAACCACGTGACCATTAGCTAATGACTAATGGGCTTAGCCATGCCTTCTATTGGACTGCATTTACCGGACTAGTCCCAGGACCAGAGGAGGGCATGAATCTCAACCGTGGATCTGAACACCCCAGAATGTGGGGGGAGGGATGTGTTTCCCCACGACATCTGAGCCCAGAGCTAGATTAAAATTTCATGACTGGTCCCAAAGCCCCCAGTTCCAACACCCAAATGGTTTGTGGGGAGGTAATGGAAGGGAAGAGTTGCTGGGATCTGGACCGAGGTCCAGATGTGGAGACCTGGATCCCCTTTCCATCGGTACTAGGGTAATCTCTCCCAAGTAATAATTCCTAGTGAAAAATCACCCCCAACACAGAACCAGTATACACCAGATAAGTCCAAGGCATCGTGCTGCCCTCTGCACAAAAGTGAATTTCACCTCTATGGATAGCGTATGGCTTGGTGAGGCCTGGCTCTAATCAGACTGTTGATAAGGAGGATCTCAGACTGCGAGTCTGTTATTTGGTTCTGTTTCTCCAGACCCTCCTCTCCCCCATTCCTAGCCTCAGTTTCCCTCCCCCTCACCCCTTTCCTGCCTTCTTTCTGGAGTTGCCACAGCCTGCTTCAGTCAGGCCACCCCACATCTGCAACTGGCCCGAGTCAAAGAGATCCACCTAGGAGTTCTCTCTACCCAGCAGGTTTGTCACTGTGTCTACTTAGAGTGTCATGCAGAGCAATGCTGAACTTAAGGTTACGTCAGCACTTACTAGAAACCCTGGTTTCAGAGATTTCAATTTTGGCATTAAAATCCCCTCCAGGCTGAAATGAGGAACGCACGGGCTCAGCTCAAAAGCAAGTTTTTAAAACCAAATTTTGGAGAGGAGCCGGTATATGCACGCACACGTCTGCAGAGGAGAGTCACAGTTTTGAGCTTACACAGAGAGAGAGGGGTAACGTTCCTTGTGTGCAAACTAGATTTTTGCTACTCAGATCCGTCCTCAGAAATTCCCAGCCTCAGCGAGTCAGGGAGTGATCTCCCTGAGAGGTATCCGGCTCTCGTTGTACATGATGAGTCTGGACTGGTTGGCTTCCCCCTTCCAGCTCATGGTGGACAAACAGACAGAACAGAAGGCCTCTTTGTAGGGTTGCCAGGTGTCCGGTATTGACCCGGACAGTCCGGTATTTTCGCCTCCTGTCTGGTAAAAAAAATTCAGAAAATACCGGACACCTAAAATGTTCGGAATTTTCTGATTTTTTCCCGACCAGAAGGCAAAAATCCCAGGTGCTTACCAGGTTCCGCAGGAGAGCTGTCTGGCCCGGAGCAGGGAGACACGATGGTGAATGGCCGCTGGCAGCCTGTTAGGGCCAAAAAGCCTTTCTTAAAGGGGCCATTTTTTTTCTCAACAGAATTTTTTCCCCAGTGTTTTTTGGGGGCGGTGTTCTGTATTTTTGGTTAAACCTTACCTCTTTGTGGCGAAGGATGCCCTAGGCTCAGCATTTCAACTGCTCCTCGGTCTCCCTGCTTCTGCACGCTGTCCAGTCTCTGACAGCAATGGCTATGGAGCAGCGAGCTCATGCTCATATGTGATCTAATGGGAAGACAGGTGCACCCAGCGAGAAGTCACGGAGTGAGAAGAAGAGGACACTATGGAGCCTTGGTACCTGCTCCACAATTAAAGGGGCAACCGCCATCCTGGGCTAAACTTGCCTCCGAATTCTGTTCAGTGGCTGGCTTGGGGGCTTATGGATTCATGGTTTCAGTACAAAGGAGAACTTTTGTTTGTGCAACCCTGGAAGGAAAAAATGTAACAAAATCCATTGTTTTGTGTGTCTAGTGTTGAAGTGGGTGTTGCTAGGACTCAGGTCTCCTAATATTGGGGTGACCCATGGGAGCCTTCCTTAGTTTTCACTCATTTGTAGACACCTACCAACCAAGGCATTTGAATTATGAATCCTCCAGCTTTGCTGTTTGCAAACCTAATATCACTTGGTAGTAACTCTTAATATTGATAAACACATTGGGAAAATGGCATACTCTTCAGATGGTCATGAGGGTCCCTTCTGACCTTCAAGTCTATGAGTCTAAATCATGAACAGGAAAATAGGCTAAATTTGTCCAGTAAGTCATGTTACAATAATTTGCTGAGTTCTCATACATACAGAGATGCGTATCCTTCAGAGATGGTTTCTTGGTTATACCAGGACTCATCTGATCTTACTGCTAAAGTTCTAAGATAGCATTCCACTTGCCTTCTGGTCACCTTTTTGAAATGTCTTTTAGGAGGCATCTACACAGCACCGTAACTTGAAATAAGAAATGCAACTTGAGCGACGCAAATTGCATTATCTTATTTCGATGCTATTTCAAAATGGCTTATTTCGTCATTTGGCACTGTCGACACAGCGCCAAATTTAGAAATAAAGCGCTATTCCGACAAATCCCTTCTTCCTTGTAGAATGAAGCTTACAGGGATGTCAGAATAGTGAGCCCAAAATAACGGGCTAGCTGTGAAGATGCAGGATAGCTATTTCAGGATATTCTAGTATCCCGAAATAGCATAGCAGTGTAGATGTACCCTCAGTGGAAAGCATTAATTGGATTTTAGACACCAACTTGGTTCCTTCCATAGTGCTGAGCACCTACGAATCCCATTAAAACTAACTGTCCCTGCCAATGCTCAGCGCCTTTGAAAACTAGACCTGGAGACGGCATGTAGATTACAGAGCCTTAAATAATCATGAAAAACAAGGACCCTCTGCCAAGAATTGATTGATATGTTAGATCAGTTCCATCGGGCCAAAAAAAGTTTTGAAAATGGATTTATGGCAAATCTGGTCAAACAAAATGATGAATTAACCCCCCTCCCAAGAGTAAGTAGGGGCTGCAAGAATTTACAATACCACCTTTTGGAATGAAAAGTGCACCAGTGATATTTGCGAATGCAAGGAATGAGGTATTCTGAGTTCTCCTGAATCTCTGAGGTAGCTATAGCCGATGATGCTCTAGTTTATAGCATGACAAAGATAAACGATATTTAAAGGCAGTGTTCCAAATCCTCCAACAACATTATTGTTGTGCCAAACCCGGGAAATGTGGGTTTGACAAACAGAAAATGCAATTCCTCGGGTGGATCGTGTCCCAGGATGGCTAATCTAAAAGAAAACCAAATTAAACTCAAACTGGCCACCTTCAAATCACCTTGCAAACGTGAAAAAGGTTTTTTGGATTTACCAATTACTAGAGAAAATTCATAGCTAGAGTATTACCAAATACATTCCCCTTGCTGGAACCATTAAAGGCAAACATATGAATTTGGTGGGTCGTAAAAGAACAGGTGGTATTCTCTGCATTGAAACAAGCTTTGATTACTACCCCTGTTTTGTGACTTCCTGGTTTACTTACACTGTTACATATGCCTCTGCAAAGGTAAGTGGAGCTGCTTTCACTCAAAATGATGGCCTCAAGGAATGACCAATGGCTCTGGAGACTCAGGGTATGTCTAGTCTGCAAGCTTATTTCAAAAGAAGCTTTTTCAGAAGAGATCTTCCGAAAAAACTTCTTTTGAAAGAGAGTGTCTACACCGCCAGAACACATCAAAAAAGTGATCTGCTTTTTCAAAAGATAGTGCCCAGACTGAATAGACGCTATCTCACATTTAAGCTGTGATTACTGTGGACGGAGTGGCCACCAGGGCATCTGTGCTTTTTCCTCCTTCCTCTTCTTTCGAAAAAACTCTTTCTTCCCCATCCACACACACCTTTTTCCGAAAGAGCTCTTTCGGAAAAGGCATTCTTCCTCATAGAATGAGGTTTACCAATGTCGGAAAAACCCCTGCGTTCTTTCAATTTTCTTTCAAAATAATGCAATAGCAGTGTGAACGTAAGTGAAATTTTTCGGAAAAGCAGCCATTTTTCCAAAAAAACCCTGCAGTCTAGACACACCCTCAGTGACATATACCAGTTAAATAAAATGATGCGCTCCATGAAAAGAGACCACTGTAAATGCTTTAAATGTTTGGTGTAAACCAAAGCTACATCTTTTACAGTTCAAGTAGATTATGCTTCCTTATGATATCTGGAAACCCAGCTCTAGAATCATAGAACTGTAGGCCTGGAAGGGACCTCAAGAGGTCTTCTAGTCCAGTCCCTGCACTCAAGGCAGGATGAATATTATTTAGACCATCCCTGACAAATGTTTGTCTAACCCGCTCTTAAACATCTCCACCAATGGAGAATTCCACAACTTCCCTAGGCAACTTATTCTAGTGCTTTAAGAAACAGTTTTTCTTAAAGTCTAGCCTAAACTGCTCCTGCTGCAGTTAAAACTCACTCCTTGTCCTATCCTCAGGGGTCGAGAAGAACATTTTTTCTCCCTCCTCCTTGCAACCACCTTTTATGTACTTGAAAATTGTTATCATGGCCCCCCTCAATCTTTTCTTCTCCAGAGCCATCTCTGTGCCATAGACAGACCTGATAGATGGAACTGCTTCAGGGAAGATCCTGACATAAGTTGACCTTCAAGGAAGGCAAATGTGGTGAATGATTCTTTGTCTAGTCAACCAAACATGAAGGCAATCTTTCATGTGTATATTGACAAGAAGTCTGTATGGCTGAATGACTTCTATAAGGGTACATCTACACTGCACGGCTATTTCAGGATACTGGAGGTATCCCACAATAGCTACCTCGTGTCTTCACAAGCCGCCTGTTATTTCGAAATATTTTTCAAAATAACGGGCACGCTATTTTGGCATCCCAGAAACCCTTGTTCCACGAGGGTAAAGGGATGCTTCAAAAGTGTGTTATTTTGAAATTTGGTGTTTTGCAGATGCACCAAATTTCGAAATAGCCTACTTTGAAATTCCATTGAAATAAGATACGCAATTCACGTAGCGCAAAGTGCATATCTTATTTCAAGTTTAGGGTGCTGTGTAGACACACCCTGAGAGAGGTGCCTGGTTTAGTAATATCTTGCCCTACCTAGAGAGAAGCCGTGATAATGTAAGTACTCCTGATAACGTCTAGTAAACGATTACTTAATCTATTTAGTCCAAAATGAAAAAGTGCAACTGCACCACACATCTCAAAGTTCCGAATCTGGATCAACGTAGACACCTATATATATTTGTTTTACTGGCCCCATATATGAGAGGATGATTGAGAAATGGCAATGAAAGAAGCCATTAACCTTCTGCCTTGTTGCAATCTATTTCTTTACCTTCTGACAGATAGGAACAGGTGATGACAGATCTTATTACAGAGGTACCTACAGCCAAGCATAGTTACATTGCTATTTTTATCACTCGAAAAAGGCCTGACACCAGCCCACAAAGACAGCAGCTTGCGGCTGACAAACCAACAGCAGTGTGTTGTGAAGGTTTATCAAATATAAGGGATGATCAAAAGTACAGCATTCCAGACTCACTAACTGCATTTGGAAACCTTGTTTAGAGAGAGAAATATCTTTGGCTGGAGTCTTTTCGCTTCAGGCAGCTGGACAGATTGTACGTGGAAGTCACACTTTTTTTTTGTAGGTTGCGTTGTTTGGGATTGAGGTGCGGTTTGGTTTCCAGATCCACCCTCTCCCAGAATGTGGGGGTGTTTTGATGCTGAGAGTTTGGTTCAGCCCACTGTGGACTGGAGGGAGGGGGCAATGGTAAAGATCTGGACCAGACCTTCCTCCTCATTCGAGGGTGGTCACATCTGAGGGCTCAATCAGGCCCATTGCTGGAAGTTTTATGGGTCACAGGTAAGAGGTTTGCTTACCTCTGCTAAGCTTGCTTGCATCTCGATCCAACACATGGCTCCCCAGTGACCATGTCTGAGGGAAAAGAGGAGGATGAAGTAGACTGTATTTAGGAAAAGGATGGTAGCAGTCCAGAATGAAGGGTTTGGGTAATGTGGATTGATCAGCTTGATTCTCGTGTCACTGGGGAATGTTGTAAATGGGCCACGAGGGAGTCTGAAAGTACACACGGAGTCGTAGGTCAGCGTGCTGGCTTGGGCTTGGGAGGAGGTTAATGACAGACAGGCCATGAGCTGGAGCTAGAGTGAGTGCAGGTGTGTGCTTAATTGGGAGGCAGGTCACCTAACGAGAGACCCTACCGTGCAGACAAGGGGTTAGCACAAGGAACCCAGCAGCATGAATTCAGAGCCAGGATAAAGACATATTTGTGCTGATTGAACTGCAGTCTCGGTGGCCATAATTATCCGCTAGCCTGCTGGCTTGATTTTCTCCATTCTTTCCACCCCTTTCCCTGACCAGCTGTATTAAAAGTTCCACCTGCAGGACCCAGCTGGCGGGGGAGCACGGGGCCATGGGAACAGGCGCACTGACACCAAAGTGCGTGGCATGGCTTTTCTATTCACCTCCTCCACTGTCTGGAGCGCTAAGGGATGGGCACCTCTATGGGTGTTTCCAGATACGGCTTCCATTTCCCTGGCCACCACAAGCTGAGAAGAAGAGCTGGCCCTCTCTCCCTCCTTCCCCAGCCCATACTGATGGATCTAATGAGAAGACAAAATGTTCAGCTTTTAGTAGGGAAAAAAACCAACTGTGAGGATGGAAACCAGTGGAATCATGGGCAACAACAAACAAAACGTCTCATGGGCCACCCAAACAGATGGATCCAGACAGAGAAGGAAACACGAGGAACCAACTGAGACCTACAGACCTGATCTTCAGAAGTGCTGAGGGCTGCCAACTCTTAAAGTTGAGGATGCGCAACCCCTCTAAAAAACGGGCCTTGTTGATTCAAGTTGGTCATCCCCAAAATCAGTGTTCCAAAGGAGTGGATGCTTTTGAAAATTGTATACATTCCTAAAGCAGGCTGTGTTCCTCAAAGCCATGAGGATGTCGGGTATAGCAGAAGGGGATTCAAAATCCTGGTAAACTCGTGGACTTCAAAGACATTGGTCACAATGTTCAGAAATGGGGATGTGAAAAAATACTGTAGTGTACCAGGGATCACGTGGCAGCCTCCTGAATCAATGTGCCAGAGCTTTGTTGTTTTGCCTTTTGAAATGGGCTTAAATTGCAACATTTGAAATGTGATTGGATTCAGACTTCCCCCACGCTCTGGATCTGTTTGGATAGAGTTCATAAGAACATAAGAATGGCCATACTGGGTCAGACCAATGGTCCATCCAGCCCAGTATTCTGTCTGCTGGCAGTGGCCAATACCAGATGCCCCGGAGGGAGGGAACACAACAGGTAATCCTCATATGATCCCCCATTCTGTCACCCACCTCCAGAGAAACAGAGGCTAGGGACACCATTCCTACCCATCCTGGCTAATAGCCATTGATGGACCTAACCTCCATGAATCTATCTAGCTCTTTTTTGAACCCTGTTAAAGTCCTACCCTTCACCGCATCCTCTGGCAAGGAGTTCCACAGGTTGACTGTGCACTGAGTGAAGAAAAACTTCCTTTTGTTTGTTTTAAACCTGCTGCCTATTCATTTCATTTGGTGACCCCTAGTTCTTATATTGTGGGAATAAGTAAATAACTTTTCCTTATTCACTTTTTCCACACCAGTCATGATTATATAGATCTCTATCATATCCCCCTTAATCTCTTCTTTTCTAAGCTGAAAAGTTCAGGTCAGTTCATTAAAGACAAGGGCTAGCTGGAACCGTGGGATCCACATGCAAACTTCCCCAACCTTGGGAATGTTCAGGCCCATTTCTGTTTGTCTTGGGTGCAGGGAGTTTTCTGGGATGCTATCTGCAGGGAATTTTCCATTAGCAACAGCAGGAGAGACAAAGAACTCAGACTTTGACCTTTATGAAAATATTCTTTAACAAAATTTACTATGGAAAAGAATCCACAATCTTTTTTTGTTCTATTCATTGAACTGAGAGGGACATGAAATAGTCTGCGTTGTTTTAATACTTTGGGGTTTTTTTATTAAAAAAAAATTCATTTCTCCAAACGTATTTTTAGCAAAAATATTTTGCTTGAACTTTTTTCTTCCTCCTTCAAAGGCGGCTGCACAGATCTGGGGTGCTAAATACTGAACTTACATTCTACCACTCCATCCCCTCCCATTTGGATGGCAATCACAGAATCTTGATGCCAAACTGTGGAAGATATTTTTTCCAGCAGTAGCATCTGGCTTCTTGGCAGACACCACAAGCAGTTGTGTTGGCAGGGTTGGGAGCTGCTTGGGTCTGTCATGTGTTTAGGCTGCTGGAGAACTCTCTGAACTGCCTTGTTCCCTTAGACAGTCTGTTCTCTTGACTGCCATTTAATTTTGACAAATTTGTACTTTGTTCTGTTCATTTGTTAATGAATCTCTTTTGAAACCAACTGAAAAGAACACCCTCTCTATATAGTTTCTTGCATAAAGAATAATAACTGATATTTATACAGCACTTTCCATGCCCTGGGTCTGCAGTCTGTCCTGCAGATTGAAAGTGCATAGAGAAATCACATCACACCTCACTGAAATGCAGCCACTTCTAGAAAGGAGCGCAGTAGGAATTTAACACTGATGAAATACACGACAGCAGATGTTTAGGGCAGGAAGTAAAAAAAATGCTGTATCCAGTCAAAAGGCAATTGGAATTTAGGTAGGCAGCACATAGTTACGTCAGCCTGAAACATATCCCAGACACCTGAGCTTGGGCTTTTGGTGAAAGCATTGAAGGATCTTTAGTAATCAATAATCAGCTGTAAGTCTTATCCAGAAGGCAGCATCAGTAGGAACTAGGGATCCGTAGTTAACCCTGTCCTGGGTTCTTGTTTATTAGGACACTCGGTATGTTTTAAGATGTGTCCAGCAGCCATGAATCACAGCTAGCAAACCAGCAACATCTAGCTAGAGATGTGTGTACAACTCCTTTTGCTGTAGTATCCCAAACACTTCACAGTTCTGAATGGAGTTAGCCCCACGATATCCTTGAGCAGTGGGGGAAATACTACCATCTGCATCTTACAGATAGGAGGGGATGCACAGACAGAAACTAAGTGACTTTCCCAAGGTCCCAAAGGAAGTCTGTATCGGAGAAGGGAAGAGCAGGGCTCCTGATTCCCAGGCTAGTGCCCACAGCCTTAGACCAGAGTTTCTCAACCTTTTTTTATAAAGTGCTGTTCCCCCCCCCCCCCAAAAATTATAAGTACCCCCAGTACCTACAGTTTTCAGACACACAAATTTTTTTCTACAATTGCAAGACATTTGTTTAAACAACTTAATCATGGCCAGGCAGGCAATGAAATTTTTGGGTGTAAAAAGTACAAAAATAATAAAGTGCTGTAAAACTTAAAACACAAATTCAGTTTTCTCCAAATTTCAGTTGTCTTGACATACCCCCCAGACGTCTCTCGAGTTCCCCTAAAGGTACTCGTACTACTGGTTGAGAAACACTGCCCTAGACCATCTTTTCTGCTCTGTAGCAATCTCTGTGGAACGGGGAGGGAGGAGCCAAGGTTGGAGCGGGAGCAGAAGCCGGGCTAATTGCACGTTGCTGGAATGCTAGCCGCAGCTGTAACACCTCTGCAAATAATTCTCTTCATAAAGAGACAGGGCACTCTTTGAAAGTATGGGCTCCTCTCATGCGCTTACCCAGCTTGCGGTACAGGAAACATCCTCTGTGTACCCATAGTGCATGTTCCATCCAGGCCTTGAATCAAATTAATGACTCCGCTGCGCCATGTGAAGAGCTCTCAGACCAAAGAAGTGAGGCTGTCGACACGGCCGTGATTAAGTACCCTGCTTCTCAGATATTTCAGAATTCTGTGTGGGAATGATTTACACACACGGCCACCTATGGTGACTGAAGTGTGAGATGGCCCGAGAAAGACCTAAGTAAAAATAAGTACGGGCTTCGGGAGTTCTGACACCCTTTAAAAATAGGAGAGAGAGATCCTTGCAGGAAAATCCTGAAAACTGCCTAAAAATGGATTCACCTTGTGCATGCAAGGAGACTCCCTGCTCACAAGGGAACCACAGAATCGCTGCTGTTAGAGAGGGGGGAAAACCTCTTCAATCAAGTTTTCCAACCCCTATGCCAACCCAGGATTCGTCTCTCCAGGATATTCTCAAATCTCCAACCCAGGGTCTAAATCTGATGTGAGTCATTACTGCAGAACAGCAAGGGGTCTCCCTAAAATTGATTATTTTTTACTGGATTTTGCTACATTGGCCATAGATCCCACTGACTGGAGAGGAGGGCTTGCCAGCTTGCACGATGCTTTCGTTCTGACTGCATTACGAAGCCAGTCTCTGCAGGCCAGCTCGGTGCAACTCTGGGGCTTCCTGTAAGCTGACAGCGTTACAAGCCAAAAAAATAACACCCCCCCCCAAAAAAAAGAACATACTGTATTATTGTAAGCTAGGCAGACACACGGAGACCAATGAAATGCTTGCTTGCTGTTTAAGAAACAAAGCCTGCCTACAGCCCTAGTAATAGGCTCAGCAGGGTCTGGACAGGAAGGGGAGGAGCCTGAAGAGGAAGAGGAGGAGCCTCCCCCCAAAGGCCACTCCTTGGTTACTATAGCTACGATAGGAAAGAAGTAGCCTTTCTGGCTCTCTCTGGATGGACGATTTACACGAGGGAATCCATCCGCAGTTACACATTCACCAGCCTTTTCTTGCCCTGCCCTTACCCGTAAAACCTCCCTTGCATGTTGGCAGAGAGGCGACACATGAGGAGCACTTCTCCATGGACCTGCAAGCTGGGACTTTCTGGAGCTGTGAATTTTGGAAGAGGGAGGGCGGCACTTTTCAGTGCGGTGGGAAACACACCAATTTCATGTGGCAAAGATGAAAATAAAACTGCTGTTGTCTCTGGCGGCAGTTTTCTAATATTTTCAAGCTCGCCTCCTGGACCCCGACACAAGCACGTAGGACAATTCCCTCCCCTATGATTATCCCATAAAATACTTGTGGGAACACCACCAGCTGTTTACTCTGAAAGGTCATATTAGAAACGTCTTTGAAAGGTGTGGCTGTTCTTAGTGATTATTTTCACCTGCCAGATACATTCTCAGATCACTTCCTCTCTGGTCACGACCAAAATATGGGAACCTCTGGTCTATAGCTTTGCGAAAGCTTGTGTGTTGCCCAGAAAACCAATGGACCAGAATGCTGCTGAAAGCATCTCTGTATTCATGGCCTACACGTTACTGTAATCATCTTGGTGCAAAATATGCTTTGCAAGAGATAACTTGAAAACGAACAACACACTGATTGGCAATATTCTTGTGGAATGTAGACACGCAAGAGTTATGAACATAATTTGACTTTATGATTAAAAGGTGTTTACCAGACACATTGTGATGGGGAGGTAAACTGGTTTACTAAAGACAAAAGACAAGGGGACACCCCTTGCCAGATTTCTAAGTAGGCAATCACCTATCATGTGGCCATTCTTTGGCAAAGTGAGGGGAGCAGACACAGGAGGATCTGCATTTTAGCAAACAACATATTGTAGATTGACCCCTTGCACTGGGACAATGGGCATCTACTATCAGAGCCCTCCAGGAGGGGCTGGACAGTGCAGAGCACAAGTTTTGTGCAAGTAGTAACCATGGCTGGTGGAAGCCAACAGTGTAACTGGAGGGTTAACCAGCGCTGCTGGCCCCACGCTGTAGCTGTTCACAGATTCTCAGAGCGTGTCCTGCATGCTGGTAGGCTGTCTGAAAGTGGCCCATATTGGGAGCAACTACAGCAGAGCATGCTGAGGCACCCGGGGTTACAAGGCAGGTGGTGACATATGCCTCTCATTGGTCTGGATTGCACCTTGGAATGTGACATGGGTGTCATCAAAATTCTGTTGCAAAAGCAAAAGGAAACCCCTGTAATCAACCTTGACAAACTTAGCCTAACTCAAAGCAGAGAAAACATCCAGTTTTGGTTTGACAGCATGTTCAGGAGTAACACAAGAACAAAAGTTTGGATGCAATTCGCCTGGTTTCTTCACTTTGCCGCAACTGAAACTAATTGTGTTTTCTCCTGCTTTGGCATTTTACTGTGTCCCTTTTGCCCTGATGCACACCTGAGTGCCAACCACAAAACATTCCAGTTCCAATTACAATTTAACACAGAGATTTGAGGAAGTGCTTGTTTCTTCCCCAAGCCAATTCTGCCCTTGTTAATCTCATTACCTCTTCTTTCTGGCAAGCAAACGCGCTGCTCTGAACACCCTCAGCTTTTCCAGTGAAGTGTGAATGAGAATTACCGCCCCTCAATGTTGATGACAGACAGATTTTAAATCATTCAGATCAACAGTCATACTTTTGAGGTGCTTATCTGAATGGAACATAAACTCCGGAACTTTTGCCATATACTCAGCATTAATAATAACTCCTTAACCCAATGCAAATTCCCATGCAACTTCTTATTCTAAATCTTTTATGTAAACATATATAACGGTTGAAATGAAAATTAAGAACATAAGAACAGCCAGACTGGGTCAGACCAAAGGTCCATCTAGCCCAGTGTCTTGTCTTCTGACAGTGGCCACTGGGTTGTTTTCCAGCATGGCACGTCATCCGTTCCATGGATTTACCACGGGTTTATACTTTACAAACCTCAATTTTTGTGCATAGTTTTAGATACTCTTAGGGAAAAATAGGAAGACTGGCATTCAAATATGCATCTTATATCTCTTCAGCCAGCTTGGTTTTGAAAGGTTCTCTATGGAGCTGCTTCAACACAAGCATCTCTTGGCAAACCATTTACTGACCCAGAATAGGATCCGATTAGGCCTCCCTACACACAAACGTTCACGTGTCCTACAGATTGAAGGACATTTTCAAGTAGCAAAGCTCAGACGAGGCTGAGTGCATTCTATGCAAAAGAAGAAATGGTGCCTCTTGACACACGTACCTTTTCCAGACCCCAAAAAAGAGCTTTGTGTAGCTCGAAAACCTCTCTATCGAATAAAAGATAGCTCACCACCTTGTCTTTCTACAGGCAGTGTGCAACCAACTAACAGAGCGTGGTGAGCACTCTTTCCCTCAGCTTGGCACAAAGGGCCCAGGCTGTCACCCAGGGGATAAGGAAAGAAGCATCTTCACCTCTGAGAGACTAAAGCAGTCACCTTCTGTGGGTTGTCGTGCCTCCTGCTCAGTCCTGGAGACAACTTCTTCCATTTGCTCCCTGAGGTAGGAGGAGCTTCTGTCTTTCCTCCTCACAGTCCCTATAACTTACCCTGCCTGGGGGACCCTGATCCAAAGCCCACTGGAGTCCATAACAGAGTCCATAACAACCTTTAGATAAGGTTGTTAGTGAGCCTAGGTTGGGCTCTCCACTCTCCAGCGGGCAGTGAGAAGGCTTGGACTCTACCAGCCTCCTTCTTCTGTAAAGGCTGTTAACCCCTTCTCTGCCCAGTTTAGTGGTGGGAGGTAGAGCAGGCCCCTCCCTGGCCCATAGCTGAGATGTCTAGAATTATGAAACTAAGCTCATTTTGCAGCCAAACTAAATTTATTTGTGGCAGAAGTCACTTATAAAAATTGATGTTGCCCATCCAGGAGGGACAGAGAGAGAGAGACCAGAACAGTAGCTCTGTCTTTGGGTCTAGGGACCCATTGCACACCAGTGCCTTACGAACAATACATTCATGTCCATAGCACCCCCATGTGGCAGTATTGCATCACTGCACCCATTTTATGGGTGGGTAGCTGAGGTACAGAGGATGAGCAACTTGCCCAGGGTCAGGAAGAAAGTCTCGAGCACAGCAGAAAAGTGAGATCAGGTCTTCTGGGGACTTCAGCCATGAGGCTGGGTTTTCAGCATCCCCTTGTGACTAGTGCTGGGCTGACTGGTTGAGGCTGAAAATGCAGGAGTAGACAGCATGTGTGGTTCAGCAAACAGGCAGGCTAAGATAAGGGGAGAGAGTGAAGGCATGCTGGGGGTAGGGGGCAGGGACTCTGTTTTTGCTTTTGGGCACCCTCCTGAATGCCAAACAGACACATCACTTTGCCTTACCAGTTTCTCCTCATTTCTGACTCATGCCCAGTAGCCCTGGTCTCCCCGCACGTTACCTCAGGTTTAGATTTCCATTCCCATGCACTAGCACAAAACGGAGCTAAGCAAGTAGGGAATAAGTTCCGGACATGATCTGAGTCACTTCTGAATGTGGTGCCCCTGAGGGTTGGCTAACACTTTCAGGTGCACTAGAGTAAAACTAGAGTAACTGGTAAGTTTGGTGGGGTTCCTCCAGACTTCCATTGATTGAAACAGGCCACCTGCAGCTCCAGCTATCTCTGCGGCAAAGGCTGCCGCGTATGTGGGGGAGCCAGTAGGCAATCCCTGATTCTGAAAGGGCGTGACACTCCCGGGTGGGTCACGGCGCAAGCAAACCGGAGCCACGTCCTTCCGCAGCTTGTTCCCAGGATCGCTAGGAGAGCTGAGCACGTTGACAGCCAGATTCCAAATGGCAGCATCATTTTAAACACATACAGACAAACAACTGTCTTCCCCAGGCCTGGAGACCACATGAAAGCATTGCACATCGCTCCTCACCCCCCACACATGCGTTTTCTCCCTTTAACACTTTGCAGAGACAACTGGAATGTGCGCCTCCCATCCCCTGCCTCTCCTTTTTCATGTGCCACCCCACAGATCTGAAGGGTCACAGAATCACATGGCAGCCACATGACCCACTGGGAAACTACAGTGAGGTTAAAGGCTTCCTCTCTCAAAGAAAGGCTCAATGAAATACGGCTGCATGAGAAGCAGCATTGTTTCTCTGTCCCGTAGCTTCAAAACCACCAAATCAGAGAGAACAGAGTTGGAAAAGACCTTGTATGGGGGGGCCAACCCGTGGCACAATATGTAAATCTGTAGTGACCCCTCGGGCTTTGAGGCCTGCTACGCTGAAGTCCCCCTTCCTGTGTTAGTTGCGATCCTGTGCACTACACTTTGGTGCTAGACGTCTGCTGTCCAGCCTCTATTCATCTGGGTGAACGTCCATTCATCTGGGCGCTCCACTGGGAATTCGAGTGAACACAACTGGACAGGAGGCTGAAAGCCTAAAGAAAGGTCCCCCCAGCTTTACACTGGTGTAGTCAGCAGGCTTCAAATGCATTGCCCCATCCACACTCATGTGAGATCAGAATCAGGTCCAAGAAATATAAGGAGATGAAGGAGGTGTACGAAAAGTAGCCCACTGATCTTGATTTAAGCCACTGATCATCACAGGAGAGTTTTAAGAGCAGGTTAGACAAACACCTGTCAGGGATGGTCTAAAATGGTGCTTGGACCTGCCGTGAGTGCAGGGGACTGGACTTGATGACCTCTTGAGGTTGCATCCAGTTCTGTGATTCTATGAAATGAGCCTTGATGCCAACCAAACTACTGATCTGTGATGCTATCTACATTTTTTTAACGAGAAGTCCTGTGGCACCTTATAGACCAACAGATGTATTGGAGCATGAGCTTTTGTGGGTAAAGACCCACTTTGTCAAATGCAAGTAGGTGTAAAATGCCACCACATCTGAACGCTAGCTTCTTACACAGGTAGAAACAATCATCCAAGCTGTAGGGCAGCAGAGAATCATGGTCCTCCAGCAGATCCACCCTACTTCCAGGGATGGCATGGCTTGCCTGGATAACATAGGAACTGACCTCGCTCTTCATCCACAGCTCAAAGGAGGTTACATGTTTGAAAGTTTTCAGAATCCCTTTTTGGGGGTGGGTGGGGGAGTTGCATTTTTCTCCTGTTTCTATCCCACGGGGTTCCATATGGAATAACTACAGGTTGAACCTCCCTAGGCTGGCACTCTCTGGTCTGACAACACCCATGGTCAGGCATGATTTTAGTTAACTGGATGTCCACTTATCGTGGGAGCAGCCAAGTTTCCCGCAATCCCATAAAGTTTGTTTACAACTCTCAATTCTGTGCTGTTATTTAGCTCTAATTTACCCCTCCATGTCTTCTAAGAGCCCAGTAAGCAGTGGAAGTGTTGGTAATGCTGCTAGACAATATCAACCTCCTGTGGTCCAACAAATTCTCGAGTTCAGCACCCATCAGATCCCGAGGGTGCCAGACTAGAGAGATTCATCCTGTACAGCAAAAAGTTTGCTATGGCATTTTCAGCCCAGATGGAACAAGTACCAGAAAACCAGCTCTGTTCTGCAGACTCAGCAGGTCCAGAGAATTTTCATGACACTTTTCTGCTCTTCATCCAAATTATTAACTGTTTCTTTCCTAGCTAAAACATCTGAAATGTGCCCACCTGACAGTTCTGTGAAGTGCTAGACAGCGGCAACTTGGCTTACAGTGTTTGCAAACTGTTCTTCGATCCGGTGATGTTTTAGGCTCTTTGATACATCATTCTATAAAAGGACCCTTTCTAAATCACTATGACAGTGGAGTCAACTGAGGTACTCAAGTTGTAAGTGCTCATGACAAGGTGTGAGACTTAAAGACCTCCTGAGCAGGCACCGGGCTGTTTTGCTGATTCACTCTGGCAGTCAAATCAGGTGGGTCTCTCGAGTTCCAACGCAGGGACATGAATAGCTGGGAGGAAGAGCCAGGAAGTTCCTTCTGATGTTTGTCTTTGTTAATGTCTAATGATAAATGATCAGCCAAGGAAGGGGGAGAGGGTTGGGACAATACACTGATGTGTGTTGTGAGGAAAAGGATGTAGCGTAGGGTTTATTCATTGTATCCCCTCGAGGTCAATGGATCAGCTCACATCAGCAAGAGCTATGGGTTCGGGCTTTCCATTGGATTCTCCTAATGTGGGTTAAAACTCCTCTTGCATTCCCTGCGTCTCCATCATGTCTAGTCATTGTTTCCTTGACCCTTCCTGGATCCTGAACCCAACCAAATAATAGTGTAGCCACAAGGAACAATTGTGCATCTAAGAGCACCCGATGGAGTGCAGGCCTGAAGCAAACAGCTTTTGTAAAAGGGCGTGGCCACATAGTTAGAAATAAAAATAATGGTGTTAATAACTTTATCTGGAAGTTAAAAAGAATTTGCACAGTAAGCTCTTCGTAGGCATTGCCTGCGTTAGCCTTACATCACATATTCCGCCAGGTGCCGGTTTTAGCAGGAGGAATTTCTTGCACAGCTTGTTTCAAGTTTCATTCATAGGTACCATCTAAATTTAGAGCCACCACTTTCAGACTGGTCCAGCAGTTAAATGTGCACCATCATCTGCAGCAAACCCAGGTGTTTGCAGAATGCTGTAAGTTAACAGCAGGCCAAGCATGAGAGGTCGGTTGGCAGCAGAGAGTTCATAAACCTGTGGCTAAATCTGGAGTATCCATTTGTCATGGCTGATCACAAACTCAAAAAAAAGAAACAAGCACTCCCTTCGAATCTGGCCAGAGCACATCCTGTGCCACAGATGTACTTACACGGGCATTAGCTAAAGTCTGGTCCCTGAGCCAAACTGACTGTAGAGTCCTGAAACATGGCCAGTGGATGCTCTCACTTTTATCAACAGGGAGGTACGATTCAGACTACAAGTCCCAAAATGCTTTGCTGTACACAAGCCTGGTTGAAGCGGAAACAGCAGGTTTTCTGAAAAGAGCACAGCTCAATAAGCTGACAGCCCTCACAGGTAAAACATCAGGGGGCTTGGATTTATTTTTGGCACCAAATTCATACAAATTGTTTATGGCCCTCTGGCTTCCAGCTTATTGCTAGTTTGGGAATCTGTGACCTTTCGGTGGGGAGGAAAGACTGGATGGCTCAAATCATTGGTAATGGGCTACAGAGCCTTTTCTCCCTGTGAAATGCTAGTTCAAATCAAGCACATGTTATCTCCATGGAATCTCCATCACTGGAGATATGTAAGAGTAGGTCGGATAGACATCTACCAGGGATGCTCTAGACGGTGCTTAGTCCTGCCATGAGAGCAGGGGACTGGACTTGATGACCTCTCGAGGTCCCTTGTGGTCTATGATTCAGTCTAGATTCTAATGAACTGGAGACCTCATCACAGCTGCTACCTTTGGGCCAGAAGCTAAAGACCAAGGCCCAGATCTTCAAAGATCTTGAGGGACTCGAATCCCACTGATTTCAATGGTAGCTGGGCACCTAAATACCTTTGACGAGCTGAGTCCAAATGTTTTAACTTCAGGGAGTCAATTTTCATTGGCTCAGTGTAAGACTGGGGGAATGAAATCCAAAAGGTCCAAGACAGGGCAATAAGGTGAGAAGTGAGAAGACACTATCGGCAATTTCAAGAAATACACTTTCCTGTCAATACCAGCCGTCCCCAAAGCTCACGTCTCTTACTCGTGAATAATCAACAGTATCAGATGTTTTTATCTTGGGGCACTGCAGAATATGTGCGTTCAGAGCTAAACAGAGAAGCCACTGGTGACTAACGCAAATGTGAGGTCTCCACTGCACCCTTAGCATAAACATTTGGAACAGCAAACTGACTCTTTAGGCTAACTCCATCAGCAAAATGTGCTTATTGTTAATTGATATAAGAGCTAACTGGCTAGCACTGCCAAATCATTTAGCATTTTGACTCAGAGGACTGAAGCAATAAGTAATACAATCCATTATCAACAAGCCCTTTTTGAAGCTTGTGTAAATGTTGCAACCAGAGAAGTTCTAAAGAAATTCTGGTACAGACCCAGAGCTCTGCTTGGGGTAGATTATGATTGGATGAAGGAAGGAAGGTGGTTACCACGCCTCAAAGTCCATTCCTTATTTAAGATTAGGTCCAGGAACATCTGTCTGGAGTACCAAGGCAATAGTCTGAAGGAGAAACTAAGCCAGAGCCGCTGGGGGCAATTGGTCAAAACTCTTTTTCAGTGAACAAGTGCAGCCTTGGCAGCACCAAAATATTTTACAAACGTGTGTTGCTTTTACCGGATTGTTTTGGATGAAAACAAATACAATTTTAAAACATCGAATCAAAACCATTTCATTTCAATGTTTCCAGCTGGTGTTCTATTTTACAATTCAAAATGGCTTGCTTCAAAATTCCCTTTCCTTTTTTAAATTACAAATGCTCAAAATCTAAGCAACATTTTTCAACTTTGTGGTTTGCTGAAATGTTTTCACACTGTTTTTAGTTCAGCTGAAAATGAATCTCTTCCCCTCCCCCAGAATGGACAGCAAGCCTAGCTCTGTGGTAAGCCAACTTGTGAGATGTTATATCCCTGGAGGCACATGAGTTGTCCAGAACTATGAATTTCAGAGACTTCAGTACTACAGTTTGGTTCCCCTTTGGGACCTAGTGACACACGGCCCCAGGAGTCCTGCCCTAGACACATTCCAAAGTTTGCTTTTTGGGACGTCTCTCTCCCATGTAAGGTCAGATTTGAAAAGAACCCTCTGATCCCCTCCCTTCCTCATGAATCACTGAGTGGCCAGACAGATGAGTCATTCAGCCAGGTTTTGCTGAGACACGACAGTCTGGGAGTTTCCTCTGTGATCTGGTCGTGAATGGTGCTGGCTTTGTTGATGACTGCCCATGTGTTGAGCAGCATAAATCTCATCGTGGTCTGGTTTCCAGGGAGATCAAACTTATCACTTGTTATTTCACACTCATTGTGTGTTGCCTATGATGTCAATTGCTTTTTCTCAGTGCCATTTGCTACAAACGGGGAGGAGTGCATGGGGGGAGGAGGCAGTAGCTGTAGGGGGTGGTCCTTGAAAGCCTCAGTTCACTGAGCTCGAACTTCCAAGCAAACCTGGTTCGTTTCCATGCCCTGTGAACCAAAGGATGAGGGTCATCTGGATGATTCCACACAGCCCTTATCAAAGACCCCCCTGGCAGAAACACTCATACCAGATTCTCCAAGCCAATGCTACCCATCCTCTCCCTGTTGAAATGATGGCTTCTCGGTGGGTGACAAGACCATGGGACTTTTGTGGATCATTCATGCTTTGTTATGAATGGACACGGCGTGCTACAAAGACAAGTCCCCATTTGGTTCCTCCACGAGTAGGAAACTTGCACTCTGAAATTGATATTCCACCCGCTTTGTTTGGAGAAAGACACATGACAGCTGGGGATCTCCTCCACGGGAGTACGGGAGTACAGGAGTGCTTTGCGGATGTACACATTAAGCTTGATCTCCCCAGGAACCAAATCTTTCATTATTTCTAAATTAGGCATGGACTCCATGCCACGCTGCGAAGGATGCGCCCTGGATTACACCTCTGCAATCGACCCGCTGCTCCAGGGTGAGATTTCCAGTCTGAAGGGCTGAGTTTGTCTTTTGATTAGGTCATATGCCTCCGGCGAGTGATGGCAGAAAAGGAAACTGGGAGCGAGAGGATTGGTCCCACTTTTCTTCCTCTTGCCTGGGAAAGGAAGGGTGTGTTTATTGCGAGCACTAGGGTGCTCCCTGGTTAAAGTGAATGTGTGGAGAGCTACACCATGCTTTCTGCTGGGGGGGGGGATGATAAAAATTTGTCAAAAAGTGAGGACAGGTGAAAGAGACCCATCCCCAGGGGCATGTGTCAAGCATAATGAATAAAGATAAGGAACTAACTGCTTTTCTAACTTTGTGGTTCTTTGAAGCTCCAGGGCAGCGTGATGGAGTTGGAAAGGCAATGGGGTAATGTTAGGTACAATAGTTCTTTCCCGTTCCTGTACCTTAGCTTACCTTTCTGCGGTGGTACCGACTAGAGTTTAGTTTTTCAGGACAGAATATATATATATCACACCCACACATGGTAGCATATGTAGTATGTATATTACACAGAGTTGTATCTGTAAGACAAGATCTATCAAGGAAAACATTTGCTAAATCTCTCTCTCTTAGAAGCGTAGGGTTGGAAGAGACATCGATGGTCATTGAGTCTAACCCCCTGCCTGAAGCAGGACAAACCCCAATTAAATCATCCCAGCCAGGGCTTTGTGAAGCCGGGACGTAAAAACCTCTAGCGATGGAGATTCCATCCCGTCCCTAGGTAACCCATCCCAGTGCTTCCCCACCCGCCTAGGGAAAGAGTTTTTCCTAATATGCAACCTTTCCCTTCCCCCACTGCAACTTGAGACCATTGCTCCTCGTTCTGCCATCTGTCACCACTGAGAACAGCCTCTCTCCATCCTCTTTGGAACCTCCCTTCAGGGAGTTGAAGGCCTCTATCAAATCTTCTCTCACTCTTCTCTTCTGAAGACAAAACAAGCCCAAATCCCTCAGCCTCTCCTCGTTAGTCATGTGCTCCAGCCCCCTCATCGTTTTTGTTGCCCTCTGCTGGACTTTCGCCAATGCAGCCACATTCTCTGCATATATACCAGTGCATACCAGTTCACAAACAACCTTTGAAACAATTGGGAATGTGGTCCACAAGTCTTTGAAAGAGAAGGATTTTCAGGGGATTCGCCCTTCGTTCTAGGACTTGTTGCAATTACAAGCTTGCACATACTACCCCATGGTTCTTCTTTGGGGAGGTCTACCCACATGCAGCCCACTGCGGTTCCACCTGCAGCCTGCACACCCCCTGTCTGCCCCTTCCTACTCCCACTCCCGACACCTCCCTCCCAGCACTTTCAGAGCGCCCTGAGTCTGCTGATTCACGCTCCGTCTCCTCCCTCCCCGGGTTGGGCTGCTGTGAAACGTGTTACCACCAAATGTTACCAGGACACTGCTGTTACCACCAAATGTGCCTCGGTAGGACATGGGGGGAGGGGCAGTCCGTATCAGGCCATTGGGAGCCCCTGGTGATACCCAGCACGTTGGCACTGCCGCCAGAGGTGCCGGCGGGGAGTCTGGCCGTTGTGTGTTTACCTTGGCCCACCCCTGTTCAGTAGGGACGGGGCTAAAGGAAACATTGGAGGGCACTAGCCAAGAGGTGACAGAAGCTTTGTTAGCTGTACAGAGTTCTGCACCAAAGGGGTAAGGAACCTTTTTTGGGTCGGGGGCCGCTGACCCACAGAAAAATCAGTCAGGGGCCAGGGGCTGCGGGGAGGTGGTGAGGGAGCTGGAGCACCAGCGCAGGCTCCCCAATACTGGGGGGAGAGACCCTAAGCTCGGGGGCCAAATCCAGGCAAGCCAGGGGCCGCATCTGGCCCCCGGGCCTTAGATTCCCCACTCCTGAATTAGAGTAAGGGGTGTTTTGGCTCCCGACTACAAGAATCCAGAAGTGGGGAGGGAGCAAATGAATTTATAAGCCCAGAGGCAATGGATGGACACGTGTCCCCTGCCAAAGGAATAATCATAGTCTTATCAATTCCTTAAGGCGCTACATGTTGTTACACAGCTCTGGACCTGTGCTATAATCGTGTGACTGCAACTGAACATATTTGATGTAGACCCTGGCTCAGCCCTGGGTAGGCAATGAGGTCAGAGAATCCCAGTCCCAAGGCAACAGACTTTTCAGCATCGCATGGGCGGTGATTTCTGTCTTCCCTTCACCCTCTCCTGCCTCTTATGTATGTTGCTACTGTTGTGAAGTTCTGAACAGCCCTAAGCCATACATGAGAAATTCCTAGAAGACCACAGATGTGGGGCAATATAGTTTCCCAAGCTTTTGGCTTTAGAAACTTGGGAATGTTCCAGGAAAATCTAAAAATGAATCAGTTATGTTACCCAAAGGACACCACCCGTTTTCACGCGAAACGAGACTCGCTGAGCCTGTTTGCCTTCAGAACAGGAGCATCTCTCTTTCATTTTTCTTCTCACTCATTTTATTCAAACCCTCTGGCTCAAAGGAGGTTTGACAGCATTGAGATTAAAATATTACTGTGACAGAGCGCTGCACGCAAGCCAAATCCAGCTGGCTTGAAAGAAATACTACCTGCATTGGGGAAACTTGTTAAAAAATGGTTCCTGCCTCCTGTCTGGTGACGGATTGCTTTTTGGAGTTCACCGGGGTTGTTTTGTTATCATTTGTATCCTCAAAACCATGGCAACAATGAAATCGTGTTGTTGTATTATAAAGTTTTAATATGCATTTTTGGCTTCTTGAAGTTTACCCGTTGCTGGGAAGAAAGAACCATTTGTAACAGTATTTCAGAATTGAGAGGTATACTCGACAGCACCTCCATCATGAAGGATTGTTCACCATGTATTCAAAAATGTGTCACGGCAACTGTTGCTGAGTCACCTAGATGACCCTAAATAATCATGTCGACCCTCATCCTGCCACCCTTACACATAGTTTACTCCAAAATTAAGTCTATTGGACCTGATTTTTCACTGCTAGGCCCTTTGTCCAGGCCTACCTCACAGAGCTGGAAGGGACCTTGAGAGGTCATTAAGGCCAGTTCCCTGCCCTCACAGCAAGGCTGAGCACCATCCCTAACAGATTTGCCAAAGAGCCCTAAATGGCCACCTCAAGGATTGAGCTCACAACTAGGAACTTAGCAGGCCAATGATCAAACCAATGAGCTATCCCTCTCTCCTCCTAGGCCACTGTGGGAACATTTACACACACTTTGCACCAGGATAAAGGCCTACACAAACTCCTAGCAAATGAAGGATTAGTCCCATTGGCCTTGGCAAAAATAGGGTACAGGTTGAAACTCTCTTAACCGGGATTCTCTGGTCCGGCACGGATGTTGCAGGATCAGAGAGTCCCAGTGAAAGGCCAGCAGCAAGAATCCCGGAGGAGTCGGCAGAGCAATGGGCTGCCCACAGTGAGTTGACAGCAGGGTTATCCAGCATGTGGCAGTGGGACTGCCCACCGGTGTTGGCTGACCTGGCACATGGCTGTCTGGCAGGGCTGGGAGCCACAGTAGCTCGGTGAGGCAGGGAGCCATGGCATGCGGCTGTCCCGTGGTCCCGGAGACATAGCAGCGATGGCTGCCAGCAAGAGGTAGAAATCCAGCTACAAGGCCAGTGGCTGGACCAGAGGCGCACCCGATAGTAGGGGTCCAAAATGACCGCCCCTGGTCTGGCAAAATCCCTCATCCAAGACCAGTCAGGTCTCAAGCATGCCGGACCAGGGTGGTCCAACCTGTAGTATAATCAGCCTCTCTGAGAGGGTCAAGTCCTGTTGTGTCCAGCAATGTTCCCACTAATATTTTCCATCCACGTGCAGAATAAATTTTGTTATTTGCACCAAGGAAAGTGCATGTGTGCACCACCCATAGGAACACATGCTACCAGCTTTGGGCAGCTGTGGGCTCCCTGCTAATCAGCTGGGTGGTACCTAAATCTGTCCTGGGTGGCCAAGTGCTCAGCTTACAGGGAACACGGGTGTCCAGGACTCACATGAAAATATCTAAACATGCCACCCCCCCAGCACACACACGTATTTTCCCTGGCTTTTTAAGAAGTTATTTCATGCAAATCATTCCTTCTATTTCTAATGGGGAAATAATGAAGGGGAAAGATGCAGGATCTGCAAATGTTGAGAGGATCAAATATTCTTTATTACTTCACTGCATAGCTCATGTTGGCAAAACATCCTAGTAGCTTCTAGCATCCAAGAGTGGAAATGAAGCAGAAAGTTTGGGGGAATGGGAGGCTGGAAACTGTTTAGCGATTGTTAGCTGATCTTTGAGAGTCATGGGAACGCTGCTCAGCATAAACTGAGTCACCTTGAGCAGTTACTTAAGCACTTCTGGGAACCTGTTCGTAATTATTGATGTGAAGTCTGAATTCTCATCCCCCCCACCAACGGAGACTCAGAATAACTCCTGTAATGCGAGAAGGAGTCTGTTTGCCTATATGGCATTAAATTCATCTTCTCCTACGCTCATTACTGTGTCAGTTGTTGGATGAATTCAAGAGACGTTGTCTTAGCTGATTGAAATTGTTTTCTCCTTTCTGTCCCCAAAATCTCCATTGTATCCACTTTTTGTGTTTGCATATTTTCCACTAGACATAAACCATCTCTATTTCAAATGGGGATGGGTGGGATTTCTGGTGAATTTCTTGAAGGCTATGCCTGGCTCATTTGTTTCATCCTGGTTGGAAATGTACCTTCCCCGGAGGTCTTCGTGTGACTGTTGGCCATCACTACAGCTTCTGAGCAAACAGCAAGATAAGTCCTCGCGCTCCTCCAGTGATCCATGCAGAAAACATTTCAATAAAGATAAAGACGGCAGTGGAGCTGTGCAGCTAGAAATCTGCTTAGCCCAGCTGTCTCAGCTCCGCTCCTTTTCCTTCCTCCCTTCCACCTCCACTCTGTGCCGGCCAGGAGTTTCATAAAGGAGATAACTCCCTGCCAAGGAACCTAGAATGGTGTATAAGTTCATAGAATGAAAACAGGGTAGTACTGAGGGTTAGTGAGAAGGTTTTACCATAACTAATTTTTGTCTCTTGCCTGGGTTTAAGCTTAAACCAGACCCTTGTAAAGCAAGCTGGATGAAAATTTGAAACCAACGTGCCTCTCCATTCATAATGCATGCCCTGATTTTCCGAGGTTCTGATAACATGAAGCTTTCAATGAGATCTTCTTTAAGTATCCAAGTTGGAAAACATATTTGACCCTAATGTATTATATTTTGGTGTGTGCACATGGAAGTATAACACTTAACAACAGTTCATCATATGTGGTATCCTGGAGCTATTCGTGGTCTATGCTGGCAGTGGCAACAGCAAAAGTGAATGGATTTGCCCCACTGCACCAGAACTCAGAGGCCCGAGCTGAAATCAAACCTTCATTGGTGTGGGCACTGTAAAGAGAGTAGCACAAACCGAGGCCTGCCTCAAAGAGCTCACAGTCTAAGCAGGCAAGGAAATGTTATTAGCCTTGCTTTCAAGATGGGGAAATGAGATGGCGGGTAAGTGAGTTGCCCAAGGTCACACAACAACTCGGTGGCAGAGCCAGGGACTGAAACCAGATTCTCACTAAACCTTAACTACAAGCCCAGTTCTTCCTGCCCTCTCAATGCATATCCAGGGACTGCAAAAACTGTTGCCAAGTAAAAAATTGTGCAGTTCCTTTTCAAATCTTACTATTAACTCTATGCCCTTCAGCAGCAGCTGATTCGACAGGCTGCATACCCCCTGTGTCAACAAATGTTCTATTATGTAAATACATTTGCCCTCCATTTCATGTAGTGTCCCTTTGCTGCCCTGTTTTGAAAGCTTACAAAGGAAGGGCAGATCATCTTGGTGCTAGCCTTTGTCATCTTAAATATTTCAACTAAATAGCCTTCTAACTTTCCCCCTCTCCAGCAACAATAAACTAAGTGTAAAATCCTGGCCCCATTGAAGTCAATGGGAGTTTTGCCATTTCAGCGGGGCTGGGACTTCAGTCCTCGTGTTTGCAGTCTCCTCTCACCTCCTCGACAGTATGATCTTGAGGTCAGGGAATGGCTGACTGTATATTTGTAAAGTGTTGTTCCAATTTATGACACTTGGCAAGTGGTTTTTACAACTACTGTTGCTAATACATAAAATCTCGCTATCTGTTTCCAAACATTGTTGCTGTCTCTCGGAACTGTTTTGAGCACCGCTACATCGCCCAGAACGATGAACACAATCCAGCAGATGAGCGTGCATTGCTGTGGGACATAATGCCCTTCTAATTTGTCCAGAACGAGTATAAATAATTAACACTTCAGTTTTCACTGCCTCAGTAGTGTTTTATTGTTCATCTGTCTCTTGATAATTTTGCTACGGAGCTAGACCGTCTTTGTGCATCTTAGAGACATATGCTTTCAATGCTCCTCCAGAGCAATGAAGACCCGAAGGATATGGGAGGTAAAAAATCAGATTGGGTGAACGTGTGCTAACAGGAAAGAGCCCAGCAATAAAAATACAATTCACAGAGAACAGCAAGTGGTTTACTGGGGAGGCAGTCAGATCGGAACTGCAGCTCGCTATGGGCAGGTAATGATACGTGCAGCTTCTAAATCATGTGCTTCTCATAGGTCAGGATCTTGGGATCTGCTGTCACCTCTGGGCTGAGGACTTCCAAATCTACCTCTTCACTCTGAACTTCCTTCATCTGTCCAGTCTCACATTGTCATCTGTCTCTCCAGCACCAGCTCTTGGATGTTTGCCCACACTTCAAACTTACCCATTCCCAGCATTATTGACCATCCTGCTGCCTTCCCTGTACTCCAGGATCATCACCATGGTCATCACCAGCTCCTCTCTTTCCTTTTCCTCAGGTATGTCTACACTGCAAGGCTCTTTCGGGATACTGGAGGGGAATTCCGAAATAGCTACCCCACATCCAAGGAACGCGTCCCATATTTCAAAATAATTTTTGAAATAATGGATGCGCTATTTCAGCATCCCTGTAAACCTCATTCCACTTGGAACAAGGGATGTCTCAAAATAGTGCTTTGTTTAGAAATTTGGCGCCATGTAGCTGCGCCAAATTTCAAAATAACCTATTTTGAAATAAAATCAAAATAAGATACGCCATTTTGATTTTAGAGTGCAGTGTAGACATACCCCTCCTGCCTTCCAGGTACTGCAAAGTCTTGCTGTATCTCCTACAATGCCTCCAAATGATGCAGTTTCCTCTTCATCCCCAGGACTGCAAGTTCTAGCCCTTCTTTGGGTTGTTTCTTGCCTCTGCTACACTGTGATGCACCAGGTACAATCCAGACTTGCAGGGGGGTGAAGCCCGTGTCAGCGCTACCTTGCTGAAGGGGCTGCCTTCTGACATGTAGGCCCCACCCTGTGTGTCTCTGTGTAACTGCAGCCTGCCAGGTACCCCTCTGGGCTTGGTTAAGAACATAAGGATGGTCAGACTGGGTCAGCCCAAAGCTCCATCTCGCCCCCTGTCCTGTCTCAGGAAGCTTCTAGCTTCCCTGGCAGCCAGGCCCCTCCTGCTCCACAGCTGGAGCAAGAGTCTCTATTCTCCTCTCAGGAGCCCTTATTTATACAGCCCTCAGCTGGGCCCTAAATGGCTGCCTCAGCTGCCTGCTCCACAGCCCCGGCCCTCTCCCAGGGCTGGATTTAACCCTTCTCAGGCCAGTGCGGGGCAGGCGCCCTGTCACACCATCCAACAAGGCTTCCAATTCCTCTGGGGCCCCTGGGAACTTGGATCCAAAGTAACAAGGCATGGTGGATTTCAGCATAAAATCCTCCTGCCCGAGGTGCAAGAGGACTGAACTTGAAGTGGGAGAGTTCCAGGCAGGTTTCTCCAGTTCGAGGTGGCGTAAGACATAAAGAAGCGGGAGCAGGAAAAGACAGGAATGCCCGACACCGGCGCCCGGCACGTTGGTGGTGCTTGACAGAATCGGGAAGTTTTTCCTCCTCCTTTACTTATTGCTCCATCACGCTGTTCAGTCAGCGAACCTTGGCTCACTTGCTACTGATGGGCCAGTTGTGCAACCGAAAGCTGAGGAAAAATTAGGATGGATTTTTTTCTTCCTTCTTCTGCTTTTGAGCCAGACCCTCCCTGCCTGCATTCTTGGCCCCCAAGAGGACTCCCACCCTTCACTCCCTCGTTCATACCAGCCAGGCTTCCTGATACACAGGGGAAAACCCAGTGCTGTCTGATTTTCAATTAATAGTGAAGAGGGGCCAAGTCCCTTTCCCCTGGAGTGTGGCTCGGTCAGTGAAAAAAATAATGCCTCCCTCCCAATTTTAATAACCATGAGGAGCATGAGGTGGAGGAGAGCTGTGTGCATGGATTACGAATAGCATGCATAGAGCGCATGGAGGGGCCCCTGCCTTGGGTGGGCAGGTTCAATCAGACTCTATAGCTCCCCATTGACATCTCTGCTGAGACTGCCAACAAGGTTGACAATTCATGCCCAGCGTGAGGGTGGACTTTGGGCTGTCCACTTGGGAATCAGATGGATTCCCCCCGCTTCTGATGATCGCTTTGCAGACACAGTTGCCTCTGATAGGATTTGTTGGCGTGACCTACAGAAAGAAAGGCCACAAGCCTCATAATGAGCCTCTAAGTTTCCCTGATGTGCAGGGTGAATGTCCAGTCTAGAAACCCTACTGCTGACATGCTTGGCTATGCCCGTTTCCGTTCAAGTATGTTGGATTTCAAATAGCTGCTCCTTGACACCAGTCTCTGTTGAATCCAGACAAAAGCCAAAACACAACCTAGGACAGTTGTGTAGCCAAATCACTCACTTTGAAGATAGGGAACAGGGGTTTTAGCTCTGTCACACGCTCTACGCAAGTCAATCTCCATGGCTAACCTCCCAGTCCATAGCAAGGATAATAGTTACCGCTTCTTTTGTCTGCCTTTCTGTTTAGATTGCAAGATCTTTAGGGCAAGGACAGCATTTTACTTTGTGGCTGTACAGCACCTAGTGCAAGGGGGGGGGGGGTCTGATCTCTGTAGGGGGGCTCTGTGAGACTATTACAATCCAGAAAAGTTGAGAAAAATACCCTATTTCATTTTATACCCCTACGATTCTCAGGCTTAGTCTACACTAGAGTGGTAGGTTGACCTGAGAAATGCAACTCCAGCTACGTTGATTGTGCAGCTAGAGTTGATGTACCTTAAATCACTGTCCACACAGCGGTAGGTTGATGGGCGTTAATGCTCCCATCAGCTTCCCTTACTCCCCGTGAGGAGCAGGAGTACCGGCACCGATAGGGACTCCCTCTGAGTTTGATTTAGCAAGTCTTCACTAGGCCCACTAAATCAAACCCCGGAAGATCAACCACGGCAGCATCAATCCTCTGCGTATGTAGATGTGCCCTCAGAGTTGTGAAATTAAGCCATGCTCAGCAGAATTTAGAACAAATATTGGAACAAAACACAGAGACATTCAAGGCCTTCTCTTAAACAGTTCTTAATTTAGGAAACAACAGAAGGAAAAGAAAAGAAAGCAGTGAGTCCACCTACCCCACCCCAAACCTGGTAAGCAACCTAATATTTGTTGGCTGTATTATAACACCCGATTAGGACATTCCTTTCTAAAGCCTCAACTCCATCTGTAGTTAATAATTTGTTTTTAAATTAAGGTTTCCCCCCCATCCACCCACCCACTCTGACTTTTCTATCCAGTTTCTGAAAGCAAATTAAGAGCCAAAAGTTAGCCACACTGAATTGTATGAGGACAGGTATAATTAGACACACACAGCTCTGAAGCACCAGTGGTTTGCACGACAGTTGCACTACATCCAATAATTAAGCCTGCACTTGCACTATAGCCTCAAGCAATTCTCTTACCAAGGCATCTGCGATTAGGAATGTCTCGTGCAAGCAAGATTCAGACTGCCCAAACGGCTGCAAAGGGCCGCATGTTTTAAATTAAAATGGGAGCCAGGCCAAATTTGCTGATCAGAAAAAAAGGAAAGAACCGAAACCCAACTGTCTCAGAGCCTGCCTTGGGACTGCTGGACCAAACCCAAAGCACTTGCAGGTGTCTGAGTGAAGTGATACTATGCTCTGCACTTACCATGCCATGTAAATTGTAGCCAGGTGGGCCAGACATGCCTGAACCATCTCAGGTTTAACTGGGTTGGGCCCATCCTTTGCATCCACTAAACAAACAGAGGGTTCCAGTTCATACCAGGCCCGGTGTTACACCCGGTGGAAAAAGCAATGGATTGCCTATTCTAACAAAGCTCGTATGCAGTGTTGGCTCCGGGATATTAGATGTGGCTGAGGTCATGTCTTTCATTGGACCAACTTCTGTTGCTGAGAGAGAAGCTTTCTGTGTTACCTCACCCACAGGGTCTCTCTACTGATGTTTGTTGATAATCATTATTTCAGCATTGGGCTGGAAGCTGGGGTCCATTTTGAGAGAGAGAGAGAGAGAAAGAGGGAAAGAAGGCCTACGAGCCCCAAAGTGATGAGGGGCCTGCAAAAAGGAGGCAGCTCAGGGATAAGAGGTGCCACCAAGTCACCAAAGTGTGAAAGTCGGGGGAGGAAGCTATGATGCTGCTTCATGAAAAGGGACGGTTAGCTGATGTTGTTAAAACCCAAGATCTCGGTTACCAAATAGCATGGGGCAATAGACTCAGACTCATAGACTTTAAGGTCAGAAGGGACCATTATGATCATCTAGTCTGACCCCCTGCACAATGCAGGCCATAGAATCTCACCCACCCTCTCCTAGAATAATCTTCTCACCTATATCTCAGATATTGAAGTCCTCAAATGGTTTAAGGACCCCAAGATGCAGAGAATCCTCCAGCAAGTGATCCGTGCCCATGCTACAGAGGAAGGTGAAAAACCTCCAGGGCCTCTGCCAATCAACCCTGGAGGAAAATTCCTTCCCGACCCCAAATATGGCGATCAGCTGAACCCTGAGCATGTGGGCAAGACTCACCAGCTAGACAACCAGGACCAATCCCAACTAGATCAACCCAGTCAGGGCTTTGTCAAGCCGAGACTTAAATACCCCTAGGGATGGAGACTCCACTACTTCCCTAGGTAACCCATTCCAGTGTTTCACCACTCTCCTAGTGAAATAGTTTTTCCTAATATCCAACCTGGACCATCTTCATATGCATGAACACATTCCCAACACGTGCTTTTCTACAGCACGCACGGAGGTTGTTTTGCTGCCAGCAGGACTCAGCTCAGTGGAGAAACAAAATGGCACCATGGGTTTGCTTACGGGTTATTGCTTCGGCCACTGCAGACCAAAATGCTCAGTTTACTGATGCCTGTTCTTGCAGTAGGACCCCATCTCAACACATCGCTATTCTTGTGTGTTTTCTGACCCATATGGTCAACATAAGAGATGTCCATTTTCTATTAGCATCTATTGCAGATGATACCAAGCTGGGAGGCATTGCAAGTGCTTTGGAGGATACGGTCAAAATGATCTGGACAAACTAGAGAAATGGTCTGAGGTAAACAGGATGAAGTTTACGAAGGACAAATGCGAAGTGCTCTACTTAGGAAGGAACAATCAGTTTCACACATACAGAATGGGAAGTGACTGTCTAGGGAGGAGTACTGAAGAAAGGGATCTAGGGGTCATAGTGGACAACAAGTTAAACATGAGACAACAGTGTGACACTGTTGCAAAAAAAGCAAACATGATTCTGAGATGCATTAACAGGAGTGTTGTGAGCAAGACACGAGAAGTCATTCTTCCACTCTACTCTGTGCTGACTAGGCCTCACCTGGAGTATTGTGTCCAGTTCTGGGCACCACATGTCAAGAAAATGTGGAGAAACTGGAGAAGGTCCAGAGAAGAGCAACAAAAAGATTAAAGGTCTAGAAAACATGAGCTATGAGAGTAGACTGAAAGAACTGGGCTTGTTTACTTTAGAAAAGAGAAGACTGAGATAATAGCATTTTTCAAGTATCTAAAAGGGTATTATAAGGAAGGAGAAAAATTGTTCTCTTTGGCCTCTGAGGACAGGACAAGAAGCAATGGGCTTAAATTGCAGCAAGGGAGGTTTAGGTTGGATATCAAGAAAAACTTCCTACCCGTCAGGATGGTTAAACGCTGGAATAAATTGCCTAGGGAGGCTGTGGAATCTCCATCACTGGAGATATTTAAGAGCAGGTTAGACACACACCTGTCGGGGATGATGTAGACGCTATCTTTTGGAAAAGCACATTGCTTTTTTGAAGTGCTTTGGCAGTGTGGATGCTCTCTTTTGGAAGAAGTTTTTCTGGAAGATCTCTTTTGGAAAAGCTTCTTCCGAAAGAAGCCTGTAGTTTAGACATAGCCTTCCTTAGCTACTCTTTTTATTCCGCAAGAGGAGCGCCTTCTGTGGAATAGCTTCATCCACTTCCTTGAGGATGTTAGGGAAAAGAGAGATTGGTGAAACATGTAGAGCAGTGGTCCCCAACCTTTTGGGGCTGCAGGGCGCCCAGGGGCGGGGCTGCTCATGCGCCGCGCGTCCGGGAGCGAGGCAGCTCATGCACCACGCGTCCGGGGGCGGGGCCGCTCATGCACCACGCGTCCGGGGGCGGGGCCGCTCATGCACCACGCGTCCGGGGGCGGGGCCGCTCATGCACCACGCGTCCGGGGGCGGGGCCGCTCATGCACCACGCGTCCGGGGGCGGGGCCGCTCATGCACCACGCGTCCGGGGGCGGGGCCGCTCATGCACCACGCGTCCGGGGGCGGGGCCGCTCATGCACCATGCATGCGGGGGCGGGGCCGCTCATGCACCATGCATCCGGGAGCGAGGCAGCTCATGCACCATGCATCCGGGGGCGAGGCCGCTCATGCACCATGCGTCCGGGGGCGGGGCCACTCATGCACCGCGCGTCCGGGGGCGGGGCCGCTCATGCGCCGCGCATCCGGGAGCGAGGCAGCTCATGCACCATGCATCCGGGGGCGGGGCCGCTCATGCACCATGCATCCGGGAGCGAGGCAGCTCATGCACCATGCATCCGGGAGCGAGGCAGCTCATGCACCATGCATCCGGGGGCGAGGCCGCTCATGCACCATGCGTCCGGGGGCGGGGCCACTCATGCACCATGCGTCCGGGGGCGGGGCCGCTCATGCACCATGCATCCGGGGGCGGGGCCGCTCATGCACCATGCATCCGGGGGCGGGGCCGCTCATGCACCATGCATCCGGGGGCGGGGCCGCTCATGCACCATGCGTCCGGGGGCGGGGCCGCTCATGCACCATGCGTCCGGGGGCGGGGCCGCTCATGCACCATGCGTCCGGGGGTGGGGCCGCTCATGCACCATGCATCCGGGGGTGGGGCCGCTCATGCACCACGTGTCTGGGGGCGGGGCCGTGCATGCGCCACGTGCCTGGGGCCAGCAACGCGCATGCGCCGCGCACCCAGGGCGCAAGAATGGCTTGGGCCAGCCCTGATCACTCGGTGGGCACAAATAAATGCCCCAGCGGGCGCCATGGCGCCCACGGGCACCATGTTGGGGACCACTGAGGTAGAGCATATTCTTGTCCCACCAAATCAGAAATGAATCTGATAGGGAGATTGGACATGTTCATCCCCTGGAGCAAAACATGACATTTGCTGTTCAGACTGGTCATGCACAAGTATGGGAGGAGTGGATGTCATCTATGACAAAGTTTCTTCAAGAATTGAAGGACTACGATTGCGAAGCTGTTCTGGATCCCCAGATAACTCTATGGTTATTAGATTGAAGAGATGTGTCCTGAATCAGATTCAGAAATAGCCCCAACAGATACTGCTGGCCAGAGGACTCCAATCTCATGTGCATGGGATTGTCATGGGGTGCACCCACCTGTTCCCTTCATGACAAGGCATCGGGCATCTGAGACCCCTCATTAGGTGCTCAACCCCGCAAGTGCCCTAAAATTCAAAGTCAATATCCCAGCTCCCTTCCCGTAAGGCAGTGTGGCCTACCAGCCAAAGTCAATAGCACACCTCCCTGCTCATAGGGTAGTGTGACTTAGCAGCCAGAGTCAATAGTGCAGATCCTTGCACACATGGCAGAGTGGCCTAGCAGCCACAGTCAGTAGTACAGGGATGGTTAGAGCCCCTTGTGGATTGGTATGGAGGGGAGAGGGGGTCCCGGGCCTGCCCCCTCCAGTGGGTCCAGCCTAGGACCCTGTCAGCAGTGGAGTGGACCTCAATAGCTCAGTGGAGAATCTGGCCAAAACATGCCAAACGCCTGGAGTTCAACTCCCCACCCTGGGCTACTTCCTAGCAGTTTCTCCCTCACAGACTGCTCTGTCTCTTTCCTCCAATCCGGGGGCTTCTGCTGTGGTTCCCTGCTGATGGGCAACTGCATCTGGGTGCACCTGTGCTTCTCCTTCAGGAGCTCCAGCAGCACCTCCTTCCTCATCAGCGGTCAGCCCGGACTGAGCTACTCCACAGGCTTTTATAGCTGGCCTCCAGTTGGAGCATGCCCAAAAGGGCAGTGGGGGTGGGGCCTTCTTAGCCAGGTGGCCAAGCTTAGCCTCTGCAGTGGGGTTGGCACACCCTGTCACAGGGATGCACGCACACCTAGGGTATGTCTAACTACATGGCTCTATCAACGGAGCCATGTAGATGAGTTTACTAGACATAGGGAAATGAAGCCTTTTTCGACCGCTCTGTTATGCCTCGTGAAATGAGGTTTACCGGAACGGCCAACAAAGGCTTCCGTTGTTGACCATGGAGCATCCAGACTGCCCCGCCGTGCCGCCAAACAGCTGATCGGCACAGCGCAGCATCCATTTGGATGTAAATGAAGTGTCGATTATTTAAATCACCGCTTCATTTCCCTATGTCTAGTAAACTCATCTACATGGCTCCGTCGACGGAGCCATGTAGTCTAGACATACCCCTAGAGTGGGATCTGGGTGGACCATGCTTGAAGAACTGC
This sequence comes from Pelochelys cantorii, assembly GCA_032595735.1. Taxonomy (NCBI): domain Eukaryota; kingdom Metazoa; phylum Chordata; order Testudines; family Trionychidae; genus Pelochelys; species Pelochelys cantorii. The sequence continues at coordinate 38,535,500 of CM064340.1, forward strand.
TGATTCAAGTCCATTTTAGTTTTCAATTCTTGAGTCCCACAAGAACTTTGAAAGGCTGGAGAGCAGGCGAGCATGAAAACACAGCAGAGAATTCCCAGAATCCAAAGCTCTAGGTCCATAAGCTTCAGTGCTTTGCTCCCATGTGGCTTTGCACATGAAGAGCGAATGTGGCCTGGAGCCTTTTTCAAAAGACATTTCTTTCAAGATGCCCTCAGTTTTAAAGACCGCAAAAGGAGGCTTCACATTTACACAGTCATCTGCTTCTAAATGGATCACGTAAGTACAACATGAGGGTGTAAATTTGCAGTCAGAGAAGTAAGTGCATCAAATGTAGCTGGAAGGCACTCTTCATTGGTTTTAATTCTCCCGTGGAGTGCACCTCCCTGAAGCATACTTTCATACGCTAATGGCAAATTTCTAGATCCTTGCAGACACAGGGAGCGTATCCAACAACCTTTCTGGAAAATAGGAATGTTCAGACTTGATCAGAGCACTGGTCCAGCTAGTCTGGTGTTTTGTCTCCAGAGGAAAGTGCAAGGAACTGAAGTGGGGTGAAACGTGGTTCGTGGGACAATGCTGTGCTTTCAACCTGTACTTTTGGTCTGGATCACAACAATTCCATGTTTAGAAAGTTTCCATGACTGGAAATCCTGAAAAAACCTGATTCTGACAAACCAATCCATGGTGATGTCCAAATGAAATACACCCCTCGGTCGTCCCCTCCTCCCCAACAGATGCGGAGTGAAATTGGCATTGCTAATAGCAGCCGTAAAATTGACAGTATGCAGCTGGTCTGGGAGTCTAGACGACCTAAGGCCCCCCGATGGGGACAGGCCATTTGTGTGATGGGGCTGCCCTGGAGTTGCACATTCAAGAAGCCCATCTTCACATTTCCAGGTTCCCTGCTCTGCAACAGGGAATTCAGAAAACCTGGGAATCCTGGCAAACACCAATCTCCAGCCTTCTAGGCACTTTTCTGTGGCGTTGGGAGGCAAGCACTGTTAGAGCTAGTGCTTTCAAGCTCCTGACATCATGAAAGGGAGCCTGGAAGCCTTTCTCTGTTGGGGCTACTGGAGTCACACACCCTGGAAGACCACATCCTGGACAGCCCACAAGCAGGTAGGTTCCCCGTGCCAAGCACACAGGCATCTTTGGGACCCTGCTCTCGTGTCACCGAAAGTTTTGCAGAAACATCCTGGGATTGATAAAGATTTTGGGTTCAACAAACTGGCATTTTCCAACAAAACAGTTTTGTTTTAAAATTTACAACCAGCTCTACAAGAAACTGGGCAGTGGAGAATCATGGAAGAATTTGTTCCTATCCCCCAACTCTCGGTGACTGGCTTAAACTCTGAAGACCAAGGAATTATGTCCCTCTTAAAACTCTTATCTTCCGAACAATCCTTAGCCATGGGCATTCATGTGATCTACATAAATGTCTGATCTTCTTGGGAATCCTCCATAATATCTCAAAGCAATGAGTTCACAGATTCAGTCTTGGTGTTCTGTTTAAATAGTTGTTTTGTAAAATTAATGATTATTTCTTAGAAGAATTCTCACTAAACAGTTATATTCATGCAGGCACGAGGGAAATGAATAATTTGGATAACTATGGTGGAAGGCAAGGAATTGAAAGGCCAGAAACCTGCAGTTCCAAAGAGTTGCTATAGCGTCGGTTTTGTCTCCTATCTGGCTTCTCAGCCAAATTCTTTCTATTTTGCTGCCTGGGAGAGAAGTGCCCTTTTAGTTATCATCAAAGAACGAATGAATCAAAGAATAGGAGATTGTCTAGTGAATGATTCATGTGAGATGAATCAGGGAGCATAAAGCATTTTCAAAACCAGAATAAGTCAGTAGAAAAAATGTATTGAGTGAAATCATATTCCCACCAAAATCAATGGGAGTTTTGCTGTTGACTTCAATGAGGCCAGGATTTCACCCATTCATTCTTCAAGAGTGATTCACTAAGGTAGGCAGCAATCCTTTTTGTGAATTCTATTTATAAAATTAAAACCATGCATCCTTTGGCTTTGAAAGGCAAAGAAGCCAAACCCAAAAGGGGAACCCGTCAAAATTTTGCCACCCACTCTGAAGGCTGCTGTTCCGAAGGGGAAGGTCATTATAAATGTTTGGTAATAGGAGTGAGAGGAGTGACTCTATGAACGTCATGCACTGTGGACAGTTGGCATTTCATGACAATAGCAGGGACAGATTGTAGAGTGTGCCATTCCAAAACCGCAAGTCCCAACCACGATCTAAATAAAGAGCACTAAATGCCAACAATGGAAGCCTTTGATACACAGCTATGTAGTTGCAATTCCATCTACAGGAGGACATTTACACACTCACAGCACCTGCTAGCCAATCCATTGCAATATTCAGACTGGAGTCCAAAACCCAATTTCAATTCCCAAAAAACCACTACTTGACTGTGAGTTACATGCACTATGCCAGCACTTTGAAAAATACAGGTTAAAAAAAACCCCACAAGAACTAGAATTACAATCTAAGTGAGAGGCCAAGGGAATTCCAAGCACTCCTGAGCTGAGGGTAAAATTATTTGTGCTGGAATATCTGGAATGAGTCTCTTGAATGTTTTGTATCAGTGTGGCTATTTCCTTTATTATTCCCGTTGACTAAAACAAACTGACAAATTGGCCTACTCAAAGCCAAACCACATGGTGGTTGACTTCATGGCACTTGTGGGTTTGGGGGATTCATTGCTTGCACTGAGAATATATCTTGCTGGGAAGATCAGACCTCTGATGAAATCCCATGAAACCCACAAACCAGCTCCCTATTCAAAACATCAGGGGCGGGTTTTCTTCTCCCGCATCCCCCTTGCTGCTGGGATCCTGTCAACTGTTTAAGATCTGAGGCCATGATTAAGATCACAAAGAAAATTGCAGAAGTGTTTGGCAAACTTCTGGAGATAGTTCTCCTTCAGCTGTAGAACAGTCATTTAATAGCCTTTGTGCTGAAGAAAATGGTTCACTGAATTGGTGTGTTTCCCCTCTCTCTTGATCCCAGGAAAACGTGTATGGACAATGCAAATAAATGTGCGGGAAATATTTTGAATTGCAAGAGCCATTGTTACCACCCGCATCAGATACATTCTTCATTGGCTCATGTAAGTGGCACCTCGTTTCCATTTCTTCATGGCAGAACTGAGATGGACAGTCTGGTCCTGAGGTCTCTTCCAGCCCTAGGATTCGATGAGGTTCTCAGATTCATATTCCTGTGAAGTGCTACCTTCAGAAGCTTGATCGTGGCCCTGTTCTGCCACAAAGGGAATCTCCCGCCCACTGCAAAGGGTGGTGTGTTCACTTACTCAGTGATGAAACTGATGCTAAGGTCATGTCACCTTGAAAAACCTTCAGCTCATCAAAACAGCTAACAAATCCTCTGGCCTCCTAGGAAAGCGTTCAGACACAAGAAAGATTCAGGTACTTCCATATTAGGTTGTTTTCTGTTGTAAATAGAAAGACACCACTTGCCACTTTCAAAGGTAGGAAAGCTTTATGATATGAACTATGGTATACAGATTTAGTTAGGGCTTTCTGCATAAGGATACATTTCATACTGCATGTAAGTAATGATGTTGCCCTCTGGGTTTTGTTCATACAAATGTTTGGGGAACAGTTGTTCATGTAGATACCTGTATTTGCATTCAGCGTAAAGGATTAGTACGCAATGAAAGGAATGTATGCATTCATACAGATTTGTATCTACATAAACTGGGCAAATTGAGAATATGTAACAAAAAAAAATCAAAGCCCAATCATTAACATTTTACACACAGACATGAAGGACTAAATTTGCCATTCATATAATTTACAAAAAACAAGTTGACACAACTCAAAGTCTCAGAAACAGGGCAGAACCTCAGATTTACAAATTCTACCTGAGATGCGCTTTAAGAAACATCAGAATGGAGACCTATGGAAAACAGTAGGATATTGGTGAGTAGAAGACTTTTCTCCATCTTACACCATGGTTTCTGAAGTATTCATATGTAGTTTGGTCCCTTTGCAAGATATTGGACAAAATTTAATTGTAGAGATACGGAGCAGGGTATAAATGCTGCTTCCAAGCTTCCCCGCACCTATAACATGGGGATAATATTTATCTATTACCTGGGGAAAATTCTAATTGAACAGTGTTTGTAAAGTGCAAAGGTCAATTAGTGACAGATGTGTGACTAGAAGTTAGCCATCTCTATTCCTATTATTCTACACTGGGACACCAAACATGGGGAAGTCACCAATTAACAACAGTGGTGATGACTTTGCAGACATGCTTGCAAGGTTTTCCTGCCTTCTAAAGATCACGGCGGGAGCAGATTAGATTTGAGTACATCAGCACTGAAAGCCAGTTTACTGAGAGTGAACCGATAAAACCCTCAGCACAATCCATTCTATATTTGCTGCTCCAGAATTCTTAGCCATCAATTAAAGACACAAGACAGAAAATCTTCTTGTGAATGCATCTGAGTGTTCATAACTTTTTTCATTCATTTTTGACGTTACCTTCCAACTAGCTTGTTCTTTAAATCTTTGTGAAATCTACAATACGAGCCAGGTTTGAACAAAATCAGTTCAGCTATCACTGAGTTCTGTTTACACAGTCCGTCCAATGGGAACACACAGAGAGATTTATGTATATTATACATGGAATGCTGGCCCCTCAGGTATTGTAAATCAGGGTAGTTCCATTTAACTTCATGAATCTACACCAAATTATAGTAGTTGACCGTCTGGCCCAGAGATCCCGAAAATAGCTGAAAACTTTCAGTAAAATTTGCCTCTGGTCACAGACTAACCATGAAAATTGTTATCCCCAGAATAACTTCACTTGAGAAAGATCTGAGCAATCGTAAAAGGAGTTTCTAAATGAAGTTGTATTTCAACCTAAATTAGATTTGTTACTCCTGCTGTATTAAACCAAAGAACCAGAACCATCATTCAGCAGCAGCTCTGGTATCCACCCAACAAAAATCACACTCGACAAGCCAAAACCATGACTAAGAAGAGGATGAGTTAATAAACATGTCATATATAGAAATAACAATCCCATGGCATGTTCTGTCCTCCAGAGATATGCTTTGCCATACTCCTTTGGGGTAGGAAAAGGCTTTTGAATAGCTTCCCACTAAGACTATACACCCAACAGTTTGACCATCACAAAGCAGATGTATGGCCATACGGGAAACCAGAGAACTAATGAGAAACTTATGAGGTAAACATGTCACAACTCCAATTATGAAAATTTATATAACAGGAAAAAGCTGTGGCTAACCAAAACAGATTGAGCGTATAGACATAGAGCAAAGGAAACAGGTAATAATCAAACAGTCTTTTCACCCTTGGAGACCACCTCCAGTGATGAATAGAGGGAGTATGTCAGAGGTTAGAGCAGAAGACTGGGAGTCAGGACTTTTGGGTTCTGTATCTGACTTGCACTGACTTCTTGTGCTCTAGGGCAAGTTACTACTGGCTTGATTTTCAAAGACAACTTTAAAAACCAGGCCATTTACTTCAGTTTCTCCATGAGAAATATAAGGATCATCGTTCACAAACTACGTGAACTATGCAAAGTTAGAATACATCGACTCTCCATAGAGAGTTCTTGGTGGGAGAGGCCAGCCACGCCAAGGCTGGGTAAATGTGGAGTATGAACATCTGTCTGGCCAGTGGACCGTCGTACAAACTTGGTTTGCAAGAGGATGAGTAACCGAATCCTACAGAGTTTGCTCCCTGGGAGTGACACCATAGGCTCTTGTGTTGTTAGTTCTCTTGAGCCAACCCTTGCTAGTTCCCTCACAATCACAGATTGTTCATAAACCAGCCTTATCAGGAGTCTACTTATTTATCTCATGCTCATCTCTGAGCACCACATAGCATTTCCTACATCCCACATGTCCTCCAGGAGCCCAGCCTCTCCTTCTGTGGGACCATAAAACTGAACTTTGCTAGTTTACAGATTTTTTATGGGGGGAGGGGCTGATTCCCCCCCCCCCCACACACACACACACACATTGTGTCCAATTACGTGTCATTGACTCCCCAATGCAACAGATTCTCTAGGATACAATCAGCCTGTCTACCTCCTTTCCATTCCCCAAATACAGCAGTAGAAACAGGGCCTTATTTACTCTGTATCTGCATAGCAGTAGTGCTTCGCAACTCCCACTGTAGACCAGAACCCACGGCGGTAGGGGCTGTACAAACAGAACAAAAAGATGGTCCCTGACCTAGAGAGAGCTGCTCTAGGAATCCTCAGGGAGCAGTTCTCTGCCCTGCATCATGCAGGAGGTCAGACTGGATCCCAACGGTCTAGTCTTCTTCTGGGCTTGGAAACGATGAATCATAGAATCATAGAATACTAGGACTGGAAGGGACCTCGAGCGGTCAATGAAGAGAGGGAGTGTGTCAGAGATTAGAGCAGAAGACTGTGATTCAGGACTTCTGGGTTCTGTATCCAACTTGACTTGCTGCGCTCTAGGGCAAGTTACTACTGGCTTGATTTTCAAAGACAGCTTTGAAAACCAGGCCATTTACTTCAGTTTCTCCAATGAAAGAAGTCTATGAAAGAGTTTGCTCAGATTAGGAGGCAAGAGAGGGGAGCATGAAGAAACACCGAGACAATCCAGGAGAAGGAAAGGTTGTGGTCTCCGCACTGCAACTGTCGACCTGTTGTAGTATTGCCTGCTGAGGAGCTGGAGTGCTGTTCCAGGGCTAGCCAGGTGGAAGGCGCTAGGCACTATAGAAATAAAGATAATTCATACTCCCATCAAGTAAGTTTTCATTTTATCCGTCTCTCTCATTGCCCCTTCCCTCCCTCCCCTTCACTTACTGTAGACTAGAGTCTTCCAAAGAGAAAGCCGTGTCACAGGGGCCATCTGTCGCAAGGCAGAAAGTAAGAGCAGGAGCATGGCGGATCGGCTTCCTGCGCCAGTAGTGACCCTTATGGACTGGGGAAGGCAGTGGCGAAGGCTGGATGCTATTTTTTGCATCCATTTTTTATTTGTGAAACATGCAGATTCAGCAACACCAAACCATCTCTCGAAGTCAACGTCAAGCAGTTTGGGGTGAAATGAAACCAAAAGAAAAATAAACAAACAAATCTGAAAATTTTCCACATTTTCCAAAGACACATTACAACTTGAAATAATGGTCTCCTCTTGTTTTATTTAAGAAATAAACAGTAACAAACATTTTAAAACAGTGAACATTGAAACAAAATATTTTGTTTGACTTAAATGCCCCCCCCCTCCTCCACACACACCACATGCCACAACTTCTCAAATGGCCAAAATTAAAAAAGAAACAAAAGTCAGTTCAGCCCAAGACAAAGACAATGGTTTCCCCGTTTTTCGGAACTGACAGCGAAGCAAAAAGGTTTTTGCCCAGCTCTAGCTATGGCCTTCATTCAGTTGGGGAGCCCTCTACTGGAGAGAGGGGGAAAGGCAACCACTCAAGCCCACCTTGATACAGTACCAAGATCAGGGAGATACTCCCAGACTGAGTGCTGGTTAGGTTCTGGAGAGGGCACTCAAGAGAGATGGGCAGATAGAGAAAGGTTGCTAGCAAGGAGGGGGAGAAAAAGATGACTAGACTGAAGAAAGCTGCATCAGCCCATGGATGCCAACACATTGATACATGGTGGGTAGCGTTAGCATCTGAGTCCACCTTGACTGCAGATGGGCTTTGGGATCTAGCCTCACTGTCTGCAGAGTCTTCGTTAACAGGTCCATTTAGCTACAAGCAAGGTGGTGATGATGTCAAAATAAAACAGCAGATTTAAAAAAAAAGTCAAATGGGGCTATAAACAAAGCAAACAGCTGCTGCAATAAAGTGTGTCAGGTTATATTGCATCCTCTCCAGGATCCCTGTTTTCCTTTCTAAACAGCCAGTTTTTAAGAACACAGTTTCTAAAAGTTTACTGAGCTCCCATAATAGCACATTGTAAAATGTCCCATTCACCTAGAGCCGCCTTGTAATGTGATTTTATGCTGGAAGAAAATCTGGTACAACCTGTAAACCTCTGGAAAACTTGAAACCTATCACTGCAGCGTATCTTACACTGGATATTTGAGGTATTGATGGCTGAGCGTCAGAAGATTCGAAGCTTATTTGAAGGTTTTAGTCCAGAAACCAAGCCAGAAAACCCGAGTCAGACACGTGTTCATCGGGAATAGCCTTGCATATAGTAGCTTCCTATTATAAACACCTATCAAGGATAGTCTAAACCACAGATGGGCAATAATTTGGGGGGGAAGGGGGAGGCTCTCCAAGATTTTGGAAAGTGGTCAAGGGCAGCACTTTTAAAGGAGATCAAGTTTGACCCCTTTGATTATACCATCACCGTTATATGGTCACTTCGGATGTAACAGTGAGATTTCCAAAAGACAGCTGTGTGATGGTCCAGGTAGCCTCTAATCAGAGACATAAGGTCACATCATCAGCTAGTACAAACCAGCAAAACTCCATTCCCTTCAGCTGGTGTAACCCAGTTGACGATCGGACCCACTGACCCTAATGGAGCTATGCTGATGTACAGGTGAGGATCTGTCCCCTCGAGACTGATCTAAAGTCTTTTAAAGTTAATAGGAATCTATATCCAAGACCACATTCATAAAGACTTCAGAAATCCCAGCCTGTATGCGGTTCACCACTTAAATATAGTATTATAAATCATAATTATATAGTATCAGGAACACAGGGAGGGTGTATTAAACTGAGCAGAACACAAGCAGTGAACAAATGTGCTGCATTCTGAGAAAGAGAGAGCAAGATAAAGCCGCTCAAAGTTCGGGAAGATTCAGTTCAATTTTAACTGGAGTGAGTTGGTTCTTCTTTTATCAGAACCAGTTTCTCCCTGCATCTCAGTCTGACTTTCACAGAATGGTTATTCATTTAGGCATTCTAAACATGTCTTCATGGCCATGTCTTCACTAAACGGAAGATCAATGCTGCCACAATTGATCTTCCGGAGTTTGACTTAGCAGGTCTAGTTAAGACTTGCTAAATCGAACTCAGAAGGCACCTCCCCTCCCAATCGGCAGCAGGTACTCCTGCTTCTGCAAGGAGTAAGGGAAGCTGCTGGGAGCATTTGCTCCCGTCGACCTCCCACTGTAGGGATGGCAAGGAAACTCGAAACAAGGTACATCAACTCTAGCTACGTAATTAACGTAGCTGGAGTTGCGTATCTTGATTCAACCTTCCCTTTTAAAGTAGACCTGGCCAATGGCATGACTCTGTGCAGTACAGTTAAACTAATATATGTATCTGGGTAAGGCTATAGATTAGACTAGGTTTTATACTAGCTATTTCAAGTGTCAAACCACATTCCAATGCTTTCATTCATGTGCTATGCACTGATTTACAAAGACTTTTAAATAATGCCTGAACCCAGAAACTTCATCCATGTGAAATGCCGTAAAGTGTTTGCATTTGAAAAACATTTCCCTTCTTCCATTGCTCAAAACTAGCCAGGTCTGGGACCAGTCTATTGAGTCAAATTTCCTGACCCACTCATCCCTAATTATTCTGATCGCCCCAAAGTAAAATAGAATGCAGCATTTTTTTCCAAGCAAATGTGCTTAGCAGACTGTTTTATGCTTCTTTCTCTGCAGCTGCAACATTTTTAATGCCAATGTGACAACTCAAGACACTCTTAGACCAGCATTCCAGATAGTACAATGGCTTTAAGTGGAGATGAAACACACTGACAATTTCAAGAAAACAGCAGTGCACGTGGACTGTAAAGAGGGGGCAAAAAATAATACCCCTACCACTTAAATGACACGAATCATACGAAAATGTTATTAACAGTCATTGTGCAACAAAAACATCAGAGGAAACACTTGCTTTAGCAGAGAATGAAAAAATTTAGACTTTTAAGCAGCTGTCCGGCTTAAAAATGTGCATTTTTTTAAACTGCTAACAAGGTGTTTTCTTCTCTTCCAACAGATCAGTGCAAAGGGATCCCAAAGCAGATAGAAAATCAGACACTTGCTTATTTTAGTCCATTAACAAAAAAAAAAAAAGTTGCCATTTTTCTTTTTAAATAAAAACATCGACTTTGTCAGTTAAAGTCAAAATTTATCATAAGATTATTTGTAGTTTGTTTTCTTTCTCTGTGTGGAAGGGAGATTAGTATTGATAAGGACAACTGGGGCTGACAGGAGGTGGAGATCGGGGAACTCAAATGAAATATAAAGCAAACATTTCCAAGGTTTCTCGGGTGCCTATTGCATCTTTCAAACTCTCTTCATGAAGGCAGTTCCAGTCCCTTATTTACCTGTTGACTTAACATTTCACCTGCATTTCTACAGTGGAAATAAAAACAAGAGCTCATCCGGTCAGCTGACAAAAATGATGGGCCAAGAATCAGAAAGAAAGGGTTATGGGGACCCACGATGAAGTTATTTGAGGATGAAAACCCACTGGTTCCAGCATGATGCATGCCGATTCTGTGCATGAACATCTTTCTAATTCTCATCAGAAACAAAACCGTGTGTTGTGACAAAGCACAAAAATCTGACTTTTCCCGAGAATGTTTTCAACATTGACTGTTGCATAAAAAAGCGTCTGATGACAGAATCCACATCGGATTGACTTCTCTTCCCCTTAGCATAACCATGGTGACCTGGCATCTGTTGTAGGATGTGAGACTAAATGTTTCCTAACTGAACGAGAGTAAAATTCCTTTTTTTATTATTTATTTTCTCAAGGCTGTACAAAATTGCCCGATCAGATATGGAAAGCGGCTAGTGACAAAGCATACCAAACACTGGCAGGCAGAACATAAGTGGTGCAAGAGGATCTGAAGCTGGCAATGGTGTCTGTGTTACAAACAAAGCACCCCATAAAATGCTCCAGATCTCCCTAGCACAACCCCCACCGGCTTTGAAGTGTTGACGTAGCCGAAAATAAAATGTAGCACAGTCCGAATTATCACATTGTTGTTGTTTCCTCCCCCCCCCCCCCCCGCCCAGTTCTCCCCACTTTGATGGCTTCTACAAAGGATTTTATACAGCTGAATGGATTTACAAGTAAATTAAACCAAAATGTGGGGTTGGTTTTTTTTCAAATAAGTTTGGATACTTGCTACTTGGCGCCTGGGAAGCATACAAAGTCTGTTTCCAAACACCCTGAGTGTGAGATGGTGCGAAGCTGTCTGATCAGTAAACAGCAATGAAAACGGATACCTCTCAAATGACTCTGAGCTTTTTTTGCCCCTCCAATAATCATCGCCTCTCAAATTAACGCCCCAGTCTTTGATTAATTGACAGCCTGTATCTGAGATCAATTGTGTTTCTACCATTCTGTGCTCTGCCTCTTTGTCTGCATGTCTCTGTGTGAGGTTTCCAAAACGAAATTGGCAAATTAAGATTAATTTATGATGGGTTCCTTGGCCGGATCTCGCTCTGTATTACAGCAGATGGACTTTGGCGTGAAATATTTTTCCTCAGTTGCTATAGAAACATGCCAACATATTTCTGCTTAAGTGATTTGCTGGAGAGCTGTTTGTTGTGTTGCCCAGTGCTGACAGGAGTGAATCATTTGCAGCCTTCAGTCAAGACTGATTAAATCCTGATCTCTGAGTGTCATCGTGCTGCTAACTGCTACTTACGAGAGGGCCGTCCTGCTGAAGTCATTAGCCAGGATTTGAAGTAAGCCAGGCAAGTGGAAGGTTACAGTTATGGAGAAAAGGGCCAAATGAGGAGAGAAAACATCCGGTACCAAGGAAAGACATGAAAGGGGTAGAAAGAGATTTCTAGGAGCCAGTTACAATGGAATAAATCAGCTCCAGAGATGTATTATGGTAAGTGACAATTTTGCAATATTGGTCAAAAGAAATGATTCATCCAATGGACCAAATTGATCTCTGGGGCCAAACCAGGGGTTCATTTGGACCCTGGTGTGGTCATACAAGATGCAAATTCTGGGCAGTTGAGCAGAGGATAGGCTTAAAATTAAGCACAGGAGAAGGCCCATTACCAGCTCAAATGCTTCAAGTCAAGGAGGCATGGAAGGGTTTTGCAGAGTCAGGGGCGGAGGTCACAGAGCGTATCGTCTAAGCAGGTTCACACAAGGTATGTACAGTGGACTCTACAGAAGCAGCACTGGAAAAAGCCTCAGGAAACCTGGGTTCAAATTTTGCCTCTGCTGCTGGCCTGGTGGCTGACCTCGGGCAAGTCACTTCCCCACTCCATGCCTCAGTTTTTCCATCTGTAAAATGGGGGAAGTGTTATTTGCTTTGAGAACTGCTGATGAAAAGCTCCCTATAAGAGCTAAATATTGTTAGCATAAGGCCTTAAGAGACCTTCTCCTGAGCTATTTCACCAGCCACACAAACACCAGTCTTCAGATTAGACTAAGGCAACTAATTCCAAAATGCCTGAGAAGCAGAGTCCTCAAGGTGTCCACACAGTTAAACCGAGAGCTGCACATCTCCATTTGGGAAGCGAGACGATGTAACTTAGTGTGACGTGGTCCAGTGCTTAACAATCTGTAGCACCGCGTTACCAGGCCTCCCCTCTGTTTTTATTCTGCGGGTAGGCCATGAGATGTGTCAGCCAGCGTTCACACTTTCGCTTCGTATTTGTGAGGTGTTTTTCGTGTTTGTGAGGTGTTTAGTGGCCTTTTCTCTCAATTTTAACATGTTCTCACTTCTCTCCCTGTTTCTGAGGGGCACCTCCCACCAGGGCAGCTACCCAACCCCTCTTACCTCTGACTGAAGGGCAAGTTACCAGCCGCCTTTACAGTTAGAGCCAGTACAGCTTCTTGGCCAGCTAGCAGGGGATTTAGGTCTGTGGAATAGTTGATTTCCTGCCCATGGCAAGCATGTGAGTCATCCCTCCAAGAAGTGTAACCTTTGCTGTCCCTCACTGAGAGGTCTGGAAGGACCTGATATGTTTAATGCTATTTCAGACACACCAGGTGATTTCAGTGCAGGGCGGCAGTGTTTGGAAGATGTAGACAAGATCGGAAGGGTGGGCCTTGAAAACATGAAGCCAGCTGGTTCTCAGTCACTCTGCTGTAACTCTGTACACCAGGGCAGAATCTGGCCCGGGGCTCCGTCGCAGAGGCACCATGACATTTGCAGCATCCCGTTGCAGTCCAAGTCCTATAGCTCGGCCTCTGTTCATGGTGGAGGTGCTACTGAGGTCCGTGGTAGTTGTCCATGCCCTGAAGAGACTTGTGAGGCATGTGTCGTGGACCCCCTCGTGGCATGACACAGCTTTTCCTCAATTCTGCTGGCCTGTCGCCCAAGCCCATGGAGCACTCACGGCCCCACCGAGTCTCTTTTTCCAGGCACAGTTTCATTCTTTAAACACTGAATTCAGGCACAACCTCAAACACAAGACAATGTCTCAATCCATCCTGGGCTATAGCTCCCAGGGGCTTGCCCTGTTGCCCCTTGGACTCTTGCAGTAGGCTCTGAGGCAGGAGAGACTGTCTGCCTCATGACGCTCTTCACCTTGGCCTCTGAGGATAGGACGAGAAGCAATGGGCTTAAATTGCAGCAAGGGAGGTTTAGGTTGGACATCAAGAAAAACTTCCTAACTGTCAGTGTAGTTAAACACTGGAATAAATTGCCTGGGGAGGTTGTGGAATCTCTATCACTGGAGATATTTAAGAGCAGTTAGTTAGACATCTGTCAGGGATGATCTAGATCAGTGTTTCTCAAACTGTGCTCCGCGGAGCCCCAGGACTCCGCGAGACATCTCCAGGGGCTCCGCAAGGGTGACAAACTGGAAACATCGATAGGTACAACACATACAATCAGTGGACCACTGGGGGTCTGCATAAATTTTTACTCATATAAAGGGCTCCGGAGCCCAAAAAGTTTGAGAACCGCTGATCTAGATGGTGCTTGGTCCTGCTGTGAGGGCAGGGGACTGGACTCGATGACCTCCTGAGGTCCCTTCCAGTTCTAGTGTCCGATGATTCAACCTTCCCCTTTACTGTAGACCTAGCCTTAGTTCTGAATGTGGGTGGAAACTACTCACGTAATGCAGTGTTTTCAGGATCAGGCCTATGGAGAGCTGGTTTGAAGCCTTTTCCTTGAAAAATTAGAAGTTTAAGTGGAGGGAGCTGGACGTTTTATGAAATCTGCAACTGGAAAATAGAGGTCCAAAGGTTTCACAACTGGATTCTTTCCTTTATCCTTCCCTTACAACCCAGTCAACATTGCTCCATTGGTTTTCCGAGACCACCCACTGAGGTCACTTCCCTCACCCCTTGGCATCATTGCTGACAGGAATGCGGCCCCTTTTGCAGCTGAGGGAGTAAGGGGCTTCTCTCTTAGTGCACTGTGTTTGGTCTCAGAGATTTCATGAGGCATGTTTCTGTATTCACTCAAATTGTTTCCAAGACGACAAAAGTCAGGCTTGTCGAGTAACCCGACTACCAGTTTTCCACATCAGGCTGCTTTTGCGGCTCGTGGTTAAATGTCACTGTGCTAATGGCAATGGAAATTTCACAAAGGGAAAACCATGAACAATGGCGGCTTGTGCCAGGGTAGAATTACATTATTTTCTCAGCGTTTGTGGGCAAAGTTAGTGGCACTGTGCACCTGCAACCCCTTCGCTGCGATGTGGAAAAGGAGCACTTGTTGCACAATAATTGTGGGAAGCAGCCAGGCGGCATTCCACCGCTCTTGGATCGTGCCTGAGAAATAGGCTTTGTCCCTCCATAGTCCTATTCTGCCAGGCATTGTACAAACACAATCTGAGTTCAGCCTCTAGGCTCTGGTGGAGTATAACTAATAAATCTATCCATGCGGTTTAGAAATGTGCAGCTGTCTGTCTGTCTGTCTGTCAGTCCCGGAGCCTGTTTGGTCAAGAACTCCTCCTGAATGATAAGAGCTAGGATGACCCACTTCAACAGGCAGCTTCCTCTTAACGTAAGGTCAGGGTCTGGTTGTGCCAAGACAATGGGAAGTGCCAACAATGGGACTATTTTCCATACCATGGAAAGGGAGGGGACACAGAGGAGGGACGTGATACAGAGAGTGGCCATGGGGGGCAGCAAGCACAGGGGGGAGCTATACTGCAAGAGAAATCACTTAGGCCAGCTGCACACGGGGGATGGGCAAGAGCACCAGCCCCACAGCGTGATCCTGGTGAGCTCGGGCAGCCACGGCAACAAGCTGCTCTTCTGCTTCCTCTTGCAGCGGGGTCTGGAGCACCCGGCCGATAAGTGACAGCGCGGGGCCACAGGCTGGGCGGCCGGGCGCACGAGTGCTGGGTGCCAATAGCCGGGGAAGAGCGAGGCGGGGGTTGGGCTCGCCTTGGGTAGTGCTGAGGGTGGGGACAGTTCGGGGGCCAGTGTCCAGGTGCTGGGGGTGGGGTTCCTGAGGCGAAGAGAATGGGCAAAGAAGGACGATGGCTCTCATAAAGCAGGCAAACTTGGAGATGTGGTGGGTTATTCATTGTGCGCGGACAGATGTAATGCAAAATGACACGTGACTGTGTAAAATCAATTGCCACAATGAATATGCAACTGTTACTATGCCGGTCCAGCAAAAAATTTTGAATGAGTTTGCCAGTCTGCGGTATAAACAAGGCTGGAAACCACTGTTCTAGACATTTCATTATTTGCATTGCTCTTCTCTGGACCTTCTCCAGTTTCTCCACATCTTCCCTGAAATGTGGTGCCCAGAACTGGCCACAAGACTCCAGCTGAGGCCTAATGAGCACAGAGGAGAGCGGAAGAATGATGTCTCGTGACTTACTCACAACACTCCTGTCCATGCCTCCCAGGATCATGTTTGCTTTGTCTGCAACAGCATCAGATTGTTGACTCATGTTTAACTTGTGGTCCACTTTGCAGATCCCTTTCTGCAGGATTTCTTCTGAGATTCTATAGAAGATCAGTGTTCAGGCAATAGCAGCCCTCCTCATCACACTGGCAGTCCTAGAATCTGAAATCTGATGGTCATCTACAAAGTCAGAAGCTCCCACTCGTTTCCCCCCAGTGCGCACACCTGGAGACCGAGGTGCAGGTTGGTGGTTTTTATAACAGGGACACCAGACACAGGGAGTCAAGGCCTCAAAGCACTGTAGAGGATTCTGCCACACATCTTTTATTAATTTTAATTCACTTGAGCATAGATCACCAGTTCATTCCACATATGCCACCAAACTAGCCTCAGACGATGACAAGAGCTGGCAGCCGTGTTTCTTCTGTTCTCCTAATTTACAAATGATTTCACTCTGACTGTGTCCAAGCCACTCCAGTTTGCTTTTCTAGTTGCACAAAAGCTCAGGAAAGCGATGGCTTGGTCTCATATAATCTAATATTCGCACCAGAAGTGTCATCCGAGATGCACTGCTAATTGACGCGACAGTCACACAGTTTCCAAAATCCATTGCCAACGCTCCAGCATAAATGGAACTGAGCGAGTCAGGATTTCTGCCTACTAGCTGAATGCCTGCCAGGGCTTCGATAAGAGAAAGTTACATTCTCACTCTGCACCCAGACACTATTGTTTTGCAGTAGCCTAATTATTCTAGGTCTGATGCCTCTCCCTAAATGGCTCCCGCTCCAAAGATCCAGTGGTTTCTTCAAGTCTTCCTCTTGATTATAAGAACTATACTTATCCAATAGGGGAACAATAACAATAACATTTACCCATCATAGCCAAGGAGGCCGACAACTTCCACAAGGCCCCTGGCAAGGTGTGTGCGGGGGGGGGGGGGGGGGGGGAGTATGGTACCTCATCCTCAGAAGGGGCGGGGCCTTAGGCAGAACAGGCAGGCCGCCAATTCTTAGCACCGTCTGAACTGCAGCACTATCCTCCCCCAGCCATCAGCGCTACAAAGGAATTTCACAAGCCAACTACAGAAAGAGAATGCGAAATTGACCTTCATATGCAAATTTGACAGTTTCCCGGGGCTTGAACAAAGACTTGAATTGGGTGGCCCATTATAAAACCCACTTTCATTACATTCAACACCCCATTGACCTCAAAAGCTAAATATGGGACACTTCCAGCCCCGTACTTCCTCAATTAGCCTCATTAGCACCAGCACTACAATCTACAGCTACTTTTTTCCTCCTCTCCTTTCTTTTTCTGGTATAAATTGTGAGGCCCCCCCCCCATTTTTTTTTCTCCACTCAGGATCATTTGAGGAAGTGAGTTTTGCCCACAAAAGCTCATGATATAGTTTTGTTAGTCTCTAAGGTGCCACAGGACTACTCATTTTTATAATACCACTGAGGCACTGAGAACAGGTAGCACAAAAGAAGCACTCCTGACCATGGGAAATCCAGTTGCATGGGCAAGTTCCTTTTTCCTGTGCATGGTTTATATACAATCAGGGGACCAATCAGGCCACCAGAGTTCCACCAATTAGATCCCAGGATGGGCTTCATCTGTCAGAATTGAGCTTCTCATATTGACAATGCTACTATGATTGCTTGGTGGTAGAGTGGTGCTTCCTAGTGCCTATACACTTTAAGGACAGGGGTTGGTGACCCCTGGTTTCTCGTAAGATCTTTTAGTGTCTCCATGGGAAAGTGGTTATCTTTCAGAGGTTCTGAGCAACCACAGCTCTGACCATGTTCTTCTGGACTTATTGGTGATCAACACCTCTGAAAAAGCAGGCACAAGATGCCTTGGATTGAGTATCTAACTATTAATAAAAAAAACAGAGGAATCTTGTGGCACCTTGATCCCTCAATGTTTTTGCTGAAACAGACCAGCACGGCTCCATCTCTGAAACCTGTCACCTGACTATTAAGGCTCTGAGAATGCCACTCCAATAGCCATGCAAACCAGCTCACACAAAATAAGAACTCAAACCTTCACCCAACATTCAAATCGAACCCCAAAAGAACATGTTTGGGCTGTTTGAGATGTGGTACATTTTTCATACCTCTCTGCTCCCTTCTAGTTCCATCTCAGAAGCTTTACGGGATCCTAGGCATCTGCTAACACTCAGCATTGAATTCCAGAACTGAACCCTGGAGTTTGATTTGCTGGGGTTGTTACGGGATTCGCCCCTGTGGCTTGCTTCAGAATTTGAGTTCCAGGGAGAATTCCCTACACTGCCCCTTCCCCTTCACTCGCTGAATGAGGCATGAGTCTTGGGGGAAAATAGTAGGTAATTATATAATTACAGACAGTAACATAATTCAAGTGTGTAGGAATTTCCCCAACAGAACTTTTTTTTGTACATGGAAAAAGCCAATTCATCTGGCCAAAACTATCGGCAGGAAAGGGTCAGTTTCAGCAAATCAGAGACGCTCGAAAACATTTTGAAAAAAGTTTTGAATTCGTCCAAGTGTCCTTCTGATAATTTGAAGTTTCACTTCAAGTTCAAAGCAACTTTTCGTTTAACAAAATAGTGCACGTTATTTTTAAAATGATGGGAAAAAGCTAGTTTTAAAAAATTTGAATCAGCCCAATCTGATTTTTTCCAGGTTAATCACTTTGTGGGGGAAAAAAATTAGATCAACCTTTCATCCAAATTCTGGAAGGGAGTTTTTTTTGGGGGGATGGGGGGACGGGGGTGGAATCTCAAGAATTCATTCAGGAGAGGAAAATATTTCCTGCCCAGCTCTCATCATAATGCATGTGCACAAGGGGGCCAAATTAAGGTTGCACACGATTTACAGACATGCCTAAGTCAAGTAGACACCGAACTCCATTGAACGTCAGTGAGAGGCAGGCACCTAGCCTGCCTTTGGATGTACCTCTAGATACCTATCTGCATCTTTAGGTGCCTAGAGATCTTGGTAAACCTGGCTCTTTGTGCTGGGTGTAAAGTGGAGACAATACCAGTCTACTTCTCAGGGGGCTTTGTGAAGTCCTTTAATAATCTCACACTAAGTGCAAAGCACAGGGACAATGACTTGTAGCTGAGCTGGGGGGAGGGAGGGTGGTTCCAAGTGATGTCCAGGATGGTGACTAGCACTGGATACTGCAGCATTCTCTTTGCCCACAGAAGAGGTACAACATAGGCAGGAACATCACAAGCTTCCCCCATGCTCATGTGCCTCAACCTTGTCCCACCTCTGGCAGGCTGGGCACCTAGCCCATTCAGAGCCTTTGATGAGACTGCTAACGAGGCTCCAAGTCAGAGGGTGGTTTAAGTGTGCTCAGCACCCTGCACTAAAAAGCAGATCAAGACTCATTTCACACAGGTGACCAAACAGACAGATTGGAGAAGCTTCTGATCCACCCCAGCTTTAAACTACAACTCAGAGATGGACCATGTCATATCCAATCCCAACCCCTGGAGCCATCCATCCACTGAAATGTCCAAGACATCTTAGAACTAACTTACTATGACTGGCTGCTGGTTTGGTGGTTCCCCCCAGGACTTTTGGCCACTCTTTTCAAAGGAGACTTACAGTGAAGTGCCCAGGTCTTTATTAGATGTCAATGGGAACTGAGTGCCTAACTACCTTGGGCTCTTTTACTTCTTCACGTGACACACAGTCAATCTGTGGAACTCCTTGCCAGAGAATGTGGCAAAGGCCAGGACTTTAACAGGGTTAAAAAAAGACCTAGATACATTCATGTAGGATAGGTCCATCAAGGCTGTTAGCCAAGATGGGTAGGAATGGCCTCTGTCAGAAGTTGGGAATGGGCAACAGGGGTGGAATCACTGGATGATTGTCTGTTCTGCTCATTCCCTCTGAGACACCTAGCATTGGCCACCATCAAAAGACAGGATACTGGGCTAGATGGACATTTGGTCTGACCCAGTATGGCCATTCTCAGGTTCTTCTGTTCTTTTGAAAATCTCAGCCTTTCTGGCTGAAGAAGGGCACTTGGAGGAATAGGATATTTTAGTCTCAATCCATCTCTCCTGGTTTCTATTGCTTAAATCAGTGTAGCAGCTAAACAATCACAGGACCAAGTTTCCTTACATAGCCACCACCATCTTCCCAAGAGTCAGCCATGGGGCTACCCTGGGGCTCTTCCTAACCCATCATAGTGGAAACATGGACTCCACCAGATTGTTCTCATGCCACGCATGCCGCACACCCCACCTGTTCTAATGGAATAGGTGGGGTGGGACAATTGCAGACCTTAAGAGTGCCAGAAGGGAGCTCGGGGGTTTGTCTGTAGTGATGCTATGGGAGAGGATTCTGATTCTGCAATTAACCTCTTCTCTGAGGAGGAAGTGAAGGCCAAATTCAGAGATGATCTATAAAAGGGTGCAAATTCCATAGGAGGAAGCCTAGACGCTAGAGAATGGTGGAAGGAAGAGAATGTGGACCAGATTTTCAGCTGGTGTAAACCCCACTGAAATCAGTTCACATCAGTGACAGAGACGTGTCTCAGGTGAAGGAAGTGACTTTAGTCCACATCTCCTTGCACTTCGTTACTTGTGTTTGCAACTCCTCCCCGGTCGCCTAGCACCTTAGTAGCAGAGCGACACTAACACAGAGTCCCTTAAAAATAAGTAGACCAGGTTCAGAGGTGATCTGTGATGTGGTATAAACTAAATATGAAGGGTGACTTTGCATCAGAGCTTCCTCTTGTGCCAATGGGAGCGGCTCCATTGTCTTCATTAGAGCTACCCTGATTTACACCCGCTGAATTTGGCCCTGGAGTGTAAGGGCTTGTCAAAATGGACACTCACTTCACAGCAAGCCGGGCTGTAAGTCTGCCCCACACTAGCCTGCCCTGTACCAAGTGTCCCTGTGGTGTCCATTGCAGCACACGACCACTCACTACTGCGCCTTGATTCACCCCACTTTTGAACAGGGAGTAAATTAAGGCCCACGTTAGTGCATAGCCCCTTCGCACGCAGCAGGCTAGTGAAAGGCTGATTTACACCAGGACGGGCTGTGAAGTGAGTGCTCATGTAGACAAGCCCGAACACAGCACCAGAGTCTAAGCTGTTGTAACAGAGGACCAGATTCTCAGCTGGTGTCAATCAGCATAGCACTATACTGATTGACACCAGTTAAGGCCTCATGGTGTCCCTAGGGTGCCTCTCATTCAGTGCATGTTACTCCAATGTGGCCCTACAAGTGCCCAAAGTACCACAAATTACATCAGCTTAACATCACCTTTGAACGTGGCCATCTGGAGGACAGGATACCAGTGTCTGATATAGACCAGTGACTAGTGGTCCCTAAGGTGATGACTTATTTCTACATGGTAGGGGAGCCAAGTGTGCAAAGAGCAAGGAGTTAAAGGGAGTGAACCTTAAACCTTGCTTCCTCCACGCTGGTCCTTAAAATTCCTCATTCAGCCCTTGAAAATGTTAAATCAAGCATTATTTATGAGGTTCCCTAGTAAAAATATAGCCCTTGTGCAATAAATTACGACCAGCAAGCAAATGTTTGATTGTTTTTCTGCAAACTCAGGCTCCACTCCCTCCTATTAACTCTGTCATCCCTACAGTTGTCACAGGGGTTTGTTTTCAGGAGCATTTGATTTCATCAGTTTCCCCTGGCTGCCAGCTGAAGATGCCAACAGCCATGAATAGATGAGTCACAGCCCCAGAGAAGAACCTTGCTTAGGATGGAATAGTCTGAAAAGTGCTTTATGGTGAGAGGTGGGAAACTAGACTTTCCTGTTGAATTCTGCATGGTTGCCTTGTGGGCAGTAGGGGAATAGACTTTGGTCCCAATCTTGCAAAGACATCTGTGCATCCCATTGTCACCTGGGGTCCCACTGAAATCTCAGGATTTGATGAGAACTGAGGAGAATATGGGTTAGAGGAAGCCTAGTGCAAGTTCAAGATTCCAGATTCCTTTAGACCTCAGACCCACAGGCCACACCTCATCCAGACTCCTACTACACAGCAGAGTTTCTCATATTTTTGTAGGACTGAAGCTCATCTAGCTGTGTCCGTGAGCGCCATCCAGCTGTGTCCATGAGCACCATCCAGCTGTGTCCGTGAGCGCCTTCAACCAGCAGTCAGAGAAAACCAAAGCAAACATATGCCTTGGATGGGTGGCAACGTGGATGAAAGGCCCACGTGCATAGCTGGGCTGGACCCATTATTTGAAAAATCTAGAGATTCCTCCCTGTGCAATTTGTGGCTCTTAATTTTTGTAAGATTGTCTTCAATTCATCTAAGCCACCATCAGGCTGAAGGAGGCCAGAACATTTTCCAAACACACAGCCCGATGCTGCCCCTCCCCGTACCTTGAGCAATGTATCTGTGAAGTAAAATGGAAACCACTTGAGGGCAGGCACAGTGGCTATAAATGATTAGCCTGGCCACATCGCCATGGAGAATCCAGTCAATGATGTTTACCAGCTATCTACACAACTTGTGGTCTGGAATGGGGTCAAGCCAGAGTTCCCCAGCCCTGCCTGCCCTTGCCCAGCCCTGCTCTGTCTCAGGAAGCCTCCAGCTCCCCCGGCAGCCAGGTCCTTCCTGCTCCCCAGCTGGAGCAAGAGTGAGTGAGTCTCCCTTCAGAAGCCTTTATTTATACAGTCCTCAGCTGGGTCCTAACTGGCTGCTGGCTGCTGCAGCTGCCTGTTCCACAGCCCCAGCCCTCTCCTAGGACTGGAATTAACACTTCCTAGGCCAGTGCTGGGCAGACGCCCCATCATACCTCCTCATTCTCAAAAACAGCAAATAAAATGCAGGAATGGCAGGAACTGATCTAACACCACCGCAAACAGCAGCCTTGGAACCGTCTGTCAAACTGACAACGTGTCCTATTGCAGCAGAAAAACAAACCCTTCCAAATCTCAATTGGCTGAGAATAAACTATTCGCTCATCAATCTTTCCTTAAACAACTTAGCCAAGGACAAATCCTAGATCAAAGACAGCTATTCCTGTGTCCCAAAGACCTCTTAATGCCAATGGACAGAGGACACAGATGTATATGGGGGAACAGGGATCCCGTGGGTTCTCCAAAAGGTGTTGGGTGTCTAATGAAAGCCTACATATCTCACTGGTCATAAGAACGGCCATACTAGGTCCACCAATGGTCCATCCAGCCCAGTGTCCTGTCTGCTGACAGTGGCCAATACCAGATGCTCCAGAGGGAGGGGACACAACAGGTAATCCACACTTGATCCCTTGCCTGTCACCCATTTCCAGACAAACAGAGTCTAGAGACACCTTTCCTACCCATCCTGGTTAATAGCCATTGATGGACCTAACCTCCATGAATCTATCGAGCTCTTTTTTGAACCCTGTTAAAGTCCTAGTCTTCACCACATCCTCTGGCAAGGAGTTCCACAGGTTGACTGTGCACTGAGTAAAGAAAAACTTCCTTTGTTTGTTTTAAAGCTGCTGCCTATTAATTTCATTTGGTGACCCCTAGTTCTTATATTGTGGGAATAAGGAAATAACTTTTCCTTATTCACTTTTTTCACACCAGTCATGATTTTATAACTTCTATTGTAACCTCATTTTGTCTTCTCTTTTCTAAGCTGAAAAGTCCAAGTCTTTTTAATCACTCTTCATATGGGACCCGTTCCCATCACCATAATCATTACGAGAAGCACATACAGAAAATGTGTGAGGCCTTAGGTATATACACAAAAACAAGGTTCTTTGTGTCTGTGGTTAAAACAAGTCACAGGTTACATGTCTGGAGGTGCTTCTCCAGACAGAGGGTGGAAGACGTTTATCATCCTGGTGGACTGCTAGGTTTTGTAGATCTCATAATAGACGTCTTTTGGGATACTAAGTCAATTGCTAAAGCAGAGCTGGTGGAGACTGGATAAGAAAATTAACAGGAAAAGGTAAACAGGAAGGGGGACGACGAGACTATTTTCAGGTGAACATCAAAAGTCTGTTTGGGTTCATTTGGAGATGTGAAGAGATACCCTCCCCGGGGGTCTACACTAGGGAGTTATTTTGAAATCACTCCCCTTATTCAGCAATAACAAGGTGACTGTCCACACTACCCAGCCTATTTCGAAATAGCGGGCTTGTCATTTCGAAATAACTCCTGCTTGTCATGAGAAAAAAGCTTATTTCAAAATTGTTATTTGGTTTTTATTTTGAAATAACTTATTTCACAATAATTTCCTAGTGTAGACATGCCCCCTGGCATCCTTCAGTCTGTGACGTCCCGCTGGTGGGGGAGGCTTAATCTGATCGAAAGGGGACCCCCGCCAGCATGGCTGGAAATGCTGAGGGAAAGGCTGGGGCTACGCTATTTTGTCGGAGAGAAGGGACTAGCTTGCGAGTTAAGTTCAGGCTCTCAAAAGTATGTTCTGATTTTGTTTTAGTTGTAATACTTTGTTGCCAATATTCTTACCCGCTGTCACTTGAATCTCTGCTCTTTGAGGAAAAACAGATTCTTGTTTCCATTATATATTTATATATAATCTCTATATATCCCATTATATATAGATAGATGATATATATATCATCTATCTAAACTACGTTCTATTACTTAGAGCAGGATCCAGAGTGGATTCTTGTATGCTGAGTTGTACCATTCCTTTGGGAGTAGTCAATCTGAGAGCTCTGTGAACAAAGGCTGGCTGCTACAAGGAACACATGCCTGTTGCTAACATGTACAGAGAGATCAAGGCCTGGGGAGGCCTGGAGGCCAGGAAAGCAGTGGCGGGGGGGGACTTTTTTTTGCGCGAGCATGATGAATTAAAGGAGCTGAATCCCAGCAGGCCCAAACAGGACACTCACATTAAAGCAAGCAAGGTGGCTCACAACCCATGGAAAGCACCACAATTCCCTGTTGCTTTCCTACATGACAGATGAAGCTTCTAATGAGTCCAGTCTACTTGCATGGTCACTTCGTCCCAAGAGAAGTCTAGCAGGGCACAGAGATGAGAGCCATAGCGCATATACCAACTTCAGAGCCAAGAGACAAACAGCTTTTAGATGAAAGCTTTCACGGAGTTGCCATATACCACATTTCTAGACACTCATGGGCTCCCACATTACTGGAAAGTGGACCATAACTTTGTGTTCTTAAATTCTGTGTCTCGTGCTACTGCCCTTTGTAAAACACTCTGGCTACGTCTAGACTACAATCACTTCTTTCGAAAAAGCGATCTGCTTTTTCGAAAGAGAGCACCCAGGCAGTCTGGATGCTCTCTTTCGAAGAAGCCCTGTTTGCATTCAAGAACGCCTTTTTTCAAAAGAGCACTTTCGAAAAAAATCTACGAGGTAAACTCCTCGTAAAATGAGGTTTACCGCAGTCGAAAAAACCGCCGCGTTCTTTTGATTTAATTTCGAAAGAACGTGGTGGCAGTCTAGACGCAGGGGAAGTTTTTTCGAAAAAAGGCCACTTTTTTCGAAAAAACCCTGTAGTCTAGACACACCCTCTGAGATCTTCAGCTGAAAGCACCATATAGGAGCTAGATATTCTTATTACACCAGCATAAACTGAGGGGAGCTCTAGTGAGGCAGAACACAGCAGCAGCATTGTAAAAACAATGTCAATATCCTCTCTCTGTATTTGGAAGATTAAAATTGTGTACAAAGACACATCCAGCCAAACTATCTCCTCAGCATGAATCAAAGAATCATAGGACACTAGAACTAGAAGGGACCTCGAGAGGTTATCCAGTCCGGTCCCCTGCTTTCCCAGCAGGACCAAGCACCATCTAGATCAGGGCTACTCAATACATGGCCCATTTGTTTGCAGCCCACTGTGTGGTTTGGGTTTACATGGGGTTCAATACACGGTCCGTGCGTGGGATCCTTTGAACATGGCCTCCACTGGGAAGACGCTCCACAACGGTGAGTCAATACAACAGTCTTCTGTTGATATGCATTTTAGTAGTTAAATTCCTGGACTGTCATTGCCCATTAAAAGTGCTCTCATATGGGTGGAAATTGGGTAAATGCTGCATTTTATAAATATCAGCAGAACTGACTTACATGGGGCCTGTGTGTTGTGTCGTCTTGACTTAATCTTTGTATTCATGCCCGTCAGTGTGAAAGAAGCTATTTGCATATATTTGCATGTATCTGCAACCACACTTAAGTTGTGGCCCTTGGCATGTGCTGTGAGTATCGTTCTGGCCCCCGGGGCTTCCAAAGTTGAGTAGCCCTGATCTAGATCATCCCTGACAGATGTCTGTCTAACCTGTTTTAAATATCTCCAGTGATGGAGATTCCACAACCTCCCTAGGCAATTTATTCCAGTGCTTAACCACCCTGACAGTTAGGAAGTTTTTCCTAATGTCCAACCAAAGCTGCCCTTGCTGCAATTTTTAAGTCCATTGCTTCTTGTGCCATCATCAGACCTGTATCCTCAAGGCATCTGTTCAGAAGGTAAGAACATGGCTTTTGTAAAGACTAGCTCTTAAAAGGGTCAGCTTTTCTTCTTAAAGGAAATTTTGTGGCCTGTTCCTGGTCTGTTTCTGGGAATTCCAACATTCCATGGTAATGACTGGGAACTGTCATTGTGGGCATGTAACAAGCCAGAGAATACCATCAAGCTGAAAACCACAATGCCAACCCATCACGAGATCTCAAATTAACAACAGTTGTTCAGGAAAGGTGCTGGCCTTAATAGTCTTTCGGACAGGGTTCTTCATTTCGCCCCAGAGAAGGTCTAGCAATGCCAGCTTCCCACTGTGCTCTTCTCCAGTACTGCTTGTCCTCGCCAAGACAGGATTGTCAGGGGTGGGAAAGTAAGCTGAGCTTTTTACTAGGCTGCCCCTGTGGGGGAGGGGGTTGTTATGATACCTGTTCAGGAGGACTAAAGTTTGGACCCTTGCCAGAGGATGTTGTGAAGACCAGGACTTGAATAGGGTTCAAGAAAAAACTAGATAAATTCATGGAGGATAGGTCTGTTGCTTAAAAAAGCCTCTGTGTGAGCTTACTTGATTTATAAACATGTATTTTCTGAAACTACATGAAACTGGAAGGTCGAAGGTTTTACACCGCAACTCATTGTGATCTTTGGCAAACTCTGTAATCTCTGGGTATGTCGACACTACCACCCTAGTTCGAACGAGGGTGGCTAATGTAGGCATTCGAAGTTGCAAATGAAGCCCGGGATTTAAATATCCCGGGCTTCATTTGCAACTTCCCGGGCGCCGCCATTTTTAAAAGTCCCCTAGTCCAAACTCCGTGCCCGCGGCTACACGCGGCACGGAGTAGGTAGTTCGAATTGGTAGTTCGAATTAGAGAACCTAATTCGAACTACCTACTCCGTGCCACGTGTAGCCGCGGGCACGGAGTTTGAACTAAGGGCATTTAAAAATGGCGCCCGCCCGGCAAGATGCAAATGAAGCCCGGGATATTTAAATCCCGGGCTTCATCTGCAACTTCGAATGCCTACATTAGCCACCCTAGTTCGAACTAGGGTGGTAGTGTAGACATACCCTCTGTAACTCTTAGAAACTTACTGTCAGCTGCAACTTTGTAATCTTTGTAACTCTCAGCCACCTTGCTTGTAACTTGCTCTAAACTGCTTTCTCCCCGAGTGTGAGAGTTTTTGTGTCTGAAGAAGACTGTGAACAATGGAGCACATGGTGATGAGTCATCACAGACTGCTGCTTTTGCTGGATAAAGGGAAGTCTGGGCATGCTCCCTGATGATGAGGTGAATGAGTCACAGGAGCCAATCAGACACTATTTAAGAAGAGAGAGCACATGTGGGACACTCTCTTTCTTCCCCTGCTCCTGAGAAACTCCTCTCCAGTGTCTCTCCTCCTGACCAGCTTCCATGATGAGCAGACCCTCCAGGATCTACATGCCTTGGCTCCTTCTGCAACCCATATGCCTGTGTAAGTGTGTGAGTGCCTGAGGGCAGGAATGAATGGGTGTGAAGGAGTGAACAAATGGAGGGGTGTGTGTGGTGTGTGTGTGTGTGTGTGTGAGAGAGCGCTCTGTATCTTCTTTAGTTTAAACCTTTGGTGGCTGCTCTCTCCTTTTTAGTT
This sequence comes from Pelochelys cantorii, assembly GCA_032595735.1. Lineage (NCBI taxonomy): Eukaryota > Metazoa > Chordata > Testudines > Trionychidae > Pelochelys > Pelochelys cantorii. The sequence continues at coordinate 38,563,322 of CM064340.1, forward strand.
TTACTTAGTGGAAATAAACCCATACTAGTGTAACCCTGCATGGTCTCCAGTGAGAATTTTTTGGGGGTAACAGGGTCCATCAATGGCTATTAGTCAGGATAGATAGGAATGTCGTCCCTAGCCTCTGTTTGTTGGAGGCTGGAAATGGGTGACAGGGGAGGGATCACTTGATGGTTACCCTGTTCTGGTCACTCCCTCTGGGGCACCTGGTATTGGCCACTGTTGGAAGACAGGACACTGGGCTAGATGGACCTTTGACCTGATCAAGTCTTATGTTCATCCTCCTCCAAACTCACTTCAAACAGATGGAGATTTACATACCGCCCGTGAAAGCTACAGCCATAAATCTCATATTTGTTTGTGTGGATCTGCACATGGCTAGTGTTACCAAATGTAAACCAAGCCCTAATAATGGGACCCAGATTGAAATGGAAACCAGCTCTCCACAATGAGATACAAATCCTCGTGTTTGAAAAGTTTGCAGTCAGCTGCAATAAGAGTCACGAGCAAGAGCCCGGCCAACCCCTGCAGTCTCCATAAATATCAATTTTCCCTTTTCTTATTGTTAGCAGAAGAAGCTTGGCAGCAGCATGCCACCACACTATTAGTAAGCACACGTTATAAACACAGACCAGAGATCATAGTAATCATCAACAAGGAAAAGGGAGGAAACCTTCACTACAGAGCAACGCACAAGATAATGATCTGAAGTAAACAGGCGAGTTCGAACTAGAGATAGCAAATTTGAGTGTCATGACCTAGAACCTCGCAGCAGGACTAGGATCCCATGGACCCCAAGGACCCATTGCGATAACAGCAGGAGTGGGTAAAATGTACTTTGTTGCAGAAGGGAATTAGATGGGCAAAACCCCCAGAATGCAGTGCAGTAGAACCTCAGAGTTGCGAACACCTCAGGAAGGGAGATTGTTCATAACTCTGAAATGGTCATAATGCTGAACAAAACATTCTGGTTGTTCTTTCAAAAGCTCACAACTGAACATTGGCTTGGTACATCTTTGAAACTTTACTAGGCCGAGAAAAATGCTGTTTTTAATCAACTTAATTTAAATGAAACAAGCAGAGGGAAACAGTTTCCTTACCTTGTCAAATCTTTTCCCCCCTAAAATTTCTGTTTTGTTGGTAAGTCTCAGAGGGATAGCCATGTTAGTGTTTAAGGTGCCACAAGACTGCTCATTGTTTTTAAAGTTACAGCCTAACATATATATATATATCATGAGATTTGGCAGGGAAAACCCATTTTCTCAGATGAGCAGAGCTCCGCTCTCCTCTCCTTAAGCTCTGCTCTGAAGTGACTGCTGCTCTGTTTTGTAGCTCCCTTTGTAGGCCTACGTGGCTCCTGACTAGCTGGTTTAGCTGCTGCCATGCTTGCCTGCTTGGAGGACCTCTCTACGGTTTCTCTGGGGAGTGGTGTGACCAGGCCACCCTGTTTCAGTGGGATTCAAGGATATTGCAGGTGGAAGTGGGATAAAAATGCAGAAAACAATACAGAAGAAGCAGGATTAAAATATGTCATACAGCAGGTCATCTTGACCACGGTCTTGCGCGTATTGCCCATACTGCCACACTAAGGCCCCTCACAAGAAAAACACAGGCCGCTGAGGCGGATCCAGAGACAGAACTTTACGTCCCTCGGGTGCTCTGCACAGTCCCCAGTAAATGGAACTGAACTTGACAAGCACCTGGGCCAGGAAGATAAAAGTAGTGAAAAGAGCTAAGTTAACGAGCACTAAAAACAGGACAAGATAGGAATAAGGGAAATGAGCTGTCATAATACACCAGTTAACAAGCACCTGGAACAGGGAAAGAAAAAACATAGCTAGCTCTCACGTGGGCCAGTCATGTCTGCATCAGGCACTAACCACAAGGCCCTGAGGCAGACGTCATATCAAAAGGAAGGAACCCTACTATGGTACCGGATATCAAATCATAATATCAACTAAAGCTGAACCCTAATATGGCACCGGATGTCAAAATTGTAGTATAAAGCACCCTGAGCCCTAAGCTCGGGGAGGTTCTGTATCAAGATAGAAGGCACGTATTGTCCAGCCTGGCTAAGGGGTTGATCACCCAATGCTGCCTCCCACCCACTGAATCACGAAAGGGGTGTACGAATCCGGAGCATGCTACGTGTTGTTTTTTGTCTGTGTATTGTAATTGTCACTGGGTTTGTAAGTATTGCTTAATATATTATTTATCAGCTTAGCAATAGTTAGTTTTATTGTATTCACCATATTGTATAATGGGACCACACCTAGGTCTAAATAAGAACTAGGAGTAGAACTGAGGGGTTGTTAAGTGAATAGGCAGACTAATAACTAACTCTACCGGCTGTTCCAAGATAACCATAGAGGGATTGGCTGTAGGAGGACTTTTTATTATTGTTGTATTGACTTTCTTTAATGTATGTTTTATTTGCATGCTATGTTGTCTTAAACAAATCAGAGACAGTGATTTAATATAATCAGATTGTAGTCAATAAAGTTTGGAATTGATTAAGTACATCTCAGCTCGGGCTTTCCTCCTTTGCGGCCCCCAGTCCCTTGCCACAAACGCCACCCCTAGACAATCTTTCGAGCCTCTGGTTCATCAAAATATAGACCCACTCATCAATCTACAACCTCCTTAGGCCATTTATTTCAATGCTTAACTACTCTTGCAATTGAGAAAATTGTACTAATGTCTAACCTGTATCTCCATGGCTATAATCCATTGCTTCTTGTCCTGTCCTTCGTGGTTAAGGAGATCAATTTATCACCATATCTTCAACAGCCTTTGACGTACTTGAACTCTGTTTTTATGTCCGTCCCCCCAGTCTTCTCTTTTCTTGACTAGACAAACACACTTTATCCAGTCTTACACATGGATGATGGTTTGTAGACCATGAATCAACTTTGGTGCTCTCCTCAAGACTTTCTCCAATTTGTCCACATCTTTCCTAAAATATGGTGCCCAGAACTAAATATAGTCCATCTGAGGCCTAATCTGTGCAGAGTAGAGTGGAAAAGTGACTTCTCCTGTCCTATGTACAACACTCTTGCTAATACATCCCAGAGTTCACTTTCTTTGCAAGACTGCTAGGCTACATCTAGACTGTAGGCTTCTTGTGCAAGAAGCTTTTATCGGAATAGATCTTTTGCAAAAAATTCTTGCGCAAGAGCATGACCACGCTGCAAAAGCGCATTGAAAAAGAACATAAGAATGGCCGTACTGGGTCAGACCAAAGGTCCATCTAGCCCAGTATCCTGTCTGCCGACAGTGGCCAGCACCAGGTGCCCCAGAGAGGGTGGACCGAAGACAATGATCAAGCGATTTGTCTCCTGCCATCCCTCTCCAGCCTCTGACAAACAGAGACCAAGGACACCATTTTATCCCCTGGCTAATAGCCTTTTATGGACCTAACCTCCATGAAATTACCTAGCTTCTCTTTAAACTCTATTATAGTCCTAGCCTTCACAGCCTCCTCTGGCAAGGAGTTCCACAGGCTGACTACACGCTGTGTGAAGAAGAACTTTCTTTTATTAGTTTTAAACCTGCTACCCATTAATTTCATTTGGTGTCCTCTAGTTCTTCTATTTAGGGAACTAATAAATAACTTCTCTTTATCAGCCCTCTCCACACCACTCATGATTTTATAGACCTCTATCATATCCCCCCTCAGTCTCCTCTTTTCTAAACTGAAGAGTCCCAGTCTCTTTAGCCTCTCCTCATATGGGACCCGTTCCAAACCCCTAATCATTTTAGTTGCCCTTTTCTGAACCCTTTCCAAGGCCAAAATATCTTTTAAATATATTTAAATCCCAGGCTTCATTTGCAACTTCGAATGCCTACATTAGCCACCCTAGTTCGAACTAGGGTGGTAGTGTAGACATACCCTTAGTAGTTACCTGCTATATTTCCTCTTTTCCAATTCCCAGGATCTCTCCAATCTGCCAGACTTAGCCTGGCTAAGAAGACAGTATGAGACACGTATGAGACAAAGATAATACCCAGCTTATGAAGGCAACTGATGAAGATGGACAGTGGGGCCACATGACCCCCCTAGACAGGAGAAGGGCTGGGACAACCCCCCTCCAACTGATGCCCCTCCCAGCTCAGCCCCTCCCTGCCCTTGCTCTGCCCCTGCCCCACCTCATCCCCCTCCCCCAAGCAATGTAGCTCAGGGCGCAAGGGGCTGGGGGCCAGCACTGGCAGCAGGGCTCCCCACCCCCACACTCACCGGCAGTAGTGGGGCAAGTGAAACAATGCTGCCCCAGGTTGCTTCGTTCCTCTGGTCCTGTCACTCCACTTCCTGAGAGTGAGAGCAGGGTGGTCCCGCCCCTTCCCCTGAGCAACGCAGACGGAGGAGCACAGCGAGCTGGGGCCATTGTCCACTTGCCCCACTGCTGCCAGTGAGTGTGTGTGTGGAGGGGTATGGACCCCCTATTAGTTTCCCCCATCAGCTGCTGGCTGGCCCTTTCCCCCCCACCCCCCCGCCATGCCATTTGGGGGCATGTGCTCCTCCCCATATCCTCACGCATCGGTAGGATGCTTTTAAGACAGGAGAAACCAAAGCTTGCTTGGGATGTGAGGGGAAGAGCAGCGAGGAGTGAAAGACTAAGGGGAAGAATAAGGGAAGGCATGAGAATGGGTGTGAGGGAGACCAGGAGCTGGGATGGAGGTGCTGGAGCAAGCGGAAGGGACAGAGGAAGAGAACAGACCAGAGACTTCGGCCTCTGACAAGGGCAAAGGAGAAGAAAGGGATGGGGGGGGGGGGCGGAAGAGCTGTCAGAAGTGGGAAAGTCCATGCGTTTTGTCAAGTTTTCTTTGGTAGAAATCAGCACAAGCCCATGTGGAGAGAAGTGGGCTGTGCCCACGAAAGCTCATGATACCATCTACATGTTCTGTTAGTCTCTAAAGTGCTGCAAAACTGTTAGTTGTTTTTTAAGTTTAGCCAGGAGAAGGGGAGGTCTTCATGAGTACAAAACGTGGTGAAGAGGTGGCCTGGATTATGGGCAGAGGATTCAATTAAGGTGTAAAAAAAAAAAAACAAAAAAAACCACAGCTCTACTGGAATGCTTTGGGCTGAATTCTATAATGATGCAAACGGTGAGGATGAGTTAATGCTTATTCTGGAGTCACACCACCACTGAGATCAAAATGTAATTGATGAATACCAATGAGTCATAAACCAGGTGTACGTTGCAACGTAACTTGCCCTGATTTGGCACATGCAAAACAAGTGCAACTTACATGCCAAGATGTTTGGAAGTAGAGAATAGCAGGAAAAGAGGCATGTAAGGCAGATTATAAATCATACCTTCTACCCCGGAGGCAGCTATATTGTGTTGATGGGTAAAGTCGATTCCTGCACAACACTTTGAAAGGCACTTTTGGGATCTCTTTTGAAAGGATGTCTTTTCTTTTCTTTTTTTCAGAAAAAAAAAACCCAGTTGTGGCTGCAGGGCAAAGAAAAATTCCACCACTTGTAGAAGTTCTGAATATTGGATGCAGATGAACAAAACTGTTCAGCAATTTTAGCAATGTTCCTACGGGAGCTAGGAAAATAGTAAATAGTGGCAGTCCAGAAAATGAATTGCTTGAGACAATCTATGGAGTGGGCATCTGTGGCCACTTGAACAGTATGTCTATTTTGTTAGGGAATTTGTGGCATAGGCATTAAGAATTAACATCTTTATCTCTATAAAACTTTAAATAAAACCACATTGCACCACATTAAAGTCATTAACACGGTCAAAACGGCCACTAGCCCACTGTGCATGACGCATGAGCATATCTCTATATTTTACACTGCAGTGCATGCATTACGGACTTCATTAGGGCGCTTGGTTTTAAACGGACAGATGTATTTCAGCCTTATTTGTATATGTTGTAAGGAACATTACACTTCTACAAAATAAATGTAAGTATTTTCATATTATTTGAACTTTTAATCATTATTGTATTAATATGTAATAAAATAAATTGTCTAAATCTCTAGTACCTGAGAATAGACCCCAGAGCGGGGCCTTAACCTGGTGTTTTCTGTGTGTGTTCAATTTAGCCAGCACCAGGTGGATCATGCTATGTCTCGGAAACTCTTACCTTCTCCTGAGGGTCATCTGCCATCCAGCTCAATTAGTCATGGAAAAGGAGCAAACTCCCAACAGGCCCTTCCTTGTGCTCATGTATGGGACCCTGAATTCTCTCAGGCCTCAAGGGCAGACCTCCAGGAGACTCCCTGGGGCAAAGTCCTGGGGGTCTCTGAGATTGCCCCTGCCCTGCAGCCTGTCCCACCTGCCCATTGTCATGGATTCTCTGTGAGGTCATCGCCTCCCAACCCCCTTTAACCAATAAGCTGAGGTGCTGCACAAGGCCCTTGTGATGTCACTGCCACACCCACCCCTGCCTTGCAGGGCTAATAGCTTGTCCCTGGCCAGCCTCTTTGCATGTTTGAGCTGCTCCCGTGTCACCCCCACTCACTCATGTTTAGTTCTGAGATCAAGAAGGCTACACATGGGAACATCAGAGGCTGCTCGGTACCACACTCAGTTTTGCGCAGCTTTGCAGACTTTAAGGCCAGAGGAGCTGGTTAGATCATCTAATATGACCCCCTGCATATCGCAGGCCTCCTGTCTGGGTCAGCAGCGAGTTGTGAACCAAAGCACACTCCAGCAAGGCATCCGGTCTTCACTGACATCAAGAGCTGGAGAAACCACCACTTCCCTTGGTAGTTTGGAGGAAACTGATGAAGTGAGGGGAAGGGAATGGGTCCTAAGGCCACACTCATGAGTCTGTAGCATAACACACATGCACAACAGCACTGCGCTAAGGGTGTACACCAGTGGTCCTCAACTTTTTTATGTCCAAAATCATTTTCGGAATTTAAGTGGAACCCAAGACCTACCCTGCCCTGCTCACTCCACTTCTAGTTTCATTTCATCTTGATCTACAGTTTTTTCTCTGATCTTCTGCCTAACTCTATTACAGGAAAGAGGACATTTTCCCAGAACTCTTTTGGATAGCCATTGGGAAGATGAGAGACATTTTGATCAGGTATCAGGAGTGGACTGAAGCTGCAGGTATCAGCCGTGTTAGTCTGAATCTGCAAAAGCGACGAGGAGTCCTGTGGCACCTTATAGACCAACATGGAAGCTACAGGTGAGCTCAGAAAAGCTGCTCACCAAGTAATAAAAAGGACGCTGCCTGACATGAAGCAACTTGTAAAACTGGGTCAAATCTCTTCCCTGTCGTACATGGCATGGTCTTTTACAGCATGTTCACAGTGTTCTCAGGGACAGAGAGAGAGATCCAGTTTAACAGAAGAACACTTGGATTTTTACCCGGCAATTTGACAACATTGTTATATCCTGCATCTCAACTTTTAAGTCTTTTTAGATGTGCCAAAGTGTTGAAATATCCGGCTTATCCACAAGACAAACAGCAACTCCACTTCTGACTTGCATACAAATTCATGGCTTGATTTTAGATATTAGGTGAATTAACCAAGCTCATGCCAAATCCTCAAGATTTTAATAGTCTCTCTCTCCAATTTTTTTTTTTTTTTAATGTATGGCCAAACCTTCCAACTCTTCCATCCCGGAAGGTCTGGGTTAGCTTTCCCCTTCATTTCATGGGCTTAATTTATTATACCTTGTCATAAAAAGAAATTATGCAGGGTTGCTAGTGGGTAAAAAAAGGTCAAAGAAGGATTTTTCCCCCTTTCTGTGCCAGTTTCATAGGGCTGTATATAGGCTGCCATTAAAAAGTCTTTAGCTACAGCACATAGTACTAGTAGATTCTGCAAATGTATGCCCAAATGAGTAGTCCCATTGAAATCTGGCTAATCCTGCTTCCATTGAAATCCTTGGTAAAAGCTGCATTTGCTTTAAAGGGATTATTATTTAAATCTATGTGCCAGTCCCTAAACTAATGTAAATTGGCATAGCTCCATTAAAATCAATGGGGCTAGGCTGATTACATCAGCTGGGTGTCTAATACAAAAGCAACACTTGGTGACCAGATTCTGAGCATGTGCAAATGGATTTTTGTTTTGGGGGCACTTAAACTGGCCACATTTGGGAATTTTTCACATGGATGGTGAAAAAGCACAATACAAAGACGCCCTCCCCACCCCCACCAGATTTCCTGCTCCAAAACATGGGAGATAGAGCTTTTTTAAAGATTTGTTTGTTTGAACATGGGCAAAACATAGTTTCCCTTCTCTTGTTCTTGGAAGGGAATGAAACATTTTAGCTAAAATATCAAAAAATAATAATAATAATAATAAGCCTGAGCCAGGCATCCAGAATGGGAAATTTCAGCCAAAATGGTTAAAGTTTGGCAAAGGGATCATGTGAAGCAACCTTAACAAGTGAACTGCAGTAACAACCCAACTTAGCATGTGAATTACTCAGGAAAATCGTAACAGCTGTAAATACAAAGAGGAAATACACACGCCCAGTTACCATGCGGCTCTCTTGGTGGAGCTGCTGAGCTAGGGCACTGCTGAAAAAGACCGAGGAGGGCAGCTCTCCATTATCCTACAGTCCCTGTATGTTGATGGACTTAGCATTCGGGGGGTGTCAGGAGGAGGAGTTTACCTCCCTAGGCTAGGAGCTTCTCTCTCAGCTGCTGGCTGTCCCTGAGCTAGACTGCTGGAGTATGGTTAGTATAGACAAGCCCTTACAGCTAGTTTGTGGACCCGTAGTGATCTGGACATTACCAGGCTAGGTCATAAAAACATAAGAACGGCCAGACTGGGTCAGACCAAAGGTCCATATAGCCAGTATCCTCTCTGCTGACAGTGGCCAATATGGTAATCCTCACGTGATCCTGCCCCTGTCACCCACCTCCAGAGAAACAGAGGCTGGGGACACCATTCCTTCCAATCCTGGCTAATAGCCATTGATGGACCTAACCTCCATGAATCTATCTAGCTCTTTTGTGAACCCTGTTAAAGTCCTCGCCTTCACCGCATCCTCTGGCAAGGAGTTCCACAGGTTGACTCTGCACTGAGTGAAGAAAAACTTCCTTTGTTTGTTTTAAACCTGCTGCCTATTCATTTCATTTGGTGACCCCCAGCTCTTATATTGTGGGAATAAGTAAATAACTTTTCCTTATTCATTTTTTCCATGCCAGTCATGATTTTATAGACCTCTATCATATCCCCCCTTGGCTTCCTCTTTTCTAAGCTGAAAAGTCCAAGTCTTTTTAAGGTCCTTTGCAGTGCACAGTTCTGCCAGCTGTCTAGACTCCCTCTCCTCCCTTACAGTTGACCTGTTGTTATAGAACGGACTGCTGCCAGAAGATGATTCCTGCTCTCTAGAGTCTTCCTACCAATTGGCCCCCAAAGCCTCCACCTGTTACCCCACATGGAACGGGAGCAGTGGGGCACTCCCCCCTTACCCACAACTTATTGCATTATGGGAGAGTAGAGTTGGAGGAAATCTCAGGAGATCCTGGAGTCCCCCCCTCAAAGCAGGACCGACCCTAGCTACTCCTCTTGCGATCTCTTGTATGTTGAGAGAACACACAGCCTGGGGGGAAGGCAGTGCAGGGGAGACTTGGGGAGTCCATTCAGAGCGGCGTGGTTTTCAGCTCCTGTTAAATTCCCACTCCCTGTTGGAATTTGGTGGGAATTTTCTGCCCAGTGCATCTTGTGGGCTTGGACCCTCTGAAGGTCCATGCCCAGCCCCCTCCCTAGGCTTGGTCTTACCGCTTTGTGGGGAAGGGAAAGAACACAGGGTTGGAAGGCACCATACATGGATTCCTGCTTCACAGTGAAGAAGAGCATTGGCCATTGGCTAGGGTAAGGAGAAGCTCAGCAGGACACTAGCAAATCCAGTTAGTTCACCAGCATAGCCCGCAGCAGGCCACCAAAACCCAATTCCATGGGACCCAGGAATCCAGAGCTCCCTTTGCACCAGTCCCTCCCAAGCAAACTCCTAGGAACACTCGCGGCAGGAACTGTCTCCCCAACGCAATCCCCCACAGCCAGATTCCAAGTGGCCAATCTCCCGCTGAACCAGAGCACTTGAAGGCTGGTGTGTTTGCTCAGTAATCCCATAGTCCATTGTCTTTTTGGCCTCCTAGTGCCATTGGGGGGTGGGGAGCCCCAGAATCACCATTCCTAGCACCAGGAAAAACCCGAGGTCCATGGAGGTCGCAGCACCACATCCCAAGTTCTCAAATCTCCATAGCATCATGGAATGAGGATTTCCCTATGCGTGTTCCCATTAGCACACTGTTTCCATGCGCACAATCACCCATGTCTCGCACAGAAAGAACTTACCTGTTCCCTGGGGCTTCTCTGGGTGCCTCTTCTTTTCCTTTCATGTTGGTCCATTAAATCTTTTCTTTATAGCTTCTAATTTTTCTTTTTTCTCTCCCAGTGTTCCTTTGGCCCAGCGGTCCCACCCCCAGCACTGTGTTCTTCGTCTGCTGAGTCTCTTCTGGAAAAAGCAGACCAGGTCCTCCTCACACCCGGGGACTGTGCTGACCTCACAGTGCTAAAATTCCTGCTCACAGGAGGACCTTGAAACACCGAGTTCACGATGCATTCATTCATCCACACCTGGCTTTCCACTGTGTTTTGCATGCCCTGGTTTCTTCTTCCAGTCAAGTTGGACAGCTACAGCTTTGTTCTCCACGTCTCTGTGAAGACCCGCTCCTAGTAGCAAGGCACTTGCATAGTCGTTGCTTTTTTTTATGTCGGCTCTTTCCCCTAGTGGCTCGTTTCTTTTCTAGGCCGACAATCAGCACGTCAGAATCCACCATTTTGTTCTGAGTCTTGGTCAGCTGAGGCCAGTGACGTCAGATTCGCAGAGTGCTGCAAAATCCATCTGACGCCAGCAGACAAACGTGGGTCTGTCACAATCAGTTTCGACCCCAGAGCCCTGGGGTTCGGCAAGCTGCCACCTTGGCCCAGCCTTGCTGAAGGAGAGCTTTCTTCACCCTCCAGTCTCTTGTTTGCATGCACACACAATGCTGTCGGACAATCCCATGGCAGCTGGTCAGTCCAAGAAAGGGCACTTCTCTCAGGGACTCATTTGACTTCCTCTTTTCTTCGTATGTTGCCTCGTGCCCCTCTCCTTTAATTCCCCCCCTAGAGACTCTGAGCAGCCCCTCTGGAAAGGTGCTGGGTTTCATCTCCTCCTCGGGGCCCCACAGCTGACCTCAGCCCTGACTTCACAGTGCTTGGCTTTGTGCGGACAGGACAGCATCATGGGCAGAGCTGAGATGCACCCTCTCCGCTGTCTCTTCCCTTTCCCTCAGATTGTTTGGTGAGCATACAGTGTGCATTGGGATCAAGGTAGTATTGGAAGCCCTCCGCTCCTGCCTGCTTTGCACTCGTCTTCCCAGAAGGCAGAAGGAGAAATGCCTGGGTACCAGGGAGGTGAGCACTGACAACACAAGAGAGATTGTCTCCCTGCCCTCAGTTCCTGCCCCGGGAGCAACAATTGCAAGAAAAGTCCTTGTCAGCCCGTGTCCCTGAACTGGGGCATGCTCATTACCGATGGAATCTTCAGCAAATGTAGGTGCTCGAGTCTCACGGGTCTCCACTGAGCATGTGTGAGTGGAGATTTCTCAAAGGCACATCCCCAAAATAGAGGTGCCCACCCAGCAACATTTCCAGTCTTTCTTCCAAAGCCCAGAGGACATCCCAGAGTGGCTTGTCTCATGGCCTGAACAGCCTGGAGCTAAGTCAGCCCTGGTTACCCCACAAGTCAGACCTCAGCTAAATCAGTGAAGCAGGGAATCCTAGGGTGGGAAGAGACCTCAGGAGTCATCGAGTCCAACCCCCTGCCCAAAGCAGGACCAACCCCAACTGAATCAACCCAGCCAGGGCTTTGTCAACCTGAGACTTAAACACCTCTAGGGATGGAGATTCCACCACTTCCTTAGGTAACCCATTCCAGTGCCTCACCACCCTCCTAGGGAAATAGTTTTTCCTAATATGCAACCTAGACCTCCCCACTGCAATTTGAGACCATTGCTCCTCGTTCTGCCATCCATCACTACTGAGAACAGCCTCTCGCCATCCTCTTCAAGGAGTTAAAGGCTGCCATCAAATCCCCCCCACTCTTCTCTTCTGTAGACTAAATAAACCCAAATCCCTCAGCCTCTCCTCACAAGTCATGTGCTCCAGCCCCCTCATCATTTTTGTTGCCCTCCGCTGGACTTTCTCCACATCCTTCTGTCATGGGGGCCCCATAATTGGACACAATACTACAGATGTGGCCTCACCAGTGCCGAATAAAGGGGAATAATCACCTCTCTAGATCTGCTGGCAATGCTCCTCCTAATGCACCCCAATATGCTATTACCCTTCTTGGCTACATTGGCACGATCCTTGGATTAAAACAGCAGGAAGTTGCAGTAAAAAAGAGGAAGCCCAGAGAACTGCAGCTCCATGTGTGGCCACTCCTGGGAGAAGGACTTCTCCTGCAGGACTCCGTAAAATAGCCCAGAGGGCACAATGACAAAGGAAAACAGCAGCTCAGACAAGGATCTAGGATAAGGGGCACATTGTCCTGCCCCCCCCCCCAAAGCAAAACTAGAGCAACTAGGGGGCTGCACCTGCTGCTTGCTACACTTGCCAACCCCCCTCTCTCTGGTCGCAAAAGCGACCAGAGAGCCTGATGATGACATTCTGTCATGCGGCAGGACAAACTTTTTTATAGAGAGAGAGAGAGAAAGTTTGCACAAAAGGACTCAAGCCAGCTGTTCATGCCTATTCAGCACAGCATACAAAGTTGTGTTTATACACTGAATTCAGTAGAATTTAAGCACAAGCCATTTTATGCACGTGCTTAAATCCACCCTATTCAACAACATACTTAAGTACTTGCTAAAATTCTCTGCTAATCTTCGACCAAGTTCTTGTGAACAAAGCGGACTGATTTTCAACTGCCCTGACTCAGGAAGAACCACCATCCCAAAGGATTTATTGATCTATTGCTGGACTAGAGGTGGCCAGACAACTGGCTATTTTGAACAGAAAAAAAAAACCCTCTCTAAATCAGGATGAAATTAGTGTTTTCAAAATATACGATACGAGTAAAATTCACAGCAAAGGATTTTTGTTTAGAAAGTGTCAAAAATGGGAGGTTTCAACTTTTTCACGTTTTTCCCGCTGTTGTTTTTAATCACCAAAACTAAAATTGATAGCTTTTGTTTTAAAAAAATCCTGGGTGTTTTCCAATAGAAAATTGCTTCCACAAAAATTTGGCCAACTCCGCTCCAGTCACTGATTTGCTCTTTCATTTTTCTACTGAAAGGGTCGAGAGAGTTAGGGAAAAGCCTCACAATTTCTCCTAAGCAACCAGGAAAATAATATTTATTTTATTTTAACATTTTTTAAAGAAAGAGAATATGGCTGTGGATTTGGGATTCGTAAAGGCCTGGCAGAAGCAGATAGCACCACTAATGTCATAATGAAGATAAGCAGAGGGAAAAGTGCTACTGTGGATTGCCACTGGCTCCTGCTTGAAAGTGGTGGGTTTGTAAAGGAATTCCTTTCAGTTCATTTTCTGGTTACATTATGGTTCTTCAGTCAATTATATTACCACATGGAGCTTTAAACAAGTTTCTAGAGTAAACAGCGAACAGAAGGCCACTCATTTGTAAAAACCATACCCAGTTCTTTATCAGACAAGTTTGATGTGTATCAGGATTTTCACGTCCTCCCCCCCCCCCCAATTAAATAACTGGTCTTAAGCTCTTATATTAAATAACTGGTCTTAAGCTGGTCTTAAGCTATTATACCCAGACATTCATAGCTGTGAATGCTTTGCAGGTTCCAAATTCAGTTAGCATGATTTGCAAGTATTCCCAGGCTGCTTATGAATTCACAGCTGTACGAGCAAAAAAATAAAAAAGTCGTAAGATTTTAGTACTTATGAAACTTGGGAGAAATAACAAGACAGACATTAGAATCAGAAAAATCTGCTTTGACGTCGGAAGATTCAGGCACCAGGATCTGCACTTTCCCTTTTCCAGGTACTTTGTCAAAGAGCTTTTGCCAAATGAACCCCCCCCTTCTCCAAGTTAGTGAGTCAGAATTTTAACCTGCCTGGGGCAGGCGAGGGGTTTCAGTGTCCTTTCCTCACTCTGTTCAAATGGCACGTCATAAGGACGGCCAGCCTGGGTCAGACCAAAGGTCCATCAAGCCCAGGGTCCTGTCTGCCGACAGTGGCCAATGCCAGGTGCACCAGAGGGAGTGAACAGAACAGGGAGTCATCAAGTGATCCCTCCCCTGTCGCCCATTCCCAGCCCCAAACATACAGACTCTAGGGACACCCTCCCTACCCTTTCTGGCTCGGGTTCTTACATTTTTTGGTAAAAAATGATGCAGTGAAGAGCGGTGCTCGGCTTATGAATGAGTCATTGCATTTTACCAATTTGTTTTTTAAGTTGGAGGAGTCAGCAAACTTCAGTTTCCAGCCCAGCAGGGCAAACCTCTGGCATGCTGGGAAGTTTTATGTACCCGGAGTGTCTGCAGGCATGGAGCCCCTTAGCTCCCAGTGGCTGCTGTTCACCGTTCTGGGTCAACGGGTATGGTGGGAAGTGGTAGCCAGCATGTCCTTTGGCCCTCGCTGCTTCCTGCAGTTGCCATTGGTTGCTGTTCACCATTCCCAGCCAATGGGAGATGAGAGGCTCCGTGCCTGCAGACGCTCCAGGTAAACAAAACATTTTGACTTGCCAGTGGCTTACACTGACGAGCTGGGACCGGAAGTTTGCAAATCACCGATATAGAGTTGGCTTTCGAATGGGTCATTCAGATTTTTATAGTTTTTTTTTAACTTGGGGGGAGGGTCAAGCTTCCCTGGTCAGACTGCCACACCCTGATATCATGCTCCCTTGACACATCCCTTGACACATCCTGATCTCCTCTGTCAATTAGGGCAGGTGGTTGATGGCAGGAGATGAAGTTTGGCTGAGGAACACAGCACATAGAAGAGAATGAGAACGCGAGGCAACCAAACTATTATTCCCCTTGTGGCACAGCAGTGTCATTTCGGAATCCAAATGTTTCTGGATTTCAGCCAAACGCTGACATTTTTTAGGTCTTCAGGCATTTGGGGCTTCCCCTCCCCCCCCCCCCCCAAAAAAAAAACGATCTGCAGAAAGTAGACACTTCCTGTGAAAAAATGTGAGTTGTCAAAAACCCAATTCTCCGTCTAAAAGCAGATGGGATGGAAAATTTTCGATCAGCCCTACTACTAACGGTCCAGTTGGAGCTAGAGAGGTGAGCTGTTGCAATGAATTCAGTGAAAATAGAATACCCACGGTTTACACTCAGCGTCTGTTCCCCATGAGTGGAGCTCTATGTTAGATCCAGGCAACCTACAAGGACTTACGCTCTTTGGGGACTTGGTGCTTCCACAGATGACAACGTGTGTTCTACAAATATCCCCCCAGTTACTGCAGCATTGTTAGAACACCTTGTCATTCATCAGACTGTCTCTTCTCTGTGTAGAGGAATCTGATGGATCTTATTTCATTCTCTGATCCCTGGAGAAGCATCTCACGATGGTTGGAGTCTGCTGACTGTTTTTAAGGTAGGGATTTTTTTGGCATATACGGTTACATTTCATCCTTGTTAAGAAAACTTTGTATACCCCACAGGGTCGTTTTTATTCAGGGCAGATCGAAAAATCTTCCCCAGCAGAAGATTCTGCTCCAGACAGAGACTGAAAGCTAACCAAGGCGCTATTCAGTAAAGCATGTAAGCATGTTTGTAACATTAACCACATGCTTAAGTCTATCCCTTGTGGTAAAGTTCTGGCCATGCCCACGTGGTCTCGTGCTACTGGTGAATAATAATGGCCTCAGAGACTCACTGTGGTCCTATACTCAACCCCTTTCTCTTCACAGGAGGCAGGATCCGCGGCTTAGTGAGCCATACTCATCACAGGCTAGTCCATGGTTTTGGGGTGAAACCCCCCCTGATAGTCCTGGTTTCCCTTCTTGGAACAGGCTCTGTGTTGGCATGGGGGAAAGTCTGGGGGGAACCCGGGCCCGCCCACTACTCCGGGTTCCGACCCAGGAACCCTAAAGTAGCAGCAGCAGTCAAGGTTGGTTTTCCTTCTGACTTGACAACTTTTCCCCGGGGCCACTTCCCCCAAACAATCCCTCCAAAATGTCTCCCTCTGGTACCTGTTAACCAGCTTTCAGCTCTCACACAGCTTCTTCTTGTTCCTCTCTTTCTCCTTCCAGTCCATCACTTTTGGTCTTCCCCCTCTCCTTAGCTATGGGAGGCCTTTTAAAGCAACTCCACTGGCTATAATTGGCTGCAGGTGTTGTGACTTGCCTGAGGGAGCAATCTAGTTAATTAGCCCCCAGTGATTTCCTGCCTTCATTTTACTGCAGCAGGCTCTAGTAGTTTACTCTGGAAAGAGAAAACCACTGATCCAGTGCCCTGTATGCCTGCTGTCCGCGTGGTTTCTGCGGCCCTCTGCTCTTGGGGAGCTGTGCTTTCTCCCGCACCTCTCCTCTCTTCTTCCTTTTTGGGAGGGAGTGCCCGTGGGGGGGGGCTGTTGCTGTTGTAGCAACTGGGCCCTGGCTACCCCTACATTCTGGGCCAGGCCCCCTTTTTCCACCTGCCTTTTTGCAGGCAGCTTTTCCCCCCTTCACCTCAGCTATTTGCTGAGGGTGCTGGGTGCAGGGGGGTGGGGGGATTTCTGCTGCCCTACCTTTGGGTGGGGCGGGGGAGCCCCCCCTCCCATTTTCTTGGGGGTCTATTTTGACCCCCCCCCCTTTTTCTCCACCTTGGCAGGCCGGACCTTCATCTTTCCTGCTGCTGCTGCTCTCCCCAAAGAAGAGACGGTAAGGGGGCTTTCCCTCTCCCCACAGCCTGCCTGGTGCTGGGGAGGGGAGATTAGGGGCCCTTTCCATCAGGGCTCCTGGGTGGGGGGGCTGGTGCAGCTCCTTTGGGGTGCTGAGGGCAGGGGGTGGCTTACCTCCCCCTAGTTCATCGGCCCTCACACTTCTCCTGCTGCTCCCTCTCCAAGCCCCGGTTGCTGTAGGGGCCTTTCCATTCTCGGCCCCACTGCTTGTCTCCTTGCCCTTCTCTGCTCTTCTGGGCCTTGCAGCAGGTACCGTGGGCCTGCTGCTCAGGTGCCTGTGGGTACACTGTTTCCCTTTCCCTCAGCAGTGTCTCCTCCCTCTTCCCGCCCTTGAACAGGCATCTTTTAACTGCCTGCCTTCCCACTCCACTGCTTGTCCCATCCACCCCTTTGGGTGCCAGTGCTCCCCCCCCCCCGCTTTCTTTTGTTAGGCGCTTGAGCTTCCCCCTCCTTTTAGTTACTCTTCCCACACACACAGCTTCACTTGTCCCCATGTCCTTTTAATGATTATTTACCCCTCATCTCCCCAGTGCAGCCGGAGGAGCCACTCTTTCCATTCTGTGCTGGGAGCTGTATTCCTTACACCTTTTCCCCTTCCCTTTCTTCTGAATTATCACCCTCCCACCCCACTTCCAGCCTAGTGGGGGGGAGTGGTAAATCTCCTTCCTCCCCTCTCTTTCCCTCCCTGTTCCCTTCCCTGGTGTTTTTTTTTGGTTCTCCCCTAATTGTTTGTTTTGTCCTTTCCTCCCTACCCATGACCACAATGAAGGGGTTGTCCGATGACACCCCTGCAGAACCTTCCCCACCCCTCCCTAAAAACAACAACTCCTCTGAGGCTGCCGGGCCCCCCGTCACTACGGTAGAGGGGGCGGACATGGACGAGGACCCCGGGGCCTCGACCGCTTCTGCCGCGGCACCTCCGGCTACCATCAAGAATGCCCCCCTGAAGGGTAGGAAGGGCCTGGAGACCAAAAAGGGCAAGAGCCCTGCCCGGAAGGCAAAACCTCCTGAGGCGAGGGCTCACTCCCCGGCCGCGACCCACATGTTGGCCGCGGCTCCCCCTCCTTCCCGCTCCCCTGTTCCTTCCACCAGCTCTGGGGGCAACGGTGTCCCGGGCCCCAGGGCGTACGCCCAGGTGGCCGCCACCCCCCCGCCTGTCGCCTCCCAAGCCGCCTCCCGGAATACCATCCCCGGCGGCCGCGGCCCCTTTCCCACCCTGACCAGGAGGCACGGGGTCCGTTGTCTCCTGGTGGCGGCCTCGCCCCACGTGGAGACCTACGTGCGGGCGTTGGCACGCGTGGTGGGGCCCACGGCCGTGGTGGCGGCCTCTAAGATGTTCGGGAAGGTGGTCTTCTTCCTGGCGTCCGAGGCCGCCGCCCAGAAGGCGGTGGAAAGGGGTTTGGCAGTGGGGGGAGTCCACGTTCCCCTCGAGCCTTTGGAGGACCTGGGCGTACGGGTGGTTTTGTCCTCTGTTCCTCCCTTCCTCCCCAATGCCGCCCTACTGCCTTTCCTCTCCACCCTGGGGAGGCCTCTGTCAGTCCTGAGTCCCCTTCCTCTGGGCTGTAAAGACCCGACCCTCCGCCACGTCCTTTCCTTTCGCCGGCAGGTACAAATCCTACTACTGCCGGCGGGACGTGGCGGAGAAGCCCTGGAAGGGTCATTTCTGGTGCCCCATCAAGGGGCCCGGTACCGGGTGTACTACACCATGGGGGAGGCCCGGTGTTTTCTCTGTCGGGCGACGGGGCACGTCCGAAGGGACTGCCCCCTGGCCCGGTTTGGAGAGGCACCCGGGACCCCCGATGCCCGGGAGGGCACCGGCCCTACCATCGCCGGTGGCCCTGACGGTCCGGACCCTGGGGTCGCCCCTCCTCCAACCGTGACCGTCGTCAATCCCGCTCGGGTTCCGCAGGGCCCAGACGAGCGTGCGGGTGCTGATGCTGCCACCGCCAAAAGCGGCAAGGCTGGGCCCGCGGAGGAGAGGGCGGCGGGGTCAGTGACGGGACTCGGGCAGGACCTACCTCGGGGGGAGGTATCCTTTTCCCCTGCTGCCCAGCCCCCATCTACCCTTGCCCCCCCGACGCTGCCCTTGTCCCCTGGCTCTTCCTCCATTCAGGCCCAGCCCTCTTCCTCCGAGGGATGGGAGCTCGCAATGGGGAAGCGCCGAAAGCGTGCTCGGCGTTCCACCCCGCCCTCTGAGGGGGAGGACAACCTCCCTGTACCCATGGGGGTGGACGCTGGGGCCATTCCACCCTCTGAGCCCGCAAGCGATTCACAGCACCACGAAGCGGTCGAGGTGACTGCGGCGGACGCGGGAGAGGTGAACACCTCCCTCCCGGGGTCCCTGCAAGAGGGGGTGTCCATGGAGGATGCTCCCACTGTTCCCGCCTCCACTGAGGGGGCGGCCGCTGACCTTGCCACCGACAGAGATCAGCACCTGGTGGCGGGCGGCGGGCTCGCCTTCCTCTCTCAGGAGGTGGAGGCTTTGGGGCTGACCCCGGCTGCCTCGGAGGGGGATCATCAGGTCCTGGAGGGACAACAACCGACCTCTCCTTCCCCTTCCGACCCGCTGCTATCCCTTCTCCCTGCCTCTGAGTTGCCCCGGGGTGCGACCGTCTGCCCGGCCATCGACAACACCTCGGCCGCGGCAACCCTTGAGGCTCTCAGCGGGCGGGAGATCCCGTTAATATCTGTCACCCCCGGCGCTGAGGCCTCCGGTGCTGCACTCTCTGTGGCACTGGAGCTCAGCGCTGGGGAGACTATTACTACCCCTACCACTGCCATCGATTCTCTGCGCTGCGAGGAGGCACCGCACCCCGGTGCCTCCTCTGCTGAGGCATCTCGCCCTGCTCCTTCTCCTGCTCCCTATTCAAACGCCCTCTCAATCGAGTTTCCCACCCCTCTTCCTCCTCCCCGCCATTCTTGTCTCTTCCCTAATCCCTCACCTCTTCCTCCCCCTACTCTCCTTCCTCGTCTCCCTCCTTTTCCCGATCCCCTCCCTGAACTCTTTTCCTCCCCTTACTCTGTTACTGCCGCCCCTGGGGTTGCCACGTTTAGTCCAGACGTTGGCCCCCGGGAGGCGGTTTTCGTTTCTTCTGCTCCCAGCACATCTGGGGCTGATCTCTCTCCGCCACTGTCCTCTCAGCAGGGACCTCAAACGCCCTGCGTCCCCGTGCCGATGGGTCGCGGGGCTCACGGAGGGGTCTGGCCCCAAGGCGTTCGAGGGCCCGAGGCCCCGACGCCAGACGCGCTGAAGGGCGAGATGCGTGTTTTCTTGGAAGACATCCGTGGCTCCAAGAACAAGGTCGCTCTCGCCCTTCAGCGCTGGGGAGATTTTCATCTCATCTTGCAAATAGTCAGAGCCCTCTTGCGGGAGGGTAAAGGGACCGGGCGGCGGGGGGCCGCGGCTTACCA
This sequence comes from Pelochelys cantorii, assembly GCA_032595735.1. Lineage (NCBI taxonomy): Eukaryota > Metazoa > Chordata > Testudines > Trionychidae > Pelochelys > Pelochelys cantorii. The sequence goes on from CM064340.1 coordinate 38,583,583, forward strand.
GCGGGTCCGCAGCTTCCGTGACGCCCTGCTCACTTTTGGGAACGGTCACGGTTTGCTGCGGGGCCCGATGGGGGCCGTCGGCACTCCTGCCAATCAGGATCTTCCCCAGCCCTCTCGATGCCGCCGCTCATCTTTGCCACTCTAAACACCCGGGGCTGCGGGTCGGGCCTCCGTACGTGTCAGGTCCTCTCCTTCCTCCGGAGGGGCAGGTACTCCGTCATATTCCTCCAGGAGACCCACACAGCTCCGGCCACCGAGGCTAGCTGGCGGCTGGAGTGGGGGGACAGGGTTTATTTTAGCCACCTGTCGGCCCGTCAAGCCGGGGTGGCTACCCTGTTCTCCCCGAACCTGCAGCCCGAGGTGCTGGGGACCGCCGAGGTCGTGCAGGGTCGCCTGCTGCATCTCCGGGTTCGGACGGAAGGGCTGACACTAAATCTCGTCAACATCTACGCCCCGACGTCCGCCCCGGAGAGGCTCCGCTTCTTTCGGCAGGCGTCGGCCTTCCTCGGCACTTTGGATCCTCGCGAGTGCCTGGTCCTGGGCGGAGACTTCAACTGCACCCTCGAGGAGCGGGACCGTACGGGGCTCGAGCAGTGCCCGGCCGCCGCGGACGTCCTCAGGGAGATAATAGACCATCACTCCCTGGTGGACGTCTGGCGAGACCTCCACCTGGGCGAGGAAACGGTGTTTACCTACGTCCAGGTGGCGGGTCGTCGGTCTTTCCACTCCCGGTTGGACCGCATTTATGTGTCTCGTCATCATCTCTTCCGGGCCCACTCCTCCGGCATTCGGCCGGCCCCTTTCTCGGACCACCACTTGGTGGCCGTACGGGCTTCTCTTTCCTCGGAGAGGCCGGGGCCGGCCTATTGGCATTTCAATAACAGCCTGCTGGAGGACGTGGGCTTCGTAGCGTCCTTCCGGGAGTTCTGGCTGGCCTGGCGCGGGCGGCGGTGCGCCTTTCCCTCGGCGCGGCGGTGGTGGGATGTGGGGAAGGTGCGCACGCGGCTCTTCTGCCGTGACTACGCCCGGGGGGCCAGCCGGCGGAGGGATGCGGCGATAGAGCAGTTGGAACGGGAGGTTTTAGAGCTAGAGAAGCGGCTGGCCACCGGCCCCGAGGATCCGCCCCTCTGCGGAGCGTACCGGGAGAAGCGGGAGGAGCTCCGGGCCCTCGAGGACCTTCGAGCCCGGGGTGCCTTTGTTCGTTCTCGCATCCGCCTCCTTCGGGAGATGGATCGAGGCTCCCGCTTCTTCTACGCCCTGGAGAAAAAGAGGGGGGCCAAAAAACACGTCCTCTGCCTTCTGGCGGAGGACGGCACCCCCCTCACGGATCCGGTGGAGATGCGCGAGAGGGCTCGCGCCTTCTACGCCTCTCTCTTCTCCCCGGATCCGACCGACGCCGACGCCCGCAGGGTTCTCTGGAACGAACTCCCGACGGTCAGCGCGGGCGACCGGGACCGGCTAGAGCTGCCTCTCTCTCTGGCCGAGTTCTCGGAAGCCCTCCGTCTCATGCCCACCAATAAATCCCCGGGCATGGACGGGCTGACCGTGGAGTTCTACCGCGTGTTCTGGGACGTCCTCGGCCCGGACCTTGCTAGCGTCTGGGCCGAGTCCTTGGAGAGCGGGGTCCTCCCTGTATCGTGCAGGCGAGCCGTGATCGCCTTGCTGCCCAAGAAGGGGGACCTCCGCGATCTGAGGAATTGGCGTCCCGTCTCGCTCCTCAGCACGGACTATAAAATTGTCGCCAAAGCCATCTCCCTAAGGTTGAAGTCCGTGCTGGCGGACGTGGTCCATCCAGACCAGACCTACACCGTCCCGGGCCGAACCATCTTCGACAACCTCTTTCTGGTCCGGGATCTCTTAGAGCTCGGGTGTAGGGACGGTCTGTCGTTCGCCCTCCTGTCCTTGGATCAGGAGAAGGCGTTCGACCGGATGGACCACGGGTACCTCCTGGGCACCCTGCGGGCCTTCGGCTTCGGGCCCCATTTTGTGGGGTTTCTCCAGGTGCTGTACGCCTCCGCAGAGTGCTTGGTCAAGCTCAACTGGACCCTGACCGCACCGGTCAGCTTCGGGCGGGGAGTACGTCAAGGCTGTCCGCTGTCGGGCCAGCTGTACGCTCTGGCCATAGAGCCCTTCCTCCGTCTCCTTCGCAAGAGGTTGACGGGGTTGGCGCTCCGTGAGCCGGAGACGAGGCTGGTCCTGTCGGCGTATGCCGACGACGTGCTCCTCGTGGTCCAGGACCCGGGAGACCTGGCGCGGGTGGAGGCTTGCCAAGCCGTCTACTCGGCGGCCTCCTCCGCCCGGGTCAACTGGGTCAAGAGCTCTGGCCTGGTGGTAGGGGCCGGGTGGCAGGCGGGCTCCCTCCCACCCGCGCTTCAGGCCATCAGGTGGAGCGCGGGTCCGCTGCTCTATCTCGGCGTTTTTCTTTCTGCCACGCATCCCTCCCCGCCGGAGAACTGGCAAGGTTTAGAGGCCAGGGTGGTCGAGCGGTTGCAGAGATGGACGGGACTGCTCCGGTGCCTCTCCCTGCGTGGGAGGGTACTGGTACTCAACCAATTGGTCCTGTCCATGCTCTGGCACCGCCTCGGCACCCTGGTCCCGCCCCCGGGCCTCCTGGTCCGTATCCAGCAGCTCATGCTGCGGTTCATCTGGCCAGGACTGCATTGGGTCTCTGCAGGGGTTCTCCATCTCCCCCCGGAGGAGGGAGGGCAGGGCCTGACGTGTTTGCGCACGCGGGTTCACGTCCTCCGCCTCCGGGCCCTGCAGAGACTCCTATTTGATGCAGGTAGTCCGGCATGGAGCACGCTTGCGCACGCTTTCCTTCGCCGCCTCCGAGGGCTCCGATACGACCGGCAGCTCCTTTATCTGAGAGGTCTTCCGCGAGACCTCTCCGGGCTGCCGGCCTTCTACCAGGACCTCCTCCGGACCTGGAAGCTGCTTGCAGCGACCAGGTCCTTGGGAGCCACCGTGGGGGCAGACCTCCTCGCGGAGCCCCTGCTACACAATCCCCATCTACGTGTGCAGGCGGCGGAGTCCCCCTTGGTGCGCCAGAGGTTGGTCCTGGCAGAAGTCACCAGAGTCGGAGACCTCCTGGACTACGACCGGGGAGACTGGGTGGATCCTCAGGCGCTCGCCCAGCGCATGGGGCTCTCCACCCTACGTACTCCCCGGCGCGTACTTCAGGAGGTGAAGGACGCTTTGCCGCCCACTGCTCGGGTGTACCTAAACAAAGTCCTGCGAGAGGGTGCACCCCGCCCACCCCTTACCCCCGGCCCTCCCGATCTCTCCATCGGCCCCCAGCCCCGCGTACCTTCCCGACCTCCTCCCCTTCGTCACCTGAGCCGGCTGCACTCGCTGCGGCCAGTCCCCTTCCGAACCGCGCCAAAGAGTCACCTGTACACGCTCGTGCTTCACACGCTCCACTTCCCCACCCTCGTGTCCCGCCCAGACACCAAGTGGCGGGACCTCCTACCATCAATAGAGGGTGGGGAGCCCCGGTGGGCCAGCCTCTATTCGACTTTGGTTCCACGACCCACCGGGGACATCTGTTGGAGAATCCTGCACGGCGCGGTGAGCACGGGCGTGTACTTGGCGCGGTTCACCCCCACCCCCGAAACGTGCCTCTTCTGTGGCGTGAGGGAGACCCTGGCGCACATCTACCTCGAGTGCGCCAGGTTACAGCCCCTCTTTCGGCTCCTCCAGAACCTCCTGTTGAGGTTCTGGCTGCATTTTTCCCCCCACTTGTTAATTTACGCACACCCCATCCGTGGCCCCACAAAGTCGCGGGACCTCCTGGTCAACCTCCTCCTGGCAATTGCCAAATCGGCAATCTATAAAACCAGGGAAAAGAGGTTGGCCGGGGGAGGGGCCTGCGACTGTGGGGCCTATTTCCGTTGCTGTATCCGCTCACGTATCCGGGCAGAGTTCCAATGGGCAGCGTCCGCTGGCTCTCTCGAGACCTTCGGGGAGCAGTGGGCGCTGTCCGGGGTTCTCTGCTCGGTATCCCCATCCGGCTCCCTCGTTTTAGCCCTTTGACCCTCACACCCGTCCCTGTTTTTTTCATTATTTGTCCCCAGTAATTAGTTGGTTCTCCTGGGTTCTGTGGTCCTCCCCGCAGGCTGGGGGGAGGTCCTTTTGATGTGGGCGGGCTAACGCCCGCCCACCTCCCGGACACCAAATAGTGCCCTGTATGCCTGCTGTCCGCGTGGTTTCTGCGGCCCTCTGCTCTTGGGGAGCTGTGCTTTCTCCCGCACCTCTCCTCTCTTCTTCCTTTTTGGGAGGGAGTGCCCGTGGGGGGGGGCTGTTGCTGTTGTAGCAACTGGGCCCTGGCTACCCCTACATTCTGGGCCAGGCCCCCTTTTTCCACCTGCCTTTTTGCAGGCAGCTTTTCCCCCCTTCACCTCAGCTATTTGCTGAGGGTGCTGGGTGCAGGGGGGTGGGGGGTTTCTGCTGCCCTACCTTTGGGTGGGGCGGGGGAGCCCCCCCTCCCATTTTCTTGGGGGTCTATTTTGACCCCCCCCCCCTTTTTCTCCACCTTGGCAGGCCGGACCTTCATCTTTCCTGCTGCTGCTGCTCTCCCCAAAGAAGAGACGGTAAGGGGGCTTTCCCTCTCCCCACAGCCTGCCTGGTGCTGGGGAGGGGAGATTAGGGGCCCTTTCCATCAGGGCTCCTGGGTGGGGGGGCTGATGCAGCTCCTTTGGGGTGCTGAGGGCAGGGGGTGGCTTACCTCCCCCTAGTTCATCGGCCCTCACACTTCTCCTGCTGCTCCCTCTCCAAGCCCCGGTTGCTGTAGGGGCCTTTCCATTCTCGGCCCCACTGCTTGTCTCCTTGCCCTTCTCTGCTCTTCTGGGCCTTGCAGCAGGTACTGTGGGCCTGCTGCTCAGGTGCCTGTGGGTACACTGTTTCCCTTTCCCTCAGCAGTGTCTCCTCCCTCTTCCCGCCCTTGAACAGGCATCTTTTAACTGCCTGCCTTCCCACTCCACTGCTTGTCCCATCCACCCCTTTGGGTGCCAGTGCTTCCCCCCCCCCCCCTTTCTTTTGTTAGGCGCTTGAGCTTCCCCCTCCTTTTAGTTACTCTTCCCACACACACAGCTTCACTTGTCCCCATGTCCTTTTAATGATTATTTACCCCTCATCTCCCCAGTGCAGCCGGAGGAGCCACTCTTTCCATTCTGTGCTGGGAGCTGTATTCCTTACACCTTTTCCCCTTCCCTTTCTTCTGAATTATCACCCTCCCACCCCACTTCCAGCCTAGTGGGGGGGAGTGGTAAATCTCCTTCCTCCCCTCTCTTTCTCTCCCTGTTCCCTTCCCTGGTTTGTTTTTTTGGTTCTCCCCTAATTGTTTGTTTTGTCCTTTCCTCCCTACCCATGACCACAACGAAGGGGTTGTCGGATGACACCCCTGCAGAACCTTCCCCACCCCTCCCTAAAAACAACAACTCCTCTGAGGCTGCCGGGCCCCCCGTCACTACGGTAGAGGGGGCGGACATGGACGAGGACCCCGGGGCCTCGACCGCTTCTGCCGCGGCACCTCCGGCTACCATCAAGAATGCCCCCCTGAAGGGTAGGAAGGGCCTGGGGACCAAAAAGGGCAAGAGCCCCGCCCGGAAGGCAAAACCTCCTGAGGCGAGGGCTCACTCCCCGGCCGCGACCCACATGTTGGCCGCGGCTCCCCCTCCTTCCCGCTCCCCTGTTCCTTCCACCAGCTCTGGGGGCAACGGTGTCCCGGGCCCCAGGGCGTACGCCCAGGTGGCCGCCACCCCCCCGCCTGTCGCCTCCCAAGCCGCCTCCCGGAATACCATCCCCGGCGGCCGCGGCCCCTTTCCCACCCTGACCAGGAGGCACGGGGTCCGTTGTCTCCTGGTGGCGGCCTCGCCCCACGTGGAGACCTACGTGCGGGCGTTGGCACGCGTGGTGGGGCCCGCGGCCGTGGTGGCGGCCTCTAAGATGTTCGGGAAGGTGGTCTTCTTCCTGGCGTCCGAGGCCGCCGCCCAGAAGGCGGTGGAAAGGGGTTTGGCGGTGGGGGGAGTCCACGTTCCCCTCGAGCCTTTGGAGGACCTGGGCGTACGGGTGGTTTTGTCCTCTGTTCCTCCCTTCCTCCCCAATGCCGCCCTACTGCCTTTCCTCTCCACCCTGGGGAGGCCTCTGTCAGTCCTGAGTCCCCTTCCTCTGGGCTGTAAAGACCCGACCCTCCGCCACGTCCTTTCCTTTCGCCGGCAGGTACAAATCCTACTACTGCCGGCGGGACGTGGCGGAGAAGCCCTGGAAGGGTCATTTCTGGTGCCCCATCAAGGGGCCCGGTACCGGGTGTACTACACCATGGGGGAGGCCCGGTGTTTTCTCTGTCGGGCGACGGGGCACGTCCGAAGGGACTGCCCCCTGGCCCGGTTTGGAGAGGCACCCGGGACCCCCGATGCCCGGGAGGGCACCGGCCCTACCATCGCCGGTGGCCCTGACGGTCCGGACCCTGGGGTCGCCCCTCCTCCAACCGTGACCGTCGTCAATCCCGCTCGGGTTCCGCAGGGCCCAGACGAGCGTGCGGGTGCTGATGCTGCCACCGCCAAAAGCGGCAAGGCTGGGCCCGCGGAGGAGAGGGCGGCGGGGTCAGTGACGGGACTCGGGCAGGACCTACCTCGGGGGGAGGTATCCTTTTCCCCTGCTGCCCAGCCCCCATCTACCCTTGCCCCCCCGACGCTGCCCTTGTCCCCTGGCTCTTCCTCCATTCAGGCCCAGCCCTCTTCCTCCGAGGGATGGGAGCTCGCAATGGGGAAGCGCCGAAAGCGTGCTCGGCGTTCCACCCCGCCCTCTGAGGGGGAGGACAACCTCCCTGTACCCATGGGGGTGGACGCTGGGGCCATTCCACCCTCTGAGCCCGCAAGCGATTCACAGCACCACGAAGCGGTCGAGGTGACTGCGGCGGACGCGGGAGAGGTGAACACCTCCCTCCCGGGGTCCCTGCAAGAGGGGGTGTCCATGGAGGATGCTCCCACTGTTCCCGCCTCCACTGAGGGGGCGGCCGCTGACCTTGCCACCGACAGAGATCAGCACCTGGTGGCGGGCGGCGGGCTTGCCTTCCTCTCTCAGGAGGTGGAGGCTTTGGGGCTGACCCCGGCTGCCTCAGAGGGGGATCATCAGGTCCTGGAGGGACAACAACCGACCTCTCCTTCCCCTTCCGACCCGCTGCTATCCCTTCTCCCTGCCTCTGAGTTGCCCCGGGGTGCGACCGTCTGCCCGGCCATCGACAACACCTCGGCCGCGGCCGCGGAAACCCTTGAGGCTCTCAGCGGGCGGGAGATCCCGTTAATATCTGTCACCCCCGGCGCTGAGGCCTTCAGTGCTGCACTCTCTGTGGCACTGGAGCCCAGCGCTGGGGAGACTATTACTACCCCTACCGCTGCCATCGATTCTCTGCGCTGCGAGGAGGCACCGCACCCCGGTGCCTCCTCTGCTGAGGCATCTCGCCCTGCTCCTTCTCCTGCTCCCTATTCAAACGCCCTCTCAATCGAGTTTCCCACCCCTCTTCCTCCTCCCCGCCATTCTTGTCTCTTCCCTAATCCCTCACCTCTTCCTCCCCCTACTCTCCTTCCTCGTCTCCCTCCTTTTCCCGATCCCCTCCCTGAACTCTTTTCCTCCCCTTACTCTGTTACTGCCGCCCCTGGGGTTGCCACGTTTAGTCCAGACGTTGGCCCCCGGGAGGCGGTTTTCGTTTCTTCTGCTCCCAGCACATCTGGGGCTGATCTCCCTCCACCACTGTCCTCTCAGCAGGGACCTCAAACGCCCTGCGTCCCCGTGCCGATGGGTCGCGGGGCTCACGGAGAGGTCTGGCCCCAAGGCGTTCGAGGGCCCGAGGCCCCGACGCCAGACGCGCTGAAGGGCGAGATGCGTGTTTTCTTGGAAGACATCCGTGGCTCCAAGAACAAGGTCGCTCTCGCCCTTCAGCGCTGGGGAGATTTTCATCTCATTTTGCAAATAGTCAGAGCCCTCTTGCGGGAGGGTAAAGGGACCGGGCGGCGAGGGGCCGCGGCTTACCAGCGGGTCCGCAGCTTCCGTGACGCCCTGCTCACTTTTGGGAACGGTCGCGGTTTGCTGCGGGGCCCGATGGGGGCCGTCGGCACTCCTGCCAATCAGGATCTTCCCCAGCCCTCTCGATGCCGCCGCTCATCTTTGCCACTCTAAACACCCAGGGCTGCGGGTCGGGCCTCCGTAGGTGTCAGGTCCTCTCCTTCCTCCGGAGGGGCAGGTACTCCGTCATATTCCTCCAGGAGACCCACACAGCTCCGGCCGCCGAGGCTAGCTGGCGGCTGGAGTGGGGGGACAGGGTTTATTTTAGCCACCTGTCGGCCCGTCAAGCCGGGGTGGCTACCCTGTTCTCCCCGAACCTGCAGCCCAAGGTGCTGGGGACCGCCGAGGTCGTGCAGGGTCGCCTGCTGCATCTCCGGGTTCGGACGGAAGGGCTGACACTAAATCTCATCAACATCTACGCCCCGACGTCCGCCCCGGAGAGGCTCCGCTTCTTTCGGCAGGCGTCGGCCTTCCTCGGCACTTTGGATCCTCGCGAGTGCCTGGTCCTGGGCGGAGACTTCAACTGCACCCTCGAGGAGCGGGACCGTACGGGGCTCGAGCAGTGCCCGGCCGCTGCGGACGTCCTCAGGGAGATAATAGACCATCACTCCCTGGTGGACGTCTGGCGAGACCTCCACCTGGGCGAGGAAACGGTGTTTACCTACGTCCAGGTGGCGGGTCGTCGGTCTTTCCGCTCCCGGTTGGACCGCATTTATGTGTCTCGTCATCATCTCTTCCGGGCCCACTCCTCCGGCATTCGGCCGGCCCCTTTCTCGGACCACCACTTGGTGGCCGTACGGGCTTCTCTTTCTTCGGAGAGGCCGGGGCCGGCCTATTGGCATTTCAATAACAGCCTGCTGGAGGACGTGGGCTTCGTAGCGTCCTTCCGGGAGTTCTGGCTGGCCTGGCGTGGGCGGCGGTGCGCCTTTCCCTCGGCGCGGCGGTGGTGGGATGTGGGGAAGGTGCGCACGCGGCTCTTCTGCCGTGACTACGCCCGGGGGGCCAGCCGGCAGAGGGATGCGGCGATAGAGCAGTTGGAACGGGAGGTTTTAGAGCTAGAGAAGCGGCTGGCCACCGGCCCCGAGGATCCGCCCCTCTGCGGAGCGTACCGGGAGAAGCGGGAGGAGCTCCGGGCCCTTGAGGACCTTCGAGCCCGGGGTGCCTTTGTTCGTTCTTGCATCCGTCTCCTTCGGGAGATGGATCGAGGCTCCCGCTTCTTCTACGTCCTGGAGAAAAAGAGGGGGGCCAAAAAACACGTCCTCTGCCTTCTGGCGGAGGACGGCACCCCCCTCACGGATCCGGTGGAGATGCGCGAGAGGGCTCGCGCCTTCTACGCCTCTCTCTTCTCCCCGGATCCGACCGACGCTGACGCCCGCAGGGTTCTCTGGAACGAACTCCCGACGGTCAGCGCGGGCGACCGGGACCGGCTAGAGCTGCCTCTCTCTCTGGCCGAGTTCTCAGAAGCCCTCCGTCTCATGCCCACCAATAAATCCCCGCGCATGGACGGGCTGACCGTGGAGTTCTACCGCGTGTTCTGGGACGTCCTCGGCCCGGACCTTGCTAGCGTCTGGGCCGAGTCCTTGGAGAGCGGGGTCCTCCCTGTATCGTGCAGGCGAGCCGTGATCGCCTTGCTGCCCAAGAAGGGGGACCTCCGCGATCTGAGGAATTGGCGTCCCGTCTCGCTCCTCAGCACGGACTATAAAATTGTCGCCAAAGCCATCTCCCTAAGGTTGAAGTCCGTGCTGGCGGACGTGGTCCATCCAGACCAGACCTACACCGTCCCGGGCCGAACCATCTTCGACAACCTCTTTCTGGTCCGGGATCTCTTAGAGCTCGGGTGTAGGGACGGTCTGTCGTTCGCCCTCCTGTCCTTGGATCAGGAGAAGGCGTTCGACCGGATGGACCACGGGTACCTCCTGGGCACCCTGCGGGCCTTCGGCTTCGGGCCCCATTTTGTGGGGTTTCTCCAGGTGCTGTACGCCTCCGCAGAGTGCTTGGTCAAGCTCAACTGGACCCTGACCGCACCAGTCAGCTTCGGGCGGGGAGTACGTCAAGGCTGTCCGCTGTCGGGCCAGCTGTACGCTCTGGCCATAGAGCCCTTCCTCCATCTCCTTCGCAAGAGGTTGACGGGGTTGGCGCTCCGTGAGCCGGAGACGAGGCTGGTCCTGTCGGCGTATGCCGACGACGTGCTCCTCGTGGTCCAGGACCCGGGAGACCTGGCGCGGGTGGAGGCTTGCCAAGCCGTCTACTCGGCGGCCTCCTCCGCCCGGGTCAACTGGGTCAAGAGCTCTGGCCTGGTGGTAGGGGCCGGGTGGCAGGCGGGCTCCCTCCCACCCGCGCTTCAGGCCATCAGGTGGAGCGCGGGTCCACTGCTCTATCTCGGCGTTTTTCTTTCTGCCACGCATCCCTCCCCGCCGGAGAACTGGCAAGGTTTAGAGGCCAGGGTGGTCGAGCGGTTGCAGAGATGGACGGGACTGCTCCGGTGCCTCTCTCTGCGTGGGAGGGTACTGGTACTCAACCAATTGGTCCTGTCCATGCTCTGGCACCGCCTCGGCACCCTGGTCCCGCCCCCGGGCCTCCTGGTCCGTATCCAGCAGCTCATGCTGCGGTTCATCTGGCCAGGACTGCATTGGGTCTCTGCAGGGGTTCTCCATCTCCCCCCGGAGGAGGGAGGGCAGGGCCTGACGTGTTTGCACACGCGGGTTCACGTCCTCCGCCTCCGGGCCCTGCAGAGACTCCTATTTGATGCAGGTAGTCCGGCATGGAGCACGCTTGCGCACGCTTTCCTTCACCGCCTCCGAGGGCTCCGATACGACCGGCAGCTCCTTTATCTGAGAGGTCTTCCGCGAGACCTCTCCGGGCTGCCGGCCTTCTACCAGGACCTCCTCCGGACCTGGAAGCTGCTTGCAGCGACCAGGTCCTTGGGAGCCACCGTGGGGGCAGACCTCCTCGCGGAGCCCCTGCTACACAATCCCCATCTACGTATGCAGGCGGCGGAGTCCCCCTTGGTGCGCCAGAGGTTGGTCCTGGCAGAAGTCACCAGAGTCGGAGACCTCCTGGACTACGACCGGGGAGACTGGGTGGATCCTCAGGCGCTCGCCCAGCGCATGGGGCTCTCCACCCTACGTACTCCCCGGCGCGTACTTCAGGAGGTGAAGGACGCTTTGCCGCCCACTGCTCGGGTGTACCTAAACAAAGTCCTGCGAGAGGGTGCACCCCGCCCACCCCTTACCCCCGGCCCTCCCGATCTCTCCATCGGCCCCCAGCCCCGCGTACCTTCCCGACCTCCTCCCCTTCGTCACCTGAGCCGGCTGCACTCGCTGCAGCCAGTCTCCTTCCGAACCGCGCCAAAGAGTCACCTGTACACGCTCGTGCTTCACACGCTCCACTTCCCCACCCTCGTGTCCCGCCCAGACACCAAGTGGCGGGACCTCCTACCATCAATAGAGGGTGGGGAGCCCCAGTGGGCCAGCCTCTATTCGACCTTGGTTCCACGACCCACCGGGGACATCTGTTGGAGAGTCCTGCACAGCGCGGTGAGCACGGGCGTGTACTTGGCGCGGTTCACCCCCACCCCCGAAACGTGCCTCTTCTGTGGCGTGAGGGAGACCCTGGCGCACATCTACCTCAAGTGCGCCAGGTTACAGCCCCTCTTTCGGCTCCTCCAGAACCTCCTGTTGAGGTTCTGGCTGCATTTTTCCCCCCACTTGTTAATTTACGCACACCCCATCCGTGGCCCCACAAAGTCGCGGGACCTCCTGGTCAACCTCCTCCTGGCAATTGCCAAATCGGCAATCTATAAAACCAGGGAAAAGAGGTTGGCCGGGGGAGGGGCCTGCGACTGTGGGGCCTATTTCCGTTGCTGTATCCGCTCACGTATCCGGGCAGAGTTCCAATGGGCAGCGTCCGCTGGCTCTCTCGAGACCTTCGGGGAGCAGTGGGCGCTGTCCGGGGTTCTCTGCTCGGTATCCCCATCCGGCTCCCTCGTTTTAGCCCTTTGACCCTCACACCCGTCCCTGTTTTTTCATTATTTGTCCCCAGTAATTAGTTGGTTCTCCTGGGTTCTGTGGTCCTCCCCGCAGGCTGGGGGGAGGTCCTTTTGATGTGGGCGGGCTAACGCCCGCCCACCTCCCGGACACCAAATAGTGCCCTGTATACCTGCCTTCCACAAGAGTGTGGCTGGCTGCTGGCTTAGGTCTGTCACATCCTATTCAGCAAAGCACTTGACTTCAGTGGGACACAGCATGAGGTACCTTACTGAATCAGGGCCCAAACCCTGAGAACATCTTGTGCACAACCATTGGGATGCTGAGGGGTGCACTGACAACTTTCCAAGAGCATGGTGGCTATATATAAATGCGCATGTGCTTTTAAGCACAAAGAATTGCTAACTACTGCAATAGTCCTAAATCCTTTGAAGCCAATGGGGCTACTTGCATGAGTAAAGTCTGCAGGATCTGGTTCAATGTTCACTTGCACTTCTAGTTTCCATGCCGGATAAATAGAAATGGCCTCTCAGAGCTGACTCTCCCCAATAAAATCTTTCTGTAGATCAACTTAACTCTACATAGCAGCTACAGAGACAGAAGGCAGCTTATTAGAACTCCCTTAGATGCCCTTCATTTAACCCTGTCTTGAGCTGTAGTTTTCATCATTAATTTTCCAGCTCCCTAATCTTCCCTTTAATTTCCCTGTGATGGGGAGAAGTGAGGTTCAAAACTCATGCCATAAGTTGAGGCCATTGACAAAGCCAGGGAAATGAGTTCTGCTTGCACCAGTGCAAAGCTATTCCAAGGGATGAGAGAACAAAGGTGCATGTGGGGGAAGAGAGTGTCCCAACTGAACATCAGACCCTGAAGCTAATGTTCCTCAGGCAATGTTGTGAACAACATGGTGCTTGACAGACAACCAAAGCTTTGTCAAAAATGAATTAACACCGACAGTGAAACTGAAAGGAGTCCTGTAGCAGCCTCAGCCTCCTGGAGCGCATCCCGGCTGGCTTTTCTCAGCATCTCCTATGGCAAGAAGCTGGCCCTTCAGCCAGATTGCTCTGATGTCCCACTTCTTCCAGGGCAATAAGGTTTGTCAAGTTCCATATAACGGCCTCCATCAGCACTGAAGGAAATATAGTGAATCCCTAAATGTCTGCTGCCTCTTGAGACTTCCCTTCCATCCCAGTCTGGGAAGCCATTATAGCTCCATCATAAGTAACACAGGACCTCTTTCCCCCATGCTGGATTTGAGGTTTCAGCCTCTCCTTGTCCTCACTGAGCATGCTCACATGGACTAAGCATGCTCAGTAATACTGCTGGAGCCAGCTACTCTCATTCTGCCCACCCCCATTGCCAGCATGGATCATCTCTGCTCCATTAGCCTTGAGGATAATCTGGGTTATACTACTTGTCCCCTTGCAGAATCTAGTCGGCTCCCCGTTGTTGTATAATCCCTCAAAATCAGCTCCACTGGGTTTACACTATGCCCAGGGAATGAGGGAGGAAATTCATACAGACACCAGCCCAGCCAAGCATCTAAAGATAAGTGCACATCCAAGACCTCTCCTGAATTGGGCCCAGAGTACCCTGCGAGGTACTGAGCATCTTTCTGATCCCAATGATGTGGAAAACACTCCGCACATCATGGGATCTGGCCAATGTGAACACAATGTTAGTAAAGCAACAGTCATTCATGGAAGTACAACTTCCGTGCCTGTTACAATTGTTCAGATGATGTATTTTCCTGCTGTGATAGTGCTGTGCACCTTCCAGTCCTTATAGCAGTGCTTTGAAGATAGACCACAGCCAGACTGGAGTTAGGATGGAGATAAAAGCCAAGAGAGGCACAAGAACATAGGAACGGCCATACTAGGTCAGACCAAACACCCACCTAGCCCAGTGTCCCGTCTTCTGACTGTGGCCAATGCCAGATGCCCCAGAGGGAGTGAACAGAACAGGGAATCTTCAAGTGATCCCTCCCCTGTCACCCATTCCCAGGCTCTGGCAAACAGAGGCGAGGGACACCATCCCTACCCATCCTGGTTAATAAGTATTGGTGCAATGTGGGGTTCCGGTGAGCTGAAAGCAACGTTCGTTACATATTTTAAGGTGAAAATGTGGTTTCTAATGCCATGGACTGAAAACAGACCCATGCCTAAGCTGTGGATCTGGTTTCTGTTAGGTTCATTAGAAGAGGTTTTGTTGTGTCAGTGGGGACCCAGTCCTGATGGCAGCAGAATGGATCTATGGAAGCTTCCAGAAAACCTGGTCCTATTAAAAACAATGTGTGTTTTGTCATTGACTTAGCAGAGGGTGAAATCCTGGCCTAATGAAATCAGTGACAAAGCACAGCCATTTACTTTAATGGGGCCAGGACTTTGCCCTCTAGATTGGAAGGGCAGCCAAGTAAGTGTCTTACATAAAACCAAAGCCTTCAAACTAAATGGGCATTAGAGCTCTATGGAAGAGCATGTTCTGCTCTGTTTCTTTTATTGTCTTTAAAATAATAATGCAGAAGCAGCTTTTTCTGAGAAAAGCAAATGTTTTTGCTATTGAGCTGACCTCTGTTCCCCTGTGTCCAAGTGGCTACCTCTCCATTACTCACCCGAGGCGTGCACAGGCCAAGAGAAGGGGCAAAGGCAGCCAAAACTAGAGATGCTTCTGGCTCCAGTGCACTAATTACACTCTGGCGGAAAAAAAAAATAACGATGGAGAGCGCTTTCCAAAAGAGGCCTCGTGCAACAGAGAAATAAAAGGCAAATGGCTCAGAAATCACATAGGTAGCGAAGGATGCGAGGTTATTGATGCCACACATCTAGCAGGGGACGCTCAGGAAAAGTCGGTAGCATTATTTATTGTATTACAATAGTGCCTAGCTCCTGTACCGGAGATCAGGGCCCCGTTGTGCTAAGCGCTGCCCAAACAGACTGTTCCTGATCTGACAAAGCTTACCACCTAAATAGACAAGTCTGACAAAGGGTGGGTGAGGAAAGAGAGGCCCAGAGCAGGAAAGTGACTGGGTCAAAATGTCACCACAAGTCTGTGGCAGAGCTGGAACTCAATTAAACCCCCTTGGAACTCCCAGTCCAGTGCCCTAGTCCCTCGATTCATGGAGTTGAAGGCCAGCAGGGACTATTAAATCAGGATGGGGAACTAAGGCCCAGGAGCCAGATGCAACCCCGGCTTGGCCTGAATCCAGCCCCCAAGGCTCACAGCTTCCCCCCCCCCATATTGGGGAGCCTGCACAGATGCTCCAGCCCCCTCGCCATCCCCCCATGGGGCTGAAGTACACAAAATCTGCTAGCCTGGGCCGCCCTACACTCCTCAGTCGGCGGCCATGTCAGTGAGGGTTGGGGGTTTTTTGAGGGGGGGGGGGGAGGGAGCTTGCTTGTCACTTGTGTGTAGCTCCTGACTGATTTTTCTATGGGACAGTGGCCTCCAGCCCTAAAAAGGTTCCCCAGCTCTGTATTAGATCATTGTAGACTGACTTACCTGCGTAACCCAGGCCGTTACATTTCACCGTTATCCCTGTAACAAAGCCAACAACTAGGGCTTGACAGAAGCACATCTCCCAGGACAGCATCCAGGCCTGACCCAAAGCCATTCAGAAAAGGAGATTACCCCACCTTATGGATTTAACCGGCCATATTTTCATTTCACTTGTGCCACACTAGCACCAATTTTGGCTTTTCAGGTGGGCCAAGAGTAGCCAAAACACTCTGTTCTGAGGAGACGGGACGCATCCAGCTCCCTTACCGGTGCTGATGCTGGGTATGATGTGGTCCCACTTAGATGATGCATATTTCACAGCCCAGTGAGGGTAGCAAACAGAGTGTTCCATGTGATGGTCATGGCCGCCATGTGGACCCTGCTGCTCTGCCTTGACAGGTCATCAGTGCGCTTTCACCTAGTCCCATTTCAAAGAGCAGAAAAAGGAGCGTCCATTGTATAAACCCACATGCCAACGAGGGGACTAGACCCCTGCAGCTCCACAGGGGGACCAGAGCCAGCCAAGAGGGAGGAAGGCTGTTTGACTCTAATGGAGACTCCATGCAAAGGCCCCTCGCTGGGTACCAAGTCCTACACCCTCCCCATCTCCGACACACTCCACTCCAAGCCCCCAGCAAACCCCCTCCACAGGGAGACCAGGAAGCAGTGAGTGATAATCCTGTCCTGACTCCTCTCCAGAGCAGCAGAAGAAACTGGGAGCAGGCCAGCAAGGAGTATGGAACAGCCACCACCAAGTGCCAGCCCCAGGTCCTACCTCTTTGGCCAACCTAGCACGAATTTCCCATGGCCTCAGTTCAACAGCAGGAAAGGGCATGCATTGCCATGGTTGCCTAGGCCTCCCTTGGAGAAGAGGAGCTTGCTTAGGGAGTGGCAGAGGTCCGTGGCATGCAGCCGCTACAGATTCAGAAAGTATTGCAAACAAATCAGAGAATAATCAAACTAAGGCCCGGATCCTGCAATCTGATTTCCCCGTATGCTTATTTGGCATGCCGCTGACTTCAGGTTGGCAGAAAGGTATGTCCACAAGAACCTGGCTGCAGGAGAGAAAATGGACCAGGGGTTAATGTGATAACCTGGGTTCAACTCCGTGTTTTGTAGACATTTCCTCTGTACCATAGGAAGTCACTTAATCTCTCTGGTGAAGGGTATGCATGTGTGTATTTTAAACAAAATGTGGTTTGGAAAGTAGGTATGCATAAAGAAGCATGCTGTGGCTCACCACCCTAGGAACAGTCTAGAAAAGGCTAAGGGGAGGGGGGTGAGCTCAACATGTGGAGTGGAGAAATACAAGCATGTGACGAACAAATCCATAGATGGAAAGGTTAAATCTGATTGGTTTAGAGGTTTGTGTTATGTAACTTGTTATGTAACCGCCATGTGCTATAAAACAGCAAGGGGAGGGGCTCCTTGCTCGAGGGGCTCTGGCTGATTTTTGTACCAGGGGCTCTCCCTTTGTGCACACTGAATAAAGTCTTGTTGAATTGAATTGAATTGAAGTATCGAAGACCCTTGATTCTGCCCAGCATCTGACTCTTTGGGAACCACAAAATCCCAACACTGGGCACGTCTGTACTTAACAGGAAGATCGGCGCTCCGAAGGTTGATCTTCCGGCATTGGATTTAATGGGTCTAGTATAGACCCTCTCAATGGAACACCGAGGGCAGCTTCTACCAGCGTCTGATAATCCACCTTCTGTGAGGAGTAAGAGAAGCCAACAGGAGCGTTTGCTCCCATCGGCCTCCTGCTGTGTGGATGCCGCCAAGGCTCGACTTAGGGTAAGCTGACTCCAGCTACGCATTTTATGTAGCTGGAGTTGTGTACCTTAAGCCGACCTTCCTAGTCTAGTATAGACCAGGCCTCTGCTTCTCAGGTCCTCATCTATACAATGGGGACAGCAGTAGTTCCCCATCTCCTGGGCATATTGTGAGATAAAATGCATTATGAAGACAGTGTATGACTTAGATCCCATGTCAATACCTAAGAGAGACAGACTGAGGGTCTAAATCAGGGCTACATTCCCTAACACCTGCTCATGCTTTGCCTCTCAGGAGACATAGTGGTACAACCGATCTGTCTCTACTATGGAATCCACTTGCTAGCAGCTGATAGAGTGCAGATTACAAAATGGAATCAAGGACTAAAACCCCTCCCGTCTGCATGCTCATAACAACTATATTTTCCCTAGTAGGGTCTTTGACACATTGTGCATCACTGGGAGAAAAACTGGCAGGAATCCTCTTGGGATTTGAATGATGTGTGTGGAAAATATACTTTTCTCACTGTAAAAATATATATATATATTGCCACACTTTTTTCTAGCGCTCCCCACCGCGATAATTCAGAACAGCCTCCTACAAAAAACAAAGCATCTGTCTTTGTCATTTCTCACCATGGAGCTAATCTCCTGGGTAAGACAGGTAGGACCTGATGCCTGCAAGATGCCGCCAGCTGACAATAACTTTGACAGGCATGAGTAATGGTCCTGATGCTAAAATATGCTTGTTTCACTATTACCTCATCCTCCTCCTTCCTTCTAGTGTGTTAGGCTCACCCCCCCTTGCTGATGGAAATCAAAATTGATCCACTGAAGTTTGAGACCAGCAAAGGCACTGGCCCATGGAGCTTTGTTACAATGTAAATGGAAAGCTTTCTGGGGCGGAGGCTGTTTTAACAGATGTTCATACAGCACCTAGAACAATGAGGCCTGAAATGCCGGCCCTTTGTGCTACTTCAGGACAAGTAATATAAAAAAAAATTAGACCTGTATACACTTGCAGAATTCCTACCTCTTGTATCATTGCCTAGAAAATGAGAGCACAACAAGTTGCTTTGTCTTTCAGGCCTATCAGTTTTCCCTCTGCCATCAAGAAAATGTGGGAGACAGGATTGCTATTCTGACTGCTGCATTTTTGTTTGTGTTTTTCGTATTTCAGGAATGTGAAAGAAACAAAAAAACTAAATAAGTTACAGGAGTGCCGGGGGATTTTAATACAAACCTGCTATGACTTCAGCTCCCTTATTAACTTTTCCACTGTCCCTGCAGAAATGGCTTTTTGTTGATATTTCACTTTTAACTGGGCTGCATAGGAGGAAAAAGTGAATTCTGAGCAGCTGGTTGTCAGCACAGCGATGACTACATATTACAACGGAGCGCTCCATGCCTGCCAACGTCCACAGATCCTCGGCGCGATCGCACCGGTTTCAAAACCAGAACATGATCACACCCAGAGGAAGAAAGCAAAAGCAGAATTCTGCCGGGCTGCTGGGCACCACAGCTGTATATTTAGACTCCTGACGGCTTATTATGTTTACACGCATGCAGTGAATATGGGAAACATAATAGTCAGCAGAGCGCTTGAAAAGGGTGACAAGGTGGAAATGTGAACCCATTTACAAAACAAATGGGAAAGTGAGCATTAGGATCACAGACTCTGTACTCCTGAAAAAATGGCATTAGACACAGATGTTGCAGAGCTCATGGGCAACTGTCCAAGGGTCACTGGCCACTGACACCAGTTTGTTTGAAATGTTCCAAGTGGTCCTTGCTTATAGGTGAGTGAATTCTGATTGTAGAGTAAGCGGTGTACAAAGTAGATCTCTCTCTCTGACCCTCCAGTGGTGGGAATTGGTAGGGCTCCATTAGAGCCAACAGGCAAGTGGGAACAAGAAATGGCTTTCCTGTCCAGACTGAACATTTTCTACCTGGAATTGGGATGAAACGTTCAATCTGGGAACATGGTCACACACTGAGAATGTGAAAAACTTTTCAGCCTGGTCAAGTGAAACGTTCTGTGTTGAACATTTTGTTTTCATTTTGACCGGTTTTAAGAAACAAAACAAAACGAGCTGAAACAAGTTTGACAATTTCAAAACTCCTTTTCCAACTTGGGAGATTGTCACAACCATCCCCTTGCCGGAAAGGGAGTCACTTTTGACTCATCTGCATTTTTTGACAAAAAATAGGTGTCATTGGAGACTTTCCAACCAGCTCTAATCAGTGGAGTTGTGGCTTATGTCAGCCTAGGAACTGCATCAAAAGCCAGGTCTCCACTAGACCAGGAAGGTCGGCTTAAGGCACGCAACTATTCTATGAAGCTGGAGTCAGCTCACCTTAAACCGCGTTTGGCAGTATCCCCACAGCGGGAGGCCAATGGGAGGAAACACTCCCATCATCTTCCCTCACTCCTCACCACTGTGAGCTGGAGCACAGGCTGGAGCTGCCCTCAGCATTCGATTTACAGGTCTATACTAGACCAGCTCAATCAAATGCCAGAACGCCAATCTCCAGCATGGCAAATGCAGACGTGCCCAGAGTGGGGAGCTAGGCTATGCACAGGGGATCTGCAGGTGCCTGAATAATCATTCTGAACAACATGATTTTCAGTATTTGGCCTTCAATGTCCTTTGCTCTTCCCATGTAGTTGCGACTTGCTGCTCATGCATTTGATTCATCCCCAGACCAAAGCGGCTGCCTCCATATCCCTGCACCAGCCTTTCACCCTCACAACTACCTCTTGTTCTCTCCTGTGAGCTCCAAAATGCCCCTTAAGCTCCCGGTAACCTCAAAGGCCTCCCTGGCCTCAGCAGCTCTTCTGCTCCAGCTACTCCTCCAATAGGTTTAGGATGTTGACAACAAGTATTTCATAATAGTACAACAATAGTTTTCCTTTAAAATATGTATTCCAAAGCAATGGCCCTATAACAGGGTTACTTGCCCTCTTGGTTGGCTAGCCAACTTTGATTATATAATGAACCACACCTGAGAGGGGCCAGGTGGTTCTCCTGTAAAGAACAGTAGACACTGGAGTGAAGGGATGCTTAGAGAGATAAGAACCTGTAGCAGTGAACAGGGTCCAATGGAGACCCCTGGATGTGGGACTAAAACTACAAGATGGAAAAGCATGGGAGTGGTTTAATAGGCAGCAGGTTTAAAGCAAACAAAAGGGAGTATTTCTTCACACAACCCACAGCCAACCTGTGGAACTCCTTGCCAGAGGATGTGTTGAAGGCTCGAACTTTAACAGGGTTCAAAAAAAGCTAGATAGATTCATGGAGGTTAGGTCCATCAATGGCTATTAGCCAGGATGGGTAGGAATGGAATCTCTAGCCTCTGTTTCTCTGGAGGTGGGTGACAGGGAAGGGATCACGTGACGATTACCTGTTGTGTTCCCTTCCTCTGAGGCATCTGGTATTGGCCACTGTCGGCAGACAGGATACTGGGCTCGATGGACCATTGGTCTGATCCTGTATGGCTGTTCTTATGTTCTTAGTGACTCAACGAGAGGGTAAAATAGATGAATTTGGGACTTGGAATTCTTTTCAGTGTATTTTAGCTCCATAAACCCAGACTCTAAGATCGGATGAGCAAAAAAGCATGTAGAGTCTGTGTAAAGGGTCCTAGAAAGGGGAGAATAAAGAGTAGGGCATTGCAGGGTTACAAGGGGCACACAAAGGGTGCCCAAGCATATTATCGGTCCCAAATTGGAGATGGTCAAATTATTCACTGCAAGTTTTAATTTGGGTTCTTCTGGGGGCAAACAGTTGACCTATTTCCCCTTCCAAAGGCATTTAATGTAAGTGAGATTGTTTTCTTTAATTGTTCTTCAATTGATATTTACAGTGGTAGAGAGGGAAAAAGAGAGAGATCTCCAGCATTAACACAGTTGCCATGTTGTTCTTGCAGTGCCGAGTTATGCAGCCATAATTAAGCCCCAGCATAATTCAGTGCCTGAAAAGTTAGGGAAATTCAGTCCGGTGAGGATAATAATTGCCTGGGTATATGGATCCTGCAACCCTTCATGTTAGAAGTAGGAATCTCAGCAACACTGGTTCACTCCTACTGGTAAACACAAACTCTTCCAATCAGACAAAGTAGAAGTGCTCAAGTATGTAAAACTGACTGAATTCACTTAGCACCTGCCTCACGCTTTTCAGGTTCAAAGTGCTTTACTGACATCAGTAACTGGATCACCTTCAAGAGCCAGGTAAGCAGCATTATGCCCATTTCACAGGGAGGAGAGAAGTCAATCCAAAGCAGCGAGAATCTTTTCCTAAGCCTGGAGGGACTCCTTGGCTATGCCTATACTGCATATACTGCCTATACTGCGTGCTTATTTCAAAATAATTCATGTTATTTCGAAATAACAGAGTGTGAGTTTACACAGCAGGCCCGTTACTTTGAAATAATTAATAATATAATAATAACTTTGAAATAAATAATCTGACTTCTGTAACCCTCATTTCTCTAGGAGGAAGGGAAGTCGAAGGAAGAGTGTTCATCCTTCGACTTCCTGCTGTGTAGACAGCGCCAAAAGCTGAATTAAGCTATTTCGACTTCAGCTATACAACTGATGTAGCTGAAGTTGCGTCGCTTAACTCAACTTTGTCCCACAGTGTAGACGTAGAGAATTAGAATCAGAACTAGAAAACTCCTGGCCCGCTGTTCATTCTGGAAACCATCTATTATAACAAGAATTGGTGTTTGTCTTTAGTCAAGTCATTCTATCCACGCAGCTACATATCCAACTTGTGTTCATTCCTCATCTGAGGAAAAGGGTTTTCCACCTTCTAACAATGACACACAGTGTCCACAGTTTAACATCTTGTCTTTGCCATGGGAGACAACAGCAGGCTTAAACTTCAAATGAAATACAAACATCTATAAAAAAAACATGCAACCTCCATGTTCTTTTGACTTTTCTATAGACTCTTCAAACAGCCAAGAGATTTTGACTCGTCTCCACTTCACTATCTGGAGGAATAATTAGAACAATAAAGGCACTGGGTGCATCTTAGGACAAGAAAACAAAGAGCCTATCAGTTCATTTAGTGTGATTTACATCCTTCATTTTGCCACACTACTGTCTAGCTAATTTTTGGCAGCTCTGAGCAATGTCTTTGTTGGTTAGTTACCAGGGCCTGGTAACGGGAGAAAATCCAGAAACTCCCAAGGTTGGATTTGCGTTTGGGGCAAAGATTCAGGTGGGTTCTTACTTTAGCGTGTTTGGCTTTTAGTAATCTAGACGGATGGAAAACAGAACAGCCAGACTGTGCCAGACCAAAGGTCCATCTAGCCCAGTATCCTGTCCTCCGACAGTGGCCAATGCCAGCCCCGGAGGGAAAGAACATTCAGGAGAAGCAAAACTCCACTTTCCTTGCTGCTCACTTCTGAGTTGGGATAGGTCTCCAACTTCCCAGGCGGAGAGGGGTGGAACCAACTGGCACTCCAAGCTTTCATTAACCTTCTCCTTGCCAGGGTAGGGCCTCCCTGCTCCATCACATTCTTTTTAAAGAAAAATATTGAGGAAGTGGCTCTGACAGCATTTTCTGAGTGGCCTAGGGTACTCCTCTCACAAGACAAAGTGGCTGCACAGTAAAATGGACTGGCAACAGGTCTGGAACCTCTTTTGGTCTCGTCATGTTTCCATCACTGACTTCCTTGATAAACTTGGGCAAATTACATGAGCAGCTGTGGGTCAAATTAGCATGGCCAGTCCTATGCCGTATTCCAGTTACATTGACATATTCTCTTTGTAGCACATTGTCTTTGGAGCCAATGGGACTTTTTCTTCTTAGCCTTTCAACATCATGTGGCAATTCCCACCCCTACGGTCAGATGCGAATGCACACTCTCTGCTACACTGCTATGGGTCACTACAATAGAAGGTGGAGGTCACAAAAGGCCCAAGCCCCTCTTCTGGTGAGACACCAGACAATACCTAGATGCTACTTAGCTTCATGGTCCCCAACCCCCTGAATATGGTCAAATGCATCTCAATATGCTGCTGAAACAGATGAGAGGATGGGGTTGCCTCTATGCCCATTCGTATCCTTGTCGTCTCTGCTGAGCCTGCTAGTTAGTACCTATGGGGAGGGAGGGCTGTACGAGAGCCAGATGTAAATGAAACTGGCTAATTGCCAGTGACTCCTGATTGACACAGATTATTTCAACAGCCCATAGTTTCCTGGTGACCTGGCTGATGCTGAGCGTAAGCCAGGGGGTGGTGAGGCGAGGGAATTGCCGGCTTAACACATAAGTGAAAGATGCTTTCAGTCAGCTGCAACTCACGTGCCAGGTTTTATTTGTTCAGTGCTCACACTGAGCAGGGCGAACGCTTGCAAAGGGTTCGATTTGGCCAGGCTTTACTCTCTCCACCCTGGGCTTTCCTTGTTCCCGCGCAACGCTCAGGGCACCGCCGAAAAGAATGTTCCCATAAATAAACTAACTATTGAGTTACCCAGCACGTAAGTGACGACAGAAGAGAGCCCCAAGTCACCTCCTTCATTCCTCCGGGCCACGTGTGTGCCAACTCCCAGATAAAAGAGGCATGAAAGAAAACGAGGTTGCGTCCAAGTCTTCATACTTTTAAACTAAAATCACTCAAGTCGCCATTTTCAGCTTCGTCGTGCACACACCGGGGGCCATTGCTCCTGGAACGAGGTTTAACAGCTAATTCGAATTAAGGGCTTTACTTCGAACTCCCGTTTCACTGCCGCGTGTAGACGCGGGCAGTTATTCCGGGCTAGTCAATTTCCAAAATGGCAACCGCCCGGGAACATGCTAATGAAACGTGGGATATTTAAATCCCGCGCTTCATTTGCAATTTCGGTCACCCTCATTAGCCTCCCTAGTTCGAACTAGGGGGCTAGTGTAGACATACCCTTAGTGTTAGATGAAAAAGAGGACTGGAGCTGAGCACACAACTCTAAGCCCGTGATTAGATGAACGGGGATAGCAAACCAGCTGTGGTCAAAGAGAGAAGCTATCAGGTTACCTTTCTCGTGAATTAGTCATTGGAGTCCTTCGCTGAGTCACCTCCATGGGTAATGCTTGCACAACAGAGTGTTCATGAGTAGTTCACTGGGAGCCCTCCGGTTCTGAAATGTGAGCTATGTTTGTTCGTTCTGATTGGCCACGTAGGTCTTATGCTATCGGTTCTGGAGCCTGATAGGAGGAGAGTAGCTTCTAACATCAAGTTTCTGGTGCTATGACTAATATATTCAAGTCCGGACGTTTTTTTCCAACAAGTATCCTCTAGCATCCCTTTACTCTGTTGTTCACAAGAACATTCCTAATCCACGCTGAAGTATTTGTGGAACACAAACGTAACAGGGGTGAAAATGCACAGAAAGTGAACTCACGGAAATGGTTCTGGGACATCTGTACCCGAGAATATACTGCAGGCTTGAAGACTTGATCTTCTTTTAATGTATTTGAAATGTGACCTTTGCAGCGACATTTCAAACCTAACTTGATGAGTTTGGAATGCAAACCATGGGTGAGAGTGAGGGCATCTTAGAAGCAATGCGGGTCTATCGTCAGGCGTCTTTCATCACCAGAGCTAAGCAAATAACAGAGTCTTTTGCTTCAGTGATCAAACTGAAAAATCCACATGCACACAAAAAAATCAGTGCGGTTCAAACCGAAACGGAGATTACAAATAAATTCTTACTGAAAGTAAAAGAGGAAAAAATCTTTCCAGCTGAAATGTTTTGACATGACCAACTTTTTTTTTCAGCCAAAAGCGATTTCACTGCTTTTTACCTGAATTCACAACTAACTTCAGTGCTTCTCAAAAAGGCAGAAAGAAAAAAGTCCCTACCCTAAAGAGCATCAAATTACACAGGAGGGAACTAAGGTATGGAGTAGTGAAGTGATTTCCCCGAGGAGACTTGGGAAAGGCCAGGAACCAAACCACTTTCTATCCTGAGTATCAGTCCAGTACTTTAACCACAACACCTTGCTTTCTTCCCGCTTTCCAATCCACCAGGGCCTGAACTTCCATCAGCTCCCTAGTCCTTATACTCATAAAAAGCTCAGGCAGAAAAGGTCACCCTAGACTTATTTACCAGCACAGGTTCTCCCAGTTCTGTCTGGTGGCCTTCATAACTCAGGGGCTATGTCGGGGGGGGGGGCAATAAAACAGCAGCAGTTGACCAGGATTAGTCCCTGGTGGGCCAGCACCACTACCACTATATTTACCTGTGCCTCTGCAAGTACAGTGATTACAGCTCCCATTGGCCATGGACCACCGTTCCCAGCCAATGGGAGCTGTGGGAAGCAGTCCAGACTGGGATACCATTTCCCACAGTTCCCATTAGCTGAGAACAGCAATCCACAGCCAACAGACACTGTAATTGCCCAGACCTGTGGCGGCACAGGTAAATATAGTGATGATAGCCCAACAGGGGCTAACACCAGATCCAGCCCACAGGCCTTTGCCCATCCCTGAGCTATATTCTTGCATCCTTGCTCCCATGAAGGTGTAATACTTTTCTCCTTGGATAGCCCCCTTCATTTCAAAGGGCTCATTGAGAAGTAAAGCTATTTTTGCATTTAACCAACAGTGGCAGACTATGGCCCTATGTATACAGTGTCCTAGGATCAAAGTATCTGTGTCATGTCATCAAAAAGGATCCAGAGAAATACTGTATCAAGGTACAAAGCACACAAGGTCTATTTCTCATTTAGGGTGCATCTACACTACATCCTTAGCTTGAAATAAGCGACGCAATTTGAGCTATGCAAACTGCGCCACTTATTTCGAGTTAATTTTGAAATAGCTTATTTTGTAATTTGGCACTGTCTACACAGCACCAAATTTTGAAATAAACCACTATTCCAAAACATTCCTTAATCCTCGTGGAATGAGGTTTACAGGGATGTCGGAATAGCGAGCCTGGTATTTTTCGAAATGAGGGGCTTGCTTAAAAGATGCGGAATAGCTATTTCGGGACACCAGAAGCATCCCGAAGTAGGGCTGCAGTGTAGACGTACCCTTACTGTATTACCAGATTCAAGGGTTCAAAAAACATTTCAGGCCCCCCCCCCACACACATACACACACACACTCTGCTGCAATCACTAGACTGGCTTAAAATCACAACGTTTTCTATATCTATTTTTGGGGAAGGGAATTATTTGCCCTCTGGGTTTCTGAGCCTTCAAGGTGCAAACAGTTCATGTTTTCAAACTTCTTCAAAACCATAATGCCTAGAAACTTAATTTAAAAAAAAAAATAAAAGCTGAAATTTTTCCACAGTCACAGGATTCCAAGAGCTGGGGATTTTAAGGAGAACAGCAAGAATCAACAGACTCGCCATCTCCCACAATACTATGGCAACACTTCTATTTACCCCTCTCAGGGAGTATAAAGGGTTTTTTTAAGTAACAGCTCCGTGCAATTACTTCTAAAACTCCTTCCTACTGCCAGCATAGCGCAAAGAGGCCTTCGCATAAATGAGAATCAGGCCTGTTCGACGTGGGTTAATTTGGACAACTGGCAGGAATTCAGAGGGTCTAGAGGGACTGACTTACAAGAAAAGCTTAAAACAGCTAAGTAGCTTGGCCAAAATAATGACTAAGCGGCTGGCTCCCACAGTCTGCAATGGTTTTGATTGTGTAACCATTAAGGAGGGAGGTGGAATTGTTCAGAAAGGTTCGAGGGGTTGCAACCAAGTAGCAGTGACTAGACCAAACGGAGTCTGAATTTCCTAGCCACAAGGTCTGTTAGATTATGAAACAGTTTTCCCAAAGGCAAAAGTGATGGACGCTTGAGTCATGTAAAGGAGACAGGAGAGAGCGTTGTGTAGGGAACATCCCAGCAGAGGCTGATGAACCGAACACACTAGCGAGCCTTTTCCTTTTTGAAGTCTTACGATCACATGAAGCGCAAGAAACGGGGCTTGATGCATCTGATACCAAAGCAAATGGGTGTTGGATTTATTTCCTGCGAGTTCAGGGGATGATCTTATTCCAAAACCAACACTCTTCTGCAACAGCCCGAAACAATGGATTAACATTACACGAAACTGTACTATTTTACACAACTACCGTTGGGGCCTAGAGGCAAATGAAGATTGGGGTCTCATTGGGCTGTATAGGAGGAGACAGGCCCTGCTCCAAAATGTTTAGCATCTAAATAGACAAGAGAGACTTCTGGTGAGATCAGAGATGTAAAGTGACTTGTCTAAGGATCACAGGGCAGGGCAGTAGCAGAGGTGGAAATAAAACCCTGGTCTCCTGACAGTTAGTCCATGCCCTCACCACTAGATTATGCTTCTCTCTGGTTGAGTAGAGTAGTATTATTAGAAGAGTCACTGTGGAAAATCTTGGCCTTGGTTCTAAGTGATTCTGAAAGAGACAAATTTTGGGTGACCAAATCAAGACACCATGAATGGTTCTTAGCACTTGCTGAACAATTAGCTGACAAATCACACCCCTTGGAGCCCTCACAGGCTGGGTTCCTAACAAAATGGAGGCAACCAAAAATCCCTAGCCACTTAGGGTGCCTCTATACTGCATCCTTACCTTGAAACAAGCTACACAATTCGCACTACGCAAATTGTGTAGCTTATTTTGAGGTAATTTCAAAATAGATTATTTTGAAATTTGGCATGGTCTACACAGCACCAAATTTCGAAATAAAGTGCTATTCCAAAACTTCCCTTAACCCTCATGGAATGAGGGTAACAGGGATGCCGGAATAGCGCGTCCGTTATTTTGAAATCTATTTTGAAATAACGGGCTGCATTAAAGATGCGGGATAACTATTTCGAGATACTTCCAGGATCCCGAAATAGCTCCACAGCGTAGACATAGCCTCAGACATATTTTGGACCAACCCTAGTAAGCACCAGAGGCTTTGTCCAATATTACACGGTGGTTTGTGCAGACACAAAGAGTAAAACAATCTAAGAGGATGTATTTCAGAGAGAAGACGACATCAACTGGACCAAGTCTAATCTCCATGAAAGGGCACAGTGGATTTAACTTCTCTATAGAAGTCTGCAGGAGCTGTGGGAACGACAATGGCTGTTCTCTGGGTACACTGGAACAGATTTAGACATGGAAATTTGCACTACACAGAAAACAAAGGAATTATGAAGGATATACCTCACACATACCTGCCTCTTTCTTCTTAATCAGGAGACTCTTCAAGATGTTCTCTGTCCCCTGTGAAATTTTGATGTGGGCTTCAGCTCCTCCAAGTGACTTTCTCAATGGCTTTCCAAGAGCCATGTCCTTTCTTACACAGGCAAGTATGCATGCAAGTGTCACCTCACCCACAGGCGAGCATGTGTTGAGTGCTCCAGAGATAGGAGAATCTTAGTTTTTGTAGCTCAAGCTGTAGCATCTTATGTATTTAGCTGTGAAGGCTTCTGGTTCGGTCTCCGGGGTTTAGGGCAAGATGGAAGTTGCCACACAAATTTTGCACTACAGACTATACTGGCATTCCCATACACGCACACAGATCTGCCATATAAGTGCCTCCAGTATCAAGCAACAGAGACCAGCGTGTTTCTAACAGCACGTTAGCCTTTGCTCCAGTTCCCACAGATAGCAGGCTAGTTTGGCCAAGATGATTTGCCCAACTGGTAATTATATTCAACCCTGAATACCTTGCTGGATTGTTACTAGGTGGCGGAAGGCAGAGTTTGAATTCTGGACACCTAGATGCCAGGAAGAAGTCCACTGTGATCCCACAGGCCATCAGACATCCCCCAAATACATATCCTAGAGCACCCATTTTAGAAAACCATCCAATCTTGATTTGAATCGTCAGAGATGGAAAATCCATCACAACCCTTGGTCAATTGTTCCAGTAGGTGAGTACCCTCTTGGTTAAAAACATACCCCTTATTCCCAGGGTGATTCTGTCACACAAAGGCAAACTGAACAACACAATATGCAGGCCATGACTTTGCCAAAAACTCCAGAGCAAGTGTGAATTCCAGATCTCCCTATCATATAGATATTTCCAGTGCCACTTACCATATAAGCTGCATAACACTATGAAAGTGTTTGAACAAGTATTAACCAGCCTCTCAAAACCCATGTGACATAAATAAGCATAAAAACTCAAGAATGGCCATACTGGGTCAGACCAAAGGTCCATCTATAACCCATTATCCTGTCTTCTGACAGATGCCCCAGAGGGTGTGAACAGAACAGGAGATCATCAAGTGATCCCTCTCCTATCATCCATTCCCAGCCTCTAACAAATTGAGGCTAGGGACACCATTCCTACCTATCCTGGCTAATAAGTATTGATGGACCTAACCTCCATGAATTTATCTAATTCTTTTTTTTTTAACCCTGTTGAAGTCCTGGCCTTCACAACCTCCTCTGGCAAGGAGTTCCACAGGTTGACTATGAGCTGCATGAAGAAAAAAGAAGCACCATAAACATTATCTCATATTTAGAGCTAGGGAAACTCAGACATCTCTGCATCTGCTGAAGAAAATGTAATGACACCAGTGACCCATTTGGCCCAGAAAGTTACATGTGACATGTGACCAAATCAGTGGGTGGATTTAGGAATTCCCAGTCCTGACTCTCAATCCACTTGACCCTACTAATGTCTCAACGTATGGGAGGCGCATCTTATGTTGCAAGGACACAGAAAAAGTTTTTGACATTTCTTTCCTCTGAATCAGATTCTTGACACTCCATAACCAGACACTAAAGCTGGTAGGCCAGTTGCTTTCACACACTGTGGCAAACCTTAGGGAGTAGTCTGATTAAATTTCCTTCCTTGTTCTTTTCAGCTGATGCGGCTTTTCCTTCTGAATCTTTTCACCAAGCCTTGGCATTTTGAAGCACACCCTCTTCATACTGTTAGACATAGCTACCAAAGAAGGCGGCAGTCTCAAAATGCTTCATAATTAACAGTCCGGTAAAGTGCCACTCAAAGGCAGTTAACCAGCTCAATCCCACGCCTAGAAAGTTAATGTAACCAGCTTTGACAGCTATATTCCACGTCTGATGATGCCCTTATTTTACAGATGCTGAATATTCAACCACTTTTTCCTGGCAGTAAAACCTTGACCCAAGCTCAGGAAATCTACTGTACTTGTGAGAAAAGTGAGGTAAGAGTATGTTTCCATTTACTCTCTGAAAGAAAACAAAAACAAATGACCCGCTACTGAATGTCCTTTTTATTCATAAAAATAAATCAGCAGCAGTCATCCTAATTTATGTTTCGCTAACTTTTCCTTGAGATTATTTAGAAGAAAAAATGGCTGTCTCCAAAGTTGGGTGAGAGAACGTGTCAGGCTTTTTTTTTTTTTTTTTGGTCCTGGCTGTTTTTATGATGGGCCATAAACTTCTGCTTCTCGCTGAGCTTCAGTTGCTGGAAGCCCAGCCAAATTTCAATGAAATGTCAGATTTAGTTAGAAAGGAATATAGCACAATATTAGTGGCAAAATCAAGGCGGAGAAAAGGGGATAGTAAGCCAAATGCATCCCTAGTGTTAATTCCAGTTAAGCCAGTGGAGACAATTTCCCTCCAGTACGAAGAAGAGAAAATGGACATGATGGGTGGAGAATAATGGATGGATGCAAGAGCCTTGCTCTTGCTACAAGTAGAAATAACTGGCGATCAGGTTACAGGAACATAACTGCTACTTGGCACAGCGGAAGACAAACCCTATACCTGAGGTGGCTGCATAATGTGCCTCACATAATTAAGGCTGCGTTGGAGTTTTCTCTTTCACAGGGTTTGCTCCTCTTCTTTCTGAGCACTTTTGCAAACATCCCACTGGGAATTTGAACCAAAATTTCAGCCACTAAATCAAAGTGTTTGCAGGATGATTTCTTAGGTTATTAGATTCGTAGGAAATGCAGGAAAACTTGAGCACTGGAAAAAAAAAACCACTCGATTTCTCCTCCTCCCCCACTGTGCACATTTGCACCTCCCTCAGGAGTAACATTGTGGCCAGAGCCAGATTAAGGGGGGGGGGGGCTAGCTGGGCAGCTGCCCAGGGTGCCAACCTATGGGGGGTGCCTGATTGAAGTGGTAAAGGGTGCCGCAGGCACGTAGCACCCCTTACCACTTCAGTCAGGCGCCCCCCAAAGGTTGGCGCCTGAGGGCAGGGTCGCGCCCCTTGCCATGTCAATCAGGCGCCACGCCCGGGGGCAGGGCCGTACATGTGCCACGCGCCCGCTGCCCGGGGCACAAGTATGGCTCGGTCCAGCACTGATTGTGGCAACAGAGCAACCAGCTACTCCAGCTCATTTGCATACCTGAGGAGAGCAGGCTGCCTTATTTCTCTCAGATTATCATATTATCCCAAAGAGGGGTCCTGGGAGGAAGGGTAAGGGCTTTGCAGGGGATAAGCGCCCAGTTGTGTATTCAAGTGGACTTGCTCCCTAGAGGGAAAAATGTGCTGGCAATTTAGAGGGCCATAGACTCTCAGGTATTGTTGGGCAACCCCTTCCCAGAATGCATCACACACTCTTACATCAGGTGAATATCACAAAGGACTTGAACCTCCCTCTAACATAGTGATACCCGGCACTCCAATCATGCAGGTGCAGAGTACATCATCACACAGAGAAAGAGCAAGACAGTGCCTCTTTCTTATCAAGGGAAGTTGGAGGAATGGATGCGCCGAATCAGGAGCCCTTTTCCATCTTGAGGGCTGGGATATCAGAGGGGGCCTGCTCCATCCCATTCCGGAAAGGCAAATGAGCTCCTCTTAGCTCAATCCCAGCCAAGCAGACACATCTGCAGAGCCAGCTCCAGCTGGAGGAAGCACGCTTCCTGCTCACAGGAAGAGACAGCAAGCGGGAGGAGAGGGCGGACTCTCATTACAGAGTAGCAGAAAAGGACAGGGACAAGTCTCCTTCCCTCACAAAGGCTCACCAAGACCCAAGGCATCTTTGAAAGGGGGAAGTGCTCAGAAGCTGCCTGGGCATGAACCAAACCCCCCTCAAGAATTGCCCTGTGATTAAATGGCCAGTGCGTCTCTTGTGCTAGTTCAGGGCAGCGTGCTTGCTGGGATTGTGTCTGAGCACTAGCATAGGAGACAGGGAGTTTGGACGTTAGGGTAGTTGCTATAATCGGCACCTGATCCCTGCATCCCTTTGGGGAAGGGGTATCATGGGAACAGAAAAGGCCCGGTTCCTGATTGAAGAGAATATTTGGCTGCTGCTATCCTCAGCCCATCTGCAGTGGCTGAAGAATCCAGATTTAGCTCTGAAGGATCATTTGAAGAGCTGTGAATGCCCCAGCATTTAGTCAGACACTCAGGGAAATTGCTCAGGAACCCCCTACTCCCTGTCCGGTGTCTTTAAGCCAGGGGCCAGTATTTGGCAATTTCATTACTTCCCATTTAACCTGCGGAGGGATTTACCATCTGATCCGACGTGAGAGTCTTTGGGGCTGTGCTGAACCAAACTGGCTAACTTGCGTATCACTGCTACAGCAGAAATCATTTTCACAGGACATCCAGGGGCCCCACGGAATATGCCATCTCACCAGAAACATTTCCTTCCTGCAACATCAACTCATGTGACTGGGATTTTTGGAGAAGTCCATCGACATTATCAACATGGGGAGGACACAGGTGTCCCTGAGAGCATGGGTCTGCCCCGGTATGTTGTAACAATAGCTTGTGGGATACAGTTCCTCAGCTGACTAGATGGGGTGTTTGTGCTCTCCCTTGGGAGCTCCAACTATCTGGCAAGTGACTCCGGGTTGCCCTGTGGTTAGAATTTTCCCTCCCACCTGCCCTGGTGACCTTCCCAGAAAGGAGCGAGAAGGGGCTGACAGTCCTGCCCCATAAATACACCTGGGGAGAGAATAAAGGAAGTGACACTCGGCTTTCTGAAATCCCAGTGAGCCCAGACCCATCCATCCACACCTGTAAGGAGACTGGCATTAAAAGGAGGTAACCGAGAGGCCCGGGGTGCTGCGTGAGGGGGACTGGCTAACAGAAGAGCCAGTTCCACATTTGCGAAACGAGTGACAGAAAAGGGCTTTTCTACCATTTTTGATCAAAGGATTTCAGCTCTCAGTGACGAGTTTCATTTCTAAACCCCAAATTTCTCCTTTATTGGAACTGCTCTGGTCTGGGGTTTCGACAGCCCTGGAACAGTATTACTTTCTGCTAATTTCTTCCGCTGGGACGACAAAAAAAAATCATTTCCCGGCAGCTCCAGTTAACAGCAGTAACGCGAGGCCCACGGAAGGGAAGCGCGCCGGGGGAGGGGAGCGGTTATCGCTAGCCATTGGAATACTGAGGGCAGGCCCTGATGGGCCTCTCAGGGGCAGTTACAGGTTTTATGGCGGGGCGGAGAAGATTATTCCTTCCCCACGTCACCTGCCCTCAGACATTGCAGCCAGAGCAGCCAGGAGAAAGGGGGTTTCCCCGCATAGCTCCTGCTGCCACACGGGGCCAGGGGAGGACTCCACACTCCCTCCAGCAGGTCTTGCTGCCACCCAGGGGCTCCACACAGCACCCAGCGGTGCTGCTGCCTGCAGGGACCCTTCCGAGCATCCCCACTGCCTCCTGGGCTCTGCTGTCCACCTGACTGCTCTGCTGCCACCCAGGGCTCTGCTGTCTTGGCCCCTAGTCTGGTAATGTCCCATGGGGTCACCCCGATAATGCCAGACCAGGAGTGTGGCCAGACTAGGGAAATCCAGATTACGGTGCATCAACCTGTACTAGCATCTCCTGCACCCTTCCAAAGAGAGACCCTGTTGATGCTGCCATTTCTTTCTTCTGCGGTTTGCAAATAGATACACAAGTTGAGACGGGTCATAGATTTGAGTGGACCAACCTCAATATGGTCTGTTTTACCAGCTCCCACTATAGGAGCTGGAATGAGCAGCTGTAACACCCCATAGCCTGAAGGTATGTTTCCATTAGGTACATACGGTTGACCATTTGGGTCAATGGTTTTCAGAACCCCCATTACAAAAATTGTTCCAGAACTCCTGCGCTCCTCTGCTAACTGGACGCTGCAATCCACCGGCTCTCCTGCTGTTATACTGTAGCGCATGCACATTGGGCCTGATCAATGGCCCGCTGGGAAAACTGCCCCAGGCTGCGGATCATACTGCTGTTAAATGCATTCAGCAAGTTCAACTGTGTTCGCTAAAACGAAACAAGCCAGCCACAGCCAGAGTCTTTCCCACTTCAGTACAAATCAACGGGAGCTAGAAGACTCCCAGGGGTAGACAACACCTACCTCTTTCTAATGGACAAGGCAAAGTTTCTCACTAGGAATCCTTAGTTTGGGGTGCCGGCAAGATTGGGAACCCAATGTGAGACGCTGATCACCTGATTTTTCAGAGGTGCTGAAGAGCTGCAAGTCCCATTAACAATAGATGGAATTGTGGTGCTCAATAAATCAAGCCTTATTTTCTCAAAGTCAGGATTCGGTAGAATCACAGAACACTAGAACTGGAAGGGACCTTGAAAGGTCATCGAGTCCAGTCCAGTCCCCTGCCCTCACGTCAGGATCAAGCACCATCTAGACCAGGGATGGCGGCGGCTCTTTGATTAAGAAAATGTGGCTCCTGCTGCTTCTGAGCTGCACGCCTGGATTGCTCACGGCCAGCCTCTCTGTGCACGGCGCCCCAGCACCTGCTCATGGCCAGCTGCTCTGCGCATGCACCCAGCACCTGGAGGGAGAAGTGCGTGGCAGCGGCAGCAGCTCTGGGACCCAGGCATTACGTTGGGGGGGGGGGTGCCTGGCTCTGGGGGGGGGGGAGGATTGGGCTAGAGCGGTGGGGGGGATGTCTGGCTCTGGGGGAGGGAAGGGAGCTGTGACCTGGGTGAAGGGGATGCAGAGGGTTTGGGTGATGGCTTGGGGAAGGGGAATGGGGTGCAGGGTCATGGAGGGGGTATGGATGCCAAAGGGGATTCAGGCCTGGGGGAAGGGTGTAGGAGAGGGTGCAGGGTCTGGGAGGGAGTTGTGACCTGGGTGAAGGGATCCAGAGAGTTTGGGTGGTGACCTGGAGCAGGTAGTTGTGGGGGGGAGGGGAAGAAGAGAGCGGCGGTGCTAGAGGCAGGCTCTCACTGGGAGACGCTTACCTAGGCAGCTGCCAGTCAGCAGCCCTGCAGCAACCCGAAGGCTGCAGTTGCAAGCTGCTCCATGTGGCTCTGATCCGGGCAGGGTGAGTGGCGGGGGAAGGGAAGGAGGAGGTGTCATTGGCTGCCCCTGCCACCAGCAAAATATCTCAGCTGCTATTGGTCAGAAACTGGCCAATGGGAGCTGAGAGATTTTGCTGAGGGGTGGGTCAGAGCACAAAGCCTCCTTCCTCCCTCCCAGAATAGAGCAACCACGTTTAAAGCAGCTGCCGCAGTGCTGTGCTTAAGGGTCCCAGTGAGGCAGCCACGGGCCGGATCTGGTGGCTTGGCAGGCCAGATCCAGCCCACTGGCAGCCTCTTGCCCACCCCTGATCTAGAGCATCCCTGACAGGTGTCCATCCAACCTGCTCTTAAATATCGCCAGTGATGGAGATTCCACAACTCCCCTAGGCAACTTATTCCAGTGTTTAACCACCCTGACAGGTAGGAAGTTTTTCCTAACATCCAACCTAAACCTCCCTTGATGCACTTTAAGCCCATTGCTTCTTGTCCGATCATCAGAGGCCAAAGAGAACAATTTTCTCTCTCCTCCTTGTAACACCCTTTTAGATACTTAAAAACTGCTATCATGTCCCCTCTCAGTCTACACTAGGGGAGAAAGTCAAACTTAGATCTGCAACTGCAGCTATGTGAAAAGCACAGCTAGAATCGACATAACTTAGGTCAACTCTCTGCAGCGAGGTCAACGGGAGACGCTCACCTGCTGTCAACTGCCCTTACTCCTCCCAACCTGGTGGAATACCAGCGTTGACAGAGGCACTATCAGCAGTTGATTTAGCGGTCCTTACTAGACCTGATAAATTGAATCCCGAGAGATCGATCTCCACTGTGTCAATCTCCTGGTAAGTGAAGACAAGCCCTTAGCTTTCCAGAACAGCTGCTTTCCCACTCTAGTTCCCTCGGGGCTTTTATTGTTTGGTTAGCATGCTCTAACTCTGCAGTATTATGCCACAAATTAAGAGAAAGTGCTCTGCGGCCAGTTTCTTCTAATCCTGTACTCGGCTCAGTACACACCAGTACATGAAGAGAGGCCGCTGTTATCTCTGAATCCATCTCTGCCTTCCTGGCTGTAATTTCTACATTACACCACAACTAAGTACAGCTGCCATGATGTCTCTTGTTCTTTCCAAAGAAACTGACAGCAGTAAGAAATAATTTGCTCTTGTAGAGTGGCTATCCTACTAGTATTTAAAAATGCTTTTTCTCACACACGACAGCCTGCTCAGGTACAGAAATATTAGAATTGACCAAAACCTGTAATTTCCATTGGCATTGGAAAAGGTTCAGAAAAGGGCAACAGAAATGATTAGGGGTTTGGGACGGGTCCCATTTGAAGAGAGATTTAAAAGATTTGGACTTTTCATCTTAGAAAGGAGGAGACTAAGGGGGAGATAGGATAGAGGCCTATAAAATCATGAGTGGTGTGGAAAACGTGACTAAGGAGAAGTTATTTGCTTGTTCCCACAACACAAGAACTAGGGGTCACCAAATGGAATTCATAGGTCGCAGTTTTAAAACATGCAAAAGTAGTTTTTATTCACACAGCACATGGATGGCCTGTGGAACTCTTTGCCAGAGGAGGTTGTGAAGACCAGGACTTTAACAGGGTTCAAGAAAGAACTAGGTAAATTCATGGAGGTTATTTAACGGTCCATCAATGGCTATTAGCCAGGATGGGTAGGAATGGTGTCCCTAGCCTCTGTCAGAGGCTGGGAATGGGTGGCAGGCGAGGGGTTGCTTGAAGATTCCCTGTTCTGTTCACTCCCTCTGGGGCATCTGGCACTGGTCTCTGTCAGCAGACAGGACACTGGGCTAGATGGACCTTCGGTCTGACCTAGTCTGGCCATTCTTATGCTCTTATCCAGCAGGAAATGCTGATATTTTGACAGTAGTTTTCTTCTTGAGCCAGGATGAAAAGCCAAACGATGTTAACTGCATAGGACAAATGTTTCCAGAAGAATGTTGATTTGCAAGTGTCGAAATGCTTTCAACATTTGAGGTAAAACAACACGTTTCAACATTCCCAAACCAAAGCATGCAATTTTCGCTTGTCTTACCAAACCAAAACATTTCCTTTTGAATTTCCCAGTGGAAAAATTCTACGCCCCCTCCACACACACACACACACACACACACACACACAAAATCTTTACCAAAACTAGAATTCAATATCCAAAAAAAAAAAACATCCATTTTCTGATGGGAAAATGTTTCTCTCCAGTCCTAGTGGATATTGCCCCTATTTTAAAGACGGAAGAAATGAAGCAGAGGCGACTTACCAGGGTCCCACAAAGAGGTAATGACATAGCTGAGAACCCAGCGTTCTTAACTTCCAGTCCCCTGCTCTCACCAGCATAAACACATTTATCAGTCTGGGCTGCCCTAATGCAAACATTAACTAACCGCTAATTTTAAGAGGGTTTGCCAAGACTCCTACTTCTCAGAGGGGTATTGAGAAGCTACATTCATGTTTGTAAAACTCCTTGAACTCAGCTGGAAGGCACCAACCAGCATGGTTGCTCTTGTATCAATGAAACAGGCTAAACGACGAATGCTATCTACATAGATTTCTTAGCTGCTATAGGCAAACTTTGTTTCAGAATCGACTCAAAGACAGCTTAGGCCAGTGGTTTTCAAACTTTTTTTCTCGTGATCCAGTTGAAAAAAATTGTTGATGTCGCGACCCAACGTAACTTCACTAGTGTGGGCTCCGGGGTGGGGCTGTCAGAGCTTTGGGATGTAGGAGGGGCTGTGGCTGGAGGGGGCAGGATGGGCTTAGCTCAAGCAGCTCCCAGTCAGAGGGCTGCTAAGGCAGCTTCCTGCCTCTCCTGGCACCGCAGACCATGCTGCTGGAAGCAGCCAGCAGCAGGTTCCCAGCCAGTGGGAGTGCGGAGCTAGTGCTCAGGGCAGGGGCAGTGCGCAGATCCCTGTGCCCTCTTCCCCGACTGAATAGCCAGACTCCTGCGGCTGCTTCTGGGGTGCAGCGCAGTCTACAGTCCCAGGACAGGCAGGGAGCTGCTTTAGCACCCCCACTGCTCACCTGATCGCCCTGCAGCCACGAGGCCCAGCGCCCGACATTCCACCCCTAGTCCTGGGTCACACCCCGTCGTTTGAAACCCACTTGTGCCTGATTCCCCTTTCACGGTGGTTCTCAATAGAACCGCGCTGGCCTAAAACTGAAGTCAAACAGCAGAGGGGGGTGGCCCTTTGAGTCACATTCTGTGTCAATCACACCCTTGGAATCTCAATATCTTCCCTGGGGCTGCAGGTGGGTAACTCTGGAATGTGTCCTATTTGATTTAATTGTAAATGCATCTTTTTTAAATCGCGCATCTGGATTTTTTTAAGTCCCCTTCCAAGTGTTGTGTGTGATTTGTTCTTGCCAGAGAAACCCACCTGGGAATAGGAAGGGGGGTTAGCTAAGTGCCTTTCCATATGGCAAACTAACCAGTGTTTCCTTCTGCGCTGCTTGCTGTTCAAAATGAATCCTGGATCATTAAGATACCGGGTTCGTATTTTATAGGGCAACAGTGCCTCGCCTATTTGAAAGAAGGTGGTGCTACTATTGTTGATGCAGTTAGCAAAACTGAACTGGTACCTCTGGGCATTGCATCATGTAAATTCTTCCCCCTTGCATTCCAGCAGATATAATTTAGCTCTCTTCAGAGGACAGAGACTTGGTGGCTTAATAGCTAAGAGTCAACACCATATTTTCTTCTCAAAGTATTAGTCACCACCACTGAGCTAAGTCTAGCAATAAAGAGCGTCATTTTAAGCGACTTTTAGATACTAGGGCTTTTTAAGGAAAACTTGTGAGTACAAAATGACAAAGGGAAACCAAGTACTAGTTCCTAATTAGTTTCCTACGCTCTGATTGGCTGGCAAGGAGTATGGAAACATTGGCCTCATCTACGTTGGCACTTTTTGTCACCAAAAACTGCCTTTTGGCGACAAAACAGCAAGAGCATTTACACTGCCCTGTGACTTTTGTTGGGAAAAACACCCAGTTTTGGTGACAAAAAACATCCAGCCCTGCAAGAGACTTTTGTCTTTTCCCCTCCATTTATTGCCAGCCAAGAGCCAGCATGGACTCTGGGGCTACGTCTACACTGGCATGATTTTGCACAAGAACTCTTTTGCGGAAGAGTTCTTGTGCAAAAACTCTTCCAGAAGAGAGCGTCTACACTGGCATGTGCCTTTGTGCAAGAGATGTGCTTTTGCGCAAGAGCATCCATGCCAGTTAGACGCTCTCTTGCGCAAGAAAGCTCTGATGGACATTTTAACCATTGGGCTTTCTTGCGCAAGAAATTCATGTTGCCTGTCTACACTGGCCTCTTGTGCAAGAACAGTTGCACAAGAGGGCTTATTCCTGAGCGGGAGCATCATAGTTCTTGCGCAAGAAGCCCTGATTTCACACATTAGAACGTCAGTGTTCTTGCGCAAGAACTCGCAGCCAGTGTAGACAGGCAGCGAGTTTTTGCACAAAAGCGGCCGCTTTTGCGCAGGATCGCGCCAATGTAGACACAGCCTGTTTGTCTTGTCAAGAGAACATTATCCCACAATGCCTGCCCTGATGGCTGTGCTCGGTGTTTTGTGATCTATGCTGCCCTGCAGGCATGCACCCCTCCCCTTTCAAAGCTCTGGGAAGGGTCTGACAGTTGAGAGTGTTGCTCCAGTTGGGGAACAAACCAAGAGCAAATCATTGGAGTGCTCCTGCTCTGTCCTGCTAGGAACACAAGGGCAGGCAGACTGCTGCTGCGGGCCGAGGGCTGAAGAAACTGCTGTGCTGCTTTGACATTCCTCAGCACAGGGAGCTCCCAGAGCTACAAGGGAATCCCAGGTAGCACAAGGATCAGCTCTGCCTTCCCCCAACCCTGCACTGTGGGATCTGTCGACAGGGGAGCTAGCAATGTGTCCATTAAATGTCGACAATGGGAGACAGAAAATCCAGTTTGATCAGTTTTCACTTTCGGCAAGTTTTGCATGTTGACAGCACTTTTGTTGCCAAACCTTCCCAGTGTAGACACAGCCAGTATGTCGTGCCCTACTTGCTTGTTTGTGCCCTACTAATGCATGCAAAAAGCTCCCTAATATGCATTAGCATAGTACTGTTGGAAATAGAACTAAACAGCGGCTTCTGGTTCCACTACACGCTAGTGTGGGCTAACGTTTACGCCATCTGCGGAGGACTAAAGCATCTTGCAGACAAAAGTATTTTAGCATCTCCTCAGCAACACGAAAGACCACATGCACAGAAAACCCATGCTCCATTCATTACTCTGCATCCCTGTCCAGGGTTCAGAGCAAGGTCTTGGTCATCAACTTCAGTACTCTTCATGATCTGGTCCCAGAAGACCTATGAGATAATGCAGCCATCTGCCAGGAGGGAAAAACTTGTGTGCATAGGAACCAAAGCTCTCTCAGGGTCCAGTCTGAGACTGGGGAATTCCTTCCCTCATCACTTTGTTTCAAGCTGAGAACTCACTCTGACCATTCCTCCTGTGGCACATGGAGGCCCCAACCAAGCTCCAGACCTTATTGGGCTATTGTCCAGCCATTGGGTAACAGATGCTCCCCCTGAACAGATGCCACAGGGTGGGAGAAAGAAGGCATAACTCCCCTCTTGCAGAAGGGGAGCTGAGGCACCGGGAGATTGAGGCTACATCTAGACAGCAGGGCTATTTCGGGATACTGGAAGTATCCCAAAATAGCAATTCCATCTCTTCCGTCTCTTTTGGGTGCGCTATTCCAGCATCTTCGTAACCCTTGAAGGTTAAGGGACTTGTGGGATAGCACTCTATTTAACAACGTGGCACTGTGTAGACAGCGCCAAATTTCAAAATAAGCTATTTCAAAATTACCTCAAAAGAAGCTACGCACTTTTCATAGCTTGTTTTGAGGTAAGGATGCTGTGTAGATGCACCCTAAGTGACCTATCCACATGCGCATGAGGGGTAAACTCAGTCTGGGCACACTTCACTGTCTTCACCACCACCGCTCTAGGGAAGAATGCCATAGCGCAGGGCTCCTCAACTTTGGAAACCCAGGGGCCACAATGATACTCACAGCACATGCCAAGGGCCTCAAC
Source organism: Pelochelys cantorii (assembly GCA_032595735.1). Classification (NCBI taxonomy): domain Eukaryota; kingdom Metazoa; phylum Chordata; order Testudines; family Trionychidae; genus Pelochelys; species Pelochelys cantorii. The sequence continues at coordinate 38,625,115 of CM064340.1, forward strand.
TTAAGTGCGGTTGCATAGACATGCAAGGGGAGGGATAGCTCAGTGGTTTGAACACTGGCCTGCTAAACCCAGGGTTATGTACTCAATCCTTGAGAGGGCTATTTAGGGAGCTGGGGCACATCTGTCAGGGATGGTATGTGGCCCTGCCATGAGGGCAGGGGACTGGACTTGATGACCTCACAAGGTCCCTTGCAGTTCTATGAAATAGATATATCTCCATATATTATTATTATATATGCAAATAGCTTCTTTCACACTGATGGGCATGAATACAAAGCACTTCCCACAATGCCCCGGCACTCCTGCCACCTCCTCCCTGGGGACTAGAAATGCCGACGCCCTGTACCCGCCTGTTCCAGCCAGCCCATCCACTCACGCCTTTCAATACTCACTCAGCCAGGAGATGCCTCACCATTGTGGAGCGTGTTGCCAATGGAGGCCATGTTCAAACTATCCCACCTGCAGGCCATGTGTTGAGCCCTGTGTAAACCCAAACTGCACCACGGGCCGCAAACGGCCCAAGGGCCACGCGTTGAGTAGCCCTGCTTTAGCACATGATAACCTAGAGAAAAAGCCGATCCTCAGATGTTCCAAGCAAGAAGAATAGAGAAGACTCTATATATGACCAGTTGCAGGCATGTTGCTTGAGCTCTTAAAGCCCAACACCATGGTATGCTACCCTGATGAGAAGAACACACTACCAGATAGTTAGCGGTGCAGTACTTAAACAAGATGATGTGATTTGCATAGCAGCTGCTTTTATTTTCCAACCTCACACCGGCAACTTCTTGGACCATGGTCTGGCCTGTTGCACGCGTACAGCCATGCTGAGGTCTGTGGAGTTGCATAGATACACTTAGGCAGATTTGGGCTCCATCACATCCCTGATATCTGTGAACCAGCTCCCCAGCTGGTGTAGAAGTCAGCTGAGCTGCACTGATCAATACAACTATGCCAGTTCACCGTCAGCGAGGATCCAGCTCCCTGTGTAGAACAGAAATTGATGGCAGGGAAAAGCCAATGCAGTGGATACTTGTATTGCAGGTGTTAGGAGGCCATTTTGCCTCCAAGCTGTGTTTAGAAAAGTAGAGTTAGCCACTGGATCAGCTGTGGTCCTCTCTAGGAAAGTGCCGTCTGGTGACATGCATTTTTTACCCGATCCCAGAAGGCCCTGGGCACCTACATTTCTCCCCCCAACTTCAATGGTTATTACAAGTGTTTGTATCTTGATGGTGTTGCAGAACTGCAGGTTTAGATGCCACCCCAGAAGGGTACCAGTGCTCATTTAATCAGCTATAAAGAATGGGATGCAGCTCTTGTTTAAATTCATTTGCATTGCAAAATGATGGACTCCCCTCAGTGGAGATTTTTGGCAGGGGGGCAGGGCGGGATATGGAGGCCACACTGGTGACTCCACAGTCTTCTTGATGGCTCTTTACTGCAGGCTGGCATTGGAGGTGATTGCAGCCCAGGGGCTGCCATACTGGTCAGAGTTCAGCTGGTGCTTTGTTGCATGAAACATCCCTGAGCTAAGCCAGTATTCACTGGCTTAGAGTGGTAGGGAGGGCTTGACCGCAGGAGGAGAGCAATGGTGTAGGGCAAAACAAGTGGGTATAACTAGGACATTTAACAAAAGACAAAAGGAGGTGGGGAGGTGCTGATAGTGGCCAATGCCCAGTGCTTCAGAGGGAATAAGCAGAATAGGTAATCAAGTGATCCGCTCCATCACCCATGGCCAACTTGTGGCACATCGAATGTGAAGGACACCATCTCTGCCCATCCTGGCTAATAGCCATTGAGGGACCTATTCTCCATGAAGTGTAGTGGGTTTTGAACCCCGTTATAATCTCGGCCTTCACAACATCCTCTGGCAAAGAGTTCCACAAGTTGACCATGTTGTGTGAAGAAGTACTTCTTTTAGTTGGTTTGTATAAACCCACTGCCTATTAATTTCATTTGTTGACCTCCTAGTTCTTGTGTCCTGTCATTGTGTCTAGTCATTTCAAAATGTGTCTAGTCATTTCAAAATGGGCAGTCCCGAGCCCTGGAGAAGTCACTGCCAGAAACTATCTTGCAATGGCCACGCAGTGAATTAGATGATCTACCCGGCATTTGCCAACACAGAAGACTTGTTCCATTAAAGAAGGTGGTTTAAAAGAAGCACAGAATATAAAGGAACTTATTCTGCCTTTGAAACTCCAGCCCTCACTAGAGGTGGCAGAAAACCCAACCACACTGGCGGGGTAGAAGGCCCAAGTCCCCAGCTGGTATAGGGCAGTTCCAATTAAGTCAATGGAGGATCTGCTCCTTAGTGTTCATCTGAGTGGGGAGGAAGGGGGGAAAAACTGATTATTATCAGGAACTTACTCAGGTAAAGTCCTGTGGCCTCATTTGGTCACATCGGAAACACAGGCCACAGCAATAAAACTATGGCAAGCCAAAGCATTATGCTGGGAGCTGCCTTCAGAGAGAGACAACTGAGAAAAACAACCAGCCTAGATCTTTAGCTGCTGCCCGGAGGACATCTGGGTCCAAGGTACATTTTCTACATAAAAGCAGTCCGAGGTGAGAGAGTCATTACGTCCTACCTAAAAAAAAAAGAAGCAGCGCCTGAATTTGGGATAAAAAAAAAAAAAATCTGTCTTACTCCTCTACTCTATATTAATTTTATTTCAGCTGAAAGTCCCAACTATTTTAAGGTCTGCCAGAACGTAAGGTGAGCGTTCCCAGACTGGGACAGAGGAGTGTTCAGAAGCAGCTAATGAAAGAAACGCCAAGAAGAGCTTACAGCAACACTGGGCATGTGTGGTCGAAGCATCAAGGTGAAAAATTAAAGTTTAGAAAAGGGGGGGGAATGCCCTGCCATAGGAAATGCCACCTGTGATCAGACCAGCAGTCCCTGTTCACAGTCGCATTTGCACTGCAGTGGCACCGGGAGGCCTCGGCTCCGATTGGCACTCCGTTTTGCTACGTGCTGGACAGGCACACGGCGAGTCTCTGTTCAGGAGAGCTCTCGCTTCAAACAGACAAAGGGCGGCAGGAGAACCAGAGGCCCAGCACACGTGCGGCAGAGCCAAGAAGACAGAGCCCGCTTTGGGCAACTCCTAGGCCCAAGGCCTGGCCTGATGTGGAGACCCTGCCCGGTCCCTGACAGAAGTCAATACTAGTTTCTCCCAAGGATGCTGCAGTGATCTTTGCCGTGGGCAGTTATGGGAAACCGCGTACTTCTGCGTGCAAGCCCGATGATGGCGGGGGAAAAGTAGGGCAGTTACCCCGGAGCACAGCGATTTAAAGAAGCCCGGGGCTCTGACTGCCACAATAGCAGTGGCGGTGGCTGGAGCACCAAACCCTTTCAGAAGCCCCTGACTAGCCCATTGTTTTATCCCAAAGGGATGCAATTGCTAAAAAGGTTAACAACAAGTAGCCCTGAGACACCTTAGAGACCAATAAACGTATATAGAATCATGAGCTTTCATGGGCAAAAACGCACTTCATCAGATGGGTTGTAGTGGAAATAACAGAAACCAAGAGAGAGATATAACAGAAACAAAAACCCTTGTCAATTGTTGGACCCATGTTAATGAGGCTAATTAAGTGGGCTGGATGTGTCCCATTCCTGGCTTTTGACTTGAAAATGCAGGTGTTAAAGGCAGGAGAAATTGGCTCTGCAATGCGCCAACTGGTTAATATCTTTATTCTAGCCCAGGGTAACAGTGTCAAACTTGTAGATGAATTCCAGTTCTGCACTCACTCTCTGTATTTGGTTAGTGATATTCCTTTGAAGAGGAATAGCTACTTTTAAATCCATGATCCCTTAACAAGGGTCCTACAATTGACAATTGTGGTTTTTTGTTTGTTTGTTTTTGCTGTTATACATATCTTGGTTTTTGTTATTTTCACTCCAACTCATCTGATGAAGTGGGTTTTACCCACGAAAGCTCATGATCCTATGTGTTTTTGTTAGTTTCTAAGATGCCACAGGACTACTCTTTGTTTTTAAAGTTACAGACTAACACGGCTACTCCTCAGATACTTTTTAAAAAGGTTAATGTCATTTTGGGGTGTGAGTGTCATATATATGACAAGGGAGGTGACTGTACTGCTCTACGCAGCTCTGGTGAGACCCCAGCTGAAGTATTTGTGTCCAGGTCTGGATGTTACACTTCAGGAGAGCTGTAGGCAAGCCCCAGAGTCTCCAAAGGAGAGCAATAAAATGAAAAAAAGGTTTAGAAAGCCTCACCTATGTAGAAAGGTTACAACTGGGCATGTTTAGCCTTCAGAGAAAGTAGACTTTAGGGGTGACGGGAACCTGAAAACAGCCTTTGGGTATGTTAAGGGCTGTTATAAAGAGGATGGCGGTTCCTCCTTATCCACTGAAGGCAGAACAAGAAATGGGGTTAATCCCGTCCGTATTAGGAAGGAAACTGTCAAGATAATGAAGCGTTGGAACCAGCTGCCTGGGGAGGCTTTGGAAGCCCCATTGTTGGTGATTTTTAAGAACAGGTTGGGCCTGTCTAGGTGTACCTGGGCCTGCCTCAGCCAGATTTACAACTTTTTTTTTTCCATCATCCCTGTCACTCTGCCATCAGCACTGCTGGACAGCAAGAAGCCCTGTGCACCGCACAGTCGTGCTCTACCACAGACAACTGAACTCTCACCAGAATGAATGCGGCTCCCACTAAGTGCCGTGTGAGTTCAGCCATTCACTCTGCATGCCTCAGGGTCCCCATCTGGAAAAGTGGGATAACACGACCCGCTTCCCGAAGCCGTCTGAGATGAGACAACGAGCTCAGTGTTAGAATTAGGGATTAATAATACTTTAGTGGGAGCAGAAACAGGCCCTCAAGGGTTTTTATGGCACTGCAGCATAGGCCCGTCGACTGGGGGGGTCTGCCTCTTCCACCTGAGGCCCCGCCCCTGGGCCTGGAGATTCTGTCGGCCTCCCTGCACTCAAAAGCAACCTGTTTTGCTCTCCTCCGTACTACAGACATTCCTTGTCACAAAATGCACAAGTCATTTTGCCAAAGCCCAGGGAGGCATGTAAGCCCAATACTGCCGAGGAGAGATTTCCTCCGGGAAAAAAATCTCTGGGTAGTGTGTTGTAGCATGCCCCTCTCAATCCACAGCCACATGATTTGGGGGAGGTCTAGGTTGGAGATCAGGAAAAACTATTTCCCTAGGAAGGGAGTGAAGCACTGGGATGGGTTCCCTGGGGAGGTGGTGAAATCTCCATCCCTAGTGGTTTTTAAGTCCCGGTTTGACAAAGCCCTGGCTGGGATGATTGAGTTGGGATTGGTCCTGCTTTGGGCAGGGGGCTGGACTCGATGACTCCTCAGATCTTGTCCAACGCTGGGATTCTATGATTTCTGTGCCCTAGGAGGGGAAGGCCAGAAAGGCTGTAACCGGATAACACTGATTAAAGGTAGGATCTGACTTCTCAGCCATTACACAGACAAATCAATGGGAACTTCTGCATGTCAGCAAGGACTGCAAGGTTCTACCCAAGCAAAAACAAAGACATTTTCTGCCTCAGGCAATCCTAATGCAAGAAACACTGGGTGAAATCCAATGGCTCGCACTACACAGGAAGTCAGACCAAAGGATCATAGATTCAAGCATTTTGAGACCACAGAGACTATCAAGAGAAATGTCACACTGCCTGAGCAGAACCCAGGATAATAGTTAGCAGAAGTGACAAAAAAGCTGTGCCACTAACAAAGGAAAAATGGTCTCCCAAGAGTGAGATTCATTAGCCTGTGGAATAATCTCCCCAAGGGAAGTGGCAGGAGCTTTGAAACTTGGATCATTTTAAAGCAAGAATGAATACAAGATAAATTATCATTTAAGAGACAGCCTGACACTGGCAAGGGACTGGCTTATGTGACCTATTTTCCAATCTCCTTTCTGAGTTTTTACCGTTTACACCAACGGAGAACTGAGCTGTGTGTCAAAGAAAACAAGAATCTGAAGAGTTTGTTATTAAAAAGGCTTTTGCCATCGCCCCCTTGCTGCAGGGGCAGACAGATGAGCAGCACAGTTCCCCAGCGGGGTTTTTTTCAATTATTGTCATAGTTTTGGAAACTAGCATTGGGCCCGGTGAGTATTTGTGCTTCTTGGATTTGTGCTGGAGGCTTTGTATTTGGAGTTTACCACTGCACACCCCAAAGCTAGACAGCTGGAATTAACAAAGGGCCAGATGCCAATACCCTCACTCGTGTTAACTTACTCCTGATCTGAATTCACTGGGAACAAAGCGCTACTGATGGAATGTGTCTACCAGCTGGGTAAGCTGACTTGGGCTCATGCACTAATAATCGCAATGTGGGTGTTCAGGCTGGGGCTACAGTCTGCACCCGGGGACCCTGCAAAGATGCTGAAGGGCAAGCCCAAACCTCTCGCCACTGGTGATCTAGTGATCCGAGGATGCTCATTGCCACAGCTTTACACGGGGTCCTGCAATGACTCAGGAGTATGATCGCAGAGCCATAGATCCCCCTGCAGTCGGTACAGACATGGGCATCCAGTAGCCTAGGCGGGGGAAAGCTTTGCCTTCCCAAACATCCAGGCATGGCCCTGTCCACACTCTACCCCCAGAACGTCTGCTGTAGGCATTCTGGAGGTGGAGTGTTGCTGCCCCCCAGTGCCCGCCCTCCCTGGTGTTCCAGGGCCACAGAAGCGGGGGCGTGCACACTGGTCCCTTCTTTCTCTTTCCCTCCCCATGGGGGAGGGGTTGTGCATGCTCAGCATACTGCCCCGCCTCTTCCCTCCCTCCCTCCCTCCCCCCCCAGTGGTGGGGGCGGGGCCTCAGCAGAGGAGGCGGGGCTGTAGGTGGGGTTGGGGGCCTGCCTCCCCCAGCTCCACTGACCTTCCATGGGTACAGACATGTCCTGGTACGTCAGTTGCCTGCTGGGAGAAAATTTTTTTCCCCTTCCTCCCCTCTCTTTCAGCTTCAAGGCAACTGAAACTTTATACAGCAATCTTCAACCCGACAGCCGACACTCGAGTCACCTGACCTGGGCCTGCCATTGTGCCATGAGGTTTTATTCCCATATAGATGTAATTTTTGGGGCTAGGAGCCATCCCAGATTGATCTAAAATATAAAATAGACTTTGCCCTTTGCACGTTATCTGCCCAGCGTCATGCTCTACCTCGTCCCAATCCCCCTCCACTTTAAAGGTACTAAATACAAAAAGCATTCGTCCTTTGCACACTGCCTTTCTAAGCTCCCACGGCACAGACCCACTGAACTGATACAGCAGGCACCTTATCCAGCGAACGGCAGGGAGCCTGTGAAACTGGAAGAGTGTCCCTGTGGCATTACAGGGGGAGAAGAATTCTAGTTCATCATAGCCCAAAATTTTAATGAAAAGGGATAAAGTTCAGGGCAAAGTCAGAGACTCTGGGCATGTCTACACAAGGAAACTATTTCAAAATAACTACAATCGATTTGATAACTCCCAAAATAACAAGATTGAAACAGCGTGTCCATACTATGGGGAAGCCTTGAAATTAGTCCATGGCAGGCTCCGTTAAGGTAGACGTGCTACCTTGACTTACAGCCCCAGGAAGTACTGGGGAGTAATTACTTCAAATTACTCTGGGGAGTCGTTATTTTGAAATAGCGGCACCGGACTGTCCACTGATTAATTCAACCTAAGGGGGGGATATTTCAAAATAAAGCCCTAGTGTAGACCAGGGCTCTCGGGCAAAGGGCAGGCTATACACAGTTAGTGCACTTGACTGAAATATCCAGACATGATGCACAGAGCAATGAGGACATTACAACGTCAAAGAGGACCTGAGCTAGAAGCAGCGCTTCTCGTTGGGCACTTTTATCTTCCAGAGAAAAACCGCCTCCATCCAAACACTGGGGTTTGGAGCATGCCCTCCATGACTGCCCAAAGTCACAGAGGAAGCTGGCAGGGCATCCAGGTCTCCTGTGCCTATCCTATGCCCGTACAGTTATTCATCTCCTATTTAACACATTCATCTCCTGGCTCCATGAAACATATAGGAGGTTTGCCATTCACTCCAATACAGCAAGGATTTCACCCCCGGGGTCTCCGGCTGTTGGCTTTCTTCACTTCGAGCCAAGTCCAGAGAAGCATTGAGCGCCGTCATCTCCGGTGGAGGTCAGAATGAGCAGAAGGCACTCAACACTTTGCCAGGCTAAGATCAGACACAGAACAGAGCGGCGTTAAGGATGTAAAGCCATTATCCCTCCTCATGCCACTGCCTGCTGCCTACCCGCTGTAAAGGTGCCACCTAACACCATCGTGTTCACAAGTGCCACCAAGGCTCATGGTCCCTCCCACACGCTGCCCTGCAGGGTCACATGACCACACAGCTGTCTGCACAAGTGACGCTGACAAGGAGATTCCACAGGAGTGCATTCATAGGAAGAACACATAGAATCATAGAACCATAGAGCTGAAAGAGACCTTAGGAGGTCATCAAGTCCAGCCCCCTGCTCTAGGCAGGACCAATCTCAACTAGATCAACCCAGCCAGGGCTTTGTCAAGCCGAGACTTAAACACCTCTAGGGATGGAGACTCCACTGCTTCCCTAGGTAACCCATTCCAGTGTTTCACCACCCTCCTAGTGAAATAGTTTTTCCTAATATCCAACCTGGACCTCTCCCACCACAACTTGAGACCATTGCTCCTTGTTCTGCCATCTGTCACTACTGAGAACAGCCTTTCTCCAGCCTCTTTGGAACCTCCCTTCAAGAAGTTGAAGGCTGCTATCAAATCCCCCCTCACTCTTCGCTTCTGCAGACTAAACAGACCCAACTCCCTCAGCCTCTCCTCATAGGTCATATGCTCCAGCCCCCTAATCATTTTGGTTGCCCTCCGCTAGACCCTCTCCAATATCACATCCTTTTTGTAGTGGGGGGCCCAGAACTGGACACAATACTCCAGATGTGGCCTCACCAGAGCCGAATAAAGGGAAATAATGACATCTCTGGATCTACTGGCAATGCCCCTCTTAATGCAACCTAATATGCCATTAGCCTTTCATGAAGAGGCCTTTCCGCTCTTTCCCCAGCTTTTGTTACACTGAGAGATCTAGGCCATGAATAGTCAATGTTAGCCTGCAGGATACAGGATAATATGTGAGATGGATGTAGAACAGGACCCTCAATTATTTAATGAGATCTTGCATCTGAGAATGGCCACACAGGATCAGAGCAATGGCCCCTCTAGCCCAGCATCCTGTATTCCAACACTGGCCAAAGGGAAACAACAGTACAGAGCAATGGAGTGGTCCATCCCCGGTCTACAGCACCAGCATCTGACAGCCATAAAAACATCAGAGCGTCTAGACTGGGTCAGACCAACAGTCCATCTAGCCCAGTGTCCTGTCTTCTGCCAGTGGCCAATGCCAAGTGCTTCTTGACTAACAGCTATTTATGGACCTGCCCTCCATGAAGTTATCCAGGCTCAGGTGGGGGCCTCTTCCTCACAGCCCTCGCAGTGAAGACCCAAGCAAACAATTCGTTTAGCTTCTCTTCAGTGGCCTCGTTTTCCCTGAGCGCGCCTTTAGCACCTCAGTTGTGCAGTGGCCCCGCTATTATTTGGCAGGCCTCCTGCCACTGATTGTAGTTAAATTCGGTTGCTGTCAGTTTGCGCCTTTTGGCCTGCCCAGTTACGCTTTTACACTTGCCTCGCCAGAGTTGATGCTCAGTTTGGTTTTCTCAGAAGGATTTGAATTCCAGTTCTTCAAGAGTATTGTTTTCCTCTAACTGCCTTTTTGACTCAGTTCAGCCATTGTGACTTTGGGGGGGGGTCCTCTGATTTTTTAATTTGCGGGTGTACATTTAATCTGAACCTTGCTTATGGTGTTTAAGTTTCCTTGCAGGGAGTAGGCATTTCCCCTCTTGTGACTATTCCATCTAACTTCTATTTTACTGGCTTCTCCCCTATGGGTTCCAAGACTAGCTTCTCCCATTTCGTAGGTTAGCACCTAGCAGAGCTGTCTTTTGAGGTCTGACAATTATTTTTAAGAGACACCCAGCATGGCACCTTTTGTCTACAGCTATTCTCTCTGTCTCTCTCTTGTCTCAGTGATTGTGGATGGTTAACATTTACTTCAAGAATTAGGATGAGTTTTCAGTTCCCATCCCATTGCCATTAGAAAACAGAGGAGTACAGTGTGACAATGACTTGGTAACCCAATCATCTCCTAATTAATGTAAATCCTTCCTTGAAGTCTTCTAGTATAGCGCTTTTTCGAAAGAGCGCTATTATGTGATTATGCAAATGAAGCACGGGAGGTTTAAATCTCGGCTTCATTTGAAATTTCGAAGTGTCTAATTTACATCCCTCTGTCGAAAGAGGGATGTAGTCTAGACACACCCTTTGACTGGGACCTCTTGGGGAACTCTCTTCCACTAATGCAATTGCTAACAGAGAATAACACGCAGCAGGAAGAAAGCATCAGTTTTCCCCAAGACATCCAGGAGAGCAATAGAGCTCTTAGACAGACAGCACACTCTAGTGCCAGAGTCAAGAGTAAATCTCTTTCACCTTTCCTCCTGCACCCTGTTTTTAGAGGAAACTGTAGTTCTCAAATAGTCTTTGGGGCACACAGCCGGGCGGGACTTTGGTTGCTTTGAATAGCACAATGCCTTTAGCAAAAGCACTTTGCAAATTGCCTGCGGCATAGAAACAAAGCCTAGGCAATAGATGGCACTGACCAATAGGATTTAAAAACTGATCTTTGCATAAATGGGACTGTATGCACCTCAGCAGATCTGGACATGCACATCTGATGCGCCCAATGGTTCAGCTCTGGATATGAAACGTAATCAAATGCATCATTATTCTAAGTATTGTGCTAGTTCCTAAAGTCTCATCAGGATCCTCAACCTCATTGTCCTGGGCATTATACGCACACACATCTAGATCCTGTCCGGGAGAGTTTACCATCAGAGCCCTCTGCACATATGGGGGAAGCATATGGCTTTATAACACCTTTTTATCCCTTTGAGCCTGAATTCCACTGGGGACCAAACCTTCCACAACCTAGAGCAGCTGTGGGACTGTTGTATAGGGCACTAGCAGATTAAGAGGTCTCTCCACTTGCCACAATTGCTGGAGGGTGTCTCTTGCTCTATCATCCCGTAGGATTCTCTGTAAGGCAGGCGGGGGGGGGGCAGATATCCTTAGCTGCCATGTTAAGGACACTTTATTATTAGACCCGGGGAAGATGCCAAAAGGTTTCAGTTGAACTACACCAATTTGGCAACACCTGAACATTTTGTGAAGTCATGTCCATTTCACCAAATTGTTCTGACAAAACAAAAGTCCTAAAAAATTCCAAATCCCCTCCTGTCACCTTCCTCCCCATCCAAACCAACCAGCCACAAACATTCTGTTTCAACACCTTCAAAAGGAAAAGTCTCCATGTTTTGATTTTAAAAGTGACAACTTGAAAAAAAAAGGAATTTACAAATGGTTGAAATTTAGGTGAATCCCTTTGATACTGTCAGAACCAAGTGTTTCCATTTGATCTTCAAACCTTTCTATTTTTGGAGGGGAAATTACTATGATTAGTTCAATTGGATCCATTTTTTGTTTTCAATTTTGTGGAATAGCCAACAAACCAAAAAGTCTGTTACACCTGGTGCTGAGTATGGTCCCTTTGAATCACTGGGGTAGCGCAAATGAAGTGAATCAGGGCAGAGGCTTTTGCACAGCGTGGGGTAACCAAATAGTTTGTTGCAGTCTAGGAAGAAAATGCATCTTCTTATGGGCAAGAGCAAAGCAGGGCCCTTTTGCTTAAGTGGGCGTTACCTGCATAGTTAGAATAGAAGAATTACAGTTGTGGACCCAGCTCTGCATAAGGGATTGTGTATCCAGCCATTCACCATAGTATTCAAGGAAGAATTGTATGTGACTGGTGCAGAATTGAGTCTATCCAAGCATTCAAGCCTGCTTCCAATGTGGCCTACGTGTTTGCTGTATTCGCTTCCCTACCTGAGCATTTCCCAGATCCTTTTATGCCAAGTGACAGTGTTAGGAAAGGAGTTTGGTTCGCACTTCGTTTCTTACTAATCACACTCTGGCATCTATCAATGGATGCTATGCGTTTGCAATACTGCGTCGTCTGCAGCTATCCCCCAGAGTGAAACTAGCAGGTCATCAGGCAGCCTACAGTTTATCACGTGGCATTCTTCTGGTAGAAGCTCACACAATGGGTCCCAGACATCTCCCTGCGTGACAGAGAGTAGAAGCGCTCTGATGAATCGTCTCCACTTCCCGGGCTGCTGCATTTTATTCAGGCTCTTAAGAGGACAAATCAAAACTAAGCAACGCAACAAGGCCCGCCCCAGGCCTCTGACAGCAGCACCTTGTAGAATCAGCACTCCCCAAAGCATCGCAGACTCATCCTGCCTAGCTCTCCAAACCAACAGCCTTGCTGTGGACTACCCCTTACAATACGGTGCCTTATTTCCCCAGAGAGGTTGCACCCAACTCCATATATTTCTCAAGTCTTAGTAGGGTGTAATATACCTTTAAAGCTTACTAAAAATGTTACAGCAGTGTCTACCATCTCCAGGGGAGAGCGAGGCTCCATTGGACAAGGCACTGAATGAGGACTTATGAGGTCCTCACACCACAGAATTTACAGCCCAAAGTAGCAGGGGAAACAGAGGCAGTCACTTGACTCAGCTGGCAGGCGGAGCCAGGAATAGACCCGAGCATGGGTGGAGGTGAAGGCCCAGCTGGGAAGGCAGCCAAAGACCTGCCCCTTCCACCCAAATCCATACCCCTTCCCTGAGACCTTACCCCTTTACAACTGTCCCCCCGCCCCAGCCAAGCTCCACCTCTCCCAGTGGCTGGGCAGTGTAAGCTATTTTGGGAAGGCAATGCCTTCCCTTGCCTACATTACCCACTGCCCATGGGCCTGAGATCTCCTGGATGCAATTCCACTGCCCTTGCACTAACCCAGCCCATTCGGCTCATCTATAACGCTAAGGAGCCATCCCTAAGAAAGCTTGAGTTGGCAAACAAAGCAATGCACCTGACCTGCATCGCTGAGCGGAGTCTCTTCACCAGTTCACCGACAGGTTCATCCTCGCTCAGTACAGAACTCCCCCTTTACACCCCCCCTTATATCAAGCAACTCTGGGAAGCAATAAATGCTACCGTTGAAGCACGAGTGATATTAACATAGGTTTCCATTTGTTAACCTGATTACAGTGAGATAAGGTTCAGGCCCTCAACACGGCGTGGAGGATGGGGGCCGGTCGAGGCCAGGGCTTTTACTGAGAGTGTTTTCTTAAAAGTAAGAGGCCTTGAAAACTGAATCTCCATTTGTGCTCCTCTTACAGGGACCTAAGGCAGAGAGATTTCTTTGGGCTGAAACCCTCACCCGCATAGCTCTGGCCACCTTCCGTTTTCACTCTAGATCGCTCTTAGGGCACGTCTACTCTACACAGAAGAACGACGCTGCCGGGTTTGATCTTGTGGGGTTTAGCAACTGTAGTACAGACCCACTAGATCCGGTACTCGCGAGGAGTACAGGAAGTCAACGGGAGCGTCTGCTCTCTTCAACCTCCTGCTGTGCGGACAGGGATTTAAGACACATCTACTCCAGCTGTCTACTTTATGTAGCTCGAGTTGCGCATCTTACTTTGACCTTCCCATGTATCTTAGACATCCACCCATTCAGTGATACCTGATTTGGAATTGGCAGGGGAGGAGAGGAGTCACTAGCTTTTTTCCCAAGCTGTAATAGAAACACTGGACCAGATTCCCAGCATCACATAAATCCACAATGCCACTTAGCACCCACTTGTCATCTGCCAAGAGAAGCCTTGTGCGCTACTGGTTCCTACATTCCTTCTCACTTTTGTAGCCACGTTCAGTGGGGTGGCTGCCTGTGAATGACTGAATCTCTGGAATTGTTTTTCAGACCTCTGGATGGGGTTTTCCAAGGAGCTGAAAGGGGACTGACACCATTCACATTCATTTTCAACAGAGATAGGTGCTACTTTCCTGGAATGTCCCACCCTTCATACAGTGCCCCTCAGATATGGCACTGCACCTCTTCAGTGTTCAATAGCTGATATTTCACACAAAGCCAAAGACAAACCTGCATCTAGCCAAATACATAAGGCTGACCACAGGGCTACAATTTCTTCCTCTCCTGGAAGCATCAAACTTAGGCCTTACAAGACATCACTCACCATAGTACCTGAGAATAAATTCATGATTGTCACGTGGTTAACACATGAAGTAGGCCCATGTTATCCTAACTTTACACATAGGAAGGGAAGCATAGAGGACCACATGAATTACTCAAGTTCGCACAGGAGGTCCACAAGCAAAGCAAGGGATCAAACCAAGAGAATCCGAGGACCAATTTTGCGCTTTAATCACAAGACCACCCCTGTTCCCTTCTCCTTTTGAAGCCTGCAAATGGATTGTCCTTCCCTTCATTTCCCTTACATAATTACAAGTATTGCTGACATGCAAACTCCTGGGGGGGAGTCAAGGGAGAACCACCACCAGGCCAAGTTGTTTGGTCTCGGTATTTGCTCTATTTTTACCCAGATTTCTCATAGCTGTGTTTAGTTATTTTCTCTCTCAGTCCTAGCAGCGGTAATTTGTTGCAGCTTTTGTTATTTCTAAATGGCTATTTGCATGTTTTGTTCCTTATTATAGTTTCTGACTCATAAATCAGTCTAGTCACTTCTAATCATTTCTATAGAAAACATTCAACCACTTAAAAAGAAAAGGAAAACAAAAAAACAAAACAAAAAATTGGACCAGTCCCAATTGGTGGACTGGGACATAAAAACCGCCTCTGCCGAGTTCTAGCCGAAATCTTTGGGCACATGAGGTTTGCTTGCTGAAAGTGCTTTTTTGATGCCTCTTAGCGTTTGATGAAAATGAGTCCCTACCTCATTAGTACATATGAATATCCTTCCTCGCAGATGGAGTGTTGGTTACCAAGATGGAAACTGGGTTCTGAAAAGAGATTCCAGGAAGGTTTTAGAAAATGTGGATCAGCCCTTGTTTACATTGCTTCAATTCAGGGAAGTATGTGCTAACATGAACCACCTCACCCGTGTCTCCTTCCCCCTACATGACATGAGCTGTGACACAGCCCATTTCTGTTTAATGGGAAGAAACACAAGCACCGCAGTGGATAATCAAACAAATGTGGACTCTTCAAGTCTTGGATGGGATTTCACTGTTAGCTAATATCATAAAACATGGGAAGAATGTGCCTTAATTAAACCCTTCTCCTGCCATGGTTGACGAGGGTTTGGGATGAGCTACAGGAACTACACTGAAATGAGAGACACTGGGCCTGAGAGATTTCCACGGAATCAGGAATTGGAGTGAGACCAAGGCTACGACTCTGTTCAAGTTCACCGAGGGCATTTCCTGAAGGGACGCTGCATCCCTATGGATCTAGACAAAGATGACCACATTCTCCTAGGTTTAGATCTGTGCAGGGCATTGGAGGCTATTGCAAACTCAGCAAGGAGGCAAATCTACCCCTGAATAGATCCAGCACTGCATGCATATCATCCTGCCTCCAATCCCAACCTCAGGCTACTTCTAGACTACAGGCTTTTTTCGACAGAGGCTTTGTTGACAGATACTGTCGACAAAGCCTCTGTTGAAAAAGAGTGTCTAGACCAGTGTTTCTCAACCTTTTTTTGCTCATGGCCCCCTTCTCAGCCTCATTTACCTCTGTGGCCCCCTCATAGCCGCTGTTATTTTGAAAAAAAGGTACATAATTTACCTAATGTTCCATTTTTTCCATGTGGCCTCCTAGAGGTAGGGCGTGGCCTCTGGGGAGCCATATGGCCCATGGTTGAGAACCACTGGTCTAGACTACAGCCAATTCTGTCGACAAAGCAAGCCGTTTTTTCAACAGAGAGTCTAGATGCTCTCTTTTGAAAAAGCACAGTGTGGATGCAATAGCGCCTTTTGTCAACAGAACTCTGTCCTCATAGAATGAGGTTTACTGCCGTCAACAAAACTGCCGCATTCTGTCGACTTACTGTCAACAGAACTCGGCAGTAGTGTAGACACAGGTATAGTTTTGTCGACAAAAGTCCACTTTTGTTGACAAAACCCTGTAGTCTAGACACACCCTCAGACTTAATGTTTCCATGCTGCCTTTTTTGCCTCCAGAATTTACCTTTTCCTTGAAGGAGGACACGACCTCTCCAGCTGTCAGGGTCCCTAAGATTCCCAAAACCTTTCAGTTGGAGTGGCTGATGCACGGATGTCTGCCTGCAGTTTCAGAATCTGAAACAAGAACCCGGGAGTGTGAACTTTCCCCATTCATCTCCCCCCCCGTTAACAAGATGGACTTACTTGAGCATGTGGATGGAACTTTCCGTGCCTCGGTTTATCCCTAAGTTAGATGGCTGTAACAGGACATCTGTCATAGAAGTCTCATGATGCTTAAAAAGCCTTGAGATCCTCCGATTAAATGTGCTCGAGAAGTGCAAAGGGCAATGATCCTGTGGCCTCCAGAATCAGCAACAGAAAGTCATTTCAAGTTCAGTCATTCCTCTGCACGCTGGACCCTCACACAGTCAACTCTAGAATGCGGAGCTGTCACATGGAGGATTAAGGTTACCATAAACAGAGCCAAACAGCCTTGCTCTCAAATTCCCCTCTACAAGAGAAGCAAACGAATTCAAGCCCTTTTCCAGGCTAGAATGAGCAGGAACATGACAGAGGAAGTCTCAAGAAAAAAAAGTTCTTTGCTAACTTCATTAATCCCACCACACCCTGTGCAAAATCGCAGGCCCGTCAACAAACAACATGTCGGAGTCTGGCGATTGAAATAACTTTCCAGCTCTCCAGTGAAGCAAGACAAAGAGAAACAAATAATCAAAAGTTGCTCTGGTGACCGAGCCCCGGGAGAGCTGCAACTTGCTTTACAAATATGAATCCAATTTGCAAAAGCAAGTGTCGATGCAATTGTCAAAAGGCATAACTCTGAAAGCTGTTCGTACAGAGAAGAATGACTCAAGAACTTGACAAAGAGGAATACAGAGTGCATGGGCAGCCTTCCTCATTGCAGATTTCAAAGGAAAAATTGAAACCACATTTCTGAAGGGCAGACTTTGATTACTAGAAGGGCGTTGGTGTAAGCAATGTGTCGCAGAACCTTCTGCAGCTCCTTGTTTTTCTTAGCGTCTGCCTTCCTATGCAAGCCATTCACTGCCCCTTTCGGTATCCCAGCTAAGAGAGAGAGCTGCAATCCGCATAGATCTGCAAGACAGCGCACCAGTGCCAGGAAGGGGATCAAGAGGATAATAAAATGCAGCAGGTGCAGCCACATGAGAAAGAAATAAAGCAAAATTCTCTCCTTATGGGAGCAATAGAAATGATTGAGAGCATGGATTCGGTGATCTTCTAAACCTGGGGTAACACTATTGAGTCAAATTAAACACAGAGCGGAAAAATCCTGGCTCAACAATATATTTGTTTGACATGCCCATGCGTAACTTATGGCCTCAGTTGAAGTCTACCTTGGCTAGACTTTGAGGAGAAAAATCAGACAAATTCTATGAGTTAAAATAAGGGCATTTGCATAGGCCGTGATACCGCTATATTCAAAAATTAGTCCTGCAACCACATAATTGTGATAAACAGGGCAGGAAAACATGGGAGCATTGTTCTTGTTAAGAACAGATCCCCTCAAACAATGACAAATAAATCTCTAGGGTGAGATTCTGTGTTGCACCTCAAAAAGGTGGCCAGGGCAGATGATTCAGGGCTGCTCTGGGTAGATGAAGTCAGGACTGGATTTAGGGGCAGGTGACCTCCTGCAATGCTGTTTTTGTTGTTGACAAAAGGGAAAATAAAATGCTTGAAGTAAAATGTTTGAGGTATTTCCTACCTGGATTTAGTTTTCCGTAACTTCCTAGAATGTTCTGGAATTCTGCAGACTATCATGGAACCTTCCACCTTTTGAGAACTACATTGTCTTCGCACCTCCTAGAATGTTCAAAAGCCTCAGAGGAGCAGCTGTGTTGGTCTGTAACTTTAAAAACAGCTCATCTGAAGAAGTGACTTTCGCCCACGAACACTCTTGATACTCTCTATATTTTTGTTAGTCTCTAAGGTGCCACAGGACAACTTGTTGTTCTTCTGGGATGTTGTCAACTATGCCCTCGTGAATATAAAGAGTGGGGTGTCACCAGTCAGTGAGCAAGACCCTAGCTGTGATATTGTCAACTTTGTTTTATTGTGTAATTGTGAAGTATACTTGTGCTTTAAGACTTGAAGAGTGTGAGTAGAGACTAACAAATGACATTTAGTGAGACACCAGAGATAAATTTCTATTCACGCAACAGTAGAAAAGAAATACCATTACTGTTGCCATGCTTAACATGTAATGCTTGATGACTTTCGACTGTGGAACACAGAACCTTTGCTCTCCCTAATACCATCTGTCCCCTAAAGATGCCCCTGAAGAAGCCTTCTGGAGATCAGTATAGGAAGTAAAAAGCTCAGCTGCAATCTAGTTTGCAGCAAAGGGTCAACTTGGATGGTAAAATATCTGAACCAGAAGACAAGACCCGGTTTTCAGAAGTAATGATCATCCCAGTACAGAAGAAAATAAGGAGACAAGTCCTATTACTAAGCAATTAGCAGATTTATCTGAAGGTAAGGTAAGGAAAGTGATGGAGAATTATCCAGTTTTCCTGGTGGCATAAAGGAGAGTCATGATGAAGAATGTGTCTCATGTGAAGGAGAGAAACTATAAAGAATAATCAACCTTGCATGAGGATAGAAATAGCAGTGAGATAAACTGCCCACCAGAAATAGATAGATCAGATCTTGCTTTGTGCCAACAATCCTATCTTCTGCCGATAGTGACCATATGATTTTGAACAAGCCAAGCCAGGCCAAACCAAAAAAACAAATACAACCAAGAATATGATGTTTTCAGTAAATGATCAGAAGTGACGCTTCTCAAAGTCACACAGTGACAAAAAGCTTGAGAACAGCGACAAACTGAATCAGCATTGATTCATTTACTGACAATCAACTGACCAAGTGCCCTTGGCCAATATTTTGCAACAAAGTCAGAATGCCAAATTGTTGCTTATGCGTTCCAACTCCAATTTACTGTCATAACTTAGCTGATGTTCTGAAACAACATAAAACATCACCTTACTCCAAATGGATAGAGGTTGAGTCCAGACTCAAGCCGAATAAACCGATAGATGCAGAAATCCAGCACATTATTAATGTAGAAAACCAACACTGGAGGAACATGCTCAAGCATCTGATCTCAATTACCCTTTACCTTGCAAAGAATAATTTGGCTTTCTGGGGCTTGGATAAGTTGTTCACTGGACATAGCGGAAATATCCTCAATTTGGTAGAGCTCCTTGGGAAATATAACGATGTCCTTCATGAGCACTTACATCAAGTAACTCATAAAGAAGCGATGGACCATTATGGCAGCAAAACTAAACAAACTGATTGGCCTAATGGCAAGAACGGTGCTTGATAACCTATCGATGCAGGTCAGCAAGCGAAGTACAATGCCGTAATAATGGACTGCATTCCCGGTATTCGTGAAAGAACTCCATTGACAGTAACATTTGTGGACTAGTGTAGTTTTCCACCATCCATTGAACTATACTATGCCATCCGTGTTGGACTGGACTGTAAAAAAATCTGCTACAACAACCAGATCAATGACGTGTCTGGCTCCTTATGTTCAGCTAGAATTTTCAAAAATTTTCAGAAAACCCAGAACTCAGCAAGTTCAGGGACTTGCTACCAACATGCAACTCTGGCACAATTCCTGGAGTTTCATAAGTGTCAGCACACTCACAAGTCACCTTGAGCTGGGGTATTGTTTACGACTGATGCCTCCAGGCACAGCTCACTTCTTTTGTTTCTGGGTTTACGAGAACCTAAAAAGGGCTCTGAGACTCTTCTCAAGTGGAACAGTTTCACTGAAGACCATGGGGTGTGGCATGTGAAACGAGTCAATGGCAAGCTGGGCCTCTGGAGTGGCCAATCCACATTTGGAGAGGGAAAGCTGAGTCCTGTTAAGAAAACAGCTGGTTCTGCACAACTCTGCTTTCTCTCAGCCCCATACCATGCAGCCAGCAGGACATTTGCTAACCACCCATTGCTCAGGGCTGAGAATTAAAGTGCCTCCTTTGCCTTGAATTATTCAGTTACAGGCCTAAAAGTACGTGTTTCAGATTCCTCTGGCCTCCCAAATCTTTCTCACACCCCTTCTTAGACTCTTGGCTCGTTGAGTTGTAATCAGTTTGGAGAGAGAATGACAGACATGCCAGGATGGAGGGGTGGTTCTCCTGCTAATAATTACTGGATTTAGTTACCTACCAGCAACAATTCAAGGGAGCAGCGAGTAAATGACACCTCTCCAGCCGGAGTATTATTTCATACTCTAGTAACTTTACACGAGCTAATTAGATATCCAAATATGCTGGGATTATTTTTTCTGTAACTCAATGGCTTGACAGTTGTCACAGGACATAAGTTTGCTCCAGCTGACTTCATTCTGTGTTCCTGCAATGCCAGACCCAGCTCTTCTGCAGCTAACACCGTCAGCTCAGCATAAGTCTTGATAAGTGGAGCTTTCTACACAGTTTTTGATTGTTTGCAGCTCAGGTAGGCTTCAGCCTCCACACAGCATAAATCAGGAAGGGCAGGGAGAGTTCCACTTGTATGTGAACTTAACTGCCTTATATTCTTTCTGCACACGTTTTTTAAAGGGGTGTAGAAAAGACCCCAGGGAGGGTGTGTTTCGTTGGGCTGGTTGAAAGTGTTCAGCCAAAAGTCTTTCTCCTGGCTCTCCATGCACACACTTGATGAATAGCTACCTTTGTAACAAAATAAACTTTTGTCAAAAACTTTGGAGGACTCCATAACACAAAGAGCCCCACAGTGATAGGGGAGCCAACAGCCATACCAGGCCTCTGAGCAAGGTGGAAGAGAGCTGGCCCATGCTCCCAGAAGGGCGGGGCAAAAGGTGGAAGGGGCGGGGCCAAGGGCAGCCAGCCCTCAGTGATGCCTGAACCACAGCAGCCCCCCACCCCGGCACTACCTCGAGCATGCTGCGCGGTGCTCCCACCTTGCCAGGCAGTCCTAAGGACTGCCCAGAGTGCGCCACATGGTGCACCAATGGCAATTGAAAAGGCCCGGGGCTCCAAGCGCCACTGCAGCAGAAGCAATGGTGACTAGAGCCCCACCCCTTTGAATTGTCAGGCCTCAGGGAAACTTTGTCCCTCCATCGGTTGTCCTGCCCAGTGACAAGTTTTTAGCAGAACTATTCTGGTTTGGGGGTTTTCAGGTTTTGGGTCAAAAAACTGAACCACGTTCAAGAAACTCACATTCGTTGAAAAACTATGAGGTGTCACCTACAGTTTCCACTGCATAAGAAATCCTTTCATGACAAGGTCAAGAGCGAAGAGTGATTTGGTCCACTAGTCATATATCAGAGGAACGAGATGAACTAGGAAAGAAGGATGTCCAGGAATAAACACACAAAGGGGTGAAATTAGAGATCTGCCTTCAACTAGAAAAAAAAACATAACTGAGAAAAAAAAGTCTGCAGAACTCCATGCATGACAGAACTCTGGTCTGGGTGGCTTCTGGGTGCTACCATAATAAATAGTATGAATAATAAGAAGGAAGACCCATGGAATATAATAAAGAAACACTTGAAAAATATGTACAGTTAAGCTACTGCAGATTAGAAATTTTCTACGCTATGAAGGGAGTTGGCTATTGACGGGCTGACAATTATTTTTGAACACTTACAGACTGTGTGGGTAATCTAAACACCTTAATCACATAACCACCGAAACCACCACATCACAAGTTCATACAACTGCACATATTCTAATGTGATCTAGGCCATCAAGTGCCAGCAATGCCCCTCTGCCATGGATATTGGGCAAACCGGACAGTCTCCATGACAAAGGATTCATAGACACAAAACAGATATTAGAAATGGTAACACACAGAAACTTGCCCGGGAACATTTTAACCTGCCTGAGCACTCATTAATGGATTTTAAAGTAGCTGTTCTTCTACAAAGGAATTTCACAAGCCAACTGCAGAATTGACCTTCATATGCAAATTTGACACTATCTCCCTTGGCCTGAACAAAGACTTGAATAGGCTAACATATTATAAAACCCGCTTTCCTTACAGTCAACACCTTATTGACATCAAAAGCTAGAGTATAGGACATTTCCAGCCTACTTAATTAGCCTCATTAGCACCAGCATTACAATTGACAGGTTCTTTTTTTCTCCCTCTTATTTTGTGGATCCCCCTTTTTTTCTTCACTCAAGATCATCTTATCTGAAGAAGAGGGTTTTGCCCATGAAAGCTCATAATACTACATAGATATATTTTTGTTAGTCTCTAGGGGCATGTCTACCCTCAGAAATTATTTTGGAATAACTACATTCAAAATAACTCCCTAAATATCAAAATCGAAATAGAGTGTCCCCACTATGGGGGAGCCTCGAAATTAGTCCGATGCAGGCTCCATTACCGTGGATGCACTACCTCGACTTCGAGCCCCAGGAAGCCCTGTGGAGTAATTACTTCAAATTGCTCTGGGGAATGGTTGTTTTGAAACCATTCTCCAGAGCATCCACACTAACGCCATTTTGAAATAGCTATTTTGAAATTAGCATTATTCCCCGAGGAAATCAGGAGTACAGATTTTGAAATAACCAGCCTGTTATTTCGAAATAACGGGGTTGGTTGTGTGGCCACTCCACTTATTTTGAAATAAGGGAGGTTATTTCGAAATAAGTCCCTAGTGTAGACCAAGACTATGGTGCCACAGGACCAGTGGCGGCCCGTCAATACAGGCGAACTAGGCGGTCACCTAGGGCACCAAGATAAACGGCCATTGAGGGCTTTGGAGGCGGGAGCGCTGATTGCGCGCCGATCGCGCATTTTGCCTAGAGCGCCAGTTGCCGGCAGCTCGTCTAGAGCCGCTCCTGCACAGGACTACCCATTGTTTTTAAAGTTACAGACTAACATGGATACCCCTCTGAGACTTCTCAGCACCTTTATTCACCAGGAGCCTGCATCTAACACTACCAGCCAGGGCTGTGATTCCTCGGTTTGTGTATTCTTATAAAGCTGGTGCAAGCATAATAGCAGCATAGCCACAGAAGAGTGGATAGTGACAGGAGCGGCACAGCTCAGCTATCTCGAGTAACCCCCCTCCGCCCGCCACTGGTGCGCACATCCTCAGCATGGGTCTCCTCTGCCACCATTGCCCAGACCCATGGCTTCGTGAGTACACTGCTGTTTATGCGAGCACTAGCTCAAGGAGCGAGCCACACAAGTGGGAGTGGGGAAAATCATACCTTTGCTCATTGTGTGTACGTAGCCCTGTTAGTCTTTACTTTGCGACTGGACCCATTGGGCTGGACTGCGTCCTTGCCTTTGCTGGGCAAGCAGTGAAATAAGGGGGAGTAATCTTCCTCCTTTACTCCTCGCTAGGGCTTCACAGTTCTTGGACTCACGTCTAGTGTGGAGAACAGAGCGTGCTCTCCAGAGACTCGTCCTGTGAGAGAGTGGAGGGGGAGGGGGAGAGGACTGGGTGAAGGGAGCCTTGGCCCTCAATGAACTACTGTCTGGGTGCCCTAGGAGAAGTCAGCTCTACCAGGAACTCACTTCCCCCTATTACTACCAACCTCATCCCACCCCCACCACCAATCGTCATCACTCCGGAGCATTAGGGAAGCGGAGGAAGCATTGTGCTTCAGAGGAAAGACTCAAGCACATGCCACCCAGACCTACCAGTCATTAGGAACTCCCCTGAAATCACAGCCTAGCCCGCAGAGTTCAGGGAGAGGGCTTATGAAGTAAGGTCCTAGCCACGGGGCTAGAGGGAGGTAGCAAAACCGTCTAATAGCAATAAGCATTGCGATAGAGGAACGATATCAAGAATTGAGAATGAGAATTGCTTCCAGCACACGCTCTGGGACTGAAGATTCAAATCCAAGGTTACGTCTAGACAGCAGCGCTATTTCGGGATTCCGGAAGTATCCCGAAATAGCTATTCCGTGTCTTTAAATGAGCCTGTGATTTTGAAATAGATTTCAAAATAAGGGGCACGCGATTCTGGTGTCCCTGTAACTGTCGTTCCACGAGGGTTAAGGGACATTTCGGAACAGCATTTTGTTTCAAAATTTGGTGCTGTGTAGACGGTGCCAAATTTCGAAATAAGCTATTTCGAAATTAGATCGAAATAAGCTATGCAATTTGCATAACTCAAATTGGGTATCTAATTTTGACCTATGGGTGCAGTGTAGATGCATTCCAAGTAACATCAGCTTCACCCTGCTGAGAGAGCTATGCTGAGTTCCATGTACTCACTTTACAAAGGCCAGGTTCTTTGATTGACAGCCTAAAACCTGACATCCTCCTGTCTGCTTTGGATGGACACTAGGGATCTCCTGGCATCATAGGAAGAATGGAGGTTTACCTGAGGGTCCTGAGGCAAAACTGACCTTCCTTTTAGTGTAAAATGCATCTTTTCCAATTGCCATGTGCATCACATCATTTTCCACAAATTTGGAGGTAGGGGGTGTTAAAGGGATTTGGGGCCATTTATAAACTAAATCCCATCTCAAAAACATATTTTCCTTCCCTCAGACGTCTTGTTTGTACTTTCCCAACATACAGCTCAAATTTCAGTGGAATGATTGATACATGAAAGTGATGGTAGCTAGTTTGTATTGTCCCAAAGCCGACTG
This sequence comes from Pelochelys cantorii, assembly GCA_032595735.1. Classification (NCBI taxonomy): domain Eukaryota; kingdom Metazoa; phylum Chordata; order Testudines; family Trionychidae; genus Pelochelys; species Pelochelys cantorii. The sequence continues at coordinate 38,649,894 of CM064340.1, forward strand.
TGGAGCCATCCCAACTACAAACGTAGTAGTGCCAACAGATACGGTTGGATGATCTGCCAAGGAGAGTCAGAGTGTTGTCAAGCTGTGCGAAGGGATCTCTTTACTAGGTCATAAATTGGAACATGCTAGTGCCTCACTCTGTTCTAATGTGGAACTCTATCGTCTCATACATGCTACAAAGAGAAAACTGCTAGGCAATGGAAGGCTGCACTACCAGACAGAGCCCAGGGGCTGGATGGGTTGGAGACACATGAGTACGGAAAAATCTCTTCCAAAGAAAACCCATTTGCTTGTACAGGAACCCTTTGTTTTAATCAATTGATTGGACTGATTTTCAGCCTCGAAAGAGGCATTTGGTTAACCTCTCATCATGAGATAAGATGCTTCAATGTCTTTCAAAACAGTTCAGTAGAAAAAAACATGTCATGAGGAGTGCATTATTTTCCCCCTAGAACTTTCTCTTTTTGACAGGTCCCTGTGACTTTTCTAAGCACTGACAGAAAGTGGCAACTTATAAAAATGAGGTTTACAGCCTGGCAGATTGTTTCTATGAGTGGAACAGATGGCCAATTCATCTCCACGGCACCAGGTACTTCTAAGAAGAGAAACAATGTGTTTTGCTCTCCTGATATTTCCCTCAGGTATCCTAGCAGGTGACTGGAAAGAACGATGACAGGAAGGACTTGACTCGAACTCCCGGAGGCCCAGAGTTGGTCATTTGTTGGGTTGCCATGGTTTTGCCCAATTACCTGTTACTTAGCAACACTCTGCTTTGGTTTCTTGAGACCCCAAAAAACCATACAGCAAACCCAAACACTATGCAAAAACTAATGGCCAGGTGTACTATCCCCAGTGTGACACGGGAACCCCTTGGTGCCACAAAGGGGCCTAGAGTTTTATAGACTCCCATAAGTCAGACACACACGTAATAGTTCACTGGACGGTGACACGGGAGGTCTCTACCGAAAGCCAGTAGCCTACTGCTCATCATAATAATTGCACAGAAACATATGGACAGATACTATTCAAAGAGTTCTGTATCTATACTGAAAGATTTGCTCTTTAAGTCTTGTAGGGCAGGCAGTGTGGACAGGAGGGTACCTCAGAGGTCATACATGTCACTCTACTTAATTGTTCACATAAGAGGAATGGTGACTGGTCAGGTAGTGCTGAAATCTTGTTTACTTACGTTTAGCAGCTGTAAATCAGCGAGCAGTACATTAAAGGCTACAGTTTTCAAAGAGCTGTAAGGGAGGTAGGCACCCAGCTCTCACGGACATTCAGAGCTGGGCCCCAAAGGCACAGATGCTCGAAGATATGGTAGCACCTAATCAGTGGCAACTGGCACTAAAGTACCTGAGGATCTAGGCCAGAACTCCCATAGACTCCTTTGAGAACCCCTCACAATAGTCCCCAAATGCCATTTTCCCAGGTCGGCAATGCTACAGGGATGTTACGTGGTCACAAAAGGGAGGGGAGGTGACCTACGCGATCAAGAGTGGAAGAAGAGTTGTCCATGACACAAGCCCTTCCAAACTAGATGCCTTTCTAAAAACACATGCATTCCTTCCACACGCAGTTCTGATCACAAACTGTTGGCGTGCAAGAATGATGGGGTGACGTTCTGTGTCCTCTCACAGATGATCACAGTGGGTATGAGACCTACTTGGTCCACAGTGAAAAGGTTGAGGAACTGTGAGCCTAATAGAACCACTGAAGTTCCTTTGGTAAAAGATCAGTGGTGGAATCTTAAACTTCTTGCGTCTGTATTAATGATTACCCTAACCAAAAAGAACAAATGTTAACCACTAACCACCCCATCCATTAATATTGGCAAAGTACTTAGATCCTTAGATGAGAAAAACTAGAGAAGTGCCAAATAATATTAGACAAAAATTAAAGAGACCTTAGGAAAACTGGACTTAATTTTTACTATTTGATATCACAAGACATTCCTAACCGATTAACCAACCCCTTTACCTATAACCCACAGTAACGGGAGATAGGTGGTGTTATTCCCCGATAGAGAGCCTTTTGTCTTAATAGTGAATAGTGATAAAAACACAATGATTAACTTAGTGTCCCAGCCCTGCTGAGCCAACTAACTCAATACTTTTGTCCTTTGGAGAGTATTATATAATGAGGCCCTCATTAAACAGAAGTGTAAAGGAATCGGCTAGACATGTTTAGGAGATTATTTTTCCAGCAGAAAATGCTAGATTTTCAGTGAGAAACTAATATCCAAGATGAAATGCTAAACTAACTCATCTCATAGGTGCAGGAGGGTATATCATATTCCTGCCTTATGGAATACAGTCTTCCGTATTCATGTTAAAGAGTTTGCAAAAAGAATTATTCGCTTCTTCTCATCTTGTTATGTTGTTTTATGGAGGTGTCTCTATAGAGAAGGTTCTGATATAGCAGTTAAAATATTAACCTGGGATTTGGGTGATGTGATTTCAAGTCCCAGCTTTGCTTCAGCCATTCTCTGTAACTTCCTGTGAGTAATTTAGGAACAGATTTTGAACAGAGTTCTGCGTCTGTTGAGCTTGAGTCAGCCAGATATTAAAGTATGACATCCATGAGCTTAATCATGTGCTTCAGTTTATACGTGCTTGAGTACTGTGCTAAACTGAGGCTGGTGAATTGTTCTGAAAAGCTGGTCGTTTCTCTCTCCAACTCAGATCCTCAAGGATATTTAGGTGCCTAACTCCCAATGATGTCAAAATAGAGATTATTCATTTCTACCTCAAACAATTTATTCTTATAATTATAAGGGACGCAGACATTAAAGGTGTTGAAGACCATGACAGAAGAGTCTAGATTCCTAGACTAGCTTTCTGTTACAAACCAGGTTTGAACTACCCAATCATTTCACCAAACTCAACCAAGGCTGCTGAAATAGTCACGTGTGTTCCTTCGAGGAGGGAATGTTTTACCACTGTTAGGCTGCGTCTATACTGCAGAGCTATTTCAGGATACCGGAAGTATCCCAAAATAGCTGTTTTGCGGTTTTTGAGCAAGCCCGTTATTCTGAAATATAACGGGCTTGCTATTCCGACATCCCTGTAAACCTTGTTCCACAAGGAGTAAGGGACATTTTGGAATAGCGCTCTATTTCAAAATTAACTCAAAATAAGATACGCAGCTTGGGGAGGGTGGGAGGTTTGGAAAAGGAATTTGATAGATGTGCGCTAAACATCTGCGAGTTTTCCCCCTTTTTGGAATGTGTGAATGTGAAAACAAAACATGGTCTAGAACAGTGGTGCTCAACCTTTTTTCATTCACAACTCCCTGAGCCGGGAAAATTTTTGTTGAGCAAAAAAACCCCCAAAAATGCTAGGAACATTTTGTTGCGGCCCCTTTAATTTAAAGCTCCAGTCCACTCTCCTGCCTCTACCCCACCCCCACCATAAGTACGTCAGGTGCTGAGCCGGGAAAACAAAATGCCAGCCGGCCTGGATCAAAGCTCTGCAACCCCCCAGGAGGACAGCCAAGACCCTCTTGGGGGTCGCAACCCATGGGTTGCGTACCACTGGTCTAGAAACTCCAAATGTATTTTGTTTAATTTGCCTCAAGAAAGTCTGCTGCCAGTGATTTTTCTGGAAAGTCTCAGGAATTAGTTTTAGACTCTAGAGATAATCTGGATTTTGCAAGCCTAGAATTGCTCCGCAAAGCCCAATACCAGTATTCTAGGCTTCAAGATGGCCATGGGAAAGGAGGAAGACAAAGATCTTATAGAGGAACAATTAAATACACTGACCAAAACTAAATGAAAGCTCTCCTCAAATGGAATAGGCCAAATTTACAAGGCTTTAATTTAGAAAATGTTGGCTTTTGAGTAACATGTCCTCTAATAAGGAAGATTTTTAAAAGAGAGTTGGCATTAGAGGGCTTCATGTTTCCCATCACTTCCTCATTCCAAAAAGTTACGGTTGTTATGTACATACTGAACTAGGAAAATGAAGAATTGCTGAGTGATAAACCTATGTTATGCTTTAATAGTTTGTAATTATAGTTTAATTATCGTAATAGTAATTATGAATAGTTAATGGGTTTGGGAGGGAAAATATGCCAGGGCCTTGGCCTAGCTTTTGCCTGGCACGAGTGTCGTCTTGTTGAGTTTCCTCCTATGTAGACATATATAGATAATGCTTTGCTCACTGCTGAGAAGCCTAAGATGGTTTGTTATTGCATTGGAAGATTTAGTTCAGAGGAAATTAGTATATTAAATACACTTATTTAATACCTAAAGTCCTTTAACTGGGAAAAGCAAGATGAACATGAGATGGAAAAAATGACATGAAAATAGCAACAGCAGCAAAAGTTGTGTAAATTGAAGCTTGCATGAGTGCACTGAATGGGTTATGGAAGACAATGTTTATTGTTAATTGGAAGAAGCTGACAACTATAATAGGGGGTGTGTATCTATTTAAAATAAAGCTAACGAGGCCCAAATCACAGAAATACCAGAAATTCAGAGTGAAGGACCCAAGCATAGGCCAGGGACTGAGATCATCCTCACAAAGAGCAGGAGAACTTGCCAGTACCCTGGAAATCGGGCTCCAGCTCATTCCATTCTGTGTGTTTATTGTCTGGCATAAGTACATGTTCAGAAACAATCATTCTGACTGAATATATATATACATAAATGTGAAAATGAAGCATAAATTGGGTGGCCTGGTGCTTCAGTCTGGCAATGAGAACAGGGCTATTATTACAGGGCACTTTCATCTGGTTGGTATCCTCACATGCCTAGAAGCAACAGTGCAGGGAGACTGTACCACTGGCCACCCGGGGTGCAATTTTCTTGGCCCCACAGTACACGTATGTTTGGGTCTTGACGCCTGACCCTCCAGCCACATCGCTTAAAAGTTCAGTCTCTTTCTAGGGTAACAAAAGAGCCAACTCTAAGTCCCAAATAAATCTCTACACTACTAGCTTCTGCTGCCCCTCTTGGGTCACTCTAAAGTCTTCTGCTTAGGGTGGCCACCCAAGCCTTATTTGAACAGGCTGTCCTTCTTTAATTCAGTCATCCCTTAGGGTGATCACCCATCCCTTATTGTAAGAGGTATTGAAATGATTTAAACTGATCCCAAGTGCCATTTTTAAATGTTAAATTCATGTTTCTGGTGACAAGACTGTATACTTGAGGGCAGCAGAAATGAAACACTTGAGAGAAGAATACAGGACATGCTAAGGAAAGTGGGGTTTCCCTAAAATGTCCCCAGGAATAAAAGATTGTCCTTTGTTTCATGTGGTTGTCCCTTATTCCCATCCAACCCATCTGCTTAGTCTCTACTCCTGGGTCCTGCAGAGCTCCTTATGGGCTGCTTCTTCCCCAGCAGGATTCCCCACATTGTCTCCTTCCCCAAGGACTCCAGAAGTTTCTCTCTCCCTGTCACAAACAAGCCCAGTGGGGGAATCTCTTCTGCTCCCTGTGGGTCTCTTGCAGCCTGACTTCCCCAGGCCTTTCCCGGAGAGGGAACTTTCCTTGTTTCACTCTTCTCAAACTTCTCTCTGAGTGCAGCTCTGCGTAAGCAGCCTTCCACAGCTGGGGTCAGATTTCCCTCTAACTCAGTTGCACCCAGCTGGGGTTACTATTCACCCCATACAGCTAGGTCATACTCATGAGCAAGGCTAAGCCCAACTGGCCTCAGGAGGCCAGCCAGCCTCTGACCGCTAGGAACTAAGAACTGCATTTCATTTCAGGCTCTCCTGAATTGTGTAGTCCTAATCTCCCAAGTCTGTACAACAGATGGGCCCAAGCCAGAATCAGAGCTGCAAACAGCTGTTTTTCTAGTTCTAATAGATGATCAGTTAGGTAGGGCACTAGACCTGGTTTCAACTCCCAGCACAATCCCGGACTTCCTGTGTTACTTAACTTACGCTGTTCAGCACCTGGGGCAAGACTGCCCTCTCTCAGGAAGCTATAATGAGGGTAGAATCCATTGACTGTGTGGTGTTCACACACTATCCAGAGATCTCCAGGAGAATGGGAGCCTAGATTCAGCACCATTGGCCATCAGCAGCTAAAGTGGGTGGAGTAACCCCCTTTGCCTCAGAGGCAGTGTGAGGTTTCACTATGTTTGTAAAATGCTTAGCCAGCCTAGTTTTGTTATTGAATGTGAACACCTGGACAAAGTATCGTTTGTCCCGACGGATGGGGGAGCAAGACTGATACAGATGGTACACAGTCATTCATCTGTAGTCATGGCAATAGAACAGCCTTCAGATGGGGGAGTGGGGTGTGATTTATTCAACAGTGCAACTCAACAGGAATTTTAGGTGGGATGTGATTACCCAACTAGGACTTTGGCCAGGACAATGGGCTAAAATTACTCTTGTGAAAGGGCCATGCAATCTGTCATAGCTACCAAAATAGCAAGAAATGTGGAAAATACTGTGATATTTTGGGTTTGATTTTTCTCACTTGAGGTACCACTCTTAAGTCTGGAACCCTTTTTTCCTAAAGGGAGATTGTTCTTGGGATTAAAATAATTCTTGTCACTCCTTTTCTAAAGCAAAGTATTGTGAAAGAGTTATAGTTTGCCTTTTTAGTCAAAAGTATGGCCTTAATTAACTATGCATATATACACATGGATTTCAAGCAGATCAAAAGGTTGTATGACTATACTATATTGTGTTACAAAAATGACCATTGCCATAGTGAGGTTTTGTTTTTCCATATTACCAGTCAGAGGATACAAATGAGGTTATCTTCCCACACACACACACACACGCACCCCAGCACCACTGCACCCTCCACCACACATGTGCATATGTTGAGCTGAAGAACTGGATTCCATTTCAGGCACGGTATTTCACCGAGATCAGAGATGGTTCACTGGACAGCAACAAAAAAATGGAGTGCTGGAGCGTGAAGGGCATGTGATAAGAGATACTGTCCATGTTCCATTTGAACATAAGCTACAGAGTAGGAAGAAGGGAAAAGCCAGCTCTCAGAACAGTTTAGCAGTGGAACAGGCTACTAACTGCAAATCCTCTAATGTGATCTAAGCCATCCAGTACCAGAAATGCCCCTCTGCCATGTATAATTGGCCAGACCGGACAGTCTCTATGACAAAGGATAAAGGAGGGAGAAAAATTGTTCTCCTTGGCCACTGAGGATAGGACAAGAAGCAATGGGCTTAAATTGCAGCGAGGGAGGTTTAGGTTGGACATCAGGAAAAACTTCCTGCCTGTGAGGGTGACAACACACTGGAATAAATTGCCCAGGGAGGCTGTGGAATCTCCATCACTGGAGATATTTAAGAGCAGGTTAGACACCTGTCAGGGATGGTCTAGACGGTGCTTGGTCTGCCATGAGGGCAGGGGACTGGACTTGATGACTTCTTGAGGTCCCTTCCACTTCTAGTGTTCTAGGATTCTATGGATACAAACCAGACATCAGAAATGGTAACACACAGAAACCTGTGTAGGGGAACATTTTAACCTGCCTGGTCACTCAATCATGGATTTAAAAGCAGCCACTCTTCTATGAAGAAATGTTGCCAACCATTTACAAAGAGTTTCTCAGAACTGGAATTCATCTTCAAGTTTAACACTGTTACCCTGGGCTTGAACAAATACATTAACTGATTGGCACATTACAAAGCCAATTTCCCCTGCCTCTAACATGCACGTTGTCACATCAAAAGCCAGGAATGGGACACATCCAGCCCACTTAATTAGTCCTACAATTGACAGGTTATTCTTCTGCTGCTTTATATATATATATATATATATATATATATATATATATATATATATATCTTGGTTTCTGTTATTTCCACTCCAATTTATCTGATGAAGTTTTACCCATGAAAACTCATAAGAACATAAGAATGGCCGTACTGGGTCAGACCAAAGGTCCATCTAGCCCAGTATCCTGTCTGCCGACAGTGGCCAGCACCAGGTGCCCCAGAGAGGGTGGACCGAAGACAATGATCAAGCGATTTGTCTCCTGCCATCCCTCTCCAGCCTCTGACAAACAGAGGCCAAGGACACCATTTTATCCCCTGGCTAATAGCCTTTTATGGACCTAACCTCCATGAAATTATCTAGCTTCTCTTTAAACTCTATTATAGTCCTAGCCTTCACAGCCTCCTCTGGCAAGGAGTTCCACAGGCTGACTACACGCTGTGTGAAGAAGAACTTTCTTTTATTAGTTTTAAACCCGCTACCCATTAATTTCATTTGGTGTCCTCTAGTTCTTCTATTTAGGGAACTAATAAATAACTTCTCTTTATCGGCCCTCTCCACACCACTCATGATTTTATAGACCTCTATCATATCCCCCCTCAGTCTCCTCTTTTCTAAACTGAAAAGTCCCAGTCTCTTTAGCCTCTCCTCATATGGGACCCGTTCCAAACCCCTAATCATTTTAGTTGCCCTTTTCTGAACCCTTTCCAAGGCCAAAATATCTTTTTTGAGGTGAGGAGACCACATCTGTACACAGTATTCAAGATGTGGGCGTACCATAGTTTTATACAGGGGCAGGAAGATATTCTGGCTCTTATTTTCTATCCCTTTCTTAATAATTCCTAGCATCCTATTTGCCTTTTTGACTGCTGCTGCACGCTGTGTGGAAGTTTTCAGAGAACTGTCCACGATAACTCCAAGATCTCTTTCCTGATTTGTCATAGCCAAATTAGCCCCCATCATACTGTACGTATAGTTGGGGTTATTTTTCCCGATGTGCATTACTTTACACTTATCCACATTAAATTTCATTTGCCATTTTGTTGCCCAATCACTCAGTTTGGTGAGATCTTCTTGGAGTCCCTCACAGTCTGCTTCCGTCTTGACTATCCTAAACAGTTTGGTATCATCTGCAAACTTTACCACCTCACTGCTTACCCCTTTCTCCAGATCATTTATGAATAAGTTGAACAGGATTGGTCCTAGGACTGACCCTTGGGGGACACCGCTAGTTACCCCTCTCCATTCTGAAAATTTACCATTTATTCCTACCCTTTGTTTCCTGTCTTTTAACCAGTTCTCAATCCAAGAAAGGACCTTCCCTCTTATCCCATGGCCATGTAATTTACACAAGAGCCTTTGGTGAGGGACCTTGTCAAAGGCTTTCTGAAAATCTAAGTATACTATATCTACTGGATCCCCCTTGTCCGCATGTTTGTTAACCCCTTCAAAGAACTCTAATAGATTAGTAAGACAGGATTTCCCTTTACAGAAACCATGTTGACTTTTGTCCAACAAATTATGTTCTTCTACATGCTTCACAATTTTATTCTTTACTATTGTTTCGACTAATTTGCCCAGTACTGAAGTTAGACTTACCGATCTGTAAATTGCCCGGATCGCCTCTAGAGCCATTTTTAAATATTGGTGTCACGTTGGCTACCTTCCAGTCATTAGGTACAGAAGCCGATTTAAGGGATAGGTTACAAACCACAGATAATAGTTCAGCAATTTCCCATTTGAGTTCTTTTAGAACCCTTGGATGAATGCCATCCGGTCCTGGAGATTTGTTAACATTAAGTTTTTCTATTTGTTCCAAAACCTCCTCTAATGACACTTCATTCCGGGACAGTTCCTCAGATTCATCACCCACAAAGGACGGTGCAGATTTGGGAATCTCACCAACGTCCTCAGCTGTGAAGACTGAAGCAAAGAAATCATTTAGTTTCTCCACAATGGCTTTATCGTCCTTGATTGCGCCTTTTATAGTTCGATCGTCTAGGGGATCCACAGGTTTTTTAGCAGGCTTCCTGCTTCTAATGTACTTAAAAAACATTTTGTTATTTCTTTTTGAGTTTTTGGCTAGCTGTTCCTCAAAATCTTTTTTTGCTTTTCTTATTACATTTTTACACTTGATTTGACAGTGTTTATGTTCCTTTCTATTTATCTCACTAGGACTGGACTTCCACTTCTTAAAAGATGCCTTTTTGTCCCTCACTGCTTCTTTTACATGGTGGTTAAGCTATGACTATGCAGCTCATGATATTTTGGTTGGTCTCTCAGGTGCCACAGGACTACTCGTTGTTTTGAAAGTTACAGTCTGACACGGCCACTCCTCTGCTACAAAGGGAGACATGCAAGGCTTGAGAGTAAATTGAGGCTATTGTAAGGCAAACAAAATCAGTACTGTCACACTGCAAAGACTAGATTCCATTCCAACCCCAATGGTTCTATTACTCCTTTCTCCATCAAGAGACATTGGATTTGTCAGACTGTATCGGACCAGCGACCCATCTAGGACTAGCCTGGATTAGCAAGTCCCAAAGGCTGGGAAAGCCACACTCTATATTTTGTTAACATGATTGCTGCATCATCACCCTGACACCCTTACAGGTGCTCTATCAGGCAGTAAATATATGCGGGGCTGCATCACGGAATGCAAAAGGCAATCTTCGTGACAGGAACCTGGCTCAGCTTTCCCCAAGCTCATTAGTTACAGCACATGTTATTGTATTGAAGAAAACACGCTGCACTACAGCTGTGCCTGTCTACTGGTTTTGCTGCGTGAGCCAGAAACAGGTCCAAACATCAAGTGCTGGGGCGGTTTTGCGCCAGATCCAAAATCTGCATTTCAGGCCGGGTTTCCCTCTCACTAATGCTGGTATAAATGAGGAGTAAGCCAGTGGAATTACAGGCAAGACCCCTGTCAGTGAGATGAGCCTCAGGCCCTGAAAGTCAGCAGACTTAAAACCCGCGTTGAGGAATATTTTAGTGTCATTACGGTTGACTGTCATCTGCATTTTGCTTTTAACTCATCTGATGACTGGGGTTCTCTGACTTCACTGCACCACATCCCTCTTCTGCCAACAAAAATTCCTACATGACCCCAGTTGGGGGAACCAAAGCCTGAGCCCACCTGAGCCCCCCACACAACATTAAGACCAGGAGAAGGGCCTGTAATCTGAGCCCCAGCGCTCAGACTGAACGCCTCAGGCATTAGCTTTGGCCCAAGCTGTGACACTCAGGCTTCAGCTCTGGGCCCCAGAAAGTCTAATACTAACCCTGATGAGCACATTAAAACAGGGTCACGACCCATTTGGGGGTCCCAACCCACGTTTGAGAACCACTGGTTTATAACAACATTCCACTAGTCAGTAAGAGCCCATTGGTAAAGTCCTATGTGGAATAAAAATGTGCATCCACCTCTGTAAAATTGATCTCTGGACATCAGCACCCATATGCGCAGATGCCGATACCCGCAGATATAAAGCAGATATCCGCAGCTTTGTAGAGCTCAACCCACTGGCTTTCGTTTTGTAAATATTAGCTTCTCAGCCAGCCCTAGAACAGTGTTCTTCACCTTAAACTCAGAAACTAAAAAAGCCATTCAGGTTCAATCGTAATCTTATACTGCCTGTTGGTTTGACCTCCCTGTTATTTTTCCTGCCAGATGAAGAGCTGTGCATGTAAATCACCACATCCTGCTCTCATTTATTCAGGTATCAGTCTAAAAGAACTGCCATCAAGTTGCCCTGAATTTATACCAGGTTATACGAGAACTAAGTTTGGCCCAAGGAACCTGTCTCATTCTAGCAGGTGATTCATCACCTTGACCTTGAACTAACATGTTTCCCCTGGCCACACTGAGGTCAGCAAAAAAATTTCTGTTGACTTCAGGAGATCCAAGACCACATCTGTTGTGCCTTTCACTTGCAAGCATCTCAAAGTGGTTCAGGAACAGAATTGATCTGACCAGCAAACTAAGATGAAGACCCTGACTTGTGAAAGATACCACTGAGCTTTTAAAACGACAAGTTATCTGCTTTATATCATGTTTCAACAGCTGGACCCTGTCAGCACAATGAGCCCTAATCTTGTTCTCAGGCTCTTTGTGACTCAGAGAGGTTTTCCTACTTAAAAAAAAAACAAAAAAAAACCACAGATCTAGCTAGTTGAAACATTTCCGTTGATACTTCTCCATAGAAAATTGGGATTTTGACTGAATCAAGTTTTTCATGGGAAGTGACTGCATCTGTTTTGGAGGGGAAAGTGACTGAAAAGTGGCACTTTGGGGCTGGAATTCTCTTGAGTTTTAGCTTTTAGGTATAGGTTTTTGGTTGCCAGAAGTGATGTTTGGGGGGGTTGGATTTGAACTAAAAAAAGGGTTTTCTGCTGCAAGTTTCACTGAAAGTGAACGTGAACATTTGCAGTTCCTCTCCCACCCCCAGAAAAAAAGGAAGCCATTCTCCAAGCAAAAGACAGGACTATGCAGCACTTTAAAGACTAACAAGATGGTTTCTTAGGTGATGAGCTTTCCATCTTGTTAGTCTTTAAAGTGCTGCATAGTCCTGTCTTTTGTTTCAGCAAGACCAGACTAACACGGCTACATCTCTATTCCTATTCTCCAAGCAGTTCTCATTAACAGCACCACTTTTAAAATGCCTGGATATTTCTTACAGGTCTCTATTTCCTAGTCATCTCTTTGTCCTGGCTTTTGATGTATGATAATCCCCCCCACACTGAGATGGTGTGTGGCAAAAACCTGTGGCCAACAAGTTTTGCAAGACCTAAAATAGGCAAAAGGAGAGTTATTGACTAAATCGCCACATGCTAATCCTGGAACCATATATATTTGCAAGGCTCTTAGCTCCTGCACTTCCTTGTACCAGACATTTTGTCAACATGGTATCACGTGATTGAGAGCAGCTACCTGGACATTGCAAAGTTAGTTTACTGCGGCTTAGACACGTTCAAGGTTGACCTTGTGCCCAGTTCCAGAACTCCACTGGAAACATGGAGGAAGTGGCATGTACAATCCTCCATAAAGTACACCCCAGTCAGAACAGGGCATCACAGCCATAGATCAACATGTTGCCTATTTGGAGTGCTAACTGACTGTCTCATTAGCATTGAGCAGTGAAAGGAAGAAAGCTCTGCACTGAATGGACATGAAAAAACTACTTGCCAAAATAGCTCTTCTTGGTCTTCCTTAGGAGGCTATCAAATCTCTTTAGAACTTTTGTTTTAAAAAGTGATACAGCAATGTCCATCCAAAATCACCACGATGCTTTGCAAACAGCTTCTTAAACCACATAGTTCATGTGAAGTGACTACTTGATATTATAGCCTTGTTACAGGTGGGAAAACTGAGGCAGAAATATTCAAGTGTAGCTCTTAGAGCTCCATGAACAGAATGTTTCATTTGCGAGTCATCTAAAAAGCCCAAGAACCAATTTTTTTACAAAATCTTTTCAGATGTTTTGGTAAATCAAAAAGTCATCTGGGGTCGAGCGAAGTGTTTCTTGCAACCCAAAAATAAAACAAGTTTTTCATTTTGATCAATAAAAGTTAAGGTAATGTCAAAAGAAAAGTTGTTTTGACTAAGGATAAAGATGTTTCATATTCAAATTGTAATAAATTTCCTTTTTAGGAGAGCATGTGTTGCAACTGACAAATTTTCAAAATGTTTTGCTATTGCCTGATCTGCATTGTTTGCTGAAAACAGTTTCAGATGAAATATGGTGTCTATACTAAGAAGAGGCATCATCTTACCAAAGAAATTTGTTGTGTGTGTTTATAGTCCAAGCCATATATGCTGACTTTTGAGTATGTTTTTGCACATATATACACTCAAATTCAACTAAAACTGATGGAAAGTCAATTTTAAGCTCATATACTCAAATACATGTAGAAAGCAAATGTGAAGTGTGCTATTTGCATATATTCACACCAGACATCTGATTATAAGAGTTGCATATCCAGCCAGAGAACAGAAACACTGCTGCATGATCAATCATAACAAAGCACCACTGGTTGAATGTGGAATTTTGACTTTCAGAACAGTAAGTGAAATTCACCAAAAAAGTTGTCAAATGTGTGACTAATGACTACATTTGAGAAAACTGGGATCTGTTCATGGCAGAACTGCAGTTACACATTTAAACTAGTGTAATTTGTTTAGAAGCAATCAAAAAATCGCAGTGCTGGGCACTTTTTTTTTTTAAGAAATCAGATTTTCCCTTGAGAAATAAGGATATAAAATGGTGGCTCTAGAATTACAGGGGTGGGGGGGTTAGGGTTGTTGGTTTTTTGTTTTTTTTTGTTTTTTTTTTTGCACACCTCAAAATTGCTTACATATGGGCCATATTTTCAAAAACAGCCTTCCCTGCAGTTTTCTTCCACCAAGATTTTGCACATGTAATTTTTTCATGCTTCATTTTCTTCCACGTACACAAGCTTGGGTGTGCATGTCTAAGGCATTTGGGATTTTGGGATACTTCATTCTTCCATTACACCCATGTTCAAGTTCCATTTCTAAGTGTGATTGAAAGATACTGGTTTTGATCTATAAAGGGTTTTCTGGTGATTGTCCTCCGGGTTTTAATCCAGCAGCTGAGAGCATCTGGACTGAGTTCCAGTCTAGTGGTGGGCACAAGCACTGAACAACCAGCAAGCTGCTGCTGGTTTACAGTGGCCTTGTGGCCTTCCAACCATAAGGTAGCCTGCCGCAGGCCAGCTGTACTGACAAGGCTGCATGGAGTTTAGCTGAAGGCCAAATCCCTGACAAACTAACTCTACTGACCTTCAAGTAACATTGAAAGGCAAGGTTCAGCTGTTTCCTCAGGCTTTATATAGGTTACTTGAGGGGGACTGGCAGGAAAGTTAAGCTGATGTCACTGCTTAGCATGGCTCATTGTAATTTACTGTATGCAGACAAAAAAGAATAAAACCAAAAATGTTGTATGTGCAAATCGACCTGAACGTTTGCACCTGAGCTGAAACACCATCAGCACAATTCAGAGGCCAGGGTGAAGCCATATACGCTGACTTTTGGGTATGTTTTTGCACATATATACACTCAAATTCAACTAAAACTGATAGAAAGTCAATTTTAAGCTCATGTACTCAAATACATGTAGACAGCAAATGTGAAGTGTACTTTTTGCATATATTCACACCAGACATCTGTTTATAAGAGTTGCACATCCAGCCAGAGAACAGAAACACTGCTGCATGATCTATCATAACAAAGCACCACTGGTTGAATGTGGAATTTTGACTTTCAGAACAGTAAGTGAAATTCACCAAAAAAGTTGTCAAGTGTGTGACTAATGACTACATTTGAGAAAACTGGGATCTGTTTATAAGTTTGTTCCTGTACTTTGGA
Organism: Pelochelys cantorii; assembly: GCA_032595735.1. NCBI lineage: Eukaryota > Metazoa > Chordata > Testudines > Trionychidae > Pelochelys > Pelochelys cantorii. The sequence continues at coordinate 38,664,985 of CM064340.1, forward strand.
GTCCTTCACCTCCCATCTTCCCATACTAGACACTGTCCTTACGTGGCATTTAGTTATGAACTCGTGGGTCTGTCAGAAAGCGGTAGGACAATGTAGAGAGAGAGAATCACATTGGGGTAGGGAAAGCACAACTCTATAAAGCATGATAAGAATATAAGAAGGACCAGACTGGGTCAGATCCAAGGGCCCTCTAAGCCCAGTGTCCTGTCTGCCAACAGTGGCCAATGCCAGATGCCCAGAGGGAGTGAACAGAACAGGTAGGGGCGGCCCGTGCGTATAGGCCGACTCAGCTGTCACCTAGGGTGCCGCATTAAATGGGGCACCCAATGACGATGTCACGCCATTGAGGGCTGTGGAGGTGGGGGCGCCAATCACACTTTCCGCCTGGGGTGCGGGGGTGCCGATCACGCGTTCCGCCTGGGGTGCCAGCTGCCGGCAGCCTGCCTCGGGCCACCACTGAGAACAGGGAATCATTAAATGATCCCTCCTCTATTACCCCTTCCCCACTTATGACAAACAAAGTCTTATAGCAAATGTTACAGCTTGGAAATCGTCCCCAGCTAGGTACGGAGTCAGAAAACATGAAGTATTCCTCCTATCATTAAAAGAGCAGACGTCCATTGTTTAAATGGCACGAGTCCACCAGTCTCACAACAACATGGGATTTCTACTGCCCCAGACTAGTTACAGATGTCTAACATATTGTTGTACTAGTAGCGAATGTTTTGTATTTGGAAATTGACCTACCGAATGAGAACAGAATCCACATTGTTCTATATATTAGATAGAAAAACCGCCTACTTCCATAGTGCCAGGAAACCTCACCATGAACCCGTAATGGGGAGGGACCTTATAGAATGAGTCATAGAAAGTCTGTGTCACAAGAGGTAGATAATATAGGCTGACACGCTGCTATCCCGCCCGCGCGGCACTGTGTATACGCTTACATCATACAACCCTTGTTCTGTGGTCAAGTCCCTATGCTTTAGCGGCCACATGCTCACATTTTCCCAGAATGCACAGAGCATGCTTTTGCAGGACCGTAGGGAACGGCTCACATATGAACATGTTGTCTATGGACTAGATGATAACATATTGGCTATGGCCACACATCATACAAATGTACCTAGCAGGGAACGGTTTCCAAGCTATAACATTTGCTATAAGACTTTGTTTGTCAGAAGGGGTCGGTTTCCTATCAACACACAGAGGCTCTAGAATTACGTCACTCTATTCCAATGCTAGATATACGCCAGAATTCACAAGCATTCCACTGGCATCCCACTTGGCTGGAGCAGGCTCCCGATACACGGTCGTGAGGAGACTGGCTTACCACGTGTCCCACTGTAAGGATGGCATGCTTTCTATAATTGGGAAGCAAGAGGTCATAAACTGGAGTGGAAGCAGAAGCCAGCCTACAGTAATTAACGGTTTATCCTCCAGGCATGTTGGGATATGGCACAACCTGTGAGCACCCCCCTATGGGCATGGCCATGAAAATGCTGTGTGCCAGGAGAGAACTCAGTAGCCTTAAGTCCACGCCATGTCATTGTTTGCACTAGGTTGGTGGTCTGGAAGCTGCTTTCCCAAGGGTGCACAGTCAATGAAGACCTGTTACTATTATTTAGGCAGAGGGGATGTAACCACAAGCGAGTGTGGGTTACAGGCCCCCGCTGTGCTCCATCGGCAGAGAATAGGGGATGTGTTGAAGGGCGGACTCGCTGCCGGCATGCTGCCTCGTGCGGTCTCACAGGGACTCTCCGTTCCCTGCCAGGAGCTGCTCTGGGCCTGCTTTGACTTACGAATCAGCCCTCCAGCCAGGCCACGTCTAGCCTCCCTGCTTTGGGGGGGCGGGGCGGCAAGAGAGTCCCACGGCCTCACAAGTCTTTGATCAAAGTCCAGACTCTCTACCCCATCACTGCAGGGTGGGAGACAGGCCCTCCCTCTCCTCTGAGTTCCAGCCCAGGGGCCTGGTAGTCAGCAGGCAAGGTCTGTCTATTAAACCCACTCCTTGGCTATTGTCTACCTCAGCCTGGCCACAGACCTTTCCCATTGCCCACCTGCATTCTGCCCCAGCCCCACAGTCTCACAAGATTCACCCCTCTCTCCTGGCAGAGCCTCCTCCCTGGAGTCTCCCAGCAAACCCCCAATGGAAACACAAACACACCACTTCAGCTCTCTCCTGGCTCATGCCCTCATCCCTCATCAGCTTTCCCTGTGTTCCAGGCTTCAGCTGAATGACAATTCTCTAGGCTGCCTCCCCTGCGGCCAGGCCCTTATCCAAGCGATTTCCCACCCGGTGGTTTTCCCCAGCTTGCCTTCCACCCACCTCCTCAGCCCTTCCCTGAGGAAAGCATTCCCCACTGCCTCCCTCTTCTTCGGCCCACTAAGTCTCACTACAGCTAGAAAGGGAACTTCAGCCACCTTTCCCTGCCTTTATAGTAACCAGTCAGCTTCTCTCCCAGCTGCACCTCATCTTCAGTCAGGTCTGGCCCAACCTCCAGCTGCAAGAAAGTGCACTAATGACTCTCTGTCTCCAGTGTAAACTTTGATAGCCAAGGTGGGGCATGCATTCTCCACAAGCTCTTACAGACCTAGCCAGCCAGTCTTGGCTTTTTAGCTCCAACAGTAACAGCTTGCACTTTTAGCTCTGGAGGGCTTCTCCCAGGTCCTCAAGTCAGCCAAGATGTCAGCAGTCACAGTGGCATAAATACGACCCATTTAACTAGACACTCTCCATAGTAAAAGACAGCCCCTGTCCAGAAAAACGTCTTGTCGAAGCATGGGAGAGAAAATGCTTAGAGCTTTGTTCATCCAAAGCTTTTCTTTTTGTTGAAAAAGCACAGATTCAGCAACACTGAATCTTTTGTGGATTTGTCTTGCTTTCCCCAAGTTGCCAGTTTCTCTGAGGCACCGAAGAAAAGCACACAAACACATCCCCGCCACCTTTTCAATATTTTTGAAAATAAATGTTTTGATTTTTCAATTCAAAACAACTTTTACTTTCAATCTGTCCCTTTTAAAAATAACATAAAACCCACTCAGAATCAAAACACAATGTTTCATTTCAGGTCAAATGAAACATTTAGTCTGACTCACAATGGTTGTTTTTTTTTTTTTGTTTGTTTTTTTTTTGTGTGGCCTGGCTTTTCAGTTTGTTGGAAATTTGGAAACAAAACCCCCAATGTTAGTCCTCATTTTTCAGAATTGCCAGTGAGCAGTATTCTCTAGAAAGAGAATAAAGTGACTCACAGCAGAGCTAGAAACAGAAACCCTTGTCTGCTGACTCGAAGTACCATGCCCTGACCACTAAGCCACACAGCCTCACCTAGCGTTGGCGTAAGACTGGAGCACTCTGATTTGTACAATTACAAACCTTCCATTGTAGTGGAATATTTCAACACTGATGTGTAAGGATGGAACATCTGCCTGTGTGTCTGGCCCCCATATGGGCATTTTAAACAGTTTTCAAGTTGCTACACAAACTCACCCTTAATTCTCCAGTGGGCTTTGGATTCCGATTGCGGGGCACGAAGGCTCAGACTCTAGAGGCAGGGACTTACATGGAGAGTCTATTTTGCTAGATAGGAAGTGGTGAGTCAGCTAGCAGCAGGATTCCCCCGAGTCAGTATGGAACCAGTGACTCAGCAGGGGACTATAGGGAACGATTTTGCTTGAGGTACCAGTTTTCCGATGAGAGGCAAAACAGCTCCGAGCATTCAGTGCAGGGGGCCTCTGCAGGAAGGAAAAATGGTCTATAGACTGGGACATTGACCCAGGACATGGAGGGTCTTGAGCTGACATCCCTGCTTGGTCCCAGACTTCCTAGGTGACCTTGGGCAAGTCACTTTAGTTTCTTTGGGCCTCGGTTTCCTATCTGTACAATGGGCTTAGGCTTGAGTCCAAAAGCCTCATGCCAAAGAGTCGCGGTCATGGTGAATGTTAGACGCACAGACGCCGGAGGAGACTTCACTCGGGCCCTTGGCTGCTGTTGAGCCGGAGCTGGGAATTAGAGGGGGACTGCCCCCTGCTTCCGGGGCCGATTGTCAGATTGGATGATTATGGCATTTTCTCTCCCATTGGACTCCTCCCCTCCATCATTCACTCTGCCTCACCCTTGCTCCCTTTCGCTGAGCTGAGGCAGGAGGTTAGGGTGCACGGGGGGTGTGAGAACTGGGGTGGGGCTAGGGATGAAGGTTCTGAGGTGCAGGAGGGGATGCTGGGCTGGGGCAGCGGATTGGGGGGTATGGACGGAGGGCTCTGGAGTTGGGGGTGCAGGCTCTGGGGCGGGGCTGGAGATGACGGTTTTGGGGTGCAGGAGGGGTCTCCAGGCTGGGGCCAAGAAGTTCAGAGTGAAAGAGGGTCCTTAGGGCTGGGGCAGGGAGTTGGGAGGGGTGCAAGCTCCAAGCAGCACATACATAAGCACGTCCCTGCAGCTGCTGGGCAGAGGTTCGCCGCCATCCCCCCTCCCCACAGCTCCCACCAACTGCAGTTCCCAGGCAATGGACACTGTGGAGCCAGTGATCAAGGTGGCGACAGCGTGTGAAGCCTTCCTGGCCGCCCGTGCATTGGCATTTACCAGCCGCATCCAGGGGTCAGGGCAGACTTTCAACAGCCTGGTCAGCAGGGTTCCTTTTTAACCCAGTGATGCAGCAGAAAACCGGGTGCCAGGCAACCCAGGAGCAGAAGGTGACTGGAGAGGGATTGTGGAAATGAGGCCAGGCAAGCAGGAAACGCCCCCCGCAACACACCCACACCCACATCAGGCCGAACTCTGAGGGCGAGGCAGTGACAACACTGAAATGAGTTTCCAGGCTCTGGTCAGGTGGGGTCTGGGTCACCTTGTGCTCTGAAGCAAAAGGCAGGATATCAGAATGGGATTAAAATTGTGTGTTTTGCCACCATGGCCTTGGCCATGTCATTTAACCTTCCGCTGCCTGACACATAAAACGGGGATAACAGTAATTACCTAGCTCACAGGCAGGGGGAAGCTTAATTCATAGTGTTTGTACAGGGCTTTGTGGGCTTTCTGTGGCAAGTGCTGTAGACTGGCAAATAATCGTATCATTTAGGAGTGGTATTATGGCCGGTATATAAGAGACACTGCTGGCTGCCACAGCGTAGACTTAGTATAACCTCCGCGGGACATACAGCAGCCAGGGATGGAGCTGGGTTAATGGGTATAATGGCTATTGGAAAGCTGGGATTGTTTTAAATGTCCGTGGGCAGAATGAGTAATTTTGATGTCATTTTCAGAAGGCTCAACAAGGGAGAACTTGTGCAGCTGACATCAGCCAACCAGGCACAGCTGATAGCCAGCACTGTGCCAAGTCTCATAGCTCTGGGCACACTTTTATAGCTGAGTAACAACAGCAAGCAGGTGCACAGGGTAATACAGTTACATGTGGATGTAGAACAGCAGCACAACCACAAGCGCTCGGTGCACATGCCCCTGGCTACACAAGCCACTGTCTAGACGATGACTCCTAAAGGGGCTCTAAGACAGGTGAGAGTTTCTGACCCTTGTTTCCAGAACTCAGTCCTGGGTAAAGTCAATTCCTAATTAATTTGAAGGAGGAAAAAGCAGAAGCATTGCAAAAAGGGAAAATCTATCGATTTCTCTTGCAAAGGGGGAATAAATGAACACTTTTCTTAATAAAGATATATTAGGGAAACTAAGCATGTGTCTCTCATTTGTTTTATTTCTAGCTCTCATTTACTTGCTATCTAGTTACTATTCTCCATATGTTCCTGTTTCTATTCTCGCTGGTACCTATTGTCACTTTCTTCCTGGGCCTAAAAACTAAACCAATCAATCAATCAGTCATCCTTCCTTCCTTCCTTCCTTCTGCTACATCTAGACTGCAGGCTTCTTTCAAAAGAAGGTTTTCCGGAAGAGATCTTCTGAAAAAACTTCTTCCGAAAGAGAGCGTTCACACTGCCAAAGCGCATCAAAAAAGTGATCTGCTTTTTCAAAAGATAGCGTCCACACTGAATGGATGCTATCTCACATTTAAGCTGTGATTACTATGGATGGAGTGGCCACCAGGGTACCTGTGCTTTTTCCGCTTTCCTCTTCTTTCAAAAGAACTCCCTCTTCCCCATCCACACACACCTTTTTCCGAAAGAGCTCTTTCAGAAAAAGTCTTCTTCCTCATAGAAAGAGGTTTACCAAAGTTGGAAAAAGCCCTCTGTTCTTTTGATTTTTTTTCGAAAGAACGCAATTGCAGTGTGGACATAGGTGAAGTTTTTTCGGAAAAACGGATGTTTTTCCGAAAAAAACCTCTGTAGTGTAGACATAGCCTCTCTTTCTTTCTTTCTAGCTCTATACGCTTCTGTCTTTCTGCCTTCCTTCTCCTTTCTCTATCCCTGTTCATCTACTTCCCCATTTTCCTGTGTTCCAAGAATTAGACAGGTCAATTTGTTGCCACAATATTTTGTTGACAATGTTGAAATTCACTGAAAACCACAATTCTTTCAGAAGTTTCCCTGCCAGAAAAATCCTGGCCCATGCTAGAGTGACATTGACACACAAACTGAAAACAATAAAAGAATAAGAAAGAATATTTCTCGTGAATATACTGTGGTGGCTTTCTTCCCAAAGCATGTTACATGCTTAGGCCACAATATCTTTGAGAATCAGGGCCTAAGTGCTTGATCAGGGCCTAAGTGCAGCAAACGCTCCTTGTAGACTCCTATGCGGATATAAATTTGGTATCCGAATCCACATGTGTATCTGCAAAAATGAGCTGCGGGTCTGCAAATTTGCAGGGTTCTCCCTCTTGATATGCAAGATGCCCATTGATTTGACCGGTCCTAAGTACAGTCATAGATCATAAGGCCAGAAGGGACCTTTATGATATCTAGTGTACCTTCCTGCCTAACACACAGCACAGAACTTCACAAGTAATTTCTGCATCAAGCCCATCACTTGCCCATGAACTACAGCACATCTTTTAGAACGACACCCAGTCTTGATTTAAAGACTGCATAGGACGGAGAATCCACCACATCCCGCCGTCAATTGCTCCCATATTTAAATTTAGCTTCCGAGTTAAAAATCTGCACTTTGTTTCCAGTTTGAATCTGTCTAGCTTAGCTTTCAACCACAGGAGTGTTTTACACCTTTTTTCTGATAGATCAAACAACCCTCCACTGTCTGAAATCTAGACCAAGATCGAGTCACTTCTTACCTTTCTCTTGGACAAACTATATAGGCTGTATTTACTAATATGCAGGAATCACTTAATCCACCACTGAAATGCAATCACCACTGAGAGAGAATACAGTCGTCAGACGGATAAATCTGTCCCGGGTTCCTAGGGCACATCCTAGCCAAACACTCTTAAACCTGTCATAAAAGAACAGGCGCATGACATGGATGACTTCATGGTGTTTTTAGTGAATGAGGACAGCCTGCAGACTGAACCCCTCACCCTCAGCCCCACCCCAAAGCAATGATGGAAATGAAGCCTGGACTTTTTCCTTTCCAAACAACAAACTTTCATTGAGATAAGGACCCGAGCAATGCTGGGTAAATCTAGTTAAAAATGACCGAGAGCCCCAGTCTGCGCTCAGTTACTTCTAGGCATGCTCCTGGAAGCCCATTGATTTGCACTGGTGCACCAGGCAAATCCAAGTCTTTCAATGACTTCACTAGTAATAGAGAGGTAGCCGTGTTAGTCTGATCTTGCTAAAACAAAACGAAAAACTGTAGCACTTTAAAGACTAACAAGATGGTTAAATAGGTGATGAGCTTTCGTGGGCCAGACCCACTTCAGATCATATTCTGGAAGAGAATTGGCATGCCAATATGCAGGGCTCGACAAATCACTGAATCTACTTGCCCGTGGCGAGTAGATTTCAGCCGGTTGCCCCGTTCACCGGCGGCGCGCACATGCACAATGTGGGTCTTGCACATGCGCAGTGTGGGGCTGGCGAGTAGGTTTCGCCGCCGTTTGTCATGCCCTGCCAATATGATCTGAGGAGGTGGGTCTGGCCCACAAAAGCTTATCACCTATTAAACTGTCTTGTTAGTCTTTAAAATGCTATATAGTTTTTCCTTTTGTTTTAGCAATGACTTCACTAGGCATTGAGTAAGGCCTTTAATGAAGGTGGCGCCAAGGTATTTTTTGGCTAGGTGTGGAATTCACCCATGTGCAGAAGAAAGGGGAAAGAGTAAACGAGGAAAACTGTGAGCGAAGGGGAGTTCTCTCTCCTCTCCCTGGCTTTCAAAAGCATCTCTGTCCCCCCACCCCTCACCCCCCAATCCTGGTTGGTGCTGTGAGAGCGCCCCCTGCTGTTTCTGTCTAGATTACCCCCCGGCAGACAGACAGGATAAAAATCACTTTCTAGTCCGATAGGGCCCTCAAGACAGACAGTAGGTGTTACTGAGCCTTTGTGTTGGTCTTTCTAGACAGGGTTGAATTTCATCCTCCAGGCCGATGTTGCTGCATTTCTGAGGGGGAGTCGGGTGGAATGTGAGATGGAGATTATTTCAAAAATGGTCTTTGCTTCCGACCCCCCCGTCAGCTCTCCCCAACCTCCAGTTTGTGAGCTGAGGAACACAGCATGGCCGGAAGTTCAGCTGCTTAATTAGCGTCCTTCTCAAGCAATCCCTTTCCTGGTACATCACACGAGTGTAACTGCGGGTACGAACTGTGTCAAAGCACTCAGCTATGGCGTGAGGGGTTATGCGGAAATGTTTGTGACTGGCATTGCTATGAGGCCCAATGAATGCAATTAGAATATTCCAATAGAAACTGCTGGAGCGCGTGGTAAGCCATCGGAACATAGAAGGGGATATATGTAAGATCACCTCAGCCTCATACGGAGGGACTCTGGGATGCTTGCCAGAGGCAAAACATTTCCTGCACCTCCCTCACATGCTGGTGGGAGGACAGCTGAAGGCTCACTGAGGACTCACAAAGGGGATGCCACACAACCGGATGCCCCGGGACTGGAAAAGCAGCCCGCTACACCGATGTGCACCAGGAAGACCAGCGGCAGGGAGGGATTCTGGAGCTGGAAAAGGCAAGTCAGCATGTAAATCCTCATTAAATGTCTTTATTAGCAGCATTTTAATCACTGATGAAAACTGGAACGGGATCAGACAAAACAGAAGGCAGCAGCTGCTGTAAACAGCCGTTGTTGAAATGGAAAAACGATTTGAGCTGAGGGAAGGACGTCAGACATAATGACTCCGATTTTCAGGCAGTGGAAGCTGTACTCTAGGGGTGAGGAGGCTGTCCCGATCCCCACCAGGACCTCTGTGCAACATGGACTACCCCAGTTAAATGTGAAATTAACCCTTGTGCAGAGGCGGTGAGCTAGCTTGGATGAAACAAGAAAGACCCTCCTACCCACCATTAGCTGCCACCCACCACACCCTCACCTCCAAACTGTCAGCCCAGTCTAGAACTGAATCCCATCCAAATACTTTTTCAGCTTTAAAAGAAAGTTGGCACCTCACTATGTTTCATTGTCTTCCATTGCTCCTCATGGCCCTGAACTTCCAGGCATTGGCCAGGATCCCATGCAGATGTACTGAAGGATGGAAAGAAAGACTGTCCTCAGAGATGGCCCTTATGTTCATGGTCCCCATGCAAAGTCTTGTCCTGCCTATCTCCTTCCCATCTTTAACTTGGCCTAGGACTGTTTCATTGGCGGCTCAGTTGTACCCCAAGGGTACGTCTACACAGCAGGCGAATTAAGCTATGCAACTTCAGCTACGTCAATTGCGTAGCTTAAGTCGAAATAGCTTAATTTGGCTTTTGGCGCTGTCTACATAGCAGGAAGTCAAAGGATGAACACTCTTCCGTCGACTTCCCTTACTCCTCGTGAAATGAAGTTTACAGGAGTCGGAGTAAGAAGTCCTCCAGCTTGAGAATATTTCAAAATAATGGCTTGCTGCGTAGACGAGCTCTTTGTTATTTCGGAATAACACCAGTTATTCCAAAATACCATAATTTAGCAAATATACCCTACACCCGAATATACCCTGCACCCGAATATACCCCACACCCGAATATGCCCCGCACCCGAATATACCCCGCGGTTTTTCCAAATTGAGTAAAAAAATCTTGTATACCCTGCGCATGAGTATAACCCGCAGGGTATACAAGACTTTTCTGTGCCGGAGGATATATTCATTAATTTACAGTGCCGGGGAGCTTCCTGCGGACACTCACCACCCCGGTTCCTGTGCAGCTGCCAGCCTCCAGCCTCTAGCCTCCGGGCAGGGGGATGAGCGCTCCCCCTCCCGGAGGCTGGAGGCTGGCAGCTGCGCAGGAACCAGAGGGATGAGCACTCCCCCGCCTGGAGGCTGGAGGCTGCGCAGGAACTCACCAGGTAAGTTTAAAAAATTTTGTATACCCCGCACCCGAGTATAGCCCGGGGGGGAGGGAGTGCGGGGTTTGTAAAACCCCGCGGGTTATATTCGCTAAATTATGGTAATGCTGCTGTGTAGACATAGCTTTAGTAGGCCTTTGAATAAACAGGTATGAAGCCGCCATACAGGGTCACTGTTGGCCATGTACTTGGTATATCTGGGAGGACTGGAAGCAGATGGCACAGAAAAATCCTACAAGAAAGCCCATTTTCAAGCCCAATATTGAAGACCAAAGAAGTTCAAGTCGTTTTGACCAGGTCAGCTCAGCACTGGGTTTTTGTCTGAATCCAGCCTCCAAACATTCTGACTTTTCAACAATTACTTCCAATTGTAAGGTGGCTTGAATTGCACTGTACCTTAGTCAGTTTCATTCACAGTCATGATGGTGTTTCCTGACAGGCGTTTATCCGGAAAGGCGAACCCCTTATTTGACAAAAGAGCAGTTTCTGTCGTTTATATAGATTGATTCCTTAAACATCTGAAGGGACGTGACGTTAGGATGTTCTGCTTTGTTCCCATGGGGACAATTTTGTGTGCTCATCCTCACCATATGTCTTGGAAAATATAGCAAGAGAATCCCACCAGAGCAGAGAGCTAAAATCTACAAGGGAAGACTGGGTGGGGAGAATACATTTTGGGAGTTTTATTTTACATACAGTTTCAATATCTATTTGCATGCCTGTCTAGCTTAACAAAGATCTTCAGATAATTACCAGTTGTGGAAAAACTATGGTGTAATGCTCACAGAGAGTCTGCTCGGTAGCAATCTGGCACCGATCACAAGAACAAGACGAAGCCTAGAATTCCACTTGTGCATTTGTTCCCGTTAATATACAGGCCGATGGCTCTGTCTGTTTTCATTGCGCTTGCAACTGGATCTAAGTGAAATGTGCAAAATGAGTTTCAGACGAGTTTTCAGGTTGTAAACTTTTGTGCAGCTGTACCGTACACCCAGATCGCCCTGCTAATCAGAATTTATCAGCCGCTCTTTCACATCCCAGATGCTGCGCCTTTTTTTTTTTTTTTTGCAAATAACCTGTGTACGCTTCACTTTGCTTGATCTTGAATCATATCAGGATTTGCTATATTTCTATTTCATATAGACAGTGGGCCAAATTCTCTGCTGGCTTACCCCAATGGAAGCTAATACACCTCTTGGACAAAATGAACAGCATAGTCAATGAATCACGCCAGCAGAGAGTCCTACCCAATGTTCCTTGTTTTCCAGTAAGAGGTGACCAACAAAAATTATATTTGTACATTAGTATTTGGGGAGGGGGTATTGAAATATTCCAAACAGTTAAAGTTATGGGGTCAAATCTGAAGAGATGCTGAGTTCTTGAAACTCCCCCTGAAGTCAATGGGTCAAATGAGGAGATCCTTATTCCATTCTCATTCAAACACACCCCTCCTTGAGGTCAATAGGAAGGCCATTTTACCCAAGTGAGGGGTATCCTATTCTGGTTCACCTTTCTGTTCTTGCACTAGGCCCATCACCAGGGTATCTGACTTTGTGCTTTACTTCAGCGGAGCTACGGGTTTGCACTAGAGGAAGGATTAGACTCCTGGCCTCAGGGCTGCCTCAGAAATCAGTGTCATGTAGGTTTCCTCTTTTCCATGTGGATGTGGACGAGCAAGAGTATCAGGTTATGGCCAGATCCATCTAAGTGTTGAGCCCTTAGTCAGCATCTCTCATCGGAGGCTCACACAACTTCCTACAACAATAAGTTAAGGGCCAAGATCCAGATCCTCAAAAGCTTTTAGGCTCTCAACTCCCACTGACAGGGAAAAAACTTAGGAGCCGCCCTCCCTCGCTCCTCAAGCAGTTCTTCTGAAATCAGTGAAACATCCCACCTGCTCCTGTTGAAGGACGTATCTCTGAAACTGTCAATTCGTTCCACAGCGTTCCACTGGTCTCACAGCTTCCGCCTGTACTCACCTGCAGCAAAAGCTCGCTCTCCTGTCGACCCTTCATAAAGGAAATGGGGGTAAGAGACAGCGACCAGGGGGAGTCGGCTTGGGGAAGGACTGTATCCTTTGGTCTTTTCCCAGAACTCTGGTAGCTGCAGAGTGGAGGGGCCGTGATGGGTCAGGACAGCTGGAGAATGTTGTCCTTGGTACATGGTGAACCTTGCCCAGGTGGAGGCGAGGGATGGGTCAGAACAGCTGGAGAATGTTGTCCATGGTAGACGGTGAACCTTGCCCAGGTGGAGGTAAGGGATGGGTCAGGACAGCTGGAGAATGTTGTCCATGGTAGACGGTGAACCTTGCCCAGGTAGAGGCAAGGGATGGGTCAGGACAGCTGGAGAATGTTGTCCATGGTAGATGGTGAACCTTGCCCAGGTAGAGGCAAGGGATGGGTCAGGACAGCTGGAGAATGTTGTCCATGGTAGACGGTGAACCTTGCCCAGGTAGAGGCAAGGGATGGGTCAAGACAGCTGGAGAATGTTGTCCATGGTAGACGGTGAACCTTGCCCAGGTGGAGGCAAGGGATGGGTCAGGACAGCTGGAGAATGTTGTCCATGGTAGACAGTGAACCTTGCCCAGGTGGAGACAAGGGACGGGTCAGGACAGCTGGAGAATGTTGTCCATGGTAGACGGTGAACCTTGCCCAGCTAGAGGTGAGGGATGGGTGGGAAAAGAGCTACGGAAAAGGTCCAACTCCTCTGCTGGACGGTCAAAGAGCACCTGAAAGCAGGCAACAGGAATGGTGGAAGGGTCAGCCAATTGGGGAGCAGCATCCTGTGCCAAGCATGGGATGAGGAGAACAAGGGGTTTCACCCTGCAAAGCATCCTACCCACCCTTCAAACTACAGGGGATTCCAGTGTTCTGCCAATGAAAAGCCTGCCCAGGGCCACGCTCCGGCATCATTCGGGTCTGAGTAGCCCCGACCAGGATGGAGTGGGGCACAGGTTGGGATTCTCCTGCTGCTGTTGATAAGGAGGGATTTGAAGCGGGAGTTTCCTGAGCGCCATCTTGAGGACAACGAGAGTCAAAAGGGCAGTGCACAGCATGAAGCAGGACTGGGCCCTTCAAAGACAAGCTGCAAGGTCAGGACATCTATTATACGCTTGGTCCAACTCCCAGCAAAACCACCAGGTGTCTTCCCATTGATTTCAGGGAGCATTGGGTCAGACCCTATGTGAACATAAATATAGCTAGAAATTTAAGCCTCCGTCTTTTTGCCCTAGAATTCCTCAGCCTCCCCAGCCCAAAATATATGTGTGTGTGGTTCCTAGAAAGGCACAAACTTTCACCTCTCGATTGACAATAGAGTGTGCAAAGATACGTATTTGCGCTGCTTCTTTGCCTATATAAATATGCATCTACACCAGTTAGCGATGTCTTAGACAAGTTCAATTAAGTAGACATATGCGCTACTCTCTGCATAAGAAGCACCCTGATGCGAATCCTCTGCACTGATTTATCTTGAAGAAAAAAATGTATTGTTTAATATTTTTCATTTCCATAAGGGGGAGCTTGTGCATAGGGGATTACTGGCTGGTGACGCTCCAACCCCGCAGCATTTACACAAGTGTAGTGTATGCAGCCCATTTTCTGTGTAAGTCTGATGGCTTGTGAGTTTAAGAGGCAGCACAAATGCTTAGTGACTCGCGCATCTACCAGCTGTTCTTTCGCCCAAGATGGATGTTGACAGACTTCGTAACCAGAGCTCGTAAGGAAGGGAAACATTTTTGCATTAACCAAAAATATGTGACTCGTGATCAAGCCTGACTTTTGCTTATATAATTATGTTAGCAGAAGGTTAATGTTTTTATTAACCTTGTGAATTTTCACAAGCCAATGGTAAAAATTAGTGTGTGATATGTAGACCGGATGTGTGTAGTAAAAGCAATAAAACGTACAATGAAAAATAAAGTGTATAGACCCACGTGCCAAGATCTGTGAAAAAGATAGGAGATATTAGACCTTGGGTTGCTCAAATTTAGGGCTGAGCTCAATGCCTTACTGAGTCTGGGATTTATAAAGCTCCCCATATTATAAGGAACTTCAGGGGGTAGCCACATTAGTCTATACAGGATAAACTTTAAAAACAACAAATAGTCTGGTAGCACTTTATAGATTAACAAAACGTGTAGATGGTACCATCAGCTGTCGTGGGCACAGCCCACTTCTTCAGATGACCGGAGTTTTTAAACCATCTACCTGTTTTGTTAGTCTATAAAGTGCTACCAGACGATTTGTTGTTTTTCATATTATAAGGAAACAACCATCTCTACAGGGTGGGGGTTTCTCAGTTCAGGGTTTGAATGATAATTTCTGATTTTTTAATGGATTTTTTACACAATTATGGCAAAAAAATGGAAGGGCAGACTGTCAAACACAAGCTGTAATTTTGCATATGCAAATAGGGTAAGCTGAAGTTTTGTTGTGCAGTAACTTGGGAGAGAAAATGATAGACTCATAGAACACTAGAAGTGTAAGGGGCCTTGAAAGGTTATCAAGTCCAATCCTCTGCCCTCACGGCAGGACCAAGCACCATCTAGATCATTACTGACAGGTGTCTGTTTAACCTGCTCTTAAATATCTCCAGTGATGGAGATTCCATAACCTCCCTATGCAATTTATTCCAGTGTTTAACCATCTTGACAGTTAGAAAGGTTTTCCTAATGTCCAACCTAAACCTCCCTTGATGCAATTTAAGCCCATTGCTTCTTGTCCTATCATCAGAGGTCAAGGAGAACAATTTTTCTCCTTCCTCCTTGTAACACCCTTTCAGATACTTGAAAACCGCTATCATGTCCCGTCTCAGTCTTCTCTTTTCCAAACTAAACAAGCCCAATTTCTTCTGTCTTCCCTTCATAGGTCATATCTTCTAGACCTTTAATCATTTTTATTGCTCTTCTCTGGACCTTCTCCAATTTCTCCACATCTTTCCTGTAATGTGGTGCCCAGCACTGGACACAATACTCCAGTTGAGGCCTAATCAGCACAGAGGAGAGCGGAAGAAAGATTTCTCGTGTCTTGCTCACAATACCCCTGTGACTGTGAGCCCAAAATGTGAATGCCCAGACCACGAATGGGTGAATACAGATGTCATTTGAGAAGCTGACTTGGTCAGCATCGTTTGGAATGGGTGCCATATGAAGAGAGATTTAAAAGATTGGGACTTTTCGGCTTAGAAAAGAGGAGACTAAGGGAGGGATATGATAGAGGTCTGTAAAATCATGACAGGTATGGAAAAAGTGAATAAGCAAAAGTTGTTCCCTTATTCCCACAATAAAGAACTAGGGGTCACCAAATGAAATTAATAGGCAGCAGGTTTAAAACAAACAAAAGGATGTTTTTCTTCACTCGGCGCACTATCTGTGGAACTCCTTGCCAGAAGATGTTGTGAAGACTAAAACTTTAACAGGGTTCAAGAAAGAACTACATAAATTCATGGAGGCTAGGTCCATGAATGGCTATTAGCCAGGATGCGTAGGGCCTAGCCTCTGTTTGTCAGGTGCTGGAAATGGATGACAGGAGAGGGATCACGTGATGGTTCCCTGTTCTGTTCACTCCCTCTGGGGCATCTGGCATTGGCCACTGTTGGCAGACAGGACACTGGGCTAGATGGACTTTTGGTCTGACTCAGTATGACCCTTCTTGTTCTTCTGTCTCTTTAAAAAAGATTATTTTGATCCTTAAATGCAAACAAAAATGATTTTAAGGAATCATGTCCCTGATTCAACAAAACACATATGTTGAAAACCTCCTGATTCCATGCAACGTCCGTGATTCCTGGGGCAAAATCAAAAGCCAACAGTCCATGGCTTAATCTCTCAAAAGCTGCAATAATTTGGGTCAAATTTATGGCTGTTGCTGAAGAGGGCCTTTAAAACTTCACTGCAATCTTTCTTCCAAAAGGCATTTTCTCTTGGTACATCCAAGTGCAAGTCTGCATTCGTAAATGTCACGTGTACGAACCAACAAGGTTGTTAAAACATACTTACCCAGTGCCTACCTGCACATGGAAATTTGAGTGTTTGCATACAGAAGACTTTGCACATGGGTGGGGGGACTTTTTTGTTTTAGGCTGCCTTTGAAAGGGTTTCTTTTCATTGTAACTGTTCTTAAAAATTAATGTATTGAAATGGATAGCCCCGACAGCATGCCAGAGGCATTATATACAGGGCAGATTATAATGATTCCTTGGAAACACTGCATTTTGTGTGAGAGAGTATCCCTTGATATGGGCTTCAAAGGAGGAATTCAGTATTGGCTAGGATGTGTTTAAAAGCCATACTTGGCTTCGGCTTAGCTCTGTACTAAAGCGCTCATCAGCCCTCTGAGGTAAGCATCCTTGCAATATACCCCTTGCACAGAGGAGTGCAAGGAGGCACCAAAAAGGTTCAGGACTCTTCACGGAGTTGAGTGCGCACCGCTCTTGGCGGGACACAGGGAGTTCTTTGCAGGATCTGTCCACTGGGAATCAAGCGCAGAACAGGAAACCCGAGATTCCAGGCCCCTCTCTCCTGTTGTGACTCAATGTCCTCTTCTTTTAAGATACTTTTGAAGAGCACACGTTATTCCACTGAAGGGATGCGTCCGTGTAGCTTGCAGCATGTTGTCTGTGGGCGACTAGATCGTAACGTTTTTGCTGCTTGTGACAGGGCACTGTACTCACCACTGGATGGCGCCACCTTCTGGACGTTCTGGGATTTAGTTCTGTCAGGCCAATGCCCCTTCCAGCAATCGTACTCTGCCTCTTTCACTCTCTGTGGCCCCACTCTCATTCCAGGAACTGCAGCCTCCCCTTCGTGACTCGGCCCTCCATCCCACTCATGACACAGTTTCCCCTTTCTGGGGTGTATCAAAGTCCTTCTTACCAGAGCCTTGCCTCTCACTGCCCCATTGTGCTCCTCCCTCAGTGGCTGATAGCAGAACTTAGGCCTGTTCTCTACTCCAGTTCCAGCTCAGGAATCCTCTAGCCCAGGCCTAAACCCTGAACCCTGCCGCCTTTCCCCGAGTTCTCTCTCCTACCTTCTTCAGTCTCTGCCAGCCCAAAATCCCTCCACCCAGGGAGTGACTGTAGGCTGCCTTGGCTCTGCAGCCTCCAAATCCACCTCTCTTTTCACAGGGCGTGCATGCAGCCCTCTCATTCTGTACCAGCCTCCTGGCTTTCCAGAGGCCCTGCCTGCTCCTCACAGGTGAGCGTCCCTCTGTTTAGCTCTCTTCAGCCTAAATCTCCCCCATTTGCAGACTAATTGGCAGAATTCCACTCCTGGGGGGCCAATGTGGGGAGTATAACCCATCACCCTGCTGTTTGCTCAGGTTCTGTACCTTGTTGTCTCCAGTGTGCTTTAAGCCATATGGGAATATTCTTTTTTGGCTTACCATACATGGCATTAGTCATCTTGCCTATTTGCAGTAGAGCCATCCCCCATCACGCTATGTGAAACATTTGGAAATACAGAACCACGACGCTATGCGCAACAGAGCCACGCTGTGGTTTCTGTGGCAACCGTCACCTTGAATAGGCGGAGTGTGATACTAGCCGCTCTCTGCTACGGTGACACTGCACTGTGATGAAGCTATAGACACATGACTCTGAAATAAAGAGCACCCCTGCAGATTCAAGGCTAGATCTCTAGCCCTTCAGCTCCAGAGCGATAGGCCTTTTCCACTTGTGCTGGAGGACAACTCCCTCTCTTGGCCAGCCACTAGAGGACAACGTTGTCTGCTCATGCACACAAAGCCACTACAGCACACCTGTGACAGACTCTGGGAGACTTCATCGCCGGTGGATTTCTCATCCCCATCTGGCCAGGAATCTCAAAGGGTTCTACACCCATTATTGGGACATCAGTGGGCTACACCCGAGTGATGGCTTACTGCTATTTATGTCACGACTGCAGCTCACTTGGCCAGTCCCCATGGGTGTTGTGTAGACATACGGTGGCAAGCCTAGAATCTCATTAAATACAAAGTGGTAACTAAGGAACGTTGTGGCTTCTTTGGTCTCTTGAAGCATTTGACTCAACCGTGGATGCCTCGGTAAAAGAGATAGGAGAACTCAAACAGAAGGTTATGAATCCAAGATTGAAAGTCTATGGCCTGTATTATGCTTGAGGTCAGACTAGTTGAGCATAACAGTCCCTCCTGGCTTTAAAAATCTATGAATCTCGGTGATTTATTTGACTGCATTAGCCTCCATGAAATAAAATCCTCTTTTTTTATTTCCAAAAGAAAATAGACCTCCATACACAAGTGGCGCAGACAGATAATGAAGAGATGCAGGATCAAATCGCTGCCATGTTTTCTCTCTGAAGACCGGAGGAGCAGTTGGTCCAAAGAAAACTACTTACTAGATTCAAGCAGTTGAAAAAAAATACATTTACTTGTTATTGGCTAATAGTCTCCGCTGTCTACGGTACAAAGGAAAGTATTTGAACAGCTTAAAAATTTTATGGTTAAAATAACATTCAATAAAAATGGCATTTTTTGCAAGACTGGGTAGGAAACTGCAGAGTAAAAGGGGGGTATTCCAGGAAAAGCCCTAGAGAAGCCACGTTTCTCTGAGGGAGGAACAAGACGGGGCAAAGACGGATCCTTTCCCTACAGAAGGAATTGGTGACCAGGCAGGTTCACCAGAGTGAAAATGGCTGGGGGGGATAGTTTCTTCCCTAAAATATTGCGGGGCCTTTGCTTGAGCCATGAGGAAGCTTGAGAACGGAGCCATGTGCGGCCCCTGGTAGGAAGGAATGGAAGGAAAATACTTTGGCCAAGGCCTGCCAAAGTGACGAGGGAGTTGGCAAGCTTCAGTGTTAGGCGCCCCAACTGGAAACACAAGAAAGGGGCCTGATAGTCAGATATTGTAGAGCGCCCACCCTTTACTAAGCAGACCCCGGGGTACCCCCCAAATGAAGACACACAGTGTCACAAAGGACTTGTGTTCTGAACTCTCTTTGGCACATAGAATAGCTCCCTTTACACTGCAGTATTACCCAACGGCCCTGATCAAGTCGGGAGACCCATCGTGCTAGGCCCCATACAAACACAGCCAAGCCAGGTCCTACCCCGGAGACACACAGAGAGTGGGGGACGGGGACAGAATGTACAAGTGAATGACTGTGGCAATGAAAGGGCCGTTTCCTTAGACCAGCCCTTTTCCAGCGTGGCAAATAAGAATGAGGCAGGTGCCTCCTACATCGCACTAGCTGAACTCTTGTTATGGAGAAGAATGGATCTTCTTCAGCCTGATGTGTCCTAGGCATCAGCAAGAGCAATTCCTTTGACAAAGAGCGTCTAGACTACATCCAGTTCTGTCGACAAAGCAAGCCGCTTTGTCGACATGAGACTGTAGATGCAAAGGACAGTGTAGATGCAATAACGCCTTCTGTCGACAGAACTCTGTCGACAAAAAGTGTTATTCCTCATAGAATGAGGTTTACCGCCGTCGACAAAACTGCTGAGTTCTGTCGACGTTATGTCGGCAGAACTCAGCAGTAGTGTAGACGCAGGTATAGTTTTGTCGACAAAAGTCCACTTTTGTCGACAAAACCCTGTAGTCTAGACACACCCTTAAAGATTAACAGATTCATTTGGTCATCTGCTTTTGTGGGCAAAAACCCGCTTTGTCAGAGGCGGGTCCATGTGTATGATGAAGTAGGATTTGGCCCATGAAGGTTAGGCCCAAATATATGTTCATTTTTAAGGGGCCCCAGGACTTCTCGTTGTCACTCAGGGGTTGAATTTTTCACACCCCTGAGACACATAAGGGTCTATAGTGTAGAGCTAGCCTTTCACAAGCATCAGGAATGTCTTTAAACTACTCACCTGTGCAGTGCTTCACCGTCTACAGTGCTAACTACCTATGCTAGGCTGGCCAGTCGTCTATGTACTCTACATACTGCTAAAGGCAGAGAGCTGGGCAGACATCTCCACAGCGCTGTGGGACATGTTTGCAGTCTAACCAGAAACCTGACAGCTTTTACGGTTCACTACAAATTCAAAATACAGAACAAGTTTGCTTTTTAAAAAAAAGTTCATGAACTTTTTGAGCAAAGCTGGGCCCAATTTTAAGTGGTTTTGGGCCCAGTTTCAAATGACCCAGGGCTGTGATTTATAGTTTCACATCAAAACCACAGGAAATTTATGGTTTTTCATGGGTTAGAGGTGAAACCAGGTGAGACTCAGTGGTTTTAACGGAGTTTCCCTGGGTGTTTTAGGCTTTGTTTGAATCTGAAGCATAAAGTAAAAGTCAGAGATGTGAGCCCATGTGAACCAAACCCAATAATCAGCAGAAAAAGCACAGTGGAGAGGAAACACCGCTTTGCACCCAGCTCTTGTTGGTATATTCTTTACAGCATCCTTGTATGGTGGTCATTAAATGTGCCAGCTCAGGTGCAAAATCCCCTCCCTCCCCCTTTCACATGGTGACTGAAAAGAATGAAAAAACTAGGGATTTGTGTAACTGCATCAGAAAAAATGTACTCCCACACGGGAAGTAGAATGTCATGGGGCTGCCTCAGAGTCATGTTGAGTCTTCCATCCTGGTTGCTATCATGGGAGCATAGATTAGGACGGTTATTGTGGAGAGGGGAAAGTGTAAAAAAATAAGAAAGAACAAAAATAATCTCTGATGTGGTGAGAAATGGGCCACTCCCCACTCTGTGTGCTGGCATGAAATGAAGGTTATAAATGCAGACTCATGCCATGCAGTGGTTTGCCCGCTTGTACGAGGCAATCACAATGAAAATATCACCTCGTAGACCGGTGGATATCTGAGGCAGCTGATAGTCTCAGGGTGTGTCTAGACTACATCCCTCTGTTAGCAGAGGGATGTAAATGAAGCACTTGGAAAGTGCAAATGGAGCTGGGATTTAAATATCCCACACTTCATTTGCATAATCACGTAATGGCGCTCTTTTGAAAAAGCGCTATTTCAAAATTGAAACGGCAGTCTAGACACAGTTCTTTCGAAAATGGGGCGCTTTTTCGAAAGATCCTGTAAACCTCATTTTTTTTACATATTTTGAGATTTACAGGATCTTTTGAAAAAGCACCCCGTTTTCGAAAGAACCACGTCTAGACTGCGGTTTCAATTTCAAAATAGCACTTTTTTGAATGAGCGCCATTACATGATTATGCAAATGAAGCGTGGGATATTTAAAGACCAGCTTCATTTGCACTTTCCAAGTGCTTCATTTACATCCCTCTGCTAACAGTGGGATGTAGTCTAGATGTAGCCACAGAAAAGAGCAAGCCGCTTTTCAGAAAGGGTGTGGATGCCCAGACCAGACCTTCACACTATGAAACATAACAGGAGGATGCTTAGAATGACCACACCACAAATGTCATTGGCTTTGGGAAGGCTTTTGATGGCATCACAGGACCAGCTTATGGTGCATTCTGCAGGCATCTGAAATCTCTCTCCCTATACTCAACATCATCAAAAGCTTCTATTCCAACCTTACATGCAATATTGATCCCAGTGAGCTCCATTTTGAAGTCCAAACAGGAATACATCAGGGCTGTGTCGTGTCTCCAATCTTCTTCAACACTGCCCTCAACTGAGTAAGGCAGCGTACCACAGAAGATACGTCAAGAAGTGTCAGGCTGACACCCTTCTCGTCCCTTGAAGACCTTTAGGAGCTTAAATACAGTCTGGAAGTCATCCAAATGCAATTCCAAAAGCAAACTCAAGATTTCTCAGAGCGGTGTGGCGAGAACACAGAATGCTGGGGGATGAGAAGGCAGGACATGTCCAAACTTTTCATTCCATACAACCTGCCTCAGAAAAATCCTCTCTAAACTTTGGTCCGGGACAATCTCAAACCAAGATCTATGGATACACTGCAACCAGGAGGACATGTGCACTATCATTGCCAAGAGGCGTTGGAGAGGCATTTGCTGTGTGCGTTGGACAGAAACTGATTCCATCACCGGAGTAGCAAAAAGATGGACACCTGAAAGCATGTGAAAACCAGACCACCCAAAAACCAACCTGATGAAGAGAGGTGGAAGCCAAGGAATAAAACCTGGGTCATAGCTGAGAAACCACTGAAAGATTGTGCCAGAAACAGACAGGAGTGGAGGAGCTTCATTGCTGAGGAGTAATGGGAACATCATGAGGATGACGATGGAGTTGTAACAAATTTTAGACCAGCCAGAGTTGCAGTCAAATAAGTGAGCACAGAATCTGGTCCTAAAGCTTCTATGTCAAGAGCATCGTGAATTGGTATCTAACCCTAAGCTCCTACACATACAGGTATCCTAGCAGTTACAATTTCAGAAGCACTGAGCACCCAGCAGATCCCGTTGTTCTCACGTCGATAAATCAGGCCAATTATTTAGACACCTAATTAGAGATTTACACCTCAGTACTAGTGCGTTCATTCTCTTCTGATTGCATCTCATTGTTTGGACATAATGAGCTTCCAGTAACTGGGGAAGCAACAATCATGAGAGCGTGAAGATTTTTTTTTTTTTAGTTCCTTCCGAATGAAATCTCAACCCAAGCCTCCTTTTGCACAGCACGGACACAGATCTACATTTTTATTGACCTGCAGTAAAGTTCATAGCATTTCTGCAGTGCTAAAGAATGGATACTTCATCTTCAAAACAGAAGCCAGCAGAGCAAGTCTCATTAGTATGTTAACAGATGTCATATCTCTTTGCGGTGTTCCACTTCCCACACATGGGAGATTTTGCTGCCTAGATATAACATTATTGTGATCTTTAACCTCATGTGGGGGATTGTACCGCACATAAAACTGGTGAAACCTAACAGGGGAATCAGACAAACACATATGGAAAGATCATTTTGTTCCTGTGAATCCTTGCAAGAGTATTGTCTGGTTTAACGTGCACAGTATTTAGCCTGGTTTAAATATTTGCATCCATCTCACTTTCCATCCTCTTGAATTCAGTTTTCCTGCTAGCATACCCTGTATGCTCTCCGTGTCTAGTTTAGAAACTCAGCAGAGACCACAACTATTAGAGCAGTTCTGTTTCATTGGGCAGGAATAAGTGACCCCATCTGGCTAAAATAAACCAGCAGAAATTAAACCCTAGTATCTTCTGAGATTCAAAAAATGAGGTTCAGCTTTGTTACTTCTCACTTGCCATGTTCACTCACTCCTGTGCTAGTCAGAAGCAGAGAGAGAAGATAGTTCACCACTAGCTCCGTGGGTCTAGTCCACCTTCTCAGGAGCTGGTTACCACCTAAGGGTCGGGCCACTCCTACAAGTTAGGTTGACACGGCAACATCAATCAGAAGTTTGAAACAACCACACCCCTGGTAGGTTGAGAGCCAAAGGCTTCCGACCCCTACTCTATCCTCAGACTCGTTAACAGCACACCCACTATGCAATTGTAACTCTGCCCCCACAGGAAGAAGTGGAAAGACCTGAAGAAGAGCATGGTGCGAGTTTGGCAAGCCCCCTATGGACCTAGGTTTCAGACTCTAGTATGTGCTCTGGGGTTAGCTGTGCATCTCCTGGTGGAGGAAGAGCAGGTCTGAATTGTTAGATGGTAGAAATTTTTGTTTGCTGTGGTTTGGCCTATACTGTATGTAATTAGATGCCCAAACCAAGATCAGAGCTCTGTTGTGGTGAGCACTGTATTAGTGTGTAGTGAGCTATGCTCCCTGCTCCAGAGAGCTTCCAGTCCAAATAGATAAGGCAGACAAAGCAGAAGGAGAAACAAAGTCACAAAGAGGTGACGTAACTTACTGAAGGTCACACCTCAGGCTTGTGGTACCATCAGAACCTGAACTCCACTGCTCTGATGCTCTATCCACTCCCCACCCTGCCCCCATCTGTGAACAAGAATTTGAATTTGTCAACTCATTTGAGTAATTTGTCTCCATTGCTACCAAAGAGGAAGGTTGCCTGTGCAGGGACGGTGTTGCTAGCCTCAGGATACTGGGCTAGATGGACCTTTGGGCTGATCCCATGTGGCCATTTTTATGTTGCTATGACATGAAACATCAGATCAACAAGGCAACGGACATTATGCACACTCTTTGGAAAGCTCTGTGGCGTCAATGCTGCACCTCAACTTGACCTAAAACACAGATGTATCAAAGCAGCAGTGACTTACGTCCCTTTGTATGTCTCTGAAACCTGGACCACCACAGCAACGCAAAGATCCCAGCTGGATGCATTAGACAGGCACCAGCAATAATGCACTGAAGGCATTTGGTGGTTTCATCTTAATAATGAGCAGGTGAGACATCAGATCGACAAGCCTTCATCATCCTCCTAAGTGACTCAACGTTGGTCAAGATGGTATTGCTCCAAGGTTCATACCAGCCCACCGAATTTATGTGTTTGATCCAAGAAAAGTTGGGCGGAGAAGATTTTGTGGACAATCTTACACATGCTGGAGGGACAGCATGGCTTCTGACCTCGCCCAGTTGAGCCTTGATATGGAGCAGGTTGCATGAGTGACTGGAGACCGGGCTCTCTGGAGACGGGTGATCTGAAGTGTGCACTCTGCGTTCCACCAGCAGAATGAATGAATGAATTGAAACAGTTGGTAAGAACAATTGGTTTCGACCAGTCGGAAAAAAAAGCCCAACAATTTCAAAATTGAGGAAACTTCCCATTCGGACATCTAACTTTTCATTTCAAAATGTGTGTTCATATATACTAAAAAAAAAGGCCAAAATAAAGGAAGGTCGCAATCAAAACAAAACCTTTCAAACTCACTACAATGAAAAGTTTCCACTGACCCGATCAGAGGCGGTTTTTTTCAGATTATCCAGTTTGTGAACATTTTCATTTTCTTTTAAAAAATGTTGAACTTTTGCCCTTTTTGGGGGGGACAGGAGAACCGTTTCCCTGCCAGCTCTACTTGCAAGTGGGGCGGCTCTGGGTTGGGAGTCTCCTTTCACTAGCACCAGCTTTCATGGGCATAATTCCATTCCCACAATGAACCTCCTCACTTCCACCAATTTAAGTGACAAGAACACAAGGCCCATGGAGTATGCATCGGGAATACGTCAGCCAATTTTTTTCCTGGGGTGAACGGACGCGGCCCATAGACTTCAATCAAGTCATTCATCCTAACAGAGAATTGGGCCTTTTGAACACAGGTCATCATGGGCTCCAGTCTGAACAGCACTGTCTGGGAGGCATGTGAAAATTGCCTCTACTCCTGCTCCTAAGGCATCCATCCCAAAATGCAGGCTGGAGGTGTTGAGCAGCGTTAGCAGTGTGCAGATGAAAACAAGGTAGGAAAAGCAATTGAGGGGGGAAAGTAAATAAACAAAGGAGTATTTTTGTTATCTTGGAGATGAAAGATCCTTTGAAACTGGCTTTATTAGCTGTTTAACACAAGGCTTTAACTTTGCCTGGAAGAACACTAGATTCTCCCTGGGATGCCGAGTCATGAATCTGTCTGAAAAATCTCTTTTGGAAATCTCTCTCTGACACCCCTAACGGAAAAAGCTGTGTTGACAAAGGTGCCCATTGCGCCTGACCCATTCTGGCCTGCCTCGTTGGTTTAAGAGATACGAAGGAGGTTGGGAGCAGCGGATTTATAAACACGAAGCAAACCCTGTCCCTTTCATCTGAAATCTGTCTTAGTTTGCCCTCAGGTTGACATTTATTGTTTTAAACCCTTGAGAAAATGAAGTGAGGAATGGCCCATTCCCATCGGTTTCAGTCTGAAATGTTTAAAGTGCACATATTTCATCTCGTGCCAGGTCTAGGATCGCTGCCAGGTCTTGTTTGACAACCAGATGACTAACACAAAGGGGTTCCCCGTATGAAAACGTTTAGATATGTGAATTGGCACCCGCCAGCACATCACAACATACCCTCTTGGAAGCCAGATCGCAGTCATATGCAGGGCATATGGGCTGCCACATTCAACGCACGTTGCCACACAGAGCCG
Organism: Pelochelys cantorii; assembly: GCA_032595735.1. Taxonomy (NCBI): domain Eukaryota; kingdom Metazoa; phylum Chordata; order Testudines; family Trionychidae; genus Pelochelys; species Pelochelys cantorii. Next base: position 38,691,228 of record CM064340.1, read on the forward strand.
AGAACGATTAGATTGAATAATCAAGCTGGCCAATTTGGGGGTCATTTTCTATTTCGCTGTAACTCACAGCTGCTTAAGGGCATTACATGGAAACAATTTTAACAACGAAAATAAAAATTGACCACACGTTGCTGGGAGGAAAAGTAATGCTGATCTACAAATTTGCTCTTATTGAATGCATAGACAGCCTTGGTTTCCAGGGCAGGAAAAAATCTTTCCCATAAATCTTTGGAATAGAAAGAGGATGTTCAGTGTAGAGCAGAACATCCCTCTCTTTTCTGATATTTCTTTTATTCACTAGTTTGATCTCCACCTCCTCTTACATCATGTGTTCCAATTCCCTTGAAACAAAACTATTGTTTTCCGCCCTGCCATTGCTTTTGCCTCACACGGATTTAAAACGGTTCAAGTACAAGGAGGCTGAGAACAAAAATCCAGGCTATGTCCACATTGCAATTTGACACCCCATGCCAGAGGATAGGGCGGGAGCTGCAGAGACGGTTTAATTCCAATGTAGCCGCTTGGGATTGGGATGCAGGCCAACCAATGGGGTTTTCTCCCATCTCGGCAGGCTCCTAAAATCTGGCCCAGCCCAGCAAAAGGTATTTTACTGCAGTGTCAACATAACCTCAGTGACTTCCCAGAGCATAACAACCATGCTGCTAACCCCCAGCATTCAGCAGTCAGGAGTCAGCGCTCATGAAATTCCCTTAAAAAAAAATAGAGATTTTGACCAAATTTACATTCTTCTTATTTGCCTTTCAGTTTTGAGCCTTTAGGGTTTCACGTTTTTCAATTCTTCTCCGCAATAGTTTTTTTTTTTTTATACATGAAATCTGAGATTCCCACATAATCCCCGATTCCAGAGGTGGGTATTTATGTAAAACACCTGCTGTCATGAGCCTCACGGTTAAGTCATGTGATTTAACACTGGGCTGAGGACAATGTCCACAAGACTCTGAGCCAAACCAAATCTGCCAAGAGGCTGTGCTCCTCGATGAAAGACTGTGAAAAATCTCCCCTACTCAGACATCCCAATTCTCATTCCACTGAGCATGTAAATGCCTGCTATCCTGCTCCAAAATCCCAGACCATATGGGAGTTTCTTGGGTTGGAAACTAGCTGTCATGGCATTTCCAACTGCATCCGATTAACCGGGAACAGCTTCAGATAAGCGCCGACAATATACACCTATGGCTATACCCAATTCATTTCGTGGAGGATGGGGAAGATTTATCGTTGATCACTGTTGACCGATGGGTAAGGGTCAGATGGCCAATTTGGTCCTGTTCTTAAAAGCGACTTCAGAAAATTGGCACTTCCTGTCCAGAGGCAAATCCTTTGTGTCTCTAATAAGCTGTCACTGCATTTTACGCCTCGCAGCTCTTCTGAGCCTACCCTGCAAAGGGCTGAGATTCATACAGTTGAGATTCATACCAGAAGGGTCCACTGTGACCATCCACCAGAGACCTTCCTCCTAATAAGTCCTAGAGCAGATTTATTTTTAGAATCAAGCCCATCTTGATTTTGAAACGCTCAGTGATGGAGAGTCTACCACGACCTTGTGCCAATGGTGAATTATTCTGAGAGTTCAAATTCCCAGCTTGAGTAAACAGGTCTGCACTAGCTGCCATCCAGTGAGCATGCTGCAAATTCTCATGCTGCCTCTGCAGCAGAGGAGGGAAGCTATCGTGGGTACGGTCCCAGCTGAAATCTCCACTACGTACTCAGCTACGCTGCTGATTGTTGTGTGATAGCTGAACCAGAGCTCACACGGATATGCCTGCATCAGATGAAAATTACAGCTGTACCCTTGGACTGCGTGAGCTGGATTCTGTAACTTCTTGTGCCACGGCCTCAGGACTGCTTAATAAATCCCCAGACTTTCAGAGAGGTAGCCGAGTTAGTCTGTAACAGGAAAAACTTAAAATACAACAAATAGTCTGGTAAACTCACATAAAGCCTTAGGGCCAATGGCCATGTCATTGCCTGAGGTCACGCGAGCGGTGATCTGCAGAGAGCGTGACAACATGGGGTAAGTTAGTGCTGAATTGGAGAAGCTCCCTTCACTGCTGACAAAGACTGGGAAGGAAAGAAGCAAGACTGATTTTTGGAGCCCTTGTTGAGTTTGCAGGGCTCTACACAGAACGGGGAAGCAAGTGGTTTTCCTGCCCCGGCTACGTCTAGACTGCAAGCCTCTTTCGAAAGAGGCTTTTTCGAAAGATTCTTTCACAAAAGAATGTTGTCTAGGCTACAACCAGTACTTTCGAAAAAGCAAGCCGCTTTTTCGACAGAGAGCACCCAGGCCGTCTGGATGCTCTCTTTCGAAAAAGCACAGTTTGCATTACATAGCGCCTTTTTTTGAAAGAGCACTTTCGAAAAAGGTGTTCTTCCTCGTAAAACAAGGTTCTTCTCTGAGTGGTTGCTCATGTCCATTCGAATTAGGTATGCGCACCGCGTCTTCCGGATCGTTTTCCCTAGCGGTACCCGTAGCGCCGGCAGGGCGCCCCCTGGAGTGGCGCCGCCATGGCAGGGCATAAGTACCCCTGCTGGCACTCCCCACCTCAGTTCCTTCTTACCGCCCGTGATGGTTGTTGGAGCGTGTCTCTCTCTTAGAGCAATTAATGGTTCCCGTATCTCTTAGTGTTGTAAATAGTTCTAAATAGTTCAATTAGTTAGATAGTTAGTGTCTCTTTGTTTTTCTTCTCCCCCTTCGGGGGTGAGGAACGCGAGGGCCGCAAGGCTTTAAGGCGTGCACTGTCTGCGCAAAGTTTATGCCCAAAAGAGACCCTCACGACAATTGTCTGAAGTGTCTAGGTGAGGGCCACCTTACAGATGCCTGTAATATCTGCAAGTTGTTTAAGCCGCGCATTAAGAGGGAGAGAGTCTCTCGTTTAAAACTTCTCATGGAGGCAGCTTTACAGCCAGCACTGACTGGACACTCTGCGGTGCGCAGTGCACCAGCGTCCACGCACGATGCTCCATCTTGAGAGCGGGCCTCGGTGTCGAGGGCTCGGCACCATTCTCATTCTCCGGCACCGAAGAGATCAAGAACGTCCCATGGTAGGTCTCCGAGCTGGAAGTCCAAGTCAGGCCTACACCGCAGTGCCAAGTCTCCGGTGCACACCTTCTCATCTACCACTATGCGGCGTAAGCGAACGGGACGGCCATCCAGCCCAGGGCAGCTACCCTCGCACCGCCCCTCCACGCCGGATACTTTTGAGGCGGCGCATGACCTTATTAGCCTCACTACCTCCCCTCCGTCGTCAGTTGAGGCGGAGAGGTCGAGGTCGCCTATGCCAGAGGCTGTGTTGGTACCGGCTTCGCCTCCGCACCGTCATGACCGGACGGCACCGGTCGCCTATGCAGCGGGACCATCCCCTGTGGGACCAGTACTGCTTGCCTCCACATCGGTGCCGGCCTCGACGCAGGCCACCAGGCTTCATTTGGCGCTCAACTGGGCTCGACCTCCCTCGGTGCTGGGACCTCTTCCAGACCCTGTCTTGGCTGCACCGGTGCCCTATCACCCAGGCCTTGCGGCACCGTCTACGGCACCATCATCGGTACCAGTACTGAGCAGCTTTCCCGGGGTGCGGCTCCAGTCTTCGGCACCGGACCCTTCAGCATCAGCCTCTTCGGCACCGGCACAAGTTTCAGCACCATTACAGGCACCGACATCGACCCCGTGGGCCATGCCAGTGCCACTATTGCTGGTAACGTCGGTCTCTTCGGGATTCGTCTTGCAACCGGTACCAACTTCGACAGCGCAGCCATGCACCGTATCGGCACCGCAACCAGCACCAGCACCGGTCCTCCCGGTGCCGCAACCGACCCATGTCTCCACACCGGGACATGTACTCTTGGCACCAGGAACTGTCATCCCGGTGCCGCAAACGGCTCCCCTCCGGGCACCGCGGGCCGTCCTCCCCGTGCCGCAAGTGGCACTGCAACCGGCACCGGGACCTGTTTTCCCAGCGCCGGCACGCCCTCATCGCTTGCACGCGGGCAAAACCGAGTCTATGGCAAGGCTTTCCCCCCCTTGGTGGCAGGGCATTCGTCATCCGCACCTCCCTGGCCTGCGTCTGACTACTCGTCCAATTCTGATGTGGCCTTGTTCAGGTCAGTCCTCGGGAGTTTCCTCGAGTCATAGATCCCGTTCCCGGCACTGGCGTGATCGTCTGCGTATGCAGCAGACTTGGCCACCTCAACCACAATGGCCTTTCTGGACACCATGGGCTTACCACCAGTGGCAAGGGCCTGTGCCCCCCTCTGTAGGGTCCAGTGTCTCGGGGCACTGAGCGCAACCATCGGCGTCGCTGTCACAACCCCCTCCCCCTCCTCAGAGGTTGGTTTCTGCGGATGTCGCTACTGAACCACAACCCCCAGTGCCAGAGCTGCCTCAGCAAACAGTGCTGCCTGCCCAGCTGGCTCCTCAACCGAGCCCAGCGCTGGATCCAGAACCGATCCAGGAGTCATTCTCATCTTCGTCTCCTGATGAAGTCCTGGCAGATCCCACACCGGCGTTGCCTACTATGGACGCTTGAGCACACCAGGATCTGCTTAGGCGTCTGGCCTCCAACCTGGGTGTCCCAGTGGAACCAGTAGTGGAGGACACAGACCCCATGGTTGACATCCTCTCGGACGATGCCCCCGCCCGCTTGGCTTTGCCACTTAATAAAACCGTGGCCAAGATTCCTAATGCCCTGTGGAAGACCGCGGCGTCCCTGACCCCTACCTTAAAGGGAGTCGAGAGGCGCTATCACGTTCCCCAGTGGGGGCACGAACACTTGTACTCCCAACCTGTTCCGGGGTCCTTGGTCGTTCAAGTTGTGGCTCAAAAGGAGAAGCTTCCCCATCCGGGGCCATCCCCGAAGGCTAGGGAGCCCAAACGCCTTGACCTGATGGGCCGTAAGATGTATGCCACTGGCGGGGTGCAACTCCGCATTGCTAACCAGCAAGCGATGCTGAGTCGTTATGCTTATAATACGTGGCAGGTGGTGGATAAGTTTAAGGATAAGCTCCCTGCTGAGGCCTGTCAGGAGTTTGCGGCCATGACTTCGGAGGGCAGAACCATCGCCCGCGCGGCCCTTCAGGTTTCCCTGGACGCCATTGACTCTGCAGCCCGCACCATGGCGTTGGGTGTAGTTATGCGCCGTGGTGCCTGGCTGCAGGTGTCTGGAATACCTCCAGACGTCCAAACTACGATCCAGGACCTGCCCTTTGACGGCAAAGCGTTGTTTTCGGAGCACACGGACTCCAGACTCCACACGCTTAAGGACACGAGGTCTACTCTCCGGTTCTTGGGGATCCACACGCCGGCCCCGCAGCGTCGTCAGCTGCCATACAGACAGCAGAGGAGAACACAGTCCCAGGTCCCCCGTGGGGATTACTGGAGACACCGTCCTTGTGCCCCTGCGTTGGTCAAGGCTCCTCCCAGCAGCCCAAGCACCAGTTTTGACGGTCTGCTAGAGAGTCACGCACCAGCCTCCCACCCTGGCCCCCCATTTGGGGCCAGGTTATCCCAGTTTGCCCACGCCTGGGCAGAAATCACCACAGACGCCTAGGTTCTAAAAATAGTCACAAATGGCTATACCATCCCTTTCCTGGGCTCACCCCCTTCCAACCCACCTGCCCCATCCCGTTTCAGGGATATCTCTCACGAAGGCATTCTCCGTCAGGAGGTGCTAGCGCTCCTCGAAAAGGGAGCCGTGGAGAGGGTCCCCTCAGATCTGAAGGGCAAGGGGGTTTATTCCCGCTATTTCATTGTCCCAAAACCCAAGGGTGGAGTTCGTCCCATCTTAGATCTCAGGGACCTCAACAAGACGGTGGTGAAATCCAAGTTCAGAATGGTAACCCTGGCTTCTGTCATCCCGGTTTTACAGTTAGGAGACTGGTACACAACTCTCAATCTCAAGGACGCTTACTTCCATGTGGCAATAAGACCCAGCCACAGGAGGGTTCTCCGTTTTATTGTTTCCAAATGCCACTTCCAATTTACGGTGCTCCCATTTGGCCTTTCAACAGCACCCATGGTCTTTACAAAATGCATGGCAGTCGTAGTGGCGTTCCTCCGCAAAAAAGGGGTACATGTCTTTCCGTACTTAGACGACTGGCTAATTCGTGGTCATTCCTACGAACAAGTGGAGGCCCATGTTTCCCTCACAAGGGCCCTCTTCGTTAGGCTGGGGCTCATGCTAAACGAGGAAAAGTCATCGTTGACTCCCTCTCAGCACCTCGACTTCGTAGGTGCCCTCCTGGACGCCAGGGTGGCGAAAGCACTCCTCACCAGATCCAGGTTTCTGTCCATAGTGGAGCTGGTCTCCAAGTTAACCCGGTTCCCCATCACGACCGCCCGGATCTGCTCGAGGCTGCTGGGACACATGGCGGCATATACGTATGTGGTACGCCATGCTCGAATGAGGCTCAGGCCTCTGCAGGCCTGGTTGGCAAGGGTATTCAACCAGTCCAGGGGCCTCTGGGACACGGTTCTCACAGTGCCTCCGGAGGTGATAGCCTCCTTACAATGGTGGACCCAGGAGGAGGTGGTGTGCAGTGGGGTTCCATTCACTGTACCTCCCCCCTCGCTTACACTGGTCACAGATGCTTCCAACCTGGGTTGGGGAGCGCACATGGGGTCTCACAGAACCCAGGATTTATGGTCCCCTGCAGAGCGGGCTCTGCACATAAATGTCCGGGAGCTCAGGGCAGTCAGGAGACCCTGCGAGACCTTCCTGTCGAAGCTCTCTCGTTGCTCTGTCCTGGTCCGCCTGGACAACACGGCGGCTGTGTTTTACCTAAACAGGCAGGGGGGAGCCCGGTCGCCTCCCCTCTACCACGAGGCTCTGTGCCTCTGGGACCTGTGCGTAGAGCACGACATAGTTTTGCAGGCAGAGTACCTGCCGGGGTGCAAAAACTTGCTGGCCGATGCTCTGAGCAGGTCCTTCGGAGCCCACGAATGGTCTCTCAAGGATTCGGCCCTTCATCAGGTCTTCCACAGGTGGGGTTGTCCCCTAGTAGACCTGTTTGCCTCGGCACACAACACCACGCGCCGGAGTTACTGCTCCCTGTTGGGGCTGGGGGTACACTCCAGGGGGGATGCCATGACCGTGCCGTGGCTGGCGGGCATCCTCTATGCTTTCCCTCCGTTTCCTCTAATTCCCAGGGTTCTGACCAGGGTCAAGACCTTCAGGTCCACAGTCATCCTGATAGCCCCTCGGTGGCCCAGGCAATTCTGGTTCCCTATCCTTGTGGACATGCTCAGCAAGGAGCCTATAATGCTCCCGCTGGTTCAAGATCTCCTGACCCAACCAGGGGACCATGGTTCACCCGAATCTCAGCTCTCTCCACCTGACGGCCTGGTTTATCCGTGGCTGACCCAACCGGAAAGGGACTGTTCCCAGGAGGTACAGATGGTGCTCCTAAGTAGCAGGAAACTGGCTACCAGGCCGTCGTACACAGCCAAGTGGCGGCGGTTCTCGTCTTGGGCGTCCAGAAGGGGAGTGCACCCGTCCTGTGCACCTGTCCCGTCCATTCTGGACTACCTCTTTGAACTTAGGTCCAGTGGCCTCTCTACCTCCTCCGTCAAAGTCCATGTGGCATCCCTCTCCACCTTCCATGTTGGTTCGGCAGAGTCTCTCTGTTTTCTGACCCTGTGGTAAAAAGGTTCCTTAAGGGTTTGGATAAGTTGTATCCCTCGGTTAGACCCCCTCTCCCCACTTGGGATCTTAACCTCGTGTTGTCTAGACTTGTGTCACCCCCCTTTGAGCCGCTGGCCACGTGTTCTTTGAAGCACCTCTCTGTGAAGGTTGTGTTCATTGTGGCCATCACGTTGGCTTGCAGGGTCTCCGAGTTGAGGGCGCTAACTGTAAACCCGCCCTACCTAGTGTTTTCTGACAATAATGTGAGGCTCCGCCCTCACCCAGCCTTTCTCCCCAAGGCGGTGTCACCGTTCCACTTGTCCCAAGAAATTTACCTCCCGGTTTTCTTTCCAAAGCCCCACATCTCTCCTAAGGAGCAAGTCCTCCATTCCCTGGACGCTAGATGTGCGCTAGCCTTTCATATTGATAGGACTAAACCCTTTCGCAAATCCACACAATTGTTTATTGCTGTCACTGACAGAATGAAAGGGCTTCCCATTTCGACCCAGAGGTTGTCCAACTGGGTCGCAGGCTGTATCAGGGAGTGTTATGCCTTAGCCGGGAAGGTCCCGCCCCGGGTTACAGCACATTCCACCAGGGCGCAGGCGTCCTCTGTACCTTTTGGGGTGCAGGTTCCAATCACTGAAATCTGCAGGGCGGCCACGTGGTCGTCACTCCATACCTTCACAGCGCACTACACGCTGGCACAGCAGGCTAGGGAGGATGCAGGGTTGGGCTCTGTGGTCCTCAGCTCTGTATTGTAAATACGTATGTTTATCTGTACCACGTTGCACTTTTTCTACAGTTTTTTCTATGTTTGGTTCTTTGAATAAATATGTTTGGATTGTTCAACTTTCGTGGTCTTCTCTTTCTGAGTGCTCCGACCCCTCCTCCTTAAAGTGGGGTTGGCTTGGAAGTCACCTAATTTGAATGGACATGAGCAACCACTCGAAGAAGAAAAGAATGGTTGCTTACCTGTAACTGTTGTTCTTCGAGATGTGTTGCTCATGCCCATTCGATTCCCCCCCCTACCTCCCCTTCGTCGGAGTGTCTGGCAAGAAGGAACTGAGGTGGGGGAGCGCCAGTAGGGGTACTTATGCCCCGCCATGGCGGCGCCACTCCAGGGGGCACCCTGCCGGCGCTACGGGTACCGCAAGGGAAAATGCTCCAGAAGACACGGTGCGCACACCTAATTCGAATGGACATGAACAACACATCTCGAAGAACAACAGTTACAGGTAAGTAACCGTTCTTTTTCTGCGGTCGAAAAAACTGCCGCGTGCTTTCGATTTACTTTCGAAAGAACGCGGCAGCAGTCTAGACGCAGGGGAAGTTTTTTTCCCAAAAAAGGCCACTTTTTTCGAAAAAACCCTGTCGTCTAGACACCCCCTCCCATGAAAAAGGTGGAGAAATTGGATATGTTTCCCCAACCCAAAATGGAACCCCCAAATAGTCACAAACCAGAGAGAGAGAGAGAAACAAAGAAAGAAACAAACAAACCTTGGTTCAGGTGAATTGAAATGTTTCATGGGGATCATTGCAAAACCTTTTGATTTTGACTGATTTTTAATTGTCTTACAATTGTATTAGAAGCTTCAGGGGGCAGCCAAGTTATTAGAATTAGCGTCACTTTCAAAACAACAGGTCACTTCAAACCAGAGTGATGCTCTGGGGGTGATTTAAAGAGCCTGCAGCTCCAGATGCCACTGCGGCTGCAGTAACGGTGGTGGTGGCTGGGAGCCTGGGGCCCTTTTGAATTGCTGGGCCCCTGGGCAGTGGCCCCCTTTGCCTGCCCCATCAGCAGGCCTGCTCAATGCACATAAAAAGTGTATTCCGCACATGGATGGAAAACGTTAGAGGGAACATTGCTCCTAAGTAGCCTGTAGAGCCCGGAAAGTGGACAGTGCCCCTAAAACATCAGGGTTGAGGCGCTGGCCAATAAATTCATTGGCTCCCCATAGAGCAGGGGTGGGGAACCTTTTTTGAGTCGGGAGCCACTGACCCACAGGAAAATCAGCTGGGGGCCACACATGGCCCCCGGCTCAGGAGAAAGACATTCTCCACATTCCCCTCGCACACCCCAGCCTAGTGGCACCCAGGCTAGTAGATCCTGTGTGCTCCAGCCCCACAAAGGGATGGTGGGGAGGCTGGAACATCATCAGCCTGGGCTCACCAGTGCTGGAGAGGGGAACCCCGAGCCTCGGGGGCAGGATCCAGTCAAAGCATGGATCGCATCCGGCCGGCCTTAGGTTCTCCATCCCTGCCATAGAGGTTTCCATTGGCAGAACTTGGCTGGAGCTGTGGTGGGAAATAAATCTCTCCCTCATCTCCATCAAATCACTGCCAGCCCTCCCCAGAGGAGAGTCCCACTTGGGTTTGGCTGGCTTCGCCGTCTCAGGAAGCTGCACATTTGTACTTGCTAGGCCGAGTTGGCTGAATTTAGCCCCTGATTTGAAGTGATTTTACACAGAATAAACACCACCTGAGCATTCAAACCTGTCTAGGGTTTGCAGTTCTACAGTCCACATCCACGAAGCCAACTGGCCATTCACGAAGAAACAACAATTCTCTCTGAACAGTTCATAACTGGAGCAAAATATACACCGAGGGATTATTGAAAACATATTTCTTGAGCTCCTGAAGAAAAGCAGAGCTTTTATTTAGCTATTAAACCTCCAGACAGACGGTATGTTTTTAATAATCAATTGTATTCCATTAACATGTTGTGGTTCTCATTGAATTAAAGGCATATTTAAAGAAGTTTGCTAAAAATCGTATCCATTTTTAGGTTTTGATAAAGACCCTTGGCTTACGTGTCGGGGAAAGAAATCTCTTTAATTTGTTTTCTATTATTTATAGCATAATAGTGCACAGAAACATCAACTGATGTCAGAGTCCCATCAGGCTAAGGTGTAGTCTGGATATCAGGGTCCTATCCCAAAGAGCATCCTGATCATACAAAAGTGCTATCCCCGTATTATAGATGGATGACAGAGGCAGTGACGGCCCCAAAATCCAAGAGGAAGTCTATGGGATGGCCAGGAATTCAACTCAGAACATCCAAGTCTCTGTCTAGGACCTTAACCACAAGGTTCTCCTTCTATTCTTTAGAATGCCATTTTACAGTTTCTGAAAGTATCTTGGATCTGGATTATATCTCAGCTGTATTTGTGCAGCTCAGAGGAGGGAGCAGGGGTGGAATGAATTAAAACTGTATTTATCCTCCCTTAGTCTCCAGCATAGATGTAGATTGGCAGGTGCATTATGGGAAGTTTGCACTGCTGTCACAAATCGTACCAGCCCTGTGAAGACTTCGTTCCTTAGGATTGTGAAACCGACACTAAATTCCTAAGGACTAAATTCATTCTAATTAAAAACTGGTCCTTATATTGAAATAACAATTTTGATAGCATTGAACAACTACTGGAATGAGTACTACAATTAAATCAGCTCAGCTGATTGGTCAGAGACAGTCAAGTGCTGAGTATCAGGAGACATAGAATCGAAGACTCAGGAGGCATTTATTAGAAAATATCTGTGATTACTAGAGACAAAAACAGGTGTCATCACAGCTTGAGTTTCAGCTTTGTCTCCCTTGTTTACCAGTGAACACATCTTGTTTGGAACTCCTTGTTGCGCACAGTCATCTACTCATTGAATAATGAACTGCAAGTAAGCGTAATATTACATGGAATGTCCACGTCTGACATATTTTCCATCTGGAAGTTTCGCACACACAGTGCCCTGTTCCTCACCATCCTGAGACAAGTTGCTCCATCCGAAGTGAAATATCATTACTGCGAGAAGCACTTAGGCAGAGTGGCTTTGTTAAGATGAGGATAGGGAAGACTTTCTTGAGCAGAGCTTAATCAATATCATGTAATCCTTCTGCCGGGTAGGCCTGGCAGTAACCAGGGCTGGGTTCAATATCTTGGGGTCCATCTCACACAGAACCGGCTCGAGCCCCCACCCAGTAAACTGGGAAATTCACACACCTCTGGGTGCCTCTGAGAGGCAATGCTTCCCCACTCGCAAGCACTGAGTCTGAGTGTAGGAAAGAAACATTTAATGAAACAGAGAGAGAAGTCATACGGCATTAACTTGGGGAAAACACCACAAACAGAGTTCATAACCCAAACATGAGCTAAGCACCCCCTCCCCCCCAGCCAAGAATCACCTGAAGTCCAAAGAGTCTCTGTCCCTGGTCCGTGCCACCCAGAGTCCCAAAGTTCACCCGCAGGGTTTCACCTCCCAACCTGGGTAGAAATGGGAGGGGCGGAGATAGATAGGGGGCACCTTACGACACTCCGCCACGCTCCACCAGCTGTCTCGTCCCACGCCACCGGACGCTCTGCTAGTTGCCTGCCACCGCTCCTCGCTTGCTGCCACTGCTGGTCGCCCTCCTTGCCTGCCGCCGCTCCGCGCCACGCCGCTGGTCGCCGCTCCTCGCCTGCCACCGCTCCATGCCACACCGCTGGTCACCGCACCACGCCACTGGTCGCCGTTCCTCGCCCGCCGCCGCTCCTACTGGCCACGTTACACCACCAGCCAGTGATTCCCACCAGCCACTCTGCTGGGTGCCGCTACTTCACTGGCTGCAAAGGGTCTGGCTCTCAGCCAAACCAGTGATTTCAGCTCTCAGTGATTTCAACTCTTTAGCCACCAGCTGGACTGGCAAAGGAATCCAGCTTCCACTGGACTAGCAAAAGAAAAGACTCCTCATGGAGTCTGCTTTAGGTCTGTCCTTAAAACAAAGGGGCTGCATCTAGACTGGCATGATTTTCCGCAAATGCTTTTAACGGAAAAGTTTTCCGTTAAAAGCATTTGCAGAAAAGAGCATCTAGATTGGCACGGACGCTTTTCCGCAAAAGCACTTTTTGCGGAAAAGCGTCCGTGCCAATCTAGACACATTTTTGCGCAAGAAAGCCCCGATGGCCATTTTAGCCATCAGGGCTTTTTTGCGCAAAACAATACCACGTTGTCTACACTGGCCCTCTTGCACAAAAGCATTTGCGCAAGATGGCTTTTGCCCAAACGGGAGCATCATAGTATTTGCGCAAGAACACTGACAATCATACATTAGATTGTCAGTGTTCTTGCGCAAATTCAAGCAGCCAGTCTAGACAGCTAGCAAGCTTTTCCAGAAAAGCGGCTGATTTTCCAGAAAAACTGGCCAGTCTAGACACAGCTAGGGGGAAAGGGGGCAGGTTGGGCCAGTCTTATAGCTCACACCTGACAGGTGTGAAGCAGGCTGACTCCAGCCCTTTAACCCTTCCCCCCAGCTCAGTTCACTCAACTCTGGAAGGGGGGAGGCTTGTTCCTCTGAGACCTCTTACCATGATGGTGGTGTCTCTCCTGCAAGCACTGGTGGCGTGTTTTACAGTTCCCACATTAAGGGGTAGCATGATTAGTGGCCCCCACAACAGTCCCAAATTATTTACAATTCTCCACATTCCATTCTAACACTGACCCTCCATCAGCCTTGGCTGAATGGGATTTACATAGCCACACCTCATATTCTCTCCTGAGCTGTATTTACATATCAACAGTTAATTACCTTGCAGAGCTACACAATTGTAGTGGGCACACCCACCCCTCCTTTTAGCTGGCTGATAGCAAGCAGCAGTGCAGCCCCTGCTTACATCACGTGATAAAGTTGCAGGCATAGTACAGAAACACAGAAGATGGAAGAACTTGGTTCTTTCTATTACAGTGCAGCAGGAGGAAAAAGATAATGTATGATTCACCTGCCTGATGCTAATGACACTGTTTACTCAGTAGCTCAGAGGAAGGCAAATAAAACCCAAAACCAAGGTCATTGCCAAAAACTCCAGGGTGAATATTTCCTCCCAGCAGTGAAGTCTTCATCAGAGCTAGCTAGACAGCGATCAACCTTAAAATGAGACACACAATCAGCTTACCAGCTGGCTGCTACAGCTTTGGTCCAAGCGAGCACGTCCGTTTCACCTGCTTGCTTTCAGACACCAGTCACCAGTTTCCCCTGGGTCTCGGGCCTGAAACAATTTCCACACATTTATTTGAACTTTTGAAAATGAATTCACTGCAGCTGTGTTTGCCCCCCACCTCTCATGTATTTTCTTTCCACAAATATTCTAGCAAACGAGCTTTACTAATGTGAATACCTGTCAAAATCCACTTTAGCATTGGACTACTCAAGTAGTCACATGCCTGCGTCTAGACTACATTCCTCTTTCGAAAGAGGAATGTAAATGAAGGAAATCGAAAATGCAAATGAAGCGCAGATTTACAAATCTCATGCTTCATTTGCATAATCGCATCCGATCGCTTTTTCGAAAAAGGTTATTTTGAAAAAAAAGCAGTCTAGACACGGTTCTTTCGGAAAAAAAAACCCTTTTTTGAAAGAACCCGTATTCCTGAAAAAATGAGGTTTACAGCGTTCTTTCAAAAAAGTGGGTTTTTTCAAAAGAACTGTGTCTAGACTGCTTTTTTTCTAAATAACCTTTTTCAAAAAAGCGATCGGATGCAATTATGCAAACGAAGCACAAGATTTGTAAATCTGCGTTTCACTTGCATTTTCGATTTCCTTCATTTACATTCCTCTTTCGAAAGAGGAATGTAGTCTACACACAGCAATAATGCACAACTCATTCAGAATGGAAAAAACCCTGCAGTCTGGGGTTTTACACTTGGCACACGAAATTCAAAACAGGCCCTGGAATTGGCTCGTTACACGGATCGTCCAATCAGCATGCAAAAACAACATCATGTGATTTCGATGGCCGGCCAGCACAGCTTGAATTTCTGTTTGCAAATGCTCTGCCGATGAAGAATAATTCATAAAGAATTTCCCGACTCCCATTTAAAAATGGACATATCTGAGAAAGTCTTAGTGTATTCATGGAAACAGGGAGCAACATTCAAATAAGTTAGTTACTGAAAACTATTTGCCCTTGTCTGATGTGGATTCTTCATTGTTCCAGGCTAAACACCAAATAAATGCAGCACCTTGTATTCTGTGATAATACATTTGTCAGTCTTTAATTTTAAAAAAAACCATTGAAATTTGTGGCTGACAAAGTTGCTCTGAAAGCCTGTATGGGAGAGAGGCCTAGTGTGTATTTGAGTGTTTTCCATCCAGTATGTTTTTACCAAAATAGTTATACCCGTAAAAGCCCTAATGTGGAGGGCAGTTACAGTGGTATAAAAGTTTTTTATGCTAGCATATCTTATTCCTCTTCCCATTCAGGAATAGCTATACCAGATTCAGGCCATGTCTCCGCTTGCTGGACGATCGATGCTGTGGCGGTTGATCTTCTGGCATTTGATTTAGCAGGTCTGGTAAAGACCTGCTAAATCGAATGCTGATCAGCACCGATACTCCTTGCTATTGCGAGGCATAAGGGAAGCCGATGGGAACATTTCTCCCATCAGCTTCCCACTGTGGTGCCAAGTTTGGCTTAAGGTACGCTGACTCCAGCTACATTATTTATATAGCTGGAGTTGTGTACCTTAGCTGACCTTCTGGGTGTAGTATAGACCTGTCCTAAAGCATCTCTCTACTGATATGACTGCATCCACATGAGGAGTGGGGATGTAGAGCTTTAAATATATCAGTTAGTATAGACACGGTCAGAGAGATAGGGGATGGGGAATGGGGCACCGACAGAGAGACATATTTCTTGACTTTATGATGCAGCTAAAATCCTACTCTTTCCAAATCAATAAAATTTTCACATCTGATCACTGAGTCCGCATCTCTATAGTGAGACCTGCGCACAGCCCTGTTTGATAATATAACCCCAAAAACGTCTTACTTTCATAGAGCATCTTTCCTCCCAACGGGTGCCAAAGTGTTTTTCAGGTTGTCTATACTGAAATACAGCCACCTTTGGGGTGGAATGGGCAGCCCTTTTACAGCAGATGCCAACACGCCACAGTGTGCTAGGACAGGAAATGAATCTGCTTTGTTTAAAAGACAATTTTACCTTTGTATTATTTTTTATAGCTGTCTTTGCAACCCAGCACTGTTTTTTAGTATCAATAATGAAAACAAAGAGAATCTATTTGCTCAGGTATTGCCAAGAGTTATAGGACCCTAATTTTCTCAACCAATTTGGGGGCCAGAGGAGACCATACAGAGCGTATAACCTCATTTTTCTGTACTTCATCTGAAACTTCAAGAACAGTCTCTACTATTTTGTGCCTGGTCTTATTGATAAGAGCAATTAAAGAATAAAATCCTACGTATGGGTCTGTAGGGAAATTAGAGGGAAGAGGTTAAGTGTCTGTACAACCCTGCAGAATGCAGTTCATATTCGCAGGGGGATTCTGCTAAATTGTTTGGACAAACTGAGCAAATATCAGTGGGAATTCTGACACTGTGCATTACATTCATCTTCATAACTCCTAACCCAGATGTGTACATATGTTTCTGGGATGCAAAAATTTTTTTTAATGCTAACCTTTACAACCCATTTTTGAGTGAGAGGCTTCTGGCAGCCATAATTATTTCTGGTCTGTTATTCTTTTGAGTGGGGAGGTAGAGCGGCTAGAAGAAATGCACTCTTCTTCTCACACTAAACAGGATCATTTCTCTGGCCATTGGGCGAACATAGGCACCAGCACAGTGAATGCAACAAGATTCTGGCCAGTGATCTAATCCCGCTCACGGGCCTTGTAGACACCTACAGCAGTATGTACTGAATGCCCCTTTGTGGTGATGAGATGCTCCTTGTGTGGCTGGGGAAGGGAGAAGACTGGGAAGAGACAAGATTGTCTCCTTTTTTTGGTGTCACTTTCTGCTCTTTCCCGCTCCCAACCCCCCCCCCACCCAAAAGATCTGAGGTAAAACCAGCATCTGATGCTGATCAGTTTCATGGGAGCTCTTCAGAAAGACTCAAGTAGCAAGAGATTGGAACACAACCGGATGTCACTGTGGGATACCTGCCTGGAAAGTTTCCCATCCTTGATAGTGGCTTGAGGGGGGGTGATGTAATTGACTAGATGCTTGTCAATTTCACTCGGTCTCTTCCCTGACAGACTAGGGGCAGCACCAGAAGGATCTAGAATTCAAGCTGGCCCAGACCTGCTCCAGACAGTTGAGTGTGTGGGGGAGAAAGGAATGTCCCAGGCGGGACGTGGGTGGGTGGAAGAATGTTCAGCTTCTGCCTAGTAGTGGCCATGGGTTAGCTAGGAGAAGAGAGATTTCCACCTCTCATCCTTACAGTAGCCTGGAGGCCCGGATGCTTCCACACACCGAGTGGAGGCAGCAAAGATTATTCTCAGTATTATTTAAAACGACACTTTCAGGATCCATGGACCAATGGGCAGCTCTGTCGCAGCCAGGATTGGACCCTAGGCATTTCTGGCTATCAGTTTATCTTCAGTCCCCTGACTATTTCTCTGGCTAGGTAAAAAAGGAACCTGTGACTGAATTAGGCCATTCAAAGTGCACCCAGCTCATGATGTTGCCTAATAAAGTCAGTTGTTGCTCCCTTCTAAGTAACTGGTGATTGCTGTTCTGAGAAAAGAAGTGTGGAGGGGAGTGAAAAGTTCCCCAGCAATATGAGTGGGAAATATGATCAGGCAGGGTACAGTAGGAGGACGGCAGTCAGGGATGTTTAGGAGTCACAAAACAGGAGCACTCTCCTCTAGAGCTAATCCATTACAGATTGACGTCCATGGGAGTCTATTAGACTAATGGCAGATGGATTGGGCCCATGAAATATGCCGGTGAGTAATCATTTGTATCGGGCCCCCTTGGTTCCAGAGCGCTTGTGTGTTAATGCTGTGTGTGAATGCACATGAGTGAGAGGGAGATACAGAGGAAGGAGGTGAACAGTTTGTAACTTCCGTAAGGGGGAATCTGTTTCACCTTCCTTCGTACTACCATTATATTTCAACGCATTCAACAAGCCACAATTTTTTTAAAAAATGTAATACAGTTCAGGGTATTTTAAACTATATCAGTGGTTCTCAATCCACAGAGGGTTGTACAGGTAGCATATACATTGTGTGGACACAGCTCACATACCACAGAGGGTACGTCTACACAGCAGGGCTAAAGTGGAATTAAGCAACACAACTTCAGCTACGTCGATTGTGGAGCTGAAGTCGAAATAGCTTAACTCGGCTTTTGGTGCTGTCTACACAGCAGGAAGTCAAAGAAAGAACGTTCTTCCTTCGACTTCCCTTACTCCTTGTGAAGTGAGGGTTACCAGGAGTCATTGTAAGAAGTCCTCCAGCTTGCCATTATTTTGAAACAGAGGCTTGTAGTGTAGACACACACTACGTTATTTCAGAATAAAATCAGTTATTCCAAAATAATGCTGCTGTGTAGACAGATCACAGAGAACTGCATATGCAGCCTGCAATAGTGAATAGGTTGACAGTCACTGAACTATGTAATGCATTGTGCCATAAATGTAATGAAAATGGGTCTATTTAAGACTATTTCTCTAGGCTTTAGGTTTGAATGCTGTTGTCAGGATACCTTGTAGTACATTTTATAAAATGTGTGTGATGGGGAGTACCCATCCTGCACTGATCAGGAGGGGGTTAACTCAGCCCTGAGGGCAGAGGAGGCCACACCTCCTGTACCTTACTGGGCATGCTCTGGCTGCAATGCTATAAAAAGGAGCAGCTCAGTTGGGGCTGGCAGCCAAAGGGAGAGGATGTGTTGAGCCAGCTCCCTGCAAGCCCCAGTGACTACCTAAAGGCCAGGACACTGCCACGCTGGATCTGGGGAATAAGCGGCAGTAGCCAGTACACAGAGAGAGGTGGCGAAACAGAGATCCCGGGAAACGGAGACCCCAGGGAAGCAGGAAGCAGCCCAGGAGTGGCAACAGTTTCCGGGTGAATGAGCATGTTGCAGTTAGGATTTCCCCACTGACTCAGTGGCGAGAGTAAGCCACCAACAGGGCCCTGGGCTGGGGTCCAGTAGAGTGGGAAGGCCTGGACTCCCCTGCAGGGGGTTGTAAACCTTTCCCCTATCTATTCCCCCCCACAAATAGACTGTGACCATTGGGTCACATGTGGACTATTGAACAGTACTGCCCTGCCAATAGGGGTGAATTATAGACTGTGATCATTGGGTCACGTAGTGACTGTTGAACAATACTACCCTGCCAATAGAATTCCTAGGAGGGGAATAGAGGGAAGGAGCAGATAGACTTTGAGGACGAGAAAAGAGGCACAGGCTGAGGAGAAAAAGGGTGGGGACAAGTGCAATAGGGCTGAGGTGGACCACCCCACCCCACCTGAGACAATGTCATCCCCAAGGCTGCATGACAATGTGTTAAATCTGTTTTTGTGGATTTGTGTATACTGCTTTCCCCTTGGGAATTGTGTGTATGGTCACTGGAAGGGAACTAACTTGATGAGTCATAGCTCACATGTTTGGTTATCTCAATGTCAGTCTCTCTGTGGACACTCATGTTGGCATGAGAGTGCCTTGACGTTGATTTAATCAAGTGGGTAAGGAACTAACTTAAGTTATGCTGAAATGGGGCACTCTCCTACTGAAACAAACCCAAATAACAAAAGGTGTGAACTACAACCAACATCGTTATTTATAGTTCCATTTACTGTGTAGACAAGCCCTTGATTCAAGTGATATACGAATTCAGATTATTTAAGCGCAGTCCACACCCCCACCTATACAGTATGTATAGAAGGCAATGAACAGGAAGAATCCCATAAGTTACCCTTGTTAAGATCAGATTAATTATTATTCCCAATCACCTAGAAGAATATTACATAAGAAAGGTCATAGTGGGTCAGATCAGTGGGCTAGATAGACCCAGCATGTTGTCTTCAGACAGTGACCAGTGCCAGATGCTTCAGAATGGATCAATTATCAAGTGGTCTGTACCCTGTCCCCCAGTCTCAGCTTCTGGCAATCAGAGGCTCCAGAACACTTTTCACCCATAGATCTCAGAGCACTGAAGTGTCATTAGCCTCATTTGATGTTTGGGTAAACTGAGACACAGTGAGATGAATTAATTTGCCTCAGGTCACCCAGTAGAGCAGGGAACAGAGCCCAGATGCTCTGAATTCCAGTCAAATGCCCCCTCCCCACTCAGCTGAAACGAAAACTCTCTCATGCCCGAAAAGAACCCATAGAATCCTAGAACACTAGAACTGGAAGGGACCTCGAGAGGTCATAGAGTCCAGTCCCCTGCCCTCATGGCAGGCCCCAGTACCATCTAGACCAGGTCATGAAAATAGTGACAGACTGCATGCAAAATATTCACAGCATCATCCCAAAGCCTCTAAATGGAGGGTATTACCCTTGGTTTCACATTTGAAAAAATGATCTGATTTCTTGGAAACCCCGTACATATTCGCTATTTTTTTAAAATGTCAAAGAGAACCTCTTTCTGCATGACTCTGAGCTCACCGCATTCACAAAAATGGTTCATTTTCAGATGAAACGTTCATGAAAAATTTAAGTTCCTGTAACAAAGAAATTGCTTTGAGCAAAATGGTGACCTGTTAAATTCTGAACCAAAGGCCTTGTTGTTTTCCAACACCATGGACCTCACTGTCCATAAGGCGACTTTGTCTTCAGTAGATGGAAGGATAGTGATTACTGCAGCAGGATTAAATGACTCCAGACCCACAGCCTGGGAGACTTCCTGCATTGTAGCGTATAGCTACTGAGCAGCCGCGTCATAGGTCGATACGAGGAAGCCAGCCTCAAGCTCTCAGTCTAAGGTAGCTGTTTTAGTCTGTAACTTTGAAAACGAGTAGTCCTGTGGCACCTTAGAGACTAACAACATAGGATCATGAGCTTTTGTGGGCAAAACCTGCTTTTTCAGATAACTTGAGTGCAGCACCAATCAAAGGAGCAGACTGCCAGGGGGTGCAAGTTACAGGAGCTCCATTGGTGTCAATTCACACCTTTGATGACTCTGGTCCAGAGGGGCAGGGTGTGAGGGACCAGTCTCAGGACGCGCAGAGGTTTTACATACAAGATACCTGTAGATGGTGACATCCAGGCTTGTATAAACACACACGAATGTACAGCCAATCGGAGAGTGAAGACCTCTGTTTACCCGTGAAGTACATACAATGCAGGAAGCAACTGAGAAGGTGTCACCTACTTTGCCATGACTAAATGCCTCATCCCTGGACCACAAAACCCACCATATTAATTGCTGTCTCTGCAGGCCATCACAGCACAATGGACAGAGACTTTGCCTCTGGTGTTACCCTGAAATGGCTTTTTGAATGTTAAAAGGTTTGTGTTCAACATTAGGTTCGGTGTGTTAAGGAGTCTAAGGGCTTAAAGTTTGGACATTAGTTCAAGTTGGCTGATCGAACTAAGGGCTAGTCCCTTTGCTAGTTCGGATTAACTGTTAGTTCGAACTAAGGGAGTAACTGCCACTTGGAATTCCCGCCTTTATTCAAAATTCCTCTGCACACGACACCATTTTGGCTCTGCACACGGCTCAATACCTGTGCACTCAGCTCAAAATCATTGCACTAGGCACCAATCTTTGTGCACTAGGCACTAAAACTTATGCACACGACCCTATGGGGATTTTCCCGCCTAAGTGTCAATATAAACCGCTTTTGAGGTTTGTTCGTGTTCTTCGTTCGTTCCATAGGTTCGTGCGTGGTCCCTTAGGTTTGAATGTTGTTCGTCTATCCTGTTTGTTTGTATGACTGAGGTGAATGAATGATTGGATAAGTGTGGGTTACTGTCTGGAAGGCGCTTGTCTGTGGGAAATCCCAGGCATATGACAGCCTATGTCAGGGAGACTCTGAAGAAGTCAAGGCTCAGACGGAGTGCGGAAGGCCTTCGTACCTGAATCCTGTTAACCTGACTGTGCAGACCAGTGACCAGAGCAGTGTCATCGAGGGATCGCCTCACTGTTCCTCCGTGGCGGCTCACACTGAGCCAAAGCGTCGAGGTCGTGAGTACCCCTTCTTCTGTGGCTTATCCGCGATGAATGTACAGTATATTCCTGTATCGGGGTCTTTCTTTCATTCTTTACTTCTGGGTTAGGGTGGACTTGGTTAAAGCATTTACTTGTTGGCTATTGAAATTCTTATAATATATGGTTTGGCCCTAAACTATGTCTCTGACTCGTTTGTAAAACCAATCAGCCGGTGATAGATACGGCCTCGGGTCGTTCCCATCTTCTGGGACTTGGGACTTTAACATCATAGATAGCCAGAGCGTGCCAATTAGACCTTTTAAATTAATCGTTACCGCGTCCCAGGGTAACACTGGGATTTAGACTGAGATATTGAAACCTAGCTCATATAAACCACCTAAGAGCTATCAGTCACTGCCAGCACAGGGTGATTTGAACTGATTGCCTAGAGGTTTACAGCTAGGGTTGCCAGGTGTCCGTTATTTCTGGCCCTTGTCCGGTAAAAAAAAACAGAAAATGCTGGACATGTACAATGTCTGGTATTTTTTGGTTTTCTTGGACAGAATACCGGTGGGGACAGTGTTCCCCTGCCATGTCTGGTGTGGGTGAGGGGAAGCGAGGAGCGTGGGAATTCTTAAAGGCACAGCGACCTTTTTTTTGTTCTCCCGTTTTTGGGGAGGAGGGTTTATTTGCTCAACAACTTTCATCTCCTGTGGGGGGTTTTTTTTGTTTTTTGCTCAACCAAGTTTTTTTCCTGTCATATTTGGGATTTTTGGTGAAAGCATCTGGCAAGCCCATTTTCAGCCCTCTCGTTAATTTATGTTTTATTTCTGATTTCTTAAAAAATGAATTGTTAAAAATTTTCCATTTAATTTTTTAGTAATTTTTTAAAAATGGAAATTCTATCAAGTGTGTTTTTATTTCAGCTCTATAAGTTCTTATCATTCACTCTGCTTTAACAAAATAGGGCTAGAGTCAATCTGGTTTCCAATAACATCATCTTCTAGTTTTCAAACCTTAAGTATTGATTTACCTGTGCCAAACTGAGCACAACTCCAAATTTCCAGGTTTATCTCTTTTCAATAAAATGTATTTTATTGAGAAGAAATTCTCTTCCAAGTGCATCCTATTTCCAGCAAGAAATCTGGGGGAGGCAGAGAGGAAGGATGCATTATCCAGACTTGATCAAAACTCCTTGAACGGTCCAATTTCAGTCTGATTCAAATGTGGAGTGTCTCTGGACCTGGTTCACATTTTCACTGAACCCATTCCCAGTTTCCTAATGGCTTCTATCCAGTCATACTGGTGAAATGGCCAGAGAATATAAGCAAGCTATGGAATTGCTTCGCCTCCCCAGCACCACTGGCAGCAAATCTGGCCCGAATAGCACACCCTGCGAGAAGGAGAGCAGCTAATTGGAAAAAATGCAGATGAGCATGTCTCCAGCACGCCTCTAAGAAAGAAAGGGAAAATTATCTTACATGACAGAAGCAATACAGACCTGTAGGGAAGATTAATTGTCTATTAAGAGATGTGGATATTCGCAGTCATTAATCTCTCTCAGCATCTTGCATAAACAGAGATGATTGCAAATTGCCCTCATTAGCAAACCTATGCTGTGCCAACGAGTTTAAGATGCACGGATAGCACTGCAGACTTAGTCATGGAAACGATAATATTTCAGGGGCCTCGTTTTGTTTTGCAGCGGGAACATGCTACCGGCTCGCCCAGAGGAATACAGGTGACTAAGGACATTCCCCAGATACTTTTCTGCAAGAGACATTTCATCTTTAGCCCCTCTTCCACTGAGCAACAGGGAACACACCCTGCACCCCGCCCCCGTTCACAGAGCTCGCTGGTTTCGGGCTCTTCCTCACCACAGCGCTGCACCAGCTCACAGCGACTGCGAGAATTCAGGGACTGCATTTCCACCGCTCCAGCTCATAAAATATTGTGGGTCTGATTCTCGGTTGCATCGCACCTTACCCCATCAGCGACATCTCTGCGAAGCAGATGGAAAATGCGACCCCAGAGGTAGGTCATTCGAAACTGCTGACGGGTTTGTGTCTCACACAGTTTGAGAAATATCAGGGCCTGCAAAATAGCTTAATGTCTTGGGCCCAAATCCTCAATGGGATTTAGGCACCTAACTCCCACTGGAATCAAGAGGAGTTAGGCATCTTGATAGCTTTGAGGGTCTGGCCTTTGGGTTCCTGCTGCACTGAACTGAAACTTAATCATTCCCTCCCCTCTCGTTAACATCACTGAAGAGGAGGCTTCTTGGGAAGGACACAAGACCACTTGGTCCCCGGTGATGCTAAAAGCTTAGCTCCGCTGCTCATGTGGAGCCTCGCTATAAGCGCTGACTTTTGTTTCCAGAGGGTGCTCCACCCCCACGCCTCAAGGCCCCGCCCCCGCCCATGCTCCACCTCTTTTCGTCCTTGCTCCACCCCCTCCTCCCTCAGGCCCCACCCTCACGCCAGCTCTTCCTGCCACTGTTCCACCCTCGCCCTCAAAGCCCCATGCCAGCTGCCAAACAACTGAACAGCGGCCCAGCTGAAATCAGCGGTGTTACACACTGGTATAAAATTAATGAGCCACAGATGGTTCACCGGCCAGGGATGGTTCACCGGCTAATGGGTGGTGCTGTGATTCACCAGCAAACTTTAGGACAAGCAGCAATAGACTTAAATTGCAGCAAGGGAGGTTTAGGTTGTACATTAGGAAACACTTCCTGCCTGTCAAGGTGGTTAAACACTGGAATAAGTTGCCTAGGGGGGTTGTGGAATCCCCATCACTGGAGATATTTAAGAGCAGCTTAGATAGACACCTGTCACGGATGATCTAGATGGTGGTTGGTCCAGGCCCAGGCATGCAGGCTGTGTAGCTATACCAGGCCCGGGGGAGATGAGGCCTGCCAAGGGAGCAGAGTTGGAACACAGGAGTTTGACCAGAGGGCTCCAAGTGGGATGGGGTGAATATCACTGAAACCGGGAGCACATTTCCTCTAAAGGTTGGCTGAAAGTAAGGTGGCCTGGCGTAAGAACAGGAGGCCAAAGCTTAGTACAGCTTTATTAGATTTAGTTACCTCTTTACTGTCCCTCATCCTTGCTCCCACATTCTGTAGTTCCTCATCAGGCAGCCAGTAGTGCAGATCAGCTAGTACATTTGTGTTTTTATGACCTAGGATTTGTATCCATAGAGACCATTCTATAGTCCTCTCCATTCAGAAATGTCAACTCATTAGATTCCATAGGACCTTTTCGGGATTTTGTCACTCCCTAGCTTTTATGGCTTAATCTGTCCTCCCTCTACACTCATAAACTTCCACTAAAAGTCCTTGTTATCTGCAGAGCCCCGTGGTTTTCTACAGATTTCACAGGGCTTTGGGTATAGGAAGGTCAGATGTGTTCCCCAAGGCTTGGCTTCACATAAGTTCTTTATGTGCTGGAGTCAGGTTTCAATACACAGAGATTTATGCACATGCATCTGTAGGCTTTAAGTCAGCCCTCAGTGCAAAGAGCTTATGTGTTGATGTCTTGCTGAGTTGATTGGCCCTACATTAGTTGACAGGCTGAATATTATGATGGGAACCAGCCGGCAAGCTTTGAAGTCGGTATGGAGGGTCAAAAGACACAGAATCCAGACTTCAGAGTAGACCTGGTCAAAATAATTCAAGGGACTGTGGGGGACAAATCTGTTTTCACTGAATTTGGGGTGGGAGGAGCAATGAAAAACCAGGAACCCCCAAACCAATTGAAACATTTTGAGTTTCATTACTGAAAGGTACAGAAAAAAATTGCATTGGGGACTTCTTATATTTTTACCCGCCCCCCCAAAAAAACCAGAAAAAATTCAAAGAAATTTAACAGACAATTTTTTTTGGTTTTGTCTAAATGTATCATGGTGGGGGAAATATCAGTTTCTGACCAGAGTCTGCTGAGTTAGGCCCCGTTATTAGCCCAATCCGTTAGTTGTAGATTGTCTTGGGTGCTCCACGAGACAGTCGGTCATTGCCGCCCTGCCTTGGTTCAAACTGTCATGACGTGGTACATTTTCAAAAGGACTGAGCCCAGCCAGCCTTCTACAGTGTTTGCAAATCAAGTGTCCCATCCTTCATTGTGCAGGTTCAGAATTCTGAATGCTTGTGTTGCTTACCATGGGCTCTGTGCTTTCAAGTATCTAAAAGGGTGTCACAAGGTGGAGGAAGAAAAATTGTTTTCCTTGGCCACTGATGATAGGACAAGAGGAAACGGGCTTAAATTGCAGCAAGGGAGGGTTAGGTTGGACATTAGGAAAAACTTCCTACCTGTCAGGGTGAAACACTGGAATGAGTTGCCTAGGGAGGTTGTGGAATCTCCATCACTGGAGATATGTAAGAGCAGGTTGGACAGACATCTATCAGGGATGATCTAGACCAGTTTTTCTGAAAGTGCTCCGCAAAACCACTTTGAGAAACACATTAACTGGCCACCCCAGTTTGTTTATTTACTGGCGCCGTGGCCACGGAGCCTTGCTGCTCCCATTGGCTCCGTTTCGTTCTTTGCAGCCAAGCAGAGCAGTGGGAAGCAGCGGCCCGGCTCCATGGCCACGGCACCAGTAAATAAACAAACTGGAGAGGCCAGTTAATGTGTTTCTCAAAGTGGTTTCGCGGAGCACTTTCGGAAACACTGATCTAGACGGTGCTTGGTCCTGCCGTGAGGGTGGGGGACTGGACTCGATGACCTCCCGAGGTCCCTTCCAGTTCCAGTGTTCTATGATTCTGTTCCTCTGCTGGCAAATTCAGCTGGCTAACACCTTTAATCTTGCCAGTCACAAGTCTTGGGTTTATTACAACCATAACTCATTTTTCAAGAAGCACATTTACACTCTAAGGCAGACCTGATTATTCCCAGGGTTTCCGGCTGGACTTTGTACGAGAGCAGACCGAAGCTTGGCCCTGTGAAACGTTTCAGGTGTCTTCCAAAGCTGCACAAATATCAAGAACTCAACCTCTCCACTTGCTCTTGGTTCACGTTGTCTCCACGCTGCAGTAATTCTTCAGTTCGCAGGCTACAGCCTCGATGACCTATTCTTTGGCAGAAGGAGCTGTTATGTTTCCATCACAATATGCAAGCTTAGTTTCATGAGCGTGAGCTGGCAATGGGCCAAGATGAGACTCCCTCGCATTTGCCTGTCAGTTCTGAGCCAAGGCATTATTTGTACTTTTTCAAAAGCATGAGTGGTCAAAACAACACCGCTTGGATATGGAAACCATCCTTCGTGCACCTCTCTGCTTCTCTTGGCCTGAGCTTGAAAAGCATTGTGGATTACACGAGTCATGCAGTACGGGCTTTGCAATTTCTCAATCAGTAATAGTCTCGGTTTTTATTTTTCACTTACTCAGCAATGGGGGTTTTTTCTGTCTATCGCCGAACGAACAAGATAAGCCCACAGATCCTTCTGCAGAGCCAGGGGCTGAGTCAGAAAGAGGCTTGCAGAACAGGGTATCTTCATCACTCTCCTACATCTGGTCCTTATGTATCTTCCCTCCTGAAGGGTCCTTTGCAACCAAGCTGGAAACTCTGATGCAGTGTATGGAGTTTGTTAAACAGCTATAGTATCTCTCCCCTTACCGCCCCCTGTGCCACACTATGATTTCGTCTGGCAGCGAGACAGTGATCTAGGGCTTGCACTAACCTCAGTAGCAGAATACAACATTTTTCAAACCATTTAGCATTTTTGTTTTATGATTGTCCAACTGCTGCAACACTCTCCAGGGATTACTATAAAAATCCAGAGAGAGATAACATCAACTCAAGTCACTTCCTAGCAGATGGCTATTCTTTATGGGCCAGATTCAGTCCAAGGGGCACTCTACCTTCCCATCCGCACAGTCGGGATTGATCCTGCATTTTCAGACACTATGGCATGATCTCTAGAACGGTAATGAGCGGGGACAGGTCTCGCCGTACATGGGGGTGGCATCACATTTAGCCCCCTCGCCAATTTCAAAACCTAGTATAGATTACATTTGTGCAGGAGAGAGACTGCTGGCAGTATCGGGCCCACTGCCTCAGAACTGTGATATAAAATGGAAGCCATGTCCCCACTAAGCCTCTTGCACACGTAGTACTCGATTTCTTGACTTTGGCAATGCCGGCATACCTCATCAGGCCAAAGACGTAGCTGAAACAGCATTCTGATCAGGGCTGAATGGTTGGTGAGCTGTGAGGACTACTTCCGATTGGTTAAGAACTGTCCACATCCCATTGTTTTAGGTACCGTCTTTCCCACCCGGACCCCCCTGTTTGTTACATCCCTACTTGCTTGTCTCTTCTGTAAGCCCTCTGAAGGAAGGACTCCCATTTTCTACATTGGTGAACATTTTAATCTCCCAGGTCACTCAGTCATGGATTTAAAAGTAGCCATTCTTCTACAAAGGAACTTCACTACCCAGTTACAGAGAGAAACTGCAGAACTAAAATTCATCTACAAATTTGACACCATTACCCTGGGCTTGAATAAAGACATTTACTGATTAACGTAACACAAAGCCAATTTCCCCTGCCTTTGACATCTGCATTTTCATATAAAAAGCTATGAATGGGACACATCCAGCCCACTTAATTAGCTTCATCAACACAGGTCCTACAATTCACAGGTACTACTTTTGCTGTTTTATATAGCTTCGATTCTGGTATTTCCACTCCAACTCATCTGATGAAGTGGGTTTTGCCCACGAAAGCTCATGATCCTATATATTTTTGTTAGTCTCTACAGTGCCACAGGATTACTTGTTTTTAAAGTTACATACTAACGCGGCTACCCCTCTGAAATTTTCTATATGGGTGCGTCTACACAGCACCTTAAACTCGAAATAAGATACACAATTTGTGCTACGCAAATTGCGTATCTTATTTTGATTGTATTTCGAAATAGCTTATTTTGAAATGTGGCATGTCTACACAATGCCAAATTTTGAAATAACACACTAATTAGACACATGCTTTACTCCTCGTGGAACAATGGTTACAGGGATGCCAAAATTGCACACTTGTTATTTCAAAAAATGAATACTATGGAACAGTGGTTCCCAAGCTTTTTGGCATCGCGCCCCCTCTTTGATTTTTGAGAAACCCTCTCCCCCAGTGTGGGAACCCGTGCTATAGAAGTTATTGCCTCGCCAGTAAGAGTGCAAGTCTATGTGGATAGCGAGACAGCAGCTGGGAGGTGTCATGCAGAGGTCAGGTGAAAATGCACGTACTAGTTCTGCTCAAGCAAATGCCTAAAATAACAGCTTGCACTCCAACTAGCCACCCGGATACAAGCCCATCTGAATCCCTGCGGAAGTCCTTGGGCCACCTGCTCAAGCCCTGCCCATGCTATGCTGCTGTTTTTCGAGAGCCAGCTTGAGCAGAGCTAGTGTGTGTCCATCTGCTGGTGCAGGGGATTATACTTCCCAACAGCTGTGCAGACGTACCCGAAGAACAAGTCTTTGTAAAATGCTCCCCGTTGCACCATCATTCACTTTTCCAGGCTGTTGGCTTGGGCGAGTAAATCCTTGCATGGAGAAACACTCGCAGAGAGCCGCACTCAGCACTTTGGCTTCAAAAACCAGATCAGGGTGCAATTCAGTGAATGTCAATCAGCTAACCCGGTAAGAAGGCTGAGCAAGCACAATACTCAGCATGTGAAGGATGTTGCAGTTTGTGACTATTCTAAGAGCTGCGTTTTCCCCCCACAAAACCCTATTTTTAAAAAGGGCATGCTGGAGATAATAAAGGGTTCTGTTTCCTTCTGGCTTTTCTACTATAGGCATACAGATCTTTCTCTACTTTTAGGGAGATCTCCTCTGCAGGTGAGTGCTCCTGGTGTTCTGTACTGAATGTGAGCACGTCATTTTGCAAAGCAACATCCCAGAGTGATGGTTGCACAGATGTTGGACAGACATCTATCAGGGATGATCTAGACGGTGCTGGGTCCTGCCATGAGGGCAGGGGACTGAATTTGATGACGTCGAAAGGTCCCTTCCAGTCCTAGTGTTCTATGATTCTATGGTGTGATTAATGTAAAAAGGGTAAACAGAAGGGATCTTGAATGTAGACAGTATTTTTCTCCTTCTCCCTTGTTGGAACTAACAAGGGAGGCCTTCAGGGACAATAAGACTGAAAAGCAATGACCTTCTGAAGAATGTTTTCCAAGACTCGCCTCTACTGATTTTATGTGCTGCATTAAGCACCGTCTAGAGCTTAAAGCACAGTCATTTCCAGATCCTGCCCACTGCTTGGGTGAGATAGGCCAGACTCTCTACTGTGCTAGCCAGTTATGACACCCCGATTCTCTGCTCTGGCAGAAGTGAGCCTCCCAAAGTCAGCTGCTACACCTGGAAGCAAGCCAGGAATTGATAAGGCCTCACTGCAGATGAGGCCCAGCAGGGAGCGGGAGTGGGGATAGGAAGAGGGAGGAAGAGGGACCGGGAAGATTCTGCAAGGACACTCTCCAGAGGGAAAAGGAGTCAGTGAGAGACAAGGAGGAAGCCATAGGGACAGTAAGTCTTGGGATCCTGCCCTGGTCTGGGGAGTCTGGCAAGAGGGGTGAGGTAACCACAGGGAGCAGAGGGGGATAAACCCAGAGATAGAGCAGAAGAGGGAGGAGAAGGGAACTTGGAACAGGACTGGAACTGAGCAGACCTGCTTGCTAGTCAGAGGGTCTCTGGGTTGGAACCTGAAGTTGTGGGTGGCTTGGTTTCTCCTACCAGGTGCAGGGAAGTGGCACGGGGCCGAGAGATGTACTGGAAGAGCCTTGGAGGTGGCATCTGGGCAGTTTCTCCAGTTGGACTTTGATACCCTGGAAGGGAAAACTGGACAGTGACCTGGGCCGAGTCGCAAAGAAGGATTCCCTCAAGTTGCAATAGGCAGGGGAGGGACCACACAGCGAGCAGCTGGTGAAAGGGAGCCATGCTGGGTCAAAGCCAGTTCCCAGACCTCCACCTGTGGGGAGTGGAGCCCTTTCCAGTGCCCATTCCCTAGCAGCCAGCCCTGGAAATAAATCCAGATCGAATTGCAGCCTGAGTCCACAGCATGGAGACACGCCCTACCTCAGAAAGCAGAGGAGTAGCCTGCACCATTAGCACCCTAGGGCAAAGCTGACTGCCAGTTATGTTACAGGATGAACGCAGAGAAATGCAGGGGCAGAGACCTATCCTCCAGCAAGGGAGGTGGCGCTCACTAAACATTTGTTTCTACAGGAAACTGTAGGAGGCACAAAGTTTTGCTCTTTGGCTTTCCCATCCCTCCCCTGCTCTACACTGATATAAAACCAGATACTTCTCGGAGCGAAAGATCAGTCCTGGATTTGAGAACATCTGTTGTGCATACTGCTGGGTCTTCTCTGTTTTATGAAATAATCCAACCAAACCAGCCCCAGTGACACTCCATACCACCACCGGCAATACAAGCCGTATCCTTTAACGGTTTTAGTACTTGCCATGTGTATCCTTCCCGCTTAACCACCGGGGTGTACTCAGAAACTGTGTCTACACTGCACGCTTCTTGCACAAGAACAGCCATTCTTGCACAAAACCTTGCCAGCTGTCTACACTGCACACCCGTTCTTCTGCAAGTAAATTTACAGTACAGCATCTGAAAACAGGGCTTCTTCCGGAAGAGTTATTCCTCTCCCAATGAGGAATAAGTCCTCTTGCGCAAGAGCTCTTCCAAAAGAGGCCAGTGTAGACAGGCAACATGAATTTCTTGCGCAAGAAGCCCCTATGGTTAAAAGCCATTGGAGCTTTCTTGCGCAAGAGAGCATCCATACTGCTATGGGTGCTCTTGCGCAAAAGCACATCTCTTGCGCAAAAGCACATGGCAGTGTGGACATGCTCTTGTGGAAGATTTTTTGCACAAGCACTATTCCACAAAACAGTTCTTGCGCAAGAAGCCTGAAGTGTAGATGTAGCCAGACTGTTTCCACCTACTAGAGATTGAATTCCCTTCCAGAGATGACAGAAGGGTTGGTAAAAATAAATGAATAAATAAAATCCACCACGAAAAATATACAGTAGCACCATAAAGTGTTTCAAAAGAAGCCCTGGAATGTCTGTGCTGCTCCGTTAACCAGATTTTTTTCCCATTACATAAAAGTCTCTCCTTAGCAAGAAAAGGGTTATTTTGAAGGATACCAAGACCACAGCAGAGGACAACACTTCCTCAGGAATGTGGTCAGTTCCACGGGCTGAGCTTAGCCTCTCCCCGTGTGAAACAAGCAAATGCTCCATTTCGGAGACTGAGACACAAGCCTGGACAAAACCAGGCCATTTCTGACACTGACGACTCTGTTGTTCTTACCCTAATGAAACCCTTGGCAGGTTGCTCTTTCAGGCCCAATACTGGGAGGTGCTGGGAGCCTTCTCCAAGGTGCTGAGCCCATTTAAAGGGTTCGCAGCTCCAGCCCTTGCTGGGGTAGCACCGTGACTGGGAGCCAGGAGCCATTTCAATAGGATCCTGCTGCCTGAGCCACTGCCTAGAAATTTGGTGGCACGGGCAGCAGGAGATAAATAGAAAGCAACCAGATGCAGGGCCAGATCAAAGTGTTCGGTGGGCCAGATCCAGCCCCTGAGCCACATCTTGCCCCGCCCTAAATATGTAGACACCATGCCAGTAAATGGTGCTCAAGAACAGTCACTTTTTTCAGGGGATTGGTAGGACCAATAAAACTGCTTTGCACTACCAATGGCTTCTGCTTTGCAGCACTTTACACCAGTTCTCAACACTGTGCATTGCGCACAAGAGGCGATGGAGCACAGAAAGTTATAGCAACTGGTGGGCTCTGCTTTTCCTCTTGGCTGCCCTGTTGCTACCTGGGGCTCTGCTTTCCCTGTGGGGAGAGCCTCCACTTTTCCCCCTGGGTCTCTGGTGTCACCTGAGCGGGCCCTACATTCCCCTCACTGGCTCCTGCTGCCGCCTGGGGAGCCCACGTTCTGCCTGGCAGCTCTGCTGCCACTCAGGGCTCTGTTCTCTCAACCCCCCTAGTCTGGCAGTGCTCCTGGCCCCACAGCATCCCCCCAATGATGCTGGATGAGAGGTGTTGCCGGACTAGGGAAGTCCGGATTATGGCATTTCAACCTGTACAAATAATAAATAATAATAATGACTGCAGCTGAGTCTGTTTCCAGCGGGATGTGCTCTAGCACTTGGCATCCTAAGCAGGTCCCCCCCCGAGCAGACAGTGTTTCTTTTCCGTACAAAGTGCCATCCCTGCAGAAGGGCAGCAAGCTTCTGTCACTGGGCAGAGGGCACCCATTTGAACACGCACCTCCCCCACTCAGAGGCAAGGCTGTACCACCGGGAGCAGTGGGTCGGCTGTCGATTTTGAGAAGGGCTTGGCAGTGGCTTGCAAAAGCCGGCAATCAGTCTTCCAGGCTAACAGTGGTGAAATAATTTGAGGTTGCAGCAGTATCTGTCTAAACCATCTCTGCTTTCCCCCAGACCTGGAGAGATGTCTCATAAATATTTCTCTTCCTTGAAATTGTTCTAAGCAGAGAACTCCAACCATTCAGAGTCCCGCCGACACATTAAACAGTTGCTTCCGCAAGTATCCTGTGACTTTGCATGCAATTTGCCTCTATTTAGAATTAAATAAATCATTAGAACATGCCCTGATCTCCGCCACAGAAGCACAATGCCTTTTCCAGTTTGCTTCAAGCCCAGCTTTCAGCACATACTGAATTGTTATTACCGGCCGTGCCAAGTCCACGGACCTGCTTTGAATTTAGGTTTCTCCACTGCAGTATTACAAAGATTTTCATTGGACTCTCCCACCGATTTCCAGACTTTGATGATGGTTCAATAAGGCAATACCTCGCCACAACAAAAGGCAAAATATCGTGTTGAAATAAACAGAATTCTTTGGCTCTTTTGAGCATGTGTCATCATGGAGGGTTGTTGGCGGGGATGGGGGAGGTTCACAGAATTGGACCACTTCTGGTCTGTGGAAAAGTCTGGAAGATTCTTGTGGCAGATCTGTACAGTATTTAATCTCGTGTGTAAAATCATGACATAATCTGACCTCAGGACTGCAACATTATTTGCTTCACAGATGCACAAACTTAATATATGGAGAAGCAGTGAGCACAGAAGGTAATCTTTAATAGAGCTTGCTACAATTACCCATATAAAAAATCCATCACCCTCCCCCATTGTGTACACATACATCATACGTTTGCCTTTAGATATTGCATATCCGTTCAAAGCCTCTTGCTGATATAAAATTAAGTCTAGATATTTGAGAGAGCGTGTGAGCAAGTGAGTCTGTCTGTCTGTGCAGCAAGAGCTGCTCCTAAACAGTAAGAGTGAGGACCAAAGTTGATATGCAGCAGCCTCTTATCATAACTTAAAGCAAGATAAGGATTTGGTTGAACCAAGACAAGGGGATGTGCCTGGAATGCGATTGTTTTTCATAACACAGACAGGGAGGGGGCTGCTAGCAGGGACAGTTATAATGTGTAATGACTAAAGGGGGGCAGCAAGGTGCCAGAGATAGGGACTGGGGCAGCTATAACCCCATTGGGACAGCAGGGGGCAAAGGTGGGAGTTAGCTTCCCACCTGTCCTCCCAGCCAGCATGGCCCCCACCCTGTGGTCAGCCTTGGGGATCCACCCCCCAGCTAGCCCCTGCCACAGACAGCTGCAGGGAACTTCCTCCTAGCCAGTGCAGCCCCTACCACAGACAGCCCTGGGGAGCTGATGCTCAGACAGCATGGCCCCCACCGGCTCCTGCACCTGCCACGCCTCCAGCCCCCTGCCCTGAGCCCCTCCTCACCCCCCAACCCTGACTCCAGCATCTCCACATACCCCTGACCTCTTCCCTGAGCCCCCCACATTCCCCATCCCCCTGTCCTGTAGGACCTGGGCAACCCTGGGTAAATCTTCTAGTATATTATAAATATACATTGAGAAATAAGTGAAATCAGATTCACGTATGCTTCAAATGGTGAAACAAGTTCTTGTTTCAGTCCATGTTGCCTGACACTGGGCCAATAATTTATAGGCTATGCAATACTGTGTGCATGTGTGTGTATATCTTATGTGCATATACATCTGGTGACAAATGTACAGTATAAGAAATTATGTTTCCCCCCCCCATATGACGATAATAATGTACGTTGTGGTGTATTAAATAGGCCAGGCCTGACACACACCATTAGCGAGTCACACAAATAACAGCCTTCTGAGTCTCTCCCTTTCTACATTTTGCAGTTACCTCATAAAGCCACACACAGGCCACAATGCTGCTGTGTTGCTGCTCTCTTCTCTCTAAGCCCCCTGACCATCCCACCTCTCCTCCTGCTCATCTCGTAAAATCTGAGGTAACAAGCCCTGATCCTGTGCATCTATCCCTTAAGAGGCAGACATCTTAAGGGTGCAAATCCAGTCCCAGCTTTCGTGCCCGCGGCAGCTTCCCACACTCAAGGGTCGGGGGCAGGACCGCAGCGCGCACTTATCCTCTGTGGCACAGCTGCCAGCTCCATTGGGGCCCCCTAGGAACAGGCCACTGAGGGCCAAAACCGGCTACACAGAGGGGTGGGAATGGAGGATCCAGCACCACAGGAATGTTCCAGTCATCCACCCACACAGGAGGGACACAGTGGGAGCAGAGAAGCTGAGCTCGGGCAGTGGATTACTGTCTTCACAAAGCAGAGCAATGCACTGCCCAGGGTTACCGGCGTTCCGCCCGAAATGCCTAGTCCAAAAGGGACCCTGGTGGCTCTGACCAGGCCATTAAAAGTTTGGTTGGCGTGGGGCTGGCAGGCTTCCTACCTGGCTCTGTGGGGCTCCCCAGAAGCGGTGACATGTCCCCAGGCTCCTAGGTAGAGGGACGGCCCTGGGGGCTCTGTGCTTTACCCCACCCCGAGTGCTGGCTATGCGGCTCCCCTTGGCTGGGATCTTCAGCCAAAGGGACCTGCAGGTTGGGCCATTGCCTAGGCAACAAGGGTCATGTCACCACTTGCAGAGAGTCACCTGAGGGGAGCGCCTCTTGGAGCCCGGACCCCAAACCTCACCTGAGCCCCCTCATGCACCCAAACTCATTCCTAGAGTTCACTCCCTCCCTGCACCCCACCCTTTTCCTGCAGACAGGAGCAGGTGCAGGTGAACGGGCTGTGCCGGTCGGGCATTGCAGGTGGGTCCAATCAGTGCAGAACTTGTAGGAAAGTGCGGAGAGCGGGCCTGGAGCCAGGTCGGAGAGGCCCCAACAAGACATCCCACTCCTGATCCCAACCTTGAAACCTGCAAGGTCTTAAAGTGCCTTATAGGTCTCAACCATCTAGTGGTCTATCTCCCCCACGCCCCAAGGCCCAGATAGGAACAGCTATTGTTTTACCTTACGTTGCAACTATTTAAGCCCCTCCATCTAAAGCATTTGCCGCTTCCCCTTTTCTGCCAGCCCTAGGAAAATGCCCCTTCGTTTAGTCACAGCTGAGTTGTGTGGACCCAGGAGGGTGAAGACTGGTAAGGCTATCTGGTGCGATACTCGTCCGTTCGCAATATGCTGCACCGCCGCACTGAGCAGCTGTAACAATCGAACCAGCCTGTTTATTTCTTCATGAGAATTTGTTTTCCCCTTGCTTTTTTCATAACCCTTTTTCAATTCCCAAAGTGAAGAGAGACTCTCCCTGACCTCAGTGGGATTTGGATCAGGCCCACAGACAGACTGACTCCATTGCTAAGGGAGGATGAAATGCAATAGCCTCACTATGAAATTACAGGCCTCTAACACTTGAGGAGAAGTCCTCTGGAGGGGAGTCAGTTTCAGGCACTGGCCTCCTACTTACACCAGCAGTGAGGCAAGACAGGGTCCTGCGCACTGAGTGGGATTCTCCCCAGGATGGTGGCCTGAGCATCCCTTACGTCCAATTTAAGGCCTATTTTGAAGGCGTACATGGGATGCAAGAGATGCCGAGGCCATATGTGAGGCCCCCCAGCACAGTCTATTCCCACACAGGGACTAGCTGACCAACGAAGACATTTTTCTCATCAGAAGTCAGCCCATGGGGACTGGTGGAGAATGCATCACCTGTCAGCCAAGCTTTGGGCTTCGCTTGACCCGATGGAAGTGGGGGTAATGCAGGGCTTTACGACACATGTAACACAGGAGATCCTTGCTGCAGAGACCCTGCAAGCTAATGCAGCTGTCATGGATATGCGGGAGCTGCTTTACTGCCAATCTATCACAGCAGGCCATCCCTCAGTAACGCCATGTCAGACGTCACCTTGATCAAGCGTCTCTGGTCATCAGCCTTAACTGCCATGTGCCATAAGTGGCTGGGTTTTATTGTTCTAGGATCCCAAGGAAGCAGGACAAAGCTGAAGAGCTCGGCATTCCACCACAGAGATCCCTGGGGATTTCCTACATCCGAAAGTGCAATACGTTCCCAGCCTTCAATCCATATGGGGGCTCCCCGGGTGAACAGCCCCGGGGCCCGTTATGTTGCTGGCTCAGACCCAAAATGCCTCGTTAAACCCAGGAGCGGTTCAGTGCGGAGACATAACTGGGATGGGACATAAAACCGTAAAGACTCGAGACAAATGCAAGACTTGGGTGAGAATGGACAATAGCCACCAGGAAGCCAATGAGTGTGAATACGTATCTGCATGAGATAGAGTCCATAGCTATGTATTTTTCTTTACTCAGCCTACTGAATAAGCACCATCCTGCACATTCCACCGAGCTCGCGCTTTCTCTTTCTCTCCCTTTCTTTCTTAGCTATCAGAAAGGATTTGGATGAACTCAGTCTTTCAACACACCCAGTTGAGTCTCAACCCTAGAGGAGCCATAAGGGTTGAGCCCTCTAGCATGTGGCATGTTGGCATGATGTGTGTCTCGGACGGATTTGTTTTACTGCTCGCAGTTATCAGCTACAGCCGGGGCGACCTGCTGAACCAGTTTTTGGAGGTCGTCATTAGTCACAGTTCACTAGACGTTATGATAGTCTAAGGGGCCCATAAAACAGTACACCGTTATCAACAGCTGAAAAACCAGAGACTAAGTGGATGGAGCACTGTGGCTGTCAAAGGTGGAGTGGGTGGGGGGAGCCCCATGGAATCTGGAATGTGTTTCTACTTACTGTCCATCCTAGTAAAACAAAACGATCTCTCGTTCGAGCATATGGTTCTGATTAGACTAGAAACTGTATATATTGGTCCAGATCCAGACTAGCCTTTCTGATACATTACTCAGTACTAGCAAACCACTATAACCTGCAGGCTCTGCAGCAATCCCTAATGCTAAGCACAACATATCTACTATGATCCCCCACCCCCTGCCTCCTGCCTCAGCACCCTGGTTGTCACCCTCAGCTTTATGCCTCCTTCCACAACCTGTTCTCCTGGTTACTTCCCCCTCAGCATGCAGCGGGCCTTAAAAGCCAGTCAAGGCAAAGTGCTGAGTCTATATTACAGTCCACTGACTACATGGAGACTTAACATGGCTGCTTTGTAGGTGGGGGTTTATGTAAGGACCTACAAGACTACAGTATAGACTCTGCCGGGCTCTTGTGCGGGTGCTCAGGGGTGGAAAGGGTGAAGCTCTTGTGCTCTGTAGGGAGTAGGAATAGCTCCCTCACCGTTCCCCCATAGTGTGACAGTCAGACAGTCAGCAGAGCCATGGCTTTACCTCACGTTTAGCGCGGTGAGTGCAGGTTACCAGCCACCAGAATAGGAACATGTTGCATGGTAAAACCGTGTACCAGGCAATGTGAGGGCAGAAACAGAAGTAAGATGGAGGCACGATGGCTGAGGGATGGGAAGACAGGGCCGTAACAAGGGTGAGGCGAATGAGGCACTTGCCTCGGGCGCATAGCTGAGGGGGCGCAGAAAAGACGGCTACTACGCTGTCTTTGCTCATGCCTCACGCCACGTCAGCACTGCCACCCCCACTGAGGACGGTCTTTTGCCTCAGGCACCAAATTAGCTAGTTATGACTCTGTGGGAAGAACAGAGTGGAGGAACGAGTCGAGTGGAGCCCTGCAAAGCTAGGGCTGAGGGTTGGACCTTCCATGAACTAGGACTGGTCAAAAATTTTGTGGTGGGATGTTTGGTCATTAGAAAGAGCCGTTTTGGCAAAACTGAAATGATCCACACGAACGTGTCCATTTCAACACAATTTGGCTTTAGGAGAGGAAAATAATCAAATCAAAGCCTTTCACTGTGGTTGAAACTTTCCTTTTTGACTGTAGCCAAAGGGAACATTTCAGGGTTTTTTTCTTTCATTTCAAAACAACTTTTCATTTCAAAATTAATTTTATACCATAAATTAGAGCACAATCCAAATCGGAATGAAACATTTCTGATGCGTGGAAACAGAACATTTAGATCCCTTGAAACTGAAATGATCACAAAGAATTTTCATTGGGGACACATTTCAATGTTTTGCTTTGTTTTCAGTTTGATTTGGAAAGAAAACAAATTTAGAAATCTTGGCATTGCCCCTGAAATGGAAATTCCTGTTCTTACGATGTTGTGCTCAGAACCACAGTCTTTCGTACAGTGGGTTGATAGTAAAAGCCACCGAAAAGAGAGTAGATAGCTCCCTCACAGTCAGGCTACCTGCCCCATCCCTGCACCACTCAGAAATGCTGACTGCAGGGGCCATGTCTGCATCTCTGAACGCTGCGAGCCCGAGAGGCACGGTGAAACCGACTAATGGGAGGTGCCTGTTTGAAGAACGGGCAGCATGCAAAGTACCCCTGCCCCCTTCCCTCTGGGCCTGCAGCCTTCAGAGAAGCACATGCCCCTGCAGTCAGCAGCTCTGAGTGGCCTGCAGGGGCATGGAAGGAAGGGGGCCTGGCTGAGGAACCTGCTGGGCTGCTGGCTGGGAGCCTCCCAGGTAAGCACCTCCCAGCCAGAGCCTGCTTCTGGCACACCAGCCCCTCCCTCCCTCCAACCTTCTGCTCCCCTCCTGTCCCCCTACTCCATATCCTCTGCACTCCTGCCCCTGCATGCATACTCCCTCCCAGACCCTGCATCCCAGTTCCCTGCCCCAGATCACAACCCCCTCCTTCACCCAAACTCCCTCCCAGTGGTCTCAGAGCGCAGTCACCAATTCTTGCCGGTGGCTGCTCTGACAAATCTGTCTCTCTGTCCCTGCCTCCAGAGGCCCTTCAGCAAGAAATCTCCCTGGGGTAGGCGGGTCGGGACTTCACCAGAGCCTTGCAAAGTCCCTGGCTCTCTGTTCCCTGGCTGGGTGGGAGCGGAGAAGCTGCCCGGAGAAGCACACGATGACCAAACACCACTGACAAGAGCCACCTCCAGTGCCATGCACACCAGCTCCAAGCATCTCCGGAGGTGCTCCCCACCTCAGCACCAGCACAAACACCAACGCAGGGCATCTCGCTCGCCTCGGCAACAGCTTTTTGATTCAGGCAAGAGGAATGGATTCCCTCCTCCCCCTCCACCTGAAGTGAAAGTGTCTCTGAGCAGAGCAGAGATTCATTGTACCTGGGCTTAAGGAGTGTCCATTTGGGGGATCTTCACTGGGCACCACTCGGAGGGATTGTTTAACTACTGGGGAGGTAACTTTGCACACCAGGCGTGAGATACAGAACTGTGTCTGGGGGTTATAGTCCCCTTCCGGCAACCATTTTCTCCCCTTCCGTTGGACTGAGGTTCAGCTCCGTTTAGTTATCAGAGAGCTTTATTACTCCCCGACATCCCCCCAAGCTGCGTTTTCACCTATTGGCAATGTATAGGCTAGTAGTAGTGAAAGAGATTTTAGGGGACAGCAAACTTTTCTTCACGACAGCAAGTTCACAGCAGCGTCTAAGACATGTTCATAGCTAGTTTCTATCTTTAAGGAGAGTTTGACGCTCTAGGGAACTTCCAGACAAAGAGATGCACCACTTCACCCAAGGCCACTTTGGCTCCATAGTGGTTGTGTGTGTAGGAAACTGTAATACTTTCAGAAGACTGGAAGAGGAAGGTCGGCAGCACACCACCCTAGCCTGAGCTGCTCAGCCTCACTTGGGGGAACCATGGGCAGGGGTGTTCGCATCCTTCACACACACACCCCTTGCGTATGGGCCTGTGTCGGGGGCAGGTAAAACGCAGAGTCGTAACTAGCTAATTTGGCGCTTGAGGCAAGACTGTCTTCGGCGCGGGGAGGGGTGCTGACGTGGCACGAGGCAGGAGTGAAGACAGCACAGTATCTGTCTTTTCTGCGCCCCCTCAGCTATGCGCCCGAGGTAAGTGCGTCACTTGCCTCGCCCTTGTTACGGCCCTGAGGTAACTTCAGCACACTAGTCCAGTTTTTCAAGAAGCCACTCACATGGGCTAGCGGATTCATTCTATTGAGGACATAGACACATGGATCTAGCGGAACACTTCATAACCACCCCGGCTATAAGGAAAAAAATCTCTTTCAGAGAGCAGATATCTTAGTCCTAGTGAGATGAAGGTAAGAACTTCTTTGCCTGTTAGACTAAGATTTGGAATCAGATGGCTTCTTCTTCCCACTACAGAGCTGGTTTTTTGGATCGGATCCCTTCAACCCTCGGGCTGAGATAAGCATCTCTTAGAGGAACTGCACAGGCAAGAATGTCTCTGAGGAAGTAAACACCTTCTTGAGGAAGGGGCTAATGAGGGAGTAGCACTGAAGGAGTCAAGATGAGGAGATAAGAAAGCTGTTCATGGAGCCGAGAATACTGTGAGAATCCCTTTACAAGAGCAGACAATTATTTTAGATGGGAATGGATAAATGAGTTTCTTTAAATGAAACTACATCAGGCCAGTCTTGGGCTAAGAATTCCTTTCACATATTAGCATTTATTAGTTTATTAACTGTTTAAAGTGATAGCATGTTGCCAGTCTTGTGCCCTAGATTCTTTTGCCTTCTATTAAAATACATTTTGAAAATTAATACCTAAATAGCTCACACCATAGCCCTTAAAGCTAGACACAAATACTCCAACACTTGAAGTTCACTGCTGTCTAAAGCAGACTCTTCTTTCAGCTGTGACTGATTAATGTACCTTGCGTCATGACACCGACCCTCACTTCCGCCTTCTGACTCCAAAGGAATCAATCGCACCTACAACTGGGTTGATGAAGCATCTAATTCAGGGCTACTCAACCCGCAGCCCATGGGCCACATGCAGCCTGCGGCCCATTTGTTTGTGGCCCCCGATATGGTTTGGGTTTACACAGGGCTCAACACACAGCCCCCGGGTGGGATCCTTTGAATATGGCCTCCGCTGGGAACATGCTCCACAAGAGCGAGGTGTCTCCCAGGCAGGGTGAGCATTGAAAGATGCAAGTGGATGGGCTGGCTGGAATAGATGGGTACAGGGTCTTGGCATTTCTAGCCCCCAGGGAGGAGGCGCCAGGAGCGCCCGGGCATTGTGTGAAAGAAGCTATTTGCATATATTTGCATATATATTTGCATGTACAAGAAACCACGCTTAAGTTGCGGCCCTTGGCATGTACTGTAAGTATCATTGTGGCCCCCAGGGCTTCCAAAGTTGAGTAGCCCTATTAATTTCTTGAGAGATTCTTGCCTCACCAACTTTGTGATGAAGTTATCCTCCCTTCATCTCAGTAACTATAATATGAAGGGAGATCTTCATCCTTAAAGAGAGAGTCTCACCATAGCAACAAGATTGTGTTGCAACAATTGATTTTTTAAAGAGACGTTTATCTCGGCCAGTTGCACCATCTGCCTTGCCATGAAGCCAGTTCACTCAGACTTGCTGTGATGCGGATTGCAATTTCCTCTAAGAGAATCTTACTCCGGTGCAAATAAGATGAAAGTTCCCTGGTTTTGCTCCATGGCAGAACATTCTATTTTCAAGCAAGGCATAATTTGGAAATTAAGGGAAAGGAGGCTACATAGATTCTCTGGACTGAGGAGAAGATCCTGTATAGAAAATGAATCACCTCACCGTTACTGGGAGCTTGGAGGAGGCCTCACTGAGGCTATATGAAGCTTAATGAGAGGCTGAGGTAAGTGTCTCTTTCAGGAAGTGCATAACTTAATGACACCAGGAATGAGGTAAGGGTGCCTCTCAGAGTTCAGAGACCTTCAGCACACCAGCCCGGAGGTAAGATTTTTTTTTTCAAAGGTTAAATTCCTCTATCAACTTAGAAGAGAGGTAAGAATTTGTCTGAGCAAACTGGAGCTGAAGTTACAGTCTCACTGAGGGATCAGGTAATTTTGTCATACTGGTTTTGAGGTAAATGTCTTGCTGGGCAGGAGATAATTTAATTACACTCAGCGGAGGTGAGAGTCTCCAAGGGAGCAGACAGCTACCTAACACGCTGGCTAAGTTGCAAGGATCTTCCAAGGAAAAAATAGCTTCACTCCGAGCCAGCCGGGGGTAAGTTTTCTCTCAGGGTGAAGATCATAACATTACTAATGTTACAAACAATCTAAAATTAGGTTTCTCTGGGACAGCATGGGCTGCCCACCGGTGTATGTACCAAGAGGGTCCAGGTGGCTGTCTGCTCAGCCAGCTAGCCCAAGCTGCATCCTGTTCTACCCCTGCCTACACTGTTTGTGCTGTGCTAGCAGAGCTCAGAGGTGGGGGTATGCTAGGCGGGGGAAGGCACTGCCTTCCCAACCCGCCAGTCTGGCCCCACCCACATGCCACCCCCAGGCACATGGGGGGGGGGCGGAGTGTTGCTGCCCCCGAG
This sequence comes from Pelochelys cantorii, assembly GCA_032595735.1. Classification (NCBI taxonomy): domain Eukaryota; kingdom Metazoa; phylum Chordata; order Testudines; family Trionychidae; genus Pelochelys; species Pelochelys cantorii. Next base: position 38,734,397 of record CM064340.1, read on the forward strand.
TGCCTGCCCTCCCTGTGCTCTGAGGCCGGGGAGGCTGGGGCTACGCACCGCCCGCTGTCCCCGTGCTCCAGGGCGGGGGAGGCTGGAGACACATGCTGCTGCCTTCCCTGTGCTCTGGGGCGGCAAGGCTCAGACCGCACGCCTCCCCACAGTGCTCCGGAGAGGGGGGGGCTTGGCTCCCACGGAGGGCGGGGCCTGGGGAAGAATAGGCGGGGCTGAAAGTGATGTGGCTTGCCTCCCCCAGCCCTATCTTCACCCACTGCCCATGGCAGAGCTAGCATACATTTTGTCTACTTGACCCGGAAACACCCTCCCAGCTCCATTGTAGGATCCCCTGAGGGGAAGAGGCTGTTTTTTGTTCTGCGTTGGTACCTCACCTACCACGCTAGCCCCTTGGGGCATGCCTGGAGCTGCTAAGCACTACTGCGCCACAAATACACTATAACTCTACTAATGCTTGTTGTGAGATTGTGGTCTTCCGTGTTTCTGAGGCCCTCAGCGTCTACCCTGCTGGGGCCATAAAAGTATCCAGAAGAGGTGAGTAGACGAGACGATACTTGGCACCGACGTGGAACAGCCCCATCAGACCTGATGAGGAGTGTTTCTTTCATGAAAAAAAGCCAATATCCTAACCCACCCAGGTTGATATCGCGTTTCAAGATGATTTACTCACAACTATCCGTGAGGCAAGGTTCATTTTCAGAGAGCAGATACTTTCACCTTGCTTGGGAAAAGGCAAGAGCATCTCTTCCAGGGGAAAAAAACAATGCTGCACTGAGGTGACATTCTCAGTCAGAGAGCGAGCGTGCTTGCAGGCCTGTGGTACGGTTCTCTGAGGAGATGAACAGCGTCCTGACAACAGGCCTGTTGGATAAGGATCGCTGAGGGAATAAGTACCTCAAAAGCAGACAGCTTGTCATACAAGGGGTGGGGCAGGGTGACGGCCTCACCCTGCTCGCTTCCCCCTCCCCAGAAGACTGATTTTGTGACTGCTGAATTCAAGGAGTGTTATTAGGGGAGCAGACCACAGAGGTATTGTGGGGGAGGGTGGGTTTGCTGGGACTCCCCCACCTGGGTCTCAGCCCTAATTTGGCCCTCGTGCTCAACCTGATGTGCGTCGTTTGGACCAGGGTCTCATCTTTCCCAACATTGAGGGAGTTCAGATCCAAGCTTTTGGTTCAGACCCTTCTGTGGCAAACGCAGATGCCTGACAACCACGGGGCAGGCTCTGTTCCTGCTCCACGTGGCACAGAGTTCAGACACCGGCCCCCAAAATATTCCTCAGCCCTCATGACCCCACTGCACAAATGCAGGGCGCTTTCCAAGCGCGTGGCATGCGAGAACTTCCCCCAACACCTGCTCCAACTGAGTCTGTTAGCATCCTGGCAGCCAGCCAGGCATGAGCTAACTCTCCCCAGCTGGACCCCGGCACCACATGTAACATATTTTGACCACACTGGAGCTCAGCATCTCAGACAATCAGCAAAAAAAGAGACTTAACGATGCTCTAGTCTAGTTCAAGCTCCAGTCAGAGCTGTGGCTGCAGACAGCGGCGTGTGAGTCGGGCGGACACACCACCCCTGCAGAGCCCCCCGTTGTCTGCAGGCCTTTGCAAGGGCACAGGGCTGCCCACCAAGGAAGGCAAGCGTCCGAAGGAAGGCAACGGGAGCTGCCCGGAGAGAAGGCAGCCTCAAGTATCCAAGGCTGGGGCAGGAGGGAGCTGTGAGGACAGAGGAGGCAGGCTCAGCGAGGAGAGGAGCGGGGCTGCGGTAGGAGTGGAAGACAGTGCTGGGAGGGATAGGAAAGGAGCAGGCAGAGCGGTTGGTGCTTTGGAAAGCCCTGATCAAGAGCAGGAGCGTGCGCACACACACACACACACACACACACACACACACACACCCACCCCAAGCATTCACACAACCCCGGGGACTGCAGACCATCTTATTTTCTTCTCTTGGGCCATGGGTGAGGATGCAGGAGATGGCAGCAGCAGAGGTCACATCCCCTGCTATCTTTCAACCCTGGCGCCTCGGTCTAAGGGTTCTCCTCGGCCACTCAGCCTCACCTCGCAGCCTTCCTGTACGGAGCGTGCGAGAGGAGAACTTCCTCTCCAGTCTTCCTCGACCACTAAAGCTTTGCATGCTAGGCGGCGACCACATGGGTGGCAGAATATTTCTCTCCAGGATCTAGTCACAGGGAGACAGATTTTTTTTTAAAAAAACCCTCATCCACTAGGTCAGTGGTCCCCAACGCGGTGCCCGCAGGTGCCATGGCACCCGCCGGGGCATTTATGTGCACCCACCTAGTGACCAGGGCTGGCCCGAGCCATTTTTGTGCCCCGAGCAAGCGGCACAGGCACGGTCCCCACCCCAGGCACCCGGCGCATGCATGGCCCCCACCCTGGGTGTGCGGTGCATGCGTGGTGCTGCCCCCGGGCATGCAGCGCATGGGTGGCCCCGCCCCCAGGCGCCCGGCAGCCCCAAAAGGTTGGGGACCACTGCTTTAGGTACAACCATTGGGAAAAAGGAGAAACAGGCCCTACCTTCGGAAGGGAGAGGTGCCCACCCACAAGTGATACGCTTTAGCTAATAAAACCCAGATGACCATGCCATTTTCTACTCTCCTTCAGTTCTACCACGCATCTCTTCAGGCTCTCGAAGCGTGGGCTCAGGGCACGGCCTCCTCTGTGGAGACCCTTCATCTCTGGAGTCCAAGGTTATTTCCTACCAGGGCACAGTATAACACCCTATTACTCCACCTTTTGTGGGCGAGGGCAACTGTGAAAAGCATCAGTCTGGGTGCTGATGGAATTCAGAGCAGGCAATACTGTTGAATGCTGTATGTCTGGTCTGCATGTGAGACTAGAGATCTGGTGATGCGCACATTTTAGATACTGGAGTCAGCTAAATAGTCACCCCCCAATTAATTTATTGGGGTTTACTTTATCAGCAACACAAGATTTTATTGCTGTGTTCATAGCAGAGCTAATGTAGCTCTGGGAGAGAAGGATGGATTCTATTCTACCGCGTGCATTGACGCCGTCAGCCGAATTCCGAGCGCAGATGATTAATGATGGTGATATACACCATGGAAAGAATGCAGTTTGATCCCCGGCAGTGTCTGCAGCGCTGGCAATCAGACGTATCCTTTACACTGGAAGCTGAGCTCATTTGAGCTGGGAGTGCCGGAAAGAACAAATACGGAACCCCACTAATACCCTCGCTACACTGGCTCCTTTCTGAGCATGATCACGCTTGCTCTGTTCTCTCCTGCATAGTTCTCTGTTGGTCACAACAGTCCCATGCTCCACTGCAGACGCATCTTCATTCATTTCACAGCTCATACAGATTGTCGCTCTTTTCCGCTGGTTTCCCCCCTGGCTAACTCAAACAACTGCTTTCCCCTGCCCGGCCGGTTCTGAAACGCAGGATGACTCATCTTGTCCATGATTCAGAGAAGATTATTTTCATATGTTATCAAATCCCCTAAAAGGTTTGTGCAGAACTGGGATGCTACACACGGAAAGCTAGATGTATTCCCCTGAAACAGGCTCTTCTCTCTGGGTATGTCTACACTGCATAGCTATTTCGGGATATCCCGCGTCTACACGAGCCGCCCGTTATTGCAAAATATTTTTTGAAATAACGGGCGCACTAGTTTGCCATCCCAGTACACCTCGTTGCACGAGGGTTAAGGGATGGCTCTAAATTGCGCATGATTTCAAAATTTGGCGCTATGTAGACATGCCAAATTTCAAAATAAGCTATTTCAAAATAAATTCAAAATAAGATACGCATGGCATATCTTATTTCAGGTGCTGTGTAGACACATCCTTTGTGAGCAGAACTTGAGGCATAAAGTAGAGATCCTCCAAGTGGCTATCGCAGAGGTACATGATGGAAATAATCGGTCAGCAAGGCCCAATATTGCTTGAGATGAGGAAGCTGATGACAAAGGCTGTCCCTGTGGGTGGATACGATACAAGGGAATGAGGGGATAGGACATTGCTATTAAGGAATTACAAAAAGAAACCACCATGTCCCACCCAAAACTCCAGTAAAACTTCAGCTAAATCCAGGTTCTGAAATGTTTCCAGATGGATGCAGGAGCAGTGACTTCAGAGTTAGGTCTGCTCTGTGATGTTCTACAGCAAATGTAACATCAGTGTTTGTAAGAGATTCCTTGTAGCAGGACTGGGACGACGTCTGTATTTGCACAACACCGACTACAGTGGAGTCCTCACCCTGCTCAGGGCTTTCTGGGCTCTCACATCAGCAGTACCCTTCTGCCAAGTGATTGCAAATGTCCATGGGCTTGTGGATCAGCTTCTCAATGGAGCAGAAATCAGTGATATGGAATCTAGGTACATTCGGAGGGTAACTTGTTTTATTTCCACCACGCCACCAGTCCTGGAACAAGATAGTCAAGCAGCATGCAGGGCAATTGCTTCTTCCTGGAATGCCAGCGCTACCCCAATGCCCACTTTCCAGGGAACAACTGAACAATGAACTCTCATCAGAAGCAAACTCCCCTGCTGCCCACACCAGGGGTTCTCAGCCTCTCTCTTGCTGCCGCTACATTGCTCAGGCTTCGGCTTCAGCCCCGGGTGGCAGGGCTCAGGCCCCAGATTGCAGCACCATGGGATGGAGCTGTGGCTTTCTACCCTGAGCCCCACTGAATCTAATGCTGACCCTGCTTGGCAGACCTCCTGAAGCCTGCTTGTCGCCCCCCGGAAGGCCTCGGACCCTGGATTGAGAACCACTGACGGATACAATTCCCTCTCTCCCAAAAACTCACATCAGCCAAAAGCCAACAACAGCCCAACATGTCTTCCCAAGAGACAAAACTTACTCCTGTGCTAAGGGCTTGTCTACATCAACATTTTGTTCATGACAAGCTGGGGTACAAAAAAGGGAGGCGACAGCCTTGCTGGGCCCGTGGGAAAGGTGTAAGAGCGGCTCTGTGTTCCTGGAAGGGGCGGGGCCAGGTCAGGGAGCGCGCCACACCAGCCCCCCACAACCCTCAGAACTGCCTGGAGCACGGTGCATTCTCCCCCCTCAGCCATTACAGCCACCTGGAGTGGGACAGGCAGCGCTCCAGCAGTGATTTAAAGGGCCCGGGGATCCAGACACCACTGCAGCCACAGTAGCAGTGACCAGGAACCTCCGGCCCTTTCCAATCACTGGTCCCTGAGGCAGTTGCCCCCCCCCCCCACCATCAGCAGGCTTGGGGATGAATATACCCCACACTAAGCTGCAGCGAACTAATTGACCATGTGGACCATTTGGATGCACAGTAATAGTTTATCCCTGCACTTGGATCTAGTCCCGTTTCCAAGAGGACTAGATCACAGCACCCTGGCGTGCACTAACAATTCATTAATACGTTTTGCTCTAGTCCACTTGGAATCGGGACTAGATCAGTCGACTATTAATGTGCAAGAGCAGGGTTCACATGGCTCGTGCAGGCAGATTCACACGCCAGCTTGCCGAGAACGAGCTGTGTGTGTAGGCTTGCCCTAAAACACACACACATACATTTAAAAAAGAAAGAACTTGGAAGATTTTGTGTAACCTCCCGGTGACCCTGCCCTGGAGGTTACACTTAACAATGATTTCTTCATACTTAATATAAAGAAATAGCCACAAAACTGGAAATACTGAGGGAAAGTTGTTACCATGACGGGCTTCTGTGGATTTACACCAGTACAAATGAGATCAAAATGACTGGCCCAGCATGATTTAAGAGGTTGGGTTTTTTTCCATTCATCTTTCTCCATTGCTAAGAATAGCGCTCTGTCTAACAATGCATTCACTCCTTTCTTTTTTCCACCAGCTTGGCTCTATCCAAAATTAGAACCAAAACAAAAGCATTAGGAAAGAATTCGTCCTGTGGCAACACTCAAAGCTTTAATGGGGACAATTAAAGGTCAGAGTCAGATGCTGAAAGATTCCTCAGAGGGACTCAGCTCAGAGCCAGACCATGTATTTCTCAATGGATGATCCCATGCGCACACACTGGGAAGCATCATTGTTTCACATGATCCATCATGACTACCTTTGTGATTGCCCTTGGCCTACTCAATGGAGAAAAGAACAGATTTTAATAGGTAGCAGGTGTAAAACAAACAAAAGAAAGTACTTCTTCACTCAACACAAAGTCAACCTGTGGAACTCCTTGCCAGAGGATGCTGTGAAGACCAGGACTTTAACAACATTCAAAAAAGAGGTAGATCAATTCACCGGGGATATGTCCATCAATGGCTATTAGCAAGGGTAGGTAGGAATGGTGTCCCTAGCCTCTGTTTGTCAGAGGCTGGGAATAAGCGACAGAAGAGGGATCACTTGATGATTCCCTGTTCTGTTGATTCCCTCTGGGGGCACCTAGCATTGGCCATGGTCAGAAGACAGGATCCTGGGACAGATGGATCTTTGGTCTGACCCAGTCTGGCCGTTCTTAAACTCCTGGCATTAAGTCAACTAGTTCTACATTTGATTTACAGATCAGGAAGTAACATTGCACAAATACAGTAACATCAAGCCTAGGCAATGTTTGCAGATGCAGAGGGTGATGTGGGTCTTATTGCACCAGGCCCGGCATTGGGTAGATCATAAAAAGATGGTAGCTGTTCTGGGGATTTTACAGTCCAGATAAACATAGGACGGGAGGAGAAAGAGAGGATGAAGTGAGGGACATGGCACAGTAGGCGAACAGCAGAGCCCAGAATAGAATCGTTGTTGAATTTCTCCACCGATTTCCCTCTCCGCTAGAGCCCACTGAACAGAAGATGAACCTCTCCTGGAGCTGTTCGCTGCATTCGTTTCACCTCTATCCAGTTTCTTACCTTCTTTGTTACGTCTTGCTGCTGCTTCTTCATAAAGACCGGCTTTAATGACAAGCAGCTTTAAAGGGCCTCTTATTTCTGGAGCTGCAGGCACAAAGAGAAAATGCATGTGTGCGTTATGGGCGGAGAGTGTATGTAGCCAAATTAGCACAGATTCTTTTGGTGCGAGACACAAAACATATGTGAGGACATATTGCCTGAATTGGAAACATGTTTGAGCTGACAGGATTTTCATTTAGAAGCCAAAATATTAGAAACTGAATTTTTACCATAGTTCAGAATTTTCTAGTTACATAACAAGACACTTAAGCTGTGTGGGAAAAGTTGGGCTGTCATGCAAACCAGAAATCATCTGGGCCTTTATCCCCATGCCTGATGAAAAGACACAGGACATAAGACCACAGAGTGGTGGCTCGTCCCTTGTGGTTTGACTCACTGAAAGCGAAAAGGTGCAGTGCTGTTGAAAGTCACTGGGCCTGACCCTGTCAATCAGAGAAGCTTCCAGATCTGATCCTCTTTCCATCTTTGTTATTGAGCAAAGAGAATAAATAGCAGGTAGGGGCACTGAGTGGTTCAGAGCTTAGAATGTTAACTGGTTAACCAGTGAACATATGGCTTACCGGTATGCTTTCTGGTGACCCAGCCCTTGCCAGTTAACTCCTGCAAAGGTCAGACCCAGCACACCAGAGCAGCCCCAGCTGCCAAGGGGCCAGCATGATCTTCCAACCACGGCAGGGCCCCACGTCCAAAGCGGGACCGATGTCAAAACAGTTAACTGGTTACTGCGACCATTTGACAAAGGCTTAAAACAAAGAAAAGGAAGGTTTTCTTCACTCAGCACACAGTCAACCTGTGGAACTCCTTGCCAGAGGATGTTGTGAAGACCAGGACTTTAACCGGGTTCAAAAAAGAGCTAGATAGATTCATGGAGGTTAGGTCCATCAATGGCTATTAGCCAGGATGGGTAGGAATGGTGTCCCAACATCTGTCTGGAAATGGGTGGGATCATGTGAGGATCACCTGTTGTGTTCCCTCCTTCTGGTGCATCTGGCATTGGCCACTGTTGGCAGACAGGACACTTGGCTAGACGGACCGTTGGTCTGACCCAGTCTGGACGTTCTTATGTTCTTAACCGGTTAACCGTTTCCACATCCCTACTCAGAGCACTAGTGATGAAACCCAGATCTCCTACACCACCCCCCCTCCCAATCCAGCCCTGGTCAGATGTATCTGAAAGCCATTCTCAGCTGAAGGCTGTTCAGTCAGCCCAATGAGAAACGTGTTGGCAGGCGTCAGGTCAGTTCCAAGCGGACAGGTGTCCGTGCCGTATCCCCACACCTGGAACCTCTGGCCCGGTTCCCAAACCCCACAAAAATTCCAGCTGAGAGCCCCACCCTGCAAGGGGCAGAGCACCTCTGCAGGGCAATGAGGACTCTCAACTCCCTGCACACCAAAGCGACCATCCTTTCTTCATTCAAACACACCTGGGCAACACCACCGCCCCTCAAGGCCTGCACCACTTCGCCCTGGTTTAGTATATGAGGCACAGCCAAAGATCTCCACTGAAGACAATGGATCTTTTTTTTTTTTTTTGTAAGTTTACCCTTTTCAAGCTAGAAGACTCCAGGCTAGACAGCAGCACCTTCATGGCCTCCTGCAAGTTAGTGGAGGGCAAAACTTTGAAAAAGTGGAGGTTTGGTTTGGATCTATCACCGAAAAGCAGACTGCTTCCCTGAATCTTTTCTGAACTAGGAAGAGCTGGGAGTGTGATATCAGAGCCCGCAAGACAACATCCAGTCAAGCCACAGCTAGGATCAGGCAGAGGTAAAAAAGATACGCATCAGAGACTTGATGTAAGCAATTATAAGGCAACAGTTTCCCGGGTAGATACAGCAATATGACGGTAGCACAGGGACAGGAGTATGCAACTTGTATCTGCAAATGAATGAATCCTGATCTTGCCAACCTCAGCATTAAAACCGGTTCCCTTAAAGATCCCTGTCCCTCCTTCCCAGGGCAAGTATCGGGCTGCATGGGGGAGGAGTAAGTGGAGGGCTCAGTGGGGAGATAGACGATTTCATTTTCTGTAGTTCCCAAACCCAGAGGCATGAAACTTTGTAGCACTGGAGCACAATCAGCCCGAAAGTCTTCTGTGAATACACAGAACACAAGTGTCTTAAGGACTGGTGTTTACACTGTGTGGGTACATCTATGCTGTGGCTTCCAGTATCCCAAAATAGCTGTTCCCCATCTTTGAAGCAAGCCCATTATTACGAAATATAACAGGCTCGCTATTCCGACGTCCCTGTAAATCATCATTATTAATGATGATGAATATATCCATTCCTTTTCAGCTTTCTGGTCACTCTGATTATTCAGTCAAAGACACAGATGTCAAGGTTAGAGGCCACTGACTCAGTTTAGAGCAGTGATGAAATGTACTCATGTTTCTGCCCAGGATTGCTGGTTATATCCCTCAGGCCGACGTATGGCCCCAGTGTCTCCGCCACAACATGGTGATTTCTTGGCTTTCAGAGCCACTCTGCATGTGTTTCTCCACAATGTGTTTATATCTGATAAGTGGCAACATCTGGCATATCAAGTTACATCATTAAACCTGGAGAGGCCAGTTTCTCTGCTAGTACAGAGCTGCCTGGCTCCACCAAAGGCAGGGGATCGAACCTAGTAGGCACCTGGCCCTGTTCTTCTAAGAGCCCATCGCAAGCATGTAGAAAAGGCTGATCGGATGAGCGGTAAGATGCCAGCAGTTCGGGCCGTGACTCTATGAATGTTGTATCTTGTCTGTTTCACGCTGGCAGCTGCTCTGATTCCAGGGTTTCTGCTGGCTTAGAAGCCATGCATTCACTGGGGTAGGAATAACAAGGTGGGATGGAGGGAGAGGGGCTGTTTTCACTGCAGGCTCTGAGTAACGCCCCTTGAAGCCAGCGGCAGATCCTCCAGAGGGGATGATAAATCATAGAATCATAGAACACTAGATCTGGAAGGGACCTCAAGAGGTCATCGAGTCTAGTCCCTTGCCCTCACTGCAGGACCCAGTACTGTCTAGACCATGGGTTCCCAAACTGGGGGGGGGCGTGAAGAAATTTCAGGGGGGGCGCGAGGCAACCCATCCCCCCCGCCCTTCACCCCCCCGCATCAAGTTTTGCTGCCCTGGTCAGTTCCTTTTTTTTTGCTCAACAAGTTTTGCTGTTGGAAGGGGGGGAGGGGTATGAGGGTTTTTCAAAAATCAAAAAGGGGGCATGATGCCGAAAAGTTTGGGAAACACTGGTCTAGACCATCCCTGATAGATGTCTATCTAGCTTGCTCTTAGATATCTCTAGAGATGGAGATTTCACAACCTCCCTAGGCAATTTATTCTAGTGTTTAACCACCCTGACAATTAGGAACTTTTTCCTAATATCCAACCTAAACCTCCCTTGCTGCAGTTTAAGCCCATTGAATGATCCACTACAATTGAAAAGGGCATACCAGAAAGGGTATTATTTTATACCTTTATACAAGATGCAGCACAATCACCCTCCCACCTCTCCTCCCTGTCACACAGGGGTTTCTGAGGTAATTCAGCGTCCTCCGAGATGTTTGGCCGGTGATACAACTCCGGTGAGCGGCTTCTGTCTTCTCCCTACCCTTCCTGCTAGGGGGTGTGCCGGAGAGGGAGAACCACAGAATCACAGACGCATCGAACTGGAAGGATCTTGAGAAATCATCAAGTCCAGCCCCCTGCCCCGACATGGGACCCAGTAAATCTTGACCAGCTCTGGCAGGTATTTACTCAAGTTGGTTTTAAAAGCTTCCAGCGATGGGGATGCTACCACCTTCCCTGGAAACCTGGTCCAGGCCTTAACCAGGAAAAGGAGGCTTTTTTAAATTTTCCCTGGCTACACTATACTGGCCCTCAGTCGTGTCCTGGCTGATTGCTGACCATGTGGTCCTTCTAAGGGGATTCGTACATGGCCTCACAGCAGTTTTAGGACTCTCCTCCCTAAGGGTCTGAGTCTGTGAGGAGCTGAGCCTTCTCGACTCCAAGCAAAGCGGACAAGAACAGACCGTGCTCAGAACCTTGCAGGAGACAGACGTCTAACTGAGATCACCCGGCTGAAAACCAAGATTTCCCAAAGCATTCTGCCTGGCAGCAACCTAACCCTTATTTTATGGATCTATCTTGGGAGGTAGCTTGAATGATGAGTAAATGATGCATCATTGACTGAAAACAAAACCCACACTTGCTGTCTGGTCCAAGTTCTTCATTAAAAATAGCAAGAAATCCAGACAGCACCGTGCAACTGAGCCAACTTGGTTGGCTAGGCAGAGATGAAATAAAGCTCAAAACTGGACGTGCTCTTGGATTTAGCATTGTATCGCACATTTATCGTAAGATCGTTATCTGGACATCCCCGTGGAGAAAGATCCATGAGTCCCCCGGAAGTACCGGAGGTTGGTGTCTATGAAATTGACGTGTCCCACATCTGTGAATGTCAGTGTGATTCACTTCTCTAAGGCCATGTTCCCTTGCATCTTTTCATTTAAATATCTTTCTAATCACTCTCTCAAATGGGAATGGCATAACCATAGTCATGCTGTGCAACAATACTCGAACTTTCATCCAAAGGTCACCAAGAGCTTTTAGGGGCAAAATGGCCTGAGTAAAGACTTACAGATTGCCCTTGAAGTTCATGGGGGTTGGCCTGAGTGCTGAGTAAAGACAGAATAAAAGCTGACGAAGGACTTCAGGAATGGGCGTGATATTCATGAGGTGAAATGCCACCTCGCCAGAGAGGCAGCTGTGATCTGTGCTGGAGCAAACTGAGGGTGGGGAGAAATTAAGGGTTCTTTTTTTCGTGTGAACGTAAGTAGCTCACTGAGGCCATGGATCCTAATTTTGGGTACTTCCATTTTCAGGGGCCCAGCAAGAAACATCGAGAGCCTGAGTGTTCGAGAGCCTGAGCAAGCCCACATGGGGTTTACTTGATTTAGCTTTGTGGCTGCTCAGCACTTCTGAAAGTCAGGCCTAAAGTCTCTCAGTTTGAGCATCTCATGAACAAAATGCTCAGAATTAATAGACACGTGGAAATTTGAGCCTTGTGCCTCAGTTACCCTGAGCCATATTCTCGCCTGGCATAAACTGGGGGTAGCTCCATTGACTTCAATGATCTAGACCCCCAGCTCTAAAATGGGGATATTCATTCTTACTTACCTAAGAGATATCCAGGAGTGACCCCAGCTAGTGTAAACCTGGTGTCACTAACATTAGAATCAGATCCAAAGAGCGCTCTCTATAATTTGGAGTGGCATTCTGAACAGATCCTTCAGGATGTACCTTTGAGAATAGCATAACTTGCTTTTGTCTGTGTATTGCAATAGCATCTAATCGGTTTCTCATTAATACCGCTATTGATTTGCTCTCCTGTCTGACCCCCAGGTTGCATCTCATCTTGCAGTGTTGTCAGCTGGCACTCTGTTCTCGTCTAGCCAGGTCACTTTGCCTTTTGGAGCTGGGCTTGATTTGCTTCCCTTTGGATTGAGTGTGGTCCTCAGCAAATGGATCGATGTTGATGTTACGCATCCCTCCAGATCAGTGGTTAACAATTGGTTCCATACCACAATATCTTCTTCCATGCCTGGACCACCACAGCCCTCCAATTGGAATCCCCATCACAATTAGCAATATGGGAAGGAGCCATTGAGAGCCCTACTCTAGATCAGTGTTTCTCAACCTTTTTTTATAAAGTACCACTTTTAAAAAGAAAATTATAAGTAACCCCCGTACCTACAGTTTTCAGACACACAAAAATTTTTTCTACCATTGCAACACATTTGTTTAAACAACTTAATCATAGCTGGGCAGGTGATGACATTTTTGGATGTAAGAAGTACAAAAATAATAAAGTGCTGTAAAACTTAAAACAAAAATTCAGTTTTCTCCCCATTTCAGTTGTGTTGATGTACCACTCCCCAAAAAAAACCTTCTCTCGAGTACCCGTAAGGATACTCGTACCACTGGTTGAGAAACACTGCTCTAGATGACTGTAGAGATGCTGCCGAGTTAAAAGACATTTCCTTCTATTTTTTATCAACAGCTGAGAGCTTATTGAAAGGGAACTGTAACAAAAACATCTACTTTGCTTATTTTACCATTGATTCTGAGTGTTCTTTTATTACATTTCTCTAAGCTTGTCAATTTCACTTTTGCCTCCTCAATATCACTTTTATGATCTCCTGCACACACACAGTACTGCAGCATTTGGGTCACAAATACCAGAGGAGGTGTTTGGTTGGTTGGTTTCTAGTGGAGTGGAACAAATGGCAACATTTCTATCAGATATTCTGCCAGTTTATTTTTGCAAAACCCAAACGCAGCGGGGCCAAAAAACTGAACTGAGATTGCCCCTTTAATTAAAAGAGACACCAGACTAGAGCCCAGTGCTCATGCCTGTAATAAACTGCTTTGTAGCATTGCACTTGGAGGTTTCAGCATTAATGATTACTCTCTGTGCGTGTGTGTTAGCCAATTTTTAATCCACGCTATGGTACTTTTATCTGCTTGGTACGTATCCAGATTTTTACATACTTTTTCATATGGCATGACATCAAATGGCTTGCTAAGATCCAACAATACAGTGTCTATTGAATTCCCTTTATCTGCACTAAATGAGTAATTAATTATATTAAAGACTATTAGATTTGTATGACACAACCAAATTTTAATGAACTGTTTGTTGCTTGCCATTGGCTTCTCTCCCAAGGGCATATATTGACTCTGATGCACTTGACTACTTTGTCGGGAATACACACCAGATGGCTGTGCTCTCATTGCAGGATGTGTCTGAGATGGTTGCTGTATACATAAGACCCGTATAAGACTTTAACACAGGGGTGGGGAACCTAAGGCCCCAGGGCTGGCACTCCAGCTCCCCTTGCTGGCCCCCCACAGGGCTGGAACACACGTGTGTGCAGCCCCAACTGATTTTTCTGTGTTTCAGTGGCCCCCGACCCAAAAGAGTTTCCCCCCTCCTGCTTTAACGGGACCATCATGATCAAGTATTCTGACCTCCTACAAGCCACAAAACCTCACCCACCCACCTCTGAGATGGACCCTTAATCTCCGCCTGAGCTACTGACGTCCTCACATCATAGTTTAAAGACTTCAAAACCATGTACACTGGTTTAAACCTCCCAGTGACCCAAGGCTGCAGGGGAAGGTGAAAATTTCCAGGGTCTCTGTTAATCTGACCTGGGGGAAAAAAATCCTTCCTGACCCCAAATATAGTGATCTGTGAAACCCTGGGCATGTGAGCAAGACCCAGACCCACCAAGGAAAATATCTGGGAAACAATTCTCTATAGTAACTCAGAACCTTCCCGGTCTAGTGTCCTGTCTCCAGCCATTGGGGATTTTTGATACTGGTAGTGGGCAATGTGCCAGAGGACATGATAGAATCCCATTATACCAGCCCCTCCATAAACTTATCCAATTTGGTCGTGAAGCCAGTTCGGCTGTTTGCCCCCTGCTGCTCCCGGCGGCAGGCTGTTCTAGCACCTCACACTTCTGGTGGTTAGAAACCTCCATCTAACTTCAAGCCTAAACTTCTCGCTGGCCTGTTTATGTCCATTTGTCCTTCTCTCCACATTGATGCTTCACTTAGATCCTCTCCCTCTCAGACATTTATCCCTCCCCTCAGCCTGCGTTTGACTCAGCTGCCCAAGCCACACTCTTTGCGTCTCCTCTCATATGCTCATCCTAGTAGCAACATCATTTCTCATGGCAGGGCCATTGGAAATCAGAGATTGGCTGCACACTTTTGGGGAGTGACACACCACTTTGGGGGGGGAGAGGAGAGTAACATTTCCCCTCACCCTCATTTCAAGCCCTGTTTCTCTCTTCCTACTTTTTTTAAATCAGCTGGCAACATATTTTCCTTTTCCCAGTCGGCCCATTCCGTACCATGCTTCTGCAGTTTAGGAAAAATATCCCCCAAGGTTCTGAGAAGCCCTTAGGCCTCGCTTCAAGAAAGCGACCTGATTTGGCACAAGCCTTAAGCACGTGCTGCAGTGTTAGCCTGAATCAGGGCCTTAAAACTCTCAGGTGCTTCCAGCCCTGCTGATTTCTGCAGGCCAAAGCCTCAAGTCCTTGTTCATTGCCTTATGAACCCACTGCGCCACCCACTCCACTAGTCCCACCCAGGGACTAGCAGTGCCTGGTCTTCAAGATGTGGTCCCACCTATTCAGTGCTACCTGATACTTACGCATTGTTTGCTTCTTCACCGTCCTCTTCAGGTAGCAGGCTGGCTATTTCCTACCGTTCCCACTCTTTCAGGTCCAGAGAAGAGCAACAAGAATGATTAAAGGTCTAGAAACATGACCTATGAAGGAAGACTGAAAGAACTGGGCTAGTTTAGTTTGGAAAGAACACTGAGGCTACGTCTAGACTTCATCCCTCTGTCGACAGAGGGATGCAAATCAAGCACGCTGAAATTGCTAATGAAGCCGGGATTTAAATATCCCATGCCTCATTAACATAAACATGGCCGCTGCTTTTTTTCGAAATGGAGCTTTTTCGGAAAAAAAGTCAGTCTAGACGCGAATCTGTCAAAAATAAAGCCTTTTCTGACAGATCCTGTATTCCTCAAAAAATGAGGTTTACAGGATCTGTCAAGAAAGGCTTTAGTTTTGACAGATCTGCATCTAGCCTGCCGTTTTTTTCAGAAAAACTGTTTAAAAAAAAATGGCGGCCATGTTTATGCTAATATTTAAATCCCGGCTTCATTAGCAATTTTGACGTGCCTAATCTACATCTCTCTGTCGACAGAGAGGTGTAGTCTAGACACACCCTGAGAGGGGACATGATGGCAGTTTTCAGGTATCTAAAAGGGTGTCACAAGGAGGAGGGAGAAAAATTGTTCTCCTTAGCCTCTGAGGATAGGACAAGAAGCAATGGGCTTAAATTTCAGCAAGGGAGGCTTAGGTTGGACATTAGGAAAAACTTCCTAATTGTCAGGGTGGCTAAACACTGGAATAAATTGCCTAGGGAGGTTGTGGAATCTCCATCCCTGGAGATATTTAAGAGCTGGTTCGATAGGCATCTATCAGGGATGGTCTGGATGGTGCCTGGTCCTGCCGTGAGGGCAGGGGACTGGACTTGATGACCTCCCAAGGTCCCTTCCAATTCTAGTGTTCTAGGATTCTATCATTCTGGCTGTATCCACAGACCCTCTTCTCAGGCGTTTTCCCTTCCTGCCACTCCGCTTCATTTCCTGTGGTTTCAGGTGCCAGATGAAGATCTCAAAGTGCTTCATAGACACGAATGGATGAAGCCTCACCTGGCTTCTGTCGGAGGTGCTGCTCTAGAGCACTCGCTGGAGCCAAGCTGCCCTCTGTTGCCCCACCCCCATTGCCTCTCATGCCCCAGCTGAGCTGTGGCATTCAAGCTCCAGAAGGGAGGAGGAGGAGCAGGAACCGGGTGCGCTCTGAGGAGGAGGCAGGGAAGAGGTGGAGCAGGAGCTTAGGGAGAAGGGGTGGCATACGGGTGGGGCCTAGAGGGGGGGACAGAGTGGCAAGACCCCCCCCCCCTTGACAAGAAGAGCAGTCGGTGCCCATGACTCCTGTATTTGACACATGGGCACAGAAGGTCAGCTTGGGATCCCCTTACTCTATTGACAGAGTCGTAAGCCATGAATAGGCCCACAGAAGCCAACCCAGGTGCAGTAAGGTAGTACACAGAGAAAGGCACCACAGTCCAGCTTGCACAAGTCTTTTGGCATCTGTAAGGCCACACGTGAAGCCAGAGGCCTGACTCCAAGTCTCCAACCACTAGACCATCCTCCCCTGCAGGATATATTCATCCCCGTACAATCTCCCTGCTTTTCCCTTTCTTACTGGGTTTTTTTTAAGTGGATCGTATTGGAAACCGCTTCCAGACACAAGGTTTCTTCATCAGCTCCTAAAAATAAAACCTCTAGTGCAACCAAAGTGCACACAACTTAAACATACTGATGTCATCCCCTCCCCCAATGCCGTTCAGTGGCTTAGCCTTAAGGAGACATTCGAGATCCCGCTCTCGTCCCAGTCACATTCCTGAAATACCTTGTGGGGAAAGGTTCTCTGGACCCAGGCACAATAGCTGGTGTAAAGCCCGGATCATAAAATCTAGTAGGTGTCCCCGAGGGGAGAAGCGAATGTGTTATGCATTCCACACCGCTCAATAGCCCGGTCAGCCCATAAAGAACGAGGGGGCAGAAAGCCCCGCGTTCAGCTGAGAGGAATGTGTTTCTTAGCCACCAGGAGCCCAGCCAGAACACATCAGTCCTTATTTAACGTGCCTCGTTATAAAGTGTTCTAGAAACCGGCACAGCAAAGCTTCCGTCTAGCCAAAACCGCAGCCTAATGCCTTAGCTGAACTCCCCTGATGGTTCACATGGGGCTGGCTGAGTCATCCCCTCTCCTCGCCCTTCTCTGATCAACAAGACCCTCTCCCCCACTTTTTCTCCATCAACAATGTCCAACGTGGGGGGCTTCAACAGGCCTGTGAGTCCGGTGCTAACTGCTGCTTTCAGATCCCGTGTGCTCCAGAGCTGCTTCCGGGGCACACAATGAATTTTGGGAGGCCTATGGCGCAAGGGCATCGGTGAATGTACAGCACCATGCACAAACCGGGCATCTCTACTGCTATTGTATGTTAATGCCTGAAATATCATGTCAGATGACCAGAGTTTATTCTGGCCTTAATACCTACGAATGTGGGAAACTGAGATAAATTCCACTGGGACCAATTTGCCTCTCAGTTACGCTGGTGTAAATCTAAAAAAACTCACGGCTTGACTGCACTACAGAGAAGATCGAAGCTGGCACAGTCAGTATTCCGGGGTTCGAAATAGTGGGTCTAGTGAGGACCCGCTAATTCAAATGGAGAGGGCGCTCCCATCGGTGCCGGTACTCCTGTTCCTCATGAGGAGTAAGGGAAGTTGACGGAAGTGTGTGCTCCCCTCGACCTCCTGCTGCGTGGACAGCACCAAAACACAATTTAAGTTACTTCCACTCCAGCGACCGAATTCACGTAGCCAAGAGTTGTGTATTTTAAATCGACCTTCCCCTTTAGTGTAGACCTGGCCTCAGTTGACGTCATAGAATCAAATCATAGAATCATAGAATACTAGGACTGGAAGGGACCTTGAGAGGCCATCGAGTCCAGTCCCCCGCCCTCATGGCAGGACCAAATACTGTCTAGACCATCCCTGATAGACATTTATCCAACCTGCTCTTAAATATCTCCACAGATGGAGATTCCACAACCTCCCTGGGCAATTTATTCCAGTGTTTGACTACCCTGACAGTTAGGAACTTTTTCTTAATGTCCAACCTAAACCTCCCTTGCTGCAGTTTAAGCCCATTGCTTCTTGTTCTATCCTCAGAGGCCAAGATGAACAAGTTTTCTCCCTCCTCCTCATGACACCCTTTTAGATACCTGAAAACTGCTATCGTGTCCCCCCTCAATCTTCTCTTTTCTAAACTAAACAAACCCAATTCTTTCAGCCTTCCTTCATAGGTCATGTTCTCTAGACCTTTAATCATTCTTGTTGCTCTTCTCTGGACCCTCTCCAATTTCTCCACATCCTTCTTGAAATGCGGTGCCCAGAACTGGACACAATACTTCAAGGGTTTAATCCAGATTAACGGCTTTCTAGAGAACAGCAGGTTCTGTTCTTGTTGTCATTTATTCAAGAGAAATGAAAGAAAACCGATGGGGGGGTGTTTATGCTACGGTTTAAACCACGTTTGCCTCTATCTATCTATTAGTCCTTTGGGCTCCTGGTGGAGCATAGGGCCTCTGCAGTCATTCACCATCTCTTGCGATCCTTAGCAATAGTCTTGATTTGATCCCACGTTAAGCCAGCTGCTTTTACTTCATCCAGGCAGCTTCGTTGCCATGTTTGTTTGGGATGTCCCCTTTTCCTCTTTCTGTTTGGATTCCATTCTAACGCTTGTCTCGTGACACATCCTTCATAGTCCTTCACTGCCCATCGCCGTTTTCTCTTCTTAATCTGGATCTCCATTGGTTTCTGATTTGTTTTGGTCCACAAGGCTTCATTTGGCATTCTATCATACCACTTTAGCTGGAGAATATGTCTAATACCAGGAGTGAAACGCTGATTGGCGTTTAGAGGAAAGCCAACGAGGGAATATTTTTGAAGCAATGAGGACCTCAGTGAGGACACCTCATCGGGTGACTTCTGGTAATGTGATGCTCAGATCCTTCTACTCTTATCAAGGCAGGCAGCCACCCTCAGCCTGTACCATGCAACCCTCCAGAGATTTCATCGCCAGTTGAGTGACTGAGTGGGGGGACAGAGATCACCGTTTCCTACCTCTGATCATCCCTTTAATCACCGTTTTTCGGTCTCTTGTAACGGGTCTTCCCCACATGCAGGGCAATGTCCTAGGTGGAAGCACTGATACGGTTGGCCTTCCTGTGGAGCACAGCAGGCCTAGCCTCAACTTTGGGGACACTGCAAATTTGTGCAAAGGTTTGGCAAGCCGGGGATTAAGAGAGAACAGTGGTGTATAGGCAGGCCTGTCGACAGGAGAGGGACGAGGCAGGGGACGGCAGCGGTGGCTCTTGGAGCTCTGGGACCTTTAAATCTCCACCGAAGCACTGCACGGCACACTCCAGACAGCTCTGAGGGCTGGGGGGGTAGTGTCACATGCTCCAGGAGGTGCTGAGGGCTGGCTGCTCTGGCCTTGCCCCTTCTGGATGCACAGAGCCACCCCCCCCCCCAGTCTTGCTCAGGGGCCTATGTGGTTGGTGGCTCCCCCATGTTTAGGGTCACTCTATAGAGACAGAAGATAGCTCCGGCAATAAGGGATGCAAGGGACAGAGACTGGCCTCTTTATTTACTTCTAGAAGCTTCATGGCCTGGCTGGATATTTACCTTGGGCAGTCCTCTAAAGAGATGGGGGTGTTGCAATCTTCACTACCCTCCATCTTGGATCTCCTTGAACAGCTTCTCTGTAGCTCTGGAAGACGGTGACATATAATCGGGACACACCAGGAAGCTTTCCAGTGTTTTAACCACTCCTGCCTGTAGATTCTGCTCTTAGAAGCAGATCACCATTTGGCAGACGCCACGTTCTTAAAGCAGTACGTTGCCGTCAGGAATACTCATTAATGGTTATAATGGCTACTCACGGAACGTGCTTAGACTCTCTCACGGTTGGGTTCAGAGGACTCTGCCAACCTTCTGTACACACTTAAACCTTAACATAAGGCGTTAAATGGAGGCAAGCCAGCCACAACCTTCTGAAATGGAGACAACTTAACCCTACAGACGTGCAGGTGAGCCAGTGCTTGGATCCACATTCAAACTGTATCCAAAGTGGATCGCGTTTTGACAAAAAGCTCCTTACAGCCGTGATTTCCACCTCTACGAACACGGGTATTTTCAGACTCACAGCGGTAGCAGGAAGCTGGCTTGATTTAACACTCCTACCGTATGGCAGGTTGCCCTAGGTAATTATCACCGGCAATAGTGAATTTCTCTCCCCGTTTTTTTAAACGCATTTGCCCATTAGCACAAAGCGTGGTGTGTAATGAATATGTCAATCATCTCCAACACATTTCAGAGCCTTACCATCAGCAGGAAGCACACGGCAACCGTTACTTCATTCTGTGTCTCATTGATTACAACAAAATAGACATATTTCATGTTATATCTGTTCCTTTAAGCAGGACAGAAAAGTAAACACACTCACGTGGCAATAAAAGAGATCAGGATACTCGGAAGAAACACACAAGTGGTATCCAGGGCCTTTGCCATCTTAAAAAGTATCTTTACAATGTTGACCAGAAAACTGTAACAAACGGTGAGACTGTGAAAGATGCCTTTAAACCAGTCGTCGTTTCTTCAGATTTTAGAACAGGAATAGTCCCCTCGGATGAGTTGGAAACAAAACTTTTGGCCACTTTCATTCTGTTCATTTTTGTGTCTTTTTCTAGTTTCTCCAGTTCCAATTCTTTTTTGGCCTGCCTTATTATACTTCTGCACTTAACTTGCCAGAGCTTACGTGCCTTTCCATTTTCCTCAGTAGGATTTGCCTTCCAATTTTTTTAAAAATGACTCTTTGCTCTTTTACTTTGTTGTTTAGCCATAATCACATGGTTTAGTCCCTGAGGGTACGTCTACACAGCAGCATGTTGGGCCAAGCCTCGGCTACAAGAAGTCTTGCTTCACCTATACTCCTCCTGTGCGGTACGTAGGGATGAGACATATAGACAAGAACACAGCAATGGGGGGCATATGATCATAAATGACAGGAGGAAGCTGATGATCAGAATGTCTCTCAGCCACACGGACTTCTTCCCACTTTCCCAGAGCAAGGTTTTGAAAAGACCATGAGGGAATTAAGCACCCAACTCACCTAGAAGAGGCAGGTAATAGCAGTGGGGAAGTCGTTGATTGTAAATACAAATAATTGGGTTTGTGATGACTGGGCCAGCCACCTGGTGAATTGCCTGTTGGGTTCAATGGTTATAGACGTCCCAAGAGATCTGGATTGAAGGTAGGAGAGAGATCCTGGAGGCCAAATTAAGGCTCACGGGTAAGAGATTAAAGACCAGTACCTCATGATATTTATGATCATATGCACCACAACCCGCTGGCAAACTTACCAAAAGTCTTGAAGTGGCCCCTCTATGAAAAATTATTGCCCACTCTTGACTTAGACAGATCCATTCTGGTGACAGGAAAGTCTCAGAAATTGACTTGGAATTGTAATCAAGGGCGATTTCTTCCACATGGAGAAGGAAAAGTATTTAGTGAGGGGAGAATTCCCTAGAGAATAACCCAACTGTGTGAAGATCTGCTATTTGAAATAATACAGTAGGCCACTTAATGCCTGCGATTACTGCCCCAGCCCCACTATGAATAAACATACTGAACAGATCCCTTCCAAATGGAGACAGGTGCCAATTTTTTGGCATGCTGGTTTTTTCATATGATCCTAGTTATGCATTTTACAAACTTGCCAAAATCAGCAACACACATCAACAGTAGGCATGGATAAACAATTTAAACATCAGATATATTCCATATTCCCAGGCACCAAAATTTCCTTCCCTGACACAGAGCCCTCCAGATTGTGGAGGTTTTTTTTAATTAAGAAGATCCTGAAAGGCATTTTTCAGATTATTTCAGTGGTTCGATTCAGATCTCACCTAACTTGGTTTTAGATCAAGATAACACCATTGACCTGAGTTTCTTCTTAACAGGCAGCAGGTTTCAAACAAACAAAAGGAAGGGTTTTTTTCACTCAGTGCACAGTTAATCTGTGGAACTCCTTGCCAGAAGATGTGGTGAAGGCTAGAACTTTAACAGGGTTCAAAAAAGAACTGGCTAGATTCATGGAGGTAGGTCCATCAATGGCTATTAGCCAGGATGGGTAGGAATGGTGTCCCTAGCCTCTGTTTCTCTGGAAGTGGGTGAGAGGGGAGGGATCACGTGAGGATTACCTGTTGTGATCCCTCCCTCTGGGACATCTGGTATTGGCCACTATCGACAGACAGGATACTGGGCTAGATGGACCTTCGGTCTGACCCAGTATGGCTGTTCTTATGTAAGTTATGGAGGTGCCAGATCAGAATCCAGCTGCAGGGGCCCAGAGACAGGTGTAATATTAGAAAGGTTTCTGATACTACTCAGCATGAGTGCTGGTGTTGAGATGCTGCCCTGAGCAAATACACTCTGCTGAGCAGGATTAGACGGCCATGGGTAAACACATGCACCCTCCCTTTCACTGTTCCGATAGCCAGCAGTGCAGAACTGGAGCAGAAAAACAGGCTCTTCCTTAATACGCACCCTGCTGATGGGCCTGTCCCTCAGATTTCCCACCTGTACATTGGGAATAAAATTCCATGGGCAGTTCAGTCAAACACACCCTGAATCAGGGAAGCTCCCCTGAGCTTCAGCAGGACTATTCACATGCTCCGAGTGAAACGCACATATAAGTGCTTTGCCGGATTTGGCAAAAGCAAACAGTAATTTCTGGGTGCCTAAATACCTCACGTGTACAATGCCAATCATAATATTTGTGTTCTCCTACCCTTTATCTATCAAATCCACAATCCTGCTAAGACGTAGGTATGTGCTTGCTTTGAAACAAGCCTAGCTCCATCAAGTCCACGGAATAGAAGCATCGGTATAAATCTTTGCTGGAGGGCAAGGCCTTTGGGGCAGGGATTGCTTCTCTCTCCCGCTTTGTAGGTGCCCTGCACAATGGGGCTGAACTTTATTAGGGCCTCTTGGTGTTATAATTACAAGAAAAAACAACAATAATTTCCAGGAGGTGTCGGTATCTTGCAAGGTAACACCCTGAATGCAAAGATACCATGTCATGCTTTGGCCTCTTTTATTACTGCTTTGTGTAGTAAAGAATACTACACCAGGGTCCTTGCCATCCTGACACTAGTCACACTCGCTCTCCCCTCTTTCCAGTCCTCTAGAGGCCTGTGTACCTTACCAGCCCTAACCGCGTGCCCTTCATAGCACTCCTTACGTGCCCCTTCCCATCTGCATTCCGTCTCTTTATAAATCCCCCCAACAATGCCACCGGCCTTTGTTCCCTGTGATTTTTAGAGCTCTGGTTTCACTCCCAATTGACTTTAACCATGGATCACTCATCCACCTGGGTTTTCACATTTTATGTTTAGTTTTACATAATACTCTCTCTCTCACACACACACACATACACACACACACACACACACACACACGCCAGCTCTGGCTCTACTTTAAAGCTCAGCCTGGGACTACTCAGGCTGGAGAGCTCCAGGCTCACCCTGCCTTTCCCCAGCACAGCTGAGGTATCACAGACACAATGAACAGGCAGCTAGGTCCTTCTCCCTCCAGGGCTGGAGGGAGAACGTGCTCAGCCTTGCCAGCCATCTCTTTTATACAGCCCTCCTGGGCTCTGATTGGCTGCTGCAAGGCCTCTCCTGATTGGCCCCTCACTGCAGCCCTCTTCCAGGGCTGTTTTAACCCTTTTTATTCCAGGAGTGGGATGACCACCCCTCCACAATACTGAAAACTCTCACTGAAATTTCTGCAAACAAGCTCCACAGCAAAAACCGATGTGCAAGCAATTACTCCGTGAATGACATTCAACACCACGCAGGCTGGCAAAAGCGGGGATCCCTCTGCAGACAATTCACCATCAGACAGAGGCAAAATTCTGCAGACAATTCGCCATCAGACAGAGGGTGGGATTTGATAGCTGCCTTCAACTTCCTGAAGGGAGGTTCGAAAGAGGATGGAGAAAAGCTGTTCTCAGTAGTGAAAGATGGCAGAACAAGGAGCAATGGTCTCAAGTTACAGTGGGGGAGGTCTAGGTTGGATATTAGGAAAAACTATTTCACTAGGAGGGTGGGGAAGCACTGGGATGGGTTCCCTAGCGAGGGGGTGGAATCTCCATCCCTAGAGGTTTTTAAGTCTCGGCTTGACAAAGCCCTGGCTGGGTTGATTTAGTTGGGATTAGTCTTGCCTTGGGCAGGGGGCTGGACTTGATGACCTCCTGAGGTCTCTTCCAGCTCTATGATTCTATGATTCAGTGAAAAGACAGCCATTAAAATGACCCGTTCTGCCTTACTCACCCCGATCCAGTCGCAAACCAAATCCAGCTCAGTCCCTGAAGCTGTTCAGAATTCTGTTGAACTGCCATAATGTTCTGGAGCAGAAGACAGGACTGACTTGGCAGGTGGAGCAGTGAGATCAGTGAGTTCAGGAGTGTTCATCTGCTAAGCAATCATAGAGACGCTCCTGTTTCCAGGAGTGCTGGACAAGCAGGCGGGGAGGCAGTGGAGCTGTTGGCCAGGGCACCGGGTGATGGTTTCACTCATTGGCCCTGCGTTGCTCTCTGTGGATTTGCTGCTCTCAGCCTCACGGCCCCAAGCCCTTGCGTGCCAAGAGCACAGATACAAAGACCTAACCCATGCAGGGCCGTGAGAGGAAAGGACAGCTCCTTGCACCTATAACCCGCCACCCCTTTGCACAGCCAAACAAGTTCCAGGCCTGACGGATTGACGTTACAGCACCACGCATTGCATTGAGCAGGGCAGGTGTTAAAACAATTCCCTCTGCAGGGAGAAACAAGGGTGACACTGAGAAGTGAAGATTAAGAACGGATCGCTGAAAGCCTGGAAAATGCCCACAAGCCGAGAGCCTCCCCATTGCACACGTGCGTGTACCAAAGGGGCCCCATCCGGCTACCCCTCTAGTGCAACACGCACACGGAAGTGGTGACAGTCCAAATATCAGGGGATATGCCCAGAAGATAGAAGCACAGATTTGCAGTAGTGGGGTATGCAGATCCTGATGTGTTGGTCGGCTTGCCCACACGTCACTATGTACCTAACTCAGTCCTCCAGAACCATCCACAGCAGCTTTCTGCATGGGAGACAGGATACCTCCCTAGTGCTATTCAGGACTGTGGTATCTTTTCCCTTATCCTGCCTATTTTGTCCATTGTCTGAGCTCAGTAAGTTCTGCGCTGATCAGGATTTCAACCATCAGTCAATGTATTAATGCAGGGTGAACCTCCTTGGTCTGGCACCCTCAGGACCTAACTAGTCCCGGACCAGGGAATTTGACAGACCACAGCGGTCCTGATGATAGGACAAAAAGCCATGGGCTTAAATTGTGGCAGGGGAGGTTTAGGTTGGACATTGAGAAAAACTTCCTACCTGTCAGGGTGGTTAAACACTGGAATAAATTGCCTATGGAGGTTGTGGAATCTCCACCACTGGAGATAGATGTCCATCCAACCTGCTCTGAACTATCATGGATGATCTAGATGGTGCTTGGTCTTGCCATGGGGGCAGGCAACTGGACTCGATGATCTCTCGAGGTCCCTCCCAGTTCTAGTGTTCTATGAGTCTATGAATGCACCCGGGTTTCCACTTTTTCTCCTGTAATATTTCTAAATCAATTTTTTTCTGGTGTTTAGTTTCAGATGCAAAATGCATCGTTGAGCTGACTTGAGGGACTTTCTGCTCCTCCCCCGGCAGAGGAGGGAGGTCCCCGCAGGACCTCGGTGTGGTGTGAGCCAATGAGATCACTTCTTTTTCCAAGCTGACATTCATCACTGAAGCCAGTTACTTGCTGGCTAGCCTTGTTCCCCTGGACTCAGAAAAGAGGAGGCAGGCGGGTTTTGGTAGAGCTTAGGGAAGGTTCCCGGACAGTCCATCTGCTGAGTGCACGATGTGAGTGGGCTGTCTGCAGACACCAACTTCCTTCCTCTATGGTCATCACAGCATGAGGCTGCAGCAGCTCTGGCAGCACATCCCTAACTCACATCATCGTTTCCTGTTGTGTCATCTAATTTCACCTCCACGTGGGGGTCCTGGCAACTGCACACCCTCCCCACTGACAGAGCACGCCCTCTACTATTTCTCCCACTCCCGTGCAGCAAAAAGGCAGGCCTGCTAGGCTGCAGAATCCTTTCTCTCGGCTGCTGGTCTCTAGCACGCTCAGACAAGCTAATCCAGAGTGCCAAGGAGACCAAATGTCCAATGCCTGAAGAGAGAGACAAATTAGAAAGGCATATCTCACATCACTGCGTAGGTGGCCTGTGATGGACCAGTGCTGATAGACCACAAAGGAAGTCTCACCCACTCTTCCTTGGCTAGAAGGATGACAGGGTTTGATGGGTGGAGCCCAGGGAAAAGTTCAACCAGGGAGCCAAACAGGAAACCTTTTCCTGAGAAGAAGAGTTTTATTTTGCCACCGTAATTTTTCTTTTTCTGGCATCCTCTTGGGACCTGACAGTAGGGTTATTTTGATTCTGGGCTCCTACCATCTCTGTACTCACCACCTGACAATATATTTGTAGATTGTACATAGATTATCACACAGACCCCCAATGAACTAGAAGTCAGAGTTTGTGCCTAGATATTGCAGTGACTGGCACTTTACAAACAGAGCTAATGAACTTATAATGTACAAACCAAAGACAATTCTGAGCTAAAACCAAATCCTGCTATGCAGAGAGATGTCACTCTCAAACATATACCCGTCTCCTTATCTGACGATAGAAGTTCTGCAACAAATGCCCATGCACCTAGCGATAAAGTGCCACTACAGCCATTATTTGTGGACCTACCAATGCATAATATTGCGCAAAATATCTAGGTAGACACTTGTACAGGATCATGCTACACCGAGGAGCTTCATAAATTCTTGCGTAGGGTATGTGACGCTGAAAAAATTAACAATGCCAACAATTGCCACAAATTATTCCAGTTCCATGGATAGTGTTGGGGAAATCAGTGGGATTTCAGATACAATCTGCGGTGTCTGCTGTTAAAGGCTAATTTTTAATAATGACCACTGCACAAACCAACACCATTCTTAAAATCAGTCTGCCTACTTATGCCGTTGAGATGTACAGTAATTGCCGTGAAAGGGTCAGTCTTTACCAACAGTTATCATATTGGGGTTGGAGATTCTACGGCATTTCCCGATGCTTAGAATAACTGAAACAGTGCAGGGTGAAAAGTCTCCAAGGGGTAGCCATGTTAGTCTGTACTTTAAAAACAATCAGCAGTTCTGTGTCACCTTAGAGATTAACAAATATATTAGATCATTAACTTTTGTGGGTAAAACCCACTTCATCAGATGAGCTTCACTGGAAATTACAGAATCCAGAGTATAAATAACAACAAAAGTAGTTACCTGTCAATTGTAGGACCAGTGTTAATGACGCTAATAAAGTTAGACAGGATGTGTCCCATTCATAGCATTTGATGTGGAAAAGCGAATATCAAAGGTAGGGGAAATTGCCTTTGTAATGCATTAAGTAGTTAATAGCTTTATTCGAGCCCCAAATGGATAGTGTCAAACTTGTAAACGAACTGCAATTCAGCTGTCTCTCTCTGTAATTGGGTGATACAATTCCTCTGTAGAAGAATTGCTATTTTTAAATCCATTATCGAATGTCCAGGCAGGTTAAAATGTTCTCCTACCGGTTTATGTGTGTTACCATTCCTGAGGTCTGATTTGTGTCCATTTATCCTTTGGTGCAGAGACTTTCTGGTGTGGCCAATATACATGGCAGAGGGGCATTGCTGTCACTGCAGGGTGGTGATTATTGGTAAATCCTGACATTATAATGGAGACATCTGGATATTGACTTATCTAACCTGTAAATAGCCCTAAACAACATATTCTTCCAAAATGCAATGTAACATATTGTGCAAGGGATAATTGCTAGAGAGGTGCATATATGCATGGGGGGTTACAGATTTTGTGCCTGCTTCAAAGGGATTACAGGCTAACAACAACAAGACAACCATTCAGTGTTGGCTCCTATACAAGTGATGGATGTAACATTCAACCCCACAAATGCTACAATTAATTTTTGCTGTAGATGTTGTGCAGGCGGAGTGGCCCAAGGACTGTGTCTTGTAGAAATTAAGAGCCATATGTGGACACCCTTACACTGTGAAGCAACGCAATGGAACCATTTGTGGAGTTATGGACTCCTCCGTGAGTGTACCAGAATCCAGATCTATCAGTATGATTACAGAGGTCTCCATTGCATGAAAAGATATAAATCAACAGGATTTTGTAGACACAGATGAAAATAAATCAGTAGTTTTAATCACTAATTGCATGCAAACATATGTCCCCAGAAGTAGTGTATTTGTGTCCTTGTGTACTTTGCACCAGGAACCCTTGCAAGCAAAATTATTATGCGCATGAAATCTCTGTAGCTAATTATGTCTGATTAAAACAACATGGAGACACAGTTTGGAAGCTACACATTATATATTGCACTTTGTAATGACCTTTTATAGCATGTCCGTTGGGCTGATGCGGAACATCGATTTGCTTTGCTCTAGGGCAAACGTTATGGATGGAAGCAGGATCAACCAAAAACCTAGGGATTAATACCACAAAATGTGCCTTCATCCAGACTCGACAGTTTCACTTTGAGCTAGGACCAGGTCTGTAGGGGGGTCATTATTTTCTTTTTCTACCTTGTAGAAGTCTTCAAGCTACAAAGTGCACAACGAGAATTATCCCAGTGGGTACAGAGAATGGGAGATAGTATAGCTGGTATGTTCATTAATGGACAGAAGTATGCTTGGATCCCTTTCCAATAGATAAAGGTCACCCAGAGCCTTCCATTGGTCCATGTGAGCTTTGCCTACTTGTATGCATGGCCGAAGCGGATTATAAATTTGAATGGTACAAATACCTCAGAAAGTGTTTCACCCTAACTAGTGTGTGTGCTTTTGCCTTCCAGTTCTGAGAAATAGCAAGCATGTTTCCAGAGACCTGTCTGGCCATGTATTGCTTGCATTGGTCAGTTTCCCCGTCAACATAATGTCTCCTGTTCTCGCAAGCCAGTCCCCAATGCTTTGGGCAACCTTCTTTTGCCAATTAGCAGCAGTTGTCCAACCAGCTGTTTTTAAGGGCTCTAGAGAGCTCTGAATTAGAATGCAGCATTCTATCCCCGCTAGCACATCATGCCCCAAAGGAAGTATGGTCTGCTTGTTTGGAGGCATGCTCACGCAAGCAACAAGGAAAACTGACTGGCTATACACAGCAAAACACAAAGCTGACTATACACAGAGTGCTGTCAAAGGTACAAAAAAAAGAAACTAGAGAACTTATTTTTCTCTAAATTAGTGTCTATCCGCCTGTCTGCCTGGGTTCCATCACCAAAGAACTTTCTGTGGGGTCATTCACTCTTGCATCCTAATGTGTATATCCATCCAACAGGTATTAATTTATCAAATGTTGGCAAGATGGTAATGGATACATCTACATCCAGGTGGTCCAAAGTGGCAATAGTTGAGAAAAGGGGTTCCCCCCCCAACAGAAAATTTCTACAAAAATATTTTTCTCTGTTTACTTTCAAATCCATTGTGGCGAGGTACCTAATCTACCCTGCACCTACGGCAATATTTCTAAATCCATTTTTTTCTAGTGTTCAGTTTGTGGTGGAAACCCCCCCCCCTCATTTTCCATGGAAAGCAGGCATGGGGCACCAATACCTTCATTTTGTCAAAAGCTGAATTTTCCATCAAAGCCAATTACCGCAGGATGAACAAGAGACAACTAATATGTGTGACTGTGCTAAGGGGAGAGCCAGAGTTACAAAATTGTTCTCTCAGGATGCTAGAAAGACACAGAAGAGAATTATGTTTAACACGATGCTCAGCAGAAGTCAGTATTGTTCCTTTGCAAACAGAAGGGACTGGTTATATTGCAGCATGAAACCCTGGCCAGCAGGTACTGAAGAGAATCAGGAAGGGCATGTGGGGCTCATGAACAGGGTCCTGTGGATGATCATGGGCATGCCAAAAATCACAAATTCCACAAAGTTTCCGTCTATTTTCTCCATCCGCATTGAATGTGCCATTTCTGGACAAGCTGCTGTGGCGCATTTCTCTAGCCTTGCAGAACGGGAACCTGGAGACTGAGAAGAGGCACACCAGTCAGCTTATCCCAGGGCTCACTCACACCTGCGACTCCCCATCACAGGAACTCTCTGTTTGCTGGTGCACCCGCTCCTGGTGATGCCTTGTCTCTCGTCGTCATCCTGCTTGCAGATCTCCTTCCATCCAAGTACTGCAGCATCCTCTTCCTGACTCGGTCCTCCAGCAGGGCCATTGTCTAGGTTTTTTCCCCTTCTGGGCAGGGAGAGATGGACAGAGAGACAGACACAGAGAGACAGACACAGACACAGAGAGTGTCTGTGTGTTGCAGTTCTAGAATCTAGCCCTTCCCAAGTGGCAAGTGTGTGTGGGGACGCAGGGGGGATCTATTAACTACTGTCTACCATCTCCTACTACAGCTTCTAGCCGTGGGACCCTGTAGCTAGCAACCTCCTGTTACCCCTCAGCTTCTCACCAGTGCTGCTTTCATGCTCTGGACCACTTCCCTGCCACTCCAGCATCTTCTTTGCCTTCTTCTCAGGGCTTCAAGCCTGCAAGTCTCAGTAGCCAGCCAGGAGCTCTCTCTGTAGTTCCCCCAGTACCTGTTAGCAGCTGCCCTGTCTGAGATGCTACCTTCCTTCAACTCTCTAGGAACCCAGCCCTCTCCCTTGGGCTCCTGGAAGCAAATGACCACCTCTGGCACTGCAGTTCTTTTATATGGGCCTACAGGGCCCTGACAGGCTGCTCCTCTCAGCCTTTCTTGGATTGGCTGCTCCCTGCACAGCCTCTGTAGGCTGCTCTTAACCGCTTCTCTGCCAGCATGGGTCAGACACCCCATAAGAGTCCTTCAACATAAAGTACCACATCGGAGCACTTGAGAGGAGGGAAAAGGAGAGAGAGAGAGATGGGTGCAAAGGAGAAGAAAAGGGAAAATGGAGCGGTGAAAGGGACCACAGCCAGGGAAGAAAGGTATGATCATGTGAGACAGGGCTGGATTCGGAAGAATTGATCAGGTGGTGAAACTTACAGTATCTAGCCATGATAAATGCAGCTTATTACTCTGTCTGACAGGTGCACTCCCTACTGAAGTATGAAATCCAGGAACATCCATGACGATTAAACATTTTTTCCTTTACCCTTGAGATGAGAGAGATGTTGCCATCCTCATTCATGCCCTCATTTTTCATTGACTTAATGAGTTTCAAGTGCATTTTTTCCCCTTGACTTCCATGTCTGGAACAAGCCCTTGGGTGTATAGCTTCCTTGAGATCAATAGGACTGCCAGAGAATGCAGGTACTACTCAGCATGAGAAGGATGGTGGGTCAGACTGTAAATGACCAGGGTCAGGCTACCAGGGGATGACAAAGCTGAGAGATCTGCACTCAGGTTGGAAATGCAATGCCACTGGGTTCTTCCTACTTGCCTGCCTGCTTCTCTTGCCTTTGAGCTGAGCACAGGTCACCTTTTAATTTCCCTAACGCCAGAACGGGGATAGCCAGTGTGGTCTAGCAGATAGCATACAGGACTGGGACTCAGAAGACCTGGTGTCTATTTCCAGCAGTGCCATTAGCCAGCTGGGTTCCTTGCATGAGCCATGTCATTGCTCTGTGCCTCAGTTTCCCCATCTGTGAAATGTAGATGATGGACACATGAAGGGTATGTCCCCCTTTTCTTGAAAACCATGTGCCCTGGGCTCATTTGCAACTGTAACTGTGGATAGACTGGGTTTTGGGCCTCTCTGAAAGGCCTCCCTCCCAAAAAGATCCGGCTTCAATGCAGACTCGGGAGAAAGAGGGCTACCTCTTGAACAGCCAACCAATACCACCTGGCTGTTTGGTAAAGGTCTCCCCTCTCCAACCTCACCCTTTGAGGCTAGTCGACAGGATAGGCTGAGATCAGGACGTAAAGAGACAGGCTGGGTTGGATGCAAAATGAGCAATGAACCGAATGAGCCTGCTCTGGCTGGCAACAAGGCAAATCCAAGAGCGAATTACACCATTCCAGCTCTGACTGGGAAACCAGGGGCAGAGGCTAACATGGAAACTAGAAACGGTCCTGGGAATGGGGAAGCCGGAGGGCCAGCACTGATGAGGCCTGGCTTGCCAAAGAAGCAAAGAAACACTTCATTAGAGTTGATGTCAGATAAACAGTAAACGTGCTGAAAACACACACGCACTCGAAAGTGACCTCGAATGAATATTTATGTGGCAGATTGTACTGGCTCCTTTGGAACTAGGCTAGGCCATCAGGTAAACAATGTGGTTTAAAACAGCCCCCTCATACCTCCATCTTATGCGCAATAGACCACAGCAGGTAGTCTATGCGGTAAACCCCTTCTCAGTTCATGCTTAAAACAGGCTTTCTGGGGAGCCATTGCATTAGCCTCCTGCCCGAGAGAAGCTGACAGAAAGTGTGACGCTGTGTGAGGGCGTTCTGCTGTCCATTAGAAGCAACTTAGCTTTATAACATGATACGGTCTGGCACGCGTTGCAGTAGGATGTGCCATAAAAGCCAATAGGCATTACATTATGGTGTGAAGGGGGACTCATTACAGCAGGAACTGGATCTCCGGGAGACGCCCAGAGGTTCAGCTGGGGAAGGAGCTCATCCCCTCAGAATGTAAAAAGGTGGAGTCTTCCATTTGCTTTGTTCCAACAGACCCCCAAAAGGCCTAACATGAAAGGGGCCCATTATCACGTGTCAATGTGCAGTGGAAGCCAACATAAATTATCTGATGAGTTCAAAGGGTGGGGCTCATTGGAATTACAGTGGGTAATTGAAGCCAGGAGGGCTTCATACTGACATTTACAAACTGAGAGGCATGACCCGGTAATACGGAACGGGACCTCTCTGAGCAGTAGTGATGATATTAGGAGACACACTAGAAACCACCATAAAAGTGAATTGTGGCATGTGGAGAGGGGCACTTCCTAACCACGTGCAACAGCAACAAAACAAACCTATTTGCATGTAAAATTAGCAGCACTGAGCAATCTTGAGGTGTAATTGTAAACAGGGGACAGGAATGATTATGGAACGGGTGTGTTTCTCAGGGGGTCCTGCTGGGACCGGTGCTTGGCCTGAAACAATTGAACATTTT
Organism: Pelochelys cantorii; assembly: GCA_032595735.1. NCBI lineage: Eukaryota > Metazoa > Chordata > Testudines > Trionychidae > Pelochelys > Pelochelys cantorii. Next base: position 38,767,791 of record CM064340.1, read on the forward strand.
GTTGCTAATGGCTAGGCAGAACTCATAAAATCATCACTGATAAAGTTAGCCGATGACACAAGAATTGAGGGAGTGATAAATAACAAAGAGGTTAGATCCCAGCAGTGTTCCCTGTAAACTGAACGCTTTGGCAGCCGCCCAGGAGAGAGTCAAATGCCGCCCAGCTGATTAGCAGAGCACCCACAGCTAGCAGCAAGTGTTACTGGTGGTACACATCTGTACATGCTCTGGTGCACATAACAAAATGTATTCTGCACACAGATGGAAAAAATTAGAAGGAACATTGGGCCACAGGGGTAAATCATGAAGACAGCAATCTGGATCGCTTGTTAAGCTGGGTGCAAGCACACAACATGTATTTCGTTATAGCTAAAAGTAAATGTGTACATCTAGGAGGAAAGAACGTCAGCCGTGCTTATGCCATGGTGGATTCTCTTCTGGGGCAGTGGCTTAAAAAAGATTTGGGCATTATCTTGGATAATCAGCTGAACATGAGCTCCTCAGAGTTCCACTGTGGCCAAAATGGCTGCTATGACCCTCAGATGGACTCTTGAGTAGCAGTAGTGAGATTATTTTACCTCGATACGTAGTACAGGTGTGGCTGCTGCTAGAATGCCGTGTCCATTTCTGGTGCTCATAGTTCAAGAACAAAAGGAAAAGCTATGTAGCACTTTAAAGACTAACAAGATGGTTCAATAGGTGATGAGCTTTCATGGGCCAGACCCAATGCAAGTTCAAGAACGACATTGATGAGTAGGAGATGGTTCAGAGAAGAGCCAGAAGAATGATTAAAGCACTGGAGAAACATTCCTCATAGTGACCAGCTAAATAGTTTGAGCTCCTTGTGTCTACCAAAAAGAAGTTTAAGGGTGGCTAAATTCCAACACCGGGAACAAACATTGGGTTCTTCTACCTATCAGGGACAAATAAATCAATCCAATGGCTGGATACTGAAGCTAGCTAAATTCAGAGTGGAAATAAGGTGCAAGCTTTTAACAGTGAGACTAATTAGCCATTGAAACAACTTACCAAGAGTTTTGGATTCTCCCTCATGGCCAGGACAATTTGTAGATGTTTTTCTAAATGATCTGCTCTAGGAATTAATTGGGGGAAGCTCTATAGCCCATGTGATACAGGACACAACGGTCCTTTCTGGCCTTGAAATCTAGCAGTCTATGACAATCAGACATGAGAGTGCAGTATAAACACTGGGATTTATCTGAGCTTGCTGTTCGTTAGAGCTATCGGGAAACATAAGAATGTTCCTACTGGGTCAGACCAATGATCTGTCTGGCCCACTATCCTGTCTTCCAACAGTGGCCAATGCCAGGTGCTTCCGGGAGAATAAATAGAGCCGGTATTCATGGAGTCCCATATTGCTCCGTCCCAGTTTCTGACAAACTGAGGCTGGGACTACTTTAGACCAGTGGTCTCCAACCTTTTTAAGCACGAGATCACTTTTTGAATTTAAGTGCAATACAAGATCTACCTCAAACCCAAATACCCTGGCCCCGCCTCCTTTGTGCCCTTTCTCCAAGGTCCCGCCCCTGCTCACTCTTTCCTCTCTTCCTTCCCCACCCTCCCTCACTTTCACCAGGATGGGGCAAGGGTTGGGGTGCAGGCTCTGGTCTTGGATTAAGGGATCTGGAGTGTGAGAGGGGCTCTGAGCTGATCTTGGGGCAGGCCATTGGGGTGCCAGAGGGGGTTCTAGGTGCAGGCTCTGGGATGGCATTTGGATGCAGGGCTGCTCAGTACTAGAGCAGGGGCTTGGAGTGCAGGAGGGGGTTCATGACTGGGATGGGGTTTCAGGATGTGGGCACCTACCTTACTGCTTACCTTGGGTGACCTGTGGGGGGTGGTGCAGTGCGGCTAAGGCAGACTCATCCCTGTCCTGGTCCTGCACCACTCCCAAAAGCAGCCAGCGAACTCCATCCCAAGTCCTGGAGATAGGATACAGGATAGGAGAGGGGGCACCTTGACATCAGCGCCCCTCTTCTCCCTCCTCTGCCCTGCACAGAAAGCAGAGGGGACAGCTCCAAGGCAAAGGGCAGGAGATGTGCAGCAGTCTGGGGGAGGGGGGCAGCTGAAATGCTGGGCTTGATAACCTCTTGGCCAAACCAGTCAGGATCCCCTGGCAGAGGCTCCAAGATCTACCAGTAGATCCCTCCTGATGGACTGGTTGGTGACCACTGCTTTAGAACATGGTTTTGCATCCCTGACTAATAGCAACTATTGGACTCCATTAACTTACCTAGTTCTTTTTGGAACCCTGTTAAAGTCCTGGCCTTCACAAAATCCTCTGGCAAGGAGTTCCACAGGTTGATTATGTGTTGTGTGAAGAAACCCATCAGATGAATTGTAGTGGTATTTATAACAGCAAAAGCAGTTACCTGCCAATTGTAGGATATTAACTGGTTAGTGCACTACAAAGGCAATTTCCCCCACCTTTGATATTCATATTTCCACATCCAAAGCTATGAATGAGATACATTCAGCCTGACTCAATTAGCTTCATTAACACTCGTCCTACAATTGACAGGTAACCGCTTTTGCTGTTATATATACCCTGGTTTCCATAATTTCCACCCCAGCTCATCTGATTAAGTGGATTTTACCCATGAAAGCTCATGATACAATATATTTGTTATTCTCTAAGGTGCCACAGAACTTCTCATGAAGATAAGGTGAGTGATGTCCTATCAATTATTGGAACAACTACGGTTGGTGAGAAAGACAAGCTTTCAAGCCACACATAGCTGTTCTCCTTTCTCACCAGGGCCCAGAGCTCCAGCTCTAGCCCAAGCATCTCTGCAGAGATTTCTCAGCCCTGGAGCCTGAGTGAGCTGACCTCAGACATCCACAAACTTTTTACCCCTGTGTAGACATAGCCCCAGTCTGGTCTCTAACGTAAGACAGGTGATAGAATTGTATCCACTGGGACAAGCACCAAACTCATATTTGGAGGCTGAACAAGGGCCTACCCTGTCGGACATTTGGAACCAAAGCACTTCTTGCCTTAGCAATAGGAGCAATCATTCCAGAGAGCCAACTGTGATAGCAAAGGTTTCCGAGAAAAAAAGGTGTCACTTGTTGGAGGAATTCAACCTTCCAGAGAACAACGACATTCCGAGGCCATGTGTGTTTCTGCAGGTTCTCTAGCCCCGCGCTTCAGTATCTTTGCATAGGGGATGAAGGCTGCAGTAATCTCCCAATCATTTAAATCAATTAGCAGGCTACGTTTCCAGTTAGACATTTAGCTACGTCAGGAGCTTTCCAAAAGCCTGTTTCTTCTCAGGGTTCTTTTCCCCGGCATGTTTTTAATTATGGTCGATGCTAATTTTAACGAGTTGTCTGCCTTCAGTTTTGCGTGAGTATAATGTTCTCCAGCTGATTTCTAAAAATCAGAAGGTTTTAACTTTTCAAGCTGTCTTTTCAACAAAAACAGCCAACTGTTAAATGGCTTGGCAGCCAGCCACCCTGTGCAAAATGCACTGCACTGCATTCCAGTCTGGCCGGGGCCGGTCTGCATCTCCTTGGGATGGAAGCATGCATGGCTCTCCAGCAGCCATGGACAAAGAAGTTGGCTTGTTCAAATTAACCCCTTCCCGGATGCATTTTGCTGTCCTGGCCACAAGATGAACAATACTTTAGCCTTACGTAGCAGCTTCTTTCAGTCCACTACGTTATGCACGTTCAGCAAGCCTCACCACGTGAAAGGAAAGATTAATAGGCTTGAAACCCAGACAGGCCCACTGGGACCAGCCAGTCTGACCTCCTGCCTGTCACAGGTCAGAGCATTTCACCTGCAGCAAGCCCATGTTTTGTGACTGAGCTAACGCCTGTTTTTCAGAACGCCCTCCCAGGCTGGTTTCACACCCCACAGCGCGGGAGATTCCATCACAACTCTGCCAAGTTGTACTATCCCAGCGGTTTTCAAACTTTTTTTTCTTATGACCCAGTTGGAGAAAATTGTTGATGCCGTGACCCAACAGAATTTGACTGGCGTGTGGGCTCCAGGGTGGGGCTAAGGATGGGAGCTTTGGGTGTAGGAGGGGGCTCTGGTTTTGCATGGGGGGCAGGGCTGTGGCAGGAGGGGCTTACCTTGAGTGGCTCCCAGTCAGCGGTGCAGCGGGGGGGCTAAGGCAGCTTCCTGCCTCTCCTGGCACCACAGAGCAGGCTGCCCCCAGAAGCAGCCAACAGCAGGTTCCCAGCCCATGGGAGTGTGGAGCTAGTGCTAGAGGCAGGGGCAGTGCACCCTCCTCCCCCGCCCCCCCCCAAAGAGACACGTAAGAGCCGGGCCTGCTGCTGGTTGTTTCTGGGGCGCAGCGCAGTCTACGGTGCCAAGACAGGCCGGGAGCTGCCTTAACGCCCCTCCTCCCATCCCACTGCTCACCTGATCCCCCTGCAGCCACGAGACCTGGGGCCTGACATTCCACCACCCAGTCCTGGGTCACGACCCGTCATTTGAAAACCACTGGACGACCATATACGTTCAGCAAGTCAGTCTCAAGTGGCATATGTCAATTAAAGGGAAAATCCTGACCCCTCAATAGCCACAGGGGAGAGCGCTGGTCATAGGACTATATGGGTTCCAAAGGAAAAAGATGTGCAGAGCAGCTCTCAGAGAGAGGTCTCCCCGCACAAGCGGCAGCAGTGGTTTTCCTAGGGTTAGGGGTGGGAGCTCAGACCCTGGGGAAACACCTGCCACGTCTTCACCATGGCAACCCTAAATGAAAACTTCAGAGCTACCCTGAAGCCTCATGGTGCAAATTTGTTCCTTCTAGTCCCCGCAGGTCTACCTGGCACGAAGCCTGAGTTCTTGGCTTGTGCTCTAAGCTAAGGAGTCAAGCCTAAATGCTTTGCTCCAGGTCACATAGCAATTCAGGGGGAGACCGAAATAGACCACAGATCCGGCCTCTAGGACTTTTCAGTAGATAAGACCCCTCCGTTGGCATTAATACTGCTACCCATAATGCACGTGGCAGCATATGATGCAAGGTACCAAATTGTTTGGCATTGTTCCTGGGGTTACAAATCTAACTCACCCACAATCCTTTCACTTTTATATCTGCCTGCTAGAAGAAACAAGGGGTAGAGCAAGATGAACCAGTCTGTCCTTTGCACCAGGGTGAACTAAAACTCTGGGGCTACGTCTACACTGGCATGATCTTGCGCAAGAACTCTTTTGCGGAAGAGTTCTTGTGCAAAAACTCTTCCAGAAGAGAGCGTCTACACTGGCATGGGCATTTGTGCAAGAGCATCCATGCCAGTTAGACGCTCTCTTACGCAAGAAAGCTCTGATGGCCATTTTAACCATAGGGCTTTCTTGCGCAAGAAATTCATGTTGCCTGTCTACACTGGCCTCTTGCGCAAGAACAGTTGCGCAAGAGGGCTTCTTCCTGAGCGGGAGCGTCAGAGTTCTTGCGCAAGAAGCCCTGATTTCATACATTAGAACGTCAGTTTACTTGCGCAAGAACTCGCGGCCAGTGTAGACAGGCAGCAAGTTTTTGCACAAAAGCGGCTGCTTTTGCGCAAGATTGCACCAACGTAGACACAGCCTGAATTACTATGAAGTTCTTTTGTCATGAACAAAATCCAGATTCTCCTATGTCTAATTTCCCTCAGTCTGAAATTCTCAGAGGGGTAGTCGTGTTAGTCTGTAACTTTAAAACAACAAAGAGTAGTCCTGTGGCACCTTAGAGACTAACAAATATATATATATAGCATCATGAGCTTTCGTGGGCTAAACCCACTTCTTCAGATGACTGGAGGAAAAAAAAAGAGAAAAAAGGGGAAGTAGGAGGAAAGAGGATTTTTCCTTTTTTCTTCACTAATCTGAAGAAGTGGGTTTTGCCCATGAACACTCATGATATTATATATATTTGTTAGTCTCCATGGTGCTAGAGGAGGATTCATTGATTTTCTGAGTCTGAAATGTATTTTGTCTTTATTTTTTCCCACAACTTGATCCTCTTAAATGGAGTTTTTCCATCGTTCTTTTCATGGCCTGAAGGGACCTTTAAACTTCGCCGAAGCTTCAGGGTCAATTTCTTGCAGCCTTTGAATAGTTTGTTCATGTAGCTCGAAAGACGCTCTGGTTTGCGCAGATACGTATGTGCGTTTGCACTGTGGTAGGAAGAGAAACATTGCTCACAGCCAGCGCTGACGGGGACATGGTATTCTCCACAGAGGGCCCAATGTTGCAAAGACGGATCTGAATTAACAATTTTAACACAGGAGTTTACCACTTGAAGTCATTTATGTGCGTAGTTCCTCATTTCAGGATCTGGTCTTTCACTTGGATGACTACTTTTCTGAAATCTCATTCAGGGAACCAGTCTGGGACAGGATCAGCAGACGTTTCCTTAATGGGGATGGATTTACCGATGCCAAGTAACAAAGTGATGCTCAACGGTGCCTAACCACATGTTAAATAGCTGTGAAATTCTAAGCTTAATACCAAAATCACCAAATAGAATGAAATCCGATGAGTATCATTCTTGCTCTCGCATTTTCTATGCCAGAGTAGACTCATTCAACATCACTAATACACCATAGCACATGTTCAGTGGTGTGCTGTAGACTAGGAAGCACTCCGACCCTATAAGCAGTTGAGTCTGACTGCACCATTAAGCAAGGGACAGCTTTACTGTCCTAAACTGGGTTCTAAATTAAGTTGCCACTACACAGAATAAGTTGATATAAAATGTCTCTGCCAATATTTGGTCTCCATTTTTAAGATGCCCATCTCTATGCTACACACCATGCAGAGAAGAAGTTGGATAACTTTGATTACAACACTAGAAGATTTACCCAGCATGGCTCGGAACCTTCACTCAAATAAGTTTTGGTTTTCTTCATTTGAATCATTGCTCTGGGCGGGGTTGGGGATGAGGGGTTCAGCTTGCAGGCTTCTCTGTGGAAAGAGGACAGCCCCAGTCCTCTCTCACCGCAGTAGGTTAGGACCAAGTGAGAAGCGCCTGTCTATGGCTGCCGCAGTGGGCACAGGCAGGGAAGGGGTGCATGTCCCCCAGCTAGGGGACAAACAGACACATAACAGACAAACTTTCTGAAATACATAGTAGATAGCTGTCTCCTTCTCCACCCCAGTGCCCCGCTGGCCCAGTGGGGTGATAGCTGTCATGGTCCCCATTTCTGGTCCCTTGCTGCCCCCCTGTAGTCGTTCTGCAGTATAAATGTCCATCCGACCAGACCCCCTCCTTTTCCATTTTATGAGAAACAATCAAATTCCAGGGGTATCCCTTTGCCCTGACACACCCAAACCCTGACCTTTCTTTAAGGTCAGATCAGAGGAAGCTGCATATCAAATCTGGTGGTCCAGGCTCTTACCATGTAGGAGGAATTCTTGAACAAATGGACTCTCAGACAGATGGACACACAGACGCACAAACTCTCTCAAATATAGGGTAGGTAATATAATCCATATGTTCCCCTTCTCTCAACTCCTGGGGTATTCTCCCAACAACTTGCTAGGTCAGGGTGTTAGCCTGCATTAACATATTATCTTGGTGTTGCATTTGCATAATATTTACTCAGTTGCAATATCTTGGGGAAGCGATGTGATCTGTCCCTTCTTGGTACCAGGCAATTGTATACAAAATGTAATGAATATTTTCAATATTTTTCTAGACTCAAGTTTAGCACACAATCAAAATTAAGTCCAGAGACTCAGCTATGCCTGCAGAGATGCCATATAATGTGTCAATGTGCTAAGATGTTTGAAAAATCCCATCTTCCAAAGACGATAGAACTTGCTAGGTTATTTTTTTCCTGAAGACACCAAAGGAATTAGACGGCAATTTTCCAAACTAGTTACAGAGTTTAGAAGCACAAGTCTGTCTGACTTTCAGGCATGCTTGTGCTCCTAAGTCCCATAGCCATCTCTGAAAAATCTCCCCCTTAGTCCCTACTAGGGCTAGTGAGCTGCAAAGTCACAAGGGTGCAAATAATTAAAAATTATTTTTCTCCTGCTCCTGTTGGCTCATAAATCTATGAGTTTCCCACTTGTAGGCCAATTTTCAGGAATATTTTCAGTGTGGATGTACTCCACCCTCATTCAGACATATAGTTATCTTCAAAATGGGGCTTTATAATAGGAGACCTTACACCGTCTTAATGGTAGTTTCGTAAAGTTGCATTACAATGACACTAGAAACAGACTGGGATTTAAAGCCCATTGAAGTCCATGGAACTCCCATGAACTCCAATGGGTTTGGAATTGGACTCAGTGTTTTTGTGACATGCACGTCTGTGTGCATACATGCTTCAGGGGCACATAATGTATCCTTTCTATACCCTCACTGTCTAAGACATCTTAGGGAGAAACATCTAGCATTACAAATTACTGAGTGATTTATATCCCCTTGTCATTATTCATGGCTATAAAACATTATAATGCTCTAAATAAGTAAAAACATTTTTGCAGCTGCTGCAAATGTTTCATTCCTAGATGTAAACTTGGCTGGGAGCATAGGGATTTTTACAGAAGTGCCAAATTCATAGTGAAGTAATTAGCACTTTGAAAAAAAAATGTACCTAATATGGTGCACTTACTAAAGTGTAGTCAACAGTCAGTGTTAACAACACTAACACCTAAATACAAACACAACCATCTCTCACACTGCTCTCCTCGAGATAGGTAACTTTACCTCTCTGCCCAAAATGTATAGAAGAGCAAGGAAGATTCCATATTACAGATGTGTACAACAGCTGGGTGAATGATGTCATTAAAACTGCTCTACCACCTCTGCTACTTGCTGCTGTTATTAAAAACAGACATTCACTTTCTTTACCTAATGGCACCATGTAAACCTGTTGTGTCACGTTCTCAAATGCGTTCTGCTCCTAATTAGCAAAGACAAACCACAGCTGCTTCCCATAAACTTCTTTGAGCTGCTTTGAACCTTGTCAAGTTGTAATGCAGATGTGCTTTGCTTCTGACATGCACGTTTCTATCTGCATCATAGAATCTTCCTCTGCTTTGACCGTACAGGCTGGATTCAAAAACCTGCTCCGCAGTGGAGGCTTACGCAAGCTATAATGGGCAAGAGATGGAATATCTTCTAATGCTCACTCCATCACACAAACAAGTCCACAGGCCAGATGCTCCCTTCACTGAAGGCAGGAGGGGGAACCCAGCAGACCCAATGCGCATTAAAGTCAATGGGAGGCTTTCCACATGCTCCAATGGCCTCTGTCCCGAGCCCTAAACCAGACACTTCTCTTAACATCAAGAAAACGGCTCATCCGCTGTAGACAACAGGAGATTACTAATATTTTAACAGGCCCTCATTTTCCAGATAGTGCCGTTAAAATGCACTATGCACAAAACACAACATAACAAGGTCCCTACCCATAAGAACATGAGAACGGCCATACTGGGTGACAGCAAAGATCCATTTAGCCCAGTGCCCTGTCTTCCAACAGTGGCCAATGCCAGATGCCCCAGAAGGAGTGAATAGAACAGGGAATCATCACATGATCCCTCGCCACCGTCCATTTCCAGTCCCTGACAAACAAACAGAGGCTAGGGACACCCTCCCTGCCCAACCTGGCTAATAAGTATTGCTGGACCTAACCTCCATGAATTTATCTAGTTCTTTTTTGAACCCTGTTGAAGTCCTGGCCTTCACAACATCCTCTGGCAAGGAGTTCCACCGGTTGACTACGTACTGAGTGAAGAAAAACTTCCTTTTGTTTGTTTTAAACCTGCTACTCATTAATTTCATTTGGTGACCCCTAGTTCTTATGTTATGGGAACAAGAAAATAATTCTTCCTTATCCACTTTCTCCATACCTGTCATGATTTTTTAGTCCTCTATCATATCCCCTCCTCAGTCTCCTCTTTTCTAAAGCTGGAAAGTCCCAGCCTTTTTCATCTCTCCTCATATGGCACCCATTCCAAATGCCACATCATTTTTGTTGCCCTTTTCTGAACTTTTTCCAGTGTCAATATATCTTTTTTGAGATGAGGCAACCGCATCTGTACACAGTTTTCAAGATGTGGGCGTACCATGGATTTATACAGAGGCAATCAGATATTCTCTGTCTTATTCTCTATCCCTTTTTTAATGATTCCCAACATTCTGTGGAACATAGCTCCTAACCTAGATATTTATCTCATTCTAGTCAGCCCAGCTGTTGTGGATACTGTCGTCACTGAGTTCCAGGGATGCTGATTAAGCACAAATCAATTTGAATAAGGATGCCCCAACACAGCCATTTATTATACACTTGTAGCATTGTAGCTGCACATGAGACTCCAGGAGGAGATTTGCATTCCGCAAGGCCTTGTTGTCTCCCACAGTCATTAAGAACATAAGAACATAAGAACGGCCGTACCGGGTCAGACCAAAGGTCCATCTAGCCCAGTATCCTGTCTGCCGACAGTGACCAGCACCAGGTGCCCCAGAGGGGGTGGACCGAAGACAATGATCAAGCGCTTTGTCTCCTGCCATCCCTCTCCAGCCTCTGTCAAACAGAGGCCAAGGACACCATTTTATCCCCTGGCTAATAGCCTTTTATGGACCTAACCTCCATGAAATTATCTAGCTTCTCTTTAAACTCTGTTATAGTCCTAGCCTTCACAGCCTCCTCTGGCAAGGAGTTCCACATGCTGACTACACGCTGTGTGAAGAAGAACTTTCTTTTATTAGTTTTAAACCTGCTACCCATTAATTTCATTTGGTGTCCTCTAGTTCTTCTATTTAGGGAACTAATAAATAACTTTTCTTTATCGGCCCTCTCCATACCACTCATGATTTTATACACCTCTATCATATCCCCCCTCAGTCTCCTCTTTTCTAAACTGAAAAGTCCCAGTCGCTTTAACCTCTCCTCATATGGGACCCGTTCCAGACCCCTAATCAATTTAGTTGCCCTTTTCTGAACCCTTTCCAAGGCCAAAATATCTTTTTTGAGGTGAGGAGACCACATCTGTACACAGTATTCAAGATGTGGGCGTACCATAGTTTTATACAGGGGCAGTAAGATATTCCGGGTCTTATTTTCTATCCCTTTCTTAATAATACCTAGCATCCTATTTGCCTTTTTGACCGCCGCTGCACACTGTGTGGAAGTTTTCAGAGAACTGTCCACGATAACTCCAAGATCTCTTTCCTGATTTGTCGTAGCCAAATTAGCCCCCATCATACTGTACGTATAGTTGGGGTTATTTTTCCCAATGTGCATTACTTTACACTTATCCACATTAAATTTCATTTGCCATTTTGTTGCCCAATCACTCAGTTTGGTGAGATCTTCTTGGAGTCCCTTACAGTCTGCTTCTGTCTTGACTATCCTAAACAGTTTGGTATCATCCGCAAACTTTACCACCTCACTGCTTACCCCTTTCTCCAGATCATTTATGAATAAGTTGAACAGGATTGGTCCTAGGACTGACCCTTGGGGGACACCACTAGTTACCCCTCTCCACTCTGAAAATTTACCATTTATTCCTACCCTTTGTTTCCTGTCTTTTAACCAGTTCTCAATCCAAGAAAGGACCTTCCCTCTTATCCCATGGCCATGTAATTTACACAAGAGCCTTTGGTGAGGGACCTTGTCAAAGGCTTTCTGGAAATCTAAGTATACTATATCTACTGGATCCCCCTTGTCCGCATGTTTGTTAACCCCTTCAAAGAACTCTAATAGATTAGTAAGACAGGATTTCCCTTTACAAAACCCATGTTGACTTTTGTCCAACAAATTATGTTCTTCTACATGCTTCACAATTTTATTCTTTACTATTGTTTCGACTAATTTGCCCGGTACTGAAGTTAGACTTACCGGTCTGTAATTGCCCGGATCGCCTCTAGAGCCCTTTTTAATGGAAGGATTACCAATGACCTCAATGGGAGCGGACACAGGTAAGTGTGATGGTCTTTTCAAAAGTGCCTATGTCTGCTCCCATTGAAGTCACTGGTAACACTCCCATTAACCTCAGTGGGTGCCCAGCAAGGCCACCACTGCACACGAGGTCCCACTCTGAGGCCCCACCATGCACAGCCACAAGGTCATAAGTCAACGCTGTGCTAACGACGGGCCCTCATTCAAAACAATTAGCGCTTAGTCAGACAAGTAATCGCATCGATTTCACGGGGACTCGCCAGTATCAGTACAGGCTGCAGAACTCAGCCCCCAACAGTGAAAGCAGCATACAATAATTCCATGGCAACCACGTGCGGCTGATGGCAGCAAGAGCTGGGCTTGTGTCATGGTCGCTAAGGGTCTGCCTGTGCTGTAGTTGCAGGGTGTGATGCAGTTTGAGCAGCCGTGCCCAATCTAGCCACATTTTTATTGTGGAGAGAGGAGAACCCAGCCTGGGTCATCGTCCTTCTTGATTCTAGCTAGCTCAGGAAGCAATGACACAGAGAAGCAGCTTCAGTACCTGTTGTGGAAGTCCACCTAGAACCCTCATGGGGATAGCTCTCACCAAAGTCCATGTTGCCATGGTTTTCACTGGTCCAGGAATAGCTCAGATCTGTCTACTTAAGCTACAGTCACACCATGATCACAGTCTAGACATACCAACCTCCACATGGAAAGCGCATGTATGTTGCATGGTCCAGCACTCAAGGTATCAGCCCATGAAGGTGTTGCTACACGCTTGTAATATTTACCAGACCCATCCCGTTGCATCACGTGGGTCTCACGTTGCAATTTCCTTCAATCTTTTCTGCTTATTTTAATTGTTTTATTACAATTGCCCGCTATACATTCATTCACTTTGATTTTTTACAAGTTCCTAGTAGACACCTTTGAGAGCAGCCTAAGTTATTATTGATTGAATTCCCTTCTCTACACGGTCTGTATCTCAATAATTTAGTCAGTACCCGTGTGCTAAATATTTTCTCTCCAACCAGCGGCGGGGCTTTCTTGAGGCACAGTTGAAGTGATGCAGAAATAATCTGGCTCCATATTAGTAGCAAAGCAGGTATTTGACAATCAGCTTGGCCTGCAATAGTATTTAAATAACTCCAGGAGGCAATGTCACGGCTGTGAACTTTACAAAACTATGCAGCAGGATACCAAGCCAAGCAAGCACTCAATGACCCAGTAAACCCCAAAATACACATCTCCGAGAATGATGGCTAGTCTTTGGCTCTTGAGTGTGAATGACAAGCATGTTGGGAACACGAGCAAATAAAATAACTCAGAATGGTTTCAAAAGAAGGAAGCGGGGCTATTCCAGATGCTTAAAAGTTATGGGGGAGATTTGCAACAGCACCTAAGAGATTTAGGCACCCACGACTCATGAAAAGTCAATGGGATTTATGCCCCTAAATCTGAAAGGCATTATTGAAAAATCTTCCACTTTAATTGCCCTCTGTTTCTTCTGAATGCTGTTCTTTGTTCGCAGAGGCATGACTAGACATTTTAGCACCTGGGGCAAGCAAGCATACTTGAACCCCCCCTCCTCGTTCTTTTTCGTGTGTGTCATTTTTCTGCCCCATATTTCCAACACACACGTGCACACACACACACACACACACAGGCTTTGCACTTTGGGCAGCTGCCCTGCTTACCCTGTCTGAGTTACGGCCCTGTTTGTTTGCTTTAGGAGTGTCATATCACAACTGTAGAATTTTTAGCATTCGTTTATGTATTTATGAGGTACATAAATATCCTTGATCCTCCGCCCTCACAATGGCCTCTGGGGTACTTTGGGATATTAAACCAACAAAAATGTGAATATACGGGGCCACATTTTCTGCCAGTGTGCATCCACTGACTTAATTTATGCCCATGGGGAACGCAGTCTCTATGGCCTGCCAAGCAAACCCCTGCCAATGAACAAGTTCAGTTTGTCTCCAAAATTCAACCCTTCATCATTGCCACACACTGGAGCAATGGTAGTCAATTCACAGCTGAATTTCATAAACCCAGCCTACAGCCTCTTCCACTACTTCTCCCAAATCCCTCATTAAATATATGAACCATATACTGTTCTCTGCCACACATCCAGTCCTGAGCAAACCATCAAAGGAAGCCAATTCTAGAGACTAAAATCCTCTGCTACCAGACTTGAAAACTTCTAGTCTTAGGCCAGGTCTACAGTGGGGGAAGAAAAATCGATTTAATATATGCAACTCCAGCTCCGAGAATTGTACCTTACAGCGATTTTCTGGGGTGATCCTACAGCGGGAGGTTGACAGATGAAATTCTCCCATCAACTTCTCTTACTCCTCACAACTTTGAAGAGCACCAAGCTTGACAAGGGACCATCAGCATTTGATTTAGCAGATCCTTACAAGACTCACTAAATCAAACCCTGGAAGATTGATCGCTGGAGCATCAATTTTCTGGTATGTAGTCAGGGACTTTTCCCCACTTTGGTACTCCGAGTGCAGAAGGTGAGGGCCCAAAAGAGAGCTTCAAAACCTTGCCTTTACAGGCACTAGTTACAAAAATTTCCCCCCGGATTCATAATATACAGATTTTGGGAATCGCTGCCACCATCAAGTGCTTTTTATCCCTAAAAACCAGGGGTGAACACTTGAAATCACCTCCAAGGGTACCCCAAGCCCTTCTACCCCAAAAGAGCTTGAAAAAGAAAAGAGAAAAACAAGCTGCAGTCTCAGGTAGCTGACCCCTCAGTCAGAGGCCAGCAGGTACACAGACGGACCTTCCAGGATCCAAGAATCAAATCATCACCTTAAAAAAAAAGTGATCTGTATTACAAAACAAAAGATAAACTTGTAATAGCCTATTTGGTTGCTAGATGTATCAGAGCAACTAAGGAAAACAAATTAAACAGAGAAAATCTCTAGGAACAATGCTTAGATGGTAATTGGGGAGGGGAGACATAGATTCTCACAGAGCAAACCAAACCACAAAATAAAGAAAAAGTACCCTGAACACAACTGGATTTACTTTTCCCTTTTACTTACTTCTAATTTTCTCTTTGTTCAGTCTACTCACATGCCCTGAATTCCTTGGAGGCATGGTAGTCCTGCCTGGGTTTAAATCATTCTGGGTGTGTCTAGACTACATCCCTTTTTTGAGAAAGGGATGTAAATTAGGCATGTTGATAATTGCAAATGAAGCTGGAATTTGAATTTCCCGCACTTCGTTTGCATAATGGCGGCTGCCGCTTTTTTTTCGAAACAGGGCTTTTTTGGGAAAAAAACAGCAGTTTAGACGGGGATCTTTCAAAAATAAAATCCTTTTTTGAAAGATCCTGTAAACCTCATTGTTTGAGGATTATAGGATCTTTCGAAAAGGTTTTATTTTCAAAAGATCCCAGTCTAAACTGTCAGTTTTTTTTTTTTTTTCAAAAAAGCCCCGTTTCAGAAAAAAGCAGCGGCTGCCATTATGCACATGAAGCATGGGAAATTCAAATCCTGGCTTCATTTGCAATATCGACGTGCCTAATTTACATCCCTTTCTCAAAAAAGGGATGTAGGCTAGACACACACCCTTTGTCTCTCAACTCCTGGTTTATCTCTCCCCCACAAAGAAAGCAGGCAGGGAACCTATATCCAATTCAAATTTCAATCCTCTATCTCGACTGGTTCTCCCAGTCCCCTGGCCAACACCCCTGCTAGCTACCTGAGTTTAACCCCGTAGTTACCGGGTGCTGGTCAGCACTTCTCCAGTCCATTACATAAGTATAGACAAGGCCTTAGCCATTCTGAAGGAACACAGACAAGAAGGCAGGCTAGACCAGGTGGCTAAATCTCAGTTGAAGACAATCAACAATGAATTTAACCTGGAAGCTAGTACTGTGACAATCAGTATAGGGCCTGGATAGCTGGAATAAAATACTTCTGGTGTGCTGTCCCATTTAAAAGGCAGCCAATTGCATTTTTCACGTAGTGAAGTTTTCCACGTGGTCTTCCACAATAACCTCCAGCAGAGACAGGCCAGACTGGAGCAGAGACAGGCCAAAACGCTTTTGAGGGCTCTTAGCAATTTTGACAATTTGTATCAAAGTGGGCCTCATGAATTTGTATGATTCATATCCTACTCCCTGTTGTGCCTCATTAGCAATAAGCCAACACCCCAAAGTCTGGCTCCAACAAGTCCCCAAAAGTTCAGATGCGTATCTTAACGAGTAGACCACTTTGGGTCTGCAAATGGAGACAGGAGAACTCACAAGCATGTGTATTCTTCTGTAATTCTTGAATGGTGGGCTACCTAGTCAAACAAAACTGTGGCAGATTGTGCGAGCAGCATTTCATCCTATTGATCTGGCTGGCCCTTCCTTTACCTACTCCTAAAAATCAGGAGTAACTCCAGTGAAGTCTGCAGCATCACCCCAACGTAAAGGAGACCAGAATCAAACCCATTATTTCAAGACCTTAGTTTCCTATCCTGGCAGGAACCAGAAGCAGCAGAGAAGAAATAAAAACAACAGGATGGGAAAGGTGACTACACTTTTCTGAACCTCCAAAGACATTTGGCTTCATATTTTGAGTAGTAGTTTAAGGTGGTTTCCCAGGCCCCAAATCCTGCAAACAATTCTCTGTGTTCTTAATTTTAAGCATGAAAATCCCATTGACTTTGAAGGACTGTTCATGAGTAAAGCTCAGCACATGTGTTGGTGTTTACAGCACTGGGGCCTCATTTTTTAAAAAATTACCACTTCTAAAATAGCAAGTGGTAGTGAATACGTCCTCTGGACTGAACCAATTTTGATTTCACTCCAGTGCTCTTTTGGTGCAATTCCCTGGGCCTAGATTTACAAAGGTGGAGTTGAGATCAAAATCAAACCCCACGGATTGATCACTTTCAGTTCACTGTGAAATTTCCCAGGGGAGAGCTACTCATAACTCCACCATCCTAGCTGCTCTTTCTCTTTCTTACCTCTCTCCCTCCTACTACTTTTTTTTCCTACTCGAAATCAAACAAAAGAAAATAATTGCCCTCGTCTATTCTGAAAACATAATTCCTCCTTAAGAAAGTTCTTCAAATACACGAGTTGCTCTCTTGAAATACTCTTGCAGGCAAATGCCCTTTCTGCTAAAATATCCAAGCTGAAAACAGAAAAAAATCCAAAATAGCGTGAATGGTCCTTTTGTAAGAGGCTTCTCATCAAGTTTTTTTTTTTTTACATCACTCTGTGGGTCTTGCAAAAGGTGTAAAATGCTGCCTAATGGATCGTTACTACAGTGAAGTCAAATGTGTCTCAGCGTACGAGCTGAATGCTTTTATTATTCCTGGTAGAGCTGCAATTAGAATGGAAAAGAGATGAGAAAGTCCCTTATAGGGAAATTCTCATAGCTCTTGGATGCAGCTACTGGGGCAGGAAGGAAAGGGGTAGGAATTCGCCAAGCATCGCCTTCTAACGTAAGAGCATTAAAGGGCCCCATTTTCCCAATTTGCCCTTAAAAATGAGGGAAATGCTTGTGTTTTTGTACACATAAAGGGTCATACTTGCAGATTTGCCTTGCCTCTCTCATGCGGCACGTCGCGGGTCGACCTGTCTGCCGTTTTTACCGGCATTTTCAATGTTAGATATGTGAGTGGGGCTAGGACATTGGTTAGAATTGCTTGTTGATGTGGTCTGTGGTGGCACCTAGAGCCTACCAGCAGAGATCAGGGGCTCATTAGGCCAACCGCTGTGCACACCTCCGCTATAAAAGGCAGCGCTTGGTTCAATGGGATTGTAATGGAAGAGCAGGTCTAGGCTGAGGGGGTGTGAACGGCAGGACACACCACAGTGCTGTGCTCTCACTCCCTCAGGAGGATGCTGCCAGGGCACACAAAGGTCTCTGTGAAGGTCACAGCATGACTCGACATGGCAGCGTTCGCTCTGCTGCCAACGGCCACTCCGCCTCTGTGGCAGCCTTCCTTTTCCTGTGACGTGGCCCCGTTCCACCCCTGCCCCGTTCCACCCCTGCCTCTTTCCAGCTCCTACCCCCTCCGAGTGACACCAGGAGCCAGCAGGGCACAGAGGAGCGGGGCAGGCTGGCACATGCCACTTGCTACTGCCAGCACCAACACTAATGAGGACACACATGTTGTTATTCTCATTGTACTGAATGGGGGACCCGAGGCGGGTGGCGAATATGATTTCCCAATACCCCAGGGTGAGTCAGTGACAAAGGTCCTAAGTGAAGATTATCTACAGGTTCTCCAAGGGGTTCCTCAAGTCAGCGTGAAGGAATATCCCAGGAATATCCCAGTCCCAAGATGTAAGGCCAATACTGAACCCCCCCAGCTGTGGGTCACTTACAGCCCAGTCGTCACACACTGTTGGGGACTATGTGACATCTCTGGGCCATATAGGTACTTTAGATATATATCGTGTGGATGTGGCCCACATAACACAGAGAGAGTGGAATATGCAGCCTGCAATGATACATAGGTTGGGAATCACTGCTCAAGACCCTCCCATCCCAAGAAGTTTCAAGCAGCGCCCCCTGCTGAAATCAGTGTGAATGGAATATACTGCTTCAAATTAACGATCTCGGGTTTCATTCTTGGGCAAACTCCAGTTCAAGTCAACAACGTATGTCTTGGCAAAGACTGAGCAAAAACTGCAGAAAGGTGTTCAGGATTTGAGCCCTACTGAATATCTGGTACACAATCAAGAGTTTTACTTCTTTTGCTTTCTCACTGTTTGTTTCTACTTGAGAAAAATTAATTTGGTGGGGGGAGGAGAGTGAATTCAATTACCGGTATTACTTCAGGCTGCTCGGTCATTGTTTTCCAGACATGCTAACACACATTTCTCTTTTGCTGCTCTTGCCTTAGTAGTGCTGTGCCCTAATTAATCAAAGCACCCCATCATGGTAGCATTATTTATTTGTTTCTAGAATAACGGTACTCAGCATTCTGGGTGCTGAAAGAGATAACACACAAACATAACAAAACGTGCCTAAGACAATAGTAAACCCAAATCATTCCATGGCAGAAGGAAAACCTAATTTTCTAATCATTCTGTTCTCAGCTCATAGACCTCAAGTTGCTAAAATTCTCAAAACACATAAGGTCACCTCTTTACTAACCAGATGCTGGGTTACAAGTGAAAAATGTGAGGTGTCTCTCAGGCATTCCTGGCTCTGCTTGCTTATTTTCTTTATCTGAAGGAGGTTGGAGGGAAAGTGTGATGGCCATAAACATTTGATGCCTTGGTTTTACAACTGTGCCCGTCCCAGCTGAGTTTTATGATGTGGGTTATCAGGGTCCTATCTCAGCAAGGTAGGAGGAGACACAGGACCATTGGACTGTAGGATAATTTACAAACATGCCTCATCTATATTTTAGGACCACAGGATATATACTAAAGATAAAATAACATTTCCTTCAGCTTATGTTTCATTTATTGAGAAGTAACTCAGGTTAGACACATTTGCTTAGATTAAAGTTATCCCTGCTGGCTGTTTAAAAACATCGGCCATAAACAAAGTTGACAAGAAGGCACCATTAACATTCTTGTCTTTATGGCCACCCACAGCCTGTGAAAGTGAGCCACAATTTGGCTAACACTGGTAGAAGCAACTGGTTAAGTCAAAGTTGCTACTACCTATAAATGCAAACGCACTGTAGCCTTAGCTGTGGAACAGTATCTGGCTCCTTTGTAAAATGCCATAAATAGGGAGGTCATGTCATGCTCTTTCAGATGGAGAAGCGCATCAGGCTAGGTCCTTTCGCATAGCTCAGATCAAATTACCCTAGATCTGCTGGGCAGCTTTTAAGTGTGGCAAGGAAGAGTTATGGGGTCGAAGGGAAGTGCTAGAAAAGAGCTGAGTTACTCAACAATAGGTTACGGTCAGCTTCGTGTCAACTAGTTGTGATAAAAATCTGGTCCCGGACTTGAGCAGAGCAACCACTGAAGATCTAAACTCCCAGCCCACAGGCGAGCCAGAGCACTTGTGCGATCCAGCCTAGGACTCCAGCAGGCCGAGTAGGGGGGGGCCTGTCCATTACTTGCCCTTTCCTGCCTTTGCCCCACTCTCCCTGCCCCCGTGACACCCCATCCTCCGACTGTGCAGATTTGGGGATCACTTGGGGGGCTGGCGCTGCTGCGCTCTGCTTCTCCCACGCCTCCTGCCACTGTGAGGAGCGAAGGGGAGCTCGAATGCTGAGGCCACAGTAATGGACAGGCCCTGCCCCCAGTCCTCCCGGAGGCCCAGGCCAGATGATACAATCACTCCAGCTGGGACTAGCCCATCGGCCGGGAGTGTGAGACCCCTGACCTAGCCCTATGATGTGTCCCCTTCGTGCACTCGTTTTGGAATTTCTATCACCACCACCAAGTCGGGATGGAAAACCCCAGTTAATCTGTTCACTGCTTAAACTGTAGGTTTAACTGGTTAACTGATTAAGCAAGATCCTGGGGGGGGGGGGGAGGGGGAAACCACTCCAAACTGGCTGGAGCAGCTCCCATCCTACAGGGTTGCCAGTTTCTTCTCACTCCTGTGCATGGGGCTGCCGCTTCCTGATGCCCTCAGGGCTGAAACAGCCCTCTTCCCAAGGCAGGTGGTGGGCAGGGGACTACTCCTGGGTACCAGTTAACCAATACTGGTAAACATCACCCGTTCACATCCCTACCACCAACCCAGTCCTTGTGATTCAGCTGGGTTCTCAAAGGCGTTCATTCTTCTTTCATTTTCCAGCCAAGAACCGGGACGCCTGGGGCTGCATTCCCCGGCAGAGTCAGCACTGAGCAACACGCCTGTTAAAACCCTGTTTCTGCCACCCATGGTTCACCCCTCTCCCCACTAACTTCAATGGCAACTAGATCCGGCTGTTGTCACGAGTGCGCTGGCCTTTGACTCTGCCTAGAATGATGGCTGTCTCTGCTCTTGTCGCTCTCTCTGTACTGCGTCCCTCCTAGGAGGGCTACAGCGGCCCAAGGTTTAGTGCTGTAATAACCTGTTCAGCGGAGGAAAAGAACCAGGGGGGAGGGGGTGAAACTCTCTGCAGCAGCTACTAGCTCTGATGGTTTCTGGTTGGTGTGACTGTCACCTGTAGCACCCTCCATGTGCCATTCTACAGGAGGTTTTTTGGTGGTGGGCAGGTTGCTATGAGTCGTGTCACTGGGAAGCAGGACAGAGCAAATTCTAGCAGGCACAGTGACATGGTTTATGGATGAATCACAGGAATCCTGAAAAGGTGTTAACAGTGTGACTAACAGGCACCAGTTCTGGGGCTGTGAGCTTTATTCTGCTCCTTTATTCATTCTTTTTGAGGACAAGTTTGTTTCTCTCACTGTTAGCACCTGGCAGAACAGCCAGACTCAAATCATTCACAGAGATCATATGGTAACTTGTTCGGGTTCATAGGGGGAGGCGGTTAATGAGCACTCAAAGAATCACTTCAGTGACTGCAACTTTAGTGGCTCTAGTCTGAATGTATATTGAGTCGAGCAGGTCGGTTTGGATATGTCCCGAAACAGTCAGACGCTTCTCCAAATCCCTTTGGTCTGGAAACTCGCATCGCAGTCTCTCCAGAACACAAGATTCCTGGTTTTGGCTGGGATGAAAATACCACAAGAATGGTCTTGCTTGAAGGATTCCAGGACTCTCATTTCCAGTCCCACCTCAAGCTAGGGTGTGCCTAAGAAAAGAAGAAAATATATGAAACCTAGCTTGATCGTACAGAAGTCTGGATCTACTCATTGTGTATATTGGCAAAGGAGTTCTGTGGCCATAGAGAACTGCTAGCCTGTCTCTCTCAATTAAATCAATTTCATGGCTAAGAAATCCAATGGCATCTCACCTGGCTATGATTTTCCAGTGCTCCCATCACCCTGATCTCTGGCACCAAATACAGATAATAAAATGTGCCACTACAGAGGATTTATTCTCCACTACTCCTTCCTTCATGTAAAAAGTCCCATAACATTTCCCAAGTAAGACCGCATTACAGTTGCGAGCCATCTAACTTGAGACGTCCAACTTGAAAATGTTGTCCGTAGCCTTTGTCAGCAGGCGCAAGCTTGGGGCTTTTTTTGTTCAATGCTTGCAAATAGCATTTCACTTTACAAACAAAACTAGCTAGTACACGTGTGCAAGAACTAATTTTCAGTCTTTTCATTCCCCCAAATATGGATCCAGAGCGGTAAAGCCATTAGCTGCAGGGCGGTTACATGAGGTGGCAGTTGTTGCAGTGCCCATGAACATGTCATGTGGCCTTATTGTAACCAATGCACTGTATAATATATATTACACATGGCAGCTAGAAAGAGTGAAATAAAGCAACGGGCTAGGCACTCCCATATCGTCCTCAAATATCTGAAGTGGGAGGGGCTTGCTGCTGGAAGGCTCTGTAAGTTATGCGGAGAGAACTCTTCGAATGTAAACAGAACGTTCGCACCAGCTGGGGAGGTTCCATACTGTTTGGATGTATGCGAATGAGGTCAAAGCTCAGAACTAACGGCCTGCAGAAACGGAGGGCCTGTGTCCAGGTGCCGACCACAGATGCTGGCTTTGCGATGGGCACTCTTGATGTGCCATCGTTAAATGTGCATTTATTCATCGAATGGCGAAGCAAAGGCATTCTTTTGCCAATCAGAGAGGGGGGAAGGGAGTTTGCTTTTAATTCCCTCCCTGCCTCCTGTACCGTACGGAAAAATTTGAGAGCAAATATGCTGAATAAGGCCTACATCCAAAGAAGAAATAAGCACCTGTAACTCCCATAGTCTTTGTTCCTCCAAAGCTGGGCAGCTGTTGTGAAGTGCTGAGAACCAATGGGGCTCATCTGTTTGCCAGACTGATCCCAACAGGAACTGCAAAGGATCCTGCAATGGACCCTTTGCAATGGACCTTAACCATTGGAAACAGAAGGGCATTTAAGCATGTCCTTCAATCCCACATTAAGCCCATGTCCAAATAGTGGCCATCACGGCACTGTCGTACTGGAAAGCTATGCAGAGTATTTCAAGCACTGCACCTCAGTACCGCTGGGCTCCGAACGCACCAGCCAACTTGTAATTCTTTCTGCAAGCTAAAGGTACCAGGGAGATGCAAATTCAGAAACAAACAACATTGCACAGCACAGAACATCTGAGACGCAGCCACTATGGGCCTGGCAGTGCACGCCTCCTTCCTGGTGGGTAGCACCACCAACAACATCAGGGCCACTTGCAGAGTCAGGTGCAACCCAACGGGAGCATGGGCTGGTTTCTGATTCCTTTTTTCTTCCCAGTGGACTAGACTGGACCCCTCCAAGCAGCCCTAATGAAGGGTTTGTTGCATGAGTAGCCCTGGGATGGATGGACCTGAAGGGCTGCTATTGGACAGGATTGGCTCCAAATTACTCCATGCACTGGCTCAGCTGCACCAGCATGCACATTGAGGCCATGTCTTCACCCCACAGAAGATCAATGCTGCCGTGATCGATCTTCCAGAGTTCAATTCAGCGGGTCTAGTTAAGACTCACTAAATCAAACTCAGAGGGCGCCCCCCTCCCCACTCATGTTCAGTACTCCTGCTCTTGTGTTTACTCCCCTTGGCCTTCCTCCGTGGGGAATGCCACCAAGCTCAGCCACATATTATACATATCTGGAGTTGCGTCCCTTAAGCCTGGGTCTAGTGTAGACCTGGCCTGAGAGGGAATGTGGAGCCACGGCTCCACACAGCAACTCCACACGGGGGCAGTGCTGAATATGCAGCACGCTCTTACTTGGTTTCTGGTGCCCTGCATGGAGCCTGGCTGAGCGGAGGACAGGGAGTTGCTCTCTATTGCTCCCCATTGCCCAAAGCATAACCTACATTGCTGAAATTGAGGGATGATGAGAGACGCGGGGCTTCCGAGTGGCAGAGTCAGAGCCTCGCTGAGATTCACAGATGAAGCTATCAGGGACTGGCTTGTGCATCGTGCTCCCAACTGAACAGGGACTCCTGGGTTTCATGAATCTCATCATTAAAGCTAGGAGTTGCCCATGCAGTCAAACAGCCTGTGATTGCTGTGCTTGTGATCAGCGAGCTGAACGCCTCTCTCCCCTGACTCCCTGCATTGCTGCTGCTGTGGAGCTGAATTGATAGACCCTGGGGGAACAGAGCCTTGACTCTGGGCCAAGGAGGTATTGATGAGTTTCACATGGCCCACACAGTCATGAACCTCACCCCGTTACAGCCTCTCTCAGTGGATTTATACTCTGGTTACATATCCTACATGTCGGCATGGCTTTCATTGGGAACTAAACAATACGCTAATTAAAGAAGTGCAACCCACGCCACTGGGCGTTTTCACAGTGGTTTCCTGTCCTTCCACACCTCAGGACTGTGATGACCTTTTCTTCTCTTTCCTTTTCGTAATTAACTATGATACACCTCTAGTCTTGACTGTAGGAAACTATCCAATGCCGATTCACCAGCCCACATGGCACTGGCATTGGGCCAGGTAGGTATTGATTCGTTTCACACGTGGCAACATGAAAACTCAGCCACTTACGGGGAAGATATTTAGGAGCAGACCCTTAGGTGCACTCAGACTGACCATCCTACCAATCCACAGTTCAGAGGGCATTTGCCAGGGACCAGGGTGCACTTACAACCCAACAAGCCTCAACTTCCTAGAATGGCCCCTGGGGATTTGGAGCAGCTCTGCCTTAGAACTGGACCAGCCACATGCTCAAGGGAGAGTAAAGGTAGCTGAAAGCCAAATCTGTTTTCCCTGGGAACATGACCTTGCCGCACCAGAGCCAGTGGGCCATGTGCTACATTCTAAGCAACATCTGTCCCAGATCTCATGCCAAACACAGCTGCTTTCTAGGACAACCTGAATTTTCAGGAATGAGAATTAAGCTCTTCTTAGTGGGGTAGGGACCCAGTGAAGAACATGTGTGCATCACAGAGCGTATGGATTGTGAGAATTTTCATTGGGAATAAAGGCATCACACCATCGCACAATGTATTAATAGTGCTGCATTATCTCTGGCCAACTCGTGAGTATTAACCTATGTCATCACGGAAGTTTCACCATAGCCCATTAGTGTTCCAATACACTGCAACCATGGGTTGCCTCGTGGGGTGGGCAGTAGGACAGTTGCTCTGCTGGATAGTTTCCTGCAATTTAATAATGGCTCTGGGTCACTTTCATTTTCTTGAGGCCCACTCCAGTTCTCACTGAAAGCAATGGGCTTCTTTCCATTAGAGACAATGGGCTCTGGGAACAGGCCACGTGTACTTTCTTGTCTTAGGAGGTGAGAAATCTGAGCAGGTTACAGAAGAGCCAATCTGACTTTCTTAAATGATAAAATAAACAGAACAATTTGATATTTTCTACCCGTCGGTGAGCTGAGTACAGTGGCGATAGGACGAGGTTCCGTGATGACATAGGTCCTTCACTAGTGATTCCGCTCCACTTGTGTTTGCTTTCTTCAAATATTTCACTGGCTGGATACCTGAAGAAATCGACTATTTCAAGGAAACATCAACGACCATCCCCATAAGGGCAATTTTACACTTGGGAAGGCATTTGTGCCAGATGTCCTCAGAGTCCAAGTCAGAGAAGAGAAATAGACCATGTGACCGCTGTGTTCAATACAAGTAACACACATTTCAAATACTCGTGGGCCTGGTGTGTCACCTTTGGCAAGTCACTTCACCTAGCTGTGCTTCGTTTTCTAAAATGAAGGATAACCATATTGCCCTCCTCTGTAAGGCATTTTGAGATCTGTGTTAGATAAGAACTAACTATTACGATTATTTGGAGCTGAGGTTTTGCATGAGAAGCACATGAGATGTCAATGCCCTCACATCCAGGCCCAAATGTTAACTCTGGGAGCCACCACTAGCAAACTGGGAAGCCCAGACTGAACCTAATCCACACCTTCAAACTTTCCTTGGCCCATCTGCTCTCTGACAAGTAGGACATATTGGTCAATGAAGAGGATTAGAGCTGGTTGCAAAATGACAAATTTCTTTCTGCTACATCTTTAGAAGTTTCAATATTTGGCCTTGTTTCACATTGTACTAAAACCAAAACCTTGTAAATGGTTGCATGCAGTGGAATTGTGTCGAAACACCCATTTTCCATTCAAAAAAGGGTCAGATTTGGGATTCTCTTTCTCTCATCAGAAGTGACTGGAGAGCCCTGGACCCCAGAAATCTGTGTTGAAAACTATCGATACATGTATTTCAACAAAAAATATATTTACTCAAAAATGACTTGACTATCTCAAACGATTATTACGTAGACAAGGGGAAGAAATACCAGACTCATACTGGCCCTTGCATCAGGAATGTGCTAAACAGACTGAGCTCTTGGAGTCTAACAACGAGAAGATGACAGGGTGACTGGATTACAGTCTAAGTATTGTGACAAAGCTCCTTCTCTGCCTTGGAGGGCCCCGTGCTTTCAGACTGACTGATTGCCTCAGAGGCTCACGGCAGCCCTCAGTTTAGACACTTCCTCTAAGGCACAAGCTTGCCATTGATTGAGCCACCTTCATCATTGGCCCACATGGGGAACCAAGAGAAGACCAAACTCCTTAGTCTCCATTGCCCCTCCAAGTGATTCTGGGACAGGACAGACCCTTTACCAAATTAGTCCTCCTTTTGTGGTGCATCCTACTGTCAGGGTCAACTCTCCCATAGTGAATAGACAGTTGGGGATGAAGGGAACCCAGGCCTACCCTCTACACCAGGTTCCAGCCCAGGGACTCTGTGATAGCAGCTGTCTACAATGTCTTCAGTATCACCTGTGTAACAGCTTCAATTCCCTGGGCCACTATCCCATGGCCCTCCCAAGCACCTTCCTTACCACAGACTCTTTCTCCTGGGATTTGCTTGCGATTGTTCCTCCTGGACCTTTGATGACACCTTCACTCCTCAGCTTCTTGCTCACAGTGAGCTCAGAGAAGGGAAGTCTTTTTAACTACTACTAGTTGGTTCTTAAGTGGCTCCAGGTTTCCTGTCTTAATTGGTTCTAGAAAGTTCCTGATTGACTTCGGGTATCTTAAATGGCACGTCTGTCTTAATGGATTCTGCCAAGTTCCTGACTGCTCTGGATTAGCCCGTTTTACCTCACCCAGGGAATGGAGACCTATTTAATCTGGGGCTAATATACTTGCTTTTTATAACTCTCCTGTAGCCATGTAATTTGACCCTGTTACAGTATCTGCATGGGGAACAATGTTTAGCACTGGGTTCTTCAGGATCAGGTGTAACATGGTCTAATGTCTGGAAGTTGAAGCTAGACAAATTCAGAGAGAAAGTGAAGTGTAAAGTGTTGACAGAGAAACTAACCAAAAGAACAATTTATCCAGGGTCAAGATGGACTCTCCATAATGAACAATTTTTAAAGCAAGATAGAACATTTCTTCTAAACAATCTGCTCTAGGAATTGTTGGTGAAGGCTGCACCACAAGTGGCCAGAGGAAGAGAAGGGAGTACAGCATGAACCTTTGGGCCGTCTCCTTTGTTGTTTGCCACCTTTTCATTTTGGGATGGGCTCTCATCCACAAAGCAGCCACTACAACTGAACAAAAAGCTTAAGAGTAACATTGACAAAGCGAATAGTAATAGAGATGTAGCCGTGTTA
The DNA here is from genome assembly GCA_032595735.1 of Pelochelys cantorii. Lineage (NCBI taxonomy): Eukaryota > Metazoa > Chordata > Testudines > Trionychidae > Pelochelys > Pelochelys cantorii. Next base: position 38,795,253 of record CM064340.1, read on the forward strand.
ATCTAGTCTAGCTGAAGCAAAAAACAGGACTATGTAGCACTTTAAAGACTAACAAGATGGTTTATTAGGTGATGAGCTTTCGTGGGCCAGACCCACTTCCTCAGATCCAGGAAATGGATCTCTCGTGTAGAATGGTCCAGGCTGAGATTGATGGTGGGGTGTAGGTTGTTAAAATCTCTGTGGAATGTCTCCAGTGTTTCTTTTGTTTTTTTGTTTCTTCAGTGTACCACAGTACAAATCACCAACAGTAAATTAGACACCACTCTCTACAGAAAACCCACTGACTCATACAATTACCTTCATGCCTCCAGCTCCCATCCAGAACACACCATACGATCCATCATCTATTGCCAAGCCCTTCGATACAACCGCATCTGCTCTAATCCCACTGACAGAGACCAGAAACTTCAGGATCTCTACCAAGCATTTATAAACCTCAATTACCCACCTGGAGAAATAAAAACAAATTGAAAGAGCCAGACAAATACCCAGAAACCATCTACTTCAAGACAGACCCAAGAAAACCAACAATAGAACATCACTTGTCATCACCTATAGCCCCCAACTTAAACCCGTCCAACATATTATCAATAAACTACAACCTATACTAGAACAGGATACTATACTCCGAGAGGCTCTGGGAGACAGACCCATAGTCTCCTACAGACAACCACCTAACCTCAGGATGATTCTTACCAACAACCACAGGACATACCACGCTAATACCAACCCTGGGACCTTTCCTTGCAACAAACCCCATTGCCAGCTTTGTCCACATATTTACTCTGCTGACACCATTATTGGACCTAACCAATTCAGTTATAAGATCAAGAACACATATTCCTGCTCATCCAGAAATATAATCTATATCATCATGTGCCGCCAGTGTCCGTCTGCTATGTACATTGGACAAACGTCTCAGACGCTTCGCCAAAGAATCAATGCACACAAAACGGATATCAGACAGTATCACAAAGAAAAAACAGTTTCTTGCCATTTCAACCAGAAAGGGCATTGTCTCAATGACTTGATTACCTGCATACTGCTTCAAAGACATTTTCACACCAGGCTTGAAAGAGAAACCTCTGAACTGTCATTCATGCTTAAATTTGACACTGTACCCCGTAGTCTTAACAAAGATGCTAATTACCTTACCCATTACAATGATAGCTTCCCCATTTATCACCTCTAATATCATTAGCTCACAGACATTTACCTCCCCCCACCTCCTCCTTATCCCCCCTCTGTTCTGAAATTTGATTTGTCCTTTTTACATGTGTTCACTTTTTTTGATTGTATCCCTTTGGTATATATGGTCATGCCTATTTTCTTCCACAATTTGATCTGAGGAAGTGGGTCTGGCCCATGAAAGCTCATCACCTAATAAACCATCTTGTTAGTCTTTAAAGTGCTACATAGTCCTGTTTTTTATTGACAAAGGGGTGTTGGTGACCGAGGAGCCTACGTCCAATTGACACTCAATAAGGCATTGGGCCAGATTTTTAAAGGCATGGAGACCAGATGTAGGTGCCTACAGACTTTTAAAAATCTGCCCCTTCGATTTCTAGGAACGAAGTCCCTTTGGAACAATGGGACATCAGCGCCCCAGTAATTCTGGTGCTTGAAAAAGAAATTTCCAGCAGAGCTTTAACTCTGGGAGCCACCAGAAAATAATTGTTTGATGATTTTGGAGGCAGAAGAATGATGGGTCAAGGGGAAAGAATATACAACACAGGCTATCTTGTGTCTTTAGGCAGAACCATGAGAAGGGGAGATATACATCCCATTCCAACCCAGGAGTGGCTTTGGGAGTTGCTGTGCCTCCGACATGCCCACGCTAAGTCACAATGACTCTCTCAGATCTTCCTGGCCCAGGGAAGGAGACCAGATGCCAGCAGGAGATTTTGGTAACTCCAGGCTGGCTCAGCTGCACCAGCAATTGAGTAGAGAAGCCAAGGTTCTGCTTGTTCCCCAACCACCTACTCCCAGTGGGGGGGATATCAGGCACATGATCCCTTTTACACAGCTGGGATCAAGAGCCAGAGAACATAGGTAGAGGAGTAAGGGGGGTTCTTACTCCCTGGCTTGGGCCCATAGCCTAGCTCTTTGGGATCTGTGCCCCTTCTCACCAAGCAGAGTTCTCTGCCGACAGCCACTCCCCCCTGTTCTGAGAGCGGCTGTAGGGTGACAACAATGGGGCGGGGGTCCTGATTCACAGTCACCTGTCTGGTTGGGATTGAAATAAAAAAAAAATTTCTCTGGCAAATTGTCTTCTCCACCCGTCAGCTTTCAAACCAAGAGTCAGCGTTTTGCTAAAAGCTCTGCTCTGGGAACTCTTCAAGGGCAGGTCTCCAGCCTGCATCCTCCGGGGGGTCATGATCTAGCCTTGGAATCTATGACAAACAAGCCAGAGTACCTCAGGAACATGATGGGCTCCTCCTCAGAGCCCTACCACACAATGAGAGGGGCTGGGGGTTTCTCATCCCGGGCTGAACGCTTGTCCCAATCTCTCCCTGCCTCTCCTTACACAAGCCGCACTACGGCCAGGCAGTGGCAAGAAAGAGATGGAACCGGGTCAAGAAAAACAACGTTTGTGCTCCCCTTGCGAGCAAGGCTCTGTCGTTTTTCCTCACAAACAACAACATGAACATCTGTCAGCTCCCTTGGCAACAGCAAAGGTTGCTGTTTGTTGTGGTCAGGGCAGTGAATGGTGCCAGAGCCGTACTTTATTGACATGGTACATCAGCAAAATGGGGGGGTGGGGTGCCTTGCCAAGATGAAAATCAATTCCCCCCCCAAGCCAAAAACTGAATTACTAGCAACGATGGGCATTTAAGGCCCTTTAAAGCAGCACTGCACTTACAGTGAAAGTTGCTTCTGCCGACTGGGGCTAACAGAGCAATGAGATATTGACTAAAGGGGCCCTGTTTGCACCTCAAGGAACAATTCAGCATTGTGAGAGTAGATAAATACCGCAAGGAAAAGCAGCAGGAAAAACTTGTGACCGCACCGTAAATATCATTAGCCTACCGCAATTGTAAACACTTTTCGGCCAGGTTAACACCTGCAGACTCTAAACCATTGCTTATATACTGCTGAGGGCTTGTATGAATCACCCTGAACTTGTTTGCTACAGAAATCATTGGGAAAGTGATAGGGCTGTATTCACAAGGGATTTCATACCACGGACACAATCCTTGCTCTACTGACACACAGCAGCCATAAGAATGACTTTTACTTTGCAAACGAGGCCTCGTCCAAGATATTCTGAAAGTCTTTAGTGCTTTTCAGCAGAATTCAGCAGGATTTATGTCTATTGGGGATGCATGCACTGGAATATAATCCGGCTCCCTCTCCTGTCACTGGCCTGGCTGTGCAGGGGGAAATATTCTATAAAACAATACAGTTGCACAGGTGTAACAGAGCACACAATGTGCCTTGCAGAATGTTTATATGCCAGAAAGAGCCTGGTGTGATGGAAAGTCTAAACTGTGTGTGCAGGGCAAGCACTTTGAAAACTCTTAATTTTGCTTGTCAATGGAGCAAATCTGACTAAGAAACAATATGTGCTGACATTCCCACCCCTGTTATGCCAGCATAGAGTCATTTTTCAGATTAGAATTACACTTTAAAAAAAATGTCTCCCCTTTGCCAGACAGCCGTGGGTTAAAGTTGTATATGGGTCACATTCACTATCCAAAGATTGAAGCAGGTGCATGGAACACCATGGTTCCAGAGAGCATATAGGAAGTGACAAGCGGTAGCACATCCCACCGAACACAGTTCCTGCCGCTGACTTATTGCGGCATCATTTCTTTCTTGCTCATCATGCCACCTCCAGCAGGAGAGACCAGAATTCATTATGCTCCTTGGCGCACACACTACCCTTAACAGAATACGTACCCGGAAAAAATTCGTCACAAAATGTTCCCTTCAATCCAAAGCATGGTCTTTGCTTCATGCTGCAGTGGATAAAATAGTAAAACAAACAAACTGAAGAACCACCCAAGAACCCTGCTAATGTGCCATTTGGGAAAACCTCGCCCTCACTTCATGTTCAGGGTTACGTGAGCAAGAATCTTTACTGCTAAGCATCTTGTCCCTGGCTTTTAAGTAACTGCACATATTTTTCTTGATTCTTTATACGGGAGATGGCTTAAGGAGTTCCAAATGTCAATTACCCTCAGAAAAAAAAAACCACAGTCCATAAATTTATTTTACGTGTTTGTGAGACTGAAGGAGTGCGCTTTTTTTCCGGACACAGCCTTGTGGAGGTCCCACTTTGCATACAAGTTTGATCGCCACTCCACCCAGCCACTTCCGTTCAAATTCAAAAGGGTACAAAGAAAATAGTCAAGATAAGAGCCTTAGAGGGGCTGACATATGAGGAAAGGTTAAAGGTACATTAGCCAAGCAAGGGACTAAGGGAACATGATAGCTCTGTGCAAATACTAGAGAGGAAAGGTAGCTTAAAGAGGGACAGAACAACTCAAGGTGTGTCCAAGATGTACGATAAGAAATGGCCTGAAGGAAGCTAGAGGATTGAATTTAGATAAATACAGAGAAAGACTTCCTAATTAGAACTGCTGACCAGAGAGGCCATTAGGGCCACCAGAGAAAATATTGACATGGAGATTATCTTGTACTAGAGGTGGTTGAATACTAGGAGAAAGATTTGCCTGGTAAATTTCCCAAAATGATGTAGCGTTAACAGGAGACAAATCCAGAGTGGCTTTTACAGTCAGTGACAAGTCCCGGAGGCTGAAGTCCTTTCTATCTCTATACCAGCAAGCTCCCCGGCCCTCCCAGAATACCCACCTTTAGACCGTGCTTAGGGGATGAAGTGGAAAAAAAAGAGAGTTAGATAAATTCATGGAGGTTAAGTCCATTAATGGCTGTTAGCCAGGATGGGTGAGGAATGGTGTTCCTAGCCTCTGTTTGTCAGAGGGTGGAGATGGATGGCAGGAGAGAGATCGCTTGATCATTACCTGCTCGGTTCACTCCCTCTGGGGCACCTGGCATTGGCCACTGTTGGTAGATAGGACACTGGATGGACCTTTGGTCTGACCCAGTATGGCCGTTCTCATGTTAAGTGACAGCTCGTGACCGTCAGCCACTCAAACCATGACACTGCCAACAGGTTCCAGCTTCTGCAGCGTGGACACCATGAGAAACTAGACTGCAGCGTTCCCACACGTGTCACAACAGCTGCCACCCAAGAGCCTATCGAGGAAGGTAACGGCTCCTAGACACTGCTGGCCAAAGGTCACACTGGTGTGCTCAGGGGGAACAGCTTCTATCCAGTGACCAGCCCTCAGAGCCGTCCAGCACAGCCTTGCAGAGCTCTGACGCCTGGAAGAGATTTGCCATGCTGAAATGTCCAGAAAAACCACAAGTATGAGAAGAAAAATGTCACTAGGAGAAATGAGAGACAGGACACTCTGGGGTCTGCTTCAGCAGAAGGGATCTGAGTCACAGTCCCCTGGAATGGACAAGAGGATTTCCATTGACATCAGTGTGCTTTGACTCACGGATATGTGCCCACCATGCTCCGTACAGAAGAGAATATCGTATTATGTCCTCCCAACGATTCCTAACATCTCCCAGTGCCCTGATAGGGCAGCCCAGCAGCTACCTGACAGTTTCAAAAGAGCTGGAAAACTGGGGGCACTAACTGGGGAAACACCAGGCAGAAGACTGGAACGATTCACATTTTCTTTAAATGGGATCATGCCAGAATAGTCACGCGTGTTCATGGATGACTGGCAAAATGACTGGCCTCTGATGCTCCTGATGAGAACAACAAATGTGTAGGGAACACACTGGGCCATGTGTGTCAGTTGACAAGACTCAGTCTAGCTCCACTGAAGGCTTGTGGAGATGGGCTGCTTTGTAGCAGCAGGACTTCTGGGCCCCAACGTAAGTTTACTCAGTGCATGACATTGACTCTGTTCATAAAGATAGATCACAAAGCATTTGCTGGCACCCCATTCTGTCTCAGCACTACAATTTGTCAAATTTCCCAGGGATGCTGACGTCATCTTCCGATGCTGAGGTACAAGGTGTACTCTTTCACCCCGTGTTTTCCTTCCTACCCTAACCTTTCCCTTTTTATGCAGCAAACTTCCTCAGTGCAGAGAAAAATAACGTGAACTGGATGACTTCAAAAGCTGTATTAATGAGGGCTAACCTGGCTAATTTATTCACATTAGTGACAGCTAGCCACATTCTTGCCCTCTGTCGCTTTCACCAAATATTCATTCTGACTTTGATTAATCTAATATGGAACAAGTATGTTTGTAACTCACAGAATATTCACTACATCCACATAGATATTCTAGATTTGGGGCAATTAAAACCATGCAGCCTCCAGCTAATTCGGAACTGGTATCTTTGCATCATGCCCTTTTATTTTTGCCAGTGGTTATTTTGACTGTCAGTCTCTCTCAGTAATAACATAGTAATTCATACATCTCTGGCAGGCTCTTTAAAGGAGCTGGGTCTTTTTACTCAAGAGAATATAAGCTCTCTTTCTACTTGCTTGGAGCAGGTCATTTTGGAAACTACCCAAGCTCACTTCGAAATATTTTTCCATGTGCCAGAAGTTGCTTTTGAAGTCCCCTGCCCAACCCACATGCATTTCAGTGCCAGGCTGCTTGGGAGCTGTACCCAGCAGTCCATAACAGGAAGTGTGTCAGCACTATCTATTCACCAAGAGGGTGGGGAACGGTACAGACGCTCATTGAGTGGAAAATCATCTGACATGTCCTAGGTTTAGGCTCTGATCACAGATGGATCGGATGAAACCTACTCAACTCCCAAGTTCAAACAAGGCTCTTTTCTTTCACATTTCTGGCCTTTGTGTGTCAGAGCATGTTCTAAGATCATGCTTTATGCAGGAAATCACATTTGAAGGGCTTGGCATGTATGGTATTTTTATGGCATTCATTCTTCCCCATTCCTTTTCATCTGTTTTCTACATTTTTTCAGCTTGCTTTTCCTACTGATTTATTGTTTCATTCGCCTATTTTTAAAAGAAGATATATTTCAACTGAAGGGGTTTTAATGTAATTCATATGAAAATTAGTGATGGATGAACCTCGAGCTCTGTCAAGGTTAGGAGACACATCCAAAAATACAGAAGCTTATCCAAAGCTAATTTGAAAATATCTGGTCTAGACATGGGCAGAAGAACCTATTGGCTCAGAAGGTCTGTCATTCTCCTGTGTGAGCCTACTTCTCATACTATTGATTCCTTACTACTCTTCCAGTCTCCGATTTTTAATAGGTCTTTGTTGAAAAATTTGCAGGCACGTCCCTTGGTGTGGACAAAAATAAAGCATTTCAGTCTGACTCAGCAAAGCATTTAAACACATGCTTGAATCCTATTGCTGTCAATGAGCCCGAAACACATGCTCAAATGGTTTGCTGAAGTAGCCTTGGGTCCTGATCTAATCCTGAAAGACTGCCGTGGCTTTCACTGGGCTTTGGAACCAGCTATGACTGCCTAGACACATTTGGTAACTGGGGTTGTACGCTTCTATCCCACACACAGACCGAGCAGATACTGGCTGACAATTTGACCCTGATTACTTCATAAGGGTCTCAGCCTACAAGGTTCATAGTCAGTTGGAACTGAGGGCACCCGCTGCTTGTTAGGATCAGACCCTAAGTTCTGGCTGGACTTTTGTACGATGACATGTTAGCCACCCTCTCAGTGGGGCCTTTGTAGACTTGTCCTGAAAACAGGTTCGTGCCGAAATCATAAAAGCTAGTTTCTTTGGATGATTTCTGGGGTTCCTAGTGTATTTTCCAGTCCAATCAGAAATACTATCAGACCAACCAGTCTCTCCATTTTCCAGCGCTTTCTTTCCAGCCTTGCATACAAGAAATGTTTATAGTTTCGGAAAAATTAATTCACACTTTTGAACTTCCAGAAATAGTTTGATGTGTGTTCAGCTTGTGTTTGGATTTGATACTTAGGCAAACATGCAAGTAGATACTATCCAGTCCACATTTGCACATCCCGAATATAAAGAGACACGAAAGTGATCAGGTCAATACATACGAGGAATGCCTAGAATAGGTGGATTTGGAGGAGTCTAGATCGAGAAGTGAAGAAGGGTTAATGGTATGCTGGATCTCTCCATGTCCTCAGTCAAGTCCACATTTAGCTTCTGAAATATGCACACTGGAGATCAACGAGGAAGGAAGATCAGAGAGAGATAAGCATACACAATGTCAAAAGACACCTCAGAACGGACTCCAAACATGTCACCTGTTACATCACTGGTATCTTTTTCATTCTGAGATGCATGGACGAAGTTCACCTTTGGTGTCCATCTCTAGGGATGTCCATATAGTTAATCTAAGAAGTGATTTGTTCCTCTGTTTTAGGGAGTCTAATCCCCATGAAAGTAATATCTGCTACACATGCATGTTCATAGCAGAAAGACAACTCGGTAGTTTGATCAATCGTAATGTACTTTCCAGAGATTCCTGAGGCAGAAACTAAAGATAGGTGAATCGGTTCAAATAAAATATGAACCTTTTGGGGCCTTTGACCAGTTTTACAGCAGAACTCAACTCTCACCTTTTTTTGGCTCTCGGATGGAGACCCCTAATGGAATAATAATTATACCACTGGGCTAAATAGTATCAAGGTTTGTGTTAGGCCTCACAGAAATTGTGAGTTTTCAGGTGGCATTTGAAGGACAATGCATTAGTTCTGTGGGTGATCATAGGGACCACCTGCCAGGGGGGAGAAAGTTCCTATGGGAGAAAGCTCAAAGGTATTTGTTTGGAAACACAACAGGTGAGCAACAGCAACTGGCATCTTGCGCCAGTCAAGGGCTGGTGTCAACATCTCAATAATGTCTGAGAGATGATCGGTAGAGTGAGGACTATGGAGAAATCAACGAGCTACATTCTGTGATACAACATGCTGGGATAAAGCAGAAATCTTACGGAAAGTCTTTCATCCAGTGGCAGTGATAAAAAGGACAATGAAGGCAACAGTGTTAGGTCTTCAAATGGAGTGACTAAGGATGAGGTCTGTTATCAGTCACGTTCACACGCTGACCATAGCGAAACATGCTTTACGGGACAGCACTGCGATTTCAAACCCTCAGCACGTGTCGGCCGATTGGTGGAACGTTAGCATGGATCAATGGACTTAATGCCTGGTAAATTTTAAACAAATAAAAAAAGTTCCACTTCACCCTCAGTGTATAGCCAACCAATGGAATTTAAGGCAGGCGGTCACATGGCAGGAATTTGTAAGGGGGCTGATCTATTTCCTGACCATGACTTACATTTGTGTTTATTCATGTTGTAGCAAGGGGAAGGTAACTATGCCCCACACTACATCTAGCATATCCATGTGCACTGGGGAGATGGTGCTCCATTTGATAATTACCTTATTGGCTTTTTCACCTCATTTTGGATGGCCTGTTTGTAGCCACAGCTGGAGTCAGGACCCTGCCTTGCTGGATCAGTAAGCCGAGCCACTATGACACACCAATATGGTTCAGAGAAACACCGCCCATCTAAGAACCCTACTGTGCCCGAAATCCCGACAGACGCGCTTCATTTCCACTTGTTCAGCTACTAATCACTGTCACAGTGTCATCTGCCTCCTGAGAGCCCCTTCATAGCTTGGGGTGACACTGTAGGGCCCTGCCTCAGTTTCCTCTCTCAGGTAAACCAAGAGCTCAGTGTTGCCTGAAAGCTGAGAGCTTGGATGGCCACCTAGGAGAGATTCCAATGCCATCCAGCTGATTACCAGAGCGCCCACAGAGCCCACAGCCAGTGGTATGTGTTTCTACTGGTGGTGCACATTCACATATGTCTTAGGGCACATAAAATTTATTCCACATTTGGATGGAAAAAAAACATTTCTCTACGACATGTTTTCTTGCTTAACTAACACTCTTTTCAAAGGCCGCTTTATTACAAAACATCACATAAAACAGTCTGTCACGAAAGTCACAGAATATTGTCCATACAACCTCCAATGTCCTTGAAGTAGTCCTTAAACCCCTGCTCTTCCCAGTGGGGAAGAACTCCCATGCAGCCTCCCTTCTGGGAGTGCACCTTTAAAAAACCCTGGTGTGTTCTGCTATGCCTAGGCTCCTTGCTCAGCCTTGTCAGCCCTGCCAGGACAGCAGCCCTAGCCAGTCCAGCTGGGGTGCCACTCCCCCATCCCAACAGGAACCCCCACAGCCTCCCTGTCGGAGATCAGCTTCACCAGGGGAGCACCCTTCCCTCCCCAGCCCTCTCGCTGTTCCCCTGGGTCCAGCTCTCCGGTATGAAGGTGTCAGCGAGTTAACTTTTCTGCAGCTTCCCTGCCTGGCTTCCAGCATCTCCCCCTTGGCTTCGTCTCACTGTCTTAGAGCAAGCAGCCACCTCCCTCTGGTCGGCGGCCCTCTCCAGCCCTCTCGCTGGTCCCATTGCCTTCAGCCTTCCCTCAGGAAACACCGTCTGGATCTGGCAGCTGTCATCGGCCACACTCCTCTTCACAGGCAGCGCTGACTAACTGGCTCTCCCTTCCCCCCCACCTGCCACCCTCATGCCCTCTTTTAGGCCTAATCAGGAGGCAGCAGACAAGTCACAGGTGCAGTGGTGTCCTCTTCCTGAGAAGGGCAAATGCTGCCCTGTGGCAGTCACATATAAGCAAAACCTGGGACAGTCCCTGCTTCCATTTACACTCGCAGGATTAAACCAGTGTGGCTAACGTATGAACCTGAGTCCCGTATGCTTAGAAAAAGTAGATGAAATAGGGAGAGCCAGGGACTGAGCTCTGACCGCCAATCCCTGCCTCTAACCAATAGCCCACACTCTCCCTGCCTAGAACCAAATTCTGCTTCCCCCGAGTTTACACAGGCTTAACGGAGACCAGATTTTGACTTGTCTGCTATAGCTCACAGCTTTCCCCCGAGGACCCAGAGTTTAATGCTAGGGAGAGAAACATCTTCGGGTGATTCTGATGTTTTGTCTACAGAAAGACAGAGCTGCATCTGAAAGAATTAAACTGACTCCAGCCTCAGTTTGCCCTTTTGGGCCTCAGTCGTTTCAGAGACCAGAATCCGCTCGCTTTCACCACTTTCCGCCCATAAACCATTTTTTTCTGGCCATGACCTCTTCGAAAAGCTAGTGAGCAGATCTGCTTCCCAAGGCAGCCTTGCTCCCCACTGTGACCAATGTTGTCAATTCAACGATGTTGCTGGGCTTTCCCCGCTTCTCTCTCTCCCGGGGGAGCTATTAAACGCATGCGCGCGGCTAATTGCGCTCCATGGTATTAAGGAGGTGAGCTGCAGGTGGTGCATGATGCCGTGGGGCGAGCAACTGATGTGGCTGCCAAGTTCCCAGAGTCGTGTCATGATTCATTCACACGCAGACGTTCTGGAAGGGACATCTCAGACTGGCCACGAGCAGAGGGGAAGGACTGTTTGCCAAGAGGGGTGGGTTTTTTCTTTTCAGAACTATTTTAGACATTTTTCTTTTTTCCAAATGTCAGTTCAGCTTCTCCCCCGCCCCCTTTGCTTTCCCTCACAAAGCTTCTAAGTGGATAATAACACGTTCGCCTCATCCTGCCAGTCCGGCTGAAATCAATTCCAGGCCCAGGGACATACGCTGCCCAGAGCAATCATTGAAAGACCACTTGGCCTGCTTATACAGAGCCGACTTGGAGGGCTAAATGTGTCTAGGAGCGAGTTATAAAGCAGCCCTCCAAAGCTGCTCGCCACACACCGGAGTGCCTGGTTAATCGTGCACTCTCTTATCCTTGTCTGTTCGCTACTCCGAAGTATCAGGCACATAGGCAAAGCACTGACGCGCCTATCGTCCAGTTTCGCATTCACAATGCGGAGCCCATCCCCAGAAAGCCCATACTGCACAACCAGTTACAGGACACGCCCTTAGTGCCTGGCATTTCATTAGCAAAATGAGCTGCTGGATTTTCCCTTCTTCGACATTTGCTTTGGAACGGGGCTCGGTTCCCCACCGAGAAGGCACAGTGCAGGGCTTGGCAGGGATGATAGGACACTCCTGTCCCATGTCCCAAGACCTACAGCACGAGAGGGGTCATGCTGTCTAGGAACACTCAAGGGATGGAGGCTACAAAAATTCTGCTGTTTTTACCACCTTCCTGCAGGAAAGCAGCAACCTGTCTCTGCACGCTCACATGGCACATTTCATGGGTGGCATGTAATAAAGCCGGGGAAGGGCTAACTTTCCCCAAACCATGAGTCACGGGGATCAGTGGAGGATTTGGGGTCCCCAGAAAAGTCTCCCCCTGGTATGGTTGAGGAAGCTCTGGGGGCACAGAGCTTTTTCCACCTCAGGGTTGCAGTGGGGGGAGAGGGGAAGGAGCAAGCAGGGGGCGGGAACTCAAGGGGGAAGGGGTGGAATGGGGCGGGGCTTTGGGCGGAGCCACCGATGGAACTGGGGAGGGGCTCTGGGCTCAGAACTCCAGCCAGGCCCAAGAGCTCCACCACACTCATGTCCAAGGGTGAGAGCTCAAGGCTGGCCCAGGCCGAGCTCTCAGTCCCTGCTCCTTCCCTATGGCCCCCAATGAACTCTCAGCCCTCCCCCGGCACCAGGGGAGGCTGTGAATGGGCCTCAAATGGAAGACATGGGCCCCCTGGGCCACCCCAAGGGGAAGCTCCACCCACCACCCATGCACGGCCTCTTGGAAAATATAAAACATTTTGACTTCTGCACTGGCTCCCATTACTGGGCGCCCTCGCCAGCCCTGAAGAGGAGCAGTGGTGCCAGGCCCCTCCCATTACAGCGTCCACGTGCCGTGCTTTGCGCTTCCTTGTCTCCACGGGAGGGGTGCAAGAGAGCGACCCGCGCGCACAGGGGGGTGGAGACGAAGTGATAAAGGGTGGGCAGAAGTGAGCTGGGGAGTGCCCAGAACGGAGAGTCAACGAGACATCTGAGGTGGAGGAGAGCAGACAGACAGCCCCTGAGAGACAGAGGCAGATGGAGGGGCCCAGGGGAGACTGGCAAGCCCATTTGTATTTAAAGTGACTAACTGTTCACGTGAAGAAGGCTGAAGGGATTTGGGTGCCAAACTCCTGCTGAACTTCCATGGGGCATGGAGTTTCCCTAGGCTCTTCTGAAAATTTTAGCCCAAGCCACGAAGGGCCATGGAAGGAAATATTCAAAAGCACAGGTGGCAGTTAGATGTTCAGCAGCCATTGATTTTCAAGGGGAGTTGAGCTGTAATTGCCCTTTGTGCTTCGGAAAAACCTCCCTCCGTTTCCAGGGAAGCTACAGCCAATTGCCGGTTCACAACCACCTCCGCTGAGCAGGGATTGGCGGTTGTTATCTTTTGCTAGTAGCCTGCATGAAGTGAATTTTCCATCTCCGTGCAGTTCTTTTCTCTGCGGAGAAGCCAAGCGCAGGGTAGACGCGAGAGCATGTCACACTAGGAATGCAATCTCCTGAACAGGACTGAGGAATACTTGCAGAGCAGAATGGGAAATGTACGGACAGCTGGAGTCTGTGCCTTACCTGACCTAAAGAGAGGAGACTTCAGTCAGTGTGATGACCTTCTCTCACACACACACACACACACACACACACACACGAAAGAAAAGATTTGAGAGCTACAATAGAGCAATCAGATCTGGAACTATGTTACCAGCCTTTACTGAGATATTAAATCAGGGGTGGGGAACTTTTGGGGGGGTTGGGGGCCTCTGACCCACTGAAAAAAATCAGTTGGGGGCTGCACAGAAGTGAGAAGCAAAGCAAGAAGACCCTGACTGAGGAAGAAAAAGACACTCCCCCCCCCCATAGCCAGACATGAACCCCATCTTGTTTTCTCCCCCCCAGAGAGCAAGAGAAAGGCAGTCAGCCTTTGATGCCCTGGGAACGCAGGTGTGCTGCCTGTCCCTGACTCTACCATAAACAGAAGCCAGACAGTAAATGGGCTAGCTGATGACCCAGGGGCCTCCCATCGCCCTGATGGCTAGTACCAGTAATTGACACGCCTGCACTGTCCCAGGAGAGGAATCTTCGCCCATCACATACCAGAGGTGCCCATTGTCTGCATTTTCCCAGGTGTGAATTATGCTTTGCACCCTTCATGGGAAACTTGGCGTTCAAAGCCATTTTTCCTAATTGGCCACTTGAAACCAGGAAGAAGCCTATGTGACCCAAGGGGTATAAAGAGGGGTTTAGTAGCCCACCCCATTTGAGCTCCAATCATCGACACCTGCTGGCAGGTATTGGTTGTCTCCCGAGGTCTGTGGGATGCCCAACCTCGCCCTACTTCTTCCCAAGGGATTGAGAGAAAGACGCTGGCCACGCCAAGTCTGGAACGCAGGGGTGAGAATATATACCTGCTAGGTGTCTATTTTGCATGCATTTAATAAGAGCTCAGAGAACCAAAAAGGTTTCATGGTACCTGTAAGTGACTTATTAGTGTAATTTCTGTCCTGTCCTTTGTAGTAGCATTTAACAGCTAAGTTTACCCTGTAACAATAACATAGTAACTGTTTAAGCTGTGACCTGACTCCTTCAGTTGCTGTAACAGAACCAAGCACAATTTTAAAAGAACTCCAGCCGGTCATAAGGGACAGATATAGGGAGAGCTTGAGCGTTGGATCATGTCGCTTCCAGGGGACAGATCCATTGGGGCATCTCTCAGCCGCCCCAGGCTGCCCGCTGCGAAGGGATCGTGTATCCCAGCAGTCAAAATCTGAGGTGTAATAAGCTCTCCCTGTAAACTTCTTGGGGCGCCCGTCAACCTCCTCCAGGTTGCCCGCTGCTAAGGGACCCCAGTCCTAGCAGTTGAAGTCTCGGGTGTATAATACACACACACCACTCACTGCCCTGACCACCGGCTGACACCCCCGCGTTCCCCTTCCACACCAGAGCCGAGGGGGGCCCAGGCTAGTAGATTTTGTGTGCTCCAGCCCTGTTGGTGGGTGGCAGGGGGTTGGAGTGCCAGCACGAGCTCCCCAGTGAAGGGGGATCCCTGAGCCTTGGGGGCTGGATCCAGGTAAGCGGGGGGGCCACATCCAGCCCCCAGGCCTGTGGTTCCCTGCCCCTGTATTAGATCCATCACTATATTCATTATTTATAGGTAAAGCAGGTATCATCACAGCAGTGAGGCAAAATTTGACCAACACTAAAGATCAGTTACTCAAGGCCGCCCACGAGAGAAGGTGCTAAGTCCCTGTTCTTTCACAAGAGGTAGCAAAAGCAGCAAAAACTGCAAGTCAGACATGAGGTGAACAAAGGAGAATGTTTTACATTGTTCTGAAGCTCGTGAGAAACACACACCCACAGAACTCTAGTCTAGAGCGTCTTCCTTCCCCATCCCATCCCCTATTTGCATTACAAAGACATTTCCCCTGGAAAGCAGCAGGGCCGCAAGCTGGCTGCCATTATTCAAGGCCCCCACTGCATCCTGGTGGGGCCCAGAGTCAGCACAGAATGTTTTCGTGCGCACTGAGAGTCCTGGCCACACAGCCAGTAAGTCAAGAAGAGAGCTTGCTGTTCCCCCTTCCCATCCACTGTCTGTGACACTGTCTATATGGACATAAAGCTCCTACTTGCACTTGGCAGGTCCTGCGGTTTCTGACGGGTTTGCTCGTCTCAGAGGCTCACAGCAGCTCTCAGTTTTAAGCACCACACCTAGGGCATTAGCTTGCTGCTTGTTGAGCTCCTCCCGTCATTGGCCAGCATCAGATATAAAGGGAGAATAGACTCCAAAGTCGTCTCCCTAAGTGGGAATGGGTGTTGGGGGGAACCCAGGCCCACCCTCTACTGCGGGTTCCCTCCCAGGGCCCTGTGATAGCAGCTGCCTATGAGAGTCTCCAACACCTGCTACAACAGACAGCTCCACGACCCCGTGGCTACTTCCCCAGCACCTTCCTTCCCACCAGCTCGTCCTCCTAGTGTCCACTTGGTGCTTGTTTTCTCCTACTCCCAGCAGCACTTTCCTCTGACCTCTCAGCTATTCCTACACCCCACCAACTGCAGGGCAGCGCCTTTTATAGCCAGTCTCAACTGGTTTCTTTAATTGACTCCAGGTGTTCTAATTAGCCCAGGCTCACCTGACTCCACAAGCCCACTCGGTTAGCCCCAGGTGCTCAACTGCCCCCTACTGACTCTGCTGGTTTTAGACTAGCCCCTCCCAGTTACCCTGGGAACAGAGATGATCTTACTCCGAGGCTAATATACTTCCCATCCATTACTTTCCTGTAGCCCTCTGACCCAACCCTGTCACAAGACACCCACCCAGTGGAATAGATCCCTGGCCCTTTGTAGACCTCTGACCTCAGCTCCTCAAGAAAAGAAACTTGCTTCCCCCAGGGAAAGGATGCTGCCTTTCGATTTCACCAGTTACCATGGGGATGGCAGTTATTCTGAGGTCACAGGGACACATCATCAGCGAGGGAAGCAGCAGCAGAAGCTGGGCTGGGCTGACATTCAGCTCAGAGAGGAGAGGGCGGGAAAACAGGGTACGGTCTCTCACTGGGCTCCCCAGCAAGTCTCAGAAGCATCACAAACAAGGTCAGATCCTTCTTTTAGATCAGAGATTCTCCCCAAATGGGCATCAGGGAGTTGTGAGCCAAACGGGAGAAAGGCAAAAACTCCTGTAGACTCCTTGAGTGGTTTGTGGCTACTTCACAGATGGATTCAAAGAGCCAAACCATTCACACCACATAATGCAACCAGCTCTGGTGATACAGACTCCAGGATGCTGAAGGGACATTTGCTGGCCAAGACTAGTTAAAGGACTCACGCCACGAGATCTCCAGGGCTTCCCATGGTAGACTGCAACCGTTTAACAGACCCCCATGCTAGACAATGCAGAAGGTGGCTCAAGCCACACAATCCTTACCCACCTCACCTCACCAAGATATTAGGATTCAGCTGGGTATGCTGTTGGACTCTGAATCCAGCCCCAGACTGGAAAATCTCACTCCTAGGTCCCTGACATTTAAGCCAAATTTTCCCTTTGCTCAGTTTCTTCCCGTGACACTTAGTTATTCAGCCATGGGCCACGCAAAAGCAAGGCTTCCTCCTCCTGGGAGCTTGGACCCTGCCCCAAGGGGCTGTCAGGTTCACTGGGGATTCAAGGGCACTTCATTGAACTGGAAGTCAACCAGACTTGGCCAACATCTTTTCTGGGGTCTGCAATGGAGGGTGGGCCTGGGATCTCAGCGCAGAGGGGCAGCTAGCCCCCAGGACAGCACTAGCCAAGAGCACAGACTGCAGTCTGTGTGGCTACCCTTGCAGAAGGAGCAGGTGAGGGAGAGGCAGGTGGCATCCCTCCCCTTGCTTGCCTCAGCAATGCTCTGGGCCTTGAGCCGTCCAGAAGGGCAAGGAGCATAAACCTCACTGAGTGGAGCATGGGGGGCTGAGCAGACAGCTCTTGTCTGGAACGCATGCCCCTGGCTGGTCCACTAAGATTCACTCAAGCAGCTGCTAAGTGTTGGGGCGGGGGGTTCTCTGAACAGGAATGTACTGGGCACTGTGGGTTGGTGCAATTCAGCTCAAGGGAGCCAGACCGATTTACACCAGCTGAGCATCCAGCCAGCTGTATTTGCTGATGCCGCTTTCCACCACTGCACTGCTACAATGGGGTAGCTCAGGGGGAGGGGAGGTTGCCTAAAGTAGGCAGGAGGGTGTCTGGAATCAAGGAGGGTTCGAGGCTCGTGCCCGGGCTGCATATTGTTAAATAATATTTATCAAATACGTGCGGCTGAGGTCTCCCTTCTCCTGCCCCAGTTGTGCAGGCATCACACTCTCTTCTCTCTCGTTTGTAAGTGAACTGGGTGGTGGAGAGAAGGGGCAAGGCGATGCCGTTAGATGCCCCCTCTGAGCCCGACCAGCAGCAACGCAAACACGCCCCACACTGCTCCACAACATGCCTAACCCTGCTTAGGAGGATCCAGCTCTAAGGGTCAGGGTGGAATTCAGTCTCTAGGACGCATTTCAGGCTTGGCCTCTGTAGTGGTGGGGTTAGAAAGTCCTTCCCCAGTAAACAGGGGAGGAGCCTAGGACTTCCCAGCAACCAAAGACCCTTCTAACAAAAGCCCAGCTGGGTGATGTGGGAGAAGACAACCTAAGGCAGACGGAAAGGGGAGGAAAGGGCAGATCCCATCTCTTCTAGCCTGAGTGGGCAGGTCCCGGCGACAAAACACTATGAAACAGGCAACATTTTGCCCACACATCCAGCGTGGGGATGTCAAACTTTGCACTGGTCCTCTGCTCCTCACAGGGACTTCCATCCACCATGCTGCTGCTGATTCTAGTGGTGCAATTGGTCGTGCCCATTCCTGGTGAGTGTCACCCTCAGCGCTGTGGCCAATTGGACTCTTCCAGAACATGGCCACGTTCTGAAAGCCCCAACAGCTAGAGCTGGTCCCAGCTAAGAGCAAGAGACAACGGCGTCTTCACAGCAGAATGCTTCCATGCACGGACCCTGAGCCCGGAGGGTGGAATTTTTAACTGAGCTTGAAGAAGCCAGCTCCTACTAGAATTCTGTAGGATTGCCGCGCCTAACCCCTCCCATGACTTAAAAATCCCTCGTATCCTACTGAACTCAAATGTCTCAACAGCAACTCGGGTTTATTGGCAGCATCCCCACCACCGGAAAAGCTGCAGGATTTTGTTGGGCTGGAAACATAATTGGATTTCTGGGAGGATGGAAGGAAATTTGGGGAGACTGAAAACAAGCCTGAACTAACAGCAGCCTAAATGGGGATGCTCTCTTGCTAATCAGGAGCATGCCTTCCCACCCTAATGCATCAGCCCTGTCCATGGAAATGGGCAATCCAAACAAGGCTAGTGATAACCACTGTTATAGGCTTTCCACCCCCAAAGCATGGGATGGTCCTACAGAGACTCTGCCTCAGTTTCCTTCAGAAGTTCCTAGAAAAATGCACCTTCAGAAACATCTTTAAAACAATGTCCCCCAGTGCCCCTGAGTCTAATTTATTTGGTAGAGTCCAGCTCCCACCACAAAGCCCCTTACACTTGGTTTGGGGGCCTTCACTTCCACAATCCTCAACTTCTAGCCTGCAAACTCACCCCTTGAGATCAGAGTTTCCTTCTAGGGGCTGAAGGCCGGCTGAGTTCTTCCTCCCAGCAGCCCCTCTGACTCCACGCCAAGCCTTGCCCTTATCCTCACAGAAGCCTAATTGGATTCCAGGATCCACCAGTCACGTGACCTTAATTTTCCACATTTGAGATGGACACCCAGCTGTGTCACAGCTGGGACAGAGCCTGTGATATGGCAGGTGCAATTGATCACGGGCAGCAATCTCGCTGCTTGAATGATACGTGCAAAGGGAGGTTTAGGTTGGTCATTAGGAAAAACGTCCTACCAGTCAGGGTGGTTAAACACTGGAATAAATTGCCTAGGGGGGCTGTGGAATCTCCATCACTAGAGATTTTTTTAAGAGCAGGTCAGATAGATTCCTATCAGGGAGGGTTTAGATGGTGCTTGGTTCTGCTGTGAGTACAGGAGACTGGATTAGATGATCTCTCAAGGTCACTTCCAGTCTTAGGATTCCATCCAGTATTGTGGGTATGAAAGGCAGGTGCAGAGCAACTGGCCAGTTTTAAATCAGAAGCCAAATGGACATTGATGTTCCTGAATGTGCATTTTAGAAGGCAACTACAGGGGGTGAACATAGGAAGCTTCTGTAGGTGCCTACCCCCACCATACTGCTGCCCAGTAATCCCTGCCAAAGAGCTGGGAATTCAGGAATGGCAGCAATAAACTGCAGCTTTAACAAATGAATGCTTTTGTATCGGAGCCAGGGAGAAGCTGGAGTTTCTGGACAGCGAAAGAGCCTACGGATGATAGTTTTTCCTGGTATTACTCTTCAAAGGTACATTGCAATACATTCACGCAGTTAGTAGTATGGGTGAGACCTTCTAAAAGCATCTCCCAACTCACAGGAGAGCCAGTGGTCTAAATGTTCTAGTTTAAGCAGCAGTGTTGGTAGAGGGAGAAGATAAAGTGGTGTATTGTTCTTCCATGGGGCACAGCCTTCCATCAAGATCTTTGTCCTGCTACTCAAATATTGACGTCTCTCACTGGCATTCACTAAATAATGCTCTGCACAGAACTGGTTAAACACATCACAGAGAGATTCAGGGGATACGTTATTTGATGTAAAATGGTGGAAAAGCAAAATACAGTTACTCCTTTTTGACCCAAGCAGCTAGTCATGGTTTGGGGGCCTGCGGATGTTCCAGTGGGAAGGAGAAATTAGTGACCGTCAGGTGTCTGATGGAATTTACAACTGTAATGATATGCCCACACCTAAGGAAAAGGGAGCATGTGAACCCACACACAAGCTTTTGCTAGTGCCTGCTTTTTGGTAGAGGTGTGAGTTTGAAGGAAGGCAGAACACGGAGGAGTAGAGGGATGCCCAGACAGCCTAAAAGAACAGCTGAAAACACAATGTTTGATCCTGGACGAAACCTAGGGAGAGGTGCCTGGGTCAGAGGTCCAGTCTGAAACGACTGTTCTGGGTGCCATGAGCAAACGAATCTGTTTCCCGCTCTTCGATTTCTCCTGTCGGTGCTGGATTTATGCACAAGCTAAATAAACTGCATTTTAGGGCCTCAGATTATGAAGGGCCCCCTAAATAAAAAGAAAAAAAAGACGAGTTTTTAGTTGCAGCCTCACCTGTGTACTGGTGTGTAGATATATATAAAACTTTACCATTTCTGTTAGAGTAATACACTTTTTTTGGATGATGCGATGGGGCCTCAAACTTGACATCGCTTAGCGCCTCAGCATGTCTTAATCTGGCTCTGCCTGCTGTGTTCAGAGACACAGGAGTTGGTACAGATTCTTTTGCTCAAGGCACCCAGAACAGTCTTTTCAGACTGGACCTCTGACCCAGGCACCTCTCCCCAGGTTTCTTCCAGGATCAAACATCATGTTCTGCCTTTCTTCAAACTCACACATCTGCCAAAAAGCAGGCACTAGCAAAAGCTCGTGTGGGGTCGCATGCTCCCTTTTCCTTAGGTGTGGGCATATCTTTACAGCTGTGTGAACTGAAGGGTGAGAAAAGACCTGGGGATTGAAGACAGAAAAGGACCTGGGGATTATAGTGGATGAGAAACTGGATATGAGTCAGCAGTGTGTCTTTTTAACCAAGGCGGCACAACGGCATATTGGGGTGCATTAGGAGGAGCATTGCCAGCAGATCTAGAGAAGTGATTATTCCCCTTTATTCAGCACTGGGGAGGCCACATCTGGAGTATTGCGTCCAGTTCTGGGCCCCCCATTACAGAAAGGATGTGGACGCTTTGGAGAAAGTCCAGCGGAGGGCAACCAAATGATTAGGGGGCTGAAGCACGTAACCTATGAGGAGAGGCAGAGGGAGTTTGGCTTGTTTAGTCTACAGAAGAGGGGGGGGGGGGATTTGATAGAGGCCTTTAACTCCCTGAAGTGGGGGGTCCAAAGAGGCTGGAGAGAGGCTGTTCTCAGTGGTGGCAGATGGCAGAACGAGGAGCAATGGTCTCAAGTTGCAGCGGGGGAAGTCTAGGTTGGATATTAGGAAAAACTCTTTCCCTAGGAGGGTGGGAAAGCGTTGGGGTGGGTTTCCTAGGGAGGGGGTGGAATCTCCATCCCTAGAGGTCTTTAAGTTCCAGCTTGACAAAGCCCTGGCTGGGATGATTGACTTGAGATAGGTCATGCATTGGGAAGGGGGCCGGATTCGATGACTGCCAGAGGTCTCCTCCAGCCCTAGGATTCTACATGAGTTCATACCTATTGATCTTATTTCACCCAGCACATAACAAATGTTAATTTCACCAAATTCTATTATTTGAGCCTGGCTCATTGGTTGTAAATCCAACAGGAGACACTCAACAGAAGGGAATTCAATTAGAGACTGATGTCCCAACAAACACCCAGGGTAGGATCGAGGGAAAGGGGGAAAGAATTTAAAGGGACAGAGTTGGATGGCCAACATCATATGAGAATTTACTGATATTGACCTGTGACCTGAGACATCCAAGTGAGAGGAGATACATAAGAATGGTCATATGGGGTCAGACCAAAGGTCCATCTAGCCCTTGTTAGGTTGCTAAATGAATTGAGAGAGAAAAGACTGCAGGGGGTCCCCTAACAATATTAGACCCTCTGTCCGGTTCTGTGACAGCCAGCATCTTTCATCTGGTGGTGTGCCTCCCTTTTCCCTTAATCAATCAAAGAAGATAATTTATTGTAGGTAAACCGAACATACGGAAAATTTATTTAGGGAAAATTTACAAAAAAAGGGAATTCAGCGGGTAACCAGAAATAGTTTAACAACAAAGAACAATTTAAACAAAATCAGCCTTTGGCTGAGTCTAAATAATAAGGTAAGTATAACAAGTTTCTAGAAACCTTCTTGACAGTTCCCAGACGATCGCTCAGGACCTCAGATCTCATGGCTCCTGGAGAGCCTTGAGAGAGGAACATTGAGGAGAGCCCTTGTAGTCTTCCCTGCTGCAGGTGATAAGTAATTGGCAAGGTTGCTGGCTGTGGTCTTATGGAGTCTTCCGTATGGCTGCGGCTATCTGGTCTGGAATCTAGACGACCTGGAAGGAAAACCCCGTGCAACCTGCCACTAGGATGGGCAGCCCCGAGCTGTTCAGCTGCCAGCCTTTTATGCAGTCTAAGGCAGGAAACCCCTGCAAGGGAGAACCCGCAGAGTTTGCCCCATAGGGAAACCCCTTATGAACTGCTGAGGTAACTCTGGTTTTGACTGGAACTTGCTTGCCTCTCTGCTGCAAAAAGGCGGGAAAACCTTGGCCTGTCAGACCCAGTGTCACAGGACTGATCTTCCATTTTGTTTTCAAAATGGATGCCCTATAATACCTTTAAACATTACAAACCTAGGATTTTTACCCTTAACACCCTGAATCTTGTCTTCAGACGGTGGCCAATGACATCTGCTTCAGAGGGAATGAACAGAGCAGGGAATCATCAGATGGTCCATCCCCTCACGCCCATTCCTAGCTTCTGGCAAACAGAGGCTAGGGACACCTTCCCTGCCTAATGGCCATTGATTAATCTATCTGCCATGATCTTCCCCAGTTGTTTTCTGAATCTTGTTGTAGCCTCGTGCTTCACAACATCCTCTGGCAAAGAGTTCCACTTGGTGGCTGTATGAACAAATACTTCCTTCTGTTTATTTTAAACTTGCTGCCTGTTAGTATCATGTGGTGACCTCTAGTCCTGTGTTGTGAGAAGGTGTAAATGTAAAATTTGTATGTAAAAGGTAGCTAAAGAAAAAACAGGATTCGGGGGAGCAGCTGTGTGTTGCTACAACTTTCACAATGGAGTCTTGGAGCGAGAGGTGCAGGCCAGTTACAGCCAGGTTGGGGCAAACCCAGGACATAGGTAGAGGGTGCAAGGCTTTCAAAGGCAGTCGCATGATCAATGGTGTCTGCTTCTGCACTGAGATTAAGGAAAATAAATATTAAAAGTAGCAGGGGAAGTCACTGACCATCCCAAAGGGCGTTCACATTACCAAAGCGGACTAAGCCAGCCAAGGGTAGCCATGATTGGGGCAGGAATGCTGGAGGCTTAGGAGTGGGAGGAGGCAGGGAGAAATGAGAAGCCGGAGCAGGGCAGTTAGCAGCCCCAGTGCTGTAAAAAGAGTGGCCCATCCCTGGCACCATGTGATGGAAAGAGCTGACCAGTCTTGTGGGCATGAGACAAGATGGGCCCCAGTGTGAGTTTCAGGGCTGTTAATGTGCAGGACTCTCTCTCGTGCCTGTCATCTGAGCTAGTCTCTCTAACCGCTGTATTCTGCACTGTGTGCATTAGACCGTGGGGGAGAGGCTAGACGAGCACATCAAGACCGTAGACAGGCATCTGGACAAGCACATTGGGACCTTAGGCACATGGGTCGACCAACACCTCTGGAGCCTCAACAAATGGGTGCAGGAGCACATGGGCACCCCAGACAAGTGGGTGGATGAGCATACAGAAGACCTGCTTGGTTGGTTGGATGAGCACGTTGGGGCCCTTGACAAGTGGTTGGACAGACACGTTTGGACCCTGAACACATGGCACGAGGAGTACATTGAGGCTCTTGACAAGAGGCTAAGTGAGAACATCCAAGACAGATGCCAGAAAGACCACACGGCAAACATAGTGATGTGGCTGGACCACAACAACAGGACCCTACATGCGTGGCTGGATGAGAATGTCATGATCCTCTACAAGTTGCTGAAGGAGTATGATGGGGCCGCGGACAGGTCCCTGGTAGACTACACTGAGATTCAGGTCAAGCTACTGGAGAACCACGTCAAAG
Organism: Pelochelys cantorii; assembly: GCA_032595735.1. Taxonomy (NCBI): domain Eukaryota; kingdom Metazoa; phylum Chordata; order Testudines; family Trionychidae; genus Pelochelys; species Pelochelys cantorii. The sequence goes on from CM064340.1 coordinate 38,819,558, forward strand.
TCCTAGAAGAGTTCCTGCGCCAGACCCTGAGAGCCACCAATGCCTGGCTGGAAAGACATGCCCGGGGCAACGCAGGGCCCTCCGACAGGCATGTCCAGTGTCTGCAGGGTACATGTCTACAGGAGCAAGGCTCTGAAACGGCCCACGAACAGGGACCAGAAGACAAATACATCGCAGCCATACAGAACTGGCTGGGGAACCATGTTGGCACCGTGAAAAGGTGGTTACAGGAGAACTTTGGAGGCCAATACCAAGAGAGCCTGATGTAGGGGTTCCGTACAGTGCCCACAGGGAAGAACTGTGCACCCCCTCCACTGTGAGAAGCATATTACCCTAATCTATTCATCAGCCTGGGGGCAGCCACCTGCCCAGGGAGCACAGATGGGAAAACACTAACACGAATAAACCTGAACGCCAGGCCTCTGCTCTCTTGCTTCTTCATTCATCTTTGTTGCACCGTCTTCAGTTCTCCTCCTTTACCCTCGTCTCCTCTCCTGCTCTGACGATCCAGTCTGTCCTCTCACACTGTGCATCTTCCTCATTCCTCGTCACCCTGCCTTTCACCCCGTCTACCCCGTACCCAGTACCCCTGTGCCCATGTTGCCCGCCCTCCTTGGAGAGCCTCCAAAAGAGCCTGGGTAGGAGGGGAGTGGAAAATCTGGTCATAAATAGAACCAGCCCAGGCCGCACCCCACAGCCCATATTTCCTGGAGAGCAAAAGGGTATTTTTTTCCTTCTGGTTTCTACTTCCCACCATGCAGGCAATCCTCTTCCTTTGTTTTTGCGGTGTGGTTTGCCATGCAATGCATTCTTAGTCACAAAAGGCTGATCAGCATGAGGGATCTCCCCTCTCCAGCAGTGTTCCCTGTAAGCTGTCTCTCCCCACTCAGGACAGATTCAAATGCCAGCCAGCTAATTAGTAAAGGGCCCACTGCTGGGTTTTGTGTTTCTACTGGTGGTGCACATTCACATGTCTTGGCACACACAAAAATTGATTCCGCACATGAATGGAGAAGATTAGAGGGAATATCGCTGTCCAGGCCCTGCAAGCATGGATTAGCAAGACCCCTCTGGGTATGCAAACTTAGGGTGCATAGACACTTCAAGCTGCAGGTGTGATTTCCCGGTCGGGCAGATGTGAATGCATGAGCTATGCTCGAGTGAGCCCCATAAAAAAGTGTGGCTGTGGTGACACAGGCAGTGGGGCTAACTAGATGCTCAAGTATAATCCTACCCAGGATGCTAGGTACGTAATCAGATGGCTAGTTTGGTCTGCTGCCCGCATCACCTGGGCTACCCCACTAGTTTTGGCACACTAGCTCAGTCAAAGCTAGCATGGGTACGTCTACATGAGCAGGAAAGGATAACCCCAGATCCAGCGCAGACACACCCTTCTGGGGTGGGGGTGGGGAGTAATATCTAGGGACCACCTTTCTACAATCTGACCCCTGTTCAAGTGCCTGCCAATTTGCGGGTTCAATTTAGATCGTTCCTGTGACTGAGTTCTTAACGGTGCTCATGAGTAAAGAATTTACATGGCTTTCATTTGCATCCAAAATGGCCTTTCAAAAAAAGAAAATCAATCAAGACCTTCATAAGGCAGAAATGTTGGTGCTTTTTGTGCAAGACAAAAATATGTGAAATAACTCCTGGTGCCAGTAGGGGGAGCAAAATGAAAGTTGCATTTGTTTAGAATTCCCATGACTCAGCAATGTTACTACAAGTTGAACCTCTCTAGTCCGGCACCCCGGGACCTGACAAGTGCCAAACCAGAGAATGTGCCTGACCACAGGAGGTCAATATAATCTAGCAGCATTACCAAAACTTCCACTGCTTACTGGGCTCTTAAAAGACAGTCGGGGGTTAATTAGAGCTAAATAACAGCACAGAACAAGGAGAGCCCAGACTAGTGGCTGTAAACAAACTTTATGGGACTGCAGGAAACTTGACCACACCCATACTAAGTGGACATCTGGCTAACTAAAGTCATGCTGGACCACAGGTATTGCCAAACCAGAGAATGCCAGACTAGAGAGGTTTAACCTGTACTTATTTTTGAACAAGATGCATTGACTAGGAGAATCTAAGACCATGGTCTCTCAAGGGGTCAAGCCATCCAAGAAGGACAAAGAGACGGGGGCTCGTAGTAATCAGAAGACCCATTTGTACCTCCTACAGTAAGTTTGTGCTGTAGCTTCATGCAGAAGTTCCTCACATCCCCCATATGGCATGTGGACAGCACAAAAGGGCCAGGCCTGCAGGTGACGCAAGCTGGTGAAGTCAGAGTGATGCTGGTTTTCACCTGAGATGCTCTGGCCCGACAGTTTCGAATTCTGAAAGGAAAATCCATTTCAGGAGGTGCCAGAGTCCTCCATAAACCAAGCAAGCTCCCGATGCCCAGGCTAAATCTGGGTCCAATTCTGCTCGCAGGCACAACGGTGCAGCTTCCGTTGACTTTGCCAAGACCTGCCTCAGTGCTGCTGATGGCAGAACTCGGCCCTGTGGGAGTCGCACGCCAGTGCGGAGTGCAGCTCAGGTAGGGATCTGCACCTACACGCAGCAGGGGTTCAAAATCCCACTATAGATGCTACAGCTCTGGCCCATCTCTGTATGTGGCCAGATGTGTGCTGCTGTTTGAGTTTGTGGTGGGAGCCTGACTTCTGAATCCCTAACTTCATGCTTATCGACAGGGGCGGGCAAAGGGGGCAGCTGCCCCTGGGCTGAGGGATACAGAAAGGACTTGGAGTTCCCAGCAGCAGTGGCAGCCAGAGCCTCAAACCCTTTCAAGTGCTGCCCGAGCACCGCATGGCATGCTCCGGGCAGCACTGAGGGCTGCCTGGTCCCAGCCCCACCTCTTCCACCTCAGGCCCTGCCCCTTCTGGGTTTCTGGAGCAGCGTTCCCCTCCCCACCCCCATCTTGCCCACGGGCTCAGCGAGACCGTTAGCCCCACTGCCCAACCTCTGTTCACATGGAAGCAGCCCATGGAAATCAGCTGAAAGAATCCCAGCGACTTGCCGAGGCTTGGAATCGAGTCGTCCTTTTCTAAGGCCTAGGCCCAGCAACGCAGCCCTGCCCAGGAAGCGCACAGACTGACGCGCAGACTTAACTTAAGCATGTGCTGCGTCGTCGGGACCCGAGTCCGCGCTCAGTGCTTCCTTGAATCAGGCCCACACGGTCCGGAATGTGGCGGAAGTTTTGCCTTCTGCTCTAATTCCATTCAAAAGGCACAGACTACAAAGCATACCACAGCACCGTGGAAGCATGTCCACTGACATTTCAGCTACAGCCTACTGGCTCCCTCTTCTCTGTTTTTTGGGTGGAAAGGGAAATTCACAGGGTCAGGGCGGGCAGAGCAATCGCTTTTTAATGCAGTGCAGGATGCAAAACCCACTTGCAGCTAGCCAGAGAGTAATGGATATTAATGACAAGGCCTTGCTGAAGCACAAAAATAGAAAATTTCCATTAATCAAGCTGCTTTGATGGCTCTCTCAACATGGAAATATTCTGAAACCACTGGGGCTGTTAAAAAAAAAAAAGCCAGAAAGACTATTGAAAGGCTTTTTCCAACCTGACTATAATGTTACTGATCTCAAGTCATTAGATGGCTGCATTTCCATAGTACCTGGACAATGTTAAATGTAGTGATCCTGCAAGGTAGGGAAATATTATCCCCATTTTACAGATGGGGAAATAGAGAAACTAAGGCCAAGATCCACAAGGGAACTTGAGCACTGTGACACCCAGTGTCACCACACCTAACTTTAGGTGCCTAGAAATATCCCAGAGCTTAGGCTTCCTATGCAATGAATGGAGACAGACAGACAGACAGACACCCCAGAATGCCATTCACAAAAGTCATCCCCCTAGCTGGGGAATCACCTAAGCTAGTCAATGGGAGAGGGGCATATCCTGAGGCCTACTCCTGTCTGGGAGATCATCCTCTAGTCTCTACTAGTGAGTCACATACGGGAACCCCCTCTCCTGTAATCAGGCGGCTCGGACGCCCCAGGTGTTTCTTGTGAGACTGACGGAGGCTGTTCCACTCGGGAGAGATACTTAAAGGGTCATTGGGCCAGAGAGAGCACATGAGAGGACCCTGTCATCCAGTGGCTTAAGTCTCAGTGTGGGAGATCCAGGATCCTGCCCCCCCACCTCTAATAGCTAGTTATTTACACACAGTTTCACAGGAGAGATTCGGCTGTTTTGAGCTGGGGCTCCCTCAAAGTCCAGTGGTGTGAGCACTGTTCGGAGAGGCGTGGGAGACCCCGGCTCAATCTCCCCCATCCCACCCCAGCAGAGGCGGAAATTGAAAACGGGTCTCCCCGATGAGTGTTCTAACCGTTGGGATAAAAGCGCTCAGGTGGGGTCCCCTTTTTCAGACACCAGATTCTGAATGGGACACTGAGCGCTCACCTATCAGACTGGGCCTCACACATGGGTTAGGCAGACGACCACCTGCCTTCCCCAGCCTGTGATTCGTCTGGGGCTTCGGCGAGAGACAGGCATCCAGAAGGAGGCAGCAATGTGCAGGCCCAGAAGAAAAAAACCTGGGTACTGAGGGACCGTTTAACCTGAAAATCGAGTGAATTTAGCTGCCTCTGGGGTTCAATGAGAGTTTTGTGAAACTCTGTGGTCCCAAAACCAGGACTCGGGCAAGACTGCTTGTCCACAGGAACACAAAGTCTGCAGCAACGCCACAGTCTGTCAGCTCACAACCTAACACATTAGCCACTACTAGAGCATACTTCCCTAAACATTCCCCCTCTACTCTTTATACTATATAAGCAAACTAGCAGGCTTACCTGGTGTTGCCCGGGTCCTTCAGGGCAGGACCTTGGAGATGTGGGGGGAGTCCAGGAGGCTGGGGACTAGGGGTGTGTTCTCTACCACCAGGGGCCTGTTCTCTCCCCCCAACCAGCTCCCTCACTGCACCAGGGGCCTGTTCTTTCCTCCACCAGGCCTCCTCCAACCCACCAAGGGCCTTTTTTCTCCCTCTCCCAAGGGCTGGGGTGGCAGAAGGGTTTGGGGCCGGGGGGCTACTTACCAGTGTGCTGGCAGGCAAGATGGCAGAGCCCCAGCCCTGCTGGTCATTCCTTTGGGGGTACAGCTGCCCCCCGAGGACACTCTGCAGGATAGCTCCCCCCTGCGGGCTCGCTGCCTCCAGTAGCCACTCTCATATCATCCCTTTCCCCTTTCCCCCAGCAGCAGCCCCTCCCTTTGCATGTTATGGAAATCAGTCCTTTTCCTGGAGCTTCTGGTTGTCCCGGCACAACCAATCCCTGACCTTGCTGTAAGTTGGGAGAAGAGGAAGCTGCCTATCAAATGTGGTGGCCCTGGCTCTTACCAGTTAGAGGAGTTCTTGAACAAACGGACTTGCACACAGACCTACTCTAAAATACAGAGAGAGACACTTCATGCCACAATTCCAGCACCCTTCATTCCGTCTGCTACATGGGAGGGAAAAGCCATGCGTTCCTATAGGCACGGATGGAGAAAAGTAGCATATACACAACCAAGAGTATCAGCCCTGGGGAGGAAGGCACTCGTTACGTAACTAAGCCTGTCCGTGCTTGGGTCCCGCTGGAGTCACGCACGTGCCTAAGTGCTTTGGAAGAGGAATGGCCCGTGACGCTTCATTGCTTTCCTGACGGGGCCTTTCTATGCAGCGAGTTGCGGACGGCAGGATGCAGCAGCTGCTCACGTCCCACAGGGCGCACTCCAAGGATGCCCGCAGCCCAAGAGATAGCAGGACACGGCGCAACATATTTTCCTCTTCCGACATGGCTGACAAGATGGGCATGGTGAGTACAAACTAGAGCCAGAGCACGTCATTCTTGAGGTGCATGAGAGCTCCAGGCCGGCAGAGAGACTCAGAGTTCGCTTGCCTGTGCGCCCGACCCCGATGAAAGTCAGAGCACAGCAGGCCCTGGTAGGCCAGTGAAAGGGTGACCCTCCCTGGAGATAAACCGTTGGGTGGGCATCGAGGTTTGACTGCAGCATAGCCATGCTAGCCCCAAGAACAATAGCACTCAAGCTATAAGCCAGGGGTGGGGAACAGATGGCCCGGGGCCCGGATTCGGCCCTGACTTGCCTGGATCCAGTCCGAGGCTACTGCACCCTCCCTCCCACCCAGACCCCACACCTCAAAGCCCACCTTCCAGCAGCCCCCTCCCCGACACTGAACCCCTCATTTTTTACCTCACTCCAGAGCCTAGCGGGGGCCACAAAATCTACTAGGCTCTGGGGCACAAGGGGAACGTGGGGAGTGTCTTTCTGCTTCTCAGTTGGGGACCACGGCAGTGACGTGGAGGGGGGGGGTTCCTCACTTGTGTGTGGCCCCCCCACTGATTTTTCTGTGGGTCAACAGTCCCTGGCCCAAAAGAGATTCCCCACCCTTGCTCATTAGCCTCATTGAGGCTAATCACTCAAATACGCACACAGGGCCCTGGGCAGAGTAGTACAGCCCATACCACCCTGGCACTACCACAGCTTCACTGCTACTGTTCCAAAGCCAGCTCGGACAGGCCTACATATGCCACAGTCACACCTCTGACTGCAGTGTGGACAGACACTCAATAAGCCAGGCGTGCACATATATAGACACCTCAACTTACGCAAAGAACAGGCGCAAAGCAATTGGCTCTGTCCGCCTTCACTCAGTGACCGAGAGGAGATCCTACTTTCCCCTGCTCACCAAAGACAAAGCTTCTTCTGGCAAGATGTATAGGCCTGAGGAGTTTGCCTGGTATTTCCGCAAGGCACCCTGACCTGAGGGAGGCTACCAAACAAGGCCAACTTTACTCTTGGCAAGGATGCCCTGTGTGTCAGCACAATCCCAGGGTGCAGAGATTCATGCAGACCAAGAGAAAGCCCACTTCCAAAATACAAGTATGGCTGTTGCGTGTGACGCTAATCACTCTGACTAGGGCGCTAGCCAGACACTGTGAGTTTACCAGACGTCTGGACTGAGCCAGCTGCTCATAACCTTGCAGCCTAATCCAGGACAGTAGCGGGGTGGGGGAGAGGGTGTTTTCCAGGTGGCAGTGTTATCCATTGCGTATTATCTTTAATTATCCCATTTGATCTCCAGCACACACACACACACACACACCCCCACCCCGAAGCCATCTCTTGTCGGAGCAGGGTTCTAGCATATTGAAGAACTGGATTTGCTGAGAGCACCGCTCCGTCAACATCTGAACAACATGCAACATTCAGTGCCCAGGGATTTAGAGGCTGTCACCATGCAGAAGGTACAGCTGTTTTCAGGACAAACCTGCTGAGTGCAGGAAATGGAGAAGATCGCTTCTGAGAACATAAGAAGCAAGGTCCTCTCCTGAACCAGCAAACAGAAACGTTTTCAGTAGCTGAAATAAACAGATCCTCTTTGCAACATTATTCTGAATATGCAGTATACCTGCCTATGGCTACGGCTACACTGCAGCGCTATTTGGGGATACCAGAGGTATCCCAAAATAGATATTCTGCATCTTTTGAGCGTGCCCATTATTTCGAAATATAACAGGCTTGCTTTTCCGACATCCCTGTAAAACTCGTTCCACGAGGAGTAAGGGACGTTTCGGAATAGCGCTTTATTTCGAAATAAGGGCTTTGTAGACAGCACCAAATTTCAGAATAAACTATTTTGAAATTAACTCGAAATAAGCAACGCAATTTGCATAGCTCAAACAGCGTAGCTTATATGGAGCTCCGGGTGCAGTGCAGATGCACCCTAAGGGTACGTCTACACTTGCACCCTAGTTCGAACTAGGGATGCAAATGCAGGCATTCGAAATAGTCAATGAAGCGGGGATTTAAATATCCCGCGCTTCATTAGCATGATCTCGCCGGCACGTTACTCCGATCAACAGCTGTTTTGAAAGTGAAAGTGCGCGCCGGGATGCATTAGTTCGAACCAAACCCCTCGGTTCGAACTCACATTACTCCTCAAAAAATGAAACAGCTGTTGATCGGAGTAATGCACTGGTGAGATCATGCTAATGACGCGTGGGATATTTAAATCCCCGCTTCATTGACTATTTCGAATGCCTATATTTGCATCCCTAGTTCGAACTAGGGTGCAAGTGTAGACATACCCTAAGGTATTAGGGCAGGAGCGGGTAACAACCAGCCCACGGGATGGATGCTGGCACTATCTGTGCCTATGCAGGTATGGCTCCTTGCAGCTCCTGTTTGCCACAGATCACTGTTCCCAGCCAGAGGGAGCTGCAGGAACCAGTGCAGACCAGGACAACACTTCCTGCCACTCCCATTGGCCAGGAACAGTGATCCGCAGCCAACAGGAGCTTCAAGTGGCCATATTTGTGGAGAGGCAGGTAGATAAAGTGCTGGCAATCCACCAGGGGCTTAACTCTGGTGAGCCACATCTGGCTTATTGCTCACCCCTGTATTAGAGTTTGATCCAAAGTCCAGGGGAGATAGTAAAAAGAACCCCTTGATTAGTCTCAGAAGGGTAGCCATGTTACTCTGTCCTGTGGCACCTCAGAGACTAACAAAAATAGAGAGAGTGTATCATGAGCTTTTGTGGGTAAAACCCACTTCCTCAGGTGACAATTTCCACTCCTGCTCATCATCCGATGAAGTGGGTTTTACCCCTGAAAGCCCATTGATTAGGTAACTCTGTTTTCGTAATCAGAAAGGCAAACAATTCTAGGGCCACACATTTTCAGTCACAACAACAGTAACAAGTCAGTGAACTAGCCTTGCTTGAGAACAAGTTGCCCAGGGTGGATTTGACCAGAAGCGTGTGTGTACAGAACACAAGCCAATTGTGTGTTTGTGACTACCCCAAAACAGAATGCAACAGTGTTAAAAGGTTGGGGGAAGAGGTGAAATGAAAGGCAGATCCTTAATTTCTCCTTGTTCCCAGGCCAATTGGAATTTCTCAGCATGGCAGTGTTTTGCACCAACCTACACACATGGGCTGGAAGCATGTGGAGAATTTATTTATCCTAAACTTTGTGCAGCTCCAGAGCTGGACTTGTTGAAATCGTCCTGCTGGGTGGACCCAGCAACATCCCGGACCTGCATGTTGTTTCACATCAGCTGGTCAGACCTGAGTGGGAGCGTCTCCTTGGCTTGTGGCCGACAAACATATTTACACGTTTCAAAGGATGTTTGCGTTCGTGGTTTGCTGGTTTCTGTTGTTTTTTTCCAGTGTGGTTTTCCATTGTTGTGAGAATGTCTTAAAAAAAAAAAATCCCAACATCGTCGTTACCTAACCCCATGGGTGTCTGCTTCTGGGCACTCCTGCTCCGGGCTCTGCTTTTTCCATGGGAGTTATTCCATGCTTGCGTCAGACACAGATTTTCCAACCTCAAACACTCGGAAATCTGGAATGGTCATCCCCCCCCAATCCCCGCTCCAAGCAGGAGTTTGGCTTCAAATCAAGAGATTTTATAAACAGCCCAGCAAATCCCTCTTACCCCCCACGTGCTTGTACAAGGAGCTCCTGGGAACAAGGGCTCCATGTAGCTTGGGATGCACGGCCTCTCCATATCCAGCCCTCGCGCTGTTCTGCAGAACCCCGATGGTTCCATCACAAAGGCGGCTGCTGTGGAGAAGGGGGCTGGATTTGTCCTTGTGAGAAGCTGAGGGGAGAAAGGATGGTGCAGAGGCTAGAGGACTAGTCCAGCTTTCAGGAGATCTGGGCTCAGTGACTGGGGACCCAGGTAAGTCCTTTCATCTCCATCTCCAGCTACTCCAGCTTTGTAGGCTTGGGGAGGACCTGTCCTTCCCCTCCCAAGGCATAACCCAGGCCCATTGCATGGACCTGGCATTGAGTTCAGGATCTTCAACTTACTGGACTTGAGTGCCATGTCACAGACACCCCCTGCAAACCAATGCAGCTCCATTGGCTTAAAGAGGTTAGTCCCGATTTACACCTGTGTAATTCAGTGTGAGGAGCATCAGGTCCAACTACCTCCCCACCACTCCTCATCGAATGCCATTTCTCCACAGGTCAGAGCAGGCCAATAGGTCTGCTCATGGGAGTAAACCCTATGCCCGGTGATCCTGTTTGTGGGCTAGGACCCATATACTGAACACCCTGGGGTCTGGGACAACTTTTTGTGCGTGGCCAGTACCACCTGGCCTGCCTCTGGGACAGCAAGCTGAGAACATGTGCTTAGGCGCATCTTGTTCTGAATGAAGCCACTTCCTGACCCTCCTAGGTCAAGATGGAGACAGCTGCTCATGTCTCTGCTGCCAGGTCCCCTCACTTAGCCTGAGGGCAGCCAATGCTGCTGCTCTTCTTCCTCACCCAGTGAAGAGTTCCATTGCTTCCAGAGGAAAGGATAAAATAAGGGAGCATCTCAAAAGCTCCAGACCAGGCCTAATGGGGTAAATGAAGTGGGAATGATTGGTCCATCCCTTAGACTGTATCTCTTTTCACATGCCTGTGCATATTCTAATGGTTGGTTTGAGACTAAGGACATCACCTCTGTCATGTCTTGTGGCTGTAACTAGAGATACTCATTGGGCCTGGTTGGAATTGGTGATTTTCATTTTTAAAAGTAAATGCAACAAGCTTTTGAAAACAAAACACCAGACTCCATGGAAATGTTTCCATTGCACATGTTCCCTGATGCTTTGGACACCAGTAAATGCGCCGGAGGAGCTGAGCCTATCCCTGCAATATAACAATCTAGAGACACCCCTTGCAGCCTCCCCTCACTGCCAGCCAAGGGGCTGTGTTATGAATCCTAGACGGGGAGACACAAATCACTATTAAATCATCTAACCTGCTCCTTGCCTATTCTACATTGTCCATTATTTCATTCAGCCCAGTTATACATTTTCCAAGAAACAATGATTCCCCAGTGTCTTTAGACAACTGTATTTGATTCCCCATCATGCCAGATCTGAACTCAATATGCTCCATACACTGAAAGTTTCAAGCATTGCAAGCTGCTGCTGAAGTAGTTCAGTTGGACGAGTGTTACACTGAAGAGCTGAACCTGAGAATGGGTGACAGGGACCACTTGAGTCCCTGTTCTGTTCACTCCCTCTGGGGCAACCTAACATTGGCCACTGTTGGCAGACAGGACGCTAGGCTAGACGGCCCTTTGGTCTGATCCAGTCTGACTGTTCTTATTTTCTGGCTACCATGTAATCAATAAACACATAGGAGGCCAGATCCAATCCCCACTGACATCAGCAAGAGCCTTTTCATTGGCTGGCATGAGTTTTGGATTAGACCCAGAGGGAAAAAAAAAGTGTCCTACATCGGATGACTCCAAAACCAAGCTTCATGACCCGTATTACCTCTGAAAATGCAACCCAGGTCCCAGTCTCTTCCTCTACATCTCAGCTCTTCTCAATTGATGTTCACGAGTAAAACCTGTCACCAAGAAGTGCAACAGCACTTATCCAAAGGAGGGAATTGCTGTTCACTCCATGAGAGTCAGCATTTGCAAAGCATATGATATCCAAGTGCCCCTTTGGAAAGGGTGGGCAAGCTCTGGGGACACCCATGCAGAATCAGGTCTGCACATACCTCATAAAACCAGATTTACAAGTCCAAAGTAGCCAAGCTATGGAACGTGGGCCCTTCTTTACCAACGGTGCAGCACATGAGGTGCTCCCCAGATGCATGGTAGTAGGGAAAGGCAAACCATCAGGAACAACGAGTAACTACTACCTTGTTGCTCATCACCTCTGTGCTCATCACATGGGATGCTAGAGCAGTATGGCAGGCCCTCAAAGGGGACACAATGCCTATGGGTAGGGTCTTCAGGATGCATGATGATATCATGGTAGCAATGTGAGTACACACACCCTGCATCTGCTGTCTCTGTTGTGTGAGCCGTTATTTTACAACGCATGCCATCAACTGGAGCAAGGGCAGGCGCAGAATCCTCATTTTCAATTGATTATAGCCCTTAAACAGATTAACCATGAAGACTGAAATGTCTCTCTTGGGTTCAGCTAGAGCTGGTAGAGCTAGTCCTAGCCCTTTTCTCCTTTGTGGATGGTTTGCAAACCAGTCCTGATTTCTGTAAGAGATCTTAGTTATGAGGTCCTTCACTTAGGTTTGTCAATGTATTTTCAGTCTATGGCTTTCTTGCAAACTCTACAACTATCCATTATTACATTATTGCTCCAGTCACTGATCTGATCTCTGGCTGAATCAAACCTTTGGAAACCAGAATAATGAACAGCTACTAGTCTTGCTACTTTGTGAATGCAAATATTTGTATGAAATGTGGCCATTCCTCTAATATTTATGCAAACAAAAGCCTGTTTACACAAATACTCACAGTGTAAGCAACAAAGACAAAAGATCGGTCAACTTACAGGTCAGAATTCAACTCTGTTGACAAACATTGTTTCTCGGTGTTTAACCTTCTCTAGTCTCACCCCAGGAGGCGATATTTTTGGAAAGTTTTACAACATCCAGTCAGCTGTTTAACTAAGATGAATGTGGAAAAACCCCCACTCACAGCTGTCAACTTTGTTTTTCAGCTTTTTGTGTGCGTGTGCTTGGATAATTAAAAAAAAAAAGGCTTTGATTTAAAACTTCAGACTTGGCAGGCGCATACAGTAGCCTTGATTGAGGAATGAGTGCTTTGCCGTGTTTGAAATTTGGTTTTGAAACAACCAAGTGATGGAAAAGTAGGTTCCTCAGCCTGACACAATACCGAGCAGCAGTGCTGCGAATGCTCACAGGTGCAGGATCAGGTATCTCAGATTGCCACCGCTGTCCCTGAATTTGAACATACAGCTGTTCAAAGCCATGACAGGAGAAGGCTCCTTTAGAAAAAAAAAATTTCTGGGTGTTTATGTGCCTGCTAAATGGCTTGACTGAGCTCAACTCAACAGCAGCTTTCTCCCAAAGCGGCACCTTTCCTCAACTTCACATCTCGGTGCTTTGCAGCGATTTACAAAAGGTTAAAGCCAATAGCGGGACTACGTCATGCAACAGTACATAGCTGAATAAGAGCATCAAAAGGAGAATCAGTTACAGGAAGGCCAGTAAGTTGCAAGTGAAGGAGCAATGTTTGGAGACAGGTGACTGCGCTGACTTGGTAAGGCATGTATTCATCTGATTGTTTTAAACTTCGGTCGGTTTCCTTCTGATGAGTATAATGGGGGACACAATACATGGAATACAAAGCTTCAGGTTCCCCATACAGGGGAGTTTCATAATCTTGCAATTAATCACTTACTCCAGCACACGCTTAAGGGACTTTGCCCGATTCCACACTAAACGATGGGTCACGGCCTATGAGGATCCCTTTCTTGAGTCAAACAGTTTAATTCAAAAATTGACATGTAAAGAAAAAATTAAACTAAGCATCTTTGGTAAAACAGAGAGCTTTCAGTACCCCTCATTCAGTAGCCAAGAATTAGCAAGGAAAACACGGCTTCCCATTTTCTAATTGATGCTCCTGCCAGAACGCCTCAGGTATGTACAATCCCGAACAAATGTCTGTGGGGAATTTAAGCCTCAGGAAACACTCTCTTGGGCAAAGTGTGGTTTCCTGCAGTCGGTTGTGCTTTAGCAGAAGGTTGGACGTTAACTTTCTTAATAAGAAAACATTTTTCAAATGAAAAATGACTTGTTAAGCCACTTTTATGTCACTTTTTTTCAGTAACACACTAAAGTAAGCAAACCCAAGATGTAAAATAAAATAAAAAGCCCGCTGCACCTGCAGAGTTTTACCAGCTCACATTACAAAGTCTTCTCTGAAGTGGTCAGGGAGCTATTTCCATTACAAACAGCAAGTGATCTTGAAAGTAATTCGAAGAGCCAAATTAGGCAGATTACATCAGGGTGTATTTCCCAGCCACCTAAGGACTTTTGAAACACCTGCCTGACACATTCCAAATATTCAGAGGGAAACCGGACCCTGTCCAGTTTCAGGAATTGTTGAAACTTCAACAAAAATAGATATTTCTGTTCAAGTAAATCAAATTAGTTTGGGGTCCAAACTTTTCATTAAAAAAAGAACACGCCAAAACACACCTTATGCCAATCAACAGTAAGGAAAGCCAAAGGCAGCTCTATATTGTACAAGTTAGGTGTGCATCATTCGAATGTAAAAAAAGATGCTTTCCTCTATAACCTCTCTGCATGTCTCAATGTCCTACCTACTGATTTTTCTGACCAAACTATGTTTGTAGTAGGTTGTAGAATTGGTCTTGACAGCACCATCACCACAGATGCTTAACTCCCAGGTGACAGTGTGGCTCTCTGTGGTCCAGCCACTAGGTGGCAACAGAGATGGATGAGCCTGCTACACCCGTTGAGGTAACTGAGCTGTGTCTTCTAGTTCACCGCGTGGAGATTTGTGATTTTTAGATCCAGAAATCCTGTTTCAGTCTTCACAGCTGACAACCCACTCGGGAGCATCACACTTCGCAGAATTCTAGGACTGGGAAGGGATCTTGGAAGGTCCAGCCCCCTACACCCATGACAGGACTAAGTATTATCTAGACCATTTCCGACAGGTGCTTGTCTAACCTGCTCTTAGAAATCTCCAGTGATGGAGATTCCACAACCGTTAAGAACATTTTCCTAATGTCCAACCTAAACTTCCCTTGCTGCAATGTAAGCCCATTGCTTCTTGCCCTATAGTCAGTGGATCAGAAGAACATTTTTCTCTCTCCTTTTTGTAGCAACCTTTTCATGTACTTGAAAACTGTTATGTCCCCTTTCAGTCTTCTCTTTTCCAGACTAAGGGCTTTTCTTTGCCATGCCGTGAAGTGACGCTGCAGCGATCAATCCTCCAATGGTTGATTTATCGCATCTGTTTAGATGAAATAAATCAATCCGCGAGCGCCCTACTGTCAACTCTGGTACTACACCAGGACGAGAAGATTATCCAGAGTCAACAGGAGACCAGACCCCACTGACTTTACCGCACAGAAGACATCACAGTAAGTACATTGATTTCAGCTATTTGCATAGCTGAATTTGCATAGTTTAGATCGACGATGTGGGAAGGGGGGAGGAAGGGAGAGGGGAATTAGTTTAGACCAAGCCTAAACAACACAATTCTGTCAGTCTTCCCTCATAGGTCATGTTTTCTAGAGCCGTCATCATTTTTGTTGCCCTTCTCTGGACTGGCTCCAATTTATCCACATTTCCTGAAATGTGGTGCCCAGAACTGGACACAGTATTCCTACTGAGGCCTAATCAGAGAAGAGCAGAGCAGAAGAATGACTTCTCGTGTCTTGCTTATGACACTCCTGAAAATACATCCCAGAATGATGTTCAGGTTTTTTTGCAACATTGTGACACATTAGATTCATATTTAGCTTGTGGTCTACTATGACCCCCAAATCCCTTTCCACTGTACCTCTTTCTAGGCAACTACTTCCCATTTTGTATGTGTGCAACTGATTGTTCCCTCCGAAATACAATACTTTGCATTTGTCCAGATTGAATTTCATCCTATTTACTTCAGATGATTTCTCCAGTTTGTCCAGATCATTCTGAATTTTAATCCTACCCTCCAAAGCAGTTGCAACCGCTTCCAGCTTCATATTGTCCACAAACTTTATAAGTGTCCTCTCTATGTCACTGATGAAGATATTGAAGAGAACCAGACCCAGAACTCTACTCATTATGCCCTTCCAGCCTGCTTGTGAACCACTGATAACCAATCCCAGAGAGTAGTTATCCAATCAGTTTTGCACCCACCTTATAAATAGCTCCCATCTGGGTTGCATTTCCCTAGTTTGTTTATGAGATGGTCACGTGAGGCAGTATCAAACGCTTTACTAAAGTCAAGATCTACCACATCTACTGCTTGCCCGCATTCACAAGGCTTGTTATCTTGTTAAAGAAAGCTACCAGGTTGGGTTGATGCGATTTGTCATTGAGAAATCTATGCTGACTCTTACTCACCACATCATCTTCCAAATGTTCGCAAATTGGTTCCTTGATTATTTGCTCCATTATCTTTCCAGGTACGGAAGTTAAGCTGATATGTATTTATTCTTCTTAGTCTTACAAAGCCCATGCAGCACTAGGCAAGTGAGTTAGGTTCTAGGAGCCAGGTGCCAAATCCAACTGTATTTCTGCAAAAAGTATCAAATGAAACAATTTCATTCAATATTTTTACAGGAGACTGTGACTCTACAAAAAGTTACCAAATGTAATAAAACAAAATGAAAACTTTGTTTCATTTCAATTTGAATCAAAATTTCCATTTCCCAAGTGAACAAAAATTTCCAGTTGGGAATGAAACAATTACCATTTATTGAAATTGCTTTCAATTTTGATGAAATTTTCTATTTCAATGAAGCTGAACTCTTCGACAAAAGAACTTGGTCTAAAGCTTTCATTCCACTCTATGGGGTTCTATTCTTCCTTGTACAACAATATTGTCAGGTAGAGTCTGCCCAGATACTCTTCCTTGATTTAATATGATGGAATGGGCCAATAACAGGTGATTTTCAGATCCCAAGTTGAGTTTGCAATGTCGGAAGTTAAAAAAAATCCACTGTTGATTGGTAAACGTGAGCAGATTTGATCCAAAAGTCCCAGAGGATAAATACCAACTCCCCTGAGGGCAGAGTTTCTTTTCTGACTATTAGCATATTTTAAACTTTGAATCTGCTTCTGTGTACTTGTGGATTTGCGACCGTATTGTGGACCTAGGAGCCAGATTCCAATTCAGAGTCATGGTGTGCTTGCCAGTGGGCAGAAACAAGCATTGCCAACCCTATGCCTGGTGTAGATTACTTCCCACAGTGCGTCAACCATCATATCAGAGTCAAAACTCCTCCCGCTGCGTACCCATGTGAGTAAGGGGAGCAGCAACCTGGTGAAGGTGTTCTTCCTCCAGCATTGGCTTTACAGACAGTCAGCACAGATGAAATCCATCGATGCCTGCAGCACCCCACCCACCTGTACCAGCATGTTAGGCAGGTCACAATCTGGCCCTATATCATAATTTTCAACAGGCTGATGGCATCAGATACATGTGGGCTGGACTGTAGACCAGCATCTCATTATAATATGATCTTCAGTTTACGTCATTCAAAGACTTTAGCTGTGGCGCTAAGCATTCTACTGAAGCTTACTGCTTCCTTATACAGTTAAGGACTGCCAGTTCCATTCATGGTCTGCATCACAATTAACTCCTGCTGCAGGGATTGGGCTTGTTTAAGCCAAAATAGACACAGTGTGTGTCGAACGCGAAAAGGCATCCAATGCTGTAACACACAAGTGTCACTTTGAATTAAATCGTACACTGCATGGAGGAGCCTGACATTTCTGTGGGCTGCATTTTATATATATATGAGATCAGAACTACATTTTGTACCATTTTATAGTAAGTAGGGGCAGCCTTTCTGTCCCTCAGTTGGCTAAAGCTGGGAGACTCAGAACTAAACGGAATTTCTTTGCAGATTTTTTCCCCGCATTAAGTCTTCTCTCCTCTGTTCTTAACATGCAATCAGACACCTTACCGAGCGTCTGCATTTGGTGATTGTGCCTTCTGCTTTCTTGTTAAATTCTTGAAAGTCTCACAAGCCCCCCACTCCCTAGTTTGAAACGGTAAATCACATTTTTGTCAAGCTTTCATTCTGCAGTGTGTATTTCTAGCCAGAGGGAAGGATTCTGTCTCGGAAACAGGGGCTTTGTCGTGTTGGTCCGAAAATGTCAAGTGGTTTTCCATGGGCAAAAATTGATCTTTTTGAATTTTTTTTTTAAACACACACAAAAAACAGTTCTTCAGTTTTTCAGTTAAAAAATGGAAAATCCTGCCAAAGTGGGATGTTTGTATTCAACTAAACAGGCATGTTTTTCAATAAAGAATTTATCACAAAATAAAAACACTAACCAGTCCTCCTGTTGAGTGGATAAGTATGAATCAGAATTGAACAATTTTTTTTTTCTGGCTGGAGTGCTAGCTTCCATCTGTCTCTGGAACTTGGCCTGAAGGAGGCCAGGAGAACAAGGTAAGCACAAGAAAGCTGGTGAGCTAGCTGGATGCTTTTCAGAGGCACAGATGGAGACTATTACGGATGGGTTACACCTCAATCCCTTCCCATGTCTGGAAAGACCAGGACAAGCTGAAAAGTGAACGAAACCTTTAAAAGGCAAATTCACTCGCTGTTCAGCCTTTTGTTGCCTATGGCATGTTCCACCAAATATTCGTTCAACAACTCGGATTCTCTGGTGGGAGGGACAGCTGTGCTGATTGGTTTAATTATGTTCTAAGGGGCCTGAGACAGGCCGATGGAGGATAACTGAGCTGGGGATAAAGCTGGTGGAAATTAAAAAAAAAAAAAGGAAAATTAAACGAAAGTTGCAAACAGTTCTCAAACCTGTTAGCAACAAAAAAGTGTTAAAATTTCCAAAACAAATCAGACAGCTCTGTGAGGGAGAATATAGCTGGAGCCTAGCATCTTCATTCTTTTTTCAGCATTTCAGCACCTAGTCTTTGGACAGTTTGAAGAGAAGAGAGATCAGCGACAAAGCAGCTAAAGCAGAGATGGTTGCAAGGCCAAAGGAATCACCGGAGCAGCCATTGGGATAGGGAAGGAAGAGCTGATTGTGACCATACTTACCCAGATGTCCGCCCCCTACACACTCTTGTAATAATCTTTGCACTAAGTATGCCTTGTAAAGTATCATCTGAAGCTCATGATTTGCTGGTCAGTATTGTCTAAAGAAAAGATGTGGGGCAACGTTATATCTCAAAGTCATTAGATCCCACTTGAGATCTGAGCCCACGTTCCAAAGGGAGGTGAGCCAACAGCTCTGTCTCGAGCAAAGGAATGCATGCTCTGCTTCCTTTGCATGTAAGCAGTAAACTGAGTCATCAAGCAGGAAGGAAACAAAACTAGGTTCCAACCGGCAAGGAAATGCAGCGGGGAACATCCCTTCCCATACAGCTGGAAGCTCAGCTGGAAATGTTTTCCAAAACAGACTGACCCAGTACACTCTTCCGCTTTCTCTCTGTCCGTCAATTCTCTGCACCAGAAGGAAGAAAGGAAGCAGCCACTGAAACAGAGAAGGGGTCACAACCTTAGAAGTTTGGTCCATCAGATGACAGAGCATGTGGTGAGATACAGCAGCTATAGATGGGAGTCCCGGACCCTTTTGTATCACTAGGCCCTGAGGTAGTTGTCCCATTGACCTCCCCACTCGGCTGATGGACCTGCCCATGTTTTATCTTTGTGTCGTAACCACTTCTAATTTTGATGCCTCTTTACTTGTACTCACTTAACATCTCTCTTCGTTAATAAACTTGGTTTATCTAATCCAGTGCGTTTGAATGTAAGCGCCGGGGAAGCTCCATTCAGGATAACAAGACACCTCTCAGGGATGACCTAGACAGTGCTGGGTCCTGCCATGAGGGCAGGGGACTGGACTCGATGACCTCTCGAGGTCCCTTCCAGTCCTAGAGTTCTGTGATTCCATGAAGATGTATACATAGCATTTCTATTACTAAAAAGACAGACTTCTTATCAGTTTGCATTGGCCAAGAGTGGGCTGGGCAGAGCAGGACACACATTTCTGGGGGGGAAATCTAGGCTGGGGTGCATTGGGGTCATCCTCCAGTATTAGCCAGGCTGCTAAGAACCAAGGAGTGGCTGGCTCTCACAGGTCTAGGGGACAGTGACTTCTATGCTGGAGGCTGTGGATGAGCAGGCCAAAGTGGAGGCTACAGGTAGAGGGCACCCCAGTTAGAAGGCAGAGGTGACAACTACTCAGTCTGGATTGTACCCTGCATATGCACTTTAAAAACTTAATGCAATTGGTTCTGAAAACACTCCAGCAGAAGACAGAGTTCCCCTGACAAAGGGCAACATCCCCATGACTTCCCCAGAGCTACATGGATGTAACTGAAAGGAACATTTTGTTCAGAGGCTGTAACAGAAAATGGAAATTGCCATGAGGGCTATTTCCCCCTCTTAATTTTCTTACACCTAGGCAACAAGGAGTCTGCCTCTGTGTCACCGCGATCGGAGACAGACACAAGAAAGGATAATCATGGAAGCCAACACGCCGCTTAGCAACATCAAGAGCTGACCTTTCCAAACAAAATGCCAGGACAAATCTTTAAAAAAAGTTAGCATGCCAGCTGCGTTTGGGCAAGCTGCTGGCATGGATTTAGCTGTTATCATTGTGTGGAGATGTTCACTTGGAAGAGAGACTTTTTTTAATATACCTATAATTTCTACAGCACCATGGGTGCATCTGGTCTTTCGGTCACTGACCCATGAAGAAATTTCAGACTAAGTCCCTCTGTCGCTTGATATCGATGCAGTAACCTCCGTCATAGGTCAGTCTACGTGGACAATTTTCAAAGCCATTAAAGACACTTAGGTCCCTATGTCCCATTTTCAAAAGGGACTTAGGTACACTGGCTCAGGTATTTAGGTACCAAAAGATGCACATAGGCATCTGCATCAGTGGAGGATCCAGTAGCACCCTACAAAAATGAGGAGATACAATGCATCTCTGAAAAAATAGCAGGATTCCTGCCTTCCTCTCGTAAGAGATTCTTACATGAAGACGTGCTGGTGGTCGATTCCCTCAGCATCAGAAGCTTTACAATCACCGGTGTTTGGTGGCGGGGAAGAGGTGCTTGCAACAAGCTTTAAGACAGGGAAATTCGGCCATGCCTAGATCTCCAGCAGAAGCGAGCTCTTTAACCAGTGGTCATTCACACAGGGCACAGGCTGTCCTGAGCTGAACCCCGCAGGTTATGCTACTGCCAACGCACAAGGAAAGCAAGACAGACACAAGAGATAGAAGTGACAAGTAATTATAAAGCTTCCTTAGCTAAGAAAAAAAATGTGTGGCCCGGATGAAGGAGATGGGATGGAGGATCTAAAAGGGTGATGTCATTCTGTGATCCTCTGAGGGCATGTCTACGCCAGGAAACTATTTCAAAATAACTAAATTCAACTTAGCACCCAAAAGAACAAAACCAAAATAGCATGTCCTCACTACGGGGAAGTCTCGAAATGAGTCCGAGGCAGGCTCTGTTGCTATGGACACACTACCTTGACTTAGAGCCCCAGGAAGCACTGGGGAGTAATTAGTTCAAAATACTCTGGGGAGTCGTTATTTTGAAATAGCAGCACCGGAGCATCTACACGACCGCTCTTTCAAAGTATCTATTTCCAAATTAGCGTTATTCCCCAAGGAAAGCAGGAGTACAGATTTTTAAATAAGCGGCCCGTTAGTTCAAAATAACGGGCTTGGTAGTGCGAGTGCTCCGCTTATTAATTTGACCCAAGGAGGATTATTTCAAAATAACGCCCCAGTGTAGACCAGGTCTGAGTGTCAGGGTTGTGACGGTACCGCTCTGTGAAAGACGTGCCTGTACGTATGCCATGGTGTCAGTTGAAGACAGTCAGGAAAGAGCAGGAATATTATTCAGCCTTGCAGGACTAGTGAAGATTGCTGTGCACTGCCAATGGCTTCTTACTTAAAATTCTTCACATGCAGCTCTTAGGACTCCCAGGTTAACAAGTACAACCAAAAACTGTGTGCGCTTCCTCCTCAGTATATACCGCAGTGCTGGGTGTGACGGGGGATGAGCCATCGAAACCCACACAGACAAGCTGGCCAGCCTGGTAGAAATCTGGCAGCTCTGTTACTATTGGCTAACAAGGCGCCTTTTTCACCTCGTCTCACTTCTGCCAGTGCACCGTACCCCAGGTCATGCTAGTCCACTGCAGGCTGAACCTCTGTAATCCAGCACTCAGGGCCTGATCGGTGCCAAACCAGAGAATTTGCCCAACCAGGGGAAGTTAATGTTGTCCGGCAGCATTACCAGCACTTCCGCTGCTTCCTGGGCTCTTAGAAGACACTTACAGGTAAATTAGAGCTAAGTAACAGCACAGAGCACTGAGAGCTAGGACTGGTGGCTGTAAACGCACTTTATGGGACCACAAGAAACTTGGCCACACCCACGATAAGTGGACATCCAGCTAGCTAAAGTCATGATGGACCATGGAGGTTGCTGGATGGACCAGAGAGTGCCAGACTAGAGGGATTCAACCTGTACCATTTTAATTGGCAGCCATTAGCTGAAAGCCTGAGGAGAATTCAGAACCTTGGGTTTTTCCCAGTAAATAAGCAGGAAGAGAGCACATGCTAGTTACCAGGCACTCAAGAAATCAATCTGGGCATTATTCTGGCACCAGAGAAACCACCCCACCCCCCCACCTAACCAGGTAAAATTCTTAAGAATCCGCACTGGGAAAAGATTCCGAAAACAGAACTGCCCAGGAGCGCTCAGCTGGGACATAGGATATCGTCATTCAAAGCCCAACTCACAAACCAACTGCATTTTGGGGTTAGAAAGTGCTCCTGACATTTGGGAGCTGTTGAATTTTATTGGGTTCTCCTGGGAGGAGAAGAGAGAGGCTGATTTCACCCGTTCTTATCTCTATTTGAATTTTTTTAAGAGCCAAATAAAAGGCTGCTGTCACCAAAGCAGAAAGTTTTTATTATGCAATGGATCCCAGCACTGTCTAAATGTTTGCTTTAATCCTTTCATAGGTACGTGTTGGGGATCATTAATATCATACAAGTTTCAAACCTGTCAAACCTTCGTTTTATGCAGTTGAGAAGAAGAGTTTATAATCCCAGTAAAACAGTTCTTGGGAGACAAGTAAATTCGTGCATCAGCACAAGAAAAGGTGCAATAAAGACGCACCTTATTATACACTCTGCAAGCTGGGGGCTAGCAAACCAAGACCTTATCTCACAGGAAGCTCAAGGAAGAGGAAGGATTTTTTAATTTTAATTTAATTTTAAATCTTAATTAATTATGCTTTTAGTATTAGCCACTAGTTTCCTCTTCCATGCCAAGTAAAATCCTAAAAGCTCCCAGCTGGGCAGGGCTAAATGAAGCATGAAAAGCTCTAAGACCAGGTTTTGCAACAGTGTTCTTCACATTCACTTCCTTGTGCCATTTTCCCTATTATTTTTTACCCAGATACATTAATAGTTGCAAATGCCTTGAGCATATACCAAACTAAAAATGTTGCATCAGACGGTCTGTTTGAAACTCTCGCAGAAAGTCAAGGACCAAAAGGCGCATTTTGTTATCTTTGGAGTGGCTGGAAGCTGCTGCTAGACAGAAGTGGGAGTTGATTCTGCACTAGAAGGTAGCTGAGCTTCTGTTCAGTGAATGGCTCGTGACATTCTGGGTTAGGGGTTTTTTGTTGTGCTGTAGCCATGTTGGCCCCTAGACACCGGAAAGAAATACGCTACACTTTAGCTGGAACAATTCACATCACCGGGCGCTCCAAGCATGAGCCTTGCAGGTCCAATCAGCCCCCTCCACACCTAACTCTCATATATTATACTTGCAACAGTTTGCACCTCCAAACCAAGTACAACACAAGCAAAATCGGGGCAGGCCTGGGCAAAACCTGGGCAGAAAAATCAGGTTCAGTCTTTGCTAGATTGGTGCAGCTCTACAGCCCTCTCAGGCAAGGGTGCAATGAGACCATCCCAGGTAAGACAGAATCTAATGCCTCCCTCCTAGCAGCCACAATGTTGTACGCACCTCCCCTGCATGCTGCAATATGGCAGTAAAAGTCCAAGCCACAAAGTCTGCCGACCTCTCATCCAGTGCTGTGCAACGCTTGTCCCGGAGAGCTGGCCTGCAAATCCTTTTGCATGGGATCCTGTACCGTGCTCACCCCTAAAACGCCCTCAGTGCTTGTCTTATTAGCAGGCATATTACCACAGGGCCCACAGAGTCCGAGCTTTCCTGCATTGGGTGCTGCACACACATCGGTTGATATGGTCCCTGCTCCGAAAAGCTCAGGGGCTAAACAGCGAGGATAGACAAAGGAGGAGATGGGGGCAGGGGCGAGTCACAGTTCACACACCAAGTCTCCAGCTAACATGGGACTAGAAACCCACATGGCTGAGTGCTGCTTAACTGCCCTACCCACTAGACCACCCTGCCTCTCCTAAAAGCAAATGAAATGGACAAAACTGGTTAGATCTGTTCTTTGACTTTCCCAAACACTCCCCATTACCCTCCATCCTTCCCTCTTTCACAGGATACCAATTTTCAGAGCAATGTTGTTCCCAAGAGAATACGTCCAACTGGAGGTCCGATTGCATTTCACATCGCTGGGAGTAGACGGGTATGGAACAAGACAGCCATGTCCAGCTTCGTCAGTGCAAAGCAGCCTCCCCTGCCTGCCCCAGGGACGTTTCTTTCTTTCACAGACTTTTGCAAGACAGCCACCCATTCAGAACACATGGATTCAGCCTCCAGGAAAGGGGCCTATTTGCGTTTCTCTATAGTCCAGATCATTTTTATTATTGTTTGTATTAAGTAGCACTTAGAGGCCAGACCTCCCCCTGTCCCCACACCCAACGTACACCTCCCAGCTCCATGATTGACAGGATATCTGGCGTAGAACAGAGGGGTGGTCCTGAAAGGAAAAAACGTTATGGAGCCCAGGATGAAATGGCAAGCTGTCTTCATGTTATATTCTTTTGGGGTTTGAGCCTCATTTGGTTCAATCATTAATGGTAATGACATGCACATAATAAAAATCCTTTGCAATTATAGTGTGTAGTCGTAGATTTACCCAGTGTTGCTCAGGTCCTTAAGTTAACTAAGTTTTATTTTTCCTCATTTAAATCATTGCTCTGGGGTGGGTCTGGGAATGGAGATGAGGGGTTCGGGATGCAGGCTGCCCCAGGGAGAGATGACGACGCCACCCCTCTATCATCACAGCAGCTTGGAGCCCTGAGAAGCACCCCTCCATGGCTGCTGCAGCTCCAGCGGGCACAGCCAGGAGAAGAGTGTATGTCCCCCAGCTCAGAGAGAGACACAAACTCTGAAATATAGAGAGCTGTCTCTTTCTCCACCTGTGTGTCCCCAGCTGTCCCAATGGGGTTCTAGCTGTCGCAGTCCACATCTCTGGCCCCTTCTGCCCCCTGTGGTCATTCTGCAGTATAGCTCCCTCTTATCAAACCCCTGCCTTTCCATCTTATGAGAAAATCAAATTCCATACACATCCCATTATCCTGGCACAACCAAACCCTCTACCTGGCTTTAAGTTATGATAAGAGAAGCTGCATGCCAAATTTGGTGGTCCTAGCTCTTACTCTTTAAGAGGAGTTCTAGAGCAAACAGACAGATGCACATTTCTAAAATATATAGTAGATTCAGTCCAAGAATCTCAAAGCACTGATAGAGAGGAAGGATTCCTTTTTGGTTGAAGTTATATATCCATGGTACGCCCATCTTTTGACTACTGCATACAGATGTGGTCACCTCATCGCAAAAAAAATATATTGGCATTTGAAAAGGTTCAGAAAAGGGCAACAAAAATTATTAGGCATTTGGAACGGGTGCCATATGAAGAGAGATTAAAAAGACTGGGACTTTTCAGCATAGAAAAGAGGAGACTAAGGCGGTATATGAGAGACATCTATAAAATCATGACTGATGTGGAAAAAGTGAAAAGGGAAAATTTATTTACTTGTTCCCATAATATAAGGACTAGGGGTCACCAAATGAAATTAACAGGTAGCAGCTTTAAAACAAACAAAGGAAGTTTTTCTTCATGCAGTGCACAGTCAACCTGTGGAACTCCTTGCCAGAGGATTTTGTGAAGACCAGGAATTTAACAGGGTTCAGAAAAGAACTAGTAGCCAGGATGGGTAGGAATGGTGTCCCTAGCCTCTGTCAGAGTCTGGAAACGGGTGACAGAAGAGGGATGACTTGATGATTCCCTGTTCTGTTCACTCCCTCTGGGGCATCTGGAGTATCTGGCATTGGCCACTGTGGGAAGACAGGACACTGGGCTAGATGGCCATTCTTATGAAGTACTATCTAGGAGAACAGGATTCATTTCTGGTGTCTGGTAAAAAAAATCCCTTTGACCTTGACTAAATCATTTCATAGGTCCATGCCACGGTTCTCTCCCTGGGAAGTGGGGGATGAGGTCATATTTCTTTTTCCCTCCTCTTTTTTATTTAGACTGTGTGCTCTTCAGGACAAGGACTGTCTCTTGTCTAGAGCTATGGGGCCCTGATCTCACTGGACTTCTAGCCATTCCTGCAATACAATAATAAAGCTTGGGACTCCTTGCAGTAGATTTAGGGCCAGATGCTGAAGTTCTCACTCAGGCAAACACCTCATGAACTTGAGTTGGCTTCAAAGAAACTGGTCTGAAAAAAGAGGAAGTAAAAGCTAAATATTTGGCTCTTGACTTTTAATTTCAAGGGTCAGTTGATTAACCGTGTTCTTTATGCCACCATTTTTCTAATTAAATGTTAATATTTGGTTTTGCCCAGGGCTTCTTCAACTTGCCTCCTCCACGGCAAAACCCCAAAAAACATATCCAATAATGCTTGTCAGCCAAATGCACAGTGACTTCTTTATTCCACTCCACTGATACCTAGGATATGGACAGACTGACATAAAGGAAACGTGTGAGTCAAGGCATCTAGGCTAGGAAAAATAAAGGTGACCCATAAAGTACTTCATCAACTTTCCTAAAGACTTCATGTTTGTAGCTTATAAATCATGGAAGTTTGTTCCATAATGGCTTTGCCAATTATGCTAAATTGCACCGAACATCTTTAAGAGTTCCTGGTGACACAATGACTTGTTGACTGAATGTATTTACACAAAATTTCCTACATCAATCCTGGGGCACAAACAGAGGTGATGTCATAAAGCAGTGAAACAACTATCAACTGTGAAAAAAAGCCAAAGCTGTCTCGAGGAATCAGAGTCACATTTAATTTTCAAAAAACTTTATGCTGAAGGCCTGGGCTGGGGCGTCATATGTCCTCATGACAGAGCCTGGAAGAAGAACATTATTTATAGCAGCAACTTTCACATTGTGTCTGCCTAGTTTTTTTCCTCTACCAGTATTACCAAAGTGACACACATGTAAAACAAGGGTCTGTGAATTGAGGTGCGGGCTGATCGCACACAACATGGACAGCAAGAGCTTGTGGGTGTGTTCCCTCTGCATCCAATCAAAGTGCTGCTATGGTTCAGCCAGCACACCCTGCAAATTCTAGTGACCCAAGCACAGGGAGCAAAACTCCCCTCTCCCAGGAGACCGTCTTGGTTACGACAATCTCGCAGCCCACTGAGATGAAGGAGGGCCGCTCACTAGCCTAGTGCTCAACAGAACACTCATTGTGGGGGAAATGGCCATGGGGGTTAACTAGTTTGCATAAGAAAGAAATCTATTTCTTTTCCATTTAAAATCACAAGAATCCATTTCCTTGGGCAATTTATGGAGGCCATATAGGCCATATTTCCAAAGAAACAGACGATCCTTCAGAAATGAGCCTACAAAACTGTCATGCTCACAAACCCACAGATCTGCACTAGAGAAGAACCCCACTAACAAAGTTCAAAGCTGGCTCCTGATCATCCTCAAATCCACAGCCATTCTGACATAGGGGCTTTGGTTCTGCCAATTATATGGACAGGAGCTAGGTTCCGTTTTCCACAAAGCTCCAGAGTGTTTAGATCT
This sequence comes from Pelochelys cantorii, assembly GCA_032595735.1. Lineage (NCBI taxonomy): Eukaryota > Metazoa > Chordata > Testudines > Trionychidae > Pelochelys > Pelochelys cantorii. The sequence continues at coordinate 38,847,042 of CM064340.1, forward strand.
GACATTATGGTCTGGGTCCATTTGCAATGGGCACATGCTAAACAGTGCTTATAGGTAAGTGCTACCCAGTTTGCATGTGCAAATATAACATTTTTTGCTTGCACATGTGTCTGTTATGAAAACTGGCTCTGCTCATCTGAGGCAGTGGGGTTTGCCCAGGAAAGCTCATGATACTATATATATAGTGTTAGTCTAAGGGGCGTCAGGACTACTCATTTTTATAAGCACAGGTAGGTTCATTTGTACTGAAGAAACTTGCAGTATCCATAGAACACGGCCAATGTGAGTAAACATCCATATAGCTTAATTTGAGTGCCAAATTAAACTGAAAATAAGGCTGTGACAGACTGAGTGCTGGAGATTATCTTTGGGGGTTAACTGAAATAAGTTGGAACACTCTTAAAGATCAATCTTAAAATGTAGATAAGGTGAGGACCCAAGTGATTGGGCCGCACATGATCCATGCAACATCTAAGTCAATTACTTTTAAGAAGTACAGATATTAGTAGCTAGGGAAACGTATATCAATAGTGCAGCATGTGATGTGATTTGGAACTGCGTGTCATCCTGTTTCTAAACCCTCTGTAGCCCAGCCTGGCCAGCAGGCCCGGCCTTTGGGCAAGGCGAGCGAGGTGGTTGCCTTGGGCCCCGTGCATTCAGGGCCCTGTGTCCCTGTGCATTCAGGGCCCGGTGGCGCACAGTTCCCGGCCCTGCCCACCCGGCCGCTCACTCACTGCCCTGACTGGGAGCCGCGTGTCCGTGCAGCTCAGCCAGACACTGCGTGCTGCCTTAGGCCCTGAAAACTCTTTGGCCAAGCCTCCTGGCCAGTGGGGGCACAGAGGTGTTAGCTGCCAATAAAGTAACACGAGTGGTGAGCTTGTGTCGAACTGAGGTTTTGGATCCCAGAGAACGGGATGAATTGTACTCCCGGAATTGGATGAGGTGTTTTGGATAAGGTGAGTGGAAAAGGGCTCAGAGAATCCCAGGATTGGCATACATGTTAGTCAGTGTATTGCTCTCAAAACGGAATAAATGGCTATACCGAGGCATGTAAATGAGGGCTGTAATCCGGAGAGGTACAGTAACAGGCTGAGAAAAGCTGCAGCCACGAGTCTGCAAAAATGAGCTGCCAACATTATGGGATCAGAATTTCATTCCAGATGTTCAGTAGGGCTGCAAATATAAAGAACAGCTACTCTCGTCGTACCAGTCTGGATTAGGCCAAAATGTCCAATCTATTCTGACCTTTTCCCTTCGGTCCCTGTCGCATGTTGGAAAGCGTAGAGGCTCATGAAAACGAACAATAATGGGGAAAAGCACTTCCAGGGCAAACTTGCCTAAAGGGTTCAGGCTGCATTTTGGCAAGAAGTTGGTTCTAATTCTATCCCACCAGGTTCAGACAATAGTAATGCAAATGACCGATTCTGAGTCACAAGTGTGTAAGGGTAATGGTTCTCCTTCAGCTTTTGTCACTGGTATTATTTGCATATGGTTGTGGGAAGGATACAAACCCACCTGATCTAAGCTAAGCTGTACAGGATCATGTGAGATGTTGCGCTTGATGGAAACTCTCGGTGAGGTTTTAGTGCAGTCATGTGTCTAATATTACGAGATGCAACATTACATAAAAAATAAGGTCATGGGACAGCAGCCTGACAGACTGTAAATTTCACACTAATCCAGAACTATTAAAAACACCAGCACGGCATCTCTTCGAAACCAGCCTAACATCTGGCAGATCAAGTCATAAGAGAAACTGTCAAAACTGCATCTTTGCACAAGCAGTCGCAAGGATGCCTGCCAGTTGGGTGAGGCATGAAGAGTATTATGGACTGTGGCCTTTTAAAACAGGCAATTTCTCTGCCCAAGTTGTCAGCTCCCATTATTAACAATGCAGCCTTCCCTCTCCTGGCCCTGAACTACGGAGGCCTGTGCGCGAACATGGTTTCAGGGGAACCCTGAGAAGGGTGAAGAATTTGGCAAAGCTAGAATTCACATCTGCCAACAATTACCCGCGCTCACCAGGCGCGAAAGAATGTTGCTTGTTTGTACAAAGCTGTAAATGAAACATGGCATTGGCTTTCAAACGCACAGATAAGTCTCTCGTTGCCTCAAATGTGCATTATCAGGCATTTACACATGCCAGCAGTTACTCTTTGGTTTCCAAATTGTAATGGGGCTGCATATTAACCAGAATTATCAGCTACCCCCGCATATTCTTTTCACTCTGAAGAAATTTGTCCAGTACCAAACGCATGGACACGCCTGTTTATAACAGATTTAATGTTCTTCTCACTCCCTGGAAGTGCACCTCACCTTCCTTCATACATACTCTGCACCTGCACACATCCCAGAAACCCAGAATGGCCACTTCTCTGCTCACTTCCATCGAAAGCAAAGTTCTGGAGTGTTAGCAGCACCACAACTACTATAGTAAGAGGTATAATTTTATAACACAGAGTAGTACACTACTCTCAGAAACAACAAGGAGTCCTGTGGCACCTAAAAGACTGACAAATGTATTAGGGCATGAGCATTCATGCGCTGTAGCTCACTTCATCAGATGTATGAAGTGGAAGCGTCGGTTGGCAGGGATTTATACATACATACAGAGATGGGAGTGTTATATCAGTGCTAATGCGGCTAAGTCAGTCAGCGTGGATGTGACCCACTTCTGACCGTGAAAAGAAGGTGAGAATACCTATAGGAAAAAATTACTTATTGTAATGAGCGAGCCATTTTCAGTCCCAATTCACACCCATTCCGAAGGTGTCAAATTCACATCTGAATTCCAGCTCAGCGGTTTCACCCCGCCGTCTGTCTTGAAGTGTTTTCGCTCAAGCACGGTAACTTTCAAGTCTGTAACTGCGTGTCCAGGGACATTCAAGTGCTCTCCTACTGGTTTATTTATGTTGTTATTCTTGAGGTCTCGTCTGTGTCCATTAAATTCTTTTGTGTAGAAAGAGTCCAGTATGTCCAATGTACATGGCAGAGGAGCATTGCTGGCCATTAGTAGATGTGCAGGTGAATGGGCCCTTGAGGGTATAATACATTTGTTAGTCTTCAAGGTGCCATGGGACTCCATCATTTTTGCTGAAACAGTAACAAGACCACCTCTCTGAAACTACTGTCAGAGAGGAGGAGAAAACAGGTGTGAGCAAAGATAAGAGCTCAGTAATACTACCAGCTATACAGCTGTGCAATCCTTCCCGCTAAGTGGGATAAGAATGTCATGAGTCAGCAGCTTGTATCCAATGTGTTTTGTGGGCCTTGTCCTGGGCTGCCGTGTGGTACAATGAGCTCAGTGCCTAGTCTCTGGGCACCAAGTGTCTTCTCAGCTGCTTGGAAGTCAACAGCAGTTGTACTGATGTGACTAAGATGAAAATTTGGCATTTGCTCTCCAGAGGTTGTTTCAGGTGATGGGCCTATGGTACAGAGCTGGCCAGGTCCCGTGAGTGGTAGGTAGGCTCAGGGGTAAACAACAGGGCAGGGAGCTGACTTTAGACAACAGGGATCCTTCTCTTGGTAAAATTGGTTAGTGGGCAGTTGATTGACAAGCTACTGCTCTACACAGTCACAATGGCAGGGAGAGGGGGGAAATACGACTGTCAATGCTGCAGCAATATGCCAGGTAGGGAAAAGAAAGACTGGAAAACCAAGAGCAAGTCTACACACCAAAGAAAAACCCGCAGCTGGCCTACGGGCCTACCTTATGGGTACAGCGTTGCTCAGTGCTCCACAAGTGTGCAAAGAATTGTGGGTAAGAGACCAGAGGAAGCCTTTTGCCCAAGTCAAAAACTCTCCACAGCCTTTGAGAACAGTGGAAAGGGAGACTGGCTAATGCACCAGCCCCACAGGCTCATGTGTGGATGTGTAGACCAGTGGCTCTTCACATTTGCCAGCTATTCTACTCCCTTCTGGAAGTCTGGGTTTGTGGGCTTGAGTCCCACCCCGAGCAGCCACCACCTCCTTCCCCAAGGCTGGAGCTGCAGCCAGGGTGTGAGGAGCCAGGCAGCCACCACGTGGTCTGCCCTGGCCAGATGCCGGAGCTAGAACAAGCCGCCCGCTTGCTTACAAAATGAGATATAAAAATACGAAAGTGTCAGCACACTATTACTGACAGATGGCTTACGTTCTCATTCGTACCATATCATTGTACAGTAAATCAATTGCAAAATAAATATTGTACTCTCAGTTCAGTAGATAATGCACTAGACGATTAACCCAGCGGTGCTCGGGTCCTTCACTCAATTCATTTTGGTTTTTGGAAAAATAAAATGAAAGTGTCCAGGCTTCCTTTAAACCCGCAGCGGATATAGGGAAGGCTAAGCGGGGTGGCTGCCCCGGGCCCCGCGCTCAGGGGCGGACTGGCCTGGCGGGATACCGCACTTTAAATTCCCCAGAGCCGCACGCTGGAGAAGCGCATGTGAGGCATGCTGAAACGTCGCGCAACACAGGTGAGAGAGGAGACATGAGGTGAGAGGGGCCCCGCGAAATTGTGCTGCCCTGAGGCCCGCAAAACTCTCATCCGCCCCTGCTTTAAACCATTGCTCTGGGGCAGGGCTGGGGAGGAGGGGTTCTGTCTGCAGGCTGTCCCAGGGAGAGAGGACAACCCCAGCCCTCTCTGCAGAAGCTTGGGGCCAAGTGAGACGCGCCTCTCCATGGCCGCTGTAGCTCCAGCGGGTACAGCTGGGGGAGGGGTGCATGTCCAGGTTTATCTGCCTCCTGTGCTCCCCAGCCCAAGTGAGGAATGCAGCAAACTGTGCACTTTCCCCTCGCTCCCTGATGAAGAGGAACAGCCAGCAATGTTCCTGTACTAATCGGGGAGAGGGGCTTCAGGGAGGGGGGCAGAGGCTAGGGGCTGTGTCAGTCCAAAACAGGGGAGGGGTGCATGCCCCCCAGTCAGCCCCTTTCACGCAGTCTGGGGATTTTGTCTATTTTCTGTATGTTTTTCGGAGAAGCAATCCCATTCCAGGCACATCCCATTTTCCTGGCACAATCAAACTCTTACCTTGCATTAAGTTATGACAAGAGGAAGCTGGACACTGAATTTGGTGGTCCTAGCTCTTACCATTTAGGAGGAGTTCTTGAACAGACAAACACTCTCAAATATATAGTAGATAGAGCAGAACAAACAAGTCACTGTATGAAATTTGAGTTTGGACTGACTTTCACTAGTGCTTGTTATGTAGGTCTACATAACAAGCACTAGTGAAAGTCAGTCCAAACTAAAATTTGTACAACGAGGCAAAGATCTCATACCTCTGGTTGAGAATCACAGAGTGTAGACACATTCTGCACCCAAACTAGGCAGCCTGTACAGCCCTGTCAATGTGAAGCACTAACTGAGAACACACGCTGTCCCTAGCCAGGGCAGCAGCGAAGTGCAACCCTCTGTTTGTCCCTTGGCTTGGGCCATTCCAGAATTCTGGCCAACAGGATCCAGGTAGCAGAAGATGCACCTGCAGGGGGAAGGACGGAAGGGAGGAAATCCTTCTCCCTCTGCCCCCAGGCAAGGCAGGACCGGGCCCTGAATGGGTTCCACAGAAACACGATGAGCTGGTATGGAACTAGCTGGCTGAATTAGAAGCACATGTGCTAGGGGAGAAGCGTGAGCTACAACCGGCACCACAGAGACTTGATTAAAGCAAGACATTGATTTGGAGATTAAATTACCAGGGTATTGAGCTAGAGAATGGACGAGGGAAACAAAGGAGAAGGGAGAATGACAAGGGGGGAGGGGAGGGGATGAGAGGGGAACGTTGTGTCAGCAGAAAGAAATGAGTTTAAAAAAAAAAAAGGAGATTGTGCTGGCACAATGGAAACAATGTGATTTAAATAGAGAAGGAAAGAAGAAAAGCTGGCCCTGGCTGCAGAGAATCTAGGCCTTCAGATGGAGGGCGGGAGAGGGAAGAAGAGACCAGGATGTGGCTTTGAAAAAAGGGCCCATCCTTGTAGCTGTCAAAGGACCAGCTACTAGTGTATGAGAAAGCAACAGAGTACAGCCAAGGAGGTCTCGGTTCGGTGTGCTGCCCACACTGAGGAAAACAAGGTTGGAGGCCCTTCCGGGCTGAACTACTGGAACTAAACCAAGCATTACCCAGCAATAAGTGCATCTGCAAATATTCACACACCACAGAATTGCATAAACCCCACAGTGCTAACAGAGTCTTGGCATCAGAGAACAGCACGGGATAACGGATCTCGTAACAAATCAGTAGCCAGAGACAAAAGAGAAGTACAGGAATAAAATTAAGGGATGCTATGGGAATACAACTCCTCCTCGATTGGGGCTAGGCACTCACAACACTCTCCTACAGATCCTCCTCCACTGGGACCATGCCAATTCCTTCCCATTTCAGAAAAGCATACGTAGCCTCTAAACGCTTTGGGGCAGACACCGTCTCTCCATCTTGTATGTGCCGGGCCTACAGCAATGGGGCTCCCATTCCTGGACGGGTTCTACATGCTATCAGGAGACACACTGAATCATCCATAAACACAACAGTAATATCTAGAGCCCTGGAAATCCCTTGATATCCACGGGCGTCCACATCTGCAGATGTGAATGAGGAGATTGGAGCCTCACTTGGTGGATACAGATGCAGATACAAACTTTAAGTAATATTTACTTCATCTTGCACAACCAGAAAATATTGATGCGAATTTCAGAAGTTGGCCATATGGTGGTGAACGGGCCAGAAAAGCTCAACTCAAAGAAGGGTGGATAGGAATTGTGATTCGTGACTTTATGTGAAGGTATTGCTGCCATGATCAAATACAGTTAAATGGGTGGCTTACCAGAATTGCCATTCCCAATAATCATGAGTCAGAGCAATGAAAAAGCTCAGTTAAAAAAGAACATTAAAAGAGAGTGAGGCAGATAGACAGGATGGATGGACATTATTCAATTCTTGCCATTTTTTCCACAAATGGCAGGATTTCAGAGGGTGCTGGAGCTCGTCTCGTGATGAGGCGAGAAGTTGCAGGGTCTCTCTCTCTCTCTCTCTCTCTCAGGCCGGTAACAAAGAGCCCATTGTGGCTCCAATACCTCTTCCCCCACCCCTTCTGTGAGAAATAGGAACAGAAAGGCACCTTTCCTCCTTCCCCTCTGTGGCAGCACCCCATTGGGAAAGGGGGCAGAGGGAGGCAAGCAGCCCTTTCTAATACAGCCTCTTCCCGACTCACGAGCTGGTTACGGACCAAGCAATTGGTCGTAACTTGGTTTGTTTGTAAGTCGGACCCCATAGAGATACACGCAACCGCGCTGTTCGTAAGCGCAGATCGCGTTCGTAACTCGGGGTCCACCATTTACGACAGCTTCGATCGTAACTGCGAACGGTCGTAAGTCGACCGTTCGCAACTCATGGACCGGCTGTACCTGACTCCTCCCCAGCCTGGGACAGGAGAGCAAAGACACAACTGTGCCCCCACAGGCCTGAGAGAGGGGGCTGAAGTTCCCAGGAGGAGCAGATTTCAGGCTGAGGAGGCTGAACTGAGCATTGGGAGACTGAATTGATGGGAGAGCTGAGTGGACACAGGGTTAGTTGACGGAAAGGGGCCAAAATGACCTCTGACAGACAGGATAGGCCAGGGGAGTTCAAAAATCAAAAAGACTTGAAAAAAACACACAATATAATGTGGGATTTTTCTAAGTCTTATCATTTGGGAGTTAGTCGTGATTTTAAAAGTCCATCTCTTCATTTTTCATCTCTATAGGGGGCCAATCTCTCAAATTGGTTTCCCTCAGGGGAAGGGCTAGCAATGGCATGGTGGCTGGAGGGTTTTCCTGTCTGCACTTGAGGACACCATGCTGACCTAGCATCCTTGATATCAGTGGGATCAAGATATAAAATAAAAATAAGAGCAGCAGAATCGGGTTCTTTATTATTTCTATTAAGGTAGGACCCCAGCAGAGGTTAAGCTCTCATTTTGCCAACTGATGTACAAACACACAGGGAGAGGGTGTCATGGCCCCAAAGGGAGATCACCAACTAAAATCAGGGGTGGGGAACCTAAGGGCCTGGGGGACAGATGCAGCCCCTGGCTTGCTTGGATCCGGCCCACTGAGGCTCAGGGCTCCCCCCCGGCATTGGGGAGCCCACACTGGTGCTCCAGCCCTCCCCCCACCTCACTGTGGGGCTGAAGCACACAAAATCTGCTAGCCTGGGCCCCCCAGGCTCTGGTGTGTGTGGGGAATGTGAGGAGTGTCTTTCTCCTTCTCAGTTGGGAGCCATGTCTGTGAGGGTTTGTTTTTCTTTTTTTGCTTTTCACATGAGTGGGGCCCTATATGATTTTTCTGTGGGTCTGCGGCTCCCGGCCCTAAAGAGATTCCCAACCCCTGAACTAAACAGACAAGAAAAAGAAAGGGTGCGAAGGGAAACAAGAGTGACTTACCCTCGGGCCCATGGGAAGTCGGTGACAGACTCTTGTCCCCGGAGCAGCTCTATGTGAATAACACATTTTTCAGTTTTCAGGCAATTCCAAAGAATTTATTTCAGATCAAACCTAAACCAAATGTTGGGATTTTTTTTTTTTTAGCAAATCAAAAAAAGGCAAAAGAGATGTCATTTAGGGGCAGACAGACTCAATGTTTCATTTCACCAATTTTAAACATTTCCTTTTTTCCTTCCCCTAGCCCCATGCAAAATTACAGAAAAGTTCATAATGAAAAGTCATTTCAAACAAAAAAATTTTAAACAAACCTTTCTGATGCCAAAATAATATGTATCAACTTTCAGAATTGTGCGGGAGGGAAGGATTCCCCTCTAAAATGAACAATTTCGCAAAACCAATGCAAATTCACAAAATGTGTTGATTTTGCCAAATCTGTATTTTTTCACCAAAAAGAGTTTTGGCTGAAAAGTTTTGCCAAAAACTAATCATCAATCCCAGTCCACAACATTGTTTCCTGTTCTTCATTCATTTACCTTAACATTTTGCAGTTTGTACTTCTGAACCATTAAACATCTAAGCTGATTTCCACTCTTCTAATGCCAATCCACTAGCAACAACTGAAAATACACCCCCCGACTGTGCCATAATCTCCTTTGACCTTTGTTAAAAAGCCCTATACAAAATTTGCAGAACACAATGGTTTAGAAGGTATCTAGAATCCAAGAGAAAGGAAAGGTATACTGGAAAATGACTCCGAATTCTGGATAAAATGTCAATTGGGAAAGTTTGCAGTGTTTTCCAAACCTCTGGAGAAGTTATTGGCAACCTCATTATTTCAGACAGCTAAACCTGCAGTATTAGGAGAATATTTCAGAGACACAATATTTAATGTCTGAAAAAAATACCCTGATGAGAAACAGGAATTTTTCTCTTTTAAAATAAACTAGTGTCCTTTACAGTTTAAGTGAGACTTGTTAAAACACTATTATAAACCTTTTTAGAATGGAGATTACTACTAGGATCTTTAAATCTTTCTCTGCTGGTATTTTTATTATTTTTTGTATAGGAAATATCAAATATGAAAACCACATTTAAATGTTACGTGAACCAGAACTGATAAAAGCCAAGACATCCCAAGTTAAAACTGGCACTATTCTAAACATAGGCAATTAAAGGGGAGAAAAAAATATATTAAAATACCATATGGCCCCAAAAAGAGAATCTAGAAAAATGGCTTCTGGTCTTACTCAGCACATCTGCTCCTGCGTGTGTGTGTTCAGCATCATACTCCTGTTAGAAAAATAAGCTTTGACTCTGGAGTATTAAGACGGCTATGCCAGAACGAGCTGGATTCAATTCTGGCTTGCACATCATCAGAATTGTTAGCTTGTCCATTTGTGCGCCCAGTACAGCTGAATAGGTGAAAATGGTGGAAGGATTTGGGTTGAAGAATCTGTGGCTATAAATTATGGACAACCCTGAACAAACTGACCTGGACTGTCAGATTCCAGGCTGAGCTGGCAGTTAGGAAAAACATCTTTTTACTTGGTCACTAAAAATGATGTTTTTAGGAGTTGCTGAAATCCTGGTTTTTAAAGGTATTTAGGCACATAAAGATATAGCTGGACCTCTAGAGACACCTTTAGGCACCTACATACCTTTAAAAATTGGGCCTTGAGAGACAATAAACATGGTTCCACCAGATGCCATAGCTACTATTTAGAGCAAATTTGTGTTGTTTGGGAAAAGGCATGATTTAAAAGAAAAGCATGACTAGCCTGACTTTTTGGGTGTGCAATTTGCACACACAATTATTTATTAGAGCAATTTTGTGAGTACATTTAATGGAAAGCGAACCTCCAACATCACCAGCAAACAGTTCTGCAAGGACATTCCTTTTTCTTGAACCACGGCGAATTAGCAGGGATGGGGAGTCATATAGGCCTGTGCTGTCCATGCTCCAGCAATATTCATGGAACAGGCGCTAGCTCTCCCCCAGCCCAGCTGCAGCCCCGAGGTGCCTCCCCCCTCAGTGTCCCTGTGCCCCGAGAGGTTGTCCCCTGCAGCTCCCACTCAGCCACATAGCTCCAACCCACTATGCTCTGCCAGCTCCTGGCATCGACTGCCCCTGCAGGGTCCTAGTGCCCCCTTCCAACCAAAGCTGACTCTGACACTGCACTTCTGCCTCGGACGGACCCTTCCCTTTTCAGGCACGACTCTCCAACAGCGCAAGGAGTCCCCTTACCCCTGGCACAGGCGAGGGCCAGCAAGTAGCCTGGAGTCTGACCTGAGAAGCAGCCAGGTGCTTGGGTGAGTGTCGAGAGACCCTGCCCCTCCCCCCCAGCACTGCTCCTGCCCCAAGCTGGTCAAGGGGCCAGCTCAGCCCCCACCCCCAGTGGGGCAGCAGCAGGAAAGGAGGCTCATGCCTGATGGCAGTCCCCTGCCAGCACCCAACACAAGGGAACTGAGGGGATCCTAGGAGCATGTGCAGTAACAGTGGTGCGGGGTGAGTAGGCTGCTGAGGGAGAGAGGTGGGTGCCTTCCCCAGAGCTCTGGCAGGGAAAGGACTTGGGTGGAAGTTCTTCTCTCTGGCCCAAGTCCTTGCTCAGCCTGACTGCACCCAAACTCCTCAGCTCCAGCCACACCCCACCCCAGAGCCTGCACCTGAACCCTCTGCCCCAACCCTGAGCCCCCTCTGGCACCCCAAAACACTCATCCCCGGCCCAGCCTTGCAGTTCCCACCCCTGCAGCCCAACCCTCCATCCGAGTCCCTCCCGCACCTCAAACCCCTCATCCCCAGACCCATCCCAGAGCTCTCACATTTGTATATTATTTTAAAATATATATATAGCTATATACCAGCTTACAAGGCAGGTGTGAGAGGGGCAGGCCTTGGACCAGTTCTGACCACCACCAGAAATCATACAAACCAGCCACCCTTACTAATTAGAGATTTTGTCCTGAGAAAGCAGCACAACACACAGGTGTCCTCTGTCACCTCAACCGTTTGTCTTAGTTATTCAAGCACTTACAATAATTGTGGCAGGTTCGAGGCCTCATAATCCAAGATGGCCAATGGTATTGCTCTTCTTGCATTTGATATCCTGCTTTAGCGGAGTGAAATACAAGCCTCCATTCTGTGCCGCAAAGAAATTTTAATAACCATCAGCAGTACATCTGATTTCCACAGAAATAGGGCAAACTCTGAGACAGTGCGTTTACTTATCATTTAGTGACGCTGATTAATTTTCCCTGATGAAAGCCTCTGGAAGGGGCCAATCTCACCCAGTTTAACTAAACTCATAACTAGAGATGGTCCCCAATTTTCCATCAATTTTTTTCTACAAATGATTTGGTTTTCAATTAATTTTTGTTTTGTTTTGTTTCTCATTGTAAAACTGAAAACCTGAACACTGAAATTCTGTCAATTTTTTGTGGGTTTGGACCAAAGTTTTTTTCAGTCAATTTTTTTTTATTTCAACAGATTGAGGCCAAAAATATTAGTTACCAAAAACTGAAAAATCCAGTTTCGATTACCTGGAAAAAATTTCTAACAAGAGTTTTCACAAAAATGATACTTTTTGTTAAAAGGTTCTTTGGGATAAAAAAAAAAACATTTTCTGTCTAGCTCTGCTAATAATGCTGAATCTGCAACCCCTTTAATATATCTACAGCAACACTTCAGAGATGCTATTTAGCATTTCTATCGTCAGGGCCTTTATGGCTTCTTCCCAACGGCCACGGCTTCTTGGGCCTGGTGACTTCTCCTGGGTCTTCAGAGTGCAAGAGGTCTCCTCATGTCATTTATGCTCCCAATCCACGTGGCCAAGGAACAGAAAACGTGGAGCAATTGAGGAGAATGTTGGTAGCAAAGCAGATGGAGGAACCCTGGCCCTCCCCCATTGCAGCCATTGGAGATCTTCACATCCTTCACAAGAGGATCTGGCCCCCATCTTTGCCTGGTCGGGGGCAGGAAGAGGTTCTGACTCAGGAACGGCAGTGCAGGGATGGAATAGTGTGGTCAATTAACCGATAAGCAAAAGCTTATCGGTTAATGCTATAGACTACACGCATTCCTCCCTCCCCAGTAAAATTTTTAGCAGGCTGGCCAGCAACCTGTCTCAATCCCGTCTCATGCTGGATCCAGGACCTATCCCTGCTGCAGCTCTGCATTTAAAGTGTATTAGGAGCCAGGTGGGCAGGCAGCCCTGCTCAGTCCCAGCTCACACCGAGTCCGAGAGCTCAGACCCTGCCCCGCCCCCCCACCCCCCAGACAGGGGTTGCTGCCACCCCACACTGCTGCCTCTGTATGAGAGGCAGCAGCGTGGACTGGTAGGAAGCTCCTTGGGAGCGGGGCCAGAGCACACTGGCTATCGGCCTCATCCCAGGGACTATAGAATTGATATTTAATATCCCTAATTCACGGCAAGGACTAGATGAGGCCCTTAATGGTTTTTGTGGGACAGTAAATGCTGAAGTGGAGCTAAGGGCTCCAACCGATGAACAAAGCTCCAGGATGACAAGACCAAAGAAGAATGAAGAAACCACAGCATAGTAAGGAAAAGAACCCTTATTTTACCTCAAATAGGTCTGGAAGTTCACAGTTACTGCCATCTTGGGCTTTCCACTGACAGCACTTTGTGAAGTAATTGTTCAAAAGAGGGCCTGGAAAATAAATTATTGTGTTAACAGGGTCTAAATCAATGCTTCCATTACAGCCAGCTGGAATAGGAAAGGAATCCTGAGCGTGGTTATGTAAATACAGTTCACTCAGTTGCTTAGGCCTGCTAGATATGCAACTATTAGAATGGTATTTTGACTATTGTAACCAATTTGGCTGTTGTGGAGTCACAAACCATGTTAACCCTAAATGTAGGAATTGTAAAATATGACCACCAATGCTTGCAGTTATTGGGACTGCAGAAAAGTAGACTGTGTTTAACTCCGTTCAAAGGAGAGACACTGCCACTGTAAAGAATCTCGGATTCTTTCTCTTCCAAACTCTGTGAAGTCGAGTGGGGAAGGGCAGAGCTTTGAACCAGCAGGCTACATGTCTTTCAGGCATGAGCTGTAAGATTGGCTCAACCTGTTTGTCTTCCCCCCACTCCCCACCCCGATTCTAATGATAGAACTAAAACTGACTCCATAAGGAGTCTCTTTATTATTTTAAAATGTTATTCCAGTGGATGCTGGAATCTTTTGGCTGGACTGTGCTGTGGGCCAAGAGCTGAAATCACTGAGAAGCTGAAATCAGAGAGCTGAAATCACTAGGTTTGGCCTAGAGCCAAATCCATCACAAGGCCGGCCAGCGGGGAGGAGCAGCAGCTGATGGGACAGCCAGAGGGGCAGCAGGTGGGAGTAGTGGCTGGTGGGAGCAGTTGGCAGATGGCCGGCAGGAGCAGCAGCAGGCAGCCAAAGAGGCAGCCGATAGGAGCAGCACGAAGGTGGCATTGCCACATGCTCAACGAGTGGAGACATCATGATGATGTACCTATGGACTCTAGGTCTGCACTGACTGGACAGAGTGGTGAGTGGGGTGTTTGAAGCAGGGGGAAACCACACTATATGAGTTGGGGGTTGGACTAAAGATCTTTAAGCAGAAGGCTCTGCCCTGTGGACTCCAGGGATAGTACCTTGCTTATGGGTTTTCTTTGTTTATGTTATGGGGGAGAGGGTTGTTTATGCGTGTTCCTGTAGGTTGATGCTAGATTACAGTTATTAAACTGTTTCTATCCCCAACTCGGTGCTCGCGAGAAGGGAAGAATTGCCTCTAAAGCCACCCAGTGGGTAGGTTGGAATTTTCCCAGTTTACTGGGTGGGGGCTGAAGCCTGTTTGGTTACCTTGTTGAACGAACCTCCCTAGATACTGAACCTGGCCCTTCTGGCTGCCAACGCTACTGGCAGGAGGGTTCCAATTGTTTGAGAAGGCACCTAGGTCAGAAAAGGACTTGTGACTGGACAGGCACTGGGTCCAAGTTTCAGATCACCTCCTCTGAAGTGCAAAATCTGCAGACCCATTTCTGTCCGGGCATACAATGGTCCTTGGCCCCAAACCCACATTCTTAACTTCAGTGGGACTGCTCACCGCATGTGAAGTCACAGAGCAGCAGACATGGTACACATGCACATTTTGGAAGAACCAGAGTTGTAGACTTGTGCCGGGCCTAGCTGCTGGTGCCTTATCCATATTGGGATATGTAGGAGTGTGCCACAATATAAGTAATAAACGGTTATTTCGTATGTGAACTGGGTAGTTAGATGTACTTTTACCCAATCTATGAACATCATATGGTAGTTCTTAAACCCCATTTTCACAGGAACCAGAAGGGACATGAGGTTTTTATTCCTCCCTGCTTTCAAGAACATGAATTACTACCCTTTTTGTTCACTGTCAAAGCCCATATTTAAACTCTGTGGCCAGCACAGCAATGTTTACTGTTTAGCATATTTGAGGTTACTTTAAGTTGTGCCTAAGTGGATGTTTTGGAATAGTTGGTTAGTTTTGGCCTCCCTTTCCATAATACATTGTGTGCGGTAGAGCCAGTCACCACATTTTAAGTCAAATATTTTGATGCTGGGATTTGGTTGGTTAAAAGTAGGAAAATCAAAAGATTTAGCATAAGGGGACAAGGTCTGGCCTGGTTTCCTGTTCCAAGCAGCATGGCAAAAGTATTCTATGTTATGTAGAATCATAGAAATGTTAGGCTGGAAGGGCCCACCAGAAGTCATCAAGTCCAACCCCCCTTCTTGAAGCAAGACAATATAGAACTTGCCCATTCCTGATAGGAGTTTATCTAACCTCTTCTTAAAACCCCCCAAACGGGAATTCCACAATCGCCCTCAGAAGCCAAGAGCTTAACTACCCTTACAATTAGATTTTCCTAGTATCCAACCTAAATCCCCTTTCATGCAAATTAAACCCATCACTTCTCTTCCTGCATGCATTGGACATGAAGAACAATTGATCACCATGCTTGTTATAAAAGCACTTAACATATCTGAAGACTTTTAGCAAGCTCCCCCCTTAGTCTTCTTTTCTCAGGACCAACATGTAGAGTTTTTCTAACCTTCCCTCATAGATCAGGTTTCATAAACCTTTGGAGGTAGTCCGGAGGAGAGCAACAAACAATCTTCCCTAAAGTGTGGCACTGAGAACAGCAGCGCTCCTGGTGATGCGTTGCCAGTGCCAAGCAGAATAGGACAATGACCTCCCATGTCATACATACGACACTCCTGTTAATATACCTCATACTGGTATTAGCCTTCTTCACAGCTATCTCACATGGTTAGCTTACATTCAGTTTGTGATCCACTATACCCCACAGATCGGTTTCAGCAATAGCAACCCCTACCCAGTTGTTCCCCATTTTATAGTTGCGTATTTGGTTTTTCCTTCCTAACTGTTATACTTGATACGTGTCTTTATTGAATTTTGTCTCGTGAATATCAGATCACTTCTCCATTTTCTCAAGGTCCTTCTGAATTCTATTCCTGTCCTCCAAATCACCCCGCCACGCAGACAACATCCTGTGGTGCCTCCTGGCTCAAAGCACACAGCCAGACCAATCAGTGGGGCCGGCTGCTCCTCCAATCAGAGCTCCCCTGGGCGGTGCCTCTGGTGGGCCCAGAGCTCTATCTGCCACTAAGCCCACCAGTCACTAGCAAGCTGCCAGATGGAGGCCAGGCAGTGTTGACTTAGTCCTATTCCCAGCTTTCGCCCAGCAAGGGTCTCTCCTCTGTCCCTTCCAGTGTTGTAGGCTGGTGTGTTTTAGCCGGGTGGATCCCAGGCCTGAAGAAGAGCTCCATGTCGCTTGAAAGCTTGTTTCTCTTAGCACCAGAAGTTGGTCTGATAAAACACATCACCTCACCCACCTTGTCTCTCAGCTAGCTTTGTAAAGCATGGAGGGGACCCAGCTGGGCAGAAAGATGCTACCCAATAGAATCACATGTGGCACAGTATTCCTGCCTATGGACAGCCTGCTGTGCAGTCATTTGAAGAGAGAAATTCTCACTGGCTTGGCTAAAAAAGTTCTTTCTCCTCCCTCCATCCCCAGTCAGAAGGGGGGCGGGGGGATGTCCTCTGGGTTTATTTGTCTAACAAAATTCTAGCTGAGCTGAAGAGGGTGAGATAGAAAGAGGCAAGGAAGCTACGAGATGGTCTATGCTCACTCCCTCCCTATCCCCCCTCAAACAGGTCCACAAAACACACCCAACTAACACTATTGCCAGCACATCAGCTAATATTTGGAGGTTTTCCAGGTCGTTTCTGTGAGGAAAAATTGATGGAGTCTTATGTACACAACTTCACTCAAATCAGTCCTTGGCCTCTGCATCTATTATCAAACCATCCCTTGGGGCACACTCCTACCGACCGCCCGGGCTTTCATGTTGCCTAGTCCTTGGGTGGTGGTTTTCCATTGTTTTAGCTACCATTAAATCAAACCACTTTTAACTGCTCCCTTATGTAGCCTATAGCTGCAGCATGATGGCTACCTTCCAACAAGGTGGAGTGACTGCCCCAACTCCCCAGCCTTTTCCTGGGGGGAGCTATATTGCTACTTCGATTTATGGGCTGACTGAGCTAGTTTCGTTGCATTACTGGGTTCGTCATCATCTATGATTGCAAGTCTAGTTCAGTGTTAAAGTTTCTAGATTTTGTGCTTGGATGTTTTAAATTGTCATCTAAATCTGGATGTAAGATATTAAATAGTTTAAACTGTGTCGGTAGCAAAGCGAAGACCGTGATTAGTTGAGGGTGGTGCTGAGGTGATGTGTTTTATTGCTTAGCAGGGGAGGTATCAAACAAATTGCCGGCAGGCTGGGGGCAGGGTGTAAGGAAGAAATCACTACTGAGCCCACTACAATTGTCCACCGAACTGCTGCTCAGTGCTGATAACAGCTAACCAGACTGAACTCCCATAGCGGCTGTTTAGCACTAGAAAGCTGTGGGGAAACATCTTTGATTCTCCTGTGTTCCAGTTCTTCTCTGGGGCATACCTACCCTGGACCTGTGCCCAGGGATAAAAAAAAAATAGGGACTGGAATGGGAGGAAGAACCAACTGGGAACAACCAGGAATGTGGACAGGATGCTGGGTTGAAAGGATGAAAAGATTCATGACCAGGGCGGCGTTTGTATAACTAGTTTCCTGTTCTAGTCAACCATGTCTCTTAGAAGTCATCTTTCCAGCTTTGCGGAGCTCCTCATGAATCAAATCCAAACCAAAGAGATGTGACAAGAGAGGCGAGTTGGATGCAGAGGTGAGAGCGGGGCAGGGAAAAAGAACAAGGGAACCAATATTTGAAAGAAAACACAGGTAGGATCTGGAGATGAGGAGAATGGTAGACTAGGAAGGAGAGAGGAAGAGGGAATTGGCCACATTCAAATGGCAGTGGAAAGAAGCAGCCACAATGGGTTGGATACTCAGACGGTGTCAATGGACGTCACTTCATTAACACCACCTCCCAGCAGCTGCAGGTCTGGCCCAGTGACCCTCGACTCCAGGATAGGCCAAATTCATCTTAGGACTGTATGCCTTCCCCGCCCTAAGAAAACAAGCAACAGCATCTGCTTCCAGAGCTTCCTTAGCCAAAAGGAAAAGGTGCCAAACACCTGAAAAGCCATATGTGAGGCTCTTTATGTTTTCAAAAGAAATCCCATTTTCCTGCCAAATAAGAGAGTTCCTGCTGCTTTTCTGTAGAGAAATCATGACATCCAGTGGTCAGTGATGTTCATCACAGGGCTTTACATTAGCCCTTGCTAGCCCATACCTCCTCTTGGCGATGTACCAGAAGAGGCCTCTATCCTGAATGTGTGTTCCACATTATTTCTCCCCTTGTGGATTTTTGAAGCTGTTCTTGCTACTTTGGCTTCAAGTCAGTTGAGTGCTTCTTCGTTTTTCTGTCAGTGCCGTTCTGAAGCCCTGTTCTATGGTGCTAAGGTGCAGTTTCATCTTGTAAGGCAGAAACACGTCCTCTCCTTGACTTCCATAGATCATCAACTCCTTTTCAGTGGTGACCTAGATCTGGGACCCATTTGAGAATAGCCCACACACAGGGAAAGACATTCCGTGTCTTTCAGGGTATGTATGGGGTTTCCTCCGATTTCTCCCATCTCAGGGCAGGGTTACGAGAATGGTTTGGCCCACAAGTGAAGCAGCACCCTCTTAGAGCCATATAGGTTGTGTGAGGCAAGGGAAAGATGCCGACATAGGCTCCTGGTTTCCTGCCAAGCCTTTCAAAATGGAAGCAAAGGTGATGCCAGCTCAGGCTGCATGACGATTCGCCATGTGTTGGGAGAGTCCAGGGGTCGCTTCCCGGTGGCTTGCCTTCTCCACTGAACTGGGCTCCCACGGCTGGGATAAGGGGGGAGCCTACAGCCAAGGTAGACTCCACCCCTGCAAAAACATAAAGGCCTGCTGCTGTCTGTGTAAACAGACCACAGTAATGCCACAGATGTCAATGCAGTAAGGCAGGAAGAACCCTGTCCACGTAATGGAGTCATCGAGGAGGAGAAAGTTCCTGTGGAAGCCACGACCTCCACACTGGGGTTGTCTCTGTACAGCACCCAGATCTCTCAGGCACTGACTAGGCCCCAAGAGTGGAGTATCCGAGTCCCTCACACTCCATTGGATCTTTATCCCCACAGCACCTCCATAAGGCAGGGCAAGGTTGCTGCCCTCACCACAGAGACAGGGCACCAAGGCAGCGGGAAAATAAGGGACAGATTTGTCACATCCTTTAGGCAGCGGAAGATACAGCTAAGTGCTGGGGCAGGAGGGTTATAAAAAGCACACCAGCACCTAACTCCCTTTGGTTTCAGTTGGGAATTAGGCACCCAGGCACTTCCGAATATCCTCCCAGATACCTTTCTGCACCTTTGGGCATCTACACACATCTAAATAGCTGGCCCTACGTGGCTCATGCCTGGTCACACAAGACGTCTGCGGGGGTGGAGGGATTGAAGCTGGTTTCCTAGCAACCGGGCACAATCCCAGCTGGGAGCCCAATGCCAACTGGAACTCCAGGGCACTGCCAGAATAGCACTATTTCCTCCTCGCACACAGTCGTTGCAGCAGGGTCACCTAATTACACTAATGCACTTCTTTGGAGATCTAAGAAAGCCCCTAGGATGAGACAGCAGAAGAGGAACCAACAGCAAAGCCGACAGCTTCTATTCTCTGGCCCACTTAAAGTAAGTCTTTGTAACCAGTTTGTCACAATCTGACTTGGTTGTTCTAGGACAATAGTCGAGGGAAAGGATTACCCAGAGCATCTCTGAATTTTCACAGCATGATGGACTCCTACGCTGCAGCGCCAGAGTGGTTTTTACAATCCATTTCCTCTGAGGTAGTTATTACTTCTCTGCATTTTGATGGCTTTCTCCTCGTTTTGTATTGAACGCTTTTGACCCCGACACAAGGAGAAGACAAACGTTACACACGCAAATAGAGCAATCCCGGGTCAGTAAGACACGTGGGTTGACAGTAAAATCCACCCCGAGGGAAAATATTTAGCAGCTCACTAGCTAACAGCAGCAGAGCAAACCTAACGAATTGCTGTGAGGGATATGCCTGTGTAACATGCACATTTCCCCGCCACACTTTCCAGTCCGGTCCTCCAACAGCAGCCTGGCGTTCTGAAAGCCAGTGGGACCGGGAGCAAGGAACCCTCACTCTGACAAAGACTTCCTCTGAGGCGTCAGTCCGGTCACTCCCCTCTCTCCACCCCTCCGCCCCCCAGATAAGGCCTGGGCAGTTTAACTGAAAAAGGCAGCGTTTATAAAGCACTGGGAAGATTAATAGCACAAAATATCATTATTATATTCTCATTAAGGACATTGGACAGGTGAACCAACCAGGGGTTCCAAGCGGCTAGGCAACCCCCCACCAGAAAATAATGTACAGGTCAAAAGGTCAGAGACCCTCAAGCAAACCTAAGACCCAGCCAGCGTCATCTTTGGCCAAGCATTTGAGATGTAGAAACACACCTCCCTGGCTATATGCCAGTAAAGGCCCACTGGCAACCAAAGAGCTGGAGACCGGCAAAGAAGCACAGGCCCGGACGATTTCCTTCTAGCCATTAAGAAGGGCACCCACTGCACAAGTCGTCAAAGAGAGAGGAAGGAAAAGGCCCCTTGCCGTTCAAAAGGGCAACGTGGTTTCGGGGCTACCGCAGTGAAGTAGGGTTAAGAGCGTTAGCTTTTTGTGACCTTCGGCGAGGCACTTAACTTCTCCGTGAGCCAGCACCTCCCTTGGGAAGCTGGGTAACTCTGCTCCACCTTGAGACTCATAAATGAGAAGCACCATAGAAACACCAACATAGCTCTCTCACTGATGTAGAATTTTGTACCTTGAAGGAAGGAAAAACAACAAGCAGCAATGGCAAAATCCATATTGACGAGCCAAGTGGGTGAAAAGCTGTCCTTCCAGACTAGCACGAATATTACACCACACTCAGAAGAGAGAACGCTGACTCAAAGCAATTGAGCAACATTCAGGACTACATCCAGTCTGGTACCATACTTGTTGCTATCCTACAGGATCCACCAAGTTCAAGGTAAGCCAGGAGGAATTTTTATAGACCCAGAGGGAGGCAGGCAAGCCGGAGGAATAAAGAGAAGAAACATTAGATGGTAAGACTGTTCTGGTAGGACCATTCTCACGTCCTTCTACTGCCTTCTTTCACCAATGACAAGTTGAATCCAAGGACCAGACTCTCAAAGGTCCTTAACATCCATAAGTGGGAATTAGCCTTTGAAGATCTGAGCCCCAGTGATTTGTCTCTGACTTGACCAATGCTGGATACAGCAGAGGAAAACATATATAGTGCCATATGGCACCTACTGACACCAGACAGTCGCCATTTTTCCAACCAAAATGGTCTTTTTTCAGATATAAAAACGGAAACTCTCTCAGCGAACATATTTACCTCAGTAATATTCTGAGGCACTGAGTTCCACAGGTTAACCAGACATTGTGTGAAAAACAAAATGGCATTTGAGAGGCATGACACTATTTCAGGGTGTTTGCGTGGAGCCTTGACACATCCAAGGGTGGAGGGAGGCTGATGAATGCAGACCCTTGTGTGTGTTAGGATTATTAGTATTTGTATCATGGTAGTGTTTAGAGGGGCTGGACCATTCACAGAGCCTTGCTGAGCTAGGTGCTGTACAAGTACATAGTAAGACTCTATCCTGAAAAGCTTACAATCTAAATAGGCAAGGCAGACAACTGGGAAACAGAAGCATAAGAGAAACTAGATTTAACACCAGGTCTCCTAGTTCACTTCCTTTTCTCCGATACAGCTCCTACCTGTTACCTCCTGAGAATAGAACTTTTCCTGACTGACTGAGGAGTCTATGATGAAGGATTTCCTTTGCTCCAATTTCATTCAGTGACCCCTTGGTTTTCATGTTCTGGGACAGTTAATTTGAGAAACTGATCAATTTTCATAGCATCTTTCTTAATCTCCAGTACCCCCCTTACACACCCGCTACTGCTTCCCTTTTCTAGGCTAAACATGGAATCGTGGAAATGCAGGGAGAGCAGACCAAGCATCTCAGGGAACTTCTTCAGCTACCCAGAGCACCTCGCAGCTTAGCCTAGTTCCGTCATCCCCCAGTTACAAACACACCCAAGCAGTTTCCCTTTCACCATATGCATTCTTATTCCTCACTTCTCCAGCAAGCTGACAGGAGGACACTTCTACACAGCTCACCCTCCGACCTCCCTTTTCTATGCTTTCTGTTCATCCCCATTATATCCCCCCCCCTCTACCATTGCTAATCCAATCATTAGCCAGACAATTAACACGCAGGTGTTCCTGATCGTGCAACAGAAAATGGTTAATTGCTCTTTGCTGAGTCTGCCATCATTCCTGTGCCACAGTAATGTCCATCATCAGGATGCTACAGATCTACCACACCGGGTAAACCTAGACCAGCCCTGACAGGAGTCTGTCTACCCTATTCTTAAAAACCTCCAGGGACGGAGATTCCACAATCTCCTTTGGAAGCCTTTTCCAGAGAGAGCTTCATTACCCTTAAAAACGAGTAGTCCTGTGGCACCTTGCAGGACTAACCAAGAGAGATAGAATCATGAGCTTCCGTGGGCAAAACACACTTCCACAGAGGAAAAGGAGTGGAAATAACAAAACCCAAGAGATATATATAACAGCAGAAGTAACTGTCAATTGTAGGACCCGAGGTAGGAAACATTTTCTAATATCTGTCCTAAATCTCCCTTGCTATAGATTAAGCCCAATAATTCTTATCCTATGTTCAGTGGACATGGAGAATAACTGATCACAGTCCTCTAACTCCCGTCAGTCTTTTTCTCACAAGACTAAACAGGTCCTGTTTTTTCAACCTTTCCTCACAGGTCAGGTTTTCTAAACTTTTCCTCATTTTTGTTGCTCTTCTCTGGACTCTCTCCAACTTGTCCACACCTTCCCTGAAGTGTGGCTCCCAGAACTGGACACCATACACTAACTAGCTGAGGCTCCGCCCGTGCAGAGTGGAGCAGGACAATTCCCTCCAGCGTCTTACGTACAAGCACTGCGGTTAATACACGCCAGATTGACATTTGTCTTTTTCACCACTACCTCACATTGTGGATTCAGACTCCATGTGTCATCCACAATAACCTCCAGATCCTTTTCAGTCATGCTACTGCCTAACCAATTATTCCCTATTTTATAGTTGTGCATTTGATTTCTCCTTCCTAAACAAAGCACTTTGCAGCTGTCTATTTCATCTTCTTGATTTCAGACCAGTTCTCTAATTTATCAAGGTGGTTTTGAATTCTCACCCCATCCTCCACAGTGCTTGCAACCTCTCCCAGGACAGGGTCATCTGCAAATTTTGTAAGGGCACTCTCCGCTCTGTTGTCATTCATGAAAATACTGAATAGTGCTACTAGCAACCAATCCTCCATTCTGCAATCTTTCCCCAGATGGAAACCCCACCCCAGACCTCTAACCAGCTTTTGAGGGATTTCCAAACCAATGAGGTTTCCAAACTGAACCTCCAAAACGTCTGAGGTTTTCCCATCTCGGCGCAGTACTTTCCAAGAGCACACTCCCAGTGTTTCTGACTGCAGCCTTCCAAAATAACCAGAGTGCAGTCAGGAACCAGTCTGGTTACCCTCTAACGAGCAAGTATGCTCTTGGGAAGTATCATACAGTGATGGATAAACCTCAAACACATCGGCGGGTCTGTGCATAATCCTTTCTGGTCTGATCGTCTGACCCACTGAGGAGATGGCGAGCATGCCATGTGCCCAATGCATGATACGAGAGCGGAATTATCGCAATGGGCTGACAACAGCCCAGTCCCCTACACACCCAGGCCTGTCAAGGGGGACAGCAATCCTGGGGTTAAAGTATGTAAAGTAAATGAAATGTTGCCAGTAAAACAACCAACCAACCCACCCAAAACTATGCAACTAAGGTTACAAATCAGCTTGCTCTACTTTATAAACCCCCATTGCAGCGAGCTCTGGCAGGGCCAGTCCTGAGCTTGCTCTCCAATCTGCAGCTGGGTAAGACTCCAGCCAGGACAGGTTCCAATCACAGGATGATCTGGACTGCTCAGTGCTCCAGAGCCACATGAAGTAGAAGCAGGTTTGTAAAACCAGAGCTCTGTGGGGAGGCCCTGTTCTTTTCTGCGGTTGCTTTTTCCTGAGCCATACGTAAAGGCGGCAGCACATCGGAAGTGCATAGGGTGCTCTTGGAGTATGTGTAACCCACGGATCGGTGCATGTTACAGGTTCCCCGTGCTTGTTGATGCACAGAGAATAGGACTTTGTTATAGCCACCAGCCTGGATGATTCTTAGCGGAAGCTGTTAAGATTTCCTCTTCACCACTGAAGGCCCCCCGGTCAATCAAGTGGCAGCCAGTCCATAAAGAAAACATCTGGCACCCAGGTAGGGGCTGAAAAACAAAACCAAGAGTCAAGTCTCCATGAAAAACACACTCTCTCCTTTCCCCGCCCCCCCCCCCAATTATGGATTGGCTGCTGAGCTCTGCCAATGAGGGGTCTGATTTTCATTCCCACAAAGAAACTTTTGCCACCGCTGGGGCAGGGTAAAGGAGCCATCTCCGTGAAGGCCTCATTGCTCTGCCCAAGCTATGTAAGTGCCTAAATAAGAATTAGGCCCAAGGATTTTCAAGGCACAACACATGGCGTTGTAGTATCGTAGGCACATCACCTGCACCACTGTAGGAACCCCACTAGCGTGAATGAGCTGTGACACGAGAGTAGGGTTAGGTACCTGCGCCATCCCCCGCCCCGCGCGCACACAAAAAAGCTGGTCTTAAATCCATCAGTGGGGGGGCTCAGAGTGAGAAGGAGAATCTGCTACTCTTGAATGTCCAATTGAGTAATATCTGCTTTCTACATTTAACTTCCAAGAGGAACTTTTTGTTTGGTCTGGCCTGGCCGGAGAGCCATTGGCAGATGCCTTCAGCACTCATGCTGACAGGTCAGGAATTCAGCCTGGCATCCTGCATCCCTGAGCACTGGTGAGCATTTGTTGCTTCTCAGGGAGCTCTCCCCTTCCTGTCTGCCTTCGGAGCGGGCCTCTGAGAACGTCACAGAACGGGGGGGGGTTGCTGGTCGTGTGGCACACTTCCCAGCGTACGGAAGGAAGGTGCTCGAATGAATTCAGCTGCGCGTGCCGCCGCCTGAGGTGAAACAGAGTTCACAAGCAGCCCAAGTACCTGGGCACGGTTATCGTGTTTAATCTGATCTCGGTGGGACTGGAGAGTTGGGTAAAATGACTTGGAGAAAGCAAGAACTGGGCCAAAATGAACTTGCTTGGGTTTAAGGCCTGAAAAGGTGTTAGTGGCCTTCAAGGATCCATGCAGCTCTGTCTCCTGCTCCTAAGGGAAGGGCTGCCCCAGAGCCTTTTCTGCCTGGCCCATCTAAGGGATTTCAGCTTTGACTGCTCGATAGGCTGCGGGTCTCTGCCGCTTCAGCACCCTCACCTGCCTCAGTGAAATCTGCCATTTTCCAGCTACCTCAGCTCAGCCCAGCCTTCTGCCGCAGATCCATCCATTCTCTTGAAGCTGTGGTGAGTCTTGAGAGAAACACAGGTGGTACATAGGACCCGTATCAGAGTCCTTGCTGCACATGAGCTCTGCCAACAAAAGCCCATCCCTCTACTTTCTCATCAACTCACGCTTTGTCCAGGTCCCATAGCCCAGCTGGGCCCAGCCATGCTGCTGGTCAATGTGAAGTCTCATCTCAGGCACATGTGGGGGTAGCTCTCTCGTCCTTCCATCTCCAAACAGGGATAACGGCTTTTCATTGTCCCCCAGACTCATAACTGTGTTTTAACCCAACGGCCCCGTCACTGGAATGCAAACGAGGCCTCAGCCAATTGGCCTTTAACAGCAGATCTCTCCCCTCATGGAGCTCCTGTCCCTCCGGAATCGTCAGGCAGCGGGGGGCCGCTCTCCCCTCACGTTCCCAAGAGGTGACAATCGTCAACTCCCGACACTCTAGGGCTTTAGGCCACTGGCCTCTCACATATTTTAACCAGTCGTTATAATATTGGCCTTAGGGCTCTGCAAGAGTCCGATATACTTCCCAGCAGCAGCCCCTATTGTACCTAAAACATACATTTTGCTAACATTTGGGAGCTAATTACTTTTCTAAGTCCAGCCCAGTGTTCGAGATTTAAGACCGAACCTCCTTCCGCTTGAAAAAAACCACAGTGTCCCAGTGAAAAGCTGGCCTTGGCCCCCAGCAGCTGGGTTCACTTCCTGTCACTGCCCCCTCAGACGAGTATTGGCAAAATCAGAGAAGGCAATAATACAGCCTGGGGCTACTCTACTTGGAAGAGTGACAGCAGTTGTGCATCTCAGCCACTGCCTCGTATTTAAGATTTATCTACCTGGAGGGAAGATTTATATTTCAATGGTTTAGCTTCTATCATCCCTGTGATGGCACTGCCAGGGGGAAGATTCGGTGACTATAGCAAAAGGCCCGCACCTCCAGATAGCAAAGTGGTGGGGAAAAGACACCTGTATTGTAATTTACTTTGGGGACTGCAGTTTGGTGATGCCATTTGGCCAATATGGCTTAGTCAAGAAACTTTAAATGTGTCTCTTTCATGAACCTGCACTCATTAGGCCTCAGTTGGAGTATTGGGTCCAGTTCTGGGCAACACATGTCAAGAAAGATTTGGAGAAGGTCCAGAGAAGAGCAACAAGAATGATGAAAGGTCAAGAGAACATGACCTATGAAGGAAGGCTGAAAGAAATGGGCTTGTTTAGTTTGGAAAAGAGAAGATTGAGGGGGGACATGATAGCGTTTTTCAGGTATCTAAAAGGGTGTCACAAGGAGGAGGGAGAAAAATTGTTCTTCCTGGCCTCTGAGGATAGAACAAGAAGCAATGGGCTTAAACTGCAGCAAGGGAGGTTTAGGTTGGATGTTAGGAAAAAGTTCCTAACTGTGAGGGTGGTTAAACACTGGAATAAGTTGCCTAGGGAGGTTGTGGAATCTCCATCCCTGGAGATATTTAAGAGTAGGTTAGATAAATGTCTATCAGGGATGGTCTAGACAGTACTGGGTCCTGCCATGAGGGCAGGGGACTGGACTCGATGACCTCTCGAGGTCCCCTCCAGTCCTAGTATTCTATGAACCGTGGACAAGATTGGGGGCCCAATTCCTGGCTGATGTAAACTGACACACCTTCTTTGAAATCAATGCCAACAGGCCAGTTTCCACCACCTCAAGATTTTTGTATGTGAAACCATTTTAGGAAAAAAAAATGGGGAAGCTTCTTTTGGAAGCTACCTTTGGGGAAAGGAGCCAGTGAAAGCTGCGTCGATGTAGAACCACCAACATCGACATGGACACGGGACCTACTGTGCAGTAGGAGCCCTGTTCTTCAGTTGATGGGGTCAGAGCTCTCACTCTGGGGTGTGAAGTCTGTTTTGCTTTTGGGCTGCATTTCACTACCCACACTGCTGTGGGAGCCCCCCCCGAGCTAGGAGCCTGTAGTGCGTGGTTCCATCTGCATACGTGGAGAGGTGTCACCATGCACAAGTTGCACCCGCTTTATTGCTGGCAAGGGAAGAGTTGTGAGCAGCCAGTGGCTGCTGCTACCCTTGGCCTGAGACAGCCCAGAACTGTCATATTCCACAACTGCAGAAGGGCCTGTTGTGACAGAGCAAGAGCGGGAGCAAACGGGGAGATGATTTGCAAAACTGGCGCAAGCCACGGCAGGGAGCAAAGAGTCTGCCATAACAGCCTATTGCCAAGGGTCCTAGGAGAGGCATTTTCCTCTTTGGGTAGGTGAGTTGTCCTGGAAAATCATCCTCACTCCACGTCTAGAATACCGTGGATCCAGGAAATATTAAATCCAACCGCTGAGGAGAAAATGTGTTTTATCAACAACAAAAAAGCCCATTTGATTTATTTGCTAGACTCTCGGTCACTGAGGTATGCTATCTAATGTGGTGAGACAACTTCTAGGGAACTAACCTCTCTCTGCCATGACTCACGGTGTTTGCTTTTCCCCTCTCGCTTTCCTCATCGGACCCCTCCTTTCTAATAAGGATTCTAGACTAGTTGAAAGGTCGTAATTTATCCTAAGGGCTGTGGCTTTCAGGCTGTCAGTGACTCCAGCCAGGGAACAGAGTTATTCTTGCCCTTCCCTTGTTTCTCTGTCTCATTCTCTCCTTGGCTAGAGTCTCACCTCAAGCTAGAACCCACAGGGCAGTACCTGAGTCAGCAGGGGAAGGAGGGGGATCACGTCACTGTTGGGGGAGCTTCCCGCTGGTGTTATTTACAGCGTGGGAACTGGCCTGGATACTTTTGCGCTGGGTTACATATTTCATTTTCACTAATAACTTCCCATGATGGAGCACCTTTCATCCCACAGCGCCTTCCAAACCGTATAAATCACTTCACTCAGCACTCAAATACACCCACCTCTGGGACAGACGGCACCACGAGGGCCTGGCCGGAAGAGTTCAATCGGGCTATTATTCCCATGAGGCTCCTAACCCAGGCTCTGTCCGTACATCGGGGTGGGGAACTTAAGGCCCGGGGGACGGATCCGGCCCCTGCGGCTCAGGGCTCCCTGCCCCCAGTGTTGGGGAGCCCATGCTGGTGCTCCAGCCCCCTGCTGCCCCACAACGGGGCTGGAGCACACAAAATCTACTAGCCTGGGCCCTCGTGTGTGAGGGGAATGTGGGGAAGGTCTTTCTCCTCAGTCGGGGGCCACGTCAGTGAAAGGTTTGGGGTTTGTTTTGTTTTTGTTGTTTTGCTTCTTACTTGTGCACAGACCCTGATGGATTTTTCTGTGGGCCAGTAGCCCCAGACCTCGGAAAAGTTCCCCGCCCCTGCTAAAGTTCCCCATGGTAAAACCTCTCTCACCTGAGTGTGGTGTGGCTTTCCATCTGGGCTAGGACAAAGCCCAGCTGCTGGGTGCCTGCCTACTTTGCAACGAGGACCCAGGCTAAATTATTCAAGCATTGAGCATGCTCCAATGCCTTCCCATAATTCCCTCAGTGTGCCAAAAAGGATGGGCCAGGCCTCCCACAGGGCTCTGGGACACAATCCGAGAGCAGCTCAGCTCACAGCAGTGCTGAAAATCACGGGACAGGCCACAGGTTCTTAGCCCTGCCCTGGCTCAGCCGCTCGAGGATGCTTGCCCAGTGAATTGTGGGAGAACTTCGTCCCCTTTGGCCCTCAACCTGGCTGTTGCTCAGACCAGTGAGGGCGGCAGAGGCAGGACAAGGAGCAAGAGCGAGCATGGCGGCAGTAAGGGGGGCAGTCAAATGGACACGCTCGTGTGCCGCGGTGCGGCAGCGCCCCCTGAGCTAGGCTAATCCGTAGGCTCAGACCCACGTGCCAATCCTGAGTTAACGCTGCAGTGAGGACAAGCCCCAGGGGGCGGGTCAAGACAGGGTCCAACCAGCCAAAACAGCTTAGCCCTTACTACGCTGCCCTGCGTTACCTCCCATCACAGGCCAATAGGAGTTGACACATATATGCACCATGACAAGGTACCTGCTGTGTGTGCAGGTGTGTGGATCCCCTACTTAGCCAAAAGACAGCTGGCCCCCTTGAAGGGAAAGTCGTCTTTCCCACCACCTCCGCCCAGCCCCCATCCTTATCCCCAAGTGACGTGATTCTTGTATCTCTACTTAGAGGTTTCCAAATAACATTATATAGCTGAGCTGAAAGACACGATAGAACGTATCTCTATTAATAGCATTATTTCATACCAGCCTTTTCTCTCATATTCTGGGGTGATCAGCAAAAGCTGGGTCTTCCTGAATGTCTCTTATTCACTAGTTAATGACTCTTCTCTAACACTGTGGCACTTTGGATTGGATTCTTTTCCCATCATTTTGGTGCGCAGGACCGCAGACTGTGTTTCCGTACTTGGTATAAAACTTCAAAGTATTTTTCGTCGTCTCATATAAAAGGCCAGGTTATTTGTTAAACGACTGTTTTGAACTTGAATCCAATATTTTTAGTAAAAAAAGAAAAATGTGTGTTTTTTAACTGGAAGCAATCCAAACTATCCACAACTTTTATAGCCCAGCTTCCTTATGAGTCAGGATATTTACTGCCAGATAAATATTATTTTAACTTTCTCTCTGTGCCATAGCAGCGACACCTAGTGGTTAGTAGTTAGCTTAATGAACGGCTAGGTAGGAAATGAGAGTCTGTGGACACATGGGAACTGTTCCAACTCCCATTATCGCAAGACTGTTTGCTTTAATGGAAATAGGATCAGTTTCTTTGAATCCATCGGTATTTATCATCAGAAAAGTCAAATGACAAAAAACCCTGCATTGTGGAAAGGGGTTAGAATAGGTGACCACTGCCATCCCTGCTAACTCTCGGATCCTATGACAGGTGGTTGCTTTCCTGGAGTCCTCATTTATGGCAAGTAATGCGAAATGCAGCCTGGTCCCTTCTGGGCCATCTCAGATGAATGCGCATTAGTGCTGGGGTGGCCAAACTTCTTAAGGGCAAACCCCCAAATGTATTTTCTCTTCTTTTTTCTGCACCCCATCATTACATATTTGCATCCTTCACCCCAGCACTTGAACACAGCTCTGTGCAAAGGCAACATCCTGGGGAGGAGCATGAGCCCACCAGCAGCAGCTCCAGGGACCATGGCCATGTTCATCAACCCTCATGACTGAGGGGTGGCAGGGCCAAACCTGAGGGGCACGGTGACTTCAGGCACCAGATCACAATGTTCAAAGTGGCGAACCAGGGCAGCCACACAGGACGTGGGTGAGTGAGGAGCAGACACCCACCCTCCTTTCCATACCAGGCTAGGAAACATGTATGTTTGCTTAGAGCCCGGCAACCGTGACCCATTCATGTCTTGAGACCCATCATTTTAGGAACACCAGTTAGCACATGCTAGCAAGCACCTTTGCCTTGAACCAAAGCAAGTAGTAATGGCCTCATTTTTCTACAGTGCCATGCACCTCCAAGCAACTTACATCTTGCAGCCTATATACCACGGCCTTGATCTAGATCCCATTGAAAGCCAGAGTCTGTATCTTAAATACTAATGGAACAAAGGCTGAAGTCCTTATTTAGACTCTGCTCCAGCACATACTTACTTGCCTAAAGTGAAGCGTGCCCGTAACAAAGCCTTCAACGCCTATGTTAATGCAGCATTCAGGTAGCTCAAGTGAAATTGGAAGCATCAAGAAACGCTTAAGTTAAGGTTCCACTAGTAATATCAGAGAGGCCATTTTGCTCAAATGTAATACTGCATATTCCTAGTGTGGGAGGAGTGGGGTTTTTTTTTTTTTAATAATGTAGCTTAACATAGTTTTGCTTATTATGAAGTGACATTAAGATATCCTATTTCAAGTATAAAACTCTGGTTTTAGCTTCCCCCTTCCCTTCAGTGTCTTTGCCTCAGAAAATTACTTGAGCCCCCAAAAAGTCAGACGACCCAGGAGAACGTGTCAGTAAAATCTGAAGAAAATTGGTCAACTGGCTCTGGAGGGATAGGTCATTAAAAAACAGCTTTGATTTCAAAGGCTAATGCAAATCTAATGTTTCTTTTTGTCCTGCTGGCTCAAAAACAGTTTGCCACTGGTTCAGACTTTCCATGTAGTCAAACTGCCAACCCTGTTCAAAGGAAACAGGTAGTAATTAATAAAACTATGAAGGGGGTGAGGTTGCCTCTTAGTTCTGGATAATCTTCACTGATGTTAACGGGAGGGGTTTACCACATATTTCTGCGGGAGCAGCAGCAGTGATTGTGTTTTGGTACCTTTATGCCATGTTGGCTAATTACAGCTTAGAAAGACCAGATCTCTCCCCCCCCCCAGTGCCAATGGCCATCTCCCTGCAGCTTGCGTAAGACTCTGTGTTGCAGCTGTCATACCAGAGTTAGTTTTGGCCCTACAGGTGTGTCTGTTTTATTGTGGAGGGAATTACTTTTCCCTCAGGCAGCAGTGCCAACACTCAAGAGGAAAACACAGCAGGCCGGGGAGGCATCTAACAATATTTGCTGTGAATCTAGCGCCTGCATGAGATATTGCCAAGTGCACCACACCTCCCGACAGAAACCCAGGCCTGGGAGATATTTCGTGTGCACGCGCCCGTGTGTGTGCACACAAGGGAGAGAGAGAACGGAGACATTTTTTCCACGAACGTAGTCGAGCTGCAGCCTTCTTTCACAACAGCAGGCTGCGGAGCTGAACACGCAGACTCCAAGTCAGACTCAAGCACCAGCGTGGCTGTCGGTTTCAAACCCGGGGCGAAGCGTCCCCAATACTTGGCGAAGTTCAGATCCAGAACCCAACCGGGACACTCGGATCCTACTTTATTGGGAACAAAAGCCCAAATTAGGTCCTCAACTCTCATCAGCTCAACTTGCCTGGGCCTACACGAGGCAGGGCCCTTTCCAGAACCAGCTATCACGGTCCGATGTCATCTCCAGCAACTACTCACTGTTCCTTCACACCAGGCAGCCTACTGTAGGTGCTGACAAGTGGCGGGTCAAAATCATTGCCTGGGGAAGGTGGTCCATCGATCCCACCATCCTGTCTGCCGACAGTGGCCGATACCAGGTGCCCCAGAGGGAGCGAACAGAACAGGGAATCAAGTGATCCCTCCCCTGTCGCCCATTTCCAGCCGCTGACAAATAGAGGCTAAGGACACAGCAGTTAAATGCTGCCTTGTTTTCATTCCTTTGTTTTGGTTTCTGTAGCCTCTTCCCTTAGAGACACATGAACCTATTACCAAAAGTAAAAATTGCAACTTGATTTTCAAAAGTAGCTCCCTCCACCCAGATCCCATTGGAATGCTACCGGTAAGGTGCCTAACTCCCATAGGCTCCTGTGGCGATCCCAGCCTGCATGTTTACGTCAAGTCCAAGGCCCGTCCACTTACCCATGGCATTGCAAGCAGGTGAACTGTAAAGTACAGAGCTATGCTCCCTCCCCACCTGGCTTTTGGTGATTAAACGACGTGACAATCTGAACCTCCTCGTAAAGCTATAATGGGATGTCAAGGAATTTATTGCCAAGGCTGAAAAAGAAAAA
Organism: Pelochelys cantorii; assembly: GCA_032595735.1. NCBI lineage: Eukaryota > Metazoa > Chordata > Testudines > Trionychidae > Pelochelys > Pelochelys cantorii. Next base: position 38,879,990 of record CM064340.1, read on the forward strand.
CATTTCAACAGCCCTCCGGCTCGCCACAGGCCTGGAGCCTGCTGAGAAGTCCGCTCTACAGGCGCTATCCTCACCAATTGCTGTGACCTTTGACTTCTGTTTGGAGGCATTGTTTTTCACGCCACTATAAAAAAAGGCCTAAATTCTGGTCCTTCTCAAAGGGGACACGCATCTGGAATGTTACCTGGCAATGCTTGAGTTAACGCTCCGGCAGCTTGTCTAGGCACTAAAAGGCAAAAGTTGTGCAAACCCCATGTAAGGAGCTTTACTCCTCACAAATCATTCAAATTGGACGGGGGGATTGAGCATGTTCCCTTGAAGGCCAGAGTTGGTTCTCCCCGTTCTATTTTTTTTGTAGCTTACCTGAAATGTGCAATCCTGATTTAACATTTAGCTCTAAACCGGCTGCCTTCCAGCCCAAATTTGAGAAACTAGAAGCTCGGTCATCATAACATCGTAGCTAGGTAATCTGTCAAAGTTCACCCATTGGCGATAACAATGTTACCGTTTTAATCAAACGAGTTCTTTTTCTATCATGCAACGAAAATATCATTGAATTCCTTATTTTGGGCAATGAAGGAATAAGAAAAAAAACACCATTTGTGTTACTCTAGGAGATTTTATTCTGTAACTGGGTAGACAAGCTAGCAGAGGGAGCACAAAGTAATGAAGAAACCCAGCTCCCAGAGCTACACTTGTCTTACTGACGACATTTGGAAGATGTTGATGGTGACATATCCAAAGGAAAATCCTAAAGGACAAGAGTAGAATCAGTTGCCAAAAAGTAAGGGATGTTTCAACTGTTAAAAAAAATCAACAGAAATTAACATTGCTTGTTCCTGTCACGTTTCCATTACATTTCTTTTCTTCTAAGAAAAGTTTCAAATCAAATTTTAAAAAGTTTCATTTGCCAGGAGGAGTGAACACACCTCTCTCACTTACAGAAATGGAAGAGCCCATGTTTGAAACAGTCTGAAAAAAATGGAAACTGTCCATTTTGAAAATGTTCACCATGAAATGGCAAATTTTGACCAAATGTCAGGAAAAAAATTAATTTTGAGCTGTTTTTCCATAGAAAAAGAGCTTGGGCCAAAAAATTTCAACCTGGTGTTCTAGAAGATGGTCAAATATTTGCCCGGTATTACGGACAATGCTGGGAAGGGGGAGAGGGAATTGTGACAAAAGTGGTAGAAATAGGAACTAACTATCTAGGCAACCTGCTGGGCCAGATCCAGTTGGGTGCTGGAGCCAGTACTGGGATACAATGGAAGCTGCTGGTGCTGCTTCTATAGGTGAAGTAAGGGGGACAGCGCAGGGCCTTCTGGGTCACTGCCCAGGCACAGAATTGCCAGGACACTGGCCTACTCCAGCCATGCAGACTCCTATTTTCACTCCCTCCATCCTGCCTGACTGCACCTCTTTAGCAGGGCTTCTACATCGGTAGCTTGATCTGGCGGAGCCAGCTATGCCCCTGGTGTATTGGCTCCATGCACCAGGGATATTCCCCGGGCAGTGGGGTGCTGGGGGAACCCCGGGTGGCAGCGAGCTGATGCCAGAGGGCCCTAGAGCAACCAAGAATTGGGTCTCCCGGGTGGAAGAGTTGAGACATTTACCCAGGCCAGGATTTTCCAAAGAGCCTACAGGAATTAGGCACCTAACCCCCACTGAAAATCAGTGGGATTGGGGAACCTAGATTGTTCGGTCTCCTGTGAACCTCCCCTCCCCGTATGGCCGGAGTGGAGTATTTAAACACTTATGAGTCTCCACGGCCTTGTATTGTATATAGTCATTGTGGTTTATAGCCACTATGCACTCTCCTTGCCTGGTGCACGTAAATGTCTGCACCACACAGGGCTGACTCAGGCCTGTGTTGTCCAAAAGGCAGGAATTCCAGTCAGGCATGGTAAGCGCCAAAGGTCCCCTCACTGTGCGTAAGGCAACCCCAGATGGGCTGGCACCAAGCGAGGGGGTGAATCCCCTTGCTCCACACCACAGCCAGGGGGCCACAACCATGCGGGGGAAGCGATCACTGAGTGACGAGCCAAGGACGTGTTCTTACCACAGGCTCGGAATGTGTCTGGGGAAGATTTAAGACTCCCTGAACCTCAATGTCTTAAAACGTGTTGGACAGCAGAGACCCTGCTCTTGGCTGGCGGTGCTGAGACATAGAACTGCTCTTGCTGGTGTTCTGAAAATAGTTCTGCACCTGCTATTTGACGCAGCTTTGCCAATAAAAATCCCTGGTGCAGGGTGTGACGAACTCGTCAATAAAATAGACGAGGAAACAAAGGGACTGTCTCCATTCCTGTCTCTCCCAGCAAGGAAATAGCCCAGTCCGGGAGTCCAAATCCTTGCTGATCGCTCAGAAGCCAAGACAATGCGTTACTGAGACAGTGTGTTAAACAGTGGAGAGTAAAAGAAACCAGACGCACAATCATAAACCATTCAATACAATGTGTTCCTGTTACTACTTCTAGGTTAAGAAAAATCCAGTGTCCATTTAAAAAAAGGGAACTGAATACAACCAAATGACTGAAAAGGGCAAGTAAGTGACTATGGATGGGTATGTCTCCTTACCTCTCTGAGCCTCTCCTGTCGGTTGTCTGAATACATTATTAGAATGCTTTGAGACAGGGCTTGCTTCTCAGGGTCTGTACAGCACCTTGCACAATGGAAACAGGACCTGAGTTGGGGCCTTCAGGCACCCCTATGATACAATGATCAAGGGCATCTATTATAGGCCAGGGTTTTCAAAAGGACTGTTGATTACAGATGTGTCCTGACATCTTGAGATGCCATAAAGGGACTTGACTTTCTAAGGTCTTGTCTACATTGGCACCTTTATTGACAAAAACTGCCTTTGGCCACAACACAGTGTGAGCGTTTACACTACAATGTGACTTTTGTCAGGAAAAATACACCGCTGTGGCGACAAAACGTGCCACCCGTATGAGAGACTTTTGTCTTTTCCCCTCCCTTTACTGTTGACAAAGAGCCCCTTTGGACTCTGTCCATACTGCTTTCTTGCTGCACAGCACCCCAGCAGCGGCTGAGACCAGGGATGAATACCTGGTCATACATTGCTCATGCAAACAGTCACTATGCCCAACTTTTGTTGAGTTGCATAAACTACCAGCTAGATTTGAAGAGGGGCCTTACTAAACAAATTAGGGTAAGCCATCATTACCACGTTAGGCTCATAGCTGGAGGTCATCACAAAGGTGGTTGGAGAGGCTGGAAATGGTGACCGTTTTTTGTGCTATGTATCCGTTTAAACATCATCAGACATCCAATCTGAAAAAAAAAAAATCACAAAGAGAGCCATCATTTAGGAAACTGGCTGATTTGGATGGAGGTTGGCAAAAGACTGGTACAAACAGTAGGAGCTTGTTTGTTCCACGTTCCAATGTGGTCATGTGAATTATGCTAGATGGGTTGCATAAATGTAGCAGAAGCCAGGATTGTGGAGGGGAAGCCAGCAATACATCATGCCCGAGCTGATAGTCATGAAGTAGTACACCAGCCAGCCAGGCCTGTCAGGGTTGTCTGGCATGGAACGGCAATTGAGCAATCTCTCAACAAGGACGGTGGGAAGAAACAGCCTCTTTGCCTGAAAGACGGGGCTCTGACCAACTATAACCTGGCTACAGTTATAACAGCAGTGACAAACCAAGCATGAATTTTCCACAAAGGAGCTACCACAAAGTGCATGGCTTCCCATGAAACTGCGGACCAAGATATTCTAAAAGTGGTGGCTCAAGGAAGAGCAAACCCTCTTGGCCCTGAACCTGGAACATGCCGAGACAAGACAACAGCCAGTTGTGAAGAGTGCGATGTCTCTGGTGCCCCCAACTGGAATTGCAGGTAGTTTGTGCGTGAGCACAGAGAATGACACACACGAATCCTAGAACACTAGAATTGGAAGGGATCTCGAGAGGTCATCAAGTCCAGTCCCCTGCCCTCACGGCAGGACCAAGCACCATCTAGATCAGGGTTTCCCAACCTATGGGTCGGGACCCAAATATGGGTCACCATTACATTTCAAAAGGGTCACCAGATGTCTTCCCAGGTGGCTCTTAAGGAACCATTCACACATTTTTTGAATTGCCCTGGGTCACCAAGTCTTCCTGAATCGTTAAAATGGGTCCCCATCTGGAAAAGGTTGGGAACCGCTGATCTAGATCATCCCCAGAAGATGTCCATTTAACCTGTTCTTAAATATGATGGAGATTCCACAGCTCCCTAGGCAATTTATTCCAGTGTTTAACCACCCCAACAGACAAGAAGTTTTTCCTAATGGCCAACCAAAACCTCCCTTGCTGCAATTTATATCCATTGCTGAGATGAAGAAATGAAGCCATAGGCTGCAACGGGATGAGGTAAACCTCTTTGATCCTATAAAAAAGGCCTATTCTCAAATCCTTTGGTAATCGCTACAAACCAGTTGAACAAAAGCAGCAGCAGGCAGCACTACCAGTAACTTTGGGTGCTGAGCTATTCAGCAAGTCAACATGTATTGTCCAGTCCAGTCCAGATGTTGATAACCAGAGCTTGATGAAATATGAGCTGGCACCTGCCCCACTCTTCAACTTGGATGGATTTCTACGAAAGACCCAAAAGAGCAATGTGCTGTCTTAACTGGGGAGAGGGGAGGAAATCTGTCAGTTGTTGAGTTACCAGCATCCAATGAGCCAACATTAGCTATTCTTGACCCCATGACCCATCTGCAGATGGTGTCCGCTGAATCTGCCAAGTGCAAAACTTTGGGGCTCTGTCCGATCAGCTGCTGAACATTAGCCTGGGACTAAAACGACAAGACGCTGCTGTTGATGGGGACAATTATGCAAATGAAGACGCAGTCAAATCTGCGGAGAGCATCAGGAGAGGGACTGTCTGAAAGCAAGACATTCAGAGCCCCAGTGTGTTAGCCCCATTTCCAAAGCAACACTTACAGACAAGATCAGCTTCAACGAAGACATCCAATGTTGCAATCCGAGTAACTGAACTTCAAAGCGTGAACTGAGCTTCTCCACTGGTCACGAAGTGCTCCACCACAGGGTACAAGTGGCAAAGAAAGCTCCTGACAGACGTGATCTTCAGCCCCAGACCTCGCGGCAGATCACGAGGCAGCAGATTCGTGCCTCTCCTTGCACGTTGCTCATGAAAAGCCAACACTGGGGGGAAAACAGGGCACTTATACTGTGGAGCTTGGACTCCGACGTCGCATCTGTGTGCCTAAGATATTGCTCTGTTCTTGGAAGAGATGAGTTCTATTTCAAAACCCGTATTGGCGAGAAAAGAAGAGATTCGTTCCCATGCTCAGAGGGGCTCTGGAGCTGAGAACAGTGTGTCTCGTGCTGCCAAACGTTCACGCTGCCAGTGGATGTGACTCTACTTCAGCATTCAGTGGCATGGGAAAAAAGAGAAAGCTGAAGGCAAAAGCTAAGGAGAATCCAAAGCTGGCAGGGTGGGGGGAGAGGGGGGAGGAGTTTTGAAACATCTTGGGAGAGCACATCTCAGATAGAGACAGGGACAGAGACAGCTTACACCTCCTGGTATTTTTATTGCACTGTGGTTAGAAGCAAGCAGATATAATGGAGACTGAATTGTTTGGGAGGAACAAAAGAAGCGAGTGACACCAACAACAGATTCCTGCTGGTGACAGCTGAAACGTGCAAACGAGCAGTCAAGCACATGGGACCGTGCAGTAGTTGAGCGTCTTCTCCCTTCTCAATCACGGCTGGCTGATCGCACGGGACAAACTTGTGCCTCACATGATAGTGCAGGCTCCTTCAGCCTCCCCTTTGGGCACAGAGGCTGACACACTACCTGGGCCACCAGCGATGCAAAGGCCTCGAGGAAGATGTGGTGAGCTTCGAGGCGTGCAGCTGCGACCGCGGCGATGGTGGCAACGGAGCACTGACAGCATCCGTCACAGATTTGGAAAGGGAGGAGAAATGTTTCAAAGCATCTGCAATGTACTATGACTGCTTCTGTGAGCTCAGAGGGGTTGCTGCATTAGAAGTCACACACAGGGGGTTTCGTAAGAGTCCTGGTTCTTTGTTATTCACACGATATATTCATACAAGACACTCAACCGCCCTTCTCCAAAGTCATTACTGTCATAGAAGCCGTTTACATGTGTTGGCGCCGTTCTCAGCGACTGTACAATGATCATGACAATTGTACCGTGAGTACTTTAGACTTCTGTTTGCAGCGAAACAGACGGCATCAAACACACATGGGGAGTCAGAGTCTGACTACCTGTGTGACACCATGAAGCAGCAGACAGAAAAAAGTTCTCAACCCAGTCCTTTCTACAAATAAGTGATGAGTTTGGGTGTGGTGCAGGATACAAACAAACTTTGAACATTGGGTGACTACAGATTTCTGCCTAAGCCAAAGACAAAAGAGCTCGGGGGAAAGTTGTAATATCGATCACCTGAGCCTGAAGAGTTCCCGCACTGGACTATTCTGAGTACTGCGGCAAAGCTCCGGCCATTCCCCTGGGTCTGGCACTGCTGGCGGATAACGTTTGCCTCAGAGGCTCGCTGTGGCCCGCCACACAGCCTTTTTCTCTTTGCTAGACGCAGGGACCACGGCCCACTGAGCCATCCTCATCACAGGCTAGTTGATGGTTTCAGGGTGAAGACCCCTCCGGAGTCCTGGTCTCCCTTCCCAGGGGCAGACTGTGTTAGCACGAGAGAGATTTGGGGAGAACCCAGGCCCACCCGTACTCTAAGTTCCAGCCCAGGGACCCTAAGGCAGCGCAAACAGAGTTGTTTTTACTTCCAATCTGGTAGCTTCTTCCCTGAGCCACTTCCCCCAAATGATCCCTCCCAGAACCTTCCCCCTGGTACCTGCTAGTCAGTCCTCAGCTCACCCACCCAGCTCTTCTGTACTGCACTTCCTCCTCCTGGTCCTTCCCTCTTGTGCCCCACAGGCTTTCATTGGCTGGAGGTGTTTGATTAGCTGGCTCCTTCAGGCAAGTCATTAACTAGCCTTGGGTATCTGCCTGCCTTCATTATGTGGCAGCAGTCTCTAGGAGCTTATATGGGGAAGAGAAAGCCATTTACCCAGCACCCTATATACCTGCCTTCCATTAGAGGGTAGCAGCCTGCTGGTTTGGGTCTGTCACGGTACATGGTGCAACTATTGATTGTATTTAGAAGCTTCCTGACCCATCTTGGGCAGAACTGAATTTATATGAGTTATGACACTCTTTTGTGATTTTGTTATTTTGTTTTTCAGATTCGATGCCCGTTAGCATTTAAACATTCCACCGTATACAAAAATTGCTTCGCTTCTCACGTCTGCATCCACCCTTGTGATTACCACCAGCTATTTACCCAATATGTGGTAGCAACAACATTTTTTTCTGGCTGATTGGTTACCCTTAGTTCCCAAAATGGGTCTGTACTGGCCAGCTAGCATCTTTAAAGGGTCATCTCATTAGGAGTCATCTCCATCAGCACAGTGCTTAAGAAAGAACATAGCAGAGTCAATTTCCTCACTGGAACATTTCATGTTGGACCAATGAAAACCGCATATGTGGGGTGCGGGAGCCTCCAAACTGTGGAGAAGGTGGTGGAAGAAATAGGACACTCCCACCCCAAGTCTCACTTGGATGTGTGGTTTTTTGCACTTACATTCGAGCAGAAAGTCTTCGCACTGAGCTGATTTCACTGCTTTTTCAGTTGCCCCATCATGGTGGGGTGGAGGAGGGAATGCATCATCCATCTCAAGTCATTGACCACACACAATGAATGACCAAGAGCAAATAGTCAAAAGCTAATCAAAGGAAATCGCACATCCACAGCCCACAGGATGCAACAGGTTCCCAGCAAATTCGCCACAACAAATTCACACAAATTGGAGTGTTTGCAGGAAATCTACTCCCAGAAAGAAAGGTCTAAATTTCAAATTACAATTTCAAACAAACAGTTCAGCCAGCTCTCATCATAGCAAAACTGAGAATCGTGACCATGGCGGAACATGGCGTGGATGTACTGAAAGAGAGAGAGATAACTCACAATAGGCAACTACTCATCTCTGAGGAGCTAGCCGAGCCACGGGCTAACCAGGAGAAATTTAGATCAGTGCTTTCCAATCCACATGACTGGGCAGGGTTCCAGGTACTCAGACACACTGGGTCACATGGGCAGCAGCACCTAGCTTGCAGAGCCTTTGAAGATGCACCCACTTATTTTGGCTCCTCAATGGGAGAGGAGCTCTGTTGAAAACCTGACCCTAACCCACTCGAAAACGACCCCCTGGCTTTAGACACAGGATTGTCTCTCCATGGTCACGGGATGCACGAGAAAAATGAAACTGTGAGGGCAAAATGCGAGCCTGTCCAAGAACAGCAGGCAGAAGTTCTGCTAACTTGCTTTTGAACTGGGCCTCCCTCCCAGTTCATCCCAAGCGGCCTGAGCAGCTGATGGATCAGCACCAGCACACACGGAGCTGTAAACAGATCCTATGCAACGGTGTTTCATTTTGCAGTTTGCAGCTTGCCAGCAGATATTCAGAAGCCGCGTGTCTGTGCACACGGGAGAGCATTTAACCCTTGGAATAACAGCTCCAACACTGACAGTATTATTTGGAGTAAGGTGGCGCCTAGAGGCTCCGGGCAGGATCAGAGACCCATTGGGGCACAGACAATTGGCACAGCAGACCACTCCCCAAACTGGACACAGTGGGCTCACACCATGGCGTTGTGTGTCAGGGCTCTGCTGAGGTATATTGGGCACTTTGCCCGCTGGCCCCGTTTCCCAGCATCCCACCGCGTATGAAACACCAGCTCTGCTGCAAGTGCTCAAGCAAGCTAGGCCGTTTGCTCAAGGAGCGTGTGTGACATACCAGGGTAGTGTCAAGGCCAGTGGGAGTCTGTCACCCCACCCCCTGCAACCTTGGGTGCCTTGCTGAAACACCTCCCCTGGGCTGCTCACAAATAGTCACACCCCACAATCTGAGGGTCCGTGTAACTGCAGCCCGCCAGTCACACTTGGGTTACACTCTGGCTCTCACCAGCCTGGGTTATACTCTCGGGGTGGCCCCAATGCATCCCCAGTCTCAGAATTCCCCCCTGAAATGCATGTCCTGTACTGCCCAGTCCACTGCTGAATAGTACAAATCTTTTAAGCCTGTTATTCCTTTAAGGGAGTAGCATGCCGAAATAGTTATTGAAACACAGCAGTTCAAACACTGGATTAGATAAAACAGCAAAACAAGTGCATTAACTACAGCGAGACACGTTTTAAGTGAGTCCAAGCAACGAGGCATTAAAGTCAGCCATGGTTACAAGAAAAAAAAGATACGTTTACTGATGCCTAAAACTGTATTAGATTCAAGAAATGTTTTGTACCGTATTCACCAGGAGACCAAACTCTCAGGCCAGGACCCTTCCCTGGAGCTCAGAGAATACTTCCTTTGTCTACACTTACTATCTGTCTGAGGATGAGGCATTTTTAAATTTGACGAAAATCCCTTTCAGTCCATATACTGAAGGTAAGATTTTTGCAATTAAACCCTTTCCAGATGCTCTCTCCCCTTGCATTTGAGCACCCAGATGGGATCGCAGGAAGGTGAACTGACTAGCTTAATACCACAGACTTGCACAGATCTGACATGGCCAACAGTAATTGAACTCCAAGTCCCACAACAGCAGCGCCTCAGAACATGCATTACCATTCACAGGGACTGCCAACACTCCACAGAGACTTGTTTGAACTTGCCTTGATTTGTGTGTGCAATTCAGATTTCAACCCTGATCTTGTTTTGACACATGTGCTGAGCCCAGCTTGGGTGGACAAGGCTGGGGAGAAGGGAGCATTCTGAGAGCAGAAATCCCATTTGAGTCCAATAAGTGCATCATGGCATGGCAAGCTGTGCAGCTGCTGGCAGCATCTAACCTCGGGATCCATCGTCGTCTGTCTGTACGGTCCCCCCAGGACAAGGCTGCGCAACGCGACTGAGCCAGTATCCACATCAGAAGCGTCTAATCCTGACCCAGCGGTGGGTTGCTACGTGGTAGAACGTCCACGTGCTTAATCCTGGGTCAGAACGGGAGGAGGACCTCCTGAGGTCCCTTCCACCCTCCCATTTCTGTTTTCCCTAACATGATGCCCTCTTTCTTCTCTCCTCCAGGGCCAGGAAGCTTTTCCTCATTGCTTTTTAAGGAGACATTTGGTACGATTTCTGACAGAGGCCCCAAGGTTGCTTGACTTCCTTGTATCTCAGACAGTGGATTACGAATTGCCTCTCTGTCTGTCTCCTTGGCCGCGTTACCTGCCCAATCTCCCTGGTCTGCCTTTGGCCTCTAGGTCATAATTTTACAAACCTAGCACTTCTGGTCCTGATGAGATGCGCTTTCACACACATACGCCTACACGGACACTAACTAGCGCTTCATCTGTAGACTAAGACGGCACAGAGCCACCACGGTATTTCAATCCAGTTCTTCCCCATCTCGGACTAAAATATGCAGGTAACCTTGTTATCCTACTGAGGGCATTCATCTGGTATTAACCAGGTCTGGACTCCTGCTAGCGTAACACAGGTGATAGTCTTACAAACTTTTCTTCCTCTCAACTCTGGTAGAATTTGCCAACACTGCAGATGCACTGACCGGTGACTACCTTGTCCTGCTGCCCTTAAATGACCGACAGAAAGCAAAGATGTGTTGTTAGCATGGGGAAGATGGATGGTCTTATGGTGAGTGCTCCAGATTGGAACTCGGGAGGTCTGGCCTTAATTCCTGGCTCGGTCTCAGACAGTCCCTGTGAGGGCATTTCTCGGGGCCTTGATTCCCAAATGTAAATGTGGAATGATATTTCCTTCCTCCCAAACTTTTCCTGTCTTTGCTTAGATCATAAGCTGTTTCAACAAGGAACCATCCATGTGGGTTTGTCTAGCACCTGGTACAATGCTTCTTGCATTGTTTTTAATACCATTTGGCCAATGGGGCTTTGTTCCCATTCATCCAGAAGATCGTTCTAAAGCAGATTCTATTGCGTCAATGGATGCTGCGAAAAATCAACACATAAAAGACAGCCGGAAGTCCGGGGAGCGGGGAAAATTAAATCCCCTCCCCCCCCCAAAAGCAAAACCAATGTATTAATTTGATAACCAGCAGTCTTATCTGACATTAGCTGCCCCTCAAGTCTAGCTAATGGGAAAAGGCAGCCTTCCATTAGAAGATGGAGGGATTTTATATAACACCAAACTACGCTGGAAGCATTTGCTTCTTTTCTGATGGAGCGTTCCACCTATAAGAAGCATACGCTGGTACGTGTTTTAAAAAAAATATTTCCATATGCTAGCGGAATGCGCATGGCTTGCCAAAGAAACTGGTTGTTACAACAGCGGGCCAAGGGCTGTTTTTAAAGGAAAAACTATTGCAGAAACTAGGTATGCACAGAGGTGCACTAAAACAACACGAACTGCTGTGACCTGCAGATGACCTCACCCTCCTCCTATTACAAAAAGGGAAAAGGGAGTTAGAAAAATCTGAGGCTAATTAGACGCTTTTCTTTTCTTTTTTTCCTGGAGACATGATGAAATTTCCTGAAACAAAAAACTTTAGCAACTTCTATAAAATACTTCTAACTTTGGTGGAAAAATAAATGATTGCCTTTTTATCTCCTCATTCCTGAGGTGCAAAACTGGCCCACTTCTGTTTGTGCAGATGGACTGGAAGGAAAACACCCAAGGAAGAAGCGAGTGGGGAGATTCCTGGCACTAGCTCGTAAGTGCGAAGCTATTCTCGGGGCTGCCTGTTTGTTATTGCAGCAGGAATCGGTGGGAAAGGAATCGGAAGGAAAGAGCTGTCTGTCGGGGTAGGACCCGTGGGACTGCCAAGTAGGGGGACCACGCTCAGAACACACGTGGGTTGCTCCCAAAAGAGCTGCACTTCTTGGAACTCCAGTAGATCTTCTGAACTGTCTCGCTTGATTATTTGTCCTGTCCTGGAGGCAGAGGCGAGTTGTGGCACGGAGGCACCTGGGTTCATCCCCTCCTGGATTTGTCAGTCGACAGCTGCCGTCCAACAACATGAATATTCATGCCACAAAGACACCATGCTCACCGTGCATCAGCTGAGTGGAGGCCAATCAAGCCCTCCAGCCTGTGGCTGTTTTTTTTTTTTTTTTTTTTATAAATATAATGGATCCTTTTTGTGCAGAACTCTCTTTATTGTCAAGGAGAGCACCTCACAGGTGCCGAACTGGGGCCATGGAGACAAAATTGCCTGTGCCTAGCCAGGATGTGACATCTCACTGTTTTTAACTCCCTAGCAGAGGGGCAAGCCATGTGTGTCTGTTTCACCAAGAGACAACGATGGGGAGTCCAGGGGCACTTTAAAGACTAAAATGTATTGGGGTATAAAGCTTCCATGGGCTCCAGCCTAGGGATGTGAAAGGGTAACAAGTTAACGGGTGGGGGCTGGAGCTGCTCCCTGCCTGCCACGAGCAGGTGGCTGCTCCAGCCCCTCGGGGCCCACCATGGACAGAGGCTGCTCCAGTCATCTGGAGCAGCCCGTCCGCAGTGGACCTGGGTGCATTGCAGGTAGGGGCGGGGGCACTCCAGGCCCCCCTTTAATCAATTAACCAGTTAAACAGCCCATTTAACTCGTTAGCCAATTAAATGGGATTTTACATCCCTCCTCCAGCCCAGGAGCACTTAGACCCTAATACATTTGTTAATTTTTAAGATGCCACAGGACTCCGGGTTCTTTTAAACTCTGATTCGTTGCACCCATGCACTGGTGCCCGCGTGCAAGCGATCGGCAATAGCATGTGCCATGCACCTGGGGAGCAGGCGGCTGACAAATCAGAACGTGCGCACGGTGCCATTTGTCAGACCGAGAGACTAGTTAGGGCAGGGTCCAAGCAGCCCAGATAGCCTGGTCGAAGGGGGCAGCTGAATTCTCTGGTCAGCTCCCAGTGGCGTGTTCACATCACTGTCACCACATGCTGGCAGGGAGAAGAATGAAAGCAGCTGGCCCTTGCACCGTCCGTGGGGAAAGCACTGGCCCCAGGATTGTCAGGGGAGCAGGGAATTCTCTGTGGTGTTACCTTCTTTAAAGAGTCCAGTGACTGCCCATGGGTGACAAAGGCCTGACTCTGATCTTAGATCAGGGGGCCAACAAACTCACAGGGCCCCGGAGCGGAGGGCGGACCAGCTCTGTGGCTCCCAAAAGGAGAGGGTCTTGGACAAGGTAGGGGGGCTCTGTGGCTCCCAGAAAGGGAGGAGCCTGGAGCAGAAAGGGCGGAGTTGGGGGTAGCCAGCCCTCAGCACCACCCAGAGCACTGGCCCCTCGCCTCCAGCCAGCCCTCAGAGGGTCTGCCTCAGGATTAGCCTCAATGGAGAGTCATGACGGAAAACCAGCCCGAAATCAGCCCACCTCATTTGCAGTAGGATTCAAGGTTCTTTCCACCCATGCTGTGATCTGCCCTTGGCTCAGGCTGCTGGGCTTCTCAGAGTCCCCTACAGAAAAGGGCAACGGCCATTACCCATCCTCTTTGGCCCAAGGTGGTGGTCTCTAGCTAGCCCTCTTCTGCCCAGCTCTGACCCTGAAAGCAGCACTGCATCCTGCCAGCCCTTGCCAGGCTTGAGAGGCCCACATGAGATCGCACGAAAGCTGTGCGTCTCCAGAGGCAGATGTATTGACTTGTATAAAACAGGGGAAGGCAGCACAAAGGGGAAGTCTTCCTCAGGGAGGGGAGCCCAGTGGAGATGGAGTCTCGCGGCCTTGCCGTCACGGATTCTCCAGCCAACAGTCTCAAGCTCAGGCAACTGAAGCCAAGATGGTGTCCACCAGGTTAGTTTCTAGGACAGTGTCCAATGGACAACATGGCCAGGCACTGTCGGGAAGAGGGACTTACAGCGGTGCCTGCCCAATTTCCGTGGGGGCCTAAGTCATCAGCCAAGCCACAGCAGGGCCGTCCAATGGACCACTCCCCTGGACTGGCCCTCGCTCCAGTGACTGGCTTCCTGACTCCTGCTCCAACCACTATCCGTGACTGGCCAAGTCCCACTGTCCGACAGGGCTAGGATCAAGCTCAGAGAAAATAAGGCAACCTCTCGCCCTAGCACTAAACCTCCCCCCCAGGCACAAACTCACCCTGGGCCTCACGGAGAGGTTAAAGAAAGTCAATCAACTTATTTCCCTTGGCTTGTCTACATATATACAGCATGGCTCAGGGCTCCCCTCCCCTGGTGGAGTCCTTCAGGCCCTCTTCACTGTTCTCTAAGGGCCCACAGGCTCACTGAAGTAACCACGGAGTAGGAAAGACTGTCCTCCAGCTTTCCCTCACGCAGCCCCGATAGCATCGGCTGCTCTAAGGCCAGAAGCCATCACTGAGCGTGCGCTCTCAACCCATTGTGAGCTGGGATGTCCAGCTCAGCTCTTTAACGTTGGCGGCAGCCTTGGCTAGGGCGCCGCGCAGTGAGGCGGCAGCAGCACGCTGTGCAGCTCAGACCGGGGTGACGGGGGACCGGAGAGCAGGAGAGTTTTAGATACATTGTGGAACCATCTGGAGCTTCTCCATGGCAGTCACCCCTCCCGCCCCACAGCAAGAGCGCTGGCCAAATCACACTTGGAATTAGAAACCTGGAGGGTCCCCATGGCCAGTTCTGTCTGAGACAGGAAAGGGGGACAGCCCCTGGTGCGCTGCTGAGGGCAAAAGACCTTTCTACCAAGCAAACGCTTACCACTCGTTCAGCCTGGAGAACTACACTCCTGTTTCTCCACACCACAGTCGGGCCCACCAGATACCAGCTCGGTCTCTTGACCCATTTCTCCTTGGACCAAATGCCCTGAGCCACATTCAAAGGGGATGCCAATAGTAGGGAAAGTCACCTATGGGTGAGCAGGCCAATACATGCTACGCTCCAGTGGGGCAAACGCAACAAGCAAAGGCTCTGCAAGGATTAACCAGTCTAGGTGACCTGCTTTGACGTACCTCAATGTTCAGAGACTTGTCTATCCAGCTCAGAGGTGCCAGAAAGTTGCCACGCCCCCTGGCTTCACGGGGTTTCCACCATAGGCCGTGTAGTTCAATGGCCCCCACCACCCTCACTATACACATTCTTCCTGAGCCCCCGATCCAGCTAAGCATACAGCCATGACTAAAGTATCCCAGCTCCCCATACAAAAATGACACACGTTTTTCTCTCTGTGGAAAAGAAGACAGAGTGTTGGGGCAACAGCCTCCTGGCTAGTTCCCTGCATCTTGCTTCTCAATGCCTGACTGAAATGTTCACTGTTCAGGCCAAATCCTGGTGGTTTGGACGTTTCCCTTCACATTTTGGTCACTGTGCTGCCACAAGGGTGTGGGTTCTGGCTGGAGCTCGCGCCGAGACCCACGGATGCGTGCACGTCGGAGAGAGACGGTAAGAATGCATTTGACTAAAACCTGCCATGAGCTGGCATGAATGAGGTGTTCACAGACTCCCAAATTAAACCAGCCATGTTTTGCCAGGAAGAGCAATGGGAAGCAGACAGCCATCTGCACTGGAGAAACTAGATTCCCCTATGGTTTTAAAGAGTAGCAAGAGACGCAAGCTAGAGATGAGCTAAGTTGTTGGGCTCCATGTAAGACTCGCTGAGTAAAATTCCACGGTCTGGGTTATGTTGTAGGTCAATCTCGATGGTCACAGTGATCTCTCTTGGTATTAGTATCTACAAACATTAAAGCACCTCACTGCTGAGAGATGTTCATATCTGGCCCTGCCACATCTCACGTTGGCCCTTTACTCTTCCGATCCAGCTCTTTCAACTGGGAAAGCGTCTCTCATTATCAAATCACGAGAGCCGGGAAGAACGTGTTTACGTTCATTCCACCCTAACGGGCAGTTCCCGTTCCTGTCAACAGAAGAATTATAGAAGGAATTCACTTTTCTTATGGACACCGTGTTCCCACAAATTAAAATAAATACCCCAAGCTTTCTAAAATAAAAATAAAAAATCTAAGACTGTGGAAAAAATAGACAAAAGAGATACAGGCGTCTCACTGTATTTGCGCGAAACTTTGCCAAGAAAAAGATGAAACTGCAATTCTTCTAAGAGTTCAGACAAGAAAAGCTGTTTCTACTAGAAACCTGTCTGAAGATAAAAGGCCACCCAGTCAGTGGGCAGATTTACCAGACTGGCTACTGCACGGGATCAGAGGGGAGTTTATGGAGCTTGGCAGGCAAGCCACCCTGTTTGCACTTGAGTACAAAAGGCAAGTTATTAATAGATGGATACATTTCATGTGAACGTGCCGGAATTGAGTAACTTCACCCCCTATCAGAAGACTCCATAAACAAGTAGCAGGAACATGTTTTACAGCTTGTTCTCCGAGTCTGGAAGGGAAAACCTTCTACCATTCTCTCTGTCTTCTCCTTGTTGGCAAGGTCAACCAGTTCTTTCCGTCATTACTATGAATGGGCCCCTAGGCAGAGCACCAAGGATAAGCTTCCAAGCATACACTTTGCTTTCATATCCCCTTCAAAATTACTACTCATTGCTCTTCCAGCAGCCATCTCTCTCAATTCCTGGCACCAAGACCATGGACTCTCTCAACGAAGCTCTTTGAAGTGAACTGAAAAGTTGATGCTGCATAAGATGTTGCTTTGGGGTGAGTTGAACCTGGAACCCTTAGGTCTGAAAAAAACATGGATGTCCACTAATTGAGCTAAACAACCCAACTCCTTCCTTTCACAGCTGTAGATGTAAAAATCTCTGTCAAGTCCTGTTGCTAATAGAGGGAGACAGAGCCACAGCTGATTCAGAATACAGGATGCTCAGAGGATTTTTGCTTGTTTAATATTGTTATTGTTTAAAGGAATCAGATGGTTTGGGGAGGGGGGAGTTTACAGGTATTTGTAGAATTAAATAGAACCAGGGGTGGGAGGCAGTTGTAGGAGAACAGAACGAAAGGTCATAAAGGAAGGTGGAATAGCCAGAAACAGGGTCCAAACAGGAAGTTGGCAAGAGACAGTGCTAAAACAGGCCTAGCTGCACAGAACTTTGGCTGCCATTGGTAACTGCTCCTCACTTTGCCTTGTGGTCACTTACCAAGTTCTGTCTCCCCAATTCCCTACCTCTTATAAATCCCGAGGTATGAATGACTCAGCACAGTGCAATAGTGGTATGAACCCATATGTTCTCCCCCTCAGCTGAGAAAAATGGCTCATTCAGCATGCACCAGAGATAGTGGTGGAAGTGCTTGCAAGTACTGTCAGAAGAGATCCTAGATAGCATGAAGAATAGAACCTAAAATTCCTGTCCTTCAGGAAATTTGGGTGGGGGGAATCCTGAGCTGGGACTAAGTTGAAATATTGAATTCTTCTGCAGAATAGAAAACTAAGAAAAATGTTGATTCCATTTCATTTTGGCTTAGTTCAACATTCACCTGTGTCCCCTTGAGCTGCCACAAAACACCATGGGAGGTGAAGTTCAATTGCCTCAAGCCCTCATTTGCTTCTGTGAGCAAGGCTCCTCAGCCAGACTACGTCTCCCAAGAAGCACTGTGGTCACGACTCCCACGGGCCACTGATGAGGTCAGCCAGAAGGGAAACTGTGGTGCCTCATGGGAGATGTAGTCTAAACTAGGTAGCCCAGGCATAGACCAGATGGGGCATGAGACAGTGGAGGAATCATGGCAGCACAAGCGAACACAGGCTAACGTGGAACTAGCTCAAAACAAAACTTTACTATTTTGACACACCAAAATGCATCAGTTAATTGCAGCCCAAAGCAACATATTCGGTTTGATTTTTCCAACAGTCAAATGTTTTAGCAACGCTGAAATTCTCCTGCAGAAATTTTTGACATTGTGAAAACGACATTTGCCATTGGGGGGAAAAAACAGAACATTCCCCAATCAGCTGTAACAGGTCTGTATCCAGTCACTGCGCATGAACTTGCTGCAATACCCTCCAGCCAGCCAGAGATCAGAGCATTTCTGGTTCTGGAGCTCTGTTGGCTTTTAAGCCAAGCTGCACTCCTTTCCCAAGTGTTTTACCTTCAAGTAGGGTCTAAAGTTTTCCCCACATCTCTTATAAAACTAGCCGGCCTGTAACTTCCTGTTGGGTACCTGGCTCCTTTCTCAGAAGAGTGCCATGATGTCAGCCACTCAGCCATTCTTTGGGGTGAGCTCTTAAGAGTGTGGAGCTATGAGGGCACTTTTCCAACCGTCACCCCCTGCCCCTAAGTCCTCTTGCTGGCATCAATGCCATTGACCTTGCCTAATGTGAAGAGTCCCCAATGGCGTAACAATCAATCCTACACTCTGCTTCCTCCCCAGGCTTGCAGAGCTCCATGTAGCTCAAAAGCTTGTTCCTTCCACCAACAGAAGTTGGTGCAATAGAAGATCGTAGCTCACCCAACTGGGCTCCGTTGTATTTCCTTCCTTTTGTCCAAACTGACACAGTATCTGGTACCCAAACGGTGCCACCCTGCAATCTTCTCTTCCAAGCATTAACATGGGGGATGCTGCTGCACCTGCTGGCTTGAAGTGGACCAGTAGGGCTACAGCAGCACTTCCAAGTCCTCCTACGTTGGCCTCTTCCATCCACCGAAAGCAAGCCACAAAATGCATGTTAATACCCATCTTACACACTGCCGAGGACTGGCCTGGCTGGCTCATTGCTCACCTTTACTATGAGAATGGAGATGGTCGAACTTTTCATTTCTAATATAATTCCTTAGAATTAAGTTTTTGTAGGGACATGCAATTGGTTTATAAACTGATCCTGCTTTTCTTCAGTCACATCGACTACTTATAGGCAAGCCTGCTGATGACGGGGGCGGAGGGGGGCGCCAAGCCATGGTCCCTTTAAATTGCTGCCAGAGCCCCATGCAATGTGCTCTGGGTGGCACTGAGGGCTGGCTGCCCCAGCCCCACCCCTTCTTCCAGAGGCCCCGTCCCCTACAGGAGCATGGAGCTCCCCCACACACACACCTTGCCCTGAAGCCAGGCAATCGTGTAGGTCCCCCTGCTTGTAGCAGTTGCCAGGGCTTTATAAGAGTAGTTTCCAGAATATGGGTCTCCACAAATTGTTCATTTTGACACACTGTCAGTCACCACCTAAGCCACCTGGTGCTGCTCCTGTTCCCTGATTGGCTGTTTAAACATTTTAAAACAGACCCATAAAATGGCAGGTCATACGCTCTCCAATATGAATGGTTTCCAAGCAACCATTGTTTATGCCAAGTATTAGAGACACAAAAGTCAAGATGCCAGTGGATGAAGCAAGGTGAACAATCAAGGGGGCAGTAGAAAGAGCAGCAGCATGCAGTCAGTTTGGTGGAAAGGGACAGGCCCTGGTGCACTGGGAGCAGTACCGTGACCCCGAGGGGCCGATGAGCATTCCAACCAAGGCCATGGGGAAGGAGTGTGGACTGATGTGGAATCTGAAGATGAGACACACTGGGGAAAGGGGACACACTCTCCGGAGCCTGAGGAGAATGGCTGCCTCTCACTTCCCCTCCAAGGACCTCGGTCTCTTCAGCAAGTCAAAAGGCCACAGATCCTTTCAGCTACTGACAATTCCAGTCCCTTTGGCCTTGTCTTCACATTGCTGCCATCGATCTTCCGGAGTTTGATTTAGCGAGTCTAGTTCAGATTCACTAAATCGAACTCAGAGAGTCCCCACCGGTAGCCAGGACTTCATTGTTTCTGGATAAACTGACAGGCATTATCCTTATGCTGGACTCTTGCTATAGTCAGACTTAGCCATGGCGATATGCCCATTGACAGCCTCCTGGCTCGAGCCCAAACACCCTCTACCTAGCAATTCAATCTTTGGGGGGGGAAACCATATCTCCAGTTGGTTCAGAACCTGGCAGCTGGTTTGCTCAAAGGCATAGGATGCCAAGACCACATCCCCCATGTTCCACTCTTTTCACCAGCTTCCTGTGGAATGCCAGGTCGGGGGCCAGGTTTCAGGCCTCCTCTGACAAGCTCTCCGTGGGTTTTGCCCAAGTCACTCAACGAACTGCTTCCCTCCCTGCGATCACAGCCTCCCACAAGTCTCAACCTGCCAGCACGGAGAGAGGCAGGCTTGTGCAGGCCAAGAGGCTGATTATGCCCAAATGAACTCAAAGTAACGATTGACAAAAACCAGACAACTACAACCCCAGCCTAGATATTCTTTTATTACCAACACATTCCAAAACTTTTACACGCTGTACAGGAGTTAAGGGAGTTCCCATTTGCAAGTTACTAAAGGAAATTTGCTCTGAGTCTGACCCTAAACATTTTCCTCTCATCATAGCATTTCCAGAGCTGGGCGTAAATATGGACTGAATCTCCATGTGGAAAAGGAGGTAGGTTGACAGATACAAAAAGGCCCATAGATCCATTCAGCCAGTCCCGGGGGAATTCTGTGACTGGAACCGTAGTAAAGTTGCAGAATTCTCCCACGACTGTTTCCATGCAGGAAGATCCTGTAATTTTTCCTATAAGGTTGCAGAGCAAAGTGTGCAAACAATTAGGGAGGGGAAAAAAAGCAGGTTGTTGCAGATCCTTCCTTACTTTAGTTCATGAATTGATTGAGATGCACTTCGGGCTTTAAGCAGCAATCCCTCCATGAAAGGTGGAAACTGCTTCTGAAGCCAGTTTGCTGGGTCCTATCTACTTCAATTGTACTAGGGAACTGATATTTTACCAGTATCATATTTGCCTCTGATACGCTGGCTTAGTATGAATTGTGGTAAAAGCGAGATAGGCATCGATCGATGCCTAAGCAATTTTTCCATTCAAGCACGTCTGACCCGAACAAGGAAGAGAGGAAGAACAAAAAACCTTTATCAAGTTATGGCCAAATCTTGCAGTCGACGCCAAATGACTTGTCAGTTCCTAGGCTGGAGACATGGCCCAGTTTCTCTTAGACCTGCCCTCCCTCTTTTTATAGCAAAAAGTAGCGGCCTTTGCTCAGTGTGCCCTGCTCCCTCAACAATGAATGCTTCAGCAAAA
The DNA here is from genome assembly GCA_032595735.1 of Pelochelys cantorii. Taxonomy (NCBI): domain Eukaryota; kingdom Metazoa; phylum Chordata; order Testudines; family Trionychidae; genus Pelochelys; species Pelochelys cantorii. Next base: position 38,900,959 of record CM064340.1, read on the forward strand.
CAATGGGCAATCCCTCTGACAATGGAAACAAACCGATTCCTTGCCTTCATGCCCAGCAGCTGTTGTCAACAAAGATTGGAATGATGTTCACTTTCTTCTCCTTGCATTTCTGTAACGCTCTTACATCTAGTTCATGCGCCAGTGATTCAGCACAGACGTTTGGGAAGAAGAGTATAGATTCGGTGCCCTGGAAACTATAGCCAGTGACACCTCCAGCTGAAATGTCCAGAGCACCCTTATGACTCCATTGTGCACATGACCCGCGCAGCACGGCTCTGACTGGCATTGCATCTAGCTGAGATAAGCACCCAGCTGATGTGACGGCTGCTGGAAAGGTGGGTTTTCTAATGGTTTAAAAAAAAAAAAAAAAAAAAAAAGGCAGGACAGAATTGGAGAGCAGCATGGTGGTGTCCCATGGAAAAACATTTAAAGGCGGGGAAGCTGAAAGATTTGTGAAAAAGATCCACTGTGGTAGTGGTGCAGAGGGGGGAGGAGCAAATCCATGAAGATGGAGAACAAAAGCACGCTGTTCTGAACCTGCCAAGACAAAGAGATGCTCTAGCTCAGTAGTTCCTGCACTATGGGTTGAAAACCCAAATGGGGTCATGCTATCTGCAGATGGGGTCCCAGATAGCATGGGGGATACCATTTGTTCCACACAGCATGCCCTCGTTCGAGGTCACGATGCATGGAGGATGCAATTTTGTTCTACAGAATGACCTGGCATGCACCGAAGGTATGCGGTCATACTGTGCAGAGGACGCCATTTTGTAGAGCATAACTGCATCCGCCGTTCTGGGTGATCTCACATGTATGGTGCGTGCAAGGCCATGTTGCCACTTGACAATATGGGGTCCTCCATGCTGGCTGAGGTCCCGGCAGGATGTTTTCACTAAAATGGGGTTATGCCAGCAAAAAGTCTGGAAACCCTGCTCTAGCTACTTTGTACATTAGTTTCCTCAAGTGCCCCATTGATTCACCAGCTTATACCCAGCTCCAGGCACCTAATATACTACCCCACCCTGTAGAACAGGATTCCAGACAGGCAACCCCTCCCCCCCCATAATGATAAAGTTAAATGCCAAACCAGCGGTGCGTGATTTAATCTAATCATCCACATGACCAAACTGTTTGTTTGTCTAGCTATTGCATAAGATTATGCAGTTGAATTTTGCTTTGAATAACTTGTCGGTGTGGATACTCACACATTAGCGACAAAGTAGATGTCCTCGCTCTGCCTTTCCTGCACGATAGTTACAAGTCTTTGTTTTTTGTTGTTGCTCAGTGCATCCTCTATGCCAAAATAGTCAAGGCAGGTTGGCCTACAGACAACGAGCAAGCAGCTCTCATTCTATATTCAAGGCCTCCAGGCGTCTCCTTGACAAGGCAACTGAGTGAACGCCGATGAAGCAAGATCAGCAGCACCAACATGGTCCCAGGGCAGGGAGTCTGAAGTGCTCTTCTGTTCCCTTATTGTGTGTGGGGGAGAGAAGAAGGGTTGAGAAGCACCTATTTTAGGAAAACCGCGAAGTCCTGTGGCATCTTAAACACTAACCTATTTATTTGGGCATAAGTTTTCGTGAGTAATCCCATTTCATCAGCATCTAGTAGCCATCCTTCTATAAAAGAATTTCAAAATCTGGTTACAAAGGGAGACAGCTGAACTGAATTCATTTGCCAATTCAACACTATCAATTTAGGATTGAATAAGGAGCTCAACCGGTTTAGCCCACTACAAACGCCATTTCCCCTCTCTGGATATTCACACCTCCACCCCAAATGCTGTGAATGCCCCACTTCCACCCTGACTTGATTAGCTTCATTAACACAAGCAACTTCTCCCTTACATATACCGCTGATTCTGTCACTTCCACTCCAATCCATCTGTTAGTCTCCAAGGAGTTACAGCACTTGTTTCTGCAGACACGGACTAACATGGCTGTCCTTCTAAGACCTATTTTAGGGTAAAAGGAGGACTATTTAAATATGAGAAACAGAGCCAATAAAGCTCAGTTTCTTAATCTATACGGGTGCATCTACACAGCACCCTAAACTCGAAATAAGATACGCAATTTGTGCTATGCAAATGATGTACCTTATTTCGATTGAATTTTGAAATAAGCTCTTTCAAAATTTGGCACATCTACAGTGTGCCAAGTTTTGAAACACACTATTTCGAGACATCCCTTAATCCTCACGGAATGAGGGTTACCGGGATGCCAAAATAGCACACCTGTTATTTCAAAAAATATTTTGAAATAACGGGTGGCTTGTGAAGACGCGAGATAGCTATTTCAGGATACTGTGTAGTTTAGACGTACCCTCACAGAGTATCAATGCTGCACTCAGGAGCCATGTTTCAACTGCATGTAAAGTTTAGATCCTAATTCTCTGCACAACACAAACACAAAAGACGTGTCTACACTATGGAATTCTTGGGGGAAAAAAGGCACTTCAGTTGCTACCATCTGTTCATTGGGACTCCCCACCCACCTTAATTAAGCCGTTAACCAGCTGAACATTGTTTAAACAGTTAACTGATTACATAGGATTTTACATCCCTAATTGAAATAAATCTAATTCAATGAAGATCCTTTCCCTAGCACTTTGCTGAGATGTGGAAAGATGCTACACTATTATTTAGCTCAAAATTGTACTTCTACAATAGCCAGCCTCAGCTTGCGGAGCCTTGCAAAGAGATTTAAGGGAATTGAACTGAAATAAGTGGCTCATGAGACTCCCCAATGCTAAATATTCTTTGTTTGCAGTTACAATTGACATCTACAGCTTGAGTTCACCAGTCCACCAGCCTAGATGCTGAGACTACTATAGTTTCACCTGAAAGTTACAGCATTCTTTCATCACAATTCGATTACAATCCACATATATCCAGCCCCTCTCCTCTCCACATTCTGTCCAAGACACTGCCTCTCAATGCAGCCAACTTCAGTGTCTGTCTGCTGACCTGCAGATAAATTCATGCACAGCACAGTTGAGATGGGAGAGAGAATGTCGGCCAGAGAGATCAGGGCAACTCCCCTTGGTCTTCGGGGATCAGAAGATCTTTCGTATACACACAGCAGATAGAACCTTGTTCTCAAGATTTAAAACCAACCATCATTCCATAACACACACAGAACAAGCTGCACTTTACCCTTTGTTTTGCCTCATTGAACGATGTTTGTTACACTGGATTAACCAGGAGAACCAAAAAAACCTTCCAGCAATGAACAGACAGATCCAAGAGTGATCTCCTTATGAAAACAGATCAACATTTGAAACTTGTTTTTTTCCCAGAGATTATCAAGTGGCATCGAGGGATGTGAACAGTCAAAGTTAACTGCCAAGGGCTAGAATATTGCCCCACCCACCGCAGGGCCTGCCCACCCACTACCATTTAAGCTGTTAATCGGTTAAGCATAACATTTAACTGATTAGATGAGATTTTACATCCTTCCTGGCAACCATACATAGTGCCCAGTAACACTGAAGTCTTACAAAGGAACAAGTGGGAAAGAAAGGGGAAGAACTGAGTTCACGGCTGCTATGAATTGTTTGGTTTCTTGAATGCACAAGGCTAGCTCACACCTTGAAATTGGGTTATATTTCAATCTCCTTTCCACTCACCTCCAGATGTTCCTCATTTTTGGCTGCATGATGCCTTGTGCTCTGATCCCGATGTTTTCCTCCACTCTTGCTGCATCATGCATAGCACAGCATCATGCTCTCAGTTATGGTACGAAAAAGGAGTCAAGAAGAACCCAGAGAGCATACAAAGGTGTGAAAACGCCAAGCAAAGATGACATCTCCACTAAGTTAGTACAAAATTCCACTGGGAACAAGGCAGAAATCTCAGATGTTACTTTCTAGCACACATAGAGCTGACTGCCAAGAAAAGTCAGGGGCCACCCTAGTAAAAACCAGATATACAACCTTTTGAAGAAGTTTAGTAAGAGTGCATCTAAGACCTGCAACATCCTACATTTTAAGGGTTTTTTTTTAAAACTAATCGCAGACTGATTTAGAAAAAGTAGTGTTTTGTAACTTTTTACTTAGCACCTCTGATTTAGAATGAGCTGAAAACATATTCAAGATTATATACGTGGGGATCGCTTCCCTCTCATTAAAACACATTCATATTCAGAGTGGAAGTCAAAAGCTATTTTGAACAATATCCAATAGTCACCAGGATGGGACACAGAGAATCATGTTAGCCAACTGAAGCTACAGGGGGAAATTTAGGGAGACTGCACGTAATTAGAGAAACTGGGATCTAGTCAGGACATTAGTCTTCAGGGAAGCTTATGACTTCTTTAATAAATACTAAGATTAGGGATTCTCCTTTTCAGTCTAACCCAAAAAGTGCCACCACCCACAGAGGAGTGATCCTGGTACAGAGAGCAAGTATAAGAAAGAAGTTTGTACAGACAGCTCTGTCACTGATGAATTAACTAACACCCACGTTGACCAGCCACACAGGTTAAATTTCCAGCTTTCCACAACTTTGTATAGAATTTCTTCCAGGTTTCTCAACTCTCCCACACCTTCTCACTCATACCTGCATCATTAATGACAAGATTCACAGCTGGACAGGGCTTCTACATTATATTTGGCAACAGTGCCACCACAACTCGCCATTGTGAACAGGCAGCAAACTCTTATCTTTCCACGGATGTGACCGTGTTAGTGGAATGTGCTAGATAGTCAGGAGTGGCCTGCGGCAGCTGGCGCCCCAGGCAGAATGCACGATCGGCACCCCCACCTGCACGGCCGTCAATAGAGCGACGTCATCATCGGGCGCCCCATTGAAGGCGGCGCCCTAGGCAATGGCCGGGTCAGCCTATAGTCACGGGCCACCCCTGTCAACAGTCTAGTCCCCGACTATCACCACAGATCCAACAAGGACTCAGAGTAAGCCATCAGAACTCAGCTGATAATTCTGTGCATGCATGAGGCAGAGTAGAATCTTAGTAAAGCAGGCATGTTGAATCGCTGTCTCTGATCCTGAGCACACTTTCCGCACTGCTTGTGAAACAGTTTGGTCGTGGAACAAACATGTTTACTAGCTACAGATCAAAAGTCTCAACAACCAAAAGGAATGATGGCAAACATTTTAGAAATGCTCTGACACATTCCAGGCCATGCAGTTGTGCCGCCACATATGACTGCTTCAAATTCCTAAAGTATTTGGCTTTCGGTTTCATGCGTCACACAACTCCCAAGCCAGCACAAAATTATTACACATCATTGTCTTACTGGTTAGAAGCACTGATCTGCTCGAAGAGCTTTTATAACGTAATACAATAAAGTATAGGAACATTTTATTATAAGCATTAGCTTTGAATTAGCATTTCAAGGAACTGTGCATTAAGTTCGGATTAACTAGTGCAGGATACTGGCACTGGGTTAGATGATGTTACTTAGCAATTTATTGGACAAATGAAGTTCAATTTTTTTATTAAGCACATTCCACGGTACAAAGCTTTAGATCATGAACAATATCTGTACAATTTACCAGTTTCAATCAGCTGTTCATACACAGACTTTCCAAACAGGTCACTGGCAAACATAATTACAAGTTAGAATTAGACTATCCCAGTGCTTTGAAACATTAATATAGCAGTAATGTACAATTGCTCATTTAGGGTTAGCAAAACAAAGTCCAGAGTGCAGCCAGGTAGGAGTCAAATTCCTTGGGTGCCATTCACAAAGTCCACTGCTATGTTACAAAAAGCACAATCAAAGGTGAGACCGCATGTTCAAATACCATTATCTCCCAAGGAAAAACATGAATTTATTCTGACACATGCATAAAAAAGGACTCCATTCTTCATCAACAAAAAAGCTTTTTCTTCAGGGCTGCAATTGATGTCTTTTTTTTTTAAATATAGTTTAATATTAAAGCTATTAGATGAAATGGGTAAAGTAAGCCACTTTCACAAACTACTGTCAAAGCTTACCAAAAGGTGATCTTACAGACGCTTATCAAAACAGGTCATCTTCTGTACTTCGTGAGGTCTGATCATCATCTCGAAGAAATAAATATCTTTGTAGTAGCAAGTTAGAGGGAATTTCCTAATTTAAACATTGATCCCAACCCCCCTTTCTCAATGCAAAGGGTGGTTTGGAGGACTAACCATATGTTGCACTTTTCTAATATTTCCGTAACATTTGATGTGCGCTTTATTCTGAATTTGCCTTACAGGTAGATGATATCTAACCATAGCTGTTGCACTGTATGTTTAGTATTAACTCACCGGTCATCTAAAGTGTTACCAACGTTCTTTAACTCCTCTCAAACAAAAAAGGGAAAATCTGAAACCAAAAAGTGCTGCCAACAGAAGAACAAATACACAACAAATGATGTCTGGCTACATTTCTGTGACAACATACTTCCCCCACAGGACAGTAGGTAGATTTTACACGCTCGTGGATTTAGCGCATTTTCCAACGAAGCGTTAAAGAAAATGACTGAAAACTGCAGTCAGACATGGCAACGAAAGAGGACCACTATAAAGATGGCATTTATCGGGATACTTACTTTCACAAAGAAAAATATGATTAAATAAACATGACTGTATAAATTAGAGACAGGAGAACCATGACAACTTAAGAAGGAACTACTAAACACTCTGTAATATGGATATGCTAATGAAGAGCAACGTTGACGATGGAACCCAAAGGCCATCGTGTAACAGCTATGGGAATGTGATCTTAAATTGAATTTTAAGTCTGGTCATGATAGTTCTGCCCTGAAGGAGCCTCTACCCCACCTCAATTGTTACAAATGACATATTTAAATACATGTAACTTTTGCTGATGGCATTTTTTTCCCCACTGAGCAGCCAAACTAATGCTGTGGAAGGACACCTGTAGGTATGTGTGGCAACCTACCAGTTTAAAAAATAAGTGTTGTAAATACTGCGGCACAAAATATAAGATACAGAACATAAATTAAACTTGTTTAATTTTTTTAAAAGTTTAGAAATTACATTTTAAAATATGTAGCTCCCATTAAAAAAAAATCCTAATGAATACTGAAAACCTCCTTTTGCAGAGAAATATCTCTAGGTAATTCTTATTCATCCCTTCAGTGCCAGTAGTTAGAATGTCCTGCTGCCAAGTGCTAACACATTTTGTATTAGTGTGTAGTGTCAGGAGACCCTGACTTCTAGCACCTGGAGGTTAAACGGTTATGTACATTATATCTACATGCTTATACAGTATTTGAAATTATGAGGCAAGCACACATGGAAAGATTTTACTATACCAAACATTAGGAAGAGTAGGACGGCTGTATAACAGGGCACAGTTGAAAGGGAAAAAAAAAGACAGTGCTATACAACTAGTTTAGATAATCTAGTCTGATTTACAGGTAATCTTTAAATTAAAAGAAATTATTGGTGCAGAAACCAGAAAACTGTAATCCAAAAATATTACTGATCCGTTCAGAAATGTTTCTAATAGTCCAACGTACGCCCCTATCAAACAAAACAGGCTCTGAATTTGTCATGAAGTCTAAAGGAGCGTGGTGACTTTGAAAGCAAAGCTCTGTACATTCTGGGTATGTGTTTGGCACCCAAATTACACTGGAGACTATTTTTCTTTAAAGTCAGACAAAAGTGCAAAGCAATATAAATTAGGCCAAGTCCTTTCTTGACTTCTGATTTATTTCTGGGAAACAAGCCATCATAGTTCAGTTTGTATGGACAATTTACACGTGAAGCTTTGGATTTTTCACTGCAGTGACGGACAGGCTTCTGATTTTCATCTACGTGAAGTCAGTGAATTTGTAGTAAGTTCCTTAGAGGAGACCATTGGGGACTGAAGGGGAGCAGGAAAGATTAAGAGACACAGAATTGTGCTGCTTTGCATCTATACAGCACCTCTAACCAATTCTGACTTGAGCTGTGAATCAACATCTTCAGGCATATAGTTGCCAAATATCCAGTAGTTCAAGATTGTGGAATCCTGAAACAGATAAAGACAAACTGAAACACTGGACACTACAATCAGGCCAACTAGAATTATTATTTGTTGACATATGGCAGAAGTTGGTTGATATCCACCAGAGAACACTCCTACTGCACTCTCAGTGCATGTTAAGGTATCTAAATAAACCAGTCAGCACATTACAGTTAGACACCCACCGCTGAGCTATCGAGTAGGGTCGCAGGTGCTAAAACTGCCAAGTGCTTTAGCCTGAGCCTTGTGGGCCAGAGTTAGCCAGCAAGAGCCAGACATGGGTGTTTCATTGCAGGGTAAATGTACCCTTAGAGGTTCACGAGGTGACAATGCCCACCACTGTAGGGCATCATTTTAATTCTAATTATTTTGGAACCTAGACGACCCATTACAATCAAACTGGTGTGCAGATCAGGGTTTGCAAGCTTGAAAATTCAGCCCCATAAACACTTCAAAAAGTGATACAAAACAAAAGCCTTTGCTGGGTCTTTGAGGAATGACTGGAAGTGTATTAGCCAGAACAACTGGCCTTGTTCAAGGTCAGAATTTCAGCCTACTCAAACAGACCTCAGGAAACAACCCTCTTTCTCCACAGCAAACAATACTATACAGAAGTGACCTAAATGTTATCCACTTTCAGAAAAAATATGCTGGTTGGATTGATTTTTTAATCGTAGAACTAAACAGTTGCATTGGGAAAATTGGCTTGTGAAATCATCCACTTTTTAAAAATCAAACAATCCAACCATGTAAACTATCCTTTATTCTGTTTTAAATAAGACCATTAAGTTCAGTTACTTGTTATAGCAACACACGAAAATGAGACTTAATGATCTTGAGAAATGATCCCACAAATCAGATAATTAGAATATTTCCACAAGAGCTACCTTTTCACACAGTTATATGATTACACTTTTTCACTAAATAGCTTTTCCAAACTGAAAATTCTTACTGTAATTAAGCTTAAAATAATTAAATTTAAGGTCAAATTTCACTTTCCATTCCCAAAAAACATGCTGCAGACTTTGATGAACTGTTCTATTCATGAGACTTTCACAGCTGAAAGGTTAAAACATCTTTTACCCCCCCCAGTGCTTAAATACAAGAATATTAGACTATCATATGGTAATAATTTTTATCGTGTTACAACAAACAAAAGGAATTCAACAGAAGGCAATAAAACTTTCTTATAACCCCCTGCCAGGGCTGTCAAAAATGATCCACTTTGAAGCGGCATGTACATTAAGAGCCTTGTAAAAATGGGTACAAAGCTTGTTTTTGAGAATGCAAAGACTTACAATGTGTGGGAGCACATACAATTGTTCTATTTAATATCACTATAAAATATTGGATCTTTTAAGTGATATTTTATGCAGATTTATGTTTCTGGATTCTAATTATAAAAAAAATCAGGAACGTGCCATTGTGGGATCCCTGCTAGCCAAGAAACAATTACATAAGCGACTGTCACTCCAAGACCATGCAGCTACAGGACATGCAGCTTTGCATGTTTTCAGTTCTCTCTGTAACAGGGCAAGACAGACATGTAAACTGCTCCAAACTGTGTCAAATATATCGAATCTGCAGGGAAGTTGCTAACAGCGCCAAAACATTTCATTTTGCACCAACAAATCTTAATATAATCCAGGTGAATTTGAGCGTGAGGGACCAAGAGAAAAGGTGAAAATAACACTGGTAGACAGCTGCCCAAATGGAGTAACATACAAAGGAGTTGATTGGAATAAACTGTACTGGACTCTAAGTACCACCTACACTTCTGACAGGCAGGAGAAACAGGATAATGCTTCCATGATTGGCAGGTAATACAATATAACTATCCCAATCATACTTCTGCACAACCTTTAAGCCATTATAATGATCTGTCTTTTGTTGATGAAAAAAGATGTGATTGATACGTGTCAACTGGTGGAGTGTTATTTTGTCAGCAAGAAAATGGGGGTTTCTACCAAGCAGCTTGTTCTAAAGGCTTCGGCCAGTAAGAAAAGGAAATGGTTTGGGCAGGGTATAAACCACATGGTTAGTGGTTGCTGGCTCCCAAATACCAACTCATGAAACCTGTTACATGAGAGTTGTGCTGTCTGGGGCAGAGTGAAATGCCTTTAGGCCTGATCCAACACCCATGAAAGACAATGGGAATCTTTACCCATTTTAACAGGAGTATGATCACCTCCTTAGAGGTACCACCACTCTCAACTTTGGGTAGGCAACTCCATCTGTGAAGGCACTGTGTTAATACTGCCACAACTCAACAAAAAGGACATTTTAAAAAGTGTAAGAAGCGGAGAACCCATTGGTAGGCAGAACTGAGGGAACAAGCTAATGGAACTCCGAGACTGCTCCTTCTCCTTGACAGATTGACATTCTTTTTAAGTATATGCCTACCTGGCACAAATAATGAATTTTAGCAGAGAAAACAAAATCATTTTCAGACCTCTGGTGGTTTCCTTCAAGGACAGTGTAAACAGCCAAGAACAGAGTTTTACGCATACCAACCTTTAACTGTCTTGCAGCACAATTCTTAATTTCTCAAAGCCTGGTCATGAATTTTTATAATTTCCTTTAGCCAACTGTTACATTTTTCTATTACAGTGTTTCAACTATGAAAACTGATATAGAAGTGAACAGAAGAGAGATGTATTCAAATTAATGATTGGTGTAGGAAAGGTAAATTAGGCACTTCCATTCAGAGAGACTGCATAATTAAAGACTGTGTAGGTAACCATAAAACTAGCATTTCTTAACTCAAGTAACTAATTTACTAACAGGGTTTGGGGTTTTAAAAAAAAAAATTCTTTGGGATTTTTGTTTGTTTTATTTTCTTAAGGATAAGGGTGAAAAATTAATAGTCTGTCATCAGCAGAATTTGAACTCTGAGCCTTCAGCATTGTGCACTGTTTCCACTTGAACTTCATGTCTAGAACAGAGTGTAGGAGAACGTTGTTATCCTGTAGGCTGATAGGCTTCTGGGGTCCTGGTTGTTGAGGAAAATCAGCCTGGCATGGCCTTCTGTACGTCCTTCCAGGCACAGAGTGTTGAGGGAGTTCTAGACCAATATAGTACTCTCAAAGGAGAGGAAGAGAGTCACTAGGGTTCAGGTGGCTGGAAGAAACCAGCCCGTTTCTCTTTGGAATGGTCATATGGTAGATTATTAGTTTAGTAGGCCCCCAACATTTTCCTGGGGCATGCAAGTCAGAAGAACTGCAATTTAGCATGGCTTACATCTCAACAAAAGCAAAATGGAATTTCATGAGGTAAAGAAAAGACATTCCACTAGCAGAAGGCTACCCCCGCCTTGAAAATACCAAAAAGCTGCTACAAACAATGAAATAATTCTTGGAACTCACTGCTACAAAACACCAAGGCCATAAGCTTAATATGACTGACAGCAGGAACAGACATTTATATATATGGCAATGAAGTGGTGTTGTAATCATGTGTTCTCAGGATATGACACACAGATTGGGTGAGGAAATGTTTTTATTGGACTAATTTTAGTTCAACAAACAATATTACCTCACCCACCTTGTCCTTCTCATTTATATGGATCAGACTATCCAGTTACATTTGATAAGAAAACACTTTTCTGGAGAGAGAAAAATCTCGTGCCCTATGGGCAAGTGTGCTCCATAATTGGACCCTGGGGTGTCGGAGCTTCCTTTAAAGCATCTGGTACTGACCACTGGCAGAGAAAGAATACTGGACTGTAGGGACCTCTGCTCTGATCTGGTATGGCAACCGCTGTTTCCAGCTCTCAATATTCACTGCTATTTATAATATGAAGTGCAACCGTTGGCAACACGAATGACTTCAGAAAAAGACTTCACTGATCTAGCAAATGGAGCTACTGCAGAGTTTGTATCCAATATATTTAGGCAACTAAATATATATTAACTATTGTAGAGAAATGGAAACAAACTTTATGTGAGTCTCTTCTGATAGCTGTGATGGTGTACTTTTTTTCTTTAGAGAACTTTTTTATTACTTGTGGTTATTGTAGGGAATTCTTATTTATGATGAACATTACATCTTAGTTTACTGGAAACTGATGGGCAGTGCTGGTTGGTCCCAGGAACCAAGATAAAAGCATCAATGAAGAGCACAATCTAACTAAACTCTAAGAGACACTTAGTTTGTTTCAAAGGAAGTGGTAGCTGGTTACCTGGGAGAATGCTTTTTTCAATGCAACTGTAATTGACAAGCATGCCTCCACTACATGAGTTTCCACATGAAGAATTTTAACATGCTATAGACTATTAAGGCTCACTGCAGCCAATGAAAGTAGAAATACGAAGACAATCTTGACTTACAGTTCACTGTATATTCTCTGACAAAGGGCAGATCTGCTCTGCAGTAGATGTGCCCTCTCAAAGGAAAGACTCGAATCTCCACACTACTACCGCAGGGAATGGTGCTGAGTGACATGCCCAACCTCTCTGAGCCAGCCTGGGACAGAATCTGAGACTGGGATATTGAAAAGTGCTTCATATTGGCCTTACGCTGCTCCCCACTGAAGACGCGATCAGCAGGACAGCTCTGAGAACTTCAGACGGTCCCACCTCCGAGTGCCCTCGGTCTAGCTACTGGATGCCAGGTTCCTCACGCACTGTGATAAGCTTTAGGCTCTGAAAGAGCCCTCCCAGTCTCACCAGAAAATGCCTAGGTAGGAAGCATGGCATACATGCCAAAATACCGAATACAGATTCTGATGGAAAGTAGTTAAAATTAATGGCCAAAGCATTGGTTATTTTTAAATGGAACCAACTTTTATATTGGTGCCATTTAAGAACTGTTGGTTTAATAAACATCATTTGCAGTGTGAGATATATGACAAGTCAAGGTATTCTTAAATGACCTGGTTATACATTAGCTATAAATTTTCATCTCTCACTGTAAGGGTGTTGGAAAAAATAGCGGTTACTACTACAACAACCTGCTTAACGGCAGGAGGATCTGCAGGGAAGATGTAGAAGATGAATGATACACTCCGATGTTTTACACTTTAAGAATCAAAGCCCAATAAGCACACAATGGCTTTCCGATCAAACAGGAGCAGCATTAACAGATGCATTAGGAGCACAAAATGACAGCTGATACATAAAATACAAGGACCAGCACCAGGCAAATGACTGAACACATAAGTACAGAAAACATTTAATGTAACAAAGTTACCTTCAGAGGCTAGTAAAGTGCAGACTGTTATCTGGAGATGTAAGTGTATGTTCTGGAGGGAGAACGTGTCTCGTTCTGGGCATTGGGTTGCACATTTAAGAAATCCCAAATCAGAATTGTGTCATCGTGGGAACTACTAATGATCTGAAACTCATCAAACTGGAGTCTGAATACACGTCCTGAATGCTCCTAAAAACAGTAAGAGTTGAGTTAGTAGGCCAGGAGATGGATCATCTTTCAGTAATTTAATACTCATTTGGACACAATTACAGATGAAAATTCGACTTGGTCAAGGATCATACACAGGTCTATGAAGAATTACTGCTATTTAAAAACTGAAGCAAATACAGTGGCTTCAAACTAAAGTTTGTTTAGGCCATGAATTTTACTATGAAGTTGAGAAGCAAGAGGGATGAAGGCTGAGAATTACAGGCTGTCTGGACAGATTGCCAACTAAGGATGCATCTAAACCGCACCCTCGAAATAAGCTACGCAATTTGCACTAGGCAAAGTGTGCAGCATATTTCCAGGTAATTTTGAAATAGCTTATTTCGAAATTTGGCACTGTGTAAATAAAGCACTATTCCAAAACATCTCTTAACCCTCGTGGAATGAGATTTACAGGGATGTCAGAATAGTGAGCCGGTTGTATTTCGAAACAACAGGCATGCTCAAAAGATGCAGAATAGCTAATTTGGGATATTTCCGGTATCCCAAAACAGTGCCGCAGTGTACACGTAGCCTAAGAGTATGCAACTTTTTTTTTTTTTTTTTTTTTTTTTTAAGTCTGGCAGGGTTTATCTGCTGCACAAAAAAAAAAAAAAAAAAAATCGGTATGTTAAACAGTGCTGCCACCTTGCCACTTCACAAGCCATTCTGGGATTTACTCCAAGCCCAAGTAGGCAGTGTTTCAATACACACACTTGAGAAAAAAAGTGTGTATGTGGTCCCTTGTAGGAACATTTCACAGAAACAGCAATACCAGTGTGGCACCAGGCTTTGCACTCACACAGTACCTTGCAAAACTCTGTCGATCCATCATCGTAAGTGATGGCACTGAACCCTTTTATAACCAGTTAGAGGACAGGCCAAAGGTGCCATACTGATAACTTAGTGCCGAAGTGAGAATGTTCTGTAATTGTATTGTACGCAAATAACGTGTCAGTGGAGTGTCTGTGTCCATTCAACACTCCTTCTAAGCTAAGACTGCAGAGAGTTATTTTTGTGCTGCAGGCTCTTCTGGAAAACGTGGACAAACCAAGACCATTTTGCAGAAGCCATCCAACAGATACCATATCAGCAAAGATGTCTGGTCACTACAGACTCAGACAAGGTTCAAGCTTTGACTCTGGAGAGAAACACTCTGTATATTCAATGACCCATAACACGAGCTATCCAATTTCCCTCCTGGACTTTAAAAAAAAAATCAAGACTACTGCCATGAATTAAAGCCTTTATTACAAAAATAGACGATCTACAGTAGCCACTTAAAATATGGTGGCCTCCTTTAAAATGACTAGCATTCCTATGGTAACCCTGTCACCTCGAGATCCCCTACCGTCTGCATCTATTCTTTCCATTTCTATCATTAGGAGACAGGATAAAGGAAGGCTCCTAGTATTGCAAACTCTTTCCATTTCATAGAAGTCCATTTATTTGAAGTTAATGGTACAATGTTTATAGGATATTAAAATACCACATCAGGACCCAGAATGATTTGGATGCAATGTCGTATTGATTAAATTTTTAGACCATTGGAGGATACACCAAGCCAGAAGAGCTTAACAGCTCAATTTTTCTTCTATGCTCTGAGTCAACAAGAATTCAGCGCGCACAGCAGCATGCCCAATCTTCTTAGTCTGTTCCCAGCTCTGGGAACAGAGCAGCATTTGTAGAACGTGCCGAATTTTTATCTACCCACAACGCACTCAATGCATTTGCAATAAAATTTAACATTAAAACCTTCTTTTGCCAAATATAAAGTAGTATTACTGCCTAAAGCCCCAGATGTATCCCTGTTTACATACCACCAATGTCCGCAAGCACAATGTGCTTGCTGGGGCACGAGGGTCAAGAGCAGCTTGCAAGTCCCACACTTTAATTTTGCTATAAAACAAAACAAGAATATTGGTTATTTTATTATAACAGAAATGTTGCTTCAATTATATGCATTACAAAAACATCTGCATCAACAGAAAGCAAATGTTAGAATCTCCCCGATGCCAACCTATTAGCAACAAGACAGTATTAGCGTAGGTCTAAAACTTTATGACTGTGTTTGTTGGGAGCAGGGATTGTCTTGTGTGAGCAGAGCATCTAGGACAAAGGGGCCTTTATTGCTGCCTGCCCAGCAGAGGAATGACACAGAATATTCACTTCCATAGCTGGGGAATATTTTGCATATGAACCTCGAACTGAAAAGACCTCAAAGGTCTTAAAACTGAGAAGACCACAAGGCCAATGAAATGCACGGAGAACAGTTCCTCGGGATCAATTTAGGATTACAGATTGACGGCGAGAATGAAAATAACCAAGTTGAAAGGAGTTCCTGACTTGTCTTCCACAGATCTAAGATGTTCACTTACACTACAATTCAGCCCAATACCAGTGGTGAACAAGCTACCAAGGAAGTCAAAGCAATAGGATAATGCACATCCCTGTACAATTTCACCGAATTCACTCAATCGTTAGGCCATTTTTGTTTCCAGGTGGCTCCTGATGCCCTCCTGGCAGCCCCACACCACTAACTTTAAGGCTCCTATCCTATCGCGCTGAGATATCGCTGCCTTTCTGCTGGACTGTGCTGCTGCAATTTCAAAATGTTGTGAGCTTGGCAATATATCGCCTCAAAATACGAACAGTTGCAGTGATGATGTCTAGTAAAAAGGCAGGCAGGCCTGTTGAGAAGCAGGGCCTTTCCCAAGGAGTGACCTCTGCAGGGAGGAAACAAAGTGAGGTGTCTACTTGCAACAGACACTATTTAAAGATATTTGTCCATTCTAACCTGAGTGAACTGTACAGCAAATCCATATAAACTTGATTAGGAGAACAAGTAATTCTCCAGGGAGCTAGATCTACCTACGTGCCCCCAAGAACAGAGTTCAAGAGTTCTAAGAACAAGTCACTGGAAAAAGCTACAGAATAAAACTAAATGTATAAAATTCAGAAGAATACATTCGGGATATAGGTAGTCTGCACTGCTGAAATCTACACAAAGTGGGCAACACCCAGTTTAAATGTAGATCCGCTGTAACCAGATCACTCAGACAGCAAGATATAAACCAAAAGAGAATCCTTATTCTGTGCATTTGCGATGAGAACTTCCAAAGATGTGCTTCAGCAGGAGATCCAGGAATACCCTTCTCAAAGGGAGTTTGAAGCACCTACCCGTCATAGGCTCCGCTAACAATTCTCTTGTTATCAAATCGGATGCATCGAACCAGTTCTTCATGGCCTTCTAATACTCTTAAACAGGCACCACATTCAATATCCCACAACCTTAGGAAAGCAGAAGAAACGGATCTTTGAGAAAGTCACTTGTGACACTAGCACACCAGTCCGTTTACTCATGCTGAAATTTCCATTTTAGCATAATCTTTACTGGTGCTGCAAAAACTCAGCCCAAGCTGCACTGCAAAAAGGTGACTGCAAGAGTACGCCTGAGGCCCCTGTATGCAGTCTTCAGCAGGGAGTACACAGACACACTTCTGGTCTGTCTACCTCAATGAACTGGATCAATCATTGTCTCAGTTCAATGCATGTTAAAAGTAAAGGTTGGAAGCTTGTGACGATGACATGCAGGGAGAATAGCCCCTGGGAACCAACTGAGGATGATTATATGTTACTCAACTGGGGGGAATCAATGTAGGACAGTTTCAAGAGGCCTAGGAAAAATCCCTGTTTACACTGGTAAGTGCACACTCTCTCCAGTATGCTTTCAGAAACTGTCTTCCACCCACCGAATGGTGTTGTCTGATGATCCACTCACAACTAGTCGATCCCTGTATTGTAGGCATGCAATGCCACGCTTGTGCCCATTTAGAGTACGAACAAACTCACACGTGCTTGTACTCCAGACCTGTGTAAAAAATTTAAAACAATCAATCTTTGGGGAAGGTTTTAAATGTTAAACAGAAATTACGTTAAAATTTCCTTAAAAAAAAAAAATCAGGATTCTGAAGTAGAACTTTGAAGGAAAGATGAATAAAAGCTTAGACTAAACTCCTGAGAGGCTAGGACCATGGTGTATTTTGTATTTGTACAACGTGTGTCAGAATGGGGCTCCAAACTCAACTGGCTCCTCCCACACTTGTATGACACAAAAGTCTGATTATTTAATCACTTATCTTAAATTTAATATATTAAATAGGTTTGAACTTTTTTTAAAACCAAGTATTGTTTATGAAATTTTAAAATTCTGACCATTTAAATTTTGGCTGGCTAGTAATCAGATCCAAGTAACAAGGTTCTAGATACAAAAGGCAAGTTGAATATTATTAACCTATTTTTTATCATTGACATAGCCAGCAATCTACTGCTTATTGGAAACAAGACCACAGACACTTGACTCGAGGCTGAGAGTACACTTTGGGGGTTAGAAGATGGGCTTAACATTAAATGAATTGTTTAGAATCTTTGTGCATTTTTTAAGTAGTTTTATTTAAAACTGTCATCTTCTGGGACACCGGTGCTAGAACTAGGGATGCTGTCGCACCCCCTAGCTTGAAGGAGTTTCCATTCTATTCAGGATTTACAGTTTGGTTCAATGGCTCCCAGCACCCCCACTATAAAAACTGTGTCAGCACTCCTACTGTGGGACATAACTGTTAAAAACACCCTCT
This sequence comes from Pelochelys cantorii, assembly GCA_032595735.1. Taxonomy (NCBI): domain Eukaryota; kingdom Metazoa; phylum Chordata; order Testudines; family Trionychidae; genus Pelochelys; species Pelochelys cantorii. The sequence goes on from CM064340.1 coordinate 38,918,955, forward strand.
TTTGACCAGCTGTGGTTCAAGGGAGGGAGGTATGGAAGTGTGTGTCTCATATTAGTGAGTTTGGGGTAACAAAGATATTCTGACATGTAATTCAGTCTCCAAACAGCCTTTTAAACCCTCAAACATGGCAACAGTTTGTTTAGTTGCTGAGGTGGTATGGTAGGGAAAGGTGGCTGCCCATAAATACCATGACTAGGACAAGTTTACCAATTTACATAAAACACAAATCATTTAGAAAAATGCACAGAAAAGTACCATGTTTAATTTCTAGCCAATTTCATGACCTAATCACATATTGTGAGAATTTTAAGCTTTTTATAACTTCATGACAGAAGCCGCAGAAGCGTTACAAGCCAAGTTATTTTCATAAAGGCATTAACATCTAATAGGAAATGACTAGATGAATGGTAAAGGAATAGCCACAGAATTGCTCATATGCACATTTGGAAATTGGATTTTAAGCGCACATTTAACAATCAGACATTTTCCTGAAGTGGACTTTTTTAAACTTGTGGACACACGTTAAAATCATTGATTTGTAACTTCCCGAGTAAACACAGCAGGCCTCATTCTGCCAACTTACTTTAATGGTCCTGTCACCTGATGCAGAGACAATATACTTGTCATCAAAGTCTACCACATTAACAGCAGCACGATGGCCAACCAACACACGACGCAAGGTGATATCAGTAGGTGATGCCATATCCCAAACAGCAATGGACCTGTCCTTTGAACACGTCACCATTAAGCCGTTACAGAAACGCAGATGAAGCACTGCCTCATTGTGATGAATCAGTGTGTTCAGAACTTCGCCGGTGTTTACATCCCACACTCTGAGGAGAAAAAATGAAATGTATCCCAAATTATATCCTGACTATACACATTACAAACAGGAAATGCAAACACTGAAGAGTGGTCTGCCAGTCTGAGGGACTGCCTTCCTCAACCATTGTATTTTTCTGGCAGGCCAAGTTTGCTAACTCATATACTTTGCTTCCAGAAGTAATGTTATGTCTAAAAGTGACAAATCAAACAGAAGTCAAGGATTAAGTTCACACAAAAATTTCAATCCAAGAATACATGAACTGCCAGTGAATCTGTGTCCATATCCCATCACCAATAGTGGTCAGATATTTCCAAGGAAGGTGTAAGAAACCTTAAGTGAGCAACTATGGATTAAAACACCTGCCTGAGAAGTTTCTTCCTATCCCAGTCAGGTGTTGGCTTATAGAATCCTAGAATCCTAGAACTGAAAGGGCCATCGAGAGGTCACCAAGTCCAGTCCCCTGCCCTCACAGCAGGACCAAGCACCATCTAGATCATTCCTGATAGATGTCTATGCCAACCTGTTCTTAAATATCTCCAGTGATGGAGATTCCACAACCTCTAGGTAATTTATTCCAGTGCTTAACCACCCTGACAGCAAGGACGTTTCTCCTAATGGAAAAACTTGGAAGTTATGTTTTGAATCTGAGAGTTTACATTCTTTCAAAACTTTTGAAGTTCAAGATGGTACGAGTATGCACCTCTAAAACTTTGGAATCGTACAAAATACTGCATACAATCCTCTCACGTGCCTTTAGTATAGCTTTTAATGGCACAGTACTAGATACATATTGTGGAGTGGTCCTTACACTTCAGTAGCTGCGGTAGATTATTTATTCCAAATGCCCCTACCCCAGACTTGAGTTCGTTGTGCTGACACTTGAAGCTCACCTCACTGTAGAGTCTGAAGATCCAGTTACAATGACTCTCTCGTCATACTGCAGGCAGAGTACAGAGCCAGTGTGCCCTGTTAATATTTTCAAACATTCCAAGCTTGTTTTATCCCAAATCTGTCAAAAACAAAGAGATGGGTCCAAACGTTGGCGTCCACTATTGTGACGAGAACCAATGATGGCAAAGAGAATCTATGAGGAAATCACCATGCACATTCTCCTGCAATTTTCAGATATGGGCCATGAACCGTCTCTTCTGTTTTTACATTTTCCTGCCTTGTCAAGGAGACAGGCACATGCTGGACAGACCAATGAACCTGCCAACCAGGATATCAGACAGGAGTTTGTCCTCCATAAGGAAACATTTTGTTTCACATGGAAAGAGCAAGCATTAGCAATAATTCAAACCATTACCACCACCATAGAACGCAGCCAAGCCAGGGGGCACAAAACATTTTGTTTATAGTAAACCTGATTTCACAGAAAGTGCTGATTTTCCATCTGGTCAAAACTGCCATGACTGGCAGTCCACAGCATTCAGGAGGTAAAACATAAGCAGGGATGTATTACCAGCTTCCCCTGCAGATCATGCAAAATATGCCATCCTTGGAAAATGCTGTGCAACCAACACTGCCCCACCAAAAACCCCGGGAGAGGTGCCCCAACGAAATAAGCAGCACTTGACAGCCTCACTTCCAAGTCTGAAGCCAAGATGGAGGGAGTGACTCATCTCCCGAAAGACCAAGGCAGTGCATTTACCTTAATGGAGTTATCCCTTAGGCCACTGATGATCTTTTCATCATCATACTGTAAACAGTAGACACCTTTGCTATTTTCAGAGCGGCACTGAATTCGCTGCAAGTTGTGTCGGCCACATCGCCAGTTAGATTCTATTGTCTAGAGAGAGAGAGGAGAATGATTTATACCAAGTGATGAATAAAGCCACGTACCTTTGTTAAAACCACGATTTATGTGACAAACGTAACTTGGTTTTTTACCCGGAGCACAGCTCCTCCATGCACACTGACAATGTGAGTTTCTTTTGGGGCATTTAACTTTCTATGTACTTTTAAATTATGAGCATCTCTAATTCTAGTAGCAAATATTTAAAATATGACTACTTAGAATTATGACTTTTGCATTTTTTTAAGACTAAGTTACAACTTTTACTTGTTATAACCCCCAAACTTACACCAGGTTCCCTAATGCTTGACGCAGACTTTCTCCAGTGTGAAAAATTCAGTTTGCTCCTTTAGTTAATCCATCATCTGACATAGGTAGCAAAACCTCCATTTTTATAATTCAGGAACATCACAAAACACTCAGTCTCATTTGAGAGGGTGAACAACAATACACATTTGTTTAAAGTCCAAAATGGAGGTTAAAAAACGGACTGTTTTAAAAAAAAATGAAAATTAGCTATTGGAAAATTGCCTTCAATTTTTTTTGTCAGATGTAATCTAGTAAATGTTCTTCCTAAAATTCTCTTTTAAATATGAAATACTTCAGTCTTTCACTTTGATTGTGTGTGGTAGATTTTGCTAGGGAAATAGAAAATTTAAATCTGGTATATTTTAGCAAATAGGTTGCAATCAATTAAACATTGAAAGCAGATTTACATTCTATTTTTAAATCAACTTTACATTGGCGAGAGGACACATGCTGAGCCATTTCAAAGAAATCAGGGATTCTGGTTGGAAGATTTATAAGAGTAATCAAAGATTCAGTGCAGTGGAACAAACGAACAGAACCGCACCACAACACATGGAACCCCTAGATACATTGGGATATATCTCATCCTCTGTTTACACACAGAAAACAGGTAAGTTGTATGACAGACTGCAGTGTTTGGAAGAGAAAAAACAGGTGAGTAGCAATCTAGAAGCTGCTAAATTGGAGATTTTTTCTGGAGATCTTACTTGTTGATATCTTGATGCCATGCTCAATTTATTATCTCCATTCTACTCAAGTTCCACATCTCTGAATCCCAGTTATGAACGGTTGTGTCCCCCTCCTTTGGGTTTCCCCTCAAAAGATTTCAAAATCACCCAAGAGAAAAACTGACTTTTTTAAGAACAAATCAAGACACAAATTTTATTTCCCAATTTTTCAAAAATATTGCTGTTCAATGGTATCTTATATTAGGGATGTAACAGTATAGATGATCTACTAATTAACCAATACGCAAAAGCTTATAGGTTAATGCTACAGACGCCACGCATCCCCTCCTCCTCCCCCTCCCCCTCCCCGCCCCACCAGTAAATTTTTAAGCAGGCTGGCCAGCAGCCCAGCTCAGTTCTGGCTGGCACTGGGTCCAGGACCTACCCCCGCTGCGGCTCTGCATTTAAAGTGTATTAGGAGCCAGGCAGCCCGGCTCAGTTCCAGCTTGCACAGGATGCGGGAGCTCATCCCCTTCTCCCCTGCCCCGGACAAGGACTGCTGCCACCTCTGGTTTTTAAACTGGCTCCCCTTGCAGACCAACTCCCGCCTGGCACCCCACACTGCTGCCTCTGGTGCAGAGCGGCAGGAGGCTCCTCGGAAGTGGAGCCAGAGTGCACTGGCTGCCGGCCCCACCCTTGGGGACTATAGAATAGTCAAGTAACCGATGAGAATTCATGAGGTTAATCGACTATTCAATTAACTGATATTTAACAGCCCTAACCTTGTAACACACGTTGGGTGGAATACATACATAATTACCCCACAACGCTCTTCCTGAAGTGCCAGAGGGGTACAACTGGCTTACACAACATAAGAGATGGTGATAAACAAAACAGCAAGCTGTTTACAAAATCATCCCCACCACGCCCAGCCCTTAAGTGACATTTACAAGAAAATCCAGGCAGAAATCCAGTTTTCATGAACAGATCAGCAATACTGGTCAGCTAATACTTCCAAGGTTTTCAAACAGACAGCCCGCAACTTGTACACTGAGCATTAAATAATTATATTCTGCTTGTATGGACTGAGCTTTTTCAGCACCATGCCAGATTCAGCCCTGGGTATATATTGTAGTGTGCCTGGCAGAGCTCAGATTGCTCATTACAATATCTGTTTATGTTTGGTTTGCAGTTTTTGCAGGGGGGAAAGGGAGCCATTTACTTTTTGTTTACATTATTCAGCTATGTTTATTTAAAAAGGTGATATTAAGCACCTGCCCTCTGTGCAGGGCAATATCATTTACTGTTCTGGGAAACAGAAGAAAAAAAACATTCATTTTAACTCATTCACTGTTTCTATTTAAGTTCAATGCTCAAAATTCCACTACTGGAAGCTATTGAATAAGGTTGCCATATGTAAATGTTGGCTACAAATGAAGGACAAACATTTATACCTTGGTCTGCGCACTATAAAGCAGTAAGTCACGTACAGGTGTGTATTTTACTTCTATCGATCGATGCCATTTCATTTAGACATTATTTGGTGTGGCTACTGTGGGAAAATATTTCATGTTTTTGAGAACCTGTAAAACCCCCTTAACATGGTGTAAATTTTCAATATACTGGGAAACTAGCCACAATACACAAAGAATATACACACAGCAGTACTACAATTGGCAATAGAGTGGAACCAGATGTGAGTATATAGACATAATATTTAAGATGACTAAATGCAGCTGAGTGGGTGGGCAATTAGGAAGACCCTCTACCAAAGGAACATGTTAAATACAGGACTTGCAACCACATTAAAGCTTCTGACAACATGAAATTTCTGTTACTCCAAGGTGAAGCTGACAGATTTTACCAACAACCTCCCCAAGCAGATATTTTAAAATGAGCTCTGAATATGCAGAGCGGGTAAGTGTGTGTGTAGAAGGAGCTACTACATTTTATGCACCACAGCAAATGTTACAGAATCAGTGCTACAGAAATCCAAGGTTTCTTCACACACTTAAATTACAAAAGCTTTGCAACATGTTACCTGTATTTTAAATATGTCCCCTCAATAAGCATCAAGCCATTAATAAAACTTCCTCTAAACTTAGTTCCCAGAACTATATACCAAACCAACTGAAATGCTGGGAAATATCAGTTTTTCTACAGCATATATACACACCCTCTGTTTATAGACGTGTGTGAAACTAAGTCAAAAAACAGGAGATCAGTAGCCAAAAGCAGCTATCAAAAATACTGTACCCTCACGAGATAAAAAATGAGAGGAGAATATCATGCAACCAGAGCGGAAATATCAAAGACTAGCAGGTGAGATCTGTTGTTGACCGGGCACAGTCATTTTGCATAGATTACACTTATAGGAAAGTTCAAGACATGAAATATATGTAATAGAATTTTTTATTAATGGGAGAAAAAAAGGGAAGTAAAAGAACAGTTTTAAATTTGTGGGGAACCTTTTTTGGGTCGGGGACAAATGACCCTCAGTCGGGGGCTGCACACAAGTGAGAAGTATAAAAAAAAAATTACAATAAGTAAGGTCCAGACATTAGGAAAAACCTCCTAACTGTAATGGTGGCTAAGCTCCAGAACAAATTATGTAGTGAGGCTATGGAATCTTTGTCACTGGAGGTTTAAGATAAACCCCTGTCAAAGATGTCTCAATAGTACTTAGCATTGCCACATTGCAGGCAGCTGGACTATTGACCGAGTGAGGTCTGTTCCAGTCCTACATTTCTAGGAAGCTATCTTTTATCGGTCTGTTTACATCACTGAACAGGTAGCAAAGGCAAAGCCAACCAAAGTGAAATCTGCTATCAGGGTAAAAGCTTTTAAATAATTTAAATTACACCCAAATAAAGACAGCAGCAGACAGCTGCTCAAGTGATATGGCACTATATCCGATAAGGGCTGGAAACCGAAAAGACACAAACTACCTTTTGAAAGACATAGATATGAAGCTAAATATTTCCCAGCAAGGATTCTGGAAACCTTGTATTTCAAAACTGAAATACATGGAAATTAAATCAGCATGACACCTTCCAGACAGAAGTAGTCATGCCTTCTTGAGAGCAGGGAGAAAACATAAGAATGGCCGTACTGGGTCAGACCAAAGGTCCATCTAGCCCAGTAGCCTGTCTGCTGACAGTGGCAAGCGCCAGGTGCCCTGGAGGGGGTGGACCGAAGACAATGATCAAGCGATTTGTCTCCTGCCATCCTTCTCCAGCCTCTGACAAACAGAGGCCAGGGACACCATTTCTATCCCCTGGCTAATAGCCTTTTATGGACCTAACCTCCATGAAATTATCTAGCTTCTCTTTAAACTCTGTTATAGTCCTAGCCTTTACAGCCTCCTCTGGCAAGGAGTTCCACAGGTTGACCACACGCTGTGTGAAGAAGAACTTTCTTTTATTAGTTTTAAACCTGCTACCCATTAACTTCATTTGGTGCCCTCTAGTTCTTCTGTTATGGGAACTAATAAATAACTTTTCTTTACTCACCCTCTCCACACCATTCATGATTTTATATACCTCTATCATATCCCCCCTCAGTCTCCTCTTTTCTAAACTAAAAAGTGCCAGTCGCTTTAGCCTCTCTTCATATGGGACCCGTTCCAAACCCCTAATCATTATAGTTGCCCTTTTCTGAACCCTTTCCAAGGCCAAAATATCAAAATATCAAAAGAGAAGATGTATAGCTGAATTTTTGGTAAGATAATACCTGAACAACGTAATTACATCATATCCAACTCTCAAAGGGAGATTTTTTTAAAAAGCCTACAAAACAAGATAAGGAAAGCAGGGTGGACAAACATACAAGTTATTGCAATGACATATGGATCAATGGTAGCAGAACACCTGGCAGGACAGAACAATTGAACAGAGACTATTTTACACGTTTTGCTTTGCATTTGAGATTAGCGTCACTTTTAACAGCTGTGTGATACCATTAGAACTATAAAGTTAGAAATGTATATTTAAGTAGGTAATAATTTGGCCACCATTACTGATGCCTGAGCACATCCTCACTGCTTAGAAACACTCACAAACCACCCCTTATTTGGCAACAGTTTTAAGGAAACTTAGCTACCAGTATTCTTTTAAAAACCTGCCACTGATGACTTCAATTATAAGCTCTCAAAAGGAAAAGAGCTTGGATGCATGCTAGCCAACCACATTTCCCAACTATTTTTGAGTCATCTCACTCAGATACACTAAATATTATTACCCACAAAATTTTTTACCTTTGAAATTACACACTGGAGCTGTGGCAAAAAAAAGAGTGAAGACCCCGCCTGACCCTAGGACTCCACTGAAGAGCCTCTTTTCTCTGATGCCTAAGATTTTAAAAAGCTAGCTCTTATCTTTAAAAATATGAACTCCCTTAACTCTTGGAAGAACACATGGAGTCTATTTGATGGTTAGCCGGATTGTTTCCTAAATTCTTTGAGGAAATCTCATTTGATAGTCTCATCTTAACTGAGCAGACTCCTGTCTCCATAGAAACATGGACGAAGGAACATCTCCTGTATTTCCAAATAGGAAGAACATGTAAAAATAATCGTCTTGTCAGATCACGATTGCATTTGTGCTCATTCTAAAGAGATAAACTGGCCCAGCTTCATAAATCATATGGAAGAGGTCAAGAGATTTGGCATTGTGGAGTCAAAACTATAAAGTTTACCCTACTATTTGACAATCTGCCTATTAATGTAGTCCATTTAAAACAGTTTGTCTGCACCACAATATTTGTGGACTGTTTCCAAGTGTAGGTCTAACTGGGCCAACGCAGATGATCTCCACACACACAAATTTTGCAAACCCACATCTGGCTTTCTTAGGAGCTCCTAAAGTACTCAGTGTGAAAAGTTCAGCAACAATTGATTGGGAAACACCTGATATTACTGGACTGCCTGTTATGAAATAAAACCTAATTAAATATTTGGCCTCATTTATTCTTCACTGTAGAGGTGGAGAGTTGCATGCCTCTTTCCAAAACTTTGGTTTCCGTTCTCTAAAGAGTCCCTTCTCATTCAATGACTGTAGAAGCAACAGTATATTCTGAAAATGTGTATGGCAGGGAGCACATAGATATTGGCTCTAATACGTTTTCAGAGAGGCAAAGGAGCCTCAGTTTGCCAAATCATATGCTGTATTACCTTGTCAGCTAATATCACTTTGTGGCTGCACAGACTTTTGACCCCAAATGCTAACAGAACTCAAGGGAAAGAATTAAACAAGCTTTTGATCCATCCTCAATTTGGCTTTTGGATTATTTTTTGAATTCTGTTAGTCAATCCAATCAAGACAGACCATTTTTCTACCGCGCTTATCCTCATTTACGACCCAATTTAGTACCAGCTACATAAATTAATGAAATCCCATTTGAAATAGTTTAACAATGGGTTTGGTTTATCCCTGAACCTTACATGTCAAATACTGACTAATGAGGACTTCTTAAGTCACCACATGTACATTTTGTTATACTTAAATGTAGTCTTTAGGCAAATGACTTATAAAAAATATGCCTTCTGAGAGCTAACATGATAGTCAACAGGAAAACAAGTAGTGATCCAAAAATATGAACACTGAATTCTGAAGGCCTGTGGAAAGGTAAGCATCACAAATCTTACAAAGAATATTGTAGGCAGATATTACAGAACAAAGTTTGAAGTAAGAGTAACAAATGCTTTTAAAAATCAGCAAGGACAGAAAATTCTTCAGACCCTGAATAGCCCCCTAAGACCAAGTATGGTTGTGGGTGTGTGTTTTGTTTTTGAGAGGAAGGTGTTCAGTCTTCTGCATAATCTCTTGAAGAACTCAAGAATGGGGGCGGGAGATGAAATTAAATCAAGCCCTGCTCCTCCATTACAGAAAAGTGGTCCAAGTGTTGTAGTTTTTCTTTTTGCGTTGCAGACTTTGTTTGAAGGACTGTGTCAACAACTTGTTCTGAAAGTCCAGAGAGTTCACAGGGAGAGAGTCCTTTATGAACCATGCCTTACAGAGAAATTTATGGAAGAATTAGAAACAAAGGGACCTTAGAAGAGAAAAAGTTATCCAACTCTTGAGGACTAGCTCAAGATGTTCAGGGCACTAAAATGACTGACCTTAAGCCAAGATGGAAAAATTGGGACATATATTTCCCAGGTCTTAGATTGAAAAGAACCATGTGAACATAGGGAACAAGCCCTAAGTTACACAACTCCTCAGCCCATCTTCATTCTCCCCTCCAAATTACCTACTTCATAGGAACAAGACCAGGACAATTTTACAGGCATACGCTAAATGCTTGGGATTCAAGTGACAGTTGGCTTTCCAGAGAGACATCATATCCTTAGAAGTCTGGGCAAAAAAGTATCTGTTTTCTGAGTATGGACAAGCTAAAATGTACACTTATTTTGGGTAGAGGAAATTGAAAGACCTAGCTCTTCTCAGTAGTTAGCTTAAGTGTCCTGGACAAGGACTGCATGTTAAGTAAGAGTGAGTGTCTGATATCGCCAAAACTCATCAGGGGCTTGGTGAGTGGCAGCCAGCCCCTTGCACCTGGCATGATTTGTAGCCAGCAAAGAGTACAGACTAGTCTCCCTCTATACAAAAGAATATTTTCCTATGGGATGACAGAGTGACATCATGTCACGCTGCATCCCGCCACCCGGGCTCCTCCCTTCCTGGTGCTCCAGCGGGGCAGGAGCCACATGGTCTCCTCCCTCCCCAGTGCTCGGGGGGGGGGGGGGGCGGAGGAGCAGTGCAGCCTCCTTACTCCCCGCATCTCCAGCCCCCTCACCCACCTCCTCGGCCAAGGCCCCGCAGCCCCAGCCCCCTCACATCCCTCCTTGTACAAGACCGCACACTCCCAGCCTGCTCACTCTCATACCCCCAAGCTGAGACTTCGCACCCCCAGCCCCCTCACTCACCCCCTACCGAGCGCTCGCACCCCCATCCCACTCACCCCCCTGCCGAGACCTCGCACCCTCAACTCCCTCAGATTTTAAAGCCAGAAAGGACAGCTACCATCACCTAGACTGAGCACCTGAATAAACATTATGCCTTAGTATTCCACCCAGCGATTCCTACAGCAAGCCCATACCCTCTACTAAGATGAAGCATCTCTTTTAGAGACCTCTAATCTTGATTTAGAGAGTCCAGGAGGTAAAGTCAAAATCCCTAAGAAAGCTGTTTCAATGGTTAATTGCCTTGATTCTCAGTATTCCTTATTTCCAAGTCTGACACTGCCCAGCTTCGGCTTCCAGTCCCTGGATCTTGGTGTATCTTTCTGTGCTAACTTAACCACCTCTTCAAAACCTTAGGGAGCCCCAGAGAAAAGTCAGTGTTAAATGGAATTATGGTTGTATATTTATATCAGTACCCTTGGGGAAAGACTTTATAGAATATTTTATTCTACAGACACCAGACATTAGAAAGCCAGGATATTTTAAGTTAAGGATACTTGCAAAACACCTGTTATGGCTTCAGAGGGAGCCGTGTTAAGTCCGTTTCAGCAAAAACAACAAGGTGCTACTGGCATTCTTATTGTTTATACCAAAATGTTATGAAAGTATAGAAATATAGGAGTTAAGGTTCCAAAAACCACCTGAACTCTGATCCTGTTTGCTCACCTTCCTCCTCTTGAGTTCATGAGACCATCTACAGGGCAAGGTAATATTCCGTACTCAGTGTCTGGATGTAAGCAGAGTTACTGACTACAGAAATATCACCTTCAAAGCCAGATTCACTACTCAGTAGAGTTCAGATGGTACAGTAGAAACACGTTACCCACTATGTATTGTTTTCACTTATCCTTGTTCCAACAGAAGCCTCAGTCACGGACAGCTACCTTGACCCTTTACATTTTACAAGTACTACACAGGTTCCAGAGGAACCTTATGTAATGGAAGGGTGACCAGCCAGGGCCAGATGCATCCTGAGTGGCAGTTATGGGAGAAGAGTCACAGTTCAATAGAATACCTTGAGTCTATATTTCAAGATTTTGAAACACCTGGTGTGTGCTTGCTGTGTTGGAGGAGTGGGGTTGGGTTTGTTTTGAAGATGTCAACTCAAAACTTCCAGGCCACCCAATGTCTTTTTTTAGTACAGTGGATTGATCAAGTTTTTATGACGCTGTTTTGAATTTACAATCCTAAGGTACATTTTCTGGGAAACTTGTACAGTTACAAGAAAACTCTCCATCAAACCCATACATTTCACTGGTATCCAGCGTCCCCTGTAAGCTGAGCGCTTAGGAGACCACCCAGAGAGATTCAAATGCTACCCAGCTGATTGGAAGAGTGCCCACAGCACACATGCTTGAGTGCCCATAACAAAATTCATTCCACAAACAGATGGAAACTATTGGAGGAAACATTGCTGGTATCTCCTCCTCACTATGTAAGATCACTTATAACACCCAAGTTGGTTGTTGTGTTGTGTGTTTTTTTTAAAAAATCAGAAATGTCAGTGAAGGGTTTGGGCACTTTTATGGCCTTTCGTTTCCCATCAGGTAGGGTAATCAGTTTCAAAACTTTCATCTCTTTCTAACTCCGACCAATGAACAAAGATTTACAAAGGTTGCAAGTACTAAAGACAAGGCTGCGGAGGCAACCAGAAATCATCTCAAATCACTTTGTATTTTCACACTGCTTTTGTTGATTTGTCAACTAAAATCGAATGAAATCTAGAGAAAAATACATAAATAAAAAAAAATTCTATAGATTTCAATGGATGTTAGTAAAGACCAACCAACAGCATTTCCTTAAGTGATTATTTGAGTGGAGTCATCTCAAGATTTGGGCCCATGTATAGATCTTAGTTGGAAGAAGTGAGGGTGGATCTTGTGTCAGTGCTCTAAGCACCAGAACCCCTTGAACTGATTTGGGCGGGGGGGGAGAAGATGGGGACAAACCTGAAATCACATTTGAAAGTGGCCTGTTTGTTGAGTGATGAATAAGCAGACAGGCAGTGGAGTGTTTCCCCTCCTTACCTGGTTGCTCCAATGGGGTCACCAGAGACCTACTCCAAAAGTTTCCTTCCTTTACAGACCCCAATCTTTTTGGGGGGGGAGGGAAGGGAGAGAAGGAAACTCTTCCCTTGCCTGTTGGCAGGAGCTCAACGAACAGCCCACTTCCAAGCGTGTGTTCTCAGTGTTTCTCTCTATCACCCCCAGGTGTTCCACTAGAGTACACTCTACCTCACTTCTTCCAAATAAGAATCGGTACATGAGCTCAAATCTTAAGATGACTCCACTTGAATAATCACTTACAGGATTTAAGGCCCAAATCCTGCTATTTTTGCTACTTCAGTTAGGAACAGGATCTAGCTCTTACTGGAGGAGGCAGCCTCCAGCAAGAAACAAAACTGAAAAAAACTGAGAAAAGTCTACAACCTAAGCCAGGTGCCAACCACACTAAAGCAAAAGTTAACCAGTACCAGAAGGAAGCCCCTCTGCTTGATCAAGTCGGTCAAGGTGTGTGGTGCACAACTAATAAGTGCTAATATCACGGCTAATTTTATGTTCAGATCTATACTTGAAACATACCATTTAACTTGCTAACAGCAGCTTATACAAATATATATATTTAAAAATGAGGTTTTGAGTTGATTTGTGAAGCAGCTACATTTTACAGACAGGTTGTAGCTTTGAATAATTTTGTTCATGAAATGCCAGCTTCACAAGCTCACATTTGCCATAACAGAATGATTCCATTAGTTCACATCTGCCTTAACCAAACACGTGTTTCTTCACTAATTACATTTTGGACGAATAACTTTTATGTCCATCACCTGGCTGAAATAAATGCACTGCAGTTTTTGGTCTAAGTAACACATTTTTATGGTGGATACATAGCTAATGGAATAAGACTAAGCATTGCTTCTATTAAGTGAACACCGATGACCCTGATCTGTCAAACATATGCTGAAAAGTAAATGAGCCTTAACTTTCACGAGGTAAGCAAAATCACATATTGTCAAACAAGAGTCGTTTATGCCTCTTCTTTACCCCTAACACACACTTCTTATGGTTGTAACCATACTATAAACTCTTAATAGTCATTCGGCACCCCTTGTAAGGAAAGCTGTATTTGTTATTGTGAGTTGATGAAAATTGGGGAAGGGGAAATGAAAATATTAAACAGATCTTGGTATTTGAATGTTTAATATTAAAAGTTTAAATCTAGGCTTTTTAAAATTTAGGATAATGAAATTATATAGAAAAACTGGTTCTTCAGAACACATGTCATTATCTGGGGCCGCAAGGGACCATTAAATATTATAATACTGTTAAGTCAGACTTCACAGTTCATTTCTGAAACATCCTGAAACCTTTCAGAAAAAGAAGCATGTTTCCAATGTTGAGATTAACAAGTTACCTTCATTTTGTAGCCAATAAATTACTATACATCTTTGCCTCATTTTCCTGACAGACCAGAATTAGTGCTAGAAACTGTGTAATCAATTACATAATGCATTATATTTAAAAACATGCTGTTCAGAAAAAGATCAGAGTAATAAACAAGCTATCAGGAAAATGTACTAACTTGAAAAAGTTATTTGCATTGCAAAAGTTGTGTTAGAAAACATACCTCTATGTCCTGTATTATCTTTGGGTATAATGACCTGTAAAATGAATTTGGGGGGCCATCTGTGGGTCTGTTTTTAAACAGGTACTGATCCCTAACAAAGAAGAAGAAAAGGTTATATTTCCCATTGTGATATGTTAAACCAAAACTCCCTGCTAGATGGATAACTCTGCACTAAACTAAAATGATGCAGATCCATTTTCAAACAATACTATTAAGTCATTTAATCCATGCACAAAATAATATCTAACGGGCTATACACCTCAACAACAGCTGTACTTTAAAATGTTCAAAAAAGGAAATAGTTCTCTTTCATTGTGTTCTATAAATAGGGATATGCTATTCTGACAAGCTTTTTTTAAGATTGCTGGATTTCCCACCTTGGCCAGGTCTTGAGTCAGTCTACAATTTCATAAGCATGCTATTACAGCATGCAGTAAATCAAGATGCGAGAGAGGAAAAACACATTAAGGAAACTCTCCCTATACTGTCAGACACTTGCAAAAGATGGGGAAAAAACAGTTTTCCCAAATCTGGAACCAAGTATTACCAAGAAAGAAATGAAATTTTGATTTCTTATTAGCCATTACACAAAAGTTTAAGTGGCAAGATGTCACTTGAGAAAGTACTTAAGCATACAGAGTAGTAGCTTTCTATACTCAGTATGACACATTACAGTTCAGAGGAAATATGGATAAATATAAAAAAAACTGCTACACTGAGACTTTGCAGAGTAAAATTTACCATAAAAACTCAATAAGTTGCGTGGGGAGGCAAACCAAGCAAGAGATCTGAAGAAAAAAAGGGAGCTCATTAAACAGATTTTTAATACAATTTATGTGCCCTTCTATCGTAATGCCCTCCCTCGCTCCACCCCTCACACTTTTCCATGGAAGATTTAAAAGGACCAGCAATACCATACATTTGCCTTTTGGCAGAACCCTGAATGAAGGATACTTGTTAGCGATATCCTACAAAGCTGGGTGAAATCATTTACATATTGCAGTGGTACTTACCAACCCCTTCTTTCAGAGAGCCCTTTCCACAGTGGATCGGTGCGCACCATTCTCTCAATCAATTTCTTCCATAGCATTCCCTCAGAGATGACTCTCTGCCATTCCTTACACACCAGCTCTGCTGCACAGAGTGATCTGGCATCAAGATAGGAAAGGATATTTTCTGCTATGTGATCTAAGCCTTGCTCTACAAAAAACAAGGACAATCAAAACGTCAGACTTGACAGTAAAGCACTAAATGATCTCCGCTTGTGTGGTACACTCAGGAAAAAGATAACATAGCTCTACTTAAGGCACTAGAGAAGGACTAACACAAATATTTATTTTATAGAAAGGTTTAGTGTTGCATCGTTATGGACAAATTACCTTACACTGCACAAAAAAATACAGAGACATTATGATCTAATAAATCAAACTTGAAGGACTTGAGGGAAAACATTCCAACTGCACTGAAAATCAAAGCTTAGGAATTAGATAAGAAAATACAAAGACTAGTAAAGAAGCACTAAATTCAAACTGACAAGAACCAACATTTTGAGCAAGTTTCTAATTTTTTTATTCCAGCATCTTTTGCATACTCTCTGAAAGCAGGGCTATGAGAGTTAACCAGAATTAAACATGGTGCATGACTCATCCAATTTTTGTGTGGCTTCTAGACTTCAAGCCATGGGCTGAACTCCTTCAGAACATTGCAGTTTGCTACATGGCAACACAAATGAAACATTTCGTATTTCTCTTCTCTTACCATTCTTTCTTTTCATGATTAACTCCTACCCTGGCAATGTAGAGCAAGTGAACACAGTATATGATCAGATCCCTCTTGAACAAATGCAGACATCCTTGGGAGGTGGTAAGATGATGTACTGGAAAGGATGCTGCAAAGAAATCTTTTAATGTCAAAGTTAAACAGGTCTCTTCCATTAAGCGGTTACCATAAGCTGAGAACATGCTGAACTTACTTCAGAAGCTAAAGGTTCTTAACCGTATACTAAAGAGACCAAACACGAGACCTTGGCTTCACTACCGCACTGCAGCAGTGCCAATGTGAAGTGAGCACTCTCCTGTTGACTAATTACTTCACCTCAACAAAAGGCAGAAGCTAGGTGTATAGGAGAGCATCTCCCACTGACAACGCGCAGTGGATTGCTTTAAGACAATTCAACTGGCATCATTCAGGCAGGTGTTTTTTCACACCTTGGAGTAACATAAGTTACATCCACTTAAGCTGCAGTGTAGACAAGTCCTTCTAAATTAAGAAAAGGTAAAAAGAGAATTAGTTATCCTACTCCATTCATCTGAATGACATTTAAAATACAGGACCACAACAGCTGCACACGGTTCATTATCTTGAGTCTGTCATCTTAAAAGAAATATTGAATGATTTACTCTAAAAGCAGTATTTATAAGAAATTTCTCCGGCTAGACCAAACACAAAAGTGGTCAAAGTTCTTAAGACTTAGTTAAGTTCAAATGCTGCACTAAGATTCATTGGACCAGAAATAAATGCAATGTTGAGGTAACTGATTGTTTTAAGAACTGGTTGAGAAACCTATGCATCCTGTCTCCAGAGGTACAGGATGTCACCAGAGAACCACTTTGCCTTAGGTACTTGTATCATAAATCCCAGAACTGGATAACCCTCGTCATCTTGGCTTCACAAAGACAGCCAAATATTAGAACTTAAATACCTCGAACTACAGAGAGGGAGATCAGATACTACCCGAGCATAATCTCTTCAGAGACAGCTCAATAAGCTTGCACCAGTGCTCCTGATGGCAAAAATGGCACTCTATCAGTAACGTTACTACGGCGTCATGATTATTGTTCGTGCAAGTCATGGACAGGTTACAGGCAGTAAACAAAAGTTCACAGAAACTGGCGACCTCTCCATGGCTTTTACTAAAAATTACCAGAGCTGACTATCAGGGGGCCTCGGAGCCCAAGCTAGACGAGGAACAACTGAAAGTTTCTGCTGCTACAGGGGAGAGAACAATTCCAACTCCAGCCCTGGTTACTGGGGGCGCAGCAGGGGGAGAGAAGAGTTCCAGTTATTTTAGTGGGGGGGGAGGAGAGTGAGAGACAACAGCTCTGGGCCCAGGCCCCAGCCACGTCGAGGGCAGCCACACACACCACAGATCTGACACAAGCTCACAGCTGTGCATGTGTGGAAAGGAGCTTCAGCCCTGGCTGCAGCCATTCTGGAAGGGGATGAAACCAAAGAAGTAACAGGATCCATGACTAAATCACATGCTTTACCATCAGATTCTGACAAACCTAAACTTCCGGGTCGAAAGGACTTTAACAATGCCATCTGTGTGACAACCGAATCACAAGAGACTCACAAGCAAAGTAAAATTATACCAAACGAGTAAAGTTATACCAGACCTCCCTTGTTGGTTGCAAGAGATGCCAGAAGCTATAACCCCCTCCCCCCCTCAAAAAAAAAAGCACAAAGCCATTTAGCTCTGTATTTCTCAGTCTGTTCCCGGGAGTTCCAAGTTTCCATCTCAGTTTCTTAAACACTGTCTTAGCCACAGAAGTTAATGCATTTGTTCAGCAACTGAGAAAAGACATTCTTCCAGGAGGTTGTTCTTTTCTAACTACCCTTGCAGGTGTAAATGTACACTGCAGCAGATGTAAATATATTCAAAGAATGTTAACTTCTAGCTTGAAAGCTCTGATTACTGGGAGAGGCATATTGCAATAGCTGCTTTTTAGATTCGCTTGCCTAAGTCCAAACACACAAAAGTCCAGAATCTAGCCCACCTACTCAGGCAGATGCAGATTACTGTTCTGTATCTTGTCTCAGAACCCATCAGATAACGTACTCTTTATTCAACAGCTGGACTACAATGTTAAACTTGCAGGTGTTTTTGCTAATTAGCGGTGCACAGATAAAACTCCTCTCACATCAGTGAAGATGCACCCAATCCGTCCATGTATTTGATTATTTAGATGAGGTGCTACAAGCATCCCTTTATACATCTTATCTCTAGTCTAAATATTAACTTCTATTGAGAGTAGAGATGTAAGCAACTAGTCGATCTACCAATAAGCCTAGGCTTATCGTGTAGTCGAATCACTACTCGACTAGTCACTTCCCGCCCCCTCTGCAGCCTCTCAACAGGGAGGTAAGGGAGGCAGAGGTGCAGTAGGGGAAACGGCCCACAAGGCTCTGAGTACATTTAAAAGGCAGAGGCACAGCCGGGACAGCAAGCACCCCCTCCATCGACTAATCGAGTAGTTGAAATTCCATCAGCTACTCCATTAGCTGATTATTCGAAAATTAACACCCCTAATTGAGAGTACTACATAATAAGCAGATTGTGCTCATTTAAAGGTGAATAAAGGAAGAAACAATTTAAACAGAAGGTCAAAGATATATATTTAGAGTTGCCTTTCAAATAATTAGGATGCAAATTCTCCTGAAGAGGTTTTTTTTTTTTTTGCCAAGTATAAAAGAAAAACTTCTGGGTCAAAGCTATGACAACTCTTTTCTCTTGCTACTGTACCTAATGGTCTGGTTTAGATCTAGCAGTGTAGAAGAGCAAAGAAAACAGTATTAATTTAGAAGAGAGATCTATTTAAGAATGTTTTTTAGAGTCCTTAACTGAATTGCATATTAATTAGGCAAGCTTTGTGGAAATTAATGAACGGTGATGGGAAGAGAGGAAATTGCAGAGTAAATGGCTATTAAGCAGTTTTAATTGATATTCATGCAACCAACAGCACTTCCTACAGATAATGATATACATTTTTCAACAACCATGTCAAATTAGGCCTTCTATATAAATTACAGAACTGTAGGGCTGGAAGGGACAAACAGAAGTTGAGCCCAGCCAGCTGGCTGAGGCAAGACTAACACCTTTGGGCCATGCTTGGCACACGTGTGTCCAATCTGCTCTTAAACTTCCCATGAGGGGATTCCACAGCCTCACATGGAAGCCTCGGAAGAAAATTTAACAATTGCTACACGTTTTTCTTAATATCTAACCTACATTTATTACTTTTTGACCTACCTTCCCTGGACATGCAGAATGATTCATCACCATCCTCTTTAGAACAGAGGTTTACAAATCTGAAGACGTTAATAGCCCCCTCTCCCCAATATCACCTATCCAGATTAAACACACCTCATTTTTCAAACTCTTCCTCATAGGTCAAGTTTTCCAAACCTTTTACCATTTTTGTTACCCACCTTTGGGCTCCCTCCAATTTATCTACATATTTCTTAAAGCGTCATGCCCAGACCCAGACACAGTACTCCAGCCAAGGACTCCCTAGTGCTAAGTAGAGCAGGACAATCACCTCTTGTGTCACACATATGACACTCCTGTTAATACCACAGAATGCTATTGGCCTTTTTCACAACTACACCGCCCTAGTGGCTCACATTCAAGTTGTGATTCACCCCCCAGATCCTTTCCAGCAGTGCTACCACCTAGCCAATAATGCCCTATTTTCTATTCTATTCTCTTGGTGCACTTGATTTTTCTTTAAGTACAGTACTTTGCACTTGTCTTCATTAAATTTTCTCTGGTTGATTTCAGATAAATTCTTCAATTAGTGTAGGTCCATTTGATTTCTGACTCTGTCCTGAAAAGTGCTTGCAACCCTCCCAGCCTGGTGCATCCACAAATTTTATAAGCATATGCTCCACTCCATTCCCCAAAAAGTCATTAACAGAAATACAGAATGGTACTGGACGCAGGAGTGACCCCAAAGTAATAACCCACTAGATATGAACCAGTGATAACTACTCTTTGATTATAGTCTTTCAAGCTGTTGTACACCCACCTATTGGTATTGTAATTTAGAGCACATTTTCCTAGCTTGCTTATGACACTCATGTGGGAATGTGTCAAAAGAATGTGTCATGATATCATGCCTGATTCCCCCCCATCGTCTAGGTCTGTCAAAGAAAGCAGTAAGGCTGGTTTGACATGATTTGTTCTCAACAAATCCATGTGAGTATTCCACTAATTCTAGCATATGTCGCAACTCTAATGTTCTACATTCTGCTTTTCTTCTGGACAATTTTGCCAAAAGATCCTTCTCTCACTTGATTGTGCTCTTATTTCATTAACTTTTTGAGAACATTAAGTCATGAAGTGGTCATTTTCAGAGTTACTTTAAAAGAACTGATTATTTGATTAGTGCAGGCAAATGTATCAATTTGTGGCAAACAGAACACCTTCACAGGCTAAAAATAAAGAAAAGCAATAAAGCTGTACCGATGGGGCAGTTTTCAGATTTTGAGGTTGAGAGGATGGAGGAGAAAAGGGAAAATACACTTGTGTCTTGGGGAACATTTAAAACAGTTGTAATTTTTTTTTTTAAAGATTTCAGTAGAAAAACGCTCAACACCACTGCTTAAGTCAACTTTTTAACATAAACTAAGAACAGCCTTAACAGTACTTATACAGAACAACAACTACATCTAGTGTCCAAAAAATTAATGCAATGCCACACTCTCAATGCAGGATACTAACCACCCCCAATACATAGGACAAACATATCACACATTTCACAAAGGACAAATAAAATCCCTGTTACATTAGCATTCAAGCTCCAAAAGTGAATGGAGCACTGGATATGGCAATTAATCCTTTTACCCCAATAATGTAACACTGTAGTGGAATGCAGAGGTTATGGTGTAAACAGAAGTTCCCAAACTCCCATTCCACTGTATCATTCTTGTCTCAAGAGACAATATACAGCCCCAGCTCCAATTCACCCACCCACCTGCCTCTTCAAATGACTTGCTTAGTTTACTCTATTCCTGTAATTCGACAAAAATACAAGCTAAAAATGTGAACGTACCTAACAAGGAGAGTATTTAGATAAATGATTAGACAAGTAACAAATCCATATACAATTTAAGTGTTCTAGCACAGCGTAGCTGATAATTTAGTTGTATTACACCCTGCCACATCACTAAATACAAACTCTGGGATTAACTGTAAAAACTGAAGTCTAAAGAATATTCTTTGTAATAGATCACAAAGAGCATAACCTAGTGTTCTGAAGGAACTAAATATAATTTACAACATAAGCATACATTTAACTGCTGGACTGGACTAGGAGGTACTCTCACTTCTAGAACTCATTTGTAAAATGAGCTAAAATATTCTGGTGCCCAAATAATTTGCCCCCCCCTTTTTTTTTCTTTTTTTTTTTAAGATCTGCAAAGTCTGTATTTGTCAACTCCAAAACTCCAGAAATTTTCCCTTTTGCCACAAGGGTGCTTGCTACACAGCCAAAAGAACTAGACCTTCTTTTTAAATGAAGGCTTAAGAGACTGAAGAAGTAGATGAGAATGTTTCCAACTTGTCACTGACAAGTGAATTTTTTCAAAGCCTGGTTAATAAAGTTTACCACAAAAGCTACATACTCTTTTTACCGGGACAGCCCTTCAATCGCCAGGCAATCACATAGTATTTGTTCTCATGGGTGAATGCAAACAGGTGGGTGAACAGAAAATCATGCAAGGCAGCTAAACATGCACAGTGTAAGTGACCAATGACTATCACATAAGAACAAGAGATTGAAACAAGTTCAAGGGGTTACTTCTAGGTTAGAGATAAAACAGGTACATTTTTAAAATGTTTTGCCCTGCAGAACAACACTTACATTGACTTCAAATGTTATGGTAGGGGGTGGGGACCAAACTTACATGCAAGCAGGACCAGATATGGGTCAGAGTTTCTCTCCTGAATGAATGTTGAAGAAAAAAGGCAGTATTTTATAAGTTAGCCCAATAAAAAGGTAAAGGTTTAATTTGAACGCTGCATTTTTCTGTTCGGGATGTAGGGGTGTTAGTAACTTTACGACTCACCTTAAACTAACATGTATAATTCAAGTTAATCCAGTAATTATCCAATCATATACTTGAAGAAAGTTAAGAGCAGACACTTTACTTTGATTTACTTTACACTTTTGAGCAATGTAATCAAGTGCCAGTCTTTCAAACAAGGCATGAAATGTATCTTCCTTCAGAATGTCAAACAGAGAAATAATTCCAAATGGACAGAAGTGACAGGACTTATATACTACACAAGTTCACACTAAGTTAGCCCAGAAACTAAATTGTGTACATTTATCTCTTACTGCCATCTCCTGGCAATAAATAAAATAATTATCCTGCCTGAAATAAACTAGAACACTTGCCTTGGTTATTTTATGTTCTGGAGAACAACAGTTAGATGTTTTAGCTACTGAAATAAATTACATTTTAATAGCATGAGCTCAATAAATGTGCAAATGCTTAATTTCTAGTCCAAAGTCCTTATGTTGTCTTGTATATAAAAGCACTGAATTTAAGTATGAATTAATTTTGAAGCCCCTTCCATGGGTAAGGAGCCAGTGCCACTTTTGTTACTCTCAATAGCACTAACACATTTTAAAACTGGGCTCGAAAAAAACTGCCTGCCTGCCTGCCTGCCTCCCTCTCCAGGCCAGACAGCTCCCCTGCAGAACCAGGTAAGCGGGGTGGGGGGAAGGAACTGAGCCCAATTGCTGAGTGTGTGTAGGGTTGCCAGGTGTCCGGTATTGACCCAGACACCTGGGTATTTTTGGCCAGGTATTTTTGCCCCCTGGCCGGGGGGGGGGGGGGGGGAATTCAGAAAATACTGGACATTTTGGGTGTCCTGTATTTTCTGAATTTTTTTTACCGGACAGGAGCCAAAAATACCGGACTGTGCGGGTCAATTCCGGACACCTGGCAACCCTAAGAATGATGAAGAGATCATTCGACGATTAAAATCAGAGTGAAGTGAGCGGATAAAACTAACTTCGCCATCTTCCATGTATCAGCTTGAACGACGGAAACTCATGCCTAGTTTACAAATAATGATGATTTTAAAAATATGAACCTATGAAAACTGTGACAAGTCAGCGTCCGAAGTTATCTACATTTTCAAATTTGGTAGAGTAATGAGATTTCAATGGGTAGAAAAAGAACACCAAGTCATCATAAGCGTCATTTAAAAAGTCTCTTTCCTGAAATTTTCATGTCTTATTCTCAAAAACACTTGTATTATTCAAAAGTTACAACGCACTCCACTTGTCAAAGAAATAAAACCCTAAAAATCTGACAGCCTGATATTTTAAGATTTGAATTCCAAAGAAAAAAAACAGCAGCCAGTCTTTTCATGGCACCCCAGCTTGCAACCTCAGACGGGTGTACCACCAAGCTAGTGTCTTCATCTTCTGCAAGATCTACAGCTCATTTTAAACAAATAAATTTCTAGCCATTATAGCGGAGAGAGAGCTTTCCAGACATGAATTGATTATCTGATAAATCCCTGCAGTGATGTCTCTTCAAGGCCACGTTATCTATACTGCAAAATGCACACTCAGGAAAGATGCTCTTGCATCCAGCATGAAATCCTGCTACTGCTAAAGTCAGAGGCAAAAAACTGCTATTTATCTCAATACAGGTAGGATCCAAACTATCCATACATTTTAAATATTTTAGCTCACTCATAACCCTGGGCAGCATGAGTTTTCCTGAAGGTTGGATACATAAAAAGTTTGAAGGGGAAGAAAAGTTATTTTGGCACTAAGACACAAATGTTAGTAACATTTTTTTTAAAAGTTACTAACTTGCACTTGAAACCACATAGTAGATTAATTCTGTTCAGGCTTAACGAGAATTCTCCACTGCTTGAAAGGTAGTTGTGGTATTTATTAGATCAAAACTATTTTTCAAGCAAAAGAGGTTAAAATAAAGTGCCAGAATGGAAGCTAGTTCCAACCACCATTTCTCCAATAGCACTATTAGACACGGATATTGTTTATGGTCCATTAGTACACATCTCGGGTGACAAAGCACACAGCTGCAACACACCGGAGGTGTATATTAATGGGCCAATAGCACTGATAAAACATGCTGCTGTGTCCTATGGAACTACTGTGAAATAAAACTAGACAAATTAGAGTTTGCTGATTGTCACGGATGTTACACACAATGAAACTCAATTAACTCTCATTAAGAAAAAAATGTTCCTTTTTAAGGAGGAAGGAACTGCAGCATCTCTTTGGTGTGATTGAAATACACCAAGCTTTCACTCTTGAAAGCCGCCTGTAGAGTACAAGTACTTGAAAATATTTTGCCCAGAATACCTTTTTGATTCAACTTTGCTACACGTAGTTAACATGATAAATGTGATGTCCACATTTAGTTATATCAAATCCACCTAAAATATGGACATGTGCTTTATCCCAATAAATCCAACTGTAACATGCACGTCCAATGCCCATCTACTACTACAGACTCTCAATTACCGCCAAGAGCAAGCAGGAATTTCTCATTCAGCTCATATTTTAAAACATATTTCAGTTCAGATCCAAAATACAATCAAAAGGCTACAAATACACATTTTGTGTTTCACGTCTGTTTATTTTAGAAAAGGCGCATTTGGAACCGAAAGAGGCCATAAATTAAACATTTTCCTTAATAAAGGTGTCGAGCTTTTATTAGTATACTTTTCAGAGAAACAAAACAACAACATTACTCCCCTCAGAGAGTGTTCTGGTTGTTTTATATAAACCAGTGAAAAAGTGCAGCTGCTGTTGATTATAGGTACCAGATGAAGGTTTGGTTTAATTTCAGTAATAAATTAAAACAATTAAAATCCAGAGAGATTTCAAAGCTCAATGTGTAAATATCACTTTGTAGGAAAATGAAACCCAAATGCGGGATGTCAATTCCATGCAACTGACTCAAGCTGGATACGAAACAGTAGCTTGTACTGCACAGATTGTTGTTATTTTAGAAACAAATTTCAAAAGAAATTTGGCAGGATTGTACTTGCTCAATATAGTGTACAGCTTTTGCACAGCTTCAGTACATGCAAAACAGCTGCAGGAGGGACCTTATTTTTCTAGGCAAAGGACACCTCCGATATTATTACAAAGACTGAAGTAAGTGAACTACAAAAAAACTATGATTTGCATAAGAACATGCTAAGTATTGTAAAATCCATTTAACTTTCATTTAATCTTAAATAATTACGGCACAAAGGTGAAATCAGTTACTCTGACAATTACACTACTTTTTATTAAGCATTAGCTTTTTTTAGTACAAATAATATTTGACATATTAAAAGAAACATGGTCAGCATATTTAGAAGAATCAGTCTGAGAACTGTAGGGCAAACAACATGGTATTTGCAACAAAACTGATTTGACAGTCTCTGGCAATACCCTATCACCTTTGTGAAGCAGTAAGGATTTGCCTCTATAGTTGGAATGCTATACCATTTTTCCTTTAGCAACAGTACTTACTAACCACAACCTAACCCTGTAAGAACAAACCCTGTAGACTAAACATTCAACCAGTACTCTTCGAAAAGCATACCATAATTATCACTTTTTCCACTGAAGAGAAAAAGGAAGCCAGAGACCACAAACATTTTCCATTTTCCTTGCATTCGCACAGGTGTAAAATTCAGAATGGACACTATTCCTAGCAAGGACTATTAAAACTTTTCCCTTTGAAGTCTGAAAAAGGAAGCATAATTATTTCAGACAAAATTACCTGGTTGAAAAAACAATAACTTGACAGTTAACTTTTAACACAGTTTTAGCCAAATATGGGATTAATTTATTACAGCTTAGAGTAAGATGTCTGGAACTTGTACACACAAGTTATTCATGCACTATATACTTAACTAGATGTTTTCCTGATATTTCTAAATGTTCATCACTGCGGCAGCACCACACTCACTACCCTCTTTACTCAGAGAAATTAGTCAAGCCTTAGTACAGCTATTAAGATCTAAAAAGCAAGCCTACGGTTTCTACTTTAATTGCATGATCCTGTAGGACACAATGCGCCTCTTTCAAGAAAGATTTGTACTCTGAAGATCTACCTCATGTAGATCACTGTGTGCACTTGCATACAAATGAACTTTAAGAAAACTTCAAAGTACTAAAAAGCTACTCTGCATCCAGCAGGGGGTGTGAAGCACCAGCCTCTTCACAACAACGAAACCACAAATCTTCAGTTCTACAGAAAGGTGGGTGGGAGAGGGATACTCTTTTAGATTGTGTGTGTTAAGCAGAAAAATTACAACTCTCTTCTCTAAAGATACTCAACAAATGACAAAGCTCTAATGATGTCTCTGGGAAACCACACGCGCAACATCAATGAGAAACTACAAGCAATACGAAGTGTACACAAAATGTATATACCATGGCTAGTAAAAATAAAGATTTGTGGGGGAGGGAATTGATTGTATTAAATGTATTTACACTAGAATGGGGTGAATTTCACTCCCTGAATGAAAATAGATTAGATTGTTGCTGTAGCTAGGACAGGACCGCAAGCATGAGAAAATACCAGCAGGGACTAATGCCACTTGAATTGGTGATCACTGCTTAGCATAAAGGTGGGGAATATTTGCCACTATCACCTGGAAAATGGTCTTCCATGTCCAAAAACTGAGTTCACAAGCACCATCGCCAAAATGTTGCCTTTATAAACCTAGTAACGATCTCATCACTGACAGATTTGTTTAGATATTTTTAATTCAACTCTCTTGATATATTCATGAAAGGGTAAGAGAGGACACTCACTGAAGGATGCAGTGCAGTTGTAGCAGTGTCAGTCCCAGGACAGGAGACACACAAGGTGAGGGAGATAATATCTTTTATTGGACAAAGATCTATTGATGGCAAAGGCCTGAAGAAGAGCTCCATGTGCCTCGACAGTTTCTCTGTCTCACCAACAAAGGCTGGAGCAATAAAAATATAGAACCTCTCTAAGGGTAAGAGGTGAGGAACATAGTCAAGCAGTTTATTGGGGCACATAAACTTATCTTTGGCTTTTCCACTTGAATTTATACATCTCCGTATTGGCTCCTCAGCTGCAAGAACTCAAGCCATCTGCTCAGAAACAAGCCAGCTTTCACTCTCAGAGGCCATGCCAAAAGGAAAGCAATTCCAGGCTGGCACGGAGAAAAGTCCCCCAGTTCTATGTGATCAGATCTGGTTACACATGCATTTTGGTCAGCAGGAGACTAATGAGACTGCAGAACTCTTATCTTCTGTTCAGCTTAGGGGTTGTCTCCACTATGCCAGGGATTGATAGCTGCAGCGATCGATTCACCGGCTGCTGATTTATCGTGTCTGTTAGACGTGATAAATGTGTCTCCTCTTGATGCTGGTACTCCACCAGGAGGAGAAGAGTAGCTGACGCTGACATGAGAGCAGCACATGCCGACCTTACCACACACAAGATGCCACGGTAAATATGTTGACTTCAGCTATGCTATTTGCATAGCTGAAGTCACGGACATTAGATCTCTGGTGGAGGCTAGTACAGACAAGGCCTTAGTCAGGATTCCGAAAGCTAGAAGTAATGAAGCAAATACATATGAGCTTCCTCAGTGAATAAAGGTATTTCTTGCCACTGCAGAACACCAGTACCGGGTCACCCATGTGCCAACATGGCTCATTTGTTTTTCATAAAATGTGTATAAAGTACTTTTATGGGGATATATCAAATATCTCCTTTCTCTATGGATACCTCCTAGTACAATGAGAAAATAGAGAAAAGGTTAAATACTCTCTCTACCAATCGGAATGCTATTTTTGCTTGCATTCCACCTTCACTCTTTCAAATAAAGTTCTGTGAATTATTGGAGCCCCACTCATCTTTCAGTAATTGTTTGTCAACCAGCAGTCAATCTGCAGATAAAGAAAGTGAGTTACATTTGGAATACAGCTCCCAAGTAAAGAGACTGAAATAGCCACAATGCAGCTTAGCTTCTGAGGGTGAAGGGGCAATTTAAAACTGCTGCTTTCAACCTCTCATTCCTCCAAGGCCAGCCACTCATTCTCCCCCGCCCCCTCCCACATCCATTCAGGATGGATTATCTTAAATCACAACAGTTTGAAGAATTACAATATTTCAACTAAATCGTGCAGGCCAAGGCTTACAATCTCTTCCACACTTTTTCCCGTTGAAATATTAAAGGAGGATTTGTAGACAGTAATCCACATTAGGACACAATTTATTTGCTGAAAAACTGAAATTGCTTTAGATTCTTCAGCATTGTTTCTAAGTGAGGAAGCAACTCAGGGACTACTAAGCCCTGCTTATAGTCCATGGTAGCCAAACAAGGAACACCCCTAAGTGAAAACAAGCAACTCTCTGGGTTTGAAAAGGTGACTGCAATCAGGGATATTTTTAAATTATATTTTAAAGGGAATCACTTTTTCAATCAAGAGTAGTTTGAACTCTCCCACCATTTCTGCTTTTCACAATTGGCACCTACTTCCCATTTAGTAGCATTTAGTTCCAGATGAATAAAATTTAGCTTTTATAATAAGCATTTTGTTAACCCCACCAACACCCACACAAAAAGTTATACTGAAGTGTAAGGCTCTATTCAGCATGTCAGTGCAACACCACCTGAACAGAAAAGGCAGGAAAAGTAATGGGAGATGAAAAAATTGAGGGGGAAGACTGATCACAGGTATAGATAGGTAGCATCGGCAGTTAGAATCTGTAGGATTTTTAGTAACCTCGTAAAAACTAGGAAATTTAAGATTTTTGCACTTACTCATTAAATATAATGGATACATAAAACAAGAGCAAAATGGTCCCAACTGTAGATCACTACAGCTTACAGCAGGCTCAGATATCAAACAGGCACAAACAGCCAACTGAAATGTAAGTATCCCTAGTGATTTTCTAATGTCAAGTTGGAGCACAATGAGTTTCTACCTTCTAGTGCTGGGCTGCTTCAAGACCTCTCCTTGAGCCTACAGCTTTAGAATCTTGAACCTGGAGAATTTCTATCTTGGTCACATCCAAGAGCTGGGATAGGTTATGATGGGTACCTTTAACAGAAAAATACCGAATGGCAAGCAGAGGTAAAAATCCTTTGAGAGGACACTGAAAATGTAGCCATGTGTAACACAAACAACCAAACATTCCTTATCCTAAGGGTAGCACAACTTATATGCAATATGCATATTAAGTGTTTTCAAATGATTAAATCAGATCTCAAAAGCATTTGGCACAGATAACATTAAAATGTGAATCTGTTTAGCTTAGTGTCATCTGTTCACTGCAGCAATGTTTTTTCCGGGTGCAAAAAAAGGGCCTATAAAGCAGACTATTCCACTCCACATGAATGTTCAATGCCATCTTAAGACCCTAATTTTGTTAAATATATTAATTTTAGTCCAAACCCTAGCGCAAGACAACCTTCCCTGACGGATACAGATGAGAGAAGAGTACCCACTTGCCCTTTTGATATGCTTAATTTTCAGTGAGCCTTTTGCTATAGCTCTTCTCAGAAATCCAAGGTTTACAAAAGATGCTGTGCACTGCCAACTATGTTCTGAAGATCTGAGCAGGCACATCATAGATCCAGAATAATACTTATTTCAAGTCATTCACTCATATACTGGCAGCTAGGTACAAGAGAAACTCATAATAAATTTCAATTCCTCTAAATCTCTTATGCAATTCCTCCATTTTTAATTCATTTCCTATAAACAATTGAAACCAAAATGGCAATATTTGCAATTGATCTGATCAACTTCTACTACGAAAGGCTCTGATATGTGATTACAAAAACTGAAAGTTTCAAAGAGGTTTAAACTTGACTTGTTTGGGTAAATTCAACTAGATAAAAATGGATATTTTGTTTTTTGTTATTTCTGATTTTTATTCTACTACACACTGCAAAAAGTGGAAGACTGTGTGTGTTAATGACAGGTACTCTACACTAACTTTCTCTCTTAAAATAATTACAGAAATAAAGGAATTAACGCCTTTCTTAAATTCTTATGGAATTAATCCATCTCCAACAATGAGGCTAAAATGAAATGTGTCAAAGTTGGAAAAATATATATGCCTTAGCACTGAACAATGCTATACAGTTTATATCTTGCAGAAAGTGTTAAAATGGTTTGAATCAATAGCTTTCACATCCTACAAGTTCAGGCACAGTAAGATCTCATAATTGCAGCTCTCTTAACAGCCTCACCTCTAACTATAAGGCATAAGGAACAGCAACGTAAAATGTTGCAACTGAAAAACGGCATGAATAATCTATATTCTAACACAGACTAATTAGTATATGAACCATGATTCTGCAAGTTGCAATGCATAAAACAAACTCTTGTGATCAATGTGTTCCACAGATTTCAGTGGGGATCTCTGTGGATGAAGGGGTCTGCTTAGTCATTGAAGTCAACAGGTTTGGGGCGCCAATAAGCAAAATGTACCCAATTTTAAAATGGCAAGCTATTCTGAATGAGTGGATAAGAACCTTCACACAGCAATATGACAGTAAGAAAATATGCTTGCACAGATCCAAGACAAATACCATACACACTTAATACACAATTTTTAAAATCTCCAGAAGAGCTGGGTAAAATAAGCATAATGTGAGCCATTTTCACAATACATAGAAGTAAATCTGAGTTTAAGTCATGAAATTAAAGAACAAAATTACGTATTTAATTTGCTAGAAATACCTTTTTACATAAAGAGAATACTTTTCTACAAGACAAAGTTAAAACACTCCAAAACAAATTAAGACTCGCTTTTTAAAGGTATATAGGTACAGTGCTTAAATACCTTTAGTACAGTGTTTCTTAAACTTTTTAAGACGAAGGAACTCCAAACAATTTTTTTTATGAGGAACACCAAGGATTATATTGTGCCAGCAATCTTGTTGACATGTATCTTAAAAAAAAAAAAAGGGGGGGGGGTCGGGGGGGAAGTTAGAGAAAAAGGTTGCCTACCCCTTTAAGGGGGGCCATTTTGAATTCGGTTCTTCTCTGCAGCACACCGGTGTGCTGCAGAACACAGTTTAAGAAACACTGCTTTAGTATAACCAGACCCTTACCAATTCATGGTCTGGATTACATCAAACTTGCCTTTTACAAAGCAAGAGAATCATCAGAGTCCTCAAAGTGGAGATTACTCCATTGACCCCCCTCATGTTTAATATAAATACTATTTCTTCTAGTATGCCCCAATATTTGTTCCAAATCCTTCAAAAAAAGGAAAGTTTGCTAAATTAAAAAGATAGTGTTTTCCTGTGCACGACAACACACACTTTGTATAAGAAGCTCATAATGAATGCAATATACAAAAATGGTTTGACAGAACGAAAGGAAGGACAAATTCAAGGTCAAGAAGGAAAGCAACCCTATTTTTCCTTCATTAAACTCTCAGTATTTATGCTTTACCTAAAAATAAATAAATAGAACATGAGATTTTCTCCAATCATACTAAAAAAGCTGAAACCTAGGACAAGCCCAATTAATACTATAAGGTTGCTTCAGTCAATGTCACATCTGCACTACAGCTGTCAGAATCATCAACACTCTTTAACAAAAGAGCAACCATGCAAAGCTGATCAGTGTGCACGCGAAGACACTGAACTCCTTAGAGGAATGTTACCTTCAAACATACAGGGACTTGAACTTAGCATTTTAACAACATTTTTTAATGTAATGGCCCCCTTTATTTTCAGAAGTCTAAATTCAAAATGTACATTAATTTTAATACTCACAAGGTAAATATTTGCCTGTTCAGAATATTTCTTTAAAGTACATTGTTTTATTGACAGTAAAAGTTCCTTGCAGCTAACATTTTAAATCCTCTTACTACAATCCAGCAAACTAACTTACAGAATAACTTTGGCTGCAACTGACCAGAAAATATAAGCAGTTGCCTTGGAATGCCCTCTTTGAAAAGATGGGGAAGAGGGAGAGAATGAGAAACAGAAAGGCAAACATTGGAGGACATACACTTTAATGTATCTATTTACATATACACATAATATGTGTGTGTATTTATATATGAAGACTTATATGGCTCCCTTTTATATGAATAAGTGATCTGGATCATTTTAAATCTTGGTATCTAGATTCCACACTGAAATTCAAAGTAAAGCAGCTGCAAACTCAAAGATATGTTCAAAAAAACACTTTCTTAATTGAATACCACATGCTATAGATGCCTTGACTGGGCATGCCTAATTTTTAAGGAAGCTGGGGCAGGAAATCTCTGGTATCTAAAAGCAGTGTGGTATCATTTCTTCAGAAAAACTAGAAAATTCACTTTTTTGCCAGAAAGAAGCAACCCACAATTAAATCAGAATGAAAAATCCTATCTAAAGGTAATGTCTCATAAAACTGATCTCACCTCTCCCCCTTCCCTCCATATTTCTACCTTTGTTCTTTCTGCATTTTTTCCTGGTCTGTTTCTCTTTCCTTCACCCCTGCTCTGTCAGCAACAGCCGAAGCCCAGCCCCTCACCTTTGCCCTAGGGGAATGGCATCTCCTTTTGAGTTGGCACCTCTGCACTTTCCAGGAGAACTAGAACGTTCTCTCTGCCCAATGAAAAAAAGTGCAGAAAACAGCAGAGTGAAACTGGTGAGTTCCTGGTTGGTTTCACTACTTTGTCCTCATTATACAAATGGAGATACTACTTGCTTTTTCCATTACTTTGTTCATTTTATCTCCTAAGACTGCAAGTGATTTAGTACAGGAACTGTTTTTTACTGTTGTGCACGTACAATGAGGCATCCACCTCAAATGGGACTGTTATCCACTACGCAATACAAAACACCACTTGAGTAGTGAATTCTTACATGAAGACTTGAACTAAAGTGAATTATGTGTAAGTAACTTTTTAAATAAAATACCAACATGTATGTTTATAATCAAAACTAGACCCCATCTCATAATACATCACTAGCTGCAGGCATCTTTGGTTTTCTCCTTTTTTCAGTTCTTATGGTGTCCCTTACTGGGTTTTCAGGGTTCCCAGAGGGGCTGAGGTCTTAACAATACTCTACATGCCTAGAGGGAAGCAGTTACAATTTTCATTAAGAAAAAAGACAGACAGGTGGAAAACAATAGCGCCGCTTGCACTTTTATAGTTATCCAGCTGACAGATTTACCCCCTCAGCGTGGCATCAGTTTCTTCAGCTATGTCTCACTGTCTGAGTTTCTCAGTAGCTCAGGCCTGTTTGACTCAAACATCAGAAATAATGGCGAGTTGTGCTGGTTTCATTTAACAAATAAGTACAATGATGTGCACAGCAATTTGGTATTCTAGCTTTGTTTTTAAAACTGCTCCATGCAAAAGACAGGGCAAGAGATGGTCAAAGAAAACAAAGGAGAGAAAATATACATATATTAGCAGATGAGGCCCATCATTGACTGGGCAAAGTCATTTTGCGTACATTATATTTATAGGAAAGTTCAAGGCATTAAATATATGTAATAGAATTTTTTATTAATGTGCTTGCAAAAGGGAAGTAAAAAACAGTTTTAAATTTGTAGGATTCCAACCGCAAACATTCATTTTATTGAATAATTATCATGCATAGCAAATACGAATCAGAAACTCGTAACGCTTCCATTAGTCTTTCCGTGACTAATTTGAATTATTTTGTGATTTGTATCAGTACAAGTTTTCTTTGCACTAAAATGACAGTTGAATAGGCAACTCGATTTTAGTTTTGTTAGCAAATATTTTTATTAACTCTAATCGGAATAGTCATGATGTTTTTCCGATGAAAACCAAAAAATGATTATTTAAACCTTTCACCCCACATATTTCAATGTAGAAAGTAGTGCATTCAACTACCTTAAGTGGCAGGATTGTTTATGCAAAATTTGGTATCTGTAGGTAATTGCGAAGCATGACTTAATTTTGCACAAGCAAATATGCAAACAAATTCTTCAAAATATAAAATAGATGGGAAAGAGAATGTGAAAGAAAACTGACAACTATTAGGCAGAGCAATTCCTTACCTTACACTAACAGAGCATGTGAAGCAATTTTCTTTAACTGACTCATTCCACTTTCACCATAACCACGTGGATTTAAATTAGCAGGCTTTTCCAATAGCTAGTTAGACCAAGTTCTGAACAGTGTCTCAATTTTTCATTAGCTACTGTTAAACTACATCAATGATTAGGGAACTTTCCATCAGGTGGTTTCTTGAATTCCTAACTAACAGGTGGTTTTTCTCATATCTCACATTTCCTGCAGTGGTTCTATTGTATCTACTTGAATTATTTTAAGTCACCACATGCTGAATTCATACTTTTAAAAAATAATAGCTGCCTCTCACTATCAGAAATCAGAACAAAATCCAGGGAACCAACTCCTTCCTCCTCCTGCTCAGGCTACTATGAAATATGAATTGCCTGCCAAGCAGAAACAAATCTAAAGCTAGAGAGATTATGTGCATCTGGAACAGCAGTGCTCCATTCTCTTTGTGGACTTGTACAGAACATGCAGAGGTCTGAACAGTCTGCTAACATACAAGATATTGAGGCTACATCTCTGCTGCCCAGACGCAATTCAGAGATTGAGCATATGAAAAAAGGAACTAAACTTGAACTGCACAAAAATTTTACAATTAACTTTTCTGATTAAGAGTCAGTAGCAAGAAAGCCCAGATGTCTAGACTAATTCATCAAAGCAGACAGCTTTAAGATTTGAGTCCAGTTTTAAAAAAGATTTGAGAAACCTAGCACAAAACAAAAAATGCAGTATAATCTTCACAAACCAAAGCCATGCAATCTAATGGTATTTTCTACATTATAGGGTTTGGCATGGAAAAGAAAGCTAGGATAAAGTTTGCAGTTGAGAAGCAACTTTTACAACAATTCAGATCCAAGTTAAACACAGACTGTTCTTTAAAACATACTAGTTAAAATGTATTTGTGTGGAACAATACTGGCATCCAGTGGTCAGTTCAATTAATCACAGAAATGTCTGACAAGTTATTTCACTATATATTTACCCAATTGTGAAACTTATTTATAGGAGAAAATAATATGGTGGCTGTCCAGAAAAAGGTGTACCATTTGTAATGTACATTTATCTATAGCAAAATATGCACTTCTCTCCCAATTCTTACAAATACAAGATGTGTTACCTGGTAAAGCAGTGATGAAGTCCCGTTGTAACATGGGCTTCAAGTAAGAGTTAATATGTCCATGCTGATAGTGACACATTCGTGAAATAAGGTGTTCCACAAATTCAACCTGATCTGATTCAGACCACTGGTCAAAATATTTAATACACAAGTCTTTTTCCTTTTCGTAGTTTCCTTCCGATGGTCGTTTCCTTGAGACTATCACGGATGAAGTTCCATTACTTATCTATTTTTAGAAAAGAGATAAAAGGTAATGCTTCAGTATCAGTATGCATAGCCAGGTAAGAGTAATTGGAACTCTAAAAAAAAAAAAAAGGAGCAAGAATGCAAGGTAGTGCATCTTAACTGAATGACATTTTCAAGTCTATAATTAAAGCAATCTTCTATGCAAAAAGATTAACTTTGGACATTTTGCTTTCCTAGATGGGATTAATGAAACTTTTCTCTTATGAAGTATCAATTACACTGAAAAACTAAAAATCTCTTCCCATTTACGATTCTTTAAAGACACACTAAAGTGCTCATTCAACATAGGGGAAAAGTTCTCCTATTCACACCATTACTGTCTACTGGTGTATTCCTTCCACAACATCCACTGGTTTCAAAGGATGTAATTATACAATACAAAATTATAAACAAAATATGGAGTGCTGATAACAAATAGAAGGATAAAATTAAAAGCTGCACCTCCCATTTCGTATTCCATCAGTGAAAACTGACAAATTTGTAAATTATAGCTCCCTGCCTAAGGACACTACTGCCATCTAAGGGTGTGAAAATGTCTAAGACCATTAAATGGGACCTAGGATTTTAAGTTTCCAGTGGGGTGCCATAACAGATTTTGTCATGGATGATATACCACTACAGAATACAGATGTTACATTTTTAACTCGAGTAAAAGAAAAAGTTCAAGGCAACACTGTCTACTTGATACTTGGTTCTAAACAGTCCCAATATTTGGTAAGAATTTCTAACCATCATGATGCATACAACGCCACCTAGTGTTTGAATCACACAACGAACATTATTATAGGATGACATCCTGGCATTAAGGCAGGAAGAATGATCACAAGAAATCAGACAGCTCCATTAGGAACTATAGTGTATCGACACCGGGCTAATCTTCATTGGTACCCTAAAAACGTGAAACTAGAGCATCCAGATGTAAACGAGTTATGCATTAATCCACTGTGATATCTGCAGTCACTTAGATGTGAAAACTGATCCTCAGAACATTTTAGGTATGCATGTAGAGTCTGTAGGAAAAGCAGTGAGACTTGCTGCTAATTTCAGTTTGCTGTAGGATTCCTTACATTTCCAAAAGCGTCTCCAAACTAAAGAATAAACACCCTTTAAACCAGCAGAGTGGCTGTTTCGTGCCTTTCTTTGCTGGGTGTTGCTATTGTGTAAAGCAAAATTCAACAACAAGCAAGGAAATGCTTGCTGCCCTCACTACTTTCTGGGAAGAAATAAACGAGGCTAGGAACACCACAAAGAAAAGGAAAACAAAAAAACAGAATTGAAGGTAAGCATGTAACCAAGCAGCCGCACATCCGAGATTTTCCTCCTCTTCCCTTTACTTTTCACAGAAAAAAGTGTAACCATTTCTGCACGTAATTTGTTACCAGGTCTGAAAGGGTAAGGTTTGAACAAATACATCTCAAGAAGCATTTATTACTGACATTCTGTATTTTATTCATTTACCTCTTTATATCTGACAATAGTTACACACTATACCATCTTTTGGATTATTCCTCTTATACAGGGAGTAAACTTCACAGCTTTTAAATTCATTTAAATATAAAAATGTCAGCATACAGGGAGAAGTTACCCTACAATCTGCTTTTTGAAAAGGACAAGATTTTATGGACAGGCAATTTTGACAGGTTATTTTACAGAAACTAAAACCATAGATTTAGTGATGGCTGGAGTTTCAGGACGAGACCATTTGATTGCCTTTACACAAGACTTCCTCCTTGTTTTCGAGTCAACTCTAGTCTACGCTGCATTCCATACAGCAGGATGAATGTCTCAGGAGAGATGAGTGATTACTATCTGGCAATAATTGATCCAATTAAATCCAAAGCAAAGAAGCAACTATGATACCATCAAGAACTGAAACCGACTTGGAATAAACACTCACCTTCCCCAAGAGAACAATATCTGGTGTGCATATTTCACCATAGTCGGTTTTCCTGCACTTGTAGGAGAGTGCTACACCTTGTTCTTTCCATTTATGGCCATTGCACTTTGCCTCTATTTTATGAATTTGTACTGTAATATATGCTTTGATGCTGCAATTGTCTCATTTCAAGGTAGAGAGAAGAAAGTTCTTAAAGTCTCAAAAGAACAAGTCATGAATATATTGTCCATCAGTGTCATCTTCTACCTGAAGACCCCACTCTGAGCTAATTATACAAGGGCATTAAGTAACAAGGACATTCAATTTGTAGGAGAAGGTCATTCAGAAGCTGTCTCAAAGAAACATTGTAAACAATGGCAACTATCTACCATTTACTGCCTTCCCTTGGGAGCCTCAGTCGTACCTGCCATAGGGTATTTTTCTTTGGAGATTCATCTTCATTCTGATCTTCCATTACTGATGTGTTCTGGGGGGAAAAAAACAAATAAATATTATATGCATATTCCTTCGCATGCATTTCAATTTTGTGGCAATTCCATGCCTGTGCAAACATTTTGAGATGCATATCCAGAAAAAAATAAAAACCATATTTTCCTAAAGAATATTAAATTAGGAGAGATTTCTAGTCACATAAAACCTAGATAGTATAAATACTTAGGTTTTCCATGAACTAGCATGTATTCTCTGATACAATTTACAGGGAAGATAATTCCATTTCTGATCCTTCTTCAATGTCCATCAATAGGGTCTCATCTAGCCTTTTAAATGATCAGCTCAATGGGAAATAAATCTATTTATGAATGAGAATTAAGCTCCCTCAGGAAATCAGCAAAATCTCTGGAGTGGTTAAACACGCAGTTTCTGATGTGAAGTCAAAATACATACATTAAGGCAGAAAAAAATCCAGTGCGTAGACTCTCTTACACATGTAATAGGATCATGTATTAGAATGAACAGCCATCAGAGATCAGCCAGCCCAATGAAACAGACAGGACTGTTCTCTACAGAATATTTTATCGTAGATCACCAATTATAGTTTTTAACATCCAAAAATATTTGGCAGCTATCATTTCCCTTTACTTCTATTTTTCTTTAAAGAAATGCTGCATCTTTTCCCCTTCCATTTTTACCAGTATACATCTCTCTCCAAACTTCTCTTCTCCCTCTCCCCCCACTCCACTTTCTCCTTTTTTCTTCCCTTTTATTTTTTATGGAAAACTTGACATCTGACTCCTCCAACACCCATACTCTATTCTGCCCTCTAACTCTGCTTTTCCCTCAGTTTACTCCTCTTCTCCACTACCTGTCCACATTCACTCGGTTCTGCCACTGAAACAACCAGTCATGCATTCACCCCACCAAGCTCACTCTTTAATCCAGACTTAGTCACGACTCTCCCCGCCCCCCAGCCTATGCAATCACTCGTCACCGGACTCACCTTTCACACCCGTTCCCTCTCTTCCCCTCCATCACTTGTACCTACAAGAAAATGGCCAACTGATAATGGATTGGTAAAGGGGCTATCAGGAAAAATGTTGTATTTTTAAATGAAAATCAGAGATTTATACAGATACGTATATTTTGATGTTATAAAACCCTTCTCCTCACTTGTTCCGCGGGAAAAGGTGGAATTAAGAGGGGTCCTATATGCACTTCTGCTTGTGTATTTTATCCTGCTTCCCTGCCTTGGTTTTTGGAAGGCAGGGACGCAGGAAGTCATCTTCCATTATGAGCTCTCTCTTCAATAGAAACTGTACACGCAATTGCTTAAGGAGCCACTCCTCCTTCCAGGATACTAGCTGTGCTTTGAACACATTTACCACCTCCTCCACTCAGTTTTTGTCATGTGATAAGTGATTCACAGAGAGCGGCTTTATTTCGACACCAAAAGGAGGAAGCTTACTGGAAAAATAAGGCACCAATACCCATAAAGCTACACTCACTGACCCTATCCATCCACCCCACACTCCCCTTCTTAATTGTAGAGCTTCCTTTTTACCTATTTGAGTGCCTCCTGCCTGGTTTCCTGTTACAGAGAAATGGCATAATTAAAGAATTACATTGGGAATGTTCCACCCATTTCCATCAGGAAGAATTTGCCTGGAAGAAAAAAAGCAAATTCATCTGCTTATGATGTAAGCAGCAGAGATATGTACTGTACAGCAAAAAGTGGAGGAGAGTCCAAACACAGGCAAAGGCAATGCTATTTATATTCATTAAACATATGAATATACTTCCTGGAAGTGACATTTTAAGCACAATTACACTTGACAAAGCTACACACTTTTGTCTCTTGTTTTGAAATGTATTGTTTGGTTAGGCCTGTATCATCTGGCTTTTAAATGCAGCAGCACTGTCACCAATGTTAAGACCTCTTCTTATGCATGATGCTGTTTGCTACTGCACAGCCATCCAGAAGGAGCACAAAATAATTGATAATTACTGGTATACTGTTCATCCATACCAATCAAGTGGTACTGAAAGACTAAAACAAGCTCAATGAGTTGTCAAGGATAATGAGACGCAGCCAAAAAAATCTCAGGAAGTGATAAATTTTCAGGAAGTACAGGTGCAATACCCAAGAACTACTAACAATGGAATAAATCAGTTGCACCTGTTTAAAGAATATCGATCATCGTCCTTTTAAATGTGATGTAAAAAATACCCTTAGTTTTACATACTAGCATAGAAACTCACCGGTAAAAGACCATTGGAATGAAAAGTCTATCGAAGGCTCTTTTAATCTGCTGTCTTGGGGTTGGCGTATTCTGCATGCCAGTCCCCTCAAAAAGTCCAGCATATTTAAATCATTCTCATTTCCCCAAATAATTCAGTTCTGAGCTGCCATCCTACCTGGACTCCATGCCCACTACTTTTCTGCTTCTTGCTCCTTCCCCTCCTCAACGCAAAGGGCTCAGAGGTCGTTTGTCTTCATTTCCCTCACCACTAAGAAAAATGAGCAGTGACTAAAAGGCTGCTCTGCTCACTCACTCCTTGTCTTCCATAAAGTGAGCCAGTCGCTCCTCGGCCCAGTCTAATCAAGCAACAAAACTATCAGACCTACAATAAATCTTCTAGATTGAATACACCCCAGTAGGGACGTGAATCGTTAACCGGTTAACTGGTAAGCCTCCCCCTCAGCAGGTGTGGCTTACTAGTTACGATTAACCAGTGGGGAGGGGGAAGACTAGAACGCCCCTTTTTCCCCTCCCCCCATTTGATCAGTTAAATGGTTAAGCAAAGTTTAACTGGTTAGCTAAACAGGATTTTACATCCCTACTCTCCAGGGCACAGACTGTCTTGACACCTGCATCTTGCATAGTGTGGAGCATGCTGTCAGTGCTATACTAAATTTGCAGATCACTTTCAAAGACACTGCTGCCTTCACCACACTTAGTTTGTAATACTGTCTTAAAAAAAGTCAAGTTTTGAGTCTCTCCCTGATTTGTGTTTTTACTTGGCAAACATTTAGCCTTTCCCCTCTTCGTGAGATACCACCAGTTTGTTTACTTTTCAGCCTATATACCATCAGAGAGTTTATCTAAGACAAACGAGAGTGTGTTATAGGAAGGGGAGCATGTTATAAAGTTTAGTGGAAGACCGGGAGAGTACAGTTGTAATTTGTGCTAGCTGATTACACTGAAATTTCTAGGATTCAACTCAATCAGCTAGCACATGTTAAAAAAAATGCCTGATCTATTAGAGGAGAGGTTTAGAATGAGCTGGGTAATATGTTCTACCTTATATCCATAGATGTTGGCTACTGAAATGTGTTAAACTGAACCAGTAGGTAGTGGTAATGATAAAACTGAGCTCCTTTGGGATCTAAAGGATATTCCAGTATTACTATATGCATAATATTGTCCAAGAATCTTCTAGGAAAATTATTAGAATGTTTGTGGAGAATGCAATAGGGAGTTAAAGCATATACTTGCATCCTGCCTTGATCTTCCTTGATCTGCTTTGACTTCCAATTTTTCAATCTATCCCTGTAATCCCAATAGTCTTTAACCCTTGCAGAAAAACTTTGTGGAGCCCTGAGACCTCAGATGGACCCTTCAGCCCCTAATGCAAATAGCATGCATATATCTTAAGAGCATGCCTTCACTGTTTGGGTTCTGAGTTCCACATAGCTAAGCAGTAAGGATCAAACTGTATGAACGAACGAGAGAGGCAGGTGAAATGGAGGAGTTATTGAGCTGAAAAGCAGAACTGATGTTGGACAGTTGTGGGAACAAGGCAGGGGAACGCTAGAAACGAAAGGATCTAATTAAAGCAGTTAAAATGTAACCTGAGACTGAATTCTAACCCTTTCTCTGCCACAGCACTTCGGTAAGATGCTGGAAAGCTACCAACAAATATTTCAAAGGTTCTAATTTAACCTTCATCTCTGTGCCTTGGGTCTCCATCTGTAAACAAGGATAGTAACAGCTTACTTCCAAGGCAACCTTACTTCTGACATTTCCTCTTTTGAGCACTTGACTTTGCAACTTTAATATTTGCTTTTTCTAGGAAAGAACACAACAGCAAGATATATATTTTTAAAGCCAGAGGTGCAGAAGAGCCCATCACTTCAGTTATGCATACTCATAGCTTTGGTCGTCGTTGCTTTAAGGATGGAAGAAACTATTCAAATGACCTAGTGTTATTTGTGTGAACCACCAATAGTATGCTGGTTCAAATATTCATATAGAAGACACTAAATATCTATGCCAGATAAAAGGTTTATTTCTGCAAGATATTTTGCATTTATAAATTCCGCCACTGATTTAGTATGGTCTTTTAGCTGTCAATTGAAAAAATAAAATTAAGCTTTTAGGAGGGTTTGGTGAGTAATCCTAACTATTCTAAGATCACAGACATGAGCTCCCTCAGGCAAAGGAAAATAGGCCCACAAGGCCTCAGACATTTACTTTTTGGATGACGAAGGCAGCCCTACATTCTTCACAAGTCTTAATTCAAAAGTGTGTGAACAAGGGAAGGGGAAATGGCCTATTTTTATTTATTTGGTGGTTGGCTGGCTGGCTTTAATTTTGTTTTTGTGTTTTGCGTTATATAAGCCACTGCCATTGCCTGAGGGAGCTAGATTTGCATGGCACTCCCTGCTTTAATGGGTCCCATTTAGCAAAAATACTGACCAAGGGAAGAGACATTAAAAATTTGAAAAGGGAGATTTAATTATCTGTGCACAGGAGTAGAATGTGTATAATTAAACTGTGTAAGTTTAACCATTGTCAAGTCATATGGTATAACTGACAAATGCTGCTTTTTATGTCTGGACAATAAAAGCTTCTTGGCCCATAGGCAACAGAGATCCTGTACACGCTATTCATGTTTAATAGCTTAATTCCTTCCTGAGGAACAAAAATTATACCAGACTACATGAACTGATAACTCTGGACATGAAAAGTTTTACTTCACCACCTAATCTGATTAAAATTAATCACTACCTCTATATCACCTGCAATTTTTAAAAAGTTACATTTCAATTCAAAGGGCAATTGACAATACATTTTATTATTTTGACACATTGTCATGTTGGTCCCAAGACATAAGAGACACAATATGGGTGAGGATATATCTTTTATTGGACCAACTCCTGTTTGTGAAAGGAACAAAGTTTTAAGTATGTTCTTCATGTACAATTTAGTACAGGTTGAACCTCTCTAGTCCGGCACCCTTGTGACCTGATGGGTGCCAAACCAAAGAATTTGCCAGACCATGGGAGGTCAATATTGTCTAGCAGCATTACCAATATCTCCACTGCTTACAGGGCTCATAGGAGACATTAACTGGTCAACTAGAGCTGAATAACAGCACAGCACACAGAGCCAGAACTGGTGCCTGTAAACAAACTCTATGGACCACAGGAAACTTGGCCACACCCATTATAAGTGGACATCCAGCTAACTAAAATCATGCTGGACCACAGAAGTTGCCAGACCAGAGTGTGCCAGACTAGAGAGGTTCAACCTGAACATCTCTTGCTTTTGTAATTTCTTATTTCCGTTCTGGCTTCTTTCCATTCTCCCCCTTTCTATATCAGATTAAGGTTCCTTGGGCCTACCATACAAACAATACATAAAAAAGATACTGCTCTATTACTTTCCCTGTACTGTTCATCAAAATCACAATTCTAACAAGGAAGAAGCCAACCTTTCCTACAGAAACATAACTGAGCTACTGGAAAAAAGGCGGCTCATGGAACTCCTTCCTGTTGGTTCCTGGAACTTACTTAGTAAGGACTCCACCTTTTTTTATAAAACTGCATTTAGGTGTCTGAAATTAAAAGCACCCCTCCAGCCTATTCCCCTTTGATTGCTGGAATGGAGAACAAACATTCTGTTCCCCACCTATTTGCAGCCCAGAGCATCCGACCAAAGCGAAAGGAGGCTGCTTCAGTACTTTTCCCCCAACCTCTATTTTTGGGTATTCCTCCCCAGCAGAAATTCCCATGGTTACCATCTGTGGCACTCATTTTTCCTAAGCAGCAGTAGAGTGAAATTGACTAGAATCTCATCTGTTTCACTGTTTCTCAGCTTCTGAACAGCCCAGTTTTTATTCTGTTGCCACCAGGCCACTAATGAAAGAGCTACACTAACTCAACCTGAATCAGAATCCAGCCATAACAACAAACCAGTAAGTGGGAAATTCTTGACTTCCCTGAACAGTATATCATTCTAATTACAATTAGATTTAAAGAGACAACTTTGTCATGTCTCTCTCCAGACCAAATCAGAAAAGCAATCCTACTGAAAGCTCGTTAACTTACCAACACAAGCCCTCTATGCAATGAAAACTGTACTGAAAAATATGTCAACAACCTTCCATGGCTTTTGGTTTTAATGCATTAGGGGAAAAAAGAACGGTGGGTGGATTCAAGCAACCATGAAAATTAACCAAGTCATTCAAAAGCAGTGGTCAGAATTTTCCAACTTGATAATTTGCTAAGCAGAGTTCAGGCATGACATCCTGATAAGAACAGACATTTTGTGATTGTGAATGGGAGACGGTCTTACAA
The DNA here is from genome assembly GCA_032595735.1 of Pelochelys cantorii. Taxonomy (NCBI): domain Eukaryota; kingdom Metazoa; phylum Chordata; order Testudines; family Trionychidae; genus Pelochelys; species Pelochelys cantorii. Next base: position 38,963,258 of record CM064340.1, read on the forward strand.
CTATGAAGGTGTCTATAAACGTTTGACAAAGTCCTGGCTGGGTTGATTTAGTTGGGATTGGTCCTGCCTTGGGCAGGGGGTTGGACTTGACTTCCTGAGGTCTCTTCCAGCTCTATGAGTCTATGATTCTTTAAGACATTAGTAAGAAATGGTCTGCACTATAAAAAAATTGAACCACCACATATAAGGAGATGCTAACTCAACTCACTTTTCTTACAACAAATACTGTTTAGAGTAAATGCCTGCAGGAAAGTCCACAGATGCCATCCTGCAGAGAAATGCTATTACTGCAGTAACTCCAGGTACCTACTGGCATCAATGGAAATCTGCTAGTATTTGGTTGTATCAACCAATGAAGAGATTCACTCACTCTCGTCAGAAAGAATTTTGTTCCTGCATTTGCTAGCAAGCTACAGTGGAAGGAAGTGGGCAGAGATTCCACCCTGGTTATAGGTAGAGATTGGATCATTCCTTTCCTGCTCCCATTAGCAATAATCAATAATGAAATAATAAGGCTGTATCTTCACTACCAAAAAAGGCATTTAATAACCAATACACATTAGCTAACTTGCTGTTAAAATCTAGAGGCAACAAGGTGCAAGCAGTTTTTATAGCAATGTAGCCAAGTCAAATTTGAGGGGGGGGTTGACCTCTCCTAGGCCATGTTGACCCAATAAGGCAGCTCTTATGTGCAGCCTCACTGCGGGTCTGTCTCTCCCAGGGCAGCTGGGGTTGAAGGGAAAGGATAAAAATGACTGCAGGGTGACCTCCAACATCTGTGCAGCCAGTTGCCTGTGCTCCCCACTGCCACACTGGAGCTTCCACATTTATTTATTGACAAATAACATTTGCAAAATTTTAGAACAGCGTGTTCACATTTTTATTTTTGGTGCATAAATTTTAATGTTTTGAAACAGTATTTCCTCTGGAGCAAATGTGTAACATCCTATAGCATTGGCTGGCAGACTATTCTATTTCGGTATAGTTGTCAGCTCCTTAACTTTCAGCAACAATACAATCTGTCCCAAAAGAGGGTCATGCAAAAACATTAAGACTTCAGACTGGCAATTTGCAAAGCAGAAGGTATGTGAAACTATAGGGCTCTTCCATGTAGCACACAAGGGCATAGCAAGATTCAAGGGCTGGAAGTGAAAGCTAGATAAACAAAATGAAAACAAGGCACAATTTTTATCTTGTTATGTTTTTAACAGCCAGTGAAACTATGCACCAAGGGATTCACTGCCACGTGACATTTTAAAGTAGGAGCTGGGGGCCTATCCTAAGGCAATAGTCCAATTCAGTGGTTGGTTTTCAAACCTCTGCCATTTGCAGCCCCCTAATTTTTTTCAAATGAAGGTGCAGATCCCTTTGGAAACCTAAGTCATAGCCCACAGCAACCTTAGGGCCCGCAGACCACAGGTTGAAAACCAGTGCTCCAATTCAGCCAGAATTGTGGGCTCAGTGCGCATGAGTTGTTAGGTGATGATTTTACGTTCTGTGTGATACAGGTCAGACTTAAGGAACATAATAGTCCCTTCTGGGCTTAACTATCAATGCTAATGAACTTTTTTTAAAAACACACACTCCTTGACATTTTCAGAAATGACTAGTGATTTGGGGTGACAAATCTGAGATATCTTAACAGGGCCTCATTTCCAGAAAGTTCTGCTGAGAATTCATCCATCAAAAACTAGACCTTTTTAGGGAACATCAAGGCGGGCACATGGTCTCAAAATCAGCATGCACTTCAAAATAGTAGCCATTGTGTTTCTCCACTTTGAAAAAGTTTGTCTGAACTGAGCTCATCTGAGTCTGTTACTTTCAAGCACCTCTGTTCATGCTAGCACACCCAGAGAGTCAAAGGGATGCAGACAGATACCTTACATTTTTAAACAAGTTATCGGTTTCATTTCACTGTGATGTAGTATTTGGTAATTAGCACTGTCTGTGTTTTAACTTTGTTTCTAGAATACCAGCACTTGCCATATGTCACTAAATTTAATACGCATATTTTCTGTTAATATATTAATTTGAGTGCAGATTAGATTAAATATGTAATAAGTTTGATGCTTCACTGTCTATTTCAGAAGTCCTATAAACAGGACACTGCATTTTTCCCCTTCTTAGAAGAATTGCTGCTGCCAGCAATAGACTCAAACATGCCAAATATAATGTATTAAAAACCATTTACAACATACTTTATCATTTCTTGCCACATGTAAGCTTCAGTTACTACACTAAAGAACAGACAAATCCAATGTTTTAAAAATCTGAGTGGAAAGTCTTCAAATTTTGCCCCCAGTTAGTTTCAGATATACTGAGCAAGAGTTCCCCACAACTGATAACTGCAGAAATGTTTGGTGGTAAAAGGCACAATTGTATTTATTTTATTTTTAAAGATGCATCCATCAGCTGAACCTCTACTGCTACATTCACTTAATCTAAGAAATTCTCAGTAAATGTATTCATTATATTTCCAGATCGAAAACTCTCACAAAAGATCACAGTTACGACACTTTGTATTCCACTTAAACCCACAATAAAAGTAACCCCTAGATTTTGGAGTATGAATTCTAAAAGCTAAAGAGCATGCTAACACAAAGTAACATTTTTAATGATAAGATGAACTTTACTAATTATGGAACTTCAGAAATGGGGAGCGTGTCAAAATACAGACCCTTAGTCTAGACTAGGAACAGAATGGGTAAATGGCTTTAAATAGGGGCACAGTCACCTTGAAATAAATTTGTCTACTATTGTTACAAATATTAAGATGGATAGAGCCCTGTGTGGATACAAAAATGAGCCACGGATACCTGCAGATATAAAGCAGACATCTGTGGATTACAATTTTATGATTACTTTTAACAGATGAGATTTTTTTTAACACTGCACTTTTTACAGCACTTTATACTGTCAGTTTCATTCTTTCCCCTATATATTCAGTTAGTTTTTAGCTTGCCTGCATTTTTCACTCAATAATAACAACCAGAGAGAGGATTTCAGAAGAAGAAGAAACAGATGTATTAAAATCACAGGAAGCAAGAGGTGGTTCCAAAAGCAGGGATAATTACTGAAAGTACTTTACTTTTTATAAAAAATCTGAATTCAAGTTGATAGTGTCCCTTTAAATATCATATTAAAAATGGTCTCCTGATTACTTCCCACCAGGGATCTGTCTGAATAAAATCTGTGGCACCGAGCCTGAAACATTCAATACATCACAGTATTTTAGATATACAAGAATTGTGGCTTAGCACACATGATATTCAGGGTGGCGGGAGTAGAAAGATCAGGGCTCAAACTGCTGGTTCCTATCACATGAATATATTGTTATCTTGCACAAGAACAGTCAGTACTGTACTATATAACCGTAGCAGCTGGTGAGTCATCCCTGCACCATTCTGATTACTGAACCATGGAGGCCTGCAAAATGTGTAGACTACATACTCTCTGGTATACTGCCTACATCTGACCACAAATTTACCTTTTTAAATGTATTTTTCCATCCTGGCCTCTCAAAACAAAAGCATTAGTCTCATGGAGAATCACCTTATTCCCAAAGGGGAAATCATTTTAAAATCTACCAGATAGCTTAAAGAATGGACTGTAGCTTAGTTCAAACATTTTTCATAGTGCCTGCTGTCCAGCTCAAACTGAAGGTTAAAAAGAGCTGAATCCACACAGAAAACTCTTAAAATACTAACAGCGTCAAGCTGTAAATGGCCAGTCTCTGAAACTCTGACAATACTGTATCAGAATCTCAGTAGGTCACATTTGCTCTGCATCAGCAGCTACCACTGCAGTTTCTCTCCAGTACAACTCTAAGCAATAATTTACTGTTATCATATTCAGAGACTCTCCCTTTGTTTTCGTGAATAAAGCCTGTCACATACAGAAGATGCACACTTCCAAAGAACGATAAACATTATTTCCTAATCAGCTACCCAAACAAGACATTTAACCAGAACCTCATCCTGTGAACATTTTGCTACTATTGTCTAATGACAGATAATCAAGCTCTCTCTGGAATCCAATTCCTTATGTCTAGATATATGGGCACCACAAAACCACGTAGAAAGGGCTGTGTAAAATGATGTGCAATATACTAATAATTCCCCACTGCTGTCTAGAATGGAAAATGTATCATATTCCACTTAATATAAAATGTTTTAAAGCACAGCATTAGCTGCACAATTGAGAATACATACCCAGGGTACTGAGATTAATGGAATATTTAGTCATTGATTTTTCTGCCTTCACACACCACATAGGTACACTTCAGGATAGAACTTCGCAATTTACAAAAAAAACCAAAGTCATTTCAAGATTTAGTTCCCCGAATTATTTTTATTGAATTCAAAATGCTATTCCCAGTCCCTCCATGTGAAAAGAATCCGATAACCTGGCTTCCTGTGGTTCACTTAATTAATTTTTCCATCCAATTTCCAATAAGCTTTAGAAACAGAAAATACAGGTCTTCTAAGTATTAAGCAAAGCATTATGGTAGATTGCCATTTATGTCTCCTTCCTATAAGCACACTTTTCTTCCTCCTAGTTTCAGGCCCATTTATATACATCTATTTAAAATACTAATTTGAAATTAAAGGCATTCTGTATGATGAGAGTAAAATGATTCTGTCAAAAAAGATGTAAAAATTAAATGGACTTTTTTAAAATAGCATTTTATAATAAATGCTTTCTGACTAGCAAAAGAAAGTCTGCTAAGGTTTTTCAGAACCCTTTTAATTTCCCTATGAACAAATCAAGAGCAGAGTAGACATATTAGTGTGCTTTTCAAAATCTCTCTATTATAAACCTATATTCTATCAGAACTACCATACTAAGACATATCTAAATTGAAGGAGACAGAAAAAGACAGGCAGCCCCCCGCCTATGAAATACGTAAACGTGTTGAAGCAAAGTGCAGTTAAAACACTCCTAATATGCTCTTGGAGGCACAGAGGCAAATAACTCCTCTAATTTAGGAAATGCATTACTCTGGATAGAGGTAAATATATTTGAAAGCTAAAGGGCCTTAGCTGAAGATGTAAGCATTGTTTCAAAGGTCCTTGTGAGAGACGGGCAGAATCCAGAGTTCAGCGTGAAAAGAAGTTCAGCTGACCTCATTTTAAACCCCATTTGTCCACAAAACCACCAGTCTGACAACTGGCCGACAATAATCAAGAATGGCCCACAACAGAGCACAGGAATGCTCAGAAATGCTGTGCAAGGAAGACTGAACAGTGGTTGCCTGTATTATGTTGGAGCTATGCATGTCCCAATTATATATGCACCAAATTCACTTAACTTCAAAAAAATTGTACCAGAGCGCTAAACAGTTCCTTCTTCCCAATTTACGAGTCTCCTAATCTCTGTATACTATTAAAATATTTGACCAATGCTTTTTTGATCATATTCCTCCATTTTATGCAATTTACTACAAGCTAAAATCTCTGAAGCCGTTTTAGTATTATGTCCATCACCAAAATGGTGCTGTAGGGGAGAAAAATACAAATCAAAGAGGAGTACTAAGCAAATGAACTGACAAATACATACGCTGCATTCTGAAAAAAGAGCTGAACAAAAGATAATTTAAGTGATTCACAGTCACATCAAAACTACCACTTGTCTGCAGTGCCAAAATTTCACGCAGTATTTAAAGCTCATGGACTGAAACGTCAAAGAAGCTAGAGTTTTAACAATATATTCAAGACGGTTTTCTTTATAGACACCACACATTTTTCTTCCCAGCTTTCAGACTCAGATATTTGCACTCCTTTCCTCCACAATCCCTTTCACTCTCCCTATGAAGCAAACCCCCCCTCCCTTTTTTTTTAAATATATTTTCTTTGTTTCCTCCCCCTCCTCCCAGTGATTGGCAGTTTTAATTGTTAATGTAAAGAAGACTAAACCTATAATTACTTCAACCATTAGGGTGCACTGTGGAAACTGGGGAAATCAATACAATTAACCAAATTCCAGAATGCAAATCTTCTTTGGTAGCTCTCATTTTAATTTGTTCATTTTAAAATTTTCTTTTGTAAGTGCAAACAAGGGTGGGCATGGAAGTCTATATAAAGATGCAACAGTTTCAATAGTGAAATATGAACAACATAATAAAAAAAGACTAAAAACAGTTGGCTGTTCCAAAAAACAGGGCTATATCTCCTATAAAGCCCATTTTTTTCCTAAAGACCCAACTTCACTTCCAGTAAGGTTCTTCCAATTCTTGCAGTCAGGTTACTGAAAATATTCTTTGACTGATTTACACTATTATAGATTTGACAGTTCACTCACAGAGTTATATCAGTCCATGAGATTCCTCCTAATCACAGCCTCCTGGTCAGTCACCCAAGTAAATGTACTTCTGTAGTCATGGTAGTTGGACATCCAAAAACACTGAGAATTCCTAAAGAACTTTAAAGCCACAATTTAAGGAGTGGCGGGTGCTAACGGGTCCTGATTCTTCATACTGCTTTTTTCAATCTTGCTTGGGTTCAGCTTTCACTGGCTTTTCTTTCTGCAAGGTTTTGCTTGGCATTAACGCTGAATGACGGGACTCTTTAGATTTAATACAAACTAGATGAAGGGGTCTAGTCAGTTCACCAATTTTCCCCACCAGCTTCAAAAACATGTTGAATAATACCGGAAAGAGTAAGAACTGTGGGACTCTGGAGATGAAGGCACTAGAGATAGAGGAACAGTTAGCCAATCTCTGCGTTCAGTCTGAGTCATGTTAAGGGGCCTGTATTCACCACAGAGCTTTTTGGAGATCAATGCAATCAAATGCCACAGAGGTCCAAAATAGCAGCAGCTATAATAGTTTGAAATCTAGCATTTTTGCCAGCTTCTTTATCAGCAAACTTAGAAAAGGATGGGAAGTGACTGCAGGGTGGTCTGCAAAAGTCTCTTGTGTTGAATGACTGAACTGCACATTTAAGAGTGAAAGGCAGCTTTCCGAGGATGTACTGACTACCTGTTAGGAGTTCCAGGTACAGTGAAACATTTGTTATCCAGCAGTCTGTTAACCAGAAAACATTGTTAACCGGCATTGCCCCCAGCCACAATACTGTCACATCTTCAGGCTCACAGGCCTGGCTTGGTTTACCATGATTGGCTTAATTTTTTATTTAAGTAGTACTAATCATCTTTGACTCAAAATAGAAATGTGAGACCAACTGTCTCTCACTACACAAAACTACCAACATTAAAAATTTGAGTTTTACTATTATTGTCCATTGGTTTTTCCTAGGTTGATGGGACCCCTCAGATAACCAACATTTTTAGACAACCGGAATGCCCTAAGCCCCGAGCGTGCCGGATAACACAGGTTTTACTGTATTTATTGTCTATACTCATACCATCCAGGGCTGACACAGCCAAAAGTCACAGGTGGCTGTCCCAATTGTGTCACTGAAGTTTTCAACCGTTATATGGTTACCATTTTAAACTACTTTTAACATGCCTAATCTATGCATTAACCTCCAACTTTAATCCCACTACCATGTCACAAACCTACAATTAAAAATTCCATTGCAATGTCAAAAGCAAGGAAGATCAGATCCATTTCTTTAAACTTTATGTATTATGTCATTAATAAAACTGTGTTCAATATCCCAGCCCAAAAGCAACACAACCTTTCCCTCAATATAGACATATTTCCAACTGACACGTCACAAATTATCTCCTTATTTTTCAAACAAAAATATATTGATTTTAAAGAGTAGAATTTTTTCCCTATTAACTTCATTTTTACTCATTGTTTCCTCTATACAAGCAGCTGACTACATAAGGAATTCTTTACAAAGCACTCCTGGGCAGACAAGTTCTTCTATTATTTTTATTAGTAGGTCTCTCTGTATTAACCTACATTTCCAAACGTGTAAAATTACAGCTAGAAAAACATTTCATTACAAATCATAAGGAAAAAACCATGAACTTCTACAGAGTGTTTCTGTGATGTCTATTACGGCAGCCTAGCACAACGGAATTCCTTGCTTTTGAAGTTCCTCAAGAAATGATATATATGTGAAACTCAATTACTTTCTCTCCTCTCCAGTATCTACTGAAAATTAAAACTTTCTTTCTTCAACGCAGGCAAGCACACAAGTCCTAAAAAGGGGTTTCAGTAACAGTGTACATTAACACCCAGCATCTGCTCTTTCAGGGAGGCGTATCCCCTGTCCTGCTCCATAAAAATATCACACTCCCCACTCCTATAAGCTGCTATCACAGTGACCGGACAAGTCATGACCACTAACCCTGGGCTATAGCTACTCCTACAGCAAAAACTGTAACCCTTTCTATGGGCTGAGCCAGCCCACTCTTGGATGATAATGGAAGGAATGTCTATAAAGGCTACAAGCAGAAGTTGGCCCAACAGAGAGTCACTAAAAACAGGAGGAGATACAGCTCTCAGCCTTCGTTTGCACATGCGCTTCCATTATGATGGAATGATCATGTCTGTCCAGACTTCCAGATGGATGACTGCAAGGGTCTGAATTGACTTTTATTAGAAAGCAATTACTTTCCAAAGTGTGGCTCATGTTCGCATTTACACACTTCGCTTTTCCTCAGCCAGTGGAAGTTTAACAGCCAATCCTTTCTTATGAAATACCACTACAGCAATGAAGACATTTAGATACAAGTTTTGGCATAAAGAATTAGTCCAAAAGACAATGCCCCAGCCCTAAAATGCTTTTTACTAAAGGCATATGGCAGAAATCCATGGAAGCTAAGATGCTATAGACCAAATGTGACCAACCTGAGCCTGAGAAGGAGCCAATTTACCAATGTACACTGCCAAAGAGCTACAGTAATTTGTCAGCAGTCCCCATTGGGTGCCTCCTCTCCTTTCTCCAGTATCTTTTGCCCACCAGCAGCCCCACCGATCAGTGCCTCCTCTTCCTTCCCCACGCCTCCTGCCCACTGCAATCAGCTGTTTCATGGCACTCAGGAGGCTCCGAGGGGGAGGGAAGGAGCAAGGGCGCAATATACTTGGAGGAGGTGGTGGAGCCAGGAGTTGAGCACTGGAAAGTTGGCACCTGTAACTGCAGCCCTGGAGTCAATGCCTGAGCAGGAGCCGCATATTAACTTCAGAAGAGCCACACATTGGCCACCCCTGCTATAGACTCAAGGAGGAGTGAAAATTCCTGATCAATGGTCATCAGGATAGCCTGGAACGTTTCCCTCTTGCATTTCACCGGTTTGGGTCATGCTTATTTAAGGTACTGAACTACTCTACTGATCACTCGGGCACTAAAACAGGATGCAAGGGAGACCACAGCCTAGCCCATGCTGAGAAAACTCATCTACTTTTGCAAAGGAAACTGATGCACATCTAATCACTTCTGTGGGCTTTTATTTTTTTAGTGTGGAGACAGGAACCAATTTGTGCTAAGGATCTTGACCAATTTTATTCAAACTTTCTCGATTGCTTTTTTAACTCACTTGCCTCATGTGGCAAGAAGCCACCACTTTACCATGCAGAACAAGCTATCAGACACTTTTAGTGAAGATTCTGGGAGTCAAACTATTTAGTCAGGAAAGTGCTCTGTCCAGAAAATTTACATCTGGAGCCATGTGCTTCGGCTCCAGTATCATCGGCCTCTGCTATGCTTTACCATACTTGGCTGATGGGTCTCCACAAAAACCTGGAACATTCTATTAGGTTGAGAGAGATTTCTGAATTTACTGAAGAATTCCACCATCAGTTTGTCAAGCAGCACCCCCAAAGACTATTTCACTTTACTACACTTGACAGAGCTAAGAGTTAAGCCTCCCAAGCTGGTTATTTTTATTGTCTATTTGGCTAGGCACATTGAAAATGGTTGGGGGAGAAGTTGAGTGAAGTTTCTCAGTACGCAGAGAAACAGTCTTGCCCTTGGCACACAACACACAAAGCAGCCCCACATGCAAATAGATGACAAAACAGCTAGTAAATGAATTTACTAAAGTTTGTAAAAAAACTCAAAGGTAGCAAAGAGGTGTCTCTCTGCACGCACACCTGCAAAGGCAGAGCAAACTGGAAAGCAGTTTAGAGGGAGACAGCAAAGTCCTTGGCAGGACTCTTCTACTTTGCAAACCACAAGCAGGTTGAAGAGCCACTGAAAAATCCTTAGATCTGGCTGTGCAAGTATTACTCTTTGTCAAGTTACAACCACTTACATCAGGTGCAATAGGGAGACTAGGATCAGAAATTTACAAATTAGCAGAGTCTGCCAGGAAGACAAAAGCCCCACCCCCTAAAAAAGGCCATTGCAATTATCCCCACTTGAAAGATAAAGACTTCACTACAAGTGAAGGTTACAGGTCATCTGGAAATGCTCATATTTATATATGAATAACCTAAGGAATAATCTCAGCATGCGGTCTCTACCAGCTGCACCTGTGTGCCACAGACTGTAATGAATATAAACTGTTCCACTTAATACAAGTCAGGAAGAATTTTCAGCTGCCTACGTTACTGGTCAAGTCCCCCACAAACAGTCAAAATTTGGCCACTGTCTTGGTAAAGATTTTTGTAAACTTAAAATGCATTGGGAAAAACACTGAGATAGATTTATACAAATGTTAATGCAAAAGGCTTCCTAGTTATAAGATGAGAATCACAGACTCGTACCTGTGCTCTTTTGGTCAGGAAGATGAAGAGGATGCTTTCGTTCATAGAAGGATGGTAGGGCAGGAGAACACACTAGCTACATGTTGAGACAAGGAGAGCAAATAACCAGTCTCCTCTTAACAGTAAAACACATTTATTTCAAATCTTAAGCGAAAAGAATCACACGTTTCAAGGATCAATTAAGGAAGTGCTTTGACAAAGTTTATTATGATCTACTGTCTGAAACCAAGGGCAAAGGAAGAGTATAAGCCTTAGTCCGACATTATACATTTGTTTATTAAATAAGTATCAACACACAGTAAGAGTAAGCTCAAGACAATTCCAGCACACATCAGGAATCACTTCCTCTCCCACCCTCCCAAGAGGTTGCAAAAGTAACAGAAAATTGCGAAGACTACAATTAGACTATTGCAACATTTTAATAGATAAAAAGCTGCTGTCACAAGATGCAAAATTGCAACATGTTTTGTTACAGAAACCCTAATTCCAGAATAATCGGATGTTTAGTCACTTGTATCTTCTCCAAATCCATATACACAAAATCACTAAAAGTGAATTATCCAACTCCAAGAAAACTAAGTCAGCATAAAGCCTGTGGTAGCTCATTAAATCTTACGCGCAAAATTAGTTAGAACTGACATTTGCAAACATACTCATGAATTGGAAACTGGCTGAAGGTCCGTAAACAGACAGCAGTAGTGACAACACCCCAAATCTGGCAGAGCGGTCTAGTATTTTATCAGAGATCACTGAGATCTTCGGTAACAATTTAAAAGAAGGAATGCTTGCTAATGAAATCTGTATTGAAAACCTGGTGAGGACACAGTACAAGAGTACAAGAGAGGCTTACTGAGATCAGAAATACAGGTATAAAAAAGCTCATGATACCATCTACATGTTTTGTTAGTCTTTAAAGTGCTGCTAGACTATACGTTGTTTAAGTTTTTCCAGTTACAGACTCACTCGGCGACCCCCTCTGAAGCTTTTGCTCAGAATAAGGTAAGCAGATGCAGAGGTGGGGGGAACAAATGAAACAGCTACAGCAGAAAGTAAGAGAACTGGGAAGTAATAATGCTGAAGACCTGGCAAACAACAGTAGTCCAATTAGACATGAGCTTGAAACCTAATCTAGCCAAAAACAGACCAAAGCAATTTGGGACCATATAAATAAAGAAGTGTCAAATAGTCTATACACAACTCTGCTGATACTGCATTGCATTTAGTTCTACATCCCTCTGTCCCAGAAAGATGAAAATTACATGAGTTCAAAGAACTATAAGGAACTGAGGCAGAAGGATTCAGAGAACACAGATTCCGACTAAACAATTATTATGGGATAGAAATATAGTAATTTATTCGAAGGGCGTTTACGCCAAGAAAGAAGAATTATTGAAGTCAGATCCTGGAGAAAGTAGGAGAAATTCTGAAATCCAACTAAATAAAAACAGAAAATATCCTTAGTGAGATACTGTTGACCAGTTTCTCAAAAGAATTTATGGATGCCCATCATTATGGCAATTGGGCAACATGCTAGAAATCGTACTCAAGACACACGGATAATCTAGTCCCACGTGCTATTCCTACAGCATAACAGTTGCAGTCAAAATGGTTCTCATAGGAAGACCTGAGATTACATAAATTATAATTTTGAGAAAACTGTACACTATGCTTACTAACTTGCTCCTTATTTCACCTAATGAACTGACAGCTACTGTAACAGTAGCTCCTGCTTCCTTGTGGAAGGCCTTCAAAAGCAGCCTTTCAAAGACCGGCTGGAAGGACAAGATGCCTGAAATCCAAGCCCACTATAATTACCATAATCACCAAGGCTAACTTTTTTTCCACGCTATTCTGGACAGGAGAGCAAATAGAAGAGAAGTATATAGCAGTGCAGTTGGGCCAGCATTGAGAAAGGATACAGAGCTACCACCTCCTTTGCCCTTGTGCATGGAGTAGAACCTGTGAATTATGGTGGACTGCTTGGATATGAGCAGGTGTGTAACTGGGAGCTCAGAATTCCTACATAAGCAATTTCAAATATCACTAGGAAAGGCTCAGATAGTTCCACCTCCTGTCTATTTAGCAATCATCTGTAGAGCTGAGCTTTTCTTTCCCAGGGAGGAAAAATCTTTTAGCTCATTTGAGCAGAAAAGCTGCTGTCTTATGCAGACAAGAGTATCTAATGCCCTCATTCATTCAAAGGCCATAAGGAAGGATTAGCCATTATCACCAAAAGATGGTGATGTTTCAAATGATCTTTCAAAGAATGCCAGACAGATGGTTCCAAAATCCAGCAACTATATTCCATATGCCTCTTGCTAAATCCAGCAGTATAAATTAAGAAAAATGAGGTTCCCAATCAAGTGTGCTGGCCAGTTGTGACCAGACTCCAATTAGAAGTCCTGACTTGAAAAGTTCCTTGGAAGATATCAGGAGATAATTGCAAGTCAAGTCAAATCTTGCACTCAGAATGTGAAGAGGGGTCTGCAAAGATTTTTCCTGCCCACAATAATGAAGATTGTCAGGGGACTCTCATCTATGTTAATACACCTATGCAGGAGACATGAATATCCAGCAGGCTTGCACTTGGAGGGAGGAAAGGGATTGGAGACAAACTTGCTTTGTCATTTTGGCTGTAAAAACTTACAAATCTTACCTGTAGTCTGTGAAAACGTGTTTCTCCTATACTGACAGAAGTTATACGTGTGTCCTGAGAAACAATAGCCAGTCCAGAATTTCAGAGACTTGATTCTAAATTTTAGTTTCCTGCAATATTGTTCACTGACTTCAGGATCACAAGTGCTCAATTCTGGCAGACTGCCTGGGCACCAAATGAAAGCTGAAATGTTCCCTTGGTAGCATTCCCTCTTCAAGATAGATCAACTTAAACCTTTGGAAGTACTGATCTGGGAAGATGGGGAAAATCACTACTTTGTCAAAGTGTTTTCCTGGTAATCTTATCCTCAGCCTATTTTTTAAAAAGCACAGACATTTTGCCTGGATGCATGCCTATCAGGACCTCCTCTCAGAGATGTCTCTGGCTACTTCGTTGGCTGCTCTTGATCTGGAAATGAAACAGAGTTTAGGAATAAATTGGATACAAAAGCAGCAGCCTGTAATTCTGATTCTTACTAATAGGTAGGTGTTTAAATACTGTCCATCCAGGCTCAGATAGAAAGCAGGTGTATGCAAGAGAGGCACTACAGTCGCAAAATCTAAATCTGACTTTTCAAGGAATAACTGCCTTTAACAAGGCAACAATTACATCAACTGTAGGAGGATCCTGCAGGTTTGGCCTTCTAATTAAGACTGATATTTGAGCATGCTAGTCAGATTTGATTTCCTCTTCCTGAGATCAATATTAAACTATCAGCATTTCAGTATTAATTCGCACAAAACCCTCAATGTGAAAAATGAATGATAATTCTTACCTCTCAGAATAAGAAAAATATTTTTAGGGTCTACCCAAGGCCATGGAGGAAATCATTAGCAGAGCCAAAATTACTACTCACAGGTTAAGCTGGGGGAGGAGTTAGATTTGGTTTGTGGCTGCTACAAGACTGGTTCTTGATCAACCAGCCTCAGGATATGTTGCCAGGATACATAATGCTGAGTGATGACATGGATTGAACTGAATGTCCTAACTCAATATCTAAACATGAAACTGCCTCTGACAGTTTTTAAGGAAGTTTTCCTTCAGTTGCTGTAAATCACCTGTTTCTTAAAGCTGCACCCCCACAAAAACAGCACAGGAAAAAGCATGCTCACTGGGCTTGGAGAGACCACCAGTTATCACATTCCAACTTGTGATGTTAAGACTGGAAAAGAGGGTTTGTAGGCAAGCAGCCTAATGATACATCAAGGGACTAAGTCAAGAGAGCTGGTTTCTGTTCCCCGCCTATCATTAGCTCACTGTATCTTTAGGCAAGCCACCTAGCCTCTCTGTACCTCAGCTGGTCCATCTAAAATCTGTCGGATAACATCTCTCTTGCTCAAAGGTATGTAAGTGAGATTTCATGATCATAAAACTCTGAAAGCCACAAACAAAAGGCTTTCGGTATTTAGTCTTTAACTGAAAGAATGTGTGTTATGATTCATGTGTGAAAAGCCTCCATTTGTGTACAGTTAGACCGATATAAACCGACTTTCCTCGTCCAACAAAATCCGTAGTCCAGCATCCGGGGGCGCGCCACAGCAGGAGCACCCAAAGGGAAAGTCGGGAGGCCCACATGGAGCAACTCCTCCCCCCACCCTCACAGACCTTCAGGAGGGCAGCAAATAGCTCATTTGCAGTGTCCAAGTGCAGGGAGGGAGGGAGAGGAGCAGGGATGAGGAGTCTCATTTGGGAAGAGGTAGGGCAGTTGTGGAACCCTGCAGCTAGATGCTGGGAGTACAGCCTGTGGTGCCAGAGCCACTCTGCCTCTTTGCCCAAGGACCTTTCTCCCACCCTCGCTCCATCAGTGCCAGCCCCTCTGCTGCCGCCACAGCAGAGCCCCACAGCTGCAGAAGCAGAGGCGCCAGTACTGACCTCCCCTGGTCTGGCAAATTTCCTGGTTCAGGACTGGGCAAAAGTCCCAAGGGTGCCAGACCTGAGAGGTTCAAACTGTACTGACATTTGATGGTTGAATGATGGCTTGAAATACCATATTAAGATTGTGGAAAGCTATTTTTGTTATGAAAGAATCCCAAAATGGAGTTTAGGCAATCGAATATTTAAATGCACTTTGGTCATTCACAAAAAAGCAGACGCCACTTTGTTTTAAGAGTGATGGAACTGAAGTTTCACACTAAGCTTTCGTTTCCTTTACAAAATACACTAGTGTTAGTATTAAATACAAAAAAAAAAATCTTGTGTTACACAGGGTAAGTAGGAAGTTTTACCTGGCAAGTAACAACTTCTACAGAATTCAAGAGCCCATTTGTTTCTAGACCGTACTACTGTGAAGAAAACATCCAAACGTGAACTGGGGTGTAAAACAATGTAGCATCATCATCTTAACACTACGCCTAAATTTTTCCATTACCCCGCCACTGCTCTTAACTCGCAAACAGGCCTTGCCAGTGTTCATGGATATTCAGAACTAGGATAGTTGACTAACTGATAAAAATTCATGAGGTTAATCAACAACTATTCAATTAACTGATATTTAACATCCCTATGCAGAACCCCTTTGGGCAGCAATGAAACTAACCAGAACTGAGTCAGTTTTATTCTGCTGCAGGATTACAATAAATTCCCAAAATTATGGATGTTCCTACATCAACTATGTTTCACAACCAGAAATGGAACCAGTGGCTCAACACAAGTAGGTCAAGTTTACTGATCTCTCATTTAGGTCCCGGATATTGCAATCTGATCCATGCCAGAGGAACAATTGAAGTCAATTTATTTTTCTTTTGCACACAGGTGCAAGGATTCACCAATGTGGTAAACCTTTGGGGCAGTCTAATTTAAGCTTGTAGAGTGACTAAGAAAATGGGACTCCCATATTTATAAAGACGTGAAAAGCAAATACTTACATAAAGCATTTCAACTACAACCATCTAACAATAAACCCCAGATTACACTATTTCAATCAATTTAAATATAACTGAGTATCTCCAAATGATTTTTAAATGTACTGAGCAACAGAGTAGCATGGTACAAAATTCAGCTTGCAGAAATATGAAGTAATGCATGTTGACAAAAAAAAATGAATTTTTCCATATACTGAGTTGATTCAACTTGGAAAATCCATGACAGACCGAAGATGCCTGATTAGCATGCAGCAGCAATTAAAAACAAGTAATTTCCCTGCATTAAAAAAGCACAGCAAATAAATGAGCAGTGGCCAGCTCTCATTTGGAGTATAATATTCAATTCACTTGCTTCTGAGGACATTTTGTCAAATCCTGTTGCTAGATTTTACAAGGGTCTCTTAATTTTATGCATGCTAATGACATTTCTCATTATGCAGACTAAGGTAAGAGTAAAGCTCATCTCAGGATTCATCTTTTAAGCTGCTCATCCTTTACTCTTGAAGCATTACACAAGCTGAAAAAGGTCATGATTCAACCAAGGCTCACTGCAGTCTTCACGTCTTCCTCATTCTAGTCTATTCTCATCAGCGCAGGAGGTATTTGTGCCCATAAATCAAATAGGATTTACATAGGTAATTCCTATGTGCATCAGCGAATGAAGGGGCCCCTTTTAATTCCCTTCTGAAACTGCAGTTAGTCATACCCTGTTTTTATTTGTCGCACTGAGCATGAAGCACTGCCACTGTTTATATTCTAATTATTTTTTACCTAAACATGATTTTTAGGCATCTAGCCTAGAAAAAGTGAAGGACAAGTTATGTGTCTGCTATCACCTAAGAATGAACAAAAAAGTCAGGTTCACTTGCAGATTCCCAGTGTGGCAGTATCTGGGTTGCAGACAGCAGAGGGAAATTATATCTTTTAATTTGAATTCATGATTTTGTAACAGAAATGTATGTTTCGAGTCAAATATGAATTGTCAGTGAACCTTATGGAGGATCGTGGCAAATCTTATGCCATTTACAGCTCCCACTAAATTTCAGCACACACTTTCCATGCAAATTGTCAGCAGAGCTCACCCAGAACAGGAGTTGCAACATACAAGATTAATACCAGGGAGGAATTTCTACAAAGTACATCTCAGAGTTCAAACGGGAGTCAGATTGTGAAAACGTTTTTATCCTTGCAAACAAAGCTGAATCCATTCTGATCAATTTCACAATAATCCAATCAGTGGAGGTGGAATCTGAACATGCACCCATTATTGGCATCTGTTAAGACTGATACTGAACATATCCTGCGCATGTTACACTTTGACATGAACATTTTACGTCAGTTACATATAATGACTTCAGTTATATAGTAACCTCAGTTACTATTTGACAAGGCAGCCAAAACTAAAGCAGGGTCTCAAACTCCCAGCCAGCAGACCATCCCCCAGAGCAATTGCCCAATCTGGCCTAGGACTTCTGGTGGGCCAGGAAGGCCTATCCATTACTGGTCCCCAAAGCCCCACTCTCTCCCCCTCCATGGCATCCTGTCCCTGAGGATGTGGCCTCAAAGGTCACTGGGAGGCCTGGCATCGGGTCACAGCAGCAGTCACAGTGGCAGGAGCCATGGGGAAACGGAGCATACTGGACATCCTCGAGGGAAGGGCTGACATGGGGGGGGAGAGGACAGGGAAATGGCAAAGAGGGGCAGGAGTTGGGGGACAGTAACCGACAGGCCTCTGGGAGTCGTGGGCTGGATTGTGCAACTGCTCTGGCTGGGATGACTCACGGGCCAGGAATTTATGACCCCTGAATTAAAGCAAACTCGGATGAGAGCTCACAAACATTAAATATCACAAATTGAGATTTTTTTTTAGTGCTTCATGATGTATGGCCAGACATCAAAGAATCACTAGCTAGTTTACTGCAGAATTATACTTGTACGTCACATCAACGTTATAGCACATTTCCAGATTCCACTGTGACAAAACACAGTGTATTTCTTAACTTGCTCCTTTAGTGGTGAACTATAGCAAAAAAAGAAACATGGCCAAAGTCAGCATCCAAAATAATAAATATACCGCATACAAGGGAATATATATCTTCTCCTCTAGTCTTATCTTCTATCTTTAGAATGTATAGAGCACAATACCATCTCAATGTCAGACGACACTACGAAAGGTTACCTAGTAATAGCTCTGATTTTCCATCTTTTCCCTATTTACTAGTACAGATATCCATTGCACATCCCATCTGTATCCGTGTTGATATTGTGAATCGCTTTGATAAAAACTCATTGGGGGTGGAGGGGAACACCAGAGGGCTAATGATTTTTTGAACATATCAATGACTGAAATTTCTGAGCTGATTTCAGAAGAGGCTGTGATAGTTTTGAAGCTATTTGAGATTCAATGGTAAAAGAGGTCTAGCAATATCTGAATCTTATGGATGCTACAAATGATGAGCGTAAATGAGGGATGTGAATTAACTGGTTATGTACATTTAACTTAATGGGTGAGGCTTACCAGTTAAGCTTAATCAGTGGGGGATGCTCTAGCCCAGCGGCACGAGGGGAGGCTACTACAGCTACTTCTGGAGCACTCCCCTCCTTTAATTGGGGTTAACTGGCTAAACAATATGTTAAACCGGTTAACCATTTCAATGGGAGTTTACATCCCTAGTGTAACTTGTGTGTGGAATAACATGCAGTGAGAACTTATGAGCTAGGTCGGCTGTGTTTCTGAGAGTGGAGTTCTGCAACTATGTGGGGATCCTGCAACAGTTTATCCTCGAGATCGGACATGCCGAAAGGGTCAGAAGTAAGTGTCGCTTTAGAGAAGGGGCTCACAGCTTTTTTCTTTGAGCCCTCCCCTAACATTTGATGATAATTCCACAGCCCTCCTGTTCCAAACTCCTCTTTTCCTGCATCTCCACTACATTAAAAGCCAGGGCTGTCATTAGGGCAGCTGCCTGGGATGCACCCCACAGGGACCCCCACAAAGCTAAGCTGAAGGCGGAGGCTCGTGCTCCAGTGTCTAACACAGGCCCCCCTCTCTGGTTTATTTTGGCAGACACCCTGAAACCTGCTTGCAAATCACTGCTTTAGAAAACCCTCCCATTCTGAAACCCAAACATCTCAAGCAGGGTCACAAGAGTGGAGGAAGGCTGAGACAACGTCAAAGGCCTCTCAGAAGCACAGGAACTCAGGGAAGAGAAGCTCTACCCGCCGTCTCCTCTCCCACATTCTGTTGTGCTCCAAGGAATACCATGTAAATGTGGCACACAAACAGCTCCCTCACCCACACAACTCCCAGCGGTCAAGAACTTCCTAAACCCCACTCAGTACCGCCTTCGAACAACACGCTAGGCCACAGAACACACCACACAGCAGATTTCATCTCTTTTAGCATTTCCCAGCAGACCCTTCACAAACCAAGCATGATTTCTTGCTGTAAATCAAATTCTACGCTGATTCACAAAGAATTGTGGAAGTAACTAATGGACTATAGTCATGATAAAAGCCTGGAACTGATTTTGGAGTCGCACGTGGAAAACTGAGAACTCCGGCTGTTAACCTCTCATTTTAAGCACAAAATGTATTTCCACCTACTTCTGGGTGTGTCATGGGCATGAGATAAGGTGGAGATTGGCTTGTAGTAAAGCCAAATCATGAATAAAATAACCCAAGCACTGTATCTCTACAGACTGGAATTTCCATTTCCCTCAAGCTTTGGTTAGGTTTTACAATGTTGATCCACCCTAGACACATCACAGGGAAGAAAATTCTCTTATTTTTGGTTTCTTAGCAATGTTTTCAAACATAAAAGTCTTCTGAAACAAAGTAATACTACAGTTTTCTTGGTATTGTTTACATTTGTATTGAGATAGAAGCACTTTGAAACTTTAAAATGAGAACCTTCCAAATCCGCCTGAACTAAGAAAAGTAGTTTCTTGAACTCAGAGGTCATGTTCAGTTAGACACTCTTATTTCACTGAAGGGTGTTTACAGTTGGTTGATTCACTTACATTCAAACAGAATCTGAACTGCTAAGACTTCCATTCACAAAAGCAATTCCTTCCATGCTTAAATTCCTGTGCACATGAAACAATGCTGCACCACTGAACACTGCTATAAAATTTCCACAAATACAGAAAGAGGAGAGATATACCGAGTATATGTGTGCACTGTTAAATATTGTATGCATTAGTATAGAGTACTTAAGAAAATATTACACAAATAATTACTACACATGCTCTGTATAACTTTCCAAACTATGTTTTAGGGATTCAAAACATTTCACTCAGACCAAAAATAGACTGTTTAAATTTCCTATTTTGTAAACTTGCTCTAACCAGTCAGAAACAGAAACTCTTTCCCCTCTCAATCCCTTCCCCCAGCCCCATCACTGCCTATAAATTAGGCAGCTTTGATTTATGCAATTTACTACAAATTAAGAGCAATGGAATTTGTGATTTATTGGCCTTGTATTTAAGGAAACACACATCTTTACCAGATTACTTTTTATTAAAGTTAGATAAAGAAGTCAAAACAGATCTAGAACACTCTGCTAACAAAACTGTTCTGTATTCAAACATGCACAATGATAGTAACTTAATGATGTAACTAAGACCACACTAGTAAAAAAAAAAAATCTCTTCCTCTCAATGAAAAATCAAAACTTGTACTCTAAACCGTGTAGGACATTGCAATTAGTTTTTAAAGAACTGGCAAAACTCATTAAAACAAGTTTTAAAACCAAAAATGAAAAAGCAAAATGCAACAGGCAACATGCACAACTATGCTATTTGTATCACAACTTCAAGCAATGAACATAAAAGCTCATCACCCCCCCTGAAAAAATAATCAAGTTCATACAGGGCTCTCTTAATGACTTCTACAAAATAGTTAAGTAGAAGATTTCAGAGAAGGATGCACACAAAAGAAACATTTAGCAGACTTAACAATTTGATTAAACAGAGCCCTGAGTTTAACAACGTTCACAGTTTACGCATAACACATTTACAACAAGAAAGAAGAAAGGCACCTGGAGACATCTGACACTGGGCATGCTCTGCAGGCATCTCAGTGCGCACATGCTCTCTACCAGGTTGGAGCAGCCTAGCCACAAAGACCTTGGCACAGAACACTGCAGGGTGACAAAAAGGAAGGAAGAGAAGAAGCAGTTAGATGCCACAACAAATCACTTAATGCAGGCAACTCATTAGTATGTTAAAGTGGATATGTACTTGCTTACTTCTGTGTTAATCAATTATTAGGGGCCAACAGTAAAACAACTACTTAAGATTCTTTTGAAATATGCAAACTCTGTCACATGAAGGAGAAGGTGATTTTCCCAACTGATTACCCCTAGCACCTGCTTGAATATTATAGCTGAGGGGACACAGTATTAAATTTTTTGTAATTCACGTTCAATATATTCTGCTCTCGAATAAGCATTGTTATAGTCAGAAAAGTGACTACAGAAAAGTGGCACCTCTTTAATTTGCTTTTTGTGTGTATTCCGTCATACTTGCCAGTTTTAGTGTCAATTTGTTCTATTTATTTTACTTTTGCATTCTCCTAGGATACACTAGAAAAGGATATTTTAATAAAATATAAACTTGAGGAGCTGGATTAAACTAACATAGTATTACACAAGACTTAAGTCAGACTTCAGGTTCAGCCATGAATCATGTAACTAGGTCAAACATAGCTTGCCCCTGTTTATACTGGACTGCATCATGCACGTTAGCATCATGTGCATTAACGCAGCCACTCACGGTCATTGTAATTTGACCACATTTTCTAATAAAAAGAAGCATAAGAAAAGATTTGAATGTTCTTCTTCTTCAACTACAATTTTTAACAAAAGTACAAACTACAGTGCAAAATTCAACCCTCAGTTATACATGTGTTGCTATTCTCATTCAATGAGTTATTGACAAAAAATAGTGTTCCACCATAGGCATAAGCGAGGGAAGATGACTAGTAATGACAAATCAGAAAGAACCGAGTTCAGCTACCAGACTGCAAGCTGTTGGCACTGGTGATTAGAAAAAGAATCGTGTACTTGCAAACTGGGGCATGTGTGATATGGAAGTCACACAAAAGTTTGGCATTTCATGATGCGGTATTCCAGAGTCAATTTTCAGGATTTAGCAGTACACTTTAGATTCAGATAAAGTAATCAAAATGGATTGAGTTATTCATCACTAAGCAGCTGGTAAAGCCAACTCCAAGCTTGGCAGATTCCTAGTTTTCAATGACTTTTCACATTCACAAGTGCCCTATTTATCTTATTACAAACACCAAGTCAAATTGAATTTATAACTTCCCAAATTAGTACATCAAAATTAAAGGGGCACTGGGCCACAGACGAAAACATCTGAAAAGCAGTTATTGTGCCAATATTTGCGGGGAGGAGAGTGGGAATCCAAAGCAAGAGAAGTTAAGGCCATATTTTCTAAGTTCTCTTATTTTTTCCATTCAAATTTAAAATTCTTAACACTCTGCTAAAAAACAAAAACACCACAATTGTGGCCAATTTCAGAAACGACCCAAATTCTCTCTTCTATTCTACGACCCTAGATGTATTTGGGCTGTAAAGATACAACTGAGTAGATGCGTACATCTCATTTAATAGAAGACAAACCACAAATATTACTAATCTAAAGAAGTGAGTTCACTGGCTATAGCAGATGGAGTTTAGATGCCTAATCTCAGGAAATACTAGCAAGTGAGTGAAAATTTTCAAAAATAGTTTAGACTAGAAATGTGTAACCTTTAAATCTAAACAGTCATTCTAATAAAAAGATAAGATATTAAATTTAATACACAACGTTTGCAGTTCTCCTGAAACTCTACCCTCTTGTCTAGTGATTTCACCAAGCTACCGGAGATTTTTCTGAGAACTTTGCACACAACTACAACTGGCCCATGTCAGCTGGCTCTAACTGCGAGGCTATGTAAGCCTAGGATAGATGTTCAGGTTCAGTCGGGAAACCCAGGCTCTCAGACCCTTCGATTCTACACTGAATTTTATAGCTCCCCAAAGGAAAGCCCTGTGACCCTGAGTTAGCTGACCCAGGTCCCTGAGACTTGGTGCCAGGTTGTTTTTTTTAAATCACTGTGTGAACATACTTAGTGGTTTGCTTATCTGATCCTATATTGGGAGGGGGGGAACCAATTCAAATGTTGATTTTTTCCTATATGTCAGTGAGTGATGCAAGTTTATAAACATCTTAGGTATATTACAAAGTTTTAAAATATTTTGGTCATTTTAGGCTCAACTTGAGCAAAGTCCTGTGTCTTGCCCATTTGCTACATTTTATGTACGTAAAAACAAAACGATTGAAAGACTATAAAGCTTTGGAGACCCACATGCAATTTATAAATGTTAAATTTAGCTAAACGATTGGGCAGAAACATTGCTTATTTTCATGCCACGTTTAAGCCACATGGGAACCTTTTCTTCCAGTGTTACAAACTCCAGAATTAAGGGATTTATGAAGGAAAAACTAAGACTCTTAGCTATGGCAGTATTATGAGTTACTAAACATGAAACAGCTTCCAATAATGCACAACAGGAAAATGCAAACGAAATATCGATGCACTTCTTTGGTAAAGAACAAAAAAGGATTGATTTTGATCAGGTGCAGTGACCTGCTAGCTACAAATAGGCCTATCAGTCAATGTAACAAACATGAAGATGTTTTACTTCTTGCTTTTTAATAACTTGGATTTAATCTGGCAGGTTCCACATTTCAGTTCAACAGGACTTTAGACATTTGTGATGGCCTACAAACTGATGTTTCAAATCAAGATGGTGAAAGGGAGGAGTGGAGAGGAAAGCGCACAAGTGAAAGTAAAAGTGAATTTACTTTATCTCAAACTGTCATATTTGTCCACTACAGGAAAAAAAGGAGAATTAATCATTCCTTTCTGGGATCAAGAGCAGAGTTCATCTTAGACATTTGGTGCCCAGATAGTACTTATTAAAAACTCCTCTAATAGTTAAATGCACCCCAAAATCTGCAGCAATGAGCCAGCTATACACGAAACTAGGTATGTAACCAGTTAACTGGTAAGCATCACCTTTACTGGGTGATGCATACCAGTAACTGGTTAACCAGCAAACTGGCTAGGCTGGAGCAGGATCCCAGTTAAGCAGTTAACCAATTAACCATAACATTTGACCGGTTAACTAATTAAAGGGATTTTACATCCCTACATGAAACACACTAAATGTTATAGCAGGGCAGCAGTATATCAAAACAAGATCATTGGCCAGAGTGCGTGGGGAAAATTTCCATAACGGAGTCAACCCATGTTTCTTCCTGCATAAAATATAGTTTCATACTCCTAGCTACTAGCACAGCCATTCCAAAGCTCTAGAGAACAACAAAAAGGATGAAAAGTCTGCCAAGACTTCCAAGAGAAGAGACTGGAAAAGCTAAGGATACAGGACTGCAAAGAGACCAGTTTGATAGGTTTTAACAGAGAAATTTATTATGAAGCATCACCACAACTTGGTCAGACTCTTTTATGCTTAGAAGTCACTCAAAGTTAGTGGCTGAAAAATGTAACGCTCAAGGAAATACTTGACAGTGTACAGGCCCTTTGGATAATTCACTGACAGATGGTCACAATCAAATTGTAAATGCACTTGTAAGTGAACATGATGTTATAACCAACATCTGGAGGTAGGAAGACCAATGTAAGGCTAATCAAATTGCATGCTTCAAGGCATAAAATAATAACCTTGTTATGGAATGGTTGGTCAGGAAGTCACACATTCCTAAGTGATGTTCCCTCTTATTTTTTTCATTCATGTGTGGAATAAATTTTGTTATGGATACCAAAGCACTGCAGATGTCTTTCACCAGTAGAAACATATGCTGCTGGCTGTAGGGGCTCTGCTAATCAGCTCAGCAAATATAAATTTCTCCTGGGTAGCTGCCCATGTGCTCAGCTTACAGGGAACACTGCATAGTTCCACACAATTTTCCAGGTGAATTATTTTATTTGGGGTAATAGGGCTTAAGCATTGGTCCCTTTTCTATACTATCCTCCAAACATGAAGGTATAAATCAAAAACCAAGACAGAAAAATGCATTGTTCAACGAACTGGGGCTCTCGTCTTTAAGAAGTCCCAAGTTCCTATGATCATCTACATTAATTTCACTGTGATAAAAATCAGTTAACCTCCTACAAACAAATTAATTTGCCTGTCACCAGAAGGGGCACTTCAAGATCCTAATATTTATTTTTTTAAATACAAAATGAGGCTACCTGTAGAAGTGTTTGCTGCCCTATGGCCCATCACAGCAAACAGTAGTGGAACATCTTGTGAAAGATGGGCAGTTAGGCCTTCTCCTGGGAATTTTCTTTCTTTCCATATATACCAGAATTGGCCTGGGTTACCCTTAAAGGAGAGCATAAAACAGCTTCCCACATAACCTTTGTTATGTAGAACATCAACAGTTCTAGAGCAGTTGATTATATGCAAACACTGTTGCTCTAATTCTGAGTTAGGCTGTTTTTGTTAAAGAACTCTCCAAGTCAAGAAACCTTTAGATTCAAAAGTTAAAAAAATGTATATTCTAAAAGTGGGAGATCAGAATGTTTCTAAACTTGTGTCATTCAATTCTGACTAAGATCAGATTGTTTTAGAACATCCCCTACAATATTCAAGGAAAGTTCTATATAAAAGCGTCCCCCAAAGTGGAACCAATGCTTATTCTATATCCAACCATGGTAACATGCTGCTATAATTAAGGGTACCAACATTTTTATCATCATTCCTTTTAATTTAAGACGTATTATAAACTTGGCATTGACGGTCCCAACCTTGGAATGATTTTTTTCAACTACACATATTTTAAATCAATTAAGCTCTCAAGATACCAGAGTGCAGAAAATATTTGGACATTTGTTTCTATGGCAAAAAGAACAGCTTTGTCTTTCAAAATGAGATTGTACTGACTCAAGCCAATATGGACATGGTCTACTCATCTTTTAATGATAATGACGCATTCTTTCATGCTGTGAACTTAAATACACACACAAAACTCAAGATGTCTTGTGCGACCTACTTCTATTAAAATCTTCTAAAATGCAAGTCAACTTATGTCAGACCAACAGAACTTTGGTACCAAAAGTTGATCTTTCCCTTTTAATATCAAAACCAAATTCTCCTGTGCTTGTGCAGTGTATGCATAGTTCCCAGAAAGTATTTTTTGAATACTGGCTCACATAACCACCAATTCCTAAGCAAAATGCAACTCATATACTGAGTTCTAAGTCCGAAATCAAATATAGCTTGACTAGCATGTTCACAATATTTCCAAATCACATGAAGTACCAAATGCATGCTATAAAATCAAAGATCTAGTTCAACTCAGGAAGGGCATTTAGTTACCTTTGCCTTTTATTCCACAAGTAAAGAAAGCTTTCTTTGTACCAAGTCAATTAACTTTTCCATTTTAGTACTTGAGATTAAGTAAAATACTTAAAATTGGTTCTCTCAGAAGTCAGTCCATATCGGCTCTGTTGCAATGAAATTCACCTTAAAGATTTTTGTGAAAAAGTTTTGGTCATTTCTTTTTTGTTTAAAGTGCTAAAAAAAAAAGAATCAAGAAACTGATTTATGAGTCTCTTCATTAGATAATTGCCCAGCTAAACCAAATGATTGACATTCAAAAATCAGCCCAGTAATACAGCTTCCCAACTGCCACTCAAATTTTGAGTATAATTTCCTTGCATTTACAAAAACATTAAGTTAGTTTAAAGTAAGCCATACATGGAAAGTATATTATTATACAAGTTCTAATAGTTCTAAATCTGTTTGGTATCTCCCTACTCCAAAGGGATCTTCTGCACAGGATTCAATAATGCAGTCCCTCCCTCTTTGCTCCTCAAGATCAAAGTATGTATTTGTTACAAAAACAGTATGGGTGCAGTGGAGGAGAGTGCTTTTCCTTGAGCATAAAAAATTTTTTACTCCATTTTAATTTGTTCATCGGTATAAGACTCCTGAGATGCAATATCTTGTTTTGATGAAGATCCAAGAGGACTTCCAGCGAAAACACTACTAATACAATAACATCCATGTCCCGAAGTGGTATTAACTGATTTTTCAGACAAAGTTGTATTTTCTAGCGTATGTCTACATTTAACTTACTTATCTCTCTCACACACACACTCCAATGGTGTTCTAAAATTTTTAAAAAGGCATGTTCCATTCCAGACTGGCAAATCAGCTGTGTTATATTACATAGTCAATCAGCTGTGTTACATTAAAATAGCCTTACCTTCTACTCTCTAGAAAGAGTGGTATCACCTACTTGTCTAGAAACACTAGCAGATCATGCTAACAGTGTATTAGGCCTGAGAAATAAGATGACAGGTGGAAAAATCAAAGTAGGGAATTGCCAGATGACCTCACAAAGGGTTACTGCACAGCAGTTAGACAACTAGAAAATTATGGTTAGAAACAGTCTTAGAAGTTATGGTACAAGTTAAAGAGCAGGATCGGGTCTCATATCGATGGACTTGTCTGTTAGCATTTAAAGTGTGCTAGTTGCGCTAGCTAACATTCGATAACTAACATGTTCTAATAGCCTTGCAGACAAGGAACTGTGTAATTTAACATACGCAAAACTGATCGAACTAAAGCCTCTGCATAACATAATATAAAGTAGGGTTTTCACTTTCAGGTTTCAAATATTGCAGGAAAAAATTTAAACACATTTTAATTTTAAAAAGTTGTGAAAGCACTTTCACTGGTGTTGTGTTTTATAAACGCTTATTTTTGCAAGTTTTAAATATCAGGCAAAATGTAGACCTTGAACCTTTGAATACTTGCATACGTGGCTAACTTTACAAACATGTAGATCCACTAACTTCAATATGAATAGACCTTTATTAGCTTTCAAAAAGTGAATACAATTTCATACAAACCAACATGTATTGAAATCGAATAAATTAAACTGACTAAAGTACTCTTGAGTTCCAAGTGTAGCTTTGTTTTCTGATTCAATTTTTAATTTGTACTTTAAATGGCTTGCATAAGGCTTTCAGAAATGTAGTTTCCCCCTTTTGATTTCTTCATTTTTCAAAAACCACATTCGGCTCACTTCTGAATTATGCTTTAAAAAAGAAAAACATAATGGCTACCGCATACACCATGACTAGCCTATTCCCAACTGTAATTCCAGACTTAGACTCAGCCACACAAGAGAATGGGACCCAAAAAATGTGGTGATCTCCAATTTCAAACAATGGCAAATATTTCTTGAATTAATAATGGTAGCCTGAAAGTTCCACTTATCCTCCACAGTTCGGAAACTAAAGATACAATAGAAAGAAACATTTGAAGAACTAAGACCTTAGACAGCCAAAAAAATAAGAAAAAAACCCCAAGAGCTGCAGACACCACTGAGGAAAATCATGAATTTATGTTTTGATCTGTTAAACCTAACTAGAATTTTATATTATCTATCTATCTATGTATGATTACAGGCCAAGGAAATGAGTGTATCATTCATCAAAACAAAGATCACATAAGAGCACACGACCTAAACACAAAAGTTATTTCTATATTAAAAATTGATTCTCTTAAGGATCTTTCTTTTAAATACAAGAAATTATTCTCTTTAGAAGAGAACACACAGAGATGTCCCAGAAGTATCAAAACTGGATGGCTGCTCATGTTAAATCAGACAAATCTAAAAATACAGGAAATGGGAGACTCCTGAAAAGCTAACGAGATATATACAGAGTTCAATGTTACCACCGTCACAAATTATGCACATGAGGGGACAAAGGATGTATTGATAACATATGGAGTATCTTATTAAGAGAAGTCCATTACAGTAATGTAAAGCTAGGTGCCAGACCAGGTAGAAAGCCGAGATGGCTCTCTGCTAACTTAAGTACCCTTTTTTCTGTCCAGCAATCTCCAGTGTCATTAAAACAGATCCCCCACTGCTCTACTACACACAAATACTTTTCAGAGCGGTTTTTTAAAAAGCATATATAAGTTCTAGAGATGTAAAACCCCATGTCACTGATTAACCAGTAAAACATGACGTTTAACCAGTTAACCGACTGGAGGGGGGGGAAGGGATCATTCCAGCCCAGCTGGGCTCGACCACCTTCCCCACCTGGAGCAGCCCCTGCCTGCGATGCCCTGAAGCAGCACTCAGGATGCCCAGAGCAGCCCCTTGCCCACAGTTGGTGGGGAGCTGCTCCAGCCCCCACCAATTAACTGGAAATGGTAAGCATCACCCGTTAAGAGCAATACTGGTTAATCGGTTCACCTTTCACATCCCTATTACTAACACTGTAGTCTTTCAGAGATATGTCAGTCTCTCAGAGAAATCTGTTGTCGGTCACTTAAACTACAACTGAGCAAAACCATTGTATATATACCAATCTACTGTAAGATCAACCTGCTACAGCTCATCAAAAACTGCTCATAAAAGCCAATCACTAACACTGGCTCATTTGTGTTTTTAACCACCCTATACTCTAAAATAGACTTTCATCACAGGTTTAAAAATGTTACACACCAATGGCACGTCTGAACTACATTCCTCTTTCGAAAGAGGAATGTAAATGAAGCTGATCAAAAATTCAAGTCAAGTGCAGATTTACAAATCTCGCGCTTCGTTTGAATAATCACATGAGAGCACTTTTTCAAAAAAGGGTTTTTCGAAAAAGAAACCGCAGTCTAGATGGGGATTCTTTTGAAAAAAATTTTTTCAAAAGAACCCATACTCCTGAAAAAATGAGGTATACCGGTTCTTTCAAAAAAGGGTTGTTTTTTTTTCCCCCCAAAAGAACCCTGTCTAGGCTGCAGTTTCTTTTTCCAAAAACCCTTTTTTGAAAAAACACTCACGATTATGCAAATGAAGCACATTTGTAAATCTGTGCTTCATTTGAATTTTTGATCATCTTCATTTATATTTCTCTTTCGAAAGAGGAATATAGTTTAGACACAGCCCAAGTGCTGTCTATACTAGTACAATTACCAACTATAAAGAAAAACATTTGTTCCTTTATAAATTAATTTGTAGAGAACACCTGATTATAGTTTAGATAAGCCTTAAGTGTTACAATGCTGAGCCAAACCAAAATGGTCCTTAAAGTCTGAATGTCCTTAGCCCTTCCAGGAAGACCACTAAGTTATTTTTACCTTCCACTGTTGTCTTACAAACTACATATTTTCAACATCCATGCATGCCTACATATTGCTTTCCAATTCACTGGGAGCTACACATTTTATGATCTGTAGTCTGTTCTAAAAATGTATTCATGAGCAAAAGTAAAAAAAAAAAAAAAAGTTATATGTGTATATAGTGAACATTTTTAAACTAAATATACATGAAAAATTGCTGATTTTTTTCCATACTCTAA
The DNA here is from genome assembly GCA_032595735.1 of Pelochelys cantorii. Lineage (NCBI taxonomy): Eukaryota > Metazoa > Chordata > Testudines > Trionychidae > Pelochelys > Pelochelys cantorii. The sequence continues at coordinate 38,993,814 of CM064340.1, forward strand.
TTTTTTCAGGGAGATAATGCAGAAAAAGCAAGGGGTTGAATTTTCAGACAAATGCAACTAAGCAGAAGCAGTAAAATATAGTACAGGGTAATTTCTTACCTGAAACTTTGTTTCTGAGCTCCAGATCCACCAATCCAGAATGAATGGGGATTCGAATGGGGTTTCCTTCTCAGACTTGTCTGTCAAAAGAGAGCAGCCAATCATCTTCAGCTTGGTGTACCTACTTCTTTCTTGAACGAAATCCCAATTACGTACTCCTAATGCTGTTAGAAAGACAAGGCAACCTATACTGCTTACCATGACTCCAATAACAACTAAATTTAGTGGGGGTCACCGGATTGGTGGATCTAAGACAAAGAAACTCATTTACAGAGAAGAAATTGCTCTTTCCCATGCCCTGAATCAACCAACCCTGAATCAACCAATGCAGAACAAGTGCTTTTAACTCAACCAATTGCTTTACCAAGATTAAGAGGAATGAGGACAAACTACAACTCATGAGAATGAAGCACTATTATCATCTCAACCACTGTTTACACCCAGGGAATATATTTCATTAGTTACTAGAATGTTCATTTACAGGTTTCCAAAGCAGACATTCCTTCTTAACCCACAATGCTGAGATTCTCTATTAAGATATTGCTCTACTAAACAGCCTCTGCACACACCCTCTGAACCATTTTACTACAAAGATGTTTTGCCTTTTTCTCCGCGTCCCAAAACAAACTCAATTTTTCCTGAGTGCCCTTAGTACCAAGTAACCTTCACAGCTCTTCTAATCTGAATTATGCCAGAATTCAGTGTATTCGTAGTACCTCTGTCTTTCTGAAAAACACGGAACAGTGCAAGATAAGCCATCCTCTTTGCCAAGATAATTAGAAAAACTGACCTTTCCATTGTCAAAAAACAAAGACAAAGGCTAAAATCAAAGGCAGTTCATATACTACCTTCAGGTGTGATATTCAGGTTATAAAGTGGGTTTATGGGGCAAACCTATTAGGGGAAGCCTTCAAGAACATGACCACGTGAAGACAGATCCTACAGATCTCTTATTATGCTTCTTGCACCATTAATTATGGATGTGAATCCTAAAGAGACTGAATTCCCTATGCCTACGTACTGCTAAAAAAAATCTAAAGTTTCTAACAGATATGCTATGAAGTGATACATCCTCACATTAGGAAAAGAAAACTTTTTCTAGCACTTGGAGAGACACTTTCATGACCACAGAAAGTCCCCATGTTCCAATACCTCTGCTTTCCTCATCAACCCATCCCACAAAAAAGTGCACTTATTGTTCTAGGAGCCTCAGGAAGTGCCACATTCATCAAAAAAAGGGATTTTGAAGAAGGATGGAAGAAAAAACAACTGCCATTCACATACACATATGTACCGCTAGTTCATCAAATCTGATACAGCCTGGAACTAATTGGGGAAAGGATCTTGAGCACCTGTGTGTTCCTTCATTACTTGATTGCAGGCATATTGATAAGTCTGCTGCAAAATAACATTTCAAAATGATAAATGGATTTGAGAGACTGACATTAGGTCCAATCTATGATTTTAAAGGGACCTCAGTAGTTACCACATGCATCAACTAAGCAAACCACAAGCTGTCAAGGCACATGACTCCAAGGTAAAGAGGACAACACAGCTTCTCAGGTAGCAAGAAAGCCACCCAAAATAATTAAATATCCTGTTTCTCTAAGCAACAAGAAAGTCAGAGGGACATGAGAAGGAATGACTAAGTCACCATGAAGACGTCTCCTAAAAGTTCTCCAGAAATATGCTACAGCATAGGCCTCAGTTTCTTTGGACGTTGAAAATCTGTGTCATGGAGACCCAACTTGAATGTCAAATTTTCCTTGTTAAGTTATAGTCATCTGGGCAGAGAAATTTTCCTTTTTAAGGACTCTAATCAACTATATATAAACTGTCAATGAACCAAACTCAAGCTATTTGTCATACATGTGGAGTGAGGATTTAAACTAAAATGTAGTGTAAACTGCTGCCACAGCCTACAAATTCCATTTTCAAAATACGCATTGCTACGTATTTTGAAAAGCTCAGTAAGTTGTTAATGAAATGAAGTCATTGTAGCCATTACCACGGAAAAGTGTACATTTCACAAATTCACAAGTGACATACAAGTTGTAAAGATCCACAAAGACCAGAATTCAATATTCAAGGATAAAATGTATCAAAACTAGAATTGCTGATGCAACTGTATGGCTCACAGAATTGACACTATATAGAGAGCCTTTCAACTGGCTCAAAAAATAAATAAATAAATCAGGTCAGCAGTGATTTAAAATTGGCCCCAACAGCAAATTAGTATTTTATGTAAAAAGACCCTTCATCTCAATGTGCTTTTATCAAAAACGTCATCACAGTCTGTAACCTCACTTGTGGAAAATGGGCCTTAGTAGTTGAAATACCTTTAATTCCTAATGATGAAGGTCGAAGCACATGACTGCAAATGTGTGGAGAAGCTTGTTTTACTACTGTGAGGGCTATAACTGTTTGCACCCAGGGGATATGATTCGTTCATTATTACAGGTTAAACCTCCTAAAACTAGGAATCTCTGGTCCAGCAAGGCCACAGATGTTCCTTGATCAGAGCGCCCTGGTAGCTTAGTGGCCAACCAGGAGAGGGGCTGGGCTGAAGCCTGCAGCAGGCCCAGGCAGCCCACAGCAGTGGCTGGCAGTAGTCCCCAGCAGTGCAGGACCAGGAAGCAACAGCCCTTGGCAGTGCAGGACTGGAGCAATGGGCAGCCCACAGAAGTGGGGCCTGAGCCTGTGGGCTGCCATGGGGCGGGGCCCAGGGCCAGCCCCCAGCAGCAGGGATTGGGGCCAGAGCCGCAGCAGCCCAGCCAGGGCAGAGGCAGTGGGACCAGCAACCCAAAAGGCAGCCCAGCCAGAGCTGGGGGCAGTGGGCCGCTGCCCTGCCCCCCCACCCCCCAAGAGCTGACAGCGCTGAGGATAGTCAGGGTGATGGGGTTGTGGCAGGGGACCTTCCCTAGTCCAGCAACTTCCCTGGGTCGGGACCAGTTAGGTCCCGAGGGTGCCAGACCAGGGAGGTCTAACCGGCATAATTTTAATTTACAGGATCCCTTTTTAACCCATGATGTTGAGAGGTCTTCAATTTCCCCCACTGTTAATCCAACTCTTTCTACTGGAAGCAAATTTACTTCATAAAAGTAAAATTACTTCTCTCAAACTATTTTTTTTTCCCAACTACAACATGAATTCAAGCATTTTACCACCAGAAAGCATTGGTCATCTTCTACCCAAACGATGGAAGATAACTTGTTGAAAACAGTGCATGGAACGGCGAGTCACACAAGGGAGATCACAAATTGGGAGGAAGGATTTTGCTGTGCCCAGGCTTGCAAATGTATACACCTGCCATAGTTCAATAAAATGTCCCTAATGCTAACATGAGTGCATCTGAGAAGTGTGTCACCCAAGAAGAGAAAGAATGAAACGAAAAGGTACGCCCATGCTCACTGAGAAAATCTTTTCTCCATTTAAATTTGAAAAGTTCAGAAAAATTGATATTTTCTATAAGTAACGAACCACTAACAATACTAGTATGGGTAAATGTCAGACTGAGAACCTAGAGAACAATAAAACAGATAGCTTCAGTATAAAAGAACATGTCATTATAGGAAAAAGGCAGGAACGTAATGAAGTGTGTTAACAAACATTCATTTTAAATTACTCTGTATACATTCCTATTTCTCTCCCTTTCCATTGTTTCCTCACTCCCTTCTTTGAAAAAAAGAACATGTTAGAGCAACAATCCCCTACCTATGTGTTTCCTTATTCTCCCCAATTTTTTACCCTCCGGTTGGCACCCTTATTACACCATCTAGTCCATTTACAACTTCTGAGCTGCAAAGCAGCAATAACAGTTTCACTTTAAGCGCTATGCCACAGTGCTTACAAGTAGTAAGAAATGTACCACAGTAGGAAAAAGGGTTAAGATTAAAATCAAGATGCCAGAGCAACTTGTGATTTCTGAAGTCAACAACACTACTGCAGATACACCACAAAGAACAAATGCCAGTCTGAGACAGCAGGTGGCAAGGGTGTTTCAGAGGACGGGGAGGAAAGAGAAAAGGATACTGCATCCAGCCTCCATAACATGTCCCCAAGTCTCACCCAGGGCACAACCTACATTCAGCCATTTTACTGAAGTAGCCATGAAAGATTCCACCTTAATCCCAGAAGCCCAAATCTGCAGTACAGCCGGTCCCCGACTTACGAACGAGTTAAGGACCAAACACTTGGTCGTAACTAGAAATGTTCATAAGTCGGACCCCATTCATTTACATGTGACCGCGCTGTTCGTAAGCGTGAATCGCGTTCATAACTCGGGGACCGCCTTTACGAAAGCTTAATGGGAGGTTTGGTCGTAAGTACGAACGGTCGTAAATTGACTGTTCGTAACTCGGGGACCAGCTGTAATGCTTATAATAATCCTTCTTAAAGATTCTGACACAATCAACATTGTCTGAAAAATGAAAGTACAAGGGGTATACATAAGAATGGCCATGCTGGATCAAACCAAAGCTCCATGTAGCCCAATATTCTGTCTTCTGACAGTGCCAAGAGCTCCAGAGGGAATGAACAGAACAAGCAACCATCAAGTGAGCCATTCCCTGGCACTCATTCCCATCATCTGAGAAGCAGAGACTAGGGACACCAGCCCTGCCAGTAGCATGCACTTCCAAGCAGTTCTAGCAAGGAGAGGCCCAAGTGAAAGTTTCAGATCACACCAGTACAGGATGACCACAGGAATGCACTGGCATATAACTCCCTAGTTCTAGCAATACCGCTGTCCACCAGGTCTACAACCAATATTCTTAAAGCTTCAAAGTACTCTGGATCGAAATTCAAATCTATTGTCAGGCAACTACCTCACTTATGTCTTGCCTGGTACACTCAAAGCTTTTCATTGTAAGCTGCCACCAACTGAAACTGGGTATCTGTTACTACTTCTTCTCTACAACTTGTATAGCTGCTGCAATAAAAATACAGGTCAATGTCTAAAGATTCACTCTTCCCTGTCCCTAATACTTTCTTTTGCCCTCTTGAAGTCCCCTCGCCAGCTCCACATGTCTAAATCCCAGCACACCTTCTATCCTCCTTATGCTTGCAAACCCTTTTCCTCACTTGAGCTTGACAGTTTCCCCAAGATCTCACCTTACTCCCTTCTGTGTCCATTTCCCTCACTCCATCATCACCTCTCACATTGCTAACTCCAATCAAGTAGTCTCATTTCTATTCATTTTCTTCCCAGCTCAGTCCTTCCCCTTCCTGACACTGAAAGTGACAATCTATTTACTCTCTACTCACCTTCACCTCCCAGCAGTCTTTGAAACATGACTCTTTCTGGCAGCCTCTGTAGCTGCAGTCTTCTCACATCTTCTGCCCCAGAGACAGCTCCTCTCCCCGGCAACTTTAAGTCATTCCTCTCCAATCACTTCCTCCAGTAAAGCACATACCATCTCACCTTTTTCTTTCCTCTGCATCGGATTGTCCACTATCCTAGCAAGCTTCTTATTTCCCTTTTCCTCCCCCAACATCTGGTTGTTCTCCTTCCTTTCATCCCAGTCCACGACAGAACCACAAGTAATTTCAATCTCCACGTAGCTGACCCACCAATTCAGCTAAAGTAATGACTGTAGGTCGTGAGAAGCAATGGACAAGACTGAGATAAATCCCACTGAGAGAGCACGCTCATTAGTTATTACTCAGGTCCACACTCTAGAAATCAAGGCAGTTCCATATTAGAAGTCCTGAAGCAAAGAGCTGCTGCCAAGATTATTTTATCAACTACTTGGCCAGAAGAGTACTTCCTGTTCTTCCAGATGTAGACATGCCCATTAGCCATATCTTTGACCCCAAGATGGACTATTTATAATAAAGTGTACATTGGACTGTGCCTTATAACCATTAAGCTGGTGAGAATGGACTATGTGCTTAGCAGTGTATCACTGCGGAGCTCTGAGAGCTGCTGCCTGAGTTGCAGATAAGTTTCCCAGGGGAATCTTGAAGGGGGGTTATTTTTTAAACCCTAAATTGTTTGGGTGATAGCTACGTCCTCTAACTGATCATACAGGGAGTTTAAGAAAGCACCCACCTGATTTACTAGGGAGGGAGTTGCTGATGAAATGTTATCATGTGAAACACTAGATTTTGGAATTCAGTTACCTTCTGTATTGAAGGCCTTCAGCACATATTGCATGGCTTTGCCAGGAGTAGTGGGAGAGATTTTTTGGCAGATGCTTCAATTATAGTTCTTCGTTTGTTATTTAAACTGAAAACCTTAAATGCTGGGCTGTTTGTATTAGATGGGCAGAAGCTCTGGGCAAAAAAAGGCTGTTTCACTGCTGCATTTTTAAAATGAATGCTTAAGAAGGGCATAAACAGGTGCTTTTCAAACCTTAAATTAATTTTATTTCAAGTCCTTGTTCCCCTATAAACCTCCCATTTCACTGCGGTATTATGTTTAATTTGGACTATAAGCTCTTGGGCAGGGCAGGGATCTGTGTTTCTAAAGAGACATGCACACCAAGAGCGTTGTAAGAAATCCTGAAGACAGCAAACTTAAAAAAAAAAAAAAAAAAGTCTTTGACCGAGCTTGGCTTCCTACCTTGATAAACAGGACTGATGGATCCATCAGTACACCTAAGGTTTGAGAATAGAGGTTTGTGTTTCCACCCTTAACCAGATCTTACGGTGCACCATTAATCTTACAAACACATTTTATATTACATATACAACATTTTCCTCTCTAGTGCCTCCCTTCATAACCACACATTATGCAAATCACGAGTTGCCAATAAATTGTCTGCTATCAATTAAGAAACATGGTGATAAAACAAACAGTGCAGCAGAGTGAAGACGACGCTTTTAAACAGAAAATAAAATACACAAGTTATCAATAATTATTGACAAACATTTCTAATAGTGACAAATACCACAGAATGGGTTTTATTAAAAGGATAACGAAACTGAATGTTATAGTTCATTTTTAAATGCCACTCAGAATTTGGAGCCAAAAATATAATTCATCAAAACAGACAGGCAAAAACTGTGCTCATTTTCATATCTTCTTAGGATGGAAGCACAGGAAGGTAAGGTAATCTAACTTTACAAAGTGTAATCCAAAAGAGTTATTTCTATGTGCTCAGTGAAAATCAGAGTTTGAAAAAAACAGCTTTTGGCTGGGCCACTCTAGTCAATTATCTCTTCTGTTTACTACCTTACTGAGCATTTTCTAGCGTTGTGTCCAGTCTATATAATGCACTTCACCAAAACTGGGTAACTACTACTTTACTGTATTTCATATTAAAGTTATGGCACTTGTGTCAGCTTCATTTTCACAGTCCAGATGGCACATCTGCTGAAGTCTAGAAACAAGTTAGACTTCCAGGTTTCATATTTCCAGAATATATTCTCCAAGCAAAGTACTCCATGCCTTTAAAAAGGCTATTCAACATTAACTACCACTATTGCCACATGAAAACCCCAAAGTGACATTGCTAGATAATCTCTGGTGAAGACAATTAAGTACTAGTAAAGTTAATAAGTCAAAGTGGAAAGATTTGAAAAAGTAAAATAAGATTATCTTAAACCCATGCTGTTCTATAGAATGTTGAAATAAAGCTTATTTGAAACAAATATTGCAACTTAGAAACCTTAAGCCATTTCATAGTTATCTTTACAAATAAAGTCAATATTATCACTCCAGTGTTAGATTTTTTTTAAATAAATGCAATCAAGCTAACAACTGAAAGCTAGAACATCATGTACTGAAATTTTTATGCAATTAGCATATTGATACATTATCTTCTTACTTTATCCCTACATTCAGTTACTCAGAATTACATTCTGGTTGCTACTGAGAACACTCAACACACATTTGCTCAACAACAACAACAAAAAATGTCATACATATAATCAAATACATATTCATTCCCAGCCTTGGTACAAAAGATGCAGTAACCAAAAGCAAAACACTAATTTCTATACCAAATGGAGGCACAAAAAAGCTTGCCCTTGTAATCTTAATGACTGTATCTTATTTCACTTACAAGAAGCATTCTGAAACACAAAAGCACTGAAATAAAGGTTGTGTTTTAAAATGGTCTCCATTTTAGAGATGCTGGCTAACATTAAGAACAGTTGACAGAATAGCTTGCATATTCTATTCAAATGGCCTTCACTATTTTTTTTTTTTTTTTTTTAAACAGAGTGCTTTTCATTTGTGTTTCCAGTTTCACAGAATCTTAAATATCCCTTTTGAGAAAGGAGGCAAAACACGATCAAGTTGTTAAAGCATATTTGTTTATGAAGACTGTATAGATTCAGTATAACATTTAGCGCAGGTCAAAAGTATGTTTTAATACTGCCTTAACTGGCATTAAAAAGAAGTGTAAAATTGTAGACATATTTACAAACTATTGTTTTCTATGTAATAATCTGTAAAATATACTTTCTTCTTGATCTTATTATTTGTATTAATTTAATAGAAAGCATCAGCCTTGGTTTTCAGCCCCACACATTCACACTTTACGAGCACTGCAAGTCCATATATACATTAGCTATAGTAACTGTACATTTTATTGGATTCCTATTGCATAATGCAAAGAAGCTTTGATTTTTATTTTTTAAAGAGATCCAAAATCTTTTAAAGTTGTTTTATTAAAATCCTTTGGTTGCTTTTTTACCATTTCCCAGAAGTGATCACAGTTACAATTAAATTATTCCAAACAATTATTTGCTTCTGTTAGTTAGCAACACAGCCAAAAAAACAGAAAATACTAAAATGGAAGTCAGGCTGTCAAAAGACTGCCAAGAAAGTTAGATAGCATTGTTTCACCTTTCTGGATTAAACTCCCATTAAATTTTAGTACACAGCCACCATGAGTACCTACTCATTATGTGACACAAAACCACAACTAAAATTCAGCTTGCGCATTGTATATGCAATGATATTTGTTCTTGTAGCTACATAGAACTCATTCTTGGACAACTAGAATTTTTTTCTCCAACTGACGTCTGACTGGTTGGTTTCACCAGCTATTGTTTGCAACATTACAAGCTGTTAACATGAAAGCAATTCTGAGGTCATCAACATTAAAATATGGGGTTACTAAATCAATAAGGATCAAAAAAGGACGCTCATTAAGAATAGCTACAGCTACAGACCTCAGTGATCAGCAACAAGATAACGAAATGCAGAAAGCACAACATGAATTTCTGCTTAGTAAAAGAACAAGATTAACAGTGCTCAGCCAATGATGTGAAAATTTTATAAAAAGTTTACAGAACATCAAACCTGGTCGTTTGCTCAGACTATATTACTAACATAGTGTGGAAATACCTAAAAATGCCAATTTGTGTCATCTTATGCCTATCCAGCACCTAGCACACTTCCAATGGTCAGTTAAAGCATGCATGAGATCTTGTTATCTACATTATTTTTATCACTGAAAGAAAATTAGCCATACTGCCTCAGGCCAATGGTCCATCTACTCCAGCATCCTGTCTTTCAACAGCGGACAGTGCCAGATGCTTCACACAGAATGAAGCAAACAAGGTAATTATTGAGAGTAGCACATAGAAGTCCCATTCATGGACAAGACCCCATTGTGCTAGGCACTGTACAAACACAAAACAAGGATAGCTGTGCATCATTACATTTCTATTTAATAGGTAACAGTGGTCAGTGCACGCAAAGTAGTACACAAAATATTAAACTTGATCACCAATTCTAATCTTCCCCAGATACTAATTTAAAAAACACATTTTTCCCCTAAAGTTATCTTAACGTAATTCTGCTAATATTTTGTGACTGCTCTTGCTATTTCTATAAAGAACCCCTCTCACTGCCCCACAGCTAACTTTCCGGCAACCTAAGTTTAACAGAATAAACATTTAGTAAATCAACTATAGAACCCAGGTTTTAAGTTACACAGAGTTTACAAAATTATTTACTGCACTGAACAATTCACAAAAGGCCTACTGCTACTGCTGAGAGATATAAATCAATTCAGTAAATGCTTACTCACTGAAATAAAACAAACACTCTCAAATATAAGGAGTAAAAATAATTCCCAAAGATTTTATATATACACTAGCCACTATAAAAAACACAGTATTAATTACAAAATATATTTGATTAAAATAGACCTGCATGCTAAGCTACAAATTCTTTGCCTTCTAAGACAAACCCCTTTACATACTTGGTACTCAATTTAACCAAGTGATTCAAAAACACTGGGTTGCAGAGGATGTTTATTATCATCTGTACTCAAAGTTAAAAAACAAGATGCTGCATCTCAGGAAGAGCTCCATGAACAAAAAGGGGACAATGACTACATGCTGAATGTCATCTTGTTTAAAAAAAAAAGTGTGTGTTTAATTGCCCACATAATCCACACTGATCAGTGATTATTTGTAAAAATAATTAACAAACTACTTGTCCAATCCCCCCCACCCCCGCCTCAAAAAATCACAGGCCCTTTTCAATGGCTTTCCAAACGAGATCCTGGATATGGGGGGGTTCCATATTTTCGGGAGGGGCGTGGCTTGTTTGTTGAATGACAGGTCGAGGTTATTCTGAGGAACAATGAAGGGGGGGGGATTTGGGGGCCAGTGGGCAGGGGCTGGACTGGGAGAGGGAGCCCGCTGCGTGGGCCCGAAGGTCTCGCGGCAGGAAAGGCTGGGGCTCCCTGGGCCCAGCCCCGCTCACCCAGCAGCCGGCTTGGGGGGGGGGGATGATCCCGATTTCGCACCTTCCACAAGGCCCGGGCGGATTCAAATGTCACCTTCGCTCGGGGTGGGGGCTGGAAGGAGGCCCCCGCGCCCCCCGCCCCCCGCAAGGCCCGAGCCCGCTCCCCCTCCCCCACCCCCGGCCGCGGCGGGGCCTACTCCTGGCTCAGCGTGGGACCCGGAGGCCCGCCCCGCCGCTCTCCTGCCCGGCCGGGGGGGGTGGGGGGGCACTCCGGGGTGGGGGAGGGGAGGTTCCGGCGGGCGGGCGCTCCGCGGGGGGGGGGGCGCTCACCATCAGCTCGATGGTCTTGTCCTCGATCACTGAGTCGGGCTCCATCGCGGCGGGCGGCTCCGCGCCCCCTCCCCCCCCGCGCCTGCCTCCCGCCCGGCCGCAGCGCGGAACCGAACCCCGACTGGCTCCGACCTCGGGCCGCCGCCGCCGCCGCCGCCGCCAGCTGCTCCCTCCCTCCCCCCGCCCGCCGGACGCACGCAGGCTCGCGGTGCCCGCCGCGCGCCCGGAACAGGAAGCGCCGCGCCAACGCCCCCCCGTCCCACCTCGCCTCCGCAGGGCCTACAACTCCCGGCAAGCTCCGCGGCGCCTTCGCCCCACAGCACGGAGAGAACTGCAAAGCCCAGCAGGCCAGGCGCCCAGAAGCTGCCATCGGAGTGCATGCTGGGAGTTGGAGTCTTTTGAAGGTAGAGCCAGGAGCACTGAGGGAAAATGGGAGGAGGTCACAGCCCCACCGCCCCTCACCCTGGCCAGGCCCGCAGGCCACGGCCTAGGCTGAGTGGGGCTGACGGGCCACTGAGGCCCAGAGGCCAATGGCACCTTCCCGTCCCACCTGCCAGCAACGCCCCCAGCCCAGGGCAGGCCTGTCGCACCCACACACCCTCCCGCCCTGGTTTGGGGCCAGAGAGACCCGCAGGACGCTCGGTACCACAGTGTGTCCTACCGAGACCGGCGGGATGCTGGGCCCCATAGTGTGTCCCACAGAGACCGGCAGGGCCCATAGTCCATTCGGCACTGCGGGGTCCCTGAAGGTTTCTGGGCCCAGGGTTAACAACCTGTGGCCATGCCAAGTCAGGTGGCAAACGTATTTGAAACGTAAAGGACTGTTTTCTTAGCACCCCACTCCGCTCCTGCCCCTGATATTGTTATTAGTATTAACACAAAAAAGCAGTCGTCATCTACATTTGCATTTCTTGCTGCTTTTTACAATACTCAGCAATCCCTGATCTTATTGTGCAGAGATGAAAAAATCAGGGACGTCCCTTGTCACAAGGGCCTGTTGGCGGCAACTGTAATAGCAAGCTCCGAAAACATGTTAGATTGCTATGTGATTGCATTGTCATAGGACCCATTCCCTTAACATTCTTCCTCCCTACATGTGTCGCCCCCTCACATTTGTCTCAAATCAGTGTATAAAGCACTTTGGACCTTGGCTTGGGCCCATGGCTAGTAGTTGCAGTTAACAGGAGTCAGAAGGGGACATCATTATAGGGGCAGAGATTAAAGAGAAATTGGAACTCAACAGGTGGAAATAGAACGGGAAAAGTGCTTAAAAAGGGGCCAGTGGTTAGAGTAGATTGAAACAGATTCTCCCAACCTTAGCCCCCTTTTTTGGCAGTTGGATAAAATGAGCAGAAAAGATCATCCAGTGCTCTCAGAGATATAAGGCCCTTATAATTTCACACGGTTTAATATTCTAGTATTTCATTCAGAATTGTGGTATATTTGTCTGAATCCCAGTTTCCCTGTTTTTGTATTTGGGGCAGCGATGAAGAATGAAGAGTTTACTGTGGTCTGAGAGCAGCTTTAGGCCAGCCAGGAAAGCCCCTAAAACAAAGGAGTGATTTTAGATGCCATTTCTGCCTACTTAAAGCCCCTTTGCATTGCCAGAGGGATGAAAAGCAGCCTTTGGACCCATTATCCCTAATTGTTGAATTTACTTACCATTTCCGTATCTTTTGACCACACAGAGTTTATTAATTGTAACATTCCTGGCATTGCTTTTTTGTGATTCTAGCACTATCTTCCTAGCAATCCTTTTAGGTAAGGATTTTGACTAATATTCATCTTAATGGCACAGCTGAATGTTCTCTGTTCTATCCAAAATGACAGTTGAAACAATACAACAGAGCTTTACATCCAGATTCTTTAAAGACTTAAGCACACTCCAGTGCAGCTGGACAATATTAAGACATGAGATTTAAAAATTGAGGTTACTGCTAGCTCCATCTGTACAGATGGTAAAGGGATGTTACTTGTCTTTTATATCCCTTAAAAATCAATTTCACTTTTTGTTTATAGTGAGTTTCACTTGCAGTTTCTCAACTGTAATATTTGCTTATTTAAAGTCAATTGTTTTTTTACCATGGAAAATAACTAAAGCCTATGGTGAGAGAGAAAGCGGTGACAGAATATATAAGGAAACAATACTACTACACAATAGTTGCCTAGTAGCCAAGCTTTGAAACCTTTATAAGTGACAATCAATGAAAACTATACAGAAATATTTACGAGTCAGGAATGAAAGTCTAAAAGCCATGAATAGTTAATGTGGTCTACCTTATAGATCCACACTGTGATGGGAACTGTCCTTTAAATCTATGATAGGTATGGAAAGCTTGTCCCATTTTGTTTGTTTTTATATTCATCCCCTGAGTATGAATTCAAGTATTGCATAGTTTTACAGGGCGAGTAGTGATTGAGGGTGGAGACAGTCTGCATAAAATGTGTTATTCTTGCAAGTAGTAGGTTTCCAGATGTCACATATGTGCTCACATTAGAAATCCACTCTCAAACGAAGGAAAAGTTTTTTCACCAGAAGCTCAAACTTGTTCCTATCATCATTTTCAGACCTGTTGCAGTATTATCAATACTGGCATCCCACCAACAGTGAGTGAAATTCATCTGTGTGCAGAGCGCTAGCACAGGGCCTATGGATCACAAACACAACTGAAGCCCTCAAAATCAGGTTTAATTTAGACTAAGATATATTGCTGGCCTCTGCCTAGGGATGAATTTCCTCCACAGCGCTGCAGTGGAAATGAATGAGAGATCTCTCATTTCTATGCAAAGTTTCGAACCTGGCCCTAGAAATCTATTAGCATAAGGTTTTATAAAAGATTATTTTTACAAAATGTAACGGGGGGGTGTGTCATATTTAAGTTCTCAACATTCTTTTAACCTTTTCATTGTCATCGTTATTGCTTCCTTAGTAATAATGCTTTTCCTTCAATTCATGCCATAATTCAGAAGTCGAAACAAAAACAAAAAATTTCCTAAAACCTCTCTCATTTAAAAAAAACAAAACAATTCTACTTTTGGTTGGCTAGTGGCAACTAGGGGTGTGAAAGACTAGTCGATTAGTCGCTTCCTCCCCCCTTGCTGCCTCTATCAGAAAGAGGCAGCAAGGGGGGGAGAGAGAGGGTACAGCGTGTAGTCAGCCTGTGGAACTCCTTGCCAGAGGAGGCTGTGAAGGCTAGGACTATAATAGAGTTTAAAGAGAAGTTAGATAATTTCATGGAGGTTAGGTCCATAAAAGGCTATTAGCCAGGGGATAAAATGGTGTCCTTGGCCTCTGTCTGTCAGAGGCTGGAGAGGGGTGGCAGGAGACAAATCGCTTGATCATTGTCTTCGGTCCACCCTCTCTGGGGCACCTGGTGCTGGCCACTGTCGGCAGACAGGATACTGGGCTAGATGGACCTTTGGTCTGACCCAGTACGGCCATTCTTATGTTCTTATGTACTTCAAAGCAGCAGTGCCGCTCAGTCCCTGGGCTCCACGCGGTGCTGCCACTTTGAAACGCCGCATGCAGCCTGGAGCCAGCTGGGGTGTCCCCAGGCTGTACGCAGTGTTTCAAAGCAGTAATGCAGCATGGAGCCCAGGATCAGCTGGGGACTTCCCACTGACCCCGGGCTCCGTGCAGTGCTGCCGCTTTGAAATGCCGTGGGGAGCCCAGCATTAGTCTGCACGCAGTGTTTCAAAGAGGCAGCACTGCGTGAAGCCCAGGATCAGCTGGGGATCCCAGGCTCCATGCAGCGCTGCCACTTTGAAATGCTACGAGGAGCCTGATGCTGGGCTCCCCATGGTGTTTCAAAGTGGCACCGCCGCACGGAGCCTCAGGTCAGTGGGGGAGTCCCCAGCTGATCCTGGGCTCCATGCTGCATTGCTGCTTTGAAACGCTGCGTACAGCCTGGGGGGCTTTCGCCTTTGAAGTGTAGCAACGGCCTTGTAGCTGTTGCTACACTTCAAAGACGGAGGCGCCCTATCGACTAATCGAATAGTCGATGCAAAATGCATCGACTATTCGATTAATCAATTAGTCAATATTTAACATCCCTAGTGGCAACATGTGAAAGGTGATTCCCCATAAACTGAATGACATAGTGATAAAGCCCAAGTTTTACTATAGTAATATACAGGCTGGTATGTCTGTATAGTACTGCCTTCTCCTGGATGGAGTTAGAAATGCTTGCTTCTGTCAAACTTTATATTGCTAAAAGCTAATAGATTGCTTCTTCAAATTGTAGCAACCTATGCATTTGGAGGAGGAAATTCTGAATTATATCCTTTGTCATGAAATTCCCAATCCCCATGGCTTTCAAAGTCCTAAATTACATTAATTGATTACACTTTTGTCAGAATTGAGACGAACCATGAAATGCCTGGAAAAACTTAAAAAACAACAAATAGTCTTGCAGCACCTTAAAGACTAACAAAACCTGTAGATGGTATCATGAGTTGCAAGACTATTTGCTGCTTTTTAAGTTTTTCCAGTTACAGACTAACTCAGCTACCCCTCTGAAGCTTATGAAATGCCTGTTCTTTACCACAAAAGGTCTGATTAGGGTAGTAGGAGTGAATTGTCTGAGTGTATGCCAGTGCCCTCTGCTGGATGAAATGCGGCATGCTTAAATGTGTGTGTCATATTATTAACATCCAGTGGGGAGTCTCCTTCAGCTCAAGTGGTAGTAGTCTGGTCTTTTGGAGCAGGTACATCTAAATCCTGTTCCCATTCTGCTCTGGTTGTGAGTGGCCCTGGTATGCAGCATAGCGACAACTATAAAGATCTAAGTGGCCCCAGATTTATTAGCTAGTAATAATAGTGAGAGTACTGAGAGTGTGCTTCTAAAGGCAAATGCAGGGTCCTTGCCCTGAGAAACTTTCAATCTAGGTTAGATGCAGACAGACAGAAGGGAACAAACCGCTCCAAACAGAGGCAGTGCAGTTCCATGGCACATACAAAGAACTATTACATTGCTTGACCACAGGATGATGTCCCAGACAGCTCCATCAAAATAATTGCAAACTGCATTCTTAGCAGGGAGCTGCTTCTTTAGACATTTGCCAGACGTTTTAGTGTCTGCATCCCATTTCCAGCCAGCCAGCCTTCTAGCAAAGAGCCAGGATCATGCTCTACCAGCTCCTTCAAAGTGATGCAGAATGACAGACTCAGCTCAAGCATCTGCATCCTGTGGCTGAGGAAAGGCTATTGGAGCCAACAGTATGTTAATGAGTCTGGAGACAAAGCGGTGTTGGTTAAATCTCAGGTGCTTTGGGTTACCAAGGTCACGCAGGCTGAAATCTGATGACGCAGCAGGGACTCAGTGCTGCTGTAGACACTGGAAATCAGGGGCAAAAATGTCACAACCAACCATCTGCTATAACTGTGTAGCTATAATGACTGCACAGCCACAGTGAAAATTGACTTTGAATGAAAGTTACTAAAGTACATGCCTAACAATTATGTGGAGGCTGAAATTTTGTATATTTATTTTTCATTCTGAATGTAACTTTTGGTGGGATGGGTGAAGAAAGGCTAAACAAAAACTGTTCAATGTTCTTTGAGTAGTTGGCAGGAGGGAGGCAGGATGGGTGTCAAGGGTTCTTTCCAGATGCTTTTATCCTCTCCTAGCTTTGTTTGACTAACTCCCCAAAGAGATTGGATCTAACACTTGGCTGGTGCAGTGCAGAACCCTCAGTGAAGAATGTATGCTTTACCAGGGCAACATTTTTTCTAAATGACTAAGAAAAAGAGTATGAACAAATGAAAATAGCATGTACAGTCTCTTTTCCTTAATGATGTAAGTGCTTGCTTCAGGCCCGCTGATCAAAAGAATTTATTTATTTAGATGCATAAAACGCTATTAAGGGTGCCTAACCATGTACACTAGCCACAACAAAAATACATCCTAAATTCAGCAAAAAAATCCCCTTCAAACAATTCCCATCTTTACAATTGTAATCTCACACACACATTCACACACTCACTCCTATTTTCAATTGCCTGGGAACAGAAATGAGCCTAGCAATGTTCCCTGAGGGTCATCAGATTTGAGCTTTTTCAAACCAAATTGGAAGTGAATTCCAAAATGGTGGGGCACACACAAAGGACACCCAGCCAGCAGTCCCTCTCATTTATACCAACAAAACTCCAGCTCAAATGCCTCTGCTGATGTCAGCGGTGGCAGTATAAGGGCACACGGACGACAATCCAGGCGTGCTCAGTTTACAAATCAAACTATGTGGGAGTTTTGTTCTAGCTGCAGATTTGGAAACTCAGCTTGGAATCTGACAGCCAAGCCAGATTTTTTCCTTCTTGCACATTACAATCAGTAATTAAGGACTTGCACACCAAATTATACTGTCAGTGTCATAAGACCACTGACTTCAGCAAGTCTGCAAAGATGTAATTGACTGAGATGCTGCTTATGGTGCACAAGATGGAATGAAATTCATCTCTCTCTGTACAGTGTTCACTCTACGTAACTAACAGAAGGAAGAGTCAGTAGATACTTAATTTTTTGCAGCTAAAATCAGCGGATCTAATCTTTCATACATGCTGAGAGCAGATCTGCTGACTAAGCAGATGCCATTTTACAGTTATTTTTCAGCATACAACTGCACAGTCAGAGAAAATCTTCTAGATATGCACAAATGCAGTATTGTCTAAATAATCTAATAGACAGAAACAACTATTATGAAATTTGAATCACTCCATTCGTCTTAATGGGATGTATAACACTGGAGTTCAATAATGACAATTTGAACATCGACATTGTTAGCTCATTTTCCTGCTCATCATTGCAGCAGAAACATCCAGCCACTTTGGGACTGTGATGTGGATAAGAAGTGGTGACTGCAGATTGGGCAGAGCTCCATTACTCTTTTTATCACCAAACTGACCTTAATCACCTTCGATCAAACCATATGCTTGATTATTCACTAGGGCAAGTCTAAACTCAGGAAACTCGTCCCATTTTGAAATTTCCTTTTGTCCCAATTTATAACAAAAAAGTCAAAACTGAAATTTTGAAAAAAAATAGTTTCAGCAACATCAAAATTTTACGTTTTGAGAGCACCAAACCAGTGACTTTATCACAGTAAAGCTGAAATGCTGTCGTCACAAACTGCTAATGCAAAACACGGCACTTTGACCTCGTCTCAACAAAATGCTTGGGTAACTGTCAAAAATCTGGACAAAATCCATATGTTCCCACAAAATGTGGATTTTGTCAAATCAGCAATTTTGAGGCAAACTGGGGTACTGACAATTTTTCTACCAGCTCAGTTATCAACTGTCATTATTTGTGTCTTCTCCCTGCATAAGTATAAGGCCCTGTGTTTCTCTCATACACAAAGACATTCAGAGAGGATAAACAAAAACAGAAACAGGGCAAGCAGTGTGGGGGGGAAACCAGCAAAAGTAGTGAAAGGGAGGGACCCACAGGCATTCATGGTTTCAAGTTCAACCAGCAGATCCCCAGCTAACCACACAGAATGACTCACTATGTTCATCTCCAACCCCTCTCCCCACACTCCATGCTGTCATTGACTGAAACTACAAACTGTTTAAGGGAGGAAATGCTGTTTCAAAGCCCTCTCAACTTCCCGAAACTTTTACTGGACTTGGGGACAGCATACTGGCTAGGAGTTTCCTCCTTAATCTGGGAGCATCCCATAGAAACTCAGTGAGCATGGTACTTATCTTCTTTTGGCTCCCAGCCAAATTATTTCACCCTCTAAAATATAGACCCTCTAATTTATATAGGCTTGGAAGGATTAGATCATTATCAATAAATGGCAATAAACATTGATGACTCTACACACAAACAGAAGAAAAAAATATTTCCATCAATAAAAATAAAAATGTATAGATAGGCAAAGAGAGAAAAATGTTGCTTGAAAAATTAAGAGTTTAAATATATTCACTTTGAATATTTTCAAATGTAATGGTGAAAATTGGTATTTTCACACGTGTACTTTTTGAATCTCAATGTTGACTCTCATTAAATAATTCTCTCAGCCAGAATTTTCCCCACTGTGAAAATCTAATGTGATAAAAATCAGAAAAAGCTTAAAAATATAAAAACAGCAAAGAGTCCAGTGGCACCTTAAATGTATCAGAGCATGAGCTTTTGTGGGATACAGCTCACTTCTTCAGATTCACTTCCTCTACTTCTTTGAAACTTAAAATTATAGCTATCCATCAAAATTATACAAAAATCAACATTGAAATTCTGCCCACCCTATTTGTACTGGATGCATCGCTGATCAGATATGGACCAGAGGTGATTAAATGAGCAGTAACAGGTTGCCACACTACAATACAAAGGCAGCTACATAGCAAATAAAGACCCTTAAAAAAATTGTTGTTTATAAAGCTGGTGAGGATGATATCATAAATGTTACTATAACAGCAGAAACAAATGTATTCTGGGGATCAAAATGTGTATTCCCACCTTTGGGTAAAAATGTTTTATCTGAAATGTGATGATGCTTGGGCTGAAAAAAGAACAGATTTTAAATAACTCTTCTTCCTAGTGACTAATAATAGACACAGTAACTCCAGCCAGACACCAAGGGATAAACAACCGCTCCTCATACAGATCTCATATGACATAAGATAACTAGATTAGGAGACAGATTACTTTCCTAGGATAAATCTGCAAAGCTCAGGCCTGACAGAAACTGAATCGTGACCAATTGTTTGATATTTTCCTTATCTCTACAAGGCAGAATTGAAAGTGTCTAAAATATAGGAGAGTGCACGCAATAGCCGAGGCAACAGTGCTGGCAAGTTCCAAAGTTGTCACATTATCGGCTGCCTAATGGAGCTCCTGCAGGTTAACTGGTCCCTCTCTGACAAGACATCTCCACACGGAAGAATTTACGGCACAGAGACAGGATTTCTGTAATGGAGAAGAGACTGTCGGTGAAAGGTGCAAAACAAAAGCTCATGTGTGATAAGGGGCTTGCTGCTTCTTACCCCACCAACTGGGTGGGGTGGGGACAAAGGAGGCAGTTGCACCAGGGCCCAATGATTCAAGAGGGCCTGGGGCTCCTGGCCACCCTGCGATAGCAGCGTCCGGGAGCCCTGGGCACTTTAAATCACCACCAGACTGCCGCTCAGCATGCTCCGGGCAGCTCTCAGGCCTGCCTGAGGTGTAGGGGGGCCAGGGTGGCACTGTCTGGGCAGCACTGAGGGCTAGCTGTCCACAGCCTCATCCTTCCGCCTGAGGCCCCGCCCCTTCCCAGAGTGCAGAGCTGGAGCCCCTCCCACCGTGACCAGGGTCCCAGCAATGGCCTGATGGCCTCCCTGAGGGTCACAGAAGGCCTGGATAAGTAGATCCAATGCCCTTGTGCTTTGTAGGTAGCTCCAGCATCAAGAGATCACACAGGTGTATGTTGTCTCCTTTGCAGACCGCAGCATACTGCTCAGTAGTGGCTCCAGATGAAAGCACGGTGGGGGATTTGGAAAGCAGGGGAGGGGCAAGCATATAGCTAATCAGCTTGTGATGTGTGGAACCCACGGGTCACATTCTGTGTACCACATTTACAGCCGTTAAAAATGTATCATGGATTGTGAAATCTGATCTCCCCTGTGAAATCTACAGGGAGGCCAGTTTTCAGCTGGCATAAATCATTATGATTCCACTGCAGCCAACGAACCCCCAGAAAGTTGAATGGTAATAAATCCTTCCTACTGCCCCCCTGGGAATTCCTCCCTCTACTCCACACACTGCCATTTGACATCTGTGCATGGTGGACACGACCTCCTGCCAGCTGCGATGTTTAAGTAACCCACCTCTTGAGAGACTGGGAGAATATGTGCCAATCTCCCCAACACGAGGCATATTCACCTTAAAGAGCAAGACAGTCACAGTTCATGGGAGTAGCTCAGATGCCCAGAGAAAAACGACACAAGAAAAACAAATGCAATTTAGCACGTGATGTCTTTAGTTAGAGCACCAGGAGAATGATAGATGAAACCACTTGTAGATCTTGGTAAGAGAAAGAAAAACCACCAGCCTCCTTTTCAAACTTAACAGATGATTGCCCTGGATTTGCTCTCAGACCCCTGCAATGTTCAACCAAACCCATCAAACATTGCTTCTGTCCCAACCGGCATAAGCTGGATTGCATTTTTTTTTCCAATGCCCACAGAGTAAGGCGAATCCAAAACAGTTTGAGAAATCAGATCTCCGCTGCCCCTTTTGGCATGCAACCGCAGGGCTTGCCTTCCAACAGATGGAAACTTCGGAAAGGAACGCCAGTTCTGTTAGCAGACTTGGGTGTACTTGTACATATTCATAGCAGCTCTTTAATTTCTGTAATAACCTGCATTATGAAGGAGATTTAACACTGCACTAGCTGGCAGAGGGAGGAGGGGCTGGGATTCCCAGAGCAGTGGAATGGGTTCAATGGTCAGGGCCTCTTTGGATTACACAATCTGCACTTGAACTGGGTCCCATTCTCTGCCCTGCTCTGTCTGCCCCTTTGTGTAACACAGAGTCCCCTGTTCCACTCTCCCCCGAGAAGGATTCCCCCAGGATGGGGCGGGAAGGAGTTCCCAGCAGATATAGAGCTGGTCATCAGCTCTTCTACTATCCCCTCCTTTTGCTTCCAACATAGCGGTGGAGCTCTGGCTACAACTGTGCTTCCCAGCTGGAGGAGGGTTGTGGAGGACCACTGCAGGCTAAACGCATTTAGAGTAGCGCCTACACTGTTCCACATTTTGCGGAGGCTAGTGCAGAAGCAGCCAGAATGTCAAACAGCTGTAAGTGGTGCATGCTCCCCCCGGCCCAACAGAGAATCTGGGCCTTTAGTACATGTGATGCAGCTGCCCTTCCCGCTGGGAGCGTCATTCCCTGCATGACTCTGCACTCCCAAACCCTGCCTCCCCATCAACGTTATTTTTAGCAGCAGAGCATCTGGCTGCCTCCCCATTGCCACAGCCTTGCCTCATGACAGCCAAAGGAACTGCCAAGCCCTTCCCCAGTGCTGGAACTTTGCCTGGCTGGGGGTCACTGCTGCGTGTAGTTACAAGTGCGGCTGCAACCTGTCTTTGACGGCAGCACGTGCATAAGAACAACCACATCGGCTAAGACCAAAGGGCCATCTCACCCAGTGTCCTGCTTGCCAGGTGCCCCAGGGCGGATCAAGAGAAGAGGTGATTCAAGTGATTCATCCTCTGACACCCATTCCCAGCCCTGACAGAGGCCACGGACACCATCCCGGCCTATCTGGGCTAATAGCTGTTAACGGATCTATCCTCCATGAATTATCTAGTTCTTTGTAAACCCTGTTATATACTTGGCCCCCACACATCCTCTGGAAGGAAGTACCACATGTTGACTGTGCACTGTATAAAGAAACACTTCCTTTTGTTTGTTCTAAACCTGCTGCTTATTCATTTCATTTGGTGACCAGTAGGTTCTGGTATTAGAAGGAGTAAATCATTTTCCTTATTTACCTTCCCCATCCCAATCATGAGTTTGAAGACCTCTGTCAAATCCCCACTCCTTAGTCATCTCTGTTCCAAGCTGAAACGTCCCAATCTTATTGATCGCTCCTCATATGGCAGATGTTCCATACCCCTACTTCAGGGTGGCCAACCCATTCTGGGCAAACAGCCAAGAGAGCAGTGGATCCAGTGCGAAGAGCCAGGACAAAGTTGTCGAGCAAGAGAAAAAAAAAAAAAGCTCTGCCCCTTTAAGAAAACGCGTTTAAACGCATTTTGAGGCTTTTTGGCCACATCAGGCTCTTGCCGGCTGACGCCATATTTAATTCTACATCTTTCATGGCCACACCAGACAGCTCCCCTGCCTGGGTCAGCACAGGGAGCCGGGAGGAGAGGGCTGTTTTTGGGGGCGTGGGGATGGCTTACGAGCCATGGGGGGAAGGGAGCTTCGCAAGCTGCACCGGGGGGAGAGGGGGCGGGAAAGCGTGGAAGAACTGCATGCGGCTCACGAGCCTCGGGTTGGCCACGGCTGCCTTGCTCATTTTTGTTGCCCTTTCCTGAACCTTTTCCTTTTTTTTTTTTTTAAGAGGAGGTGACCACATCTGCACTCAGTTTTCAAGATGCGGGTATATCATGGATTTATAGAGAGGCAATATGATATTTACTGTCTTATGTTTCCCTTTCTTAATGATTCCCAACATTCAGTTTGCTTTTTTGACTGCCACTACATAATGAGTGGATGTTTTCAGAAAACTATCCATAATGACTCCAAGGTCTCTCTCTTGAGCGGTACAAGTTTTGAACCGTGAGGGTTATTAACTGTAAGAACAATTTTCCAAAGATGACTAGAGATTCTCCATCATGGGCAAGTTTTAGAAAAGAGTAGATTTTTTTTTGTTTTAATCTGCACTTGTTCACATAGGAATTCATGAACTTCAGTGATTCTATAGGTCATACTAGATCACAATGGTTGCTTCTAGCCTTATAATGGGTGAAGTTGGACACAACCTCCTGCAAGTGACTGCTTATTTCAGAGAGGTCCTTTACCAACACATGACAGGGTGTGAAAGAGTGCTCTTGGTCTCAGCTTCCTGAAGGGCAGCTCAGCTTTTGGGAATTTGGGCCATATCATTCTAGAAAGAGGCCCCTTTCGTATCTGCCGGTCATGTGTGGGACCACATGAAAGCACTCGCAGCTGGTTATGGGATTAACGTGTTAATTTTTTTTAACATGTTAATCGCAGGCGTTAATGGTGCGCTGCCCCTTTGAAATGCTGCTCTGGCGCTTCAAAGGGGCAGCAGAAGCAGAGCCGGGAATCAGCTGGAGTCCCCGGCTGATCCCCAGCTCTGCTGTTGCAAAGCCCCTTTGCAGCTCCAGAGCACCTAATAGGCTACCCCTTGTAAATGCCACCACGGCACTTCCAAGGGACAGCCCTGCATGGAGCCTGGGGTCAGCTGGAGACTCCAGCTGATCCCAGGCTCCTAGCAGCACTGTCCCATTGAAATGCCGACATGGCGTTTCAAAGGTGAGGTGCACACGATTACATTTTTTAATCACTTGACAGTCAAAGAAAGACAATTCTGTTCTTTCAATACAAGAACTAGGGGTCACCAAATGAAATTAATAGGCAGAAGGTTTAAAACAAACAGAAGAAAGTTTTTCTTCACTCAGCGCGCAGTCAACCTGTGAACTCCTTGCCAGAGGATGTTGTGAAGACTAGGACTTTAATAGGGTTCAAAAAAGAGCTAGATAGATTCATGGAGGTTAGGTCCATCAATGGCTATTAGCCAGGCTAGATAGAAATGGTGTCCCTAACCTCTGTCTGGAAATGGATGGCAGGAGAGGGATCACATGAAGATTACCTGTTATGTTTCCTCCCTCTGGGGCATCTGGTATTAGCCACTGTCGGCAGACAGGATACTGGGCTAGATGGAGCATTGGTCTTACCCAGTATGACTGTTCTTATGTTCTTTTGACTGTTTGCAGGGAGCTGCTCCTGCCCTGTTTGGCTTGTGTCTTGCAACATTAGCAAACTCTGAGGACTGCAGAACAACAGAGCTTTGTGGGACAGACACCTGCTTCCTACAAAGGAGACATGTCTCTTGTGGGTGTCCACACGCCACATGTCCAATCCCCTTTGTTTTTGGCCCTCCACCCCCCTCTAGCTCCCTTTGTTTAAACAGGTCCTTGATGCTGCTTTTCATGGAGCCTTTCCAAAGTGGCTTAATCCATCAAAATCTTTCAGTGGCATCCACTGTTACATCTCAGTGAGGAGAGCAGGACCAATTTAGTAGCCCCTTGGGAATGCAGTAAAGCACATTAAGTGCTCAAAAATTGCCGACTAGTGCGAAAAGAGAGAGGTACTTCCTGCATGAGAGCAGCTAATTGGAACCATTCGGTCTGGAGACAAATCGGTCGGTGTGTCACGGTTGCTGTTTACATAGGAGTCTTGGACTTACCAGCCCAGTCAGGTTGTCTAGCAGGTGCTCCTGTCTCTGGCAGCTTCCAGTATCGGTTTCAGAGGTTTGCAAAACCAGCACCAACCCACACTGCAGCCACAGAGTGTGGAAACAGCTTCCCGAGTCTCAGCTCCCGCCCTCCTAGCCAATTGCAAACGATAGCCTGTGGCCAAGAGGCTCTGCCGAGCCCTTCCTGGTGTGGCTTGCAGAGAATGCCTGGTCAGGGGTGCTTGCCCATCTCCTTGTTCCCACGGTTTGGTCCTAATGTTCCTGGCTCTGCTGTTGCCAAATGGACCTTCAACCACAACTCCAGCTACCAAATCGCAAGCCATAGATGCCAAGGAATTGCATGATAAAACAACAAATTACATCAAAGCCCCCAGACAATAATGGTATTGTCCATTAAAAGCCAAACCAGATACACGGTAATGGAAGCAAAAACCTCCACTCCACCTATGGGCACCTCACACGTCAGTTATTTACACTTTTCAAAGGACTAACCTCCTGTCAATCCAATGCCACTTTAAATTGTCAATAAGGAATCTAAGTGCCTCCTAAATGCAATGTCTTCAGCTTCCCTTGCAGGGTCCCAGGAGAACAATTGGTCAGGCATCTGAGTACACAGGGGCTATCCAGTCAAAGGCAAAGTGCTGAGTTACACTGGGGCCTTCAAGCCTGCCACTGTGGTACAAAGGGGCCTGGGTGTAAACAGGAGTCAGGCGCAGAGTTTTAAATAGTCTCATGACAAAGCCAGTCTTCACTCTGAGATTTAATTGCATAGCAACTCGGCTGACACGCCAGAGCCTTGCCTACAAGGAACAGA
Organism: Pelochelys cantorii; assembly: GCA_032595735.1. NCBI lineage: Eukaryota > Metazoa > Chordata > Testudines > Trionychidae > Pelochelys > Pelochelys cantorii. Next base: position 39,019,637 of record CM064340.1, read on the forward strand.
TCATCAAACTTCTATTGCAAATACAGACGCTCCCTCCAGCAGTTCCTGGACATACCCAAGCCCCAGTGAGGTGCTCCTGTGTGTCAAGAGGCCGTGCTGGTCCCTCGGCGGGCGGGAGAGCAGAATGGATTGAGGTTGCCAAGGCCGCTTATAGGGAAGAGGTGGGCTTTAGCCCCAGATAAGGCTTTAGCAACAGAAAGGATACAACTCGCCTTTCCCTTTTCCCCACATTCCCAAGAGGGATTAGGAGCAGGCCGGCCAGCCAGGATATTGCTACTGCCCGTTGCTTTGCTTAGCATGTACAAGTTCAGGTGCCAATTCACTCAGATGCTCCAAGATCACTTCAAAACCAAGAAGGGCCAGACTGGGTCAGACCAAAGGTCCATCTAGCCCAGTGTCCTGTCTGCCAACAGTGGCCAGTGCCAGGTGCCCCAGAGGGAATGAACAGAACAGGGAATCAAGTGATCCCTTCCCTGTCACCCAGTTCCAGCTTCTGACAAACAGAGGCTAGGAACACCCTCCCTGCCCCTCCTGGCTAATAGCCATTGATGGATTTGTCCTCAATGCATCTATCTAGCTCTTTTATGAACCTTCTTAAAGACCTGGTCTTCACAACATCCTCTGGTAAGAAGTTGCACAGGTTGATTGAGCGTTGTGTGACGAAAAACTTCCTTTTGTTATTTTTAAGCCTGCGACCTATTAATTTCATTTGGTGACCCCTAGTTGGTGTATTATGGGAGCAAGAAAACATTTCATCTGCTAATTTTGCCACTTCACTGTTTACCTCTTTCTTCAGATAATTTATGAATATACTGAATAGGACTGGTCCCAGTACAGACCCCTTGGGGACACCACTATTTATCTCAGCATGTGGAACTCCTTGCCAGAGGAGGCTGTGAAGGCTAGGACTATAACAGAGTTTAAAGAGAAGCTAGATAATTTCATGGAGGTTAGGTCCATAAAAGGCTATTAGCCAGGGGATAAAATGGTGTCCTTGGCCTCTGTTTGACAGAGGCTGGAGAGGGATGGCAGGAGACAAAGCGCTTGATCATTGTCTTCGGTCCACCCCCTCTGGGGCACCTGGTGCTGGCCACTGTCGGCAGACAGGATACTGGGCTAGATGGACCTTTGGTCTGACCCGGTACGGCCGTTCTTATGTTCTTATGTTCTTATGTTCTCTGCCCCTTCGGAAAACTGACCACTTATTCCTATCCTTTGTTTCCTATATTTTAACCCATTACCAACCCATGAAAGGACCTTCCCTCTCAACCCACGACAGCTTACATTGCTTATGAGCTTCTGAGGAGGGACCTTCTCAAAAGCTTTCTGGAAATCTAAGTACACTATAGCCACTGGATCCCCCTTGTCCACGTGCTTGACTACTCCCTCAAAGAATCCTAGTAGATTGGTGAGGCATGCTTTCCCTTTACAGAAACCATGTTGATTTTTCTCCTAGCAAATTATGTTCATCTCTGGGTCTGACAATGCTGTTCTTAATTATAGTTTCAACCAATTTGCCCACTACTGAAGTAAGACTTACAGGCCTGTAATTGTCAGGATCACCTCTAGAGCCCTTTTTAAAAATTGGCATCACATTAGCTATCCTCCAGTGATTAGGTAGAAAAGCTGATTTGACAGGTTACAAACTACAGAACTCTCAAGTGACTGTCAGCTGGCCCTTGGTAACTTGTCACGGGTTAGTTTATCAATTTGTTTCCAAAACCTCCTCTAATGGCAACTCAGTCTGGGACAATCCCTCAGATTTGCAACCTAAACTGCTTAAGAGCAAACCTCCTACTCCCAAGCTCGTCTGTGAGCTGGGGGCATGGAAAAGGGAGGCTGCCTGTGAAAGGGATCAGTTTAACAGGAACACTGGCAATGAGAAAAGCACGTATACCCGTGGTATCCAACGTGCTAGCCACTAGCCACATGTGGCTATTTGGCCAGTTGAGGGTGGTGTACTGCTTCAGAACTGGTTGGACACCACGGATAGACACAAGTATCATGCATTTTCATGTCCTCTTCCAATGAATTGCAGGGAACATTTTAGCTCTGGGTTATACAAGTGCTCTGGTGCCCTGCAGGATATTCCTAGCTATCTCCTGTGACCAAAGCACGCTGGCAGCTGTGCAGAATGCTTGCATTCCAGGGATCGCCTAGTAACTTACAACAGAAATGCACAGGCAACCATGAGAGCTAACATGGCAATCCAGGAATGGACTAATAAGAAGCAGATTGATTTGATCAAGGGCAACTGTTAAGACCATATTTCTGTCTGGGTTTGTATTGCAAAACAGGGGCCTCTGATTGGTGCTGCAGCACCAGTAATTCCTGCTGCTAAGATACTGAATTGTGATGCAGAGCCTCAGCTTTCCTGGGTGCACACAAGTCCCCATCCTGCTGGTCAGATCATTACAGCCGCTGTCTGGCGGCGAGGACCCCACCACGCTTTTCAAGGGGCAGCACATTCATTTTCATTCATTTGGAATCAAGCCAGGGGAAGGGATTCCTCCAAAAGGCAGAGAAATGCCGCATTAAGCGGTGTTGGGGGCAAGCGAAGCCAGCAACACGGGCCCCCCACATGCCACCAGCTCCCAGAGCATCAAGGGCAAAGACCTTTGCTTCAGGATTAGGCTGGGGCAAAGGAGAACATGCTCTATACCCAGCGGTCTACATTAGGCCCAGGAGGGGGGGGGCCAACGCCCCTTCTCGCCAACATTTGGCTTTGCTGCCAATGCCCCTCACAGTAGCCCAGGATCATGCAGTCTCAGACCTGGGTCTCCCCCACCCCAGCTGGCTGCACCTCGGAGACTTTATGGAGGGAGAGCAACTCAGACCAGAACAAAGCCAAGCTGGGAGGATGACTGGGCACGTGGGGCGGGGAAAAATCAGCCCAGACACGTCACGGTTTGATACTCACCTAGATGTGCCTTAGAAAAACAGCCTCTCCCCTCTCTCCCTGCAGTTGTGGGCCCCTAATCATTCCACGGCCCCTGCTGGGACATGGTGGCATTTCTGTGGTATCCCACCAACAGGAACAAAAGCCTGCGGCCATGGGCTTTTCTGTGCAAGTGACACTTGGGAAGTGGGGGTTTACGGAGTGGTCATCCGCATCCAACAGGATTGGTGCAGGAAAGCCTAGAGACTCTTTCGGTGCCATCTCCATCCCCACTCCGCCGGGCAACTGGTCAAACCAGCAGCAGGGTGTCCCCAAGGGCTAGAGGATGGCTTCTGCACGTAGCCCGGAAGCCATTAGCATTAGCAGAGGAGTGGACCGCTGCTGGCATCCATCTACACAGCATTCTGAGGGGCTAACACTTAGGCTGGTACTTTCCAGCTGCCAGAAAGGTGGATGGGTGCCCACAGCCGCCACCTGGATGACTCCCAGGAATCCCCCTCTGCTCAGCTAGCAGGTCCCAGAGCTAACCAGGTAGTTTTGTCTTACTTGTCTACTCAGTGTTTTGAGGAGGACACACTGAATTGGCTGTATTCAGGCTGGACACTGACTGGTATTCCGCACTGAAGAGTTGCCCTTGGACGGGGATGAGGAATGTCTAAGGGAGTTTGCTGTACAGCAGCTCCACATAGCCCAGCAGCCTCAAGAACAGGGGACAACTGAGTGAAGGCTGGGACTGGAGAGGGAAGAACAGGGCCTTGAAGGAGGCCTGCCAGCCGGGTCTGCGCCCCATCTCCCCTGTGCTCCCAGCTGCCTCTTCTCAGTGCTGATCATCCTGCCTCTGCTGCCTCGCCCCTAAGACCACAAAGAAACGGGTTGGGCCCACGAAAGCTCATGATGCTATCTACCTTTTTTGTTCACCTCTAAGGTGCGGCAGGACTGTCCTTTGGCTTTTAAGTTTTTACGCCCTAATAGATCTGCTAGGCTAAGTTGCCGCAGGACTCCAATCCTCCACTGGGACAAAGATGAGTTTCAGAGGTGGATTCATCTGCACATCAGCCCAGAAGCTGGTCCCACTCAAAGCTTTGACCCTTCTGTCTCCCTCTGAGTGTTCCCACTTTCTTTTCTGGCACCTGTTCTCATAGGGGGCAAGAGACCACCAGGAAACCCCTTGGAAATGAAATAAAGCCCGTGGAGACCAGCATTGCACCAGGAGGGTTACTTGCTGCCCCCAGACCTGCTTCGGCACAGGGCTGCGTATGAAAACCCTCTTCTGCAGGGTTTCAAAGCAGCCTGCAACTGGCGGCGTTCAGAACCTGCGCACAGCTGCAGAATCAGAGGCTGGCTCTTCACCGCTCCTTGGCTGCCCACCAGCACCGGGCAGAACAAGCACACCACAGTCCGGACGTGCAGACCCACTCCCAGCTGCCATCTAGGCAGCCCCGGTTGCCTGGCCCATACCCACCTCTTGGGCAGGAACCACCCTGGACCATCAGGAGCCTAAGGACATGCTCTGCCCTCAGGCGGACCTGCACCCTGGGCCCCCTGCAGCTGGGCACTGTAGCAACTGAAGCATAGGAAGGTGCATGTTCTACCAACACACTGTGCGACCTGAGCAGGGACAGAAAGTGAGCCCACAGCAGCTGTGTGACTCGCCTGTAGGACTCCATGGATCCTGCTTGGCTGTGGGGAAGCAGCCCAGTTGTTCTAGATAAGTCCCCTTCAGAGACAGCCTTACAGGTACGTACCAGCCAATAGGAGAAGCTATTTCTTGTGAAGCCTTTATACGCACAGAAAGAGCAAACTCCGCTTTGCCCCGAGGGGGAGGGAGACCCTGTGTTATGGGAATGAACGGCAGCCAGACTTCTAGGAACCCTGCAGGGTGGGGGGCTGCCAGGGGGCTCCCAGCAGCCTAGACCTCCCAAGACCCCCTTCTGCAAAGCTGAGATGCCTACCTGAGACCATGGGGGCTGTTAGCCCCGAATGCCACCTGAATACAATGGAGGTTTGGGCTGCCAATATTTCAACACGTCACCTGCAGAGATGCAACTCCCCCCACATACACATACCCCTCGCCCCACCCAACACCCTCCCCCAGCCAATACCCTAACAGCCCCACCCTAAAACCCCTCATTTTTAATCTCTTCTGCTCCAAACGCTACCCCTGCTACCTCAAGGGACCCTCTGCTTCCCTCCTTGCCAGCCCTTAACGGAGGCTTCTCTAGCGATTCCCTCAGCAGCCTGACTCCTCTTTCTGGACAAGTCCAACCCCTCTTTCTTTTCCCCTCTGGGGTGCAGTTCAATGCCCTTCCCACACCTCCCAGTCTCCAGCAGAAGCCCCCCCCCCCGACAATTCACATACAAAGGTGAAAAGTGTTCAGGCTGCAGGTTGCGACAGCCACCAAGGACATGGATTCTGCAGAAGAGCAGTTTAGTAAGGTGGCTAATTGCGCTGGTGCAGTTGAAGAAGTTGAAATGCGGGACATTTTCAAGTGAATGGTACGTAGGACGGGTGACAACCGATTTATGCACAAAATTAGCTCTTGCATATTAAGGGATCCCGAACAGAAGCAACATATGCTCAAGAAGACTCCATGGGCTATTTGAAGGTCAGATGGAAGATCTGAGCCAAACGATTGAGTTACTTCTCCAAATCTCTGCATCTCAACAGGGTAATCCATGCCATCTCAAGCTGAAAGGAACAGGTTTCTGGATCCCCAGCCTGGTGCCACTGCCTTCACAGCTGATTAAAATGCTCTCTGGATGCTCTGCAAGGAGAAGTTCCTAACACATCAAGAAGTAAATTGCTCTGCAAGTTATCTGGGACAAAGTGGTGAATTCTCCACTTCCTTTTTGGAAGATGTACTTCAGCCAAATACAAAACTTATGTGTTTGTCAGAAGTGTGGGTGAATCTTAGTGAGGTGAGATACACAAGCAGGTCTAATGATCCCTTATGCCTGAAGGCTTAAGGAATCGATGAACTGCCCAAACAGCTTTGTCCAGAAGCCTGCAGACTCTGCTGCGTTCCATCAGGCTCTTGTCTGGACCTCTTTCCAAGATGTCGCCAGCTTTGCAGGTTAAATAAAGCAGCGATCACAAGTCTGAGGACAGTTGACTCTCCAGCAGAGTAGACTTGCAGCTGGATATTATTAATAAAAAATAATAATAATAATGGAGATATACCATCTCAGAACTGGAAAGGACCTTGAGAGGTCATTGAATCCAGTCCCCTGCCCTCATGGCAGGACTAAGTACCATCCCTGACAGATTTGCCCCAGATCCCTAAATGGCTCCCTCAAGGGCTGAACTTGTAACTCTAGGTTTAGCAGGCCAATGTTCAAACCACTGAGCTATCCCTCCCCCCCAGATTGAGGGGGATTGAGGATAGCTCAGTGGTTTGAGCATTGGCCTGCAGATTGAGGGGGATTGGAGCAGTAGGGTGGCATTGGAGCTATAGCAAGTCTGCGCTAAGCTCTCATTTTTCTGGCCAGACCAATTGCTGCAACAATTTTCTGCCCCAACCTATGAGAGACCAGCAAGTCTGCCTTTGGTTGGGACCATCACTAAGTCATGACCTCACATCAGCACAGTGGTACGCTCACTTGAATCAAGCAGCTTTGAGGAGGTGGGATGGAAGCGTGTTTTCTTCTGGTTCGTTAATTGCTTCCAGAGCATTTGTATCAAGGGTCATGGACCTTCCTACTGTTACTCAGCTGGAGAGCTGGGAGGGGTGTGTTCAGAAGTGATCTTTACCCAGCACCATACAGCTGCATTCTTCCTTTTTCACTGAAGTGCTAAGGTAAAGAGTATCATGCCCCCTGCCAACTGACTTAGTGCTGGGAAGAAGCAACTGAAACAGCAGCTGAAGTTAGAGCCCTCAGAAGAAACCTGGCACTGTGCCAACCTAGGTAAGATACCTGGCAATTCTATTTTTCTCTGTATCCAGGCCCAGTCACACACTGCATTGCCCAGCTCAGTCAGTAAAAAGTGCCACAGACAACAAATTTGGCCATGTTCCAAACATGCCACTGTCAGGAGCCATGACACAGGAGATGAAATCATCTCTAAGAATCATCCCATTTTCCACTCCTCCAACGTACCATTTCAGTTACTGCTATCTGTTCCTTAAACCCTCGCTGTGCTAGGAAAACAACCCCCGCTCCCTCAGATCTGTAGCAGGTGATGGATGTGTCACACAGGACAGCCATCCTGGCGAACAAACCCCAGCCTGCCTCCTCCTCCTCTTCAATAGGGAAAGCACACTTCAGTACAATAGCGAAACTACGACACCAGCAATACTCAAAAGTTACAGGACAGCTTAATATCAAAACAAAGCTGGCCAATGCCAGCCGACTCCAAATGCAGTTATCCAACGGAGATTGTGCTGTACTCGGTGTTAAACTCCCAGCCCTCCTCCCCCCCCCCTCCCCAGTTCAGCATAAAAACAGAAGCATAAAATGGCAACAACTTTGCAATCACTCCACCCCCAACTGACAGTGTGGTCAACTACTGGGGAGGTCCCATTTAATGTAACAATTTTAGGACAGGAAGTGAAACACTGCTGATCACAAACAGAATGGCCCACAATCACCCGGCACTATCCTGAACTGAATTTACTTTACTCTAACAGAGGAAGAGGCTGTTTAAAAAACAAACAAAAAAAACCCACACAGACACACACACCCCACCAATAGTTCACTTGATCCAAGGCTATTAGGAACATGGTTTCTGCATCTCTTCCAATGAGACAACTACCAACCAAGTTGCAATCGTCCCAGGCACTGCCCAAGATGAACAGTGCTTGGTTCAGCAAACAAGCACCTAACCTTTAAAAACATTTCAGCATTCTGAGGGCTTGAATTCGATTTGTTTTTTCTCCATCATGCTTCTCGGTCTACATTGACTTCCCTATTGTTGGGCTGAAAACAAAGACCTGTGCATTCTGGGCTGCCAGTCGGGAAAGCTTGTGTGTTAAGTGGAAACAAGAGGCTCTATTATCTAGGCGGCCACTGCCGAGAGTTCACGAGGCCCGCCAAGCAATGTTGCCCACGTAAGAGTAATTACTGTACTAAAAGAAAATCAAGAGTCCATGCTATATTCTTAAATATGGTTTAATACTCTTCTCCATTTCTGTACATCACAACACCAAGATATTACTGCTTGGGATCTCTCTGCAGAGGCTATATAGTATGCGAAGGCTAGGATTTCTCACCCACCTTGTAATGTGTTTGCATGTGTAAGTGTAATACATATCAGTATATATTGATATACACCATCAATATATAATGCAATATATATCACCAAAGAGAACACATTGATTAAAGAAATACAAAAAAATTTGGCATCATTTCCAAACTTAAATAGTAAAAATAAAAACTACAAAAAGGAGCTGCATACCCTAAATGTATCATGTGAAACAACAAGCAGTATATTCAAAAATGTAAATTTACATCCAATTTTTTCTGGTCTTGTCATGTCACATTAGACCCATTTACAATGGCAAAATCCAAACACACTGCTTCAAAGACCGCACACTCACTGGTGCTTGGGTTTTGTGCAAGTTTCCAGCAGACCCAACCACACCACTTTCCTAGGAGACTCTGGCTTTGATGGGAACCTCTGTTGTAGACGATGGCAAACATTGACTGCTTGCTGAGGTCTAGAACTGCGGTACAGGTTATATTGCTCACATTGACAAAGTCATTTTGGACCTTTAGGAGTACAGCGTGAGTCAGAAGCTTTGTTTTAAGACAAGCACCCCCCCGCCCCCCCATTCAAGTGAAACAGGATTATTGGAACGATATGCAAGTACGCCACTTGGGAGCAAGAAGCTGCTTCCAACCCGCACGCCACGAGTGCAGAGGAAGAATCAGAGAAGGACAGCAGTTAGGCACTAAAACGTCAGCGTACTCCTCAGAAAACCCACCCTCCCGAGGGACCAGAAAGCTCAACTGGGTGCTCCGTGTCACATGCCAATGCTGACTCTGGCTCTAGGGACATGGAACCATTTCTAGCATTTCAAAATGCGGTCTCTGAACAGGCATCACCAAGACACTGCTTGAGAATCTGGGGAAAATGGGAAGCGCGAACCCACTTCTAAGGCTAGGCTAGAGCTCAGTCTCACATGTACAGGACCCCCTGCTAATCCATTCTGAAGCCCTTGGTGCTGGGGAGCTGGGTTTTCCCAATGGGGCACATTAGTGTTCAACAGCAGCATCAAGTTGTCCAAATCCACCAGTGCCAAGGGTTTAAATCACAGTCACAGCTTGTTACCCTGTGAAATACCTGCTTCCATGTAAAGCATGGATGGGTTCAACAATCAAATCAAGGAAATGCAGTCCTAAAGCAAAAAACCCCTTTGGAACAGACCCAGCCAGACAGAAGGGTTCCCCCCAGTTCCCTTGCATCGTGTGTTCATTTAGGTCAAGACTGAAAACCGCACCACTCCATTCCCAAATGAAACCTGCTAAGACTGGCAGCATTTCCGTTGCAACCAATGACAGGTGCTCCCTAATTTGGGCAAGTTGCGCTTTTGCAAAATGGATCTAGGTAAGAGTTTGGCTTGTCAAAGCAGCTCCCCAAGCTATCTGAATGTGCCAGCCACACCTTGTCAGCTGGCACACAGAGTGCCTCTTCTCTTACGCTTTGGGACCCAGTGGCCCCGACATCTTACTACACTTCTGCAGTCTAAGCTGAGAATGCCATGTAAATGGGTCATGTCACTGCAAAATGCAGCAATGGATTTTCTCCAATCAAAATAAAAGAAACAAACCAGGATGATCGTACTTCTATTAATTTTGGAAGGAAGGTTTACAGCAGTTAATGTATCATGACGGTTAAAAAAATCATTTTCATAAAATACAGAGCAACCAATTTCACCATTGAGTAAGAGTAAAAACTGGGATTCTTTTAAATTAGTCCAAAGTGGCATATAGGAACTTAGTAGTTTGCTGCTGTACTGACACTATGACAAAATCAAAGTGTAGGGTTTTGTTTTTTTAAATCCAATGCTTATGGATCAAGTTCTGGAAATGTTCCAATTCTAAGGCAGGGATCTGTTGTGTTTTCCACCATTTGCTCCTTGGGTTGGATGCTGGAGGGGTGAGGCACGTTTTGCCGGACCCAGGTCGACTACCTAGTAGTCATCAAGGTCAAAAAATTCATCGTCTCCTCCTTGGTATTCCATTCCCTGGAAATCCACTCGGTACCGCAAGATACCTAGTAAAAACAAGACACCTTTTAGCTTCACAGTTCAGCGTGTTAGCAAGGGCTTAGTACAAAATAGATCTTAGAATATACTGTGGGCCTACTGCACATGTGCAGAAGTCAGTGATTTCTGGATCACCTCATTTCAAACCTCAACTTGCAGCATGGAGGATGGAGACCATGATTTTTTCCATCTGCATGGAATGCCCCATGGAAGGTGGCTCTGCAGAATTGGGATGCTACAGACCAGGGGTAGTCAACAGGCAGACCACGGATCCAACCTGGACTTCCAGATGGTTTTGAAAGCAATTGTGAAATCTTTATTTACTGATTATTACTGCAGTGTGAAAAATGTCTCTGGAGTCTGGACCTCGGGAAAAACTGCCCACCCCTGCTTTAAACATTTTGAATGGAAATATTTTCCAAATATTGCACATGTTCCAAGTCACGGGAGTCCCAGGAACAGAACTCTTGGTACAGAGAAGCAGCTAGAACAATTACGTTAATTCCAAGCACAGCTAGAGACTCAGTAACTGAAAGACCATGGGCTTGGCAGCAGCCATGTGGCAGTGTGAAGTGCCCCAGCAGACAACTGTCAAACCCTACTCCTCTTACCACTGCTTTGGCAGTCTCCAGCGCACTAATAATTGTAATGGCGAGGGAGACCACTCTTCCCCACCCAACACCCGGAATATGGCTGAGGCAGCATGTACAAGGCCGGGAACCATTCTGCACCTAAAGGACAGGGACCATACTGACAAGTTGAACCAGTACAGCGGAGGCAGTACAACCCGTGGCAGGGATGCAGACATACTGGATAGTTTATTCCCCTACAAAAAGAGGAAGAAACTACACTGGTGAGAGAAACCTCCGTACTGGAACGTGGGTCCAAGAGGCGGGATGCACAGGTGTAACTAGCGATAAGTCCCCCTGACAGTTATCACAGTATGAAATTGGTTCGATTAGGCCTTTGCTGAGAGTCACCCATCAGCTCCGACTCCATCCCCGCCAGCGAGGGCCTATCTAAAACAGCTGACACCAGAGAATATGAGTAGAGTTCTAGTCGACAATGAATAGTTCCCTCCCCCCAGGGCTCTGAAGGCCCCAATCCCCAGCAATGCTGGCTTAAATGAACAATCATCAGGACGTCCATCCTTCTAGGACCCTACCAAATTTATGACCACGAAAAACAACACGGGCCATGAAGACTAGCCTGCCCCCGTGACATCTGGTCTTCTGTGCACTTTTACCCCCGCACTATCCAGACCTCACAGGTAAGACTAGCGCCTCTCAAAGTGGGAGTCCTGAACGGAAAGGGCATCAGGGGAGGGGTCAAAAATTTTAGAGGGGTTGCTGTACTGCCCCCCTTACAGCTGTAGTGCCATCAGAGCTAAGCAATCGCTGCTGGCTGGGTGCCCAGCTCTGATGGCAGTGCCCTGCCAGCAGTGCAGCAGCAAGGGTGGCATGGGCAATACCCTGCTCCTGCACCGCTGCCTCCGGGACTGGGCGACCGGAGAGCCGTGGCTACTTAGTGAGGGTATGTCTAGACTGCATCCCTCTGTCAACATTGCAAATGAGGAAGGGATTTAAATATCCTGTGACTAATTTGCATAAAAATGGCTGCCACATTTTGCTGACTCAGCACTTTGTCAGCAATAAACAGCAGTCTAGAGGGGGATCTGTCGAGAAAGAAAGCCTTTTTCGACAGATCCTGTAAACCTCCTTGCAGGAGGCATAAGGCTTTCTCTCTCAACAGATCCCCCTCTAGACTGCCGCTTTTTGCCGACAAAGTGCCGAGTCAGCAAAACGTGGCAGCCATTTTTATGCAAATTAGGCACAGGACATTTAAATCCCTGCCTCATTTGCAATGTTGACCTGCCTAATCTGCATCCCTCTGCCAACAGAGGGATGTAGTCTAGACATACCCTGAGGGCCCAGCTCTGCAGCAACAGTGCAGACATCAGGGGACGAGTCCCGCAACACCCTCCCCCCCCCTTAACCTCGCACCCGCCCAACGGGGTCAGGACCCCTAGAGCACCGGGACATTTCCACTTCCAACGTGAATTATGAAATTTACAATTTTTAAATTCGTATGACCATGACATTGGCAAAATGGACTCAATTTGGGAGGGCCCTAACTATGGGCACCGGAGCACGAGAGTCAGTGGACAATCAAGGCCCACCAGGGAGTTAAGTCTTTAGGCCCCCCAGACTTTTAAGAGCTCCTGAACTTAAACGGCACTTCTCACGTACCCGAGAGAGTTCCCAGTTCCTCCGCTGCTGTGCAAAGATGGACAGGGAACAGATTTTCAAAGGATCAAGTGGCAGATACCCAAATGTAGGTGTGGCCTTGAAAAATCTCTCCATTGTCTCGGACACCTCCCTTCCCAGTCACAAGGGCATAACATTCCCCCGCAACACCAGCAGCTGCTAAGAATGGCAGGGCAGTCATGTATTTTTAGTGGTCTTAATGACACTTGGCAGCTGAATACAAGAGGAGCCAGCATCATGTGCCCACCCACCTCTCCACGGAGAATCAAAACGTGCTCTGTGGACCACCAGTTGTTCCAGGGCCATAGCTTGAGATCCACTACGATAAACTGTAGCATGCCCAACATTGTTTTACTGAATGGGGGCCTTAGTACATAGTTAACTGGAGACCATCACTGAGCAGAGACATATCACACCATGGGAACATCTCTTCTGGTGGGAGAACCAAGTTCAAGAGGGTCAGTGGTTTTGCCTTAGACTACTTTTTCCTCTTGCAATTTACCTCCAATTCCTCCAAATCCTTTCACAAACTGGGATCCTTCCTGTGACTTGTCTGTAACAATTTCCAACGTTGCTCCGAATTTCTTATAGTTGTTAGCAAACCACTCCAGAAGGGGCATGCTTTCTATCAGCTCGTGTTCCTGGCCGGTCTGCAGACGAAGAAAAAAGAGAAGTCTGGTCTACACGGTGCTAAGTCAACAGCTAATGCTAGGTTCACACACAAGCCGGGAAGAATCCTTCCGCCAACCTAACTGCCACCATGTGAGGAGGTGGAGTTCCTCCCGGGACAGAAAGCCCCTACCTTCACTCTAGGAAGGGTCTATGTTCTGGGCACGACCGTAGCATAGTTGCAGAGCTGTAGCTGTGCCACTGCAGCAGGCATGGCCCAAGGGACGTTTCTTTAGCTTCAGGCATCGACAGGAGTCGCCTCTTTGGCAATCCCCCAGCACTGCTGGTGCTGTCAGAGTCCCGCCCGCCCCACCCCTCCGGTTTCTGGCTCTGCCGGTGCACCGCTGGCTAAGCATGCAGCTCCAAGCCTGCTCAGGGCCGGGACCAAAGAGATGCCTGGTGCTGGGCACGTGAGTGAGAGCTCAGAAAGTTCTGGAAGGTCTTGTGTACATTCAGTCTCCACACTTGGGGGCGAGTGCAGGGGAGGAAATCGGCGGCATCGGGATGAACGTGGCCATCTCCAGCCACGGCCTCTTGGACAATCCGACAGATCCCTTGAACCCTCTTCATTGGGGGTCCTAGGCGAGCACTGAGGCAGAGGGGCCGGGGCTCAAAGGGAGGAAGGTGCAATTTGTCTGGACAGCCTCACCCCAGCCGTGAGTCTTGTGCCACCATTACCCTCAGGGCCCTCATGCTACACGGCAAGCTGACAGCAACGCCAAGCAAGACCGACATGGCTACGCTAGCTGCACGGTCAAACCGCAGAGGGGCAGCATCTTTTCAGTGCTCCCTTTTCCATAGGGACAGGGCCCCACCTGCCTGTCCCAGCAAGCAGAGGAGAGGGGAAAGTCGCATGGGAGAGCACTGACATTCCTCCAACTCGGGATGGACAGCCCCTCTTTGCCCACACTATGGTGGATAATCGACCATCAACTCCCAGCATGTCGAGGAGCACAATCTCCATCACCTTGCACATGCGATCCCATCTGCTTCACCCCCCTGACGCTGGGGTACTGCAGCACAGGGCAGTGAGGAATGGACCAAAAGAGGAAACTCTCAAGTAGAAGAGCTAGGTTCAGCTGTGCTCGCCTAGTCCCTTTTACTTCATCTTCCAAGCTCCTCTGACCAGAGAGAGACCAAGCAAGGAACTCAATTAGGAAAAGCCAACCAGGTCAGAACCTGGAGTCACGTTCAAGGCAAACAGGAAAGACAGAGCCGCCCATCACATCGGGACTGTGTCAAGAAGCCCGAGAGCACAATTCAGTGAGAAATGCTGGCGCATTAGCTAGCTGTGTAGCAGTCCAAATCTCTACAGCACACACATCCCTGAGTGTACAAGGCCAGGCGTGGGAATACCTCTTTATCTGTGAAGTGGGATTTGTCTTTCTCTTGTTCTGGTGTCAAATAGAGAATCTTCTCCTCTGAGAGAGACAGAAACAAGGTTAGAAATTTGACAGAACTAGCAGCAGGCTAGAAAGTCTGCAGCAGCCACCCCAACAGGCAGCTCAAAGGTTTCTGAATCCCTTCCTTTCTGGTTGGGCAAGCACAGAGCACAAGACTGCGCACGGAGGCACTGAGCACAAGGCACAACGCTGGCTGGGGCAGGCACGAAACGTTGCTTCTGGCCAAAAGAACGGAGGCATTTGAGTGGTGTTTTGGGGAGGGGCAAAATGGCCTAGTGGCTGCAGTCACGTCAATCTCACGCTGTTTTGTGGAAGTGCGAAGTCACGATGCAGGGAGTAACACTTCCGCAAAGCTGCATCTTCAAGGTCTGTGTAGCCACGCCCCCTCCCAGGTCTGCATCCCACCCCCCGCTCTCTCCCAAGCTAGTAACTAGGGACATGAGAGCCTAACCGATAACCGGTGCAGGGCTGGAGCAGCTCCCCGCCTGCTGCAAGCAGGGGGCCGGAGGAGTCCTGGGGGCTGCTCCAGCTGGGCTGGATCTGTCCCCCACACCCGGATCCCACTGAATCAGGTTAACCCAACGTTTAACCAGTTAATTGACTGACTGGGATTTTACATTCCCTGCCCCCGAGGATTTCTATAAAAGCTCCCCTTACGGAGTCTTGCAAAGCACACTGCAGAGATCTCCCAAGGAACACAGGCCAGCTAACCCCCTCCAGCCCGGACGCACAACGTACCTTCTGTGCCTTGGCAGTGGAGAACGTATCTCATTATATCCAGATTTTCATAAACTATCAGTATCTCTACTGCTCCCATTTCCAAAGCTTTCAGCGTGTCCTCCACCCCAAAGCAGTACTTCCCCGTGTCCTGGCTGATCTCATCGAAGTATCGACCTGCGTGGGGAGACACCAGAGAAACCCTCGTGAACAGAGACCGTGTCCCGGGACGTTTCACTAAACCTAGCCAGCTCTGTCAGGAGCATGGCAAAGTGCGACAGAGGCTAACCTAGTGCCCAGCCAACCACCACAAGCAGGCACTAAACTTGACTCCCCTTCCATGCAAGGCAGCTGCTGTTCCAGCCCCAAATGGTGGGTCTTACCAAGCGTGGTCTGCTAACCAGTGTGGGGAGCAGATCATTTCTGGTGGCAGTATTAAAAAAAGCAAAAGCCTAATCCCCATTTTCTTGGAGACAGGAGAGATCAGAGGCAGGGTTTCCCCAGACTGCACTGGGAGGCCTGAAACTCAAGCTGGCCTGCATAACAGCATCAGGAATAGGGTGGAGAGAGCACAGCAGGAGCAGTCTGGCAGGAAAGGGGAAGTAGCCCCCATTAGCGGCACAACCTTGCATTTCCACGGGCGATTAAGCATCCGGTCGGTTCCCTAGCCACCCAGTCACAACACGGCATGTCAGGCAGCGATACTGTTATCCAGGGAGGTAACAGCCAATGGGCTGTCTCACCTGCACCGATGAAACTCCTCAGACACAAAGACCAACACATTGCAGCCAGAGGGGACCCTTTTGCTGCTGAAGCCCACAGGCCGGGACTTGCCCCAAGTCATACAGCAAACTGGCAGCAGTGCTGGGAAGTGAACCTAGATCACTCAAGCTGAAGTTCTGTGCCCCAGCCATAAACCCAACAGTCCCCTCCAGGACACCATGGGGTGACACACTTGGGGTCTTCGACTAAAGCAGCAACTGACGACACTTCAATGTGTCTGGGTGGACCAGGCCAGAAGTGGGTGTAAGTGACCGATGCAAGGCCAGCAATTGCCATGTCTCCCTTGGCACCACCTGAATTTGAAGGACTGCACACAGGGCACTTGTGGCCAGAGAGAAGCGGAAGGTTTATTCTACACTGAAGGCGCATTTGAAGTTGTGCTTGGAGAAGGCAGGTCGCTGGCATCCCCTTCTGCCCAACTTTCACATTAGGACTGAGCTAGCACACCAAAGCCAGCCACACTGGCATGAGGAGCCAAGCAGGGCAGGGACGGGACTAACTATATAGATGTATTCGTACCTATTAGTTTCTTCTCTTGGATGAATTTCACGTTGGAGAGGACCTCAGTGGACAACTCAATTGCTTGATTGAATCCATTTTCTCCACCATACGAGATATCTACTAGTTTCAGCACTTTGGATTGCAACCGCTACACACAAAAAAGTCCGTGTTAGCCAACCTGTTGAGCAGCATGGCTGGGCAATTACTTCAGAAACCCATTCAAATAAAAAAAAGCGCCTGAAAATTGCTACACTGGTAATCTGACTTCAGAATCTCTGCATGCAAGTTCTGAACATAATGGGCAACTGCAACTTTCAGAGGGCAGGGCCAGAGAGATCCAGTTTAGAGGAGTTTAATTCTAGTGAAACTTCTACTTTTTGCTTGGGAATAAAAGAATATGAATTCCACTTTTAGCACTTCACACAGGAAATCCACTTGCGCTTACCTGATCAAACATGTCCGACTGACTCAGTTCAGTTTTGAAGTCAGCGGATCCAGCTAAGACAAGACCAGCCACGTTCACCTTATCCCCGGAGATGAAGAGCTGCACAGCTGTCTCCGCTACCTTCCTTACATAGTTGTGTCGCTTTTCCATCCTCAAACGAGCAAAACGCAAGGCAGACTGACCTCCTCTACCTGTAAGAGAACAGACGGGATGTAGCCATCGTGAGGCCCACTTCCACAGAAACCCCAGCTGGGTCAATTAGAGCAAGTGAACCCAAGAAAGGATGCAATTTTATCTGCTCTGAGTAGAGATAAGGGAATTCAATTAAAAACAGCAGAGAACAACCAGGCAGGGCCCAATCATCAGGTGACTTCCTCCATGTGAGGACGTCACAATGAAGCCTGAAGAACAACCAACCGGTCAGTCTGCATGAAAGCAGTTTGCACTAATGAAAGTCAACAGATACTTCTCCATGTACAAGCTCTTCCTGGAAACATGAGGCTTACACCAATGCAGTTCACACTGGTAAAAATCACCAGACTATGCTGCACTAACAGAAGCCTCTCTATGCACTGGTACGGGGCCTCTGGCCGAGATTTCTCCACAAGTTTAGCTACACTGGGCAAACTTAGATGAAACAGATAGTTAACCAAGACTAGGCAACTGCTGGGTAAGTACTATTCCCTACCATTTAGATATCAGAGGAAGATATTTAATAGCCTTGCTTGCACCACAGACGCCACACTGAACTGAACATTTCAAAGTCCACTGAACTCTGTGCCGTTAACCTGCTGACACTTCTTCTGGCTTTGACAGCACCAGAGGGCAAAGCAGTTCCACTGAGATTTTCTTGCAAGAGGTCAGTGTCTGAGACGCACACACCTTCAAGGCAAGATTCAAAGGCGCTTTCCGGTGTAATTTAAGCATCTTTGTTTTGCATAATTCATTTGTGAGCACCCAAGTTTGGGGTCAGATTTGACTGGAAAGTGTCCTTGTATATGGGTTAGCTGTAGGGATGTCAAATCCCCCGTAAATTGTTAAATGGCTAAACTATAGGGCCGGGCACCGGTTAACCACTTACGCCAGTAAGGTAATGCTTACCAGTTAACCGGTTAAACCTGTACACCCCTAGCTAGCAGTGCATCATGATGACTTGCTAAGAGTTTAAGACCAATAGAAGATGGCAGGGAAATGAATTGCAGGATTTGGATGTTACTGGTTTCATTCTTTCACATGTATCTGTCTCTCTTAATATTTCTAAGTCAGCTAGATATTTTTCCAAGGTGTAGCATTACACACTCTCCGCATCGTTAACTGTACTTTCCACTCTTCTCTGCGCCTCCATGTTCCCTTTCCGCGTGAGGCATTTAAGGTTTGTGTTACTGCATTACCATGCTTCTTTGGGAGATCCACAGTGAACTTGTGAAGGACTTCTCTCGTGTTTCCTTGAAGAGTTCCGAAGAGCGCGCCACTACCGTCTATTACGATAAAACCAAACTTGCTATCATCAGACAGTAGCGCTGTCAGAGCCTGAAACAGGAACACAACACAATTAGCAATAAATGCCATCAGCCAACCAACCAGCTGATCGGTGTGATGACTAAGCAGAGCAGCAGTTCATTCAGGGAGACCACCAGGCACAACACAGATTACAACAATGGTTTGGTGGCCATGGACATTTTTATGAGGCAGCCAAAGTGAAATTGACACAAATACCCAAGAAAACGCTTGATTCTCGGTTACTGTCTTGTGCCTAGTACTACTGAGTGCAAGAACAAGGCGCTGATGCTGTGTGTCAGATGAAAGTTCTCCCCTATTTGCAGTGGTTTTGGTCAACTGTTCAGAAAAACTGGAGGGTTACCTCTGCGTACCCAAATTAGCTTTCCACGTTAAATTCCTATTCTGCTTAGATGTGCGGAGAGGAAGCTGAACTCTTTTTCCTCATGTTCCTGTCTGGGGGCTTATGTTTCATTGGGTCCTTCAAGTGGGCTCTATCAGTGTAATGCTGCTGGGTTTTACTGTATCAGTCCCCAGAGCCTTAGCATTAGAGCCGCAGCTACCAAGTAGAGTCAACACGATCATATCTGTCTACCAGACAGTCTCTCAATGTTGACAATCATGAAATCCAGGGCAACTATGATAAAAACCACAGCGCTGCAGATTAAAGGGTTATTTGTAACAGGATTTGATATATTAGCTATGGGTGGAAGGAGGACACAACCATGACGTCTATTGGAAGACCAGGTATCTCCTTCCTCCTGCAGCGAAGGGTTAGCAGGGGATTCCTCTGAGTTGGCTGCTGCCTTCGGAGCCAGCAAGCCTTATAATCATTGCTCACTGACTAGGACTCGTCAGTTGCCTCCTTCCAAAAACTGCTTCCGCTGTTCGTTCCTGGATCGCAGGGAGGAACGTTTCAAGCAGCCAGTGAGCAAAGATTCACATTTGAAGTTCAACTGTTTCTTGCCCTATTGCAGGAATTTCAGACTCTGTAACCGGTACTCGAAGTTTCATATTAATGTGACAGGTTCGCAGCAATCTGGAAGTGATGCTGTTCACTTGCTACCAAGTGGCTTAAACTCTCTCCACGTCCTCCAGAGAAATTATTAGAATGAACATCTGGAACAAAACGCATCAGTTACCTTTATCCAAAAAACACAATCAAGCCTGTGGATTTTGAGTTAAGCACCAGGGAAACAAATGGTATTAATGGGAGGACCGTGGCAAACAAATTTTTTTTATTAATTTATGAGTAGTAGTAGTAGAAACAGCATGTTACACTGCAATCTATTTAACGGGGCAGTGCCAAGTGAGTTGGGCGATCAGGAGTAGCATTCCAGCCCAGGTATCAAAAAGTCATCGTAAATCCATGAGAGACAGATTTCAGAGTTCAACCTCCTCTTGGGAAGTGACTTCAGTTTCACAGGTGCAATAAAATAGCTGGAGGAAATCTTATCAGATCTCATGACTGCCAAAAGGTAAGGGACTAGAATCTGGGGACTAGAATCGTGTGTTCTTGATTTATTCTGGTTTAAAAATGTGATTTCCCTTTCACTGATGCTCTGCCATGCATTCTATTGCTCTGGTTAGAGAGCCGAACAAAAAGGCATGTTGCTTTTTTGTAAGGCTGTTCTTGCAGCCTGGGTTTCATCCCTTTTTAGCCATCATTTAAAAGGGGCTTTTGTTGCTCCATGATCTCCATCCGCTCGTTTGCCAAGATAAAGGTTCCACCTCCTGTATCCCAGGAGCAAGTAAGGATTGCACCTTCCACTTTACACATCAAAATGAACAGCAATAGTAGCATGTGGATCTCACTGGCCCGGCAGAACTGACTGCAGCCCTCTTTCCATACGTACTGATTGTGCGACAAACCAAGCTAGGAAAACTGGAACTAAGCACCTACTCAGTGAGGACAGGGAAAGCAGACCAACCAAGGAACAAGGCACCATGATTGTGTCACTGACTGCAGCGATTACAGTTTGAAAGCAAAGGACATTCTCTTGCTGACGATGCAACGCCTGCTCTAGTTATTTGCTGGGCTGCAGCGACGGTTTTCAGAAGGGTTCAGCCCAGAGACGCCAACGGTTCTACCTCTAATGCTGGTGACAGACTGCGAACTACTGTTCCCCTCTCAAGACTCAGGGTCCCCGCACTGCTTGCTGGAGGAGTTGCTATGGCTCAGGCCTTTGTATCCCTGGTCTTTCCCACATCCCTAGGTTTGCTTTTTTTGGGACATTTTCCCTCCCGTTTCCACGTGGTCTCTTTCCCGAGCTGGAGCTTCGAGCAACCCTATCTCCCCTGGACAGCAGGCTGGTGTCCCATCTAAGTAGGGAGACCAGCACTAGTGCCAGCAACTCCTGGCAGGCTAAAGGCGTGTTTGGGAGCTCTCCCAGCAGTATAAGCCCAAGGGGAAGGGACTGAGTATGTGCCTCACGTCTCATACAGACAGACAGTGACAGCGCCTACCCCAGAGCACTTACAATACCTAGGAGGCTGGTAATGGACCTTCTCGTTTGGATGGGACAATCCATGTGTGATCAGACTCCAGCCACGGATATGTACATGGTCAGAATACAGACTTCCTGCTTCAGGCACACACTCTCATATTAGAGGTCAGGAAAGTATCTCGCGGAAAGAGGCAGTACAGTTCACAAGCGCATGGTGCAGCCTGACAGACGGCCTGTGCAAAGTGAAGACTGAGCCTGCAGGCCACGTTCCTTCCTGCCTCACTGTTCTCAGAATCAGCTGCTATCTGCCTCCTAAGTCACTGGTATGACTCAGCAAGGCAGTGGCCTGAGAAGGAATGAACTCTCTGCTTCCGGAGGACAGAGCAGGACTTGCTAGAAATGCCATGCGCATGGATCACATAGAACAAAGGCATCTAGACAGGCCAGGGTAATACCTGTGCTAAGCTACCTGACTTCAGCCTAGTCTTTGCTTAACTTGAGTGTTGCTTGCTTAATGCACCCTTATGGACAGGTTTATGTCACTGACAGCTGCTACGTAGGATAAAAGTGATGCTTGTACTATGTGAAAGGCCAGAGGTAAGAAGAAGTTAAGCACACAACACACAAAGACACCGACGAAACAGGAAAGTCCCTGCCTCGGTATGATCAGAGTAAGTAAATCAATTGGGATAGAGATGAAAATAGCCTGGACAACAAAGGCGGTGGAAGTGAGGTTTCCTCAAGCACACAAGATAGCTTATGTAAGACAACGTTGACTGGATGGCCAGAATACAGAAAGGCAGAAATATGCTGATCCGTTAAGGGACAGTGGCACCCTGGAAGGAGACTCCATCGTGATGTGCCTATGCCCCAGGAGAAGGTAACAGATCAATACCTTTTTCTAGTTATCTGTCATTCAAACAGATACACAGATATATTATTACTAGGCTTATAGTACCCATCAATGCAAAGCCATGCTCTTGGGTCCAACAAAGGTTTGAATGAATAAACGTAAGCGGTGAGAGCCCGTGGGTGGCAATCCCCATCCAACATGCTGCTCCACTCCCTTCGGCAAGAGCAAGGCAAGTTTGGCAGCAAGACCTACACAAGAACTAGTGACACAAGAACAGAGGCATCTCGACCTTTTACTAAGCCTGGCTTCTAGCACGGCTGTCAGGGATGCTAGACAAGACCTGCCACCAACTCCCCAGAGAAGACTGTGCATTAAACACACTTGATACCCGCTCAGGCTATTAAGTTCATCTGCAGCAGAGCTCCCAAGGCACCAGGAACTTGGGATCTCACCACACAAAACCCCTCCCAGCACACAGCATGCATTTCTAGCCCACACCAAATACACAAAGAGCTGGTTTCCTCTTAAGGTCTGCTTCTCTAGGACGTCTGGCCACACGTACGATAGGAATTACTCAGCAAGCCCAGCACAGCTGTTTGAAATGCATCATGATGCTTTGGCTACGGCAAGACCCGTGAGCAGTCCAGGATCTCTCCTACCTCCGTATGGAATTTGTTGTCGCACAAATACAACGATGTATTGATTGGTTTGAAAGGCTCAAAGTCAATGTTCACTTTCTTTTCTTTTCCTTCTTCTGTCACAATTGTTCCACAGTAAACAACCAGGCCATTTGGAGGTACTGTAGAGGACACACGAAGCACCACAATTTAGATCACCAGCTATTACATTTCTCCCTCCTCCCTGTAACACCCTGTTAGGTACTTGAAGACAACTATCATGTCCCCTCTCAGTCTTCTCCTTTCCAAACTAAATAAACCCAATTAGTTCCGCCTCCCCTCATAGGTACTATTTTCCAGACCTTTCATCATTTTTGTTGCTCTTCTCTAGACTCTCTGCAAATTCCCCACATCTTTCTTGAAATGTGGTACCCAGAACGGGACACACTACTCCAATTGAGGCCTAATCAGTGCAGAGTAGAATAGAAAAATTTTGTGTAATGCTCACGCTCCTGTTAACACATCCCAGAATCATGTTTGCTTTTTTTTGCAACAGCGTCACACTGTTGACTCCTATTTAGCTTGCGACCCACTGTGCCCCCTAGATTCCTTTCTGCAGGACTCCTTCCTACACAGTCACTTCCCATTCTGTGTGAAACCAGCTAGAAGTAGGGATGTAAAACCCCATGTAATTGGTTAACTGACCCGGTTAACCAGTGAAGGGGGCTACAGCAAGGCTGAAGCAGCCCCCTGCCTGCGATGTGCCCGGGCCCACCGTGGACAGGAGCAGCCCCCGCCCACAACAGATGGGACGTTGCTCCAGCCCTCACTGGTTAAGTGGAACTGGCAAGCAGTGGCTGTTAAGGGTGATGCTTACTGGTTAACTTTTCACATCCCAGCTAGAAGGCAAGTATTTACAGAACAGAAGACCTGGGAGAGAGTTGAATGGTATCACCCCTTAAAGACTATCAATTCCTACATGGCAGCTCTCCAAATCCGGTCCGATCCTGCAGCCCTTGTGTGCGCACAGTCCTACTGAAATCACCACTTGCCTAAACAAAGGCTGCACAAGCAGACCCTTTTCCAGGGTACACCTTGACGGCAGGCTTTACCTTCTCCCCCGTTTGCCCATTTGTCATTTCATACAGAGGGGGGTCACAGATCAACCAGGGCCAGGTTAAGCAGGCAAGTACGGATTTCACACTGAAGAACCCACAAAGCTGTCAACGATCAGAACTGGGCCTCCCCACCCAAGTCCAGCTTCCTTAAAACCCCTTGAGCAATTCAATGAACCGATGGCGAGAGGCAGCAACAGACAACATGCTTGAAGAACTTAGGGTCTGCCTTGGCCAGCCGGCTGTAAAAACCCAAGCAAACGGCTAAGGAAGGACAGTTTGCCTTGGGAAAACGTATAGCCATGGGGCCATGTGTTACCTTTGTTATAGAGTTTAAGTCTTTGCTGTACAGATGTAATGGCTCCCAGCACTGAAAGGCGATTCACTCGAGACTTGATGTTTGATGCGGTACCAAACTCATCTGCTAACATTTTTGCCACTCGTGAAATCTGGTCTTTGGGGGGAATGATCAACGAAATCATGCTGGTGCCATTGCTGAGGAAGAAAAATAAAATGGGGTTAATCCCAGGAATTAAGACAGCACATTTTACTTGGAATACACGAATGTCATTGGTATGAACAATGCTTGGACAAAAAGGGTGTGTCACCTCCCCATTCACACACTGCTCATTCTCCTTGTTGTCCACTAGGACTCAATGCATCACAGAGGAATTTTGGCTCCCTCGCTGGGACGCTGCTGCCAGACTGGTGAGCTACACAGACCAGCATCTAGGTCAGCGTCTTTCACCCTGGGCCTGTTGCAGCTGAAGGGCGTGAACACTGCAAGGCAAACGAGAACTGTCCAACCCCTTCTTCCCACATGGTGGTTTTCTTTAATCAGTTCTGTTTTTCCAGGACAAAGACTACAGAGCAAGATCCAAAGCTGGTTTCGGAGCCTCCTTCCATGTCAGTTTTCAGATACAAATCCAAAGGGAAAGTGACTCCGGAAAGAACAGTTCACAGAGTAACTAGAAACCCTGTCCCATCCCACACAACCATGGAAGCCATTTGAAAGCAACGAGTTTGAAACACGCATGCAAGTGGGTTGCAGCTGCTAGAACAGGGTGGACAATAATTTTTCATGGGGGCCACTCCAAGATTTTGGAAAGTGGTCAAGGGCTGCACTTTCCCAGGGAGGGGGTGTAGGGTCTGGGGCGGAGGTTGGGTGCAGAAGGGAGCTCAGGGTAGGAGACTGGGGTGCAAGAGAGAGTGTGGGGTCTGAGAGGGAGTTTGGGTGAAGGAAGGGATTGGGGTGAAGGGTCTGGGAGGGGGTATGGATGCAGGAGAGGAGTGTAAGAGGGGAATGCAGCATCTGGGAGTTGTACCTGGGGGAGGAGAGGTGGTCTGGGTGGTGACCTGAGGGGCAAGGAAGGGGTGGGATGCCAGAGGCAGGCTCTGGCTGGGAGGTGCCTCTTAAGTGGCTCCTGGTCAGCACCCCTGCAGCTTCTCTGCCTGCCAGCAGCCCCAGACTGCTCAAAGTGGCTGGCTGCTCCCTGTGGTGCTCTGCTTCGCACACAGCCCCCACCCCCAGCACAGTTTCTCAGCTCCTATTGGTTGGAGACTAGAGCTCTCCCTACAGCACACTATTAAAAATATTTCTCCAACAGGGAGAAAGGCTTTTTGCCACGTTCAGGTCCATACACAGCATGCACTCCTCTCACAGCGGTGCCCCGGAGATTTCACACAAGACTCGCTCCCCCTCCTCCACTGAGACCACTGATGAGAAGAGATCCTAGGCCGATGCAGGAAGGTGGCCTGGTGTAGAACAAAATGTGAGAAGAGCACTTAGGAGGCGCCATGCATGTGCCTACTGGCCTGGTCGGTTCTCGGGTGCGAGAGCATCCATCGCAGCTACAGCTTCTTCAACCAATGAGGAGTAAGAATGTTAAAATGTGATTCATTTGCTAATCGAGTAGTCGATAGATTTTTTAAATCGACTACTTGATTAGTCGATAAGGGGAGGTAGTTCTAGCACAGTCTGGCTCATGCCGGTTCACACCAGCTGCGCTCTGCATTTTACAGCACAGGGAAGCCGGCTCAGACACTGGATCATTCCCTGCTCCGTGGGTCTTTAATAAAAGACCGACGGATCAGGGAATGACCCAGCATCTCTGAGCCGGCTTCCCTGTGCTGTAAAATGCAGAGCGGCAGGCGGGGGGATGCTACTAGTCGATAGCGCTCACCAGTAAGCTGCTGCTTATCAGTTGCTAACATCCCCAACGAGGAGTTCAGCCTTCACATCCCAACTTTGTTCTTTCCCATCCACTCACGTTCCTGCAGCACCCTCTCCCCTGAATTTCACACTCTTGTTGAGCATGTGACTCAGAGACACCCACCAGCACACCTCGTTTAGCTCCTGCTCCCTTCCCTTCCAGCTCTTCACAAGGACACGCCCACAGCCCACATCTTGACGGCCTCTGAGACAGGCATGTCTGATTACACATCCAAGTTCACGCTAGTGACACGTTGTTTGGGCCACACCCAATAGATACGGTTCTAGAGGAAACTACAGTACCGTGTCCAATTACCGTGCCACCTATAAAACCCACTGAAGATCGCAGTAAGGAATCCTGGTGCAATGAACTGCTCATGGCCTCCTCCAAAACAGACAAACGTGCAAGTCGGCAGGGGTCTTCCCCCTAGCCAGAATCACACCGCTAGCTTTGCAGAGGCTTAGGGGCTGCTAGGCAGTCAGCAAAGGCACCCAAAGAGGACAGGAAACGGACATCACGCTGCTTGGCTCACGCTCACGTTTGAGTCCCCTCAGTGCTCTGCTTTATACCCAGCACGTCAACGAATTCTGCCTCCCCTGTTCACAGGGCAGCATGGTACGTGCTTCCCGACTGGACGCGCTTTCCCACCATCCGCGCCACGCTGCCATTCCTGCAGACTCAGGCGAGGCAGCAAGCTCGCCGTTTGGCATCAGAAAGGCAGTGCTCTGCTTGAGCTTGAAGGGGGCTTGGCAGGGCAGCCAGTTCAGTTCTCGAAGCGTCCTTTGCCCGTTTCCTGAGCCACCTCTGCCAGACGCTACAAGGACTAGGCCGGTCCTCTTAGTTTGTCGAGTCCTCTGCTACCATCTGCTGGGTAAGTGAGTAAAAGCAACCCAATGATTTTTCATAAAGACGGCCGGGGAGGGCAATCGCCAGCCCAAATGCACAAAGTCCTAACATTCTGGTGTCGGAGTGATTTGCTTTGCTCCAAAATAGTTTCACTTACTCCAACTGGGTTTCATGAATGCCTGTGAGCGCCAGAACCATTAGTATTGAGTTACAGAAGCTAATGATGTAAAACAAGGAGGAATCCAGTAAGACTCCAATTCAAAGGAACAGGTACACAGCCAGCGTGGGGTGATTCTGGCCAGCTGTGGCTGTCAGAGTAGTAATAAGATTGTGAGACAGAACTCACCTGCATCAGCAAGAGCTTACCACAGGAAAGCAGATTACATAGCTGAGACTCATGCACCCGCACAGCCAGGCCATTCCTGTACATCTAAAGTCCTCTCTGTGAGAAGTCATCTTCAAAGAAGCACTGAAACCCATGTGAGAGATACAGGGCCTATCACTGCAGTGAGAACCACCACGTTTGCTAGCGACCCTACTGTCACCACCAGACTGCCCCAGCACCAGAAGACACTTCTGCGTATCCCAGAACTTGCTGGGCTCTGACTGCGGTACCAATTGTGTGCTCTAGACAGGCTTGCTCTTGAAATGATGTGCAGGAAAGCTCGCCAGTTGTGAATCCGGGTAGGAACGCTGTCTAAACAGGGGCACGAAGTCCAACTACTTACATTGCCTATGCAGCTGTAGTTCATGGCACGTGGCAAGGCATGAACCCCCTACCACAGCCGGGAACAGCTGTGCTCCACCATGAAGTGTTTGCCACAATCAAGGTTTACAATACAGCTCCTCTAAGCATCAACGCCTTGGCACAGGACATGAAATCTGTTAGGATTTAGGGGGTGTTCTGACTGGTTGCTAAGCATGCACCACAGTATTAAAGCTCCAGCTAGAACCGCCTCCCCATTACCTTCCCCCCCTCGAGAGCTGCCCATGAAAGGATGGAACTGAAGAGAGATTCCCTCCTACTCAGATACACACGGGACTTCATTTAGCTGAAGACTGCAGTGATTTTAAGAGGTCCCCTCTGAATTAAGTGAGCCACAATAACAGCTATAGTAGACCTGCTAGAAGCATGGTACAACGGCCCTTTGCACCAGACGAAGCAAGGAACACAGGACGTGCTCCTGCCAAGCGGTAGAGGGCAGGACCAGCCAAACATACAGCGTGGACAGGAGCTCCCTAGTATGACAGTAACGTGCCAGCCTCTGGCATGGAGGAAATACTTCAGACTTGATTCGTTACTATAGCACCCTGCAACCTCGTGCGCCAATTAAGCCCTGGCCACATTAAATCTGAGGTAAGCAAATGCCAGCATGAGGAGTCCCAGACAAGGGCCAGACTTTGAAACCCTTCTCCAATCATGACAGGTTTGAGGCGCCAACATGGTCCTGTGACAACTGCCAGGAATTCAGTCACAAGGACAGCAACGCACCTTCTAGTCAACGCACTGAGCACACAGCAAGTTGTTTTACGGTCTTAGCAGTAAGCGCTAAGGGGCCAGAGAGTTAACTAATCCTGGAATTTCTACATGGCCACCTGGTACTATAAGAGGAGTCTGTTAATTCACTTGCTGCTCCCAGTGATGTGTTCTGGGGGGGGTCATTAACCAAGTCCTCCAATGCAAACCATGAAAAATGGAGCAGCGCAGATTTGAGTCCCACTGGGCAGGCACAGAAGCCTTCAGCAACTGCTTGCATAGAACGATATTCCTCCTCCCCGCTGTAAAATCCTCTTGCACCTCCCAGTCAGAGTGCCCCCCGGCGCCTCATCCCCTCACGGGGACTGTTGTGGAATCCGTGGGGGGGCAGAAAAAATGCCTTCTGGGCTCTCGTGTGAAGCAACCGTGAAACTTCCAGAGCAGCCATTTTAGACCGCTTGGTCTGGCTATGCTGGATGCAAAGCTGGGCTCCGGTGGGTCTTTTCAGTCACAGCCACCATGCGAACGTTCACTGGCCAGCTGCATGTTGCACTGGATCGAGCTGCCCTTTGGACCTGGAGACGGTTACTTTTGCTACGATCATCATTTGGGTTTCCTTCCAGAGGCGGCCATCTTGCGGAGGAGGGATTTGGATTCACCAACAAGCAATACTGCATTAGTGGCTGATGAAGGCTCAGAAAAGGCAGGATAATGTCCATATGCAGTACAGGAAACTCGGACTGGACACTGCCCCTGCTCTCCCCACACGTGCTGCTATAGCTGCAAGGAAGCCCCTGCCTCCCACTCAGGAGCTGCTGGCAGTCCTGAGACTCAAGGGCTGAAATAGCCTCAATTTGCTGAACCCTCCCGGCCGAAAGGAGAGATGGTGCAAGCTAGGGCTGGCAGGGCTAGAGCGGGCCTGGTGTTAGCGGGAATGTACAAGGCATCCTGGCTGCGTGGCTGGGAATCACAGGATTGAAGGAAGAGAAGCTTGACTTGACCTCTATGTCCCTATGCTCAGAGTGCTGGACGGAGCCAGAGGTTGCGGGTTCAAGCCCCCCCCGGGGACAGCCACCACCCTCTGGCAACAGCCAACCCTGGCACCCTGGATGGGTGCTCTTCAACGGGATCTTGCATAAATAAACCGCAAAGTCACAGAGCCTTAGTTTTCTTGCTAAATCTACTTACGCACACTACTGTCCTGCCTACGGTCACCCTCCACGAGGCAACGCCCCTATTCTAGTCAGCGACAGCACTCTGCTGCCCACACTGCGCCCCGGAAGCCATGCTTTGTAGCACACGCGAAGAGGGCTAGCAACAGAACTGCCACACACAAGGGGAGGCCGTCTCCAGCAGCCACTCCCCAACCCCACACAGGTCTGGCTAGGCCAGTATCACTGTGAAACACACCCAAGAACAGACAGCCCTGGCTCAGCCTTGGTACAATCAGCTGCCAGAGAGCAACAACCCTCCAGAAGGGAAGTGCAAATATTCTGTATGGAACTGACCCTGCCTGAGGTGGTCTCAGCCAATCAGAAACAGGCAAAATGTCACATGATCCACCAGCTGTAACTCACACTCAGCCCATGTGCCAGATGAGGCACACCAAGGACCACTGGTATCGGCCAATCTAACTGCTTTGTGTGTCCCTCCGAGGATTGTTGTGGGGTACATTGGGGGGGGGGGGGGGAAGGGAGATCTGGCAGGTAGTCAGACACACTGAGTGGCAAACTCCTCATCCAGGAGGGATCCGCTCCAGCCTAGAGGAGACCTTGGCCCCCCAGGGTTGTGACAGGAGGGCGCTGAGTGAAGAAGCAGAGGGGAGGCTGTGCAGCACCTCACTGAGCACCAGGCAACGCTTCCCCCGAGCAGCTACTGGCCTGCTGCCCGCCCTGGCTCCTGCACTCAGCACGCTCGGCTCCTCTCCGGGGGTAGGAGGTGGTGACAGAAGAACCAGGTTGTGTACCGCCTCGTACTTCCACGGGTAGAGGGCGGAGGCGGACGCAGTTCCTGCCACTGCGCTGTCACCTTTCAGCAGCGGCTGTCAGAGCATCGACGTATGGGCACGTTTGAGGGGAACCTCATGGGCCTGGAGCACCAGAGCTCCCCGGAGCAGCGAGGCAGAGGTCTGCGACTAACCCACATGGGCACTGCCAACTCACAAGTAAACTGAGATCTGCCACCAGTTACGGTTCTTCCTGTCTTGAAAAGATTTTAGCTGCACTACAATCCTGGGCCAGTCAGTTTGGTGCAAGACGCGTCCCAACGACTGAAGCAAAACGAGGCCGTGTTTGCATATTCAGATGTGTGAGCCTCAGGGGGACAAGGAGAAAATTGAAGGGATTGCAAAGCACTCACCAGGGAGCACAGCAAGGTGCCCCTTCTCAGCTTCCCACTTCCACCTCCTGCTGGGAGCTTATCCTTCAGTGAAGTCAGTTCCAGGCGTGAGGTTCTGGGCAGGAACCATGCTGCTTGGTAGGGATTCATGCCATTGTGAAGGAAGATTACAGGCCACCCAGCCACCAAAGGTCATGCCGAATGTTTCTCCCCTTGACATCACGTGGCAAAGCCTTCCCAAAGCCAGACACATTACAGCTTGGCAATCAGATGTTCCTCAGAGTTCTTTACACTGACTGCCAATGCATCAGCTGTGAAAGCCAGGCACACACCTAGACTGTGACCATAGTTATCAGCAAGGGAAGGAAAAAGCCTGCACTCATGGACTTCACAGGCAAGGAAGGTACAGGTTGGACCCCCCTGGTCTGGCACCCTTGGGACCTAACCAGTCCTGGATGAGGGATTTTGCCGGACCCAGGGAGGTTATTTCTGGACCCTGCCACTGGCCCCCCGACACTGGGTGTTGTCAGACCAGAGAATCCTGGTTAAGAGAGTTTCCAATCAGTGGTGGGCAAATCGCTGGCTTCCTTTACAGTTATCAGTTCCTCCTGGATTACCCCTGGCACAAGGAAAGCTGCTGTCCCAGAAGACCAACACCCCTGTTGTAGCCGGACACCCAGCCCGTGATTCACAATTGTCCAGTTCTGGGACACTGCAGAAGGCAAGCTCCCATTTGCAAAAAAGAGTGTACGGCTGCCTTAGCGCCCACTCCCACGGTGACCAGCAGCCACTAAGCCTAAGGACAACACAAGGGCCAGAGTCCCAGTAACTTACATGCACAGCTAGGCAACAACACACATTACCAAATGTATTGGAGTCACTGCTGATAGGAAAACATCTGCAGTAGCAGTCAAAAAAGCTAACCATGTTGGGAATCATTAGGGAAAGGATAGACAGACAATACCGCTGCCCCTACAAATCCATGGAAGGCCCAACTCTTGAATACTGTGCAGATGTGGTCACCTCATCTTAAAAAAATATACTGGAATTTGAAAAGGTACAGAGAAGGGCAACAAAAGTAACTGGGGTATGGAACAGCTTCCCTGTAAGGAGAGATCAGAAGACTGGGACTTTTCAGCTCGGAAAAGAGACGCACGGATAGGATAGAGATCTGTAAATTTATGACTCGTGGAGAAAATGCCATTTACTCCTCAGAGCATAAGAACTATGGGCCACCCAATGTAATTAATAGGTAGCAGGTTTAACGCAAATGGAAGTGTTTCTACAGTCAACATGGACAACTTGCCAAGACTGTAACAGGGTTCAAAAAAAGAACCAGAGAAATTCACGAAAGCGAGAACCTTCAATGGCTATTAGCCAGGGTGGGCAGGGATGCAAACTCACGTTCTAATCCAAGCTGAAGTCTGGCTGCTTCAAAAGCACCATACCCTGCACAGTCGTTCTCCTAACACCCCCCCTCATACGAAGAGGGGGCCAACTCAGACAACATACATTTGGCCCTCTCTCCAGCCTCTGTTCAACAACCCAACAGCATTCAGAACACACGAGTAACCAGAAGGTAAGGAAGTCTGTGTTCATTGGGGCCTCTAAGCTTGAAGCACCATGGGATCTATTAGCAGGCCAAGTGTATTAGGAACAAGGGAAACTGACATGAGGCACACATGCGGCCTGGCAATTTTAGTCCCCTGCCTTTTCTTCAAGAAGAAACTTTCTTGCTAACCTGCAACATCTCACTAGGAGGACAATCACTAATAGCCCTTGCCGAGCTCAGAGAAGCAGGATCACACACGCCAAGGAAGAGATTTACAGAGATTCCAAAAAGCTGAGGGATGCGACAGCAATTAGGTGATGGCGACAGGAAACTTAAGTTATGGAGTCTAAAGCTCCTTCAAGTCAATAATTATCACCACCCGTTGTGTAACCTTTCCATGCACTGTTCTTGTCTACCAGAGCAGGAAATATCCAGACAACTTCTTGGAAGCCAAGCAACATCTCAATTCAAGAGCAGACTTAGGTGAGTCGTCGGGAGAAATAGCAACCACGGAACGCTTCTCACATGCTGCAGACTTCACTGAGGGACCCTCAACCCAAGACAAGCGGCTTATTTCCCCTTCAGTCAGGCAAATCCCCTCGAGTATTCCTGGCGGATAAGTGTCTAATATTTGGGATCTGGCCTCGTTCACTTCTGCACACGCTCAGGCTGAATAGGGAGCTATTCACTGGAGGAGGGCCCCAACCCTGATGCAAGAACAGGCAAAAGGGGTTTTAAAGGTGAGCCCCCCGTGTAACAATCCTAGACTGCTCTGATCAGTGCAGGAGAGGCTGCAGTAAGAGAACCAGGCCTCAAGCTGAATGCTTGGAGCCCAGGCAGATGGGAGCACCCTTACCTCATTGCTACACACCAGGTAACACTCCACAAGCCTCACCTAGCCTCAAGAGGACTGTGAGAGAGCTGCAGATCCCTAGCTCAGGGAGGGAGGATTGCAGGGCTTCGAAAGTAGCCCCAGTCAAGGTACATATGGCCCCATTCCTCTCCCAAAGTCCTGATGCCAACTTTCTACCGCATCTTTTTAAAATGCGGCTCGTCTCAATTTGCTTTCCCTTCCTGCCTTCCCGTGCTGGCATACTCTTTGCCTCTGCTATTTCCAGTGTCCACCCTCTCCACCAATCACCTTAAACTCCTTTTGTTCCCAACGATTTGTTCCCATCTACACCCCCAGCCCCTGCATTTTTAACCCTTCTCTTCTAACTCCGCTAATCACTCTGCCTCTATCTCCCACTCAGACCCACCCTTCATACACACAGCATGCAGTTTCTCACCTAATGTCCAAAGGGTTACAAAGGAATAAGGGGCCACCTCAGCTTATCAGTTAACATTCATGGTTACACGCAGGCTCCTGGGAGCTGCCTAGCACGCCCCGTTGCTGCCTCTGTATCAGAGGCAGCAGACGGAAGCCGATGGGTAACCACTGAAACATTCAGCAGTTACATGGTTACTTAATTACATGCATTTTCACATCTCTACTACGAGCATGCACCAAAAGGCTGTGTGTAGATTTGAATCCCTCCCTCCCTCCCTCCCAGCTCTGACAGTGTCATTATCCAGAATGGATTTCAATTAGTGCCGCACAGCGCTGGAAAGCAATGGCTGCCTGAGGCTACTCGGGTAACTGGGCCATTCTGCATGGGTCAGTAAGTCGCCTGATGAGCCACAGGAAAATGCAGCTTCCTGCAACACATCCTGGGTACCACCTCTGTTAAATTATAAGTCACCTTGCTAGTGTTCAAGTAGAACCAGTTTTGAAACAGTCACTAAAAAGGGTGCTATTTCGCAGGCGTTCCTGCATGCACCTTGGAGCCTCAAGCTCTTTTCCTCATCTTGTATTCACCCAGTGTACTTTCCTACACATAAGATACAAAGAAACCTGGGAACAGAAACATCTCCTTACAAGAGCTTCATGTAGATCATGTGGAATAAAAATAATTGGGGGTCCCATATGAACAGAGATTAAAAAGCCTGGGACTTTTCAGCTTAGAAAAGAGGAGACTAAGGGGAGGATATGACAGAGGTCTGTATCATCATGATTGGAGGGGAGAAAACAAGGAAAAGTTATTTACTTGTTCCCATAACAAGAGCGAGGGGGATCACCAAATGAAATGAATAGGTAGAAAATTTAAAATAAACAAAAGGATCTTTTTCTTCACACAGCGCACAGTCAACCTTTGGAACTCCTTGCCAGAGGATGTTGTGAAGACCAGGACTTTAACAGGGTTCAAAAAAAAAAAAAAAAAGAGCAAGATCAATTCATGGAGGTGAGCTCCATTAATACTTGTTAGACAGGATTTGTAGGAATGGTGTCCTTAGCCTCTGTTTGTCAGAGGCTGGAAATAGGTGACAGGGGAAGGATCACTTGATTCCCTGTTCTGTTCACTCCCTCTGGGGCATCTGGCATTTAGGGATGCAAGCGTGTAGCTAACTAATGTTAACTGATAAGCACCCACTTATTGGTTAATAATTTATTGACTACATACAAACACCCCCCCATCTACTCTGCAAGTCAATTTTTTAGCAGGCTGGCTCAGTCCCGGCATGAACTCCCATGCCAGCTGTCAGTGCTTATGGTGCAGAGCCACAGCGGAGGCTGATGCTGGGACCCGGCCCAAGCCAGGACTGAGCCAGTCTGCGCACACACTGGCTCTTATTGCTTGTGGTGCAGAGTAGAGGAGACACCATCCCAGCTGCAGCAGCCAGGAGGCTCCAAGGAGAGCTCTTCTCCGGCGTGTCAGGAGTCAGTGAGACGAGGATGCAGTAGCCAAAGACTGGCAGAAAAGCAGAGCCCGTTCACAAGGACCACGCACAGCTCAGTGGTAAGTACTTCAGCAGTCTCCCTTTCTCTAGCTACGGCAGGGGACTCGGGGTTGGGCTTCTCTTAAACGTAGTCCCCGCTCATCTGCCTGGCCCCCAGCCCATCTGCCACTGGCGAGAAGTTTAGCCACCACGGTCACAAGTACCTAGGTTTTCAGGCCCTGCCTGTCCCCTCTCACACAATCAGTAGATGGCTCCTCTCCCTCTCTATCACTCCCCACAGAGACTGGCTCATTAACTTTTACAAGATCCACCTGCAGCTCATCCCACTTGGAGAAAGGCAAGGAGCTAAGCAGAAGACATGGCGAGGTAGGACAGTCCGGTGCTCACTGACCACAGCTGCTCCCTTCCAGCACCGAAGGGAAGAGACATTTCTGATTCACTGGCTACTAGCCAGATGCTGACAAGAAAGTTAGAGCAGAGTCCTGGGACAGCACCTTGACAGGAATTCCACCACCTTCCCAGGATGTGGTATTCTCTGAAGTGTTGCCTCAAACTTCTCTGGTGGGATCCCTCTTTTGCACTGGCTGCTGCCTAGTTAGCATGTGCCAAACATGGAGTCCTGTTCTGGCCACGTCCCTGCTGCTTCCCTCCTCTATTCCACAGACACGATAAACGGATTCCCAGGCAGTGCGTTCACTTGTGAACCCTTTCGGGAACCGCCTGAAGATTTCAAATTGGTCAAAAAAGCCAGAACAGCTTTACTGCCACGTGTGTATGAATTACTGTGCGCTGTACAGACCTAGACCCACCTCAATAACACCAGCTCATGAAACTGGGGCATTGCTTTGGGTTACTATTTACTGCCTCTCCACCCTTCTTACTAATACATTTCTGAGTCCCTGCACTTTGCATCACTGTTTCGCCAGGACTATGCCTGCCACCAATCCATCCTACAATCCTCAGAGCTGGTCCTCCAACTTCAGAAGGGAAGGAAATGACTCCCGAGGACAGGAAAAGCCAGTTCCACTGGCTCAGTCCTCTTGTGATGAGGAACTTTGTGCTACTAGGTTGAGAAGAGTTGCTGAATCAATCACCATCTGAGGGTCTCAGATACAATGCATTCGCCAGGGATTGTGGGTTCCTGCAACCAACACATTAGTGCATAACTTGCCCTGTCGACACTAGGCGCTTTACAACACAACATTAGTTAACATGTTTTTAAAAGCCCAATCCCAGTCTCACACCCTTGCTGGTCACCACGTGGGAACTCACAAAGGATAAGTTGACACTATGGAGCCGATGCAAGTGTAGCTTTAGACATACCCCAAGTGTAGGTGCAACCTATACTCACAGGAGCGTTTATCGGTGTAGGAACAGCGTCAGCTACATCGACAGAAGCCTCCTTCTGCCAACCACAACTGCGTCTGCACTCGAGCGTTAGTTGGCACAGGTGTGTGGGTGAGGGTGTGCTCCCTCTCCTCCCCCATGCCTGACCAATGTAGCTGTGAAAACAACTTTTCAGCGCAGCCAAACTAAAACCCTAATGAAAACACAGCCACTGCAGTTCTAACATGTGTTGCAGAGCTATGTGAATCGTAGGCTCCAGTGTTTCCCTGACCGGCTACTAGCACGTCAATTTAAGGCTGCCTTGTATAGTAAAATCCTCACACAGACATTAGCCAACGTACAAGAACTCTCCTCCTCCAGCCACTGCATCCCTTAGCGCTCCAAGGCTACCGGCTGGTGCTTTGCAATAATGCTTGATTTTGAGGCGGTTATCCTTTTCCTTGACCGCGTTCACTGTGCTAGTTTCCAGGCTGCCTTTTTCCTGAGGCTTATTGTGATCAAACTCCCCAGAGCAAAGTGGCTCACTTCCCAAGCCGTTTAATGGGACACTCCAGCATGCACCTGTACCACCCCACATCTGCTGAGTTGCCTACTGCCTTCTGAACTCAAAGAAACACACTCTCTCTCATGAGCTGCCCAGAAGCTCCAATGCCCAGAGCTCTCGCAGCCATGCAGGTGTGCTAAAAACAACAGTGCGGCTGCTGCAATAGAGACTTGGGCTAGCCGCCTGAGCTCAGACCCAGGGGTTTGGGTGGCTTGAGCATCCAGGCTGCTGCCTGGGCTACAATAGTCACACCGCTATTTTTATCAGTGTTACCCATGCTAGCTGGGCTCAAGCTGTCTCCCGTTGGGCTAGGAGGGTTGCTCCAGGCCGCAGTACAGCCATAGCTCAGGCTCCTGGGGAAGACAGACTGGATAATCAGCAAAAATATAGTGACTGGTCATATTAACCCAGGGTGATTAAAAAAAACCACTCAGGGAAACATATTAAGATAGATACAGTTCTGAAGAGCTCTGTGTTGGACCAATAAAAGGTATCACCTCCCCCACCTCATCTCCGTAAGATCGAGAGTCAAAAAGGGGGTGCCGGGCTGGACGTTGAGAAGCCAGAGTTCAAAAAGCTTCACACAATTTCCCTTTTTTTTTTGCACCTAACTTGCTATGGAAACAACGGAGAAAGGCCTGGGGCAAAACAGATTCAGTAGCTTATAATATCAAGTGATCCTACATTTTTTCAGAGGGGCTTGCTGCCAGCTTTGGGAGACGTCAGGAGCTCTCGCTCTTTCCCAGGGAGTCATTCACTTTTCGGCTATGACAGTAAAGAGGAAAGATCCTACCTGCGGTGTGACTGATGGGATAAGCATATAAAGCTGTACCTCGCTCACTGTAGATCTGAGCAAAAGTCAAGCCCAGAGCCCCCTTTTCTCCAGCCTGCCCTTACATCCAAGGTAGATCCTGACCCAGCATTAGGACTATCTGCACAAGCCTAAACATACTCCACAGACTAGATGCCTACATGACAAATGGGCCATGGGCAGTCCCCCACTCCACCCCCACTGAAGAGCAGGGCTGCACCCCGGGAATGCTGAGCAAGGTGCTCTGCAGCCATCAGGAAAAGGCAGACTTCAAATTATCCCCCACTTCCCTCAGCTGCACAGGGTTAGTCTTCAGTGCTGAAAAAACACAGCAGACTTGCGGTGATTCCATGGGCAAACTGCTCTAGAGAGCTTTGGCTTAATGAACTAAGTCTCAAACCTACCAACTGCAACACAAACCCATTTCCTGGGCTCACAGTAGTGCCTTAAGGGAGACGCTGCACTTCTCTGTTTAAAAAAAAAAAAAAAAAAAAATCAATTCCATGCTTCGCTTTTGTAATTCAACTTATCGTTGTGTCTCTACAGGGAACACTTCACTCTCCCTCCCGGCCCCACTTGTTTACATTTAAAATACTCCAGCCTTTAGCACAAAGAGTTTTATTTTCAGCTGAAATCAACTGAAACACTGAAGGCACCTGCTTGGTTTCAACAGCCTGTTCAGACAGATCATCAAAGCCTGCTAAAGAAAGCCAAAGTCCCGCGCACCCTCTTCGCAGCTGGTGACACTGGAACAACTGCAAGGAACCGGAGGCTCTTACGGCACGCTGGGCTGGAACAGACAGTCAGTGTTCTAGCGGAGTGTGGGTACGGAATGGCAACTTCACGAGCAAACCTCACGTTCCCCCGCACTTGGCTTTGCTGAGAAAACGCCAGCTTTTAGGAACTTCGTCTCAAACCAGGGCGGACCAAAATGCAGACCACATGGCAACTGCCACTTACTCAGTGACATGGGCACATCTCACGTTACAGACCTGCACTGCTAGGAGAGCTCTACCTTCTGCCAAGAAGGTATCCGGTTGCTATTAGTATAAGGCAGCAGCTAGTTAACATATCACAGCCCCTTGAAGCCTCCTTCCCCCCCGCTTATCTTCAGAATGGCTCTGTACGGGGAATACCACACGTCTCAACGCCGGGGCAATGCAGAGAGCCGGTTGATCTAGAGGCCCGGGCCTATGAAGAGCTTGACAAGGCAAATGCGGCGAGACGGGGACGGCAGGGGACCTCACCGCGGAGCCATGCAGGCCGGCACCGGCGCGCACCAGGCAGCCCTTCGGAGGAAGCCGCAAGCCGCCTGCAGTGGATTCTCAGGGGCTCGTCTGGCCCCGGGGGAAGCAGCAGCGATCGCAGCCCCGAGACACGAGGGTTTAATTCCCCCGGACGCCGCGGCCCTGCCGCTCGGGGAGCCGCCGGCCCGCGGGCTGGCGGCAGGGCCGGGCCTCGGCAGAGCTGGCGGCGGCTCCCCGAGCGGCGCGGGCGGGGCCGGCGCTGCCGCCAGGCCGCGGCCGCCCGGCCTCCCTCACACGCCGCCCCGCGCGGCGCCCGCCGAGCCCCCGGCCGCGCCCGCTGCTCACCCGCGCGCCGCCTCCAGGCTCTTGATGAGCTTCTTGATCTTCCAGATCTCCACGTTCCGGTCGGCAGCGCTGGGGTCGTCCGCCATCTTCTCCTGCTCCGCCTCCTCCCTGGCGCCCGGCCGGGCCGGCGGACAGAGCACAGCGGTTAGTCCCGGCCCGCGCGCCGCCCCGCCCCGCCCCGCGCCCCCCGCCCGCGCGCGCGGCGCTCACCTCAGGCCCTGTCCCCCCGGCGGCGGCTCCTCCCTGCGCGGCGGCGGGGGCGGGGGCGGCTCGCGGCGGCTCTGACGTCGGAAACCGGCTTCTCTCCCCCTCTCCGCGCTGCATGTGTTGCAATCCGCTCACATGGGGCCTGTGACATCACTTCCGAGGGACCCCGGAGAGGGCGGGGAGGCGAGGAGGGGGGCGGGACCCCCTCCGGCTCCGCCAATCGGCGCCTTTCCCTGCGCTCGCCGCCATTGGCTGGCGCCGCCGGGCCGCGCGCTCCCCGTCGCTATTGGCGGGCCAGCCTCCGCCCCTCGCGCGGCGCCTGTCGGGGTGTGTAGTTCCCCCCGGCCGGGAGGGGGGGCACACGGGATGGCCTGGCTCTCGCGATGTCTCAGCAATGCCGCGTCAGGCCAAGCGCTGGCTCTTAAAGGGGAAGGCGCACGTGGGGGGGAGGCGCCAGCTGGCGCGGGAGGGACCCGTTGGCGGGCCAGGGCGGGGCGCTGCCCACGTGGCGGGAGCTAAGGGAGCAAAGCCAGGGCGCGGCAGCCGTGCCCCCCCCCGGATTATGCCCCCCCGCCCCTCCTGGGGGCAGCAGGGCCCGATCCTGCCCCATCCTGCTGGAGCCACCCCGGCTGGAGCTGAGCGCGGGTGGCAGGATCGGACCCGCTGCTTACGCCAGGGCTCCCTGTGCGCCCAGCTTAGCGCAGGGACCCCCGGGGGCCCAGTGGGAACCAGCGGGCGTGAGGCATCTCCGTAGCTTTGGGGAGCTGGGCCTACGCCGCCCCCCTTGTACACGCCGCCCCCACCGCAGAATTGCGCTAGCGCGGGCACAGGCCTGCACTGCCACTTCCCGCTCCCTGGCCACTGCTGCGTACCGGCCCAGCGGCCGCTGCATGAAGCCCGGCGCGCTCAGAGCTCCTTGTCTGCCTGCCTGGCACGACAGCCCCCCGCATCTGGAGCCACATCCTCAAGGGGGGCAGGGAGGCAACCAGAGGGGAAAGTCAGCGGCTGTGCAGCTCCCGCAAGAACTGGCTGAGCTCTGGCAAAAACCAGCTGGGAGCTATTTAGAAAGCTGGCAGGGCT
Organism: Pelochelys cantorii; assembly: GCA_032595735.1. NCBI lineage: Eukaryota > Metazoa > Chordata > Testudines > Trionychidae > Pelochelys > Pelochelys cantorii. The sequence goes on from CM064340.1 coordinate 39,059,842, forward strand.
CTGGGTTGTGATAGGACAGTACCTCTAAGAGATTTTAAGTTCCTTTCACCCCGGGATGTAACCCCATGCTCTGGGTAGGTCTCACCTCTAGTTGCCAGAAGTTAGTAGTGGACAGTGGCATGGATCAGTGGTCACCTGTTCTGTTCATTCTCTTGGAAGCACCTGGCATCAGCCACTGTCATAAGCAGGGGGGCCGACAGACAGCTCTGTGCTGCCGGAAGGGGTGAGGCATTGGGTGGAAGGGGCAGGCCTGGGGGCCCTCAGAGTTGCCCAGAGCCTTTCAGCCTGTGTTCTGGGAACAATTTACAGGGCCCAAGGCCCTTTTGAATCACTGGACCTGGGGCAGTTGCCCCCTGCCCCCATTCCACTACCTCATAGGCGGGCCTGGTTGGAAGAGAAGATACTGGGTTCGATGGACCATTGTTCCCACCCAGTATGGCCATTCTCATAAACATCCACCGAAGTGTGTCGCACAGCTACCCTGACCCTTTGGCACTCAGTTACTGAGACTTGGCGACTAGCTAGAAAGGGGACGCTTGTCTGATAGTAGCTGTGACTTGATGGGAACGTAGTTTCTTATGTCCAAATGGCTACACACTCGCTAGAAAACCATTATCTGGCACCGCAGCCTCATTAAGGCCAGGAGGGACTATTATGATACTAGTTAGACACTGTATCACACTGGTCAACGAATCCCACCCAGTATTTCATCTCCATCGCTAGAGTAAATGATATACAGAGCAAGGCCTATATTTTCCAGCTGCATATTCCAACCAATGCATGCCCTGCGTGACCAGCAAAAGGCTGTTCTAGTCAAAGTGTCCCTGTCCAGGATGGGCCCTTACGTTTGTTAAGTGAATGAGCAAAGCAAGAGAAAACTTGGTCTTGCAGTTGAACTGGGAGTTGAACTGGAGTCAGGAAATGCGTCAGTCCCTCTACCTGAGATAAACTGCATAACCTGGCACAAATCAGGTTGTGTCTGCCTGGAAAACTGCACCATTGCTAGCTGGCCCAGAAAAGAGCGCTGTTGTGAGTCCCGACCCAGCACTACACAATCTGCTTTGGGAGGCAGATGGAACCATGTCCACATCCATTGTAACGCTACACTACACCATTGCAATCTCAGCGCTCAGTGAGTATTTATTCCTCGCTTCTCCCTATGGCTCCCAGAAGCCCTGGATTTCAGTTAGCCTTGGAATCTCCAGTGAGAATTGAGTGAGAAACAACCTAACTCTCAAAATTCCCTAGTAACTCCCGTCTGCCTTTTGGTGTCAGCAGCTTAGAATCATAGAACACTAGGACTGGAAGGGACCTCGGGAGGTTATCAAGTCCAGTCCCCTGCCTTCACGGCAGGACCAAGCACCATCTAGATTATCTCTGACAGGTGTCTGTCCAACCTGCTCTTAAATATCTCCAGTGATGAGGATTCCACACCTCCCTAGGCAATTTATTCCAGTGCTTAACCACCCTGACAGGAAGTTTTTCCTCATGTCCAACCTACACCTCCCTTGCTGCAGGTTAAGCCCATTGCCTCCTGTCCTATCATCAGAGGCCAAGGAGAACAATTTTCATCCCCTCCTCCCCGTGACACCCTTTTAGGTTACTGAAAACCGCTATCTTGTCCTTTCTCAGTCTTCGCCTTTCCAAACTAAACAAGCCTAATTCCTTCAGTCCTCCCTCATAGCTCATGTTCTCTAGACTTTTCATCATTTTTGTTGCTCTTCTCTGGACCCTCTCCAACTTCTCCACATCTTTCCTGAAATATGGTGCCCAGAACTGGACACAAGAACCATTTCAAGCCATGCTCGTCAAAAGGGAGCCAGGGGGAAGGGACAGGGGCTCAGAAAAACAAGAGATTTCTGCTAACTTGTTCAAAGCCACGCTGAAGGGCCTGCGACAGCTGTCACAAGGTGTCAGCGACCCGGAGACTGTCAGCTGCGTGTCCCATTGCTCACTAGTAGGGCCGGTCAGGCTGCCTGCACCACTGCCCGAGCTGCGGGTGTGCTGGGCTTATGGTCAATGTCTGCCAGGTCGGCACTGAGCGCAGACAATGCCCGCAGAGAGATGGGGCACATGCTTGACATGTGGGATGACAGCAGCTTACCCAGACATTACCCCCCCCCCCAGAGATCTGCATATTTCCATGGGTGAGAGCCCCATGGAAAGGTGGTCCCTGGGCCATTAAGAACCTGGTACCTGTGGTCGCACACCCCGCACCAGGCCTCGAAGAGGGATAGAACTGGACACTGCAGCCAAATGTGTCTTGAGGGACCTTTTAGAGCCATGCAGGAGGCTCGCGAGCCATCACCAACATGCGGCTGAGCTCAGCCATTGCTACGGGCCCTCCCTGGGCACTCTGGGTGGAACTACAGGAACCTCGTGTTGCCTTTGAGCTGAGGATCTCAGAACTACTATACACGGGTTACTAAGGGCTGCTCTAGTTAAGGTGTGTGCATTTCTTTAACGACGCAGAGTGAAATCAGTGCAACGTCCCCTCCCCCCCGTCCTGTCCACAAAACGGTTGTTAGCTAGGTTACAACCCAACCAGCTCCAAGGATCTGAAAGGTGTTAAACAGCTGGGGGGGGGGGGAGGGGGAAGGGACCAATAGTGTCCCGCTAACTCGATGGAAAAATTCACCTTTTTGTGTCAGTGTGGAGCAGCCGTCAAAGCCAGGCCCGGAGCCTGTGCTCACACATTGCTCTCCGGTACCCACAGGCGGGCGCAGAGGGGTAAATCGAGTGAAGGTTGAAATTCCTGGCTCTGATGGGGTTTGCTTGCTCCTGCCCCGCTCAAAGAGCTAAAAAGATCAGTAAGGAAAAGTCTCAGCATCAGGTTTAGAGTTGCCACCCTGCTGAGGTTCACAGGGCTGGGGCCGTGCGATGCTGCCCAGAGAACTCCTGGCGGTGAATTGTGCTCCCCTGAGTCCCTTCTCAGCAGCTCTGAGCACTTCTAGAGCTGCTGGTCTCCGGTGCCTCGCTGTTGCAGGGCCAGGTGGAATCATGAGAGTTTGCCGGGCCAAGGTGAAGCAGGACCAGCTTCTGGAATGGGAGTGGGGGGGGGAGTCACGTCCTGGCCCCTGCACAAAGCCTGAGTGAAAGGAGGAATTACGTCAGGATCCTCCCGTCCAACCTGGAGGTGAGATAAAGGGCACCTAAGCCCGGCCCACTCCTCTGGCCTATGGGCAGGCTGGCTCCCTGGGCCTGCTCCGTTCCCTGCTAGGTTTCTGACCTTAGCGGGCTGTGTGTAGACTTAGCAGCCAGAGCAATTTCCTGATCCATGCAACCCAGCTTTTGTAGAAGGCTCGGGAAGGGGAAGGAGAGCCTCGTGGTTGAAACGTGGACCTCAGGAGATCTGGCTTCACTTTGTAGCTCTGTTATTTGGGCCCAGTTCCACAAAGCTATTTCGGTTCCCAGCTCCCCACAGACAGCTTTGTGGGTCTGGTCCTTCCCTCTCTCTGGGCCTCACATCCCCAGCCTGTGTTCAGCTTGTCTGGTCAGGCAGTAACGGCTTTGGAGCGGGGACCATCTCTGTGGAAGAGCATCTAGAACAGAGGGAGCCCACGCTCAAGTCCTAAGGATGGGGTCTCACCAGAGCATCCTAGAGCTAGGTCAACTATGATCCCACCTCCAGCGAGGGCCTCTGCTCTAGTCACCGAGGACGGCATTAGAAACTGAATCGTGGACGTTAGCGCTGGTCGTGCAGCTCCAGCTCCGTGCCTCCAGAATCAACTAGGCTGTTCTAGCAGGTCCATCTTGCCCATTCCTCTGGCGGCGCGGAGAGCAGCCTAGCGAGCTTCCTCTCAGGCCTGGTTGAGGGTATTCCATGGTCTAAGAGATCGAACGCGTAGGGAGGTATCATCTGCCGAGCTCCATTCCCCTTGGCTTCACGACAATAGCCCCTGCACACGTGTCCTGCGACAGAAGCAGGCATCTGGCTCAGACTCAAGCATTTGATCTTGAATCGGCTCCCAGCCCTAGCTGGGTGCATGCAAGTGAAAGATAAACCACGGGACTTTCTGGCGCCCTGCCAAGCAGCTGAGTGCTCTGCCCGTGTGTCTCTGGGCCCCCAGGCAGCACTATCAGCAGGGCCTGTTCAGCTCAGCCCACTTTGAAAGCTGCCCTTCTGGTTGCAGCGTCCTTTCATTCTCCAAGGGGCTTCCTTGGCCTGGCAGCGACGCGGGTCTACACGAGACCCAGAAAGGCGGGTTCAGGTTTACGTAGCTGGAGTCGGCTTGCCTTCAGCCGACGGGAGCAGACGTCGAGGGACGAGAAAGCTGACACCCTGGCCTACCCAGCTGCCCTGCAGCCTGTTCTGGGGGGGGGGGGGCACACGTCCATTGCTTACCGGCGCACAGCAACACAAAGCAGCTTTGTAGCAAGAGGCGAAGAAGGCTGTACCCCAGCAAATCCACTTGGGGAAGTGAGGGAGCCGGGCTGTGATCACATTGGACTTGACTGCTCTCCCTGCCAATTTTATATAACACAAAGCCCCTCATTCGCCCAGCTGGGTGATGGGTGGGACACAGAGCTCCGGTTACTATTTATAACTGTCCACTGCAAGGGCGGAGCTTCAGGAGCACGGCAGGGGGTGGGGGGGGAACAGCCATGCGCACCGGGACAGGGCCTGCTTTTCCTCCCATCCCTGGGCTGTCAGGGAGCAAGGGGAAAGTACTCGCGTTCCGTGATTTACTCCTCTGCCCCCTCCCTTCACCAGCCAGGAGTGAGAGGCCTGTACGAACGTGAGTACTTTCCCCTCGCTCCCTGGCGGTCCAGGGAATGGGACAAAAAGCCAGTCCCCTGCCCGTGTGCACAGCTGCTGGCCCCGCCCTGCGCTCCCAAAACTCCGCCCTTGAGGCTGCGGGGGGAGGAGCTTTGGGGCACTTTTGCAACCTGAGTACGTGCTTCACGTCAGCCCCGAAGCATTCGCATGGCTGCGCCCGGGCGAAGTCGTGTTCTCATGCTTCGCTGGACGGCAGCGTTCAGTTCACCAAGTGCCTAGGTCCTGATTGGCTGGGATAAAACAGGAGGGGTTCTGCCCAAGCCCGGGCAATTGCCACCTTCACATGAAGCAGGTAGCACTAACTATCCCTTCCACTGAGGAGAGTAAATTCCTCAGGGTAATTACGTCCCACCTCCCTCATTTTCCCAGGTGGATTCATTCGGGTGCCATCTTCTCCACTTCTTGCACTGCCAAGTTGCTGTGTGTTGCTGGGCTCTGCTAAACCAGTGACATGCCCCCCCAAGAGCTGACTGCATTTTAAAGGGGGAAGGGAGGGATGTCTCTACGGAGTTTGTCTATCAGCTTAAGGGCCCTGTTCTGCTGTATGGAACTCCTACGGGTGTCAATGTGAAACCCACACACCTAGGCTATGTCTACACTTGCGGCTTCTTGCGCAAGGACGGCCGTTCTTGCGCAAGAATCTGCAGAGCGTCCACATTGCCCGCCCGCTCTTGTGCAAGGAAATTTACAGTATGGTGTGGTAAGAGAGGGTGTCTTGCGCAAGAGCTACGCTCTTTTCTAACAGGTGTAAGCCCTCTTGCGCAAGAGGGCAGTGTGGACGCTTGGCAGGAATTTCTTGTGCAAGAAAGCCCTATGGCTAAAATGGCCATCAGAGCTTTCTTGCGCAAGAGAGCGTCCACGCTGCCATGGGTGCTCTTGCACAGAAGCACAGCTGGCACATGGCAGTGTGGATGTTTTCTTGCGCAAGAAGCCGCCAGTGTAGACATAGCCGTAGTGTGGTTACTGAGCAATGCAAGTAGCACCTAGACCCCAGCAACAGTTAAGATCAAGAGACCTCTACAGCATGGGCTGGGAGCCAGCTGGCTTTTAGCTCAGAGGAGAGAGGCTCCTACACTCAGTTCCTGAGCTTCCAGGTTCAAAGCTCATGGCCGTTACAAGTGGGGGCTTATCCGGGATCTCAGCTGGGTCTCAGAGGCTCAGAACACACTTTGTCACCTAGAGGAAGCATACTGATGGTGGTTACAAATGCATCCAGGGGGCTGTCCGATCAGCTCCTTGCTTTGGGCACCTTCATGATGAAGGATGGACCTTAGTACATTAATTGCTTCCCTGTTAAAAACCTATATAGGCCCTACCCCAGCTCTGGGGAAAAAAAAAATTTACCTTCCAAGAGACAGGATACCTCTAGGAGCTGATGGTTAGGTGGAGCTGGGGTATTAGCTCACACCTATCCCTAATATTTAAGGATCAATGTTGATCTGTCTCCAGAGCTATTTTACTGAATGAAACCTCTCCTGCAGTCCAAACTACAGCCTCAGGGCAGCTTTTTCTGCATTTTCCCTCCTGGGGTCCAAATGGCACATTCCTCAAGTTGAGATGAGCTGAAAATGTAGGAATTGCCAGACTCCCTCAACTGTCTGGCCAGGGTGCTGACCCTCGCAATACCCGGCTCTCTCTGCTCCAAAGGAAGGTGCAAGAACCACCCAGCAGGCAGATGGGGCTAATCTGCTCCTCACAATAAGTCTTTCCTAAAATCTAATCAGTAGCCCCTGAAGCCTGGCAGCAAGTGCTTTAATTGCCCAAATCTTTTACCATCACTCTCGCTTCAAACAACCTGATTTCCTGAGGTTTCCCCTGGAATTGGCAGCTTCTAGGGCCATGTGTTCCATTTAGCTTCAAGTTTCCAGACCCTAGACCTCACACTGCATGCATCGTAAGCTCTGGGCAAGGAGTTCTTTTGTGCATCCAGGTGGATGCATATGGCACAGATATTGGCCAGTAAACCACCCCCACCCCAGCCAAAGTTGTGCAAAAGATGCTGAACTATGATGCAGGGAGCAGCACTGAATGATTGGAAGACTTAAGCATTGCACAGGGTGTAAGCTTCCCAAGGTGAGTATCAGTTTATTTAAAAAGCAACAAGTAGTCCTGTGGCACCTTAGAGACTAACAAAAATATATAGTTTCATGAGCTTGCCTGGCTAAGACCCACTCCAAGTCATCTGATGAAGTGAGTCTTACCCATGAAAGCTCATAATCTGATATATTTGTGTTAGTCCCTATGGTGCCACAGGACTACCCCTTTTTAAGGTAACACAGCTACCCTTTTGAGTTTATTCACCCAACACAGTGAATCTAAAGCACCCTCTCTCTGCAGACCAGTCTTCACAGGAGTAAGGCTCTGAAGCAGGTACGGCCTCTAGGACCAGAGCCCTAATGGCCATTTGTGGAGCTGCAAGGCTGTATCGCTTGCCAGCTCAGCATTTTTTTGGCAGCAGAGAGCTGTCCACACCATGAAAGAGAAAGCCTCTGATTCCACCATTGTCTCTCTCAATTTAATTTTCTAAAGGAAAGGCAGTGCTAATGATCAGCATTAAAAATAGCATCTTCCCAGCCCCCAGACAAATCACTGGGACCTCTGGCAGTAAAAGAAAAGTTTAATTCAGTAAGTAAAGGTCAGCCTTGATCAATAATTAAAAGCCCTAGCAGCTGTTTAGGAGCAGCAACTCCATAGGAGGTAGGGATGGAATAGTGGAGGTGACTAACTGATAAGCAAAAGCTTATAGATTAATGCTATAGACCAGCAGTAGCCTGAAGGGTACTCAAGAGAAGTCGGGGGGGGGGGGGGTAAATAACTGAAATTTGGAGAAAACTGAATTTGTTTTAAGTTTTACAGCGCTTTATTATTTTTGCACTTTTTACACCCAAAAATGTCATCGCCCGCCTGGCTACAGTTAAGTTGTTTAAGTAAATGTGTTGCAACAGTAGAAAAAAATTGTCTGGAAGCTCGGTACTTGGGTACTTAAATTTTTTTTTGGGGGGGGGGGGGGAGAGAGAAGAAGGGTACTTTAGAGCAGTGTGTCTCAGCCTTTAAGACAACACACATTTCTTCCCCCTTCCCCCTACTTGCCAGTACATTTTTTAGTAGACTGCCCAGCAGCCCAGCTCATTTCTGGCATGGGCCAGGTCCGGGACCTGCCCCTGCTGTGGCTCTGCATTTAAAGCACATTAGGGGCCAGGCGGCCTGGCTCAATTCCATGAGCTCAGAACCCCCCCACCACTGGACACAGGCTGCTGCCACCCCATGCTGCTGCCTCTATCAGAAGCAGCGGATGACCAGCTCCCACCAGGTACCCTGTGCTGCTGCCTCTGACAGAGCCAGCAGCGCAGAGTGGCAGGAGGCCCCTGGGCTTGGGGCCGGAGCGCACCCCCGGGCACCGTAGAACAGGCAAGTAATGAGAAGAATCCCTGCGGTTAATGAACTATTCAATTAACTGATATTTAACATCCCTGAGGCTTTTGTCCTCATGGTCTGACAGATGCAGAGTAGATCCAAAAGCAGGAGCCTGGCATTTAGGACTGCAGGTTTCCATTGCTGCCTCTGTCTGAGACCTTGTGTAATATGGTGCATGCTGTTCACCTGTGCGTTAAGGCAGGAAGTAGCCAAAACCATCACAGATTCTACTGGAAGCATTTCCGGGAACCACTAAAGGAAGTCCCTTCCCCTCCTCTTTTCCAGACAACCCGTCACATTAAGTGGAGAATCCCTTTTGATGAGGCCAACAGCAAGTGGGGAAAATGAGCTAAACGGTCACTTGGTACAGTCTGGTTTGCCAAGGAGATGGCTCCCACCAGGAGCTGCAGGGCCTGCCATTAACAGACCTTGCACAGAGCCACATTGTGGAAACGTTAAGCACACAGCTGCACATGCAAACTCCCTGCACACCCGCCTGTCTACATTACACATGCAATGTCAGCAGCCATCCCCCACCCTGGGTGATTTCAGGCACATTCCTCAGCCGACCATTTGTCCACCCAGCTGTGCCATCAGCCTCTGAGACAGTCCAACCTTTCCGGACAGTCCTCTCAGGCCATGCGATTACTGATTCTAGAAAACCTGGAAAAGGTCCAGCAGGAGAGCCCTTGAACCTCAGTCACGTTGTCGCATTGTGCCAAAAAGCACATAGCCGCGGGGTTTATAAAACCTGAACCTCCCGTGAGCCCAGTTGGGGACTTGGTCTCATTTTTAAGCACAGAACAGTCCACGTTACAGCAATTTCCACCACCGCTCGTATGTTGCCAAGGACTGAATGGGCCACAGAGACCATAGCTGCTCCTCTCCGTGGGCTGCTATGCCAAGATGGCGTTGAAGTCTGCAAGTTAATCCCTGCGATAGCTGTGAACAGAAAGGCCCTTAGGCTCCAGTAGACAGACCATCCCCATCCCAGGAGAGTAACTAGTACCCCTTTAAGCCACCAGAATACCAGGCAGGGCTGGAGCCACTGAGCAAGCAGGCTTTGCCATTAGAGGGAAACAAAACCTTGCTTCATGGGGCAGAAGGGGGGCAGCAGTGAGGGATGAAAGGGTTTAGCAATTGGGATGCAAGGAGGTTTACCATGCAAGTGAATCACTGCCGGGCACTGGAGGGGGAAGGAAGACCTCTGGGAGCCAACAGGCTGGGATGGGCAATCAGTACTCTGGGGCAGTTAATCTGCACAGAACATGCTAGTCCAGAGGCAGCTGATCCACACCTGACAATTGTCCTCCCTGTCCACAGAAACAGGGCTTCTCCATGGCCTCACACAGATAGGTCTGACATGTCCTCCATTGTTTGGACAATTCCAAGAACCGCACCGGACTAGACATTTCTGTGAATGGTCAAATGCAATTACCGTGTGTTATCAACATAGCAATGATGGGCATAAACCCTCAGGCTTCAGAACACCAGCCAAATGAGTGCTTGTAGGAACTTCTGTCATTGTGCATTAGGGGGCTTCTTCTGGAGCCCGGCTCCAAGCAGGAGGTAGACTAGATAATTTCTTCTATAAATGGAGATCTCTCTCTCAGAACTGGAAGGGACCTTGAAAGGTCATTGAATCCAGTCCCCTGCCTTCATGGCAGGACCAAGTACCATCCCTGACAGATTTACCCCAGCTCCCTGAATGGCCCCCTCAAGGATTGAACTCACAACCCTGGATTTAGCAGGCCAATGCTCAAACCACTGAGCTATCCTTCCCCCCTATCTGCTGGCTCAGATAAGGCACTGGTCTGAGCCAGCAGGACACACCTATGCTCCAAGAAGAGCAGGAAGCACCAAGTATGAGAAAAGCAGCAGGAACCCTCCTGCATGTAACCAGAGCTGCACCATCAAGGAAGCTAGCTTATTCTAAAACAGTGTTCAGGTTTCCAGTGTGCTCACATGCCTTTGTGCACATTCCACCTCACTAGGGCTACAACTCAGACTCACGAGCAGTTGGACACGTTTCCATTTTTATTTAAAAAAAAATCCAGAATTGATCTAAGAACAACAATTTTATTACCAGGGAAGTTGTTTTCCATAGGCAGAGAACAGACATGGGATGGAGCAGAAAGCTTAGACAAGCAACACGTGTAACTTCAATGTGGCCTTATTCATAAGGAATCAAGGTACAGCCAAATTAAAGTAACCCATTCTCCATCAGTACAAGAATACTAAGCTAGCTGCAGACTTAATCTTCTCTAGCAATGTAGCTGGCCCTACCTCTGCTAAACCCAGGACCAGTGACAAATCACTTCACAGGCACGCGGGTCTGAAGAGTATCCATCAGGAGTTCCATTCTCACCCCAGAATACCTGACATGGTTTCAAACCCTTAAACAAATGTAGCATCCCAATGCATCCGATGTTCAGAGTAAATGAGTGAATGAATCTCCTGGCCACTCAGCTGAAAATACCACAGGGCGGAATATTTAGAACTTCGTCTTGCATGAATTAACTTTCATGAAATGATTCATCTAGTGGACACATCACTAAGTTTATACATTAAAGAAATTATATATAGAATACTGCAAAAACACAGTAAGACTGAATTCTGCCCTCCTCTGCTCAGGAAGGTCCCTTCACTCCCAAGCATCAGAATTTTCACCCTCTTCCTGCTGCAGTCTGTGCGCCCGAGTGACGTTCTACTGCTTCTCTTCCTTCTGATCGCCAGAACGTCCGCCAGACCCCTCTCTCTCCGATGCCATCTGGGAAAGACACTGTCCGTTAGTTAACTGCATGCCACTCCCATGGAGACGTCCTGCACGCTCGCAAGCAGCTGCCCAGGTTTCTTCTAGACTCATCACAACGGTCTCCCCACATTACAAGACAAAACCGAAGGCAAGACTGTTGAAGGTATTTAGGTGCCTACTGGGAATTCCAAAAGCCCCTAACACCCGCTGAAACCAATGGGAGTTAGGCACCTCAATGCTTCTGAGAAACCCATTAGGGCCTAAAAACCATTGACAAGCTGGCCCTGATCATTTTAGACGGAGGAGACAAGCAGCCCATGATGAGTCTCTAGCATCCAGTGACGCACAGAAGTTTCTGCTCGGAGGTTTGCCTGATGCCCATTTATCTTGATGTATAGAAACAGTCTCAAGCAACGTTCCCGCTAATGTTTTCCATGCAGATGTACGTGCGCACTACCAGGAGAAATAAAATCTAGCAGTGGGTGCCCTGCTGATCAGCATCTGAATCTCTCCCCCCCCATGTGCACAAACACATGGCTTACAGGGAACCCTGGTCTCAAGCACTGCTTGGAACCCGTCCTGAGCTTTGCTACAAGATCATTTTACATTACAAGTAATACACACTCCGGGGCGCAGCCCAGCAGCCCGTACGTCGTATGGTGGGGTCTGACGCCAGAGCTTCCGCGATTGGCTGGACGGCTCGTGACACTGTGCCAGGTGCTAGAGAGATGATGTCACCAGTGTCACAACTGCCATGTCGGGGGAGCGGACCTGTGGCTTTGAGCTACCCGGGGCAGACAAGCCCCTAAGGCTTCATTTGAACCAGCTCCCTCTCCCTGTGCACATACCGGTGAGACCCACAACCCACCTTCTTGTAGGCCATTTCAAAGAGCTTGAGGGATGCTTGCTGTAGGCTGGACGCTGCCTGTCTGATGTTCTCTCCCGTTTCAGAATCTTTCCGAGCCAGCAGCTCTCTCATTTTTGCAATCTCTTCTCTCAGTTTGTTGCACTGGAAACAAGCCACAAGGCACAGTTACATTCTTAGTCCACTAGAACGGGGCCTTTCACTTCTACGCCCCCCTCCGCTTGGGCCAGAAGCAGTGCACTTGTCTCCAGTTAGAATCCTGCAGTGCCTAGCAAATTGTCCCGTTCCCACTGGGCACGAATCCACATCATGGCGCACACCACTGCTGTCACAGACCAGTCACCTTGTTTGCATTCTCAGCCAAGAAACCAGGGACGGAATTTCCCTCGTTAGCGGAGAGCTGGCTTCGCTGACCCCTGGCCTGAGACCCCGCAGCTTAGCTGGCCACCTACCTCCACCCCACAATTGAGGCATATCGAAAAAGCTGCTCTTCATCTATTTACAACTCCCCCAGAAAGCCGTGTTCAGCACACAAAGCCCCAAAGAGGCCCCTCCCTTTGTGGTGTGTCGAAGGAGCAGCAGCACAAACCAAAGCGGCACGGTTCCAGCCCAGCCTCTGCTGCCATCTGTCAAACCCTCCACACAATCTGGCGCTTGTCAGACTGGCACCGTAGGTCTGGGGAGGTGCAGTTTCTCTGGGACAGCTGCACCGACAGAGCTGCGAGGGGGTGGGACAGCCACTCAGCCATATCTAGAGGCAGAACGTGGGTAGGTGCCGTCAGTCCTTTACTTTCAGACCCACCGGGTGACAGGAATATCCTGCTCTTCAAGCCTCATCAGATTCCCATGCTCTCTCATTGCCCATTAACACTGCCCCTCTGTCCTCCCGTAAAGCAGAGGATGCGACTGGACATGTTTCCCATGCAACTTCCCTTCAGAGGCTAAGTATGTCGTCCCTTTCCTTCCCAGCCCAGAGAAGTTCTCCTCTCTCACTGGGCTACCCAAGCACCTGGCGTAGCCACGTGCAGGTTTTAAAAGGAAGCCCAGTAGATACGGGGGTAGAGCTATTGCCTCTTTACCTAACCTAATGGTACTTGCCAACAATCTCCAGCCCAAACCACAGCGCTAGTCTAGGTTCGAAGGGACACTAGTATTTTTACAGCTTGTGAACTCTGTTTCAAACACAACTTTTGAACTGAGAACAACAGAGATAAGCGGCCACTAACAGTATTAAAACCCCCTGACATGAAGGATCTGACTCACTCCAGACAGAAACTAAGCAACTGCAACCATGTAAGCTGCTTCCCCATTCTTGGGTGCTGGCCATGCATGTTCACCCACTGTTCTGGGACTTGACCTTCACTTAAGGCGTAGCAACTCACAGGCCAAGGAAACCTGTGTCCTATCTTCGGTGTCTTCAAAGAAAAAAGTTCTTTGCGAAATCAGCCATGGCAAAGGTTTATGGAGTCAGTACAAGATCCGTTCAAGGGTACGGTTAGTTAAAAAGCCTTTCACATTAACACTGTCACAGGATGCCTACACTGTAAGGACACTCAGCTTAAAACCAGTTCTCTGCTACAACAGAATAAACTTGCACGCAGCCCAGGGCTGTGCCTGCCCTTCGTAATTAAAGATCTCTCCTGTATCCCGGACGTCTGCTCTTCAGCAAGTCTCAGCCACATGCTACTCGAGAGGTGAGGTGCTAACCAATTCTGCACTCGAGGGGGAAAATACTGGGGGAACTGTGGCCCAATTGAAGCCATCACAGAATACCCACCTCATCTGCTGGCAGCTGATCCTTGAACTCCTCCATCTTGGATTCTGTATCATGGATGATGCCTTCTGCCATGTTCACAGCTTCCACGCGTTCCTGGGGAAATTGACAGTTGGGTAAGGGTCTGTGCAATGCAACGCCCAGAGCTACAGAGCTCAGCTGCAGTATGAACAGATGCGAGCGTGACGAACCAGATGGCCTAGAGGCATGGGAATGGGTACAATCGACAAGACTTTGCAGACTTCCTTCCCCCACTCTAAGCTAACAAGTCACTTACAGGCCCCCAGAGTTCAGAAATCCAAGAGCCTCTCAACCCTCCCGCCCCGAGAAATCCCCAGGTGCATTCCCAGAGGGCAAGGCCAAGCATGCGGCATGGCATTTCTGTGCACAGACTATCCGGCATGCTGGTTACACCCATACAGGAGGCAACGGGGGTTTGTTTCAGCATTTTGGGCAAGACGCTCTGAGCCTCCCTTTTCAGAGCTCGCTACTGAGTTTTTCTGCAGCGAAGAGCAATGGGGTACAGTGTGTGAATTCAGGGAGGCCCTTCAGATTTTTGGTGTCCCAACGCAAGTTATTTTTGCACAGCAGGCTTGCTAGCCAAGAAATGCAAGTCCCTACCAGCTTTACCAGTGCAAAGATAACCAGCATGGGACTTCATGGAGCTGGGCGGTTCAGCCATTTGAAAGAACGCCCCGTAAGAGTAATGCCAACAGGTACAATGGAATTGTTAGCAAAATCTCTTCTGACTTTCCTCAGTGGTTCCAAGTCCATGGCACCTAATCTGAAACCTTCACCACCCTCTGCCCCAGAGCTGGTACACACTGCAGAGAGGCCAAGAGTTGCAAGTGGGAGCTGGAGTGTGAACTGCCCTCATTTGTGAGTGGATCACTCCAGGCTACAGGCTAAGCATGTTTTCCTGCTGTCTGTGGTGCACCCTCTCTGTGGAGGGGTGTCCCCCCCCCCCCATCTCAGAGCTGTCATCTGGGCACTGGAACCCAACACCAGTAGCTCAGTGGGCTAGGAACACAACCAGCAACAAGACAAGGAGATCAGGTGGCCCTACAGATGCACAAAGTCAGTCCGACAGACAAAACGTGAACACAGTGACAGTAGCTGGGACCTATCAAAAGTGCATTTTGCACTGGCAACTCCCAAACACCAAGGAGTCACGAATCTCAGGGCTTCAACAGAGGTCTGAAGCAGAGGAAAAAAAGAGCTACAACACACACCACCCATTTCCTTTTCCAGAATGCTACTCATCGATCCTTTGGTCTATAGCAGACCCTCACCCTTTGAAAAAGAGATTTATACAAGTGTTGCCAAAACAAGCTCACTAGTTCTGCAGAGGAAGGCAGTGTAAAATATCTACAGTGTCAATTTCTGCAGCCTCTAAGCATATGCTAGTGCCATATCCTACAGTATCATGTGCTTCAATCAATGTTCTATATTTAGTAGAGCAATTCATTATAGTTTACCCTCATTAAATCAATTAGCCCCCACCATTAACCTTATGAACATTATAGATGGGATCATTTGAGTGCAGGAAGCATCACTTCTTTTTGACAAAGTCAGGGTGGACTCTGGTCATACTCCCCGAGAGAATGACGACCTCACATGCACCCAAAGCATAAAAACCATGACTCGGATGAGACCTGGCACCCAAGATGTTGGAGATCAGGCTTTTCACATGGGCGCTGCACTTGCATGTTGGAGGAGAGAGTCATGGGAATTAGGACTAAGCTGTTGGTTTTGTAAAATTTACAAGTCATTTCAACGAGTTAAGTGAAAAAAGTTCCGTAAACAAAGAACATAAGAACAGCCGTACTGGGTCAGACCAAAGGTCCATCTAACCCAGGAGCCTGTCTGCCGACAGTGGCCAGCACCAGGTGGCCCAGAGAGGGTGGACCGAAGACAATGATCAAGCGATTTGTCTCCTGCCATCCTTCTCCAGCCTCTGACAGAGGCCAGGGACTCTATTTCTATCCCCTGGCTAATAGCTTTTTATGGACCTAACCTCCATGAAATTATCAAGCTTCTCTTTAACCTCTGTTATAGTCCTAGCCTTCACAGCCTCCTCTGGCAAGGAGTTCCACAGGCTGACTACACGCTGTGTGAAGAAGAACTTTCTTTTATTAGTTTTAAACCTGCTACCCATTAACTTCATTTGGTGCCCTCTAGTTCTTCTGTTATGGGAACTAATAAATAACTTCTCTTTATTCGCCCTCTCCACACCACTCATGATTTTATAGACCTATCATATCCCCCCTCAGTCTCCTCTTTTCTAAACTGAAGAGTCCCAGTCGTTTTAACCTCTCTTCATATGGGACCCGTTCCAAACCCCTAATCATTTTAGTTGCTCTTTTCTGAACCCTTTCCAAGGCCAAAATATCTTTTTTGAGGTGAGACCACCACATCTGTACACAGTATTCAAGATGTGGGCGTACCATAGTTTTATACAGGGGCAGGAAGATATTCTGGCTCTTATTTTCTATCCCTTTCTTAATAATTCCTAGCATCCTATTTGCCTTTTTGACCGCCGCTGCACACTGTGTGGAAGTTTTCAGAGAACTGTCCACGATAACTCCAAGATCTCTTTCCTGATTTGTCATAGCCAAATTAGCCCCCATCATACTGTACGTATAGTTGGGGTTATTTTTCCCGATGTGCATTACTTTACACTTATCCACATTAAATTTCATTTGCCATTTTGTTGCCCAATCACTCAGTTTGGTGAGATCTTCTTGGAGTCCCTCACAGTCTGCTTCCGTCTTGACTATCCTAAACAGTTTGGTATCATCTGCAAACTTTACCACCTCACTGCTTACCCCTTTCTCCAGATCATTTATGAATAAGTTGAACAGGATTGGTCCTAGGACTGACCCTTGGGGGACACCGCTAGTTACCCCTCTCCATTCTGAAAATTTACCATTTATTCCTACCCTTTGTTTCCTGTCTTTTAACCAGTTCTCAATCCATGAAAGGACCTTCCCTCTTATCCCATGGCCATGTAATTTACACAAGAGCCTTTGGTGAGGGACCTTGTCAAAGGTTTTCTGAAAATCTAAGTATACTATATCTACTGGATCCCCCTTGTCTGCATGTTTGTTAACGAACAGCATCCGTGGTGAACAGTAGATTCAACCCGATTTTTAAAATTCGCTTCACTTTAGAAACAGGGGACTGGACTCGACCTCTCAAGGTCCCTTCCACAGTTCTAGGATTTATGATTAGTAACAGGTAGGGGATTTTGTAAATTCGTAACACAATCATGTCTCTCTAATTCTTTAGAAAATAACTGTAAACTACTCTGCAGATAGCTACTGAACAAAGGCCAAGGAGCTGGGTATTTATGTGCTTATATTTTCTTGCCGTTAAAGCCAACGGCATGTAGAAATCTGGCTACAGGGGGACAAACGGTTATCTAGGCATCTAAACGCCCGTTTGTATAGGAGAATATAGTGACCTACAACCTCAATCCGTCCCTTAAACATCTAATCAGAAGTCCTCTGAGTAGAGGGCAGTTTCCATATATGGAATGGAGATTTGACTGACGGGTAAACTAGTAAGTAACCAATAAGAAGAGACTCCAACATTCACCATCCAGTTACCTTTCTTCGCCTATCCTCCTCTGCATATTTCTCTGCATTCTTCACCATATTCTCAATGTCATCTTTGCTGAGGCCACCAGAAGATTGGATCACAACTGCATTAGACAATAAAGTACAGTGTTAAAGCTGCTTTGCATTTTCATCTCTTCCCGACGGCAGAGGTTGAAATACTCGTGCTCTTTTGGAGAGAAAGCTTCTACGTTAATGCTCCCGCTAGTTCATGGTGCCAGAAATTGTTTTTTTATACTAAGTGGTTGCTAGCACAAGGCATGTATGTGAGCCAATGCAATGAGGAGCCCTTAGAGCAGTGTTTCTTAACCCGGGCGTAATTACCCCTTGAGGGGTAAAGGTACTTACCCACTGAGGGGTAATTTGGCATATTGCAGGGGGTAATAAATACGTTTAAAATACAATAAATAGGTGTTCAACACAACATAAAAACCCCAAACCAATAAAAACAATTAATCGTAATTTTCTTTTTGTCTATTGCCATTTTGATTTCTTAGTTAAGCCCAAGGGGTAACAGTGCCAAAGGGGTTAAGAACCACTGCCTTAGAGAATGCCCAGTATAAACAAACGAAGGTCCGGTGAGAGCAAAGTGCCACCCCCCCCGGTGACACTCACTCGTAGCACTGGGTTTAGCAATGCGTAGGTAACCGCCCTGCCGCTCACACAGAGCAGAGACTGGCTGCTGGGCTCAACAGCTCGTGCCTCTTCCCAGGAGCAGATGGGCTGCCGTCGTGCACAATGTTGCCAGCAGTCTATAGGAGTGCTTGGACAGGCTTGGTCTAGTGAAGACAATAGCCAAAGGCTCTGTTCCCAGCTGTGCTGGAAACTTCCTTTGTAACCATCTGCAAGTCACTTCAGACTGCTCTTCAGTTACTCCGTGTGGAAAGTGAGCCTGTGCGTATGGCCCTCAGGCCACGGGGCATTCGGACTCAGAATGCAGGAGGAGTCTACCAGGTCATGGAGCTTCCTTTCACTCTTGGAAAGCAGCCCAGAGCACTTCAGCCACAAGCTACAAGCCTCTCCAGCCAGGCTCCCCCAGCACTGCCTTCAGCAAGGGAACTGTAGTTAGTTTTCAAACAAAAGCTTTTTCCTATTGCTGCCTTGTGAAAACTGCCTTGTTTAAGCCAACACCGCAATTTACACATTTCAAGTGGGGGGGGGGGCAGATTGCAAGTTCACTGGGAAGCAAGGGAGAGACATCAACAACATTTTACACCACTTCAGGAAGGGAACCAATTGTAAGTCTTTGTCTCAGTAAGCACTTAATTTTTCAGAGTACTCGAGGCTAATCCCTGAAAACCTAATGGCATGCAGTCCATTTTGAATTTAGGAGATAAACCAATCAGAGGTTTAGAATAGGATCATGAGTGCAACCTTAGTTATACCCTACAGATAGCGAAAGGGTTGGGATAAGAACTTTGGTCCCCTATCTCCAGTGCCTGTTGGCTTTGGAACACCTGCAACCAGCGAACACAACAGTAGCTGTTT
The DNA here is from genome assembly GCA_032595735.1 of Pelochelys cantorii. NCBI lineage: Eukaryota > Metazoa > Chordata > Testudines > Trionychidae > Pelochelys > Pelochelys cantorii. The sequence continues at coordinate 39,078,538 of CM064340.1, forward strand.
AAATCAATGTGGAGTTGATAAGGTTTTTTGTCATCAAAAACAGCAGCAGGTCTGAGCTCAAAAATATTCACAAAGATCATTAAAGCACATTGCTAATTAGTTTTGCTTCAGCTATAACTTGCAAATAATTCCTTATGGAACGTCATGCCTCTAGAACCAAGGGGCAATAAGCCATTTTTGAATGAGACAAAAAATTAGAAGCCAGATAGTTGACACTTTGCTATCAGGAAAAATGACCATTGTTCTTTGCCCTTGGCAGAAATCCAGCAATCCAGGCTGAAGAAGCTCTCCAAGTGAAAGTTAAAGAGCCTAAAAGTAGCAGTTCATGGATACGACAGTGATGGAAGGCAAAACTGGATCGAATATTTGACTGATTAAAACAGTGTCAGTTCCCCAACCTCCCTGCAGTTTAAACATGTCGTTTCTAGGCTACCAGGATCAGCTGGTTATCAGGGGACTCTGCCCCAGCAGCTGGGTTTTTAGATCCTCCTGGCAGAGTAGCTAGGAGCACAGCACACTCCCAGTCTGATCAGACGTACTCTTCATGCCACAGGTACTTGGCACTGGCCAGGTGTCTCGCCCTTTAACACCCGGGCACCCTGAGGCTGCCCCATTAGACAATAAGCTGAGAGGACCATTAGCGCAGGGCACTAGCTCCTCGACGGACAGCGGGCCAAGGAGCTGAGCACAGCAACTTAGCCTGCGGAAGTGGGGCCCAGCTTTGAAGCCCCATTTCCCACCAGTGAGGAGCCTCGTCAGGAGCTGCTCCTGTACAAGGCAACTCTGCGGCGGCAGATGAGGCCACAACAGCCACTAACATCCTTCGGCGGGCGAGGCTGCAAGGAAAGCTAAGGAACGAGGCAGGGGGTCCAAGGGTTCAGCTTTTACTGAAGCCACCGATGCTGCTTCCTACCACTCTGCTCCCTCATCACCGCAGGCTACCGCTCTGCTCCCTGCCACCCAGGCGTGCCTGCCTCCCACGGGCTGACTGCCAGCAGCGGTAGAGGTAGGGCACACCTCTGGCAGGAGGGAGGAAGCACCCAGAGCTGGGTGGCCCGGGGCAGAGGAGAAGGGAGCCCGGGGCAGGGGGCAGTCTGTGTCCATGAGAGAGGCAGAGTGAGTGGAGAACCACTGCAGATCTCAAAGCCCCTCATGGCTCTAGCTCTCCCCCCACCCCAACTCAGGGGCTGACCACAAGCAGGCTGGCTCGGGGAGCCAAGGTGAAGACAGCAAGCAGAGACTGGTGGCAAAGGGAGAAGCTCTGCTCCTGCTTCAGTGATGGAGAGGTGGTTGGGCCAGTAGGTGGCACCGCATGTGTGGCCTTCTGCTCCCAAGCCCAGGCCCAGGCCCCACTTACCCTGTATCCCACGCCTCCCCTCGCTGTACGCCCACTGCCTGGTGCAGACATTGCCAGCTAGCTGGACGGTGGTTCACCCAAGTCGACATCTCTGCTGCCTACTGGCAGGCCAAACAAAACCATCTGGTGGGCTGGATGCGGCCACCAGCCCATCCTTGTACTCAAGTTTAACACAGTGGAGCAGATACCAGCTATCCAGGAGCCATGGTAACACGTGTCCTACCTCTGTCCTTCCCCCGTTTGTCTGCTTGTCACCCTCACCTGCTGTGCCATGTCCTGGTGGCAGGCAGGGATCCCATCTAGCTGGCGCCATCTTGCACACTATTGGGGTTCCTACACCGTATGGCTACTCCGTCTTCCCCTTCCCACAGGGATCCCACGAGGGCTGCACTTACTTTGCTGTTCACGTCCGGTCCCTTTATCCTTTGCGGAAACATGCACGATGCCATTAGCGTCAATGTCGAACGTCACCTCGATCTGAGGCACTCCCCGGGGAGCTGGAGGAATTCCAACCTGGAAATGGGAAGTGCTTAGCCATTAGCTCCCCAACAGATGTGGGCTTGGTATACAGGCCTTCAGTGCTGTGCACATCATCCCCATGAACTGCCACCCTCCACGCAGGTCCCAGGATGTGCCTGTCAAAACTCATGTGGCAACTTAACTCTGGCAGACTGAATGGGGCAGATCTAATTGAACACAGCAGCAGACTTCTACCTAGAAGAGGGGGAAGCAGCTATACATACCACAAGACGACCTCACAAGGAGGCTTGGAGAGGAGCTTACAGCAGAAGCAAACGCTGTTTCACAACTTAACACCAATAAGTCACTTCGCCCTCTAATGCATGGTAGGGATGTTAAATATTGGTTAATGGAATAGTCCATTAACCTCGTGAATTCTTATCTGTTACTCGACTATTCTATAGGCCTCGCCCCCAGGGACAGCAGCCTTTGCAATCCATACCCACGCCCAGGGAGGTGCCAGGCGGGAGCTGGTCCACGAGGGAAGCCAGTTAAAAAAAACCAGCTCTCCTCGCGGACCAGCTGCCTGTATTAGAAGCAGCAGCGCAGGGTGGCAGTAACCCCTGTCCAAGGGGAGCTGAGCTGAGCTGCCGGATCTGGCGCAAGTCAGAAATGAGTTGGGCTGCCTCCCCACCTGGCTCCTAATACATTTTAAATGCAGAGCCACAGCAGGGGTAGGTCATGGGCCCAGCACAAGCCAGGACTAAGCCAGGCTGCTGGCCAGCCTGCTCAAAAATTTACTGGCCCATAGCATTAACCAATACATTTTTGCTTTATCTGATCACTGACTACACTATTCCATCCCTAACGCATGGCACTATGTTCAATTTCCTTCAGTGAATTACTTGGATCTATTCTGGGCCCCAGCTTGCTAACTACACTCCTTGAAGCTACCATGTTTAAATGGTGGGATTCACCATTCAGGAGATACACAATCCTGCATTAGTGGAGGGCTCCTTCCAGCAACTGGATTTAATATTAGGGCTGCCAAGCAGGAAGAGACCGTCTAAGAACCTGTGTAAGCCTGAAGTAGCCCCGATTCAGTGCAGCCCTAGTCAACACAACCACTCTTCAAAAAGATTGCCAAAAGCAGACACACAATTACATTGAAACATCTGTATGGATCAGGAGGGTACATACCAGTACAGGCTGATTATGTATAAGTGTCAACTAATCAGCCACACTGACCTCAGCAAGTAGGGTCCTATACACAAATCACCATCTGGAGCATGATAATTGTCTAACACAATCTTGGCTGCTCCAAGGGGACCTACGGCTTGTCTACCTGGCACCAACACAATGAAAGCACTTACTCGTCAATGCAGCTTTTGTTGGGAGAAACACCCAGTTTTGGAGACAAAAAGCTTCCAGCCCTGCAAGACACTTTTGTCTTTTCCCTTCCTTTTATGGTCAACTAAGAGTCAGCATGGACTCTGCTGTTAGTTTTGTCCAGAGAACTAACTTCCACCAGTATCCTACAATGCCTGCTTTGATGGCTCTGCTCAGTGATTTGTGATCTGTGCTGCACTGCAGGCCTGCGCCCCTTCCATTTCAAAGCTCCTTGGAGTACCTTACAGCTAAGTGAGCTGCTCCTTTTGGGGAACAAAGAACAAATCATTGGAAGGCTTCTGTTCTGCCCTGCTACCAACATCACAGCAAGCAGACTACTGCTGTAGGGGGAAGGCTGGAGAGACAGCTGTGCTGCTTTGACGTTCCTCAGCACAGAGTTATGAGGAAATCCCAAGAAACAGGTATCAGCTCTGCCGTCCCACAACAGTACACTGTAGGATGCTTACCCACAATGCTTTGCTTTATCAGTGGACAAGGAGCTAGCAATGTGGCCATGAAACATCGATGATGGGAGGCAGAAAAACTAGCGTGACTGGTTTTCACTTTTGGCTACTCTTGCCACCAAACCTCCCCAGGGTAGAGACAGCCTCAGGGGGGAATGGGTGATGGGCCAGCTACTGGCTGCCTAAAGGACAACTGGAAAGCAACATGGTACTGAGTTATCGCGAACAGGATCTAACATCCCAGGTTCCACGGGTACAAAAATCAATGCCTCTCCTCAGAGAGTCTCGCTACTACTGGCAGGCTGACAGTGAGGCCTACGGATTTACAAGCCAGATCATTCAATCAAATGGCTTCTGTCCACGTCCCCACATTCAAGGGAAGGGGGGGTCAAACCAAATGGGAGGAGGCTTGGAACTTCCTACAGGCAGTTTAAGTCCATGAACATTGAATGCAAACATACCAAAGTGAACTGGCCAAGAAGCTTGTTGTCAGAAGCCATCTCTCTCTCTCCCTGGCACACTTTGATCTCTACTTGAGTCTGTCCGTCAGCTGCGGTAGAAAACACCTGTAGAAGGGTGGAGGGGAACAGAACAGCTGACAGCTTACAATCCCTGAACGGAGGGAGTTATTAGCACAGAATCACATGAAAACTAGGAAGTTCGGCTGAAGGAACAAAACCACTTTCCATGGTTTATCCCTCCACCACTCCCAAGCGTTAATAAAGATTTTAAGGCAAAAAGAAAAAAAATTAGCAGGCACCAGGGCAAAATGCCAACCAAGGCAGTCAAAGTGCTTGCAAGTGGGTCAGAGAAGAACAAGGAAACTAGCCCTGGAGCCCAATCTTCCAGTATCCCTGCAAGATGGGGAAGGATCCTCCTCTACAAATCCAGACCAGCAAAGGCAGCTTGGGCTGTGCGTTGTGCTCAGTTGTATGAAGCTTCCGCACCAGTTCTCTTCAGAATGATGTGTTGATAAGTAACATCATCGCACACACCACAGCCCGGGTCTATCCCAAGACGAAAGCTCAAGGGATTTCCCACCACATTCCGAAGAGGGAAGCCGAGTTTGTTGGGTTGATAGCTACCTCCACCCCAGCAAAGAACAGGTGCTCACTAATTGGCCTGTGTGTTGGATTTCAGCCTCTCCTCCCACTTGGAATTTGACCTACATTTGGGGGTGGAAAGGAGGAAAGATTCCTGGGATCTCCTCCTCCCCGCACAAGGCCACACATTGCAGGATCCAGCATTCACCAGTTGTAGCCCCCAGCCTCAGATGGTTGCTAGAGAGAACACTAGGCATAGCCTCTCTCTGCTGTGAGAACGCATCTTAGACCTGAGCCTAGAAGTGATACCACATGAACACACAGTGAAGATCCAGCTTCGTAGTGGTCGTTCCACACGCCCTATACCTAATCCCTGTATGGGGTGACCCACCTTCTCTCTCCCCGGCCCGAGGGTCATGCCCATGGTGCTACCTCCGCACAGCGCTCCTCCAGCCATGAGCAGCAGAGTGAAACTGTCACACTGTGCAGTTTCAATCTGCTGGGCCCTGGAGAAAACACAGGTGGCATGACCCCAACCCTCCGGGGCAGCATAGGCAAGGAGGAAAAAACAGCACACTGATCACACTGTCTCCATGGGACTTAAATACAGTGACAGGGCAGAAAGAGAACATGGGGAGCTACGTCTGCAACTGTGCTGTCCTTATGACAACAGCCCAAGAAGTTCATTAGAAACTGCCGGTTACCGAGATGTTAGAGAGCCCTCACCTGGCTCTTCTTGGTTGGAATCGTCGTGTTCCTGTTGATGAGCTTAGTGAATACGCCTCCCAGAGTCTCAATTCCCAGGGACAAGGGAGTCACATCCAGCAGCAGCACGTCAGTGACATCACCAGCTAACACACCGCCTTGGATAGCGGCACCAATAGCAACAGCTTCATCAGGATTCACTGCTTTGCTAGGAGCACGGCCAAACAGATCCTGCACAGTCTGCTGCACCTGAACGAGGACAGAACACAGCCCAGGTCAGTCCCCCACCCCAGATGTAGTGACCGTTTGTATGAGGGAGGAACCCCACCTTACCTGCCCTCCAACCAGCTCAGTCACTTTCAGTTTCCTTCCTCCACCCCTACTTCTTCCAGAAACAGATGAGACTAAGCTTCAGATCCATGACTGGCTCCTAAGCCCCCATCCCTCAACTTGCTCCTCCTAATGCCCAGATGGATGGACTCCGAAGCACCCGTATCTGCCCCATGCCTGTTATCACCTAAGATGCCCGAAGACTGGCAGTACCTTCTCCTGGAGCACTGCTTCCAACCCAAGTGGCTAGCAGCGACTCCCCCGAGGGGGGAACGAAGAACACTAGAGCAGTCCCACGCACAACAGTAACTCGGCAACCTTCTGCGCGACCAGAACAGGGATCACTTATCCCAGCGGGGCACAAGGCCAGCACGTTCACCTCTCCAGTGCCAGGCACGGCTATGGGGACTGACATGCAACAGCAAGTGCAGTCCTGTGGGATGGGTCAAAAAAATCCACAGCCAGGAGGAGCACCCCTCATCTTGTTTAATGTAGCCATACGGCGGGCAACAGTGATCACAGCCCCTCGTGTAGTGTGTTTCAGCAGGTACTTTGCACTCTGCTTTTCAGAGCAATATGCTGATGATGAACACACCTGATCCACGCCGGAAGTATCCAGACAGGAACTCACTTGAGTGTTTGAAACACCCTACGCAGCTCAATTCTACCCCAAGGGGCCCAGCTTCACTCCTGACATGTGGGCTGATGCTCACAGTTCCCCTGCACCTGAGCTGGGTTAGTGGAACAGCTGTTGTCAGCAAAGGTGAGAACTGTGCTCCTGGGGAGCTGTGAGCACACCCTACAGATTAGGCCCACCTTGTTAAGGGTGAAACACACAGGAAGTAGGGATGCTAAATTTCGATTAAGCTGCTAATCGAGTTGTCGATGGAATTTCCATCCATTAATCGATAAGGAGGGCACTCACTATCCCATTGCACCTCTCCCTTTGTAATGTACGAAAGCCACCTGTGCCTCTTGTACATTTCAAAGGAAGAGGCGGAGCAGGGAACCCAGGTGAGCAGGAACCTGATTGCTCCGCCTCTCCCTCTGAAACGTACAAGAGCCACCCATGGGACAAGGGGGAGCATTACTTCTGACCACAGTTGCCCAGGGTTGTCAAATTCTACCCCGGAACTGGTGTGAAGGGCAGCTGGACAAGACACAGCCCAAAAGGCAAAAAGCTACACTACTGTGTGCAACAGACAGGCGCAGATCTCAGTGTGTCTGTGCTCAACTCAGCCTGCAGTTAAAGCCGAGAGAGCGTAGCCAGGAAAACGTTATGTAACCCTGCGAGGTCACATGGTGCCCAAAGGTATAAATAGGATTCTGACATTTAGTAGTGTCTTCCACCCCCCAAGAATTCACAGTGCTTCAGGAAGCGTTTCCCCCACCATGGAAATGAAGCCACTTCTGGGGTGGAGGGAGACAGCTGTTTAACCATGTATGATAGGACATAACAGACTCAGAAGCCAAGGAAATCACAGCACCCAGTTGAAACTGCAGGGATTTGAGCCAGGGGGAATAATCACTGGACTTTGGCCAGGGCAGCAGCTTTTAACAACTTCTGTCCTGCAGACCTTACAGTGACTGAAGCCTCAGAGGGCAAGTCTACGCACATTTAGGAGCCTACAGGAACCCTCAACAGGCAGGTTAGCAGGGCTCATGCCAGCGCTCTGAAAGCTGCTGTGCAGACAGCCCTTTGAAGTAATGGCTCCCAAGCAGACACTCCCCAGCAAGTTACTCTGGATCCTCGATGGCCGTCAGTTGCAAAGAGAGAATTAACATCCAAAGAGCACCACAGCCTGTACCGAGTACAGCACTATTCACTGTTCTCTGCTGACGGGCAGAATTATTGCAGGTACATCCACACTGAAAACCAACTCATGGTCGGGCTGTCTCAGAGCCAAGATTAACTGACTCGGGGGGGGGGAAGGGGGGTGTGCTGCGGGGCTTAAACTGGCAGTGCAGATATTTGGGTGTAGGTCAGAGCTTGGACTCAGTCCCTCCCAGGCTGGAATTCAGGGCCCGGGCTCCACTGTTAGCCCTGCAGCATGGACCCATGTCAGCTGATCTGAGCTCTGATACTGCCCTGGGTCTCTGCTGTGTAAATACATCCTAAGAGACCTCCTCTATCAGCATAGTCCAAGTTCTTGAGGACACCCTCGTGCAAGCATGTTCCTCACTGACTTCAGGGGAGCTCAATGGTTCTTTCTGGAGCTCGGAATTCGAGAACCCTACACCACAGCAGGCGGCACCTAATCTTCAAGCCTTTGCGTGTCAGCAAAGCAGGTCTAAGTCACTTGCTGGTGCTTATCCCCATCGTATGCAAAAGGCAAGCATCTAGGTACCCAGGGCGAAAAGCATACGGCCAGTAAAACATGCTCATTGCTCATGCCAGGGAGCAAACACATAACCAATTATGCATTAGCAGCAAGTGACAGAACAACTGCTGACAGCCAGAAGAACAGCAAAGCTGCGAGATCCCTAGATGGCGAAGCTAAGTGACAAGAGGGGCTGAATTCCACAAAGGTCACAAGCCTGGCAGCGGCAGACTGACCACACAGCTGCTCTCCCAGGCTCAAGAAAAAGCCTTACGTTCTAAATCTCAACTGTTTTCAAATGCACAGCAAGAGCCAGGACCAGCAATACGTAACTCCTGCCAACTCTCACTGGTCTTGGCAAGCTTAACCTGCCGTCAGCAGCATCCGCCAGACAGCTCCCGCCCCGGATCACACAACAACCCAAGCAGGGAGTGGCGGTCGTTCTACCCACATGAGCAGGCATGTCTGAGCCTGGCTCCCCTCCCCACTCGTCCTGCTGACTATATAGGCAGCCCCTCACCTACAGCATCTCCCAAGTTTCTGGAATTGAGATTTCTCTTTGCAGGTCCCCTTTAAAATGCCTTTGTTCATCCCAGGTAAATGATTCAGTCCTTGGACAAAAGCGTGACCTGTTGCACACCAGAGGGGAACATGCCCTACCTTAGGCATTCTGCTCATGCCACCAACCAAGATGACTTCACCAATGTCGCTCTTGCTGACTTCAGCGTCCTGCATGGCTTTTTGGCAAGGCGCCACTGTCCTCCTGATCAGGTCTGCTACAATCCCCTCAAACTGGGAACGACTCAGCTTCAAGTTCAAGTGCTTTGGTCCAGAAGCATCCATAGTAAGGTAGGGTAAGTTAATGTCCGTCTGCAAAACAAGAATACGCTGGGCATCAGAAACAGGAAATCAAGACAAGCAAGTGTAACGGCTTTCAGCATCAAAACGTGACAACTGATCACTTACAAATGAGGCCAACAAGTTCTTGTAAGAATCCCTTTAGGAATCTTTTGAAAAAGATCCATCTTCATACACGTAAGATTTCTGTACATCTTTACCCCATACCCTATAGCCTCTGTCTAAGGAGGCTGATCACACGTTATATTAAGGTTGCAGTTACAAATGGCTTAAAGGATAAATTAATATTACAAGCAGGTTACATTAGGCTGTTTATAACCCTGACCTGTTAGACTTTAAATCATCATTTTAACTCATCATAAACTACATCTACATGGAAACAACGCTAAGTGCAATCACAGATCCTCCGTGGCAAAGACAAATCCCAAGTATTCTTCCCAGTTTCCTCAGTGGTGGAACTTTTCTGCAGATTTAATCTTTTAAAAATTTTACAAAAAAACTTTACCAGGCTCTGCTCACAGTAACACTGCAGAGCTCTGCATTTTTTGCTGTAACTAAGTAGGTAAACACACAGGACTACAAAAAAAATCCATTAGTCCTTACTGCATGCAATGTGTTTGACCAAGAAAAAAAAATCCAAGTAAAAGAAAGTGACAGGACCCCATAAAGAGCAGTGCACACAGCAGAAAATTGTATTTGCTATTAAGAAAAATCTAGAAAGTTTCACCAAATACCTCTATTTCTAATTTGTATGAAAGACAGCCTACTTCACTGTAGTTAAAGGTATTCAACAACAAACCATTTATCCACAAACCAAATAACACCTCTATTTTATAACATGTAAGGATAAGACCAAGCCAACTGAATATTTTAAGCAACAATTTCCATTTACAATTAAGCACCAGGCATTACAATTTAAAATTCTCATTTTCTCCAATGACTTATGCAAGAGTTAAAATAGTGTCCTACTGCACTAATTTTAAGGCACACTGAAAGAACAGCCAAAGTGCTGAGTCATGCTGACACCACAAATCACTGCAAAACATTAATGCCTCAAGTCACTCACTCAGTGGAGCAAGTCTGTATTGTCAAAACTGATCTGTAGTTAAGCTGGATAAAAACTGAGGATTTTTTTTAAAAAAATCTGAATTTTTAAAGTGGATTTTTAATTTAAAAAATTAATACACCAAATTTCTCATTTAAAAGTTAGTTACAATTAAGTCCCATGACAAACATGCCACACCTCCACTTACAGTCTGATAAAAGTGAATTAATGGCTCTAGTATGTCCAGCCTAACTGCTATCTCTGATTCTTGAAAGCTCTGGGCTTTTAATTTCTGTTTCTCAGCAGACTAAGGCCACATCTATACTTACTGGTGGAACACCACTCTGGAAGTTGATTTTCTAGCATTCCGCTTAGCGGAACTACAGTAGAGTCCCTACCATCTGACCTAAACAGGACCGACACATGGTCGGATTACCGAATGTGTCATATGATAGGGACTCTACTGTAGAGAGCGGCGGAAAGCTGATGCCGCTCCTGCGCAGGACGTCCCCTGCAGAAACAGCCTCAGCTGTTCCACCACTCTTGGAGAAGCTGCTGCAGCTGCTGCCGGGACGCTTCCAGGCAGCAGCAGCTTCTCCTAGAGAGCGACAGAGCAGCAAGCGGGGCCGTTCTCCTGGCCCGCGCTGTATCCGACCCCGCAGGGTCGGATAAAACAGAGTGTCGGATAACCCGGACTCCACTGTAGTAAGGACCCGCTAAATCGAATGCTGAGGGCGCCCTCGTCAATGCTGGAACTTCCACTCCTCGCAAGGAGTAAGGGAAGTTGGCAGGAGCATTTCTCCCCTTGACCTCCCACTGTGGGGACAGCACCAAAGTTTGAATCAAGGTATGTCAACTCCAGCTACGCAGTTAACATAGCTGGAGTTGCATATCTTAATTAGAAATTATCCCCTGGTGTAGACCTGACAAGTAACACGTGCAAACAAAGACAAGGTGGACAAGGTTGGTTTTGTTCTGTGAAATTTAATGTGGATAAGTGTAAAGTAATGCACATCGGGAAAAATAACCCCAACTATACGTACAGTATGATGGGGGCTAATTTGGCTACGACAAATCAGGAAAGCTCTTGGAGTTATCGTGGACAGTTCTCTGAAAACTTCCACACAGTGTGCAGCGGCGGTCAAAAAGGCAAATAGGATGCTAGGAATTATTAAGAAAGGGATAGAAAATAAGACCCAGAATATCTTACTGCCCCTGTATAAAACTATGGTACACCCACATCTTGAATACTGTGTACAGATGTGGTGGTCTCACCTCAAAAAAGATATTTTGGCCTTGGAAAGGGTTCAGAAAAGGGCAACTAAAATGATTAGGGGTTTGGAAGGGTTCCCATATGAGAAGAGGTTAAAACGACTGGGACTTTTCAGTTTAGAAAAGAGGAGACTGAGGGGGGATATGATAGAGGTCTAAAAAATCATGAGTGGTGTGGAGAGGGCCGATAAAGAGAAGTTATTTATTAGTTCCCTAAATAGAAGAACTAGAGGGCACCAAATGAAATTAATGGGTAGCAGGTTTAAAACTAATAAAAGAAAGTTCTTCTTCACACAGCGTGTAGTCAGCCTGTGGAACTCGTTGCCAGAGGAGGCTATAATAGAGTTTAAAGAGAAGCTAGATAATTTCATGGAGGTTAGGTCCATAAAAGGCTATTAGCCAGGGGATAAAATGGTGTCCTTGGCCTCTGTTTGTCAGAGGCTGGAGAGGGATGGCAGGAGACAAATCGCTTGATCATTGTCTTCGGTCCACCCTCTCTGGGGCACCTGGTGCTGGCCACTGTCGGCAGACAGGATACTGGGCTGGATGGACCTTTAGTCTGACCCAGTACGGCTATTCTTATGTTCTTATGTGGTAGAGGACCTGGGCCAAGCACAGCAAAAGAGTTAGTTAAAAAACCATTGTCTTAAGACAGGCAATGTATAGGAAAGGACGGAGGCAGCACAGAAAGGAACAGTAGAGGGGACTGAAAAGAAAAAGGGGAGACACTGAGCACACACACAGCTTTCTATATCCACACTTTTGCCACAGAAAAACTCTGTCATGATTTCTGGGTGTAGGAGACCTTAGGTGGGAATATTTTCAAGAAATGTATTCCCTGGGTAAGAGAGAAAAATGAGTCGTCATGTAAGCAGTGGATGATGATGATGCAAGGCCTACTGCAAGAATGAAACACCGTAAGGAAAACTGCTTATCTGGGGAAAAGGATGTGCATGAAGATGTGGGTATGGCTGAGTGGATCAACTGGTTAGTAACTTAACTCATTTACTTTGCAAGACTCTTTATGCCTTTTACTAGAAATGTGATATGACAAGTAAACTCCCAAGCTATTTGCTGTGTTGGATGTTGCTAGGAAAAGAGTTTAGTTTAGCTAATCCTTATGGCTTGTTTAACTAGGTTTAGAATATATCACTCAAGTATATAATACAGAAAAAGCTGCAGTAAGAGAACTCTAGAGTTGCCAGTTGCCACTTAACGTCTATTTCTTATTTTAAATTACATTATACATGCCCCTTAGATTGGAACAGCATGGCCACAGACCATAATGGTGATGCCTTAAATCTACTCCCTATTTTACTTCAGCATAACTCAGCTTTTCCAAGGGAACTCCATTCTATACTTGTTTTCTCAAAAAACGGAGTGTCAATGAGTTCAATGGGACTTAATTTTGGGGAGTAAGTGCACTCTAAACAGTCAGTTTTAGCATTTTTGGTACCTCAGTTTAAACCAGGCACCCTGTCCCTGGTTGTAGCCTAAAACCCAACTCTCTCAAATAGCAAAATCAATAAAAACACATCAAAAGACTTGTCTGAAGGCTCTTGCTTATTTAACTCTTACTGGTGCAATACACAAGGATTTCCTGGTAGAATAGAAAATATTTTCTAAGCTCGCCTATAATCTAGCAAATCTGAGCACGTTATCCATACAGCTGGCCTAAGGACCAGTCTTCCTGTCATCTCCCCACTTCGCCAACCAAAGAAAACTGCCACCCAGAAATAGCAGTATTCAACGCTGTAACAAATACTACTCCAATCCTGGAAATTGGAAACAGAACAAAGACTCGAACCCAGACTCTGTCTAGTTGACTCCAACACCACCTAAGTGAGACTGCTTCCAACACTGACACACAGTTCCTTGTTAGCAGGACATAAAGAGGGGGATTGGATAAAGCAGAGGGTGGGGAGCTGACTGCAGGAACCCGCTCTCAGGTCTGGTGCGCAGGTGGGAAACCTCCAGCCCGTGGTTTGGATCAGGCCACAGCCTCCTGCTTAATTTCATCTGGCCCACAGCATGCTAGCTTGCTCCACTATGGGGGCAGCTAGAGCGCCAGGCGGGGGCAGCTGTCCCCGCAACCACTAGGCAGCAGGGTGCAGGGACCGACAATCAGGGAAGCCAAGTCCATGTGCGCCTGTCCTTGCAGCTCCCATTGGCCAGGAACCACAGCCAATGGTGCTTCAGGTATAGTGCACATGCAAAGCTGCCTGGCCACATCATGCCAGCTTCCAGGAGAGGCACGGGGCTAGGACAGGGAGCAGCTTTCCCTGATGACGGGGATATGCCTGAGGTAAGCAGCATCTGGCCGGACCCCACACCCCTCACTCCACCCTCCCATACCCCAGCCCCAAGCCTTCTCCCACACTGCAGCCCCCATGGTGCACCCTGGACCCCTCATTTCTGTCCCACTCCTGAGCATAGGAAAAGCCCAAAGCCTGGCCTCCTTCCTCCCCCTGCCTATCCCCCCCGAGCTGTGCGCGCTCCATGACTTTTTCTGTGGGTCAACAGCCCCAACAGAAGAACAGTTCCTCACCCCAGTCTAGTGACTAACTTTTGTGTGAAGCTTTTAAAAGAGAGCAGGTCTTGAAATGGATTATTTTCTTGTCTTTATGCAAATAAGTCAGTGGTTCCAAATAAAGGGCTAGAAATAAAGCCACAATGTATCAGAAGCAGGATTATCGTTGCCTGCATGCCCGCCACCATTCTGGAATAAGTAGCATGCAGAGTTGATAAAGTCTGATATTCCTAGAGGAGAAAGAGGACATTTTTTGGGGTCACAGCTAACAGGATTAATATTCCGACCCAGGAGGCAGAAACAGAAGCTGTTGTTCTCAGCTTCAAGCAATTAGCTTGCATCACCTAACAGATGTTCTCATTGTTAATACTAGTATTAGTCTGTCAAAGCAGTTCCCTACAGAATGATGTCCTTCACATAGATTCAAGTTTGTTTTACCACGTGACATTGCTATGTTCCCATTTGGCTGGTCTTTACCAGTTATACAAATAAAATTTGCAAAGTGACATGTTAAACTGGCCCACTAACACACTTTATTAGCCCAGCCATCTCACCTGCACGGAGGAAGAGAGCTCACACTTGGCCTTTTCCGATGCTTCTCTCACTCTCTGAAGCGCCATGTTGTCTTTAGTCAGGTCAATGCCCGTCTAACCAATAAGAAACTTGTGTTAACAGAACACCTGAGTCTCAAAGCCCCCTGGCCAGGAGCTGACATTTGGCATAGGTTACCCCGCCCCACTGTCAAAGCATTGCAAAAATTAAATATTGAGTCCTAGTGCTTTGTCTGCTTACCCCCGCTCCCCCCCTCCCCCCCCGACTTGTAACCATGATAAATAATACATTCATTGAGCATTTTACATACCACCTGGTGAAGTAGTTTTGTAGTGATATACCCATCAATGATTACAAGACCAAGGTAGATGCTGAAGGTAACACAGGATCAATGATGGAGTTAAAATTAGACTGCACAATTTCCTGGATGCCACCCTTGTGTGTCATCTCTGAGGCAGTAGCACCATGCAAGCACTAGTGCATTTATCTGGCCAACTGCCTTATAATATAAAAGGCAGGTAGGTTATCCAGGGGACAATCCCACACAGAAAGTGTCAAAGAAACACAAGAGTGGAGGTCTTGCCATTCTGTTAGACCTCGATGCCTCTGAGCTGTCAACTCTAATTTGTCTATAGCCAAATAGGAGGCATATTAAAAAGCAGCCCAATGAGTCATTTTAACAGCCTACACTTTCAGTATTTAGGTTCATCGTCAACTCGCAACACACCAATACAGAAGAGGATTCTCATCCTTGTAAAGTAATTTGAGACTCCCTAGCCTAGAGAACTGGCTTTCAAAGCACTCTTAGCAGCATTACCCAAATTTCACATGGCATGTTATCCGTGCCAACAGATGACATTTACCTCTCTCCTGAATTCCTTAACAATATGCTGCAGCAAGGCCTGGTCAAAATCCTCACCACCCAAGAAAGTGTCACCGTTGGTAGATTTCACCTCAAAGACTCCCTTCTGAATTTCCAAAATAGAAATATCGAAAGTGCCACCACCTAAATCATAGACTGCAATACTAAGACAGAAAACAGAGAATACATGTCAGCACTCTTTAAAGAAAAGGTCTTCAGGTGTGAACATTTTCAAACTCATGGGACAGATGCAGTCATGGGAACATTTACATCACACGCATAGGCTATGCACTGTCTACAAAGATGAAGGCCAATAGTGGGTCTGATCCTTTATTCCTTATACACCCACGCGCCCATTTGAAGACATCCAATTCCCAGTTCAACTGGGAGTTGGGATGCACAAGGAATGCAGAATTGTGCCCATTATGTCAGTTCAGCACCCGGTTTACAGCAATATTCAATTCTTTCATCTCCTGAAAAACTGCTGAATAGTAAAACTGCTGAAGATAGCTTGTCTAAGAGGAGAGTTACCAAGCTGTTGTAATAGGCCCAATTCCTTGCACACCTGGAATTCCTGACTTCAAATGAGAGTTCTGGGTGCACACGGACTGCATGATTGTGCCATTACGTAACCCTGGTCATTGTTATTGCCTGCCCTGCTAGGGAAGGCTTCTTCAGGGGAATTCCATATTCCCCAATGCACTGCGCGCTTCCCACGAAACAAAACAAATAGAACTGGATACTGCAGTGAAACCAGCCTTATCATTCCTATTAAAAGGAGAGGGTATTTGTGGTTTGCCCTACAAACTCATAAGGTATGAAGCGAAAGCCCCAGCATATCAGTCATGAAAGCCAGTGGGGAGCAGAGAGCTTACACAGCACTGCAAGCTATAAAAAACTCTCTTAAGTAACATGCATTTAGTTTGTAAGATCAGTCACCACAGCAAAATTAAGGGAATACTGACACAGAGGAGAATACAAATAAATGCCTTAACAAGTACACAGGAGGGACACTACTATCCAGAGGCCAGTAAGCCTAAACCTGGATAGAGAACATTTAAGCTTAAATATATGGAACCTCTTAACCATTCGGAAGAGCCATGATAAAACTATTGCTACTAACCACAGCTGAGTGTGTATAAATGAGTGGTGTGCAGTCATGCTGCTGTGGAGCTACTGCTAATTAATCAAAGATGATGTTTTCAAATGAATATCCAAGATTTGGAGGGAAGGCATGTTAAACTGGCAAGAATGGAATAAAGCTCACAGGAACTGGGATTATCTAAGCAGTAAGGTATCAACTGGCATTGTAAGTAGCACAAAGTCTTAAATTATTACAAAAAACCCTAAAGTGCTCTGGCTAAGAGGAGTGGAGATTACTAGCAAACATTTACACTTTGTCTTCAGATTTGTCTAGCCCGTAAGCCAGGGCAGCAGCGGTTGGTTCATTAATCACCCTCAAAACATTGAGTCCAGAAATCTGCCCAGCATCTTTAGTAGCCTGAAAAACAGAAAAAAGTTGATATGAGAGAGAAGTTAAATCCTCTGCTCAGACACAGGAAACCCAGGGGCTCGAGACCCTACCTGCCTCTGAGAATCATTGAAGTAAGCAGGGACAGTGATGACCGCATTCTTTGCTGAGTGTCCCAGGTAGTTTTCTGGAAAAGAAAGTCAGCAAGTTGTTATGTGTCATACCCTCTGTAAGATATTGGCACTTGATTTGGTTTATAGCAGAGGGAGTAGAAACAGAGCTCCTCAATCTGGGCTTTGTAACTACCCTCCCTTTCCTGACAGATGGGAGAGGGACCCAAAGCTTTTTTTTGTTTTTAACATGGGAGTCTCAGCAGAAAAGAGCTTAAGACCCCCTAAAATAGGGGGTCATCAAGACATTTCTACGCTTCCCACTAGTGATCAGAAAACAATCTTGAGACTACACCTTTACTTTGGAACGTATTATATTTTGGTCAACAGACTTCTTGCCCCTTGCCCGACCAGGATTATTCTATCTGCTTCCCAAAATCCATAAACCCGGACACCCCGGATGTCCCATCATCTCTGGTATCGGCACGCTCACTACTGGTTTATCCAGCTATGTAGACTCTTCTCAAACCCTACGCAACCAACACCCCCAGCTATCTCTGAGATACTACTGACTTCCTAAGGAAACTACAAAACATCGATAACCTCCCCAATAACACCATCCTTGCCACCATGGATATAGAAGCTCTATACACCAACATCCCACATAAAGACGGATTACAAGCAATTAGAAACACTATCCCAGAAGACACCACTGCCAATCTGCAGACCTATGCAATTTTGTTCTCACCCACAATTATTTCCAGTTTGAGAACAACTTATACCTCCAAATCAGCGGCACAGCCATGGGTACACGCACGGCCCCACAGTATGCTAATATCTTTATGGCTGACCTAGAACAACGTTTCCTCAGCTCCCGTCCCCTTCTACCCCTTCTCTCCTTATGCTACATCGATGACATCTTTATGATCTGGACGCATGGCCAAGAAACACTGGAGACATTCCACAGAGATTTTAACAACCTACACCCCACCATCAATCTCAGCCTGGACCATTCTACACGAGAGATCCATTTCCTGGACACCACAGTACAAGTCAGCAATGGAAAATTAGACACCACTCTACAGAGAACCCACTGACTCAAAGTTACCTACATGCTTCCAGCTCCCATCCAGAACACACCATACGATCCATCATCTATTGCCAAACCCTTCAATACAACCGCATCCGTTCTAATCCCACTGACAGAGACCAGAAACTTCAGGATCTCTACCAAGCATTTATAAACCTCAACTACCCACCCGGAGAAATAAAAAAGCAAATTGAAAGAGCCAGACGAATACCTAGAAACCATCCACTTCAAGACAGACCCAAGAAAACCAACAATAGAACACCACTTGTCATCACCTACAACCCCCAACTCAAACCTGTCCAACACATTATCAATAAACTACAGCCTATACTGGAACAGGATACTACACTCCGAGAGGCTCTGGGAGACAGACCCATAGTCTCCTATCGACAACCACCTAACCTCAAGATGATTCTTACCAACAACCACAGGACATACCACGCTAATACCAACCCTGGTACCTTCCCTTGCAACAAACCCTGTTGCCAGCTTTGTCCACATATTCACTCTGCTGACACCATTATTGGACCTAACCAAGTGAGTTATAAGATCAAAAACACATATTCCTGCGCATCCAGAAATATGATTTATGCTATCATGTGCCGAAAGTGTCCATCTGCTATGTACATTGGACAAACGTCTCAGATACTTCGCCAAAGGATCAATGCCCACAAACCAGATATTAGACAGGATCACAAAGAAAAAACAGTTTCTTGCCATTTCAACCAGAAAGGACATTGTCTCAATGACTTGATTACCCGCATCCTGTTTCAAAGGCCTTTTAAGACTACACTTGAAAGAGAATCCTCTGAACTGTCATTCATGCTTAAATTCGACACTTTACACTTAGGCATGAATAAAGACTCTAATTATCTCACCCATTACAAAGATAGCTTCCCCAATTATCACCTCTAATATCATTAGCTCACAGACATTTACCTCCCCCTCCCCCCCATCCCCGTTCTGTTCTGAAATTTGATTTGTCTTTTTCGTATGTGTTCATTTTTTTTAATTGTATCCTTTGGTATATATGGTTGTGACAATTTTCTTCCACTATTTGATCTGAGGAAGTGGGTCTGGCCCACGAAAGCTCATCACCTAATAAACCATCTTGTTAGTCTTTAAAGTGCTACATAGTCCTGTTTTTTGTTTCAGCTACACCAGACTAACACGGCTACATTTCTATCACTATTCTTGCCCCTTTGGTATCATTTGTATGATTAGTTCGTCCAGGATAAGTACGTTTCACAGAAGGTTTATATCCTGCAGATTCATATTTGCAAATAAAAATGTATTTTATGGTTCAAAGAAAAGCTCCTAGTCCTCTGTCACATCCCAATTTAGTAACTTGCCGTTCTCCTTCAATCAATATTGGAAGTAGAAAAATTCATCATTAAACACAAACCTGTGCAAGCATTTGGAGGCCTGCTACCCCTACTAGAGATTTTACAGCACTCTCTTTTCATAGCCTTAGAGCATTCTATCCAATTTCCAGCCTTGGGGTGACTGGCCTGTCTGGGATGTGGGTTGGCCTGCTGCACAAAACTGAAACATGCCATTTCCAGAATCCAGAGGCATTCTCTGACCTCCCACGCACTGTGGCTCCCTCTTCTAAGCCTGTCCCTCCATCCCTGCTAGCTACTGCAAAGGTTGAATAATCTGTGTATAGTCAATACTCACTTGCAGTCTTACTTAATCATGTAACAGAGGTGCACAAATGCTCTCCAACCCAGACTGTAAGTGAGGGACAGTGAGGGTTCTAGAACTAGATGTCAAACTACCTCAACCCATCGAAGTTGAGGAACTTCCTTGAGATCACAGTACAGATCCAAGGGGAAAAAAACCACAGCTCCCACAGCCTCTGCTAGCCAGGGAGAAGTTCTTGAAATGAGAAAGAAACCTATGGTTAACCAATTAAAGGGAGTAAGTGGAGGGCCGAGCTGGAGCAGTCCCCCTACCCCTGCCTGGGATGGAGCGCCACTGTCCATCGAGGGCAAAGCACTGCTCCAGCCCCCAGCTGTTAACCAGAAGCTGTAAGCACCACCTGTTCAGAGTGATGCTTACCAGTTAAACTTTCACATCCCTAGTTTAGAATAGACCTAGTTTTAATAGTAGGCCCAGTAGACTTATCAGACACTTAGCGCCAGTACCAAGGTTCATCTTGGGCTCCAGTAAGTCAAAGGTAGTAAACACCTGTACCAACCTGCAGTCTCCTTCATCTTCATCAATACAAAGGCACCAATTTGGCTTGGAGAATACATCTTCCCATGTGCCTCTACCCAAGCATCACCATTGGAGGCACGGACAATTTTAAAAGGAACATTTTTACTGAAACACAAGAATTTCACATTGAGTCAAGTTTGTCTAGATAACACTTAATGCATGCTGTGAGGACTTCAGTATCTCAGCCAGAGGTCAATTACAGAATGCCATATGCAAGTCAGACTGGATAATCATGATTGGCTCCTTCTGGCCTCCAAGGGTATGTCTAGACTACATGCCTCTGTTGACAGAGGCATGTAAATTAGACATACTGACAGAGTCAGTGAAGTGGGAATTTAAATATCCCCCACTTCATTAGAATAAAAATGGCCGCCACGTTGCGCCAGCTCAGTTGTTTGTCAGCACAAAGCAGCAGTCAAGACAGGGATCGGCCGACAAGGAAAGCCGTTGTTGACCGAACTTGTAAACTTCATTTCACGAGACATAAGGGATCAGTCGACAACAGCTTTCCTTGTCAACCAATCCCCATCTTGACTGCCACTTTATGCCAACAAACAGCTGAAATGGCACAACGTGGCAGCCATTTTTATTCTAATGAAGTGGGGATATTTAAATCCCTGCTTCACTAACTATGTCGGTATGTCTAATTTACATGCCTGTGTCAGCAGAAGCATGTAGTCTAGACATACCCCAAGTCTACGAGGCTATTGTGAATATACAGCTTGTATTGCTGCTTCATCTGACACCACTCAGACATACTTGATTTTAAAAAGAGACCTTGAGTAAACCTTCCCCTAGCTGTGTCTGGTGTAACCGGGGCACCTGGAAAGACCATTTACAAGGACCCCAGATGCAAATCACTGCATTTCTTGAAAAAGGTCAGTATGAATCTGTTGGACTCAACTCTGACATATTATGGCACTGGCTACACCCAAGGTCCCTGGGTAAGCTCAGAATCTGCTTCCTCCCAAAGGTGCCTTTACAGGTCCCCAACCTCCTGACAGCACTCTTCACTCAGCTGATAGACTCCAAAGCCCTCCCTTGAAGCACTGCAGTTGGTGCTTACTCCCATCACTGCACTCCTCTTCTAACACTGCAGTCATACAGCTCTCCAGCCCATTAAGTGCCTTGCTGCTGCCCACCTCACCTTACATTTACAGCCACCCTTCACATGACTCCTCTCCAAAGAGGACCTACCGGAACACCCACTTTTCATCACATACATAGTTAGAAGTGTGCTATTGCTACAGAAATCACAATTGGAACCCACTCTGTGTACATGACTTCTCTGCAACCCGGCCTTTCACATCACCCAGATCTTTCATTTTTTTCTTGTATCTGTTATGGCAACTGTTTCTTTAGAGTAGGCTGTAAGAGCTCTGCACATTTTTGCAGATACGGATATAAATTTTCCATCGACTATTTGACTAGTCGATAGGGCGCCTCCACCTTTGAAGTGTAGCAATAGCCCTAAGGCTCTTGCTACACTTTAAAGGCGAAAGTGCCATGTGGAGCCTGGGGTCAGCTGGGGACTCCCCAGCTGACTCCGGGCTCCCGTGGCGGCGTTTCGAAGCGGCAGTGCCACATGGAGCCCGGGGTCTGGCCCCAGGCTCCATGCAGCGCTGCCGCTTTGAAGTACCCCCTTTTTCCCTCCCCCTTGCTGCCTCTGAAAGAGCAGCAGAGGCAGGGGAGTGACTAGTTGACAAGCTTTGCTGATCCGATAGCGGACTAGTCCTTCACATCCTTATTCCTGAGCACCCTGAACCAAAAATCTTTTCAGAAAAGGGGAGTAGTTGTAATTAGTTTTACTTACATATCTTTCTGTACTTCGGCATCGTCATAGCGCCGTCCAATGAGGCGTTTGGTAGCATAGAATGTATTGTGTGGGTTAGTTACTGCCTGTCGCTTAGCTGGCATCCCAACCAATCGTTCACCATCAGCTGTAAATGCTACAACAGAAGGAGTAGTTCTGGCACCTTCGGCGTTTTCCAGCACCTACATAAAAATGGTGAAAGGCTATAATCTAGGCTAGGAAAACGACCTGTGAAAATGGCAGCACCAATTCCCTCTTAGAAACAGGGCATTATATGTTATCACTCACTCACCTTTGCTTGTTTTCCTTCCATAACTGCCACACAAGAATTAGTGGTGCCCAGATCAATACCAATAACAGCACCTTTGACTGCTTCTGAGCTGCAAAATACATTTAAAACAAACCTTAGGGTTACTGCCAACAGAGGATGCAACTGGTGAAAGCCAGAAAGCCTTCTCCCCTGGAAAGATCATAGGGAGGTGGAAAACATGCCTTTTAATCACAGTCTACCTACAGTTGGGGAAGCAAATCTATTTCCCACTCAAGGAAACTGGAGAACCCAGCTTATGTTGAAAATCAATGTTGTATCAGGAAATTGTGGCTCTGTATTAAATTTTCTCTTTGTGTTGTCTAAATTCTCACTGTTTTCTATGTTGCGCTATGAAATCCCCTGAACATTTTATTGGCTAACATCATATTTTAGAGACTGAAGAGTCTGTATGTTATTTGTGAGTGTGGTCCTTCAAAGACTGATGTCAAGTCAGTTACAAAGTAAGCAAGCATCAAATCTTTCACATGGAAGGCTTTATTCCTTCTACCCAAGTAGAATTAAGCTAAAATAAGTTAAATGGATGAGAATTACTACCTGTAGCTTACTATTTAACCTTTACAATAGTTTACTATAAACATAGTTTTGATTATAAATCCCCACATAAAAGGCTTTCTAACCTGGACAATCCTTTACTGATTTATTCATTTATAGGGCAAACTCATGAAGAGTTAGAGAAGTCCAGGGCTTTTTTTGCAGTCAAACAGAGCCCCCATCTGAATGTAATAATTCAGATGCTAGTAATCACACCTGTTGCAAAGCAGCTGGCTGGAGGAAAAAGGCTAAGAAAGAGGATTGATCCATTTATTAGGAGATTCTCATTATGGAAAAGTACACATCTATAGTAAGCAGGATTTCCTAAGGCCTCCTTGAGATCCTCTGAG
This sequence comes from Pelochelys cantorii, assembly GCA_032595735.1. Classification (NCBI taxonomy): domain Eukaryota; kingdom Metazoa; phylum Chordata; order Testudines; family Trionychidae; genus Pelochelys; species Pelochelys cantorii. Next base: position 39,101,644 of record CM064340.1, read on the forward strand.
TCTTGGAATATGAACCCACAGCTAGCTTCCCCCCGCCCCAGACAGATATGCTGACATTTTTAAACCTTGATTTTGGGATAACATAATGGGTAGTATATCTGAATGAAATTATTTACAGGGAAGCTCTGGTTTAGGGGTGGCTGAATATCCTATTTTCTTACAGTTTACTTGAAAAGACTTGCCTTCAGTCACAATTATACCAATTCAGTAGACAAGCAATGAGTCAAGACAGGGAGGTAGCTGCAGGTGTGAGCTTTTCCTCTTTGATCTCACCCTATTCCCCACCCACTCAACACCTCAATTTCATAACTTAATTTATTTGGTTCCAATGCTTAACGGATTACATCAACTATGTTGTTTTGATCAAGTTACATAACAGAACAGAATCCCTCATGTTTGTTTTTACCTTCGATGAACAAATACATTGAGGGAGCACAAACTACGGGTTGCACCTCCCTGAACTAGGACCCTCTGGTCCAGCAACATGTGTGGTCTGATAGGACAATGGATGTTCCTGGACAAGAGAGCTGGGGGGCAGAAGGACAAGCAGGTGGGAGCCCTGTGCAGGGGGAGGCTGGTGGTAGTGGACCTCCCTGTGTCCAGCAAATTCCCTCATCCAGGACCAGTCAGGTCCCAAGGAAGCCAGACCAGGGAGGTCCAAACTGTACTTCGAAGAAACAAATGAAAATAAACTAATTTAGAAAGCTGTGGATCCTTCTCCAACTTAGCAGAAGAAACTAATGAAAATGCAACTGGGGTTATCAGGTTGTGATTTGTCATACCCATTTAATGTTTTGATTTCGTAAGAGATGGGGATTCCTTAACAAAATAAACCTTCTCAGGGAAGCAGAGTTCTAGTGTTTTCTGAGAAGTTCAGGGAACAAATTAGGAGAGTTAGTCAGTCTTTGAAGAATTTGCAAAAGGTAGTGCTAATACCTCAGTCTTCCATCACTGAATATAAAGTAACAGGAAAATTAGGTGTAGTTTGATTACACCCACAAAACAAATGTTTTTGCTTCAAAAGGACTATCATGGGCATCTATGGAAAAAACTGATGGATTAGATTAAATAAACCCCTTTTCTTATTTTTGTTCAAATAAATAGGTGTGCTTAGAATTGTATTAGGTCTAAGAACTCCACATACAGCAGGAAATTTGTTGCCACAGTTAGGCTACGTGTATACTACAGACCTTACGGTGGCACAGTTGCAGCGGTACAGCAGTGCCATTGTAAAATCTCCTGTGTAGCTGCTCTGCATCAGCAGGAGAGCGCTCTCCTGCTAGCATTAGACCACCAGCACTTTTTTCTTAGTGCAACGTACATCTGTCAGTGCTGTGTTTTTCTTCCACACCCCTCACCCACAGAAGTTTAACCAACAGAAGTGGTAGGGCAGCCAAAACCTAAGTATCTGATCACCTGTGCAATGCTGGTTGTTTTGTTTCCTTTTATTTACCTCTACATACATCTGAGCAAGGATTTCAGATTATGAAGTTGAAGTCAATTTAGGTAATAAGACCGTATTAAAGAATTTTTGCTTTTCTTAACGGTTCAATTTGTGTCTCAAACAAAGAAAGGGGGGGGGGGGGAGAAGGCGGAGAGATACTTACGCATACTTCCTGCTTGACACAGTTCTGAGAACATCTTGGCTTAGAGTATTCCAGACTGCCTATAAAATAAAATCCGGATATTACAATAAGATTTCTTGCATCTTATTTTCGGTAGGATTACCTCTGATCCACTATTTTAAAAGGACCCATATCTATGCTAATAATAAGTGATACCCTCTAACACCATACTAGCTGTGTATTTAATCCTCAAAATTCCTTTTATTTAACTGAAAACTAACCAAGGACTCAAGAAAATATTTCAGTATATTCTACAACCACACAATATTCACCTTAGAAGCTCTATTTATTGTTGGATATTTTATACGATGTGTGAACACAGTAGGACAAGCAGCAATGGGCTTAAACTGCAGCAAGGGAGGTTTAGGTTGGACATTAGGAAAAACTTCCTGTCAGAGTGGTTAAACACTAGAATAATTTGCCTAGGGAGGTTGTGGAATCTCCATCTTTGGAGACATTTCAGAGCAAGTTAGATAGACACCTATCAGGTATAGTCTACATGGTACTTGGTCCTGCCATGAGGGCAGGGGACTGGACTCAATGACCTCTCAAGGTCCCTTCCAGTTCGAGTGTTCTATTATTCTATGACCCATATTATCCTAGCTGAGCAAGTTTCCTGGCATAGAAGATCATTGCTATGAATACACACTAGTTAAACTTGTTGCAAATAGCGCAAGTGAAGCTGGACCTTTAGCATGAAATACGCAGCAGCAGATAAACATTAACATATTTGTTGCTTCAAGGAGTAGACGAAGGGACAGTGCTTCAGTCTTCAAACGAGGTTTAGGAGACGAAGGATGCACTATGTACTTCACTATTTTTGTATGTTTAACCTCATGTAACATCTTAATACAAACTGAGCCCTACCATGAGAACAGAATGCTGCTTTGTTATTGCTTCAGAGAATACAAGCCCTTCTTGCAGACCTGGGGACAAGCCATTAGAGCAGAGGACTGAGGCAAAAAGGAAGAGTAATGGCTAAGGCCTGGTCTACACTTGAAAATTAGATCAAACTAGATACATCTGCACCCTGTATAGCATCCTAAGATCTTGACAGTTTGTTTAAGTATATAGGCCAGGGAGTTTGGAAACTAAGTTGCTGATCAGCATTGAAAGGGACTTGCAATGTGATTCCATATTGAACGGCTTAACCATTTACAGGTCAGTTGCCTCATCTGTAAAAACCAGCATCACATTTATCTTACAGCAGGGGTGGGGAACCTTTCTTGGGCTGGGGGTCACACACAAGTGAGAAGCAAAAAAGAAGACCCAAACCCTCACTGATGTGGCCCCCAACTGAGGAAAAAGTCACTCCCCACATCCCCCTTGCACATCAAAGCCTGGGGGGGAGGGGAGGGGCGCTGCCCAGGCTAGGAGCTCCAGCTCCATGGTGGGGGGGGAGGGGAGAACGGGGGGGGGGCTGGAGCGCCAGCACAGTCTCTCCAATGCTGGGGGGAGGGGCCCAAGTCTCAGGGGCCACATCCAACCCCTGGGCCCTCGGTCCCCCCTCCCTGCCTTCCAGGCAAGTCGAGCTGCTGGCTCCACGTAGGATTCTCACGACAGGGCTGGAGGCAACTCCCCTTACGGCCGAGGGGAACCCTTCAGGGTCAGACCCACCTCTGCCCGGCCTGCGAGCGGACACCCGCGGCCCAACTAGATTTCCCCGCGAGCCGCCGCCGGGTTTAGCGCCCGGGCTCCCTGAGCGGAGCCGCCTGCCTCGCCGAACGGGGCACGTGACGCGGAAGGGGCACGGAAAAGCCCCGCACCCCGAGCGCCGCCTTGAGGAGGGGCGGTGCCAAGCAGCGCGTCCTGCGCTGACCGTTACATCCCCGTTAGGCGCGCCGGTTCCCAGCCTGCCCCCCCCCCGCCCAGCGCTGCGGCCCCCGGGGCTCCCCCCTCCCCCCGTGGCGGCGGATTCCCCCGATGGGGAAGGAGGCGGCGATTCCAGGGCTTGTTCCGGGGCAGCCAGTTACACAACCCAGCACGACGCGGGTCCCGGGCCCAGCGCCCCCCCCGCGCTCCCGGCCCCTCCCCTGCCTCAGCGCTGAGGGCCCCCCCCAGCGGGTTCCAGCCTCCCCTCCCAACGGCCCAGCGCTTCCCGCCTCCCCCCGGCAGCGCTGAGGGCCCCCCCCCAGCGGGTTCCAGCCTCCCCTCCCAACGGCCCAGCGCTTCCCGCCTCCCCCCGGCAGCGCGCGGGGCCCCGCACCTGAGCGAGGCCGGGGCGGGCGGCGGTGCGGCTGGCGCTCAGCATGGTGCGGCGGCGGCGGGGCCAGAGGCTGTCACGCGAGGAGGGAGGGCGGGCGGGCGGGCTGCGTAGCGGCTCTTCTGGAAACCTCCACCCACGTGGGCAGGAGGCGGTGCCGCCCAGGAGGGCTGCCGGCGGCAAAGGCCTGGACCCGCACCAACGCCTCAGCGCTCTGCACCGCAAGGGAGGCCGCTCCGGGGCTCCGCGCCACGCCTCCCCGCGCCCGCTGCGCGGCCCCGCGCGGCGGCCGAGAAGCTGCCGCTGCACAGCTGGGCTCTCTGAGGGACTTCCACTCAGGCGTCGCGTCGGGCAGCTGGGGTCCTGACGGCGCACTGCGTGCTCAAGGTCGGCCGGGATGAAGCGCTGGGAAATTGCAGCGGCCTTGCGTCAGGACGCCCGCACAATACGCGTGCGCCGGTTGGAGGGGAGAGCCCATGCCTGCGCCGGGTGGGGGGGGGGGGGAAGAGAAAGCATAGCACATGCGCAGAGGAGCTGAAAGGGAAGCGTCCATTTCTTACTCGGGCGGAGGGGGGACCACGTGTGTGCTGCTCCGAGGGCTTTGCTGCTGAGCGGATAGGGGTGTGCTGAGCCCAGCCATGTGGGTGGCCAGGTGTCCTGATTTTACAGGGACAGTCCTGATATTCGGGGCTTTGTGTTCTATAGGTAACTATTACCCGCCCCGCCGCCCCGCCCCTCTGGACTGGTCACGTGCTGGCTGGGGACTCCCCACTCAGGGCTGGCGGTACAGGGTTGTGACACATGGCCACACCTGCCCTGCTTCTGTTCTGATGGGCCACTGGCTTGGCCCAGCATGGTGGCTCCCTCTCCCAGTGGGCAGTGCAGGGCTTGTAGTGAGCTCATAAAACCAGGAGGTGCCTGGGCCGCACTGCCCTCAAGAGGGGTCTTTCCTTGTGCTGCACTGATCCTGTTAACTCACTGCACCCCCAAACACTTTGTGCACGTGCAGCCTTGCTTTGAGGGTGGGGATCTCTGCCCTGGCTGCTGCTTAACATTGGCATTTTCAAAAGTGGTCCCTGCCAACCTCAGACAGGTGAGGCCTGCTTTTCTGAGCTGCTGAGCCCCGCTGCAGTCAACATTGACTCTGATTGCTGGATATTCCTGCAAATTGGGCCCCAGCTCTCATGGTGGGCACTCAAAAGTGAAGCACACAAAATCGCCTGTTACTTTTCAATATTTTGGCCCATGTGATTGCCCTGAGTGAAGTAATGAGTCCCATGGGACCTTAGATACTAGCTCCCTGAGTTTACTAAAGTCTACCTTCTTGAAATCCATTGTCTTTGTTTTTCTGTACTCCGTTCTACCATTCCTTAGAATCACAAACTCCATCATTTCATGACTACTTTCACCCAAGCTGCCTTCCACTTTCAAATTCTCAACCAGTCCCTCCTGATTTGTGAAAATCAAATCTAGAGCAGTTTCCCTTCCTAGTAGTTTTCTCCATATCCTGAAGTTAAAAAAAAAGTCTCCAGTATATTCCGGGGACTTGTTGGATAATCTATGCCCTGCTGTGTTGGTTTCCCAATGGATGTCTGAATGGTTGAAGTCTTCCATCAACACCTAGTCCTGTGTGTTGCTTTTGTTAGTTGTTTAAAACAAGCCTCATCCATTTATTCTTCCTGATCTGTAATAGATCCCTCCCATCCATGACATCACCCTTGTTTTTTACCCTTTTAACCTTACCCAGAGACTCTCAACAAGTCTGTCTCCTGTGTCCATGTCAACCTCAGTCCAAGTATACACATTTTTAATATATAAGGCAACACCTCCTCCCTTTTTCCCTGCCTGTCCTTCCTGAGCAAGCTGTGCCCTTCTATGCCAATATTCCAATCATGTGTATTAGCCCATCAAGTCTCTGTGATAACTATCATAGTTGTGTTTGTTTACTAGCATTTCTAGTTCTTCCTGCTTCTTCCCCATACTTGCATTTGTATACAGACAACTAAGATACTGATTTGATTTTGCCTCCCAGTTCTCCCTTTATCCCTGTTATTACGACCCATGCTCCTCCCCCAATTTCTGGCCCATCTCCATGTTTTTCACTTCCCTGTGGGCTTTGGTCACCTGCCCTGGTCGAATCTAGTTTAAAGCCCTCTAGGTTAGCAAGTCTGCATCCAAATCCTCTCTTCCCCTAAGACAACAAATACTACCTTGGGTCATGTTTGGAAGCTGATTGTCCCAGCTACAAAGGCTGAGAACAATTTTCAGCTATGGAAACCCTGCCTTCCGTAGGCTCTGATAGATAATTGAGCTGGATGTACCTGCAATAGACCCATGTGTGTTGCTCTCTCACATTACCACACAGGGGCAGCAGACTGGCACGCTACAGCTGCGTCTCTTGCAGGCTGGTCCTGTGAATTGTGAGCCGCATGAGAAAGACAACTTAATTCAAATGCCTGACAAATAACTTGCAAGCATTGGCAAGGCTGCAATTAAAGCAAAAGTGCTCTCAGAGGGAGCTGTCCTGAAGCATTGTCTGCCACAGTCCCACCCCCCTGTTTTCTTTTCAGCTGCAGAGTCAATGAAAGAAAGAATGGCTCTGCAATTCAGCAGCAAATGAGCCTCTAATTCTTGGCTCAGTTGCATGCACCGTGCAGACTGCTCACAACAAAGCAGTGGCCAATTCAGTTCAGCAGCCCACGGATGGTGGCATACACAAATAATCGGCTCTCTTGAGTGGCTGATCTCAACGCCTAAACACGTCCTCTTTGTCTGTGCGGGGTGAAAGGCTGAAGTGCCCTCAAGCAGCTGTGGGGACAGTGTCCGGGAACAGCAGGTGGGGGTTAATATTTCAGAATCCAGTTGATTTGAGCCAGGGAGCGGACTCCTGAAAAGTCAGTGCCCACATGTACAATTTCCAGACGTGGCTTTCCACTGTGCGGGGGGGAGAGGGGAGGAGGGGGTTGTGACATACTGCTGGACCCAAGGCCCAATGGGCCATCTACAAAACCGCTGCTGGAATGTCACGTCTGTCCTTTCTCCATGCTAAGAGGAAGATCTTCTGTCTCAAAATATCATGAATTAGCTGGCTAGCATCCCCACGTCTTCCCGTCTCTTTGCTCAAGATGTGAATGGCAGGGGGGCTGCTTAAGCTCTGTGGGGCTGACCACCGGTAGCGGCAGCTCTGGCCAGCTGGCCAGAGCAGCCCCTACCCTTGGCAGGGCGAAGGAGGTACTCCAGTCTACCCACTTACCTCTCCTTTAATTGGTTAACAGGTTAACATAATATTTAACCAATTAAACGGGATTTTACATCCCTGTTCTTTGCACCACTGCTGCACCTCTACCTGCCTCTTTTCTTTCCTTGCCCTATTCTCGTTCCCAACCCTTCTCCCATGTAGTCCCTACTCAGAGCCTGTCCATTGTCCAGCCAAACCTTTGTCACTGCGATTCCCTCCCTGGCCTGGTCTTGGTCACTACGATTCCCGCCCTGGATCCTATCCGCCTCTCCTCCTCCTCCAAACTAGGGATGTTAAATATCGGTTAATTGAATAGTCGAGAAACCTCATGAAATTTTATCGGTTAGTTGACTATTCTGTAGTCCCCAGGGGCAGGGCCAGAGGCAGCAGTGTGGGGTGCCAGGTGGGGGCTGGTCTGCGAGGGGAGCCAGTTAAAAAACAGCTTCCCTTGCGGACTAACTGCCAGTCACCCTTTGCTGCTGCTTCTGAAAAAGAGGCTGCAGCGCAGGGTGGCAGCAGTCCTTGTCTAGGTGGGGTATGAGCTCCCAGACTTGATGCAAGCCAGAACTGAGCTAGGCTGCCTACCCGCCTGGCTGGCTCTTAATATACTTGAAGTGCAGAGCTGAAATGGGAATAGGTCCTGGACCCAGCCTGAGCCAGGACTGAGCCGGGATTCCTGCCTGCTTTGTTCCTAATACACTTTAAATGCAGAGTCGCAGCAGGCGTAGATCCCAGACGTATTGCAAGCCAGGACTGAGCTGGGCTGCCGGCCAAGCTGCTAAAAACTGTACTTGCAGGGAGAGGGGGACAGGGAAATGCATGTAGTCCATAGCATTAACGTAGAAGCTTCTTATCGGTTAATCGACTACACTATTACATCCCTTCTTCAAACACACTTGTGCTGCGAAGCCTGTGAACCTTCGTCCTCTCCAGCAGGGCACGAAATAGAGGCAGCAGACACATCCAGGCAGTGTGGCATTCCCCCCCGCCCCCCACTCAGTCACGCTGACCCCATGCTGCAAGGCTGCAAGCAACTCTCGCAAGACGCCCATGCTCCCATCTCCCTGTGAGCTTGCAGGGCATGGAGGTTGCTTGGCACCTTGCAGGATTGGGCCCCAGATTGGCAGTTTCCCAGATCTGGGCCTTTCGAGAGGTGTGAGGAGGAGCCACGAGGATGAGAAGGAAACCCGCATTAGGTTTTCTCACAAGCCCCTCTGTGCCGGGAACTGCGGGATGGGTACCCACGATGCACTGCCATTGAAATGGTCAGAGGGAGGAGTGTGAGCTGATACACTGAACCAGTTTTATGGTAATGGGTGTGGTAAGTGACGACACACTGCAACACTTCAGGACCAAATTGTTCCTTACTCACTTGGCTTTCTAGCCTTGAAATGATCTGATTGGCTCGGTAAACATAGCTACAGAATATTCTGCCATAAGGCCTTGTGTGGCTCTCACTGAAGTTAATATCAAAACTTTCACTGACGTCGGAGGGGACAGCATCAGGTCCTAACCAGTGTTTCCTGTAAGCTGAGCGCTTGGGCGGCCAACCAGGAGAGATAGAAATAAGGACCCCTAGTTTTTATGGGAACAAGTAAGCGGATTAGCCGCCCAGCGGATTATCAGTTCGCCCACAGCTGGCAGCGTGTGTTTCTACAGGCGGTGCCCATCCACATGCACCTTGGTGCACAGAACATTTATTCCACGCATGGATGGAAAAAATTAGAGGGAACTTGGGTCCTAACTGATTTGTGTTACGGTTAAAGTCAGTTTCCGTTTGTTGTGGGAAATGTCTTGTTCGTTTTACCCGCTGCTGTCGTATGCAACCTTCCTCCGTGCAAGAAGGTTACCTGCCGTCGTCAGTGAAATGAGTCTGTTAGAAAACATCTGTTATTGCCAAGGCAACTTAAATCCAAAGACAAATGTGACAAGTTCTGCAGGGAGCAGTGTGCTAGCATCTCCCCAGTAATTAGCTCCTGTCTGCAGGGACTGCTCTCTGGTTCCTAGGTGTGTGTTACACATGCATTGCTGATGAGTCCTACAAAAAAGGGTCTTGAAGAGGAGCTTTGGAGTCAACTGCACTCCAGTTGCTGTCCTACTCGCTGAAATGCGCACCAGCCGAGAAAGCACTGACCCATCAAACAATACAGAGTCCAGCTTAGGGTTGCCAGATGGTTTAACCAAAAATACCAACCCCCACCACCACCCCACCGCAAAAAAACACTGGGGAAAAAATTCTGTTGAGGGAAAAAAAAGGGGGGAGACCAAAGTTGTTGAGAAAAAAAAAAAAGGACCCAAAAGTTATTAAGCAAAAAAAAAAAAATAAAACAGCATTAAAACAGCATGGCCCCTTTAAGTGCGTGCAGAGTCAGAATAGGGATAGGAAGAGGGGAGAGGTTGAGCACTAAGACCCAGGGAAGGCATTGCTTCCCCTTGCTTCAGGTCTTTAGGCTTTTTGCCGATGGCCATCTTGTTTTCTTGGTCGAGCCAGAAGGCAGCTTCCCTGAGGAACCAGGTAAGGAGGGTGTCCGGGGGTACGGGATGGAGCGGGGGGAGGGGTGGGGGCTGGGTCCAGTTGCTGAGTGTGTGTAGGGTTGCCAGGTGTCTGGTATTTTTGCATCCTGGCAGGGAAAAAAACCCAGAAAATAGCGGACATTTTAGGTGTCCAGTATTTTCTAATTTTTTTTACCTGACAGGCAGTGAAAATACCAGACTGTCCAGGTCAATACCGGACCCCTGGCAACCCTAGTCCAGCTATATCCGGATTCAAGGGCCCAAATGATGCTCTGTGTTGTTATTACCATGTACAGGCCCATAGTAAGCCACAGACATTCAAGTAAATGGGAATATTCATGTGTTGAAGGACAAGCATGTGCTTGAGTAGTTTGCTTGGATCCTGAACAGGGACAAGAGAGAAAGGTGGGAGCAGTAAACAATAGAGATGTGGCGGGGAGGAGAGTTGGGAAGATCAAGGTGACGTGTAAGGGTAGGGTTGCCAGGTGTCCAGTATTGACCCGGACAGTCCGGTATTTTCGCCTCCTGTCCAGTAAAAAAAACCAGAAAATACCGGACACTTAAAATGTCCGGTATTTTCTGATTTTTTCCCGACCAGGAGGTGAAAATACTGGATGCCTGGCAACCCTACGACACACTCAGCAACTGGGCCCAGCCCCCGGACACCCCCCAGCCCCCCTGCTTACCTGGTTCCTCAGGGAACCTCCCTTCTTGCAAAAAAGATGGCCACCGGCAAAAAACCTCAAGACCTGAGCAAGGGGAAGCAATGCCTTCCCTGGGTCTTAGTGCTCAACCTCTCCTTTTCCTATCCCTATTCTGACTCTGCACGCAATTAAAGGGGTCATGCTGTTTTTATTTGTTTGTTTATTTATTTATTTTTGCTTAATAATTCTTGGGGTCCTTTTTTTTTTCCTCAACAACTTTGGTCTCCCCCTCTTTTTTCCCCCCCTCAACAGATTTTTTCCCCAGTGTATTTTTTTGGGGGGGGGGGTTCGGTATTTTTGTTGAAACCATCTGGCAACCCAATGTAAGGGGGGGTTCATAGCTGGGACATTTGTCTTTTTAAGGGAGTAAGAGAGGTTAAGGAATCACTCATAGCGCACTTGCCTAGCCATTGTCATTAGGCACTTTACTGTGGACATCACAGGGGATGGGAGTCTTCAGAAGTTATTTGCCGGAGGATGGTAGTGGCTATATACATCGACTTGGGACAGGTGTTCAGCACATAGACGGGAGACATTTGTACCATGTTCACCGCATGGACTTCAAGAACTTAAAGAACAACAATGGCCCCTTAGAGACTAACACCACCACATAAATAGTGTCATGAGCTTTCGTGGGCACAACCCACTTCTTCAGATGATCGCTGTTGTTTTTGAAGGTTTTTTTAGTTACAGTTCACACAGCTACCCCCTTAGAGACTTTTGACTTCAAGAGTTACTCCACATTTTCCCCGGCAGAACTGATAGCAGGATCTAACCCATCGAGTACAGCCTGGGTCCTCACGGACACTCACTATGATACATTTTATCAGATAAGCGGGTGTGAATTTTATTGCTTGATCCAGACCCAGAGGCAAACTAGAAAGACATATGGAAACAACAGAACAAGTAGACAAAAAGCCACAGCCGCTTGAGAGTCTGTGAGTAGCTCACAATAAAAAAAACAACAAAAACCATGCTTCCCGCTGCTCAAGTGTCAGTGACTTGTCACTTGTGCTAAAGATGCAGGCCACAGTGGGGAGCAGCAAACCCCATTTCATCCTTGCGCAATTGCAGCTGTTGTGATAGGTAGGTGAGGTGCCCCACAGGAACCAGAATGATGAAGGCAATTAGCATGTTACAAATGAAAACCTCCCCATTATGCATTGTGTAGATTGCTTCCCTGCTCAGAAGCTTTTCACAGGTAAAAAAGAAAACCACAGAGAGAGGGAAAACCTAGTACCGCTCGGTGAAGATGGGGTCTGTGTACATTACAAGGGGCCATGTTCAATGAAGGCTAGCTGTTTACATGGTCAGGTAAAGAAGATCCAGGTAAAGAATGGTGCCAAACTAGCCTATGTTCATCCATCCACAGGTGGGACCCTTGAACGGGTCAGATCTACAATTAAGCCACAATTTGTTGCACGTTTAAAGTGGAACGAGCTAACCTAAGAACATAACAACAGCTGTACTGGGTCAGACCAAAGGTCCAGCTAGCCCAGTGTCCTGTCTGCCCACACTGGCCAATGCCAGGTGCCCCAGAGGGAGTGAACAGAACAGGGAATCTTCAAGTGATCCCTCCCCTGACCTCCATTTCCAGTCTCTGACAAACAGAAGCTAGGGACACCATCCCTGTCCACCCTGGCTAATAGCCATTGATGGACCTATTTTCCGTGAATGTACCTAATTCTTTTTTGAACCCTGTTAAAGTCCTGGTCTTCCCAGCATTCCCCGGCAAGGAGTTCTACAGGTTGACTGTGCTGCATAAACCCATTAATTTCATTTGATGACCCCTAGTTCTTATGGGGAAAAGTAGGTAACTTTTCCTTATTCGCTTTCTCCATACCTGTTCTCTAATTTTCTAGACCTCTATCATATCCCCCCCAGCCTCCTCTTTTCTACGCTGAAAAGTCCTAGCCTTTTTAATCTCTCTTATAAGGCACCCGTTCCAAACCCCTAATAATTTTTGTTGCCCTTTTCTGACCCTTTTCCAATGCCAAAATATCTTTTTGGAGAGGCGGCAACCACATGTGTACGCAGTATTCCAGATGTGGGTGCCCCATGGGTTTATACAGAGGCAAGAAGAGATTCTCTATCTTATTCTCTATCCCTTTTAAATGATTCCCAACATTCTGTTGGCTTTTTTGGCTGTTGCCGCTGGCGAAAATCTCCTCTTTCACTGGCTGCCCCAATCCCACGTACCCCAAATTCCCTACACGTCCTCTTCTCATCCCACTATCCCCCCACTATCTCCTATTTCCCCCATCTCGCCCCACTGCCCCCTCCTACCTACCTCAGCTTACATGTGAGGGTCCAGGCACCTAATCAGTGGAGCGATGCCTGCAAGCCACTAATTAGGTGGGCAGCTCTTTATTCTCACCTGCGCAGCTGCCCAGGTGTGCACTATTGAGGGAACTATCTGCAGATCACCTGAATGGATCTCACGGGCCACTGGTGGTCCATGCACCACGGTTTGAGGACCTCCTATCTATGGAATTGCTTTACCTCTTCTAAGCAACTAGGCTTCTTTTGGAGATGTATCTGTCTTGAGCCACTAGTGAGCACTTGAATGGGTCGATACCTACACAATGGCGAGGTAGAATGTTATTACTGCATTGATCTCACAAAATGCTCAGCAAATATTATCAGGGATTCTGGAAAGGAGGAATTTAACTGCAATCGGGAAAAAGTTTTGCGGCCTAATAAAGAATCAATATCCTGTGTGAGTCATAAACGACTACAACTAAAAATAACGCACAGAACTACAGTGGAGGTAGAAATAAAACAGAATTACAAGCCCATCTAGATCCTGGAAGGGGACTTTTTTGTTACTCGAGGAACTGATGAAATCCACGTGGACTACAAGGTCTCCCTCCAATGAGAAGACACATCAGCACTTTGAATGATTTGCAGTTTTGGGGCTCTATAAATCCGTGGAGGGACAATGCAGAGGTTGGAGCATCACTGCGGTGTACATTAACTTTAAGCAATGGGCTTAAACTGCATCAAGGGAGGAGTAGGTTGGACATTAGGAAAAACCTTTTAACTGTCAGGATGGTTAAACACTGGAATAAATTGCATAGGGAGGTTGTCGAATCTCCATCACTGGAGATATGTAAGAGCAGGTTAGATAGACACCTGTCAGGGATGGTCTAGATGGTGCTTGGTCCTGCCCTGAGGGCAGGGGACTGGACTTGATGTCCTCTCGAGGTCCCTTCTGGTTCTAGTGGTCTATGATTTTATGAACCCCACTGCACTGTCACCTGTGGGAGTTCTCCTGCTGACTTCCATGAGGGAAGGGTTAAGCCCATGTTGCTCAGCTGGTGCTATCATTGCTGGTGGCATTGCTGTAGTATAGGCCCCGTGGCCATCTCGCTGACACCTCCTGCTTGGGCTTGCTCAGAGTGAATTTACACTTGTCAGGAGATTTGTGCCACTGTACACGGCCTGCTCCACTGTGTGAAAAGCTGACAGTAGCCAAGGAAGATGATGCTGATAAATCAATATTAAAGCTCCATAAAAACCTTTGAAATGTGTCTACCGCCAGGAAACCCAAGGCTATGCTGCGCTCAGCACCTCGTCAGACAGAGCCCTCCCGGAGCAGGAATATCGGCTCCCAGCTCGGTAACTAGAGGCCTCCGTGTATGCCAAAATCACATTAGCTTTTCCAATGGCCCTATCCAATTCCCAGCCCAGATCTAATCTGCTGTCCTGGACAATTCTTGGCTCTCCTTTGGTGTTATTGCTCTGCACGTTTTGCTCTCGCCTTAAACGTGGTTTGAATGGTTATCCCTCAGGGTGGACTAGCCTGCATATTTCTGTGTTGCAGCTCATGCTCTTCTAACCTGTCGGGCCTCACTGTTCTCAGGGTAAAACCCACTTCATCAGATGAGTGGAGTTTACAGAGGCATGGGTATGTGTGTGTGTGTGTGTGTGTGTGTGTGTGTATCACATACCACAAAAGAAAGAGGGTACTTGTATAAACAAGGCTAATCCAGTCAGGGTGGAATGGCTCATTCACAGCAGTTGATGTGGAAATGTGGATATCAAAAGAAGGGAAGTAGCCTTTGTAATGGGTTAACCAGTTGAGATCCTTATTCAGTCCTAAGTTGATAATGTTGGATTTGCAAATGAACTCCAGCTCAGATGTCTCCCTTTGTAATCGGGCTTTGAAATTCTTCTGGAGAAGGACGGTTGCTCTAAAATCCATTCCTGAATGTCCAGGCAGGTTCTCACTGGTGTTTGAAACATGTCTCAGTGTCCCATCACGAACTTAGTGGATTGTTTACTCCTTCCAAATGAGTCTTAACCTAACGCCAACCCCTGCTATTATCCATGGGGCATTTCTCCCACCATCTCAATCCCATGTTCTTGATCAGGATCCTTAGATTGCACCTTTGGCTGTTTTCAGTCCATATAACAGCTGAATTGGACCGGTCTCTTTGCCTTCATTTCCTCATGGGTCAAAGGGGGGAAATAATTCTGAGCTCTTCGGTAAAGTGCTTTGAGATCTGCTGTTGTTATTTATTAGTCTTTCCAGGTTCTGATGCTATGCCCATCGCTGGGTGCTGAACACCCTCTGAATTTCTGAATTTCAGCCAATTTGAATTTCTCTTTCCAATTGGCTGGAATGATCTGCTGGAGGCTGCGTGTCATGCACGCCAGGACAGCTGCTGCTGGATACACCGGGAGTGACATACTGAGTCAGCCTGCAAATGACACACCGAGTCCTGATATCAAACTGCTTGTTTTTGCAACTGAGGCAACCGCTGATGGCAGTTTCTAGCGAGCTCAGCCCGGTGACAGATGCATGTACATTGAAATGGAAAGTTTAAATTTAGAGTGGGAAAAAAAAAACCCACCCCCCTGATTTCAACATAAAAAGAACAAACCCTCTTTTTCAGCCACCCCGGTGCGAGGAGGATCGAGGCGAGAAAAAAGAGCAGACTCTCAGATCCTCCCGCTGCAATTCTGTGTCACAGAAAAATCAATAGTTTTGTCACAAACACCTGGCCACCCCCACCACCCGCACCCTTGTCAGCAGTGAGACTTGGCCCCTCCTGCCTGTGGGCCTGTCGTGCCCACCAAGAGCAGTGCTCTGCACTCTCTCCTCACGCAGAACTCCCACTGAGGCGGGGGGAATTTGGGGCCTGAGTCTAAAGCCTGGATGTGAGCCAGTCCTGCCAGGCACTGGGGGCCTCTTCCCAGTCAGTGACAACCCTCAGCTCTCCCTGGTTCCAGGGGCACTGAGGACGCTCACAGCCTGATCCTCTGAGCCCTTCTACCCCCATTTATATCCAGGGAAGTGGCGGAAGTCCAGCTCCTCGCTGGTGGCGCTCAGCACCTCTCAGGATTGGGCCCGACATTGCTTTTTGTGGGGGCAGGGTATTCAAGGAAGGGTTGGGGAAACTGCATTGGATCACACTCCGTGGGCATCTGCTATGAGCTAAGTCAGTGGTGCGCAACCCGTGGGTCGCGACCCCCAAGGCAGTCATGGATGTCTTCCCATGGGTCGTGGTGCTTAGATCCAGCTGGCCAGGGACTGGGCCCAGCAGTTGGCGGCCACGTGGCACAGCGCTTAGATCCGGCTGGCCAGGGACTGGGCCCAGCAGTTGGCGGCTACGTGGCACAGTGCTTAGATCCAGCTGGCCAGGGACTGGGCCCAGCAGTTGGCGGCTACGTGGCACAGCGCCTAGATCCGGCTGGCCAGGGGCTGGGCCCAGCAGTTGGTGGCCACGTGGCACAGCGCTTAGATCCGGCTGGCCAGGGGCTGGACCCAGCATTTGGCGGCCACGTGGCACAGCGCTTAGATCTGGCTGGCCAGGGGCTGGGCCCAGCAGTTGGCGGCCACGTGGCACAGCGCTTAGATCTGGCTGGCCAGGGGCTGGGCCCAGCAGTTGGCAGCCCCCACAGCATGAGGGTCGCAGATCAAAAAAGGTTGCACACCACTGGGCTAAGTGATGCCCTGTGCCTGTGCGGGTCCCTGAGAGAGGAGGGAACAAAAGATTCCCATGTCTTGCTGAGACAAAGTGGGGATTGTATTCGCTCTGGCTCTCCCCATTGTCTCTTGCTGCCACTCTGGTAACTGGCTGAATTTCCAGCCTCGTCAATATCATTATCCTAGCCAGTCTCGCCCAGGATAAGCAAAATCCATTTTTAAAGCAAGCGTAGCTTATTTGCTTCAGCAACAACCTGTGGAGGTGAGATCCCTGGAGCCATGTCTACCCTACAGAGAAGATCAAAGCTGCCACCGTCGATCTTCTGGGGTTTAAATTAGCGGGTCTAGTGAACGCACACTCATTCGAACTGAGAGGGCGCTCCTGTCAGTGCCGGGAGTCTTGCTTCTACGGGGAGCAAGGGAGGTCGAAGGAACAGTGTGCTCCTTTCGACTCCCCACAGTGTGGACAGTGCCAAAATTCGATATAAGAACCTTCGACCCAAGCTATGCAATTAACGAAGCTGGAGTTGCGTATCCTAATTTGAATGTATCCCCTACTGTAGACCTAGCCTGGCTTAATTACATGATGCTTTGAGTACAACATTTTCTTTTATATCCACTTGGCATTAGTGGCATGAGAGGTTCCCGGCATACAGTTATCGTCTCAGAAGATCATGTCACTGACTCTGGAATCCGGCTGACTTTGCAGATGCAAAGTAGCACAACGCACACAAACGTGGGCAGAAAATAAAGAGAATTAGATTGACAAAGCTCTTGTTATTTCCAAAGAGTCACTTCTGATGCTCTCCATTACTGAGCCTTTCAAAATGTGGCCATAGTTGAGTACCGTGATTCAGGTGACCTTAGCCATTAACCTCTGTGGTTCTGCTCCCTCAGGATACTGTACAATTTTAGCCATTTAATCATTTTGGGTTGAAATATGTAGTTTCAAGATATTCTTCTGAGAACGAGTGATTTTGTCTGGGTTTTTTCCCCCCTCCCAAACTTCAGCAGCGAGAATACATAAATTGTCTGACATAGCTGCCTTTTCATCTGTCTGGGAAGTTATAGACTGCACACATAAGACAATTCATGTACCTCCGCATAATGAGGTGAGTTTTATAAATCATAAATCTTCACTTAATATGCAGGCGGTGTTTGCTGCCAGGTTTAGGAAAACTGATGCAGTCGCCAAGTTCATGAATGTCATAAATCATTCATGCTAAGGTAGCCTGCAATTGCTTAGCCCTCTGAGGCAGACCAATTTCAAGGTGGTTGTTTAACACACTGACGCGATCCTTGTTGATTGTTTATATAAATATCTATTTTCACTATTTTTTTAATGCACCTCAGTATTTTTCCCCTCTGTGGACAAAAGGAGAAGTGTCCCGAAGAATCCATGGTTAAGGACGTCGTTCTTTTTAGTCTCAAAATTCCATCAGAAATACATTACCCAGCGCATAAAAATCTGGAGATTGGTGATACAGAGAGTCTCTCCGTGCACCAGTAATTCAGCTTGGATGTCTCAATAAATCGTGAGGCAGGTGAGAAGAAGAAGAAATAATAATAATCCTCAAGGCGGTTTTTGATAGCCAGATGAAATGAAGCAGGTGGCCAATCTGGACCACAGGCCATAGGTTCCACATTCCTGACCAACAGGGACCCGACAGGACGAACTTCCAAGCCCCTGCTTGGGCCGGGTACACTAATTAAGCCATACAGAGATGCAGGAAGTTGCCTGCAACAAGGTGGATCCCAGCTTGCTGCTGCCACAGCTCCTGCCATCAGTTGCCTGACTCCCATCCTTGCCCCTTGTTCCTGAGTCCCGTTGCCCTAGTTTCTGACTCAACCTCCAACCCTGGGCTTTGGCTTCTCTGTCCAGTCTGATGCTGGTCCTATTGGCCTGCACCTCCTGAACACCACACTGGCCATCAGCCTGGCCTGCCCATGGCCCATTTGGTGGTATCCGTCTTTCACACTCCCCGATGTGTGGCTTTCTTTAGCTACATCGTCTTCTTCCCGAAGCTCCCACAAGCTACTCTGTGGGATCCCTTCAGCCTTCCCCAAACCAACGGCCGGGTGCTCTGATATCCATGAAGCACCAGCACAACCTGGATGTGCTTCCAAAAAGGGACACCCCGACCTCTGCAGAGTCGTTTATCCGTAGCCACTTGGAACCTTTTATTTCCCTTCTTCAGACTCAGCGAGCCTCTTCACTTGGCAATGCTTAAACATTCCTCAGTGGCTCTGACGAAGGCTCAGGCCTTAAATGCGACTTCAGATCACGTTGTGACCTCGGGAGTAGATTTTGGAGTAGTTGGAAAGTTTGACACATGCTCAGACGTCTTTAAAAAGTGCTTGTTTGTGGAAGCCAATCTATAAAGTAATAAATTAGGCGGTTCTTAAGGGAAGAGGGGAGAGAAGGGAAGATGAAGGGAGCAGAACAGAAGGATTGTTAAAAGCCCATGAAGCTCTTATCAGAGACTTGCAGATGGGCAAGCAGATGCTTGTACAAAGGGCAGAACGAAACGAGTTCTTGGCGGAGAGGAAATTGACAAAAGGAGGACAGGAGGCCTTGTGGTGCAAACATTGGCGTGACAGCCAGGAGAGAAGGGGTCTGCTCTGGCCCCTTTATGCCCTTCCTGTGGATAGAAGCAATAAACCAGACTGGACTCACCACGGGGAAATGAACTGCCATATCCGAGGGGTCCCCAGAGGGCCAGATGGAGTCGTGAAGCCAGTTCTGCCCCACTCCTAGGGAGTCTCCCACGACAAGGACATGCCAGGAGCCGTGCTGCATTCCGGCTGTGGGAAGCTGCTGAAATGGTCACCCATGGGGCTGATGTGGCCATGACAGGCACTTTCCTGCTCCTCGCCTCAGTTTCTTCATCAACACAGTCAGGATAGTATTGCTCCCAGGAGGCTGTACGATTGTCTGCAAAGCAGGCCCATCCACAGGGTGGGGGGGCAGGGGAGGGTACCCGTGATTAGTAGCAGCAGTAGTGGCTGGAGTCTTGGCTCCCTTTGAATTGCCTCCGGAGTGCCATGCCTCTGAGGGCTGGTTGCCCCACCCTGCCTCTTCCAGGGGCACGGAGACCCCCCCATCTTGCCCTGGTGGCGGTCAGCCCTGCTGCTACAAAGTGTTCTAGCATCCTCACAAGGGGCTATAGAAGGGCAAAGTATCCTTTTTATCTGACACTGGTCAGATATTAATCTACCAAAAAGCAGAGGCAACCTCAACTCCGGTTCTCCTGTGATATGGAAGCAGCAGGAAGGACGCTGATTGGCATGAAGCGGGTGCCGTCAGGGCAGAGAAGCAGCTGCCCCTCACAGCCTCTGAGATCTGCCTGGGAGAGTCACGAGCGGTCCTTTCAGCTCCTGCTTGGTTCCTCAGATGGGCTACCAGTTCCTTGCAGCTGATGGGGCTGGAGGCAGAAGACAGGCCTGACCGATGAGTGGAGACGTCTTCGTGCCACAAGACTGCCTGTCATCACACCCAGTGCTATTGCCATAGAATCCCATGAGATTGCCCATTGGCTGAGCTTGTGAGCTGTCCGCCATTTTGAACCCATCCCGCGAGAGAGCCTCACGCCTTGAACCCTGAGCAAAAACAAATCCAGCCCAGATCCAAACACGCCCACCGCCCCCTCAGCACATCTCCCTTCTAAACCACGCAGAGTTCTGTTGTGAGACAACACACAGTCCCCCCAACAGAGCTGGCCAATTAGAAACAGACCTGAGTCTCCGACAAGGGAGGTCAATGGCTCATGGTTAGTTGCTTTGTGTCCTTGACTCGTCTGAAAATGGGCAGAAATAAAGACTCGCGCTAAATTATAGAAAGGGATACGGCTATTTTATAGACAATGGTTTTGATAATCAGACAGAAAGAGAGTTTTGCAGGAGTTCTAAGCAGAACACTCTCTGAGGTGAATAAACAATGAGTGCTCTGTGCGTGGATGTAAAGTTGGTATGGAAATGAGTTCGAAGAACCAGAATGAGGCCAGACGGGCATTGTTTGTTCTCAGCTCTGTGCAGGGCGCCTCTCCTCTGCTCAGTAATAGATTGAAGATTGGCCCTTGATCTTGGCGCTATCGACACTGACAAATGAGTTTTGATGTTTACCCTTTACAGATCATTTAAACATTAGGCCATTCCTTAAAAATATGAATGAGCTGCCTGCTCGGGCAAGATGAAAGTCTATCTCCATACCAGTGATTTTAATGAAGATCCTTTTCATCTTTGGCTGCTGAAAGCTTTGACAGAAAATTTATTGCCTTTTCCCCTCTAATAAAATGTTATTTTTTTATATAAATGTACATTTATTTTTGAATTATATTGTGTGACAGGTCCTAGCTGCGGTCCAGTTTGCGACATGGAGGATAAATCTCATTTCTCTCTTTATCTCTTAAGTTTCTGGGGCCCAATTCTTCTGCTGCGGGGTATGAGTAACTTCTGTTGACTTCAGTGAAAGTTACTTGTATCCTGCGGCAAGAGAACAGGGCCACAGGGATTAATTTGCTGTTGATTAAAAGCAAGAGACTGTTAGCGCTAGGCATACTGTTGTGTGGCCAAGCATTCCCACACGTCGCTTTGTCAATGCGTTGGCTTGCAAAAGCACATGGATTGCAGTCCCAAGGGCTCCCCGGGCTCTGTTAATGCACCTTGCTCCTGACCCGCAAAGTCTCCTGTTTCAATTCTCATCCTCACCAAACAGTTTAGCCTCCTTGATTGGGATAGACAGCCACCTGTTGTAGCTCTGCTCCTCCACCGAACTCTACTAGAGTGTTGTTGGCAACATTTCCAGCTCCTTCAAGCCATCTACAAACATAACACAATCTTGACCCACAATGCCCCACACCTGGGAAATACCTCTCTAAT
Source organism: Pelochelys cantorii (assembly GCA_032595735.1). NCBI lineage: Eukaryota > Metazoa > Chordata > Testudines > Trionychidae > Pelochelys > Pelochelys cantorii. The sequence continues at coordinate 39,122,741 of CM064340.1, forward strand.
ACTGGTGCACCTTCATCTTTGGCAACAGCCTCCCAGTTGATTCTCAGCCGGGCCCTCTCCTGAACAGACTTTTGCTCTGCCACCTTTGGTGGCGATTTGTGAGAAGGTGACCGGTTGCAATCAGCAGACGTACAGAGGAAACGTCTCTCTCTGTTTAACGAGAGACCTGGCATGATTTGAAATGTGGCCTTCAGAAATGAAAGAGGAACACTATGGCTGATTTTGCTGCTTACCTGTCTCCAGACTGGCACCTAATTTTGTTCCTGGGTGAATCACCCATGTATGGAGAAACTGAAGGACACAGCATGAAAAGACGACAACACCAGCGAGATCCAGATGATTGTATTTCAGTGGTGCCTAGAGGCATCACTGTGCAAACCCAGCCTGAATACAGGGTAAGATGCAGTCCCTGCCCCAAAGACAAAGATCCTTGTGATGGGGTGGACTAAGCTCCGATGCCCCCTACAGCAGGCCAGAGGCCTTGCCACACCACATCCCAGCAAGAGGAGCAGAGAAGAGGTCCTCCAGGCAGGATAGAGTGGCTGCTGCAGAGACAGCCAATCAAGACCCAGCAGACTGGTATAAAAGAAGCTGCTGGGCTAGGGCCTGGCAGTTCCTTCGTGGAGCTCGACCCAGGCAGATCTAAGGGCTAACTGGGAGAACAGTAGCACTACGGACAGCTCAGAGTAGGAGCTGGACTTCAGACCTGGTCAGAACCAGGTCCAGCGGCTGAAGACTAGCTGATAACCCAACGGCAACCCTTGCAGAATCCTGGACAGGGAGGACTTGACCACAAAGCCCAAGAGAAAGGGCTGGATAGAGCAGCTTCCCAGGGAAGTAGCCCAGGGAATGTGATTGCAACCAATCTGAGACTCAGCAGGTAACTGTTATTTATAGGGTCCCTGGGCCGGGACCCAGAGGAGTGGGCAGACCTGGGTCCCTGTGTGATGGGGCGGAGAGCCCCGCACTTGCAGCTCTCCCCCCCAGTCGCAGGATGAGCCTCAGGACACAGCGGGGCACCGACCATCACCTTGCGCGGCGGTGACAGAGCCTCTGGACGGCGCATGCACCGGCGGTGCCGTGCCACGGACCAGTTAGTCCGGGGTTGCTGGGCAACCAGACGCCGCCCCAGCTGTAAGCGGCAGTGCATCTGGGACCACGCAGGAGGGCATGGCCGGACGACACGTGACATCACCCACTGGCCGCGGGTCAGGTGACATGAATGGAGGCGTCACAGGGCATCTTGGGGCGGAGGACGGGCGGATAAAAGGAGGAAGGGGGGAGATAGGAGAGGGGGTGAAAGACGTGATGGGAGAGGAAGAGAATAGAGAAAGGAGGGAAGGAGGACTTGGAAAGGGAGCGGGACCAGAAGTGTCTGGGGAGAGAGTGAGCCCAGATAAGAAGGGCCGTGGTGAGCCTCAGATCCCGGAGGGAGAACGCCCAGCGGAGGTGGAACTGGGTGAGCCAAGAGGGGGAGGAAGCAGCCCAAGGCAGGGCTAGGGAGGTATGCCTGCGGACTGGTGAGTTAAGGGGGTACGCCCCACCAGTCAGGTCACACATGGGAGCCATGACACTCCCTCGACCTTAGGGCCCTGGGTCAGGACTCGGAGAGAGGGCGGACCAGAGTCCCCCTTCCCCTCCTCCAAGGCGCCTTATCCGAGGTGACGGGAGCAGTATTTGCAGCAGCCGATAGGGGAATAGCCCTGTAGGGGCCAGCGACTAGAGGCCTGGACTGGAGGGACCTTTTCACACACACCCAGCCCCGAGCAGCCACAACAGGGGTAAGAAGAAGCCTGGTCCCAGGCTACATACCGGACACTTCCTCTCCCGCAGAGAGCCGCGTAGAAAGACTACAAGACCCCCCTCAGCCACTGAGGGGTGCTCACAATCCCCTTCTGGTGATGGGCACTGCGGCACAAAGCTGAGATTTTCAAAACAGTGGGGGGGGGGGAATTTGACACCCGACACCCACTGACTTTGGCACCACGGACCTGTGAAATCACCAGCCACAGCTTCTTTACCCATGGTCTCCCAGCAAGCATGGGGGCAAATCCAAAGCTAGGAAACAGATTTCCCGAGTCCCCGGCTTGCTCGTTAGCCACCCGCCCATCCACCTGCTTTGAGCTGATTGCACATAACAAACTACGCAAGAATGAGAGACAACTTCCAGGAGGCCTCGGGAAACACACCCTCAGCACGCACAGAGCGGCTCTCCTGGGAACCAGGCCCGACAAGAAGATGGGCAGATGAGTGGTGAGGGACCAGGAACAGATGGTCTTTCTCAAGGATAATGCGAGGACAGTAATTACAAGAGACAAGAAGAGAGTTCCTGGCATCCAGACAAGAATTTGTCTAAACAATCACAGAAAGCATTAACCTTCCAGGAGAGCAAGGAAAAGAGTGCACCGGAGGAGGAGATCTGCCTGAATAAGGGGGAGATACAATTTTCCAGTCTGTCCCACACCAGGGGCAGCCTATAGCTGCCTTGCCAAAGGAGCAGACTGGAGTCCAAATGGCAGTGGGGAGACACACAGTTCTTGGCCTGCTCCTGCTGGGCAGGGACAGAGCTCTGTCCCCCTTCCCACAGAGAGTCTTAGCCTGCTCCGGTCTACCAGGCTACCGAGTGCGGCTGGTGAGCAGGGAACGTGGCGCTAAGGCTCCTAACTCTCCAAACACTCCCCACCTCCCACTTGTAGAGCAGGTATCCAGTGTGGCCTGGGCAGATGGATTAGGGGCTTCCATGACATGCAACATAAACATCGCTCGCAGCCGACTTCTCAAAGCCCCACCAAACAGGGTGTCACCTGAAGTGCACCCCCTCAGAAGGAACAGCGTTTTAAACAGCGGGAGGGACCACCCTGTGCCAGCGATTGCCCAGCCTGGGCTTGGCAGTGGTCTTCGGAGCCACTGCCAAAAGCTCCCTCAGGCTCAGAGTCAAATCAAATTAAGAGTCCAGGGGCAAATTAGCAAACTAAATCCCCGGGTTGAATGAGGCTGATTCATCTGAAACCCTGGGGACGTCTGCACTGCAGTCAGACTCCCGCGGCTGGTCCGGGCCAGCTGACTTGGGCTCACCGACCTCAGGCGAGGGGGCTGTTTTCTCGGGGTGTAGATGTTTGGGCGGTGGCCCCAGGCCAAGCTCTGGGAACTTCCCAGCTTGCAGGGTCTCAAGTTTGTGATTCCGCCCAGGTCCAAACATCCTCACCCCAATGAAACAGCCCCTTGCCCTGAGACCGGCAAACCCGAGCCAGCAGGCCCGGGCCATGGCAGGTTTTTCGTTGCCAGGTGGACACCCTAGGGCACAGCCCAGCGGTGGGGCCCCAGCTCCTAGTGCCCCCGATTTAACACAGCTAAACTGTGCAAAAGTCAGGAGAGCTGGTAATGGAGATTATAACCCCCCCAGCTTCAGCCTCCAACCAGCTCCGACTGGTTCGTTATGTGCACTTTTGCATATGCAAATGGTGATATGTGAACAAACTACATTGGGGTGGGCATGGCAAATGGGGCGAGGCCGATGAATCAGAGCTATAGGCCAATGCAGAGAGGGTCTTTCTATAGTGAGGTAGCAAATGAAATCCGAGCCGAGTGGAGACAAGGCACTGTAGGCCCAGCTCTCTAGGGCAGGGGGCTGACAGACTTGCTGGAAACCTGGGCAAAGGGGGACCCAGGTGCGCACTCCTGGAAGGAGAGGGCCTTTGGGAGGAAGGGGCAGCTTGCCCTCAGGGCCTCCCGGAGTGTGCTGTGCTGCCTCCCCCAGCCAGCCCTGAGAGCCCCCTGGAGCGCGCCAGGCGCGGTAGCAATGGCCGGGAGCCCTGGGCCCTCTGGTATCGCCAGGCCCTGGGCCAGCTGCTCTTTTCCTCCCCACCTCGTCCCTGTCGATGAGCCTGCCCAGAGGTTTTCAGTTGCTTAACTCCCATCCATTTCAACAGGAGTTAAGTGCCCAAATACTTCTGAGCCCCTGGGCCTGTTCATCTCTAGACTCTCTCAGCGTTGGGGGTTTCGAAACGGCATCACATTTTTGAACCAAATGCAGGGCTGGCCCTATCATGAAGCGAACTGAGGCGGCTGCCTCAGGAGCCACACTGTGTGGGGGGGCACCACTAGGACCCAGAGAATTGACACCTTTCAAAGTTTTGGCCCAAGCGAGGAGCGTCATTTGAGCTCCCCGCCTCAGGTGCCAAAATGTTGTGGGCTGGCCCTGACCAAACGCGGCATTTGGGGGAATTTTAAACCTTAACTCTTCAACAACTCATTACACTGTACTTACCGCTATTTAGAATTAAGGCAGGGAGCAGCTCGCTCTATCTAACGGCTGCTTTAAACCAGGATGTTGCCCATTAGAGAAAGAGAGAGTCTACTGCCTCAACTGATGGGAGGGTCACTATGGCAAAGGGCTCTGTATTACATTTCTATTTAAGATTTCTGCCCAACGTCTTTGGTCACTTGAGCTGGCCACCTTATGGATTCACTCAACACATTTCCCCAGTAACAGCCAAGATGGAGGGGAGAGGACTGGATGCCAGATATCCGGAAGGACCCATCCAGCTAGAATCACTCCTGTATTCAGTCCTGCCTGGAGTCCATCCCAGAATGCACAACGAGTCTGCTCCCAATGAAGTTAATTGGGGTTGCACCCAAGGAGATCTGTGATCACTCTCCAGAATGGGGCAGAACTCCCTGCTCTGAGCCTATGGAGAACAGGCAATGCAATTCCCAAGCCCTTTGAGGTAGTGAGGTAGATATCGACTCTCTCCATCTGGTTTCCACAGAATGTATTTGTCAGGATTCGCGTGTCCGTTGGTTCTGTAGCAGGTCTCCTTTGGAACAAGCGGAAAGCCAGCGTCAGAGGTCAGACTGTTGCATACATGGTACTGTGTGTCTCAGGCGGGGAAGGAGAAGGCCTTGTTGAAGAAATGAGTTGCCCTCGACGATAAAAGGAAACAGCTGGAGCTGGTGCCTAGAGAGCCCAGGCTGCTCCAGCTGCCTCCTGTGAACTCCTCAACAAAAAGTTGCAAATGAGTTCATTTCAAACAAATCTGGAGGAAAGAGCTGTTTTGCCGAGCAAGCATAATTACTCCCACCAAGGAGAGCGAGAGGGCAGGAAAGTGAGTGGCTTTCTGGGAAATTAAGAAGATTGAGGCTCCTGGGGGAGATTATGTTCTGGATCTTATTAAGATGATTAAGAAGTCTCAAGAATTTGCATTCTGAGGAATCTGAGACAGATTGGCAGAAGCGGGAAAGGGGCAGATGCTTGTGAAATCCATGCCCCAGCACCGGCCGCAGGGAGGGGCGGGGGGAGAAGTCAGCCAGGTTCAGGAGGCTGGTTACAGCCGTTTGTCACATGAAGGCAGCACGGCCTGTGTTTCTGTTTTCAGACTTTCCTCTGCCAACCTCCCACCCGTCAAGTCGAGACCCAGCTAGGGCCACTCTCCCATGTAGCAAGATGGGAAGGGCAAGCCCTAGGCAGCGTTTTTAAAAAGACCATTTGCAACCAGTGGCCTCTGGAAATGGATTATGACTCGTATTCCACCGATTGCATGACAGCCCCCTTTCCAGAGGGAGCGGGAGTCATCCTGTCTTCACAGACCAGCTGCAGCAAGGGATGGTGGGCTCTACTTGCCCAACCCTGCGGCCCTGCTTTGGCTTTGGCGCTAACTTGCGCGGTGATGTCAGGGCAAGTCTTTTCGTCATGGCGCGGTGGCTTGCCCGGAGGTAAGACAAGTGCAGTAACCAAGCTGACCGGGTGTGATGCAGGGGAGGGGAGCTACCTTTTCTGGCTCCCTTTCGTCACACAGGGCACGGAGGAGCTGAATGACGCTGTGTTAAAGTGATTGACTGTCTGATTTCACATCCAGCTCACACCAGGTGCTAGCTCCGTGCAAAGGAAGGACAGCCCCGCCTCTGTCCCAGAGAGCGTATAAGTCTGGGGAGATCTCGCTGTGTTAAGTTTATGTATCAGTGTGGGCCAGGGATTATGTGGCATTTCCTGGGGGCACGGGCCTTCAGTACCTCCAGAACTAAGAACCGTGGGGGGGGGGGGGAATTAGGCAAATGCACTCAGCTGTAACACCTCCCAGAAGGTACCGCCACTTGGAGAGACTCATGTACACAGAGACTGAGAGACAAAGCCAGGCTGTTGCCCCGCCCCCAAATCTTGAGTTCAAACTAACTCAGAGTCTTCTTTCTAATCCAGCAAATGGACCGCTCCCACTCATTCCTGGGAAGGGTCAGAAGGACTTTGGCCAGGAGGCCCCCTAAGGCTGCTGGGTGACCTCTGTTAGCATGAGTATAGAACATCAGATCAGCCAGACTGGGTCAGACCAAAGGTCCATCTCACCCAGTGTCCCATCTTCCAACAGAGGCCAGCGCCAGGTGCCCTGGAGAGAGTGAACAGAACAGGAAATCATCAAGTGATCCCTCCCCTGTCACCCATTCCCAACTTCTGACAAACAGAGGCTAAGGACACCATTCCTACCCATCCTGGCTAATAGTAATTGATGGATCAAACCTCCATGAATGTATCTAGCTCTCTTTTGAACCCTGTTAAAGTCCTGGCCTTCACAACATCCTCTGACAAGGAGTTCCACAGGTTGACTGTGTGAAGAAATACTTCCTTTTGTTTGTTTGAAACCTGCTGCCTCTTGAATTCATTTGGTAACCCTAGTTCTTGTGTTACAGGAAGCAGTAAAAATAACTTTTCTTTATTTACTTTCTCCTCATACAAACTTTGACTGCATTCACTCTGATTAAAGGTCTAGAAAACTTGAGCTATGAGGCAAGGCCGAAGGAATTGGGCTTGTTTAGTTTGGAAAAGAGAAGACTGAGAGGGGACATGAGAGCAGTTTTCAGGTATCTAAAAGGGTGTCACGGGAAGAAGAGGGAAAAATTGTTCTCCTTGGCCTCTGGTGATCGGACAAGAAGCAATGGGGCTTAAACTGCAGCAAGGAAGGTTTAGGCTGGACAATGGGAAAAACTTCCTAACTGTCAGGGTGGTTAAACACTGGAATAAATTGCCTAGGGAGGTTGTAGAATCTCCATCATTGGGGATATTTAAGAGCAGGTTAGACAGACACCTGTCCGGGATGGTCTAGACCAGTGTTTCTTAAACTGTGTTCCATGGCACACCAGTGTGCCATGAGGCAGTCAGAGGTGTGCCAGGGAGAACAAAAGAATTAAAAATAGCCACCCTTAAAGGGGCAGGCGACCTTTTTTTTTCTCAATAACTCCCCCTGACCCTTCCCCCACCCCAACCTTTTTTTTTTCCTCAACAAAAAATCGTTGGTGTTCCTCCTAAAAAAAAAAAATTATTGTTTGGTGTTCCTCGGTCTTAAAAAGTTTAAGAAATACTGGTCTAGACAGTGCTTGGTCCTACCATGAGGGCAGGGGACTGGACTTGATGACCTCGCAAGGGCCCTTCCAGTTCTAGTGTTCTAGGATTCTAGGATTCTCTGTCATGCTTTCACCTTAAGAATAAAGGTGCTTGCTTAGAAAGAGCTGTGTGGTGACTCGCAACTCCTGGCTGTTTACAGCCTTCAGAGAGAAAGCCAAGTGCAGACATTGGTTTCCAGGCAATTTAGCTTGGGGGAGAATATAACAATGCAGGCAGGGAGCTGTGCAGCCTGGAATAAACCTGGTCAGTTGGGAGGGAGAGACCTGTGGGTCTCTGCCCAAGAGAGGGGACGGCTGAAAAACCAGGAGCCTAGAGTAGGTGCCCTGAAGGGACCCTGGAGCAAAAATATAGGTGCAGTGTCTTGACGGTGACACTGGGCACCTAAGTTGCTTAGATGCGTTCACAAACCCTACAAGGCACCTCTCTACATTCTGAGAAACCTAAATGTCTTTGTGAAACTGGCCTGCAACATTTTAGGCTGCTGTTGGCACCTTGAGACTTACCTCTGCATGGAGGAAGATGAACTGGGGTGAATTGCTATGCAGAGCAGCCTACTCTCGGGAGAGGTACCAGGACAGCCACACAGTTGCCGGAATGGGCCATTAACAGGTGTGTTGTGAGCAAGACAAGAGAAGCCATGCTTCCGCTCTACTCTGCGCTGATTAGGCCTCAGTTGGAGTCTTGTGTCCAGTTCTGGGCACCACATTTCAAGAAAGATGTGGAGAAATTGGAGAGGGTCCAGAGAAGAGCAACAAGAATGATTAAAGGTTGAGAGAACATGACCTATGAAGGAAGATTGCAAGAATTGGGCTTGTTTAGTTTAGAAAATAGAAGATTGAGAGGGGACATGATCACAGTTTTCAGGTATCTAAAAGGGTGTCACAAGGAGGAGGGAGAAAACTTGTTCTTCCCGGCCTCTGAAGGTAGAACAAGAAGCAATGGGCTTAAACTGCAGCAAGGGAGGTTTAGATTGGACATTAGGAAGAACTTCCTAACTGTCAGGGGGGTTAAACACTGGAATAAATTGCCTGGGGAGGTTGTGGAATCTCCATCTGTGGAGATATTTAAGAGCAGGTTAGATAAATGTCTATCAGGGATGGTCTAGACAGTATCTGGTCCTGCCATGTGGGCAGGGGACCGGACTCGATGACCTCTCGAGGTCCCTTTCAGTCCTAGTATTCTATGATTCTATGACAGCGTGCAACCCATGAGTGCCTCCTTGTGGCACAAGATGGTCCTGCAACCATACTGTTTCAGTGTCTCTACCCCCAGTGTGCTGTAGCCTCTCTAGCTGTCACACCAGCGTAGTCCTCCAGCCATGGGATCTAAAAGCCTGCCAGGGCAAAGGAGTCTTTCAAAGCAAAGTCCCAAATGTTCCAAACCGAAGAAATCCTCCTCCCTGCTAGCTTCTACCTCCAGCCTGCTTTTCAGCACCGAACTGCCCGTCATTCCCCCCGGCTCCCTGCTCTCAGCCGGTTTGGGTTCAGCTGCTGCCTTGCTGGCATAGCCGTCCGTGTGGCAATGAACTCTGGCCAGCCGTGCTCTCCAGACGATCCTGCACCCCCAGCAAGCGGCTCGTCCCTGGCAGAAACAGCGTGTCTGCACTTTGCCCCCCGAGCCTCACGAGGCTGAGTCAGTTCACTCGGCCAGCCGCAGCTGTGCTGGGGACTTGTATCGGCCTTTAGACCTGCTCTAATTCTGTCTAGCCCAGGGTGGGGTCACCCCCTCCCAGGGACAGCAAGCAAGGCCTGGAAGCCATATTGTAGATGAAGAGACTTTTCAATGCCATCGACCCATGTCATTTAGCAAGGGGCACCTTCACTTGCAGCTACGTTCTGCCCGTTGGCAAGAAAAGTGGAAACTTTTCTTTTTCCCCCCTTTTGGAATGACTAAAACTGAGTCAGAGTCAGAAACATATGGAAGTGGGAAAAGAAGTGGCCGTCAAAGCACATCACTTACATAATTGCCTTTGAAAGGCAGGGGCCTTGTCAATCTGAAGAATTAAAAAAGATGTTTTATTTAGCCTTTGCAGCAATCAAGCCGTGGCAAGGAAAGAAAAAAAAATCATCATTCTTCCCTTTCAAATAACCGAGAAGGGGGGCGACTTCCGTCAGCTCTGCTAGGTATCTGACTGTTATCATTAGAATATGGCCCACTCATTTAACTACTGGGCCATCTAGATCTGCTTCGAGGAAGGCTGGAGGACATGGTAGTTAACACACCTGGGACAGAGCCGTAGCTGGTGTCTTGAAGTTCTGTCAATTGATACCACCGTGGATCTGCTTTATGGAAAGGCATGTTGCCTCCAGAGTGCTCTCTTGTGGCTGACTACAGCTTTGACGTGGCCTGCCTTAGTTTCTCCCTCAGTGAGGTCCACCGCCTGCCTGAGGAGAAGCCAAACCCTACTTTATAGCACTGTATCTCCCGCTACTCAAGCCTTTTAGGCTATGTCTACACTGCACACTTATTTCAGAATAAGGTATTCCAGAAGAAATACTCTGAAATAGCTTATTTCGAAATAGCGTGTCTACACTACAGGGAAGCCTCACAATTAGTCCGAGGCAGGCTCCCCGAATATGGACGCGCTACCTCGATTTAGAGCCTCAGGAAGCACTGGGGAGTAATTACTTTGCATGGCCCGGGGGAGGAGCTATTTTGAAATAGCAGCAGTGGAGCGTCCGCACTACGGCTATTGTGAAATAGCTATTTTGGAAGAGGCGTTATTCCTCATGGAATGAGGTTTTCAGAATCCGGAATAAGCAGCCCGTAATTTCAAAATCATTTCAAAAAAACGGAATTGCTGTGTAGACGCTCGCAAAGTTATTTTGGAATAACATCCGTTATTCCAAAATAACGTTGCTGTGTAGATGCATCCCTACTGAGCTCAAACCTCTCCAGAAAGAACAATGGCGGGCATCTCCTCACAGCAGTAATGGGAGGAGGGGGAAGAAGGGGAGGAAGAAGAGGAAGGAAAGATTGATTCCCTCCTGTCCAATTCGGTAGCTCTGTGTCCCTTTATCCATTTGGCTGCCTGCTCATCGCTAGTTGGAGGTCGCCTTTTGTTCCACACGACATCGCAAGCTCCTACTGCATCTTTCACGTTTATTGCTTCTAGGCCTGGGAGCAAGAAGGGCTTCATAATCCGGGGCAGCATGAGGGGAAACATGTGTAATAGTATCAAAGGCCTTGACACAAAGCTGCTTCCATTGTCAAGCGGAAGAGATTTATTCTGAGCACAAGCCACGGAGCAAACAGTTCATTCTAGCCCTCTGGTACCTCAGCGGGAACTTCACCGAACAAAGGAAGCATCTGAAAAGTTCTTGGCCATGACAAACGGAGGAATACTTTCAATGCTACGCAGAGAAAGATTTCATCCCCTTCCCCTTTAACGAGATCCCTGGCGCTCCAGCATAACCTTGTTCACCCGGGTGTAATTGCAGCCGCATCAGATGGAACGGGCCTTGGGTACCTCATAAAGGCCAACGTTTTCAGACTGCATACAGCCACCCGCTTGCTTTCTTTCCCAATTCGACTTTACAGCCCTTCCAGCGCGGCCCTGGAGAATGCAAGGAAGATCAATAAGCAATCAGGTTGTCTTTCATACACATCGCCCGTGTCACATTTTATGGTGTGAATTAATGCCATACTCTTTGGCATTCCAGAGTCATTTCCTCCCAGACGGATTTTGGGTCAGTCGGAGGGAGAAGGGATACTGTCGATGAATCCCTAGAGCTGCTGACAGACCAGCAGATGGAGCAACGGCTACATTCAGAGTGACTTTCCTACTTGCTGTACTTCTGTGCCCCATCCATTTGCAAGTGAGCTAAAACATGGAGACACAGTTTTCTGCAGAGAGACCAAAAACAGGCGGAGAGGAGTCACGATTTTTGGCGGCCTGTGTTGTGGGTTTTGTTGTTACATCTACAGCGGTCAACGGTGCAGCCCGGAGGGTGTGCAAAGCGAGGCATGTTTCTCTTTCAAGAACCCAAGGACAGGGCTGGGGGGAAGAATAAACTCAAATGGCATATTTCTGAGGCAGTTTATATAATTCTATCAACAGTTGTGTCCTTGCTGCAGCATTCTGTGAAATCATTGAAACCACAGAATCCTTTGGAAAGGATTTCATGTGTTAGTCAATTCTGTGGGGATTTGGAGCAATTCCTTTAGCCCCCTCAAGCCACCGTTACAGAGCTATCATTGTTATTAACCTCAGCAGGAGGGCTACTCCATACAAAGCATGAGTGATCATGAGTGTGTTGTGTGTGCATGCATAAGTGTGTGAGTATGTGCGTGGATCTGTGCATGGAGTAGGTGTGTACAACCCTGAATGTACACATATATGTGGGTACATGCATGAGGCATACATGCCTGAGTGTGTATCCGCAGGCCCCCACACACAGAAAAGTGCAGGAGTGTGGGGATATGCGCCCATGGAGGTGAAGTGATCTACATGTGTGTGCATGTATGTGAGGCTGTGCATCCATCTGAAGGGGGGGGTGTGTTTGTGTGGGGAGTGGGAGTGTGTCAGGGGGAGGGGAATGAGAGGCTAATAGAAAAGATGACGCCTATTCAATGCAAAAAAAGCTGCTTTCGGGTAATGCTAGGAGTGAGCCTTCCGACAAAGCCAGGAGATGCCAACCTCACAGGTCCCTCGGCCACTGTAATTTGCCTCCCCTACCCAGTTATGGCTAGTATTTTATATTAAAATATAGGCTGTTACATGTATGCCTTTCTGTATGTGCATGTGTGTGTAATATGGCTGAGCTACAGTGGCTGGGGGAACTGGAACTTTCTTTCTTCTTCCAAGAGGCTGTTAATTGTCTGATTAGGCTGCATCGTCTGGAGCTGGAGGGGAAGCTGCTGTGAATCCTTCAACAGGGAATGAGCCCAAAGATCGTTCTTCTCCTCTCTCTCTCTGATGCTTTGTCCCCCAGCATCATCGTATTGAGTTACAGCCACCTTGTCTGGGTCAGGTCCAGACATGAAAAATATCAAATGCACTAAAATAGCCATTACACGTCTTACTTCCTGTTTGTTTAGTGCTACATTTGGAACTTGTGGGATTTTTTGGAATGGAGTCCCGCCTAGTAGCCAGGGCAGTGTGAGAACAGCCTTTATAACAACACGTAGCGTTTAGAGGAGTTCTAGCCACCGATCTTAAAAGCCCCAGGCAAAAGGAGCAGGGTCATTATTATCCCCATTCTGCATGGGAAACTGAGGCACAGAATTGCCTGGAGTCACGAAGCGTTAGAAATAGAACTCAGTGTCCTGTTCATCACAAGGCCGCTCAGTGCCAATGCAGCCAGGAGGCCAGGCCAGATTTTCAGCCCATGTAGATGAGCAACGATGCTTTGTGTTCATCTAGTGTCCAGATCCCCAGGTCTATGTCTCCACAGCCCTGGTAAGTCATGTGTCCCAGGGCACAACGGGTGTAAAACGCTGCCAGGGTGAACTGCACTCGGTGTGCGGCCAAAAGGGACAGAGCACTGGAGAATCCAGCCAATGTTCCTCTTAATCTTTTAAATCCATGTGCGGACTTTTTCTAACCATGTGTGGAATAATTTTTATGCGCATAGGTGAATGTGGACCACCAGCAGCAACACAAAACTTACCTTTGATCACTCTCCAAATCAGCTGGGCAGCATCTGAATCTCTCCTGCGTGGCCGCACAAGCACACAACTTACAGGGAACAATGAATCCCACTTCTAATCAGGTGTTCTGTTCGCTGCCTTCCCTCCAGCATCCTGGCTTGGGCTCTGCAACCCCATTCTGGCTTTCTACGCCCAAAGGCACCTTTAACGGCTCCATTTAAATCTCTGCAGCATGGTTCCCAGGCGCCTGATGGGCTCCCGCATTTTGTTACATGAGGAGCTTCTTACCACTGGGCTTGTCTGGTTTGCACCTGGTTTCCCGCATGTCCACTCGAGCGCACGAGCCGTTAGAATGAGGGCTGGCCGTCTGGGGACTCCTGGGCTCTGTTCCCGGTGCCGCAGCCATGTTCAGGGGAGGAAAACAGGTCATGTTTGAAAACATGCGAGCAACCATGCTTCACTAATACTTGCAATCCACTCGCAGAGTGTGCGCTAGGCGCAGGGTCTGAAGAGCGTCTTAGCGAGCCAGCTTTAGAACGTGGCCTGTTTTCCTAGTCGAGAAGGGCCCCGCTGGGCTAGATGCTGAACAGACACAAGACACTCCTCACCCTTCGGCGCCTACAGCCTAGACATGCCCTCCGTGATGCTGGGTGAGTCACTGGGTCTCTCTCTGTCTCGGCTGCTACATCTGTAGTGTGAGGTAAGAACATCTTGGCCAACTTGGTAGGGCGCTTTGCGATCCTGAGCCTGGCTGGGCTGTGTGAACGCGAGTACTGGTGGAGCATCATGTTTTGTGTAGGTGCAAGGCAAGGTTAGTGGAGAAGAACATGTATCTAGTCTACCTCCGGTTCTTACCCTACCTCATCATGGGCGTAGCCGAGCGCCTTCTACCGGTGCACGAAGTGACCTGCTAGCATCTGTCACATGTGGTTCAGCCTCTCTCCTCTACTCCCCAACGGAGTGCTTCCCCCCCACCGCGCACAGCCCCGCCCTCACACTCTGATGGCCTGGAGTTGCGTCCGCAGGGCGCCGCGCCTAGGATGCGTCCTGCCTCCTTGCCTCCGACGGGACTCGGTCCCCTCCCTCCGCAGGCAGCTTCCCGGAGTGGGAGGATGCCTCTGATGGATGATGAGGCTGTCAGAGTCCAGACGTGAGGAGGAGGCAGAGAGGGAGCTGGCTGCAGGCGAGAGGAGAGGAGGTTTGCAGTATATGGCACACCGTGGGACTGGGTGAGAAAAGAAAGACACTGCCGTCTGGGGGTGGTGAAACACCTCCCCCGGCTTTGTGCAACCACCACCCACAGGCAGACTACTCCCATTCCTGTCAGCTATGCTGGGGGGGACGCTCCATGAGGCGTTGTCTGATCTCACCGCGCCGTAATTGGAGCTCCCATTTGAAGACATAAGGAGAAGACAGATACGGCTGTAGCTGTGGATCTTAATTTGTAATGCTATCGCCTCACCAGCCATGATGGTCTGACCCTCGTTGGCAGCAGCCCAGGAATGGGAGTCCTGCCCATCTTAGATCCCATGCCCAGGTCGCGATGCTGCTACGGAAGCTGGCCTGTACCTCTGTTTTCCCCTCTAGAGTCCGCCTGCCTCTTCGATCCTGCTGCCACTGATGAGTAAGAACCCAACAACGGCCACACTTAGTCCTCCTCCAAGCCCAGTGCCCTGTCATCTGGCAGTGTCAGAGCCAGGCGCCACAGAGGGAATGAACAGCACAGGGCAGTGACTGAGTGATCTGTCCTCTGTCCTCCAGGCCCAGCTCCTGGCAGTCAGAGGTTCAGAGACACTCCAATTATCAGGTTGCATTGAGGGACCCATCCTCCATTAATGTATCCCATTCTTTTGGGAACCCAGTTATAATTTTTGGCCTTCCCAACTTTCCCTGGCAAGGAGTTCCACAGGTTGACTGGGCACTGTGTGAAGACAAACTTCCTTTTGTTTGTTTTAAACCTGCTTCCTGTTAATTTCATTGAGCAAACCCTGTTTTTTGTGTTATGCAAGGGGTAAATAACCTTGCCTCATTCACCTTCTCCACACCAGTCAATGTTTTATAGACCTCTGTCATATCCCCCCTTAGTCATCTCTTTTCCCAAACATTCTCAAGCTTTTCAATCTCTCCTCCCCTTGAAGCTGTCCCATCCCCTTAATAATTTTTGCAGCCCTTTTCTGTACCTTTTCCAGGGCTAATATATCTTTCTTGAGATGGGGCAACCATTCAGTATTCAAAGTGTGGGCATACCGTGGATTCATAGAGTGGCATTATGATATTTTCTGTTGTATTATCTATACCGTTCCTAATGGTTCCTAATGTTCTGGTAGCTTTTTGATTGCCGCTGCACAGTGAGCAGATATTTTCAGAGAACGCCGAGGTCTCGAGTATGAGTGGTACAGTAATGGATAATTTAGACCCCAGTATTTTACATGTGTAGTTGGGATTATGTTTTCCAATGCGCATTACTTGGCGTTTATCAACCCTGAACTTCAAAAATGCTGTTGTGTTGCCCTGTAACCCAGTTTTGTGAAAGCCCTTTTTAACACTTCAAAGTCATCTTTGGACTTAAGTATCTTGAATAGTTTTGTGTCACCTACAAACTTTGCCAGCTCCCTGTTTTCCCCTTTTCCAAATCATTCTTTAATACACTGAACAGCTCTGGACTCAGTACAGATCCTTGGGGGACCCTGCTGTTTACAACGCTCCTCTGTGAAAAATGATCACTGATTTCTACCCTTTGTTTCTTTCAACCAATTACTGCTCCATGAGAGGACCTTCCCTCCTGTCCCATGACTGCTTACATTCCTTAAGAGAAACTTTCAGAAAGCCTTCGATAAGGTTCAAATATACTTTACCCATTGGATCACCCTTGTCCACACATGTGTTGACCCCCCCCCTCCGAAAATTCTAAAAACAGATTTACGAGGCATGATTTCCTTTTTCTAAAGCCGTGTTGACTCTTCCCCAAAATACTGTACTCATCTCTGTGTCTGATAGTCAAAAACATAAGAACAGAAGAACGGCCGTACTGGGTCAGACCAAAGTATCCAAAGGTCCACCTAGCCCAGTATCCTGTTTTCTGACAGCGGCCAATGCCAGGTGCCCCAGAGGGAGTGAACAGAACAGGGAACCATCAAGTGCTCCCTCCCTTGTTGCCCATTTCTAGCCCCTGACAAACAGAGGCTAGGGACACCATTCCTACCCATTCTTGCTAATAATTATTGATGGACCTAACCTCCATGAATTTATTTAGTTCTTTTTGTAACCCTGTTAAAGTCCTGGTCTTCTCAACATCTTCTGGCAAGGAGTTCCACAAGTCAGTGGCGTAGCAAAGGTGTTATGCACCCAGGGGCAAAGGCAAAATTTGTGCCCCCCCCCCCAATCATTTGCTGAGCCTGACCCTGGGAGGAGGAGGGGAGCTTGCACTGTGTTTTCCCCCACCCTTTCCAGTTTGGGGCCAGGCCCCCACACAGACTAACCCGCCAGTGGCCAAGGAAGGGCACTGCACAGTGGTGCCCTGGAGATGGAGGAGGGTTGGGCTGGGGGCGGAGAGGTGGGGAGGAGGCTCCAGCCGGCGGTGGCGGGCAGAGGAGGAGCAGGCAAGCCAAGGGATATCAGGGGGAATGGAGGGGGACTAAATTGGCACCCTCCCTAGTGTGACACCTGGGGGCAACTGTCCCTCTTGCCCCCCTCACTATGCCACTACCACCGGTTGACTGTTTTTAGTTTCAAGCAGTTTGCCTGGTACTAAAGTTAGGCTTACCCGTTGGTAGTGGCCAGGATTGCCTCTGGAGCTGTTTTTAAAATGTAGTGTCACATTAGATACCCTCCAGTTACTGGGTACAGCGGCTGATTCAAGGGATAGTTATGTGCCACAGTTACGAGTTCTGCAATAGCTCATGGGTGAATACCATTTGGTCCTGTTGACTTATTACTGTTTAATTTATCCGTTTGTTCCAAAGCCTCCTCTAAGGACACCTCAGTCTGGGACACAGCTTCAAATCTGTCACCTCAAAAGCACGGCAGGGACGGCAATTTCCCTCACACTCTCTGCAACGATCCCCAATGCACAGAACTCTGGCCTCGCCTGGCCTTCCTGGAGTGCGCTCTTAGCCCCTCTTCTGTCTGATGGTCCCACCAACTGTATGGCCGGCTTCCTGCTTTTGACAGACTGCAGAAATGCTGTTCCCTTTTGAGTCTTTGGCTCGTCTCTCTTCACATTCTCTTTTTGGCCCGCCTAATTATGCTTTGACACTGGACTGGCCAGAGTTTATATTCCTTTCTATTTCCCTCACTAGGATTGAATATCAACCAGGGGCATGGGGAGGAGGTAGAGTGTCTCCCTGTGTTTCTTATTCACATACCGGAAAACGCAGGCCACAAGAAAATCAGTGTGAAAAGGGCCAAATCCATTGTCACAGGTGAAAGGAGCAGAAACCTACACCTCTCCCGCCCCCCCCCCCCCCGCCTGCTGTGCATTCCAGCGCAAGCTGCCATTTGTACCCGCTGCCAGTATGCTCATGCAATACCCTTGCTTGCCTGCCGACATGCTGGATCTGGCACGCCTGTCCCTTCCTCCTTTGCCGACGGCCCCCTCCAGGGGCATTGCTGCCCATTCAAACTGGACCACTCGAACGGAGAGGCCGGAGCGGCTGAGAGCGGATGGAAAAGTACCGCCAGGAAACGACAGGTTTCCCTTGCACAATACTGCGACTGGAAAGTTATTCAGGTACCGACTCTCCCCGGCTCACAATTGTCTCTGCTGATTGCCACGCAGGCAGCATGAATTTCACATTGCAGTCTTTTGTGCGTTGGCGGCGCTGGCTGCATGGCAATTGATACGCACGATACAGGGAGGGAGGGTTGGCAGCAGAGTGCCGGGAGTCAGGCAGGCCTGACTCTGTGCCCACCTCCGATTTGCGGAGTTACCGTGGGCAGCTCTTAGTGTTAATATGATTGCAGTAACCCCTCCGGATCCAGGGCAGGAGTCAGAGCCCAGGGCAGCCCCTGCCGCAGAGAGCTCCCAGTCATGGGGTTAGACATGCGAGGACAGACAGCTCAATGGGCAAGTAGGGGGAAGGGAGGAGAAGGGAAGACTAGAGAGGAGTGAGTTTGTGTGAATTCATAAGCCCTGTGATCCCATCTGTCCCATCCAGCTTGGAGAGCATCCAGAGACAGGCATGTAGCTGCTCCATGACTCAGTTTCCCCATCTGTAAAATGGGAGTAGTGCTGTTGACTTGCTCCACATGGGAGCTGTTTGCTAACTGCCTGGAGCGCCTTAGAAGAAAGGTGCCTCAAAAAGAACAAGTCCTAGCCCATGAAGTTCTGCCTTTCTTTGGGCAGCTTGCTGTCCTGGAGGGCTAATCCCAGCCCTGCGTTGTTTTGTCACTGAGCTCTGCTGTCTCTCTAGTGGCTGCATTTCCAGCCTGCGTGCATGCTGGCACTTGGCATGCCATCAGGTTGCTTGGTAGCTTCCCGTCCGCTCTTTGCATGGTTTTATTCAAGGCCTCAAATGGCTGTTTGGCTTGCAAGTCACTTCCACCCTGTCCTGCCTTCACACCACCTCATCACAGTTTTCCTGACATTGTTCTGTTCTGGTTTCACTTTGCCTCATTTATCATTTCATTTCATTTCCCGCCCTGCAAATCGACCGTGTTCTGATTTGCACCACGTGGGTTGTTGCCCATTTGCCTCTGACAGTTGCCTGCACTTTCTTCTGTCTGATGTGCACTATGATTCCATTTCTCATTCTTTCCCCCGCCCCCGGGTTGTTCATTTCAGCTTGGCTTTCTGATCTTCTGTTGGGTGATATTTTTCTTGGCATCACATCTTTGGGGATTTCATTCACATCGTTTCAGCCTCAATTTGCATTGACATCACTGTGTTTGTTCCCTTTCAGCCTGCCTGATTCTTCTTTGGCATTTGTATTGTTTCAATTTTCTGTCACATTGCTCAAGCAACGTTGTTCTTTGCCTTTAGTCTATAGACTTAGCGTTGTATGTTGTTTGGTTTTGCGCACGTGTGCGTTTGGCCTCAGGTAACTCACAGGGGGAGCCCACTTTCACTTTCGAGGGCTGGATGAGCAAAACACTTGGGTGCGTCTACACAGCAGGGCAAAAGCCGAATTAAGCTACGCAACTTCAGCTACATCAATGGCAGAGCTGAAGTCGAAATCGCTTAATTCAGTGGTTGGCATGATCTACACAGCAGGAAGTCAAAGGGAGAGCACTCTTCCTTCCACTTCCCCTACTTCTCGTGAAATGAGGGTTACAGGAGTCCGAGTAAGAAGTCCTCCAGCTCACCATTATTTTGAAATAATGACGCGCTCTTTCTTATTTTGGAATAACGTCAGTTATTCCAAAATAACACTACTCTATAGACGTACCGTTGGGGGTCTCCCTCTCTGGCAACCAGCCAGTGTCTCCCACAACCACAACAGGACAGACACACCTGGCGCTGGATCCTGAGGAGGGCATATGAGATTGTTCTTTGGGCTCCCCTTTTAAGAACAACTTTCTAGCTATAAGGATAGTTAAGTGCTAAAATAGGTCCGCAAGGGAGGTTTGGAATCTCCATCACTGGAGATTTTTAAGAACAGGTTGGACAGACATCCACCAAGGATGCTCTAGGGCAACTTAATCTCACCTCAGTGTGGGTGCATGGACTAGAGCAGTGTTTCTCCACCTTTTTTTATAAAGTACCCCTTTTTCAAAAAAATAAAAAAAATACATAAGTATCCCCAGTACCTAGTTTTCAGACACACAATTTTTTTTTCTACCATTGCACCACATTTATTTAAACAACTTAATCGTAGCCGGGCGGACGATGAAATTTTTGGGTGTAAAAAGTACAAAAATAATAAAGTGCTGTAAAACGTAAAACAAAAATTCAGTTTTCTCCAAGTTTCAGTTGTGTTGACATACCCCCCAGACTTCTCTCGAGTAGCCCTAAGGGTACGTGTACCACTGGTTGAGAAACACTGGACTAGCGGTCCCTTCCAGCCCTGCACTTGCATGCTTCTATGTAGTTTAGACACAGAAATCGCGATGAGACGGTATCGTGGCCACTTGAACTTATTTGCATGGAAATCGCAGGTCTCCAGGCTCAACTTTTATTTAACAACTAGAAGGTTTACCAGGCATTGTCTGGGTCCTTCAGGACAGGGGGCTAGTGGTGTAGGGCGTGCAGGAGTCAGAGCAGCAATTTGCGGAGGGGGGGGGTGTCACTGAATCATAGAACACTAGAACTGGAAGGGACCTCGAGAGGTCATCAGGTCCAGTCCCCTGCCCTCACAGCAGGACCAAGCCCAATCTAGATCATCCCTGATAGATGTCTGTCTAACCTGCCCTTACATATCTCCAGTGATGGAGTTTCCACAACCCCCCTAGGCATCTAGGATGAGGGGGGCTCAGGCGTGGGAGGTGCAAGAGTCAGAATTGGGGGTGAGGAGGGATGCAGGGGAGGAGGCTGGGGTGTGGGGGTGCAGGACTCAGGGTTTGGGATGAGGAGGGGCTCAGGGCAGGGGGCTGGGGTATGGGGTGCAGGACTAAGGGTTGGAGAGTGAGGAAGGGCTCACCCCCGCAGCCCAGCTCCACCTCTAGCCAAGGCCCCTTCCCATCCCCAGTTCCTCCCCCAGCTTTGCCCCCAGCCCAAGCTCTGCTGCTGAGGAAGCCTTGGCTGGGCAATAAGGGTGGAGGGGCGGGGGGGGGGGGCCTGGACAGATCCATTACTGGTAATGGGGGGGGGAGCATAACTGGAAAAGGCTGTGTACTACTGCCCTAATCACTGCCTGTCTGCATGTCTCACTGTCGCCTACTTCCCCGCGCTTCTGCCCTTCGTGCCCGTGAGATGGCGCTATGCACGGCCACCTTCCCAACGCACCTGGGATGAAGCCCTGAGAGCGAGACGTGGCCAATTGTCCACAGCCTGGCCTCTTCCACCGCACACTTCATCACACCCCTTCCAGACACGTCCTCCCCGGGGCTTAGGGAGCGAGAACACCCCTCAACAGGCCTGTGGGAGGCAGCCGCTGCCCGGCTGGTGCTGCGGCCAACTCTCTGTCTGTCCCCAAGTCAATATCTCTTCCTGGACCTCAGCTTCCCTCTCTGAAAAGCAGCAGTGATGGGACGGGCCCACATTGGAGCTCTGCAGATGAGAGGGGCTATTATTAAAATACACTCTGCCGTAGAACTGGGCCCACGGGCGTCCATCCTGCAATGGAGCTGGAGAGATAGTCACCGGGTGTGGGGCTCAGTCACGGCTGTTCCGTCTGCCTCGCCATAAGGCCGAGTTTCAGCTCACACACGCCTACAGCTCGCCCAGCGTGACGACTTTCCAGGAATCCTCGGAAGTGAAATGCGCCCTGAGCCTCCTGCTGGCAGGACTCGGAGCAGAACAGAAGCAGCTGGGGAGGACGGGAGAGAAGAACATACGGCTTGTGGCTGAAACCCAACGCTGGCAATCCGGAGAGTTAAGCTCTGCTCCCCCGCTTGGTCACAGTCCTCCTGTGTGACCTTGGGAAGCCAGGTAACCACTTTGTGCATCAGGTTCTTCTGCTGGTATTAATAATATGGGGCTGTCACTTGACTGGTATGTGGACAGTGCTGCCTAGCGGTGGGAGCAGGAGTTGGTTGCCAGGTGTTGGAGTCCATGGTCAGAGCGGGAGTCAGAGGTCAGGAATCAGAGCTGAGGGGCAAAACTGGGTTGCCTGTAACCAAGATGCTCTCCCGGGAGAGGGTAGTTTTGCTAACTGCCCTTGCATACCTAGAATTTGGGGAGGGAGGGTGTCGATTGAACCGTAGCAGTGCTGTGATTGGCTGCAGAGGGAGCACATGCCTCTCATGATGTGTGCAATCAGCATGCGCCTCCCTTCCCGTGCCCTGGCTTTATGTGTGTGTCACTTTAATAATACTAGTATGGGGGGAAAAAATGACGCAGACAAAAACCAGCAGAATCTGGCAACCCTGCACATGGGCAACCATCAACGAAATATCTAGTGGGCCACACACAGACCCCCTCGGGCCACAGGTGTTTTTGAAAACCTCCCTCTAATTCTCCATTTCATTCTGATCTCACAAAAACACCCTGTCTAATTCCATCTGCATCTCCTCTGGCACGCAGCGAGTTCCTGATAATGCAAACCAGCCAACCTGGAAGGAATTGAAAAACAGCAGCCACTGTTTGCCAGAATTTTATTTTACATCCCCAGATATGAACTGGAAGAGTGCAGAGCAGGGGAGAAATAATATGTCTTAGCCAGCTGTGCTCACCACTGTGTGCTGTGGGCCATCGGTGACGGAAGCATCTCGAGCGGAACATATTACATGACGCGTCGGCAGCTTTGGATGACTGACCTGGAGGAACCGGGAACCTAATACTTGCCGTGCTGTGTAACGAACGGCTTGGTTTTCTCGCAGGTTCTAATGAGGTCAGAGTAAGCATCAAAAATCTTTGGGGGCTGTTCTTTTCTCTCCTAAGCATAACAGCGGGGAATGTCTATTTCCTTTACAAGGCTTCTCTGATGTGATTGCTCCCTTGCTTTGTGGAGAACACACAATCCTGCCCAGCTAAAAATCCAAATAAAAGAGCAAGTTAGAGGGAAATTTTACTCGCTTCCCTTTTGTCTATTTTCATAGTGAGCAAAAACGCCGGCCTCAGATATTCTCCCGCTATTCCCATTAGCTCAATTCCTTACCTGACGGGAGGATTTGGACCAACCTCAGTTCCTCAGCCACTGTAACTCTACGATATCTCCTGAAACATTCACTTCAGCTGTCAGCTAAGACGTGTCTCCGCAGAGCGACAGAAGCGCTCAAGATGACACCTTCCAGAGATACCGCAGCCTTGCAGTACTTAGCTCTAGCGGTACTTGGACCAAGAGACGGTGGAGACGGAGAAGCCTCATTAGATGATCCAGCCTGTCTCCCACCCAAGATAGGATTTGCAGGCCCCAAACCGCGGCAGCCATTTTGTAGCGCAGTGACGATGGAGGTCGCCAGAAGGAAGTTCTCCCAGGTGAGGCGCGTACTCCAGAAGCCCAGAGCCAACGTGGCAGCTGTCAGAGAAGGGGGATGTGACTAAGAAAAGCGCATCCCAGCAGTCTGCTCTCACCTATGCTCCCGGGTTGGGGGCCCAGGAGCGGCCCTAGACGAGCTGTCGGCAACTGGCGCCCTAGGCGAAATGTGCGATCAGCGCGTGATCGGCACTCCCGCCTCCAAAGCCCTTAACAGCCATTTATCTTGGCGCCCTAGGCAACCACCTAATTCTCCTGTATTGATGGGCCACCTCTGGCGGGGGTACCCCTGAGCTTGGCGCAAGGGGGAGTTGAGACCCACATGTGCACGGCAGCCATAGGGCGGGTTCTCAATCTAAGGCCATTCCCACTGCAAGCAGCACGTGTGCGGACACACCCGGGAAGCTGTGAGCTGGCTCCCTCCGATAACAACAGCAGGGACGTGGGATTGCACAGACAGTGGCCACTTGAAACCGTAGCCCAGGTCCCACGTGGGCAGGACCAGTCCGTGCTGCCTTCCGAGCGGCTGCGACGTCACTGCTGCCGGTACTCAGGCTAGCTAGATCGCAGGCAGATCGGGGATGTGCCGCGTAGACCACTGCCACTGCGGGGAGGAGCAAAGGGCCCAGAGTTCCTGGCTGCCACTGTTGCCACTACTGCAGGAGCGGCAAGGACCGGAGTCTGGGCCCTTTAAATCGCCGCCGGAGCACTGCATGGCAGGCTCAGGGCAGCTCTGCAGGCTGGCTGGGGAGGAGGGGCCATGGTGCGGCACACTCCAGGCAGTGCTGAGGGCTGGCTGCCCCAGCCTTGCCCCTTCCGCCTGCAGCCCTACCCTTTCTCGGAGCACAGAGCTGCCCCCCTCGCCACGTTGCCCGGGGCCCAGCAGGTCTGTCAGCCCCTTGCTGTAAACAGACCCTCCGGCTGTCAGCAGGATTCAGTCTGTAACAACAGCCATTGTATGACAGCTCTTGCCCAATCCACATTTCATTTCTGACCCCTGGACCTCGACTTTATTTTCCAGTTTACCCCCTTGGGACTGGGACCCCCCTCCCCCGCCAGCTGGGGATCACATGCAGAGGGTGTAGCTGCTGTGGGTTACTCGGCTATCAGGCACCGTGGCTGCAGGGCCTGCGAATGCTGCCGCTGTCCCTCTCCACAGCCTCGCATCCCCGCCTGCCCCATGGAGCGGCCTCCGAAGGCCCAGCCTCCGGGGGGCAGCACAGAACGAGGCGAAAGCCTCCTTTGCCGCAAATCCCTGCAAGGCCTTTGCTGTTAGCAAAAATGTTCTTCCCACGACAGCGTGTCAAATGGGGCTTTCCGGAGACTACGCCTGAGGGAAATATCTTTAAGGTGACCTGAAAAGGGAACTTGGAAACAGAGCCAAGCGCAGTAATGGAGCGTGCGCTGAAGGCTGCAGCTAACGGCTCTGCAGTGGGGCATTCAGCACCACAGGGAGGCTGAATTTGTCTAACAATTCCTCTGCCTGGCCCTGAGTTCTCAGCTGATGCCCCAGTTTCCAGAGGGGGAAGTGGGTCCCAGCTCCCAGGCACACAGGGGCAGAGATTGGGCCAGTCCCCCAGACACTCCGAAGCAGCACTACATCCGTCTGGAGAGGGGTGGCCAGAGGAGGGTTTCTGCTTTCCTTGCTGATCCTCAAAGCCGCTGGGGGCTGAGCTGGCCCTCAGCACAAGTTAGAGCCTCTCCTCTGCTGGCCTGGAGCATCCCAGTGCACCACACTCCTCCCCGACCATTTCTGGAGCCCTCAAGAAGAATGAACTTACTGCGGGTGCCCCGCCCCCCACCAATTCTCCCCCACCCGCCCCCCCAGCTGACTGTGGCAGAGCAGCTGGCTCTTCTCTAGCGCCCACCCTGGACAGTCACTCCAGTGAACTGTGTGTTCGCGTAAGGCAGCTCTCCAGCCAAGCCCCGTTTTACTTCCACCGCTGCTGGGGTCACAGAACATCCAGCACAAAATCTCCCAGCCTTACATCTGCCCTCAGCCCCAGCCCTGGGACCCCGGTCCTCACACCTTTCCTCCAGGCTTTCAAGTGTTCTTCGCCCCGTACGACAGGGGCATCACGCCATTTTCCCAGGGGCGAGGAGGGGAACCCAGGCCCAGCTTCTACTGGCTCCCAGCCTGGGGACCTAGGCCGAGCAGTCAAGATCTGCCCCTGCAGACACCTTGCTGCTGCCCCCTGGATTCCTTCCTGCCATTAGCCTTTCGTCAGGCCTTCCCACTGCTCCTTCCTGGGCTCTTGGTAACAATCAGCATCTCCCTGGAGGTCTGGTTCCTGCCCTCGAGCCATTGTCGGCCACAGGAGTTTGCGTTGTCCTCCTCGTCCTTCAGGAGACTTCCTGGCCCCTCAGGTCTCTCCCCTCTCTGTGACCAAGGCAGAGACTGCGGAGTGTTCCCACTCTCCCTGCCGCGTCGGTCTGCTCCAGACTTCCTCTCTTCATAGCACCGCAGTCATCTTTAATCGGGTCTGGCCCACCTTCCAGGTGCAGCCAGGTGGGTTATCTAGCCACGTAGGTGTGACGTAGTGTGGGTACCTTGCTGGTTGCTATGCTGGGCGGTGGGCTGTGAGTGACCCCCGCTGATGGCTGTTTGTACAAAGCACGGCCCAGCAGGACAGGGAATGAGTCATTATGCAAGGGTCTCTCAACTGGTCCAACCAGTTTCTTTCCAGGGAGAGAAACAAAGGAAGGGGGTGAGGCCAGGGCTGGCAAGGGGGACAGGGGCAGTTTCTGTCTGGGATCTTGGAGGAGACAGCCTAGGGAAAGGGGCTGGAATTTAGGAGCCCAGTCTCCCCCATCTCAAGGGGGGCTGAGGCATCCTAGGCCCGGTTCCTGTAACCAGATGACATCTGTGCTGTGCTGTATCCTGGAGAAGCAATAAACTCCCTCTATTCTACTGGCTGGTGGAGTCTGTCTGTGACATTACGGGGGTGCAGGAGTCGGAGGACCCCGATGTGCCGCCACAGTAGGCCCATAGGAACCCTGGCACCACCTTGGTGGGCTAGATCCCCATGAGACACCCCCTTCTGGCCCCCGACAGTCCACACTGTGGCCGTACCCAAGCACACGAGTCCTTTAAGCGAGGGGGTGTCTCAGATGCTGCTGTGGGCCCTGTCACATTGCGGTGGCATAGCGGGGACCTGGTTTTTCCAAGCTCCCTTTTCGGAAAGTGATGAATTTGTCATTTGTACAAGAATGGCTGGGCACTCCGTGACGTGTGACCCAGGGCAGGCAGGATAAACCATCCACACAGACGGAGGGGCCAGTCACACTGATCTACCAGGTCAACCCCTTGCTCTGCAAGAGGGGATGTCTTACTAATAGCCCTGAGGATGCGCCCTCCTTTTATTAACATGAGTGGGGCCATCGGAATCCACTGCAGCACAGGTATGACCACCCGGCAAGTCAAAGCCGCTCCCGGTTGCAGTGTAGACGCCCAGGCTTGGTCTGGAGTCCGAGCGATCTGATTCTGCAAGGCGTGAAGATCCCTCAGCTCAGGTTGCTGCCCAAGATGGAAGGTCTATAAAGTTAAACAGCCCCTCAGCCCAAGTCCGATGAGCCCGAGTCAGCTGACATGGGCCAGCCCGGATAGCTCACTGTGCTGTACACAGAGGGGCAATTTTGGAAACAGCAATTCCACGTCTTTAAACGCCCCGTTATTTCAAAATAGATTTTGAAATCATGGACGTGCTATTCCGGCATCCCTGTAACTCTCATTCCATGAGGGCTAAGAGGCTTGTCAGAATAGCGCTTTATTTTGAAATGACTTCTAAATAAGTGACGCAATTTGCTGTGGAGATGCACCCTTAGGGTATGTCTACACTACAGCACTATTTCAAATTAACTTATTTCAAATTAGTTAATTCGAAATAAGCTAAATTGAAATAAGGCATCTAGACACAAAAACTAATTTGAAATAGCATTTTTCTAATTCGAAATAGCGCGTCCACATTGAGTGGACCCTGAATCGAAGGTAAGGCTGGCCAGAACCAGTGCCAAAAGGGCATCAGGGTCGGATTTAGTGTGTGGGTCTGCTGCCTCAGGCTAGCCTAGGTCTGTGCTTAAAAGGACCCGACCCCCGCATCCCGGACAGACAGTTCTCAGGTTTCTCTGCTTGCTGGTCTACCTCGCTGAGGGACAGCAAAGCATTTGTGTCTCGGAGTGCTCTGCTTGCCCTCACTCGGGGCACCACGGCACTCTGCAACATGGAACCAGACCTGCCCCCGGAGACTCTGCTGCGTCTCGTGGACACATTGCCAGCAGCCTGGCTGCACTGTCTGCAGGCTGCCATCCGGGAGCACCATCGAGGGGCTGTCAGGATCCAGGGGGCCCTGCGGGAGAGCTTCCACCCTGAGGAGCGCTAACAGTCTCCCCGGTCTGCCCCACTGGGGGCCCATGCCCCATTCCTCCCTCACGTCCTTCCACTTACCCTTCCCTAGCCCCCCGCCCCTTCCTGATGTCAAATAAAAGACACGTATTTTCAAAAATAACAACTCTCTTTATTTAACACAACTGGGGGGGGGGAATGAAACTGGGGAGATGGGGGAAAGGAGGCGGGAGAGGGTGGGAGGGGGAGGGGGAAAACTGGGAGGAGGGAGCTGGAAGGGGGAAGCAAGGGGAAGAAAGGGGAGGGGAAGCTCAGCACTCAGGGCTGGGGGTCTCACCGGGCCAACCGCCTCCCAGCACGGCGGGGGAGGGGGCCTCGGCATCCCCAAGAGGATGGGGAGGAGGGTGCAGAGGTTGAGGTGGGGGGCGTGGAGATTGAGGAGGAGGGTGTGGAGGAAGAGGTGGGGGAGCCAGAGTGGGAGGAGGAACAGTAGTTGGGGGGGCAGCGGGCGCAGGACCGGCCTGGGGCAGCATGCTCTGCAGCAGGGCCTGCAGGTTTGCGTTCATGGCTTGGTCCTGAGCAAGCTGCTCCCGGCAGAGCTGCAGGTCCTCCTGCATCCAGGCCTGGATGGTGCGGTGCAGGGCTCGCAGGGCCCCCAGGTGTTATACCAATAAAAGCAAGCAGGATCTTATGCGGGGGATAAGGCAAAAAGCCACATTTATTGTAAAGATAATAATAAAGAATAAAGAAAAGATAGAAGCAAACAACGTTGTTTAACTACTTATTCCTATCACTACTTAACCCTTATACATATATACACATATATATATAAACATTCATTCAATCATTCATCCATTCATTCAGGTTCTGTGTAGTTGTTATAGTTACCAGCCTGGAAGTTGCTTGTGACAGAGTACTGGCCAGGTATTCTGTACACAAGTGATGGTGGTGGAGAGCAAAGTCCTGATCAGATGCGCATCTGAAGCTCCTGGTGGGCTGGCAGCAGAACCTTGGACTCTGACTCCATAGTCTTTCGGTCCAGTTCTTTATAGGACATTCTTCCTATGCCAGTCTATGGGAATTGCTGCGTCATGCTGATGTCTACAGGGTGGCTGCCAGGTGCTTGTCAGTGATCTCATAGGGTGGGCCTCCAGGCTCCAGTTTTTCTCCACTTGACACCTTTTGGTTGCACTGGCACCTGACGCCTTCTTCAGCCCTTTGATGCTGCATTCTCAGGCTGGCACCTCTCAAACCATTCATTCATTGTCCAAGCACTCTCTCTCTTCCATACATTCCCTAATTAATGTTTCACATACAGTATTTTGTATAATAATAATTTTACATATACAAGAGTTGTAGTTACAAAAAGTTACAAAAGTTTCTGGGTGGCATTTCTTAAAACATTCTCTCTCTCTGAGTGCAGAGTTAGTTACTGTTATAGTTACAATGTTTCACTTTGCGATTAGGGTTAATTGGTTCACAATGCTTTGAAGAGAATGGGCGTCAATTGTGTAACAATGCCCTTAATCAATTACAGGGCTTGGCTCCCAGAGCAGAGTTAGTGGCTTGACAAGCAGCCACTTGCAAAAGTTTGAGCGTGCCCTGGGACACAGAGAGGGGAGCTGTTTCTGGCTACATAGTATTATATTCTTAACAGTTTTAAGTTACATAACCTAATATTACATTCCTAACAAATTATATTCTAGAGGGGCAATAATTATAAATCTAAACATTTAACAATCTTAACAAATAATAATAATAATAATAATAATAAATCTAAACACTTATCAAGCTTGATAACACTAAATCTAAACACTTTAACAAGAATAAATCTAAACACTTATATGCTTCTTCTACTTGGGGAATCATTTTTAATACTTTAATATGTTATCCCTACACAGGTGCTGGTACCAATACCCCTGCCGCGTGGTGGTGGTCCTGCTCAGGCCGCGGGTGCGGGAGCATGTCCCGGGGGGAGGGGGTGGTGCACCCTGCACGAGCAGCTGGTGCGGCTGTAGAGAAAGAAGAGAAGTGGTCAGTTCTCCCTGGGGACGCAGTGGATGATGCCCAGCCCCCCTCTGCGACGTGAGGGCGACCGCGTCCTGCACCGTCAGAGCTGTTGTGCTTGCACAGAGGCCGTGGTCAGGATGTCTGGCTCTCCCCGGGACTGGGAGCTGCCCCAAGACTGCACCCATGCCCCTGTGCTGTGTATAGTGTGGCCGGGGCAGGGGGGAGATGTCCCCTGCCTCTGTGTAGAAGGGGCGTGTGAAGGGAGAGCATCCTGCTGGGTCCAGCCCCGGGGTCAGGAGCGTGTCAGGTCTCTTCCCACACGCATGTGCCTATTGGGCCACGGCCCCTGGGTGTCACGCAGCTGGAACCACCTGCCCAAGGGTGGCATGGCATGTGCTTGCACGTGCACAGGTGGCTGCATGATCCGTGGGCGGCACAGCCCACGCGCGTGGTCCCTGGTCTCCCTCCCCCCCGGGTAGGGGCCAGTGCTGGCACTTACCTGGTATGGCCTCCCTGGCCAACCCTGCAGACTCCGGTGCCTGGACAGCTAGTGGTGGCCCCTCTGGTGCACCCAGGTCAGGGCCCTCCAGTCCTGGCTCGCTACCTCCCGGGCTGACGCGGACCGCCCCGCCCCCCCAGGAGTCAGTCGAGGGCGGGGAAGTAGGGGCAGGTGTCAGCCCCTGCTGCGGCGCCACCCCTGGTGGCCCTGGCGTACGCCTGCCGCAGCTCCTTCACCTTCAGGTGAACCTGCTCTTGGGTGCACCTATGGCCTTTCCTGGCCATGGTGGCCGCTATGCAGCCGTAGACGGACACATTCCTCCGCCTAGTGCGGAGACCCCCAAACCTCAATGAGGTCCATGATCTCTGCACTAGTCCATGAGGGCGTGCGCCGTCTACGGCCCCTGGCTGGCCCCTGGGTGCCGGGGGACTGGGCGGGGGACAGCTGGCTGCCACTGGCTGCCATGGTGTGGCCACTGGCTGAGGGTCTGCGGCTGCTGGCAGGCCTGGCTCTCACACGTGCCCAGTGGCCAGACTCTACCCCTTTAAGGGCCCCGGGGCTGGGGGGGAGGAGAAGAGTTTTCCTGGTTGTGCCCAGAGTGGCCACCAGGGGAAACTGGGAAGGGCTGGAGGCCCCCTAATTTGAAATAAGTGTCTACACAGCACTTATTTCGAATTAGCTATTTTGAATTTGGTGTTATTCCTCGTAGAATGAGGTTTACCAAATTCGAAACAAGGGCTCCACTATTTCGAATTTATTTCGAAATAGCGGTTTGTATGTGTATACGCTATTACAGTTAATTCGAAATAATGGCTGTTATTTTGAATTCACTTTGTAGTGTAGACATACCCTTAGTGGCTACCAGAGGCTGGCTCCCTGCCCAAAGCTTGCCCCTAGCTGTCCCATTGCAAGTCAGCTGCTCCCTACGAGGAAGACAGCAATTGTAAAGCCAATCTCAGCCCCACTACCGTTTCCCTACGACAGGCCCCAGCGATTCCACACTGACTATCAAGCATGAAGTCATTTGGCATAAACTGGCAGATGTGAAAATGAGAGAAACATCTTCCACCCTGAAAATAATGAATGGATCCCCGAGTGCGGAGGTGGCCACAGAAGCGACCGGCTGCCAGGAAAAGGAGGAGAGACAGTACATGCAGACTGAGGTTTGCACGTTTCTAGGTCATCCACCTGGAGAAAGTTGAGCAGGTTTTGAATGGAGAATGCTAACTCTTGTTAGGACTGAAGCTTGCCTCAGTGGAAAGTCACCCGCAGAGTCCTAGGATGAAGGTCCGGCCCGGGTCTGGTTTCGACCTGGCTCTCTGGAAAGTAAAGACATTTAAAGTTAGGGCAGCAAATACAGCCTGTGATTTGGGCCTGTTTTATTTTGATTGTGCATGGAAACAGCAGAAAGGGCCAAAGCACAGGACTGGAACATAAGAACTAGGGGTCGCCAAATGAAATTAATAGGAAGCAGGTGTAAAACAAACAAAAGGAAGTTTTTCTTCACACAGAGCACAGTCCACCTGTGGAACTCCTTGCCAGAGGATGTTGTAAAGGCCAGGACTATAACAGGGTTCAAAAAGAACTAGATACATTCATGGAGGGTAGGTCTATCAATATTTATTAGCCAGGATAGGTAGGAATGGTGTCCCTCGCCTCTGTTTGTCAGAGGCTAGAAGTGGATGACAGGGGAGAGATCACTTGATGATTATCTGTTCTGTTCATTTTTTCTGGGGCACTTGGCACTGGCCACTGTCAGAAGACAGGACACTGGGCTAGATGGACCTTGGGTCTGACCCCATACGGCCGTTCTTATGTTTTTACTTTCCTTGACACCTAATTTCATCTCATGGTACTTTCAAGTTAGCTCCTAAATCTGCATTCTGGGAGTGTGGTGCGAGCCCTTGGTATTCAGACGCCTGGCTGCAGAGCACTGAATAAGTGAAAAGATAAAAACCAGAGATAGATGGTTCTGCTGATGCAGGGTTTGGCCTGGTTTCAGGCATTTGTTTGGATAGCCTGACAAAGTGTCAGCTGTTACCCCAGTGAATGGGCTGTTTAATATCTCCTGCAGGGAAAGCCTTGAAACGTCCTTAAGGTTTGTGCCATCCTTCCCCTGAAATGTTTATTCCCGGTAATTATAAACCTGCTTTGTTTGTACTGATTGCCTGTGAATGTTGCCGTACAGTCTGTGGCTGATCATCATTATCATCCTTAATAACCGATCACTCCCTGGGCTGGAAATGCTCTAACAAGCTGTAAAAACCCTCAGTGCGTGAGTGAGGAAAGATATGTTCCAGCCAGGTCCAGGAGAAATCTGATTCAGTCTAAAAGCCCTGCCCCATCTGGAGTATAAGAGGCGGCCAATGTCATACAGGGAGCCAGGGGGGCTCGCATGTCCAGGACATCCTGAACCCTTCCCTCAGTCCAGCACCTTTACAACCATGCTATCCTAGAACACTAGAGCTGTGAGGGACCTTGAGAGGTCATCGAGTCCAGTCCCCTGCCCTCATGGCAGGACCCAGTACTGCCTACGCCATCCCTGATAGGTGTCTGTCCAACCTGCTCTTGAATATCTCCAGTGATGGAGATTCCACACACCCCCTGGGCAATTTATTCCAGTGTTTAACCACCCTGACAGGTAGGAAGTTTTTCCTAATGTTCAACCTAAACCTCCCTTGCTGCAATTTAAACCCATTGCTTCTTGTCCTATCCTCAGAAGTCAAGGAGAACAATTTTTCTCCCTCCTCCTTATAACACCTTTGTTATGCAATGACTTGCCCTTGGCAGCCCAGCTTATCAGAGACTGCCACCATCTTCAATTTCCCCTGTCTAGGATCTCTGGGCAACCCGGGGGAGAAGGAAAACTCTGGGGGAAAGTTCAGCTTTTCGGCCAATGTTTCGGGATGATGCAGTTTGATGGAAAACAGGAACCAAGGGGGGTGAAGAGAATTCCTCTCAGGAGCGGGAACCTTTCTCTTCAAGGCCAGGCCAGGATTTGAATGTGGTAATGCCCTCAGCACGGCGTGAAAAGAAGCGCTCAGTCCATGGTGTGACCGGGACCTTACTAGAAGGCTTTCTCCCCTGTTATCAGCATCCTTCCCCAAGAAGCACAGGGCCTGAGCGGCCCTTTTACCCTCAGGATCAGTCCTTGTTTGTCTGGCAGGTCAGCGTTGGGCAACTTCCTCTCCTTTGGCCAGTCTTGTTCCTGAATAGGCCGAGAATGGTCCATCTCCAACGCTGTCAGCCTGGGCCCATTGCTTTGATCCTGTGACCTGCACCCTTTTCCCTGTTCTTTCATTTCTTTGTCCCCTGTACTTAGTTAAGTCCTGGTCCAGTGGCCCCTCCCTCCTCTGCGGGGCGGGCTTTCAGTCATCTTGGTGATCTCCCCCCATTCAGCCAAGAATTCCCTGTTTCTGGTCTCTTGACTTCTGAAAACTCCCTAGAGAGGGGGAGTCTTTCACTATGTGTGGGACTCCCCCCACTGTCCCAGTTATCCAATAGTTAGCTAATAGCCGGTCACATTACTCTTTGTGACTTTCCACGTGTGGCTGGGTTAGCCCCTTTTCCCAACCAGCAAACCCTTTGCACATGCGGTGATTTCCCTATTTGAGTTGGGGCCGCTTGGTCCAGATAGATCACTGTCACTTTGCGGGTTCTTGTACAGACCACTCAGCTGTTTCCTGTTTGTGTTGTGTGCTTGGTCACTTGAGTCGCACGGCTCTTCCTCATCCTGCCTCTTAGGATAATCACGTGCACGGCTGCCAAAAGCTACCAGATCCATGCAGTGCCTTTCACATTCACTTTGCACAATACCCAGGGCATAGCACAGTGCAAAATCAGGCCACGTGGCACGACTTCCGTGTTCTCATTATGGGCTTCATCCCCTTTTGGGTCAAGGGGAGTCTTCTGCTGTCGTGTCCTTCAAAAAGTCCTGATGGAAGCCCCCCAACATCACAAGATTGGCTGGAAAAAAAAATCAAGAGATCTAAAAATAATACATTTGGGTTCTTTTGATTTGCTTTCTGGCTTTAGAGCCTTTAGAAGTCACATTTCTGAGCTTTTTATTCAACAACCTTTTGAAACTTTTTTTTTCCCCAATGAAAGTAGAAATTCACATGTAATCCCCATGACACAAGAGGCTGGAGCTTGGCTGAAAACAGCAATTATCCCAAGACTTGTGATAAAACCAGGAACGTGGGCAACATGGCTATTAACTTGAATGGGGGTGCGAGAGGGTCCCAGATGACTGAAAGGTTTTAGAACCAGAGAACAATGAATGACAAAACAACACATTCGTGCATTTTCTGTGATCATCTATGCTACAATTTAGGGTACTGCAAGTAGGTGCTGGGTGTTGTGATTAACACAACCCTCACACCCACCGCAAAGCACACTCTGTGCTTTTATTCCTTTTTTAACTGTTCAACCAGCTCTAAGCTTCTCGCCAGTAAGGAACATCTAGGAAAGAAAAGAGGTGAAATATGACAAACAGCAGCACTGGAATTGTAGCTTTATTAGATCCTGTCTGCTGTCTGAAATGAACTGGTCTGTCATTTCCCTTTGCCATGAATCTTGCTGCAGCCTATATATATATATATATATATATAAAAGACAGGGCACGCTCTAAAATATTCAGCAATTACTGGCAAAATACAAGGCTGGCCATTTTCAGGAACTTTTTTTTTTAATCTCAGTGGCTCACAGTGACACAGGTTTGGTTCCCATAATCAAAGCTCAGCAGAGTCGACTGTCAGACCCAACAGGATTACAACAGGGAAGAGAGAGAGAAATTTCCCGGGAGAGGCCATTGCTTTGTGGAGATGACAACACAGATAACCAAGCAGCGCTACTGAGCTAAGCTTCCCTGACGCCCACGCCAATGGCAGAAGAAAATAAAGATAGGGTTCCCTAATCAATAGCAAATCATTGAGGGCACGTCTACACAGCAGGGCTAAACTCAAAATAAACTATGCAACCTGAGCTATGCTAATTGCATAGCTTACGTTGAAAAAGCTTATTTCGATTTGGGTGCGTCTACACGGCACTTGTTTCAAAACAGTACAACATGGATTACAGAAGTCGGAGGAAGAAGCCCGTTATTTTGAATTTATGTCGGAATAACGGGCTTGCTGTGTAGACATACACTACGTTATTTCAGAATAACGTTGCTGTGTAGACATGCCTGTAGAAAATAGATGGAGGAATTTGGGGCAGGGCGTTTCAGTCATTCCAGCCCCGATTCAGCAAAGCGCGTACAGGCTTAACTTGAAGCCTGTGGAAAATCCCATAGACTTTAATATGGTTTATGCGGGGGTGGAGGGAGGGATTAGATGATTTGGGGCGGATCTGAGCACATGTTTCCAGTTAATCACAAGGGGGGGGGGATGGGAGCAGGGCCTAGGGGCAGGACCCGGAGTAGAGCAGCAGCATGGAGAGGTGGGAGCGAGGGAAGGCTGGGGGGCAGGAAGCTGAGCACCCCCCAGGCCCAGAAGAAGCCGGTACCTATGACCAGAGGTGAAAGTATCATCCATCATCCCCGGGTTTGTGTGTGGCCAGGAGCCGGGGGGAGGGGTGGAGCAGCACCAAATAAGAAACTCTGCGGCAAAGCGAATGAATGGGGACAAAGAGAGAAATTCTGGCCCTCGTGAAGCTAATGAAAGTTTTGCCATTAACTCCCATTGGGGCCAGGTTCTCCCCCATGGAGATTTGTTCCTGTTCACAAGGGCTGAATTAAACCCAGCAGGTGCACAGTCCTTCCAGTTCCACCTCCAGCAGCCTATGGAAGTACAGATGTTATGTCATCGGGCTGCATGCTCATTGGCTGCTCAGACCCTGGAGCAGCCCTCCCAGGAATCACCCGCTTCCAGCTGATTAACCCTTTCCCGGCAGTAGCCCGCTCCACCCGAGCCGAGGAAGGCAGGCATTGCACAGAACCGCAGGCGAGAGGCTGATGGACGAGGCCTCTCTCCAGCGCCTGCTTGGGGAGGACTCTGCCTTTGTCAGATTGCACGGTGGCTTTATTGTGTATTTATGGCTCGCTGACCACCCCCCAACAGCTTTCCCTGACCCACACAGCAGAGAAGGGGGGACGTTTCTTCCCCCAAATTATTTTTTCCCTCTTTGGTCCCGGAGAGGACGAACGAATCCATAAGAGTTTGGCGTTCATGACAGGAGTGCAAAGTAACTCGGGGAGGGCGCCATGGGGCGGCGGAATCATAGAACCATAGAGCTGGAAGAGACCTCAGAAGGTCATCAAGTCCAGCCCCCTGCTCTAGGCAGGACCAAGCCCAACTAAATCAACCCAGCCAGGGCTTGGTCAAGCCAAGACTTAAACACCTCTAGGGATGGAGACTCCACTACGTCCCTAGGTAACCCATTCCAGTGCTTCACTACCCTCCTAGTGAAATAGTTTTTCCTAATATCCAACCTGGACCTCTCCCACCGCAACTTGAGACCGTTGCTCCTTGTTCTGCCATCCGTCACTACTGAGAACAGCCTCTCTCCATCCTCTTTGGAACCTCCCTTCAGGAAGTTGAAGGCTGCTATCAAATCCCCCCTCACTCTTCACTTCTGCAGACTAAACAGACCCAACTCCCTCAGCCTCTCCTCATAAGTCATATGCTCCAGCCCCCTAATCATTTTGGTTGCCCTTCGCTGGACCCTCTCCAATGCGTCCACATCCTTTTTGTAGTGGGGGGCCCAGAACTGGACACAATACTCCAGATTTGGCCTCACCAGAGCCGAATAAATTAAATTTGGAGAATCGGGAGGGCGGTGGAAAGCCGTGCAGCAGAGAGGCTGGCCTTGTGGTTAATACAGTAGAGGGGGGCTGAGGTGATCTGGGTCAGTCTCAGCCGAGCGTGGCTTTGCATGAGGCACATACGCTCTCTGTGGTTTGGCTTCCCACCTGGGAATTTGGGCTAATGGTCCATCCTGGGGCTGCCCAGGGCAAGCCACTGGGCAGGGCCTCGCACAAAGGAGCTGGGTTGTGGCAGGCAGTTGTGAATTCGGGATGTACAAACCATTGAAAACTGCGACTGTGTGAGCACTGAACTCCCCCGGCGGTTACACACGCTGCAGCGCTGCAGCGTAAAGCCTCACTAAGCTTTATACGGCAAGAGCCTCCCCGGGAGAGAAGCCGGCAACCCCTGCCAGCCCTCCTCCCAGGGAGGCGTCTCTGTGGGCTCTGCAGCCCACTTCCAGGGCTCCAGCGGGTAACCTGTGGCGGGGGGCCAGGCCGGCCTGCCATAGACAGGACCTGCTCTGGCTGGCCGGCCGGAGCAGCCCCTGCCTGCAGCGGCGGGAACCGGGCCTGCCATGGAGAGGGGAAGCCCCTGCCTGTGGTAGGCCTTCCTGGGGTGGGTGGGGAGCTGCTCCAGCCTCTACTGGTTAACTGGAACCGGTGAGCCTCAGCCATGAAGGGTGAGACTTACCAGTTCACCTGTTAACCAGTGACCCATTTACATCCCTAGAGTGAACGGGGCACGCGGACGGCACTCGCAAGTGCAAATATCGCATTGGCTGTGAGCTTAGGAGGGTACAACCTGAGCTCTGGGCATGCAGCGCTAGCACGGGGTTAACTCCGGCAACCCCCGATCAGCTTCCAAGGCCCCAGCAGGAAGGGTTTGGGCTCCGCAGAGGAGGGTCCAAGTGCCTTGCAGGAGAAGCATTGTAATGGACCCTCTGCCTCCTGGCTCTCTGTGGGCATCAGCTGTAGCAAAAATGCGTTCTGAAGGCCCGTGCACAGCTGGCCAAATAGCTCTGTCAAGTGCAGGTGCTGGATCCAGCATCTCCCCAGAGCTCTTTAACCCCCCCCACCCCCCGCTGGAAGGCTGGTTATTGCACACTCTTCGCAAGCCTGCGGCAGCTGGTGCAGGTGGCACTTCAAAATGACCTTAAAATAATGGCAGGGATGCCCTGGCAAGATGCAATCCTTCTCTGAAATGCAAAGGCTCAATGGCATATAAAGGCATAGCAGCCTGCGCTTTTTTCAAACTGGGATTTAAGCCTGTGATTTTTTTAAAGGGTGGAGGTCTAAGAAAGTTATGTGCCTATATCCTCTGGGATTAGGTGCTTAACTCCCTTGAGCTCCTTTGAACATACCAGGTGAAAAGGCCCATATGCTCTCTGCTGTTTATGCTGCTTCTTTACTTTCAGTATTTTTTTTTTTTTTTTGCTTGGCAGCTCGGTCCTCTTCATTGCTACTGTGGCAGCAGCGGTGGCTGGAGCCCCAGGCCTTTTAAATTGCCGCCGGAGCCCCACACGGTGCACTCCAGGCAGTGCTGAGGGCTGCCTGGGGGAAGCTAGCCCCGCCCCTTCTGTCTGAGGCCCCGCCCCAATGAGGTGTGGAGCCAGCCCCACCCCCCCCACACGTTGCCAAGGGCGTCTGTTGGCCCCACTGCACAGCTCTCAGATCCTTCCTTCCTTCCTTCCTAACGAACTCCCCAAAGAGTCACCCTTAAGAGCTTCACAAACGAAACGACACTGGCTGCATGGGACAGGAAACCAAGCCATTCCTAGCAACGCTCCATGGGCCCGCGGATGCAGCATTAGATAGAGGGAGAGGTGAGTGCAGGACGTGAGGGCAGGGCAGTAAAAGTGGCTTTCTGCCACACTTTGCACTTTGTAAGCTTCCTGGCAGCAGGCAATCCGGGAGCCACATGGGTAATCAGAAGGGAGAGAGAACCAGGGGCAAGGAGGCACCCGTTGGATAGGGAATTAAGATTAGACCTTCAACCTGTGATTGTCACTCACTCAACCTGCCTACGCGGGTAGGGAGTGGACAGGCAGAGGGAGTTCAAAACCAGTTGGGCCAATCTCATGATTTCTCAGGTTCTTTGTACGCAGGATGTTTGAATGCTTGGGGTTGGCAATGCTGCAAACCATCCACCACAAAGACCCTCTGAACAGTCCAGAAGGCATCTCAGGCATGAGGAATAATGAAAACTGAACCATCCATGAACTTCTCAGCTTCTCCAGCACCCAGCCAGGCTGGAATGAGCCCTCAGCCATCTACCAAACGAACACACGATGCCACAGGAACATCATGCCGGTCGGAAGGCCTGACCCAGGCACACACATTATACTAAGGGAAATTATCACATGTTCAAGGAGAACATCAGGGCCTATGATGTTAATACGGTCAGTGCTGGGGGTTGCCAAAGTTCTTGATGTTATCCTGCTCTTAAACGAAATGGACCAAAGCGTAGCCTGATATTTGCTTTCGCGAACTACAAGGATGTAACTTTGATTGGATTTCTGTCCAGGGAATGCTAAGCCACTGGAATGCATGGCGCTGAGCTGAAAGGGCATGTGGGCCACCTGACCAGGGCCGGCCTTACCATGAGGCGAACTGAAGCGGCCGCCTCAGGTGCCAGACTGGGGGGGGGGGGAGGCGCCACTAGGACCCAGAGTGTAGAAAATTGTGTCTGCTGCTGGTGCAGATGTATTCTCTCTGCTCTAGATGCACTGAGATGGCAGAGTGCTGTGCTGGAGGAAGGAGGCCACAAGAGACATAACAGGCAGGCAGGAGAAAAGATGGCATGGGGGGCGTCATTTGAGCACCCCGCCTCAGGTGCCAAAATGTTGTGGGCCGGCCCAGCAACCGATGGTTTCTGGGTTCTCGCGGAAACCTTGGGAAGAGTCACTGACCATTGCAAAACAACAGATCTGTCAACAGCTCAGTTACGCGCTAAGCCTGGAACCGATTGAGCTCGTCTGGAGCACCCTCCCGCCTGACCTTAAGGAGCCCAGAGAAAAGACGCCAGCATTCTTAGTTCTGAACTATCGGAGCAGCCGATCGGGTGCAAGTGGCATTAGGCTGGTCTCAAGATGTGTGTATTAGCAGAGGGAACTATCCGCGTGACTGCATGAATGGGCCACCTCCCGTGAATTCCAAACTCTTCCATTCATTAAAGGGGTTAATAAACTAAAAGAGGCAGAGGAGATCCCTGAGATCCAAACTCTGTGGCTCCGTCTAGACTGGCAAGTTTTTCTGCAAAAGTGGCTGCTTTTGCGGAAAAACTTGCCAGCTGTCTAGACTGGCCGCTTGAATTTGCGCAAGAACACTGACGATCTAATGTATGATCGTCAGTGTTCTTGCGCAAATACAATGACTCTCCCGTTCGGGAAAAAGCCCTCTTGCGCAAATGCTTTTGCACAAGAGGGCCAGTGTAGACAGCTGAGAACCGTTTTGCGCAAAAAAGCCCCGATGGCGAAAATGGCGATCGGGGCTTTCTTGCGCAAAACCACGTCTAGAGTGGCACGGACGCTTTTCCGCAAAAAGTGCTTTTGCGCAAAAGCATCCGTGCCAATCTAGACGCTCTTTTCCGCAAATGCTTTTAACGGAAAAACTTTTCCGTTAAAAGCATTTGCGGAAAATCATGCCAGTCTAGATGCAGCCTGTGTGTCCAGTGGAATTTCAGTTGCTGTTCTCCACTGCCCAGCATGGGCACAGTGCTCTCTCTCAGGCTACATCTCCCCTGCTAGCTGGAGGTGAGATCCCCACACGTACACGAGCACCTTCTCTGCACTGGTTGGTGGGTACATACGTGGCTCAGCTAAGCCAGGCCTCCGCTGCCACGCCACGCGCTAGCACAGCCGCACTGCTACTTATAGTCATGCTAACTGGAGAGCGTGGTGAGAGGTAAAGC
The DNA here is from genome assembly GCA_032595735.1 of Pelochelys cantorii. Lineage (NCBI taxonomy): Eukaryota > Metazoa > Chordata > Testudines > Trionychidae > Pelochelys > Pelochelys cantorii. The sequence goes on from CM064340.1 coordinate 39,163,242, forward strand.
AAGCACGTGTACGGGGCTGTCCCTAGGGGGGCAACCCCCGCCTAGTGCCCAGGGGTGGGGCCTGGGGCAACCCCCCCACCGTAGGCCCCATCCCCACAATGCCTCTGCTCCACCCTACCCCGCCCCTGCTCCGCCCCTTCCCCAAGCTCCACCCCCTTGCCCCTCCCTAAGCACCATGAGCCCCAGGATTACCTGGGGCTGGGTGGCAGCAGAGTCTCCCCGGTCGCACTCACCCAGTAGCCTGCTCCACCCAGCCGCCCTGGCCCAGCCCGCTGCACTTGGCCTCTCTGTGGCGGTGGAAAGCAGTGCACCCTGGGATCGGCGTGCAGCCGGTTGGGAGAGGGCGGCAGGGTGGAGCACAATGGAGCAGGCTGCCAAGCTACTCCAGCTCCTGCTGCTCTCAGGTCCACAGGATGATTCAGGCAGCTGCCTTGGGGCCCCCCAAAGCGCAGGGCTTGGGGCGCCTGCCCATAATCGTCCTGTGGATGGGATAGCTCAGCGTGTGTACACAAGAGGGGACTTACACCCCTCGCTTACAGTGTAGACTGAGAGGCAAGACACACACACAGACACACACACACAGACACAGACACTCCTCTACCCACCGCACACAGCTGGAGGCTGGGCTGTTTCTCAGTTTGTCAGAAGTCTCATTTCTTTGTCCTTCACCAAGCCGAGCGGGTCCAGCACAAGCGTTTACAGGTAGGTTTACCATGTGGGGTAGCCTGGGCTTGGTGAACGGCCAATGCTTGTCTCCTAGGAAAGCGAAAGTCTTTGCGGATGCACCTGGCCATGCCCTGTGTGGAGGGAGAAAGGGGATCCGTTTAGGCCCGGAGCACATTGTTTTGTATTGTTGTTATCCTGCCTCGCTGCCGGTGCCATCGATCACTGGCGTGAGCCCGCCCAGGGCCAGACAACGCTTTGGGTTCAGACAGCTCTTGACTTACGACCTTCCCCCGGCTTCCCCTGCATTCGCTGTTTGCAATAAGCGTAATGACGTTATGGGGCGATAGAACTGATTGTGATGTGTTGCCTCCTACTTTGGAACGGGCATGGGGAGAAGAGGGTGAACCCAGGTAACTGGGTTCTGGGGCTTGCTATAGTAAGGGTTTGCTGTATTAGTAGGGAGCTTATTAGAAGCAGTTATGCTAAGAGCCGTGTTTTAGTCATGACAGTCTAGGTCTAAAGGACTCTACTCCTAAATCACAATGTTCCCCTCTCACTCAGAGAGGGGAAATAGGAGACCATGAAAGAGACAGTAAACTGCCAGGAGGGGCCCATTACACCGCAGGCGGGGCCGGGCCTGTGTTCTGCTGCCGTCTGATGTGAGTATCAGGAGCTGCACATAAGCTGGGACCTCCGTGCTGGTAGCCAGAGCCTGCCCCAGTATCGCAGTCCTTCCTGGGATACATGGCAGAGTCTCCCCTGCCCCCAGTCCGAGACAGCTCCTATTTCCCCGTGTTGGCTTGAAACCTTCTCACTCAGCAGGCTCAGGAGCTGGCACGGCAGACCCCTCCTCGGGGCTGGAACCGTCTCTCCCTAAAGTGGCCATTTAGAAAAATACCCCAGGGAGCCTGGCAGAGCGGTCAGATGGCCACCCTGTTAACGTTGGGACCGCAGGCAGGCTTGCGGCTGTGGGGAGGGACCGTACTTTACTACAATGGCCTTGGCTAGTCTGCCTTCCTGTTCCGGTGCCCGATCGATCCCACGCAGCCTTTCAGCAGACAACGGCAGGTCTTTTATCCCATGCACTACACCTGCTTCCAGGCTCCTTTTCCTGATGAAAGTGCCCCAGGTACGGGGAACAGTTATCTGCGGCACGTTCAATGTGTCGTTCACGAGCCTGATCATCTCCCAGAGCCACGACCGGCTGCAGAGAGATTTTTTTTCACCCTCCTGAGTTTCAGTTCCAGGCACTGTTCCTAGAACTGCTCACACTTCTGGGCTGTGGGGCTGGCATGCCCAGAACAGTTTGCTGGAGTTTTTTACCTGCAGATGGTTGCGTTTTCAGCCATCAGCCATCAGCCACTGCCGCCCCTGTATGAATTTAGGAGATAGAGCCTGAATGCAAACCTGTGTCAGGAGAAAGGGGAGACCGGGAAAAGGAGGTGGGAGAGGGTAAGAGAGAGGGTGGGAGAGGTGTCAGCCGATGGTCAGGGCAGTGCATGTGTGTATGGTATATGTTGCGACTATTGTTATTGTTCATAAGAGACCCGCGCCATTCACAGAATGTAGCTCTGAGCTACCCCACTGTTCAGGGTGTTCTGATCCAGGACTTTGCATGCTGGGAGAGCGACTAGCTTGCCATGCATTTCTGAGGAACGATGGCAGGAGGAGAATTGTTTTACCAAATGTAGAAATCCCATCAAAAATCCTAGCATCACTCTTGGCATAACTCTAGCAAAGTTAACAGAGTTCTGCCAGGATACAGATGCCCCAGCCAAGACCAGGCCCCTACTGTGCTGGGCACTGTGCAAACATATGGCAAGAAGCAGTCCCTACCCTGAAAACTTACAGACCAAATGAATAGGGGAGACATGGGGGGAAGGGATGATGCAGGCAAAGTGACTTGCCCAGGGTCACACAGCAGGTCAGTTGCAGAGTCAGTAAGAGACCCCCACAGACCTCCTCAGTCCCAGCCCAGTACCTTACCCAATAGACAACACTGCCTTGTTGAGAAACTTTAAAGATTCGACTGCAGACGCAAATGGGTGAGGTGTATTAACAGATCAGGACTATGATAAATATCACTGTCACACAGGGTATGTCTACACTACAGAGTTAATTCGAACTAACAGCCCTTAATTTGAATTAACTTTAATAGGGGCTACACATACAAACCGCTAGTTCGAATTTAAATCGAACTAGCAGAGCATTTAATTCGAACTAGGTAAACCTCATTCTACGAGGACTAACGCCTAGTTTGAATTAAGTAGTTCAAATTAAGGGCTGTGTAGCCACTTAATTCGAACTAGCTGGAGGCTAGCCCTTCCCAGGTTGCCCTGGTGGCCACTCTGGGCCAAACCAGGGAAACTCTTCTGCCCCCCTCCCAGCCCCGGAGCCCTTAAAGGGGCACGGTCTGGCTACAGTGCTTGTGCCAGCTGCAAGCCTGCCAGCACCCAGCCAGCAGACCCTGCACCTGGCACAAGATGAGCCAGCCATCCGCTGCCACCCAGCCCTCCACCGCTTCCCAGGACCAGGCTGGTGGCTCACAGGAGCCTGCCCGGGGCCGCAAGAGGCGGGCGCCCGCCTGGTCTAGTGCGGAGATCGTGGACCTCATCGAGGTTTGGGGGGAGGCCTCCAACGTCCACGATCTCCACACTAGCCACAGGAACACGGCTGTCTACAGCCGCATGGCTGCCAGCCTGGCCACCAGAGGCCACATGCGAACCCAGGAGCAGGTTTGCATGAAAATCAAGTTGGTCCAGTGAGACCCCCGACCCTGAGCTTTGAACATAAGAACATAAGAATGGCCATACTGGGTCAGACCAAAGGTCCATCTAGCGCAGTAGCCTGTCTGCCGACAGCAGCCAACACCAGATACCCCGGAGGGGATGGACCGAAGACAATGACCAAGCGACTTGTCTCGTGCCATCCATCTCCAGCCTTCCACAAACAGAGGCCAGGGACACCATTCCTAGCCCCTGGCTAATAGCACTCCATGGACCAAACCTCCATGAATTTATCTAACTTCTCTTTAAACTCTGTTATAGTTCTAGCCTTCACAACCTCCTTTGGCAAGGAGTTCCACAGGTTGACTATGTGCTGTGTGAAGAAGAACTTTCGTTTATTAGTTTTAAACCTGCTGCCCATTCATTTCATTTGGTGTCCTCTAGTCCTTCTATTATGGGAACTATTGAAGAACTTTTCTTTATTCACCCTCTCTACACCACTCATGATTTTATAGACCTCTATCATATCCCTCCTCAGTCTCCTCTTTTCTAAGCTGAAAAGTGCCAGTCTCTTTAGCCTCTCTTCATATGGGACCTGTTCCAAACCCCTAATCATTTTAGTTGCCCTTTTCTGAACCCTTTCCAAGGCCAAAATATCTTTTTTGAGGTTAGGAGACCACAGCTGTACACAGTACTGAAGATATGGCATACCCTAGTTTTATACTTCCCCTCCTCCTTCTTCCCCTGGCTTCCCCCTTCCAGCTCCCTCCTCCCAGGTTTCCCCCTCCCCTCTTGTAGCCAGACATGAACCCCATCTTGTTTTTCCCCTCCCAGAGATCAAGAGAAAGGCAGTCAGCCTTTGATGCCCAGGGAACGCAGGTGTGCTGCCTGTCCCTGACTCTAATAAACAGAAGCCAGACAGTAAATGGGCTAGCTGACGACCCAGGGGCCTCCCGTCGCCCTGATGGCTAGCACCAGTAATTGACACGCCTACACTGTCCCAGGAGAGGAATCTCCGCCCATCACATACCAGAGGTGCCCATTGTCTGCATTTTCCCAGGTGTGAATTATGCTTTGCACCCTTCATGGGAAACTTGGCGTTCAAAGCCATTTTTCCTAATTGGCCACTTGAGACCAGGAAGAAGCCTACGTGACCCAAGGGGTATAAAGAGGGGTTTAGTAGCCCACCCCATTTGAGCTCCAATCATCGACACCTGCTGGCAGGTATTGGTTGTCTCCCGAGGTCTGTGGGACGCCCAACCTCGCCCTACTTCTTCCCGAGGGATTGAGAGAAAGACGCTGGCCACGCCAAGTCTGGAACGCAGGGGTGAGAATATATACCTGCTAGGTGTCTATTTTGCATGCATTTAATAAGAGCTCAATGAATAAAAAGCGTTTCATGGTACCTGTAAGTGACTTATTAGTGTAATTTCTGTCCTGTCCTTTGTAGTGGCTGTGTTATCTGTAACACAGTAGTAGCATTTAACAGCTAAGTTTACCCTGTAACAATAAAATAGTAACTGTTTAAGCTGTGACCTGACTCCTTCAGTTGCTGTAACAGAACCAAGCACAGTTTTAAAAAGAACTCCAGCCGGTCATAAGGGACAGATATAGGGAGAGCTTGAGCGTTGGATCATGTCGCTTCCAGGGGACAGATCCGTTGGGGCATCTCTCAGCCGCCCCAGGCTGCCCGCTGCGAAGGGATCGTGTATCCTAGCAGTCAAAGTCTGAGGTGTAAAGCTCTCCCTGTAACTCTTTGGGGCGCCCGTCAGTCTCACCTAGACTGCCCACTGCGACGGGGCCTTGTGTCTCAGCAGTTGAAGACTCGGGTGTAACATACACACATGCACTGCCCTGACCATTGGCTGACACCTCTCCCACCCTCTCTCTTCCCCTCTCCCACCTCCTTTTCCCGGTCTCCCCAGAGGTTAATCCGCCCCACCCCCCACAGTTTTGTTAAATAAAGATTGTTTCTATTTTTGAACACACGTGTCCTTTATTTTTTACATCAGGAAGGGGGGCTAGGGAAGGGTAAGTGGAAGGAGGTGAGGGAGGAATGGGGCACGAGCCCCTGATGGGGAGGACTGGGGTGGCTCTGTGGGCTCCTCGGGGTGGAAGCTCTCCTGCAGGGCCTCCTGGATCCTGACAGCCCCCCCGATTGACCCCTCTGGATGGCAGCCTGTGGCAAGTGCAGCCGGGCTGATGGCCGAGTGCTGTGATGTGCCGAGTGTGGGCACTCAGGGCACTCCAAGACAGGACTGCTTTGCTGTCCCTCATCGAGGTAGACAAGCAAGCGGGGAACCCTGAGAACTGTCTGTCCGGGGTGGGGGTTGGGTCCCTTTAAGCATAGCCCTCGGCTAGCCTGAGGGGCAGCAGCTCCACACACTAAGTCCTAACCTGATGCCCTGCTGGCACTGGTTCCGGCCAGCCTTAACTTCGGTTCAGGGTCCACTCAATGTGGACATGCTAGTTCGAATTAGCAAAACGCTAATTTGAATTAGTTTTTGGGTCTAGATGCACTAATTCGAATTAGCTTATTTCGAATTAACTAATTCAAATTACGTTAGTTCGAATTAGTGCTGTATGTAGACATACCCCCAGTGAGAATCGCAGTGCATTCTCCACAGAAACTACCTTACGTCAGAGGCAACGGAATGACTGAATGGAAATGGACATGAAAGTATAAACCCATCAGCTGGGGGCCCAGGCCTATAGGCTTTGCAATTTGGCCGGGAGTTTCGCATGCGCAAGGACTGTGGGAAAGGACTTGAAGGGAGAGCTTCTGTCTTGCAAGAGAAGCCACGGAGAAGGAAGATTAGCATCTGTCTGCCTCTGAAATAGTGAAATAGAGTCATCACAGGTGTGAATGCTGCCCCAGGGAAACGGCAAAGAGCAGCTTCTGCCAAGCTAACCGAGACCCCATGCTAGATTTGCACAAACTCCAGATGGCCAGTGTCCTGACTAGAGCCGGGTGAACTACTGGTTGCAAACAATTCATGCAGCCCATTTCAGACTTGTTTTTCTGTCTGCTGATTGTTCACCTACAGGCGTTTCTGAATTGGCTACTCATGGCTGGTTAATGCGACAAATCCCAGCCCACGTGTTGCTTTGCCAACTGTCGATACCAGTGATTAGCACAGCCTGATGGGTCACCTGGCATTATTTCTGATCCCTGATTGGACACCTTATTCCAATGGGATGGTTACCAAATTGGTAACAAAGAAGGTGTGATGGGATCAAGTTGTTGGTTCTTTAAGGAAGTCAGTGGGATTAGTTTGTGGAAGAAGGAGGGGCTACAACATGATTGACAGGCAATTTTAGAACACGGTTTTCTTCCCAGGCTCCTCCGAGTTAGGGCTTGTCTGAGGTATCACAGCCATTGTAATTGTTCAGCATCAGCTCCAATAGCAGGTCTTCTCTTGTTGCGTTCCTCTAAAGCAACCATGTGTGACATTTGCAATACCAGCCGTGAGCAAGGCCAGATCCTTGTCTGGCTTATTTAATTACCTTTCTGCATCGGGGCTCTGGCCAGGGTGGATTAGAGACATTTAATGCTCTCAATAAATTGCTTCCTGCAAGCCAAAAACACTTGGATAAGAGGCTCAGAGCCAGCTAGATCCATCAGCTAACCTCCAACAGCTCTTTCCCCTCTCACTTACCATGGATAAAGAAAGTGTTAGCAAGGTGCTGCTAAAGGAAGACAGTAGCTGCAGCAAAACAAGACCATCGTGAACAGCACTGTCTACCTATCTCAATGGATCAGCTTATGGAAGCTGTGAAACTGATCTGCACAATATATCTACCCACTAGTGTCACCTGATACACAGCCAAGACTTTGAGATGTGAATTTCCTCATACCCAATGACATGGCTATTGCAAATCAAAAAGTTTTTCACAAAGCCTGCAAATGGTTTAGATTGTATAATATGTGCTTTTGTTTCCTGACCAAGTTTCCGACTAGATGCCTAGAAGTAATTTTGAGTCAGTCAGTGATATGAAGGCTGAGACTGGAAAATTAATTACTTTTGCTCAGTATAGCATTACTCGAACAAAAACCAGTGTTGACATCCTGGGGAATGATAGCTGAGAGAAAGCAGGTATCCCCAAGCAATTAGAACATATAATTCGTAGTGCCATATGAAACTGACAGCTTCTTACAAAATGAGCCAGACGCTTGTATTAATTAATGTATGATTTATAAACCGATTAATTTAACATTGGTTTTAACATCGTTTAAAGTCACTTAAAAGTTTACAGCAAACTAAGATAAGGGTTACATTACAGATGGATTTCCAGAGAAACTAGAAGTGATTTGAATCATTAAGTGTAGGCGTGGGGGTTAGCGTTGTGTGTGTGTGTGTGTGTGTGTACGCGCGCGTGCGCGTGCGCGGAAAAGAGTTGTCTATGAATTCTCATTATTATCTGGGTAGACAACTTTGAATCAAACTGACATTTCTGGTAATTTAGGTGTTTATTTAAATCTGTAACTTCAGAACTGCTTTGGGTTGATATGTCCTTGGAAAGTAACACAACATTTGATTGCTCCTTTGCAAATTGTCAAAGAGCTATATTAAGGATTCTTGGTAGAAAAATTTCTCCCCCGGCACCAAAGATGGTCCCAATTTTCTGAACTAAAGCATGTTTTTCTTTACAAATTATTGGGGAAAATTTTATTGAAAAAAAAAGTCACAATCGTTTTGTTTTTCATTATTTTTTGCCCCTTTCCTTAATTTTTAAAAATATTACAAAAACCTTTATAGATATTAACAATATTGAAATATTTTTATAATTTTTTTGTTGAACTTTTTAAAATAACTCAGCAATTTGATTTAAAAAACAAAAACAAGGTCCTTTTCAAACTCTTGGAAACAAATTTCAGAATTTCTTATGAAAACAACTTCTCAACTTTTGGGCATTTCTAACTAAACGAGCACAGAATCAGAATAAACTTACCAGGATGTGATAAGATGTCAATTAGTGTAGTTTAACTTATAACTTAATGACTTTATTTCCTATGTGGAATTCTTTTAAACATTGTAAATACATTATATTATTATCTTTGTATCACTGTAATTTTAAACTTTAGATTTTATTTTTCATAGGCCTGGTCTACACTTAAAACTTAGGTCAACCTACCTATATTCACACCCTTAAGACATTCACAGTACATCTACACAGCAGGGCTAAAGTGGAATTAAGCTATGCAACTTGAGCTACGCCAATTGCATAGCCGAAGTCGAAATAGCTTAATTCAGCTTTTGGCGCTGTCTACACAGCAGGAAGTCAAAGGAAGAATGCTCTTCCTTTGACTTTCCCTACTCCTCGTGAAATGAGGGTTACCAGGAGTTGGAGTAAGAAGTCCTCCAGCTCAACATTATTTCGAAACTAAGGCTTGTAGTGTAGACACACGCTATGTTATTTCGGAATAACATCAATGATTCCGAAATAACACTGCTGTGTAGACATACCCTAAGTTAAGTCGACGAAAGCCCTGGGGTAAACACTGCTAGGTCTTCTGTTGATCTAGATACCATCTTCTCTGGGGTAGACTTACTACAGCAATGGAAAAACCCCTCCTGGTGCTGCAACCATGGCATAGTTGAAGCACTGCTGTATTATCTGTGGGACAGCTCAGTGGTTTGAGGATTGGCCTGCTAAATTGGGGGTTATAGCTCAATCCTTGAGGGAGCCATTTTGAGATTTAGGCAAATCTGTCAGGGATGGTATTTCATCCTACTGTGAGAGCAGGGGACTAGACTTGATGACCTCTCAAGGTCCTGTCCAGCTCTATGAGACAGGTATATATCTCTAGACTGGAAGTTCTTTGGGACAGAAACCATGTGTACAGCACCTTGCACAGTGGGATCCCAGTCCATGACTGGAGGACCCCATGCTACTGCAATACAAATAAGTAATAATATTTTGATTACATTTATATATCAACTCATAAGAATTCCCAAGTCAGCAATTTAGCTAAGCAGCTAATGAGTTCAGGAGAAACAGGGAGTGATTAATTAAAATTATACAACCACAGTGTATCAAAGTGTGTATTAGTGTTCTCAGTTTGAAAGCCGCTGATTACAAAAATAGAGCAATTAAAAAAATTGAAAGCAGGTCAAAACAAACAAGAGATTTACAACGACTTATGAAAAGGCCAACTTCTTCCTTCAAAGTTGTTGCTAACCCAACATCTATAAACAAACCACGAAAGGAATTCTTTGAGGAATACAGCTTGTCTTATAAGGCACATCACTGAATGAAGAGAACATGGTGCAAATGGAACTGTCAACAAGAGAAGTCAAGGTAATAGAGAAAGGGTTGTCCAGAAGGTTTTGGGGACACGGAGGAAGAATTGGTGACCCAGGAGTTTTAAAATTTGTTATTGGATTAGGGAAACCAATCTTTTCCCGTTGTAAAGACCCCAAATTGCTCATCAGAATTTGTTGTGTAGCAATACCAAAAGTTCAAAATGTATGTGTCAGGTTCCCAAAATACCATGAGATTGGCTTAAAAATCATTGGGGTTTAAGTCTTAAAAAACCACCTTTTTGTCTTTGCATTTGTCTTCTGGATTTTGATCCTTCAAGGTTCACAATTTTCAAGTGTTTCCTCTATACCCATAAGCCAGAAGCTATTTTTTTTTTTCCGAATGAAAGCTGAGATTCTCAGTCACCTGGCTCCGCCAGCTGGGGCTCCAACCAAATCTTGCCAAGCTCCCAACAAAGCCATAAGAGCTGGCATCGGCAGCAGTGAGTTGTTACCCACAGGGGAAAACGCCCAAAGACAAGCATAGAAACGTGTATTGACGAAGATGAATGAGCAGCCAGCTCACTGTTCTATCCAACTTCTTCCATGATGCTCATCGCTACAGTATCTGAGCACCTTTGACCCCTGTGCTGTAGGTCAGGCACAAACTCCCTAGCGTAGCTTTAGAACTACCGGGAGAGAGGACAACCCCAGCCCTCTGTCACTGCAGCGGCTTGGGGCCAGGTGAGAAATGCCTCTCCATGGCTGCTGCAGCTCCAGCAGGCAAAGCTGGGGGAGGGGGTCCATGTCCCCAGGCTGGGGAACAGACAGACACACAAACAGACAAACTCTCTGATATATAGAGTAGATAGCTGTCCTTCTCTCCACCGCTTCCCCCTGCTGGCCCAGGGGGATGACAGCTGTATATGTCCCTATCTCTGGCCCCTGATCGCCCCCTGTGGTCATTCTGCAGTATAACTGTCCCTCCTATCAGAGCCTTCCCCTTCCATTTTATTGAGAAACAGTCAAATTCCAAGCACATCCCATTGTTTGGGCACAACCAAACCCTGCCCTGGCTTTATGTTAGGAGAAGAGGAAGCTGCCTGCCAAATGGTCCTAGCTCTTACCGTTTAGGAGGAGTTCTTGAACAAATGGACTCACAGACAGACAGAGGCACATTTCTAAAATATAGAGTACAATTATCTGTATTGTGGTAGGATCTAGGTGCTGCTAATCAGAGACCAGGACCCCTTACCGCTACTTAAAGCAACGCATTGGACGCGAGTGACTCAGGAAAGCAAGAATGCGGTATTCTACAAGAGTGGTCCAAAACACAGACTCTTTTCCTCCCACAGCACACTTCCTCCCCATCTCCCACACCCCTCTAGACACAGCGCTAGCTATCAGCATCACAGCAACAATATTCAAGTCTGCAGAACCACCCTGACCCAGGGTGAAATCTGCTTCTATGCTGCACCTCTCCTCCCAGGCCATTTGTAAGCTCGGGCTGAATTACTGCATGCTATCAGCCAGCTAAAAGGAGAGAGCTGCCCTGGGGGTAGGTGTGCTCACTCCAATTGTTTAGCTCTGCAAGATAATTAACTAACAACTGTTGATATGTAAATACAGCTCATGCCAGGAAGGGGAAGGAATCCAATTCAGCCAGGGCTGATGGAGGGTCAGTACTGTACTGTACAGTGATGTAGTGTAACTAATTTGGGGCTATTGTGGGGGTCACAAATCATGTTACCCCTAAATGTGGGAACTGTAAAATATGACACCAGTGCTTGCAGGAGAGACACCATCATTGTAAGAGGTTCAGAGGAACAAGCCTTCCCCCTGCCAGAGTTGAGTCAACTGAGTTGGGGGGGAAAGGGCTTGAGTCAGCCTGCTTCATGCCTGCCAGGTGTGAGCTGTAAGACTGGCTCAACCTGCCCCTTTCCCCCTGGTTTTAAGGACAGACCTAAAGCAGACTTCATGAGGGCTACGTCTACACTGGCGCGTTCTCACGCAAAAACCCTTTTGCGGAAGAGTTCTTCTGCAAAAGCTCTTCCAGAAGAGAGCGTCTACACTGGCATGTGCTTTTGCGCAAGAGCACCCATGCCAGTGTAGACGCTCTTGCGCAAGAAAACTCCGATGGCCATTTTAACCACAGGGCTTTCTTGCGCAAGAAATTCATGTTGCCTGTCTACACTGGCCTCTTCTGGAAGAACTCTTGCACAAGAGGGCTTATTCCTGAGCAGCAGCATCAGAGTTCTCGTGCAAGAAGCCTCAATTTTATACATTAGAACGTCAGTTTACTTGTGCAAGAACACGCAGCCAGTGTAGACAGGCAGCAAGTTTTTGTGCAAAGAGCGGCTGCTTTGGCGCGAGATCGCGCCAGTGTAGACACAGCCGAGGAGTCTTTTTGCCCGTCCAGTGGAAGCTGGAATCTTTGGCCAGCTTAGGTGGTGGCTAAAGAGTTGAAATCACTAAGAGCTGAAATCACTGGTTCGGCCAGGAGCCAGACCCATTGCAGCCAGCGGAGCAGCTGGCGGTAACGACCGGCGGGCGGCTGGTAGGAGTGGTGGTGGGAAAGACCGGCAGGCAGCCAGTAGAGGCAGCACAAAGGTGGCATAGCCTCAGGTTCAAGGAGTAGAGTCATCAGGACGATGTGTCAGGGTCCGCACTGACTGGACAGAGCTGTAAGTAGGGCGTTTGACATGGGGTACGGAGAAAGTTTAGGGAAGTGAACGGAACCCTTCCCTTGTTGGACTGGTGAGCCTGAGAGGCAAAAGACATTGCTCAGTCCTTTTGAATTGGGACAGTTACTCGTCGGGGAGGGGGCTACAAACTCTGTCTGTGGTATTTTCCCAAGATAATGCCACGTGACTTCTTTCTCTCTTTCATTAAAAGTTTCTTTTCTACACTCAGACTCTGTGCTAGCACATGGGGAAGCATTGCCTCTCAGAGGCGCCCAGGGGTGTGTGAATTTCCCAGGCTACTGGGTCGGGGCTCGAGCCGGTTCTGTGTGAGATGGACCCCTAGATATTGAACCCGGCCTTGGTTGCTGCCGGGCCTACCCAGCGGAAGGGTTACACATTGATCATCAGCTTTTGGAGGGAGGCACTGCCTGCAGATAGGTCTGAGAAGAACACCCGGCACGCTGGGGCCCTGATTCTGGTGCTCACCAGGCTCAGACAAGGCTTGTTTTGAGCAGGGATCAACACCTGCCCTCCCACTGATGTCAGCTGAAATGCTGAGCATTTAGCTCTTCTGAAAACCAGGCCCATCCTCACCACTCTCATCTTACGCTGGCTCGCTCTCCATTCGGGGGTGCAGCTGCCAGCTAGGAGATCCCAGCTGAGCTGCATGGACCAACCGCTGCCTTTTCTGCTTTGGCTTTGTCTCTTCCTTCCTCACCACCTGCGTGCGTGTGGCTGGACAGCTCTGCCCACATGGACTTCACAGGGGCTTTGCGACACGGCACTCTGCCTAGATCTTGCCGGATCAGGGCCTAGCTTTCCATCATTCCACGGGGAGGTCTTCCAAGCACAGGCTCTCAGCCATGTCTTACCCAGCTCCCCATACCGTGCACCCGGAAAAGCAGCTGACTTGATCTAGAGGTGCTTTAAGGTGGGGCTAGCTCACCTGGCAGGGGGTGAAAATCAGAGCCCAGTGCTGCTTTAACTCAGGCTGCATCCAGCCTACTCTGAAATATCTCGAGTGCCGAATGCTTTCCAACACCGTCCCACATTCCCCCGAGGGGCAGAAAACTCCTGCCACAATGGATCAGGAAAGACTCCCCAGTACAAAGAACAACCTGCAGCGCCCCAGACACCCAGAAAGTGCAGGAAGAGCGAAGATTATGCAAGGAAGCTGCTCAGACCCGGGCGACGTTAACCCAGCTGGTGAGACAGACACAGGTGCCAGGCTACCAATGAAGCTCATCACCCAGCTCTGTACAGCCTCTGGAAAAAGCCTAGACGGAAAACTCTCCACAAAGGAAATTGTCAAAGATATTTACGATTCCTCTTCATCTGAAGGCAGGGGACCGGACTTGGCAACCTCTTGAGATCCCTTCCAGTTCTAGTGTGCTATGATTCTATGACACTCAAGAATTAAATACATGTAATGGGATAGGAGAGCTAATTTATTTCTTTTATATTGCCCATTCTTTTTCTCTTTGGCGCTGTTTTGCAAAGCAGTTTATAATTAAGACATTCAGACAGATCTCAGCATGGCTGGCTACCAGGCGGGGTGCTAGCAGAGTGGATTTGTTTAAAGTATATTTATTTCCACTTTCCTAGTCAACCAAGGGAGTTTTCTGTAATAGTTCCAGTACCAATCTGATTCTCTTCTTTAATGAACAGAGTGATGCCGGGTTGAGTCACTGATGTATAACTTCAGTTTGTTTGGGGGGTTTTTGGAAAGTTTTCAAAATATTTATAACATTTTTTTAAGAAGCTGGAGAAGGAAGAAAATAAAGCTGTATTGTGTTTCTCGAAAGGCACTCGTCCCGTCTCCTTCTCATCGGCGGGAGCTGCACCTAAGTCCTTTTTTTGGGTTCAGCCTTGTGCCACGCTGACTCTGAAAATGCCTTTCCCCATTGCCTTCTCTGGGCCAACCGCAAATAACTGAGGAAGGACGTGGCACAGCAGTAGATCCACCAGCCCAACTCTCACTCGCCATCCCTCCCCACCCTGCTGGCCATACCCCCATATGCAGCTGGGTTCTCCAGCATGCAGGAGGGGAGGGGACTGTCTGGGAGCTCCCCCAGTCCTGACTCTTCAACCTACAGCCAGACCACAGTGGTTTTGCTAGCCGTGGGTGATGGAGTGTTATTAGTACAGTCACTGTGAGAGGCTCCAACAGGCAACGCCTGACCTAGGAACAGCCAGCCTCTGCCCTGAAGAATTCACAGATCAAACGTCTATCTAAATGGAGATACAAAACTTATGGCATTGGCAGTAGGTGACGACCCAGTTGCGGAAGGCAAGACCCAGCCCTGTCCCTTCTTTCTGAGATCCCACCCCTTCTGCAACCTCCCTCCCTGTGAAGCTGACCCTGGCCCCTACCCCAGGTTACTGCCCCCAGCCCTCTAAGTGCTCCCCATCCCAGCAGGTGACATGGCCCCACCCTTCCCAGGTGGCCAGAGCGCCTGTGGTAGCCAATCAATCCTTTTTGCATTAACAGGAGTGTTGTGAGCAAGACACGAGAAGTCATTCTTCCGTGCTACTCTGCGCTGATTAGGCCTCAGCTGGAGTCTTGTGTCCAGTTCTGGGCACCACATTTCAAGAAAGATGTGGAGAAATTGGAGAAGAGCAACAAGAATGATTAAAGGAAGACCTGTGAAGGAAGACTGAAAGACTTGGGCTTGTTTAGTTTGGAAAGAAGAAGACTGAGAGGAGACATGCTAGCGGTTTTCAGGTATCTAAAAGGGTGTCACAAGGAGGAGGGAGAAAAATTGTTCTCCTTGGCCTCTGAGGACAGGACAATAAGCAATGGGCTTAAACTGCAGCAAGGGAGGTTTAGGTTGGACATTAGGAAGAACTTCCTGCCTGTCAGGGGGGTTAAACACTGGAATAAGTTGCCTGGGCACGTTGTGGAATCTCCATCTCTGGAGATGTGTAAGAGCAGGTTGGACAGGGATGGTCTAGATGGTGCTGGGTGCTGCCGTGAGGGCAGGGGGCGGGACTCGATGCCTCTCGAGGCCCCTTCCAGTTCTATGATTCTAAGCCAGCTGGTGTGTCAGGTTGATGCACCATGTGCTGCATAGAACTCTGACTCTGGGAAATGTGGCTGACATAGTGGCTGGCTTTGCTAACATGGACTTTCCAGACGGGCGGGGCAATCGATGGCACTCAGCCCCATTGCAGCCCCACCCCACCGTGCCCAGAGAACCTCAGTCGGAAGAGGTACTTCTCCATGGGGTCTGTTCAGACAGGAAACTCTTGAACTCTCTCAACATATGCATGTACAGTGCCCAGTAGTTGGAGCGTCTAGATGCTGCTGTAATAGAAATAATAAATAATGGGTGTGACGGCTTTAGACGCACAGGGAAATGCAGACCTAGGGTATGTCTTCCTCCCTCCTAAAATGCGTGTGATGAAAACTGAGTGGTGCACTGCACTGCATGGTTGGAAGGACATGCCGCTCAGGTCTAGGTTATTAGTGGTAGCTGTGGATTTAGAAATTAACCACAGCCTGAGGCAACTCCAAGATGGACTTCAAGAGATATCGCCTGTGTACGGCAAAAGCTCAGACCCCAAGCTCTGGGTCAGGAAGACATGGCACAGAGCCGACTTATCGTAGGATGCATCGGGCTTGCTCAGAAAGAAAGCCACCCCACCCACTTGGATGTTGGATGTTGCACCCACTTGGTGCCAGTGGAAATGGTGACGGACTGTCCAGTCTCATCAGTCCAGGAGATGAGAGAATAGAACATAAGAGCTTAAGAACGTAAGAACAGCCAGGCTGGGTCAGACCAAAGGTCCATCCAGCCCAGTGTCTTGTCTGCCAACAGTGGCCAATGCCAGGCACCCCAGAGGGAATGAACAGAACAGGGAACCATCAAGCAATCCTTCCCCTGTTGCCCATTCCCAGCTTCTGACAAACAGAGGCCAGGGACACCATTTCTACCCATCCTGGTTCATTGCCATTGTTGGACTTAACTTCCTTGAATTGATCTAGTTCTTTTTGGAAGCCTGTTAAAGTCCTGGCTGTCACAACATCTTCTGGCAAGGAGTTCCATAGGTTGAATATAGCCAAGATGGCAGATAATGATCACGAGGCACAATGCCAGTGCAGTGGAGAGTATTCAATGGTGTGATGTGCTAGGTGCTGCACTAACAGCTTGCTGTCCAGCAAGCTCAGAGCAAGACATGTGTCTGGGCTTTCTCAGAGACACCTGAACTAGGCAGATTTCTTCAGCAAGGGACTATAGTCATAGGGGATGGTGGATGGACCACTTTGAACTTTGCCATGTTCAGAATGCTGGGTCTAATCAGACTGTTGTGTGTGGGAGAGAGAAGACCCTCAAGGGATTTGGAATAGAGATGGATTCAAGCAACACTTCAAATGTAAACACCATGCCCCTGGCTCTGTAGCAGGTTGAAGGGAATCAGATTCTGTGGGTAAGGGTGCAATGTAGATCCAATGGATAGATCCAATGGACCAGCCAAAATGCTAGACATTCCCAACTTGGGGAAAGTTGGGTTTTATATCCAAAGTTCACCTTTCTGCTGCTGTTGATTTTGGAGGTTCACGGTGACTTGACATGGTCCTCAAAGCCCCAGTGTTACCCTGGACTTGGGTCAGCAAGCCTAGGAGAGGCATGTGACCAGAACACTTCCCCGTGAGATTTTTGTACTTCCGGTCGCCATTGGGGCCAGCGGTATCCTGAGAGGAGCCTTTCCCATTGAATTTCCAGCCTGAGCTGGAATCTGGAAGTGCAAATAAACACATTTCTAGAGCAAGGGCAAGGCAATCTGTGAAAGTCCTTAGAGGCTGGGTTACCCCTCAGGCTGAGTTCTGGGTGAAGGCCCTAGTTGGTTCTTCTACCAAACCCCAGTTTCCTATTGCCCAGCTCATTGAAGGCCTTCCTCCAGGAGCACCATGACAAAACCTCAGGCCAGGCCTCCCTTCGGGTGGGGCGCCATCCCAGCTCACTGACTGGGGGTGGAATACTCCCTCCAGATATCATGCTACCTACTCATCATCACTCCTGACAAATCTGGCTTCTGCAGGAGTGCTCAGGCCTATTTCCCTGGTAAGAAGAGTGATTCTCTCTCCAGATGGCTGTAAAGGTTAACGAGGAATTTATTCACAAGCTACACACAAGTCAGATTGTCTTTTTTTCTAGATGGAATAAAAAACAACCACATCATTTCAAGCCCACACACCCAGCACAAGACTTCGGTGCAGTTTGGTTGCCATGGACGACTGTAGAATGCCAAGCTGTCATGCAGCACGGAGACATCCCATTGCCTGGCATCCCACTTGGATCCCTGCCTTCGACGGGGGCAGGGGTGGGGCATGCTTCCCTTCTCCAAAAGCTACCCCCCCCAGCTTGGAATGCAGTGGGACTTCCACTAGCCCCCCCCCCATCTGTGAAACCTAGTAGCAACCAGCTGGTTAGTTGCAGATGTACCTGTGGCCTCTGATGAGAAGGAATCAGAACTGCTCAACTGTGTGTCAAAGTCCCTATATTGCTCACAGCTAATGGAGATTTTCTTTTGGTTGGAGCTGTCTCTTCACTGGAGCTGAGAAGTGCTAAGCATGGTTCAGCAACATGACAACCACATAAGGGGCCACCAATCAATGGGTTTTGCTTAGTGTGGAATTGTTTTAGACAAAATACACCAGAAACAGGAGAATACGTGACAGAACTTGCAAATCATATGGGAAGGTTTAAGCCCACGTCCTCGTCTCTGGGACAGTGTCTCATGCTTGGGTGTGACTTCACTTCTCAGCCCCAACCCTCCTTGGTGACCACTTGGCCGTGTGTTGCCCAACTCCCTCTCCGGATTGTCCATTGCTTGGCACTCCCACCAAGTACCGCAACAACTCACGCTAATGAAAGGTCCAATTGTACATCCGAACCGATGTGTAAGCTGCCAGTTTTTCTGCCCCCTCAGGCTCCGCTGAAGTGCTCAGCTTCCTCGCCTCTTCTCTTGGCCCCTGAGGAGCTTCGCTTGTCTTGCCTCAACCCCAGCCGGGGCCCCCGCTTTCTCATTGAGCCCTGTTATTGCCACTAATGAGCCCTGTTAGTGCCTGCACAGCAGCATGGCGGAGGGAAGCCAGCGGCAAAAGGCTGAGTCCAGCTGGTCCCACAGGGCCGGCCAGCCCACAGCAGGGGGACAACCCACTGTGGGATGCACATTCCCACCGTTGTTACGAGGGGCCCTGCGTTTATCCTTCAAACAAAGGAATCACTTCTCCTACGGCACAAGGCTTTACAGAGGCGAGGAACAGAGACCCAGCAGGTGCCAGCCAAAGGCTGGAGGGAACCAGACCCGGTGCTGGGGGGCTACGCCGCGTAGGGAAGAGACCCTGGGTCTGGATTCATTTGCAAGTCCTCCCATGACCTTCTCCAGCTTCCCTCTTTCTCCAGAGACCAGCTTCATTGCCATAGCAACTGAAGCCCAAGCCGGTGTGGGAAGCAGCTCTGTGCCAGGCGGCCCCGCTGGAGGTGGGACTGTCTATGCTCAAGCTCGGTGTGGAAAGGCTGGCCAGGTCCACCCCATGAGAGACCCTTTGGTTTCTTGTACCAATAATGAATGAATGTGTAGCACAGGGGCGGGCAATAATTTTCATCGGGTAGGGAGCACTTAATGAATGTTGGTACGTGGTCACAGTTCGGCTCCACCCGCAGAAAGGGGGAGGATTGGTGCAGAAGGGGCGGGGCTTGGATGGAAGGGGCGGGGCTTGGTGCGGAAGGGGAGGAGCTCGAGGCTTTGAATTAAAAACACAACAAAAGGCTTGCGGCTCCCAGCCCCACTGCTACCATGTTGCTTGGGAGCCACCCGGGGTTGCTACGGCTATTAAAGGGCTCGTGGCTCCAGCCCCTGCCAGGGTAGAGCTGCGACTGGGAGCCAGGAGCCATTTCAATAGGATCCTGCTGCATGAGCCACCGTCTGGAAATTTGGTGGCACGGGCAGCAGGAGATAAATAGAAAGTGGCCAGATGCCGTCTGTGGGCTGGATCAAAGTGTTAGGTGGGCTGGATCTGGCCCCTGGGCCACACCTTGCCCATCCCTGGCTTAGCACTTACATGCCTCATCGAAAAGGTGCTCCTATGGCAACACACCACCCCTATCATCCTGCTGGAGTGGTAGAAGACTCCCTGCTCCATGCCAGTTACTCCTCCTAGAGGGGCCCCCCCCCCCATCCCTGCACGGCTCGTGTGGTCTGATGGAGGGGCACTTCCTATCTGCAGTTTATATGGTCCCAGGGCCCTGCCGAATAGAAGCAACAATGTACGCAGAGGAGGGGGTTTTCCTAAGCACTCGGCAGTGGCATTAGCCTTTTGACGCCAGGTAGCATTTACCATCGACACTGAGGAGAGCTGGGCCAAGGCTGAAAATCCCACTGGTGAGTTCTTCCAGCCCAGCCTGCAGCTCAGCCAGGGATGCTGCTCCTCTCCCATTGGCTGGCATCGATCTGCATCACAGGATGTGGCACTGGCTCTCCAGCCCCTGCCCACGGCCCACCGGGCCCCGCCGAGGGCTGGCAGCAAAGTCGGTGCTATGAGCTCTGAGACAGAGTCTGTGGGAGGTTCACGCACGAGGCTGGTGCACTCCTGGGGTTCCCACAAACACTCGCCCGCTGGGAGGAACTGAGGACTAAAAGATGCCATCGTTGCAGGCACGATGCTGTAGGTTCTTGTTCCCGCCTCTAAGAGGGGCCCAGTACAGGGAAATAAGGATCCATGTCCCCTGGGTCCCAGCTTGGCCTCTGGAGACTAGTCCATGCTGTTGTCCAAGCTGCACCATCCACGCTGCTGTTTTTACATGCTAGCCCGAGGTGAGCTAGCACGAGTGCGTCCCCCTGCCCTGGGAATCACAGCTCTCAGTGGCAGGGTAGGTAGACCCCCAAGAGGTCTGGGCATTCACAGATCCTCTCTCAGACCGAGTTTTCACTAGATGGAAGATTGATGCTGCCATGATCGATCTTCCAGAGTTCGATGTAGTGAGTCTAATCAAGACTCGCTAAATCAAACTCAGAGGTTCCAGCTTGTGCAAGGAGTAAGGGAAGCCAAGGGGAGTGTTTGCTCCCGTTGGCCTCCTGCAGTGGGGACAGCGCCAAGCTCAGCTTGGGTAAGCTAACTCCAGCTAGGTATTCTACATAGAAAGTGGTCAGATGCAGTCCGTGGGCTGGATCAAAGTGTTAGGTGGGCCGGATCCTACGTAGCTGGATCTGCATACTGTAAGCCGAGATGCCAGGTTTAGTGTATATCTGGCCTCAGTGATCGACTGGCTAGCTCCTCTTTACACTCCTCACTGTTCCCAGGGGATTGTGACTGAGTTTCACATGCATGTCGACTCCCCCCGCACCCCCTCCTGACTCAGAAAGAGACAGCTCCGAACACAGACTCAGAATGCAACATCATCCCGTAAAGAGTGACTCCATCTTTGGGGCTTGGCTACACACAGCGCTGGGGTCAGCCCAATAAACTTTCCCTGCAACTTGTAATAAAGCAAACGTCTTAGTGCTCGAGACAGAAATGATCAGATATGGAAAGGTCACCCATGATATTACTTCCACTGCAGAAAAATGTTACACTCAAATGAGAGACCAGCGTGGTAATAAAAGGACTGGAGAACTAGTTGGCAGCCGTCAATCATGCTGCACTTGCTTGACAGCTTTCCTCTTGGCAGCCCCAGCTTTCAATTCTGGCCAGACGGAGATGCCTTGCATTTCCACCCTCCTTCCCTCCCCCGAACTCTTCCCAGCTCTGATGAGACTTCTGAAAGGGAAATACAGCCACGTCGTATCAGCTGCCAGGCTAAGCCATCGCCTTGACACTCATATTTACGAATGGGGAGTGAACACGAGGCTAGTGGAATTTGAAAACTATAAATTAAGCTGCTGACTCAGGGCTGGCTATCAGCAACATTATTCTTCATTGGCCTAGGTGCCCTTCGGGAAAGAGCTCTCAAGGTTTTTAATGCAAGTCCAACCTCAGAGCCAGAGGGCCTGATCCTCGACTTCCTAGTCACTTATGTTAGGGCAAAATGAGTGCCGCGGGGGTGTAATGCACCACTGATCTAATTAGGTAGCATTTTACACCCGATATAACCACAGCTTGAGGATGCTGCCTTCAATCAACCCCGTGAACTGCCTTAATGCACTCGACATTCATCAGCCTCCCTTTTCCCTGGGCAGCCAACCACTAACACAGCAAACACATACCATTGCTAGCACTGAGGGGGAAATAACCCAGGAAAGGGGTGGGAGGGTTCCCGTTCTAGGGAGTGGACTCTGGTAATGGTCTGCGTGGGGCAGGAGAAGAGGGTCCATGCCGTTCAGGTGGCTGAATTTTTCATCTCCACGTGTCGGAGAGTTGTGTTGGAGAGCAGAGCAGTACAAAGGGCGTCACAAGGAGATTGTGTGGGGTGCAGAACCCAGCCCTAGAAGGCTGAAACTTGCTCCTTCTCCAGGGAAAGGGGCAAAGCCAGCTTCAGCCAGCCTCATATGCCTGAAAGAGAAGGTTGCTTACCCATAGTTCCACACCCTGGGCTTTGCTGCCGTCGTTGGAACTGGGCTATGGTCTAATTACATACCTGATTCGGTATGAAGCCTGGAATTGGCGCAGACAATGCAATGACATGAGTAGCTTACTCGGAGTGGACCCTGGTGGACTACTTAGGAATAAGCACCAACCTGAACCAGAAGAGAAAAGGCTTTATCCTATAGATCAGGAACTTGGTGCAGGAAACTCCTAGTTAGCGGTGTGTAATGGGACTGGTAGCAACTGCATTGAGCTGACCCACAGAACTGATGGGCAGGATTCCCGGGGAGACTAATATGAGGGTGAAAGGAATCCAGGAGAGCACAGGAACAAACCATGGGCAGAAGGAACAGCAAATATGGCAGGCGACCAGCTTGGCTTAACAGAGAAATCTGCAGGGAGCTTAAACACACATAGAAAGTTGACAAGAAGAGGAAGCTTAAAGAGATGACTGGGGCGAAGTATAAACATATTCCTTGAGCATGCTGGGGTGTGATCAGGAAGGCCAAAGCTCAAGTGGAGTTGCATTCAGCAAAGGCTGTGAAGAGTAACAAGAAGAGTTTCTACCGGCACATTAGCAACAAGAAAGTCAGGGAAAGTGCGAGACCCTCACGGAATGGGGGAGGCAACCCAGCGACAGAGGACGTGGAAACAGCCGAAGTACTCAATGCTGGTTTTGCCTCGGTCTTCACAACCAAGATCAGCTCTCAGACTGCTGCACTGGGCAGCACAGAACGGGGAGATGAGCAGCCCTCAGTGGTGACAGAACGAGTTAAGGATTATTTAGAAGAGCCGGACATGCACAAGTTCAAGAGGCTGGATCTACTACATCTGCGGGAGCTGAAGGAATCAGCCAATGTGATTGCAGAGCCATTGGCCATTATCTTTGAATACTCACAGCGGCCAGGGGAGGTCTCAGACAACTGGGAAAAAGCAAACACAGTGCCAGCCCTTAAAAAAGGGAATAAGGAGAATCCAGGGATCTACAGACCGATCAGCATCATCTCAGTCACTGGAGAAATCATGGAGCAGGTCCTCAAGGAATCTGTTTTGAAGAACTTGGAGGAGAAAAGGTGACCAGGAACACTCAGCATGGATTCAGCAAGGACAAGTCATGCCTGACCAACCGGATTGCCTTCGTTGATGAGGTAACTGGCTCTGTGGATATGGGGAAGTGGTAGGTGTGATATACCTTAGCAACACTTTTGATACGGTCTCCCCGAGTCCCCACAGTATTCTTGCCAGCAAGTTAAAGCTGTATGGCTGGGATGAATGGACTATACAGTGGGTATAAAGTGGGCTGGATCACTGGGCTCAACAGGTAGTAATCAACAGCCTGGTGTCTAGTTGGCAGGCAGTATCGAGTAGAATGCTCCAAAGGACTGGCCCTGGGGCAGGTTTTGTTCAACATCTTCATTAATGACCTGGAGGCAGGGTTGGTTTGCACCCTCAGCAAGTTTGCAGTGGACACTAAGAATCCCAAGCACTGGGGACCAAGGGGCTGTGCAGCAATTCTACAGAAAAGGACCTGGGGATTATAGTGGATGAGAAGCTGGAGACAAGTCAACAGGGAGTCCAGGCTGCCAAGGAGGCTAACGGCATATTGGGCTTCATTGACGGGAGCACGGCCAGCAGATCGAGGGAAGTGATTATTCCCCTCTATTTGGCACTGGTGAGGCCACATCTGGGCTCCTCGCTACAGAAAAAATGTTGACGAAGTGGAGAGAGTCCAGCCGAGGGCAACAAAAATGATGAGGGAGCTGGGGCCGAGGCCAGACTGAGAAAGGGGCTTTAGCAAAGACTTTCCAGAACAGATTGTCCCAAACAACCCACTGTCCTTGGCCTGGCCTATGCTATGTCCCCAGTGGCAAGCAGGAGAACCTGGGTTCACCCTCTCCTCTGAATTCCAGTTCAGGGACCTGCTAGCCAGCAGCCAAGGTCAGGTCCACACTCCTCTTCCTTCCTTGCATCCCCCCTTTCTGGGTTTGCCAGCCCCCCACCGCCCTCCTCCCAGGGAGCAGCTGTGGACTGCCCTGTATGTCACACACACCTCCCCAGGCATGACTGTGGCCTCCCTCCCATGCCCTCTGTCTGCTGCCAATTTCCCACCTTTAGAAGTCCAGTCCCGCTCATTCCTCCCCAGCTGGTGGATTCCTCAGCCACCGAAGTCCTCTCAGCTGTGGCCTGTTGTGTTAATTAGCCCCCTTCTTTGTTTTCTTTAACCCTGTCCGAGGAAGTGTGGGGTGAGCCCCCCATCTGGCTGTGCCCAGCCCTTGCTGCTGCCGGAGGCACCTGGCAGCAGGGTTACATGGCTAACAATGCCGTGACCCCCCCACACACACACAGCCAAGCACAGGAAACAAATTCCCTTCCCTTGCCATGTCGTTACCTGCCCTCAGATTTACATCTGAGACCTCACGGCCTCCCTTGGCAACAGGCCCTCGGATTCTCCATGTTTCTCTAGTGGGCTTTCCTGAGCTGCAAGGGGAATCCCGAGGGCTGATTCCTTGGGAACTCTCTGGGTGAATGACCGTCGGCAGCTCTGTACATCTTGGGTACCGTGTGCTATGGCGTGAGCAGCCACCTGTCTGGTAAATATGGGAGCCCCGCAGGGCTACCTGGAGAGCCAGCTGTTAGTGATTCTGAATAATTCCACTCTGTATAAAACATGATCCTGAATGCTGTTTTTTGTGTCTTTAAATTAAAAACGCCCGGGCCTACTTTTAAGCCTGGCGGTGCACATAAAGACACACTCTGGCAATGGCGAGGGGGTTGGTTTTTTGTTTTCCTGAGCCTCTCCTGTTACCCAAATTGTTTTGGCTTAAAACATTAGTTCCCCCGGGCGCTTGTTATTCTGCAGACGTGGCGGTGCCAACTGAATGGTTTCCAGGAGCTCTGATGTCTCTCTTTCTGTTATGTTTTTTTTTAATACTGTGCCTCACTTCATTCCATCCACTTTCTGGAACACATCCCTGGAGAGTATTGATTCTGGGTAGCAGCTGTGCACTGTTTATGGCAGTTTTTTCCATGTACGTTTTTGGTCTTCATGGCGAGGGTCACGCTAAATGCCTTTCCATTTCGGTCTATGATACACCTTCTAGGTAAGTGCAGTCCCTCATGCTCCGTTAGCCTTCTGCTGTCTTCAAGGCTATCAGCGCTCAAGGAAATATCATGCCCTTGATCCAGGGCTGAATTCCCTGTAATGCTCCATGCACAGACCACGGGCAGCACATGGCCCTTGTGGTTAAGTTTATTAACCTACTGTGAGATGTCAGACCCAGGGCACAAACGTACACCGATCAGACATGGTTCATGCCCTGGAAACACACAATCTCACGCAAGTTCTCCCTCTCACTGGCTTCCCAGTTGGATCTGGAGCTGGGCACATTTGTCCAGAGTCACAACACTGGAGGACCAGTCTCTGCTCTCATTCTATTCCTGGAACGTAGACGGCTGTCCGTGGGGATTTTCTGTGGAGGCAGAGGGTTGGAAAGCACAAGTCCTTCAACTTCACCCATCACTCTGCTGGTGCTAGGCAAGAATCGCCTGT
Organism: Pelochelys cantorii; assembly: GCA_032595735.1. Classification (NCBI taxonomy): domain Eukaryota; kingdom Metazoa; phylum Chordata; order Testudines; family Trionychidae; genus Pelochelys; species Pelochelys cantorii. The sequence goes on from CM064340.1 coordinate 39,188,642, forward strand.
GGCAAACGGTATCTAAGTGTCCCATATCCATTTGAGGAAAGTGTAACCCAAACCGTAACCCACATGGGCTATTAGGTTCCAGCCAGCAGCATCTCTCTAAGTCTGCTCCATTAAAGTCCATCATAAATCTCCCACTGACTTCATAGGGATTTGCAGCTCATAAATTAGGGGCACCACAACACTGCGTGCTGTGCTTAAGCCGTCCTACAAGCCTTCCTCCTTGCTGATCTGTGTCGGTCACGTCCCCTACCTGCTGGAGAATTCTGGTCTTTCTTCCCCTTCTGATGTGCAGTCACTTTGTCAGTCCGGGGATACACACATGACAAATAAAAGCCGTCCGTATTCCAGCTGGCATCACGGCCACGCTCTCAGCACAGGCCCCTGCAATCTGGCTCGATCAAAAGCAAAACGTCAGACCGTGAGCACTTTGCAGGAGCTGCCCTGTCTGCGGAGGCTGCTCACCCACCGAAACCCTCTCCTGTTTTGAGCCAACTCTGGTTGTTTCCCTGGAAGAGCAACCAGACTGTGACTAGCAGCTCTGGGCTAGAGGTAAACAAGTCGTCCTTGCAACTGGCTGCTGCTTTGATTTCTGTCACTCCTACATAAACTCTTGCCTGGCCTGCAGACACAGCCTGGCCTAGACAGGCCTCCCTGCTTTCCTCTGCAGCCAGAGTCTCCAACTTTTATAAGCACAAGATTGCTTTTTTAATTTCAGTCAGTCCAGGATTTACCTCAGACCCAAATGCCCTGGACCCAGCTCCTTCCTCGCCCCTTCTGCGAGGCTCCACCCGGCTCTCTCTGTGGAGATGGAGTACAGACGTGGTGGGAGGGGGACACCCTGACATCAGTGTCTCCTTCTTCTGCCTCCCCCACCCAGCACAGCAAGCAGGAGGCTCCCTGGGGCAGCTTCAAGTCTGAGGGCAGGAGCAGCTGAAGTGCCGGCATTTGATAGCCTCCCCATCACGGGGTGTCCTAGGGCTCGGGGCACCCCTAGTTGTTCCCCGTGAAGTACAACCCCTAATGTCAGGGCTAACTCAGCGTCTCAGGCTTCATTCCAAATTGGGTTCCCTCCTATTAGGGTCAATACGGCCACTCAGGCCTAGTCACCAGTCTAATTCATCCCTATTAGGGTCAATATGGCCTCTTAGGCCTAGTCACTAGTCCAATTCACCCCTATTAGAGTAAATACGGCCTCTTGGGTCTAGTCACTAGTGCAATTCACCCCTATTAGGGTAAATACGGCCTCTCAGGCCTAGTCACTAGTGCAATTCACCCCTATTAGGGTAAATACGGCCTCTGCGGCCTAGTCACTAGTGCAATTCACCCCATGAGGGTAAATACGGCCTCTGCGGCCTAGTCACAAACATAGCTCCCCTCCCTCAGGTACGGACGACCTCGAAGGCCTGGTTCCCTGGCTGGCCTCCTGATGAGCCTGGGAGCTGGGTTGCCGTGGGGGTGGTAGGGGGACCCGGGCCCTCCCTCTCCCCCGGGTCCCAGCCCAGGGCCCTGTTGGCGGCGATCGCGCATGCTGCCTGCCCAGGGGGATTCCCCCGAAGCGCCGAGCTCCCGGAGGGGTAACCCTCCGCCCTGGGCTCCTCCCTACCGTCCCTGGGCGTTGTTCTGGTCTCTGGGCCTGGCTCGGCGAGTTGGGACCTCATAGCCGTCCTCCCGAGCTGGGGCTGTCACTGAGGCTGCTGCGGTTGCGGCGGTGGCTGCTGCAGGGTCTGCTGCTGCTGCTGCTGCTGGGGCTGCGGTGCTGGCGGTGGCTGCTGCAGGGTCTGCTGCTGCTGCTGCTGCTGGGGCTGCGGCAGTAGCTGGTCAGGAGCCCCTACCCGAGCTCCTTCCCCTTTGGCCGTCCACCCCAACTCCCTGTGCAGCCCTCTTTTATCCGGGCACAGCTGGAGCATGCCCAGCAGGCTACAGGGGGTGTGGCCTCCCTTACCCTCAGAGTTGGGTTAATCCCTTCTGGTCTAATGCGGGGGAGGCTCACCCCATCACACACCCCCACCTCATGACGCAAACCACGGCTACGCTATCCCCCCGCCCCCCACCCGCCTCTTGCAGGGATGGGCTGGAATTCAAAATTAATGTGATTCAGACAGCAGCCCTCCGACTGCCAGCGCTCAGAGCACCTTGGATGCTGTTCTCAGGGGTGGCCCGCGAAGCCCAGCAGGTTTGCACAGGGCCCGATGTGTGGCATCTCCCGCCATCACCGGCAGTCCTCCTGGCCCATGCGTAGAGCACCTCAAGCCACGCGGTGAGGATCAGCTGCTAACTCAGCCTCACTCCCAGGCAGGCCTCTTGCCTCTTCCTGAGGCCGGTTCCATCAGCACGTGCAAAAACACCACAGAGGAAGTGCATCTTCCTCCTCCCCCTGGAGGTGGAGCCGGCAGGCCACTCTCAAACGTCCTGCCTGAGGCTTCGAATGGATCTGAAAGCCCCTCATCCAGCGCCTGCTCTGGGCCAGGCCAGGGAGGCAGCGTGGTGCACGCGGGAAAAGGAATCGGAAGGGCGATTGAAATAGCAAGGGGCTGGTGCCACCCTCTTCCCCAAAAGGAAACTGCTCTTCACCTTCTGTTCCTGTAGCGCTGCATTTGGAGACGGTTTTTAGGGCATGGCTGTGGGAGGAGGAGAAGAGAGAGCAAGGCAGACAAATCCTGTCAGTGCCGGATGAGTGCCGGAGGAAGAGGGAGCGTTAGAACAGTGGTGACTGAAGGCTATCTCTGACATAAATCCCTAACTCCAAGCCTCACCCCCAGGGTTCCCATTTTGGAAGCCATAGCAACCCAGCCTCAGACCAGATCCCTGTTTGGGGAATGGTTCTTACCTGTACAAGGACTGGAAACACAGCCCAGCGTCCAACCACATTGGAGAGCAGAACATTTGGAGTCAGCTCAACATGCTGCAGGCTGAGACCCATGCTGAAAAGAGCCATGGAAAGCTACTGAAAGAGGGACTAAAAATATCCCAACAAAAACCTCTCTCCGGGGGGGTTAGTGAGATGGCTAAGTGAGAGAAAGTGCTGAGCAGCCTAAAATGAATGAGAGGAATGTGGTGGGGGCTAGACTGCGCTAAGCCAGTGAGAGAGAGGGCAGGAGCCATCATGTAGCTATATAAGATAAAGGAGCCAGGTTGATCTGTGCTTCACTACCGTCTCTTGAATTACTCATGGTGAACGACTTAGCACAAGGCAGTGTGGTCGAATGGATAGGGCAGGAGTCAGAGCTAGGGGTCCCAAAATGAAATTAATAAGCAACAGGTTTAAAACAAAAAAAAGGAAGTTTTTCTTCATGCAGTGCATAGTCAACCTGTGGAACTCCTTGCCAGAGGATGTTGTGAAGACTAGGACTTTAACACGGTTCAAAAAAGAGCTAGATCAATTCAAGGAGGCTAGATCTATCGACGGCTATTAGCCAGGATCGGTAGGAATGGTGTTCCTAGCCTCTGTTTGTCTGGAAATGCGTGACAGGAGAGGCATCACACAATGATTCCCTGTTCTGTTCACTCCCTCTGGGGCATGTGGCATTGGCCACTGTCAGCAGACAGGACACTGGGTTAGATGGACCTTTGGTCTGACCCAGTATGGCCATTCTTATGCCCTCCTGCCCCTTTTATCTGTCTTTTCCATGATAAAATTTCTGGGAGAAGGACTGTTTCTCGCTGTGTTTGTATCCTACCTTGCCCAACCTCAATGGGAGTAAATCTAAATGTACTGGCTTTTATTTGTACTTGTGTCCCCAAGCTGACCCTAATTTCTGCAAATGGGTGTGTAACTCCCCAGCATTCACCAGATAACATACGTGAAAAGAGCTCAGCCAATGAGGTATTTGCGAAAGGTTCGGGTCCCCTCTTTGCCACAGGCGGCATGTGAGTGGCAAGCTAAGTTCCATGGTATTGTTTCAGTTCTCTGACTGCAAGACACAACCTTTTTAAACAAAGTTCTGCTGAACACAAGTGATTAATGCGCCTGAATGCACACCATGAACTCGTCTGAGCCCAGCCACTCCCAGATCTTTGCAAATAGTGACGAACACTGGGTGTGAACCTATTTGCAACTTCTGAAAACCTAGTTTTTGCAGAATTTCAACTATTTGCTGCACAGAGGCTTGATATTAATAATTATTGGTATTACTGTTGGGCATAGATAGCCCCACTGAGATTTTGAGCTGGGCGATTTTTTTTCACCCAACAGTCAATTCTTCAAAAAAATGGATTTTGGGGGGCACTATAACTATCTGTGAATCCAGATCCAAGTTGGCAAGTAGTTTCCCCTGGAAAAAGTGGCCTTTTCCTAGGAAGGTCACAATGGTTCATTCTGAAGTGACATGTTTTGACTTAGTTTTGAAATGCCATTTTGCTTTGAAATTGAACTGTACTAAAACAAGAGGGTGAAAAACACCCAAAATGAACCAAAAAAGGTTAGTTGGAGGGGGGTGTATTTTTGGGGGTGTTTTAACACTTCAAAGGGTTTTCGGTTTTTATTTATGAGAAAGAAAAAAGCCAAAGAAACTCGTTTTGCTTTGAAACAAGTTTTCTTTTCTTGTTCAGCCCCCAAATGGAAAAATCCGTTACTCACTCAGCTCTGTTGAGTTCTGAGCATCACTCTCCTGGCTCTTGCACCCAAAGAGAGGGGGTCCCTGCCTTGAAGAGGTTAGAGTCTAAATAGAGAAGACAGTTTAAAGGAAGACACAGAAGGACAGAGAGCTATAATGACTCACCCAAGATCATGTAACAGGTCAGTGATAAGAGTTATCAAGGCTCTCAATTCCCAATCTAGCGTCTCACCCACTGGAACAGTCTTCTAATTATCTAAGAGAGGCCCAAAAGTCCTAGTTACCTTCCAGTGCAACCTACAAAGTCTTCTAAGATTCCTGATGTGGACCCAGGCCTGCCAACGGGGAAGAGGCGGGAAAAGAGGCAACTGCCCCAGGCCCACCAATACAAAAGGGCCCGGAGCTCGTGCTGCTCTTACTGCAGCAGTGGTGGCAGCTGGAGCACCGGGCCCTTTAAACTGCTGCCAGAATGCCACGCGGTGCTCTCCAGGCAGCAGAGGGCTGCCTAGTCATAGCCCCACCCTTTCCACCCAAAGCCACGCCCCTTCCAGCACAGAGCAGGCTACCGCCTCCTTTGCCGAGGGGCCTGATGCAGCTGTCGGCCCCACTGTGTGGACCAAACAATCATGGGAGTACACAGCTGAATATATTAATTTTGCTACTGCTGAGGGGACAGGGTGTAACACAACATCTTAATGTGAGATGGCCAAGGGCAGGTCTACATGATGGGGACAGGTAAAACTAAGCTACACAATTTGAGTTACGTAGCTTAGATCTATTTACTATGGGGTCCACACTGCGCTGGGTTGACAGAAGGAACTATCCCGTCAACTCCCCTTACTCATCTCATTCTGACGGAATTGATGGGAGAGTGATCGGCAGTCAATTTAGCAGGTCTTCACTAGACTCACTCGATCGATCCCTGGTGGATCAATTGCTGCAACATCAATCCACCACATAGTGAAGACAAGCCCTTTGTTAGCTAAGGACAAGCCTTTTGTTAGCTAAGGACATTACTGGGGTAATGACCTAACTGAACTATCTCCCAAGTATACTTGTAGGTTACCAATAGGATAAGGGGGTTCAGTGTGATATCTCTCGGTGACTTTGCTCATAAGAAGAGAGGTCCTTTTGTCAATTCTTATTTCCTAGCTGGAGGCTCTACTGCAGCCAATAAGGAATTTCTACTCACAAGAAGTCATGGGGAAGTCCATTTGGATCTCGATACATTATTAATTTTAATCACATGGAGAAATGATAGACTCTGCCGTACACTAGCCTGAGCTCATCAGCCAGCGAGTGACCGTGAGGAGGTTAATGGCTAGAGTAACTCTCCCTGTACGCATGCACGGCAGACTGCAGCCACACAACAGTTACAGAGGGGAAAGTATTTTTGCCTTGCTAGTGGTTTTTTATAGCCATTGACAAAAAGAAAAAAAATGTATTGGGCTGAAATGTTTCATGCCTGCTCTCTTCCCAGGAGGGAGTTTTGGGAGAACTTTTCTTCGGGGCATAGTCTGCCACCATTAGAGATGGGGAATGGCTCACGGAAGTCAGTGGAGCTACTTGCCGGGGTAAGACTGGCAGAGTCTGCCTCTTGCAAGTCTGCTGAGCCATTTCAGAATTGTCCAACTGTGCGGTTTAGCAACAAAGCTTCTCTCACCTGTAAAGACGTTGACTGACATCCACTGAAGCCAATGGCAGAACTCCCAGTGACTCGCCAGTCGGCACGCCCCCTCATGGCACGGCGCAGCATTGCAGGGCCTTCCCTCTCAGTGTAGACAATTTGCGTAGCTCAAATTACGTAGCTTATTTCAAGCTAAGAGCACAGCGTAGACACACCCTAGCAGTCCTTATTACAAGTTGTGGGTGCACTTTCATTCAAAAGCCCCCAGTTATGGGTGATTTTTAATGTTCTGACACATCTGGACCTGAAATGTCTTATTTTTTCCCCTCATGCCTGAGGTGAGCTGTCTTGGAAACTGTGAGGAAAATCCATGCTGAAGTTTATGTGGAGCTGGTATTCATATATCCACAGGTGCGTATTTTGACAAACTACAGAGACATATACAAAGTACGGCAATATTGTTTCTTCTCTTGTGTGAAATAGAAGTTTGTAGATTTTCTTAAAGGAGTTACAATAATAATATAATAGAAACAGTTAATCAGAGACAGAAAAGACAAAGGAAGGATTCTGGGCCAACTTACATTCATTTTGTTTGATTGCATTAGCATCTGTTTAATATAGATACTTAACAAACGGAAGGGAGATAACACTCTGAAAAAATCACCAAAACAAAATCCTGCAACACCTCCATCCTCTCAAATGAAGTCCACGAGAGCTTCTGTTTTAGTGTTCTCATTGTCCTCTGGGAGTCTTCCAACAAGAACAAAGGAAGACAATAGTAAATATGAGTTTTATTCATCAAAGCCCAAAGCACATCATTCTGTTGGCTATCTTGTGAAATGTGTGGTGCTTGGTGACATACACAAGCTGTAAGGGTTTTGATTTTTCATTGTTTTCTCGATGATAATTAAACACAAAAAAGAGAAGATGGATGGGTACAAGTTACTATGTCCCATTTTACAAATGGAGAAACTGAGGCATAGTCCGGTGACAAGCAACTTGTTCAAACTTACACACAAAGTCGCAGAACACCCAGATATCCTCCTCCCATGCCCTATTCAATGGTCCTCCTCCAAGCAAAACTTTGTGATCCTGCTTAAAACACAATGAAAGGCCCTTCAGCACCTTAGAGACGAACAAAAAGTGTAGATGGTATCATGAGCTTCCGTGGGCACACGGCTACCCCACTGAGACTTTTAAACATGCAAGGCACTGTGTTCAGCCTGCATGACCCTGGTATTTCTAAGCAGAAATAAATCTTAAAAAGACCTTTTCATGCCTGTGTACATTCTCGAAAGAAACATATAAGGGCACAGACCCATTTCTGCTCCCACCCTCCCTTTTACAGATCTTTCCAACTGCCAGGGATTTCCAAGCATGTCTCATTAAAGAAATATTTCAATTCACCCTTGAGTTTCTCGGCAGACCAATGCTTTTGCTTCTCTGTGGTTCCACAGAGCTGTATCTGAGATTATGAATAAGACACTGTGAGCCAAACGGAATGTGTTATTTAATGAATTGTATGAAATATTAAACCATGCCCGAGATGAAGTATGATGAATGCAGTATGAAATAATGCCTTACGCTCAGGGAGGAGCGAGTGTGATCACATATAATGAATGAATTTAGAATCAGGACAAACAGGGCTTAAGGAAGCAAGTGGAAGTTTTTGTTCGTCAGGCGCCTAGTTGTCATTTACAGCAGATTTTTCTACCTCGTGTTTTCTCCTGTTGTGAATGGCATGATTGTGTTTTCTCATTTAACACAAATCCATTTTTCAGAAGGCTGCTTCTGCTCGGGTGGCAGTGGAACACCACATTAATCAGAACGCGCCCGATGATTTAGAAGTGCTTAGAATCCTTTCTCCAGGCGCTGCTTTTCCCCCGTTTTGATTAATGTAAACGAAAAGGGTGGAGAAAAAGCCATGGCGAGGACACGCAGCGCACCTGAGAGAAGATGTTGCATAAGTGGAATGCGGAGTGGCAGCAAAGGGGCTGATCCTGGGAGGGGCTAAGCACCTTTTGCTGCCACAGATTGCAAGGAGAGAGGAAGGGCCCCCACCCCCACATAAATTTAGGTCCACACAAGAGATTGTAGAGTGTACAGAAAAGATGCTAACGTCCATCACCACTGAGGTCTACCCCAGCTTCTCCCATCCAGCCACGACCTCGCTGAGAGCCCCCCGCCCTTTGACTAGACTGGAAGGAGAACGTGGCTGTGACATCACCCCGCCAACCTCAGTGGTTTGCACCTTCTGTGGTGAGACACTCAGAACCAGTGGACCCACTGCCACTGGCAAATGGGTTATGCCCCGATACTTGGACCAGGACTGAGCGCCCCACCGAAGCACCCCCGTCCTGAAGAAAGGCTGCTGGACACCTTTGCTCAGTCGTTTCCATACCACTCTGTTCCCCAGGTGACGACTGCCATAGCAACAGCATCTCGCTCCTTCTCTTACAAGCGCACAAGAACACCACTCAGCCCAAGCCCAGAGTCCTTTTGCAGGCAAAACCCTCATTAAACTCCCAGGGACTAATGGAGGCAGGAGCGTGTCCGTGGCACTGAAGCCTAGATCGCTGCTGGTAAGAAGATTGTGAACATTAAAACCCATATTTTCAGGACTCCATGTGCACTGGTGCACCACACATGTGCCCTTTATCCACACGTGTACTCACAGTGACTGCAGGAGCCAATGGGAAAACAGCCATCGATTCGTCATTTATGGGCCCAGCTTGGCCCTCCCTGTCTCTCTCCGCATGTTACCAAACCTGTCACCTTCCCTCTTCCCTGGCTGACTACAGTTTGCCCAATGACTGTTCACTGATAAACAGATCTCATTCCAAAACGCCAGCAGGGCAGGTACAATGTGTGTGACAGCCGGAGCTGTCTGGCAGAACTGACCTCTGGCCCAGGGAGGCTTATAAATGATCCAGTGATCAGGTTTGACAGAAACACCCACGTTGCCTGGCAGGACTAAAGAGGAGTGTGTATTGCGGTCAGAGTAACAGTTTGTAGAGACGGAAGGGAAAACAGAGAGAAAGAACCGATTTTATTGAGAGAGCTGAATGCAGCTGAGACTGTGCTGAGAAAGCAGGTGGAAGCTACTCTCAGACCTCCCTGCTTCCATGGAAACTCAACCAGGGGCAGCAAACTGGCCCGGCAGGACACCCTCCTTTACAGGCAGGAGAGGTGAAATCCTGAACTCCTTGGTGTTCACAGGAGCTTTGCCATTGATGGCAAGAAAGTCAGATTTTCATTCAGTGGCTATAGAACAATTTCTCCCATTGGCTGATGAGAGCCTGTGGGGGGAGGGAGAGGGACACTTTTTCCAAGAGCTTTCTTCTCCCATGGGTGTAATCTGCATGCTGTGGGTACAACAACGGAGAGGGTTAAAAGGCACAAGTGACTTGGCAATGAACGTTTGATGGCCACCAGGGCTACTGATCTTTGTTTAGAGCAGGGATGGGCAATAATTTCTGATAGGAGGGGCACTCCAAGATTTTGGTAAGTGACCCAGGGCCACACTTTTCTATGGAGAGAGTGTGGGGGCTGGGACGGAGGTTGGGTACAGAAAGGAACTCGGGATAGGAAATCAGGGTACAGGAGAGGGTATGGGATCTGAGAGGGAGGTTGGGTGAAAGAGGGGGTTGTGACCTGGGGCAGAGGATTGGGGTGCAGAGTCAGGGAGGGGATGTGGGTGCAGGAGAGGAATCTGCCCTGGGGGGAGGAGTGTAAGGGGGGTGCAGGGTCTGGGAGGGAGTTGTGACCTGGGGCGGGGGGGAAGGATACAGAGAGTTTGTGGGTGATCTGGGGCAGGGAGCTGGGGTACGGAAAGGGGTCGCGCGCGAGAGGCAAGCTCTGGCTAGGAGGCACTTACCTAGGTGGCCCCTGGCCAGCAGCCCACGGGAACCCTCAGGCAGGCTCCCTGCCTGCCCCAGTCCCTGACTGCTCGAAGTGGCTGGCTGTTGCATGTGCCTCTCTGTGCTGCATGTGGGGAAGGGGGGTGAGAAGGCTTCATGCGCTGCACTTGCCCCCAGTACAATCTTTCAGCTCTCATTGTCCGGGACTGGCCAGTGGGAGCTGAGAGATTGTGCTGGGGGTGGGGATAGCGCATGAAGTCTCCCCCCACCTCCTCCCGGAGTGCAGCTCAGAGAGGCACATGGAGCAGCCAGACACTTTGAGCGGTTTGGGGCTGCTCCATGAATGAGGGTCCCAGCAGGGCAGGCCACAGGCCAGATTCAAAGGTTTCGTGGGCCAGATTCGGACCCTGGCCCGTATCTTGCCCACCCCCAGTTTAAAGGGTAGTCAGAGAAGATGGGAAATGAAGTCTAACAAGTAAATATCATGTGTGCAAGTCACGCGGATCATTCCCACCTCTCTCCTCTCTCTCATTCTCATTGCCTTTGGGAAACCAGAGGGCAGCGGCGGGTTCTTGAACCACAGCCCTGTGCCCTCATTCGTGAGCGATCAGAGCAGGGACTCAGGGGAGGAGGGAAGGTTTTTGCTGAAAGCCATAAAGGCTGCTAATAAATAATAGAGAGTGCTGTTATTACTTTTTTAATCTTATGAAATAAGAGCAGCTTATGAAACCAAGTCTGGGCTGGCATGCTAATAAATGAGCCTTAGGAAAATGAAGTTATCATCCTTGACCCACGGAAGCGCTAATCGCACGGAAAAGAGAGAGTTTCCTTTGCCGACATTTATCTTGTGCGTGTATAAAGTCTCTCTAATTATACAGTCCCGTGCTGCTGCTCTAGACCATGTCTAGCTCTGGTGGCAGCCGTGAGCCGTTTCCTGGGTTCTCAAGATTTCCAAAATTGCTGTCCCAGTTATCTTCCTGATGATCCCTAATATTGCAGTAACAGCTGGAGGGAGGCCAGATCGCACAAGATGCTGTACATGCTCATAGTGAGACAGGTCCTGCCCCCAAGACCCTGCTACCCCAGGGGAAATCTCCCTGCAGGTTGGGGTGCACTGCAGAGAGAATCCAGAGAGTGAGGAGCACAGATGGTCCCTGGCTGGCACTCACAGCAGTTAGTCCTTCAAATCCCACTGGATTTGGCCCTTCGCTGCTTCAGGAAAGCTCTGCCCCTGGGCCTGGCTACCCTACTAAACGGACTCCAAGCCATGGACTGACCGGCAGGAAGGCCTGTTAGTGCAAGAGCCAAGAGAAGTGCGGTTCCTACGGATACGGGAGTGCGAGTCAGACAAGGACGAGCTGTCTGTCTGGGGCTGACTGGGCAAACAGGAGAACATCCGCTGCAGGCATTTACCAATACGTGATATCGTTCACGCTCAGTATGGGCTCAATAACACAGGTGTTACGCACTTCAGTCGGCTCTGCGAGTGCCACTCTTAGCACAGGCAATGGCTGTACAGAGTCAGTGAGAGCAGGAGAAAGACAAAGCGTTATTCTTTCAAAGGATTATTTTCATAATTAATAGATTGTATTGACTTGTTAGAGCCAAAGAAGAGGCTCTTTAATCTGAATATGCAGGATATCCCTTCTCCAGCAATTCCCAGCCTATAGAAGGTAACTTTGGCAAGTGGCATTCTGTAAATCTAACTTCTCTTCTGAGTGCAATAATGGTAGAAATATTAAGAGGGGGAAAAGTAATGAAAGGTGAAATTCACCACCGTGCGGGGCCTGAAATGCCACTCAAAGCCTTTGTATGGCCCCTTTTTGTGCACTGTTGCAATATCACATTGTGGGGGTGTGACGGCGTGTCAGGGTTCCCCCTGATCCTGCACCCCATAGCAGCAAGAACAGACTCCGCCAACCAGTAGAATAGAGAAGGTTTATTGCTTCTCCAGCACAGCATAGACGTGATGTGGCTGTTAGTAGTGGGTGATTCGATCGTTAGAAACGTAGATAGTTGGGTTTGTGATGACCGGGAGAACCGTATGGTCACTTGCCTGCCTGGTGCGAAAGTTGCGGATCTCTCGAGGCATCTAGATAGACGTATGTGTAGTGCTGGGGAGGAGCCAGTGGTCATGGTACATGTCATTGGTTCCCTACCAATGACGTAGGGAAGGGTAGGAGAGATGTCCTGGAGGCCAAATTTAGGTTGCTAGGAAAGAGGCTGAAATCCAGGACCTCTATGGTGGCATTCTCGGAAATGCTTCCAGTTCCACGCGCAGGGCCAGGTAGGCAGGCAGAGCTTCAGAGTCTCAATGCGTGGATGAGACGATGGTGTAGGGAAGAGGGGTTTAGATTTATAAGGAACTGAGGACACTTTTGGGAGAGGGGGAGCCTATACAGGATGGATGGGCTCCACCTAAACCAGGGTGGAACCAGACTGCTGGCACTAAACATTAAAAAGGCCGTAGAGCACTTTTTAAACTAAGAGATGGGGGAAAGCCGATTGGTGCGGAGATGCACATAAATTGGATGGAGACTTCTCTTAGAGGAGAATCCATTGATAGAGATTCTCTAAGCTGTAGTCAGAAAGAGAGGAGGGGAGAGGACAAACCACGGGCCAGAGCAGACAAACAACCGCATATAAAGGAATCCAATGCATCAGGGAAGGGCAGACAAATAAGCAGTGGCAAATTTTTAAAGTGCTTCTACACAAATGCTAGGAGTCTGACTAATAAGATGGGTGAACTAGAGTACCTCGTATTAAAGGAGGAGATTGACATAATAGCCATCACTGAAACCTGGTGGAATGAGGAAAATCTGTGGGACACAATCATACCGGGATATAAAATATATCGGAAGGATAGAGCAGGCCGTGTGGGTGGCGGAGTGGCACTGTATGTGAAAGATAATGTAGAATCAAATGAAATAAAAATATTAAATGAATCAACATGTTCAATAGAATCGCTATGGATAGTAATTCTATGCTCCAATAATAAGAAATTAGCAGTAGGGATATATTATCGACCACCTGACCAGGACAGCGATACTGACATTGAAATGCTGAGGGAGATTAGAGAGGCTATCAAAATAAAGAACTCTATAATAATGGGGGATTTTAATTATTCCCATATTGACTGGATACATGTCACCTCAGGAAGAGAGGCAGAGATAAAATTTCTCAATGGCTTAAATGACTGCTTCTTGGAGCAGCTGGTACAGGAACCCAAAAGGAGAGAGGCAATTCTCGATTTAGTCCTGAGTGGAGCGCAGGATCAGGTCCAGGAGATAACCATTACAGGACCACTTGGGAATAGTGACCATAATATAATAACATTTAACATTCCTGTGGTGGGAAGAACACCTCAGCAGTCAGGAACTCTGGCATTTAATTTCAAAAAGGGGAATTACAAAAAAACGAGGAGGTTAGTTAAACAGAAATTAAAAGGCACAGTGACTAGAGCCAAATCCCTGCAAGCTGCATGGAAACTTTTTAAAGACACCATAATAGAGGCCCAAATTAAATGTATACCCCAAATTAAAAAACATAGTAAGAAACCTAAAAAAGAGTCACCGTGGCTTAACCACCATGTAAAAGAAGCAGTGAGGGACAAAAAGGCATCTTTCAAGAAGTGGAAGTCCAATCCTAGTGAGATAAATAGAAAGGAACATAAACACTGTCAAATCAAGTGTAAAAATGTAATAAGAAAAGCAAAAAAAGAATTTGAGGAACAGCTAGCCAAAAACTCAAAAAGAAATAACAAAATGTTTTTTAAGTACATTAGAAGCAGGAAGCCTGCTAAAAAACCTGTGGGTCCCCTAGACGATCAAGATATAAAAGGAGCAATCAAGGACGATAAGGCCATTGCGGAGAAACTAAATGATTTCTTTGCTTCAGTCTTCATGGCTGAGGACGTTAGGGAGATTCCCAAATCTGCACCGTCCTTTGTGGGTGATGAATCTGAGGAACTGTCCCGGATTGAAGTGTCATTAGAGGAGGTTTTGGAACAAATAGAAAAACTTAATGTCAACAAATCTCCAGGACCGGATGGCATTCATCCAAGGGTTCTGAAAGAACTCAAATGGGAAATTGCTGAACTATTATCTGTGGTTTGTAACCTATCCTTTAAATCAGCTTCTGTACCTAATGACTGGAAGGTAGCTAACGTGACACCAATATTTAAAAAGGGCTCTAGAGGCGATCCTGGCAATTACAGACCGGTAAGTTTAACTTTAGTACCAGGCAAATTAGTCAAAACAATAGTAAAGAATAAAATTGTGAGGCACGTAGAAAAACATAATTTGTTGGGCAAAAGTCAACATGGTTTCTGTAAAGGGAAATCCTGTCTTACTAATCTATTAGAGTTCTTTGAAGGGGTTAACAAACATGCAGACAAGGGGGATCCAGTAGATATAGTATACTTAGATTTTCAGAAAGCCTTTGACAAGGTCCCTCACCAAAGGCTCTTGTGTAAATTACATGGCCATGGGATAAGAGGGAAGGTCCTTTCATGGACTGAGAACTGGTTAAAAGACAGGAAACAAAGGGTAGGAATAAATGGTAAATTTTCAGAATGGAGATGGGTAACTAGTGGTGTTCCCCAAGGGTCAGTCTTGGGACCAATCCTGTTCAACTTATTCATAAATGATCTGGAGAAAGGGGTAAGCAGTGAGGTGGTAAAGTTTGCGGATGATACTAAACTGTTTAGGATAGTCAAGACAGAAGCAGACTGTGAGGGACTCCAAAAAGATCTCACCAAACTGGGTGATTGGGCAACAAAATGGCAAATGAAATTTAATGTGGATAAGTGTAAAGTAATGCACATTGGGAAAAATAACCCCAGCTATACGTACAGTATGATGGGGGCTAATTTGGCTATGACAAATCAGGAAAGAGATCTTGGAGTTATCGTGGATAGTTCTCTGAAAACTTCCACACGGTGTGCAGCGGCGGTCAAAAAGGCAAATAGGATGCTAGGAATTATTAAGTAAGGGATAGAAAATAAGACACAGAATATCTTACTGCCCCTATATAAAACTATGGTACACCCACATCTTGAATACTGTGTACAGATGTGGTGGTCTCACCTCAAAAAAGATATTTTGGCCTTGGAAAGAGTTCAGAAAAGAGCAACTAAAATGAGTAGGGGTTTGGAACAGGTCCCATATGAAGAGAGGTTAAAACGACTGGGACTTTTCAGTTTAGAAAAGAGGAGACTGAGGGGGAATATGATAGGTCTATAAAATCATGAGTGGTGTGGAGAGGGCGAATAAAGAAAAGTTATTTATTAGTTCCCATAATAGAAGAACTAGAGGACACCAAATGAAGTTAATGGGTAACAGGTTTAAAACTAATAAAAGAAAGTTCTTCATACAGCGTGTAGTCAACCTGTGGAACTCCTTGCCAGAGGAGGCTGTGAAGGCTAGGACTATAACAGAGTTTAAAGAGAAGCTAGATAATTTCATGGCTGTTAGGTCCATACAAGGCTATTAGCCAGGGGATAAAATGGTGTCCTTGGCCTCTGTTTGTCAGAGGCTGGAGAGGGATGGCACGAGACAAATCGCTTGATCATTGTCTTCGGTCCACCCTCTCTGGGGCACCTGGTGCTGGCCACTGTCGGCAGACAGGCTGCTGGGCTAGATGGACCTTTGGTCTGACCCAGTATGGCCGTTCTTATGTTCTTAGGAGTCAGGGCCAGGCAGCCTTAGACCCCTTGAGTTGGGGGGTCCATCGCCCCCCTCAACCCTCAGCACTCAGCTTAGTCTGTTCCCTTCATGTTTCCTAGCCAGAAACTGCCTCGCTCCCAGACCCTGCCCCCTAGCCAGGTGTTCATCTCCGCCTCCCTTCCTTTGTCTCTCCCCCTGGGAAGAGCTTTGCTAATTGCTTAGGTTGGGACTAGGTGTCTGGGCCAATACACATGTGGGTGAGTCAGTGGGAATCACACATCACAGCGCAGGGGAACCCCAGATTACAGAGCAGACAGCACCCCCACTATGTCACAGGGGGTCTTCTGCACAGGGGTGAATTACATCATAAATACCCAGAGACTGACAAACTCAAATAGAAATACAATACTGGACTGCTTTAAAACCCCAGAAGTACTAAATGGATGATGGGAAAGCAGACGATAGATATAATAATGAATATACCTGAATTATGGACACACATGGGAGGTTTTACTCTCAGAATTCATCTGTGTTGGTTGGGGAACAAGCACTGCCACCGGAGAAGAAAAGTGAGCGACAGAGTCTAACAAAATGGTGGCCGTACACAGCAAGGTGTCAAGTGGTCCTGGGGTCTACCAGGGTCAGAGTGTTAGGAACTAATGACATTCACAATTGATACCAAAGGGGGATGAATCGCAAAGACTGGCGAGGGCAGAGAGGGGGCATGAGGGGACGCAGAGAGATTTGACCCCAAAATAGGAGAGGCTCCAGGAACACTTGGTCCTTCCTGTCTTTTCCTCCAAGAGAAATCTGCTCTTCAGTCTCTACTCAGGCAAAATTCTCACCCATTTCCTGAATCAGGTCTGAGTAAAACTGGAGTTAGGACGGCATCAGGGTCTGTCTCTTTCTTGCCATGTTATAGATCTATGTGACCTCCCTTGTTAATGTCTGTGATGTACCAGGCGCAATCCAGACCAGTCAGGGGCTGGGTCACCCCTTCCCTGCAACCTTGGGTGCCTTACGACGCCTTGCTGGGCTCCCACCTGGGCTGCTCACAAATATGTGTGTGTAACTTCAGCAGGGCCACTGATGAGGGAGGGGGCAAAAGGGGCAGTTACCACAAGGCCTAGTGATTTAAAAGGGCTTGGGGCTCCGGGCCCTTTAAATCACCACCGGAGTCCCACACGGCGCATTGGGCAGTGTTGAGGGCTGGCTTCCCATAGCCCCACCCCTTCTGACTCCAGCCATCTCCAGGACCTTGTCGAAGAAAATGTCTCCCCCCCCAGAGCCTGTTTTACTC
The DNA here is from genome assembly GCA_032595735.1 of Pelochelys cantorii. Lineage (NCBI taxonomy): Eukaryota > Metazoa > Chordata > Testudines > Trionychidae > Pelochelys > Pelochelys cantorii. The sequence goes on from CM064340.1 coordinate 39,205,648, forward strand.
TGAGTGAGGGACCCACATGGTCAGGCTGGCTGGTCCCAGGATCATGGCATGACGGTCGTTTAGGGCCACCTTTGCACACCCCAGCTCTGCTGATCCAGCTCCAATGCAGCCCTGAATCCAGTCCCGCCTCGGCTGAGAGCTGGGCAAGCTGCACTTTGAGTAGCAGGTTACTGGGATGTCTCTGTCCTACCCCAGGAGCTCCAGGCAGGTCAAGCCTTGCTAGTCTTACTGTCAAAGCAACGAGGGAGAAAGACTAAGAGAAAAAATAGCCACGGCTCTCTGCTCATCTCATCACATGCTAGCGGAGCAAGAAAGGGCTCATGCCATTTTGTGTCCTCTGCACGTCATCCTTGCATTGCTCTGAATACAGAGACGGGACCAGTCAGCTACCTGGGCCCCCCTGTTATTTCTTGCTCTCCCTTCTGCTCTTTTGGGCAGCACTTTCGTGGCTGCTTTCCCCATAGGCTAACGTTTCTCCAAGGACTCAGGTGTGGGCCGCTGGCTTTGGAGGGGCAATTTGCCAAAGAAGCTGACGTATCGCTTTGGCTCTGTGTGTATGATGGGTAGAAGTATGAAATATAACAGGAAACTTGAGATTTATCAATCCAGACAGACTGACCTCTTTTACTAGGATTATAAAAGCTACGAATGATGCCATCCATCAATGGCCAGACGGAAACTGCCGTGAGGACTATGCCAGTTTGCACCATTCAGACTGAGTGCCAGATCCTGACGCAATCTGCAGGCCGGGTTTTATGACAAAGGCAGCCTGAGGAGGGCCTTTCTCTGCCTTCGTTTGTTTTATTTTAGTCCAGCGGCAGAACGTGTTACAAATTCATGTAGGCTTGATGGTGGGTGACTCATTAAAATTAATTATGGCCGTAATTGGGAACATGCGCAGAAAAGGCCGTAAGAAAAATGGCCCATTGAAAGATATTGTTATAACAGCATTTTAAACTGAACTAACCTAAACTAATCTAAACTACAGCTACTTTGTTCAGTTAAATAATCAGATTACCACTTTCTAGCCCGGAGCATTGAAGGGCTTTTAAACTGGAGGAAATCAATACAGAAGTCATTTAGGAGGAAACCAAATATTCAAAATTAATGATTTTCTTTTTTTTAATGTATCTATTTTCATCATTTTCATATGGTAGATTATCATCAGAGAAAGAATTCAATACACAGCCTCTCGCCTGGCACTGGAGGGAAATCTAGCCGGCAGACTTGGGAACCTGGGGGATGGCAATCCGTTGAGTGAAAAGGGGTACCATTTTAGTGCCGCAAAACACCACATCAGTGGAACTCTGTCTAAAAGGTCTCGTCCTGCCTTCATTCCACGGGCTCTTAGAAGACAACGATAGCTTCCATCAGAGATATAAGGCCAGATCCGGATCTCACCCACCTCTGTACAAATCCAGAATAGCTCCATTGGCTGCATTTATACTAGCGTAAAACAGAGCCGAATCTGGCCCAGTTCTGATGGTGTAAGTGAGGTGAGAGTCAGGCCCAAAGGGTCACATGCAGCCTCCGGACAAACAGATGTCACTCCCGTGCATTGCAAGGGAGGGACCGTCTCTTTGCACCAAGGGTTTCTCTGCAAGAAACAAAGGGCCAGATTTACTAATACAATGAAGCTGCTTTGTACCACTCTGCAGATGCAAAGACTGACTTAGCTGGTTGAATTTAACTCAAACGTGGACCCAAACTGGTCAAAACCCCAGTTTTCCAGTAACAAAAGTGTTTCAGTGGAAAAATTTCAATCACCCTCAACCCTCACAGCTGGGTCTAGCTAGTCTCAATTCCATCCTGAAAGCACTTACAACATAGCCAGCAGGTGGGTCATTTTAGTAACTGATGTGACTAGTAGTGGCCCATAGGTCTCATACTTTTTGATTCAACTCAAGTCAGTCCCTGCAGCGGGCGCAGACTGACAGGTACAGTCAGAAAATGGATTCTCTATCGTCAGGGGCATGACAGTAAAGACACTTCCAGACCATGTCTCTGCTGCCAGGTGCCTTCTCCTCTGGCCAGGCCAGTCGCTGTCCGCTCAGGTGTCTTTGTTAGTGAGATCGTTATAAAGGAGGCTGCACAGCGGTGTCATTCATCGTTTGTTACTCTTCCAGCGGGAAGCAGATCCCTGGAGACAGTGATGCCTTTGCAGTGGCAGGGAAACCTAATCAAGCCGATGCTCCTTTATTTCTCCTGTGCATCTGTTGTGCAAACCTGGACTTGAACGGCGCGAAAATTGCAACTGTACAGACCTTGATCTGACGCTGAGGTTGCTGCTTGGCATTGCACAGCATGGCACTGAAAGTCCATGGCATCACATTGCATGGCACTGTCATGGCATTAAAGGCACACCCCGGCATCGCCCGGCGTGGCACGGCACGGGAGGCACACCCCAGCAATGCCCTGAATGGCATGGCATGGGAGGCACACCCTGGCATCACCCTGCGCGGCATGGCACAGGAGGCACACCCCAGTGTCTCCCTGTGTGGCATGGCACAGGAAGCACACCTCGGCATCGCCCTGCGTGGCACGGCACGGGAGGCACACCCCAGCATCGCCCTGTGTGGCACGGCACAGGAAGCACACTCTGGCATCCCCCTGTGTGGCACGGCACGGGAGGTATGCCCTGGCAGCACTCTGCGTGACACAGGAGGCACACCCTGGCAAGGCCCTGCGTGGCATGGCACGGGAGGCACACCCTGGCAAGGCCCTGCATGGCACGGCACGGGAGGCACACCCTGGCAAGGCCCTGCGTGGCACGGCACGGGAGGCACACCCTGGCAAGGCCCTGCGTGGCACGGCACGGGAGGCACACCCCAGCATCGCCCTGTGTGGCACGGCACAGGAAGCACACTCTGGCATCCCCCTGCGTGGCACGGCACGGGAGGCATGCCCTGGCAGCACTCTGCGTGACACAGGAGGCACACCCTGGCAAGGCCCTGCGTGGCCTGGCACGGGAGGCACACCCTGGCAAGGCCCTGCATGGCACGGCACGGGAGGCACACCCTGGCAAGGCCCTGCATGGCACGGCATGGGAGGCACACCCCGGCAAGGCCCTGCGTGGCACGGCACGGGAGGCACACCCCAAGATCACATGCCAGTGCATTAGACAGAGCATAGCACAGTGAGACATTCCCAGTCCTTACATTCAGATGGCCCGGGAACCCAGCACTGTACTGCAGTTGCCACAACATGGGAATACCCCTGACAACCCAACCTGGCATTGCATGGCCCTGAAATTCGGCCTAGCCCATGTGGCTTGCCACAGTCCTCATGCTGCCAGGGCCCGGATGCTGGTCACGTGACTGAATCAGACATGTCCGGACAGGTGAGAGCGGCAGACACGTTCTCATCGATTTAGCTGCGATTTGGTATTGATTTCACGCCATGCACAGGACTTGCACGAACAACCAGACTAATCTAACAGCGGCTGATCTGCCGGAGGTGCCTCCTTTTCTGTGAGGAAACAGCCCCCACCAGCCACACAAACACCAGCCCCTGCAGACAAGAAAGAAAAGGGCAGGGCGGGGGCAGGGAGTAGCCTGAAGGGAAACGTCCCTGCTCGACAATGAAACACGGGGCGCAACAGGCTTCTCCCGGCCAGCAGGTCCAGCGCACGAGAGCATGTCTGCGGCACCTGCTTCCACCGCAGCCCACATTGGGGTCGATTCTGGGCCCCGCCTCGGCTCCCACCGTGGCTGCTGACCGCAGTAGAGGTTCAGGCTCTGCACAGTAACTGCTCTTGGAGGAGCCTCATTTCTCATCGCTGGTATGGACAGAGCAGGCTAGGAAGTCGCAACCTTGGCCCAGACCCCTGCAGAAAGAAATCTCCTCTCCCTTCATGCCCACCCCACCCCAATCGCACCTCTTCTTCCACGGCAACAAGCCCACTGACCTCCCCGCCCAGGCCCTCACAGCTTGTGGCCTCGGGTTTCCGATTGTCCCCCTGTGGCGGGCCACTCCCACCTGACCCTCCCGCCGGACCCCTTAAGTCCCCAAACACAGTTCAAGTCTGGCCCTTTAAGGCTAGGCCAAGGCCCTCCAGCCTGAGTCCCAAATGCAGTTCAGGGTTGTAGCGGGGACACACCCCAGGTAGGGGGACCCAGGCCCACCCTACTCCACCGGGTCCTGGCCCAGGGCCCTGTGAGTGACCAGATAGCGGGTCACTCCCTCGGCGGGGCAATCCGGCCAAAACGCGCCGAGGTTCTCGGGGGGGGGGAGGGGGAGAGGCGGTTCCCACTCCTGCCCTGGGCCACTTCCTACCTGGCTCACTGGGGTTCCTTCCCATGAACTCGTCCTGCTTGCTGCGGCCTCTGGGCCGGCGTCTCCTCAGCGGGCAGTCTCCGGGATGCACCAGCTCGCCTCTGCGTCCTCACCGGCCTCTTCTGGAGTCTCCAGTGACCGCTGTGCGGGAGCTCCCTTGCCAGGTCCTTCTCCTCTGGCTGCGCCCCCTGCCTGAGTCCTTCCCCAGGCTTTTATAACAGAGCTACAGCCCGGGCATGCTCGGTAGGGCTGCAGGGGAGGGGCCTCTGCAGCCAGGTAACCCTGGCTGGGCCCTGCAGGCTCAGTGCGGGGCTGCCTCGTCCCATCACACCCCTCCTTCTGTTTCCTGCTGCGACACCAGCCCCCACCGCCTGCTTGTCTCCTCCGGCCAATGTCTCCAGCTTCCCTCCACGCCGCTCCTCTCCCCTCCCTCCATCTCCTCTGGGCCCGGCTCTGCCACCACGCCTGCCAGAATCCAGCCAGCACTGACTGGCCAGCGGGGCAGCCGGGCCAGGTGAAATGTTTCTTTAGGGTTCTTTCTGCACAGCCATGCAGGGGCGAAAGCGAGCTCAGCTCCCTGACCACCCTGCCTGCACCCAGGACAGAGCGGCCTCTAGGGGGCAGTCTTGTCATGTGGGTGGCATGATGAGGAAGTGGGTGGAGCTGTGACTCTGCCCGCCTCTAGCACCCCAGCTGAGATTGCACCACAGGACATAAACTGCACTAGGCATCAGGGCTGGCACAGGCAATTTCTCCAGAACAAGGAGTGACCCAGAGAGCAGGCTGTGACCCTGAATCACAATCTGGCCTCTGGTCTGCTAATGGGACAGCACATACCCAATGTATCAGAGATGGGGGAGTGTACATGTGTGCGTGTACACACAAATTGCACCGAGCTGAGTCTTGCTCTCTCCTGCCCCGGGGTATGTTGCTTGTCTTCCTATTGCCAGCTCTTTGGAATGGTACTTTCTGGCTTTGTACAGCACCTAACACGCTTGGGCTTCCACCCTGTTCCATGTCAAAGAACTCCCTTTTCTCACAATGGCATTTGCTGCCTTCCAGTGTCTTCAAATGGCTCCTTGCTCTTGTATGATCAGAAGCGGACGAGGTGGGAGGGAGCATCTCTAGACCATTCAGTATTCTGAATTCCTTTAACACGCAGGACCTGGAATGTGATGGCCCAAAGAGCCGATCAGCTGCCAAGCCCATTGGCTTTGACCTGGGATAAGAGCCCTCGATGCTACTCCCATTGGGCCCCCCTCGAACTGAGACACCCCAAATCACTGGCCCCATTTCTGAATATCCCCCCCCTAAGCATTTTACTTCTGTCCATAAGAAGCAGGAAACGGGGCTCATTTTAGACGTGGTGGCAATTCAAGCGCCCGTCGTATTGTCGTTCCGCCGCGGAGGCGTCCCCTCAAACTCCGGCTGTAAAGCAGCGGCAAGGCAAGGCGCTGACTGCGTAGTCTAACAAGGAAGGACAATGCCACCATTAGATTTGAATTTGTCTTGCTGAGACAAGGCTGTTCTCATTAGTCAGGAGAGGGGCAGCCGCAAGCTGCTAATAAGCTTCTCTTCCAGAGCGGAGATAAATCTCCAGCCCTCTGAAGAGCGGCGCATATAAATACAGCTCGGGGCTTTCCAAGTGTCCTTTGATTTTCAACCCGCCTTCCACTTCACCCACTGCTGTTGCTACTGGCGGTCTTGGCGCCCAGCTCCCTGCCGGCCTCAGCACGCCTTGGGCAGCTCAAAGCTTTTGGCCATTTGCAATTTCAGTCCGCTGGGGAGGGTTTAAAATTTTGCAGGTGGCTAAAAAAAAGAACATTTCCCTCCATTTAGCAAAGTGTCCTGCTGGGTTGTGATCAGGCCCCGGGGGGAGGGATGGTTCTGCTAGCCTAGAATTCCCACCCTCTCTATCCCCCTCCTCATGCACCCTTCCTCCCGCCAGTCACCCCTTACATTAATCTCTCGCAGCTGCCCTTTCAGCACAGCTGTGCGAGCCCCGGGTGCTGCTGCGACATTCAAGGGGAGCTCGTGTCCTGGATTAGATCCTGCCATGTAGCCACAGCCCTTGCATCTGGGACACAGGGTGGGATGCTCATGAGCTATTCAATACACAGTCTCCCAGCTGCAGCCTCCTCTTGCTGCTGGCTTTCCAGCCTCCCTCCCCAGAGGACGGCTCTGCTTCCCCGCCGGAGGCTGCCCAGCTGAGTGGCTGCGTTCAGTGGAGGCTCTGGCTTAACCTTTCCTGCCTGGCTTGCTGGGGCCTTGCAGGCCCCATCCATCCTATTGCAAGCAGGCTCTGGCTCTGCGCCTCGCCAGGGCACACGCTCCTCCCTGGAGCCCACTGTAAAGGCCACCAGCGCGGGAAGCTGGGGGAACTGGAGAATCAGCTCTCCCGCGGGCCGGTGCTCATGCCCAGCGCCGCACGGTCAGCCTCGCCCAGCCGCCTGCCCAAGAAGCGGAGCCGTGCTGGCAGGAGAAGCGCCGACAAAGCGCTGTCTGTGCAGGGCTTAGAGCCGTGTGACCGCAGTGCTCCTGGGCTGAAACATCCATGGGGCAGATTAGCCACTAGGCCAATGGGCCCCATGTCCGGGGGCGGGACGGGGGTGGAGTAATGGGTGGAGCCCAGAAAAATGGCCACCCCTGCACCCCGATCTGCTCCCCCTGCCCTGCTGGGCAGTGAGGTCAGTGCATGGGTCTTGCCCAGCTCTGCCTGCCCGGCACTCCTGCCAGGAAGTGGGGGAAGCCCCCGCACCTCACTCCACTCCCCAGCAGAACAGCCGGGGGAGGGGACTGCAGGCAGAAGCGGGAGGGGAAAGAGCCCCCACTTGCTCTGACCCAAAACTACCTGGGTGTAGTTATTCCAATATCAGCCTGCAGTGTGGACCCGGCCTGAGCCCCATCACGCCCGGCTGTAACGTGACACCCCACCGAGCACTAGCTCTGCATGGGGACGGGTGACACCACAAGCCGGAAGGCAGCACAGGATCAGGCCTGAGGCTGAGACCCCCCCTCATTTTAAGGACTGGTCCCCCAGCCCCCACGCCCCGCGGCCAGCTTGGGGCTGCTCAGCTCTAGGCCCAGGCTGGAGGACAATCCGCTCAGCAGAAGGGACAGAGGACGAGGCATTGGTGGCTGCTTGTAAACTGCCTTTTCAAATGCAGCCAGGAAGAAAACTGGAAGGCTCCAAACGGCCCAGGTGGCTATTCCGCTGCGAGTGAACATCGTTAGTGCGCCGCTAATTACCACCGAGGAGAGGGAGGCGTGAAGCACCCGGGTATCCTCCAGCAGCACAGGCTTTTGACCGCGATGCACAGACCGGTGGACTGTGGCAAGCAAGCCGACTGCGCCCCTGATGAGAGCAGGCCGGAGAAGAGATTCACGAGGCTGGCAGGGCCTGAAAACCTCTGGATAATGCTGGGGTAGGAAAGGCCATGCAGGCAGCCTGATCCTGCCCAGCGCTGAGTACCTGCCGCTCTCACTTTGCACGCTGCAGCCCTGTAACGTACGCAGGGGTGCCACCTGCCTCGTGCCCCAGCTAATCTCTAGAACTGGCTCCAATGTTGTGCATTTTCAATCCATCTTTTCCCATAGAAGGTTTGCCAGTTTCCAGCCAATTTGCTGTATCTCTGAGAGTCTTCCCCCCACTCACCCTCCCCATGCTTGGGAGCAGGGGATTTCATCGCAGTGGGCTGCAGCCTTTTTTCCCTTCTAAAATTCCCCCAGACAGCTAGTGGCTCTTGGGAATGGACGTTCCTGGACACAGGGCTCCAGGCATCTGCCAGCTTTTTAACCCTACCTCATTTAACTCGATCATCCCTACGTGGGATAGTGGCTTGCACATCAGTGGCGGCCCGGCAGCTCCCCGGCGTCTGTCAGCACGGCAGCAGCTAGTAGAGCGGAACGGGCGGTAGCAGGGACAATTTTCAGAAGGGCCTAAGTGACTTAGGCGCCTGTGTGCATACAAGCCTAAGTCACTTTGCTAAGTTCACCCAGAACAAGTGGGACATTTTAGAAAGGCAAATCCGACAGCCAACTCCTCAGGGCAGACCAGCTTCCAGTTGGCACCCAGGAAGTGGCTGGATTTTCAGATGAGCTAGACCCTGACACACTTTTGGCCAGATTTTCCACAGACTACCGGCTGGGTGACAAGCACATTAGCTGGGGACCTGATAGCCTCCATGGGTCCCTGGGCAAGGTGGACCGTGAGGGGGAGGGGGGGACTGTGCGCTCCCAGAAGGGGTGGGGCCTTTGGCAGAAGGGGCAGGACGGGGGGCAGCCAGCCCTCCATGCCACCCAAACACCCTCCCATTCATGGCAAAAAATCTGTTTCTAAAATGAAGTGAGGCTTTGAGAGGCCCATAATGCCATAAAATAACATGGTAAATATATTCAGTCCAGAGATGGGATGTGTCTTGTTTTTACATCTTTGCTCCCCCTCCCAGCCTGCTAGAATATATTTTCTTAGCCGCTGACGTGGATTTGAAAAGGCAAACCAATTCTGTCCTCTGCAATAGCATGGAGAAGAGAAGGATGAGTGAAAATTACAACAACGGCACAAGCAGCTAGCACTAAATTTAAGGTTGCAAAAGCACTTTCCATTATAGCTCTTTGTTTTCATACGCTCGTAAATTTCCAAAGGGCTGAAATTCTCCATGCTGGAGTCTCGGCTGGAAAGTAATTGTAGGTTTTGATCATATGGCACTGGCCAATGTCAGAAGAATGGAGCACGGATCTGATCTCCTAATTTCTATGTGACGACTAGTTATAGGAAAAGGAAAACACAGTCAGCTTTCAAAAATTCTAGCCTGCCTCTTTCTTTCTAGAGGGCTACGTGGATGAAGTCTGAAAGTTGAGATTTGAAAGTTGAGACCTAATCCTCCACTAACAATGGAGAACTAACAATGCATTTTCCCATCAAAAGCTATGAATGTGACACCTTCAGCTCACTCACTTAGCTTCAACACAGGTCCTACAATTGACAGGTACTTCTTTTGCTGTTTATTTCTCTTGGTTTCTGTTATTTCGACTCCAACTCATCTGACGAAGTGGGTCTTACCCACGAAAGCTCACACTCCGATATATTTTTGTTAGTCTCTAATCTAAGATGCCTCGGGACTACTCATTGTTTTTCAAGTTACAGACCAATGTGGCTTTTTAACGTTGCTTGGGTTGGGTTTGATGGGCATTCATAAACCGTGTGCATTTCACAGCTCATACTATTGAGCAAAGCCTCATACACCTAGCATGGGAGGTGGATAAGAATTGCCATTTTACTGACGAGGTAACTGAGAAGCAGCCAGGCTGGGAACAGAGCCCTGTTGTTAACACAGCAAATCTCACTCACATAGACACGGTGCCTTGCAGAATGATTGTGCCACACATTTTACGGGGAACCGTGAGCGTCTCCTCGCTGAATCGGGAGAGACCTCTGAAGGCAACTAGAATAAATAATCTCTGTGCGGGGCACATGCCTGGCTAGAGAGCAGTGGAAAGGTGATCACCAGCTCACTCCAGAGAGAGGGGCTGTGAGTCTGGGTAATTTTTCATGAGGAAAAGATTCAGCTGCCCAGCCAGGGGACTGACACGCCCTGTTGTAGCAAATCCGCATGTGGCAGTCAGGCCAAGGTGAAGCAGAGGAATTAGAGGCTGATATTTACAAGAGCATTTTCCTCGACTGAGATTTTTGTACGAAGTAGGGCTCACAGCTCTGAAATCCTGCCCGAAGCAGCTGGGTCCGTGCACCAAGTCAGACACTGATGTGAGGCACCGGGCTTGGATGTGCTCTGGGACTTATTGGCCCCGAGTACGACTAGGTAAAGTGACATACACACGCTCTTCCTGGATCTTCCTTCAGTGGAGACAGACGTGACAAGCCCAAGCAGGCCACTGAGACCAAGCTCCTCTTCCTTGACCAAAGAAGAAAAAGGAAACCCTCTGCTTTGAAACGCCTGCTCTTCCCGCTCCCTTAAGGGGACATAACTTGAAAGTGGTACCAAGGGACTCTAACTGGGCATGCTCAGTTAGGACTCAGTTGGAGTCTTGTGTCCAGTTCTGGGCACCACATTTCATGAAAGATGTGGAGAAATTGGAGAAGGTCCAGAGAAGAGCAACAAAAATGATTCAAGGTCTAGAAAACATGAGCTCTGAGGGAAAACTGAAAGAACTGGGCTTGTTTAGTTTGGAAAGTAGAAGGCTGAGAAGGGACATGATAGTTTTCAAGTACCTGTTGTTAAAAGGAGGCAGGAGAAGAATTATTCTCCTTAACCTCTGAGGATAGGACAAGAAGCAATGGGCTTAAAGTGCTGCAAGGGAGGTTTAGGTTGGACATCAAGAAAAACTTCCTACCTGTCAGGGTGGTTAAACACTGGAATAAATTGCCCGGGGAGGTCGTGGAATCTCCATCCCTGGAGATATTAAAGAGCAGGTTAGACAGACAAATGTCAGGAATGAACTAGACAGTGCCTGGCCCTGCCGTGAGGGCAGGGGACTGGACTTGATGACCTCTCCAGGTCCCTTCCAGTTCTAGTGTTCTAGGATTCTATGCTTTGTTGGTTTTGCATTCCTTCTCCCTCTCCCTGCACCATTGGTCAAATCCTGGTACCATGCTGATGGGCATTCTCCAGCGTATGCCCCCTGGACTCACGTACCAAGTGGGTTTAAACCCGCCCCCCTCCCCGCAGGATCATCTATAGAATTCAGGTCAGCTGAACGAGAGGATCTGAGCCCGTGTGTCCCCCGGGGCTGGTCTCCTACTATCTTGGGCCACAGTGGTGCGTGATTGTGCACAGGGGAACACACTTCAAAGCTCAATACAAAGCCACACTGGGTTACCTCTGTCCATCCACACCTATCCCTGGGCCTGCTCACAACAGTGCACCCGAGAACAGCAGAGCAGTGATTGTTCTCGTGGGGTATTCAGTGCTATCACTCACATGGCCAGCAAGCTACCGGGGCTAGTGGCAGAAACAGTGGGAAACGGGAAGGTGTCCCATTTCAGAGGTTTCATGACTCAGCAAGCCAGTCCCAGAGGGTTTGACCACTGGACTAATTTTGCAGATGGCATCAATCGTTCCAAGAGGGTTCCCATAAGCATCAGCAGAGTTGTTGGAAACTGAGATGTGGAGGATCAGGTCAGGACCTGGAGCCACAGGACAGAGCTGGAGTCAGGAGCCAAGAGTGGGGTCAGAACAAAGCAAGAGCAGGGCTGGGAGCCAGACTGGTGTCAAGGCAGGGCCATGGGGTTGGTCACCACCCTTGAGGAGGAACATGCTCCAAGCCATGACGTGACATTGGGCTAGAGTGAGCATATTTCTCAGCGCTGAATATGGGAAACTTGGTAAGGGTCAGGGGAGGGGTGGTTGTGGCAGTGACATCACAAAGGCCCGTTGCAGGACCTCAGCCTATTGGGGGACAGTGGTGGGAGGTTGGTGACCTCATAGAGAGACCGTAACACCAGCCAAGCAGGACAGAGGGGCAAGGCAGGGGCAACTTCAGAGACTCCCGTGGCTTTGCAGCAGCAAGGCCCCTTCTCAAGGTCTCTCCTTGGGGACAGAGAGAATTAGGATCAACGTACATGAGCATGAGCAGGAACCTTGTCAGAGTTTTCTCCTTCCCTACCGCTGATTTTGTAGTCCCTGCTTCGAAGATAAGAGCCTCAGAGAGGTTTGGAACCTGTTCAGTTTGATCCCCCTGGTACCAGCTGAATTCTAGGCCAAGAAATCACTAGGTGAAGGTGATTTGATTTCCTACCAAGGACTTTGCCCCATAGAATCACTGGGGGCATTGGGGGTTTGTCCTTTTAGGTTTCACTTTCCCCCCTCTTACTCCTTTCCCCCCTTTCCCATTCCTCCCTGCCTCCACCAAGGATGGGGGCTGTGTGCATGCGGGGGGTCATTGCTGTCACTGCGAGAGGCCCTCACAAAGAGGAAGAGTGCTCAGAGACTGATCCCCTCCAGCAGTGACCTGGGCCATCCTTTTGGACTTCTGCTGAGACCCCTCCACCTCCCAGCTCTCCAAGTCTCGCTGCTGATTGGCCGAGCATGTGGCTACTGGCAGGGGAGACTCCGGTCCTTTTGTTCTCTGTAAGACCAAACACATAAGTCACAAGCCGTCATGTGTTCAACTGACCGTGCTGCTCCTCGGCAATTATTGCCTCCGCGCAGTTCCTGACTCTAATGTGCCCGTTCTTCTCAAACACTTGCTGAATGGTGGCTAGGAGCAGGAGCTGGTCTGTAGCTCATGTGAGAGCATTGCATTCCGATCAGCCAATGAGTCCCAAGGAGCTAGCTAGAGGCAGGGCATCAGCTGTGTAGGGGAGGGGTGGGCGTGGCAGTGACATCATAAAGGCCTGCTACAGGACCTCAGCCTATTGGGGGACCGTGGTGATGATCTCACAGGATGACCCTGACATCACCCCAGAGACACCCCGCCCATTATAGCTTTGCCCTCCCAAGGAGGTGGGGCTGGAACTGCTCCGAGACTGAGCCCCTCTGGTGGTGACTGGGGCCATCCTTTGGGACATCTGCTGAGCGTCTCGATGCTCATTGGCCGAGCAGGGGGCTATTGTCTGGGAGAAGTTTTCCTAATTTCTCAGAGGTGACCCCTGGCTGCCCTTCCTTTGAGGTCATGTCTGACCTCAGGCAGGCCATGCTGGGGAGCCTACTGGCAGAGTCCCCAGACAGACTGGCTCCCATACATCTAGGAGGTGACCATGGCCAGGAGGGGCAGTGGCAGCTGTACCTTGGCGCGGGGGGGCAGAGGGAGGGACTGGAAAGAAGAGTCTGGAAACCCATTTTGTAGTCTGCTCCCCTCGCCCGCGCCCCAGTGGGCCAGCCTTGGTCAGGGCAGGGCTATGCTGGGCCCTTCCTCCTTCAGGGACAAGGGAAGGAGACGGAACATCAACTCAGGGCTCTGGCTGGCTCTTCAGGACAGAAGTGAGAGCCTCCAACACCCTGCCCCTGGCCAACCTCCCCCGCTCCTGCCATGGTGTTCACAGAGGTGAAATTCAGCTCTTCTCTCTTACCAGCATTGAGATTTGGGAGTGGGGCAATGGTCCTCCCAGTCACTCCCTTCTTCTGACCAAGGGCTTTCGAGCCAGCGAGGGGCAGAGGGTCTGTCTCCATCCCGACGAGCTGGTCATGCATCAGGAGTTTAGAAACAACGGGACCAGCCCGGACACTGAGCACCGTCCCAGTCTAGAGGGACGCAGACCAGTTGTGACAGTCCCTTTCTCACTGAATCAGATGTTCCACCCTGAGCACCATGTCTCAGTCCCAGGGGTGGGAGTGGGCTCGTTTGCACAGCGTGGGCACTGCTCTAGTGACCCTGACCTGCCTCCTTCACCGACAGCGTGGCGACTTCTGCGTCAGGACAAGAACGTCCCGGGGGAGCCGTAAGGAGCCAGGCATTCTCTTCATGTTGGGGCGCCCAGGGGCACAGCGTTGAGAGCCCCTTCAGCCTTAAAGCAAGCCCCACTGTCACCACTGCTTGGCTTTCACTAATTAACTGATTCCCCTCCAGCATGGGTCAGTAACCGTATCCCTTGAGTTGGGGGGGGGGATGATCAATGCCTAATAATTAGGGAGCCAATAGACAAGGCTGAAGCTAACTTTGCCATTCAGAAAGAACCAAGCTCTTCTCCTTTCCCTGGGATCCAGCTGCATTACGACACCAGGGTCCATTCCTGGGCAGTGAGAACAAAGAGGAGAGATCAGCACATCCCTTTTGACAGGAACCTAGTGCCATTAGCTGCTCATGCCTCAGACTGTTTCCTCGGGTTGCACGGGACCGTTCACGCGATCCCTCTTCTCCCTTGGCGTGAGATGTTTGCAAGCTGTCTTGCGAGCTGTGAAGGCCCCGGCGGGGACCCCACTGCATGCAGTTAGCATCCTTTTTTCCCTTTTATGGCGGGAGGACCTGTCAGAGCCCTTTCTGCGAGCGCAGTTTATGGCTACGCACAGCAAACAAGCAAAGGGAAGCTGCTCCAACCATGAATTGCTAGAGTCAATTTTCAGATGAGTTGCATGTCGTTATCCCACACTATTTCTTTCAAAAACAAGCGCTCCGAGTGCACCTCTGTATTTGCCACTAGATTCAGGGGACAATTTTGCTGACACAAATCACACAAATGGCCTCATTCTCGCTCCTGTTGCACTATTTACTTTTCCAGAACCCTATAAATTTTCCACAGTGACAAAATGAGTGAAGTTTATTGCCCTGGGTTTCTGAACACAGAATTAATGAGGCCAGAGAAGGAAGCTCTGCTAGAGTTGGGAACAATGGGGTTTAGAAGCCAGTCCACTGGATTTCTCTTAAAGGGCTCTTCAGAGTTTACAAGAAAGACGGATTTTCCAATACTGGTGACCAGAAGCACCAAATATGACTACTGGATGGTCAGCTCATTGGTTATTGGTGAGTATCCAGAGAACAGCCAGTGTGCACATGAAAACATTTGCAAATTGCAACCATTTCATGGACTTTCAAAATTCAGTACAGCAAGGCTGGTTTTCCACCCTCCATTTTATTTCTGCTTAACATGTTTCAGACTGCCCCCAGCATCTCCATTGGACGTAATGGACCACTTGCTCAAAGCAAATGAGAAAGACTGAATGCTTGACATAGACAGTCTGCAAATGACCAATGGGCTGAAAATCGTCTGGCCAAAGTACCAGGAAAAGAAGGACTTAGGCGTAGTAATTACATTCATACGGCTCCTGTTTTGTGATTCAGCCTCCATCCATTCAAGTGGCTTTGTGTGTAGCGAACAGTGTGAGGGGTTCATTTGTCCTGCTCTCCTCACTCACTGCGAGCCTTACCTGGGAGCAGGAGAGAGAGAGGTGGGAAATGAACGGAACGCTATTGAAGTAGCAGGATAAAACCAGCCATTTCTCCTAGGGAATTTTATCTCCTCTGGCCAGGCCTCTCCTCTCGGCACAGAGCCCTTTCCAGCCTGGATTTGCCCTCAACCTCCTTTCTTTAACTGTGCAATAGTTCACCCAGCCACGGGGAACTTCCCCCCGTCGTGCTCACATCTCCTCACAAGCCACTGCCTCTCCCCCTCTCGGACGCTCTCCAGTGCAGCACCACTGGAACGTAAGAACCTAAGAACAGCCAGCCTGGGTCAGACCAAAGGTCCATCTAGCCCACTGTCCTGTTCTCCAACAGTGGCCAACGCCAGCTGCCCCAGAGGGAGTGAATAGAACAGGGAATCCTCAAGTGATCCCTCCCCTGATGCCCATTCCCAGCCTCTAGCAAACAGAGGCTCAGGGACACCTTGTCCATCCTGGCCAGGCCTGCTGACAGGTGGGGAGCACTGTCCTGGGGCTTGGCAATTCAAAAGGGCCTGGGGCTCCTGGTTCTTTAAATCGCCACCAGAACACCAGTGGGCAGGGGGGAGGGCAAGATGCACTCCAGGTGGCCCTGAGGGCTGGCTGGCCTGGCCCCACTCCTTCTGCCTGAGGTCCTGCCCCTTCCAGGAGTGCAGAGCTGCCCCCAGGATCCTGGCATGACTATTAGCTCCCCTGATCCTGGCTAATAGCCATTGATGGACCTGTCCTCCAGAAACTTATCTAGTTCTTTTTTGAACCCTGTTATAGTCTTGGCCTTCACAACATCCTCTGGCAAGGAGTTCCGCAGGTTGACTGTGTGCTGTGAACAGCTTCCTCAGTGGTGCAGAACGGAATTATTTGCATCACGCTCATGCCTAGCTGCTCCAGCTCAGAGCTGGGCCCGCTACACTAGGTGCTGTACAAAACACAGAGTGAGACATATCCTGCTCCACCGCACTTACAATAGGTAAGACACAGGGTGGGACTGGAAACAGGTGAAATGTTCTAGGTCACATAGCAGTCAGTGGTGGGAACAGAACCCTCAGTTCTAGACCAAAGCCTGAGTCATTTAACCATGCGGCATTCTGCTGTTAACCCTCCCATTCAATGGAGCATGCTCCTACAGTTCCTTTCTCACCATACCCTGCATAAACAAGCCCCAGTACTGAAAATATGGCCGTGGTTTCCCAGAGCTCTGGACTGCAAGGAGATACCACACTGCCCACACTTCAAGGAGATACCAGGCTGTCCACACTGCCAGGAGATACTGCGCTGTCCGCACTGTAAGGAGATACCACGCTGTCTGCACTGCCAGGAGAGATACCACGCTGTCTGCACTGCCAGGAGATACCCCACTGTTCACACTGCAAGGAGATACCGCATTGACCACACTGCAAAGAGATACCGTGCTGACTGCACTGCAAGGAGATACCAGGGTGTCCACACTGCCAGGAGATACCGCATTGACTGCACTGCAAAGAGATACCGCGCCGACCACACTGCAAGGAGATACCAGGGTGTCCACACTGCCAGGAGATACCGCATTGACTGCACTGCAAAGAGATACCGCGCCGACCGCACTGCAAGGAGATACCAGGGTGTCCACACTGCCAGGAGATACCGTATTGACCGCACTGCAAAGAGATACCGCGCTGACCGCACTGCAAGGAGATACCACGCTATCCGCTGTCATAGAACCCTTAGTTGGAACCCTTGTTTTGTTGCTCTCTCAATGCACAATCAGTCATTCTGAAGCATGCGTGCCTCTCTACAGTGCATCTCACTCAGAAATCTCAATGTGTGCTATAAAGGCAGGCAAGCATCATGACAGGAAACTGAGCCATAGTAAGTCAATGTCAGAGCCAAGACTAGTCTGGCTTCCCGTCCTGTACCCTGCTGCTGCTGCTGCTTTTTACTGGAGAGCAAAAATGAACATAAACGTATCCGGGCCCTGGCATGCGGCTGTTCAGACGACATGGCATCTGTGCGTACCACCCTTTTTACATTTTAAGGCCAGAAGGGACCATTAGATAGGAAAGTGCAGTGCAGGTTTGCAGCTCAGTAGCGCTGGCTCCTTCCTGTGCCACGTTAGCCAAACCCATAGATCACTGACCAAAAAAGGCACCTTTCAGTCTGGGACCCCCCTGCCACATGGGGATCGCCGAGCGTGATCAAAACCTGGTATGTGCTCCCGGAGCCTCCCCGTGGGGGCAGGTTTTTGCTTGCCAAGGTAAGAATCTGCCCACATGATGGCGGGAGAGAAGAAAGCAGCTGAATTCTGAAGGCTCAGTACCGCTGTGCATAGACCCCAGCACCACGGCGCCTTGTAGGAGGGGCTGTTGTAACAGCAGGGGCACACATTGCAGCTGGCCACCCTGCAAACTGAAGCGCAGTTGTTCTACTACAGGTTGTACCTCCCTGAACCGGGACGCCCTGGACCATGGCTGTTCCCGCACCACAGAGCCCAGGAACAGGGAAGTCTGGTGGCAGGGCAGGAGCGCCATAGGGGACACTGATGACTTAGCTGGGAGCCCCGTGTCTGGGGGGAGGGAGGACGGGTGGCATGGGGGGGAGTTTTGTCCCCAGCAGAGCTCCCTGGCCCCAGTGGCCGAGGAGCTCTAGCCTGGCAGTGGCCGTAGAGCTCGGACCCCAGTGGCAGCCAGGGAGCTCCAGCTCTGACTAGCTCCAGCAGCTGGGGAGCTCCGGCCCCAGCAGTGACCAGGGAGCTCCAGCCTCACCCACGGAGCCAGGCGGCTGCGGAGCTCTGCCCAGGTTGTGCAGCTCTGGCCCTGGCAATAGCACGGCCGGCAGCATCTAGGGAGCCCCAGAAGGCTGGGGCAGCAGCGAGGGCTGGTTGGAGCTCTAGCCCAGTGGCCATGAGGGGAGGGACCTGCCCTGGTCCAGCAAAGCCCCTTGTTCGGGACCAGTTCAGGTCTTGAGGGTGCTGGCCCAACGAGGTCCAACCTGAGCCAGGTCACGTGGCACAAAAATGCACTTGGAATACACATTCCTTCCAGCAGTTCTCAAACTTTGCTTGTCATGGACTACTTGGAAATTGCTGCGGGTCTTGGCAGCCCCCTTCGTGGCCTTTCCAAAGGGCGGCTGTCCCGCTAGCTAGCCGGGGGCGAGGGGAGCGCGAAGCCACTAACAAGTGGTGCTTTGGGTGCCACAGAGAAAAGCCTGAGGATCAGGAGAGGCCTCTCCGCTACCACAGCAGTCACAGAGCCGAGGCTGGGGAGGAGGCCGGCTCTTCTCGGCAGCCACTGCTCTGGAACTGGGGAAAGCCTCCTCTTTTGCTGGCTGCCACAGCCCCACATGCCCCCAATTCCCTCCACCCCCTCTTCTCATCCCACTTATCCCCCCACTACTTCCTGTTCCCCCCTCTCACCCTCCACCCCCGCTCACCTACCTGCAGGGTCTGGCCACACCCTGGCTCAGAGGAAGGAAAAGGCAGTGGGAGGTGTGACTGTAGTATGTGGAGACACACCCCAGCTATTGTGCGTCTTGCTAGCTCCTGTAACAGCATGGGGGGGCTACACAAGCATGTGCCCAGGGTGTCACATAAAAGTCATATGTGAGTCCTGCAGCTTAGCAGGCCTAGGATGGAAGTTTCCATCCCTACTGTACCCAGCTTAGCACAGGGTGGGATGCTGCAAGCCCAAACAGCAGCTGGGCGTTACCAGCTCTAAGCCATGCCTTGAGCTGGGAAACTACTAAATGGTAAATAAGTTTGACCTCGGTCTCAGCCCATAAGGGTGATAAGAATGGCGTTGGGCCAGGTACGCACGCACCCGGTAAACAACTGGGCTACGTCTAGACTGGCATGATTTTCCGCAAATGCTTTTAATGGAAAAGTTTTTCCGTTAAAAGCATTTGCGGAAAAGAGCGTCTAGATTGGCACGGGCGCTTTTGCGCAAAAGCACTTTTTGCAGAAAAGCATCCGTGCCACTCTAGACGCGGTTTTGCGCAAGAAAGCCCTGATCGCCATTTTCGCGATCAGGGCTTTTTTGCACAAAACAAATCTGAGCTGTCTACACTGGCCCTTTTGCGCAAAAGCTTTTGCGTAAAAGGACTTTTGCCCGAACGGGAGCATCAAAGTATTTGCGCAAGAAGCACTGATTTCTTACATTAGAACGTCAGCGTTCTTGCGCAAATTCAAGCGGCCAGTGTAGACAGCTGGCAAGTTTTTGCGCAAAAGCGGCTGCTTTTGTGCAAAATCATGCCAGTCTAGACGCAGCCCTGTAGTATAACTAGTGTAGGGAATCTTGTGTCCAGTGAGTCTCACTGGGGACCTAGACCTCGAAGGGTGTCCTGAATCCCCCTAGCTTGAGCCACGTCCACTGCGGCCAGGTGCGAGGTGACCGGAATGGGACTTCCCACAGACTAAACAGGCGTAAGCATTTCCAAGTGCCTGTTACTCTCATATGCATTGCTTTGCCTATGCTGATTGTTGTATTACTTTGCAGTAGCTGTGTAACCATCTGGCAGTATTAAGCCTGTAATAGAAGCGACATAGTGAGATTAATAAAAGCAACTATCTATCCCTAATCAACTCTGTCTTGAAGAAAATCCACAGCCCTGTTGGGCCCTGGCCCTGTGACTTGACACAGGGTCTCAGGCAGAATTATACAACCCGTGCTGCAGGGCATCACTGCTCTAGCGACCCTAGCTAGACGGGCGTGCACCTCTGCAGGTCCACACGCAGCATGCCATTGGAATTGTTGAAGCTCGCCCTGCCAGCAACGAGATGTGCTGTCTTCTTTTCTGCCCGGGACACGAGTACGCTTGACACTCCCACCCCTCTAGCGCTGCAGTTCCCCTCTGGCTGCTGTCTAGGCAGCCTCCGAGTGTCTGCTCGCTGACCCGGCTCAGCCGAGTGACAGGCATCTGACAGCAAAGATCCCGGGATGCTCGAGTCTACACACTACCCCAGCCTTTCCTTTGCATCCCACTCTGCTCTGGCGGAGCAGTCGGCCATTAGACATGACGGCTGTGTGCCTGGTATCAGGTCCGCACGGCGACATCAAGACAGAAACAGGCTCAAAGTCAGAGGTTAGCTCCTTCTACCAATTCCTCCCGTTCCAAAGGCGCACGGCCTGGACGTTCGGCGACATCCCCTGCCCATCACAAAGACTAGGCAGGGGAGGCGATTTATTGGACCTGCTTGGGTCGGCAGGAGAGACGTGTTTTCCAGCCACACACAGCTCGTCTGCAGGGTGGGGACAGGTCCTCCTGCAGTCGCCCAGACTGGTTAGCGGACGGAGCTGGAGCATATTCTATGTTCTCTCTCACTTGCCTCGTCTCTCTAATACCCTGGGACTGACACGGCTGCAGCGACACTCCGCCGGCTCCCGTTTGTGTCAGAGTCCCGTTGACTTCTCCCTGGTCTTCTGTGCACTGTCTGGTTGGGGAGACAGACGTTCAGTTACATGTCGTCCAGTGGCACCTGCAGAATCTGACCAAGCTCAGGCGCCATGGGGCAAGGCATGGACATGCAGGGAGAGACAGCACCTGCCCTGAGGAACCTTCCATCTATGTAAACAAGGCGGACAAAGGGGAAACAGAGGCACGGAGCAGGGGGCTGGCAAACTAAGATCCCACTGCAGGCCAGGAACCGAACTGAGACAGGACCCCTAAATTCCTGACTACCCATCTAGCACTGTGGCTGCAATTCCACACTGCCTGTCTCAGCCCCAGGCCTTGCCCACATGTCATTTGACGTCAGTAAACAGACCCAGGAGGCAAAACGGATTGTCATAGTCTGCATCTAACAGGTGTCCTGTAAAGCATCACTGACAAACTGGGAACAGACTGGGCCTGGCAATCACTGCAAAATGTATGTATGAGGTGGGTACAAAGAGCTATGCATGTGGGCTGGAAATCTGTTTGGCCAGCCACGCAGAAAGCTCAGCCTGCCCCGGACAAACAAACGTCTGTTTGCCCAGAGTGGCCACAGAGATCACTGCTGAGCACCAATGACAGAGGGTGAAATCTGCACCCCCGGGGTGTCTAGAAACAGAGCCAATGAACTGGGGGACATTATAAGTGGGGGGGGGGGTATTCAAACCACCCTGCAGAACCAAGAAGGCAGCACTCTGTATCCATGAGAGAGGGGTGCGTGCTACTGCTGAACAGGCTGAAGAATGCTGACAACTTGGCTTAGCAGCCATGTTAGGCAGAGCCTTTTCTTGCTAGAATGAAGCGTTCGACACTGGAAGGCATGTTGGTTTGGGCTGGGTTGTAATCCCCTGGTAGCGCTCTCTCGCTTGAAATCCCTTAAATTGACGCTCTTTGGTGCTAACCCTATTCCACCTCAAAGCAACGTGTCAGGTCACTCAGCACGAGGGCGCCTCCTACTGGCTGCTCTCCAGGTTAGCTCTTTCCAGGTGACCCCTTCAGCCGCTTGTTGTGTGACTTGCTTCCTCTCTCCCCCGCTCTATGGACTCCAGCAGCTCTCCCTTCGTGGCTTGGCCCTCGGGCCACATCACCATGCATTGGCCCCTGGCCCCAGGGTATCCAAGTCTTTCTGTGACACGGTCTCCGGCGGTCTTCTCATTCTGGGCCAAGATGGTGCCACTTCCCCAGTGACTGGTAGAGGAACCCGGGCCCACCCTCTGCTCCAGGTTCCAGTTCAGGGACCCTCAATCCAATAGTGCTGGGCTGTCCTCTCCCGGCCCTCACTGCTCTTTCCCGGGACTGCTTCCTACCCCTTCCGGGTCCCTTTCTTCCTCTGGGTGTACCTCTCCCAACCCTTCCTCCATCTGCCCTGGGACTCACTGCCCCAGCTGCGGCCAGCTACCTGGCTTTCTATGCCCTGCTTGTTCCCACCCAGCTGAATCCCTTGCAGTCAATTCCCCGCTCCCTGGCTCTCCCTCCAGGGGCAGTCTGTGGAGTTAATAGGCCTATCGGGCCTCCTTAACACCCCTTGCTGGCTGGGGTGGACACCCCATCCCACGCAGCAGGTAACATTGTACCCGTCAGTTCTCTTTAAACAAGGCATCTTATGGGGGGGGGCAGGGGCATTTCTGGACCCTCCCCCCGGTCTTTGAGAGGCAGCCGGAGAGCCCAGCAGGGAACACAGAAGCAGGGACACATCTCGGCTCTGGAAAGGGCGATCCATAGTGCCCCTGGGATAACCATCACCCCTTCCCCTGCTGATCGGCCATGCCGGGTTCCCCTGAAGGTCCATGAGGCTGAGCCGAGCTGTGGGGCAGCACTGGGGGAGGGGGATGCTGTCCATGAGAGCAAGAGGAAAGCGTTTGAGGTGAGCGGGTAATCCCTGGCTGGACACGTCGTTTGCAGGTGTTGGAAACGAAGGGGAAGCACCCCGGGGAGAGGGGCTGGTGACTGCACGGCACGCTGACCCCCTCCCCGAGCGCGCTGCCTTTCAGACCTCCCCGGCCCTGCACTGGGGAGCATTCACCTTCCCTCTCTCATTACCAGCGGGTTTAGTGCTTTGAGCCATCAGTGTCTCATTTTATCTGTCGAGCTGGATCTTGCTTCTTTGCTCTTGCTGCTGCCTCCCGCGGTGGCGGCCAGAGATTTGGGGCGTAGGCGCGCCACACTGAGTCATGGCTTGTGTCCAAATAACGCGGCCATGAGCGTCTTCTCCTGGCTCTGCTCCATCGGGTCACCACGGTGCTTGGAGGCAGAGACTGGATTAACCCGGGGGTCCTTTCCCATGAGGAGGCGTTCTAGACCTAGATGGCCGGGATGTTGCTGTTTTAAACCTCTGCCTTTTGCGTGTACCCCCAGCGTCCCCTGCCACGACTCTGTGCGACCTGGTCTCTGAACCGGGCCAGAGATTCTGCTCTCCTCTGCCTCCAGGGCAAAGCCTGGCTGCTAGCCTGCCACAGGTCTGAACGCTTTTTGAAGGGAGGCTCTGGCAAGGAAGCACCCGTTGCTCCGTGCAGACACTAGGGGGAGATCATCTGCTGTTTCGCTACAGTCCCTGGCAGAACCAGGTGGAAGTTTAGGCAGAAAACTGAATTAACTCCTGTTGCCGTTTTGCCAGTTCTGCATCTCTCCCCGAGGGCTTCCTCTCATTCCTTCCCAGCAGGGCGAGGGACCCAGAGAGGGACGTGGCTTCCCCTCTATTTCTGTTTTCTTAAAGCGGATCTCATGGTGCCCAGGGGCCCCTCGCAGGTCTCTCTGCCTCCAGCATCCCCCTCCCTCCTTTTCTGTTATCCCGGCACAACCAGCTTGTTATTTAACACTAGGGTGTGCTGTAGGGACACACCTTCCTCCTTTGGAGAGCAGCGTATTTCTAACCCGCCAGGCTGGGGGCAGGGGGCAGATAACACACAGTCTTCTTCATTTCTTGGAGTCCCTGCACCTCCACTCCCCTCTCGGGCCAGTGTTGGGCAAGCCAGGGTATTGAGGGGACCACAGCAAGAGGGGCTCCCGCTTTTATGGCAAGCTCTTCCTTTACTCTGCTAGGAGCATCTGTAATTCTCCTTTGGGGGAGCCTCTGGCTGTTGGTGGGTTGGATGCTACAGTGAATCATTCCCATCCTGATGGTTAAGTCCCATTATAACGACTGTGCAAACAGTAGCAGGATATTTTCTGGGATCATTTCCTGTTGTTTACCACTGACTTGTTTCCATGACAATGACTAATGCCATGTCTATAAATGCAAAGAGGATACATGCCGCGCTATCAAGAACCAGCGCTTAGTGACTTGCTCCCGGGCCAGTCAATAGCGTCTTACACCAGAGTGAGTTTATCATCCCACTTCCCAGAGGCTCTGGGCTTGATTCCCCTCTTGCAGGATGCCCACCCCCAGTCTCTGGGGGATAACATCACTGGTTTCAATGGCTTTGCTCCTGATTTACAGTTGCATGCAGCCCAAACCAGGCCCTCTGGGCGAGTCAAGAATTTGCCTCTTCATTTTTGAGTCTGGGGAGAAAATCGTCTTCCTTGTTAGTAATTCTCTCCACTAGAGGTGTCGGAACAGTCTCAGGTCACAGATATTTCATATGGTGGCAGGAGAGATATTGACAAGCTGGCAAGTGTTGTTAGTAATGAATAGCCTTGTTTCCTGTACGGGTCTTCCAACACAGCACTCCCCGTGATTTAAACATCAGTTGTACTTTCCACCCTGCAGTCCCAAGCTGATATCCGTGGAGCTCTCCCATGCGATCGGCAAAGCAGTTTCTGTAATAGAAGCAATACCTTGGTGGTCCCTTCCCCAAGCAATACCACTGCCTGCTCCTGCGGGACCCTTGCAAGGTTTAGAGCAGTTGCTGTGAGCAGCAAAAGTCAAAATGCCCCGATCTGCTCCATAGCCGTGCTGCCTAGAGAGAGTTTCATGGTGACTAAGTTCTGTGATGACCTAAGCCCTGTTTGCGTATCAGCCCGGAAGCTCTTCTGACGCCCACTGACCTATCTGCGACAGAGTTGCTGAAGAGCATAACTGAACCAATTTGAGACTGCCAGGTCTTCATAGGGCTATTCGCCCCACCTTGTTGGGAGGGGGTGATTGGATGCCCAAGCCATGCACTGCTGGAACCAATGGGGGTATAAGCCACACACTGCTGGAACCAATGGGGGTATAAGCCACGCACTGCTGGAACCAATGGGGGTATAAGCCACGCACTGCTGGAACCAATGGGGGTATAAGCCACGCACTGCTGGAACCAATGGGGGTATAAGCCACACACTGCTGGAACCAATGGGGGTATAAGCCACGCACTGCTGGAACCAATGGGGGTATAAGCCACGCACTGCTGGAACCAATGCTGCCATTTACAGCAGCTATGGGTTGCCCACAATTCCAGGGCATTTCCTTCACAGAGTCACTTTTGTTTGCTGTTTCCCCCTAGTGGAGTGGGGTGGAACATTAGCAGCCAACTGTGGCTTCCTCACATTTAGCCCTTTGCTTTGTTCCCGGGTTGTCTGATAAACTGTGAGATCAATTCACAGCTCCTCGTCTGCAAGTAACCCCATTAACCTCTCCCGTGTCTGGATCTAGTGGCTGATGGGCTGGGTCATCGATCGCAAATCTTAGCAGATCATGCTTTCAAATCCAGAGATCCAGGTTGAATCCCTGCAAAGGTGCTGGTACCTATACTTCAAAGACCAGTTCCTCTAGTTGGGTGAAACATTAGGGAGGAGCTGTGGGTTTTCCATGTTGGCACAAAGGAGGTCAGGTCCATGGCCAGGCTGATCTTCACATTTCTAACCAATCCCTGAACCAGGTGCGCTTTCTTGAACTGCACGTTTCACATGGCTCATCCCACATCCCTGTAGACCCATCCCTGCAGAATGCGTGTGGTGCAGGCGCAGGACCCACTAAGAAGACGGTAGGTGGACTAGATCAAGTGCCGATTTGAGGCCAAGCCAGAGCGCAGGTTTGAGCCCAACAGTGTCTGAATCGAACAAGTTGTTCTGAGATTTCAGACCCATTCCAGATTTGGATCCAACCTGGAACCAAAACCGTAGCGGGGGGGTCCAGATCCAGAGCCCACAGAATCAGAGCAGTTCAGATCCAACCAGCCACCCCTGCGGCTCCATCCACACTCCAATGTCAAGCTTGCTAGCGGGAGCAGCTGAGTCTGTTCACCTGGGCTGGGAGGGACCTTCCCAGCTGCAGGGCAGATAAAGCCAACAAGCCACTGAGCCCAGGGCTACGTACTGGGTGAGCTGGGGTCTGGGTTCCTCCACTGCCATCTCAACACCCACTTTAGGAAGGAAAAGGAAAGAGGTTGTGGGACTGCGGGGGTGTTTGTTGTTCAGACACCCGATTGTATGGAACGAGAGAGAGGCGTTTCTAATCCTAAGGGGGCTCTTCTCTCCCTGCTCTCAGCTTGAAATTGAGGCTGCTTTGCAAAGCTCCCAGCATTCGGCCTCACATAAGTGCCAGCCTCTTATTCTGGTGAAGCCATGACTATTTATTCAGCACCTTCCAGGAGCATCAAGGCCACGAAGAAAGGGCAGGCACAGGGGAGTGAACTACAGAAATCAACCAGCTACGGCAGCTGGAACATCCTGGGGATTAAAGGGAGACAATCTGCAATGTGAAAAGGAAATGGCTTTCTGTTTACACCGCAGTAATGCCAGCCTAGCGAGGCCCCACCGCAACAGGCAGGGGACTGGCTCGCTGTCCGCTCCCCCCCAGCCCAGCAGGGAACAATGTGGCAAAAGCAGCCGCGTCCAGTTGGCATCAGACCACAGCCTGGCTGAGCGAGATAAATAACCAGTCAGGCGCAGTGGGCAGGAGGACTGACATGAAGCAGGGCCCCGAAGCAGGCAGTCTGAAAATCTCACCCCCGTTCATCCAGTCTGTCCACCTTCACGCCTCACCACTCGAGCCAGTCTCTAGCTAG
Source organism: Pelochelys cantorii (assembly GCA_032595735.1). Classification (NCBI taxonomy): domain Eukaryota; kingdom Metazoa; phylum Chordata; order Testudines; family Trionychidae; genus Pelochelys; species Pelochelys cantorii. The sequence continues at coordinate 39,232,082 of CM064340.1, forward strand.
GAGCAGAGGAGACACGTGGAGGCAAGATTATCAGGTGCTGCCGCCCAATTCCCAGGAAAGGGAGCTTTGCCATCAACCTCAGGAAGAGCAGGGTTGGGCCCTGAGAGGGTTGGAGGTAGGAAAGCCAGCCATGGAGGAACACCCAAGGGAAGAAGACCCAAACCAGCTGTGCTCCTTATCCCAGAGGTGCCTGTGAGGGGCAGGGACATCTCAAATCTCTGGGACTTCGCTGGAAGCTGCAGGAACCCAGCATCTTGCAGGATGGGGCCTGGACAGGACCATCAGTGAGACAGGCCAAGGAAAGGGCAGGGAACTGCAGGCCCCGTTGAGCCCGGAGCAGGTCTCAGATATCCATGGCAACGGTGTCAAACTCAGCAGGTGAGCCAGCACAGAGAACAGGGCATTAGGCTTAGTCCAACGTTGCTGAGGGGACCATCCGAATGCTGGTGCCTGGGAACACTCTGGGCCTGCCGGGTCTTTGTTTAGCCTCTGGTCACAAATTCGCAGGCATCCTCTTTTCCTGCTCTGTTGTCAGCACTTGATGGAATTGCTCATCCGGGCGCGATCCCTCTGTCCCCGCCACCTCCCGCGGCAGCATTGATTCCTCGGCTCTTTGTGCGTGCTAATGGGCTCTGGCTGCCCAGTCGACTCTGTCATCTCGTGCACCCCGTGCAAGTTCTCCCACCGCGTGGCTCCCCCTTGCCAGGCCCTGTGTCTGGCCCCTCTCCTGCCAGGGAGCTTTTATTCTGGGAAGCCACCTGAGCTGGCCCGACTGTTCCTGGCAGAACAGGTGTCTGCCTTAGGCAGCGACATTTTAAGGACAGCAGAAATGTCAGGTGGCTCTTGATTGCGTGAAGCGGGGACATGCTGAGAGCACGTCCTATGAGTCCCAGCCTGACAGGACAATGTCCTCCAGCAATCCCTCGGGCGAACCAGCTGCCACTTCACGGCCCTGGGGGAGTCCGTCTCCCCTCTGGACCAGCAGTTCCCAAAGCACGGTCCATGGACAACTAGTGGTCTGTGACTGTCTTGCAGGTGGCCTGCGGGCTCGGAGTTTGTCCCCCCACACACAGTGGGGAGTCTAACTGGCGCTCCAGCCCCCTAGCCCCCCATGAGGTTGGAGTGCCAGCTCCAGTTTCCCGCTGCAGGGGGGCGGGGTGAGCCACGTGGGCTGGATCCAACTCACGGGGACAGGAAGTGGCTCTGTGCACTGCCACTTCCCCTCCCCCCGACAGGAGGAATGGCAGCACAGGAAACCACTCACCTGGAGGCTTTCCCCACTGCTCCCATTGGTCAGTGGGAGCGGTGGGAGGCGAAGAGCCAGGTAATCACCCCATACCCCCTCCTCGCTCCTGCACCCTCCCTCCTGCCGATACCCTGCTCCTGCACCCTGCCTCTCAGCCACAGCCCCACCCCCTCCTGCACCCATTTTGTCACCATGGGTGGTTGGCTGGTGGTCTGCAGAAAGGTCCGCATTGAGTGGGGTGGGCCACAGGCCAAAAAGTTTGAGACCTGCTGGTCTAGATTCGTTCCTGGTGGGCCAAGGTATCCTGCTGACAAGACCCCCTCCCAGTTCTGGGCCAGGATGCTCCTGGCCCTTCAGAACATGTTCTGGGAGCGCAAGGCAATGCAACGTGCTAGCAGAGCGGCCCGTTATGAAAGCGGGGCCCCACTGCTCCCGTACGAGGGAAGAGGGCCGGTTCATCTGGCAGTGGTGCCGCGGCACAACGAGCTGATTTTCTGCCTGTGACCCGCGCTCCGGAAAAGATGGTGTGGGCTAGAGAGGAGTGGCCGTGTTCCAGGCTGCCTCGGGCAGTGAAAACCCCGGAGCCCACACTGGCAGGCTCTTGACAGCTCAGATGTGCCAACTGTTTAATAATAGAAGTGGAGAGAAGCCTCCAGCTGCGATTCTTTCGATGGGAGCTGACAGGCAGCTATTAGATCAGGTCAGGTGGGAATGTCCGTGCAAAGCCTGGGACAGGTGTAACAGAAATGGTTTGTCCTGGCACTGGCTGGCACGTTTCTACCGGTGCTCGCTTAGACGCGGTGCTGACAGACACGGAGTGGGCCTGCTCCTGCTCCCGCTCACCTCCGCAGCCGAGCGAGGCAGGGTCGAGCGCTGGCTGGCTGGGCCTCTCTAGTTCTCCAGCGCCAAGTAGAGGTCCAGCAAGGCCTTAAGGCACCCAGCTCCCACTGGGAGGATGTAGGCCTCTCTCCCACGCCAGCCCTGCTTCCTGCCAGGAGACGAACCCTCAGACTGGAGTGCCAGGGAACGGCCTGGACCAGGCGGCCATCATCACGGGGGGCCATCCTGAGCCAGCCCCTTTGTGCCATAGAGGAGGAACTGGAGCTGCTGCGTCCGCCAGTGTGGTGGTATCCCCAAGTGACACAGCGCCACACAGCCAGCTCCGCACCAGCCCCCATTGCCCCACAGCAGGGGGAGCAGGCCCCGGGGGAGGGCACGGTTGGAGCAGGGCTGGAGCTGGTATGGCAGCCCCTTAGTGGTCACTAGCTAGCAGAGATTAGAGCAGCCCCGAGGTTCCCCCGTAGGCTGGGGGCTGGGGAACACAGAGGCGGCACACAGGCCGCTGTACCCACCTCGGCCCAGGCCCTGCCTCACCGCTCACCCAGGAGCAAATGATGAGTTTCTGTGACAAACATTCTCTGGGCTGTTGCGACCAGCCCCTGTATTGCCAGGGGCTTCAACTGGGCTCCATGTGGCTCTATGCAGCTGAGGCGCAAACCTGCTTCCCAATCACTGTATCGCGTTAAACGTCGCTCATTCTTTAGGAAAGGGGGGAGACCCCTGGAAAGGTGCCACCCGCCCTGGACGGCAAACGACAAGGGCTTACGGGACGACCTGGCACCAAAACAGCAACAGCCAGTGAAGCACTGGGGGGCTTATGCAGCGACAGGACATTGCTGAGCAGGGAGGTGAGAGAGCCTGGGAGTTAACCTGTGTCCCACTCCAGCCCCAGGACATGTTCTCCAGCAGCCCAGGCAGCAAGGGCAGAATTCCCAAGCATGGAGCTGCCACCAGCTGTCCTATACTGTTCCCTCCAGGGAGGGGGCATGCTGGAGACAGAAAAGGGACTCTCTGTAGCTCTCCACACTGTGGAGATTATGGGCTGCACTAGAGCATGGAGTAGCCCTTGGAAGGTGGCTGTATGTTAGAGCACCCCGAGGCCGCTCTAATATACACCGAGGGCTGTTTTGGCCCTAGACCAGCCCAGGATCCGGAATCACCTCCTGGAGGAAGCGCACAGAATCTCAGCCCATTTGTAGGGCTCTGGGGACCTGCTTCCAGGCCTGGGCTCATGTACCAGAGGCCCCTCGACTAACCGACAGCCGTGCAGGGAAGAACAACAAAGCCTGGAAGGTGCTAGAGGGACCGGATAGAGGCAGGCTGGCCAGCCACCGCTGATGAACAAAGCAGAGGCAAAACGTCTGCCTGACGAGATCTCCCAGAGAGAGAATAACCTGGCCAAGGCAGGGCAGCACAGCTGAACCCCAGCAGTAAAAGGCGAAGCAGGACTGTGGCCTAGGCGCCAGCAGGAGCAATCCTGCACAAACCTACTCGGCACTGCCGCTGCACAGTTTGTGCTGCATGGGGCAGCAGCGGGGTCCTGCCATCCTCAGAGCTTTCCCTCCTGCCCCATTCCCGGACCCCTGGCAGCAGCTCATGTTCCACTTGTTATCTTGCCCCACTGATTTAATGCCACAGCGTTTTGTTTGGCTGCAAAGCGATTTCCCAGCACAGAGACTTATGTTTTGCAGGGAGAAATTCCCTTGTGCCCCTTCTGCTTTGGTATTTGTTCTGCAGGAAAAGAAAATCCATATTTATTTATTGCATCACTCACTCTTTCTCTGCAATTCTTTTTTTTTTCTTTAAACCAAGGCAGGTAGCCCTTGAGCGGGTTAGAAGCAGCCGGGGAGAGGGGGCTGGGCCGGGCAGGCTGGGTTGTTACAGAGAATGCCTAGCATTCCCCCGGTAAAAGCAATGCAGCCAGAGAGCGTATTACCGTTCCATGGCTCCCATCCCAGCAGCGGTTAGTCCCCCTCCCGCCATTTTAAGGGAAAGGGCATGGCAGCCACAACTGGGGAAGCCCCTACGCTGAGCACCGGTGGGATGGGGCAGTAAGGACCCAGTGTCGGCCCACAGACACACATCCCCACACCACCAGCCCCTGGACCCTGAGCCTGGACCCACCGTTCACTGCCTGCGGAGGAGAGGGATGCTACAGCCGGACTCTGTATGGGGATATGGCAAGTGATTCCCTGCTGGAGCCGGAGGGTGCAGTCTGACTTCTCTATTTCGGGGAACAACTCCAGTCAGACCAATGGGGCCATGCATAGGAGGGGACTTGCAGTTCTGGGGGGGGGCACCACCCCTGTACACCTCCCCCCCAACTACACCCCCAGGACTGGCCCCGCAGTGTCCATTCCAGAGCAATCCCCACCCCAGAAAGCAGCCCGCAGAAAAGAGGGGAAAGAGGATGGAGCTGACCCAGCCAGCCCCCAGCTGATCATGTCGTGATCCTTTGTACTGCAGAAAGGAGAGCAGGCTGCTGGGACAGGCGGGAGGGCCCCAGCCCTGGCTCTGGGACCCCCTCTGTACCCTGCAGGGCTCCCTCCCCTCGGGCTGGTTCTGTTATGTGCACCGTTAGTTACTCTGCTCTGTGGGGAGAGTCTGCAATTATCCTTCGGGGGAACTTCTGGGATGTTATTGTTGCATTTTATGCTACATTGAATCATTGCCAACTTAGTTGTTAATTCCCATTAAAGCCTCTGTGAACACTTCCAAGCTATTTTCTGGGATGGCTTCAGATTGTTTACCACTGCCTCGTTACCATGACGATTAATGCAGTGTCTCTTAATGTGATAGTCCTATTAAACACCTACACGTGGGAATGGTATTCATCAGAGGCAAGTCCCACACCCGGTAAGGGCCCTTTGCATCTGTCCCACGTTTATTCCTCTAAGCCCCCCCGGCAGAGGGAGGGCTTGAGGTGGGGGGAGTGAGGGACCTTGGGGCTTGCGGTCCCTGCTCTGAGCTCTGCCTCCTGAGCTAATCCACTTCCCCTTGCTCTCTTCCAGTCTCCCTGTCTGTGCCATGGCACCCACCCGTGCCACACACCCAGCGGGCGGGGGAGGCAGAGTTGAAGAGACACCGTCAATGGGGAATTCCTGTGGCCCCAGAGTGGGGTCTGAAATTTTCCTTTAAAAAAAAAAAGTTTTTCTAATGTTTCTAAGGGTTGGGGGTAGCGCCTGAGTGCAATACAGCAGCCAGACTTGAGCCTATCCCTGCCCGCACAACCCTCTGCCCTTCCTCTGAGCACATGCCCACCTGCAGCCTCTTCCAGGGTTCTGTACCACCCCGGGACCCCCGGTGTGATGCTGCCTGGGGCAGAGCGTCAGCCGGCTCTGGAGAAGGGAGGATTTGTGAGCTGCCACCAGCAGACAGCAGCTGCCGCAAGGGCCGTGTCAGCAGATGAGCCAGGACACGCAAAGGACCGATGCCCCATACAAGAGTCAACGAACCGCTCCCCTCCCTCAGAGCCACCCCTCGCACTGCCCCCAATCTGTGCTGGGATCGCCCTCGGCGGGGTGGCTTGAACCCACAGGAGGCACAACATTTCCAGCCAGAAGTGCAAGGAGCCTGTAAACCCGAGGAAAGCAGCCCACGCCCCGTGGCTAAGCTCTGGGGACGGGCCATCGCACACCAGCAGGGCGGCCTTGTGTGCTCGATTGCAGGAGACAGCGTCTGCAGTTCTACCGCTCTTCCATTTGGCCCAGTGATGGCTTCAGCGTGTGCAGAGTCCTGGCTCTCACTGGCCTCGGGAGCTCTAGGGTGGCCCACACTGGCCTCCATCTGTGTGCCCTTGGATCATTTCACACCCCACTCCATTCCAGCAGAGCAGGCGAGGCCGGAGAAGGTCCAGGCTTCCTTCCCCTGGGACAGCGCTCTCAGCTCTTGCTGGTAGGCAGGGAGGCAAGCACTAGAACAGAGACTCTGCCCAAGCCAGCCCGGCTGACTGAGGGACAACGTCATGGGCTCACTGCATCCCCAGTTATCCCCCAAATAGTCAGCAGTGTTACTGGGGGTGGTGAGGCCTCCGTGGCAGTTCTGTCCCTCAGAGGGAGCCCAGCCCCTGGGTTTGCAAGCCGGTTTAAACCCTCTTAAAATGCCATGGAAGCCAAACCACTGTCTAGCAGAGGTTTGCAGCATTGTGGCAGCCCTATGGGTGCCAAGATGCTAGACAGCCACGGTGGGTGAGGTAATATCTCGTACTGGGCCCCCTTCAGCGGGTGACACAGACACTCTTGGGAGCCACACGGGTCTACAGTCTGGGAGAGATCTGCAGAGTGGCGCAGCGTCAAAGAGATCATTAGCACAGGGCATATTCTGAGGGGCCATACAAGGGGAAGTGGCTTATTAACAACCCTGCAATGATGGGACAAAAGGGGGAGAGGGGATGGTGGGGCTACGGCCTGTTGGAAATTCATAAATCCAGGGGGTTTATTAAGACCGTGATTTTTAGCAACTAGCAAAGCTGTGAATTTAATCGCCCAAGCTGGTCTGCTGCACGTGGGTGCTGGTTTCCTTTGGGGAGGACAGTCGGTCACCTACGGGGCGGTTTGTGAAAAGCACTCGTCCACAGGCGATGTCCTGCCATTGCCTTTTACCATGTACCTGCGTGAGTTCACTTGAGAGAGCAGGAACTGTCTGGTTTCACCCACACGGTTGTTATCAGGGCACGGAGGGCCTCACCCACTGCCCTAAATGGCCCTGTCACAGCCATGTGGGTGAAACCAGACAAGCAACATGCTCTCAAATGAGCTCGTGCAGGAAAATGGTGAAAGGCGATGATATCACTTCGCCTGTGGGTGAATGCTTTTCACAAAGTGACCCCCACGCCCCGGTCTGTGACCTACCAGTCCTCAGTCCTCCTCAAAGGAAACCAGCACCCACTTTCGGAAGCCGAGCCTGAGGGCTTCAGATCATAACTGGGCTAGGTGCTAAAAACCATGGTCATAAAGATCCTGGACGCATGACTTGTTTTGTCCTATGACTGGAAGGCTGTTAATGAGCCTTCACCTCGAGTGGTCCCCCAGCAAATGCGCTAAACAACCTGTCTGATCTCGTATTCAGCCTACCCCGCCCATACATGGAAACGAGCCCTAGAAGCTCTAACATGGGCAGCAGGAAAAGGTGCAACTGAGGAAGGCAGATGAAGCCCGGCCCCTTCTGCCCAAAGCCACACCCCTTCCCTGAGACTATGCCCCTTCACAACCTTCCCTCCCTCCCCTGCAGCCAAGCCCTGCCCAACCGCAGCCTCCCCCAGCCGCCAGGCTACTGCAGCTGGGTGGTGTAGGCAGCTTTGGGAAGGCAATGCCTCCCTTTGCCTGCATTACCCACTGCCCATGAGCACTAAGTCTCTCTCGCCTGCAGAAGCTGGTCCAATAAAGGATAGCTCCTCATCCCTCCTGCCACTCTACCAGAGGGGTGCTGGCCCTGTCAAAGCCCATGGGGATGGGGTGCAAAACCAGCAGCTAGCCTGGGCTGTAACTGCAGCCCCCTCGGGGACCTGCCTGGTGCCAAGAGCAGCAGGACTCACCTACGCCTCCGTGGCTCAGCATAGGGCCAGGAGCTCTCCGGTTTGTTATTCCTTTTCTCTTCCCCTCAGAGAGCAGCTGAGGGGCTACATCTTCTCTGGCAGCGAGAAGCTGGCTCCCTGCAAGCAACTCCTCCCTTCTGAGCACTGTTTGCTCTGCAGCCTGAGCCATGGGCAAGCTACCCTGGTCCTGCCATCTGTCTGCCCTGGCCTGGTAACCCTCCTCTTCTTCCCTAGCCCAGCCCACACAGATTACCTGCCGGACACAGACCCATTTTGGGGGCCCTTCTCCAGGTTCCTGAAAGGCTCCTTGCTCAGTGCTTGCCTGGCTAGCCTGTAAGTGGCATTCTTCCCAGCTGTGGCTTGTGGGGGACGGGGGGGAGATATAGAATTGCTGCCTAGAGTACATAGGTTATCCAGGCCTAATTTCTCCAAATCCAGGCCCATCTGCATTCAGGCACGTGCCTTTGCGTGCTTGTCTCGTGCATGCAGCACACGGGAGAGATCGCTGCAAGCGACAGGATTTGTTTGCTCTCCCCTTTCATCTCCCGGGAACAGTCAGCACCAGCCCGGGTCCGGCACAGCTGCTGGTCTCCGCAGACAGAACAGAATGCTCCTCAGAGACGGAGGAGGATCCAGCTCTGTTAACTAAACCCAGCACAGGGTGACTGCTTTGCCGCATACAAATAGGAGCTCTTGGGTACAGCAACAAGCAACTCTGTTCGAGCTGGGGTGTGAGAAACAGGGCTTCTGCCCCACAACCTTTAAGGGTTAAAATCCAGCCCTGGGAGAGGGCTGGGTCTGTGGCGCAAGCAGCTGTGGCAGACAGCAGCCAATCAGGGCCCCCGCTGAGGGCAGTATAAGTAAAGGCTCCTGGAGGGGAGGAAAGTTTCTGACTCACTCTTGCTCCAGCTGTGGAGCAGGAGGGGCCTGGCTGTCTGGGGAGCTAGAGGCTTCGTGATGCAGGTCAGGGCTGGGGAGCTCTGGCCAGGCAAACTCCCAGGCTGAGGCCTTGCTCCTGAGGCCGCCAGGGCTGCGGGGAGGCAGCCAGGGCAGAAGGCAACAGGTCCACAGCCCCTGCCAAGGCTGAAGGGCCATGTCAGCTGCAGTTTGTGTGAGGTGGGGGCTAGCTGATGCCTGGCAGTGAGTCACTGAGGCAAGGTGCATAGGGAGATGGGGGTTCTCTGAGGGGGAAGACCCAGAGTGTGGGGGCCCTGCAACAGGGCAGTGGCCAGAGGGGAGGGTGCCACGGTCTGGGCGGGATATGGGTCCTTGCACCCCGCGGTTGAGAATAAAAGGTACTTGCTGGCACAATGCCAGCTGAAAGGGGGCGCCCCAGAGCTGAAGAGCTAATTGCCCGAGTGCCCTGCAGGGGGCGCCGTGGCGGTGACGGATGCCATGTTACGGGGGGCTGGAATGACAGCACGATGGAGGGGCTCACGCTGCTCTCCTAGCAGAGACGTCCGCTCGTGCCAAACGTAGGAATGGGAGTAGCCTGGGGCAAGGTTCAAATTCTCACTGGTGCCCCTCATTGCAGGCACCGCCCTCCACAGCTCGCCGCAGAGCTTCTTGCCCCTTCTCCTCCAGCAGCTGGTGCTGGCCGGGGTCAGAAAGCGGATACGGGATGAGATGAGCCTCAGCGCTGATCTGGCTCCCAAAGCCTCCACGGCAGCGTTCGTAATGAAGCAGGCATGAATCATTTTTATTGTCAGTGCAGCTCTCACACAAGCCTCATCTTCATGTCTCTTCCCTGAAGCTAATCAAACTAGGTCAGCAGAGTAATTAGCTGCCTCACAACACAGGCCACCCTTCCCTCCCTCAAGGCATCCATTATACCTTTGGCATATTCCATTGGCACTTCTTTTGTCCTTCCTGCGGGAAGACAGGGGCTCAGGAAAGCTTGCTCTTGATCCTGGGGGGCTGCCTATACTGCAGCGTAAGCTGGGCTCAGACGCAAGCCCTGACCCCCTACCCCACTAAACACAAATCTCTTGGATGTGAGCTTGGAGTGAGGGTCCTAGGACCCCACAGGGATAGAGAGTCAGAACGCCTGAGTCCAGCTGGGACTTTTTTTTTTTCCATATGGATGCAGCCAACTCGGGCCCTGGGAGTTTGTCAATGCTATCCCACAATCCCATACGCCAGCAACGCCCAAGAAGCAAGGCATAGGGAGAAGCTTGGTGTGATGGGGCAGGCCAATCCCTGAAGCCAGAAATGAACCATAGAGAAGTCCTCCAAGGAGGCTAGAGTGGCTGTGGAGGAACCAGCCAATTGAGAGCCACTAAGGCCTATAAAAAGGAACTGCAAAGCATAGCAGAAGTCAGTTGCAGCCCAGATCTTAAGGAGAGAAGGCCAGGGGGTGATTGGTTGAGGGAATGGCAGCGTGGGGAGAGCTATTGTGAGACTGTGATGAATTGAGGTAAAAGCCCTGGGCTAGGGGCAAGGAACTGTCTCCAGGAGAAGCCTTGAAGGCTCCACTCACTCCTGAGTGAGCCAATACACTGAGACACAGAAATAGAGGAACACTAGCAGAGGGCATCAGGATGGGCCCCTATCAGACGTGTACCCCGGAAGGCGTTTGAGTGATTCACACAGAACATGACTCGGCCAGAGGGCTGAGTAGCCAAAAAATGCTGAAGAACAGAGCGAGAGCAGGCACACGCACTCGACCAGACGTAGGCACTCGGGGGAGGGGGGTGTCCCCTGTCACACTTGGCCATGGACTTCTGCCCTGCCTAGGGCCCGATCCTACATATCCTTTGCGCACACACCCGGAAGCGTGAGTCATGTGTCACGCTGGGTGCACAGGGTCAGGTGCCAAATGTGCCAAGCAACCCCAGCAGAAAGCAAGCAGCCAAGGTCACCATTCTCAGCCGTGTCCTCTGCCTCCACGTAGGGCTACCCAACTCATGTCCCCTTGGGCCTGACTCACATGGAGCCAAGAGCCTGCAGTGTGTGCCGCAACAGCCGCTCCTGTCCATCAGATTGCAGCGTGGGGCTGGCGTGAAGCAAATCGGCACCTGAAGCCCTCGGTACATAGATTAACCAACAACGGGGGGGACGCTAACAAGGGCTGCCAGAAGGCCAGATAGCAAAGCTGCCTCCTTCCCAACTAAGCCCCTTACCCAGAGCCACAGCTCCCAACGGCTGAAACAAGTGCAGCATGCACAAATGCAGGCTGAGCACTGGGCAGTCAGGTGTAATCACCGGGGCTGCTCAGAGCTGGAGCACGCCAAGCCACCGGGGGCCTGCTGCACCCCAATGCACCCACAATCTTCTGCGGCGAGGCCTTGTGGGCCCCAGACCTGGCAGCTCCCAGTAACCTCTCCCAGGGCTGCGGGAAGGGGGTTTCCTAGGCTGGAGGAAGGGGAAGGTGGCAGAGACACTAGGAAGAGAGATTTCAACAGTCACAGTGAGCGACAGCGGATCCTGTCCAGGCAAGAGCCAGGGCTCTTCGGGAGCTCTCTCCAGACCAGGCTCTATTCCAGCAACCAGGCATTGGCGGGTTCCCTGGCAGCTCCCTCCTTGCCCTGTGGCTGCTGCCTCCCAAAGGGTCCAGCCCCTCTCTGGTTCGGGATGCTTCCCCTGACCCGCCCAGTGGCAAAGGGAGTAGAGCGGAGGAGTGGGCTGATGGGCGTTGCAGGCCCCTGCTCAGCGGATCCATCAGGCTGGGATAACTGAGGACTCTGGTTGGAACTGGCTTAGTGGTACTGAGTTCCTGCTCAGCTTCTCAGGGAGGTGCAAATCCCAGCTGACCTCTTCCCCCACTAAAGGCTTTGGCCCGGCTTAGACAGCCAATTTTGTCAGAGGGAAACTAGGAACAGCAGCGCGCGGCATCGCAGGGCGGGATTGCAGAGCTGCCCTGGGCTGCGGAGGGAAGAGCTGATACCAGTGAGGAATCGCCTCCCCCAGCCTAGACCACACTGGCGAGTCGAGGCTAGCTCCCTTATCAAATGGACGGGCTTGTGCCGCAGTCCAAGCCCGTCCCCATCCCCGTACCGGTGGACGCGCTCCGCTCCATTCTCTGGTAGCCAAGAACACGCCCCACCAGGGCAGCTGCTTGCAAAATGCGGAGCCACATTTCAGTTTGCATCTCAAGGAGGCATCTCTCCCCTCTCAAACTGTTGTGTTTTCCTGACATATTTATGAGTCCACTGTCTCATTAATCCAGTAAGGATTCAGAAGACATCTCTTTCATGCTAGACTAGCTAAGGGCAAATGCCTTTCTCCACTGTTTACCGAGGAATCTTGCTGGGGAGTCATGTGGATGAAAGGTTTTCACCTTTGAAAAGTCTTAATCAAGCTTTCCCAGCCATACGTCCTATAGATTTCAGAAAGAGCCAACTTTCTCTTTATGGTGTATGCGGGAGGTTCTTTCCTTTGATTGCCTTGACAAGATAACTTTGCACTCCTCTTTCCGCATGTTCCTTTCTTCTCACAGCCCACGGAGCCCTTGTGCTATATTCAAGTTGAATAGTGATCTGTCAGGAAAACAGTCCTATGGGAGGGTCTTTCAAAGAGCCAGGTTGGAGGGGTTTTTCTCTTTCGTACTTTCTGAACGGTTTCATGCTAAAATTTGCTTTGTTGCAATTAACCGTGATGCAGCTGGCCTTAGTGGATGCACTCCTGACCCCTCGGGGATCTGAATCTCTCTCGCTAGGCTAGAAGAGTCGGTTTTGAATGCATGCCCATCCTCTCCACCGAGCGGACAGGGATGGATTTGTCTCCTGCCTATAGACTGCCTTATTGCCGCGGTGGAATTGGAGAGTTAATGTGCTTCCCGGTTACTGTTTGCTCAGCAGCGGCAAATGAACCCGGCGCGTTCTCATCATGCAATGGGGTTTCTGGAAGAAAACAAGGGGGGGCTGCTTGTGTGGCTAAGGCCCCAGACTCTCTCTGCCAAAGATTCTGCTTGTGCCCTTGGGCAAGTCTCATGAGCTCTCTAGATCTCACTCCCACGGTGTGCCGTGGGGATGATAACATGGCCTCTCCCCCAGTGTTTTCCCATCTTGGCCATTTCACCTGCAAGCTCCTGCGGGCATAAGCTGTCTCGGACCGCACCATGGGGGCCTGATTTCAGCTGGGGCTCTAGGTGCGACAGGTAATTTTTGTGTGGAGTTGGGGATTGTCCCAGGGAACAGACAGATAGGTAGCCACCCAATTCCTTCCCCCATAGTTTGTCAGAATTTCACTGCTCCAGGCGGTGGCAAGAAATGGGAGAGCTGAGGGATTAGGAAAGGATTGCTCATGATAGCAGGGAAGGTAGCATGTAGTGGGTCCTAGCAGGGAGGGGATGTTAATTAATCCCTCCCACCCCTCAGATGTATTGGGAACGTCCAAGAATTGAGCCTCAACATGCCCGGGACAAAATTCTGGCTCCATTGAAGTCCATGGCAGGATTCCCTTTGATTTCGGCGAGATTTCACCCCCAGACGATGCAGGGAACCTGGAGCGGGCAGCATTCTTCTCCTACAGCCTTGCTGAGCCCTCCCTGCTTGCCCTGGCCAGCCCCAGCACCCTGTGCGCAGCTACCAAACCCATCTGTCCACTAGTGGGCATGGGCTTGATGACCTCTCGAGGTCCCTTCCAGTGTCCTATGACTCACATGCCCTGGCTTTACAGTGTGTCACTTTGTAATTCCTGTGGGGAAAATGCCCTGGGGAGGAAAACCAGCAGAATCTGGCAACTTGCATGTGGGCAGCAGTGAACCAAATGTCTTGTGGGCTACATGCAGGACCCCAACAGGCTGTAGGCTGCCACCACTGTCTCTGGGCAGCTGCCAATCCATGGGTTTGATGGGGGCTTGATCAGTGGCTCATTTCACCAGGTGCAAATGCTGCCTGCTAATGGAGCAGCTGAGGAAGCACTTTTGCCCCCCTGGAAGATTTTCCCCAGGGCAGGGGCAATCCAGTGCTGTGGGCAGAGTCAGCCCCAGTGTGGGAGAGGAAGGACAAGTCCCCTTTTCTCTGCCTGTGACCTCTGGCTCCCAAGGCAGGTACCTTATCCACTGTGTCACTGGAGAAGCCCCCCAATCTTCACCACCTCTGTTATCAGTCCTATGTCCAAAGGGTGCCAGGGCAGGGCTTGAACCCTCAACCTCCGAAAGTGGGTAGCTTATCCACTGCACTAGCCCACCAACCTACCTACATTCTGGGCCCCCCTTATCCGTCCTATGTCCCAAGGCAGGGCTCAAACCCTTGACCTCTGGCTCCGACGGTGCTGGGGTTTATGGTTATAACAGCCCATCCTCCCATAACTCCCCAGGCCAGGATCTCCGAGTGCTCGTTTCCAGCCCTCTATAAATAATAATAATTGTGGTGCTCTGGGCTGAGCCCCATGTGAGGCTCCCGTCCATCAGCGCGCTCTTTAGTGATTGCTTTTCATTAACTTTGGGGGGGAGGGGTCTTCGTAGCAGCGCACCCGATCGATACTGTAATTAAAACTAAAATACTTCAGAAAAGCCTCAGAGCAGTAAAAGCCGGGAAGCAATTACAGGGAAACATGGCGCATTAGCCACAGAAAGCGAATACAAGGCGCAAAGCGTGGCAAGCGGCCGTTGCAGCATATACACACACACTGGAATTCAGCAAATGGGCTTTTGTAAGGGCTCCCCTTTGGATTCGCTGTGCCGGCTTTGTATTTCCCCGTGTTCTCTTGGACACTGAACGGGATCAGGTCGCATAAGCACTGTTTCTGCTCGCATGTGTTCTCCTCTCCCCGCTGCACGAAGCCATTGCTGAGCCTTCCACCAAGTCTGGTTTCTCTTCTCCCCTCCCGCCTCGGGTTCTGTGTGGACCACGTCCCCCGAGCCATCCCTGCAAAGGCTGTGCTCCGAAGGCCCCCAGCCAGCTAAGGTTTGGCGCTCCAGATGGCTCCGAGAAGACTTGCACCCCTCCTCCCCCCGGATCGGTGAGCGAGCCAAACGGCTGGCCCGCCTGTCGCTGCTCTCCAGAGTTTGACGAGTGTTATTTATTTGCACCAAGAGCTCCCAGAGGAGATGAAGGCCCAACTGTGCCGGACGCGAGTACACACATAAAGGGAACAGTTGCTCATAATCCCGCTCTCTGTTCTCCCCGGGCCAAGTCAATCATCGGCTCAGAGCCCAGCCCACATGCTCTGTGTCTGGGGGAAGGCAGGAGAAGGAGCACACAACTGCTACAGGGTTGCTGTAGCCAAACTGCAGAAGTTACCTTGCACCCAAGGTGTCCCCTGCCCCTGCCTCTCCCCCACGGCCATACGGGTGTACAAGGAAACCGAGCCAGACAACAGGGCTGTATGAACCTGTTCCCCTGCCAGAGGAGTGGGAAGCAGCTGAGTCGGGGCAGGACTGGGGCCTTTGGAAATGGACGATGTGGCTCACGCTTTGTCCTAAGAGCGGTCAGATGCAGGGAGTTCTGACGAGCCCAATGCAAACTCACAGGGCCTGGAGAAACTCCAGCACACTGGGGGATCTGTCCACACAGCACCTGCAATCTCTTTCACCCTGCCCTGCTAGGGTGACCAGATGTCCCGATTTTACAGGGATAGTCCCAATATTCGGGGCTTTGTCTCACATTATTGCCCCCCACCACCCCTTCCCGATTTTTCACACATGCTGTCTGGTCTCCCAAATCCCTGTTTCCATCCTGAAGGACTCACGCGTTTGATACATGTAACCGAAGAATTGCTTCATCCGCCTCTTAGATGCAGCCACTTCTGGGGTGGAACATGGAAGTGGTTTAAGGCCAGATAATGCCTCACCCTAGCCTGGGTACATACTTAAGATATAGGGCAGTATAAAGAGGGGGGCACAACTTTTTCTCCCAGTTGTGCCCCTCCCATGAGGTGCTAGAAACAATAACAGTTCCCACGGGGGCAAGTCACCTCAAAAGAGTCGGCCAAGGGAGCGAGCCCATGGCTGGGCCGAAGTGGAGGGAGCAGGTAGCAGAGTGTGCTTGCCCTGTGTGCCAGGGATCTGGGGGCAGAAGGGCCCCTCCCCTTGGGGCAACGCAGACCCCACTGGACCCTACATCACGTGGCAGGGCCCAGCTTGGCAGGGCGGGGGGCATGGAATTTGCTCATTGTAGGAACAGGTTTCCCGGACTCCAGCGGGAGCCGCAAATGAAAAGCAAGAGACGGTCTGATCTTCTCAGCACCCGATCCTCTGCCCTTGCTGGGCACCTCTCTGCGATATTCCCCACGTGAGCCGGGACACGAGGCTCTGGGAAACGCTGCCCAATTTTCTGATCATGCAAATGAAGAGAGCAAGGTAACAGCCAGGAGTGGGGATGGCTGGAGCCGTCACTCTGTTTGTCTCCTAATTATTTAACACAGGAGACAATTTCACTCCGTAACCCCCTTGATCCCGGGCACGGTGCCTGTGCTCCGGACCAGAGTCGAGGAACACGCTCTGCACTAGCGTACCACACGAGGAGCGCTGGATTAGCCCGCGCGGAAGGTTTAAATAAAAAATGAACCGGCATCAGACTGCTGATTCATCATCCAGGAGCAAGAGGTCAGGTTTGGACATCTCAGCCATTCTCATAATTGCCAGCAATACTCAGCCCCACACACGCATCCAGCAGCAGTCGCCTCTGCTTGCCCCTGCCTCGAAAAAGCAGGTCCTTCCAGCTTTGGAAGTTTTCATGCCAAATGAAAAGTGCATGGCCCCCACCACCACAGAGATCTGCAGTGCATGTGGCACCGCTAACCGTGTGCCTCGGTGCTCCGCCACATTCACTGGCGCAATTTAAAGACATCGGGCCAAGTCCTTTGCTGTAATTTCACTCGTTTGGTGGGAATGGCAGGAGGCCCTAGCCCTGAGGGAAGCTGCGGTGGGGAGTTCAAAGCCGACTGCAGCAGTGAGGTGCCCAAATTGCTTCCAAAAGCTGTCAGATTTGGGTTCCTGGCTCCCGTAGGCAAACTGGAAAATCCCAACCTAACTGAACTCCTAGGCGAGGAGTTCCTTTAGCCACCCCGACTTGGCCACGTCTGAGCGGGGAGCAGAGCAAACATGGCCTTGGCTGAGGAGAGAGCATTTTTATTGTGCAGCTAGAGAGAGAGGCATGGGGGGCGAGATTGCTTTTCCAACCATCTCGACCTTGAAGCAAAGGGCGAGCCATTCCCCCGCGCTATCACAGCAGCCTCCTCTGATCGCAGTGATGGACGGTCTCCAGGGGGACCAGCAGTTCACTCCCAGCGCAAGGGCTCTCTGTAAATCTAGCCACATTCCTGACCGCTAGCGGCAAGGAACAGAAATCTCACGTGCTAGCTTGGTCTCTTGAGATCTCCACCTCTACGTTTTTCCCGTCCACGTGCACAATAAATTTTGTGATGTGCAACAAGGCATGACTGGGTGTGCACCTCCAGTAGCAACATATGCTGTCAGCTGCCTAATTCCACTGCCCCAACCACTGAGGTAGCCAGTGACTAGACAAAACCCTGAGACAGATGCATGAAACATACTTCCACCTCCAGCCTCTCGGTCCCAGCGCGCCCCTCCCCATGGCCAGCTTTACGGTGGTGAGTTTCAAATGACGGGGCGCGACCAGGACTGGGTGGTGGAATGTCGGGCGCTGGAGCTCGTGGCTGCAGAGGGGATCAGGTGAGCAACAGGGGGGATAAGGCAGCTCCCGGCCTGTCCTGGCACCACAGACTGCACTGTG
Source organism: Pelochelys cantorii (assembly GCA_032595735.1). Taxonomy (NCBI): domain Eukaryota; kingdom Metazoa; phylum Chordata; order Testudines; family Trionychidae; genus Pelochelys; species Pelochelys cantorii. The sequence continues at coordinate 39,249,342 of CM064340.1, forward strand.
CCCCAGAAGCAGCCGAGGTGGAAAGGAATGGTGTGGGACAGCCCACCCCATCTCATTCCCCAGGGATGCACTCCACCCCCCACCAATCTGAGAGTCCCAATGAGGCAGCCCCCTCCCACCCTTGACCTCGGAGAAGTTTAAGGGATTAACAGAACTCCTAGGTCCAATCATCAATATGGACTATTAGCAAATTCATGCAGCTTTGCTTCAGAGACAAATAAGATGATCTGCATAGTGGAAGGCAGTGCCGTGATTGAAGTCCGGCTCGCTCTGCAGCCCGGCAGGGCTGTGCTGCTTCACATGTGTCCTTTCCCATCTCGGTGCTCTGTGCCACCGCTACCCTCCAATAAATGTTACATGGGGTTTAATGGCTTCTGAAAGCCAGGATCGGAGCACAAAGTGTTTGGAGACTTGCAGATGCTTTCTCTCCCTAACAGAGCAAAGGAAAAACGAAAGGCTTAAATAAACCATGAAAAGTGGCGGGGAGCGAGCACTCCAGCTTCAGCTGACTTACATTGCGGGGGGAATAGGGCCTAGACATTAAGAATTGATACTCATTCAGGGTTTGTTTTGTAATGGAAGGCAGGAATGTCTAGCGAGAGCTTGGAGGGGGAGCCCGGGCTTCTGTTCACAGCTCTGCCGTACCCTTGGCTGTAAGCTTGACTAGTTAATGTCCAAGAAGCATTGGACGAAACCCTCTCTTGCTCCTTGAAGTCAATAGGAGTTTTGCCTGGCCAAGGAAGGGCTGTGGGGTTTGGCCCTTGTAAGATCCTCAAATAAAAGGCTGTAGTCACCTCCCTGCCAGTAGATTCTCCAATGGGGCCTGGGCCATAGTAGAGTAGGCAAGGGAAGGCACTGCCTTCCTAAAACTGCCCACACACCCCGACCATGGTGGAAGGCTGTAGCATGGCAGCCTCTTGCCCTCCAGGTGGCTAGGGAGGATCTGGCTGGGGGTGGGCGGAACTTGCCTCCAGGGGCAAGGACTTAGGTAGAAGGGGTGGGGCTGGGGTTTGCCTTGCCACGAAGGTGTCAAGGGTAAGCCCAGGCTGGCAGGACTACTTGGCTGAACGGGGCACTGCTGGGTTAGCACCCCTCCCCCCAGAGTCTGGACAAGAACAGGGGGGCTATTGCTCAGAGCAGCTAGCCTGGATCAAATGGCCAATGCCAGATTGGTGAGGCAAGGTCACAGTTTCAGAAGACCTAAGTGACCTAGAGCAGGGCAGCTTGGAGGGTTTTACAGAGACAGTGCCTGGCATCTCGCAGAAACTTACCCAGTCTGCACACCCCCACTCATCTCTCTCACACACTGCCTCTGGGTCTCGCACCCCTCCCAAGACATAACTGTGGGGTTGTTGCTCTTTGGTGCTTCCCACAAGGCATATATATTCTCTGTGATTTTATTCTTTCACATTGGTTATGTCGGTGTTTGCACTGGGCTATGCATTCCTCCATTTTTATTTCTCTTACACTGAAATGTAAGTCTTTGAGTTGTGAGTCTAAAATGCCTCACCTGTCCTGGCTGGAGTAAGTATCCATAGAGTAACTTTAAAAAAAAATTTATTATATCGAGGAGTTGTTTGTTTCTTTGGTGGCACACATTTGCACAAGCCTCGGTGCACAACACAAAATGTACTCTGCACATGACTAGAAAAGAGTAGAGGGACCATTGCTTGTGCTCCACAAGCCTGTGGGATGGAGGGTATAAAAACACACACATACACACACGAGGCCTTTCTCCTTCGCTTGCCTCTCTGCAAACAACCAGGATGATGAGAAGACTGAAGATTGCAACTGGCTCAGCTTTCAAAGCTGAAATCCATGCAGTACAGACAGCAGGATCCCGTGCAGTGAGAAAACTGGCTCGATTGAGGTGTTGCCCTGTCTAGTAGGGTGGAGAGTTTCGACAGCATAGTGATAGTTGCTTTTATTTCAGTAAGTGCTCTGACTTTGTGCCTAACACTTATTGCCACCTAACGTCGATCACGGTCGTCAATGCACTTGTTTTACCGTTTGACCTAACCAGCGAGGTTGCCTGAAGCGTGTGGCAAACGTGCTGAGGTTTTGCCAGGCTAGTGTATCTCCACTTTCCATTGATGACATGGTGAGCCAATTAATACATTAGATGGTGTGTTCCTAAGGTACGGTGCTGGGAGTGTTTGGCCAGTGCCTTTCTCGGTGTGATTCATGAGCGGCTCTGGGAGCATTCCTGCCATCCAGCTGGGTGCAGGTCTCCTGGTGTGGTAGTGCTGAGTGATCGCAGTGCCTGGACGAGGTTGCTGCTGGTCACTAGCAAGGCATGGAGAGAGACAGCCCAGGCTGGAGAGAATCAAGGGGCAAAGCGGATCCACGGCCCCAGGCTGCACCCTGGGCATCCTGTCACACCTTTCTTCCACAGACTGTACATCCCCCGCATGGACACTGGGTCCAGCCCAACCCACTACACTAATTTCCAGACCTTGCTGAACTGAGGTTTTGAAACAATTTGGCCTTCAGCAGAAGTCAGCTGCCATGTTGGGTTTCAGATGCCGCATGTTACTGACGGCAGCCCTGGGCTCTCCCTCCCCCTTGTGCCTTTGCCGTCATCTGAAATAAAAGTCTGATGGATACATGCTTTGCTCTGTCTGCACAGTAAAACCTAAGCTCCGCCTCCCCCACCCCAGGCTGTAACCACCCTTCCTCCAACTCCTCTCACCATCCTTCCTCTTACAACTCCTTGGCCTTTCTCTTCAGCCTTTCCTCTGCACCAGCCCCCCCCCCCCCACCTCCTCCTGCCTCTCCCAAACAATCCTCTCCCTTTTACCCGGGCCAGAGCGAGGATACCATCCCCATCCTTGTGCCAGGACCCGCCGGCCCCCTGTGGATGCTGGCGCCAGAAGGAAGCTTTCTGGGAAAGCAGCAGCAAGCGGTGTTGGCAAGGAGGCGGTCGAATTGTTAGTCCCATGGACTGGGAGTGTGGGGGTGGGTAGAGGACAGGCCGAGCAGTTTTAAAGCATACACCCCCTCCCATGCTAATCCTTCCTGTTGATTTCACAGCCAGTATCTCATGTAAATCGCCACGATATTATTTATTATTTTCTGTGCTTTACTGTTTAAATGCAAAACAGTGCAGCCAAGGAGCCCATAAGGGAAATGTCTGCACGTGAGCTGAAACAGCTTGTTGCACCGTGCCAGCTCCAAAATGGAATATTGAAAATCATTAGACTGATCAACTTGGTCCACTAAGGCAGGCGGGACGGGCCAGTCCCCCAGGGAGCTCAGCTCTCCGCTGAAACAGAGAAGCTTATAGCCAGGTATGTATGCAAACACCCAATAAATGCCTGGACGTGCTGCAGCCAACATGGGGGATTTTTTTTATTCGACTTTCTCTTACCAAATAAAGAACTAATCACAGAACCAAAAACTAATGGCAGTTGAGGTACAAGTGCTCGTGACTTGATGACACTTTTCATATGCCAGCTGAATATAGTCCCTGACAGTAATATGCATATACTCTGCTTTACTAGTACCTGTTTCAAAGCTGAAAACTGGCAACAGCTTTGTGAAATCTGGGACAAAGATGAAAAAAGCAACTGAGGAAAAAAAAACTGACCTGGTTTACAGGGGAAGAGAAGGTGGCTATAAAAAAAAATAATGTACAGAAGGGGGAAGTTGATAGTATTGACTACAGATCACAAGTTAGGAAGTGTAGATAACTGAGAAGAGAAGCAAAGAGACACAAGAAGAAATCTATGGCCAGCTGAGTTAAGGACATTAACCAAAAGGATCCTCATGATGATGATAGTCCATTATTACATGAAAATGGTGCAGTTATCAATAATAATGTGTGAAAGACAGAATTGTTCAATAAAAGCTTCTGTTCTTCGTTTGGGTAAAAACAGGTGATAGCATCGTGTCATACAGTGATAACATTCTTTCTACTTCACTAGTATCTCTGGATGATGTTATACAGAAGCTACCTTTGGATTCAGCAGGTCCAGATAAAACTCTGGGATGCAAGTTAAAAGATCTGTCTGGGGAACTCTCTGGACAATTACTGTTGATTTTCAATAAGTCTTGAAGCTCTAGGGAATTTCCAAAAGACTGGAAGAAAGCTAATTGCTAAAAAGGTAAACAAGATGACCCAGATAATTATAGATCTATCAGCCTGACATCAATTCAATAATAAACTGGGACTTTATTAATAAAGAGTTAAAGGAGGATAATGGAATTAATGCCAATCAGCATAGGTTTATGGAAAAGAGAGCCTGTCAAACTAACAATGTCTTTTTTGACAAGATTTCAAGTTGGTTGGTAGAGGTAATAGAGCTGACATAACACACTCAGACTTCTGCAAGGCATTTGACTCGGTACCGCACGTCCTTTGGATTGAAAACTGGAACAATATAAAATGAACATGGTACAAGCTGATTCTGCCCTGGTTTACAACAGTCTGAGATGATCTTGTCTTCATACCATATTGGTATTTCCACTTTGGGGCCATTCAGAACTAGAAAACATGAGCGTATGGGGAGGAGGGTGTGCAATCTCTTAAATTCCCCCTCAGATATATGATACTGGGGCAAAATGCCCCTCCAGCATAAAATACAATAAGTCTCATGTTCAAATGAAACTCCAGCATCCAAATGGCTATCAGCACGTCTTGGAAGCGGCACCACAAAAAACTCAAGAAAAGACAGCAGCAAACAGCTTAATCAAACTTTTTTGGATATTAAAAAAAGACATCCAAGTTCAGCTGGAGTTGTTGGAGACAGTTCTGATTTGATCTAGGCCTATTTATCTGAACCCATCGCCTCCCTTCTCATGTGTTATATTAACTTTGGCATGTGGTTTTTATGAGAAAAGATAATTACAAGCAGAAGAGGTCACTGTTATCTTTGCTCAGATATTAGGGTCTCCCGAGCTGCTTATTGCATTCTGCCTTAGCTGATCAAACACCGCACTGGGAAGAGAAGCTCGCTGATGATCTGAGAGCAAGATGAGCTTGCGGGCTGCCCTCGACAGGACCTGCCTGTGACTTAGTTTGAAAGTCACAGATGATGTCGGCCCTAAGTTGATTTCATTTTAAGAGAGCTGCAAGGCAGCACCCTCTTTGCAAACATCATTTGGGAAAGATCCGCTAAGCATGACAGAGAGTGATAGTCCCATTGCAGCCTTTAGGCTGCTTAGCCATTAGCAAGATTTGCATGCGGGAAGTCTGAAATTGCTTTCATCGGGTTGGTTTGTATCTTGTTATTCGTAACTGCAGAAACAAGAGGCTCCTTTCTGCCTGATTTATGACTATAGCTTCAAGAGCCCATGCAGTTTGCTAGATAGGAAGGGTGGTCCAGTGGTTAGGGTGTTTGGCTGAGTTTTGGGAGAGCAGGGCTCAATGCCATCCTCTGCTACAGATTTCCTGGATAACTTTGGGTAAGTCACTTAGCTCCCCCAATGGCGATAACAGCAGTGGCCTGTGCCATGGCATGGTGTGAAAATTAATACCATAGTTTATGAACAATACACAGTCACTAATGTAATGGGGAGTGTATAAGTACCTCAGACCAAGTCTATATTTGGAAGGCTTTGGTGGTATGACTGGCAAAACCGCTCCTAGTGGAGAAGCAGTTTACAATGGCAGAACAGCTTTTGCCAGTGCGGGAAAGCCACACCTTATGAAGGGGTTGTGTTCCACAAGTTTGTTTGTAACTTGGTTGTTTGTTTCTATGGGAAAATGCAGAGTTCCAATGTTATACATGGTAGTTAGGTTGCTACGCGAGCCCACAAACGCCTGTTTAATCCAGAATGGAGCTGAAATACTGTACATTGCAATGAAAAATAGCAAAAATGTGGGACGGGGGGTGACAGGGCGCCTCAGCCCCGCACTGTAGAACAGACTGCGGGCTGGGCCCAGCTGGCTGAAAGAGCCTCTCCCCCACAGCTCTGCCGGGCATGCTCACGGCCGCGCCTGAGTATAAAAGGGCCTGAGGCGGCTCACTCGGTGCTCACCCCCAGAAGGGGAAGGGCTTGCAGGGCGAACGCCAGAGCCGCTGCAGCCCGACCCCACCCCACGCTGCAACCGCCACGGCCAGGGGGCAGCCTGGAGGTACGGCGACGGGGAGACACGCGGGGTGGTAGGTAGCGGCCCAGGGCGGGGACTTGCCCCGAGTGCTCAGCGTGTTGTGGTGGGACTCCCTGCGGAGCGGGCAGTGGACTGAGCTGCTGGCAACAGGGCCCTGGGCTGGGACCCGGTGGAGTGGGAGGGCCCAGGTTCCCCTACCCCCCCACCCCACCCCCGCAGCGCTCCTGGGCAGGGGTAGTTTCCCTTAGGTCTGGGGACTAGGCCCCAGGGCCGTATTGACCCCGAGGGGGGGGGGGGAGGGGAGTGCTGCAAGGATTAGGCCCCAGGGCCGTATTGACCCCGAGGGGGGGGGGGGGGGGAGTGCTGCAAGGACTAGGCCCCAGGGCCGCATTGACCCCAAGGGGGGGGGGGAGGGGAGTGCTGCAAGGATTAGGCCCCAGGGCCGTATTGACCCCGAGGGGGGGGGGGGGGAGGAGTGCTGCAAGGACTAGGCCCCAGGGCCGCATTGACCCCGAGGGGGGGGGGGGGGGGGGAGTGCTGCAAGGACTAGGCCCCAGGGCCGCATTGACCCCGAGGGGGGGGGGGTGGGGGGGAGGAGTGCTGCAAGGACTAGGCCCCAGGGCCGCATTGACCCCGAGGGGAGGGGGGGCGGGAGTGCTGCAAGGACTAGGCCCCAGGGCCGCATTGACCCCGAGGGGAGGGGGGGGGGGGGAGTGCTGCAAGGACTAGGCCCCAGGGCCGCATTGACCCCGAGAGGGGGGAGTACTTCAAAGACTGGGCCACAGTGACACTGATGGGGGTTGGGGGGTAAGGGCGCTATAGGGACTTAGGCTGCTAAGCTGCACTGACCCCATTGAGGGGGATCCGGGACTCAGACTCCAGCCATTGGGCCGTACAGACACTGATAAGCAGACCCCGTGGGGATTTTGACCGTGGGAATCCACCCGAGGGGAGCGCACCCCTTGACAGGGGGGTTTAGTTGACCTTGAATGCAGTGCCTGAGGAAAGGCAGGTTTAAGTAGCGGAGGAGGAGGACACAGGTGAGGGTTCTGAAGGGGACTTCTGGGCATCCCCCCCCAGCTCTCCTCCTTCCCCCACAAGCTCTGGGCAGGCTCCTGCGGCCAGCCCCAGCCCCCCAAGCTGCTCCTCCATGGGCTACACCCAGCTCTCACTCACCAGAAGGCCGTGAGCATGAACCGGAGGACTCCAGAGGAGCAAGGGGTGGCCATGCAGCCAGCGACTGGGGAAAAGCAGCAGTTTCCCCTGCCAAGTACCGCGTCTCTCCAGCCGCTGGCTGTGCAACCACCCCTGTCTGTACATAGGGATGGCTGTACACCAGGTGTTGGTACCTCAGGGAGTGCCTGTGTCGTTTATTCCGGTCCGACCAAAGTACCGGTTTGCTGTAGAACAGCATCTATGCCAGGGGACTCTGCCGCCTCAGACGTGTCTCTCGGCGATCGCACACCCGGCCGACCACTAGGCCCATTAGAGGCTGAGGGCAGAGCTGGCTTGGGAGGGTCTCTCCCACCCAACTGAGCATCCCTTTGCCAAGACTGTGCATGGGAGTTTAAGGTGAATAGGCAGCAGCAAGGGAAATCCGCAGTGTCCAGCCCTAGAGAGGCCACACTATGGCTCGGCTAGATTAAAACGCGGACACTAGGTAGAAGCAGCATGTGCTACTAAACTTGCCTGCCATGCCCAGCCTCTCCCTCACTCCTTGAGCTCCTCCTCTCCTGCCACTCATGACAGGACTCCTGTTTTATTCTGGTTTACTGCTGGTACATCAGGGTGCTCCCTTTAAATCCCCGCCCCCAACGCGACTGGTAGACCAGCTTTCAGGCAGGTGAAAATTGATATGGCATACACCCGTGCCCTGCCAAGCCCCGATTCATCAAGTCACTCAGCATAGAATCCCCCCACCGCTCACATCCCTGATTTCGCATGGAGAGAGCATAACCAAGGCAGCAGAACAATTCAGAAGGTTTACAAGAAAAAAAGAACCTGACCAAACCAAGTCACCCAGCTGGATTAATGAGAAGAAGCTCTAATGCAGAGAGGAGAAGACTATTTATCGAGCAGGAAGCAAAGGCAAAGAGATGAAACAAAAACCCACGAGGGAAAAGAAAGCCGGGGGCCCTATGAGATGCTATCCTCAATCAGGCCAAATGCAACGATAAATGGATCCAAAGCGGAGATCGTGACAGTCACGGGGGTCACGACTCACCACCGCGGCGCCTCCAGCATCTCGCTCCACGCATCAGCTCAGTCCCCAGCAAGGCGCCTCCTGCCAGTGGGTGTCTTGCCTGCCATCCCTCTGTGCTGGCCCCACACTCTCTCGCTCTGGACCCGCGTTGCTCCCAGACCACAGCATTCTCTTCAGGACACTGCCCCCCCGGCAGCACCCACCACGGCGGTCTCTCACCCCCTTCCAGGGTATCAGCAGTCCTGCCACTGTGGCCAACTGCAACCCCAAAGCCTAGCCCCTTGCTTCAGGGGCCTGCCGCAGTCTGTACGGGCTGCTCTTCCTGGTGGCACGGTGAGGTGACCAGGGGAGGCCAGGCCTGCCCACTACTCTGGGTCCCAGCCCAGGGACCCTCTGGCAGCAGCCTTGTCCTGCCGCCTTCTACTGCCTCTAGTTCCCTGGGCCACTTCCCTGTAATCCTCGCACCCCTTCGGCTCTTGTGTCAAGACCTGCAGACTGGCAGCGTGTCAGGCTGGAGCCTCCCTCTCACCCTGAGCCTGTCCAGCCATGCACCCTCCACTTAGGGCCCACTCCTGCACCCACTCTGGTCAGGACCCACCTGCTCACTCTTCACCTTATATACTGGGCTGCCTCAGAAAGCTGCCCTCTGACTGGCTCCTTCCAAGCCTTTTCCCGATTGGTTAGGGTTCTGTGCAGGCTGCCTCCAGCCTGGTTTAACCCCTTCTGCCCATTGTGGGGCAACTGCCCCACCACAATGACATGTGGAATCACAACAAGGGAGAAAACAAAACAACTGCAAACTACAGAGAGTTTGTTGTTCCACGCAGCTTGAATGCCAGCTGTGTTCCCTTTGCTTACCAGGCAGCACACCCTCTCTGGAGCACTACACAACACACAGAGGCACCGTACGGCTGAATGCCACCTGCCGTCTCTACGGAGCTCTGGGGTCGGGGCTGGGAGTGCTACTCTGGGGCAGGGAAGGGGCAAGGGACAGCAGTCACACTGCAGTGGGGGGAGGCTGGATAGGGGCCATCAGTGGCCACAGTGGAGGAGCAATTTGGGCTTGGGGCAGAGGGGCTGCAGGGGCTTGCCTGCCCATGCCATGGGGTCACCCACTGCCCATGTCTCCCACTCAGCCTCGCAGCAATAACAAAGCCCTCCTGCAGGGGCAAAGTGTGGAACTGGGCTGTCATGAGGGAGAGAGGACGGGGCAGTATTGCCTAGGAAATGGCACAGGGGCCTGGAAGACAGAACACCTGGCTGTCAGTCCTAGCCATGTCAGCATGCCTCTGGGCCCCGCCCCCAATCACTCTCTGCCTCTGTTTCCCCATAAGATATGGGGAGGGTACTTGCAGGGTGTGTGAGTGAAGCTCAATGAATCAGGCCCATCTTTTGTAACAGAGGAACAGCCCTACAGAGCACACCACAAGGCAGTGGGCTTCACACACGTCGGTCCAGTCTGCTCTCAGCTTGGCATCTCCCCTGTTCCTGCTCCTGGGGGTCCTCCTGCCCCAGGAGCAAGTCAGGAGCCACCCTGAATTTATGTTCCATCATAAGGACCCCCACCAGGCCATGTGACCGAGAGATCAGCTGCGGGATGGCAGAGCATATTGAAGAGACTATGGGCCTCCACATGTGTGGGGTATAAAGTGTAGTAAGACACCCCCCCCCGCATCCCAGAGCCAACTCCCCTGGCATGTGATCTGGGTGCTTGGGGTAAGTGTGAGTTACATGCCTGTTCCTCCCCTCTTCCTGACCCACAGGGCTGGAAGTGCAGTGGAGCCTGCTCAGGACAGGTAATTTGCCACTGGCATGGACCAGTGCCAGACAGCTACCCCTTGGCTGGGTGCTCATGGGCTAGTACCACTGACTGCTGCTCTGTAGGGGGTGCACTGCACATTGCCCATCTAGCCCTGTATAACTGCAAAGCAGTATTCTCTCCCATGGCTCTCCAGCCTCTGTCAGGCACAAAGAAAGAGTTAATATACCCACCCTCCACTGCAAATCCCCCCACCCTTAGCAGACCTGTTCCCAATACAAATTCCTGTTCTTTAGAAAGCAGGCCAGCAGCACTGAGTAATAAGTTCATTATCACCTAATAAAGTTCATTAGTCCTTGAAAAGTCTGAAATGCAAAACGATATTACCAATGAAATCGCCCCCTGGCAGGATCCCGTCTGGGTGGGGAAAAAAGGATTTGAGATAAAAAGAAAGGAAAATAGTACGAATTTCTAATAAAAGGAGATGGTGCTGGGAGAATTGAAAAGGAGCTGCTGTCTACCCAGCAAGAGATGCACCTGGGCCCCACACATGAAAGTGAACAGTAGCTATTAATATCGGGGTAGTCGGAATGGAGGGTCATGTGTAAGGGGTTACGCAGCCAATGCTCACTGGAGAACAGTTTGAAGCAGCAAAATCTCTACCCAGATGGAGAATAAAAGCCCCTGATTCAGTGTCAAGAGGGTTTCGGTTTGAAGAAAGAGCAGCCAATCAGCTTATCTAACAATGGGGGTCCCGGGGCCACCCCCATGGTATATCGGCATGCAAGGCCACCTCTGAGCCCTTCCTCTGCTGTGCCAGCAAGAAGACAAAACGAATGAATAAGTAAATGTGGGCTGCAGCTGGTGAGCATGGAATAGCTCCACTGGTTCCACTGCCGATTCGCAACAGAGGAACGCCTGGATCCGTAACCCCTGCCTCTCTGGTTCCCCGTGCACCCTGCCTTCCAGTTATTTCTGGAGCCCTGTTACTAAACCTGCTTAACCCTGTGGGTAGCTCTATGGAGGGGAATGTGTTGGGACGACGCGCATGTGTAAAGTTACCCAGGCTGCAGCGTTTGCAGGATCAGGGCCTTTGGCTGTAAAATCCTGAGTGTAGCAGCTCTCTTCATTTTGACCCAGATTCTTAAAGCTATTTAGGCCCCTAATGCCTATTGGAGTTAGGCATCTGATCACCCCGGAGGAGCTGGAAATGTGTGCCTTGTGGCGTGCATAGTCAGTGCTTAGCAAATCATAAAACAGGACATGAGACCAATGTGACGGGCTGAATCCCAGAAGTCTCCTTGGGTTGTCCACCTGGTGTGTGGCTCATGCCACTGACACCCCGCCCTGTTCTGCTGGGCCAAATCCTCTAGTATCCCCCAGCCAAGGCACAGAATTGGGGTAACGGCCCCTCTGCAGAGCAGTACAGACACTGAACCAGTTCAGCTCCGGGAGGGTTCATTTATAAGGGCTCAGCATCCAGGAAACCAACCCCCAAAAGGGACCAAACCTCCAAATAAATCCGTCTCACTCTGTGTAAAAGTCTTGTCTAGAGAAGGTTTATGAGAAGTCCACCCCCTTTATCAATGAAAGAAAGATATACACAGTGGTTGCTCCCCTCCCAGGGAACAATTATTTACATTGGGCTTGATAATAAACAAAAGTGTTTTATAAAGTACAAAAATAGGATTTAAGTGGTTGCAAGTGAAACTAGTCAAAGTAAGTTAGTAAATTAAAATGAACAAAAACCACTTAGTTCTAATTCACTGAGAAACTTGTTTCATGCAGATTCTTACCCTAAAGAGCTGTTATAATCTCAGTAAAGAGCTTTGCATCAAGAGTTGATCTTTACTCTGCCCCAGTCTACAGCTTTGTCAAAGGTCTTTGTATCCCCTTAGGGTGGGCCAGGCAGTTTCAAAAGCCTGCTGAAAGCAAAGGACTGATGGTTTCCCATTGCTTAAATAGACTTTCCCCCAGAGTGGAAACTCTTTGTTCCACAATCCCCATCCCCATGGAAAAATACCAGGTTCAAAACCGATTCCAGTATCAGGTGGCATAGTCACATGTCTTTCTAGGACCAACCACAGTTTGGGCTTGTAGGACAAACACACTCATTCACAAGTTGTTGGTTAGAGTATTGAGTCATTAAGGACTGGAACATCAGTAATGGCTCTTATTAGCACATTTAGAACTATAAACAGATCCACATTTCCTATTACCCACTTCACATACAAGAATGACACATGCACAAAAAATAGAATATATGGATTCAGCAGATTGTAGCTGCAAAATTGATACGTTACATGACCTGTTTTGCATAAAGCATCCTCAACTTACGCACATTCATATCCATAAGCCAATTTTCATAAAACATGGGGAGTATGACAACCCAATCCTCCCCTTCGCAGGAGATTGCAGTTGGATGCGAAAGGTGTTTCCAGGGCTTGATAAATCGCAACATATTGGGTCTGAAAAAGCATGACTGAATGAAGATCACTAGAACAACTATCATTTATCTGATCCAAGTTTGGAAGGCAACAAGGGAATCTCTCTCTTTCAGTGATAAATAATCATAACACTTAGCTCTTATATAGCACGTTACGCCAATGAATTTCATAGGCCAGGAGGCCTATGCTATGTTGCTGATAAACTGCAGTGTATCATTTCTGATTGCTAACCCCCCTGCCCAGCTTGACAGCCAGGAACCTTGAGTATGAATGGAGCTGCTGAAAGACCAGAGCCGTGGGTGCAGATCACCCCACCCTACCTGGGTCTAGAGCAACTGACGATTGTCCTGTCTGGCTGAGAGACCAGGGTATGGTTTATTGATGGCCCTGCCCTGCCCTGGTGGGAGTCCCGGGCGACTGACTATGGTGGCCCCACCTGGCATAAGGGCTGAGCATTTGAAGACTGATTCCCCCACCTTGCTGGGGAGGGAAGGGGCAAGCTCCAACCCCTGAAGAGACTACTAATCCCCCTACTGGAAGACAGGTTCAGGAACAATGCAATGAGGAGCCATGGCCCCCTCACCCGCAGTGGTGAGGAGGGGCCATTAGCTGCTTACGGTGACATTAAAATTGCTCGTCCGTGTATCCCAGTGGAAATAGCTGAATTCTGTTCCCACTCCCACTGTCAAGGTTCTTTTCATCCGGAGAGTCTCAGGTGGCCGACTTATGGATTGCTGAAAACATTAAGTCTGGTCAAATTTCAGGCCTAAACAAGTTGATTGAGCCCCTTCAAATATAAGTGTCAATAAGCGACTTTTTGAAATGATGGCGAGTTTCTCGGACTATACTGGAGGCCTTGTGCTGCCTTATCACCCACCTGGGAGGCCTGAATATTGAGAGACGCTACAGAGCAGAAGCATTTACAGGGAGCGTTCGGTATTGAAAAGTGATTTATAGACACCATGCAGGAGTGAAAACTCTTTAGATATATACACCCCCAGTCCTGCTTTGTTGTGCAGCTCTAATTATATATTACAGCGACTGCCCTTGCTACACACTGAAGGGCAGTGGAAATGAAAAGCTATATCACGTTTTTCTGACATCACCCATATCTTATCCCACGCTGACGGGACATCGGGCCCAAATGCTATAATTTCTGCATCTGACTGAAGCTCTCCAGGCCGTTTTACAAATCAAACTGACCTATGACAGCTAAAGTCGTCTTTGGGGGTTTTTTTAACCAATGAGATTGCGGTATGCAAATAAAATAAACCATTTCACTGGCAATACAGAAATCTGTCTGGGTTCTAGGTAGAAAAAAACCCCCACCATGATGGCACATTTTTACCCCTAATGCACATAAGCCACCACTGTCCTGCAAGGCAGAGGTTCATCGTTATACAGATTAGAAATGGGTCTACTGGGGAGAGTGTTAATCCCAACGTAGCTGCACGATGGCATTGCTACTCCAGCGCCCCATGACTCTTTCAGTCTGCCTTTCCTTTCTTGGGCCACAGCCGTGGGAGATGAGGAGTGGTCCAGAAAAGGAAATCGTCGATAGGGTGTACAAAGGGTGTATGTTTTAGCCGAGCTGGGTTTTATTCTAGAGTCAGGAGGAAGAACAAGCCCAGTGCATCAGAGAGACAGAAATCAGCGGGAGAGATTTCCCAAGGCACAAATCTAAATGAGGTGCCCGACTGCCTTTTGTGCCTTTGAAAATCTCCCGCGGCAACTGGCTCTGTAATATTCTGCATCTCATCTGAAACACAAAATGGCAGCTGCCTCCCCGCTGGCCAGAAGACTCCTCTACATTTAAAGGGGCAGCACAGCAAAAATGGCATGAAGGCCTTTCAGTGCCATGGGCTGCTGGCTGCACATGAATGAACCTCGGAAAGCTGCTACTAAGCAGCCTTATGCAGGGAGCCTTCTGAAACTTACAAGAAAGAGAGGGCAGGGCAGGGCAAAGCCCAGTGGATGAGAGACTTCCAAGGAAAAGCCCAGGTGCTGCAGACAGTGAGGCTAGTAATGTGGGGAGGGGGGCAATCTTACTCTTTGCCTCAGTAGAGCTGACTGCACTGTAAACTGTTGTGCTGCCAAAGGGGGCTCTCTTTTGCATTAGCTGTAAAATTCAAGGCCCTGAACACTTGCTTTTAACTATCCTCTAGTGCTTTTCACCAAGGCAGGTGTGTAACGCCCACTATTGTTGATTCAGTTCTCAACGTGAGTAGTGATAGCCTGTCCTTAAATACTGCCAGCACTTGGACACTTTTTGTCCTAAGCCATGGTGGAGTGTTGCTGTGTGCTGCTGAGTGTGCAGGATTCCACCCTAAAGGTGGCTGCATTTCACCTGCAGATAAAGTGGCCCCCATGTAGGAGGGTGAAATGAAAGACTCTGCAGCCATGCAAAATATTATGATAAACATCCAGCGAGTTAAACTGCAAAGGGCATGCTAGTGTCACAGTTGCTTTTGTGGTTGCTTAAGGCAGCATCAGTGAGGCTCTCTCCATTGGGTCCATCACAGTGAGGGTATTCCCTGCCATGGGTAAAAACAATGAGCAGTCCTGTGGCACCTTGTAGGGTGTGTCTACACTGCAGGGCTTATCTCGAAATAAGCTACGCAAACTGAGCTACGTCAATTGCGTAGCTTATTTCGAAATAGGGAGCGTCTACACAGCACTTATTTTGAAATCGAGCTCTCTTCCTCCGACTTCCCTTACTCCTCGTACAATGGGGGTTACAGGAGTCAGAGTAAGAAGTCCTCCAGCTTGACAGTATTTTGACACTATTTTGAAATAACTGCCCGCTGTGCAGAAACGGACTAAGTTATTTCGGAATAGCGCTAGTTATTTCGAAATAGTGTTGCAGTGTAGACGTACCCTTAGAGACTAACCAATTTATTAGATCATGAGCTTTCGTGGGTAAAACCCACTTCATCAGATGAGTTGGAGTGGAAATTACAGAATCCCCGTCACAGGTTGCTATGCACTTAGCAAACACTATTGAAATGCAGCTACCTCGGGGGTGGACGGCAGAAACCAGCACTGTAGCAAGTGGATGGGAAATGTTGGCCAAGGCCTCCAGAGCCAGCGTCTCCTGTTACAGGAAGCATCATTGTCTAAGTGATTCTGAGTGTGGGATTTTCACCATTGGCCTCAATCTGTCCTCATTGAAGCCAATGGTAAAACCCCCTATGGACTTCAATGGGCCCACAGACAGGGTGGAATTTTCACAAGTACGCAGCGTTCACCTGTATGTCCACAAGCAGACAACACTAGTTGTTAAAGCGCCATCTAGAACAACGCATGTCCAGGAACCTGCAGAGAACTCCATGTATCTACACTGGAAGACTGGAAAAAGGAGGTGACCTGGAGCTGGGACTTGTGTTTTACATGTACCTAGGCACTGGGAATGTGATCTTGAGATCTCTGAGCTAGCCTACTTAGCTTGCTATCACTGGATTTAGAAACTGGCGGTAGCTGGGAGTCTAGAGAACCATAGCAAAAAATAAGCCAGGCGTTTGATCAGTGGAGGCTGAGAGAGAATCTTTCAGCAAGTGGGAAGCATGCTTTGCTAACAAGAATGATTGGCACAATTTTATTTTACACAGCCCTGGCCTTCCAGCCTGGGAAACACAAATTGGACAAGGCATTTCAGAAACCCAAGGGGAATCATTTTCCCAGACATGGCCAGCAGGCAAATGGCAGTGGGTTTCCTTGAAACCAGCATTTCCAGGAACCGGACACACAAGATTCCCCTCACAACAGAGAGCCAGCCAGATCTACACTAGAAAGTTTTGCCAGTATAGAAGTGTTATTAGGTGTGTGATTTCTGGTGACATTTTAATGCTAGAAAAATACCCTATTGCAGACATAATTAGACCCGCATAAAAATGCTTTTCTCAGTATACTTTGTTTGGACCAAGCAACCAATATCAATCAGCTCTTTCTTTCCACATAAACTGTATCCACACTGGCAAACCTTTTTCGTGAAGACAAGACTTACATTCTAAAGAGGACAGATGTAGCGTGTCAGCTCCAATTAAGGTGATGCTAAAACATTTATACATGCCTGCCTGCCTCGCTGGTGACTCAGAACCAACATCAGAAGAGGACTCAGAGAAACTAAATAATCTCTGGGTGACAGCCACAAAGTGCAGATGAAATTATCCCGGGTTTGACTGTACCGCCTCCCTTACTTACCATAGTGTCATGGTGTGTACTAGTGTGACTCTGGCTATGTCCACACTACCAGGTTATTTTGAAATAAGTTATTTCAAAATAATAACTCCTGAAATAACTATTTCAAAATAAGCATGGGAAGCAGGAGTTATTATTTCGACATAACCAGCCCCTTATTTCGAAATAACAGGCTTGGTAGCATGGACACTCTGCTTGGTATTTTGAAATAAGGGGAGTTATTTGGAGTTATTTCAGTGTCGACATGCCCTAAGAGAAGATGCTTTGATTTTCTTCTCGGTGGACTGTATCCTTTGTGTGCTTTTCACAGCATCCCAGGCAGCAAAGGACTCTCCTTTTTCCAGAGCGGCAGTGCCAGGTTTAACCGAGGCCCGGGTTGCGTGCCACATCCTTGGATGAGTGGTACAAATGTTCATGTTTGGTGGTAATTTTGCAGTCTAATACCCCAGGGACGCAAAAAGATGCGGAGCTGAGCTTCTCGTGAAATGTTGGCTGTGGATTATGGAAGACCAAATGGTGCTTTATCTGGGGCCAGTAAGTGGTCCCCTGAGATCAAAGAAAAAAATCCCATAATGCCAAGATATTGGGGTACAGTTCAGTTCCCACAGAACGCCATTGCAGTGTAATCTGATGGGTTCAGATCTGGCCTTGGACTCACTCTTCTATCCCCTGGTTCTGCCTCTCATTTGCCCTGGGGCCTTGAGCCAGTCCCTCATTGCTCTTGTCCAGCGTGGAAGTTCTTTTGGGCAGAGAATGTCTCTCACTATGTGTATGTTCATGGCCTAGCACAGCCAGGCCCTGATCCTGACCGGGACCTGCAGTTGCTAGCACACTAAATAATAAACCCCGATGCTTCCCACCACCAGCACACCATTCAGCTAAGGATCTCCAAGTGCTTTCCAAACGCCTACTAGCGACACAGTGAAGCCTCCCTCTGAGGCTGGGCACGAGTAACCCCATTTACTGACAATTAAGCCAAGAGTACAGAGAGGGTATGTGACTTGCCAAAGGTCACCCAGAGGGTTAGTAGCTCTAGCTCCCCCATCTCGCTATACAAAACTCATTCTCTGCACTTCCAACGTGAACCTCAGTTTGCCATTCTATGCGCTGCGGTTTGGACCCTCTTTTGGGCTTTGGAGGGTTGAAGACACCGAAGTTTAAAAAAAAAAAAAAAAGGAAGAATGAGCTTGGCTTTAACGAATGTCTCAGGCTATGTCTAGACTACACTGATCTATCGGACAAAGGTGTGCAAATGGCACTCCGCAATTTGTGTACCTTTTTCCAATTCTTTTTTTCGGAAGAGGCTTTTCCAAAATTTGGCCCATCTACACTGGGCCAAATTTCGGAAAAGCCGTCTCTTTCGGAAGAGCCCTGCTTCCTTGTGGAAGGTGGAAGGCAGGGTTTCCAACGAGCGTGTCTGCTCTTCTGCAAAAAAAAGCGGAAGAGGAGACGCGTTCCCTGGACACAGCAGAGTTTTTCCGGGATCCCTCCGGAAAAACCCCGTAGTGTAGTCATAGCCTCACTCTTCACTGCTCTGGAGTAATCGCTGCGAGGGATGTCTCCTCTTCCAAGCACAGCAGATACCGCCGTTGGCAGAGACGTCCTCAGAGCCAAGGCCCCCATTTAACACAGCATGTCCATATTTGCGGAAGTACTTTGTTGACAAAGGGCCCCTGTGGTGAGTTTTTACATGGATGCCTATTATTCCCTCCATCCAGGACACCAGCGCCAAGAAAAGCCAGGCCTCTGCTCCCTAAGCAGAATCCTTGCTTTGATCCAACAGGCTTATCCCCCAGCTGGCTTATTTATTGTTCATAGTCTCTTTCCAGATCGCCTGATTTCTCCTGACGGAGGCAGAGAGCAGGAAAATGAGAGTCACGGGTAATTCTGTCCTTTCGCAGACGCTGGGTCCCTAGGAGGTACAGATTGGAAGGCTGGGAAACATGAAACAAGCAGTTTGCTTATTCAATTTCCCTTTTGTTTTGCCTCCTGTGCACAGTGAGTCCCCCAGGGAGGCTAAATGGACACATCAGACGGAGCAGCCATTCATCTGCCTCCTGTTTCATCCCCATGCTCGGTCCAGCCATGAGCTGTTGTAAGCTCCTAATGGATGGCTGAAGAGTAAATGCCTTTGAAAACAGAAGAAGCTGAATCAAACAGAGGCACATTCTTATTCCACAGCTGTTCTGTGTGTCTGCGCCAACATGCTAACACAGAGAGGTGAAATGGCTGGAATTCCAGCACGCTGCCCTGCCCAGCCATGGACTCAGTGGGCTAAGCATTTGGATTACACCGCATCACTGATCCAGGAAGGCGAATGTCATTGGGGATGTCTCTAATTAATCTTCAGTTTCACACACGTACCCTTTATGCCGGGATTGACAAAGGGAGCAAAGGTCGAGGAGATCAAGAACGAGGGCAAAAGCTCTGCCCTCAGTGACACCCCCACAACACCCCCCCGCTCACCCCCCTCGATTTTATTTGAGTTGCCTGGAGAGAACAGAGGGCACCATTTCGTCACTATGACAACATGTTCTGCTGCAGGCCAGAGCTCCTCGGCGGTGGTGCTTCTCACAGCCATTGGCATAGCCCAGAGGACGGGGCGTCCGGTGATGGGGTTTCTCTTCACATGGTGCAAATGAGCGAGCGCGGGTCAGATTTTCAAAAGAGGCTCTGGTCTCACATGTACACAGCTAAGCTGGGGCTTTCGGTCCCACGGACTGCGGTGCTTTGGACGTTCCTCGCCTGTGATTCGCACGAGGCACCATAACGTGGCGCAGAGATGCAAATGGGCTTCTCTGAAAATTCCGGCTTCTCCAACTTTATTCCTGCACATCGTTGCTGGAGAAAGGAATAGCTCCGTGTTCTGATCAGCGCCCTTTGCACTCGACAATCTCTTGTGCTGCAAACCTGCCCTTCAAAAGTCAGCACTTCTTTCGAGTTCTTACCTGGCTAACACTCTTGGAGTAGGTGCCCGAGAACCCCGAAGACCCCACTAAGGACAACAGGGCAATGACACACGGCGGGGAGGAGGCCTGCGTAGGTGCCAGAACCTAGGGGCGCTGCAGCACCCCCCTGGTTTAAAGTGTTTTCTCATTATAAACCAGGCCTACAATTTGGTTCAATGGCTCAGCACCCCCCCACTATACCAACCGGTCCGTGTGACAGGACCCTTCCTTCCCAGAGCCCTCATGGAGACACACACAATGCAGAACAAGGACACAAAAAAGGTTATATTTTACTGTCTTTCCGAGGTGATTTATTGCAGTCCGATTAGAAAACAATAGCTTACAAGCCATTTTAAGCAGATTTTTCCAGCAAGATGGGTATTGTTGTCAATGAATAAAGTAATCTCAAAGCATTTTTCTCTGGAAAAAATGACAGATTTTATTTTACTAGGTCAGAATTAAAAAAAAAGAAAGAAAGAAAGCCTTTGACTGGTATGTAGTTCTTTACATTTCCAAAGAACTGGCTGGCATTAACTGATTAATCTTTCGCATTATCCCCAGGGAGAAAGCGAAGCTCAGAGACTTTACAGTCAAATGTTTCACACGTGCCTGCCAGTGCACTGCTACCTCGCTCAAGAGTTCAAAAACCAGGAATCAGGCCCTAAAGAATCACACCATTAGCATAAAAACCATGAGGGTTTTTTTTAAATAAGACACACAGTCTTTAATGGACTTTAGGGCACATTTCAAGCTTCTCTGCACTCATGAGGATTAGACATGCGCCTTAAGAAAATGAAAATGAAAGCTGAGATTCTCAGCAAACCAGAGGACTTTGAGGGCTGGTGTGGTGGGGTGACTGCCCCATACTGGCCAGAAGGGGTTAAAGCAAGCTGGAGGGAGCCGGTGCAGAGCCCTGGCCAATTGGAGAGGAGCTTTTAAAGAGCCAACCAGAGGGTGGCTTGCTGGGGCAGCCCTATATAAAAGGAGTTGTTCCCTCCCCCCCAGAGAGAGAGTTAGGCCCTGACTAGGGAAGCTGCAGGACTTGGTTCCCAGAGAAGCACCTTTGGGAGAGCAGGGCTGGGCAGGTTCAGGAGGGCAAGAGCAGGAGGCTCCTGTCTGATCCCTGCCAGGCAGTGGCCTTGCTACAAGGGCCAGGAGAGTGCAAAGGCTCACAGGGGAAGTGGCCCAGGGAGCTAGAGGCAGTCAAGGGAGAGCGAAGGAGGGCAGAGTCCACTAAATTAAACTCAGATAAATATAACTCCCCCCGACCCAGGCCCTCTCCACCACAGACCCCTCACTACTTGCCACGCTCTGTGGGATCAGCCTCCCACCCCGGTGCAGAGCAGCACCTCCCAGGCTTTCTCCCTGGCTCCAGACTCATCGTCCTTCTCCACCTAGTCCCAGGGAGTGTCCACACCACCTCTCCCAGGAGAACCCAGATGTCCCCTCTCTAGGCTCCAAGCCAGGGACCCTGTAACAAACACCTTCCTCCCTGGGCTTCTTCCAAGCTTGGCTGGCCTCCCTCCAGGCCCTCTCCCAAAGCCCCTCCCTGGGCACACACACCTGCCTGGCCTGGAGAGGCCCTGCAGAACTCCCTCCCCTGTGCCTCTTCCTGCCACGCTCCCCACTCGGTTCCTTCCCCAGCCAGGACTCATCTCCCACTGGGCTTAGCCATCCCCTCCTCTCCCCCCCCCCCCACCAGGTGCACTAATTGTGCTGTCTCCAGTTCTCTTTTTTTGTTACCAGTGCCAGAGTGGGACACGCTCTCTGGGCAGGGGGGGTGGGGGGGAGAGAGTGAGGGCGGGGGGCTTTGTTTGGTAATTGGAGGTTTTAATGTCATTCAGCATTCAGGAGGTTTGGAGTTTGGCTGCCCCTCTGTGCACAGGATCAGTGCTGAGGTCCTTACTCAGCTTGCCTCTGAAGAAGTATCTCATCAGCCCTGATCCTGACGGGAGGATCGCTCAGTGGCGGAGAGCGGAGGCCGTCAGCTGCCAGCTTTGTGCAGGAAATGGTCACCTTCCGCTCCCATTGCTATCAGTAGGGGGCTCGGTGCCAATCCCGGCGTGAGTTTTTGTGCCAGCCAGAGGAGGCACGCAGACCCTCCGGAGAAGGCGAAGCTAGCCTTAGGTGTTCCATGCAGAGAGGAGCGCTCCTTTTATACTGCACCAGGGAAAGCGATCCTTTGTGAGCCGAGGCGGCCTGCCTATTTCCTAGCTGCTCAGTATTATCATCTCGGTTACATCTTAAAATAGAGCAGCGAATTTTCCTTTGCCTCCTAGTGCAGAGACTGAGATAATTAGCACGAGGGGAAGATTGAACTAAGCCACGACGGGGACTTCTGTGGGGAAAAATCACATTGGCAGGAAAGGCAATTCACTGTGAAAAAGAGAGAGAAAAAACCCCTTACGCGTCAACAGGTGCTTCAATAACAGCACAAGTGCATTCAGCAGCCCCGGGGGGCCCCAATTAGACGACTGCTCGGATTAAGCAGACGGAGAAGAAATGGTTTCAGTGACTGACCTAAATAAAATGTTTTCCCAAGGTGACATTGGCATGAAGGGCAGATGCAGTGGAGAAGCCGAGCCATCGTTGTAGCGGCTTGGACTCACCGCCACAGTGCCTCCTGCTGGTCATGCTGGGAATTAGTCCATGTGATCAGCGTCTCTGCCATCATGGCTCCGCTCCCCTGGTCTCTACCCTCTGGCTTTGGGCCTGAATCGTTCCTTTGGCTGGCGGTCTCCGCTTCAGGTGGCGCCCACCACTCTGTTCTCCCTCCTTCCAGAGGGGTCAGCAGCGCTCAGTCTATACACCTGCCTGAGTGGCCAACGGCAGCCCCAAAGCCTAGCCTCTGGCCTCGGGGGCAAGCAACAGCCCTTTAAAGGCCATGCCTCATGGAAGCTAGATGCAGTACAAAGTTGGGGGGGGGGCAGGCCCAAGCACTATTTGAGTCCTAACCCAGGGACCCTCTGTCAGCAGCCATGTCCTGCCCCCCCCTCCCCTTGACTGGTCCCATTCCCTGGGCCATTTCCCTGTGACCTTCTTGTCCCTAGTATAAAGGCCCCTAGAGCCTGGCAGGTATCAGACTGAAACTTTCCTCCTGGTCCCCTGGGCCTGCCCAGCACTGTTCTCTCCAAAGTCCCTGTGGTCCCCTCCCCTACTGGGAACCAGCTCCTTCTCCATTGCTGGTCAGGATGAGAGTAAGCTCCCTTGAGCTCTGCAGCCGTTTATAGGGCCCAGCCTGGCCCTGATTGGCTGACTGCTCCTCACCCTGATTGGTCAGGTTTGCACAGGCTTCGTCGGGCCTGCTTTTCACCCTTTCCTTGACGAAGTGGACTTCAGCACTACTACAATAGCCCAGTGGAGGGTGGGATGGTGAGGAGAATTTCGCTAGTTTAATTTGGTCCAAATGTCTTTGCAGCCACCCAGTTTTCACTGAAGTTAATGTGATTGACCAAAGTCCCTCCTATTTCACTAACCCTAAATTACAGTTGGACAGTGCTTAGCCATAGGTCTCAGTGCCTAAATAATTTAAAGAACAATGAGTATCTTTCTCGTTGCAAAGGGAGTCTCGGTGAAGGAAAACGGTGATATTAATTGAGGACTCGCTCTTTTTTTAAATCCGCGGGATTTAATTTTAGAAATTACAGCTCATTAGAAATTACTCATTGAACCTAGAAAAAAATCTTTGCACAGCAACAGAAAGTAAGAGGTGCAAAAACCCCTTGCCAATAACTCTGCAAAGCCATCAGGAAATGGAACCAGCCCAGACAGTGGAAAAAGCGAACAAATCCAATGCAAGAAAAACACCAGTGACGGAGTGCATGATGAACAATGTTGTTGTGACGCCAGGCATCAAGATGGATCCCAGAAAGGAGTTTTTGGCTTTGGTTCAGTAAGCTGCCCGACTAATATTAAGCAGGTAATTAGTCCCTTTGAGGTCACTGGGGGAAGGGCATGTACTTGGGTACTTGGCCAACCATCCCTATTAGCTCCGTAATGGGAAAGAGAACACCTGAGAGGAGTCTGAGGGAGGTGGGGAGACCAACTGAAAATGTATAAGGTGAAGGTATCACAGTCTGTCCATGAGTCCAACTTGCAAGACTGGAAACCATGGCAATATGGGAGGTGCTAAGGAAAGCCAATCATGGACCCCCTTCCTGCAAACACTCAGGTAGAGTCTGCAGCACCTGTGGCCCTACCCAAGCTAGCTTCGATCTAGCTAGCTCCAATAACGATAGCAGGGACGCTGCAGTAGCTCAGGCTGTGCACAACCCCACCAGGAAAAAAGAGCTAGATAGATTCATGGAGGTTAGGTCCATCAATGGCCATTAGCCAGGATGGGTAGGAATGGTGTCCCTAGCCTTGTTTGTCTGGAGGTGGGTGACAGGGGAGGGATCACGTGAGGATTCGCTGTTGTGTTCCCTCCCTCTGGGGCACCTGGCATTGGCCACTGTCGGCAGACAGGACGCTGGGCTAGATGGACCGTTGGTCTGATCCAGTATGGCCGTTCTTATGTTCTTATGATGCTCGGTATGTACTTGAGTGGCCACCAGATTCCCAGAGCCCCAGTGCAATTGTTTTTGGAGCTAGTTCAGTCCAAGTTATCTCAGGTGTCTCTACACCTGCCACAGTCCCACCTCTGCCTGCAGTGTAGACAGACCTTGAGACTCATGTTAACTTTACGCACTTATTCAGGTGCTTAAGGGTTGTCCAGACAGTGCAAGCAAGTTGTTGATGGGGAAGACCCTAAACAAATCATAGCCATTTGGGATTACAGGTGTGTGTGGGGGGAGGGGCGGTCACAAACAAGTTTTAAAGGTGAATTTACCCACTCCCCGTTTCTTTATGTCTAGATGGTGTGACAGACCCAGAGCAGCTGGCTACAGTAGCCTGGTGGAGGGCAAATATAGAGGAAACTGGGTGAATAGTTTTCTGTTCCCTGTGTGAACTGGCCAGACACTGCTGCCACATAATCAAGGCAGGCAGGCACCTGGGGCCAATTAAGAGCTTGCCTGAAGCAGCAGGCTTATCAGGGCACCTTGCAGCCAATTAAGGCCTGAGGGGGGCCTTAATTTAAAAGGCTTCCCCTCAGAAAGGGCAGGAAGAAGGTTAAGGACTGAAAGGGAGGAGGTGTACTGAGAGACCAAAGGACTGGGAATGTGGAAGAGGGCTGTGGAGGAGCAGGAAGGATTACTCAGGTACTAGGGAGAAGGTACTGGGAGGGATCGTTTGGGAAAGTGGCCCAGGGAAGGCTGCAAGGCTGGGAGAGGAGGAAATGCTGCCAGTTTCCACTGCCTTATGGTCCCTGGGCGAACCTGGAGTAGTGGGCGGGCCCGGGTTCCCCACCACCTCTTGCCACACCACTACAGAATCTGCCCCTGAGAGGGGGACCAGAACTATGGAGGGGCTTCATCCCAAACTATGGACTAACCTATGATGAGAAGGGCTCAGTAGACCATGATCTTTGCCTTTAGTTAAAGGGCAGCGGCTGTGTGCAGGGTCACAGTGAGCCTCTGAGGCAAACACTAATTGCCAGGAAGCACAGGACCCACAGGGTATGGCCTGGGCTTTGCCACAATGGAAAGAGGGACCCTAAAGCTCTGTGGTGTAGCAGGGGCAGGTGACATGGAAAAGTAGAGACGCACAAGTGTATTGTAGGATATTTAGTAGATTGGGGCTTGCCGATATTCCTGGTTGCAACATAGACAATTTTATTATAATGCAATGTCAGGTTTCATTGATGGAGCATCTCTCTTGGAAGGCTTCACCATCTCTCATTGCTCTGCTACGCCCATGTTCCCTCACAGCCTCAAATCTTTTTGCTGGTTTTTGGGAGGCAGTAACTGGAGCAGCTAGCTGAGCAATCGGAATGCAGGAGCATTATGATATACAGAAAGAAATCCAAGTTCTTCTTGGCCTTTTGTCTTACTGCAGTGCTCGGGTCTAGAGCAGCTGGGTCGAGACATATGATCAGTGCAGACAATGGGCCAGATGCCTAGCAGGTGTATATGGGCATAGATTCATTGACTTCAGTGGACCTCTGCCAGTCTTTATTCGCTGAGACTCTGGTCTGTGTTTCTAACTAGAGCAGTCTCTGGGGCAGAAATGGACAGATGCACAGTGGATTAGCAATATGTAGAACTGGAGAGCAAGATGAGACCCAGCAAACACTGACTTACTTTGGAACCATGGGAATGTGTAGCAAGGCCAGATCTTCCAACCCTCAGCACAAACAAGTGAGCTCGTTGGGAAAATCTCTCCCCATTGTGACTGGTAATGGAGAGGTAGCCGTGTCAGTCTGATCTTGCTAAAACAAAAGGAAAAACTGTGTAGCACTTTAAAGACTAACAAGATGGTTTAATAGGTGATACGGGGTGACTGCTGAGTTCTTTGGAGAATGCAGCCCCTCATCACACGGTGCCTCAGTGTCCCAGCTGTAAAATAGGGAGAATCCCGTGCTTTTCCGAAGTACTCTGTGGGTCTAGGGACGGAATGCACTATCGCAGTGCTGAGGGTTAGAAGCTTTTAGATGAGTCGCTTCTTCCTGACATATATTCTTTTGTTTTCAGAACAGATCTTTTGTTAAAGATCGTTCCACTTTTTTAGTAGTACACTTCAAAAGGACTATTCAGGTCTTTCCAATGGCTTCTAACTTTAGCTCTCAGCCCACCTCGCATCTCCCTGCGAATGCCACCACCCGGGTCACGATACACCTGACGCCATCCTTCCGTGTGCACATTTCCTGAGCCATGCTCTTCCTTTATTTATTATTTATCCCCTTGGCATCCTCAGGAAGTTATGGAACGTTATTAAACGACCTTGCTGTGGCCCACCCCATTAACTCCTCCAAGACAAATGACAGCTGAGCATTTTAAGCAGTAATTACGCTTTCCTTGCATATCAGCTCCAGCATTGAGGTGTGCTAGCAAGACCCAGGAATGGGTCTGACCCAATCCTTAAAATGAATATTTAGTTCGACTTTACCCCCAAAATGGGGTATATTTAGCCTTTCCATTCAAAAACCCAACAAAAGCACAACACATGAAACATCTGCAAAGCGTTGGATTTTGGAGGAATAGCAATTCTATATCCAGGGAGAGGGTCTCCCGGGGCATTCGTTTCCAAAATTGCATTCATTTATGGTATAATAAGAGCCTGACAAAGAAGGAAAGCTTTTGAGTCAAATGTTTAAACTCAGGGTCTTGTTTAAATAATTAGCTAAATAGCATCAGTCGCCTCAAAGCCCTCCAGTCAATTCACCAGAAGGGGAAGTCTCACCACTCAGATAATCTTAGAGGACAAAGCCATTTTGCAAGCGTGCGGATGCCCTGGGTTGGCACAATCTTTGACTTTTAGCCTCCTGCTCTTGATGGGGAATACGTAGAGCAAGTAGACCTAAGCTTGTCAGAAGCATTCCAAAGCTTGCTTTGGAAAACTCCAGTCCTCCACTTCCCCCCTCCCCCCCCTAACACATGCCCCATGTTGATTCTTTCTAATTTTACAAAATGATAAGTTTAATTTGAAAGGACATCATTCTTAATTTATGTGTTGTCATGAACAGTGAAGGGAAAAGTAGGTCATTTCATTATCTGCTGCATGAGTATTTCGCCAAGGAGCCAAGAGACAAAGCTAAACAAAATCATCACCCAGCTTCTTGATTCATTTATTAAAAGGGAAAAAATTATGGTTCGTTTTCTCCTTGCTTGATTTGCACATCTTGGTTTGCAGTGCATATTTAGTTCAGCTTTCCTGTGTGCATTTGTTGTGTCTGTCAGAGTCACGAGTGCTGCCTATACTCAAAGAGCGATCTTTCACCGAGACAGTGTCTAGATTTATCATTCAATATTGTACATGTTTCTGAGCCTGCGATAAGTCAAACACAAAACAAACGCAAACATGCAGCGACCACCTCTGTATAAATAGATGAGGTGCCGAGTAAATAAGCCTTCTAGAAGGAAACAGGGGCCAAATTCAGGCCTGGTGTCCTTCTGCAGTCCATGGAGCAGTGCCAGAGATGCATTTGGCCCTGTGCAAACTGTGTCCCTGCTCTGCTGCTCAGTATTATGCTTTTGGGAAGGCGTGTGAGAGCTGGAAGCGCAGCTCCGATGGGCAAGGGACTGAAGAAGCCACATTAATGGAACTCACGGTTAGGTGCAGTGGAAACAGACTGCACTGTGATGTCAAAACGCCATGGTGGGCATATCAGCATCAAATGCCAGGGCCCAGAAGAGCACTTGAAGCCTGCGGGGGGAGAGAGGATCCCTCCTCAGAGCACAGACGATGTGTTCCGCATCAGATCTGATGGTTTTATCACCAAGTCCATTAGGTTTAGTGTTAATGCCCTGGCTCTTGGAGGCAGGTGATTAGCTGAGAATCCCAGTGTGAGGGAAAAGAGAAAGGAGCACCCAGCATCCCAGGGGTTAAAGGAAGCTTGTAGGCCCAGCTAGCCCTGCCCCGCTTTACCTGCAACCAATGCCAGGCTGGAGTGGGGAGAAAGGAGCCTGGCTCAATTTGGGGCTGACTAGTGAGGAGACAAAAGTGTGGTTTGGGGGTCTGAGGGCCTGAACCAGCAGCCATGAGAGCGAGTAAGCCCCCAGCCCTACCTCTTTAGGCAAAAAAGATGGGGGGATGATCCTACTGAGAAACCCCAACTAAGGAGAATGTGGATTCTGGGGGCCATGCCCCAAACTTAAGGATTTGGACGGGGAGTGGCTCAGAGTTTCTAGGCCAGGAGCCCAGGGAGAAAGGGGGGCCAATCTCCCCCCTCTTCTGCCCATCTCTTCAGTGACCGAGCCAATAGGAACCCGGCCACAGCCAGCTTGTGGTTTTTTGACAGAAATCCATTTCTGTCTCTTGGGCTGTGCAGAAGCCTTGAAATCGTGACGGAAACCTACTGTAGTGGTCCATGTAGACAGCATGTGCCCCCAAGAGATGGGGCTGTGTCTTTATCATGGTGGTGAACTGCTTTCTGTATGTTGTTGTGTTGACCTTGTAAGAGCTGATCAGGCTGGGGGAGGGCGGGGGAACGGGAGATATCGAGGCGACAAATCCTGTCTGTGTGCTGGACTTGTTGCTTGCAGTGTTTGCAACATACCTCGTGATTCTGTACGTGGTTATTACAGTGTCTCAAAGGCTCAGCAAGTGAGCCTGCTTCGCCATAAAACCCAAGAAGAAGAAGCGGGAACGGGAAGATGTAGGAGGGTGGGAATGTCCTCTCTCCGAGAAGGGCGGACGGGAGACAGGGAGAAGGAGAGTCGGGGAAAGCCACAGGGAAGGAGCTGGCTCTAGCGGTGGGCCTCGAAACAGGGGCAAGACTCCAGGGGAGGCAGCCCGGGGAGCGGGTGTTCAGCCGAGGGCTGGCGCAGAGGGAACGCTTCAGAAGGAAGCGAACGTGAGGGCTGGCGCAGAGGGAAAGCTTCAGAAGGAAGCGAACGTGAGGGCTGGCGCAGAGGGAAAGCTTCAGAAGGAAGCGAACGTGAGGGCTGGCGCAGAGGGAAAGCTTCAGAAGAAGCGAACGTGAGGGCTGGCGCAGAGGGAAAGCTTCAGAAGGAAGCGAACGTGAGGGCTGGCGCAGAGGGAAAGCTTCAGAAGGAAGCGAACGTGAGGGCTGGCGCAGAGGGAACGCTTCAGAAGAAGCGAACGTGAGCCTGAGGAGAGCTGAGGGGCTTAAGCTGATCTCATTGTGGATTTGTTGGGGGTCTCTAGGGGGAAGCCTGGCAGCCACTGCCCTGAAAGAAGGGTGTGCGAGGACTGAGTCATGGGAAAAGGCTCTGGAAAAGGCCAGGCTGAGGTGGGAACTAGCCTGGGGAGGAAGCAGGAGGGAAGTGCTCAGACAGCCCTTACCTGCTCACTACAGGGCCCTTGAGGTGGAGCCCAGAGGGGAGGGTGTGACTGGCACCCCCTACAAGCCCCCTGGGGAAGGCAGTGCAGTGACCCCAGGGACCGGGGTGGAAGGACTGGTCAATCTGGCCTCGGTGTGAGGCGCTGGCCTTTTGTTGGCTGGATGCTGTTCCCCAGAGTGGGGAGGGCTGTGAGGGACCCGCCTGGGAGGCTGAGTCACCGGAAGAGGCAGCCTGCCCCAGGGGCTGCCCGATGAGAAGAGCCAGCTGGCCATGCTGTGGAGGGACACACCTCACCCGTGGGGCTAACAAGCTCCTCTGGACACCCCTACAAAGCTTGCTCTGCCTGGAGGGGGAGGAGCATAAGAGGGGGAATGCCCGGCCGGAAGGGGGGACAAATAGGACTGATGCTGCTGCGGGCTGGGATACCGGCCAGGCAGGAGACAACAGCACACCGCTCCCGAAGCCGTCCTGACTGACCCAAAGCAATGCGCCCCGGGGCAGGGGGCGGACTCTGTGGGAGTGAGGCTGGAGGCTGCCTGCAAGACCGAGCCTTGTTCCAACCAGAGCTTTCCTGCCGCTTGCAAGGACATTTAGCCAGAAGACAAGCCCCAGGCAGCCCGCGGGCAGCAACCTGCAGAGAGGTGCCCCGAAGACTGCCCATGGGGGGAGAAGAGGGGTGCACAAAGGACAGTGGGAGCTATGACCGGCCAGGAGGGGGCACACCCCCCAGGAGCCTGCTTCTCCACAGAGAGTGCGCCGTGCTGCCGGCCAGGGCCGGGTTAAGACGGGCTGAGGCCCGCAGTTATAACAAGTTTAAGAGGCCCCATAGCGTTCCCCAAACTGAAGTTTAGTCGTTATTTTGTATTTAGAGGCCCCTCACAGCCTGAGGCCCGAAGCTGCAGCTTACTGAGCTGGCGCGTACATCCGGCATGGCCGTTCGGGCAAAGGCTGGCAGTCAGGGGGAGCAGGATGGCCAGACCGCAGCAGTGAAATAGCAGGACACTTTGGGGCACTGTTGCCCCCACCCACACTCCACCCCTGCTCAGCTGCAGCTCCGCCCCAGACCCCGTCCTCTCCCTGCCCCCTCCCCATTGGCGCCTCTCCTCACCACCTCCTTCCTTGTCTCCCACTGGCTTGCTGTGTCCTCAGTCCCCACCTGCCGCTCACCCCTTCCCACTCCCTCCTCCACCTCTCACTTCCTCACTGCCCTGCCGGACACCCCCTTCCCGCCACTCACCTCCATCCGAATATCGGGACGAAAGGTCCCACCGCTCACCTCCATCCGAATATCGGGATGAAAGGTCGCCCCATCCTACATCGGTAGGGACGCAGCACAAAGGGTCGAAGAGTGGGACAGTCTTTTATCGGGACAGCTGGTCATTCCAAGGAGGAGCGATGCAATAAACTGGGGTGCTGGGATTTTGCAGATGTGTGGCAAACAAGCCAGCAGGGCCTAGAGCCAGACAGGCAACCAGTGCTTACTTTGTGCCAGGACAGAGCTCCAGCACTTCTGCGCTTGGCATTTTATAGCCCCAGCACTTCCGGGCTGGCTGCATCAGTTCCGAGTGTTAAAACATTGCCTGAGCCGCATCACCTCTTTCATTATCAGTTCAGTGCTGGCTGGGGCAAGTCTCCCAGGCTGTCCCCGCTGTGCGAGGACCCCCGCGGCGGCTTGGGTGGAGCTGGAGCTCTGAGGCTGGGTAGTGAGTATTTGGGCAGATTCACCTGTCAGGGCGGAGGGGGCAGCAACATGCCGAGTGTTTTCAAACACTGAGGAAATCAGAGACTTCCCAGGAGAGGGCAAATTCCTTGAGCCTCCTGTGAATTATTCCGTCCTGTCTATGCTGGGGCCCACCCGGGTCATCTCCTTGTCCCATTACGTCACTGCTGAGCAACTCCCTGCCTTTCCCTCGCGAGGGCCTGATCTACTGCCCACTGCGCTCGGTGGAAGGAGTCCCACGGGTTTGGCTGAGATGTGACTTGGGTGCCGGATGCAGCCAAACACTGTCATTGCCCTTGCACTGCAAAAGGCCCGGTGGCCTTGGGCTTTGTCCAAGTGAGCGCCAGTTGCCAAACACGGGTGCAGGATGGGGGGGTTCTGCAACACTGCCAGGCTTTGCGCCCAATGTGGCCCCACGCCGGGGTCCCACCACGAGGCCACACTCAGGAGCTCTGCCACCAGCCCCTCACCCAGGGTCCAGGCCGCTGGCACTGGGGTTCCAGTCCCTGGGGGCTCCACTGCCACATAGTGTCACAGCTGCTGGTCCCAGGGTCCCAGCCACTGGCCCCTCCCTTGTCACCCAGGGTCCAAGCCACCTCTGCTGCCACCTGGGGTCCTGGCTGCTGGCCCTGCACTTGAGGGTTCCTCTGCTGGCCCTAAGTCCTGGCCACCAGCCCGTCTGCTGTCACCCAGGATCCCAGCCACTGTCCCCTCTGCTGCTGCCTGGAGTCCCAGCTGCCAGCCCCACGCTTGGGGGCTCTGCTGTTGGCCCCAGGGTCCCGGCTGCCGGCCCTAAGGCTCCATTCCTGGCCCCAGCCTGGGCCTCCTCAGCCACCCCCAGCTGTGGCCCCAAAGGAGGCGCCTGGACATGGGTCAGTGGGGGGAGCAGCTCAGCACCCTTAGCCTAAAAATTGTTCCAACACCCCTGCTGCCAAACCTGAAACAAGTCCACGAACACATGTGCGTGGAAACCCATCGAAAGTGAGCCCTGGGCACACGTGCCAGCCCCCCAGCTCCTGGAGCCGCTCTGGGGTATCCCCAAAACAGGTTCAGATGCATCTTTGCCAGGCGCCTGCATCCG
Source organism: Pelochelys cantorii (assembly GCA_032595735.1). Classification (NCBI taxonomy): domain Eukaryota; kingdom Metazoa; phylum Chordata; order Testudines; family Trionychidae; genus Pelochelys; species Pelochelys cantorii. Next base: position 39,281,594 of record CM064340.1, read on the forward strand.
TTAAGTAACCGGTTATGGGCAGTCCCTTGAGACGTCACTTCAGACAGGTTTCGTGTCTCAGTGCCCGGCCCCTGGGGTGACAGAGAGTGTCACCATTTAAGCAGGGGTTCCACATAGAGCCGTGGAAACCTGGAGGCACCAAACTCCCTCTGTGCAGGCCCCTGGCTCATCCCACACAGCCAGGCGTGCTCCCATGAGAGCTTCATGCGCCACACCCAGAAGGCTGAATCCCGCAGGGTGCTGAGCGCTTGTGTTTTGGTGTCCGCTGCCCCACGCCGCTCGGGATTTGGACTGACACACTGCACGGAAACCCAGTCAGGCTTAGCACTGCCTGACAAAACGGGGTTTGCCTGCAGAGTCGGCAGGGGAGGGATGAAACGGCTGCTTCAGCGAAGGAGCCTGTGATTTATCCATGGCGAGTGTGCCCGCGCCGGCGCGAGAGGCAAACAGAACCATTTTCCATGAAATGACCTTTACCAGCAGCCAACGCATTTACATTTCATTTAGAATTACAATTATCAGGTCAACTTGGGAGTGAGTGGAACTTGTATTTATTGACCATTTAGAAAGGGAAATTGGTCTTTCTGCCCTCATCTCATAAGATACTGTTTTCCTGTCCTAGAAGCAGGCAAACAGGAGCCAGCCTGGGGAGGTGAGCCGCATCCCAGATGCGCTAGGACAGAATTTCCTCTGCTCTTTTGTTGGAAGAAAGTCACCTGCATATAGCTGGGAGCGTAAGTCGGATCCACAGCCCACTGGGCTTTGGTCTGGCGTGTCAGCAACGAGAAGAGTGTGGGATGCTGCACTCAAAGGGGAGGCAATATGGCTGAGTGGGTAGAGTGGGCATGGAGAGACCTGGTTTCCAGTCCAAGCTCAGCCACCGCTGACTGGGATGCAAGGTGCTTTTGGGGCCTGCTTTTCGGGGTGGTGTCATCTCTCACCATACCTGGGCGGGGGGCCGCTCTGGGCGACGCGAGGAGAAGAGTGAACGTGAGCCATCTGGAATTAGCAGGGCAGGCAGCATGGGGGGGCGGGTTGGTTCTAAGCAGCAGAAGTGTATCAGCGAAGCGAGGCACTGTCTGGCTGCTGGTGCCTAATTCCCTTCCTTGGGGGTTGATCCTGCACCCGTTGGAGCCAAGGGCAATTTTGCCACTGACTTAGGTGGGAGCCCAGAGGGGACTGAGGGGCTGGAGAGAGGGAGGTAACAGCCTATCCGATGATGGATTGACCCTGCCTTAGGGGAGTCATGCTAGGCCCGCTCCTTGGCTGCCCCGCCCCTCGTGCAATCGCACTCGTGCCCAGTGGGTGTGGGCGCCCACCAGCTTTCAATGGCGGAGGCGCAGGTCCACGTTGCACTGGTGCAGATGTGCAAGTACTGGAGAATCAGGCCCCCGGCTTGCCCATTTGCTCCAGGCTGGGATTTAAACCTAGAGGAGACAGGGCTACAAAGGGGGTTTCTTCGCCACATAGTGACAATGCGCCGAGAGCCCCTTCTCGGCTGGCAGAGCCGCTCCCTAGGGGTGTGGCACTTGTGACATTCATAAGGCCTGAAGGGCTTTCACCTCTGTGGCACTGAACAGCCATTCGAAAAAGCCACATGACGTGGGAGTCCAGAGACTGGGGCTGGTGACAGACTTCCCCAGGCCCTGGGAAATGGGGGGACCCCCAGAAGGGGCGGGGCTAGAAGCTAGCCTCCCCCCAGCCAGCTCTCTGTGCCACCCAGACCATGCCGCATGGAGCTGTGGCAGCAATTTAAAGGCCCTGAGGCTCCAGCTGCTGCTGCTGCCATGGAGAGGCAGATGGACCAGAGCCCTGGGGCCCTTTTAAATGGCAGGGCCCAGACAACTGTGCCCTTTGCCCCACCCCCCTGCAGGAGACCTACAGGCTATCCCTGCCTGGATCTGTGATCTTGGGCAAATACTAGGTTGGGGCACCTCCCAGCTCTAACACTGACGGAGGTGGGAGAAGTTCTCACGCTCTAGGTGGCCCCATCCACTTAGGGTCAGAGCACCCGAGGCATCCCGAAGAAGTAAAAAATGTTGCTCTTACCGGCTCCGTGCCTCAGTTTCCTCTCCTGTCTTATGAAGATACTTATCCTTGTAACACTAGATCTCTACCTGGAGAGTTGGGGGGGAGGGGCGGTGGCTGTAAGAGCCATCCCTGTGGGAAAATGAGCTGGCTAGTTCTCTGCTTCATGCATCGCCCAGAGAATTGCTGTATTCCAATGGCAAGGCCAAATGCTCTCCTCGTTAACACCTGTGGCACCTCGTTAACCTTCCATGATCCTCACTTGGGGGCATAGTTTGTAGGCCAGGGAGGGCAGAGTGGGCCTGTCAGCTCCCAGACATTTCTATTAGAGGTTTGCACCACCGTCGCTAGCTGGATTTAATGATACTCGTACTGGATTTTTCTAAGCCAGACAAGCTGGAGTTTGCCAATAGCATTTGAAAGTTCGAAAAGCAGCGTCACTTGTAAATGGAGCACATTTATCTCACTGACTCCAGATCAATAGACAGGGAGCCCTGGGGCCAATTGAAGTCACTCTTCAGACTAGAAACAGATTCAGCCCCTTAGGGATCCGAGACCGAGGGATGCTGGGGGACGCTGACTGGTCCTGCTTCCCTCAGCCAGCAGCCCTCTCCAGTCCAGCCAGCATGGCCAGCGCGCTCCACTTCTTTTCACTGCTCCCCCAGCCCAGAAGGCAGCGGGGCAAAGCCAGCATGGCTCAGGCTGCAGTGGAGCTGGGAGAGCAAAGGAGACAGTGGCGGAGAGAGGCCAGGAGGCAGCTGGGGGGCTGTGAAAGCGGGAGGCAGGCAGCAGTAGGCCCTTGGGAAGAAGGGGGTAAGCTGCAGGGATAGTGGGGTATGAGCTGGCCGGCAGGAGGGGGAAAAGGCGGGGCGGTGAGGACCGGAGGGATTTCCAGGTCTCTCTGCAGCCCATTGGGCCTGGTGAATTAGCAGGATGCACATTAGGACGAGCAGCACACGGCATGGGAGGGCACCGGGGTCTGTGACAAACGGCCGTCCCTTCCGCTCGGGAAGGGGAACGCGCAACGCCTCTTCTCAGCCCAGCCAGGCTGGGAAATCCAGGACCACGCGTTCCATGCAGACAGAAGCACACCCCAGCGCCCTGCCGCACACCGCAAGTGACAGGGCTGGGGGCCTTCTCACCCGACAGGGCTGGTGCTTCACCCCAGGGCAGTGCTGGGCGACCCAAGCCCTCCTTTGCCAAGGTAAGCGCCTGCATGACCCCAGCGCACCCTTTTCCCTTCCAGTCCTTTTGCACCAAGCCTCTGCAACTAGCCCTGAGAGCACTGCGCTCGCGTGGCTCCCTGCCCCGCGGAGGGGAGGATTCTGCTGCCTCTCCCCTTCCCTCAGCCTCCTGTTGCCCTCTGCGGATCCAAACACCAGGCCATTTGCTACCTCCTGCCTAGCTGTGGTATTGGGCCGAACGCCAAGTCACAGCAGGTGGCCCTCGGCCATTCGGCCTCCTCCAGGCAGGCACGGGGCCAATTATTCGGGCAAAGCCAACAGCCGGAACATGGCTGCGCCAGTGTCATCCACGCAGAGAGGGTTGCTTCCTAGATAAAAGCAGCATGGCTGGGAGAGGCCAGAAGATCTGTGCATTGCAGAGATGCCTCCTGCGAATGGGCCCAACCACTGTCCGGTGAGCCGTAAGGAAAAGAGGCATGAAAGCAAGCGTGAAACAGCCAATCACTGTGAAAAGCAACTGCCTATCATGCTGGCCTCTGTGACGGATATTAACGACTTAACGAGCTGTTAATTAGGCTCATTCAGCCTCTCTGCCTGGTGGCAGGAAACTGAACTAATAATTACAAAGTGCAAGAGAAATCCGAAGGGAAACCATCCACAGGATAAGCAGGAGGCTGCTGGGAGAGCAGGTCGGCCCCGTTTCCAGATTTCTTTTCCTTCTGAAGAGGAGCAAAACAGGGATTTTCAAAACTTCCCACCAGCCAGACCATCTGGACCAGCAATGGCCTCAGGCAGCCTGCAGGGGTGGTTTAAGGGAGGGTGGCTAAGAAGCTTTGGCAGGCCCGCTGCCTCCCAGCACAACAGTGCACAGAGAGGTCCAAGCCCACTGGCTCTGGGAGGCTATGCCTGGGGTCGCAGGGCAGAAAGCAGCTATTTTGGAACAGCCTCGTTCCTCACAGGCTGAGAAGATCCACAGGGGGTGCTGGATGGAGGTCCACGCTCATTGCTGCGAGGGGTCTCAGGGGGCGGGGGCAGCAGACTCTGTCTCATCACTCAAGCTGCGGGGCGGAGGCTTGGGGCATCTCCCGGAGGCTGATGACGCTCAGCGCTATGACCGTGTTTCAGCATCTTACCAGGGTGGGGGCTTGGCTGCAGGCGGGGTCCCTGTGACTCCATCCAGGCCGCACTAGGGTGATGTTGCTGGGGCCCAGCTATTAGCAGCAGCAGTCTGGGGCATTTGCTTTCTTTTCTTGGCCGGGGCGGGGCCTCAGCGCATTGGTCCGGGCCCTTGTCACCCAGGGAACGGATTGTGGCAGGGCCCTGTGCACGAGTAGGATGGGATCCCGCCACACCTCCACTTCCTGATTGGCTCTGGCTCCCTCTTTGTTTCCAGGCACAGACTAATCGACAAAATATTTTGAGTAATTTCTGGGACCCGCCTCTTCCCCCATGTGCTACAGCAGCAACCGGGCTCATCTGAGGCTCTCAAACTCACACCCCTGGCATGTGGGTCCCTGGCCAGTGCTCGCCTTGGGAATAGGCCCGGGGTAGAACAGTAATTGGTGCTAGGTGCCGACTGTACAACAGTCATTGGTACCAGTCATAACTTGAAAGCACATGGTGACACCAGCTCATTAAAAAAGACCTTGGTATCCACTTCCCGCAGATACCAACTCAGGTTCAGGAAAGGGTCTAACCAGACAGCATGATGGGTAGAGACGATCTAATCAAACCACAAGGTACAGGGTGAGGGGTGGTATCTAAGTAGAGACAGAGGGTGGTACCCTGATGACGTCAGAGGGTGGCAACCAGACACATCAGGAGTGATGTATAACTTGTTTGTACCTGTCTATAAAGTGGTGTCTGGAGGGGGGGGACGACAGTCTTTGTCTGACTTGGGGGCAGTGGGACCTACCACTCATTGAGTCAGTCCATTGTTACGGGGTGCATGTGTGTAGTGGTTCGGTATTGACTGTACTTCGCTTGACAATAAACCTGGTTGGGCACCTTTGATCCTTGTCTGATTTGTGATCTTTGGGGCCCTCTTGAAGTCTGCCACGTTAATGAAGGCGCAAATCAACACGGCACACATCAGAGCACACCCGCACGCAGCCTTCTGGTTTTCATCATCGACGGAGCCAGAGACTGGTCAGGAACTCATCGGGAGGTCCCCGCCTGACTGACAACAGGGGACAGCATTGGGGCCACAGGTGTCTGTTCTTTGTGAGCTTGTCACAACTTTCTAGCAACTGTGTTCCGCACGGCAGGGCCCTTCCAGAAGCTGCTGAGTTTTTCTCATGAGCCCATTGATGTTCTTTCGTTCTGGGTCCCGGGTTAATCACCCTTTGTGCGCAGCAGAATAACTCGGGTGATTTATCTGTTTATTGTCCTTTCTCTAGAAGAGCTTTGCCGACTGCCAGAGCTTCCTTTTTTCCAGCTTCCCAGGCTTGTCTTTCGTTCTGGGGCTGTAATTCATGTCCGCCTGTACTTGGGTGGGGGGGGGGGGGTTATAAATACAGAATGCACAGATCAACCCTAACAATACTCCCTGATGAGTACAGTTTAAATGGGGCATTTCGTCCAACTGCAAGGCTCCCTCTTGTCTCAAACCACATCCTTGGTTTTCAAGCCAAGGGACAACCAGGCTTCCAGCCACTAGCCGTGGAGTCTGCCCCACCCAATCTCCCTGTTTCTGCCACCCGGGCATACTTATAAGTTCTAGTACCTCACCCATTGCTGTGGTAGCCAGGCACCAAACATGGCTGACTTTATCCTCATGGCACCCCACTCAGGTCAGGAAAGATTATTACACCCATCTTGCAGATGGGGAAACTGAGTCACAGAGCAGTCAGAGGCAGAGTCAAGGGTTACACCAAGATCTCCTGCTCCCTTGTTTACTGACAAACACTAGGCTATCTGACCTGCCATGGAGTGAGCCTCGACCTCTTCCTCTGAATTCCTATGCAAAGGAAAGGGGGGCTGAGTTAGAGTTAACCCCTTTTTTACTGGGTACCAAAGAGTGCCCCTACCCCTTTTCACAGGTCCCTTACAGAGACCAGGGCAGCTGTAACGTCTGGCTGTGGATTCAAACATTGCCTAATGTTCGGTGATTTTTATTATTTTATTTGGGCCCATCTCTGGTTAGCAACCAGAGGGTCTACAAAAATCTGCTTTAATGCAGTACAATCCCAGGGTGCCTCAGGGCTATAAATTACTTTTGGGCTTTCCCCACAATTCCAGTGACATCCCAGGAGGCACTTGCTGCAGTTATAAATGTTGATTTGGACTGGGGTAACACCCTATTGAAACTGCGGGATGTAACAGCCCTGCTTCACTACTGAGAAATAGAAGAAACAATTACGTTCCTTCATGGAACCAAGTAGCTGAAACAGTGTCCACCTCCCCCTGAAACAAAGGCACGTGTGGGTGGAAGGGGTTTGCTTGGTGTTGTTTCAGTAGAGATGTGGTAACAGAGAGAGAAACAGTGAGAAAACACCCCCGAGACAGAGAAGGGACAGAAAGCCTGTCCTTCCACAGCCCGAACAAGCACTGCAAGCGTGGCCCGAAGAACAGTGGCAAGATGGCTTTTTGGGCTGAGCGCTAGCTGAAAGAGGCATGGAACTGCACAAAGAGCTTCCTGTTTTATTCCTCCTGTGTTCAAGGAAAGAGGACTTGGCTCCTTCTTTGTAAATGAGCAAGATTGCACCACACATTCCTGGCCCCAGCATCGATTTCTCATCTTAACCGAAACAACCCACCCACTAGGCCCCAAGTTTTCTCTAACCCCCGGGCCCTAACAGCGTAACAGTGGCTGTGACTCCCGGCCGACACAGTCTTGTTTTTAAAAGGGCAAACGCAGAGTTTAGCGCAGGTGTGAAGTTGGCAGCACTGACACAGAAGGTGTTTGAATATAATACTAAATGATGTGTGATTGACACTCCTGGGTATAGAGACAGCCAGCTCCCCAAAGAGATCGCTAATATTCTCTTAGAAGTACGGAAACTGCGCCTGAGGAGAGTTGGCATCGAGACAGAGGCGAGCGCTCAGTTATATTATTGACCTTCATCCCCGTTCCTTTGATAGAGCTGGGGCCCATACGCTCAGCTGGTACCAGTCTCCACAGCTCCTCTCACTACCCCGGCACTCGGCTGTTTTACACCAGCAGAGCATCAGTGCTCTAGAATTCAGCCCCTCTGCACCATGGCTTTTCCTGTGTTCCACAAAAAGGTGTAGGGGTTTTATTAGTGTTTCGCTCATGGAAATGAAGTGTGGGATGTGACCGAACTGATAAAACCAGCCACTGCACCCATGATACTCGGTCAGGGATGGTACAGTACAATCGCCTGGTAAGAACCCGAAGAGATGTCACCGTTTCGGGCTGAGCCTATAGGAATAGCACCCAAAAAAGGGCCTTACTGGGGCTCAAGTCCTTTACACAGCCACAAACAGGTTTGGTCCAAACCTTGCCAGTGTGCCAGGCCATGCCCTGTGCTCCTCATGGCCCGTTCGACTCCTAGCCGCGAAGCTTGCCAACAAAGGATCCAGCATGGGGTGGTGTGATGAGGCAGAGCCGCCCTGCACTGGAGGTCCGCCGACCACCACCTGTGTAGCGACCTGGGGGGCGTGATATTGGTGGTGCGCCCGCTGTTCGGCGGCCACCAAGCGCGCGCACGGTGATCAGCTGCCTGTGAGGTGTGGCTGCCCGGGGGAGGAGCAAACGGCGGGCGGACGCCTGATGATGTCACCGCCATCTGCACGTCAACAAGGGGCAGAGCCCCGGCGTAGACGCGGAACACCTGGCCGGGAGATTTAAAAGCCCGAGAAGATGGGCAAACAAGGGGTCCTGGGCCAGCAGGTAAAAGGGAGGGGGCCCCGAGCTGAGGGATAGTCCTCCCACTGACAGCGGGTAAGCGGGGAGAGGAAGTGGCCCAGGGCAGGCAGAGAGAGCCCGAGGACTGGCGTGTTACGGTGAAAAGCCCCACCAGCTGGACCGGACCACAGCCAGGTCTGTGTCCTTTGGGTCCTGGGCTGGGGCCCGTGAGAGGGGGAGGGCCCGGACCCCCCTCTCCCTGCGATTCGACCAGGAAGCCGGATCGGGACCAACCGCTAGACTTACAGCCTCTTCACCAGCTCAGACTCACTTGCCTGACGCAGTCGGCAACGGGCAAACGAGACCTAGGGTGGGGTGGAGGGCACCTTGAAACTCAGTGGAGGTGGGGATAATGGGCAGTCTCGTCTAATGGTCGGTCACAGGTGTGTTTTGTGACATGAACCCTGTCCATGGGGAGCAAGACTGAGCCCCACCAATGCAATGCCCAGAAGCCCCCAAGCCACTGCTGGGTGGTAACTGTCAGTCACTTTGCACATCCCCTTTGGCTCGTTTTTGACGAGTGTTGGGGTCTAGCAATCCAGCCAGTGTGAGGAGCAGGGTGTCGCCAGGTCTGGCTGCTGCCTGTTGCTGCCGGGGGGAAGTAGGCCATGCCAGGTTCTGGGCACAGGCCAGTGTGCGGCGAGGGGGCCAAGACCCTTTCCACTTTCCTGCACAGCACGGAGATGAGTTGCGTCTGTGGTGGCTCCGGTGTAGGCTCTGGAGGTGTGGGCTGGCCCCCAGTGGGCTGTCAGGACACACCTTAGCTGGGCTGTGCCCCGGGGCGAGGAAGGGCCTATGGCCGAGCTGTTCATGAGGAATCTCGGGCCAGGAATCTGACAAGCGTGTCCTTTGGAAGGGGCGTGTGGGGAGATAACTAACCCGTTTGCTCCCCGGTGCTCGGCTCTGCTTGCCCCCTTCGCTGCCACTTCCCCTCCGTGGAGCTGGGGCCTGACTCCCGGGGGAAGTGGCCAATGGGGGACTCCGGCGGCAGTGCCGGCCCTGCGAGAGCGGATCCCCGCGGGGGGCTGCACGTTCATTCCCTCACGTGCCCATTGGCTGACCATGTAGGCCCACCCCCGGCCTGGCAATGGAGGAGACCCGTTTTCACGTGTCCGATGGGGACATGCCCCCCTTCCCCTTTCCCAGGCAGTGCTAACACCCCCGCAAGGCCAGCCCGTCTGTGGGGATTGCCCACGCGGCGACAGGCCAGGATGGGGCTGCTGCGTTCCTGCGCGTGGCATGTCCTCCTCAGAGCAGGTTTCTTCTGCTTTCCGCAGTAGGCACGGCTCCCTCAGGCTTGCCCTTTGCTCCGCTTCCTCACTCAACCTCAGCTCTCCCTCAGCCGGGAGGAGCAGGGGCTTTCTCTTCCCGCTCCTGCCTGCCTGCCTGTGAAAGGTGTGTGGCCTGGGCCACTTAACACTAACCTCCAGGTAAAAATCAGATGCCCACCTACATTCTGGAGTAACGAACAGCTCCTTCAGGCCGAGGCAGGAGGGCCTAGTGAGCAGAGTTCCAGTCCTGGCTCTCACCTGTTGGGTGACTTTCGACAAGTCACATCCCACCTCTCCTTCCCCTCCCACCTTTGCTTGGTCTTCTCTATTAGACGGTGAGCTCCCTGGAGCAGGGCTGTGTCTTATTCTGTGTTTGTACAGCACCTAGCACAATGGGGTCCTGATCCCGGGGGGCTGTGCCCCTAAGCTAGTCTCTGATAACCATTAAAAGGGGGAAGTCACAGAGCTGATCCCACTCTGGAGCTGGGTGGTTATACTATGCTTTTCCACCAGCTTAGGTGGCAAGACTAGATTCATCCCATGCAGGGTTTAGGCTAGTGCAGGAAGCCAGACACCTGCCGTGATCTGCTCTGTTCTGGCTGGATCTGCATTCCTAGCTGCAGCGCCCAGGGGGCTGCTTTCCTGCGCAGATTACAGGTAACAGCCAGCCAAGTCGATAGGCGTTACCGGTGGCCTGCAACTGGAGCAGACGGACAGCACAGCTGTCCACCTGTGTCGCCCACGGCGTGCCTCAGCCGGGACGCAGCTTTGACTCTGGCACCTTCACAGAACAGGAGGCCGGGCCCTCTGGCTGTTGTGATACGCAGTGAGCAGGGCACATCTCCCATCTCCCCTGCACTACGGAGGCCCCTGCAGGAAATGGAGGCCAGGAGGCACTGCCGCAAACGCCGCAGCATCCATTTCCTCTTCTGTTAACCCGCCGGCGCACCTGGCAGCAGTGCTGGGGGTCTGCCTCAGTCGCCTGGCTAGCAGGGACCACGCTGAGCTTTTCAAAGGGCTCTTGGGGGCAGGGCCAGCCCACAACATTTTGGCACCTGAGGCAGGGAGCTCAAATGACGCCTCCATACCCCATCGCTTGGGCCAAAACTTTGAAAGGTCTCGATTCTGCCTCCTTCCTGGTCTATTCCTCTCATGGGACTGCAGAGAGAATACATCTGCATCAGCAGCAGACACAATTTTCTACACTCTGGGTCCTATTCTGGCACAGTCTGGCACCTGTGGCAGCCGCCTCAGTTCGCCTCATGGTAAGGCCAGCCCTGCCTGGGGGGTGAAAGGGAGAGCGCAAGGGGCTAGAACCCGGCGCATCCACTCTGCTCTCCAGCACGGCCCTGCCAGGTGTGATGGCGGCTCTGCGACAGGGATGCCTGGCAGGAACAGCACAGATTGGCCCTGGGTGCACACGAACACGGGCTCCTTTCTCTCCCACCTGCCTTTACATAACCAAGCAATAGCTAACTGGAAGACACAGCAGACCAAGCAATATGGAGACTCTAGACGGCTCACTGCTGTTTAATCACATTGTCCGGCAAAAGGCGCTCCAGCTTATTTAAACCCATGGGGATTTTATTTTTGTTGAGGGGCTCGTCCCCCGCGCTTGGCTGCGCCACAAAGTCAATGCCCCTCTACCAGGGTAAATATGGCCTTTGAGGGCTAGCCGCCCAGAGAAGCCTCTGCTGGACCAGGGGTTGATTGTCCAGGGTAGGGAAAATGGGTGGTAGGGGGACCCGGGCCCTCCCTCTCCACTGGGTCCCAGCCCAGGGCCCTTTAGGCAGGGACGATGGCTCCTGCCCACTTGGCGGGGAATCCGGGGATACACGCTGAGCCGCTCTATCGGTCCTTTGCCCTGGGCTGCTTCCTGCCACGCCCTGGCTCCCCTACGGTCCATTTGCCTTTGAGTCAGTACTTGCTGGGGCTGCCGTCGGGGTTGCAGGCACGCTCCTGCCTCCCTGGGGTTGGCTGCTGCTGGCTCTGCCTCTGGGTCGGGCACCGGCAGCGACTCCGGTCTCAGCTGCTACAGAAACACTGGCACAGCCTGGACTAGTCTTTCCCCCTGCGGCCTCCCTCACTGCAGGGGTCTCTCTGCTTTTATACCCTGGCTCTGCTAGGAGCATGCCCAGCAGGGCTGGAGGGGTGGGGCATTCTCAGCCAGGTGGACCAGGGCTACTTCCTGCCCTTCAGTGCAGGGCCTGTCCTCCCCGTCACAACTGTAAAGACCAAATCAGAAATCAGCAGCCCCTGTATTTCTTGCACGGGGCACTTTTCATTCCTATGCAAGGGCAGCTGATTTCCTAGCGGTGCCACCAGCACCCTTATTCGAATCAGGGTGGCTGATTCAAGTGTGGAGGACTTGCAATAGAAAATGTAGTGCTGGTTTTTTCCCCCAAAAATCTTGTGATTTTATTTATTTATTGTTGACTAATTTCTGCTCTCAGTTACATGGATGGAAATTCAGCCCAGCCTCAGTGAGTTCCATGGAGTTACTTTGGATCCTGAGAATAGGCACGTCAGCTTGACTATGAATAGGGCACCACATTCTTGCATGATGCTTTAGAGTGATTATTTTTAAAAAATCCCTCATGGGGCCTGACCTAAAGCCCAGTGAAGTCCACTTCAATAGGTGTTGCACCACATCATGGTCAATGCCTTAAATTCAAGCGTCTGACCACTCCATGCCTCAGTTTACCCCTTTGCAGAACAGGTAAAATGCCACTCATTTTGAAGCAGGATCAGAAGATGTAAAATTCATGCTCACAGAAGTGCTTTGAGAAATCGGGCTGAAAGGCATTTCTTTTGGCAAGTGCACATAGCATCGTTAGATGGCGAGAACATGAGGCGATACGGAGAGAGGCCTTGGGAAGAGAAGGATAATGAATTACAGCCAGCTGATAAAAGCATATGGCCAAGCTGATGGAAGAGCTGATTTAAGTTAAGAGGAGGCCAGGAACCGCACCTTCGCCTTAAAAATATATCTCACTTTGAAAGTCCGTGGGGAAAACAAATATCAAATTAGCGACCCATGGGCTGACCTGGAATCACCAGGTGGCTTCCGTAAATGGATCATCTGCTCATGGCTCTGGCACTGCTGGGGCTCTGAAGTTTGGAGACAGCATGGTGGAGAGCGTGCCAGGGCTCTAAAGGCATTTCTCACCATCGCTAGCATCTGGGCACCTCACCTTGCAGCTCTGGGAAGCACAGAAGGGGCCATGGTTGACCACTGCTACCCGGGGCCCATTCTGCAGGTGTGGTCATTCCTGAAAAGCAATAGTGCCAGAAGCTGCAGAGAGCTCCCAGCTCCTGTCCAAGCAGCACCACGCCGTGCAGGACTTGGCACTCCCCGTGGGGCTCTCTTCCCCATTGCTTCTCCGTGCGGGCCAGTCTGATTCTGACCACTTATTGCTGTTAACCGTGTCACTGCTGAGCATCATTCTGGTACCATCCAGCCGACAGACGTTTCTTGAACAGAGCTGGATGCCCTGCATCATCTTAGGGTGCGTCTCCACTGCACCGTTATTTTGAGATAAAAATGTGAGCGTCTACACAGCCATTCGAAATAAATTCAAAATAGCGATGGCTTATTCCGAAATCTGTAAACCTCATTCTACGAGGAATAACGCCTATTCCGAAATAGCTACTTCGAAATAAGGTGTGTGTAGCCACTCCACTGCTGCTATTTCAAAATAGCCCCTCCCCAGAGCCATTCTAAATTATTCCTCCCCAGTGTCTCCTGGGGCTCTAAATCGAGATAGCATGTCTACATTAGGGAAGCCTGCTTCGGATTCATTTTGAGGCTTCCCTGCAGTGTAGACATGCTATTTTGAAATAAGCTATTTTGGAATAACTCTTCCGGAATAGCTTATTTTGAAATAAGCCTACAGTGTAGACGTACCCCCAGTCTCCTGTTTATTTGTCAGGATCCTCTAAGGGGGATACAGCCGCAAGCCTGGCCTATTTAATATTCCACAGCCCTCAATATTTTCTTGTGGTTATTGGGACAAGTGGGATTTTCAACAGTCCTTTAAAATTAGAGTGGAAAAGTGGTGTGTACAGTGTTGGACTCCCAGCATGGTGGGAGGTTAGCCCAGCACCACCTATCAGAGCAGAAAACTAAGGGATGTGTTGTGAAGCTCTGTCTGGGAAGAAGATGCTCTTGAATAGGTTGGTCATGCAAGGACCAATCTGCCCCTAGCTCTCCTGATGAAGGATTCCCCAGCCAGGTGTTAGTCCCATAGGGCAAACCCGGCTCCTGGAGAAAGGATGGGGCCATGTGGAAAGGTCACTTCGTCCTCAGGACAAGAAGCGACGTTGTTACGGAAGCTGACAAATTGGGCACCTGGCGCGAACCCCACTGAGGCTAATGGAAAGTCTCCCCTTGGCTGCCATGAGCTTTGGGTTGGCCCAAAGTAACACGATGCTCCTCTGCAACTGGAGTTTAAATAGCATGTGGGGTTGTGATGGATAGGAGGTGTGCTGGCCAGCACCTGGTGAATAAGAAGTTAAACTCAGGTAGCTAGCAAAATAGTGGCAGCAAGCCAGAAGAACCAATGGGGACAGAGTGCTGAAATTTGAATTGTGTAAGATACCTTGCCTGTTTGATTCGTGGGGGAGAGTTAAACCAGGAGTGGAGAGACACAGAATGATTTAAACCCAGACAGAACTACCAGGCCTCCAAGGAATTCAGGGCATGGAAGTGGACTGAACCAAGAAGGGATTGTGAGTAAATAAAAGGGAAAAAGTTAATCTAGTTGCGCTCAGGATATTTTTCTTTATTTTTGTGGTTTGGTTTGAACTGCTCTGTGTGAATCTACCCCTCCCCTCCCCCATTCACCATCTAAGAATTGTTCCCAGAGATTTTCTCTGTGTTTTAATTTGTTTTCCTTAGCTGCTCTGTAAGGGTATGTCTACACTGCCACCCTAGTTCGAACTAGGGTGGTTAATGTAGTCATTCGAACTTGCAAATGAAGCCCGGAATTAAAATATCCCGGGCTTTATTTGCATGTTCCCGGGCGCCGCCATTTTTAAATGCCCGGTAGTTCGAACTCCCTGCCCGCGGCTACACGCGGCACGGGCTAGGTAGTTCGAACTAAAGCCCCTAATTCGGACTACCATTACTCCTCATTGCAGAGTAATGGTAGACTAACTTGTCTAGACTACATCCCTTTTTCGAGAAAGGGATGTAAATTAGGCACGTCAATATTGCAAATGACGCTGGGATTTGAATTTCCCGTGCTTCATTTGCATAATGGCAGCCGCCACTTTTTTTCGAAACGGGGCTTTTTCGAAAAAAAATGGCAGCTTAGACAGGGACCTTTCAAAAATAAAATCCTTTTTCGAAAGATCCTGTAATCCTCATTTTTTTGAGGAGTACAGGATCTTTCGAAACTGGGCATTTCTGTCAAAAATGCCCCATCTAAACTGCTGGGTTTTTTTCGAAAAGCCCCGTTTCGAAAAAAAGCGGCGGCTGCCATTATGCAAATGAAGCGCGGGATATTTAAATCCCTGCTTCATTTGCACTTTCGATATGTCTAATTTACATCCCTCTGCCAACAGAGGGGTATAGTTTAGACGTACCCTTGTTTTTCAAGCTCCCGGAGTGCCAGAGTGGGGATCAGCCCTAACAGGATGCATGTCTGTGGCAGGCTGGCTGCCGGGGTGATACCCAGCCCTTCCTCAGCAGCAGTAGGGCGGGCCTTCACTGTGCCCCTTTCCCAACTACTTCTGAAAATGTGAAACAAGGGAGGTAAAGCAGCCACCCTGTGCTGTCAGTATCTCAGTTCAGGCTGCCAGTCAGCCCCAGTAAATCATGCATGGTGCAGAATAGCAACGGTCACTTCCGCAGCCCAAGGCCAGCACTTCCATTACGGTGGCCCTTTGAAGAGTCCTCTGGCCCTAAGGTCTCCACCTGGGAGCAAACTCTTGTGCTGGGAAAACTTGTCTCTCTAACTGAGACATGGCACCAGGACAGTGGGGTAAATAATCTATATTTTAAAAGCATGTTTCTTTAACAATTACCCATTCATTTCCTTGAATAGACTGGCTGGAAAGGCTCCAGCTGACCCATTAGCTCAGGTAAGTACCGCACTCTCCAGATGTGTCGCTTTTCTGCCTCATAGCATATTTTTAAATGTATGCTCACCCTAGAGCAGCTGAGCAGCTATGAGAGTTTCCTGCACGGGCCGGTCCCTTCCCATACGGTCTGGAACATCCAGGAAAATATTGTTTTAAACTAGAAAATAAAACATCTGAGGCATTTAACTCTGTTTCTGTGACTTTAACTCTTTGAAGCTGATGTGCTCCAGGCTATCACTCCCATCACACACATACACACACACACACACACACCCTTGTTAAAGAACTTTATTAAGGTTGCAAAGTCAAGCACACCAGAGTTAGGAAATGCCAAAATTCAGGTTGCCCACACACCTTTCATTGGGCCCCTTGTGCCTATGCATTGTGACACGATCTTTACTTTACAGCCTTCCAGGGTGTGTTGTCCATCCAACCTGTGCTTCTTTTGTTGCACAGGAGTGACCTGCTCTGGAGATGACTCGGGTGTATAGGACTCCGCTCCTCTGTTTGTACCATGTCTAGCACAATGGGGGGCCATTCTTGCTTGGCCCTTGTGTGCTACTAAAATAAACATGATTAATAATGATTTCTTGCCAAAGATGGAAACTGTGTAATGACTGAGGCAGGGGGTTGTAGGAAGGAAAACAGAAGAACATAAGAACAGTCATATTGGGTCAGACCAAAGGTCCATCTAGTCCAGTCGCACTGTCTGCCAACAGTGGCCAATACCAGATACCCCAGAGGGAGGGAACACAACAGGGAATCATCACATGATCCCTCTTCTGTCATCCATTTCCAGACAAACAGGTTAGAGACACCGTTCCTACCCATCCTGACTAATAGCCATTGATGGACCTAACCTCCATGAATCTCTCTAGCTCTTTTTTGAACCCTGTTAAAGTCCTAGCCTTCACCGCATCCTCTGGCAAGGAGTTCCACGGGTTGACTGTGCGTTGAGTGAAGAAAAATTTCCTTTTGTTTGTTTTAAACAAAAAAATCAGGGGAGGGTCTCCATGATTAAGGCAGTTGAATGCTTCCCTGGGGAACTGGATTCTAGCCGTACCTCTGCCACTAAGCTCCTATTTGATTCTGGGCAAGTCACTTACACCAAACTTTTCACAGGTGGCCACTAACTGGGCATGCCTCATTTTCTTGTCCTCAAATGGGGCACACTCAGAGTGAACATACGGGCTCTGTGCTGCCATTTCCCATTGATAAAATGGAGCTAATCCCACTCCCTCATCACACCAGGGCACCGTGAAGAGCAATTCATCAGTGGCTGTGAAGCATTCAGAGTGCCACAGGACGTCCAGGTGGATATTACGAATTCTGTCATTGGGGCAGGGTTTGAATAGTGTGGCGACCATGCGCCAAAGAACAAAAAGAAATCCAAATATTGAACCTCTGCTCATTCAGTGAGCCCCGTCCGTCCTGTGCCCTGAATGCAGTGAGGGTCCTGTGGAACAATGGATCATGTAATTAAAGTCTGTAGCATAATGCACCTGCACAAGGGAGCTGAATTAAGGTGGCACATGCCACCTTAATTCTGACATTTCCTGACTTCACAGTCCTCGACTTTGCAACCTTAACTTTCTTTTACTATTGACTTTTGGGTGCAGCCGGTGTCTAAATGCTGGATTTTCCAGAGGAGTCTAAGCAAGTTGTGTGCTCCACTCCCATTGGATTTCAGTGCCTAACTCCCCTGAGCTCCTTTGAAACGCCCCCCCCCCCCCCATTTAGTCATGATAGCCCTCCTGTCCGGAGTCCCCAAAGCCCAGTGCATGCTTCATGCCTGGATGCAAATGGACCGTCTCAGTCCTGTCCTTCCAAGTACAGAAGGGGTTAAAAAGGACAACAGAACTTGTGGGGCATCAGTCAAATGCACGCGGTCATCTGACACACACGGGGGGCCTCTGGAGTCAGCATGCAGCCAACAACCCCACAGACTGCCCTGCTCTTTGCTGGGAGCACCCCTGAACTCCACTTCTGCAGCTGGACAGAGGATGCTGTGTGCGGGGGAACTCATGGGTGGTGCGGTGTTCGGTAGGCCACCTGTGATAGTCACAGTGCCAGGGAGAATCCCTCCTCTCCTCTCCTTCCCCTCCCCAGGGCCAGTAACACATCAGAATGGTGGGGCAGGGAGAACAGTCTCATGGGAGCCCAACAGCGCTGCCAAAAGGGTCAGCACAGAGGGGATCTATGGGACTGGAGCAGCAGGAAGGAGGGGGCTGAGGCAGGGAGCAGGACTTGGAGGCAAGGGCAGGGAAAGGACTCAGGTGGGCAGAAGGGTAGGGGGCACCTCAGGGATGGGGGGATTTAGCAGCCAGGGGTCAAAAACGGGGGGACCAGAAGCTTAGAAGATCCAGGCACAAGGAGTGGACCCGGGGCTGGGGCAGGAGTGGAAAGGCAGGTTCTCCGCATCACATTAAGCCCCATAGCTTAATGTGACGGGCCCAGGAGGAAGCGGAGGAAGCAGCAGCAGAAAACCGGAGCCCATCACAGCGAGCGAGCAGACAGAATCTTCGGCTCAAGGCCCCGGAGGCCCGGTTTTAGCGGGAGGCGCCCTCCGTGTCCCCCTTCGTAGTGGAGCCGCGTTCCGATTGCTGCCGCGTGAGTCTCTGTGGCCCTGGCAGCGGGGCAGGGGACTCTGGGGCAGAGGTGCCTCTCGCTCACTCTCTGCCCCTCGGTGACTCATGCTCAGGTCACCACCAGTGAAGCGGGAACATTTCACACAGCCGGGCCTGGCACTGATTTGAAGAGAAGACAGGAGTATAGCCCCAGGGCTCCTCCTCTGCGCTCCGCCTGCCTTGCTGGAGGCTCTTGGAGTTCAATTTCAGATGTATAATGAGGAGCGGGGAGAATAGCTCAACGAGTGAAGCAGCAAAACAAGCAGTGAGGAGAGTGTGTGCGGGAGGGAGATGCAAACACTCTGAGGCAGCTCTATTCCTGCACCCGTGCAGGAGCCCCTCAGCATGGACGAGGGCAGCCCCATGGGCCTGTACCTCAGCTTCCACGGCCCCTAGCAGCCCGTGCAAGGGCACAGAATGAGCAGGTGCAGGTCTGCCCCGGCCACGTTCCCTCAAGCCACTTTCCGAGGGTTGTTTTGCTAACTGCACTTGCATAGCTGGAATTTGGGGGGGCGGGCCAACTGAACCGTAGCAGGGCTGTGATTGGATGCAGAGGGACTGCACGGCTCTCCCGGTCAATGTTGTGTGCAGTCAGCACGCACCTCACTTCATATGCCCTGGCTTTAGGTGTGTGTCAGTGTAGTAATAAAACGATGCGGAAGGAAACCAGCAGAATCTGGCAGCCCTGCTCACCAGCAGTGGTAAACACAATGTCTCATGGGCCGCACACAGAACCCCGATGGGCTGCATGCTGGTCATCTCACACACATGGGGGGCCTTGCTGGTTGCCCACCACTAGTCTAAATCAGTGTTTCTTAAACTTTTGAAGACTGAGGAACACCAAACAATAATTTTTTTTATGAGGAACACCAAGGGTTTTTTGTTGAGGAAAAAAAAAAGGTCAGGGGGAAAAAGGTCGAGGGGGGGGGAGTTATTGAGAAAAAAGGGTTGGGGGAAAGTTATTGAGAAAAAAAAGGTTGCCTGCCCCTTTAAGGGTAGCCATTTTGAATTCTCTTGTTCTCCGTGACACACCTCCAACTGCCTCGCGGCACACCGGTGTGCCACAGAATACAGTTTAAGAAACACTGGTCTAGATGATGCGTGGTCCTGCCGTCAGGGCAGGGGACTGGACTTGGTGCCCTCTCACAATCCTTTCCAGTTCTAGTGTTCTATGATTCTATGAATAGATATGATCTTGCCTGGCGGGACCCATCCTGTGGGCTATCCCGTACTATAGAGCTGAAATAATAATTAATCATTGGAATTGAGCATACCAATAACTTTTCAAAAAAACAATGAGTAGTCCTGTAGCACCGTAGAGACACACAAAATTATATATATAGTATCACGAGCTTTCGTGGGCAAACTCCACTTCTTCAGATGAGTGGAGAAAAAAGCTACAGTAATTCCTCATTTAACACGTGCCCGCTTAACATGTTTTTTGCAATAGCACGATTTTTTTTTTAGGGAACGTTTTTTTGAATTACACGACTGTCCCCAGAACAACACAATTTCCCCAGCTGGCCCATTGCTGGCGGCTGCGCGGGGCTTCCCCCACCTCCCTGCAAAGCGGCGGAGGGTTCACCGCTTGCCGTGCCGTTCCCCACTGATTCCCCCTCGCCGGACACCTTGCCCCCTCTCCTCAGCTCCCACTTACAGGCCGGTGGCTGGGTTTCCCCAGCCGGCCCGTCGCTGGCAGCTGCACGGGGCTTCCCCCGCTGCCCTGCAAAGCGGTGGAGGGTTTGCCGCTCGCCACACCATTCCCCGGCAACCCCCCATCGCCGGATGCAGTGCGGGTCCCAGCAGACCCATCACAGGGGTATACTCCCAACCCAATCCCCCTCCCCGCTCCTCTCCTTCCCTTCCCCAGAGCCAAACACCTCCCCTCCCTGCTGTAACCCAGTCCCCTTTCTCCCCCAACCTTATGTCCCGGTCCCAACAGACACCACCACTTGAAACGCAACCCCCACCTTTTCCATTATTTTCAGTGGGAAAATTGACCCCGCATAACACGTTTTCACTTAACACAATCATTTTCTGAAACATATCTATAGTGTTAAATGAGGAATTACTGTATAGACTAACACGGCTACCCCCGAGCCATTTTTTCAGTTTGCTGGTCCAGCAAAAAAAACAATCACCCAAAAATGGGGTTCATCTTGAACTAAAACTGATTTTTTTCACCAAACCAAAAAGAAAAAATCATTTGGGTCAAACAACATACCTCACATGTTGGTCTGAAATGTCAGTTGGAAAAGAAACGCCAAACTGGTTTGCTCGGGAGATGTCAAAACCTACCATTTCCATCCATTTCCACGCTTTTGACTTTTTTCCCTTTGTGGGTGGGAAGCCAGAACTATTTCCCGAATTCGACCCAAACTTGCAAATAGCTTCAGTGCCCTGAAAGATGCATTTACTATTTGCTGACAGTGTGTTGCCTGGTTCTGCTAATACTAGAGGGATGATGGAGGAATATACAGACAGAGAAGACACTGAATGAGTCATGGAGCCTGACCCTCCCAACCCTTGAAGTGGCCCCTCATGGGAGAAGCAATTCAGCTTGTTGTAGCAGAATGGGAGACTTGTGACCATCCCTCCCCGTGGCTGGCAAAGCAGACCGTCTGGATCCTGTTATCAGCACTATGTCCGTACACCAGTGAGTTTCAAATAAACAGCAGAGATCTGCCTGGCACTTCGGCCCATGCAAAGACTTCTCCAGAAAGTCTTATTGCACAGAAGAGCTATCACATGGGTTGATGCAACTGAGAGCTAATAAAGGATGGGGATCAGACAGATAAACCGCTGCCTTTCACAAGGTCTGTAAGAGCTAAAGAGATTCCTTTACAAGCGGATTGTATGCAAGCAATACATGCATTGTGGAAGGGAAATAATCTTCTTATGATTTTAATTTAGCCACCATTTCAGGTTTTGTGAAACCAGCGAAAGCGCCAAAGGAGCCGAACTCTGATTGGGCTTATTTCTGTTTATGTCAGCTAGAAAATCTTCTAAGTAGCAGCACTGAATCCGCAAAGGAAAGACGAGTTCCCTGACAGAGAAACAAGCTAAGAGCCCCCTTTCTTTATTACTTTCCGTCTTCCGAGCTTCTTTAGCGTCACAAGAGCCCATCCCTGGAGGGAAGGTTTGAAAACAAGGAGAAGTGGTGACTCATGCCACTGCTGGTGATTCATCTAATGATATTTAATCATTGCTTTTCTCGTCTGAATTACAGGGAACTGAGGACCACTACAGACAATGAAGGTTTAATCCCGTGTCCTCAGCAGATTCTGCCATTGCACAGGGCTACAACGTTCTTAATTTCCAGTCCCATTCTGCTGGGTGACGGTGCCGTGTACTGGCCAGCAGCGGTGCGGAGCCCCACCACAGGGAGCAGAGGGAGAAGTGATCACTGGGAAGCATTTCTGGAGAACAGCTCTGCCAGGCTGTGGTCATGCCTGCAGCAGAGCATCCTCCACCCCGCTGACCTCAAAAGACCACCAGAGCACTCAGCAAGCCGCAGGACGTGGCCCTTAAAGAAGGAGGCAGGAGGGAAGGAGGAGCTAGTGGTTAGAACGAGGGGGTGGGGAATCAGAACTCTGGCTCTGGCTCCGGCTGCTGTCTCAAGGAGTGACCCTGGGGAAGGCGCTGGACCTTCCTGTGCTTTGGTTTCCCCATCTCCAAATGGGGACAGTAAATAACCATTGCCCCCGGGGACGAGGGGAAGGATGGTGTCAGCGGGTGGTGCTTCTCCCCGGCTCCCAAACACTCCCTGGCACCCTCGCTCTCCTTGACAGCTTCTTCTCCTCATAGAGACAGAAAACAGTGTCTGAGTTCTCCTTGTCCCCCTGGCATCAGGCCCCGCCACCCTGGGGGAGGGTGTCTCTGGAACTCCTGCTCCTGGCAGCTTCAGGACTCCTCCACAGCTGTCAGCTCAGCTTGTCTTGCCCAGCACAGGCTGTCCCCCTATGCTTTCCTCTACCCCCTCTTTTGTAAGCCCGGCCCCCATTGACAGGATTGGGATCAGCTGCTCTGACATAGGGGCACTAACACTGGGCCCGGCCAAAGAGTGTGTGGGGCCCAAGGCAGCATACTGAGCCGCACGGTCACGCGGCTCCCGGATGTGTGGGCAGGGCCGGGAGCTGGGCAGCGCGGGGCCCTGAATGCGCAGAGCTGCAGAGCCCTGAATGCGCGGGGCCCAAGGTGACCACCTCGTGCGCCTTGCCCAAAGGCCGGGCCTGCCTAACACTTCTTACAGAGAGCAGCTCCGCTGCCCCTGGTGGCCTTAGGAGTGAATGCTCAGATCTGGGTTCAGTCTCTCGTTCTTCCGTTGATGCTCTGTGTGACCTTGGGCAACTCAGTTACTCTGCCCAGACCTTGCTCCTCCACCAGTTAGTCACACCCGTTTTGTTGGTTGGTGGACACGTTGGAGAGAGTTCTGAGGAGAGCAACAAAAATAATCACGATAAAGTGTTCTCCGGGGTCCACTGAACGTCGGAGAAGAAGTAATGGGGCTTCATCTGCAGACAGAAATATGAAGAAAATCTTTCTCACTATGATGGTGGTTAATCTCTGGAGTAGGTTTCCAATGGTGGCCGTGAGTCCCCATTGTTGGAGGTTTTTAAGAACAGGTTGGACAAATACCCACCAGGGATGGTCTAGCTTTATTTGGTCTGATTCAGTGCAGAGGTCTGGACTTGATGACTTCTCGAGTTCCCTTCCAGTCCTACATTTTAGTTTGATTCTTAACTTTCTGAGATCTGTGGGTGAAGAAGCTATCCAAGGACAAAGTATAATTGTTATTATTGTTACTATTTATGTAAATGTCCATTATTAACACTGCATTTTGTTGTGTTATTGTTATTACAGACAGAAGCTAATTTCTTCGAATCCAGTGATAATAAAACAGGGAAGCCCTTATTCAGGCAAAATCGCCCTTGAAACTTCAATAGGAATTTTGCTAGAGCAAAAATTGTTCAAGAATGGGATATGGCCAATTAGAATGGATAGAATTAGTTGCTCATCATGATACAAAAATAATACAGACAAAAGTGAACAGCTTTCTCTTAGCTGTCAGTCAGAGGAAACACCCGGAGCCACTTGTGTTAACTCAGTCAATGAATACTTTAGCCATCTGGAAGTGAAGAGAACTTAAATGATGGGAAATGCATTCAATTTAAATCCTCCCTTGGATGAAATGAAAAGAGACTTTTAGGAGACAGACAGAGCAGATTGTCGTGACTGAGGGAAATTAATATAATTAAGATTAACATTTTAACACAAAATTGTATTTTTATTTCTGACTGTCTGCTCCCGGTGGTTTGTCTCCGTTCCTTGGAAAGGTACAACATACGAGCTTCTCAGTTTAGCTGCAGTCAAGGGATTCCCACATTACACAGAGCAAACTGAGAGTTTATATAGAGCGCTTGTTCTCTGAGTTAGGTTTCATAATTTACAGGCCAGCGAGACTCATGAGGACAGTCAGAGAAGACTTCATAATCATAAAGCTGCTGGGCAGGAGTGACTGCAGTGTTGCCAATTCAACAATTATCACTCAGCCCTCATCACCAAAATCACGAGTTTAGGCTAAGGAGTCATGAGACTCTAAAAGTACCAATACAGTTTGGGTTCTTTTTTTGGTACTGTACTTTTAACATACACACCGGTCAAGTTTTCAAGCTTGTCTCCATAACCATGAGGAACTTGCTTTTTTTAAGTGAACACTGAAAATCTCATGTAATGACAACTCCTGAGCCTGTGGCTTTAATACAAACACCAAACACTGGAGGATAAATTATTGGGACCATTATGACAATCCACTCTAGACTAACCTCGTGCGGGGAATTTCACCCACTGCTTCTTGCACCAGGCCCAGTGACTAGACAACTAGTCTTGATTTAAAGACTTCAGGTGATGGGAACCACAACACAGCTGCATGAATGCCAAAGCCTAGGCAGTTAAAAATCATGAGGCATCGTGAGGTGCTGCAGCGGGACATGGTATTTGTGCTTCAGTAGGCGCCACGCTTGCCTTGGGTCAGTAAAAGCAACACAGGACAAAAAAGAGGTCTACAAAGGGTTAGGAGAGATTTGAGGCCTTGTCTACATTACACAGTGGGTCGATGCTGCAGCCATCAATCCACTGGCCGTCGATTTATCGTGTCTATTTAGACACGATAGATCAATCTCTGAGCTCACTCCCATCAATGCTGGTACTCCACCAAGTCGAGAAGAGTAGTTGGCGTTGATGGGAGAGCAGCCCCCGCCGAGCTTGCCGTGCGCAGGACACCACAGTGAGTATGTCAACGTCAGCTATGCTACGTGCGTCGCTGCAGTAGACACAAGGGGCCGGTAAGTGTAACTAGGCCTGAGTGGCCGGAAGTGGCATGAGTGATGCATTCAGCCAACGCCCCAGTGTCCGTGCGAGCGCTGCCTTGCAAGGCCAGGCAAGCATGCGGCAGGAAACGGCACCTATAGACCAGCAGGTGGCAGGCTTTTGGAACAAACGCCAAAGGCTCGTGGCGCACTGGGCCCCAGTAGATGCTTATTTCCGAACGAGATGTGAAATGGAGCCGCTGACCATCTGTCATTATTAAACATCCCGTGTCACC
The DNA here is from genome assembly GCA_032595735.1 of Pelochelys cantorii. Classification (NCBI taxonomy): domain Eukaryota; kingdom Metazoa; phylum Chordata; order Testudines; family Trionychidae; genus Pelochelys; species Pelochelys cantorii. The sequence goes on from CM064340.1 coordinate 39,306,265, forward strand.
TGCTGCAGAGTGATGGCCTTGGTCTCAAGGTCAAAGAGGGTTCATTAAGTTCTGCCTCCTTCAGTTCCTCCTTCAGGGTCCGCTTGACACCGCAGTGCCTTTCCTCACGGCTCAGCTTGTGTGTCACTGCTGGGCTCTGCCAAGCAGCTGCTGCTTCCGCCTCTGTGGTAGAAACGGGGGGCTGCGTTTTTTAGCACAGACAGGGAAAATGGATTCTTCCTAAAACCAGGGAGGAGGGGAGCCGGGAGCCTCCTCCCCCTGCATGGCCCTGCCCCTGCTCCTCCTCTTCCCCCTGAGGTGCCATCTCCCTGGCCAGGCTGGAGGCCAGAGTCTGGCCTCCCAGGCCCCTCCACTTGCCTGAGCGGGAAGCATCCCCTGAGCCATGTCCCCACCCTCAGCCCCCCCCCCCCCCCGCTCCAGGGCAGGAGGAGAGTCCACATCTCCCCACAGCTGCCTGCTCAGCTGTTACCCAGGCCGGGCTCCATCTTCCAGCCAGCCCAGGGGGTGGGACCTCGGGGGCAAGAAAAAGGGCAGGAGGCAAGGCCCGGAGTGAAAAATGGATGGGCCAGTCCGCTCTCAAAAGTGGCAGGGCCCCAGCTCTTCAGCCCCCTGTTCTGGCGCCCCTGAGCACAGTGCATATGGCTCCTGAGTACATGCTCTGGGCAGGTGTACATGCCCTTTGGGGGCCCTGTAGGAGCCTCGCAGTGCTACTTTCCCCCCAGAAAAGGAGCAGTGAAGGTGGGTCCGAGAAAGGCTGCAGGGAAACAGTGGACCAGGGTGCAGCAGAAATGGAGCAGCAGATCAGTCTGCTGGGACCCGAGGCCCCCCAGGTCCCACGGCCTGGGCAAGGCCCTGCTCACACAGGGAGCAGAGAGAGAACCCTGAAGTCAGGGGGAAGAGGCAGGACCCCAGGGGACAGAAACAGTAGCCAGTATAGGAAGCCTCACGTGGCTGCTCTTTGTAGGGTCCCTGGGCATGCCGTGGGCGAGTGAGCGCAGACCCTTCATTGGCAGGGTGGCCTCAGCCCCATGGAAGGGAGAGAGCTTGTTCAGATGCCCAAGGGAGGCACAGGCCTTACGGGGTCTCCAAGGAGATTCTGCCCTATCCTAGGGGGAACATGGGCTAAAGCTAGCCCAGGAGGGGCTGAGAACTGAGTCCGTAGACAGGGCTGCAGATACCAACCAGGGCACCGGGACAGGCCCAGCAGGGCATTTTACCCCAGACGGGGTTTGTTCGTTCACGTATTGGCTGAATGTGTCTTGGGTGGAGGGTGAAGACCACTGAAGACCACCTGAGAGTGTGGGATTGCATCTGGCTGGCAGGAGGCGCTCACCAGAGGGGAGTGTCCCTGGACACATGACCCTTTGGAATAAAAGGGAATGCCTCCAAAATCAAGCTGTTCCTACTGACAGAAGAAAAGAGATTGTGACCAAAGCATTTCTTACTATGTCAGACAGATAAATAAGATAAGCAAATGTTTGGCTGCCTCTGGCTCTAGCTAGCAGACAGAAATAGTCACAGAATGCACCTTTCCTCTGAAGCATCACAACTGAGATTGGGGACCTGATGGACCAAAAAACTTTCCCAGACAGGAAACTCTTCTGTTCTCTCTTAGTTAATGATGTTCTTTCTAGGTTGTCTGGTTTTCCCAGCACTGTGAGGAGGCACCCCGCTGATAGCTCAGAAATACAACTAACATAAATCAAATTCTTTACCTTCCCATCTGGCCATGATTTTTCTTTCTCCCTAAATTAGTCCAGGGATCATACTGCTTACCTTCTGACACTGCTTCATGGTACTGCAATTAATTTGCTCCCAGGAATCCAGTGCATTGCAATGAAGGCAAAATTTTCATGAACTTTCTCTTCTTCCATTCTTATAATTGATTGTCTCCTTGATATTTGGAGGCTAATTATTAAGTCCTAGCAGGACGCTTCACTCTCTCTCAGAGGTGTTCTGCAGGTGGGAACCTAATAATATAGTTCAAGAGTTAGAAGATTGCATCTTACTGGCAGTGGAAACTGGATCTATGCTGGAGAGTAACGAGATCTTCCATTTATTTAGAAAAGGTATTACAATCTTTTGTACTGCATTATTTTGTTAGCCGGGCCATCTTCAGTTTAATAAGGGCATCTATGAAGAAATCTGATTTTTCACTGTCAAATAGCAGTCCCTTAGTGGAAAATACTAAGGGGGAAAAAGGGTTTCATTTCTTTGACTTTCTAATTTCTCTCTCCTCTTCAGTTTTCCAAACTTCCCAAGTAGGGATGACAGCTAAGGTCATGTGCCAAAACCTGCTTAAATCACACAATGGCCAGGAATGGGAAAAAGGACGGTTTATGGGGCAGTCTTCGCAGCAGAGTTAATTTGAGTTATCAACTGACTTCTCTCGGGTTGGGAGCAGCTACATGGCAAAGTAATGGTCACACAGCACTGAGTGATCGGATTAGCAGCAGAGTGGTTGTGTAGGCATGTGGCTCTCAAACTTTTGTACTGGTGACCCCTTTCACACAGCAAACCTAAGAGCAAGCCCCTCCCCTTGTACAATAAAACCACTTTTTTATATCGCGCACTATTAGAAATGCTGGCGGCAAGGCGGGAACCCGCGTGTTAGCAGCTGATGAGTTGTGCTCACTCAAGCTGACTTCGTCATAATTCAGCACCATTGCAGTGTCGTGCCGCACCTCGGGCGCTGGTCAGGTGGAGTTCAAAGCACCGGCACGCTCAGGGGCAAGGATTTTGTGTGTGCACTGGGCTCACCTTCGGGGCCACTCCTGAGTTCTAGCTCACCTCGGCGGAGCAGACAACCCCTGAGTATCACTCACACTCACCCCTGGACGTCTCTCTGACAGTGCGGGAGGCCTTGAAGTGGGTGTAAATAGCCACCTGAGAATCCTCACTGTGCACGAGGCCGCCTCAGCCAGTGTGTCAGCCCGGCTCCCAGCTGCTGACATTCAGATGGATTGGGGCATGTCAGGGACAGGCACTGGGCTACTTCTGATCTCTCTTTCCCTGGGCCCACAGGGACTAGCAGGAAACAGCGAAATTAAAGCAGCCCTGAGGTGGCTCTAACATACACTGGGAGCTGGGCAGACCCCTGCCCATACCCAGGATATAGGGAATGCAACATGCCTTAAAGCCCACCTCCCTGCTACCCCTGTCCCTGCTCCAGATGGAGGAGTGGTAACTGGCAGTTGGGATGGTGGTTCTTAGAGCAGTGTCAAGTTGCCTGCATTGCGTGTCTTGCAGCGCATGATTTTTAAAGCTGGCGTCTAACTTTGCCCAGTCATTGTGGGTGCAGTTTTGGGCAGGCGCAAATGATGGCCCTGCCTGCTTCCTTGGTCAGTGCCATTCGCAGGCTCATGCAATCATCTGTGCCTTCAGAACGGCATCTGAGCTGACAGACGGTGCGCAGTTGCCTGGCATTTGTGCAGGGTGTTGCTCCCCTAGCATCCCTGGGGCACCCTGCTTGTCTTTGTCCACTTTGGGCCCAACTCCTCCATCCATTGCCATGGCAACTCTGCCCTTGGCCCAGCAGTGGCTCTCATGCCATGGTCCAACCCCCTCCTCTCCCTCATTTTTGCCCAGGCATCTTTTTTCTTACCCGCTTTCTGCTCCTTCCTGCAGCCTGTGCACCTGTCCTTTGGGAGCTCTGCTTCCACCCCCATCCTGTCCAGATATCTCTCCTCACGGCCTGCAGGCAGCCCACCTGTTCACTGCAGTCCCTTCTTATATCCTGTCTTGCGTATAAGCTCGCCAGGGCAGGGACATGCACGTACACCGGGATATAGGAACTTACATCAGAGCAGGGCAGTGCTCCACCTAGCTCGTGTTCCTGTCTGATAGTGGTCAGATACTATCAGAGGAAGGTGCAGGTAACTAACCCTAAAGAGGGCAGTTATGGGATCCCAGCCTCCATGGAAAGTATCTTCCTCTGCCCCAAGACCTAGTGTTTGGCTCAAGCCCTGTATCATCATCATCATCTTTTCACACTTTCAGGTGCATTAACCAAAAGTTAAATGGCACCCGTCACCCCTGTACTGGGCTCCTGTTTTCAAGTCTTTTATGTTCCATTTTAAGGCCGCTTCAGCCATTATTGTGCAGCAAAATCAGCCGCTCTAGTCTCCATTTCTTGCCTGAGGGTCACCAAAGAAATGCTTGTTTAGACAGACTATTATCAGGCATTCCTATGAGGTATCCCAAATATGTCCGTCTCTTCTTCCATACAGCTGGCCCTGTTGCAGGCAGTTATACCTATCCTAGTACCAGGTCATTCCTGATTCTATCATCCATTTGACTTGGAATAGTCTGTGCAGACACCGACATTGAAAGCTGTTTGATTTGGGTTGGCTCCATTTCGTATTTTTTCCTGGGCTCTGCTGCAGAAGGAGGACTCTTAGGATGTGGCTTCTGAAGCTCTCAAGTCTGGTGGTTTTGATTACCACACAGTTCGTTGAGTTTTTGAAATACAGCTCTTGCTTTACCTATTCTGAGCTGTGCACCAAAGAGGCAACCACCAGTCTCATGAATGATGCTCCCCAGATAAGTACATTTATTAATCGTTTTCAAGGCTTCACCTTCCAAGTCGATAAAATCGTCAGTAGGTAAATTAATTTTCATAACTTCCATCTTTGATTTATTAATAATAAGACTTATTTGCTTGGCAGAATTTGCAAGACCATCTGTCTTCCCCAGCATATTTTCAATTGATTTATTTATAAGACAGATGTGATCTGCAAAACCGGAGTCTCCAAGCTCACCATCTATCCATGCAAGGCCTGTTTCCATACTGACAGTCTGTCGCATTGTAATAGAGTGAATAGTGGCTCTGAACAAGATGGGGGACAAGGTACAACCTTGCGTGACACCAGTGTTAGCACTGAACCAGTGTATTAGTTCCATGGTTCATCTGCATACTGAGCATTCTAATACAAATATTTCATAACTGGAATGATTTTACTGGGGACTCTGTAGACTTGTATTGTCTGCAGCATTCTCTGGCTACACTATCAAATCCCTTTTTGGAAATTTACAAAATGCACAACAACTGGCAGCTGCCATTCATTGCCCTGTGCTCCAGTATTACACAGGATGAAGATCTGATCAACACAGGGTTGATTTGGGTGGAAACCCAGCCTGTTGTTCTCTAAATCTGCTTTGTGTGGCAACTCTCAGGCTACGTCTACATATAGGCATAAGGATCTAGCACAAAAAGGGGTTTTTGCGCAAAAAGGAAACGTCCACACGGCATGTTTTTGTGCAAAAACCTCTTGCGCCAAAATGGATTGGAATAAATTATGCAAATGAAACACAACAAAATGCTAATCAGCACTTCACTTGATTTGCCTCTTCCGGCAAAACCCGTAGTTTAGGGAGCCTGCATAGAAGACTTTGCCTGGGGCTGAAAGCAGCGTAATCCTGCACCTGTTGTTACAATCACTCGCATCTCCTTTTGGGGGGAAATTGCTGATAATGCCTTTTTCCCATTCTTCTGTCATGTCTTCTGACACCCATGCCAAACTGTAGAGGAGTAGCAGGATTTTCAGTCTGTTCTGCCCACTTGTCTTAGGCATTTCTGCTGCGAGCTGATCTTCACCTGATGGTTTATTCCCCTTAATCTTTCAGGGGCTACTTTACTTTGACCCAGAGCAATTTCCTCCCAGCAAACATCAAGCTGTTGCCATCTTTGCGTCGTTATCAAAGTGAATTATTATTTGTGGTCGGGGTCTGTGGGGAAAGTCATGGAAAAGTTCTGCCCATTTTTTCTTTTGTTCTTCTAAAGTCGTAAGGGGTTTCCCTTGTTTGCCTTTTATTGGCCCCTAAAAACTCCAAGAAGTAATTTAGTGGATTGACAAAGTGTCCATATGTCTGCTTTCACTGTTGCCCCTTCCATTGCTTATCTATTGATATAGACCCAATCATCTTTTTGCTGCTCTATCTTTACCCCTGTATTCCTCTTTTCCTTGCTTACCTTTCCCCTTGCCCTAAGAAGCTGAATAGCTTTTACTTCGCCTGTTTTGTTTTTGCAATAGTCTGAGATTGCTAATCCACTCTTCTGTCCTACCTTTGCTAAATCCAAGAATGGTCTCTGCAGTATTAATATAAGATTTGCTAATGGCTTCCCATAACTTTTCCGTATCATAAAAGGCTGTTTTGGCTAATTTGAAAGCTTGCTTGAAAGCTGATATTCAGAATCATTCCTTATTTATTCATCCCCAAGTTTAAAGATGTTAATCTTTCTTGCAATCTTCCTTGCTGGTAATTTCCTCAATTTCATTTTCACAGTTGTGATGCATAATTGATGATTGCTGCCTACATCTGCCCCTCTGCACAGTCAAGCATTTTGAAGTGATGATCGGAACTTTCTTCATACGCAGAAATGATCCCTTTGATTTCTGGTAACGCCGCCAGGCGAGATTTGTGTGGTTTAATGGATCTGTTTATGAAGCAAGAATGTCCCTTTGACAATAAGATGGTTCAACTGACATAATTCAAGAATCCAATCAGCACTGCTAAGTGAGTCTTTCTCATTACGGCCTTTTTTCCATGATTGCCTGCCCCGCCATAGCATTCAGATCACCCATAACAATGACAATGTTGTCTTGTGGCATATCTCTGATGAGGTCCTGCAGAACATTATAAGAAATAGCCTTCTCTTCCTTATCGTAGTTGCTTGCAGGGGAGCAGCACTGAAACAGAGTCATTTTCAAGTAACGTGTCTGGAATTTGGCCACTACCTGGTTCCCAGTCTAAAATGTCTTTGTGTAGCTTCAATATCCATGTAATGCCAGCTCTTCCTCCACCTGGGGTCTGTGAGCAAATCGTAGTTTTGTGGTAGACTCCTATTGTGATGGATCTGTACCTGGCCACCTGCAGTCACTAGTACCAGGACATCTGTATTGGAATTTCCATTTCTTTGATCACTGGGTCTGGCTTCCAGATCTGCAGCAGCTACTCAGCCCAAGCCCTCAAGCAAGACCTAGTTTATTCTCCTTCCCAACCTTTAACTGCTTGATCATTTAATGCTCTGTAACTACTGCGACCTTGGATAGTCTTGTGATCCCTAAGCGTTATATTATTAGACCTCTCCTGTCTCTTATGAGACATCTGTCAAAAGCCATTGGCCTTAAGCTTCAATGTCTTTTTTCTTTTAATTTCTCAGCCACTTCTTGGTTGCTTGGTGCCTTTGTATGCAGCTTCGGGTTCTTGGCCCAGCTGGCAGTTGAGAGATCTAGCAGTACTTAGGATCACACGGCAATGCCATTGTGGGTTCCCTCCAGCATCACACATCCAGCAAACCTCTTGCAGCACAGCATAACCACGGGAAATCCTGTGCTAATCTCATGCTCGTTAGCTTTTCCTCAGTAGATCTCAAAGTGCTTTTAGTATCACCCAGCAGGCCAGAGCCAGAAGTAGATCCCAGGGCTTCTGAGGTCCAGTCTGATGCTTGACATGCCCTTGCTGTTGGAGGGCTGCCCCTCCTTCTCCAAAGGGATAACCCCGTGGCATTTCCGTCAACACATGTGTTTGCCCTGAGTGATTGTTAATTGTCTTGTGTCTAGAACTGGTTGAAAAATAACAAGGAAAATTCACACAAAAATGACAAACGTGCAGGTTTTGACAGTGAATTATTTTTTGCTTATTCCAAACTTTTGTTTGGTTTTTAACAATTTCCCGTTTTCCTTTTCTTTGTTGTTTTTATCAATCACCAAAAAAACCCCCCAAAAAATGGGGGAGGTGGTTAGAGAAAAGGTGGGGAGAGGGAAGCCACTTTTTTCGTTTTCCAATTTCACTGCAGACCTGAACATTTTCAAAACGACTGTGACGTTTTGGAAAAAGTTTCCCATGTCTCAGTAATTTTTCAAGAAAAAATGTTCATTCAGAAAGTGTCAAGCCACTCAGCTTTGGAGTCGTGACTGTTCCCGGGCTCGCTCTCATTGGTGCTGATCAGAAGCGGGCTCTTGAGCTGTTGCCCTTGCTATCTCCACGGGAGAATCCAGCCAGCCACAGCGAACTCTTGCTCTCATGCTAAATCTGGACAGAGCCTTTGTTTATTTAGTCCTTTATTGCTTGGACTGGCTGTGCAGCAAACCCAGGTGACTGGCCATAATCAGACGCTTGACAGGCTGTGCTTGAGCTGGTATTTCAAAGAAAATTGGCGTCAGTGGTGACTTATCATTCAGTGCCTGTGATTAACTCTTCTGGAGTGCTGCAGCAGGCAAATTGCAATGCATCCCGCGTGGATGGGTAGGGGCAGCCTTGGAGTTTCAGATTCAGCCAACCAACAGTCCCTCGGAAGGGCTAATTGTTCCCATTTGATTTGAACAGATCTCACCAGCATTGCTAAGGGGCTCTCAGAATCTCAGACGTGTTACATGGCTCCTTTGTATTCTGTCTTCTTTTGTTCATTCCACATTCCTCACTTGGATAAAATGTAATCGCAGCCTTCATGCCTGGCCAGAACAGGATGTCCCTGGCTCGAATGCCTGTATCTCAATGCCCAGAAGTGCCCTGTGGATTATACACGGCTTGTCAGACCTCAAAACACAGCTTCCTTTGTACAGAATCTTACGGTAGGAAGCTATAGCCAAGCAACACAATTGGATTCTTAGAGGCAGATTCTTCTGCTGGCCTATCTTGCTTGACCCTCGCTGTCAAATAACAAATTGACAATCATATATATAGTAGCCCAATGTCTGTGACTCTGTAACGCTGAAATGCTGGCTGTCCCTCTGGGCGGCACTGTTGCCTCCCTGGCTGTTCCCTCTGGGCGGCACTGTTGTCTCCCACCGTGGTGCTTGGCTGACTTCGGAGCAAGCGGCCGTTTGGGATCCCCCACGGCAGCCTGGCTGAGCGGTGCAGAAGTCAGCTGAGTGCCACGGCGGGAAATGAAGGGGGGTGGGGCGGTGACTTGCGGCATGACAGCGGCACCAGGCCCCGCCCCCTGGCCGTGACCGTCACTGCCCCGCCCCCCTTCGCCTCCCACAGTGGCGCTCAGCTGACTTCTGCGCCGCTGAGCCGGGCCGCCGCGTGGGAGCAAATGGCGCAAGCGACCGTTTGGGTTCCGTGATCCCCATGGAGCACAGGGAGTGCGGAGCCCAAACGGCCGTTTGGGCTTCGCGGTCCCCCGAGTGAGAGGCAGGAGGGGGAGGAGAAGAGAAAGAGAGAGACAGAGAGAGAGGCAGGAGGCAGAGGAGAGCTGGGGGGGGGGAGGCAGTAGGAGGAGGAGAGAGAGAGAGAGAGAGACACACACACACACGGAGTGAGAGACTGGAGGCTCAGGAGAGAAGACCGATGTGGAGGAGAGACCTGAAAATCCCATCTTATGATGGGCTAATTGGCTAGTTAATTAATAATAGGCCTGCTTTTGGGACAGAGCATGGAAGCACAGTGATTGGTTGTCTCATCTTGTCTGGTTTCTTCTGCTCCAGACCTTGCCAGTGATGGCTTGCTGAATGTATTTCCTTCCCATGTCAGCCCCCTGGTACTATTAATTATCTTAGAGCCTCCTTTGTCCTTCCTGTGATACCACAGAGAAGGAGGTCTGCTATCATAGTAATGAGCACAGGGTAATACCTGTGTTAGACTAGGGCAGAAATGCAGGGCTCACTTGCAAAACCATTGAACCTCCTTAGAACCCTGCGCAGATACAACATTAGTATCCGCGTCTGTATCTGCAAAATTGAGCCACAGATATCCGCACCCATATCCGCGGATGCAGATACCCGTGGACACAGAGCGGATTTGCAGGGCTCTATTTAGCCCCTGCTTCCAATGGCAAAACTCCCGTGGAAGGAAATAAGAGCAGAGTGTGATCAGGCCTGGGCTTTTTTAAAAATCCCACCCGGCATGAGAACCTTGGCTGCCCTTGACCAGGTCTGCCCTGTGCAGCTGCGTAGACGCTTTTGTGGCTTTGATTTTTGCATTTAGGAAGAATGAGAAACATTGAAATCGCTCCCTGGGTCCTCTGCTCAGGTGTATTCCCGAGAAACACCCTGGCCCCTCGACAGCAGCAGGTGGAAACACTGAGTCTGAGACACACTCATTTAAAAGACTGAAACTGATTGGCTGAGTCACAGCGCGTGGTCTGGGCAGGCTGGGTTACAAGACATAAGCTCCCTCCCAGGTGGGCAGGGCAGCCATATTGCCCCCGGCCAGTCTTGGAGGAAGGCCGAGGTTTAAAGTGCACTTGGGGCCTAAGCACTCTCGGTATCAGCGTGCTGCAGATGGGCTCCAGGGGCAGCCCACTGACCCAAGTGCAGGTCCCGATGTGCTAAAAATACCCTGCCCCCGCCCCTCCTCCGCCTCCCGCTCAGACCCAATCCACAGCAGGTTGGTTTTGCTGGCAAACTCATCCAACAACCATGACAGTTTATTCTCCCAGGCACAGCGAACATGGTGGCTGTGGGCAACTGGGCTTAAATTTTCAGATGTTTGAGCGTGCCCAGGCAAGAGTGCTGTGGCCTTTGGATACCTGGTAGGCTGCCAACGCCGCCCTCACTGGGACAAAGTCTGGGTTCCTTTTCCTTGGGAGATCAGCCACGGGGCTAAATTCATCCCGGGGGCGGCTCCATCGGAACCGTGGTGTAATGGAATAAACAATAAGGACGAGTTTGGCCCAGTATGTTCATTCAGGACAGACAGCGAGGAGCAGGTGTGGTGTACGTGTGCCCGTGTGTATGTGCTGCGTGCATGCGTACATGTCTGTAGAGAGCCAGTTTTCAGTTAATAGCTCTGCCCTTCACAGTGACACCACCGTGTCGGGGCCCCCCGACCCTGCTACCAGCTGCTTTCCTTTCTCATCACGCTGCAGCCTGGGACTTGTGAGGAGTCAGCCACGCAGCATTAGCCCCTTCATCAGGGCTTCGGAAGACAGGAATTGCCATAGTGGAAGGGACCAGTGAAGCAATACGCCACCTCAGGATGGGCACCACTCAGCTATCGGCCCGCGCCTCCGATGCGTTCTGAGACTTTTGGCCCAGGGCCCTCAGCAAGCCGGACTGTGTGACAGGAGCGATCGATGCCTCACCTTCGGCTAAGGTGTGTTAGTTCAGCCGTAACGGCTGTCTGGGCGGAGCACTCAGAGCAATTCACTGTGGCGGGAGGAGAAGAATCAAGGGTTGTTCTGGGACGTATCACTGTGCAAGAGAAAATAGTTCCTTAGAAAAATAAAACCCAGTGGAGAGGCACGGATGTTTTTACAATACAGCGGGAAACAGTGAGGCCCTGAGCCTACATGGTGTATATCACCGAATGGGCCGACAGCTGCTTTGATACAGCGCTCCAACACCAGGGCTCCTTCCACACCCCACACAAAGTGGGGGGCAGGAGGCTTCAGTAGATAAGGAGGGGCCTGTCCGGTTTTAAAGGCTGCTTGCAAGGGATGTTGAAAAGCTGGGTGTATGCCCCTTTTCTGGGCTCGTTCCTTGAGCTATCAGGAGGAATGTCACCTCTGGCCTCCCCTGGATGGGGTGGGGCCCTCTGCAGCATGTTGACTGTTGGCTCTCCTGCCTTATATGAAAGAGCAAAGGCATTGCCACTTTAGCAGAGACGTCTGGTCACCCAAGTGTCTTCTAAGCTCAGGAGTCACATAGCGGTTCACAAAAACAAACAGACCCAGAATTTTAGACAGTTTGACTCAAAATCCCTTCTCCCCTCAATTGCTCAACGCTGAGGCTTGCGATGTCTCAATTTCACAATTTCTATGCTTGACATAACATCCTCCAGAGTAGGCAAGACCTGAATGCCAACGAGAAACACCAGAAAAGCCGAAAATGTTTTAAAAAGCCCATGCAGGCCTTCTTGTGCTGTAAAGAAGGAAAAAGGGGCATAATAAGCACCGTTATTATTTCCTTTCCTGGTCATCTCTAAGGCTTTGTCTGCACCGGCAAGTTTTGTCATGAAAAAATGCCTTTTAGTGGCAAAATTGTGTGTGTGTGTACACGGTATACTGGGTCTGCTGTTCCCTGCTCTAGAAATGTGGGGGCAGAAATTGGGAATGTTGGGGGTAGGAATTAATTGCACTGGGAAAGAGGAGCACTGCTGTGTCCCAATTACGGGGGATGGGGAACTCTGCAGGTAGCTGGAGGTTGAGCTATCTTGCCTGATGAGAAAGGGTTGATTTAGTTAGGATTGGTCCTGCCTTGGGCAGGGGGCTGGACTTGATGACCTCCTGAGGTCTCTTCCAGCTCTATGATTCTATTATTCTGAGATTAAGGGGAGGCCCCATACATACAATTAGCCCCAGGGATGGCCCTGATCAAGAAGGGATATTTTTCTAAAAAAATCTGCAGCAGAGGCAGCAGATTTGCAGAAATTTTGGTGCTGCCCAGAAGGCCCAGAGACTGCTCCGCTTCCCCTATCCAGACTCCCTCACCCCTGACCTACCCATGGCTCTGGTAGGATATTTGGGTGACAGAGGGATGCAGGCTCTGGGAGGGAGTTTGCGGGGGTGGAAGGATGCGGGCTCTGGTGTTATACTTTAAATAATCACACAGGATCTTTTTCAGGGGGATAAGGTAAAATGCCAAATGTATTTATAATGTAACATTCCAGCATATGCATATAGTGCAATTATACACACACACACACACACACACACACACACACACACACACAAACTGCCTTGTCGTTGTTACAGTTACCAGTCTGTTGCTCACATCTGGGTGATTTGACATGAGGAAATGGGGAGCAGGGCTTCTGCCAGTCTAGCCTGGTGCTCCAAACTTAACAAGACGAGACCCGAAGACCCATGTGAGACACCCCATCTTTTATAGGACTTTTCTTCCATTCAGTCCTATGCGCTGTGCATGGTCAGCTTCTAATCAGTCATCGTCAGTGCATGTAACATCTGTGTATCTGGAAGTTGGTTTTCATTGTCAGCATGTCGTGGTATCTTTTTTAGTTGGGGATGCTTGTCTTTAACTCCAAGGCCGTCTATCTGTCCGACACAGTCTCTTTTACCCATTGGATAGTGTCTTGATGCTCCGAGTCTTAACTCCCCCTTTGGCCATCTGGACACTGAAGTAACCTTCAAGTTTTATCTCTCTCCAAACACTCACATTTCTTGCCCATTCATTCTTCCACTCTCCCCCCTTCCCCAGGGCTACATAATTGCTTCACACAGGCAGAGGGATAGAATTGCCTTTGTACGGTTCCAATTCTAATATCGACTCTTGTTAGTACAAAACTTTAGTGATTTATTCTAGCTCTTTTACACCACAACCTGTATTCTAGTTAGCCCTAGGAGTAATAGCGTGATCATCGCAGGGATCCTTCTGATATCTTTCTGCCTTGACATTAGACACAGACACAGTCTGCTTGTTGCATCTCTACCAACGGCCTGAAAAACCGTTCCTTCCTGCTCACCAGAGAAGGTGGCCGGCAGAGTTACAGCTGTTTGACATTTATTCCTCCACTACCCATTAAGCATATCACATAAAATATTATACAACTCTGAGGTCTACACTAGGAGGCAGTTTGGATGAGGAAGGGATGTGGGCTCTGAGAGGGAATTTGGGTGCTGGGTCTAGGCTGGTGCAGGAGATTGGGGTGCAGATGGGGGTGCAGGCTCTGGAAGGAAGCTTGGGTGCAAGGGGATGAGGGGTTGGGTGCTGGGAGGGAGTTTGGATGCAGGAAGGGGTCTGGGGTACAGACTCAGATGGAATTTGGGTGCTGGCTCTAGGCTCGGGCAGAGGATGAGGGTGCGGGGTGCAGGCTCTGGGAGGGAAGTTGGGTGTGGGGGCGTGTGGGGTGGGAGAGGGTGCAGTGGAGATGGTAGGGGATGTGACACTTACCTGGGACACCCAGGCAGAAGGGATTGGGGGGTGGGCTCCACACGCTGCTGCCTGTAGGGACTGCCCCTGCAGTTTCCCACTGGCTGCAGGTGCGCTATGTCAGTGGCTGGCCAGTGACTGCTGGAATTGAGGCAAACGCCCAGTACAGACAAGGCCTAAGGCAAAGCCAGGTGAGTGAGAGATGGCTACCTAGAGCATAAGCTCCTTGTACAGTCTGGAACACAGTGGGCTCCTGTCTGTGACTGGGGCTCCAAGTGCATTACTGCAGTGCAAATCATCATAGAGTCCTAGGGCTGGAAGGGACCTCGAGAGGTCATTGAGTCCAGTCTCCTATCCTCACGGCAGGCCCAAGCACCGTCTAGACCATCCCTGACAGGTGTGTCTGTCCATCCTGCTCTTCGATATCTCCAGTGATGAAGATTCCACAACCTCCCCAGGCAATTTATTCCAGTGTGTCACCACCCTGACAGTAAGGAAGTTTTTCTCAATGTCCAACCTAAACCTCCCTTGCTGCAATTTAAGCCCATTGCTTCTTGTCCTATCATCAGAGATTAAGTAGAACAATTCTTCTCCTGCCTCCTTTTAACAACAGATACTTGAAAACCGCTATCGTGTCCCCTCTCAGTCTTCTCTTTTCCAAACTAAACAAGCCCAATTTCTTCACTCTTACCTCATAGCTCATGTTTTCTAGACCTTTCATCACTTTTGTTGCTCTTTTCTGGACCGTCTCCAATTTCTCCACATCTTTCTTGAAATGTGGTGCCCTGAAGTGGACACAATACTCCAGTCGAGGCCTAATCAGTGCAGAGTAGAGCGGAAGAATGACTTCTCGTGTCTTACTCACAACACTCCTGTTAATGCCTCCCAGAATGATGAGTCAATAGCGTTGACTCATATTTAGCTTGTGGTTCACTCTGACCCCCTAAATTCCTTTCCACAGGGCTCCTTCCTAGGCAGTCATTTCCCATGTAGTATGTGTGCAACTGGTTATTCCTTCCCAAAGGGAGCACTTTGCATTTGTCCTTATCGAATTTCATCCTGTTTGCCTCAGACCATTTCTCCAGTGTGTCCAGATCAGTTTGAATTAGGACCCTATCCTCCAGAGCCCTTCCCGCCCCCCCCAACTTCCCAGTTTGGTACCATCTGCAATCTTTATCTACACCATTATCTAAATCATTGATGAAGTTATAGAACAGAGCCGGTCCCACAACTGATCCCTGAAGGACCCCACTTGTGATGCCCTTCCGGCTTGAGTGTGAACCACTGATAACTCCTCTCTGGGAATGGTGAAGGAAAAATAAGCACCAGCGTGAATGTGGGTGGAGTCTGCATAGTGGCTAATGTGGGAGTGTCCCTAGGGCCCTAATTCAGCGAAGAATTTAGATGCATGACTGCATTGTTCAGCAAAGCCCGTAAGCACATGCTCCCCATTGAAATTAACAGGGATGCCAGCTGGAGCCTGCGTGTAAGCCCGTGCTGATGCACTTGGCTGAATGGGGACACACTGCTGCCTCGGGGCTGGACAGCCCTGCCTCAAGGAACCGTCTCAGCAGAGGGGAAAGCAGAGAATGGAGTGAATCTGCTGCCACAGGCTTGTGACCTTGGCGAGGAACTGAGGGCAGTGCGCTGCCAGAAGAGCCGGCGCAGCAAGAGCCAGGAGTGAGTCGCAGGCTGATAAGAAATGAGTGAAATCGGTTTCAGGCAGCTGACCGGTTCCCAGGATCGGGGCGGTGCAGGGGCACCGCTGAGACACCTGGGATCAGGACTGGCGGGGTGGCAGCACAGATCACATTATTGTGAAGAATAAACACTTGGCAAACACATAATCGAGGCCTTGTCTGACTGATGCAAATCATACCACGGAAGCCCTCGGTGACGCACCGGATGAAATGAGTTGCATTAAGGACACACATCTCAATTGCAAATCCCTGAGGGAAACTGTTCTTACTCCTCCTGGGTGCCCTCCATTTGCACTGAGAGACGGGATCCTTCAGGAGTTTCCACACAAAGCAAATTCAAAGGTGAGGAAGGAAATCAGGGAGCCAAACGGAGGCAAATGGAAGCAGAAAGCCCCAACCAGCCATGGAGACCATCCTTAAATCCAAGACCGCTTCATCAAGTCATATATCCGCTCCTGGCCTTGGAAGACGTGAGGAGCCGACAGGCTGGAGCAAAATGTGTCTCCGTGTTGGAAGCAGACTGTCCTTCCAGCTGCTGAATCCCAAACAGCTATGGTTCTGGGAACACCACAACGCACACGTCGTTTGGCCAGGAATACTTCCTGCGAATAGTTTGGCTCCCCGCCATCTCAAGACGGAAGCAGAATGTTAGCAGGACGAGGGCCTGTTGTGCTGATGACGTCTGGGGCTGGCACAAACCCAGGGATGATCCAACAAAGACGAATTCTGACTGCGAGCAGCAGAGAAGCCAGGCAATTTAATCAAGGCACATGTCAGATGGCAGCACTAGAGATGAACTAATTGGGGAGTGGATTAAGGGAACACGGCATGCTAGGGGCTCACGCTATCACAGAGGTGATGTGGAAATGCCAGCACCTTAGAACAAACAGGAATTGCAGGGAGCTGCCGCTCTCTGGGCCTCGTGGCTCTCCCATCTGATCACACAGGAGATGATAAATTCATGCCATTGGCGTTACAGCAAACTAACCCACCCTTGTGCCGTGCCTCCCATGCACGCTGCATCCACCCAGCTCTGAGCTCCCTGCCCATTCCCTGATTGACACCCCACTAACCCAGACACTGATCGCTGCACCTGAAGCTATCAGCATACCTGCTGAAGCATTACAACTAGCAAGCCCAGATTCAAGCAGAAGGGATGCTGCCGGCAGGGCGTTGTCTGTGGAATTCGCCCCCTGACATGGACTTGGGGACTGGAGAAATGGGGGGGCTGAGTAAAGGGGTGGGGAGAGTCCTTGGCTTTCACCTGCCTTTCCAATTTAGGGAGTTGTTTATTGCATTAGAGCTAACACGTGGGCATGAGCCTAAGTTAGAACTGACCAAGAATTCTTCTCCCAGAGCTCAGTCTGAGCTGGTGCATGGTCCCAGATCTCCCCCGAGTTTGACATACCAGATAGACCGGCATTAACGGACGCTCATTCCCGACGTGCGTCCCTACCAGCCATTGCGAGAGCACAGTCCCGCCTCTGGCGATTGAGAGAGATGCTGGGGCCCAGAGAGGCTTGGATCAGAGGGCTGGATCCCACTTGGCCAGAGGGCCTGGATCCCAGGCCGAGCCAGGAAGGGGAGGGTCAGGCAAAGCCCGCCCAGCCTCTCCTAGCACAGTGCTGTGCAGTCCCAGAGCACGTGCTGTACACCCAAGCCGTTCCACCTCCTCTGCTCTCTCTTTAATGGTTAGTCGGGCCCAGCCTCCCACTCTTGTGGTCAAGCTCCTTCCTGCCAAGTACTCACAGAACTGTCTGTGCTTGGTTCCTCTGCCGCCGGCTGTGTTTACTTCCTCTCCTCCTTGCCTCGCTATTGTCCCACTGGCAGCAAGCTGTGTGCAGTCTCTACTGCCCCCCTGTCATTAACATGCGCCGCTTCGTTAGCATTCCCTGCCCATCTCAGAACAGCGATCATCACGGGCACCGCCGAATGATTTATTTCAGGTGGTGCTCAGATCCCAGACCTTCTGGCCGTGCAAACTGCAAATTTCCCCTCCAATATTATTAATTCCCTTCCCTGCGAGTGTGGTCTGGGTCATGTGGGCTGTTTGACAACCTTGACCGTTCCTCCTCCTTTATTTCTTCTAGTACCTGTGACACATGCATAACATCTCTGCCCCTTCCCTGCCAGCTCTGTGAAGTAGACAGAGGGGCCAAGTCAATGTAACCGTAAGCGCAGCCTACCCCACTTGGCCTGTGGGGGTCCTGATCCTGGGTTGGGACTTAAGATCTCACTTGTTGCTTTGCCGGTTCCTTTGGCATCAAACCACACGTTGGTCTTCTGGGCTTCCACCTCGTGTATTGTCAGTCTGCACCTGCAAGTCCAGTGCCCAAGTCTCTGATAAGGCCACCGCTACCTGATGGGCTGGAACCCCGAGGACAGAAGATGGGGGCACAGAGCAGTGGAGGAGGGAAGGGCAGAAAAGAAAGGGGCGGAGGGGAGGAGAACATGGAAGGAGGTGAGGACGTGGAGGAGGAGACCGAGAAGAGAGAGGAAAGGAGCATCGCTGCCATATCTTGAAGCTCCCGCCTGTGGAGACAACATGCCCTAGCGGATGGAGCCCTGGGCAAAGTGTTTGGAGGTTCCGACCTGCAATGGGCTGCGTGGGTGAATGGCTGATGGGCCTAGGAGAGGAGTCCCAATTTCTCCCAGTTTAATGGGGCCTACAGTGACATTTCAAAAGTGCATGGAGAAGCTCCAATGGGAAGCACCTCATAAGGGCAGCACATTAGTGCCATTATTATTCATCTTTAGCTGCCTCACCCCCGTGTCCTTTTGATCAAGCAGACTCGGTCTCTTCCTGATGTCCCGTCTGTGTCTCCTGGTTATTTCACTCAGGCAGCATTCTAATTAAGCAGCGAGAGCTAACCAAGGTCTGGAGCTCCTCATTTATAAGAGAAAAGTGGAGAGGAAAACACATAGTGCCCCCACGATTCCTTCAGTAACATCCATTCCATTATACATCAAAATGCTCTGTGCTCCTGAAAGTTTAATCAAAGACCTGCTCCTGTTCCCTAGATGCAGACGGAGCACGGCCAATCTCCATTGCAAGCGTCGCTGCCAAAAAATCTGCCTCTGGAATAGTGCCCTCCCAACCCCCGCACGCCAGCAAACAGACCAGAGCTGTTCACCTGCCGCCAGGTTCGCTGCATGATGCGTCCCATCCCCAGCATCACGGTCCCATGCTCAGACAGATGGATCCATTTCCACCATCTCTGTGAAATGGCTGAAGACTGAATCATTCAGATGCATCCTCATTTACTCTGTTAAGGTGGGGCTGTTTGCAGGGGAAAGGATGTTGGTTCAGGGCGCCAGCCCTCATGCTGGATGCTGAAAGTCAAGTTGGCCTTCTTGTGGCTCATGCACAATGGCCAGTGCTGGAGACCTTGCAGGCTAAGTGCTGTCCTCACCCTGCTGCAGTCCTCTAGGGCAGGAGCCACCGGGCCCGTAGTTCCCCAACATAGAACAGGGGTCAGGAAGTGGACATCCAGGCCTGCAGGTTTGCGCGGGGATATGTGAGAGCAGATTGATTTGGAAACGAGTAAACAATTCGGATCAGGATGCATGGGCAGGAAGAGATTCCAGCTGCCTCTGCTGTGGCCAAGCTGGCTCTGCAGGGCCACCGGCATAGCCTCGATTCCTCCTCCTGCAGCTGGTTTCCCTGGCCACCAGCCCCTCCTGGGGAGAGGGTGCGACGTTGCTGGGAGGCTGCGGGTGATTGTCAGTGTCCGGGGCCCTCTTTAGAGCTCTAAGAACAGCAGAATGGCCAGATTGGCTAGAACAAGGGTCCACCCAGCCCAGGAGCTGCCTCTCAGCAGCGGTCAAGGCCAGGTGCCTCAGAAGCAACAGGCAATCTGCGTGTGCAGAGCTGTCCCGTCCATCAGATGGCTCAGGGCGGTCGCCCCGGGCCCCACCTTTGGCCATCCCCATGCTCCTGGGGACATGGGGCCTGGACAGCACGGGGGCCAGCAGCAGCACCCCTGGCCCCGCTCCGCCCCACCCCACCAGCTCAGGAGGAGAGGTTAGGGATTAGGGGAGGGAGTGGAATGGGGGCAGACAAGGGCAGGAAGAGGCAGGGTGGGGGCAGGGCCTGAGGTGGAGGGGGGGCTTTCCCAGGCCCCGCATCCTCTAGGGATGGCCCTGAGCGCATAATCCATCCCCTCCCAGTTCCCAGCAGTCCGAGGCTAGGGAGACCCAGCGTCCCTGCCCACCTTGGCTCCTAGCCACTGATGGACCGGCCCACCATGAGCTCCCTCCCTCCCTTTTGGCAGCTGTGCATTAGAATCCCCCTGAGATGGTCAGGGAGGGAATACAGGACCAGCGTTCACTCTGGGATGGTTTCCCGGGGATGGGGGAAGCTGGGGGGGGGGAGCTGGTCTTTGGCGTAGCCCTGTCTCTAGCTCAGCCCCAGCCTAGCGCTGTGCACTCCCGTGCAGTGCAGCCCACAAACACGCCCTTGGCTCAGACCTCGGCCCTGAGTTCCAAGGGCTCAGCCTGCGGCTGCCTGGCACTGGGGCTGCAACCCAACTACTTGCAGCGCACGCCGACTGCACTGGGCCGGGGTCTCCTCTCACTGCTCACTCACTCCTCTCACTGCTCCCCTGTCCCTCCCTCGTCTTCATGGGGGTGACTCCTGGTTTCCACACATGTGCAATGCGCACCTGGCCCCTGCGTCTCACCCGCGGGCAATGGACAGCAACGCCGGCGGCTGGGCGGCTGCTGGCTTCCGTAGTTCAGACTGCGGGACAGATCCTCAGGAGATGTAAACTGCAATAGTCTCACTGAGGCCATTTACACCGGCTTGGGATGTGGCCCCAGGCGCCCTGGGTGACGGTGCATCCGAGGGACGCTCCAGTTGGATGGTAAGGGCTGAGTAGCCTCACCCCTCCCGCAATCTCCACGCGTCTCATCCCCAGAGCGGTTCTGGCAGCCACGTTTCCAAGAACTGCACTCTTTATTGCGGTGCTCTGACACTTGCTGCCACCTGCACGGAGTCGGAAGTTCTATTTAAGTGATCAATGAACGCTATTAAGCATGATCCTTCCTCTCCACGTATGGAAAAGTTATTGGCAATATATCTTTTCCACATCAAAATGCTATCTCTTTAGCTGCAATTTCCCAGCACATATTTCTTTTCACCTTATCCCATAAAAGATTATTCTGTACCCCAAGTGTGTTCTCCCATCCACTGCCTGTAGCAGCCGTCAAGACCAGACACTGGGCCCGGCAGAGAGATGCCGGGTACCTTTCATCCCTAGTGACTCCTGCCGTAGCTGAGGCACCGCAGCAGTGCTCAGGAGGTGCTCAGCACTGGACAACACTGCTCCCTTAGGGTGCGTCTACTCAGCAAGCTGTTTTATTGGAATAACTGACGTTATTTTGAAATACAGAGCGTGTCTACACAGCAGCGTTATTTAAAAATAATGGCGAGCTGGAGGGCTTCTTACTCCGGCGCCTGTAACCCTCATTTCACGAGGAGAAGGGGAAGTTGAAGGAATAGTGTTCTCCCTTCGACCTCCTGCCGTGCAGACAGCGCCAACCGCCGAATTAAGCGACTTCGACTTCAGCTATGTATCTTAATTCAGCTTTTGCCTAGCAGTGTAGACGTGCCCTTAGGAATCTCACTTTCCCTGGTCTAACTGCTTTGAATTCCTCCTGCATACGCATGGCTTTAGTATCCCTGAGCTTCAGAATCCCAGTGCAGGAATATTATTGCCCCGTTTTGACCCAAATGGCAAGTCAAAGTTCAGAGCTCTGGGGTGTTCCAGTTAGGAGCAGCAAATGATGGAGTCTGGCATTTTCTTTGCTGCAGGCTTCTTTATTATTTATTATTTACAAAAAGGTACAAAGTTGTCCTCTGAATCCAGGAAGAGTGAAGAAAAAAAGCAGCAGTTTCTTAGCCTCTTTAGCCAGCAGACCTATAAGCTCTCGTTCTGGCTTTTTCCAGGCTCACGTTGTCCTCACAGGCCACTGGGCGGCCTTCTTCTTGCCTCTGCTTCTCTGGTCTTGTTCTCAGGGCTGGTCTACATGGCACAGTTAGGTGGGGCTGGCTACGTCTCAGGGCTGCCACCAGTGTCACAGCCTGTGAAATGTCATTAAGCCAACATAAGCCCCGGTGTCGATCTCACCAGGTCAGTGCAAGAATTCTTCTGCCGTTCTCGTTGCCCGGGTAACCTGCTGGATGTGAGGTCACTGTCGCGTGTGGTGGCACTTAGACCACGTACAGAGAGAGAGAAAGGGTCTCCTCTATGGCCTGAGCTGAGGGCCAGCTGGCTTGTAACTCATGCGGTAGAGGCTGATACACTAAGATCCAGCAGTATCAGGTTCGATTCTGCCTGTCAGCATTATGCCAGCTCTTGGACAGGTGGGTTTAATACAGCCTCCATCATGGTAGGAAGTGTCTAACAACAGTAGTATAGAAATGGTAGGCATGCCATGGGTGGCAGGTATGCTTGGTGGGGGAAGATACTGCCTTCCCAAAACACCAGCATGGCCCCACCCATACCCTGCCCCCAGAATGCTTACTAGGAGCAAAGAGGCTGGGGCTGTGCTACCTTTGCCCTCCCAGGGCTGTAGAGGCTGGGGTCCCCCCCCCCATGTCCCTGTGATGCCAGGGGGTGGGGCCTGGGCAGAAGGGGTGGGACTGGGGGTGGAGTTGGGTGCTTGCCTCTCCCAGCCCAACTTTCACCCACTGCCCATGAGGCATACCCTCAGTGTCTGTGTTCTGCGCTTGCTCTCTCTCTTTCTCACACACACGCACAGCAAGTAATACGCCACCTGCCCATATGCTGCTCGTTACCGGGCAGACTCCATTAGGCCTTCTTTGCAGGGTTGCCCCTTTAGTGTTCCTTACAGCTATCTTAAGGGTGCTCACCTGTCAATTTGATGAGTTTTCACTCCCCCCACAACAGAGTTTCACCCAGCTAAACAACATCTAGCTGTGGCCCCCCCAAGAGAGGTGTTCGTTTACATTGTTTTTCTCTTTTGCTTTGCCGCCATGGTCTCTGGTGGGAGCTGGGAGACAGGAGCCCCTTTGGCATTGTGTCTCGCCATGGAGATGGGAACCGGTTTATTTTGCAACAGGGCTTGCCATGGGGTGGCACATGGCTCGGGGAGCCCTTAGCCAAGGTGCACACAGTGTCATAATGCCGCGAGGGGAGGATCACAGAAGAACATACAGAGAGGCCCGGGGAATCACATTCGCTGGCCAGGAAATGATTTGATGGGTGGAGCTGGAGAACAGTGAGTTTAGAGAGGGGGGTGATTTATCAAGTCCCTCCCTACATACATGTGTACACAGACACCCCCATACCCACCCATGGGCACACACGCCAGTGCGCACAAACATTCACTCTCACCGAAGCCTGCCCGCACGCCATGGAAACCAGGCCCCCCCCTTTGACATCCCTTTAATCCCAGTGGTTTGAAGAATGCGGGGGAGGGGTTAGTGATAATTAGCAGGCCCACTCCTCCCCTACACACTGCTCTGTCCTTAGTGGGAAATGAAAGTTCAAGCCGGCTCAGCTGCTGGTGAAACATGTTGAAAGTGGCAGCCGGGAAAGTGCTGGAGGGAGAGGGGGGAAAGGCTGCATGTCAGGATCAGCCGCAGCAAAGAGCAAGAGGGCAAAAACCCAAACTCCGGTAGACGCTCTGCTCCGCTGCCCCGAAGCCACTAACGAACGTGCTCTGCCGAGCTGCCCGGTTAACAAATGCTCTGCAGTTTTCTCCCGGCTGCCTCTTCTCTCCCCGCTGGGAGGGAGCAGCAGAATTTGACAGATGCACCCTGAGTGCCCAGGTCTCCTCCTGCAGGCGTTGCACGAGTCCCCTTTCCTAACGTGGAGCCTGAGGCTGGGACGTCCTGGAGAGAGAGAACTGTGAATGACGGGGAAATCCTTGCAGGGACCCAGCGACATCGGCAGGAGGCGCCATGTGGGACGAGAGCTGCCACCCCCCGCGTGGCCAGGAGGAGTGACCCTCTCGTGGCGGCAGGCTCTGCCCTTACCAGTCTATACGTTCCTGGAGGCCCGTGGCAGAGCAGTCGCAGGGGGAACAACAGCTGAGCTTAGATGGCTTTCCCAGGGCTTTGGGAACGCCCATCCCAGAACCAGCGGGGTTAGTGCCCCTGCTATGGCCCTGCGAGCCTGCGTGGCGCGGTGCAACTGTTAGAGCAGATCACAAGCCACAGAAACCCACCAACAGAATTTCCCCGTCTTCCTGGGTCTGTACACCGGGAATGACGCCAGCCCTCTTGGAAGGGCTCCCTCTGGAGCGGGGTCTGCTCGGAGGACGTTGTCAGGGAACATCCTGCGGGCTGGTCGTGCTCACCTCCCTTCTGCCCTGCGAACGCCTCGTGGCCATCGCCGTACCTGTCTGCCTGCCCACGCGATTGGGGAGAGATGTGGCGTCCTTTTCACTTCCTCTGTGCGGCTCCACTCCTCTCATTTGTATGCAAGTCGGGGGCGTCCCGGGGGCTCCTGGCAAGTCGCCAAGCCCTGCCGCGGACGTGCGCCACTGCCTTCAATCCTGGGGCTGAGGCATCGCCTGCCTTATCATCCCAGCCTCCTGCTACCCGTGACAACTGCTCCCAGCCTGCAGCTGCCAGCCCCTCTTCCAGTAATCCAAGCAGGCACCAGCCTCTTCCCCCAGTGGGGCCCAGGGCCTGGCTGCGGGTTTGCAGTTGGAGATGCAGCTCTGCTAAGACAGCTCCCCCGCCCCCCGTTCCCTCCTCACAAACCAGCTCGTGTGCCTCTTCTGCGCCCCAGCAGCCAGGCAAGGCTCTCACAGGGAGCAAGCAGGGGCCAGAAGTCTCCTAGCTGGTGCTCCCCAAGCAAGACCCGTTTCTGAGCTCCTCTCTCATGCTGCCATGACCAAGCTGCCTGGGTCTCCCCCGCCCCCCCCCCAGGAATGGACGGGGGGGAAAGCCAGCCCAACGGGGGAATGTGGACACCCAGGGGTGTGCCAAAACGGGCACCAGATCTAAGCACACAGTGGCTGCACCGGGGGAAGAACTATTGCCCCTTTCCAGAGTCCCATCCCCCCCCCAGCCCTCTCGGCTAGCTGGCCCAACAGGGGAACGGGCTACATCCTGAGTGCTGCTAACACAACCACTCTGCAGTGTGGACACAAGCGTAAGCCAGCCAAGGGCGGCCAGCCCTCCGATGCCTTTCCAGAACGCCCTGGGCCGCGTTCCCTTGCCGTCCATTGCTCCTTGCTTCTGCACTGAAGCCGCCTGTCTAGCCCCCCGCTCCATTTGAACCGGGCTGCAGCAGAGGGTGAGCAGAGCAAGTCAAAGTATTTCCAAACCAGGCAGGAGGGAGAGTGGCAGGGCCCGAGGGGAGTTGCAAAGGAGCCCACCAAACAGCCTCATGCCCTTTTGGCTTATTTATGCTGGTGTGAAGGGGTGTCCTCGCTCCACGCTGGCCAGGTGAGGGTTCAGAGCTGCTGTGGGTTCCAGGAGCCCGACTCCACCACGCCAGCAAGGCATAGCAGGCCTGCGTCAAGTGCCCCTAAAGGGGGAACCGTGGCTCACTCGGCAACAGCTGCCCTGGCAAGGGAAGAGACTTTCAGTCTCTCGCTCCTGGAGAAGGGGGTGGCTGGGAAGTGGCAATGGGGCCAGCTCACCTCACTGCTGCTGCCTGAGGGGAAGGTGGGCCCAGTCCCCAGGACATGCCTGAGGGAGCTGAGCTGGGCTGGGCTACAGCCTGCGGCCGCCCCTCCAGGGAGGGAGACCGGCTGCTGCCGCATCGCTTTCCTTTTGGCCCTTTGCTAACCCTGGAAGGGTACATTGCTGCCTCCCCCCGTCCGCAAGTCTTGTTCCTCTCTCAAAGGCGCATGTTAGGTTGGTTTGACGTGATTGGCTCCTGGCATCCCCCTGTCAGCACCCACAGAGACGAGGGCTGCCACATGTCTGGTTCTTGACTGGAACACCCGGTCGCAAAGGGCAGCACAACGGGGCCAGGGGCTAAGGCGGGTCTTTGCGGCCCCTTGGCACTGGGGTGGACAGGAACACGGAAGTTTCACGTGCTGTCCCCGCCCTGAGTGCCAGCTCCACAGCTCCCATTGGCCAGAAACCATGACCAATGGGAGCAGCGGAGGGCAGCAGCTGCAGGCATGAAGGCTGCATGCAGAGCTTCCCTGGCACTGACCATGCACCTAGAAGCCATAGGGACCTGGCAGCCGCTTCCTGAGAGCTGTGGTAAGCACCTCCAGGCCCCTGCACTGCCCCCGTCCCCGCCCCCTGTCCCAGCCCACAGCCCCCTCCTGCACCCCAAACCCCTCATCCCTGGCCACACACCCAGACTGAGCCCTCATCTCCCTGCCCCTCAACCCCCTGCCCCAGCCCAGAGCTCCCTCCTGCACCCCAAACCCTTCATCCCTGGCCACACCCCCAGCCTGAGCCCTCATCTCCCTGTACCCCAAAACCCGCATCCCCAACCCCACCCCAGAGCCCTTGTCCCCAGCCAGAGCTCTCACCCCCCCCCCGTACCCCAACTCCCCTTCCCCAGCCCTCTTCCACACCTTCAATCCCTCATCTCTAGCCACACCCAGAGCCCACACCCTCAGCCCAGAGCCCATACCCTCTCCCACACCCCACTCCCCTGCCTCACCCCAGGCTGTGTTGGACCAGATCCCAAGCGATCACCCACAAACATCTCTCTCGCTCATTTGGTGGCCTCTGTGTGGGAGCAGTTCTATATTCAGCATCTGATATTTCGCCTTCTTGTTTGCCGTGACACGTGCTAACGAAAGGCTGCACTTAAATTAGCGATGAAATCAGCTGGAGCCAGGCCAGGATATTTTACCGTGACCCTTTTGGGCGTGAGTTCTAACAAATGTTATTGCTGACAGTTTGCTTCCAGATTCCCCATATTTCAGGATTAGCAGCTCTTCTGAAGGAACAGAAGGCTTATTCCTCTCATTAGTGAGCTCCTCGGAGCAGAACGTGATATTTACTTGGGGCTTATTTTCGTGGTGGTGCAGGATTAATCTCTTGCCTACTTCCCTATGAAATCAGCCCACTTAGTCAAAAGACAGGGAGACGTTTTTCTTGGAAGCTGGCATGCCAGATCTCGGCGATGTGAGCTCACTTGAAACAGCAGGCTGAGCAATGGGACTTCGCTACTGTCGCGGCTGACACTGCGTCGGATGCCCAGAATGGCCCTCGTGATTATAGCTTTGTGTGCACTGTGCCATGCGCAAGTAAATCAGCAACAATAGGCCTGGCCACATGTGAGCCGATCGTTGGTTCATTGAGCTTTGCATCCCGCCTCCGGCAGTGGTCAGAGCCTGATGCTTCTGAATTAAAAATGGAATTAACGAGACACCTGTGCATTGTGGGGCGGGGGGCATTCTGCCTGACCTCTGCAGGGACCGGCTTGCAGTCTGGCGCAGGAGAGTCCCATCTTGGCTTTCCGAGCTCTGGACATTCGTCACCGAACGGTTATTCAGCCCTTCTTCATAATGAGCCCTCAGAGGTTGTTCCCTCGAGCCACTGTGGCAGTGAGTTAATGACCTGCTGGTGAAGGAGCATTTCCCATTGATTCCAAGTGTACTGGCCACAAATTGCATCCAGCGCCCAGGGCCTGCAGCCGCACCCAGCATAGTGCTTCCAAGTCAATGGAAGCATTGGCTGGGACAGGCGCTAACCAGGGGAGACGGGTGGGCAGGGCTGGGCCCAACTGCTACTTTCTTCTGTTGTTAGGGAGGGCGCAGAGCGCCAAGCAGAGGGAGCTGTCTGCACCCCCAGAGACGGATATCCCGTTTCTCTTATGGAGAATCCCCCCGACTTCAGTGGGGAGAACTGCATGAATGAAACGAGCAGGTTCTGGCACTGGGTACCTCAAAGCTTGGTGTGACAGGGCGCCTGTCTGGCACCGGCCTGAGAAGGGTTAAATCCTGCCTTGGGACTGTGGAGCAGGCAGCCTTGAGGGAGACAGCAGCCAAGCAGGGCCCAGCTGAGGCTGTATAAATAAAGGCTCCTGAGAGGAGACTCACTCACTGTGGCTCCAGCTGTGGAGCTGGAGGGGCCTGGTTGCCAGGGAAGCTGGAGGCTTCCTGAGACAGAGCAGAGCAGGGCTGGGGAGGGGCCGGCAGGGCTGGGGAGCTCTGGCCTAACCCAGTTCCTAGGCTGAGGCCTTGCTCTCACGGCCTGAGGCTACTAAAGCTGCAGGGAGTCAGCCGCTCCACACCCCCTGCCAATGATGAGGGGCCATGTCAGGCTGCAGTTTGCCCCTGAGGTAAGGGGCTAGATGATGCCTGGCAGTGGGTCACTGAGGCAATTGGGTCTAGGGGATTGGAGGTTCCCTAGAGGGGAGGACCCCAGGGTGTGGGGCACTGCGGCAGGGCAGTACCTGCAGGGGAGGGCACTGCGGTCCAGGAAGGACGTGGGTCCTAACACAAAGTGCTGGAGGAGAAATGGCAACAGCAGGTGAGACACTGGCCAGAAGGGGGCGCTCCAGGGCTGAAGAGCAAATTCCCAAAGTGACCAGCAGGAGGCGCCATTGTGCTGAGTCCCGCCTATTACACTTGGTCTCACCTGAACAGTTTCACCTTTCCTTTCTTTCTCATTCACATGCCAGGCCTGTCTGGGAATTGGGACCCTTGAGAGGATTAAAAACATGAACCAAATCCAGCTCCCATTGAAGCCAGGGGCAAAAGTCACGCTGATCTCTGTAGGAGCAGGATGGGACCTGGGGCAGGAGTTACCCTTGATTAGAAAATATTTTAGTGACACATTTTCTCTTGTGACTTCAGATTTCTTAGTGACAGGGTACTCTGAAAGCTGTGTGCATAGAAGTCATTGTCAAATCTCAATGAGAAGCATTTCCAAAAATATACTTTCATCATTTATCTACCTGGAGGCAGCCCAGAACACCAAGGTGGGGACTTGACAGCTCACAGTAGTTATTGAAAAGAGTGCTAACTTGGAATCTGTAGGTGAGGATGGTGTTGGTGGGGGCTGATGAGTCTGTATCATGATTAGTGAGCAGGGAAAGGAAAGCCAGAATGGCTGGGTTCTATTCTTAGCTGTGACTCACTCGGCTGGATTACTTTGAACAAGTCATTTAAAGCCCTCTGTGCCTCTATTTACCCATCTGTAAAATGGGGACAGTATTACTTGCCCATCTTTGTAAAGTGTCTTTGGATCCTTGTGTGAAAGACACGGTAACCATAAATCATTATGACTGTGATCATTATTATACTTTGAAGAGCTGTTTCTTCTGCAGGATCTTCTGGCAGGTACTCAAAAATCAAATAGCATGGAGTAAAAGTCTCTTCTGCGTGTATTAATTACTACTTCTAGTTCAGAGCCACCACAAGGTCCCACTCAAAATCAGCACCTGACTGTGCTGGGTCAGACTCAGTCACGGTCCCGGGTGCTTACGACTTAAAAAACCCTTTTTATTTTCCCCGTAGGAATTCCCATAGGAATTTCCCAGAAATCTCCTGGGAAAGCCTTTTCTCTCCAAGTCAAGCTCAGTGTTGCCCACGAAAGAGGCCCAGCTATTCTGAATAAACATCCAGACTTCAGGGGGCTCGGTTTCAACTGAACTAGAAGAATTTTTCCCCACCACTGGTCAGTTCTCCCGGTGGGAGTTCAGATTTGTGTCCTGATAGCAGCCCCAGTGTGCTAGCTGCTCTGTGCACACAGCAAGACGCAGTCTCTGCCCCGGAAGGCTCACAGCCTATGCGTGCTCACAGTGTCCTGGAAGGTTTCTCGCAACTGCATCCACTGTCCCAGGGTGCAAGAGCAAGATTTACCCTCAGGATTAGCTGCATTTAGCCTAGTAGGGGAACAAGATGAAAGCCTGAAACATCACAGAGCCCAAGATGGCAAAAGGAGGAGAAAGCATGATATTGTTACACACCGGGCGTGAAATGCGTCCCAGGGTAGGAGGCCAGCACAAGGGCTATATACCACATATGCCCTATTTTGAGGTCTGAAATGGTTTATAAGCTTTGGGCTGGTCCTTGGCCCAGGGGTGCAACTTGCCCTATACAGCTGTTCTGACTCAGGAATGCGGGATGTCTGACCAATCCAGAAGCCAGTAACAGACATGTCCCTGAACAACAGCTTGTGCGTCCCTGCAGCAATACTGGAGAGGTCTTTTGGTGGGGCCCAGCTCTCTTTTCATTAACTTTCTTACTGAGTTTCTCTTCAAAAATTCAAGCCAGCACAATCTGCTAAAGGCAAATTAAGGATTCACTATGCAAAACCGATAAGCTGGTGCCTCATTATTATCCTGCAGCGTGATTATCTTTCCTTGATGGCGTCTCATATTTGCCCAATTCCAAATTGAAACTGCCCCCTTTTGCTCCAAGATGACTTCATTTCTTAACTCCTGGTTACAAGGCAAAACATCAGGAGCCTCTTCTGAGTCTGATTGAGATCATTCAGCATCATTTGCTTGCAATTAAAATAAAGCTGCAAGGGCTTTTGCCAACAAGCTGGATTAGCGAACAGCGAAACATTTGCTTTTCGCAAACACCAACTTCAGGTGCCTCGGAAAAGAGAGTGAGCCCTTTGCCCATCCAGGAGATCTCAATGGAAACACCAGGGTCACACGGCGCCCTCCAGCCTGGAAACATGCATGTGTTTGACTGACAACCCTGGGATGTCTCCTCTGCATAAAGTGATGGGGAGGGGGCCATCTGCCCCTCACTGGCCCTTTAAGGCTAAAACCCAGCCCTGGGAGAGGGCTGAGCGCAAAACCCACAGCTGGGGCAGACGCTGCCCATTAGGGCCCAGCCGGGGGCCGCATAAATAACAGAAGCCAAGGGGACAGACACTCTTGCATTAGTTGGGGGAGTAGGAGGGGTATGGCTGCTAGGAAAGCTGGAGACGTGGCAAGGGCAAGGGCAAGGGCAAGGGCAAGGAGCTCTGGCCTGATTCCCAGGCTGCAGGGCCTGAGGCAAGGCCTGAGGGTAGCAAGGCTGCAGGGGGACAGCCAGGCTAGAAAGGGCCAGCAGGTGCACACCCCCTGGCCAAAGGTGAGTGGCCCCTTCAAGCTGCAGTTTGCCCTGAGGCAGGGGCAAGATGGTGACTGGCAGTGGGTCACTGAGGTAAGGGGAGTGTAGGGGAATTGGGGGTACCCTGGGAGGGGAGGACCCCTGAGTGCAGAGACACAGGACTGCTGATAACGCCTCCCCCGAAGGGGATGAGAGACACCCGCAGTGGGTGCTGCCGGAGGGCAGTGTCTGAGGAGAACCCCACGGTCGAGGAGCAACGCGGGTCTGGAACTGGAGCGTGACCGAGGACACGGGGAGATTCCAGCCAGAGGGAGACGTCCTGCTGCCGAGAGCTAGTTCCCAGAGCTACCGGCAGTAGGCGCCGTGGCGGTGAGCCGTGCCCCGTGATGGTGACACGCACACTTATGCCTGCACAAGGCTGAAACCTCCATTGGCAACACTGCAGTAGCTTATGACCCCCCCCACATCTGTGATCCTACCACCCATCGATCAAACCTCGTGCAATGCACCTGAGAGGCATGCCTGTGGGACCCGTCCAGCCTGCAGCTTCACACGCTGCATGGGAATGGCATGGGCCATGTTTGCTCTCACGTCAGTAGCAACGCTCACTGTGAACGAGGATACGTCACAGATACCTAGGGGGAGGATGGCGTGATGGGTGGCTGCTCCTCACCGCCAAAAAAAGGGGTTAAAAGCAGCCCTAGGGAGCGGCAGCCAATCAGAAAAGGGCTGAAGGGAGCAGCCAAGCAGGCCCATAGAAAAAGGGAGCTGCAGGGTAGAGGAGGCTAGTTCTCTGCTAGGAGTCCAGGCAGGAAGGATTGTGGTTCTGGAGGACTGTGGGAACTGCCAGCACCCTCAGCTGAGCAGTGTATGAGGCTGTGGTTATCCAGGGAAGGAAGAGGCCAGACAGTGGAGGGCAGGGGTCCTGGAAGCGAGGAGCACAGTGTGCGGCATGGCTGTAGCTGGAGGGCTGTGTTTCTGAGGCGGACCTGGGAGAGGCTCGGGTCCTAAAGTAGGAGTGATGGTGGCGAGGCACCACCCAAAGAAGGCGCACGACCATGGAGCACCAATCCTCAGGACAGCCAGCAGGAGGCGCCCGTGTGCTATGGGACCCCCTGTTACAGCTGGTCTTGCAGCTAAAGCAGGAGGTTGGCCACCCCGTGCCTCAGTTTCCCAAACTGTAAATGGATGAATGGAAACTATCCACTTCATAAGGGGGTGGGGGAAGGGTAAACTGATTAATATTTACAAAGCACTTTGAAACAGTCCACTGCAAGGGCCCATAAGAAAAGCAAAGAAGCCTTGTTATACAGGGCTAGGCCTTTCCTCACGCTGTCTCTGAAGTGCGGCGCTTCTGAGCAGAAGTTCAGCTCCATTTATATCAGGGGATAGTTAAGACAGTGGTCATGGAACAGGGAGATTCTTAACAATTTCCCCATCCTGCCATTCAGCTCTGCCCTTCGACTCTGCTTTGAGATGCTGCACAGAAGTGACATTGGGGAGTTTTGCAATTTGTTAAACCTATTCTGGTGCTCTTGCCTGTGATTTAAAATAGCTGGACATGTAGCTCTCTTCCCTGGGATCACTCCTGAGCATGTCAGCCATGCACTGACAGATCACATTAGACAGATCGCTCGCCATGCCCCTGAATACGCTGGCAGTACAACCGCTCGGCTCCCTCCAAGGGGTCCTCTTGCAGCTCCACTCATAATACGCGAGCTCTCAGTGGTGCCTCGGTAGCTCTTCCCCCTTGAGTCACATCTGGGGAGCCCTGGGTGAGCGGTGTGTATCCATGTACCAGCCTAATGTTCCCTTGGCTAGGAATCGCTGGGACTAGTGGTTCAGTTTCTCAGTTGGTGAAGTTATAGGACAATATTAGCCCATGTTGCTGAATTACAGTTACCTCTAGGTCTCCTTTATTATCCCCCTGCATTGGACTGAGCCAGCAGTGGTGAGCTATGCCTTCTACCTCCAGTAGGGGACAGTGTTTCCTCAAAGCTGAGCACTTGGGCAACTGCCATAGAGAGATTCAGATGCTGCCCAGCTGATTAGTGGAGTGCCCACAGCCAGCAGCATGTATTTCTACTGGTGGTGCACATCCACACGCGCCTGGGTGCACACACAAAATTTATTCCACGCATGGTTGGAAAAAAAATACAGGAAACATTGGTAGTGGAGGAGGCTGCATCTTCTCCAAGGGTTAGTTTTCTGCAACTTCAGTCTGGGGAGGAAGCGGGAGGCCAGAAACTCTACCTCATGCCACCATATAGTAGCCAGTCTATTGAGCAAGAAGGGCCGGAACGAACTCTCATCACTGATGCTCTGCATGGCTCCCCGGGTCCCCCCTCACTTCTAGCATGAGCCTCTGCCAAAGGTTTAGGGCCTGGGCCCTGAGGAGACTCTCCTCCCATTTTGTGCCCCACTGGGAGGGGCACTCCACTGGTGCACTGTGGCTGGCAGCGCCTGGCGAATGAGTGCAGTGTGTTCTCTGCTCTCCCTGGGCACAGCAGATCAGGATAAGGCCCAAGCCTGACAACTTTCAAAGCACAAAGCCTCTTTTCCAGCGACGAGCCAGCTGGCTAGCAAGAAGGGAGCAGAAGGAACAAAGAGCAGAGGGACAGTGTGACAAGAACAATTGTAGTGTGACCCATCACTTGTGTATGTGACACTGAGACACCACAGAGATCTATTAATACCACCGACGATGACAGACATTTCAAGTAGCTAATGCAGCACTTGTAACCGAGGGGGAGATGGAACAGCTTGGATGAAAGGAGAATCTGTTGCCTCCGAGACTTTCCCCAGAGCCAGAAGGAAGCTGAACCCTCATAGCAGACGGTTCCCACCAGCAGCTTGCTGGACAGATCTCTTCGCTGGATAGCTGGGTGGCTGTTTCTCCCCCTCTCTGCCCTTGCGGGTCTGAGTTTTAAGGGGCCTATTTCCCATAAACTTAGATAGTAACCTAAACTAACCCTAGTTCTGCATCCCCTGGGAGGGTGGGGCAGTCTGGATCTGGAGCCAGAGGCAAACTTTGCAGCTCAGGCCCAGTGTTTGAAAGTCACCTAGCAATTCATTGGTGATGATGAATATAACCATGAGAATAATGTCATGCTAAAAGTGCCCTCACTGGACTGCTGCTCAGTCTTGTAACACATCAAAACACTCCCCACACACACACACACACATACAATGGCCCATTTAAAAAACCCTCTTAAAACGTTGATTGCAAAATATAGCAGAGTTAGCATGCAAACAGCTAAAATCCCAGTGTCAACAGAGAGTGCCGCTAGCATTGCAAAGAGGTAATAAACTCATAAAATTGGATTAAGTGAATTAAAATTTAAGCAATCTTCTTTCCTCTCCCCCAGCCCCACCAGTTATATGTAACCAGTGATGCACTGAGTAAAGTCCAGGTACCTCACAAGTTGATGTGTTTCATCAATCGCAAGAATAATCTATGCAGTTAACTTGAGGTGTAATCAAAGGGCATGGGGGAAAAAAAAGATCCTGGACATAGACACAGGTTATACTCAGGAGCTGCATGCTTGCTTGGCTCTTAATAATAATACACAGAAAAACTATGTTGAAATAATGTTACTAAGGTTGCAAAGTCAAGCACTGAATGCTAAGAAGTGCCAGAAATAAGGTTGCCTTTACAACCTTAATTCAGCCCCCTTCTGCTTATGCATTACGATACACTACAGCTTTTAATTACAGGATCACGTGCTAGTCAGTATGTTGTTCTCTCCTCATTGTTCAGTGTCTGATCTCAGGCCATATTTACCCCACACGGCTCAAACTCTGCTGTAAAGACAAAATTCTTAAGTTCCTCACCTGCTTTCTATGGTGCTTATCTCTATAGCATCTGAGTGCTTCACGTCATTCATGACTTTCTCTTCCAAACACTCCTGGGAGGTCAGGAGTTTGGCGGTGTTATCTCCTTTTACAGCTGAGTAATGGAGGCCCAGACATTAATGTCAGAAGTGCACATTAATTGGGGGTGTCTGTAGTGAGGCCCAGATTTTCCAGAGTGCCTGGCATTATATGACCTAAAAGGGTGTTACAAGGAGGAGGGAGAATTGTTCTCCTTGGCCTCTGAGGATAGGACAAGAAGCAGTGGACTCAAATTGCAGCAAGGGAGGTTTAGGTTGGACATTAGGAATAACTTCCTGCCTGTCAGGGTGGTTAACCACTGGAATAAGTTACCTGGGGAGATTGTGGAATCTCCATCACTGGAGATATTGAAGAGCAGGTTGGACAGACACCTGTCAGGGATGGTCTAGATGGTGCTGGGTTCTGCCGTGAGGACTTGCCTCCTCTCGAGGTCCCTTCCAGTTCTAGGGTTCTATGACTTTATGCTCAAAGCACGGTGCCCCTTGACTTCGGCTGCTGTGGGGAGCGCCCCGCACTTCTGCAGGTCAGAGCCCAGGGACTCTAGCCAGGCGCCCTGCCAAGGAGGCACACCTAAGGCGTGAGCCCTGTGAAGCTGGTTGGAGTGATTTGCCCAGCCTCCTACAGGAACTCTGGGGCAGAGGCCAAGGTAGAATCAGTTTCCCCAGGGCAGCATTCCCCATGAAACTCTCCCTGCTCTTAGTGCAACCCCCTGCTTCATCCACTAGCCACCTTGCAACTTGGGCGACAAAAGGGGTGGGGGGGGGCCTTACAAACCACTGCAAAGCCCTGCTCCACCAGGGCTGGCCACCCTGTGCGCTGAATGAGGTAGGGGCCATGTGGAATAAGTCACATATACTGTAATTAGAGGCATATGCACCTTCCCTCCATCCCTGTCTTCATGTCGCCGACAGGGGGGGCAAAGGGAGCAACGGCCCCTGGGTCTGGTGATTCAAAGGGATCCAGGGGCTCTGGCAGCATTGGTGCCCAAAGCCCCGAGCCCTTTATATCGCCGTGTGGCAAGCTCCAGGTGGCTCTTAGGGCTACCTAGGGAGGTGGGAGCTGTGCTGGAAGGGGGGGCACGGTTTGGGCAGCGCTATGGCCCTGCTGCTGCCACAGAAATATGCCCCTCCTCTGGCCCAGCCCCGCCAGAGCTGCTGCAGCCATGGAGAGGTGCCACGCTCCGGAGATGGATCTTTGGGGATTCGATTTAGCAGGTCTAGTAAAGACCCACTCGATCGATCCCTCATGGCACCACTGTCAACTCTAGTACCCCACAGGGTTGTGAGGAGTAAGGGAAGTCGACGGGAGAGTTTCTCCTGTCTTCCTCCTGCAATGGGGATGCGGCAGAAATTCAACTTAAGCTACGTCGACACCAGCTATGCTATTCTCCTAGCTGGAGTTGCGTATCTTAATTGACTTTCTCCCTAAGCATAGGCCTAGCCTTACCTAAGTAATTCCTGGCTAACATGGACTATCCGCTCACGAGTTAGAATAAGGCCTAACGATTTATATAATCCTGCTCATCCCCGGGGATCCCAAAAAGCCAGATCATTTCACCCTCGGCATAACTCAGCCTCTCCTGGGTTGTGATACATGCCAGATCTTTAACCTGGCACTGCAGCTCTGCATAGCATCCTGGGGTAGGAGGGGAAGAAGAGCAGCCTATGGAGGGAGAAAGGAGGCGAGTCTCCTTTTGGAAATTGCTCACAGGCCAGAGTGCTGGAACAATTTTTTATAGTGGGGGTGCAGAGAACTGTTGAACCCATCTGGAAACCCTGTGTGTAATGGGAACCCCTTGAAGCCAGAGGCTGCTGCAGCACCCCCCACATCTCAGGTTCTGGCAGCTGTGCTCACAGGACCCCCGACACCATTCTGGGGCCTTGCTTCAGTGCAGCCTAGGAAGGTGGGCTGATTCCCCTTGAGCGTGCGCCCTCCCCCCCAGTTCTTGCAGCATCTGTGTCTGGCAGTGAGTGCTGTGCCGTTGCGGGAATCCACCCACCGGGATCTCCCGGCAAGAGCAGGGCCAAGGAGTCTATTTCGAAGCGTCTCTGACAAGTGCAGCCCGTTGTTCAGTGGAGATATCTGACAAGATCACAGCCCCGGGTGGCAAGGCTGCAGAAAATTAGAAGAGCTGGGTCACCAGGCCATTCTGTCCCTCCAGGGGCTGGAGGATTTTAGCTGCGCATTGAGCAATTTCTCAGTGTCTTTTAGGGTGGAAGGGAAGGCTGCAGAGAGGGTGCTGAGAGGTGGGGATTCCTCAGTGCTTGAGCACCTGTTCAAAGCCAGTCGTGGAAATGCCTGGAGATGAGCTCTGTGCAGAAATAAACACATGGACTGGACAAATGGGAGCACCAGGCCCCCGGCAGCTGTTCCATTTTTGAAGACACACGTGTGCAGTGGGTAGGCTTGGTGTGTTGTACATTAACAGCAAGCACAGGAACTGTTCTCTGCTAGGCAAGCATGCGCCATGAGGGGTGCGGGGCTCCGAGTTGCAGCCTTCCATGGCATGTGAGGGGAGGGGCGCTCAGCACCCCCATTTTGCAGGGGCGTGAAGAAAGGATCCTTTCTTACCGAGGCTGATTCGTGAGTGGCTGACACCTGGTGTGCGCATTTGCATTTAGCAGCATTGTCACAGGCTGAAGGCTGGTTGGGCCTGGTGTGAAAGAGACACCGTGGAGGTAAAAAT
This sequence comes from Pelochelys cantorii, assembly GCA_032595735.1. NCBI lineage: Eukaryota > Metazoa > Chordata > Testudines > Trionychidae > Pelochelys > Pelochelys cantorii. The sequence continues at coordinate 39,343,293 of CM064340.1, forward strand.
TCCTCCAAGTGCCTCCAGTTGTTAACAGTGAGTTCATTTCTAAAATGTAATTGACCTTGCATAATTGACGCTTTCAACGTGAAATTCACCCTTCCACCGAGCTAGAATTTAACTTGTACCTTTCAGCTTTCAAGCCCGCCAATCTGACAAATGACTGAACTGGAGAACACCTGGGTTTGGGCGCCTTGAGCGATCAGAAGGATTTTTATCTAGTTTAAAGGATGTTTCCTAGCTGTGTCAGTTAAATGAAGCATCTATTAAAAAAGATACCTGGAGAAGCAGACATCCCCATCTGTACCACAGTAAGGACGTTCTACCTTCAGCAGGTCTTGAATGGTGAGCCTTCAGCGCCCAAGCACAGAGCTACAGCTGTAAATGCTGCTCTTTTGGGCTACATACACTGCAAGGCTATTATTCTGAAATAGCTATTCCGCGTCTTTTGAGCGCGCCCGTTATTTCGAAATATAACGGACTCGCTATTCCACCGTCCCAGTAAGCCTCATTCCACGAGGAGGAAGGGACATTTCGAAACAGCGCTTTAATTCGAAATAAGCGCTGAGTAGATAGCGCCACATTTTGAAATAACCTATTTTGAAATTCACTCGAAATAAGCGACATAATTTGCGTAGCTCAGATGATGTTACTTGTTTCAGGCTCCGGATGCAGTGTAGACGCACCCTTGGTAGGCAAATTATTAGCGGGGACCCAACACCTACTTAGCCAGTGAGTCACACAACTATTTTCCAGACAGCGGCAGAATGTTGGGGGGACAGGAATCCTGCGTTTTGTCCCTGACTCTGGGAGGGCAGTGGGGGCTAGAGACCGCATAGCCATGCACACAGATGTCACCTAGTCATTATGAAAGGCAGCAAGGCTGATTTAGGATTCGGGCTAAGAGCTGAGTTTTCTATTCCTTCCTCTGCCGGAAGTCCCCACTTGCAATCTCGAGGGGAGCTTCTTCGTAGAATGGAGTGCTTGATCGGGGCTATGAATATAAGTAGCAGTGAGTGGAAAAGGTGAGATCTAAGCTGATGGTATCAGGGTTCTGTGGTGGGCTGTTCTCTCTTGACGGTGGAATGCGGCCTGGCTTGCTAGTGCAGCAGAACAAAGCGATTGATTTAGCGCATGAAGAATACCCTGCATAATACAACACAGTACCCTTGAGGCTGGCTTCAGTGCTGCCGCTCTGCGCCAAGGTGAATCTCCTCCTTTGCTCTCTGCACTTCCCACGCCCTGGCCAATAGAAGCAGCCCTGTCAGTGTCATGTGTGAGTCTAATCCGCTGCACTTTCTAGCTCTCTTACACTAGCACAGCAGGGCCATGGTTGAGTTCTGAGATCCATCCTAGCAGAGCAGTGAAACCCAACCACAAAATTGCATGAATTCGATGAGCTTGGAAAGCCACAAACCCATTTGCCGCTATTACTGCTTATCCACCCAATCCAAACGTGTGTAATGCCCCATGTATCTTGCCAGTGTCCCTTCACTGCAGATATACTTTGTAAGCAGGGGCTGAACTACTGCTTGCTATCAGCCAGCTAAAAGGAGAGAGCTGCCCTGGGGGTGGGTGTGCTCACTCCAATAGGTTAACTCTGCAAGATAATTAACTGTTAACTGTTGAAATGTAAATACAGCTCATGCCAGGATGGGGAAGGAATCCGAGGTGTGGCTATGTAAATCCAATTCAGCCAGGGCTGGTGGAGGATCAGTGTTGGAATGGAATGCGGTGTATTGTAACTAATTTGGGCTGTTGTGGGGGTCACAAATCATGCTACCCCTAAATGTGGGAACTGTAAAATATGACACCAGTGCTTGCAGGAGAGACACCATCATTCTAAGAGGTCTCAGAGGAACAAGCCTCCCCATTCCAGAGTTGAGTGAATGGAGTTGGGGAGAAAGGCTTCAAGCCTGCCAGGTGTGAGCTGTAAGACTGGTTCAACCTACCTCTTTCCCCCTTGATCTAAGGATAGACCTAAAGCAGACTCTATCAGGAGTCTTTTTGCTAGTCCAGTGGAAGCTGGACTTTCTTGCTAGCCTAGACATCACTAAGAGCTGAAGTCACTGGTTTGGCCTGGGGCCAGACCTATTGCAGCCAGCGGAGCGGCTGGCAGGAATGACCGGTGAGTGGCCAGTAGGGGCAGGTGGCCAGTGGAGCAGCTGGTGGGAACAGCCGGTAAGAGCGGTGGCAGGTGGCTGGTGGGGACAACTGGTGGGAGCAGCGGCAGGCGGAGCAAGTGGAGCAAGCGGACCACAGGAGCAGCTCAAAGGTGGCATGGCCTCAGGCTCAATGAGTGGAGTCACCAGGGAGATGTGTCAGGGTCCGCACTGACTGGACAGAGCTGTAAGTAGGGCGTTTGACATGGGGTACGGAGAAAGTTTGGGTAAATGAATGGAATCCTTCCCTTGTTGGACTGGTGAGCCTGAGAGGCAAAAGACATTGCTCAATCCCTTGGAGCTGGGATGGTTACTCGTGGGGGGTTATGACCTCTGTGGTATTTTCCCAAGTTAATGCCACGTAACTTCTCTCTCTCTTTCATTAAAAGTTTCTTTTCTACACTCAGACTCTGTGCTTGCGCGTGGGGAAGCATTGCCTCTCAGAGGCGCCCAGGGGTGTGTGAATTTCCCAGGCTACTGGGTGGGGGTTCGAGCTGGTTCTGTCTGAGATGGACCCCTAGATATTGAACTCGGCCCTGGCTGCTGCCAGCCCTACCCAGCAGAAGGGTTACAACTTATTGATACATTTGCAAGAACAGGCACATGGCCAATATACATATTTCAAAATACTGAAAGGGCAACTTTCCTCAAACAGTAAAAAAGAGCAACATTTATGCATAACCTGGACAAAAGCCTTGTATGTCATTTAGAAAAGAAATTACGTTTGTTCTTTTCCTTAGTTACCAAAGCTGGTAAGAGCTGTATATTTTCTACGTCTCTGCACCCAGAAGAGTTACATTTTTTCTACTCGCATCCCTTACTTTTTTGTTTTAACTTACCACAAAATGCTTCGGGGGTTGAGACTGTCATTTTTACATTCTTATAGGCAAGCGAATTATAAACGTAAACCTCTGTAAATGGGACTAGGGACCTGCATCAGTGGGTCCATTCTATGACAGACATAGGCACTGGATCAAACCACATCACTTCCAAGAGCCTCACCAAAGTTCTTAAAGCATCCTCCTTCAATCCTGGGGCCCAATGGAAAGAATTCACAGATAAGGCAAATGTCCCAAACACACAGTGATCTGCAATGAACCATTTTGGAACATGGCATCTCAGATCCTGTCATTCCTCTTTCCGGAAGATGAGAAAACACCCAGTGCGACTATGGATACTAATTGCAAGCTATAGACTGAATCAGTGCCCGGTTTGATCATTTGTGGGGGCCTCTTTAGCCACTTCTGAAGCATTTTGGGGACATGTGACTCCTTCCCAAAAGGGGTATGAGTACCGGGGAGTGTCAGAGGCTGTTCCTACTCCAATTCACATGTGAAGAGAGGCAAAGGACCCAAGCTGGCCAGCGCCTTGCTACAAGGGACTTGTGTGGGATTCTAGGGTTAGGACTAGAAGGCCTCAGGGAAACCAAGACCCTGCTTCAGGGGAAATCAGACAGATCAATGGCTTGAGCAGAGAAGAGAAATCTCCATTCAAGACTAGTAGCTATACCTGCTTTGATTGCTAGTCAGGATACTGTGTGGGGCCAGTGTAGCTACGGAGGATTTATGTTTGGAAAATTAAGGCTTATGAAGAAGATGCATTGTATAACCTTTTCCTGTTCCTGGATTTGCTCTGAAGGAAGTTGTTGTGCACTGAACAAGTTGAGTCCACATTACCACTGGTATCAATTCCAATCTGCCCAGTCGTGGGCCATCAAAGATCCATTTCAGTATCTACTTTATGGGTTCTTGAGCTAGAAGAAATCTCCTAGAACTGTGTTTCTTAAACTTTTTAAGACCGAGGAACACCAAATAATAATTTTTTTTATGAGAAACACCAAGGATTTTTGTTGAGAAAAAAAAAAGGATCGGGAGGGAGGAAGGGTTGGGGGAAAGTTATTGAGCCAAAAAAAAAGTTATTGAGCCAAAACAAAAAAAAGGTTTGGGGGAAAGGGCAGCCATTTTGAACTCTGTTGTTCTCCGCAGCACACCTCCAGCTGCCTCACGGCACACCACACAGTTTAAGCAGGGCCGGCCCGAGCCATTCGTGTGCCCCGGGCCCCGGGAGCGTGGCGCCACCCCCAGGAGCACGGCGCCACCCCCAGGAGTGTGGCGCATGCACGGCCCCGCCCCCAGGCTCCGGGTGCCCGGTGTATGCGCGGCCCCGCCCCCGCCCGGTCCAGCAGCCCTGCACGGCGCCCCCTACAATGGGGTGCTCCAGGTGGTAGCCTGATCAACCCATAGTTTGGGCCGGCTCTGAGTTTAAGAAACACTGTGCTAGAAGATTCCCAGCTGCGAGAGCAAACAAAGCATCTCCTAGTCCTTTCTCTGAAAGCGGACCAGCAAACAGCCAATGAGGCTGATCCATTTGAGGGTCAGCAGCACTGACGGCAAAGTAAAGTAATTAATAAATGTCTTTGTGGACCTAGAGGAGAGTTCCATGGAGCTCAAAAGCTTGTCACCATGTGAAGTTGGTCCAATAAAAGACATCACCTCATCCGCTTTACCTCTGTATCCTTTGGCCATTCAAATGCATCCAGCCTCCTGTGAGATCACGTTACATTACCTAGCAGCCCCTGAGTACTGAGGACTGTTTGGCTGCGTCTAGACTGGCATGATTTTGCGGAAATGCTTTTAACGGAAAAGTTTTTCCGTTAAAAGCATTTCCGCAAAAGAGCATCTAGATTGGCATGGGTGCCTTTGCGCAAAAAGTGCTTTTGCGCAAAAGCATCCGTGGCCAGTCTAGACGCGATTTTGCGCAAGAAAGCCCCGATCGCCATTTTCGCCATCGGGGCTTTTTTGTGCAAAACAGTTCTTACCTGTCTACACTGGCCCTCTTGCGCAAGTATCCTTGCGCAAGAGGGCTTATCCCTGAGCGGGAGCATCATAGTATTTGCGCAAGAACACTGACAATCTTACATTAGATCGTCAGTGTTCTTGCGCAAATTCAAGCGGCCAGTGTAGACAGCTGGCAAGTTTTTGCACAAAAGTGGCTGCTTTTGCGCAAAATCTTGCCAGTCTAGACGCACCCTTTGTGTATAAAAGAGCAAGAAAGGAGACAGACGTGACCAAGAGATCCAGGATTCATCCAAACAGATACTCAGAGTCACTTGGGTTGCCAATTCCTTTGTCCTTCCGCACAAGCCCTATGGTCATCTCTGGACCTACCAGATCCTCGCCACAAGCAGCTTCTTCCCTATCTTAGCTTCTGGTCCTGGGTTTTCCCCAATGCTGAGTTGTGTCAGGTAAATGAAAGCACCCCTAATGTCTTGAGATGCAACCAAAGAAAGGTGGCTGTTGTTGGCCCCCTCCAATGTGCTAGGCGTGTACTCAGGACCGCTAGCCCATATCGCTTCTCGTGCCACCCTGGCTACGCTATGTTCAGTGTACTAGCTCAATCAGAACTAGCACAGGTATGTCTCCTTGAGCTGGGAATTACATCCCCATCTTGATGCGTAGACATGCTCTAAGGCTATATTTTCACTATGAGGAAGATCACCGCTGCTGCAATCGATCTTCCGGAGTTCGATTTAGCAGGTCTAGTAAAGACCCGCTAAATCAAACTCAGAGGGTGCCCTGCCCAGTCAGCGCCAGAGTAAGGGAAACTGATGAGAGTGTTAGCAGCTCCTAATCCCCACAGCTCAGCAAGCAGTTAATATACTCTTTGACTGTTACCTTTTGAATTAAGCATATAACCCCAAGGCGTTTTCTATCCAATGCATAACAAATGATTCTGTGATCTATTGTGTCTATCATCAAGGTTCTCTAGCATGCATTATGCAGGCGGTTGGAGAAGATGCTCATAGTAGTTCAAATAGATGAACCTACCATTGTACTCCTGGAGATAAAGCACAGAGCTGAAACCTCAGGCATGCTGTGCTTCCAAACAGGCCACTTGACAAGGCTCATGTTTTGTTCATAGCGTGTGTATATCACAAAACATTCAAATCCATGCTGCTGTTTAACTCTCTGAAATGCCTGGTCAGACAGCTTTTCTGGGCATGCTGCAGATCTTTGATTGATACCTGTGACCCTTTGGGCTATGCCTGGCTGGTTTCAGTCTGACACAAAACGAGGCGCGCTTCCCAGGAACGAAAGCCGAGGCTCTCCACATGAATGATTCCTCTCCTTTGCAAGCCCCGTGCTAGCCCCCCAGCCTTCAGAGGCATTCGGCAAACACTTCGGGGGATGCCGATTTTGCATATTACTTTGCCCAGCTGAAGCTGTGTTGTACCGTCAGAATAAATCCAGCTTCTCTAGCAGCAAGGGAAAAAAGAACTTTATAAGGAGCTGGGATGGAAGGGGTAGGGTTGCCAAATACCTTCACAAAAAATCCGGAACATGGCAGGGAAAAAAATTGGTTGAGCAAAAGAAAAAAAAAAAGGACACTGCGCCTTTAAATTCCCGCGTTTTCCTCTCCCCCTGACAGACGCGGCAGGGGAAAAATGTCCCCGCTGGCCTTCCATCCGAGAAAAAACAGAAAATACCGGACATTTTACATGTCCGGTATTTTCTGGTTGTTTTTTTTTTTTACTGGACAGAAGACGCAATTACCGGACTGTCTGGGCAAAAACTGGACACCTGGCAACCCTAGAGATCAGTCTGTGGAGGTCAAACGACGTAGCCTCCTGCTCCTGGGAAATTTGGCAGAGCACATCCACACAGACAAACAAGAACCTCCCTGAAGATGTGTGCCTCTGAGGTTCCACCGTCTTGCTCAGAGTTCCTGTGCCACCCTACAGCTCTCCTTCTCCACTACCTCTCTCCAGCCCTATCGCCGCTCCATCCAAGAGTGTTACTTGCCGACACACACAACGCAAATAAGGCTGGTGCCTGGGAGCCCAAGGCTGCGGTTCTGCCTGAGAGGCTTTCTAAGGACTGTGACAATGATGGACCGGATGCTGAAAGACTGAGCACCCTCCTCTCCTGCTGGTGCTGCGGGGAGCTCAGGGCGCTCAGCATGGAGCAGGATCAGGCTCTGGGGGGGCAGTGTCGCTTCCTGAAGCTTTTTCTATCACGAGCAGAAGTGGAAAGGGCCGGTGTGGACAAAGTACAGATCCCTTAGCGCCCTACGAGGGTTCCCACACCAGGCCAGCACTTTGGTTCACTGCCTGCTGGACGTTCGCCTGCCCTCAGATGCCCCTCAGCCAGATTCAAGCCTGAACGAGACTCGCCTCCCTAAAGCCTCTCAGGCCGGGCTCCCCGAGCACTCTTTAAGCAGTCCCTGAGCTTATGGCATGGGGGAGCTGAAATGCATTGGGAGCTCCCTGCCCATTTTGCCCTCCCTCATCCCTGACTCCTCCCCTCTTTTCTCAGTGGGCTCCAACAGGACTTCAGAGAAACCAATCCCACCGCCCTGCTCGGCCTGGCTGTGTGGCACAGAGCCGGGTGGGGAGGATAAAGGAGGGGGAAGCAAAGGGGCAGGATGCAGGAGGCAAAGAGGAAGGGAGACGAAATGGGGATTTAAACATGCCTCCCTCGGACACACGTGCTGTGAAGTGTTGACTTGATACCACTCGGAGCCCTCCAGGACGGCCTGGTGGGGCGTGAGATTGTCTAGAGAGATCCAGGTCGAGCTACAGCTGTGGAATTCTGGGTACGAGAAATCCTGCATTTCACTGTCTACAGAGTCCATCACCTGACATCTCTGACGGCAGCACCTTGGTGGTGAGAGGCTCCTTGGGAGCCCAGTGGGCTTGAGGCTGCTCTCATTCGTGCCAGAGTTACGCGGGTGACCCGTCTGGAATAGCGCCGGGTTGTAAGCCGGGCCACAGTTCTGCAGCAGTGTCAGCTAGAGCCACTGTAGCCCAATGGGCCTGGTTTCTTTGGCAGGTTCGGATCTAATCAGCATGTTTTACTTAAATCTTCTGAAGTGGCTTGTCTGTCTTTCTAAGTACGGGCACATGTTCTGCTGTCCCTCGCGCTCCGGCTGATGAGCACTTAGGGATGGGGTAATACATCCATTGTCAGCAAAGAATTAGCCTCATTTTACCAAGGGGGAAACTGAGGCACAGAGCAACTACGTGACTGGCCCACTAGTACACAGTGAATCAGAAGCGGTCCTGGGATCAGACCCATTGCTAACCCAGTCTTTGCATCAATGGCTCTGCAGCCTCCCATTGCTATCTGAAAGGCTGCACCCAGCCTCGTGGTAGCCTCACCCGGATAGCCAGTGTCACTGGCATTGTACAGCACAAGAAGAGGCTGGCCGTAGCATTTAAGTCATGTTGCAGGAGGACTCAGTGTTAGCAGCAGCTCTTGGAATTTCTTCCCCCCTACATGCTCTCTGTGGAGGACAAGCAGCTAGTGAATCCCACCAGCCCCCCACTCTGCCCTCTCTGCCCTGCCAGTCAATTTGTGTCGTGTTTGTGATGGTGCATACACACAGGTGCTTAGTGCTGTGACAATTAACATTCTGCTCTGACACAATTGATTCCAGGTGGATTTTCTTCCTGTCAGTTACACTTACCAGAAACCTCCATACCCCGGTGTTTAGCACATCCAGGCTCCACTATCTGCTGACTCAGGAGGAAAGATAACTCCTCCCCAGACTGCTGTGAGTACATCTTAACCTGCTCCTGCAGCAGGCCCCTGAGGGCAGGTCCCACCTGTGGCCCAAGGGAGATCGGCTGGAGCACGAAACTGGGCAAACCAGGCCTGTTCCCAGAGATCCAGCTCTGGCTCGAGTGGAATGCTCCTTCATTTCAATGCACCTGGTTTGTGCTATGGAGTTCCCCAAAAGACCTCACCAAACACAGTGACTGGGTAACAAAATGGCAAATGAAATTTAATGTGGATAAATGTAAAGTAGTGCACACTGGACAAAATAACCCCAACTAGACATACAATATGATGGGGGCTAATTTAGCTACAACTAATCAGGAAACAGATCTGGGAGTGATCGTGGATAGTTCTCCATGATGCAGTGTGCAGCAGCAGTCAGAAAAGCAAACAGGTTGTTAGGAATCATTAAAAAAGGGATAGAGAATAAGACGGAGAATATCTTATTGCCCTTATATAAATCCATGGTACACCCGCATCTTGAATATTGCGTACAGACGTGGTCTCATCTCAAAAAAGATATACTGGCATTAGAAAAGGCTCAGAGAAGGGCAACTAAAATGCTGAGGGGTTTGGAACGGGTCCCATACGAGGAGAGATTAAAGAGACTGGGACTTTTCATCTTGGAAAAGAGGAGACTAAGGGGGGATATGATAGAGGCCTATAAAATCATCAGTGGTGTGGAGAAAGTGAAAAAGGAAAAGTTATTTACTTGTTCCCATAATAGAAGAACTAGGGGCCACCAAGTGAAATTAATGGGCAGCAGGTTTAAAACAAATAAAAGGAAGTTCTTCTTCACACAGTACGTAGTCAATCTGTGGAACTCCTTGCCTGAGGAGGCTGTGAAGGCTAGGACTATAACAGGGTTTAAAAGAGAACCAGATAAATTCATGGAAGTTAAGTCCATTAATACCTATTGGCCAGTGTGGGTAAGGAATGGTGTCCCTAGCCTCTGTCTGTCAGAGGGTGGAGATGAATGGCAGGAGAGAGATCGCTTGATCATTACCTGTTCAGTTCACTCCCTCTGGGGCATCTGGCATTGGCCGCTGTGGGCAGACAGGATCCTGGGCTGGATGGACCTTTGGTCTGACCCAGTATGGCCATTCTTATGTTCTTATGTTCTTATCTGCAGATCAGAACATCTCCTTCTCCTGCAGGCAGGCCAGTCTCCTGGGTCTGGGCAGGGGGTTATTTCCTGTACTGCACTGGAGCTGGGGTGGGGTGAGGGGTCGCATATGGTGTGGCTGTCTCGGCTATCAGCTGGTCTGGTTACTATTTCTGTAGAAGAATGTGAGGGTCAGCAAGAACACATGGCCTCGGGTTTGTCACCGAGAGCTGAGTTATAACTGCCCTGAGGGTCATTGTGACAACTTGAGGAAGAATTTATTTTCTGATCCTGATTTTCTGTTTCTCTATTCTGAACCTCATGTAGCTCGGCATTTAGCTCGGTCTCTGCACTCTGCTCTGTTTTGCTGGATCAGCCTGGGATCCCGCCGTGTGGCGGGGATGTAGCATTATCTTAACTCTACAGCTGACAGGAAGGGATTAAGGCATTGGACTCAGATTCAAGCAACCTGGGTTTAATTCCCAGGATCTGTCATAAGCTTCCTCTGTCACCTTGGGGAAGTTACTTTGGGCTGGATTTTCAGAGATATTGAGCACCTCCATGTCCCCTGCGCTCAGCACCTCTGCTAATCAGCCTCCCCACCTGTGGGGCTCAGTTTCCTTTTCTCAGGTAGGCTGGATGTGTTTTGGCACAGGTACTGTCTCCTACCGTGGGTCCGTACAGCTCCTAGCACCAGGGGTCCTTGATCTCAGACGTGTGTAATACAATAACATCCAGTGGGTTCTGCTTCAGTTGGAATAGATGCTTTAGGAACCATCCCATGCCCCCAAGCTGTTCCCGATGGCACCAGGTGACCTTATTGACATTACCCCTTTCCCCCTTTTGCTGGTGACACTTGGCAGGCCCACTCTCAACTTAACATGTAAGCTCTTTGGGGCAGGGACTGTCTCTTACCTGGGTTCTCCACAATGGTACCTTGCTCCTGATATCCAGGCACTATGATAATACAAATAATAATTAGTACCTTATTTAGGAGATTCCTGTGGCTATTTTTTTGGCAGCAATTTGTCTTCACAGGCCAATGCTCTAAGCCATGCAGGAACCCACCCCACCCTCTCTTCAGGATGTTCCTTTTCTGCTGTATGGGTGGTCTGGTGGCTCCCAGGGCAGGGCTAGAATCCACCACTCTCCACTCCCGAGGCAAATGCCCGCTCCCCAAAGCCACACAGGAACCCATCATAGAATAGATTGCTAACATCCTTCAAGTATTTTTCCCGGCTTACCGCGTCTCGTTCAGTGGTTCGCCAGCATTGTTACGGCTCCTGGAGGGATACATTATACAGAGTGACACCGGGAATGACTCCATTATTTTGTGTTCATTCGTGCCTTGGAATGTGTCACCAAGAATCAGCCCTTTGTGTACAGCACAAGGGGCTACTTCATGGAGACATGATCAAAAGATCTAGGAGGAGACAAAGCCAGAAGCAGTTACTGAAGGAATTGCACAATGCATCAAGCACTGCAGGGCTGAGAGCTGGTATTTGCTAAGCTCTCTCGGCTATTAGCGGATATAGATTTGCAAGGAGATGGATTATTGTTAGTTGCCTGCTCTAAATAGTACCTAGTTCATGTTCAGAGAGCCCTAGAAAATATTGTTCCAGGGACTTGGAAAGAAATCAGAGGCACCAGAGAAGGTCCTGGGGGGCCATCCAGCCGTGAAAGTGCCACTCAGATCTGCCTGGGCAGAAAGAACATCTGCAGCTGGCGAGCCAGGCAACAAAAGTCAGACCTTGTCACTAATGTTCATCTGAACTCTTGAAGATGCACTTGTGGTCCAGTAAATAAGGCTCTGGAAGCTTAGGAAACTTCGTTCCTCACAGCTCTGCCATCGGCCTGGTGGATAACATTAGGCAATCTAGGTCCCGCTCTGTGCCTCAGTTTCCCCATCTGTAAAATGGGGTTAATGATCCTCCTTTTCAAAGCACGCTGAGATTGTCAGCAGAAAAGGGGCATATCTGAGCGCAGTGCAATGATCTCCCCATCCTTTCCATGAGACGAGCATTCCTGGGCAGACTCACATTTCCCCTTCAGATGTAATGGGGCATTGTGCTGTTCTTCGCTTTCTTCCCTACACAGTTGCACAGTGTCACTGGGCACCGTTAAGCAGCTGCGCCATTGTCCCCTCCAGAGCAGATCCTTGGCTGGCATGAATTGGCCGAGTTAAGAGAGCTACAGTGATTTATAACACCTGCAGGTCTGGCCCCAGAGGTAGCTGCATTTCAGTGGTGGGAGCTGTGATGCCCTGAAATAAGGCACAGGGCTCTAGTTTAATGCAAGGTGTGACTGACCCATGCAAACACCAGTGTAGACGCTCTTGTTTTGGGCTGAATCATTTATTCTGGTTTCCTGTGTTTGCCTCCCTGCACTGCTGTTTTCCCAGCTGTGGGAGGAAGAATGGCAGCACACAGAGCCCTTCTTCCCCTCTGCCAGGCAGAGCCGACCTGTGACTTGCCTCGGTCTGGCCCCCCCCTTCCCTCGTGTGGCTGGAGTGCAAGCCCCAGCTCACCCCACTGCGGAGGTGGGGGAACCCCGAGCCTCGCTGGCCAGATCCGGCCTGCTGGCCGTAGGTTCCCCACCCCTAATAAAAGGAAGCAGAGCAGCTCAGTCTGATTGCTGGAGAGGAAGGAGGTGCCTCTGGAGGACCACTTGTACTTCTGGCCATGAAAGGCAGCCAGAGACAAACCCGGACTCCCAGGCTGCAGAGGAAAGGCAGATGGTGGGGACCCTGAGCCGGCTAATTACAGAGAATTGGGTAGGAAGTGACCCAGGGAAACTACGGGGAGATGTCTGTCGAACCAGAGACTAGCTCAGAGTGTTCCAGCAGGATCCCCGCCCAGCCGGGGCCGGGCAACCCCGCCACTAAAAGGGCCCCGGGTTGGGAACTGCTGCAGAGAGAGGGCTTAGGCCCCTCTATCCTGGTCACCATCCACCCAGGTGGTGTCCCAGCTCACCAGCCCAATTAACTCTGGCCAGTCCACAGCTCAGCCCTGATCGTAAGGGCCACACACCTGACTCTGACCACTAGGCTGCACTGCCCTGGTGGTAATGGCTGTACGACTGACTCTGACCGTTAGGCCGCAAGACCCCCACCAAAAGGGTGGAATTGTGGGCTTAGGCCAGAGGGAGACCTGTGAGATCGTCCACGGGGCCGTGACACCCCTTTCCCCACCCCCGAAGGCTGGCAGGGCTTACCAGCTCCGCAACACATGGTTACAGGCCAGGCTGCGAGCCTGCCTGCATGTGAGACCCTTGCACAGGACGGGGAGGGAGACTGGAATATAAACCCCTCCCGGTGCTTCTGCTCCCGACTGTCATGTCCTGGGGGTGAGGGAAGCTTTTCCTCGCTGAGGGAGTGGCACTGCTGGTCCCAGAGCTTGCCAAGGGAAGGCGATGCCGGCCGGCCAGAGACACAGGCCAGAGAGCATGGGGCCGATGGAACGGCTCTGGGCCGGCTTTTGGGAACCAGGACTTGAGTCGGGGGGGAGGGGGTTAGAGCAGGGCCCCCAGACGTTTTCCTTCGCTCCCCCTTACTGCCTTCGGTGGCTGAGGCTGGCGCTGGGGCCGTGTCAGGTGCCTGGGCTGGGGGCAGGGCTGAGCTGGAAGCACAACCACAGCGGGGCTGTGGTCAGGGGGCCCCCGCTGGGAGAGGAGCCATGACCAGGCTGTAGTTGGGGCCAGTAGCTGGAGCCGGGGCTGCGGCTGAAGCCAGGGCAGGAGCAGAGGTGCAGACAGAGTGGGGCTGGCACTGCTGGCCAAGGCCCTGCCAACCCCCCCCCAACATTTCTCCATACCCCCCAGGGGTGTGCGCCCCACAGTCTGGGGACCGCTGGGTTAGAGTCAGCAACACCATCCGAGCAGCCACCCAACATGAAGGCCACAACAGTAGCAGGGGGGAACGACGGGCCTGCCAGCCCCCTGCCCTGACCAGCCTTTGGCTACCTAAGGATGATGGTACCCAGCAGTGGCTCCCTCTCCTCCCACACTGGGTCAGAGTCAGACCTCTTCCTAATCATACAGCCGCTACAACCAGGGCAGTGCAGTCTAGCGGTCAGAGTCAGTTGTATGGCCCTTACGATCAGGGCCATGCCAGCTGCTGGCCAGAGTTAACCGGGCTGGTGAGCTGGGACACCACCCGGGGCGGATCGGGACCAGGGGAAGAGGACCCGAGTTGGCAGCAGAGATCAGAGCAGGGTCTGGTACCTCCTCATCGCAGCCTCCAGCCCTGTGACAACTTCTGTGCGTGCCGCCTTGCCGATGTGGCTGCCGGGACGCCAGACAATCCCTCTAGATGCTTTGTGCTGTGGCCGTTAACTGCCTCCGCCGCACTGCTGTTAGGTCCCCAAGTTATTCTAACTCTGCACTGGGGCTTGTCTCCCTGCCCCTCCTCTCCTTGCTCTGTGCTCCTGGTGAGCGAAGGGAACGGAGCGGGAGAGAGAGACTCCACAGCCATAATTAATGACGTCAGCTTTTCAATTGGAAACCAAAATTAAAGAATCCCCAACCTCCGAGCCCTCCAAAGCCAGCAGCCGCATAATGGTATTTACATTAGCCTGGTCCTCCCTTCTCTGAGCCCGCTCCCTTTCATCGCCTTTTTGCGCTCATTATGCCACACTTAACCTTAGACTGTCGGCTTTTCAGGACAGGGGCCGTGTCTTTTATTTGTTCTTGAAAGGGCTGTGCACAGCCATGGCGCTGCATCAGTAATAACACACGCTTGCATTTGCTGACAGCGAGCTATTCGACCTTGGAGTTCTTCCTGATCCTCGGCCAGAGAGAGGTCCCATAATGCCCTGCTTCCCGTACTGTAGTCTAATTAGTAAGCCCTGGGTCCCTGGTAAATTCCATCTGTTCCAAAACATTTAACACCTAAAAAAGGCAAGTTTAGCCTCACACGCCTTCTCGGGAGACGCTCCCACTGAGTCACCCCTCCGAGTGGGTAAATCCCCAAAAGCAGCGCCTTTCCTCGTGGCAGCTGGGGGTGACAAAATAAACCCGCCGGGGCTGTGGGGCTTACCTGGAGCAATACGCCTGCAATGAAGCACTCGTCTGCGCGGCTCATAGTGCAAGTAACAGTGGCCGCTGCTCAGTCTTGCCTTGCCAGAGATGGGCCTGCAGGCGGCCCCTCTCCCGAAGGGGGGCTTGCTTTGTAGCTGAGCAGCCGAGCGCCTTCCGCTGGCGTGGCCTTGGCCAGGGTCATGGGGGTCTCGGTTTACTGACCACAGGCGGCCACGGCGTGTGTCTCTTTTTCGCCTGATTCCTCCAGCGGGCGTGGGGGCCCTGCCCCGGGGACGTAATGTTGCAGGAAGTCGTTGCGCCAGCCGGGCACGTCCATGAGAAAGGACGCAGGTGCGCACCAGGGACACTGGTATTGAGGGGTGGGGAGAAGGGAAGAAGGGAATGGCCAGGGATGCAAACAGGACCCAACCCAGTCATTTAACGGTGAAGAGTGTCCCGCCCCTCCCCGCCCTCTCACCAGCGCCCAAAGTCCCTGAGGCCCCCCAAGGCGACTAGTGCAGGCCCACCAACGGGAGGGCGGAAAGGGAGCGGTTGCCCTCGGGGCTCCCAGCTGCTGCTGCCGCTCCTGCGACAATAGAGCAGAGCCCGGGCCCTTTAAATCACCCCCAGAGCGCTGCTCCATGCCGCTCTGAAGGCGGGGGGACGGGGGAGCGCCTCAGTCTGCCCAGCGCTGAGGGCTGGCTACCTTGGCCCCGCCACTTCTGCCTGACCAAGTTTGGTGGGGGGTTCCCTGGGCTGAGGCCAAGACAGCTGCCTGGCTGCGCTGGTGAGAGTGTTACACGCACAACAAGGCAGCTGCATGGCTGCGCTGGTGAGTGTGTTATACAACAAGGCAGCTGCATGGCTGTGCTGGTGAGAGTGTTACACACACAACAAGGCAGCTGCCTGGCTGCGCTGGTGAGTGTGTTATACAACAAGGCAGCTGCATGGCTGTGCTGGTGAGAGTGTTACCACACAACAAGGCAGCTGCATGGCTGCGCTGGTGAGTGTGTTACACGCACAACAAGGCAGCTGCCTGACTGTGCTGGTGAGTGTGTTACACAACAAGGCAGCTGCATGGCTGCACTGGTGAGTGTGTTAAACACACAACAAGGCAGCTGCCTGGCTGCGCTGGTGAGTGTGTTACACGCACAACAAGGCAGCTGCCTGACTGTGCTGGTGAGTGTGTTACACGCACAACAAGGCAGCTGCCTGACTGTGCTGGTGAGTGTGTTACACGCACAACAAGGCAGCTGCCTGGCTGCGCTGGTGAGTGTGTTATACAACAAGGCAGCTGCCTTACTGTGCTGGTGAGTGTGTTACACAACAAGGCAGCTGCATGGCTGCACTGGTGAGTGTGTTAAACACACAACAAGGCAGCTGCATGGATGTGCTGGTGAGAGTGTTACACACACAACAAGGCAGCTGCATGGCTGCCCTGGCGAGTGTGTTAAACACACAACAAGGCAGCTGCATGGCTGTGCTGGTGAGTGTTACACAACAAGGCAGCTGCCTGGCTGCGCTGGTGAGTGTGTTACACACACAACAAGGCAGCTGCCTGGCTGCGCTGGTGAGTGTGTTATACAACAAGGCAGCTGCATGGCTGCGCTGGTGAGAGTGTTACACACACAACAAGGCAGCTGCATGGCTGCGCTGGTGAGTGTGTTACACGCACAACAAGGCAGCTGCCTGACTGTGCTGGTGAGTGTGTTACACAACAAGGCAGCTGCATGGCTGCACTGGTGAGTGTGTTAAACACACAACAAGGCAGCTGCCTGGCTGCGCTGGTGAGTGTGTTACACGCACAACAAGGCAGCTGCCTGACTGTGCTGGTGAGTGTGTTATACAACAAGGCAGCTGCCTGACTGTGCTGGTGAGTGTGCTACACAACAAGGCAGCTGCATGGCTGCACTGGTGAGTGTGTTAAACACACAACAAGGCAGCTGCCTGGCTGTGCTGGTGAGTGTGTTACACGCACAACAAGGCAGCTGCCTGACTGTGCTGGTGAGTGTGTTACACGCACAACAAGGCAGCTGCCTGGCTGCGCTGGTGAGTGTGTTATACAACAAGGCAGCTGCCTTACTGTGCTGGTGAGTGTGTTACACAACAAGGCAGCTGCATGGCTGCACTGGTGAGTGTGTTAAACACACAACAAGGCAGCTGCATGGATGTGCTGGTGAGAGTGTTACACACACAACAAGGCAGCTGCATGGCTGCGATGGTGAGAGTGTTACACACACAACAAGGCAGCTGCATGGCTGCCCTGGCGAGTGTGTTAAACACACAACAAGGCAGCTGCATGGCTGTGCTGGTGAGTGTTACACAACAAGGCAGCTGCCTGGCTGCGCTGGTGAGTGTGTTACACACACAACAAGGCAGCTGCCTGGCTGCGCTGGTGAGTGTGTTACACACACAACAAGACAGCTGCATGGCTGCGCTGGTGAGTGTGTTAAACACACAGCAAGGCAGCTGCATGGCTGCGCTGGTGAGTGTGTTAAACACACAGCAAGGCAGCTGCATGGATTGTGCTGGTGAGTGTGTTACACACTCAACAAGGCAGCTGCATGGATGTGCTGGTGAGTGTGTTACACACACAACAAGGCAGCTGCATGGCTGCGCTGGTGAGTGTGTTAAACACACAACAAGGCAGCTGCATGGCTGTGCTGGTGAGTGTTACACAACAAGGCAGCTGCCTGGCTGCGCTGGTGAGTGTGTTAAACACACAACAAGGCAGCTGCATGGCTGCGCTGGTGAGTGTGTTAAACACACAGCAAGGCAGCTGCATGGCTGCGCTGGTGAGTGTGTTAAACACACAGCAAGGCAGCTGCATGGATGTGCTGGTGAGTGTGTTACACACACAACAAGGCAGCTGCATGGCTGCGCTGGTGAGTGTGTTAAACACACAACAAGGCAGCTGCATGGCTGTGCTGGTGAGTGTTACACAACAAGGCAGCTGCCTGGCTGCGCTGGTGAGTGTGTTAAACACACAACAAGGCAGCTGCATGGCTGCGCTGGTGAGTGTGTTAAACACACAGCAAGGCAGCTGCATGGCTGCGCTGGTGAGTGTGTTAAACACACAGCAAGGCAGCTGCATGGATTGTGCTGGTGAGTGTGTTACACACACAAGGCAGCTGCATGGCTGCGCTGGTGAGAGTGTTACACACACAACAAGGCAGCTGCATGGCTGCGCTGGTGAGTGTGTTAAACGCACAACAAGGCAGCTGCATGGCTGTGCTGGTGAGTGTTACACAACAAGGCAGCTGCCTGGCTGTGCTGGTGAGTGTGTTAAACACACAGCAAGGCAGCTGCATGGCTGCGCTGGTGAGTGTGTTAAACACACAGCAAGGCAGCTGCATGGATGTGCTGGTGAGTGTGTTACACACACAACAAGGCAGCTGCATGGCTGCGCTGGTGAGAGAGCGCCCAGCTTGCCTGGATCCAGCCCTTGAGGCTCAGGGCTTCCCCCTCCCCAGCATTGGGGAGCCTTTGCTGGCACACCAGCCCCCCTGCTACCTCCCTGTGGGGCTGGAGCCCACCATATCGACTGGCCTGGGCCCCGGGCTCTGCGGTGCGAGGGGAATGTGAGGCGTGTCTTTCTCCTTCTCAGTCGGGGGTCATGTCAGGGAGGCTTTGGGGTTTTTCCCTGCCACTCACACATGTGCAGCCCCCAACTGATTTTCCTGTGGGTCAGCGGCCCCCCGACCCAAACACAGTTCCCCAGCCCCGCTCTAGGGCGCTGCCTCTGCTTCTGTTTAGCTCACGGACCCTGGGCCCCCTCTTTTCCTAGTCCAGGCCTCCAGCATGTTCTTTCTCCTTCTCCTCCTGGTGGGAGTTTGAGCAAAAGAAAGGTCCGGTGATCAGCTGGGTGCCCAGACTGGAGGCTTAGGAAACCCACCTGAGGCTGTGCTGTGCTGGCTGGCTGCAGGGAGTTGCTTCGAGCCTCTATTATTTGGACTCGTGTGTTATTTTCCCTGGGCAGCGCGGCCTGTAAGTGCTTGCTAGCTCATGACAGGTGGTTGGGTGTTACACCACTCCTGCCTCTGGGGACCAGAGCGGGGAGGCTGGTGATGATCCAGCCCTGTTATCCTCCCTGCTCCTCCAGAGTGTTCCCGGGCCTCGCTCCTTTTCCCTCAGGCTCTCATTTTGATCTAGCACTTAGGCAAACCTCTCGGTCCCCAGGAGCCCGGCATGGGGGGTGGAGAGCCAGAGTGAAGCACTAAGACAAACAGCAGCACGCCCGCCTTCGCATGAGGAAGCCCCAATGCTTTACTAGGAATAAGCTTGTTTCTGAATTCAGCAGGTCAGTTATAACTAATTTGCCATTTACCAGGCTCACTGCTCTTAGGCCACCAGGCTCGGGAGAAGGCTTTAGATCTGATTACAAAAAATAATTTAAAAAAAGGCTGTGGGATCTATTTTGGGCTGTTCCCACCCAGGGTAAGGTCCATAATTAATCACCAAGAAGAGGCATGTTTCCGCAGATGGAGAGAAATTCCCAGACACGTCTGGGCTTGTCTTCACTTACCCAGACATTAGTGCTCCAGAGATTGATCTCCCGGGGTTTGATTTAACAGGTCTAGTAAGGCCCTGATAAATCAACAGCTGATGGTGCCCCCCACCCCCAGTTGCAAGGAGTAATGGATGTCCACAGGACAGACTTGGCAGTAAGTCGAGCTAAGGTGTGTTGACTCCAGGCACGCTAGTCATATCGCTGGAGCTGCGTATCTTAGTTCAACTTTTTCCAGTCGTGCAGACCTGGCCTTCTTTCGGGGGGAGGAGGAGAGAGAAATTCTGGTTACAGTAACTGAGTTCTGAAGGGCAAATCACACCTGCACTTTGCCAGCGACCTCCTAAGTTCCCTGTCAGCTATGCAGCCTCGTGGCCATGTAGCTGGCTATCGAGGGCTGTGCAGGCATGCAGAGGCGCCCCTTCCCTGGCCTAGCCTGGCTGGAGCTGCCGCAGCCGGGGAAAGGTGCCTCCCGTCTGGCCCCAAGGTGCTGCAGTGAGAGAGGGCTGGGGGGAGTTTGCTCTACCTGGGACCGCCTGTACCCACCCCAAACACCTCATCCCCAGTCCCATCCCAGAGCCCACACTCCCCTGCACCCCAGCCCTCTGGCCCAGCCCTGAGCTGCCTCCCACACCTCAAACCCCTCATCCCCGGCCCTACCCCAGAGCCTGCACTCCAGCTTCTGCCCCGGCCCTCAGCCCCCTCCCGCACTCCAAACTCCTTGGCCCCACCCTCACCACACACTGTCCATGTGCAGAGTGACTTGTTATATGCACCAAGAGAGAGGTGGTGTATCACATATCACCTCCATATTGATGCACATAACAAAATTCATTCTGCACATGGAAACAAAAAAAAAAATAGAGGGAACGCTGGCCATAGAGTAGGGTTGCCAGGTGTCCAGTTTTGAACCGGACAGTCCGGTATTTGAGCTTTCTGTCCGGAAACCAAATTGAGAAAATACCAGACATAGAAATGTCGGGTATTTTCTAATTAAGTTCTTATTATCATCATGAGTATCAGGACGTAGTTGTGTACTGCCTGGCTGGTCGACACGCTCACACTGCATGAGTCACACTGCGTGAGCGTGTCTACCAGCCAGGCAGTACGCAACCACGCAGTAGAGAGAAAGAGGGCAGGGCTGGGGCTGGGATGGGATGGAATCCCAGGAGCCAGACTCGTCCATGAGCCCCACCGGGACCGTGCACGGGATGGGGAGCACCCCGGGGTCTGCGTGTGCCCGAGCCAGCCCCGCTCCCCGCCAGCCGCTCCCCCCCCCCGGTTCCCCCCCATCCAGCCCCGCTCCCCCCAACCCCCTCCTGGCCAGCCCTGCTTCCCGCTGGCCGGTCCCCCCATACCCCCTGATCTCCCCCGGCCAGCCCCACTCCCCCTGATCCCCTCCCAGCCAGTCCCCCCCGCTCCCCTCCCAGCTGGTTCCCCCTCCCCCCCCCGATCTCAGATCAAGCGTGTCCTGTATTTTATTTAAACCATCTGGTAACCCTACCATAGAGTGACACGTGTGCTGTTCTGCTCCCCCCGGGAGGGCGCCGGAGTGGGGGCACTGACACGTCGCACAGCACCTAGGGATCCCTTCCCTGAACCGCAGGGTGATTAAGGGAGCCTAGTGTCGCGGAAGGGGTGCAGCTACGGGGTCCACCAGGCACAGATCATCTGGGGCCCCACCCTGCAGTGGGGGGGTTGCCCCGGCGGAGAGGGCTACTCTAGCCATGGAGCTGAAATGGGGTCAGTGGGACAGCTGACCCGCCACAGTGCACAGAGAACCCCCTGCTGCTCTATTCCGTGCCGGGTTTCCTATCTGCACCCCCTCCTGCAGTGCGTTGGAGATTCCACTTTGGTCACCTCCTGTTATGCCCCCCCTCCCCCGGGAGAAGGGGGTGCGGGAAGTGCCTTGTTTCGGTAAGGTGCGGGGGGTCTGTTAGAGAAGCCACAGTCCGGGAGGCTCGCGGCGGTGCTTAGTCCCCGGGAGAGCTCGCCCCTCGGTCTCGGCGCACTGAGGTCTGGGGTCAGAGGGACTCAGGGGTTAACCCACCCCAAGTGGCAAGGAGCATGAGTGGGGAAGCCTGGGGACGCCCCGAGCTCTGGGGGTTCCTTGCTGGGTTTTTAGCTGAGGCCCATCGCTCATAGGAACACTCGTGGCTCTGGTGCTCTGGGCTGAGCTTTACTGGCCCTTCCTATTGCTCCTTCTGTAGCTCAGCGTGGTAAGAGGCTCCTGTCCAGTCTCCCGCTGGGCCTGTCAGCGCTGGGCGGCGCAGCGTCTGCCGCGGTGATGTCAGAGTGCGCCATGCCACAAACCGACAGCTCCCCGCACTAGCGCTGTGTTTCCTGCCTCCCCGCAGCATGTGGAAAGATTTGTTTCCCCCCGAGAGCATGAGGAGGCAGCGGGACGTCCCCTGTTATTTCTCGATGGCCTCAGTCTGGGGACACCCCGTCCAAACCAATATGGTCCAAAGTGCAGCCCCAGGCACCAAGGTGACCTGGCAAGTCCTAAATTACAGCCGGTGGCTGCCCTCCAGAGCGGACTGCTGCTGAAAGCCAAAGCTTCACTGCTGACGAGCCAAGCCGGGAATCTGCTGCTAATCCTCTCACGGAAGATCCTGAAATGAGCCGACCGCAGGGCTGTGTGCAAGAATGTTTGAAATGCCACACAAGCAGCCAGGATGCTGGCGTAGGAAGAGCTGTCATTGTGCATCCCGGCGCCACAGCGTTTGGACACCCGGACCCAGGAACTGCCAACAGCTGCTGTGGATCCAAATGGCCCGCCGGCCCTTCGGGGATGTCCTCTAGCATCTCAGCCTCCGGTCCGTATCCAAAGGCAGGCCTGGCCTACAGCGGAGGTGGCAGTGACGTGGCGCGCTGCTCCAGTAGGAACCGGCTGGGTGCTCCGCTGCAGGGGGAGGTGGGCACAATCCCAGCTGCCTGCCCCCCACATTCCTACCCATGCTGCTTGTTGCTGGTTCTGCCCCTTTGGTCACTGTCAGGGGGCGAGAGGAAATTGCTCCGCTCACCCACTTGTCTCTCCCTTCAGGCTGCCGAGAGCAGGGGGGAGAGGAGCCAGCGACCTGGGCTGTGACATTCCTCGGCCTGACACTGAAGGAGGAGGAAAGCCATGTGGGTAGGAGCCCTCCCAGGCAGGCTGAGCACACCAGCACTGTGGGACAACATCAGATTGAGTCCAGCACAGTGACAGGAGCTACCTAACAATGGCCACCGCGCAGCCACTGAGCCTGCCACACACAAACCACCGCGAACTGGCACAATGTTACCCGCTCCTCCCCTGGGCACTGACGATTTCTTCTGAGCTGTTATCTTCATTTCCCCTCCATGAGACCTGAAGACAATTGTCACTCCTGCCACCGGACAGCTGGCAATCCCTATGGCAAGAAGACAGCCTTGGACACCTCTGCTGACACAATCCACAAAATTCAGGGCTGAAATGCACCCCCTCCTGCACCCCTAGTCCCCCTCCCAGAGTCAGACTGCATACCCCCTGCTGCATCCTGAACCCCATCCTGCACCTCACCCCCCCGGACCCAGCCCTGACCCCCTTCCCAGAGCCAGCATCCCCTCCTGCACCCAACCACCCAGATCTAGAATTCACTCCTGTACCCTTGACCTACCCTGAACCCCCTCCCAGAACCAGCACCCCAACCTGAGCCCTGAACCAGCACCCTGAACTCCTTCCTGCACTCCAAACCACTGCCCCAGCCTGACACTCCCTCCCAGAGCCAGCATCCCACCCCCCCCTCGCACCCCATACCCACTCCTGAACCCCAAGCCCCTGCTGCAGATCAGTAAAAGTGAGTGAGAGTGGTGGGAGAGCGAGCGATGGGGAGGGCATGGAATGAGCAGGGCGGGGCTTTGGGGAAGGGGCGGGGCAGCATCGGGGAAGGGACAGGGTAGAGCTTGGGTTCCACTTATATTCCAAAAATGATCTTAGGCATAAAAAGTCGAGGGCCTCTGGTGCTTAGCGCAGTGCTGTGGTGCATGTCTGCTATGACAGAGCCTCATGCGTGTGGCCTTGGGGCCCATTCCCTTTTCTCTAAACTACCAAGGGAAGTGGTGGTTTCTCCAGCTCTTGATGTCAGTGAAGACCGGATGCCTGGCTGGAGTGTGCTTTGGTTCAACAACTCCCCAGACAGGAGGCCTCTGATATGCGGGGGGGGGAGGGGGGGATATGAGATGATTTAACCATCTCCTGTGGCCTTCAAGTCTGCAAACTGCGCAAAAGTGAGTGTGACACTCAGCAGCCTCTGATGTTCCCATGTGTAGCCTGCTTGATCCCAGAACTAACCCTGAGTCAGTGGGGGGGACCCAGGGGAGCAGCTCAAAGGGGCTGGAAAGGGGCAAGACATTAGCCCTGCAGGGCAGGGGTGGGTGTGGCAGTGACATCACAAGGGCCTTGTGCAGCACCTCAGCTTATTGGTTAAAGGGGGTTGGGAGGCGGTGACCTCACAGAGAATCCATGACAACGGGCAGGTGGGACAGGCTGCAGGGCAGGGGCAATCTCAGAGACCCCCTAGGGCTTTGCCACAGGGAGTCCCCTTCTTGAGGGCTGCCCTGGAGGCCTGAGAGAATTCAGGGTCCCGTACGTGAGCACAAGGAGCCTCTTTGGAGTTTTCTCCTTTCCTGTGACTAATTGAGCTAGAAGACAGACGTCCCTGTGGAGCAGGTAAGAGCCTCCCGGAGGTTTGGTACCTATGCAGCCTGAGCCACCTGTGTGGAGAGGGAGGGTTGCAGATCCTGTGCGTGATGCTCAGTCTGTGACAAGCGGGCGGTATGTGGGAGATATTACCTCTTATTTATTTTCCCCCTGTCAAAGTGGAGCCAACACCTTAATGTATGAATGTGCCCTAGATGTATTCAAATCCCATTGATGGGAGGCCCCCTGGAGCTCAGAGAACTGCACAGGCATGCTCTGCATACCTGTGTATGACTGGGGAGGAGGGTACAACTTTCTAAGAGCTGCTCAGAAGCTGCAGTCAGAATGATTGGTGTATCAAGGAAGTGCCCTGTTTCACCTGGGGCCTGCCCTATTTAAAACAGGAGGGGGAACCGAGGGAAGGAGGGATGGCTGCTCATTGAGGATTGTTCTGAAATGCTGAAGTCTTCAAGAGCCCTTGCAGCCAAGCCCAGGTTTGAGCTTTAAATGGTGGTCCAAAGCCCCCTGTTGGGAGGCTTCCTTCAATAGAACCACACGTTAATTCAGGTGTTTGTTTTCTCCTTGCCTGCATTGTTAAAGGGGCCCTTTTGCTGCCCCAACAAAGAGGCAACCTAAGCAGGCCTCATCAGAGGCACAGCTGGCCAGCAGGAGGTGCAACAAGGCAGGTGTGTCCTTTACACTGCAAAATTTAGGGTAAACTGTGTTTTGTTGTGGTGACTTGGGGCGAGGGGGAGCTTAATTTGTGGGTGGAGTCTTAATAGTTACTGCCACCTTTTTTCTCCTCTTCTGACCCCTGCCTGAAACTGAAGGGGTCATTGGTAAGGCTCAGAAAATGGAAGGGGTTTGGTTATTAGCCCTGCTTCCAAGCTGTTCCCTTGAAGACTTTGTCATTATTTTTAAAATCCTAATTTCCCAGGCGCACACACATCAATACATTGAACAGGCTGCAAACATTTATATTGGAAAGACCTTTTCCCCCTAAGGGAACACTACAGCTTTTTTCAAAAAAGACCTTTGTTAGGAAATCTGGGAATTCACAATTACAGATAAATGTGTATGACTCGAACAAGGCTCCATCTTGCCTTACTCCCTGCCCCCCAGGCCTCTGACCCCCTCTCCCCACCTGACACTCCTGAAGTAGCAGAGGCAAAATCTGACTGGTGCCTGCCCACACTCACCAACCATTACAGCTAGAAACAGAATGGGGGTGGCTGCTGTCCCAGAGCCAGCAGGCAGTGGGGTCTGCACTGATGGACCAGCAGGGGTAGCAATTAGCCTTTTGCATCTTCACCCCACCACCAGCCTTGCACACCTACCCTCACCCCTTGTTGGCCAAGGGACCTTCAGCAGGTGACCGGCAAGCAGGGATCCAGCCAGTAGCAGGACCTGCCAGTACTGATGGAGGAGGGAGGCAGAAAATACAGGACAATTCACACATTTTAAAGAAAAAGTTGGGACACCTGCAGGAGGGTTTAAATATGGGACGTCTGGTCACGCTACTTCTGACAACTGCCAGTGCCAAATGCTTCAGAAGGTGTGAACAGAACAGGGAGTCCCTGTCATTCATCCCCAACTTCTGGCAATCAGAGGTAGGGATACCCAGAGCATGGGGTTGCATCTCTAATCATCTTGGCTAATAGCCATCAATGGACCTACTCTCCATGAACATATCTAATTTTTCTAAACCCAGGTGTACTTTTGGACTACCCAACATCCCACAGCATTGAGTTCCACAGGTTGACAGCGTGTTGTGTGGAGAAGTGCTCCTGCCTTTTAAACCTGCTGCTTATTAATCTCCTTGGGTGACCCCTAGTTCTTGTGTTGTGTGAAGGGGTAAATAACACTGCCTCCCCACCAGTCATGATTTTATAGACTGCTATCATCTCCCCCCTTCTCATCTCTTTTCCAAGGTGAATAGTCCCAGTCTGATTAATTGCTTTCATATGGTGTATGCTATTCCATTCACCTCATCATTTTTGTTGCCCTTCTCTGTACTTTTTCAAAAAATTCTAATATCTGTTTTTTGAGATGGGATGACTAGAACTGCACACAATATTCAAGGTGTGTTAAATTTTAGATGTGTTTTCACTTTGACTTGCTTGTAATCATTTCTAGCATTTCTCTTTTACCTGAATTCGCTTAATAGCCTATCTTTTTTTTTTTTTCTGTTTTATTTTTTAATACACAACAACCCAGAGCTGTGCTTAAATGCAACTCTTCGGTAATTCCAATTAAAGTAGTAAACTATTGAACACTGAACTATTGAACATTTTACGGTCTCAGTGGATCTTAATATCTGGACTGTCCAGGAGAGGGATGGACTCTGCAGAACACATATTTTGGGGAGAATTCAGGACTGGGAGTGTGTAGGGGGTCACCCTGCATGTAGTAACCAAGGGTGGGGGAAGTCAGAGTGTGACCAGTCTGTTGCTGACAGGTAGCTGGTGTCAGCGCCGCTGGACCAGGCTTTTCTACGCAGCTTGTCAGGATATAATCTGTAGGCTGGTAGGCTCTCTGTGAGCAGCTCAGGTTGGGAACTACAATGGCAGAGCATTGGGAGGCACCCAGGGTTGCTGGGCAGGTGTTGATAGAACCCCTCTCTGGTCTCGAATGTGACAGTCATGAATCAAAGCAGGGCTCTTACAAAGCTTGACATTTTAAGGCAGAAAGGCAGCAGCAAGAAGCAGTGTGGGCCATGATGCCAAATCAAAAGACATCCTAAGGAAAAGAGAAGGAAAGGCTGCATGCCCAGAGCACAATGAACAGGTTCCTGGCAGATTCCATCATCCCCCGACATTCCCTCCGTTCAAGGATCACCCAACTGGGTCAAGTTGTACCTTGCATACAATGCCATAGACTTGATTAAAGAATATCTCACCACTTTTGAAAGGCTATATGAAGTTCCAGAGGATAACAAAGGCCACATGCTGACTGAAAAACTCTCTGGTAAAGCTTTAAATGTATTTAATGAAATGCTGATGGAAGAAGCTTTGATATATACTGAATTTAAAGAAACTGTCTTGCCCAGTTTTCATGTTACCCCTGAAATGTACAGTAGAAATTTAGAAATCTCCAGAAAAGTGTTGGCATGAGCCATAGCGAGAATGCTTATACAACGCGAGACCTAGAAAATGGGCCACAGGAAAGGGTGCTGTGAACTATGACCAGTTTGATCTCTCTGCTCAAGAACATTTCTTAGTCATAGTAAGAATCTGTTCGGAGGAGACACAGTGTGGGACAACTCTTTAAAATCTGCGCAGGAAGTTGTCATCCCAGCTGATTCTTTTGTGCAAGCCTGAATGTCTAGTGAGTGCAAAGCCCAGGAGGAAGGCTACAATCCCAAGGTAAAGGGAGAACCCGGTTTTACCCCATGGGAGGAGGATGGTTGGGAACCCAAGCACACATCTCAGAGGAGGAAACTTACAATATGTATTTGCATGGCATCAATAACTGAAATCTTAATGAGCTTAAAAAAGAACCCCGATATGGAGATTGTGTATTAAGGCCAGATCTGTACTACAGGGAAGGTCGGATTAAGGGATGCAGTTCCTGCTATGTAAATAATGTAGCTGGAGCTGGACATACCTTCCGCCGAATTTTGGTGTCATTTCCACAGCAGGGATCGACGGGAGACACACTCCTGTTGAACTCCCTTACTCTTCGCAATAACGAGAAGTACCAGAGCCCATGGGTGCCCTTAGCATTTGATTTAGCAGGTCTTTAATGACGATCTTCCCACAAATCTAGACGTGGTCTAAGGTAGCATTTAAATCACATGCACCTATCTTTGCCTTGTTCGGCAAACTGCTTCTGTCTCTTCTAAAACAGGCAGCCACCAGAAAAAGGCCAATGTTTACATTTCTGCATTAAAAACACCTCCATCCAGGGAACACCCCCTAAATATGCAGGTTCATCATGTTCTGAACTTGGAAGACACGTGGGCAGGGGAACCTTGCATGGGGCACTTTGGAATGGGGGAAGCTTCAAAATTGGGGATGGACAGTGCTGAAGATGTGAAAATCTGTTTCCTGCTCTGGACGTGGGAATTGTGTGGGTGCTCTGGATCAAGCTGCATGCTCGGTCTTTGGGGTTTTCAGAAGCCAGCTGTCACGTGAGGCTATGATACCTGGCCTTTGCTGTACCTATTTGTTCGCATCATCTTCTCTTATTCTCGGCCCCAACCACCCAGCTAGAAGCAGGGGCTAAGTAATTGTTCAGAATTGCTATAAGCAGGCTTAGATGACACAATGTTAGTTGACTGGCAGCTCCCTGGAGCCTTGTCTATACTAGTGCTTCCACTAATGGGGCTGCACAAGTATTAGCAGAGGTGGGAAATGGTTACCCAAAGTGTAGATAGAGCAAATGAAACTGCACCCCAAGTGCTGCCAAATGCACAAGGAAGACAAACTTAACATTTCCCCCTGTGGGGATTTTTTTTTTATTTAATTGCTTTTACTCCTAGTAATTGGAGGTATTACATGGAACAATAGCCGGGACAATGTTTCCAGACAGTGCAATATTTTTGGTTTAATTTTTACTTTTATCAAGTTGATGTTGTCCCTTTAATATAGTTTCCAACTCAGGAAATGAGAGATCACAAACAACACAGCAGGAGGCCAACAGGAATTTTCTTTAGATTCTGTGTTGAATAGCTCTTCCACTCTACGACGAAGCAAATTAAACGAGAAAGAGTTCTAAGACAAATTATAGCAAGATATTTGAACCTGACAGCTATTGGGAGCAACCTAGGCCTGTCTGATAAGAACAACCGTATTCCTTTTATTTCCCCATCAATAGCAGCTACCTTCTAGGATAGATTTCTTGTTGATAATTCTCTTGTGTGAGAGCAAGAGCTCCAAAGTGTACTTATGTTGATAATTCTATCTCTGATTACATTTTGGTAGCAATTCTTTTCACTGTGGCAACAGGGTTGTTCCTCCCTTTAGATGAAGTTTTGATTCTTAAACTGCACTGGTTTCTAGCTTTGATGAAGAGGGAGGCGGATTGTTTTTGTCCATAGTATCAGGTGCCCTTCCAGTGAGACATTGTGGTCTAGTGGAAAGAGTTCAGGACAGGGACTCAAGAATACCTGAATTCTAGCCTTGGCTCCAACTGATTTGCTGCAGGGTGTGTCATCAAACCTCTCTGCCTTGGTTTCTCTCTTGGTTAAATAAGAATAATCATAGAGACAAGGTGGGAGAGGTAGTATCTTTTGTTCGACCAACTTGTGTGGGAGAGAGAGAGAGAGACAAGCTTTCAAGATACACAAGAGTTCCTGAAGAAGTGCAAAGAATGGGGAGATTGGGTGAGGAGGGCTCATCCAGCTCTTTAGATGCTCCCCTTCGAGTCTGAATTTGTGGAGCAGCTGAATATGTAGTAGGACGAGAAAATCTGGTGATACGTGTCTCTGTAACACTGACAGGCAGAACCGAACCTGAGACCTCTAGAGCTTTGCGCACAAGCCTCTACACTGTGAGCTAAAAGCCAGCTGGCTCTCAGCTAAGTGCCACTACACAGGACAGTGGCCCACACCCAGAAGGAGTCTGGGTTACATATCCACTTGACTTTCCCCCGCAGAGGGAATCCTTCAGGGCTTTATAGCTGTTCTGATGCCTGGGCGGACTTTCCCTCAGAGCGTTTCCCTGGCACCCAACTGAGCTACTTAGCCTGGACGCTAAACTAAAGAGCTGCCACGCAGTGAACAGGAGGCAGCTATGTGTATGCATTACCTTTCCAGACAGGTGCCCTAGAAATGGCAACCCCCCGACTCTCAAATTAATTAAAAAGTCAAGTAGATGCACTGTGTGGAGGCCAGCCACTCAGACTGTAGTATTCTTAGGCTATTGCTATGCATTGCCTCAGGACTTTTTAAAAAATGTTCCCTTCTCTGTGGCTGTGACCGTTCATTATACTAAAGCTGTGTGAACCTGAGGCGAATGCTAACTGCGCCAGCTACGCTCTTCAGTAGCTGGTAAAGCAGTGGTGAGGCTCACCTCTGTGCCCTTTGGGATGACACGATAATTTGTCCTTGGTTGGTTTTCACCTGTTTCCTTAGGGGCTGAATCTGCAGTGGAAAGCTGGGGTGGATGTTATTAGCTCCCGCGCTGCTTGTTGAATTGGCATTAGAGACCATGTTTGGGCATTTGTGTAATATTTTTTTTTTCTGCTGTGAAAGTTCAGCAGTTGAGGAGGATGCAGTTTGTTTGGGGCAGTATCTGCCTGTTTCCTGGAATTTGCACAATGGCTTGGTTCTAGTAGGCTATCTTTCTTGCGGGGGAGGACAAGGAGGGAGAGATGGGGGGGGGGGGTGGCGGCTAGCCGGGTGGTATGGGATCTTCAAGTATCATCAAGAGGAAGAAAGTTCTTGTGTGATTGAGGTACTGGACTAAGATTAACGGGGCTCTGCATTCTCTTCCTGGCTCTGTCACAGACACACTCCCTTTGGGATCATGGGCAAACTTACTTACATCTGTACGTATGTCCATTCCCCCTCTGCAGAATGGGAATGTTCATTCTTCCCTGCTGCACAGGGTTGTGGTGAAGGTACATTCATCGATGCTTGTGAGGTGCTCAGACACTGGTTCCATATGCTATGTCTACACTACCAGGTTATTTTGAAATAACTCCGGAAATAACTATTTCAAAATAAGCGTATTCCTCTTCACAAGCAGGCGTTATTATTTTGAAATAATAAGTCCATTATTTTGAAATAACGCATTTGCTAGAGTGGATGCTCACCCTGTTATTTTGAAATAACTCCCCACTGTAGACATGTCCCTAGATACTATGAGCTCACACAACATGGAGCAGGATCTCAGGCATGGCCACCCTGTACAGTGCTGGAATCATCGCGCCCTGAAGCCATCTGTGATGCCTTTGGATTAGTCCCTTCTAGTGTGATCCCACTCCAAGCAACACGCAGCCAACCCAGAGGTTATTACCCAATTCACCACCCCTGCTGCTGTTATAGCAAGGAAAAGGGAACTTGGGCAGAGAAAGGAGAGGGTGGCAAGGATGATACAACCCCTTGGCTGAATTTATTGTCCCTTGCAGCCATGGCAACCCAAGGTACATTAGAGAAACCCTGAGAGTGCTCTAAGAGTGCACAGCAGCTGCATGGTCAGGGGAACACCTCTTGCCATCACTTATTCACCTCTGAAACTTGGACTCTGGATTGTTTCCTCCTAATTTGCTGTCTTGCCATTAGCTGAGTTCCATCCTACTGCTCCCCTGCTGCTGCAACTCAGCAATGCCTAACTCCACTCTCCTTTTGTCCACTCCACTTCTCTTCCTCGCTTTCCTCCCCCCCTCCTTTCTGCCTCCCTCCCTCCTTTTCCCACCCACCTCTTTCATCCCAACCTTTCTTTCCTCTCCTGTACTTCAACCCTGAGCTTCTTCACCGAACAACAAAATGAAAACATGTATACTATAAATAAAAGATCAAATGTATATTCAATAATGGGTTCTTACCAGGCTCCCCTGACCACTTTAACCATATGCTGTACCTGTTTCCTCCTACATGGTCTCTTTTTTCCCACTGTAAATTCTTTAGGGTAAAAATGTCAGTCGGATGCCCAGCACATCTACTATAATGTCAGTTAAAAATCCATTTTGGTCTAGAAAAGTTTTACTTATTGCTATCACACCTACAGTGTCTGCACCTGAAAGAGGCTGGAGAATGAAAGGCTTTTTTTGTTTTTGACTTCATTTTGTATTGTCATCTTTACTTCCATTATGTAATAGTGTCTTTCATATAGCAAAGAGAAGAGAAAAGAAAAAGAAAATGTGATTACAAAACCACAAGTCTTTAGCATTGAGAACTCTGCAGCAAATGTATCATTTAAGACAACTTTTAGCTAGTTGTTTTTTTTTTTTAACTTGACTAGTTTCAAGCATTGCTTCACTGTTAATGATGACTTCTCTTTTAGGAGTTCTTGCTGTTGATATGGGCTTTTTGTTTGATCAACACCTTCTGTTTGATTCAGATTGATAGAAATCCCTGTTATAATCTAGGGAGAACTGTTAATCAGGACACAAACTCCAGTCTCCTCCCCGAGGTGACTTCATTTTTATATCTTTAGCTTTGACGGCTGTATCTTTAAACTTGTGATATGTACACGAACCAACAGAATTGCCACTTAATCTTCTATCCTTAGTTGTCTAAAAGGGATTATTGCCTGCAATGTTGTGCTGATTTCTAGCCAGCATTTTGTCCCCAAAGCATGTGAGAAGTGCTGAATGCAGAAGCCACCGCAGGAAGCCAAGACATAATATTAAAAGAATTAATGAAAGAGAGCAAGCCATTGAAGTATAGACTGAATTTTATTGAGAATATGCTACAGATCAAAAATAATTGATTGGATTCCCTGCTGCCAATGACACTGAAAATATTAATGGTTTAGTGCAAGCTGAATACCCCAAGCCCTTAAAAATCTGTTGTTAAAGAGCCTGTTTATTAAAAGGACTGTCAATGAACAGTTCATGCTATCTTAATAAATTGTCTCTCAGCCAAGGTTACAGTCATGAACTCAGGACCTGCAGTGGAAAAACTCAAATTCACAGGATTGTTTCCTTGCTGCATGGAGTCTATTTTCATTAAGGACTTTGGGATGATGGGTACGATTCTCCTTTCTCTGTTCTGGGGCTAACTGCTCCCTGCTCTTGGTTAAACCTACGGGAAGGGATTAAATATGAAATCTCTGCCTGGTGCATTATCTCTTCCAGGGACTTGTTAATATCAGGGGGCCCATGATCTAAGGGGATATCAACCTTCATCCTTGCAGAGCATGGATAGGTGCCTGCTCTGAGATGCTTCCTGTCCTCACAGCATGGCTTCCGCGGGCATCTGGATGAGAAATGCTTTGTGTCCCCCTGCAAAAATCACACAGGGCACAGCTATATTCTCCTTGACAAGACTTGCTGTGGTTTTGATTGACATCTGCCACAAAACAGAAATAGCGCATGGATTCAGATGACTCAGTAACTGACATGTTTGAGATATGAAACATTACTTTAATTCAGTCACTATTGCAATGCAATCATTTTCTATAGAAACATTCATATAAAAAGCCATCTCAAAATGTGTTATGAAAAGCAATAAAAAACCCACTGAATATGACACAAAGGGTCAATTTCTCACACTGTTGCTTTGTGGAAAAACTTTGAAAAAAACCTCCTCATACACAAACCTGCCAACCCTACCTCAGTTAGTTTAAACTTTGTCAGTTCTTAAAAGTCTGTTCTCTTCTGATGAAGGTTCTTGCTCTGATTCAATGAAACATTTAAAATAATATGCATAATTTCCTCAAATCTTCCTTGTTTGCTTTATCACAGCTTTGACAGCCCTTTTATGACACAGCTTTAAAGTATTTGCCTTATTTAAGATATTTGCATGCAAACAGGAACTTAAAAAAAAAAAAACAACACCCTCAAAAATATTAACATATAACATTTAGATTTTATAAAGGAAAAAAAAATTAATGAAACCTGTATGGAATAGAAGAGTTTGCAACATTTGTATTTTAAATTTAGAGAGAGAGAGAGAGAGAGGGTATGTCTACACTAGCCCCCTAGTTCAAGCTAGGGAGGCTAATGAGGGTGACTGAAATTGCAAATGAAGCGCGGGATTTAAATATCCCGCGCTTCATTAGGATGTTCCCGGGCTGTCGCCATTTTGGAAATTGACTAGCCCGGAATAACTGCCTGCGTCTACATGCGGCAGTGAAGCGGGAGTTTGAAGTAAAGCCCTAACTCGAATTAGCTGTTATTCCTCCTGGAATGAGGTTTAACAGCTAATTCGAATTAAGGGCTTTACTTCGAACTCTTGTTTCACTGCCGCATGTAGACGCGGGCAGTTATTCCGGGCTAGTCAATTTCCAAAATGGCCACAGCCCGGGAACATCCTAATGAAGCGCGGGATATTTAAATCCCGCGCTTCATTTGCAATTTCGGTCACCCTCATTAGCCTCCCTAGTTTGAACTAGAGGGCTCGTGTAGACAGAGAGAGAGAGAGTGTGTGTACATACACCCACCACCTGCTACCCTCCACTTTTGTTCTAGAGACCATAAAAACTAAGGACACATCAAACTTTTATTATGAAACTTGAAACACACAAATCATGTCTGCTGTCAAGCTTTGACAACTTCAGAACTCTGCCCATGTTTATCAAACAATGTACTAAGGTTCAAAAAACATGGAACTGGAGAAGTGCCCAGATCCAAAAGTTCCAATGTGGATTTTAAATACCAATGTGATCTTTGAACATCAGTGTGACCCCAGGTTGGTCTGAACCATTCTAAAGCCATTATATGTATGTAAAGTTCACCTAAACCTTTCTTCTGGTTTTGGTTCCTGTGGTTTTACAAGAACCATCCTTACTGTACCTGCTTTGGTATCAGCACTGAACAAAAGGGTAAATTTCTCATGTATTAGATGTGAAATTGGCAGGGTCAACAGCCTCGCCAAGGCAGGCAGGTGTGGAGCCTCAAGTAGAAGGGAGCCCTCAGTACTGCCCAGAAAGCACTGTGCCTCCCTCCCAGCCCCCAGTACCATACAGAGTGCACTGCATGGCATTCTGGCAGCGATTTAAAGGACTTAGGGCTCCCACTGCCACCGCTGCTGCAGTACCCGCAGCAAGATCTTTGGGCCTTTTTGCATCACTAGGTCCTGCCTGGGGCATTTTCCTCTTTGCCCATGTGAAATCTTAAAGTTTTCTGGAAACTTCACTCAGAAGTAGCATTGGGCCTGAACCCAAAACCGCATGAACTGAGATCACAGGTGAGTGTTGCACCCTTTTGCCTAATGCTCTTATGAAAGCAAGTACAGTAAGACAGATTTTGACTGAGTCTAGCTTTATTTATATGTGAAACTCTAGGAAGTGTGGTGTGAAACCACAGCAACCAAAACAGGAACAGCAGTTTAGGTGAAACAGATGATACTATCACACGTGCCTTTGTGGGAAAGTGAAATAGAGCCCTAAGTTTTCTTCACCCATTGAAGTTACAAAGAGTGAAAGAGAGTATGACCTGTTTGTTCAATAGTCCAATGTAGTTAGGTTTGACTAATCTCCAGTGATTCTGGTTCAGAGGAGCTGTAGA
The DNA here is from genome assembly GCA_032595735.1 of Pelochelys cantorii. Classification (NCBI taxonomy): domain Eukaryota; kingdom Metazoa; phylum Chordata; order Testudines; family Trionychidae; genus Pelochelys; species Pelochelys cantorii. The sequence goes on from CM064340.1 coordinate 39,378,412, forward strand.
GTGCAAGTGTTATGGATAGGTTTATCTATCTACGCACTGCCCATCATTATAGTAGTGGGGTGGTAGATTTTGGACCTGAACCAAACCCTCCGAACTTAAGTAGGTAGGTTGGAATCTGGAATTAGGTCCAGATTTGAATTTCTCCTCTGGTGCCTTACATTGGACTAGGTCAAATGCCAGATCGAGAGGCTGAAATCTGAACCTAGATTAGATCCAAACTTCATAAGTGGGCATCAGTCTGTGAAATGCTGACCCAAATCCCAGAGCCAACGCCTAGCCCAGTGGTTCTCAGACTGTGGGTTGGGACCCCAAAATGGGCTGCAACTCCATTTTAATGGGGTCACCAAGGCTGATGTTAGACTTGCTGTGGCCCAGGGATAAAGGAGAAGACTGAAGGCTCCAGCCCTGGATGGCAAGGCTCAGGTTACAACCCCCTGCCAGAGGCTGAAGCTCTTGGGCTTCACCTCTCCCCGCACTGGAGCAGCAGGACTTTGGCTTTGGTTCCCCCCCCCCCTCCCTTTCAGGAAAACTCAGGCTTTGGTTCAGCATCCTGGGGACATGTCATAATTTTTGTTATCAGAAAGAGTTTACTGTGTAATGCACTTTGAGAGCCTGTGGCCTACCCTCACTGCCTTGGGACTTGAGATCTAGACTAAACATTGACTCGTGGGGCTGTCCTGTCTCATTCTGCCTCCTCTAGTCCCACCCCCTGCAGCCACCAGGATGCACCCCCATCCCCACAGGGAAGACCCTATTAACAGCTTGAACTTCCTGTGCCTTGGAGCCAGGTCCACTGCCCCCCCCAGCCAGCTGCCCCCATCTCACCCCTCCCCCCCAGCCATCTGCTCCCTATCTCACCCCCCCTCTGCCCCCCAGCCAGCTGCCCCCATCTCACCCCCCCTGCCCCCCAGCCAGCTGCTCCCCATCTCATCCCACTCCCTGCCCCCCATCTCACCCCCCCCTGCCCCCCAGCCATCTGCTCCCCATCTCATCCCACTCCCTGCCCCCCATCTCGCCCCCCTACCCCCCAGCCATCTGCTCCCCATCTCATCCCACTCCCTGCCCCCATCTCGCCCCCCTACCCCCCAGCCATCTGCTCCCCATCTCATCCCACTCCCTGCCCCCCATCTCGCCCCCCTACCCCGCAGCCATCTGCTCCCCATCTCATCCCACTCCCTGCCCCCCATCTCGCCCCCCTACCCCCCAGCCATCTGCTCCCCATCTCATCCCACTCCCTGCCCCCCATCTCACCCCCCCTCTGCCCCCCAGCCAGCTGCCCCCATCTCACCCCTCCCCCCCAGCCATCTGCTCCCCATCTCATCCCACTCCCTGCCCCCCATCTCACCTCCCCTGCCCCCCAGCCATCTGCTCCCCATCTCATCCCACTCCCTGCCCCCCATCTCACCCCCCCTGCCCCCCAGCCATCTGCTCCCCATCTCATCCCACTCCCTGCCCCCATCTCACCCCCCTCTCTGCCCCCAGCCATCCGCCCCCTTATTTCCATCCCTACCACTCCACACCCCCCCTCCCCCCCGCCCAGGCACTGTCCTCTCACCTGAAACTCTGACTCACCCCCTCTGCGCTGTTCCCGCCCCGGCCGCTCCGCCCGCCGCCGCCTGGGACGAGCTCCCAGCCTTTCACCTGCGCGGGGCGGGCGGTCCCGGGAAGAGCCGGGAGAGCTGTCGGGGGAGGTGCCCGGAAGAGCCGGCCGGGCCGTAAGGGGAGGTGCCCGGAAGGGCCCAGTTCCTCCTCTCCGGCCGGGACGGGCGCGGCGCAGAGACAAAGCGGCTGAGGCGGCTCCGACCCAGGATCCAGCGGCGCCTCCTCCCCCCGCGCGGGACCCGCAGGTAACTTCCCGGCCCGGGCCGAGTTGGAAACTCCCCCCCCTCCCGGCCCCACCCCCACCGCGCCGCTCTCCCGACAGGGCCCCTTGGCCGCAGGAGCCGCCCGGGCCTGGCGCGAGCGGCCCGCTCCTCACAGCGGCTGGGTCGGGCCCCTCGGGGCGGGGGGGGGGGGGGGGCGCCGCCTCCCCGCTCGAGCCGCCGCCGCCGCCGCCTCCTCCTCCTCCTCAGCCCCTGAGCCGGGCGCTCTTGCCGCCCCCGCCCTGGCTTTGTGCGGCCTGGGGGGAGGGGCCCCGCACGCCCCTCCGCAGTGGGGCCCGCGCAGCGAGTCACCCCTCCCCCCCCGGCTTGTTCTTAGTCTCCCCCCGTCCCGCTCCGTGCGGGACGTGAGAGAGCCCCCCCCCCCCCCCAGGAAAGGGACTCGCGTGGCCACGCTCAGGAGGGCGGAATCGAAGGGTGGTTTTTTCCCTTGGCCTCCTCAGTGATTTTTTTTATTTATTTTTTTTTTTTGGGTGAGCTCCCGCAGGTAACACGAGCAGCGGAAAAGTTTTCAGACGCGTATGACGGACTTTTGTAAGCGGGCGCTGTTTCTTCAGTTCGCCCTCGCAGAAAGCAGCCTGGTTCACGCGTAATCCCCGGCTGCTTAGTGGGGGGGGGGGGCCGTACTCTGCATCCGTTTACACCACAGCTGAATTTGGTCCACTGATGGAAATTGTGCCACTTAATCAGCGGCCTGAACTTAGCCCCCTCTGCTTAGCTCTCAAGAGCAGCCGCTGTAAGGGGAACGTGATGGCATTCTCTCCCGTTGTCTGTGGAGGACTCTGCCTAGCGGATTTTGTTTTGTTGTTGAAGATGTGTGGATAGAAAAATGGTAGGCCTGTAGTCTGCCAGACAAGTACAGTGCTTCCATTAACGCAGTAGCTTAATTATCACCTAGGCCTCATGCCAAAATTGACACATTGCTCTGTTGTCTTGTGACTGTGAAGTGGTTTTTCTGTACTCTGCAGTAAAGAATGCGAGCAAGTGGTACATGCCAAGGGCCTGAAACTTGCTCTGTTTTGTAAAGGAGTGTAGCTGTATCACTGGATGGGTTTTCACTTTAAGTATGAATAGCTTGTGTAGTCTACCTTTGCCTTGCAAAAGCAGTAAAATACATGAGAACCCCAGTGATATACTTATTATAGTAAAGTTTCAGAACAAGTTCTGGGTGGAGGTAGGGTGTAGGGAACCTACAACAAAATGTATTTCTCTTCCTAAGTGACTTATGCAATATCTGTACAGTTGCCTGGTGATCCCTCTGGACACTTCTGTTTTAGGTCAGTAGTGCTGGTCATTTACTTCTATGAACTACTGATCACATGCTGTCAGAATCCTCCTCTATCACTTGACTACTGCACTAATCTTGTCTGGCCTTGATGCTTGCAAACTGCATTTAATGCAGGAGCAAAGATAAGGAGCTAGGCTTGATTATCATTTCTTCCCCACCCCATTCCATCCTTAAGTCCCTTCATCGGCTTCTCCTTCTCCAAACACATCATATACAAACTTACTTTGACAATTCTTCTAATTTGTTCCTTATCTTTACTTAACTAATGCTAGCCTTAACTGAATTCTTGTGGTACTATCTCATCCTTGTGCATGAAGGGTAGCAAAACTTCCTGTCCAAACTTGTAAAGTCGCTATATTTTCCTCGTCATTCCTCAAAACATACCTGTGCAGGTACTGAAAACCACAGCCTGAAAATTTCTAGGTGGATAGTGATATGTAATTACAACCCTTGCCTTGCCTAAGAACTGTGCATATATTGTCTATTTCCCAAGATTCTTCCTCTCCGCCTGTCCTCCACCTCTCCACCCCTGTGCTTGAACATATCTCTTACCTGTTTTATTTTTGCCTCTTGGATTGTAAGCTTTTGGGGTCAGAGACTGTTTCCTCTGTCTGTACAATGTCTAGCACAATAGGCCTGCAGTTTGGTTGATCTCTAAGTACTAGTATAATGTAAATACATAACGAGCTAGCTACCTCTTTGAACAAAGCCTGATGTTTAAAAAAGCCTATTTTGAAAATGCTTTATATATGTGGCTTAAGAATCACTGTGCCCATTTCTCTTTAAAATATAAACAAAACCCCTAAGTTTCCAAAACAGGGTTTTTCTGTCGGCCCCCCCCCCCCCAAAAAAAAAGTTAAAAAGGTCAGTTTTGAACATCTCAGCTTTTCCATAAAAATGGCTTTATTTTTCTACCAATTCTAATAGAAATCTGAAGCAGAATAAATGTTTATCTAAGGTGGACAGAGCTAGAATTAGAACTCTTATCTTCAGACTAATAACTAAAATAGTCAACAAAATATTTTAATGTTGAATATAAAACTTTTAAGCTTGTTGAGGTCTAGAAAGTAAACAAATTAGTATCTTCACATTTGGTTTCTTCCTGTGAAGTTTGAGATGTTGTTTGCCATACAGTTTCTTCATGCAGAGGAGTTCCATGGTAATTGCTCTGAATGAAGTAATAACAAGTAATTGGAGGATAAGAGATTTAAACAAATCTTCTGCATAGATCAACTACTTGAGTGCCTCCTTGCAACTAATTGAGAAATAGCTTTTACAAGAGAATCAACAATGGCAATATTTAAACTGGAAATATATTTAAGTGGAATTTTAACATGAATTGAAATTAGATCCTGTTGTCAGACAGTGGAGGTGGGTGGCTTCATAAATTCCTTTCTCATGCAAAGAATTAATTGGAAATGTTACTTGCCATCTGTAATGAAACTGAGCAATCCATAGATATTAAGATAAGCCTCAGGTGAGGGCAGAGCATTTTATGGTCCCCTGTGCAAATGCTTGTTAAATCATCAATAGAGTAGTGTTGAATACTAAATTGAGATTCCTACATCTTTTGAACTAACTAGACATCAAATAGAATATGGCAGGCTGACTTTTACTGTGGTGTTAACTTGAAACTGGAATGTTTGTGTTCTTTTCTCTTGTAACACAATGCCTGCCTTGGAAATCCCCAAATGCTTATTCCACTGAACTTGAAAAGTTATTTGCTTAAGGGCTTGTTAGCGCACAAAGTTTTATACCAATATATGCTAAGGAATGAGTTGATACTGGTGAAACTTTTCATGTAGACATACGTACTGGTGCAGTCTAGCTTTGGTTGCTGTGTAGGGAGTTTAAGCTAAATCAAAATAACATTTATTCTGAAATAAGAGTGGCTAACAAAGATTATACCCCTATACATAACCTGTCTTATATGATAAAACTTTCTTGTATAGACAATCCCCGTGTTACTCTACAATGCTTTTTGAGTGATTCAGGAGTGATGGAAAGAATAGTTCTAAAACATTAATTATCTTCTGCAGTCGTGTTAAAAAGCTGGTGTTCTGAATATTCTTTTTTAAATGCCTGGACTGTTGATTCCAAGACATACTTCTGCTTCGTGCAAGTGTGGTGGTTGACTAGCATTTTCTCTGTAACAGCCTTATACTAATACATTGTGTAATTTATATACTAACGAAGAAGGCTTGAAAGAATAAGTTGTGTGTTTACCTTGAGACATTCACTATATTGGGAGTGTGCCCTAATCCAGTATTATGGTGAGTTTGGAGTAGTTCCATTAAATGGATCTGCAATTCCAGGTTTGGTTCCTCAAGAATTTGTCTGCAGCTTTGGAGAAAAGTTGCAGATGTTGATAACTACTACTCTCAAAGGTTGTACTATTTTACCAAATGTACAAGATTACAATTCTGTGGGTGTATCGTTCCAATCTCTATTATTGAAGGAACCATGCTAACGAGAAGAGAACTTTTGAGAATCATTTGTCCTAAAATAATGATAAAAGTAAAGCACAGAGTTAAATACATGAAAAATAAAAACCAAAATTTCAGATCCAGCTGCAGATGGAGTCATTCTGGTTGGAAATGAGGTGACATTGACCATGAAAGACTGACATTCTTTCTGCCCTGACTACCCTTCAAGAAGAGGTCAGCAATAAACTGACTTTCTGTATTGCATACAGTAATAAGATTAGCTTTCCTACTTATGTTTGCATGTGACTGTGGCATTCTCCAGCAGAAGCAAGTGGGTATCTTGACTCCCTAGATTTGCCAAAGCAAGCTAAAGCGTGGCTGAGAACCACGTGTATTTGGAGTATATAGGATAGCAGACAGATGACGAAAATGAAGTGAACATTTGTAGATCTAGACCAGTGATTCTCAAACTTCTTGGCCAATGGCCCACCCTGCTCAACGCAAACCTTTCTGCAGACCACCAGCCAGCCACCGATGATGACACAATTGGTGCATGATGGGGTGGGGTCCAGGCAGGAGGTAGGGTGCAGGAGCAGGCTGAGGGTGGAGAGAGGGGTCTGGCTGGGGTTCTGCCAATAGGAGCAGCAGGGAAAGCCTCCAGGTGAGCAGTTTCCTGGGCTACCATTTCCTCAGCTGGAAAGGAATGGAGTGGCAGTGCGCAGAGCTGCTTCCTCCTCCCACTAGTTGGATCCGGCCTGCAAGGCTTGGGGCTCCTTCCTGCAGCAAGAAGCCAACCCTACAAGGCAGTGGCTGTATGGGGCTGGAGTGCCTGTGCAGGCTCCCCACTGCAGTGGTGGAGATTGATCCCTGAGCCCGTTGCCCACCTGCAAGACCATCGTGAACCACAATGATCTAGACCTATTTATTAAACTTCATCTTGGTGAGAAATGGGATTGTAGATGTAGAAGACCAGTAGTTCTGAGTCGCTTTCTGCAGATGGGTTGTGAGAGCTTTTTAAGGCCTTGTTTGCATGGGAGAATTTGAATATAAATTTACTGGCATTGCTTCTGTGTGGATGCTCTTATTCTGGAATGATTACTACTTCCTGGGTTGGCTTATATTGCTTTCAAAGTAACAGTCTAGAGTGTTTTCTTTTGTTTTTTTGTTTTTTGTTTTTTCCAGCTCATGTTAAGAGGGTGTAGATGGGAAAACTTTAGGTAAGCTCTTATTTTTGGTCTTTGTATAGCACTGTACTATAGAAATACATAGCATCCGTGGGTCTCTAAAACATTCTAAAGACATAGGGGAGACAGTCTCGTCATTCCTTGGACTTATTGTCTCCTTGATATTATTTTCTGCTGTGCCACTTGTATTGCATTATGGGGTAGAACCAGGGTTTCCCAACCTATGGGTCGGGACCCAAATATGGGTCGCCATTACATTTCAAAAGGGTCACCAAGTGTTCTCCAGGTGGCTCTGCCCCCTTCCCCGTTTTTGAATTGCCTTGGGTCACCAAGTCTTCCTGAATTGTCAAATGGGTCCCCATCTGGAAAAGGTTGGGAACTGCTGGACGTTTCAGACCCATTGTAGAAACATAAGAGGGTTCTGCCTTAATTGAATTCTCCACTCTTAACATAGAATGGCTCTGAATCTGGCTAAGACCGAGAGAAGATGGGCTCCAGAGTTGGCCTCTCCTGTGCTTTTACAGTACTTAGCGAAGGTGAGGCTGTCCACGTGGATGGGTTTGGTGGGGGACTTAGCTGTGCTCACTCAAGGGTTATATCTACGCTACCAAGTTTTGTCAACACAACTTATGTTGACACAACAGTCACCAGTGGGTGTTCATGCTTGTTCCCTCTGACAGATAGTTACTTGCCTTCTGTGACAATCTTTGACAGTGTAAGCAATGCATTGTGGGTATGTATCTAATAGTGTGGTGTTGTGGGAAAGTAGAGCTGATTGCATCTTGGGATTCCCTTTGAATTCTCCCACAGCCTCCTCAGTTGCTGCAAAGAGCATCATGAGTAGCTCTGTGCTGAGGCATGTCAAAGCAGCACAGCAGCCTGTCCTCGCTCCCTCCCCCCACCACCCCATTCCCCCGCAGCAGCAGTCTGCCTGCTGCTGTGATCTTAGTGCAGAGCAGGAGCACTCCAATGATTTGCTCTTTGTTTGTTCCCCAAATAGAGCAACACACTCAGCTGTCAGACACTTCACAGAGCTTTGAAAGGGGAGGGGTGCATGCCTGCAGAGCAGGACAGAATAGAACACTGAGCGGAGCCCTCGGGGCAGGCAGGCATTGAGAGGTACTGGCAGAAGCCAGTTCTATTGACAAAACAAACAGTTGTGTCTATAGGTTCTTGACAATAAAGGGGAAAGGTCTTTCATAAGGGGTAGAAACTTTTTGTCCCCAAAACTGGGCATTTTTCTCCTGATGGAAGCTGCATTGCAGTGTGTATTTTCTCATTGTTTTGCCTCCAAAAGGCAGTTCTTGGCAACAAAACTTGGTAGCCTAGACTTATTCTAGGCCTAGTTGAGGGATGTCTCTGGTAATGCAATAGTGAAAATGTGTGTGTGTCAATCCAGCAGAGTGAATCCCTCAGTTGTCCAGTCAACAAGCTTAGTAGCTGGTAGTCAAGAAATAAGGAGCAACTTGAGTTTACTCCTGGGGGAATTCTGTCCATAAAATTCCAAAACTCTGTATATTTTACCTATCAAAATAATGCAGCATAATTCCAGCAGTTACACTTACTTGATAGCTTCAGAGGGGTAGCCGAGTTAGTCTGTACAGGATAAACTTAAACAACAAATAGTTCGGTAGCACTTTAAAGACTAACAAAACATGTAGTTGGTTGTTTTTTAACTTGATAACTTTTTTAAAATTAGAGCTGCTAGCGTATAGTGGTTTAAACTAGTATTTCTCAACTTTTTTTATTAAGTACTCTTTTTAATAATAATAAAAAAAAAAGTACCCCCAGTACCTACAGTTTTCACTGACACGCTTTTTTCCCCCCCTACCATTGCAACATATTTGTTTAAACAACTTAATCGTAGCCGGGTGGGTGATGAAATTTTGGGGTGTAAAAAGTACAAAAATAATGAAGTGCTGTAAAACTTAAAACAAATTCAGCTTTCTCCAAATTTCAATTGTTGATGTACCCCCCCCAGACTTCTCTGAAGTATGCCTAAGGGTACTTGTCCCACTGGTTGAGAAACACTGGTTTAACTGATTAGCCTAGGGTTTATCAGTTAATCCAAACAACTACAAGCATACCCCTCCCCCCCCACATGTATCAGAGGCAGTAAGGTGTGGGGGAGGGAGATGGGAACCAATACCCATGGGGAGCTGGCTTTTATTACAACTCCACCCATGCCGCTGCCTGTGTATCTGAGGTGGGAGGGTGGGGCTGTCAGCAGGGAGCTAAGGCCCCCCCATGGACAGGGACTGCTGCCACCGGGTGCTACTGCTCTCTGTATTAGGTTAAAGTGCAGGGCAGGAGCTGGTCTGTGGGGAGCCAATTTTTAAACCGGCTCCCTTCTCAGACTAGTTCCACCTGTCACCTGATAGAGGCAGCAGCATAGGGTGACAGGGGACTCCCTCGGAGTGGGGCTGTGAGTGTACTGGCTGCTGGCCCCAGGAGCATTTTAGTAATTGTGTAAGCAATACAAACTTTTGTGCCTGCATGATTACTAAAATACATGTTCTTTAACTTCCCTAATTTAAACTACAACATTATTATTGTAACCAAGACCTGCCTTACAGTTATAATCCTGGATTTTCATTTCAATTACAGTACAGAACACCAAAATAAAATAAAGTAGACTGTCACTTCAAATTGCTCAGACTTCTGCACAAGAAAGTAGTACAGTTTTGCTAATCATCCTGAATTTTTTTTTTAAATTAGACTGAGCTGTAATCTAACCCATTGTGCCTTTCTGGCAAAGGAAAAACAATCAATGCACACAGACCTTACTAGCTGAGGGTTTCTTTACTATCATTTACAATAAGTCTCCTTTACACCATTCTGGCAAGGTAAAGGAGCATTAATTGACTAAGAATGGAAACAATTAACAAACATTAGTCAGCTGCCTCTTTAGTTGTTACATTTCTGCTCTGCCTCAGGGACCCATCCTGCTTCTCACAGCCCTATCCCTCCAAGGCCAGGATTCAGCAACAGGCTAGGTATGCGCTATAGCTTTTTCTGATCGCTTTTCCGGGAAGAGGTGCTTCCGCCATTTGGCCCTCTCTCAGGGCCAAATGGTAGAAAAGCCTCCTCTTTTGGTGGAGCCCTTATTCCTCATAGAACGAGGTAGAGAGGGCTCCCCGAAAGAGCACATTTGCTCTTCTGCAAAAAAAAAAAAAAAAAAAAAAAAGCAGAAGAGCAAACACATTCCTTGGACACGGAGTTTTTCTGGGATACCTCTGGATACCAGTCTCCCTTTCCCCGCCATGGTGATATGCCCTCAGGCAGGAAAGGGTATGTTGTCCATAGGTTTCTCCCCTCTTTCTCCCCCCCCTCCCGTTTTTCTGTGTGGGAGTCAAGACATCAGTTGAAGGTATGAAATCTGCATCTTGTGCATGTTGCAGAATTCTATCGTGAGTATGAGTTGTTCCCCTCCTTAGCCAGTGACTCCAAAATATTAGGTGAGAGCAGAACAAGCTGCTCAGCAGGTCCTGCTGTGGGGTTGGGTTCTCTCACCCACTTGTATTGGTGACAAGTGATGTCACTCTCCAGATGCACAGCTAAAATAGTTGTTTCAGAAGGAAGGCAAGGTTTGTAGGGGCTAGTGTGGGAACTGTTTCCACTTCTGCTAGGGTAGGTTGCCTTAAGCACCTTTGCTATTGATAGTGTGGCTTACAAAATGTTCTCACCCTTTGGTGAGACCTTATGCTTTCAGTAAAGGGGTGCTACATAATGGATAGCAGTTTTCCAGTGTCTTGTCTACACTGGGAAAACGTCCTATTAAATGCCTTACACACATTTTAATATAACTAAAACAGAGATGAGGACAAATGCATAAAATGACAACTACAGTTTTAAGGAATGGTTAACTTCAGTAAAACATGTAGTCTCATTAAAAATAACTTCCATATCTGAAGACTGGAGGATAGCATCTGTACCTATATTTTAAAAAGGCCCTACTGGTAATCCAGGGGTTGCCAACACAGTAATCTTTACACCTATTCCTGGTAATCTGGTTGAAATAATTAATGCTAGAATTAGACCCTGTCATACCTTCCAGGTGTTTAACAAGCATGGTTTGTGCAAAGGGAATTGCATCTCGTTAGTCTACTGATGTGTACAAAGAATTCTGATAAAAGAAGTGGATAGAGGAAAACCAGTTGATCTAACTTTAGTTTTTTTTCGAAGGGCTTTTGACAAGGCCTTTTTACTACAGGCTGCTGAAACTAAGTGCTCATGAGGGAGAAATTTATTGTAATAAATCAAACTGTCTAGGGGAGAGAAAACAGGGTAGGAATAAATGACTAATGTTCATCATAGCAAACAGTTAAATGTTTTCCCCCATGGCTGCAGATATCCTGGAGCAGCTGAGAACACTGAGCTCACTGCATCATCCCAGACTCTGCAGCTGGGTGCCACAGGATTCCACAGTAGGTCTGTCTATAGATTTATTAATAATTTGAAAGGAGGGTGGACAGTGAGGTACTAAGAAGATTGAAGTTCTTCAGAGGGATTTATAAGCTGTTGAATGGGCAGCTTGATGGTAGAGGGGGAGTTCGGTATTGATAGATGCAAAGTAATGCAGGTTGTTCAAATCTGAGCTACTTACATGCCACCTATGGTTCTCATAGGTGGCAGGCAGAACCTCTCTTCAGGGAGGCAAGCTCTGGCTCTTTCTCCTTTTGCCCTGCAGCCCGAGTCTTAAGACTCCTCTACCTTACCTCCTGTCTCTAGTGGAGTCCTGGGCCAGCTGCAGCTCCTCTTCCCAGACCCCCAAGCTGCCTGGAGAAAAGTGTATGTCAGTCTTTTATCTGGAAGATGCTTTTGCTATGCCCTGTGCAAATTCCAGGGTGATTAGAGGCAAGGTAAAATCAGCTGAAGATAAACCCAGGGAATTAAGTTGATTAGTAATCTCCTTGGAAGCTGAATAGGCATGTTGCCTCCTCAGCTGCCCTGGAACTTATCCACTTCCCTCCCAAAACCCCGCCACTGGCAGTCATGGCATTATGCCAGCCACAAGGAGGGTTCTAAATTATTTGTGGCAATTCAGGAAAGGCATAACAGGCTTTTAAAGTACACATTTAGGCTATACTGAACACTGTCCAGTGTATAGAAGACTTACTATGTACCTATGAAATAACAGTGACTTGAGGTATAGAACCATTGCTTTGTCTACACTGGCAAATGTAAAGCGCTGTCAGTTACAATGTTGCTCACAGCACAGCAGTGAAACTGTCACCTGCCAGTGCAGTAGTATGAGCATGCTTCTGGTACTTGCAGCTGCATCCAGAGAGGTAGTCGAGGGATATCATGTGTAGACCACTACACAATTAACCAATAAGCCTGGGTTTATCAGTTAATCTTATTGACTACACACATTCACCCCCTGCCCCTGCCTTTCTGCCTCTGTATCAGAGGCTTCAGAGACAGCAAGGGGGGAAGGGGAGAAGTGGGAGCCCATGAGGAGCCACTGCAAAGAAGCCCCTGTCCACCGCGAAGCAGCCTCTGTCTGCGGGATCCCCTATAGATGGGCTGTGGCCACAGACCAGCCTCTGTCCACAGTGAGCCTGGGCTTCGCAGCAGCAGCCTCCCCCATCCCTTTCCTCTACCCCTCCCTCCCTTCCCCCTGCTGGCAGCAATCTCTCTCTGTAGGGAGCTCAGACCCTTGTGGACAGGGGCTGCTGTTGCCTGGGTCCAATGCCCTATAGTGCCTGGCTTTACATCTCAGCAGCTCCTGTGGTTCTGTCTGCATTTGGCCCAGTCTTTCAATGGCTCTTTTGCTGCACGCTCTGCCTCTTCAGTCTGCAGGACTGAATCCCAAACTATTGAAAAAAATGCTGATAGGTATGACTAGCACATCACATGGCAGTCAGGTTATTCCTTAAGCAGCAAAGTGACAATGAAGAGTCACATTGATCTTGCCACACACAGTAACTATGGTATGAAATGGCTTGTGGCATTCATGGAGGTGCTAATCACTGTGGAATACCGCTTTGAGGTTTGGGAAACAAGTCCTGAGTGGTGGGATCACATAGTCTTGAAAGTCAGGAATGACAAGCAGTGGCTCCAGAATGAGGAAAGCCACGTTCATTGGACTGCATGGTGAGCTTGTCCCCCACCCTGGCGTTGCACGGACATGAGAATAAGAGCTGCACTTCTGTGCTGGTGAAGCATTTGGAGATTGCAGCTACTGATTGGTTGCCAATCAGTTTGGAATGGTGAAATCAACTGTTAGACTCTGGTTGTTGGAAGGTTGCCGGGCCTTTAGCTCCATCCTGTTCTGAAAGGCTGACTCTGGACAACGCGCATGGCATTTTGGATGGCTTTGCATAGGTGGGCTTCCTTAATGGCGTAGGGGCAATATAGATGGCACACGTTCCAATTCTGGCACAATACCACCTAGATGGAGTATGTTAATCAGAAGGGATGTTTTCCACAGTTCTCCAGGCGTTTGTGGATCATAGTGGGTGTTTCACGAGACAAATGCAGGCTGGTCCAGAAAAGTGCAAGACGGGTGCATATTTCAGAACACTGACCTGTTCTGGAAACTGCAAGTGGGGAGTTTCTTCCTGAACCAGAAGATCACCATGGGGAAAGTCAAAATAAAATGCTTGTTATGATCCTGGGAAACCTCACCCCGCCCCCCCCCCCCCCCCCGATGCCCTGGCTCATGAAGCGATGTACTGGGAGCCTTGACAGCAGCAAGGAGCAGTTCAACAGCAGGATGAGCAGGTGTAAAATGACTCTGGAGTGTGTGTTTGGTTGTTTGTTTAAAAGCCCATCGGTGATGGGAAGCTGGACCTGGCTGATGACAGTATCCCTGTTTATAGCCATGTGCTGTACTCTCCATAATGCTTGTGAATGGAAGAGCGAAAGCTTCAGTCAGGGCTGGACTACTGAGGCTCAGCGCCTGGAGGCTGTTGGAACAGCCTGAGACCAGGGCTGTTAGAAGAGTGCGGCCCATAACCATCAGGGAAATTCTGAAAAACCATAGTAATTGTTGTCATGCATGGAAGCGCAGTGATTGCAATGCTAGTGCATGACTGTGATTAGTCTGTGTGATGCTCGGAAAGAGAAGGTCCTGGTGCTTTGTTGGTGTGTGCGTGCTTCCATAGAATGGAATAAAGATTGCTTTCAAAGCCAAAAATTTCCTTTATTAGAAACACCAAACATTACAACACACGTGCAGTGTGGCACATCTGCACTTTGTTGCAGGAAGGAGGAGGTGAGGCCCTGGCATGTTTATGGACTTGTGTATGTCCAGGTATTGTATGCAGCCTTGCTGTCTGTGCTGTGCAATGGGTGCTGCAGTTCAGCAGGGCTAAACTGCCTGGGGATGTGGGTTGAGTGCCTGTGGGAGAGTCTGCTGGACGGGGAAGGAGCAAGTGCCAACTGCGGACAGGATAGTGGCCAAAATATGTTGGTGAAGGGGATGGGATTCATGGAAAACAGTTTTGGGGACACGGGCTGGAGCCACACCTTCAATTCTTTCCAGTAGCAGCCTGAAGAATAACCTCACGCATTAAGTCAGCTTTACTCTTCTGAGGTCGCTTCCTTGCCCGGCACAGCAATTCAGCTGGTGATAACAAGGAAGGCTGGAATCTCCAGGTTAAAATCCGTGAAGCCAATATTTTACAGAGGGACCATTGTTAAACATTACACAAAGCGCTGATGTGACCCGGTTTAAGCAAGCACTGATTGGCTGTCCTAGGGTGAGCACACACAAGACAGAATGGTGAGTTAACCATTGGGCCAGGGCCTTACTGTAATCTGGGTATGTGCATCTTGGGGAGAGCCCACACTGCAGAGGCCCCTATAATCAGTAATGCCCACTTTTTCCACAGGCTTGTTCATCCTGAAAAATGTTGGTGCTGAGGGAAGCATGGGAGGGTCTTGGACAAGACTGTAGCTTCCCTTATGTGGCTTGCCTGTGTGCAGCAATGAATAAGCACTCTGCCAAGGAACCTGCAGAGGTGGATTGACCAGCATCTGCAGTATACTTTTGATGACATCTGAGAAGCCATTTTTTTAATCATGAAGTGAGAGTCTATACCCAGTTCCATATCTGACTAGCCTTGCATTAGTACTTGTGTAACTGCCATTGGGAAGATTTGAACCTGGGACCTCTGGAGCTTAGTGTAGGAGCACTGACAGCTTGAGCTGTAAAGCCACCTGGCTCTCAGCTTAGGCTGTAGAGTTCCTTTGTTCTTGTCTCTTGCTGTAAGTGGTCTAAGTGCCACTGCATGGGACAGTGAACCACACTAGGTATGTGGGTTACACAGCATCACAGACCCAAGTCTGCTTGCTGCAACCTACTCGCCGCCAACTCGCTTCAGCACTTCCAGAAATCAAAGCCACTTACCCGGTGCATCCTCTGCCACTTGTGTTTCCCCAACCTCTGACTGCTGCGACTGGCTAGCCTCCTCTGGCATAAAAAAGGGCCCCTAACTGCACGAATCTGTGGATGCTGTGTTGTCGTTTGGCTGTGGGTCCTCTCCCCTTCATCCAGTATTTCCTCTTCCTGGCCCAGTCTACTCTGGAGTGGTCTCTGAGGCCCTGAAGTATCCAGAGGTCTTCAGAGCAGAGCTGGGGTCACCCCAAGGTATGTCATCCAGCTCTTTGTAGGACTGGCAGGTCATGGGCACAGCACTGGAGTGATGGTTTGCCTCTGTACTTTGTGGTAATATTTTGCAGTTCCTTCGCTTTGACGGTGCTCTGCATCCCAGTCATGGCCCTTTTTGGTCATACATCTCAATATATGGCCATTGGTACCATAACTTCTGTTGTTGGCTCACAGCTGGGACTGCACAGCTTTCTCTTCCCCTAAATGTTGATGAGGTCCAACACCTTGGCATAGCTCCAAGTAGGGGATTATCTGGTGTGTGGAACAGGCATGGTCACCTGGAAAGATGCACTGAGAGCACTCCATGTGTTGCCGAGCAAAATTCCTCTGGAGTTTTGAAAGGGCAAGTCTGAGGATTGGTCTCCTAAAGAAAGGACAGGGCTGTAGAGGTCAAACCAATCTCCAAAGAGGCGAGAACAGGCATTGTGGGATGGGTACCAGAGGCCTGTCACAGCACAATAGTACATCAGTGTTCATGCTGGCATCCCAGTGCTGTAGCCATCGCACAGCAAGCTCTAAGTCTCTCATTGAGATGGCTTACCTAGAGCGCAGCAACTGTGGAGTTTTGTGCTCACTAACTGCCTTGTCAGTATGGATACCTCAGGAGTTACAGCGCTGTGAGCTGATTTACTGTGCTGTAATTTGCCAGCGTAGACAAGCTCAAAGTCTGTGCTGCTGTAGCTCTTGTTGATTCTACAGCAATGGAAGGGTTTTTTCCATTGCTGTAGTAAATCCACTGCCTCAAGGCAATACCTAGGTTAATGGAAGAATTTTGTCTTCCATCTAGCTTTGTCTACAGTGGAGGTTACGTCAGCCTAGCAGTGTGTTACACAGGGTGTTAAATTTTTCACAGCCCTGAGTCATGCCAGGTAGGTTGGCTTAGTTTTTTCTTAGCGTTAGGCAAGGCCTCAATGTTTCTCTGTAAAATACCATTGAGGACTTCAGAAGCTGCTTTAAAAAAAGTTAAGTGTTTCAAAGGCTGTCTCAATGTGGTAGTGGTGTGGAGCAGACAAATGGAAGATGGATTGGGCTATATCTGTTCTTGGAAGAGCTTCGACACTGTTTTGATAGGTGCATTAGACACCCCTATGGCCATGTAAGGTGGAAATTGATGTGCTTTCCAAATCACATGCCTTCCTGAGAATACAAGCACAATTATACATGTCTTAGTTCCCTTATAAAATCTGTTAACATGGATTTAAGAGCTGCTTGTCGTGTACCTGTTCCATCTTCTCACAGTAGGTATGCAATAGATTTTCTTTGTAAAGACTAGTTGCTTAATGTTGAAGGGGGGCCTGGCCAAAATCTTGAGTGACATACCTGTGCAAGCTGATCATGCTGAACAGGATTTCATTTCTTCTGAATGAACCGTCTCTTCTGTCAAACTCTACAAAACTCAGACTACACCAAGACAAAATAGAATATATCAAAATTGAAGTAATTACATCAGCTAGACTTCCACTACATCTGTAGCTGTGTAATTGGCCTTATAATCAAATTGCTCCAAAACCTCCTTCAGTTTCTTTACAAATTCAGCGTCTGTGTAGTCGTCTTATCAAATGAGTGTTGTTTTGCTCATTCTTCTTCACTATATAGCCAATGTCAACTTATTTAAATGGCAGTTGGATTCAGATAGTGTGAAAATTCCTCTTCATATCATTGGGAAGCAGAGAGCATATTGTGAAGCTTAAAACTTCTGTGGGATTGTTGGGTATTGGTGACATCTCTTCCCACAGTGTTTTAATATATTGTGAATATCCATATATCAGATGGTTAAGGCAATAGTAACAAGATAACTTTTCAGCTTCCATTTATCATTGCATAAGCAAATTGCGAAGAACTTTCATACTCCTTTTCCCCCCTACTATCTTTGAGTAACTTGTTTTTCAATATGTTGTGTTTTTCTCTTCACACATATACACTGGGGTAGGAATTCTATTTGTAACAGGTCCAATCTTGCGCTCAGCCAGTCAGCTTACGTTATATTAGTATTGGTCCTTCAGATGTCATAAGCAAAGATGTCATAAGCAAAGAACTGGTAGGATACCTGTGAGTTGAAAGCTGCTGGGAACAGAATAGGCGTGGTAAAGCAGTTCAGTTAATAACTAACTTTCTTTCATTGATGTTGATGATATTAGCAAGTTTTTGCCTTTTCACTTTTATGGCTTGGTCACTAAATTATGTCACTTTTTGGGTAAGACATAGCTGGCTGTTCCTGAATGATGCTGACAATAAAGAGCTGCTGAAGCCCTGGAACAGGGCCTTAATTCATCATTGTGACTGTTTTGATTATGACAATATAGAAAATTGCTTGCAGGACCATGACAGACCTCCTCTTTTTTGCTTCAGTAGATGCTTTTATTGAGAACATAAGAACAGCCATATTGGGTCAGACCAAAGGTCCATCTAGCTCAGTATCCTGTCTCCTGACAGTGGGTCCTCTCAGCCCTGTTTAATCAGTTCACCGATTAAACAGGATTTTACATTGCTAGTTAAAATGTACGTGCTGGAAGATAGGTCTGTTTGTCCTCTGCTTTTGAGACTACACTGTGAGAGTTCAGGTCTGAGTTTGGAAGACTTCAATTTTGATCCAAAGAGTAAATGGCCATGCCAGACAAACTACTTCAGTTATCAGCAATATGCAGATTTGTCTCCAGTGTTAGCAGATTTGTGGCACTAAGGTTTGTACATGGTTCTGGCATTGCAGTGTTGGGTCAAAATGCAAGGGTAGTACTGTGAGGGTAAAAATAGCATGCTGCTTTCTTACGTTTAGCTTAGTTTATTGTTAACTGTTCACTTTGAATACTGGATTGAAATGCCCCTCTTCTTTCCTCCTCCAAAACTTATATGATGAATTTGGCTCTTAAGCTTCTCAAGCTTCTAAATATGTACTTGTTAACTTTTTAGGCTTTCTCTTCAATAAATACATGAAATCTTGTTGCATGTATTTTACCACAAGTAATGCCTTCACACCAAGTCAGGCTTCCCTGCATGTGGTTGCAATCTTGCCTGAGTAGTTCAATTTTTGGCAACTAGTAGTCTGCTCAGATTAAATCAGACAGCTGGTCTGAAGGACCAACATGGTTTTGAATAATTAAAAGGATATGAGCATGGTTCTTGTACTCAAATTGAGCATGTCATCCATTCGTTTAAGACTTATTGTAACATGGTAAACTAATACAGAACTTCCTGTATTTGCTGCAATTGACTTTCATGCAGCTTTTTTAACTCCAGGCAACATGTTTATGGCAAACAAGAATGAAAAAAGCTTTATGTAAGTAAAGGCAGAAGGCTACCATGTGAGTATTTTGGTTTGAAAATGCTTGATTTTGGGGAAATCATTGTCATGGGTTTGAGAGCATCTGATTAGATATTCAAGAAGAGCATACCTTCCACCTCCCCCAATGAAATAATTAGGCATGTGCCTGAATAGTAGAGAAGTTGCCAAGATCCATTGGGCCTTATTCATGCCCTGATGTGGAGGGGAAGTGCATTAAAATGTGCACAGGCGTGTGAGAGACAGATCACATGTTGAAAAACATGCCTTTGTGTGAGGGCACCTGACTCTGAGAATAAGAATGTGACAGGCTTTTTATGAATTACTGGAGCATTTGGTAGCTGGGAGATGTTAATGATCTTGCTCTTGGATGGTGGTAAGAAGGGAATAAGGCTGCCAGAAGTAGGTTCAGGTGGAAGACCTAACTTTTTAAAAAAGTGTTAAATGTAAAATGTTGTTGACAGATTTGGGAGTTCCCTGCAATCTCTTTAGGAGGTTACATTAGGTATATTTTTGGAGTCCATTTGCCTTAACTGAAAAGATTGATCATCCATGCTCACAATACATGAAGGATCCTACTGAAGAGTGGTGAAGACAGGAATGAACGCTTGGGACAAGACATGTGAAGTGGATTTCCTTGGAAATGGAGAGGTGAAGACACCTCTCTTCCTCTCCCATACCTTAGGTCAGGGCTATTCAACTTCAGAAGCCCGGGGGCCACAGTGATACTCACAACACATGCCGAGGGTCGCGATTTAAGTGTGGCTGTGTATACATGCAAATATATGCAAATAGCTTTCTTTCACACTGATGGGCACGAATACAAAGATTAAGGCAAGACTACACAATATGCAGGCCCCATTTAAGTCAGTTCTGCTGATATTAATAAAATGTAATATTTACCCAATTTCCACCCAAATTACAGCACTTCTTCTAATAAGCAATGACAGTCTAGGAATTTAACTACTAAAATGCATATCAATAGGAGGCCATTATATTGGCTACTCTTCTGTTTTGGCTCCCGGCTACGTGTTGAGCCCTGCATAAACCCGAACTGCACCGCGGGCCGCAAACAAACAGGCTGAGGGCTGTATGCAGCCCGCAGGCCACACGTTGAGTAGCCCTGCCCTAGCGTAACAGGTAGTCATGCTGTCCAGGGAGATTCTTCCTAGTGGCTATAACTGTAGCAAGGTAAGTGAGTAAAGGATTATCCAGTGACACCCCCTTCCCTCCTAACTTTCTGTATTTGAGAGCGTTTGTCTTTCTGTTCAAGAGCTAGGACTACCAAATTCAGTACAGTTTCCTTTTGTCTTAGCTTAAAGCAACAGTAGGGTTTGGTTGTGCCAGGAAAATGGCATGTGTCTGGGATGGGATTGCTTCTCCTAAAGCCATATAGAAAAGAGTAACGAAGGAGGTAAAAGGGGCTGGCTGGAGGTGCCTCCCCATACTGCCCCAGCCCTGAGCTTTGCACTCCCCACCAAAGATTTATACGAAGATATGCTGGCTGTAGCCCTCTGTCAGGGATGAATTCACTATTTTATTGCACTCGAGGTAGTGCTTGCTTGCATTTTGGGTTAAAATACTGAAAATTGAAGCTAGACGCATTCAGACTGGGAATTAGATAAATTTTTAATAGTGAGGGTAATTAACCATGGGGAAAAATTACCAAGGATAGTGGTTTTGGATGTCTTCCTAAAAGAATTTCACTCTAGGAGTTTAGAGGAATGTCTGTGTTTATACACGAGGTCAGAGTAGACTATCAGAAGGATCATCATATCTGGTATTAACTTGCACAATGCAATGAGAAAATCTTATGGTATATGCTTTGTGGGTGTTTTAACTGAGATATGCCTAACTCTCTTGCAAAAAGTTGACAAGTGATACTGATAATTTGTTACCATTGTAAAGTGCTTACCTTTTTGAATCCTTGAGTTTCTGATGTATGGTTAGCATATGAAAGCAGGAGTGCAAACAGGCAGAGTTTGCATCTCTCTTCTCATGCAAGTAAAACAATTACAATGTAATACCTTTATCTCCATTTGGGGATGGGATATGGGCATCTCTTCTAAATTGTATGGGAGAATTCAAGCACACACCTGATTCCTTCCCCTTCATAACACACATCCATGCTTCCCTGATGGGACTGGTTAGACTGTGACGGTCTTAAACAAGTCCTGACTTGCAACATGGCTAGAAACTCATGCTGTTTCTCCTCTTTGCTGTTCATAGCAGAGGGCTCTATCTCCAGCTTTTCAGAGGTATCCATAGTGGTCCATCGGGTGCTGGGAAGCAGGGTGTGTCTGCCAAGTATAGCATGCAGCTCATTGTAAAAGCAGCAGGTCTTTGGCTTAGTACCAGATCTATTGTTGGCTTTCCTGGCAGTGTAGTATGGTTGGCAAACTTTCTTTTGCTTTTTTTCATGTGGTATGCCTGTTGAACCCCTTTCCCTGCGTCCCCGGTACTAGGAATTTTCAGTGTGTTTGCGTAAATGTGTTACTGCTGACATCTTAGCTGTTACACATTTACATGCAAGAGGGCGGGCTTTTAAACTGGTTCCCTGCGAGCACTGGCTCTTGTCTCCCTCACTCCTGCTGCTGTCTTTAAAACAGAGGCAGCAGCGCAAGGGGCAGGTGGCTCCATGGGAGCTGATGCTAGTGGGGAGCTGGCTTTTAAGCTGACTCCTCCCAAGCACTACTCTTGCCTGTCTCCTCCCCCCCCCCCGCCACTCTGCTGTTCTGCTGTTTCTGGGGGAGGCAGCTCCCCACTGGCCACCGGCTCCTGCCTTGGTTGACATATACTGGTTTATGTGATTAACATTCCTGCCCAGTAACATCTGTTCATAACATCCATATGTGTGTTTGCGCAGCCTTTTCTCTCCACAGGCCTCAGAGATTAGTATCTCCTGTCTGCTCTTTTTTGGGGGGAAGTGGCATGAGGGTGAGTTGCTAAGCGTGCTTGTCAAGGTGAGCAATCGGGAAAAGGCATTTAAAAAAAATAGGAGTTGTAAAGAGGGTGGAGTGGATTCCAGTTTGTGGGACCCATAGGCAATGGAGCTTACAGTTGTCACTGTCAATTATGGGACAGCTTCTTGAGAACTTAGGGTCAACGCAGGTCATGCAATGTACATACGCTTGCATTGTGTCAACCTCAGCAGGTCAACTGTGGCTGCATTGCTGTAACTGGCTGCTTTATGTGGGTCAGACTTGAGTGTAGACCAGTGGTCACCAACCAGTAGATCGGAATCTACTGTTAGATCTTGGCGCCTCTGACAGGTGATCCTGACAGGTGTAGTCAAGAGGCTATCAAGTGCTGGCACTTCAGCTGCCTCCTCCCCCCACTGCTGCTCATCTCCTGCTCTTTGCCTTGGAGCTGCCCCTCCCCCTGGGGAGCCTCCTGCTTGCTGGGCATGGCAGGGGAGGAAGAGGAGGGTGCTGATATCAAGGTGCCCCGTCCCACTCTATCCTATCTCCCTAGAGCAGAGAGGGGGCACCACAGGACTTGAGAGGGAGTTTGCTGGCTGCTTTAGGGAGTGGGCCAGGGCAGGGGTGAGCCTGCCTTAGTCCCACTGCATCACCAACCACCAGTCACCAGCAGTGCCCAGCTGGAGTCCACATCCCAAACTCCTACCCCAGTCATGATCCACCTCCTGTATCCCAAATCCCTGCCCTAGTCCTGAGCATCCCTGCATCCAAATGCCATCCCAGAGCCTGCACCTAGAACCCCTCTTACATCCCAACTGCCTGCCTCAAGCTCAGCTCAGAGCCGCTCTCACACTCCAGATCCCTTAATCCAGCGTTTCCCAAACTGTGGGCTGCAGCCCGGTATCGGGCTGCGGGAAAAAAATACTGGGCCTCAGCATGGCTGCCGGGAGGGGAGCAGAGCGGGGCGGGCTGGGAGGAGGGTGGGTGGGTGTGTGTGTGTGTGTGTGTGTGTGTGTGCGGGGGGGAGGGGGGGGACGGAACCAGCTGCTGGGAAGCAGGCTTGGGGGCAGCAGGGCTGTCCTGCGGGGAGGTGGGCGGCTAGCGGAAGCAGGGTTGGGGGCAGCGGGGCTGTCTGGCGGAGATTGGGGAGGGCAGGCAGTGGAACCAGGGCTGGATGGGGGACAGGGGGCTGGCTGGGGGAGATCGGGAGGAGGAGGACAGGAGAACCAGCTGCCAGAAGCAGGGCTGGACGGGGGCAGTGGGGCTGGTCAGGGGGGTTGTCGGGGGAGCGGGGCTGATTGGGGGAGATTTGGTGGGGGGTGGGGGAACCGGCTGCCAGAAGTAGGGCTGGACGGGGGCAGCAAGGCTGGACTGGGGAGATCGGGGGGGAGCGGGACTGACCCAGGCACATGCAGACCCTGGCAGACGAGTGAGTCCGGCCGGGGATTCCATTTTGCCCTCCCCACATACCCTCCCTTGAGTAGTTGTGAACTGCCTGGCAGGTAGACACACTCAGTCAGCGTGAGCACATCTACCGGCCAGGCAGTTCACAGCTAAGGACTGATACACCTAATTATAATAAAACTTACCTAATTAGAAAATACCGGACATTTTATATGTCTGGTAATTTCTCAATTTTTTCCTGGACAAAACCCTCAAATACCGGACTGTCCGGTACAAAACCGGACACCTGGCAACCCTACCCTTCCTTGCACCCTCCCTCCTAGCCAGGTACCCTACCCCCAGTCTTCTCCTGCTCCTGCCTCCTGGAGTGCCCATGCGGCACCGGGTCCCCCAGGCCCTGGCCCAGGCTGGGTGGAGGATGCAGCCAGGTGAAACACTGAAAATTTATTCATTTTTCATTCTTTTTTTTTGTGTGTGTTTATATTTTTGGGCTGCAAAAAACAGTACTGAAAAAAAACAGGTTCCAACTAAAGTAAAAAGTTTGGCAAACCCTGCTCTAACCAGCTTTCTATCCATCTTACAGTCCATTTATCCAATCATATTCCCTTAACTTGCTGGCAAGAATATTGTGGGTGACTGTATCAAAAGCTTTGCTAACGCTGGCACTGGGGGCTTTGGGAGGACCAGAAACAACTTATTTGAATATTCATCATTTGCTTAATGAATATGCAAATAAGCAAATGAATGTTACCGGTCCTCCAAAAGCTCGTGAATGGATTTACTGGTCCTCGTGTCAAAAAGTTTGGGAACCCCTGCCTTAATCCAAGACCAGAGCCTGCACCCTAACCCTCTGCCCCAGGCTGATGAAAGTGAGTGAGGATGGGCAAGAGAGGGAGGATGGAGTGATCAGGGGTTGGGCCTTGGAGAAGGGGCGGGCAGGAGGCGGGGCAAGGGTTATTTATATTTGAGGTAGATCTTGAATTGCACTTAAATTCAAAAAGTGATCTTGTGCTCAAAAAGGTTGGAGACCACTGGTGTAGACACACACAGCAATAGGGAGAGGCAAAGTAACTTTTGTAAGAACTCAAAAATAGCTGTATTGGGTCAGACCAATAGTCTAGTGTCCTGTCTTCACACAGTGGCCAATGCCAGATGCTTCAGAGAGAACAGAACAAGGCAAAATTCTCAAGTGATATATTCTCTGCCATCCAGTCAAAGAATCTGGCTGTAAGAGGCCTAGAGACACCCAGGGGATGGGGTTGCATTCTTTACCTCAGTGGATATTAGGCAATGATGGGCTTATCCTCCATCAGCCTGCTTCCAAGATAATGCAGGAATAAATTGCTTCTCTTGAAAAATATGTTTTCGGGCTGTCTCTTTAGTATAAAGAAGCACAGATACAAACACAACCCCCCCTTTTTTATTTTTTTTTATTTTGAGGTAATCTTTTAAGAATAATTAACTATCCTATATAGGACATGGAGGGATGTAGCTTCAAACAGCAGATAATATTTAAAGCATGGAAAGCCAAAAATTGTGAGCTATGGTGTAAAATAACCTGGAACTGGTTTTAAACACACACATTTTAATACTTGGCTCCCTAGATTCTGGTAGTTGCTTCTTGTTTGCTTGTCTGGTTGTGCGATTGTTTTAGCAGTCTCAGTGCTATCTGGAAGTAAAACTAAAATGGGATATTTCCTTAATTTGTGTCTTCATGTTAGTTCTGTTCTTGAAACCCATGGCGCTCTTGGAGTGACATAGCAGGTCTCTTCAGTGCCTTGGGTATTTTTCCTAAGAGAATTGTGAAATACTACTTGACAGTTCAGTGGGGATGTAAACCTGAAACCTCTTTATGTGGAAGAGAGGGCTTTGCTGTGACTTCAGGCATGTACAGTAGAACAGTGGTTCTCTGTGTGGGTCTGTAATCGTCTTGTGGGTGGGCCGGACTTGGAGCTCCAGACACCACCACCACCCCCTGCCCGGGAAGTTGGTGCATTAGCGTCCGCTTTCCTCTGCGAAAGGGAGGGGGAAGGAAGAGGGCGAGCCTTGTGGGCTGCATCCGACTTGCAGGGGAAGGAAGAGGCTCCATGTGCTGGTGCTCCCACCCCCCGCTGGGGGAACAGCAGCGCAGGAAACCACTAGAGGCTTTCCCCACTGCTCCCATTGCCCAGAATCACAGCCAGTGGGAGCAGTGGAGCGTAGTGCCTCCTGCCACTCCCAGGCACAGAGCAAAGCACTTGAATTCATCCTTCTGTTTGATTTAAAAATGGATCCATCATGGCGATTAAGCCCTAGCAAGACTAAACTTTTTTTTGGTTCTTTCTTTCTCCAAGAAATGACTACTGTTAATGCAGGCAGTGTTAACTTCAAATGGGACCCAAAAAGTTTAGAGATAAGAACACTGGCAGTTGAAAGATTATTGGAGCCCCTGGTTACACAGGTAAGAAATCTATATATAAAGTTATCAAATTTTGGTAAGTTTCAATTTGATCTTGAACTCTGGCAGTGAAAACCTGGTCTGAAATAGATAGAGGAAAGAAATGAAGAATAAAAGACTTTTGCTCAGTCTGTCCTGGTGTTAAGTATGCTTCTAATCTTAATCTTAGACTCTTCTGCTTTTGTCACACTTAAATATAACACTATTTCATTTAATCAGAAGTGCAACAAGCATATATCACATTGTTGCTAAAGTTTTATTGTACTTGCTGTCAGTTTATTCTCTATGGAAGAAACTTTTTTCAACAAGAATCAGGTGAGACTGACTTAGACAACAGTTTCATAAGGTCCTATTGTGTCAGTAGAAACTGAGATGGTGTAGAAGGTTCTGTCTTGCATTACAACTTTGGACTAAAACCCCTCATTTATTGTGGGAACAGCAGCAATTGTTAAGATTATATAACAGCTTTCATATGAATTTGCTATTGGATAGAAAATTTATAAGCAGAAAACCCATTTTGGGAAGAGCAGCCAAACAATGAAAGTTTGAGCATAAAGGTTGTTGATTGGACCACAAGGCAAACAATTTCTTCTTTGAAAATACTAGAAGTCTTTTTTTTTTTTTATACATTCTATAGCCAAAATTTCTTGGGAGGAGTAAGAAAGCTGTAATAAGCAATGGAAGAAACTCTCATTTAGGAAAATGTCTTAATCGATCTTAATTTTCATTAGACACAGAACTCTCACAATTGCATGCTTGTTTGTAAAATGTAAATGCCAAGGCTTATTGGTTAATTGTGTACTCAACTACATGTTGACATCCCTATTGTCCATGTGCTGCTGCAGCTACTCCTCATCTCCCCTGATTGCTCCTTCTGGTCTCCTTGTCTAGCCCATCCTAATAATCTTCCTCCCAAAACACACTTGTTCATTTCTGGCTCTTCCATCCCCAGTCTTGCTGTTGTGCATTTTCTTCCTCCGTACTCAGTGGGTGTCGGCAATGGAGGCTTTGAAAGCACAGGAGAGACAGCTTCCTTTTCTGGTATCTGCAGCACACACGATCTAATTGCACACATTCTATGATGCAGAAAGTCTTCCTCTGCTGCCCTAGGCTAGAGTATGCTTAATGCCAGCAGACTCTTGAGAATTTAGCTGCCAAATCTGCCTGCTTTTCATGCTTGGTAGAGGCCTGCCTGAAGGTTTATAAATTGGCCAGATTTGGTTAATGTTTTCCTATAGAGTATGGCAAAAGGCATGTACCTGGCACACATTCAGCTCCTGCCAAACTTGAGATTTCCACTTCGCAACGTGGGCACTAGAATTTCTATGTGAAAAAGCTGCCTTTTTTTTAAAGAAGTGGGAGAAGTAACATTTTCCCCTGATCATATTCTCGGAGAGAATTTTTTTTTACTAGACCTTTCCAAATAACTTCACCCTGAGGCAGATATTCTCATAGAAAAATTTATCCCAAATTATTAACTTGGGATATGTCAGTCAATCTTAAACTTAAAGGTAGAATTACCAGCTGCACCTAGAACCGTGATTTTATATTAGAATTTACTGGCAGATTGCAGCCATCTAATTTGGCTGCAAAATTACATTGCTTTTAAAGTCCTCTTCCCTGTCTTAGACTGAAGGAAGGCTGTGCTGCCAGTTTTCTGTGGATGTGCCACTTCAATCCTGTTAATCTTTTAAAATGTTTTAAAGTCTTTTTAAAAAACTGTCCTGAGCTAATTGTTTCAAATTTGGATTCTTCTTATGTGAAGCCATATCCAAAACAGCCCTGGCCTCTTGCTGAAACTACTGCTTAATGATGTACAGAAAAAGATGCATATAACGTCTAATCAACTTTTTTTGTACACTGCTTAAACTAAAGATGTAAAACCCTGGTTAATCAGTTAAACCTTAGATTTAACCAATTAAATGGGATCCTCTTCCCGTGTGCCCCCTGCCCCCATACATGTGCGGGGCTGCTGCTACTGACACCCCCCCCCCACCTCCCCAATCCTTTGTGTACTTGGGGCTGGATTGAGGGTAACTCGTTACCTGTTCACATCCCTAGCTTATCCCCCACACACATGCACCTCACTAAGCATTTTAGCTGAAGTTTATCATACTTGTCTAATTAGAATATCACTCTGCTTCTTGATTAAAGAACCATGAGAACTGCTAAAAATGAATTTACTGGCAACTGAGTACAGCCTATTTGAAGTCAGCATAGGTATGCCAAATATGCTGTTAATTCAGAAATTTCAAGGTATTTAGTTGATGCTAAACATGTATCTGTTTCATATAATGTTATAGATCTCTCTAAATTATTTCCCCCCCCCCACCCCCAGGTTACAACCCTGGTTAATACTAGTAACAAGGGTCCTTCCAACAAAAAAAGAGGACGTTCTAAGAAGGCTCATGTTCTAGCTGCATCAGTTGAACAAGCAACGGAGAATTTCTTGGAGAAGGGAGACAAAATTGCAAAAGAGAGTCAGTTTCTTAAAGAGGAACTGGTGGCGGCTGTGGAAGATGTTCGCAAGCAAGGTAGGTGGTGTATTTTTGTGATAACTGAAATTTGAGTTTCTCTCAAGTCTTTTAGCTATTATTTCTAATGCCCATATTTTTACCTGTGTGCATTTAGCTGCCAAATTGTGCTTGTATTTCTTTCAGCTGAAATACAGCTTGTAGTAGTTTATATAGCACAGATATCACAAATAATATTTTACTTTACAGAGCAGTGAAATGTATTATATTTTTAATGGCATTTTCAATTTAATTTTGACCTCAAAATAAACTTTCTTTAAAAGATGTTTCTATAAAAGCTTAGTTTTATAAAAACTAGAATTATTTAAACATGAAGAAGACTTAAAACCAAACATTGCCATGCTAAAAATATGAAAGTGAAACAGTGTCCAAGCTGAGAGACTCAAGTAAACAGTACATCAGTAGCGACTAGCTGCATTTTGAAAATTCTTAGTGAAGAAATCTTGGTTCACCATGTGAAACTTAAAATGCCCCTCCTAGTTGCTTTGTCTTCTCCAAGAAAGTGTTAATAGCTTCTGAAACCAGTAACTACAGAACTTGTGTTAATAAATTGACTACTTACAATTTACACTTCTTGCTCATGAGTCTTCATTTCACAGTTCAACGATGTCCAGTCAACTGATACTAATGGCTGCTATTACAATTTTTTTATCATTTGTTTGTGGCTGAAGTTGACTAATAACAAAGTATACATTGAAAATGGCTTGAAGTTTTGGATCAAACAGTCTGACCGTCACTTGCCACAATCTGAATAAGAGGCTAATGTGGCATTGGGTTTAATGTGCAGAAATCTTTGGCTTAAGATAGTTTTCAATCTTCTCCTGCTTGCTTTTCCTTTGCTAGAGAGGAAGACTTGAATTGCAACTGTGGACCCCTCCCCCCGACCCCCATCGGCTGGTTCTTAGTGCTGCTTCTGAGCCCCTTTAATCAGTTGGTTAACATTTTACATCCCTCTCTGAGCTGATCTTTCCACCATGTATTCTAGTGGGCAGTTGTAATAAAGGCTGTCACACTGCTTTAATACAACTTCCTTGAGTTAACTTCCCAAAACATTCAACTCTTATAGTTGAAATTTTATACACTGGAGTCTGGTGGTGGCTCTTTGCAAACAAAATTCCTTCAGCTGTGAGTTCTATAAGGGTGAAAACTACAAGTTTCTCCACTTGTCCTTTCCTCTAGCACCATCAACATCTTAAATTTAAACCTGATGGATAAATATCTTTAATTGTATTATGGTCATCCTCAGATTAAAAAATATTTTAAAAGGTTATCCAACAAATCTTGCTTCTGAGTGCTTATTAGGCATCTAACTCTCTTGGCCCAGCCGAATGAAGTTTTGCACTCCTTTATTCCTTGTGATGTTGCATTGTATATTGCCCTGGCATGACCATAGGTCTGGGTGATTGGGACTGTTGGGATGAAGGAGATCCCATATTTATCACAATATGCATAGGCTGGATTAACAGAGCAACAGCCCTTCAGAAATCTTTTTCAGGCAAATAACAGTAAATCACACTTTCTTCCCCCAAAAAATCCTAATTGTGTAGGTGTAGGCTTGTGGAGCGATTGAATGACTTGAAGTGAGTGTAAATAATACACTAGCTGAAAAAGTTTAACATGGTGTCCTTTCTGTAATAGGGTGAGAGTAACTTTGCACCCACACCCCCCAAAATGTGATCTCTGCATTACATATGGTAGTGCATTAACACTTGGGTTGGTCCAGTGTTAATCTTGCATTTTTTGCTTCACATTGGGAAATTCTTGATCTCTGAACAGATGCTGATTTTCTAAGTATCTAAAAGGGTGTCACAAGGAGGGAGGAGAAAAATTATTTTCCTTGGCCTTTGAGGATAGGACAAGAAGCAGTGGGCTTAACCTGCAGCAAGGGAGGTTTAGGTTGGACATTAGGAAAAACTTCCTACCTGTCAGGGTGGTTAAACACTGGAATAAATTGCCTACGGGGGTTGTGCAATCTCCATCACTGGAGATATTTAAGAGCAGGTTAGACCGACAGCTATCAGGGATGGTCTAGATCAGGGGTTCCCAACCTGGGGTACACGTACCCCCAGGGGGTACGAGAAGCTTGTCAAGGGGGTATGGGGAATATTTCAATTAGGATAATCTAGTAAATAACTAGATTATCCTAATTGAAATATTCCAAAAGGAGTAGTGTTAGTGCAAAAAGTTGTGGATTCTAGAGTCTAGAATTTATTTCCTTTCATCTTGAATAGGGGGTACGGGAAGGTTTACTAAAAGCTCAAGGGGGTACAGCGACTGAAAAAGGTTGGGAACCCCTGGTCTAGATGGTACTGGGTCCTGCTGTGAAGGCAGGGGACTGGACTCGATGACCTCTCGAGTCTCTTCCCATTCTAGTGTTGTATGATTCCTTAGCTTGCATTTGTATTTCTAAGTATAAATAGCTGAGGTCTCTACAGAAGTAATATATGCGCAAGTCTGCCCAAATGTGTCTGTGCTATTAGTTCGAAATGTTCTCTCTAAAGTACCATCTGACTTAGCTAGCTCTTCATATTTATGAACATTATAGGGAGCGCTCTCTTGAGAATCTGGCTAATATACAGCATGAAAGTAACGTTCCTGAAGTGATACTTGTGAACCATAATTTATTTTAACTTCAAAACTAACATGACTAGTATTTTGCTTACATCACTGCTAAATGATTGCTTTGATTTTTAGTGACAAAATAATACATCACCTGCCAGTCATGGGCAAGACTGACTTAAAATGGGCAGGTGAATATTGGCATAAAATAGTTCTCTATGGGTATGTCTAGACTGCAAGCCTCTTTTGAAAGAGGCTGTTTCGAAAAAGCCTCTTTCGAAAGAGATCATCTAGACAGCCCCAAGAGTTTCAAAAAAGCGATCCGCTTTTTTGAAAGAGCACTCAGGTAATCTGGATGCTGTCTTTCAAAAAAGCCCTGTTTGCATTCAAGAACACCTTTTTTCAAAAGAGCTCTTTCGAAAAAAGACGTTCTTCCTGGTAAAAGTAGGTTTACTGATTTTGGAAAAAAATTGCCATGTTCTTTCGATTTAATTTCAAAAGAACATTATGGCAGTTGAGATGCAGGGGAAGTTTTTTTTCAAAAAAGGCCACTTTTTTTGGGAAAACTCCATAGTCTAGACCAGTGTTTCTCAACCTTTTTTTGCTCATGGCCCCTTCTGAGCCTTGTTTACCTCTGTGGCCCCCCTCATAGCCGCTGTTAGTTGGAAAGAAAGGTACATAGTTTACCTAATGTTCCGTTTTTTCCATGTGGCCCCCTAGAGGTAGGGCATGGCCCCTGGGGAGCCATATGGCCCACGGTTGAGAACCACTGGTCTAGACACACCCATAGTTAAGAACATAAGAATGGCCATACTTGATGAGACCAAAGATCCATCTAGCCCAATATCCTGTTTTCCAACAGTGGCCAATGCCAAATGCTCCAGAGGGAGTGAACAAAAACAGGTAATCAAGTGATCCCTCTCCTGTCATCCATTTCCAGCCCCTGACAAACAGGCTAGGGACATCATTCCTACCTATTGTGGCTAATAAGTATTGATGGCCCTAACCTCCATGAATTTCTCATTCTTTTTTGAACCCTGTTAAAATCATGGTCTTCAATATTTTCTGGGAAGGAGTTCCACAGGCCAACCATGCGCTACGTGGTGAAAGATTTCTTTTTTATTTGTTTTAAATCTGCTACCTATTTTATTTCATTTGGCGACACGTAGTTCTTATTTACTTGTTCCCATAACATAACTTTTCCTTATTCACTTTCTCCATACCTGTCATGACTTTATAGACCTCTATCATATTCCCCTTAGTCTCTTTTCTTAAGATTGAAAACTCCCAGTCTTTTTAATCTCTTTTCATATGGCACCTGTCCCAAACCTCTAATTTTTGTTGTCCTTTTCCTGAACCTTTTCCAATGCCAATATATCTCTTTTGAGATGAGGTGACCATATCTGTACACAGTATTCAAGATGTGGGTGTACCATGGATTTATATAGAGGCAATAAAATATTCTGTCTTATTCTCTATGCCTTTTTAAGGATTCCTATCATTGTTTCCTTTTTTGACTGCCGCTGCACACTGAATGGATGTTTTCAGAGAACTATCCACAATGTCTCCAAGATCTCTCTTGAGTAGTTATAGCTAAACTGGTCCCCATCATTTTATATATATAGTTGGGATTATTTTTTCCAAGGTGCATTGCTTTGCATTTATCAACATTAAAATTTATCTTCCATTTTGTTGCCCAATCACCTACCTAGTTTTGAGAAATCCTTTTGAAGCTCTTCACTGTCTGCTTTGTTCTTAACTATCTTGATCAGTTTAGTATCATCAGCAAATTTTGCCACCTCACTGTTTACCCCTTTCTCCAAATCATTTATGAATAGATTAAATAGTTGTAATAGAGAACCTATGTTCACTAGTCCTGAGTGTGCTTCATTAATACAGTGGATGGATCTATCTTCTACTTCAGAAATGCTACTGTAGCACTATGGTGTAGACACTTTGAGCAGCGATGGAAGAAGCTTTTTGTTTGTATTAGTAAATATTCCTCTCTGAGAGCCGGTAGTTAGGTCTCTTGTCAACCTAGCAGTGTGTACTTTGCATCGTAGGTCAGTTTAATTGCATGGCACAAGGTTTTTCAACTTCTGAGTGATGTTGCTGAGATGCTGTATTGTAGACTAGCCCTTAAATGGTGATATTGAACAATAAAATAAGACAGATTGTGCTGTGAGCATCCTGAATTGTCAAGGATTATTGTACACTTCTGCTTAGGCCTAATTTTAAAGCCTGGACCTGGACCTGACCCTATCTCAGGAGTGTCAAACTGTTTTCATGCTCTGTACTTGTAGAGAGTTGGTTTTTGTTTGTGGAGCTATGGCCAGAGGTGCAGGGGTCAGTGGCTGTGGGCTTAGTGGGGCACATCTCATTTGTGCCCAGAGGCTCAATGGGCCTGCAAGAGCTGATGAGCTTAGCCCCTAGAGTGGGGAAGCCGCAGGGACCAGTGGCCTGTCAACTGTCCTCATAATGCCATATCGCTGAGATAAGACCACGCAGCTTTGCCACCTCATCCAGAGCATCTGCTTGCCCAGCAGTGCAAGCCCAGGGTTCAGACCTCTTCATGCAGGTCTGGAAGACAGTTGCCCACTGTCCTGTACCATAGAATGAAAGAACATAAGAATGGCCATACTGGGTCAGACCAAAGGTTCATCGAGCCCAGCATCCCATCTGCCGACGGTGGCCAATGCCAGGTGCCCCAGAGAAGGAGAACAGAAGACAATGATCAAGTGATTTATCTCCTGCCATCCATCTCCTGCCCTTGTTATGAAGGCTAGGGCACCATACTTTATCCCTGGCTAATAGCCATTTATGGACCTAACCTGCAAAAATTTATCAAGCTCTTTTTTAAACCCTAATAGAGTCCTGGCCTTCAGGAAAGGGGCAAAGGAATACCAGCCACTGATTTTCTTCCAGTTGGCTCAACCTGTCAGCCACACTGGGATGCTCCTGCTTACTGCAGTGATGGTACCTCAACAGCTTCCACTCCTCTTTGAATCAGCCACAATTCCACTTGGAAAGATCATGTAGCTCTGCCAACAGGGTGGATTTAAATTGTGATTTCAATCACCACAAAAATCATTGATTTTTTTTTTTTAATCTCATCTCCCACAGATGCATCACGTTTCTTCAAACAAGGGTGCAAATCTGATCACTAAAAGGTTAATTTACAGCTCAGTACAGCATTTTACAACAGCTAGGCGGGTCTACTTTGTAATTTTTTTAGATAGTAACGAGTATTAGGTACTTGCATCCAGCTGCAAATACAGCAGCAGTACATTAGGAATGGTAAGAATTAAATCGTGTACACAAACACCATAGAACTTATATTTTATTAAACTAAATCTTAAATGTTACATAATGTTTCACATTTGCAGTTGTAGGCATCTCCTGAAGTTGCAGGCTAACTGCTATCCTTAAACTTGTTTTTATTTTCAAATTTTATTAACTGTTAACAGACAAGTCTTCTGCACACCAAATGTACACTGTCCTTAAAAATTCTACAACTAACCCTCATCTTCCTTCCTCCCCCATTGTCATTTTCATGCAGATCTGATTCCAAGTCATGAAAAAAGCTAAGCCAGACTCCGCTTAGAGTACACTTCATTTTGGAGTAAGCCCCATTGAAAGCAAGTATAGGATGGGGTTCATTTGGGAAAGCTGAGTTTTGTGGAAGTAAAATAGGGAATAGACTCATGGCATCACTATTCTGGTCTGTGGTCATGGTCTTTCAAAATAAAAGGCATGTATTTATGTAATAAGAAAATGATACTCAGTGGCAACTAGAAACTAAGAGTATACCTGGGTGATATAGTGTCTCTCTGGTTAACTAATTAACATAGCAAACAGCTTGGGATTTGATTTGTTAAATCACACTTGTACTGAAAGGCATAGAGAGGCTCTTGAAGAATGATGCATTGCAAAGTTGACCCACATTGTTCTTCAGACATCTACATCTTCATCCACATCATTTTCTGCTAATATGCAGTTTTCCTTATGATGTTTCATTCTTGCAGCTAAGCCATGCATCATCTTGCACTGCTTACACTTGACACATTTTACTTTTTTACTTAAGGAACAAATTTCTTCAAAACATTCCCAGATAGGGTCTGTCATGGCTTCTGGGTGTAAAACAGTTTTGGTGTGGCAAATGTAGGGGAATATAAGAAGCTGTGTGTGTGTGCTGAATGTCTTCCCTGTTTCTTTCCAGTTCTCTCCACTGTTCCTTTCTACACTGCCTCTGTCCTTTTCTCTATATTCTCTCTGTCATTAGACAATGTCTTAACTAACTCCTCTGCTGTTTGACCTAGGTCAACCACCACATAAGCACATGACAGAAACAATCCTATCCAGCTTGTCTGTCTGGACACTGTAGTCAGCTGAGAAACAGAAAATAAAAGCCCAGAACTTTCAAGAAAAAAGAGAGCTGGTTGTTAGGCTGGATAGACTAGAACCATTAATTCACTTCTATAAGATTGTAAGTGTAGGTGTAGCATGTGTGTGATAAGATTTAATTGTAAGTTATTTTTAAATGAGAAATTTAGTGTATTATAGATTAATTAAAATCATTAATGTTTTTATTCACCCTGTCTGCCAGTGTCATTCCTGCTCAGTGTTGCAGGGGCCTAGGTCTTTGATCCAGCTTATGTTAAAACTTTAGTATCTTTCTGAAACATCATAGGAGTAAAATGAATCCTGGATGAACTGCATTTTGGTTCTTATGTCAATTCCATGCTGTTCCTCTCCACTCCTTGTCAGCTTGATTATATTTGTACACTGTTCTGAAGTACCTGCATGCCAATGAATATCTGTGTATAGGTTCTTGGTAGAGAAACCTAGCCCCCTGTGACCAGAAGAGTGATAAGAATAAACATACGTCATCAAAATTGCCATCTTGGTCCCTCTTCCTACAACTATCACTGCAATTCTGAAATGTTGTTTCTGAACTACCTGTGTAAATTATCCTTGTTTTTCAGCAGAAACAATGACAAATAGCTATTTGTCAGTTACTTGTAGTACTTTGTATCTCTGTTCCCAGCTACTGCCTTTAAAGTGGTGCAGCATTAGTCAGGGGGTTCAGTCCAGTTCAGAGCCCTTAAATATATAGATATACACACTTTCTGCTAGGTAAAATGTGATCAGTCATCTTGTTTCTATAACCTTGTGTAGTATGTAATCTGCTTAATAGATAAACCTGCCTTCAATAGTGCATATGAATCGTTTTGTTTTAATTTTTTTTCTAAACCCTCTGATCTAAAACTTTAGATCTAGCTAATTTAATTCCAAAAACTTTAAAAATGATTTTGAAATAAAGATCTAAGCTACACCACTTCTAAAAAGAAGGTAGGTTCTTTGACAGTTCTGGCTGTTGGATATGAAGGAGCTGAAAGGGTCATGGGGTAACTTTTTTTTAGAATCTTGGGCTCAAGGGATATGAATGTTTCTGTGAGGATAATGTAGCTGGAAAAACAAGAGCCCATGTAAGCAACCCTGTAACTAGCTTCTGAAATGAACTGGCTCACCACACTACTCCCACTTGAGAGAATCTTATAGTTTAACTTGTTTTTGCTTTGTCTGAACTAGTGAGTTGGAATGAACTGTATGAGAATTGTAGCTCAAAGAGCAAAGGCTGTTGCATGTTCCTTTCCGCATTGAGGGAGGGGACAAACTTTGAGTCTACACTGTGTAGTTCCCTATGCAGCGCAAGATGGTGCAAACCCAAAATTATACTCTAGAGATGGTATGTGCCTCGGGAGCTGGAAGTAGCTTTATCTGTAGCCTTCATATGCCAGGGCAGGTTAGCGAGCCTGCATGTCACTGCAGCTGGGTGTGTCCTGACCTTTTTGGAAAGTTGGTGAAAGTGCAGGCTGGAGGGCTTTGCATCTTGTCAAACAGTACAGTGTGCGAGGGAACCTAGGCTAATCCGGTAGGGGGATCAGTACTCTCATTCCAGATGGCATCCTGAGCTGAGCACATCACAATCAAATGCTACTCCATTAGAGAAGGCACACTTGGTCAACCTCAGAAAAGCTCGCATAAACTTTGTATGGGGGCTATGGAGGATTTTTATTTTTCTGTCTTAACTAAACATCAGCTAGAGAACTCTGACTACATTATTAAAGTTAACTGTGTGTAGCTATTAAGTGAAGTTTCATATAGAAGACAAAACTAAGCATTCATGTGTACCAAATACCTTTCCATAAATGACTTGTGTTTAATGAAGCAACATCTTTGATTCCCTGGTAACTGTTCTCCTTATTCAAATCTAATGAAAAGTAGAAGTTGTTTTAGAAACACCTTCCTGAACATGCACAATTGTATGTTCTTTCTGTGGCAGTTGCAACAATGAATATGTAGAGTTTATATTAGGAAAATTCTTAACACCTTAAAGTGATTATGTCCTGGAAATGGGATAACACATTTTCTGCTGATCCCCAGTGGTCCACTGGTTGAGAATCTCTGGCCTACTCTGAAGCAATTGTAGGGGCTTGAGGAATGGAGGACAGATGAGATCTTGAAATACTAAACGATCCATGAACAACTTTTATCCTTCATGATTTCAAAATTATTTTTGTAATAACGTGCAGCATTATAAATGATGCTACTTTGCTCCTCAATATAGACAGGCTTGACTTTTCCACACTTCTGAATAGCCATAGAGTGAAACTGGATGTGGGTGTCTAATCACCCAAGTGGCTCTTGCCTCTGCATTGTAATAAGCTACCAGTAAGATCTGTAGACTAACATTTAAAAAGTACAGTAGGAATAGCATGGTACAAATCAATTTCTTTAGACAACTTGGGGTTTTCAACTTAATACTGTAAACTGCTTTGTAGCAGACTTGGTCTAGATCAGGGTTTCCCAAATATGGGTTGCCATTACATTTCAAAAGGGTTGCCAAGTGTCTCGCCAGGTGTCTCTGCGCGCCCCCCCACCCCCATTTTTGAATTGCCTTGGGTCACCAAGTCTTCCTGAATTGTCAAAATGGGTCCCCACCTGGAAAAGTTGGGAATCGCTGGTCTAGATAGTGGAACATTTTGGGATTTTAACTGGCCTGCAGAGATAATCTATAAGCAGTTTTACATTAGTATGAGCCCTTTAATAGGTAGAAATAGGGTGAGCTACCCAGCTTTCAAAATAAACAGACTTACTACTTCTAGTTTGTGAAAACAAATTTGTAGGTTGAGCCTATACAGTACCTGATGCTCTTAGCCTGCTTGCTGAAACTTTGATAGGGTTTTCAAGGTTCTAGTTTGAAACCGAGGCTAAAACTGATCTTGTGTTCAAAAATGTGTGACTCGTATCTTTTTAGTGATTTTTTTTTTAAATGCTTCCTATTCACACTAGGAAGTGTGGGTACTGCAGTTTTCTAGTAATCATTGAGTATAAGTAATCCATGAGTGAACACTTTCTGATGCTTTGTAAGATTAAACCCATGCAAATAAATATCTCCTCTTTCAAAATGTAATTCTGAAATTCAAGACTGAGAAAAGACTCTCTTGATGATGTCTGTACAGGTGACTCAATGAAGAGTGCATCAGGAGAGTTTGCAGATGACCCCTGCTCCTCTGTGAAACGAGGCAACATGGTGCGAGCAGCCCGTGCTCTCCTGTCTGCTGTCACCCGACTGCTTATCTTGGCTGACATGGCGGATGTCTACAAGCTACTTGTTCAGCTTAAAGTTGTAAGTGTGGTGTTTCATCTATCTCAGTATTTCATTTGCCATTGTTAGGCTTTTTTGGACAAGCTGTCCTCGGTTTGTCTACTCCTTGATCTGTTGATCCCAATACAGATGTACAAACTGGGTCTATGTTGCTATTCTCTATTTGACTGGTATTTCAATTGTTCTTAACGTTGTGGTGAAGACATTGAACTCAAATTGGGGACACAATGAAGTGTATTATGATTCTCCACCTCGCACACTTATTTTTGGAATATCCTGCTAGTAACTACAATCTCTCATTTAGCAAAACAAAATTAGTCTTCTGAGAATTGTTTTGGGGGGGGGGGGAATTGCACCAACCTCTTGAGGATGGGAATAACCAGAAACTAGTCCCAAGAAAGAAGTGAATCACAGATCTCGCCCAAATGTTGAGGTTTGAACCACATTGATTTTAATCGGTGTGCTCGCCCATAATATCTTATGACTTGCTAATGTTAGTGTTTCTTTATCATACGGTGCTCTGTGGAAGCGTGTTTCTTAGAGGAAAAAACCTGTAAGAAAAAGCAGGCCAAACGTAGGCTGTTGTGCACCTTAAAGCTACTGCTACTGCAGTGTCACTAAGTTACGCAGGGTAGTTGCTTTCTGGGAATGGAGAGCTCTCTGGTTGACACAATAAAACAACCCCATTGAGGGGCATTAGCTTTGTCAGCAGGAGAATTTCCTCTGCTAACAAAGTGCTGTCCACACCTGTGCTACTTTTCTGTAAAACCTGTCCTTTTTTTTTTTTTTCCTCCCCCCCCACCTCTGACCAACAAAAGTTTTGCCAACGAAAGTGCAGTGTAAACCTTGCCTTAGTCTGAGAGCCTTTCAAGTATATCTAAATTTTAAAAATAACATGTCAATGTCTTGTGGATCCTTATGTAATTTGTACACTGTATGGCTAAAATATCTACACTCTCTTGTAGGTGGAAGAAGGTATCCTGAAATTAAGAAATGCAGGTACTGAACAAGA
The DNA here is from genome assembly GCA_032595735.1 of Pelochelys cantorii. Taxonomy (NCBI): domain Eukaryota; kingdom Metazoa; phylum Chordata; order Testudines; family Trionychidae; genus Pelochelys; species Pelochelys cantorii. Next base: position 39,417,626 of record CM064340.1, read on the forward strand.
TTTAGGAATACAGTACAAAGCACTCAAACCAGAAGTGGATAAGCTTAATATAATGGCTGCCAAGAGACAGCAGGTATAGTAACTGTTTTGTTTGGTTACCTCGCCCCCCACAAACAAAACCTTTCAGAAACATAAGGGGCCCCTCTGCATGCCTTCTGAGGTCCAGATATTAAGTATTTTATGTTCTCTGGTTGGTTCAGTGCACAGCAAACCATGTTCAAAAATTGACTCTCCATTCGAGTAATAAACTGTTCAAATGTGGTGTAGTGCTTTTATAATGACTTTATAGACAAATGCAGAAGGGTCTGTACATTTATTTTTAATGAACAGACAACACCCCGCCCCCCCACAGGTGTATTAGGAAGCTTGATTGTAAATTTTAAGTTGGGAGGTACAAAAATGGTTCCCACAGCAACTGTAGTTTGGCATTGTATTTGTGCAATCTTAATTCCTCAACTTTTTTGTACTTCTGAACAAAATACATATAAGTAAGGGGTGGAGATGTGGTTCCTGAAATTTCTGAGAGCATGTAGTTAGTGCTACACTATAAAATTGCATTAATAATAAGTATTTGCATTTAATTAGGGTGTTTTTGTTTTGGATTGTCTTATTACATTGAGCATATAAACACTCCAGCAATCTCTCCACTATTTTCAGTGCAGCTTCCTATAAAGGACTTGCTCCCCCCCCCTTTTTGGGGGGGGGTAGTTAGTACCTGTACATCTGACTAGCTGGTGAACTCTGACTTAATTTTAAATGTGTACATTTGTTTTGCTTAGTGCCTGTGCTGTTGTGACTCATTCCTATAGGTGAATAAATGTCAGTTAGGTTGAAACGTTAAGATGCGTGAACAGTTCTTTGTTGGAAATGGTGTGGTCTTTGTAAGTTAACTATATTGCATTTAGTGCTCATTCTGGTCATACGAAGTAAAACGTCTAGTGTATCACTGACATTGGCTTTCATTCTAGATTCCTTTATACAAATAGACAATTGGATCATGTGTATTCTAAAAATGTGGGTACTGAAATGCAAGACACATACGTACACACTGTTTTCAGGCATTATAAATCTGCAGTAGAGGTGGGAGCTCGTATTGCTACACAATCTGTGGAAAGGCTTATCTTCAGCCACCTGAGACATATTTATGCTTGTGCCTCCCCCACCTACTATAGGTCTTACCTGGCTTCAGTATTACATTTTTGCTTGGTGTGTTATCTTACAGCAGTAGCAAGGTGAAGACAAGACTATTAAGCTTTTTCTGTCAAGTGCTTACTGTCTTTCCGAGCATGATGTCTAGAGCTTTGGGGCTCAGGATTTAAACAAGATAAGTGGCAGAGCTGGGAATAGAAACTGTGATAATAGGCCAATCCCTGTTTGTAATTTATTTCAGTATGTGAGTAGTGTCTAGGGATGTTAAATTGTGTGTAATCAGCTAATCGAGTAGTTGATGGAATTTCCTCCACTGATCAATTTAGTCGATTGGGGGGGGGGGGGGAACTGCAGCAGAGTTAGCTGCCAGGCTCTTATTACATTTAAAAGGAAGAGCCGCAGCGGGGAGGAAGGAGGACTGGGTGAGAGGGGAAAAAAATGTAGTCGCTGGATTGGGGAATAGACTAGTAATGAGTGCATTCTGTATGAGGCTAACAAAGTACATTGGATATAATTGCTTATTTTTCCAGCAAATTGAAAAGCTTCCTGCCTCTCACTGTTTCATTTAAATTTATGTAGACATTAAAAAGCATCTCTCCAGTGCCCTCAGTGCCTTTGCCATATATGGAGGAAAAATAAAAAATGAATGCAGCTGCCTCCCTGAACGTTCAGAGAAGAGGAGAACCATTCCAGTTGCAGACTTCCCACCCTCCTTATGTGGATGCCAGCTGCAATGCCTGGAAAACAGTTCTACAGAAACTGTTTGTTGGACTGCTGATGGCAGCAACCCACTTCATTACTAAAATCCACTAGAGATGTTGAAAAGCAGTTAATTAGGGAACTGTGTAACCGCTGGAAAACTTAGCAGTTAAATGTAGCAAGGTCTTCAGTATAAAGCTTCTACTGCAGATCCAGGGAGTCAGCTGCATTACAGGATCTGTGGTATAAGCTTTATACCGCAGAGTCCACAGTGTGGGGCAGCATCTGGCTCCTGCCTGCGGCTCTGCTCCCAGGGAGCTGGCTGCCACCCCGCAGCACCATGGGGCAGCAGCCTGCTCTGGGGAGTGGGACTGGGTGCTTGTGTGTAACGGTTAATGGTAACTGATAAGCCTAAGCTTTTTCCGTTAACTTTTTAAATTGTTATACTATTGCATTCCTAAAATGCACTAGTTTGCCTTGTTTACAGCTGAGTGCAGTGATTTCACTGCTTTCTTTTTCCTTTTCAGGGAAGAGCAGTAGCATATGATCTTATCATTCACTGTTGCTCTGTCCATGGCTAATACTTTCTAATAGTAATTTTCATTCTTATTCTGCAGACCTTTATCTTTGTTGCCTGTAATCTTTTTCTACTTTCCCTGATATGCCTTAGTTGCCAGGGGTGTGGTAGTCTGTTTATACAGCACTTCTCTTAGATGGGGAAGATTCTTGTCTAAGGAATCATTCATCTCTTGACAGCTCTAAGAAAAGAGGAGGAGAGATAGGAATGTTGCTGCCATGTTTCTTAGTAAGTCAGTTGACAGATGGATATTGTAGAACTCAATGGGAGTAGAGAAGAACTTTTTCCTTAGTAGTAGTGTGAAGTAGGGAGAAGGCTTTATCTGTTCTGTACAGGCTTTGGCACTATGGTTTCTCATCCTGATTGGAACTTCTTGGCTCTACTGTGCTACAAATACAGAAGATTTAGAGATCAGTTGCGCACCTAGGAAGGACAACAGCAGTTCCTATTATGAGACCCTTTCATGCATAGCATAACTACTAAAACCTTAAAAGCTTTACTGGCATTGTGGTATCAGTGAAGACTGGAAAAAATAACTGTCTAACCACCATAACCATCCAACAAAAGCCCTAGTGTAGGTGCAGTTATACCAACCAACAAAGTCCTGTAGCTTATTCATTCAGGAAACTAGCTTAAGCTCTACAAGCCAAAGAAGCTGTGTCTCCATTAAGGAAGTAGAGTATAGTGATACCCTGCAACCCCTTTGAAATGTAGGCAGGGCTAAATATCTGAAGATTAGAGGGGGAAACAAGATTTACTCTTGACCGGATGTGGAAGGGAAGAGACTCAATATTAAAATACCTAAGGAAGATTTTTAAATGTTCAGAATAGCTTCCTAAACAGGACTGAAAATGCAGAGCAGCACTTAAACTAATAAATCATGAGCAAAATCCCCTTTGCCATATGCTGAGGGGTGTGTGGGTTCTTATGCAGTCAAATACATTCCTCCTTTATGCAGTTTTCTTCCCATTCTTCCTTTCTTTATCCTTTCATGCATAAAAGGAGAACACCAAAGGATGATCTAATAGTTTGGTATAGCCAGAAAATTTAAAAATAGAACCTGATCCTAAACCACTGTCCCTGACACGTGTATGGAATCTTTAGATTCTTGACCCATATTTATATGCCATTGCTGGTTGTAGTGGCTTTTTTTTCAGTCAACACTGTGACCCTATCCTGGATGTGGTATGCAATAGCAATGGGATTCTATCATAGTCTGTGCCCAAGAGAAAAGAGTGGGGCATTACTGTCTGAGTTCCCTGTCCTTTCCTGGAAGGGAAATGCGCCTTTTTTTTTCTTGTTCCATTAGGTTTTTTTTGTTGAATACTCTTACTTTCCTTTAGTAAAGAATGTTTCAATTACTAGTTTCAGTGATCTTTTACCTCAATTACATGTAATGCAAAATGCACACTCATCTCTAGTGTAGAGCCTCATTTTCTTGGAATGTAGTTGGCCATAAATATAGATTGCTTCAAGTAAAGCATCTTTTCATTGACATCCCTCTCCCCCCCAACCTTTGAGCCATAGTGAAATTCAGCACTGGGGAAAGGTGGGAGAAGGGAAATAGTTAGCTACAGTGTTTGGCTCAAAGTGGCTTAGAGTGGAAGCCTTTGTTCTGTAAGCTACTATTATGAAGACTTGGTACCACTACTCCGAAAGATATTTAAGCTTATGTAGTGCAAAACCAAGTGTGAGTTCTTTAAAAATCTTGAAATTACAAAGAAAAAAAATCTCGTGTGAGACTTATGGCCTTTGAATAAATAACCGAGACACTGAAAGTTCACATTTATAATTTGACTTCTGTACTTATACACTGCTGTGGTGTGAAAAATGCTAAATAAATGTCTACATCTTGACAAAGGAAAGTATTTGAAATGTAGTCTGATCTCACACTTGGCTCTTACCACTAATCTAAAAGAATAAATGTTACTTCTCTTTGAAGAAATACTTATTTGAACAGAGTGAAGTTCATAAAATGTGTCACTCCAGCCTTTTATCCTTTAATAATCCAAAACCAATGCCTGTAACCATTGCATCCTGCTGTTAAGTTAATACAACAGATGATGTCTAGGTATATTGTCAGTATCCCAGGTTAGGGATACTGACAATACCTATATTCTTCCTCATGCCCCTGCAGAGGCACCAACTCCTAGGTGTGTGGCTGTCACCCGTCAACTATGGGGGAGAGATGATTCTCTCCCCTCTTGACCAGAATTCTTTGAGGCTGCACAGTGCCTTATCTCCACTGTGAATTTCCTAGCAAAATTGGAGTTCTGAAGCAGGCCTGCTTTGCTTCCTTCCCTCAGAAGCCAATAAACAATGTAACTGCTTCAGTTATCATGCAGCTCTACGAAAGCACATTTACTCTTATAATAGAAACATTATAGAGGAAATACAGGGTTTTTTGTTAAACTACATATTTGTTAACGTGTTTACTAGACATTACCTCCACTTCAGCAAGGGCTCAAGGAGGTGAATGAACAGTCCTTCAAATCTCACCAGTTTTCTGTGGATACAAGTCCATGAGTGCCTTGGTTCAGAATAGGCACACCTGAATCCCGGAGTTATTCCAAACCATTTTGCATCTTTTGATCTGAAGGAACTGTGAATACATGGTCAGCTAGATAAAGGCTGGTTTGGAGGTGGGTAGTTTCCAGGAAACTAGTTTATATTTTCCATAAGGTCATTCAGTTAAAAACTCAGTTCTGCCCGACCCATTGTTTGAAGTCTTTTGACACTCATAATGCTTCCCAGTGTTAACATGAGTGGTCTCTCCCTCTAAAGAATTTGAATACAACCCCACAGTATTGCAGACTTACCTGCCTTTTTTTAATACAAAGAACTTCTAAGATACTTAAACTTAGGGTGACCAGTTGCCCCTGTATTTAAGCCCTCCTTCAGGTGTTCTGACTTTCTTAAAAATGGACAAAATGTCCTGTATTTTCTCTCCCCTTCCCTCCATTAATGCTGGCAGATCCTGCTAGCCACCTGCCCACCCACCAGTGGTGAGTGGGAGAGTGTAACAGGGTGGCAATCAACTTGTCAGTGCCCTCATTTGGTTGAGCGCTTGCCAACACTGTCTCTTTAAAAGCCTTTTTGGCTACTCAGCCCTCCTGCCAAATTACACTGTGTGCTCAGAAACCCCTTCCAGGGCCCACTCCTAATAGGGGCCCATCCTGGTGCCCTGTGCTGTTGTCTCCACATTTGTCTCAGTTGGTTTCCCCTAAGTCTCTTTTTCCCACTTACAGAGAATGGCACCTCCAGGGCTTCCCCTCCTGAAGGCAACTTCCTGAGCCAACCTTGCAGTCTGCTCTCTTTTTATTTCTGCCCTGTACTGACTGCTGCTAAGCTTTGCAGCTCCTGTTGTAGCTCTCGCTGGCCCCTGATTGGCTGGTTTCCCCAGAGCCTCTCTAGCCTCTTGGAGGACTTACCTGTGGCTTTCTCTGGGCTTGGGGCCTTGCCTTACCTGTCACAGGGAGGTGGAGCTGTACAATGTGTGTGTGTGTGTGTGTGTGTGTGTGTGTGTGTGTGTGCGCGCAAAGCTAGTGGTGGGATAAAGGTGCAGTGTGCAAGGCTGGCTAGTCCCCAGCCACCTTTGTGCTAGTTTGTGGCCAGGAGGTGCATGCCTCCCCTCGGGTAGCTGGTGAGTGAGGACAGGTGCCAGTCAGCAGTTGGTTATGTTGGTCACCCATCAGCCTTTAATATGGTCCTGCCCCCCCGCTGTCCTCTCCCTGCTTTGCCCCTTTGCTCCTCCGTAGCCTTTCCTGCTGGGTGCATCCTGCTTCCACTGCTGAACAGAGAACTAGCCCCTGGTTGGAGCACTTAACTCACCAGACAGCCTGACCAGTAGGCTCCTTCCTTCTCCCCACTGTCTCTGACTCAGCCGGTGTGCTGGGAAAGCCCCAGCCCAGAGTGCTGGCCAGGGGGATGCGAGCCCTGCATGTGCCAAAGCCTTGCACAGTGCTGGCATTGGGAAGCTTAGCTGTGGGGTGGGTGGGGGGATGATTTCCAACCTGTTCACGCTCTGAACCTGCAGGATCCACAGCAGCCCCCTGGTCAGGGGCTTAGTGCCTTCTTCACCCACCCTGTGTCCTCTCCCCAGAAAACACAGGGCTGAGCCATCCCTATGGCACCTGCCCCTGCTGAGCCATCTCTCGGTCCTGTTCACTGAAGCCCATACAGTCAGGTCCCCTGGGCCCTAGTGCACAATGCAACTCTAGGGCTTAACCCCTTCCTTTCCACACTGTAGTTGGGGGACAGGAGGCAGATGTGGTGTATCGGTGGCTAGCAACAGCATGGAGGTGTCAGTTGCCTTTTTGACACTTTAAGAAGGAAGGGTCCCCTCCCCGTGAAAGGGGTACAGTAGGGATGTAATAGTGTAGTCGATTAACCGATAAGTAAAAGCTTATCGGTTAATGCTATAGACTACATGCATTCTCCTCCCCAGCCTGCCCTAAGCCAGTACATTTTGTAGCAGGCTGGCCAGCAGCCTGGCTCACATCGGCTCTGGGAGCTCAGACCCGCCCCTAGACAGCAGTGTTGGGTGGCAGCAACCTTTGCTTCTTTATCCGAGGCAGCAGCACAAGGCAACAGGCAGCCGGTCCGTGAGGGGAGCTGGTTTTTTAAACTGGCTCTCCTCACAGACCAGCTCCCGCCTGGCCCCGCGCTGCTGCCTCTGATACAAAGGCAGCAGCGTGGAGTGGCAGGGGGCTTCTTGGGAGTGAGCCTGGAGCACTCTGGCTGCTGGCCATGACCCCGGGGACTCTAGAATTGTCAAGTAACCGGTAAGAATTCATGAGGTTTAGTGACTATTCAATTAACCGATATTTAACATCCCTACTGTACAGGAGTGTCACCTCTCTGCATGTGAACCCTAAAACCTTAAAAGTAAGGTAAATAAAAGGAATCCAGCTATGCAGTATTTCTTTTTAACAGGGGCACCGTCAATTTGATGTTAATTTGAATGTTTGTACTGCATAGTTCTGATGGATTGCTGTTGAACTTGCTTGAATAGAAATAATTGTACCAGGTGCCCTGTATTCAGCATAGGGAAATATGGTCAATGAGGAATGTTGCAGGAAACTGTCATATCTGTCAGGCAGCATTGAAAATAATTCTCTTCTTATGTCAAGTAATAAGCATCTTGTAATCTGCTTGTAATTTTAGAAAGCAGAATTCTGAGCGGTTGCATAACATCAGTCTTTATGCTGCTGCTATTCAAAAGGTAGCCACATTTTTATTAATTGTATGAGCAAGAAGTAATGTTGATTAGCTAAGGTGTAGCCTGATGTTAAGCAAAGATCATACTCCTATGTCTCCTCAGGGGAAAATATGTGGACACTTGATTGTCTTTCAATATTGGTTCTTTTCCTTGCAGGAACTGAAAGATGTGGGACATCGTGATCAGATGGCTGCGGCTAGAGGAATTCTGCAGAAGAACATTCCTATACTTTACACTGCTTCTCAGGCCTGTCTGCAGCACCCAGATGTAGCAGCTTACAAAGCCAACAGGGACTTGATTTACAAACAGCTGCAGCAGGCGGTCACAGGCATCTCCAATGCAGCCCAAGCCACAGCATCTGATGATGCTGCCCAACAGCAGGGTGGAGGAGGAGAGTTGGCTTATGCACTTAACAACTTTGATGTAAGTATTGAACCTCGCTGAAAAGAGTGCCTTAAATCTGCTTGTAAATCAGTTAAAGGCGAGAGAAGCTCATGGGAATAACTTTGACAAGCATGAAATTGTATTTTGAGGGAGGATAATCTATTATAACAGTATATTGAAACTGGTGTTCTCTAAGTGGTATGCTTGTGTGGCCACTCAGGAGAGATTCAGATGTTGCTTAGCTGCTCACAACTAGGTTTTTTAACTGGTGGTGCACATCCACACATGCTTTGGTGCCCATAACTTATTCTGCACTCAAATGGAAAAGACTAGAGGAAACATGGAGACTACCGTAATTCAGTATAAAGTGATCTTTCAGATTAGTATTAAATTCTGAAACTTTTGGCCTAATTTTGTGATTAATTCAAACCTTTGATATTAAAAGACAATTTGTTTGGAAATATACACAAGCCACACTGATTCTAACTGAAGGCATGTGAGTTGCCAGACTAAACTAGTTGTTCAAACAAAATAACAAGAGTTAATTGCGATACATTTTTGTCGTCATTTTGAAATTTAGTATAGCTCTAATGATATCAGAGACCAATAGAAAACTACTTTTCCAAAAATCAAAGTGCCTAGGTACTATGACCCACAATGTGATATCTTGGTGCACTGGGACAAAACTTTACTGGACATCTCTCTTGTTCTCAGCCTGAAGAAATCTAGTGAAGATTATGGCCCCATAAACTTGTCTATAAAATATCTTGCTTTATTCCATATGCTCTTCAGTATTAAAAAGTGTTGTTTTAGCTTTGCTTTGCTACACAGGATTACGTGACCCACTCCCCAGCTGCTAGAAAACAAATTTGAAAGACCCCTAGATCTGAGGGCAAAGCCGTAGGTTCTGATATGGTCTCAACCAGTTGTATTTAGGAACTGGAGGTTACACCTTCCATTTAGGGTTGCCAGGTGTCCGGTTTTCACCCAGACAGTCTGGTGTTTGCGAGCTCTGTCTGGTTTAAAAAAAAACAACAAAAAACCAGGCTCCACTCTAGGGGGGCGCCCGGCCGGGGTGGGAGTGGAGCGCATGCTGCTCTGGCCCATGTGACTAGCAGAGACCAGGAGCTGGCCATGTGATGCCTCCCTCTCTACAATGTGAGCCGAGGCAGCTGGGCCAGGTGGCAGGAGCAGCCACTTTAAGAGTCAGATTGTTCCTTGTGCCTGGCTCGGGGAGGGGGAGATTTGATTAGAGGGGGGAGTGCACTGCAGTGGGGGGATGCTAGCGAGGCCTGGGTCTGAGGCAGGGGTGAGTGCATTGGGACGGGGGACACTGCGGGGGGCCTGGGTCTGAGGCAGGGGTGAGTGCATTGGGATGGGGAGACTTGGGGGCCTGGCTCAGGGGGAGGGGTGGGTGCATTTGTGGTTAGTATGTGGTCCCAAACTGGAGGGAGTGGTGCAACTTTTGCTTAACAGCTTTGGTTTCTCCCCCCCATTTTTTTTCCTCGACAGAATTTTTTCCCAATGTGGTGTTTGTATTTTTTGTTTTTTTGTTTGTTTTGGGGGGGGGGGGCCCGCGGGAGTGTTCGGTATTTTTTTGTTAAACCATCTGGCAACCCTACTTCCATTTCATATTCATATCCATGTGTATAGTTATGGTAACTCATTCAGAATGTCTCTTACTCAATGGAAGTAACCACAAACAAGTGCCAGAACAAACTTCGTACTGAACAATCACATACTTCATTGCATGTTTATTACAGGGATTATTAGCTTTAAAACTATAACTGATGCAGCCTTAGTCTTGAAGCTAGCTTTCTGTAGTGACTATGACCTCTGAATAATAAAGAAGCTGTTAGTAACGTACTTCATAAAATCTGCTTTAGAAAACATTTAGTACAGCTGTTTCTGTTGCATCTCACACTGCCCAATGTTCAGGTAGTCTGCCTCACTTTGGCAACTGTTACTTCCCCTTTTGTCCCTACCTCATTTATCTACTTTCTTTTCAGGAGACTGGTTCTCTTCTCCCCCCTAAAAAAGTAAAACAAAATAATCTAAAACAAATGCATATGTAAATATTAGGGATGTTAAAAATTGTTTAATATGGTAACCTTGTAACCGCTACAGTCTTAGTGGTTACACTCACTGCAGGCTCTGCAGTATAAAGCCTCCTCCCTGGGAGCAGAGCCGGCAGCCTTTGCCCGCTAGGCTCCTGGGGAGGAGGCTTTTCTGCCCTGCCTGCCTTGGTGTATCGGCAGGATGGGCTGGATCAAAAGGCTCACTCCTGCACTAGAAAAGCCTCCGGTGCCATGTCAACAGCTTGTATTGATAGTTCGGATTGGAACAACACCGCTATAAGTGTGTGTGTGGGGGGCGGGGGGGATGCTCTAAAAAGACCCTACATGTACCAGAATTCCTAAAAGTAGCTGTGGTATCATGGAAAAAGTGGCTGCTATATGAAGTGAGTTCTTGTAGAGCGTAGTCCATGTTATGAACTGACTGTCAGTGTTCATTCAGAAGTTTGTGTTCTTTCTAAAACACTAGAACAGGGGTCTCCAACCTTTTTAAGCATGAGATCACTTTTTGAATTTAATTGCAATCCAGGATCTACCTCAAACCCAAATACCCTTGCGCCTCCTCCTTCCCGCCCCTCTTCCGAGGCCCTGCCCCTGCTCACTCCATCCTCCCTCCCCTATCCTCACTCACTTTTATCAAGCTGGAGGCAGGAATTTGGGGTGCAGGAGGGGTTCAGGACTGGGGCTGGGGTTCAGAATGCAGGCTCTAGCTGGGCGCTGCTTACCACAGGTGGCTTCTGCGTGGTGGTGCAGGGGGGTAAGGTAGACTCACCTCTGTCCTAGCCCTACACCGCTCCCAAAAGCAGCCAGCAAACTTTTCTCCATCCCGTTCCCCCTCTGGTCTGTGGAGGTGGGGTACAGGGTGGAGGGAGGGGCACCCTGAGTACTCTCCCTTCCTCTTCTTCCCATGCCCTGCGCAGCAAGCAGGAGGCTCCCACAGGGGAGTACAGGGAGCAGCTCCAAGGCAGAGGGCAGGAGCGGCACGGCAGTGCTGAGTGGGGCAGCCGGAGTGCTAGCACTTTGATAGTCTCCTGGCCAAACCTCTCAGGATCACTGTCAAAGGCTCCAAGATCTATCCATAGATCCTGACCTACTGGTTGGTGACCACTGCACTAGAACACCTAAAATGGCAAAATAATTTTTTCTATAAAAGGTTCTGAATTTTATTTGAGTAAGTCACATTAAAATGCTCCGGGGTGATGAATGAAACACTCAGTTTCAGCCTGCAGTGAGTAACATCTTTCCTCCCCCCCCCCCCCCCCCCCAAAAGTTTAAAAAGTAGATCGGCTCATGCAGCTTTAACTCTTAGTATGTGCTGCAGTAAGACTAATATATACCAATGATTTGCCTGAAGATGATGACTTCTGTGATATTTTAGATCTTACTGTGAATAATTCACACAAACTTTTTTGAAAACTTGCTGTAGTGTGCTCCCCATTTATCCAGTCCCTTTCCTCCCCCCCCATGCAGAGTACCGCTATAGTTCACCTACATTAGGGAGACTTCCAAAATCATCTTGTTCATGATGCAGGTAATTGCATTTGACAGTTGAAATAATTAAGTTTTATATAGACTGAAATGTAGTTACCTAGCGTTCAGAAGCATGAATCTGATTTATCCTGGCATCTTTGAATCTGTAATTCCTGCAGTGTGCTAACTTGTGGACAAATTTTGTTTAGCAGTCACTCAGAGTAACGTAATCCATTGGGGAAGCCTCTAAAAATGTACTAGACTACCTAGGAACACTAGTCTCCTCTATCATGCTCATAGTCTTTTGGGGCGGATGGCAAATGGATTTGTTGCCACTATTCCAAGACTTGCTTGTTTTGATTGAAAAAAGGTAACAAGTGATGTCAGTTACTGATGACTGCAAACTTTCCTTTTCTAGAAACAAATTATTGTGGATCCTTTGAGCTTCAGTGAGGAACGTTTTAGGCCTTCCCTGGAAGAGCGCCTGGAGAGCATCATTAGTGGAGCAGCCCTAATGGCTGATTCATCCTGCACACGTGATGACCGACGGGAACGCATAGTTGCAGAGTGTAATGCAGTGCGACAAGCCTTGCAGGATCTACTTTCAGAGTACATGGGGAATGTGAGTATTCTAGACATCCTAATTTTAAGGCAGTTGTTGTAACTTCTACGTGAGGACTTCAGAACTAGCAGTGAAACTGCATTTCTTGATCTTAAATAGCATTTATTTGCATGAAGAAAATTGTAATACTGAAAATGGAAATAGCTTGGTCTCTTTCCTTTTCCCTTTCAACAAACTGCATATCAACATAATATCCTAATTCTAGAAATTCTTTACATTTAAAATGTTACATTTGTGCCAGAAATAATTAGAATGTAATAGGAGAGCAGAACTTTTGACAATTTGGGCATGATGGCAGAAAGGTGTTTTTCAATGAACTGTGTACACTCCATAGTTTGTTTTTAACCAATATCTGCGTTTCAGGACTGAGTTATTTTCACTCAACTTGGTCAAAGGTGGTACTTAATTTTAACTTCACACAGTGAGAATTGCAGTATTTTACTGGTGCACAAAAAAAGCTGTTGCTAGCACTGAATTCTGAGCAGTTTGCCCTCAAGGAGCTGAAGTTTACACTGTCTAAAATGGTTAAAGTATCTACTTTTTTTCTAAAGAACATGGATACAGTTATTTCATTTGTCTCGCAGAAAATTTGATCAGCCAATGTATTTTTTGGGACCCGTGGCTCTTACTGATTTTTGTTTTGTCTAACTTCACTCTGCTTAATGCAAGCTAGGTGGAAATAGAGGTGAGTCTTTTGCTGTGTTGAAAACTGAATAATGGCATATCCCCGTGATCTGCAATGTTAACCATTGGACCTACTAATAATCTTCTTGAGAAGGTACTGGATTTGAGATAAAACTCTGACACCTTCAAGTTGCTGTTTAAATAAATGAAAGGCAGTGGACCTCTTGAGGGACTGTTAAGTACCCTACAAACTAGGTAAATGGGGCGTGGAAGTTGAAATTAATTGTGGACAAAGATGAGTAAATGTGCATTTGAATTAATGTTAAGTAAGAACCACTGAATTGTGGTTGGGGGTGGTCATTTCTGGCCGACTCAGCTAGAGGCTGCAGTAAGGAGAGGTTGGTCCATAGATGACAAAAGTGATTAGTGGTAGGGAAACATCTCCATTTGTGGAAAAACAAAGAAGAATTGGGACTGTCTGGCTTAAAGAATAAGCAATGGTATGGAGAAAGTAAAATCACTGTAACTAGCAACACTCATCTTACAATACAGAGAGAGGACAGTCAAACAAAACTGAAAGGCAATACATTTATAATCACTAACAGGAAATACATTTTACAACCTACATTTAAACTGTGAAACTTTATTGCCACTGGACATTAAATGCTTGGCAGAATTAAACAATTAAGCATTTATATGGAAAATGAGAACTAGGGATGTAAGTGACTAATTGATTAAACTAGTTGCTCCCTCGCCCCCTCTGCCTCTAGCAGAGAGGCAGCAAGGGGGGGAGCCGGATTAAAAGCTGGTTCCCCCGGCACTGTCTCCGTGGGAGGGGCAGGGGTGCAGCGGGGAACTGGCAGCTCTTCTGCCTTTGAAATGCAGCAAGAGCAGGGCTCTTGCTACATTTCAAAAACAAAGCGCATGTGGGGAGCATGGAGACAGCAGGGGACTCACGCAGTCCCCTGCTGGCCCCATGCTCCCTGCGGCGATTCCGCCTTTGAAATGAGTGCTGGCTCTTGCTACACTTCAAAGACGGAGGTGCCCTCATCGACTAATTGAATAGTCAATGCAAATTGCATCAACTGTTTGATTAGATTAATCAACTAAATTAACATCCTTACTGAGAACAGCCCTAGTTACAGTAGCTATATGTACAGCAGGCTAGAAACAAACCACTTACAGGTGGCACTTAAGAAGAAAATGTCCACTGTGGGCAAGATATATTATATTACAAGGTGTAAACAGCTAGTACCACAGTTGTTTGAGAATATGTGCCTATCAGTTGTTGACCCCTAAAACTGTAGCCAGAGATAAATGTTGCCCTGATTGTTGGGGGAAGGATGAGGATATTGAAAGTCGGTCAAGTGCCAGCATAAGACTTTAAGGCTGTGGATTCCTTTCTTCCAAAATGTGCATTCTGTTTAGCGGTGTACTGTTAGCCTGAATGGTATGATTGTTAAAGAAGTTTCCTCTGAACTCAGGGATGTTTTCTTAATTATCTTTATTTTTAACAAAGTGTAAAATTAGTGATACATATTTTTTTAAAACAAATCCCTGCCATCTTATAGTCATAGAAAGCCTACGTTAGAAAAAATTAGATTAAAGCTCAGTGAAATCAAGTGGAAAAAGCAACTAAGTCATTGTGAAAAGTGGGACACAGTTAAAAATACATATCAAAGCTAGAAAAATCTCAAATCTTTGTCAAAGAATGAGTCACAGACAATTTAAAATGGTGAAATAGGAACAAAGGACTGCTATAAAATCCAGATTTATACAGTTGATGTTGACTGACTTTCCTCCTTTATGGGAGATTGCAGAAAAGCTAGTTGGCATGAGACCATGATTGGGCAGTAAGTCCTTCCTTGAATTGTACAATACTAATTGTGCATCAGAAATCTGATTTGAGTGATGGTAGAGGTTTTGAAAAGTGTGAAGTTTCAAAATGGAAGGTTGAGGCAGGGTCATACTGAAAATGTGTCGATGGGAATAGAAGTGTCCTTAGGCAGACAACCTTCCAGACTTAGACTCTTTTTTTTTTTTTTTTTTTTAAGGACTTCTATAGCTTTTGGGATGCCTTTCAGATGCTGTAGGCATACTAAAGCTGTTCCTAGGTAGTGTATACTCTGACTTCAAATCTGGTGTTTTGATGACAACGGATAAGCCGTCTAATTCTCTGATCCCTTGAGGTCCACCCCAAGTGCTCTGTGAAAGGTTATGAGTATCAAGATCTTATTGTGATGTGGCATGACATTTTCCATTTGATTCCATGTGTTAGAAATACAGAGTTTAAGAAGCAAGAGGTGCGGTCGCCAGACTTGTCAGAGGCTTCTCCAGTGCCTTTAGCACCTGCTGGCATTAAATGTGACGGTCACATTAAACTGAGAAGGGAATTTTGCCCCCTCTCTGGTTTCAGAACTGTGACCTCTTCATTTAGTTCCTTGCATATTTTCTCTCCCTCTTTATCCCTGATAGCATCTGTCATTCCTCAGTGACTGACATGTTTTCTAAGCAATTAACATCATCTTCCATAATCTTGGTTTCTCCACTGCAATCCAGTAGCCACTGCTTTATAATCTCATGAGGTGTGTATTTTACATACATAATTCCTCAGGCTGCATTAAGAATGTTCAGAAGTGGGTAATTGACTAATTGTGTAGCAATAAGGGGCCCCACTGTGGCTCTGCAGCTTAAATGTAGTAGGAGCTGGGTGTGAAGTCTGTGGAGACTATCCAGTGATAATGTGGACTTTTGTGTACTTAAAGACATAGAGGGTTGGTATTTTTCTTATATATACAGGCGGTTTGCCCATAAGTTCTTGGAGGCTAAGGCCTCTTGGCTTTGAGACATTTTCTTCTAAGTCTTAGCCTTTGTTTTTCCTAAAGAGGGAGGGATTGTAATAAAAGCTGCCATCAGTCCACTTTGCAGTAGTCAGCAAATAACTGGAGTCCTGCAAATCTGTGGATATCTACTTTGCATCTCAGCGCATGTTTGCAAATGGCTAATCAGATGAGGGTACAGATTTTATATCCATCCAGGGATCTACAAATAATTCTCATTTTTAAACTTCAAGTCTGGGATTTAATACTGAAGTCTTGAGTGCTCTCATAGCTGTGCCAGAGATTGCTGTTCTGGCATTTGATTTTAGTGGGTCCAGTTAAGACCCGTATATCGGACCACTGAGGGCACCTCTGGCCGACACCTGTACTCCTTGCAGTTGAGAGGAGTAAGGGAAACTGACGGGAAAATTTGCTCCTGTTGGTCTCCCTCTGTGAAGACCGTGCCAAACTCAAGTTAAGGTAAGCTGACTCCAGCTTCAAATTTCACATAGCTGGCGTTGCTTACCTACCTTCCAGGTCTAGTGTAGATCTGTCCTAAAAGTTTTTAGTGATAACACTGAGTGGAAGAGCAAGACTAGAGGGCTAAAAACCCCTGCTCTTGCAGGAGAAGGAGGAAAAAGCCTTGATACAACCTGACAATGGAGGATAAAACCCGTCCAGGTTGTTTTTCAATGTGAGAAACTGAAGTTTGGTTTCACAAACATCCACAACCTCAACTACATCTGTAACGTCTGCCTCAAGCTTTTAAATTAACAGCCACAATACCAGAGACAGATATAATCCTTGTCAGTCTCTTCCTTAATACATCGATATTACCTCAGTTTTATCAAGATTGGTCTTCAGTGAGGTAGCTGTCATCCATATCTGTGTCTCCTGTCTTTTTGGTCAGGCATTGCTGGACTTAAGAAACTGAATATTGTTATATCAAAAGTACCCTAGCTCTTGCCTCCTTACTGACCCCCCCCCCCCCCCCCCCCCCCCATCTAATGGATCAGAAAGGGCAGCGTGGAATTCTGTGCTGCCACTCCACGCACCACTGTCACTTAAGACTTGTCTGAATGCAGAAATTTCATCCAATTTAAAGGGATGTTGCTGCAGCAGTTTAAGTTCTGCTTTGTGTGTAGACATTCTTTTTGTAGACTTAATCCTGGCTGATATCCATTTAGTTTGCTCTGCTACTCAGGATAAATGTTGGGGATTATTGTAAGCTACTAAAGGTATAACTGAGTTCAAAAAATGCATGAGACAAGTCTATAGAGGACAGGTGCATCATTGGCTATTAGCCAAGATGGTCAGGGATATGATCCCATGTTTGGGGCAGTCCTGAATCTTTGACTGCGAGAAGTTGAGGGGAGGATGGGGTGGATTGTTCCCACTGCCTTGTGCTGTATACTTCTCCCAAAATTATGGCACTGGCCTCTGTCAGACAGGATCCTGAGCTAGTTGGACCATTGTTCGTTCCTTTTTTCAGTAGGACAGTTCTTATGTTGGAAAATAGGCCCCAGGGCATTAGGTGGAAACCTCATGTTGAACACAGAAGTTTGGACTCAGTATGTTTGTTTGGTCTTCTCCCTTGTCTTCTGACTATATACTAAGCTTCTAATAAACAATGCTGCACTGATTTTCTGCTTTACTTGGTTAATTACTTTGTTACTGTGGTAACAACTACTTTGTAATTATGGTGGGAATAAAGCTATAAAGCCCTGGTGTCAAACCAGTGGCTACTGCTATAGGCCGTGTCTAAATGACATCCCTCTGCCGGCAGGGGGGTGTAGATTAGATGTATCGAAAGCGCAAATGAAGCAGGGATTTAAATATCCTGTGCTTCATTTGTATAAAGTGGCCGCTGCTTTTTTCGAAATGGAGCTTTTGGGGAAAACAAAAAAAAAAAAACCCAGCAGTTCAGACGGGGCATTTTTGACAGAAATGCCCTGTTTTGAAAATGCCCCATCTAAACTGCCATTTGTGTTTGGGGGGAAAAAAGCGGTGGCTGCCATTATGCAAATGAAGTGTGGGGTATTTAAATCCCCTCTTCATTTGCATTTTTGATACGTCTAATTTACATTCCTCTGCCAACAGGGGTGTAGTTTAGACATAGCCATTGTGAACTAGCCACATTATTCTGAAAATATAAATAATTTTGTGAGCCAGCTAGTCACACTCAACTAGCCCAATAGTCTTACATTGCTAGTGGCTAGCACGTTGGACACCATGGCAATAAAGCATATGCTGAGGCTTTGAAAATGAGGATTTATCAGTGACCATGGTAAGTAGAGTGAAAGCAGAGTAAGCAATCTCTAACTTTAAGAGGGAGTAAACTGTTTTGCTTTGAAGATTAAATTGGTGGTGTGCACCAGTGTAAAAAATGTTCCATGGGACATATGCTTTGCCTATTAGCGAACTGATAACTCTTAATGAAGTCCTCCTTCCAGCAGCACTCTGGAAAGATGAGACCCAAATCCTCCCCACTCTGGGTACTTACTAAGCATTAACATGCATTCCTGTTTGTTGAGGAAAGGCAGTTTAATATACCACAGCTAGACACTCAATACAGTAGTGCCCAATGTGTGTTTTTTGTCACCAAACAGATTTTGATAACTCTTTGTAGAGTAGAGAGCCTTAGTCACAGCTATAAATTGTTTTTACCAAATCAATGTTAAATTTGGATCCTTCCTCAAAATTCTGTTCTGTGAATTAATCTTTCAGAAAAATTCTTAAATTCATGCAGAATGCTCCGTCGTCTTAAATGTACCTGTCAAATAGAATTGCATTTATTAACGAATCCCTAAACTCTGCTGTTCGAATGGTCTTTCAAAGGCAAAATGATGGTGCATGGGTGGAACAGAGCGTAGAAATTTTCATTGACTACCGATCTGAAGATAAATAGGACTTTAGCCTCCAGCATGATTATGCTCTCATCCTGCAAAAGTATTACACAACTTGCTTTTTAAATTTCTCTCTTGGATGGAAAAACAGCAATCTAACAAATACATTAAACCTAAGCCTTGACTCCCCTTCTACCTTTTACCCCCACAAATATAGCTTGAATTTAATCTGTCTTCCTGAAAACGGCAGACTTGGAGATTTGGTCATTCTTTGGGTGGGGGTGGGGTGAGGAGAGGAGAAGAGAACAGTTGCTTTTCTTTATAGTTGTGAGGAGATTTAGTTCTAGTAGGAAAGTGATGCATTCCTGTTGCAGCTGGGCATAAAGGGGGAGATCATACAATTGTAACTGGGAAAAGATCACACAGTCAGGAATAGAACCCTGAAAAGTGTATGCTTTGACCATTAGACGAAGGATGTTAAGGACTAGTTGATTTCCCCTTCTCTCCCCCCCCCCCCCTTGCTGCCTCTATCAGAAGCAGCCAGGGAGAAGGGGGTACTTCAAAGGGGCAGCCCCACACAGCTGAGCCCGGGGCTCAGCTGTGCGGGACTGCCCCTTTGAAACAGAGGCAGTGTTCAAAGGGCAGCGCCACACAGCTGATCCCCAGAGGCTCAGCTGTGCGGCACTGCCCTTTGAACTCTGCCTTGGCATTTCAAAGGGGCAGCCCTGCACTGGGCTCAGCTGTGTGGCGCTGCCTGCGTTTCAAAGTGGTGCTGTGGAGCCCAGGGTCAGCTGGGGAGTCCCTAGCTGACCCTGGCTCTGTGTGGCATTTCAAATCTTCAGCACAGCATGGAGCCCCTGGTCAGTGGGAGACTGAGTCCCTCCCACTCACCCTGGGCTCTATGAGGCGCTGCAGCTTTGAAATGCACAAGAGCCCCACTGGGGACTCTTATACATTTCAAAGCAGGCACACCGCATGCAGCCCGGAGTCAGTGGGACTTCCCGCTGGCCCCAGGCTGCAGGTGGAGTTCTGCATTCCTCCTTTGAAATGTACAAGAGCCCCACATGGGGCTCTTGTACATTTCAAAGGAGGAATGCGGACGTGCCTATGGACTAGTTGAGTAATGGATGGAAATTCCATAGAGTTACTCGACTAGTCAATTAACCAATATGAACATCCTTACATTAGACATGTTCTTTTTATGTGTTTGTAAACTGAATTCTCATATATAGCTTGTTGATATGCCATGAATATTGTAGATTTACTTGTAAGCATGATATTGTGTCCCAGGACTGCAAACCTACTCTGACTCATCTCCTCCCTTAGCTCGCACAGTGCCAGCTCGGAATAAGCATTTCTGGCTACTTCCGGTAGTGACTGGATTGAATAAAGAAACGGGCTGTTTAAGGGGGAGTAGTGATGGGAATCCTGTCATGGTCTGAGGTTGGGATGAAGGATGGAGCATGTTTGGGAGAGGAGCCAAAGGGAACATGGACTCTTGGCTCAACTCTGTTCTTTGTGGGGAGGGAAATAATAATCCATCAGTAGCCACCTCCAAAAGAGTTTGGATCAGGTCAGAGTTCCCTGCCTTTTGGCAGTGGAGGGATACAATGTCTTTGCGTGTGCGTGTTTCCTTGCACACTTGGCAGTGTAGTCCATGCTGGAGTGGCCTCTTCAGTTTTTATCTGGTGTTGCACCTGTTTTATGAATGCGAAAAACCTCAGTTGTGTGATTTAAACAAATAGTGACTGGAAGGAGTATGGAAAGGAGGAAGGAATTAAAAGCATCTGGCAAAGGGAAGCAGACAATAGGGGTAGGAGAGGAAGAGCAGAGAAAATGGTGCCTCCTATAACCACAGACAGTTTTGTTACTCCAGCAAATAGTTGAATTGTTTTTGTGCTTCAACCTTGTTAAATGAGTAATAGCTTAGCTCAGTGTCCCTCCGTCCTTTGAATTTCTAATGTGCCAAATTGCCATGGGGTGTAGGTTCATGGGGAGGGGGGCATTTTGGAGTTTATCCAAGCACCTTTCTGAAATGCTTTTGTGGTGGTGTAGGATTAAGTTAAATGGAAAACATTTCGCTAAGGTTTGTCAGAACTCTGTCTAATTCAAGGTAATCTGAAAACACTATCTCCTGACTTTAGAAAACATGCATTGCTGAAAGATTGAGAACACTCGCACTGAATTGATGCTCATGGTAGAATACATTTTAATCCCCAACCCCTCAAACTACTACTTACTGCAGAAGTCTCAGAGGGATAGCTGTATTAGTCTGAACTTTGGGAAAAAAACAAAAACAAGTAGCATCTCTATATGTGTATAATTATTAGTGGGCTGCGCCCCGTGCTTGTTATGGCCAGAGAGTGAGAGCATGATGGATGTCCTTCTGTTGTCCAGCAGGAAAAAAAAAAATTTATATATAGAGAGATGAGCTTTCATGGGCAAAACCTACTTCTTCAGATGAGATGATCCAGAGTGGAGGAAATAAAGGGGGACCCTCAGAATAAGAAGGGAGCGAGAGAAAAAAGTTCCTATCAATTGTAGTTGGGATGCTAATAAGGCGAATAGTGTGGGCTGGAAGCGTACCATACTTACCTTTTGTTGTCAGTAGGGTGTCGAATGTAAGGAAATACGGTTTTTATAATTTAACCAGTTCAAGTCTGAGCAATCATTACTTGGAGGCTGTCTGCAGTGTGTGACATAAGCTTCATATGAGGCCTGTTTGTTCTCTCTAATGGCCCTTCCTTACCCAGCTATTCAGAATGAAAGCATCTTGTCTAGTAGGCCTTCCTAAGTGAAAAGCACATTTGAAATACAGCTACATAGTCAATATTCCTAACTTCAGATTAAAAAATGATAAATACATACAAATAGGATAATCATAACCTTTTTAATAGGCTTGCCAGATGCTTTCACCAAAAATCCCGAACATGGCAAAAAACCCAAACAAACCGGGAGACCAAACTTGTTGAGTGCCGGGGGGTGGGTGGGTGTGTGTGTGTGTGTGTGTGTGGAGACAGAAGTTGTTGAGTGAAGAGGACAAAAAAGGTGCTGCACCTTTAAGAATCCCCGCGCTCCTCGCTTTTCCACCCCAGACATGGTGGGGAAGATTGTCCCTGCTGGCTTTCCATCTGAGAGAAACAGAAAATACCGGACATATTACATGTCCGTTATTTTCTGTTTTTTTTAACTGGACAGGGGCCAGAAAAAATGGACTGTCTGGGCAAAAACCAGACACCTGGCAACCCTACTTTTTAATGATATCTCACAAGACCTATCTTGCATAAAATACATCATAACTGTATTATCACTATGAAGAATATGGGGTGTAGTGTGTCAGCAAGGATTTAAGGTATGGAAATTTTCTGGTGTGTCTGCTTGCATTTCTGTGTCCTTCTATTTTCAATTGGCTTAAGGCAGGACATCTGACTTCCTATGTGGCATACAAGTGAATTACTGGATGTCCGTGTTCCTTGGATGATTAACCGAACTGATTTCAGGTTAGTTTAATGCACACTATTCTGAAAGCTGTAGCATTAGGCTGTCAGGAGCTAGAGTTCATTTTGATTCAGAACTGGCTTACCACAGTGAAAGTGCAGAGTCCAGTCGGAGTCTGTAGAAGGCACTTGTTTTTTCCGCTTCATTAAAGTGAATATTAGTGTTTTGTGCCCTTTGATTGTGAAAAGCAGCATGAAAATCTTGATGCAGTGTGCAGATATTCCTGAAGTACCAATTTACACTATAAAATGAGAAGATTATACTTAAAATCTGCAGGAAACTGAGAATTCTAAAACACCATGTTCTAGCTCTTATTCAGACCAAAACGTGTTGAAGTTAACTAAGTATCTCTCATCATGATGCACAGTGTCTCTCTAGGCTAGCAATTAAGCTTTGCTGTTGAAGCAGTTTAGAGAATGAGTGAGTGTTTAAAATGATTTAAGAACCCATCTGATGAATCTAGTGACAAATTGTAATTGCCTCAGTCTTTCTTCCAAAAGAGAATAAACAACAATATTCTGTCTTCCTGCTGTTTTGGCCTATAGTGAGCATGCTTAACGTCACTGACATGGTACCTGTGTTAAATGAGAAAAGAATGCATTCCAGAGGCTGTCTACACTGCGAGATTAGGTCAAATTTATTAGGGGGGGGAGGATGGTGTGTGTGTGTGGGGGGGGGGTGTGTTTGTTTTTTTGTTTTTTTTTTTTTTAAAGCACCAATGTAAAACTGAAGGTCCATGTCCCCGCTGTGTGCAAGAGTTTGTAGTGCATTTCCAGAAGGTGGCTACCATCGACTTTGACAAAGGTGCACTGTGGGTAGCTAGCTGTCCCACAATTCCTGCTACCCCTTCGCATTCTGGGTTAGTCTCTGTGTCTTATGGGACAAAAGCAGTGCAGCAATTGGTTTTGGATACGTATGGAACATGTTGTCAGCCTTCCATGGTGCACTCATCTCCCTCTCCCCTCCTGCTTGAAAGGAACGGCAGTCTTTTCACACCCTTCCCCCCCCCCCCCCCAATTATCTGTGCAGATGCCATAGCGTAAGCATGGACTCCCATTCAGCTGCAGAGTGTTATGACAATCATTACAACCACCTTATGCTGCTGTGTGTCTCTAGAGCTTAGCCAGGAGCTGCTGGAGTGAGAGAGAATGCGAGGAGGCCCCAAACACAGACATATATGAAACACCTGAGTGGAGCAGATGGCAGATGCTGGCAGCAGTGGATCCTGTTGGCACAGGAGAATGCCGATTCTGGTCCTGTGAGATAAATACAGGCTTGGAGTGCATAGCTATGCAGCTATGGGACAATGAGCGGTGGCTGCAAACTTTTGCATGTGTAAGGCCACTTACATGGAACTTCTGAATTGCTTTCCCCCACTCTGAAGCACAGTAATACTAGAATTAGACCCACTCTGACAGTTGAGAAGAGAGTGGCAATAGCCTCATGGAAGTTTGCAATGCTAGACTGCTGCCAGTCAATTGAGAATCAGTGCAGAATGGATAAATCTATAGTGGAGGCTGCTGTGAGCCAAGTAGCCAAGGCAATCAATACTCTTCTGATAGGAAGGCTAGCAACTCTGGGAAACATGCAGGACGTAGGGTACCCCATCGCGGCACAGCTCTCTACTAACTGTGGTGGGGCAATAGATGGAACACACATTGCTGTCCTGACACCTGATGACCTTTCCAAGGAGTATGTAAGTCACGAGGTAATTCTATGGAGTTGCAGGTGCTGGTGGATCACAAGGGTCATTTTACTGACATCGTGGAATGGTTGGGGGAAAGTACACAACGCGCACACATCTTTAGGAACTCTGGTCTTTTCAGAAAGCTGCAAGGTGAAACTTTCTTCGCAGACCAGAAAATTACTGTTGGAGGCATTTAAATATCAATAGTGATCCTTGGAGACCCAGCCTACTCCTTGCTCCTGTGACTCATGAAGCTGTACACAAGCAGCCTGGACAGCAGTATGGAGCAATTCAACTGTAGCCTGAGCAAGTGCCAAAATGGTGGTAAAATATGCTTTTGGGTATTTAAAAGGGAAGGTTTTTGCAGTCGATTGACTAAGTTAGACCAAAGGGAAAGCAGCATTCTCATTGTTGTGGCAGCTGGCTGTGTGTTCCATAATATTTGTGAAGTAAGGGGGGAAAGTTTTAATGTCAGGGTTGGGGATTGAGGCAGATCATCTAGCTAGTAATTTCAAGCAGCCAGACACCAGGCCAATAAAGAGAGCACACTGAGGAGCACTGCGTATGAGACACCTGGAAAAACAGCTTTGAATGATCAGACAGCAATATGACAGTCATGTATGTTGCTCTTAACAAGGTGCCCCCTGCATTGACCCTGTAAAATCATCCTCTCCTCCCCCCAGGTAACACATGCAAATAAAGGCACTATTGTTGAAGAAGCAGAGACGGGAGAGAAGTTCAGGGTGGGAGCTCGGGGTTGGGGGCGGGGTGGGGGGAGACAAGGGCAAGTGGTATACTACCATCTCAGGTGGGTGAATGACAGCCTCTTTTTCTGGGAGACATCCCTGGGAGTTGAGTGGAAGGCTGCCTTTGACTCCACTTTTCCCTCCCTTCTTCACCCTCTCTGTCCTGCATTTTGGGTGCCTGGGAGGGGAGAATATGGAACTTGGTGAGGAGCGACTATGGAACTTGGTGAGGAGCATGGGAGGTTCAGCGCGAGTTGGGGGGGGGGGGGCTCTGTTAAGGATGTTAAATTTAGATTAGTTGATTAATTGAATAGTCAATGTAATTTGCATTGACTTTGATTAGTTGATAAGGGCGCCTCTGCCTGGTGGTGCTTTGCTTTTGAAATGTACAAGAGCCCTCCTGGGGCTGGGCTCTTGTACATTTCAAAATCAGGGAGCATGGGGCCAGAGGGGGAATATTTGAGTACCAGTTTGCCCCAGGCTCCATGCAGCCTTCCTGTCTTTGAAATATAGCAAGAGCCCTGCTCTTGCTATATTTCAAAGGCAGAAGCACTGCCAGGTCCCCACTGGGTCCTTGTTCCTTCTCCCCGTGGAGATGGTGCTGGGGGGAACCGAGTAGTTTTAAGCCAGTCTCCCTCCCCCCCCCCCCAGCACTGGATCCTGCTCTCCCCGCTTGCTACCCCTCTCTGATGGAGGCAGCAAGGGTGAGGGGAGGAAGTGACTAGTCAAGTCACTGTCGACTGTCCGCTAAGCATTTGCTTATGGGATAGTTGACTAGTCAACTAGTCACTTACATCCCTAAGCTCTGTGCTTCATCTGCTTCTCCTGTGCCTTTCCCAGGTGTCAGCAGCTCTGTCTGCTGTCCCACAAACCTCAAGATAGCCTCCTGGGTCTTGATTTTGCATTCCCTGCATGCTTTCCTTTCCTCATGCTCTGTTAGAATCTCTTGCAGCATTGTTCCCTTCCATGCATTTAATTGCACCCTGTCCATGTGCTTGGATTGTATTCACTCATTGAATTGGTCAGCCCCATTACGTTTTTGCCTTCAGATCTTTGCTAGCTGAACAGCTGGAGGAGCCAGGGGAATGGGCAACAGGCTCACTGTTGCACCAGTTGTAAGGGAATAAAGTGAAGGGCAGATCTTAGGTACATTGTAGACTGCAGAAGCTAATCTCTTAGCATGAAAGAATATCTGCCCAACACAACGGGCATGTGGTGTTATGTACGAGGCCAAAGTTGTATTTTTAAATGGCCCCTGGGCAGCAAGTGCAGCACAGATCTTAAGGGAGCAGCTGGACTCGGTTTGATGGCAGGCATGGTAAGGAACAGGTTGGGGCTCTTTCTTTTTTGCTTCCTCTTTGAAAGCATGTGCGATCCTCGGCTAGGCTATGCAATGTGACCTGCTCTTTGCAGCCAAGCACCTGTATTTGCAAAGGGGGGGCCACAGTCACAAGGGGCTGTGCCGGGGCGGAGAGGAAGGGTGTGGCAGCAGGGCAGAGGTTCATGCAGCCACGGTGCATTTGGCACCACCAGTTTGCCATCTGAGTGCAACTTTCCCTTCCCTTCACTCAGGAGCCTGCTGAGGGGGGAGGAGGCCTGGGCATGGCGGCAGGGCAAGGGCTCATGCCGTCAGCAATCCATACTTTGTTTGGGGTGAGCAAATGGAGGTATACTGCCTCCGTGGTATCAGTAACATAGCTTCCCTTGCTTCATCCAGGTTGCCATGCGTGGTCTGTCTCTTCTGAATCTCAGATTGAGTGCATGCTGACTGAATGTGGCCAAAAACTGGACCTTGTCCCTTACTGCCAGCTTGGTGTGGAAAGGTGTCGTTCCGTGGAGGATGGAATAAGGCAGGCCTCCCCATGAACCTTGTGAGAAGTATGAAAGAGAACTTTTGAGAGCTTTATGGAGATGTGCAGGGAGGCTTCCTCCTCCGTCTCCAGACACATTAATAAACTGTTCCAGGGAGCCCCCTCTGTGTGAGCAGAGTGACTGCCACAGATCACACCAAATTTCCTTAACCCACTTGAAGCCTGATTAAAAATGGGCACGTCTGGCGAGTTCACTTCCTGCCATCAGGTCCTGGCAGCATTGCATCCTGAGAGGAGGGAACTATCTCAGCTTAATAAAAGGTCTTGGCTGTCAGTGCTGATCACTCTCCTTTTCCTCCTCAATTTGTCCTCCCCCTATTGCTCAAGGCTGCCTAAAGAGTCTCTTCAGAGGTATCCACAGATTTCTGTGGGACACTGTTCAGGCTCCCCTCTAGAATCCCATGCAGGTGCTCGTAGAAGTGACATGTTTATGGTGCTGACCCAGATGTCGGTTTGCTGCCTTTGTATTCTGGTAAGACTGCCTGAGGTCCTTTATTTTCATGCAGCACTGCTGGGTGTCCCTGGCATATCCTTTTTCCAGCAGGCCCTTTGCAATCTTGGCATAGATATCAGTGTTTCTTTTGCTGTTCTGTCTGAACAGATTCTTCTTCCCTCCCCCTCTGTCCCACAGCAATCAGGTCCAGGATCCCCTGCACATTCCATGCTGGAGCTCAACTGCAACCCTGGGCATTCATGGTCAAGTGTGCTGCTGAAGTGTTCTACCTGCTCTGCTCGCCACGCTAGCCAAACAGGAAATGAAATTCAAACTTTTCACATGTTTTCCTGTACACCTGGGAGACCAATAGAGTTAAAAATGCTGGCCAGAGCGGTCATATTGGGGCACCTCCTGGAGTCCAAGAACAGTGACTTGCACTACCCTCAAGTCAATCGTGCAGGGTTGAATCTGTCATTACTCTTCGCAGAAAGCAGGAGTACCGAAAATGACTAATAGCCCCAGAGGTCAGAGGAAAGGGCTTGGTAGTATGGACTCATTTAAAAAAAAATCTACTTATGTGGCTAAGTTTGCCTAAACTCATAGTATAGACCAGGTCTTAGGGAAGGTAAATGCTTGGTTCCCTTAATAGTGCTCAGTTGCATGATTTTGGTCCCAAACTCAACTGTTAGAGGCACATACGTTCATCTCTTTAATAGCTTCAGAGCCTTACGTTCTGAGTGCATTGCAGGTGGCTATTTGTGGAAAACTCTGTAAATTGTTTCTCAAATGGGAAATGTGGAAACATTATAAATCAGTATTTAATGTGTTAATTTTTACTGTGGCTTATTGTGATGTGTTAGTTCTGGACAGCTGTCAGGCTTTGTAGCCCTATACTAGTGTTGTTTTTTTTTTAAATGGGACAGCCAGCTGCCCAACTTGAAGTAATGTAACCTTGATGATTGTGTTAGTATTTTCTGTAGTTAATATGGAGAAATGTAAAAGGAAACTGGCAGTGCTATAAGTAATTGTATTGTGTGAAACTTGAATGTTTTTAATGGACCCCCACTGTCTGGCTAGCATGATAGATCAAACTCGCAATTTAACTTTTAAATTCCCTGTTGTTTCCTTATAATAATCACCGTCTCTTACTTCCACTAACATGACTTGTTTCAGCTCTAATGTTGGAATATTTTTGTAAAAGCTTTTGATGAAGTTCCATATAGCCACCTGTTGTTGCTGAATTAAAAATACTTCTAGTAGTCAACCTCAAAAGGCTTTTGCATATGGATTTTTTTTGGTGGCTGAAATTTGAGATTTCAAACTGCAGTGAGGAATTGTAATCTCAGGTGTGTGTGCGGGTGGGGGGGGCGGGGGCGGGGGCGGGGGCGGGGTTAGTCCCTGAAATCAGTTTCTTTTGTGTAACATTCTATGAGACATTGGGCTGCTGATTAGCTGGGGGGCATAGAACTATTTAACACAGGGCTACTCAACATGCGGCCCACGGTGCGGGTTGGGATTTCATGGGGTTCAGCTTGCGGCCTGTGGGTGGGAGCCAAAACAAAAAAGTAGTTAATACAATGATATTCTGTTGATATGCGTTTTAGTAGTTAAATTCCCGGACTGTCATTGCTCCTTAAAAATGTGGTCATATGGGTGGAAATTGAGTAAATACTGCATTTGATTAATATCAGCAGAACTGACTTAAATGGGGCCTGTGTGTTGTGTAGTTTTACCTTAATCTTTCTCTTCATGCCCGTCAGTGTGAAAGAAGCTATTTGCATGTATATGCAACCACAGTTAAGTTGAGACCCTCCGCGTGTGCTGTGAGTATCACTGTGGCCCCCGGGGCTTCTAAGAGTTGAGTAGCCCTGATTTAACACATGCTTTGCTAAGTCTGTTTTTGTGACAAGACCATGAACTTATTTTCACACCTCAGTAGTGACCCAGTTTTATATATATAAAAACCTGTGTTACTATAATATGATTGCATATTCAAACAGTGTTCCACTTTTAAAATACCAGAACCTTTCATAGATTACATTATATATGTGTCTAACCCAGTTTATTATATGGAGCTATAAAACATGCCAGTGAAGAATTTGCCAAATGGCAAATGCAGCTAAAAGGCAGTTGAGACAGACTGGTGAGTAGCCTTTAAAGGTTGTGGTTAGCTAGTTCATGAAGCTAATCTGAAACTTTAGGTGATATGGACCTGCCTCTGTAGTCATGCTCAGATA
Source organism: Pelochelys cantorii (assembly GCA_032595735.1). Classification (NCBI taxonomy): domain Eukaryota; kingdom Metazoa; phylum Chordata; order Testudines; family Trionychidae; genus Pelochelys; species Pelochelys cantorii. The sequence continues at coordinate 39,446,587 of CM064340.1, forward strand.
TGTGGTTGTATGAAGTTAATCGCAGTATTCAGTGAATGGGACTGCTTTGAATAGAGCCTGTGAACATCTTTTTTTCAGAGTAAATTATCCATCTCATCCTATTCACAGTATTGTTCAGCCTCATTGTCAAACGACTTTTTTTAAATGTACTTCTGCCACTAGAATCACTTCTGGTTATAATAGATTCATTCTTGTCCAATAGTAAATGTGGTGATTTAGAGCCTGACTACGAAGTGTGGAGTGCCCTCAACTCCTTTTAGTTTTGATGGAAGTTAGGAAGTTGATGGTATTGAGTAACCCTCTATACAGCATGCTTGCACTTGGCAGGGTTGGGCTCTTGGATTCTACTAAAGGAGATGAATTTGGGCTGGTTACTTGTTAGTGGGGGGGTTGGTTTTAAAAAGACACATTAATCAAACAGGAGTTTTGGGGGAAAAACGCCTAATAAACAGACTATAAACTTAAGCCAGTATCCTCCCCAGTGCTGCAAATAAACTTCTAGGGTTAAAAAAAAAAAGGTCCAGCAGCAGTATCCAGTTGAGTACACTGCCTAGTGGGCAGGTCATGTATGTGTGTGTATGATGCAAGCACTTCTTGGCTCTCTGTGTGGGCTCTTGAAGCTACAGTAGCTGAACTACAGGAGCTAACTGAGATGTAAGGTTGGTTTCCACTGAGAACTTGTGTTGGCATAGCTGCATCTTTCCGTGATGTGGAAAAGTGCTGAATCACTAGAAGAATCTTTCTCTAGACCTAGCTACCTGTTCTCAGGGAGGTAGGTTACCTATGCTGAGGGCAGAAGCCTGCCTGTTGACTTACACTGAAGTGGTACAGCAGTACCTGCAAATGTGCCTCTGTAGCATTTTCTACATAGACATACCCAGAGGTACTTAGATGAGTACACAATAGAACAGTCCCACCCCCAGTCTGACAGCCTCTGTGCTGTTAGGGAGGAAGAACGTCTGAGGGAAGGAGAACATCAAGCTGGAGAAGAGGGGAACAGTCCCATAGTTGAGGCCTTTCTTCTAGATTGGGGTGGGCAAAAGGGCCTCCGTGGGTTGGATCTGGCCTGCCAAGCATGTGGATCTGGCCCGTGAAAGCCCTGCTGCTCTCCACCCCAAGACCAATTAGGGCCTGGGGGCAGAGGGAGGGTACAATGTTTCCTCCACCCTGCCCCCAACCTCACAGGAGCGCATGGCACTTAGAAGTGCCATGTGCTCCTGACAGGGCAGGAGGAGACTTTGTGTGCTTCCTTGCCCCCAAGCCCTGATTGGCACGAAATCTCCTCCCACCACCAGGGACATGGGTGCCTCGGGGGAATCTGAGTGGGAGGGGCAAAGACTTCACACACTCCTCCATCCCCAGACCTATCGTGGTCTGTAGGTTGGGAAGCAGGGAAGTATCCTGGCCCCACCCCTTCTGCTTGAGGCCCCTTCTGAAGTGGCCCCCCCAGCAAAAAATTATTGCCCACCCCGGTTCTAGATGATGTCGTGGCATCCTTTTCCCACTGGTGATTTACCACCTCTGGAGAGAATCCCAGTTATTAGGAAGGGTCAGCTAATAGTGACTATCTTACCTGAAGTAGGCTTTGCCGGTCCCTGAATAACAGTGTGGTAACTAGAATAAATGTTCCAGTTAGGGATGTGAACAGGTAACCATTAACCTTACTGGGTTAACTGATTCCCCAGGAGCAGATTCCTGCCCGCAGCCCAGGGTCCCTTTTACTCGGTTAACTGATTAATCTGGGTTTTATATCCCTTGTTCCAGTCTGTGCATTTTCGGTATCTGAGCAATTATTTCATTGGATTTTGGTGCTTCATTTAGCAGGCCTTCGAGGCCAGGTGGCTGCTATTTGCTTAGAAGGCCTGGATTTGTATGTACCTTTTAGGACTGGAGTGGACAAACTTTTTGGCCTGAGGGCCAGATCTCAGAATGGAAATGGTATGGAGGACCATGAATGTTCAAACTGGGGGGGCTGGCACGTCCAGGGGATGAGGATTCTGGGTTGGGGGGAGTGCAGGCTGGGAATGAGGAACTGGGGATGCAGGCGGGTACTCTGGGCTGGGGATGAAGGGTTTGGAGGCCAGGAGAGGGCTCTCAACTGGGGCAAAGGACTGAGGCAGCAGTGAAGCTCTGGCTAGGGGTGCAGACTCTGGGATGGGGCTGGCAATGAGGGCTTTGGCATGCAGAAGGGTGTGAGAGATTGGGATTGAAAGGTTTGAAGGGCAAGAGGGGCATCAGTGCTGGGGCAGGAGACGGGAGGAGGGCACAGGAATGCAAGATCCAGGTGGTGTTTACCTGATGTGGCTCTTGGAAGCAGAATCCCATTCTCCCTCTGGCTCTCCCACACAGATGAGCCACACAGCCTAGTCCCTGCCCCTGCTTCAGGCATGAAGCAGAGCAAAGCAGGCTCCCAATGCTGCTCTCCAGCAGGAGCTTGATGGCTGGATTAAAAGGTCCGAAGGGCCACATGTAGACCACAGATTATGGTTTGCCCACCAATCTAAAATGACATTTCTAGCTACAAGGCTTGAACTGGCCAAACTCAACTGAAGTTCCGTTTCTGATCAGCTTTCGCACAATGGTGAAAATGTCTGCTGTTGCTGATTGTAAAATAATGTCTTTTTAAAAAAATATGGGCTCTGCCATATGACTTTGAAGAAATTCTGTGAAAGGCAAAAGGATTTGCACATTAGAAGTTCCCCTCCATTTTTTTCCTGCCAAGACACACTTTGCTACTATGTGCATTCTGAAGCCATCGTGCTCATGTACAGTGCCTTTAGCATCCTTCCCTAGGCTGAAGTGGAATTCATGGTCAATTACAATTCTTTTGTTCTGTGGTCTACTGCAGATGAAGTCGTCAGGTTACATACAGGCTTAGGTAAATGTAATCTCCCATCTTTTCTTTTCCTCTTCCACAAGCTTATTTTTCTCATTACCCAGATTGTCTGGAATGCTTTCTTTGACAAGAAAAAATTAATTCAGCCTTCACTTGAAATAGTAAGTCTTCCCGAGTTTCCCATTTATGCATGTTGATAGTACACTTGTTACTATGCTGCTATTGCATCCCAAGTGAAACTTAATTCCTAAACTGGCTAGCTGCTTTGCTATTTCTCTCATTTTTAAACATTGAAGACTTCATCAAGGTGTGTCAAACTTATGTTGAGAAATTATTAAAATACAATACTCAGCCTAATTCTATGATGGCAGGAACAGAATCTATTCAAGTTGACTTCAGATTGTTTTAAATGTGTATTTTTGGTTCTTTAAATACTTTGGTTGATACCTTATACCTATAAACTCTGACAAACTTGAATATGATTGCCTGCTTGAGTTTCTCTAAAGATCCATATTTGTATGCTTTTTTCTGTCTCCTGAAATAAGAGAGCCAAAGTTAGGAACTAATTTTCAAACCAGCTATAAAAATCACTTTACAAAACTACCTTTTTAGGGTGGAATACTAGTGATTCCCATCCCTCCACTATATCTCAAGTAGTCCCAAATATGTTTAGTGATCTTCCTCTTCCTGTGTTAGATGTTAAAAATCAGGCCTATAATTTGAACCCTGGTTACCAGTTTATTTCTGGAATGTCTACTAGTCTCTCCCATTTGTCATTAAACTCTTCCCCAGCTCTGTTCCACCCTGTGCCGTCCAGTTGATTAGATCCAACGTTAGCTTCTTTTAAAGTAAATTTCCCCCAAAGCAGTAGCAATATACTCTCTGATCTTGGTAGTCTAGTTCACCTTAGTGAAGTGAAGTATAATTCTCTTTACAGTTGTCTGTGAAGATGAGATCAAATCCCTAGTTTACCCACAGTGTGGGAAGAACGGACTGTCACTGATTCACTTTGGTTTCTTTTTCAGAAAGGTAAGGAAGATATTACAGTAGTTACTCAGCGAGGTTTAAAACCTTAGGTTTTTTTTTTTGTTGTTGTTTGTAGCTAACTAGGGGGCTGTGTCCCTTGCTCGCTATGCTCACCAACCCCCCTCTTGCTGACCACTTTTGCAGCCAGAGAGCCTGTTAATCTTGCATTGAGCCCAGCTGTGCTCTCCATGGGCCCCAAGTTACTCGCACCCTTCTCTACTCTTGCCCACCACACCCCTGGACAGGCCCCTCTAGGCGAATGCTCTCAGTCCATTCCTCCCGCCCGTGCCCTTCAATCCCCAGCCAGTCTTCCCTGCCTGTACCCTTCCCACTCCTGCCCTGCCTGCCAATAAAATAGTCCAAGGCCCACAGCCCACCCCCCCCTTCCATCCCCACCTCTGTCTTCCATTCGTACACCCCCATTCTCCTGCCTCCATTTTTATACCCCCATCCTTCCCTTAAACCCTTCCCCTCTGCACCTCCCCACTGCCCATCCCCCTGCCTCCATTCCTATATCCCACTCACCCCCACCGTCCTCCCCTTACTGCACCACTCATTCCCACGTACACCCTTATCCCCTTTCCTCCTTCCCTACTCACACCCTGCCCCCTCCCACAAACAGGCAACCTAACCTGTATACAAGAATTTCGGGTGGGAGTGGGGGCTGCTCCGGGTGCTGACAAAGCAGGATCTAGGCAGCAGCCTGGAGAGAAGGGGCAGCAAAGGTGGCACTGCTGGGGTGCTGTGAAACAGAAAAGGGGGATGTCTGGGCAGAAGAAATGCAAAGGAGGCAGAGAGAGAGGCTGGAGGGAAGATCAGAGAGCAGGGGTTCTTTTGGGATGCCTGTGATGGCGCGCTGGGGTTCCCCCCGATCCTGCACCCCCGTAGCAGCCAGAACAGACTCCGCCAGCCAATAGAATAGAGAGGATTTATTGCTTCTCCAGGATACAGCACAGCGTAGGCGTGATGTGGGTATAAGGAGTCAGGGCTAGGTGGCTGTAGACCCCTTGGGGTGGGGTGCCTAGACCCCTGAACTCCCAGCACTCCGCTTAGACTGTCCTCTTCATGGTTCCCTAGCCACCAGAAACTGCCTTGCTCCCAGACCCTGCCCCCTAGCCAGGTGTTCGTCTCTGCCTCCCTTCCTTTGTGTCTCCCTTGTTATCTGCTCAGGTTGGGACTAGGTGCCTGGGCCAATACACATGTGGGTGAGTCAGTGGGAATCACACATCACAGCGCAGGGGAACCCTGGGTTACAGAGCAGACAGCACCCCCACTACGTCACAGTGCCAGGTTGAGAAGGGGGGTTATGAGTCTGTGAGAGTGTAGGAGAGGGGCTGAGGACACACATGGAGGATGGAGAGGACCAGGGGGCAATGCAGTGAGGGGTGTCTATGGACACAGCTGGCCGGGGAGGCAGCCACTCTGAATGCTGTTGGGCCTTCCCTATTGTGATGCCTCGGGTTGCTGGCCTGCAGTGGCAGTACAGACACTGGGGCGTGGCGGAGGATGGGGTGGTTCGGGACATGGAGCCTGCCTCCATTCCCGGTGTGAGTGGGCTGCACCCTGGGTGCATCGCACCAGCTGAAGAAGCCCCCTGGGCTGGGGGGCTGAGAGCCCCTGTTGGGAGGAGCACAGCTTTGTGGCCCCATCCCCAGACAGCATCCCACACATGTGGTCGAGCATCACAGGTAGCCGCCAGAAGGGGATATGGGGCAGTGGTTGCTTCCCTTGAGCAGGGGGCTGCTAAGGCTGACTCAGCATGTGGCCAGTGCCTCCCCTTAGCCACCAGCCCCTGTGCCGCTTCCCCTGTGGGCCTGCTTCTGGGAAGTCTCCCAATGTCCCCAGGTCAGCTGCCCCAGAGCCTTTACCTGGGGTTTCCCCTGCGAGCAATGGTGGTGGTGCTGCTTCAGCCCCATTACCTGTGGCATGCTGATCCAGAGTGGTGCCCAGGCCCTGGATAGAATCGCTTCTTGCCCCGGACACTGTTCAGGGACTGGCAAAGCCACCTGGCAGCCCGACCTGGGCAGATTCCACCTCTGAAGGGTCCTACCTGCTCACTCTGGCTGTGGCCTTTTGGGACGTGGAATCTGTCCAGGCTGTGCTGATGGGTTAGGGCTAGGGTTCCCACAGGCAATTTTTTTTATATATAGAAAGAGATTTAACCGTTTAAATTAAAATAACCATAATTGGCTTTTTTCGCTTGTGTTCATTAACATAAAAGCTGGTAAGATGTACCTATAGTTTTAGGAAATTGTTAGTCCAAATTTCTCCATTTTCTCTGGACTCTTAAATCTGTATCTTTGCACCCTGATAACTGTATGTAATGTGGTTTCAGCATGTCCGTGAGAATTCTGTTGCTGATGTTCATACTTGTTGTTTTTCTTTGTTCTTGTGGCAAAGGCTGTAATTTGCTTGTTCTAACTTGGGACGTATTAAACTTTTGGATTGTTCCCCCAAAGGATCTAAGTAACCTCAGAAACCTAACTGCTTTTGGTAGCTTTTACGCCATTGAGCTTTGCTGATATACCCAAACCTCTGTACTCCAGGTATCCCTGATCCAGGAAAATCTATGATTTGGACTCTGGCAAGGGGCGGAGGAAGCAGCTCTGTGCGCTGCCACTCCCCTACCCCACCACGTCCTGGTCTGAAAGCTTTTCCCCTACCACTTCCAGAGAGGTTGCAGTTGGGGAGGTGTCTGGGAGCAGTACAGGCCATGGAAGCACGTGTCCCCTTTGGAGTGGGGTGCCAAGCACACAATTCCTCCCTCCCAGACCCTGCACCAGTGTCCTGTATAGTCCGAAAATGTCCTTAATTTGGCATACCCTACTTCCCTAAGGATACCAGATTAGTGGTTCAAGTATACGGTCTGCTATTCCGTTGTCCTATGCCCAAAAAGTTGGAGTGTCTTTACAATGGATGTTAGCATCTGTTGCGATCTTTTTTTTAAGCGGTGGGAAGGTGCATGAGAGAGCAGCAGATATTGTTAGTTTCCTTGCTGGTCCCGTGGTTGTAACTTTTCATTTCCAGGCCTGTGGGGGTTGGGAGGGAGGGCGCGTCTGCCCTGGGACCCAGTGATCTCAAAGGGCTTGGGACTCCTGGCCGCCATTACAACAGCAATGGTAACTGCCAGAGCTTCAAGCCCTGTGAATTGCCACTGGACCCCCCTGGGCAGCACCAAAGGGCTGGCTGGGAGGCTACTCCTAACCACACCCCTTCTGCCAGAGGCTCTGCCCCTCGCTGTGCCCAGAGCCTGTTGAAATCTGTCAGCCACCCTGACTACCTCATACTGGGCACTTCGCTTTTAGGTTAAGCTGAACTTGTGTTGGGAATACAAATAGGACCTGGTATTTCCTGAGAAATTAGGTGATGTTTTCCACATCAACTTCAACTGCAGAATGGATTGATTTAAATCCTAATGAAAATTGGTGATTTAAATCACTTTGATAAAAAATAACCAGAAAGAAACCTTGACTAAAATCAAATTTAATTTTATTTTGCATTTTTACTCTATCCCTCTTTAATGACAATCTAGTTTTTTTTCCTAGTTGGTAACTATTAAAACATGTTTTGAAACTAAATGAGCTTTTACATCAAATATGGTACTACTTTTTGCTAATCAGGAGCATACACTATTCAATGCACATTTATGTAAACAATTTATATAACTTAACATACATTTATTTAGAGTTTTAATTTTTACATTTGTAACAAAATAGTGGATGCTGCATTTCCTATTAAATCATTTAAGTTTTTTACTCAATTTGTATGGAGCTGCATTTTTGGATGGAAATTGAAATTTAATTAAATGTACAAACCCAGCATTTTCAGTGTGATAAACTTGCTAGATAAAAGAAAATGTTATCATATATTTAGTATTTGAATCTGCTTTGTTAAACGAAGGAAGTATTATTTACAGTTGGTGGCTTGAACTAGGGATGTTAAAATTAGATTAATCAACTAATCGAATAGTCGATGGAATTCGATTAGTCTGTACGGGTGCTTCTGCTTTGAAATGTAGCAACAGCTGGGCAGCTCTTGCTACATTTCAAAGGCGGAAGTGCCGTGCTGCATTCTGCCTTTGAAATGAATGAGCGCCCCATCAGGTGCTCTTGTGTGTTTCAAAGATTGAAATGCTGCATGGAACCTGGGGCCAGCTGGGGACTCTGCTGGCTCTGTGCTGTGCTTCTGCTTTGAAATGTGCCAGAGCCCCAGTGGGGACTCTGGTACATTTCAAAGGTGGAATGGTGGTGCTGCGCTCCTGCCCCCTCACATGGCGCTGGACCGGGGAGGAGGGGGTTAGGAAACTGGCTTTTAAACTGGCTTCCCCCAGAACTCCCTCTTCTCTCTCCCCTCCCCCCCTTGCTGCCTCTTTCTGATAGGCAGCAAGGGAGGGGAAACAGCTAGTTGACTAGTGTCAACTATCCGATAAGCTTTTGCTTATTGGATAGTCAACAAGTCAAGTAGTTGCTTACATCCCTAACTTGAACTGATTATATCTGGCCAAGGCATCCTTCAAGATTTTAGAACCAGTACGTCTCATCCCCTCCTCCCTCGTTTGTAGTCCTAGCTTAAAAGAAAAAAAAGCCAAGCTTTTCTGCCTTTTTGGCTCCCATTCCATTTCTTAATTTTGAATGAACTGAACTAGTTGAATAAATTGAAATGAACAGAATATTAGCAGTTAGCTGCAGAAGAGGTTGCTGTTAAATTCTGGTTTCACATGCTTAGCCAATAATTTTCACCAATTAAGGTGTTTGGCTACTGCCATTTTAAATCAAGGCAATGTGCACAATTTGATTTTCATTAACTTTAATAGATCATAGTAAATTTAGGCCTTAGCTCTCATAATTTGAGTTAATTTTAAATGGGTTCATTTGAACAAATTATTTTATATAGCACATGATATGAATAAAACCCCTGGATTTTTGAACTTGAGTTGATTTGTTTATCTGCAGTGCCTCTGTCTTCATCCTTCTAGTCGGGTCTTCTGTGGGTTACCCATTTGGAGAGTGAGGAATATGAATTCCTTAGTTAGACTTGGAGTGACTCTGAGCTGCGTAAAGCACACCCTGTCAGTGACAACACATTGCTTCTGTGGTTACTGAATTATAATGGGGAAATTGGCCTGGATCTAGTTTCATATTAATGTTAGTATATTTTTGTTCTGAAAGAGATGCATGTTGAAGCAGTGTTATTGAAGAATAAGAGAGAATCACTGATTATATTCCATGTTAACATTATGGTGTAGAGTCTAAAACTATTTACACACGTAACTAGTGCACTAATGCTGGGAGCCTAAACTGTTTTGTTGGATGGAAGATGCAGTTTCCAGATCCATAGTGGATAATTATAGTATAACAAAGATACGGAAAAATGCTATACTCAAGTCTTGTTGCGATCAACATAATTTTGTCCTCATCTTAGCCGATGTTTATAGCTAAGCATAAGTATGGAATAGTGGAGCCTGGCAACCATTTCAGAGTCAGAAGTCTCTTTTGGAAATTCCTTCCTTGAATTACAAAGTCTTTTTTTTTTTCCTCAGCTTTCACTGTTTTGTTCACTGTTAGTATCAAGTGACTGTGTTAAAATCTGTTTCTGATGTATTTCCCAGGGAATTTTGGCTGCATTATACAATCTTCTCACCCTACTATAGTAGAATAGATAATTGGTCATTAAGATCAGACACTAGGGGTTTTTTTTTAGTTGCAGTGTAATTAAACTGGAGTGCCATCTTTTTATAAAGTAAGTTTCCAGCAAGCATGAAACAAAGAAATTACCAGCCTTATCTAAAGTCCTCGATGTTTAGAGACTCTGAAAGACTGGAAGGGGTAGGAAAAAATGGGTTGCCCCATAAAAATATGCTTGAGGAGAAGAGGAAGGAAAAGTACAGGGTGAAAGGTGTTGTTGAATAGTGGGTTTGGTAGAGATGGAGAATTTCCGTTAATTGTGAAAATTTGTGCTAAGTGGTGTAGTTTGCACTAAAATCTGATACAGGTAAGTAGCAGAAATATGAACGAATGACTCAAAGCTCTAGAACAGATTTTGTAAAGAAAATGATTAGCTTGTAGAGTAGACGGATACATGCACCAGATATTAAACTGGACATCTTTTTAGCAGTTAGGGAATCTTAAACTGGTTTGTTCCCACCCATTTCTAATGAGAAGTAGAAGTTTAATAAATAAAACTGTCATGCATAATCTACAACCTTGACAGTTGCACTTAAGGTTGCCAGGTGTCCGGTATTTGCGGCCTCTGTCTGGTTTTAAAAAAAACCCAGAAGATACTGGACATGTAAAATGTTTTTCTCAGACGGAAGGCCGCTTGGGACATGCTCCCCGCCAGACACAGCGGGGGAAGAGTGGGGATGTAAAGGCGCAGCGACACTTTTTTTTTTGTGTGGGTTTTTCATCCTCAACAAGTTTGGTCCCCCATGTTCTTCCCCCACCCCCCATTAAATTTTTTTTCCCTGCCATGCTCTGTATTTTTTGTGACCGTATCTGGCAACCCTCCTTGCACTGCAGCTCTGCTCTAGATCTCAAACAGTGATGCTGTTAATGAACATACACCATACAATAAAAGAGCTGCAAATAAAGCCTTTTAATAAGGTTCTTTTGTAGTATTCAGTGGTGTAAATACTTACAAAGTAGGTGATAAGCTCTGCTTTCTATTGTAATGGTATAAATCCAAAGTCAGGGAAGTTTGCTCTCAATAACATTCAGTTAACTTTTTCAGTAATCATATTTTTCTTGTGACTGATCAGTAAGCATTTGTTCACTGCACCAAGCAAACTAATAAACATTTGAGCTATGCAGTGGTACTCTGAGCAATAGTTGTCCAGCATTCCCATTTTTGGACGAATAGTGAGGTGCGGTGTATTTTTACTTTGACATAGTAGATTTCCGTTATACACTGAAGATCTAACGTGCTAGCATTGGTTCACTTGAATCCAGCTTGTAGTATGTTTCTGATTAATCTGGACATGTGCTTACTAAGAGCAGCATACCAGTAAAGTTCATCTTTACAACTTGGTTATAGTATAGTAACCAGTATGTAGTAATAAATAAATATAAATCTCAGCCCATATAGTAACTTTATACTGATTTGGGCATGTCATTTTTGACACTTCAGAAATGATAGAATTAATAGGAAAAATTTTGACAGCATCTTTTTAGTGATTTAAGTTACAACGATATCTAAATTCTGGAGTGGTATTTCTAAATCGTTACAAAGCCAAACTACTGGACACGTGCCATATATAGCCCTTTGGCTCTTCCTGCAGCTGTGCCTGAAGCACATTGGCCGAGTGGGATGCCGATGACATCGCTGCTTTCTTGCGGTGGCTACATGCCCAGAAGAGTTCTCTTGAGAAGCATGAAGGAACAGGATGTAGGCGCTACAGATTCCATCCTCTTGAGAGGAGGTGGTTTTGGGGGAAATGACAGCTTTATACCACTTCCGATTAGCTTTCAAATGTATCTATTGGATTTAAATCTTATTGCAATACAGTGGTTTTTTTGGGAGGAGGTGTAGAGGAGACATCACATCTTCAGAAGCCAAGTGCTTCCTGAAATTTTGGTGTCAATATCTTGCTAATGGATGTCTTGGAAACATCTTGATCATTGATCGGCAGATCTTTGTTCTGTTATACTTGTAGTATACAGATTGCATGTCCATTTTAGCTGAAGAAGAGAAGTTACCTGTATCATGAGGACCATGGAATATTTTTTTATTTGGAGTATAGACTTCTAGGCTGCTTCTAAGCAGAACAGCTCAGCTGCAAAAAGTATACTTTGAGGTTTTGCACCTTGTTGCAAGAGACATAACTAAATGCTGACACAATTCCAGTCAGCTGTTTACTCACAACTGCCTGATTTGTTTGGAGAATCTGTTGGGTGTTACCTGGATATCCTGAAACGAAGCATCCAAATGAACAAGGAAACGTGAATGCGTTATCTTCAGCTGTTGCATAGAAGTACAGAAAAACTTAGTACCAGTACTAAGTGTTGTGCTTCGAAGCATTTAAGCAATTTCCATTCTAACAGATGATCTCTTTCATGGACATCGGTTGACTTCCACCATCTTTATCTTCAGGTCAACAACTTTTTGATCACCTTACTTATTCAGTCTGTTGGGTTGTCATGAAACAGAGGAAATAAATCTCTGTAGAGTTCTGAAATCTAAAGACCGTGTTCTTATTCCTGTCTAAAGACTATTCACATGGTTAGTAAATTAGCAACTTTTTCTGTCCACACGTGGCTCTTTTTTTAACCATTGTAAGATTTACAATTATACCTGCCTTCTTCCCCAGGTAACACATCCCTTCATCTTATCTATTGCATTGTTTCTGTTCTTCAAACTCTGTTGGCAAGAATATACCAGTTTCTTATCTGCCTGGTAGTCTTAAAATTGTCCAAGTAGAACTTCAGTTATGGAGGAAACCTGCAGGCTCTTAAATTTTGTCTCAGAAGTATTGACCCACCTTTTCTACTTAACCAAATGTAAGATGCCTGTGCTTTTTATTAGAAGGTTGTGTGCTCAAGTTGAAGAAGAATCCTCCATACACTTTGTTCTAAAGTAATGTAGCAGTTGTAATACTTGAAGTTCAAACTCTGAGCAATTAGGTTGGACTTCTCAGTTTTATATTCTTGATTTAGAATACAGAATTAATTGTTCTTGCCCAACAAGAATTAGGACCTTGACAGTGTTTATGGTCCTCGATGAATGAACTCTTACTAGCTGACTTCTTTTTAGAAAACTAAGCTGCGTAAAATTAGAATAAAACAGTAGCACATGTCCTGTATGAACTAGTGAGTATGCTTATCCTAGCTTACAGGACGGAAAAGGGGAGGGGAGAGAGGTTTTCTTTAGCTGTTGGTTTGAAAAAATTCCAAATACCTAATTAGTAAAATACATGTGAAGAAAAATACCTGAAAAGTTATCAAAGCACTGATTAAAAAGTGACTTACAAAGAAGTTTTTCAGGGATATTGTACATGTGTGCTTCTGTATGCTGCATGAAGAGGGCCTGAAAGTTTATACTTTTTTTTTATTATTAATTAGGAATGTCAGCTTGTTTGGCTGACTTGCTCTTAATATGTGAATTGTTAGGTCTCAAACATCTTGCATGAAGGGTCAGTTTTTCAAAATGTTAGTTAATAAATGAGGTTACAGAGTGAACTGAGTAAAACACTTTGTTTGCAGTGTTGTAGCTATGCTTGTGCCAGAACGTGAGATGCACAAGGTAGGTGAGGTCATAGCTCGGTCTTTGTTCAGAAAAAGAGCAGCTCTGTGGAGCCTGAAAGCTTCTTTCATCAACAGAAGTTGGTTCAGTAAAAGATATTACTTCATCTGACTCTTCCCTCCAAAACTCTCTGGTATTGTTCAACTCCCTTCTTCCTCCCCACCCCTGTAATATCACTTCAGAAGTTCTCATCTCATTTCTGTTCGCATGGAAAGCTCTAGCCCTGTCTGGTAGAATAAGGCAGGAGAAAGTTTCAGTTTTTGGCTTTTATACGTGAGCGAATATAGAAGATGCCAGTGGTAGTTATTTGTAACCTTCTCTTCCTTACCACAATATTGAAGGTTACTTTTAATTGTAGAAATATGTGCTGAATGCCTCAAGTAGCCAGACTGTTCAGAGGGATTTATTTTTATGCTGAATTAATCCAAAATTTGTGTGGTCGTCATTTGGCCCTTTTTCACATAGAAGAACATGACTCTTAGCGTCAGTGACACAGTGCATTCTGTCTGTGCATATTTTAATTGATGTAAAAGCTTGGGGAAGGAGACTTTAATGATAAAGAAGATTTGTGTTGAATGTACCGACATCCTGATTACAAGTTATTTCAACATGTTATCAGACTTGCCGCAATTTTCAAATTGCAGTTCCCTTTTTAAGGAATTAGTGAAGAAATTATGGCGAGAGGTTTGGTGTTCTGCAGTATTCTTGTAAATCTCTTAAATGGCAATAATAATATTGTGCATAAAGTTCCATGTTTGTCACGTGCTAGAGGACTTAAATGAAAAATTCTGAATATTCCATTTGTTTCTGTACTGATTTAGATTAAATGTTATGAAGTTTTTTGACGGATGAAAGGAATTATGGGGCTTGTTAGAGCCAGTTTTAGTAAACATTTTGATATTCTGCGTTTTTTAAAGTAATTTTATTCATTATTTTGCACATACAAGTCTTTCCTTCAGGGAATGTTCTACTGAAGTAAGTGTAGCTATAGTTAAACAATGTAGATTTTTGTTTTCAAGGTAAAGTAAAAGTAAACTTTTAAGTTCACTTGATTTTAATTGCTAAAATTTCTTCAAGTACTTAATACCCTCTAACTCTGAATCTCTTTAAATGATGGAAGAAAAGCATCTTTGTTGATTTCATAATTACTGTTTGAGGGAACCACTACAAGTAAGCTATACAAAACAGGACTGGATAACTTATGCTAATGGAGCGTGGAACTTTTTTTGAGGTCAGCAGTTCACGCCTAGTTCTGCTTGGCGGCAATTCACAATTTAGACCAAACCACGAACACATACTATCTTTAAATGATTTGTGTTGCTTGTCCTTATTTGGTTCACGGGGAGTCCTGTCTGAATTAACCGCCACTTCAGGTGGCACCATTGATCGTTGGTTGTGGCAGTAGAGATTCTAAGGACTGAACAATAATAGGGAGGGAACTATTCTCACAACTTTGTAGATCACTATTCCAAGGTCATGACTGAGGAATACTCTGATGTGTGGGAGGTATTGTTGTATATTAAATAGATGAGTACGAAGGGTTCAGTCTCCAGAACCATTAATCTGTCACCTTGCAAGAGCAGTAACTCATATTTCCTCTGCAAGAAACTTTCTAGACTCAATAAAGAAACGTTGAACTCTTCGTGCAGACGGAAACTCAGGCTTGTTCAGTCCGTAAAGTGTAATTGAAAGCCCCATAATTTGTGTACAGTAAACAGACTGACCCAAACTTCAAAGAACACTGACTAGAAATCTCAATGGTGAAGTGGTGTGACTCTTAAGAGCACAGTTGGTATGACAACTAATTTTATATTACCATAAATATGGACATTCCTTGATATTTTTTGAAAAGGCAGTAAAAAAGAGGCAAATTCAGTTTTACAGTATACACAGTTTTTTAATAACAATCTTTCTGTACACTGCACTTCATTTTATTCCATTATGTATTTTTACCTCCACCAGAAAATGGCTCTTAATCATGACTTGAATACAATGCATTCAGGATTTTGCTTTTTAATCTCTGGTCTGTGTTGCTCGAAAAAGTTCACTAACGTTTTAAAAACCTGTTTTTTACCATCATAAAAGTTTAGTTGAAAATGTAGCAGATGGTGCCTTTTATATGCTTACATCACAGGTTTGAAAGCTTGTTGTTTGTGAACTTTATGGACTATAGATATAGTTGGTGGTACTAATAAATCTCACTGGATTTTATTTTCTGAGGGAGAGAAGACTCCACCCCTCTCTGGACTTTCACTATTGTGTGGAAATCACTTTTGTAGATGAAATCTAGTTTTCTGAATATATTACATTTAATAAACAGATGAGTTTGTAACTACTCAAACTACAATATTCAGCTCTTTCATTTAATTGAAGTAGTACAAAAAATAACTTAGGCACACTAGGAAACAATTGTTAGTGCAGATTTTTGTCTTAAAAAGCAAGCTGATATTTTGCTCTCAATGTGGACACACACATTTGGATTTGCACATAGGCAAGTTTCAGTTGATGAAAATTAGTTAAATCCCCCAATGCTTCCAGTAGCCTGGAATCTGATAACAGTATTAACCTCCTGTTGCTTGAGCACTATCCAGTAGTACAGAAACACTTGACTCACTGCACACCTTGTCAGGCAGTTATTCAAAGTTAAAAATAAATGCGGGGGGGATCCATTGTTGCAGTAGAAGTACTGGAGAAGGGAGAGCTTGTTCTTTTCTTATTTCTGATCCACTCAAGTACTATGACTTAAAATGGATATAGTTGTTGGGTTCAAATATCACAGACTGAGGTGTAAGGGAGAGGAGCAATGAGAAAATTGGGGTTGAGAATGGAGCAGAGGGTGAGTAGGCTTGGGAGAATGCTCTGGAAGAAGGCAAGACATTCTTAAACTATCTACACAAATGGTAATTGTGTGCGTAAAAGTGCAGAGTGCCTAGAATTCTGACTAAACTTGATAGGAGCTATGACTGCGTGCAGTACATTAGTATGTAGACCAAACAAACAAGATGGAGCATAGATTGTCTTGCTACTGGAACACAAATTAAACCAAGCTGTTTTGGCTTGTGCTCATTAAGAAACTCCAATGAAGTGTTTTGCCAATGAAAGAAAATGATTATGATGCTGGAGCCACAGAGTTGAGAATGGAAAACAATTTTAACAAATTGCTTGGAATTGCTCCTGTTGAGTTCTTGCATAGGACTACTTACTGCTCATTAGGGGAATAAGATTAAATCTTCATTGCCAGCATTTGACATTAATCTAGATTGTGACACACGCTACATTGGATGGAATATTCACTCCTGGGGTCCAATGGTCAGTCACTATATATTGGGTGTTGAGTCTCAAGTTCAAGGGTTAAATGGTGCTTTGGGGTGGCAGTTATGTTCTGAGCCAGTTGGGAGATCAACCTTGTGCTTCCACAGTTTACATGGCATTAGATTGGTCATGTGTGATGCTTTACTGCTTTATCATCTATAGGCAAAGCTGAGCCTAGAGTACTGGTTTAAAAAAAGCATGTTTTGTCTGAAAGCTGGTTTCTAATGGTCTGGCAGAGTGCTGAAATTCTAGAGGCCAAGGACCTGGATGGTTACTAATGGCAGGAGGGAAAACGTTTGTTCTGTTGGATATTGTTGGAGAGCAATCAAGGGGAATGGGTTTAGACATAGCCCTGCTTGACAGGTAGGCTGGAAGCCTGCTAACCTCCCATAATCCTGATGGTAAACTGTTAAAAGTGACGGCTAATAAGGGCTCTTATGTGGAATTGCAGAAGCAGCATAGCCACATCCTCTTTGGAGTAGCATGACTGACATCATGCCACCCCACTGTTTCCCTCTTCACGCTGGAGTGAAGTACTTCAGTTACTTTTTTGGAACACACTCCCACAGGAGGCGCACACTGAACATAAGAACATAAGAATGGCCATACTGGGTCAGACCAAAGGTCCATCGAGCCCAGCATCCCATCTGCCGACGGTGGCCAATGCCAGGTGCCCCAGAGAAGGAGAACAGAAGACAATGATCAAGTGATTTATCTCCTGCCATCCATCTCCTGCCCTTGTTATGAAGGCTAGGGCACCATACTTTATCCCTGGCTAATAGCCATTTATGGACCTAACCTGCAAAAATTTATCAAGCTCTTTTTTAAACCCTAATAGAGTCCTGGCCTTCACAGCCTCCTCGGGCAAGGAGTTCCACAGGTTGACTGTGCGCTGTGTGAAGAAAAATTTCCTTTTATTAGTTTTGAACCTACTACCCATCAATTTCATTTGGTGTCCCCTAGTTCTTGTATTATGGGAAAAGGTAAATAATTTTTCTATAATCACTTTCTCCACACCATTCATGATTTTATATACCTCTATCATATCGCCCCTCAATCGCCTTTTTTCCAAACTGAAAAGTCCCAGTCTCTCTAGCCTCTCCCCATATGGGACCCTTTCCAAGCCCCTAATCATCTTAGTCGCCCTTTTCTGAACCTTTTCTAATGCCAATATATCTTTTTTGAGGTGAGGAGACCACATCTGCACGCAGTACTCGAGATGTGGGCGTACCATAGTTTTATATAGGGGAAGTATGATATCTTTTGTCTTATTATCTATCCCTTTTTTAATAATTCCTAACATCCTATTTGCCTTACTAACTGCCGCTGCACACTGCGTGGATGTCTTCATAGAACTATCCACTATAACTCCAAGATCCCTTTCCTGATCTGTCGTAGCTAAATTTGACCCCATCATGTAGTACGTGTAATTTGGGTTATTTTTTCCAACATGCATTACCTTACACTTACCCACATTAAATTTCATTTGCCACCTTACAAATGAAGGTGGATAAAGAGAAGGCATGTTAGGAGCTGGGTACAGCAGAAGAAAATCCTGGACTTCCTGGGTGAGGGTATTGTGCACAACTTTGACTATCCATCATTGCTGGAATGATCATAAGAACAACCATACTGGGTCAGACCAAAGGTCCATCTAGCCCAGTATCCTGTCTCCCGACAGTGGCCAATACCAGATGCCCCAGAGGGAGGGATCACAACAGGTAATCCTCACGTGATCCCTCTTCTGTCTCCCACCTCAGAGAAACAGAGGCTAGGGACACCATTCCTACCCATCCTGACTAATAGCCATTGATGGACCTAACCTCCATGAATCTATCTAGCTCCTTTTTTTAACCCTGTTAAAGTTCTAGCCTTCACCGCATCCTCTGGCAAGGAGTTCCACCGGTTGACTGTGCGCTGAGTGAAGAAAAACTTCCTTTTGTTTTAAATCTGCTGCCTATTAATTTCATTTGGTGACCCCTATTGTGGGAACAAGTAAATAACTTTTCCTTAGTCACTTTTTCCACACTAGTCATGATTTTATAGACCTCTATCATATCTCTTCCCCCTTTACTCTCTTTTTTTTCTAAGCTGAAAAGTCAAAGTCCTTTTAATCTCTCTTCATATGGGACCCATTCCAAACCCCCTAATCATTTTTGTTGCCCTTTTCTGAACCTTTTCCAATGCCTCTATATATATATATATATTTTTTAAGATGAGGCGACCACATCTGTAGGCAGTACTCAAAATGTGGGCATACCATGGTTTTATATAAAGGCAATAAGATATTTTCTGTCTTATTCTCTATCCCTTTTTAAATGATTCCTAACATTCTATTTGCTTTTCTGACTGCTGCTGCACACTGAGTGGATGTTTTCAGATAACTAGTCACAGTGACTCCAAGATCTCCCTCTCGAGAGCGGTAGCAGCTAAGTTATGTATGTATAGTTGGAATTATGTTTTCCAAAGTGCATTACTCTGCATTTATCAACATTAAAATTCATCTGCCTTTTTGTTGCCCATTCAGGGTATGTCTACACTACCACCCTAGTTCGAACTAGGGTGGTTAATGTAGGCATTCGAAGTTGCAAATGAAGCCCGGGATTTAAATATCCCGGGCTTCATTTGCATCTTGCCGGGCGGGCGCCATTTTTAAATCCCCTTAGGTCGAACTCTGTGCCCGCGGCTACACGCGGCACGGAGTAGGTAGTTCGAATTAGGATCCTAATTCGAACTACCTACTCCGTGCCCGTGGCTACACGACCTAAGGGGATTTAAAAATGGCGCCCGCCCGGCAAGATGCAAATGAAGCCCGGGATATTTAAATCCCGGGCTTCATTTGCAACTTCGAATGCCTACATTAACCACCCTAGTTCGAACTAGGGTGGTTAGTGTAGACATACCCTCACTTAGTTTGCTGAGATCTTTTTGAAGCTCTTCACAGTCTGCTTTGGTCTTAACTGTCTTGCGCAGTTTGGTATAATCTGCAAATTTTGCCACTTCCCTGTTTACCTCTTTCTCTAGATCATTTATAAATAAGTTGAATAGGATGGGTCCCAGGACAGACCCTTGGGGGACCCCACTAGTTATCTCTCTCCACTCGGAAAACTTCCCATTTATTTCTACCCTTTGTTTCCTGTCTTTAACTAGTTCTCAGTCCACTAAAGGACCTTTCCTCTTAAGAGCCTTTGGTGAGGGACCTTGTCTAAGGCTTTTTGGAAATCTCAGTATACTAGATTCACTGTATCCCCCTTGTCCACATATTGATTTGATCCTCTCAAAGAATTCTAGCAGATTAGTAAGGTATGATTTCCCTTTACAGAAACCATGTTGACTTCCCCCAACAAATTATATTCATCCACGTGTCTGGCCATTTTATTCTTTACTGTAGTTTCAACTAATTTGCCTGGTACTGATGTTAGACTTACCGGTCTGTAATTGCCAGGATCACCTCGGTGTCAGACTAGCTATCTTCCAGTCATTAGATCAGCAATTTTAATTCCTAAGCACATTTGTTTGCACCTAAGGCTGCACATCACAAGTTCAAGGGGCTTGATCCTGTCCTTTAATACCCAAAAATTTACACCACTATAGCTGGTAAAGTTACTGTGCTTGCACAGATAGCACAGATTTTTAACAAGATAGAAGTGATGCCTGCTAACATACTGGAGGGCAAGACTGAAACTTAGACGTAGAGTGAGCCATAAACACTTAATATATTTGTGTAAGGTGAAATAAATCCTTAATCATAAGTATTTGAATACACCTGGTGCCAGTAACTCTACGTGTTCTTTTTTTTTTTTTTTTTTCCCAACTGAGATGAGCTTCTTACTGCATACGGGATTTAATCCAAGAATCCCCTCCTCCTCCTACCCATTTCCCCTCTATGCATAGATGGTACTATATATGCCTCAAAGTAATAGTTAGGATGATGTAATGCAAGATAATCAGTCTATATTGTGGTTCTAACAGTAAATTGGTTGATTAAAAATATGGGAAAATAGTCTTTATTGAATGTTCTTTGCTTAACTGAATACATAATCCCAGAGAGTAAGAAAATGTATATTTGGGTTTTTTTTTGCTAATTTGGGACACTGCAGTTTCACATAATTTAAAGGTAATGGGAAGCATGTGGAAATATGAAAAGCAATTTAAAATATTTATGAAAAATATTATTTGAAGCCTCCTACTTATCCAAGACCTATTCCTTTTATCATAAAACACAATCTTATATAATTATATTTACAAACTGTTTGGGGTGCAATGTTGAATAATAAGCTAACAGACTTATGCAGTGACTGTTGTAAAAGTTTTTAGCAATTTGGTTCAACACAGAATTTAATTACTGATTTATTCAAGGTATGTCCACACTGAGAAATTTTTCTTCAGTTGCATGTGCTGCTAATTGTCTAACATTGCAGCATTTGACACAGAATACCTTTTAAAATATATATCGAAATGCCCCCTTTGTCCTGTAACTTTGGTTGAAGTTTATACTATTTGAGCAATATTCTTCAAAATATTAATTCTGTTTTTATTTGTGGTATCTGATACCACTGTGGCTGCATAGATCTCCAGATATTTACATTTAATTTAATAATAGTGTTATAGCACATGCTACTTCTGGATAAAAGAAAATGAATTTCCAAGGTAACTTTTATTTAAAAAACAATGAGAATAGCATATGACCTTAAATACCATTCCATTATCACTTAAAGTATAAAATGAAACATTTTTCAATAAACTACTTTTTCAGATAATTACGATTTACCAACTGAACAATTAAAAATGTTTAACTACTTTGACTTTAAGACGATTGGGGGTTTCAAAAGAAAAGGGTACGTGAAAGCTCATTACAGGGACTCATTCTGTCTCCAGAGAAACCAGTCTTGTTAGTGCATGAAAATAGCTTCTAGGCAAGAAGAGAACTGCTGTGGGGAGGAGGAGAGGCTTCTTCCCTCCCTACTCCCCTTTTTTACCCAAAAATTTGTTTTCCAGGGTATTGACACATAAGGTGAAGCTGCTGAAATACCCTTTATTCATAGTCCCAAGTAATTTGTCTCAAGTATTTGAAAAGCTATGCCAATTATCAAGTCAAACCAGAGATCTAATAAGAGTTAAACACATGTAATACTTGAATTGATTGCATTGTATTGAGCCTTCCTCCACAAGCAGTTGAGTACTTTGAAAGCATTTAGGGAGAGTCAGTTTGTATAAAACTGCCGTGTTGTAAATTTGCTGTGAGCTTTAGCAAAGATACATTTAGGCAAGGCAGACTGTCAGTATGGAGGTAGGAAAACAGTGTTTCAAATCACCACTCTCCAGTACACTTGAAAAATCCCCTGTCCATTCTTCTCAGGTATTGACTGGTAGTCTGACACTGAAATGTACAATCACAGAAGGAAAATCCTCCTGCAAGTCTACCTCGAAAAGTGAACTGAGACAACTGAAATGTTTGTGATCACATAACTACAATGGAACAAATGTAATGCCTATTCCCTCTCAGATCTCTGTACATAGATCTAACTTCTTTGCATCCAGACTATTTTCATTAGAAAAAGTAGACTATGGAGACTTAAGTATAAATGTTTACACATAGTTATATAATTACATAGCAGGAAACATTTTACGTATTTTTGAGGTGAGAATGTCATCTTAGACTGTCAAACATTAGGGGGTGCAAATTTAATGTAATCATTGCTTTAACACTGGAAATATGGTTTTATTAAAAAAAACTTTAAATACTGCACCACTTCAAAAACAACGCTTCCATAAGTAGTTTGGAAAATTAGGCTTTGTCAACATTTGTAAAAATTAGAATTATATGTCGGTCCCCTACAATTTTAAAATAGGTTACTTATCTGGTTTATTTTTGATGAATTGTAGATATTATACTTCACATTCTTTATACGGCAGCTGCTGACACTTGCACTGTCCATAGCCATTAATGATGATGAAAGGCCCTTCATGGGTGGGTTCGTATTCATTATATGGTCCTTGGTCTGACATGTTTGACATATGTAGCCGTGTTTGGGATCGGAGTTGCCTGTGGCTTTGAATCATTGAACACTGCCTAATTCTTCTTAATGTGGGAGGGCAGCATTTTCTGGAGATGAACACTATAAAAATGATAAAAAAGAAAGAAAACAATAATGCCATTGTTCCTGTAATTACCCTTTGAGTGAAGATGGTATTGTTTGGTTCAGTGAAATGTTCTTCAGTAGTAACGACTATGCCTGCAGTAGTTGGAATTTCTTTGTCTCCCATGTGGAAATGTGATGAGCTTATTCTTTTTGTATACTCAGTAGTTGGAGATCTGTAACTTGTAGGCATGGATGTTACAATAGTTGATAAATTCCAGCAAAGCTGAAAACCATAAACTGCATCTAGAATATCCTCTCCTTGGGTGTGGTCTGGGCTGTGGCACAGG
This sequence comes from Pelochelys cantorii, assembly GCA_032595735.1. NCBI lineage: Eukaryota > Metazoa > Chordata > Testudines > Trionychidae > Pelochelys > Pelochelys cantorii. The sequence continues at coordinate 39,469,428 of CM064340.1, forward strand.
ATGGAGTGCTCCCACCGACCTTGAAAACCACTCAGCCATGTGGCTAAATCACATATCTTTGGACTGCATTCCCACAGATTGCCTGAGAGGCCCACTGTAGTTATGGATGTAAGTGAATTTAAGGTCTTGGAATCCAGGGTAGTTAGTTTGTTGTTATCCATTAGGAGTATTTTAAGGTTAGGCATAGTTTCAAAAACAGTCAAATCAATGGCTTTGATTTCATTTCCAGTCAAATCCAGCTTTTCTAAGGTGCCCCAGGTCCACTCCATCCCACACGTCAAGTTGCTAATTTTGTTCCACTGCAAGAAGAGCGTGTGCAGATTGCTTAGCCGTAGGAAATGAGCAAAATTAATCTTTGTCAGCTGGTTGTGCTCTAGGTGAAGCTCCCTCAATTTGATTAATCCCGCAAATCCATTGCGAGCCAAACTTCGCAAGCGATTTGTGCTCAAATCCAGAAACTCCAAACTACGACAGTCCCAGAAAAGGCGGACTGGGATAGTCCGCAGGGAGTTGGAACGTAAATGCAGGGTTTGCAATTTGCGAAGTCCATAAAACAACTCAGGATGCAGAGAGGATAATTGATTAAAAGAGAGGTCCAAATTTTGCAGGTTCAGCAGTTGGCTAAAAGTTGTGTTTGGCAAATAAAATATTTTGTTTGAACTTAGGACTAATTCCTTAAGTTTATACAGTCCTTGAAAAGAATCTTCTCTTACTGTTGCAATTTGATTATGGTCTAAGTGGAGCCAAGTAAGTTGACTGAAGCTTGCAAATTGATCCCTTTCAAGTTCAGAAATATAATTGTGCCTCAGTGACAAACCTAGAGAGCCCTTGTCAGTGGTGTTTGGCACTGAGTGAAACCCCTGAGAGTCACAGTAAAAGAGCGGGTTCTCACAGCGACATTTTGGTGGACAAGCCATGCCCAAGGCAGGCAGCATTTTTAAAACCATACTCATTGCATATAGTGCTGCCAGCATACGAGCCCCTAATGGCCACTTGAAATGTAAGCCTGCAGAATATAATTTAGGGAAACAACAAGATAGGATATTCTTATCAGATCATGTGCACGAAGAACATTATGGTGAAAGATTTCACTGCAGATTACACTTTCATGCATCTCTAAAAAGCTAATTCTCAACGTAAGAACTAACAAACTTAGTAAATACAGACTCCTTAGATACTGTCCTTGATACAAAGCTTTGTCTACATTATGAAGATTACAAGTGATAATGTGAGCATGCCTTTAAAAGGCTTCACTTCAGAAAATCTATTTCTATACCTCTGTTTTTCTAAAGCATAGCTGTTATTTCATCATAAAAGGTATATAAAAATGTGTAAACTTACCCATTCTTTTGAGTACATTGGAGGTTGCATTCAGTCGTAGTTTCAGACTCAACACAGTGAGTCTGTAAAAGGCTCTAATGTAAGACAGCCTTTGAATAATTTACTGTTTTCTACTGTCCTTCGATAAGACTGAATCCACCATGCTCTCAAAATACTCCTTTTAAATTCAGTGGCTTGATTTCATGTGACAGGTCAGTAATTGTGGAATCAATGCTGAATATAAGTTGCTTTTTTTTCCTTTGCCCGTGACTGCTCAGTGGTTTAATTGAAGCTCACGTTCTTTTTCCGCAGCTGTGGGTTCTTTTAGTCTTAACTTGTTGATGGCAGATGGGTGGCTTATTGCTGAGAGAAGCTCCTGTAGTAGCATGAGTGCATTTACTGAAAAGCTTTTCAGGGAAACGGTACAAGAATGGATTTGCTTATGCACTGCGACCACACAGAACTGTATATAGGCTGACGTCACCTGGTGACGTTCCTTTTGTTTGGGTTTTCCAGAAGCTTTTCTGTTTTAAAGCATTATGGCACATACTGTGAAGCTGTTAAACTTTTGATAGAGGAAAAATCAACTGTAAGAACACTTCATCTCTACAATTCATGGAGTAAGAATGAGTTATAATCAGTTTTTTCTATACAACATTTTGCTTGCTGTATTCAGACAGCCTCAAGCAGTGTACGGCTAGAATTGTAAAGTGTCTTTTAAGGCTAGCTCTTGCTCATTTTGTATTTTCCTGCACATAAAAGAACTTTAATAGGGAATGAGCACATCCTGTTTGAGTAGTTCTAGAAGAATGTTGATTAGCAACTGATACAGTTAGGTGAAATATGTGGCATTTTAGAGCTACATTCCTTCTTTGTCTTTAGAGTAAAGAAGGAAAAGGAGGACGCTGCTGGAATATGGAGAAGTGAAGATAAGTAATTCACCTCTCCAACGAAAATTCTTATGATTTAAGAATGACAAGAAATTTCTGGAAAAATAAAACTTTGTCTGCAAGTGAAGAAAAAGTGAAATCTGTTTTCCCTTACAATCAAATTATTTCCTCCACTTTCAAATCACATTTTCTCAATTTAAACAGAACCGCAGATTATTGTTCCTGGAGATTGTGGCGATAATGCTATATGCACTGTACTTCAGCCTGGGGCTCAAATCAGGTTTGATGTCTAATGAGGAGTTTGATGGTTCACTTCAGTCACCAGTTAACTTCTGTTCACAGGAAAAAAATCTCACTAGTTCTGCTGGGAATCCATGCCACAGAACATCCAGGCAAGATTAACAGTGATGTTGCATGTTTAGAATTAAAATTCATTGATACAACTGTCCTTGGGAAAGCTTGTAAAGCTGTTCATCTGCACTGTTGATGCCCCGTCACTGTATCTCAGGAACACACACATTCAACCAGATTTAGAGGAAAGGTACCCTTGACATAAGGCGAACAAATATACCACTTATTTTCCATAAGTGTTAGGGATGTAAAAGGTTAACTGCTTACCAGGTAAGCAGTTAACCACTGGCCCAGCCTAGTTGGAGCAGCCCCCCTCCCCCCCCCCCCCCGCCAGCCTCTCCCACTGTTAACCAGTTAACTTTTTACACTGGAGTTTACATCCCTACCAATACTACAAGATAAATGGGCTGATGAATTTTCATGGTTATTTTTGTAAGTCTCCTTTAGCCTTCATCTTTAATAAACCCGGATAATCTTGTTTCTAACTAACTTCTGTTTCCTTGAGTGTGCTGTCTCTCTTCAATTCCTTTATGCTGTGACTTGGAGCTATAATGCGATGAGGTGCTTTTCAAACTGTTACAATAGTATATTCATTGTGAGCCCTGCATAATGACATGGAAATGTCTTAATGCATGGACTACAGAAAAGGGGAACCTTTCATGATAATGGAAGATGGATTAAAGGGAATTTTTGCATCTTCCATATCAGTATGAAACTCAAATATAAGATTTGAAAACAAAAAAAGTCCTTCCACATTTTACAGTTGGCATTAACTGTTTTCCAAAGTGTTCATATTTAAACAAAGCTTTGTACATTATTTTCCTAACTCTTATTCTCTTTGATCCTGCGGGGAAGTTATAATTTTATAACTTGATAACGGTGACTAACTGTTCTGCCCTAAACAGAGTAATGACTTCACTGAGGCATCAAGTAGAAGTTTGGCTGTGAGAGAGCCATATGAACACTGTAATTGACGATAATTAAGAAAATTAAAGTGTGCTGGTTAAGTGTGTTAAATTACACTGTCTAAATATTTCTGTGTTTGGTCTATTCTGAAGGCATTACTTGCAAACAAATCATACAAGCTTATTATAAATGGAATTAACTATTTTTTAGTATTTTGATTAACAAATCTACTGAACAATACTCAGCATAAGCACTGAATTGCCTCTTCCCTTAAGGAATCACTATGGAAGTACTCCTGAAGTTACATATTGACATAGCAATTAGTTAGATAAAGTTCTGTTTTTTGAAAGATTTTTACTTCTAATCTTCATAAAATTCATGCTGACTCATGAATATAACTCAATTTGCAAGAATATGTAGCTCCATACACAGATTTTCTACTCTGAATAACTCTCTCAAATAATAATAGAGAGGTAGCCGTGTTAGTTTTTCCTTTTGTTTTAGCAAGATCAGACTATGTTGCACTTTAAAGACTAACAAGATGGTTAGTCTTTAAAGTGCTCTGTAGTTTTTCCTTTTGTTCTTTCAAATAAGTTACCACCTATTCAAAATAAAGAATTTTTTCAGGTCAGTTGTATTGCTTCTGCCACCAGTATCCTGTTGCTGCTGACACCAAATAACACAGATGTGAATCTCTCAGTCTTAGTGAGGAGGTAAATTAATGCCTGAGGGGGTTACTATCTAAGCGCAATAAAGCCGTTCTCTTTTTCTTTGTGGAGCATGTTGCCCTCCTGCTTGTAGTGGTTTATATTTGGCACATTGCAGGTTTGTTTTGTTTTCAGAAATCCTTGGAGTCTTTAGGTATATTCGTAGCAGAACTAGTTTATTTTCACATACACCAATCGTGGAGCAGAGGTGGTTACGAACAGCATGCAGAAAGTCCCCTTTTTCAGGCACCATAGTCCGCATCTAGGGTGGGGGGAGGCAGCACTGTGCTATATAATTGATTCCAGTAGAAGACAGAGAATAAGCTCTTGTTGCTTGCAAAGCCAACAATACAGCAGCACTTCTAAGTATGAAAACTTGCATGTATGTTTAGAAACAAATCTTTTGCGGCAAAGACTGAAAGGATTTGTATCTGGGAAGGGGAAAAAACGCATTTCTGTCCTATTAACACTATTAATAACAGTCTTTACATGAATTCTGTTTTGCGCTGTATCAATGCTCCCTCTAATCTTTTCCTTCTGTTTGCGGAATAAACTTTGTGCACCAAGGCATGTGCGACTATTTAGCAGTATCAGTAGGAAAAAAAAGTAGCTGTGTGCACTTTGGTAATCAGCTGGGTAGCATTTGAATCTCCTGAGTGGCACAGGTGCTTACAGGGAATACTGCCCTACACCTTGTCCCCCTCACTCCTGAAGAACTGAATGCTTGATAAAGAAAGCCACCAGGAAAGTTCATAGACTTTAAGGTCAGAAGGGACCATCAGGATCTTCTAGTCTGTTGCCTCATTGTATAGGATGTTAGGACTTCATCTACCTTCTGTAATAGATCCCTAGTTTCCAGCTGAATTACTGAAGTCCTTGTTAGAGGGTTTTCACTGTACTCTCTCCCCTGGTTCTTGTGTCTGACAGAAAGCAGAAGTCTGAAGTGCAGACAATGTGATGTTTACTGTGCAAGCATGTACATCATAACTGATGACACAGAACCTTGTTTCCCAGTGTCCCATCCATCCCCTTCCTTAACAGGCATAATGATACCTGAAATGCACTCCCTTGCTCCCCCACCGTTACTGTTTATGGTCATGGTTATGTTTTGGGGAGGGAGGGTTATGAGTCTGGGTCTTTGTCTCATCTCTTTTGTATCCCATGGGAGTGGTGAGGAATAGGATTACGCTATGGTCCGGGACAGGCATTTCTTTGGCCTTAGTGTTTCTTATATTTCCCCTTCCCAACTGGTTGCTTCACTTTGCCTTGAGACAGCAGTTGAAGAGGCTTCCAGTGTGCACTCCTGTTATATCCCCAGCATGCCCAGTAACGCTTTGATCATTCTTATCTGTTCCTAATATACCAGCATACCCATCTGGCTATGCAGAAAAAACACAGCATCTTCATTCTTTGTTCTCGCATATTAGTAAAGGGTGTAAGAGTATCCCAGAGTCAAACCCAAAATTCTGCACCATGCTAACAAACTGGTACATATATGAACACAAAAAAAATCACTATTTAAAGTCTTCAGATTAGAGACTTCACCATTTATTCCAGTTTAAACCCACACGTGATCCATGCCCATGTTGCAGAGGAAGGTGAAAAAACCCAGGGTTTCAATTTGACCCAGGAGAAAATTCCTTCTCAACTCCAAATGTGGCAGTCAGTTAGACTCTGAGCACGTTATAGGTGAGAACCACCACCCAGGCACCTGGGAAAGAATTATCTATAGCCATGGTGTTCAACACGCTAGCCACATGTGGCTAGTTTGGCCAGTTGTGTGGCTAGTTCACTTTAGTGGCTACTGGTTCAGAATTAGTTAGGCACCACAGCTCTATAGTAACTCAGCCTTCCCCATCTAGAGTCCAATCACTGGCCATTGAAGATATTTGCTGCTAACAGTGAGATTTGGCTACATGGCATTGGAGCCCATCTCAACATACCATTCCCTCCATAAATGTATCAAGCTCTGTATTGAAGCCAGTTAGGTTTTTTTGCCAACAGTGCTTCCCTTGCAAGGCCGTTCCACAACTTCAGTCCTCTGGCTAGAAAACTTCATCTAATTTCATGCCTAAACTTGTTGATGGCTAGTTCATATCTTTGTCCTGGTGCACAATTGAAACCCTGAAGCTGACATTGCCATCTATTCTTAATTTCTTCTGTATTGAGAATAATAAATATGCTAATTTCACACGCTATAGATGGTGTCTGAGCCAGATGACTTTTCTCATGCCTTTAGGTTTGAGGAAGCTAACTATTACTTGCCTGTGTGAAGCCACGTGATGCATTCAAGTGCAGGGCATGTGAGTGCAGAGAACACTGGTGTTCTGAATGATTTCCAACTTTTGCTGGATGTCGCTACTTCAGATTTACATAAAGAATATTTGCCACTGCTTTCTGTCAGAAAATGACAGCAAGAATCTCCTGACTTTGATGCAGCTGTGAGGTGAAGAAAATGAGCACAAATGTTTAGAAAAATGAGGTGGTGGGGTGGTGGTGGTATTGCTGTGCACATGTGGTCACTTGAATGTTGTGCAGTGAAACTGGATTAAAGATGAGCTCATTAAAAAGGAAGGGAGAATGACCATCCTCGGCTGCTGCATCATATTCCTGCAGGCAAAACCTAGGCTGCTGCATCATATTCCTGTAAGCGCCTGTGGTTCTAGACTTACTCCCATGATATACAAGGGCTGTTCAGATGAGGAGGCTGAGAGTGAGAAGCTGAGGAAGAGAAGTTTTTATATGCCGTTTCTGATTTTCTGTCAGCTTGCTGGGCCCTGGGTAGGTGCATGTGTGGGGAGGGCTGGCTCTGGGCCTCAGACAGGGTGGAGTCTCAAGAAGAAGAGGCAGGGCTGGAGGTTAGCATCCCCCCAGCTGGGCTTTTTGCACTGCCCAGCCCATGCTGCCCAGGGTTTCAGTAATAATTTAAAGGGCTGGGGGCTCTCGTCACTGCCACTCCTGCTGCAAGGGTGGCCAGGAACCCCGGGCCCTTTTAAATGTCTCCCTTTCCAGTTGCCAGGAGCCAATGGAAAAAAGTTACAAGCCAAAACAAGCAACAACCTGAAAGCCAAAATAACTATCTGGCTTACAACTCACAAGCCAATTAAGCCTGAAACAATCCAGGTTTCTGCAGTTTTAAGAAGTTTTGACAACTCTTCCAACTTGTCATGGTCCATTTTCCACTGGTTGCAGTAAAATGAGGAGTTGGTTGATGGGACTTGTAGCTGGTAAGCCACACCACTTAAAGATATAGGCAGCCGTGCAGAACAGTGCTGGGGGGGAACTGGCTTTTAAGCCAGCTCCCCCAATACCGGCTTCTGCTCCCCTGCACCTCCCCCTTGCTGCCTCTGATATAGAGGCAGTGGGTGGGGGGAGAGAAATGTGAGTAGACTATTTTTATATACATAGCCAAAATATGCTTCACTTTATGCAAAGTAGATAAAGCCCCTCGGCTGCTGGCAAATTGCTAGTGCAGCCCTCGGAAGGGCAAAATGTGGTGGTGGTTTGGTTTTTGTGGGGGTGGTGTGGGGTGTTTTTTTTGTGTGTTTGTTTTTTTTGTGGTTGAGACACATCCTATGGGAAGCTATCGGATTCGGCATTATCTAGAGCATTTGTACCGTGATTTGAGTACTTTGTAAATCTAACAAACTGCAAATAAATTACAGCTTCTCACTTAAATTTTGGAGAAACTTGAAGTTAAAGATACTTGGGTATTCAAGAATTTAAGTTAAAATAGTATAGTCGACTGCTCCTTTACAACCCTATTGAGAGCCCCTCTGCCTTCCTCCATGGTTTCTCTAAGAAGAAAATGTACAGGAGGAAAAGCATGAGGTGGGACCACCAAGCAACACTAATAGGCTTGCCTGAGTAGGGAGGTCATGGTCATGGATAACTTTGCATTGGTACAACCTTCTGCTTTCCTTACTATTTAAAGAAGTGAATACTGGAGGAATAAATCAAGTATATTTTTGTCTCTTGGCCAACACCCAATCCTGCATTTACCTTAGTCTCTCTCTTGTCTTCCAGGCTGGACGCAAAGAAAGAAGTGATGCACTGAATTCTGCAATAGACAAAATGACTAAAAAGACCAGGGACCTTCGTAGACAGGTACAAAATGAGCTAAAATATTCACGTAACAGGTGTTTATAGAAATGAATGCAATTCTGAATGTTCTCCATTGGAAATACTTTGTTTCTGACTATTTTATGTTCTGTAATGGCAGTAGTTTTGCTCATTTTTTTTTTTCCTAGTTTACTGAGGGTTTGAAGTGCTCGGTTTGGCTGATAATATTTGGGTTTGAATTAGGGATGTTAAAATGCGGTTAATTGACTAGTCCATTGCCTAGTAGACTAGTCAGTAGGCACTTCGGCATTCCTCTTTTGAAATGTACAAGAGTCCCCACTGGGGCTCTTGTACATTTCAAAGGAGGAATGTGGAACTCCGCGTACAGCTTGGGGCCAGCGTGAAGTTCCGCTGATTCCAGGTTGCATGTGGGTGCTGCCTTTGAAATACACAAGAGTCCCCAGCAGGGGCTCTTGTGCATTTCAAAGCCATGGAGCCTGGGGTCAGCGGGGGAGTCCCCAGCTTACCCCGGGCTCCCCACAGTTGCTCCTCTGAATCGCGTAGATGCGTGGTTTAAAGGAACAGCCACTGAACAGCTGATCCACAGGGGAGATTCAAAGGGGCAGCTGATCCCGGGCTCCCTGGGAAATGGTGCGGGGAGCCCGGGATCAACTGGGGAGTCCCCCGCTGATCATGGGCTCCATGGCTTTGAAATTCAGAAGAGCCCCTGCTGGGGACTCATGTGCATTTCAAAGAAGGCACCCACATGCAGCCCGGAGTCAGCGGGACTTTCCGCTGGCCCCGGGCTGTATGCGGAGTTCCTCATTCCTCCTTTAAAATGTACAAGAGCCCAGCGGGGGCTCTTATACATTTCAAAGGAGGAATGAGGATGTGCCTGTCAACTAGTCAAACTATACAATAAGCAAACGCTTATCAGATAGTCAACTAGCCTTTAACATCCTTAGTTTGGTTTCTATAGGGGACTGCAATTCATACAGAGAAAACCTTTTAGATGTTGAATTAAAATAACTTTTTAGATTAAAGTTACAGACAGGTACACCTGTAGCAAGAGTGCACAATGGTGACACTTAATGACAGATGGCTGTTAAAAGAAAAAAATTTACTTGAAACCCACATATGGATGTAGCAAATATATAGGAGAGTGCAGTTTATTTTAACTTCTCAAAATCCGTGAATTGAATTAAATACAAAAATAATGGTGGCTTGATTTTTAATATTTAATGAAAGCACAGGTTTAGTCACTGAAGCTAAACCAGTATCTACACATTTTAAATTAATATTAATGTGCCCACATGAGGGGTTGTGTATATTGATTTGGTTAAATTGGCGCAAAAACTGCATGGCGAATCCCAATAGGGAAAGGCCTGGTCTCTCACAGCAACAGAGGGAGCCATTGCTAAACAAATACATTAAAGATCTGTATTGTGGCAAATATCTTCTTCTTAAGAGGATGAAAGAAAATAGCAGTTGAACTCAGTGCCAAAAAACCCCAACTAATTTTCATTTTAATTCTTAGCTCCGCAAAGCTGTTATGGATCATGTGTCAGATTCTTTTCTGGAAACCAACGTTCCACTTTTAGTATTGATTGAAGCTGCCAAGAATGGGAATGAAAAAGAAGTAAAGGAATATGCACAGGTTTTCCGTGAACATGCCAATAAGTTGATTGAGGTAAGGTTATACAAACCAACTGAAGTTAGTAGTTATACTAATTTTGGCTTAATTTTTAATTTGTTTTCAGACTATTCTAGCAGTTACCACACTTTACTGTATAAATAGTTTTGGCATAATTCAATTTAATTTTTTCTAACTTCCACAATTAATATTTTTAATCCTACTTGTACTTTTTTTACAATTGTTAGAAATCTGGGGGAAGAGGTTAGGGCAGTGTGGACAGTAGAGTTGCACGGGCTCTCTCCATGGCCCTGAGGCCCAAGACACTTGGGCTCAAGATGCGGGTGAGGTTTAGTCTTGGCCTGGAAGAGCGTACACCTCCCAGCCAGTGCTGCAAAGAGGACAATGAGCTCTGGGCACGGGGTGCTATTGCTGAACAGTGCCTGTCTGGGGATGGCTCCTGCACTCAGTGGCTGGTGAGTGAGGGAGCAGGGCCATGACAGCAGAGTTGCTGAAGGTGTCATGACCCCAATCACTCAGCTCCCATGACAGCATTGCTGCAGTGTGCACTCGGCTGTCACAGGGCCAGTGACACCCAGTCCCTGCAGGCACAAATGGCTCTATTCCTGCCCACTGTTACCAATCTGTATTTTGATCAATTTCTGCTTGTCACTAGAAATTGATGTTTACTGGCATCTATCAATTTTTAGATTGAATTTAGGTATAAACCTGCATGCTGATAGTTGCCTACAGACTCTCACTTGGGTAAGTGGATGGTATTTTCAAACCATACCAGGAATGTTTTCTAAAGCTGTATTTTCAGCATGTGGATATGTCATTTGCCTGGGTGTACTACACTGAGATCGTTCTATGCAGAGCCATAAGTAATCCTGGTCTCCTTCGTGCTGATCTACTGAGCCCAAAATATGTGTTTAACGTAAATGTCATTGAAACATTTCTTGGGCTAGGAGAAATTCATCTTTATGCAAAGGCTTGTGGAATGAATACTATAAACTTCTGTATAAAAGTAAGAATTTGGGGACACAAGCCTGAGAAGGCCAACATAAGGATATTAGTTGGAAAATATAAGTCATCTGAAACTTTTCCTGTCTGTAAGACAACTTTTTTGAAGAACACTAATGTAAATAGGAGACTTACCAGCTTTAAAATACATAAGACAAGTCAATCTGCCATAAAAGTTAAGATATTAGGAAACAGGTATTGCAGTTAAGAAAAAAAATTCAAGTTAATTGCAAGTCTTATTGCATGTGTCTGAGTAATACCGACTTGCTGTCTTACGGTTTATGCTTAGTTTTGGGCAGTATTGCAAACAAAATTGGAAAGGAACATAAATCCATAGTTGAAATTGCTTACTGCTTATGTATAGTTGTCATGGGATAAGAGGGAAGATCCTTTCATGGACTGAGAACTGGTTAAAAGACAGGAAACAAAGGGTTGGAATAAACGGTAAATTTTCAGAATGGAGAGGGTTAACTAGTGGTGTTCCCCAAGGGTCAGTCCTAGGACCAATCCCATTCAACTTGTTCATAAATGATCTGGAGAAGGGGGTAAACAGTGAGGTGGCAAAGTTTGCAGATGACACTAAACTGCTCAGGGTAGTTAAGACCAAAGCAGACTGTGAAGAACTTCAAAAAGATCTCACCAAACTAAGTGACCGGGCAACAAAATGGCAAATGAAATTGAATGTGGATAAATGTAAAGTAATGCACATTGGAAAAAAATAACCCCAACTATACATATAAAATGATGGGGGCTAATTTAGCTACAACTAATCAGGAAAGATCTTGGAGTCATCGTGGATAGATCTCTGAAGACGTCCACGCAGTGTGCAGCGGCAGTCAAAAAAGCAAACAGGATGTTAGGAATCATTAAAAAAAGGGATAGAGAACAAGACAGAGAATATCTTATTGCCCTTATATAAATCCATAGTACGCCCGCATCTTGAATACTGTGTACAGATGCGGTCGCCTCATCTCAAAAAAGATATACTGGCATTAGAAAAGGTTCAGAGAAGGGCAACTAAAACAATTAGGGGTTTGGAACTGGTCCCATATGAGGAGAGATTAAAGAGACTGGGACTTTTCAGCTTGGAAAAGAGGAGACTAAGGGGGGATATGAGAGAGGTCTATAAAGTCATGAGTGGTATGGAGAAAGTTATAAGAACTAGGGGCCACAAATGAAACTAGTGGGCAGCAGGTTTAAAACAAATAAAAGGAAGTTCTTCTTCACACAGCGCATAGTCAATCTGTGGACCTCCTTGCCTGAGGAGGTTGTGAAGGCTAGGACTATAACAGGGTTTAAGAGAACTAGATAAATTCATGGATTCATGGAGGTTAAGTCCATAAATGGCTATTAGCCAGGATGGGTAAGGAATGGTGTCCCTAGCCTCTGTCCGTCAGAGGGTGGAGATGGATGGCAGGAGAGAGATTGCTTGATCGTTACCTGTTCGATTCACTCCCTCTGGGACACCTGGCATTGGCCACTGTCGGCAGACAGGGTACTGGGTTGGATGGACCTTTGGTCTGACCCAGTATGGCCATTCTTATGTTCTCTAAAATGGTTTGAGTCCTTCTTGAAGAGGCACACCCAACTGAGGTGATGGAAACTGCACCACCACTGAACCTCTCCCATGAGTCAACCAAGATGAATTCTCTCTCTGGTCCTATTCAACACCTACAAGGTGAAGAGATCAAATGACATGGACCGAAGGCACCAGCAACACACAGCATGCTAATTATTCTTTACCACATATTAACAAACCACTGCCACCAAGATGATCCAATGATTGGGCAAGATCAGTTCACAGATGAAGAACATCTGGCAAATAAAGTTGGTGAACAGAAGGCATTTTGAAGACTGTGTGTTCATCAAAGGAGACTGTACCAGGACTGCAGACATGCCCAATGGGTTAATTCAGTCCATAGTTTAGCATCAGCTATACATCCAAGAGTACTTTTAAGCTCTCACGCAGACAGCCAAATCTGCAGATTTGGCTATCATCTGCCATCAGACTCCTCCCATCCTGAGGGATGATGCTCTGGCCTCACTTATTCCTATATTCTTTTCTCAGCTGAGTACAGCAGTGTGATATACCTGAGGATGAAGCCTTCAACCCTTAGAAACTCCAAGTGGTAGAACACACTGCAGTGTGTTCTGCAACAGCATACTGAACCTCTCCTCTGCTCAAGTTCAAAGTCTCAGTCCTTATCTTCAGGGTGCTCCATGGACTAGGTTCAGGACATGTTAACAACTGCCTAACTCCAGAACGAAGACTGCCCAACCACCACCGTTCTCTGGCACAACGGAACTCTCTACAACACCGCTCATCTGTGCTGGACACGTGATTCTCTTGGGGGCCAGTCCCATATTGTGGAATCAACACACACAGAAACTAAGCATCACAAGCCAGTTCCTTCCACTTAAAGTGCAAGCTGCATTTCTTTGACCTTACTTTCTCTAACAAATACAGTGATATCTACTTTAACTCAAAATCTAAAATCCAGCCCAAAGGAGACATTGCAGTTCTTCGAGTGGTTGCTCATGTCCATTCGAATTAGGTGTGCGCACCGCATCTTTCAGAGCGTTTTCCCTGTAGCGCCAGCAGGGCACCCCCTAGAGTGGCGCTGCCATGGCAGGGCATAAGTACTCCTGCCTGGCGCTCCCCCACCTCAGTTCCTTCTTACCGCCTCGTGACAATAGTTGGAGCGTGTCTCTCTGTTAGAGCAGTTAATGGTTCCCGTTTCTTCTAGTCTTGTAAATAGTTCTAAATAGTTCACTTAGTTAGATAGTTCAGGTTTCTTTGTTTTTCTTCTCCCCCTTCGGGGGTGAGGAATGCCAGGGCCGCAAGTCTTTAAGGCGTGCGCTGTCTGCGCAAAGTTTATGCCAAAAGCAGACCCTCACGACAGTTGTCTGAAGTGTCTCGGTGAGGCCCACTTTACAGACGCCTGTAAGATCTGCAAGTCGTTTAAGCCACGTACTCAGAGGGAGAGAGACTCTTGTCTAAAACTTCTCCTTGTGGAGGCGGCTTTCCAGCCGGCACCGGCTGGACACTCTGCGGTGTGCAGTGCACCGGTGTCCACACGCGATGCCCCATCTCGGGACCGGGCCTCGGTGTTGAGGGCTCGGCACAGTTCTTGTTCTCTGGCACCGAAGAGATCAAGAACATCCTGTGGTAGGTCTCCGAGCTGGAAGTCCAAGTCATGTCTACACCACAGTGCCGAGTCTCCGGTGCACACCACCTCGTCTACCACGGTGCAGCGTAAGCGAGTGGGACGACCATCCAGCCCAGGGCAGCTTCCCTCGCACGGCCCCTCCACGCCGGACACTTTTGAAGCGGCTCACGAGCTTATTAGCCTCACTACCTCCCCTCTGTCGTCGGTTGAGGCAGAGAGGTTGAGGTCGCCTTCTCCAGAGGCCGTGTTGGCACCGGCTTCCCCGCCGCACTGTTGTGACCAGACGGCACTGGTCGCCTATGCAGCGGGACCGTCCCCTGTGGGACCAGTATCGCTTGCTTCTACCTGGGTGCCGGCCTCGGCGCAGGCCACCAGCCTTCACTCAATGCTCGACTGGGCTCGACCTCCCTCGGTGTTGGGACCTCTTCCAGACCCTGTCTTGACTGCACCGGTGCCTTATCATGCAGGCCTTGCAGCACGGTCTGCGGCACCATCATCGGTGCCAGCGCTGAGCAGCTTTCCCAGGGTGCGGCTCTAGTCTTCGGCACCAGACCATTCAGCATCAGCCTCTTTGGCACCGATGCAAGTTTCGGCACCGTTACAGGCACCAACATTGACCCCGTGGGCCATGCTGGTGCCACTATCGCCGATAACGTCGGTCTTTTCGGGATTCATCTCGCAACCGGTACCGACTTCGACAGCGCAGCCATGCACCGTGTCGCCACCGCAAACGCAACGGGCACCGGTCCTCCCGGTGCCGCAACCGGCCCATGTCTCCGCGCCGGGACATGTACATTTGGCACCGGCACCGGGACCTGTTTTCCCGACGCCGGCAAGCCCACATCGCTCGCACGCAGGCAAACCCGAAAAATCTGTGGCCAGGTTTGTCCCGTCTCCCCCCCCCCCCCCCCTTGGTGGCAGGGCATCGTCATCTGTGCCTCCCTGGCCTGAGTCTGACTACTCAGCGGATTCTGATGTGGCCTCGTTCAGGTCGGAGTCCTCGGGAGTTTCCTCGAGTCATAGATCCCGTTCCCGGCACCGGCGTGATCGTACGCGTATGCAGCAGACTTGGCCACCTCAACCGTAATGGCCTTTCTGGACGCCGTAGGCTTACCACTGGTAGTAAGGGCCTGTGCCCCCCTCTGTAGTGTCCGGTGTCTTGGGGCACCGAGTGCAGCCGTCGGCGTCGCTGTCACGACCCCCTCCCTCTCCCCAGAGGTCACTTTCTGTGGATGTGGCTACTGAGCCACAGCCCCCGGTGCCAGAGCCGCCTCTGCAAATGGTGCCGCCTGCCCAGCTGGCTCCTCAACCGGGTCCAGCGCTGGATCCGGTACCGATCCAGGAGTTGTCCTCATCTTCATCTTCTGATGAAGCCCTGGCGGATCCCACACCGGCGTTGCCTGCTATGGATGCTCAAGCGCACCAGGATCTGCTTAGGCGTCTGGCCTCCAACCTGGGTGTCCCAGTGGAACCAGTAGTCGAGGACATGGACCCCATGGTTGACATCCTCTCGGACGATGCCCCCGCCCGCTTGGCTTTGCCACTTGATGAAACTGTGGCCAAGATTACTAATGCCGTGTGGCAGACCGCAGCATCCCTGACCCCTACCTTAAAGGGAGTTGAGAGGCGCTATCACGTTCCCCAGTTGGGGCACGAACACTTGTACTCCCAACCTGTTCCAGGGTCCTTGGTCGTTCAGGCTGCGGCTCAAAAGGAGAGGCTTCCCCAGCCGGCGCCGTCCCCGAAAGCTAGGGAGCCCAAATGCCTTGACCTGATGGGCTGTAAGGTGTATGCCACTGGCGGGGTGCAACTCTGCATTGCTAACCAGCAAGCGATGCTGAGTCGTTATGCTTATAATACGTGGCAAGCGGTGGATAAGGATAAGCTCCCTGCTGAGGCCTGTCAGGAGTTTACGGCCATGACTTCGGAGAGCAGAACCATCGCCCGCACGGCCCTTCAGGCTTCCCTGGACGCCGTTGACTCTGCAGCCAACACCATGGCGTTGGGTGTAGTTATGCGCCGTGGTGCCTGGCTGCAGGTGTCTGGAATATCTCCGGACGTCCAAACTACGATCCAGGACCTGCCTTTTGACGGCAAAGCGTTGTTTTCGGAGCACACGGACTCCAGGATCCATATGCTTCAGGACATGAGGTCTACTCTCTGGTCCTTGGGGATCCACACGCCGGCCTCACAGCGTCGTCAGCTGCCATACAGACAGCAGAGGAGAGCACAGTCCCAGGTCCCCCGTGGGGATTACTGGAGACGCCGTCCTCATGCCCCCAGTGGGGGTGTGGGGGCGGCTGCGGGCCCCTCGTCCGCAAGGGGTCGTCGATGTCGCCTGAGAGGGGACAACCCCCATGGGGTTGGCCAAGGCTCCTCCCAGCAGCCCAAGCACCAGTTTTTGACGGTCTGCTAGAGAGTCGCTCACCAGCCTCCCACCCTAGCCCCTCGTTTGGGGCCAGGTTATCCCAGTTTGCCCACACCTAGGCAGAAATCACCACCGACGCCTGGGTTCTAAAAATAGTCACAAATGGCTATATCATCCCCTTCCTGGGCTCGCCCCCTTCCAACCCGCCCGCACCGTCCCTTTTCAGGGACACCTCTCACGAAGGCATCCTCCGTCAGGAGGTGCTAGCGCTCCTCGAAAAGGGAGCCGTGGAGAGGGTCCCTTCACATCTGAAGGGCAAAGAGTTTTATTCCCGCTATTTCACTGTCCCAGAACCCAAGGGCGGGGTTCGTCCCATCTTAGATCTCAGGGACCTCAACAAGACGGTGGTGAAATCCAAGTTCAGAATGGTAACCCTGGCTTCTGTCATCCCGGTTTTACAGTTAGGAGACTGGTACGCAACTCTCGATCTCAAGGACACTTACTTCCATGTGGCAATAAGACCCAGTCACAGGATGTTTCTCCGTTTTATTGTTTCCAAATGCCACTTCCAATTTATAGTGCTCCCATTTGGCCTTTCAACAGCACCCAGGGTCTTTACAAAATGCATGGCAGTCGTAGCGGCATTCCTCCGCAAAAAAGGGGTACACGTCTTTCCGTACCTAGACTGGCTGATTCGTGCTCATTCCTATGAACAAGTGGAGGCCCATGTTTCCCTCACAAGGGCCCTCTTCATCAGGCTGGGGCTCATGCTAAACGAAGACAAGTCATTGTTGACTCCCTCTCAGCACCTCGAATTCGTAGGTGTCCTCCTGGACGCTAGGGTGGCGAGAGCACTCCTCCCCAGATCCAGGTTTCTGTCCATAGTGGAGCTGGTCTCCAAGTTAACCCGGTTCCCCATCACGACCGCCCGGGTCTGCTCGAAGCTGCTGGGACACATGGCGGCATGTACGTATGTGGTACGCCATGCTCGAATGAGGCTCACGTCTGCAGGCCTGGTTGGCAAGGGCATTCAACCAGTCCAGGGGCCTCTGGGACATGGTTCTCACAGTGCCTCCGGAGGTGATAGCCTCCTTACAATGGTGGACCCAGGAGGCGGTGGTGTGCAGTGGGGTTCCGTTCACTGTACCTCCCCCCTCGCTTACACTGGTCACAGATGCTTCCAACCTGGGTTGGGGAGCACACATGGGGTCTCTCAGAACCCAGGGCTTATGGTCCCCTGCAGAGCGGGCTCTGCGCACAAATGTCCGGGAGCTCAGGGTAGTCAGGAGAGCGTACGAGACCTTCCTGTCGAAGCTCTCTCGCTGCTCTGTCCTGGCCCGCCTGGACAACACGGCGGCTGTGTTTTACCTCAACAGGCAGGGGGGAGCCCGGTCGCCTACCCTCTGCCACGAGGCTCTGTGCCTCTGGGACCTGTGCGTAGAGCACGACATAGTTTTGCAGGCAGAGTACCTGCCGGGGTGCAAAAACTTGCTGGCCGATGCTCTGAGCAGGTCCTTCGGAGCCCACGAATGGTCTCTCAAGGATTCGGCCCTTCGTCAGGTCTTCCACAGGTGGGGTTGTCCCCTAGTAGACCTGTTTGCCTCGGCACGCAACACCAAGTGCCGGAGTTACTGCTCCCTGTTGGGGCTGGGGGCACACTCCAGGGGGATGCCGTGGCCAGTGGGCATCCTCTATGCTTTCCCTCCGTTTCCCCTAATTCCCAGGGTTCTGACCAGGGTCAAGACCTTCAGGTCCACGGTCATCCTGATAGCCCCTCGGTGGCCCAGGCAATTCTGGTTCCCTATCCTTGTGGACATGCTCAGCAAGGAGCCTATAACGCTCCCGCTGGTTCAAGATCTCCTGACCCAACTGGGGGACCATGGTTCACCCGAATCTCAGCTCTCTCCACCTGACGGCCTGGTTTATCCGTGGCTGACCCAACCGGAAAGGGACTGTTCCCAGGAGGTACAGATGGTGCTCCTAAGTAGCAGGAAACTGGCTACCAGGCCGTCGTACACAGCCAAGTGGCGGCGGTTCTCGTCTTGGGCGTCCAGAAGGGGAGTGTACCCGTCCTGTGCACCTGTCCCGTCCATTCTGGACTACCTCTTTGAACTTAGGTCCAGTGGCCTCTCTACCTCCTCTGTCAAAGTCCATGTGGCATCCCTCTCCACCTTCCATGTTGGTTCAGCAGGAGTCTCTCTGTTTTCTGACCCTGTGGTAAAAGGGTTCCTTAAGGGTTTGGATAAGTTGTATCCCTCGGTTAGACCCCCTCTCCCCACTTGGGATCTTAACCTCGTGTTGTCTAGACTTGTGTCACCCCCCTTTGAGCCGCTGGCTACGTGTTCTTTGAAGCACCTCTCTGTGAAGGTTGCGTTCATTGTGGCCATCACGTTGGCTTGCAGGGTCTCCGAGTTGAGGGCGCTAACTGTAAACCCGTCCTACCTAGTGTTTTCTGACAATAATGTGAGGCTCCGCCCTCACCCGGCCTTTCTCCCCAAGGCGGTGTCACCGTTCCACTTGTCCCAAGAAATTTACCTCCCAGTTTTCTTTCCAAAGCCCCACATCTCCCCTAAGGAGCAAGTCCTCCATTCCCTGGACGCTAGACGTGCGCTAGCCTTTTATATTGATAGGACTAAACCCTTTTGCAAATCCACACAATTGTTTATTGCTGTCGCTGACAGAATGAAAGGGCTTCCCATTTCGACCCAGAGGTTGTCCAATTGGGTCGCAGGGTGTATTAGGGAGTGTTATGCCTTAGCCGGGAAGGTCCCGCCCCAGGTTACAGCACATTCCACCAGGGTGCAGGCGTCCTCTGTACCTTTTGGGGCGCAGGTTCCAATCACTGAAATCTGCAGGGCGGCCACGTGGTCGTCACTCCATACCTTCACAGCGCACTACACGCTGGCACAGCAGGCTAGGGAGGACGCAGGGTTGGGCTCTGTGGTCCTCAGCTCTGTATTGTAAATATGTATGTTTATCTGTACCACATTGCACTTTTTCTACAGTTTTTTCTATGTTCAGTTAGTTGAATAAATATATTTGGATTGTTCAACTTTCATGGACTTCTCTTTGAGTGCTCCGACCCCTCCTCCTTAAAGTGGGGTTGGTTTGGAAGTCCCCTAATTCAAATCGACATGAGCAACCACTCGAAGAAAGAACGGTCACTTACCTGTAACTGTTGTTCTTTGAGATGTGTTGCTCATGTCCATTCGATTCCCCCCCTACCTCCCCTTCGTCGGAGCATCTGGCAAGAAGGAACTGAGGTCAGGGAGCGCCGGTAGGGGTACTTATGCCCCGCCATGGCGGCGCCACTCCAGGGGGGCGCCCTGCCGGTGCTATGCATACCGCTAGGGAAAACGCTCCGGAAGACGCGGTGCGCACACCTAATTGAAATGGACAGAGCAACACATCTCGAAGAACAACAGTTACAGGTAAGTAACCATTCTTTCTTCTGAGGAGTGGATGATAGAAGAGGTGAGATGTTTAGTCATCCTGCCTTAATGCACTACTGAAAAACAGTACAGTCATTAGCATTGTATGAACCTTCAT
The DNA here is from genome assembly GCA_032595735.1 of Pelochelys cantorii. NCBI lineage: Eukaryota > Metazoa > Chordata > Testudines > Trionychidae > Pelochelys > Pelochelys cantorii. Next base: position 39,489,407 of record CM064340.1, read on the forward strand.
AGAGTAATAGGTCAATACACAAACATTTTGGCTATAAGAAAATGAACTGGACGTGGGAGCCAGTGCTGAAAGCCTTATTTCATTTCAGATCACAACTGTGCTCTACAGATTTTCTGTCAAAAGAAAATTACTTCTACTTTCACTTGTTTTCAGTTTTTGTCAAAGTGCATCAGTACACACACACACTTCCGCTTGTGTGTTTAGAATGGTCTTTCTTTTTCGCCCTCTTACACTTGAGTCTACTTTAGCTATGGCAGGAACTCTCTACATACCACACATTTCAACAAAGTGGGCCAAAGTGCAAGTCAGTTTTGAAGATTAAAAATGCTGCGATCTTTTCTGTCGACAGCCACTGGCAAGTTACTGCACTATGCGCGTGCACACACCCTTGCCCCCGCTTTAAACTTAAATGTATAGACAAAGCCTTGGCTACAAACACACCTGGTCATCCTAAATTAACATTTGAGTTGTTCCTTGCATTGGAACTTTAGGCCTGCTACTTGTGCCTGGCAGGTCTGTCTATCATCTCTCCCACTGCCATTACTGCCCACTCCACAGCTTAACATTTCTATGGCATATGGGCCTGGTTATTGTAATTTAGGACACATTTCATACTCTATGAGGGTAACATAACAATAATTTAAAAAGCCCAATGTATTTTACTAGAGGTAGTCTTTCACACATCACTTTCACCAACAAAATCTATATCTACATGTTGTGACTACTAGAGCAGGTGAACTGGATACCAGAATTCTCTTCCCACCTATAAGTAATGAGCAAAGATTTTGTGGACTTTAGCCAAAAATTTCAAATACGGTGCCTATAGTTACTTAATCGGCCCAATTTTCAGTGATGCAGAACACACCTGGCTCACTTTAAATTTGGTAGGCATTGTAAGTAAAATGCATTTACTTGCAGAGAGAGAAATTTCTTCTACAAACATCTTAAAATGAATCAGATGACATTACTTGTCTCAATTCCAATACTGTAAGTGATTAATAAGATTAAAATTCAGGATCTCACCAACTGCATTAAGCTATTATTTGTAACTTACACATTAAGAATTAAAATGCTAGAACAGAGGTATCCATTCATGAACTACACAAAAAAGCTATTCCAGTAAATGCTGTTGGGATGAAAAGATTGAGATATCTAGAGTAGAAAGTAATTTAGACTTACCTGCTTTCCACCTCTCTTTACTTATTACAGCTCCTTTAATTCCCGTTTGCCTCCACTATCCGTAATCGTGGCACCCTCCTTTGGCCTGAAAGCTTGCCTTTTGTAAATCTACTAGTTGCCACCTCAAAACAATCCTCATACACGACAATACCGTGATTCTGCTCTGCTGACAAATAATAATTCAGGTTTCTCTCTATTTATCTTTACTACTGCAGTTTCCTTTATAGAGCTTCTAAGACCAGTGACTAAACAGAATACTCAACACATCACCAACTCAAAAACAGTTCAAAGATGTATCATCAATTTGACTTCAAAAACTCTCCATTAGCTTGATCCAGCTCAGACTGCTTCTCTTCCTCCACTGTAGTCTTCATTTCTTTTCAGACTTCAGCTTAATATGTATCATCTTTGCCTGTGCCCAGTTTTTCCTTTTCCCTCTGCCACCTTAGAAGCATGAATTAGTGAACACTTTCAGTGCCTATCCTTCATACACCAGGATTTTTTGGAATTTGCTATCATAGATGATTGTGTAGTGTTCAAATGCAATGGAAAAGATGCTACACACAGTTTGTAGTATAAAAAGGATTGGTTTTGTCTGTGTACCCAGTACTGAGTTTTTATATCTCGTTTTGCTGAGAAATACCAGAACATAGAGCTTTGGTGATTCTATTTTACTTGCAATTATGAAGTTCTTAGAAAAGAGCTTTCTAGAGATATTAGTTATTTGATGCATTTATGTAAATATTAGCTGATTATAATTAGCTGGCTGAGGGAGGTTAGCTAGGTCTGGAAGATGCATCAGATTTTTGAAGGTATATTAAAGTAATATTGATCATTTACTGTACATGTTTTTAAATTGCTATTTGGACTATTCATACTTAAATTAGTTTAAGGAAAATGTACTTTGCCTTCTATATAGTTGAATACAGACTTTATATTTTGCTCTCTCTAACCTGGGAAATACAAATAAAGATTCTTGAGTTGTAGATCTCATCCTTTTCTTCATCCTCAATCTGAAGCCATTTTTTCCTCTAACAAACTTATCTTTGAACTCAAATAAGGATTTTGTTTCAGAGATTTTTTGATAACATAGCTCACTGACCATTGTTTCTCCCTCTTCATAGAAGGATGGACCCTGTCCCTGGTCTTCCTCTTGCTTCCAATATATTTGTAGAATGTTCCCTTGTTACCCTTTATGTCTCTAGCTAGACTGAGCTCATTTTGTGCCTTCTCCTTTCTAATTTTGTTCCTACATACTTGTGTTGTTTGTCCAAATTAAGAAACCAACAAAGAGTTGAAAAAGCAAAAGTTTGTTTTCTTGTAATCTATGAATGCAACGTGTGTGGATGTGATTTACGTTTCAAAATCCTGAAGGACATGCTGACCCAGAAACAATCAGTTCAATTCGCTACTACACTTCATTGAATAAATCAGTTTTTAATTTTTATGTTAAATAAAACCACATTTAAGTACTATTTTTGTGCATTCTGAACTTAAATTCCATTCAAATGGAAATTCAACACAAAAAGTAAAAAAAAAAAATTCATTTTCTAGCAAAAAAGGAAAAGCTAATCTGAATGTATATAAGCTAAGCTATACAACTGTTTAAATATGAATAGCATTTCCTCATTAGGAAAAAAGCATCAAATTTAATGTAAAGGATATATTTAGCTGCAAATCAACATGTTTTATTGGTTACCAAGGAAAAACAACTTTTCTTTAGGAAAATAACTAAAAAGTACAAATGCAAAACACGATTAAAATGATTCCTTAAATTAGGGTTTCTTGCTTGCTGATTTAAATCATGATTAAAATTGATGTTTTAAATCAATCCACCCTTGCTGTAAATTTGACTGTCAAAACCATTCTTGAAGACAAGGAGCAAAGATTTAACCTCTTACAATTTTAGTTAGGGATGTTAGAATTTATAATTCAACTTAATTGCTGACAGACTTTTAAATCACCTAATATACCTGTTCTCAACCTAACATTTTGATAATACAAAAAATAAAAATTAAGTAATTCCATTATATTGCAGAATAAAAGACAGCTAATTTTATGAGCTAACTAATTTTGGAAGTCATCTGAGGAATGCTATTCAGTATTATAGGATGAAGTGAGGCAATCCACACACAACTCTCAAATTACAGTAATAACAGTTTATCCTCTGTTGAAATTGAGTCACCGAACTGACTTAGGCATCCAACTGAAACTCTTTGGGACATGGAAACTTGGTGCACAAACCTCAAGTATGCCAGATTTTTGTAGGATATTCCACATTTCAGTTGAGTGCAGCTGTCCATTCTTTTGTGCCACAAGGCAGGTGACATTTACTGGGAGGAGAGAAGCGCCTACAAACCAATAAGCTAGCCTAGGGAGCCAGAAAACCTAGACTTGAAAGCTCACTTCTACTAGTGTGTATTTTGTTGCTATGCACTTTAAAAACCCCATTAAGCAAGGATTTGTACTCCCTGCCACAGAAGGCAGTCAACCATCTCTCTCTTCTCCCCCCCAGTTATAAAAAGTTCAGAGAAAAGCTGCAGTGTCACTTCAGGAAGAGCTGAGATTAGAACCAGGCCTGTAAGATGAGACCCACATTTGATCCACACTGCTTTTCAAAATGAACTTCTAAACTAGTGTGCTTAGCTACATGAAACTACTGATTTAGCTCTTGGACAATACTTCCATCCAAATTAAAGCCAAGAACTTGAATCAGAATTCCTGATCCCCAGTGTTCCACTGTTAAGAAATTAGCTGTATAAGTCACTGGCCGAATATGTACTGCATTCCCTTCTCGTGACTGGTAAACAAACTAGATGGCTGTTATTCCTGTAGGTCAGATGGAGAGGTTTGTGGCAGTGTTCTGAAAATCCAGGTATAAAGCCCACTGCTGATCCATGTGTGGATTTCTTAGGGTGTCATATAGTGATGTTATTTTCCAGTTTTTGAAAGTAGTGCTCCATTTAATTCACATGAAGAAATGGCATCCTTAATGAGCTGTAAACAATTATAATCTGTCAATTGTAGCATGAAGCCAACACAAGGGCCGGTGTCTGCTGAAGCATCTCGTGCACAGCCTGGACCCCTCAGTTCCTTCTTTACATCAGAGCCTGGTTTAATTCCAAAGCAGAGTGGAGAAGGGTGGGTAGCGGAGGACCCACAGGGACACTCAAAGAACTTCAGCTGCTGCACAAGGCGAGTAAATTTCTCTTCAAGAGATGTCCCTGTGGGTGCTCCACTTCAGGTGACTGTACAGTCGTGTCCTCTAGGATGGTAAGGGCTTCGGAAAATGTTAAAAGATAGTGGCTAGTACTTCTCTGCTGGGCACCAGTTTTAGGGCCTTGCATGATAGCATAATGTTTAGCAAAGGTGTGCAATGCCCAGGTGGGAGCCTTACAGCTCTGACAGGGGAGCAAAGGCTGTAGAGGTTGATAGATCTGGTGGAATGTGCTCCCACTGGGGGTGGAGGTTGGGAGACATTTCAGTTGACAGTGTAGTCTAACGTAGTGGTCACCAACCAGTATATATTGGGATCTACTAGTAGATCTGGAGCCTCTGACAAGGGGATCCTAACTAGTTTGGCCAAGAGGTTAATCAGGTGCCAGCACTTCAGCTGTCCCTCCCCCCACTGCTGCGCATCGCCTGCCCTTTGCCTTGGAGCTGCCCCTCCCCCTGGGAGGCTCCTGCTTTCTGTGCAGGGCAGGGGAGGGAGAGGAGAGGTGCTGATGTCAAGGTGTCCTCTCCCACTTTGTATCCTGGCTCCACAGAGCAGAGAGGGGGGCACAACAGGACTCTGGAGGGAGTTTGCTGGCTGCTTTAGGGAGTGGGCCAGAGCAGGGGGGAGCCTGCCTTAGCCCCACTGCACCACCAATGAGGAGCCACCAGCAGTGCCCAGCTGGAACCCACATCCTGAACTCTTACCCCAGTCATGACCCCTCCCCCCACATCCAAGCCCTTGTCCTAGCCCTGAGCATCCCTGTATCCAAATGCTGTCCCAGAGCCTGCACCTAGAACCCCTCCTACATCCCAACTGCCTGCCCCAAGAGCAGCTCAGAGCCCCCCTCTCAGTCCAGATCCCTCAATCCTCGACTAGAGCCTGCCCCCCAACCCTCTGCCCCAGCCTGATAAAAGTGAGTGAGGATGGGCAAGAGAGGGAGAATGGAGTGAGAAGGGGTGGGAAGGAGGCGGGGCAAGGGTATTTATATTTGAGGTAGATCTTGGATTGCACTTAAATTCAAAAAGTAATCTCATGCTTTAAAAAGGTTGCATTAGACCAGTGATCTGCAATCCATTTAGAGAGACTCTGGTAGATATAGGCATGCACATGGACCAGCCTGCTATGGATAAAAAGAGCCTCAGGGTCCTTCCTGAAAGTTTTGGTCCTCACTTATATGAAATTACTGATTTAGCTCTTAGACAGTACTTCCACCCAAATAGAGCCAAAAATAGAACCCAGAATTCCCCATCAGATCTTAATAGAAAAGCCTAGCAACTCTCTAACATCCAGCATGTGCATCAAGGTCTTGAAGCTTTGGTGAGGTAGGGGAAGAATGAGGCATTATCCACCTTGCAGTGGAAAGCAGTGATTGCCACTAAATGTATCCTCAGGGAACAAAAGGAAATGGCCAAGTACCATTAGGTAACCTAGTGGGGGGTGGGTGGGTGCTGTCCATTTCTTTTACCAATAATTGCCATGGCAGTAGATCTAGTTGTGGTGTTGACAGAGTCCAGCGAGGCCTGCAGAGCTGTGTGGTGTTTGGCTTTCAGAGACTAGCGCTCTGAACTGACGTCTCCTCACCTCCAGATCCTGTGGTCACACCAGGGATGTAAAAGAGCTGTCGAATAGTCGACTACCCAATAAGTCTACACTTACTGGGCAGTCGAGTCAACGGCTTGCATTTCCCCCCTCTCACTCCCGCAGCCTTTGTATCAGAGGTGGTGGTGGCGATGGCGGGGGAGGGAGAGCAAGCAGGAGCCAGTGCTGGGGGGAGCAGGCTTAAAAGCTGGCTTCCCCCAGCACCATCTCTGCAGTGCGAGGGAGGGGACGGGGAGGCAGAGGCACAGCAGGGACCCCTTCAGAAGAAGGGACTGAAGCAGCTTGTGCCAGGTCTCAACCTCTGACCTCTGAAATGTAGTAAGAGCTGCCTAGAGAAGAGGAACTGAGAGGAGGGCCTGGGAGCACCCTATATAGTGTGTCATGTGCATGGCACTCCAGGGGGCGCTGAAACCCAGGCTCCTTTGGGTACGGCTGAGGGAAAAACTTCCGGTACCAGTGCATATGGTGAGCACACACCCCTAGGTTGAATGGACCTGAGCAAGCACTCGAATAGCTGCTTTTAGCTTCTCAGAGTTTCAGCCACAACGCAGTCCTTATTCAACTTGTTTGTTGATGCTCAGCACCTTAGATCAAGTGTCTTCTACAGTTTGCATTTGGCTTTATATCTCAACATAGCGGCCCCTTGGATAAGTGTGGATTATCCACCAGGATTACGTTAGAGCCACCATGCACCATATGTTTTTGCCTTTGACATGCACAATTGAGAGAGTTTTCAAAGTTCCCCCAAGTTTCTGAATCCTTGTATACCATTATTGAGAAACATGGCTCTACACAGTGAGCACTGGCCACAGAGAAGTATCATAGCATATTTATCAAACACTTATCAATTTTCTTTGACATACTTCGTAAGGTGATTTCCGGAGTCAAAACTGCATAAAGAAGTTCCACATTTCAGGAGGACTGCGATTTTATAAAGGATAATGCCAGACATATACAGCTAATTTTTCATAGTGCACATATAATCAAATAAGCATAATATATGGAGAAACAGAAAGGTAGAACATCTTTACACCAAAAACAAAAAAGGGTTTAGGGGGTGCTCAAGTCATTAAGTCAATTAAATCAAAAGGTAGTAGAAGGTGGCCAGGAAACTCAAGTCCTGGCAACATCAATTAATTCCCCTTGTTTTATTTAGGAATAGTAACTCCAAACTATTAACTATTTCAAGTGAAACATTTACTCAGCCCGATGATTCCTGTGATGAAAGGCCCTACAACTGGGTATGTGCGATGGCGCCAAAAATGGCTGGCAGAATTAATGCAAAAGTTAGATCAATGAAAGATTTAACAATTGCCTTGTTTCTTAAGAACAGCAGAGTTGTGTGAAAGACCAAAGACTATTCTACAAGTCACACTATCTCACTTGTAGTTCAACAGCAGAATGGAACTATTATACAGCACACTTTGATCACCATTTGGCATTTTAGACTGCAGTTGAGGTTAGTGGTGAGAATTAATCATTTAACTGACCCCTTAACTGTATGTAAATAAATAGAATAGAATTTTTAAAGGTTTGGCAAAAACTAAGAACATAAGAATGGCCATACTGGGTCAGACCAAAGGTCCATCCAACCCAGTACCCTGTCTGCCGACAGTGGCCAATGCCAGGTGTCCCAGAGGGAGTGAATCGAACAGGTAACGATCAAGCAATCTCTCTCCTGCCATCCATCTCCACCCTCTGACGGACAGAGGCTAGGGACACCATTCCTTACCCATACTGGCTAATAGCCATTTATGGACTTAACCTCCATGAATCCATGAATTTATCTAGTTCTCTTAAACCCTGTTATAGTCCTAGCCTTCACAACCTCCTCAGGCAAGGAGGTCCACAGATTGACTATGCGCTGTGTGAAGAAGAACTTCCTTTTTATTTGTTTTAAACCTGCTGCCCACTAGTTTCATTTGTGGCCCCTAGTTCTTATAACTTTCTCCATACCACTCATGACTTTATAGACCTCTCTCATATCCCCCCTTAGTCTCCTCTTTTCCAAGCTGAAAAGTCCCAGTCTCTTTAATCTCTCCTCATATGGGACCAGTTCCAAACCCCTAATTGTTTTAGTTGCCCTTCTCTGAACCTTTTCTAATGCCAGTATATCTTTTTTGAGATGAGGCGACCGCATCTGTACACAGTATTCAAGATGCGGGCGTACTATGGATTTATATAAGGGCAATAAGATATTCTCTGTCTTATTCTCTATCCCTTTTTTTTAATGATTCCTAACATCCTGTTTGCTTTTTTGACTGCCGCTGCATACTGCGTGGACGTCTTCAGAGATCTATCCACGATGACTCCAAGATCTTTCCTGATTAGTTGTAGCTAAATTAGCCCCCATCATTTTATATGTATAGTTGGGGTTATTTTTTTCCAATGTGCATTACTTTACATTTATCCACATTCAATTTCATTTGCCATTTTGTTGCCCAGTCACTTAGTTTGGTGAGATCTTTTTGAAGTTCTTCACAGTCTGCTTTGGTCTTAACTACCCTGAGCAGTTTAGTGTCATCTGCAAACTTTGCCACCTCACTGTTTACCCCTTTCTCCAGATCATTTATGAACAAGTTGAATGGGATTGGTCCTAGTACTGACCCTTGGGGAACACCACTAGTTAACCCTCTCCATTCTGAAAATTTACCGTTTATTCCAACCCTTTGTGTCCTGTCTTTTAACCAGTTCTCAGTCCATGAAAGGATCTTCCCTCTTATCCCATGATAACTTAATTTACGTAAGAGCCTTTGGTGAGGGACCTTGTCAAAGGCTTTCTGGAAATCTAAGTACACTATATCTTCTGGATTCCCCTTGTCCACGTGTTTGTTGACCCCTTCAGAGAACTCTAATAGATTAGTAAGACATGATTTCCCTTGACAGAAACCATGTTGACTTTTGCCCAACAAATTATGTTCTTCTATGTGTCTGACAATTTTCTTCTTTATTATTGTTTCAACTAATTTGCCTGGTACTGATGTTAGACTTACTGGTCTGTAATTGCCGGGATCACCTCTAGAGCCCTTTTTAAATATTGGCGTTACATTAGCTATCTTCCAGTCATTGGGTACAGAAGCTGATTTGGAGCATTATCTGGACTCCTCAGAAACAACAGTATCTCCTGATCCATGGTGTTAAATGCCACAGAGAGGTCCGAGAGGATGAGAATGAATGTCTGCCCCTCTGTCAGTTGATTGTTTTAGTGGTGCTCACAGATTTGTTTCATCTCCAAGTCCTGGCTTGAATCGGGATTGTGCAAGGTCTAGAATGTTAGTTTTAATAGGTAAGCTTATAGCTGGCCTGTGTTCAGCTTCTCTGAGCTTGCTGAGGAATGGGGAGACTTGATGAGGCATGGTGGTTGGCTAAAATAGATATGTGGTTTTTTCTAGTTGATTGGGCTCTTGCATGCCAAAAATAGGGAAAGGGAAGATTCATTCCTTTTCTGAATGCTGTGCTGTGTGTTGCTCAGGAGTGTCCCCACTTCATGACTTTCTCAAACCAGGAAGGTCAGGGCCACGTTCACTCACCAAGAGGTTCTAGACACTCAAAGGAATTTCAGCCTAAGACTAGTGAATGTACTGAAATCTGGGGATGCCGATGGGCTATTGGTTGATGGGTATTACATATCTATGGTATTTGAGAAGGCTTCCCAAATGCACATGATGTCAGCAAAGTTAGGATTCGGTTCTTTCATGTGGTGCACTGTTCTGATGCAGGTTTTGGACACTCAAGACTGAAGCAGTTTATCCCCAAAAATAGCTACTTGGGTCAGATTTTGGTGGTTTAAGTGGAAGCCAATAGGAAGGTTCTCTTGCCCTGTAGTCTGCATAAGATTTGAGGATGAAATAGATAATTCCTCTCTGTATTAGCGTCTGTTTTGCTGAAAGTGTTCTAGCTTTTGTCCCTCTTTAATTGATGCAGGGTGTCAGAAAGCCAAGATTTATGAGGGTAATGGGGAGGAACAGTGGACCGTTTGGGTTCGGCATGCTGATGGCCATGTTAGCCATGCAATAAGGATGATTGTCCATGTTCTCAGTTCCTTGTCTTGTGGTTATAGTGCTGCTATTTTAGTAGGGCGAATTTGTTGAAATCAATGAGTCTTATATGGTTGAATTAGGATCGCTGCTCTTCCCTTGGATCCATTGATCCTAGCTCAGGAGCTGAAAGGTTTCCAGCCCTGACTTTTTAAGGAAATTTCCTCACTCCATGGCTGCGTTTACATGATAGTTACACTCCACTGAAGAAAGAAATTGTCCTCCAGTATGGGGGAAGCTTATCAATGTAAGACACTGAGCTTCCACAGGAACTGGACCTAGACTATGAAACTCATTACCTGAAGAAATAATTGGCACAAGCCTGGCTGTGTTCAGTGCTAAATGAAAAACTCTTCAACTTTTTTTTCGCTTGATAAATTCCTACACACAGAGACTGAGTTATAAATGAGGAAAATTATCTCCTACAGGCGTGGAAACATACATGGAGTTTTAATTTTAAATACAAGGAGGTGATTGAGTATTACAATGATAGAGGGCATGTGAGTGCTCAGGTCTCTAATTTCATTGTTTTCCTGTTTTTGCATTTTTGTCACCTGCCCAATTAAATTTCTCTTCAAGGCAATCAAGTACCTTTTAAAACACTCTCTCATTGTCTCCAGCCTTTTGAAATCTGAAAACATTTTGCCTACCAATTTTTTTCCCTTATAATGAAACTTAAAATTAAAATTGCTCTTGTTTTTGCACCAGCATAATGAAGTGAGAACAGCCTTAAGAATAGTACTTACCTTAGCTTTAGACCAGAGTTCCATTCAATGTACTTTGACTGCATGCATTGGAAAGAAGTGGAGAAGGTGGCAAACTAAACTCATTGTTCCTTATACACATCTACGGATTACACAGGTAGTCCTGGAATATCAGTGTTTCCCTAAAAATGAATAGGTTTTAATTTAAAAACTTTTTGGTTAATGGAAATCTTAGAATTGTAGCTTATTCTTCAGCAACTTCCTGTATTGACTTTCTGCAGAGTGGTGATCCTTATTTAATTGGCCCTCTTGTAAAGTAGGGAATGCCTCGTTTAAGGCACCATCTTTACTTTGCATACTCCAGTGCCATTGTTAATGAATTTCAAAGTTAAAGATCTGAAGCACATTTAGAGTAGGCAGTTTTCTAGAAAATTCCAGCAAGCCTTTAGTTTTACTTTGCCATCAGTACGTTAGTTCAGTGGGTAGCAAAGAGGTATGTTGAAGTGGCTCTATTTCTCCATTTTTGTCACTTGCACGTTCGGCAGACTTGTCACTAGGGGTAAACTAAAGCTTATTCATCCAAACATTGGCAGCAACAGTTGTCAGCCTCAAGTCAGTCCTGCTTTTAGGATATTAAGTCTCTTGAAGATGGTTACGTACTCTAAAAACATTAGTGCTTTCCCATTGCATGAAAAGGTTTTTAATTTGATCTGTCTGTACTAAGGATGTAAAAGACTAGTCGACTATCCGATAAGCATTTGCTTATCGGCTAGTATATTGACTAGTCGATATCCACCCGCTCCACCCGGCTGTCTGAGAGAGAGGCAGCAAAGGGGGGAGGAGGGATACTTCAAAGTGGCAGCACTACACAGTGGCACTACCACTTTGAAACCCCAAGGCAGCATTTCAAAGGGGCAGCTGCTGCACAGCTGATCCGTGGATCAACTCTGAGGCGGGCTGCCCCTTTAAAACACCACCTCTATGCCTTTCAAAGGGGCAGCTGTGGAGCCCGGGGTCAGCTGGGAACTCCCCAGCTGATCCTGGGCTCTCTGTGGCATTTCCCCAGAACCTGGGATCAGTCACCAGCTGATCTCAGGTTCTGGGGGAATGCTGCGGGGAGCCCCTTTGAAAGGCGCAGAGGCAGCAGTTTCAAAGGGGAAGCCACTGCACAGCTGAGATCAGCTGTGTGGCAGCTGCCCCTTTGAAACTTTGGACTCCCCAGCTGATTCTGGGCTCCCACATTACAGTCCACTGAAGATTTACGCTGTCACTCTTAGGCTCAATTTTAAAATACAGGTTGCACTTCCCTAAACCAGGACTCTCATCTGGCAACATCCGTGGTCTGGCAGGACCATGGATGTTGCTGAATGAGCCCCCTAGGCCAGGGGGCCAGCAGCTGAGAGCCCTGTGAAAGGCAAGGCTGACAGTAGCAGGGCCAAAGCCTCAGCAGATGGGCCGCGGTAGCAGGGCCGTGATAGGGGGGCAGGGGCAGCCTGTGTGCGCTCGCCTGGCAATTGGAACAGAGCCATGGCAGTCTGACTGGTGCCGTATCAGTTAGGACAGTGGGACCAGGGCAGCCATGTTGCCCAGCCTGCAGAAGGGCTGAAGGAACCGGAGGCGGGGAGGCATAGCAGGCTGAGGGGGTCAGTGGCAGAGGACCTTCCCTGGTCCAGCAAATTCCCTGAACAGGGACCGCTCAAGTCCCAAGTGTGCCAGGCCAGTGAGGTCCAACTTGTATTTGTTTTCTATGAAAAATAAGTGACCTAAATAAAGGCTACAACGTGAACATACCAGTGATATTTCTAAAAGCTGATAGAAAATAGGTGGGCAGGCTTAATGGTAGGATCAGCACACCCGGTGACAGTCTCAAGGGGAACCTCTGTGTTCCAACCTGTCACATTCTTCAGGTAAGTATCTGTCACTGCCCCAGGAATGTTTTTTCCATATCAGTAAAGACTGTGATAAAAGAAGTGAAAGAGAGGCATTGAAAAGAGGGGAATATTTGCATATAGTTTCATGTTAACTTGGTTATAAAAAATATGTATGAATAAGTAGTGTATTTCAATTAAATAGGTGTTTATAACTACCCCACACTTTCTCTAAAAATGTGTGTGGTTAGATATCTGCTACATCTGCTGGCTCTACTGAGCATCACAAATTATTTCCTTTGAGATTGTCATTACTTTGGGCAGATGCCTTTTGCCATTTCTGGTAGGATGGTACATAGTGTTATCTTAGCTTCGTTGTCTTTGTGCTAGGTTTACATCTTTCTGTGTTCGAGTGTAACTGTATTGGATCTCAAAATAACAAACTTGTCATTTACCCATCAAATAAGAAACATGACTCAATTTCAGGTTTCCCTCCCTTGGTTGCAGCTCCAATATGCAGAGTATCTTCAGTTGCTTTAAAAACAATTCTGTGCTCCTCTGCTCCTTCCCTAAGGTTTGGTTTCAAGATGGCCCAGTTAAAGAGAAACTGTCAGGGTTTAGGCTAAAAATTTGATCTACTGTTTTAGCATCACAAGATTCCGTGCAAATATTGGAATAGTAGGTGCTCTTGAACTCTGTCTGCACCAGTAAATACTGTCTTGCATGGAACCCATAACTCCCATCAGTGTTTTCTCTGTACCATGGCGGTGGGGGACTTTCTCCACAATACTGCAGTTTTAAGAGCAGTCAAGTTGTTAGTCTAAACTGAGATGCTTCTTTTATTAAAACTTAATTAGCTATTTTTGCATAAGTAGTTAAGGTATTTTCCATGCAAGAGTACTCTTTTTTAAAAAGTAGATGAAACTTCATGGGACTTCTGCAGTTATGTACTAAATATGTATGTTAGATCAGCAAACATTTTAGCTTTGCATACTCTTGGATCTTTATTTGGAGATCATGTAGGGATTGTTGAGGAAGAGGGCTTAGGGTAAAATAAAAAGCACTACAAGGCTTACCCCTCAAATGGTCAGTGATTTGTCCATCCCTACATTTTTAAAATAAAATAGTTGGCTTACAGCTTTTTCATTCTCATAGTTTATAAGTAGGAATGGGCATTTAACTGTGACTTCAAGTGTCACTAATGGTGCCCTTGTGGTAATCTCTCAATTGAGTAAATGGTAATGCTGATAACAGCCTTTTTTTATTTGAATTTTATGATCTGCTGGCTTGTGACGGAAAAAATGTCGCTGGTGATTGCAAGTCTGTATTAGATTGTGTTGTAAGAATGAAGAGCATTTCTTGAAGGCTTCCTAATCGCAGAACAAAGAGAGGTTGCAACTTTTTGCACGTTATGACATATAAAAACTGCTTTTCTAAAAATGTTTTCCTCTCCAATATAGGTTGCCAACTTGGCCTGTTCCATCTCAAACAATGAAGAAGGTGTGAAGCTAGTTCGCATGTCAGCAAGCCAGCTTGAAGCTCTCTGTCCTCAGGTAAGTTGCAAGCTCAAGTACTTCATGGTTGTACATGGGAAGGGACTATGAGAAGAAGTGGAAGTGGACTGGGTATTTGAAGAACAAACATTTGGGATAGGAATTTCACTAAAAACATGCCATTTAGACTAGCTGATCAGCCTACTACAACATCTACTAGTACATGTGTCTCGTGAGTCACATATTATGTCCAGACAAACTGCAAGACAGTGAATCGTGAAGATACACAGCATATGTTCATGTCGCAAAAGGATGTGGTATGAAGAAAGTACAATTGCATCGATTGGAAATGAGGAGGTTTAAGATTGTCCATAATGCTAAATGCTTTACTACTTGGGCAAGATCATTTTAAAGCAACTTAGGGAAGGGAAAAAATACTAGCTTAAAACCTTTCAAATAAGGTGATTTTAACCACAAGTTTTTCACTTTTTTTTGCTGCAACCAAGAAAGCAATGAAGCTCTAGGCTCTCTCTTTAATCACCTGTGTCTATCATGAATACCTATGACTAGGTAGTATGCATGAGCTAAAGACTTTCCTTGTCCATGATCATGATGGCTTAAAGGAAGGCCAGTGACACTTTCAGAGATCTGAAGTAAACAAGTAAGCCTTTGCAAGAGAATAAGCATGAATAGGAAATATTTTAAAATTATCCTGTTCAAACTTCATCTTCTGTGACAAGGTGTCTGTCTACTTTAGATGTTTTTTTGTGTTTTACATAGGTTTCCCCTCTACTCTCCTCCCCATGGGAATTCAGGCCGCTGCTGCTCTGGGTTTCTTTAGTTTGTGTGGAATGAGTGAGAGTGAATGGGATATGAATGGTAGTACTTACTTCTATCATTCTTGGAAAACTAGCGAAGTTTAGTAAAATAAGCAAATGCATGCTCCTGATCAGCATACAGACAGTTATGTCTTGGAGACAGACAGCCCTGTTATATTCTACCACCAGAAGGTATGTTGTCCCTTGTGTGATTCTTATTTAAGAATGGAAGAAGAGAAGAAAAACAGATTTCATCCAACACTAAAATTTACTTTGACCATTTTCACACATTTCCCTAATGGAGAATCATCAGTTTTGTTTCGTAATTAGTTATTTGTTAAAATGGGCAGACTAGGTCAGAGTTCTAGAACAGCTTCTAACTTTGTATCTCTAATTGATAATAGAGCCAACTAGACTAGGTAAAAATTCCTGTCTACATGTTGTAAAATGTACTGAGTCAGAGCTCTGCATGTAATTTTTTGAGCCTGTTGTAGCAAACAGGTAATGTCACTGTTACAGTGCTAGCTGCACTTCTGTCCCCTTTCAGTTCTGAGTCTGCCCTCAGATGGCAGACCTCATGCCTTTCACATGTGGTGCAGTGGAATTCTCCAGTTCTCCTACTCATAGACTAGATGCTGGGCAGCAATACCCTGCATATCTATTGCGTTTACCTAGTGGGTTTGGCTGAATCCAGGACTGTTACCTTTGCAGGTCTGACCAGTGGAATGCCATGATCAGACAGTCTTCTGAAAACCAAAGTTATTGTCCGTTTTAAAATCCTTTTTCTCTAAATACTTTCTTCCGACTCTTTACAATACTCTTATGTGCATATCTGTATTATCCAATGGCTTGCCATCCCATGCTGGTAACCTAAACAAGTCTAGCTACTTTGTACACCTCCACAGGTGCCTGCATGTAAACCTGGTTCTTCAAGTGGTTGCTCATGTCCATTCGAATTAGGTGTGCGCACCGCGTGCACCACGTCTTCTGGAACGTTTTCCCTAGTGGTACCTGTAGCACCGGCAGGGTGCCCCCTGGAGTGGCGTTGCCATGGCGGGCATAAGTACCCCTGCCGGCGCTGCCCCACCTCAGTTCCTTCTTACTGCCCGTGACGGTCGTTGGAGTGTGTCTCTCTCTTAGATCAGTTAATGGTTTCCGTTTCTATTAGTATTGTAAATAGTTCTGAATAGTTCAGTTAGTTAGGTAGTTAGTGTTTCTTTGTTTTTTTTCCTTCTCCCCCTTCGGGGGTGAGGAATGTCAGGGCCACAAGGCTTTAAGGTATGTGCTGTCTGCGCAAAGTTCATGCCCAGAGGAGACCTTCACGACAGTTGTCTGAAGTGTCTGGGTGAGAGCCATCTTACGGACGCTTGTAAGATCTGCAAGTCTTTTAAACCCCGCACTAAGAGGGAGAGAGACTCTGGCCTAAAACTTCTCCTCATGGAGGCGGCTTTACAGCTGGCACTGGCTGGGCACTCTGCGGTGCGCAGTGCACCGGTGTCCACGCGAGATGCCCCATCTCGGGACCGGCCCTCGGCGTCGAGGGCCCGGCACCAGTCTCACTCTCCGGCACCGAAAAGGTCAAGAACGTCTCGTGGTAGGTCTCCGAGCCGGAAGTCCAAGTCGAGCCTGCACCATGGTACCGAGTCTCCGGTGCGCATGTCCTGATCCGCCACGGTGTGGCGTAAGCAAGCGGGACGCTCATCTAGTCCAGGGCAGTTACCCTCGCACCGCCCCTCCACGCCAGACACCTTTGAGGCGGCCCATGACCTTATTAGCCTCACTACCTCCCCTCCGTCGTCGGTTGAGGCGGAAGGGTTGAGATCACCTATGCCGGAGGCCATGTTGGCACCGGCTTCGCCTCCGCACCGGCATGACCGAATGGCACTGGCCACTTATGCAGTGGGACCGTCCCCCGTGGGACCAGTACCGCTTGCCGCCATATTGGTGCCAGCATTGACGCAGGTCGCCAGGCCCCACTTGGCACTCGACTGGGCTCAACCTCCCGCGGTGCTGGGACCCTTTCCAGACCCTGTCTTGGCTGCGACTGTGCCGTGTCACCCTGGCCTCGCGACGACGTCTTCGACACCATCGTCGGGCCCTTCAGCATCAGCTTCTTCAGCACCGATGCATGTTTCGGCACCATCACAGGCACCGGCATCGACCCTGTGGGTCCACGCCGGTATCGCCATCGCCGGTGACATCGGCCTCTTCGGGGTTTGTATCGCAACCGATAGCGACTACGGCACCACAGATATGCCCTGTGTCGGCACGGCAACTGGCACCGGGACCGGTTCTCCCGGTGCCGCAACCGGCTCCACCCCGGGCATCGGAATATGTTCTCCCGGCACTGACTCCACTCCAGGCACCGGGACGGTTTTCCCGGTACCGCAACCGGCACAATTTTTCCCAGTACCGGCACGTCCGCATCGAGCGCACGTGGGCAAACCAGAGTCCATGTCCAGGTTTGCCCCCCCCCCCCCCCCCCGTCTGTGGCAGTA
Organism: Pelochelys cantorii; assembly: GCA_032595735.1. Lineage (NCBI taxonomy): Eukaryota > Metazoa > Chordata > Testudines > Trionychidae > Pelochelys > Pelochelys cantorii. Next base: position 39,506,820 of record CM064340.1, read on the forward strand.
CATTCGTCATCTGCGCCTCCCTGGCCCGAGTCTGATCACTCATCCGATTCTGATGCAGCATCGTTCAGGTCGGGGTCCTCGGCAGCTTCCTCGACGCATAGATCTCGTTCCCGGCACTGGCGTGATTGTTCGCGGGTGCAACAGACTTGGCTGCCTCAGCCACAATGGCCGTTTTGAACACCGTGGGCTTACCACCAGTGGCAGGGGCCTGTGCTCTTTTTTCTGTGGTGTCCGGTGCCACGGGGCAACGAGCGCAACCGTCGGCATCGCTGTCAAGACCCCCTCTCTCCCACCAGAGGTCGGTTGCTGCTGACGCCGCTGCTGTGCCGCAGGCCTCGGTACCGGAGCCGCTTCCGCAAGCGGTGCCGCCTGCCCAGCTGGCGCCTCAACCAGTTCCTGCGCTGGGCCCGGCACCGGTCCAGGAGTCATTGTCATCATCGTTACCAGATGAAACTTTGGTGGATCCCGCGCCGGCGTTGCCTACTATGGATGCCCGTGCGCATCAGGAGCTGCTTAGGTGTCTTGCCTCCAATCTGGGTGTCCCAGTGGAGCCAGTAGTGGAGGACACGGACCTCATGACTGACATCCTCTCAGATGATGCGCCCGCCCGCTTGGCTTTGCCACTTAGTAAAACCGTGGCCAAGATTACCAATGCCCTGTAGCAGACCCCAGCAACCTTGACCCCTACCTTAAAGGGAGTCGAGAGGCGCTATTACGTCCCCCAGTCGGGACATGAACACCTGTACTCCCAGCCTGTTCCTGGGTTCTTGGTCGTCCAGGCTGCGGCCCAAAAAGAGAGGCTTCCCCAGCCAGGGCCGTCCGCGAAAGCTAGGGAGCCCAAGCGCCTTGACCTGATGGGCCGTAAGGTGTATGCCACTGGTGGGGTGCAACTCCGCATTGCCAATCAGCAAATGATGCTGAGCCGCTATACTTTTAATACCTGGCAGGCCGTGGATAAGTTCAAGGACAAGCTGCCTGCCGAGGCCCGTCAGGAGTTTGCGGCCATGACCTCTGAGGGCGGAACCATTGCCCGCATGGCCCTCCAGGCTTCCCTGGAAGTTGTCGACTCTGCAGCCCACACCATGGCGTCAGGTGTAGTTATGCGCCGTGGTGCCTGGCTGCAGGTGTCCGGAATACCTCCGGACGTCCAAACCACAATTCAGGACTTGCCCTTTGATGGGAAAGCCTTGTTTTTGGAGCACACGGACTCCAGGCTCCATACGCTCAAGGACACGAGGTCTACCCTATGGTCCTTGGGGATTCATACACCGGCCCTCCCAGCGTCGTCAGCAGCCCTACAGACAGCAGGGCAGAACTCAGTCCCAGGTCCCCCGTGGGGATTACTGGAGACGCTGTCCTTGTGCTCCCAGTGGGGGTGCGGAGGCGGCTGCGGGACCATCCTCCGCAAGGGGTTGGTGACGCCGCCCGAGAGGGGATACCCCTCGTGGGGCTGGTTAAGGTCCCTCCCAGCAATCCAAGCACCTGTTTTGACGGGATGCTAGAGGGTCGCACACCAGCCTCCCACCCTGGCCCCCCGTTTGGGGCCGCGTTGTCCCGGTTTGCCCACGCCTGGGCAGGAATCACGACTGACGCCTGGGTCCTAAAGATAGTCAGGTGTGGCTACACCATCCCTTTCCTGGGCTCGCCCCCTTCCAACCCGCCCACCCCGTCGCTTTTCAGGGACACCTCTCACGAAGGCACGCTCCACCAAGAGGTGCTGGCGCTTCTCGAAAAGGGAGCTGTGGAGAGGGTCCCCCCACATCTACAGGGCAAGGGGTTTTATTCCCGATATTTCGTTGTCCCGAAACCCAAGGGCGGGGTTCGTCCCATCTTGGATCTCAACAAGACGGTCGTGAAGTCCAGGTTCAGAATGGTAACCCTAGCTTTTGTTATCCCGGTTTTACAGTTAGGAGACTGGTACTCAACCCTCGATCTAAAGGACGCTTGCTTCCATGTGGCAATAAGACCCAGCCACAGGAGGTTTCTCCGTTTTATTGTTTCCCGATGCCACTTCCAATTTACAGTGCTCCCATTTGGACTTTCAACAGCGCCCAGGGTCTTTACAAAATGCATGGCAGTAGTAGCGGCGTTCCTCCGCAAAAAGGGGTAGACGTTTTTCCGTACCTAGATGACTGGTTGATCTGTGGCCGCTCCTACGAGCAAGTAGAGGCCCATGTTTCCCTCACACGGGCTCTCTTCGTAAGGCTGGGACTCATGCTAAACGAAGAAAAGTCATCGTTGACTCCCTCTCAGCACCTTGAATTTGTAGGAGCCCTCCTGGATGCCAGGGTGGCAAGAGCACTCCTTCCCAGGGCCAGGTTTCTATCCATAGTGGAGCTGGTCTCTGAGTTAACCCGGTTCCCCATCACGACAGCCTGGGTCTGCTCCAGGCTGCTGGGACACATGGCGGCGTGTACGTATGTGGTACAACATGCTCGAATGAGGCTCAGGCCTCTGCAGGCCTGGTTGGCAAGGGCATTCAACCAAACCAGGGGTCTCTGGGACACGGTTCTCACAGTGCCACCGGAGGTGATAGCCTCCTTACAATGGTGGACCCAGGAGATGGTGGTGTGCAGCGGGGTTCCGTTCACTGTACCTCCCCCCTCGCTTACACTGGTCACAGATGCTTCCGACCTGTGTTGGGGAGCACACATGGGGTCTCTCAGAACCCAGGGTTTATGGTCCCCTGCAGAGCGGGCTCTGCACATAAATGTCCGGGAGCTCAGGGCAGTCAGGAGAGCCTGCGAGACCTTCCTGTTGAAGCTCTCTCGCTACTCTGTCCTGGTCCGCCTGGACAACACTGCGGCTGTGTTTTACCTCAACAGGTACCACGTTGCACTTTTTCTACCGTTTTTCTATGTTCGGTTCGTTGAATAAATATGTTTGGATTGTTCAACTTTCGTGGACTTCTCTTTCTGAGTGCTCCGACCCCCTCCTCCTTGAAGTGGGGTTCGCTTGGAAGTCACCTAATTCGAATGGACATGAGCAACCACTCGAAGAAGAAAAGAACGGTGACTTACCTGTAACTGTTGTTCTTCGAGATGTGTTGCTCGTGTCCATTTGATTCCCCCCCACCTCCCCTTCGTCGGAGTGTCCGGCAAGGAGGAACTGAGGTGGGGCAGCGCCGGCAGGGGTACTTATGCCCCACCATGGCGGCGCCACTCCAGGGGGCGCCCTGCCGGCGCTACGGGTACCGCTAGGGAAAACGCTCTGGAAGACGCGGTGCACGCGGTGCGCACACCTAATTCGAATGGACATGAGCAACACATCTCGAAGAACAACAGTTACAGGTAAGTAACCGTTCTTTTCTCCAGAACCGCTACCCCACTTGCTTTAGTTTCTTTTTAAAACCTGTGGGATTTGTGGTGTGTCTTTTTTTTTTGTTTGGTTGGTTGAGTTTTTTTTGTTTCTCTGCATTCTGGGGCCTTGGTCTGTCCTAGTGCTGTCTCTTAACCCTCAAATGTTTGCAAAAAAGTGGCGTATCTTGAGCCATTCTTACCTTGGCGTTAGCCCCTGTTAAACTACACTGATATGTTCATATTGAAAACAGCTTAAACAAGACAATTATAATCTTGCTTGGGAAAACTAGATTAAATGTATTCTATATCTGACGTGTATTAGAAACAGAGTTGATAACAAACCATAAAATGCACTTTTTTTGGCCTTGAAGTAGCTTTTGTGGAAGCCACAAACAATCTTTCAACATGCAGTCCTGTTTCTCTCTCCTCCCTCCCAATTACAAAGCCGTTGTCAGGAAATTAATAGCAGCCTCAAGAGAGAGAGCACACTGTTATGCTGCATGTGAGGATGACCCAACTTGAGGATACCTTTAGAGTAATTGAGGAAGGTTGTTCTGAACTGTTTCATTGTGCATGGTGATGTTTTAGGACCATTTATAGCACCTGCTCTTGCTCTAACAGTAGCAAAATGTCTCTTTGGATTGCAGATCTTCTATTTTAAACAAGAATTTAGACCTCACAATATTAGCATCCCCAAACAATGGTAAGACTTATTCTTGGCCAGATAGCTTCTTACGCTCAGCATTTCCAGCTAGCCCTCCAAATATCACTTTACGACATTATGTAAATGGTGTAACTAAAATCTAGTTTCTTCAGGAAAAGTTATGCTTCTGGATTCAGAATAATCAGATCAGTTTGCAAAACAATTTATAAAATGTTGTGCTCCATAAAGGATGGAGAAAATTCAATACTTTGATTGTTGTAGGAAGAGTGAATTTTTAAAGGCAGAGCTATGACTGGAAGGCTGAAATCTGAGTATATAGTAAGCTTAAGGTATTTCCTGACAACAATAGTTTGGCAATGTAGTGACCATCTTGAGCATCTGAAGTTGCTGTTTAAAAAGTTGCTTCTTGTAGAATTCCAGATGGATGCAGTCAGATTCATACAAACCGTTGTTTAATCGTAGCTGTGTATTGATGAGTTGAAATGTGTCAGTCTTCTGCTACAGACTTGCCTTTCTAAATAAATTCAGTAGAAATGACGAAACAAAAGCCACACAGTGCAAAGGCACGCCTACCCGGTAGTATTTGATTGACAGACATGGAAAAATTGTGCACTCACTTAGAGGGCATGCAGGAATGTCAGATGGGGCTCAGGCCAGATTCCACAGAGGGCAGGAAGCGAGCACCACCCAACCCCACTCTGCCCCCAGTTCTGCTCAGGCCCTGGCCTTATCCCTGCCCCCAGCTCTGGCTCTCAGCCCTGGCTGCATCCCTGCCCCTGGTCCCTTGACATGGATTGGTTCTGTTATGGATAAAGGGGAGCGAAGGGAAAAGTATGGGGACAGCTGGCGTAATATATGGGGACCGCTGGCGTAATCTATGGGCACAGAGGCTCTCAAGCCTGCAGTTTGGCTGCATTGAAAGCAAGAAGGTAATTCACCTGGAAGCTTCTTTGTAGGAAGCTTTTTAGGCAGATTGGCAAAAAATTGTCTTAATGGCTTTCCAGTCATAGCTGTAGATTAACACGTTCTTTTCCAATGCGTGAGTCTCCAGTTAGTTAATGCCTAATTTAAAGCCAGTTGAGAGTAGTTGCAATATTGAGAACTCTTTATTGGTTCAGGGAAAAATATTAGGAGAATCATACATTGGGTCAGCTAAATTCCCCTGCTCCTATACTCAAGTTTGCCAAAAATGTAATATAAACCTTTCATCTTTTACTCCGCATTAAAACTTCTCTGAGAGAGCTAATTTATATACAAAGAACGGAGCACTCCTTAGCACGAGAGGGTGGAAGGCCTGGTGAACAGTTACCTTTCTTTTGGAAAATTACCTTTTGAACTCCATTGAATGTATTCCCATTATGAGGATATTTATTACTGAAAGCCTTCTGTTAGTGTGAGCATGATTCTGACTTCTCAAGATGACCATCACAAAACTTTCATATGTTTTGCCACATTCAAACAAGCGTGTGTGTGTGTGTGAGAGAGTGGAAATAAAGACACATTCGTGATAGGTGTATAGTTGGGGGAGGAACTGAAGCCTTAGTCACAGAAATTACATTTGGTTTTAGATGCAATATGTATTATCTGCAGAATATTATAAATAATCCTGTGAATAATCAGTCCCAATTAGAAAGTTGTGTTTCTATTTGAAATGGATGAGACCAAAATGAAGTATAAGAAATGACAACTTGCTGTAAAAATGGGTATATTTTAAATGTAGGTGATCTGGGGTAAATGAATGGAAAGCTTTTCTTAATTTTCACTGTTTACATATTAAACTTCAGACCACAGAACTGCTGTGTATTTTAAAGATACTTTTTGTTTAAAGGCTGTAAAATTTCAATGTGAGTTAAGACTTTGCAGCAACAAGCAAAAAATTTACACTTCCTGTAGAACTAATCTCCAAGGCTTTGGGAAAAGATGATAGGAGGGTGCGTAGGTAAGGGCTGAATCAGCAGAACTCCACTACACAAACATTTAAAAGCTTAGACTTTGAGGTACAGAGAATTATTTTTGTAGTGTCACTAACTAACCCCACACATTCTGGGATTAATGTCCTGTGCTTTCTTCGAGCATTTAAATGGGTTTCAAGCTTACTATTAGACAGAATGGCAAGCACGTCCTCACACAACAGTTGCCTTGCTGATTTGAAGTTCAAAAGACATTTTAGCTTGTTGATTTTAGTGACTTAACTCTTAAACAGTTATACTAATCCTTGGGTTGATAAACCTCCTAATTCTTTCACTCCCCCATATTTTTGCAAGTTCTTCCACCCCGTCTCTATTGATATTGATACTGCTAGCTTTCCTGTGACCTAATAAGTGTACAGAATAGGGATGTGAAGGACTAATCAACAGGATAGTCGACCAGTTCTCTCGCCGCGCCCCCTCCCCCTTGCTATCAGAGGCAGCAATGGGGGGGAAAGATAAGCTGTGGGGGAGTCAATTAGTTGATATTTAACATCCTTTGTAGAGAAAGCTAATAGGGGAACTTTACCTTGCATGGCTCTTGAAACAAAGAATTTTAGTGCTACTTGGCAGCTGAACATTGACTGCTATTGCTTCACTTATGTTTGGAAAGACTTGAATAGACCCAAGTAAAGCTCAGCTGCAGACTGTTGTGTTGGCTTTTCACAAGCCAACTCCACAGGGAAGCCTTAGAACATGGGTTCCCAAACTGGGGGGCTATGAAGAAATTCCAGGGGGGTGTGTGGGGGTGTGTGGGTGGGTGTGTGTGGTGACCTAGCCTCCCCCTCCCAGTCAATTCCCCCTCCCCAAGTTTTGCTGCTATTTTTGCCGCCCCCCCCCCCTTTTTGCTCAGCAGGTTTTGCTCCTATTTGGGTGGGGGTGGGGGGGCACAAGGGTTTCTCAAAAATCAAAAAGGGGTCATGATGCTGAAAAGTTTGGGAACCACTGCCTTAGAACTTAACTTCATTTACAAGTTTGATTCCTATATCAGAAGTCTGAATAAAGACGTTGGCTGGATGACCCGCTACATTCTACATTTAAAAAAAAAAACCCAAATAATCGGTACTTAAGAACAATTAGTACCTTCTCTGTCAGCTTCATGTAGCACAGACACTCTGATTTACTATTTCTTCCCCCACCCCTTTTTCCTTCTTCTTTTCTTTTCCCTCCCTCTCATCACCTATAGATTTAGAAACTGGATCTTTAATAACTCCATTTGTCTGAAGAAGTAGGTTGTGCCCACGAAAGCTCATGATACCATCTACTTAGTTTTGTTAGTCTCTAAGGTGCTCAAGACTGTTCATTTGTTTAAGACTAACTTGGCTACCCCTCTGAAACTTGTTAGTTGAATGTTAGTCATGTGAATTGAAATTTTATAAAACAAGTATCTGGCTATATTTTGGCCAGGTTATGTCAGTTTTTTCCAGCAGAGAGCCTGCTGGAGGAAGCCCGTGGCCAGAAAATTCACTAGGAATGGAAAACACTTGTGATCTTGTTGAGTTATTCGACCCTGGGTAGGGAGGTCTCAGGAGCTCACTCTGCAAATTTCCTTACACATTCTGTAGGCAGGGATCCCAAGGAGCCCTGGTGGCATTAAAACTTCCCTAGTTCTGGGGAAACCCTGCGAGGACAAGAAATGACATCTGCCCCTCTGTGGGGGCAGTGTCAGTCCTGCATTAGTGCAAAGGGGCCTGTCTGGCCTAATTTGCACCTCCTTGTGCAGAGTTGAACGAATCCGGCCTAGAACTAATTCCTGAGTAAAGTGATGCTTTGAAGTAAATTGGCCCTTTTATCATGTTAAAAACATCTTGTTTTTAATAACTGTTCCACATCCTTACATTCATATTTCTGAAATGCTTGAAAAGCAACTAATTGCTTATAGATCTCTGATGGAACAGATGGTAACATATGCTGATCGCACCCACTGACACAGCATATAAAGAATATTGGTGTGAAAAATCCCATGCAGAAGCTGGCAAACCCTAAACACAACTTTAAAACTGCAATGGTTTTCAAAATCACATGCACCCTGCTGCAGGTTTTTCAGCTGTCCCTCTGCCCATGGTGGTATCTCCAGTCCACGGATGGCCCCCTCTGGGGAAGGAGGCTTCCGCTCTCTTGTCAGACCTTGTACCCAAGCAACACGTGCTCTTTTGTCCTTCCCGTTGCGAGACTAGTTCATCTCCTCAAAAGTCAGTAGCCAGATGCCTCACCTAACTATTCAAATGCCTAATTCAGGAGTCTTGGAGTATTTTATTGATACTTCTGTAGAAATAGAGATGGTAAAGTAAAAGCTCAATATAAAAATAAATCTACCGAGATGCTAACTAAACTGGTAACGTAGCACTTGATTAATTCGGGGTGCAAAATGCACAAGTTGCTGAGGACAGATTTCAGCGGGGTAGCTGTATTAGTATGTTTCAGTAAAAACAACAAGGAGTCCTCTGGTGCCTGATGAAACGTTCTCCAGCCCACAAAAGCTTATGCCCAAATAAATTTGTTAGCCTTTAAGGTGCCACAGGACTCCTTGTTTCCACTATCAGGTTCTTTTACTCAGTATGTCCTTGAAATTTATGAAAGGAAATTGTTGCATATCTAGAGACCTAAAGACCTGATAGCCCAGGTGGAATTTGTGCCCACAGGTTGGCAGCCACATTGTGGGTGGAGATGGAATGTGCTCCAGTAAAGGACAATTGCTGGGTCCTGCATTAATGTTTGCCAAACCTTACAAGCTGCATTCCAGCTGAGAGAGTCATTGGCACAGAGCTTTTTCCTGGCGAGGCTTCCCCTGAAGCTCACATTGATCCTGGAGTCAGCCTTTGAGTTTTCTTTGGGTGTTTTCCCTTTAATCTCAGATGCTGCTGGCTGCTTCCCAAGGACAGGGCTTCATAGCTGTACGTGATTGTTGGAAAGAGAATCTTACTTGTCAACTTTTGAGGCCCTTTCGCTGACTCCGCCCTTCTTTTTTGTGGGGCGTAGGTGGAAAACCAAAGTTCATTATGCTTCCAGTAGGACTCCCTGCCCCTTCTGAAGGGTATTGGTAGAGTTCATTCTTCATGTTCAATTCTGTCAGCGCTAATATGTTAGCAATTGTAGCTTTTGAGCAAGTGCTTTATCGAGGGGGCCATGGAGCCTGCTCTGACTATAATCGTCTGAGTCGTTGCAGGGAAAGGTAACTGATCAGGCTGCAAGGTTTGGTGGCGATCCTTTTTTCCAAGAAAAAAATGCCAAGACCGTTTCCTTTTTCAGAGCCTACATTGTACAGCTACAAGCAGCATGTATGTCACTGGCATTCATGTTACCGGGTTTGGGATACTCCCTGAAGTATGTTTTCATGCTAGCAATTGCAAAGGGAGGTAGGAGAGAGATTCGAGATTCCATGCCTCTTCATTACTAGCCTCTGTTTTGGTAGTCATGGTTACCAAAAAAATACAGGCCAAGAACACCCTTCTGGAGGCTCGTCCCTTTTATCCTTCCCTTCTAGGGCTCTCATTATTGAGATTCATGTCTGGAGAGTTGTGGGTGTCTAGACCCTGCTCTCTTGACTGACAGGCATCAAAAGGCATTAAATAAACAGGGGCGGGGAGGGAAGGGGAGAAAACAGGTCCAGTAGTTCCTGTATAGACCGTGAGTATCGGCTTGGAGAGAGAGGGTCTGCTTCCATCCTCTCCGCTAGGATGACACACAACTGACGCTTAACCTTGACCGAGCAAAGGGATACTAAGCATAGGACATACTGCCCTGGTATCTTTCTCTTGCACGTTCAGTGCAACACTGGCTGCGATTAATCTGTAACGTGGTCCATACAGTAACACTCATAGGGTGAATTATAACTTGTTCCTTCGAAAGACAATTGCTGAATGTTTGAGGTTTAGAAAATGAATGTAGGAACCCCAGTATCTTTGAAATTATTTTCTTGGGCAGTGGGAAGCTTCCTCCAAAAACTTTGAAGGTGCTAGAAATCTGTGCTCGGAATAGGTTAGTAAATGAGCATATTCAGTACTCTCAACATTATAAATTAGCCTTTGTTGTTTTTCCTGATGGAGGGAAGGTGAAATTTATGCTTGTGAAAGCACGAGACTGAGCACACGAGACAGGGTGCAGTCCCTTCGGTGCTCTTTTCAGCCCTTCATCTGTGCTGGGCGGCTTGGTGCTCAGGCTAAATTGTCATTATTTGTCTACATTACAGAACCTATCAAGCTCATTTTCACTTGACTTAAATCAGGATTTCAGCCCAAATCCCCAGAGGTGAAAATGTAACGTAACATACTGGGCGGGGGAGACCAGTATAACTTCTCTGCATTTTTCCCCAGTCATTGCTAATTTCTAGGATCCCTTGAGTAAATCAGATTGCTTCCCCTGTCTGATTCATTCAGTGCCATTATGGCATGTTTAACATTGCCATCACTCTACATTTAGTGAGCTATACTGAAAGAATGGGTTGTGACACTTCTGAATGAATCAGGTGGAAAAAATGGATTTTCGAAAAGCCAGCGCATCTGCTGCTTACTCTGTTTTGCTCACAGCTTTGGGAAATGATATACAGCTTTTAAACTTTACATTCATTCACTCCAAATCTTGTGTTTGAAAACAAAAATGAGTATTGTTTTTGCTCGTGGCGGTGGGTGTTTATGCTATAAGGGACCAGTAGGTCTAGTCTGGCCTCTGGGATCACAAGACACCACCACCCAGTAGTTACACACTAAGGCAAGCAACTGATGTGAAACCAAAATACCAAAGCTCTCAGGACACTAGATTCTTCTGTGTCTCGGGTAGAGAATGGGGCGGGGGGTGGGCCAAGTTGTGTCACTGTGCCTGGCTCCAGCAGTGGCAGGAAGACGATTAGAGACACTCAGCTAATCCTGGCAAGTGACCCACACTCACATGCTGTAGACTAGAGGAAGGCACCCTCCACCCCCCCCCCAAAATTCACTGCCAATAGGACTTGGGGGGGATCCTTCCTGACCTCACATACAGCGATCAGTTGGACCCAGAGGTATGTGAGCAAGAACCAGCCAGCCCAAGCGCCTGTTCTCAAAGCCAGTTTGGCCCCACAACACGTGTTAGAAGGCTGCTCCTATTTCCAACCTGAACGTGTTCATGGGCATTTTGTATCCATTTGTTTTTGTGCCACCTTTGCCATGTAGCTTAAATAGCTCTTTCACCATCCCTGGACTTGCCCCTGGAGAGCAAGCCTATCCCCTCAGCCTCTTTTTGCCAGACTGAATAAGCCAAGATCTTCCAGTCTCCTCTCAAGACAGAGCCTCAATTCCCCTGATCATCTCAGTAGCTTTTGTCTGCACCTATTCAGTTTAAATTTGTTTTTCTTGAACATGGGTGACCAGAGTTGTGCACAGTATTCCACATAAGGTTTTAGGACTGCATTGCCCAGTCGCATTAATGCTTCTTCAGCTGTATTGGAAATGGGTCGCTAATACATCCTAGCATCCTGCCTGGATCCTAGTGCGGGTTAATGTCCCTGTTGTGAGGGATACCCTGTTTTCTGTAGGCTGGTGATCACGGGGTTAGGGGTAGAGATAGTGGGGGAATGATGGGGAAAGGGATGGAGCAGGGGCGATGGAGGCGGGAGTAGGAAAGGAAAGGGGGGTAAGAGTGTGGGGTGGCTAGGTGGAGTGTGGTATCCCATCAGCAGCAGCTGGGGGACTCTCCTGTTAAGCAGGCCCGTTGGACCCCCCTCAAATCACTGAGTCCCAAATAACAGCACCTGGACATCCCCCAACCTAAGCCTTATTCCACCAGCACCCAGATCCACCTCTGCTTAAAGCCCCACATGACCTACTACTGAGCTCCAGCTGCCTTCACCTGGACCCCTTTGCAGAGTCCCATTGCCCCTGCACCAGGAAACTCCAGTGAGCCCCTTTCCATCCAGATCTCTCACTGAGCTGCCTGCACCCAGATTGCCCCCCTCCTCCCCCAGAACTCTCCCTCCACACTAAGCCACTCCATGCTTGAATCCTGCTGGGCTGAGCCTACCTGCCTACACCTGGTGCTCCTGGCACAGAGGGGCAGGGCTCCAGAGAGTTTCTGGGGCAGGCCTGGCTGTTGTCGGGGCAGGTGCAGCTTCTCCACTGAGTCCTTGTCCTGTGGAGTAGGGGACAGCAGGATGAACTTCTCCCTCTGCAGCTATTGTCCTGTGCTCCCCACTGCTATGGTGGACCCTCCACATTTTATTTATTGGCAAATTTTGCAGTATTTTAAATACTGTGCTCAGAATTATTTTTGGTATGGAATTCCTTCAGGAGTATGGTGTGAATAAACCATCTAGCGTCAGCTTTCAGCAAGTGTGTACACCTGTACAATTAACAGCTCATGATATAGATGGAAATGGTTGGATCTTAAATTTGAACAGATAGTTAACTGCTATTTTATTAGTCCTCTCTGACTATCGGATTGACTGAAGGAACATATAACACATTTTGCAGGTTATCAATGCTGCATTGGCTCTGGCTGCCAAACCACAAAGTAAACTAGCGCAAGAAAACATGGATCTCTTCAAAGAACAATGGGAAAAGCAAGTGCGTGTACTGACGGATGCTGTAGATGACATCACTTCCATTGATGACTTCCTGGCTGTTTCAGGTAACACAGTGTCCTACGTGCAAAGAAGCAATCCACACCAGAAGTTGTCCAAGGAAATCAATTGTTCCTATTTTCCAGAAATTATTTTAGCCACCTTTTTGGAGAACAGTGGTCACAGCACAGCTGTGAAATGTCTAAGCAGCTAAGCATGAAAGTTGAGTGATGTATGGTGTGAAAATGTGAAGTGTGAGCTATTGATGCAACTAGAACAGGGCATGGTTGTTACAAAACATGAAGCAGATTGATTTCACTGGATCCCATATCATATGTAAATGTATCTTGTCCTGTATATCATTTGGCAGACACAGCAATGATGTTTTATGTGTCCTATGTTTACAGTGTTTGATAAATGAAATGCATGTGTTTCAAAGAAATCTTTCTTTATTCTATCAGATAAGAAAAGCTACGGTCACTGTAATGCTGCTAAGTGCAGCACATGAACCAATCAGTAACCCCCTAGCAATACAGCCACTTCACTCCCATGCATGGCAACAAGCTTCACTAACTTTCAGCATCAAATTGCTCCCTCAAGACCTCCCTGATTCTTGCAGCCCCATGCTGTGCTGTTTTAGTAGCCCTGGTCTCAGGCCTCCAAGCGCTGCAGCTCAGCAATCCAGCCCAGAGTAAAGTTCCCTTCACAGATACTATGGGGAGCACAGCACGCGGCGGCGATAATCAGATGGATGTTATTGGCCAGGTCCAGCTTCCCATACAGACATCACCAGCAGGCCATCAAATGGCCAACAGCACCCTCTGCAGTCATTCTGCATCTGTTCAGCCTGTTCTTGATCCCCTCCTTGGTGCTATCAAGGCTCCCTGTGTGTGGTTTCATGGGCCACCGCGTTAAGGGATAGGCGGCGTCTTCAGGATCACAATGGGCATCCTGCCTGCCCCCCACCCCACCCCCGCCCAAGTCATCTTCTGGTTTGGGGGAAAAAGTCTCCACTTGTAGCTTCGTGAACAGGCCAGTGTTGCAAAAGACGTGTGCGTCGTGTCATGCTCCTTTCTGGACCAGCCTCCTTTAATGTCTGTGAAACACCCATGGTGATCCACAAGCGCCTGCACGACTATGGAGAAATACCCCTTGTAGGTAATGTACTCAAAGGCTAGGTGGTCTGGAGCCAGAATTGGAATGTGTGAGCCATCTCTCACCCCACCATAGTGCAAAGCCGTCCACAATTGCATGCTCGTAACCCTGAGTCATGGTCTTTTGGAGCAGAATGCTTTTGATGGCCTTGCACGCTTCTATCAGCACAAGTCCAGCGGTCAACTTTCCCACTCCAAACTGACTGGCGACCGAGCGAAAGCTGTCTGGAGTAGCCAGCTTCCACAGTGTGATCACCACACGCTTCTCCACGGGCAGGGCAGCTCTCAGTTGTGTGTCTTCGCATGGCAGGGTGGGAGTGAGCTCAGCACAGTCCCATGAAGGTGGCTTTCCTCATCCAAAAGTTCTGCAGGCACCGCTCGTCGTCCCAGGATTGTATGATGATGTGATCCCACCACTCGGTGCTTATTTCCTGAGTCCAAAGCAGCATTCCACTGAATGCCACAAGAACTCTTGTGTCATATGAACGCTGCAGGGACTCCTCCTCATTGCTTTGCAGCTTCAGGAATAGCTCGACCGCCGTTTGTGATGCGTCAATGAGATCCATCAGCATTTTCGTGAACAGCTGTGGGTCCGTTCCCACAGACTGAGGAGATGGAGCATGCAGCACAGAAGCCATTCAAAGATGGTGCCAAATGTGGACGGAAGCGCAAGGAGTTGCTGGGTTGTGAAGCATTGCACCACAGGGTGTTGGGACAGGACCCAGGATGCCCCTGTGCTTCCGCACAAACCTCTACGGCAGAAGAGGAAGGGGTGCTTTCCGGACTGAAAGGCACTGCAAGTAACGCGAAGGTGGCCATGCTAATGCTCTTGCGGCCAATGGTGCAGACACCCAATAGGGTTTTCACTGCTGCGCTCCATGGGCAGCACTGCAACTGCTGGTGTAGACAGGGCCTAGGAATGCAAAGAATCTTTCTCAGGAGCAGTGACTGTCTGAGCAAAGTGAAAAGATTATCTCAGATAAGCACTTGGCACAGAATGCCTTTGAAACACTGGAACTCGAGGGTATTTGAGATGATTGAGAATGTTCAGCAACTAGAACTTTGTATTTGTTTTAAGGAGATAGGTATGAATTGGAGCAAAGTGATAAGACTTTAAATTTGATTTTTATTTTGACAAACTTTCTGTATAAAAGCAACTTACTTTATCTATTTACGCTTTGTAGTTTACATGCTAGCTAGTATTTTAAGCCTATTTGGCTAAATCAGTGATGGGTATAGGTCATTAAATGGTTACAAGAAGTCTTTGGGTAGCAGACAGGAATGAATGTAAAAGGACTCTTATACAATGTATCTAGCAGGGTTGTTAATTGTTCTGCTCAGTGTGCAGCTGGCATACTAAATAGGAGTCTGACAAGTGTTAATTTCAGGTATCAAAAGTCTGGGGAACAGAAACAAGTGGATATTTAACTCACAAATAATCCCAAGTACTTTATTTGCAGACAACTAATTTTGTTACAACTGTGCTCTGTGCTTATCCAGCTGGAGAATAACTGACAGCTAAGATTATCCTGGCGATCACACACCGGCCATTGTCTGGGAACATTCTCTGCATGGGGTTCCACTGGATCTTGCATTTCGGGAACTCTTATAAAAGTGGTCACAAAAGAATGAAATCACCAAGCCCCAACCAGCTACATCTGGCCTCCCTCTCACTTCCTCCTCACCCAGACCCCCTGCTGAGCCCCATTGCCCCAGCACCTGGATCTCCCAAATGAACTGCTGCATTCAGATCCCTTGCTGAGGAGGACACACCCAGATTGCCCCAGGCTTGGGTCCCACTGTGCCTGCCTGCCCACATCTTGCGTAGAGGGGCAGAGCAACAGTGCTTGCGTTGGGCTAGGGGTCTGGTGCAGCCGCATTGCTGAGTTCCTAACAGGGGACGGAGGAGGCTACTGGGTTATCACCCACCTCCATTTTTGCGAGTGGCTTGTGCGTCCCCCTGCCATGTTGGAGCCTCCACATTTATTGACAATTTTTTCCGCATTTTGCAAAATTTTTAATATTGTACATGGAATTTTTATTTTTTGGGCACAGATTTCCCTCAGGAATAGTAACTGCATGTTCCACAATAGTTTTTTCTTTGAGCACTTTGTAACTTATTTGCAAAGCTGTCTCTCATTGCTGATTTTAAAAGTAATTATAAAAATCACAGAACTGGAATACTTATTCACAGGGCTCGCCAAGTGGCAGCGAGCCCCACTTGCCTTTCGCGCGGTTCTGCGCATGCGCAGATCGCTCTGCGCCGGCTCTTCCGGGTTGTAATCTACTCGCCATGGGCGAGTAGATTACATTATTTGTCGAGCCCTGCTTATTCACGCATTTGTAAGAGACTATCTACAGTAGAACCACGGTTTCAAACATCTCAGGAATGGAGGCTGTTTGTAACTCTGATTAAACCTGAACATTAACTTAATTATAACTTTGAAACTTTTACTGTGCAAAAAAAAATACTACTTTTAACCATCTTAATTTAAATGAAGCCCACAGAGAGCCTATGTCCTTACCTTATCAAGTCTATCTTGAAATGTTCCTTTTAATTTATGTTTAACACAGTACTGTACTGTTTGCTCTTTTGTGTCACTGCCGCTGCCTGGTTGTTTACTTCTGGTTCCAAATCAGGCTTGCGGTTAGTTAGTCAGTTGTAACTCTGGTGTTCGTAATTCTGAGGTTTTGGTTGAAAGAATAAAGAAACCTAAAAGAGATCTTCCAGATACTGTTTCATTTTAATATCTGATTTCAAAATACAGTGAGGATTTACCATTTTATGTTCTTGCATAGTAAAATGGTCATGTGTTTTTGTAGACTTATGCAGCAGGATTGTCTAAAGCTGCTAGAAACACCTCCTCCTGTTCAGAAATGTTGATACGTTTCCAATATATTATAAGGGTTGGATGAGTTGGCGGCGAGGTGGCTCATTATCCCCTCCACCTCAAGAGAAGTAGAAAAGGTGTAAATTTAGTGTGCAGTCCAGAGGAAGGAATCCCAAGGCAGACAAGGCTGGGTAGAGAAGAGCTGAGCTCTAGACGCAAGCCATAGGATGGGGATAAACTTGGACTCCACATAGTAAAATGGATTGGGATTTTGACAGCCAGTTTAGAGACCCATCTAGCCACTGATTGCAACAAATATAATTCAAATATTAAAGAATCAAAATGTGTTTGAAGCTGCTTATAAAGAAAAGGTATTGAAGCTTCATGTGCTAAAAAACTGCAGTTTTGGGATGGGAGGAATACATACATACAATAAAGAAAGGAAAATGTTAGTGTCTAAATACTTCTTCTTTTGCCACCAGAGAATCATATTTTAGAAGATGTAAACAAATGTGTCATTGCTCTCCAAGAAAAAGATGTTGATGGTTTAGACCGAACAGCTGGTGCAATTCGTGGTCGGGCAGCTAGAGTCATTCATGTTGTCACTTCCGAAATGGATAACTATGAACCTGGAGTCTACACAGAAAAGGTGTTGGAAGCAACAAAGTTGTTGTCCAATACAGGTAGGAATAAACACAGTGCTCAGTACTGGTGTATTGGTTCAAACGGCATGTAAACACAATGGCAAATGGATGCAAGCATATTGGTGCAACTTATGCAAACATATTCATGCAACTTACAAGAACAATTATTCAGTTTTTTAAAAAATCTGTTCAGAATTTCTTTTGAAAGTCAATGGGAGCTCTGCAAAGAGGCTGCAGAATCAGGATTTGCTTTTGGTTGAATTGACTGGGTTAAGCTGTAACAAAGTTAGAAGTTGGACCTGACTAGTCCTGAATGAGGGATTTGGCCAGATAAGGGAAGGTCAACTCCAGCCCCTCTGCTGAGGAACTCTGGACTCTCCTGGGGTCCATCAGCAATCCCCACTGGGGTCCTTACTTGGCTCCACTGCTGGCTAATCTAGCTCTTTAGAGGCCCTGGGAGCAGGTTGGACCCCGTGGCTCCCGCACTTCGTGGTCCAGGGGCCCTCTGGTCCAGCAGCTTTGGACCCCAGGTGTTGCCAGACCAGTGAGTCCTGACCAGAGAGGTTTAACCTGTACTTCATGATGAACATGTGTCTTACAGGTCACTCATCTCTACCCCTTGGCTGAAGATATTTCATCTTTCTTAAGAGGTCTGGGGATCAAGTCCAACCAATGAGCAAAGATTTAAAAAGTATTCGGTTAATACATGACACAGGAACGCTTTACTTTTATTGCTACCCCAAGACTATTTGTATCACTTTGGCCAATTGCTAGCACTTGCTTACCAATTTGGTGTAAAGATAGATTAGAGGGGCTTGGCTCTGGAAAGGAATCATTGAAGAATTTTTGTAACTCAATACAGAAAATCCTGGTCAGCGTTGAATTCTGCCTGTTCAGTCTTGTCTTGAAGTTGAGAACTTGCTTCCAGTGCTGGGGGGAGCCAGCTTAAAAGCCAGTTCTTCCCAGCACCATCTACGGTGCATGGAAGGGGGACGGGGGGGTAAGGCAGGCAAAGCCGCAGCAGTCCTGGAGCCGGCATGAGCTGGAACTGCTCAGTCCCAGCTTGCCCCACCCCAGGAACTAACCTTGCTGTGGCTCTCCACTTCAAACATAGTAAGAGCCTGGCAGTGCTTACTACATTTACAATGCGAAGCCTCAGCGGTGGTACAGAGCACCTCTTTTCTCTCTCCCCCCTTACCCCCCTGGACTATTCAGGTAGTCAATGGAAATTCCATCAACTACTCAATTAACTAATTAACTGTTACTTATCTCATCCCCTACCCAGTTATAGTACTGTAAATCTCTTGGTTTTCTCCCATCGGCCTCTGCCATACAGATGTGCCGCATATTTGAAACTAAAAATGTGGTGACGACATAAACCAAACTGTAATTAATATTACAATAAAACCTTAGCTATTGTTCTAATGTTTGTTTTCCTAACTGCAGTAACCATCGCTTTTAAAATTACTTGAAGCTGCTGCAGAATTTCTAGTCTGTCCACCTGAGAACACAGAACTTCTCTCCTTCCATTAGAGTGTGGGGTGGTGTGGAGGAATGGGGGCACCACTGCCAAATGTGCTTGACATGCTTGTTTTGTTAATTCAGTTATGCCCCGTTTTACTGAGCAAGTGGAAGCTGCTGTGGAAGCACTTAGTTCTGATCCTGCTCAGCCAATGGATGAAAACGAGTTTATTGATGCTTCACGATTGGTGTATGATGGAATTCGGGATATCAGAAAAGCTGTATTAATGATCAGGGTGAGTGACTTTGTATTTCACTTATTTGAACAGCATTCTTTCATTTACTTTATACAGCATTTAATGAACTAAAAAAATATATCCTTCCTACACAGCATGGTCAGTATAGTGTTTTACTGGGAACTTATTAGAATTGTGACTCTAAAGGCTGTTAATCACTTTAGAGGACTTCAAAATGTCTGCTGTGTGTTTTATCCTCACCAAATAGGTCTGAACCTTCCTGATTTATTAAAGCTGAAGTGCTAAACATCTTTAATAATGCATCTATTCATTATGTGATATTACCTTCCCTATACACATGCTAAAACTGGTGACCCTGGGTTTAGACAATAGCCAGTGAACTTTTGCTATGTTTGACTTCTGTATTTAAGGCCGAGTCCTCCAATTCCACTTTTCCAATCTTAAGTCAACTTTTTACAAAAAAAAAAAATCATAGCAGTTTCTTGAAGATGAAATTAAGTGATCTGCATGTTGTAACTTCTCTCGTTCTTAGCGTACCTGAGAGAGTAGGCAGCAGAGAGAAATGGGGACTAACTTTGAAGAATTTTGTTTCTTTTTCTGTGTCTGCAATTGGAAAATGTAGTTAAACATGGCCACCTTTCTACCTGATAAGGAGGCAGGGTCATCTAAGTGATATTACTTGAAGGTGCAAAAGGGTACCTGCAGTAATTTGCAGGTACAAAAAGGAAGCATCAGGCTTACATGTGGGCTCACTCTTCAGACCTTAATATGAGCCAGGGTTTAGTGATAACAAAATGGATATAGCGGTTTCTATCTTGCTCTCCTCCCAATGCCTCAACAGAGAATGTCTTTGTACCCAAGACAAGTTGCAAAGTTGGAAATGATTCTTTCCTGTAGTGGTTTCATGTTGTCCACTAGTTCCAAATGTTTTGATGGTGAGTAAATCACCATCATTCATTGCATGATAGCCATCATGATGCTCACTTACGTTTTAATTTAAGGGAGGGCAGAGGAAAAAGTGAGAAATGATTGCAGGCAGCAGTTTGAGGAATTTGGATATATATCACTTTTCCATGAAGCACCATTATTAGTTGGGGTACTGTTTCCCTGATATGGTGCACATTACTTTTGTTCTCCCCTCTTCTCTGAGTCTTGTTGCTCAAGACATGGAGGTTACAGCTGCTAATTCTGTGCCTGCAGCAATCAGCAGAGCTGGCAGTGCCAGGAATCCTGACATTTCCGTCATGTTGCTCATCTGTGCTGGGGAGAAGCCACATTTATGATGTCAGGACTCCAGGGCTTTATTGAAACTGCCAGTCGCTGAAGGCAGTTCAGTGGTGACACATCAGTGACCTAAAAAAAGTCAAAAATGTTAAAACACTTGAGTCTGTCTGCTGAAGGGCTTGAGTTGTCGAACTTAGTGAGAACAAACTAGGGCCAACAAAACTGAGGTAACAGGAGCAGGGTTTTCTGTTCCAAATTGCCAGTCAGAAGCAACCCTGCCCTGAAAGGGAATGCTGCTAAGCAAAGTCAGTGCAAACAAGCCATTTAAAATTAAAACGATGGTCTAAATGGGGAAAACCATTGACTTGATGCTTCACACATCCTTGGAGGAAACTTCACCGAAAAGCCTAATAGGATTCTTTGTGTTAAATAATTTTTTTCAAAACAAAAATCTTCGTGCATAAGCAGAATTTACTTTTATGGAAGAAAAAATACTTCCCTTTTTGATTCATGTTGCAAGGTGAAACTAAACATCCAAAACCTCTTATGTTTTCACTTGGATCAGTTTTATTTAATTGGGAGTACAGGAAACCACTGAGAGATTGGTAGAGAGTTGGAACAGAGAGAAAATGTTATGCTCTGAAACAATAAAGCTGCACAGCTGCCATTTATAGTGTTAGTGTGTGTCACCTTCACTGTTACAATGGAAGAAGTTCATTAGTTTTGCCTGCCAGTATTATTCAGTGATAACAGAATGACATGTCAAATGATAAATGCTGTAGTTGCCTTGTACCTCACATTTTCAGATAATTCCAAGACTAAAATCCTTTCACTCACCCACTTCCCCAGTATTGCCAGAAGACTTAACTTGGGATAACTGATGCAAGCTTTTTAGTGCTGCTGTTTTAATGTTCTGTCTTCATATCAGATTTGCTTCATTTTGGGGTAGAAAGATAACCAGGGGTGCTCAAGCTGGGTCCTGACAGCCAGCTTTCATTCTTTCTGGCTTGCATTTTGGTAATAGTAGGTTCTAGTAACACATAGTTAACGTTATTATTGATACAAAAATCAGAACAGAATCCATTTAGCTGGGTTATATCTGAGGCTCTAATAGGAGTAACTAAATAATAAGAATGTAAGATGTTCAGAGATGACTGAACATACTCAGAACAGTCCATCTAAGGGAGAAGTCTTTTTTTTTTGGGGGGGGGGGAATACAGTCCTCCAGACCAGTGGTGCGCAACCTGTGGGTCATGACCCCCAAGGGGGTCGCAGACGTCTTCCTGGGGAGTCACGGGGCTTAGATACGGCCAGCTGGGGACTTGGCCCCCCGGATGTTGGCAGCCACGTGGCCCTTAGATCCGGCCGGGGGCTGGCCCCAGCAGTTTGCGGCCCCTGTGGTACAGAGGTCGCAGATCAAAAAAGGTTGCACACCACTGCTCCAGACAATAAAATGCATTTTATTATTGCATCAGTATTCAGTTTTTACCAAAAACAGCATAAGCACGCACACTTCACCAGTTGCTTAGAGAATAGTAAATTGCATGCCTTTACATTGGCACACCGAGGTAGTTATTCACAAGTGTTCTCGCATTCATGTATGGAAATGAAGAAATCTCTTGTATAAGGTGGGGGCAGAGAAGGGCATCAGGTTCAGTACAAGCTAATTTGATCAGCCTGCATTTATGGCTAAATGGCTAACACAACTGTGCCTGGGGTCCCAGGGGAGCCAGCTGCGGTTACTAAATTAAGGTCAAGCTGCGAAGAATAGAGGAGCCAAAGCATTTAGCTGATCCACTATTAAGATGTTTACAAAGCTAGCACAAAACAGCCTCTTAGATACATTACTGGTTACTCAGAAGCCAACCACATAATTCCTTTTAAACAACCCAGCCTGAGGTCTCCACCCAGATACCCAAGTCAAATGTAATGAGGACCTCTGAAGATCTTATTTATCACATAGGAAAGTTCTACCAATCCCAAAAGATCAGACACATTACCCCCTAGGTTATTGAATATTTCAGATCTTATACCAAATACATTCCTATAGTCAATTCTTAATAACTAAACCTAAATGCTATTAAAAAAGAAAGGAGAGCAAGCATTGATTAAACTGTGTCATAGCAGTTATAAATCCATTCTGAGTGAACAGGCTTTTGCTGCAATTTTGTCTCCAGACTCTGGTGGGGTAATTTATCATAAGGTAATTTGTCTATCAAACAGTTATATACAGTTTACTATGAATTTTAGAAACCTATAAACACTGCCTTTTGATCTCTGCATCAAGAGCTAGGGGAATAGACCAGCCTTGTTTAGTCAAACTGTTTAATCTCTAACAAGCAGTAGGTAAACACACACACTTAGTATTGCTCTGTTACCTAACAATGCAGGTTTACATTTCAAAGTTCTCATTTGTCTAATTGAATGGCGCTAATTACCATTTACAAAGGGTTCTAACATGTATGTAAAAGGTTTTCTCTGGGTCACTTGGCCTGGGATCTGCTTAACCCTTTTCTGGCCTAATCGGATAACATCACAGCAACCATTCATAATCTTCCTTTTTATTGCAATATTCCTGTATTGGAAAACACATTGTAAAAAATAAACTGCAGGAAAGGAGCTGGTAAGAGTGGAAGCTACTTAAACCCTGAAACACAGCAATATTTGGTATTAATATATTTGGTATTAATAAGTTCTTTATCGCTACAGCCTTGCAAAATTGTCTGAGAAATATGGTAGCCTAGGTAAAATGTAGTATTTTGATGTAAGCAGATGTTTAAACTTAAGCTTTATAAAAAAAAATTGCTGCAGTTTCAACTGTATACTGGCGGCAGCAAAAATAAAATCTAAGCAAGCAGGAATTAGGTCAGCTGAATTTAGCCTAAAGCATAAAAATTGACCTTACTAACAACAAATTTTAAACTTTGTCTGGAGAATGTAAGAATAAATTTTGGTTTACTGCAGCTATGGTTAACTCTGTGGAAGCTTTAATTTAAAAAAATAAAATAAAATTAGCCTAAGCACTACTATAGCTATTCTGAAATAGGCTTTAGAAGAGATTGATGGGGCTTGAGTTTGATGTGGTTGCTCTCAGTAAAGCAGTCGTGTACAAGGTACATAATTACCTTGTAATGTGGCACCTTATAGACTAACAGATGTATTGGAGCATAAGCTTTTGTGGGCAAAGACCCGCTTCATCAGATTCATGCATCTGACAAAGTGGGTCTTTGCCCATGAAAGCTTATGCTCCAATACATCTGTTAGTCTATAAGGTGCCACATGATTCCTTGTCACTTTTGCAGATCCAGACTAACACGGCTACCCCTCTGATACTTGACGTTATGGTATTTGGATTCAGTGTAATTGTCTTTTTCATGTAGTCCATAACTTGAGAATACGCCTTTAACTTGATTCCATGTTGAGCACACATTTTAGAACCCATTTAGGACCCACATTGGGTTACAGTTAAGTAAACTAGAGGATTTGAGCAGTCAGACATATAATCATACAAATAGCATAAACTGGAGGGAATTCTGACTTACCCTCAGTTACAAGCCAGTTATTCTCTCTCCTCTTTCTACTCTGATGTTAAACAGCTGACCAGGAGGCATTTTTATTGGTTGTGGATAGATGGATTTGCTGCTGTTGATCTTGGCTCTGACTTGTGCTGAATTGCACTTTTTTTTCTAGACTCCTGAAGAGTTGGATGACTCTGATTTTGAGACTGAAGACTTTGATGTCAGAAGCAGAACAAGTGTTCAGACTGAAGATGATCAGCTTATTGCCGGGCAAAGTGCAAGAGTAAGGAAAACATTTTAAGCATTACATCTCCTCTAAGAAACAGTTTAACTTGCTCTGAAAATCCAATTTAAATCTGTCACTTCAGAAGTCTTGTTTAGTTCTATTTCTTTTTTGAAAATCCTAGGCCAGAAAACTGACAATCTCCATTTTCACTGCCTCAAAAGGCAGTTAAGTGAAACATTGCATTTTAAAAGCATTAGTGTCTGCTTTCTTTTGGGCATTCTGAAAGAGCAGCATCCTCTTGATACTGATAAAGTACTGTAGGCTTTCACATCACAGTCTGAGATTTGTTCCCATTATTTTAGGTATGTGAATTTTTGGCCAGTAAACAAGTCCATCTGTTGCAAATTGATGTGTGTGTTTCTTCTCTCTGCCCCCCGGCAGCTGGAACTGCAATACTGCCACATGCTTAACCATTTTCTTCAAAAAGCTTTTCAGGAACTCCACTGGACTTTTAAGAAAGAGTCTGCTAAAAGACAGCCGCCTCAAAAAATGTTCAAGCCAACTTCATTTCTTATAACTGTTAAAAATGAAACCATGGATGAACAATATTGAATAATTAATGTCTGAAAAACTATAGAAAGGGTATATTAGAGTAAAACAGCCTTTTCCATTGCATTTCTTTCCAGAGTTGCAACTTAGATCACCAGTGATTTATGCTCTTGGGATGATGCCACAAAAAAAGTTTTTTTTTTTTTTTTAAGTTTCCTAAAACTTTGATAGCAGTTGATCTTTGTTTATCAAAATTTCACTACACTTGAGTTTGGAATCATACTTTCAGGGATTGTGTTATTTCCCTGTAAAAAATGTCTCCGCTTCTCTCCCACTGACCCCAAACTGAAATAAAAATGGTCCGGTATGTCTATCGTATTTTGGACCCAATCTGGTATCAGGTGATGGTCATTGTTTGAATTCCTTTTCTGTTGCTATTGGCATGGAAGCCCTGCTACTCAGCTCTATAGGTTTCCTACTTTTCTTATAAGGTAGATTTGAGTTGTTGTCTTAGGTGTTGTGGGGGGTAAACACAACCTAATAAGCCTCTTCAGCTGTCTGTTGAAAGATTCACGTTTATAATGTTTGTTCTGAACTCCTGTAGTAGTTGAAAATACCCAGGTGTAGCAGAGTGGATTGACTTAAATCACCAATGGAAATTCTAGACTTTTTTTCCATTTGTAGTTATTTTCTAAAAAATCTCTCTCCTTGGTTGGTATAACCATGAAAACATGTTCATTTACAACTAAATACAGCTGTTATGGTGGACCTCGTGCATCTTTTTGCTATTTGGGGGAAACGCTATAATGTATAATGATATCCACTTATATAAAGTGGATTTGTAGCTTAATTTTAAGGTTCTTATTAATTGCATATTTTTAGTATTACAAAATGATTGATATATTGCTTATTTACTAGATAATTATTTTCTCATGATTGTTTCATGTTTACAGCTAAATGATTTATTAAAGGAGAAGAAGGTTAATTGTAGTCAGTGAATTAAACCGATTATTTCAGATCAGCCTGAGAATTTTCAAATACACCTAAGTGCAAGTGACTTGAGTATAACTTCCTGCTAGTGAGTTCCACCAGTTCAATGACCAGTATCAGGGGGGTGGCTGTGTTAGTCTATAAGGTGCCACAGGACTTCTTGTTGTTTATGCAGATTCAGACTAACAGATTTATGACATGCATCTGAGGAAGTGGGTCTTTGCCCACGAAAGCATATGCTCCGATACATCTGTTAGTCTATAAGATGCCACGGGACTTCTCGTTGTTTTTGCAGTTCAATGACGTGATTGTTCTCAAACAGCAGCAAACACGTACTATTTGAATGCTTCACCTTCAGCCCAGAAATTTTAGTTGACATGATTGATGGGTGATCATTATATACGTGTCATAGCAGCAGCATCTTATTCAGCAGTTGGGCATCTGGGTTGGGAATATTTGCAAGATGATGAGGTAGAGTAAGGTGACTGATTCATCACCTTCACTGCCAGCAATTTACCTTTGTTTAAGTATTTCTAGCGTCATCTTGAAATTCTCCAAATTTCAACAGCATCAGCAGTACAGCAGCAATTTCTCTGCAGTATGTCCTAGGCTATGGAAGCAGTATGTTGAGCATATCTTCTACATTTCTCTTTTGACTGATGATTTGTATTTTGTCACTTACTAGCAGAGTAAGGCATAGGTAGTCCATAACAGTAGTACAACAAGTTTATTAACCAGTTCATCCAGATTATTCAGACAAGTCTCATGTCATCGTGAAAGGCACCTTCTGAGAAGCATTTTTCATAACATTGTTTCATTCTGACAGTCAGGCCTTGCATCTTAGTTTGCACTCTTTACATTTGGGTATGTGTTGAGGTAGAGGAATTTCTTGAAAATATTTCCAGATAAGGTCTCCCATGATGTGCAGCCATGGCACTTTTTTCCCAGTTCCCTGGTGTTGAAATCAGCATTAGAGTCTGTGCACTGAAGCCGAGGTCCTCAACCTTTTTCTTGGAGGCCTCCCACAACTTGCTATAAAGACTCCACAGCTTGGCTGTGCCACAATTGTTTTTTCTGCATATAAAAAGCCAGGGCTGGCATTGAGGGGTAGCAAGCAGGGCAGTTGTCTGGGGCCCCATGAAGCTAGCTGCTCAGACTTTAGCCTTGGGTGGTAGGACTTTGGCTTTCTGCCCTGGGCCTTAGTCTAATGCTGACTCTGCTTGTTGGACCCCCTGAAATCTGATCAAAGGTCCCCAAGGGGTCTTGGACTCCTGGTTGAGAACTGCTGCTCTGAAGAATGTTTTCTCTCCTTCCTGCAGTGTCCTGCTTTGACACCTGTGTTTCTCCTTTCTGGTTGCACACTCTGCTCCTTCTCCTGTCTTCCCTAAGTCTTCCAGTACCCTTGTCCCCAGAAAAACAAACAACCCTAGACTTTTGTTCATGTAATCCACATGCCTTTTGCATTCCAATATAGAAAGCGAGGGAGGCATTTGAGAATTTAATGGATTTCTGTTTTTCTGTATATGCATACACAAGAAGACAGACCAAGGCCATTTACTTGAAGTGCCCAGAACTATCCAGAAGCAAAGGCTGGTAGTCACAGGGCAAATCAGTGGTTTTTTCCATGTGTGTGACAGTAAATATATAAATATTCATAACTTGAGAACAGAGCCACTCTGAGCTTAGTGGGAAAAGCTATAAAATGGGAGTCTGAGACCACCCAGGTAGGCTCAGTGGATGATTCTGTTGAGATAGATGATGCCTCCTGGAATCAGAGGCTGGATCTCAACACCTGTGATAACTTTGCTGGTCTGTTGCTGCCAGTAGTCCAGCCCCTTGGTACTGCCTCATTTCTCCTACTGTACTTATGTAGGAAGGTTGGTCACCAAAGTTAGATGTTTTCCCCCATTCTTTCTTTATGCAGAAGAGATGCCTTTAACTTGGATTTTAATGTAAGTTTATGGATTTACTATCTCTCAAGATATTTAGATAAATAACTTAGATTGGTTATGAGTGACACTTTTGTAAGAAGGCTTTTAAGAATAAACAGAGTAAGAAAATATGGAAAATCGCTTTATTTCAGGCTATCATGGCTCAACTCCCTCAAGAGCAAAAAGCGAAAATTGCTGAGCAAGTAGCAAGCTTCCAGGAAGAGAAGAGTAAATTGGATGCTGAAGTATCAAAATGGGATGACAGTGGTAATGATATTATTGTACTGGCAAAACAAATGTGTATGATTATGATGGAAATGACAGACTTCACCAGGTGAGCCTCTTTCATGCACTTACTTATACAGGTGCTAACTTAGATGCTTGTTTCCTCCAAATGAAATATCCTGGCAAATATAACCCTCACTTCAGTGGAAATATTTGACATTCCTGTATTTTTAGAATTTCGGTTTTGAATGGAATAGTATTGTCATGATTTTAATTTAAAAACTACACATCAGTGAACTTACTGAATGTCATTTTATTTTAACTTGTCTTGCGATTCGAAATTATCAGTAAAGGTTTTATTTAAACTGATAAGATTTTTCTCAAGCATTGACTCAACATTCCATGAAAACAAGATAGTCAAAGCACATACTTAACTTCTGAAATAGTACCATACTAGCAGATATGCCCTGTGTTGCGCAGGTCCTTAACTCTTTGTTGTGAGAGGTAGATGGTGTCGGGCAACATTCAGAGCCCCTCCCCAAGGCGGCCACTGTCTTACTGATGTGGCTGCCCCCCTGTGGTCACTTTGCAGTGTAACTCTTCCTTCTAGCAGCACCTTCCCTTTCCGTGTTATGGAAAACCGACCTTTCTTTAAGTTAGGATAAGAGGAAGCTGCATGCTGAATGTGGTGGTCCTAGCTCTTACTGTTCAGAGAGTTCTTGAACAAATGGACTCACGGACAGACAGATGCACAAACTCTCTACAATGTCTAGTAGATATAATAGTACATAGCATTGCTTGAAACAATAGGTATAAATAGCCTGATCCATGTTTTGTAAAAAAAAAATGTGCCTTTTATAGACTTGACAGTGACAATATGTGTACTCATTGACATGCAAATGAGAGCTGTTAATACACTAGAGCATCTGTGATAAGTTTCCTGTAAGTGGCTTATTTTTATTACGAGAGTCCACCTTACCCGGGTGAATACAGTTCTTTTAGGTAGTCTGGAAAATGAAATATGAGAAGCTACATTTTTTGGTTTGAGCCCCCCTTCCAAAAAAAAATCTGCTTTGTTTTGCAGAGGCAAAGGCCCACTAAAGAACACATCAGATGTCATTAGTGCAGCCAAGAAAATTGCAGAAGCTGGGTCAAGGATGGACAAGCTGGGCCGGGCTATTGCTGACCATGTAAGTTGTCATTCATCCTCATAAACACAATTGAGTAAGAGTTCTGTGTGGATCCACAAACACAAGAATGTTTTTGGCCGCTTACCTAGTTTTCCACAATCACTTTCTAAATACAGCTTTTGTGACCTTGTTCCTCCAGCTTCTTTTGTGTCCCATCAACATAAGCCCTTGAACACACAAGCAAAAATACTTTTAGCAGCGTAGTGTTTTAAATCAAGCACCTAGTGTTTCTTACATTTTTGCAAAAGAATAGAACTTGAGCTATCCCAAGTGTTTTGCAAAGCAACAATGTGACTCTGTAGGCACCAAGGTGATCATTATGCCTTGCCCATTGGCAAGAGGACTATCACTGCAAACGGTTAACTAGGTGTAGCTTGATCAGTGACATAATGAACCAAGTGCTTATGTTATCACAAAAGGCATTGCTACTACAGTAACAATCACAGTAGGACAGAAATCTTACTTATGCAAGAAATTTAACTTGATCAAAAACATGATCAGATAAACACAGATGACAGTGATTGGCTGTCTGCCCATTTAGTTTTAAAACTGGGTTTGTGTCAAGCAAAAAGTGGCTTGGGTCTTAATCCATACCAAAATTTGTGATTTAAAGAAATCTGTGGTTTTCATGATAGTCAGATCTCCTGAGAGGCACTGAAATATACAAGTAGCTGAGGGTTGAGGTATGTGAGTAACAAAGCTTTACTTTTTGCACAGCTATAGGTAAGGTTTTCGGTCTACCTTTCTGAATGCAGTTTCACAGCATGTGATTCAAAAGTGAGACAAATGACTTAACTTAAAACAGGAATTAACTCTTAAAACAAGTGCAGATGTTCTAATTGTTTCATCCAGTTTCTAGAGACGGTTGCTGTGACATTAATTTATTAGTTTTACTGAATGTTTCAGATTAGTAAGCTGACAATAGGTCCCTGGGATAGGGTGGAAAGGCTGGTTGAAATTATTTTTTCCCCCAGCTTGCCAGGGAGTGAATTCATGGTTTTAAGATGTGGGGAGATGCCCTGCTTGTCTGAGAAAGTGGTAAGATTTCAGAATTAGCTTGCTTTCTGAAATGTACAGTGAACTCTGTTAGCTGAACTCTTCTATTGCTACAAATTAAGCGTTCCCCACACATTCTGCAGATGGGAGGCCATCATGTTCTCTCACAGTAGACAACAAAGCTTGGTCAATGTGTGTATTCTGGTTTACTTTTATTGGAAAAGTTATTTTTTGAATTTACAGGCAGTGTGGGGAGACCAGCAGAAGGCAGTGGCATGGTGACAAGGGGTTTTTTTTTGTTTGTTTGTTTGTTTGTTTTCAAACCCAATTCTTCTAAAGCTTTCAGCTCGTTTGTATTCATTGGGTCTGTTTACATCCTCTTAGGCTGGGGGTAGGGAGCCTTTTTTGGGTCGGGGGCTGCTAACTCATAGAAGAATCAGTCGGGGGCCACACACAAGTGAGAGGCAAAAACAAAAGCCAAACCCTCCCTGACATGGCCCCCGACTGCGGAGAGAGACCCCCCCCCATCTTCCCCTCGCACACCAGAGCCTAGGGGCCCCAGGCTAGCAGATTGTGTGCTTCAGCCCTGTGGTGGGGGGGATGCTGGAGCGCCAACATGGGCTTCCCAATGTTGGGGGCAGGGCATGGGCCTCGGGGGCCAGATCCAAGCCAGCTGGGGGCTGCATCCAGCCCCTGGGCCTGAGGTTACCCACCCATGTCTGAGGCCTTTGCTACTTAAGGCAGCCAGTAGGGTACGTGTAGCTACACGTGGCAGGGAGGGGCTTCAGGAGTGGGGCGCTCTGCTCAAGTTGCCTAAGCCATGCCTCTCAATCGATGCTGCTCTTAATCCCAGAGGTGCCTGGTGTGCAGTGGCTGTTCTCTGCAAGCCACCAGAACTGTAAATGTACCTGCAGAAACAGGTGCAGCAATCTGTTAATGTAAAATGATTTGACAGTTCCAGAAGACTTGCAGTTCAGTTATTTACGTGGAGTGCAATGCCTTGGTATGCCTAGAGCAGGAACTTAATGAAGGGGTGCATCGTCACTGTGATGTTAGCCACATGGCTCTGGTTGACTTGTGCCCCTCTTGTTAGTGCATCAGGAAATCCTGACTCTTGCTGTCAGATAGTTTGATAGCTTTTATGGCCTCAGAGGACATGTGCTATTATCTGAGGTATTTCAAGTCAGCTAACGTGTCTAGCTGTCAACCTTCAGATTTTTCCCAAAGGTGTTTCATCTTTCACTCAAAATATCAGGATTTTTTTTGAATGGAGAATATTAATAAGTTGCAAATACCTCAGAAATGGAAATGATTGTGGCACTGTAGAGGTTCTCGTAAAATGTATTCTCCTGTATGCATGAGAACACTTACAAAGCGCTCAGACAATATTTCTGTTGCTTCCAATCTTGGATAGTTGTAGGAAATGCATCGTTTGCCAATTTGTGAAATCCCAGTGAACCAGTAGAGAAAGCTTATGCATTTCCTCAGCTTTCCAATAAAGTAAGTATTGGCAGCCTCTCCTAGCACCCGGACATTAGGTAGGATTTTGACTATGCCCAGTGTGTCTCCGTGTAAGGCTGCTTCTTGGAAGCTTTGTTCTGATGCAGGTTTAGTGCTTTCTCGTTTGATCGTGACACACATCTTCATATTGGTACACATATGCATGTGCAGAACGAATTTTATTGATCAATGGCGGGGATGAGGCTGAAGGGTTCATAGTGTGGGAGGAGGCTCAGGGTTGAGGGGGTCAGAGCTCTGGCTGAGGATGGGGTGCCTGGGGTACAGGAGGAGAGTTCAGGCTGAGGCCAGGGGTTTGGAGTGCCAGAGCTGGCTCAGGACAGGACGTTGGGGGTGAGTGAGAGAGATCTGGGCAGAAGTTAGTGCAGGAGGGGGCTCAGAGTTGGGGTGTGGGGTTTGGAGGTGGGACAGGGGATTGGGGCTGCAATTCCCAGCAAAAGGTAGCTGCTGGGACAGAGCTTCCCAGGGCATGCAGTGATGTGGCTCCACCCACCGGGGAAGGAATGGCAGTGCATGGGGTCCCCCCTGCGTCAGGAAGGGCTGGCCCAGAACATGGTGACTTGAGGGCTGCAGCCCCTAAAACTCGTGTGTTAATCCGACCCCTCTGCGGGGGCTGGAAAAGTGCATCTTTCCTGGGGGGGGGGTCCTATCCGTGGCAGCTCCATGTGTGGCAGCCCCAGGCACCTGCATGGGGCTTATTAGGCAGCTGCATGGCCACACAGCATAGTGACCTTCCTGACTTTACATGTAGGAGGGTCAGTTTGTCCCGTACTGTGTTCGGGGAGTCAGTTTACACCATAGCTTGTATTGGGATGTTATGGGACGATCCTGCTGCAGTGTGTGTGTGAATGCATCGTGCCTAGGAATGTTTGTGTTTTTGCAGTGCCAGCGCTGTCCCTACTAAGTTCATGTATCGGATAGTGAACCTGCAAGCAGACATCTACCTTGTACAAGGGCCAGACTTGCTCATAGTCTGACTTTCGCTAACTTTGCTTTATATCGGCAGGGCCTGCCTTTTGATCATTGTAGTTCAGGCCTTAGGCCTCGGACCAAGCGCCATGCTTCTGGCTCTATTACAAGCACGTAGCTGTCTGCCTTCCGGGGCTTTGTGTTGAGTGCTATAAAAGTGCTAAAAGCTCTGAAAGATGCAGCTCTTCAGCAATGTTCCCTCTAATCTTTCCCATGCCTATGCAGAATTAATTTTGTTACGTGCGTGAATGTGAAGGTGAGGTGTGGGGCAGAGGGGTGCAGAGTGTGGGAAGGGGCTCAGTGCTGGGGCAGAGGTTGGGGGGCAGAGGCATGAGAGCTCTGGCTGGGGAGGTATGCGCTCTGGATGATGTGTTCAGGACTGAGGTCTTTGAGGTGTGGTCTCCCCTAGGGCTGCGGCAAGGAAAGAGGACTCTGCACCCACCCCATAGCAGTCTGGGCCTGGGGCCAACAGAGGCACCTCTCCCTGCCACACCTCTGAGCACCTACCCAGCTCTTGATAGGTCCTTAGGTGACTGCATCCCAACTTGAATCACTTAGCACTGAAGAGTAGTGCAGACACAGGGCCCCGTAATGTGGCCTGAGGGATTGGGGGGGCCCTAGCCTGGCAGCAGCAGCAGTGGTTGGCCCCTCCTCAGTCACCACAGCAGTGGGAGCTGGAGCAGCCTGCTTCACCCCATCCTACCAGCCCATTCATCTCACTTCTCCATGGCGGTGGGCAGCAGAAGTGGAATAATGCGGGCTGGGAGGGGGTGGTGGGGTGGAGTAGACTGGACTGCCAGGTAACTCCAGCTCCCATCACCATGGTGAGTGTGAAGGGGGCAACTCCTGCTGCTGCCGCGCCAGGCCTCTGGCCCCAGGTAATCCCGTAGATCCCATCCAGAGGATGTTGGAGCAACCATCGTGGGGCTCCCAAAGGTACGGGGCTTGGGGTGGCTGCCCCAAACCATCCATGGATGGGACAGCTCTGGAGACACCTGTTGATGTTGGACTTAATCACTCTTGGCTTCAGTATTGCATGTCTCATTTTAATGTTGGTATTTCATAATGAGTGCTCTTATCCAGCAACATTAGCATCCCTTCAGCGTATACTGATAAATATGCTGAACTCCGGTAATAGTGCTGAACTCTGTGATCTTTCCTCTTAATCTTTTGCCATGTTGAAAGCTGACCGTTTACTCTTTGTTTTGTGTCCCTTTGTGCAGTTGTAATGTTGATTCTCACCCTGGGCCATGGTTCTCTTACCAACCTCTTTTGAGAGGCTTTTTGAAATTCCAGGTTGACAACCAGTTCTCCTTTAGCCACAATTTCTTGACACCTCCAGAAAACTCTAATAGATTAGAGAGACCCTTTGTGAAAACCATGCCAGTTGGCCATGCGACTGCCACTTTTAAAGCTAACTCTAGGAGGTGCTGGACTTGTCGTCTTATGCAGTAGGTGTGTTAGTGGGCTTGTGCACACATGCTCTTGATCTCCACTGTGCAGAGCATACTGTGATCCGTGGCTGCCACTTGGATGGACGCCGTTTTTGTTATGGGAGCATGGCAGAGAAACTCGGTAGCACTTGACTCTTTAAGGCAGGGATGGGCAATAAGTGGCCCAGAGGCTGGATGCAGTTTGCCAAGGTTAGTTCTGGGCGGGCCCCCAGACAGTTGATTTACCTGCACAACCATTGCTGGCCATTGGGAGCTGCAGGAAGCGGTGGCCCAGCCCAGCGCATGGTGCTTCCCACAGCTCCCATTGGCCGGGTGCGAGCAGCCATAAATAAAGTGCATGGCAGCCTGCCAGGGCTATCCTTGCAAACAGCATCCAGGCTGCTTATTGTCCACCTCTGCTTTAAGGCCCATCGGCTGGTTCCCACCTTGCGCTCTCAGGAGCATGTTCTCCATCCACTCTGTCTCCACCGTGCACCACAAGGGCTGAACAAATGGGCTTCTCCATGCAGCACTGTGCCCAGGCCTCTGTCTGTTACCCAGCTAAAAAAGGTGGCATCGAGTTGCCACACTGATAGGAGGCTTGAGGTGGTCAAGACCACATCTCTTCAGTTGAAGATACTGCATAAGAGGAGTTACACAATTTCTTTTAAAATGGAGGAGGCACAAAGACACTATTCTTGATTAAGAGCAGGGATGTTAAGGACTAGTCGACTATCTGATAAGCAAATGCTTATCAGATAGTCAACTGGTCACTCTTTTCCCCCACCCCACCTTGCTGCCTCCATCAGATAGATGGAGTGGCGGGTACTTCAAAGTGACAGCACCGCAGGGAGCCCGGGGTCAGCTGGAGTCCCCAGCTGATCCCAGGCGCCATGCAGCGCTGCCCCTTTGAAATGCTGTGGCAATGTTTCAAAGGGGCAGCGCTGCCCTAACAACTAATTGAGTAGTCGATGCAAAAATGCATCGACTGTTTGGTTAGTGAAATAACTGATACTTAACATCCTTAATTAAGAGTTGCAAATGAGTCCTATTGTGAGATCCTGGGATGCAAAAGGGCTGAATCGGTGCTTCACAAATACATATATGTCTATATACCATCTCCTAGAACTGGAAGGGACCTTGAGAGGTCATCAAGTTCAGTCCCCTGCCCTCACAGCAGGACCAAGTACCATCCCTGACAGATTTGCCCCAGATCCCTAAATGGCCCCCTCAAGATTGAACTCACAACCCTGGGTTTAGCAGGCAACCACTGAGCTCTCCCTCTACCCATATATAGCTTCAGTCTCCATGTAGTGCACAAATACTATATGTGTAACCCCAACAGGTATAGAAAGGCCAGGGAATTTGCCCAAGGTTGCTCCGCAATGCCATTGGCAGAGCAGATGAGACTCTGAAAGTCCTATTTCCCATTGCTGCCTTTTGAGACCAGATTTTGATTGCACAATTACCCTAACCCTTGCACATCAATGAGTCTGCTCATCCTAGAATCTTAATATTTAGCAGATTCTTATGTTTAATGACTTCTAAGTGCAAATTTTGTTGCTTGTTAATCTATGCTTATATAAGGGTTTTGAACCCAAATGCAAGAAATTCTTTAGCACTGTAAGGCAAATGATAATTCTGAAGTATTCTGTGGAGTTAGTGATATGTCAGAAATGTTGTACAGATTAGAAACGTGTATTCCATTTTTAATATGCTCACTTGTTACTGCACTGTTTATTCACCTTTTTCATACTGCTTTGTCCATGAAAATACATGGCTGGATGTCTATAAATGCATAAATTGAGTGTATTCTTCATGCTAGATACCTAGCTGACCAAGTTAAAGTTTCTTTTGTATTTACTGGTGTCAGGGTAAGTTAGCTTAAACAACAACAGTATTTCTGCTTTCCAAAATTCTGAAGCAACTGTTTTCTATTTTTAGTGCCCAGATTCTGCTTGCAAACAAGACCTTCTAGCCTACCTACAGCGTATTGCTTTATACTGCCATCAACTGAACATCTGTAGCAAAGTAAAGGCAGAAGTTCAGAACCTTGGAGGAGAATTGGTAGTCTCTGGGGTATGTAAGATCTGATCTTTCCATTCCATGTTTTTTCTTTTTAGGTCAAACAGTTTTCCCAGTTTAAGGTTTTAACTGTGTTAAGGCTTATAGACAGAATGAAAGACTCATGGGTTGATGTCCAGACTTTAAACTCTTGTAAATTTTATAACTGATTCTACTTTGAGGCAGAATCAGTATCTTAATAATCTTCAAACTATTGTTCAGCTTTCATTACTAGAAAATAACCGTCAGCAAGAAGTTCCACTGTAATTTTGTAATGATCTATCATGGACTACAGTGAGGTCTTGTAATTATCTAGGGGTATTTATTTCAAAATAACGATGCCTCTAAGTTAAACTTGTTTTAGTTGCTTTACTATTTGGTGACAGCTGAAAGCTTCTGCAGGGCCAACCTCATTCTTTACCCTGGCCATCAATTTAGCAAATGCATTCTTGTCTTCGTTTTACTTCAGATTTTTTCTGAGACGAGTCTACAGAATGCAGACTCAAGAAACAGCTAAACTTATGAATTCTTTTGGTCTGCTCTAACCTGATTACCATTGTAACTTATATTCTAATTGGGTGAAAGCAGTATTGATGCTGAGAAAATAATTCAGGATTTAGTCTCTAAGGAGGGACAGAAGGAATTGGTAACTCAGTACTAACAGTTGAACCATTAGAAGTAAATTTAAAATCTCATGTTTCTTCGGTTTCTAGTATATGAAACCATCCTTGTAGAGTTTCTCAGTGGTGCAAGTCTCTTGTACAATTTCTCACTTTACTGCTTTTTGCACTGACAAGTGGCTGCTCGAGGAATCTAGGAAAAATGAGTGCTGCATAATAACTGAGCAAAATGGGAAACAGTTCTGGCAATGTGACATACCTTTATATAATGTTAGCACCTTTATGCCAGAGAGACTTCTCTGCCACCCTCCTGCTACTGGCAGCAGGACATGCTCAAACTGCCAGAAGTCAGGAACTGAAAGATGAGATGCAACAGAACATGTGTTGCTGTGTATTTGCAGTGTGTGCCTGGAATCTGTGAGGCTGAAGGCATTCTGATATGTCATTATACGAAAATGTGCTTGAGGGTTTTACTGTGATTATAAAATGCCTTTTTAATTTACATATCTTTCAGCCATAAATTAGTTCATATCAGGAGGCTAGCATCTTCACTATAGTCTCCTTATTTTTATTGTGTCTTCATTGAATAAGAACATGACTAAAAGTTCCCTTTTGGGGGGGGGGAGGGTCTAGCCGATTACTGGATGAAAATCTGTGATGTCCAAGATATTGTGCACTCTGTCTTTAGAAGTAAATATTAACAATTTGTACAGTGACCTAAAAACACAAACACACACACATGCAAAACATTCCATAATACACATTTGGCAAAGCATCACTGATCAACTAGACTGAAGTCTGGCAAAGAGAACCAGGCAGACGCATTTAGGATTTTAGCTTTTCCCCTCCCACTTTTTCTGCATATACTGCTTTCTTCACAGGTGAGAAATTCTGTAAAGAGCGGTGAAGATAAAAATATATTTTTTTCCAATTGACTGTAAGGTGAAGAATTATTTTAGCAAGAGACTATGGTATTGGTCCTCCTTGATGCGCACAGCCTTCAGGCCCTTGATCGTGCTCAGACATTTGCCTAGCTTCCTCCATGGCTCAGCTCTCGTCAACTCGCTGTCTGTTTTCTCCGTTGCATGTTTGCATGTTCTTCCTTCTACCCTGCTTGCCATAAATGCAGTTCCTTCTGACTGCCCCTTCCTTTCAACTTCATTTTAAAAAGGGCCTTCGGATGAGCAACAGGGAAGCTGAGCTCCTTTCATCTCCTTAAGTTCACCTTCTTCTCCCTCTCCCATAATAAAAAATGCTGGATAAATAAACTACATTTAGGAGCCCAAGGGCAGTCTGTTATCACTAATATGAGGATACATCCAGCCGAAACTTGAGATCCGAGCACGTAACCCTTCATGCCATACCCATCTGAGCTACAGCATTGCTTGTGGGTATTGGAAGTCTCTGTGAACCATACCCCATATGAAAGAGGACAGCTGACGTCTGCTCAGTTTTTTGTGCAAATTGAGTCTGGCCCTGTTCTCCACTGGCTCACCTCTACACTGGCAACTTGGCAGGAGCTAAAATTCAGTCTCCCAGAGTATATTTTTAGCCTTCAGCTTTTCTTTACTCTAAAGAACTTTCTCTTCTGTAATGCAGCTTTCCTCACTTTAATCCTGCTTGCATGGACTATAGCACCTTTCTCTTGATCTGATGTAAGAGGCCAATGGGACTTAAATATTTAGCAGTCGGCGATTGAGCTATTATCATAGCTACAATACACTTCACTGAAGTGGAAGCTGCTGTTGTAGAGCAGCCGCAGGACTGACAGCCAACAGACAAATACATAAACTGTCATAAATATGGAAAAGGCACCCAAGTGCACAGAAACATTGCTCAGTAGCATGAGGCAGTTTCTCATCACCGAGAGTTAGGAAACATAACATCAGTTTTGGAAATCCCGTTGAGAGTTCCTTTGACAAGCGGATGATTTACCTTAAATATTCTAAAATGTCTGGAGCCGCAAAGCTTCGGAAACCCCTTCCATTTGCTTGCTGCTTGCAGTGCATAGCAGGTCATGGGCGCTGCCAGTCGCAGGTGATGATGATTGTGATGTCTGTTGTAGGTGGACAGTGCGATGTCTCTGATCCAGGCTGCAAAGAACCTGATGAATGCAGTTGTGCAAACTGTGAAGGCTTCTTACGTGGCATCTACTAAATACCAGAAGTCCCAAGGAATGGCTTCCCTGAACCTTCCTGCCGTGTCTTGGAAAATGAAGGCTCCAGAGAAGAAACCTCTGGTCAAGAGAGAGAAACAGGATGAAACACAAACCAAAATCAAAAGAGCATCCCAGAAGAAACATGTTAATCCTGTGCAGGCTCTCAGCGAGTTCAAGGCGATGGAGAGTATTTGAAGAGAAGTTTTTCCTTCAGTCCACTACTGCTACTTCCAGAACTTTGCTTTTAATATTCTAAGTATTTCAAAAGTTTACTATTCATTAAAATGTATTGACTTAATATAATTTTGATAACTTTGTTTAGATCACATGGGGAAATACTCAGATTTATAAATCCTACCAATACAACCTCAGTCTGCAAATGTTTTAATGTTAGGTTGCTTTTAGACTTTGGGGCATATTTCTAGGTGACAATTATTTTATATAAGCCTGCTAAACTAAAATATATCCTATAACCAAAGAATCTGACAGTAACACTAATCATTAACCTTAGTAGTTGGATCATGTTATGCCTTTCAATAACTGCAGTTTTACATTTTGATCAAGAGGGAAACATCACTCAAAAGAAGAATGAGTTCTTACTGATGGATGCATTAGTATATTCACATGTGGTGTGTGTAGGGGCGAAGCTTTGTGTGTTAAACTCAGAATGGCAGGTGCTATCTATGCTTGTTATCTGAAAAGGCAGCAGTGGTAAAACATCTAGGAAAATAATACACTGTAGCACACTTTTCTAATCTGAGTGGGTTTGATTTTTCTTTTTTAATTTGGAGTAGAGCTTTTTGTTGCATTTGTTTTAAATTTGCTGTTTTCTAAGACACTACTTGAGCTGTGGGTATTGCAGCTAGACAGAAATTGGTGAGTCATGTCCATTAAAGCATCTTGAGGGTAAAGTATTTTCTGGTTACTTTGCAATAAGCCTTTTGTTGAGGGGTTTTCATGTACATCTCTCCAGGAGGAGAACCCATAATAAATTTAGTAAGACACAAAATGCATCATGGAGGAAACTGATTACTTTTTTTTATGACACAAAATGAGAATTTTAATGCTTGGTTACAAATTACTAATGTACGTTGCCGCAGGACACTAATAAAGTTGCTTTATCAGCTGGTGCGTTGTCGTGTTATAAATTTAGCATTTTCTCCCCCAGCATTCAAATGCAAATTCATCATTGTACTCATTTTTGATAATTGCTATGCATCCTGCCTTGGGCTTGCAAAGAAATCCAGCAAATAGTGTTTGTTCAAGCTGCAATTTAGACTTTACATTATTTGTGATAACTTTAGCTACAAGGTATAATTTTTCTGTCTTATTTAAATTTTATGAATTTGTTTTTTGAAAAAGTTAGTGAATTTTTAACACATACTTTTAAAAAAAGGAAAATGACCTGTTCTAGTTTTAAGCATTTTTGATGATTAAATTTTGCAGAGCCAGTCACAGCTGTGTAGGAAGGTATGGCTTGCTTTTCCCTTGGTCAGCTTAACAATTTACTGAACTTTTTAAAATAAATCAGACTTAACATATTCAAGGTATTGCTCCTACAGTACAAAAATGCTGACCAGGAATAAACATTTACATCACGCGTGTCCTGTTCAGTATAAGTGATGTACTGTCTGTATTACATAATCATTTTCATTCTACCCTACAGTTGTGCTGCATTTATACAAACTATAGGTAAAATGGAACTGTTTTTAAAAGATGGTCGTGCCTCAAAGGTGCTGACATTGGAGGGTTAAAGAGCTAGTTTCTTTGCCCACAATGTTGGAAAAGTCACTTTTTTTCCTAGGGTTAACGTAACATTATTTTAAGTAACCTGCCCATGGCTTCACTAACTCACCAAAATAGGCATATTAGCTTAGTTTTTAAAAATCCGATGATCAAAAAAAACCCACTTTAATTTTGCTACACATCTAAAATAGTAATCTTTATTTTTATTTAAAAGTTGGCTAGCTATTGTATTTTGTATGCAAAACTTCTGTCATTAAAGCTAGCAACAAATTAAAATATAGCCACAATTGATTTAAATGTAATTTTAAAATCCAGCTCAAATGCCTCAAAGCCAAATTTAGCAAGAGATTGCGAACTAGTCCTTTGTGCGGAGAATCAAAACAAGCTGGAGTGGTTTCGGGGTTACACCTTGCAAGGAGGCAGGGATTTCTCATGCAGAGGATGGGGGAGAGAACTCAAGTTACTGGAGTTAGTGTGGAGGTGACTTGAGCAGGGAAGGTGGGGCTATGAAACTGGAGGGCCATTCAGAATGGGATAAGGATTTGTGAATGCTTGTGTGTAAAGGCGTCGCTTCCAAGCCTCTGTTTTACAAATCCATGCAGCAGTGTCATAAGGACTGTGCCATCTGCTGCGGAAGGCTTCTGCAGGAGAGTGTCAGCCTCTCGCCAGTAGATACTATTGCACTGAGGACTTGGGGAGCTGATTTAGAATGGTCTCTCTCTCGCCGCCTACCTTAGCTGCAGCCAGAGCTGCTAGAGTGCAGAGGAGAGAGCGATGACCAGCTGTACAGAGGAGGCGTGTGGCCAGTGAGGATGCAGGATATGCCGTGTGCTCCAGCTGACGAGGGGGAGTTGCCACTGAGAAGTGGCGCTTTCCGAGGGGCCTGTTGTAGGAGGGACATGATGTGTTCCTGGGATAAATACAAACCTTTAAGGCCCAAGTTAGACTAGAGCAGGGGTGGGCAATGATTTTGGATGGGGGGGGCACTCCAAGAATTTGGTAAGTGTTCAGGGGCCACATTCTTCCATGATATTTTAATGGAGGAGGTGCGGGGTCTGGGATGGCTGCAGAAGGGGTAAGGGACTGGGGTTGTGACCTAGAGAAGGAGGCTGTTCCGAGTGGCTGGTGGGGACGGGGCAGACAGGGAGCCTGACAGAGGCTCCTGCTGTGCCCGCAGGCTGGATCCAATGGCTTGATGGACTGGATGCGGCCCCTGGGCCGCCCTGTACTAAGTGGAGGTATGTGGAAGAACCAACTTTCTAAAGCTGTTTGCCTGTCCCGGTAGCTTGTGAGCACCTTCCCCGTCACTTGCCTCTGGAGTGCAGATGTTGATGGGGCTTTTCCAGCTAGCCACCAGCCCTTTGAATCAGGGTGGTAGATCGGGGCGGGGCACCAGTGCAAAGCAGCTGAATGATTATAATGGAGCTTCTGGAGCTTCCACTTTGGAGTGCAATTTAGAACTGAATGGGGACAGGAATAGAGCAGGTGCCAGTGTGGACAGGTTTGGATTCCACTGGTCCTGTTTCTCCCAGGACTGACACAGGTGTTGCAAAGCCAGGCTCAGCACTAGCAGTGCCAGTAGATGTGGCCTGCACTGGCTTCTTTATGCTACAGTAGAGCTCCAGCCATCGAGGGGAGGCGTCAGAAAGCCCATAAGATTAACGTCCTGTACTCTGAGGCCTAGACCCCATTTATGTGGTTCTGGCTGGGCATGGCCATGCTGGGGATTAATATCCAGCTGAGCATTGTGGCCTGTAATGAATCAGTGGCTATCTCTGCAGTAGCATAATCTAGCCATGTCCTGCTTTTGGCTGGTCTCAAACAAGCTCTTCACATAACTCGTGGCACGGGAATGGAAGTGAGCCTCACTTGAGCAGCGTCATCTGTTCTTAGAAAGGGCTCAGCATGGTGACGTGGGGCCGTGTGACCGCATGCGCTCCTAGTTGGGAAATTCACAGGGTGTAGAACTAACCCACTGGGTAACCAGTGTCCGGCTGTTAAAATCTGGTGTTTATCTTCTTTCTGAGCACGCTGCATCATACACTGTATCTATTCAGCCCTGCTGTCTAAGGCAGGGCTGGCTTCTCTGGGTGTGCTCTACATGTCTCAAGTGTCACGTGACCTGTATTCATCACTGAATTTTGACTCAGTGGATTGTGCACCCGAGTGGGGTGTTTTGTGAGGTCCTGGCCCCAGTTTCGAAGGGCTGTGAGATCTTTGGACAGTCGTTCTATCTTTGTACCTCCAGCCTCAAATTTAAAGTGGGAATGAGCCCTTCTGTATAGAAGCTTGCACACTTGGACTTTTTCTTTAGAAAAGTCATGTCTACTAAATGTAAGCATTCTCACTGGTTAATGTGAGAGGGAGAAACTTGCGATGACTTGGTGTAATATTGCATTTAATGAATTCGGTTTTCAGTTTTTGTTGGGGGATAAACAGCTAAATGTTTTGTTTACAAAGACTGTTCGCATATAGGCTCTGTTCACCCTAATGAGTCTTGTCTAAACACAAATGTTACACCAGCTTAACAAAGGCCCATGTTTTTAATCAATTTAGTTAAGCCAGTGCAAATTCCTGTGTAGTCACACAAATCGATTTACATCAATTTAGCTTAAGTTAATTCAGTCAGATTGATAGCAGCCAGTTGTAAACTATTACAAAACCTCTGGCTGGACACACTTAACTAAAATCAGGTTTTAAAGCCATTTAAATTGGTGCAGCTTGTATACGCTGACCAGGCTTAAATCTCAAACACTTTAGAGGGGTAGGCACAGATGGGATTGGGGTGAAAGTAATTTAAATTTCTTACAGGTGCTGTTGTGTCCCCCCAGGGGATGGGTGTGATATGACAATACCTGTAAGAAATTGAAGGGGGTGGGGCAGCTCAGGGCAGAAGGTGGGGATGTGGGGGAGGACCTCAGGGCAGGGGGCTGTGGCTGTGGAGGGTGTAGGAATCAAGGTTGGGGATTATAAGAAGGGGCTCGAGTCAGAGCAGGAGGATGGGGGGGCTCAGCAGGGGGTTGTGGGGGGGTGCTGGAGTCAAGGCAGAGGTTTCAGGGCAGGGAGTTGGAGGTGCGTATGGGTGAGTGGGGGGAGGCAAGGACACTTACTTCTTGGGGGGGGCTATCAGGAATGAGGGGAAGGTGCCCAGCCTGTTGCATGCCCCTCACTCCTGGCTGCCCGAGGGTGGGGCAGAGGTTTCCCTTTGCCCCCTGACGGAAGGAGAAGAGCAACAGGGACCTAGTATGTGCATCTGCAGCTTACCCCCCCCCTCAAAATGGGGGCTGGGGCAGTCCCAGACAGGGGGGTTGCACCCTCAGCCAGCCCCTTCTACCAGTCTGGCTGCCTGCCGCTAAGTGCGACAGCCTGCAGGACACCCTGGGAACTAGGCTGGAGCATGCCTCTCCTCCCACTGCAGATGAATGCCCGGCA
The DNA here is from genome assembly GCA_032595735.1 of Pelochelys cantorii. Lineage (NCBI taxonomy): Eukaryota > Metazoa > Chordata > Testudines > Trionychidae > Pelochelys > Pelochelys cantorii. Next base: position 39,550,418 of record CM064340.1, read on the forward strand.
GGCCGGCTCCTTGCCAGAGCACCGCACCAGCTTACTTTCACCCTGAGAGGTGATGAGTCAATGCTGCCGTCTGTATTTTACTGTACAGAGGTAGAATTCAGCTGCTCAAAACTGTCAGCATGTCAGAATAGCTTGTGTGAAATCAAACCTGCCTATGCTACTCCCTAACTGGCAGTTAATGGAATTGACAGCTGAACCAAGCAACACACTGAAACTCCTGTTGCTGAAGGGTTCCAAACAGGGATGCAAAATCCTGTTTAATTGATTAACCAGTTAAATGTTAAGTATAATCCCCCCCCTCCCCTAAACAGGGGCTGCTCCAGGCTGGAACCCCCCTGCTGACCCGTAGGGCTGGAGCAGCCCCTTACCCATGTCCCAGGCAGGGTGAGGCTTGCTGATGAACTTTTACCATCCCTAATTCTAAAGCCTTGTACAAACTGTTCACTGGTAACTGAACTGGAATTCAGCCAGCCCATCGTTGCTGCGTGCTTTTCTCTCTTGGCTTCCCCAGCCAACTCTGCTGTGATCTCCCAATCAGACTCCAGAATTCTGCTTTCTCAAGTGTCGTTTTTAAAACTCTTCTACTGGGTTTCAAGTACTTGGTGCTCTCTTGTCCCCCCTCCCTTTCAGCTCCTCAAATTGCCATCATCTTCCTCCCTCCTCTGAATTGGTTCTCAGTTGGTGAGAGCCTTTTTATGTGCATCTTCTGTGAGCTGGCATACGCCCTTCTGGGGTAACGCTCATGCCCACGCTCCGTCTCCTTACGCGGATCTTCGCCGCTTGCTTCCCTATGCCTCGGCATTCCCCACTCCTGGTGTTGCAGTTGGCTTTGTAAGTGGTTTTGAGATGCAGCTTGTAGGAGCGCTCCAGTACAAAAGCAATGAATGATAAGCAGGCAGCAGCTGAGGGTATCCTGGTCCAGAAAACCAAAGGGTTTAATGAATGAAAAACATGCTCCTTTTGCCGGCTGCGTGTACCAAGATGTCCACAGAGAGCCTGCAGGACAAGCTGGTAGGCTCCAACGTAGCAAGGTACATAAGCATGTGCTGATCTAAGCATCGGAGTACTCCTGTTGACTTCAGAAGGGACTGCTGCTAACTCTCTCTGGTGTTTTCCATAGCTTGCCAGCTCCTGGGGTTGGGATTACATGGCTGTCTCTGTTTCAGTTTGGAAAATATTAAAGTGTGGATTATTTTCCCAGATGGCTCTCGCGTCTGCTCTGCATGCATCTCACTGTTCTGCAGCAACTTGCATTGAGAGACCTTGTTTGTTCTTTTCTAGCCCTTACGAAGAGAAGCTTGAAAATGTCAGCCCGGAGTACTCCTCTTTTGGTTTCTGAATGCTTGGTGCTAGGGAATAACACAAGGAGTCTAGCCTTATTTAACATTCTCTCTCTCACAGCCAGCTTTACTTACAGAGCTGTTCCAGCAGCCGTTAATCTAGCTGTGTACCGCCTCTCCTGCAAACCATGCTCCATCCCCCACATTCCATGCAGGTGGTTGCTACACTTGACATTGACAGTCCTGCCTAAGAACCAAACAAGGGCTATGGGCTTCCTCAGCACCGGGGGAGAAGAGAGGAAGCAGGCCAGTCTCTCCTATGTGTGTGGGGAGCTGGTGACAGAGCCAGGTGCCCATGGAGGCGGACCACTGAGATGTCGTGATGAGCAGCCATAGTTAGTGTTTGGCCACATACCATGTTTAGAGCCACCCATGCTGCTAAGTACCTCCACGTGCAGTTAGACATATAGCATAGCCCAGGTGGCACTGACAACACAATGAGTCTTTCCTTGACCCAGCTGTGTGTCTGCCATCTTTCTCGGATCTCTTAAATCCTGGATGAGTGCGACCACCTGCCAGTAAGCCTGTTGCCATTCAGGCACCTGTAGGAAGAAGATTGGCTGCCTTTATAATTACATACTGGTTCTTTAGCTTGTATCAGTTCTACTGATTCGTTCATCTTGTTAGAGGAATATTCCTCATGGTTGGCAGCAGAGGATGAGAAACTGCTGAAATCTATACTTTGACACTCCGTTACATCAAGCGGTAATTACTGTAATTCCTTTCAATGGGCTCTGTAATAAAGTTACAGCTAGACTTCTGTGTTAAATGTATGGACTTGCATGTAGACATGCTACCAAAGGGTAACGCATTACTCCTGTCTTGAAGTAGTGCTGGCTTCACTTAGTAAGTTTGGGTTATGGCTGAAATATCTTGTTCTCTCACTCATCTTCATTTACAGATTGGCTTGCACAGGCTTCTGGTAGCTTTTTATGTCCCCCAGATCAGGAATCTTTTTTGATGAAACTTTTTTTTTGGTTGGACAATTTTTTTTCAAAATTGAAACCCTTCAGAACTTTCATTAGGTGGATCTCTCATGCTGGGGTGGGACTCTGCTTGCTCTGAATCGGACAGAAGGACTTAAACCTAGATCGCTGATGTTCCAGGTGAGTGCCTGAAATTTTTGATGTCTTGTTTCCATGCTGGTACAGAACAGGAACTTCAGAAGTGGGGCTATCCTGCAAGTCAGACAAGGTGATCTAGTGGTTCCTTCTGGCTCCAAACACTTTTTGCAAAACTAAAATCTAGTTTTTCTGCCAACCTGACATTTAAAGATCTTTTGATGCAAAGGGAATTCTAAGTGTAATTTATTTTCTGTACCAATAAAGCAAGGTCCAGCTAGATAAAAACTATGGGTTATCTATTGGATTTGAAGACGTATGGCCCCTCACTGACTGTAGCACACATTTGAGGTCTTCAGTTTTTGCCCACATGAAATTCCTCAAGGGCTTATACAATTCCCCCCCCCCCCATATGGTCTGCAGCAGGATCTTAATTTGGTTCTCAGTGCCCTGAGCGAGCCTGCCTTTTAACACAGACACCTGTTCTCTCCTCCCCATCAAGCGTTTATTCCTTATACCAGAGCCACCATTCTCTTCCTACAGAGATGCAGTTACGTGGTGTCCCATCCTTTCTTCTTCCCTAAGATCTCTTTGGAAACCCTACTTACCAAGGGATCCATCTACCAGTGTCCTACCCAAAGCCTTCTGGCTCCAGAGAGGAGGCCGGTCTAGACACATGGCATGTCAGAGCGATAGCACATTCTGCTACTCTGCCATCCCTGGCTCTAGCTCTGCTGAATGATGTTCCCATAATGGAAGTACAGATGGCAAGTTGGTCTTCCATTTGCACCTTTGCCCAGCAGCATCTGCTTCTGAGGATGCTGCCATCTTTGGTATGGTCCTTCAAACCATCTTGAACTTGCCTTCTCCACGGCCATCTCCTCACTGAGTAGCTGACTGGGAGTCTCCTCTGGCAGAGCGTTCCTAGGGGTGGATACTCAAACAGGCGTGGTTACTTTACAGTAACCCGAGTTCTTCAACATGTTTTGTCCTTAAAATTGCTCCACCTTCTGCCATTCCAGACTCAGTGTAGACTCTGCTTCACTGTCCAGAAGGAACCAAGTAGCTGCACCTCCACCTGCCCTCATCTGGACGTGCAGGGCTGGGCCCAGAGACTCAGCTTTGCATTCTTCTGTTGAGAGCAGCTGGGTGTGCCCGTATCCTGGGGAACCCATAGAGGAAAACATCTCTAACTCATGTCTGATGCAAGTAACCCCTCATTGCCTTGACCAGTGAATTTCTTTTAAAAGAAATTACAGGCCCCCCTCCCCGCCCCCAGTCTTGGTGTGGTCCTCATTTTGCATGGCATATGAACCTCCTGTGCAGGTTTTTTCTTTCTCCTACAGCTGCTGCTCAGAGGGACATCAACCAAAGCGAAATGTTTGTGCCTCTGCCAGCACTGAGAGCACAGCAAAATGTTTATGAATTGGGAAGGAATCTGTAGAGGATTGGGGGGAGGAGGGTTTAGCTCTCTGATGCTATTGTGGATAAAGGTGCATTCTCATGTGTGTGGGTCCCCATCACACCTGCCCTTTGATCTGCTTGCATCCCTTTGATGTGCTTTTCCTGCATCTTTCAGCATGCCTTGTGTGCAGTCAGGGGTGTAGTTACTAACGAGGGAGGCAGACCAGAGGCAGAGTGGAATATTTGCTTTTACAAAAGGCAAATGTTGATGCTTCATCCATGTTGCTAAGTCAAGCGATTATTGCTGTGTAATGCCAGTCTCCGCTCAGGCAGTAATGAGTGAAAAGGAACCCTTTAAATGTGAATCCCCTGACAACTCACCACTACTTCACAGCCCCCAGGTGTTGATGGCTATGCTTAGTGCTAAGGGGGTTATTGGCATTAGGGCTTGTTTGATGAGGTGGGTGTTTGTGCTCCCATGTCTGTGCCAGCATGACTGCCAAAGGATTACAGAGGTGTCTCTGGGAGAGTGATCAGACTAGTCTAGGAGCAGCAGATTCCCCTTACCCCTCCCCTGCCTCTACATGAGCATGAGTGGAGTTAGTAGCACAGAGTGGACCCAGGCAGTTTTGCTACAATCTAATCTAATTCCATGGCTTGGTGTGCCACATGGACATATCAAAGGCCTGGCACACCTGTCCGTCTGCTCCAAGTGTGTCTCAATGGCTGTTGGCAGTGATTTGGGAGGTGTCAAACCCCCATGTAGTGCCAACCCAAGCATTCAAAAATCCAGACTCTAAAAATGTGAGACTACAAATTGCAAATGCTGGTTTTTTATTGGCTGTCTGTTCAAATTGTGAAGTTTCAGAGGGGCAGCTGTGTTAGTCCTGTAATGGGAAAAACTTAAGAAGTCTCGCAAAGTGAGTCTGTGTTCCAGTCCTGTTTTCTAGCACTTCTCTGCCACAAGGCAGGCTGGAACCAGCCGTCATAAACCAGAAGCAGAGTCTCTCAAGGAATCCCTGGATGCCAGGAGCTGGAGCTTTAAGGACACCAGGAACCATGCCATGAGTGACAGGCCCTATTCCCAGCTGCACTGAGCACAGCCCTGTTCTCCCCCCCCACCCCCTTTATTAGACAGCTCCCTGCAGCTATAGCCCAGCCCCAGTGGCTGCTGAAGGAGATGGTAAACTTAAAAACTACCCATCTGTCCCTGTAGCTACTGTGGCAACAGGCCCGGTGGGGCTCTGAAATGCATCTTCCCTCCAAGCTCTGGCTTCTCTGCGTGTGCTTGGAGGATAGTTCGTTTTTGCTGGTTGTCTGGCGCCCGCAAAGGGATTCAGAAGAGTACCCACCGCTGGCTGTAGCTTGCTGGCCCCTGAGGTTCTGCTATAAAAGCTGTTCCATTGTAATTGACCATTGTAACTCTGAATCAGATGAGAGAGTGAGAATCATGCTCCAGCCCAGTGGCTCCAGCATTCACTTGAGAGGGGGCAGCTCCCTTCTCAGCAGGCGAAGGGGAGTTGGAATGGCAGGTGCCCGTGTTGGTGAACACGTGCTGGAAAGTCACTAGGAAGCCCACCTCTCCCTCCACACCCAACTCTTGTGGGTGAAGTTACATGGCCTCTCGGCACCGGGGCCAGGCCAGGCCCTGCAGGAACATTTATCCTCTCACCCCTGCGTGTGGGTGGAACTGGGCTGGAGGCTGCCTACTGTGGCCTTGCTCTGCCTGAGGCAGGAATGCAGGAAGCTGGGCTGCTTCTACAGCAGACGCTGAGCAGGGATTTTGTGGCTCAGAGGAGCCTCTACTTGCATGTGCCTTGGCTCAGAGGAAAGGCTGCTACCCACTCCCATGGCCTGTAACACTGAGTTTTTTCCCTAGAGGCGGCCTGCCTGCAACTGAGCAGGCTTCCCACACGTCTGTTCGGTCCTAGCTAGATCGCTGCCTAAGGTCCTAGGGCAACAGTCCCACGGGAGAGAAGGGTAGGGCCTTATGTTTTTCAGTCACAGGGTGTTGGCAGGACAATGAGAGAGTGAATTGTGCCCTGCAAGTGCCTGAAATAAGCTAGGCCTGTTCTGAAGTGAGGTGAGTTAATTGCGCAGTTAGCAGGCCCCTGGGGTGAGCTGCTCTGTAATTAGCATGCATTGCGCTCCCACAGAAGGGGTGCTGTCCTTTCTGAACCAAGGTTGTAATTAAATCTTGCCACTAGCTGCAGCCCAGCCCAGGAGCCATTTGTTACATCTGTGAACAGGTGAAATTAACACTGACCCACCCTTCCCTTGTTAGTTAGTGGGTAGTGCTAAATGCCAGTCTCAGTTGGGGGTCATGCTGAGTGTGGGGTCAGCCTGTGCTCTTGTTGATGGCCAGAAAAGTGCTGCCGTCGTGGCCTTGCTGCCATCTAAGTGCTGTGTGCCAGGCTGACTCCCAGCTGAGGAGCTGTGTGGTCGCCACCCTCACTCCTTCAAACAGCTTTGTGCCCCCGTGACCCCATTTCCTGTTAGGACACTACCATTCCAGTGTGCTGAGATTGCTCAGCCCATCCTTGCCCCCCCTGGTTTGAGTGAATGGGGCTGATGGCAGTACCCTACCCACTTCCCACGCCCTTTCGGTCAATTTCACAGCCCTTGGATTTGAAAGTCAGCCACTGACATGGTTGCAGCTGCAGCAAGGCCTGCCGCTCCCCATTCCATAAGTCTGTGGGCTGGGGCTGCAGGCCTGCGGTGTCACATCAAAGCACCCCAGCTCATGTTGCGTGAGCCCTGGCTAGGGGTGGTTCTTCTTAAAGCCCTGCTGCACCCTGTCATGCAGTGCCCTGGTCCCAGTGAAGGACAGAGTCACTCCATTGTGTCTATGCTAGTGAGCGAGATTTGGTCCTAAGTTGGGGTCATTGCTGCAAATCCAGAGGGCTCCTCGTGGCTCTGTCAGGTGGCTCTTCCTGGTGGTGAGAACTGGCTTTGCATTCCCCTCACGCGCTGAGCTAGACCCCTGTGGCCCTGGCTGTGCCCATCCGTCACGGCTCTGCCCTGCCCCTCTTGGAGCACTCCGTGTTGCAGATGCGGCCGCAGGGGCTGCTCTCTGTGGAGTCAGCGAGGTAGCACAGATCTGGAGGCAGTGTGTGGCAGGAGCTCTGGAAGCCTTTCAGGAGGGCTGTGCTACCCAGCTGTGCATAGCAAAGCCACTTCCAGCCCAGGCCCTGGGGCCGGTGCACTTACAGCACCCTGGAAATGGCCCCGCTGGTCCCCATTCAATGAGACAGGGGGCAGAAAGGGCTCCATGCCAATTAGGAGGAAATAGACCAAGCACGAGCCCACCTTGCTGTGAGAGGCCCTCTAAAAGTGACAGGCACCGTGGGCAGGGTGAGGGTGGGCACTATGCCCCCACTGTGGTGCACTCTCACGCATGCCCTGGGCACACAAAGGGAGTTGGGCTAGTGCCGGTCAAGGCCCTGCTGCTTGTGCCAGCAGAGCGGGGCAGGCGCAGAGCAGGGGAAGCGCCTCTGGAGCTGCACAGTGGGGGAGGAACTGGCAGCTCTACTCAGTTGAGCGAATTGTGATCTCAGCTCAGCTGGTGGGGGCTGCAGCGTGGCTCGGACCGGCCCCACACCCGCAGGGGGAGCAGGGGTGGTTCAAAAGGGGCAAGGCAATGCCAAGCTGCTCCCTGGCCTGTCTGCTTTTTAATTAGTTTGGGACCAATCTTTGAGCCTGGCCACTCTGCAAAGCCGAGCCTGGGGAGGATTGGGGGGGGGGGGGGGGGCTTGGCCGTTTCTCTGGGGAGCAAGTATTTTCAAGGCTGGCATTTTTCACAGAGGAAATTTAGCACAGGTCCCCTCCTCCTGTGGAGCAGGCTGGCCTAATTGAAGGGACAGCGGCCTGGGCATCAGGAAGCCTGAGCTCTGTTCCCTGCTCTGCTACTAATGGGCTGGGCTCCTGACCTTGCCCTGTGCCTCAGTTTCCCGTACTGACGAGTGCTCCATGCCCCTTCTGTGAGGGCATTGCAGAGCTGGCTATTTACTAGTGTGGGTCAGCAGCCATCAGTGCCTGCACCCAACCAGCCCCTAGCTCTGTGGTCAGCCTCGGGGGACCCATGCAGGGTACTGTGGGGGTTTCTGTGTAGAACTGCAGTTGTTTTTCAGCACTAGCCGATCCGTGCTGCAGCGGGAATAAAAGTAGCTCAGTCTAGGAAATTGGCTAATGGGAGGCTTTGGTAATTGAGTGTCCTGTGCAAGTCTGTTGAAAAAACTATAAAATCCTGGGCCTAAAAGTCCTGTTCCTACCAATCCAAGCTGGGCAGCTCTGCCCGCTGTCCTGGCTGCAGGCCCCGCCCCACACTCCCATCGGCTGTGGTGCCCAAGCAGCCCTTAGGAAGGGGGCAGCCAGCAGTGCCCTCTGGCTGCTGGGGTGGAGACGCCAAAGGGGGATGTGCCACTGCTTTTGGGAGCAGGGATGGGTCTCTGGGAGCAGGGAGCCGTTTCTCACAGGCCAGGCGGCAGGGCTGACCAGAGACACTCCCTTTTTGACTGGGCGTTCCAGTTAAACACAGGGCCCTGGCCAGTTGAGGCACGATCTGTCACTCACCGTGGACCTGTTTTCTTGTTAACTGGCTGGAGGGAGAACTGGAGGATCACCACCATCTCCTCATTCAAGTCCCATCAGGCCTACTCTGTCTGCATCCCTCCCCTCCCTGCCTGCAGCAAAGCTACCCCTCGTTGTGGCCTGGTGTGAGGCGCCCCTCCGGGCTCTTTGCTGGGGGCTGGTGTCACACAAGGCATGGCTGATGCATTCGCCATCACACAGAAACAATACAACTAGCTCGTGCTTATGGGCCCCTCTGTTCCATTTTATACCCTCAGTCCACTGTACATGGCAAACACAAGTCAAGACGTGGCCCAGGGCATTGCTTGATTGCTGAGTCATCAGGCAAGGTGGTGCAATGCCCCATGTGTGGCCTTATGCAGTGAGTCTTTGGGTGGTAGCCCCCTTGCTGGACAGTGATTGTTGATGGTGATTGGACACCCACCCAGGCGCTGGTTACTGCTTGTGCGATTGTCTTTGGGAAGCTAATATCTGGCTGATTTCCCCCAGCATGTTTTACTGGCAACCCTACAACACAATCTGACCTTCACTAGCGATCTGCATAGTTAGAACAGTGACTTGCCCCAGCTCATAGCCTTTCCCTGGATATCTGTGCAAGCTCTCAGTTTTATATTAGTGTAGCATATGGGGGGGGGGGTTTACAGGGTACCCCCCCAGGCATAGACTGTCACGAGTATCACTTTTCACAGCTGCTTTACTCAGTCCGGCCATGCCTGGGGACAAAAGCCCAGAAGGGAGAGGTGGGGGATGCAGCGGGGGGCCAGGGGCAATGGGGGGCTGGTGCAGGAGGGGCCAGGGAGGCAGTGAGGGCTGCTGCACAGCTGGAGCCACTCAGCAGCGCCTGCCCCCTCCCCCTGTGGGGTGGAAGAAAAGCTCCAGGTGGCCACATCTGAGAAACACTGGCCTGTAAGCCCTGGGGGGGGGACAGAATTGCCCCAACAGTGTGTCTGGCCTGCATCCAGCACAATGGGGCCCCTGCCTCTGGGGGGGCTGTAGGCCCCATAATGATGCACCGGGCCTGGCTAGCGACTGGGCTGCTACATGAGCCCCGTCTTCCGTCGCTGGGGGCGTGCAGGCCGCTAACAATAATTCCAGCATTGTTATGCAGAAAATAAGACAATGCTCATTAAGGCGTACTGCTCAATCTGCTGCACGGGGTGATAATCACTGTTATTAGGCAGTCACTGTTTATTACTTAGTAGTAGTGCTGGGTATTATTTTCTACATTAAAGGGAAACTATGATGAGACCGCTCAGCTTAACAAGCCAGACTAAAAAAACCTGCCCGAATGAACCCAATCTGCAGTGGGCTGAGCTTAGCCCTGGACCCACAGCACCTCTGCCACAGCAGCCCTTCAGCTCTCGGTCACGGAATAAGGGGTTGCTCAGAGCAGGGGAGAGAGTAAAGTTCCCCTGAGTGAATGGATGTGGCGCTGCACGGTTCAGCACAGACGTGGTCCGCCTAGGCAGTTTGCCATGACTAGCATTCCAGGGGTGTTGGTTGGTTGCTGCACACATGGCCCCTGGCCCATAGAGCTTACATGCTGACCAGACAAAGTGTGGGATGGATGTGTGGGTTAAGTGACAGGACCAAGGCCACTCAGCAAGTCTGTGGCAGAGCTGGGACTAGGACACTTCCCCTTTCCCCTCCCCCCACTCTATGTCCCAAGCCAGCAGCCTGCTTCCTGGCTCATGCTGCTTCCTGGCAATAAGTTGCCCAGCTTCTCTCCCTTGTAAGTTATGCTGCCTGTGCTGGAGCTGCGGCGCTGGCACGATGGAGTGGGGGCTCGGCGTGGTGCAGCGGCAGGCCACTCAGGAAGCCAGGTTCAGTAGGCGAGGGGCATGGATTTTGTGCTATTGTAAGAAGCGAGGTCACGCTGCCGTCTTGTGGGCCGTAAATCCAGCCATGCGGCCAGCAAGGGGCCCTATGCTCTGACTGGCGGCGCGCCAGCATCTGCCTCCCACACTGCAACAGCTTGTGTGCGCCTGACTGCTTCCAGCAGACTTGCTGGTGCGCTGGCTGACAGCTTTATGGTGGTCTTAAAGGGACATAACGTCCCAAGCCGGCCGTGGCACTCGGACTGTGCCCATTGGTATGCTGCTGCCTGATTCCTCAGCCTCACAGGAGAAAATGGACCAGTAACTCACCTATTCCCTACCTGTGACGCTGCCATATTAACGGCGCCCATAAAACTGGACACAGCAGAAACTTTACCCGTGTCCTGCTTACAGCCGGCTGAGGGTAGCGCGCTGGCCTGTGGCAGCTTCTGCTCCACTTAGCTCCCCAGCCAGTGGCCCGTGGGCCCCTACTCTCCCGCCAGACTGGCCTGGGCCCAAACAGGAGCAGCCGCCCCCATGGCACAAATGGCAGGAGGGAAGCATGTGGCCCATGCAGCTTTCACATTTCAAGTAGCCGTGTCCGCGCCACAGATCCCAGCTGAACCACACCCAGGTACAGGACCAAGGGGCTTCAACGCCAAGCCTGTCCGGGCCAATCTGAGCGCATCACTTCGTCAGCGCGGGGATGGAGACAGAGCGCAGTGACTGGCCTGAGGTCACGCGGGAGCCTGGGGCTGTGAACAGAATCCAGAATTACTGCACTCTCCTCTGGCAAGGCTGGACGTTCCCCTTCCTCTCAGCTGGCATCTTGTGATGTAATGGCTGTTCTGTGGCTTGTGGCTGTTGTACCACGGGGCAGCCAGCAGAGGGCGACAGTCTAACAATAGCCCCGGCAGTGGAGCGCAGAGAGACATACCATGCGTCCCCACCAGCTGTGCATCACCAGGGCTAGCATATGTGTCTCGGGGCTTTTCACATTAGTGTGAACCCCCATAAATGCTCAAACACCCTTTGAGTCTCCCCTTCGCTTCCCAAACCACAACACCTCTATCATGCCTGGCTCAAGCTAGCCCTGTGGCTTGGCTAAGTCCTTGCTGAATTACGCCAGCTCTTCTGCTAGAGCGTGGCCTAAGCCAGGGGTGAAATAGGTTTTCCCTAGTGCTGCTTGGCACCAGCAAGGACCAATGTGTTTGCAACGCTCAAACCATTTGCTGAAGCTCTGGAATCCCCTCTAAACGGGGGGTGGCCGGTGCCATCGCTGTGCTAACCAGTGGTCCTTTGTGTCAGTTACGTCCATGTGCAGAATGACTTTGGTGCACTTAACAACTTTCATTCCACACATGAAAGGTGGGGGGGTGGGGCTGAGGGGTTTGGCATGTGAGTGAGGCCTTGGGGCGCAGGGACAGGTGAGGGTGCTGGCTGGTGATACCTGGCGAGTTACCAGCCCCTCAGTGCGTGGCTTACGGGCTGGGGAGGAGGGATTTGTCCAGTGTTTTCTCCTGGCCAAGCACATCTCCCAGTGCATTCCCTTTTCTCAGCGCTTCCCCCTTCCCCAGCTCGCTCTCATTTGTGTGCGTCGCTTCAGCCTTTCTCCTCCGCTGTAAACAAACCTACTCCAGCCCTTTTGCAGGCAGCCGCGTGCGTAACTGAGACTTTTTCTCCAACGGGAGTCCTTGAGCAGTCAGACCGTTGCCTCCCACACTTCATTTGCAACAACCGTGGCCACAGCAGCAGAGTCAGCACCGCCCAGGTGGGTCTGCGGGACCACCTCCTGCAGCATGGAACCTGCTGTCAGTTACACTTCCCCTCATGCGCCAGGTACCCCCGTGTCGGGCCCACAGGCAGCCTCGGGCACCCAGGGAATGGGTATACAATGGAGCAGAGGGCAAAGGCTTTCCTGGATGAGGCAGGGTACCAGAGACCAGGAGCGGCAGGTTTGTATAATTTTTGGTGGTGCCCCGTTAACCACGCCCCCTGACGCCGTTAACCAGGCCTCTGGAGGTAACACGCTCAGGGCAAGATGGACACATGACCAGAAGTAAAAGGTGTCATGTCACCCCTCTCAAAGGACTTTTCCCACCATCCTCCTATCAACAGGGATTAGTTTGGCTCCCACCAATCCCCCCTCATGCAACTATCCTGCAATTGCATTAACCCAATGAGTGTGACATTAACTCGGGGGGCAGAGAGGCTGGGGGAAGTGTTCCCTCTAAGGCTATGTCTACACTTGCGGCTTCTTGCGCAAGTACAGCCGTTTTTGCGCAAGAACCCACAGAGTATCCACACTGCCCGCCTGCTCTTGCGCAAGGAAATTTACAGTACGGCGTGGTAAGAGAGGGTGTCTTGCGCAAGAGCTACGCTCTTTTCTAACAGATGTAAGCTCTCTTGCGCAAGAGGGCAGTGTGGACGCTCGGCAGGGATTTCTTGCGCAAGAAAGCCCTATGGCTAAAATGGCCATTGGAGCTTTCTTGCTCAAGAGGGCGTCCACGCTGCCATGGATGCTCTTGCGCAAAAGCACAGCTCGCACATGGCAGTGTGGACGTGTTCTTGCGCAAGAGCAGAGAAAGTCTGCTGGGAGGAAGCACTTGAGAGTCAGTGATCGTAACCAGCAGTGACGAGTCGCATCGTGTGACGCATGAAGAGAGAAGCCCTGTTTTCAGGGAGAGCAGCTGGAGGCCAGAGCAGGCAGCTGACACTAGGGTGGCATGTTAGCGCACTGGATGTTTGCGAGGCAAATGGTGGCGCTGAACTGCACGGCATCGTGAGGTGTGACGCCTGGGGTGGCTCTGCTCCTCTCTCCTTTGCCTTGGCGCTGCGAGAAGCCATTGCTCCCCAATTCCTGCCCCCATGCTGCGCGGTGGGCCTGCTGCCGCTCAGCCCAGCCTGCTGGAAATGCTGCAGGGCGGCGTGCGAGGTGGGCCAATGGCGTCAGCGAGAGGAAGAGGGAGCCTCACGTTTCCCACCCCCAAACCGCACGTGAACCCAGCGTGGCCCTCCCCCATCAGTGCAAGCCTTGGCCCTGGCCGCCTGCATCCCAGTGCCACCTCAACCTGAACCAGGAAGGACTTGGGAGCCCCTACAAGGCAGCGCCAGGGGGCTTCGGTGACCCCTGAGGTCCGTGTCAACGGACGGTAGCGGGGGAGAACAAGTGTGTGTAGCTGGGGGCCAGGCAAGTCAGACTGACCCACAGGGCTGGAGTCGCGGCTTCACGGCAGGCTGGGCGTGTGTGTGACAGCCCCACTCGCAGCTCTCTGGTCAGCCCCTTGTCAGGGGGCAGCTCCCTGGCCCAGGGGCTTTGTGCCCAGGGCTCGCAGTGGCTGTGGTGTGTGGGAAGCAGGCGAGTGGTGCCCCACTGCCTGGTAGCGGGTCCTACCTGGGATACACCTGCCGCACTGGTGCTATTTGCACTGGGCCCTAGTCTCCTCTGTGAGCGCAGCCCCGGGGGTGATTGTAACCACACTGCTCCTGAGGTTCTATCAAGATCTGCCCAACTTGCTGTCTCCTGTCACAGCCGGGGCACTCCCAGGGAGCACGCTCAGAATTGCTCAGCTCCTGTTCTGCTCCATGGAAGGGGAGAGCCACTGTTCTCCAGAGGAGTTACTGGGACCAGCGTGCTTGAAAACTGGCTAAACGGGAGTGGGGGGAGCTCCTCGAAACCTGGCCTTGGATTTATACGTGTGGGGGTGATGGCAAGTTCTCCCTAGTGCAGGGCACTGATCCCAGGGCAGAGACGACACATACTGACTGTGAGGCCGTATTGCTGTGTGGAGGGGTGAGCTGAGGGGTGAGGGTTTGTCCCTGTCCCCACTGGAGTCACGGACAGCTTTGTGCCGGGGAGAATGGCAGGGTTTGTGTGGATGTTGTGTTGGCTGCGATTTATTTCAGGCCATGCGCTAGGACATGAATTGTTCCCGCAGCTGGAGTTTTATGGGCAGCGTGTAAGATAAATAAATAAAGCCCCTCATGGCACTGTGGGGAAAGCCATGTGTGTGGGGAAGTAGATGTAGGCACAGTGAGATGTTGGGGAGCCGGCCAGGCCATACAGAATGGGGGAGCTGAGGGACGCTGCAGCCGTTATTGTACTTAATCCCCCTCTTATGCTTTGCGTGAATTCAGCTCATTTTCTCCTCTGTGCTAAGCAGTTTGCCTCCATAAAGCGGTTGGAAATGACTCCCCAAGTGCCTCGTGCGATTGGAATGTGCCTGTTAAATGAAGGCACAAGATTAGCCTGGTTCAATTAGTTAATATTTGTGAAGCCCTGAACGTTGAAGGGATGTAGAACTGTAAAGGGGTAATCAGGTTTGCAGTGTTGTTGTAGCTTTGTTGCTCCCAGGATATTAGCATGACAAGATGGGCGAGATAATGTCTTTGATTGGACCAGCTTCTGCTGGTGAGAGACAGGCTTCCGAGCCACACAGAGCTCTTCTGCAGGGCTGGGCAAGGCCCCCATGCAGTGAAAGGCAAGTGGAACAGGCTCTTTAGCATAAAATACTTAGCATGCATTATGAAAGACCGTTCATAGTGAAGTGGCTCGTTAACACCTCTGCAGTCATAAGACAAAAAAGAGAGGTTGGTGGGTTACAGATTGTGGTAATAAGCCATAAATCCATCGCCTTTATTAAGACAATGATTTTTAGTGTCTAACAAAGTCGGTAATTTAAGCTGTGAGGCTTATCTTTGAACGTGTTGGGCAGGTTTCCTTTGAAGCTGAGAACTGACAGGTCAGGGATGGAGTGATTATTTTGTGACAATTGCTTGCCCACGGATTTTCGTCTTTTATCTTTTTTCTGTGTGAGCTCATTACAGACCATAGTGACTTGTTATTGGGACATTTAGGGCACTGGATGAGGTTCAGCACATTTTGCGATGGGCCCGTGTACGACCAGTGGGTCATGAAAGGTGAGTTGTGGGGGTGTCGGCTATCGCAGCAGTGGAGATATGTCGGCAGGTTTTGTGTCTGTGCTTCTGGTGGGGGCTAGTGCTGCTTTGAATTGATGTGTCCTGCTCTATGGGGAATTTGCTTCTGATGATGACCTTGGAGAGGCTGGGGGGTTGTTTGAAGGCCAGAGGCGGGGGTTCCGGAAAGTTTTCTTTCAGGATGTCGTACCCATCAAGTTTGGGTTGTAATTGTTTAATGTTACCCCACACGGTTCCAGTGCGGGATGCAAGGTGACAACTTCGGGTAGGAAGGCAGCGGGTTTTTTGGTATTGAAGCAGGTTCTCCCAAGGAATTTGAGTGACCAGTTCCATCAGGTGATTTACTTCATTGTAGTGTCTTTGTGTGGTGAAGGTGGTTTTAAGTGTGGTAAAATGTATATCCCAGATGATGTCCTCAGACATATTCTGCGGTTGAAAACAGATTTCTTGATGCGTTTGGGGTGCTTAGTGGCTCTGTGAAGGTAGGTGTGGTGATCTGTGGGTTTCTTATATGGGTCTGTAGCGTTCTACCGCTGAAGCTGATCCTAGTGTCCAGGCAGTTCATGCTGACACGGGAGTAGTCTAGACACATTTGGGAGAGGAGGGGGTTTGAAGTTGTAGTAGACTCTCTCTGCGGATAACAATATCTTCGCTGTATCTCAGGTACATCATTAGTTTTGTGCTGCATTTGTCCAGAAATTCTTCCTTGAGGTGGCTCACAAAGAAGGTGGCATTTGGGGAACCTACCTAGGACCCATGGCTGTTCCCATGGTTTGGACAAAGCGTGTGTTGTCGAATGTAAATTGTTAAGGGTGACAATGAAATGGATGAGTTTGGTGCTGTGCTTGGGAGGGATATTTGAGGGTTGTCCATTGTTGTGTAGATATTTGGGGCAAGCAGCTGGGCCGACACTGTGAGGGATGTAGGCGTAGAGGAAGGTGAGACCCATGGTGGCCAGGATGGTGTTCTGAGAGAGGCTGTTAATGTTGTGGAGTTTTTGGAGGAAGTCAGTTGTGTCCAGAGGAATCTGGCCCTTCGTGTGGTGAGTGGCTTGAGGATGGTTTCTGTGAGTCCGGATATTTCTTTAGTAAGAGTGCTATGGCCAGAAATGCTGGGTCTGCCTGGGTGCCCTTGTTTGTGTATTTTGGGAAGCACGGAGAAGGCCCCTGGGTTGGGTTCATGGGGGATGAGTTTGTATAGTTTTTGTTGGAGTTTTTTGGAGAGGGAATTGATGAGATCTTTAAATTTCTGGTTGAACTGGGTCTTTGGGGTGGTGGTCTTGAGTTCTCTATAGTAGGTGGAGCCAGTGGGTTGGTGGTTGGCCTCATTAAC
This sequence comes from Pelochelys cantorii, assembly GCA_032595735.1. Classification (NCBI taxonomy): domain Eukaryota; kingdom Metazoa; phylum Chordata; order Testudines; family Trionychidae; genus Pelochelys; species Pelochelys cantorii. The sequence goes on from CM064340.1 coordinate 39,566,900, forward strand.
ATAGTCAGGGCTTGACAAACCACTGACTCTACTCACCCGTGGAGAGTAGACTTCAGCCAGTCACTCCATGCACCCCATTCACCGGCACTTCGCACATGCGCAGTGCCGGTCTGGCGCATGCGCGGTGTGGGGCTGGCGAGTAGCTCTCGCCGGGGTCTGTCAAGCCCTGAACATAGTCAACACATTTGAGAATTACCTTGGCACCCCCTTTATCTGCTGGCTTGATCACTGCCTGGTGACTGAATATCAGGAGCTGTATATTTGCCCTCTTGGCAGTGGAGAGATTGTGGTGGGTGCGATGTTTGCTACAGATTTCAGTCAATGCAATGATCAAGAGTGTGGTTGCCAGAGGGGGGCAGGGACTGCCGGGGGGGGGGAGGAGAGCGAGCAGGAGGCCAGTTTGCAGCGCCTCACCTGCCCACGGAGCGCTAGCTGCCACGGCTCTGTCCCTATGGCTAAGTGCTTACTCCAGCTCCTATTCCCCCGGCATGGAGCAGTGGTGCGGCCAGGGCAGGACGGTCTCACCAGTGGCCGGGGGAGCTACGGAGGGACCACCAGGGGGCCCCCTGCGGAGATGTGAGCCCTTCTCACCTGCCCCATGTGGCAGGTAGGAGCATCCTGACTTCTCATGCTGCAGTTGCTCCTGCCTTCCCGGGGGTGCTAGGTAGGCTGGAGCTGCTCTGCCTGGTTCACGTGAGAGGTGTGCAGGCTGGGGATTCTAGCTGTGCACGTGTCCCTCTCCCCAGAGGTGGGGGCTAGTGCACCAAGGTGGGGACAGAGGGGAGTTTGGGGTGTCTAACTTGGTTCCCTCGGTGCTGCTGGCAGAACGAAAGGCCTAACTCATGACATTTGCAAAAGTACATTTCAGACAAAGTTTACATAGGTGTTAATGGCTCAAGATAAGGAAGGAAAGGATTCTTTTCACAGACTTTTTTAGTGTTGTAGATATCTGCAAACTGATCCATTGCAAGGACATGTATTGTGTGCATAGAGATGCAATGTAAAGTAACATCTGACCTCTGAAAATTAATCAGCATAACGAATATGCAAATAATGTTACTGGTCTACCAAAAGTTTGTGAATGGATTTGCTGGTCTGTGCTATAAAAAGGTTGGGAACCAGGGGACTAGACCAAGTCACCCTGGCTGTCCCCCACCCCGGAACATGTTTGGCTTGCAAAGGCGGTGGGGAAATGTGTGATTTGTCCTTGACATCTGGTTCCAAGGTTTTGTTTTTAATTGCAGTCTCTGGGATTTGTGAAAGCTGTTGTCTTAGGGTCAGATTTTATGTAATAAACCAAATGGAAAATGGACACTGGGCCCCGAGCTCCCCACCGTCCTGTGTGTGGCCGGGGAGTTAAGGAGCAGGAGCTGAGACACCTAGCGCTGGGTGTGTCAAATCAGCACAGAGTGAGCTCTTTGGAGTATCTGGCTGTGTCAGTGCAGGGGCTGCTGGGGCCCGAGCACCTCAGGTCCCAAGGGTCCTTCCCGCAAATGAGCTCTGACTCGAGTTCCTCCAATCCATTCCATCCTTCAAGGCAAGGCGTTCCCCACTGCAGAACCACACCAGGGCTGTAGCGGCGCACCACGGCTAGCCCTGACGCATGGTACCCCCGCCCCAGCCTCGCAGCTCAGCCAGCTGGAGCGGCAGCCAGCTGGCTCTCCTACCAGGAAGGAGCATGCAACACCTGGGCTCAAGGGAAAGGAGACTCAGAGCCGAGCCTCACGCCTGTGCCCACTCTGCCTCGGGGCCTCCCCTTGCAGCCTCCAGCAGGGCACAGGAGAGACAAGGAAATGGACCCCAGTAGGACCCTGTGTGAGGGGAAGAATGTTCCACTCAAAGCCACCAAAGAGCCACCCCTGCCAGGTCCTGGAGGAGGACACCTGCTCACTGGCAGGCTCGTGCACACAAGGGCTATGTCTGCCCAGCAGTGTTATTTCAGAATAACACAGTGCGCGTCTACACTACAGCCTATTTGGAAAGAACGTCGAGCTGAAGGACTGCTTCCTTCAACTCCTGTGACTACCATTTCACGAGGAGTAAGGGAAGTGGAAGGAAGCAAGTTCTTCCTTTGACTTCCTCTTGTGCACACAGCGCCAAAAGCCGAATTAAGCTATTTCAGCTTAAGCTACTCAGTTGATATAGCTGAAGTGGCGTAGCTTAATTCGACTTTAGCTCAGCCATGTAGACACACCCAAGCAGGCCTGAAAGTAGGCAGACAGCAGTCGGGGTGAGCTGCCTTGAAGTCGCCCTGCCGCTTGGTTACAGCTTGACCTTCTTTTGCAAGAGAACCCTGGCATGGAGGAGAGACGTAGCTTTGTGTCAGCGGCCAGGCCTCGTGACAGGAGAACCCATCTGGTGGGGGTGTGCCAACAGCCTCGACAGCGGCTTGTCAGCACTCCAAACGGGCCCTCCATCTGCTAAGGGCTTCAAGGCTCAGGCTGTGGCCAAGATGTAAATCGAGGTTCGACAAGCCTGGTTGCACAGTATTTAGCAAAGCAAGTCTCATCCCTAGCAAACTGCAAAGCTGACAATGTCAGGCTTGCGAAGAGGGAGCAAGAGGGAAGGACAAAGTGAAAATGGAGGCCTACGCATGAAATGACTGCAGTGCCCCAAATTTAGTCAGAGCACCTCCCTACCGAGCTGCCAGGGATTGACACGTTAGCTAGCGAGAGGCTGTTCTAAATGGAACCTTCTCTGCTCACAGGACTGCGTGTAGCCCTGCTTCCTGGATACATCCCCATGTTTCCCCGATTCCATCATCGGGACTTAAAAATAAACCTTGCATGATCTGTAAATATCAGCTTGTCTAAAAACATGTGGCTGGGGCTATGTGACGAAGCTGTGTAATGTTGCTGGGGGAAGTGCTTCCCTCCCTGCACTCCTGCTCCTTTAACAACTGTACTCTCCCTGCTCCTGTGTTCCCTATGGAACGGGGCGGGGGCAGAAAGAAAGAGCGAAACCAGTGACTGCCCTTGCTGACAGGCCAGGGGCTGGAAACTTTCTGGAGGCAGTACCGTGAGTCCTCCTTAGAACCCTAGGAAGGGACCTCAAGAGGTCGTCAAGTCCAGTCCCCTGTCCTCAGGGTGGGACCAAGCACCATCTGACAGATGTCCGTCTAACCTGTGACCAGCTGCTTGCTAGGTGATGTAATTGCCACCCTTCCAGTCCAGATAGATGATGGGTCAATCTGACTTGTAGCTTTAGGAAGAATGGAGTGATGGAGATCCCAGTAAAACATTCTCCCTCCTCCCCCCCCCCCCCCCCCAGTCTGCAGTCCAAAGTGCCCTTGTTTACTTCTTCATTTCCTTTCTGCCCACCAGGGGCATAGCAAGGGTGTTATGCACCCAGGGGCAAAGGAAAAATGTGTGCCCCCCCACCGCCATGTGGCAAGGCCCTGAACCTGGTGCACAGCTGAGCCTGATGCTGGGAGGAGGGGAACTTTGTACCGCATCTTCCCCCACCCCCTCCAGTTTGGGGCTGGGCTCCCGCATGCACTAACCCGCCGGCGGAGATGGAGGAGGGTCGGGCTGGGAGCACAGAGGCAGGGAGGAGGCTTCAGCTGCTGGTGGCAGGCCCAGTAGAAGCAGGCGAGCCAAGGGATGACAGGGGGTGCAGAATGGGATTAAATTGGCACCTCCCTAGCATGGTGCCTGGGGCAACTGCCCCCCCCGGTCCCCTTGCTATGCCACTGCCCCCCCGCAGATCTATCATCTTATAAATGTGCAAGATCTGTGAGAGCCGTCCCATGAATCTGCAGTTAGTGTCTGTGGCGCCTGCTTCTGGGGGGGTGTCTCAGTGCTGCCACATTCACCTCCAAAGAGGGGGCTTCCCAAAGCAGGTCTTTGCTGCTGACCCCCAAGGCATCCACAGGTCCAGTCTCCTGTCAATGGGCCCACTTCCCAGGGCTCATTGGTCTTGGAGCTGGCTTCCATCCCCTCTCCAACCTTTGCAACTGCCCAGAGGTGCTGACCTTCCGCCTTATCCGTTCCCACCTCATTCACCCCACAGGGACAGTCTCTGCCTCACTTGTCCTAGGGACTGTTCTACCAAGACGTAATACAAAGTTTCCACGTAAAAGGACTCGATACAAAGCTAAAAACTTCAATGAGAGAATGATTAATACAGAGATGTCTACATCTGCTGCAGGGAGACACCTCTGCCTGCCTCCGCCCCTCTCCCCCAGAGTCCACAGCCCCATCGCAAAGCGGGGGGAGGGGAAGAAAAGAGGCTGAGGCCCATCCAATGGGACTGAAGCAGTCATGAGCAAGCCATGCCCGGGAGCCATTCTCCTGTCCATTGCTGGTGCTGTGTTGCTTCAGGCACGCAGAAATGCAGTCACCTCTGGGGTGGGCTGGACAGCTGTTTAACACCTGCACAAGGGGTTTCAGGCAAGCGGCAGTGCGGGCTGCCTTCCTGCAGAGCCCCCGTCAGAACTACTGTGCCCTCCTGGCTTAGGAAAAGAATAAACAGGAGGATTGGAAATTAGACAGGGAATGAGCCATCCACATTAGGCCCCAGCTGGAGTATCGTGTCCAGTTCTAGGTGCCACATTTGAGGAAAGATGTGGAGAAGCTGGAGAAAGTCCAGAGAAGAGCAACACAAATGATGAAAGGTCTAGAGAACATGAGCTATGAGGCAAGGCTGAAGGAATTGGCTTGGAAAAGAGAAGACTGAAAAGGGACATGAGAGCAGCTTTCAAGTATCTAAAAGAATCATAAAGAGGAGGAAGAAAAATTGTTCTCTTTGGCCTCTGAGGATAGGACGAGAAGCAATGGGCTTAAACTGCAGCAAGGGCAGCTTTGGTTGGACATCAGGAAAAACTTCCTACCTGTCAAGGTGGTTAAACACTGGAATAAATTGCCTAGGGAGGTTGAGGAATCTCTATCTCTGGAGATATTTAAGAGCAGGTTAGACAGACATCTGCCAGGGATGAGCTAGGGCAGTGGTCTCCAGCTTTTTTAAGCACAAGATCACTTTTTGAATTTAAGTGCAATCAAAGATCTACCTCACACCCAAATATCCTTGCCCTGCCTTCTTTGTGCCCCTTCTCTGAGGTCCCCCGTACCTGCGCACTCCGTCCTCCCTCATTTTCACCAGGCTGGGGCTGAGGGTTGGGTGCAGACTCTGGTCTTGGATGAAGGGATCTGGAGTATGAGAGAGGCTCTGAGCTGAGCTTGGGGAAGGCAGTTGGGGTGCTGGAGGGGGTTCTAGGAGCAGGCTCTGGGAGGGTGTTTGGCTGCAGGGGTGCTCGGGGCTGGGACAGGGGCTTGGGGTGCAGGAGGAGGTTCATGACTAGGATGGGGTTTCAGGAATGGGCTCTGGCTGGGCCCTGCTGACCTCAGGTGGCTCCTGTGTGGTGGTGCAGTGGGGCTAAGGCAGGCTCACCCCGGCCCCGGCCCCGGCCCCGGCCCCGGCCCCGGCCCCGGCCCGGCCCTGGCCCTGCACCTGCACCACTCCCAAAAGCAGCCAGCAAACTCCCTCGCAAGTCCTGTTGTGTCCCCTTTCTGCTCTGTAGAGATGGGATACAGAGTGTGTGGGGGGGCACCCTGACATTGGCCCCCTCCTCTCCCTCCCTGAGGGGACAGCTCCAAGGCAAAGGGCAGGAGCTGCACAGTAGTGTGGGGAAGGGCAGCTGAAGTGCTGGCACTTGACAGCCTCTTGTTCAAACCATTCAGGATCACCTGTCAGAGGCTCCAAAAATCTACCACTAGACCCTGATCTACTGGTTGGTGACCACTGACCTAGGGCAACTCAATTTTGGCAGCCCTGGGGGCCTCACTGATACTCACAACATGCTGAGGGCCTCAATGTAAGCGTGGTTGCATATACAAACAAAGATATATGCAACTACCTTCTTTCACACTGACGGGAATGACTACAAAGATTAAGGCAAGACTACACAACACGCAGGCCACATTTAAGTCAGTTCTGCTAATATTACTAAAATGCAAATGTTTGCATCACACTGATGGGCCCTTGGTGGGGGCAGCAAGGCAGATTTGCTTCTGTTCGTTTGCATCCACATAATGCGTGATTCTGATAACACCTGCTGCTTTTCAGGGATTTGGCTGGACTCCTTTTGCCCCATGACAGTTGACTACATGTCTATACTCTGACTTCTCCAGTAACATGGTATTCAAAGCCCTTTCTAATAAAGCAGGATTAGAAGCAGATTATAGAGTCTCTTGTCTTTAGGTTGTTGGTTTAAATCCAGCCCTTCCTTCAGGAATGACCAAAAACTATTGACTGCTCTTAGCTGGGTTGGCTGGGCAGCCATGCTAAATCCTCCCATGGCAGAATTTGGACAGGTTGGTCCAGGGAAACTGAGCTAGGGTGGTGCCACCAGGTCCCTGGAGTGACTTGGTGGGGAAGTTTGCACCGCCACTGTCAACACTCTTCTTTTTGTCGGGCTAGAGAGAACTCTTCATTCTCCAGAGCGGTTAGCCAGCGTCTGCAAGAGCTTCATTAACGTGTGAGAGGTTCCTCTAGTTCCAGGCCGTTAGGGCTCTCATTCTGGCGTTTGGGGGTGCTCTGGTTACTAATGGGCGGAGGAGCGAGGCAGGAAAACAGCACCTGCTTCAATGCAGAGTAAGAGATCCAATTATCTGAGCAAAACTCAGACTACAGAAGCCCACAACAAGCAAATTCTGGCTCTTCCTGGCTCGATGGTTTTAAATGTGATATCAACAGGCAAACATGGCCAGTTGGCTCTACTGTGGGGGCACCTGGCAACTCATTCAGTGCTGTCACAATCTGTCCAGATATGGACAGCAAAGACCTTTAACAAAATGCTTTGTGAAGGAAAAAAATGCTCTAATTTTGGGGGTGCACAAAAATTTAAAAATAAACCGCCCAGTTCATGAGCTATCAGCCATTCAAAACACACTTTAAGCAGCTTTAGATCTAAGAGTATTTTCATCAGGGTTTCTAAGTGTTTTCTTTGATAAGAAATTCAGGAATTTTTTTCTCCTCTCCTTTCAAGATTTTGCTCTTTCTGTACAGTGTGTTACTCTGACAGTCTAAGGGAAGAGGCCTCGGGGTGTAATTATCCATCCGACGTTCTGATTTGGTTTCCTGCTGGTTTTCTCTAGTGGTTTTCTGTTACAGTACAAATAACTGGCAGGATGCATTTGCATTTGTACGGTGTGTGCAGCTGGGTCCAGTGGATTGCCATGCATGTAAAAGGCCTTTCCAATAAACAGATACCAAAAAAAGTAGCCAAATACAAGGAACAACGTTCATGTCAGGTCTTCTGGGATATCCACCAGTGTGCTGGGACCACATCCGCTCATGCTGCCTTTTGTAAGATCACTCAGTACAACGCACCCTGCAACTCCTGCAGTTGTGCCAGTGGGCAGAGGAAGGATGGCTTGTCTGTGTGCCAATGGGAGTACACCGGCGCGCCAGCTCTGCAGAGCAGTGCTGAGCAACGAGGGCTGTGCTCTACCTGTCCAGGTTATTAATTGGATTCACGCTGGCTCTGTGGGCGGCAGTCAGTCACCCTTCCCTATGCTTTGGGCTGGGTTTTTTGCACAGCCTTTGTGCATCAAAACTGAGCATGACACTGGTTGCCCACTTCTGGATTGACTGCTGTCACTGCTCCCCGCAGGCTTGCTGAGTTTCTGCCCCTTGGGAATGCTCTTTTCCCTTGCTGAGAACCGGGGACTGCTGCCCCGACATCGGCAGTGCCCAGCCAAGTGCTACTGGACCACAATTGCTTATTTCACGTCATCCAGCAAGCAGGCCCTAGAGTGCTGATCTTAACCCCAAATCCAAACCGGACTCCCTCACTGCCCCAGCAGGCAGGCACCTCCTATCACGCTCGGATTTCACTATTGCTAATAATCACGTGCACTTCTCAGCAGAACAGATTTCTGAAACTGCATTTGAATATTCTTTAATCCAAACAAAGGCAAATCACCGTGCAGAAATACCGGTGCCTGAACAGTGACAACGGACAGGCTGGAAAGGAGAGTATTTTAATATCAAGAAGGAAGGGCTAATGGCTTTGAAACAGCTCGATCGATGCAACGCTCAGCGGGCTTGCGTCACGCTGAGAGGGAGGTTGTCCAGTGTGTGTGTGACGGGTATAAATCGTTGGTCCCTTCGCGGCAGTCCGTTGGTATTGGCAGCCCATACACGTAGTGTGGCAGCTTGTGACTCCAGCATGACCGTCGAGCCAGGTCTGTCTTGCTGACCTGCCCTGGCCAGGCACTGAGGTAGCACAGCGCTTGTGGGGCAGCATAACAAAGGTAAGATGACTGAGCAGCTCACAATTTCCAAGCAGGGACTGTGGGCGTTACAGGAGGTGGCCGCAGATTCTCTCTGCTATTGTCTGTCTCCTCTAGCAGCAGCTTTCTCCAGCCTTTGTCCTCGCCGATGGCCCTGAAGCTGGAGCAACAATAGAACCTGTCAGAACCAGACAGCGATTTTGGAATGGCTTCCACACACAATAAAGAATGGGCCCTTTGCTGTGAAACAAGGCTGCATCAGGTGTTGGGCAGCTGGGTCCCAATACCCCATTACAGGGGCAATGAGCCACCCTGGGTCCCTTCTTTGCTAAGCTCCTTGCAGGATGCCAGTCTTGGTTGACATGAACACAGCATCTCCCTAGCCTCTGTTTCTCTGGAGGTGGGAGACAGGAGAGGGATCGCGTGAGGATTCCCTGGTGTGATCCCTCCCTCTGGGGCACCTGGCACTGGCCACTGTGGGCACACAGGACACTGGGCTGGAGGACCATTTGTCTGACCCAGTCCGGCCGTTCTTATGTTCTTAGCTTTCGTGGTCACCTCAGCAGTGGCAGGCCACGAGCATGTCCTTCCCTGGGACGGTAGCTCCACAGCAGGCCTCTTCCCCGGCAGGCCTTGCTACCTGCCACTTGCTCTCCAGGCTGGATGCTGATCCTGGCTTAGAGCTCATGCCCAGTGCACTAGCATAACAAGGGGGCAAGACCAAAGGGACCTGGCTGCTGCCTGGTGGCAGGTGGGGCGAATGTAGCGCACGGTTTAGATTTGATAGGAAACAGGCAGAGCTGCAGATCATCTGCGCTGGCCTCAGCTGATGTGGATACCTGCACATCTAAAGCGGATACAAAGTTTGTATCGAGAATGCTGCAAATTCGCCGTATCTGCACCCGCATCCTTATCCGCACCAAGGAGCTGTGGCTACCCACCTCCGCAGGTACCTGCCGACAGCAAGCGGCTGGCTGGGGATTAATAGGATCTGGGTCTGGTGCACTCCGTGGTCCCACCCCTCAGGTGGGGCAGAGACCTGCACAGAGCAGCTCCTGTATGATGTGCACATGGAAGTAGCTGCGCACCACATGGGCAGAGCCCTGAGCCTGGGGAGCTGCCCCACCCCCTTGGTGTCCGGCCCCAGTAAATGTTAAAGGAGCCCGCAGAATAACACTTGCTGCTGAACCCCGCCTCAGGGTTTTCAGGCATGGCCCAGCTGCCGGGGAGTCTTGTCCAGGCTCTTTCCCGCAGGGCAGAGAAGGGGATGGCACAGGGCTGGTTAAGCCTATAGCTAGCCACCTGTATTCCCTTCCCCCCCGGGGGCTCCTGGGCTGCAGGGTTCGGTGGAGCAAACTGGACCCAGCCCTGTGCTGGAGCAATGGTCTGTCCTGCTCCAGAGCCTCCCTGCTTTCGAAAGGGCTGGAGGGCACTTCATTGTAAGCACCGAGTTTTGTGTGGTCCCCATACCACGCTGGCAGATGGCTGCCACATAAATACAGCTCTTTATTCTGTCAGCAGCAGGGACTGCTGCTGGGGAAACCCTGCAGGAGGCACATGGGACTACAGAGCAGCCTGCTGCACCAAGCGGGGGGCTCCACGCAGCTAAGTGCCTAATCCAGGCACTGGATCTAACAGGGCATGGTTAGCCTATGTCTGCATGGGGCTCTCCAGCCTTAGCCCCCGCCCCCCCTACATTACCTCAGACACTGACCTGTCAAGGATGCTGCTGAAAATCCACAGAGTGATGGACAGGACAGGAGACACCCTGGGCTGATGTACTAGGCTGGCTCCTGTGTCAGAGGCTGGATTCAGGTCACGGGAAATGGAAGTGGCGGCCTCAATCCAGCCTTTACTGGGCATTTATCTGCAAGTAAAAGCACCAGAGCATACCACTGGCAGCCCTGTGCTTGACTAGCGGCTACTGCCCCTCAGGGGGAGTGATGCATGGATGCTACCAGGCCTGATTGCCACAGGCTGGGAAATTCACCAGCGATTCAGAGCAGACTGGTGCCTTTTTTGTTGTGTTTCTCTAGCTGTACAAGGGGAACAGATTTCCCTTCTAGCACCCCGCCCTCTTACTAAGAATTCAGCTCGAGACCAGCCTCCTTTTCTAAGCAGACTCAAAAACTGGAGGACAAATCCGTTTGTGGTGTCACTGCTCCCAAGGCAGAGAAACCTGATTAGTTGGCAGGAGAAATCATTTCTAATCAGAATTGTTTAGAATACCTAAGAGTTTATTTGGGGTTTGTCAACATCTCTTTAATTCAACTCCCTCACAAACAGCTGGAATAAAGGCTCTTTTTGATGAATATTCAGTGTTTTTCAACCAAGGTCCGAGAATGCTGCCAATCAGGGTCCCCTATGTAGACCTCCTGCAAACCCAGGGAAGACAAGTGTGACATTCCTGGTGTTTCTCAGGGAAGACATAAGCAGAAAGCACACTTAAAAATAAAACCCTAACACAACAGTCTCAGAATGGTAGGCTGTGTCTGCAAGAACAACGAAGAATCATGGGGCACCTTAGACAGATTTATAAGGGCACAAGCTTTCGTGGATAAAGCCCACTTTATCAGATGGATTGGCATGGAAGTGACAGAAGCAGGGCTGTATCACACAAGCAACTCCTCCCTTATAATGAAGCTAATCAAGTCAGGGTGGAAGTGGGGCCGTTGCAGCATTTGGCATGGAAGTATGAATATTCAGAGGGGAAATTGCCTTTGTAATGTGTTAACAACAGTGTGACAGACCAGCTCCCATGCTTTATGCAATTGGCTTATTACTATAAGGACAACTGGAGATACAAGTCAGAGTAAAAAAATCATCTTTGGCTTGAAGAACAGCTTTTGGGGTAAGTTTGCAATAACTTTTAGTGCATTAGAACTAGCTCTGCATTTTCATTTTAATTCTGTAACTTACTTGGGTCTGTTTTCACTTCAACCACTTAAATCCTACTGTTTGTACTTAATAAAAACACTTGTTTTATTATCAAAGCCAATGTAAATAATTATTACCTAGGAAAACAATCAGTGTGCACATCCTCCTTTCATTGATAACACAGGCTTGTTGAACGAGCTTCCATTGTGTAAAACACTTACACAGAGAAAGACGGTTTTATTGGTGGGGGGTGGGCGGCTTGATCCTGTTTGGGTGCTGTGTCCTAGAACTGCATCCTCCCAGAGCTGATGTGGTTCAGCATCTGCATTGCTGTTCAGGGGGGCAAATACCCCAGATCTGTGCCTGAGCTGGGGGAGACCAGGCAATCCGGCCCAGCAGGACAGGTGGTGAAAGCCCCAGAGAGCAAGATGGCAAGTGTCAGTGGCTTTGTCAGCACCCCAGGAAATATTCCCAAGGGGTCTCTGACCCTCCCCTCCCTCCCCCCTCCCTGCCCATCACAAACAGCTTCAGGCCGCCTGTGTAAAACATAAAACAGCAAAAGAGACGCCATTAAATGACTGAGACCGACCACAGTTGCGTGGGAAAGTCTTTTTTCTTCACAAATTGCCTGCATTAGCATGTATGTGAACAAAAGAATCTCTGTATTTAACTAATTTGAAATAGTCTATCACTTACATTAAAAGCGCTAGAGGTTGAAGACAAGATTCCTTAAATGCATAACTTCCCTTATCTGATATATGGATCAAGAAGGGAAATGAAAATACTCCCCAGAATGTTTGCATCTTTAGTACTGTAATGGCGCTGTTTTTGTCTTAGACCAACAGTTTTTACTCAAGTTTATTTATGCGTGTCCATGAAAATTCACCAAGTTGTCTTGAATTATTTTTTTTAAAGATCAGATTGCAGATGTCCTGACCTTAACTCCTGAATGATGGTATTTATGGAGCTAAGGAGTTCCTTAAAATAGCCATCTTTGTCCCCTTCCCTTTGTTCTTCTGCTGCCAGTTCTTCGTACTCTGTGCGGAGCATGCTCAGTGTGGTGCTGAGGGCATGGTCCACTTGGAATCCATCCCTGCAGGCAGCCATCAGAATGCGCACTGTTTTGAGAATTTTCTCTCTGGTGTCATGCTCTGGCAATGCCAGGAGGTTAGAAATGATCACACACCAGCCCTGTTCCACCACAGCTGGCACCAAGTTCACTTGTCTGTACTGCTGAATTCTCTCTTCCATTTGGTCTTCCTGGTTCTGAGTGTCCTCAAGCAGCATCTGCAAGAAACCACAGTAAATTGATTACCTGTATCCAAGAACAACAACTGCCCATAGTGCTGTTTCCAGCGGATTATACAGTGCTGCACAGTGCCCATGGGCTAATCCACACATCCCATGACTCCTGACTTTTGACAGCAGTTACCCTATTTCATTTCTTTCTCTGGTGCATGAAGTTAGCCTGAAAGATTCATTTTGCTCTTTTTTTTTTTTTTGCACTAGAAATTCAGGTTTTGTCTACTCTGGAAAACATTAGCCGAGTGGAGAACAAGTGCAATGATGGTATTGGAAGACACAAAGAAAGGAGTGAGGCGAGACTTTAAAATGTGTTTTCATGATCACCTGTATAACTCCAGCACCTAACACACACCTTGGATATAAAGCTCCTTGCTTAAGAACTCAACAGCCCCAACCTTAATTTAAGAGCACTCCCAGTGCCCACGGGCCATGCCTGCAGCAAAGCAATGGAAGACCAGTGTTGGCATCCCTGATATTTCTATGATTAAAACAAAACAGAGGAAAAAAATCTTGGTTTTCGTGAGGCGAGGGAGCCTGCCCCACAAGGGTATTTTATAAAATGGAGCGTGCGCCCTTTGTTTCCAATGTTATAGTGGGGCCGAGCAAGCAAAGCCTCAGGTGAATCCAGTGAAGCCAGCCCAGCCTTGTCAAACTGCCCGGTAAATCCCCCTACGTACGGTGTAACAGGGCAGAGCTCCTAGAGCCAGAGGACAGTGAGGCGGCTGGGCAGTGGGAGCTCTGTGCCATCCCACACGAGACACCCTCCTCCCCACAACAGGGGAACGGGCTGGGCAGTCTCTGTCACATCACTTCCTTAAACTCTGCTTATTTGAAGCAGTTGTCTGGAGGCTTCTCTGCGCCCGTGGCCTCGGTGCTGCTGTCTGCAGCAAATGACAGCGACTTGACTACTCAGCCTGCTGGCATTTCAAGCCTGATTTTTGCTTTCCATTGCCCTTTCTAGGAGGTGGGGGTCCAGCCAGTCTCCTCCCCCCACATCGTTCGCCCTGCGGGTTGCTGGTGGCACCGTGCTCAAGCTCTGCATCACCACAGATCTCTAGCTGAGCGTAGCTCACTGGGGCTGCTCTCACAACAGCAAAAGGGGATGCTTGGGCACGAGCCGCACTGCTCCGTTCCCCACATCCAGAGACCAGGCACGTGGCTTCCACACCGCTCCCAGCTCCTGCTGCCCCAGGAAGCGAGGGTCTGAACGGCTCCTGCTTCTGCCAGAGTCCAACCAAAGCTCACCTTCCACCAGCCCTAAAGAAAAGGTGTGTCCATTCGGTTCAGTACAGTTACACGGACATGCCACTGCCCTGCCACGTGCGAGCCGAGACACGGATTCCAACCCCATGGTCTCGGGTCCAACTGGCACGTTTTGGGCTTGGCAGCAGAGAACGAGCTGGCTCAGTGCACTCGGAATAGCCGTGCTCACAGGGCAGGTGTCACGCTGAAGAGCCTGCACAGCTTTTCACAGCTGGTATCAGTGCTCACCGCTGATGCTAAATATCTGGTCCCAGGAGAGCTGGTGGGTGAATGCGAAGCGGTTGCTGACACACCTAAGCGGTTGCTGACACACATGCGTCACAGGTTGGGTTGTGACCCGAGATGTCTGCTGTGGTAGAAGGAGCTGTTCACTCTACCATTTCCCAACAAAGAGCAATACAGGGTCTGTTTCCCTTTAAGAACTATTCCTCCGGCTTGGCTGGTGGCCTCCTGTGATAATTACTATGTATGCGCTTCATTAATTAGATCCGAATAGCACAAGTCAGCTTGCTTTCGTATTATCATTAAGGGAAGATTAGGGCTTTTACAGGTCTGATAAGAATAAATCCAAATCTGCAGAAGAAAAAGGCTAGAAATCAGCAGAGCTACAGTGAAACACGCACAAAGGATGAGCCCTGCTAATAAGCAGCCCCCTGTCTGGAGAGGCCACTCAAGCCTCCCCAAGGCTTCCTGTAACATTTTCTCTGGTCTTTAGTTAGGGGACCTCTGCTACGACACTGACTTTATCTGGTCCCTTGAGTGGTTGCCCCCACAGGTTTCATGGCTTTGTATTTATACTTCGATTTACCATATGGGATGAAAAGGAAGAAAAACTCAGGCAAGATTTCCCTTCCTTCAATCCTTCAGGAAAGCTATTTCCACCATCTGGAAAACTTTATATTCAGCGCACACAGATTGTTCATCCATTCAGGGTTAAACAGAGACAATGAGGCGGGAAAAGCGATTCAGAATCATCTTCTGCTGACATTCACTGAGCTGTTTCTGGCATGGGCTGCAGTTAGCTCTTCTTTTTTAAAAATAGCCCATTGCTTTTGAGTCAGTCACCCCAAAGCTAGCCCTTTCCAGTGAATTGTGACATCACCACTCATTCAGATTAAGCCAGCGCCTTTTTCCATCCTGCCTGCAGATACAACAAGAAGGCAGCCTGTGACGTACATTGTGGAAGGCAGTGCTCAAACCGAAAGGACAACACCAAAACCTTATTGATGTAGAATAAAACTAGAATTTGTAGATGTGTGCAGATTATCTCAAGACAGACAATCTGGGAACAGATGGAGCTGCCAGAGGTACAGTATTAAAACAGAGTGTGATTGAAGGGGCAATGTGAAGATAGAAGTCAATGATACAAATTCCATTTTTGCGCCACGAAAGGGACAGGGTTAATGTTGGCCAATAGAAGTTCTCTCTCTCTCTCTCTCTCTATATCTAAAAGTTTTTCCTGCTGGGTGACAGAATGACATCATCAAACTCTCTGGCCACAAAACTGAAAGTGGACAGAGTGTGGGGGTTAGCAAGTGTAGTGAGCACGAGGCGCAGCCCGCTACTATTTTAGCTAACTTCAGATTAAAAAAATATATATATTTCCACCCCCTTATAAAAATTCCCATCAAAAACAACTTTTAAAGCACACAATCACTTTTCTCCAATGCCTTGAAACCCAAACACTACAGCACTAAAGAGCTGCAGGTGAAACTGGCTATACACAGAAGCGAAACTTGACTGAATTGATTTTCATTCTCCAGTGTAACAGAAATGCAGAAAAACTACAAATCAAATGGTGGCTAGGAAGCAGGGCTTTAAACTAACATTTGCAGCAATAATCAAAGGTGGTACTAAGTAAAATAGGTACAGATGTTTGCTTGGTTACAATCTAAGATTTACAAATGGACAGACCCCCATAAACTAAAAGAATTACAAAATATCTAGCTCGTATGCACAGCGGTGCCCTCATGACTCTCTCTGCACTTCACTCACTTTGGCAATGACACGGGAATGATCCATTTAGTTTCCTAGCTCTTGCGTCCTAGCGCACATTCTTGGTTTAGCACTTCAGGGTAGAAACCCCCCCACACCCAAACACACACTGATTTTATTGGTAAAAAGATGCTTAAATGGCTGGATGGTATTTCCAAGATTCAGACACAAGCTCAACCCGGGGAGGGGAAACTGCCTATGCAATATGGAACCCAGCTCCTGCAATGCTGGGGCAGAGCTGGCCATTCCCCCTCGTCCCTGGAGATAGAGGCGATGGGTGGGAGTGGCGTGCTGGTGCAGCCACTCAGGAGAGAGTCACACGCTGCCCAGCTGATTAGCAGAGCGCCCACGCTGGGTTTTGTGTTTCTAGTGGTGGTGCACATTCACACGTCTCAGTGCACATACACATTTGTTCCACACATGGAGGGAAGAGCTCAGCAGAAATGTTGGGGGAGGCATGCAGGGTCACATGTCCCACCAGATTTGCTGCTTGGCTTGTACTGAGCATGCTCAGTAACCCTGCTGAATCCCCCTCCCTCTCCCTGCAGGCACAGGTGGTGTCTGCCTGGGGGATTCCCCGGCACCAGGCCTTGGGTCACTGCCCTTTCATGAAGAGGGTAAGAACAGCCTTGCACCCCTCTAACTGTTCCTGATTCAGATGCATTTCCTCACTCCCGGAGTACAGCCCATGCGCTCCCCGCCACCCCCACTCCCCCAGGGACCATGGGCTCCAGCAACCTGCCCCCAGCCCTCTTACCTTTTCCACGATCAGGTCATAGAGCAGCGTCACAACCCGGACGTGGAGAGCCCCCATGCCTTTCTCCTTGAAGAGATTTCTCAGTACTTGCAGGCCCCCCAGCTTGAGGAACTGCAGCTGGGCATAGGGGAAGTGTCTCAGCATCGAAGACAAAGCAAAAAGAGCCTGGCAAGCACAACAGTTAATCAGTCTCCTAGTCCGGCCCCAGCTGCCATTTCTGAATGAACTCTTGCTCTGCAATCTACATTCTGAAGAGCCCTGGCATTCTGGCTTCATCTTCCCTCCCAGACTGTCACAAAAGGCAGCTGATTAACACTACATAATATGGGTGCGATTTAAAAGCCCATCAACAATCTCACTTAATGACTTCTAATCAGGGAAGAAAAACACAACTGCATTCACTCATGACTTGGTGTTCTGCAAACACTTGCCCTGGCTAATTTAAATCTCGCCTCACCAGCAAGGTGGTTTCTCTGCAGGGAACTTGAATGTGGTGTCTGATCCCAAACTCTCCTGTGACAAACATGGGTTTTCCAGGAACTCTGGGAATAACCACACAGTGATCAGAGGTGTGATTGCAGCTTGTGCAGATAAAGAATCATAAAACAGAAGCTTAGAAAAGGACTAAGTATTATCTTCTAGATCATCCTGACAGGTGTTTGTCTAACCTGCTCTTAAAAGTCTCCAGTGATGGAGATTCCACAACCTTCATAGGCAATTTATTCCAGTGTTTATCTACCCTGATGGTTATGAATTTTTTTTTTAATGTCCAACCTAAACCTCCCTTGCTGAAATTTAAGCCCATTGCTTGTTGTCCTATCCTCCGAGGTTAGGAAGAACAATTCTTCTCCCTCCTCCTTGCAACAATCTTTTATATACTTGAAAATGGTTGTGTTTCCTCTTTGTCTCCTCTTTTCCTGAATAAAGAAACCCATTTTTTTCAATCTTCTGTCATTGGTCATGTTTTCTAGATCTTTACTCATTTGTGTTGCACTTTGCTGGACTTTCGCCAGTTTGTTCAAATCTTTCCTGAAATGTGGCGCCCAGAACTGGACACAATACTCCAGCTGAGATCTAATCAGCATGGAGTAGAGCGGAAGAATTACTTCTCGTCTCTTACAACTCTCCTGCTAATTCATCCCAGCATGATACGAGGTGTTTTGGGGGTAGTTTTTATTTATTTATTTGCTGTTTTGTCATGCGGACTCATATTTAGCTCATGGTACGTTACAACCCCCAGGAGAGTCATTTCCCCTTGTGTGTGTGTGATATTGATTGTTCCTTCCTAAATTGAGTACTTTGCATTTGTCCTTATTGAATTTCATCCTATTTATTTACTCCAGATTATTTCTCCAGGTTGTCCAGATCATTTTGAATTTTAATCCTATCTGCCAAAACACTTGCAAGCTCTCCCAGCGTGGCATAGTTTGCAAACTGATCCCAGTGGAACCCCCACTCATCATGCCCTTCCAGCAGTACTGTGAACCATGCATTAATCTTAGACAGGTGGAGACCAGAAGTGGCCATGTCATTCCAGATGAGGGCTCACCAGTGCCTTATATAATGGCTGTAACACTTCCCTGTTGCTACTGGAAATACCTCTCCTGATGCAGCCTAGGACTGAAATAGCCTTTTTCACAGCCACATCAAATTGGCAGCTTACAGTCAAACTGTGATCAACCAATACACGCAGGTATCTCTGCCTCTGCCAACCTCCTCTGTATTTCCAACGGACCCATCCCCGGCTTACAGCAGAAACGCTTGTCAGTCCCTCAGTGCATGACCCTTGCACTTTTCATTATTAAATCTCATCCCATTTCTGTGGCTCCAGTTTTCAAGGTCACCCAGATCTTGTAGGATATTCTGGTCCTCCACCAGATGGGCAATACCTCTCAACTGTGCATCACCCGCACCGTTTATCTGCAAACTCCTGTTCCGTGCCAGTGGCATGAATGCAAATGTCAGCTTGATTATCTCAGCTGCATAGGAAGTACCGGGCCTTCCAAGAGATTGACTGTGGAGCAGACAGTGACTTTCAGTGGTGTCAGATGCAACACGCAGGTCCTGGCTCTGCCTCCCTACGAAACCATGTTCCAAACAGTGCATTTTAGTGTTCAGGTCCAGGGCAGGGGTCAGGATTCCTGGGCTGTGTGATGCATGGCACTTTTGGTGCCCCTGGGTCCCCCTGCTGAAATGAGCACAGTAGAGGGGCACTGTGCTGCCTTGCTGATGTTCAGGACGATCCTGAGGTCCCTGGTTGAAAGGGGGTCTAGGAGCACAAAGGATGTGTATTTGTATTGCTTTAGCTGCAGCGAGCAGTTGGCTGTTGCTACAGCTCCCCAAGGAGCGTGATAAACAAATGAGCCCTAGAGCATGGAGTGTGTGAGAGGCTCTTTGTGAATACCGGGCTGAGGTGGGGAAACACTCTGTCCTTAGGGTAGCCCCTGCCCCGGGCATTCCCCTGCTATGCTGGGGTAAGCCCAGGTACGCAGGAAGGAGCAGGTGAGCATTCCAAATGAGAGTGGGAGCCAATGGCAAAGATGTTGTTCTGAATCCGTCTTGTACTAGATACAAGGGGTGAGCCTGATCTAGGGCCAATGAGGTTTTCACTTTGAGGCTACAGAAATACCACAGGCAGAGTGACTAGCAGAAGCAATCACATCACCGATGCACTGGACCAGAGCAACATGTGGGAGGCAGGGTTCAGATCAAGGTGGGCTCTGCTCTCACCGAGCTTTGTGAACTTGTCTTTCAGGCAGTAGGCTTGTGAAAAGCGCCAAACTGGACCTATGCCCATCACTAGGGCTGAACCCAAGCCAAAGATTTTTCTGGGGACGCTGCAGTCTGGATTCTATGTCCAGAGAAAGCCGATGCTCCCATCTCCAGCCCATGTATTTCTATTCTACAATCACTTAGTTGCCTGCAGTAGTTTAGCGGATGCTTCTCTCTTCTCCTCACCAGTCCATGGTAACAGCACGCTGGCGTGGTGCCTCCCACGCCTCCCCAGCACAGCGGGGTGGGAGAGATGGCTCTCATGCACTCACCGCGTTTTCGTTCCAGTGGGAATCAAAGTCTCTCCCAAATGTTGCATGCATTGCAGCTGATTCTGAAGTACCTCAGCAGCCTGTAGTCCTGTACTACACACCAAAGCCATCCCCTTTGTTCAGAAAAAGGCCTTAGATTGTCAGACTGGGTGGGAGAGGGTTAAGTTCTGAAGAGAGACTGTCACATCCCAAAGTTATTTTGCCGGAAAAGGGGCCAGGTTTAGGAAACTAGACATAAGTATTCAAATGATGAGCAGAGGAGTGAAAACTTTACTTCATCATAACGTAAGAACAAGGGATCACGTAATTAAACTTCATGCCCTCCTGAAAGAGCTCTCTGACAGCTCAGTCAGTAAATTAAAGGAAATATTGGGGTGACTTTTCTGCCTCTGAACGCTGCCAGAAATGACTCATCTCAGAGTCTTTGAAAAAGGCAAAAGTGTTGCTTTTGGAATGAAGCTGTCTGCAATCAAGGGCACTGGTTTTCAAGCCCTTCCCTAGGTACAAGCTCACCATCCCTAGCTGGTTATCACACTGCCCTCCTCACACACGCGAGGCTAAGCCAGCAGGAAGCTCAGTGTAATCTTCAAGGAACACAGTACAAGCATTTCTAGCAAGTGTAGCTTTACCCAGGCCTGCCTGCCTGCCCAGCTTCGACAAGGAGGGAACCTTTTCATGCCAGTGAGCACATGCCTCCATCTTTCCTTCTCCTCTCTGGCCTACACATTCCTTGAGCTTCAGGCGTTTATCAAAGGCTAAAGGGGAACACTTCCACGGGATCCTCTTTTCACATACTGAGAGCACCTCACGGATTACAATAATGAGGTTAAGTAAGGGTAGTTCCTTTTCCTGTCTCCCCCTCCCCTGGCGGAATTCACTGTGCCAGAAGGTCACTGAGTCAAATGCTGGACCTGGAGTTTAAAAGGAGCGAGGTAATTTTATGGCCATCAAACAGCACTTATAGCTCTGTCTGTCACGGGCAGGAGGATCAGCTCTCACGCACCAGTGAGTACACCAATCACTGGACAGGAGAGTGAGACTCCGGACCCCGACGTACAGCGCTGCACATTTAGCTAGGGGCAGTAGGAGAGAGTTTCGCCTTCTTCTGAACCCTCAGCTATTGGCCCCTGCTCGAGGCACGATGCAGAAGTGGATGCAGCAATTATCATCTCCAGAATGCCAACTCCTATGTTCATTAGCCCGTGATCCCCATGTTGGGATGTGCTCCTCTCACAGCACTGCCTGCCCAAGTGCATGAGCTCAAAATGAGCCGAGTTTTCCCTTTGAAGTAGGGCCCAGCCTATCGCTGCTGTGAGGTGACCGCTCAAGTACACCGGCGAGGGAGGTTTCCCTGTCAGTACACACCTGCAGCTTCTTCACTGTCACAGGGTCACCCAGAGAGTACTGCAAGAGAAACAGAAGCCCACACCTAGCCAGACACTGCTTCTGCCAATGCACCCTATTATAAACTGCCCCATAGCCAAGAACAGGTGACGCAGATCACATCACTGTGATCCACAACACTGGAAGGGATTCCAACGCCGAGTGACTTTACACGAGGGTGCCATACTTGGAAAACGTTCACACACACACCCTTTTTTGCCAGCTTACCTTTTTCTTCACAGCCAATGGTTGTTCTGTAGCCAAAATAACCAGCAGTTTTTGTAGCGCTCCACCCTCAATCGCTTCCACCTGAACTTTGGGATTGCTAATGGAAGAAGCAAAAAGCAAACATCAGGAACTGGCACTACATCAAAGGGAAACAAACAGGCTAGCACACACTTTGCTGCAGGCTTGCTTGCTTCTAGGTAAGGGATTGGGGGGGTTAAATAGTGGGGATGAGTTACTTTCAAGATGCACTGCAAGGCATTAATGAACGTTAAGCACTATTTCAAGTTGAATTAACATTTGTCTGTGAGAGGGACACCAGATGGTGATATTTGGTACTGCATACCTCATCTAGGAACCAGCTTTGTCGTTAGGGCAAGCACATATTCTTTTGCGCATAAAACCTCAAGCTGAATATAAACACTGATTTTAAAAAGCCAACCGGATGCTCCCAATTGCCACGCACTCTCCTTACACCAAAGAAAACTATTAGCAGAGTTAGGGCCATCTCAGTTGAGTGATTCGGGAGATCCTAGATTCACACAAGGAAAATGCTGTGCAGTCTCCTGATCAGAATGAATACATCCCTGACAGGAGACTGCTTCTGTTCCACTGCCACATGGCCCCTGGCATGAGCATCTGAGACAAGCTGGAGGATGAGAAGGAGGGCCAGTGAGGGAAGCCACAGTGTCCCTCGGTGTGCACCTGAGCATGGAGAACACTGCACCGGCTTGAAATCCGCAACATTTCCAGACAAACTACAAGTGGCAGAATCAACAATGAAACCATTTGAGATCCCAAATTGAAAACTTAATATATGGAAAATTGCAATCACACTTTTACATAAACTACCATCTATTTTCATTTAAATGTCATGGCTTTTGTTATTTACTTTAATTAATAACTAATTAAAGTTGTATTACTTAATTAGGCAACCAGAACAGATCTGAGCATGGGACAGAATACATAAATATCTTCCTTCTGCGATTTATGTAATTCCTCCTCATGGTTTGTATGGCAAGGGTCACAGCAGTTACTAAACCTGGTCATTTCAAGGGTGCAGATCTAGGTTCTCAGGAAGTCACCTCCATTTACCTGCCCTGTGCTAATGGAAGCGAAGCCCATGGGCTGGGCTGCCGTGCTGATTAGAAGAGCACCTGTTTGCATTGCCACCACACCCAGTCTGACTCTCCCGACCTCTGTTGTGTTGAGGTAGCCAGAGTAGGTTGTGGCACGGTGGGGACTATCTCAAAAGCTGGATATCAGCAGGTTGCCCAGAAACATCGTAGTTGGTTCCCTTTGTACTGTTTGGATGAGTCCTGCCTGTGGATCCCTTTACTGAAGCTTTTCTCCTCTTATTTATTGATTGATTGATTGATTGCAGGATCTGTCTAGCCAAAAGCTAGCCTGCATGGTAAGGTCCAAGACAGATATTCTAGAGCTTTTTCTCCATATAAACCTCAGGAGGCAAAGGAAGGCGTGTATGGCACAGTACTGCTATGATGGGTTGAAATCACACAAGTCCCCTTTGGGTTGCCCCGATGTGCTGATCATGCCACTGACACCCACCTTCCTGTTCTTTGGGGCTTCCCACCACCCTGTCCTGCTGGGCTAGATTCTCTGGTCTTCCCCAGCCAAGGCACAGAGTTGGGGGCCCCTCTGCAGAGCAACACAGACACTGAACCAGTTCAGCTCTGGGAGGACTCTGTCTGAAGGGCTCAGCACCCAAGAAACCAAACCCCCAAATTAATCTGTCTTACTCTGTGCAAAAGTTTCACAGAGAAAAAACTTGTAAGGTCCACCCAATTTACCAACAAAATCAACACATGCACATCAGTTGCTCCCTGCCCTCATAACAATTATTTACATTGGGCTTGATAATCAACAAAAGCATTTTTGTTAAGTATAAAAAGTAGGATTTAAGTGTTTGCAAGTGAAAACAGATCAAAGTAAATTACTAAATTAAAATGAACAAAAACACTTAGCTAGTTCTAATCCACTAAGAAACTTGTTACATGCAAATTCTTTCCCTAAGCAGCTGTTCTAATCTCAGATAAAAGATTCAAATCAGAGTTGATTTTTACTCTGATTGGGTCTACAACTTCTTCAAAGTTCTCTGTTGACAGATATCCCCTTAGGGTGGGCCAGACAGTTTCAAAAGGCCAGATGAAAACATTGCTTCAATAGACTTTCCCCCAGAGTGGGAATCCTTTCATTGGCATTCCCCATTCCCATGGGAAAATACTATGTTCAAAATGGATTCCAGTATCAGGTGGTATGGTCACATGTCTTTCTAGGACCAACCACGGAAGTTTGGGCTTAGAAGACAAACAAGACTATTCACAGGTTGTTGACTTGATCAGCATGCCATTAAGTTTCCTGGGGCCTCAGTAATGACCTGCATTAGCACATTTAGAATCATAAACTGATATACACTTTATATTTCTAACTTCACATACAAGGAGGACACGTACAAAAATGGGATATACACATTCAGCAGACTGTAACTGTAAAATTGATTTGTTATATGACCTGCTTTGCATAAAGCTTCGAGTTATGCATATTCATACCAAAATAAGCCAATTTTCTTAAAGCGGGGGGAGGGGCGTAGTGACAGCCGTTTTTAACATGGGGTAAAGGCTCCTTGGTTGGCTATAAAGTTAAGTCAGTGTCACGATCAATTTCCAAATGACTGGCCTAGTTGCGAGGGACATGTGAACCATATCTGCTGAGGGCAATGTGGCTTTGCAAGTGAGCTACACGTGCAGGCTTCTAATGGTCTGGCCTATATACCTGTGTCACTTGGGGTGCCCAAACTCCAGCCCCAACTGGAGGCGTAAGAAACATTTCAGATCTGCTGCCATGTAAGTGACAGACGGGCACGAAAAAAATCCATATAATCATCAGTGCAACAGAAAGTGAAATGTGACTGACATAAGCAGAAGTGATGGCAGTGCAACACCTAAGGGGCGTCCCGGCACTTTATGCTGTTCCTTCTGGGGGGTACCAGGGTCTCATTAGTAAATATCTTCCTGTTACCGCAGGTGTTAGCCTGGCAATGATCTCTCCCACCACCATTTCTCACCTTTCCTTCACATCAATTGCTCCATTAATCCCTTTCACTTCATCTTCCATCCAGCCTTTGGTGGCCTCTCTCACTTTCCACCTCACTCTTGCTCTTCAGTTTCTATCAACATCCTGATTTATTTAACACTTATCTGTCAATTGGCCAGCCTGTGGGATAGGACCAGTCCTCCTCCACACTTGGAGAAGGGACCTTTGTTCCCAAAGCTTGTGAATTAGAAATTATGACTTGGGACCACCATGCACACAAAATCTCCCATTATGCAGCTTTCCTTATGGACTATAAATGGCTAAAACCACTGGCCACTGTAAGGGATGGGCTGGAGCTTCCTAATTCTAGTTTTGAAACTGAACTGCCCCATAGCTTGTGGGGCCTGGACCCAGCTCAAACCCTGGTTTCAGGGCTTCTCGTCCTCCATAAGGCATGTGTGCACTTCTGGCAATGCTACTGACACAAGAGGGTAGCAAGGAAGGCAACACGCTCCTTATGGCCTCTTCCCTGGTAGCCCGGAGAGGAGGGTGGGGGCTTACACAGAGTGCGCCCATCACATACGGGGTATGTGAAACCCCTGGCCTAGCCAGCCCCTAGGTAAGAGGCAGTGCTTGGCACACTTTACTACCTCTGCCCAACTCCTGGCAGGCATGTGTGCTGCAGCGGGGGGGCCTGGCCACAGAAGCTTGCTGCTTTCCAGGCAATATTTTGGGCACCCACTTTGATTTGCAGATTAAAATTCAAATAGAGCAACAGCACAATAAGGTGGCAAGGAGGCTCCAAGGCTAGTGAAGGAGGTTGGGAACCACCATTTCTGAGCTGGGTTCACTGTTCTGTCTCCAACTCATTTTGTCATCTTGGGTAAGTCACCTGGAGCCAGTTCCCGTCTGCTTTATCACAGGCTATTCCCTGGGCATGCTACTGCTCAGCTCAAGAATGGCTAAATCCAACAGGCCTCAGTGGCTCATTCTGCCCAGAGGGGGCAGGAACATTAGACTAGGGGGCCGCAAGGGGGATTCCTTCCATGTTCGGGAAGTTCTTGGGGGAGAGGTACCTTCAGCCTCTGAGGCAACCTCAGAGAATCAATCGGAAACCCTGCACTTCGAAGAGGCTGACACGCATTAAGCAGATCTCCGAGTCCTGTTGACACCACAACACATGAAGACACGTTCTCTTGCTTTTTTGTGGCGGCAAGTCTAGTCATCCTGGACCCAGAGTGCTGAGCTCCCCTGGGAGGAAGGGGGCCACTGTGGCCTTTTCCAGTCTCCTGCAAATACTTCACAGAGGGTTACAGTTAGCGCTGCAGCTTGCTCCCTTGGGGGTGAGCGTGGAAATGTCTAGATGCTGAAGGCTCCCTCCTTGGTGGGCTTGGAAATGAGAAATTAATACGTACATTTGGACCAAAACGTCTGGCAGTCTTTGTGCTTGGTCCTAAGCAGCACTTAGCACCCCTTGGGCACGTGCTTTCTGAGGCCTGGTCTACACCAGGAGTTTAAGTCGGAATTAGCCGCTTTATGTCCATTTTCTGAACAATGAGTCCACACCACCAACCCATTCTGCCAACTTTAAGGGCCGTTAAAGTCGATTTCTGTACTCCTCCTTTTCACAAAGAGTAACAGTAAATTCAACTTTGCATGGTCAACTTTAGGGTAGTGCAGACACAGCACTATGAAGGCAGACATTCTTGGCCTCTGTGAGGTGCCCCACAGTACCCCAGTGTGACCACTCTGGCCTGCACTATCGACTCTGCTGCTCTCCAGGGGCACAGGAAAAGGCCCAGAAAAATCTGAATTTCATTTCCTGTTTGGCCTGTTTGAGCAAACCTCCAGAAAACTTACCATTGCCAGAAAGCTGCTGAAGCAGCCAGTGACTAGAAACATACAAGAGATAAAGACAGACACAGGCACAGTCGGTCATAAAAACAAAAAGACAAATGAGTTTGGGCAGGGAGAAGCATCTCATTGAATCAATGGCTTAATATTAACTCATAAAAGTGAAGCAAACACAAAGCTTTCCCGTGTCAAACAGGGGGCCAGGCAAGCTATCAGAAAAGGGAGCTATCAGAAAAGGATTCTGCAGGGAGATCAGAAGCAGGATCAGTTTGGGTTTTGCTTTTCTTATTGTTATAATGACTCTGTGTTTCCGAGGCGGAAGATCGGATGTGTGGATTCCAGATTCTAATTACCAGGTTGACCTCAATACACAGATAGTGAAAGCCACCTACTAATGGCTTCTTTTGATTCCCTCTCCTCAATAGCTGAGATCCTCTATTAACAACAAGTCATGTTTTCTGGGCTGAACAGCAGAAGCACAATGAAGCAGCAGCCAGAACAATACAAGGTGGTGAGGAGAGACAACCCAGCGTGTCTTGTTCCAGCCCAGCGCTCCACTTGCAAAGCTTTCAAGGAAATGGAGGATTTGGGGGGTGGAGGATTTGAAGAGAGCACATTGTTCAAGACAAGGAGAGTTCCAGTCACGTCCAGGGGGCTGTGGAATAAGGCTGGCCAATCAGGATTGAATGAGGCTGAGATGTGGTAATGAAGACTGAAGCTACAGAGTCAAAGCAGAGAAGAGGCTAAGAACAAGTAACTCGGAGGGAATGGTACTTGAGGGTACAACAAAACCAGGCCCTTAAATACCAGAACACACTAGAAACGAGAGTTAAGCTGTTTTGTGTGAAGCAAGAGGCTTTACACAATGTACGGTGGGACTCAGAGCCTTAAGATACCACTGAGGCAGAAAGCTTAGGCAGAGTCAAGAAAGAGATAGGGCATTTGTATGGATAATAAGAATATCCACAGGTAAGTCAGATAGGATACAAATCTAAGTAATAGTAAGCCACATGTTTCAGGGCATAGGCCAAGCACTACCTGCTCTCACTTAAGGAGGAACCTTCCTCTATGGGAAGCTATTTTTTAATTGTCCATCATGGGGTGCTTTGCACTTTCCTCTGCAGCATATACCAGCCACTCAGAGACATGACACTCGTCTCGCTGCACCCCTGGTTTAACGTTCTGAACCAACTCCCAGGACTTTGCCAGCCACCCCAATGCCAGTTCACAGAGCAGTCCACAAACTTTCCCATTGGTCCAGCTGGTGCACAAATTACCAGCCACAATGTCTGTGTGTGAAGCAAAAACTCATCCTTGGCTGGATGGGGTCCAAGAAAGAACAAAAGTTCCAGCTCTGTTGGGAAACCAGTCAGTTCTGGAGCCCTGTGACAGGGTCTGACTCCCCAGTGCAGCGCCTTCTGCTGGCTATCCTGGGAATTCGCTCTATGCCAGTGCGCTCTCTTCTGGTGACGTCTCACCACTATCACTTCTGGTCGAGGGACCATATTACTCCCAGGACTGCGGCACCCTCTAGGACACAGCACTCCGGCTGTGCCACACTCCGGGTACTGCCCTACCGGGGAACAGTATCACAGTCAGTCAGAGGGTGGTTCTGGGTGGCCACCTCAGGGCTCGCACTTTGGGGGACCCCTATGGATGGGACCAGTGAGCCCCAAGGCAGCCTGGGGATTATCTGGGGGGCCCGGTGTGGGGCGACAGCAGGGGTCATCCCCCACTCACTGCAGTGGCGGGAGCCAGAGTGACCCAGCAGCCTGTTCCACTTTGCCCATCTCCCAGCCTGCTGCACTCACTTTCCGCCACCACAGTGAAGCGGCTGGCTGGGGGAGGGCGGAGCAGAGCAGGCTGTTGGGTTGCTCTGGCTGCTGCCACTGTGATGAGGGCAGGAGGGAGGGCCAACCCCTGCTGCCCCCCCCCCAGTAATCCCCCAGGTCGCATAGCTGGGGGGAGGGGCCTTCGGGCAAGGGACTGGAGCTGGAGGAGTTGGTGGAAACAGGTGGAACAGGGCAGGGGTGAAGCAGAGGTGGGGGTGGGGCCTGTGGCAGAGGAGGTTGCCCTGGGTCCCGCGCCTGGGGCACTGTGAGGAGGGTTACCCCAGGCCCCCCAGAGTCCCTCAATCCAGCCACTTTCTCAGTTGGGAGGCGGGGGGGAACCTGGGCCCATCCACTCACTACTCCAGATCCCAACACAGGGACTCTCCAGATGGCTGCCACTTGCACCCTCTGACCCCTGTGGAGCTCTCCCGGGGCCACGTCCCCACGGCCCCAGCACCGTTTGCCCTGGCCTCAGGGCTCCGCCTGCACATCCCTGCAGCCTGCCAGGAGCTGCCCTCACCTCTCCTGGTCTCTGCCTGCAGTACTGCTCTGTCCAGGGGCTTGCTGCCCTCCGCCTCCAAGGCAGCCAGTCCACTTCCCTCCTTTCCTGAAGCAGGAGGGAAGCTGCTCCCCTGGACAGCCCGTCATGGGCCAGCCTAGCCCTGAGTGGCTGCCTCTGGCTCAGCCGCCCTAGGGCTGCTTTTAACCCCTTTTCTGCCACTGAGGGGCAGCTTCCTCATCACAAGCCCCCAGAAGGGATCTGTAGTTCACTTATCCCATGGACAGCGAAAGGACGGACAGAGGAAAAGCCACTTTGAATGACAAATGTGCAAAGAGCAGTCCTTGGAAAGCTCAGAAGGATGATCGATGACATTTTTAGACTCTAGATGAAGATCCAGGATGGTTATCTGGGCACAGGACATTTTTGCATTAGAGAGGTCTGGCAATAAAGAGATAAGAAAATAGCTTATTCTGGAATCACCATCTGAACGCTGAAAAGGCCACCAACCAAGGACTCGTTTGGGCCAGGGAGGGTGGTACACTGGAACAACTCAGCCATCCTTCATAGCACAGCGTCTAGCAAGTGACACTGCTCAGAAAAAGAAAATCCAGCTAAATACTAGCTGTGTGGTGAGATCCAGTTCTTTAAGCAAGCCAAAAATCGGCTGTGAATAAGCAAGGGGACTGCAGAGACTGCTGATTATATTCTGAAAGAAAAGCCAGAGGCTGATTTGATAGCCAATGAAATCCAGTCTGTGCTGTGACTGGGATTGAGATATTTAAATGGCTGGATTCGGTGTGCTCATTTGTGTGCTTTTTTAACCGTCTTCCTTTGTTTTCTGTTTGGGGCCCAGAAGGAAACTATTTTCTGCTGATCCTGTAAATAACATTGACTCATATTGCAAACTGTTCTGGAATCTTAGTGCATGTCTCCAACTGAAATCTGTTGTGGGTTAACGCGAGTTACTTTGCCTCCCCCTCCTGAAACAACTATTGTGCATCTGCCAAGCCCTCCTGCTGCTGCACTACACTGCTTTGCTGGCAAGGTGAGTCCTCCTCCTTGCCTTCCCGCCTGCCCTCGACATCTCCAGGGTCATTCTGACCTCACGTCACTTTCCTGTTTAAACAGTCGCATGCAACCAGGTGCTGCCTGAGATTCCCTCTCAGGTGGGATTTGCATAATCCTGACCAGTGATCAGCCAGGCCTTGTGCTTTGCCCTACTAGGGCTGTGCACTTTATTGCTCTCTGGGGAGAAGAGCAGGGTTGGGCCCATCAGAACAGCAGTTGCTTAGCACAGACCTCCAGGTGGCTATCACCACAAAAGCACAACTGGGACACCCTCCTGTGCCTCTGTATGGCAAAGGAGCTTTGGCTGGAGCGCAGGACTGCTGAGTACAACAGGACCTTTGGGAGAGCGAGCACAGTCTGCTGGTACCATGAGGAGCTGGACCGCCTCAGCTCCAGCATTGAGAGCACCCTGAGCCTCAAAGCCAGGCTCTTGTCAACTCAGCACATCCTAAGGCAGCCAGTCAGAGTCCAGGATTACCACACAACACTGCCAGGGGATCAACCTGAACCAGAGGCGGGGGCCTATGTGAGGGACCAAGTCCAGTAAGGCTGCGATGATACATTCAAGTAGGACTGTTAGGAGATGAGATGGGGACGGGGAAGGAGGGGGGGAAGACACCATGTGTGTTAACTAGGAGACTCTGTAGCAGTGCACACAGAAAAGCAGTATTTTTTACTCTGAATGTTATTAATGCCCTCAGCTTTGAGCCAACATGGGCAATTATGAGGGGAGAATAGCTTGATTTGAGCAAATTACATTTCAACAACAACAAAAGAGATTTTAACATGCTTTAAAGACAACACCATTGTCACAACATACACAACAATAACCCCTATTTTTAAAAGGTACTGCACTAAAAGCACTGTATTTAGACCACACAAAGGACACAAACTCTACATAATGGGATAATATGCCCACATCAAACGATTAATTCCTTACACCAGGACACACGAGACCAGAAGACACGTTCAGTAAGCCTGAGAAATGCCTTATGCAAAAGCATATATGTTCTTTGCAAGTGGCCCTTCGACTCAAAGCAGGAGTACAACACATTCCTCATTTTGTGGCCAAATAGTTGCATCACTTCATAGAGGTCTCCCATGTGCCTGTTCAATACGGTCACTGGGTCTGCCCACTTCCTGCACCATCCACATGCAAAGCCCTCTCCCATGCTCGTCTCCCTGGCTCCACAAAGGTTGTGCAAAGCACAGGACGCAGCTCTCACTAGAATACAATTTTTCTTATCAGCCTCATCATCAGGATCCTCCAACTTTTCAATCTTCCAATTAACCCTGCCCCAATCACTCTGCAAAGCTTGTCCTGCCTCGGAAGCTGCTCACAGGCAGACCTGCTAGAAGGAACTTGCAGACCTGTGAAGAACAATGCCAAGAAACTCAAGGCTCTAGGGAATCCTGGGTTTGGATGAAGAATCTTTAAGACGGCGATGGGCAGCCGAGACTAGTGAGTGGACTGCAGCAGTGGCCATTCATTTCAGTGGGCTGCAGCAGCCCGCCACAAACTGGGGTTCCTCTTGTGGCCTGCGGACCCTTTGTTTGCCCCCTCCCCACACATGCCCCTCACGCCCTGGGGAACTAGAGTCCTGCACTTCCTACTTTTCCCCCTCCCTCCCAGCACTTTTAGAGAAGCCGCAAATTGCCTGATTCGTGCTCCGTCCCTGCTGCTCCCGCCCCCTCCCAGAGCTCGAACAGCTGATTCACAGCATTCAGGCACTAGGAAGAAGGGGCAGGAGTGGGGACAGTGCACGAATCAGTGGATTCATGGCGCTCCATAAATGCTAGGAGGGATTGGGAGGAGCAGGAAGTGTGGGTCTCCAGTGCCCCAGTGCACGAGCGGTACACAGGGTCCGTGGGCCACCCACCACTGCCTTACAGACGTACAACAGTGTGGTCCTACCAGCCAAAGAGTCAGATACTAATGGCATCTGCCCACGCAAAACTTCATGCCCTGCATCTCCTGTCCTAGCAGATACTGACAAACCAGACCTAGATATTGAGGGTTAGCACCTCTGAACTTAGTGTAACTATCCGTGGAGTCACCAAAGTGGAGAAGTATTTTGGAAGGTTTCCTTCTAATAAAATGGTGGGAAGTATTAAAAAAATATACATGGGGCATATTAGCCATGACTTGAAAAATACAATTGTCCACTCACCAAGGCTGTAGTGGGAAACTTTTGTAGTAACTAAGGGAATGCAGACACCTCTGCTAGTGCCACTGTTACTGCTAATACTGCAACAGCATGAAATACACAGGACAAGATACTGGTTAGTGTCCATACTGCCCAGAGAGCCACGCCCGGCTGCTCAAGAATAGTTCTAACAGCAATAGCAGAGGCACAGACCTCTACTGCTGTGATGAGCTAGGCTGGGAACTTCAGAAAAGACTCGCTTTCCTTTTGCAGAAGTGGCAGTGAAATTTACTACATAGCCACATAATTTCAGATTCTGTTCGGTCTTGCGAATCATCAATGCTTGTCAACTAAATTCTAAATGTAGATTCTTTATTACTGGTGATGACAAATGAACCTAGCTGGATTTTGCAGAACTCAGGAAGAATTTGCAACCCTGGTGGTTAGAACATTAAACTTCTGACTTGTAAACTTGAGCAAATTTCCCATCAAAGTCACTAAGAGAGCATGAGAGCTAAGTATATATGGAACCCTGTGGAGTAATTTGTAGAGATGCTTTTCTGATTATAACTGCACTGAATAAAATCTCTTATGCTGGAGATCCGTTACTGTCATTCGACCAAAATATAAGTGTGGGATATTGAAGTTTTTGTCACATCTAGCTAAAATATATAACGAAAAATTCAACAGAAAGGGATCTATTTGAAAAACTGGTATGTCCTGACGCTTTGTTGGTCACCGAGAGAATTAGATCTAATTAAAATCGCTGAACCATGGCTAAAGAAAAACTCTAGAGGTTATGAAGTTTTACTAGATTGAAGGTGTACAATTCAGCTTTCAGTGTTACAACATTTCTATTTTTTAATGAAAATTTCTCTGCTAGCGATATCTCAGTGCTCTGGATGACAGAATGTCCAGCTGAGAATTCTGAAAACCCTGAGCATCTCTGAACAGATAAATTGCACGATCCTGCTTAAGGGGATGAGTTGACTGGACAACATAAATATGATTAGACAGATCTTGATTTACAAGGATACGAAATTCAACAGGCATTAATCTATTAATATACAGCGGGATGCCAGCATCAGAAACCTCTTGCCAACATGAAAGATTAGTGATAATTTAGGGATTAGGTTACAGGCACACATATATTTTGCCTAAATAAAGACTATACTGGCACCTTACCAGGATTCTTAGGCTCATGGTTTTATTTGCATAAAGTGGAACAGATCAAACCAGCCTCCTGTTTGGTTGTGGTGCAGCACACAAACGATGCAGTGCTCCCAACATGCAGTGCTCCAGCTTGAATCAAGTGGCTTTCTGACAGAGCATTGCATATGGAGATTTGTCATTTCAGTGGGTTGCATCACTTCAATAAACATGAAGGGAACTGCCATGGAGAACTCAGCCACATTTGACTAAGGGGCCACACTTCGCCACCCAGGGTCTATTCTTTTCATCAGATTATCCAAGTGCCTTCCAGTTGTGCATTTCAGTGGTGTGACTAAAGCGAGTCAGGCATAGTTCATTCTCTCTCTCATGCAGTCCCCACGGGAAGAGCAGTGTGCACAGTGGAGTGGTTTGAAAGGTTTGAAGTGCACACACTGCTGGGGAGTTACACTAGAGAGGGGAGGCTGAAGAAGTGTGAAGAAGTTCTGATCATGAGATTTGCGGCGGTGCTAAGTTCCTATGAAAGTTTGTTCCACAGCCTCGAGCCAGCCTATAAGAAACTTCAATCTGCCACACAGATGAGCTTTGTTCTCTTGGTAGGAAGTTCCATTGTGCAAAGGAGCAGCGTTCTTGACCACAGTCTTCATCCTTCTAGAATCTCAGGGCAGAGGGCACTGGGTCCTGAAAATCGGGACTGCCACCCTGTGAACGACTCAGTAGTGTACGGGAAATCTCATCTAGGCCTTTTATCAGTATTTCCAAGTCCCGCACTGGGGCGATTCTCCCTACCACCAAGAAGAGTCGAATGTAGCGCCATCCATTGGAGCTGCTCGTGGTCCTCAGCGACAGGAAAAGGTGACTCTGCGAAAGTAAAAGATGGGGTGCCCCATGCTCCAAGAGCTGAATGCACCATCTCCTCTCAATGTTCCCCTCTCTTGCACTGAGCTCTACATCCGACTCCATGGCAACGGCAGTGAGTGCCACTGGACTGATGCACTGCCAAGCTTCCAGCTGTATTTTTTAAATGGACAGTTTTGACCATAAGAAAAATCTATTTCTTTATCACTGCAGTCCCTTTCTGACCTTCTGGATTTGTACCTTTGCCTCGGACAATTTTAACGTGTCATTTTACAAGCCCTGCACATTTTTAATGTTGGGGCTGCAAGAGTGACTGTGCCCTTCAGCAAAAGAAAGAAATGGAAAACCCACATCTGAGCCTAACTACTGTAGCTCGCAGAACTGGCAGAAAGGAACATTCCATTTTCTGTCCGTTTAGATTTCACTATGTTATAACTGTAACTTCCCACAAGAGGTTAGAGATGATTACAAATCGAGGAATGAACGGCATGTCTGCCAGAGTACCGCAAGCCTCAACAGCACAAGGAAAGAGGAGCAGAAGTAATAAAAACAAGCGGTGAAGCGCTTCGATCAGTGATATGATAACTTAGTAATTTGTACCATGCAGTAAAAATGAAATAAAGTAAGTTTCTACTGTGCCCCAAGTAACCCATCTTGCTGAATATGTCCGCAAGGGCAAGGCTTATACCAGTTTTCTTGTTCAACAGACCTGACAGGGACAGGGACAGGACACATGCAGAATAGGAGCCACATTTTTGGGGAGCTGGTGTATTTCCAATCCTAGACTGTGAACATCAGTTCCCTTTGTTTTTTTCCCCCTCCCTTTCTATTGAAACAATTTAATGCTGACGAAAGGAACTAGACTGGCAGCAAACTCTCTAGTTATTCACACAGTAACTGCACAGGCTCAACCCATACTGCCCACCAGTGTGCCTTTATCCTGACGAGGCTAAGCTCTAAGCTAGGGGAAGATCACCAGTGAAATTGCCAATAAGGCTTTCTCTTGTCTCAGCTTTCTGGCCTGGAAATCTATTGTTCACTTGCAGGCCCACCAGCTCATTTTACATATGTCACCAAGCAGCCTTTTTATGACCTTGTTCACTGCGGGCCTGGGCCAAATTCAAATTAGTAACTCAGCCACCTTTGATTTCTTTTGCTCTTTTCACTGACAAAACTGTTTCAGGGAAATCAGTGGCAGTGATCGTGGAAAGAGAAGACTCGTGATTATTATTCCTAAGAGCCGGGCGGTACAAATTTTACATCTAGGGGTATATGTAGTCTTGTATTTTTCAAAGGAAAAAATGGATTCCGACAGCATTGTCAATGTTTATGGCTTTATTCTTACAATTATTCAAAATTGAAAATTCTTAATATAGGATTCTTTTAGGAAAAGAAACAAAAGCAGCACACCCATTCAATGGGGAGGGGAAGAATGGAAAAGAGTAACAGATCACTAAGGCAAGAGTGGACAAATGAGACAAATACTAAAAAAAAAAAAAATCAACTACCAGCCCAGGCCTCTGAACAGGGGCTGCTTGGCGGCAGCAGCCCCTGTCTGCGAGGGAGCCCAGCTCCCCGCTGGGACCCCTGTATACAGAGGCTGCTGCCAGAGCAGCCTCCCCTATCCCCCCTGCTGCCTCTGATAGACAGTGCTAGGGGAACCAGCTTTTAAGCCCGCTCCCCCCAGCACCGGCTCCTGTTCTGTTCCCCCCCCCCCCCAAGAGGCAGCAGGGGGTGGGGGAGCGAGTAGTCAATACTCCAGTCGACTACTCTCTAACATCCCTAGTAGGCTGGAGAGTAGGGCAGACTGCACTGGCTCCCACCAAGTGGAGATGGTCAGGCTCTCTCAGACCGTGGACTCTGAAGCTCTTTTCTGTCTTGTTTTACTAACACTGAAAAATAAGGAAGTGCCAGCAGCAGTTTGGGGCCCTGTGAGAGTCTCTGGGTGCTCGCTCAGCTCCAAGCACCCCTCTCTCCTACTCCCAAGCAAGGCTGTGGAGATGGATTAGGCTCCCTAGCATCTTATGAAGTCTAGGGGCTGCCCCTCTTGCTGTGCTCTCAATGCCTCTGAAGGGCAGAGCTCCGGGGAAGCAGCAGCAGCATTGCTGTGGGCCTTGCTGGCAGGGAGATGAAGACTGGAGAAACAGCATGGTGCGTTTCCAGCCCCTCAGCTTGTTCTTCCTGTTGGCCCCAGCAGCTGTATCCCTTTTAACCCTCTCTGCTCCATCTCTTCCCCTGGAAACCTCCCTCCACTTGGCCCCTCAGCCCATTACTCCATTCTGATCCCCTAGCCAAATTCACAGCCCACACTCCAGTTTCCCGCCCTTGCTAAGCTCCTCCCTCTCGTTCAGATTCATGAGGTTAAGGGCAGTTATCACTGCACGGAGGTTACTAGCCTCGTATTTCAGGAACTGTGCTATAGGGTTACGTCTATGTTGTGCATTCTTGCGCAATAAGATATGCAAATGAGGCGCAGCTATATGCCTCATTTGCATACCTAATGAGCCACCAGTTTTGCGCAAGGGGCTTTTGCGCAAGAAGGAACAGTCTACTCTGCTCCTCCTTGCGCAAAACCACCCTTCTGGCACAAGAGCTGTTCTGCCTGAAAATAAGCTGCACCTTATTTGCATATCTTCTTGCGCAAGAATGTGCAATGTAGATGTAGCCTAGGAGTCTTCGGTCTAGAGAATATGGGAAGGCGTGGCCTAAGCAAAGTTGCTTTGATGAAAGCAGGACCCGGCAGTAAAAAGGCTGATAACCACAGTAATGTGAAATCAAAAATGTGATCAAAGTCTGCGAATCCATGTAACAAGTACTATTTTTCTGAGTATAGGCTATTTAGCATTTGCTGCAATCTATGTCTAAGGAATGGCCATGATTGAGATACATCTTAAAACAGCAAGAAATAGTTGATGTTCATGGGAAGATCTAGCACTGGAATTGACAATGTACAGATGCTTTGCTCTCAGAAATGGCAAGTGGTTTTAAGCTTCAAGTTTGTTTGGCTGCACAAGAGAGGAGCCCCTAAAACATATTTACAAGTTGTTGTTTGTTGGGCAGGAGGGGGGAGTTTAAATGGTGTGCACAATCACATCTCTGAATCATAGAAATTTGAAAAGATGCTTGCAAAAGGACATTTTACAATACTCAAGAGGTTGGAAGCAACACAACAATGGGGCT
Source organism: Pelochelys cantorii (assembly GCA_032595735.1). NCBI lineage: Eukaryota > Metazoa > Chordata > Testudines > Trionychidae > Pelochelys > Pelochelys cantorii. The sequence goes on from CM064340.1 coordinate 39,603,648, forward strand.
ACACATGAAACTGACAAGAATTTTTGAACAGAGGCTTCCACATTTGGTGAATTTCTGATAGGTCATATAAATGTACTGCTGCTAAAATTATTCTCACCAATAATAAAGAGACAATGATAAAACAGATCATTAAAATGTCAGCGTTTGAAAGGGTTCGCTAAGATTCAGTAATCCCATTCTTAAACAGCTGTAAATCTATGTACTTTGAACAGGGCTGGAAACGAGAAGCTGGATGATTGAGTGCTTATTGTGTGTCTGAATTTTAGATTGCAGGTTTAAGAAAAGCATTAGAAGAGTTGAACTGAGAAGTGACATATGCACAGAATATGCTTTTCTGTGGCACGCAAATGAAGCACAGGTACAGCATGAAATATTACTAACGTGAATGATTGCTTAGCAGTGCCATGAGCACTAGCATAAAAGCTAAGCTCCATATTTAGACTGACACTACAAATCTCAAACATGGAACTCAAGTAAAGGTTACTGTCCATCAAATTGAAGAGTGTGCAAGTAAATACTCAAGAGGTCAATTCCATACACAATCACAACAACTTTGCTTATTGCTTTTTGAATGTGAAAAGTTTCCATTCTTCCAGGTAATCAGAAAATGCCCACAACCAATTCAGTGTCAGTGGCTTTCAAGGTGAACTGCACAGAAAATGTGAAAATTATATCTACCTCAGCAGCCTGTTTTCAGTGTCCCACTGAACAGACTAAGCAGGATAAGTCAACACAACTAAAAACTGACCATTCCTTCTTGCATTTAGGTCATGCAACATCTGTCACCCGTCAGACTTCATCTCTGTGTGCAATCTCAGAATGTATCATCCTGTGATGTGACTGACCACAGAACCCTAGCTAAACCCAGGTGTTGGTCAATCCCTTTTAAAGAAATATGCCACATGGCTTTAAAGTACTTTAGGATTAGGTATCAAAAAGGAAAGCGGGTGCCTCATACACACAAGAAAAGCATTTGGCAATTGCAATAGAGCTGGTTCTTTAAGTAAATAAATACAAACAGACACAGCCAACTCTTGCTAATCAAATCTGGAATGGAGTGTCGTGAAGGATAAGCACTCCAAGGGCCCACCACAAGGTCAGCACTATAGCACTGGCCTACAAAAGCCTATTCTCTGAGCATGTCATGGAATCCAAATTTATCATATACACAAAAGTCTTGTGAACTACAACTCAGAAGATTAAACACTGCCTAATAAAATGGAGCCCTATGTAGCTCTGCTAATCAAAATACAATAAAGAAGAAAAGGGGAAATCCTGACAAAAGGAATACTAGGCTTCGATGGGCAACAAAATACAACAATTTCATATGAAAGATGTGAAGCATAAGAGATGTTAGATGATCAAAAGGACAGAATACAGGAGTCATAAAAAATGTCTAGAAGAAAGATAAAATCTCCACATCAATGCAATACTGCCTTCCCGCTTTCTAGCAAGCCATGCAACTGATAGCACTAGCAGGGGAGCAGCGGTGCTCCTGAGAAAAGCAGCACGTCTCAATGTGACATAAGGATTACATAGATGTAAGTATGGTTTGAAATGAGCAATTAAGTTATCGAGTACTTGTTGCTAGGAGAAAGAAACTGAGAAAAATAAGTTTGAGCAGAGGAAATGACTGTGCTTTTGATGGGCTAATGTTATACAGAAGGCAATTTCACCATGGAGGCATAGTACACACTATAAATGGACAAATGGCATGAGGATGGACTGGCAAAAACCCAGAGGAATCTCAGATTACACTGCTGATATCAATCCACGTCAGAGAAACAACAAGGGATAAGTTAGCTTGTTACAACAAGTCTTGCAACATGCCCACCCCATATCAAGGTGATCCTTGGGGAAAACCTCCCCAGCATACATTACCTCTCTCTCCAGCATTCTCAGCCGTCCAAAGCCACACACCTCTCATGACGCTGACATACGCTGGGACAAGTTTTGCCCTCAGACGTATATTCCTACCTCCCAGAGTTAACTGGGAACTGTGCGTGTCCCCAAGGATGTCATTTGGCCCTTTGACTGTGGAAAAGTCTTCCAGGACAGTGGTTCTCAACCAGGGATACATGTACCACTGGGGGTACACAGAGGTCTTCCAGGGGGTGCATCATCGCATCTAAATATTTGCCTAATTTTACAGACTACATAAGTAGCACTCGAAAAGTCAGTACAAACTAAAATTTCTTACAATGACTTGTTTATACTGCTTTATATATCATATACTAACATGCAAGTGCAATATTTATATTCCAGTTGATTTTATTATATGATAAAATAAGAAAGTAACAGGTTTTTCAGCAATAGTGAGCTGTGACCCTTTTGTATTTTTATGTCTGATTTTGTAAGTACGTTGTTTTTAAGTGACGTGAAACCAGACAGATCAGACTCGGTTGAGAGCCACTGATCTGAAGAAGGAGAATTTCCATCACTTGAGACAATTTATAAATAAACCAATAAAAGCACTAGGAAGTGCAGGGCAGAACACCACATTGTCCTGGGATAGGTGAGTGTCAATGGTGTCAGGATCTTGAATTAAATGTACCCAGAACCCTTTCCCACCGCCAGAGCCTGCTATACAAGAAGTTGACCTGTCCGACAGAAAGGCCAGCTTGCCGTAGAGCCAGCATCCCCGATGTAGATAGCTACAGAGGAACTCACTCCAGTGCAATATAGCACACGACCCCCAAGTTCAGCGTTCATATCTGGAGCTTGGATTAAGCCAGTTCCTAGTTTTTAATAGCTAAATATCCAAACAGCAACCAAGCAAGGGCAGAGTGACGTTTCCTCCTCCAGAGACACTTGTAGGGCAGGTATCTCTCCCACATCTAGTAACTACTCACGGGCTCTAAACCATGAGTAATTCTAGGCCTGCGAAGCTGAGTCACTTCTCATGGCCCTCCTGTGGGCCAGCAACTATACCGAGTCTGGTGTACAGCTTCCAGCCTGCTGAGAGAAAGGTGCAATTAATGTACATCCAAGAGGGCAAAGTCAAGATGGCTAATATTACAGGATTAGAAAAACTGCAGAGCCATAACGTGCCATAACAGATGGATAATTAGATTTATACGAAGAGCTGTAAAAAGTAAGGAATTAAATAAAAATATGGAACAATGAATCTGTCACCTGCCAGAAGCGCCAGGAAGATCCTGCAGCTGGCATTCATAACCCACTAACAAACGAGTGGACAGTAGAGCCAACCCAACGCAGCACTAATTTAGATCTGATATCAAGAGGCAAACAGCGCCTGCAGGAAGAAAGATTTGTAGCTAAACAGCAAAAGGTGTTCCTGCCCACCCCATCCCAAAGCAGATTAAAATATTAACATCAAATCTGGGCAATAAAATCTTATGTGATGTAAATAAAACCAACCAGACTGTCCTGCTAAATGCCTGCAAGCAGCGAACTGTCAAACTGCATCTATGTCTGCAGACAAAAAAAATATGATAATGGTCAAAAAAATCACAGTGGTGACAAACCAATCAAAGACAAGAAATCCAACATCTTGGCAAACACTTCAACTCCTAGTAATATACCTGAGAGTCTTCCCCTTTTTGTCTCAGGATTTGCATCTTTGCCCTATTAGACTCATACCCCAAATGAACTGGTGCACTAATTTTCAAAGATGTGAGCAGTTGCAGCTTCCATCGACTTGAGTGGAAGTGGATGAGTGCTGCCCAGCACCTTTGAAAGTGCGGTTGCTAATGTATACCCGGTATCTGCTGCTCCTTGCTGTGATGATTAAAAACAAAGATTCTTTGCATTTACAGGACCTATAAGCATTGTACTATTAGGTGAATACAGAGAGGGGCAGCATGCAGAAGGAATGATAAGAAATACTACTGTAAATGTTAGACCAATTTATCTGTCCCCGACAGTGAGGAATTGTTCCCTACAGTCTTTTCTGGAGTGTTTTGCCAACCTGCTATGATTTAAGAGAATGGACTAGATGACTCACGCCCCATCTACAATGATCACAGAAACGGTGCTAGCTCTTTTTAGCACAGCAGTGATTAAATGCAGCTCTTGCTGGAGACATATGAACAAGCACTCCCTGGTCCTGCAGAAGGACAAACTCCCTTCCAAACAAATCACCAAAAATGATGCTTTATGTAAAGCTATAAATCAGCCTTAAGACTGTATGTGCCATCCTTATCAAATATTCAATATGCACTTCAAAAGGGTGGCTATTCTGCCATAGATCAAATGCATCTCCCTACCTAAAGATGAGATTGGATTCATCACATGTATGTATTATGCAAATACAAGCCTGCCTGTACATTGCACACAGGCAGGATTCATTTGTTCAGGTGAGGTTGGAGCAAAAACCCCTAATCATTTTGATGGCCTCTCTCCAAAATTGTGACCCTAACAGTAATACTACTACAAGACTAGCGTCCCGTTATAGTGCAGTGTCATGATGGGCACAGAGCACAGCCCAGCAGTGCACACAGGGTGCACTCCTCCAGCTACTTCCCTAGACACCTGGCCACCTCCTCTGGAGCCCTGTATACCCCATACGGTGCAAGGGGGGAAATACCCTGCTATAAAAAACGAATCCTCTCAACACGAGGCAAGCAGGCAAAGGAGGATTTCTCCCATTCCAGAGACAGAAAACCTTGAAAGCAGCCAGATTGAGCATCTTGCCCCTCACATGAAAAGGGGTCAGTTTCAGACCCATGACTGGAAGTCAGGAATTCTTGGTCCCTCACCCGTACTTGGGCCAATCTTCCCTCTCCCACTCGTGCCTAGGAGAGCCTTGCTGAGCGTCTATACTGCACTAAAAGACCTGTGACTAGCCCTGGTCAACCGACACAGGCTCAGGCTGCGGGGCTATGAAGTCCAGTGTAGACATTCTGGCTCAGATCTCACAAGAGGGGGAGTCCCAGAACCCAGGCTCCAGCCCAAGACCAAATGGCTACAGTACAATTTTTTTAGCCTCCTGGCCCAAGCGGACTCAGCTGACCGAGCCAGCCACAGCTATGCTGAGGGTCTTGTTGCAGTGAGACGTACTCTACGTGTTTCCCTCTATGCTCGTGCTCTTCCTCACTTGCTGCACAGCTCATTCTCTGTAAACGCACTCTGCATGCAGCATGCCAGCATCGGGAATGTCTCCAGGTTCATGGCAGGCTTCAGCGCAGCCTCAGGCTAATCTTTTTGCGTGGAGAATTTGCAAACACGGAGCACAAGTGTTCCAAGTCAGCTTTCTTCCTGGCACTGTCCTAATCCTGGTGCTGCTCTGTGCATGCCCCCCCATCTGCCCTGCACTGAGCTAAAGCATCCTGGAGATTGTGCTGAGTTAAACTGCCCTTTAATGGCAGCAAGGCCCTGAAAACAGCTTAGGAACATCATGGGGTAAGAGCTGTCAGGAACATACCCTCTTCCCTTTAATCCCATTCCCTTTTCTTAACTCCAGGCAGCGTGACAGTGGCATGTAAGTCACTTCACTGGCTCCGGGCCACTGCAGAATCCCACTTATGCTGCCTCTCTGAGGCAGTTAAGCAGATTTTACAGCCTACAGCGTGGTATAAAGTAGCACCAGCCATCCAAGGATCCGCCCGCTCTGGTTTGGATAGATTTATTTACTTTCAAAATTAGTCACCATAATACAGTGTAAAAAGATGGCTGGCTGTATGTACTGTAGGAGGAATTAAGTTTTAGTGTGGAGTGCTTGAATTCTAGTACTTTGCCTAATATTCTTCAATGACGGTCAATGACTACATAAGGATTAAGGCAATGCTAATACTCTTAGAGATGTTAAAAAGCTAGCCTAGGGCTGAGACCTTTTTATTTGTCATTCTGCCCATTTGTTTGCTTGCTTGTTGGACTGTCTTTTTAATACAAGTGCTAATAAAATGAAATCTCTGCTTGAGTCTCTCTCTTTGGAAAGTCAAACAGAATTCACAGCGACCGTTTGGCTGCGTTGTGACAAACACAACATGGCAAGAGAACACGCATGCCACTTCTCACTTTTCTAGCAGTGTCTCCAAAATGCAGTGGCCCATTTTAACCCTGCCAGCTGTTTCTGAACTCTCTTTGCATTCCGCTGTTCTATCGTGCACCACTGATTTTGTTCCCGGATGTGCTATATAGCACCTACAAATATTAGAGGAAAGCTCTAGTCACAAGCTAATATTCCGTCGACCGTACCTAGCACGCAAGTTTCAAACAGTTAAGCATTTGTTTCAATCAGTGGCAATCATTTTAAACTATCCAGAGCGAACTGAGTTTGAAACGGTTGCTGTTCTCCCTATATTTAAAAGAACACAATTAGAATCTTTATAAACTGGAAACGATGAGATTTCTTTTCTTGTAACCATAGGACGATCCCCATATAGACTAGCTGCAGGGCGGCCCAGGGCAACCTGGGCAATTACCTGGGGCCGGCAGCAGGGGTTGGGTCTTCCCCCCACCCTGCCCTCACCACAGCAAGCTGAGCAACCCAGTGCCTACTCCGCTGCCATCTCCCAGCTGGGTCGCTCCACTTGACCGTGGCAGCAGGAAGTGGAGTGCCCTGGCCCCAGCCTACTCTGCTTCCCGAGTAATGTAGCTTGGGGGAGCAGAGTAGAGCATGCTGAGCCAGGCCCTCGGCTTCCTGCCACCGGGTGAAGTGGAGCAACCCAGCTGGGAGATGGTGGCGGGTGGAGCAGGCTGCTGGGTTGTTTGGCTCACCACAGCTCCTGACACCGCAGTGTGTGAGGGGGCCCGCCCCTGTTGCTGCCCCATGCCAGGCCCCTGGTAATACCTCAGGTCACGTAGCTGAGCGGAAGGGCTTTGAAGGAATGGGTATAGCAGGGGGAGGGAAGAGGCAGGGCAAGGATGGAGCAGGAGTGGGGCTTGGGCAAAGGGGTGAGGTGGGGCAAAGCAGGGGTGGGGCCTGGAGCAGGAGGGTTGCCCCGGACCTTCCTTGGGATGATGCAAACTGAAAAACAGCATTTTGCTCCATTACAAAAGCAAATAAACATCCTGGAGAGACCACGCAGGGGAATTTCAGTCCCAACAGAGAATGTTGCAGAAAATTATCAGCTCGTGGAAATGGAGTTAACACAAAAACCATTTGCAATACCTTAGAGCAAGTGCATAGTAGGACAATTTTCACCCCCATCTGTGACAGACAGCAATACTTCCAGGCAAACAATAACCCCATCCTGGAGTCTAGCTAGGCAAGAGTTAGCAGAAGCCTTTTTTCCCAAAAGCAAAAAGCCTGCGTAGAGCCGCAGCACCTGGAGCTGCGATGGCGTAAGCACACAGACCACCCAGGCCAGGTCGTGGGGAATCTGCCAAGGAAATGCTGGTGCTGCAGAAGGTGTTGGCAATGGATTCTGCCCTTTGAGTCATTTACGTATTGGGTAGAGGTGCTGGCACGACACATTCACTGGATGAGCCTTAAAATCAAGGTTCTAATTGCTGGGACTGAAAAAATTCATGCCTCTATTCACAAGAGTAATGGTGCCAGCATCAGTGATCTAACCCACACAGCAATATCTTTCTGTAGTTACAAATGGGTAAGAAGCACTTCACTTCGTCCCAAATTGCTGCTCTTAATATTATGATTTATTTTTGGTAGCGCCCGCAATGTACCTTGTACTTCCCAAACATCAAAGCAGGCAGACTCTATGCCCCAAATGTCTGTATCGAAGGGTCTATGTACACTGCAATCTGAGGTGTGACCACAGTGTACCTGAGCTAGCCTGAGTATCTACAAGAGTGAAGCAACAGTCACACCTCTGACTGCCACACCCTGAGGTTATGGAGCTGGAGATGTACTTGGACTAGCTCTAATTGAGCTAGTATGCTAAAAATACAGGTTGAACCTGTCTATTCCAGAGTGCCAAACCAGGGAATTTGCCCAACCACGGGAGATCCATGTTGCAACAATGAGTGGGTCTCTTTTTATTTTGCCAAGATGAATAACCAGAACAGCGCTTGCAATGCTGCTTAATAATGTATGACTGTACTGATACACCTTGTATAAAGCTACGCCTAGCCAAGGCTGATCAGCTCTCTTCATAACAAAGGGCCAGTGTTCTTACACGGTTTTACTGTATTGGCACAAGGATAAAAAATATGCTTACGCTTAGCAGCATTACCAGCACTTCCACTGCTTGCTAGGCTTAGCGAGCTAGATAACAGCACAGAACATTGAGAGCCAGGACTGGTGGCTATAAGAAAACTTTACAGGACTGCAGGAAACTTGGCCACTCTCATGACGAGCGGACGCCAAGGTCCATACTCAGGTGGCTAGCATCTCCCACCACTGCAGCTACACCTCTGTTTCTAGTGAGCTAGTTTAATGGCTATGTCTACTCAAGATGGAAGTTACACCCTAGTGCAAACACACCCTCAAAGACAAACACAAAAGGATGTAGAAGAGCGAAGCTGCTTATCTTGTACAGTAACTGGAGTCCTTTGAGCTGCATGGCCCCATGAGGATTACACTGCAGCAGACATGCGCTCTATGCACCCGAGACTGGACGCATTTTTGCCAGCAGGGTCAGGTGGTTTGTGCCTATGCCCTTCTCCGCATGCTCTCAACCAAGGGTATAAAGGATGGTGCAGAGCACCCGCCTCTCCAGTCCCCTCTCTGCTGAAATGCTGATTGAAGGATCCAAAGCATAGAGGAAGGAGGGCAGGTAGTAGGATACATATTGGGCCACAGATCTCAAAGAACTTCTCTTTCTAGAGGGGAACAGGCCCGCCAACAGGGAGGACCAGCAGGGCCAGTTGTCGCAGGGCTTGGGGCTCCCAGCTGCTGCTACTAGGTGAGTGGCAGCCGCTGGAGCCCCAGGCGCTTTCTGTCACTGCTGGAGTGCCATGCTCCAGGCAGCTCTGAGGGCTGGAGGGGGCAGTGCAGCACATTCCAGGCGGCTGAGGGCCGGCTGCCCCAGCCCTGCCCCTTCTGACCAAGGCCCCACCTTGCCCTGGAGCCCAGCGAGTCTGTCAGCCCCTGGAGGCGGGAATCTCTCTTTCTTGATGAGAATGTTTCTTATTCTCCTGTCTTTATGAGGAGCAGCGTATCAAGACTCTCCTCGTTATCCCCTGAATCAAAGGTCAGCATGCGAGGAGGCACACTTCGTGGCGCCTCTAACCATTTTAGGGGTGTTCGTCCCAGTTCTGCATAGCTCACGTCAGACTGATGCCTCACTGCACGAGCTGTAGGACATTTCTGAAGTCAATACTCACATGCTTGGTGGGTTCAGCAGAGGGAGGGCCGGCAAGCAATGCACCTTGAAAGGACATGAACTTCTCCAAGAAAACAGAGGCAACCTTTGACGGTCGTCACTGATGAGGAAGGCTTGGGAATAGGCAGCATAGTAACTCTAGCTACCTGGAACTAAGAACTATTTACAATATTTACAGAAACTCCATGTCCCTCTTCCCCCAAGGGGTTCCATCTCAGATCATGCAGTGGCAGAAAGGAACTGGAGAGGCAGCTGGTGCACACCACCTGTTACACCCTCAATTCGGAACTGCAGCCGGGAGCAGGCACACCTGGACTGACACTGCTACCAAAAGTCTTCCTTCCTTAGGCGCATGCGTGTGCTGCAGTACACAGAGACCAGCACTCAAAAAAAAGTGGGTATCACATACAAGCCACATGCTCAAAGGCCATATTCAGATAATAGGTTTTAGTAAAACAGCGAATCCGGGTGCATGCACGAAGCGTATAGACTAGCTGAAGTACCAACACGCTAGCAATAAACAGACTGCCAGTTACTTGAGAGGCCTCACAGCAGAGGTAAGTATTCAGAAAGAATTTGAATGAGACTAGACATCTTGTGGAGGACTTCAAGAAGGGTATGTTATGCAGAAGAGTGGCGTGGAAGAAGGCACAGAAACATGAGAGAAATGTACAACACTGGCAAGGGTGGAGGAGAAGAGATGGAACAAGGGAAAAAGAAACAAGGGCAACTAAACTATGGCAGGACGTTGAAGGCCAGGACCACTCCCCATTGAGTCGGTACTGAATGTCAGATGACAAGATGCTATCAGTAGTATGTGACATGAAATCAAGGCCCAGGCTACTTTTGAGGATTCAAGATATTGTGGCGTTCTTCGGAGCACGGTGCTAACCCCAGCGTGATGTATCAGAGGGGTAGCCGTGTTAGTCTGAATCTGCAAAAGCGGCGAGGAGTCCTGTGGCACCTTATAGACTAACTGAAGTGTTGTGATCTCCCTAAATCACTTCTAGCTTCAACCACAAAAGAGATCCTTCGATTTCTGTGAACTGCTGATAGCATTACTCTGCACACTAAAATAACAGCTAAATTTCATCGCAGCATGTCTTGAGAGTCAGCAATGAAGACAGCAATTGCTCTGTACAGTTTGCATATGAACCCGTTAGGTTTGTGAAGAGCTATAGGAATTTTAGGATGAAAGGTGCTATAAGATCATTATCCTTTTGGTACACACATTTCTTATCAATGGCACCATACCAACTGCTACACTGCTAAAAAAAACCTGCAATCTTCCGAACTGGCAAATACGCCTCGGGCAGCAGAAGTCTGCCAACCGTGTGATTCTCAGAGGCCCATGAGACAACACTGTGCTGGCAGAGAATCACTTTCAGTTCCTGAACTATTTTAAAAATTAGCAGTGGATAAATCATTAATATATTTCTGAAACTGTTTAGCACGATCACAAAGCAGGTCTGTAGCCTGGAGTGACGAAGTCCCCCACAGAAGGAAATGGGTCACTAATGCACTCTTGCACGCCGAACACGCAGCAGACAAATGCTGGTCACTGCATTATCAGTGCACCGTTTGCCCCCACTGTTTATTGTCACTAAAAAGTCTCACACTCAGCTTACTGGAGACAGACACGGGATCCCATTGTCCACTCTCTTTATGGAGGAGGTGTTTGTCCATTTTCAGACTTCTGGCAAGCATGTGAAGAACCTAAGATGAACAAAGAGGATCCTTCAGAATTGTGTTAGCCCTGTGCATATCCCTTTGGATAATCTCCAGAGTCCTTTTATCAAAGATGGATTTCTCCTACACTAACAGGAATTGGGAGAGTCTTCCACTTGTCTGGAAAGGACGGGTTTGGGGGGACCTGGGGAATGCTTTAGACCCTAAGGGTTGGGTGGGGTGCGGTCTCAACTGACTGACTGTGAATCCTCTATTCCTGCATTTTCCTTCAACAAGAGTTACATCTTTTTCCACTCAATCTGGAGGATGGATAAGAAAGGAAGAGGCTCTGGTTCCTACTGTAGGGCTTGTCTTGGGCTCCTGGAGGAAGAAGACAGAGATCATTTTTTTCTCTGCATGTTCTTCAGCTAGCCTGTCTTAGGACCTCCACGGAAACCTACTGGGCAGAGCTCCACATCAGCAAAACTCCTGAAGTGATCTTTTAGTCTTACAAAAGCCATTTTCATTTGCAGATCCCTAAAATATTTCAAATGTAGGTGTGAATCCTTTCGAAAATCTTAGCCTGTGGACCCCCAGACCATAGGCTGAAAACCACTGTCTTATCATTACAAGGTAACACAGTCTTCACAATTCTGGTACACAGTGTGCTATCACAGCTGGACTAGGGCGCTAGTTACTATTCTCATCATGGAAGCTAATGAGCAGTCATAGTTCCCAGAAGTGAGAAATCAATAAGAGTTGCTGATACTGTAGCACCTCTCCAGATCTGGCCCTCTATTTGGTGAGTTTTGAGAAGACACACAAGTTATTATGATACAAGCACCATAAAGAAGACAGGCAAAGACTCCTGAAGAGCATGGAGGAATATTCATGAAGGAGCTGCATTTGGGAGAGGAAATGAATCAAGTATGACATGGTGCCAATTTGAAAAAGAGGGTGGTGTCTATTTTTAGAGACGTTAAAACCAACACAAAAATTAACCCTCCCTCCCCCCCTCCCTCCTGTCTCCAAACCACACAGCTCACTGGCTTTGACTCCTGATGGTTAGGATGCTGCCCAAGCTGGCTTCCTCTTGTGAACAAAGGGTTTTGGATCGATTCCCTGTGTTTGTTTTCTAAAAATACAAGTTTTAGTCCCTATCTCAGGGGGAAGAAGTGGCAGTTTCTACTAACTAGGAGATTTTTCCCTTCAGCATCACAAGACTTGAAGGAATCTTTGAAACAGGAAGCAAAGGCATTCAAAAATGTGCTGAAAAGAGCACTCATGTGGAGCTGTAATCACTTCAGATGCACAGAATTATCAGAAGAAGAAAATTCATCTCACTTAAAATCAAGACCCAATTTGAGTCAAAAAGGAAGAGGGGCTGATTTGCAGAGGTGCCAGGCGCTCACAACTTCAGTTGAAGTCAAAGGAAGAGAGAAATGAAAAATCACATCCCAACTCTTTAGTGCCTCTTTCTTTAGACACTACAGCAGGCTTGATCACTGTACTGATGGGCTCAAAAAGGGTTACATAATTGTAGGCTCTTCTAGAGATACTTAACTGTGCATTGTTAGTTAGCAAAGGTGTAGTATTTACAACCTCTTTCTTGTAAACCAATACGAGTTTTCCTGTTTGCTACACTGTTTTATTTTTTCCCCCTGGCTAACATTAAGGTGTTTTTGCTCTTTTCTCGGGAACATAAAAATGTGCTACTTAAATAACACCTACTCAATGGAATATTAAGGGTCAAACAATTAAATGACCCCATACTTACCTGGTTCCGCAGGGAAGCTAAGTTCTGGGTTGAACAAGAACACAAAATGGCCACCAGCAAAAAGCCTAAAGACCAAGGGGAAGCAATGCCTTCCCTGGGTCTTAGTGCTCAACTGCTCCCCTGATCCTAACGCTATTCTTCTGACTCTGTACTCACTCTGAAAGGGGCCATGCTGTTTTTTTTTTTATTATTTATTGCTTAATAAGTCTTGGAGTTTTTTTTTTTTTTGCTCAACAACTTTGGTTCTCCCCCCCCCCCCCAACAGAATTTTTTCCCCGTTTTTTTGGGGGGGGGGTTCGGTATTTTTTTATTCAACCATCTGGCATCCCTAGAAGTGACCCACGCCCCTTTGCGCATTTCCAGCCTCAGGCAAACAGAAGGTAACGACATCAGCCCCGCCCGCCCACTCTGGCTACCAGCCTTTGATGAACCTAACACCCACCATGAACTTATCTGGTTCTTCTTTGAACCCTGTGCTAGTCAACATGGGCAAAGCAGCTTTGGAGGCAGGCAGGGCCCAAATCTATAAAAGTTTTCAGGTTAAAAGCAGTATCCAAAAGACTTCCATACCTGCCTTTTGGACCAATTTTGACTCTGATATTTTTACTAAGTTTTATTCAGTATAAAAGGCCTAAAATTATCCAAGCATGGAATCAGATCAAAAGTTTATTAATTTTTTTTTAACTACTGTCATACCTACAGGCTTCAAACCAGATCAGGGCCCCATAGTTCTATGCACTTTGTGACAACATAGTGAGACACAATTCATTGCTCTATAGGTTCTTGTACAGCACTGAGTACCTGAGCACCTTCCAGTCGTAAGCAACGTGACCCATATCTGTCATGCATTTGTTCTCGTTCTCTGTACCAGATTTGTTTGGAAGAGGGGAATTTGTTCTAGACACCTACCTCCTTTGCTTATCTTAGAGAGGACAAGGTCAAAGAAATTAACCTTGAACTTAGAGCAGAAGCTGGTAAGGTTTCTGATGACCTGAGACCCTTTGGAAGTTCATTTCATGGCCTTGGGATGGTCTGTCCCTACTCCAGACATTTTACAGTCTAAATAATAAAGTTAAGAAAGAAAGTGGCTAGAATTTATCAGCTCACCAGTTCAGAGTTGTTTGACTTTCTGATTGAATCTCTCACTCTTAAAAATCACATATGTTCTCAGTGAAAGAACAAAGGCTAATGTTTTCAAAATTACCCAACCTACTCAGAAGTCCCCGACAGTTACTGGGACTGACTCCACCGGCTAGGTAGCTTAGAGTACACAAAGCACAGACCATCCAGGTCAGTTCTTGGGGAATCCTGTACTGCACAAGGTGCAGGCAGTTGATTCTGCCTTTTGAGTCATCCCTCTCCAACAGTTACACACGGGTAGAGGGTGCTGTTTGGATGAGTCTTAAAAATCAGGATTCTAAGTAGGGATGTTAGATATAGTGTAATTGAATAGTCGTGTAACTGCACAAAATATTATCGTTACAAGACTATTCCATATTCCCCCAGGGGCAGGGCCGGCAGCCAGTGCGCTCCTGGCCCCAATCCCGGGGAACCCCCTGCCACCAAGGGCAGGATAGCAGGCTGAGCCAGTCCACGAGGGGAGCAAGTTTAAAAACTAGCTCCCCTCGTGGACTGTCTGCTTGCCTGAAACAGAGGCAGCAGAATGGGATGCAGCAGCCTCTGCCCATGGGGCGCTGCCCTCCCCTCCCCCCCCCCCGCAGACAGAAGCTGCTGCTGGGTAGCAGCCTCTGCCCACGGTGGGCCCAGGCTTGCCACAGACAAAGGCTGCTCCATGGAATGTAGAGCAGCCTGTCCACAGGGAACTCGAACCCCCCCAGACAGAGGCTATTCTGCAGCAGCCACCACTGCCCCCTGCTCTGCCAGCTCCCCCCACCTCCATAGGAAGCAGGAACAGGGGGCAGGCCGCTTAAAGCCAGTTTCTCATGGGCATCAGCCCCCACTGCCCCCCTTGCAGCCTCTGATACAGAAGCAGCGGGGGAGGGGGAGATGTGTGTAGTCGACAAGATTAACTGATAGTCGACTACACGTTGACATCCCTAGTTCTGGATGTCATGTCGCTATTCACAAGAGTAGTGGTGCTAGCAGTAGCATCCCAGACAACATAGCAATATTTGTCTGTAGTTACAAATGGGTAAGAAATACCTCACTGTCTGTCCAAATTGTCCCAAATTGCTGCTGTTAATATTACTACTACTAATTTTTAGTAGCACTCACGATGTAATGTACCTTGCCCTTTCCAAACATAAAAACAGGCAGACTCTATGCCCCAAAATGTCTGTATGTAGAGCCCTGCACCGATACAAAATTCGTATTCTGCAAAAATGAGCTGTGGATATCGGCCTCCACCTCCACAGGTATCTGCTGATTTGCAGAACTCTCTCTGTGTTCGAAGGGTCTGTGTACACTGCAATCAGAGGTGCGACCACAGCACTAGTAGATATACCTGAGCTAGCCTGAATACTAACAGCAATGAGGCAACAGTCACACCTCTGGACTGCCGTTAGACGCCCATTGGTAACCAGAGCTTTAGCTAAGGGGTTGTTTCATTGCGGTACAGGTGTTGGGGCATGGGCTGCAGCCCGAGTTCTGGGACCCTCTCACCTTACATGGAAATATTAATGGGCCCAACCAACAGCTGAGGCTTAGGGCAAGAGGGGAGGTGGCTTTCTCCTGGTGCTCCATCACAGGGGGTGTCTGCATTCAGACATGACCTGTGTTTGGGGATGCCACCATTATATCCGAAGTGGGCAAGGTGGTGATGTACTTTTCCTGGACATCCATCACAGCTGCTTCTTTCATAGTTTAAAAGGTATTTTTGTGGCCACTATCATTTTATTCTCTTTTTAAAAACTTTTAACAGGTTGTTGTCTAACACCATCATTTTTATTGAACAGTAAGTAATAAAATCGTCGTCATCGAATTTGGCTCCATTTTGCAATGGGACCAGGAAATCTAGCTGGTTGATTGGCTCATCTCAGCATGGAGTATCTTGTTGTCATGTTACAATATCATTTGCTAGTAAAGTTGGGTCCATTATTGTCTGTAAAGCACAGTTCTGTCCCTTCCTGTGACCTGCCTTCAGTAACTGTTGCCATGGTTATTACATTTCAGTGCTTTTCAGCAAGGGGATGCTGCAAATGTTGGATTGCCTCTAGAAGCAGTGATTTATGTGGCCACAGTTAGGAATAATGGGTTCAAATTGCTTACTGAAGCCAACAATTGCTATTATTTTTAGTTTGATCCTATCTACTTTCTGGTCTGTGCCAGGTTCAAGAGCATAGTGGAGGTTGGGAAATATGCACAGAAGAATAAATGCTTCCTAAAGAGAACAAAACATTTATCAAATGTGAGTAGATTAGAGGTCTCTCTTTATACAAAGCCTCCACTTTTCAATCAACCACAGACTGTTATGAGGAGGCAGAGCAATGAACTAATGAATACATCCCGCAGGGTAGGAGTCAGGTGTAGAACTAGCACGAGACTGCAGAATACGGCCTAATGGTCAAGATATTATAGGCAAAAAATGCACACAAGAGAAAGAACTGGGTGTAATTAGCATCATGGTTCTCTGTCCTGCAGTCCCCACGTTGCTCCGTGCGCGCTCTCCTAGTAAGAGGGCTGCTCCCAGCCCTCTGTATGAGCTCTGCTAGAGGGACAGGGCTTAGCACTATAGCTCTTGGTGGGTGCGAAAGGGGCAAGGTTTGAGCCACATTTCAAGCTTAAAAAGGTCTTTAAAAGTGTAACTAATTTTGTTGAATTAGTTTAAACTGCAGTTCCACTCTCAAAAATAATGTAAAAAATCAGCATAGAAGACTGGCCATACTGGTAGAGCCCTGCAAATCACCTCATTTCTGTGGATATGGATACCAATTTTATTTCTAAAACTTTGCAAATCTGTGAATAGCTCTGGATCATTTTTGCAGATTCCCTCTCTCCGAGCTGGGTTGGCTCTGCAAGGCTAGTAATCATAAATTTTGTATCTGCACAAGGCTCTACATATTAGGTCAGACAGAAGGCCTATCTACCCCATATTATAGGGTCTTGTAAACGTTTCTATGCCGCTTGCAGAGATTTCGCAGTTGGTACCTTCTTTTAGAGCAGATCTGCTCCCAAATTGTTTTTACTCAGATACTTAGCATCGTAAATAAGCATTTCTGCTTTTTATCACTCCTAGCCTTGCAGAACCCAACCCAGCTCGGAGAGAGGGAACTGGAGTCTGTGAATATGTTTACATTACAGAGGTCTAAAACTTACACTGATCTAGCTACACTGCTCAAGAACATGAAAAATTCACACCGAGAGACATAGTTAAGATGACCTAAAACCTGGGGTAGACACCGCTAAGTTGATGGCGGAATTCTTTTGTTAACCTACCCATCACCTCTTGAGAGTGTGGATTTACTGCAGTGACTGAAAACCCCTGCGGTCTCTGCAGGGAGTGTGTGCACTACAGCCTACAGCATAGACGAGTGGTTTGTAACTTGCAGCTGGTGGGCTATTTGTGGCCCATGTGACATCCTCAGGGCCATACAGGCAGTATTGGATGTAGCCCACAAAAATAAATCGATTGAGGGCCACTGGCTATAGCGATACCTGCACAGCCCCAGAGTGCAGATGTGTATCATCCCAAGCAAGTCACTGAATTCCAACCAGTTAGAGCTCTGCCAAGAGCCCCTGTGGCACTCGCTGCCCTACCTTACAGTACCATCAGTGCTGGGGTGAGGCAGGAGGAGGAACAAGCCCAGTCTGACTCTCAGAATCAAAGCAGAATTTTTGCAGGGCTGCCAACAATAAAAGTGTTTTGTTATTAAGCTCAACTCATTTGATCTGGAGGCAGACAAATTTGTGATGCAACAATAGCGCTTTTAGGGTCACTCTGCAAAGCAGGACTGCACTTTAAGTTGCCCTAAAAGCATTAAAAATATTAAAACATTTAAATGGATAAAATCCCACCTCCATCTATGGAGTATGACAGTAATTACCCAGACTCCACACTTGGTAAAAATGCCAATTTCTCTGTCCTTCACTCTCCCTGTTCACCTATTGCTGTCTTACCCCTCTGCCAATCATATCAGTTCACCACTAGTGTTCTGTAAGCAAATATGTAGTGCTAGGCTAATGCGCCTTCTGTGACCAGAATGAGTATGGCACATACTAACTGGCCCTAAGAGAATGTGCATGGCCCAAATAATGACACACTGTTTTCTTGACTGTGATATATTAAATCCTGAATAATTTTGGAACATACAAACCCCAAAGAAATCTTGATTCCATCCTTTCAGAGTTACCAAAGTTTAGACCAGGGCTACTTAACTTTGGAAACCCCGGGGGCCACAATGATACTCACAGTACATACTGAGGGCCGCAACTTAAGTGTGGTTGCATATACATGCAAATATATATGCAAATATATGCAAATAGTTCTCTCACACTGATGGGCATGAATACAAAGATTAAGGCAAGACTACACAACACGCAGGCCCCATTTAAGTCAGTTCTGCTGATATTAATAAATACAGTATTTACCCGATTTCCACCCATATGGCAGCACTTCTAGGGTACGTCTAGACTACAGGCTTTTGTCGACAGAGGCTTTGTCAACAGATACTGGCGACAAAGCCTCTGTCGAAAAAGAGCGTCTAGACTACAGCCAGTTATGTCGACAAAGCAAGCCACTTTTTCGACAGTCTAGACACTCTCTTTTGAAAAAGCACAGTGTGGATGCAATAGCGCCTTTTTTCGACATAACCCTGTCGAAAAAAGGCATTATTCCTCATAGAATGAGGTTTACCACTGTCGACAAAACTGCCGCATTCTGTCGACTTACTGTCGGCAGAACTCGGCGGTAGTGTAGACGCAGGTATAGTTCTGTCGACAAAAGTCCACTTTTGTTAACAAAACCCTGTACTCTAGACACACCCTTAATGAACAATGACAGTCCAGAAATTTAACTACTAAAAGGCATATCAACAGAAGATCCTTATACTGACTACTTTTTTGTTTTGGCTCCCAACCGCAGGCCGCAAACAAACGGGCCGTGTGTTGAGTAGCCCTGTTATAGACAAAAGCAGAATTTGTACTGGTTCTAGTTAAGCTAACCAGATCAGCAGTTTTCAAACTGTGGGGTCAGGACCCCAAAGTGGATTGCAACCCTATTTTAAGGGAGTTGCCAAGGCCTTGCTGGAGCTGGGGCTAGAAGGGGTTCAGCCTTGGGCTTCGGGGCTCAGGCTTCACACCTCCTCTTGGGGTTGTGCAGTAATTTTTGTTGTCGGAAGGGGTCCCAGCACAATGAAACTCGAAAAACGCTGACCTAGATTTCTTAAATTCATTAGTCTGTAGTAATTTAACAATAGAACCTTGCTAATTCCTGCTTCACTAATATGCAGTCTACTCATCCACAAACCTAGTAATTCCCAGAGGGGGACAAGAAAACCCACAAGTAGCCTCCTATCATTCCTCAGCAAAGATTTCATGACAGAATCCTGCCAAAGGGGCTCACGTTATGGAGCCTTCCTTACTTTTACAAAATGCACACCAGCACCTTGGCTGCTACGCTACAGGGCACCATGAATAATGGAAACCAAATTGCACTTGTCAGAACTAGCAAACGTGCATTTTGCGTGGCACTAGCCTTGCTGTTCAGCAGGTTTATCTGACTACTCGCTAATTTGCCAATGCTGGCCCTTCACACCAGCTCCCCTTGTCACTTGTGCAAGTAAGCAAGGTGCTGACCAAGTTCTTACATTCAGAAAGCTACTCCTGCTTTGACACCGGGGCCATCTTTCAGAGCACATCATTACAGGGGGAAACCTCATTCCAGCTTCCTCTGCCCCCCTCTCAGAGAGCAGTGATGCCTCAGACGACACATTGGGGATTCCCTATGGCAGCTTCACCCCATCACTGTGCAGGGTGGGTTGGCTGGTCTATCTATCACACCACTCCTCTTGCTGGAGGAACCACCTGAAGAGCTGTGTCCTCAGTTCATCGGTATCTGTGGTCTCAGATACGGACCAGGCCCATGCTGCAGTGTCACATTTAACATCTTGCACTGGGGAGTGGATTCGACCTTCTGAGCCAAATCTTTACTCCTTAAAAATGCATGTTAAAACTTCTATGAACCGTAACTGGAACCATTTGGCAAGTCGAGCTTCCTCCTACTCAGGTGCCTCCTTCCCCCCCTCCCCAAAAAATGTGGTGTAATTTACCTACATGGGGGCAGGACCAGATGAGGGCAGGATCCAAGGGGCCGAAGGAGATGCTGTATGGCCTGGTCAGTCTACCACTGTCTAGCCTATCAAGTTACTTTCCTATCATGCTAATAATATGTTTGCGTTAATTTAGATTAATTCGGTAATAGTTAAAAACTCTAATGCAAGAAATCTTCTAAAAGCTGCCCTCAGCATTCCCGTAGGCCCTTTGTGTTAGCTTGACTGATGTCTGGGTTACCTAAGTTTGTGAAGGCTGCTGATACTAACACAGCAGCACTCAACTCCCTGGGGGAGGGCTGTGCCATTAACCCATCTGGGTGCAGTACAGCCCAGCCCTAGGCTGCCTGGTGAGTCGGGTTCCCCTGCGGTGCAGTGGCTTCTGCTCTCGAGTATAACAAGATGGTCCAGCCTCTGAATGCACTTTCCAGTGAGTGCCATGTCTGCATTACAATCAATTAGAGGAGAGGCTTGCACTTGAATGAGAGAACAGACATAAGCTCACAGTCCAGGTCCAGTATTATGGGGTTTTATTTATCTTTTGTCCAGGCTGCAACAGGCCATTTGCAAGATCAGCAAGAGCGGAGGTTTGCAGACTTCCATGGTTGGGGGACAGTCTCACCCAGATACTGGTCATAACTTAGTTATGGTTTCCCGGGCCTGAAAAAGGAGAACTTAGGTCTGGACCTCTCACCCACACAGGATGGCGGGAACAAGACCCTCAGACTCAGCAGATGTATTATTAAATATAAGTCCCAAATAATTGGTTCAGGCTGAGTAGAGCAATTCGGACACAGGTTGCAATAGATAACCACAAAGGCCCATGGCAACGAATTAACGTATATGATAATAAGTTAAGAGCAATGATATATTAACCAATAGGAAAAGAACACTTCAGCATTAGAAACACCCCCTATTGAATATGCATAAAACATGTTATTGTCAGCGTCACTTGGTATAAAAGTGGGACCCCAGCCCAGCAGCGATAGGGAGGAGAAGATGTCGTCCTTGGAAGGGCCAGAACTATGGCCCCCGGTGATGATGGGGAAGGTGAAGGTAATGAGAAAGATGATGGGCTAACACCTAAGATTGTTCTAGAAGGAATGATGTCGGTATATGGTAAGGAAATATGAACGTACATTCCCTGTCTTATGAAATTGAGGTGTTTGTGACTGTGCCAACATTATTAATAAACTGTAATATTGTAAATACACAAGAGTTTCTATATTGTGAGTGTTGCAACCGTGCACATCAGGGTTCCCAATCACAGTATAATTGAATACTGGGCCTGATCTGGGACAGAGAACCTGTTAACCCTAAAGGTGGGTAATTTGAATTTAAACAATCTTAGATCATGCTACAACTGTTAGTAGATCTTCCCCCTTCTTCCATCACAAAGACCCAAGGAGCTATTTTAGCTATTGGACTGAACTAGCCTTTACAAAACAGCTCCCTGGTTATTCATTATACTCCCCACCTGTGCAGCTCCTGAGGATTTCCAGAGAGGTTTTCTCCCAAGGGCTGGTCAAACTGCGTGGAACAGGATATGCCATATGTGGCCAACCAAACTATTCCAGGTTGCAGTATTTACATGTGCTCTTGCCAGTTTTTACAGGGACTCAGTGTATTAAAACCCTGAAGAGAAAATTCCTTTTTATAATGTTTCGTTGTATTCCTTTCTTACATATTTCACTTTAGTAAATCCAGGCAAAACTTGCCTTAGGAGGAGATCATTAAAAGGTGTTTTGTTATGGACTCAAAAACGAATCTGGAAATGCCCAAGACAAGAACGTCACAATCAATACTATTGCTTTGCATGCCCCCCTACCTTCCCCAGAGAATCTTAACACACTTGGCAAATACTTCCGAATACAGTCACCCTCTATGCAGTACAGGAGAATTAGCCTCATTTTACAGATGGTAAATGAAAGCACAGGGAAATGAAGAGACTTTTCCAAGGTCACATGTAATGTATGGCTGGGTGAAAAACAGAACCCTGATCTGACAATGCTCAGTCCCATGCCAGCTACACATTCATCTCCTCCTCCCGTTCTGTGTTCTGGAGTCTCATAAATGTCCCCTGAAAAACCATTAACTCATCTCGCTCTGCTCTGGACCTAGGTATTAATTTTGGGTCTGCAAATCTAAACATCTGTTGAGCTTCAAATTAAAATCGAGCCTACATTTATATGCAATGGACACATACGCTCCTGATTTTCTTCACATCACCATGCATCTGCCCAATGTACTATTATCTATATTTATCGATTTGGCAACACCTTTCATGTGTGCGCTTTCAAGTTTCTGTGCTAAACAATATTAAAACAAACACTTTGTGTTACTTTGTTTCTCCCAATTCCATTTTAAAAGCTGGAAGATGAGACAGTAAATTGGACCAATTTTATTAAGTGACATCTGTATTTTTTACATTTTTTCCCCCAACTTCTACCTTGAGGAGATTCAGGTTAGAATAATCTCTCTCATGACACTGATTGAATGGGATCAAGCTCTGACTCAGTTTGACTCTTGAAGGATTCAATTAATCATAAAGCCAATTCCATTTTGGTTCCATCTGTCTTTACTCCTTTGGGAACTAATAATTGCTCACTGTGTTTTCACACACTAGTTGAACTGAAATTAAGACCAATTTCAGTATGAAGCACTCAAAAAGAAAATGCATTTCTTGAAGAAACAATTTCAGAGCCGTTATAGTTTCCAGTCTGGATACGGACAGTATTAAATAAACAGAGCTGCACCATACTAATTCAAAATTCACAAGACTATGAAATAGCCACACAAATGAACTTCTCCTTGCTACAACTCACATTCACACACCTCTAAAAGCACACTGATAATAATGCAGTTTTTTTCTGAAGCAATGTGAGAAACACAACAGCAGGAAGTTAAAATCGTAGTTTGTACCTAAGCAGACAATACAGATTCCTGCTCGTTACACCGATCCTAGACCAGAAATTGGAAATGGTGCTCTGAGACGTGTGTCACTAACTGCTTGGGATTGGGAAGAAACATACTCGTTAGGTATTCAACTGTATAATTTACCATTATAAGGGTTCTTATACCTTCCTCTGCAGCATCTAGTCAAAGGATACTGGAGTGGATGGGACCACTTACATGATCTGATAGGACAATTCCTGTGTGGATGTGATGGCTCTTTAGTGGCTTAGGTAAAATGAGTCAGTGATCAGAATGTTGACAAGGCTGGAGGGGGACAAGCCACTGCCACCACGCCTGCGCAGTCCCCATTCTGGGAGTAGGCTCCAGGGTTGACCGAAATACAAGTGCACTTTAAATACTATTGAATGGAGATTTCAGATTAATGGAAGTTGGGACATTCAAAATTCAGGTTAAATTTCACCCCTAACTGAACTGTGCCAAAAGGAATATACGTACGGGTAGAAACAACTGTAAAGAAAAGTGAAAAAAAATGTAAGCATTGGTGAACAGGATTGGTTTTTTTCAGCCACGTTTTTTTTACTGCTATGGTCCATCAAACTCCATCTGACTGCTATTGGAGGCCCTTACATGTCCCTGCCCCTTTATTTTCAGCACACTCAGGAAAAGAGATTCTGGAAAGGACTGCTGTAAAAGATTATTCTATGCAGTCCATGTTAAATTCATTAGATACTAAAACAGTGAATCTGTGAAAAATTAAATGCACTAGAGGGACAGCTAGACACTTCTGATTGAAGGCTGAGGGCTTAGATGTGAAAACGGACTCCTTTGATGACTGCCTTATGGAAAAGGTTGCAGTACCCTGGAAACTTATTTAATACAGCAGAAAAGAAGAGTGACGTATGGCATGGAAATCTGGTCAACCAAATTAGCTTTAAAATGTATTCAGATTTCAAGGGGCCAAGACGCGATGAGAAGTGGAGATAAGATTTCCCAGAAAAAAG
Organism: Pelochelys cantorii; assembly: GCA_032595735.1. NCBI lineage: Eukaryota > Metazoa > Chordata > Testudines > Trionychidae > Pelochelys > Pelochelys cantorii. Next base: position 39,627,427 of record CM064340.1, read on the forward strand.
GAGATAACTGTGATTTGATCTGTGACAGAGAATTCCTTACTTGCAGGTGTTCTATAGAGATGTGCACCCCACCCCTTTTGTCTGGGCCTGTCCTGCTCGCGCCCGGCCAGCAGAGACTCCGGTAGCTCAGCATGCCGAGTTACGGGTCTCGCAGTCAGTAAAGCAAGTTTCCCCATCATGAAATGCGACGCAGCTCCTAGGGCTTCTTGTAAGGGCACTGTTAGCCCCTTACTAAAACTCCGTGGGAGTTTTTGGTTGGCCAGCTCCCAGTATCAAAAGGGGAAGGGTCCAGGAGACGATGGAAAGCAGCCAACACTCCAGCTCGGCCTGACTGACAGGTTGGACAGGCCAGTGAGGAAAGTAAGAGGCCAGGTCCTGTCCTCCATGTGAACTGGGATTTTTCTGGGTCTCTCTGAGCAAGAAGAGAGAGCTAAGAGGAGCAAGCTGCGTGGAGAGGCAGTCCTGTAGCAACAGAGCCAGGCACGCACAGCCCAAAGAGTGCAAGATGTGTGGAGAGGCAGTCCTGTAGCAACAGAGCCAGGCACGCACAGCCCAAAGAGTGCAAGATGTGTGGAGAGGCAGTCCTGCAGCAACAGAGCCAGGCACGCACAGCCCAAGGAGCGCAGACCCTGTGTTGAGCAGCAGTCTGGCAGTGATCAGAGAGCCAAAGGGGACAGAGAAGCAACACAAGGAGCTGGAGACTGGCAAAGCAGCACAACCTGCAGCTGGGGGTGGTGAGCAGCTGGGACCAGCAAAGTGGGGAGGGAGTGGCTCTGGTCAGGGAGATACCACCAGCTAAGAGGCCCTGCAGGCCAGACTGGGAGAGGGGATCCTGCCACCTAGAGCCTGAGGCCGTGTGGTCACTGCCAGAGCAAATGTGTCCAGCCTGCAGCCCCCCTGCAGCACAGCCAGGATCTATAAGGGACCTGTAAGGAACAGACTGTGAACTGTCCTTACACTCTGCAGACTGCTGTTTTGATGTCCCCATGCTACAGAGCAGGACCGTGTGTTCTCATTTAACCTTTCTCATTTTTTCTTATTCTTTTCTCTTTAATCAGTTGATGTTTAATAAATTGTATATTTGCTTTGAACTTTATGAAATGATCACTGGGCCAAGAAAGCATGCAGTGTGAAGAGAGCATCCCGGAGTGGGGACACCCTAGCCCCTGCCCCAAGTGACTACAAGGTCAGGGATTAAGCCCCAGGATACCTGGGCCCAGCCTTGTTGGTGTTTTGAGGACTCTGCTACTCAGGAGAGTGGAAGGGGAGCCCTCAGGGTCAGGGAGGCCGTGGGGTAAAGGAAGTGGGTGGGGGGACTCAGATCCTTTCGTTGGTCCGTTTCACCGGGGTAGTATAGAAGCCAGGAAAGTTCCCCACAATAGCGGGACCATTCCCCCGCTTACATTCTGATTGTTTTCTTTTCAGTGAAAGCTGGATCATCTGTATACATTTTAGTGTATGTCTGTCTGTGTGCATCTGTCCATTGGGGGCTGCCATACCACCAAGGCACTGCCATCTAGCCTGCCAGCAGCACCCTGAGTAAGTAGCCCCCCCAGCCGCAAACCCTTCCCCCCACCCCGGCTCTTGGCACTGGAGGTAGGGGAGAGAAAATGCTCCTGGCACCAAGGGTGGAGGAACTGGGGAGAAAGAAAATGCCGTGGCATCCAGGCAGGGCTGGGTAGAGAGAAAAGGCCCATGATGGATGGGACCGCCCCCCCCCCCCACACACACACTCTGAGCCCTTCCTCACCCCCCAACCCTCACATCCCCCTTTCCCTAGACTCCTGCACTGCCCCCCCATTCCGAAGCCTCTGCTATGATTCCTGCACCCCCACATCTCCAGCCCCCTGCCCTAAAGGACTTGGGCAACACTAGGTAAATCTGCTAGTATGGTGTAAAAAGTGACTACGATGTGTCCCCCAAGAATGGCCTAGGCGCTGAACTTCTTGGGGAAGACAGACGGGGAATGGCTGAGAGAACAATAATTTCAGGCCAGTAACTCTTTCTTCTCTGGCAGGATACAGCATAACAAATCCTACTCACAGAAATACAAAAGCTCTCAGAAGCTCTCGATGGGGGAAAAAAGTAATGGCTGAAGAGACAGTACAAACGACACTACTGGAGGAAGAACTTGGTCAGAGTCCAATAGGTGTCCAGGGTGCCCACCTGAAACTGGCTTTTCCTGTCAATCAGTCTGTCCTGTAGCTACCGTCCTTCCGCTCTCTCCCCCCCACAGTGCTCAGTTAAATGCCCCTTTTTATAACTCCCCCTTTCTTTTATTAGGCTACATCCCCACACACACAATTGGGTGGTCGCAGTCCCCACCAGCAGACACACTGCTTAGTTACCCACCCACCTGGGCAGACTGGTTCTTTTGAGTGGTAGCCAACCCTTTGTCCATTGGTGCTTCCATCTGAATAGAGATCATCAAGTTTTAACGACCCTGCTGTCCCACTATCCCTTGGAATTCCAGCCCAAGATCAAGACAGAGTCCCCAAATAGCCATCCTACAGCTAGAGGGCAAGAGAATTGGGGCCCTGCTAGCCTCAAGTGGATTCTGAACCCTGAGCTTGACATTTCTTATCTCTTCCTTACTTCTCATCAACATAAGCAGGAAACAGCCTTTGACACAATCAAAGCAAGCAGCTATCTGGGATCACGATTTTTGGGGGCCCCATCCCAGGCAAGCTCTGCATCTAATCAGCCAGTCCCATCTCCCACTACAGCAAAGCAACAAGAGGGAGAGAATTCGCGGTCAGAGCGCCTGGCCCCTTAACCTCTGGCAGCTGGCCACACAGGCAACTCACAGTCAAATCCTCAGTTCTAAAAACTGAAACTGCACATACTGCAAGGTCGGAGCTCAACACCTCACTGACAAAAGCTGACTGTGACACTGAAGTTTATACTGAAAAAGATGGATCAATCTGCCTGCCAAAACTCACTGCACATACTTGTCCAACTATTAAATGTATAAAAGCAGAAGCTGTGGGTAGAAAAACATAAGCAGAGGGAACGGTCATCTGGATCAGTAACAAACTGCAATCTTCTCTAGGCCAGCTTTGTCCATGACAGACCCTAATCAGAACTGGTACATAAGGTAGGAGATGCCATGCATTCAATGCTTTCGCTGTTCTACCTCTTTCCCCCGCTTTGCCGGTTTAGTTTACTTTTAAAACCAAGTCACTAACATAGAATAATGATAGCCCCCTCCAGCATTTCATGCAATGTGATTAAAGGGTTGCCCAATTACTCTTATTTGTGGAACATTTTGTACCTACTAGTTTGAAAATACAGAAAACAAGTGAAACTAAAAGTCACGGCAGGTTAGGAAAATAACGTAGGTGTTACAGAGAAAATTCTTTGAAGCCATTAGCTGAGCATAGAGGCTCTAGTAAAAAAAGAACAACAATATCTGAGCAAATAAACACAGGCAGAGGAGACAATGAAATCCAACTTGTTGTTTCACAAAACACTGTTGACGCCTTTGCTAGACTTCCATTCAAGTTCTTTATTCTTCAGGAAGGTGATTATAACTTCAGGTAACCAGGCTGCATACATATTTTAAAGGGAAACAGCAGGAACTAGAATTCTGTAGTGCACTGCACATACTACACATTTACTAAAGAAAAGAGGGAACAAATAATGAGTTTTCCATACACCACAGCAGTACTTCCATTCAGCAGCTGGGTCTCTCGGCTCTCCCACTAAATGCTGCCTTCTTTGTGATACATCGTAGGACTGTATCATACAGCTTTACCACAGGGAGGGAAGGGTGTAGGAAATGCTGTGCAGTTCCCAGAATGCCTTCCTCAAGGACTGGTACGTCATGAATGCAGTGGGTACAAGCTACAAAACCTGCAGATCTGGACACACAAGAGGTTCTGAGCCTACGAGAGGCTGTCTTCTCCCTCTGATTTTATTCTCCTGGTTACCTCTCCCTCCATGAAAACAGCATCCTAAGGAGCTATGATCCCATTAGCCACATCTCACCCATGCAGGTGGAATGGCACAGAATACCCTGCAGGGGGTAATCCTGCATGCTGGTTGCAGGTGAGTATGTTTGGAAGGAGTACAGAAGCATCATGCAAAACTTCTGCTCCCCCACAAATATTTGTCTTCTGTACACATTTCAGATGACTTCTGCTCACTCTGATAAAGAATGTAGAGGGGAATATCCAGGCAGTTGTACTATTTTCCTTACTGGGATATTCAGACTCATTAGGACTGAGAGAATTCAGGTCTTATTAAAAGCCTCTGGAAATCATCAAAGTTGAACACTGCCGTAATGTGAATTATATGTATTTAAGATTTGGTTGTGGAAACACGATCCAAGGATAAAAGCACCAGGTGGAGGGCCAGAAGGTCCAGGTTCTATCCCATGATTTAGTGCCCTTAGGCAAATCACTTAATCTGGGCTCATTTTTCCAGCTACAAAATGGCTTCCCAATTCCCACTCCCTACAGGTTACATTCACTGATAGTGGCAAAGTACTTTGAGACCCTTAATTTAAAGACAGTACAGGAGCACAAAGTATTATCTTCATTAAAAGGCAGATGGCTTACCTGGCTTTAAATTAATAAAGGTATTTATGAAACACAGAAATTACCTTTAAAACACAGCCAAAAATATTGAAACCTTGATTTCTAGATATTTCTAAGTCTCAGTTCTCTCTGTCCTACTGCATCTCATGAGATTATAAGGACAGCTTATATTTGATTGTTAATTATTCTTTTTCATTATATTTCAAACACTTAAAAATGTTTAGGGATTTACTCTTCTGTGTAATTATATGTAATGATTAAACCAGGTTTTATACTGCACTGCAGTTTTTCCTTTAAGATTATTTGTTATGGGGAAAGGCTAAACAGACCGAGTTCATTTTCATTACAGAAAACTTTAAGGTGAACCAATAAAATTAATTTGAAATTAAAGTGCAGTGAGGCTTGATAATTCCACACTAGTAAAGGGTTTAAACAAAAACAGGAGAGATGATCTAAAAACAAGAAAGTACGAGCAACCTGGGAATCCAGCTAGAATTAATTCATCTGAAAGGGTGGTACACACAGAAATAAATTGTCAAACAAGACCACTGAAGCAAATACAGAAAATGAATGAAGAGATAGCAAGCGGTTGAAGTGTATACAGAGAAGCTGGAGGAAGCAGGGACAAACAAGAAAATGGATTTGAAGTAAACGTGTAGGGACAGGGCTTGTTAGGTGACGTGAATTTATTTTCCTATCCAGAAATTCTTATGCCCGTATGAGTTAAAAATGCACCAGTCTTAATTTTTTCTCCTTTTTAATGCTTTATTCCAGACCCTAAATGTTGTTTAACAGGAGTATCTGTCAACTGGTTTCAGTGCAAAATTTGACTTTATTTCAAATGCTTAAAATCTGGTAGAAACTGTTCAGTTGTCAAGGGGGAACTTTTCGGATGCAGGTGCCGACTATCCGCTTTTTTACCTCATTTGAGGTTGGATATAATAGGAAAATCACACAAGTATGGAGAACGGACATCACTGAATGATAGGCAGTGGTAAGAGACCCCCCTGTTGTGAGAGAGGAAGGAATAAAGCAATAGGATCAAGAGGTAAGAGACTTAGATATCAGGGTGAGCACAGAATAAATAACCACACACAGACGACAGATTCATTAGGCCTTGAAAAAAAAAAAAGGATTTTTCTGTGTTGTGTTTTTTAGGAAAGTGAATATGCACATCTCTTCTGTCGCTCCTCATCTCACAGCAGCATCAGCTATCGTAATATACACTGGGGTTCTCTGTAATTTATGAATACTGGATTTTGATCTGTTTAATGGTATGCTTACTGTATTAATATGTTAGTTTAGTTTAATAAGGAGGTTGTAAGAAAGACAGGAAGTAAAAAAATGGCTTGAGACAGATCTTTGTTAAACCCCTGCTCTCCCCTGGCTGCCTCCATTGCTTCTCCTGGCAATGCCTCCACTATGTCTCGTATGGGAAGAAACCGGAGAAGGCAGCCAAGCTCACTGATGCACCCCACACTTCCTAGTTCTCTTTGTGACAGATGTAGATTTTGGGCTACCTTCAGAAGAATGTGTAAGGAAGGAAAGAAGGCACATGAAGAAGAGGAAGGAGGAAAACTTTCCAGGAAAATACTAGAATAAGGGACATCTCAGGAGAGGGAGAGATTCCCACAAAGCCAGCAAAGAGGAAACAGGCCAAAAGAGGTTGGATGTGGGGAGCAGGCATGTTGTGCCTTCCCTAACATAAACGGATGTGTTTATTTCTAGGTATTTTGGATACTGTATTCATCTGCACTTCACATATGGGGTCAATGGTGTCCCAGGGCACAGTACTGGGAGTCAGGAGATCTGAGTTCTAATCCATGGCTCTTGCTGCCTTGCTGTTTAGCCTTAGGCCAGTCGCGTGTTTGTATCAGTTTGCTGGACTGTAAAATGAAGGCAATGACATTTACGTGGAGACCTAGGGAGGAAAAGCACTATATAAATGTGCTTGGTATAATCACTCATCTCCTAAATTGCTGTGTCAAATTGATATGCACTGCTAAACAGCTGCTGCACTTCATCCCAGATGTGGCTGCATATCAGCAGTGGATGAATATCAGCTTGCTAAGTGTGTAAAGCACCTTGGGATCCCTTGAGACAAAATATGCCCTGTGAATTGAAGATAGTTTATTTCCCCTTTACACGCTGTTTATGAAAATGCCTTTATTACAAATATTTATTTTTTTAAATGCCAAAATAAAAAAAAAATTCTGATGTGTAGCATCTTAATTTTTAAAAGATTTACAAACTTTTTTGTACTTACATCTCAATCTCATGTAACACAGATGCAGTTTGTCTATGGGCTTCCCTGTACTTGATTTACACAATGAGAAATTTTACAAGCTGTAAATACTTTCAGGACATCAGAACACTTCTCTCTCTGGAAGTATTCTTAGCTTAATATAGCTCCTCTTTGCCTAGAACATTAGCATTTTTGTGATGTTTAGGACCCAGTGGTGTGACTCCTGATTACCTTCTGTTTATAACACTCTATCACTCTGATAGCACACCAGTGTACAATCAAAAGTATGCAGGAAGCTTTTTCCACACACTAGTTTTACTTGCCTACAACAAAATGCCAAACATATATTATATACGTATATATTTAAATTTTAGCAGCACTGGATAAATGTTTACGTGCTTTTATGCTAATGCAATCACTAACAATCCAGATAACGTTGTGTATTGGCATATATTGTTAGCGAACTATGGATACCAAAATGTACGATACCACAAGCCTAACAGTTATTTTTGTTAGAGTATTTACATTTATTTGCAATCCCAGCACTTGAGAATTGTTCAAATTAACTTTACTTCTGCAAACTCCTGAAAGGAAAACATTTTGTTGAGGTTTTAAAACTGCAAGACTGTGGCAAGTTGCAACAGTTACAATAAAAGGTACCATTGAAAGGGATCTAACCACACTGCACAACATGTGACGCGATCACAGAAGAGGTGGCTAAGCCCAGTTTTCCAGGACATCAAAACTAACAGCTTAGAAGAAGAAAAAAATGGATGACATTGTGCATTCCTTCATAACGACATCCGCCCCTCTCAGCCATACAACTTGATTAGTTTATTCGTAGAATCAGACTTGTAAAAATACATTGTCCATCTACATATAGACAATGTGTAGCAGGAGGAAGAGCGCCCAGGACCCATCTACTTCTAAAGCACAAGCCAGTAGCTCGAAGCTACTATGGCCCAGACACAAGAGGGCAGTCTCTTTCTCTCACATACTTACACGGAGTTTTGAGAATACAAAAACAACAGTCTCCAGTAGAAGATCCTAGTAAGCCGGGCAAGATCTCTCAGAGAACTCACTGACAGCGAAACGTCACTGGTCAAAGATACAGAAGTTTGTTGTTATGAGAGCTTCACCATGTTCTGTGGAAAACCTGTACCCGGTGGGAAGTGGTGACATCATTCTGAATAAATCTGAGTATGTCTGGGGAAAAAAAGCATACTTTCTGGGTTGGAGGGAGGAGTTGGGGAAATCCTGCTCCGTGTGGGGGGCTCCTCTCAGCACTGAGAACAGAACAATAATGGAAGGAGACACAAGATAAGATAGCATCCCGGCTGGCTCTGTCCCATGGTTTCATATGGTCAGAGTTAAGGACAAACCAAGTTTGAAGAAAATCAGCTGACTTGTTTTAAAGCTGAAAGGTCTTGAGTCTAAGATGTGTACAGAGTCTGAGACAACGAGGTATTCTAAACCACAACTATTTTCAATCCACCTGAAAGGGAACCAAACCATTTCGATTCACTGACTTCAAAACACAGGTAAATGAATAGACCAAAGTCACACAGGAAGTCTGTTGCACAGCCAGGAGTAGAACCTAGAACTTTTGTTTCCTGTTATCTCAGGCTTCCTTTTGCTCTCCTCTACCAGTCTCCCTGTAGCTACTTACGGTCTTTCATATCATTCTAGGTGTGATGGGTTTGATCACCGAGTCCCCTTGGGGTTGTCCCCCAGTGCACTGATCATGCCACTGCGCCAGCTTCCTGGTTTTTGGGGATCCCCACCCTCCACCTTATCATGCTGGGCTGGACCCTTGCTCTCTCCCTCCCATGGCACAGAGTTGGAGTTACCGTTCTCTGCAGAGCAACCCAGATGCTGAACCAGTTCAGCTCCCAGAGAGCTCAGTGTAACTGTGTGTAAAAGTTCGACAAAGAAAAAGCTTGTAAATTCACCCTGTTTATCAATGAGAGATATGCACAGCAGTTGCTCCCCACTCCCCAAGGTAACAATTATTTACTCTGGGCTTGATAATAAAAGAACCAAAAGTAGGATGTGAGTGGTTGCAAGGGAAAGCATCTGATCACAGTCAATTACTATATTAAAATAAACAAAACACCAGCTAATCCTAATCCACTAAGAAATGTGTTTCATGCAAATTCTTATCCTAAACAGGTGCTCTACACATCTCTTCCACCAGCTAAGCAGCCTCCTAGCTTGGGCCTAATCCTTCTCTCTGTTCAATCTTAGATGCTTCCAGGCTGGGGCGATGCATTGGGGGAGGGAGGGCACACAGGGGGCCACATGCCCACCAAACGCCATGGACGGGAGGGGCCAGCCAACAGTCAGTGGGAGAACTGGGCGGAGGGAGGAGCTGGTGCCCGAAGCAGGGGTCCAGGCTCCTCCCTGTACTCACCAGCAGCAGCAGAGGGGAAGTGGAGAAACATGGCCCCAGCTCACACTGCTCTACCGGCAGGCCGCTCTAGGGGAGGAAGCAGGATCACCCCCACGCTCCCCATCGGGAAGCCAAGCAACATGGCTGGAGAGAGCAAAGCACCTTGGCTGCCTTGCTTCAGCTTGCCCTGCCACTGCCAGTGAGCACGGGGGAAGGGGAGAGCAGCAGAGTCCTGCTGCCGGTGCTGGCCCCAGGGGCCACCTCAGTTGGGGGAGGAGGCAAGACAGGAGCAGAGCAGGGGCAGGGTTTGGAGGGAAACCACATGGCTAGTGCCCCCCTCTGGGTCCCCTCTGGCCAGGCACCTCTTTCCACTTCCAGAAGACATTTTGGGTGGGGTGGGAGGGCAGAGAAAAGAGCTTCTCCTGGTATCCGGCAACTGCCCCTATTGTGGATTCTCTTCCTTAAACCTTTTTGCCCAAGGCGGGAATTCTTTGTGCTCAATTCAAACTTCTCACCTCAGGTACAAAAGCACAAATGACCCAAAATGGGTTTCAGCATCAGATGGCCTGGCCTTTCTAGGACCCACCAGAGTTTGAGCTTAGAGGGCAAACAAGACTATACACAAACCAATGACCTGTGAATCAAGTCATCACAATCCTAAAGTATCCTGAAGCCAATTTTCATAAAGCATGGGGGGGGGGGGGAGCTCTCGCTCTCTCGCGCATACCCTCTTTCCCCCCACCTACCTAGCAGTACAACACCCTTAAATGTGTGCATAGTGACACACTATAAAAGACATATACGGCTGTGTCTAGACTGGCATGATTTTGCGCAAAAGCAGCTGCTTTTGCGCAAAAACTTGCCAGCTGTCTACACTGGCCACTTGAATTTGCGCAAGAACGCTGACGTTCTAATGTAAGAAATCAGTGCTTCTTGCGCAAATACTTTGACGCTCCCGTTCAGGCAAAAGTCCTTTTGCGCAAAAGGGCCAGTGTAGACAGCTCAGATTTGTTTTGCGCAAAAAAGCCCCGATCGCGAAAATGGCAATCGGGGGTTTCTTGCGCAAAACCGCGTCTAGATTGGCACGGACGCTTTTCCGCAAAAAGTGCTTTTGCGCAAAAGCGTCCATGCCAATCTAGACGCTCTTTTCCGCAAATGCTTTTAACGGAAAAACTTTTCCGTTAAAAGCATTTGCGCAAAATCATGCCAGTCTAGATGTAGCCATACCAGTATAGCTTATTCCTGTAAGGGAAGGAGAAGATGATACACCAGTATAAAAAAATGTTATGCCAGTATAATTGTATCCTCACTGGAGTCTGTACCAGTATAACTAAATTGGTTTTTTAAAATGTCATTAACCCCCTTTGGTCCAGCAAATTCCCTGTCTTGGGACCAGTCAAGTTCCAAGGGTGTCAGATCCGGGAGCTTCAACCTGTAAACTGAACAGTCAGGGCATTTTAAAAAGAAACACACAAATTAGCCCTTTGATAATTTACAAGCAAATAAATTAACCAGATATCATAAACTAAACTTGTTTCTATGTAAATGTCTATTTAAGAAGAAAGTGTGAGCACAGCCAGATAAAAACAAAGAGTTCCTCAAATCTGGGAACCAAGGAACGAGACAGTACATAATCTGAACTACTGAAGATTACCATCTGTCAGAAAGCTCTTTTACAAAAAATGCTTGCAAGAACAGTATTTTAATATCATATCTGGGGAAGATATACTTCTTCCCCACAACAGGTATTTGTAATTTAGAGAGAAAGCATACACATATATTAGTGGCTCATCATATACATTCAGATAAAAAGATCATTAATTTCTTGGGTCATGACTATTTAGCTTTAGCAGGGAACATGTAGTTTAACATCTTCTCCTTTGTATTTCAGATTGCCCTTAAATATGACGCATACGAAACTTACCATTAAGATTCTACACATTAGCAGAAAATCCAATAAAGCCACTAACAAAGTAGTTTTAAATGGAACTTTGAGCCCTGGTATACACTAGGACTTTTGCCCAAAATACCCCCCCCCCCCAAGTTCAAATTAGTAAGCGGTGCGTCCACACTACCCAGCCCATTAATTCGGACTAGCGGGCTCTGGGATTCTAACTCCAGACTCCTGCTTTTTCATGAGGAATAACGCTATTCCTGAACTTGTACGTTCCAAATTACATTAGTGTGGACACTCCACCGTCACTACTTTGAACTACCTGCCCTCCGGGAGGCCTCTTACAGCTCCCCAGAGTGCTTCCTGTGGCTCTGAGCCGGAGGAAACGCATGCACACTAACGGAGCCTGCCTCGGACTAATTTTGAGGCTTCCCCGTAGCAAGGACACAGAAGTTCAAATTTGTTAAATTGGGAGTTCTGAAGTTAAGTAATTTTGAAATAATTTCCTAGTGTAGACATGGCCTAAAAGATCAGACAATAGCGAAAGAGTTATAATTCTGTTCTGAGCGAATGTTCAACAAAGAAATCAGTCTATCACACAAATTTATTTTGAGTTTGGTTAAAAAAACAAAACAAAAAAAGGTTATTTGGTAGCTCTCATGGAGACCAAAAATTCAAGCTCGATTTGCAAATTGTGAGCCAGATAATTAGCTGGTGTAAAACAAAGAAGTCAATGAGGATTCCAATACACACCAGTTAAGGATCTAGCCCACTGTATATAAGCCTCTAACAGAAATGCTAGATTGTTATTACAAAAAATTACATAATTTATGATGTGATGTGTGACCCTATTTCAAGTTATAAGAATGAGCAGGCTTTTTCAAAAACTGGTTTTGGCTTTCAGCCTTCTCTGTGTTTCTTGACTTGTCTGTTTTTTACTCACATTTACCCCTCTCCCCACAAACATTATCAAAAGCTTTTAAAGAAAAAATTAACATTCAAACCCAAGCTGCCAACATTCGTACAATTTGAAGCACATTTGAACACAGTGGAGCATGAGGAAAAATGAATTCCTGTTTGTAGTAGCCATCTTTAAGTGAGTTATAAACCCCTCACAGATCAGCTTGTTGTCTACTCACTTTGTTGACACCAATTCCAATGTAAGCCCAACCTAAACAGGTTTGAAGTTACACGTAGGCATTTCAGTGGCAAAATTAGGCCTCTGGACTCATAACCTTGACTTGTGTTCTTCCAGAAGACTACAATACATCTGATATCACAGTCTCACTATTCAAAAGTGAAGTATTCACAAGAGAAGTGAAGAAAACGCAGAGGGAGAAGAGAAAGAAAATCTCTCTGGTGTCACATTTCTACTAGCCCAGGGATATTCGTATGTTGGATAAAATACAGGGGACAGGATAAAATACCCATCTGTTCAGAAAGGAGAAGAAAAAGTATCTTGACTGAATAATCTCTTTAAAAGCTATTCTTTCCCATTCACCCTCCCCCCACCCATCCCAATTCCCAGTGAGCACACAAACACTGCTCACCTAGATAGTGCAGCTCCCAGAACAAAGGCAGAATGCTCCTTTAGCACAGGCTCCGTGCTGTTTAGTCCATTAATCACAAGCTGAAGTCCACCCAGGGAAAGAAAGTCTTTTGCATTGTCCACCTATAAATGAATAGATTCCACACTAATGTAAAACTTAACATGCATCACTTGGGCTCCTGTCAAGTTTTCAAGCCGAGTAAATGAGAACAACATCACAGCTAAACCAATCTGGAATTCCATTTTGAAAGCTTTTTAAAATTAAAGAAAAAAATTGCGTCTCATAAGTCATACAGTGTTCCCTGTGAGCGTCACATTCCACACTTCCAGAAACCATATATGCTGACAGGTGGCTATTATCAAATATACAATGCATCACTGCAAATTCAAATAATTTGATTAGCTATCAAAACTTTCCCCTGACATACGTGTTGTTAACTCAGAGAACCTGACACTGTCAAAATAAAGTAAATTCTCATGTATTCTCATTCTAGAAGGCCATTATTGGTAACCTAGGGAATTGCCTGTTATACATACACAAAAAGAGAGCTGTAATTGGCAGACAAAGTGTTAGACATCATTGTCAAGTAGTGTGCCAGCAAGAGCAATAGTGGATTTCACAATCTAAGCTTCTGGTTAAAAAATGAGATGGACAAACGATTCCCAACATTCTATACTGATACAGTCCAAGGTCTGGTGTTAACTAGAGAGGTAGAAGCCAACCTCACATTAATAGAGGCTAGCAAGAAACTTTCCTTGGATGCAGGTTATGGCATAGGTGCCTGAGTGCCTGCTGCAGGGATTCTTGTGACTTCCTCTGAAGGAGCCAAAACTGAGCTGATCACTCTCAAAGACAAGATTCCAGTAGTCTGCAATTGTTACCTAAAAACGGAGAGTCACAAGCAGTTCAGACTTATTTTTTGCAAAGTTTAGTGCTTGTAAGTTTACAAGAAGGATTTTTACAAAATCTACTATGGAGAGTACTTGTGATGTTGTGCACCCACATTTTTTATGAAAGTGTGGTTCTGAATATGAATATGCCTAACTGGAAAACGGTTTATGCAAAATGGGGCATGTAACCTATCACTGAAGAGCTTGTGATCCCCTGAATGTGTATATTCTATTTGTGTGAGTGTATCATTCTTGTATTTAAAGAGTTAGAAATATGACGTGTAAATCTGTTTATTGATCCCTGGTATGCTAATGAAAGCCATCACTGGTAATTAAGGAACTTAACTGCCTGGTGCTCAAGACAATGAGCTGTGAATAGTCTTGTTCTTCCTGTAAGCCTAGACCAGGGCTGGTCCTGCAAGACATATGGCCAGGTCCCCTGATGCTAGAATTTTGAATGTGGTACTTTTCCATGGGGGTGTGAAAGGATTGAAGCTGAAGACAAAGGATTCTTGCCTTGGGCAAAATCTATTTATAAGGAGGAAACCAAACAATGGGGGAGCTGGCAGGTGCCAGACACCTAGATACCCCCCTTACCACTAAGAACAGGGGGAAGGATTGGGCTCAAAGTAGGAGGCTGCCCAGCTTGTGAGAAAGATGATGAAAACTACTGTGAAAATGAGAAATTGTACGTAACAAGTTTCTCAGAGTATTAAGCCTGGCTGATATATTTGCCAAATACTTACTTTGATCTGTCTTATCAGTTGCAACCACTGAAATCCTACTTTTTATAGTTAATAAAATCCCTTTTATTTATAAATCCAGTGTACATAACTGTTACTTGGGGGGGGGGGGAACAGCTGCACATCTCTCTCTTTCATTGAGAAAGGGGGTGAACATCTTGTGAACTTACTCTGTATCAACTCTATGCATGGTGAGATGGATTTATTGGGGGCTTTGGTCCCACTGTGTCAAGTCCCTATGACAGACACCCCAGAGCAGAGTTGCTCTCAGCATCTGTGTAGCTCCGCTGTGGGCTGCGACTCCAACTCTGACTTTGCTGGGAGAGACCAGAGCTTCTGGATCAGCGGTACAGGGCAGGTAGGAGGCTCAGTGGTATGAACAGCGTCTCAGAAGACAGTTTTAAGGGGATCTCTGTGACCCAACCATCACAGACTCAAGCAATTTTTAAAACTGTTTTGTATATTTGTGGAACTTATTTTTACAAATCCCACCATTCCCATTTGGCAACAGAAAGAAACACTGAAAAACAGAACATACAAATGACTGTTGTCAAAGTAAAATTAACCGCTCCAGGTTCTCTGCCTAAGATGACTGAAGTGCTAAAAGTAACCAAATACTCCAGATCAAGTACAACAGTGTTAGCAGAATATTTTCAGGTTTAATAATCTAGATTTTTATTAGTGAAATATTTTTATCTTGGTAGTGTCCCTTTAACAAAATCGGTTATGGATCAAATACTTCACCAAGATTCCAAACATCCAGACACTGATGCATATGCTTAATGGAAGCAGTGCCATTGATTTCACTGCCTAAATCCTACAGGCCAGAGGTTTATAAACATTATTTATCATTCATTATGAGGTGGTACCCAGCATTAATTTGGCACTTTGCCGCTCCTCAGCAAGACTCAACGGTACCTTGAAGTCCAGTAGTAAGATCATTAATGGTTTGCAGCAACCATCTTTTCCTCAGTCCTTCGGCATCACATTCTTCAAACTTACTATAAACCTGACCTCATGTATCTCCTTGCCTTTCTCCGAGTCACCCTCCTCTCCATCAGCGGTGGGCAACCCGTGGGCTCCATGCGGCCCATCAGGGTAACCTGACCGCAAGCTGCAAGTTCTTTTATGGACATCGAATATCCCCAGGCTCTGCCCACATACCTGCAGGTTACGGTTCCTGGCCAACAGGAGCTGTGGAAAGTAGCAGCCAGCACGTCCCTGGGGCGCCATCCCCAGAGGTCCCATTGGCCAGGAAGAGCAAACTGTGGCCACTGTGAGATGCGGGGGGTGGTGTTTGCGGATGGTCAACATCAGCACAATGTCTCAGCCCACAATCAGATTACCCTGTTGGGCCACATGTCCTGCAGGCCATAGACTGCCCACCACTGCTCGAGAGAGACGTGAACCACAGTCTAATCCAATCTCCTTGGCTAGGTCCAATCATCGTAAAAGGTGAGAGATTTCAAACTAGAAATATCAAGTCTCTCTCCGTCAGGAGGAACAGTCGATTTGTTAGCTTATACTTTGCAGGGGTCTATCTATAGCAGTGTTTCTTAAACTGTGTTCCGTGGCACACTGGTGTGGCGTGAGGCAGTCGGAGGTGTGCCACGGAGAACAACAGAGATCAAAATGGCCACCTTTTTGTTTCTGCTCAATAACTCCCCCCCCAACCCTATTTTTCTTTTCTTTTTTTTTTGCCCGATAACTTTTCCCTGGCCCTTTTTTTTTGCTCAACAAAAAATCCTTGGTGTTCCTCATAAAAAAAATTATTGTTCGTGTTCCCCCATCTTAAAAAGTTTAAGAAACACTGATTTATAGGGTGGCCATATTTCCCCACACTGAATACATAACACCTGGTAAAACTACTCATTTTCAAGTGCAACAGCAATCCATCCGAACTATACAGAACAAACCATCAAATTAACATCAGCTTGACTGAGCTCCTGTTAAAAAGAAATACTCTGCAGTTGGACTCTTGTTATTTACATTTTGTTTTTAAAGACTTAGGGTTCACGCGGGGAGAGGTGACACACACACTCCTGTACACCCCTCTCACACAGGGGAGTGACTCTCCCTCACTCTTGGCTGGGCCCCCCAGGATGGACCTGCCTTTTCTGGTACCTGGAACCTCGTCTTCCTGAGGCAACACCTGGAAGGGCCCACACAGAGTCACTTACACTCCCCAGATTTCTGCCACAATTGACACCAGAATATGGCCAGCAGCTGCCCTTCAGCGCTATGCAGGAAGGAAGGGACTGGAGCTGAAAGGATGACCTGACCCATGTCTTTCTAGAGCTTGTCTCTCCTCTCCACCCCTCCTTGTGGCTGGAAGCAGCCCCTCCTTTCCTGCTTACACAGTGTCAAAAGGCAGCTAACGCCTCCAGGCTGCTGCCAGCCGCCTCTTGCCCCCTGCTACAGTACAGACAGGAAGAGGTGAAGCCCTAAGGCTGCACTGTGCACCAAGGCCCAGGAAACCTGACTGCTGGGGCCTCAGTGAACTAGATGGGAGAGGTGTTCAGCAGGGCAGGTGAGTAGAGGATGGATCAGCCCTGCGCTCCCCGGGGCGCGTGAAGAGGGTGTGCAGGGGCCGCTGTGGAGCCTGCAGGTTAGGGATGTGAACAGGCTGGAAATCGCTTCCCTTCCCCACCACTCCAGAGCTCAGCTGCGAGGCAGAGAGGCTGCCCCCTGCCAGCGCTGTGCGGAGCTTTGGCACGGGCAGGGTTTGGCTCCTCCTGCCCAGCGCCCCAGGCCAGAGGGTCTTTGGCTGGGCTGGTGCCCTGGGAAAGCCCGAGGCAGGCGGGGGAAGGAAGGAGCCTGCTGGCCAGCTGCTGGTTAGCTGAGCACTCTAACCAGGGGCTGGCTCTCGCACAGCACTGGGAGAGGATGCAGCCAGCCGCAGAGGCTAGGGAGGAGCAGCGGGGCTGAAGAGGGGTGAAGGGGCAAAGTAGAGAGCAGACAATGGGGAAGGAAGCATGGAAAGGGCAGGTGGGTGGGCAGCAGAGGCGACATGTAACTAGCAGCTGCCTGGCACTTGCCTGCACTCACCAGTCACTGCACTTTGCAGCACACAGCCAGTGCCGGCCAGAAACAGGATGGGTGGGAGGGACCCATCAGTTGAGCTGATCAACCAACAGGGGGAGCGGCCAGCCCCACACATTGCATCTTTGCCCCACCACCTGCCTTGCACACCCACTTCCACTGTCCCTGAATCCCTCCCCACACTCAATGCTGGTGGCCAGGCAACTGGCGAGCAGGGATCCAGCCAGCAGCAGGACCTGCCAGTATCCATGGGGGAGAACGGGGAGGGAAGAGACAAAGTACAGGACAATTTGCCTGTTTTTATTAAAGTCGGGACACATGCAGGAGAGCTTAAACATAGGACTGTCCCTTTAAAAAGGGGACATCTGCTCACCCTGTCTAGGTAAAGGGCGCAGTGAGGGAAAGCCAAGTCAAGAGGCAGGGAGCACCGATCTAAGTGAGGTCAGTCACCGTTCTACACTCACCTAGAGCCAGTCCCCTAAACTAGCACCAGCGAAAAGTCTTGCCAGCCATCCCTGGGCGCCACAGGTGATTCATCAGCCCCACCCAGCCAGAGGCTCAGGGCTCCATGCAGGAGCTAACTGGGCGGGGCTGATGAATCACCTGGGAAGCCGTGCTGCCCGCAGCTTAGAGGGAACACTGGTCTGGAGTATAAACTGTAAACAACGGAACAACTTTTGAAAAGAATTTTTTAAATTGTATTTTGTGTCTGTTGTGAAAATAGCTACTCTTCACGTTCAATATCAGCCTCCCTGTGGAGCTGGGAATGCATTGCTGAACAACACAGGCAGTGGTGTTGGAGCGAATACTTAGCTCTAGCCCACTGAAAGCAGTAAAGAAAACCAAGACCAAAAGGGCACTCCAATCAAGCAAGCATGTGGGGGAAGGGGAGGTAGGGGAGACAAGTACATATGACAACAGTCACAAAGGGAGCAGCTTTAAATTGGCGGAAGAAAGGAAAAAACGGAAAGAAGATATTAGAAACGAGAGAAAAAAAAGCAGACTGTCACTAAGACAGAGAGGAGGGGGAATTATCACCGTGGAATGGTGTTGCAGTTCTGAAGGGGGAAGGAAGAAAGAGACCGGGAAAGAAGAATAACTAATCAGAGAGAGAGAAATGAGACTCCAAACTCTGAAAAGGGGCCTGGACTGTGTGTGCTGGGGTGTGAGCATTCCCGGCTTGGTTCCTAACTGAATTATGCTCCATCTTCTTCGTACGTGCTTTGTTTTCCTGCATGGTACAGATAACAGCACAGAATGCACCAAACTCTCCAAGCTGAATCCTAATTAACAAGGGGCCAACTGGTTCTGGCAAAATGTGAGCTGAGACCCCGGGCAGATTCTCTGTTCAGGATGAAGTCTGGTAAGTCTCCCAATCCTTGCCCCACCCCAATCCCTGACCCCTCACTACTGCCTCCTCCCCTGACTACATCGGTACGGTTGAACTCAGTGCATCCAGGGGCTTCTCTGCTAATTCCGGAGGGATGGCTCAATGCTTACGTGCCAGCAATCTGGAACTTCTCCAGGACTTGCTCCTCAGAGCACAGAACACCACTCTGCTAGGACACCTCAAAACACAAGCCATTCTCCACTCCAGTGCTTCCCATTAGGCTGCTTTGCATTCATGGGGCTACAGGGTCTATCTTGGAGGCTGAAAGGCTTGCGGGGTCACCACTGTGGAAAGAGGGGAAACGGAGACAACTCTGCCCATGTCTCTCTCAATAGGTCTGTGTAGCCCTGGCTACTTGCATTCCACTCTTCCGCAATGGCCTAGGGATTGCCTCTCCGATCTGGGAGCCTGCACTTGTGTAACCGAGTCCCAGGACTCAAACACCGAACCCTTTTCTGTGTCATGCTTCAAGAGCGAACTTGGCCGACCTTCGGGCACTGTACTAAGTGCTCCTGAAAGTTCTGGGGGCGCTCAGCTAGCTGGAGGAAGAGCTATGCTGATGGAAGAACAGGCAATATTTCTTACCAGCGGTTTGTGGGAGATAGAGGGACCTAAATCTGCAGCTGCCTCCATGCATATTCCAGCTTCCCCTCCATTTTCCATCTGCTAGTAGTTCAGAGTCCCGCCTGTTTGTGTTTGGGTCCGATTCCCTTCGCCACTCTAGTCCTACAGAGCAGGACGCAGTGGGCACTTATTCTCTGGGTGAGCATTTCTTAATCGCAGGGACTGAACTTGGTTCCCTCTGATCCCAGACTGCATAGAACCAGCCTTTAGGGCTTGGGCAGTTCAAGTTTATTCTTTGAGTAAAGTCAGGTGCACGTGGCGGCAAAAGCATTGCCAGGAAAGAGTGCCAAGATGTGCCATTCTGAAGGTCTATGAGAAAGAAAGAGTCAGTGTGGAACAGGAGATGGGACGCTCTGGAAACAATACTTCAAAGAGATTTTTCTTTTGCAGAAAGCTTGGCCAATGGAGTTTGCTTCTCATCAAACCATTTTTTTTCTAGCTTCTCCCAAAGACTGGTTTTTAAAATGCATTTCATGATAGTGAAAGGTGCCAGGTTTGAGTCTCCAGAGATGTTACTCAGCACTGAGAAGGGCAGTGCAAGGACCTCTCCATATTGCCTCCGTCAATCTGCTTCAAACCAGCCGTCACAGAACTGCGTTGGATGTGTTTGTAAGAGACTACTCCTGTCCCCAGGTCCATTCTGTCCTAGGTCTCCGCACCCAGTTTGTACACAAAGTGTCAACAGGTGCTAAAAATGGGTCTGGGGACATGGGTCTCTGTTTCCTGCGATCTCATGTCACGTAGGCCACAAAACAGCTGCCTGATGGAAACAAATTCTGGCTAATGAGATCATTTTTGTGGGCCGAGATTTCACAGGTTCTGTATGCCATTTCTACGTTGTTCTGAGCTAAAAGATGGGCTTTACGTTGGCGGGGGGGGGTGGGAATTCACACGTGCTTTATTTCCCATGATATAATGGCTCTGTACACAGAAGTGCAAGGAGAGATCATCACAAAGGGTTACGCAGAGGGTGACCAGATTGCAAGTGTGAAAAAAATCAGGACACCTCTTTTTTCATGGTGGAGGGGCATAGGTGCACATAGGAAAGAAACCCCTCATGCTGGGACAGTCCTGATAATACTGGAGCATCTCGTCACCTTAGTCGCACAGGACAACAGCTGCCTTTCATGTAATAATGATTTTATTTGTAATGTACCCATCCCTATATCCTACAAGGCATGCAGGACACTGACTAATAACTTTGCCAATAAAAATATGCACACAAAATGGCAAACAAAATCCATCTTCATCAACCACATGCCAAAAGATAGATATATACACAAGGGCTGAGAACACACCACAAATATTGGAAATGTGGCCTCTAGGTAAATACTGATCATATTTTATCTGTTTTAGAATAATAATGCATTAGAAATGCAGATATAAAATATGTCTGCAGTGGTCCTGCAATTTCTTATTGCTGGATTGCCATAATTAAGTAATTTGTATTATCCGATACTGAAAAGAAGAATAAAAACGACATTATACCACATTCCCTGGATTTTACACAGCTGCAGTTAATGTTTTTTGTTGTTGCCTTACCTGATGAACGTAATATTCAAGGTCGTACAGTGCTGCTACTTTTTCATCCAGAGTAGAAGAAGAGCTGTTGAATTTGTGGATTAATTTAACCATAAGTTCAAAATCAGTTTCTATCTTCATGTTGAGTTCTTCAAACTCCTTCTTCAGCTCTTCTATGGGACGAAACCTTTTTCTCACATCTCCCACGTTAGCCTGGGAAATGAGAGAAGTAAAACCAAAGAAAATGTAGACAATAAAATAATGGATTGAGGGAGTACATCATCCTAAAAGTACATTCCATCCTACAGACATCTTAAAAGGAGAATTTAACTCTCAGTGAGTTTGAGGCTCTTGATTTAGGGACAGATTAATGTATTTAAGCATCTAAAGATACAAATACGCTCTCAGTGTGATTTTCAAAAGTGCGTAGATACCTAACTCCCATTGAAAATTGGGGGGAGGGGGGAAATTTGAGCATTTGAAAGTTCAGCTAAGTTTCTTATCTGCATCTTTAGGTGTCTACATACCTTCAAAATCTGGCCCTTAGATACTAATATCAGAGAAGAAATTACCCCATAACTTTGTCTGCACCTGCCATTCTAGAACATCTCTCTATCTCTTCCTACACACCTTTCAAGATTAAGCAAAATAAAGAAGCATTATTCTTCATACACCATAACGCTAAAAGTGGTAATGCATACTTCATTCAATGTTAACATGACTGTCATCTTCTCACATATTTATACACTGCCTTTCCTCCCAAAGGCTCCCAAATGACAAATTCCAGAATCATTTCACCAACCACTAAAATGCAGGCACCTAGCATGCACTCAGGAAGGCAGCAGCTATTTCAAAAGCATCCAGCCACCCTGCATAACAGTTTAGGACAGGAAATAAAGAGTACTGTGTTTATCTGAAACATCAAGGTAATTCCCTAAAATGAATTTGGGCAGCTGCTAGGATGAAGGCCTTGACTCTTTAAACTCATTTTAAAAATGGGTAGAAAGGTGTTAAATACTCAGTCTGGTGATGTGGCAGTGCAACAGAACTCTATTTTAGAGAGCAGTGTTTCTCAATTTTTTTTTTTATAAAGTACACCTTTAAAAAAAAATTTAAGTACCCCAGTACCTATAGTTTTCAGACAATTTTTTTTCTACCATTGCAACACATTTGTTCAAACAACTTAATCGTAGCCAGGCGGTCAATGAAATTTGTGTGTGTAAAAAGTACAAAAATAATAAAGCACTGTAAAAAGTAAAACAAAAATTCAGTTTTCTCCAAATTTCAGTTGTGTTGACGTACCCCCCAGACTCTCGAGTACCCTAAGGGCACTCATACCACTGGTTGAGAAACACTGTTACAGGGTGCTCAGACAAACATTACCCTCTAAAGCAGTGGCTCCCAAACTTTTGGGGATCACGCCCCCTTTTTGAGAAACCCTCACGTCCTGCCTCCCCCTCCCCCATGCTCTAAAGTCTCGTAGAGTTCAGCAACAGCAGATGAGAATACAAGTGATATGTTGAAGGTAAAGGAAAAGAGAAATAGTCTCAGCTGAGATACGGAACAAGATGTGAAGTTAACGAGGTGGTGAGTATCAGGAAAATCTTTCCAGGTAGCAAGAACTGCAGAGAAGAAAGTTTTTCCATTAACAGCAGTTAAACTGCATGGAGGGACAGAGTTCAGACCACTGATACATGGATAGAGAAAGCCAGAAAGGAAGCCAAGAAAATAGGCTATTGTGAGACACGTTGAAACGTGGCCAGGAAGATAATGAATACAAGGAAAACCACTCCAGGGTCCACTTCCTAACAAACAGAGACATCAGCGATGGAGATGGTGTGATATCCTCTTTGTATAGACGAGAATGGTGTTAGAAGTGATCGGAACCCAAAGGTTTTCAAATTTCATTGCTCATTCCAACCTAACGTTCCCAAGTATTAAACACACACACACGCTTTTTAGCGTATGCAAAAAAAAAAATCCGTGGGCTCAAGCTGTCAAAGAGAACAATTTAGGGTGAACGTTAAATCGCTGTCAATCTAATGGTAGCTGTACAATTTGTGCTACTGTTTGCTTTGGCTAAATTGCTGTATACACTATATGGAAATTCAGAACACTACCCCCACTCCTCTCAAAGGAAAATGATTTTAGCAAGAGTTATAGAGCAAAGTTCATCCTTGGTGTTAAATCAATTGTACTTCAGTGGAATTACCCCAGGCATGAATCTGGTCCCTGCGGTAGTAAATGATGAAAAGGGACTATTTTACATCCATTTGGTGTAGCTGTTTTTAACCCACTTGCTGACATAATAGATATTAAAATAATTTTTGAAGGACATTGAGGGCAATCCTAGGACCACACTATCACAAAGGGTTCAGTACTCTGTGTGACAACTCCTATGAGGCCTGACAAACTCACTACACCCCATATACTCCTTTCATAGTATTTATCCAAAAAGTGTCTTGTAAATTATCAAATGATACACAGGTCATCAATATAACTATGCAACACAATGGGCAAATAATTCTCGTACTAGAAACTATTACATTTTTGCAAACATTTTCATGAACCAAACACACAGCCAACCAAATTAACAAAACACAATGAAACACAAGCAACACAACAATGTCCACACAAGAAATAGCGCTAAGATGTATTCAGAAAACCATTCACATTTTACCCTTTGTATTACTCATACAGATCTAATAATGATGACCAACCAAAAATGCCAGGGAAGCAAACATCCCGGAGGTCTTACTGATGTTACCTACTTCACGTTCACAGGAGAGCTCTGCCATCGCACTTCAAGCCTCACTTATATGGCATGAGCCTCAGTAAGAAATTGAGATCTGGGGCCTGGGGGCTCCAGAGGTAGATTATATGGAGATTCAAGCTTCCACACAGCTGGTTCAATTCCCATTCTGGTTGTTAATGACCATAAGGCTGTTCAGTCACTGAACCAGTAACCCAAGTCCACTTCCAAAGTGCACTAGCATCTAAGGATGTTAAGAGGTGGGTAATAGACTAATTGTGTAGTTCAGGGTGGAGAACCTCAGGCCCGGGGGCCACATGCGGCCCCCTGACTTTCCTGAATTTGGCCCCCGAGGCTCAGGGCTCCCCCCCAACATTGGGGAGCCCGCATTGGCACTCCAGCCCCATCCCCCTTCCTCCCCCACTGCAGGGCTGGAGTACACAACATCCACTAGCCTGGGCCCCCCAGGCTCTGGTGTGTGAGGGGAACATGGGGACTCTCTTTCTTCTTCCCCATGTCACTGAGGGGGTTTGTTTTGGGGTTGTTTTTTTCTACTCACTTGTGTGATGCCCCCAACCGATTTTTCCGTGGGTCAGCAGCCCCGACCTAAAAAAGTCCCCCACCCCTGGTGTAGTCGACACAATTTGTAACTACTACACGATTAGTCGATAAGGGGAGGCGCTGTGTCCAGCGACCCCCACTGTGGCTCTGCGGTTTAAATGTAGCAGGATTTGGGTGCGCAGGCAGTCCGGCTCCTCCTACATTTAAAGTGCAGAGGTGCAGCGGGGGTAGCTCCTAGACTGGCATGAGCTGGGACAGAGCCTGGACTGCTGCAGCTCTGCATTTTACATGTAGTAAGAGCCACCCAGCTCACACCACCCAGCTCTTACTGCATTTAAAATGCAGAGCCGCAGCAGTTCTGGACCGGCACGAGCCGCGACTGAGCCAGGCTTGCTCAGTCCCAGCAGCCCCTGTCCGCAGCCAGCCCCAGCCCCTGTGACTAGAGGCTGCTCCGGCAGCAGCGCCTGTTCACAGCAGTCCAGGCTGGCCATGAACAGGGGCTGCTGCTGGAGTAGCCTCTGCCTGTGGCCAGCCCGGGACACCACGGACAGTGGCTGCTGCCAGAGCAGCCTTCCCTACCCACCCGCCCCTCTTATCAGAGGCAGCAGCATGGGGGGGAGGGGCAGACAGCATCGTGGAAATGGTGCTGGGGGGGAACCAGCTTTTAAGTCAGCTCTCCCCAGCACTGGTTCTTGTCGTCCCCTGGCTGCCTCTGATACAGAGCGGGGGGAAGGGGTAGGGCGTGGGGGAAGAGAGAAGAGAAGTTGACTTGACTACTCACTTGCATCCCTACTAGCATCCACATAGCGATTACCAGCACTGGCATCTTTTCCAGCCACAGTTCTCGATGCACCAATCACCACCAAACATGTTCTGCCATATGTATGAATATATTAACTACAGCTATGCAGTAAAAGGGCTTTTAGAACCAAGTTCATAATTACCTTTTCAAATGCTTTCAATTTCTACAGAAATCCCAGATTTAGTAATACAGCTGAAAAAATCCTGATGTGACATTTAAATCAATGGGTCAAGATCACACCCAGATAATTTACAGTTGCTTCACACTCATAGGCAAAGCAGGAAACAGTCTCTTGGCCCCCTGCTACAATGATGGTTTTCAACTTTTTCCCATTTGCTGGCCTCTACAAAATTCTGAATGGAGGAGCAGCCCCCTTTGGAAATCTTAGCCATAGTCAGCAATAGGGATGTCAGAGTTTAACCGATTAACTGGTAAGCTGGTGCTTATCTGTTAATGGTATCGGTTAAACTGCCCAACAGCTGGCTTTGCGCGAGTGGGGCTGGCAGAGGCTGCCGCCCCGCTCCCAGGGAACCGACTGCAGAGAAGCCTTCTCAGGAGCAGAGCCAGCAGCGGCTGATCCCGAGGAGATGGCTTTGCTGCAGGCTCTGCAGTATGGAGCTTATTTAAGCTTTATACTGCAGAGCCCCCAGCACATGTAATTTTAGTGGCTACACGGTTACCTTTTTAACCAACTTCTTATATCCCTAGTCTACCGACCCCAGAAATCCATGGACCACAGGTTGAAAACCACTTCCCTGCAAGACCCTTTCCCACATATAGCGTTATATTAGTCTTCCACAGGGTGCTTCAGAAATAGGAAATACCTTTTGTTCCACTGTGCTTTCTGCTTTTTCTTTTTCCTTCATTTTAGCCAAAGCCTCTTTGAGTTCCTGTGATGTAAATGAGTTTGAGCTGACATGCATCTCATCCAGCCTTGCAGAAAAACAAAAACACATTATATGGGTAAACAATTCATCCTTAACAAATATAAAAACATTTGTCTGCAGACAACATTAAGACCACTAAATTCCTATATATCTAGCATGGAACACAGAGGGAAAAATCAACAGTCCAAAATAAGGTTAGGTCTAGGGCTCAACTAAGGAGTGTGGCTTTAAGACACTCTATCCTCACAGGAATATGGCTCAGTTTCTCTCCCCAGTCTATCATCTGGGGATGTACAAAACAGGAGAGATTTCATAAGCAAAGAAAGAGCATAAGTGTGCCCAGAATACTGATCTTTTACTTGTAAGACTTGAGATGGGTGCATTCAGTTCCACCACTGACATTTTGACAATCATGGTATCAAAGAAGGATGGGGCAACATGTAGTTCCTACACGTCAGGAGACTATTTTAGCATGTTCTAACCTGACCCGACTGGTAAAGGAGATTACTTTACGCAGTGAGTATTGTTGCACTGGCAAAAGGAAAACTCAGAGTTGAAACATCTCAACAAGCTTCTGCATGCACTGGCTCGTAAGTGGAGGTGCGAGAGAGCACAGAATGGAAGTTCTCATGTATTCTGAGAAATAAAAGTCCCCCTGGTTACAAAACCTACCATTGTAAAGAGAGCACAAGCAGGAAAATGATTGAGAGTGGTGTTTTTTAAGCAATTTTTTTTAAATAGATGTACTGAAGGCTGGTGACATCTTGAGCGTGTGTCAGCAAAAACTGACACTTAAATGAATGCTTAAAGCCATGCAAGTAAAGACCTTGTTGTATCTGACTCAAATCAGTGTAAAAAAATCCATCCTTAAGCTACCCTGCTGCATTCATTTCTGGAAAATAAGGTGCACCCCATTGCTACAGAAGGTTTCAAAAGAACAAGCGACATTCATGAGAAACCCTGCAAGTTTAGTTTCAGAATCATGGCATTAAAAAAGCATGAAAGTCTCTCCAAAAAGGCAGTAAGGGCAGTTTTAGCAGTCAGGCCAAAACAAAGTAAGGCAGTTAAAGCCCAGATTACAGAAATATCAAGCACCCCAAATGCCAATTAAACACTCTGAGAGCTGTAGATAGTAGCACTTTTGGAAATCTGGCTCCTAACAAAAGAAATGAAATCAAAAGCCCATCTCACTCTGTTGAGCACAGAGGTTCTTAAACTGGGGGTCGGGACCCCTCTGAGGATCATGAGATTTCACATGGGGGAAACGCAAGCTATCTGCCTTCACCCCAACTCCACTCTGCATCCAGCATTTTTATATACTTAACATCATTATAAAAGTGTTTTTAATTGATAAGGGGGAGTGACAGTCAGAGGCTTGCTGTGTGAAAGGGGTCACCAGTACAAATGTTTGAGAGCCACTGGTATAGCAGAACAGCAAGAACTTTATGCTACTGTACCTTTTCCTTTTCTTCTGATCTTTCATGTCACTTTTTTCGTTTTTGTTATCTGGAAGCCTGGCTTCTCTCTCTCCAGTTTGAAGATTTAGTCGCACATGTAACCCTGCAGGAACAGCCTGACCTACAAACAAAGGTTAAAATATTTCAGGACACATTTATTCTTCCCAGGATTTAGCATGCTGGGTGTATTTAAGTCAGACACTTCTATTCCAATGCTACCCAGCAAAGATAGCGAGTCACACGGAAAAGCCAAGATCTGCATTGTGACAGAACAGAGTATTTTTTGTAGCCTGAGCACTTACCCAGGACCCAGAAATGAATAGGCAGCAAGTTTAAAATAAAGTACTTTTTCCACACAGTCAACCCATGGAACTCCTTGCCAGAGGATGTTATGAAGGCCAAAAGCATAACTTGATTAAAAAAAGAGTTAGACAAGTTCATAGAGAATACGTCTGTCAAAAGCTATTAACCAGGAAGCTCAGAGCTTCAATCCGATCCACTGAGCGTCCCTAAGCCTCTGACTACCAGATCTTAGGACTGAATGCCAAGGATGGACCACATTGCTCTATTTGGTTAATTCCCTCTCAAGCATCCAGCACCAGCTGGCATTGGAAGAGAGCTGTGATGATGCACTCCATATTCTTTATTAAAATATACTTATGATATGAATAACACATCACTGAAAATATGCTTTATGCAAAATACTTCATGTGACATATCACTGGAGAGGTTATCATCTGCTGAATGTATTTATCCTATTTGTGTACATGTATCTTTCCTATATGTGAAACTAAAAATATGAAGTATAAACATGTGGTGTTAATGTAATTATGCTAACTGAGGGCCATTAATAATACTGAAGGAACTTAATGACCCAGTACTCAGGACAATGGTCTGTGAATAGAGACTTTTTCCTGACGCTTGGTAGAAGGGGCTTTGGTGGGACCTACCAAGACATGTGGCCATCTCACCTGATGTTGAGATCCATCTTGGATGCTGTGTTTTTCCACAAGAGCAGAAGGAAAGTTTAGATTGAAAACAAAGGATTCTTGCCTTTTGCAAAACTTATATAAAGGTGGGAAGCCAAAGAATAGACTCTGCTACTTCTCAGAATACCACTGCCTACCACAAGATGTCTGCTAGAAACAACAGAGGCTGAACAGGGGGAAGAACTGGGCCCATGCTGCAAAGCTTTCCAGTCTGTGAAAGAAGCGAATTAGAACAATTCTAAGGGTGAGATATTACAGGCAACCAGTTCTTTGGTGTATCAAGTTTATTTTGCATGTTGTGTTTTATTTTGCTTAGTACCCGGCTTTGTTCTGTGTGCCATCTCTTATGGCAACATACATCCTACCTTTTATAGTTAATAAAATCACTTGTGTTTATTAAACCCAGTGACTCTGTGTCAATAAATGTTACCGGGGGAAAGAGAGGGGGAGCAAGGCATCTGTGCATCTCTCTCAATGTAAAGAGGGCCAATTTCATAAACTTCATATTGCACAGCTCTCCATACAGCATAAAACAGATTTATCTAGGGTTCAGCTCCCAAAGGGGCTGTGAATTTGAGTGCTGGAGAAAGGTTTCACACTGTGCTTTTACAGTGTGTCTGCCTGCAGCCTTGGGGTTATGACCCTGTCCCTGTGTCTTAGTCGAAGCAGGAAGGAGAACTAGGCTCAACAAGACAGGGCTACAGGTTGTCCAGGCTGTCAGGGAAAGCAGGCTCGATGGGGTCTCAGTACATCAGGTAACAGCCCCAACAGGGTCTCAACCCAACAGGATACTGGGCAAGTTGGACTATTGGTCTGACTCAGTATGGCCATTCTTATGGGACCTTCACACAAGAGTCATTTAACCTCCAAGAAGTCTGATGACACAAAACTGCAAACATGGCTGATACTCTCTTCCCTGACCACCTCACAAACATATATTCAGGCAGCTAGTGATGCTTGGTTAGGCAGTTCCCACTGAGCTAGGAACATGGACTCTGTTACTGGTACAGTGGCAATTTATCATAGACCGTCAGAGCCTTCGAAATCAATCAGAGCTCTCCATACTTGTTGATTTTCAGATTGAGACACGTAAGAGCCGTAGCTGCCTAGACAAGCTCAATGAATGCAGCAGAGGATCCTTTCAACTTCAACAGGTATATATATTTTTTAAATATTCTGGATATTATGTTACTTTGCTGTTCTGTGGGGTTCTGAGATGCCAGAATAAAGGATCAACATGAAGTGCCAACAAAAAGATAAGAAATTCATAGTCAATCATCCACGTCCCCTAAAAATATATTTTGCCTAGACACAAGACTGAGGTTACAGCTGGGAAGATTTTAGCATGGATCTGTATTCCATGGATGAAGGGGAGATGCCAATTTTCCTGCAAGGTCTGATTGCATTTTTTTGTGTACTTCCCCTTTTAATCCTAGAAGTTTCCCTGATGGATGGGGGTTGGCATCTTACTGAATGATGCGCACACATGTATGTGCAAACACCGCTTTCTTCCCCACCCCACAAGAAGATTTTGTATTAAGTTTTCCTTTGTTTTTCTTCATCTGAAAGTCACCTACCATGAAAGGGTACATTTGCCTCTGTGTGTCTGAGGCACAGAATATCTCCTATTGAAGGGCACTGTCGGCATAGCTAATTCATTTGGTTATAAATAGGTCTTCTCATAAGTCTCCAGTCTGAAGAACTAGTGTGCCAACTCCACCCACATAAGAACACAGAGGGTTCTAACTAGTCAATGGTATTGGTTCCTGAACTGCTTCTCCATCAAGTATGCCTGTCACATCCTTAAACAAGGAACATCCAAAGTGTACAGCTAGTTTTAGCTTAAAAACAAAATGCACAAAGGTGGGAAGTCCAGACTAAGCATATATTTATGATAAAAACAAGTAATCTTCTCCTCCGTTTCCCTTAGTAGGAAATGCTGCGTGTCTCAAACAAAGAGACAAACATGTCCTTTCACTCTAGATTAAGGAAAACAGATAAAAACAGTTCAACTATAAAATGTTCATATGAAAGAGAGAGAGAGAGAGAGAGAGCTGAGCAAGCGTCTCTCACACACACACACATCTTGGTAAAACAAAAAAAGCAGTCATGTGGCACTTTAAAGACTAACAAGATGGTTTATTAGGTGATGAGCTTTCGTGGGCCAGACCCACTTCCTCAGATCATATTCTGAAAGTGAATTGGCATGACCATTATAACAGAGGGATACAATGAAGAAGTAAACAAATTACATAGTAAGTGTATTTTGTATCTCTCTTCTATAATGGTCATGCCAATTCACTTTCAGAATATGATCTGAAGAAGTGGGTCTGCCCCACGAAAGCTCATCACCTAATAAACCAACCTGTTAGTCTTTAAAGTGCCACATGACTGCTTTTTTTGTTTTACCAAGATCAGACTAACACGGCTACCTCTCTGTTACTTTACACCATATCTCATGAGTCTCAGGGCTCAGATGGAGAAGAGGGGCTTCTTTTCCATTTGCAAAGGGAGAAGTTGCTAAGTGTACAATCTATGGCAAATATTCTCCCATTCACTTGCTCATTTCTAGAAGATGAACTCTGAAAAAGATGCAGTGATAGCAAGGACTCTGTGTTCCCCTATAACAGCAATATAGTCAGGGGGCAGCTAGAAGATGCTTTTAAAAGCAAGGCTTCAGTTTAAAAAAAAGAAAAAAGCCCTGAGGAAAAAAAAAAAAAAGACAAGCCACATTTCCACTCTGTCATTCAAGAAATATCAAACTGCACATACTTAAACATGCTGATTGTAAAATGAAATTATAGAGGGGTATTTCCAGACAAATAATATTTTTTCCTCTTACCCTTCATTAAGTATGAATACCATTTAGACTGAGACAAGCAAAAGGAGAAAGCAAGGTTCTTTCGGTCTCAAAGTGAGTGGGATTACCTCACCAGGTCAAAAGCACCTGGAGATAACAAAGTTACAATGCAGTATTTTCTCAACCAATTCATGAATTGTCAAGTGTAGCCAGAAATAAATGTCCCCTTTAGAACAGTACAGCATACTCCAGCTTTCAAATTCCACATGCATCTGGCCATATTAGTTCACTCTGTTGCCAGGGGACACGAACAAGGATGATGTGCTTTACTTAAAAGAAATATAAAAAAGAGAAGGAAGAAGAGCAGAAGCCTACTGTAGGACTGAGTGGCTCACGTGTCTGCAGACAACAGAAACGGAATGTGAATCCCTGGGCATGTGAGCTTGCTAATGAGGCACAACTGAATTACAGGGAAAATTTAAAAAACAACAAATAGTCTGATAGCACTTTATAGACTAACAAAACATGTGATGGTATCATGAGCTTCCGTGGGCACACCCCACTTCTTCAGATGACTTCTTCAAACTCTGGTCATCTGAAGAAGTGGGCTGTGCCCACAAAAGCTCATGATCCCATCTACATGTTTTGTTAGTCTGTACAGGATAAACTTAAAAAGCAACAAATAGTCTGGTAGCACTTGGTGGACTAACTCGGCTACCCCCTGACACTAGTGAGTAGATGATTCAAGTAGTTACAAGAGGCTGATACGAACAATTAACACCTCCATTGTTAGGTTGGTAGGTTAAATCATTAGGAAGTAGAAGATAGTGTAGTCCATCAAGTGCCAGCAATGCCCCACTGCAATGTATATTGGCCAAACTGGACAGTCTCTAGGGGGAAAGAATTAATGGACACAAATCAGATATCCAAAAGGGCAATACACAAAAACCTGTTGGAGAACACTTTAATCTTCCTGAACACTCATTAATGGATCTCCAAGTCACTGTGTTGTTTCAGGTCAATTCCACAAGCCAAATGCACAGAGAAGGGCTGGAACTTAACTTCATTCACAAGTTTAATCTTATCCAAATGGTATGAACCGGGATATCTATCTTCCACATCCTAATGACTTAACCAACCAACCTAACAATGGAGGTGCTAACTGTTCGTATCAGCCTCTTGTAACTACTTGAACCATGTACTCACTGTCTCTTTTTTCCTCCCCTCCTTTTTTCTCCTCTTTTTTCCTTCTCCCTCCCCCACCCCTCCCCTCCCCTTATTTATTCTTGGATCTGGACTTCTAATACTCCATCCATCTGAAGAAGTGGGTTGTGCCCACAAAAGCTCATGATCCCATCTACATGTTTTGTTAGTCTTTAAGGTGCTACTAGACTATTTGTTGTTTTTAAGTTTTTCCTGTTAACAGACTAACTCGGCTCCCCCTCTGAAGCAACTGAATTACAGATTGCCATCAGAAGAACAGAACAATCCAAACATTTCTCACTTTCTTGAGCTAAGTTTGACCAAGAACACTCCAGAAAAACTTCTGCTTCCATGTATGTAAAAGAGAAGTAGCACTGATTACATCAAGAAGCTTTTCCTATCATTTTAGACAGCAGCACAGTCTCGTGGTGCAGCGATATAAAGAGAATCACGTTACTAAACTGCTAAAGATGCATCTCAGTTTCTTTCAACAAGTCTTTATTCATTCACTCTATAACAGGGGAGGGGAAATACTATCCCTCAGGCTGGATCCGATTCAACAGGGTTAGGTCCTGGTGGGCCAGCACTGCTACATTTACCTGCGCCGCCTCAGATATGGGCGACTGCAACTCCCAATGCCCACGAATCACTATTCCCAGCCAATGGGAACTGCAGAAAGCGGCGCAGCCCGGAACACCTGCCAAGCGCTAACTCTGGCAAACTGCTGCCATTTTATTGCCCGCCTCCCCACCCCCACTCTAAAATATCCCAGACCTCTGGCACAGGGAAAAGTCTCTTTTTGTTTTGTGGATATTTAGTGTTATTATTTTACAATGAATTTAGAGCTGGTGAAAAGAATCAGACATCTCTTTAGCCTCATGGTGCAGGCACAGTATGGGGAGAAAGCCAGCAAACTAAGCTCCCCCCACTTCCTGCCAACACATCAGGACCCCAACAGAGGGACTACTTCTAGCTGAGAGGGTAGGTCAGCCACCATGTCTATTTAGTCCTTGACCTCCCTGCTGAGATTGTCAAAGGAAGTAAAAGAGTGGTGTTATTTTCTGTGTTGTGTTCATCTGTATGATGCAAACCAGATTAACAACTCAATTCATTTTAAGTAGGCCAACAAAGATCTGGGACCAGATTTGAACCAGTGACCCTAAGGGGCAAGGCTCTCCATCCCACTACCAATCCCCTGAATAAGGCAGGGCCCAGCCTCCTAGTTGTAAATAAGAGATGCAATCCATCGGACAGAAGTATCATCACAGGTTAACAGACTCCTGATGCTACATAAACACGGAGGCATTTATGGAAAATGTCAAGACAAAGCCAAGACATTTTCAAAGCAAGAGACATTGATCCAATGATAATGTTCTATCACTACTGTTTTATACCCACTGTATATGTAATCACTTTATTTAATGGCTGCTGCTACAATGGAGACAGTAGTTGCTGCATTATTGCTGACCCAGTACATTCAAGCTGGGCTTAAAAGAACAACTCTCTTCTCCACTTCCCCCAACAGAAGGCCAGCCTGTCTATTAAAAAAAAAGAACATGTCTGCTTTATGTCCAATGGCTCTCTCAATCAAGAGCCAACCTGACTGGCTCCCAAAATCTTTTCTGATGAGGATGTCAGACCTATCTGAATGTAAAAGCATTGCCATACTAAAACTTCAGAGATCTGTCTTGAAAATTAAGATCATTTTGTTAGTCACATGTTGCCTGTCTTGAAAGTTGCTTAAAATGACAAAGGAAGGATTTAATTTATAGCCCTATTCTTTTAATCTTGGTCAGCCAGATTTTTTCAGACATCCGTTTATTTCTTCTTATAATATATTAGACAAAGTAACAGTCCCAGAGTCAGCTTTAAGGCAGCAATTCACTCTCAGGGGTTCTGCTGACATTTATAAACTGATCCTATTTCTCTCTTGTGTTTTATGTTATCAGCTAAACCTGTCAACTTAAATTATTGCCTTGTAACCAAATCACAGTTATCTATTATTCTGTTATGTGTACATTTCTGAAGCTTTGTACCTATATCAAGTTTTGCAGGGGTTGAAAACAAGACCATAAATAAACAAATGGAAAACAGAATAGGTTACCATTGCACTGACAACCAAAGTGCAAGCCATAAGCACCATATGCAGAGCTACTAAAGCCATGGGACCCCTTGAACTGCACATGCCTCATGCAGAAGTTTATTTAACACTTGTAACTTCCCTTTTTTCTTGACAGGGATCAAATGACTGGAATGATGCTGTTGTAAGCAGGAAGAGCTAAATCCTGCCCTGACCCAAAACAGCCGATACGGTGAAAGAAGGTACTCCATTTGCTACCTATCTGAATTTGCAACATATGCAGCAAAAGGCTGCTGGCCCAGTTGTTCTACTTCTCCACCAAGCTCTATTTCCCCAGACTGTGGCTTGCACACTGGCTCATTGCAGAGACATATCTGTAAGCACATCCTTGTGCATCAATGAGGAATGTTGCTTGCCTTTACACCACACACAGCATATCCCAGATTGTCCTGTGCCTGTCTTTCTCTTTGCATATATGCATAAGGGGTACAGGAGTGAACCACAAATTATTTTACAGCAATTTTAAGGCAACAATGCAGACAGCAGTCAGGCAAGTTATATGTGGTATGGAGGTAACAGACAAGTGCTGCAACAGTCAGATAAGTGATAAATAAATTATGCAACTTTGACCATCTCTCCCACCCTCTGGCCATTAACTAGTCTCCTGGTGACTACAACTAACTTTTTGAAGTCCTGGGCAACTTGTGAGACAAAGATAATTCAACCCACCAGAGAAACAGTCACTCTCACATATGGACTCAATCTGCCTGAGGTCCAGGGGGGGGCCAAGATTCAGTTCTGCACCAGCATCAACTTCTTTCTACCTACAAAATGTAAATGACTTTCAAGTTAGTGAACTTGTGCCTCTGCAGAGCTAAGAGGAGGGAAGAGTCCCAGATACCCAATGGTTCCTAGCCATGGAAGAGCCTGATTAATGAGGAAAAAGCTATTTTCAGACATTTTATGGGATACAAAAATTAGTTCCAGTGAATTTTTCTCCCAAGCTCCTGTTTCTTTAAGCCTTCATATGCCTTCCATCTCTTCCTATAAGCATGCACATACACACAGCATAGATAACTCTACAGATTTTTGAAATTTTATATATCTAATATATAAAGGAGAATGTTTGTAAGTTTGTGCACTAATAACTTGGACACTATGGGTATGTCTAGACTACATGGCTCCGTGGACAGAGCCATGTAGATGAGTTTACGAGACATAGGGAAATGAAACAGCGATTTAAATAATCACCGCTTCATTTACATCAAAATGGCCGCCGCGCTGTGCCGATCAGCTGTTTGGTGGCACAGCGCGGTAGTCTGGACACGCCACGGTCGACAAGGGAAGCCTTTGTCGACCGCCCCGGTAAACCTCATTTCACGAGGCATACCGGGGCAGTCGACAAAGGCTTCCCTTGTCGACCACGGCGCGTCTAAACTACCGCGCTGTGCCGCCAAACAGCTGATCAGCACAGCGCGGCAGCCATTTCGATGTAAATGAAGCGGCAATTATTTAAATGGCCACTTCATTTCCCTATGTCTAGTAAACTCATCTACATGGCTCCATTGACGGAGCCATGTAGTTCAGACATACCCTATAAGAGCTACCGCAACCAAACTTAGCATGGGATAACCTTTCATCCAGGAGAAGGTTTTAAGGTACTTTTGGACCCGATCAGGCCCGAGCTCAAGCTGTAGAAATCAAAAAGTAACCCGTCATGCTGCTCTGCAGGGGCTGTGGTGCAGGGGCCGCCCTGCCCACCCTAGATTCCATGCCCGCCGCCTGTAGCCCCCAGCGCCGTCCTGGACGCGCCCCCTCCTGCCCGCAAGGGTACATAAGCGACCCTCTCCCCACCCGCCCACCCCCCACGCTGACACACAGTGTCCCGCCCCCTACGCGCACTATGGCTCAGGCACCCACCCTGCCCCCCGCGGCACCTGCAGCCCTGAGTGCGAGCTGGGGCGCCCCTCCCGCGTGTAAACCTCCCCTCTACCCGGGGTCATACCTTCTCCCCTCCGGGGATGACGCAGACCTATATTTTAATCCCTATAGAAATCAGTGCAACTTTTCTACCATTCAAAAACAGATAATGGACTACGTTTTTTCTACATTTTGTTCCTCCGGTTTCCTGAGCAACGCCGGGTAACTCCAGCTAGTGTCTGGATAGAGAGAGAGAGAGAGAGAGAGAGAGAGAGAGATTCATACACGTGCATGCTATGCATGAACTGTTTCTAGAACATTAGAAGTTTTTTTGGTAGACTGACCATGTGGCTTTTTAGGCCAAACCAATAGAGTAGAACTTACTTCATACGCATAGCGCTTGTGTGGTGCCAGTGCGTGCACCAACAGTGTCAGAGCGCAATGCCGAGGAAGCAGGGCTTCGTGCTAGGTCCATCAATGCAGGATCAGGCAGGGGCCAAAGTGTACCCTCCGTTAGCAGGGCCTTGTGGCACAGATCTCTACCTTGCAAGGTCAAATCGCCTTGCAAATGGCACAGCAGTCATTCTGGTGGCCCTCTCCTAACCACTTGAAACACAAAGTGTGAGGCTCTCTCCTGGGTATACGCTTACTGCAGGTTTCACAGGCTTTGAAGCCTGGAGACCCAGGCATGACCTGGTGCTCAAGGAGTATGGGAGGGAAAACCCTACAACAGAAACTTATTCTAATACTAATGAACTAGACTACAAACTACAGAAGAACAACAGAATTAGATGGATGGACTGCTGCTGCATCCTCGAACAAGAACACGGGGGCTACATCTACACTGCAGGCTTTTTGCGCAAGAACAGTGGTTCTTGCACAAAAACTTGCGGAGTGTCTACACTGCACGTGTGCTCTTGCGCAAGTACATTTACAGTAAAGCATCGGAACTGAGGGCTTCTTGTGCAAGAGTTATTCCTCTCCCCATGAGGAATAAGCCCTCTTGCGCAAGAAGGCAGTGTGGACGGGCAACAGGGGTTTCTTGTGCGGGAAACCCCTATGGCTAAAATGGCCATCAGAGCTTTCTTGCACAAGAGAGCGTCCATGCTGTCATGGACGCTCTTGCACAAAAGCACATCTCTTGCGCAAAAGCAGTGTGGACGCGCTCTTGCGCAAAACAGTTCTTGTGCAAGAAGCCTGCAGTGTAGATGTAGCCTGGGAGTTCCAGCGAACCGTCACTGGGCTCAGAGCTGTCCCTTCTATAGGATGGTTCGGGCCCCAGACTTCCCTGGCTTATGGATGGGACAATCCCTCAGATTCATGACAGCCTGTGGGGTCCAGGGCATCTTGGGGGGGGGTTACCTGGCAGGGCTCAGGCCCCCTACACTCACCACAGTGGCAGGAGCCAGGGGAAGTGAAGTGAACCAGCAGTTTGCTCTACTCCATTACCATCTCCCAAAATGGGTCACTCTACTTCACCGCGGTGGCAGAAGTGCAGTGTGCCAGCTCCAGCCCACTCCGCTCCCACAAGGGATGCAGACTCAGAGCAGAGAGGAGCGCTCCACTTCCCAGCGCTGCAGTGAAGGGGCTTGAGGGAAGGGAGTGCCCAGAGCCCCCCTACAGATGGCCCTCTTGGTGATAAGAAGAAACTGAGGAGGGAGCCGGTCAGCAGGTTGCCATGGGAGCATGACTCCAGGAGGCACCCATGCTGACCTATGGCTAGTTGCTCACAAAAAAAATCTTCCAACACCATACACGTGCGCACGCACACACCTGACTGGACCGCACAAAAACTTTTCCTTCATTTCACAACCTTCTCTTGCTAACAGTGACGAGTAAATTCACAAGCCCACAGGCCTGTGGATGCTGAACACCCTTGGGTTGTAAATTCATTCCCACCAGCAATGTATCGAGGCCCAAACTTGATCCTATTCAAACAGGTGTAAAGTGGATCGCTTCTTCCAGTGACAGCTGTGAAACTGTGTCCTCCCAACTAGGGATATAAATCCCATTTAATTGGCAAACCAGTTAAACATTCTGTTTAACTGATTAACCAATTAAAAGGGGTGCGGGCGGGAGGGCCACTCCAGCCCCACTGGGCTCTCTGAGTGGCCCTCCCGCTGCAGG
This sequence comes from Pelochelys cantorii, assembly GCA_032595735.1. Lineage (NCBI taxonomy): Eukaryota > Metazoa > Chordata > Testudines > Trionychidae > Pelochelys > Pelochelys cantorii. The sequence goes on from CM064340.1 coordinate 39,665,837, forward strand.
CAGCGGCTGTTCTAGCCCAGCCAGAGCATTCCCTACCTGCGGAGCAACCAGGCCCCCACAGAGAGGGGCTGCCGACGCCCTGTGCTCACGAGACGGCAGGCGGGAGCCAGTTTTTAAACTGGTTCCTCGCATGGACCAGTTCCCACCTACTGCCCCACACCGCTGCCTCGGATACGGAGGCAGCAGCGCAGGGTCACAAGCAGCTCCCCTATGTGCTTTTCGTTTAAAACTTGGGTCAGTGGACTGGGACTGAGCCAGTCTGCTGGTTTGAGTTGAAAATGCAGAGCACTTGGAGGCGGGAGGGGAGAAATGTTGCCATTAACTGGGATGGTTAAACAGTTAGCTGCTAACATCCCCCCCCCCACCACCACCACCCACCCACCCATCCGCTCTCTGGAAAAAAAAAAAAAAAAAAAAAAAAAAAAATCACCAAAACCATCCTTTACCCACCTTTACCATCTCCTTCACCTTTCTCTTTCCCCCCATCCTAAGAATCCTCTCTTGACACTTGGAAAAAATCTATTAATAGTGTGAAAAGCACAGCTATGATTCAGTAAGTGGCTCTACAGTTCTAGGAAATAATCTTCTTGATATATGAACAAGTGTCTGATAACATCTACCTATCTCCTCTCTTTGTTTTCTTTTGAGTGGGTGAATGGGGATAGAGGCATTTTATTTCATATAGGCAACAAAAGAACACACAAGTCAACATGTGTACATTACGGGCAAAACAAAACAGCAGCACTGTGATAGTAAAAAATAAAAACCAAAACACTGAGAAATGTGACAGACAATTTGAGTATCCTGCAAAAGTTATTTGATGCCTGATTATTTGTTTCATAAGGAAAGGCTACAGTCTCCTCCACTGAGCTGTGCTATACACCCCCTGGCTATATCCAAGGTTCTAGACCTCTGATACCCAAACTTTTTATGCTGCACCATCCCTTACCTGTAATGTAATCAGTGTGCCACCGCCCCCAGGAGTGGAGCAGGAACCAGGACAAGCCAGGGCCAAAAGCTGCATCCAGGGCTGGGTCATGCTCCCTCCCTGCACCACCCGGAGCCAAACCCAGGAGCCACCTTGCCCCCAAATATGCCTCCGTGCCCCCACTCGGGATATGCCCTACAGCTTGGAGACCCCTGTTTTAGACTGTAGTGGTGCTGTAACCTATTCCAGCAGGAAGTGGGGTACAGAGAAGCCAGAGGAGGCTTGTGCAGTCAGCCAGTCAGGGCCAGGCTGGGTCCTACAAAAGGCTGTATGGGCTGAGAGGAGCACGAGGCGCCTGGCTGCCTGGGGAGCTAGAGGATTCCTAACACAAAGCAGGGCTGGGGAGGGGCAGGCAGGGCTGGGGAGCTCTGGTCAGGCAAGCTCCCAGGCTGAGGCCTTGCTCTCAAGGCCTGAGGCTACTAAAGCTGCAGGGAGGCAGCAGGTCCACACCCCCTGCCAATGATGAATGACTATGCCAGGCTGCAGTTTGCCCCTGAGGCAGGGGCTAGGTAGATGATGCCTGGCAGTGGGTCACTGAGGTAAGCTGAGTACAGGGGATTGAGGATTCCTGGAAGGGGAGGATCCCAGGAAAGGGCACCGTGGGCTAGATGGGACACAGGGCCTGAAAGTAGCGCAGAAGACAGATAACTGAGGGTGACACCGGTCAACAGGGGGTGCTCCAGAGCTAATTCTCAGGAAAACCAGCAGGAGTGCTGCGGCGAGTCACAACCTGTTACACAGACCTAGAGATTGACTGTCTAGATAATGAGGTGCAGGCACATTTCCTACAGGTATAATCCTATAACACCGACCTTGCCAGCTTCATCTCCAATAGGCCTCAGCTGTTCAAAGGATATGGTTTTATGTGAGTGCACTGTTCCGCCCCGAGCTACAGATGCCTGAGGAGGAAGCCGATTTCCTGTGCGTAACGCTGTGTTAGTAGGAAAGCAAACGGGTAGGCTTCATTCCGAAGAGGGCTGACACAGTGAGAGACACAACTTTCTGCAGAGCACATACAATGAAGGGATTGCCAAAGCACCAGCAACTCATACAAAGGTGAGTCATGTACTCTTCAGCTTGTTTGTTATTTTAAACTGGAACATTTTTACATTTCTCTCACTTTTGTATGTAACAGGCACAGGCTGAGAGGAGACAGACTCTGCTTCCTCTTCCTATCGGTAGAGAATGAATCTCATTTTAACTATTCCCTAATCATTTTCTACCCTCTCTAAAGGCCTTTTATATCATTTCGTTACCCTCATTAGCATTCACAACTCCTCCTAATTTAGTAGCCTCTGAAAATTTAATTAGCATGCTATTTACCACCGCTTCCAGATCATTAATGAAAATGTTTAATAAAATCAGACCTATATCTTGGCTGCAGAATCCCACCAGACATCTGCTGCTAAGTTCATACATTTCTCATTACATCTGGTTTGCAATGCATCAGCCAGCGGCTGGGCTCACATCCAAAGCAACTGGACCCCATCTAAAATGGTTACCTGCCTTTAGACACCGCACTCACCTACTGGTATATTACACGATGCCGGCCTATATTCTCGCAGTTCCTTCTTGCTGACAACTCCAGAGGCAGGAGGCCTAAAGGGTAAAGGCAGCAGCGTGAGGCGGCTGGAGCCTCTGTCCACGGGGGGAGCCTGTGACAGACTTCGGCCAGTCATGCCTGCAGAGGTCACAAATTAAGTCAAGCAAGGCTGAGCATGTGCCCCACCAGATGTAGTCAGGTGTGGGCTGTAGTGAACGGGTGCCTTCTTAAAATATCAGATTAAGTCTGCAGAGGTCTGAAACTGCACTTCTGGAAGAAAGGCTCCGGCTCATGTGGAACCAGGAATGGCCCCAAATAACTTTATACATTGGATTGGCATCAGCATGGACTTGCGTGTCTACCAGTAGACCCAGGTTGCAGCAGGTGGAGCGCACCAGGTAGAGGCTCCTCGGCACTGGATCCAAAGATCTGCCCTTGATAAACCAGTCACTGAGGTACGGAAACAGACGGACCCGACGGTGCTTTCCTCAGATGCCAGAGCCATGCACTTTGTGGACACTTTCAGGGCCGAAGAGAGGCCAACGGGTAGTGCTGTCAATTGGAAATGGCACCCTCCTGCTACAAAATGGAGGATGTGCCTGTGGTTCAGAAAGTAAGCATCTTTTAAATCAAGTATGGCATATCCATATCCGAATGCAGGGAGGGGATGATGGGAGACCATATAAAACTTCTGCTTCATGAGAGATTTCTTGATGTGGCACAGGCCCAGGATGGGTCTGAGGCACCTGGGATTAGGAAGTACCGGGGAGGAGAAACTCTTCCCTTCCATGCCCCAAGGAACCTCCTCCATGTCCCCAGACACATGAGTTCTTGACCTGAACAAAGAATTGCTTGTGAGAAAGGTCCCTGAAGAGGGAGGGGAAAGTGGGGAATTGCAGGGTATATTCCCAAAATATTCTACAAAAAAATCTCTGATGACTGTGCATATGGGTACACACACAGCTACAATGGGATTTACAAGAGCAAGCACTCGAAGTAGTATTTTAATGAAGTCCTGATGTTACTTCTACAGCAGTGTTTCCCAAATGGTGTTCCGCAAAAGAAGTGAAAATAAGGGCTCCTCGAGAAAATTCCATTACAATAACACTTTATGATTTTTTTAAATAATATTTAAGCATATATGAATTTTATTGAAAACAATTTTCATTTGTGTTTGCCACGAGAAGTGTCCCTGTGTAATGCCAGCTTCACCAGAGAGTGGGGACGATGATGTCACTCCTGAGCACTGTGCGCGGTCAGTCAATCAGTGGTGCGATCGCCTGTTATACCACAATAAATTCCCCTACTCACTCTCAGGGAGTGTGGATCACGTGGGTGACTGAATACGAATATACTAGCGCCACGTCAGACACAGTCGAAGCTTCAGCTGTCAAACCAGTTGCTTGTATGGGAGTGCGCAGGCAATGCTCTCGCAAATATTTTACTTCAGTATAGTCATGTGATTTCTTGTATTTAAAAATTTAACAGTGACAAATATAAATTGACTATGATAGATTAATTTATGTGCAATTAAACTAAATGTTGATCTCATGACCTGGTTTAGCATTTGCTTATTATTATCCTTACTTATTTATGGTCTACTTTTTCAGCTCCACATATAAGACTGTTATTAGGGGTTTCACAAAATTCTTTCAAGTTTAAAAGGGTTCTGTGGCCAAATAAAATTGGGAAACACTGTTCTACAGCAACGCTTTCATCCCCTAGTTTTGTAACTTTATCCACAAAGCAACCATGCTTGTGTAGCAAGATTTGTCCTTCATAAAATACATACTACTCACTGCTCACAGTTCTGTTATTCTCTAGATTTTTATTATTTGTTACAGAAGTTATTGATAGCCTGTTATAACTAAGGCTGAAAAACACCTTTCCTTTATAACCTAGTTATTTCAGTTGCTGATAAACTTTCTGAAAATTCACTGTGGGAGCTGAAATCTTCCATGCATATCTGAGAGGGATTTTTATTTTGAAAATTTAAGAGCTGCTTTTGAATTATGGAAGAGTGGAAAACACACAAAAAAACTGTGTCATTATTAAAAAAAATTGTAACCGCCCTTAAAAAAATGGGGTGACCTTAGCAAATAGCTAGCTCTCAGCAAAGAATGGGATTTTAAAAAGCTCTTTGATTTACTAACGTTTGAAAACTGAAGACCTTCCAATAGTCATGGGTTTCATGGGTCTGCCCTCTTTGACCCCCAAAACTCCCTCCTGGGTGAAGTGGCTCCTTTCCTGCAGAGCTAGCTGGGTTTGGCATCTCACCGTGCATCTGCGCATTAAGTCACAATGCTAATCAAAAGCGGCTCCTCCACCTCCAGAGGTGCAAACAGGCCAAACAGGAGCAGCACTGCAGACAAGTAAGCCCTGAGTCAGACTTAAATACCTTGACGGGTAGCCAAGCCCAGCAAGCCCTCCCGCCCTGCCCCAGGATAGGAGCCACTGTAATTAATCATTGTTGCAGGATGAGTACTGAGCAGTCTTACTCTGCAGCCTCCCACCAGCGTCAGAGCCAACCCTTTTCCCCACGAGGGACAGTGCCCAACACCACCACGACTCCTTCCTTCCCAGGGCAACGCCTCTCCCACTTCAGACCCTTCCAATGGGACTGTCAGATGCTGAGAGGTATGAAAACATGCACTGAGCAGAGACACGTTTTTGTTAAAATATAAAGGGCCCAAGCCAATGGAAGTCTGTCTATTCAGTGGGCAATGGATCAGCCCAAAGAGCGCACTTCAGCAGAGACGTGCGATGTAGGCACACACAGCATACGAAAGGTGGCCACGTTCATGCCAAGGATTTATTAGCCTTAAAGGGCTGTGACTGTCGTTCAGTAAAAGCAGAGGAACTTTAACAATCCCAATGGTTCCAGACATTTGTTCCTTATTTTTAACAAATGCAGAAAAAATTGGCAAAATGGTGTAAAATGTGTCATTATGGCCGCAGAGTTAAGTGATGCAAACATCATTAGCTGGACGTTCAGAAGTGCTAAGCACCAACAAATCCCGCAGATGTCCATGGAAGTGGTGCCTTTCATTAGCGGACCATACTCCTGCAACAGCAGCGAGACCCCACTATGCTTACCCCAGAATAAGAACAGCCATACTGGGTGAGATCAGTGGTCCATCTAGCCCTCTAGCCGATCTTCTGACTGTGCCAAGCCCAGGTACTTCAGAGGGAATGAACAGGGCAATCACTGAGGGATCCATCCTTGTCCTCCACTCCCAGCTTCTGACAGTCAGGGCCAGAGGTTGCATCCCTGACCATCTCTAACAGCCAGGGATGCACCTATCCTCCATAAACTCACCTTATTTTTTTAATCCAGTTATAGGTTTTGGCCTTCACAACACTGTCTGCAAGTAAATCCCACAGATGGACAGTGTATTCATTATGTGACAAAGTGTTCCTTTATGTTTGTTTTAAACCTGCTGCCAAAGAATTTCATTGTGTGACCTCAGCTCTTATGCTCTATGGAGGGGTAAAAAAAAAAATTTCCCTATTCAGTTTCCCCACACCATTCAATATTTTATAGACCTCTATCGTATCCCCCTTTAGTTGTCTCTTTTCCAATCTGAATAGTCCTAGTCTTTTTAATCTCTCCTCCTACAGAAGCAATTTCATATTCCTAATCATTTTACTGCCTTTTTGGAATCTTTTCCAATTCTGATAGATCTTTGGGGTGGGGTGACCAGAACTGCAGACTGTATTCCTGGCATGGGCATACTACACATGTAGACAGTGGAGTTGTGCTGTTTTCCGTGTTACCCGCTTTCTCGTGGTCCCCAACATTCTGTTCCCTTTTTTGGGCTGCTGCTGCACATAGTTCTCTGAAAACATTTACTGTATCCACAATAATTCCAAAGCCGCCTTCTTGCATAACAACAGCTAATTTAGACCCCATCGTTTTATATGTATGGCTGGAATTGGGTTCTCCACTGTGTATTACTTTGCAATTATCAATATTGAATTGGGTCTACCTTTTTATTGACTCGTATTAGGAGATCTCTTTGTAACTCCTTGAGTAATTTTATATTATCTGCAAACTTGGCCACTTTCCTGTTTATCCCCTTTTCCAGGTTATTTACAAACACATTCAACACCACAGAATTTCACTCAGTCACACCTGAGATTTCAGTGGATTACTAAATTCAAAAAATCAAGCATACTGTATCACAAAAGATGCTTTGTTCATTTAACGATACTCTGTAATTTAGTCTGTAAAAATAACAAAAGTTAAGTACAGAACTATTTTTGCTAAACAGCATTTGGGGTAAAGCAGAGAGAAAAACTATTTAATTGTGCAACCTGGGAGGCATCTGGCATAACAAAGTGCATATAAATGCATACTTGATACAACTCCCAGTCAAGTCAATGGAAGACAGATCACCCCCTTCATAAGATTCTGCTACAATGCTGAAATGAGGAGAGCGTGCGCTCGCAAACACAGTTGCTTACCAATAAGCAGGGCCACATCTGCACAGTCACACTGGTGGAATCCCCCAGTGAAGACAGCTTTGAAAAGGATTTGTGAACACAGCACCAAAGGGGCACAATGCCCCACAAGCCGGAAGGCTGAGAGGCATAGTCTCTGCCAGGAAACACGTACCATAAAACCTACAGGACACGCAATGAATGATAAATGCTGTTACTGGCAGGACTTCATATTTTTGCACAACTTGAGTTTTCTGATTGCAACTGTCACCTTAATTATTGCGTTGACGGAGATTTATTTAAACATGGTCCATCAGACTATGCCTCAAATGCTTGTTTACCTGCAAAGACTTTTAAAGTCACCCTTTTATTCAAGTGGCGTCTAAGAGGCCTTCTCCTCTGTAATTTGTTTTCCCCAATAGATATAATGAAAATGTTTTTAAAATGATTTCAAAAATCAAATATACCCGTCAGTAATTTGATCTGCAGCGAACACAGAACAAAAGCGTTGCAAGCAGAGTGCTTTTCAATACTGCATACTTAATTACACATGCAAATGCATCAGCTAAATTTGGGCACTCTGTTGGACAACTAATTATGTTGAAAACACAACTGCCAGCTTAACAGACGACACTGTTCTCCCAATTCCCCCAGCTGTTCCTGCTTTCTAGACAGGCCTGCAATCGCATGGGTTTTTTTTGTTTTATTTCAATATGTACGATACAGGTATTAGACTTTTTGTCTGCTTATGGCTCAGTAAGACCAACATTTATCATCCTTCCTTGCTCTAGCACCTCTGGCTGCCCTTCTTGGTTTTTCTCTTCCCTTCCTCAGGCAGGCAAGTGAAGCCCACCGCAATACATGACAGACTCACCAAGCGAGAAGAAACAATAAACAAAAACTGCTCTCGCATACCCCTCAGGTTCTATTTACACCCTCACCGCGCTCGCTCTCTCTCTCCCCCTGCCTGTGAGGCCAGCACTGACACTTCGGTTGCCGATTTCTTCCACAAGCATCCCCTTCCCCATTATTCCTGGTCAGTAACACCCACCATGTGCTCCCCTTTTCAATCCTCCGTGAAAAGCCCCCTTCTTTTACAGTGCCCATGAGAAGAGAGACTCAGTTACCAGTTCATAACTTGGTCATCCTTACTTTAGATGTGCATACAGACATGCATCTACAATACAAACAAACACAAATTAACACGCACACATCTTAACTGAGCAACCACACAATCAAAATACTTTTGTCCCATCCTTTCTGTGACTGGGTACTTGCAGCTGAGTAGACTAATGGCTAGATCTAAGGATGTTAAGGACCAGTCAACTAGTTAAGGACTAGTAGACCATGTTAAGGACTAACTCCCCAGCTAACTCCGGGTTCCAAGCAGCATTTCCCCAGAACATTAGAAGTAACAGGGCTGGAGCAGCCCCTCCCCACATGGCAGGGCCCCTCCCCCTCCCCCACCGGGGTGGGGTGGGGTGTGCTCCAGCCCAGCTGGCTGCAATGACCACCCCCTGGTTAACTAATTCAACTAATGTTTAACCAGTTAACTAATTAAATGGAATTTTACATCCCTAATTACCAAAGCCAGATGGAATTCTTCTTCAATTCAATAACTATCCTTACTTTCTGTCCTGAATTGCTGGATAATGTTGCAGCAACTTGCCAAATGAATTTCCATCCCTGAGGTGAATGTACTTGAGCAGTACTTATGTATAGATTGTACATGGTTATATTTGTAAAGCATCCTAAGATGAAAGGACTTACAAAAAATAAAAAATAGGCAAGTAATATAAAGTGATGAGAGAAAAAGCAAACCTCCCTCAACGTTCCAAATACTGCTCAGAGCATTTCAGGACATGCCATCTCTGTTGGAGTCTTTATGGAAAGCAGTGAAGAAGTAGTTACTCACTTTGTGCAGTAACGATGTTTCTTGGAGATGTGTCCCCGTGGGTGCTCCACTGTTGGTGTCGGGCTCGTCCCAGCACCGCAGGTCGGAGATTTTCCATAGCCATAGTCAGCCAGACCGCGCACGTGCGATTAGCTTCTCGTGCCGTTCACGCCCTTCGATCATGCGCGGTCTGACTCCCACCAGTTCCTTTCACCGCTTGGCTATCTGCAACGAGAAAGAGATAGAGCTCCGGAGCGGGGAGGAGGGCGGGACGTGGAGCACCCACGGGGACACATCTCCAAGAAACATCGTTACTGCACAAAGTGAATAACTACTTCTTCTTCGAGTGGTCCCCGTGGGTGCTCCACCGTTGGTGACTACACAGCAGTACTCAGATGTGCTCCAGAGCTAGGTTTGACACTAACGGATAGCACTGCTGAAGCCACTGCGGAATCTACGGCCAAACGTTGTGCAACTGCATAATGCTGCATGAATGTTGTGTTCGATGACCAGGTGGCCGCTCTACAAATATCACTCAATGGGATTCCTCTGAAGAAGGCTGCTGAAGTAGCCACTGCCCTCATAGAGTGGGCCTTTGGATAAGACTGGAGAGGTCTGTTGCGGACGTTGTGACAAGTGGTAATGCATGTCACTATAAGCTTTGGGATGCACTGGCTGGATAGACTACAGCCCTTGGAACGCCCTGAGGTTGTTATTACCATTTTACGCCAGTCTCGGGCTCTATGTATATAGAAAGAGTGCTCGCCGTACATCGAGTGTGTGGAGTAGAGCTTCTCGTGAGGAAGAGTGAGGCTTCGGGTAGAAGGAGGGCAGTACTATGGGTTCGTTGATGTGAAATTTCAAGCAAACTTTAGGGATAAAGGCTGGGTGTAGACGCAATATGACTGAGTCTCTGGAGACCGACGTAAATGGTGGTGCTGCCATCATAGCGGCCAGCTCGCTAACTCTACATGCCGATGTGATCGCCAGGAGAAGGAGGACCTTCACCGTGATTATCCTGAATGAGGTCGCGGCTACCGGCTCAAAAAGGGGGATAACATGAGGGTATCCAGTACGAAGTCTAGGTTCCAAGAAGGGGGGGGGGGGTCTGTGCGGGGAATTGAGGTTTGTTAACCCTTTCATGAACCTTTTGGTAATCAGGTGAGCGAAAAATCGATGCACCCTCTATGGGGTGATGGAACACACTAATGGCAGCTAAATGTACTTTCAGGGACGAAAGCGAGAGTCCTGCCCACTGGAGGTAAAGGATATAGTCGAGGATTTGCTGAAGGAGTAACGCGACAGGGTCGATTCGATAGTCAGAGCACCAGAGTGTAAATCAACGCCATTTCTCAAAGTAGGTAGTGTGGGTAGATTGTCTTCTGCTATGCATGAACATCATTAACTTGCTGTGAGCAGAGATGTTCAGATGCCTTGAACCAGTCAGGAGCCACGCCGTTAAATGTAATCTCTCTGGTCTGGGGATGGAGAAGCTGACCGTGATTCTGAAAGAGCAGATCTGGTAGTAGGGGGAGGGGATAAGGAGGTGACATGGACATTAGACGAAGAAACTGGTACCAGGGTTGTCTCGCCCATGCTGGGGCTATGAGGATCACCCTTGCAGAGTCCGTGTTAATCTTCTCTAGTACTTGAGGTACAAGCACTGCCAGGGGAAACTCATGAAGCAGTGGTCCTCTCCACCTGATTAGGAATGCGTCCCCTATGGATCTTTCTCCAATGCCCGCTCTGGAACAGAAGTGATGACACTTGGTGGTGTCTTTTGTGGTGAACAAATCTATTCAGGGAGTTCCCCACTGACGGAAGATGCCTCGAAGAATGTTTGCACCTATCGCCCACTTGTGATCGCGGGGAAAGTGTCTGCTGAAGTCGTTCATGATCGTATTGCTGGTGCCTGGGAAGTAGGATGCTACTAGGTCGATGTTGTTTCTGATGCACCAATTCCACAATCATATCGCCTTGGCACAGAGGGATCGAGATCTCACTCCCCCTTGCCGGCTGATATAAAACATTGTGGCAACATTGTCAGTTAGTACCCTGACAGTCGACCCTGATATATAATCGCGCAAATGCCTGCATGCAAGGAATGCTGCTGTAGAAAAATTGTAGAAACCATTTTATGTTTAGCTAGAAGCCATCTTGTATAGCAGAAACCATTTCAGCTTTTTGCCTTTGCACGTAGGCCAGAGTGAACTTTTTATCACCCCATGTGCCAGGCCAAGACAGATGCGCTACTGGAATGTGTTAATTGGGCTGGTTGGGACAGGAGGTGTACTCCCTCGTACCTGTCCGCCATCTTGTTGATAAGGCTTTGTTTTTCCTAGTTTAATTGATGATTTCTGTAATTGGATGCCCTGACGTCAGATTGTTTGGTTAAGGGTATAAAGATGCTAGGATTGATTGTATGAGCAGCCTCACTGGGCCCGGCTCTGCTGGGACCATGTTTGGCTCACTTTGCTTTTATTGGCCAATAAAACCATCTGTTTAGCCGCGTAAACTGAGTGAAATCTTTGCTTCTGCAATGCCCTGAGCTCCAGAAGATTTATGTGCAATGCCCTTTCTGTAGGTGACCATCTGCCTTAAATACTCCTGCTGTTCATGTGCACGTCCCAGCCTATGAGGGATGCATCTGTGGTTAGTTGAAAAGTAGGTTGCGGACGATGAAAGGGGACCCCTGCCATCAGATTTTGCAGGTTGGTCCACCACAACAGAGAGGTGTGGACATAAGGTGGAGGCGCTACTGTCTTTTGAATGTCGTGTTTGGTTGGAATGTATACCAAAGCCAACCAATGCTGCAGGCATCGGAAATGGAGTCAGGCATGTCACACCACAAATGTGGTCACAGCCATATGACCCAGCAACTGCAGGCAAGTAAGCCCCTTGCATACTGTTGGGGCCTATAACAGAATGTTTATAAGATCTTGTATGGCCTGAAATCGCTGTCAGTAAGTACACCCGTGAGTGGATTATGAGCCCGAGGGATTCGAAGGTTTGTTTGACCAGGTTGACCATACAAGATGTCTCCTGTCATGAGCTTCCTTTTATGAGACAGTCATCCAGGTAAGGAAATATAATGACGTCTCTGCGATGTAAATGTGCTGCCACCACCGAGAGTGTTTCGGAGAAAACTCTCGGGGCAGATGCGAGGCCAAATGGTAGTACACAATACTGGAAATGCGTGTCGCCGACTACGAAACGAAGGAATCATTGGTGTGCTGGATGAACGGTGATGTGGAAGTAGGCATCCTGTAAGTCGAGGGCTGCAAACCAGTCTCCATTGTCGAGTGAGGGTATTATAGTCGTGAGAGTCACCATTTTGAAACGTTTTCAAAGGTGACGGTTCAGCTTCCACAGATCTAGAATGGGCCTCCACCACCGTTTTCGTCCACATTAAGTAGTAACAGGAGTAAAAGCCCCTTCCTTTGAACTGCTGAGGGACTGTCTCCACCACCCCTATCAATAATAAACGATGGGCCTCCTGTCTCAAGAGATCATCGTGAGATGGGTCCCTGAAGAGGGAGGGGGTTGGTGGGGAGGGAGAAGGGATGGAAGAGAATGGAATCGTAAGGCCAGATTTCACAACTTCCAGGACCCATCAGTCCATTGTTACCTTGGCCCACTGGTGATAAAAGGGCCGAAGGCGATGGTGGAATAAGAGATGCGCCCAGAGGTTTGCACCGACAACGTGTTCTGTGAGCACGCCCTCGACCGATGAGTCAAACCTGCTATTTTGGCCCCGGTTGGTTGGTCGCTCGGGATGGCTGGGGACGTCTGCGCTGTACTCGCTGCTTCTGTCTAGATCGGTCATAAGGGCGGTGTTGTTGCCTCTGGTATTGAAAGTCATACCTCCTCTGATATGGGTAGTATCTTCTCCTCCTATATGGGGAAGTATACATACCCAGGGTACGTAATGTCGTGCGAGAATCCTTGCCCGAATGTAAGACCTCGTCAGTTTTGTCTGCGAAAAGCTTGCGCTTTTCAAAAGGGAGATCCTCTACCTTTGTCTGTAGTTCCTTAGGAACCACAGTCAAGGTGAGCCATGACGATCATCTCATAGCGATTGCCGTCACTGTAGATTGGGCAGTTGCATCAGCGACGTCCAGGGCAATCTGTAACCCCGCTCTCACTGCTTTGTAACCCTCTTGTACCACAGATTTAAGTATTGTCTTTTTTGAATCAGGGAGGTGTAAAAGCAATTCTGTTAACTTTGAACAATTGTCAAAATTATGGTTTGACAGCAAAGCCGCGTAATTTGCTATACGTAGAAGCAAGGTGGCTGATGAGTACACCTTCCTTCCAAAAATATCCAGCTTCTTGTTGTCCTTATCCGCCGCCGTGTTTCTGTACTGGGGTGTCTTTGCCCTGTGCTGAGCTGCATTCACCAAATAGAGAATTTGGTTGGGGATGGTTAAAGAGAAATTCGAGGCCTCTGGAAGGGACAAAATATTTGTTGTCTGCCTGTTTACTTGTTGGCACCACCGGGGCTGGGGTTTGCCAGATTTCCTCCACAGCCTCCATGACTGCTTCATCGATTGGAAGCGCAATTTTTGCCCTCTGCTAGGGATGTAAATTTTTGAGCAGACGGTACTGCTGTGTCTGTACCTCTGCTAGCTGCACCTGCTGTGAATCTGCCATGCGCTTGAATAGTTCCTGAAATTGCTTCAGGTCGTCTGGGGGGGACATGTCTCCCAGGAACACTGCCTCATCGGGAGATGAGGAGGATTGATTTGTCGGCGATGTTTCTGGATGAGTGTCTTTGGGTTCCGATAATTATCCCTCCTCTGGTTCCGATTGTTGGGGCTGTGAAGTGTGGCTCTGTTCAGAGGGGTCGGAGGCCGCTGAGTTGGCTGAGGTTGCACTGAAACATGTTGGTACCTTGGTGAGTGACAACAGCATGGGGATCATCTGTAGGAGTGTGATCTATAATAGTGACAAGACGAATAATGCGGCTTGTGGTAATAAACGTAATCACGGTCAGATCTAGCTGGTGATGAATGCCTCGAAGATATGACACTGCCATGACGGTGGTAGACAGATGAGGAGACCGCCTTGGAGAATGAGGCAAGTGTGGGGACATCCTCGAAGAAGGAGATCAGGATGTTCACCTATCCCAATACCCCGAGTACTCCCAAAGTGCCTCTCTGCATGGAGATCTCGTGGCACGCCTAGGAGATTCAGCAGTGCGATGGTGCTAGCCGTGTCTTACAGGAGAAAGCCACACTAGTGGTGATAGAGAGGGTGAGGGGGAAAATGTCAGGGATGGTGAGATGGATACATGTCGAGCATGCGACTTCTGTGCTGCTTTTGTCGGTACCAGTCTCTGAGCTCTTTCTGGTATCTGCTTCATATGCAGTTCACTTCTTATGAAAGCTGAAATGCGCAACACTGCACCGTATCCGACGTCAAGGTACGTGGCACAGTGGCCGGTGCCGAGGTGTGTGGCACTGCTGTCAGGGTTGGAGATCGTGGCACCACGGTCGGTGCCGAAGCACGGGGCACTGAGGATGGCGCCGAGGCGCATGGTCTTGCTGGCAACGATGAGTGCCCTGGTGTTAACGGCAGTGAGGGTGAAGATGGTGCGGACAATCGGAGTACCGCGGTTTCTTTGGGCTGTTCCCTCAGCACCAGTGAGGGTCTCAGTGCCGACGGTCTCGGTGCCAATGAGGCAGACCTCTTGGATTTTGACGCAGTAGAGGTCTTTGCTGTCATTGGGGGAATGTCCCCTTTGCTGACCCTGCTTACAGGCACGGCAGGAAGCGATCTTGTGGGGGACGCCCTGATTTTCTTCATGGCCGTAGCCACAGGAGAAGAAGCTCTGCGCTTCTGTGCCATAAAAAGACTCTGAGCTGGTTGGCGGGGTGAGGTCCACAGGTTGTAGGGCTTTATCAAAGAGGATCATTTTAAGGCGCATCTCTCTGTCCCTTCGCTCTCGAGCGGTAAGCTTCAAGTACTGCGCACACTTCTGAAGGACGTGTGCCTCACCTAGACAGAGAATGCAGGCCGCGTAGCCGTCGACGCAGGCGTGGCTTCGCGGCACATTGAACACTTTTTGAAACCTGGAGAACCAGGCATTGTTTTAGTTTTTAGATTGTCCTATTACAACTAACACCGAACCATAAACTATGAACTCCAAAGGTTTTTTTGGTTTTGCTTTGTTTTTAAAAGGAAAAAAAACGGATAACTATACTAATAACTAAAACTATGAACAGACTACGAACTAACTATTTTTAACTAATTCTGACAGAAAGGCAAACCAGTTGAGGAGAGATGAACTATGCTCCGCCTGCAACCGAGGACGGTTGACAGGAACTGGCGGGAGCCAGACCGCGCGTGATCAAAGGGTGCCAACATCACAAGATGCTAATCGCACATGCACGGTCCGGCTGACTATGGCTATGGAAAATCTCTGACCTGCGGCGCCGGGACGAGCCCGACACCAACAGTGGAGCATCCATGGGGACCACTCGAAGAAGAATGATACAGTTCATTCCCTCAAATTCTAGCTTTGGTTGGTTGTGGTCTATTGGTTCATTTCAAATTATTACGTAACAGGGCATGTTAGCATCGCAGAATCAAGATAATCTTGAGCAGTGTCATCAACAGTAGGTGTCATAGCCAAAGGAATCTAGTCAAACAGACAAAACCCTGGACCGCTAGTTCCCTTTTCAGAACAGGCAGGTGGTCTGAAAATTCAGGTTGGAGACTAATAGATTGTGCTGAATAAAAGCACCTCCCAGCCAGGCTGCCAAGCAATAGCGAAAATGAATCTGAGTAATACAAGTTGGAATAAAGAAGAAAATACCAGAGAGAGCTGGTGCCGCATCTCTCTAAACTTCAATTTAAAGCCTCAGCCATAGAGCTTCCAGCTCCACCTCTGATGTATGGCTCTTTCCACAGCCCTCATTAGCACACTATGCAGGTGACCCAACCCCCCCAGGACGGAAGGATATATAGTACAAAAGTATAAAAAACATTATTACTGCATCTTTATAATATGCAACAGTACTATCCTGGGATCAAATCCTGATTCAGTGGATGTTGCATGTGCGGGGGGGGGGGGGGAGGAATCACCCAGGATTAGATCTCATGCCTTATACACCTGAGCAAGGACATCATTGTTTGACACAACCTGTAAAAAAGTTGCACACCTCAAGTGCAGAGAAAATGCACATGTGCACATTAGCGGCAATCTGAAAATTTTGATATAAATTACAGTGTTGTCTTCAAGTCGGCATTGTCAAGTCCAAGTCGAGTCTCAAGTCACTATAGTTCAAGTCCCAAGTCGAGTCTCAAGTCTTAATTTAAAAAGTGTCAGGTCACTTTTGTACAAGCCATCAATATCGGCATTTTCAGACAATTTTTTCACCAAGTCGATTTAACAAAATTAGCAAGTCTCAAGTCTCAAGTCACAAACAATGAACCCGAGTCGAGTCTCAAGTTGAGTCACCTAGGCGACTTAAGTCGGACTCGAGTTCAAGTCGTGGGACTCAAGTCAACAACTCTGATAAATTATACCGAAACCAATGTGCATTGGGTACATTGGGAAACCAACGTGCGTTGGGTACATTGGGCTTGCACAACTAATTGAATACTTATAGGCATAATTTCACATTTTTCATGTGTCAATAGGGCTTAGATGTGCAACAGATGTGTAAACATGTTCATGTACAGCACAGATACCAGTCCTTGATTTAGCCTCTAAAACTGAAGTTAAGAATCTCTCTGTATTTGCAAACATTGCTCTGCAGTCAAATACACAGTCTCCTGGAGAGGAATGGAGAGTAACTGCAGTGTGATATCTGGACTGCAGTCTCAAAGAAAGGGTTGCATCCCTGTGCTACTAAGAATTCTGTACTCAACACAGAACTAAATCACCATAATGGCCAGTAACTTCCCCTGGGAAGGAAATCCTTTCAGAAGATAAATCAATAGTTTGTGTAATTTTAGGATGTATCCAGGAAAATTTACAGTGCCAATAATGCCATGAGCACTGCCACCGAGGCAGAGCTACCACATCATCAAATGTCCCCCATCCTGAATCAAAGGTCAAGCAAAGCATTTGGTGTGAAAAGGTGTCCTATTTTGTGACAGACCCTGAAGCGTAAGATCTCCCCTCAGTGCGTGGTCTAGCTGCTTTCTCTAGTCCAGAACAAGACAGGAAGAGAGTTGTACCAGTGCAAGGTATCATTTAGGGCAGGTGCTAAATAATGCAATGCTGGGACAGTTACAGGGCCAGGTGATGTCAATCAATCCAGCTCCATTGAAGTCCAGGAAGCTACAGCAGACCATACTAGCTGAGGATCTGGCCTGAAGATTTTAACTCTCTGTGTAAGTAAAACAAGTGTCCCCAGTACAGACGCAACAACATTACAATGCAGAACACATGTTTATTGATGAGAGTGACATTTATGTAATTTTATCAATGCAAAATACACTTGAACCAATAAGATCAAGGAAGCTATTTTTTCTTTACAGCCTGGTTCAACCCTGAAAAGTAACTGGAAAAATGGCACCTTATTATTCAGCAGATTTGCTCCCTGCATGCACTTGGAGTCAGCTCTGGGGAAGTGGACGGGGTTCTATATTGGCTTATAGATCATCAACAGAATGAACTAAGTTCCAAATGCAAGCCCAAACTCTGCTCGTAGTTTCAACTGCACTACTTGCACACCACACGTTCACACAGATCTTAGTGACGGTATCATTTTCCAAGGAAAAGCCCAAACTGGGGGAGTCTTGCATCAGCTTGTTACGTAAGAAAAGTGCTTTGGTACGGAGGGAAATTCCAACACCTGCACACAACCGGTACCTGCTTAGGACCTTGATTTTACAGAAACTGGAAAGTTCACAGCACTGATAAAGTACCTGCCCAGCAAATTCCTAACAAGTCCAATTGGCCTCAGTATAGAATGACCACATCCCATTTTTAAAGGGACAGTCCCATATTTAAGCCCTCCTTCAGGTGTCCCTATATTTTCCCAAAAAATGGGCCAATTGTCCTGTATTTTTTAGCTCTTAAAAGCCAGCTCCCCACGAGCACCGCCCTGCCCCCCACTGCTGCCTCTGATATCTGATACTAGCTCCTGCCTCTTCCCCCCCATACCATAGCATGTAAATGTGTAACCACCAAAAATCCAGCAGTTACACAAATACACATTAATGGTTGGCGAGTGCGGACAGGCAGTGACTGGTTATGCATCACCCCTGCTGTCCACCCATCAGCCCTTGACATGCTTCCTCTTTCACTGTCCTCACCCTGCTGTGCCCATTCACCACTTCAGCCACACTGCTCCTGTTCCTCCTACCACAAGCTGCAGCGCTGAAGGGCCTGTCCAATGAGGATCCGAAGAACATTTTATACAGCGAGCAGCAGAGTTATAACTAACTTCTCACTCTTCTGAGCTGTGCACCGATTGGAAACAAGAGACTGGGACCCTCCCATCTCACAGGGTCCCATGGCCTGGGGAGCCTAGAACTCCCCACAGCAATGATACAGCCCCACAGCCCAAGCCCCAGATAGCTGGCACAGGTAAGGCACTTTGCTGTGTCGACATACACTTAGGGTCCAGAATAAAAAGGATGATGTTAGCACACGCTAAACACTTACGATCATAACTAGCTACTGAACTATAAAATGGTTTAAACAGTAAAATATAAGGGAGTTTGGGTTACCCCTTCAATGCCAATACTGCTTCAGAGAGAGTTCCTGCACCTTGTCACAACCAGAAATATACTGAGGTGGCTGGAGCCACAAAACCCTTACTAAACCCAGAACTCAAGCACATTTGGTGCCACAAGACTGTACTCACAGGGCCCCAATGAACAATGCTTTCCAGGAGTCTCTCAAAACTCAACAGCATCAGAAGTTGCAACCTGCAAGTGAAAACATGCAAAAGCCACCCCAAAAGAATACCAGAGGGATATAGCCGGAGTCATGTGTTACACAGCAATCTGTGTGCATCCCAAAAACTCTGCAATAAAATTAGAAATCAATAGCATTGAGCAGAAAACCTCGAGCATGAAATGAATATAAACAACATTTGTACCATTGATTTTAAAAGTGCCTAACAGAGGAAGCTTCCGTGGGACAGAGTGTGCAGCAAGCTGCTTGAATTGAAGACATCCCCCATCCCTCTTTTTTTTTTAAGACGTTAATAATAGATTTTCAATGCAAGAAGAAAAACTGAAACCCACACCAAATTCTCCTGGTAATAACGGCTTTCTGAAAAAGCCCAACTATTAATGTAGCAGGGATGTCCATCAATCAAACTCAAAGTATTTTCAGAGCTAAAAGCAGAGCAAACACCTGCTTTTTGCAAGTGATGCACTTAAAGCAAAGAACATGATAAATTATTGCAAGTCTAGGTTTGAACTAATCATCTTCCCCTTTGGATACTCAAACTGCATGAGTGTGGGGGTAGCCATCCTGAGCCACAAACATACTGCCATAGTAATTTGGGCTCAGTAGACTGCAGAGAAAAATGAATAGGCACGGTTTTGTTTAAAAACTGAGGAACATTTGAAAAATTCCTCACTCAGGCTCTACCTAACCCCAGACAAACATGTGACAAGATGAGAAAAGTTGTGATTTTAACTGTTCTTTAAACGAGAGGGTCTCAACTTTTAAAAACTGATTCTCATGATTTAGGTTTATGGTATCCATTCTAACACCCTCCCACCCTCTAAGTTCCATGCTTAATGCCAGTTAGACAGGCATTACTGCATGGATGAGACAATGGCGTAGGAGGGGTTAGATTTATTAGGAACTGCGGAAACTTTTGGGAAAGGGGGAGCGTATGGAAGGAAGGGCTCCACCTAAACCAAAATGAAAACAGATTGCTGGCACTTACAATTAAATAGTCAAAGAACAGTTTTTAAACTGTGGGGTTCTGTGTTTATATTTCCGTATCACAGTGTTCTTGTTTACCATTAATAATATGCTTTTTTCAGCTGCTAGCACAGCAAACTCAGCTTGGGCTTTGAAACTGTGTCCGTCCCCCCCCCCATCCTCACCAGTTGGAAAGGTTCTGCAGGCTGAATTTTGCCCTTTGTCTGTACTTCATTTAGTGGGGATTACACAGGTATGACTGATTTAAACAATTCTGCTGACAATGGTGCACAAGAAGGAAGAGAATTAGCTCGCTCTCATTGAGCTAAATCGGTTCTTCAGGGCTAATAGGAATACAGAATACAGGTTGAACCTCTCTAGTCTGGCATTCTGGGAGCCTGACCAGTGCTGAACCAGAGAATTTGCCACAAACCATGGGGGGGTCAGTATTGTCAAGTAGCGTTACTAACAGTTCCACTGTTTCCGGAGCTCTTAGAAGACATTTAGGGGTAAATTAGAGCAAAATAACAGCAAAGAACATGCAGACCCAGGACACGTGGCTGTAAACAAATGTTATGGGACCGTGAGAAACTTGGCCACACCCATTGTAAGTGGACATGCAACTAACTAAAATCATGCCGGACCATGGATTTTGCCAGGCCAGAGTGCGCCAGACTAGAGAGGTTCAACCTGTAATACAAATGTAATTTCAACACTAATTGCAGATCTGAGTCCAATATGGACAAGAAACAGAGCTACTGAGTAAGATGGTGCAATTCCACATAACCATTTTGTAGAACAGAACCACATTTTGAAATTGCCACAAGCTTCACTGCTGTGAGGAAAGTAGTTCTATGGAGCCTCTAGAAGAGCTTGGACAATCAGCAATTCACAGCTCAATATTTTAGAACTACTGCTTTAAGCCCTAATTTAAACACAGCAGAACACATCACAAGTTACTTCCTGCTATGAGGTTGTTTGGCAAGCTTTTGTATGTGTATTAAACTTGAAAGAGGAGACAAAGCCTGAGACTAGGCGTAATTATTTTTAGTTAATGATGGCCAAATTCCAATATCGCTTACAGATGTACATTGGAGGATCTCCATTTACTTCTCTGGAGTTACCCTGGATTTACACCATTGCTGGGCAGAATCTAGCCCGTAGAGTATTGCATTCACTCCTATGGGACCTTTACCACAGCACCAGCTTTACCACTTTTAAGCAACTGAAACTTTGGTTAGAACTTTTGTCTGTTTCACTCATTATTATCCCTCAAGTTTGGTGCCCACCTAGTCAGCTGCAGTCCTTTATCTGACCTAGATGTGAACCATCTGGCAGTGATTTTGTGGTTTATCACATGAGCGTTGACTGTTTTGGGAACGTTCTGGGTGCCTCAGCTTTATAAAAGCATCATTGTTGCAGTTACCTAATCTAATATACAGCAACAATTTCTCCTTCACTTAAGTTCAGCAAAGAAACTTGAACTTTTCCTACAGTTAGGGTCGCCAGGTGTCTGGTAATTGCGTCTTCTGTCCAGCAGAAAAAACAACAGAAAATACCGGACATGTAGAATGTCCCTGCTGGCCTTCCATCTGAGAGAAACCTTTTTCCATGGCTCAGTGACTTTTTTTTTTGGGGGGGGCTCAACAAGTTTGGTCCCCACCATGTTCAGGATTTTTTGTGAACGTATCTGGCAACCCTACCTACAGTTAATGCAGGGTGAGCGCACAACACACCTTTCCCAGCTCAGATGATTTCCCTCCAGGTTTTGGATGGCCAAACAAGACAAATGCTTGGCACAAGGTGATGCAGCAGGCTGAGGAAAGGAGAGTGCCGTGCCTCCAATCTCCTGCCTGCCCTGTATCTTTCAGGAGAGGATTTGGTTGCCATGGAGGCTTCATAGTGGCTATCAGCTCCTGGCCCCAGTTCTGCTGCAATGATTAAGGACAACTTAAGTCTCCCTAGCCCATTTCAGTTCCCAGGTTCTGCTGCAGTTCTTCATAATGGCTTCTAATGGCTGCTTCTGTCTTGTTGTTCTCCGCTTCTACTAGCTGTAAAGAAGAGGGAAGACCCAGCAGCACCATGTGGATTTGCAGCCTCTGCAGAGTGCTGCATGAGATTTACTTTCTTAGTAAAATGTATTGTCAGTTTGTAAATAAAGCCTTCCCAATGTCTCGGTACCACAGCACTCTTTCAGCACGTAAGTCTTTCTTGAGAGGTGGCCAATTGTTTCTGAAGACTGTAAAGTGACCATTAGTGAGACAGCTGTATTTACTAATGTTACAGCTGGCTGATTAAATGATAAGGAAATTAGTGAAGAAAGGTAGGTTTCACTTCAAATAAGACAAATAGGTAACTGAAACCTATTGCATATTATATAGTAGTTGAGGGGTAATGTTAAGCTTCTTGTGGGAATGTCACTAGATACACAGAAAACCTATGACTGGATGTAATGGTGATGATTAGATCAGAAAAAAATACCTTTAAAATTTTTTTGGTCTAAGGTTAAACTTCAAATTGTTGATTAATTTATTCATCCCAATAAGAGATGGGATCAACAAATTACTTACAATCCTCTCTCTGGCTTCCCAGGAATATAGCAAGGTCTTGAGACTCTTTGGAGATCTCCAGCAAGAGGGGAAATAATGTATGCAGTCTGGCATATGATATTTCTGTATACAGATGACATACTGTAAGTAAGAGATCCACCATGCTCAACTTCTTGCAGTGTTACATTTCCTGGGAAACATTTTCCAATTTTCAGGTATAAGATAGTTATACAATTCAGAATAAGATTTCTGATTTAAGAGTCTACAAACTCCACATTTATACCTCACAGAGTTCAAAGAGGAACAAAGAATTAACTTTCAATACAAGACAAGATTGGAGAGATAATTGGGATCTTAGCTCTACACAATGCCTAGACAAACTCACAAAGACTGAATTCCATTCCCCAGCCTATACTTTTGGTATATAGCCAGTGAGCTAGAGCGGTTTTTCTCCTTCAAACACTTCCTGTAGAGGTTTGGGAGGTTTATTTCTAATGTCTATTTGGGAAACAATAAAGTCAAAATAAACTTCCAGAACTCAAGAACATCACATAATTTACATCAAGACAAATTCACTGGTGATTCCAGAGGTGAATTCATTGCCAAAGTCTCAGATGATGAGAAAACTTACCAGTTCAGGAGAGCGTAGTGGATATTTTAGAATTTCCCTCAACACGAACAATATTTTTGTCATTCTGAAATAGAGGCCACAGAGCAGAATGCGCACAAGTGATGTGTGGAGGAAGAGTACAGTGCAAATTTGAACAAACAATCATTTATCTATTGCTGTATATATTTTGAAGAGTTAGTTTGTGGATTTGTTTGTGCAAAATAAAGTTATACTTCACAATTACCTATAGATACCAAATACTGCACGAACAATCCTGCCATTTACATTTGCCAAATGCACTACCTTTTACACCGGAATGCGCTGGGTGAAAGAGTTAAATAATTCTTTTTGTTTTTCCATTTAAAAAGTCATGACTATTATGATTAGAGTTCATAAAAATATTTGCTAACAGAATTAAAATCCAGTCACCTATTCAACAGTCATTTATTTTAGTGCAAAGAAAATTTTTACTGTTACAAATCACAGAATAATTCAAATTAGTTATGGAAAGAGTAATGGAAGCGTTACAAGTTTCTGATTCAAATTTACTATGGATGGTAATTATTCAATAAAATGAATAATGTTTGAGGTTGAAATCCTACAAATTTAAAACTGTTTTTTACTTCCCTTTTGCAAGCACATTAATAAAAAATTCTATTACATATATTTAATGTCTTGAACTTTCCTATAAGTGTAATTATGCAAAATGACTTTGCCCAGTCAACGACAGGCCTCACCTGCTAGTTTAGAATAATTTAAAAGCATAGCTGTAGCCAGATACGAAGTATGGCATTAATCACAGCCGTGATTTGTGAATCAAAGCTAAGTTATTCCCTGCAGAAGATGATACCTGACTGAGTTGGACCATGTTTCTGAGAAAAATCAGTCTTGTGTGCTTCCCCAAGCATCTAATCTACATCAATTTCTTACACATTGTAACAGTGACAACTCAGCGCACTTAAGACAGAGAGAAGAGAAAGGAATAGTGACTTTTAGAGGGGAACAATTATTCATGGAACAGTATCAAAAATGAAAAATTATGTTTTATAAATGTTAATAACCTGTATTGGTCACTACAGAAGATGAAAGATTAGGTCTGCGATCACATTTCTGTTACAAGTGTCAAAACCCCATGGGAGATTTTATCTATGTGCTGTGAGACTGTGTGGTCACACATACTTCTTGGGAAAAGGCGACAGGGAACTTATCATTCTGAACATGGATTATATGTTCGGCTAAACGATACTTCTATTCTCCAGGACGCTTAATTGGGGAAGGCAATCTGGATGTAGACTGAATCACTGGTGCCAGAGAGGGTAATTTTGGAAGCACTGGAAAGACAGTGCTTCCCCAACAGAAGTGAGTAGATGACTTGCCTTAAATCAGACAAACTCTGATGAAAAAAACTGGATAAAAGAGAGGACATATTTGAAGATGCACAGAACTCACTTATTTAATTATAATGAGTTAAAATTCTGTCCTACAACTGCAGTTGCGGGGGGGGGGGGAATCTATTTACAGCTTGGTCCTACACAACACAGACATGAAGTGTTGTGCAAATAAACACAGGTTTAAAAAGCGATAATCAGAATGCTGAGCACAGGTGACTGAGCCTTGGGTCACCAAGTTACTGCTGCCCAGTAGCACAAGAAAGGACTAAGAGCTAAATGCTCTCTCTCATGCTAATGATTGTATTTAATTCTAATATTCTGAGATACCCGATTCTGTGTCCCCCATTAAAAAAAAATCCCACTGTGTACTTGGCAACAAGGGAACTGCAAGAGCTAGCGACTTCTTACAGCTCATGACAAAGAACTGTGCCTACGAACTAATCGAAAACTCAGTGAAGACAGCGAAGTCAAGTGGGAAAGACTTCCAATGGTCTTTGGACCAGACCTCCCTGAATAGACTCTGATCACACGTCAGCTGGAATATAGAAATTTTGCTCCCTGCAAGGACCTGCAGGATTAAGGCTGTACGAAAGGTTTTACCTGAAACTATGCACTGAGGTGCTCTGAATGATTTCAGATGAGAGAAGTTCATTTAATCAGGCAAAAAGTGTTAGAATAAAATTTTCAAAAGCACGTAAGTCACTTAGAGGCTTTTGAAATGTTTACCCAGGATCTCTGTTAAAATACAGCATTACAGAAAAACATCACACCCGGGAAGCACTGAATTAAACCACTGCTTTGATTTGGAAGGGGGATGAAACTCATGGTGGGGTGCGTCTTACAATACCTTCCCCCTTGGTGCAATCTAGTGCATTCCACAGGCAAGACATTCCCTTTTTCAAAGATTCTTAGGAACCAGAGATAATGATCATCTCAAACGGGGGTGGGGGGGGGGGGCACAGCAATATCCTAGCAGGTTACAAGAGCAGAAACAAGCCTCTCCAGTCACTATCCGGCACCTGACTTCCACTCAAACACTGTCCTCTCAGTTTACACAACTGACAAAAGCAAGAGGTACACTGAACGACTAAGAACTAAACAAATCACAAGCTTTTGATGCTGAAGAAAAAGTTATTAGGGGAAAGAATATAGTGGGGACTTCACCTGAGTAAGCATTTCAGAATTTGGTCACAAGTTCACCTTGCTACTGATTAGGGTTGCCAAGTGTCCGGTATTCACCTGGACAGTCCGGTATTGTCGCCTCCTGTCCGGTAAAAAAATTCAGAGAATACTGGACACCTGAAATGTCTGGTATTTTCTGATTTCTTCCCCGGCCAGGAGGTGAAAATGCCAAGCACCTGGCAACCCTACAAACACTCAGTGCCCGGCCTCCCCGCCCTCAGTCTGTGCCCCCCAGACCCCCCCTGCTTACCTGGTTCCACAAGGCTGCTGGCACAAAATGGCTGCTGACCTAGGGGAAGCATTGCTTCCCCTGAGTCTTAGTGCTCAACCGCTCCCCTGTTCCTATCCCTGCACTCACTCTTAAAGAGGACATGCTGTTTTAATGCTGTTTTATTTTAATTTTTTTTTCTTAATACATCTTTGAGTCTTTTTTTTTGGCTCAACAACTCTGGTCACCCCCCCCACACCTTTCCCCCCCCCCCACAGAATTTTTTCCCGGTGTTTTTTTTTGGGGGGAGGGGGGGGGACGTGTTCGGTATTTTTGTTTCAACCATCTGGCAACCCTACTACTGATGGACCTCACTGCTTCATTCAAACAGGAAAATATTAGCTAGCAAAGTATAATAGACAAATGTAGTGATGCACAGTAATACAAGAGAGTGAAGAGGGAAACCATCAGCTAAAGCCCTTATTGATACATAATTGTGCTGAATGTGTTCCAATGGACTGGTAAACCCATGCCAGTACAGTACAGTGCTTCATAGGCAGACGTTTAGACTGGGCAAAATTAATACACACCAGAACTTTGCCAATCCATACTTTCCAACCCCACACTCTTCAAATCTGTACCCAAAAAAAAAATGCTTCAGCTACTCTCAGCAAAGATTTAATAGCAGAAACAGCAGTGTTGAGGTCTCACTTTACCCACTAAAAAAATTATGGGGCACATTATGAAAAATCATAAATTAAAACTAAGCTGTGCTTGTCAAATTGAACGAACAAAGTACTTGAGGCATAAACCTTGCTTTTTATGGGGTGTGTTCAGTTACTAATACAAAATTCAGTCATTTGCAATGTAATGGAGTGGGAATCAGGAAGGTTCTCTAGAGTTACTTTCTGTTCTGGAAAGATCTGTTTGGGGCTTCATTGCCTATTTGTGGTAGTTGTGTCAGATAGAATAGCTTCAGGCTCAGCAGACGCCAACCAATTGCTAATTTGCCAATATAGCCAAAGTCCAAAGGCTGGGCCTAAGCAGCACAAAACGGAGATGCCAGGCACCACCTTTTATATGTTGGTGCAGTCAGAGAGACTATTCAGCCAATGCAAGTCTCAGCAGTACCGTGCTGTAGAATCTGTTCAGTGATTTTTGAGGATTCTGACTTTCTAGAATACAAAGAAACTGCTTGTCATAGTTGGGCATTTTGAAACAAGAGTTCTTGTTACCATTCCCCACCTGATGCACAAGCCAGGTGACACTGAAACCACTTTCACTTGAATTTCATTTAATGAGAACATCACACTAATGTTCAGAGCCCTACCTGGATACAAATGTCGACCTGCGGGTGCAGATATCGGTCTCTGCCGATCCGCAGGGCTCTCCTCTCCACTGGCTGCAGTGTCTATTGAGAGAAGTGTGGTCCTGTCACTCCCAGGAGCCAGCATCACGAGCCAGCAGCTCCTCCTAGCAGGGCTGCTGCACCACCTCCAGACCTACCATCAGCAGAGCTGTACAACCCCACACAGGAGAAAGCCGGTCTAGGGCAGTACAGCCACACTGCCTGAAGGAGCTGCCGACACAGGACGCTGGCTCCAGGGAGGGATGAGACCGCACTCCTCTCCATTTGCTGCAGCATCTCTTAGATGGAGAGCCCTGGGCATCAGCAGATATTGACATCTAGCCGCATCTGCAGGCAGACTTCTGTAACCATGCAGGGCTCTACTAGTATCGTGTTATGTACCTCTTAGCCTGTGGTTTCATGTGTCTGTATCATCAGTATATCTTGTCAGCATGCCCTCTCCTCCCCCTGCCCCATTGAACCAAGACACAAAGACATTTTCTGTACTCTCAAAGCATGCTCATTCACAATTCATATATATCCATTCATGAGAATTACTGGTGGGGGCGGTAAACCCCCACTCCCCTGGCCAGAGCACCAGGCGGAACAAGGGCCAGCCCCAGTGGCCAGAGAGTTGGGCACAACAGGGCGTGGGTGGGCCTGGATGACAAGTGGGTGGGCCATGGCCCACTCATGCTTACCTATGACTATTTCTATTTATGCTAGACAGGATTCTGTGATGTGAACCTTAAACATAAATAGGGGAAGACTACTACTGAGTCTGCCATCTGGTTGCTAGACTCTCAAGTGAACTTAACCAACCAGTGGAGGTCCCCGTCTTGATGCTGCAGTCCATTACTACAATATAAAGTCAAAGAGGACTCTACTCAACTGTAGATAGCCACACTACCCCATAAGCAAAACAAAGTCTTCCTCTGACCAGCCATTAGGAGCTATGCTAAATTCGTCTCAGATGGTGCTAGAATATCTGTATGATCAAGATATTGTTCAGTCTCTCACAATCATCTTTATAAACTCACATCTTCTTCCCTTCTTAAACAACTAGCAGAATTTTCTCCTTTAAATAAATGGCTTTGGCTTGAGACAGCAGTTTATAAGGAAGAAGTTTCACAAAACGAACCAGATATATATTGAATGAATGCACAAGCATACCAAGAGTCCTGGAGAGCAGCCTTGAAAATTTCTGCGAGAGAGACATTTCTCAAGTCAATTGTGGGGGCTGCTTTGGATATGGCTCAATGTGATCTAAGGACTTCAGCTACTGTGTCACTCCCAAGGTCATAACAAGTTCTGCATACAATTTTCTCTGCTTGGCCTCTGTGAAGAAAGACAGCTCTCTCTCTTTCTCTCTCTCACCCCATAACTTATCCACGAGCAGTTTTTGAGAGGCATGGAGGGGCTCACTTCCATCGAAGTAAAGAAATAAAAAAAAAACAACATGTGGACCATAACAAACAAAAAAAATTAATGCTAAGCTGTGTCACGTTACTGGATTTTAAGGAGAGCAGCCAGATCACTGCTGCACCCATGGGGGGGGGAGGTATTTGCCCCAAAGTGTGTACAAAGGGGGCCATGTGAGGTGTCACATGAAAGCTTATGTTCTACTGTTTCTGTATATGCTATTCATGTACTTGTATAAGATCTGTGTGTGGAGTTATAAACATGTACTCTGTATGGATGCTGGAAAATTCTCTGTCTGTGGCTGAGCAATGGGCAAGGAATGCTCAGCCAATGCCTACGCTAATTAGCAAAGAGACAATGAATCTCTAGGTGCCAATACACACCTCAGAATGTGACTGACACCTGCAAACCAGCATGGGACTCAAGGATAGGTTGTTGGACCATGTGACCTTCTCTGGCCAAGAAGATGCCAGGAGAGATATATAAGTGCCATGTGGCACCCTCCATCTTGTCTTCAGCTCAGCTCTTGATCCCAGAGGCAGCCTTGCAGGGAACCATGAGCTGGAAAGAACCGTGGACCTATCCTGACATAGGATGTAGACCAAAGACTTTTAAGCCAGCAGTTATAACATCTGCTACGAGCCTGTGTCGAGAACTGAGTGATTCGATGCATGTAATGTATTATCCTTTAACAACCTTAGTCTCGTGCTTTTCTTTCTTTTAGTAATAAACCTTTAGATTTTAGATTCTAAAGGACTGGCTCAGCGTGATCTTGTGGGTAAGATCCAGAGTGTAAATTGATCAGGACCTGTGGCTGGTTTCTTGGGACCAGAAGAACACGTTCGGGGTAGGTGACATTGGGTTCTACAACCCCTCACCTGTGTGCAGGCTTGGGGCTGATCGGGGCACAAGGAGAGCTGGGGTGTCAAAGGGGTTTTGCTCGTGAGGCTTCTTGCTGGCCAGATTGGCAGCTGAAGCGCTCTGTGCAACTGGTTTGTGGCCTATTTGGAAAGGGCCTCCAGTCAAGGGCTGTAAGGAGCCCCGAGTTCGAGCAATTCACCCTGAGCGGACACCCTCAGCTGTGCCCAGACCCGGCCCGGTCCGTCACAAGCTGTAGTATGGAGATCTATACACACACACACACACACACACACACCCCCCCACAACAGTGAGTAACCATCTGAAAGCATGGAAATGAACTGGTAAGGAAAATACACACTAAGCTATCATGCGTTTTTCTTCAATAAATGCACATTTAACTGCTATGTCACTCTGAAGTATTTATATGAATCAAATATACATTTCAAGAATTTTTATACTAGTAACATTAGACTCTAATATTAGTCTGCAAAAGAAAATTTTTAACCATCTAAAAAAGCGAAATGATGCAAACATGAAGGATTTTGTTCTACCTATCGGGAAACCCACTGAATGTATTAAAAGCCTAAAAGGAATGGAGAATATGTGGAGCTATTGACAACTGGAGAAAAGGGCATGACTAGAAGTTGTAATCAGCTGTCGTTAGACGGCGAAGAAAGGCGAGGATAGTGTTGTAAATGCTATGCGGGGAAGAGAGCACTTCAGTTTCCTAAAATCTAAAAGCTTCTAGAGGGATATCCAATAATACGGGTCTATAATAAATCTGGCTATCCCCTCTTATTTTGTCTTCATAGCACTCTATTCACGAGGAAACTCTTTCATTCCGACCACAGAATATGTGACAGCTGCTGATCTAGCCTACAAAGGGGCTTATTAGTCTTGATTTCCAGACATTAATCTGAATTTTTCTCACCTCAACAAATCTAGGCTAAAGGAAACAAGGGGTTGAAAGGACTGAAATAATAAAACTAATAATAAAAAATGATAATTCTTCTGAAGTGGAATGTAAATAGAGTCCAGAGCTGTTACGTAGCAGGAAAGAAAGGATCCGTGGTCATCTCTGAAGAGGTAGAAAATCAGTTTCTTCAGATTATCCAAGATCTCCAAAGTACAAAAACTCAGTCTTCTGAAGCAAAAGAGAAGAACACTGATGAGTTTGGTGATCTTCCAAGTGAGACCGGCCATTCCTATATCATCAGTGTCATAAAATCACTAACACAATGACAGCCATTATTTCAGGTCTTCCAACCAACTCTTCAGTATCAGCTTCATTCAGTGGTAGCCTCTGTCTCAGATACTCCAAAAATGGCAAGAGATCAATCTATGATTATGCCATTAGTGTAATGAAAGATATAGACTTGCACATAAGAAAATTACAGCCTTCTTTTATGCCAGTATCATCCTCATCAATATAGCATAAAGTGATCCATTTAAAGAAGTGACTGAAGCACTTCACCTCAGATCTACTCCTCATGTAAGTTTTAAATTCACAGAACCACTAGTAGGTGTTGCAAGTGAACATGGAAAGGAAAAATGAAAGGAAGACCTGAAAGAATCAACATTGAAGTCAATGGAATAATGTTAGTTGAACTTGAGAAACGAATAATTAATGATTAAGTATCCATACGTAGGAACATATTTCCCTGTAAGTCAGTGAATTTGGTGGTCAGATGGCTGACAACAGTGTCCAGGAACACAGAGACAAGTATGGCAAGAATATGGTTGCTATTTGTCCAGACAACAAAAACAGAGTGAAAAGATCAGACATTTCCCACATACGTCTCTTGAACTTCTAATTTATGGGTGTCCGGAACATTAAACTTCACTGAGGAAGAAGCAATGCGTAACAGAGTCTTAATGGATTTTATTGGGATTTCAAAAACTTTTCCACAACCGTTATCAGCCTGATGTTGACAGAAATGATTGATGCTCTAGCTTCCCACTGACACTTGATGGAATAGAACTCACAGGATTAACTGTCTCTCTACATTTACATTTAAAGCTATCCGAAGCACACTGAAGTTTACACTCAGCACAAGGAGGATAAGTATTAAACGTGTGCTGTATTTTGATCAAACAAGGGACTTACTCTATAGAGAGGTACTAAATTTACAAAAGTAACTGCAGAAAAATTGAGAGATTTAACAGATTATAGCCTGGTGACACTGTCACAAACTCTCAGCAGAAATAAAGTTTGATCTAATTAGAAACAAAGAACTGGAATCACACAAGGACAAAATTGAAAAAACATTCCGAGAAACATTAGTATCTTTCAATTATTTAGCCAACATGATTGACCCCAAGTACGAAGAGTCCCAGGCTGAGCTCAAAACAGAAGGTGATGAAATGCTAAAATGGCTGACGGAACATAATCTTGAGTCCCTTCTCTCTCTCCTAGTATTTAAAACTGAAGATTCAGATTTCTAACCACAGTGTCTGTCAAGGACATTGTGTCACACTTTACGTCACCAAAATGATGGACGACTGGAAGGAAATCCACAGAGAACAGGACAGCAGAATGAGGAACTCTGACCATTCTGAAAAGACTGCACTCCTATATGGCAAGCTTAGCATCAGCTGGGCAGGTCTTTAGCAAGGCTAAAGCTCTGTAGAAAGGTAGGTGCTGGAAAAGCAAATAAAGTAAGTAAAATGAAATCAGAATCTAGGAGGTGTCTGGTTATTGATCTTTTCAGGTTGGGGAAGTCACGATAACCCTAATGTTTTTTATAAAGGTTCAAGACCAAAGGCACATGCTCAGCAAAGCAAGATTCTACACTGACAAAACTCAAAGAGCAACCATTACAGATGTATTCTGAAATTCTCTCTCTAAGACATGCAGCGAATGCTGATGAGCTCCCCCACTTTAAAAACTTTTTACTGTGTATGCATAATGTGAATCTGCTAAAAAAAAAAGCATAACAAAATGCTCAAACAATGAGGAAGTCACTTTTGAACAAAACAGCAATGACGTTTATAACTACTGCAAATACATACATATTTTACTTCAACAAAAGGTTGAATACTGCCAGTTTGAATACTGGATAGAGGCACAAGATTTCCATACATAATAGTGCAAAAATGGAAAGTAAACATATACCGCAACTTAGTGAATTTTAAGGGTTTTTTGAAGACATTTATGTTACAGAATGATTTACACATAGGAAAATCGTTCTGTTACAGCTGGCTGACACCTCAAGAGCATCTGAAAGACAAATGGATCCCATAACTATTCTTTTGACAATAACGTTGAGTACTGATGTAGCTCTTTTTAAATTTAAAAATGTTATTAAAAAATAATAAGTACTGCATCCTTGTGAAGTGGGAAAGCATCTTCCCAATGTAGAGGTGAGAAAAACGAGAGACAGAGAAGTAAAATAAATCCAGGATCTGAGTGGGAGGTCTGCTAGTTCTGCCAATAAACTAAATGCATGTGTTTAAATGAGGTTCTGCCCCCTTAAAAGCACAGCTCTACCTATAGCATGCGATCTTGTAGTCAAAATGCTGGGATGTGTATCATCTCAGTCAAGCCATACCCCCTGGCAAACATCAGGTTATAACTCCATTGCAGAATCAAGCAGGAGACGGCACTGATCTGAGAGGGAAAAATATTCACTTCAAAAGGAATTTGGAGTAAATTTCCTTTTGGATGGTTTCTCTCTGAACTAATGTTCCTAGTGCACACATTCTTCTTGAAGTCATTTGAAAACATGTATGTCTATAATAAGTACACATGCCCTTACACTGTGTTGTGTTGGACTTTTTCATGGACTAATGCAGCAAGAGCTAAGCTAGAGATCACACAAAGTAGTAGCTTTCACTCTGACGGTTCTGCTCTCTAGTCCTCTCAAGTGCAGATTTCAAAACTGGATTCCTCACCACATACCAGAACATGACAATTTTATTGCAGAGGTGCCTGTCATACTATGGAGGGGTCTCTAAGTACTGTCCAGCTGGTGAACGTGACCTACAACCATCTCCTGCCCCAATAACAGCAGGATAAGGACAAAGCTGATCAACAGCTACTTTCTACAGCTTGTGAACTCAAGCAATCAGCATT
Organism: Pelochelys cantorii; assembly: GCA_032595735.1. Taxonomy (NCBI): domain Eukaryota; kingdom Metazoa; phylum Chordata; order Testudines; family Trionychidae; genus Pelochelys; species Pelochelys cantorii. The sequence continues at coordinate 39,699,197 of CM064340.1, forward strand.
CTGTTCCATCACGCAAGACAGGAACACAAATCAAATATTACGCCTGCAGGCATTCATGCTGCATACTTGCAAATACATGTATATACAAACCAGTGTGGTGGTCAGACTCTTGGAAAGCTGACAATGAAGGCCTCAGAGTCACAGATTTTGGGTATCCCTCATCTGAGGAGTCTATTTTCCACTTGCTGGATATGCATAGCCATCATTAACAGAAACAACATGTGAAACAAGGAGAGACTAGAATCCCAAAATTAAAAGCACGAGAATCTGTGCATGAGGTAGTCCTTTAATTTTCTTTACCATAAAGCATTTTAAAAAGTATGAAATTTAATATACTTTGTGAACTGCGTGGCAGAAACACAGATTCTACCTACAGTCACAGAGCTCATACCCAGGCTGAGAAAAATAGATTCATTTATATTTTCTATTGGAGTCCACTGACCATTTCAAGTTTGCAGGCTATGTCCCAGAAGTCTTTGGGCAGCCACTGATTCCACTGGTGCCTCTGTTCAATTGCCCAGAATGTTACCAGCAACCAGAAGAGCCAAAATAAACGGGGGGTAACCTTTTAAAAGTCCGATATCAAATCAGGCACATTGAGCCAGAATTAAGAAGCATGAAATGTGTAACTTTTAGATTTAAAGGAATAAAATTAGATTTGAAACAGCTAAGTATTAAGAAAGCTTTCCTCTTTAAAAACTGCACAATATTGCAACTTACTACTCTGAATAGCAAGTTTGCCACCAAGCAATATCTAATCAGTCCACATCGAGACCACAGAGACTAGAACAGCGTATGCCAACGAACATATACAAATTATGTTTTGATGAACAGAGAAAATGAAAACGCTTCTGAGCTAGTAATGGAGGCACATCACCTACCACTTCTCTCAGACTGCTCAGTTAGTTCTAAAGTCCTGAAAGTGGGCTAGGAAAACTTCTTGAAATGGACAACCACTATTGCACCAGATTTGATTGTCGTCTTGTTTCCTTTCACTGAAGCAGAAAGCTTTTGTTCTTTCCACACCATCATCTCTTTGTTTAAAGATCAAAAAATGCTATTGAATTGGATGGTTATTTTTCGTTTCTATGAAGTTTGTCAGTGGTGTCTGATGTAGTTTCAAAGGGACACAATAATTCACTTTCAGTACATTACCTGGACGGACTGTTTGCCACTGATGTGTCGGGTAAAACACTTCTAGGTCTTCAGGATCAAGATCATCCTCTGCTATTGACTCAGCACCATTCTCTTCTTTTAAGTCACTCTCTTCTGTTTTTGTGAGGGCAAACTCCTGCTGGACACAAGACAGACAGCTCATTAGTAACTGGACCTGACTTATGTACTGTCACCTGAGAATACACTCCTCAGGTTACAAAATTTTCTTCTCTCCAATAAGTTTTTCTTTTGACACCTGAGATGCTCTCTTTGTGGATTTAAAAACATATTTTTTGTAAAGATTAAACCAGCATAACTGTTATGACATTTACGTTGAACTAAGCAGTGCATCTTATTTCCTATTCTAATACAAGCTGCAAGCTACAAGCAAGAGTTAACAGAGCCACAGCTGTATTATAGCCCAGGCTGGTAGCACTGACTGTTAGGAACGTTGTAGGTCACTTCCCATCACAAAGGCGGTTTTCAGTAGCATATAACTTTGCAAAACTAAATGCTCAACTGAAATTTTCCACATTATGTCTCAGCCTCAAAAAGAATTTTTTTGGAATATTTCAGCCAAAACTGGCCATTTCCAAGACAGTCTAGGGGAAAATAGGTTGTTTTGCTTATATTAAAAAATTCCGGCAACCTTTTCTTTGAGAAGCTCCAGGGGCCCATGTTTAGAGCAGGATTTGACAGTTAGCAAAGGGAGACCCTTCAAGTCAAGAACGTGCCTTTGAAAATCCACCCATATTTGGCCACATGATAAGCTTTTGGAGAAAAAAAAAAAATTAGAGTTTACATATGCTCACTAGAGACTTGCTAGAGCTCTATGGTTCAATTCCCTGAATATTTCCTCCACACGGAGCATTCTTAACTCTGGTGCTGAGCAGAGCTTTCCCTGCAATTGCAACCCTGTGTGCAAGACCCTGGACCCAAACCCCACGCACCCACCACTGGACCCAGCAGTGTGGCGAAGGGAGATGCCTGATTGGAATGCAGATCACACACAGCTGGATTTGGGAGGGGAGAGAGAAGATTTGGTCAAGGAGCTGGGGAGAAGGAGGAAAGGGGGACTGTGAGCCAGAGAGCAGAGACTGACTCTGGCCGGGGAAGACGACAGACTGGGAATGGGGTAGATCAGTGGTCACCAACCAGTAGATTGGGATCTACTGATAGATATTGGAGCCTCTGACAGGTGATTCTGACACGTTTGGCCAAGAGGCTGTCAAGTGCCAGCACTTCAGATGTCCCTCCACACTGCTGCGCATCTCCCGCCCTTTGCCTTGGAGCTGCCCCTCCCACTGGGGAGCCTCCTGCTTTCTGTGCAGGGCAGGGCAGGGAGTGCAGGGGTGCTGATGTCAAGGTGCCCCCTCCCAATCTGTATCCTTTCTCCACAGAGCAGAGAGGGGGGCATAACAGGACTCGGGAGGGAGTTTGCTGGCTGTGGGCCAGGGCTGGGGCAAGCCTGCCTTAGCCCCACTGCACCACCACCACCAAGGAGCCACCAGCAGTGCCCAGCTGGAACCCACATCCCACACTCCTACCCCAGTCATGACCCCCCTCCTGCACCCTAAACCCTTGCCCCAGCCTCGAGCATCCCCGCATCCAAACGCTGTCCCAGAGCCTGCACCTAGAACCCCTCCTACATCCCAACTGCCTGACCCCCTCTCTCTGTCCAGATCCCTCAGTCCTCGACCAGAGCCTGCCCCCCAACCCTCTGCCCCAGCCTGATGAAAGTTAATGAGATGGATAAGAGGGAGGATGGAGTGAGCAGGGGCGGGGCCTTGGAGAAGGGGCGGGAAGGAGGCGGGGCAAGGGTATTTATATTTGAGGTAGATCTTGGATTGCACTTAAATTCAAAAAGTGATCTCGTGCTCAAAAAGGTTGGCAATGACTGAGGTAAAGTGTGACGGGGTTGGGATTCCAGAGGGGTGAAACTAGGACTTGCTGGCCCAGGAGACTGGGACTGGAATCAGAAGCCCGGGGACTGTAGGGTTGGACTAGCTAAGTGAGGACAACAGGCTCTGGATGAGAGAGAGAGAGACAGGAATGGGATGGGGATAAGGAGTCAAGTGTGGAGAGAACCGGCAGAAAAGTGTATGCCTACTAGAGCACACATCCCTTCGGAGGAGGGAATGGAACCCACATTGGTCCAAACTTTCCTCTGCTGTCAACCAAACTGTGAAACCCACTGAAAATGTCTCATCCCCATTTAGCCCTCATCCATGTAAGATGCCTGTGTACTACAGCTGTTCAGTACAACTGTGATCACAAGCAGATGGTCTTCTATGCAGACCATCTAAAGCAGGGATGTGCAATAATTTTTGATGGCGGACACTCCAAGAATTTGGTAAGTGGTCAAGGGTCGCACTCTTCTATTATATTAATGGAGGACGTGCAGGTCTGGGGTGAAGATTGGTTGCAGAAGCGAACTCAGAGTAGGAGATTGGGGTTTGTGTTTTTGAGCACAGGACTGGGGGCCAGGGTGCAGGAGTAGATATGTGTATGGATGCTGGAGAGGATTCTGACCTGGAGGAGGAGAGCAGGAAAGGGTGCAGGTTTGGGGAAGGGGTTGGGACCTGGAATAGGAATGCAAGGCCTGGTTGAGATTATGGGTGCAGGAGCAGGGGTGTAGAGGATTTGGGTTACACTGGGCAGGGGTACAAGAGGGGGAGCAGAGGGTTGGGGTAGGGATGTTAAATTTAGTTTAACTAAATTGACTAGTCAATGGATTTTCCATTGATAAGTGGGGGAGCGGCAGGGGGGTTAACCCCACTGCAGCTCTGCCTCTGAAATGTATTAAGAGCCAACAAGGTCTTAAAACATTTAAAAGGCTGAAGCACAGCAGGGGGGACCCAGCGCGAGCCGAGACAGCTAATTCCCAACTCAAGGCAGGTCCCCCCCACTGCGCACCAGCCTTAAATGTAAAAAAGGCTGGAGCGCAGCAGGAGGACCCAGCACAAGCCAGGAATCAGCTGCCCCAGCTCAAAACAGATTCCCCGCCCCCTTCCCCCCCCCCACTGCACTTCTGATTTCTAAACATATTAAGAGCTAACAGGCTTGTAATAAATTTAAAAAGCTGAGGCATAGCATTTGGGACTTGGCGCAAGGCGGGACTCAGCTGCTTTCCGGCTTATACCTGGTCACCCGCTACCCCACCTGTCTCCTCTGCCCCACAGAGAGACAGTGCAGGGGGGGGAAACCAGCTTTTAAGCCGGCTCCCCCCAGCACCAGCTTCTGCTTCCCTCCTCTTTGCTGCCTCTGATAGGGAAGCGACTAGTCGAGGGACTAGTCAACTATCCTATAAGCTTTTGCTTATCGGATAGTCAACTAGTTGCTTACCATCTCTAGGTTGGGGGGGAAGGAGGGACTGGGATGTCAGGTGCAGGAACCCCGCTCATGAACCATGTAGGTATCAAATGAATGCCACATAATGAAATTTGTTTCTTCATTTTGCTTTTAAAAAACAAAAAACTAGGAAAACCACACCCACACACCCCCTCCACACACACACACCCCGCTCAGAGGTTAGGCAGTGTCAGAATTACAACTGCCTGCATCTTACAAAATAGGAAATGCCAGAAGTACAGTACAGATCACCTTAAGTCTGGCATTTCCTAACTTCTGAATGTTTGACTTGGGAACCTTATTGTTCTTTTAACAGGGGGCTGACGGGAATGCATAGTTATATTAAAAGGAAAGGACCATTCTCTAACAAGAATGAATTACAGCTGTTTTGTAACAATGCAGAGACAGTTGCAGTTTTAGAACCTCTCATCACTTCTGCACATTGAGCTAATTTACATTATATTAACAAAGCTAAGTAATTAGCTCTTGCTTGAATAGTAACATGGTGAACAGATCTGATGTGTATGAAGGTCCAGACTAATGGAAGGCAAGCAGGAAAAGTTTCCAATCAATGAGATCTATTAGTTTGTATAACAGACTTCCAAGGAAAATAGTGGAAGTCCTATTACTTCAGTCACTTAAAACTGCATGGGACAAAAAACAATTAACAGTATGCAGTAAGTAACAGCCTTACACTGGGAGATGAGATACTAAATCGGATGTGATTCAATAAGTCATTTCATCTTAGATTTCATAGGAACTGCCCTACAGTTAGTCTAATAACCTGTCTCCATTAGTGACCACTTCCAGTCACTTCACAGGAAGGTAACCAAACAAAAATACACCCCACACTATCAGTGGACAATTTGTAAACTTACCTATAAAGTTTCTTCCTAATCCATCAATTTGGCTCATACCTCAAAACAACAGGCTTTATACTTGTTACCCTTATAATAAATATTGTAAACCCTTAATAAATAATAAATTAACTGAAAATAGAGGACCAAACTCTACATTCATCTCTCTCACAGCTTCAATGGAAGTTGTGTATGTATGTTTAGTTAGAGAATTCTGATTGTTTGCATTCAAATGTATATGTTACACAGTTTCTAAAAATAGTTCTGAGTGGGAAATATATTAGTCTGTGGCTCTGCGCAACATGTGTGCAGTTAAAAACAATGGTGATAATATTATTACAATGGTTGAAAAGCTATAGAACCATTTTAAAAGTCAAAAGGACAGAAATTTGAGAAGTACAGGGAGACTGGAGCTTAATTCCTACTTTTGCTTAGTGCATGATGAGAGGATTAGAACCATTAAGATTAAGACAAATGGTTACAGCTTAGTTACAACCATAAACATAAGAAGTCAGCTTCTGTTGATGAAAGTGAGTGTTAACATTTTCTGAGCCAAGATTCAACAAAGCTAATATAAATGAGTCACAGTAGTTATTACTTTGCTTATTTATGTTGTTAGATTATTATCCAAGAGGGATTTAATGATACACAGTCCCATAATAAATTCACCAACATGCCTCTTAATTTTATATCTGTTGAAACAGATAATGGAGACAGCTGATGTTTACGAATGGTCTCTGTTCAATAAGAGTGCTGCAATCTAAACTGTAAGGAGTAACAGTACGTGTCTTTCTTCATTTAAACAGTTGCTTCAGCTGTTTGGCCTGTGATCACTTTATAACTATCCCATTTTCAATAACAGTCTAAATACCATTAACATTTGTTGTGGTAATGAAAACTGGCAATTGCTCACAAGCAACAGTTCACGTAGTAGAAAATATAAAGTACATCTTTAATTGCTAACTACTTTTGTTTCACTTAGAGAACCAAAAGGGTAGCACACACAACAAGTTCTACAGAAGAAGAGGGACATTTCCTTAGAGCAGTGGTCTCCAAACTTTTTTAAGCACAAGATCACTTTTTGAATTTAAGTCAGTGCAGGATCTACCTCAAACCCAAATATCTCTGCCCCGCCCCTTCTGAGGCCCTGCCCTACCCCTTCACTGAGGCCCCGCCCTCTTCACTCTGTAGAGATGGGGTACAGAAGAGGGGGACAGAGTGACATAAGTGCCCCCGCCTCTGTCTCTCCCAGCCTGCACAACAAGCAGGAGGCTCCCGGGGGCAGCTCTGAAGCTCCAGGCAAGGAGCAGAAGGGCAGTGGGGAGAGGAGCAGCTGAAGTGCCAGCACCTGATAGCTTCCCAGCCAAACCAGTCAGGATCACCTGTCAGAGGCTCCAAGATCTACCGGTAGATCCTGATCTACAGGTTGGTGACCATGCCTTAGAGTCAGATATAATATTAACATTTGAGATTATCCCCAGTCCAGGAGGCCAACTGCACCCCACATGGCATTCCCTGGGCCTCATCCTTCCTTAGGCTAGTAGTGGCAGAGACCACCTCCAGGTGCTCTTCCGGGCTGGCAGGCAGCCTCCATCACCACTCCCCTGTGGCCAGACAGAGGCCCTGCCTCTCCTCAGGTCACCACTACCTGCCTGCAGACACGGTGGGCTCTGTCTGTGGAAAGGAAGTGCTCAGTCCCTACCCAGCTGAGCCAAGGCCCGTGTATGGCATGAGCCTTGCAAAGCCATAAGGCACTGGTAATGGACATCATTCCCATCTCAAGGGATGTCTACCCTACACACCATGCCTGAGCTCTGACCCAAATTTGAGCCTACGCCCCTCCCACCCACACACAAATCAGTATGATTCAGGTCAGCAAGCATACAGGACCCTCATCCTAGATCCCGGCTGTGGGGCTGGGTGACAGCCTGAGTCCTGCTATGAACTTGGGTCCTAGCACCCACATTACAGAACATCAGGGCAAGTCAAGCCCCAGACCGGAGTCACAAGGACTGTGTAGTGCAGCATGGGTGCAGTAACACAGCTGAGGGACCTAGGCCCAGCAATTTTCAACTCGGATTTATGATGTAGTGGGGACATTCAAGCATAGGCTTGGAAACACAGAGTCCAGTACACTAGGTGACAAAGCCCCAGGCTTAGTGTGCAGTACAGACATGCTTTCAGTGACCTCTGCTGGACAGGTGTTGCAAGGGTCCCAGAGCACTTGATTACAGAGCCCATGAAGATGCTTGGGCAGCTCGCTCCAACTTAGTGTGTCATGCTATCTGCAAATGCAGGCAGATGGCACTGCGTTGGTTACACTCGGGAACACGTTCAAGCTTTCCTTTGCAAGCAAAGAACTAGACACATTTTTTAAAATGAAAGCTGAAGTTGCGTCCCCAAATCTGGGTCTCTTAATTTCTGGTTGTTCAGCTTGCACCTTTACACAGATGAGTCCACACAGCTCCTACTCATTCAACTCATGTCTGAAAAAGAGTCAGGCTCAAGGTGTCGCAATGAGTATCTAAAACACAAAGGGCCCCAAATCACTCGCCACTGTTGAAAACGTGGGCATAAGAGATGTCTCCACAGCTACACAAGGATCAGAAGCAAAGCTGGGAACAGAACACTCTTAACTCCTATTCCCTGTCTCACCACTAGGCCGCACATTTAGCTTTAGTGCTTGTCCTAATGAAAAGTTTTAATTGCAGATGTTTAAATAAAACAAGGTATAGGTGGCAAAGTATGAATATTGCCTGACTGTTGAATGTTTCTTGTCCATCTCCTCTTTATTACTCAGCATCAGGTGATCCAGGTAGGCTTACTTCTTCTAACTTTTCTCAATGTTATACCATAAAACAAAGACAAAATGATGCAGAGATGGAGGTGATGCACTACTACATGCAATTCCAGGAGAAATAAACAAGACTATGGTCACGCCCCCAGTAACAAGTAATTTAAAGGATTTCAATGACTTCATATAGCTATCTTCCGCTCTTAGAGTAGCGCATACTTACTGGAATTCTGTCACTTAAGCATGAACAGAAGCACACAGCAGAAAGCAGCAAAACCAGCAAGTTCAGTTTCGCAGCAATGGACAGGAGTCCAATGCAGTAAGACATTGCAGTCAATCTAGAATTCAAAGAAAACAAGAACAATTATAGGTTAACACACATTCTTCATAGTTTTCAACATTTATTGTACCATGTTCTGCAGCTGAGTATCATAATTACTAGCTACACAAGGCAGGGGAAGGAATACCTAACCTCAGATGACAAAAAGGAAATGCTTTCAAGCTACATCAATCTGGACCTGAAGAAGAGCACAGGTAGCAAGTTTGCAGGTAGCTAATTTTGGCTCTGGCATAAGGGGCTTTTCACACCCCAGCTGTGTTTTTGTTAATGTGAGGTAACCAATATTCTACCTCCAAATGCAGATGCTGCTTTCTGTGAAGTATCATTCACAGAAGCAAGCACAGTCCTGCAGCCCTTACTGCGGCAACAGGAGAGAGGTCAGTAAGAGTTTTGCCTGAACTAGCACTGCAGATCTGGTCTATGACCAGTGCCACGGGTTTCTCATCTGGTACAGTACTATTGTGGCCAAATCCCATCAATTTCTTGGGAGACTGTTGTGTGATTTCAGCCAATGCCATCTGCTTTGCAGAGGAATAGGCTGACAGATACAAATGCTGACCAAAACCCACATGTAATTTCCATTCCCCTCCCGCCCCCCATTTCTTACAGCAATTGCTTTTCATCATATAGGAAACAGATTTTTCTTCCAGAATAAAATAGAAGACAACTAAAACATAGAAAATTAATTTACCCCCATAACAAAAACTGAAAGTCTGATCAGAAGTTCACTACAGCAGTGACAGAGAAAACTTTCAGCTCACAAGAAATAAGACTCAAATGTACCGATAAAGACTGGTGACAAATCACAACACAGTTCTCTACAGACTACCAGATGGAGCATGCAGCATTCCACGCAGGCACAAAAACATTTCACGTTTTGTGTAGGTTACAGGTGCGCAGGAAGAGCTACATGCTAAATGCAAGGGGATATTTCCGGAGAAGTATCTGTATCTTGCCATCTTGCTGCAGGACAGAAACATTCAGATGTAGAGAAACATTTTCAAACTAAATTTAAAAAAAACTTTTGCCCCCTTCACAAACATGGCTTTGTTGGGGACTTCATAAAGCTTGGTGCGTTTTTTAAATGTTTTAGCTGTTTAATTTGCTTTGTTCTTAAATCTTGTAACAGGTGACAGATGTGGATCTATATATGGTTCTGAACAGATGATAGGATTTGCAATAATAAAACTTGTCTTACAACATAAAAAAAACTAAGGACATTTGCACTAGTGTAATTAGGAGTGTAAATTTCCCTAATACACAAAGGGCCTTTGTTTTAAATTACCCCTCTACCTTTTCTCATAGAAAATTAGGTACAGACACCCAGACCTAGAAATACTTTGATTCCCAAGGAGCAAGTGCTCACGTCGTAACATGCAGTGTTTTTAGTGGTGTGGCTCATCCCCAGCTGAGAGTTTCCACTCCAAGAAAGTTCTGTTCAAAAGCTTCTGAAAACCTCATCGGTACTGGTGGCTACAGTGACAGCGCTTCCATTGTGCTCTCTATTAGCAGAGACATTTTATGAGGTTACCATTTGTGCATCTGTAGCTGCTGCACAGCTCAGTGAGCGCAACCAGCAGAGGCCTAGGTGACAATTCAAAGGAATTCAGTAACAAGAACATATTTCATTAATTCCTCTTGCAGCTGGGTATGCGCCATTCTTTCGTGTTCTAACTCTAACCATGCAGCGTGCATTATGTTCTCCAATAACTATCAGAAACAACACCTGAATTTTGATCAGCCATGTTATAAGAATACAGATCCCAGACTTCTCTTGTGCCCTTATCGCAGGTTAAAGCCAACAGGGATCTGCTCACTACACCCTCACCGCCCCCCTACTCCTGTAACAGACCCATAATGCCTGGCTGAGTTGCTGAAATCCTCAAATCGTGATTTCAAGTCTTCCGGTTACAGAGAATTCAAGTTTACGCTATTTTAAATCTGCAATCATGTGTAAGCTGCAGTTTAGATGTTAAGTGCAAGGGGATATGTTCCCACACCCCAAAACCTCCAGGCCCTCTGTCAATCTGACCCAAGGGAAAATTCCCAAGAATGGTGCTTAGCTAGACCAATGGTGGACAACTTGTGCAGGCGGCCCTCTGGGGCTGCGCCTGTGCCCTGCACACCCTGTCTGTCCCTATGCCCCATGTGCCTCTCCCGCATTGGGGCACCAGAGCCCTGTGCTTCCTACTCCTCCCTCTCCACACTTTTGGAGCACATGAATCACCTGATTCGCACCTGTGCCCACTCCGTGGCCCAGGCATGGAATGGGAAGGGTTGCACCGCTCAACGTGAGTGGAGGCCCAACTTCCCAAGTAGGGAAATGAGCAGGTCTGAGCTCACTCCCAGCCTGTCCTTCCCTTCGCAGGCATTAGAAGATCAAATTCCATCAGCCTTCTTCCACTTCTTAGCCAGAAACAGAGAGGTATCCTGCTGGCTCGCCAACAGCACCAGCTGGGCACTACGCACGGACACCATGATGCTGGGTGCGGAGTTGAACCTTTGCTCCAGAGCCGCAGTGAGCACCGACTCCTTGCCTGAGCTCATGCTTCTTAGTCCTAGGCTTAAGGACTTACAGATGTGATACTTGTTGCTTGTGGGCCCTTCACCAAGGCACCTGAGACAACTATTATAGGGCTCTCTGACGGGTCTAGGGCATTTACAATGATCACAGGGCTTTAAGCCGGGTGGATCCCAGCCGGGACTAACAAAACTCTATTACTATTTACACTAATTGTAAAAGGACTGAAGCTTCTACGAATGAAGTGTAAGCAACATTAGTAAGAGCAGCAAACTTGCCGTGCATGGTCACTAGTGGCAAGAAGGAACTGAGGAGCGAGTGGGCACCCCTTATAACACACCACTCCAGGGCTGCTCCCCTACCGATACTGCAGAGGGAAGAACTGGCAAGCACACACCCCTAATGCGGGATGGACATAAGCAAGCACGGGAAGAAGAATCTGACAGGATGGAAGTAATCTACCCCAACATCACCAGAGTGGGGTTTGTTTTGTTAATACCCATCTCTGTCTAGATGACACATTCGTATCCACGGTGGGCCCAATCTGTGAATACTACTGCTTGAAGAAAAAGGACATTTTAGCATAAGCACAGATACATAGTCTTCATTATGATAGGACGGCAGAATATTATTTTCGCAGCACTAGGACTGTGTTTAAAGGGAGATCCTGCTTCCTATCCTGGACACCCCAAATACAGAAATTATGGCAATGGTTACAGTTTGGATGATCAATATACAGAATTTGGTGATTTTATGTATTGATAACCATGTGGCCACCTAGCAGATCTCAAGAGACATGAATTCTCAACTCTGAAATGGTCACCGTTCCTACAGATTGGTCTTTGATACCTGAAAGAAGGAAAAATGTTGCTTGAAAACAATTTTGGAACGAATGCTCGGAATGTTGTGAGGACTACTTAGCTGAATTCGAAAGTACAACAGTTGGTCTGAGAGAGCTCCCAACTTCATCAGCTCCTCTGACTGGAGATAGCGATTAGGAATTTGGCATTAACGGATATCAAGTATGACAGCACTTGCCACGGGGATGTAACTGGGGTATGGCTGTTAACTATTGTTTATTTGTGTAAATGTGTAACTGCTAGACATTTTAGCAGTTACACATTTACACGCAGGGGCACTGCTGCCTCTGTGAAAGCCAGCTCTCCATGTGTGCCAGTTCCACAGCGCCGACTGCCTCCCAGTCGGCTGGGGGTGGGGGTGGGACAGAGTTAACATGTGCAGGGAGCTGGCTTTTAAGCCGGCTCTCTGTGCATGCCAGCTTCTGTGGAGCTGCCTCCCACAGAGGTGGTAGTGTGGGAGGGAGGCAGACAGGAACACACACACCCCGTACTGCTGCCTCTGTGGGAGGCAGCGGGGGGTGGGGGGGGGCAGCTCTATGGGCTAACCATGTAACCACCCAGGCTTATCAATTAATTATGTAACTGACTACACGCTAACATCCCTAAACTGGGGTAGTGCTGTAAGAACTTTCTAAGGCTGAGCTGTATAACTCTGTAGGGCTGGCATCAAGACAGTTGTCCCAAGAAAGCCTTTACTGTTGGCATTTTTGCACAAAACTTCCTCATTTCTTGAACTTGCAGAGAACATTACAGTACAAAGATGTGACCTTTTGCTTTGACACTGTCATGCAGGGACATTAGAGTCCTCCTGGAGGAATACAAGACTACGTTTCATCCTTTAATGGGGTTAAAACATGGACTCTGCTTCAGCCAATAGAGTAAGTTCTATTTGTGGACTTCTCACTAGGCTACATGAGACTTTTATAATCATTTCATCCACATAACCACTCTGAATCTGTCTGGTGCTAGATGGAGCACTGGGTTTTGGCAATTGCAAACTTTCTCTGCCAGAGAGAGACAGTGACAGCTGAAAGTTAACTTAATCAAGCCTGAAAACCATAACCTCTTCAAACAGAAAGACAAACTGTATCATGGTTCCCAAAAGACTCTCTTAAACCGGATTGTTGTTTGTGTCACCACTTACTTTCCTTTATGACCAACTTTGTCTTTTGTAAACATTTTTCTGACATCTTGTACCTAATGGTACAAGTACCACATCTTAGATCTTGTACCTAATGGAATTCACTCTCAGCACAGGCCTACGACTGACTGCCCTGGCACCACTGGTCTGTGTTCCATCATGAATCCAAGATATTCCAAAAGCCATGTCTTTCTGTGTGTGCGTTTCAGCTCCAGCATGCTCTGCAAGGAGCTCTGATTAGCAACATTTTCTAGGAAGAAACTAGGAGTAAAATTTCCTTCTCTCGTAATACACCAGTATTCCTATGACCATTGTCCCAGACCCACTTGTCAGATCAGTGGCAATGATCAGGACTGCAAGGGAAAGGGACCACCGCATGTAAGCTCTGTAGAATGAGACTGTGAAGATGAGTTCCCATTAGGAACTTCTTGAAATGTTTCAGATGGAGCCCTGATTTGTTTGCTCCTGATTCTCTAAGGCCAGAAATAGGGTAGGGAACAGCCCTTGGTGGGAATGGGTTTTATTGGTCTGACGCGAAGTAAATGATGGGTGGTTTCATTCATGGCCTAGCATTTCAGAGCGTGGTTTGAGATCCCCAAGACACTTGTTAAGAAGGGGCAGGAGACCTAGTCACTTGCTTTTTCCTCTGCTTTTTCTTGGCCTCCCTCGCTCCCGGAAGCCTACAGCTGCACCATCCTCCACTGAACACCTCAAAGGGAAGCACAGCTGGGTGGCCCATCTCCCCAAAGGGAAGGAAGCCCCAGCACAATGGCTGGGTATGAGAAAGACACACTATTGAGACAAACTAGGAGTCAGAAATTGGAAACACAAAGCTGGAATTTCCTTCAGAAAAGCACTGCTGCAAGGAGGGTTCAGCGAACTGCCTGCTGTTGGGGTGACAGACAAAAAGCAGGGGAAATCTTCCAGAGGCAGACATCCCACTGCAGCCAGCTACTGACAGGTCTGGTTCTGCCCCCAAGATGCAAGCCAGATGAAGACAGACGCTGGGAAGCTCAGCTTGACCAACCCTAAAAACATTTAAGTACAAGTGTAATTACTCTAATTACTCCAATAAGCAGTTCCCAATGACAGCTCACATGAGTAAAGTTATGCATGTGCTAAAGCTTTTATAGGATCAGGGCCCAAATTCAGTGGTTGTAATCAACAAACAGAAGGAACGTGGGAAGAACAAGGGTAATCATGACAGGAACATGTGATTACATAGACTAAGTGTATAAATAGGTAGCAATGAGTCACTCAACTTTTATAACTATGGCTAATAAATAATAGGTAATAATTCCTATAGGCTACTTGCTTAGTCTTCAGCTAGCATCAGCTCTCAACTTATCTACCAAACACTGAGTTCAAAACACTGGCAAAGATTCTCCTCTCACTAACACTAGTACAGTTTCATTTAAGCTAGTCGGGACGTATGGTTGTAGCTGAGAACAGAATTTCATTTTGTATTTCTCATGCAAGTCAGTATGTGAAGTCAGTGAAATCCCAACTAGGCAGGAAGGATTTTCCACAATCCCCAGACCACATCTACCTACGCCAGCGGTTTGGGAGAATTTTCCCATCTTTGCACTAGCATTACCCTAGGTAGCACTATCCTAGGTCTAGGGATGTAAGCGACTAGTCAAGTAGTTGACTACCCGCTTATCCGGTAGTTGACTAGTCACTTACATCTCTAGTTTTCTCCAGCACCGTCTCTGCAGCTGGGGGCGGGGGGGGCAGAGGTGCAGCGTTCTGGGACCCAGCACGAGCCAGGTCTGGGACCTACCTCTACTGCAGCTCTGCACTTTAAATGTAATAGGAGCCAAACTGCCTGTGCACCCGGCTCCTACTACATTTAAACTGCAGAACCACAGCAGGGGTAGCTCCTGGACCCCAACTCCCCTTATCGACTAATCATGTAGTCAATACAAGTTGTATTGACTGCATGATTAGTCAGTTACCTGCCTCTCAACATCCTTACCCAGGTCCACCAGCCCTAACATCTTTGGGAGGGCTAGTGTAGGCTGGGGTCAGGCATTTTTACCACTGGATCATCTAGATCTGCTCTGAGCAGGACCAGAGATAGGGGCACCTGCAGGCATTCCCACAATTACAATGGCACACAGACAGCATAAAGAGCAAAGCTGTCTGCTGCTAGAACACACCAGCTTCAGAACAGTGCAGCAAAACTATTCATTTCCATAAAAAGCCTTGTGGCTGGGCTTTTTTAAAAGACAGCAGATAAGTCTTCCCTCTAATTCCTGTATTTTGACTCCCACAAGGCAGTGTTTATTTATAGGTTTGTGTTGCCGTATTTAAGTTGACCATGGCCTTTTAACATAACATGATCTGCATTCAAGAACACTTAGGGTACATCTAGACTACATGCCTCTGGCGATAGAGGCATGTAGATTAGGCTACCCGGCATAGGAAAATGAAGCGGCGATTTAAATAATCGCCGCTTCATTTAAATTTAAATGGCTGCCGCGCTGAGCCGATCAGCTGTTTGTTGGTTCAGCGCAGTAGTCTGGACGCTCCACGGTCGACGTCAAAGGCATTTGTCGACCTCCCAGGTAAACCTCATCCCAGGAGGCATACCTGGGAAGTCGACAAATGCCTTTGACGTCGACCGCGGAGCATCCAGACTACTGCGCTGAACCGACAAACAGCTGATCGGCTCAGTGCGGCAGCCATTTAAATTTAAATGAAGCGGCGATTATTTAAATCGCCGCTTCATTTTCCTATGCCGGGTAGCCTAATCTACATGCCTCTGTCGCCAGAGGCATATAGTCTAGACGTACCCCTAGTCAGAACGATCTAGCTATCCTCTTGCTCACTTGCTCTGTCAAAGCCTGGAGCTCAGAGATTTCTTATACTCACGGCTGGATTAAGGTGGGGGCTAGCCGGGCAGCTGCCCGGGGCGCTAACCTCTGGGGGGCACCTGATTGAAGTGGTAAGGGGCACCGTGCGCCTGGGGCCATGCGGCGCCCCTTACCACTTCAATCAGGCGCCCCCCATAGGTTGGCGCCCGGGGGCGGGGTTGTGCATGCACCGTGCACCCGGGGGCACGGCGCCCCTTACCATGTCAATCAGGTGCTGCATGCCCAGGGCAGGGCTGTGCATGCGCCGTGCGCCCGCTGCTCAGGACACAAGTATGGCTCAGTCTGGCACTGCTTATACTGTAGCACAAACAAAACAGTGTGTTTTCCACACTGAAACTGAGACCTTCACAAGCTGCCCCCCTATATGTTTCTAACATAGGTTGCATAATCAGATACATGTACAAGTCATAATGCACAGTATGTGTTCTTCTGACTTCATAACCAACACACAGTGGTTAATACTTGTGACCGTCTCAGTTTTTCTAAGGCTGTACACATATCTTGCCTTGCTGCCTGCATGCTGCCACGTTGTGTGACAGGGAAAGGCAAGCATTTCTTTCATCCCTTTCCCCTTAATCCAAATCTTTTAGCTTCACTCCACCTTTCCAGAGTATTATGTATTTGTATTGCAACATGTAGGAAAACCAATCAGGGATCAAAACTCCATTATGCTAGCACTGTGCAAACACAACAAAAAGAACCACTTCTAAGAGCTCACAATGATGTGTAAGATGAAAGACAACAGGTGGCTACAAGAGACAGATGGAGCAGCATAAGGAACAGTGTGATGCCACTGACTAGCATGAAGAGCAGTGGCCACCGAACATCAGCTACCTAACGCTTGTCAAGATGTTTGCAGGCATTGCAGCAGAGGAGAGTTCGAATGAAGACAGCGAGCATATAATATTCCACAGCATGGATTCCAGGGCAATGAACCCAAACTATTCCCGCATTACAAGGTCTCGTGACTCGACATGGCAAACACACGCACCGGACATATTCAGAGATGGCACATCCAGAGACGGCTCTACGTTGGCCCCTCGAGTCCTTGAGTCTATCTACCACAAATTCAGAGAGAAGTCCCTACACAGGGGCACATGCCATTATCCCTCAACAGCCGTAACAGGATTTCATTAGGGATTAAAGAACTCCTTGTGCAGTTCTTACTTATGTGAACAGATCTCAGCAAAATTAATGGACTACTCACATGAGCAAGTCTGTGCAGCAGTGGGCCATGAAACAGTGAGTTTTCACAGCCAAGAGGGCTCTAATGAGAACTCTGGTATGAAGCCAAATCCTGCTGGTCTCATTCCCATTGACTTCACTGGGACACGGTAGGCAAGGGGAGCAGGGTACATTGATGCACAACGTCAGCCCGTCTTGGAGGGGTCGACATGTTAGTCTGTATGTGCAAAACCA
The DNA here is from genome assembly GCA_032595735.1 of Pelochelys cantorii. Taxonomy (NCBI): domain Eukaryota; kingdom Metazoa; phylum Chordata; order Testudines; family Trionychidae; genus Pelochelys; species Pelochelys cantorii. The sequence goes on from CM064340.1 coordinate 39,716,514, forward strand.
GTGAGGAGTCCTGTGGCACCTTAAAGACTAACAGATTTATTTGGACATCAGCTTTCATAGGGAAAAACCACTTTGCACCTCTACATATATATTTTAGAGGACATCTGTCGGTCTAGGAGTCCACCTGCAAGTCCATTTGTTCAAGAACTCCTCCGAAACTGTAAGAGCTAGGACCACCAAATTTGGTACGTAGCTTCCTCTTAACCAAACTCTGACCGTGGATTAAGTTAGGATGTGCCTGGAAAATGGGAAGTGGCAGGAATGGAACTGTTTTACAGAACATGGAAAGGGAGAGAGGAGAGACGCAGAGAGGAGGGATGTGATACTGAGACTGGCCACCAGGGGAAGCTGCAGCAGGACTGGGGCTCTACCATCATGCCTGTCACCAGGCCAGGTAAGGAGCAGCTGCAGGTGGGGGGGCGGGGGGAGCAGCAGGCTGGGGGCTGCCCCCCACCAAGACAGGCTGGGAGGGCAGCTGGAGGCCAGGGCTGGCCTGCAGAGCCTCAACCCTCACCTGACAAGCATGCAGACCCAGAGCCCCCACTCCTAGGAGAAGCCATCCTCCAGGGAGAACATCCTCAGCCCCTCAGGAGGAGCCGGTACCAGAGCAGTGCCGCCCTTGCCACCACGGTAAGCTCCACACCTACGTCCCAGCCCCCTCCCCAGAGGTCTGCTCCTCCTACCTCTGCCCTGAGGCCCTAACCCCCTGTAGCCAGACATGAACCCCATCTTGTTTCCCCTCCGCCCCCTCCCAGAGAGCAAGAGAAAGGCAGTCAGCCTTTGATGCCCTGGGAACGCAGGTGTGCTGCCTGTCCCTGACCCTACCATAAACAGAAGCCAGACAGTAAATGGGCTAGCTGACGACCCAGGGCCTCCTGTCGCCCTGATGGCTAGTACCAGTAATTGACACACCTGCACTGTCCCAGGAGAGGAATCTTCGCCCATCACATACCAGAGGTGCCCATTGTCTGCATTTTCCCAGGTGTGAATTATGCTTTGCACCCTTCGTGGGAAACTTGGCATTCAAAGCCATTTTTCCTAATTGGCCACTTGAGACCAGGAAGAAGCCTACGTGATCCAAGGGGTATAAAGAGGGGTTTAGTAGCCCACCCCATTTGAGCTCCAATCATCGACACCTGCTGGCAGGTATTGGTTGTCTCCCGAGGTCTGTGGGACGCCCAACCTCGCCCTACTTCTTCCCAAGGGATTGAGAGAAAGACACTGGCCACGCCAAGTCTGGAACGCAGGGGTGAGAATATATACCTGCTAGGTGTCTATTTTGCATGCATTTAATAAGAGCTCAGAGAACCAAAAGGGTTTCATGGTACCTGTAAGTGATTTATTAGTGTAATTTCTGTCCTGTCCTTTGTAGTGGCTGTGTTATCTGTAACACAGTAGTAGCATTTAACAGCTAAGTTTACCCTGTAACAATAAAATAGTAACTATTTAAGCTGTGACCTGACTCCTTCAGTTGCTGTAACAGAACCAAGCACAATTTTAAAAAGAACTCCAGCCGGTCATAAGGGACAGATATAGGGAGAGCTTGAGCATTGGATCATGTCGCTTCCAGGGGACAGATCCGTTGGGGCATCTCTCAGCCTCCCCAGGCTGCCCGCTGCGAAGGGATCGTGTATCCCAGCAGTCAAAATCTGAGGTGTAATAAGCTCTCCCTGTAAACTTCTTGGGGCGCCCGTCAACCTCCTCCAGGTTGCCCACTGCTAAGGGACCCCAGTCCTAGCAGTTGAAGTCTCGGGTGTATAATACACACACACCACTCACTGCCCCGACCACTGGCTGACACCCCCTGCCTTGAGTCCGCCCCACCTGCCAACCCTCTTGTCTTAGCCACCCCCAAATCTTCACGCCAGCCTTTTTATCCCTTCATATTTAAAAATACAATCACCGAAATAAAGCAGGTACATTTTTCTTTTTTTTTAAACTACATCAGTTAATTACCCAAGCAACGTCGGGTACATCTGCTAGTGTGTGGGGGAGAGGTGTGGGTATTGTTAATGTACATCGGAACAGGGAAAAACACGCAGTTGCAGCAAAAATGAGCGTCAACACTGCCCTCGTCTAAGGCAAGAGATGTGCAAGGAGGGAAATAGCTGCTGTAAATGTTTTCTCTTTCAGAGACTCCTGGCAAACTTGTTAGCAGCACTTACAATCACCACCCAGCCTTTATAGCAACATTGTTATCTAAATAACTAATTAGATTTTCATGTGTATATGAACAACCTCACAGTTTAATTTTAAACATTATTTAGTCAATTAATTAATTAACTTAATGAATTCCTTCAGAACCCTAGACAGTCACAGAAAACAGCACTCTCAAAAGGGCACCCAGTTGAGTTATTCATTTGTGATGTGTTGTTTGAACACGGAAGAGCCAGGCACAGAGCAGGAGATGCAGAAGCAATGCTATCTATCATTTAGTCATAGAGCAGCTGTCTGGGCCCTGTCTAGTGGCTCACCAGATCCACCTCAAGGGGACCCAAATCCTGCCCTAAAGCAGGCTGCTCTGGACACTTGCCAGGAGGCAGAGGGCTGCAACTAATCTGCCCCAAATGGTGCAGATATCCTATGTCCACATCTGTAAAGCAGAGGCAGCCCATGAAAATTACAGGTCCCACGTGTAATGTTCAACGTTAAAGAAACCGCCCACTCAGCTCAAGATGGGGTATTCGAAAATTCATCTCAAAACTCTGAGGCAGGAATGTAAATAACTGTTTAAATAGTTAACCAGTTAAACACCACAAATTTTAACGCTTCAGAGGGGTAGCTCAGTTAGTCTGTAACTGGAAAAACTTAACACACAACAAATAGTCTTGCAGCACCTTAGAGACTAACAAAACATGCAGATGGGATTATGAGCTTACATGTGCACAGCCCACTTCAGTTCATGTTTGAGCAGTTAACCATTGGTGGACAGGTAGGGCTTCACCTGCCCGTCCCAGCCAGAGCCAAGGTCCTGCTGGCCCAAGTTGGAGCAGCTGGGGCCAGGCGTGGCCAGGGCCAGAGTCCTGCTGGCCCACCTGGGCCAAGTCAGAGTGGCCAGGACTCTCTTTGCTGCTCGCATGTGGCAGAAGTCCCACTGGCCTGATGCAGGCACGGCCCTGCCTGCTGCCTCTATATGGCTGGCTAGACTCAGCCAGGATTGCTCGGGCCTGCCATGGTTGGCCATCCAACCAGTTACCCGGTAAGCATTCTGGTAAGCCTAATGCTCACTGGGGAACTGGTCAGTCTTTTACATCCCTACTCTGAGAATCCTCTTATTCATGTGTATTCATGACCTGCCTCCCCCTTGGGCTCCATAACCTTCTGTCTTTGATCCACACGTTCCATTCTTGTGGCTGCAGACAAGCCCTGACTTCAAGGCTAAGTAGCTTGTTCAGCTTTGAATTCTAATATGACCTAGCATGGGTACAGATATGGGGATAATGAGCACACAGATAATAAGCAGGTGCAATTAGGATGAACATCCATCTGGAGAAGGCTATAGATAGGAGCCATACATGCTACTTTGCACAGGACTTCCAAAACCAAACACTGACCTCTTCTCTCCACCCCCTACCCCCCTATGGTCTGACCACTACTGATACAGAAGGCTCCCTCCCCCGTAGCCCCTGGCCATCTAGAACAATTTTCCTGTCTATCTCAGGCTCAACACTGCTTCCTGACATTTCAAATCCCACCCATAAACCTTCTTCTCCCCTGTCCATAGCTCCACATTTCCTTCTCCCCCTACCACGCCACAGTTTTACTGCATAGTGCACATTGGGACTGCATGAGATTTTTTTGGTAAACAGCTATTATTTCTATTAATCTTTATTTAGTAGGTGATGCCAAAATGCCAGCAACCACTGGTATAGGTGGCACCAGCATCAAAAGAATTCCCTGGGCCGCTTGCAGAGCCTCTGGTGTTGACGGGACTCAGTGCTGGGCCACGCTGCTTGTGGCAGGTGATGGAGAGCAGTGTGGAGTGCACTGCTCAGAGCGGGCTGATTGAACTACCAAAGTAGGATCTGTGCTGGCAACTTGTTTGCCCTTGTCCTGCCACAGCCCCCCGAGATCTGCCTCCACTTAGCTTGGTAGCCAGAGCAGAGGACGGGAAATGGCGCCGGACGCTCGACAGCATCGGCAGGGCACTGCACACTGAAGCACTATGGCTCAGTGGTGGTCACGTGCCGGAGCCAAGGCCATCTCCAGCAGGGCAGCCTTTAAATGAACGTCCCTCTCCTTCTTAGTGCGTGGCCAAAAGGACTGGCAAATATGGCACTTACTGCTCATGTGTGCTTCTCCCAAGCCCTGTAGACAGTTATCATGAGGGTCACCAACAGGCACAGGCCTGTGGCAACTCTGGCTTGATCTACCCTTAAAAACAAAAAGCACAGCCCCAGTGCCACGTCCACTCAAGGGCTAGGAGAGCGCTCTCCCAGCGCTCTATGCAAACCACCTGGATCAGGAGAGCAGCTAACAGACTTGGCGACTGTAGCCTGGTCCCACTTTGCAACACTGTAACAGGACACTAAGCCAGTGTTTCGCAAACTGTGGGTCGCGGCCCCCAGGGGGGGTCGCGAGCAACTTAGAGGGGGATCACAGCTGGATTCAGTTTTTCACTTGCGACCCCTCTCTCCCGGGCCGCTAAGAGCGGCAGGACAGCGGAAGGTAGCCGCCGGCAAGCCGTGCAGCGTGGCCGGGGCCACGGGACTCCAGGAGCGCGGCTCAGCTGCAGGAGGAGGCAAGGCGGTGGGAGAGTGAGGCCGGCGCAGGAGCGGACGTGCGCGGGGCTGGCTGGGGCACGGTTGCTGGGCGACTGAACGCTTCCCAAGCTGGGAGAGGGCGGGGTCCCTCAGGCAGCGGGCTGGGGGTTTGGGTTGGGGCAGAGGTAGGGTTACCAGATGAGTTAAAAAAAAAAAATACCCAACACACTTGGTCTCAGATGGGGGTGGGGGACCAGCCAGGAGGCGGGGGGGCAGCCAGTGGGAAGCAGGGCTGGCGGGGGGGGGGGGGGGGGGGGAGGGTGTCAGGGCAGCGGGGCTGGCCGGGGGAGATCAGGAGGAGAAGTAGGGGAGAACTGGCTGGCCAGGAGGGGATTCAGGGGGAAGCGAATCGGCTGGTGGGGAGCGGGACTGACCCGGGCATGTGCAGATCCCAGGGCGCTGCCTGTCCCGCACACAGTCCCGGAGAAGCACGAGTGAGTCCGGGTGCAGCTCCACAATGCACTGGAACAGCACTCAGGAGCACGTACAGGGCTTCCCCTCCTCCCCAAGGCGTCACATGCAGCCAGAGGCTCCCAGCCACTCCCCTTGCCCCCGCCAGGCTTCCCTCAGGCGCCCAGCCAGAAAACCAGAAAATACCAGACACTGCACATGTCCGGTATTTTCTGAAGTTTTTTACCAGACAGAGGGCCCAAAAACTGGACTGTCTGGTTGAATACCAGACACCTGGCAACCCTAGGCAGAGGACCTGGAAGTAAATAAGGGCACGTGGGGGTCAGAGGAGAGGAGAGAGAGAAGGAACCAAAGGGACGTGGAGCAGAAAAGAGGCACAGAGGAGAAAGAGATGGGGGAAGGAGCCTGCGGGGGGGGAAGGGCATTGAGGACTGCAAACGGCTTGAAGGAACCCCAGGAGGGCAAAGAGTCTGGTGAGAAGGGGGAAGGAAGCAACCCAGGGCAGTGGGGGGGGGGGTGTCACACAAATTCATTTAGCATTTTAGGGGGTCGTGGTATCAAAGTTTGAGAACCCCTGCACTAAGCAGTTCCTTTTCTCTCCCTGCCCTCAAGAGATTTCCTGGGCTTTCCCTTCCCCTTCCCCCTCTTCTCTGCTACCTGCCTTGAGGCTGTGAGGGAATCTAGATTTTAATTTAGAAGGGGCCAACCACTCTTCCGGTAACTTGCAAATGGATCTTATTCTTTGTAGTTGAAATCCATATTGCTACCTGACCGGCAAACCACTTCTGTATATTTTTTGCAGATTTTAGTAAAAAGAAAAAGCAGTTATTAAAAAGTCATAATACCCCATTAAGAAAAAAATCTACTACTACGATATTCACTAAGCTAATTTCAAATGGAGAAATACAGTGAGCAAATTCAGGTCACAAAAGAAGCTTGGCTCAAATTATCCATTGGTCGGTCAGGTCACCAAATGACTGCAGCAGATAATCAGATCAAGAGGCTGACAATGAAGAATCACTTTTATTAATTCTGCATCAGGAGACTAAGGAGGCAGCAGTTTTCCCTCAGTCTAAACCCACCTACCCCTCACCCATTCCCTGCAGTACGTGGATTCAGCGATTAAGGACATGGCAGCCCTATGCGGTTCAAAAGCCTTACCAAGAGATCACCAGTAAAATCACTGCAGCTATTCTTCAGGAACTACAGAGACCAAAATGGTTCCTTAAGTTCTTCCTCACTGGTACTTCACACGTCCCCTTGAAATCTCACTGTCATGGTAACCAATAGTCTCTTATTATTCCTCCACCATCTCAGAGACTGTGAGTTTACCGATTTATTTCAGAACAAAGAGTTTTGCTGAATATGCTCAGACCTGATAATCTAGCACGGGGTGAGGGGCATTCCAAGAATTTGCTAAGTAGTCCAGGGCCGCACTCTACCATGTTCCTAATGGAGGGGTGCAGGGTTTGGGATGCAGGTTGGGTGCAGAAGGGAGGTTGGGGTAGGGAATGGGGTTGTAGGAGGGAGTTGTGACCTAGAGCCAGGGATTAGAGAGTAATAGGGGGTGCAGGGTCTGGGAGGAGATTGTGACATAGGACAAACGCAGGAAGGGGATAGAAGGCTGGGGAGAGGACACCCAAAGAGACCGAGGACACCAAACCCTAGTGGTGGGTGGAAAACTGAAGATTTATCTATTTACTAGAAGATTTACCCAGTGTTACTTGGGTCCTTAATTCTGTTGTTGTTTTTGGAAAATAAAAGGAAGTGTCCAGGCTTCATTTATAGCATTGCTCTGGGGTGGGGCTGGAGATGAGGGGTTCAGTTTGCAGGCTGTCCTGGGGAGAGAGGACTAGCCCAGGCCTCTCTCACCGCAGCAGCTTGGGGCCAGTGAGAAGCATCTCTCTATGGCCACTGCAGCTCCAGCAGGCACAGCTGAGGGAAGGGTGCATGTTGTCCGGCTGGGGCAGATCCAGGTTTGTCTGTGCCCTGCGCTCCCCAGCCAGAGTGAGGAATGCAGCAAACTCTGCACTATCCCCTCGCTCCCTGACAAAGGGGAACAACCAGCAATGTCCCCGTATGAATCCGGGGTGGAGCTTCAGCCCCACTGCTCTCCCAAAAGGGTGCCTGGGAAATGGGAGGCTCGGGGCTGGGACAGTCCAGGATGCAGAGGGACGGGGGCAGCTCCAGCTGGCCCCTTTCTCCTGCCTGGTGATTCTCTCTCTTTTCTGTATGGGCTTATGCAAAGCAATCCATTCAGGCACATCCCATTTTCCTTGCACAACCAAGCCCTTACTTTGCTTTAAGTTATGATAAAAGGAAGCTACGTGGTCCTAGCTCTTATCATTTAAGAGTCATTCTTGACCAGACAGACTCACAGATGGATGGACAAACTCTCACATATATAGTATATTTAACTTCTTGGCCATTGGCACTAAAGCTGGAGATGTGGGTGCGACAGGTTCCCCAGTGGGTGCCATCTAGACCAGAGGTACCACTGAGTCCTGTATCTTACCAGCCTGGGCTCCCTCTCACACTGTGCTGCTGAACAAGCTGCATACCACTCCTATACTTGTCTCTCGCTAGCATACACTCAGGGAGGAACGCACTCAGCTGCAGTTAAATGCAGGCCGATCAGCCATTGCATGAACCAAAAGTAGAGAGGCTCCAGGCAAAATGACCAGCAGCTTCCCTGCCTAGGACCCCAGAACTGTAACATCCTGCCCTGGTCAAAACCCTGACCAGCATGAATTTATCATTCACCTCCTGCTCAACGTGGAAAGGAAATGCCTCTGTCCCTTGAGGTGAGGTGTCCAAGCACTTCATTCAAGCTCACGGGTTTAGATGAAGCAAAACCAAGTTTAACTACAAAGGAGAGCTGTTAAGTGATAAGGGAAAGCAGGAGGACAGGATTCGAATGAACCACCTCCCACCAGGACTGCTGACACAAGCATGCCTGCAGATTCTTAAGACACAAGTTGCACTTGCCTAGCAGCTTGGGACCCCCAGGCTTCCATACACAGGCTAGAAACCCCTTTAGCCTGGATCCAGCACTTCCCCCAGTTCAGTCTTTGTTCCTCAGGTGTTTCCAGGAGTTCTCTTGCGGGGCGAGTGAAGAACATGTCACTCCCTGCCTTATATACCGTTAGGTACTGCAGTAACCCCCTCCAAAACCAGCCTTCCCGACCAGTGTGTGGGAAGAGGCAGACATCCCAAAATGGAGTCCAGAGCCATGTAGCCTCGTCACATGCCCTTGCTTATCTTGCCGAGTCACAGCACCATTACTCACAGGCTGTCTGAAGCCTGCTCAGGAAAGCTTACCAGGTGGGGAATAAGCTTCTCCTCAGGCCTATTGTTTATCTTAGGCCCTTCACAGCCAGCTACCTAGAATAGAAGCATTTTGCTTAGTGGGTGTTGCTCAGGTGTAACTACATTGAAAATACGGATACACAGTCAACAGTCATGACTTCATATCCAAAAATGCTATACGTGTAGCAATAGGATAATCATATTCAGCAAATCATAACTTTTCCAGTGAGACCGTATGTGAGCCATTTTGTTCAAAATGTATCAAAATTATCCCATAGTCATATCATATTTATCTTGCTGCGAAGAACATGGGGTGCAGTGTCAGCGAGGAGGGACTGAATCAGAGGATCTGCAATAAGCATAGATGAAGACAGGACATACGATGCTCAGTGTGGTTAGGCGGGTTTGGGTCCAGGAAACAGGATGTTGGCTGAGATTAGGAAGGCATGGACCCAGCACACTGACATGTCCCAATTTCTAAAATTAGGGATGGTCCCAGCCAAACTAGCTATGATAGATCTGTAGCTCAATTCAGGAGGCATCAGTATGAAAAATACTTCATGAAGTTCATCAATCATTAGCATCCTACATTGCCCTGAAATTCCAAGAGCATATGTAGTCAACTAAACGTTGCAGCACTTCCATTAGGCTAAGGTTTGCAGCAAGAAACAAGAACACAGCGCTCTCACATCCAACACTAATACAACCCACCTGCTCCCCATGCTTAAACACCTAGATTTCAGTCTTTCCCACTCACACCTCACTGTCTGGACCATATCAGCACCAAGATTTCTTTTATAAATTGCTCTCTCTTGAGTCAAGGATTCCTACTGTTTTAACACAATTGCATGAGTCACCCTGAGAACCAACTCTAAACGCCTGCAAAAGTGGAGAGAGAAAAGACCTCTACAAAACACTCTATTGATCTGTGAGAAACAGTTAGCTGTGAAGTTTATGAAAAATGCATTTCCTCACTCTACTATAGTCACCTTGGCCTCATGTACAGTTCTTATTTAAAAGTCAGCCCATGGGCATAACTCTCAGCAGGAGCTAGACGACAACAAAGGAAGTATAGCTAACCACACGTAGGAACTATACAATGCCACCCAAAAGTAGGCCATTGTTTGTATCACTGATACTGAATTGCAGGATATAAGAAAGATACGAGACATAGTTCAAATTCTCCACTACAAGCTACTTCCGGAATGGAGCCATATTAACATTCTCTTAAGCCTTGGTTAAGGCATATTATCAAGGAGGTAGATCAGAGGACAGGGAACCAAGATTCCTAGGCTTTATTACTGGCTTTGCCACTGATGCACCATGTGATCTACAGCAATTCTCTTCACCACCCGGAATCTCGGTTTTTCCATCTGTAAAATGGAGATAAACATTGATGCAGAAGAGGATAGTAAGGTTTCTCTCAGACTGTAAAAATGCTTTGATGTCCTTGGACAAAACGTGCAGTATGTTAAATGGTGTTAGTCTTTTATTTCACTAATAAGCAAACTTTAAAGTGAAAACAATATTTTAGATAAATTGCTGAAAAAAAATACACATGCAGTTATGAGCTCGAAGAGAACAAGAAGAGGTGGGTAAAATCTGTAAGAACTAGAAATCCATCTACTCTTTTAGCCATACCTTCATTTCAAGATTAAAGACCAAGGCCCAGTCTACACTAAACAGTTAGATTGACCCAGCTATATTTCACCGGGCTGTAACAAATCTACTGATCAGTGATAGAGACAACCCAATCTAACCTCCGGGGTAGACCGTACTAGATCAACCTAGCTACTGCCTTTCGGGGAAGTGGAATACTGCCTAAGGGCAGAGCTGTCCCATTCATAGGACAGTTTGGGGGCCCCAAATGCTTTGGGGGATCCAAAAGTGTGGGGACAAGGCTGGTCCAGGAGATTACCAGGGGGCCAGGTGCTGGCAGCAGGGATCAGGCCTGCCCATGCACTCACCAGCAGTGGCAGGAAGCAGAGTGACCCAAACCCAGCTTTCTCCACTCCACCAGCTCCCAGCATCGCTTGGGGGAGGAGGGAGCTTGGAGGAAAAGGTCGAGTGGGGGCAGGGTGGGGGGAGGGGTTGTCCTGGGCCCCACACCTGCTAAAGATGGCCCTGCTTATGGGAGAACCCCTTCCATCACCGTAGACAGTGCTTACACTGAAGGTTTGCAGCTGTGGCATTTCAAACCTAGACAAGCCCTGAGCCCTCCTCCAGTTGAAACAAACCAACATGAAAACTATTAGCCAGGGGAAGATACAATTTTTAAACCCATTTAAAAAAAAATTTAGAACAGCAAAGATAAAACTGCACTAAATCACAGCTTCAGAGTCATAAAATGAGTGGGTTGTATTGGCAGACCTATGCACCAAAAAGGGAGGCAACAATTTTCTCTCTCCTTTATTCCGCCACATGCCAGTTCTACATTATGGAAATGTTGATTCTGCTTTGTTGCTGTGAAACAGGCCTACACAAAGGAAACGGATTGACTATTAACTATATACTACTGTGTTTCTCCGTGCCTAGCATGAGGCCCTGTTCCTGGTTGGGCCCCAGGCACTACCATAATTAAAACATTACAAAAGAAACAAGGAAATTGGCTGTACACAATGTACTGACAAATGCACAAAATAAACAACCTGTAAAAGAAAAATACGTTTCTATTTTTCCCTCAGTTATAGGTAATATAGGTGTTACTTGTAACAGCAGGTAACAAAAATTAAAAATGTGATCACTGCCACATCCCTTTAGCCACAGCTGTCATTATGCTACAGCTACAACACAGCTCATTAAGTTTCGTTATGGAAAGTACCTGAAACATTCACTCAGGCACTGCAGCATTCTTTTCCAAAAAGCTCTAAGGCTTTTTGCAAATGTGACAGTGTGGTCACAGTGCCAGTGCTGGGGGAGAAAAAAAAAGCACCTCCACTATGGGAGTAGCTCCCAGCACTGGAAATATGGTGACACTGATAAGTTTCAGGGCTGAAACTTCCTGAACTTGGGATGTGGGTGTGATTTTTTACATCCCCGAGGAAGCACAGTAACTTGCCAGTATAGACTAGTCTACTTTGTTTTCATTAGAAAGGTGTTGTCCATCCCCACAAAGCAAGCCAGGCTGATGGGTAGATCTCTTAGAAGGTATGCACCCCTACCATCCATAAGGTAATCACTGATCATATCTGGGCTCTAATATTCTTTGGTGGAGTCTCACCTTTTGCACTATCAGACTCTACTATTCAAAGCTTTGATCGTGTAGTGGCCTTCTTTCCTTTTATGGCTTAGAGATAAAGGATGAATAGGAAGTTTGATTTCCTAAGTGTTTTAGTTCCACATAGATTTTTTGATAAAAGTTCTATCCATGGAAATCTAGTCCATACCATTCTTCTTTCAGATGCTTCAGATAACATGAAGCTAAAGCACTGAGGGTGTGTCTAGACTACAGGGCTTTTTTTCGAAAAAAGTGGCCTTTTTTTGAAAAAACTTCCCCTGCGTCTAGACTGCCACCAAGTTCTTTTGAAATTAAATCAAAAGAACATGGCAGTTTTTTGACCATGGTAAACCTCATTTTACGAGGAAGAACACCTTTTTTTCCGAAAGTGTTCTTTCAAAAAAAGGCGTTCTTGAATGCAAACAGGGCTTTTTCGAAAGAAAGCTTGGGTGCTCTCTTTCGAAAAAGCAGCTCGCTTTTTCGAAAGAAGTGGTTGCAGTCTAGACGGTCTCTTTTGAAAGAGGCTTTTTCATAAGATTCTTTCGAAAAAGCCTCTTTCGGAAGAGGCTTGTAGTCTAGACGTAGCCTGACTTCTGATTAGCGGAACAGCTATACCAGATCTCTGCACCGCCTGGTCCCTACAGAACTCACAGAATTGATCATCTATAGAAAGAGAGTCCCAATTTTGAAACCTGATGGCAGATGCAACCATTATGTGAAAAGGGATTGTCATGGGAAGGAAGCAAATGAAGGGGGTCCAAAGGTGAGGTTACTAGAGATTTTAGTGACAGATTCCATGACAGAAAAACCATACCACAGTTCTGCTGCTTATAGGAATTCCTTGGATGAGAGGATAGGACCGTGGGTTGGTCTGTGCCCAAGAGAATGCCTAAAACCACAACTTGGGGGGAGTTTGGTCCTGTAGTGTGTTAGCAGTAGGATTCCTTCCCCCTCCATCCACGGGAGGTCCATCTGCCTCACTACGCTGTTTGTTATGAGGAATTAGCAGCACCTGAAAGAGTCTACAGCTTAGGTCCTCACTCAGGAGCTGAGCAAATAGAGTTCAGGCAGCAGGATGCAGAGTTCAGTAGCCCCAGGTCCTTAGTCAGGTTGAGCCAATCAAATGTCTGGATGCTCAGATTTATACTCCAGCTGAGTAGCAAACATTTTGTTAGCGCCCGCCTCCTGTTCAGGGTGGGACAGTAAAGAGCAGGCTTCCGATGTAAGAGAGGAAGAGTCCACCACGCATGGATTAGGATGGCGGGGGGGGGCGGAGGGGGGAGGATGCTGGTCCACCACCCACTTCACTGCATCCCGGCCCTAGGAGCGGCAGAGTGGTCTGGTAGCGGGGATCCTGACCATAACATGCTGATTTACTTGGTAGCAATGTTGCAGCCAGACAAGGGGTCAGCTACCCCGAGTCCTGCCTACCTCCCACTCTGGGCATATGTGGCTCGGCAGAGGAACATCCTGGACAGCGAGGCAGAGGGCCTCCATCAGGGCTTGCAGCTCCTCAGTACTCACACCTATAAACAGCCCTTGCGGTGTTGGCCAGTCCTCAGCTTCCTTTGCGTCCGTCGCAGCTTCCTTGTTCGGGAGCCTGCAAGAGGCTTCTGGTTCCCCCAGCAGCTGGGCTCCAACGGAGCTTTTGGACCTGCCTTTTATACTTCCTGTTCCTCCCACCAACTTTTGGTCGGAGGGGAGAATGTCGGTTGGCTCTGCTCCCCAGGGCTCAGCGAGGGGATCCTTGTAGGGATGTACAAGCTGATTAACCAGTTAACCAATTAAAGGGGAGGTGGGTGTGAGGGCACACCACCATGGATAAGGGCTGCTCCAGCTGATTGATCAGGGACAAGGGGTTGGAAGCTGGCCAGAGCAGCCCCTGCCTCTGGCAGACCCTGCGGGGCTGAAGCAGCTTCCTGCCCATGGTGGTCAGGGAGCTGCTCCAGGCCTTACTGGTTAACCAAAACCACTTAATCATTCACATCCCTAGTTCCTTGCCCTCCAGGTCATGGGAGGCCAATCTGCCTCACTACAGGTCCCATTTTAAAAAAAAAATCTAGTTCAAGGAAGGGATTTTAAATATCGGTTAATTGAATAGTTGAGTAACCTCATAAATTCTTATCAGTTAGTCAACTATTCTATAGTCCCAGGGAGGGCGTGGCAGCTGCTGTATCAGAAGCAGCAGCGCGGGGTGTCAGGCGGGAGCTGGTCCGTGAGGGGAGCTAGTATAAGAACCAGCTCTCCTTGTGGATCGGCTGTCTGTTTCCCAGTGTTGCTGCCTCTGATAAAGAGGCAGCAGAACAGGGTGGAAGAAGCCCCTGTCTAAGGTGGGTCTGAGCTCCTGGACCTGCCATGAGCCGGAACTGAGTCACACTGCCTGCCTAACCTGGCTCCTATTACACTTTAAATGCAGAGCTGCAGCAAGAGTAAGTTCTGGACCCAGTGCGAGCCAGAACTGCTTGCTAGCCAACTAAAAAATTTACTGGCAAGGATGCGGGCGGGGGGGGGGCAGGGAAATGCATGTAGTCTATAGCATTAACCTATACGCTTTTGCTTATGGATTAAATCGGTTAATCGATTACACTATTACATCCCTAGTTCAAGGCTCGAGTGAGGGGGAAGTTTTCGCAGGTTTGTGACAGGAGAGGGCATGCCTAAAGTCTGCAGATGAGGGCTTCAATTTTCATTTTAAAAAGTGTAAGTTCCTACCCTAAATATAATGAAAATTTTCCAAGCATAATCAAATGCAGAATACATTTCTCTGAGTCTGCAGGCAGACAAAGCCAAATTTCTGTCCCTGCTCAGAGCTTCCCAAAGTGGCAGAAAAGTGATGCCTGTTCTGAACAGGAGCAGTCTTGTTAATTTCACTCTGTGGCTGTTCAGAAAGAACATAAGAACATAAGAATGGCCATACTGGGTCAGACCAAAGGTCCATCGAGCCCAGCATCCCAACTGCCGACGGTGGCCAATGCCAGGTGCCCCAGAGAAGGAGAACAGAAGACAATGATCAAGTGATTTATCTCCTGCCATCCATCTCCTGCCCTTGTTATGAAGGCTAGGGCACCATACTTTATCCCTGGCTAATAGCCATTTATGGACCTAACCTGCAAAAATTTATCAAGCTCTTTTTTAAACCCTAATAGAGTCCTGGCCTTCACAGCCTCCTCGGGCAAGGAGTTCCACAGGTTGACTGTGCGCTGTGTGAAGAAAAATTTCCTTTTATTAGTTTTGAACCTACTACCCATCAATTTCATTTGGTGTCCCCTAGTTCTTGTATTATGGGAAAAGGTAAATAATTTTTCTATAATCACTTTCTCCACACCATTCATGATTTTATATACCTCTATCATATCGCCCCTCAATCGCCTTTTTTCCAAACTGAAAAGTCCCAGTCTCTCTAGCCTCTCCCCATATGGGACCCTTTCCAAGCCCCTAATCATCTTAGTCGCCCTTTTCTGAACCTTTTCTAATGCCAATATATCTTTTTTGAGGTGAGGAGACCACATCTGCACGCAGTACTCGAGATGTGGGCGTACCATAGTTTTATATAGGGGAAGTATGATATCTTTTGTCTTATTATCTATCCCTTTTTTAATAATTCCTAACATCCTATTTGCCTTACTAACTGCCGCTGCACACTGCGTGGATGTCTTCATAGAACTATCCACTAGAACTCCAAGATCCCTTTCCTGATCTGTCGTAGCTAAATTTGACCCCATCATGTAGTACGTGTAATTTGGGTTATTTTTTCCAACATGCATTACCTTACACTTACCCACATTAAATTTCATTTGCCATTTTGCTGCCCAATCACTCAGTCTGCTGAGATCTTTTTGTAGTTCTTCACAATCCCTTTTGCTTTTGACTGTCCTGAACAACTTTGTGTCATCTGCAAATTTGGCCACCTCACTGCTTACCTCATTTTCTAGATCATTGATGAACAAGTTGAACAGGATTGGTCCCAGTACTGACCCCTGGGGAACACCACTAGTTACCCTCCTCCATTGTGAAAATTTACCATTTATTCCCACCCTTTGTTTTCTGTCTTTTAACCAATTCTTGATCCATGAAAGGACCTTTCCTCCTATCCCATGACCATCTAATTTATGTAAAAGCCTTTGGTGTGGGACCGTGTCAAAGGCTTTCTGGAAATCTAGGTATATTATATCCACTGGGTGCCCCTTGTCCGCATGTTTATTAACCCCTTCAAAGAATTCTAACAGATTAGTTAGACACGACTTCCCTCTGCAGAAACCATGCTGACTTTTGCCCAACAATTCGTGCTCTTCTATGTGCCTTGCAATTTTACTCTTTACTAGTGTTTCTACTAATTTGCCTGGTACTGATGTTAAACTTATCGGTCTATAATTGCCAGGATCTCCTCTAGAGCCTTTTTTAAATATTGGTGTTATATTGGCCATCTTCCAGTCATTTGGTACCAAAGTGGATTTAAAGGATAGGTTACAAACCACTGTTAATAACTCCGCAATTTCACATTTGAGTTCTTTCAGAACCCTTGGGTGAATGCCGTCTGGTCCCGGAGACTTGTTACTATTCAGCTTATCAATTAATTCCATAACCTCCTCTAATGTCACTTCAATCTGAGTGAGTTCCTCAGATTTGTCACCTAAAAAGGCTGGCTCAGATTTAGGAACCTCTGTAACATCCTCAGCCGTGAAGACTGAAGCAAAGAAATCATTTAATCGCTCCGCAATGGCACTGTCTTCCTTGATCGCTCCTTTTATATCTTTATCATCCAAGGGCCCCACTGCTTTTTTAGCGGGCTTCCTGCTTCTAATGTATTTAAAAAACATTTTACTATCATTTTTTGAATTTTTGGCTAGCTGTTCCTCAAACTCTTTTTTGGCTTTTCTTACTACATTATGACACTTAATTTGGGAGTGTTTATGTTCCTTTCTATTTTCCTCACTAGGATTTGACTTCCACTTTTTAAAAGCTGCCCTTTTCTCTCTCACTGCCTTTTTAACATGGCTGTTTAGCCATGGTGGTTCTTTGTTAGGCCTCTTACTGTGTTTTTTTATTTGGGGTATACATTTAAGTTGGGCCTCTAGTATGGTGTCTTTAAACAGTTCCCATGCAGCTTCCAGGGATTTTAGTTTAATTACTCTCCCTTTTAGTTTCTGTTTAACTAGCTTCCTCATTTTAGTGTAATTCCCCTTTTTGAAATTAAATGCCAGAGTGTTTGACCGCTGCGGTGTTCTTCCCAACACAGGAATATTAAAAGTTATTATATTGTGGTCACTATTTCCAAGCGGTCCAGTAACAGTTACCTCTTGGACCAGATCCTGCGTTCCAGTCAAGACTAGGTCGAGAATCGACTCTCCCCTTGTGGGTTCCTGTACTAGCTGCTCCAAGAAGCAGTCATTTAAGGCATCAAGAAATTTAATCTCTGAATCCCGTCCTGAGGATGCACCCAATCAATATGGGGATAAATTGAAATCTCCTATTATTACTGTGTTTTTTATTTTGGTAGCCTCTCTAATCTCCCTTATCATTTCAGCATCACTATCACTGTCCTGGTTAGGTGGTCGGTAATATATTCCTAATGCCATATTCATATTAGAGGAATGAATTGTTATCCATAATGATTCTATGGAACATTTTGATTCCTTTAGGATTTTTACTTCATTTGATTCTATATTATCCTTCACATATAGTACCACTCCGCCACCCGCACGACCTGTTCTGTCTTTCCGATATAATTTATATCCCGGTATGATAGTGTCCCACTGATTGTCCTCATTCCACCATGTTTCTGAGATGCCTATTATGTCAACTTCCTCCTTTGATATGAGGTACTCCAGTTCACCCATCTTATTAGACAGACTCCTAGCATTAGTGTAAAAGCATGTTAGAAAACTACCACTATTTATATGTCCGCCTTTCACAGACACATTGGATTTTTTTATGCACGATTGTTTCACATCTGATCTTGCCCATATATTATTTCCCACGTTCCCTATCTGACTAACTTCTAGGGAATCCCTACCTATGGAGCCTCGTGTAAGAGAAGTCTCCGTCCGATCCAGGTGCTCCCCTGCACCAATCGGCTTTCCCCCACCTCTTAGTTTAAAAACTGCTCTACGACCTTTTTAATGTTTAAGACTCAGAGTACCAGCCAAGCCAGGCATTGGAGCAGAGAGGGGGACCCCAAAACAGGATGGGAGTAAAGAACAGCAGAAATACTGCCCCAGCAGTTGGTCTCTGCAACTGCCTTGTCCTAATTATAAGTTCTGTATTCAGAGGCTTGGTGGTCTCTGATTCAGAAAGGAGCAAACTGAGGGATGAACCTAAGCTTGATTTATTAAGTGTATTTTTGTCTCCGATTGGATTTATGAGAGGAGTCAGAGGCACCTAACAGAGCAGTCTTTTGTCAGAAAGAACCTCAAAAGCATCAAAGTCACCGAGATCTACTTATTTTTAGACTTTGGTTTCTTTGGTCCTGGAACTTTGTCACCTTTTGGGTTTTGGCGTTCCTTTCGTATTGGAGATTCAGAGCCAGGAGAGGGAGGAACAGCTGCTGCTGGAGAAGAGTCTCATGAGGCGGATACAATAATTGCCTGGCCTCAGGAAGGCAGGATGGTCTGAGCATTTTGCCTCACAATATACAATGCTCTGTAGGATCTTGGGAGAGAAATGGATCAGGCTGCTCTAATTCCAGGGTACAAAACTTGACTGCCTTCCTAATGGGAGATATAAGCAAGTTAGTGTCTTAGTTGAGCAGGAGGGAGGGGAAAAAAAAACAGATGAACCTGCCACTGAATTGACAAACTGCCGAACATTGCTGAAGGAGATGGAGTTGGAGTCACTTAACCCCTTGAAAGAAGTTTCTGTTGCTCCTACAGTACATCCATCTGCCACTTGCTGTTCCCCTCCTAGGGGATGAAGCTACCAGATGTTGCATTGAGGAGGACAATATTAGAACGAAGGATGAAGCTGCTTGCTGAATCTGCTGGGCTAGCTAGGGGGACGTGCTTTTAGGGGAAGCCACCGCCTCCTCTACGGATTCTGCAGATACCTGGCCATCTCAGACTCAGAGCGGTACCTTGGGCAGCCAGCCCCCAACCCACAAAGGCCACTTCTCTGGAAGGCCTGTAGTCTACCCTGCTTCTTCCCAGTGTTCGCCCACTGTGCAAGGCAGCAGGATGCAGGAGCTGATATTGCCCTTCCTTCTCTGTTTCGTGGTTTTCACTGTGTGTAGCTTCCTGCAGAGCTGGGAGCACTCAGAAGCCTATTTCCCTGACACATTACCTAATAGGAGTCTATCAGAGCGCCACTTTTATCGCTCTCCTCCCCCCCCAGCACCGGAGATCAGAGGGCTCCAAAGCTGCTTTGAGGCAGCACAGCATTGCGATGGGCTCAGTCTTTAGCCATGTAGCAACCAGGTCTCCTAACCCTTAACACTAGGGCAGGGACCACTCCTAGAATTCGTAAATGGGCAAAGGCCACGCTCTTCCATGATATTAATGGAGGAGCGGTGGGGCTCTGGGATGGAGGCTGGGTGCAGAAGGAGGTGTGGGATCTGGAGGGAGTTTGGGTGAAGGAGGAGGTTGTCACCTGGGGCAGGAGACCGGGGTGCAGGGGTTTGGGATGGGAGGGTGAGATGGGAGGGTCGGTCTGGGATGCCTGAGGCAGGCTCTGGCCGGGAAACACTTACCTGAGCAACTCACATCCAGCAGCCCAGCAGGTTCCCTGCCTTCCATGCCCTGGCAGGCCACTCAGAGCAAACAGCTTTGGAGCCATGTGCACCAAGGGGACTAGGGTACTTTGGCCACTGCCTGTTCTTCAAAATAGGCAGCTCCCATTGGCTGGAAGCCAGCCAATGGGAGCTGTAAGATTATGCTGGGGGCAGAGGTAGTGCATGAAGCCTCTTTCCCCCCTACCCCCCAGGCTCACAGCTGTTCACAAACAGGACTCCACAGCTGGCTTCTCTGAGTGGCATGCCCAGCCCTGCACTAGGGTGATTATTAGCCCATCATAAGACTCAGCAACACAAACAGAAAACAAAACAAAAAATCCATCCAAGTGCCCCTCTCAAGAAGGCCACAGGCCTAGTCCTCTCATCCCTGAACACTCATGAAATGGGATAACATTTTCTCACATTACCTCAGAATTGCCAGTTAAGACTATTCAAGGCTATTCCCCTTATTCTCCACTCCAACCCAGGCAGTATGCTTCTAAGCAATTTTAGCACACCTCACCCATCAAATTAGATTGCAGTTTAGGCCCTGATCCTGCAAACATTTAGGGACGTACATAATCCCACTGAACTCAGTGCTCCCACTCATGTATACAGTCACTCACATGTTAAGTGACTGTAGAATTGGGGTCAAACTAATTTTCACAGAGCAAGGACCCCGTAATTTGTGTATTAAGTATGATGCTCATTTATGTTGTTACATAACAAATAATAATTAAAGTGACCTTTGGTCTCCAATAGTGTCAGTTTCATATAAGTATCAGAGACATATTTAAAGAGACAGACAGAGAGAGAACATAAGGCATTTTTACAGAAACTCTGAATTGACTTTTAGACTCTGGATAAAATAGGAATTTCTGATGAGCTGTTTTTCTCCGGGTTATGCATAAATTCCATTTCCTAAAGGCAGTGAGGCACTGCAGAAGAGCACTTCAGGGCAATTACTGCATTTCTCGGGTAGTCATGTAGACCTGACCTTCAGCCACATGCCTCATCACAAGCCCTGAGGTGATGTATAATTGCCCAGAGATGTACTGCCTGGGGTGCCTTATTGTTTAATGGCCTGGACTGGCTGAATGTTCTTAACACTGATTGGTACCACGTGGCTAAGTGCTTTATAATGGGTTTGAAGGAGCCAGTCCACTAGTGCAGTGGTTCTCAACCAGGGGCATGCATAACCTTGAAGGTACGCAGCGGTCCTCTGGGGGTATGTCAACTCCTCCAGATAGTCAGGATGTGAAATTTTGGTTAATAAGTTAACCAGTTAGCTAGCCCAGCAGGCTGCTCCAGCCCAGCCAGGGTCTACCGCACTGTGCAGTGACCAGGGGGCTTCTCCACCCAGGCCAGGTTGAACCCATCGCACCAGGTGCCAGTTAATCGGCTACCCCAGTAATCACGTTGGTATGGCAATGCTTACCAGTTAACCCTTTACACCCCTACTGGTTAACTTTACAACAGGCTACATAAAAGCTCTAGTGAAATCAATACAAACTAAAATGTCATACAATGGCTTGTTTATGCAGCTCTATATGCTATACAATGACATTTAAGTACTATATTCATATTTAAATCACGTTTATAGATTTTAGAGTGTGACTGCATATCTGCATCTGATAGTTTGTTTGTAAGTCCTTCTAAGCCATGTGTGGAGAAGCTTTTTTGGATCAGGGGCCGCAGATCCACAGAAAAGTCAATCGGGGGCCACATACAACTGAGAAGCAAAAAAACACCCAAACCTTCACTGAGGCAGCCCCCAACTGAGAAGGAGAAAGACATTATACACATTCCTCTGCGCACCAGACCCTTGGGGGGCCCAGGCTAGTAGATTTTGTGTGCTCCAGCCCCATGGGGAATGGTTGGGGGAGTGGCTGGAGCACCAGCACGGGCTCCCCAGTGTTGGGGGGAGCCTCGAGTCTCAGGGGCCAGATCCAGGCAAGCCCGGGGCTGCATACAGCACCCGGGCCTTAGGTTCCTCACCCCTGTTCTAAACAGTAAGAGCTCAGGCCACCAAATTTGGCGGGCAGCTTCCTCTTCTAACATAAAGCAAGGTCAGGGTTTGGTTGTGCCAGGACAACCAGAAGCCCCAGGAAAAGGACCATTTTCCATAACAAGCAAAGGGAAAGGCTGCTGTTCAGAGGGACGCGATACAAGAGTAGCTTCTGGGGACAGTGGGCTCACTGGGAAGAGCGATCCTGCAGTGTCCACTGGGGTCAGCCATAACACCAAGGAGGGATGGGGTTCTGCCATCTTGCCTGCCAGCACACCAGGTAAGTGGCCCCCCTACCCTCAACTTTTTCCCCCTCCCAGCCCTTGGTTGCAGCATGAGGGGGGGGGGAGAGATGCCCCTGGTGGACCAGGAGGAATAGGGTCAGGGAACACAGAGAAAACACCACTGGAGGCTAGGGGAGGCTGGCTGGAGGGACAGAAAAGGCCCGATGGCCCAGGGAGAGCTGGGGGGACAGAAAAGGCCCCTGGATGCTGGTATCCCCTGCCCTGAGCCCCTCCTTGCCCTTCAACCCTTATTCTTTCACCACCACATCCCAGCCTCCTGCACTAGACCCCCCAACCCCAAAGCCCTAACCTAAGTCCTGCTCCCCTCACACTGTCAGCTCCCTACCCTGAAGGACCTGGGCAATGCCAGGTAAGTCTGATAATTGACTTTATAATTATATGGTAGTGAGAAGGTAAGCACATTTTTCAGGAACAGCCTGCTGTGACACTTGTCTTTGGATGTCTGATTTTGTAAGCAAGTAGTTTATAAAGTGGGGTAAAACTTGGCACATCAAGACAAATCAGACTCCTTAAAGAAGCACTACAGTCCGAAAAGTTTGGGAGTCACTGCACTAGTGCATACCTCTGCACGTCAGCCAAAAGAGGCTCTCTCTTGCTTATCAAAGGCCCATTTGCAGACCAGTCAAGCTCTCAAACCAAGCTTCATGTCTTGTTTTAGCAGAGATTTACTGAGAGGTTTTCTCTTTGAAGCAATAGTAGATAGATGGAAATAAAAACAGAAATGAATAAGCAGGATAATTATCCCCAATGATGCAAATAGGAGAGATTTTTCACTCTGAGACAAGCATGAAAAACAAGATTAAAATGCTTGCGGGACATGTTCTTGAAACTGCAGGTAACAGAACAGATAACATGTATTTAAAGTATCTCACCGGGGATGTGTACCTGTTAGCTAATAGCTATTAGATACTAAATTGTATTGTGAAAATAATATTCTTCCATCCTTCATCATGGAGTTAAGACTGCACATACAAAATAAGCAACAGAGCAACGTGTCTTTAAAGGCAATTGGATCTGGTTCCAAAAAGTCAGACTTACTCCCCTGACATACTTTGTACATCAAAGCATGAAAAGAAACACAAATGGCATCTACAAGCACAGACAGCATATCAGCAATATTAATATCCATGCAAAGGCCACAATTTAACACACAGAAAAAAGGGGGATATGGTGGAATACAGCATGAAGTGACAGTAAGAGGTGGAGAATGGACATCCTTCCTCCTGACTTCCACAGTTTCCACAAAGGGAGGACTGCCAGCTAGCAAAATTGTGTATGAAGTACCCACCACGAGAAACAAATTTGTCATGTGTCAGAGCAAATAAACTCTTAATAGACCATTGCACTCCCTGAAGCAGAAGGCAGCCAAACTCTAAAAGAAAAATCCAAGAACCCCAACTGGCCAATGTTAAACCGAAGTGCTTACATCAACCAAAACACTTCATTTTTAAAATTCATCATTGCAATATAATCTGTTCCCATGTAGCAGCTTGCATGCAAGACAGCCATCAGAAGTATCCATTATTTTAAGAAGTGAAGTTTGAATTATCACTCGTGGGCTGAAACACAACATAGATAAAGAATGTGAAGTTTCCAGGCTATCGTTCTTGGGAGACATTAAGAAGAATTTTGAAGATGTAAAGTGCTTTATAACTGCTAAAGGATTATCACCATCTTTCTCCACTCTATCTTTTCTTTCGCATGAATGTCTTAAAACATAACTATTCATTGTGGAACAGAAGGAACAGTAGAGTCTACCCTCCAGGCATGTTTGGGCAGGAGGTAATTTACAAGATATTTAGACTGCAAATTCTACCAGGCGGGGTCTGCCTTTTTGTTACCTTGGTACACCAGGACCCGGATCCTAATGTGGCCCTGTAAGCACTGCCACAGTATTTCGGCATAAGATGGTATTATCTGTAGTTGTAGTAGTGTTTATATATAAAAATACTTGCTACTGCATCTGGGGAGAGTCTCCTGATCTCCTTCACAGTCCCGCACTGCCCCCAGACCCTAGATCTGAGCCCCTCACACACTGAAACCCCCTGCCCTGAGCCCCTTATATACCCCAACCGAAATTCCTGCATCCTCACAGCCACAAGCCTGTGGCTTGCTTAGTACCGCAACCCTCCATCTGACCCCCACACTCCCCAGCCTGGAGCCCCCTCCCCAAGCCAGCATCCCCTTCTGAATCCCCACCTCCTCCTGAATCCAAATTTCCTCCCAGAGCTTGAACCTCTCACCCCTTCCCACACCCAAATCCCTCGTTCCCACCCCAGAGCCTACACATCCTGTTTCAACCCAGCGAGGGTAGGGCTAGATTGCAGGAGTTTTTCAGGATTCTGGAGGTATCCCAGAAAAACTCTTCTGCATCCAGGGATGCGTTTGTTCTTCCGCTTTTTTTAGTGGAAGAACAAACATGCTCTTTCGGTCACCCCTATATTCCTCTTTCCACGAGGAATAAGGGGGCTTCCAAAAGAAGGGGTTTTTCTGACATTTGGTCCAGTCTAGACAGGCCAAATGTTGGAAAATGTTCCTACAGAAGAATTAAAAAAAAAAAAAGCAGCAGTATAAGGGTTGGGGATAGCAAGTGATGGAGAGGAGGAGAATAGAGAGAGCGGGGCTTCAAGGAAGGGGCAGGGCGGTAGATCTTGGCTTGGTCTGTCATTTAAAAAGTGAACTTGGGTGTAAAAAGGTTGGAGACCACTGGTCTAGGATTTACCTTTACTAGTTTAGCCCATAATAAAGGTAGTGTGCCCTGTCTGCACTACCTATTTACAATACACAGTTAACAGGTTCTAACATCTCACCATTAAATAAGCCCTAAGGACTCGCATGAACTAGGATTTTTTTTACGTTAACTGATTATCAGTGAACTCACATATTTGTCCCAAAATTTATCCTAGGGCCTAGGCTGAACTCTCAAATGAAGAAGTCATGGTGAAAAATCAATTGTAGCCAAGCCCTCACATATTGACTTAACTGTCAGACTTGAGTTCTCTTGGACCAGTGGAGGAAGTGGATTCCAAAGCCTAGGCTCAAATGCACAAATCTAGGTACCATTTCAGTAGGAACAATTCAGCTGATCTCAGCTGCCAGGCAGTTTCTCCTTCTCTAAAATCAGAACAGCATCCACAAGAGAAGTTAAAGTTTGTAAGTGCTTTGAGATCCTTGGAAGAAAACTATTACAGAATTGCGTAAGACCAGAATAGGTTAGCATTAGAGAGAGGAAAAGGGGGGGAAGGAGGTGAAATTAAAGGAACCAGCAGAGGAGGCCTGAATCACCTTCCCTAAAAAAAGCAAAAGGAGAAAAAAATTAAAGCCAATAAAGTGAGAGGATCACAAAGAGAAAGGAGGTGGCAAATGTGTCACCCTGCATTCCATGCAGTGTTTTAGCACCAGAATCACTCTCAGCATCTATTTTTCAGATTTTATTTAAAAGCATCGGGTGCCTCATGAAAAAGCTATATTTAGCCACAGTTTTGTCAGTATCTAGGTTTCTTTTCAGCTGTGAGTACTGGCATCAAAGTGGAGAGAACACAATGTTGCTATCCCTGTTCATATAGGATTGTTTCCTAAGAACACATTAACTACACTACACACACGCACAAAACCAGTCAGGTGCATGTGACAGAGGTATTTTAAAGTATTTAGGGTTTCAATGTCACACTTCCAACAGAGACTAAAACCGGCATTTTAAAAAATATGAGAAATGTTTGATTGTGTCTTCATTTGAAACAAAAGTTTTGTCTTCTGGTTAAAAAAAAAAAAATCACAAGTCATGAACAAAATAATAGATACAAATCTCTGTCATTTCTGTGCAGTCTTTACATACACTCTCAAGCACATAAATGATGAACTAAATCCCAAGGTCTTTTACTCAGGCCACGCTCATGGCTACTCTGCCGTAGAAACTTAACCATGGCAAGAAGTAGCTATACCAGTGTGAAAAACCTGTGAGCGAGCTAATTATGCTCACCTCATCCAGGGTGTAGATGGTGCTATCTTGACAGAAGAACTCTTCCATCAACCTAGTTACTGCCTCTCTGAGAAATGGATTACCTCCAGCAACAGAAGAACCCCTCCCACTACTGTAATAAGTGTTGACATCCAGAGTGAAAGTAGTTTGCATTTCTTACAGGTACAGTCCTATCACTAGGGATGTAAGTGACTAGTTGAATACCCGATAAGCAAATGTTTATTGGGTAGCTGAGTAGGAAATCAACTAGTTGCTCCAAGCCAGTGCTGGGGGGAGCTGGCTTACAAGCTGATTCCGCTGCCCCAGCACCATCTCCACAGGGGCAGGGAGCAGCAGGGAAATGTTGCAGGCGGGGACTGAAACAGTCACGCTCCTGCTGGCCCCACTGGTGCTCCTCTCCCTTTGGAATATACAAGAGCCACCTGCAGCTCTTGTACCTTTCAAAGAAAGAGGCACAGAAGGGAACCTGCACCTCCTCACTGGCAGAGTTCCTGCTGCCTCTATCCCTCTGAAATGTACAAGAGCCACAGCAGCTTCTCTACATTTCAAAGGCGGAGAGGCTGTGTCTCTGCCTTTGAAATATACAAAAGCCACAGGTGGCCCCTGTACATTTCAAAGGGAGAGAGGCAGGGTGATAGCCAGCACCCCCCTTATTGACTAATCGAGTAGTTGATGGAAATTCCATCTATTACTCAATTAGCTGATTAATTGAAATTTATCACAACCCCTACCCTTGAGGGGGCTCAGGGCAAAGGTCTGGAGGGTGCTATATGACAGTAGTTGTAAGAAATGTAAGTGTGGGATGGATTATGGGGGTGGGCTCAAGGCAGGAGGGATGGGGGGAAATCTGGGCAGGAGATGCTGGGGGAGCAGGAGGTAGGAAGGAGTGTGGGAGTGAGGCCACTGTGCTGCCCGGACCATGGGAGTACCACACGAGTACTGTGGCAGACCAGAGATCACACTGCCCAGCTGCTGGATCCCCGGGAGCAGGGCAGCAGGGACCGCACTGCCTGTCCACCCAAGCCCCAGGGAGAGAGCCTGAGTGCACTGTGGCCGCACTGCCTAGGGGCTGTGGGCGCTGGCTTAGGGTGGCTGAGGCCTTGCTCCCTCCCCCACTCCAGCCATCCAGCACTGGGGAGCTGCAGGGGATGGTGGTTTGGGCTACTGTGTGGGAGGAAGATAAAAGGGAGAGAGGGAGCAAAATTAATAGTCTCAAAATGACTGTTTCCTGAACACTGCATATCCTGAGAGGTTTCCTGATTGCTATTCCTCTGTTGTATTAGGGGAAATAATTTACAGCAAAATTTAACTCATGCTAGGCTCCTGCTGTATCTTTGGATCAGTGCAGCAATTTAGTTTGGAGGACTATGAAAAGTAATACTACTAATCAATTACCATAAGGAGAAACCACCACAAAAAAGCATAACTATTCCATAGCAGAAATCAAGGCTGTGAGAAACCCATTTTCAGAGCTATTTGTTTTTCACTCTTTCATTGTCTTGGAAAAGAAAATGGAGTGAATTTGTTTCATATAGACATTGTCCACCATTTACCGCCATCCCTGTATTCATGCTTTTTTGAAAAACCAAAATGTGAATTAAAAGCTTACAGTACTGCATAGCATCCCTCTGAAATAGGCCTGAAGCAACAGATTATTACAGTAAATGCAACACAGCTTTATAACACATTTTTCAAATAGTGTCCCAAAATGTTTACAAATTAAATACTCCAGGAGAGAGAAATTCAGAGGCACAGTAGTAAAAAAGGAAGAAAAGATGTTTACAGATGAAATCTGCAATGAGATGAAGAAACAGGGCAGCAGAGAGACAGGAGGCTGTTCTCCGTCACCAGTGGTAGAATGATGTGAAGGGACTGAGAGGAAATCAGTGACAGAAAAGCAGCGGAAGAGAGAAGAGACATAAGGTTCATGAAGTTGGCTGGCACAAGTCCACACAGAGTATTAAAAAAGTGGAGTTACTTGATGTTAGGGTGATGCATTTGTTCCTTTTATAGGTGTGAAAATTCCAGCAGCAGCATATTGGACTTACTGGAATCTAGCAGGGAAGGTGGCTAAAAGAGTCAAGGCAAGAGAGGACAAGGACGACAGGCCTGAAAAGGAAAACAGAAATAACCTTTTGCAAAGTGGTGAGAATGATCCATTGCCCAGCTGCTTACAAGCTCTCCATTGCTATTGGTGAAGGACATAAATAAGGTCTATACAGGTTAAAAAGCCAAGCATTTATGGGAAATGGGTGGTAAAATGCAAGGACAGCAAAAGAAAAATTAAAACAATTCAGAATTTTAAGATCGTTTCCCCTAAAAGCCCTAAATGTTTCACGTGTGTTATTTTGAGACAAGTGGCCATTTATACTAAAACTAAATTAACCAAGCAGCAAATGTATCCCTATGACCTGTCCCGGACAGATTTAAAAAAAAAAAAGACACAGACCTTTCAATCTCCTGAAAAAAAGCAAAAACAAATTTTTTTAAAAAAGGCTACAATGAGAACTGTGGTACAAGTACCTGAGCAGAACAAAAGATAAAGAGGATGCTTACTCTAGATAAAATACAAGCAGGTTACTATGTTCTCGGGTATTCCAAATATGTCCTGAGTTAACTTAACAGCCATACTGGGTCAAACCAAGGATCCTGCTTGCCCAGTCTTCTGTCTTCCAACCATGGCCAATGACAGGTGTTCCAGAGGAAATGAATAGAACAGATAATCATCCCATCTCATCTATTCCCAGCTTCTGGAAAATAGGCTAGCGACACCATCCCTGTCCAATCTGGCTAGTAGCCACTGAGGAACTGATGAGCAAAAGGAAACAAACAAGTGAAATGAGCCTTGTAACTTTAAACCTGAGGAGATCTTAGATTTTCCTTTAACTTAACAGTGTCTGGTGTGACGCCAAGAGTTCTTTGATAAACTGTTTACTTGCTTAGAGAAATCATTCTCCCGAAACAAAAGTCGCATATTACAGCATCTTGGAGGAGGTGCCTTGCAGTCCTGAGGCATAATGCTCATGGTGATAAACTGGCCTATAGCCAGATAAAGGATCTAGAAAGGTAACACCCTGAATGGGTGTTCAAAACTTCCAAAGTTTAAAAAAAAAAACACCCTAAAAGGAAGTGGCAAGTTGCGCAGAGAACCCTCAGTGCAAGCGTTAAGCCAAATGTTAAAAATGTTCGGTTCTATGTGCAAACTACGTGGCAAAACTGGCCAATGGCTGTTAGAACAGAACTCTTTGGATCGAAAGAGGGTTAGGGAGTGGGACTGTCAAGGCACTGGTAATGGTAAATAGCTTTCACTTCTAGGTCACCTAGGGTTGCCAGATAGTTTAACAAAAAATACCAAATGCCCCCCCCGGCCAAAAAAAACAAACAGCAGGAAAAAATTCTGCAGGGGGGGGAAAAAGGGGGAGACCAAAGTTGTTAAACAAAAAAAAAAAAAGCCCCCCAGAACAGAATTGTGGAGCAAAAAAATAAATAATTTTTTTTAAAGGAGGCTGCCCCTTTAAGACGGCCGCCATCTTGGGCGCCATTTTTAAAACCCGGCAGCTCCACCCAGTAAGCACAAGGAAGCCGGGGGCCGGGTGGGGAGCCGGCAGGGGCCGTTGGGGTGGGGGGGGGAGGGCACGCAGGAGCGGCTTCACAAGCCGCACTTTTGGGGGGCAAGAGCTGCGGGTTGGCCACAGCTGGTGTTGAGAGAGGCATCATGTGGCCAGCTCCCAGGTCTCTGTTAGTCACGTGGGCCAGAGCAGCGTGCGCTCCGCTCCCACCCCAGCCCGGCGCTCCCCTAGTGTGGTGCCCGGCAGCTGCCTCCTCCTGCCCCCCTTTGTTACGACTCTGCCGCTCCTCTACGGTTCCTCACTCCCCCACCAGATGCAGCAGGGGGAAATTGTCCCCACTGGGCTTCCGTCCGAGGGAAACAGGAAATACCAGACATTTCATATGTCCAGTATTTCCTGGTTTTGGGGTTTTTTTGTAACTGGACAGAGCCCACAAATACCGGACACCTGGCAACCCTAAGGTCACCCAGCTCATCAGGTATGCAAAGGAATAGTACATCTGACTCTTTTCTGCCATCTAAAGCATTATGATATAAACTGTCATAAACAGCACCTTCAACCCCAAGACCACGTGACTAAAATGTCCTACTCATATCCCTTAGGATAGTGCCGACACATTACATTTGAGGCACATGCATGAGGAAGCTTGCACTGCTGTTGCCTCTACTGTACCTGCTCTGTGGCGAAAGAGGGCTTCTGTCCCTAGGGCTGTGAATCCAGGACTCTTCACCAGCATTAAATTCACAACATTAGATGAATAAAACACAAAGTGAAATGAGCAGTAAAGCAAGCACAGCTGTGCCAAGTCTGATCCATTATGCATTGCCTTGAAAGGAAAAAGCGCTTGCAACAACAAGCATACCATTCTGTTTGTAGTGAGCTCGGGTGAAAGTTACACAAGCAGAGAGGACCAGGCAGAAGGTTCTTCACACGGGACAAGCCTGTGTTAGGAACGTAAGTGGAGTAGACACACCAACTATCCCTTCTGCACCTCTGCCTCCATTTAGGCTGCAATGGAGTGAGGTTGCTGAAGGTAGGACAAAGAGCAACACTGGAGCCACAGTTTTGTGGATTCATGGGTAGCAAGCCTCTAAGTGTATGTCTACATTGCAATGTAAACCCAGGGTTCCAATTTAGGAACAAGCCTAATCCCATCTACAGACAAAATCATGCCCATCCTGGTCCCAAAATCCCATAGAGTGAACAGTACATGCCTTAGTCAAGCCAGGACCCAGAGTTCAAGCCCAGTTGCTTTGCAGTGTAAACACAGACTCATACTATGGGAATCCACCAAAAGTATTCCACAGTCCCATGGGCTCATTTTCATTATCCTCTGAACAGTCAAGTTTTTCCACACTGCACCACAAAACAAAAGGCCAGAATAGTCATATTTTGGAGGACAGCTGGAAGTCTGGGATATGGGTTATCGGATTCAGGCCTTTAAAACAAGGATTATGTGGGCTGGGAGCAAGGGTTTGATAATTCCTAACATGGGGTTACATCTGAGTGTAGATTCTCAAGCTCTAGGGTAAAGAAACCTATGGTCTGCTAAGTCAAGTTCTGGGTTTAAACTGCTGCACAGATATACAGGATGTGAAAAATGCTGCAGCACTATTCTAGTCCAAATGCTAGAATATTGGCCAATGAGGAGCTGTTCCTTAGTCCAGCATCCTACCCCAGCTCTGAAGGCTGCAGGGAAGTCCATAAACACCTACCCCCAACTGCTTGCTTAGTTTCCCCACACCAAGGGCATGATCCTGAGAAACAACAACCTACACAACTTCCTTCTACTTCAGTGGGAGGTCAAGATCAGGCCAAAGGAAGAATTACTCTGTGCAGGAGTGGGAGAATTTAATCTGTAACCAATAGATAACTTCATACAATAACTGCAGGCGGCTTCCAAAAACATATTTCAGCCTGTCGGAAGGACTTCCTCACACTTATAAGCAGCACAATCCACCTGCTTAAAAGATAAAAGGATTCCTGCACTTCCCCTAGTCTTCCCAACGTGGAAGCAATCTATGTACATTGTTGCAATAATCAAGATGCAAGAATTCTTTGAAATCCAAGTGGTCCACTGTCAAATTAGGTTTAAAGTGACCAGGCTTCAGTTTTGGAATGCAATACTTATTTCAATAAACTTGCCAGGGTTGTTCTGCATCTCTGAACATACTGATAATAGTTTTTTAGTTTAATTAACAACAACTGATTTAATTTTTTTTTTAAATCCTGTTTGGTTTGAGGAAATTAAGGGAACGGGCACTTGATTAGGGATAGTTAGGTGCAACTGAAACACCTGCAAGTACAGTACACCTAGAGCAAGAGGAAATGCTCATTTCTGCTTGTGGTTCAAGGTTAAATGTTCACTTGCTCTAATTTCTGAGTCTGCCTCTCTTAAAAGCTATGCCAGGTAATTAGAAGCATTATAACTATTATTAACTCATAATATTATTATAGCATTTTGCTACAGTTGACATCTGTTGGCTGATAGACTGAATTAGTATATAAGAAATAATTATGCATAGATTCCTTGCAAAAGAGCACAATGCAGAGGACATAGAAAAAGTCAATTTTACAGAAACATGCTTGAAATCAAAGTTCTCAAATTAAGAGTGAAACCTTTAAAGAAAACTCCTGTTAACAAAACATTGTGTTTTAAATAGGCAGTTGTTAAAAACAAATATATTTTGGAAATTTAAAAGCAGATACCTGGCACAACCTCTCCCCAGAACCACCATATATATCTGTACAGCAGTGGTCTCCAACCTTTTTAAGCACCAGATCACTTTTTGAATTTAAGTGCAATCCAGGATCTACCTCAAACCCAAATACCCTTGCCCCACCCGCCTCCTTTGTGACCCTTTTCTGAGGCCCCACCCCTGCTCACTCTTGCCCTCCCTCCCTCCCCCCATCCTTCCTCTCTTTCACCAGGTAGGGGCAGAGGGTTGGGGCACAGGCTCTGGTCTTGGGCTAAGGGATGTGGAATGTAAGAGAGGCTCTAAGTGGAGCCTGGGGGAGGGGGTTGGGATGCAGGAGGGAGTTCATGACTGGGGCAGGGGTTCAGAGCTGGCTCCAGCTGGGCACTGCTTACCTCAGGTAGCTCTTGGGTGGTGGTGCAGTGGGGCTAAGCAGGCTTACCCCTGCCCTGGCTCTGCACCATTCCCAAAAGCAGCCAGCAAACTCCCTCCATCCCAAACCCTGTTGTGCCCCCCCTCCACTCTGTGGAGACAGAATACAGGATGGGAGAGGGGGCACCCTGACATCAATGCCCCGTCCTCTCCCTTCCCTGCTCTGCACTGCAAGTGGGAGGCTCCTGGGGGGACGCTCCAAGGCAAAGGGCAGGAGATACACAGCAATGGAGGGAGGGGCAGTTGAAGTGCTGGTATTCAATAGCCTCTTGGCCAAACCAGACAGGATCACCTGTCAGGGGCTCCAAGATCTACCAGTAGATCTCTATCTACTGGCTGGTGAACACTGCTGTACAGGGACTTGCATGCTTCCTTGCAGACTTTGTGAATTATTGGCAAAGATTCTAATTTTACAGGCAAACAGCATTACATGCATAGTTCAGTACTGCTCACTGAAAATCCTATAGCACTATCAACACACATCTAGAATAAATTATAGACTCTTCCGTCACTTGAAGCCAAGTGTTTTACAAACTAAATTTGGGACCCAAAGCATCCAACTGCTATATACATGCATTCATCCAACATATACAGCCATATTTTGAGTAGCTTAGGCTACTATGTAGCACTAACTATACAACACGGCCCTTTGAGACAAGACGACAAAATATGAAATAATTTAGAGAACCAGAATCTAACTGTCTGGACTGAAATTTGGTCAGGGCACCCCATGTTTGAGTAATGGTCATGGGAAC
Organism: Pelochelys cantorii; assembly: GCA_032595735.1. Lineage (NCBI taxonomy): Eukaryota > Metazoa > Chordata > Testudines > Trionychidae > Pelochelys > Pelochelys cantorii. Next base: position 39,749,660 of record CM064340.1, read on the forward strand.
CTTAAAGACAAGTAAATAAGATTGTGTTTTTACCTCTGGAAAGAGAGCCCCCTACCGCAGCACAATGTTCCACATAACACCAGACTTTATCATTTGTTAAGTACTGTATTATGAGAAGGGGTGGCACCTCGATTCCTTCATCATTTTCCCCAAGATTCCTTAAGTGCAACTTTGTGTTGAAGAAGCAGATTTGTGGCTAACATACTCAAGTTAACCAGTTTCAATAGATGAAAAATGACTGTACTGGAGTCAACAATTTTGCCATGAATTTCAATGAGGGGAGGTTTTCCCCTCATACCCACAATAAAATGGCAAGAGGGTTCAGCCATGCAGTTGTTTGTATGTTTGTAAGAAAGAGAGAAGGGAGGGAGGAACGCTCTAAGAGCTAAGGGCAAAGTGCCAGAGGGCAGAGAGCTCACTGGAATCAGGTAATGAGTTTTAGCTGGCTTGACCAATTTGATATACCCCAACTCACGAAGACTAATCTGTATTTAAAAGGTTTCATGTAATATGGCACTGAAAAAAAAACTAACTCACTGCTCATTAATATACTTGCACAATGTACACATCCCATATGTAAGAGCTAGGGATATAAAAGTTTAACTGTGCAAACGGTTAACCAATAAGCCTGGGCTTATTGGTTAATGTTCACAGGTATTCTCAGGCTCCTGCCCAGCTCCTGGGGAACCAGCTGCCACCCCGTGCAGCATGGGGGCAGCAGCTAGCTCCCCAGAAGTGGGGCTGCAGGTGGGGAGCTGATTGCCACCCCATGCTGCTGCCTCTTATATAGAGGCAGCAGCTCAGAGCAGCATCTGGTGTGCACCAGGAGCCGGCTGCTATCCTGCACTGCTGCCTCTGATACATATGCAGCAATGCGGGGGCAGCAGTCGGCTCCCCAGGAGTGGGGCTGCAGGTGGCAGCCAACATACATCGGCTCCCAGGGAGCCGCCTGCCACCCTACACTATCAGAAGCCGCAGCACGAGGCGGTGGTGGCAGGCGGGAGCTGGTGCACATTGCAGGTGCAGGTAACCGTGTAACCACTGACTTTTCTGGTGGTTATATGTTTACCCAATAATAAAATGTTTAAGCAGGCATTAATCAGGAGGAGCAGTAAACAGGTTTGCTCTAGACAAAGGAATGTTTGCTCCTCTGACCAACCTGCTTGTCAGATAAGGAAGGGTCATTTACACACAAGGCAAATACTATGGGGTGAGGAGAAGACAGCATGGCATCTACTCTCCTGCAGGAGAAAATTTTTTTATCAAGGCTACCAAGACAGGGCAACTCCAACAATAAATTAACTGCATACAGTATTACAAATAGACAGCAAATCAAGGAAGATCATGGTGATTAGTATCCCCATGAAATGTATGCACCAACACTATATAAGGAACTATAAAAACCAACAAATAGTCTAGTGACACTTTAAAGACTAACAAAACATACAGATGGTATCATGAGCTTTCGTGGGCACAACCCATTTCTTCAGATGACCGGAGTGTGTTGGAAGTCCAGATCCAAGAATAATTAAGGGAAGGGGGGGGGGGAGGGGAGAAGGAAAAAAAATTGAAGGGGAGGAAGGAAAAGAAAAGACAGTGAGTAGATAAGCTTTAGCGGGATAGCCAAGTGAGTATGTAACAGGAAAAACTTAAAAAAACAACAATTAGTCTAGTAGCATCTCAAAGACTAAATAGTTAAAAGAGGCTGATGAGAACCATTAGTTAGCACTTGGAAAGGAAGAACTAACTCGGCTACCCCTCTGAAGCTAAGGAACTATAGACACTCACTGATATTACACTTCACAATCTGTGACAGAAAACAGACTTTCCCCAGAAAGGAGAGAAGGCAGCTATCGGTCTTCAAAGAAATTAAGCAAAGTGTGACCCAAGAAAATAGAAGTCCCACCTACACAAAAATGAGCAGGGGGCACAGGAAGACCGGGGGCACATGAGCCTAACTTGCCTCTTTAAAACTAGGACTTTGAACTTTGGAAGCTATAAGCAGAAAGTTATTGTGGCAACCATCACTAGACAGCACAAAGGGCCAGAATTCAGGCAAGCTGAGAAAGATGGATCCTTCAACCAAAGGGAAGGGCTGATGTCTGGGAATTGAATATAGGTCACCTAGGAAGACTGCACTTTGTACTTCTATAGGACCCACATGAGAGAAAGTCAGCCATGGCTGGGAAGAAGGAAGACTGATGAGAAAGGACACACAAAGCCTACACCTCACTAGATTCAATTTTTCACTCAGACATATTTTCATCTTTATTTGCCTGTAATCCTTTCTATGTTTATTCCGTTTATCTGATATTAGTTATGTCCTGCTGTTAATAAATGGGTTTTATTTTTACTATAAGCTCTGTTTGAAAGAAAGAGTGTATTTACCCTACATTAATAAAACTAAATGTGCTTCTGTCTCTTTAAAGGAGCATATGAACCTGATTACTTCTCTGAGTGGTCCAGGATAGCGTAGGATGCTTCAGAGCACAGAGTTTGAGGGAAATTTGGAAGTAGGAATGTGTCAGAGGTCACACTGCAAGTGGTAAGCAAGGTTGGAAAAAGCCCACAAGCAACTGTTGTGCTACAGGCAGGCTGCTGGGGTCAGAGATGCTGATTCATGGATGTACAGCGCACAGACACTCAGCGTGTGACCTGCATGCTCATCTACTGGTTGCTAGTACCCAGGCTGCAAGTCACAGCAACAGAGCATTTCTGGCATTTAGGATTACAGGGCAGGTGATGACACAATCCTTCACTCATCTGGATTGCATCCCAGAAAGCGACAGGATGGAACAGTGTTTCACTGACTATTTTAAATTTAGCACAGTGGGAAGTTGTGCGGGGGTAGGGGCATTTAGAACTAGTCAGAGCCAAGCAGTGATATTTTCTCTGGTTGAACAGATACGGACTAAACCAGTTACTCTGGATTAAAGCAATTAATACACAGACAGAGGCTGAGTCCTTATATACAAAACAGGAAAACTGACTAGCATACCTACAGCAGAATGTTACTCCAGAATAAAGAGACTTTTCTTATGGAATAGTGTTTATATGTGACCCATGGACCACTTGGTGCCAACTGACAGAGGGTACAGGGATCTGCACACTGATTTAAAGAGATCCCTGGGTCAGATATATGCGTATTATCTCATCACAGGGTAACATGTGATCATCATAAGCACTGCAAAATGTATGCACAGATATATTTAAGAAGTTACATACCTATACTGAAAATTACAGTTCTTAAGGATTTGGGATTAAGGCAGGTCACAAGAAGAAACATTCTTGAGGAATGTCATCTTTTAGGCATGTGATAATGGATGCTTATCACCCTGTCTGGTCATATGTGTTTAGCCCACCTCACAATATATGCCTGTTTGCATACTGAGCCTGATGTGAATCAAGGAATTGCAAAAATCAGAAAGAGAAGAAAGCCACAGGAATGAACAATAAGCAGAGGGTGTCCTGTTTGTGAGTAATGGCAAAGAATTGTTCTGTGGTATCTAAGGAGCACCAGAAACATTCTGGATTCTTCACCAAGGAGACAAGCTAACAGCTTGTTTGTCTCACTAACGGAAGTAGGATCGCAGCCAGCCTGGAAGGACACTGGGTTATAAGAAAGCCATGTTAATTAAGTATAGGCTCTGGAACACATGTTATGATTTTATTTTATCTATAACCATTTCTTTCCACTACTTCTACCTGCTATCACTTTAAACAAAACAAAGCACAGAGATTCATTTTTTATTTCACTAAATGACATGTGCAAAGTGGACATGGTAAGCTGGGGTATAGTGTTTCTTTGGAAGCAACAGAACTGTGGATACTGTACATGCCTAGTGGAACAACAGCTGGGCACTCCAACAACTAAGCAGAGGATTACAGTGTGCCTTTCCCTAGCTTGAAGGAAGACAAATGAGGTCTGCACAGACCTAGAGGGGAGTGCTTGTACTACCTGCTGCGCTGGGAAGTTGACCTCGGGAAGATACATACAAGGCTTCCTCATGCTAAGGGCAAGAGGGAACAAGGTGCCTCAAATCCTTAGGAAGCATCACACTGCACAGGGAGATATTCCAGAATTGCTTATTCCAACATAGGTCAATTTCCCCATATACATAAGACTGAAGTCCCACTTTGTGAGGCATATAGTAGAAGTAATAAAGAGAAGCAGAATATTTGAGTGCACATTCTCTCTGAGTGCTAGCAGATATTATACATTTGTATCAAGAAGAAAAATGGGCCAAACAAATAGAATGCAGCTCATGCACTTTCCCACTGACCAGAATTAAAAGCTGTTACGCTGAAGTTTACAAACCCGCTCACATACTGAACAAGAGTCAGCAAGCTATCAAACTAAAGATAGATCCCTGCACTGAGAGTGCAGATGTGGAAATGAATTACACAAGGGAGCCTGGCTTCGAGCCAGGGAGATGCTCAAGGTTTACCTCTCATTTCAATTCCCCTTCCTCTCTTTTACTGTTAGACAATTGGAAACAGCACCTGGAAGTTGCATGTTGCCATTGTTATGCAGCTCTCCACATAACCAACTCTGAGGACTACAAGTAGATCTCTGGACTAAACTGTTAGGAAAGGGCATAGCAGGCCTCCTTGTGGCTGTGGGGTGTCAGCTAACACATTGCCACCTGAGCGGCTACATACCAATAGGAGCAGCTGGACTAAACTTGGGACTGATCACAGATCAAACATAAAAGGCCCTCACAGAGAGTCTGTCCAGTAGAAAACAGCTGAGCGAGGACCTCACTAGAGGACTAGCCCTGGCTGCCTTGACCTAAGTCTAATGGAGGGTAGGAATGTTAGATATTGTGTAACTGAATAGTTGTGTAACTGCATGAAATCTTAGCAATTACACAACTATTTGATATTCCCTGGGGGCAGGAATGGAAGCCAATGCGCTCCTAGCCCCACTCCTTGGGAGCCTCCTGCCACACCATGCTGCTGCCTCTGTATTAGAGGCAGCAGCACAGGGTGGCAGATAGGAGCCGGTCTGCCAGGGGAGCCAATTAGAAAGCCAGTTTCCCGCACAAAACAGCTACCAGCCGCCCCACACTGCTGCCTGTGATACAGAGGCACTAGCACAGGGTGGCAGTAACCCCAGTCCATGGGGCGCCTGAGTTCCCTATGGACAGAGGCTGGTCCGCAGCAGTAGCCTCTGTCCGCAGGGAGCTCAGAACCCCGCACACAGGGGCTGCTGCCATGGACCAGCCTCTGTCCGTGGCGAGCCAGGCTACCTGAGGCAGAGGCTGCTTCATGGCAGCCTCCCCTCCTCGCACACACGGCTGCCTCTAACAGAGGCAGCAGCACAGGGGGAGGGAGGCAGCACCACAAAGCCAGTGCAAAGGGGAACCAGCTTATGAGGTGGCTCCACCCAGCATCGGCCCCTGTCTCCTCCCCCCTCAATGCCTCTGTAGACAGCAGCGGGGAGAGAGGGAGGGGGAGGAGGAAAATGCGCACATAGCCCGACTGGAATGCAGTAACATGTTCATAATAAAGTCCTGATTTCAGGCTTCATAAACCTGAAACAGTGGCAAGGTTTGCAAACCTCTGGTGAGTCTTGGGCTGGATTGCAGGTGATAGTAAGCCCATTCAGTGTTTTCAAACAAAACTCAGTTAGTTTGGGCTGAGTTTCACTTTACCTTTTGGGGATTTTTTGAAACAGAAGCTCTGAGAGTGAAAACTCTAATGACTTAAAAGACATATACTCAAAGCTTCAAAGCCACACTCCTTGTTTGACATAGCTATATCCCAGCAGAATCTGTGTTGTCATCACTCATTTCAAGTACTAAGAATATGTTTGTGTTAATAAAAAATAGCTGGATTTATGTAGCACCCCCGATCTACAGTGTGTTTGACAAATATTAATTACAGCTAACTCACCTACTTCACCAAGGGGAATTAAGTATTACTTCCCAGATGGGGAAACTGAAGTTAGAGAGAGTTTAAGTGATTTGCACAAGGTCAGCAAGGAAGTTAATGATGGAGCCAGGATTAGAACTCAGGAACTACTGGCTTTCATCCTCAAGTTCAACCTCCTGACCACTACCTCACAAAACTTCCACAGACCAATGTGAGGAATATTTAATATGCTATCACTTCTGCCCATCTTGAGCCAGTCACCTTTTAAATAAGCCTCATCCTCAAGCTCACTGTGACATAAAAAGTAAGAGGAGACTTTGGGGGAAAGATGAGAATATGCTCTTGGACAGGATGAGTAAAACGAGTCTTGAGAGGCATTTTTATTATTAAATAAATCAATTCCGAATCTGACCAGTGAGGAGGTAGAAGGTAAAAAAAAAAAAAAAAAAAAAAAAAAGAGTAGTAGTAGATCAAAAATCAATCATAGTTACCTGTCACTTCCTTACATCAAGGGTAAGGCCATGCTTCCTACATTCAAGGGGTATTCTTGCCAGGAACCCACACATTACACTTAGTTTCCATAAATGGAGCAGATTTACATGCCCCTCAACTCCAAGTGAGATGTGGGTCTGCATAGACAACAGGTCCTAATGTGCAACACTCACTTTTCATAGGAGAAGCAGCTCAAAGTCTCCACTAGCTGCTATACTAAAGATTTTCACAGTAGAACTCCCAGGGGCCACTTTCTGTATACTTCTGCCTTAGATGCAGTTATGCAGCCATCACCTTGGCACTGGAAAAGGAGAGCAAATGGCAGGATCCAATACAGCTCTTTTAGGGTATAATAAATAAAATGTACATTAAAAATTCCATTGCTAAAGGCTTTAAAGCAGACATGCTCATAGCAGATACGAGTTGCATGATCTCATACAGCTGAAATAAAGCCTTGTAGGATCCATTGTATAAGGCAGGTCTTACACTTGCCTTTAAACACTTCAAGGCACATGAGCTTTGCCAGTAGAGTTACAGCAACACCAGCCTAACTAGGGTAAAGACAATTACACCAGCAGGCATGCATGTATACGTAGCTTGTTCCAGTTCAGCGAGCAGAGTAAGTCAAACCAGCAAAAACGATCCTTGTGCTGGCAAAACTGGGTCTATACTAGGGATTTTGCAACCATAGTATTATCTAATAAAAATCAAAGAATAAATTAGAATCTTAATGGACACAGCTGCACTTGCAAAACTTTTAAGCCTAGACCTTACCTAACAGAAAGGATGGGAGTGTTTAATCTTTTAACAAAAGCTTCCATTATCCAAAATGTTAGTCAAGCATTGCAGTTAAATGGAAGGATTAAAAAAAATAATAAAAAAAATAAAACCATCTTTAGCAGGGTTATATTAAAAACTTCTTCCCCTCTCGGCTGCTTGGCTTTCATTCTCTTAACCTGTATAATGCCACCATTTCAGTAGTTCTCCAGTCACCCAAGGGATGGTTTGCACACACATGGTCTGCATACAAAGTAACTGAATTGTCCCAAAATAACTAACTATAATTTTTAACGCACACCATTTGGGATATTTTGCATGTGGACATGTTTAATAAGAATGCTCCTGATCAGGTCTGTTTTTAATGACTTTAAGCTAAATCAAAACAGGACACTTACTTCATAGTAAGAGTAAGAGTATACACATAGAAATAGTATCACAACAACAAAAGGCGCAGACTACAAATTATTCTCAAGAGTGTATATATAAACAAGCCCTCAGAATTTTCCAGAAGAGGACCTGGATTTCCAGTGTGTGGGGGATTTTTTTGTTTGTTTTTTAAACACATCACCCCCCCCCCCACACACACACACACACACCACAAACCCACAAAGACTAGGGCAGTGTTTCTTAAACTATGGAGGTTAGGTCCATAAAAGGCTATTAGCCAGGGGATAAAATGGTGTCCTTGGCCTCTGTTTGACAGAGGCTGGAGAGGGATGGCAGGAGACAAAGCGCTTGATCATTGTCTTCGGTCCACCCCCTCTGGGGCACCTGGTGCTGGCCACTGTCGGCAGACAGGATACTGGGCTAGATGGACCTTTGGTCTGACCCGGTACGGCCGTTCTTATGTTCTTATGTAACTACAGAGAACAGAGTTCAAAATGGCTGCCCTTAAAGGGGCAGGCGACCTTTATTTTTGCTCAGTAACTTCCCCCCCCCCCAACTTTTTTTTTGCTCAACAAAAAATCCTTGGTGTTCCTCATAAAAAAATGTTATTGTTTGGTGTACCTCAGTCTTAAAAAGTGTAAGAAACACTGAACTAGGGGAATAGGGGAAGGGGGACTCTTTTGAAAGCCGCCTTTCTCTTCCAGGCCTACAGTATACAATGCAACACAGCAATAAGGACATAAGCCCAATATTTTTTCATTGCCAGGTCACCTTTTAAAACATTTTTTTAATTTCCCTTACCACTACTCCTTATTATAACAGATTATAAAAGTCAAGGACTATTTTGTAATGTGTTATATTGCTTCCATCCTACAAGTCATTTCTAACAAAACAGAAAAATTACAAAAATGTAGTATTAAAATCTGTTCCTAACAAAATAAACACTCGTGCAAATTTAGGTCTTAAGTTTTACAGAATCTAAATTTTGAGTCAAATTTGATTCAACAGTGCCCTTTATGCTAACGCTATTTTAAAAAGATTAAGCTAGTGTATCCAAAAAATGAAAGGCCTCTCTCCCTGGATGTTTTCAAAGCCTCAGAAAACAATCCTAACACTCAGCTGAACCCAATGTACCCAGAATTTCCATGGAAAAAAACAGTGCAAAACAATTTTATGTTATATTCTCTATCACACAGATTGTGTCCCACAGAGTTAATAACAACAGAGGAAGACAAGTAGTAAGAGCTATAGGCAGGAGAGAAAAGAGGCTGTCAACTAAGATATGGAATGCAAGCCAATGAGGGAGAGAGAGACTCACTGGAGGAGGGGCTAAAACAATCAGTGTTAAAACAACTGTAATCCATGCTAGGACCTGTGGCAGGGAAAAAGGTAGCACGTCACCCACTCGCACGACATCACCACTGCTGTCTTCGATCGCCAATTTTGGATGGAAATATCACTGGAGGGCTCATCTAGGGTTACTGTATTTGAACTTTCAAAAAAGAGAACACCTCTGAGAGGGAGTGTATCTGGATCAGCAGGGCTCAGCAAATCACTGAATCTACTCACCCATGGCGAGTAGATTTCAGCAAGTCGCCCCATGCACGCAATGCGGCGAGTAGATTTCGCCGCCGTTTGTCAAGCCCTGTGTATCAGTATCTAAACATAAGTTGGTAGATACCAATACACTCCCTCTCATGGGTGTCCTCTTTTTTGAAAGTTCAAATATAGTAACCCTAGCTTATCACATGACAAGCTTTAATCCCTAGATACTCCACAACAATCCTAGAAGGTAAGCAATCCTATGCTACCTCGCTACGTCAGGCCACTCAAGTTGTATCCTAAGGAGATCAACCACGTGGCATATGGTTCTTCATTTTTAAATATAAAGGTTCTCATGGCCACATACTGCAGGTGTCCTGGCCATAACACAGCTGGGAGGAGGCTCAGCTCAAGGTAAAGCATTGCCCACCAGGCCCTCTCATTTGGAGGAGCACAGTGAACATACACGGGAGACCAGTGTTGCCTGTGGTTACTCTGGGAGATTCAAAATGGCACCGAGGGAATTAGCACAGCACTCACAGCTAGGTAATTTCTAGCAGTGGTGCACATTCACATATGCATTGGTGTATATAAAAAAGTTATTCCACACAGGTGGAAAAGGGCACATTGCTGGGGGCCACCAACACAACTGGCCACGCGGTACACCAGGCAGACCGGGCCCTAGGGACACGTTACCTGCTGCAACCCCTCAGCCACGAGGGGCAGGCAGACAGGTCATACCACACAGGTCATTTGCTCCCCAGGGCAGGGCAACATGGCAGGCAGGGCATAAGGCACGCCGGGAACTGGGGCCATGGGGGGGGAAATGGGCCGCAAGGCACGCCGGGAACTGGGGCCATGGGGGGGGGGGAGGAAATAGGACGCAAGGCACGCCGGGAACTGGGGCCATGGGGGGGGGGGGGGGGGAAATAGGCCGCAAGGCACGCCGGGAGCTGGGGCCATGGGGGGGGGGGGGGGAAAGGCCGCAAGGCACGCCGGGAACTGGGGCCATGGGGGAGGGGGGAATAGGCCGCAAGGCACGCCGGGAACTGGGGCCATGGGGGGGGGGGGGAGAGGAGCTGGGGCCATAGGGGTAGGCCGCAAGGCACGCCAGGAGCTGGGGCCATGGGGGGGGAAATGGGCCGCAAGGCACGCCGGGAACTGGGGCCATGGGGGGGGGGAATAGGCCGCAAGGCACGCCGGGAACTGGGGCCATGGGGGGAGGGGAGAGGAGCTGGGGCCATAGGGGTAGGCCGCAAGGCACGCCGGGAGCTGGGGCCATGGGAGACCGCAAGGCACGCCGGGAGCTGGGGCCATGGGGGGAGCGTTGCAAGGCACGCCGGGAGCTGGGGCCATGGGAGACCGCAAGGCACGCCGGGAGCTGGGGCCATGGGGGGAGCGTTGCAAGGCACGCCGGGAGCTGGGGCCATGGGAGACCGCAAGGCACGCCGGGAGCTGGGGCCATGGGGGGAGCGTTGCAAGGCACGCCGGGAGCTGGGGCCATGGGAGACCGCAAGGCACGCCGGGAGCTGGGGCCATGGGGGGGAGCGTTGCAAGGCACGCCGGGAGCTGGGGCCATGGGAGACCGCAAGGCACGCCGGGAGCTGGGGCCATGGGGGGAGCGTTGCAAGGCACGCCGGGAGCTGGGCTGTGAGGGGCACGCGGGCGCCGCCTGGGGACAGGGCAGACTGGCCCTACGTCACCCAGGCCCGGCGCCCCCTCCTGCCACAGCGCCTCGTGCACAAGGGGTTCCCGGCCACCTCGCTCGGCTCTGCCTACCTCAGCCCCCAGCCGGGCCGCTCACTGCGCACGCTCCGCAGCCCCCCTCCGCGCGCACGCAGAAACGCCACCTCACCCACGTGTCCGCGTCCACCAATCAGAGTTCGCCGCATTGACTCACTCGCTCGGTCCCGCCCACCGGTGGTTTTGGCTCCGCCCATCTCGGTTCGCCCCGCCCCTCCTGGCGCGCGAACTCCGCTTTGGTTGCTGGGCGCTGCGGAGAGGGCGGGGCTCCCTCTAACCCCGCCCTGCCGGGGACGTGCCCTCGGTGGCTGGCCCGGGGAGGGGCACGTGCGCGGAGCCGGGCGCACGCGCAGCAGGCGGGTCCCCAGCCGTGGTCCCGGTCGCTGGGCTCCTTCCGGGCAGCGGTGGGTGCCCTGCGGAGCCGCACACGCGTGAGCGTGGAGCGTCCCGGCCGCTGGGAGATCGCGGCGGCTGCGGCCTCCTGGGGCAAGTGCCTCTTGTTGCGCCCCTGCAAAACCAGCTCGCCGGTGGCCCCTGCCCGACAGCCGCCCCACGTTGCCCCGCCCTCGCCGCTTCGGGGCCGCAGGAAGAGGGCTCTAGGGGCGGCAGTGGCCGATGGTCTCGCCGCTGCTCGGTGCTTTGGGCCGGGTCCCAGCGACAGACTCAATCCCATGTCAGCAATATGAGGTCACACACACGAAACCCGAGCCGACTGGAAACGATCGACTAGTTGTGGTGGGGGATTACCACCAATGAAATGGCTAAGATGAATGGTGCAGGTGACAGCCCTGGCCTCTTGTGGGGCGGGCTTTGCCTCCCGCTGAAGTTAGCTGCCTGGTCAGACCCATTATTTTTGCCTATATGTTTCGCACTCCCGGGTTTTTATCTTTTTATGATTTTTGTGCCCATTGTAAAAGCTAAGACTTCTGCAGCTTCCGTCATCTTGCGTGGTCCTTCTGATCATATTAGACCACAGAGATCTTCCCCTTTTCATAATCTTCGGGCACCAGCTGCTCTACTAAATCTGCTTAACAGCAGAAGAAGATGGCCGGAGGCAAATAAAAGACCTGCTATCAGATAGCATTGCCTTACATGACTGGCAAGCATCAGTGAACTCAGTGTCATACAGCATGTTGCTAAAAGAACAGCTATATGCTTTGCATGTTAACCTTTGTGTTCCTATTGTTGCTGAGCCTTGGAAAGAAAGAAAAGAATGCACAAGCATCTTTTATAACAAAGTATCAAGGAAAACTCCCAAATGATAATTATCTTATTTCATCTGATGATTCCTGCATCATCTTGCAAAACACATTAAGTCAGGGGTTCTCAAACTTTCTGATACCATGACCCCCTAAAATGCGAAATGAATTTGTGTGACCCCCCCCACACACTGCTCTGGGTCGCTTCCTCACCGGACTCCTTGCCCTCCTGGGGTTCCTTCAAGGCCTTTGCGGTCCTCAACGCCCTTCCCCCCCCCCCCGCAGACTGCTTCCCTCCCCCGCCCCCGTCTCTTTCTCCTCTGTGCCTCTTTTCCGCTCCTTGTCCCTTTGGTGTTCTTTCTTTCTTTCTTGATCTCCTCTGCCTCCTCCTCTGACCCCCACCCCCACGTGCCTTTATTTACCTCCGGGCATCCCTGACCCAATCCCCCAGCCCACTGCGTGAGGGACCTCACCCTCTCCCAGCTGGGGAAGCATTCGGTCGCCCGGCAACCGTGCCCCGGCCGGCCCCTCGCACGTCCGCTCTCGCGCCGGCCTTACTTTCCCACCACCTTGCCTCCTCCTGCAGCTGAGCCACGCTACTGGAGTCCCGTGGCCCCGGCCATGCTGCGCGGCTTGCCAGCGGCTGCCTTCCGCTGCCCTGCCACTCTTCGTGGCTCAGGGGAGAGGGGTCACAAGTGAAAAACCGAATCCAGCTGCGACCCACCTCTAAGTTGCTCGCGACCCCCCTGGGGGTCGCGACCCACAGTTTGAGAAACGCTGCATTAGGTCACATTGTGCCAATGTTTTTTAAGCCGAGTTTCCCCATTTATTTCAACATCAAAGTCAATGCCACAACATTTAAAACCAATGGTACAACATATGGCCAACAAAATGAAGTCCTGCCCTAAACAAAAATCTTGCTAACTGCTCCTGCTTCCTATTGAAGTCAGTGGGAGTTTTGTGGGTATCGGTCTATTTTGAGTACTCACATCGCTCCCATTAATCTAGTATCTGATTGCCCCATCACCTCTGAATTTATCCAAACAGCATCCCTGTGAGCAGAAATGATTGTCTGGAGGAAGACTGGGGGGCCACCAGCCACATGACTTTTCCCATGTGGGAGGGAGGACAACCCCCCTCCACCTAGGCCTCGCCTCTCCCTGCCCTTGCTCTGCCCCTGCTCCACCCTCACCCTGCCCATACCCTGCCTTCTCCCCATCCTTGCTCTAACCTGTCTCTTCCCTCACTGAGATGGCCCGGGGTACTAGTGAGGCTGCTGCCAGAAGCAGCCCCGCCCCCAGCAGCAGAAGAAGCAGAGCAAGGCAGCTCTGCTGCTGTGCTCCCCCAGATGCCACATTGCTCCGCTGTGGCCTGGGAGTGCAAGGTGGTCCCACCCCCTTCCCCAGAGCAGCACGGCAGGGAGAGCAAAGCCCCGCTTCCCCTGCCGGCCCCCCACTCCCGCTAGTTCCCCTGCCAGCTGCTGGCCAGCCCTCCCTGACCATGGTGCTTAGGAGGGTATGTGGCCCCAGGTGCCCCCCACGTCACCCCTGCCTGTGAGGCAGAGTATTTCCATAAGTAAGGCAAATAGGATGTGGCCTTGATGCCTTGCTATTTCCCAGGCCAGGGTCACTGGAAAGGCTCAGTTCCACCACAAAAAGAGCTGACGTGGGGATCTGCCCTCCATCTGGGTTATAATGTGAAACATGTTCTGAGCATCCAAGTATCTTAAGTCCACATCCCACTGCCTGTCAACAAAGCATAGGCTCCGAAGGATTCCACAGCTCCGGAGTGGGGGAGTTGTTTGGGCTGGGTTTGATTGCTGTGTGGCCTTGTACCCTAACTGCTTTGTAACCATGTCCCCTGCTTTCTGCAGTTCAGGCAGGTCCCACGCAATGGGACCTCACAGTTCGAACTGCTGCTTGCACCATGTGATGCACTGAAATAACTGGAAACTGTCATCCTTTGCTATTGCTATAAATCATAATAAATCCAGCTCCACATGCACTGGATCCAGCCAATGCTACTTCACCCAGAAATTACAGTTCTCTTGCTGTCCTTGATCACACAATCAATCCCACTGATTTAAATGGCCAAGAAAAGATTCCTTGCATGAGTAGGAAGATCAAGCCCACAGTGCAGAAGGCCCTGCTCAGCCTGGTGTGACCCATTTACATCAGTGGAGTTACACCAGAGAAGAATATGGGCTTAGACAGAATGTTCCGGGGGGGGAGGGGGAACTGAGCACAGAACGTCCACCTGAATCTTACTTTGCTGAATGCAGATAACATTTTGCTGTAGTTCATATCTTTACGTACAACCCTTACTTGGCTTGTGTGCAAGGCTTGTGTGCATGGCCTGTGTGCATGGCTTGTGTGCCTGAATGATCACGGATGGATTCCTGTAGCCAAATGGTGTGAGGATGTGGAGAGCTGTATCTGTACTGATAGTGAAAAGAATCAGGGTGTGTCTTCACTGCAACAAAAGGTGTATCACACAGTGTTGCCTTTGAAGAGGCTTAGCAGTCACATGCAGACCCCCAGTGATGCATATGCGGCTTAGGGAGGAATCTGGGGGGAGGATAGTTATGGCCTCCCTACTGATGGGGGAGCACAGAGGACCAGTACTACCCAACTACTGGTTGGTACTGCCCAGCAAAGAGGCATGTGTCATCCACTCAGAAGCATCCTCTGCTGAGTGGAGCCTCTATGGAGGGCCTGTTCTAATCCAAAAGACCGCATGCCCCCTGGGACAGGTGGGGGTGTAATTTACACATCTATGCATCAGCTTCTGCAAATGTGGCCCAAAGGGTCTTTCCCACTTTCAGCTGCTTGTTCCTCAGACCATTCCCTTGTATTTCTCACACCTTCTAGAAGCTGAGATGTTTCAGATGAATACGAGAGTGTTAACTTGCAATATTTGCACCTACTGTCCCCTGGGCCATGCTGAAAAAGAGGCGAGAAAGTTGGACTTAAGGGAGATAGAGCTAAATCTTTTCTTTTTTTGCCATTATCTGCAGTCCACAGCAAAAAGGCAATTCAAAGTTAGAGCTAAAATCCTGTTGGTAACTTACTCCTTTCTGCCTAAGTAAGTATTGCTACTCAGATAGTTTGCATCCAGCCAAGCAGTGTGTTATCAAGACTGTCCAAATTATTGTATAATTGAGGTCGTAGGTCAAATCTGGGACTCTGGTAATTCTCAGTGAAGTAAATTTTCCAATACAGCATGGCTTGATCTTCGACTCCTCCTAGTAAATAAGAATGGTCTATGAGGAGCCAGTTTGACCTTTTTTATGTTTCCTGATGCTAAGATACTGCCATTCACAGACATCCAGAGGGAGCTGTTCCATGGAGTCACACTACCGTGTGGCCTAATAGGTATACAGTACAGCTCCCCAGCGACAGACATTGACGATGCGTGAGGAATATCCAGAGGGCCATGTCCCATCCCTCCCCTAGGTGGTGAAGGGAGGAGTCATGTGTGCCCCCCAAGTCCTTCCCCAGTTGCCCCTGGTGACAGATTTATAGAGTACTTCTGCCCTAGCCCAGGATAGACACAGAAGGTCCAACCCTGCAGCCCTTCCTCTGGCATACCTCTGGCTGATTTCAGCACAATAGTTGCAGCATAACCTGCCCCACACACACCTCTTGACAAATCGGATAACATTAATCTGTTTTTTCCAAATGTGCTTAGCATTTGCCATTCAAATCGGGTGTCACTGAAGTAAGTGCCTCAAATAGAGCTACAAAATCAGAGCCCGCTCACCTCGCCCTCCAAAGGGATACAGAGAACATAGACAAAATGCAGCCTTATTGAAAACAACCAGCCCAGCACTGTGCAGACAAAGATGGCCTCCAATTATCTGCCACAAGTGCTTCAATAATTAATTTTAAGAAGCGCTTCAGCCCAGCTTTGTAAATGACCAGAATGTCCATCCCCGCCTAAAAACTCAGACCCTGGCAAAATCACGCGGGAGGGAGCTGTGTTGGCCCCTTAGTAAAACTCAGTGGGGTGTGTGGCTGGCTAGCCCAAGTACCAAAAGGAAGGGGAAGGGTCGATGAGAAATCAAGACCTTGAGAACAATGGGAAGAGGCCAATGCTCCAGGTCAGCCTGATTGACAGGGCGGGCAGGCCAATGAAGGGTGAGGAGGCTGGGGAGCATCCTGTCCTCCATGTGAGCTGGAATGGCCTGGGTCAGGCAGAGTGGGGCTGAGCTAAGGAGAGAGCAGGGGCCTGAGCTGGGCTGGGGAGCAGAGACCAGCCAGAGACACAGCCCAGAAAGCAGATGCTGTGCTGGGAACAAGGCTGCAGCTACAGATCCCGAGACACAGCAGAACTGTGCTGGGAGGAGACCTGCAGCGACGCAGCTGGAGGCAGAGCAGCTGGGGCTGAGTGCGGAGGGACCAAGGCAGGACCCTGGGCAGACGGCCCAGCACAGGGAGATGCCACCAGCCAAGAGGCTTTGCCAGCTATAGAGGAACTTACTGGCAACATAATCTCTAAAGCACAAGGTTGTATTGAGCAAGGGCCTGATTCTCTGCTCACTAGTGCAAGCACTAATCCTGAACACGCCCACTGGAATCAACAGTGTTACAACAGAGCAAAACTGGTGCAAGGGAAGAGAGAATCAGGCTCCTGAATCCTTGTCAATGTCACTGTGCCCAAAACAACAGAGAGCAGGGTGGCTGAGAAAACAGACCGTGAACAACAGAGAGGCTGGGAAGTGAGAGGGGTGGGGGGGAGGGGGAGAGAAAGAAAACAGAGGAAGGGAAGTGATATGTGTTGCTGGCACACCTTCCTGGCACCTAATGAAGCAGTGAGAATGGCCTTGCCTGGCCACATCAGTCACAGGCGTGTGGCACTGGATAGTTCCTCTCCTGCCGCAGCCTGGGTCACAGCTGAGAAAGGCACTAATGATGTCTGCACGGCAGCTGGAGGCTGTCAGGACACTGAGTCCTGCCTTTCCCATGAGCAGGTCGGGCCCTGGCCAGTGTCAGATGACTACCCAGCACATGCGCACGTGGGGTCTGTCAAGGGAAAGCAGTGCCAGTGGCTATGGGCAGAGACACTGGGAAGGGAGAGGTGCCAAGGGGAGGCAGAACAAAGCAGTTAAAACAAAGGGCCAAACAGTGATCCCCTACTCCCACTGGGGAGTGCTCACCTCCATGGGGATTGTGTGGAAGCGGAGGGATAGAGCTTCTTGGGCACAGAGCTCGGTGGAGTGGCAGACCTGGGGGTTTCTGAATGAGGGAGATACCAGATGTTCGTTTCCACTGTGTTCAGGGAAACAGGACCGTGTGTGTTGATGTTATTTGTAGATGAACAAGACAGCCCCAGGAACATACCTGATTTATATTGTTTCCTATCCTAGCAGAAACACACATGCAAGGCCCCCAATATTGGCTCCAACTCAGGCAAAAGGGGCAACAGCTTCTCCTCAGTTTCTAGTCAGTTCAGCTGGCAGGTTCTGGGGCACCAGCCTGCCCTGCTCTGCAAAGGAAGGGCTCCTTTCTGCTTCAAAATTGTTTCCACAGAGATTTTGAAACGATCCCAAAAGCATTTCTCTTCAGACTAGATTCTGGGTTTGAAACTAGTTTGAGGCAGAACATCTTCCAGCATCATGGCCTAGATTCCCCGCTCTGGTCTGTGCCATCAGGTGGCACAAGGGGGCAGATTCTGGCTCTAAGTTCTTCTAGCAGGAGGCAGCCAGTGCTGGCAGGAAATGGCATAGCTAGCTCCTACGCCAAGCGGGCGTAGGCTGGAAGTGGGACAAACGTGCCTGCATGTCGCCACATCTCACCACAGTGGCGGGTTATGTAGTGATCAGTCAGTTAATGTACACGAGCGCAACCCCCAACCAGCTCTAACTGAGCCCAGCAGGACAGGGTTAGTTCAAATGGGGGAGACCCACCCCCTCCTTCACCAAGCATGTCTTAGTCCAGGTGTGCCTCAGGGCACTTCTGGGCTGGAAAGGGATGTGATGGAGCTTCAAAAATGTCTGTAGCCTCCCTCCCTGATCCTCCCCCCCCCCGGCAATGGGCAACCAGAGTTGTGCTTGGTGAGCTGTCCACGGGATTTCTCTTGTAAAGCGCAGATTCGCCACAGGTCCTGTGAGCTTCAAGTCAAGCAACCTATTTACATGAGGCTATTTCTCTCTCCTTTCAACCTGTGCAGCAGAATTAGGAAGCTGCCTGCCAACAGGCCCAGTCCTGCTCAGACTGAGGCACCAGGACCTCGAGCCGTTCCCTCCCTGCTAGCCCAGCAAAGGGAAAGTGGTGCTTTAGCCCTGGGCACCAGGGACGCTTGGCCGGGAAACCTAATCGGCCTGCTGCAGATGGGAGATTAAAAACAAAATTCAGGGAGCAGGTGCTGTGGTAACGTAGGCAGGGGGCGAGGAGCTTGTTGGCAGACACTTTGCCTTATGCTTTTCTATTGACTGAGTTTTATTGGAAATATTTTCATAGCAGCATTAGAAGAGGCCGCCCATCTAGGAGTGGGGCTGGAGCCAAACATCCCCTGACCCTGTGAGTATCCAAGTCCAACTTTTAGGACTGGCCCCGTGTAACTCACCGAGCCCAAACCCTGCATCTGTCGCCCCCCGGGGCAGTGAAGTCCGAATCCAGACTGTCCAGATTGTGCTCAGCTCTGCATGCAAAGCACTGACTCATGGCGTAGGCCTTTTTGGAGCCATAGGCATGACTAAGAGAATGAACCAGCGTTGGCAGCATAAGAACACGTCAGGTGCTGGCTAACCAAGTACACACATTCCTGACCAGAGAGGATGGTACAAACCCCCCCAGAGTCCCCATGTAGCTGTGTACACAGATCCCCGGGAGATGAGCTGGGAACACACTGGCCCCTCGGTGGGTAAGGAGGCTTTGTTCGAATGAGCAGGTACAAGATATATGGGTGATAACCAACATCATCTGGAGTGTAACATTAACTTGTTTGAATCAATGTATTAAAGGAACCTGGTGGGGTGGTTGCCCCACACGGGCAGAAAAAAGGTTAAAGCAGCCAAGGAGAGGTTGCACAGAATCTAGCCAATTAGAAGAGAGCTTACTCTCTAGCCAATAGGGAGAACATTTATTGGAGCAGCCAATCGGGGCCAGGTTGGCCCATATAAGAAGGGCGCTGAGCAGAACAGAGGCAGTCTCTTGCTGGAGGTCAAGGAAGAGGTGCTGGCTGACCTGAGAGAGAGACAGCACCATGGACAGAGCAGAGCAGAGTCAGGGGAACAAGCCAAAGCTCCAGCCTGCCAGCTGCTAGCCTGAGGCCCTGATACAAAGGCTGAAGAGGGGCTGGGGCCATGGGGAAGTGGCCCAGAGAAACAGACAGTGGGGTTTGGAGGTGACATGATGCATGGCTGGTGGCTGTAAGGTCCCTGGGCCAGCACCCAGAGTAGTGAGGGGAGAGAACTGAATCAACATGCTGCCCTCTCCTAACCCCGGAGCCCCAAGAGCATTAACGACTCAGCAGCTGGCCCAGCGCTCCCAACCCGTTGTCACGTTGCTACGCCAGGGCTTTCCTCGTCCAGCACGTGGCTCTGGCCCCACCTGTCTGCGCCCTGTCGTGTCCAGAGTCAGTTCTGCTTGTTCCGCGGACGCAACCGAGCGCGAGTTCCTGTTGGTGCTACAGAGCCGGCTCAGCGCTGGATCTCTTCTGCCTCACCCCTCCCCCACTGACTGCCCAATGGGAAAGTCTGTATTGCTGGCAGCGGCGGAAGAGGCACAACCCCGCTGGCTATTCTGAATGCAGACGGAGTTCGCAGCAGCAGCAGTTTTTGCTTGGAACTGCCCAATGTCATTGTCACAGTCACTTTTCTGATTACAGCTCCTCTTGGATCCCTGCCCTACAGCCTTCCCAGGGGAAATGTGCATTCATCGGGGTTCCAGGGCGGTGCCTTTTAAGCTAGAAAGTACTCGGGCCATGCCAACAGATTATACTGCTCCCCGTTTCTCAGGGGGATCAATGACATGCTGACTGGGAAAGGGCAGGGCAGAACTTCCCTGCTCGGGCTTTTTTCTTGCTGAATCAGCCCAAAAGATACAAGATTTCCAGGCACAGGGGCCTGAAATGAAGCTGTTAAATCCATATGGCACTTGACTAAGTGCGGAGCATTCCGCGCTCGACAGAGAGACCCCAGGGATAAATCCATAATTTGTATGGGGCGGGGGGAGGCTGGATAGCTCAGGAGACTGACAGCAGCTCAGGGCTCCACTTCAAAGCCCATGCAGTTCTCTAGTGTCTAGGGCGGTTCACGCCTGGGAAGCTGGTTTCAGCGCTCTACGTGAAATGCATTTGAGCCGCAGCCTGTGTTCCCTGCAAACTGTATGCTTGGGCGGCCATGCAAGAGAGTTGATTAGCAGAGCACCCATCGCCGGCAGCGTGTGTTTCTACTGGTGGTGCACGTCCACACACACCTCGGTCCACACAACAAAGTTTATTCTGCACATAGATAAAAAAATCAGAGGGAACATTGGTCTCATCTCACTTCCTGGACAAGTGTTCCCATCACAGCCTGGGGCACTGAGAGCCAAGGAAGCCAAGGACTGAATGGACCCAGGGTATGAACTCCGCTCTCCCAGCCAGGCCTCTGGCAGGGTTGTGTGGGGAAAGCATGCACTGCATCGGTCAGTGCCATGGAGTAGCAAAATGCTTCAGCATCCAGCTGCAGTGCCCCCCTGCGTGTGCAGCCACAAACTGCTGTCGTGAGCACCCCATCAATATCTGTGCTTCTTGGCTCACTGGTTTTAACCTCCCCTTGAGGGACTGGGCAGTGGAATTCTAATGGTCATGTGACCAGGCCCACCTGGGGTGCCCTCCAGTAGCAGGCTGCAGCACAAATGTGTCTGCCTCAGTTTACCTCCTTCTGAATCCCCAGAAATAGCACAAATGACCCTGGTGGGCTTCGCTTTTACAGATGAACGCTCCATGTGCGTAAGTCCTAACACCATAATCCAGGCAATACCACTCTGGTGTCCTTCCCAGGTGTTCTGGCACAGCCTCTGCATCCTACCCTGCACCCCGGCTCTCCAGCACTGCCCGGCGCCCCTCCCTGCACCCCAGCTCTTTGGCACTGGCCAGCGCCCCTCCCTGCACCCCAGCTCTTTGGCACTGGCCAGCGCCCCTCCCTGCACCCCAGCTCTCTGGCACTGCCCAGCGCCCCTCCCTGCACCCCGGCACTGCCCGGCGCCCCTCCCTGCATCCCAGCTCTCTGGCACTGCCCAGCGCCCCTCCCTGCACCCCAGCTCTTTGGCACTGGCCAGCGCCCCTCCCTGCACCCCGGCACTGCCCGGCGCCCCTCCCTGCACCCCGGCTCTCTGGCACTCCCCTGGTGCCCCTCCCTGCACCCCGGCTCTCCAGCACTGCCCGGCACCCCTCCCTGCACCCCGGCTCTCCGGCACTGCCCGGTGCCCCTCCCTGCACCCCGACTCTCCGGCACTGCCTGGCGCCCCTCCCTGTACCCCGGCTCTCTGGCACTGCCCGGCGCCCCTCCCTGTACCCTGGCTCTCTGGCACTGCCCAGTGCCCCTCCCTTTACCCCAGCTCTCCAGCACTGCCCAGCACCCCTCCCTGAACCCCGGCACTGCCCGGTGCCCCTCCCTGCACCCCAGCTCTCTGGCACTGCCCAGCGCCCCTCCCTGCACCCCGGCACTGCCCGGCACCCCTCCCTGCATCCCAGCTCTCCAGCACTGCCCAGCGCCCCTCCCTGCACCCCAGCTCTCTGGCACTGCCCAGCGCCCCTCCCTGCACCCCGGCACTGCCCGGCACCCCTCCCTGCATCCCAGCTCTCCAGCACTGCCCAGTGCCCCTCCCTGCACCCCGGCTCTCTGGCACTGCTCGGTGCCCCTCTCTGCACCCCGGCTCTCCGGCACTGCCCTCTCTAATCCCCAGCTTCACCCCTCCAGCTCCGAGGGCCATCAGGCATCTCCCTCTGCTGCTCTCAGCCTTCAGCCCTCTCTGGCCCTTAATGTAACACATGCCACATCCCAGCATCCTCCGCCTCAGCCATACTCAGCCCTTATCTGCCCCTCTGCCAGCGCAGCCACCCCAGCCCTTCCCCCGGGGTGCAGCCCCCTCCTCCCAGTGGGCGCCCCTGCTTCTCTGCTGGAGATCAGCCTGTGCAGGGGAGCATCCCTCACTCCCCCACCCACTTTCCCTTCCCCTGGGTCCTAGCTCGCCAGGGGTCAGCTCATCCAGAGAGCCCTTGTGCTGCTCACTGGCCTTCAGCCCTGGTCAGCCTTCCCCAGGAATTCCCTCTTTTGCTTCCTTGCAGAGTGGCCCGCTCCAGTCCCCTGGCCTGTAGCAGCTCTCAGCCACCCTGACCGAACCCGCCTGCCGGCCCCTGGGACAGACAGAGAGAAGAAAAGAGCCAGCGAGAAACCCTACCCTCACTGGGCCTCCCTCTCTCCCTCATCACGTAGAGCTCCCAGGGGCTGGCCCAGCCTCATCATGGGCCAAGCTGGGAACTCCTCTCCTGGCCCGGGGTGTGGGACCCGCTTCGTTTACAGGGGCCAGCCACCCCGCAACAGGTGTGTCCCCGTTAACCGGGTCATTGACTGGAGTCAGACACCTGTGCTCCAGATTAGCTAGGTAGCACGGGTGGGGCACAAAAGAGGGTGAAAGGTGCTTCGTGCCTACAGAGGCAAATAGCCACCAACGGGGGTTTTCCAGCGTTCCTCTGCAGCTCAGCGTTTGTGGAATCCTGCCACAGCCCAGGGCGCTCAGCCAGGGTGTATCTGGGTAACTCCCACGTAGGAGGAGATGTCAATGAATAAACAAATGTTACCAAAACAAGGATCTTGGAACTATCATCTGTTAATACAGGCCCTGGTCATTTGGCTTTAGCAAGTTAGAGGGTTTTTTAACAACATTATTTAAACCTTCATCTGTCCAAAATCATTCCCTTCTTAAAGCAAAGCCCTGAGGCTGGTCCACCTTCCTCGAGCTGCTTTAAGCTAAATTTAGTAGTTGACTATGGAATATATTCTCTGGTGAGGCCTTATAATCTCCCCAGGTGGGAGATGGATTTAGAAATCTAATAGACCTTTTCCCTCTCCAGCTGCTAGGAGCCAGCCCCTCCTCTGTTGGAGAAAAGCTGGAATTTTCAGAGAATGATTCTCCCTCGGTAGTCTGTTCTCCCAGCTTGCCCGGCACACGCGGGGCGAACGGAACGGCTGAGTCAGCTGCTTCGCCATGTGCATCTGAGAGCAGAAATTTTGTCCTCAAGAGGCTGCCAGTTGCAGGGGAAGATTTTTGTTAAACAATATTAACACCGGACACGCACGGCTCAGGGACGAGAGGCAACGCAGCACACCGGGAGCTATGCACACAGCGCTCTTCTCCCTCAGCTCCATCCAGGGAGGCAGGTGGCTGGACAGAAGAGACCCCCTAATTTCCTGCCCCTGGGCTAAGAACATGCCCCCGTCCCTGCCCAAAGCAAGGCAGGAGTCTGCATTGCAGAGGAACACCAAATGCTTTCCCCTCGGCCCCTGCAGCTGACACACAGGGACTGCACCAAACGGGTGGAGCTGGAATGACATCCTAGGGCCCAGAGAAAGCTGCGCCTCTCGCAGAGCCAGCCGAAAACCACCAGCACCGGGACAGACCGGAAGGGATTCTGCAGCACCAGGTTCCTCATCTGGAGGCTGCCTCCCTCTCCCTAGGAGGCTCTGCCTCCTCCCAAGGCTGGGGGGATGGTCTCTGTGTCTCCCCTTCCCTCACGAAGGCTATGGCCTAGTTTTCATTCTCGGTATCACACTGCGCATGCACACAGCCCTTTCTGGACCGGCCCAGAGCCTGGAGCACTGATGGTCACTCCCTATCATGTGCCCCTTAATGGCAGGGCCCACCTTGGTCCTCAGGCCCTGCCCCAAAGAGCTGAGCATGTAAAGGTCTGATCCTGCTCCCATGGAAGTCACCCAAGGGCGGGTGCTGCGTGGGCGTCAGGGGCACCCAGAAGAGGTGTCAGGCTGAGCTGGAGGGGACAGGGCATGAGGAGAGTGGGGTGCTGCGTGGGCGTCGGGGGCACCCAGAAGAGGTGTCAGGCTGAGCTGGAGGGGACAGGGCATGAGGAGAGTGGGGTGCTGCGTGGGCGTCGGGGGCACCCAGAAGAGGTGTCAGGCTGAGCTGGAGGGGACAGGGCATGAGGAGAGTGGGGTGCTGCGTGGGCGTCGGGGGCACCCAGAAGAGGTGTCAGGCTGAGCTGGAGGGGACAGGGCATGAGGAGAGTGGGGTGCTGCGTGGGCATCGGGGGCACCCAGAAGAGGTGTCAGGCTGAGCTGGAGGGGACAGGGCATGAGGAGAGTGGGGTGCTGCGTGGGCGTCGGGGGCACCCAGAAGAGGTGTCAGGCTGAGCTGGAGGGGACAGGGCATGAGGAGAGTGGGGTGCTGCGTGGGCGTCAGGGGCACCCAGAAGAGGTGTCAGGCTGAGCTGGAGGGGACAGGGCGTGCTTCGGAGAAAGGAGGCATTCACAAGAGAGATTCAGGTTCTGGAGTGGGAGATTCAAAGCACCGTGTTGGCCTAACTGAAGTCAACAGGAGTTTTTGCCATTTACTTCAATGGGAGCAGAGCTAGGCCAATCACAACAGTGGGCGCTTTGGAAAACTCCCTCTCTAACCGTGTGTTCGGACCCTGCACACTGACACACCTGTCCTGGTCACAAAGAGAACCCTCCTCCCTGGGGTGCATGCCCAGGAGCCTAGCAAACACCAGTGCCTGCCAAGCGCCCACACGGCAGGAGGAAAGCGAATGGCTCCTGAGTGGATATTTTATTGTCTGTTATTATCAAGCTCTTTTACAATAACTGCTTGATGTGAAACGATAGCTTTTTATCCCAAGGTATTGAAGGCGATGGGCAGGCGATGGTAATTTAGAGATGGAAGTAATTTTTCCTCAATGTACTTAAGGACAATCACAGCGCCAGGAGGGAAGGCCTAATTGTGGAGCCGTATGATTAGTTTTTATGTCACTGTAATTATTCTGTTGGCTACATATAAAGAATATGGCAAAATGCAGCACTTATTTTTAAATCAAGACTCGGTTCTCTTTTAGTAGCTAAGCGATGTTGATCGCATCACTTAATGGTGACTATAAAACGTGCCATTTAGATTGTAAAAGGATGAAGGAAGAGACTAACCAGCTAGGTAATTGATGGATCACGGCTTGGATTTGAGAGAGGCAGCACTAATATATCAGAATTTAGTCGCCTTGCTTTGAAACTACTTCTGGGGAATTGCTCCTTGTCCAGAGTCCTAATGGATGTCGAGCCAGTGATCCGTGAGGCCTGACACACAGTATGGAGCAAACAGCCACTTTGCCTGGGGACCGTAAGAGCGTGAGGTGAATTGCCATTTAATATCATTTGTTACATTTGTTTAAATAGTTTACTTCAAGGCCTGGCCGTGCCCTTAGCAGCTCCCGCTGGAGCCCATGAGCATGAGTGTGAGTGGAGCAATGGGCCAGTCTGTTTTGCAGTGACTGATAACTTGCCCATATTTTTGCCCTCCCTGTGAATTGCAGGGTGCATGCAACAGGCATTGAACTGTGGGATTTGCCAGCAGGAGCAACGAGACAGAAACGCACCAGGGTGTTTTTCAACCAGCAGTTCCCAACCTTTTCCCGATGGGGACCCATTTGACAATTCAGGAAGACTTGGTGACCCAAGGCAATTAAAAAATGGGGGGAAGAGGGGAGGCAGAGCCACCTGAGGAGATACTTGGCGACCCTTTTGAAATGTAATGGTGACCCAAATTTGGGTCCCGACCCATAGGTTGGGAAACCCTGTTTTAAATGAAAGCCGAGATTCTCCCACACTCCGCTGATGCCAGGATTCCTGTGGCCTTCAGAAAAACACTTGATCTCACGAGACTTGTGACGAACTCCCCAAAGACTGGGCCTGATTATTCCTGACAAAGTGTTGCAATGGGGTCTGCCTGGGTGTGTCTGAGGGCCAGGCCCCCACTTCTCCATTGTGGAAATACAGGGACGTCATAGCTTATCTTGAAGGCCTTCCTCAGTCCATCTGTGTCAGGAGCCGACAACCTGGCTCATCGCTCCCCCACTCCACCACCAGAGGTTGAGAGAAGTTGAGTATCCCTAGGGGCTTGGAGCTTAGTCTGAGGGAGCTCTGAGGAGGGCTTGGCTTGATGAAAGAGGCTGGTTATGAGCATCCTGTAATTTCTTGTACGTACTAATGACTGAGCCTTTAGACCAGGGGTGGGGAACCGAAGGCCTGGGGGCCAGATGCAGCCCCTGTCTTGCCTGGATCTGGCCCCCGTGGCTTGGGGCTTCTCCACCAGCATTAGGGAACCCGTGCTGATGCTCCAACCTCCTGCGGTCCCCTGTGGGGCTGGAGCCCACAAACTCCCTCGGCTCTGGCATGTGAGGGGAATGTGGAGAGTGTCTGGGTGTCTTTCTCCTTCTCAGTTGGGGGCCATGCCTGTGAGGGTTGGGTTGTTTGCAGTTTTTTGGTTTTGTTTTTGTTTCTCACTTGTGTGTGGCCCCCGACTGATTTTTCTGTGGGTCAGCGACTCCCGACCCAAAAAAGATTCCCCAGTCCTGCATTAGACTCTGTGCAGGGGCACACAGCATGCACTCCAGAGGGTAACACATGCCTCTAGTCTGGCGGCCCTTCACTCAGTAATAGCAACAAGTTCTGTTCTCTCTGGACTGTGCCAGTGTCATCCGTGCAGCGACTCTGCCTACTGGTGCCAACCCACCGTGGAGGAGACCGTCAGGTCACACAACACTTTGCTGTCATGGAGGAATAAAGGGCCCGATCCTGCTCCCATTTGAAGTAAATGGGTGTTTTGCTAGTGACTGCAACAGGAGCAGGATTGGGCCCAAATACTCCTTCCATTGTGACAAAAATAACTTTGGTAACAAGGTGTAAAGTGGACTGAGTCACACGGAGGTGAGTCAACTGCTTTGGGGGGGCCAAGACGGGTATTGGAACAGGCTGTCCAAGCTGATACTTCCTGGTGGGACACAGACAGACCCGGCCCCTCGCAGAGGGCACAGCTTGACCTTGCAGAGGGACTTTAACACAAACTCTATCCTAGAGCGCCACACAGAGCCACGGTGTGCTCATCCCCTCCAATCTCCCTCACAGCAGCATGGTCTCCACTGGGGCTACATTTCAGATCATGCCTCCAAAGTCAGGTGCAACCCTGCTAAGGTGCCAGCTCTTTGGGAACACAGTTCCAACCACCCTGCAAGATTGCACTGTGCTTCCCATTGGGTTAGGTGACACCACGTAATCGTGGGGGCTTTCCAACTCTGTAGGGATTACTGGGACTGTAGGGGAAGAGGCAAGGAAGAGATTCTCAAGCCCGTGGAAAACGGGCTGCTCTCCAGTAGAGCAGGTTCACTAGCTGAGATTCTGATCAGGGTGGATTTGCAGTCCCAGAGTTTTGCTTTGGTGCTTGGATTCAAACCACCCCCAAAACCGCTCAGGAGATCATAGAGGAAATTGATGCAGTCGCCCCACGACACCCAGATTTCCTTTCTCAAGTCATAAATCTTGTGACTGGAACAGCTTCCTTTGAAAAGTTCCTGGACATTTTGGGCCATGTTTTCCAAACCCTTGTGAGATATTTGTAACTCAGTGGTGACCGGGATCCCCAGGGAGCTGAGGTTCCTCAGAACCAAACTGCAAAGAATGGGGGGAGCCACTCCCCAAAGCTGGTGTTTATTCCAATACTCAGATTTACCAAGCTAGCACAAAACAGCTTTATAAGACCTTACTGGTTACGAAGCAGCCCACACCGTCCCCTTAAAGCAACCCAGCCTTACACCTCCACCCACACCCCCAAGTCCAGTAAAGTTCCACCAGCCCTGAAGGATTGCTCACATTACCTCCAAGGCTGGTGGATGTTTCAGATCTTACCCTGCAGATACGTACTCAGAACCAATCATTAACAAAACCAAACGTATTAAAAAAAGAACAGCGAGGGTGTGTGAACTAGTGAAAAGGCTCAGTGTGCAGACTGACAAGAGCACCATTCGGAGATCAGATTCGTATTTGCGAGGGGCAGCTCTGTAGCTGTAAAGCGTTCTTACAGAATTAGCTCACAGGTTACAGTCCAATGTCCGTATTCCCGGGTAGGATGCAGATGGGACTGGAGATCTCAAATCTTACGATGTAAAGCAGGGCTGGACCATAGTTGGTGGTCTAGACCAGGGGTCACCACCCACTAGGTCGGGATCTACCGGTAGATCTTGGAGCCTCTGACAGGTGATCTTGACGGGTTTGGCCAAGAGGCTGTCAAGTGCCGGCACTTCAGCTGCCCTTCCCCCCACTGCTACACATCTCCTGCCCTTTGCCTTGGAGCTGCCATCTCCCCGCCGCACCGTATTCTGTCTCCACAGAAAGGATGGGGGGCACAGGGCTTGGGATGGATAGAGTTTGCTGCCTGCTTTTGGGAGTGGTGCAGGGCCAGGGCAGGGGTGAGCTTAGCCCCACTGCACCACCACCCAGGAACCACCTGAGGTCAGCAGTGTCCAGCTGGAGCCAGAATCTCAAACCCCTGCCCCTCCTGCACCCCAAAGCCCTGCCCTAGCCCTGAGCCCCTTAGATCCAAACTCCCTTACAGAGCCTGTACCCTGAACCCCCTCCTGTAACCCAACTCCCTGCCCCAGGCTCAGCTCAGAGCCCCTTTCACACTCCAAATCCCATAGCCCAAGACCAGTGCCTGTGTCCCAACCTTCTGCCCCTGCCTGGTGAAAGGGAGAGAGGATGAGGGAGGGAGGGACAGAGGGAGGAAGGAGTGAGCAGGGGCGGGGCCTCGGAGAAGGGGCAGGAAGGAGGCGGGACAAGGGTGTTTGGGTTTGAGGTAGATCCTGGATTGCACTTAAATTCAAAAAGTGACCTGGTGCTTAGAAAGGCTGGAGACCACCCATCTAAAATATAGTTTGGCCCTGTCTTCGCTGCAAGATAAAGCATCAAGCAGAGCTGAGATGAAAAGGATCAGGACCCACCGTTCTTTTATACAGATCCTAGGGTCTCTTCATAGCTCAGAGTCTTTATGAAAACCATCCTGGAGACTTCCCAACAGACCTGTTTCCCAAGCATTAGCAGTAATTCGTTACACAGATTAACATAAGGAAATGGCTTTCTGCCATTCACAGATGATTGGCTGTACACTTCGAAGAGATGAATACAGCGTAATCAGGAACCGCTTGGTCACACTGTTAACCCACAACAAGGGTCACAGCCGACTGAGCCATATGCATCCCAGGCTAGTCCACAGTAAGGGATAAAACCCCTTTATAGTCCTGGTCTCCCTATCCAGGGACAGACTCTGTAGTAGAGGGGGGGGAGGGTTGGGGGAACCCAGGCCTGCCCACTGCTCCAGGTTCCAGCCCAGGGACCCTAAGGCAGTGGCACCAGATCAGATTTGTTCCACTCCCTGTCTGGCAACTACTTCCCTGGGCCACGTCCCCAAACAATCCCTCCCAGCACCCTCCCTCTGGTACCTGAGCTGCCTGTTGTCCCGCTCCTCCACCACACTCTGCCTGACTCGCAGACCCCAGCTCTCGCCCACACTCCGCTCACTCAGCACTTTGGCTCCTTCCCTTCTCCACGCTCCTCCCCTGCCTCTGAACTAACAGGAGAGGAGCCCTTTTAAACCACCCAGCTGGTTCTTGATGGGCCCCAGGTGGTCTGATCAGCCTGACTCCCTTGGCTCTGGAAGGCTCCTAATTGGCTCCAGGTGTTCCAACTGGCCTGATTGTCCAGCCTGATTCTGGAAAGTTCCAGCTGGTTCTCAGCCCCTGCCAATTTACCCAGAGAACAGAGACCTACTTAATCGAGGACTAACATGGAGCCCTGTCACTAAATGTAAATGCACAAACATTATCTACCAGTATGTTCTTAAACGTTGAATTTGGGTCATTTATCCTGCAGGATGCTTACCCCTTTCTGGCCACGGGTCACAACCACATTTGAAGCTGTAACGAATGAAACCAGCCCATTCCATGCGGTTCCAAGTGCCAGCAAAACATTTCCCATGGCCTGAAGAGACGTCGGCCAACTTTGCCCCTGGCATGAGCACCCTGAGCTCAGTGGAGTGACGCAAAGGAGGGAGGCATTTGCACCTCTGTCGTCTTGCATCTGAGATCTGAAAGGAGAAGCAGAGTTAGCAAAACTTTCCTTTGTTTTCTCTGAGGGCTCACGGTTACTTGGTTTCTCTGGAATATTTGCAGGCAGTTGCGTTACTCAGATTATCACAGTGGAGCTGCTTCCGCTCTAGGCTGCTTCTTGCCGCAGTGGAGATGAGCCCCACCTGCAGAGCTTAGCTCTAGAGCCAGGATTTCGGTGCTTCCCCATCCGCATCTGGGCAGAGGCCATGCCCTCTCTATAGGGTACCCAGGGTAGCAGGCCTGGCTGGCAGAGTGGGGGTAATTCCCCGGCACACTAGAAGTGGGTCAGGCAGGCTAGGAGAAGGCCGGAGGTGGGAGAGCGTACAGGTGAGAGAGGGCTGGGACTAGCCACAGGTGGTGGTTTGCTCTAGAGCAGGGTTTCCCGACCTATGGGTCGGGACCCAAATATGGGTCGCCATTACATTTCAAAAGGGTTGCCAGGTGTCTCCCCAGGTGGAGCCACTCATGCATTTTTTGAATTGCCCCAGGTCACCAAGTCTTCCTGAATTGTCAGAATGGGTTCCCATCTGGAAAAGGTTGGGAACCGCTGCTCTAGAGTCACTTGGGACAATAGCTTTGCCAGTTTGGGAAGTTATGCCAGCAGAAGGCAAAGCATGAATGTAAACGGCTATAGCTGTACTGCCGTAAGTCCCGTTGTGGACACTCTGCTTCTGGAGTCAGAATGGCTTCTTTTGCTTTAGCATCAGCACCCCCCCATCACCACCACTCAAAATATGAGGGGCGTTGAACTCAAGCCCATCTCACTCTTGACAAACACGAGAGACCCCCCACACCTCGCCAAGAGGCTGCGCCCAGTGCCTCCTGTGTGCTCCCAGCCATTGCTCACCCAGGCATGAAGCCTGTGGCAGCTCCCTTCGTGTCATCTGTGTGGGCCTCTGCTGGCCCCCAGAACCAGCGGGCCTGTAGCTCTCCCACCAAATCCAGCCAGACAGCGGGAACTGGGGAAACAGGTTTTCTCCTGGATTTCCCTATAGGGGCTTGACCTTGCAGAGACTCCATGGCGCTGAGCTTGCCCAGGGGGCAGAGGACAGGGGCCAAACTCAGCAGTGAGCCTGAGTCAGATGGTCTAGCAGAGGGCTGGGCTGGGGTCAGATACAGCCCTGGCCAGCCCCTGCAATACAGGTCATGCCGATTTAGACTGAGCCCCTTTGCGAAGGTGTAATTGCTCTTCTCTCTCTAAGCCTCTGGCGTTTAGCCCACTGAGCTGACGGGAGCCTAGGCTGCTGGAACCCAGCCACTGCGGGGCCACAAGCAGGAGTGAATCATGAAAACCAGAGAGGCGGAAGGAACTGTGTGTACAGGGAGTCTCCTGCTTTCATGTAAACCAATGGTGGGAAACCTGTGGCCCATAGGCCGCGTTAGGCCCACTGGGGCTCCACCTGCATCCCACCAACCCCATGGCTGCCCCCTTCTCCCATGCACCTCTCCTGCACCGGGGCACCGGAGCCCCACACTCCCTACTCCTCCCCCTCCTTCCCAGCACATTTGGAGGAACCACCAATCTCCTGATTCTCACTCAATCTGTGCTCCTCCCCCTCCCTCCCAGAGCCGGAATGCCGTGAACAGCTGATCTGTGGCTTTCAGCTCTGGAAAGGAGGGGGAGGCACAGATAAGTGTGGGGCTCCGATGTCCCAGTGTATGGCAGACACGTGAGGGATGGGGCAGAGAGGGGGCCACGGGGCCACAGGTGGAACCCCAGGGGGCTGCAGACTGCTGCAGCCCACTGAGGTGAAGGAGGGCCATCATCTCTGATGTAAACCTTCCTTCAGCCTCCCAGCCTTACATTCTGCCCCTCACACCTCAGCAGCACCCGTTAGCAGGGCTCAAGGAGTGTAACTTCCACACTGGCTGCAGCAGCCCCTCCGGAAGTAGTTCCTTTGGTTGCACATCTGAGCTGAACGTCCTGGTTAGCCCAGCAGACCGGTAATGCCTAGCCCCTCAGGCCGGCCTGCTTCCAGCTGGAAATCTGACCCTTTCAGATGCGCTCTCCTGGGCTTCTCTGGTGCGCTGGAGAGACCTTCCCATGTGGAGTCTGACTAGCCCAGCTGACCTCCCCGGCAAAGGCCACCTGGCCACCGAGTCTCCTGGCAAAATCGTACAATGAAATCTATGCAGCCTAAGCGGGGCGGCTGCAACGAGCCGGGTTCTGCGCTGCCTTGCATTGCTGGGGGGCTGCACCTGGGATGAACGGCCTGGCCTGGCTGGTGGAGGGAGCCACCCGCCCGGTTCCCATAGGGCAGTCGGGAGTACGGAGGGAGCTGGCTGCTGAGCTGCAGCTGGAGGTTTTGCTCATTTATGTGAGAGTCTCCACATCTGAATGTTCTAGGCTTGGCAGATGGTTAGTCCATTGGGGCACAGTCCCAGCACTTCCTGAGGGTCCCAGCAACAGCCTCTTGAGCAGTCCCTCGCGGTCCATTCCCTTTGCAGCAGCATCCCTCTGTTCTCCCTCGGCAGGGCCTAGACGCCTGCAGCCTGATTAATCATGCTGCGGGCCCTCAGACTCAGCCAGGGCCCTGAGAGGAGGTGTCAGGTACAGCTGGGGCCAGCCGCAGCCTCCTGCTGCAGCACTTGGAACAGCTGGGTCGATGTTGCCACTGGGGGGTCAGGCTCCGCAGCCCTCCATGCGGGGTGGCCATGGCACAAACCCCACCAGCCCGCGTGCGCAGCCCCTGATGGCGACGCACTGCCTCTCGCTGGGTAGGCAGACCCCTGCCGCCTCCCCACAGCCCTTCTCAGAAGCCCCTCCGCCCCCCCACCCTCCGGTTTAATGCCCACTGGTTTAATGCCCACTGACAGTCCCTCCTACTGACCCCTGGCTCTTCTGCTATCCACACGGGGCTCTTCCCCGCCCACCATGCCCTTCTCAGGGTCCCTGCTCTGGCTTCCCTCCGGCACCAGCGTCTCCTGTATCCTTTCGGCCAAGGTTGTCTACAGACCGCTGCTCCGGACTGGCTGGAAGAGAGGGAGCCCTGCTCACACTCGATGGCACAGGAACCGTGTCCTGCCCACCCCACCCCTGTCTATCCGACTCCTGATGCCTGGGGGCCATTTTCTCTCTTCTGCCACCCTGAGCACTAGCTCCGTACTCGCATCGGCTGGGAACCTGCTGCTGGCTGCTTCTGGGGGCAGCGTGGTCTGTGGTGCCAGGAGAGGCAGGAAGCTGCCTTAGGCCCCCTGCTGCGCCGCTGACTGGGAGCCGCTCGAGGTAACCCCCTCCTGCCCAGCCCTGATACCCACAAAGCCAGAGCCCCCTTCTACAGCCCAAAGCTCCATCCCCAGACCCGCCCCGGAGCCCACACTCCAGTCACACAAGGTTCGGTCGCGGCATCAACAATTTTCTTCAACTGGGTCCTGAGAAAAAAAGGTGGAAAACGGCTGCTGTAGAAAACGGAGGCCTCGCCGTCTGCACCCCGGACAGCCCGTGTGTGCGGTGCTGGCCGGGTGTCTGGCCACAGCAGTGCATCGGCAGTCGGAGGCTGCTGCACCCGGCCCAGCATTCAGGCGGCCTGGCTGTTAGCCCTGTGCCTTCCCCTGCCTGGGAGCTACCGACCCAGGGAGCTCCAGGTCTGAGCAGACTCATCCTGCTCAGCAAAGAAGCCTTGTGGGTTCAGAGCACTTGCCTCTGCCTGGCCCCAAGGGCAGGAAGAACCCGGCCCGAGCATGGAGGCCTCTGCAGTTCTCCCATAGAAACAGCAACAGGAAGAGCCAATACGAGCTGCCAGAGGGCCAGGCGAGCAGCCCCCAGGAACCCGCCGGTGTTGTCTCACACCGGAAATCAGGATGAGCTGTAAACCCCCCCCAGGGCAGCAGGGAGAGCTCAAGGCCGAAATCTTGCAGGGAATGGCCCAGCGCCCCCACCCCCCGTGCCTGGCTGCCCCCACAGCCTATCCCACCTTCCCAAAGCCCGCCGCAGACTGGGTGTTCCTGGAATGCAGGGGTGGGGAACCTCAGGCCTGGGGAGTGGATGCAGCCCCCGGCTTGCCTGGATCTGGCCCCTGAGGCTTGGGGCTTCCCCCCAACACTGGGGAGCTCCAGCCCCCCCATCCTCCCATGGGGCTGGAGCACACAAAATCTACTAGCCTGGCGCGCCAGGGCTCTGGTGTGGGAGGGGTAAGTGGGGAGTGTCTTTCTCCTCAGTTGGGCCTGCTTCAGGGAGGGTTTTTTGGGATTTTTGCTTCTCACTGGCCCCTGGCTGATTCCAACCCCAGAAAGGTTCCCTGCCCCCGCTGTAATGGAAGGAGGGGGGGTCCTCTTCCCAGCTCTGCAGCTGACTTGCCCTGTGCCCATTTCTTCACCAGTGCCTGCGGATAACCCTGCTCACTACGGCTGGGTGCTCCGAGCTACCCCGCGCAGCCCGGGCACCCAGGGCACGCTGTGATCCTGGAGAGAAATAGGAGGCCTCCCTTCTTCCAGGAGAGCATGAAACTCCCTTTGCTGCAAGCCCTGCTTCCTCTGGCGGACCTGGCGGGACCGAGTCTCGCTCCGGGGGTGCCGCGCAGGCTGAAGGGTTAATTCTCTCCAGTCCTAGGGCCTGGGCCTGACATTAAGCAGGAATGGGACTGAATGGTGGCTCATTAGCGATTGTTGTTTCCAGAGGAAAATCACATTGATCACCTATTCTCTTTTCCCCAGATAGAACCAGCTCTGACTAAATCGGATGAATTCTCCGAAAGAATCCTGCCTGCACCATCTGCTCTTTGCAAGGGCCCTGCTGCAGGACAGCGGCTGCGTGAACGAGAACAGCTTGCTGCCTGGCTCTCTGCAGACCGGGGATGGAGTCGGGCGACCGGATGAGTCCGTGGTTTTTGCTGCTGCCTTTCCTAGGAGATTCATTGCCAGCCTCACTGTGAGAGAGCATCCCCTCAAGGAGCTGGACCCAGGGATGAAAGGGGGCGGGGGAGTCCGAGCCCCTGGGTGTGTGTGTGTACACAGCTGGCTGAGCATGGGAGGAAAGGGGAGCAGCGGGCCCCAAACCCGAGTAGTCTGTCTTCAAGGAACCTCGGAGTCATGCTCCCTCGGAGCTGTGCCCTCCACAAGCTGAGCAACGGTGGCCAGAAGTGAGACTCATCCCGGGGCTCTGGGGAATGGGGGTGTGGTAGGAAGTGGTTTCCTCTGGTTCAGCCCTCAGACACTGACTTAGCGTGATGCTGCCAGCATGGGAGACAGAACCCCACGGCCCTCTTGTCCTTGAGGTTACTAAAGGCCATGGTGTTCGGAGAGCTCAGCCCAGTGTGCTGAGGAATTCCCGCCTGGTGACCGGCCAGTCATACTATAGTAGCTGCCCTCCACAGCTCAGTGCTGGCATGAGTTCAGGGCCATACTCCTTCCTTCCTGCCTTAAACTACCACGCAAGGCTGCTGACTGCTGCTCTCCAGAGAGGGCTGCATCACCGTGGCGGACAAAGCTCGAAACCGCTGGAAAGCACCTGAGGAGCCATGGATAGGGATGTGAACGAGTAACCAGTTACCCAGTTACCCAGTAAGCATCACCCTTAATTAAGGGTGGTGCTTACCAGGTACCAGCTAACTGGCACACCACAGGCAGCAGGCTGCTCCCGGAGGCTGGGAGCAGGTCCCTGGGGGCCAGGAGCAGAAGCCTCTCCCCTCCCTGCCCGTGCACACAGCTGCTGGCTCCTCCACATGGGGGGCCAGCAGCGGCAGTCCCACGCGGGGGGTCCAGGAGCGGGATCCCACTTAATCGAACCGGTTAACTGATCAACTGGGATTTTACAGCTGTCAAAGGGATTCAAGCACCTAACTCCCATAGGCTCCTCGGAAGCCCCAGCCCAAATGTCTGCACACCCCCCACAACAAGCAAAGCAACACAGGCCCTTGATCCAGGGCAGAGACCGGGGCAGCCAACAGCTCTCATCAGAACGGGCCGTACTGCAGTAGCACTTCCCCCTAGGTGGAGACTAGCAAGTTATATGGCCTGCTGGGGAAAGGCTAGCAAGGGAGTGTGTCAACAAAACCACTGGCTTCATGGCTCCTGCTGAACCTATGTACATCCCTGGAATACGGACCGGAGTACGGGAGTTACTGCATCCGGCACCAAGCTGCGGGTGGGTGTTTGGGGGCATTATTTAGGGTCTCTTCCCGATGCTGCAGAAGGAAAGCCCTAGCCCCCCACGTCCTCTCTGAGTTGCAGATTGCAGCCCTGCTTCAACAAGCTGGCACGGGCTTAGTCATTATTTAAGTCTCATTTGCAAGGCTATATATGCAAATAAAGTGGCATTGACTGGCTCTCTTCTGGCTGGCTGGCTGCCCATAGAAATTAGCCGTGCCCACAGCACTTTGCTCTCAGCCGGGTATCTGGGGGGGAGTGGAGATTCGGTGGGGCGAGGGGTGCCGGAGACAGGACTAGACAGTAGCTCATGCAGGAGGGTCATATCATGAGGAAGACAGGAACCCACCACAAGCACAGCAGCCACCAAGCACATGTTAGTCGACAGCAATCCCCCTCCCCCAGATTCAGGGGGAGCTGGAGCAGGAGCAACGTCCTGGAGGATCTGGAATAAGAAACTCTCTGTCCGTTCCTTGCTGGCAGCTACCACAGTGAGTGCCTTGGTTTGTGACAAACTGGGTGAGGTGTTCCGGAGTGCAAGCAGCCAGCACTCACTGCTTCTCCAATTGGTCCCCTGCCTGGTGGGATTCAGGGGCACAGGGCAGCCAAAGTCGCCCACTGTGTTATGGGCGAGTCCCCATTCACTTGTGGGAGAGACAGTGATGCCTGGTGAGACTTCCTACTCTCCACAGGGGTGGCTACAGTGGTGGAACAACTCTTGGCAAAACCAGATCTGGTCCTGAATTGAACTCAAGACAAGGTGGGGGAAGGGAGGAGGCTTGGGGGTGAAGCTGCAGAGCTTCTAAACTCTGCCAGCCAAATGACAGAGTTTTGTACCTTACGCAGGAAGTCGCTCCCGATGGGGCGTGAACCTCTGGATCCTGCGTGCCAGGAGCAGTGAGGTTGCAAAGGTGGGAAGGAGGTCATGTGAGTCTGATTAAACCTAATGGTGTGGCAGTCCCTGCTGGCTCTCCTAGACTGGGGGTGTAGTCTTGGGGAGAGGGTGGATTCAAGTCACGGTCCGCGGAGAGCAACCAGAACTCTGCAGAACGTGACTGCTCAGCGGGCTTTTCCCAATGGGGCCAGAGAGACCTGACCAAATGCAGAACGTTTGTGAATAACTGAATGGACCTTTCACCATCAGCTTATCTCCTTCACTGGATTTGGGCATTTACATAGCAGTGAGGGGCTGAGGACTCTGATAAATCTTGCAGGCAGTCGAATTAATACAGCAGAGACCTGTTTTGTTTGGTGTTTTATTACTTTGCTGGTTTTTAATTGAGAGAGAGAGAGAATAAGGCTTATGTTTGGAACTCATCAGCAGCACATTTACCGGGAAGAATTAAAGCCCGTTACATACAAAGAATGTGGAATATGCCTGGTGAAAAAAGGGGCACCAGTGGATTCCTGGGCCTTGTGGCTATACTTTCCCTCGGCAATGGAAGCTTATAGGACGTTGAATCATTACCATAACGCCATGCCTCTATGCCAGTCCTTCTCCAGTCAGGTTTCAGTGAAAGGATGCACAAAACAAGTACAGCATCCCCTAGCACACAGATATTTATAGATGCAATATAGTCGGTGATATACAGTTACGTCTTCTGTAATGTCGCTGTAGCTAATGGTCCTATTGTCTGAGATCTCCCAGCCATAAAGGGAATAGTTACCTTTTATATATGTCGTAAAAGTTTAATCATGGCCTCGTCTGACAAAAAAGCCACACTCGCTGTATTTACACTGGAAAGGGTTCATGTGCTGAGTCCTGCTACCCATTAATGAAAAGCACTTGTCTTAATGCCCGGGTTGGGGAATTATTCCTCGGGTGGCCTCAGGTCCAGCAGAGCCACCACATAGATGCCACTAGTTCAAATGGTACTTTGATTTGTCCTTGAATACTGCAGTGGCAAAGTGAGGCAACCATTCTGTGGTACCATTTTGTCCCCGGTACAGTCGGCAGAGGGTCCTGAATGTAGGGGACAGAGTGGCTCATCTGCCTGGCCAACGGCAGGGGGTGAAGAGCATGCCTGTCAGAGGGAATTTGGAGGCTAGTTCAATAGATTACATTGCTAATTGTGGTGCCGCCAGCGCCCTCCCCCCCATGCCTTAGTTCTGGGGCGCGGCAGCAGCTTCTGCCAGCTGAAGTCAGCAGCCCAAAGGGCCGCAGTTAAGTATTCCAGGCCTTCCTTCTACTGGCTGAACTCTGGCTTGAGCCCCAGTCCAGATGGGGGGGATGATATACCCAGGGCGGCCAAATGAACTGATCCACCGAGCCACATGCAATGAGCTTTAGATGTTTGTGAGCCAGGCGCCCCCCGCCCCTACTTAGGGCAACTGAAGCTCTTAGCCTCCTGAGAGGCTGAAGCCCCTAGACCCCTCCCCACTGGGCCGAAGCCTGAAGCCCCGCCCACGTGGCAGGTGGAGAATGGCGGGGGGGGGCTCTGTGAGCCGCACTTTAACTGGACAAGAGCTGCATGTGGCTCGTAAGCTGCAGTTTGGCCACCCCTGCTAAATATCCCCCAGGCGCCCTGGATGGGCAACATTTCCCCATTGGCCAGCCTTGCATTGGGGATTTAAAACACCCCGAATGTTGTGGCGACGGGGTCGGGGAGCCAGCAATTAACACACTGACAGTCCCCTTGAGATAAAACTCACCCCTCACCACCGGGGCATCTAAACAGTGTCTCAGCCTCCGCCTTCCTCTGCAGGCGGGAGCGACCGGTGAGTTCTTCACAGCTACCCAGCTGTGACTACCCAGGAGAGAGCAAAGTCAGCGCATGGACCTGCCCAGCTGCAATCCCCCATGGCCTGCAGCTGAGACACACCCCCATCAGGCTTCTCACCCTTTTCTTTCTGAGCCCATCCACCAACCTGCTGTAAAAATTCCAGGGGCTACTGGGGGGGGGCGGCACACCAGGCTTCAGTTGGGGGGGTGCTTTAGCCCTGTGAGACTGGAGCTCAGGGCTTCAGCCAGAGAAGAGGGGCACAGGGCTCTGGACTTCACCCACCAGCCAGGGTGGGGTGTGGGGACCACCTGCTCGGGGCAGTAGCTCTGTGCGACTGGGGGTGCAGTTGCAGGGCAGGGTACTTAGGCCTCTGGGTTTTAGCAACCAAGGATCAGAACTTCTGCCGTGGGGGGCTTGGGACTCAGGACTTTTGCTCCAGAGCCACGCCGGGGCTGGTTGCTCTGGACTCCAGCCTTCAACCCCAAAGGGCTGCCATGGCTCCAGGCTCTGGGTTTTAGCACCGTATGGGCACTGGGCTCTGGGATTCAGCCCGGGGGGGAGGGGGAGTGTAGGGCTCCAACTTCTGGGTTTCAGCAGCCCTGCTGTTCCGCTCCTGGCTTCAGCTCTGCGGGGGTGGGAGGGTGGGCTCCAGGCTCTGGGTTTCAGCTCTGCGGGGGGGGAGCAGGGGCTGCAGGCTCTGGGCTTTAGCCACAAGGCCCTGCAGATCTCGGAAACTGGATTGAGGCCCCCCAGGAACCCCTGGCTGAGAACTTCTTTTCTAAATCATGCAATTAGACCCAGTTCTGGGCACATGCTAGAGAGGCCATTCCACACCTGGGACTGGCTCTCTGGTATTTTTCACCTCTGTATGCAGAGGTGTCATTAGACAACCCTGGAAGGGTTGATACACTAGCCACCCTAGTTCGAACTAAGGTGGCTAATGTAGTAATTCGAACTTGCAAATGAAGCCCGGGATTAAAATATCCCGGGCTTTATTTGCATGTTCCCGGGCGCCGCCATTTTTAAATGCCCGGTAGTTCGAACTCCCTGCCCGCGGCTACATGTGGCACGGGCTAGGTAGTTTGAACTAAAGCCCCTAATTCGGACTACCGTTACTCCTCATTGCAGGAGGAGTAACGGTAGTCCGAATTAGGGGCTTTAGTTCGAACTACCTAGCCCATACTGTGCGTAGCCGCGGGCAGGGAGTTCGAACTACCGGGCATTTAAAAATGGCGGTGCCCGGGAACATGCAAATAAAGCCCAGGATATTTTAATCCCGGGCTTCATTTGCAAATTCGAATGACTACATTAGCCACCTTAGTTCGAACTAGGGTGGCTCGTATAGATATAGACATACCCTAAATTACTTATAAGTCCTGTCAGGTTGAAGTGTGGTCTAGTAGTTAGAAGTGGGGACTGGAAGTCAAGGGAGTTGTCCTGGGTTCCTCACTCTGCCACTGATCCCCTTCTGATCTTGGTCAAGTCTCTTATGCGTTCTGTGCCTCAGTTTCCCTTTCATTAAAATGGGGCTGGAGCTTTGCTGTGTAAAGCATATAGAAATACTCAGATAGAAGAGGCTATCGTGGGGGCTGGTAGTCCTCGAAAGAAATGCATGTGTGAATAGTGTGCCCCAGTTCTTGCCGATAAGATGTAGATTGCTTTCGTTTCAGTCCCATGAATGGTGCTGGAGCCATTTTGCTACGGAAACAGACTGTTCTGTTTCTTTGGGATTGGTTGGATCCAACCCCAACTCTATGCAGACATGACGTTTCTCTAGTGGGAAAGCTTGCAAGAAAAAAATGAAGCCCTCTTTGTTCTCCACGCAAGTCAGCCACTGTGCCCAATTCCTCAGTGCCCTGAGGCACCAGGAGTGAGCAAGCGTGTTCCTCTAAGAGCGCTCGTTGGCTGGTGTGTTTGACTTTCAAACTCCCCAAGGAGACGTGCAGCCCATACACTAACCATCCATTCTCAGCACGCGAGATTAGGCACTTCGAACCTCATGGGATATTCGTTCCCTGACAGAGATTAATTTACTCTTCCCTTTTATGTGCTATTAATGTAATTTACAGTAAATATAAATCAAAAGAGATGCCAGGGCAGGGAAATGAGATGCCATGGCTCAAATCCCCCTCTTCCTCTTCAGGATGTCCTCAGTTCCCTGCATTTTGCCACATTCACGCTTCCATTCTCCCAAGGCGTGGGGGGGAGGGGGCAAGTGAATGTGACACAAAGTGGTCTCCTCTCTGCCCTGGGCCATCCAGAAGGGCCCTGCAAACCGGAGGAAGATACATTGATCAGCCTTGCAACAGAACCTTCTTTTTTCCCCACAGAAATAGTGGATGCAGCCCTCCCTGTCCTGCCGTCTTCGCTGGAGAAGACACTCCAGTTAGGCACAGACAGAGGTCCTGTGTCAATGAGCCAGCTCCCACAGAACAGCACCAGTTTTCACCAGTTTGAGGATTTGGCCCTTAGCATGCCCCCATCAAGTATTTTAAAATATTTGTTCTGGTTGCCTGGGGGTTGTGCTGCAGACACATTGGCATGCTTGGCCATCTGAGTGGGGCTCAAGGAATCAGAACCAGCCATTCCTTGACTACTCCCCAGAAGTTCCTGGAGCCCAGGCCAAGAACCAGTGTCACACTCTGTATAGGGTACTGAACAGGTAACCGGTTACCTGATAAGCATCACCCTTACTGGATGATCGCCTTACTGGGTGATGCTTTCTGGTAACTGGTTAACAGGCAGTCCTGTGGGGATGGCAGCCAGGCGCCCCATGGGACTGGGAGCTGGCAGCCCTGTGGGGCTGGGAGCCAGCTGCCAGCCCCGCCCATGGGATCCCACTTAATCGGTTAAGCAGTTAAACATAATGTTTAACCAGTTAACTGATTCAATGGGATTTTACATGCCTAGTTTTGTGCTACTCGTAGCAGGTTCTTCAGGGGTCTTGGGGGGGGGGCGGGGGGAAGATGGATGAACCAGCAACTTCCTCTTTCTCTCAGCACGGCTTTGGCCATACATTGGCCTGCCATGCATTGCTGCTTGATCTCTGCCTCATCCACTCATGCATAGCTCCCAAGCCCACTTTACTCAGCTCACCTCTTGGCCAGCCCAGATGGCCAAGAAACGCTATGCCAGCTCAGCAGAGTCTCTGTGACTAGGACCCCGCTCCGGTGTCACGGCCTAAGGACTAACCTTCCGCTTCAGAACATGCTCCAGACCGCGAGGGGTTGGCACTCTCAGCTTCTGCTCGCCCTCCTCCCTTCTAGCTCTACAACCCTTGCACCTTCCCATCATCTGCTGGGTGAAAGTGGCATTTAAAGATAAATCCAGATCAAGCTGCCTTCCTACAGTTGTTTCCTATTTTCCTCCAGGGAAGGAAAGAGGAACACATTAGTAGGCAGCAAGATCCTTCAGAAATCAATGGCCTCTCAGCTGACTCTTAAGCTCCATAGCTTTGCATTACACAGGCAACACTCGTAAAAACTAATTCGTCAGTGGAAAGCAAAGACATTTGGGCTCTTTCACCACTGGGGCCTGACAGTATCCCAGGATCAGGAGGGCTGAGTGCTGGGGAAGAGATTCAATGCGGCCATATCACAGCAGTGCTGGAAGGATAAAGCCAGAAATTGGCCGCTCCTGTTCACTCGTCTTTTAATTAGAGCTGGTGGGGAAGTTTCTGGTTTTGAATTTACTTTGTTTGACTTTTAAAAACAAGAGTGGTTCTGAAACAGGGCTCCCCACTTGCTGCTGCAGCGCCACCTTGTGGCTCATCTGGGAGCTAGCTCTCAACCAGAGTGATGCCCCTCCTTCCCTCCATCCCTCTGCCCTGGGCGCGATGGCTCCCTCTTCCTGGCTTGATCCTGTGGTCAGGTCACTATAGTTTTCCCCTCCCCGGGTAAAAAGTCTTTCAAGGCCATTCCCCACTCTGGCACGATGAGTGCAGAAGGTGGGGTCCGGCAAGGGACCTGAGTTACTACCAGATCCCCCTCTGCTCACCCCACCATCCATTAGCACCTACAGATGTTACACTTTGTGACTCAGGGTGCTGGCAATTTGATTTTGAGGAGACTGTATTCTGCGGGGGGAGGAGGAATTAGGCATGTGAATGTTCCCTGGGCAGGAAACATTAGGAATCAGAGGAAGGGTGTAATTAGAGGGAGAGTGGTGTGGGGAGAGGGGACCAAAGAAATTAGTGGGGAGGGTGTCTTCCCAAACACAGCCATAGCAGACAGGGTTTTGCTGACAACTGTGGCTTCAGAGGAGCAATGTTTTTCCAAACGAAAAGTGATTAAGAATTAGCTACAGTCAGCTGCGTCTCAAGAGAGGCCGGGTGGACGTGCCATTCTGCCCATTGAGAAGGAAGGAGCATCAGGCCTGGATCACCCTGATCTGAGAGCAGAGTTTGCTGCCAGGAAGTCCAGGAAGACAGATTTCAGAATGTAAGCAGTGCGGCATGATCAGTGGGTCTTTTTTAATTATCTGAACTTCATTAGAATAATAAAAAAAGAGCTACAATATAACTATAATTACACAGCTGGGCATTATCAATAGGTAACCCGAAGCCAGCAGCTGTCCTTGAAGTTCACTGTAACCAGATTTCACTTGTATACAAAAATGTTAAGGAGGGCCCCCAAACTGGTGACTTGTCCTGGGCCCGCACCCCCCCCTAGGGACAGCCCTGGCTCTCATTATACCGGTATGACCACCAGTGTAGACATGCTGATTTCAGAAAAAGACCGGCTCTTTCTGTTAGCTTATTTGACTGCTGCTGCACATTTTTCTCTCAAGCACCATCTGCATTGCTGCTAAACATGAGCGCAGACAGGTCTTTGGTACCAGAGTTTTGATACTTTTCCCTTCTACTTACCATCGTTTCCTTCCTATTAGTCAGCCACTTTTGAGTGACCCTGTATACATGTCAGCTTTTGCCTGTGATCCCAGGCTACGTCTCTGTGCCTTCTACATCGCTGCACAGTGCTTGGGTTTGGCAAAGAAGAATAATCAGTGTTCTTCCTGTGCATCTGAGTCACATGCCAGACAGGGCTCAGGCTTTCCTAAAGCCCCAGCTCGGAGTGAGCCCGTATTCTCCCTGGGCTACTGCTGCGTGCGTATTGCAGCTGTCTGTGCTGCTTTTTTCTGCCCTTCAAAGCCCCTCTCTAGATGCTGCAGTCCATACAGAATTTTTTCTGGAC
The DNA here is from genome assembly GCA_032595735.1 of Pelochelys cantorii. Classification (NCBI taxonomy): domain Eukaryota; kingdom Metazoa; phylum Chordata; order Testudines; family Trionychidae; genus Pelochelys; species Pelochelys cantorii. Next base: position 39,793,823 of record CM064340.1, read on the forward strand.
TGACACACATGGAGCTCATCTGCCTAGTAAAATCGCTACTTACAGCTGTATCTTTGCCTTTCCTGCAGCCCTCTGAGCCAGTGCAGGAGAAGTATCTCCCTTCAATGCAGCTTTAGCTCCCATTGCTCCCTCCTTGTCAGTTTCCAGAGAGAGCTAACCTGGGAGGGCAGCAATGTCTCTAGTGCCTCTAAAAAACAAAGGCATTGAAGCCATTCAGAGAAGCTGCAGAAGAGGGACTAAATTGTCTCTATCCACGCACATCCTTGGCAGACAGGTAGGGGGCCTGCACTGCTCCTTGCTCTGGCGTTCCTTCAGAGAAGCCGATTATGCAAGGTAAGCCTGGAGCCCTTTGCCTGGAAGTACAATTCAGAGCAGTGCTAGGTTAACATTTGCTCAGCAAATACCGTCCACGCAGCAAGACTATTTCGGGATACCAGAGTATCCCGAAATAACTATCCCGCGTCTTCACAGCAAGCCCATTATTTCGGGCTCGCTATTCCAACATCCCTGGAAACCTACAAGGAGTAAGTGGAGTTTTGGAATAGCACTTGATTTCGACATTTGGTCCTGTGTAGACAGCACCAAATGACAAAATAAGCTATTTCGAAACAGCATCGCAATAAGATAGGCAATTTGCATCACTCAAGCTGCATATCTTATTTCGAGTTACGGTGCTGTGTAGATGCACCCCTAGTGACTGCAGGGCTGAATGCCATGGCAGGACAGTTTCTTTGTTCCAGGTCCCACAGGTGGCTTATGGTAGCATTCGGGGGGTGCACTCTGCTCCCATCCACCTACCAAAAATCTTAATTACCAGATGGGTGCTCCCTCGTGCCCTCTCCAGCTCCTAGGGGTGGCCCTCCCTGCGCCCCCCCCCCCCCGGCAGGCACCAGTAGCCCCTGCAAACAAGCCAGGGTAACAGGTTAGTGGAATCAGAGCAGCAATTAGCAGAACTTTTGACACTCATTACGTTACAACGTGGCCACGTGCTGAGTTGCGCTGTGTATAATCGGCAGGCAGTGTGCCGGAGGTTGGACCAGAGCATCACAATGGTCCTTCTGGGGACCTATCTATTTAAACCACAGTAAGAGCAGTTGATTCTTGGCATTGCATGTCTGAAAAGCATCCTTAATGCTCTTCGCCTGGGCTGCTATTAGTGTGTTAGTGTTCCCATTATAAAAGCTGTTTTTCTAGGGTTAACTCGGCTAAACCTACACCGTGCATCTGCCCTGTGGCCGAAGACAAGTGCCAGCAGGCGCATGTGGCTGTGCCACTAGCTGAACAATTTTGATGCTGTCCAGCGGAGGGTAACGTTGCACATGGGCACACCAGAGCTGGTTCACTGCAAATACAGGCATTTAGGGCCCCAGAACTCAGAATTAGCTTCGGTTTTTGCAATGAGCCAAATGTCCAAAGTGAGAAACGGGCCGTCTTGTTTTCTTTGCTCCATAAATTCTTCAGCGCTTGGTCATTACTGTCCCGAGTCGGTTCCAGGATGCACAAAGAACTGTTCTAAATGTGCTTTTAAAATACCCGGACCCACATACGCACTGTCAATGACTCGCCCTCATCTTGATGCAGCCTCACCCCACACTACTCCACTGCTGGGTCTGAGTGGCCATCCCTGCTTGGGGTGAACACAACACTGGAAGGGCAGAGCTGTTGTCGGCCAATATTAAAGGTGTGCTGGGCACCATTAGCTATCAGCACAATAGCTAGCTCGAGCCCATGCAATCAGATTGCTCACAAAATTACCGTCGCAAGCGCCGCAGGTATCCATTGCCCATGTGGCATTGCTGGATGCTCAAGACACAGCCTTGACGTTAACATGGTGCGAATGAAACAAAACACCACATGCTTGAATCTATTGATGAAGTGAAAGCGCTCAGCAGGTAGGGTTAAATGCACAGCTTCTTGAAAAGCTGAGGACACCAAGGGGTTTGGGAAGGATCTCTAACTGTAATCACAGTGAGGTCGGCTTTTGAGGCTGTAATGCCATCTTGTGATTGAATCCAGAAAGTGGGAATTTTAGCACACAACTCAGCTAAAAGCTGCTGTCTCTTCAAAGAGTCACGCCAAGCTTGCAATGCACAGTTCTCGCTGGAATGAGCAGGAAGCAGATGGATAAAGTTACCAAGAGCAAGTCAAACAATATAACAAGTTAGGGGTCAAGAGAATGGATGTCATTGGAAGGCGTTTTGCCCCCTTGTTGCTTTAAGGATGTGGAAATTATGCTTTTTGTAATCCAACGGCTTTCACTCCAGTTTCATTTTCTGTCAGAGGAATCAATTTCTGCAGAGTTGAGGGATCTGATTTGCTCTGGCAGCCTTGCAAAGGGGCAGGGTGAACTGACTCTCCTATACGGCAGAGTCCAATTACATCTGAATTACGAGATGCAGGGTGAAAGGAGCCTCTGCTTTGACGTCCCCACAACCACACCACCAAACTATTTCTCCTCCCCGTTTAGTACCGGAGAGCCCAGCGAGATCATTGACCGCTCTAGACCAGGCAACGGGCGGCAGCGGCAGAGCAGAGGGAAGACGTTTGGCTAAAGCTTTGAGCTTGTCCAGGCAGGACCTGCCTGCCTGTGTGACACCAAGTGCTATTTCCAGGGCTGACATCTTGGAAGAGGCTCCAAAACTCAGTCTCGTTCCAGTTCAGCAATCTCAGTGGCCTTGGTGTGGAGCAGCTTACTGCCCATCACTGCAAGGCAAGGGAAGGGAAAGAGCCCCAACTAGCCATGCTCTACACTGCAGGGTGATTAGCTAATTGCCTCCAAGCTGGAGGAAGCGGAGTTCGGCCTTATAAATAGGCAGAGGGAGCTCAGCTGGGGGAGACAGGTCGCTGTGGTGGGGAGAGTGTCAGAGCTGGGAACCAGTAGAGGACACACATGGCCAAAGCAGGTTAGGCTCATGAGCGGAGAGCCCTCAGGTAGAGCCAGCCAGGGAACCACGGTGAAGGCTGAGAGCAGCAGAAGGGCTGTTTGTTTGGATCTGTTTGCACTGCTCTGGAAGCGAGTTAGGTGTCTGTGTGATGCAGGCAGAGGAACAAGACCCAGTATGCCCTCTTTTTAGAAGAAGAAGAAGAAGAAGAAGAAGAAAGAGGCTGCAGTAGGTCCGAGGGAGAGCCCGGTAGGGCGCACCAGAGACAGACCCCAGGAAAGACTGAGACGAGGATACGCCCTTACTTACTGTGAAGAGACTATTCACAAGACAGCCTGTCTCCCAGCCAATCAAGCCACATGCAACATTTCTACCTGTTGGGGAAAGCATGAGGGGAGGAAGTGTCAGATTTAACAACTCTAGAAACTGATGGCCTGTGCATGTCCACAGCAAGGGGCCCCAGGTCACAGCTCTCATTTGCCCTGGTCTGTGTGGTTAAATAGCTAAGGATTCAGCTGCCCAGAGAGGGGCAGCCATTTTGTGCTCTGAGCATGTGGGGCTGTTCATATCTCACCTGAAAGGACTAGGCCACTAGAAAGGAGCCAGTTAGCCTAATGGGCTGCACCTGGGGGAGAACTGGGCTGGACAGGCAACGCTAATAGAAGACAGAGCTCAGCTGAGCAGGTGTAGGCTGGGCTGGTACAGAGCCTGCAAGGTGAGAGCGGAAGAGGGCCGCTGGGGAAGGAATCTGCCATCACACCCCGGGAGCTATAGTGCAGGAGAGGCCCTGCCATTCCCAGCTGCCTGTGGGCTGAAGCCACTGAGGCCTTTAGTAATCACAGATTCTGCGACTTTGGTGACAAAATAGTAATCTTAATAACAAACTGCTGAGCTCTGAGCTCATTAAAGCTCTTCTAACACTTGTCACACTAGTACAGGCATCCAACTGCATCTTCTTAACTGAGTTCAGTCTCTGGTAATTATGTTTGCTCTTCCCAAATTCCCCTGGGAGTTGCAATTAGATATACACTCACTTTTGGTCCTAAACTGGAGCATGCCGTTACCCAGCTGAGGTATTTCAGGAGAAATAAAGTGATCCTGATATAGCCCACGTTGTGAAGCTTTAATTAACTAATGTTTTTAAGCACCGTCCTTGGATGGAAAGAGTTATAGAAATCACAGTACCAGAATGATTACTAGTTAACCAAACCCCAAGGGATGGCCACCCATACCAGGCCAAAGTGGACCCAGCTGCATCAGGCCATCTGGAGGGAGCCTCACCATGTCAGGGTGGCAGGCATGGCTATATGGTAGGCAGGATGGATCCTGGTCCATGTGGCAGGCAGGCATGATCCCAGCTGCGCTGGATCCACCTTGGCTGGCAGGGGAGACCCTAGCACTGCCAAAGTGGTCCTGGCAGGCAGGCAGCCTGGTCCTATCCATGCTAGAGTGGTCCCACTGGACAGGCAGGACCCCAGCCAGAATGGCCCAAGCAGGCAAGTGAGACCCAGCCCATCCGTGCCGAAGCAGCCCCGTCCCTGTCCACAGTGGGCAGGCTGGCCTGGAGAAACACCTGCCATACCTGCCCCACCAATCACCATAGCCCTGGTGGGACACCAACCCCATCTGCCATGTGTCAGCCCATTAATGGTTAACCACTTAAACAATGTAGTTGTAATTGTTTAACCGTTTAACTGTTTTGACCGAAACATACATCCCTAGTCCATATCCCCACACTGAGGCAGGGCCAAGTAAAACTAGACCATCCGTGACAGATTGCTACCTAACTCGCTCTTAAAAACCTCCTGGCCAGGGGCACGGTCCCCCTCAGGTAGGATCCCAAAGTCAAAGTCCCCCCGGGGTCCACTAATCAGTGTCCATACGGCCCAATGGCCAGAGTCCAAGTCTCAGTTCCCCCTCACCAGGGTATATACGGCCTGACCACCAGAGTCCCGAATAGCACTCCCCTCTATGGGGTGTAATACGGCTCAGGGCCTGGTCATGGATAGCAATCCCTCTGTACTGGGGTCAATACGGCCCTGAGGCCTAGTCCGCAGGCCCAAGGGAAACTACCCCTGCCCAGGAGCGCTGCAGTGGGGGGTAGGGGAACCCGAGCCCTCCCACTCCACCGGGTCCCAGCCCATGGCCCTGTCGCCAGTGGCTGGGTCCGCTGCTTGCTCCGCAGGGAATCCCACCACAACAGGCTGAGCACTCGGGGCAATTCCCTGCCCTGGGCCACTCCCCTCTACTACCCCGCGTGTCTCCCCATCGCCGTTCTTCCAGACTGCCCCTGGGCTGTGGCTGTCACCGCGGTGGCTGCTGCATTGGCTCAGGCTGCATCTGCTCCTCTAACTCTGCAGCTCTCTCAGCAGGTCCTTCCCCTTCTGCAGTCCACCACGAGTGAGCCGCCTCAGGCCCTTTTATACTCAGGCGCAGCCGTGAGCATGCCCGGCAGGGCTGTGGGGGAGGGGCTTTTTCAGCCAGCTGGGCCCAGCCCACAGTCTGTTCTACAGTGCGGGGCTGAGATGCCCGTCACACCTCCAATGAATGGGAATTCCACAACCTCCCTAAGAATCCTGTTCCACTAAACTAGCCTTTTACTTAGAACATTAAGACAGTTTTTCTTAATATCAGACTTAGATTTCCATTGCTGCAGATTAGAATCATAGAATCATAGAGTCATAGATAAGAGACCTCAGAAGGTCATCAAGTCCAGCCCCCTGCCCAAGGCAGAGCCAATCCCAACTGAATCAACCCAGCCAGGGCTTTGGAGAGTCCACCTCCTCCCTAGGTAACCCGTTCCAGTACTTCACCCCTCTCCTAGTGAAATAGTTTATCCTAATATCCAACCTGTAACTTGAGACCATTGATTCTTGTTCTGCCATCCGTCACTACTGTGAACAGCCTTTCTCCATCCTCTTTGGAACCGCCCTTCAGGAAGTTGAAGGCTGCTATCAAATCCCCCCTCACTCTTCTCTTCTGCAGACTAAACAAACCCAGATCCCTCAGTCTCTCTTCATAGGCTGAGTACTTTTTGTTCTTCCTCCAGTGGGCACGGAGAACAATTGATCTCCATTGCTATTCTTGTTCTTCTTTTCTCCAAGCTAAACACACCCAGTTTTTTAACCTCTTCTCCTAAGTCAGGTTTTCCAGACCGTACTTCATTCTTATTACTCTTCGACTATCTCCAGTTTGTCCACATCTTTCCTGAAGTGGGGCACTCTGAACTAGACACAGTACAGCTGCTCTGAGGTTTCACCAGTGCTGAGCAGAGTAGGACAATTACCTGCCATGTGTTACATATGACACTCCTGTTAACATACACCGGAATAGCCTTTTTGACAATTGCATCACATTGTTGACTCATATTCAATCTCTGATCCTCTATAACTCCCAGATCCTTTTCAGAAGCACTACTTCAAAACCAATTGTTTCTGATTTTGGATTTGAACATTTGATTTTTCATTCCTAATTGTAGTACTTTGCACTTACCTTTATCGAATGTCATATTCTTGAACTCAGACCAATTCTCCAATTTGTCAAGGTCCTTCTGAATTCCAGTCCTGTCCTCCAAAGTGCTTGCAACCCCTTCCAGCTTGGTATTTCATTTGCAGATTTTATAAGCATGCTCTCCACTCCATCACCCAAGTCATTAATTAAAATGTTGAACAGTAACAGAGCAAGGGCAGACCCGCGTAGGATTCCCACTAGACACATTTTCCAAGACTGACAGTGATTCCTGAATAAAGGTATGAATAAAGACATTGGCTGGATGGCCCACTACATTCCACATCCTAATGACATAAAAACCAAACACTGGGTACTTAAGAACAATTTGCAACTTCTCTATCAACTTCATGTAGCATGGAGACTCTAACTGACTATTCCCCCCCCCTTTTTTTCCCCTTCTCTCCCCCCACATTCCTTTTAATAACTACATTGATCTGAAGAAGTGGGTTGTGCCCACGAAAGCTCATGATACCATCTACATGTTTTATTAATCTTTAAGGTGCTGCAAGACTATTTGTTGCTTTTTAAGTTTTTCCAGTGATTCCTGAGTAGTCTTTCAACCAGTCGTACACCCACATTATAATTATTTAATCTAGACTACATTTCCCTAGTTTAAGAGAATGTCATGTGACACTGCATCAAAAGCTTTCCTGAAACCAAGATATAGCCAGTATATGTACAGTGTTGTAAGACTGAAGAGCAGGGTCAATAAATTAGTGAAACATTTGCAAGCAACAGAAAACTAATTGTGGATAGAAGAGTTCATAAAAATCAACACCTCCAAGTGAGGAGTACAGGATCATTGGAAACAGGGCATTTCTGTCGAAAATGCCCCATCTAAACTGCCGGATTTTTTTTTAAAAGCCCCGTTTAAAAAAAAAAAAAAAAAAGCAGCGGCCACCATTATGCAAATGAAGCGCGGGATACTTAAATCCCTGCTTCATTTGCACTTTCGATGTGTCTAACTTACATCCCCCTGCCAACAGAGGGGTATAGTTTAGACACACCCCAACTTGTTCTTCATCAACAGCACATCAGTTACGTGATCCCCTTCCTCCACCAAAGCTGGAAAAAATGCTTCATAAGAAGCATAGTTCATAAAACTAAGGTTCTACTGTGTATTTGGTTTTACATTCCTTTGGTAAATACTACCCTTTGTAATGACTACATATCCAGTTGGCCATAATTCTGAACAAGAATGTAAAATTGCTTTTTGGGCATTCACCGGACGCCATGGAAACACACTTCAAACCTTAGCTCTGCTTCGGTGATGCTTTTTGACTTGGGTAATATACCATATATTCTACACTGCCTGTTACAAGCATTGCCAGACATTAGGTTGAACCTTACAATATATGTCTGTGATTGTAAGAGCACCCCAATGCCAGAGAGCAAGAGACTCCCCGGTATGTTGCAGTGAGCCTCAGCTGACTTGGCCTTCTCAACATATCCCAACTGATGGTTGACACAGCCTATCTTTAAAAGGTGTCATGTAAGGTATCAGATGTAAACTGACAACAAGCTGGTCATCAATATTTTTGCATGATTTGAGGATGGGTGATATATGAAAAATATAAATATGTGCTGAAAATATGTTTTTAAAATAGGTTTGGTCATCCGGCTTAAAGTGAAAGGACAAAGGAACATGGCTCCACCTGCTTGAATGTGTTTCCAATGTAAACTGATCAAGGAGAGACAATTTACATGCAAAGTAGACGAAGACAGCAACATCGGGTTGCCAAGTATTCACCCGGACAGTCCGGTATTTTCACCTCCTGTCCAGTAAAAAAATTCAGAAAATACCGGACACCTAAAATGTCTGGTATTTTCTGATTTTTTTCCCTGCCAGGAGCCAAAAATACCAGACACTTGGCAACCCTACACACACTCAGCAACCGGCCCCGGCCCCCGGGCCTCACCCCACATCCCCCGCTTACCTGGTTCCGCAGGGGAACGGTGTTCTACCTCAGATCAGGAAAACAAGATGGCTGCCAGCAAAAAGACTCAAAGGCTTTTCTTAAAGGGGCCATGCTGTTTTATTTTTTTATTTTTTGCTCAACAACTTTGGTCTCCCCCTTTTTTTTCCTCAACAGAATTTTTCCCCCAGTATTTTTTTTTTGGGGGGGGGGGAAGGATGTTCAGTATGTTTGGTTAAACCATCTGGCAACCCTAGCAGACAAAGGGTCATGGAAGCTGCAGCTCCAGAAAACCTTCCTGCCCCCTGAAGCAATGTCACTGAGCTTTGGAAGATAAAAGTTTCCAGATACCGAATCTAGGTGAGAATCCAAGACTTTAGATTGTTCAGTGAGGTTGTAGTAAAAGCACATTTTAACTTGTGTTTGTAACCATTTCTATCTCGATTCCTTCACTTGGTATGACTTAAATCTCTGTTCTTTGCTCACAAACTTCATCTGGTGTTATTTCAATTCAGGGCTCCAAACTGAAAAAGTAAAATCATCAGCCACACTAACAGGCTGGTGCTAGGGATTGTCTATTTAAGGAAGCAGTGAACTGGATATGTGAGTGTGAGCACTGCAGTGGAGAAGGTGGCTGAGTGCTTCAGGGGACTGGGGAAATTTGGGGCTGGGAGGGCTGGCAGTGGTGTCACCAGGCTGCCAGAAGCCAGGGAGAGGCTACTGTGCTGTGGGCAGGTGGCTGGAGTCAGGACTCTGAATCAAAGCTGCCCAGCACAAAGATCATTCAGGATTCCTGGGCAGGGCATCACAGAACCCATCACTGCTCTTGGAGAAACCCCAAAGCATCACTACTGTAAAAATTCTTTTCACATACCTTGTTAATAGATACTTGAGGGAAAACAGTGAAACTTGTTGAAAGCAGTTCTTAAAACCAGTGATGAATTCAGCCATTCTGCAGATTCCTTGAAATATATAAATCTCTATCTACCACTAGATGGCATTAGAAATTCCTTATTGCCTAAATCCAGTCCTACATTTTAAAATGCAGAGATCTGACTGGGAGGGAACTGATAAACCCTTATAGGAAATTCCTAGGGGGACACACAATGAGAGGGTTTTCTTTTACACATACAGAACTATTCAGGCAGGTGGGGGAGTAAAATTGCTAATGGAAGACCTTTTTGGGATAAGGTAAGTGCATATGTGTATATTGTTGCCAATCTGAAATGTGAACATAAAAGAGCATAATTCTCTAAAACAAACAAGGTAAGAGGGGCATTCAGTACATGAGTAGTAATAATGAATGTCTGAAACAAGTGAAGCCTCCCAAGATGCCTGTCATGCAGATATATTCATTTTGCAGATGGTTAAAACAATGATTAAGTGACTTGCTCTCAATGATGCTACAATTCAATTACAAAGCTGGGGAAAGAACTAGCAGTCCTGATTCCCTAGAGCTCTAACCACCTGACTACTCCTTCTCTTCATCTGTGATTGAAGTTTTACTTTTTGTTTCTTGGGAGCTTTCAGCTACTAAATAGCTCAGCATCCTTTGCAGATATGCTACTAATATTGTTCTGGCTTAGACTTCCAGATTGTCAGTAACCGCCACCCCAACAGTATTCAGTGAAATAAAAGAGGCAACAACCAATATTCCCTCTAATTTGTTCCATTAATGGGCAGATTTTTTCTGTCCAGGTGTGGAATAAATTTTATGTGCACCAAGGCATGTGCAAATGTGCACCACTTACAGAAACACAAAACCTAGTTGTGGGCACTCTGCTGATCAGCAGGGCGGCATTTGAATCCTTCCTGAACGGCCGCACAAGCATATAGCTTATAGGGAACATTTGGCAACAAGCAGCTGCTCTATTGGCAGGCAAGAGCACAACCAGTTTTGGACATCAGTGAAAAGTTAGTAAATGTGGTGCCAAAGAAGGAAGGGAGTGAAATTGCATAATTTCAGTTATCTGATTTATCACACTGATTGTGAGACACTAATCCTTTAGGCTGGGTATTACAAACGAGTCTCTTGCCCATCAGGGACTGAGGATTTCACAGACCTCTAGAAAAAGAAAGCTAGTACGAAGTGAGGAGCAGCCACAGCTCCTAAAGCGAGTGGAAGCTGGAGCTGCTCAGCACCTCAGAAAATGAGGCCCCCAAAGACTAACACACTGACAGCTCTGAGAAATTGGTGGCTAGTGCAGCCCTGACCACACCGTCTGAGAGCAAGAGTGCCCTGGGTGGGGGTGGGGCATGCAGCACATCAGCAATGTCTGGGGTTTGAGAGACCTCGAATAGTCCAAGATGCTTCCATTTCTCCCGGGGCCTTCGGGGAAATCGCTGTATGGATCCTTGTCCACAAAATGATTTAGTCAACTCTTTGTACGTCAGGAGACACACTGCTCTGGAAATCCTGGCACCGGAGGCAAAGTGGATTAGATCTCCCGATAAACCAGTCACTCCACAAACAATAAAGTACCTCATTAGATGTTTCCAAACTGAGCAGTGACTAATGAGGATGGGTGCTGGGCCTTCTTTATGAACATCCAACAGGTATTTATTTTTCAGTTTTAAAAAATCCACCTACTGGCATGTCGACATACATACACAAAATATAGAATCATAGGCCCTGCTGCCTGCTCAGCGGGAAAGCTCATGAAAGGGGGCTGAAAAGGCAGACATCTCCTGCATGTCCACAGACCCATGTTTCTGAGATCAGGGCCCTCTGTGTGGAGTCTGTCTCTGTCACCCTCCGGGTCCCAACCCTCACACACGTTAGGTAGGCTACACCACGGGCCTCTAAGTAGCCAGGGCAGTTCATGGTGAAGAGGTCTTGTCAGAGGGATGATCCAGTGTGGGGCTGGTCCCAGATGGAGTGAAGGATGAAGTATGTCTCCTCTCCCCACAGGAGATGCGGAGTGAGAGGCAGCGGGCTGCTTTGGCACAAGGTGGGAAGGAACTATGTGCAATCCCATGCTGGAAACAATGCACCCCCAGCATGAATCCACAGCCTTCCTCCAGCGCCCAAAGCCCCCCCGCCCCACGGCCACAAACCTCATAACCTGAGCCCCAGACCACAAGCTACAAGGCCTCCCTCCCCAGGGCCTCCGCAACCTGAGGCCCATGGCCCTGAGCACCCCACATCTCAGCACCTGCCCTCCCCCAAGCCCTGAGCACCCCAAGTCTCAGCACCTGCCCTCCCCCAAGCCTTGAGCACCCCAAGCCTCACCACCTACGCTCCCCCAAGCCCTGAGCACCCCCAGTCTCAGCACCTACGCTCCCCGGGGCCCTGAGCACCCCAAGTCTCAGCACCTACGCTCCCCCAAGCCCTGAGCACCCCCAGTCTCAGCACCTGCGCTCCCCGGGGCCCTGAGCACCCCAAGTCTCAGCACCTACGCTCCCCGGGGCCCTGAGCACCCCAAGTCTCAGCACCTACGCTCCCCCAAGCCCTGAGCACCCCCAGTCTCAGCACCTACGCTCCCCGGGGCCCTGAGCACCCCAAGTCTCAGCACCTACGCTCCCCAAAGCCCTGAGCACCCCAAGTCTCAGCACCTGCGCTCCCCAAAGCCCTGAGCACCCCAAGTCTCAGCACCTACGCTCCCCGGGGCCCTGAGCACCCCCAGTCTCAGCACCTACGCTCCCCGGGGCCCTGAGCACCCCCAGTCTCAGCACCTACGCTCCCCAAAGCCCTGAGCACCCCAAGTCTCAGCACCTACGCTCCCCAAAACCCTGAGCACCCCAAGTCTCAGCACCTACGCTCCCCAAAGCCCTGAGCACCCCAAGTCTCAGCACCTGCGCTCCCCCAAGCCCTGAGCACCCCCAGTCTCAGCACCTACGCTCCCCCAAGCCCTGAGCACCCCCAGTCTCAGCACCTACGCTCCCCCAAACCCTGAGCACCCCCAGTCTCAGCACCTACGCTCCCCAAAACCCTGAGCACCCCCAGTCTCAGCACCTGCGCTCCCCCAAGCCCTGAGCACCCCCAGTCTCAGCACCTACGCTCCCCAAAGCCCTGAGCACCCCAAGTCTCAGCACCTGCGCTCCCCCAAGCCCTGAGCACCCCCAGTCTCAGCACCTGCGCTCCCCCAAGCCCTGAGCACCCCAAGTCTCAGCACCTACGCTCCCCAAAGCCCTGAGCACCCCCAGTCTCGGCACCTACGCTCCCCGGGGCCCTGAGCACCCCCAGTCTCAGCACCTACGCTCCCCAAAACCCTGAGCACCCCAAGTCTCAGCACCTACGCTCCCCCAAGCCCTGAGCACCCCCAGTCTCAGCACCTACGCTCCCCCAAGCCCTGAGCACCCCCAGTCTCAGCACCTACGCTTCCCGGGGCCCTGAGCACCCCCAGTCTCAGCACCTACGCTCCCCCAAGCCCTGAGCACCCCAAGTCTCAGCACCTGCGCTCCCCCAAGCCCTGAGCACCCCCAGTCTCAGCACCTGCGCTCCCCAAAACCCTGAGCACCCCCAGTCTCAGCACCTACGCTCCCCAAAGCCCTGAGCACCCCCAGCCAGCACCTACGCCCCAAACCTGAGCACCCCCAGTCTCAGCACCTACGCTCCCCAAAACCCTGAGCACCCCCAGTCTCAGCACCTACGCTCCCCAAACCCTGAGCACCCCCAGTCTCAGCACCTCGCTCCCCAAAACCCTGAGCACCCCAGTCTCAGCACCTACGCTCCCCAAAACCCTGAGCACCCCCAGTCTCAGCACCTACGCTCCCCCAAGCCCTGAGCACCCCCAGTCTCAGCACCTACGCTCCCCCAAGCCCTGAGCACCCCCAGTCTCAGCACCTACGCTCCCCCAAAGCCCTGAGCACCCCCAGTCTCAGCACCTACGCTCCCCAAAACCCTGAGCACCCCCAAGTCTCAGCCCTACGCTCCCCAAAGCCCTGAGCACCCCAAGTCTCAGCGCCTACGCTCCCCAGGGCCCTGAGCACCCCCAGTCTCAGCGCCTACGCTCCCCAAACCCTGAGCACCCCCAGTCTCAGCACCTACGCTCCCCAAAGCCCTGAGCACCCCCAGTCTCAGCACCTACGCTCCCCAAAACCCTGAGCACCCCAAGTCTCAGCACCTACGCTCCCCAAAGCCCTGAGCACCCCCAGTCTCAGCACCTACGCTCCCCAAAACCCTGAGCACCCCCAGTCTCAGCACCTACGCTCCCCAAAGCCCTGAGCACCCCCAGTCTCAGCACCTCGCTCCCCAAACCCTGAGCACCCCCAGTCTCAGCACCTCCGCTCCCCCAAACCCCTGAGCACCCCCAGTCTCAGCACCTACGCTCCCCCAAGCCCTGAGCACCCCCAGTCTCAGCACCTACGCTCCCCAAAACCCTGAGCACCCCCAGTCTCAGCACCTACGCTCCCCAAAGCCCTGAGCACCCCCAGTCTCAGCACCTACGCTCCCCAAAACCCTGAGCACCCCCAGTCTCAGCGCCTACGCTCCCCAAAGCCCTGAGCACCCCAAGTCTCAGCCCTACGCTCCCCCAAGGGCCCTGAGCACCCCCAGTCTCAGCGCCTACGCTCCCCAAAACCCTGAGCACCCCAAGTCTCAGCGCCTACGCTCCCCAAAACCCTGAGCACCCCCAAGTCTCAGCCCTACGCTCCCCAAGGGCCCTGAGCACCCCCAAGTCTCAGCACCTACGCTCCCCGGCCCTGAGCACCCCAAGTCTCAGCACCTCGCTCCCCGGGCCCTGAGCACCCCCAAGTCTCAGCACCTCGCTCCCCGCCCTGAGCACCCCCAAGTCTCAGCACCTCGCTCCCCGGGCCCTGAGCACCCCCAAGTCTCAGCACCTACCCTCCCCGGGCCCTGAGCACCCCAAGTCTCAGCACCTACGCTCCCCGGGGCCCTGAGCACCCCCAGTCTCAGCACCTACGCTCCCCGGGCCCTGAGCACCCCAAGTCTCAGCACCTACGCTCCCCAAAACCCTGAGCACCCCAAGTCTCAGACCTCGCTCCCCGGGCCCTTGAGCACCCCAAGTCTCAGCACCTCCCTCCCCAAGCCCTGAGCACCCCAAGCCTCACCACCTACCTCCCGGGCCCTGAGCACCCCCAGTCTCAGCACCTACGCTCCCCCGCCCTGAGCACCCCCAAGTCTCAGCACCTACGCTCCCCCCCTGAGCACCCCCAGTCTCAGCACCTACCTCCCGGGGCCCTGAGCACCCCCAGTCTCAGCACCTACGCTCCCCAAAGCCCTTGAGCACCCCCAGTCTCAGCACCTACGCTCCCCCCCTGAGCACCCCCAGTCTCAGCACCTACGCTCCCCGGGGCCCTGAGCACCCCAATCTCAGCACCTACCCTCCCCAAAACCCTGAGCACCCCCAGTCTCAGCACCTCGCTCCCCCAAACCCTGAGCACCCCCAAGTCTCAGCACCTGCCCTCCCCCAAAACCCTGAGCACCCCCAGTCTCAGCACCTACGCTCCCCAAAGCCCTGAGCACCCCCAGTCTCAGCACCTACGCTCCCCAAAACCCTGAGCACCCCCAGTCTCAGCACCTACGCTCCCCAAAACCCTGAGCACCCCCAGTCTCAGCACCTGCGCTCCCAAGCCCTGAGCACCCCCAAGTCTCAGCACCTCGCTCCCCCAAACCCTGAGCACCCCCAGTCTCAGCACCTACGCTCCCCAAAGCCCTGAGCACCCCCAAGTCTCAGCACCTACGCTCCCCCAACCCTGAGCACCCCCAGTCTCAGCACCTACGCTCCCCAAAGCCCTGAGCACCCCCAAGTCTCAGCACCTACGCTCCCCAAACCCTGAGCACCCCCAGTCTCAGCACCTACGCTCCCCAAAGCCCTGAGCACCCCAGTCTCAGCACCTCGCTCCCCAAACCCTGAGCACCCCCAGTCTCAGCACCTACGCTCCCCAAAGCCCTGAGCACCCCAAGTCTCAGCACCTACGCTCCCCAAACCCTGAGCACCCCCAGTCTCAGCACCTCGCTCCCCAAACCCTGAGCACCCCCAGTCTCAGCACCTCGCTCCCCAAAGCCCTGAGCACCCCCAGTCTCAGCACCTACGCTCCCCCAAACCCTGAGCACCCCCAGTCTCAGCACCTACGCTCCCCCAAAGCCCTGAGCACCCCAAGTCTCAGCACCTACGCTCCCCGGGCCCTGAGCACCCCCAGTCTCAGCACCTCGCTCCCCCCCTGAGCACCCCCAGTCTCAGCACCTACGCTCCCCAAGCCCTGAGCACCCCCAGTCTCAGCACCTACGCTCCCCGGGCCCTGAGCACCCCCAGTCTCAGCACCTACGCTCCCCAAAACCCTGAGCACCCCCAAGTCTCAGCACCTACGCTCCCCAAAGCCCTGAGCACCCCCAGTCTCAGCACCTCGCTCCCCCAAGCCCTGAGCACCCCCAAGTCTCAGCACCTACGCTCCCCAAAGCCCTGAGCACCCCAAGTCTCAGCACCTACGCTCCCCCAAGCCCTGAGCACCCCCAGTCTCAGCACCTACGCTCCCCAAAGCCCTGAGCACCCCCAGTCTCAGCACCTACGCTCCCCAAAGCCCTGAGCACCCCCAGTCTCAGCACCTACGCTCCCCAAAACCCTGAGCACCCCCAGTCTCAGCACCTACGCTCCCCGCCCTGAGCACCCCCAAGTCTCAGCACCTACGCTCCCCAAGCCCTGAGCACCCCCAGTCTCAGCACCTACGCTCCCCAAAACCCTGAGCACCCCCAGTCTCAGCACCTACGCTCCCCCAAAGCCCTGAGCACCCCCAGTCTCAGCACCTACGCTCCCCAACCCTGAGCACCCCCAGTCTCAGCACCTACGCTCCCCCAAGCCCTGAGCACCCCCAAGTCTCAGCACCTCGCTCCCCCGGGCCCTGAGCACCCCCAGTCTCAGCACCTACGCTCCCCAAAGCCCTGAGCACCCCCAGTCTCAGCACCTACGCTCCCCAAGCCCTGAGCACCCCAAGTCTCAGCACCTACGCTCCCCGGGGCCCTGAGCACCCCCAGTCTCAGCACCTACGCTCCCCAAAGCCCTGAGCACCCCCAAGTCTCAGCACCTACGCTCCCCCAACCCTGAGCACCCCCAGTCTCAGCACCTACGCTCCCCAAACCCTGAGCACCCCCAGTCTCAGCACCTACGCTCCCCAAACCCTGAGCACCCCCAGTCTCAGCACCTACGCTCCCCAAAACCCTGAGCACCCCCAAGTCTCAGCACCTACGCTCCCCCAAACCCTGAGCACCCCCAGTCTCAGCACCTACGCTCCCCCAAAACCCTGAGCACCCCCAGTCTCAGCACCTACGCTCCCCAAAACCCTGAGCACCCCCAGTCTCAGCACCTACGCTCCCCAAACCCTGAGCACCCCCAAGTCTCAGCACCTACGCTCCCCAAAACCCTGAGCACCCCCAAGTCTCAGCACCTACGCTCCCCAAAACCCTGAGCACCCCCAGTCTCAGCACCTACGCTCCCCAAAACCCTGAGCACCCCCAGTCTCAGCACCTACGCTCCCCAAAACCCTGAGCACCCCCAGTCTCAGCACCTACGCTCCCCAAACCCTGAGCACCCCCAGTCTCAGCACCTACGCTCCCCAAACCCTGAGCACCCCCAAGTCTCAGCACCTACGCTCCCCAAAACCCTGAGCACCCCCAGTCTCAGCACCTACGCTCCCCAAAACCCTGAGCACCCCCAGTCTCAGCACCTACGCTCCCCAAAACCCTGAGCACCCCAAGTCTCAGCACCTACGCTCCCCAAAACCCTGAGCACCACCAGTCTCAGCACCTACGCTCCCCAAAGCACTGAGCACCCCCAGTCTCAGCACCTACGCTCCCCAAACCCTGAGCACCCCCAGTCTCAGCACCTACGCTCCCCAACCCTGAGCACCCCCAGTCTCAGCACCTACGCTCCCCGGGCCCTGAGCACCCCCAGTCTCAGCACCTACGGTCCCCGGGCCCTGAGCACCCCCAGTCTCAGCACCTACGCTCCCCAAAACCCTGAGCACCCCCAGTCTCAGCACCTACGCTCCCCAAAGCCCTGAGCACCCCAAGTCTCAGCACCTACGCTCCCCCAAGCCCTGAGCACCCCCAGTCTCAGCACCTACGCTCCCCAAAGCCCTGAGCACCCCAAGTCTCAGCACCTACGCTCCCCAAAACCCTGAGCACCCCAAGTCTCAGCACCTACGCTCCCCAAAGCCCTGAGCACCCCAAGTCTCAGCACCTACGCTCCCCCAAAACCCTGAGCACCCCCAGTCTCAGCACCTACGCTCCCCAAGCCCTGAGCACCCCAAGTCTCAGCACCTACGCTCCCCAAACCCTGAGCACCCCCAAGTCTCAGCACCTACGCTCCCCAAAACCCTGAGCACTCCCAGTCTCAGCACCTACGCTCCCCAAAACCCTGAGCACCCCAAGTCTCAGCACCTACGCTCCCCCAAGCCCTGAGCACCCCAAGTCTCAGCACCTACGCTCCCCCCCTGAGCACCCCCAGTCTCAGCACCTACGCTCCCCCCCTGAGCACCCCCAGTCTCAGCACCTACGCTCCCCAAAACCCTGAGCACCCCAAGTCTCAGCACCTACGCTCCCCCAAGCCCTGAGCACCCCCAGTCTCAGCACCTACGCTCCCCAAAGCCCTGAGCACCCCCAGTCTCAGCACCTACGCTCCCCCAAGCCCTGAGCACCCCCAGTCTCAGCACCTACGCTCCCAAAACCCTGAGCACCCCAGTCTCAGCACCTCGCTCCCCAAGCCCTGAGCACCCCCAGTCTCAGCACCTACGCTCCCCAAACCCTGAGCACCCCAAGTCTCAGCACCTACGCTCCCCAAACCCTGAGCACCCCAAGTCTCAGCACCTACGCTCCCCGGGGCCCTGAGCACCCCAAGTCTCAGCACCTACGCTCCCCAAAACCCTGAGCACCCCCAAGTCTCAGCACCTACGCTCCCCCAAAGCCCTGAGCACCCCAAGTCTCAGCACCTCGCTCCCCAAACCCTGAGCACCCCAAGTCTCAGCACCTACGCTCCCCAAAACCCTGAGCACCCCCAAGTCTCAGCACCTCGCTCCCCAAAACCCTGAGCACCCCAAGTCTCAGCACCTGCGCTCCCCCAAAGCCCTGAGCACCCCCAGTCTCAGCACCTCGCTCCCCAAAGCCCTGAGCACCCCAAGTCTCAGCACCTCGCTCCCCAAAACCCTGAGCACCCCAGTCTCAGCACCTGCGCTCCCCAAAACCCTGAGCACCCCCAAGTCTCAGCACCTCGCTCCCCCAAGCCCTGAGCACCCCAAGTCTCAGCACCTACGCTCCCCGGGCCCTGAGCACCCCCAAGTCTCAGCACCTACGCTCCCCAAAACCCTGAGCACCCCAAGTCTCAGCACCTGCGCTCCCCCAAACCCTGAGCACCCCCAGTCTCAGCACCTCGCTCCCCAAAGCCCTGAGCACCCCCAAGTCTCAGCACCTACGCTCCCCGGGGCCCTGAGCACCCCAAGTCTCAGCACCTACGCTCCCCAAAGCCCTGAGCACCCCAAGTCTCAGCACCTCGCTCCCCGCCCTGAGCACCCCAAGTCTCAGCACCTACGCTCCCCAAAACCCTGAGCACCCCCAGTCTCAGCACCTACGCTCCCCAAAGCCCTGAGCACCCCAAGTCTCAGCACCTGCGCTCCCCCAAGCCCTGAGCACCCCCAGTCTCAGCACCTACGCTCCCCAAAGCCCTGAGCACCCCAAGTCTCAGCACCTACGCTCCCCAGGGCCCTGAGCACCCCCAGTCTCAGCACCTACGCTCCCCAAAACCCTGAGCACCCCCAGTCTCAGCACCTACGCTCCCCAAAACCCTGAGCACCCCCAGTCTCAGCACCTACGCTCCCCAAACCCTGAGCACCCCAAGTCTCAGCACCTCGCTCCCCCAAGCCCTGAGCACCCCCAGTCTCAGCACCTACGCTCCCCCAAAACCCTGAGCACCCCCAGTCTCAGCACCTACGCTCCCCCCCTGAGCACCCCCAAGTCTCAGCACCTACGCTCCCCCAAAGCCCTGAGCACCCCCAGTCTCAGCACCTACGCTCCCCAAACCCTGAGCACCCCAAGTCTCAGCACCTACGCTCCCCAAAACCCTGAGCACCCCAAGTCTCAGCACCTACGCTCCCCAAAGCCCTGAGCACCCCAAGTCTCAGCACCTACGCTCCCCAAAGCCCTGAGCACCCCCAGTCTCAGCACCTACGCTCCCCAAAGCCCTGAGCACCCCCAGTCTCAGCACCTACGCTCCCCCAAGCCCTGAGCACCCCCAGTCTCAGCACCTGCGCTCCCCAAAACCCTGAGCACCCCCAGTCTCAGCACCTGCGCTCCCCAAAGCCCTGAGCACCCCCAGTCTCAGCACCTGCGCTCCCCAAAACCCTGAGCACCCCCAGTCTCAGCACCTACGCTCCCCAAAACCCTGAGCACCCCCAGTCTCAGCACCTACGCTCCCCGGGGCCCTGAGCACCCCAAGTCTCAGCACCTACGCTCCCCAAAACCCTGAGCACCCCCAGTCTCAGCACCTACGCTCCCCAAAGCCCTGAGCACCCCAAGTCTCAGCACCTGCGCTCCCCAAACCCTGAGCACCCCAAGTCTCAGCACCTACGCTCCCCAAACCCTGAGCACCCCAAGTCTCAGCACCTGCCCCGCCCTCCCCCAAAACCCCCCCTGAGCACCCCCAGTCTCAGCACCTCGCTCCCCCAAAGCCCTGAGCACCCCCAAGTCTCAGCACCTACGCTCCCCGGGGCCCTGAGCACCCCCAGTCTCAGCACCTACGCTCCCCGGGCCCTGAGCACCCCCAAGTCTCAGCACCTACGCTCCCCCAAAACCCTGAGCACCCCCAGTCTCAGCACCTCGCTCCCCAAAGCCCTGAGCACCCCAAGTCTCAGCACCTACGCTCCCCAAACCCTGAGCACCCCCAGTCTCAGCACCTACGCTCCCCAAAACCCTGAGCACCCCCAGTCTCAGCACCTGCGCTCCCCAAAGCCCTGAGCACCCCAAGTCTCAGCACCTACGCTCCCCAAAGCCCTGAGCACCCCAAGTCTCAGCACCTACGCTCCCCAAAACCCTGAGCACCCCAAGTCTCAGCACCTACGCTCCCCAAAACCCTGAGCACCCCCAGTCTCAGCACCTGCGCTCCCCAAAGCCCTGAGCACCCCCAAGTCTCAGCACCTACGCTCCCCAAAACCCTGAGCACCCCAAGTCTCAGCACCTACGCTCCCCAAAACCCTGAGCACCCCCAGTCTCAGCACCTACGCTCCCCAAAGCCCTGAGCACCCCCAGTCTCAGCACCTACGCTCCCCGGGGCCCTGAGCACCCCCAGTCTCAGCACCTACGCTCCCCGGGGCCCTGAGCACCCCCAGTCTCAGCACCTACGCTCCCCAAACCCTGAGCACCCCAAGTCTCAGCACCTGCGCTCCCCAAAACCCTGAGCACCCCAAGTCTCAGCACCTACGCTCCCCCAAGCCCTGAGCACCCCCAGTCTCAGCACCTACGCTCCCCAAAACCCTGAGCACCCCAAGTCTCAGCACCTACGCTCCCCGGGGCCCTGAGCACCCCAAGTCTCAGCACCTACGCTCCCCAAACCCTGAGCACCCCCAGTCTCAGCACCTACGCTCCCCAAAACCCTGAGCACCCCAAGTCTCAGCACCTACGCTCCCCGTGGCCCTGAGCACCCCCAGTCTCAGCACCTACGCTCCCCGCCCTGAGCACCCCAAGTCTCAGCACCTACGCTCCCCGGGGCCCTGAGCACCCCCAGTCTCAGCACCTACGCTCCCCAAAACCCTGAGCACCCCCAGTCTCAGCACCTACGCTCCCCCAAGCCCTGAGCACCCCAAGTCTCAGCACCTACGCTCCCCGGGGCCCTGAGCACCCCCAAGTCTCAGCACCTACGCTCCCCGGGCCCTGAGCACCCCCAAGTCTCAGCACCTACGCTCCCCGGGGCCCTGAGCACCCCAAGTCTCAGCACCTGCGCTCCCCAAAGCCCTGAGCACCCCCAAGTCTCAGCACCTACGCTCCCCGGGCCCTGAGCACCCCCAGTCTCAGCACCTACGCTCCCCGGGGCCCTGAGCACCCCCAAGTCTCAGCACCTGCGCTCCCCCCAAGCCCTGAGCACCCCCAGTCTCAGCACCTACGCTCCCCGGGCCCTGAGCACCCCAAGTCTCAGCACCTACGCTCCCCAAAGCCCTGAGCACCCCCAAGTCTCAGCACCTACGCTCCCCAAAGCCCTGAGCACCCCCAGTCTCAGCACCTACGCTCCCCGCCCTGAGCACCCCCAAGTCTCAGCACCTGCGCTCCCCAAAGCCCTGAGCACCCCAAGTCTCAGCACCTGCGCTCCCCCAAGCCCTGAGCACCCCCAGTCTCAGCACCTACGCTCCCCAGGGCCCTGAGCACCCCAAGTCTCAGCACCTACGCTCCCCGGGGCCCTGAGCACCCCCAGTCTCAGCACCTACGCTCCCCGGGGCCCTGAGCACCCCCAGTCTCAGCACCTACGCTCCCCAAAGCCCTGGCACCCCCCAGTCTCAGCACCTACGCTCCCCAAAGCCCTGAGCACCCCAAGTCTCAGCACCTACGCTCCCCCAAGCCCTGAGCACCCCCAGTCTCAGCACCTACGCTCCCCAGGCCCTGAGCACCCCCAAGTCTCAGCACCTACGCTCCCCGGGCCCTGAGCACCCCCAAGTCTCAGCACCTACGCTCCCCAAAACCCTGAGCACCCCAAGTCTCAGCACCTACGCTCCCCAAAGCCCTGAGCACCCCAAGTCTCAGCACCTACGCTCCCCCAAGCCCTGAGCACCCCAAGTCTCAGCACCTACGCTCCCCGGGGCCCTGAGCACCCCAAGTCTCAGCACCTACGCTCCCCCAAGCCCTGAGCACCCCCAGTCTCAGCACCTACGCTCCCCAAAGCCCTGAGCACCCCAAGTCTCAGCACCTACGCTCCCCAGGGCCCTGAGCACCCCAAGTCTCAGCACCTACGCTCCCCAAAGCCCTTGAGCACCCCCAAGTCTCAGCACCTACGCTCCCCGGGCCCTGAGCACCCCCAGTCTCAGCACCTCGCTCCCCAAAACCCTGAGCACCCCAAGTCTCAGCACCTACGCTCCCCAAAACCCTGAGCACCCCCAAGTCTCAGCACCTACGCTCCCCAAACCCTGAGCACCCCAAGTCTCAGCACCTGCCCTCCCCGGGCCCTGAGCACCCCCAGTCTCAGCACCTCCCTCCCCCGGGCCCTGAGCACCCCCAGTCTCAGCACCTACGCTCCCCCCCTGAGCACCCCCAAGTCTCAGCACCTACGCTCCCCCAAGCCCTGAGCACCCCAAGTCTCAGCACCTACGCTCCCCAAAGCCCTGAGCACCCCAAGTCTCAGCACCTACGCTCCCCCAAGCCCTGAGCACCCCAAGTCTCAGCACCTACGCTCCCCGGGGCCTGAGCACCCCAAGTCTCAGCACCTACGCTCCCCAAAGCCCTGAGCACCCCCAGTCTCAGCACCTACGCTCCCCCAAAACCCTGAGCACCCCCAAGTCTCAGCACCTGCGCTCCCCAAAGCCCTGAGCACCCCCAAGTCTCAGCACCTACCCTCCCCAAAGCCCTGAGCACCCCCAGTCTCAGCACCTCGCTCCCCGGGGCCCTGAGCACCCCCAAGTCTCAGCACCTACGCTCCCCAAAGCCCTGAGCACCCCCAGTCTCAGCACCTACGCTCCCCGGGCCCTGAGCACCCCCAAGTCTCAGCACCTACCCTCCCCCAAGCCCTTGAGCACCCCCAGTCTCAGCACCTACGCTCCCCAAAGCCCTGAGCACCCCCAGTCTCAGCACCTGCGCTCCCCAAAGCCCTGAGCACCCCCAGTCTCAGCACCTGCGCTCCCCAAAACCCTGAGCACCCCCAAGTCTCAGCACCTACGCTCCCCAAACCCTGAGCACCCCCAAGTCTCAGCACCTACGCTCCCCAAAACCCTGAGCACCCCCAGTCTCAGCACCTCGCTCCCCGGGCCCTGAGCACCCCAAGTCTCAGCACCTACGCTCCCCAAAACCCTGAGCACCCCCAGTCTCAGCACCTCGCTCCCCAAAGCCCTGAGCACCCCCAGTCTCAGCACCTACGCTCCCCCCCTGAGCACCCCCAAGTCTCAGCACCTCGCTCCCCAAAACCCTGAGCACCCCAAGTCTCAGCACCTCGCTCCCCAAAACCCTGAGCACCCCCAGTCTCAGCACCTCGCTCCCCCAAAACCCTGAGCACCCCCAGTCTCAGCACCTACCCCCCCAAAACCCTGAGCACCCCCAGTCTCAGCACCTACGCTCCCCAAACCCTAACCCGCTCCCCCGGGGCCCTGAGCACCCCCAAGTCTCAGCACCTACGCTCCCCAAAACCCTGAGCACCCCCAGTCTCAGCACCTACGCTCCCCGCCCTTGAGCACCCCAAGTCTCAGCACCTCGCTCCCCAAACCCTGAGCACCCCCAGTCTCAGCACCTACGCTCCCCAAACCCTGAGCACCCCAAGTCTCAGCACCTACGCTCCCCAAAACCCTGAGCACCCCAAGTCTCAGCACCTGCGCTCCCCAAAGCCCTGAGCACCCCAAGTCTCAGCACCTACGCTCCCCGGGGCCCTGAGCACCCCCAGTCTCAGCACCTACGCTCCCCAAAACCCTGAGCACCCCAAGTCTCAGCACCTGCGCTCCCCAAAACCCTGAGCACCCCCAGTCTCAGCACCTCGCTCCCCAAACCCTGAGCACCCCCAAGTCTCAGCACCTACGCTCCCCCCCTGAGCACCCCCAAGTCTCAGCACCTACGCTCCCCAAAGCCCTGAGCACCCCCAAGTCTCAGCACCTCGCTCCCCAAAGCCCTGAGCACCCCCAAGTCTCAGCACCTACGCTCCCCGGGGCCCTGAGCACCCCCAGTCTCAGCACCTGCGCTCCCCGGGGCCCTGAGCACCCCCAAGTCTCAGCACCTACGCTCCCCCCCTGAGCACCCCCAAGTCTCAGCACCTACGCTCCCCAAAGCCCTGAGCACCCCCAAGTCTCAGCACCTCCCTCCCCGGGGCCCTGAGCACCCCCAAGTCTCAGCACCTACGCTCCCCAAAACCCTGAGCACCCCCAGTCTCAGCACCTACGCTCCCCCAAGCCCTGAGCACCCCAAGTCTCAGCACCTGCGCTCCCCCAAGCCCTGAGCACCCCCAAGTCTCAGCACCTACGCTCCCCGGGCCCTGAGCACCCCCAGTCTCAGCACCTCGCTCCCCCAAAACCCTGAGCACCCCCAAGTCTCAGCACCTCGCTCCCCCAAGCCCTGAGCACCCCAAGTCTCAGCACCTACGCTCCCCGGGCCCTGAGCACCCCAAGTCTCAGCACCTACGCTCCCCGGGCCCTGAGCACCCCCAAGTCTCAGCACCTACGCTCCCCAAACCCTGAGCACCCCAAGTCTCAGCACCTGCGCTCCCCAAAACCCTGAGCACCCCCAGTCTCAGCACCTGCGCTCCCCCGGGCCCTGAGCACCCCAAGTCTCAGCACCTACGCTCCCCAAAGGCCCTGAGCACCCCCAGTCTCAGCACCTACGCTCCCCCGCCCTGAGCACCCCAAGTCTCAGCACCTACGCTCCCCGGGGCCCTGAGCACCCCCAGTCTCAGCACCTCGCTCCCCGCCCTGAGCACCCCCAAGTCTCAGCACCTACGCTCCCCGGGGCCCTGAGCACCCCCAGTCTCAGCACCTACGCTCCCCAAAGCCCTGAGCACCCCCAAGTCTCAGCACCTACGCTCCCCCAAGCCCTGAGCACCCCCAAGTCTCAGCACCTACGCCCTCCCCGGGCCCTGAGCACCCCCAAGTCTCAGCACCTACGCTCCCCAAAACCCTGAGCACCCCCAGTCTCAGCACCTACGCTCCCCCAAAACCCTGAGCACCCCAAGTCTCAGCACCTACGCTCCCCCGGGCCCTGAGCACCCCCAAGTCTCAGCACCTCGCTCCCCGCCCTGAGCACCCCCAGTCTCAGCACCTACGCTCCCCCAAGGCCCTGAGCACCCCCAGTCTCAGCACCTACGCTCCCCCAAAGCCCTGAGCACCCCCAAGTCTCAGCACCTCCCTCCCCGCCCTGAGCACCCCCAGTCTCAGCACCTACGCTCCCCAAAACCCTGAGCACCCCCAGTCTCAGCACCTACGCTCCCCCAAGCCCTGAGCACCCCCAAGTCTCAGCACCTACGCTCCCCCAAGGGCCCTGAGCACCCCCAGTCTCAGCACCTACGCTCCCCCCCTGAGCACCCCCAGTCTCAGCACCTACGCTCCCCAAGCCCTGAGCACCCCCAAGTCTCAGCACCTACGCTCCCCGGGCCCTGAGCACCCCCAAGTCTCAGCACCTACGCTCCCCAAAACCCTGAGCACCCCCAGTCTCAGCACCTACGCTCCCCGGGGCCCTGAGCACCCCCAGTCTCAGCACCTACGCTCCCCAAACCCTGAGCACCCCCAGTCTCAGCACCTACGCTCCCCAGGGCCCTGAGCACCCCCAGTCTCAGCACCTACGCTCCCCAAAACCCTGAGCACCCCCAGTCTCAGCACCTACGCTCCCCCAAGCCCTGAGCACCCCAAGTCTCAGCACCTACGCTCCCCAAAGCCCTGAGCACCCCCAGTCTCAGCACCTACGCTCCCCAAAACCCTGAGCACCCCCAGTCTCAGCACCTACGCTCCCCAAGCCCTGAGCACCCCAAGTCTCAGCACCTACGCTCCCCGGGGCCCTGAGCACCCCAAGTCTCACCACCTACACTCCCTGGGGCCCTGAGCACCCCAAGTCTCAGCACCTACGCTCCCCAAAACCCTGAGCACCCCCAGTCTCAGCACCTACGCTCCCCGGGGCCCTGAGCACCCCCAGTCTCAGCACCTACGCTCCCCCAAGCCCTGAGCACCCCCAGTCTCAGCACCTACGCTCCCCAAAGCCCTGAGCACCCCCAGTCTCAGCACCTACGCTCCCCAAAGCCCTGAGCACCCCCAGTCTCAGCACCTACGCTCCCCGGGGCCCTGAGCACCCCCAGTCTCGGCGCTGAGCACCCCAAGGCCCTGAGCACCCCCAGTCTCAGCACCTACGCTCCCCGGGGCCCTGAGCACCCCCAGTCTCGGCGCTGAGCACCCCAAGGCCCCTGGCCTGTGCTGGGCGGGGCCCCGCAGCACAACGCGAGCGCCCGGCCCCTCCCGAACGCGCGGGGAGCAGGCGCCTCTGGGTCAGGGGGCGGGGCCGGGGGCGGGGGCGGGGCCTGCGCCCCCTTCTCCCCGGCGCGCCGCGCCTCGTGCCTCTCCCGGCGCAGCGCTCTGCCTCCCGCTGCTCGCCATGGCCGCGCCACGTGGGGGGAGCCGGGCGAGCGGCCACGTGCGGGGCTGGGCTCCGTGCCCTGCTCACCGAGCCCCCCCCCATGCAGCGGGGGCGGGGGGACTGGCCCGCCGACCCCCGCACGCCTCCTGGGCCGGGCCCAGCGATCGCGGTCCTGAGCCTTCCCGCAGCGCTTCCAGGTGGGGGAAGCTCGCCGGGCGCTGCAGCCCAGGCCCCCCGCGTCCCAGGCCAGCGGCCTGGCTGCTGCTCGGTCGATCTCCTTCGTGGAGCCGTTCTCGACCGGCTTCGAGCCGCACCGCCCCTGGGCCTGAGACAGCAAGCGTGTCTGTTGATTTAAAAACTCTGCGTGGGCCTGAGTGAGTGCTGCTGAAACGAGCACGCTTTGGGTGTTGATGCTGATGTGTGTTTTCTTTCAGGGAAGACAGTGAATAGCTGAAAAGTGCAAGAAAAAACTCACCCACTGGCATCTAAGCATGCCAGCGCAGGAAGAGGCAGGAACGCGTCTCTTCTGAGAGGTTGGTGTAGCAAAAATGTTGCTCATAGAATGTGGTCTTATGAAAAATAATGTTAATCGTATGGTGCTTGACAATAAGTGAAATACACAAAACACTCCCTACTCTGAATCCTAATGATGGCTTTTTTACTGACCTCGAACTGTTTTAGCACTGCTTGCAGCCACAGACATGCTGCTTAGGTAGTGCCATGTGGCTCACAGGCACCTGTCCCTACTTAGTGGCTGTCACCTATTCACTTTATACCTGCGATGATATTACATTGCTGGCAGAACATTTGCTCACAAAATGTGTGTCAGAAAAGTTGTATTAATTTTGACTAATAACAGTTTTTGTGGCATTTAGCATTCTTTAACTGCTGTCAAGTTAGTGGTAATAAGTCATCTGGTAGTAATACCCTTGAATTAACAGTTGCCCACAGTTGCCTTACTTCCCCAAAACCCCCTCAATCCTCTGAAATCTGACTTTTTAAACATTTGGGCATGGCTAACGTGTGTGTATGCGCAGATACCATGACTGTGAGCTTGTTTGGGTGTACAAAAGACCTGCTAGATGCATAACTTAGAACTGCAACTTATGTATTTGTATAATGGTTGGGCCAAAGAATTTCAGTCAAGGATAAAGCCCCCTTTGTATTAAGCACCATGCGGATAAGTAATAAAGAAAACTGATCTTGCACCAGATAGTTTAATGTCTACATGTCAGGATGCAACTGACAATAACATGTATCCTACTTAGTAGGTGGCAAGAAGGAGATACAACATCAGTCTCAACACTTGCCCAGCAGACATGACAGCTTATGAATTTATGACCTGGATGCCCACTTTAGCCCTTTTAGCATGGGAGAGTGTGGAATTTCTTTGTTCCTGTTTTGCGAATTGGGCTTCTGAACTGAATTTTGACTTGTATAACGGGGGGGGGGGGGGAGAGGGAGGGAGAGAGAGAGAGAGAGTGTGTGACCACTAGACTGTTAACCCAGCGGGATTGCTTTATCCTTTCTAAAGCTTGGTTATTAATTTCCATCTTAAAAAACAAAATATCCAGTTAAATTAAATGTAAAGTGAGGGTAGAATTCTCTGTGTAACTCTGTTCTTCAGCTGGTTTCAGATCAATGGCTGAACTACACAAAACTTTGTGCATTTCTATACATTATTCCATGTAGCATCTGTGTGTGTGGGGGAAACTCCATTTTATAATTACACTGAGGTGGAGGGCTCACAGAAGATTTGGTTAGCAAACCCTGTTGTTTAAATTGAATTTGTAATGTTCACATCAGGAAACTGCCTTATCTCTTTCTACAATTCAAACACCAGCTGTTCAATATTGGTTTAAAAAGTATCTTAAAACTCAAGGTTGGTTGTGCTGTATGTCTCCTGCTCTGTTTAGGCTACCAGAATTGGTCTGTAGCACATGCATTCAGAAGGGGAACAATGTAAACCAAGAGTCACATCAGGGAAGCAAAGAGCTTCTCTACAAAATGAAGACTTGACAGGTAACTCTTCCTTATTAGGCACTGGAGAGATCTAATGAGTCTTACAAATATCGGAGCAGCCAACAACACACATGCAGCTGTGCCTTAAGAAGAAAACTGTTCTTATCTCACCCTGAGGAGAATTGTCTTCTGTTTACTGAGTAGGGAATGTTAACATTTCGATTAATCAACTAATTGAGTAGTTGATGGAAGTTCCATTGACTACTCAATTAGTCGATAAGGGGGGTCTCCCTATCTCCTTGTACCTCTGCCTTTGAAATATACAAGAGCCGTGGATGGCTCTTGTACATTTCAAAGGGAGAGGTGTAGCAGTAGGGATGCCTCTGCCTTCCCTGCAGAGAAGGTGCTGGGGGGGCAGCGGCTTTTAAGCCGGCTCCTCCTTCCAGCACCGCCTGCTGCTTCTCTCTGATAGAGGCAGCAAGGTGGGGGGAAGTGTCTAGTTGAGTGACTGCTTGACTATCCAATAAGCTTATGCTTATCAGGTAGTTGACTAATAGCTGACATCCCTAGTGCTGAGCTCTGTAGATGTGAAACAATATTTAATGCAGTTAAGGCATGGGGAAAGGAGAAACTTTTGAAACTTCCTGGTGTAAATCCCTCTGAGCCACAAACAGGGATGGGTGATTTTAATATTTGAGTTGTCATATTCAGAATTCTCGGCCTCTGCTATATTTGAATGGGGTAAGCATCCATGCCTGCTACGGTAGCACTTCCAGTCTGGGAGTGCTAACCCAGGCTCCTTTAGCTCAGTCTAGTTTGTAGCGGATAGCTAGAGAAAATGCTTTTCAGTGAGGCAGGACCCAAGTGCGGGGACTAAAGAGATGCCTATTTGGAGGTAATTCTCTTATACACATTCCAAATCATGGAAGGTCTGTTTATTTCATCCAGCAGTTGTCAGCTGCCCAGTGCAGTTCTGTGCCTGTGCTAGTGTTACACTGCTGGGAGAGAAATGTGCCATCATAATTACCTGGTGCTTCTGGTACTGTTCTGGTGCCCTCAGTGCCAGGTTTTGATAGCACATTGCATCCTTGAGAGTGGAATAACTTTCTGTAGAGTTAGTCCTAGTCTGGATGCAAACACAATCATTTTCCTGTGGTACTGTAATATAAAATGTGTCTGTGAATGTTCCCCACCCCCAACCTCCTGTCTGAAAATGAGATATGGTGGTGTTAATTGACAACTTTCAGGTAGAAATGCAGACAATCATCACCTCAGTACTTTTTTTTTCCTGTTAAAGATGGATCTTTAGGGCTCCACTTGCTGACTTGTGTGGTTTTTTTTTTTCTAGTTACAGATAAAAGCCTTGTTGAGCATTGAAGAGTGAGCCCAAATGGGAGCAGCAGTAGGTGCCTGAAAAGAAGAGGAACCTGTTGCTGTTGCCTTAAAGAGTGACTGTCAAGATGTTTAGAGAGGTGGGAGTGAGCATGTGAGTAGTCTCATAACTCAAATGGGACTTCCCATGAAGAAGTTTTTGCAGAGTAGGAGCCTAGTAAGATAAACATGAAAAGCGGGAAGGATGACATGGATTGCTAGTTTCCTCTTACCCTTTTTATTAAAATATTATTTAAAAATGAATACGAGGCTTTCCCATTTTTTCTTTATTTCAAATGCTTATGTTTAACACTGCCTGCTTATCTTGTTGAAATCAGTCCTTTAATCTTGAAAATCCATAGTTGGCTGCATCGTAACCCATTGACCACTTCTGTCCTCCTGAAGGGAGGTGGATATTCTGTAGTGGCTGTACCCCATGGAGGGATGAAAGTCAGTCCCAGATCCTCCCAGATGACAGGGATTCCTTAATCTGCCCCTAGCTTTAATAGCCATAGCCCTTATGCTGACTTTAACATAAGCGCAAACTAATACACTGTTTGGACTTATTTATAGGGTTGATAGTTGCTCTGGCATGATTTAGAAGCCACTAGAGTTTTGATGTGGGAGGCTGAAGCTTCTATTGATCTTTGTGTTTTCTGTCTTTTTTTTTTTTTTTTAAGAACTAGAACTCTCCATTCAAAAATACCTTCCCTTATATGAACATTAAGTGGTTAAGTATTCAAAAACTTCAGAGGGGTAGCCGAGTTAGTCTGTAAGTGGAAAAACTTAAACAACGAATAGTCTAGTAGCACCTTAAAACTAACACAAAGCTCATGATACCATCTACATGTTTTGTTAGTCTTTAAGGTGCTGCTAGACTATTCATTGCTGGTTAAGGGTTATTTTGGGAAATATCAAGGCTGGCACCGTGCATTCTCATATATATGTTTAGTTTTGAGTCTACACTATATTATTTCTCCCCACCTTAGATATGTATGTTGCATTATATACTACTTTGTGTACAAATTTACCAGTCTAGGAGAGGCACTGAGATAAAAAGCATTCAGTGTAGAAGAAATAACCATTGTGCAAATTAGAGTTGCTAAAATGCGTTTATTTAGGTAAATGTGTAATGGTTAACCACTGAACTGGTTAGATGTTTACATGGGGGCAAGGGGACGCTGTGTGTGACTGCATGTTTACATTTTTACATCCCTAGTGCAAATGTGCTAATAGTGACAAGAATTTAGAAATTACAATATTTCATGCTTTTCAGGGTTACAGTGCTAAATGGTGTTCCACTTGATGTAAAAAATCCACAATTCAAATACTTTACACCTACAAACACACAGTTAGGTCAACTTTTTCTTATCCATTGGAAACATGTCTTTGACTCAATATTCTACACATTATATACATAGACATTTTCACTGTCAAAAGCAGTTAGTATTGAAAAGAAGTTGTCTACTTATTCAGATGCTATCTTCTGAAAGATTAATACAGTTTGCAAGTCATGAAAAATACAGAATAGTTATACTATTCCATAAAAGATACAGTTGCACAAGGAAGCATGTGGTACATGGACAATTAATACACTGCGGTAGGTGTTTGAGAAACTTGCTGTTATACACCTTTAAAATATTCCCATCCTGTCAGCTGAACACAATTCACAGAATCAACCACGTGGCTGTTCCACCTCTGAGACACAGCAAGAAAAAACTGGGGAGGGCTATTGGTGATCTCATTCTGGCTGTTCCTTTCAGTGTCAAGGTGGATGATGCTTTTCCTAGTCCACTTGCTTCCCATTGCTGACCAAGGTCTCAGATGGGGGAGTGAAGATCTTCCAGGCCTGGAAGATATCAACATTTTTAGCTCCTGCTTCTCCACAAGCTGAGAGAAGGGAGTATTACACGCCATCCTCTATAGATTTAGTCCTCAATACCAGATTAGATAAGGGGTGGGGAAACCTCAGGCCTGTGGGCCAGATGTGTCTCCCAGCTTGCTAGGCTCTGGCCCCCAAGACTCAGGAACTCCTCCCCCTCAGCAGTGGGGAGCCTGTGCTGGTGCTCCAACCACCTTGTCCCTGCTGCCCCAGCATGGGGCTAGATCACACCATCTACTAGGCTGGGTCCCCATAGGTTCTGATGTGTGAGGGTAATAAGGGGAGTGTCTTCTCAGTTGGGAGCCATTTCAGTGAGGGTTTTTTTGTTTGTTTATTTGTTTCGCTTCTCACGTGTGTGGCCCTGGACCCAAAAAAGGTTCTCCATCCTGCCTACCATCTGATGATTAGATGGTAGGCTAAAATCTTTCAAACAATTGAAGAAAGAGATTCCCTAGAGAAATTAAGGAATCTTGGTGCTGGCTGGGACAAGACATTAGGATATATTTGCTGTATAGATTGCTGTATGGTGCAAATGTGATCAATAAAACCCACAGACTTACATTAGGGCCTAGATGTAAGGGATCACACCATAGATTGGGAAATAAGAGGCAGTCTAACGTGAAGTGACTGGTGAATTTAAACAGGAGGCATTTTCTCCCCAAAAAACTCAGACTTCAGATATAATTTGACTGTTCCACATTGAAGAACGCATTCAGCCCTCCCCTTTGCAAAACAAATCAGTCTCATAAACGTTGCAGACATTGATTCCTCAGAACATTTTAATTGGAGCAAAATGTATTGATTCTGAAATGTCTGCAACCTGAAAAATGACAGTATAATATCTACAATTTTTTTTTTGTCTTTTTGTCTCCGAGCCTTCAACTTCACACAGAGAAATGGAAGTACAATGCAGTTCTGCCTTTAGGTGATTGCAAGGGGACATCACCCCTCTAGACAAAAGTGGAAATGATTACATACAAAAGTCAGCATGTTTGGTTTTTTTCCATCTATACCAAAGGCAAGATTGCCTGAAGGGCATCTGATCTTGTAGTCTGCACGCAATCTAACCTAAGGTGAGGTAGTAAGCACCTAGCAAGAGAATGAGCAGGCCTCTATCACCTCAGGCTTCTATCTAGTTTCACACCCTCTGTTTTCAAAAGTGCAGGGCTGTGACTGGGATTCAGCACGAGGTGCTAGTACAGAGGTGTGCTGTGATATGCTAGGGCAAAGCACATCAAGGCATGTTACTGAGCTCCCTGGTGCTCTGACAAAGGCTTGTATCCCGCTGCGTGGGCTGAGCCTGCAAGGAGAGACCTGAACGGAGGGAGGGGAATGCCACTAGTGCTGGTGTGGGGCCCGGCGGGGGGGAGGGGAGAGCGGGCTTGGCATAGGTCCGTGCTGTCTAACCCGTTCTGAGGCTGCTGTAGTGGCTACTGCTACAGCCACGTAGCCACCTGTGGCTAGGGG
This sequence comes from Pelochelys cantorii, assembly GCA_032595735.1. Taxonomy (NCBI): domain Eukaryota; kingdom Metazoa; phylum Chordata; order Testudines; family Trionychidae; genus Pelochelys; species Pelochelys cantorii. The sequence goes on from CM064340.1 coordinate 39,826,991, forward strand.
TTAGTGTGTTGGACAGCAGGGCTGCAGCCTTTGCTGCTGATGGGGTGTGATGTGGGGGGAGGGGGACCTGAGAGGCCTCAGGGGGTGAAACTTGGAGGTAGCTGGGGGGAGGGGCTTGTTGCAAGCCAGGCTGGTGGCGACCCGTGGGGGGAGGGGAGCGGTGTGGTGTGACGGCCAGGGCGCACCCCCTGGGCACGGGGCCGCGCTGGTGGCGGACAGGCCCGTGAGGGAAGCAGGCCCTGGGACACCCCGCCTGCTTCTCCCCTCCTGGAGCCCAGGGTCAGAGGCAACTGGACTCGCTCTCGCGAGAGTTCTGTGGGAAACCGCGGTACGAGCGGGAGACTAAAGGCCTCCAGAAGGCAACAGATTGCGAGCGATAGTCTCGCGACATTTCAGGGGCAGCCTCAAGGAGCGGTGGGAATTCGCCAACTCTGGGAGGCGACCGAGAGTGTGCGCGCGCACCCACGCGCAGGGGTTGTGGTTATCTCGCGAGAGCGCAGTAAGAAGCGTTTGTTTGTGGCGGTATCGCGAGAGATGTGAGGCTCGCGCACGAGCGGCAGCCACCTCTCTCCCCCCCCCCGCCGCTGGAGCCGTTGGTGGTGCGACAGCGGACGGAGACGCTATCGCGGGCCTGAGGTAGGCGCGGGGCTGGGAGCCGCTTTCGCCGCCATGTTAGGAGCTGGTCTTGGCGGATTCCCCTCAGGGTGAGAGGGCTGTGACGGGGCCTGCACTTTGGTAACCGGAACGGGTAGGCCGGGCCCGGCGGGAGGCGGTGATCAGGCTCCGCTGCGTGGCCGGAGCCTGTGGGCGGGCGGTGCGGGGCCTGACGCCGACACGAGCGGCGCCGTAGCCGGCCCCTCGGGAGAGCAGCGCCCGTGCGGGAGCCAAGCGGAGGCTGCGGCGGGAGGGAACAATGCCGCGCCGCGTGCGGCCTCGGGCCGGGCCTGCCTTGCGCGGGGCTGGCTCGTGCGGGCCTGGCTTCCTCCCGTGCCTTGCGGCGCGCGCCCCCTCACTCCGGCTCGGAGTACTGCGCCCTGCCCCCCTGAGCGAGCCGCGGGGGCGCTGTGGGTGCTTCCCGGAGCCGCTCACAGAACCGCGCTGGCTCATCCCGCAGGGTCCCGTTCGCCCGGCCCCGTTCCGCGCGCACTCCCCGGCTCCGATGACCACGTAGGAGCGAGACACGCACTCCTGGCTTCTATCCCCTGAGGTGGCTGCGTGCCCCGCCCCCCCGGTCCTGAGACACGCAGCGTCCTGCTGGGCCCCTTCCGCTGCACTTCAGGGTACTCGCTCTCCTCCAAACCACGCTTGGCTCGCCCAGCCCCCTCCCGCGTGGTGAGCTAGCCTCTAGCTGCCGCGGGCACCGGGCATGTACTCCGATCCTGTGGACTGGTACGTGACTATTCTGGAACGCTGCTGGTGCCATGTGAGCTTAAACTGTGTCCCTAAGTGGATGTGCCCGTGCCCCAGGTTACGTTTTTTTGTTCTTCACATATAAACTGTGGAGTCAGCAGCTTACTTAATAAACACAGGTTCTAAGACTCAAACAGCACATTAATAAATACATGTGCCTTCTGTTAATAGCATTTCTGAAGGCTATTGCTCCTGAAGACTTCCAGAGGTGGTGACATCCTGGCCAAAAGCACAGAGAAAATATCTACTTTAAAAACACATCTTTCTAGCCTGTTTCACTTTCATGGAACTTGAACCACATATGTACTGCATGGTACTGCATAGGCCTCTTTAAATCTTTGCCTCTTGGGCACAGGAAAAAGAAAAGTTTGTATTTCAGATTTTATAATTATGAATAATGTTGTATTAAAAGGACACCATTAACTTGAAATGTAGTAAAAAACAACAACAAATGGTCTGGTAGCACTTTATAGACTAACAAAACATGTAGATGGAGACCATTTGCTGTTTTTTTTTGTAACAGACTAACTCGGGTACCCCCTAAAGCTCTTGAAATGTATGTAGTGAACTTCAAAAAGTGCTACTTATATCCCTCAGTCTTTCTCTCCCCCTCCTTGTGTTTCTGCAGTTGCATTTTCTTTTTTAGAACAAAAGATTGTTCTGTTGCCACTAGAGAGAAACATACAAATAAGCCATTAAGGCAGACATGCATGTTTTAATTTCATGCACAGTGCCTAAATGGTCACCCACAAAATGCTCTTCAACTTTAGATTTAAAATCTTCAGGCAGAGATGATGACTTTTTAAAAAAAAGTTGACTGGCCCATTTAACTGTCTTTGCTTTATAAAGCATACTGTTTAGGGCAGAATGACCTGATAGCGCCCTAAATACAAAAAAATAAAACTGAACTGCTTACTGGTCTTTGGCTATATTTACATTTAAAAAAAATAGTATAAAGAATTTCATGATGCTCAGAGAACATAAGGGGTATTATTTTTTCCATACAGAATGAGATAAGGCGCTCACATCTAGGCGGTTTAGACAGTATTCTTTGTTTTTAAAAAAACCCTTAATTTTTCTGTACTTAGGGTTACCTATTGCAAGTGTCTGAACTAGCAATTTATTAGTTGAGTAGTCAATGGAATTTCCATCGATTAGTCGATAGGCACTTCCACCTAGTGGGGGCTCTTGTACCTTTCAAAGTTGGAAGGCCGTGTGGAGCCCAGGGTCAGTGGGGGACTCAGAGTCCTGTGCTGGCCCCAAGCTCCATGCTGTCCTTCCTCTTTGAAATGCACAAAGTCCCTGCTGGGGACTCTTATACATTTCAGAGCTAGCATGCCTTGGAGCCTGGGGGCAGCTGGAGACTCCCCAGCTGACCCCATGCTCTGTGTGGCATTTCAAAGTGGCTTGGAGCCTGGGATCAGCTGAGAACTTCCCAGCTGACCCCAGGGTCAGCTCTGTGTGGCGCTGCTGCTTTGAAATGCCAGGGCAGCACCATACAGCACCCAGGATCAGATGTGCTGCACTGCCCCTTTGAAATGCTGCGGTGGCATTTCAAAGCAGCAGTGCTGCATGGAGCTCTGGACTCCGTGTGGCACTGCCACTTTGAAGTTCTCCCCTTTCTTGCAGTCTCTATCTGATAGAGGCAGCAAGGGTGTGTGTGGAAGAGACTAGTCGACTATTCTCTTGACTAGTCCTTAACATCCCCAGTCTGAGCACCTTACCTTTTATTTATGAAAGCATCCAAAGAAAAATATTAAGCAAGTTGAGACTCTGGTTATACCAGGGTCTTTGTATTTTGGAGAGTTTATCTGCGGAGTATTCTGTACTTGAAGACTTTACAGTTAGTTGTGATGTGGAAATAACTGGGATGCTACAGGCATTCCAAGACTACATGACAAAAGAGAAACCAATAGAGTAAGTACTGCTTGAAACTCTAAATCTGGTACTCCTGGTCTGGCAACATCTGTGGTCTGGCAGGACCGGAGAGCCAGGCTGGGAGTGATGGTGGCCAGGGTCAGAAGTGCAGCCCTGGCCAGTGTCAGTGGAGCTGGAGGCTGGGAGCGCTGGCCAGGCTGGCAGTGGCGAGGACAGCCCCTTGACATCAGTGGGGGCTGCAAGTGCAGCCCCTTGGCTGGGGCTGGTGCTTGGGAGATGGACCTTGACCTCCCTTGTCCAGAAAACTCCCTGATTCGAGACCACTCAGGTCCTAAGGGTCCCGGACAAGAGAGGTCCAACATGTACTTACTAAACAGATCCTGCCTGCAACTTTTTCTGTTTACAAGTTTTATCAGGAATATCTGAATCATGGAAACAAGAAAAACTTACAAATGCCTCAAACTGAATTAAGGAAACATGCTGAATTCTCTTCTAAAAATTCAAATGCTCGTTAATAGGAGAAAATGAGGAATTGATTACCAATGTGTGGTTAACCAGTAAGCATCACCTTTAATGGGTGATGCTTACCAGTTGCAGTTAACTCTGGGGTCTGGAGCAGCTCCTGTCTGCAGTGGGTGTTCCCCGACCCAGCTGGAGCAGCCCCTGTGAGGGGTCTGGGTGGGAGGAAGGGTGTAGGAAGGTGGTGGTGGCGGCGGCGAGGGGCAGGGTCTGGAAGGGATTTTCCTATATTTCCTTTAATCCTTTTTACAGAAATTGTAGGTGTTAACTGTTACTAAAAGTTTTTTAAAAAGGCATGATTAAGTTGGAGGTGCAGTCCTTTTACGTCCATAGCCTGTTCTTTCAGCCTGTTAGTATACAGGAAGAGGCAGTTCCCTTGCACAGAACTCAGTGGTATTCTGTTGCTGAAAACAATGTAGAGTCATAGAACCATAGAGCTGGAAAAGACCTCAGAAGGTCATCAAGTCCAGCCCCCTGCCCAAGGCAGGACCAATCCCAACTAAATCAACCTAGGCAGGGCTTTGTCAAGCCGAGACTTAAACACCGCTAGGGATGGAGACTCCACTACCTCCCTAGGCAACCCATTCCAGTGCTTCACCACTCTCCTAGTGAAATAGTTTTTCCTAATATCCAACCTGGACCTCTCCCACCACAACTTGAGACCATTGCTCCTTGTTCTGCCATCTGTCACTACTGAGAACAGCCTTTCTCCATCCTCTTTGGAACCTCCCTTCAGGAAGTTGAAGGCTGCTATCAAATCCCCCCCCTCACTCTTCACTTCTGCAGACTAAACAGACCCAACTCCCTCAGCCTCTCCTCATAGGTCATGTGCAGGGCTCGCAAAGCGGCGGTGAGCCCCACTCGCCAGCTGCGTGTTTCTGCGCATGCGCAGATCGTTCTGCGCTGGCTCTTCCAGGTTGTAATCTACTCGCCATGGGCGAGTAGGTTACATTATTTGTCAAGCCCTGGTCATATGCTCCAGCCCCCTAATCATTTTGGTTGCCCTCCGCTGGACCCTCTCCAATGCGTCCACATCCTTTTTGTAATGGGGGGCCCAGAACTGGACACAATACTCCAGATGTGGCCTCACCAGAGCTGAATAAAGGGGAATAATGACATCTCTGGATCTGCTGGCAACGCTCCTCTTAATGCAACCTAGTATGCCATTAGCCTTCTTGGCTACAGGGGCACACTGTTGACTCATATCCAGCTTCTCATCCACTGTAACCCCCAGGTCCTTTTCTGCAGAACTACTGCTTAGCTGGTTGGTCCCCAGCCTGTAACAATATTTGGGATTCTTCTGTCCCAAGTGCAGGACTCTGCACTTGTCCTTGTTGAACCACATCAGATTTCTTGTGGCCCAATCCTCCAATTTGTCTAAGAAAGAAGAGAAAGAAGTGTGCATATTTGTGTAGTTCATTCAGTATTGCTGTGATAAGTGAAAACTTAAACAATGAATAGTCTGGTAGCACTTTAAAGACTAACAAAATATGTAGATGGTATCATGAGCTTTCATGGGCACAGCACACTTCCTCAGATGACCGGAGTGGGGCTGTACCCACGAAAGCTCATGATACCATCTACATATTTCGTTAGTCTTTAAAGTGCTACCAGACTATTAGTTATGTGTTAAGTTTTTCTTGTTACAGGCTAACTCTGCTACCCCTCTGAAGCTTGTGATAAATAAAACAGTTTGCACAAAACCTGTGTGTAAGTAGAAACATAGCATTGAAGATAGAGAGTTCATTACTTTTGTTCATATTGGAAATGGATCAAGTTAGTTGTTGCTAGAATAAATTACTAGTAAACAGGTGCCTTATTTCTTGTCCACTCACTTCGTAAGATGAGGCAACCTGGATATCGAAAATAAGATAGACATTGAAGTTTTTGTCTAATTTTCAAAATAATTTAGTGTTTTAGTGTTGCATATTAATACTGTTACACTTAAATTAGTCAGCATTTCAATTATCTATTTTATGGTCATGTTGCTAGCTGAAATTTGGTACACTGTTTTAACTAGTTCTTTATTAAATTTATTGAACTATTTTTAAGAATGTGCAAATGAGCGTCAGAGGCTTATACCTTTTTGTAAATTGAAGCCATTATTAATAGGGATATGAATGTGTATCCAAGTACATGGTTAACCAATGAGCGTGAGCTCATCCGTCATCCCTCTTGGACACGTCTCCTCCACTGCCTCTGTATCATTTTAACATTCCTAATTATGAAGTCTTTTTGTCTTCTACATATTCTATAAATATTTGTACCATAATATACATATCAATCCTTAATATTTCTTAATGGAAGTTGTGTGTTCTTAGTAGGTCTGATTTTTAAAGAGAAAATTTACACATTTTACATGCTAATTCAAAGTCTTATAAATTGAAGCTGGGTTACATTTTTGGTTTTAATTCTTGTTAGTGCCTCTTTAAAGGAGGCATTTCAGGTAATTTAGGTGAAAAATATTGTTTAAGAAAGTCCCTACAATATTATTAAACATGTTCTCACTATTTTTATTTTGTAATAGTATTTAACAAGTGTTTACAGTACTGTACTGGTGGAAGAAAACCAGAAAGTGAAACTGACTAGAAACAAAATGGAAGTTGTTTGATTTTCATTGTCTAAACAGAGAAATAAAAATTGTAAAACACCACAAACAGTCGTTTAGAATTTTAAAACTTTTTATTTTAATAACCCATGGTATTTATGCAGGTAAGAAAATTATTTTAAGTATTTTCAAACTAAATGTACTTTAAAGATGCTGATGTTGAGGTTTTTGTGGCCAAAGAAGATTAATGTATCCTTAGAACTTAGCAAATAGCATTACATGAGTCTAAAGGAGAAGTCTTATTGATTTTCATGGGGAATTTCCATTGAAAGCGGATGGCACAATATAGCTGTCAACTTTTTAATGTTTAGAAACAATATGAATACTAAAATAGAACAAAAACCCAGTACTGTTTGAAAATCAGCATTAATCTGCCTGTGCATATGGCAGCTACACATTCAGTACCGTTCCAATTTTTTTGCATTTTTGTCAACTTGTAATTAGATTTATTCTGGAGAAATTTCTTGTGCAACTTGTTTCTAAAAATTGATGGACATTGTTCTTGTTTGTACCTTTAAAATTGTATGTTGAAATAGCTTTTTCTATAAACTTTCAAAGTTTAATATCCATTTTCTGACAATCTTTATAATTAAAATTGTTTCCAAAACACATCTGTCCCCAGTATAGTTAAAAATTTTAATAACACTTTCATAGCATTACACTTTGAACTGAGTTAAATCAAAACTCAATTCCTTCCACTGCTTTGATCAGTCATGGTCATCTTGTTACTGTGGCTCAGTTGATGGCACACTCACTTTGAAGTCAGAAAATCTTGGGGTGCAGATTCATCAGCGACTTGTCAAAATCTGGTATGGACATTGTATTGCAGTCCTTCAAGGGCTTGCAATGTTAGAAATGCTGTCTTTTGAATGAGATCTTAAACTTGACCACGTGGAAATTAAACATCCTTTGGTTATGAGATTAGTGGCCTTTTTCCCTTTCTGTTATGAACCCTTCCCACTTCTGGTTTTAATGTACAAACAAAAGACTAGTGGCAATCAGGTGCCAATGAGATAAGGAAATATTTAGAGAGATCCACCCAGAAACTTAATTCCCCTCTATATCCTACTTGAAAGTTAACACAGATAAACAGAGGTATAGTGCACAAACTACTAAAAAGACCCACAATTCTGTCAGCAATGCTTTCTGCATAACTGTCTTCATTCATCCTCTCCTGAGTTTCTCTCCCTGCTGTGTCTTCTGTTTTTGTAGACTTTTTTTTCTGGCTTTTGTTTTCTTTTTCCTCTTTACAGATCTGCAGCATCATTGCAGTAACACTTTGCAGAAATAATTTATATGTAGAACCAGGCTATAGACTAAAACTCAGTTTCTCTCTGCAGCAGAACTCTGAGGTGTTATTACTCAGATGCTCCTTGTTTATTTCCATGATATTCTAACCAAAGCTATGAATAGTGAATTAATAGTCAAGAAGCATGATAAGAGAGCTACCCAATGGATTTGTGGGAAACACTGCTTTTTGATAGATAACATTAGTGTTCTGTCCAACTTGTAGTTTAAACAGGTTCTGATGTTCAAAGCTATATGCATCAAGCTGTTGCTGGGCATGCGCCTGTATGCTCAGCCTTTGTTAGCAGTTTCTAACTCATTGTTTTGCAAAGCTCGTTAATATACCTTAAGAAAAGCACTATTAAAAACCATATTCTGTCCCATTGTTACAAATGTATAAATGAACTGTATTTTAATGATATATGTTAATGCAGGTGTATATAAAATGAAGTAAATTTTTTTGTAAAGTAGTTTGAAGATAGTATAAACTATTAGAGAATGCTGCTACTGACTTCAGACTTGGTCATATTCATGGTAAACTTATTTAATTGGCTCTTCATTTTACAGTAAAGTCCAAAAATGTTTGAGACTCCTGGAACACTTTCAGCCTGTGTCTTGGATCTTGCCATATCACCTAGCCACCTGCTTTCTCTGTCCCACCCTACTTTCTTGCCACTGAATAATTTATTGTGTAACTATTGATGTCTGGAATACCCTTCTCTCTCTCCACATCATTTGCTCTTTTGAAATAAGTTTCTTTCCCATGCTGCTTAATCTTGTAGATCTCACCTGAAACTTATGTGAAATAATTATAAAAGGCTGCAGATGTTTAACCATAGGTAAAACAAAAATTACACTCATTACACTGGATGCATTGAAGGTGGTCCTTCGTGTTTTCTTTGTGTGTTATGCACATTTATTGAAGGATCTTCTACATCTTTGATATAAATCATAAATACTTGGTAAGGCATTGATACTTGTGACATACATAGCATCTTTCACCCCAAAGGGTACCAAAGTGCTTTATACTTAAAAACATTGTGTTAATTACCACTGAAAACAAGTTTTAAATTCAATAAGCAGTTGTGAGGATCACATGCCTGAAATATAGGGAATGGGAAACTCTGCAAGGCTAACAGTCTGTGTACTGTAGAGCTTCTCCACTATTCATCTCTTCCGTGGAAGATGCCTGCTTTTATTTCCTTGTCTCTCACCCAAAATGTTCCCCCTCCTGACAAAAGGGTGCATGATTTGGGGCTTTTCTTTCTCTGCTGCAAGCCCATTATGTTTTGAGTGATTGGCCCTGCAGGAATTCAAAGGGTGTATTCTTTACAGGACCTAAATGCAGTTATTCTCTGCTACCAGAGAAGGGCATCTGTGTGGGGAATTGTATTGCTTTGCACATGCTATCAGTCTGTCAAGTTTCAAATGTGAGGGGGAAATGCACTAGCTCACCTCTCCACAAAAATGAAATCGCTTTAAAAAACAGCTGTCAAGAAGTGCAAAGAAACTTTACACAACAGTGTAGGAAGTGAAGAATACCATATCTAATAAAAACAGCAGAAGAAATATAATTAGGTAGAATATATTGCTCTGTTCTAGTATCCCAGGTATATTCCAAATAATATTCATCTCTTGTGAAAAATGCCAAGGGACCTTTAACAACCACAGAGGTCATGATCTCAATTTTAAATCACATCCAAAAGACAGCAGCATTATCAGTGTTTCCTGACAGTGTATTGGTTCAGAACTGATGGGGATGAGGGGAAATAGCACCATCTTATGATTTACCAATGCCTTTTCCTGCAACAGTAGGGTTTCCTTTGACATCTCCCATCCAAGTACTGACCAAACCTGGCCTTACTCAGCTTAAGATCTGATAGCACAGGCTGATGTTATGGCTGTGGTATAGTAATTAGAAGGATATATTCATTTCATATGTGGTATTAACCATATAATTGCAATATGAGCAAGAGGTCTTACTTGCTTTCTACCAAATTAAAACTTATTTTTCTTGTTCACATCTGTCTTCACTTCAGTAATTTGATTTGACTGCATAAAGGTTGAATATTATGTTTGGCCTCATTTACTAGATCTTATAGTAGACACTTGTTACTCAAACTTCAGTTACTTATAACTTCCCTTTCGCCCTTTTCTATAGTGGTATAGTTTTCATTTTCAAATGTGTATATACCAAATTCATCTTGGTTTCCGTGGCTTTGTGTTTTTTGTGGTCTTCTGGAACTTAGCATAGTAATGTAGGGTGTATACAAAACCACTAAAGATCAAGGCTTGTGTGGTAGTAAACTTGAGATGCTTTCTAACATCTAAAGCTTCTGAAATTCACTTATCTTCAGTATGACTCATTTTTTATAGGAGATTAGTTTGTATAGGTGGAAAAACTACTGTATTTTATCTGAAATAATGTATGTAGGTTCTGAGTACATCTCAAATCTGTTTGAGCTATGTAATAAGCTTTGTAAGATTGAGATCTTAAATGTTTTTAGATCAACATGATGCATAAGTTTAAAACTGCATCTGTTTTAAAGGGATTTATGACTAAAACTGCTTGTTTTTCTACAGAATTGTCTGGTGTTTCTCAGCTTGAAGAAGATCTACAGTCATTATTGATCCTTTTTTCTTGGCGTTACCATTTTGAAGTGAAGTTTACCTTTCTAGTGTGAGCTTTCTTTTCAGCCATCTTTAAAATTTTGATCCATAAAATAGACAAGCTATAGTTCTACAATGTCCAAGTCATTCCAGCAGTCATCTCTAAGTAGGGATTCACAAGGTCATGGGCGTGACCTGTCTGCAGGAATAGGCCTTCTTGCTGCTGCTACCCAGTCTTTAAGTATGCCAGCATCTCTTGGAAGGATGAACCAGGGTACTGCACGCCTTGCTAGCTTAATGAATCTTGGAATGAGTTCTTCATTGAACCAACAAGGATCTCATAGTGCACTGTCTTCTGCTAGTACCTCTTCCCATAATTTACAGTCTATTTTTAACATTGGAAGTAGAGGTCCACTCCCTTTGTCTTCTCAACACCGTGGAGATGCAGACCAGGCCACTAATATTTTGGCCAGCTTTGGTCTGTCCGCTAGAGACTTAGATGAACTGAGTCGCTATCCCGAGGACAAGATTACTCCTGAAAACTTGCCTCAAATCCTTCTACAACTTAAAAGGAGGAGAGCTGAAGAAGGTCCTTCATTGAGTTATGGTAGAGATGGCAGATCATCTACACGGGAGCCACCATACAGAGTACCTAGGGATGATTGGGAAGAAAAAAGGCACTTTAGAAGAGATAGTTTTGATGATCGTGGTCCTAGTCTCAACCCGGTGGTTGACTATGACCATGGAAGTCGTTCTCAAGAATCTGGTTATTATGACAGAATGGATTATGAAGATGACAGATTAAGAGATGGAGAAAGGTGTAGGGATGACTCTTTTTATGGTGAGACTTCGCATAACTATCATAAATTTGAAAGTGAGTATGACAGAATGGGTCGTGGTCCTGGTCCTGAGAGATCTCTCTTTGAGAAAAAAAGAGGTGCTCCTCCCAATAGCAATATTGAAGACTTCCATGGATTCTTACCGAAGGGTTATCCCCATCTGTGCTCTATATGTGATATGCCAGTTCATTCTAATAAGGTGAGTTATGCATCAGATGCTTCTGTTTTCCTTTACATTGTAGTATCTATTCTGTTTTTACCTATTTCTTTGACTATTTCTATAGCCTAATTACTTTTAAAATGATCTGAAAATTTGAGAGTGAAAAAGGCACTTTGTAAATAAACAAAGTAATTGTTAATGAACACTTTAAACCAGGGCTTTACATTAATATTCTGTTTGCCCAGATTGCTTAACTTCAGACCAAACTTGCTAACATCTGCTGGGATATCTTATTTATATTTTACATCCTACATGTTCTCTTAACCACAAACATCTAGCATTTATGCAGGGTTGGGTTTTTTTGGTGTGTGTTTGTTTTTTTAGCACTATATCTATTGTGCTATTCAGGAAGCTAGATTCAGCTCTCCTTCACATCTGTCTTGATTGCGAATTTATATGTACTTAAGATGCATTCTTGCACAGCACTGCTTTTTTCCTTGTCCATGGCCAAAGGGAAAGAGTTAATGTAGAGCCCTGGAACTTATTTGCAGGAGTATAATTCACATTTTAGATTAGTTCATTCTTGCCTTTTTAATTTCACTTTAACACTCTATCTCATACTATGGCTGAAATTTGTCGTCATTTTTTCTCCTTTTTTTCCACAACTTTCTTAGGCACACTTCAGACTCACTTTTTATTGTCACACATTGCATCTGTCCCTTTAGAAGCTCAGGAAAAAAAGTCTGCTGCTGCAGTATCCTGCTCTGTGTTCCTAGTAGTGTTCTTTACTTGACTTGCAAATAGAGTGGATCTTCTGGTGTATTTTTGATCAGACTTCCCTCTTAAATTATTCATAACTATGTAGTTCAAACCTCTGACAAGGTAACAATTTACTCAGACTAGCTTATTTGCTCACATTATTCAGAGCCCTCTTACTTTCAGCTTTTTGGTTTTATTCATTCTTGCTGATTTTCAATATACTAGGAAATTGAATTTTTAAGAGTCCCTTTGGTCCAAATCAATTACATTATATTTGGACTTTGGAGAAAATTATTCAAGTTAAGAAGACATATTTGCCTTACAATTGTTTTTAATGTGGTGTCATTGTTGTTAACTTTTTCTTTACAGTAACATCTGGAAGTATTACCTGCTCTTGAAAATATTGTAAAACAACTAAAATGATGAAACCAAGTGTTCATATAACTTGAGAATTAAGCTGTTAAGTTGTATTTACTAACCTGACAAAGCAAATACAGGTTTATTAATTATTACTTCAAGTAACTCCAATAATATTTAGGTTTTTTTCCTCCATTTGAAGTTTGTAACTGATATAAACAAAATAAACCCACAGTTCTATTAAAAAAAATCTTATTTGGTTATAGAAGTTAAATGTTAACATCTTGAGACTTTTTATGGTATCAACTAATCCTGATACAGAGGTTCTTTTTAGCACTTAGGCTTACTCTATTCTGCTCACTTTGTTTTGGCATAAACTTGAATAAAAGAAGCCAATTGTGAAAGGAAGGTTTTCTGGAATATGAAAAATGTTCCCCTTTTGACTGGGTATTTAACACTTTAAATTTACAAACATTCTTCAGCTCCCTTTAAACTGTTTAAGTTAGTAAACATAATACATGTGTAGACTTAAATTTCCAATACATCGTAACAAAATACCTGGAAGTCAGTACCTCTGTTTTGCCAGGATCCAAATTCTGGCTCTGCTTTCTTACTCAGAAGTAACACCACTGCAAGAAGAAAGTATTTTCATACAATGATATAGGTACCATATATTCTCCAGTTTGTTAGATATTCCTCATGTTATGGTATTTCTGTTCCTGAGTCCCAGATTTTAGCATGTTATCTGTATCATATTCTTGTGGAAGCAAATTGTAGTATGCTTTTTTGAGCTGGGATAACTCTAGCTTATTACAGTATCAATATCTTTTCTTTCCTCTAAAATAAAATAGTATCATTGAGGATTGAGAAGGTAGTTTTATCAAAGTCTGCCAAAGGGAAAAACTTAACTTGATTTTACAAATATAAGTAGTTGCCTTCCTTTTCTACACATATTACTAATGTTCCTTTAACTTTGTATATAAATCTCTACTGAAGACTAGCAGCTTTTTCTAACATCTTTGTGAAAAGTACTGCCCATATTGTCAGATTAAGCACTTATATCAGTTTTGACCCCTTGCATCACAGAGTGGGATTTAGACAAATGTTACCTCTCCCTTTCCTTGTAAAATAAAACAGACCCATTGTAGTAGAGGGAACAGTATCGTTGGGTTAACTCAAAAGAAAAATGTTTGAGACATTGGTTTCTAAAAGTACATGTTCATTTATTAGAGCTGTGGCTATTAAAGTTAGGCTCCTAAATAAGTTAGGCTTGATGTATTTTTTTTCTAAAGTTATGAACACCTTTAGTTATCATTGACTTCAGTAGGAGCTGAGGATACTTAGAACTTTAGAAAAATAAGCTCATTTGGCTCTAATGTCAGGCACCCACATAGACAAATGTCTGGGTGTAAATATGCCCTGAAAATTCAGAATTGAGGAAACTTTTATCCTTAATCACTCTTAAAAATATTTTAAGGAATCTAGGTTAACGGAACCCTTTTAATAGAATGACGTAAAGCTATTAAACAAAAAACTAATTAGATAAGCTAACTTCACTTCCGCTTTTAAAAAAAAAACAAAAACCTTCACTTGAAGAATTAAATTGAAACTCCAACCTATACATGTATTTACAAAAGAACAAGAGGAAACTTGAAATTTAGTGGAGTGTTGGGTGCTCTACTTGTTCGTGGCTATCTAAATCAGTTTTAAGAATAAACTTGTAAATAAGCCAATTTCAAATACACATTTACTTAATTTACCAGCCTTGGAAACTGTGCAAATTAAAAGTCCATTGTAAACTCTAAAGTGTGTTGTTGTTAAATGATTTAAATCTATTTTCACTGTCATTTTAAAAACCTTTAAATGATCTCCCTTTCCAAAATTTGGACTACTATTTATAAATAGTGAATGTTTGGTATATAGTAGAATAAATTGGCTCTTGCTTACATGTTTATACATTAGAATTATTGATGTATGAGTTTGCAATTGCAGAGCAAACTGTGGGAGCTCACATCTTGAAAATACTGCACAAAGTAGTGTCCTTTTAAAAAAACAAAAAAAACCACCCCAAATCTAACCTCTGACAGAGTAATCAGGGTTTCACCTGATAGCTAATGTAATGCCAATATTTTAAAAGGGCTCTAGAGGAGATCCTGGGAATTAGACCAGTAAGTCTAATGTCAGTAGCGGGCAAATTAGTTGAAACAACAGTAAAGAATAAAATGGTCAGACACATGGAAGAACGTAATTTGTTGGGCAGAAGTCAACAGGGTTTCTGTAAAGGGAAATCATGTCTTACTAGTCTATTAGAGTTCTTTGAAGGGGTCAGCAGACGTGGACGGGGGGGAAGATCCAGTGGATATAGTGTACTTAGATTTCCAGAAAGCCTTTGACAAGGTCACTCACCAAAGGCTCTTACATAAATTAAGTTGTCATGGGATAAGAGGGAGGATCCTTTCATGGATTGAGAACTGGTTGGGGGACAGGAAACAAAGGGTAAGAATAAATAGTAAATTTTCAGAATGGAGAGGGGTAACTAGTGGTGTTCCCTAGGGGTTGATTCTGGGACCAATCCTATTCAACTTATTCATAAATGATCTGGAGAGGGGGGTAAACAGTGAGGTGGCAAATAAAATTTAATGTGGATAAATGTAAAGTAATGCACACTGAAAAAAATAACCCCAACTATACATACAATATAATGGGGGCTAATTTAGCTAAAACTAATCAGGAAAGAGATCTTGGAGTCATCGGGGATAGTTCTCTGAAGATGTCCACGTAGTGTGCAGCGGCAGTCAAAAAAGCAAACCGGATGATAGGGATAGAGAATAAGACAGAGAATACCTTATTGCCCTTATATAAATCCATGGTACGCCCACATCTTGAATACTGCATACAGATGTGGTCTCCTCTCAAAAAAGATATACTGGCATTAGAAAAGGTTCAGAGAAGGGCAACTAAAATGATTAGGGGTTTGGGAATGGGTCCCATATGAGGAGAGATTAAAGAGACTAGGACTTTTCAGGTTGGAAAAGAGGAGACTAAGGGGGGATATGATAGAGGCCTATAAAATCATCAGTGGTGTGGAGAAAGTGAATAAGGAAAAGTTATTTACTTGTTCCCATAATATAAGAACTAGGGGACACCAAATGAAATTAATGGACAGTGGGTTTAAACAAATAAAAGGAAGTTCTTCACACAGCGTATAGTCAATCTGTGGAACTCCTTGCCTGAGGAGGTTGTGAAGGCTAGGACTATAACAGGGTTTAAAAGAGAACTAGATAAATTCATGGAGGTTAAGTCCATTAATGGCTATTAGCCAGTGTGGGTAAGGAATGGTGTCCCTAGGCTTTGTTTGTCAGAGGGTGGAGATGGATGGCAGGAGAGAGATTGCTTGATCATTGCCTGTTTGGTTCACTCCCTCTGGGGAACCTGGCATTGGCCACTGTTGGCAGACAGGATCCTGGGCTGGATGGACCTCTGGTCTGACCCAGTATGGCCATTCTTATGTTCATCCTTTTCTGTTTATATAAATAAAGTCAGCTGTTATAGACTCATAGACTTTAAGGTCAGAAGGGACCACCATGATCATCTAGTCTGACCCCCTGCACAATGCAGGCCACAGAATCTCACCCACCCACTCCCAGAATAATCCTCTCACCTATATCTCAGATATTGAAGTCCTCAAACGATGGTTTAAAGACCCCAAGATACAGAGAATCCTCCAGCAAGTGATCCGTGCCCCATGCTACAAAGGAAGGCGAAAAACCTCCAGGGCCTCTGCCAATCTACTCTGGAGGAAAATTCCTTCCCGACCCCAAATATGGCGATCAGCTGAACCTTGAGCATGTGGGCAAGACTCACCAGCCAGACACTCAGGAAAAAGTTCTCGATAGTAACTTCTATCATCCCACCATTGGCCTATTTACCACTGATAGTGAAAGGTCAATTAGTTACCAAGATCATGTTATCCCATCAAACCATCCCCTTCATAAACCCATTTAGCTTAATCTTGAAGCCAGATAGATCTTTTGCCCCCACTACTTCCCTTGGAAGGCTGTTCCAGAACTTCACTCCTCTAATGGTTAGAAACCTTCGTCTAATTTTGAGTCTAAACTTCCTGGTAGCCAGTTTATATCCATTTGTTCTTGTGTCCACATTGTTATTGAGCTTAAATAATACCTCTCCCTCCCTGGTATTTAACCCTTTATTATATTTAAAGGGAGCAATCATGTCTCCCCTCAGCCTTCTTTTGGCTAAGGTAAACAAGCCAAGCTCCTTGTGTCTCCTTTCATAAGACAGGTTTTCCATTCCTCGAATCATCCTAGTGGCACTTCTTTGTACCTGGTCCAGTTTGAATTCATCCTTCTTAAACATGGGAGACCAGAACTGCACACAGTATTCCAAATGAGGTCTCACCAATGCCTTGTATAACAGCGCTAACACCTCCTTATCTCTACTGGAAATACCTCACCTAAAGCATCCCAAGACCGTATTAGCCTTTTTCACGGCCATGTCACATTGGCGGCTCATACTCATCCTATGATCAACCAGGACTCCTAGGTCCTTCTCCTCTACCGTCACTTCCAACTGATGGGTCCCCAGCTTATAACTAAAATTCTTGTTGTTAATCCCTAAATGCATAACCTTACACTTCTCACTATTAAATTTCATCCTATTGATATTACTCCAATTTACAAGATCATCCAGATGTTCCTGTATGATATCCCGATCCTTTACTGAATTGGCAATACCTCCCAACTTTGTGTCGTTCGCAAACTTTATTAGCGCACTCCCACTTTTGGTGCCGAGGTCAGTAATAAAAAGATTAAATAAGATTGGTCCCAAAACTGATCCCCGAGGAACTCCGCTAGTAACCTCCTTCCAACCTGACAGTTCACCTTTAGTATGACCCGCTGTAGTCTCCTCTTTAACCAGTTCCTTATCCACCTCTCAATTTTCATATTGATCCCCATCTTTTCCAATTTAACCAATAATTCCCCATGTGGTACTGTATCAAATGCCTTACTGAAATCGAGGTAGATTAGATCCACTGCATTTCCTTTATCTAAAAAATCTGTTACTTTCTCACAGAAGGAGATCAAGTTGGTTTGGCACAGTCTACCTTTTGTAAAACCATTAACCTCAATGTCCCTAACTGCTTTCTCCTTCAAAAATTTTTTGAAGACATTGCATACTACAGATGTCAAACTAACAGGCCTGTAATTACCTGGGTCACTTTTTTTCCCTTTCCTAAAAATAGGAACTATATTAGCAATTCTCCAGTCAAATGGTACAACCCCTGAGTTTAGAGATTCATTAAAAAATTTTTGCTAATGGACTTGCAATTTCATGTGCCAGTTCGTTTCATATTCTTGGATGAAGATTATCTGGGCCCCCCCAATTTACTCCCATTAAGCTGTTCGAGTTTGGCTTTTACCTCGGATATGGTAATATCTACCTCCATATCCTTATTCCCATTTGTTCTGTTGCCATTATCCCTAAGCTCTTCATTAGCCTCATTAAAGACTGAAGCAAAGTATTTGTTTAGATATTGGGCCATGCCTAGATTATCCTTAACCTCCACTCCATCCTCAGTAATTAGCGGTCCCACTTCTTCATTTTTTGTTTTTTTTTTTTTCCTATTTATATGGCTATAAAACCTTTTACTATTGGTTTTAATTCCCTTTGCAAGGTCCAATTCTACATGACACTTAGCCTCTCTCACTTTGTCCCTACATGCTCTAACCTCAATAAGGTAGCTTTCTTTGCTGGTCCCTCCCATCTTCCACTCCTTATATGCTTTCTGCTTTTTCTTAATCACCTCTCTGAGATGCTTGGTCTAAAACACCTTCCTATAAATTTTTTCCCCTTTCTTGGGATACAGGCTTCTGATAGCTTCTGCAACTTTAACTTAAAATAATCCCAGGCTGCCTCCGCCTTTAGATCCATAAATTCTTTAGCCCAATCCACTTCCCTAACTAATTTCCTTAATTTATTAAAGTTAGCCCTTTTGAAATCAAACTCTAGTCTCAGATTTGTTTTTATTTATCCTTCCATTCAGTTTGAACTGAACTAGCTCATGATCGCTCGAGCCAAGGATGTTAAATTTAGATTAATCAAATAGTTGATAAGGGCGCCTGTACTGTTGAAATGTAGCAAGAGCCCTGCTGGCCACATGTTCCCTGCTTTTGCAATGTGCGAGAGCCCCTCAGGTACTTGATTACTTTTCCCCCAGAGAATGGTTATAACCTCATTAAAATGGAAAAGTTGCTCATACCGAATAAGATTTTTCTGGAGAACAGAGACCCCCATCAATTTTTGCAGAATTTAAGTCTTTATATTTTTAAAACAAATTTACTTCTTGTGGTTGCAAAGAGAACCATCTAATTTATATAGTTTCAGGAAAATATAATTGTACTTAAAAGTAAGTGCTCCAGTATTTCTGCTGCTAATCATGGGTTTCTCTGGCAGCAGCAGAGTGGAATTAATAAGGCTCTGGTCAGTTTCACTGCTGCTTGCTTGGAATCCCATGCTCTGGGATTCAGAAATCATGCTGGTTTCTCTCACATCTTCCCCCTCCCCCCCCCCCCGCAGTTGTTTTGAGAGCTGAGAGCAACAGCGAGAGCAGACTCTGGACATCTTCGTGAAGGAAGAAAAACCAAAAGTGGTCATTGAGAGAAGCATAGAGTAGCAGAGAGTTCCCCTTAATGACTGGAAAACTGTGGGGAAGGAGGAGGGAGAACTCCTTCCTTTCAGTAGTCATAGTCAAAAGTAGTCCAAATTTATCAGATATTTCCTAGCCAGAGGCTGATGATAGAAAATTTGAACCTTAAGACAGGATCTAGGAATAGCTTCTTCATAGAAATCCCAGCAACCTCTCTCTTCCCACAGACTGAAGAACTGGGTTTATCATCAGGTGGCTTCCTCTGTACTTGATAGCTGTGAGACCCTTCTGCCCTTCCCCAATACTCATCTTTTGTATCTGACTCTGGCTAGTAGTTGTCTGGTAGATGTGCTAAAGCTTTGGAAAATGTGGTATTTTTCTTGATCACTGAAGTTCAGTGTTAATGACTCAAGCAAGTGAAGATTCTGCCTTTGTCTTCAGAGTCTTTTCCACATTCTTAGGGGTCTTTTCATGAAACTTTCTGATGTTTAACCTAAATAATATTTTACTGAATTCCACTCCTATTAGTTTTCTCTTGTATCGTCCCTAAACAGACCCTTTTCTCTTTGGTTTCTGTACACTTCTATCTTTCCCTAACACAGTTATCTGGCCTAGATATGCACGTTCAGTTCTTTCAGTCTTTACTTACGTCATTCTCTCTAACCTTTTAACAGTTTTTGTTGCTGTTTTTCTCAATTCCTACAACTTTTCATCTTTTTGTTTTTGAGCTACCACAATTAAATTAAGTATTTGTAAGTACGTTGTAAGAAAGTGTAGATGTGTATACCAGTAACCAGTGAGCCCAGGCTCACTGGTTAACCTTCATGGTTACATGCAGCTCCCCACTCCCCCGCTAGCCTCTCCCCTCCCTGTGCTGCTACCTCTGTATCGGAGGCAACAGTGGGGGGTGGGTGGGGAGGGAGGCAGCTCCTCAGGAGCTGGTGCCTGCAGGGAGCTGGCTTTAAAAACTGGCTCCCCGTGTGCACTAGCTCCCGGAGAGCTGCCTTGCTCACACGTGTAAATGTTTAGCTGCTGAAAATTTCAGTGGTTACATGTTTGTTTAAATAAACACATTTTAGCATTCCCTACTTTGAAAGTCTCAGGTGTAAAGCAAAGGCATTAGGAAAAAAACCCTCAAGGCTATGAAAGAAACCCGTGGGCTCCCAGGCTTAAAAAGGCTGATATATAGGCATACTCCGATAACTTTCTCATGATAAGCTTTGCGTATCTGAAGCTAGAATCAAGCCCTTACATTCAAGAGGACATTTTCCATCGGACACTTTGTCAGGTTAAAACAGTTTTAAGGTAGGTCAAAATTAATTGTATCTTTAAAACTATAAACAGATTTCAGTATCTACACACAAATACTTGTTAAATATCTCTGCATAGAAGAGTAGGTATATAACTATGCAGAGGGAATGGTTTGTTTAAAAAAATGACCGTATGTTAACTATAACTGTTTACTTTGCTGCAGGAGTGGAACCACCATATCAATGGAGCAACCCACAGTCGACGTTGTCAGCTGCTTCTTGAAATGTATGAGTTTGAAATACCTTAAGCATTCTTGTGGCATGAGGGCATGTAGAGCTAGTCAGCTGTTAAATATAATTGACAGAGAAGGTTTAAAAAATTTGCCTTCTGTGTACCAAAAAGACCAGTACGTTACATTGTTTTAGCCATTATCCCTTAAGCATATTCAGACCTAAAAGTAATTAAATTTGCTGGAGAAAGGGAATTTAGACTTTACTAAACCCTTATGATTTATATATATTTTAGACAATGCCAAGTTCCAGGTGTTCAATGTTAGTAACTTCTTGCAGTACTGCCTAGTTATGCTTGTAGTGCACACTTCCGGGAACTGCTTCTTATGTAATGTAGACACGAATCTCTCCTTTTGTAATACCATAGATCGTTGCTAGATATTTAATATTTAAGAAAAATACATTTCCTACTCAGAAAATGCCATTTTCTTTTTTTCCTAATAAATGTTAAAGTGCTTATGGCTGCTGTTATAAATTGCATTGTTTTTGTGGCTGTCGGTCCTTCTATCCAAGCTATTCCTGTACAATGTGTTCATTTTCCTGTTTCCCCTAAAAAAATGTGAGTTTGAAATAGTTTTGTAGGTCCT
The DNA here is from genome assembly GCA_032595735.1 of Pelochelys cantorii. Taxonomy (NCBI): domain Eukaryota; kingdom Metazoa; phylum Chordata; order Testudines; family Trionychidae; genus Pelochelys; species Pelochelys cantorii. Next base: position 39,848,213 of record CM064340.1, read on the forward strand.
GTCCTTTACAATCCCAAGTTTAACTTATTTGTAAAGGACCTTTTTTTTTTTATTTATTTAAAGATATCCAGAGTGGAATCCTGATAATGATTCAGGACATGGAATGTAAGTAAAACATGAAATATTTTATATTATTCTATACTGCATATAGAAATAACTTATGCAAAATATAAGTTATTTCTATATTGGACGTGTATAATGAAATGATTTTAATGAAAACTTTGTCAAGTATGTGAAATCATAAAATAATTCAGTGCTTCAGAACAAAGGAACTCACAAGTTTTATCCAATTGGATGCTTGTCAACATTTCCTTATGTGGACTACACATTATACCAACTGAAAATCAGCACTGAATTGACTCTCCCTGCGTAATTATATCTAGGAAATAGAAAAATTTTCTGGAGTAGAATCATTTAAATCAAATTGAGGATTCATAAAATCTGAAATTTTTTTGCTGTTGCAACTTTAGGTAACTTCTAATGAACCGTATTCTAAATCCTGATGGTAACAGCAGGAGGGGGCTAAATGCCATTACCAGAATATTGAAAATTAAAGCCCTTATCCTGACTTCAACAGAACTAATCTTGCTTAAATTAAGCATAGCATTTAGAATCTTGGGCTAAAATTGTATTTTTATTTTTATAGTAAAGGCATAAAATTGCTGTAGTGTTAACAATGCACAGTTATATTGTCTTTTGATGCATTCACAAAGTTATTAACTTTCATACATAGGCCAGGATTTTCAAATACAGGGATATAAAGATTGATTAAGGTCTTGTTTTAAATCTCACTCATGAGAGCCTAAGTGGTTTAGAGGCACTGAGGACAGAACTTGAACCTATTAGAGTGATGCAAAATTTAGCTATTGATTTCAGTGGAACCAGGGTCAGCCTTTGGAAGTTCAGTATATGGAAAGGTGATGCAGATTGCAAGTGCAGCCATGGCGCTTTGCCTCTAAATTTGAGTTTTGTGGCGTTTGCAGTGAGGCGGCTGTTAAAGCTCTGGAAATGTAAATATGAGCATTTTAATTTTGAAACTTTTTAGTATTTCAGATTTTACATAGTGAGTAGGAAGTTAAAATGTTAGTGTCCATTTCAGTCATTTTTAAGACTATAAAATAGAAAGAAAATAAACTAGTAGTATGTAAATAAAAATTACAATAAATTACACTAAATCTTAAATGTTAACTATAAAATTGCCAGATTTAGAGAAGCTATTCAGCATAAGAATGGTCAATACATTTTTGGATTTGGACTTCAGCAAAGGATCAAAGCTGTGGAACATGGGAAAAAGTGATCAATCTCTGCCTTGGAAATTTCACTCTCTAAAAATGAATAAGTTGAAGCTGGACAAACCTTTTTATTTAAATATTAGGGGGCTGTGCTCGCTATGTTTGCCAGCTCCCACTCCCCCTGCTGGCAGCTTTCACAGACACAGAGCCTGTTAATCTTGCACTGAGCCCAGCTGCACTCTCCATGGCCCCAAGTCACTTGCACCCTTCTCCATTCCTGCCCAGCACACCCCTGGATGGGCTCCTCTGTATGAATGCTCTCTGCCCATGTCCGCTTGTGCTCTTCAATCTCCAGCCAGTCCCCCCTGCCTGTACCTGCTCCTGCCCTACCCACCAATAAAATAGTCCATAGCCTACAGCCCACCCCCTCCTTCCACCTAGCCCATCCTCTCTCCTCCATTCTTACACTCCCATTCTCCTGCCTCTGTTCCTTTACCGACTGTCTTCCCTAATCCCTCCCTCTGCTCATCTGTCTCCTTCCATCTCTACCCCCACCATCCTCCCTAACCCTTCCTTCCCCCACTGCCCATCCCCCTGCCTCCATTCCAATATTCCCCTTACCATTCCTCGCCACATAAATCCTTATCCCCTTTCTTCGTGCCCTACGCGCACCCTGCCCTCCTTCCACAAACAGGCAACCTAACCAACAAAGAAATGGCACCAGGCCCGTATGCAGGAATTTCTGTGGGGGGGAGTGCTGTTAAAGCAGGATTTGGGCAGCTGCCTGGAGAGATGGGGCAACACAGGTGGCATTGCTGGGGTGTCTGTGGGCAGAGGAAATGGAAAGGAGGCAGAGAAAGAAGCTGGAAAAAGGGTCAGAGTGGGGGTTCCTTTGGGATGTCCAGTTGAGAAGGTGGGTTGGGAGTCTGTGAGGGAGCAGGAAAGGGGTTGAGGACAGACATGGAGCATGGAAAGAGGGCCTGGGAGCCATGCAGTGAGGGGTGGTCTCCGGGCACCACCGTGCCTCCCTCTAGCCCTACATGGCCGGGTTGACAGCCACTCTGAACACTGCTGGGCCACCCCTCTGTGATGCTATAGGAGTTGCTGGACTGCAGCAGCAGTTTTCACTGAGGTGCCTTGGTGTTAGTGCAAATGCTCAGGGGACAGTGGAGGATGGAGTCGTGGGGGGACACGGGATGCGGCGCCTACCTCTGTTCCCAGCATGTGGGCCACACACCAGCTGCAGCAACCCCCTGGATTGGGGGCCTGAGAGCCCTGGCTTGGGAGGAGCATGGCTTTGTGGCCCCCCATCCCTGGGCAGCAAGCCAAAGCTCAGCCCGCCCCATGCACGCGGTCATTCACCATAGGCAGCTGCCAGAAGGGAGCATGGCTCAGTGATTGCTTACCCTGAGCAGGGGGCTGCCAGTGCCTCCCCTTAGCCACCAGGCACTGCACTGCTTCCCCGGTGGGCCTGCTTCCCATGTGCTGCCTCAGGCCCTCTGGCTGTTGGGAAGTCCCCCAACATTCCCAGGTCCAGCCACCTGGGGAACCTTTACCTGGGGTTTCCCCTGCGAGCAATGGCGATGGTGCTGTTGCAGGTCCATTCCCTGCAGCAGGCTGATCTGGAGCAGCACCCAGGCTCTGGATGGAATTTTTCTCTGCCCCAGACACTGTTCAGGGACCGGCAAAATGGCCTGACAACCTGGCCTGGGAAGGTTCTGCCTCCAAAGGGTCCTGCCTGCTCAACTGTGGCTGTCGCCTTTCGGGAGGTGGAATCTGCCTAGGCCAGGCTGCCAGGCGGCTTTGCTGGTTCCCAAACAGTGTCTAGTGCAGGGAGGCCATGGGGGTGTGGAACCTGAGGGACGCAGAGTGACGTGATGATGTCACTGTCGTCCTGCAGGAAAATATTTTATTATTTGAAGAATTATATATAGAAAAACATGGTTCTGCAATCCACTCTAGTTGTGTAGAGGAAGCTTTCCTAGATACACAGAAGGGCCAAAAACCATCAACAGATTTAGAATTTTTTTTCTAAAACACATTTTCTAGCACTTATGGTTGCAAAAAGAATATTGTAAATGTAAACAGGACTTTTTTTTTTTCTACTAACAAGAAGTGGATGATACAGATGACGTTCCAAGGCAGGGTTAGAAAACCCACCAACTTCCATCTTCTCAGAAGTTTCTTACCATGTGTTGTCGCTAGATCTCATTAGCAATTGGCCACCTTCATCTTTTGGGCCTACCTCTTAATGCAGGATTAGTCCTCTGGCTATTTGGAAGTTGTAGAATAGTTTATTGAGAGAGGTTTCTAGAATTAATTGTAATTTTCCTTTCCCTCAAGGGGATGGTATTAACTCTAATGGTGATATGGACATAACTCTTCTAGGAACTGGGAGAAGATTTTTCTCTTAAAAATTAATGTGTTTTATTTTGAATCTACATTTCTAGGGGTGATCGGTCTATGTTACAGCAATCTACAAATCCTGCACCAGGAATTTTGGGGCCTCCCCCACCTCCTTTTCATCTTGGACCACCAATTGGACCGAGAGGTAACATGAGTAAACAAATCTTTTTTTCAGTGCACTCTTTTCAAGCCTCCAAATGATTATCTGAAATGTTGGATTCTCCTAAATGGCAAATGTAATTCTATGCAGCATAATAGTCAAAACTTAGCTCAGGAAACTGAAGAATCTCAAGCATTAACTTAGTCACAAATTTTATTTTAGGTTTCTGTTTGAAGCTGTTACTGTCAGATGAAAAACCTCAGACTTTAAAATAGTTATCTTTTCTTTTGTTACTAAACCATGGATTATTAATACAAATAAAAAAATCCTTCCTTTTATTTGCTATTTAATTACTTTAAATAAGTGGAAAAATAAAGTAGATTTCTAGGTGTCATTCTCTAGTCTAGCATGTTAGCGCATACCTGTCTTTAAAACATTTTTCTGCAATGTTTGCAAGAGAACTAATGCTTTCACTAGTTTCTTTTCATTCTTTGAAGTTTCATAACAATTTGTGAATATTTGTAAAATACTTCTTAATGAAGCCTAAATTTGGGGCCTTGCCTAACTACTTAAGGAATAAATTAAAGCAAGCCTGTTAATATATGCAGTATAATACAATCAGTGTTGCTGTAGGATCATAATTCTTAGGCTTGCATCTAAAATCTCAACCGTAACATTAACTTTTTTTGCCCATTAATAAAATGTTTCAGCTCACTTATGTATAAATAAATATGGGAGACTTTTCACCACAAATTTAGTGGATCTGCTAAATTCCACTTAGGATATTGGGCTCAATACATACCTTATGTGACTTCAGCAGTGTTTTCTGTATTGATATATCTGAAATCAGTAGTTCCCAATCTTTTTGGGATCAGGACCCATTTGTAAACCTTGATGTGCCTTTTGTGATCCGGAAAATGCCCAATATGGCCCAGTGTAGGCTAAGATTCCAAATGCTCCAGCCAAATGTGAAAACCTGGGAACTCCCCATCAGCAGTTGGTGTTAGAGAGAGGCAGCAAGCCGAGACAGCCTCCCAGGAAGCCATGGAGGAAGAATTTAGAGGATGGGGGTCGGGGGCTCGAGATCAAGTGGAGAGGCTTGGGGAAGGAAGCGGGGTGCACTGGGCAAGATCAGGTGGGATGATAAAAGGGATCACCAGGCTGTTTGGGAGTGATGTATTGAGGGACCTGGGCAGGGAAGTGAAACATAGGGTATTGAAGATGGGATGTACCCATGCTGCTAGGGAGATATGAGGGGTGTGCATTGGGATGGTATTTATTGGAGAATGTGGAACTAACTGCTTTATCTTCACGTCTCTCCTGCAGAGTGGGTTGGGCTCATCTCCCTGCTTTGCAGGGTTGTGCCAGTCAGGTTTTGTGCAGGTGGCATTGTGACCTGACATTTGCTGTGCCACTTGCTCAAAATAGGTCTGGCCTACCTCTGGTTGTGATAGAGACAGCTGGGCCAACCCTAAATAATAGTGGGCCCCATGCACCAGGTTGCAATATCCAGAGCAGGTAGCTGAACCTAGCCAGCACTGTGGGCTTTTGACACATTCTGGCAAACCCAATTTTGGGTTACAATCCATGGCTCTTGCTTCTCAAAGTTTACCCTAAAATATTAAGTGTGTACTTGATAAAGTTACAGTAATTTGAATTAAAATTTTCATGTCATGGTATTACAAGTGATCTTTTAAAATGTCACCAATAACTATAACTCATTTAAGTGTTGCTTCTGTACCTTAATATAAAGGGGCTGGAAATGGAAACATGCCAGGACCGCGACATATGCAGAAAGACAGAATGGTTAGTATTAAATATTTTAACTATCAGGTTTACAAAGCTACACTAATACCAAGAAGCTGTTCTACAGGAGGAAATTAGATGTCTTTGGGAGATAGTGGAATTATTTTTATTTCTATTATGGTCCCACTGTGCTGGGATGGACAAACACATACTCGATAGAGGCATGGAAAGGTGACTTACCTACCTTAGATCACGCAGCACAGCACGTCTGTAGCCAGGAATAAAACCCAGTTCTCTGATTCCCAGTTTAGTTTGCCCACTGGACTAGTCTGCCTTTATAGAATCTTTCATATCTGCCTTACTTGAATACAGTATAAGTTGGTAGTGACAGTCATTATGAGTGTGATTTCTTGGCTGTTGTAAAAATGGTACTCGGTCCATGTACCTGGTAGTCATAGGGACCTTGTTACTGTTGGTACAAAATGGCATTTTTGAAGTCTGGAGACACATACTGCTTTTGAGGTACTCGAGGCTGGTATTCAGACACAGAGCTTACCCTGAGCCATACTATGCCAGATCATAACTAGCTATAAAACCTTGAAAAAACAGGTTTATAACTCCTTTTGTAAGAGGTGTTTCTTAGGCTGTTCTGTAATTTTAACAGAGACTAGAAAGTTTGCATGTTGACCATCACGCTTCAGGCCCTTTTGGTGCTTGTGTACCTTGAGAGACATTTGAGAAATAGAAAAGGAAGAAGGAAATAGAAAAGAAATAGAAAAGGAAGAAGTCAGGCACACCTGACCAAAACATTCAAAAGACTTTTTTCCAAGTTCCTTGAAACTTCAAGCATTGCATTTGAGTGTTGTAGACAAGTACATCAGTAAGCTTTAGGTTGGCTTGTAGCAGGAGGCACATACATTAGAATGTTCTCCATTGTTTGAGGTTTTCGGTCTTTTTGTTTGTGCATTGTGTAATGCTGACACAAATGCACTAGTTTAAAAAAAAATTGAATTGCCCTTAAACCCCAGATACAAACTGATTACTGTCTGGTTCCTTTCTTTGGGATAAGGAACTCCACTGTCCAACCACCATAGGATTTGAAGTACCTATTAGTGACACCTCCCAAGCATCTCCAAATGCTTTCATGTTGTCCCAGAGTCCAGCCCAGATGTGGTGTCTAGTTTACAGTTTAATCTGTTAGGGAACATGTGATAGTTAAAGCGAAGAATACAGGCTTTGCAAGGCACTTCTTTAAACATGCACACACTTTTTAGCACAGTAGATCTAGGGAAAAACAAAAAAAAAGCATGGTCCCCCGTCTGAATGCTCACTGTTCATGAGACCCCTGGGGGCACAGCAAAATCCCTCCTGCCCCTAGTTCTGCAGCTGTTTGTTGGTTTCTGGGAATGAAATTGTTTAGAGCAGTGGTTCCCAAACTTTTTGTCATCACACCCCTTTTTGATTTTTGAGAAATCCTCAAACTCTTTTGGCATATTTAACTTACTCATGTACCCTTGGAATTTTCTGCTTTGCCCTAATGCCGCATTTCTCAAACTGTGGGTTGCGAGCAACTTAGAGGGGGGTTGCAATATCACAGAGTTTGAGAACCCCTGCCCTAATGTATTCAGCTATGGATGGAGAGAGGATATTCATAAAATGGTATTTTCACAGATAGTTGCAGGTCACATTTGAGGACTGATATCCTTTAATAACGTCTCGTTCAGCTGAAATTTAATTTCATGCTACTCAAACTTTACTAGTTCTTTCTGCTTTTATCAGGAAACAAGCAGAGTTGTTCACATTATGGATTTTCAGAGGGGGAAAAACCTGAGGTACCAATTGCTGCAGCTTGTTGAGCCATTTGGAATAATTACAAATCATCTGATTCTAAACAAAATTAATGAGGTAAGTTTATTTAAATGTGTTGGCATAATTGATAAGCAGATAATATTTCACTAGGATCAGTGAACAGACAACTTTACAACATCTGTGAAAGTGAGCACTTTTTTAGTTAGCTGCTTTTTTGTTACAAATTGTTGGGTTATTTAGATTTGTCTGAGAACAAACAAAAAAAATTAAAATTGAGTTTTGGGAATTTGCCATGTTCCCTGGAATGAACTGGTTTCTTGTAGTCATAGTATGGGAGCACTGAAAAGGAAAGAGGGCTAATGGCTTTTGTTTCTGTTTCTTCCCTGCCTTTCTCTCTTTCTCCCCCCCCCCCGACAGAAAACAGAAATTAAATGCAGCATATCTCAAGATAACATTACATTTAATTTGTTTTAAATTCATAAGTTTGATGAACGTTTATAGTGACAATAATTTGTGTTGAGCCTCTACTAATTTTTGTTGTACACCTAGTTAGTAATTGCATATAGCGTATTAACTCTGCATGAACAGTTAGTTAATGCCACCATAAAAAGCTTTTACTCTTGCATCTCCTGACTGCATTTTTTAAAAGTGCATCTTATTATGTAAGAGGCACGCAAGACAAAGTATTCAATCCTAAAAGAGTAATACTGAAATAAATTAATCTTGTACAATTTCAGGCATTTATTGAAATGTCCACCACTGAAGATGCCCAGGCTGCAGTGGAATATTATATGACAACACCAGCTCTAGTATTTGGCAAACCCGTAAGAGTGCACTTATCCCATAAGTATAAAAGAATAAAGGTAAATTCAATTTTGCATTTTAAAATCTTATTTTTATTCAGTGTTACATCATCTTAATGTTTTTAGTTTTTGCATTAATTTTTACTTGTTTCACTTGTAATATAGGTAATAAAATCAGGAACTTAATCTTTAATATAAATGTCATTTACTTAAGTTCTGTAAATGTCAGATTTTTTTGTAGTATTTATTTTTAAGACTTCACAAATTCTTAATTTTAGAAACCAGAAGGGAAGCCTGACCAAAAAACTGAGCCACCAAAGCCAGAACCTGGTCGTGTGATTCACCTCAGTAATTTACCTCATTCAGGATATTCTGACAATGCTGTAATCAAACTAGCTGAGCCGTATGGAAAAATAAAGAATTACATACTGATGAGAATGAAAAGCCAGGTAATTCACCCTAAACACTTTAATAAATCAGTTGATTCGTGTATAATTAAATGGAAGGTTGAATCTGTGTGCAAGAAACCAGAGGCTCTTTCAAGATTCTTAGATTGGGAATGTTATTAAATGCGGATTGTGAGTTCCAAAGTGGACACAATCTGAATATCTGAAAAAACTAAGTTCAGGTTTTTTTTAAATAGGGAGAAATGTGCAAAGCAGAATAAAACATTTACATTTGATCTTGAAGATTGATACCTGGGTTCTATCACCTTTTCTTATTCAGTATAAATATGGAAGCTACTGGAGAACATGGCAAAATATTGGGGTTGTTTCACATTATGCCAGCATGTGTCTCCCTTTAAACTGTTAAGCCATATCTGGGATGTGTCTAGTAAAGGAGAGGAATTGATAAACATTCTGGATGTATGAAACCATGCAGTTTTGGGCACAATACTTAATTAGCTTGGGATCTTTACATTTAATTAAAAATAGTATCAAAAGCCAAGTGTAGACTGCCCATAAAAATCTTCAAAAATAATTACATAGCAACAGTAAAAAGGCCCTCACTTTATCACCTCCTTCCAAAGGTAGGCCAGTTATCCTTATGACTTGCTGGAGTTTGAAGTCACAGATCTGTTTGAAAATTGCTTACTGAGCATGCACAATAGATTAGAACACTTTCTTGTGCGCAAGCTTAAACATTGTTTACGTGTGGGGGGGGGCAGGGGGCATGTACAGCTAATTGTGAGCTTCAAGGTATTTGAGTTCTGATAAATTTTGTTGTCTTTACCAGCTAAATAGCTCTGGATTTTTTTTTTAAGGCAGTTAGATGCCAAAATACATTTGGCACATTAAATTTGCACAGTTAAAATGAATAAAGATCCAACAATGTTAGCTGCTTATTACAAATATACTTTTTGTCTGTCCCTGTTTAGGCATGTAGCTTAATGTATTAATGCTGAGTTTAATTTACTCAGTGCACAAGTACAAAAACAAATACTTGAAAATGTTTAGGTAACGCCATCTGCAGACAAAGGAGTAACTCAGCAATAACACAAAAATATACTCCAACAAGCAAGTGACTCTTTAAACAGATCAGCTTAGACTATAGTTGCCACACTGGCTCTGGAGTAAAAAACAAATCAAATTCCAGATTTGAGAGCCTTCTTTTGAAACACCTTCTCGAGCCCCACAGGCTTCTAAATTTAACAGTTACGTTGAATGCCTGAGCTGATGGATTATGTGGGAGAGATGAGTATCCAAACTGCAAAGGATGTTATAGTCCCCTTAATGAGTGTGTTGTGTTTCCAGTAGTATCTTGAATTGCACCTGGAGTGGATGGAGAACTAGAGAGCTCTGTGGGAACACTTGGGCTACGTCTAGACTACGTCCCTTTTTCGGAAAAGGGATGTAAATTAGACGTATCGCAATCGCTAATGAAGCGGGGATTTAAATCTCCCCTGCTTCATTAGCATAAAAATGGCTGCCGCTTTTTTTCGGCACGGAGCTTTTCCGGAAAAAAGCGCCAGTCTAGATGCTGATCTTGCGGAAAATAAAGCCTTTTCCAAAAGATCCCTTATCCCTCTCTGAAATAAGGCAGCCATTTTTATGCTAATGAAGCGGGGGGAGATTTAAATCCCCTCTTCATTAGCAATTGCAATACGTCTGATTTACATCCCTTTTACGAAAAAGGGATGTAGTCTAGACGTAGCCTAAGGGTATGTCTAGGCTACATGCCTCTGGCGACAGAGGCATGTAAATTAGACTACCCGACATAGTCAATGAAGTCAGGATTTAAATATCCCTGGCTTCATTAAAATAAAAATGGCCGCCGCGCTGTGCCGGCTCAGCTGATCGTTGGCACAGTGCTCAAGTCAAGGCGCAGATCAGTCGACAAGGGAAGCCTTTGTCGACCACTCCCTTGTGCCTCGTGAAACATAGACATACCCTAATTGAATAAAGATCCTTTGGCTGATACTGCTAAGTGAGGGGAAATAAAATTGAGTCAGTGGTGTAGCAGTATACCATGTATTATATTAATTCATTGAGGAGGTGAAAGAATTATGGATGCCTGCCAGGTGGGCCACATCCAAGAGAAGTAAAAAACTTCACAGGCCCACTAGCTCCCTTCTAGGGATCCATTCCAGAAGCAATCAGGGATTCAGAAGTCTCTCGGAACATTGCAAATGTTTTGAGCAAAGTTGAATTACCGCTCACTAATGGGGAAGCAGGTACCAAGCCTACTTCATTTTCTAGTTACTTTCCCCAGTTAGCCAGAATCTGGTGTGAGCCAGAACCAGTGTACTAGAAATGTATAGCTCCTACCCACTGTGTGTTGGATGCAAAAGTTACACTGGTTGTGTACTGATGACACTTGAGTCAAAACTGCCTCACTGATTTTTCCCAGCAAATTTATGTGTGTTAAACAGAAGAGGTCCCTGCATCACAGAGTTCTTCTGGGTGAGCAAATGTTTCATGCTCCATTCTGCGATCTCTCCAGAAATTTTGAATTGAACTATTCTAAGTAGGCCTTTCACACCTTTAGCTTTAGCACAGAATACAGTTATTGACTTGAGGGTTTAATTAGATTTAAAACAAGGAATACAATGACACTGTCTTTATGTTGACAGTTTTAGATCAGCTGGGCTCCTGCTATGTAATTTCAGAACTTTTTGCAGTGAAAATACTCCTTAATTCAAAGACGGAGTATAAGTGCAATTTATTAGTGTTACGAGTATAATGTAAAACTTGGTAGTGTGAAGAAACTGGAGATACTCATTTTGAAGTTCAGGAGTGAAATCAAAGATTTAGGCTTTAGCCATGTTCTAGTTTAAATAACTTTGTGTAATAGCATTGTGATATGCACTTCCTCTGGTTTTTATATATATTCTAATCCTTTTAGGCTTTCATAGAGATGGAAACCAGAGAAGATGCTTTGGCAATGGTGGAGCATTGTTCAAACAAAGCACTTTGGTTCCAGGGTAGATGTGTGAAGGTGGACTTGTCTGAAAAATACAAGAAGCTGGTATTAAGGGTAGGTGCTGTTTTAAAAATGCAATATATATTGAGGTGTTTTATTGGGTAAGTAGCCCCAGTAATAACAGGGCAGTTATCAAGAATGTTTATATAAAAATGTAGCCATTTATAAACAGTTTCCCGTTAATCCTTTCCCTTTGGGTATGTCTAGATTACATGGCTCCATCGACGGAGCCATGTAGATGAGTTTACTAGACACAGGAAAATGAAGCAGCGATTTAAATAATCGCCGCTTCATTTACCTCCAGATGGCCACTGTGCTGTGCTAGTCAGTTGTTTGGCGGCACAGCGGGGCAGTCTGGACGCGCCACGGTCGACAAGGGAAGCCTTTGTCGACCGCTCCGGTATGCCTCGTGAAATAGCTGATCGGCACAGCACAGTGGCCATTTGGATGTAAATGAAGCGGCAATTATTTAAATCGCTGCTTCATTTTCCTACGTCTAGTAAACTCATCTACATGGCTCCATTGACGGAGCCATGTAGTCTAGACATACCCTTTAAGTGTAATAGCTGTCAGTATTCAGTGTTCTGAGGTCGCACATCATGAAACTGGTGTGCTTGCATCACTGGCAAAAAGAAATGTGGTTTCTTTGGTAGATTGTTGCTGTATGAGAGTGGCTATACTGGATCAGACCAATGATCTCTGTGCCTTGAAAGACAAGACACCTACAATGGTCAATGCTACTGTGAATGAACACAAACTTTATTTAAATTCTCTTGTGAAATCCAAAAGTATAACCAAAATCCCTTGGCAAAGAGTTCCACATTTTGTGATTGCTATATTAAAATAAAGGATTCTGCTTGTTAATGTTTTTTAAAGCAGTAGAAGATGACTTTGGATTAGTTGAATATGGTCTCTTGTTACTCCTGTTCACATTGGACTTCTGTTCAGAATGTTCTCTAATTCATTTTCCTCAAAATGATCCACCAATTTCTGACTTTCCATCTGTCTGCACTTCCACCTGTTCTTCCTCCTTCAGTCTTGATTCATTATATTGCATTCTACATATATTAAGTATAGAGAAGATTTTATTTGGGGCTCTTTGCTAAAACTTGTGTTGAAACTTACAGTATGTTCTAAGGATGTAGTAGTGTAGTCAAGTAACGGATGAGCAAAAATTTATAGGATAATGCTATGGATTACATGCATTCCCCTCACCCCCGCTAGTAAATTTTTTAGCAGGCTGACCAGCAGCCTAGCTCAGTTGTGGCTCGTGCTGGGTCCGGGACCTACCTCCACTGCAGCTCTGCATTTAAAGTGTATTAGGAGCCAGGCGGGCAGGCAGCCCAGCTCAGTTCCAGCTTGTGCCAGGTCCAGGAGCTCAGCCCCCCCACCTTCCGACAGGGACTGCTGCTATCCCGTGCTGCTGCCTCTTGGAGACAGGAGCGTGGGGAGATAAGCAGCCAGTCTGCAAGGGGAGCTGTTTTTTAAACTGGGACTCCTCAGGAGTGAGGTCGGAGCACACTGGCTGTCAGCCCCATCCCCAGGACTATAGAACAGTCGAGTAACCGATAAAGAATTCATGAGGCTAATAGACTATTCAATTAACCGATATTTAACACCCCTAGTATGTTGGATCCTAGACTACAGGGATTAGTGCTAACTTCAGGTGGCTTAATTTCTGATGGTTTTTATTCATAAAAGGGTGCATTTATATAGATTGTGATGTCAACCAATATTGTAGCAATTTTATATTGTTCCCCGAAAGAGAAGGACTCTTATTGGCTTACAAAATAGTGGCCTTTTCAAGCAGTGGAGTGAGTAGTTTAAAAAAAAAAAAAAGGACACCCATGCACATTTGAATTCTAAGACTTTCTCCATTTGATTATAATTCTTAATCTAGTAATGTAAGAACTAGCAAAAATCTTGATTTGAACCTTTAAATCTTGGGCTGATTGTAGTAACTACCTTGCATACCATTAACAAGCTTTCTGACACTTTGCTAATTCTGTGGTACCAACACAATAGATCTTGCAGTCTCTATTGTAACAGCCTCCTTCGAGTCCTGGGCACACCTGATCCAAGGAACTCTAAAGAGTGCAAAATTTGAATAAAGGATTGGGTTGCTGACACAGAAAGTAACAGAAATGCAAAATTTTACAGTGAGTAGTGGGAGGAGATAGGTTTGATTCAAGTCAACTTTTCATGGTTTATCTGTAACTAGAAACTAACGTATATGATTCCTTAAAACACATAGCAACAAATTCACTTAAGAAATTTGAATTGAGTGTCCCACCAATACCAAAATGAGTCATATAAAATTAACAGGTCATAGACAATATTACTGGACAAACCATTGTAGTGATAGGACTTCATCTTTATAATCAAGTCAGTCTGACCATTGGGTCAAGTGTTCAATAACAATTTTGTTAATTTTGGGTTTTTCTTATTTTTTCCAAAACTTATACAGAAAGCACTGAAACCTGATCATTTTCATGACTAATATTTGTTTAAATATCTTGGAAGCATACATATTCAGGAACACATTTGTATGCACAGAGTGCTTGTCAGTAAATGTAATTTAAGGTTTCAGTGTGTAATTAAAGAACTGTTAGTAATTAAAGATTTTCTTTCATCCAAAGTCTGGTCTGGCTAGAGAATAGGATTAAATGGAATTCCTTGACTTGAACACCTTGTTTCAGCTATAAAAATCAGCTTAATTGCTGTGATTGCATATTGTGCCTCTTTGTTTTGCAGATAGGGTGCATAATGAAGGGCCAGATCTTTCTTTCTGTTATACTCCATGTTTGTATTTTGTAGGTGGGTGGAGGAATATAAACAGCTACTAGTGATACGTGTGCAAGGGCTAATGCAGAGGGCTCTGGATGGCAAGGATCAAGCTGTTCATAATAGAGCACTTCAAAACAAATGTGTAACATATGATAATCAGAAGTTTATCTGAACTGTAGTGTACTTCCTGCAGTGTAATGGATTGCACCACATTCATATAGTTAACTAATATAATATTTCCAATGTTAATGCAACATTCAAATGACCGTTCTGATTTTTGGGGTTTTCCACCTGCATTTAAAAGAAAAGACTTGACTGCACAGAAAGGCAGCTTTGAAAAATGAACTATTTATATGCCTACACTCAGTGGGAGGGTGCGGGGGATGAGGGGGGATGGAGATGACAAACCGAACCCCAACGGTGAATCTGATTCAAGCTTGCAGGACTTGTGCTAGAGGGCTATACACAGCAGTGTTGGTGTTCCTGCCTGGACTTTGAGACCCTTTCCCTCACTGAGTTTGAGCCTAAATGGGAACATCATCCCTGCTATGTTTAGCTCCATAACAGAAGCTCAGGCTGGCTGACACAGGTTCTGAAACTCACTGCCTTGGGTTTTTTGTTCATTTTGGGGTTTTGTTTTGGGGGTAGGGAAGTTTCCAGTACAAACATACCCTTTAAGACAAGGGGAAGAAAATAGACCAAAGATGTGAAGAGTGGAGAGGTGGTTGTTATCAAAAGGAAAATAATGTAGACATTCTTAACCCTTTAAGCCAGGGCTACTCAACTTTGGAAGCCCCGGGGACCACTATGATATTCACAGTACATGCCGAGGGCCGCAACTTAAGTGTGGTTGCATATATATGCAAATAGCTTCTTTCACACTGATGGGCATGAATACAAAGCACTTTCCACAATGCCACGGCGCTCCCAGCATCACCTCTCTGGGGGTTAGAAACACCGACACTCTGTACCCATCTGTTCCAGCCAGTCTGTCCACTTGTCTTTCAGTGCTCACCCCGCCTGGGAGACGCCTGATGTTGTGGAATGTGTTCCCAGTGGAGGCCATGTTCAAAGGATCCCATGTGTTGAGCCCCATGTAAACCCAAACCACAAACAAGCGGGCCACATGCGGCCCATGGGTCATGTGTTAGGTAGCCCTATTTTAAGCCATCTGTTAATACAGGAGTGAGGAACATTAATTCTTGGGGCTGGATTCAGCCCCTAAGACTCAACCCCCTCCCTCCTTCTGTCCCAGCACTGAGGAGCCTGCACTGGCACTCCAGCTCCTAACTGCCCCACTGCGGAGCTGGAGCACACTAAATCTACTAGGCTGGTGGCCCCCCCTCCCCCCCCATGGCTCTGGTGTGATGTGCAAGGGGAATGGGGGAGTGTTTTTCTCCTTCTCAGTCAGGGGCCATGTAATTAAGGGGCGTGTGTGTGTGTTTTTTCTCACGTGTGTGTGGCCCCTGGACTGATTTTTCTGGGGGTCAGTGGCCCCCAACCCAAAAAAGGCTCCCCACCCCGTGTTAATATGGTGCAAGAGAGAAGCAACCACTCAAGTTTTCTCTGTAATGTCTGGAAGAAAAGTGAAAACATTGGACATGATGAATGGAATTGAGCAACCGAGGTGTAATTCATGCCCTGAATGAAACCCATAATTATGTTAATACTTAATATGTATCCACCATAACTTACAAAAGCTTTTTTATTTCTTAGATTCCCAACAAAGGAGTTGAACTACTGAAAAAAGATAAAGCTAGGTAATGTCGTCTTCAAATATAATTTATTAAAAACCCTAAATTGAAATAGTTAAACCAAAACATAATGAAGGTAAATATTTTTCCTCACAGAAAGAGGACATATTCTCCTGATAGTAAAGACTCTCCAAGTGATAAAAAATCTAAGACAGATGGAACTCAGAAAACTGAAAGTGGCAGTGCTGAAGATAAAGATAAAGAGGAGAAACAGGAAGATGATGCTGAGAAATCAGCTGCAAAGGGTAGTGAACAGACAGACCAAGACGAACCTAATTTACTCCTTGAATCTGAAGATGAGCTGCTAGTAGATGAGGAAGAAGCAGCAGCATTGCTGGAAAGTGGCAGCTCAGCAGGCGATGACACTGATGTTGCTAATTTAGGTGATGTGGCTGCTGAAGAAAAAAAGGATGCAGCAGATGACACTACCACAAAAACTGAAGGAAATGTTGGAGCTACCCCTGCAGCAAAGAAGAAACTTAAAAAGGTAATCTTGTGGCATGGTGTATGGATAGGGAGCAGCCTTATTTATGTGATTTGTGTTCCTCCATGTAGTTCCAGTTCTTTTGTGCTGGACTTGAAAACAGACAGACACTTTTTCTGGAAAGAAAGGGTTTGTTTGGCTATAATAATTTAAATAGTATTCCAAGCAGGACATGTTTGCTACCAAACTTTCAAAGTCAAATTATTGAACTGAAAGTATTAGCCCCTTCTATAGGTACAGAGAAAATATTTTCTTCTTTTCAGTTCATTCAGCTAGCTAGGTTAAATCACTAGTTCAATCAGAGTTGAAAAACAAGACAGAGTTGTAAAAGCAGGAAAGCTTGTTTTCTCCATTTCCAGTCCATGGGGAAAAAAAGATCTGAGGATGAGAGATACTGGTCCTAAAAGCTTATAAGGCATGGTGATCAGAAATAAGGATGTAAAATCCCATTTAATCATTTGACTAGTTAAACATTGTTTAACCCGTTAAATGCTTAACGGGGGAGAGAAGGGGGGGGCAGGGAGAGACTATTCCAGCCTTGCTATGCTAGAGCAGCCCCTGTCCACTGTGGCCAGGCTGGAGCACTCCCTGCTGTGGGCAGGTCCTGCTCTGGCTGGGCTGTAGCAGGCCCCCACCAATTAACCATTCACATCTCTAACCAGAAGCAATCAGTTGACCTCACTAAGTATAGATAATGCTACTTTTGTTTAGTAGAATGCAAGACATGCTTTGATAAATCTTTTGCTTATGTTTACAGTTCATTTTAAGGTACTTTTATTTAACCAAACTTAAATTGTTTGTGTGCAATTTTAATTGAAATATAGCTTGATAAAATCCCAAGTAAAATTCATCTAGTAAACAGGAAGTGCTTGTCACCATTTTCTAACAAAAAAGAATCTGAATAAATGTATTAAATTATATAATTGCTTAAGTAAATGTGTATAAATATAGTGCATCCTCCTGGTTAACAGAAGGCTCTAAAAAATAAAAATCAATTCTTCAGGAAAATACTGTAACTAAAATTCAAAACAAGATGAAAATTCTTACATCAAGATTTCTTGCTTGCCAGTTAAAGCAAGAAACTTTTAACTGTTAAAGCAAGTTAGATTTTAAATCCATCCACCCTGATTTAAAGAACGCAGTTAATCCTTTAATAGGAATATGATGTAACTTTTGGTCTCGTCCCCCTCCCTATTTGTGTGACTGCATTCTGTGTCCCTACTGACTGCAGTCAACATCTCAGTGGTACATTTTAGGAGGTTTGCCCCAGCATAAGAGCGATTTTTCTCCCCAGCTGCTTCACGAGGCTAGAAGGGTATTAGTGACCATATTACAAATAGTTTCAGAAAATAGTTGTCTATAGAGTGTATTCACTGTTATGTATAGCCCTAAAGCACAAGTATTCTACAGAGAATAGATTCTATCAGATGAAAACTATGTATATATAAATATGCATCTGACGAAGTGGGTCTTTGCCCCCGAAAGCTTATGCCCCAATAAATCTGTTACTCTATAAGGTGCCACAGGACTCCTCATCGCTTTAGTGTATATATAATGTAACTTCAATAGAAATATAGGTAGGTACATCTTGGATTACTTATCGTACAATAAGCCTTGCAATCGCTGTTCTAAAATTTCAAATATTTAATTGTATTTATAATCCATAATAGTTTATAAATTACTACAATTCATGAATCAATGTAATCCCAGTGAAACTGGTGCAGAAAGCTGCAAACTTGGACAGGATGGAAACCTGGCAAAATAAATCTTTCTGAATGGAGGCTAAAATACTTCATTTTGAAACTAAGTAATTCTACAAATCAAGCAGAAAACAAGCAATTTGACATGGGTTTAAAATGCATAGGTAGCTTCAGAAGGAGGAAGTATGGGATTCTTCAAAAGAATGCAGTTAAAAGGTCTGTTTTTCTTTTACAAGTAAAATAAGAGTGCATGAAAATAAGCGAGCATGAAAAACCTCTTCATCTCTCAACAGCGATATGTGGGTGGCTTCCCCCAGAGCATGGAAGGTTTTGTCACTCTAGATGAGGTTGGTGATGAAGAAGACTCAGATCATCAGAAACTGCGTAAATCAGGGATGGTGGTTAAATCAGCTGGAAAAGGTGATGATAGTTTGGCTGAAATTAAAGTAGACAAGATTGAGGAACCAGAGCAAGAAAATGAGACATTGGAAAATGGTACCAAAACTGAGGAGAATATAAAGACAGAACCTGTTGAAGCTTCTGATAACACGGCAACCCAGGATACAGAGAAAAATACGAATGAAAATACAGATGCACAGGATGAACAAGAAACAAAAAGCATCCAGGAGAAAGCTGTTGTGCCAGATGAATATAGAATTGGACCATATCAGCCAAATGTTCCTGTTGGTAAGATTTTTCCCATCTCTCCAAACCTATTTTTTGCATTACGTTAACATTTTTCATTTCACTAACTTCATTTTTTGCATTTTTCATTTCTGCATAACTTCATTTTTCATTTCTTGGTCTATAGTGTAGATCAGACCTTACTTCTACATAACTATATTGCTAAGGGGTGTAGTTATACTAGTGTAACTCCCAGTGTAGACAGTACTCTCTCTGCAGGTATGCTTCGCCCAACATAGCTACCGCCTCGTTGGGGAGGTGAATTAATTGCATCAATGGGAGAATTCTCTCCTCTCAATGTAAAGTGTTATTAAAGCACTACAGCAGTGCCAGCTGCATTTTAAGTATAAACTTGCCCTTAGACATTGGATATTAAGACTTTACTTTCTCTCTGTGGCAGTCTCTGGTCTCTCTTACTCTTCCCATGTAGTCTTTGACAGTGGCTCCTCTTCAGCTTGGAATTAGGATGGAGACACATTGTAACAGCACAGAATATTTATTTCAGTAATGATGTGGGGTAGAAGTCCTCATTACCAGTATTGAAAATAATACTATCATAACTAAAACCTTTGCATACCTTTCTGAAAAGGGAGCCAATAGAAAATCATGTTTTACTCCAAAAACATGATAAAAGCAAGTGTGTACATAGTCACTTAGTTTCTGGCTTGAACAAATGAAAACAAGGATATTTTTAAAATAAAGCAGCTGTTCAATTAAAATTGAATTGTGACTTTAAGGTTCACTTAGCAATATATTTGAGGTTTAAAAAAAAAAAATCTTAATTCATTCTATTAGTTACTTTGTGGTCTTTACTTCTCTAGGTGTGAATTATGTGGTACCCAAAACAGGGTTTTATTGCAAACTGTGTTCCTTGTTTTACACAAATGAAGATGTTGCAAAAAAGACCCATTGCAGCAGCCTTCCACATTATCAAAAGTTGAAGGTAAGGTAAAACAGTCCATTTTAAGTGAAGCGATTCTTTTTTGGGAAGGATTGGGGAATAGACTTGTTGAGACTTAAAAGCAAAAAACAAACTCACCCAGTAAAACACTGGAGTATTCAAAAATACTTAGAGTTGTTGCTTCATATCACAATTTTAGTTTCAAATTAATCCTCCTCTTCCAAGGTTGACTGTTGGAATTTGAATGCATAGTGAACAGTTCATGTATGGAACCCTATGGTTCTTTGTGAATCCTTTTGATTATAATAGACATAAGCTGTAGAATAGTTTTGAAGAAGGAATTAAAGATGAGTGAATCTTGTCCTTGAAGTTTTTTGAGGATGGCGCATGACCAAAACTTGAGTGCTTTTTTTATGTAGTCACCAGAACCTTGACTGATGCATATTTTGACTTTATATATACAACTTTTGATTTTATGGGTGTATATTGGAGTTTCTGATGGAATGAAATGTGCAGTAGTGCAACATATGTTTATTCTGTCATCAGTGCTGCTTCTGTACCCTTTCATATTGTGCATTTTCGGTGTGTGGGCTGGGGTATCCTGATAACAAGCAGTAATTACCACCATTATTAAAACATAATAAAACTTCATGTTAATTATTCCATTCATCTGTATTTAGTTGATTTCACTTCAGTTCATTGCCAAGCTAGGTATTCGTTCCCTCCCTTCCATAGGAAGGAAGCAGGCACATGTCTGGGAGTTACCAATGGGAGTGGTTGCATCTGTGGGAATGGGAATGCCTCACACTGGTCCAGGAACTGAAAGAGGGCAAGTGGTAGAGGGAACAGAAAGGCAACTAGATTATGGGTACGTCTTCATGTATCGTGCTATAGTGGCACAGCCGCACCGATGTCCCTGCACCACTGCAGCGCTATACATGAAGACGCTTGTACACTGGCAAGAGAGTTGCCCATCAGCATAGTTATGATCTCTCCAAAAAATGTTGACAGGAGGTGCTCTGCCTTGACGTAGCACTGTCTACACAGGGGGTTAGATTGGTATAACTACAACACTCAAAGTCTGTAGTGTAGACCTGGCCTCTATTATGAAGCCTCTGCAAAGGAGAAGTAATGGAGAGAATCCATGAAGCATGCAGTATTTTATGGTAGAAAAATCATCTCATCCATAGCTTTATACAGTTTGAGTACTTACTGATGAGAGACTGAAGTACTGATACTTGTATAAGAGAAAAACAAATCCAGTGACTTTGATAGTCTCAGATTTTTATCCAAATTAAATTTACCATTTAATTTGCTTTTTTTTGTCATACACCGTAGTCACCTTTCTCTTCATTTGAGCTTGATTATTCTTAGTGATAAAGTATTGAAAAGAAAGCAGTGCTTGCGTAAGTGTAATGCCTGTTCTTTACCTTGGACCATACACCTAGTTGCATTATTTTCATATTGATGAAGCTGGATAAAGATGATACCATGGATAAGTTTTATGGTGCTTTATCTGTTCAGAGTGCTCCACAAAGCACTAATTCCCACAGCAACCCTGTGAGGTAGGTAAAGTATGTACTCTCCCCACTTTACAGATGGATAAGACCCAGCATAAGTGATTCTCCCAGGGCCACATATGAATCTGTGTCAGAACAGGGCATGGAAACATTTTTTTCTTACTCCCAATTCCCAGATTAGACTGACTCAGGTAGATATTAGTGTATGAACTGGGTAAATGTTCATGAAGATTCGATTTGATTGGTGACATATGGAGATGTTAAATTTAAATTAATTGGCTAATCGAATAGTCAATGCAGTTTGCATCGACTATTCGATTAGTCAAGGGCACCTCCATCTTTGCTACTCTTCAAAGGCAGAGGTGCTGTGGGGAGCATGAGGTTAGCGGGGGGACTCAAGCAGTCCCCCACTGGCCCCATGCTCCCCATGGTATTTCAAAGCAGCAGCGCCTCATGGATCCCAGGGTTAGTGGGGGAGTTGGGCTCCACACGGCACTGCTGCTTTGAAGCACTCCCTCTGCTACCCTCCTCCCCTTGCTGCCTCTTTCTGATAGAGGCAGCAAGGGGTCGGGGGAAGCAACTGGTCGACTAGTCAGTCACATTCCTTGTGACATAGGTAGAAAGTTAAATGTACTTGTTCGGAGCTATATGCTGCTGGAAAATGCAGTACTTTTTAAAAGAGCTTTAACTGATCTACTGCAGTGAAAATTGCTATGTACCTAATACAGTAGGAAAAGCAACAGGCATATTTTGCCCAGTGGCAGGCTTATTTTATACTTAGAAGGGACTTATTTAGTTTATTTAATTCATCCCTAACCAGATTGGCTTTGTTGTAAATAATTATTTTTTGTTACTACAGAAAATTCTGGATAAAATGGCAGAAGATCACAGGCAAAAGAAAGAAGCTTAAGTGTAAGAAACTCAGTTGAAGAAAAGTGGTTTTTGTTTTTAATGTTGACCTTTTTTAAATGCAGTACAAATAGTAGATGGCAAATACTATACTTTTTTGTTTTAGTGAAATACAGTAGGCATCTAGCTCTGTTCATGTGTTAAATGTTATAACAAAAAGGAAGCTAATAGAAATTTTTTGTTGATGGAAAATATGGGAATGGCAACAGAGGAAAGTTTTCTTTAGATGGATATTTCAAGCTTCTATAGAAACTGTTGCACCATTATGAAAGCTCATGTACAAAAAGCAAACTTTATATAAATCAGTTTTCAGGCTTCAAAAAGTTATCCTGCAATTTTGATTTCATTCTTCAATAAAAAATAAAACGTGGTATTGTATTTTTATTATTTTCATCTAGAACATTCCGTATTTCAGTCTGAGCCTAGCATATATTTAATTTGGAGTGTGAGACTGTCGTTGCATTTCACTTGGGAAAGTCTTTAAATGTAAAGGTTGCATTTTTTTTTAAATGTTGGATGCAGTTTCTTTTAATGTCATTTGCTGTTCTCTAGATAAGAAAATTAGTACGTAGTCAGCTTTAAAATTTTGTGATTCTTTTCTAGGTTCTTGATAGATTTTTCCCTATTCTATTATTCAGCATACTTTTAGTGAAATGTAAAATCCTATTCTTCTCTGACCAGTATTATTTTCTCGAGCTCTTACTGCTTGCTACTTGAATCCCATAGCTTTCGTACATCTGATACAAGCAAAAGCAGCATTTGAGTCCTGAAATGTAAAAAAGTATCTTTATATTCTTCACATGTAATTTTTCATACTTGCATTTTAAAACTGGTTTGTCAATCCTAGAACTGTGCTATTAATGTACCTGCACATGTGACATGTGATCAGGAATTTGCATGTATAATCTGTGTTATCTGTAGTCTTTCTGATTATATACTGCTTATTTGTGGATTCAGGTTACTAAAGTGATTTATCAATAAACAAACCTAGGAAACAGTAATCTTGTTTTTGTTTGGCATGTTAAGCAACATGTTTACAGCAGTTGTGTCCAGTGTATTCTTGGTATCTAATTAGCTCATAACTTTTAGCAAATGTTTTTTAATTCTGCTTAACAGCTTTGTGTGATTTAGTATCTCATTATGATTCTTCCCTTCCTAATGCATGCACACTGCAGCACAATAAATTAAAAGGCCGCTTAATGAAATGGTTCTAAGCACTTCTGCTTGTGAATTTATTGTTGTTCTTTGAAGGTAATACATTTGTATTTAATGCTAAGATTCATACTCCTTTAGATTTTCATGAATGAAGATAAGTGACTGAAATGTAAAGAGTAACACTTCTTGCCTTTTGTTCCTTGGCATAGGGTACAATTCTGAGAAGTGTTACGTTGTGGGTTAGGGGAGAATTTGAAATGCTATTCTATGCAACTTTCCCAACATCAACCAAATATTAGGGTGAAATGCTGCTTTGGCATTGGGTGCACAAATCTTCATTAAATAGCACAGCCTAAAAGGCTGTCAAAACAACTAAATTTTAATTAGCAATAATTCATTTTTCCACATTTCCTTTTCAGCACACAAGCTGTTTTGACATTCTATGATCTGCACTCAGTCTTTTTAATTAATTTTCTGTTAATTAAATGGATTAAAATAGAGTGAAATACAAGTATACACTAGGGGCGTAAAGGGTTAACCTGTTACCTGGGAAGCATTGGATTACTTCCATTCTTACTAGGGTAACCAGTTAACAGGTGCCCAGCCCATGGCATGGTGGGCCCACCCTAGCCAGGCCCACTGCGCTGGGATTTTACATGCAATATCTTGAACACCCATTCTGCTACTAGGCTGTACCTGTTTGAATGAGAAAAGAGTAAGTCCTTGAGTAAGACTTGAAATAAAGGCAAGTTGCACTGACATCAGTTAATAAGTTATCCTCACATTAGTGCAAAAGGCAACAGTTGAATGTGAGATGGTCCCAGGAGTTCATGAGTTAACTTGTGCCCCGCATTTTACTTCATTATTGGCGGTCACTCTGTTTCTCAAGAAATTTTGGTGGGGGTGGGGAGAAAAACTGCCTTTGGAGGAAGGAGATATCTGATTCCTAACCGCATATGTAGTTGACTGATGTATTTAAATGCCCCCAGAGCTGTTGGTTTAAATAAACAAATAAACCTCTATTTAGGCATCATATAGCCCTCCCAGATACAATATTGTAGTGACCAAATAACCACAGCTTTTTCAATGGAGTGATAAATTATAGCTGAGTTGTTATACTGGGAATTATGAAATGGTCTTCAGGTGTTGAGCATAAAGGAATCTTTAGAAAATTAAAGACAATAGTGCTGTTTTATGGTGACATAGTCTAGAGTACAGATGTAAAAAACTTAAAGCAACTCCACGGGCTCTTGTCCTTCAGGCAGCATAGGCCCTGCTGGCCTCCCAGCTTCACCGGCTTCCAGCCTTTGCGGGCTTTGGGCTGCATGGGCTTCTGGGCCCAGCGAGCTTCTGGCTGACCCGGGCTGCCAGCAAACCAGTCCCACTAGTCTGTCCCTCGCGGGCTGCCGGCAGCCTGTGGCAGGTTAACCAGAACCTAATAATAATCAGTTTGTTTTAGTTAACAGAATAAACTTTTACATTTTTAGTTTAGAGATCAGCTATTCTAGAAATACTGTACACTATGGGTCAGATTTCAAGGGTGTTTAGGAACCTAATGATTCAGAGATGATTCAGATCTTATCTGCCTTGGTACTTTTGAAAATCTAATGACATGCTCTCTAAGGATATTTGAAAATTTAGCCCGAATGATTCAGATACCTATGCCTTTTTTGGCTACTTTATCTACCTTATGCAGCAAATAATCTCTTGGAGTGTATAGTAAAGAATTTTTGAAAATTGTATTGTTATAGAAATGTGCATCTGCCTGGCTGTTTGTCCTTCTGTTTGTGTCTGTTTTAAGTTATGATAGAGGAAGCTGCATGCCAAATTTGGTGAATTAATTCTTACCATTTTTGGAGTTGAACAAAGTCAGGGTTTTGTTGTGCCAAGATAGTGGATTGTGCATGCAATGCAATTGTTCCATATCAAATGGAAAGGGAGGAGTGTGAGAGCAGACAGTTATACTCACGCATGACCACAGGGGGGCAGCATGAGCAGTCACTGGCCAGCAGAATGGCCCTTAAGGTTTTTTTTCAAGATCTCCTGTCAATCAGGAAGCCAGGAATAGTGATGGATTCATTTAAATTCAGCTAGTCCTCAGACTCTGAGCATTATTTGTATTACAGTAATGCCTATAGAGCCACCGCAGTGAAGATCAGAGTCCCTTTCCCCTTTAGGAAATATACAGGTACACAGTAAGGGACAGTTCCCACCTCAAAGATTTGGCACTCTAAATAGACAAGGAAGACAAAGGATGGGACACATGAATAATTCTTCTTCCCACTTTACTGATTGGGCACTGAGGTCCAAAGAAATTGGGTAACTTGCTGGAGGTCATGGAGAAATCCTTTGGTGGAGCTGGCAATTGAAGCCATGTCTCCTGAGTCCTAGTCCAACACCTTTAATCACAAAGAAAATGGGAAAATATTTCTGCCTTGAAAACCTCTTTATATAAAAAAACCCCAAAATCTGAATTGGAAATTAAAGTTCTAATATGGGATGGTATTTTTGAAGCTTGATGCAATATTTGTTGAAGTCAAAGGAAAGATTCCCAGTGTTTGCGATGAGTATTTTTTAACATGCTCTAATCTCGGGATCAGTATTTTTATTGCCTGGGATTTATCTACTGTGATGTGGTGATGTGTTCAGGTTCTTGGGGTCAATCTGACTCGTCTCTGTTTTAAAATGATCTTATCTGCTCTTGATGGTGTGATTCTCTGATAACCCATCATTACTTTCTCTGTGGCATATCTGCCCTATGCCAAGAGCAAAACCAGACAGGTCTGGAAGCACCATGTGAAACTGAAAAACCCCGAGACATTTCAGGGCTGGCTATTTTGTTTGCACTTCAGGGTGTGTTTTTTCCCCTCCAATCTCTCAAAGATCTCCCTGCACCCAGCCTCCTTTTTAATCAGTTAAGGAGTTATGTTTCCTTGAAAGGGCTCCCTGTCTAATTCCCTTACAATCCAGGTTACCTATTCAAACCACCCTATAGGTAGAGGGAGATGGTCCCATCCAGAGGCTGTGTGGTATTTTCTTGGGGGAAAAGTAGAATGAATTTCACAGAGTTTTGAATGGATGATTGCTCATCATCCATAGTTGTACTTTTTTAGCTACATCAGCCATGTTAAGGTTAAGAAATTAATGCCAAAAACTTTATTCCCCAGGACTGTTGATACGGCCCTTCTCATCAGTGCTAAACTAACACCTGCTCCCCATACACAGGTGAAGTGCATTATGTTGTAGGGATTCCCAAAGAGGAGAAGAAGGGGGAGGAAGAGGAGGAATCCCCATCAGCCTCCCTGTTTGCTAATGCTGCCTCAGGGTTGCAGTCACCCTCTCTCTCTCCCTCCCACTCCAATTTGCCTTGTCTCCTTGATAGCTGCTGGAAGGCCCTTGTAAGATCCACTGGCCTTGCTCCATTACACCTGTGTGGACATGCAGAGGTCATGTCGTGCTGTGATCCATAGCCCATGAGATGTTCTCAGGCCTTGTACTAGGGATGTTAAATATCGACATAGAATTCGTCATGAATTCTTATTGCTTACTTGACTATTTTGTAGTACCTGGGGGCAGGGCTGGCAGCCAGTGCACTCTGGCCCCGCTCACGAGAAGCCCTCTGCCACTCAGTGCTGCTGCCTCTGTGTCACAGCGTAGGGTGCCATGCAGGAGCTGATCCACAAGGGAGCCAGTTTAAAAACCAGCTTCCTTTGCAGCTGCCTTTTGGCCTGTGCTGCTGCCTCTGATAAAGGTCTGAGCTCCTGGAGCTGGTGCAAGCCATGACTGAGCCAGGTGGGCTGCCTGCCTAACTCCTAATACACTTTAAATGCAGAGCTGCCACAGGGGTAGGTCCTGAACCCATTGCAAGCCAGGACTGAGCCAGGCTGTTGGCCAGCCTGCTAAAAAATGTACTAGGGGAGGAGGGGAGAAAATGTGTAATCTATGGCTTATTGGTTAATTGACTACACTATTAAATCCTTACCCTGCACAGGCTGCTGTGGTTCTTCCCTGTCCTCTGGGAAGCGGTACTGCTACTGTTGCCAGCAGAACACTCTGTGGATATGCCCTGAAAGAACTTTCATGTGCTACTTGTTTTCAATGTGACTGATTTCAAGGCATATTTCCTGTGTGTTTCTAGAACATTAGCAGTCACATGAGCTGAAAGTTATTTACAGTGAGCAGCCAGACAAATGTTTGGTAATACCCCAGAGCTACTGCACCCAGCATGTCAAGCGAGACCGGTGGCTGTGCGCCAAATTTTGTTGTACCAATGGAAGCAGAGAGATTTCCCAGGGTTTTCTCTGCTGCAGGGCTCCTGCCACCTGAACTAGGATTCCCCCAGGGCTGCCTGAGGCTTGACAGTGGGGAGCAGATGCTAAGGCACCTTGATCTGTCAATACATGCTGCAGGTGATGCATGCAAAGCTGGCTTGTGGAAGTTTGATGTGTTGCTTCTCCTAGACACATCTCATACATAAGTCTACCTCTTAGTATTCTCCCTTGCCTGTTGCTTGAATGTGCTAAGAGGATGTTTCTAGTGATTTTTCTTGTGGGGAAAATGTTACCTCCCATGTAAAAACATTAAATCACATATTAACTTTCAAAAACATTGGAGAAAGTGCTGTTTGTTGGATGTGGTATGTACTTTAGCTATTTAATACATATTACCAAATACCCTCCTAGTCTGTTTGATGTTACAGTAGACAAGTGTACTACCTTTTCCATGACCACCTTTTTATATTGTGTTTTGGCCTGTTCCCCGCAGGGTAGGCTTTTTTTCCCCTCAGCACAAGACTCTTTCACCCTAGCCACTACTGTACTGTAGCACTACATGGCTGCAGAACTATCGTATTAAAATCTCCAGGACACACTCGCTGTAGGTGCTGAGGGATTGATGCCAATTCTGGGAGCCTTCAAGCCCATTCTGGAGGGTTGGCAACTCCTATGCTAATGGGGCAGCTCTACCATCGGCTTGGCTGTGTTGGTTGGTGTATACCTGGGGCATTAAGTGCATGATAAGCTTGAATTAAATATTAAAATTTAATTCTGGGAGCTTCCTGGTCACCGTGGGAGGGTTGGCTATGCTACTGTACTGACATCAACCTGGGCCCAGCAGCTGCTACCAGAATCGAAGTCGCCTGGTCCCCTAGGACCCTCTCATCCTCGCCTCCCCCAAAGAGACTCAAGATGGAGGCCTGGCTCGCACCCCACCAGCAGCACCTGACTACAGGTCCCAGCATGCCACGCGCCCTTTTGATCCCGCCGCCTTCGTTCTTTAAGATGGCGGCATAGTCCCGCTTCCGGACTACATAGCCCAGCATGCAGCGTGGTACGCCGGAGCTGGTCGCAATGCTGGCCCTGAGCTTCCAGCGAGCACCGCTGACGTGAAAAAGACTGCGAATCCCGGCATGCAGCGTGGCACCTCCCCGCTGGGCTTTCTTCGAGGCCCCGCCCCAAGTCGGCGCGTGGCTTGCCGGGATGTGTAGTGTGGGCCGGGTTTCGGAGCGGAGGGGGCGTGGCTTGTGAGGTCACATAGGTAGCGGAAGTGATTTCACGTCCGGCCTGGCTGTTGTGTTTGGAAGGGGAGAGGGGTGGAGGGAGAAGAACCCGAATAAAGAGTGGGGGGGCACGAGGCGGCGGTGGCGGAAGAGACCAGCTCGGAGCCGCAGCGCGCACCCTCTGCCAGCCCGCTCCTAGCAGTAGGTGGGTCGGGGGGGCGGTTCGGGGCAGCCCGGCCGGAGAAAGGCGGGGGGGACCGTTCCCCGTCCCGGGCTTTGTACGGGGGGGGGGCTCCCCTGAGGGCCCCGGGGCCGCGGGCCTGGGCCGTCTAATGGCGCCTGTCTCTATTGTCTCGGGCTCGCTCCATCCGGGCACTGAGGGGGAAGGGGAGGGAGGGGGTGTCTCTGGCGGCGCGCGGGGCAGGATGGGATAGCACCCCCCATACACACGAGAGCGGCGAGGTGGCCTCATTGTTGGCGAACAAAGCGCGCGCGGCGGGGAGGAGGCGGGGCGCGCGCGGCGCGGGGGCGAGCGGCGGGCGCGCGCGGGGGCTCCTCAGCGGGGCCGGGGAGGGGGTCCCGTGCCGCGGCTGCTCCGCTTGTCGCCCCCTCCCCTCGGCAGCGCGCCGTGCAGGCCTGAGGGGCGGGGCCAGGGGGCCGGGCCGTTGCCCGGTCCGAACCTGAGGGCGTCTCTGGGGCCTTCCGAGCCGCCTGCGGCAGGGGCTCCCCGGGCGTGGGGCGCTCGGAGCGGGCCGTGTGCGGCCGGGCTGCCCCGCCTCCCCTCCCCTCCCCTCGCCGCCTGCCCTCGGCCCTTCGTCTGCGGTTCCTTCGTGACCCCCGTGTCGCCACGGCCCTTCCGCCGCGGGGCACGGGCGGCCTTTGCCCAGCGCTCGGATACGGATACGGCCGCGTCCTGCGAGGGTCTCACCCTCGGCTGCCTGCCTCCGTAGCCGGACAGATCCAGCGGCGCTCGCGTGGACGCGTCGCTGCGATGGCTTCCTGTTCTGGGGCCTAATCGGAAAAACTTGCTCAGGTTTCTGCCGGCTGCCGCCGAGTCTCTGATTAATACTGCCGACGTTTGAAAGCGCTGCCGTGCGCTTTTGGCGGGGGCGTTGGCATGCCTTCACTGACTTACGTCGCTGGGCCCGCCGGTCCACCGGTCGGGAAGAGATGCTTCAGAGCAGTGGTTCCCAAACTTTTCAGCATCACGCCCCCCTCCCCGAAAAATAGCAGCAAAACGTGGGGTGGGATTGACGGGGGCGTGTGTGGAATTTCTTCACGCCCCCAGTTTGGGAAGCCATGCTTTAGAGGCAGGTGGGAGAATCCCCTCAAGTAGCTCCCCTGTGACATGTCTCTTCTTGATCCCCAATACAGGTGTTTTTAAAATGACACATGAGCTTTCACCTTCAAAACTTTTCAGTAGTATTAACTACTGTAGTTCTAGATATTCTTATGGTTCATATAAATATTTAATCTCTTGGAATCGTGCAAAATTCTTGACCTTAATTTTTAGTCTGTCTTATGTGTTGAGTGAATATATATAGTTCCTTTTAATCAGTTCTAAATTTGCCTGCTACGTTTTAATTTCAGTGAATGACTCTTTGCTATGATGTTATGAGATGCAACAGAAGCTCCTAATCTATCTTCTCAAACATTTATTTTTATATAATCTAATCAGTCTCCTTTCTAAACCAAACAATCTCAGTCTTTTTAATCTCTGCATGAGAGTTAGTCCATGCTCCTAATAAGTCTTATTGCCCTTCTCTGAAACATCTCTCATTATGCAATCTCTGTTTTGAGATTGTGACCATCCATGCTATTCCAGATGAAGCTGTATCATTATGGCATGAATTTTCTCTAGTCTCCATTTTGTTCTTTAGGCATCAATATAGTAAACACTAAAGTTAATAAGGTACATTGAGGTAACCTGCTCTTTGCTTAATGAAAATTGACCCTTATTTCTATTGTTGCGTATGTCAGCTGTTCTTGGCCCCTGAGTGTTCTGCTTCTCACTTCATGACTGCTTGGTTCCTTTAGTAGTCTTTAGTGAGGGATTTTTTTAAAGGGCTTTTTGAAAATCTAGATCCTGTCATCCTTTATCTACTGCTTTAGTGAGCCAGTCAAAATACGTGTGCAAGATGAAGATTAACTGATCGTGCTTGGGAGGAGTGGAGATATATTGCATGCTGCATTAAACACAGTGTGCTTTTTTTATTCAGTAAGAAGTGCTGAAAATTAGGCACAGTAGTGTGGGGTGCAAGAAATCTGAATTCAGTGTGTGACCTTGGGCAAATCATTTTGTGTTTCAGTTCCTACTTGTAAAAACAGTTCTCTTCCTCGTAAGTGGTGGAGGATAAAACCATAAATATTTGGGAGGTACTTGGCTGTATGCGGGGGGGTGGGAGGGAGACTATAAATGACTAGGTAGCTCTTCCTACTTTCTCTGTATAGTTTTTAATAACACAGGATAGATTAGCTATATGCTTTTTCCTGGAAAAAAAAAATCTAGGTAATTATGCTGGTGTGCAAAGAGTCAAAAGTAATGTTAAATGCAAGTTGATTCCGAACAAAAGGGGGGAAGCACTTGCCATAGAAGGAAATGATTATAGGCCGTCCTTGCTATAAGTCCAAGATACGTCCCCAAAAACTTGTTTATAGCAAAACAACTTAAAGTGGGGAGTTTTTTTCTGCAGCTGACTTCCATTTGTGCAAATTGTGTTTATTTTTTCACAACATAAGTCCTCCCATTCCTCGCTCTTATAACGCATCAGTTCCTACAAGTGTCAACAATTTTAGTGCAAAACGGATATATTCTGGGCAACTTATAGCGGGGACGCCCTGTTCATAATTGTAGAAAGCTTTTTAATTTTCTAAATTTCTAATGGTAAACTGCAGAGTGAAGAGCAAAATACTGTAATGAAGTCATTTTTAAAGGTACAAATTTAACAAGCATGTGAATTATGTTGGATTTCATGCTCTCCATTTAATATAGAACTATAAAAGTTTTTCAGTAGGATTAAAAAAGAATCCAATAAGGCTTTTTTTTTATACTGCTAATTGCTGACCAAGAAGTAATTTCATTTCTGGCCTCATTTTGTTTCAAAAAGCCATATAGAAGCTTTGTTCATTATCTTATTCCTGATATTTAGACAAGGTGAAGCTTTGCCCTAGAACTCTCATAATCCAAGAATCAATTTCTCTGCAGCAGTCTGTGGCATCATATCTATCCAAAGACCCAATATGGATCAGCGTTTGAGCCCTAATAGCTAATATGACAACTGTACTGAGTGCCAGTGTACATTAGTGTTTAAGATGCTTGTCCTTGGATGCAAATTACTTTTTCAAAAACCTAAATTTGATGGTATCTTGTTGTGTGCCAAGTTCTTTTAATGAAGGTGAACAAAACCCCCTTTTGTTTCATCCCACTTTTACATCTGAGATGAAAAAATCAAATTTTGTTTTGACCAAGCCTCTCACAAATTACTGTGATGCTGTAGTGTCAATGACCTCATTACAACATCTGGTAGGAGGAGAAATTGGGCTGCCAAGAAGGAATTCTATACACTGCTCCCTTAGATTATAGTAAATGGCAAGAACATCACCATGAAATGCATGAGGTGATTAGATTCAAAAGTAAATATGGGGTGTTGGGGTTATAATAGACAAGACTAATAGAATGTCTAGATATAAATGCAGCATAGACAAAAAACATTGACCTTCTAGTTTTGGCTATCAGGTTCTTTGTTTTCAGTTTTTACCAAATTTTATTTGTAAGTTTTGTTGTGTTTTACAGCTTCTTAAATTTTTACTGATTTTTGTTACCCAGATTTTGAACCACAGTACATGTAAAATAGCAGTTAAGAAAATCGAGTCTATTACATAAAGTAGTTGTGTGTTAATAATTTAGTGTAAATGTAAATGTGACGCTGTCAGAGCAAGGCAGTGAAGTGAAAGATGTACGTAGTATGTAGCCAGAAAACAGTTAACTTTTGTGCCACTTTTTAAATTTTGTAATAAACATTGGTACATTCCAGGGAAATCATAAACTGAAAATGAAAGGCTGAAAAAACCACTGTTGTGTTCCTAACTCAGATCAATGCAGAAGTAATGTGTTTGTTTAATCTTCATGGTTTGCCGGTCTTGTAAAAGGATCATGACACTGGATACTTTTGAATTTACACTTTGTAAATTCAAGGACTAAAATTAGGTCATAAATCTAGGTTTAAATTACAAATGCTGTTTATAACAAAGCATTTGATTTTTTTTCCCGCTAATTGTACTTGTCAGAGTCCTGAACTCAAGAACTATGAAAGCTATCACAACTGCCTATTGCATGGAAGGCTAATGCAAAATCTTGACCTCAATTTGAGAGTTAATTTCTCCTTTTGAGAATTTATGCAACTATATTACAGGGCATCCTTGCTATAAGTCCAAGATATGTTCCAAAAAACCTTGGACTTATAGTGAAGCACAGCGGGGGAATTTTTTTCCTACAGCTGACTTCCATTTGTATAAATTGTGTGGGGGAGGGTTGCGCAACTCAAGAGCAGGGAATGGGAGAACTTATAATGCATCAGTTCCTACAAGTGTCAGTGACTCTAGTGCGAAACAGATGTATACTGAGGTGACTTATAGCAGGGATGCCCTGTAATGCTAAATATACTGATAGTGATTTGGGATCTAAGACAAGCTTGTATTTTCCAATTAATCCTAAAAACAGTCTCTTATGTGAAATTCCTGAGTCAATGGGCTAACTCTAGAATTGTCACATCAAAGGACTGGTTTACATAAAGAAAACTAAGATGGCTTGACTTGATAACTCAGCTGTGTGAAAAATCCACAGACCCTTGAGCAACATAGTTAAGACAGT
This sequence comes from Pelochelys cantorii, assembly GCA_032595735.1. Lineage (NCBI taxonomy): Eukaryota > Metazoa > Chordata > Testudines > Trionychidae > Pelochelys > Pelochelys cantorii. Next base: position 39,881,993 of record CM064340.1, read on the forward strand.
CTATCCCATCCCAGACAGCTGCCTCTCCAAACCCTCCAGTCAAGAAACTTCCATTGCCCCCTCTTGCGTCTGGCCCATTGGCCTGCAGTTCCAGCATAGATAGTGCTAAATCAATGTGAGATTCTTCCATTGATCTACAGCAGAGCTACTCAACATGTGGCCCCTGAGTGGGAGCCAAAACAAAAAAATAGTCAATATAATGGTCTTCAGTTGATCTGTGTTTTAGTAGTTAAATTCCTGGACTGTCATTGCTCATTAAAAGTGCTGTCGTATGGGTGGACATCGGGTAAATATTACATTTGATTAAAATCAGGAGAACTGACTTATGGGGCCTGTGTGTTGTGTAGTCTTGCCTTAATCTTTATATTCATGCCCGTCAGTGTGAAATAAGTTATTTGCATATATATTTGCATGTATATGCAGCCACACTTAAGTTGCGGCCCTCGGCATGTGTTTTGAGTATCATTGTGACCCCTAGGGCTTCCAAAGTTGAGTAGCCCTGATCTACAGTAACATCTCTTTGGGAGGTAGAGTACTTACGTTGATGGTAGAACCCTTCCCATCAGTTTAGGTAGTGTGTCTACACAAGTGCTACAGTGATGCAGCCGTGCTGGTGTAGCATTTCAAGTGTAGACATGCCCAAAGTGGCTGGGTAATGAGAGAACCAAAATTTAAAAACAGTTACTGTTGTGTTTCTGAACTTTCCCAGGGTGTCTGAGTGGGTTCATCCAGGCACATGTGGTGGTCTATAGTTGAAGTTGAAATGCATTCTTGTTAAGTCTCACTTTTTAGATGACCTCTACCCTGCCACCATCTCCTCAGAAGAAACCAATCCCCTGAAATGTTAGCTCATCTGTAGTAGTACAGCATAGGGTCTTTCTGAGGAGCTTAATTCAGAAAAGAGGTTATAAAGGTATGTTAAACTTGTTTTTGAACACATTCCCAATCATTTCGCTCTTATGTACAAAACATCGTTGCTTTCAAAATCTTGTACACATGTGCATTGGCATGTGCTGCAGCTACTCCATTGTAGTGTAAATGTTTGCAGCGATGATGGAAGGGGCTTTTCTGTTGTAGTAAATCCAGCCGGGTCAGAGGCAGTAACTAAGTCAAAGGACTATCTTCCAGTGATATAGGGCGGCTTTACTGGGGATTAGGTTTGCTTAAATTTTCACACCCCTGAGTGATGTAGCTAGATTGGCCTGAACATTAGTCATAGATCAGGTATCTTAGTGTGGTCGGGCTTATTGAGGGAGTTACAAGGAGAACTGTTCAATTTAAATTTTAAACTCTGCTCTGTGTACATTGAACTTCTGTTAGGGCTCTTCCACATTTTGCCATTGTGGTGGCTTTTGCTTAGCTAGCAGAAGCTGACACGCTATCGTGTGATGGTTGCTTACAAGCTCCACAGCTACACTTGATTTTGTTGGTGATGAGTCTGTAAATATGAGGGATGTCAAAATGTGTTTATATAAACGAGTAACTGCTGACATTTTCAGTGATTACACGTTTACATGCAGAGGGAAGATACCCCCCCCCCCCGCTGCCTCTGTTCACTCTGTGTGTGTGTGTGGGGGGGGGGGGGGCAGACGACAGATTCATGGGAGCAGGTATGCACAGGGCGCCAGCACCTGCCTGCCCCTTCCTCTTCCCTTCCACCCCCCCCCCCCGGCACGGCGTGTAACTGTGCACGTTAATGGATGAGCCATACAGGTACACATCCCTAGTAAATACAGGCCTGGTGGTTACTAATGGTTACTGGATGAGCTTCATACAGATGCCAGACTTAAGTCTTTGATTATTGCAATTAACTTTCAGGCTTCAGATCAAAGGCTCAGCCATGAAAGATCCAAGTCGCAGCAGTACTAGCCCAAGCATCATCAACGATGATGTGATTATTAATGGTCACTCTCACGAAGACGACAATCCATTTGCTGAGTACATGTGGATGGAGAATGAAGAGGAGTTTAACAGGCAGGTAAGTTGCTTTAGTTTTCAGATTGGCTGTAGGGTGTCCCGTGTGTGCAGTACAGACAGCACGGGCTAGTGACTGGAGACCTGATTAGCAGTCTGCAGCTCTGGGTTCTAGTCTTGAGTCTGCCACTGGATTGCTAATGTTGGGGAAGTCTCAGTCAGTGACTTTTCCCCATCAGTAAAATAAGTAACTGCCTGTCTTTTGATGACTGGATGAAAACCACTGTAGAACTACATTTTTATTTCATAGCACAGAGTTGCATGGCAATATGCTATGTATAAAGCTGTCTTCCACAGCGTAGCTTACAGACCTGTGGGTTGGAAGACTTTCCACAAGACCCTTTGGGGAGGGGTTAATCTCGTCGGACCAGGTTACAGAGTGTATAACCAGGTGAAAATGTGCCTACAAGTGCACCATTGGCCTTTATAACATTACCTGCAGAACCCTGCTTGGTCATGAGACTGTTGAGGTAAGATGGTTTGAAAAGGGGAGTTAGAGACCTCTATTTAAGTGCCTAATACTTTCCTTTGTAGAAGATTTACCTCTTTCTTGAAGGATTTACACCTGTTTACAGCAGGCCTTTGAAACTCATAATCTTTCCAGTGATACCTTACATGCAAAATCTTGCATAAATTGTATGTTATGTCATTCATATCGTAAACATATTTTCATAAGATACAGAATGTTGTCATAAGAGGCCTATGAAGTCTTGTATGGAGAAAGTGAATGAAGAAGTATTGTTGACTTTTTTACATAACACAACCAGGGATGAAATTTAATGGCCAGCAGGATTAAAATGAACAAAAGGAAGTTTCTTCACACAGTGCACAGTCAACCTGTGGAACTCTTCACTAGGGAGTGTTATCGAGACTAAAGCTATAATGGTGTTTTAAAAAACAAAACAAAACCCCGAAACCCCTAGATATATTCATGGAGGAGTGGTCCATCAATAGCTATCAACCAAGATGCTCATGGATGCAACCCCATGCTTTGGTGTGTCTAGCTTCCAGTCCACGCAGTGAATGCCTCTTCTCTTCATTCCTTCTGAAGCGCCTGGCATTGGCCATGGTTGGAATATAGGATAGTGAGCTAAATAGGCCATTGGTATGATCCCATAGATTTGTGTTGTGTTCTTATGATGTGTCCCCAGAAATTCTAGTTATACACGCGGGTGTGTGCAGAACCAGTGAGGACATAGGATGCGAGCAGCCACACTGCCAAGCACTGCACGTTACCGAGTGCAGAGTTAACTCAGCAGTGAAAATATAACATTGAGCAGTGGGTCTCAACTATTTGTCTTTATGAGCAGAATATGCAGCTTTCTGTGGGCTGCATTCCACGATATAGACTCTACCTATATGTCTGTGAGTGTCATGTGAACATGCACTGTGTGCTGATTGGGTGGGAGATATAGAACCACTGTATACACAAAGACACTCTTTTTTTTCCCCTTTTTAACTTTAGATTGAAGAGGAATTGTGGGAAGAAGAATTTATTGAGCGTTGTTTCCAGGAAATGCTGGAAGAGGAGGAAGAACATGAGTGGTTTATTCCAGCTCGGGACCTCCCACAGACAATGGATCAAATCCAGGACCAGTTTAATGACCTCGTTATCAGTGACAGCTCATCACTGGAGGATCTGGTGGTATGTTTCCTCTTAGCTTGTTCTTAGTTAACTTTGTGTTTGAAATTTAAATTAAAAAATTGCCTTCCCCAGAAATCTATACAAGCCTTGACTGGTCATGAAAATGGCTAACACAACAAAGAGCAACAGCCAGTTATCAGTAATATAAAGGCTCTCAAGCTTAGACTGCATACGTAATCCAGAAATCTTTCGTGTAATATGTATGTGTGTTTAGAAAATTTCAAATGATTGGATACAGTTCTGTTTTCAGACCAAAAATGGTATGGAATGTGATATAGCAGCAGTTCTGTGGGATTGTCCATAGAATAGCATGGGTGTTTGGCATAGTCCATGCCACAAATACTAGTGCTGTGTGGGTGTAGATACTGCTTGGCAGAAATCACTATGTACTAAATGAAAGGCAAAAGGTTGAACATGCTGACCGAATGATATGCAGTGACAGCAATGGCTTAATTCAACAGCTCTTGTTGCATACAAAATCTGATATGCACCCAGACACAAAGTTCACTATCCTAGAATTGGACGTATGCTGTAATAGTGCTGTAGGACTGAAATAATACAGCCCAGAACTTGCTTGAGAGAGATTATCTCATTTGTATTGACAGTAGCCAGTACCATGTAATTGTTTTGTTAGCCCAAAACTTTAAAATAGGTACAAATGATTTTTATTTGTGGGTGATTTATCATGCCAGAAAATACACATCTTTTGCACAAACTTAGTGTAAATCTTGCTAACTCTCCTTTACCAGTACTTGGAAGTATTTTAGGAACTGTGCTTAAATTTACAAAGATATTGAAATGCACTAAAAGTACACAGAGATGTTTCAGACTGTACTGTTAACCCAGAACAGTTAATTTCAATAAGCAACTAGTATAAAATATCTTAACCAACAATCCCAAAAGCAACATGGCAGTGCTGAGACATACCACACTGATACTTATGACAGCTGCTACTTCATGCAATGGCTACTGACCCATGAGAGAAGTACACAGGGTACATTCAATAATGTCAGACTTACCTAGAAATCTGACAGTAGATTCGATGCTAGCTTGACACTAATGCTAGTGATCAACTACACAGTAAACTGTTTTACTAAAATTGGTACTTCACAATAAGCCTTGAAAGAAGAAAATTAACTATATGTAGCTTCGAAGCTAACACATCTGATTCAAGATAGCAAAACATATAACTGTCCTAAAATAGAAAGTGATAACAAAGGTGCTGGTGAGACAACTAATTTAATGTATAAACCAATTAAGGGGTTAAATAAAATTCATGCTCCCAGCTATCCCAGTCTGTTAGCTTCCTTTGTTAGGAAATACATGGAAATTTTGTGTAAAATGAAGTTTCTCCTGTGGGTATCATAGTTTTAAAATTCCTGAATTGTCTGGAATCAGGGTGATTAATTATGAAATAGTCAGGCGTACGTACTCATGTACTGAACACCCTTACTGTAGTAGTCTGTTTAAACGTAGCTCTTCTTTGAAAGAAAAATCAGGATTTTTAGTAAACTGGAAATGTCTCTTTCTCCCCAGGTCAAGAGTAATCTGAATCCAAACGCAAAGGAGTTTGTTCCTGGGGTGAAGTACTAAATATTTGAGTAGACTGGGCCCTCTTTTGGTGGATGTAGCACAATTTCCACACTGTGAAGCCAGTATTAGAAGATTTAATTGTAAAAGCTCTCTTCTCGTCACTGTGTTACACTTATGCATTGCCAAAGTTCTGTTAGTCTTGCATGCTTAATAAAAGTGCTGAGACTGTTATTAAGTAAAAAGCTGTCAAAAGTTTAATGAAAACATAATTGGACCCTGGCTTTCTGTGAAGGAGACAGTGAGGTAAGAAGCACCAGTCAAGTTGATACAATGTACCAAATTTATGAAAACCTCTTGCAGACTCTGTCTTTTTTTAACAGGATTTAGGATTTGACTAAGGATGGTCTGTTACAAAAACATGTCAACTGGTGTTAATTTGCACCTGATAATGCCTTAACTTAAAACTAAAAGCAAGGTTATCTGATCATTATGCAAATTAGCTAACTTTCCGTTTCAATTTCAGTATTTTTACTAATGTTAATTTTTCCCTTATCAAGAAAAACTTTACTTCATGCTCTTCTTTTTGAGAAGTGTGAATAAACTGTCATACCAGACTTCTACAGACCTGTACAGAGTCCTAGATCTCAGCTACTGAACTAACAAATAAGCAGTTGGAAGAAATTTCCTGTATTTACAGTATGTTATCATGTTACAAATGTTTATTTCACTTCCTAATTACATGTAAGGAGCTGTGAGTTTCATCACAATTTCTTCCAAGAACTTGGATACATAGCACACTTGTCTATGTAACTTCTAGCATACGATCTTACTAGAGCTGGATTTAACCAAGAAAACTTTAGCGTTAGTGATTTGAGTGGTGCTTTTCCCTTGCTTTGTTTAATCATCACTACACAATAGTCTACAGCACAACAATTTTTTTCTTTTAATAAAGCTAGAACAGTTTTGGCTTCTTAAACTTCATATTTGGGTAGGTTAAGCTGCCATACGTGTTCAGTGTGAATAGTGTTTAAGTTGAAAATATTGTAAAAAAATTATATTTTTTCAAAAATATTTAAAAAAATAAATAATAGTAGAAATGATTTGGTGATCGTCTCTTGAATATGCACCCTACTCGGACACTCTCATTTGGCAACGTGAGGAAATGAGGGGGATGATTCTATACCACTCCAGGAAGAATAGTGCGCAAGGTTCTAACGAATGGTACTCCTTAGAACAAGTCCCATTGGAGTTGATATCTGATTTACTTTTCCTTTCTTCATGCTGCCTTGGCCATCTTTCCGAATACCTATTTCTCATGCTACTAAGTGCAGGTGAACTCTGTTTTGGCTTGCAGCATTGCAAACCCTGCTGTAGTCAGTGCCCAGCTGAGGGCACCGTTTTGAAGTACTGTCTAAACCTGAGCCTTTCAGAAGCTTTTATGGCACAATCTGAGTCCTTGCCAGACTTTGGGTGTCAGACACAAAGCTATTGGAAAACACTGGAAAGGCCTTAAATCATCAGTGTGGCTCTAGTGAGTAGCTTCAGAGTGTCACCAGAACAGAGAGGGAGCCTAATTTTCACTCCGCTGACTTGCCTTGTTGGTGCTCTTAATGCTGAAATAGCCAGTGAACAGACTTTCTTTGAGATGAACTAAAATCCTTCCTTTCCTTCTACATGTATGTGCACTTGATTGTTTCCATTCTGATCTATTGGATTGCTTCTGTTTTTGATTTGAGGCATGTAGAGTAGCTTAGTCACACTAGTGTTTTGTCATCTCTATGCACCCATTTGTAGTACTGATCAACAGCTTTGATATTTACTACATTTAGGGCGAGAAGCTGCTGCCTAGAGGAATCTCTGGAGTTTAGGAGGGTAAAATAAGATTAATTTGACAATCTAGTATAAACCCTCATTATTGGAGGCCATGCACAATTTCAAGGCATTTACCAATTCTAGCAAACTAGGCTTGCCAATTTTAAACTCCACCCACTGGCCTCTCCAACATCTGACATGTCTCCATTTGCTATCCCTGTGCACTTCTGAGTCACCAGAGAGTTATCCATTCCCCTTTGTAATATGCTGCTAGTCAATCTGTAGCGGGCTGACTTAAGAGACACAACAAAAACTTTGATCTCATAACTTCCCATCTTACCTTTCCTTTGCAGATTTAAAATGAGCCTAGTTTTTATTGGTATCAAATGTTGGAACATGAAACCAAACTGAAATGCCACGGCACTCTGCTTTTACCCCTGGGGCTGGGGGCTGGGCTAAATGTCTCCCTGGAAAAGTGCTGCAGCAGTGCCAATGCTCTTTCCTCCTCCAGCCTTAATTGTCTTTGGAGAGGACTCCAAACCTGCAGTGAGCCCAGATGTCATTAAATGGAGATGTGCTGCTCAGGAGACACGTGGCTGCTGAATGCTCTCATTTGCCCACGCTATATGGAGGCGCCTACTAGTGACTGACGACAGAAAAGGGCCAACGTAGCACGAGAGGTTTATTAATGACACTCCAAGTGGCAGTGGGTGCTCTCTGGCAGCATTGCTAGTCACAAAGACCCTCCCCTTTAAGATCGTATCACTCCTCAGCAAGGGTGCCCTGGCCCATGTGCCTCTCCAGTCACAGCTACGTTTTTTGTATTAATGGGGCACTTCAACAAGCTCTAGGGAGGAATCACCCCTTGCATTAAATAACCCCAGCTTGGGTCTGGTCGAGCTGCAGTGCTTGTGCGTTCTATTCCTAGGACTTGGTGTAAGCAGGTGCTTGCAGAAACTCCCCACTAAGCAATTCTGGAAAGTGACTGGGCAAGAAGGCAAAATTCAACTGATTGCATCCTGTGTTCAGAATCCGTTTCTCATACCGGGCAGGGAGAGGAAGAGGCACCACACACTTTACATGTTAGCCCTCCTCAGTTAATGCAGCTCAGAAAACAAACTGCTCTGTTCACCCTTGTGCATAATGAACAGTTACTTAAGATCTAATTATACCTGTGCAAACTCTTGACAACTAGGTAGTTGCTCAGCAATTGGTGGTGCATCATTTGTCTAGCAGAACTTCCTTCACAAGGTGGAAAAAGACTGCTCTGGTCATGAATTGCTGAGTGTGGAAGCCAGGTTTACATTGGCACTGTCAGTAGAACCACAGCCTGTTGGATCCGGGATTCAGGTAGGTGTTAATAGGCCTCCGTATATGACAGATCAAGAACTCTAACACATGCCAACACTTAATAGTCAAGAATTTTTGTGGGGCATTTCCTAGCAGTCCCTTAGACAAACGGCAGTGTGGCAAAGGCTTAGGTGGTTTTTACTCTATATAAACAGGTAATCAGAAAGATGGAGGGGTTCAGCAGAGCTATCTAACAAACTTTTCCAGGGTTACACTGCAGGATGAGGGAAGCAAATATAAGGGGCAGTTCGCTCCCCTAGCAACAAAAAACACTGAGAAACAAGTGATTTGTAATAGTAATGTATCTAGTGGTGAACTGCATTATCCCAGCAATAAATGCCATGGTGGCCATATTGCGTGTCCCACGGTAGCCATGCTGATCCAGATTAATCCCTGCTGTAATTCTGCTGAAGTTTGTGGAGTTACACTGGAAATTAATTTAGCCCAGAGTGGCTGGATAGTAGTTTATTATGCAGGATGACCAGTTGAGCTGTGTAAAATCTATCACCCTAAATTGGTTTAAAATTTGATCCAAACTTTGCTCGGATTGACTGGAATGCTCACAAGTCTGGGCATGGTTGAGCATGTCAGTGAATCTGGGCAAAGTTTTGAACAAATCTGAAACCAGTTTGAGGTTCGAGTTGGAAATGATGCAAAAGTCGGTTTGAAGTCTGTCCAGCCGCAGCTCTGCTGGTTTGGCTCAGCGGCTTTGAGCTTTGTAAGAATGACACCCACTAGCCAGCTGCACAAAGCCGGAGGCTTGGGCCATCACAGAGAAAGTGGGCCAAGACTGTTGCACAGGCTCAGACTGAATGTGAGGCTCTCTCCTGAACGTAAAGAGGAGAGACTCAAACTAGGATGTGTTTCCTTTGTAGAATCCACCGGGCACCCCTAGGAACTGATCCCCCTGCTTCAGTTTGACACAGCTCTCCTCCCCGGCCTTCCTTCAGTGACCTACAAACTAGAACTGTGTGTGCCATACTGAAATGGCACTGAACGATTTCCACCCGTCGCATCACAGGAGTCTCTCAGACTTTCGTACATACAAAGGGACTGTCTGTGTTCTCTTCTATGTTCTCCGTTGTGTCACAATTCCTTCTTCTTGAACTGAAGCCCTTGAAAACAGGACACACCGGCACATATTTCAACCACTGGATCCTTTTGACTACACTCATCCCAAATGGAAAATCATAGCTTTTCAAATTTGCAGCTGTGGTTCTGTCTGCATGTGCTCCAGCCTTCCACTGAACCAGCCCACGCTCCTCCTGTGTCCCTGCGGGGGGAGAGGGAGCCTGAGAGTTAGGACAGCAAAGTAATCAAATAGCTTTACTTATTCAGAGTAATTGGCTCTGATTCTGCACAAACACTTGTCTGGAGAAAGGGCATCACTGCAGATCAGACTACTGACTTGTTTAGGCTGGTGTCCTGCCTTCTGAAATGGCCAGTGCCTGATGCTTCCAAGACGACTGAAAAATGCCTTTTGCTAGTTCTTCAATGCTGTACAAAGGGAGGGAAACCCACAACCCCCCCCCCTTCCTTTTTATTATACCTGACCCATGAAATTGGATTGCTTCACTCTCAGTGGATGGGAAATGTAGTTAAAATGATCCTGAGCTCTAGGGGGAATTCTGCATGCAAAAGTGGGGCAGGATCGTGCTTGCACTGCTACATTTCTTGCTAGTGTTTGTGCAGTTATCCCAGCCTTTTTAAAAACAAACTCTGCTGTGGTGTTTGGCCCAGTGTTTTCCTGCAGCAGTGAGTTCCTCAGGTTGAGTAGGTGCTACATAAAATGTGTCCCCATATGTAGGAACGTGATACTCTTTAATGTCAGTGAGTGACCCTCAGTTGCCATGGTGTAAGACAGGCTGTGCAGGAAGGACTGATCAGTTGTACCCATCATTATAGTGAATTAAGCACTCAGTAGATTCCTCTCTCACTGCTTTGCTGTTCCTGTTACTTAGCACTTGGTGACCGCAAGCAAGACTACTGTGCCAGGCCAGTGATCCTGAGACTGAGGCTCACGAGCCGCCAGGGGCTCTTTAATGTGTCTCTTGCAGCTCTTTGCAGCCTATGATACGAGACCATCATGGTATGATTTAATTATTGACCAATCAGGATGCTTTATTGTGTTCTTGACCGATTGTTGAATACTTGGTCAGTCGTTTTGCTGTGTGTACCTCTCTATATAAACTGAAACAATGAATTCACACGATGGGCTCTGTTGCATAGTGTAGATCACTGATTTGGCTGCTGAACCACTGAGGTCCAAGTATCACTGTGCTACCACCATTCAAAGAGAAACAGCCTCTTACTGCCTACAAATCCTACCTCCCCTGACTCACTGATTGCGCCCGAAGAGAGCTCCCCGCCAGAGATTAACATAGCTGAGCCTCTCCGGCCAGGGCTGAAACAACTAAAACGATACGCAGCCAGATGTGCTCAAAGCGACTCAAGCTGCTTACAGCAGCAGCGCATGAGAAGGCTTTGTCATGAGAGATCACAGTGGCTGTACCTGGGATGGTGTTGTCCAAGATGAAGGCAATGCTCCCCCCCACAAACATTTCCGTTGTCAACAGCACTGTTAGTATCTGGTCCACTTCAGGAACACCTAGGGAACATGCAGCATGTTACTCCAAGTGAGTGACTTCTATCTTCTGACTGAAATAAGAAGAGGGCCTGTGTTTAAGGAGGACTGGCTGTTTCCTAACAAACTAGTGAGGCTATGCAATAAATTAATGATTATGACTAAGGCATTTGTGGGCCAAGATCAGATTAAATTGATATTCAAAGACTTTGATGCTATTTACCTCCCTTCCTGCCTTCCCTCTGTTTTTATGAGCATCTCAGGCCCAGCGACTCAGTTATAGATTAGCTGCTAGCCCATTGTCCATTTGGTTTTATTAGAGTTCCTAACTATCTAGTTTACAAAGCACACCGTGTGTTGGGATGCAGAGGGTAGGGGTAAGCCCCTATCAAAAGGGAGAAGAGACCAACTGCAAGCTAGAGTGTAGATCTCATATGGAGCATGACAACCACCCTTAAAGCCCCCGCCATTCCTAGAGAAGTGACATACACTCCCTACAATCATTCCACCCTAGGAATTGCAGTACTCACTTGTCCCGCACATTAGCATCCTGCCCAAGAGTCCCACAGTCTTATCTGCTTAGATGCCAAGAATTAATAGAGTCCCCAGCAGGGGAGGTTAAGCGGGTACCTGTGTTAATGGCATTGGGGCGCGAATCCAAGTAGTTCGGCAACGTCAGCCCGAAAAACATTGCGAATCCCAGAATGAAAAGATTGCGGGAGGAGTTCATGTCAACGAACTGCAGATTGGAGAGGCCCACAGCTGTGATCATGCCTGCAAAGACACAAAGAGAGATGAGGCAGCCTTGCTACAGACACGGGGAGTCTGTGTACGAGCCGGGCAACGCAGATGTGGTCACCTGCTGAGTCCCTGGGACTGTGAGGCGAACAAAGGGCCATTATTCCGAAATAACACTGCTGCATAGACACACCCTTAGAGACTAACAAAAATACACCAGATCATGCACTTCCGTGGACAAAACCCACTTCCTCAGATGAGTTGGAGTGGAAATAACAGAATCCAAGATCTATATACCAGCAAAAGAAATGCCTGTCAATGGTAGGACCCGTGTTAATGAAGCTAATTAAGTGGGCTGGATGAGTCCCATTCCTGGCTTTTGATGTGAAAACGCGCATGTTAGAGGCAGGAGAAATTGGCTTTGTAATGTGCCAACCAGTTAACGTCTCCATTCAGATTCTCTCCAGGTACGTTACCGAATAATGTGCAGAACATCCCTCCGAGGATTGGGTCGGGGAGGGAGGCGAACAGAGCCGTGAACTTGCCAATGGTTCCCAAAACAAGCATGATCCCCGCTCCATATTGCACCACTCTTCTGCTGCCCACCTGGCGAGGAAAACCAGCAGCAAGGTAAGGCGAGCGGGCGAGAGTCATTCCAGGCTTAATGGGACGCAGCTCTGTGATACAGCCAGTGACCGGGGCTCAAGCCCTGTGGGGCCCAGACAGAGCAAAAACTCTAGCAGGCTTGGCTGCTGAGAATCCTTTGCCAGCTGCCCCCGGGCCTAGCAAAGCAAGGGCGCCCCACTCCCAGCCTAGCAGAGCTGCCCAGCTGGTCGCTATGAGTGAGATGAGAGTAGGCCAGAGGCTCTGCTCCTTCGTTTCCACCCCACAGCGTGGCATAAGGGCCCCACAGCCCCTCCCTCATTCGGGGCCATGTTGGGCTCTGGGGCAATTTAGAGCAATATTGGTCAGCGTTGTTACCCTCTGCCTGAGCCCTGCTTGCCAGCCCATCGGCTCCCCCCAGGCTTGGCCACAGCGCTGACCACAGCCCCGTGCTGGCTGCAGGACCCTTGCCCGCCTCACCCCCAGGACTAGCCGAGCCCTCGCGACGCCTTCGGCGCAGCAGCCTGGAGCGGCAGTGAAGGAAACCCGCACCTCGGAGTCTGTGGGGCAGAGACCCAGGAAGGGTTTTACAGCCGGCCCTCCGGGGCACCCCCAACATGAGCAGGAAGCTGGTGGGAGACGCTGATGTTCCCGGCAGCCCCCGCGAGAGGCAGGCAGCTATGCTGGGCACCAGCTGACCTGTCCGGGGGCCAAGGGCTTTGGGGATCCCCCAGACTCAGCCCAGATGGGAGGCGTCCAAGTAGCTCTCTGGCCGGTACCTTGGTGATGCCCAGGACACCGATGTTGGGGCTGGAGGAGGTGGAGCCGTTGCCCGTTCCCAGCAGCCCAGCGATGATACAGGAGATCCCCTCTGTAAAAATGCCTCTGGAAAGACACCCACGAGATTCCCCAGCACGTCAGCCGCTTGCAGGGCAGCGTGGGGCAAGGGCCGGGTGGCAGGAGGGCGCTGGGGCAGCCTATGAGGGGCAGACCCAGCCGGCACTGGGGGGGGGTGCAGACAGGACGTGTGGGTGTAGCGCTTCCCCTACTGGTGGGGATCGCACCACGGCCGGGGCATGCCCCAGCCTCATGTAACCGGCCCCAGCACAAGCACGGGTGAGGTGCACCCTCATGCACAGGGCGTGTACGACACGTGTGTAGCATGTTCTATGCACTTGACAAACACGGCAATGGGGCACGTTGTTCTGGTCACCTCCTGGGGAGGCCAAGCCCAGCCAGGTACCGGGTGTCAGATTTGGGTGCCAAACGGTCCGTCGTGTCCCAGCACGTATGTTTCCACGGCGCTGACCTGCAGCCAACCCCAGGGGCTGGCCAAATGTTAGGCCGAAGTCACGGGGCATTTGAAAACTGGGCTGCACCCGCGAGCCCGGAGCCCAGTGTCCTGGTTCCTGCCCCTGCTGCCCAGCAGGACCCATCCTGTAATGGCGCAAAGCCCACAGTGTGATCTAGAGGGGTAGGCGAGCGGCTGGTACATACCGGTTAATGGCGTGGATGGGCGGCGCCGGGGCCCCTGCCAGCCTGGCGCAGGCGTAGTAATCCCCGATGGACTCGATAATGCCGGCTAGGGTGGCGCTGAACATCCCCAGCACGGCCGCCGGCGTCACGGTGGGCAAGCCCCACTGACCTGGCCAGGCAAGGCAGAGCGGGGGGTGAGCGACCGGGTCTGCCCTGGGTCCCAGCCAGCCCCATGGCCACGTCCACTCAGAACCGAACTCCCCCAGCGCCCTGCCCGGCTCACGGGGCCAGGGTCTTCCGGCAACGGCTGCTCAGCCCACTCTCCGCCGGACAGAGCCCGCTGTGGGCTGGGAGCTGGCACGGGGGACCTGGCAGCCCACGCACAGCTGTGGGGGTGGGGAAAGCCCCTCCCCCCTCACACACGCACTGGAGACCTGCCTGTGCTGCTGCGTGTTGCCTGTCCAGCTTTGCTCTCTGTGCCGGCGGTGCCACCAGCCACGGGGGCGGAGCCTATGCAGGAGGATGCCAGCTCAGGCCACGTCCAGCCAGCCTCAGCCGCTCTCTTGGGCCCCCCACTCAGCTGTGGGCGTTTCCCCCTCCCTGGGGGTGCCTGGGGGCACTGTGCTCCAGGGGAAGAGACAGAGGGTGATCTTTTCCCTACAGCAGCTCCTTCCCGCTCTGGCTAGGGGAAAGGGTCATTTTGCCCCCCCCCCGCATCTGGGATCCAGCGTGGGGAGCAGAGCGAGGGGGGCAAATCCTGAGGATCGGTGGCAGATACTGAGCAGGGGAAGGGTCCCCCAGCGCCTTGCCTTGCCGGGGGAAGTGGGCAAAAGCGCCCTGCAAGCTGGGCTGGTGTGTGCACTGACGGCAGGCAAACCCAGCTGGTGCATGGTGCAGAAACGTGCGTCCACTTCTGCACACCGACTGCCCTAGTCCCTCGCACTTGGGCTGACCCAGTCAGGAGAGACGCTCGCCTTCACTCACAGGGGTAGGGGAGGCGGAACCAGGGTGCAATGGACATGATCTCCCCCCTGGCGTCCGTCCGGGCCTTGTAGCCGTACGCCTCGGCGTTGCGTGGGAACACGTCCGTAAGCGTTAAAACGTAGCACAGCAGCCACACCACCATGATGGCCAGGATGATCTGGGGAGGAAAAGCAGAGGCCCGCGTCACATAACTCCTGGGCCCACGGAGCAGCAAGAGCCGCGGGGAGAGCTGCTCCAAACGCAGCCGGAATCGCCCCGAGCTGTAGCAGTACCTAACCCATCCTCTAGAGGGCAGCACTGACACCGGCACACGCGCCCATCCGTGCCAGTAGTTTAAGGTTTGGAAAAGTTCGGTCAACTCCCCTCTTGCCTGGTTCATTTCCCTTTTCCAAGGACTTCTGCGGTCCTGGGTTCAGGCCAGCATGGGAAGAGCCCAAATGCCACCCCCACGGCCATGCTTTCTGGATTGCCAGCCCACCCGCATGGCCTCGTGATGGCAGCCCGACACGGCAGCCCAGCAGCACTGTATAGCTCATAGCCATTTCCGCCACAGGCCTAAGGCCTAGTTCAGCCAGCACTGGCGATTAGCGGAGGACGGGACCGTCCGTACCGGGAACATTTTGAAGATCTGTAGCCTGAACATGATGCAGCCTTTCCCGCATTTGTATCCAGGCAGCCGAAAGGTCACATTTCTCAGGTACTGGGCGAACAAAACAATCAGGAAAATGGATCTATCAGGAGAGGAAAGAGCCATTAGGGCGTCCCTAGGAAATGCAGGGGGGAACGCGTGGAGGGCCCCATTGTCTGGAGAGTGTTCACCCTACGGGCCAGGGCCCATCTTTTGTTCTGCATTTGCAAAGCACCTCGCACAACGGGATCAAGGTCCATGCCTGGCGCACCTGGGCATGTACAATAATAATAATGTATTTGAACCCAAACAGTTTTAACCAGCTGCAGTCTGGAACATACAAGCTAGTCAGGATTTACGAGCCCTTAGCAATGCTATTAAACTGGTGCTCCTGTGCCTGATGGCAGCCAAGGGGAGGCCGTGACTTTTTTTTAGAGAAGCGATTTTCTAATTTTCAGCAACACCCTCAGGAAATAGTTTTAAAGCAAATTGTAACGGCCCCGTCGACTAACCCAGTCAGTTCAGACACTGACAGCATGTACCTGGGGCCAGCAAATGCCTGTTCAATGGTGTCATTCCCACTGGAGTGGCTCTGTCACAGGTTCAGTGTCTGCTGATGTCCCTGGCAGGCTTGTTCAATTTGCAGTGAACTAGCTCCTCTCCAGAGGAAGCAGAGCCGCAGATGAGAAATAGGATGAGGCAGGTGGGTGGGCGCTAAGACCCAGGGGTGCCCCACATTTTTGGGTGCCCTACACCACTGCATATGCTGCGTATGGGTAAGGATGGCCCTAAAGCCGGTGTCCCTTGGGCTATGCACGAATGAGGAGAAACGTTTTCATTTGTTTTTCCCCAAGAAGAACTGAGCAGACCTGGCCTGGTGTATGAGAACTTGCCTGCGGGCACCAGTGGCCAATTTCCTCACTCATCATTTTGTGTCGGCTGAGTTGCGAGCTGCTCTTGTTTGCTGGGGATGTGTCACAAGGAACGGGCGAGGGCTGGAGTTGGCCACCGGGCCAGAGCTGGGGACCACAGCAGAATGTGTTGGGGGCTGAGTGCAGCTGATCAGGAATTTTCTATCAAAATGTTTTTCCTGCAGCGGCTGCAAAAATCAAGATGTTTTCCTGGGGAAAATTTCAATTTTACTGATTTTTTTTAATGTTCTTCTTGGAAAAACAAATGCAAACGTTTCCCTTTGCATCTGGTCCATCCATTTTGGTTTGTCCAACTGAGTCAAAGTGTTTTGTCTTTGCCTGAGTTGTGGCATGGCCTCATGGAGCGCTGCTTTCCGTGTCTCATCCTCCCATTTTCCTCTATGGACCAGATTCCCTGGCTGGACTACATGTCCCATAGTGCATCACAGTTTCCCCACATGCTGAACGGCCACAGTGCATCTTGAGATGCCTATGCCCCTCATGCATTATGGGACATGTAGTCCACCCCAGCAGCCCGGTCCATAGAAGTGCATGCGGCACCTGAAGTACAACTCCCAGGAGGCATTGCTGCGGCTTAGGCACACACAAGTCAATGTAGACGTGCGCTGAAATACTTCGCCATTTCCAAACATGAATATTTCCAAACTTTTTGCTCCCCAACGAACATTCAATTTTTCAAAACATTTTGCTCTCTCAAAACTTTTGGCATTTCAACTTTTCATCCTAATTTGGGGCAAAAACACTATTGGAATTTCCCACGGTATTATCAGTTAGGTCTGGTGACTGGTGCCTTATGTACTTCCAAGACAGACAGACACACAGGCAGGTCAGTTATCAGACAGACTTTGACCCTTGCATTCTACTGAAATCCTAGCAAAGCAATGACTAACACCATCTCTTCTTCTCCTCTCCACCTTTGCCCCCGCCCCGTTTGCCCTGAATACTCATTATCAGGTGATCTTGATTATGAAAAACCAATGGCTGTAAGGTACATGGGGGAGGTACATTTTCCATATGGCATGTGCAGATGTAGGCACAAGTCCCATTGGCTCCCGCTTGTCTAGAGGGCAAACCCCACAGCAGTCAGAGAGTGTGACGGGGGATGGAATTTAACCCTGAGTTGGGATAAAGTGGAGGTTAAGAGCCAGATGTTGCCTCCGGACAGGCACCCCCAGGAGGGGGTGACACGCAGAGCTGGCAGCAAGCTCCCCAGGGCCCTGGGCTGTCTCTCTATGATACGTGAGGAACCTACAGAGCGGCAATGCCCCAGTGCGAGCCTGCACGGTCCCCTGCGGCTTGGAAGACCGACAGTCCTATCAGGGAGACGGTGGGCGTGACGGTGAGAGGTCCAATGTAGCTGAGCAGTGCACCCGGCAGCCCCACAAGCCCAATCACCACTTCCACCAGGCTGGACACGATGATCGCCCCTTGGATCTGTGGCACCAAAAGGGGGAGAAAAAGCAGGTGAGGGGTGGAGACGTCAAACGTGGTCGACTCAGCACTGCCACATGCTGCCTGACTCCTCCCCCGGTGGATGTGCCATGGATAGGGGTGAGCCTGGGGGCTGAGTGCCATTGGCATGGCTCTGACCGTGGGTGCTGAGCCTTCCCCCCATAGGCAGGGAGCACCATGGCCATCCGCCCAACCATCCTGATCCACAGGGAGTGACGGAGAGAGGGGGAAGGCTCACCATGGAGGCTGTAAAGGGATAAACCATGGAAAAACTTCAGGGTGGGAGGGAAAGGGGAATGTCTGTTCATCCATCCATTCATCCATCCTTCCATCCACTATATCCATCCATTCATCCATCCTTCCATCCACTATATCCATCCATTCATCCATCCATCCATCCATTCATCATATCCATCATATCCATCCATTCATCCATCACATCCATCCATTCACCATATCCATCCATCCTTCCATCCACTATATCCATCCATCCATCCATCACATCCATCCATTCACCAAATCCATCCATCCCCATTCATCCATCCATTCATCATATCCATCCATTCATCCATCCATCCATTATATCCATCCATTCATCATATCCATCCATCCTTCCATCCACTATATCCATCCATCCATCACATCCATCCATTCACCATATCCATCCATCCATTATATCCATCTATTCATCATATCCATCCATCCTTCCATCCACTATATCCATCCATCCATTATATCCATCCATTCATCCATCCATTATATCCATCCATTCATCCACCATATCCATCCATCCATCCATTATATCCATCCATTCATCCATCCATCATATCCATCCATCCTTCCATCCACTATATCCATCCATCCATCACATCCATCCATTCACCATATTCATCCATCCATCACATCCATCCATTCACCATATTCATCCATCCATCACATCCATCCATCCATCCATCCATCCATTCACCATATCCATCCATCCTTCCATCCACTATATCCTTCCATCCATCACATCCATCCATCCATCCATCCATCACATCCATCCATTCATCATATCCATCCATCCTTCCATCCACTATATCCATCCATCCATCCATTCACCATATCCATCCATCCTTCCATCCACTATATCCTTCCATCCATCACATCCATCCATTCATCCATCCATCCATCATATCCATCCATCCATCCATCACATCCATCCATTCACCATATCCATCCATCCATTCATCCATCCATCCATCCATCACATCCATCCATTCACCATATCCATTCATCCATCCATCCATCCATTCATCATATCCATCCATCCTTCCATCCACTATATCCATCCATCCATCCATCCACTATATCCATCCATCCATCCATCCCATCCATCCATTCATCCATCCATCCATCCATTCATCATATCCATCCATCCTTCCATCCACTATATCCATCCATCCATCCATCCACTATATCCATCCATCCATCCATCCCATCCATCCATTCATCCCATCCATCCATCCATTCATCATATCCATCCATCCTTCCATCCACTATATCCATCCATCCATCCATCCACTATATCCATCCATCCATCCATCCCATCCATCCATTCATCCATCCATCCATCCATTCATCATATCCATCCATCCTTCCATCCACTATATCCATCCATCCATCCATCCACTATATCCATCCATCCATCCATCCCATCCATCCATTCATCCATCCATCCATCCATTCATCATATCCATCCATCCTTCCATCCACTATATCCATCCATCCATCCATTCACCATAGCCATCCATCCTTCCATCCACTATATCCATCCATCCATCCATTCACCATATCCATCCATCCTTCCATCCACTATATCCTTCCATCCATCACATCCATCCATCCATCCATCATATCCATCCATCACATCCATCCATTCATCATATCCATCCATCCATTCACCATATCCATCCATTCACCATATCCATCCATCCATTCATCCACTATATCCGTCCATCCATCATATCCATCCATTCACCATATCCATCCATCCATTCATCCATTCATCCATCCACTATATGCATCCATCCATCATATCCATCCATTCACCATCATATCCATCCATCATATCCATCCATTCACCATATCCATCCATCCATTCATCCATCCATCCATCATATCCATCCATTTTTCCATTATATCCATCCATCCATCATATCTATCCATCCTTCTAACCATCATATCTATTAAATCCATCTATCCAACCATCCATCCATTCATCATATCCATCCATCCTTCCATCCATTATATCCATCCATCATATCCATCCATTCATTCAACCATCCGTCCATCCATTCATCATATCCATCCATCCATCCATCATATCCACCCATCCATCCTTCTATCCATCATAGCCACCATCCATCCTTCTATCCATCATATCCATTAAATCCATCTATCCAACCATCCAGCCATTCATCATATCCATCCATCCATCTTTTCCAGACCATGCACTTCACAAGCTACAGGCGATGCTGCAGCACATAAGGGGACATGCCAGGCAATTCTAAACCCCTGCAGCCTGGTTCAAAGAAGAGCAAATGACCAAAACCCATAAAAAGCCTCTGGGTAAAATAAAGTGCAGAAGCCCGGGAGTGTGGGTCGGAGTAGTTGGCTGCTGTGTGGGAGGCCACAGGCCCGGTGTCTCCTAGCTGAGTGCTGGGGGAGAGCCCACACTCTCATTGCTGCTGTAAAGTAAGTCCTCTTGCTTGGCCAGAAGATGAACCCACCGGAGAACAACCCCACGTCACACGTTACAAACGCAGCAACTCGGAAACGCTGCGCCTGGGCCAGGCAGCCCAGCGGGGAGCTGCATTTTCGGGGACTAAACCTGCTTGCCAGCAGGAGGTGCTGTCTGCAGGACTTGGCATATTGGATCAGACCAAGGGGTCCATCTAACCTAGTATCCTGCCTCCAGCTGGCTACGATTCCTCCTAGCTCCCCAGCATTAGAGGCTGGCTTATGCCCTGAGCCTGGAGAGTTATGTCCCATCCCAAACTGGTTTCTTTTGCAGCCTCCCAGGCTGAGAGAGGATGGGGCCACGTATGTGTCTCTCCAGCTATCAGCACACACCTTGTCAATAATGTTACTTTGCCCTTCCACCCGCAGACCCCCAAGCACCGCACACTCAGTGCATTTATCCTCATCATGCCCCGTGCCGCAGGGCAGCATTAGCCCCACTGTGCAGCTGGGAATGGAGGCAGGTTACGTGGCTTGCCCTTGTCCACAGAAGAAGCCCAGGGCAGAGGCAGGGAGTTCAATGCAGCCCTAGTCCTGTGCTGTAACTAATAGGCAGTGCTGCCTCACCATTGCCCTGCACTGAAACAGGCACGAGCCCCGTGCACAGCTGTGGTGCTCCTGGTACGTCGGAGCGCGGGCCTGAAATAGGTCGGGAGGGCTTCCCCGCTGACCAGCCAAGTGCGCCCACCCGTGGCTAGCGTCACTGGTGGGGGAATGGGGGAGGGGCTCCTACTCGCGTGCCTTGGCTGGACACGCCTGCAGAAGCGGGGGCATTGCTGGGGCTTGCACGGGACAGGAGTAAGGCCTGGACGTTGCACTGGCCCCTCACCTAGGAGAGGAGGCGGCAGTGCCCACGTCAAGGCTGTTCCCCCGACAGGGCCGTGGGCACCCAGGTGCGGAGCCCTGACGCATGTTTGCCCGGGAGCAGCCTGCCCCAGGTCCCGGTGAGACAGATCCCACCCTGAGCCACGCACGCCCGTGCCGGCAGCCACCACGCCCGGCTTACCTCTCTCATCCTCGGCTGCCACACGTGCGTCGTGTTCAGGGGTAATGTCCCGTTGCCGTAGATCTCCTCTGGGACACGGAAGGGGGCTGTCAGAGGGAGCTCAGGGCGGGCTCCTTAGCTATCGGGCCTGAGCCACCTGCTGCACTAATCCTGTTTACACTGGTGCGGCTCCCATGAAATCTACAGACCCTCTTCTGCTGGCCCGGGGCACCCATGGAGCACGGGCTGGCCCCTGTCCAACCAGAGAAGGGCACATCCACCCTGCGGGTGATTGTGATGCTGGGGGGTGTATCTGGGAGATTCAATCTGTCTAGCTCTAATCTACCGTAGCAGTGGAGAGGCAGTGGCCCGGACCAGCAGCCCAGGTACATACCACGGCTCCCTGGCAGGCTACTCCACACCACCTACCCCAGCTGGATAAAAGCAACCCTGGGTGTGGCAATCACACCTTCCTCCGCTGTGTAGACAAGCCCTAAACAGACCTGTGTGGGAGGGGAAACAGAGGCAGAGGGAGGCATCTGCTCAAGGTCGCCCAGCAGGGAACCGGGAACAGAGCTGCCATCTCCTGGGCTGATGACCTACCCACTAGACCATACTGCCTCTTGCTAGCTGTGCTTCAGCCCTCGACCCTGGGCGGGGTGGCACGTGGCTCAGTGCCTGCCCGAGGGTTTTCTCTCTCAGGCACTTGGCTGGCAGTTCCTGCTCACAGGCCTGGGGCTAAGGGATTGCTGCGGGCGGGGAGGGGAGGCAGGACTTCTCCCCCAGCTCAGACGGGCAGTGACCTTGGGGCCGGGGGTTCCTCTGCGCTGCGGGGGTCGGGTTCCTTGCCAGGATCATCTGGGTATTTCTCACCTCATCAGTTCCCTGCCACTGCAGAGCCCTGCCTCAGCCCCGCCTATTTTGTGCCCAGACTAGTCCAGAGAGCAGTCACACCTGGTCTCCTTTTGGATTAGTGTGTGGGTGTTGGGTGGGGCTAGTGGCCTGATCCGGTGGCCCCGTCCAGCCATAAACCCCGTGACCCTGCTGGACCCTTCGTTTTAAGGGCTGTGTTTGGAAGAGCCATGACGTGAACGTTGGTCTTTACCAGGGGACCTGGGAGCAAACGAAGCTTGTTACCTTCGGGGGGGCATTTCCATTTCTCCAGGGCCAGGATGGACTTGGCAGGAACCAGGAAGGCGAGTGCGCTTGCTTGAAACAGGGGGAGTCTGCATGAGCAAGAAGGAAAAGCCTGACTTGCAATTGCTCGCCGCGCTGCTGCGCCTTCCAAGCCCTCCCGACGGGGACCGCCCGCCGAAAGACAGACTGGAGAACCAGTGCTGGGGGGGGGGGTGTGACCTACCGGATGCCCAGCGTGGTCTGGATCAGCGTGGTGATCCCGACGCAGGTGAAGATGGTGCCGATGAGCTGGCTGACCGTGTATTGGTCCTTCCCCACACACAGGGACTCTGCCAGCAGGAAGGGGACGGCGATCGTCCCGCTGAAACAGGTCAGGTAGTGCTGCAGCGGGGAAGGGGAAGGAGTCCTTGGTTAGGGCCATCCGGCGGATCTGAGAACAGGGAAAAGTTCCAGCTCCATTCCCAGGGCGAACAGAAGAACATCAGAGCAGCCAAGGGTCAGACCAAGGCTCCATCGAGCCCAGTGTCCTGACTGCCGACAGCGGCCAATGCCAGGTGCCCCGGACGGAACCATCAAGTGACCCCACCCCTGTCCCCCATTCCCAGACTCTGACAAACAGAGCTGTGGGCCATGCCCTCGTTGTCTCTGAATGCGCCTCCGGCATCCCTATCGTTCAGTGGCCCCGCTGGCTGCTGAGCAGGCTTCCTGCTTCTGACGGGATTGTTGCTATTGCTTGGGAGTCTTTCGCTGGCTGAGCTTCCACTCCTTTCTGGCTTTCCTAATTCTGTCTTTACACTTAACTCGACGGGGTTTATGCTCCTTTCTATTTTCCTCACTAGGATTTAACTCCCACTTTTTAAATGGTGCCTTTTTATCTCTCACTGCTTCTTTTATTTGGTTGTTCAGCCCCGGTGGCACTTTCTTGGCTCTCTTGCTGTGTTTTTTCATTTGCGGCATACATTTAAGTTGGGCCTCTATTAGGGTGTTTTGAAACGTCTCCATGCAGCTTGCTGGTGTTTCCCCCTTGTCACTGGACCTTTTCATTTCTGTTTAACTAACCTCCTCATTTTGGGGTAGTTCCCCTTTCTGAAATTAAATGCCACAGGGTTGGGTTGCTGAGGTGTTTTTCCCACCACCGGGATGTTACATTTTATTACATTACGGTCACTATCTCCAAGCGGTCCAGCTGTCCCCTCTTGGACCAGATCCTGGGCTCCACTTAGGACTAAATCAGGAATTGCCTCTCCCCTTGTGGGTTCTAGAACCAGCTGCTCCAGGAAGCAGTCATTTAAGGTAGTGATGCTCAACCTTTTTTAATTCGTGACCCCCGAGGGCCAGGAAAATTTTGGTTGCTCAAAAAAAAAAAAAAAAGAGCATTGGGAACATTTTGTTGTGGCCCCTTTAATTTAAAGCACAGGTCTGCTCCCCTGCCGCTCCCCCTGCCCCCGTCGGGCACTGAGCCGGGAAAACAAAATGGCGGCTGGTCCGGCACTGCAACCCCCCAGGAAGACAGCCGCCACCCCCAAGGGGGTCGCACCCCACAGGTTGCACACCGCTGATTTAAGGTGTCAAGAAATTTTATCTCTGCATCTCACTCTGAGGTGACACTTACCCAGTCAGTATGGGGATAATTGAAATCCCCCACTATTGCTGAGTTTGTTTTATTTTTCTAGCCTCTCTAATCTCCTTTAGTATTTCACAGTCACTATCACCATCCTGGTCAGGTGGTTGGTAATATATCCCTGCTGCTATCATCTTATTAGTAGAGCATGGAATTACTATCCAGATTGATTCTAGGGAACAGTTTGGTTCATTTAAGATTTTCATTGGATTCTACACTTTCTTTCCTGTATTGTGCCCCCTCCTGCCCCCACCAGGTTAACTGTTCTGTTCTTCCGATAGATTTTGTACCCTGGTATGACTGTGTCTCCTTAGTTATCCTCATTCCACCAAGTTTCTGTGATGCCTATTAGATCAATAGCCTCATTCAATACGAGTCTAGTTCACCCATCTCATTGTGTAGAATTGTAGTGTTTGTACAGAAGTGCTTTACAGACCTGTCCCTATTTAGCTGTGTGCCGTGTCTGTTCTCTGTTCACCTCTGCACGAGGCTCTGCACACCTTCCAGAAAGATGGAAACCCCTAGAATACCCGAACTTGTGTGTGTGTGTGTGTGTGTGTGTGTGCGCGCGCGCGTCATGAGCATTGCAGGCCCTGGAAGCCGGAGAGCAGGGCAGGGCCATCTGATCTCTTCTTCCTTACCTGGAAGCCGAGCAGGATGCAGAGGTACCAGGGGGGCACGTCCTCAATCTTGTAGATCATGTCAAATTCTTTCTGCTCCCTCCCTGGGCTGGCGGCTTGGCACTGGAAATGGAGAAAGGCAGATTTCAGCCCCAGCAGGGGCCGAGCAGAGGCTGTGGGCTGGGCTGAGCAGTTTGACAGAGCTCAGAGGTGCCCGGGTTTCCTTGCCCCCTCTGCCCTCCCCAGGACTTGGTCTCTGAAGCGATCACCCCAACACAGGGAGATTTGAGAGGACTGCAATGCCCCTGCTGCCTTGGAGTAACATCCTCTCGCAGGGAGTCCTGAGTCGGAGCCCTGGGGCTACTGCCAGGCCCACATGGGACCCAGGCTGGCCCCCCGCAGGGAGCTCACACCGCAGCACATGCCCCACGCCACGTCCACGGCAGGGGCTAGTACCGCCCCGCCCCGCCGACAGTGAGGGGCGCGAGCAGGGAGAAGGGGCTGTGTGCTCTGGCTGGCTCCTGCATACGGGGATCTCCTCCCTGGCCACAGGTGCAGAAACCCCCCTGGGGCCGGCTCCGGCGAGCCCCTCCCCCCGAGGCTCTGGGTGTAACACTCGGACCCAGCACCCGTGTCTCCGGTTCCCTGAAGCCACAGGTTCCTTGGGCCAGTGCCCGGCCAAGCCCAGATTACCCAGCATGCACTGGGAGCCTGGCACAAGGGCCCCCAGCTCAAGGGAGCCTCCACTCAGCAGAAACAGCCCGGCCCATGCCGGCACCACAACCCCGTGCACCGAGTCACACCTCGCACGGGGGGGGCGGCCGGGCCACGCCCCAGCAGCTGGCCGGGCCAGGGGAGCAGGTGGCGCAGGGTGGCTGGGATCTGCCCTAGCTTGGGATGGGAGCGGGGCACTGAGCCGGGGAAGGTCCCTGGGGCAGAGGGCGAGGGGCAAGTGGGCAGGTGTCGGGTGAGCAGGAAGTAGGTCAGGGCTGCTGCCAGGATAAGGGGGGCAGACAGCTGAGCTCTAGTTTCAGGTTCCACGGTGCAAATCTGACTCTGGGCCTGGCTCCGACTCCGTATAACCCCACGTCCTGGGGGTTTCTACAGCTCTTGGCCCTTTGCCCGCCGGTCCCGATAGCTCTGGGGCTCCCTTGGCAAAGGGCACGCTCGGCATCCGAATTTCACATGCCGGGGGGAAAGGCCTCTCCGGGAGGGTCGGGGCTGGTGTGTCCTCTCCTGAGGAATTTCGCATAAGGATCCGGCACAGCATGGTACAAACCACTCTCCTCTCAGCCCGCCGGCCCTGCTGGCACCTGGGTAAAGGCCTGGCCATGGCTCATTATGGCTCTGGCCCTAGAAGGGAACTGCCGGCTCGCCCGAAGCCCTGCCACATTCTCAGGTGCTAGTGGGGTCCCGCAGAGACCTGATCTCCACCCACCACTATTCAGCACCCTTCTCAGAGGGCTGGAGGACGGATACAACTGTTGCTGGGGAAATGGCACAGATCGCCTCTTCTGCGGGGCCGAAGGGGGCTGGTCTGGGATGCCCCGAGCCCCAGCCTGGTCCTGGGTCTGCCCCAGGGCAGCACAGCCATAGGTTGCCCCTTGCTCAGGGCTCAGCGGGGCCCCTCGCCTCACAATGGGCCCAGACCTCAGCAGGAGGGCCGACAGCCCCTCGGGGCCGCCCGCAGTGCGCTGTGCCACGGTCCCCCCCTCAGGCAGCCCTCGGAGCGGGCGGCGCAGCGCTCCGATGGGGATTGACAGGGCTGCGGTGCCGGGCGCTGATGTCGCCACAGCAGCAATGGCCAAGCCATGGGCCATTTTGAATCTCTGGGGCCAAGGGCAGCTGCCCTCTTTGTGCTCCTTTCCCCATCGGTGGGCCAGTACCTCAGCTAACGCAAGTGGCAGTCTCAGCTGTCCAGCATCCTAAAGCACCGACCTCACCTTGTCCTTGCTCGCCGGCTCCTTCCCATGTGAATTCTCGGTGAGGATTTCGGGGGCCCCCTCTTGCCGGGCCGATATTGCGTTTCCATTCTGCGACACCCCAGGGACATGGAAAACAAAGCAGGTCGCTGCTGAGAGAACCTGCAGGCGGGCGCACCATTCCCAGGAAAAGAGAGGAGCCCAGTGCAGGACGGAGAGCGCGTCGAAAGGACCCCGCTGTCGCCGAAAGCAGCTCCTCCGTTTTGGGAACCCAGAGAGATTCCCCACGCGCAGAACCGGTCTGTGTTCCCATGCCGGGCTGAATGCCATCGACTGACATTGCAGGGAGCAGCAGCTTGAGCTGGGACAAACGGAGCTGCTTGGCGAGAGCGCGGTGTGTGCGTCTCCTCTGCGACACACGGCAGCAGCGCGGCTCACACCCTGGCTGCTGGCCTTGAAGCTGAGCTGCTGTAACTATAGGGGGTGTAACACGATATTCAAACGGTGTAGTTAAAGTGGTACAATTGCTCAGTGTGGATGCAGCTAAACCAGTATAAACATGCTTACACCAGTATAGCAAGCCCTGTACAGGAAGGGGAATGAGTGATACTGGAATGAGGTACCTTTATACTGGTACAATAGCATCGCCTCTCGGGTGTAGCCATATGGCTGTATCAGTGAAAAGTCACACTCCCTAACAATAACAGCTATCTATGCCAGTTGGTGTGTACACCAGGCCTTAGAAATGCAGAGGGTCAGTACAGAGAAATCAAATGGCAGGTACACAGCTACATAATATCCCTCTTTAAAATAAATGAATGGAATTAACAGCACTGTCACCATTTATATAGCATATTTAAAGCCCTTTATAGAACACGAATTAACCAGCAGAGCACCCTTAGGAGATAGTAGTGACTTATTACCCCCATTTTACAGATGGGAGAGCCAAGGCAGAGAGAATAAGTGACTTGCTCAAGGTTTCTCAGTCCATTGGTGTCAGCGCTGGGATTAGCAGGAGTTCCTGGTGCTCAGCTCACTCTCCCCTCACTAGTAACACTGATGGGGTTTGGATCATTGCTACGGAATACACTAGTGTTTAACACCCCTCCCCATGCACACATGCGTATACAAACACACACAAGAAGTTGGATCTTGAAGAACTGCTCTGCCACATTGTAAAGGAGTTATACTAAATCTGCCACAATAGGGCCCAATCCTGCAAGGGACTGAGCCTGCTGCGGGGTGTGTGTGTGTGTGTGCTCAGTGCACTTCACACCCGGTATCTGCAGTGGCAACTGTATGTGTTCAGCACCAACCAGCATCAGTCCCTGTATTGCAGCAGCCCTTAAAAATAAAGCCCAGTTCCTTGTAAACGTACCTGAGAAAACCCCCCCAGAGCCCTCGCTTTCTTGGATCCCCTTTCTCCACCTGTGACTCTTGTCCCCTGGGACCTCTTCTCTCCTGGGGCCTGACTGAAGGGACTGCCTGATCTCCAGTCTTGGCCTGCATCTTAGAACCGTCCGACCTGGAGTCCCATGCCTTTTGCTGAGCCCAGAAGCGGGGTGAATGCATAGGGGAGCTGCCAGGGTTCCCTGGGGGGCGTCGAAGGGGGCAGCTGCCCAGGGCGAGGCAGGAGCTGACCAAGCAGGGCAAAAGGGGCTCACTTGAACCTCATCTCCTCTGACTAGTAAATTGTCATTTGAGGAGCCAAGTGCTCCATTCTCGGGTGGCACAGCGGCTTCACCCCTCACCATGGCCGACTCGCTTCCCCCTCGCTCCTAAACCCGCTGGCGTCCCGGGAGGCCTCCTGTTTGATCAGTCTATCCAAAGGGATGCGCTTGGTGCCATCTGGCTTCCAAAGCCAGTCAGGGGATAGCGGCTTCTAACTTCCCACGCCCGTCTGAGAAAGATCCTGCGATCGCTGCACCCCCCCCCCGCCCCGTCACAACCCACACAGCTGGTTTCTCAGCCGGTTACACCAAATGCTGTAAGCAGGGAAATGGATGCATCTGGGGAGTCAGGACAGGAGGAGTGAAATACAGTAACAGCAAACATCACAGTCACCTGGGGCTGAGACAAATCTTCCAAACTGGTCCCCATTCGCCTGCAGAGCGTCACCGAGCGTTCCCCCGGCCCTTTGGAGAGTGTCGCTGTTTTATGGCTGTGGGGAGGACTTTAGTCAGTTCACCCGACATTGTTCCTGGAGTCAATCTGTAACCAGGGCGCTTGGCTGCGGGTTGGGAAAGAAACCAGAGCTGTGTTTTCAAAGATAATCTATTAACTCCATGAATTGTGCTCGGCCTCGCGGGGGGGATGCGCAGCTGTCCGAAGGCTTGTTGGTTTTTCACAGCTCCTTTTGTGAAGACAGGTGAGAACTGAGTTACAGAATAACTGGTTGGTTCATAAACAGACTGTTCACAAACCCTGCCAGCTCAAGAGGCTAGAGCCACCTAGAGTCGGCTTCCCCCGAAGCCGTGCAGAGGCAACGCTAAAGGCTGCGTGGTTCCCACTGCCCATCCCTTTGGGCTAGGCTTGCCTCGGAGTTTGGCGTTATATAGACAGACCCGTCCTGGGCATTTCAGGGCCGCAGACATTACGGCTGTTTTACAAACAGATACACGACTGGCCAGACGACAGCCCCAAACCTTGGACAAGTCAACTCGGAAGCTACGTTTGGATCCCAGTGTCTTGGCTTGGACTAGGCAGAAATGTCATAAGACTAATGCTGCCCCCCCGCCCCCCGTCACAAGCTTGGCAAACGTTTCTAGTGTGGACCTGGCCTACGGCGCAGGATGCCGCAGCCTCTTCTTTCCCGTCCACGTCTCTTCTTGCCATCGCTTTGAAATAATGATCCTGACAAAACTTGTGGATGGGGGGGGGGGGGGGAAACATTAGCACCAGGTCCCCCACTTAGCTGCCCAGTTGGCACAGCCTATCTCCTAGAGTGCTCCAGCCCCTCCCCCCTCCCAGACTGACCCTTAACAACATGGCCTGATAATGCTGGTTCTAATCTGTTCCTGGCTCTTAGCGGCTGCAAGGCAGCAGCACCAGCCTCCTGCTCTTTGGTGGTGTTGCGCCTGTTCCCAGTAGCTGACCATCCACCAGCCCTACAGTGGTCAAGGGCTGAATGGGCCACACAGACCAAACTCCCCTTTCCCACTAGCGGCCAGGCCAGGGGAGAAGTACCATGACAGGGAGCACGAGGGAGCTTGTGCTGCCAGGATCCATGCTGTGAAGACCCAGCCTCATTGGTCTCCAGACTCATTGGTCTCCAGGGCTCATTGGTCTCCAGACTCATTGGTCTCCAGGGCTCATTGGTCTCCAGACTTATTGGTCTCCAGGGCAGGAGGGAATGTGTCAGCTGCCCAGTGCTTGTGCTGTTGTTGGGAGAACGTCTCTGCTCCCTCGTCTACCCCCGATTCACAGGGATTCGCGCTGGTAGCCCATTAGTGACAAAGGTTGCTATGACATTACGTATTAACTGACACATCAGCCCCTAAGGAATGTTTGCCGATAAAGGGGGGAGCTAATGTTTTCCAGGCCCCAGGTGAGGACAGGGGCCAGGGTTATGGGAAAGGACAAAGTGTCATGGGTCCACTCACTAGGAGGGCACCTCCCTCTGGTGGCTCCAGGGACCTGCTCCTTCTGGGTCTCGCACCCACTTCTGCGACTCACTCACACTCCCTATCGCCTCTCCCCCCTGCCTGAGTCAGGAGGCTCCCTCCTCGTGGCTTGGACCTCCAGCCACGTCACTGTGGTCCTCCTGCGGGCATGGCTAGTAATCATGGGCTTTCTCCCAGCCCCTGGTCTCCTTCCTACATCTTCTGGCTCCCCCAGGTTTACCAACCCACATTCCCTTCTCCCCAGGGTGACTGACTGCAGACTACTTTCCCTGCAGCCCCTTTCTGCCGCCAACTTCCTGGCTTTATAACAGGCCACCCATTCCTTCTCAGCTGGTTCCATCATCAGTCGGCTTCTCAGGCCCGTGGGGGGGTGGGGTGGTGAACAGCTCATACCTCAGTGTGGAGTTAGTCACTGTTAATCGCACGCACAAAGAGGACGTCTCTCTATTGGGGCAGCCCAAGGGATGGCAAATATGTGGTCCAGGAAAAGGTGCGGTGAGCTGCTCAGCATGGAATCCCGTCGGGAACTGCAGTGCTTGAATGGTTGGGAACTGGCCCGGGCAAAAGCCTTGCGAGGGACCCTATGGTGGCTGGTCTGCACCAGCTTTTGTACCACTGTGACGATAAGCAGCAGGATAACTGCACCCGAACTGGGAGCGTGGCGTTGTAGTGACACAAAGACCATGTGCAGGCCGGGCCCAAAGCACAATCCTACGTTCACCTGAGACATCTCTAATTTCTGGTGGCCACATCCTCTACATGGGGAAAAGCGCAGCTGGGGGCACAAACCTACAGGAGCTGTTCCAGTCATTCCCTAAGAGGCTGGGAAGAACAGTGCTCTGGCTGGGGGTTGGGCCCCCTCATCCTGTAAATGTTGCTATGTCTTGCCCAGTTCTATGCCCCACTCATGGAGGCCCAGCGGGTTTGGGTTACTGCCGACTCTGCTCCCACATGTGCCGTGCGATCATTGGTGGGCTCGTGCAGAATGAGGAGGGATGTTTAATGACTGTGGAAAGTATTAGAACTTGACTTGACTTAACTAAGTCTTGTCTGCATGGGAAAGTTCACTTCCACTGCTAGAGTTGAACCACATAGCCAACCCCCGGTATGGACACACTTATTCCGGTATGGGTGTTCATAGAAGGAGTTATACTGGTAGACTTATAATAGTTTAACTTCATACCTCAGGGTATACTAAACCATCCCATGTAGACAGAGCCCTAGCTTCTTAGGGTGTGTCTAGACTGCAGGGTTTTGTCGACAAAAGTGGACTTTTGTTGACAAAACTATACCTGCGTCTACACTACCGCCGAGTTCTGTCGACATAACATCAACAGAATTCGGCAGTTTTGTCGACGGCGGTAAACCTCATTCTACGAGGAATAACGCCTTTTGTCGACAGAGTTCTGTGGACAGAAGGCGTTATTGCAGCTACACTGTCCTTTGCGTCTACACTCTCATGTCGACAAAGCAGCTTGCTTTGTCGACAGAACTGGCTGTAGTCTAGACGCGCTTTGTCGACAGAAGCTTTGTTGACAGTATCTGTCGACAAAGCCTCTGTTGACAAAAGCCTGTAGTCTAGATGTACCCTTAGTCTCCTTTCATTTATTCTGGTGTCAAACAGGAGTAACTCCTTTCCAATGTTGTTACACTGGTATATGGGAGAACAGGCTCGGGCCTTCATGGTCAGTTTGCTGTCAGCACTCATTCCGCCGTAGACCTAGGGTAAAATTGTCAAAAGTGTGTAAATAACGTAGAAACCTAAATCCAATTGGCAAAGGTGCCTAATTCCCTTTGACACGCAATGAGTCCCAGTCTCCGAAGCGACACTTTGGAAAATGTAAAACACTTTTTCTTTGGGGTTGTCAATGGCCTTTGAAAGGGACAATGTAAAAATGTCAAGGATGTGATGACCCGAGAAAGGCTCTGCAAACGGTCGCATTTCATGAACTAGTTGAGCTATTTTGATGCACCGGCTACGCGGTGATATCAGATTCTTTCTCGGGTGGAGAATGCATCGGTCCGGCTTTTCTTCCAGTAAATGCGTCGGAATGAATAATTTCCAGACTGCACGTCGATTGGGAACAGATTGCTCGACTATTCGTTGTTTGTGTCGCATGGTTGGTCACTGAAAATCACATGACCTTGTTCACGTTCTCTGATTGAAAGAGCGAACCTTTTTAATCAAGCTGCAAAGGGCTGAGTCATTGAAAGTCGTTACCTGAAGGACTAACAAACAATATGCTTGACTGTGCGACTTTCTAGGCAAGCACACCCTGCGTGCTGATGGCGCCCACTAGCAGTAATCAGAGCGGAGGAACGCTGTCTCCGAACATGCTCAGGGCTATGCACAATCAGGCCAGATATCCCAGCATGCTCAGCTCCCACTGGCCTGAGACCTGTACTAAGCCAGGCCCATGAGTGCGGCTGGTCAAAAATCTTCTCACTCAGCCGATTTTTGACAGAAAATGGAGTTTTCAGCTAAATACCTTTCCCCCCAGAGTGGCTGCTTGCCATGGGATATTTTGAGTTTTGACTGACAAACAAACACTTTTTGCTTTCCAGCCACATTTTTTTTGATTTTGCAACGCAAATGTCAACATTTACACTTTTTCTTTCATTTTTGTTGAACGGTTTCCTGTGGCAAAATGTACCAGTTTTCAGGCCACAACACTGTATAAAACAAAACACCTCCTGAAATAACAGTACCATTCAGCCCAGACACTCGGCCAGCTAGAAGTCAACACTGTCACGCCAGATCCTAGAAGAGCAATGTACGAAATGCACAGCCTGCTGATCAGACTGTGGGCCTGCAGGCCACAAGGGGAAGCAGCGAATACTTGGAAACATTCCCAAAGGAATGACTCTCACTGTCCGAAAAATCCCGCTGTGCATGAAGAGGTGAATGGAGTTCGGTGCAAAAGGATCAAAATGCCCCGAAGTGCTGGGAGGAGAGGACAGCATGGTGGTCTGTTGAGCCCACGGGTGTTGAGCTAAAGACAGGCAGCATAAATTTGACTCAAAATAACATGGGAAGAGCAGCCGGGGGAAACGCTTGATCAGACACCGAGGAAAAGGCCTCAAATTACCCTTAAAACCCCTCCACCTAAACAAAGACAGAAAGTTTCCACACTGACTTAAGCCCCTGTGGTCAGTTAGGGAGATGCATGAAACACCTTAGCACGGCCAGGCAATAGGCGCTAGCCCATATGAGGGAGGGGACAGCCTGGAAGGAGATTTTTCAAACCATCAAACATATGTTGGCATCATGGGCACCATTGGGTTGACAATTATTGAAATGGCCTTCTCAGGATGCCTTACACATGTGACAAGTCTGAGGCTGGGTCTACACTCACAGGGAATGTCAAAGCAAGATACGCAACCATGTTAATTACGTAGCTGAAGTCGACGTACCTTGTTTGGCGTTTCCCTGCCAGTGGGAGGCCGATGGGAGCAAATGCCCCCATCGGCTTCCCTTACTTCTCTCACAAACAGGATTACAAGCTGTTGATGGGAGGGCGTGCCCTCTGAGTTTGATTTAGCGAGTCTTAACTAGGCTCGCTCAATCAAACTCTGGAAGATCAGTCACGCCAGCATTGATCTTCCATCTGGCGAAGACATGGTCTCAGAGGGGTAGCCCTGTTAGTCTGTATCTGTAAAAACAATGAGGACTCCTGTGGCGAGACTAATAGATTTATTAGGGCATAAGCTTTTGTGGGTAAAACCCATTTCATCAGATCATCTGATCTGTTTTACCCATGAAAGCTTACACCCTAATAATTTTGTTAGTTTCTAAGGCGCCACAGGACTCCTCCTTGTTTAAACATGTGAGGACCAGTGGAAAACCATGGGCCATTGATTTATACTCATATAGCCAGTACAATGTATTACTCATAATAAGTACAGACAGGAACCTGAGGAATTCAACAACAAACCTACATGTTCTCCATGACTCAGTGCGGGAAAGGAAATCAGAGCGACCTCTAAGGAGTCGGGGCTTCTAAACATCAGACGGGGTGTAACTATTTCAATACAGTGAGATTATATTATATCTAGTGGGCAGCAGGTGGAAACTGTCAGGGTGCCGCTGGCTACAGCCCAGCTCTGACTGACTCCGTTGGAGCTGTGATAATTTACAGCGAGGATATGCCGCCAGGTACTTCTGGCATTGGATTGATATACGGGGTGTAATTATGTATGGGCACTGGTTTATTTTAGGGTTGCCCATAAATAATCGCTGGGCTAAGAATATCATTTTATCCGTATTAAGCCTCGGATGGTACATGTCGTTTTGTTATGAAAAGGTTGCCTGGATTTACATTTGTTTGTTATTATTTGGTTGCCTGATTGTATATTTTGGTTTGTTATTATGGGGTTGCCCGGCTGTACAAGGTGGTTTGTTATTACAGAGTTGCCTGGATGTACACGGTGATTTGTTATTACGGGGTTGCCCGGATGTACACGATGGTTTGTTATTACAGTGTTGCCTGGAGGTACACGGTGGTTTGTTGTTACGGAGTTGCTTGGATGTACACGGTGGTTTGTTGTTATGGAGTTGCTCGGATGTACATGGTGGTTTGTTATTATGGGGTTGCCCGGATGTACACCCCGTCAGCGTAAACCTATTGGCCAGTCTGGGCTGTGCAGGAGCTGTGCTACAGCTCACTCTGCACAGCCTTCACTTCGTTTAGGCTGCCGCCCTGGGCGTCGCTTGGTCTTGCACAGGCTCTCTGCTCTCCGGAGCACAGGAACTCCGCCAAGGCGTCCGGCCTGCGTCGGTACTCCTCGTAAATCTGCTCCTCCCCAAAGTCGCCCAGGTAGCTCTGGCACAGCTTGTAGAGCCTACAAAGACGAGAAACGGAAACAGGACTTTAGAGAATCGTTACAGCAGATGCCCCCAGAGGGCGCTGTCCCTCACAGTCCAGCGAGTCGTTTGTCTCAGCCTGTGAGCTGGGCCGTGCTGTGGTCTCGTTTCTTCTCAGGGGGCTGTTGCAAGCAGAGAACAAGTTTGCTCTCTGCCGTAATCTTCCGAGCTGGAGTTGGGCACTGGGGCTGAAAGATGCTATTGCCCGAGTGCTGTGTGAGCACCGCCATCCCTGGGCTGGCGCAGTATCCAGGCTCGGGGCTATGGATTTCCCCACCAGCGTGCCTGGCTCCCAAACCTGCTGCTGCTTGGCCGGGGGCTGGCACCGTTCCACCTGGGAAAATGGGCCGCAGGCCCCGACGTGTAAGTGCCATTGGGAGCCAGGCATGGGAGCATGCGCGGCGGCTGCCCTGTCTCCTTTGCTGCTCAGCAGGAAGTGGGGTCAGGCTGGTCCCTGCCTGGGGGCGAGAGCCCCGGGGGACCCGCCTAAGCCCCGTTTCCATTTCCTCTGGCGGGCACCATTAGCAGAGCCTCGTTTGCCACAGGCAGCCCATTTAGCACCCAGAAAAACAGCCAGCTGGCTTCCAGGGGGGCCGTCCCCCCCACCTCCAGCAGGGAACTGCATGTGGTGTTTCCAGCTTGGCTGCAGCCGCCCTCCCCGCCCCGCCTGCTCCTCCATTAACCCTCTCCCCAACCCGCACTCCTGTCTGCCTGCCTCTGGGCTCACCTGGTGGGCCATGGGCCGCCCGTCAGCATCACACTCACAGTCTCTTGGCTCTTCAGGCCTGGCCCGGCAAAGCGTCGCACTCCCCCCACTTCCTTCATGCCGTAGCTGGGGAGAGAAGAGGGAGCCCCCCAAAGTCACGGGGCGGGGGGTGCAACGTGGAGCCTGCACCTTTACGAAGCTGCTGCTCTGCATAAACCCCAAGCTTCCTGGGGAAGGGGAGCGTGAGGCTGAGCAGGCGGGAGCGGGGGCTGGCGAGGGGAGGGCAGCACAGGCTCTTCCTGTGGTTACCGGCCTGAGAGCAGAGATCATTCACCCCGGTTTGTGTCCCTCCTGTTACATGTCAGGGAGCCCCAGGGATTCACCCGCAGCTCAGCAAACCCTGCGTGAGCGCGGCTCGAATCTGAGCCTTGCTCACTGGCCACGCAGGGGCCCAAAGCCCAGAGCCGAGCCCTCCGGAGCTAGGGGGTGGGGTAGCTCCAGAGCCGAGCCGAGCCGCACGGCTGGCCCTGCCTCCAAGGGGGCCTATTGCAGCCGCAGATCCCAGCGCTCTCAGTGCCAGCCTGGGGCAGGGTGGCATCTCATGCAACAGGCCCCTCGTCAAGGGCAGAGCTGTGGTGGGGTCACGGGGCGGTGGGAGGGCCCCGGCGGGGCAGTGGCTGCAGGGAATGTGGCGGGGTCACGGGGCGGCGGGAGGGCCCCGGCGGGGCAGTGGCTGCAGGGAATGTGGCGGGGTCACGGGGCGGCGGGAGGGCCCCGGCGGGACAGTGGCTAGAGGGAATGTGGCAGGGTCACAGGGCAGCGGAAGGGTCCTGGTGGGGCAGTGGCTGCAGGGAATGTGGCGGGGTCACAGGGCGGCGGGAGGCCCCGGCGGGGCAGTGGCTGCAGGGAATGTGGCGGGGTCACGGGGCGGCGGGAGGGCCCCGGCGGGGCAGTGGCTGCAGGGAATGTGGCGGGGTCACGGGGTGGCGGGAGGGCCCCGGCGGGGCAGTGGCTGCAGGGAATGTAGCGGGGTCACAGGGCGGCGGGAGGGCCCCGGAGGGGCAGTGGCTGCAGGGAATGTGGCAGGGTCACGGGGCAGCGGGAGGGTCCTGGTGGGGCAGTGGCAGGCAGCCAGCATGTGGAGTGCACACTGGAGACACACCTCTGTCACTGTGAGGGTGCTGCAACATGCTCCCCACAGTCCATGCCCAAGGCGGGATGCAGCCCCCACGCACCCTCACTGGAGCGCTGAGAGCCGCAGGGGAGAGGAGGGCGCTGGGCCTGCCGTGCCTCAGGGCAGGATAAAGGAGCGCCTGGCATTGTCTCCTCAGTGCCATTGGACGCTTCAGAGCCAGCATCTCCCTGGAAGCACTCGGGGGTGGTTAGCTTTGCGGGGGCCTGGCGTGCCGCTCGCTGCCTTTCGGGGGCTGAGGAGGAGACGAGGCCGGGCTGCCCTGGGCAGAGACATCGGTCGCCCCGTGCGTGTGAGGGCTTCCCAGCACAGCACGCGCCCACTCACTTCTCCCAGCTCTGCGAGCAGCTCCTCTCCAGCGCCTCCATGTACTCAGACTCGCTCAGGCGCGCGCCCGGCACCTTGGCAGACGGCCGCTTGGCTTCGGCTCTGGCCAGGTGTTCCTGCAGCTTCAGCACAAGACAGAGACCGGTCACCGGGGCGGGCAGCAGCCTTCCGGCGGGAACACAACCTGGCTGGCGAGGGGATGAGCGATGCACAGGCCTGCCCTGGCCGGGGATGCCCAACCCCCCGCATCCGAACGTGCTGCAAGCACCTAGAGTGTCATGGAGGGGAGAGACCGCGCACCGCCACAAACGAACCTCTGGGCTTTCAGGGGGCCTTGCCCAGATATTTAAACTACACATACAGGGCCCACTCCGCCACGCTACCGCACCCCTCGAAACCCCCTGCTGGGGTAAACAGGTGCTAAATCTCTCAGGCCAGCTGGCATAAGCGGGTCCCTCTGCCCCCGCCAGCCCCGTGGGAGCGGTGGTGGTAAGCCCTGGCCCTCAGAAGAGCTGGGTTCCACTCGGCTCGTCCGACAGCCGGTCCCGGACTCCTTCTGGGCTCGACTGCTGTGGCGGGACCCCTCCCGCCCCCCGGGTGCATGGAGCAGACAGACAGAAGCCCCCACCCAGTGTGCTCCACTCCATGCCCACTCCCGCCCTCTTTCCAGCTTCTGCCTGGCTCCTTCCCTCCCCTTATGCCGACTGCCGAACTGCCCCGGGCCTGCCTCACAGGGCTCAGGCATCCCTAGAGGGCAGGCTGGAGACTGCAGCCAGGCATTGGGGGGGGACGGGGGGGGGGGGGGATTTGGGCAGGGGGAAGGCTGGACAGGCAGGGAGCAGAGTCCTGCAGTTGCAGCTGGTGGCCACCAGGGGACAGTCACAAGCCCCTTTCTTTCACCTCATGCAGCACCCCCTGCTGGAGCCAAACGGGGAGCAGCTCCTGGGGGTCAGGGAGTTGGGCACATCACTGGCCCCAGTGGCTCCCCCTCAGGCACCCACCAGGGTCCACCCCTCTCCCTAGCAAGCTTAGCCAGGCAGACTTTTCAAGTATGCAAATTAGCTCGTTCTCTAATCTGCTAAAAAGCGGGGAAGCGGGGGGGGTATGTGTGAGGGGAGGGGTGCCCAGGGCGAGGGATTGCTGCGCAGTGATGCCTGCAACCCCACTCTGCATGGGGTGCGGGGTGGGGGCAGGAGTCTGTCTGCAGCGAGATCCCCCAACACTCGCGTGGATGTTCCTTTCAGAGCAGCAGCTGAAATAAGTTTACAGCCTCCCTTCACATACCGGTGAGGCTTCGCTGCAGGAGGTATGCAGGGGCGGCCGCAGGCCACCTGTTAGCAAAGTTTTGGAGCCAAGCCCAGGGCCCACAGAAAGCCAAACAGGTGCTGGGCCTGAAGGCTGGCAGATGACAGAGAGCCGGGGGGAAGAGCTGGGCACAGATAGGAAGCGAACAACCTGCACTGGATGCCCTGCATAGACACCCCCCCCCCCCCCCCCACACACACACAATTCTTGAGCTCTATGTTAGCCGCCAAACTCAGCACTTCAACAGGGGATGATTCAGCAATACCCAGCAGGCCAGGCTGCTTGGAAACGCCTGGCACCAGAGCTAAAGAATAGCTCCTTTCAGGGACAGCTGCAGCACGGCTTGTCTTACCTCTGCAAGGCCGGAAAGGGCCTGGCCCAGTGCCCACGGGCAGCCCTCCCGCAGCCCCAGGGCGGCAGGGCCATATGCAGCTGTTTTCTGCAGACGTGGCACGAGTTTGCTGGGCCTCAGTCTGGCTCTCAGCTGCCGCCTCGTTACCTCAGAGCAGTTCCAGCCACGACCGGCTGCTGCCTGGGGCTGCTCTGGCCAAAGAGCCTGCACCCCCCCCCCCCCCCGGTCTCCTGTCCTGCTCTGCCACTGACTTGCTGCATGCACATGGCCAAGTCACCCAACCCAATTCTCCCCTGTTTCCCGTAGGGGGTTACAAAGCTTAACTCGTGGGCAGGAAAGAGCTATGAGAGCTCAGCCAGAAGGGGCTGTAATCAGACCCCCCCCTCCCGCCCCCCCGGGCTGGTATTGGGGGCGCCCCAGCACTGGGCTGGAGCCCGGTGAAGGCTGTCGAAAGTGGCTGTGTGGCTGTTTTCCAGGGGATTTTCTCCCAGGACACTGCACCTGCAGGCTTCTCGCGGGGGGGATTTGCATAAATCCATTTTTACCCTCTAGTGGGAAACCGGAGGCCACTTGGGGAGGGGTGAGCCAGCTGCTAACGGCCTCTCTCCAGGGGGAGGTTTCCTTTTTCATACCCCAGCGATGTCCTCGAATGTAGATTTCACTTCTGCAGCTGCCCATGCTGGAAGGAAGGGCAGGCTCGGCACACCTGGT
Source organism: Pelochelys cantorii (assembly GCA_032595735.1). NCBI lineage: Eukaryota > Metazoa > Chordata > Testudines > Trionychidae > Pelochelys > Pelochelys cantorii. Next base: position 39,921,850 of record CM064340.1, read on the forward strand.
CCCCACGGTTCAGGGCTCCCCTGCACGGGGACCCATGCAGCATGGCGTGGCTGTCTGGCATACAGGGACCAAGCCCCCAGCCGTGGCTCCTGCCTCATAGCTCACTGCGGATATGCTGCTTTGCTAGGGAGACCGGCCAGAGGAGGGCACGAGCACCGGTTAGTGGAGAGACTCCCCTGGACTGCTGTAGACTTTGGATTGTTCCAACATGCCCCGGGACGCAGCTGGTCAGTCCGCTTGTCTAATCTCCCCTCCCCAACATGTTTTGTCACCATCACTAGCGCCAGGGCCACTCTCGTGCGGACAAAGTGCTGGCGGTGTAGGGGCTGCAGATAAACTCAGCTCTCACCCCCGTCAGACCTGCCCGGTAAGACACTCCGAATAACAGGAGGTGCCGAACTGTGTTGGGAGCCAGGCTCCCAAAATCTGGCCTCATCGCGCCCTCCTGAGCCAGAAGATTATGACAGCAAAGCAGCATGGGAGACATATAACTCTGGTTTGCAGCCAGGCATGGCAATTTGTATCCACCACCACACAAAATAAAAGGCCTTTAATCTTGGTCACACATTAAAAGTCACTCGCATCAACTGTGGAATTTATACCAAAGGAAGGGGGGTTTGGAATCCAGTGGGCCCCTTTCTAGCGGGTCCAATTGCAGCTCTGAGTCCTACATCTCTGGACCAGGAAATGCCTGCTCCACGCCAGGGACAGAGAGTGGAAATTGGCCCCCTTGCTGTCTGCTAACCCAGTCCTCTGCCCCCGCAGTTCCTCGGAACGCAGCCGGGGCGGGGGAGAGAAACTGCTCTGGCAAAACTTCCTTTGCCACGATTCTGGAGCTAGAGTCTCCTCCGTGCTCTACTCGGAGGGTCTCAACTCTGATCTTCTGCTCCCCCTCCATGCCCGGGCTGTCAGCGCCCACTTTCCGCCCCCCCGCAGAACCCGTGTGCTGCACGGCCGTGTTTGCCCCTAGAGATGCAGGGTTGGGTTAATTGGCACCTTCGCTGGGGGAAGGCAGCAGAAATGAGGAGAGGCTGGGTAGGCAGGAGCCTGATCCAACCCACCCGGGTCTCCAGCAGTCCTTCCTCAGGACAGCCATGAGGCCAATACTTCTCCAGCTGGCAGGAGGGTGGGGGCATAGGCAGTCTCTCCTGCCCAGGGCTCCCCTGTCAACCAGGTGGAAATACGGACAGCAAACCCAGCAGGGCAGCATGGGCGATCCCTGCATAAGCGTCCTGCAAGGTGAAGGACCGTCTTGTTCACCTGGTGGGGGCGGCTTTGTAACAACAACAACAATGCAATACAGATGCCAGTGGGTCTTCTTGAATGCACCGACTGTCATTGCACGGCAGTTACGGTGTAGGGCTAGGGAGTAACCCAGGCACTTCCCTGTCTGGGCAGAGGGTTGCAGGCTGGGTACCTGTACCCAGAAGTACCGCTGCACAGTGTCATATGTTCTGAGTGACCTGAAAAGGGCTGCCACAAATAATTCAGTCCTGGAGTTCACGTGCCTGTTAATCTCCCTGTATGGGAAGCACAACCACACTAATTACTACAGTGTAACTACAGCTGCTCTAGCATCAGGGGAACCCTCAGCTCTGTGATGCACAGATTTGCCTCCGTGTTGAATGCTGCTCCCGGGCCGCTGAGGGGGGGTGGCCCTACGGCCGTGGGCAGGAACTCACCTGGAAGGCTATCGCTGTGCAGGCATCACAGCGCAGGTGCTGGGGCATGTGGGCTGAATAGGCTTCCTCGGCGTTGAAGCGGGGGGACGAAGCGGAGAAGGCCGTCTCCGAGCCGGGGTCCGGGGCGCACCGGGGGCTGCTGCAGGAAGAAGGCTTCCCGTCGTCTGCGGCGCTGAGCTCCACCACGCTGAGCACCATGGCAGCCACCAGCAGCAACTTCATTTCCCCAGCCCGGGAGCCCCTTGCAGGAGGGCACGGAGACGGGGGGAGATGGAGTGCGCAGGGAGGAAGCAGCCGGTCGGCAATAAGCCAACCCTTCGGGCCAATGAGAAGGCGCCGGCACTTCAAGGAGGCAGCGTCAGCCTTGCACGACCTGCTTGGTCATGGGTTGTATGCCCAAAGGACAAGCCGGTGGGGAAGGCCCTGGTGCAAGCCCCCCAGGGGATGCGCAGTGGTCGGCTGCTTTCCTCTGCTCCCTCCCCTGGGAATGGTGGGCTGGCGGGTCGCTTGCGGCCCAGGGCTGCTAAGTATAAAGATGCAGAAGCACGCAGGTGAGCCAGCTGGCAGTGCAGGGAAAGCATTACAGCCAGAACCGGGGGGGTGGGGCTTCCCTAGGCTGGGGCGGGTGCAGGACTCCAGGCCAGTCTGGGTTAAATGTTCCAAAGCCTCAGGTCCCCCCCACCCCCCGGGAGAGTTTATTCCTCTGCCTCATTCACTGACCCTTAGGAGTGTTTTCAGCTTCATCCCCCTGCCTGGCCTAGTCCTGCCCTTTGGTAAATAACAGCACCCTAAATAATCCCGGCTCCGGCTGGGATGTTTGCACACGGGCAAAGAGTTCTCCGGTTCCCGCCACGTACAAGGTCCTTTCTCTGTTTGTCAGCCAGGCCCCGCTCAGTCGATTGTTCTTCCCTGCTGCATTCCCCCCTTCTCGCCCTGCGTCTCCGTGGCGCCCCGGACGAAGGCGCAGGCTGCTTCGGTGTTAACGCGGGGCGCACTTTTCCCTGGGCCTCCAGCTTTGCCTGTGAGCCCCGCCCCGTGGCGCTGAATCACTGGGGACGGTGTCTGAGGCCTGCAGGGTTTGACCCCGAGTGTTGCTCTGGCTGGCCGTGTCTCCAACAGAGCAACCAGCCTGCTTCCCTGCTTAGGCGACACCTAACTCCTCTAGGCTCCCGGGACAGTCACCGCCTGGCCTAAACGCTGCGCAGTGGCACAATGGGAGGAGCGGGGCTGGTCTGTCGGCTTTGCTGGAGCGGCCTGACTTACGCTGGCCCGTTGTGTTTCAACTGACACAGTCAGGCAGCCGCATTCTGTAACTGTCCTCAGGGAACCCAGGCAAATTCACCCACCTCCGGGAGCGGCCGGTGGGCTGTGGGAGGCGCTAAGTACAAATCCATCACAGCCTCCCCCAGCTTGTGTGTGCAGACTCCCCCCTCCCCCCCATGGCTCCGCCGGCTCACAGCCGTGCTCTGCAGCCGGCCCCTTGCTCCGAGCTAAGCGCGAGGCAGGGCTCGCCAGCGGGGCGCGGGCAGCGGGCGCTTGGCACACAGCCTGGCTGCACTAACCAAGTCTGGGACAGTCCAGCCACCCCGAGGTACATAAGTAGACGGGAGGAGGCGCCCTTGGAGAGAATCTTAAGGCTGGAAAAGGTGGGGCCTGGCCCAAGCCGCCCTTTTATGCAGCACACGCTGGGGGCTTGGCCTGCCAGCCGGCCTGGCTGGGGCAGGCTGCTAGTGGATGGCAGGGGCAGGTCTCGGTACATAGGTCTGCTGCTGAGCAGGGTATGAAAGCCCCGTGTAGAGTAGCACACAGTGACCACGCAAGGCACCATCGCTGATTCCCTGCTATTTCCAGGTGGATGGTTTTTATTTTTGCTTAGACCTGTGTCACCCCCTCCCCCCGCAGCTTTCGGTGCAAAATCAGGGACTGTGCTGCCCCGTGCCTCAGTTTTCCCCTCTGCAAGATGAAAATCACATGGCTCTTAATGACCTCCCAGGGCGTCATGGGGGCGTTAGTCATTTCTGTCTGGTCCAGGCCCGCCAACGGCAGCTCCTCAAATACACAGCTTCCAGGACCAGCCCTGCAGGGACCCAGGGGAGCAGGTGGACCCCAAAGTAGCCTGGCCCCTTGAAACCTTCCCTGTGTTTTGGAGCAGCGCTTCCGTGAACTGGCCTGCACGGAATGGAAGAATCGCATTCGCGTGGAACACCTCGGGAATCCGCAGCAGCACACCGGGCCCCTGCGAGGCGGCTTCCGATACAACGTCACACACACACACGATAGCCCGCTTTTGAACCTTAGCCCCGCATTTATTGCCCTGTACAAATGTCTCTGTCTGCTGTGCATTAGAGAAAGGCTCCTTCAGCCCCGCAAGCAGGTCCGTAGGCCAGTCCAACCTCAAGGCAGATATACCCCCTGTGCAGAGGTGAAAGGATCCGGCGGCGCCCTGGGGCGCAGCGCTGGCAAGAGCTGGCTGAGCTGTGGCATAAGCCAGCAGGGAGCTAGTGAAAGAGCTGGCAGGGACCTGGGTTGCAGTAGGGCAGCTCCAGTAAGAAATTCTAAGTTACTTTCACCACTGTCTCTGCGTTACAAAGCAAAACAAGGTATTCAACACGAGCCATTTCATTCCAGGTCTTCATCCTGGCCAGGGTACGCAGCACATTCCCAGCACGGGCGAAACACTCGGAAACATCAAAGGGAGACAAGACATTTTTAGCAGCTCCATCTGCCCCTGCATTTCCAGCTTGCTGAGCAAAGCACATTCTCTGGCGAGAAGAGGGCTGGCGGCTCACTGCTGAAAACCCACATCATTTGTAGCCCATCAAACGCCTCTCTTGATGCTTTTGTCCGGTCCTGCATGTGATCTCATTGAAAAACAAAACCAAATCCACATGGGCAGGCATCTGACCAGCTCTGGCCTTTATCAGGAGTCCAAAGAGAGCTCCCGCCCGGTGCCCAACAGAGTCCTGACCCCGCACATTTCTTTTCTTTGTCATACACTGACAGTATTCTGCAGTGCGGCCCTGCACCAGAGTCACTCCAGATTAACCTTCTGCAACTAAGATCAGGGCGTGGCCCATTTCTATAACACCCGCTATGTCACCTATTTGTGTCAAGTCATTTTCAAAGGCTCTCCGCATTGGCCTAGCCCTGCTCCCTTGGAATCGATGGGAGTTTTGCCACCGGCTTGAATGGAGAGTGGAATTAGGCCAATCAAAATGGAATGCCTTAGAAAATCTCCCCCCCCCCCATACCCGAATCTAATGACCTACCTGCTCCATTGTTATGTGATCACCTAATGACTGACCCTACTGGGCACAGAGGATGGTGGAATGGTTCCTATGGGAGCCTCTGCCAGTTTACGTGGCTTTCAGATTAGGGATGTAATAGTGTAGTCAGTTAACCGGTAAGCAAAAGCTTATAGGTTAATACAGGGCCGGCTCGAGCCATTCCTGCGCCCCGGGCAGCGGGCGCGCGACGCATGCGTGGCTCCGCCCCCGGGCGCACAGCGCATGCGCGGCCCCGCCCCCCGACGTGCGGCACCCCTTGGAGAGGCCATCAGATGCCCTCCATAGGTTGGCGCCCCGGCAGCTGCCCGGCTGCCCCCCCTCCCTTAATCCGGCCCTGGGTTAATGCTATAGATTACATGCATCCCCCTCCCCCATCAGTAAATATTTTAGCAGGCTGGCTGGCAGCCCGGCCCAGTCCTGGCTTGTGACAGGTCTGGGACCTACCCCTGCTGTGGCTCTGCATTTAAAGTGTATTAGGAGCTGGGCAGGCAGATAGCCCAGCTCAGTTCCAGCTCGTGCCAGGTCTGGGAGCTCAGACCCCCCTCAGACAAGGGCTGCTGCCACCCCACGCTGCTGCCTCCGTATCAGAAGCAGCAGCGCAGGGTGACAGGCAGCCGGGCCACAAGGGGAGCTGGTTTTTAAACTGACTCCCCTTGCAGACCAGCGCCCGCCCGGCACCCCACGTTCCTGCCTCTGATACAGAGGCAGCTGCCCGGAGTGGCAGAGGGCTCCTCGGGAGTGAGGCACACCGGCTGCCGGCCCTGCCCCCAGGACTACAGAATAGTCGACTACCCGATAAGAATTCATGAAGTTACTCGACTGCTCACGTAACCGATATTTAACATCCCTATTTCAGAGCCCCAGTTTTTACCGCTGCGTTGAACATAATTATTGGCTTTTCGTTTGCCTGGTTCATGAGAAAAAAAAAAGAAAATGTTGGAAAGCCTCTGAAGTCATAAAATCTCATGCTCCAGGGCGGCTGGTCGCCGATGGGGTCAGGAAGGCCACGTCTCCCCAGCTCCAGCACTGCACGTATGCTATCATGCCAGGAAAGGTGCGTCCTTTACTGGATTGAGGGTTCGCTTGGCCCTATGGCTTGCCCGAGCACGGCAGAGTGGGGGGTACAGCTTGCTCAGCACGTTGACCTTTGTCCTGAAGAGGGGCCAGCATGTCAGGCATCCTGGGAGGGGTGCAATTTAGAAGGCGGATCCAGCTTTTCCCTGCTGGCTGCTCCCCATGCTGACCATCAGCGGGATGGAAAAGCGGGCGGCTGAGCTGGCTGGGTAGGGTTGTTGAAGTGCGCTAGTCTGCAAGGAGCTTTCCCCAGTCCCTGTTACCTACAGAAGTCTCGTGGGCTCAGAAGTCTCACTTCCCTACCCGTGCCGTGTGGGTCTGGATCTGCATAAACACCGAGGCGTCCAGTGGTCCCTTAAAGACTCACATTTATTTGGGCATAAGCCAGGGGTAGGGAACCTAAAGCCGCATGTGGCCCGCGGCTTGCCTGGATCCGGCTCCCCACTCAAAGAAAGTGTTCCCACCCCTGGCATGAGCATTGGTGGATAAAACCCAGAGCTTATGCCCTAATTCATCCACTAGTCTCTAAGGTGCCACGGAAGTCCTTGATGTTTTTTCCGAGGCTAGAGTGAGGGATACTCATATTCCCTCCTCTCGCCAGGCCACGAGGGGCATGCCGCAGAGACCTACCCGACCTTTGTGGGGTTCGTTTGTCCGCCCGGGCATGAACACTCATTGGTGTGCATGAGATTCCAAGTTGTAACATCACAAACCCCGGAGGTCGCATTGCAGCCATGGCAACACCATGGATGAGGCATTCAGAGAAGCAGGAAGTGCTGAGAGGATTTCCCAGAGGGCCAGAAAGATTTTGTAAAGGGTTAGTGAATGTGTCCGGCAGTAGCGCCTAGCAGGCAGGGTCCTGCAGCGCTGGGCACCGTTTCTCTGCTGACTGCCTCCCACAGCTGCATGAGAAATAATAATCGCACTTCCAGAAGGCACATCTCAAAGCACATTACAAAGATGCGTCACTACCGTTAGCCTCTAATAGGGAAACTGAGGCACGCTGCGTTGGCGCGATTTGCCCAAGCTCACCCGGTGAATCGGTGGCGGAGAGAGGCCTGACCTCAGGATGCGGTCGCCCAACTCACATGCCTAGGCTGCGTTCCCTCCAGGCGGGGCCGCAAGGGATCGAAATGGCTGCTTAGCTCCGGCCGTGCTTGATTTGCAAATCGCCTTTAAATGCCCACCTTAAAGGCCCCTTTCCCGTGTCTCAGTCACTTTTCAACCTGCGCCAACCCCCCATTCACCTGACCAGCCACCAATTCCATCACCTCAGGCTGCTGCCCGGCTGGGATGCCCCGGCTTCTCCGAGAAAGCAGAGCCATGGTGAGGTGTGATAGCGATGTTCGTTAACACCTGTGGGGCCCAGCCCTCTCTCCTGCCTCAGAGAGGCAAATCTCCCCTCTTAACTCCATTGCCCTCGTTCCCCCTCCCCCGCCTCGCTTCTGCCCCAAACCAGCCACAAGGTCTTCAGCCTCATTCTCTGCACCCCAGACCCCTTCCCCCTGGTCCTCTGGGCCCTGTGGGCTGCTCCCGTCTCCTCTCCTCTGGGGCGTCCCCTTGGCTGCTTCCGTCTTGCTTCCAGCCTCCCCCCAGTGCCGTGCCAGGCGCCTGCAGGACCTACGACCCGGGGGCCGTCTGCCCAGCAGCAGCAAGACGCTGGGACCACCGCCCTGGGGCCCTGTCCTGAAAGGGGAGCTCAGACGTGCTTCACCAGAGCAAGGCCCCTGACGCCAGTGGCCTCCTAGGGGAGCAAAGGCTGCTGCGGCAGGCGAAGACTGCAGGACTGGGCTGAGCTGGCACGTGTGACGTGCTGCCGGCACCAGCAGCCTGCCTGCGCTTTGGACGTGGGCGGAGGCAGGACCCGCCCTGGCCGCGGAGTCAGGGTCAAACACAGGCTACCAGTAGCGCCTCTCATCGCTTACCCCGGCAGAAGTTTCACAGCTGATTCCGTCCCGTCTCACACTTCCTGTTGCTCCCCTGTTGGCTACACCCGCTCCAGTGGGCTTGGACTAGGTCCCTGGTTTCCAGCCCTGAGTGTCTGCCGAGCGCTAGGATACAACTTCCTAAATAAATCACTCGGTGGCCACTGCCTGCCATGCTGAGCCATGTCACCCTATTGTTTCACTGGCCTGTCTCCCCCTGTTCTCTTTGGTCTCATAGTTAGACTGGTAGCTCCTTGGGGCAGGGACTGTCTGTTCAGTGTTTGTACAGGGCCTGGAGCAACGGGAGCCTGGGCCGTCACGGTGGTTCCTCATAGCTGCCACCATGCATAGAAGTAAATGAAACAATCTCGCCCCTGCTCACAGAGGTGCCGGGAGCAGTTTTGCTTTTTCCTCTCCAGCACAGGACAAAGCACCAGCCCCCTTAGTCATTTCTCACTCAGTTCTTTGGGCCAGACCCTCGGGGGGAAACAGGCATCTCCGCACAAGGCTTCAGTGGCACCAGGCTGATTTTGCGCCTGCTGGGGATCTGAGCCGGTGTCTGGGGACTAGCTAGGGGGAAGCCGTCTACCCGAGCTGCGACCGACCTCTTTCCCGCAGCGTAGACCCATCCTGGGAGCGTGTGGGCCAAGGAACCTGAAGGAATCACGATTCGGTGAAAAATACAACGGCAGAACTACGATGCACTCAAAGCCTCGCCCACGTAGCCACTCTCTGCAGCATCTAGGTCCCTGCCCGAGCATAAGCAGGACATATGGGGTGGGTTTTCCCTCTGCGGGGCCTGCCGGTCACACAGCCAGCCTCCCCCCCAGCAGCTGCAAACAACAAACGTTCCCCAGGGGGCTGACAGCCTCTTTTGCAAAACGGTGATTGAGCCCTTTTGCTAATATTGGAAAAACTCGGACCAGTTCCCTCAGCTCTCACAGCGTCCCCGGCTGGAGGGGGCCACCGTGATCAGCCGGGTGCCCTCCTGCAGGGTAGAAAACTGCCCTGAAATAATGCCACAGCCAACTTCCAGGGCCAGTGACCACAGCCCAAAATGCAGCATCGCCCCCACCCCACTTTGCAGAGACTTTTCGCTTGGCCTAACAAACTGAGGCAGGCGGTGGGGTGCGTGCCAGGATTGCTGGACCAGCGACCTTTCCGAATCAGCACAAGGCTGTGCGGGCTATTTTTGTACTGCTGACTAGTGGGCGTGTTTTGGCTTTCCAAGCGCGCGTGGGATTTCTCCTGGGCAGGGCCCTACTCGCCCAGAGCAAGCACAAACCAAAACCAAGTGGCCGTTACCTGGCACAGGGCCCAATCCTGAGCCACTCAGTGCTGGGCACACAGCGCTCTGGCGGCTGGTGAACACCACCTCCCAGGATCAGGCCAGTGTGAGAATAATTCTGTGCATCAAGGAACAGATCAGTAATTCCTGGTCCTTGGAAATCAACAGGAAACTCCCATTGACTTCACGAGCATCAGGATGGTCAGGGCTGGTTGCATCGAATGAGTCCGTCAATTGCATTCCTCATTAGAGCCCAGCGAGGGGACCAGAGCGGCAGGTGCACCGAGCTGTCTTCTCGGGCCACCGTCACCTTCCTTTGCTTCGGAAGCCCAAACTTCTGGGAAAGGGAAGCAACGCGGAACCAGGGGGGCCAAGCAGTGGTTGTCTGTCCTACTCCGCCACCTCTTGGGCGACGGCCTTGTTTTTAAGTAGGAAATAAATACGCAATGTCCATTCGCTCAGGAAACCCGCCGCCTGCTCCTCCGCGCCTGGCACGTTCCTTGGCTCCGGTCTCACATCTGGAACAAGGGCCCTTTCTCCGGCACGGAGGGGCTGGAACTGGTGGCCGGGGAGAATAAAAGCCGACTAGGGCCTGGACTTGGATTCATCCCGGTGGGAATATAGTACACACTCTCCATGTAGTTGCAGTCAGTGGCTTGGGGAGCTGGTGGAGCGTCACCTTTTGGGCCAGGGCTGAAGGTGTCGGCGACACTCACGTTTTCGAGAGCAGCCTGTTGGTTGGGCAGATCGGGATGGAGGGATGGCAGTGCCACCGGCGGAGGTGGAAACCCTGGGAATCCTGGATATGGCATGTAGGGTGCTCCATAAACCCCCGGATTCATGACCAATGGGTTGAAAGGAGAGGGGTAAAGCCAACCGTGTGATGCCAAGGGGACTGGAGGGAGCAACACTTCAATGTACTGGCCTGTGTCCGGGTCATAGAGCAGTTTCAGCTGCGGCTGCCGGGGAGGTTCCATGTAGTAGCACTTCCCGCTCTCCGGATCCACGAGCATTTTCCTGTGGGGCTGGGAGACGGACGCCCTGGTGGGGCTGGGCGCGCCGTGGCTGCCTGGCGAAACGCCGCCGCTCCTCCGCAGGAAATGGGGCGACTCGTCAGCTCTGCGGTGGGGCTGCACGCGGCTTGGCTGGTCGGGCCCTGGGGGGCCGGCGGCTGCCTTGCCCTCTGGCGCTCTTGGCGGCGGAGACTCGTTGCTCGTCGTACTCGGGGGCGTTCCCGCGCCTGGCTGGAGGACGGTGCCGGAAAGGGGTGGGGCGTGGTCTGCGTGGGAAGGCCCCGTGGGCGTGGGAGCTGCATCGGCTTTCGGGGCTTTCGCGGGCATCGTTAAATAGTTGGCGTTCTCTGCATGGGTAGCTGTGAAATACTGCTCGGTCCCGGCCTGTGGCCTGTGCAAGCCATCCCAGTTCTCTCTCTTCCCAGTGGGGGGGGATGGTGCAGTGGAGGGCACTCCGGGAGGTCCGGTTCCTTTGCTGTGTTCCTTTGCTCTCAAAGTGGCACAGGGACTGGCACTCTCTGGAGACATGCGGGTGGCTGGCACAAAGCCCCGGCTCTCTGCGGGCCCGGGGGCATCAGTCACGTTATCCTGGGCCTTCTGCTGATGGGAGCTGGGCACAAACTGGTTGTTTGCTGGCATGTTTGTATAGGAGGGCTGGGTGCTTGTCCCGGGTGGCTTCATGGACTGGCGATGTCTGTAGCCTTCCTCGGCTGGGCCAGGTTCAGAGACCTTGTTTTCTTCTTTTGGGCTAACAGAGAAGGCCTGGCTGTCGTGGGGCGTTAATGAGATCGTCTCAGTGGATAAATGCTTCTGAGAGGGCCACTCGGGTTCCTCGTGGGCATGAGCCTCCTGAAAATGACCTGGCCTGGCAGCGTTGCGGGTGACGTCGGAGGGGCCCTTGGTGCCTCCAAAGGATGCTGAAGCTGGAAAGGGAACAGTTTTGCTTTGCTCTAGGGAGCGGCAGTTCGCTTGGGTGGAGGAGTCTTTCGTGGCCTTCCCTGAAGCTGGCCACGCTGGAGCAGGGAAGGGGTCAGCGCATGGTTTGTGTGGGTGCTTGGAAAGACAACTGTTGACCTTGATATTAAGCTGGGATTCCATCGGAGGGGCTTTCCGTGTGGCTTTGGAAGCGGGTGCTACATTGAACTCGCTCCTTTCGTAATGCGCTGGTTTCTTTTCAGGCGGTAGCTGGGGGTCTTCCTTCCCCGTCACAACCGTCTTCCTGGACTGAATCTGAGTGATGTGCATGGGAGAGTCGCCTCCTGTGCGGTCGGTCAGCCTGACGGGTCCATCCACGTGGGGCTTAGGGGGGAGTGGGCCGCTCGCGCTCTGAGCTGGTGTGGCAAGGGCCGACACATCCAAGTTCAACGGCTGCTCCGGGCTTTTGTCCTGGGAAGGAGTCTCCGTTGGGGCAGCGACTTTGCGCCGCACAGAGCTGCAGTGTATGAACAGAGGGGAGGTCGCAGGGCACTCCTTCGCCGATACGCTTACGGCGTCCTCAGGGCCGGTTTCTTGGTCTACAGGGAAGCTGTCTGAAGACTGAAAGCACAAGCTGTAGGTGTTTTTAACTAACTTTCTGACGTCCCTGGGGTGGTGTATCCGTCCCGCCACTTTACTCTCTGTCTCCTTGGACTCCTGAGCGTGGGGGCTGCTTTCCCCATCGTGATGAGATCTGCAAGAAGTGGGCAGAATGAGAGACGAATACCGGGGGCGCTGCACCGCTGCCGGCCTCTCCTCGGAGCCTTCCTCCGGGGGCAGGGGCTTGGAGACATTCAGCGTCTTCTGCTGCTGCTCACCTGCGCTCTGGGGGATCATTTTCACCTCCGGCGTGGTGGACGTGAAGAGGCTGCTGGCTGCATCCCAGGGCACCAGGGGGCTCCTGGGCTGGACTGGGGCCTTCCCCTCGTTCCCTGATGGGTGCTCACTCTTGCAGATCGCGCGCTGCTTCAAACTGGGCCAGGGCTTTTGTGCTTTGGAAAACGTCGGGGCCGCCCCCGCGCCAGCCTGCATGGATTCAAACAGGGCCCGGGCTCTCCGGAATTCCTTCCGCTCGCTGGCCGCCTGCTTCCTGCGTCCGCTCGAATCCCTACTCACGCCATCTGCCAAGATGGGGAGGGGCTTGGACTGGTTGGCATCTTTCAGTCTCTCATTCAGCTCGTTGAACGTCTTCTTCAGCTTGCAGACGGGTTCCCGTTGCTGCTCGCTCAACACGACCCCCTTGGCCGGCCGCAGTGCATCGGGGCTCTCGGGGCCCATTGCGACACACTCAGGCCTTTCGCTCGTTGAATGACCGAGATCTTCAGCCGAATGGCTGCAGTCGGTCCTGGACAAGGAACTCGACTTCCCTACCGTAAAATCCCCCACGAGGTCCATACTTACGGAGGAGGGTCCCGACGAGGTCGAGCCACCCTCTCTCGATTTCTGCTCCGTTCGGAGCCGTTGCTCATACTGCATTTTCTTGGCCAGCACGTTTTTCACCAGGCAGGAGGCCATCCTGGTTTGGCTAGTCGAGTCGTCTGATGACGCCGTTCTCATAAACTGTTTGTAATTGAGCCTGAACTCGTCCCGGATGGTCCTGCGCTTTGGGCAGGGCTCTTTCCTGGGTGCTGCAAAAGGCTGGTGGGCAGCACGGTCCCCTGCTGCCAGGAAACTCATCTCCTCTCTGTCCCTCGGCTTCAGCTGAATCTGCCGCTTGGGCACGGTCCGCTTTTGGGAGGGGCCCCTTCTGCCGTCTGCACTCTCCAGCGCCACAGCAACGCACTCCAACGGCTCCTTCCCGAATGAGTCACTGGGCCGATCTTTTTCGGGCACTTGGCTGGCAACCGGGAATTGTTTGCTGCCCTTTGCCCGGCTGCGCACCTCTGCTCTTCTCAGCTCATGACGCGTCGCCCACCTGTTCATTCCATTACTGTCATCTGACAAGGAGCTGGACGAGCTCGACGACGTCCGGTTGCTGGAACTGCACCCAGCCAGGGAACCCCCGTAGGGGCATGAGAGGCTCCGGAACGACAGGGCGGTGAGCTTCTGCACTTCGTAATCTGCCTCCTCGGAGTCGCTCTCCACGCCGTCCAGGGGGCAGGGGGCCTTGCTCGCCCCCGGAGCACTGCTGCCCTTCGTCGGGGGTGCCTGGAGGAACATCGCCCTGGAGTCCGGTGCATCGACGTGTATAGGCAGGCCCAAATATTTACAGCCCCTGTTTCCAGGCGGCAGCTCTCTTGTGGCTAGCCCCGTCCTGCCGCTGGGCCCCGGAGCCGAGCTATTCTTAGCTGTGATCGACAGCTGAGCCGGCTGCTTCTCCTTGGCACGGAGGGCTCCCCCGTCTCTGCAGCCTGGCGTGCTGGGGGCACACTCCCTGCCTGCCTGGAGGCCGAATGTCCTCTCCGCTCGGGGTCTAGTTAAAGCTGAATGAGCTACGGCTGTGGAGGTAGCAGCACAAGCCAGGCCAGCCCCTTTGCGGGTTTGATCCGGCAGCACCCCTGCGGTTTTGACGTGATCCCGTGGCGCCCCATGGAGCTGCTCCGCCGCATCCTCACAAGGGTCCCCACGGAAACCTTCCCTGCCAGCCGGGTTCCATTCAGAAAAGTTCCCCGGTGCTGCTGCTTTGGCGCCGCGTTCGCCCTGGGGGTCGCCGTCTGGCGGCGGGGGCAGCAGATCGCCCCCTTTGTTGTCCAGGAACTCCACACAGTCCTTAAAACTCTCCGCCCCCTCTGAGTCCGGAGCAGTGTGATAGGAAGAAACAGAGGAGTCCGACGTGTCCTTGAGGGGGTCCCCTTGGGACTGGCCGGGGGTGTGGCTGTTCTTTTCTGACGCAGCTTCTTTGCATTCAGAGTCCCGGAAGAGTGCCTCCCCATGCAAAAATCCATCGGGCGTAGGGAGTGGTGCTGGCCGGGAGAACTGGGCAGTGTTTTTCACTACGGGGATCATTTTTTATTCCATGCAGCCCATGCTAGGGCCAGAGGGCTCCATTTGAAACCATGCCACTCAGCCTCCTCTTATAGTCGTTGGCGCTGGTGCGATTTCTCCTGGGACCTGACCACCTGATCTTCTCCAGGGGGCTCATTTTCCACCCCTGCCGTTTGACACGGTCAGGAGAAAGAGCAAGATCCCGATCACATGCGTGTCGTGGGCCGCCAGCCTAGGAAAAAAGAAACAAACAGAGATCATGTGTTAGCAGCTCGACCCACAATAACCGGGGCCCGGGCCCGGGCCCGGGCCCGGGCATTGGGAGTTTTTTTTTGTTTTCAAGCAACGTGCCTGAATGAAGAGTTCGGACCAAGCGTCCGTCTTCAGGAAGCAGTTTGGAAATGCAGCCAGCTAGCCACGATGCTCCGGGAGACAGCTGTGGGATGCAGCCCGCGCAGAATTCCAGACTTGTTCTCATGCCCCGGCTGCTCAGTGGGGAGGTGCGGGGAGGCGGCACCCGCTCCAGCAGCTAACATGCCTCTGCCTAGCTGGCCCCTTCCATGGGTAGCGCTTCGGCAGCTGCCCTCCCAGAAGTGGTCAGGGTGCTGAGAACAAACCTAAAACCACAGCTAAAGATCTTAGAAATGTAGGGCTTGAAGGGCCTTCCCACCACGCCTTCTGAGGCAGGATCAAGCACAGCTAGACAATCCCTGGTGGGTCTTTGTCGAATTTGCTCTTCAAACTCCCCAGGGCAGGAGATCCACCACTTCCCCTGGAAGCCAATTCCAGAGTGTCACTTGCCTTCTGGTGGGGTTTTTCTACTATCCAAGCCAAACCTCCCTTGCTGCACATTAAGCCCATCACGTCTCACCCAACCTTCAGCAGACATGGAGAACAGATCACCGTCCTCTGTAGAACAGCCCTTAGCGTATGTGAAGACGGTTATCAGGCCCCCCCGCCCCCCCCAGTTTTCTTTGCTCAGGAATAACCATGCCCAGTTTTTTTTATGTTACAGACAAACATTCACCCCAAAGATCCCTGTGTTCTGAGTATGCGATACGCAGGCCTAAGGGGATGAGATGTCTGACTCCCCATTAAAATTCAGAGGAACCAGGCATCTCTCAACCCCCTGGACAGCGCTGGAAGTCTTAGCCGCAAAATTAATTCTGCGACAACACAAGCCCCTGAAAGCTGGATCATTTCCAGCTGTGTTTTTCAAGTAAATGAGTTTTAAAAATGTTAGTGAAACAAAAGTCTGAGTGCTTTGTGCCATGTAATATCTTGGCAGGGCGGAACTTTCATGAAAAATACCGAACGTGGAGGGAAAAAAATTGGTTGAGCAAAAAAAAAAAAAACAAAACCCCAAACAAAAAACCCCAGGGGACCAGAGTTGTTGAGCAAAAAAAATCCGGGCCAATACCGGACACCTGGCAACCCTAGCTGTAGAATGTCCTTGAATTCATTCCTGTTTCAAATCCAGGAGCAGTGACTGACCCAGAGTATACTTGGAGGTCTGCACTGGAATTTGAAGCTATCGCTTCGGGGTTCTTGCGCGTACTCATTCTGAATGTTAAGACATTGAGTATGGTGTGTGGCAAGCACCGAGCAAAAGCATGAATATTTTCTATCTACTGCCTCGCTGTGTGTACCACCAGCGTAACACACCACGTTTCGAGAAACATCGTCTTGACTGAACAATTTCCAGTGATGGAGAATCCACCACAACCCTTTGCAGAGGACTTAGGCACCTAGGCCAAGGTTTTTAAAGCGGTTTAGGTGCCTAACTCCTTTAGAGCGTGAGGGACCTAAAAACCTTTGAGGAGCTGGCTGTGAGGTGCCAAAGTGCTCTTGATTTTTAATGCCATTTAGGCACAGAAGTGCTTTTGCAAAATTCCGAGTGTAGGGTTGCCGGGTGTCCGGTTTTGAACCGGACAGTCGAGTATTTGAGCTTTCTGTTCAGGAAACAAACTGAGAAAATATAAATGAGAAAATAGACCTGTCCGGTATTTTCTAAATAAGATGTAATGTAGAGTGTGATGGAATGTCAAGTGTGTCCAGTATTTCTGGTGAAATCATCTGGCAATCCTAGTGTAATTCAAATTTGAATGATGGTTAATCACAGATAAACACGATCATTCATCCACAGGGCTACAGGTCATTTCTGCCATCTGAGGGTATGTCTACATTGCATTCCTCTTTCGAGAGCGGAATGCAAATGCAGCCCGCCAAAATTGCAAATGAAACACGGATTTGGATGTCCCACGTTTCATTTGCATAATCGTGGCCGGCCGCTTTTTCGAAATACCCTATTTCGAGATAAAAAACGCTGTTTAGACGTGGTTATTTTGAGAAAAAAACCTTCTTTTGAAATAACCCTCCTTATAAAATGAGGTTTAAGGGTTATTTCGAAAGAAGGGTTTTTTTCTCAAAATAACCATGTCTAAACAGCGTTTTTTAATCTCGAAATAGGGTATGTCGAAAAAAAGCGGCCGGCCGCGTTTATGCAAATGAAGTGCGGGAAATTCAAATCTGCGCTTCATTTGCAATTTCGCTGGGCTGCATTTGCATTCCTCTCTTGAAAGAGGACTGCAATGTAGACACACCCTGAAAGAATACCCAGAGAGGGAAAGATGCTCCCAAGCGAGCCGGGCCATTCTTGGAGCTTTTTCATTTTTACCCAGGTGAGTCGCTTTTACCCAGCAGCCTCTTCCCAGGCAAATCCTCCTCTTGCCAAACTGTAACCCCCGGGCTCCCAAGGGGTCATGGATCTCGTTGTGGGGCTGCATCAAAACTGCCTGGCCAGAGACAGGGGCGGAAAGCCATTTCGGGGAACAATAGTGACTGCTGAGGAAGCGTGTATTTACACAGCTCTGGCCTCCGTCTGCTGTGCCGTACTTTTGCTCCGGCAGGCCCCG
This sequence comes from Pelochelys cantorii, assembly GCA_032595735.1. NCBI lineage: Eukaryota > Metazoa > Chordata > Testudines > Trionychidae > Pelochelys > Pelochelys cantorii. The sequence goes on from CM064340.1 coordinate 39,938,934, forward strand.
CGGAGCAAATGGAGCTGCGCGGATAAGGATGGGTTCTCTGCTTTCGGGTCAAGCCCGAGACAGGATTTGCGGAGACAAGCACAGACAGGCCCTGTGCTGGGAATGCTCCAGATCCCTTTACAACCACCTGCTCAGAACCAGCTCCGCAGGGAGGGCCTTGCTGGTGTTTTTAATTTACAGGCTCTTGGCCAACGGGCCCACCAGCCACTAGGTCAGTGTCTAGTATGTCAGCCCGCAGGATGCAGCAATCTCTTGAGTGCACACGACTGGAGACCGTTTCATTTGGAAAGGAGCTATTGACTCCTCGCGGCCTCTGACGGCTCAGGCCCAGACACCTCTGGGCCCACTGGGTCTAACGAGGGCAGGGTCCAAGGAGACCCCGACTGAGGGCCAGGCAGAATGACAATGCCTGGGTGCAGGCCAGAGCCCAAAGGGGAGGGAATATCTGAAGAGGCGGGGCCAGAGCTCCCTCTCCCATCCCCGCTATTCTGGCTAGCAGTGGGTACCTGGCCCTGGCAGGGATAGTCTGCCTACGTGGGGCAAAATGCTTCTCACTCAGGGCTGAGACAAAGAACAAGGATTTTTCATGGTACATTTTGAATTTTTTTTCGTTACAATGGTTTTTTTTAACCAATTAAAGCTTTGTTGGGTTTCCAACAAAAACCAGAACTCCCTCCTCCCCCACCCCAAATGTGTGGCTTCCGAGCCACCGTTTTCAGCAAAACAGGTTGCTTTCAAACGTAAAAACGTGACAATCTTTACCAAAGCCCACAACAGTTGCTACAGATACACTTGCCATGTCCAGATTTCTCCACAAACTGCCCAATTTTGAGCAAAATAATTTTGGCAACAAAAAAAAGTTTCTGTGAAACAAAATCCAGCCTCTCCAACAGGAGTCGTGCTTGGCCTGTGCTGTGGATTTTGCTTACAAGCCACAATGAAACCCTCCGTTAATGGTGTTGCTTCGACTGAAGGCCAAGTGGCACTTTGCACATTGATTTCAAGGGGAGCAGGCGCAGAACTGTTCGTTCTGCAGTCAGAAAAAACTCCCATTGTTTGCAATTGGAACAGGATTGGGCCCAAGGAGAGGAGCACAGGATCTGGCCCTTAGCCCGCTGAGAACAGGCTAACAGCTGCACTCAAAGCCTCAAGCTGAACCCCGCTGGACGCTGAGGCAGGCTGGACTCAGAGCCAGGCTGAACCCTGCGGGTCAAACCTGTCTGAACAGGAGGGTCATGCTGAGCGTATTTATTTCTCTTCAGGACCACAGAGCAACTGCGTTTTTGCAGCTCCAGGCACCCTGGGCAATATTCACAAGTATTATCACTAAAGATCTGTTGGTTTCATCTCATTCCCCCAACCAGCAGTGACAAAAAGCAGGCACTGAGACCCCCCCACCGCCACCCCAAAAGCCAGGCAACAGATGTGTTTTGCAGCATGCAAGGGGCAACACATGGAGATGGTTTTGGACCAAGCTCTCACGTCGAGGGCTTTTGTAGACACCACCCTACTAGACCCGCCCCCTCTTTTTTATACTCAGAGAGCTCTGGCTTGTTTTCCCTAAGCGCTGGCAGAAGGAAACGCATGGTTAAAATCAGTTGCACCTAAATCACTTCTTTAATGTGGCTTTTCTCCATTGCTCATTTCTGAGATGCTTTCACTCCCCCCACCCCGCTCCTATATGCGGAGAACCCAATTCTATGTACAAGTGACTACTGGATGAAGAAGGTTAGAATTACCTTTGGAAGTACTCAGGGTACTGTGGCAAGTAACGTGCGTTCCTCTGAGCATGTCACAGTGTCCAAATGCCAGAGGCTCTATCCAGCTCCCCGCACACCGGCTCCAGAGTGGAATCGAGCCGAGACTGGAAGGCGTCTATCTGACACTGACGTAGAGAGGCATTTCGCAGCAGAGGGCTCCAACCACACCATTCCCAAAGTGGGTGCCAAGCTTGTCTCCCTGCCAAGGCTGAATTCTCTTGCTGGTGAGCTTGAAACCAAACCCGCCTTTGGTGCGGATGGCTCCGAGCTCACCCATGGCTGGAAAATGTCGAATGAAGTGAGATTTTTCTGGGTTGGCTTCAAAGCAGCGTTATAGCGAATACAACCAGATGTGCTAGTCTGGTCTCAGGGGAGATTATGGCCTGGGGGGTTGTTGTTTTTTTAATATAGACCAGCAAAATAACAGCGGCGGGTGCAGCTGCATCCGAGGTTCAGAAGTAACTGGAGACGCCCGGTCAGTTGGGTTCACGTAGGGGACTAACTATAACCCTGGGCAATTAAAACAAGACATGACCAGAAATAGCTCAGGGGGCGATTAACTCTTCTGTGTTCAAACAAACGGTGGAGTGTTTGCTTTGCTTGGTCACTGCAGGGTTATTGTGGGTGCAGCCTTTGGGGCCTGGCCCACCCTAGACTGCTGAAGTCTCTGGGAGTTGATGGAGCTCACAACCTTCAGCAAGATCCTCACAATCAGGGCTAAATACTCAGCAAACTCTTATGGGAAGAGATGCCTGCTCCAGTCAATCCCTTTGCCATAGACATGCCCGGAGCTGACAGACACGCTAGGAACAGTGAGCTGTATTGTGCAGTTTCAGAAAGGGATTTTTCAGACACCTGAGCGAGTTGGGTTTGGGGCAACTGGTGCTTCTGGGAATGTCCTACAGCTTTTAACAAGCAACGAAACAAGAAGCTTCTACAGAAAGACCTCTCAAACCTGCAGCTCTTAATAGCCAATAAGGTCCTTTCTATAGTTTTTATAAACAGCCTGTAGAATTCTGTAGCCCATAGAGTCAACTTGTGGAACTCCTTGCCAGAGGATGTTGTGAACGCCTAGACTTAAACAGGGTTCAAAAAAGAGCTAGATAAATTCATGGAGGTTAGGTCCATCAATGGCCGTTAGCCAGGATGGACAAGGATGGTGGCCCTAGCCTCTGTTTGTCAGAAGCTGGGGATGGGCGACAGGAGAAGGATCGCTTGAGGATTCCCTATTCTGTTCACTCCCTGTGGGGCTTCTGGTATTGGCCACTATCAGAACACAGGGTAGTGGGCCTGATGGACCTTTGGTCTGACCCGGTATGGCCATACTTATGTTCTTATGTAATTCCCTTTTACACTCTATGGGATGGGATGACAATCCCTATAGAATGGAACTTTTCCCCTATGAAACTTTGGGGGGGGGGGGGGATGCTGAGAAAGGCCAGGGGGCTAAACCAACCAGCTCATACTGGCCCTATTCTTTTGGCATTTTTCATTCAAACATTTTTTTACATAGTTGAGCCTGTCTAGCCTGGCAACACCTGTGGTCGGGCAGGATTTGAGTGAGCCGCCTGTCCACTTAGTATGGGGGTGGCCATGTTTCCCGCGGTCCCATAAAGTTTGTTTACACCCCCCAGCCCTGGCTCTCAGTGTTCTGGGCTTCTATTTAGCACTAATTTACCCCTAAATGTCTCTCAGAGCCCAGCAAGCAGTGGAAGTGCTGGTGATGCTGCTAGACAACACTGACCTCCCGTGGTCTGGCATGTTCTCTGGTTCGGCACCGGGCAGGTCCCGAGGGGTGGTTTTGCCTGTATTTGCATATTTTTGAAACTAGAGAAACAGTGGGCCCGACCCTGCAGGAGCTCAGCGCGCTGGCAGTCTGCCCTGGCGTCCAGGAGGTGTATCGACAGTGTGTTACAAAGCGGCATGGACAGCGCAGCCTGACACCCATGTGTGACTCGGCTCAGCCTGGCTGGCTCTTGGGTCCAGGGTTTCTGAGACTACGGTGACGAGGGTCGTGCAAGCACCTGAAAGATAGCCACCTGAGCCTGGTGTGGGGCAGAGCCCGCACCTTCTGCTATCCCCTGGGCAGGCCCGCCAAGGTGGGGGAAGGAGGCAACTGCCCCACGGTCCAATGACTCAACAGAGCCTGGGGCTCCCGTCACAGCAGCAGCGAGAGCCCGGGCCCTTTAAATTGCTGTTGGAGCAGCGTGCGGCCTGCTCCGAGCAGCTCTGAGGCTTAGGTGGGGGGGAGAGGGGGCAGGGGAATGGTCTGGGCGCTGAGGTCTGGCTGCTCCGGCCCCTTCCCTTCCACCCAAGGCCCTGCCCCTTCTGAGGGCGTGGAGCTGCACCCCCACCTTGCTCAGGAGGCTGTCGGCTCCCCTGCTCCGGGGTGAGGAGAAATGGGGTGCACAGAGCCAAAGCTCCCAACCCTTCCCCCCGGCGTGGCTGGTCAGACGTTCTGCGGGGAGGGGGGGGGTGCAGGCGAGGAACAGGGAAGGGATTCTGCAGGGCAGGATCTCCCCAGGCCGCTCCTGAGGGCGGGTGTCATGTAGGAATCTCCCCCTGCTCAGGGCTCCGTGTGAAGGCCCGATCGCGCCCAGGGGACAGCTGCCATCAGCGTCTGGGGGTTGGCCTCCAGCCTCCACTCACGTGCGTGGCCTGTTGCAAACCTTCAGCCTCTGAGGGAGCCTGGGCCCGTGTTACCATCGCTCTTTCTGACACCGCCGCAGAGGCGCTGCACACGGGAGCCCCGGCGTGAAATCTGTAACCCTGGGCTCCAGAGGGCGGACTCTGGAAGCACCCGCCTCACGCACAGGCCGGCGTGAGGCATGCGCAGTCCGTTTCCCTGCTCCAGGCTCCATTCTCAGGTCCTGGCAACGGAGACAACGTATTGGGTTATCAATGAAAACAACAACGATTGAGTGTTCACATTACATTAACAATCCCCCCGTCCAGTCCTGGGCTTTTGTAGCCACAAAAGGTTCCTTACGACACAGACACGGGAGGTGGAAATACACGTGCCCATTGTAAGCCACGCGCCAGAGCGCCGTCCGCCCCCCCACCCGCTGCTGTGGGAAACAGAGAGCGACACACAGGCCTCATGCAGCATGGGCTGACAGCTGCTTGGACACCCCGGGGCGCGTCCAGGCCGTTGCAGCGGTGGAACGTGGTGCCAGGTAACGTTTTATAGCGAACGTGGATTTCTTTCCTTTCGGCACTTTTGGTGCTCAGTGCGTGTGCGTCCCCGTCTTCCCGTGCCATATATCCGACCTAGGCCCTGCAAATAATCACGCCACAAATACTGATCCAAGCCCTGGCTCCTTTCTGGAGGAGGTGGAAAGGAGCAGGCCTCAGATAGCCCCAGGGGGACGGAGGACGCAAGCCGAAAGAGGCAGCTGAAAGGCCCGTGAAAGAGCAGGGCCATGCCACACAAGGATGCAGGTCTGATTACAAGAGCTGCTGGCAGGCGCTGTCGGCGAATCTCAGCCCTTTGAAGGGCTCGTCTCTTCTGGGGGCAGCCAGTTAGGCCTGGACAAACTGAGCCTCGTTGCTCTGGGAGATGAAATACGAGACACGCTTGGGGGAGAGCCACGGGCCTACATCCTGGCTCTTGCGCCTGCACCGTGGTGAAGCAGACACCCTAGAAAGGCAGCTGTGAGACAAGGGCCCGGCCCTCCCATTTCCTTAGGTCACGGACCAGCGAGGCACTCTGGTCCCAGGACCTCGGAGCCCTGAGACATGCCGCGTGCCGGCTTTGAGACGTGGCCAGACCAGTGTCCGTGCGGTGCCCTTCGGAGCAGGAGGCAAGGCCCATCTGTGTCCTCACGCTTGCGTGGCCGGAGGGAGAGTCTGGAGCGTGCTGAGTCACCGCTGGGAGAGTGCTCAGGGCTTGACAGTGCCAGAGAAGCTGTGCGGAGCTACAACGGGCAGCCCAGGGTGGCCAGGAACTAACCAAGCACTGAAAGAAGCGGGCCCGATCCTGCTGAGAGCGGCCTGGGCTTCCCTGGGGCGCTGCTGCCCGTGAGTAGGAGCTCAGCAGCGCTGCAGGCTCAGGGACCGCGTGGCAGCTGCGGGGAAGGCAGCTGGAGCGCACCAGTGACTCACCCAGAGCGAGCCGGGGCAGAGTCCTAGCGCCCAGGCGGCCGTCCTAACCCCTCCGTGCCACTGGAGTCGCGGCAGGAGCCTGCAGGCCTCCTGGCCAGGACAGGTAGGACTCAGGGCCACCGTGTAGTGGGGCAAACGCTTCCCTCAGTCACACGGCTGGAAAAGTGGAGTCCAGAGGGAGCCGCCCTGCGGTCCAGCCAGTCCACGGCTAGCCACAGACGCACCCAAGCAAGGTGCAAGAATCTCGTTAGGGGAAAATTACAGAATAACCTCCCCCCCCACCCGTCAGTGCCTGGCTCACGCGCTAGAGTCTGGAGCTGGGAGCCTCTGGCGTGGCTTCGTGTGGTCACATGCCACGGTGAACGTCTCCCACCGGGGTGAAGGCGGGCGAGCCAGCTCCAGGTCCACTGGTCCACCAGTGCCGCCCCTCAGGGGAGGTCCCAGGTGGAGACCAGCCATCCTTTGGCAGCGAGGCTGCCCCAGCTCGGGGTTTAATGGCGCTGCGCCTCTGGGCAGCATGTGGGCCAAACGAGCCAAGTGCGGCTCTCCAAGGGATGCTGGCAGGAGGGAGGTGGGGAAAGTGCCAGCCCCAGAGGAGGGGAGGCAGCTGGTGCTGGCCAGGGATGGACCGTCACTGAGGGAGCTGCCTGCTGACCGTGCTGCTCAACGTGTCAAACGGTGACAGGACCATTGATGTGCTGTGTCCGGGCCTACGCAGTGGGGCCGTGCCCCAAGCCTGGCCCCTTCTGCTCCTGCCTATCCCAGCACCAGTCTCCCCTTCCCCTTCCCCCCTTGGCTCTGTGTCCCACTCCCATGGACGCACTGCCTTCCAATTGGATTCCCCACCTCAGCTCCCCATCCCAGGCTGCAAGCCAACCTCCTTCGGCTCCTCTTCCCAGCCACTCCCCAGTTCTTTGTCCCAGTCTCCCCTGTCCCTTTCCCCGGCCTCAGTCTCCCCACCTTTCTCCTCTCTGCCTGGGCCCCAGAGACAGCAAGGAGACAGGCTCGTGGGGCAAGCAGCAGTGCTGGTTACGGGAAAGTCGTGAGTTCCTGGGCTGGGCAGGCATGGTCACTCTGCAGCCTGGCCCGAGAGAGGGGCTGGAGCGTGCTCAGTGAGGACCGAGTGTTTGGGGAGTTTAGCTGCCCCACTCAAAGCCCAGAGGGGAGCAGAATCGGATGCCTGCCCCACGGCCCTGGCCTTTGGGGGGCCCTTGTGATTCCACGTTACCTGGAGCTCCTCAGACAGCGCCATGGTGATGTAGCACAAGGGCGATTTCACACCACCGGCACTGGGGAGGGGAGAAGTAGGCACCGTTTATAAATAGCCCCAGAGGAATAAAGAGCAGAGGCCACAGGGCTCTCAAGAGCTTGCCAGGTGCCTGGATCGCTTTGCTGTTCCGCTTTGTCTCCCCCGGGTGCACAACACCCCGCAGAGCGGGCAGGGGAAGTGCGACCGTGGGGTGGGATGGGGCTGGGCTCGGGACGGACAGCCCGTCACACCGCACGGCTCCAGGCGGCTCCGCGCTGAAGCCTTGATTCCCCAGCGTCGGATTTCTGAACACAGCGCCGGGAAAAGCGAGAACCTGCCCCTTTGTCCTCACCAGCTGCTTTTGCTCAGCTCGGGGGCTGGAGGGCCACGAAATCCTTGCCCATCCAGAGCCCGTCCTTGCCGCGAGAACAGGACAGATCCCCTGTAACCGGGTCAGTCATCTTCTGTAATGAAACGAGCTGCTGGCCATCTGTGAGCGCCGGCTTAGGTAGTCTGGGCCCTGTCTCCCTGGGCGTTCAGCAAAGGCTCTCGCATCCCACTTTACTGACAGCAATGAAGGCATCCTGACAGCGATTCCAGGGGGACACGCGCCCCTGGGAGAATCCTCCCCCCCGGCCCCCAGGAGTGCGAGGCAGTGGCTGTGCACCAACCCCCACAACACTACACAACAGTTTAAGGAATAATGAGCCAGACGGGACATTTTTCACAGCCTGAGCCCTGTAGCTCGGTGGATCCGCTTTGTGCCAGTCCTGTCTGAGGTGGGGTCAGCCAGGCAAGGCCATGGTAGAACAACAAACCTCCCTGGGTGGTTAGCCACGTTTCTACTCAGGCTGGCATCGGAGGCAGAGTGAGGGGGACCTGCCTTAAGAAAGCGCTTTGCCCCATGAGGACGCTGCTTTCGGATACGTGGGGAACATTCCTGGGGCTGCCCCTGCTCTCAGGGAACCTCGCGCACAGAAGGGGAGTCACTCTGGTTTACACCGGGGATGTGCTCAGGAGAGTCTCACGTGCACCCGGCGGCCAAAGGAGCGTGCGTCGAACTGATCACCAATGGGAAAACCAGAAATAAAACGTCTGCTTCCCTTCCCTCCGGCCGCTCACAACGCGTCCCTCAAGGGCTCGTCAACCATGGCTACAGAGGGCCCTGGGCTTCCGCCTTACTTGAGCTATGTGGACTCCAGCGTTGTCCCATCAGGTACGGCGACAGCAGCGTAGACGTACGGACCCTCGACCCCACAGCACCCCACGGCAGGGGATCAGACAGGGGCAGCGTACAAGCTCCCTGCCCATGGCTAAGGCAGTCGAGGTAAGAGTGAGGGAGGCATTTGCTTGTGGGGAGCCCCTCGGTTTCCTGGGTGTCCCCATCCCTCCCGGGCCTGTCTGTGCTCTCCAGGGGGCGTCACTGTGCCGGGAGGTAGCGCCCGCTGGCTGTGAGGGGCAGGAGAGCAGGCACCTGCAGGGTGGTTTGTCTTTGCCTCATTCTACCCATCTCCTCGTGCCGCCCCCCCACACTGCTACGTACTGTCAGCTCACCCCCCACTGCCTCTCACGCAAGACAGGGGCCCTCTGTCCTGGCCATGCCACTCTCCTGCGTAACCTGCCACTCCCTCCCTCGGCTCCCCCCAGCCTGACAGGCTTCCACCGGGGCTGCGGACACTCCAAACTCCAGGGCAAGTTGAGGAAAGGGCAGGGGAGGGGGCTGGGTTTAACAGGGGCAGGGAAGGGAAAGGAGACAGCTCCAGGCTGCAGTGCAGCCGGGAGGGCAGCCCGCGGGTGGCAGGGGACAAAGGCGCAGCCCCAGGAGGGAGGCGGGAGCTAAGGGGGCAGGGTCTTGTATGGCACTGAGCTCGAGCAGAAGCGAGGGGAAGGCCGGGATGGGGCGATGGGGGCTGGAGGGACTGTTTCAGGAGCAGAGCGGGGAAAGGGTAGCTCAGAGCGAGATGCACCCCTGGCCCAGCATTTGGGGCTGAATGGGGGCAGAATCCAACCCCGCTTCGCCTGCGCTCCCACCACAGGCACCCCTCCAGCACCTTAGAGGGGACTCTGGGGGTGTCTCGCTGCCGGGGGTGTGAGTGTGTGTCAGAGTCTAGTCACATCCTGTCCTCCACACTGCATCTTGGGTACCAAGACTGGGAGCCGCAATGCGGGGCCAAAAGTCCCTGGCTAGTCCAATGGGCCAAGGACATTGACCAGCAGTTCTTGAACCACCGAGGAGTCCCATCCTCCCTTGAGAAGGGGCGTGGGGCTGAGACGCTGCTGCCAGAGAGGGACGTGCACGACTGAGCTCAGAGCCTGGCAGGACAGTAAAGGGGCCGCAGATGTCCAGGTACACAGCATAAAACCCTTTATTCGAAGCCGCTCGCTCTACTCATGCAGCCCGTCGGCTGCCAGGCTCCAGCAGGATCTGCCGAGCTTCGTGAGACTGTCCTGCCGACCGTCAGGGCGGTGGGCATGAAGGGCCAAGCCGGGGAAGCTGAGACATGAACAGTGCTGGCTAGGCAGGGGCAGAACGTGGCTGCAATGGGAGCATGTCTGGACAAGCCCCCAGCACGTAGCCGCAGGGAGTAAAGAACAGCCACTCCGGCAATGCAGGGCAGGCGCTGGGCAGAGCCAGCTGCAGGATGGCGTTGTGAGGCAGCCAGAGGACAAAGGGAGCCCATCTCAGTAACTTCACTTGCAGGTGGCTCCCAGCCACGGCTCCAGAGCGGAAAGGCTGCTGCGCTCCAGCAGGCCGTTAGCTGTACTCAGGTTGGGCCCGGGCAGTTCTCTGGGCCACCCTGGAGTGAGCAGTTGCACTGTCCCGAATGGGGATCCGGGCCCAGCCCCATGGGGCAGGCACTGTCCATGAAGGAGTGCCGGGTGGGCTCGCCTTCCAACCCCTCCCTGATCCCTCTCCTGGGTCTCCCCGCTGCACCAGCCTTGGAAAAGCTCAGACCCACGATGGGTGAACATGGCAGCCCAGGGAGCCTCCCTGCCGCCGCTGAGGGGGCGGGTCACAACCTCCTTTAACTGCTCCAGGGAACGTGCCTGAGACGGTCACTGCAGGCGAGTTTCTGAATCCACAGGCCACTCTGGGAGGAAGAGGAGCCCGGCCTTCCTGGCCGCCGCGGGACCTGCGAGCGCCAGCCCCTTGCAGCGGCTGCAGGGGGTACAGTGAGCGCCATGTCTAACCTAGTCACTTCGAACCCTTCTTCTCCTTCCTTCCCAGCACTTGCGCGATGTAACTCTCCTGTTGCTTCTGTATTTGAAAGTCGGACACTTGAGTCCTGCAACACAGAAACAAGCCGGCCCATCAGGAAGTGGCCGTGCTAGATCTAATGCTAATGTCTCAGTCATTCTCCGGGCTGTTTCCTGCCCAGGTTAACCAGGGCCCTTCAAAGTAATCGCTGAATCAATCAGTGGCCGGCATAAGGAGGATGCTCCGTTTCCCCACAGCGAACGGTGCCCAGGTGGGAGCCCTCGCAAGCCAGGGCTCCACTGCTTTCAGGCGTTGGCACTGGCCAGGTGACACCCTGTCCCTGGTGTCCAGAGTCAGGTGGGTAAGTCAGAGCCAGGCACGACAGGCACTGGGACACGCTGCTCAGTCACGGGGAGGCTCAGGCCTGGTCTGCCTGGCTGAGCGGTTCAGCACACCCCAGAGTGACCCAGCTGTGCTGACACAACAGCTGCGGGGATCCATGGGGCTGACAGATGCCTTGCCCCCCTTCCCTCTCCTCCTCCGCATTACCGCCTTGGTTGGAGTAGGCTGAGGCAACCGAGCTAGAGCCCTCTCGCTTTGCATGCTGGGTGTTCTCGTGAGGGGCCATCAGCTTTGGCACCTCCTCCCCTCCCGCCTGCTCTGAGGGAGCGCCGGCCTGTCAGGCGCCGCGTGGGCTCTGGGGCGGGAGGGCCTGACAGGGCAATGGGGCAGGGGAGCCAGGGGCTTTGGTTAGCAGGCAGGAATGCGACAGGAGGTGACGTCCCAGGCTGCTGGCGAGCGTTAAACCCCGGAAGGCACACAGCACAGCCACCGAGCTCCGGCCAGACTCCCAGTGGCTGCAGCGCGAGGCTGACAATGACCTGAGGGCAGAGCCACCCCATCCAGAGGACGGTTCGGGGCGGCACCTCAGCGTCCTATGGACAGGTCCCAAGATGGCCCCGAGGGTTACGGGGGGGCCTGGCGCAGGGCGGCAGCAGGAGCCAGCCCCCCCCTTGCACTCTCCACAGCAGCGGGAGGCGGAGTGGCCTGGTCCCGCGGGCGGCGGGGTGGGACAGAGCAGCTCCGGCTTCCACCACCAGGGTGAGTGGGGGAGGGGAGACCCCCGCTGCCACCCTGCACCGTTGCGGGGGGGGGAGAGGCTTGGGGGAAGGGTGGACCAGGGGAGGAGCAGAAGCAGGGCCTGCAGTGGGGGGGTTGCCCCAGGCCCAGCTGGGGTCGGCTCTGCCTCAGGAGGTCGCACTTACCTGAGAGCTTGCTTCTGCTTGGTGATGCACTGCTGCAGCTCCTTAATTTCATTCTCCTTCTCGGTGAGGAGATCCTCCTGTTTCATAATGTGGCTCTCAATTTCTACCAGAGGAAAACGGGGAGGCTTAAAACGCATTTGGGGGGCAGCCAACCGCAGGTGTGGTCCTGTTCCCTCTGTCATCACCCCTGCCGCTGGGACTTTATTTGTTGGCCTTTGTTTTCTTACAGCATCAGCTCCCAACACGACACAGAAGCCACGGGGAAGATGGCCCGGACCCCGAAATGGAGGGGAGCTTTGCCAAGAGTGGCATCGACAACGCCTGCAATACTGGGCGCTCAGAGCCCGTCAGTGCTGGATTATTGTGCATCTGCTCACAGCCACAACTGCCTGCAGCGCCGGCACGGTCCCTAGCCAGGGCAGCAAAGGGAGGACAGCTGGTGAAACAGAAAAACTCAAACAAAGGTTCCCATGTCTAGCACCTGCCATCGGAAGGCATCAGGGTGCTGCCCAGGTGTCTGTAGACCTCATAACGCCCATGAGAGGCAGGTAGGCCCCACCAACCACAGAGCACAGCCAGAGATGCTGGAGCACAGAGAGATGAAAGGGCTAATCCTGTGAAATGCTGAGCACCCCCTGGATGCCCTCAGCTCCACTGACGTCAGCTGAAGGTCCCAGGGATCTCTCAGGGGATGCCTGGTACCTCACAGGGTCAGCCCCTGGATCTACAGTCCTGCGAGAGCCGGTGGGGAGGGTGGGGGCGGCAGGCGTCTGTCTTACTCCCCTTTACACGCCCACGGAGACTCGGCCAGAGTACAATGTTAAGTCACGTCAGACTTCCTAAGTAAAGCAAACGCTGGTTTCTGGCCTTTTGTTTCTAAGCGGGCAGAGCACCGCCTCACAGATGTCACTTCTGGCAGACTTACCATAGCATTTGCTTCTTAGCTTGTCTTTTTTGGAGGATTCTTTTAGTGCTTTGCTCTTAACATTGGAAAGTCTGTAACAGAAGCAACACAAACAAAGGCAAGTGACCTGAGTGGCAGTGTCATTTTAAATGCTTCAGAGCCGTCCCATTTGCAAGGGCTGATCTTCCTTTTGTACACACGTGGCCATGCAAACCCCTTAGGCACCCCTGGAAATCTCAGGCTTGGGGGCATTCGCACACCCCCTTACCCGGTGTGCACTCACCCATATGGCAGCTACTCTGCTTGGCCTGCTCGCCAGAAGCTGGAAACGGGCAACAGGAGAGGGATCACTTGATGGTTCCCTATTCTGTTCGCTCCCTCTGGGGCACCTGGCATTGGCCAGTGTGGGCAGACAGGACACTGGGCTGGATGAACCTTTGGGCTGACCTGTCTAGCCGCTCTTATGTAATCAGGCATCCAAATGACACTGATTAGAACTAGATATTTAAGCTCTGATCCTGCAAAGCAATCCACTTGTGGACAGGCCTGTAAGCCCAGGCAAAGGCCCAGTGGCTTCAAGATCTCCACACCCCAATCACTTTAGAAGTAGGGATGTAAAATGTAAAATCCTGTTTAACTGGTTAAACATTATTAAAGGGGGGGATGGGTGGGAGGGCCGCTCCAGCCCAGCCTGCGGCAGATAGGGGGATCGGGCCCACCATGAACAAGGGATGCTCCAGCTGGCCGGGGCAGGCAGGGAGCTAATCCAGCCCCTACTGGATATCCAGAACTGGTAAGCCCCACCCGTTAACTGGTTAACCCTTAACATCCCTAGTTTCAAGGCTGGGGCTGTAGGTGGAATTGCCCTTTAAATAACAATGAGCAGCGCATGTTAGAGCAACTTACAGAGCCCGATCTCCCAAACCCAAGTCCCATTTAACTGCCACTGAATTAAGTATTAGTTCAATATAGTCCGCGAGGGAGTGTGTTGTGACGCTGCTTTAATGACTTGTGTTACTGGAAGGGCCACACGCCCCAGTCACGGACCGGGGCCTCATTGTGTGGGCCAGTCAGAACAACAGATGGTTGCTAACAGCTCTGGGCTCTGACTGAACAAAGCACTTCAGCATGTGCTTCGCTTTTTTCCTATCTCCAGTGCTATTCAATTTGCCCCCCTCTGAGAACGGAGCTCCTCGTTAAGCGCATTGCTGCCAGACTCAGCCTGGCTACTAACGAGACAAAGTATTTGCTGCCTGTTTTCGAACATTCAACACATTCTCCTCCCCTGCCCCCCCAACTTACGCTTGTTCAAAGGCTTGTTTCTCTCTTTCAAGCTGCTTGGACAAAATATCGATCTCCCCAAGCGCAAACTGCAGCTTCTCGGCCTCTTTGGCAAGCAGCATTTTGGTCTGGGCGTGCTCTTCCTCTTCCTTCTGTAACACACACAGCATCCCTATGTTCTCTGCCAGCCCCGGACCAATCCACAGGGCAAGTCACAGACTCAGCAAAATGCAGGTCTGGGAGGGTCTTGGAAAGATCACCAAGTCCAGCCCCCTGTGCTGAGGCAGGACCAAGGAAACCAGGACCATCCTGGACAGGTGACTGACCACCCTGTTCCTAAAACCCTCCAATGACGGGGATTCCACAACCGGCCCTGAAAGCCTGTCCCAGCACTTAGCTATCCTTCCCGCGAGAACGATTTTCCTAATCTCTAACCTGAATCCCCTTTGCTGCAGATTACTTCTTGTCCTACCTTCAATGGACATGGAAAATCACTGATCACCATCCTCTTTAGAACAGCCCTTAGCATATCTGAAGACTGCTATCAGGTCCCCCCTCCAAATCAAACCCGTGTTGATCATTATCTTCCAGGTCCAGAGGGTGTTTCATTTTCCAACTTGCCATAGCTTGGTATGAGCAGTCTCATCACTTTGCCCACTAATGGAAAGCAGCCATGCTTAGGATGGATGGTGGCTGCTATTACAAGTGCACAGAAAAAAATTACAAAGCAATTTAGGACAGGAAGTATAAAACAATGACTCTAGGCAATTGAACCTGCCAGGGAGCTGAAGGAGGCAGACTGCAAACCCTATCATGGCTAGGCCACGGGGGCTAACACCCGAACTCCTAGGAACTGTGTCACTGGATCTTTATTGACCACAAGCTGACATGTCTGCTCTTCTGTCTGGTTTCCAAAAGACAACACCTTTGGTGAGACAGTGGCCCCCGCCTCACTCGGGAATATGAATGCAATATCTACTGAAAGATGAGTGCCACACACTGAATGAGCCAGCCACACAATTTTTTACATGAACTTAAAGATCTTGCTGGACACATTTCATCAGGATGGCATGGTACGGTGCTGCCACACTTACTTGTGTGCTGATGCTGGCTTCAGAGCTGGGCACCCAGCCAACGGCCATCTCCCTCCGGCTGTCTAGCTATGAAATCAGCACAGAAATAAAGGTGGCAATGCTGTAACCTCCCTCCTCCTTCTCCCCCTTCCCCCCCCCGCAACTCCCTTTTGAATCAGGACACCTAGTTTGAGAAACACCGGTCTCCCCATGAAATCTGTTCAGTATAGGGTAAAAACACACAGAAGGCCAGACTGCACGGACTGTGATGTGTTTTTCATGCCGTGAATTTGGTAGGGCCCTGGCTATATAACCTCAGGTGCCACAGAAAGTTAAAACATCAAACATCTAAGTAAGTTCCAGGGCATGGCCCTGGTTCCTTAGGCAGCTCACCACATACAGCTCAAGCATGAGCCTCTAGTACAGCACCCCGAAAATAGCTAGAAAGATTCAAAGAGGGAGGCTGTGGTAGAGGGAGTTTTCAATTAGCAATAATCGCGCCTCAGATTAACCTCATTGGCTACGATGCTGCCACTGCACAAAGCTATACACCCAGAAAAGACTTGTTAGTGGCACTAAGACAGTCTTTTTTTCCTTGTGTCAATTGTAGCCCCATGGAATTCTAGGGTGCTGACAATACTCTTTTCCACAAGCTTCACTCTCTTTGGTGTCTAATTAACACAGTATCGCAGAATTTTTTTAGAACTGCTAAACTGCATCAAGACTACCCTGGAGTCCAAACATAGCTCTTCTACCTTTGATTAAACACTGAAAGACTAATTTCCATCTGTCTGGCCTAGTTTCCAACAGGAATGGAAATCGTTGCATTATTCATCGAGTCCTCCAACAGGACTGGGGCTGCGTGGTGCCAGATGCTGCTCAAAATGCATGAAGACGTAGTCCCCACTGCCTAGGAGTTACTTACCTCCAACTTCTTCACCACAGCCTCGAAATGCTCCTTATGTACAAAATTCTCCTCCTGTGTTGCTATCTGCAAAGGGAATTTGAAGTTCAATAGATCAGTTACATGCACAGTTGGGGCTTACACCTCCGAGAGTGACTAGTGATTTGGGGCGGCCAACTTCACATGTTTTACAGAAGCCTTTTCTTTCCCCAGGCTGATCACCAGCCCTTTTCTCGGCATCTCAGCTTGGTCACCCAACGAAAGACAAATCGCTGGTGTTTTCTCACAGTCTTGGCCATAAAACCCAAGTGTGGTGCCATGACCCTGCTGCCAGCAGCCAGCCAGTGTCTGAGGCAGGGGTGTCTCCAGAGGAATTCTCGATCTCCATCACAAATGGAACCGGGGGAGGGGGCAGCACGAAAACGTGCGGGTGCCAGAGCCGTGGTGCACAGCGGGCACAATGGTGCATGTTGCACACGATTGCTCAGCCCCCAAGACCTGCACCGGATGCAGCCCACAGCGCACCATGGCGGGGCGGGGGGGGGGGCCTGTGGAACTCCCTGGGACCAAGAGCAATCAGCGTGGGTCTGTAGGGGCGGGGCCTCTACATGACCCCGCCCACTAGCCATAGCCCCCGCCCACTAGCCATAGCCCCGCCCCCAGCCCGTAGGCCCCGCCCCCGCCCTGCGCTGACGCCCGCACCCGGAGCCGCAGGCGCTCGATCAGCGCCGCCTGGGTCGCGGCGAGGTCCCGCAGCTGCCGGAAGGCCAGAGCCTCGGGCCACGGCCCCGCCGCCATCGCTCCGCACTCAGCCCGCCGTTGGAAATGGCCGCCGCACGCTGCCGGCCAATCACAGCCCCGCTCCCTCTGCGTCCCTTAGCAACGGGGACAGCCAAGCCCCGCCCGCCGCCAACCAGGCGCGGGACACGCCCACTCCTTAAAGGGGCCGCGCAGCGGCGTAGGGTGGGCCCACTGCGGGGAAGCCAGGCAGGCTGGGGCCTTCGAGGGGGGAGGGCCCACAGTTGGAGCCAGAACATCTACATGGCAGTTAAACAGGCCCCAGCCCGCGTCATGGGCAACAGCAGACACGCAGCTCCAGCGCAGGCGTGCAACAGGCGTGCAGCTCCAGCACATGCATGCGCAGCGTGACAAACAAGGGGGTGCAGAGAGGGAAGACAGCAAGGCTAGGTCTACACTCGCGGTTTCTTGCGCAAGAATCCGCAGAGCGTCCACGCTGCCCGCCTGCTCTTGCGCAAGAAGATTTACAGTACGGCGTGGTAAGAGAGGGTGTCTTGCGCAAGAGCTACGCTCTTTTCTAACAGGTGTAAGCTCTCTTGCGCAAGAGGGCAGTGTGGACGCTCGGCAGGGATTTCTTGCGCAAGAAAGCCCTATGGCTAAAGTGGTCATCAGAGCTTTCTTGCGCAAGAGAGCGTCCACGCTGCCATGGGCACTCTTGCGCAAAAGCATAGCTCGCACATGGCAGTGTGGACGTTTTCTTGCACAAGAACCCTTGCGCAAGATGCCACCACTGTAGACATAGCCCAAGTGTATGTGAGAGGTGGGGGGGGGGAGGGAGTTAGAGAGAAAGAAGCTGAGTGGCCTGACTCATAACCCAGGGTACGGGGCACCCCCAGCCTTGGTGCAGGACCTGGGCACAGCCCCTCTAGGAACTTTCTCCAGAGGAAGAGGGGGAGTACCATGGGCAAAGGGGCTAAAGGCCTGCAGGACAGGCTGGGTGCAGGGTGGCCAGGTTGGTAAGGAAGGTCATGACAAGCCAGGGAGGCCAATGTAGCATTAGCTGCTGGATGGAACTGGAGGAGTTACTCAGCATCCTGGCTAGGCAGCCAACTCGTGGGATCGCTGACACTGAGTAAGGGATGCCTGGGCAGGAAGAGAGAGTCAACCCTAGACATGTCAGGCCTAAACCCCATTTACACCTGTCAGTAAATTCAGTACGGATATCCTTTCCTTCCACCCGTGTGAAGCAAACAAAACATCAGCCTCATGGAGCTGACAGTGGAGCTGTCAGGCAGGTTCAGAGGTAGATCAGAATGGAGGATAAGTTTTATCTGCCTAGATTATAAGCTCTTTGGGGTAAGGGCCATCCTTCCTCTGTCAGGGTTTGTACAGCAGCTAGCACAGTGCAATTTTGGTGTGCAACTAGGGCTCAGAGGTGCTACAGGAGTATCGTAAATTGCTGCCAATACTGACAGCATGCGAAAGGTGTTCCTCTCCTTGCTGCCACGTAAATCTCCAGTCTAACAAAAGCACAACGGAGTAGCTGGCTTTGGAGATGGATGTTTGGGTTTGTTTCTGGTGCTGGTTATGGGCACTGTTGCTACAGGAAAGCACCTTCAAAAAGGTGGATCTTACATTTCACCTGAACAGGAAGGTTTGGGCTTAGTAAGGCATAAGGGACAAGTCAGTCCTTTGGGACTTATACAGCCAGAGGCATAGGAACTTCTTCATGTGAGGCCAGTTTCCAGCTGATGGGTGCTTGAGTCTGCTCCTGTTAAGTTTGCTGTGCAAATGTGACTTAACTGTGAAATATTTCTCAAAGATTTGGAAAGAGGGAATAGATCAACTCTGTATAGAAAGGCTGACTTGTTCCTTGGCAGTACTTTCCTAATTACAACTGGTTAGCTTCTCATTAGAGCTGGCCAGAAAGTTTCCAACAAACTAAATGCTCCTTGGTGGCAGCAAAATGTTTTGCTGAATCTGTTAATTATTCACAAGAACTGTTTGATTCAACACAGGCAGGTTTCCACTGGAAACGTTCCCAACTCTGGCAGGCAGCCGATCAGTCCCCAGAACCCTGGGAGGCTTCCCACACACAGGAGGCAGCCTGCCAGCCCTAGGATCCCTGGCTGGAGGCAGGGCTCTGTGAGGTAGCAGGCTCTATGGGAGCCCTGGCTGGAGGTGGGTCTCTGGGATGCTAGATTTCATGGCAGGGAATCTGCCAATCATTTCAGAGTCCAGCCAGAGCTGGGAGCCTAACAGCCCAAGAGGCCCAGCTAGATCCAGACTTCCTGCAGTGCTAGTCAGTGAAATTGACAAGAATGTCACTTTGGCATTTCCTTCGAAAACCATTTCAGTGAGGAAACAAGTTTCTGGGATGGGTGATTCACCAAGGAATTCAGGTAATTTTGCTTTCATTCTAAATTAGAACTAAAGCAAATTCGTAAATACTGGAATCCTCATGTTTTGCCATGTCCATACAATTACCACGAGCACCACAATTTCCACGGTTTCAAAGGAAGAACTATTACCTTGTTCTATCTTCTGTGCTGCTCATTGCCTGTTCTAAAGCAGCTCACAGGCTGTTACTAGTCACCCTGATTTGCCACGGTGTAGTGGATTTGTTTTTTAGCTTGACTGCAGAACTTGGGAGGGCATTTTCCACCCTAATATAATATTGAAGTGACTTTGGCTTTTAACTTCAGTGGTGAACTTTTTTGAAAAACATACACTAATCCATTTAGACATGAAACCAGCTTCTATGATTCTGCCGGAACAACTTACCAAGGGTCGTGGTGGATTGTTCCTGACTGACAATTTTTAAATCAAGAGTGGATTGGATATTTTTTGAAAGATTTGCTTTAGGAATTATTTGGGGGAAGTTCTGCGGTTTGTGTTACTTAGGAGGTCAAATCAGATGATCACAATCGTCCTTCTGGCTTTGGAATCTATGCAAGCACAGATAGCCTTGGCTGCAGCTAAGCAGTACAATGGGTTTGGCTGTTGCAGCACCTTACAAACTCCACAGGGATAGGGGCAGAAACACACTGAGCACTTATTTAGCTGTTTGTTCCCTAGATCTGGTTTTAGCCTTGGCCTTAGCACCTCTTATTCAGATCTTATTTAGCTCAAGCCCAAAACTGATGGCACGGTAGCTCTACCTGCTACTTCCCACTGATGACTTCTGATGGCATTAGCTTTAGATACAGCCTTGTTAAATCTTATAACCCAAAGGAGTGCTTCAGGAAGCGCAGTAATAGCTATGATTAACTTGCCAAGATGAAGTGTGACTCCAATACATTTAATAAAAAAAACTTTATCTTTTGGTTAAAAGTACACAAGTCCAAACAAATGAAGGTCTTAAGAACTGAACTCATTATTTAGACCTACTGATCAAGACAGAACGGATTTTTCCAGAATTCTTACTATAGTAAGCACTCAATAGCTTATTTTCTACTTGCCTAGTATAACAGTACAGAGAGAAAATATACACAAATATACAATGTATTAAATAGGAACTGTACAGTCAAGGTTCAATGGATTGATACACTATTACAGTATGGCCATTCCGAAAATAAATATTTTAGCATCTCCCGCTGAAATAAGTTAAATAAATAAGAATACTAAGGTTGTACACACTTCCCATTAAATAAAAGTTTGAAAACAACAAAATAAATACTACATATTTTGATGTGTCATGCATGCTTAGGTAAGAAATAATGTATAATAATATCACCAGGAAATGCAAATCTTTAGTTTACACTACCAGCTATATTCACCCAGCATCTCTTTAGTTTGACAGATATTCAAGAATATACAGAGTTCATCCAGACTATAAACCTGCATGTTCTAACATTACTGCAATTTGCAACAAAGTGCAAAACTGCCTCATGTATCAATGAAGTGGTTATTGTGGGCTGCTCCTACCAAAATCTAGTGCATCAGAAAAGAAGATCACACAATAGAGCCATGTTTCCAAAGTGTAGGGGGGCCAAATTCTCCCTTTGGATACAGGTATGCAACTCCATTGGCTTCGATGATATTTGTGCCAGTACATCTCAGGATAAAGTTTGTAACTTACACTGTCTGGGGGGAGGGAGGGGAGGCTGGCAAGAGGAAGAGAGAGACAGGGAATTTAAGTGGATTTAGATAGGACGACAGTGTAATGGCTTGGTCTGAAATGGTAATCTAGAATCTTCAAGGATAGCCTTCAAAAACTGCTTTGCTTTCTCTGCTTGGAGGAAAATGTAGGCTTTTCAAGGGGCAAGCCTGCCCTGCCTCCTCCCTTCCCCTCTACTCTGCTTAAGCGCCAAGAGAGTTCCACTTTCACAAGAAACTGATGAACCACTGCCTCAGGGTTATGGCTACCAGTGGGACAGTAATTCATTTTTCATTACACGTCTTTGGGGAAATCATCGCACATCACCAATTTCACATGATAAAGGCCACAACTCCATAACCACGTCTCTGTTCATATTCAGTATCTTTTCATTGGGGGATGCACATAAATTAGAATGTCAAATTTTTCATTGCTAAAAATATAATCCTGTTCACAAATCTACTGGAATTCTCAAAGAAACATCACAAGAGATGTAAAAAGTTTCAAGCATTCTATTAAAAGTAATAAAGAACCTTACACAACTCATATTTATACCATGGCAGGAAATATTAGAAGCCTAAATCAGAATGAACACATCCTACTTGCTGCTTTAATTAAGAAAAACATAGAAATTAGAGACCAGGCTCGTTAAGGAAAGCAGTTAATTTTAAGAGTTACTGTTACTTTGAGAAATGTTTGACTAGATAACATCAATTGTAACAGAAGTAGTGACAAACATAAGCACAAGATATTTTATGTTGCTAATTGTCTTTACTCATATAACCTAGAATACTGACATTGAAATAATCTCAGAGAAGGATTAAACTCTGCTATCATTGGCCATGATTCTGAATACAGAACATCTTACTGGTTTTTAAAACATCTTTTTACTTTTCAGTCTTGTTTTCCACTTACTCATCTCTTCTTTAGTCTCAGAGAAGTCTCCTAAAATTATGGGGCTTCTTGTAGATCATGTCCTGCCTCTATAAAACACTAAGATCTTTGGATGAAAAGTACAATACACAGCAAATGCAAAATATTATGTAGCTATTCAAGTTATATATGGTACATGTTGTATATGTCTAATCAGATTGTAGCATTCAGTTTTCCTACCCCATTTTTTTTATAGTACTTGGAATGTAAATTAGAAATTAATGGAGGATACTAAATACAGTGTAAACACTGGCCTGCTAGTCACGTAAAATCTATTGTGGCAGATATCAAATTACACACACAATGCTATATTAAAAACTTTATAAAAAATGTCAAGTACAGCACTCAGATTAGGAAAAGTCAGAATTAAGATTGCCTGGGAAATGTTAATTTGGCACCCTTACTGAGCAATGATACAATCTTGAATTGTATGACGACAGTGTTTTCCCCCCGCAGGTTCCCTGCCTTATTCAGAACACAGGATGGACAGTGCTTGCTAAATAATCCGTTATTCAATATTTTTTATCTTCATTGAGCAATCTGTGGCTTCCATTCTGATTTATACTGCACACCAGCAAACTCTGCATAAATACAGAATTAATTCCCTTGTGGGTTTTCTATAGAGCATTATAGTACTGAATGCTTCACAACCAGGAATGAATGTATCATCCTAACACCCCAAGAGAAAAGAGAGCGGTACTCCCACTTCACGTATCGGGAGCTGAGGAAGAGTTTCCTGTTGAAAGTGCCCAACGTACTTATGACCTGACGTTTCAAAAAACGTAGCATTTTATAGCACTTTATATGTTCAAAACACAGACGTTAGCTACAGTTGTGAGTGCTCAACACTTCTGCAAATCAGTGTCCAGGTGCCTCAAATCAGGCATCCAGAAGTTAAACAAACTAGTGGCCAACTGTAAAAAAAGTTCGGCTTAGGTGTCTTGCCGAGCATCACACAAACTCTGTGGCAGAGGCAGGGTCAGAATCCAAGGTCTCCAGTGCAGCACTCAACTATCAAACCATCTTTTCTCTTTCTGTCATCTCGTTTCACACCTCCCAATGTCCTACAGACAACTGTCCCCTCTACATTTTTCCTCAGCACTGTACATTCTGTGCACTGACTGTGTTAAAACCAGCATGCAACCCTGTAATTACAAATTGCATCATAATGCATATACACAGGGGCTGCATTGGAGCTGCAGGGGCAATCTTAATCCTGACATTGCTTAACTTTGCAGCCCATGATTTATAATCTTACTGTTATTCTAATGTGGCGTTTTGTATTTGGTCTGCTAGATTTAAAAACGAGACGCAATCTGTGGCTACCGGCACGACCTACAGCGAGGTTTAAAAACGGGTCGAGTATGGGATTGGTTCTTAGTGGAGAGGTGTTACCACCTTCCAAGAGTTACCACCCCAACTAGACCTGAGCTGAACCCATTAGAAGGGCAGCACGGAGAAGCCTGCATTGCCACTCCCTGTAACGTACCTAGTCTCTGGGAAAAGAGAAAATTTCATCCTCAACAAATTTTGTAGAGGTACGAAAGAGAGAGAATGATGAGGGCCTACCCCTGCCGCTGCTAAGTCAAATCAAAGATTAATACAACAGTCCAGGACCTGGCGTGCAGCTAAGCTGTAGAGTCCTGTTCAGGGAGTTTGCATAAGGAGTGGTTCAAAGCTCACCTTTGGGTGGCCTTGATCCTCCTGCGGTTGCATGCAGGCTGCTCTCTTTGTCCTGTTCAAGCAGTGCAAGGGATTCTCTAATTTACACCAGGCTGCAATCGTTACACGGGGATTGCCACGTTGCAGAAGCATCTTGGGCCGTGCCCTCTTTTTCCTGCTATCCTGGCAGCAGGTTGTGTGGCATACGAGCCTCTCCATCAGATCTAGTCCAGTGGAGCATCAGTTCTACACCAGTTAAACTAGGTTACAATGGTAGCGCCGCACGCAGTGGCTACCCTGCACTAGAGAAACACAGCCAGTAACCTGATTATTTATAGTACCATTTTGTTCTCAGCTGCTTATTAATACATCTCATTCTCTGTCTTCCATTAAATGCCAGATTTTATAAAGGAGGATTATAAACCAAGAGAGTAATAAATTAGTATCACAAAGAAAAAACCCTCAAGCTCTAGTCTAGAGTGAAACATGCATGACAATTCAACATCTAAGCAAGAAAGTATTAAATTAGAACTGGACCAGAAACGGTATGCAGACTCTCTGTCGGAGCAAGCAGAGAGAGAAGGCTTGGAGATAAAAGTGAAACTAGACAATAAGCTTTAAAAATAAAAACACTATGCCACTAAATAGAATACATGACAAAAGTGTATCTTGCTGCATGCTCTTTCTCCAGTGGCTTGGCAGACATAAGAATGCATTTAAGAGTTCTTTCCTACTGGAAATCTAACACACAAATTACCCTCTTATAAATGTCTCATTATAATGAAACTCTCAAAGTTTGAACTGATTCTCTTAATGGTGGGAAAGCTTCTCCTGTACACTGCAAGAGAGACAGGACACACCTTTGCTTCACTAGGTCCACTGGCATCCTTCAAATTCTGCTACAGAAGAGCTGTCATTTTCACAGCAAACGTTAGAATTAAAAGTTTTCCACATGAGAGAAACGATTGAATGGGTCGGTTCAAATGAGATAACGTGGGAAGAGCAGGGACTCCAAGACATCCCAGTTGCACAGAAATGAAAGTTAGGAACTAAACAATGCTATTGCAAGAACAAACCATTTCCAAGTTCCTACTTGCAATCTGGGTTAATGACATCGTTAATTATAAAAACAGTACAGGCTTGGATCTCAATTCAGCAAAGTACTAAACATACTTAATTTTGGAGCACATACTTAAATCACACTGACTTCAATGAGACCTAAATACATGATTAGTACTTAACTGAATCAGGGCCTCGATGAGTATCGGTACTGAGAACTGGCAAGTGGCATGGAGCAGGGAGTATATCTTCGCTCAGGTTCTTTTCACAAGCTATTTTGGATCCAGGGACATTGGCTCCAGATGAGTATGGGAATGCCAGAATATAACTAAAGAGTAATTGCCTGAATGAATGAATGAGATCCATGTCCAAATAAAATACCAAGCATATGGGATACGATGCTTCCCAGGAAAGCATACATCTATTGCTTGGTTGCAGAAATACTCTCTCAAAAGGAAGACAGGTACCAAGCTAAGCTACATTTTAGGGAGTTCTTTTATATTGAATACGACTGGTCCTTGGAACCAAACAGAACATACCATATATTAGAGCAAATCCTGGCTCTATGGCTCATGGTTGTCCAATTCTGTGCACATTACAAAGTTACCAATTATTAAGACTCTCTGTATTAAGCTTTGTTTCTTCTTTTAAAAATAAATATAAAAAAGAACTAGAAACAAGTTAAAATAGCAATAAATAACCCAGAATGTGTGGGGCCTGGTCAGCCCCCCTTGTGCATTCCAATAAGATTGGCGAGCTTTTCACAGTGCTCGAGTTTCAGTGACTCCGCTTTCTGTTTTAATCGCTCATCTCTGTATAATCTGGCCAAATTGGACAAGTCGGATTCTGAAAGATGAAAAAGTAACATTAGAAGAAAGCTAGTGAGCCCGACGTGGACAATCATTTTTAGCACCTCATTTTCCTCAACACATTTTTGTACGGTGAATAAAATCCTATAACATGGTTTTCTTTAGCAGTTATCTTTAGAAAGAGACCCTGTTTGCTAACATTGGGACTAGGCATTTGGGAAAGTAAAAACAAAATTTCCAGCATCATTTAAACATTTAACCATATTCAATAGGCTGTCTCCTGCAGCATTTGCATAGGAACCAGAAAATGAAACAGGGTAGACATAAAAAATGAAACTGATTGTCTATTTTCATTGTACACAGAGAAAAATGCAAAATGTAAACAAACAGCATGGTGTAGTGGTCTCCAGACTGTGGGATGTGCACCCCTTAGGGGCCATGGAGGAACACTGATGAGGGCAGGTGCATGGCAGGGAAAAGAAAAAGGGAACAACTATCCCGCTAAAATCCTTTGAGTTTCCTGAAAATGATCTTTCAGACTTTTTGATTAGCTAAGAAGTCTCACTAATGTAACATTCTCCTTTAAAATGTACCGCTTGAAAACAGTGTTAAATGTACATATGGAGAATGGGAAACATGAATTTCTGAACAAGTCAGAAAAGTTTCCTTATGCACAATCTACCTCATGACATTGGCTGTCGGATCACACATTCAACAGGCATATTCAGAATGGGACAAGTCTTGCAATGTCTACTCTGTCCCACTGAAATCTATGGGAGTTTTGCATGAGTAAGGACTATAGGGCTTTGTATTTACAGAATGACGCTACAGACTGACAAAGCATCAAGGATTTTTATTTTGAGTTAGGAATCCATTCCTCCATTCCCTAACCCGAAAATACCATCCTGCATACAACCAATTATTGCATGCACCTGACAGACACACACCAATTTGCAGCAGGCAAGTGTATCAGAACATGTTTTCAGATGTTTGACAAGACCAGGCTAGTCTTAGCACAATGGGACTCCTTGCTGGTATGAACAACATGTAAATTTCCTATTCCTTATATGATTCTTAATGCTGATTTGTCCTTAATTTTTAATAGCCAGTTACTTTTTATAAAGGAAAATAATGTAATATGGTATTCACATATGTAATGTCATATTTGAACCCTCTATTTTCAACTGCCTTTATTCAGTGTTCTTTGATTCTGAATTTTGTTAACTTAAGTAATGTGTAGAAATTTCCCTACCCAAGAAACCAATTGTCCATCCAAATCTGTATCCTTCCTCTGCATTGGCCTACAGCAGATGTTTTAAAGGAAGACAAAAAGCCACAGCACCCGCCGCCTAATGTGCAATACTAAGCCACAAGAGGAGAAATGCTCTCTGCAGCTGCCAATAAATCTTTTTAAATAGACAAGAGTCACTAAAAAAGTGACAAGTTGAGCTGTGTAATTTAGTGGACTAGAAGGCTGTTGAATGACTAATTTACAGACTCCAATAATGAGGTAGGCAGACAGAAGATAAAACTTTTCAATTGTCAGATCAAAGACATACAATATCTATTGTTCCTATAGTTTTAACTCTACAAAATTGCGTATACCTATATCCATCAGCAAAAAAACCTCCATTAAGTAAAAAATTCCCTACTACCAATAATTACTCATTTAACAAAATGCATGGCCCAAATGAGGCTAAACATCTGAGCAAAAAGGAATTAATGGACCAAAGTTACGAAATAGCTGATTAAAGGTTTCCAGAGAACTTTTCACTATGGCTGTGTTTTGCATTCAACAGAGTTTATTTTTATAGTCTTGGCTGTACTAAAGTTAGCACAGTCTCAGCTGTACTCATTACGGGCACACCGGACCAGATGATAATCATTCTTAAATGGTTTTTAATTACAGTGATACCCTCAGGCAACTGCTAATCTGAAACACTGTAAAGATATTTGTAGATGTGTTTTTAACATATACCATGGCTAACTGTGGGAGCATGTTTTCGCTCTGTAATTAATGGAATGGCAAAACGGTAATGTTTTCCTTTGTTGGACATCCCTCCCTCAGATTAACACTTTATGTTGATTTTAAAGAGGATGTAAAATTCAGCTTTAAACTTGCAGACCCTCAACTGCAGTAGATCTGCACTGAAATCAGCAGATCTCCACAATTTACGGTAGCTGAGGATCTGTTTCCTATCACAACCATATGTTATCAAAGAGAAGGGTATAAAGTGATTCGATGACAGTCTATGAGAACCGACATGGGGAATAGAAATGTTACAATAAATGGCTCTTCAATCTAGCAGGCAAAGATATAACAAGATCCAATGGTTGGGAGTTGAAGAGGGAAAATTCAGACTCGCGATAAGGCAGACATTTTTAACAGTGAGAGACCTTAGCCACTGGAGCAATTAACAAGGTTGTGGTGGATTCTGTGTCACTTGCAAAGTTAAAATCAGAGGGTTTGTAAAAGACAGCTGAGGCTGGACTAGAGCATGTTGGACTGAAGCAGGAATTCACCTAGGGAAGTGCTACGTCCTACACCACGCAGGACATCAGTCCAAATGAAAACAGCCCCTTCGGCCTTAACATTTATTAACGTTAACTATGGAGCAGCTGTTGCCGGCTCATCATACAGATAGGCCTACTGGAATCTGAAGCCCTGCTTGCAGACAGCACATTCCAGGCCAGCAGGCATATTCCTTCTCTCCATGGGTTGTGCAATGAACTATGCGCTGGCTGGCTTCCCCTCCCCACCTGAGCTGAAGACGTGCTTAGGCCTGCAAGTTAATGTACAAGTGTAGAACACTGCCTGGAAGATGATTTGTATTCACGATCTGATGTTCAGGGCTGGATCTTCTCCCCCCTCTCAGACTTGCAAACATTGCTGCACCCTCTGGGGCATGGAATCTTACAAAGGCAGGGCTGGAAGGGACCTCATGAGGTCATTGAGTGCACCCCCTCAGCACTGAGGCAGGACCAAGTGTACCTACACCAGCCCCAACAAGCATTTGTCCAATCTGTTCTTAAAAACCTCCAGTGATAGGAGTTCTTGGAAGCCTGTTCCAAAGCTCAACTCTCCTTACAATAAAAGTTCTTATTAACACCTAACCTAAGTCTCCCTTGTTACTGATTAAGCCCATTACTTAATGTTCTCCATGTCCACTGGAAGTAGGAGAACAGGTTATATTCCTCTCTA
This sequence comes from Pelochelys cantorii, assembly GCA_032595735.1. Lineage (NCBI taxonomy): Eukaryota > Metazoa > Chordata > Testudines > Trionychidae > Pelochelys > Pelochelys cantorii. Next base: position 39,967,175 of record CM064340.1, read on the forward strand.
TAACACCCCTTAAGGTATGTGAAGGCTGTTCTCAGGTACTTCCCTCTTCCAACTCCCCCGCCAGTCTTTTCTGCTCAAGATTCAACATGCCAAGTGGTTTTAACCTTTCCTCATAGTGAGGTTATTTCCAAGCCTTGTGTTGCTTTTTGTGGCTCTCCTCTGGACTCTCTCGAATAGGACACCGTAGCCCATTGGAAGCCTCACCAGTGCTACGCAGCCCAGGACAACCTCCTACACAGCGTCTCCCGGAACATTAGACTTTTTGCAACTGCATCATTTTGTTAATTCATATTCATTCCACTATAACCCTCAGATCCTTCTCAGCCGCACTTCCCCCTAGCTAGTTCTGCACCATTCCCTAGCCACGCCTCTCCTGTTTCCTTCACAAGCGCAATACTTTACACTTGCCTTTCGTACATTTTGCCTTGCTGATTTCAGGCCCATGCTCTAATTTGTCCAGGTTGTTTTGAGTTCTACTACTGGCCTCCAAAGAGCTTGCAACCCTTTCCAGCTTGACATTCCTTGGCTCAAGAGACCCTTATAGAACTGCATGAAGGATATCAGTTATGTGCTTACTGGAACTGTCCCGAAAGCCAGCCAAAGAACATATCTGAAACTACCTGGCAGTATCAGTTCTTCTTGGTTTAAAAATGTGAAGGTCTCAGGGTCCTGGTTAATCAAGAAAGCACCCAGTGTAACGGCGGTAGCTCTAAAGGGCCCGAAAGATGAGAATGCCAGGATCAAAACGACCGTTGCCTGTCCAGAGACAGGCAGACTTGGTTGGACACAGCTAAGCACTCAAGGGAGACTCAACGGAGGCAAAGGACTGAAAGGTGCATGCAGACTGGCACGTTGCCCCTCCCCTGAAGCACAAGACCGGGGCAGACTGGGGAAAGCTTGCACTACCCTCGCCTCTGGGTTACCTCACTTTGTGCACAGAGATTTTGGTCTTTAGCACACAACTCTCTATCTGGCATATTGCACCAGCATTAAATCAATTCAGCAAATCTTTTTATGGCAAAGGAAAAGATCCAAAGCCATATTCAAGTATACAGCTGAAGTAATCTGCAATGCCCTTTAAAATGCCATAGGTGCCTAAAGGCAATGCTGGACCAGGCAAAGGTAGGCCACCCTCAAAGCTGCTGAAAGCCAGTAACAACCTAGTAGGCAGCAGTTTTCACACTGTGGGTCATGACCCCATTTTAATGGGGTCACCAGGGCCAGCATCAGACTTTCTGGGACCCAGGGCTGAAGCTGAAGCTTTAGCTCTCCCCCTACTTGGGGCAGTGGGGCTCCAGCTCTGGTCTCTTCTCCACCCAGCCAGGGCAGCGGGGTTCAGGCTCTGGCCCCCGATCCCAGGGTCACGTAGTAATTGTGGTGTCAGCAGTGGGTTGCAGATTTCATGTTTAGAACATTGCTACTCTGAGTTATCCCAGGGTAAAAGAAAGCACCTAGAAACATCTGTCTGCTGCTGAAAAACACTTCACACTCATCTCTTACCATCAGCCAAAGCAAATGAGGGCACGCTTCCAACAACAAATTCACCAGGTGACAAAAGAGAGCAAGGGTGGCATAAGCTGGTGCAAAGGTAACTTAGGCTGAGAACTACTGCTCTAAACAGTGACCACGGTAGGCCCCGCATGCAGCTCTCTCTCTTACGTGAGCTGCATCTGTACAATACCGACTCTACCTGTATGGCCCAAGGACGTCACATGGGCCGCAGCTCTGTTCTGCCTCGGCTGCAAGTCAAGAACCAATGGTTTAGACCAGGGCTATTCAACTTTGGAAGCCCTGGGGGCCACAACGAAACTCACAGCACGTGCCAACGGCCGCAACTTAAGTGTGGTTGCGTATACATGCAAATACATATGCAAATATATGCAAATAGCTTCTTTTCACACTGATGGGCATGAATACAAAGCACTTTCCACAAAGCCCTGACACTCCCGGCACCTCCTCCCTGGGGGCTAGAAACACTGACACCCTGTACCCGTCTGCTCCAGACAGCCTGTCCACTTGTGTCTTTCAATGCTCTCCCCACCTGGGAAACACCTGCCGTTGTAGAGCGTGTTCCCAGTGGAGGCCATGTTCAAAGGGTCCCACCCACGGGCCGCATGTTGAGCCCCGTGTAAACCCAAACCGGCTCGCAGGTTGAGTAGCCCTGGTTTAGATGGTTATTTATCCCTGTAAGGTAAGGCTTAATAATGGAAGCACCTTCCAAAACAAAGCCATCATCTGACTATGTGATGTGAACCAACACACTTCTAAGGAACAAAGATTACTTACTTTGTTGTTTCTCCTTCCAGCAGCTGGTCTGGATATAGTCTATGTAATCCTTTTCAACAGCTTTCTCTAGCTCTTGAAGTTCTGCTCCTTTATAACTATGTTCAAAGTATTTATCAACATAATAAGGCACCTGCAGGTTTTGTGTTTCTCTAGGAACAGTGTGGCCTATGGACCTGTGAAAACAGCACAGAGACACATTTTTAAGGCAGCTCAGACATATCAAGGCATGTTAAAAAGGGCAAGGGAAGACGTGCTTCTTCATTCTAATACTGCCAGCAGGAAATGCCTATAGCTTCTTCGCAGCAGCTGTTGTAGAGCTACAGCACCCTCACCCATTCACTAAAGAAATTACACATCACTATTTACACACACTGAACAGAGGGGATGAAATAAACACGACTGGCTAGGAAAACACCGCGAGGACACAATAGCTAGAGAGATTTAAAATGAAAAAGGAAATAAAAAGGAGCAGCCTCCGAATAGACAATGCCCAAACTCAAGTCCAGTGTGCATTCATGACACGCTGCATTGTTCTGGGGCGTTCTTGGTAACAAGGCCAAGTCACTTCCAAGACAGAAGAACAAATATAAAGAGGCCAAAACACCCCTTTGTTTTGGGTTTGCCTGCACTTTCCAGCAGCCCCTGCCCACGTCAGAGTGAAATGACTGGACAAACTTGAAAGGACAGCAGTCTTCAGGCTACACACAGGGCGCAGGGCCAAGTTTCTGAGGATGCCATGTGACTGTGATCATACAGGCCATTATTCCACACAGCTTTCTCCCGCATCACATCATATTCTTTAGCCACCCCCGGGCAAATGATGGAATCCTGTGGAACTCTGCCTAAGCCGGGATAATCCTGGTTCCACACCCTGCTAATGTTTTGAAATTGCCCTGCAGTCAGGAGAGCTGCATGGAACTGGCCTCTCTGCCTTGTCCACAGGTTTAAACCACATTTTTCTTTCTAATCTTCTCGATTTGTCTCTGCATCGTCAGAATTGTTGCCCTGGATGAGGCGCAAGCAGCCACGAAGGAAGAGTCACTCTGACCTGCCTCTCCCTCCTTCCATAGCGCAGCTTCCTTCTCGGGTTATTAAAAACCCTCTTCTCTCCCCCTCTCGCCAGGGCTGAGGGGGTTATTCTCTGCATTAACATGGAGTTGGTAGGATTCCTAAAGCTCAGGGTTAGCGGCAGGGTGTGTGTGCCTATCTGCAGGGCTGAAGAGCGAGTCTTCTGCCCCCAAGGGCCGGAGGCAGCAGAGGGACTGCCTAGTCTGGGAGCAGCCAGGGTATTTCAGTTGGGGTAGGATTGGCACAACTCCAAAGACTGGCGGAGGGAGTCTCTTGCTGCCTGCCCGACATGCGCGCTGACACCTAGTGGTTACAGTGATAAGAATGCCGGGGCAGCTGGAAAAACAAGGCCTTGTGAAAATGGGCGGAATGTGAGCCCCAGCTCAAGCTCCCCCCAACAGGACATCCATTAGGGCGGGAGGGCAATTTCTCCCTCCCTGTGAAGGGCCCAGCCCCAGCTGCCGCTAAAGGAAGCCTGAGGCTGAGGCCAGGCAGAGGCAGAAAGCAAAGCCCCTCCCTGAGCATCACTGTCCCTCCCTAGCGCTGGGGAAGGGGCGAGGAGGAACCCTCCTGGGCTCCTGACCTCTGGGCCTGCGAGTACCTTGGAACAGGGGCCATCTGCAGCTGGCACAGCCCGTGGGGTGGGCACAGAGCAGCCTGGCTGCCAGGCATCTGCCCTGCTGAAGTGAACATGCTAGGACGAGGCGCAGGGCAGTGGGTGCTGGGAATGAAAGGCAGCAAATCCCTCAGAAATTCACTGAAAAGCCTGGAAACGCCACGCCACGCAGCAGGACAGAGAGCAAGCTGCCCACAAGGGGGCCCTGGTGAAACCCTATCCTGCCGGTTGTCTCTGAGCTGCCCGGGAAGGCTGTCTGCTAAGGGGATGGAGACTGACAGTCGCCTAGTGGCACAGGGATATTGTATTCGTATCATGGTCCCTGACGGAGCCCCTGGATCTCAGCGCTCACCTCTGTTCCAGCAGGCAAGCCGCTTGCAGTGACTGGATTCATCTCTCTACTTCACTGGCCCCTAAATCCCACTTTCATCTATGTGCGTTCCCTTCAGTGACAGAGGCCAGACGGCTGACTCCTCCCTCACAGCTTGCCAAGAAAGGGAGCACAAAGCAAAGGTGCAGTCTCAAGCTTTTCCCCTCCCTCCACCTCCAGTTACTTTATCATTAGACCTTCACTTTTGTTATCTTGTCACACAGCAACGGAAGTTCATGATTTTTGGTCCCATTTTTCAAATGAAAGCAAAATATGTTTTACATCAAGAGCTCCAGAGAGACAGTGGGTTTTGTTGTTGGACTCTTGTCCTAAGCCAGGAAGGTACCAGGCTGAAAAGAAGGTCTTAAAAAGTATGGTGTGATCACTGAATGTCATGCCTTTATAGTTTCAAAATAAAAGACAGATGATCCTGTACAATCGTTTCAGAGATATCTGGCAAGCAGCTGGAGTTAACTGCTGTGTGACTGCACTGCTACCTGTGCAAAGACTAAAAGATTGACACATCAAGGCTGTGGAATCAATAATATTTTGCTACATGTTTCCTGTGTGTTCTGAACTTAGCTGCTTTATAAGCTTGAAAGTTAGGTTGTATTTAGTATGGGTCCTACGCACAGATTCCTTTTGTCTGGTACTGTAGAAAGCCTACATAAATTGTTAACAATAATACAGGAAATAAACACAACAAATACTTCTGACAGACTGATTTTTACCTTTTATCCTTCAAAAAAAAATCCAAGAGCTGCCAGGCACTTAAGCAGTCCTTGGACTCCTGCAAGAAGTCCCTCCTCACACCCCCTTGAAATGGCCCCCCATCCTATAAGAATGGCCATACTGGGTCAGACCAAAGGTCCATCTAGCCCAGCGTCCTGTCTGCCAACAGTGGCCAATGCCAGATGCCCCAGAGGGAGGGAACACAACAGGTAATCCCCATGTGATCCCTCCCCTGTCACCCATTTCAACTATTCATTCAACTGAAAGATATCTGCAGGCAGACCATCAACCTCACCAGCCCAAGCCTAGACATATCTAACTTACACTGGCCGTATCAATCAGCCATGCACAGCCTTCCTACCATTCAAATCAGCAATACCCTCGCAAACCCAGCACCTCTGTATAGTCCTTTGCTGCTCCCATCTCTGCCATCCTAAGCACACAGGAGTTCTCATGCTTCGCTGCTCCAACCAGGCACCACCCAAAAAAAGAACTAGTGGATCTGGGTGACTCTACTCTTCCCCCAGGGAAGGTCCACCCTCCACCAGTTCTCCAGCCCAAACTGGCCTACTCTTCTTGGGTAATATTTCTGCTTGAGCTGGGTGAACAGGCAAGCGGGTTTTCTCCAACCCCTACCTAGTACAATGCTAGGCATTCCACACACCTTCCAGGGCTAACCAGGTTGCTCTGTAATGCTCTAGATCCTGCTGGCATAGAAGGTGCTAAATAGTATTAGATCACCTTATGAAAGTGTTTTAAACCAGATGGTGAGCTCTCTGGGGTAGGGAAAGTCTTCTGTTACCTTTCTGTATATCGATTGTCACAATAGGATGGTTGTGGTTTTCTATTAAGGATGTGTCTGGATGGTTTTCTATTAAGGTAGTGTCTGGGAAAACCAGCCAATAAAAGGGGAAAAAAAATCACTCCAATCCCCTTATTACACAATAATAATGCTTTCTGCAGAGAGTGGGTGGGAAAAGTTAGTGAATTCTCTGCTATGTCCAACATCCCTCTACCTCCCTACCCGAAATAACCTGAACCAGAACAACAACTTTTCAGTAATTGGACTTACGATTTGTAGAACAGGCTGTATGGTGGATTAGTGGCCATCAGCTGAGTTATAACTGACACAACTACGATCACCAAAACTGGCAGCAACTGAATAAATGCAGAATATGTGTTCTGAAAAGGACAACCATAGTTAGCGGGTGAGGATGCGGTCTGTAGGTAAAAGGCATAAAAGGCAGGATGCAGTCTGTAGGTACACAACGTATCAGATGGTTAGACAACAAGGATGGAGACTCCACTTGAATTTACAGATGAAATGTGACATTTCAATTTCAAACTAGTTACATTTCAAATTTACCTTTACTAGAAAAACATTTTAATAACTTAAATTTCCAATAAATAATTTTCTCCAAGTCACATGTTCGTAAAGTGTCTTTAATGCACAATTCCATCCATTTGTCTAAGACGTGGTCTCTCAGAAAGTAAGTGCACACAGCGCTGCTAGAGGGCAATGCGAGGCCAGGACCTCCCTGCTTGGATACAGTTGTCATCTACAGATTCCCTGCAGTTCCTAAAATTGACAATGTTTATTTCTCAAATCCCATAAAATGCCTAAGATTTATTTTCTACCCACTGACTGAAACTCTTAAGAACGTCACAGGTTAATAAGCAACACATAGTGCACTTTGGCACTAGGTAGCTGTATTTTCTTTTATTGATTTGAATATGTTTTTCAAAGAAAAATGAATTTAGTGCAGGTGAAACAGTGATAGCTCTAGGGACAAAATTCTTCTGCTACTCCATAAAACAAACAGCATGGGCAGTAGAAGCCTAATTTTCTTTTTACACTTTTCTGCCCACCTGCCTCAACCTTCTCCCTTAGAGGGAAGAGCAGAAAGCAATCTGTAGCTAGGCAGTCGTTGGTGTCTGGCTCAATATTACCAACAAGAATGCTCAGTGCAACAGCATATGATATGAACACTTGTCTGTCCACACCACAAATGCATTTCCCGTTAGGCTACACAACTGACACTGGATGGTAATGACTTTCAGCCCCTACTGGGCCATTTCAACTGATGAGAAGACATCGCTCTTTTCTGAGTCCACCACGGTAAGATACATTTTGGAAGGAGCAAATAAAGTGTCAAATGCACTTTTTAAAGTGTCCCACATAAAAAGTCCATTCTGATTGTAAACTTATTACTGGTTCTAGAGGCATTCCCCATTTGAAGTTCACTAGAAACTCGGAATTATGAACACCTCAGGAATGGAGGTTGTTTGTAACGCTGACATGTCAAACTATGAACAAAATGTTCTGGCTGTTCTGTCAAAAGTTTACAACTGAACAGTGACTTACTACAGCTTTGAAACTTTATTAAGTGGAAGAAAAACGCTGCTTCTAAGCATCTTAATTTAAATGCAACAAACACAGAAACAGTAGCTTGTTACATCTTTTTCTTTTTTTAATAGTTTACCTGTAACCCAGTACTGTACTGTATTTGTTTTTTGACCCTGCTGCTGCCTGATTGTGCAGTTCTGTTTCCAAATGATGCATGTGGTTGACTGAGCAGTTCGTAACACTGGTGTTCATAACTCTCAGGTTCTACTGTACTGGTAATGCTGCTGACATCAAGATGAACTTCAAGTGTGCCCACTGAACTCGTGAACAATAGTCAAAGCTAACAGTGCCCTCCTATGGTACCTGAGGCCTGTTTTCTTCCTCCTCTTTCTCCTGCGTCCAGGCTCTCTCATTTCGGTGTCGTCGTCGATAATAGTGGGCATCTGGAGTTATATTTGAAAACATGTGAATATTTCCTGTTAAAAACAAAACAAAGACATGAACTAGCCATTTTCATTCAACTGCAGACTCCTCGGAAATTCTAGTTGGCTAATCCAACCTTATAGTAAATGAGTTACCGGGCACAGTCATGAGAGGTCAGATTATAAACCTCACATAACACACCTCAGAACTGAGATTTCAAAACAGCACCTGGGAGCTAGCCAGTATGCAGCATCTTGGGGCACTGGTGCAGCAGGAGAAAAGGAATGTTAAAAAAAAGAAGCAAAGCAAAACTCGATGTAAAACTCTCTCAATTAATTTAAAAAAGAGAGAGAGATCCATTAGGGTTTTAGTACTGCAGTTCCTGCTTTTACATCAGTTTTAACATGTCCTTTCGAGAGCCTATATTGCATAGGAACCTGGGGCTCTAAATATAAGTAATAGGTTTTGTCCATCCAATTAGGATTTTCTAATGAGGGAAGAGACTACAGAGAACTACCTCTTTGATAAAGGACACAATTCAGGGTTTCCTTTCCTTGTAAGCTAAAGAGAGACACTATATGTAGTTGCAACAAGCATGTTATAGACTTAGTGCTACAGGACTCCTTGTCGCTTTTGCAGATCCAGACTAACACGGCTACCCCTCTGATATATGTAGTTGATTTACTTTAGAACTTCTAAGATGGGGAAAGAAAGCAGCACAGACTATTTTGATCAGACTGATGTTAACCAGCTCTACCAATTTTGAAAGCTATGGATTTTACATCACATGAACACTGGAATAACGATGCTCTCTCTTAATTCAGAGCTCTTTTGTAGTATGAGCACGTCATGGTTGGCCACGCAGCATATCACAAGCACCCAATCTGAGCAGGAATGAGAGGTGTTTGACCTGTTGCGTGCCATGAAAAGAAACCACCTCAGATTACTTTTACATTCACAGAGCAGCTGCACACAGTGGACAGTTGCTTTTGGACTCAAGAAACGAGCCCTGAGCGGTGAGGTCACCTCATTACACAGTTCTGGGGTGATTAACAGTGACTGCACAACTTTCAGATGCAGAAAGTCACCTTCTGGAACTGTGTACAGAGCTTGCCCCAAAATGTAGAGCTTACAACAAAACGAGAGCTGCCCTGTTGGTGGAGAAGCACATGTGGATTGCTGTGGGGAAGTTGGTATCTCCAGACTGCTCCCAGTCAGCTGAAAATCAGCTGGGATCAGGAAGTTCACTGGTGGGGCTGCATTAACACAAGCGTGCAGGGCCATTAACTGCATCCCGCTACGAAGGACCAACACTCTTGGCAAAGCGTGTGAAATCCTGAATGGCTAAGCGACAATGGAATACTACAACTGCGGCAGGGCAGCAGGTGGCATGCATATGCCAGTTGTGGCCCTAGACTGTCTTACGATGGAGTAAATCAACAGGAAGGAGTATGGTATTGGGAGTCGCTTGTGAATCACAGCGGGCACTTCAATGACATCAACATGGGGTGGTCCTTCAGCTGGCATCACTAACATCTAAATTCCTCCTGCAGTTTGAAATGCTGTTCCACTTCCCAACCGAAACTGCTGTGTAATGTTGCTGTGTGCTGTTGAATAGCTGCCACATGCCAGAAGTAGTTGTATTTTATGACTGGGGTAAGCAGGTGCAACTTCTAGCAAAGTCAATGGGAATGATGCCAGTTTATGCCATGAGGCATTTGGCTCAGAGTTTGTAAATCTGCTGGTAACATTTGTAGAGGACGTTGCTTTACAATGAAAGAAATGAAGGATGCTATATCAAATGTAGCTCCCTCCTCTGCTAGAGGTGTTAGTGATTACGGTGACATCTGTTTGACACTACACAGGTGCTAAACATTGTGACATCAAGAGAGGTCTGGATTCCAGCCTTAGAAAGGAGAACATCTTTTACCCAGTGCATCTTCAAAATGCATTATTTTTTAGCCAAAAACAGAGGAGTAGCCAGGTGGTGCAAGGGGCTGGTTGCCTTTTTGGCTGGTTAGACCTGAATGAAGAAAATATTTCCATGGTCAGAGCAGCCAATTGTGAAGATGGTTTTATTACATCAGCACAGCAAGAGAGTTAAATCGGTCAGAGAAGCATTGCAATGTGTACACCTCCACAGTATGGTTGACGTAAGCTGCCTGTATCCATTTAGCTGTGTAGCGTAGACTTGCGAGTTACATTCCTGAGCAGTATCAAAGCTAACTTTCCAACACTTGACACTTTACAGACACTATAGACAGAACACTGACCTGTAGGGAAATGCCCACCAAAAAACATGTTGAATATTTCTTCTGGTGTGATGTCTGCTTCAAATTCCCTGTAATAATCATAATTCCTGGCCCGGGGACTGCTAAAAGTTTCTTGCTCATCTCCAAATTGATCATATCGTAATCGTTTTTCTGGGTTGCTCAGAACAGCAAAAGCGTTGCCTATTGCTACAGAATAAAAGAGAACAATTTTACACATGTATGTGTCACAATCTTTTTAAGTCAACGTGCCTTTCATAAGCTGAATTTTATAAGATGAGTAGCTATAAGTTGATAGAGGCTCATTTTCTGCTGGACAAAATGTAAAACCCAACCCTCTGGACAGAGAGACTAGATATCCATTGGAGGTGTCATTCTTAAAAGCAAAGTGAGTGTTCCTTTCAACTTATTCTTGTGGATATTGGTGTTCGCACTGATGAAAGCCACTGACTCATTTTGGATATAAGTGGGAAGTTAAAACAACTCCTACAGCATATGGAAGGACTGAAAATACTCAAAGTGGGGAAGAGGCCATTCTGGGAATCCATTAAATGGCCGAGTGATAATACAACTTTTTACCAAGTCTGAAACCAGTTAGTGACATGGTAGGCTTTAGATAAAACACGTGCCCTCACACCTTTGTATTAATAAGTAGAAGCTTTCAAAATTGCCCAATTTGCTTTTTAAGGCCAAAGACAATCCATTAGCCATATTATGTTTCGCACTGAAATGGAGTTGGAGAATGAAAACCTTTCTTCATATATGAAGTACATCACAGGCAAAACTTTAAAAACAACAAGTAGTCCTTCAGCACAGTAGAGACTAACAAAAATGTAGATGGTAATGTGAGTTTTCGTGGGCATAACCCACTTCTTCAGATGAAACTGAAGTTCACTGGCAGTTACTCTTTTCCACATACCACAACTCCGACCTAAAAGGAGTTAGGGCAGGTTTGGTGTCCATGACCATCATGCCTCTTCAATCTGTAGCCACTTCACTGAGACCGAAAAAAAAGGTACAAACTGATACACCTGGGTGTCTACCAGGACCTGAAATATGAGTGGTTTCACATTGGCCACCATGCAGGTAGCCACCCAAGGTGGCTCTAAACTAGTGCCCCAAAGAGGAAAGACCCCATATTTTATTACTAAACCTTCAGCCGCTATGTCTCCCAAAACACACCAACATCTTCAGATACTAATTTCTGAAGGTCAAGTAGCTGCACAGGTTGAACCTCTCTAGTCGGGCACTCTTTGGTCCAGCAACATCCGTGGTCTGGCATCAATGCCAGATGTCCACTTACCATGGGTGCAGCCATGTTTCCCCATCGCCCCATGAAGTTTGTTTATAGCCAACAGTCCTGGCTCAGTGTTCTGTGCTGCTATTTAGCGCTAATTTACACCTAAATGTCTTCTAAGAGCCCAGTAAGCAGTGGAAGCGTTGGTCATGCTGCTAGACAATATCAACCTCCCGTGGTTCGGCCAATTCTCTGGTTCAGCACTATCCTTGCCTAGGAAAATTACAAGCTGTCTATATTTCTATGAAGTCTTTCTTGGGAAGCCTTGTTGAAAGATCCTTGTTAAAAATCTCCTTCCTTCATCTCACATACCTTTAAAAGCTTCTGTTGCTCCAGGAGCACAGTTCTTGTCAGGGTGAAATTTAAGGGCCAATTTTCGATAAGCTTTTTTCAAATCCTCCTCATTGGCATCTCTTCCAACTCCCAAAATTTCATAATAATTGCGACACCTCTTTATTCTGAAAACCAGACAAAATTGGAATTTTTTAAATCTAAATGACTCTCTCAATACAGCTGAGAGAACATTTTACAAGATACCAGACAGCACTTAACACAGACAAGGGAAAAGCAGCAGTAGACACAGGCTGCATGTTGCCAAGATGCATGAAGAAGCAGAGCACTGTCTCAGAGATGGTGGTCATGGGCAGGGCTCGCCAAGCGGCGGCGAGCCCTGCTCGCCAGCCGCGCAATTCTGTGGTCTGCGCATGCACAGACCGGGCTGCGCCAGCTTTGCGGCTTGTAATCTACTCGCCACGGGCAAGTAGATTACATAATTTGTCGAGCCCTGGTCATGGGCATACCTTAAATTTTTAGTAAGTGAATGTTAAGTGTTAAAGAAAGGTGCAGGTTGTGCACCCTAGAAAGCAAAGTCCCTGTTTAACCACAAAGCAGTTAACAACGTAGGCAGAGGTAATGCAAGCTTCTCCCACCAGTCCAGCTAAACCTCTACCGAAAGGAGATCGAAAGGGATTGGATGTAATTTAGTCTTCATGTTCATCCATCTCTTGCAAACCAAAGGAAGTATTTCTTCACACAACACACGATCAACCTGTGGAACTCCTTGCCAGAGGATGTTGTGAAGACCAGGACTTTAACAGTATTCAGAAAAGAGCTAGATAAATTCATGGAGATACATTCATGTTAGCCAGGATAGGTAGGGATAGTGTCCCTAACCTTAGCTTGTCAGAAGCTGGGAATAAGCGACAGGGGATGGATCACCTGATTATCTGTTCTGTTCATCCCTCTGGTGCAGCTGGCATTGACCACAGTCAGAAGACAGGACACCTAGCTAGATGGACCTTTGGTCAGGCCCAGTAAAGCCATTCTTATTTTCTTATCCTTTGCAGAAGAACAGCTTATTTAAATTACTTTCACAGGAGAAGATTAGATTTTAAATCCTGAAATTGATCAACAAGTGAAAAGAAGTTTAGTGTTCCCCCCTGTTATCTCGATTTCAGAGCCCCCCCCACTTTCATATATGCTCACAACAGCTTGTGAAGTAGGGAATAGGGATGTTAAAATGTGTTAAAGTAAGCATGTAACCACCGCTTACTTAATTTTCAGTGGTTATATGCAGGGAAGAGGGGGAGGTGGTTCCCACCTGCCTCCCCACACTACTGCTGCTGCTGCTACAGAGGCCACAGCACAGGGGGAGGGTTGAAAGAAGGTAGCTGGTGCGTGCCAGAAGACGGCTGTTAAGCAGGTAACCATGAAGGTTAACAGATCTGTTAACCAGGTAATTTTCACAGCCCTAGTAGGAAAACACTATTATTCCCATTTTACGGATTGGGAATGGAGGCACAGAGAAGACTAAGTGACACCCAGGATTATGCAGGATGTTTGTGGCAGAGCAGGACCTGAACCTAGGTCTCTCAACCCAGACTAGTGTTCTAATCACTGAACCATTCTTCCTCAGTCTCTTCTCAGCTCGGGGCCAGAAGAGCTAATAAGGAGTCAAACCAAAGGTCCATCTAGCCCAGTATCCTGTTCTCCAACAGTGGCCAATGGAGGGTGTCCCAGAGGGAATGAATAGAACAGATAATCAAGTGATCCCGCCTCTATCGCTCATTCCCAGATTCTGGCAAACAGAGGTTAGGGACACCATCCCTGCTCATCCTGACTAATAGCCATGGATGGACCTAACCCCAATGAAAGGGAAGCCAAGAACCTCCCCACTGGGAGATTACAGACACAACCAGAAACTGCCCCCAAGACCCCACTGAGATGCACTGACAATGCAGAGGGCAGGAGACTGAACAGTACTTGGCTGTACTATCCTTTGCCTCGGCCAGGCTTCATTTTCACGAGCAGGACCCCAGTCCAGTGAAGCACTGCACACACATATCCACACAGAGCCCCTGTGAAGTCAAACAGAAACAGGGGTCTGTCCCATGTAGAGATCCTTGTAGGAACGAGGACTTAAACACACAGTTATACTTATTTTCATCAAATCCTCCTTTTCAGGGAGTTGTTTCAGCTGGAAAAGTGAGCTTAGGCTGAAACTTCAAGTCTCAGCTAGAGCTTAGGATTCCTCCGCTCAAACAATAATTAAAAATGGTTCTACCTTTTAAAGTTTAAAACCTCGTAATCTAAAAAAGGAAATGGTTCTGCTCCTGTAACTTTCAAAAGACCAAATGGCTGCAGTATTTTTAGTAAACATTCACAGCTATATTTAGCAAGGCAAAGTGACTAACGTTTGGAAATCAGCTTCTGTTCACATACAGCAATTTCTGTTAATCACCTATTATTATGCACATCCTTCCTATGATTGTAACGGCTCCATACAGATAATCATAATACACATAACTGTTCATTATTTGTGACTTAGACCCATGCTAACTCAAGGAAGTTTAAGTCAGGGTTCGGAATATAGTTGATACCGCAGATCTGGCGAGTCACAGATACTTACAATAAAAGGGCCTAATTTTCAAAAGTTACAGAGCACCCACAACTCCTATAAAAGTCATTGAATCAGACCACACGTGCACATTAGTTGCTCTGGACTACAGCAGCTTTGCAGCTGAAATTTGGTTACCAAAAGATCACCTGTGTGAGACTTTTCCCTCCGCCAATACAATTTAACGTAGGGTCCACTGAAAATAGTTTGTTTACCTTTGTACCCCATACAACTGCTCCTCTGTGTAAGTCATACTAGCCTCTCCAGAGTGCGTTTGACCCCTCTCAGTGTCACATTTCTTCTCCTTCGCTCTCATACAGTCGCTGCAAGCACAGAAGTCAGAACTCTCGCTGGTTTCCTCTGTTGAGCAGGCGTTCCTTCTGAGTGCATCAATTAATGCTGCAAAGCAACATGTTCTTGTTATGAATGTATTACCAATGCTTGGTTTACTGTACAATATAAAATTAGAGAATTAAAATTAGTATCAATTTGATTTAAAAAATGTGTTGTAAAAAAAAAAAAAAAAAGGTCTTAACAAGACCTAAACAAAACTAATGATAAGGCCAGAAGTAATGAAGAAGGGAGGATGCCTCATTCAAAGAATAAAATGAGGGGATGTTCCTAAAAAGAAAGCCTCTGACCAATAGCAGTAACTGCAGATGGTTTTATAGAAGACAAGGTATCTTAAAAATAACCACTAGGGGGCTTCCCACCCCACTTATCAGTGTCCTCAAGAACTGGGGCCTATGCAAACTCAGATGCAAAGGAAAAACTGTTATCAAGGAGGAGGGGAGGAGACAGTGAGAAAAGGCCTTAGGAAGAAAGGCGTTTGGAAATTTTATCTGGATTAAGACTGCAAATAAGGGAGAAATGTCTGAACTGTCTTCAGTTTCTCACTGAAGTCAGCCATTGACTTCTGTTGTTGAGTGACATCACTTGTTAAAGGGTACAGAAAGGAAAGCTTTAAAAGGGGTCATTGCTAATACCTGCCTAACCAACTGACCAAGTTAGAGCCTCCCAGTATGAGTGTAAGCATCCCTGGGTTTACCCCATTTGTAACTATCTTGACCAAATGCTTATAAACGTTTTGTTATTGCTCAGAGTAAGTAGTACACTGCTTATTATTAAGGAATGTTTAAAGCAACTGTGTAACTACCAGTCAGCCTTTGTATTCAATAAAAGGATTTATGGTTAAATTAGTGTTGCATAAATAACCTCAGTATTCATTCCATGGAAACATCTTTTCACATACAAAAATGCATCCTTCATCACAGTCTTATCTATGGATTATCTTTAATGGGGTTTTTTTTGGGTATGTGGGTGGTATATCCCAGAAACACTTTCCACAGAGCAAGTAATAGGGAAAACAAAGATTAAAGTTCACCAGTTATATCAATTAAGCAAGTACCAAATACACAAGACAAATTAATAAAACAGAATAATATAAATGCTACATGGACTGCAGACTACAGGTCAAGGGCAATGTTCCCTCGGGGTGGCTTTTTAATCTCGCCTGCAGGGCAGCCCAAGCACTCAATTTACAGGGAACATTGCTCCAGGGCCCGACTGCACAGAATGGAATGCAGAGAAAACTGCAATGCAAACCCTTGCCCTTCCTCACACCCCCACACTAACATCCTGCCCCAACCCCCCTCCTCCCTGCCCACCCGCTCCAGCGGCCCCTGCCCATCTTGCCCCATGACTCCTCCCCTCCTGCCCATCCCCCCAAGCAGCCCCTGCCCATCTCCTGCCCATCCCCCCCACAGCACCCACCACCCATCTCCCCCATGACCCCTCCCCTCCTGCCAATCCCCCCCACAGCACCCACCGCCCATCTCCCCCATGACCCCTCCCCTCCTGCCCATCCCCCCACAGCACCCACCGCCCATCTCCCCCATGACTCCTCCCCTCCTGCCCATCCCCCCCCACAGCACCCACCGCCCATCTCCCCCATGACTCCTCCCCTCCTGCCCATCCCCCCCCACAGCACCCACCGCCCATCTCCCCCATGACCCCTCCCCTCCTGCCCAACCCCCCCCACAGCACCCACCGCCCATCCCCCCCATTGACCCTCCCCTCCTGGCCATCCCCCCCTTGACCCCTCCCCTTCCTACACAACACCGGACAGCACCCACCGCTCATTCACCCAGTTACCTCCCCTCCTAAGCAAGTACCAAATACCACAAGACAAATTAATAAAACAGACATAACCCCTATAAATGCTACATGGACTGCAGACTACAGGTCAAGGGCAATGTTCCCTCGGGGTGGCTTTCCCCTTAATCCTCGCCTGCAGGGCACCCCCAAGCACTCAATTTACAGGGAACATTGCTCCCAGGCCCGACTGCACAGAATGGAATGCCCCCCCCAGAGACACTGCAATGCAAACCCTTGCCCTTCCCTCACCACCCCCACCACTAACCATCCTGCCCCAACCCCCCTTCCCTCCCCTCGCCCACCCCGCTCCAGCGGCCCCTGCCCATCTTGCCCCATGACTCCTCCCCTCCTGCCCATCCCCCCAAGCACCCGCCCCTGCCCCATCCCTCCCTCGCCCATCCCCCCCACAGCACCCACCACCCATCTCCCCCATGACCCCTCCCCTCCTGCCAATCCCCCCCACAGCACCCACCGCCCATCTCCCCCATCACCCCTCCCCTCCTGCCCATCCCCCCCACAGCACCCACCGCCCATCTCCCCCATGACTCCTCCCCTCCTGCCCATCCCCCCCCACAGCACCCACCGCCCATCTCCCCCATGACTCCTCCCCTCCTGCCCATCCCCCCCCACAGCACCCACCGCCCATCTCCCCCATGACCCCTCCCCTCCTGCCCAACCCCCCCCACAGCACCCACCGCCCATCTCCCCCATGACCCCTCCCCTCCTGCCCAACCCCCCCCCACAGCACCCACCGCCCATCTCCCCCATGACCCCTCCCCTCCTGCCCATCCCCCCCACAGCACCCACCGCCCATCTCCCCCATGACTCCTCCCCTCCTGCCCATCCCCCCCCACAGCACCCACCGCCCATCTCCCCCATGACTCCTCCCCTCCTGCCCATCCCCCCCACAGCACCCACCGCCCATCTCCCCCATGACCCCTCCCCTCCTGCCCAACCCCCCCCCACAGCACCCACCGCCCATCTCCCCCATGACCCCTCCCCTCCTGCCCAACCCCCCCCCACAGCACCCACCGCCCATCTCCCCCATGACCCCTCCCCTCCTGCCCAACCCCCCCCCACAGCACCCACCGCCCATCTCCCCCATGACCCCTCCCCTCCTGCCCATCCCCCCCCACAGCACCCACCGCCCATCTCCCCCTGACCCCTCCCCTCCTGCCCAACCCCCCCCACAGCACCCACCGCCCATCTCCCCCTTGACCCCTCCCCTCCTGCCCATCCCCCCCCACAGCACCCACCGCCCATCTCCCCCATGACTCCTCCCCTCCTGCCCATCCCCCCCCACAGCACCCACCGCCCATCTCCCCCATGACCCTCCCCTCCTGCCCATCCCCCCCCACAGCACCCACCGCCCATCTCCCCCTTGACCCCTCCCCTCCTGCCCATCCCCCCCCAGCACCCACCGCCCATCTCCCCCTTGACCCCTCCCCTCCTGCCCATCCCCCCCACAGCACCCACCGCCCATCTCCCCCTTGACCCCTCCCCTCCTGCCCATCCCCCCCCACAGCACCCACCGCCCATCTCCCCCTTGACCCCTCCCCTCCTGCCCATCCCCCCCACAGCACCCACCGCCCATCTCCCCCTTGACCCCTCCCCTCCTGCCCATCCCCCCCCACAGCACCCACCGCCCATCTCCCCCTTGACCCCTCCCCTCCTGCCCATCCCCCTCAGCGCGCGCTACCTTCGGCCCAGCGCTCCCCGCTGCCCAGCCCCGCCATGCCGTTCGGGGGGAGGAGGGGGCGGGACGGGACCCGGCGTTCCTGCGGCGAGGCGCGGAGCCGCCTGGGTAGCGTAGTCCTGCCGCTGGACTCCATTTCCCAGGGACCCCGCGCGTGCCCTCCCGTCGCTGTGAGCGCGCGATGACGTCATGGAAGTAGGCGGTGGCATCATTGAGGCTCTCGGTGACGTCACATAGGTGCCCCTCCCCGCGGGCGGAGCACGCTGAGCTGCCTGGGTGCCGGAGGGCAGGGCGCTGCAGCCCCGCCCATCTCGAAGGGGGGGGTGTTACACCCAGGGGGTTGCAGCCCCCCCCACTCACCACCCCAGCCCGCCTGCGGGAACCGCCTTCCCCTCCCAAACAGCCCGCAGCCCGGGCACCCGCCCCCCACAGGGCCTGGGCTGCCTGGGGACCCCCCGCCAGCTGCGCCTGCCCCGTGTGAACAGACCTGACATCCGCTAACACGGCTCCCTTGGGCCCGTAAATGGGCTGGTTCTAAGGTGCCACAGGGCTACAGACTCACACGGCGACCCCTCTGATACCCCCTTCCCCCGGCAGATACGGGCGTCCCCTCTGATACCCCCTTCCCCCGGCAGATACGGGCATCCCCTCTGATACCCCCTTCCCCCGGCAGATACGGGCGTCCCCTCTGATACCCCCTTCCCCCGGCAGATACGGGCATCCCCTCTGATACCCGCCTTCCCCCGGCAGATACGGGCGACCCCTCTGATACCCCCTTCCCCCGGCAGATACGGGCGACCCCTCTGATACCCCCTTCCCCCGGCAGATACGGGCGACCCCTCTGATACCCCCTTCCCCCGGCAGATACGGGCGACCCCTCTGATACCCCCTTCCCCCGGCAGATACGGGCGTCCCCTCTGATACCCCCTTCCCCCGGCAGATACGGGCGTCCCCTCTGATACCCCCTTCCCCCGGCAGATACGGGCGACCCCTCTGATACCCCCTTCCCCCGGCAGATACGGGCGACCCCTCTGATACCCCCTTCCCCCGGCAGATACGGGCGTCCCCTCTGATACCCCCTTCCCCCGGCAGATACGGGCGTCCCCTCTGATACCCGCCTTCCCCCGGCAGATACGGGCGTCCCCTCTGATACCCCCTTCCCCCGGCAGATACGGGCGTCCCCTCTGATACCCCCTTCCCCCGGCAGATACGGGCGTCCCCTCTGATACCCCCTTCCCCCGGCAGATACGGGCGACCCCTCTGATACCCCCTTCCCCCGGCAGATACGGGCGTCCCCTCTGATACCCCCTTCCCCCGGCAGATACGGGCGTCCCCTCTGATACCCCCCTTCCCCCGGCAGATACGGGCGACCCCTCTGATACCCCCTTCCCCCGGCAGATACGGGCGTCCCCTCTGATACCCCCTTCCCCCGGCAGATACGGGCGTCCCCTCTGATACCCGCCTTCCCCCGGCAGATACGGGCGTCCCCTCTGATACCCCCTTCCCCCGGCAGATACGGGCGTCCCCTCTGATACCCCCTTCCCCCGGCAGATACGGGCGTCCCCTCTGATACCCCCTTCCCCCGGCAGATACGGGCGTCCCCTCTGATACCCCCTTCCCCCGGCAGATACGGGCGTCCCCTCTGATACCCCCTTCCCCCGGCAGATACGGGCGTCCCCTCTGATACCCCCTTCCCCCGGCAGATACGGGCGTCCCCTCTGATACCCCCTTCCCCCGGCAGATACGGGCGACCCCTCTGATACCCCCTTCCCCCGGCAGATACGGGCGTCCCCTCTGATACCCCCTTCCCCCGGCAGATACGGGCGTCCCCTCTGATACCCCCTTCCCCCGGCTGATACGGGCGACCCCTCTGATACCCCCTTCCCCCGGCAGATACGGGCGACCCCTCTGATACCCCCTTCCCCCGGCAGATACGGGCGTCCCCTCTGATACCCCCTTCCCCCGGCTGATACGGGCGACCCCTCTGATACCCCCTTCCCCCGGCAGATACGGGCGTCCCCTCTGATACCCCCTTCCCCCGGCAGATACGGGCGACCCCTCTGATACCCCGTTCCCCCGGCAGATACGGGCGTCCCCTCTGATACTCCCTTCCCCCGGCAGATACGGGCGACCCCTCTGATACCCCCTTCCCCCGGCAGATACGGGCGACCCCTCTGATACCCCCCTTCCCCTGGCTGATACGGGCGACCCCTCTGATACCCCCTTCCCCTGGCAGATACGGGCGACCCCTCTGATACCCCCTTCCCCGGCAGATACGGGCGACCCCTCTGATACCCCCCTTCCCCTGGCAGATTTTATGGCAAAAGTGGATCCTGACAGACGTGAATGATGAGGGGAAGGGGGCCCCAATGCCTCCCCGGGGATGTCCCAGCCACCACCCGTATGACCCTACCCCCTGCAGTGTAATTTCTCGCACATGGTCCCTGTGAGGTCATGCTGCATGGGACACCATTTTGCAGGGGACAATTAGCATGAAGGGACAGTTTTTCCCATGCACGTGGTTCAGCGGGTAGAACAGGGGTGGGCAATAACATGGCAGCGATTCATCAAGATTGGCCCCTGGCAGGCCACTGCCACTATATTTTCCTGCATAGCTGCAGCAGGTACCAGTGATCACTGCTCTCCCTGGCTGCAGATCACCATTCCCGGCCAATGGGAGCGGCAGGAAGTGGCGCAGACTGGGACGCCACTTTCCACAGCTCCCATTGGCTGGGAACAGTGCCCCATGACCAATGGGAGCTGCGATTGCAGATACCTGCGGCTGTGCAGGTAAATATAGCAGTGGGGGCCAGCCAGGAGCTAACCCTGGCTGGACTGGACCTAGCCCATGGGCCAGTATTTGCCCACCCCTGGGCTAGAAGTAGAATTCTTAGAATTTGACCCGCACTGTATTATTCAATATTGCAAACATTTTGACTCTATTTTTGTAATTTTGTTTTAAAAGTGACCTACAGAGGTGGGCCAGCTGGGCAGCAGGAGCTGCATCCCAACAAAGGGTGGCAGACACACGGTCTGCACCTCGTAGTGTGTCTGAGAATCTCAGAGCTCAGAATAATGACCCTGCTCTGCCCAGAGTCAGACGCAAGTATTTAAAAAATACATGGAATCCAGTCTTTGATGTCCACTCACAAGAGACTGATGTCTGTCCAGATCAGACTGTGACAGCCAGAATTTTCAGTGGGACAAAAATTCCATTTTAAAATCAGCTCCAAACTACATGTTTTTCCCTTTCATAATTTTACAGATGAGTTTGGCAGGTTGTTTAAAAAACACCTTTGCAGTCCACCTTTTAGACACATTTAAATTATAACCCTAATGGATTTATTTAGAAACTCAATCGATAGTTACTTGTGAAAATGTTGCTTTTATTCTTCATTATCTTCTGTAAAACCTGACTGCAAGTCAATAATTGCTATCAGCATGTTTCAATCCTGCAGTCTCCAGAATACATCCTTAAATCACCCTATGAAATTAAATCAGGTTAAATGATTGTGCCCCATTGACGGATGCAATGGAGAATGTGTAACAACACATATATTGACTCTGTCATTGAAAGCGAGATTTATTTTTCTTTCATTGCCATCAGTGTTTATCTTGAGGGTCGATATAATTTGACGTTCACCTCAAGGGAAGTCTAGATCTGCACGTTTCGCAGTATATAAATAAGGCGTTTATAAAAGTCTGTTCCTTCAGACTATGAGCAAGTTAAGTTTGTTAGCACGAGTCATGAGTGTAGGCTGGGCAGAGAGGAATGTCGTTATCAGACATGGAATTTGGCTTTAAAATGTTCAATTGCAAAATATACACCCAAGAGTTTCAAAGTTACCTAAGGATCTGAGTGATAAATCCTCATTGCAATCAAATGGGAACTGGGGGTCCAGATCCCCCAGGCAGCCTGGGGAATCTCAGCTAGTATGTCTGTGTTTTCACCGCACACTAAACTTGAGGGAACGACATCTAGTTCTGGCCACCTGAGTTAGTCTAACCTGAGTGAGAGCAACTGCATTGCTCTACCCAAGCTACTGCATCATCACTCATGCAGCACACGTTGCATGCAGTGAGAAATCTGAGAAAGGGCAGCATTAGGCATCTGGGTCCTTCCGGCTTCTGTGGTGCTCACCCAGGAGCCTTTCTGATGTCATGGCTGCAGGAACCTTGGCTGGGCTGTTAAAATCACGGTGGAGAGCACCATACAAATGCCTAGGCAGAGCATCTCATTGGAGTTTCCGGGTGTCCCTGGCCTCTCTTTGTCAGAGGGTGGAGATGGATGGCAGGACAGAGATCGCTTGATCGTTGCCTGTTCTATTCACTCCCTCTGCGGCACCTGGCATTGGCCCCTGTTGGCAGATAGAATACTGGGCTGGATGGACCTCTGGTCTGACCCAGTGTGGCCGTTCCTATGTAAGTGCGGTATAAGTACTGTAAGAAGGGAGTGGCTTGTTCCTTTCTGGGCCAAGGAGCACCTGGCCCTGTTCTGGAGGGAAGCCCCACAAACAGGTGCAGCAGATCAGCTGAACAGCAGCTAATGATTGGTCGGATTCCCAGTTGAGGGGCATCAATAAAGGTCTAGGCGGGAGTTCGGTGCACCCTCTCCGGTGGCTACAGCCAAAGGCTCTGAGGGGCAAGCAGACCCGTAAGGTTGGAGAGGATTAGACCGTGGAGGCCAGTGTCAGTCAGGACCAGGACTGTTGCTTGTGTCATTGTTCCACCTTTGTGTGTGTTTGTTTGTCCCAGGCTGGTGTTTCTGTCCACCAGTGAGCAGTGATTATGCGCCAAAGTCTCTCCGCCTGAGGACTGGGTCTACATCAAAAAGATGGGCAACCCAGCTGTGTTGTTCGGGGATGTGAACAATTCACACTCCTAAGCCAGTGCCAGGCTGAGAGAAGGATGCTTCTGTCGACCTTCTGCCGTCTGTCGGGCAGGCGGATTAACTACAGCTATTAACTCCGGTTGTTGTAAGTACCGTTGAAGCGCTACAGCAGAGCAGCTGCAGCAATGCCGCTGTGGCACCCTAAATGGAGACATAGCCTCACACCTGGTGGATCGCTGGCACTGTTAGCGAGGACCCAAAGACTGGCAGAAAAGACAGGACTGCACACCAAAAAGTTTCTTTACTTCTGTTATTCCAAGTACTTGAACCATTTTATTTGCCAGCTGCTGCTGAAATAGAGCAGAAGCGGCTCATTGCCCCTCATTCTGTCTCCATTCAGAAAGGATCAGAGCCCAGACCTGTTGGAAGCATCACCTACTCAGAGACCACATTTGCCATCCAATAAGGCTTATGGGTATTCCCTGCCTGGAGCATACTCTAGTCCTAGGACTGTGCTGATCTGCCTGGCTGAAGGTTAATTCATAGTAAAGATAATAAAAATACTTTGCACTTCTTCAGCAGCTCTCCTTCATGGATCTCCAACCGCTTTCCAGGCATTCATCAGTGTAGCCTCTCCACACCATTGGGAGGTAGGTAAGTATCATTCCTGCTTCAGACAGGCAAACCGAGGCACTGAGAGGGACTTTCAGCAATTATGCCTCAATTCAGCAAAGCAGGTAAGCATTTGCTGAAGGCTCATTGACGTCAGGCCTGATTCACACCTGCTGTAGTTAATGGGCGTCTTTCTGTTTGTTTCAGTAGCCTTCGGATCATGCCTTTCAGTGCAAAGCTGAACTGGGACATCTGTGATCAGCTGTGGGACAAACCACTGATTGTCTGGCAGGGATGCCAAAGGGTCATTAAGGGAGTGGTCTTTGTCACTGGGTTGTTTGGCTCTCCTCCCTCTAGGAGCTTCTAGAACACACTGAAAGTTTCTGTGCTTTCCAGAAATGTAGTTAGAACATCAAACATTGCAAGAGGCTGAAGTCAGCTGGAGAAAACTCTGATAACCCACATAGGGTTATTTGGCTCGGCCTTAGAATACATGCATTCATTGGAAAGGATGTAATAACTTATAAAGGGAAAGCCTCCCCCTGCCAAAATAGAAAGTCAGTGCGGATTAGCTAGCTGTGTTTCCTCATGGCTCCCGTCACGGCACTGTCTTCATAGCACCTACAAAAGAACCAAGACATGAGGATTCAGCAGGCGTCCAACAATCCCAAGTCCAAATGCTAGAGTAGTTGTCTAATAGTAACCCCCTAGGGAAGTGAGGCCATGTCTACACTAGGAAAGTGTTTTGAAATTACTAACTTTAACTTAACCCCCGATTTAACAAATTCAAACTAGAGTGTCCACACTACAGGAAAGCCTCAAAATGAGTCCAAAGCAGGCTCCGTTAATGTGGACGCACTATCTCGACTTAGAGCCCCAGGAAGCACTGGGGAGTCATTAAGTTTGAATTACTCTGGGGAGTAATTATTTCAGAATAGCAGCCCCGGAGCGTCCACACTACTGCTATTTCACAATAACTATTTCTGAATTAGCGCTACTCCCGATGAAAAGCAGGAGTACTGATTTCAAATTCCGGGGTCTGTTATTTTGAAATAACGGCCTTGGTCATGTGGACACTCCCACTTATAAATTCAACCTTGGGGGTGTTATTTGGAAATAAAGTCCTAGTGTAGACCAGGGCCGAGGGACCAGTTGTTGGGGAGGAAGATAATGTTAGTGAAACCATGTACTGGAAACACCGGCACCAATCACAACCCCTGTGAGAACAGTGATCCCTGATCTCTTAAACAGTCCTCTTGAGCTGAAGAAGAGCTCTTTTAGCCTGACTGGTGGTAGTCCCCCCCAGTTGTGTTGTCATCTGGCCACTAGATGGTAACATAACCCTCACCTATATCCACAAAGACAGTACATTACAGTGGGGTCAGATAGTCCAGGTGAGTTTTGGATAAGCAGCCAATTTCGTCCTTGCTGGTGTGTAGCAACGCAGACCTCTGCATGTGGGCATGGACCTGCTTATTACCACTTTTCCAGCGGACGAAGAAAGCAAAAGGATCTTCTCCCTCGGGAGAGAAATGACATCCCCAGCAGCTCTTTACAAGGAGAGGCTAGAAAGAAAAACCTTTTCCGAAGTTGGGTAAGTTGCACTGTTGTTCATGCTCAAGTCCTTCATGGAGATCAGGGTGACGCTGCCCTTCTTAGCTGTCGCCGCAGAGCAACTACCGAACAAGAGAAGATGCAGGTCAATTACCGTCTTTGGGAAACTAAGGCAACTGTCAGAGGAGAGGGGGCTTCCCAGCACAATCAGACCAGGCTAGGGAAATGGGTGATGGCTTCAGTGGACTAGAACTAGATGCTGGCGCTTTTCCTCTCTTGTTTACTGGTTCATTTCTAATCCACTATCAGACAGAAGCCCAAGCTGTAGAATTCAAATCTGGCTCTTGCTCTCCCCCTAGTTACGGCTTCTGGATTAATGGAGCCAGCTGGGTCAGTGAGTGACTGGATAGCCCTATGAAATCTGGATCTGAACTTGGAATCATTCTGGTTTGGACCCATCTCTGCCAGTATCAATGAAAGATCTTCTCATGCGGCATGTCCTCGTCGGTCTCTGGGAACGAGTTGTGGTTTCACACCAGTTCCTCAGTAGATAAATGTGCACGGAACAAATCTCTCGGCACAGTTAGCACCAGTTTGGGCAAACTCAGTGAAGAGGTCAAGGACACAATGAATGGATGGAGAGCCTGAAATGCCCTTTCCCCACGTGGTCCTTCAGCATCGTGGTTGAACACGTTGCTAGGCCTGGGGAGTCTTGCACTGACTTTTGCTCATGCTGCGTCCTGTTCTGGGGGCTACACACAGTTCAACCTCCAGGGCCCTGGTTGTTCAAAGAACCCCAGGAACATATTGCTTTAAAATGGGAGGAGCATTCAGGGTATCACTATAGTCCATATAGTGGAGGAGCGTGAAAATAGTGAGTTCGGCAGAGGTGTCCTTTACCGTTCCTCTGCTGACTCATATTGGATTGTCAGCTTAGAGAAGGGTGGTCCAGTGGCCGGGGCTCTAGCCTATGACTGGGGAAACCTGAGTTAATAATTCCCTGCCACAGACTTTCTGTGTAACCTTGGGCAGGACCCTTAGCCTCCCAATCGCTCATTTGTAAAGTGGGAATAAATACGCTAAAGAGTGCAAGGTGCTCAGCTACTGTGGTAACGGGGGGGGGGGGATTGTTATACAAAACCTAGTCTTTGGGCCCACTTCTGTCTCACCAAAGACATTTTCAAATCTGGGGGCCTAACCATAGGCATCTAAATACATAGTTAGCTACCTGAATATAAGTAGGTTGATTTTTCTGAGCTGCCCATAGGCTTCAATGCAGCTCTGAAAGGAGGTACCCAAATAGGTATTTTTCCGTTAACTTTTCCATTAACTCCACGGGGGCAGGACAAGGCTCAGTGTCACTTTTCACCAATTCCAAATAAATCTCCTGACAGTCCCCTGCTAAACATTTCCCTTGTTAGAATGAGTCTTGGAGAAAAGGATATTGGGGACCTAGCTGTCAGGGCGGTTAAACACTGGCATAAGTTGCCTAGGGAGGTTGTGGAATCTCCATCACTGGCGATACTGAAGAGCAGGTTGGATAGACATCTATCAGGGATGATCTAGAATGGGCTTGCTCTTGCCATGAGGGCAGGGGACTAGACTTGATCTCTCAAGGTCCCTTCCAGTTGTAAGTGTTCTATGATGCTAATAGGCACAACAGCTCTACAAATAAATTATGCCAGTGTCTGCTCCTTCATCGTGGGTGGTGAAGAAAGCTGCAATTCCCTAGCAGGCTTACCTTTCAGACACCACAGAGCTCCCCGGTTTCTGTTTATCTGTTGGAAGGGGGGAAAAAAAGTTGGTGCTGTGTGGAATTCTATGACTGAGCAAAGCGAGATTTATTCCGAATGCCACTGACCACCACACGGGTCAATCAATGCAATGTAAAAGCCTCTGTCAGGTATTTCAGCCTTGGTTAGAAAAAACGTCTCCAACCTCACTGTCTCCAACTGAGCGAGCTGATGTTTTTGTTGCTTGTTTCGGTTTAGCCTTTTGGCAAACATTCATCTGAAGAAGTGGGTTGTGCCCACGAAAGCTCAGGATCCCATCTGCATGTTTTGTTAGTCTTTAAGGTGCTGAGATTTGTTGTTTTTTAAGTTTTTCCAGTTGCAGACTAACATGGCTACCCCTCTGAAGCTACTGATCAAGTATTGTGTCAGTACTGGAGCAGCTTTGCCCCCTAGTGGGCACTGCTTGCTTGAGCTGCAACATAGGCATCACCTGGAAATCTTACTACACTTTCCGTGCAAACACGGGAATGCAATGCTAATGCGGTGTGGAGCGAGAAGCTGAAACCTGGGAGACGTAGCCAATTGCATCGAGACAGCACCAGCAGGGTTATCTCTGTCCCTTGTGTGTGGGGTTAGGACTCGGTCTTTCACTATGGCTATGTCTAGACTGCGCATATTTTGCGCAAATAATATGCAAATGAGGTGAAGCGTGGACTATCGCCGTGCCTCATTCATAATTAATGAAGCTCCGTTTTTGTGCAAGAGGCTTTTGCGCAAGAGCCGTTCTTCCTGAAAAAATGCGGAAGAACGGCTCTTGCGCAAGAGGAGGGTTTTGCGCAAAAATGGAGCCTCATTAATTATGCAAATGAGGCGTGGCGATATTCCACGCTTCACCTCATTTGCATATTTTTTATGCAAGAGGCTATAGTGTAGACATAGCCTATATGTTCACACCGGATTGTTTTATTTACGTAGGCAACAATGACTATTCGCCACTGCACAAGACAAAGCTGTTTTTAATAAAAGCATCTTAAACTCATTCCCCTCCCCCTCTACTCAAAGTAGGCAGATCAAGTTTTTTGCTAATTAGTAGGCGTAAAGGAGGAGATAATTGCAGGATGAGACCAAACATCACATGTTTCAGCTGTGACGTAGTGGGGGGCTGTCTGCTCTGTGACCCGGGGTCCCCCTGCGCTGTGATGGGGGATTCTCACTGACTCTCCCAAATGTGTATTAACCCAGACACCCAGGCTCAGCCTCCCAGAGAGAGACAAAGGAAGGAGGGCGGAGACCAGCACCTGGCTGGGGGGCAGGGCTGGAAGAGAGTTTTAGTTTCTGTCTGGAATCATGGAGGAAGCAGCCTAAGCAACGGGCTGGGATGTAGGGGTCCAGTCTCCCCCATCTCAAGGGGGGCTGAGGCATCCTAGGCCTGCCCTGTAACCAGATTACATCTATGCTGTGCTGTATCCTGGAGAAGCAATAAACTCCCTCTATTCTACTGGCTGGCGGAGTCTGTTCGTGCCACTACGAGGTGCAGGAGGCGGGGGAACCCCGACGCGCCGCCACATCAGCCTACAAAGAATTTTTATACTAAAATTACATGGGCCCAGTTCTGAAGTCCGTCTGTGACTGAAAACAGGGATCTGGACCAGAAACGCCCTTTAGCTCCATACACAATCCACTTGTGGCCCTGCTGGAATGTCTGTAACTACACAAGCCCATACAAGTACCTTCTGCATCTTTGGCACGGTTACACTTGAATCTCAGACTGACCACGCTGACCAGGACGATAACAACAACTACCAAAATGACTATGAAGCTGATGACACCTGAGGAATGGAGAAAGGAATAATTAGTCAATGATAACGTAACGGGTCTATTTTGAAGCCCAGTCTAACTCCTCCTGAAAGTCAATGAGTTAGCTCTGTTGACTTCTACAAGGTTTTGATTGTGTCCCCAGAGAAAAACATGAAGCAGATTTCTATTTCTGTTGTAATGAATATCAAAGTGTATTGGCCAGAGAGGTGATACTGACTAGAATGAGAAACCTCTTGCTCTTTTGTTTTAGCTGGTATTGTCCTCAAAGGACAATGTATCTTGATTTTCAATTAACCTTTAATTCAAAAGGCTGAGTTAGCTCTTGGGGCAGGTCTACACTACAGAGCAAAGTTGACCTAATTAACACAACTCCAGCTGTGTGAATATCACAGCAGGAATCGACCTACCATAGGTCGAGTTACTGCAGGGTCTCTTCTGTGGGAGGGTCAATGGGAGAAACTCTCCCACTGACTACCCTTATGCTTCTTGATCCAGTGGAGTACCAGAGTCAACAAGAGAGTGATCGGCGGTTGATTTAACGGGTCTTCACTAGACTTGTTAAACTGACTGCTGTGAGGGTTGATCACTGCAGGGCCGATCTCCAGTAAGTGTAGTCATGCCCCTAGTATAATTCTACTTGGTTGAAGTCACTGGAATTACAGCAGGGAAGAATGTAGGCCAATAGTTCCAGTCCAGACTATTTGGAAATCTCTTCAGTATCTCCATAAATTCCTAAAAGCTTCTGAATGTTTGTTTTTAAAGTGGAGACAATATTTAAAGACCCTGAATAATCAGTCATCGGCCCCTGAGAAGCCAACCCTAAATCTGAACAGGACATCTGGCTGACAAACAACAATTGTCTGTGGTAAATCAGAATGTGTTCATTAGCACATGTGATCCAATTGGTCAATACTGCTCCAGATTCCCTATTGCTTACCTCTGTGGACATAAACAAATGGAATTTATTGAGTCAACACATGACTTTTCAGCCACTCAGGAACAATGTTCCCTGTAATCTTTTCCATCCATGTGTGGACTTTTTCCCTCTATGTGTGGAATAATTTTATGCGCACTGAGGCATATGCAAATGTGCACCACTAGGATAAACAAACAAAAACAATATATAGCTATGGATGCTCTGCTAAAATCAGCCGGGCGGCATCTGATTTTGTCCCGAGGGGCCGCACAAACGCACAGCTTACAGGGAACACTGCTCATGAGCCAGGATTCTCCTACTTTACACGATAAAGAAGCAGATGCTTTTCGCTCTTTTCCTAGTGTGGGTCAATGGAGGCTACCAAATCCATTTTCACTTGTCATTGGACACTTTTCTTTGGGCAGCAGGGGGAGGCCAATTGAAAAGCGTCTCAAGGTGGATCATTATCATTTCCATTATTTTGGGGGTGATCTACAGCACCTCTTTACCCCATCTCGTGCGTGGCATAAGGCAAACAGGGAGTTAACTGACACGAGTGGACAGGATAAAGCACAAGGCTAGGATGGATGGTCCAATCAGGCTCTCAGCGAGAACAGGCAGCTCCTTGGTATTCAGGCTGGGGGCAGGCAGAAGGCCACAGGCTGGGGGTTTCACCTAGGTTGTGTGTCCTGGCGATGCAAAGCCATTTTGTTTGTTTCCATAGGTCACACGCACCGAGAAGCAAAGCTGATGAGCCAGCTGATCTGCTCCTCCAGGCTTTGAACCTGTGACTCCAAAGATGGCTAGCAGACTTGGGGAGAAGCCAACGGCATCCCCATGCTCCACCTCTGCGCCCCCAAAAGACAGGCCCTTACCAAAGGCTGCCATCGTCAGGGCGGATTTCTCCTCAGTCGGGGCAGGGTCTGGAAGGGATGGGCTGGTGCTCCAGTCTGAGGTGGAGGCTGTAGAGGGAAGTTGTTCTGAAGCACCTGTGGAAAAGGCAGTTTTACCGAACGACTTGCTTTCTCCTCAGAATCCGGGGAGGACGCGATTCCGGGGCCAGTGCCGCCGTTCCCCCACGGCGCTGTTTAGCCTGACTGCAGAGAGAGACTGAGCGGCTCCTGGTGAAGTCCACACAAAATTCCCAGTGGCCTCCAAGGGAGCAGCAGTGGGACTGTGATTTGCACTTCTGTGCCCCAAAAGAGCCACATGAGTGAGCGAATGCTCACAACCTCCCGTTTCACAGCTGGCACAGAGAGGCAGAGGGATTTGTGGTAGGGAAGTAAAATCCCATTTCACTGGTTAACTGGTTAATCTTTAGCCGATTAAAGGGCGGGTTGGGGGATTGCTCTGGCTCGGCTGGGCTGAAGTAGCCCTGCCACAGCCAGGCTGGAGCAGCTTCCCTGCCACAGGCCTATATTCCAGTTGGTGAGTGCTTAGAGCCCGTATCCCCAAAGGCGCTGGGCACTGGGCATGCAACAGTCTGGCCTTTACTTCCCCTGCCTTCCTGACATCCCTTGTACAAAGAGGCGCTCGCTGACAGGACAGGAGCATGGGGTGCACAATCTGATGCTCAGTGTATCTGTACACTGCGAGGGAAGGTGAGAGTGTAGGCCTGCCGGGGGTAGCTTGACTCTAGCTAGCACAGGTACACAGTAACCGTGTAGACATGACAGCACAGGTCAGCAACCCGATTGCATCTCAATGCTGACTAGATGAAAGCTGGGCCGGATCTGCCCATCTGGGCCCCAGTCTTGCCCTGCAGCGCAGACGTGCCCTGTGTGTGCAGAGTCACTGCAATGAAGTGTATGGTACCATGCTAGGAACACTGCAGGCACTTACCGCCTGCAGTTGATTTCCCCTCAGCTGGGGCAGAGGGATGGCTTTCTGCCATCTGCTGTGAGGGCTTGGATGTTGACGGCGTAATTAGTGTTGCTGAAGTCAACCCATTTGTAGCCTCTGTGGAATAAACGTAGGGTTATTTTTAAGTTGCTCTCATCACGCCATGCTCATTCAGAAACAGCTCCACTAAAGGCAGTGCCCTTCTCTTGAAGCCCTCCGGCCTCCTGAGAGTTATGGGTAATCTGTTAGAAAGAGCTGGTTGAGGAAACCGCTTCCAGTTTTGCTTGAGGGACCAGAGTGCCTGTGATGTTAGCTGTAGTTATTAGGCAGAAAGGGCGGGACTGGGGATGTGCCTCCCCCAGCCCTGCGTTCACCTACTGCCCATGTGCTCACCTTCTCCTCCCCCAGGGTTTAGGGTTTTTATCCACCAGCTGGTTCATCATATGTATTGTTGGGGAGCTCTTTGGGGCAGGCGAGGTGTGGGTGGAGCAGGGGCAGGGGGTGGAGCAGGGGCAGGAAGAGGCGGTGTTGGGAGTGAAGCAAGGGCAGGAAGAGGTGGGGCAGGAGGTGGAGCAGGGGCAGGAGGACGCGGGTGGGGGGTGGAGCAGGGGCAGGAGGAGGCGGGGTGGGGCAGGGGCAGGAAGAGGAGGGGCGGGGGGTGGAGCAGGGGCAGAAGGAGGCGGGGTGGGGGGGTGGAGCAGGGGCAGGAAGAGGTGGGGCAGGGGGTGGAACAAGGGCAGGAAGAGGTGGGGTGGGCCCAGTTGCCCCTGGCCCCTCAGGGTAACTTTATTTTCTGCCGGTCTTTCATTGTTCTGTGCTTCTCTGTCACTCCTTTCCAACGGTTTGCATTGTGCAGTAAGCAGCTACTGCCCACTGGTCCCTTTTGGCGGAGAAAGGCTGTTGGAACTGGCTTTAGAGCCAGGCCACAGTTAACACACGTGTGCAGGAGCTGTGTTAAATCGGGACCCGATGCTGTTGAGCACTAGGGTCAGATATCTAGGGATCCAAAGCTGCAGATCTCAGTTCCCCACAGGCTGGGCTGGAAGCCGGTCCTCCCCACACAGGCCTGGCCCATGGACAGCAGAACTGCCCCTACAGCCAAGGATGAATTTCACACTCCCAGCTGATTTCAGCGCAGCGGCTGTTCTGAGAGGGGCTGAGCTCTTGGACAGCTGATTAGTTACCTGCTAGGCCTCCTGCAGCGGGAGATGCAGTGATAGAGTCAGCCTCTGGAAGAGAGAAGGCAGCTTGTCAAGGATACCAGAGGCTGGGATTTTCCTTCAGGCTGGCAGGGAGGGGGATTCTTTTGGCAGAGCCCCTCAGGCCATTCTGCCTCCATTTGCTGCAGGTCTCTACAAATCCACCCCCAGGCGCCTGCCCCTGAGCATGCTGCGGATCAGGGTTGGAGAAGCGGGTGCAGCCGGAAATATCTCGCCCATCCCGATCCTGATGGAGGGTGTCACTCTCATCTGTCCCCCGCTCCTCCCCAGATTTCTGCTGGGGCGTAAGTCTAGTTTCTGGGGAAGCTCTGCACATGGGAGGCAGTGGAGCAGCACTGCCTCCCGTCACCCTAGCCGTGCCCCCTTCCTCCGCTCAGCCCGGGGGTGACTGAGGTCACAGCTGCTTTGCACAGCCATAGCCAGGGACCTGCTGCCGCTGGAATGTCGGACAAGAACCCAGCGGGTCCTGACTTTCCCGTCCCTTTTCTCTAGGCACAACCTGGCCTCCCACCAGAGGAGCAGAAGACGATGGAGGGAGCAGACACATACAGCTCGAAGAGCAGCAGATCCTGAAGGGGAAGCAATCCTTAGGGTCCCACTGCCCTAGTCAGTCCCATGCACAGCCGGCTCATTGCATGTAATCCCAGCTCAAACAGGCCCCAGGCCCAGAGAGTTTGCACCCATTCAGGTCAGGGCTTCGATACGGGGTGAAAACGGCTTTGCAGGTGCCAAGAGAGAGCCCATGGTTGCATATGCCTCATCGCAACACAGGAGCTGGGCTCGCGCACGTCCCCTAATGCTGCTGTGGTCGTGTACATAGTGCGTGCGCACGCATACCGAGCGCACCCCGCGTGGTGATTATCACGCACACAGGGAGCCCATCTCGGGGGTGTTATCCAGCCCTTGTGCGCAGGCCTGTGCACACCCGTGCAAAAGAGGAGGAGAAGATACTGGAGGAATGATAACAATCCCTTAGAACGGTCACATTTTTTAGGCCTCCAGGCAAATGAATGGCTGTAATTCCCCGGGCGAAGCAGTTATGGAATGAAACTGCTGGGCCTCTCCTCCCACGCAGCTCAGCTCCCAGGGCCGGAAGCCAAGGAGCAGCCTGACAAGTGAGCAGCTGACACCTTGTTCTTGCATTGTCGCGGTGTAAACCTCATTACTGCCATTGGTCCAGCGGGTCGGAGCAGGAATGAGAATAGCCCTAAGAGAAGGAACTGAGGGCAGGAGCTGGTCATGTGCCTGCCTGCTTACTAAGAACTGACCTTCCACAATGCCCACAAGATGGGAATTATTCAGAACTAAGAATAATTAACTAACAATGTTAACATGAATCATTGGGGTTCCCTGGAGTGCCTGGCCTCTCCAATAGGCATTTGCTGTTTTATTCCAGCTCCAGCTCCCCCAACACTTGTGATTACATGAGAATTGCAGCTTTCACTTGACTAATAAATCTTACTATATAGTTTAGAAATGTGCGTCTGTCTGTCTGTCCATCCTTCTGTGAGTCCGTGTGTTCAAGAATTCCTAAACGGTAAGAGCTAGACCAGTGTTTCTCAGACATCTCTAGGGGCTCTGCGAGGTTGACAAACTAGAAACATCGATAGGTACAACACATACAATCAGTGAACCGCTGGGGCTTCGCATAAATACAACACATACAATCAGTGGACCGCTGGGGCTCCATATACCTTTTTACGCATGTAAAGGGCTCCGGAGCCCAAAAAGTTTGAGAACCGCTGAGCTAGACCATCAAATTCAGCATGCAGCTCCCTTTTCTCATTACTTAAAGCCAGGGCAGGGTTTGGTTGTGCCAGGACAATGGGATGTGTCTGGAATTTGATTGTTTCTCATAAAATAGAAAGGGAGGGATCTGGTAAGAGGGAGTTATGCTGCAGAATGACTCACCACCAACTTCACACCCCACAACAGAAACATTAACCAGGAACTGATCCCTGCGACAAGCCCCATTGCCAAGTCTGTCTACCCGAGTGACACCCTCACAGGACCTAACCACATCAGCCATACCATCAAAGGCTCCTTCACCTGCACATCTACTAACGTAATATAGGCCATCGTGGGCCAGCAATGCCCCACTGCCATGTACAGCGCACACACTGGGATTTTGTCTCTATGCAGAAGAATAACTGGACACCAATCAGACATTGAAAGCCAACATGCAAAAGGCTGTGGAGGAGCACTTTAACCTCTCTGGACACACCGTTTCGGACTTGCAAGGTATCATTCTCAGACAGAAAACCGGCAAAAGTAGACTGCCAAGAGAAACTGCCGTGCTGGATTTCACATGCAAATTTGACACCCTGAAGCAGCTCTAAACAAACACATCCAGGTACCCTCGCCTTCTCACCGCTGTTGGAGATGAGCCACATCCATTCTGATTTAATTAGCACTGAAGTCACAGTCCCATCTCTGTCTCCTTTTTGTCCTCGTCTCTCTTCCTGTCTTTTTCTCTTCCGCACCCGAGGAAGTGAGTTGTCAATTTGTTAGTCTTTAAAGTGCCACTTTAAACAACTTTAAAGTGTTGTTTTATTTGGGTGAGACACGGCCTGACCTTACAACTCTTTCCAGTACAAGGTGTTTGTTGTTGCTTAAATAAAGAGGCCATGCTGGAGCCTGAGACGGAAGAGGGTGGGGAGTCCCACAAAGGGCCATATTTCTTATTACGTTTATGCATTAAGGAAAACTCTCTGGACTTCATATAAGGGATGATCTTGTGATAGTGCTGGAGAGAGTAGATGCCTCAGGAAATCTTTTCCACCTCCCCCACTTCGCGTTTCAGCTCGATTAATGGGGTAGGGCCCCAGAGAGAGTCAGGAAACCTGGCTTCTTTCCCACCACTGACTCACTGGATGACATAAGAACGGCCGTACTGGGTCAGACCAACGTCCATCTAGCCCAGTAGCCTGTCTGCCGACAGTGGCCAGCACCAGTGCCCCAGAGAGGGTGGACCGAAGACAATGATCAAGCGATTTGTCTCCTGCCATCCTTCTCGAGCCTCTGACAAACAGAGGCCAGGGACACCATTTCTATCCCCTGGCTAATAGCCTTTTATGGACCTAACCTCCATGAAATTATCTAGCTTCTCTTTAAACTCTGTTATAGTCCTAGCCTTCACAGCCTCCTCTGGCAAGGAGTTCCACAGGTTGACTATGTACTGTGTGAAGAAGAACTTTCTTTTATTAGTTTTAAACCTGCTACCCATTAACTTCATTTGGTGTCCTCTGGTTCTTCTATTATGGGAACTAATAAATAACTTTATTAGTTATGACCTTGGGCTGCTCACTTCATCTCTCCTCGCCTCTGTTTGCCCAGCTTCCAAACAAAATGATACTGACCAGCTTTTGTGAAGTGCCCTGGAGCGTGGGAAAGGGCAACGCCTTGCCAGAGCTCAGCGTTGCTGTGCCTGGGGTATGTTACAATAGGCGTTTGCCGTGCAATTTACAAAGGAAATGAGGTGCAAACTGTTACGAGTGGCTAATTATTAACTTGGATCATCATGAATTCTTTGGCTTATTGGAGTGTTTGTAGCAATGCCCCGTATGTGTGCATGTCTGTGCGGGCATGGCCTCGGAGTGTGTGGGACCCGTTAATCCTAGACAGCTATTTTAGCCTGTAAATCAGACAATCGCCACTGAGATGGCTGCCCTCACTGCCCTGTCCTCCCTCCATGCACTAGCTGTCACTGGCCAGGTTCTGCCCATCCTGCGGCTGTACAGTTCTAGGGGTGGGGATGCATGTAGTTGCTCATGCAGAGATGAATGGAGGAAAAGGAAGGGGCATTGGAAAAGGTGCAGCCCAAAAGGCGCAGGGGGTGGGTAGCACCAACGCGGCTTAATGGGTCTGTGGTAGCACCTGCTGTGACCCAGCCCTAGATCAGAGTTGCCCCTGGGGCTGCTCTAACTTACAGCCACTTCCCCACCACTGTCTTTGGACCTAGAATGTGCTACAGACACACCTGCACTGTGTCCCCTCCGGCCCAACCTCTCCCCCTCTTCCCCCCCCCCATGCAGGGCTAGAGTAACGGATCCTCACGTCTGTTACCTTCAGGGAGTTTTACGCGGTGGCTCAGTAGGTGGCATTTATCTGAGGCTGTGCCTAGCCCGGGGCTCCCCTGTGCTGCTGCAGGGCCCCTCTTTTTGGCAGGAGACCTGCCCCTGAGGCTGGCTCCAGAACCTGCTGCTCATGTCATCTCACCAGTGATGGGGGATTGAATTCTGCCCGTCTCCCTTGCTTCTGGGCTCTGAACCAGGCCCAGGATCCTTCCTCAGTGTTCCATATGGCTGCTGAATGGTGCTGCGATCTACTGAACAGCTGCCACTGTCTAGACGCATGTCAGTTGCTACTGCCCGCCACGGAGAGTGGGATTTGGCAGACGTCATGCACGTTGGTGAAGCATTTCAGACAGACAATCCCACAGGAGTGGGCCCTTCCCTCACAGACAGGACCGTTTTTATAGAAGACCCGTCAGCTGGTGATGGACCCAGGAACACGCTCCACCCACATGCCCATGCGCTTTACCCCCACTGACTGAGACGCTAGACTCTCCATGGGTGACATACCCAAGAACACTTATTCACCGACATGTCAAAACCACACCCCTTGGTCTGGGGCAGTGCTGGTTACGTGCGCTGTGTATCTTGCGAACCGTGTAAACCGATATTTTGGCCTCTCCTACCAGCCAAGCATGACCCCAGATGTACGCCGCCTTCTCACTGACCTGGTTTCAAATAAAGTGCACGTTACCCATTAGCTGGAATAATTTTTTTCAATCTATTATATTAAAACCCTTCCTGAGTATCCTATACAATTGCAGGCATTCTCATTATCGTTAGTCAGAAAGATCTGGCACAGAAACATCATAACGGCAGAGACGGCTTGTTGGCAGCGCATGCCCTACAGATCAATACCCAAACTGATACTCACTAGAATGCAGAGTCACTAGAGTGCCAAAGGAACTTACAAACCGCCGGCTTCCACCAGGCACCAGAGGGACCGACCTAATCCCGCCAGCTCAGCCAGAAATGCCTTGCAGCACCGAGGTATGTGAAAGAATGGGCCAGACTCCTCCTGGGCATAATCCCACTGCAGGAAGTTCTACCAGAACTGGATGACCGCACAGCAGCCCCAGCGATAAAGATCAGTCAGGCTGTGTATTATGAGGAACACTATTTATTTGTCGGTTTATTTTTAAAGCCAGGTTCTGTGTAAATCTGGATTGATTCCACTGGCAGGAATGACTTCTGGGGACTGACTCGGGAGTCACTCCGCTTTCTTGGACAGCAGTGTAAACTCAGAATCTGGCTGAAATGGTTTTGGAGGCTTAGATCTCATTGTCAGGTCCTCCCCTTGCCCGCAGAGAAGTGATCTTAACTAGCCCACTCCCTTGGGCAAGATTAACCCATCGCTGCACCCAAGCAGACTCCCCACCTCCCCGGACTGCTCCCTGTTGGAGGAGAAAGTGATCTCTTTACCCAGCCCCCGGCTCTCTCCTTGGCAGAGTTGGGAGACGCAAAGGGAATCTCAGCTGGGCATGAGAAGTACCTGCCTGCTCATGGGGGCGGGGAAACCAATTTGCACGTAAATGGAAATACCTTCCCTCCCTCAGGTGAGTGGTGTGAGAACCCTCGGCCAAATGGGAGCAGCCTCACAATATCGCAGCGCCATTCATGCAGGGGAGTGAGGGTCTCTGTGGGCAGATCTGCACCCGCTAAACACAATAAATACGTTTTCTAAATGTAGGCATCCCGAGAAACTGGGCGGTAGGTACGTGCCTCGTTTGCTTATCCATTCATCTGGCCCTGGCTGTGCCCTCCACAGATTCATATCTGCTCCCCAGCAGCACAACTCTGCCCAGACACTGGGGGTGTGGGTGGCATCAAAGCTCCAGCCGCTCCCCTTCCCCACCAGGGTACCCCTTGCCCATCTGCATGGGAAGGGAGCTGTGCCCAAGCAGGGCCTGCCCTGATCCCATGTGCAGCTCATGCCGGGGAGCAATGAAGCCCTGGACACTGGTCTGGGTGTGGACAGGAAATCCCATCCTGTCCCTGAACCCAAGCTTCTGCAAAGTTTTAGTCTGCCCTGACAACAGCCCCTGTGCGGCCATCCCTCCCGCCCCTGTTAACAAGCATCAGGGGATAGTCATGGCCTAAGCATCAGGGGGTGTAAATAGCCTAACGATACTCCACTGCAAATGTTCCACAAAAGTAGAGTTCTTCTTTCCCCACACTATCACTTTCCCAAACAGACAGGGCACCGTCCGGTCACCCTGCCTGGAGGACTAACTGCCTGTAACACTGCATTTGCTCTGTAGATGAAGCCAGAAATTTACAGCATGCCCATCATTCCAAGCACTTGGAATTTCTACAGTAGCTGCAGTTTACACCTGGTCACTCCCAGCCAGCTTCGCTGGGGCTTAATGTTCTTTGGAAAGAACCAGCTTCCGAGCTGGCAATAGATGCATCTGGCTTTCAGCTCACTTGAACAGAAGCCTTAAAGAGTTAAGCCCAGACATTGGAGACGTGGGAATGAGGAAGCGGGGGAAGGGAAGAGGAGGACGCTGCCTCCTAGTGAATAAAAGAAAGGGGAAGGCGACTGCGATGGCTACCCCAAGCCACGAGATCAGGGGCGAGAAAAATATGACCTGGGGACTGAAGGCAGCCCATGGGAGCCTCAGCCAGGCTCCCTGCCTGCCCCACTCCTGCACGCTGCTCAGAAGAGCTCTCTGAACACTGTGAGCCCAGAGGGAGGGGGGAGAGGCTGTGCATGCTGCCTCGACCCCCAGCACAATCTCACAGCTCCCACTGACCCAAAACCAGCCAATAGGAGCTTCCTGTTTGCAGGCTAGGCAGTGCACAAAGTACCCCTCCCCCTTCAGGCTCGCAGCGTTCAAAGCCACCCATGGCCCCCGCAGCCAGTGCAGGTGTAACCACCACCAGACGGATTTGAACCTGGGACCTCTGAAGTGGAGATATAGGAGCCTCCATCCTCTGAGCTAAAAGCCAGTTCTCTCCCAGCCCATGCTGTAGAGGTCTCTTGATCTTCACTGTTGCTGTGGTCTAGGTACCACTTGCATTGCTCAGTAACCACACTAGGTATGTGGGTTACACAGGGGAATGGAAGGCATAGAGTTTGCACCCAGTCCCCAGCACCCCTTCCTGCCCCAGGTTTCAAGCCCTTGTTTGTTCAGCCTTCCTCCCCTAGGTTCAAGATCTCTTTATTACCCAGCATTCCCCGCTGGGGAAGGTACTTATGCATGAATCAAGCCACAACTAAAGCTGTGTCTGCACCGGAGCTAAGCTTTCAATTCCATCTCAAATG
Source organism: Pelochelys cantorii (assembly GCA_032595735.1). Lineage (NCBI taxonomy): Eukaryota > Metazoa > Chordata > Testudines > Trionychidae > Pelochelys > Pelochelys cantorii. Next base: position 40,007,200 of record CM064340.1, read on the forward strand.
GATCTGCCCCCAGAGAGACTGCTAAGCCCAGAGCTGGGGAGGAAGCGAAGGGCAGCTGAAGCCATGGAGCAGGAGCACAGCCACAAAAGGTGTGTATAAAGGAAATGCCAACCCTCCAGGCACGGCTCCAAGCTTGCCAAGCGGGGAGTCCTCGTGTGCATGGAGGGGAACGACGGTGACAAAGAACTTGTGTGTAGTATGTCAGGGCGTGGGGCGGGGCGAACTCAGCTCGCTGAAGAATGTGTTGTTTGTCTGTAGAGGGCCTGTCCAACACACCGGGGTCCCACCCCCGACAAGGGCCCCAGGCACTGCTGAAATACAAACCGGTAACAGTAAAAGGCAGGCCACCTCCGGTAGGGCTGCAATTACGATTCCCATCGGAGCCGTTCCAATGACTTGCCCCTGAATTTAAGAGCAGCCCCATAACCTGTTCTTGAGCCTGGAGTGATGTGTGGTTGGATCCTGCAGTTTGAGTGGGGGCTGCGAGGCTGCTGAGTGATTCATGACAGGAAATTCTGTTCTGGCCTCGCTGTAACAGGAAAGGCCTGCTACTGCCAACCCCGGCTCCCCCCAGGGCTAGGGGTACATGTCACTTCCCTCCCTTAGAGAGAACTTTTTTAATTCCCTGAGGGTGGGAGAGCAGGAGAATTTGAGATTCTATTTGTGGGATTTCTTCTTTGACTTCATTCTGTAGACAGCGAGACACATCCATTAAAACCAGGAGTTGGTGGGTTTGAGGGATCCCCAGTCGGCTTTTATTTTTGGAATGTCAGCTGTTTCGAGAGCGTTTGCTCTCAGGCGGCTTTCCCAGCTGCAGCATAAGGAGAGACACTTGATCTCTTTTAAGAGGGTTACAGTCAGCAGCAGCGACGTAATCAACAGCTGGGGTTCAGATTCAGTATTTCACTGAGCTCTGAATTAGGCGTCAGATGGACTCTGCTCAGTGACGTGGGCTAGCAGGTTGCTGGATTCCTCAGGGAGGGGAATTCTTTTACTCATGAACAGACTCAGATCTCAGATCTGTGCAGTGTGAGAGGTTGGAGGACATGGAGGGTGTTACGGCATTGGACTGTCACGGAAGTAGCCTGTTTGGCTGCGGGGTGAAATCCTTCCTTTCCAGATGTGCAGAGAGCTCCCACATTGCACCCCCACTCTGCTCTCTACATGGTAGCTACAGAGCGGGTGGGACCTTCTGGTGGTCCTCTGCCTTGAGATCCACATCCCCTTTGTGTTTTATCAGGTGGAGAACATGTGTCCAAAGAAGCCAGTGGAATCATGATCATCACCTCATTCTTTGATCTTTTGTCTCAGTTTTTCACAGTGCTTTGGCCAAGCTTTTCCTAACTGCGAGCCTAACGGTAGCCTTCTAAATTCATTAGTCACTTAATAAGTGACCCAATTTTCAAAAACGCTGCCATGCAGCCACTCCTTGGGTGAAACACAGCAGGATTAAACAGAGCCCAGCAACAAAGAAGAACAGTTTACGATGGCAATAAAGGAATATCTGGTATCTCACTGAAGCGGCAGGTAGATGTAATCTGATGGGTAATCTGTGTAGTTTCTAGCTGTGACATACTCCAATCACATTCTGTAGCTCTGGGGGCCATATGGTTTGGCGTTTATGAACAATGTATACGTTGTTGAAGGTCGGGGATTGCACACAGCTCCAGGGTGTGGGCATGGTGGGTAAGCCAGGCAAAGAAAGGGATTCCCTTCCCCAAAAAACTGTGGTGAGCATGGAAGGGGCAGGGCCTTGGGCAGGCTGTAGAATCTCCATCACTGGAGATATGTAAGGGCAGGTTAGACAGACACCTGTCAGGGATGCTCTAATTTAGATGGTCCTTGGTCCTGCCTCAGGGCAGGGGACTGGACTAGTGCCCGGTCGCGGACCCTTCCATGTACATAGTAAGAGGAAGGTTTGCTGGGAGCAGTCTGCCATCTAACAGCCAAGACAGAACATGGGTGGAAGAGAGGCACCTCGTTCCCCATTTCCCAGATGGGGGGCTACGACCAGGGCCGGCCTTACCATAAGGCAAACTGAGGCGGCCGCCTCAGGTGCCAGACTGTGGGGGGGGCGCCACAGAGTGTAGAAAATTGTGTCCGCTGCTGTTAGTTTTCCTTTATTGCGGTGGGTAGCAGAGCAGTCTGCTGAGAGGAGTGGAACAGGAAGGAGGCAGAATCGAGACCTTTCAAAGTTTTGGCCCAAGCGAGGGGGCCTGGGGGCGTCATTTGAGCTCCTGGCCTCAGGCGCCAAAACGTTGTGGCCAGCCCTGGCTATGACCTAGACAAAGCGAGTCACCAAAGGTCACGTGGAAAGTTTGCAGCAGAGGCTAGAATTGAGCCCCCCTACACCCATGTCCCAATCAAGAGCTCTAACCACAGCTCCATGCTCCTAGCTGAGGGCCGGCTCGCCTGTGTTCACCCCTCCCTGGGGCTGCTCTCTCGCGGCTCGGGCTGGGGCCGGATTAGTGTTCTGTGGGAGGGCAAGGCAAAGCCATTTGGCTCTGAGAAGGGAGCAGCAAGCAACGCCAAGCAATGCCGGGAAGCAGCGTGCGTGGGACGGGCCAGCCGGGGCCGGGAACTGGTGAATCCGGGTGAGAGCGCTCAGCGAAGCAGCTAGCAGTGAAGGAGGGTCCTGGCAAGCGCCTCCCGCTGGGCCCAGGAGACCGGCCTCGTTTGTCCGCCCCCGCGCCAACAGTCCTCAGCACCGTCAGCCACCCAAGCACCACAGGCCTGCGCCGTGAAGCCGCTCGCTCCCCGGCTGCTGCCAGGCGACACCCCCCCAGCCCTGCTAGCGCGGCCAGTTTCCTGAGCACACGCCTGTTTGCAACGTGGCGAGCTGGCTCTGGGTTGCCATGGCAGCGGCGCTTTCGGGCCTGCCCCTCTCCGCTCTATGGCTGCTTGGGTCTGTCTGGCTGTGGCCCGAGGAAGGAGCTGCTGCTAGCCAGGCTCGAGTGGAATAGGCTGAGGAAAGCCTTCTGTTCAGGCTGGGACCAGAAACCCACGGCAGGCGCCCAGCCCAGCGCCGAGCCCCGCCATTGTCCACGAACAGAGCGGTGGGGCAGGGTTCTGACGCAATTCCCTCGGAAAATGGTGCATCTCCCTGCCCCGGCCCCTAGCGCCCAGGGTGGGGGGAATGCTGTGCCAGGCAGAGGCAAACGAGAAAGAACCAAAGTCCAGTCTCCAGGAGAGAGCACAGGGTGGGTTTCCTCCGTAACGTGCAGCAGCAGCTCCGAGAACAAAATGGCAGCCAATCCCGGTGGCTATTGAGCTGTAGAAGTGCTGAGGAGTAAAGGGGGATACAGCCCTGAGGGCCGGGCAGGGCCCACACTGACACCCCCGCAGGCGCTCTTGGAGGCGAAGCGCCCTGGGCCAGGTGGCTCTGAGAGAGCACAGCCACTGTGCCACGCCATAGGGGTGTGGGGCAAGCTGAGGGGTTCTGTCCCCCCCATTTTGGAAGTCATGCCCGCACTAAGGGGTGTGGCAGGACTGTGGCTAACCCCCTGCACGGGACCAGAGCAAAGGCGCTTGTGAGCAGGGCGCCTGTCCAGTCACCCAGGTTACTAGTGTCCTGTTCCGTCTCAGCGAGACAAAGGCTTTCCTGTCAGCTTCCCTCGGGCTCCCGTACAGCGCTCCCGGGGCGGGGCCGCACACGGCTCTGTTGTGCAGGCTGGCTGGGGGGCACAGCTGCCCTGCCCTATTGCTTCCTGGCGCTTCCTGCCCATGCAAAGTCCTACCCGCTAACCCCACGGTTCAATCCCGGCCCCAAGAGGCCTTGCCAGCCACGGTCCTCTCACCGAGCTGCCTATCGTCATAACGACCCTGCCTCAGTTTCCCCCACACCACCCCCCATCACTGGGCTCTGTGCCACAGCAGGTTCCTCTTGTGACTGCAGCCGGGTCATTGTAGTCTCTCCCCCGCCAGGCAATAAGGAGTCCAAAACACTGGGACCCAATAATCGCAGGCCACTGCCGAGTCCTGACCCCTTTGCTGGGGGCTGGCAGGGGAGCCCAGCCTCTGCCCCACACTCTGCTCTGGCTTCCAGCCCAGGGACCCGCAACCCATTGCATAGGCCCTTTGCAGACTCATAGTCTCGGATTCCCCCTTCATGGGGATCCGACTTCCTGCCAGGCTGCTGCCAAGGGCCGCCCCTCTCTGTGCCCTGGGTCTCTCTCGTAGCCCCTGAGCTGTGGCTGGCCCTGCCGTCAGCCCCACTGAGGAGAAGGCATGCCTGCCTGTTAACCCCTTACTGCCCGGGGGGTGGGTCTGTCCACCCCTGACAAGGGCTTGGCTAACTAGTCTGGTTATGGGGCCTGTAATTCATAGCTGCTAGCTTTAGGCACAGACCTCCGAGGCAGTGATGTAAAATGTCTCCTGTCGCCGGAGGACCTTTGCACCTCTCGACGACACCCCCCGCAGCAGCCTGTGGCCCAGTCCACCTCTCTGACTCACGTGCAATGGTAGAGTCCCGGGTCCAACGTTCCCTCTAATCTTTTCCACCCATGTGCAGAATAATATTTGTCAGTGTGCACCGAGGCTTGTGCAAATGTGCACCACTGGTAGAAACATAAACCTAGTTATGTGCGCTCTGCTAATCAGCTGGGTGGTATTTGACTCTCTCCTGAGTGGCCGCCCACGCACCTGGCTTACAGGGAATCCTGCCCAGCTCTCTGCAAGCCACGCTGGTTTCTTGCCAAGATGGGCCTGGACACTGCCAGACTTGGAGCAAGCTTGGCAGGGAATTCTTGCTGTGACATTAGAACGTGTCTCCTTCTTCTCTGCTACATGGGCCAGGACGGCCCAGGCACTCAACGCAGCGGCTGGCTCTAATCCCCAAAGAACCCATTTCCTACATCTTCGATACAAATACACCCTCGCACTCCACATCAGCCTTAACCATGAACAGCGTCACAGGCCTGTGGTGCTCAGCCAGGAGGCTGTATTTAACCCCTTTGTCAGCCCCGTACTGTGTCCACAAGTGCCCTTAAAGCACAGCCAGCATGGCATAGCTGGCAGCCTCTGCCCAGCAACCCAAAGGGGGGCCGGTTCATCTCACCAAGCCAGCAGCAGCTGAGCTAAGCTTGTCCCAGCCAGGCTCTTGCATGGTTTGCAGCCAGTAATTCTTAGCGGTTGGCTCACCCGAGTCTGAGTGTCGGCAGCGAGGCCACTTGCTTACGGTGGACAGAGCCCGGCCCCTCTCCTGGCTCAAGGCTCCAGCAAAGATCCACGTTCGAAGCCGAGACGTCCTGGTGTTCACTTACTGCCTGGCACCATTCCCCCTAAGGGCACCTACCACTGACTCACGATGCCAGGACACACGGCCCGCTGGTCATCGCTAACTGTTCACAGAAGCCCCTTAGGCCCCTCAGAGCAACGTGGAGCATGTAACATAGCTAGGCTAGCTCAGGAAGATCTGCATCGTGAGCAAGCCCTTTTGGAATGTGGCTCTCCTGGGACCCTCCTGGTCTGCATCCGCCCCCTTCCTCCTCCTCCAGACGGGCTGGGCTTTTCTGGCCAAGGAACACAGGTCTTGCTGGGTTGGCCAAAGGGAGCGCCTGTCCTGGCTGGGCTGTGGGCAGGCCGACAGAGAGGTTGGAGTTGGCGTTCAGAGGAGGTGGTTGGGTTCAGGATACCAGAAGCCAGAGAGAGACTGGATAGCAGACCCAAAAGTCAGTAACTAGAATCGAACTGAGCTGGGATACTGGGGGTCAGAGACAGGAAACAAAGCAGAGATCAGAGCCATAAGTCAGAGGTCTGGAGCCAGGCTAGGTTAGGGGGCTGGGAACTCAAGTGGGGGGAGCGCAGGAGCCCCAAGTCACACAGTGCAAACCAGGCTAAATCCCTGCTTCCTGTTTCTGTTGCTAGCTTAAGTAGAGCCAGCGGTCCAATCAGCTGCTCTGGGACTCTGCCAATGGGGCATCAGGGGTGGAGCCTCAAGCCCGGGCTGGGCTCCACGGCTCCTGTGTGAGCAGTTGCTAGGCAGAGGGTTGCAGCGTGGCTGATCTTGGGGACCTGGGTTCAAGGCCTGTGGGTCATGAGGGTGGCCAGGGAATAACACAGAGAGGCAGGTGGAGAAGGCTCTGCAGCAGCTTTGCAGAACAAGACCTGGGATCTGACTCTGTTTCCCCTTAGCAGTGCAGTGAGCTCAGGACTAGAGTCACATGTGCACTGTGAGCACGGCTGTGATGCCCCTTGTGCAATTGCACACTTACTTGCACAAGCTGTCAGCGCTGGGTATAAATAGCAGCAGCATTGCTAGCATGACCACCTTTGAAAGGCAAAAAAATTGGTGCCAAGCCTGCCACGACCACAGGGCAACTCCTGGAGCCCTGCTGCTCCAACAGCCACCTCTAGAGTTCACACGTACCAAGGAGATGGAGAGCGTTGGGTGCTTCCTGCTCTTGGGTGACTCAGACCTGCTCACACACCTGCCTAGCACCCTGGCATGTTGGCAGGCAGGGAACTGCCACCTTTTGCACGGGCCTGATCTTTTCTCACGTAACACTGAGAAGTGGGAACACAGCAGAGGGCAGGCACAGTCTAGGTGCCCTGCACTCCGAAGGCCAGTAAATGATTTTTTTGGGTAACTGGCAAATCCATTAAAAACCAGTCTGGCCAGAGAGATCCCGGGCAGCCCATCACTGGGCCAAGTGCCAAGTTGCTGAACCTGGGGGGCACCTACTTGGCATGGCTGAGCTGTGCCTCTGCTGGGCTTTATCCCCACCCTAGCGCAGCGAGAACGAGCAGGAACCGCGAGTAGGGTTGCCACGCCCCTAGTCGTAGGCACTGTAGCTCCTCCCCTCCCCCCCACTACTCCCTTAGACAGCGCCAGATTGCTCCCAGGCTGCCCAGCCCACTTTGCAAGGGCCCATGCAGTAGGGGGGCGGGGGGGCTCTGTTTCTCCTTGGAAGCACTGGCCACCATCGACCACGTGCCACGGCTAAGAGTTTTTCCCTGCTCTTCTTCCACGTCCCCCCAGGACGTTAGTTCTGTATCTCGGGACATGCTGAGCCCAGGGCATTCCTAGCCTGCCCGGCCCACGCAGCTCTTCCGTGGGATCGCTGTTCCAAAACCAGACCCCAGCTACCCCCGGAAGCTGATGTGCGACAAGCGGCACTGCAGTTTGCCCCCTCTGCGCTATGCCTCTGACAGCCCCAGCTGCTTGTGTAACCCACAAGCCTCCTGGGTGGGGTGTGCTGGCCCAGAGAGTGGCACCAAGCCACTTACAGAGAGAGAATAAGCCCACTCCACAGCCTTAGCCGAGAGCCAGCTGTCTTTGCACTCTTTCAGTAGTGGCTCGTGCACCAGGCTCCAGAGGTCCCTGGTTCGATTCTCACTGTCGGTGCTATGCTAGGGCACTGAAATAAGGTGCAGCATAGGAATTTGCTCTGAAGCAAAACAGACAAGCCAGAATTGTGACATCCTGAACTGCCATGTCAACGCAACACTAATGAGACAAAATACACCAGTGTGTTAAATGGTCTCCCACAGGCTGTAAGCCCCACACCCCTAAAATGAGTGTATGAGTTAAATGGCTGAAGGATAGCAAAGGAAACACACAAGCACCTAAGGTCACAGGACTAGAACCCAGTTGTTCTGACAATCCAGGGCCCTACCCACTAGGCAAGACTGCCTCCCCACGGGTACATCCAAGGAGGGTAGTACAAGCCTGCTGGAGAGGAGTAAATAGGCAGCTGGATTTGCGTTTAAAGGCCAGCTCCATGATCCAGACTGGAGCCAGATGACGTAGCAGGTCTGTCAGGCCCCAGGAGAGATTTCTGAGCCATAACTGCCATTGTTACTGAGAGACCAATTGTCCACAACTGCTAAAAAGCTTCCTAGCATACTAAGGAGCCCATCTGAGTCTGTTAAAATCCCTCTCTTGTTCCCAAGTGGGCCAAATGCCTTCCTCCACTGATGTCAGCGCTGCTACATCCGGGACGAATTGGGCCAGTCACTGTTTGGATACCATTTCAAATGCCTAGGCACTTGCTCCTAGGAACTAAAGGAGCAGGTAGCAACTGAAGAGTCCACAGTGTTATTCTTTGACAGGCACAGATTTATTCTCTGCTTTCTGCAAATCCTGTTATTCCCCCATCGCCAGGCCTCTACCTCTGGGCAACTCTTCCTAGGACTTACCCCTACAATCAAAACATTCCAGCCCAACATGCAGGACGAGGTATTGTCTTTGCAGTCATCTGTTCTAGAAACAGCAGCGAGTACCTTTGCAGCCCCTTCTGCCGGCATGGAATACAGAAACACGGCTATTCCCCGCTCGGCCGATACCACGCGCGCCCGGCGTGCCTAGAACAAAGGGAGACGCCGCAGGCCAGATTCGAAAACACGAATCGCTGACTATGGAATTAACACTTGCCCTGCCTCGCATCAAGCAGCATGTGTGAACATGTAGTGAAAAGCCAAACTATTAACTAATCTCTATCGGCTGACAGGACTTTCTTTGGATAAAGATGGTGAATAATGTTCTGATGTCAGTGTCTTGTCTGCGGCCGTACATCATCTCTATTAACAGCTATGAGAAATGAATAGGGAATCAGTCCAGAGGCGAAATGCTTTGCAGGACAATAATACCTTGCCCATTTCAAAACACAGTCGTTCTAGTCATTCTATTTCTCTGCCACAGCACGCGTCAATTACTAAAAAAAACCCCCAAACCCTCCATGCGACATACATAGCCCCTTGGTTATCACAAGACAGGAGTTTCTTTTAATGTGAACCCTCTGAAATAAACTTCAGCGGAGTGAACATGCCCCATTTTCTAACGAGCTGATCTCCCAGTGTAAGCACATAAGCAAATTCTCAGATTTTCAGTTGGATCTGCTGGGGACTGGGAACCTCTGAGAAGCCAGTCATTTCTCGGAGGTGCCTAAACGGGAGCTAACCTCTTTCTAAAATCCACCCCTCCCCTCTGCAGTGGGAGGTAGTGGCCTTACCTAGAGAACACACGCAGCCAAATACCCACACGAGCAGAGGGACGTTCAGTGCCAGCATCTTCTCGGTCACTTGTGCCTGCCCAGCCTGCACTGTCCATACTGGGAGGGAAAGAGGGGCGAGGAGAAATTTGCTGGCCAGTGTTGATTCTTTCGGAACTTCCTGTTAAATAATAGAAGGAAACAGACGGAATCCACAAGAGAGGCCGCGCCATGGAATTCTGCGTTTGCCCATTACGGTTTCAAAGGATATGAGACATCGTTTACTGAATGCAAAGGAAACTTGGCAGCATTCTGGTCGGGGGACTCTCTTCTCAGAGTGGAGGACAGCAATAAAATGTGCGCAATGGCTTGCTTTGGGCTCACACATAGCTTCCGTCTGGTATTTATTTGTGTAGCAGCAATACAAGCACTTTGGTGTTATGGCTAGTGGACTAAGCACCTGGCTAGGAGCCAAAAGAGGTTTGTGTGCCTTTGTTTTGGATTGACGTTGTCTAGTTTCACCGTCCCACCCCGGGAGGATGGTAGAACTTTCGCTGCGGTGTTGGACAGTCGGGTGTTAAATGCTTGTTCCCCACGGAGATAGGCACAAACTGTTGTCGTCACCCTTTGCCTTCCCTTTGTTAAGCAACGCTGATTGAGTCTGTCCCCATCGGGCAGGGTTTCTAATCCGTTAATCATTATTGTGGCTCTTCTCTGACACCTCCCCCCCAATTCTCCTTCTCCATCTGTAGACCTGGACACAGGAGTCCATCAGCGATCGCAGCGGTACCAGATACAGAGGGAAAATAACCTCTGAACTCCCACAGTACACAGCCCAGCAGATTGTCCACCCAGACACTTTTCGGAGTCCGGGAGACAGTTCCCCAGCCCATAGGCCCCAGTCAAGGTGGCACATCGACACCGAGCCAGATTAAAACACACACTGCCCTGTATCCCTGCCGAGGGCCTGCACCCCGACACAGCCCCTACTCCCTCCCCTTGTCAGGGCAGGCCCAGGGGAGTGTGGGGCAGGGATGGATTTTCTCTGGCTGGAGCCATGCTAGGCAAGGGAAGGAGCTACACAGTGACGGTGCTGAGGTTGGATCTGGTGGGCAGGGCCGGATTAAGAAAGAGGCTTTCGGGCTTTGCTGAGTTGATTTCACTGTGCCCTGACTTTTCCACTTGCAGCAGATTTCTGCCCTGGTAGCGTCCAGGCATGTACTCCGTGATCAGCGGGGAAGCAAAGCTTTTAGCAGCTGGGCGAGGAGCAGTTGGCAATTCTAGCACCAAGAGGGCTTGGGAGGCTCTTTGCTGGCTAAGAACATCCACTGGACGTTCCTGCGGGGGAGTCATTGACAATGTGGTGTCATCATTATGTTCCAGAGTTAACGCCCAGCGACAACTGGGAGGTGCGTGCGCCTCTCTGAGCTATTGGTGCAGGCTGTCTGCACACTCAGGCAGCCCATGGAGCAGTGCTCAACACCCAGGGCACATTTGGAAAGGTTCCTGCATAAGCAGGACTAGAAACAGGGTGTTTGAAAAACAGGCCAATACATTCTGGAGCTGTGTCTGTGACAAGGGCTGGAGCGTCCCGTTGCAGGAGCAGGAGCACCGGGCCAGTGGGGACACAGGCCATGCCGACCACTGTGAATCCCACCCAGGCCGTCAAGAAGACCCGTGGAACGAGCATGCGGCTGAACAGGGCAGGAGCGCGCTGATTCAGCCACACAGAGACCCCAGGGAGCCCAGGGCTGCCGCATGCCAGGGAGCTACTCCTTGCAGCTTTCACGGCTTTGCAGGCTGCAGAGCCCGGCTCCCCTCCCGCCGTGCCGCTCTGCTCCCACGCCCCTCCATAGCTCTGCAGCCCCAGACCCCAATTTCCTATGCTCTGCCCCAGGGAAGCTGGCTCCCACGGGGCATGTGGCTCAGCTGAGCAGGTGCCTTCTCCCGGAGGGCTCTGCCCACCGCTCCCTGGCATCCTTGGCACCGTCCACCCCCTGCTGCCGAGACCTCCCAGCTCTCCTCCCTGCCCGAAGGCCCAATCTGTGGTTTGGCAGAGCTCAGACTGGCATGGAGGGGGGTTTCCCCATCCCTGGGCTGGGGGACACTCCTGTGTCCCTGGGGTCTCCGCCACCGTCGTGCCGGCTGGCGGCAGGGCCTAGGTGTGAGAGCTGGAGGCTGCTTGTGGCAGCAGCCGGGGAGAGGGTGGAACGGCAGCTGGGAAGCGTCAGTCGAGGCTGGCCGCGTTCCAGCAGCATCTACCCGCCCCGTCGCAGCCTGTGAGGTGCACATGGCAGGCAGGCCCATGATACATAGCAGGTGGGGGGCAGGGGCTTCGCACCTTGACACCCCCATCGGGGGCTTTCCGGGCCAGGCTGCAGGCTAGGCATTTCTCAGCAGTCTGGGAGAAGGGAGTGTCCTTCACTCCACCAGCTCCTGGCATTCAGCCCCCCGGGATACAGCCTCTCCCCACGGCCTGCAGTGGATCGGGACAGAGGCCAGCATCCGAGCCCAGAGCTGCTGGGCACCCTGGACCACGGCCCTGCCCAGCCAGGCTGCGGGGGCTGCCCTGTGGTTTGGGAACCAAACAGGCCTTCCTTGATGCCGACCAGCTCTGAGTGACGTCAATGGCATCGTCCCAGCTGGCGCCACGGTCCAGTGTCCGGTGTAAAGTGCCTGGGCGTCTCCCCCCCGAGATCTCAGGGCGTTGCTTGCTGCCGTCGCTTTAAGAGCTGCCCGGTCCATTGGCGCCAAGACTGCCAGGAGCTCGGCCCTGCCGCCCAGCCCTGCCCGGCACTGTGCGGTTCCTTGCATTTCCATGGCCCACTTTAACGCCCCCTCCCCCAGCCCGGCAGGGAGGCTGAGAGAGGAGCCAGCTCTCCAGAGGGGCCTTTGCAAATGACCCCCGGCCGCCCCCTCTGCACAGATGTGGCCGTGGATTAAGCTCTAGATTAAGGCTTTAGGACAAATTCCCAGGCACAGCAGCCCGCCGCCCCGCTAACTCTGGCATTAGGCGAGGGGGGCTGGGGAGGGACAGAGCCAGCCCAGGCTCCCCCGGCACATGAGATCCGTAGCCCGCCTTCGCCAGGGCTCACTGCTCTGAAAGCCACCCCCAGGTAAGAGCGGCTGGACTCGGACGGTCTGTGAGTGGGGAGTGCCTGCTTCGTGAGCTAGTGGGCGGAGGGTTTCCCAGTGGGGGGAACCAGCTTTCCCATCCTGCTGGGCCAGGATCCCAGGGGGTGGAAGGTGCATCTGGCTCAGCAGAACTGGAGTCCCAGGGCTGATGGTCCCTGCAGGGGCTGCTGCAGATGGGGTGTGAAGCGCCCAGTTGTCTGGCCTCACGGAGCAAACTCCTGCCTGTCCGACTGACCCTGGGAAAGGCGGGGCTCCTGGGAACCACGCCTGGGGCTCAGGGAGACGACAGACGCCTGGGCCAGCGGTGGGGGCACTCACGTGGGACATAGCAGAGCTGGATTCAAGTCCCGGCTTTGCCAGGCTTCCTGTGTGACCTGGAGTGCTGCTCAGTGCCTCGGTTTCCCCTCCGTGCAATGGGGCTCACAGCGCTGTCCTGCCGCACAGAGGGGAGGGGAAGCCCTGAGACACTGACACGGAGGTCCCAGTGACCCGCGCGGTGTGGAATAGCACAGGTAAGACGACAGTGCACACGGCTAGGACAGGGCCGTGTGACAGAGCCGGTGCGACGCCAGCAGCTTGCCGACGAATCGCCTGAGCGTCTGCCCAGGGCAGCGGCTGCTGCTGTCATGCTGGCTCTGTCCCCCAAAGTGCCCCCGTTCCAGTGCGGGCGAGGCAGGGTCCAGTGCCCGGGCAGGCCAGGGTGGGGGGGATGTTAAAGCAGGACTGAGTCCTGCTGGAGCACCCAGGCTGCTTGTGCTCTCTATACACAGACAGGTACCGATAAAACAGCCAGGGGCGCCTGCATGGCAGGGCACAGGCGGGGAGTTACATGGATCCGTGGTGCCCTGGCACCAGGAATATTCCTGGCCCAGGGCTGGGCTCCAGCGAAACTCGCTGCCTGCGGCCCCCTGAACTCCCTGCCCCCTGATTCCCCCGGACCCCCTGAGCACCCTGCCCCCCTATTCCCCAGCCCTGCCTGCCGCTCCTGGGCAACTTAAAACACCCAGGGGCCCCCGCTGCCACCACCAGCAGTTTCCCGCGGCTGCCAGGAAGTGCGTTTCTGCGTCCCAGGGGGGTCTCTGTGCTTTGCGCTGCTCCAGGGGGGAGTGTGCGGGGGCAGCAGTGCTCAGAGACCCCCATCTGCTCCAGGAGCCACTGCCAGAGGGGGTGCCCCAGGTAAGCATGGCACCCCACTCCTCCCCTACCCCATCCCCTCCTGCACCCCTCCGTCCAGAGCCTGCATCCTCCCCCACTCCCCCCATGATCCTGGCCTGCCCCCAAACTTCCTTCCCCCTCCAGATCTCAAACTCCCTCCCACAGCCTGCACCCCAGGAACCCCACTGCTGTCCCAGGCCAGAGCTTGCACCCTCATCTTCCTGCACCCCCATTCCCTCCCACAGCCTGTACCCCAGACTCCCAAGCACCCCCAGAGCCTCACTCCTCACCCCTCCTGCCCCCCAACTCCCTCCAGGGCCTGCAGCCTGCACCTCAATCCCCTACTGCCTCCCAGGGCCTGCAGCCCAAACTCCCACCTGCACCCAAGCACCCCCAGAGCCTCACTCCTCACCCCTCCTGCCCCCCTACTCCCTCCCAGAGCCTGCAGCCCCTCCCCTTAGGTCAGACCGGAGAGGGAGGAGAGTGTGAGCAGGGAAAGGGTCTGCGTTCTGGGCCTCCCCCAACATTTCTGCAGAGCTGCCGGCCCTGGGCAGGGCTTGTGCCTGTTTTTGTGTGTGCCAAGCCAGGCCCCATGGGTTTGCTAGGACAGACCGGCCGGGAGCGCGGTGCAGAGAGACAGAGACAGAGACCGGCTCAGTGTTGCCCTTTGTGTCCTCAGAAGCCCAATAGCACTGAAGGGAAAGCATAGCAGTGGGGAGCAGGAGGGTGCTTCCTAGGGAAGCGGGGAGATGGGGGCAGGAGTGAAGGGAACAGGCCGCGGGGTCGGGGCGAAGGGAACAGGCCGCGGGGTCGGGGCGAAGGGAACAGGCCGCGGGGTCGGGGCGAAAGGAACAGGCCGCGGGGTCGGGGCGAAGGGAACAGGCCGCGGGGTCGGGGCGAAAGGAACAGGCCGCGGGGTCGGGGCGAAGGGAACAGACTGCGGGGTCGGGGCGAAGGGAACAGGCCGCGGGGTCGGGGCGAAGGGAACAGGCCGCGGGGTCGGGGCGAAGGGAACAGGCCGTGGGGTCGGGACGAAGGGAACAGGCCGCGGGGTCGGGGCGAAGGGAACAGACCGCGGGGTCGGGGCGAAGGGAACAGGCCGCGGGGTCGGGGCGAAGGGAACAGGCCGCGGGGTCGGGACGAAGGGAACAGGCCGTGGGGTCGGGACGAAGGGAACAGGCTGCAGTGGTGGGGCGTGCGCTGTGCATGCGCACGCTAGCTGTGGTGAAAGGGCATTTTCCTGGCAGGGAGGAGAGCGGCGCGGCCGGAGGAATGCTACATGGGGTGTGGAGGAGGGTGTGTCGGGCGCCCGTGTGACAGAGTAAAGATGTGGTGTTTCCTGGAGTGCCTCTCTGGTGTGTGTACATAAGCGTGATGTGGCATGGCACCTGTCCAGCCCCAGCGCGTGTGAGGAGGCATTTCCTCTTTCCCCGGCGAGGGGGTGTGTGTGTGTCTAATGATGTGGCAGTTTCTTGGGTGAGTCTAGTTCCAATCAAGCTCTTTCAATCCTCATCTGACCTGCTGGGAGCCATCTCTGCCGAGTCCGACGCTGAGGCTCAGGGCTTCTCCCCAGACATGAACTGGACTCCCATGGAGACAGGGACATGAAGGTATTGCCTAAGTCCCCGAGCTGCAGGGTTTTCTTTCACTTTAGCTTCCTTTTCTCCTCAGCCCCTCGCCTCCGTTCCCTGACACCGAGTCACTTCCTGCCCCCCAGCTCACAACCTGCTTTCTCTCCTTCATTCGCACACATTTTCTGCGCGACACGCTGTGTGCCGGGCACTCGCTGCCCCCAGATCCTGGTGCCCTGGGAGGAGACTGCACGCACCCCAGCACTTCCCTGGCTGAGGAATTGTCCAGCTGGAGCAGGGTTTAGAATGGGGTACGCGGGTACACAGCGCGCTGCCGCGGGACATCAACACACCGAGGTATTTGCCGAGGTTTCCAACAGCCTCCATACAAAGCACTAGCCAAGGCGGCGCAGGCGAGAATTTCAGACCATGGCTCTGCGCGCTGTATATATACTGCAATGTAAGCACCAGCGCTCTATGGGCCAGGAGATTTATGTGGGAGTGATAGGGGGCAAGTGAGAAAGTCGGCCATTTTTCAGCACGAGTACGCTTTGACCCTTTTGTCCGATTGTGTGAACAAGCCGGGTAAGCGAGGTGAAATGTGGGGGGTCCTGCAAGGGGACCGTCGTCTGAGAAGGGTTGAGCGCCACAGTTCTGGAGGAAGGGATTTGGGAATTTTGCCGTCTCTGCATGAGCGGCAGAACAAATGATTTGCTCACATGGAATTTCCATCACCTGGAATGGATGCCGGGCGCCCTGGCCGGAGAGGGGATGTGGCCCTTGGGAGAGAAGGCCAGGCAGTGCCGAAAAGCGGCGGCCTTCATTCCCGCTTGCTCAAGACAGGCCGCCCAGTCAAGGCTGGGGAGCGGCTGAGTCTGTGACAGCACGCATCAGCGAGCCGCACTTGGAGCTACAGAAGTGGGAGGAGAAGCAAGTGGGGGGGAAGGCCCAGTGGCTTTGTTAGAGCAACTCACACAAGCGCCACCCGGCCTTGGCTCAGCAAGGCGTGTGAGCGCCCACGTCACTCCAACCCGCCTTCACGTCCCGCTCGCTTCAGCAGGACTAAGCTGGGCATTAAATGTGTGCTGAAGTGCAGCGCATCCTTCATCTTCCCGGCCCCCTCCTGACTCCTTCCCTCAGCTCCCCCCAGGGGTGGCTGCTGGGCGCTGTGGCTTTTCCATTTACACAGGGAACAAATACTTGGTAAAACAGTCTCGGGGGGAGCCGGGTTAGCAGAGGTGAAAGGACACGGGGACACCTTGGTGCACAGCTCTGGCCAGAGGGAGCTAGTGAAAGAGCTGGCAGGGATCTGGGTGACACAGGACAGTACCAGTAAGAAATGTGACCTCTCTCCCCTCTGCTGGGAGTCTGTAACTTTCAAAGCAAGCAGTAGTCCTGGGGCACCTCAGAGACCCACAAATATCTCTCTAGAATCAAGAGCTTTCATGGGCAAAACCCCCTTCCCCAGATGAGATGATCTTGAGTGGAGGAAAAAAAAGCTGGAGAAAAGGTGGGGTCTGAGGGTTCCCCTTTTTTTCTCCTTTCAAGATCATCTCATCTGAAGAAGTTGGTTTTGCCCATGAAAGCACTTCAATAGGGTTAAAAAAAATCGAGATAAGTTCATGGAGGTTGGGTGCATCAATGGGTGTTAGCCAGGCTGGGCAGGGAGGGTGTCCCTGGCCTCTGTCAGAAGCTGGGAATGGGTGACAGGGGAGGGATCACTTGATGGTTCCTTGTTCTGTTCCCTCCCTCGGAGGGCGCCTGGCATTGGCCACCATCGGCAGACAGGACACTGGGCTGGATGGACCTGTGGTCCAACCCAGTCTGGCCGTTCTGATGCAGAGGGAGCAGGGAGGTGAGGGTTGGGTGTCACCCTCGCCCATCACACTGAAATTGTATTGAACGACACGGTCAGTGAGGTGACCTCTACCCCTGCCCTGGAGGGCTCTGCCCATCCTGCATCCCAAGTGACCCAGGGCAATTTTAGTGGCTCTCAGACTCTTCGTCCTTCCCCCCATCACTAGGGCTCTGCATGCAGCTGCTTAGAGCAGCCCTCGAGCTGCTGGCCCTGACGCAGGGAGCAAAGTGGGTGAGTTGCTGGTGGGGTCTCGCTGCGCTGGGCCAAGTGGTGGCTGGGCAGGAGCAGACTAGAACGCCATGCACCGTTCGCCCAACCCGCTTTACTTCTCCCCAGGTGCGCGTCCCTGCTGCTGCCATGAACGTCTCCACCCTGAGTGGCCCACCAACGCCTGCGCACGTGGCTGGGTTCACGCCAGGCTCCGTGGCCCGGGCGGTGACGAAGAAGGCCGACGCCCTCCCCACCATTACCGTCATCGTTGCCCTCTTCGTCCTCTTGGCCGTGCTCATCATCGTGCTGGTGCGCTACGGCTCGCAGCTGCGCACGCTACAGCTCACCCTGCGCCACGAGCCCATGCCGCAGGACCTGGAGCACGGGGTGCTCCTGACAGACTGGAAAAAACTGGGCTCCACACGGAAAAGCAGCACCCAGCCCACGCCGAGCTCCCCGGGCGAGCCGGGCAGCCACGCCGCCACCACGTGGCCCGTCCCGTGCTCCTGTGCACACCGACCGTTCTGCGGGAATGCGGAGCCCAACATCATAGAGATCAGCTACCTGTGACCCTGCCCGCCCGGGCTGGGCAGCCGCCAGGGGGACTGTGGCTCTGCCGGAGGGGAGCAGGGTCTGACGCGGAGCATTTGCCAATGTTCGGACACGGCAGTGCTATCGCCTCGGGAGCGCGGCGGCTCCGACGCACCAGGAGTCAGACTCACGTCCCGGGAAGGGGCCCGCTCTGGCGGCTCGAAGCAGTTCCAAGCAGTAGATGTGGGCGGCTGTTGCGACGCGCGTTTGAAACACACTCTGAGATGTGCACCCCGGAGGGACCAGGCCAGGCCTGTTCCCAAGGGCTGACGGGGCACGAGACGGGCAGTGCCAGGAAGGTGGCGGATCCCTGTGTCTGCCCACGTGATATGCTAATGACGCACATCACTGCACTAGCCTCTCACTGACTTGGGGAAACTGAGGCACAGAGCTTTGCAGCAGTGGCACTTGGGGAGAGGGCAGGCTCTAGCCACCAGGTGGCAGCACCCAATGCTGCTGCCAGGGAGAATCTGCTGCCCTAGGCAATCTAGTGAATGCCCAGCCCGTCCAGCTCCCCGCCCTTCCTTCGCACAGCTGCTAAACGGTCTATGCCCCCAGTGTTTTGCTGCCCTCAGCAGGCACCTCGACGGGGGGGGGGGGAGGGGGGGGGAGGAGCAAGGTGATTCCAAGGGGTCCGGGGCTCCCAACTGCTGCTGCCATAAGCCCTTTAAATCACCTGCCCTGTCACCCGCCCTCAGTCTGCTCAACCTGGGACACCCCTGGGGCTGGACTCACTTCACTTCCCTGTGACCTGCCCGCCGGCAGCAGGATGGGGCAGTTCCACGGCGCCAGTGCAAACAGCTCTGCAGGGGGCAGGCCCGGGGGGGAGGGGGGGCAGGAGGGCTCCTGCTGCACCCATCCTTTCCTCTTACAGGAGGGGGCTGGAGTCACCTCCCAGGGCCGCCCTGGGCGTGTGTGGGACTGGGCAGAGGGGGGTAACCTGACGAGCTCTCCCTGGGCGCACTGGCAGAGGCCTGCCCTGGAGCCAGAGGCCGGGGCGGGGGGGTAGGCCCAGCAATGGGCGGAGGAGGAGAGGACTGGATCTGGCTGAGGCAGTGAGGCGAGTCGCGCCCGGGCGAACGCCCTTGGCCGTTCCCCAATAAAGCTCCTCGCTCAGCGTTAGGAGAGTCTCCACGTTTCTTTGCTGCTGCCCCACGCGACGGTGATCTCGCCGGGGCCTTCCACAGGCCAGGCGGGGAGCGGGGGGAGATCGAAGCCCTGCCAGGACCGCTCCCTCTCCGACGGGG
The DNA here is from genome assembly GCA_032595735.1 of Pelochelys cantorii. Taxonomy (NCBI): domain Eukaryota; kingdom Metazoa; phylum Chordata; order Testudines; family Trionychidae; genus Pelochelys; species Pelochelys cantorii. The sequence continues at coordinate 40,025,897 of CM064340.1, forward strand.
ACACTCTTGCCCCCGAGTGCTGTGGCTGGATTTCCGGTGCCGGTTCGTTCCTCACGGGGGAGGCCGCAGGGAAAGCCGCGCCAGGAGAGGCCGTCCTCAGCCACGTCGTACGCGGGGGCTGGGCGCCCCAGCCCAGCCACGGTTACACTCCCCGGGAGCAGGTCGCCTGCTGGAACTCACCCCAGCGCCAGGGCAAAGGGCCCAGATCCCAAACTGCTTCCTCCCCTCCCCTGCCCCCTCAGCTGAAAGGAGTTGGTTTGACTTCCTGCATAGCCTAGCCAGCCACAGAGTGGGCAGGGGCCGAGGAGTCAGGCCGTCAGCAGGAGATCCGTTTCGGCCATAATCCAGCCGTAGCCATGGACCATTTCCATTTTGGCCCATCAACAAATTCCACAGCAACACTAGTTTGTGGGGACTTTTCCATTCTGCTCTGCTCTCGACACTTCCCTGAGCTGCCCCGTTCCCTCCAGAAACTTCCCATTGCCGTGGTTCATCATGACAGGTTGAACCTCTCTGATCCGGCAACACCCGTGGTTCGGCAGGATTTGAGTTAGCTGGATGTCCACTTACTATGGGGGTGGCCAAGTTTTCTGTTGTTCCATACAGTTTGTTTGCAGCCACCAGTTCTGGCTCTCAGTGTCCTGTGCTGTTACCTAGCTCTTATCTTCTCAGAGCCCAGCAAGCAGTGGGAGTGCTGGTAATGCTGCTAGACAACACTGACCTCCCGTGGTTTGGTGAAAACTCTGGTTCAACATGGGTCAGGTCCTGAGGGTGCTGGACTAGAGAGGTTCAGGTATTAGAACTGTCGCCAAAGAGGTGATACTGGCCCATGCCCCATCAGCGAAGCCCTGCAGCTCTTACTCAGGTTTTACTCTCTCTCAGACAGAACCCTGAGGCTGAAGTCGCCAGGAGAAGCCACGGCGCACTGATCACCTGCCAATTCATTGATTTCATGGGGTGAGGCTTTGCCCGAGTGTGGGATGAGTCCGGACGTCCAGGACGAAGCCAAGGGGAATAGCATGGGAACACTACGGTCTCCCTGGCCAGCTCGTAGCAAGGAGATGAAATGGGGGCAAAAGGGAGAGGAGACCCATGCAAAACGCCTGATGAATTCTGTCTGGAAGGCGAGACGCATGCAGGCAGCCCGTGCCGGGCAGCGCAGGCCCCAGCCAGCCGCACGTCTCATCGGGGCAGGGCAGGGTGAGCCAGTGCGAGGGGGACGTGACCAGCAGCGATCCCGTTGCCTGAGGACAGAGAATGCCTGAGGGCAGCGAGGGCCAGGCCTTGGCTTTGCTCCCGGCTCCGCGCCACAGGAGTCAATCAGCCAGTGCTTCTCAAATCACTTTCCCGTCAGGCCCTGCTTCCACAGGAGCAGATTAACTCAGCCCTCCCCAGGCTGCCCAGTGGAGGCTGTTCCCTGAGAGGCGCTCCCAAGGACGAGCCAGGCTACAGACACAGGCGGGGAGAGCAGCCGTTGCTGGGAGACATGGCAGTGAGGGGGGGGGCGGCACACATCGGTGGGTCCAGCACTTCTCTGGATGGGGACAGATCAACCCTGCAAGTCAGCCCAGGAGAACTGGGGCCCAAGTGGGAGAAGGGGAGGAAAGGACTTAGGGGAGAGCTGCGGGCCCCCCCAGCCGCTTCCTCGCCCCTCTGGCTTGCAAGGCTACAGGCTGCCCCCTCCTGCCTGCTGGCTCCATCGGCCGCTCCGTGGGCTCTGACACTTGCAGGACTCAGCCCTGGTGGGACTCAGGTGGCCCCGGGCTGTGCCCCTCTGTCACGGGGCAGATTCACACCATGGCGCCTCCAGCTGGTAGCCCTGGGAATCAGCTCATCGATCCACTGGATGCCTCCCTCTGGCAGGCGTCTCCCCGTGGTCTTGCTGCTCCCTCCAGTCCTGACCACGTCATTCTTGGGCCACGGCGTCCTCTCCAACACACGGCCCTCCGGCACGGCCACTCCAGTGTCTGAGCCCCCTTCTGGGGGGGTGGTGTTTATCCAGCATTACACTCCAGGGTCCTCCCCTCCCAAGGGCCCCCAGTTCCCCTGCACCCACCTTGTCTCAGAGACCCACTGCCCGTCTTCACCTAGCCCCTGCCTCCGGGACAAACTGCAGCCTGGCATGGCCCCTCAGCATCGGCAGGGGGTGTGGACCTGCTGCCTCTCTGCAGCCGTGCAGCCTGGGAGTTTGCTTGCCAGAGCTTCCCCAGCCCTGCTCTACTTCCCTGGCAGTCAGGTCCCTACTACTCTCTTTCCAGATCCCTCCAGGATCCCTTCTTTATTTCACCTCATTAGCAGAACTGCCTCAGCTGGGGCTTCACTCTCAGCCCCCACTCAGGGCTGGGGTTTGTCCTTAAAGGGCCAGTGCAGGGCAAGCGCCCTGTCACATCCCCCCTTTGGGCTGTTTGGCTGCATGGGGGCAGCGGGGAAAAGGAACGAAGCAACCACATCTCCCCCCCCGGGCCCAGCTGCAGTACCGGCAGGACGGCTCCCTCCCACTCCGTGTTGACACACTGGGGTCGGCAGTGAAATGGTTAACGATGACGCCCGGGGCATGGCTGCGTCAAGGCTATTCCCCACTCTGGCATGATGAATGCAGAAGTGGGGGCCCGCAAAAGCACCCCAAAACCTGATCTCTCCAGGCTCTGGTACAAAATATCCCCCCAAAATCCTAATACCCAGCCTTTGGAGAATATAAACCACTGCCATCACCCAAGCATTCCAAGAAAAACCAGGGAAGAGATTACTGGGAAAGTCTCCTCCCTAAAAAACCTCAGGGGCACCTCAAGCGCCTTTCCCCAAAGAGCTTGAAAAAGAAAAGAGAAAATACAAGCTGCAGTCTGTGGTAGCTGTCCTCTAGTCAAGAGGCATGCAGATATCCACAGACAGACTTTCCAGGACACAGAAATGAACCAATACCAGGCTAATAAAAAAAAGGAAGAACTTTTATTATCAAAACAAAACCCCAGTTACAAGCATAGTTGGAATAGCTAGACGGTAAGAGCCACCAATTAATATACTCCTGAAGGATTCCCCCTTGGGGCCAAAAACTTAGTTACAAAAGAGAGGAAAAGCCATTTCTAACAGCACAGACATCAGATCCAAATTCCCAAACCAAAAAACTATAAAACCGGACGGATTTATCTAGACTTTACCCTACTTACACATTATAAAGAGTCTTTTTCTTAGAGAGAGACATGTCTTCTGTCTCCCTCAGTATCTAGAGAGCAAACTGGCTCAGAGACAAAGGAGGGAAAACCCCAAAATTCCTTTGTCTCAGTTTGAAATCCTGACCTGCATTTATATTGGCTGACCACTACCTGGCTAGGTACAGGGGACATAGTTAACCCCTTAGCCACCAGGCTGCTGGCTGTCCCTCATGGTTATGACAGGCCACATTAGGCTACAGAGTGGAGGTGATGGGGGCACCGGGATGGTATCCCTGCCCCAGCTGGTCTGGAGGAGCCACTCAGCAGTGCTGTCACAACCCTGGGGACATCCCAGATTCAGCATCAGGCCTGCGAGCCAGATCTCTTCGGGGCTGAGAGAAAGCAGCTCTCTTGGCGCCTCCTGCCCTGTCTACTGGAAGAGGGATGCGAGGTGGCGGACAGCGAGGAGCGCCTCAGCGTCACTGTGCCACCGACGCACCTGACCGCAGAGTCTGGCGAGCCATTCCCCCCCAGCGAAACATGCCCGCCGGCAGTAAAAGCAACGCTTGGCGTCGAGATGGTGGTGCCTAACACCAGCACTGCTGCAGCCACAGAGGTGGAAGGAGCGGAGGCCATAAGGAAGACAGGTGTGCAAAAGCCAAAGCCTGCCAGGACTGACACCTAAAGACCGCGCCTCCCTACCACCAGGAAGCCTTGCTGGGATCCATCTGTTCCTTGGAAGGGAGCCACATGTGTGGAACAGGTCAATAAGGAAGCAGCAGAGGAGCAGCTATCTCCCTGAAACGTCAGCTTGCTTCCCCCGGGACGAGGGACCCCAGACAAGGACGTGGGTGTGAAGGGAGGTGAAATATGCACCACGCTGAGACTCGATCAGCAGGACACGGCAGGCGCACAGATGGACGTGAGACTGGGAGCTGTCTGAACAGACTCTCAAAACACAACATCAAACGACTTGCATGTATATGACAATACTTAGGCCTGGCACAATGACCCTCCCAAACCCAGCACCAAGCAAGGTTTGAGTTAGTTACTGTGAAAACAAACAAAAAGTTGATGTTAGTTAAGAATGTAAGAAGGGCCACGCTGGTCAGACCAAAGGTCCATCTAGCCCAGCATCCTGTCTGCCGACCCTGACCAACGCCAAGTGCCTGAAATAGGCTACAATGTTAAGTGTGTAGCAGCTTGTGGCGATCATGGTTCATTTTGCGATCTCAGATACATGTGACCAACGAGATCTTACTATTGATTGCTTCCCAATAGAGCCTGGCGGGGGAGAATTTGACTTCCAGGATGGGCCTGAGGAGAGAGGATTGTACCAGGGAGGGAGGAATGAAGCCAGGATGTTGCCCTGTCTTGGTGCTTTCTTTGCAGTGTGCAGCGGGAGTAACCTGCCAGTCCTGCCGCACGGCTCAGAAGCCATCGCTCCTCAGAGGCCCAGGTTGCTCCGAGTCGCTGATCATGATGACGGGCTCTGCCGAGAGGAACGTAGCGGGCTGGTGACCCCCCTCGCACATGGTGTATTCCTCGAGGTGCTGCTGCCGGATGTGCCAGTGGAGCTCTTTCGACAGGAAATGGCTGTCGCTGTCTCCCGAGTCTGGAAAACAAATCGGGAAACAAACCCCACCGGCTGCCATGGGCTGGAATCCAAAGAGAGCCGAGCCCCCAGCAAGCGAAGTCCCCAAGCCCTTTGACAAGACGAGGAACCGTTGCTGCGCTGGCATCCCTCGCCCATTCGGTGAGGCCCGCTGGCATGGCTGGGCCACAGGTGGAGGCGGGGGAGCTGGCAACCGGATGGGCGAGGGGAGGTGGGCTTTTTGCCTCACACGGCGGATGTGGGGGTGTTCTAAAGATCACCACTTGGCTCCTGGCATCCGCCAGCTCAGCCAGCCACGTGATGTGGGACCAGCTGGCTGCTGTCTAAAAGAAGGGGTGAAATGTCGACCCGCCTGATGCTTTCTCTAGCCCAACATTTGGGGGACGGGAGGGGAAAGAAAACAACCTTTGACTGAAGGGAAAAATTTCTCACAGCTGCCCCTCCCCACCCCATTGGGCGGAAATTGTTCATTTACTGACGAATTTCTCAAAGACAGGTTGAGGATTTTCCTTCGGGCGGGAACCCTCCTGCCCCGTTTTAAGTTTTCCTCCCCTATGGAAAATGGGAGAACACATATATAAAAAAGAGAGGCAGTGGGGAAAAAATCTCCTTCCACACTTGTAATACTTTCCCCGCCCTTTCTCCGGCAGAGAAAAATGAGAGAAAGTACAAATGGGCGTGGCCCCAGGGTCCTCTTTCGACTCGGCGTTCTGTCAAAAGCCGGATGCGGGGCCCCCTGAGTAAACAGCAGAGAGCACCTGTGAGATGACGGGACGGCTCAGACACGAGCTGCAGGGCTGGGTGTGCACCGGAGACCACGGTGAGCTCCGGCCCCCAAGGATCAGCGCATGGAGAGGACCCCAGTGCATCTCCTCCCCGTGGGAGCCCCCCCACGCCTCACCCTCATACACAATGAGGCGGTAGCAGCCCGCGCACTCCCTGGAGCTCTGTAAGATCTCCTCCAAGGTCCTGCAGAAGAGCTGGGCTTGCTCCAGGCGATCCTCCCGGCTGAAGGCGGCACTTTCGTCCTGGGACATGGCGTAGAGGGACTGCAGCGGCGTGGCATACTCCACAACGCAGTAACTCAGCTGGTGGGGCGGGAGAGGGAGACGCGCAGGCTTTACCCCAGCCAGACCGAGACCACAGCAAAGCGGCCCCCTCCTCCCTCCTTCCCTCCCCAGGCGCTGGCCCGTGGGAATCCCAGACCCTTTGGGCCCCTTCTCTGCACAGTGCTGCCAGAGCAAGGCTTGTGGGGGGCCTTGTGTGAATCCCCCCAGACAAGCTCACCCAGCAGACTCCCCACAGCTGCTTTCTCTGCCAGCTCCTGAGCACGGGGTGGGCTGGTCGCCAAAGCTCTGTGTACGGGATGTTATTAACCCATCTGCTACATCACAGGTACTTGCTGTGTGCTAGAGCTAATTTGTAGGGTTATACAAGCAATGTTCCCTCTAATCTTTTCCAGCTATATGCAGATTTTTTCCATCTGTGTGCAGAATAAATTTGTGTGTGTGCACCCAGGCATGTGTAAATGTGCACTACCAGTTGAAACACAAACCTAGCTGTGGGCGCTCTGATAATCAGCCGGGCGGCATGTGTCTCTTTCCTGGGCGGCTGCACAAGCGCACAGCTTCCAGGGAACACCGTATACCAGTGTACGCTTGATCAGTATTTAGAGGAACTAAGTGTTAGACTAAGTGAGACAAGCTGAAACATAAGAACCTGTAGGTTGAGGCCAGCAAGGCTTTAGCTTAGCTCTTTTGGGCCTTGGACACAAGCGATGATAACACAAGGGACCGAGAAGTAACCTAATGCCCAAGGATTATGGGACAAGAGGCATCAGTATTGCATAGAATGACCCAGAAGACTAATATTAGAGCATAAACATACTCTCTCAGACATAACCACGGGATTCAGGTTGTGTATCGGAGCTAGCGAGAATAAAGAGAACTCACGCAGTCTGCAGAAAATCAGGGTCCCTTAAGTTTCCAGGGAACCCAGACCAATAAAGAAAAGCAGGCTGACACGTTTATGGACATGCGCAGATTGTAGGTACAGACAGAATCACATTATACAAGGGGTTGCCCAAGAACAAGAAAACTGAACTCCCTCAGAGAGACACCAGCAGGAGCCAACCCTCTCCTGATGACCAAGCCCATCAGAGAGACCCATCAGACCCGAGCACTATTGTTAGGGATGTGAGTATAATTCATTAATTGCAACCTGTGCACAGGTCTGGATTCAATTTCTATAGGCTTGGGTAATCAGAACCCTCACTGTAACCCTGTGATCCAACTTGTAAATAAGATGCGACCTTGAGCTTGCGAATGTCTGTTGGCCAACACAGGTTGAACCTCTCTAGTCCGGCACCCTCGGGACCTGACCGATGCTGAAGCAGAGAATTTGCCGGACCACAGGAGGACAGTATTGTCCAGCAGTACTACCAGCACTGCCACTGCTTGCTGGGTGCTTAGAATCCTAGAACACTAGAACTGGAAGGGACCTCGAGAGGTCATAGAGTCCAGTCCCCTGCCCTCATGGCGGGACCCAGCACCATCTAGACCATTCCTGATAGATGTCTGTCCAACCTGCTCTTAAATATCTCCAGAGATGGAGATTCCACAACCTCCCTGGGCAATTTATTCCAGTGTTTGACCACCCTGGCAGTGAGGAAGTTTTTCCTAATGTCCAACCTAAAACTGCCTTGCTGCATTTTAAGTCCATTGCTTCTTGTCCTGTCCTCAGAGGCCAAGGAGAACAATTTTTCTCCCTCCTCCTTGTAACACCCTTTCAGGTACTTGAAAACTGCTCTCATGTCCCCTCTTGGTCTTCTCTTTTCCAAACTAAACAAGCCCAATTCTGTCAGTCTTCCCTCATAGCTCATGTTTTCTAGACCTTTAGAAGATTTTTAGGGGTAAATTAGCACAGAACGCTGAGAGCCAGGACTGGCAGCTGTAAACAAATTTTATGGGACTGCGGGAAACGTAGCCACACCCAAGCTCAGTGGACATGCTGCTCACTCAATCCTGCCAGACGGGATGTTGCCGGACCAGAGAATGCCGGACTAGAGCGGTCCAACCTGTACGCTTGGTCTTGATGTGTTCCGAGAGACTCTAACTCTAAAGAAAGTAGCAGAGGTGACTTTCCCTCAATTCTGCCTCAAACTGTAGCTGCCAGAGCTGAACCCACGGTGGTGTAATACCACGTTACAAAATTTCACTCTGCCTGTATGTTGCACAGCCGGACTGGTGCAGCCAGCACTCTGCTGTCCAAGGGGCGGCCTGACGGTGCCAGAGGCAGATTAGAACAGGGAGAAGGAATCAGGGACAGTGATCAGATGGGCAGTATATGTACTGATGTGGGGGGGGCGGGGGAGAAGCTGGGACAGGGATGCCCTATCCTGCTGCAGGGGGTATAAGCCCATGACTGTTGCTGCCAATACAGCACGGTCAGTGCTGCTCCTGGCTGTAGCTGGATTTACTGCTGCACAGAGGGTTTACATCCAGCTAAGTAAAGTGGGATTTTCCTGAAGAGCTCCAAGGAAGGGCCTGGTGTAAATCCCAGGGCTATGCAGAGGCATGTGCTTCTATTCATCCCAACTGTGGGATGCTGTCCTGAACTAGCCCTTTGGAGGGTCTCCAACAATGTTCCTGCTAATCTTTTCCATCCATGTGCAGAATAATTTTGGGGCATGTGCAAATGTGCACCACCAGCAGAAACCAACCTAGCTGTGGGCGCTCCGCTAATCAGCTGGGCAGCATTGGAATCACTCCTGAGAGGCTGCCCAAGTGCACAGCTCACAGGGAACATGTCACCGTCTGGGAGCACGGCCACTTTTACACTATCCATGTCTCCTGGCCAGAGATGGGCCCAAACCAAAATTCTGCACCTGAATTTCCCAACCCTTCAGGGAGTTTGGATCCACAGCTAAACTGTGTCTCCCAGGCCCATCTCGGCTCACATCCGTCCTCCTTGTGGCTCTTCCGCTAGGGACATGTGGTGAGAAACATACCTTTTTGTCTTCTCCCATAACTCCATAGATGCTCTGTTTGTAGACTCTCCGCTTAGTGCCAGCCCGGTCCAGCACCAGCTCCGGGAGGTCTTTCCAGTACTGGATGCGGCTGTCCGCCTTCTCCAGGTCATTGTAGATCTCGCAGCTCAGCGGGAGCAGGATGTGCAATTTCCAGGTCTCTTTGCACGCCAGCAAATTGTTATTGGCTCGGTTGAACTCGCTGATCAAGTCTTTGAGGCCTTCAAGGAACAGAACATGGAGCAGAGAGGAATGATTTGAGGGTGGCAGCTTTGTGACTTGCTATTTGGCTCTCCCTTAATGTGAGCAAAGGAGTATTATTACGGAGTTTTATTACGGAGTATTTTGTATTCCCAGGTCAACAGGGGAACGGCCACTTACGCGGCAGAACAAACTTTAAGTAGCCCACATAGTAAGACCAGGCTAGTCCGTGGGCCACGTTGCGGTTGTTCTTTTCGCAGATTTCAGACATTTCCACGGCGGAGGGGCACTGCGGATTGAAGGAAGAAATGCCATCACTAACCCATCCCGCGAGCTGAGCGGGATGTCCTCCCACACCCACTGCTGACTGTATCTCCCGCCGCCTCTCCAAATATACCTGAAAGCCAAGCAGCGCTGCTTTCCCCTGCATGAGCTGCACCGGGCGGGTCCAGAGCACCCAGCCCCAGCCAACTCCCACAGCAGGTCGATCATCATCATCTTCCCGTAACAGAGGAGGGAGTGGAGGCCTCTCGGGGTTGAGTGTCTGACCCCACATCACAGAGCGGGCCCAGTTCTGATCACACGCACTGTAGCGTCTACGTCCGCTGTACACCACGCTAAGGGCTAAGAGAAATCCCAACTGCAAGCACCCTGCCTGAGATGCTCACAGCCACTCGAGGGGCGGATCATTTTAGGGTGGACCAGAGGCTGGAAGGCCGTGTGGTCACCTGATCCCTCATCTGCATGGTCTGTGCAGGGTCATCCCTAGGCATATACAAAATACGTGGCTGCATAGGGGCTCCTGAAAATTTAGTGCCCCAAATTTTCTGGAGCCCCATCACAGCTGTGTGTTCTTGTATGCCTAAGTACAGCCCTCTGTCACCTCTGCTGCCTGGTCCTCTCTGGCCCTCCCCCTGGCTGCTCTCACTTGCCAGTGACAGGGCTTCTCCTGGCCCCTTTCTCCTCCAACGCTCTCCTCTCTGCCAGCCACTAACTGAAGGCTTCCTCCTGCTAGCCTGGGAGTGGAGAGGAGCTCTCATCCCTGGCAATGCTCCAGCCTCAGGAAAGCCCCCAAGATCTGGTAGAAGCTGCATGGGTGGGGGCATGGAGGGAAGTCCCAGTGCAGCTCACAGAAGTCACGAGGGGGGGGGGGGCATCTTCAGTTGTGCGGGACCCCATAAATTGTAAGTCTGTGTCTACAGCCAAGGAACTGCTGCATGCAAATTAGCTGCGGAATAAGGGTGGTGATTGGCTGAATTACCTCTAGGACTAGGGCTAGGAGAGTGATGTGCAAACTTGTTTTCTCATGATCCAGTTGGAGGAAATTGTTGCTGCCTGTGCCCCACCACAGTTCTCTCTCTTGCCTGGAGTGCGGGCTCCGGGGGCCAGGAATGAGGAGTCTGTGGAGCAGGAGGGGGCTCTGGGATGGGGGCGGGGCTCGGGGCTGGGGTTGGTGCTTGTGCTTGGGCCCGGGCTTACTTCCAGCGGCTCCTGGTCAGCAGCATGGCGGGAGGGTGGGGACGGTGCTAAGGCGGGTTCCTGCCTCTCCTGGCCCCAGGGGCCGCACTGGGCCCTGGAAACGTCTGGCAGCAGGTCTGGCTCCTAGGCGGAGACACACAAACAGCTGTGCCTGCTGCTCTCGCCCATGGGTACAGACCCTCCCCCAGCTCCCATTGGCGGGGACTGGCCAATGGGAGTGTGGAGCCGGTGCTCAGGGTGGGGCAGTGCACGGAACCCGTGGCCCTTGTGCCTCGGAGCCAGACCTGCTGCTGGCCGCTTCCAGGATGCCAGGACGGGCAGGAAGCTGCCTGAGTACCCTTACTAGTCACCAGATCACCCTACAGCAAGGTGACCCAGGCCCTGGCATAGTGCCACCCATAGTTTGAAAGCCACTGGTAGGACTCTGGGCACGGCATAGACACATGCCTTGCTGCTACAGAGATGAAATCTGGGAAGTCAGAACAGCTGAGAACTTAAAGCTTGGATGGTGACAGACTGCAAATCCCAGTGGTGACTGAACATAAGAACGGCCAGACTGGGTCAGACCAAAGGTCCATCCATCCCAGTGTCCTGTGTCTGCCAACACTGGCCAATGCCAGGTGCCCCAGAGGGAGGGATCACAACAGGTAATCCTCACGTGATCCCTCCCCTGTCATCCCTTTCCAGAGAAACAGAGGCTAGGGACACCATTCCTACCCATCCTGGCTAATAGCCATTGATGGACCGAACCTCCATGAATCTATCTAGCTCTTTTTTGAACCCTGTTCAAGTCCTAGTCTTCACATCATCCTCTGGCAAGGAGTTCCACAGGTTGACTGTGCACTGAGTGAAGAAAAAGTTCCTTTTGTTTGTTTTAAACCTGCTGCCTACTAATTTCATTTGGTGACCCCTTATTCTTATATTGTGGGAATAAGTAAATAACTTTTCCTTATTCACTTTTTCCACACTAGTCATGATTTTACAGACCTCTCTCATATCCCCCCTTAGTCTCCTCTTCTCTAAGCTGAAAAGTCCAAGTCTTTTTAATCTCTCTTCATATGGCACCCATTCCAAACCCCTCATCATTTTTGTTGCCCTTTTCTGAACCTTTTCCAATGCCAAGTTATCTTTTTTGAGATGAGACAACCACATCTGTACACAGTATTCAAGATGTGGGCGTCCCATGGTTTTATATAAAGGCAATAAGATATTTTCTGTCTTATTCTCTATCCCTTTTTTAATGATTCCTAACATCCTGTTTGCTTTTGTGACTGCCGCTGCACACTGAGTGGATGTTTTCTGAGAACTAGCCACAAAGACTCCAAGATCTCTCTCTTGAGTAGCTGGAGCTAAATTAGTCCCCATCATATTGTATGTATAGTTGGGATGATTTTATCCAATGTGCATTACTTTATATTTATCGACATTCAATTTCATTTGCCATTTTTTTGCTCAATCACTTAATTTGGTGAGATCTTTTTGAACCCAGAGTAACCTGGGGACACTCTAAACCTATGGTTCTCAACTGGTTGTCCATGGTGACGTTTTCGGTGGTCCACAGGAACATTGTCCAAAGTCACACGGCATGAGCAGGTGCCACCGTTAGGCTGTTTTACGCCATGTTCAGAAGCACGTGGCGCGTCATCCATAGCGTCACCTAGGACACAACCGTGTTGTGTTGCCAGTAGCTTCCATCTGAGACTCTGAGCGTCAGCATAGCTGCCACCGTCGTGCTGAGCAGTTGCTGTGTCGTTCGTCCTGTGCTATATGTGCTGTTTTACAGGTGTGGTGTAGTTTGTTTATAATGGCAATGACAGGAAGAAATGTCAAGCGTAAGTATTCGGAGGACTACATCAAATTCGGCTTCACTTGTCAAGAAAAAGAAGGCGTGGATTTGCCACAATGTGTTATTTGTTTCAAAGTCTTGGGGAATGACTCAATGAAGCCAGCTAAGCTGAAACTCCATCTCGAAAAGTGTCACCCCAACTTGTTGCAAAAGGATGAAGATTATTTTGAGCGGCGGTTATCAGGTCTGAAACGGCAGCACCTCGACTCAACAAGTGCATTCTACAACAAGACAAGCAATGCAGTGCACGCTTCCTACACTGTTGCATACAAAGTTGCAAAGGCCAAGAAGCTTCATACCATTGTAGAGCAACTTGGGTTCCCCTGTGCAAAAGAGAAGGTGCGGCTTGTTCTTGGCAAGGAAGCAGAATGATATATCTGTCTCTAACGACACAGTATCGAGACGGATAAATGAGATACCACAGAACATCAGTGAACCAGTTGTGGATGAAATAAAGAAGTCTCCATAGTTTGCCATACAACTGGATGAATTGACCGACGTCGCATTGTGCTCTCAGCTTTTGGTGTTTGTGCGATACAGGGTTGACTTCAAAGACGAGTTTCTTTTTTGTAAGACTCTTGATACCACCACAAAGGCTCAGGATGTGATGGAAATTGTTAACAATTTCTTTGAAGTACATGGTCTGGATTGGGTAAATCTTGTGGGTGTCACCACTGATGGTACACCTGCCATGCTGGGCTCAAGATCAGGCTTCCAAACGCTGGTGAAACAGCGCGCTCCAATGGTAACCGGAGTTCATTGCTTCATTCATAGGGAAGCTTTGGCGTCAAAAACATTGCCTGATCAACCGAACGCCGTTTTCAAAGGGCTGGTGAAAGCGGTGAATCACATCAAATCATCGGCTCTGAACACCAGGCTGTTCAAAAGATTTTGCCTGGACATGGGTTCCAACTTTGATGTGTTGCTGTTCTACACTTCTGTACGGTGGTTGTCAGCAGGGAACGTACTCAACAGAGTTTTTCAATTGAGAGAGGAGTTGGATTTATTTCTCCAGGCTCAAGGGAAAGAGGAATTCCAAAATGTGCTGACAGTCAAATTGAGAACTTGCGTATCTTGTCGATATTTTTGGAATCTTGAACAAACTGAATCTTCAGCTGCAAGGGACAGGTGCAAATCTGTTCTCTCACCAAAGCATCATCAAGGCTTTTCTTGACAAATTGGAACTCTGGATCGTAAGAGTCGAAGGCAATAATTTGGTTCAATTTCCATGTGTGGATGCCATGCTTGGGGAAAAGGAAGCCATTCGGACGCAAATTCTCGATCATTTACGGAAGCTACGAGACGAATTCCAACGTACTTTCCGGAGGTGGACAAGAGAAGGGATGGATTATCTTTCATCAGGAATCCATTTACAGCAGATGTTAATAGTGTTCCAGAGGACCTGCAGGAGGAATTCTTGGATCTGAAAAATGATTTTGCGGCTCAAGACGTGTACCAGCAATCTACCATAGAGAAATTTTGGGCCAGCGTGACCGGGAGTTACCCAAATCTGTCAGCACAAGCAGTCAGATTTCTGTTGCCATTTGCATCAACTTATATGAGAAAGATTGGATTTTCGTGTTTGTTGCACGCTAAGTCCAAACAGAGGAATCGGCTTGCAGTGGAAAACGATATTCATTGTGCATTATCAAGTACCACTCCAAACATTGAAAAGCTTGTCAGTGAGAAGAGAATCCAAAAATCTGTTAGTAAGAAATAAATTTCAAACCAAAATGTTCGTTGTCTGCTCTTTTTTATTATGTCTCAAAAAGGAGGTGGTCCACGAAAATTTTTTGATTGGCCTGGTGGTCCATGGACTGAAACGAGTTGAGAACCACTGCTCTAAACAAATGAACTTGTAGCTGTGTCCTTCACTTCACCCCAACTCAACAGTCTAAGCTGTAGCGTAACACACAGACAGGTGGCAATCCCACAAGTGCATTATATAGATTGGGCGTCTGAATCCCTAGGGGGGTCCCAGATCCCCCTTTTGCCCCCAAATCCTCTCAGTTCAAAACTTCTGTAAGGGTCTCTATATCTCACCATGGGCCAAACTCTGCTCTCTGATGGTGCCTTACATTCCAAGGCCAGAATGGATCACAGTGCTCATCTAATCTGGCATCTTGTATAACCCAGACCCTAAACTTGCCCTAGAACAGAGTTTTTAGAGGAAACACCTCATCTGGATTTAGCATTGTCAGTGATGGGGAACCTACTGAACGCTTGGTGAATTGTTCCAGGGGTTAATTATTTTCATCATTAGAAAGGTGTGCCTTATCTCCGGCCTAAATGTCTCTAGCTTCAGCCTCCAGCTACCAAATCTTCTATTACTTGCTCTGCTAGGTCAAAGACACAATTATGAAATGTTTGCTCCCTGTGTAAGTACTTACAGAGTGTAATCAACTCACCATTTAGGCTTCTCTTTGCTAAGCTAATTAGACTGAGCTTTCGGGAGTCTATTACTCTAAGGCATGTTTTCTAATCCTTGAATGTGGCACATGGATTGAGAGTAACCCGCCCGAAGCCATAAGACTTACCCGGGTCGTTCACTGGTCTGACGGAGAACAAAGAACAGCTTTAAGCCTGCAGCACGCCCGTGAATTAACCCTTTGGGGACAGCAGTTAAAGAGAGCGCTCCTCCTGAGCACTGGAATGAGTGACAGGTTTAAACATGGCAGCATTCGAATGCTGTGGGAGTTCGGCGGGGGTCCGGGCGGTGCTGGAACCCCGGGGTGGCAGTGCTCATTAAGAGCTGGTCGGATTGAATCGTTAGCGGGCTGCCCTGCTGAGATGGATGGCAGTACCCGGCCGACGGCATCAAATATTAATGGGCTGTGCTAATGAAAGGAATTCTGCTGCGTCGTGGCTTCTAAAATGGTTCCGTTGCAAGAAGAGCAGCATGTGGAGACCATGCGTGTATCCTCAAGAGGTCATCAAAGCCAGCCCCCCGCTCTTACAAACCTCCAATGAGGGGGGCTCCCGTGGGAGCCTGGGCCAGAGCTTTGCTATCCGTACAGTCAGCGTTTCCTCATATCGAACCCAACTCTCCCTTGTCCAGATTAACCCACAAGAACACAGGACTGGGTCAGACTGAAGGTCCATCTAGCCCAATATCCTGCCCCAATGTCAGCTGCCCCAGAGGGAATGAACAGAACAGGTAACCATCAACCACCCTCTATTGCCCATTCCCAGCTTCTGGCAAACAGAGGCTAGAGGGAAACCATCCTGCCCAGCCTCCCTAGAGATCAGAGAAGGGCCTGACCTCACAGCTCAGCTCTCTGCCCTCGGTGCTGCAGGATGGGACTTCTCAGTGCTTGTCCAAGTCCAGGTATAAAGGACCAAGGAGTGTCTTCCGCCGAGATCTCACCCTGAAGAAGGCTCTGTTGTAATTAACTATTACCAGCAATAATGCTCAATCCATCCTCGATACTGGCACACACACACCCCCCGCCACGTGGGCTCTCTTTATTCCCAGTGTTCCTTCGCTCAGCTTCGTCCCGCTGCTCCTAATTCGACCTCTGACGAGGACAGGAGAGCGAGCTGAGCGGTGCTTCAGAGCAGTCTCTCCCGAGGGCCGCAGCGATTTCACAGAATTGACTGAGAAACTGATGAGAGTCAGTTGGTGCAATTCCCATGTGCAGCTACATTGAGTCTTCTCGGGATGCGTCACCACTGGTAGCACTTTGGGACCTCAAAGCTTGAGTCCATGATGTGAGCCAAGGAACCCAGGCTCCACCCCCTACGCCGGGGGGAGTTCTAGGCCACTGCATCTGCTGCACGCACTGTTGCTTCAGAAAAGGGCTTCTCCAGAAAGTTGCAGCGATTCTGCCTTTTGCCCACCAGCAGGCTCTATGGTGCTAGAACAGAGTAGCAGCTGGGGCAGAGAAAAAGCCTGCCTTCCTCACAGCAGCCCGGGCCAGGTCGGCGTGGGTGGGGAAGACAGATGGGGACCGAGATTGAATGAGAATGGAAGTGCAGGGCCTTGGAGAGGAGGACAGTCAGGGCCTCATAGAGAGAGGGGAGGGGTGTAGGGCCACATAGGGGCATGAAATGGCTGAGTGCGGGCTCAGAGACACATGGGGATATGAAGGTGGCATGGGGCGGGGAGAGTGGGTGTCTGAGTAGAGATGGAGGGACACGTGAACATGGGGTGCAAGGACACATGGGAGAGGCTGGGGGTCAGCCAGCGTCTGCATGGAGGAAATCCCTACCAATCCCTCTCCCTAAAAAGAATCTTTTCCATATTTTTCCCACCCTCACCCCAAACCGCTCCAAGCTCACCCACAGGCTCCTTCTCAGCAATGACTCCCCACCCCCACCGATTCTCCGTTACTCCTGACTCCGCACTGCTCCCGAGAGGTGCGGGAAACACACTTCGGTCTTGCAGTTTAAATGAGAATCACTCAGAGTTCTGCGTCAGTGTGCCCAGTAAGGGATCTGTTTGTCAAAACATATTTCCTGAACCCTTTTTGGTGTCTGTATGTTACTGACACACTTGCTGAGGGGCATTGTGAAATGAACGAGCAAACGAACTGAAACTGGTGTGATTCTACTGTGCAAGGCTGACAAATAAAACACGCAGAACGGTGCAGAAAACGCGGTGCACAGACCCCCCCCGGGACCAGTAACTCCGGAAGTGCCGTACACGGCCTGTCTGCTAGCGGGGGGGGGGCCTGGCCTAGGCCCCCGGGATGGCCTGGCACTCTCTGGAGAGCAGCGGGCGCACTGCCGGGCCGCGGGGACTGGGCTGTCCCGCCCTCACCTGAAGCCCAAAGGCGAAGTTGAGGAGATGGCAGAGGCAGGCGAGGATCAGCTTTAGGACGAGCTGCAGACTGCTCTCGCTGAACAGGGCCTTGCAGGCGAAGCCGCTGACCAGCAGCAGGGGCAGGTGGTAGGGCAGGCGGGGGCTCAGGCAGGCGCTCAGCGCCCTCCTCCAGCTGCCGCGGTGTCTGAGGGAAAGAGAGACCAGGAGACGGGTCAGTCGGTGCATGCAGAGAGGTCTCCAGGCCCACCGCCCCGCTGCCCTGAGAAGGAGACACCCCACCGCACTGACCCCCCACCCAGGGGCCCTCGAAATGGCTGGGGCTTGGCCAGCAGGGTGCAGATGGGCCCACGCTGGGGAAGCGACAGTCGTGGGGATGCACATCATCCCCCCTGCACACACGCCCGCACTGGAGAGCTTCCTGGGGAAGGCAATCCAGCCCCCCTGTGGAGTGCTGTTGCTACGGAGACCCACACAATGGCGGCCGGGGGGCGAGGGGTTACCTCAGCTGAAGCAGGCCCGGGCAGCCTGGCTTCACTGAGGTGACACGACACCCAGGGACATCTGAGACCTAGTGGGTTTAGACATGAACCTGGCTGGAAGGAAGCAAACCCTGACCCTCCCCAGGAGTGCGTGAGAGAGCCCTCTCAGAGACCGTCTCCCGCACAGCCCCCATGGCGGATGGGACAGGGGCACGAGACTTAATAGTCTTGCATCTTCCTGCCTGGGTATTATGGGTAGGGCATCTGCAGAGCTGCTAAAAGGGACGAGAGAGAAGAGGTAGGGACCAAGGAAAGAAACCTGAGGGACGTCAACAGACAGAAGAGGGGGCGAATGGGAAACACCGCAGAGACCAGATTGCAAAGCTTATGCCTCTTTGGATTTCTTTACAGCTCCTACATCGCTAGTAGGAAGCATGCACCTGCCTTCCTCACCAGGATTAGTTCCTTCCGTTCATTGCTGGACCATTTACAAGCATCATCCGGAGCATGGCTCTCAAGAGCAGAGGGCTGTAAACTCAGTCACCTGGATGGCACGTGCCAGATCTCTTCCGCAAAGCTGCAAACCCCTCTGAGCAGTGTGCTGATCAGCTGGGCCGTGACGTGGAGGGTGAGGTATTCGGCCACATCGTTCCAGGGATGCTCTAGGAAGTACAGGGCAAAGACGCAGACGGCCATGACGAGGCAGGCCATGTAGTAATCCCTTTTCTCCCGAGGTTTGGGGAGGAGGGGGTGGATTTGGACGGTGGGTCTTTCCATTTCATGAGACATCTGCAGCAAGCAGACACACCCAGTCACAGCATTTTAATTATACAATAGCAAGTGAAACTTATTTCTGCAACCGATTTCTTTTTCCTTTAGCTGGAAAGAGATTTTAGAAGGAAGAAAAGAAGTTAGTTGAAACGGGCTGTTTCCCAGAAGACAAAATATGACAAAGACACACAAAGGGGAGAGAAAAGAACAGCAAATGTCAAAAATGCAGCTTCTGGCTCTCTGGGGTTGCAAGTAAAGTTTGGTATTGCAATAACTTTTGGTGGCTTGATATTTATTGTATCGTTAATGCAGGATCAGCTTTTAATTAAGTGGGCATTTTGTTAACAAATGGGGGTAATTTGAGATGTTATTTCAGTAAAAGATTAACAATTTAAAACACTATTTTACTACTTACCCTCTTAAAAAAATGCTTTTACATTAAACCTTTAACGTGTTTATAGTCTACACAAACAACTCCTAAAGTAAAGGGGAAAAAGGAAACAAATCAAAGCATTTGTTAAGAAATTTAAAATAATGTATTTCTTTAGTTTAAAACAACTGTTAGCTTTTTTTAAAGTACAAGCAGTAATGGTTTTGCTTTGCTTGCTTATTAGCATAACTAGAGTAACGCATGTAAAGATGTTTAAAACTTTTGTTTTAAAATCTGCTTTAAAACCAATTGCGTGTTTACTAAGGTATTAGCTTCTAGGTATCTATTAACCCATTAGGCCCCATCGTGGGGACCAAAACTGCTGTGTTAAATTAGATGGATTACATGGGCCAAAAGGGATAACACAACATTGTCACTGTTTAACGTTAAACAAGATTTTGGGTTTGGGATGCCAAGACTTCAGTTTGCTTAGTACCATGGCAAAGACACCATTAAAAACCCTTTTCTGTTAGAATACAGAGAAGGAGTAAACACTTTACATTCCAAACACTTTAAGACAGGCTTTTAAAATTACATTTGGGGTTTTTTACAACTGGAGAGAGGTTTTCAGATTAAAACAACTCTGATGGACAGCCTGCTAGATGGTATTAAAGATTACGATAACAGGGGATTTATGAGGGGGGGAATTAGTTGATATGGCCTTGAGCTGTCAATGCAGAAGCTGTTAAAGTCCCATCCTATTCCCTAGAAGACAAAGGGGAACACAGGGGGGAAAGCACAGAGCAGCTAAGTTAAAAAATGCCACTTCTGTCTCTGTGGCGGATTGTTACTTGCAACTTTACTGCTGGAAAAGCACTGGTAGTTTTACCAGACTTTGGGACCTGGCAAACTTTTACCAGCATTCGACTCTTTCAGGCATTGCATTGGTTTCATTCTAGGGCACAGCCATGTTGCAAAATTTACCTTCTGACTGGCTTGACTGGCTAAGCCAGACTCTGCTTACGTATGTAAGCAGGGTCTGAACCAATGCTTCCAATGCAGCCAGCTGAAAAGGGAAAGGAGCCCTGGGTGTGGTTATGCTCACTCAGTCATTTAGCCCTGAAAGATAATCAACTGTTGATATGTAAATACAGCTCATGTTGGAATGGGAAAGAGATCCTAGGGGTGGTTATGTAAATCCAGTTCAGCCGATGCTATAGGCCTGATGGATGGTCAATTGTTAGAATGGAATGCGGTGTATTGTAACTAATTTGGCTGTTGTGGGGTCACAAACCATGTTAACCCTAAACGTAGGAATTATAAAATATGACACCAGTGCTTGCAGGAGAGACACCATCATTGTAAAGAGTCTTGGATGGACAAGCCTCCCCCTTCCAGACTCAAGTGAACTGTATGGGGGGGGGGGGAAGAAGTTTGAACCAGCAGCTACATACTCTCCAGGTGTGAGCTGTAAGACTGGTTCAACCTCCCCCTCCCTCCCCGCCTGTTCTAAGGATAGACTTACAACAGACTCCATAAAGGGTCTCTTTGTTATTCTGAAATATTATTCCAGTGATAGCTGGACTCTTTTGGCCAGCCTAGGTGGTGGGCCAAGAGCTGAAATCACTGAGAAACTGACAAAGAGCTGGAATCACTAGGTTTGGCCCAAAGCCAAGACCCATTGTAGAAGCAGCAGCTGGTGGGAACAAGCGGTCCTGGCAGGAGCAGGCGGCCAGCAGGGCAGCTGGTGAGAGCGGCCGGCAGGTGGCTGGTAGGAACAGCGGTAGGCAGCCAGCGGGGCAGCTGGTGGGAGTGGCTGACAGGAGCAGCACTGAGAGGCCAACTGAGTGGGTGAGATGCTTCCTATCCCCACCCCCCCAAGGGTGGGAGGTGAGCGCTGAAAATCACCTCTGAGCTCTGATCTGCCCTGACCAAGGGCAGCTACTGTGAGTGGGGTACAGAGAAAGCTTGGGCATGTGAATGGGACACATCCATTCCTGGACTTGTGACCCTGAGAGGCAAAGGACATTGCTCAATCCATTTGAGCTGGGATGTTCACGCGTGGGTTGGCTATGAACTCTGGGTATGGTGTTTTCCCAGGCTAATGCCATGTTACCTCTTTCATTAAAAATTTCTTTTCTATGCTCAGATTCTGTGCGTGCGAATGGGGAAGCATTGCCTCTCGGAGGTGCCCAGGATGTGTGAATTTCCCAGGCTATTGGGTGGGGGCTCAAACCGGTTCTGTGTGAGATGGATGAAAAGGAACCCCTACATATTGAACCCGGACCTGACTGCTGCCGGCGCTACCTGGCAGAAGGGTTACACACAGAAGGAAAGGTGGGGAAGGAAAAGGACAGGCTGGTGGGGAGGGGTAGGGAAAGTCTTACAATGTCATTTGGCTTGGGGTTTTGGGCCAAGTCTGCTTGGGACATTTTTTAGGCTTAGGATAACAAAGACCCTGGGTCCCAGGACATAGTAGGGTAGCACCCATGAGGATGAAGCTCCCGCCAGAAGTCAAGTTTTTCTCCCCCAATTTTTTTCTTTAAGGATCCAAAATGTGAGCCATAGGTGGGCTAGCCCCTCCTGCAGGAGTGACAGAAGTACTCTAACAGTGGGAGGGCCACGAGCACCAAATCGTGGCCCTACACTGACTCTTCCCCCTAAGGCCCTGCCCATTCCCCAAGACCCTGCCCCAGCCCCACCCATTCCCTCCAGGACCCTTCCGCAAGTCCCTGCCCTCATATCATCCCTTCCCCGTAGCCCCACGCCCACACTGCCTCTTTCCTCTAAAACCCCACCCCCACTCGCTCTTCCCCACTCTTGCAGCTGGCAAACAGTTGGGAGGGGCGCCATAGTTCCCTGGCTCCCCCTTCTGGTGCCCCTGCCCCCCATTATTTTATTCTCCAATTACCCCTAATGTCCAATTTTGGTTCACCGCTTGCTGCTCTTACACTTTGTGCACCAAAAAGATGCGAACCTCACCCTGGAATTGTGTCAGTAGCCTTTCTGTTTGGACTGATCTCGTTTTTGTGTATTCCTTGTGCAACTCCGCCATTTGCACATGTTATTACAGGCTATTTTATGAAATAACGTGTCTGTTTTACAGTTGAGCTCACAGGTAAGTTACATTTTTAGATCCAATTATTACAGCATAATCCCCCTTTCTAACTGATCAGTTCCCTCTAGGATCAGACTTTTGTTCTGGCTCATAAAACCATAATGATAGACACAAACCTTGTTTTAGTATAAGGCCACGGACAGAAAAGCCATTGTATTTTAAGGTTTGCAAATGTTTTATTTTAAAATTGGGATTTACACATTGTATTTGATGAGAGGTTATAAAAATGCTGTTAAACTTTTGAGATGTTAATGAAGCCAAGAGCTCAGGTAACCTTTCTGCCAAGGGAAACTGGCAGCAATGACTGCTGGCTTTGGTATTTAGGGGTTTCTCTTAACAGCACAAACAGAACCAAGTTTGAGCCACCACCTAGTAATCTGGGAAAAGTTACCACCACCCTGGAGCGCCTCTAAAAACCAACACTTCCCTTCTCAGAAGCACTAAATCTGTGCATCACACAAGAGAACAAAACGTGAGAAAAGGGAACCAGCATTTGTTTGGGAAAACACCACAGCCACATTGAAATGCACACAACCCAAGCGAGCCTGGCCTCACAGAAGGCTGGGCAGTACCCTCTGCCTCAGTTTCCCAACAGTGGTGGGACAATCCCATGAAGGCATGCCCCTTTGACCACTCCGTTTTCCCTCCACTCCGCTCTACTTACAGGTAGTGATCCTTGGTTAGCAAAGACCCTGACTTCCAAGGGGTGTTCACAGGAATTCTCCTCTCATCCAGAACAGGGCTGGGGCATCAAGCAGTTGGCGGGGTGAGTGCACCTCTGCACCTAGCTGTTTGGTGCTGCCTTACTCACATGATAAGGATAGCACTGAATTACCCTGCTCTCGGTACTGACGTGATCTGTAACCCAGCGCCAGGCCAAAGGCATCCTTCTGGCAAACCGGCCACATGCCTAGGCCCAGGAGGCATGACTATGCAGACGAGCTCTGGTCCTGAAGTGCTTTTCCTCAGCTCATCACTAGATGTCAGGGAGAGCTTATTCAGACCCTGCTTCCACGTACAGCTGCTTTTATGTGGAGCGAAAACAATGCCCAGCCTCCAGTGGCTACGTGTGCAACAATACGAGGTTGCGTTGGTTTTTGTCTGTGCACTTCCAGATGGAAACACTTTTTTTCTGTTGCCTATACATTTAAAGCTACACGTTTATACAAATTGCTGAAAATCTTCATGCACTAAGGCAGGGGCAGGTAAGATCCAGCCCGTGGGCCAAATCCGGCCTGCCAAGCCTTTCAATCCGGCCCACGGCCACCCCACTGGGACCCTCAGGCAGGAACAACCAGCCGCTCCAGCTCTCTGCACGGGTTGAGGGGGAAAGCTTTGCATACTGCTCCACCCCCAGCACAATCTTTCAGCTCCCATTGGTTGGTTCCCATTGGCTGCCCCTGCCCCCATCACAATATCTCAGCTCCCATTGGCTGGAACCAGCCAATGGGAGTGGAGAGATTGTGCTGGAGGCAGGGGCAGTGTGTGAAGATTTCCCCCCCCATCCGAGCGGCGCAGAGAGGCACATGGAGCAACTGCTCTGAGCTCTAGGGCTGCGGCAGGCAGGGAGCCTGGCAGAGGGTCCCATTGGGCTGCTGGCTGGGAGCTGCATAGGTAAGCGCCACCCGGCCAGAGCTGCCGCCCTTCTCACACCCCAACTCCCTGCCCCAAACCCTCTGTACACTCCTGTCCTGGGTCACCACTTTCTCCCAAGCCCTGCACCTCCTGCTACACCCCTCCTCCAGACACCTCCCAGCCCTGTTCCCTGCTCCCCCCAACCAGGTCAATGTGCACTCATCCCAGGCTGAGAACCACTGCCAGTGGGATCACAGAGCCATAGGCCTCCAAAGGGCCAATGCAGCAGGGCCACCGGCCACCACAGGCCCGGGGGCAAGGTGGAGGGCCTGGCTCCATGCCCCCGGAAGGGGTGGAGCCTTGGGTGGAAGGGCGGGGCCAAGGGCAGTCAATCCCTAGCGTTGCCCAGAGCTCAGTGCTGGGCTCTCCGCCCCAGCCCTCAGAGCCGCGCGGAGTGGTGCTCCCACAACAATTCAAAGGGGGCAGCCGGGAGCTCGGGGCCCCATTGAAATGCCGGGCCCCTGCGCAATTCCCCCCCAGTTGACAGGCCTGGGCCAGTGAAGAAGAACAAGCCAGAGGCAGACTTCCTCCTCCCCAGGCACTGGAGGGGGGGCTGCTTTCCCCACACTGGGGAGGGCTGGCTCACCTTTGCAGCGTGGTTCTTGATGCTGCCCTGATGTCTCCTGCTCTGGTGCTGGGCTCTGCGCCGGCCCAGGCAACTGCAGCTGGTGCTTTGAGGCGAGGGCAGACACTGGAGCCCGTCGCTCTGCCACACAACAACTGAGATCTCTGCAGGAAGGTACCCAAGGTGGGGGCGTGTAGGGACGCATTCCGAGCCCAGTGATTCATTGGGAAGAGCAGCACAGAGAACGAAAATGAAACCAGCAGCCTGTACCAGTGGTGAATGCCCTGCAACCTTCCAGCCCAGACAGGTTCACCCTGGGCTGAGAACCACTGCCCCTCGTGTTCTGTGGTCGCGCCGGCAATCCATAGCTCAGGGGCTGGATTCTTTGCAAAGCTGCGTGGGAAGCTGAAGATGTCTGTGAGATAAACAGGCACTGGCCATTCCTAGACGAGTCTGCGTCTCAACCCTTTCATCTGCTCTCCCGATCTGAAAAAAGGAAGTCAAATAGGACTGGAACTTGTCGAGATCAGCAGTTTGCAGAAATAAACACTGGCAGACAATGCACAGAGGATGAGTATTTACAGGAAAATGGTATCACATGTAAGGCTGCCCGGCCACATGCTGCTGTAGCTACAGGTCCACAGATGAGAAGCAGTCAAGATTGGGGAATTCCAATGCACACAAAATAGCTTCCTCAAACATACTGGAAAATAGTACTTGAATATTTCAGTGAGGCTGGGGTGCTTAATTACCTTACCTAGTTTTGGAAGGCCCAACCTTAATCATTAAAATCACTAATGAATCATCTCTGAGGCTAAGTCTAGACTGCAGGCTTCTTTCGGAAGAAGCTTTTCCAGGAGAGATCTTCTGGAAACACTTATTTCGAAAGAGAGCATCCACACTGACAAAGCGCACTGAAAAGGGGATGTGCTTTTTCGAAAGATAGCATCCACATTGATTGGACTCTATCTCGCATTTAAGCTGTGATTATTATAGTTGGAGTGGTCACCAGGGCACCTGTGCTTTTTCCTGGAGGCCTCTTCTTTTGAAAAAAACCCCTCTTCCCCATCCACACATGCCTTTTTCCGAAAGAGCTCTTTCGGAAAAAGGCTTCTTCCTTGTAGAAAGAGGTTTACCGCTGTCAGAAAACACCCTGCATTCTTTCGACTTTCTGTCCAAAGAACACAATTTCAGTGTGGACGTAAGTGTAGTTTTTCCAGAAAAACAGCTGTTTTTCCGGAAAAACTCTGCACTGTAGACATACCCTGAGAGAAATAAAGTCTGAATCAAAGTCCAATGAGGTCCGCAAGCATCTACATGGGGTTTGGGTCAGGCCCACAGATAGCAAATAGAATTCACAGTTCACACATAAAAGAGGCCGTGGTTCTCAGCCAAGGGTACATATGACCTTGGGGGTACATAGAGGTCTACTGGGGGGACATCAACTCCTCTAGATACCTGCCTCGTTTTCCAACAAGCTACATAAAAAGCACTAGTGAAGCAAGGGCAAATTAAACTTTCTGACAAGGACTTGTTCATACTGCTCTATATACTGTACACTGAAATGTAAGTACAAGACTTCTATTCTAACTGATTTATTTTATGGGGAAAATGAGAAAGTTGGCAATTTTTCAGAGTGCTGTGACACTTTGGTATGCGTATGCCCTACGTTGTAAGCAAGGCGTTTTTAAGTCAGGTCCCCTGACTTCTGTCATCAACTGAGTTACTGAAGACAAGGCAGAAACAAAAGACAGAACTATGTAGCACTTTAAAGACTAACAAGGCTGTCTCTCCAAAAGTGACTCTCTGGCTCCACTTGTTGGTGAACATATGGAACAAGCCCATGCAGCTACATGAGATTAAAGATAATCTAGGCATGGCCGGCCCAAAGCCTCAACGAATACAGTGCCTGAGTTTTTCATAAGAGTAATGAGGAGGCTTGTGGGGGTGGCAGGGTGGCTAATGGAAACAGGATATGGGAGTAGAAATTACCACATCCGCGGTGGAAATCCATCACACAGAAACCTGTTGGGGAACATTTTAACCTGCCCGGGCACCCATTCACGGATTTAACAGTGGCCATCCTCTTACAAAGTGATTTCAGGAACCAACTGGAGAGAGCGACTATGGAACTGGCCTTCATATGCAAATTTGACACATTTACCCAGGGACTGAGCAAAGATATTTCTTGGATGGCCGTTATATTCAACACCCAAATGACATCAAAAGCTAAGGATTAGGCACTTACAACCCATCTATTAGCCTCATTTAGCAAGGACACTTTAACTGACAGGTCTTTTTTCTCTTTTTCCCTCCTCCTCTCCCCACTTTTTCTGTTATATATTTGTACCCCTGGGCCCCTTACTCCATCCATTTGAAGAAGTGGGTTGTGCCCACGAAAGCTCATACCACCATCTGTATTCTGTGTTTAGTCTCCAAGGTGCAATGGGACCACTCATTGCTTTTTAAGGTGTTTTAGTTACAGACTGGGGGTATGTCTACACTAGCCCCCTAGTTCGAACTAGGGAGGCTAATGTAGGCATTCGAACTTGCAAATGAAGCCCAGGATTTAAATATCCTGGCCTTTATTTGCATGTTCCCGTCCGGTCGCCATTTTTAAACGCCACTAGTCCGAAGTAACTGCCCGCAGTTACACGTGGCAATTAAACGGTAATTCGAACTAAGTCCTTAGTTCGAATTACCTGTTACTCCTCCTGGAATGAGGTGTAACAGGTAATTCGAACTAAGGACTTAGTTCGAATTACCGTTTAACTGCCGCGTGTAGCTGCGGGCAGTTACTTCGGACTAGTGGCGTTTAAAAATGGTGACCGGACGGGAACATGCAAATAAAGCCCGGGATATTTAATTCCCGGGCTTCATTTGCAAGTTCGAATGCCTACATTAGCCTCCCTAGTTCGAACTAGGGGGCTAGTGTAGACATACCCTAACACGGCTACCCCTCTGAGACTTACAGGCCTTTTTGTTTGACCTCAGTTGTATGCAAGGTCTTGGGACACATTTTGAAAGAGCAAGTAGTTAAGGACATAGAGGTAACAAATAACTGGAATATACAATAATTCAATGTGGTTTTAAAAATTGTGCCGGGGAGCCAGAGAGGAATTTCTCCCCTTCCCCGTCCTGTACAGTGGGCACTATTCTGGAGTTTTTACCTTTGTCTGAAGCTTCAGACATTGACCAGATTCAGGTGTTGGGGATGAGCTGCTGGCGTCGATGGACCAATGGGAGAGCCATGTTCTAGAAAGCTTTGCTAACATTCCTAGAGTTAAACCGATCGCCAGGTCTGACGTCTAGAAGGCATTTTCCACCTGGGCACACTGTCAGGGTCCCTGATATTTTGTTGCCTCTGTGGAGCACTTTGGAAGGAGCATCCAGTAGGGTCACGTGCCCGATTCCTGTACAATCAATGTCCTGACAGACCATGTGGTCTTGGCCCTACGTGATTTCTAGCTCCATTTTTGAGCAGGTAATTTGGCCATGATGGTCTTCGTTATTTCTTTTCACAACTGTTCTGACATTTCACATACTGTATAAAAATCAAATGAGTCTAAATCTACTAAAGCAAGTTGCCATCCTCCCTGCACCCCACTAGCATGTTCTTACCGAGCTGCAAGCATCTTTCCCCTTGAGATGAAGAGAGATGACAAATGTTGCTCTCTCCACATCACTTCAGCTATCAGGATAACAAAAACGGCTTCTTCACATCCCTAGCGTCACCAGCCAAGTGCTCAGAGTCAACTGAACACACAGCCAATGAAACGAGAACCAAAGTGGGCTCATGACATAGAAATCAGCCATACCGCCTTCTCGCTTTAGACTGTTGGATAATGGTCTTGTTCACTATTGCCCTGGCCTTTGGCTTTTCTGGCCCACCCATGAATATAGCTCTGTGTTTAAGTGTCCGTCTAGATCTATCCTCCACCTACGTTAGGCTTTTCTAAGGTACGCATCATTGTGATCACTAAGCACAGGTGGGTACCATGCTTTCTGGGTGTGTGGGAGAACAGAGAGATAAGATACCTTGGCTGGGCTTTTTACATCGTAGAAGTCCCAGAGGACTTATTTCTATACTAGAAGATGTACTCAGCGCTGCTCGGGTCCTCAACTCAAAAAAAATTTGTTTTTTTTTTCATGTAAATCATTGCTCTGGGGCGGGGCTGGAGAGGAGGGGTTCAGTTTCCAGGCTGTCCCGGGGAGAGAGGATAGTCCCAGCCCCTTCTCACCACAGAAGCTGGGGGCCAGGTGAGAAGTGCCTCTCCATGACTGTGGAAGCTGGGGGAGGGGTGCAGAGAAACAAACAGAAAAACTCTCTGAAATATAGAGTAGATAACTGTCCCTTACTCCACCCCTGCCTTCTGCTGGCCCAGTGGGATTATAGCTGTCCCAGTCCTCATCTCAGGCCCCTTGCTGCCCCCGGTGGTCATTCTAAAGTATAACTGTCCCTCCCATCAAATCCTCCCCTTTCCATTTTATGAGGAACAATCAAATTCCAGGCACATCCCAGTGTCCTGGCACAACCAAACCCTGCCCTTGCTTTACGTTAGAATAAGAGGAAGCTGCCTACCAAATTTGGTGAATCTAGCTCATACCATTTAGGAGAAGTTCTTGAAGAAATGGACTGGATGGATACACAGATGCACACACTGGATGGATACACAGATGCACACACTCTCTAAAATATATGTAAATAAGGTAGAGAAATATTATTATTGGTTTATGATGGTTTTGAAAGATTTTGCTCTTGTGACTTACTGGCTTACTCTGAAAAGTGACAGTAACAATGGCCTCATGGAGCTCCAAGCTCACCAAGTTTCAGTGTCTCTAAATTGAATTTGTTTCGTTCCCAAGTAAACAAAATGGCACTCCTAATTGCTGACCCTGCAAACTCCCTCCCTTTAGGAGCTGAGTGTCAAACCAGGGTGTTTTTTTCTGGCTCTGAAATCCAAATACTGCAGATTGCACAGAGGAACTTTCTGTAGTTAACAATTCTATTGATGATGCAAGAACCAGAATAGACTCCAACTCTGCTGGCTTTCCGGAATGTAACAGGAGTAAAAAGTAGGGAGACCTCCCTATTATTATTATTCTACATGTATATTGTGGCCCTGTTATGCAAGGTACTGTATAAATACTTAGTGAAGGATTGTTCTGGCTTAGCACAGCAAGACTGGTCAGCAAATAGGTCTTGGAATACACACAAAGACGACACACAGAGGAGGCTAGGAAAAAAGAGAGTGGCTGTTTTGAGAGCCATTGCATTTGATTTTGTCTCATACCTCTAATGACATAAAACTTAAAGCAGTTACAGCGCCAAGTTAAATGCTGTCAATGCCTGGCTTTTGAAGAAAATGCAAACTGCTTTGCTGTCTATCTCTGAGGCTGAGGGAGAGAGAGAGAGAGAGAGAGAGAGAGAGAGAGAGAGCACACACGTTCTTCTGGCTAACCCTTAGCTCCCCTTTCCCCGCTGTTTCACACCTATTGTTCTGTGCATTGGCTTTGAAGCTGATCACCTCATGTGTGCACAGAACAGAGGTAACTTTTTCCAACTGTGTCTTATCAGGGAGTCTCTCTTCTTAGCATTCGAACAATGGCCCTGCAGGTAGCATAGGGCCAGAAAGACTGGCTTTTGCTCACTAGATTGAGAAGCTCATTCTTTTTATATCTGGGGATATAGGCATGTACTGTCCCCCCGCCACTGGTGCACAGGTGAGCTGAAGTAGGGGAGGATACAGGAGTAGGTCTGGATGTGGATGCTGGGTTTCCTTCAGCACAAGGCCAAGTTCATGCAGGGTACCGGGTCACAGGATGCCCCTGAAAGCCCAGCTCTTTTGCTCGGAAATCCACCCTTCGCGGAGACCGCAGCAAAAGACGTTTGGTCGGGGGTCGCAGTTTACGTGAGGTACACATGCATATTGTGTGCCCAGGGCAAGTACACAAGGTGCTGCTCCCCAGGGCAGTGTGAATGCACCTACCTCTCGATCACTGCAGGGCCCTACTGACTTTTTCTGTGCTTTCTCTGCAGAAGAGCAGAATTTCAGGCAGGAAAAGTGCTCTCAATTTTGGTTCTCACTCTAGGCAAGAGCCAGCTGGTCTCTTCCCCCGCTACAGCAAGTTCCCTTCACCCCACTTCTGGAGGGAAGAGCGGGGACCATCTTGGCCAATAAGTTCACAGCGTATTGCGCTCGTCTTCCCCTGGCCATTTTGAATAAGGCCTTTCTCTGGCACAGCCAGGTCCGCAGATCCTCAGTGCAGGGAAGTTGCCTGTTTGTGGAGGTAGAGGGCAGAATTAGGGTTACCAGGTGGCTTCAAAAAAAATGCTGGACACACTTGATCTCAGATGGGGGGGGACACCGGCCAGGAGGGGACTGGGGCTGGCCGGGAGGTTGTGTGGGGGCAGGTGGGGGAACCAGCTGGTGGGAAGCGGGGCTGACGGGGAGGGGGTTGGGGGTAGTGGGGCTGGCCAGGGGAGATCGGGGGGGGGACTGGCTGGAGGGAAGCAGGTCTGGCTGGGAGGGGGTTGGGGGGAGCAGAGCTGGCCGGGGGAGATCAGGAGGAGGAGGGGGGGAGAACCGGCCGGCGGGAAGCAGGGCTGGTCTGGGGAAGCGGGGCTGGCCGTGGGAGATCGGATGGGTGGGGGGACCAGCTGACGGGAAGCGGGGCTGGCTGGGAGGTGGTTGGGGGAAGTGGGGTTGGCCTGGGGGGGGTAGCGGGGGGAGAGAATTGGCTGGTGGGGAGCGGGGCTGGCCTGGGCACATGCAGATCCCGGGGCGCTGCCCGTCCTGCGCATGGTCCCGATGAAGCATGAGCGAGTCCGGCCCTGGGGTTTCCATCCTGCCCCGGCCCCGCCCCCGCCCCCCCCTCGTGTAGTTGCATACTGCCTGGCTGGTAGACACACTCATGCAGCGTGAGTGTGTCTACCAGCCAGGCAGTTTGCAACTAGGTACTGATACTCCTAATAATAATAAAACTTACCTAATTAGAAAATACTGGATATTTTATACGTCCGGTATTTTCTTAATTTGTTTCCTGGACAGAACTCTCAAATACCGGACTGTCCGGTTCAAAACTGGACACCTGGCAACCCTAGGCAGAATCAGAGTTGACTGGACGTTCACAAGAGACTAGCGCCCATCTTTTGGAGCCCCTCCCTGTTTTCTGCCTCCTGTAGCTATTGCAGGGAAGTGGAATCCGGCACCAGAGAGAACTCATAACAAAACCAGCCAGCCCAAGGCCCTGAAGGGGTGTTTGTCTCCTGCATGAAATTACCCCAGCACCTCAGCGATCTGCCCCCCTCAGCTTACCCCTCACTGACTGCTCAGGTAAGAGGAGGGGAGGAGGGCGGAGAAAGGTCCACACAGGAGACGGAGGCTGTGTCTCTCCAGAGGGAGCAGGAATGGCTTGTGCCTCATCCACTGGGTTGGAAAGGTTTCACTTTGGCTGCTCTACCTTGATTCAGGAACTGGTTCCTCATCAGTGAACTGCCAATGTCATGAGGGAGAGCGGGAAGCTGAAAAGAGCCTGTTGCGGGCTAGAGGCAGTTACACCAAAGACCAGCGGCCCAATATGGGGAAACCGTTCGCAGGGTAACCATTGGGGATGGCTGACTCCTCAAGGCAGATTAAGGAGCAGGCCCTAATACCATTGGGAGGATGCGCCCTCCTATCTGATCATTTACCTCTCCTTTCCCTCATTGGCCAACTTGGCTGGTCTACAGTCCCAAGGGAAGTCAGGAATTCTGCATGGAGGGGAGAAGAAGGGACTCTTTCCTGAGGAAGAAATTCTCTCAACTAGGGAGCTCTTGGATTTGGTGTGAAGGGTGCCTTTACATCAGACGCCACCATCTTGTGAACCCTGGGTAGTGGCCTGCAAGGAACACTGCAGCTTTCTACCCTATCTCAAAGGAGCAAAGCTGAAAAAACTGTCAGTTAGCAGAAGAACGCCTCAAGACTCAGGTTCCCAATTCCCACCTGTCTTAAGGAGGGAAATTAAAAGAGGGAAAATGAATCGGTAGAGGACTTTACCTCAAACTTAAGGAGAAAACTGGTCTGTTCCTCTGTTTCCTCTCCAGTGGGTGCCAGAGGTGAAAGGTCCACTGGTGAGGTTTTATACTCTGAAATAAAAAGCATAAAGAGATGCAGAGCTGTTTATGGGTCTGGTTCTTCAACAAATTTATGTTCATCCTTGTCTTCATGGCCACCACCAGTGAAAAAGAAAGCTACACAATCTGCTCAGTCATGTTCCATGAGAGGAAAAACGAAGTAAAGAAGAAGATCCTGACTTTCCCCAAAGATCTGTCTCTGGGTATGTCTACACTAGCCCCCTAGTTCGAACTAGGGAGGCTAACGTAGGCATTCGAACTTGCAAATGAAGCCTGGGATTTAAATATCCCGGGCTTCATTTGCACGTTCCCGGGCGGGCGCCATTTTTAAATCCCCTTAGTTCGAACTGACTGCCCGCAGCTACATGCGGCAGTCAGAAGTTAATCCGAACTAAGTCCTTAGTTCGGATTAACTGTTACACCTCATTGCAGGAGTAACAGTTAATCCGAACGAAGGACTTAGTTCAGATTAACTTCTGACTGCCGCATGTAGCCACGGGCAGTCAGTTCGAACTAAGGGGATTTAAAAATGGCGCCCGCCCGGGAACATACAAATGAAGCCCGGGATATTTAAATCCCGGGCTTCATTTGCAAATTCGAATGCCTACATTAGCCTCCCTACTTCGAACTAGGGGGCTCGTGTAGACATACCCTCAGAGTCTGAATGACATGTTGATCAAGAATGAATTAAGCAAAGCAAGCGGTTCCATTTCCAAATGAATCTTTTGAGATGATGTAATGAGAAGGGAGTGGATATGTGGGGTTTCCATCAGATGAGCCCATAAGAAGATATCGCAAGGGAGGAAAGAATTGGATTGGTATAAGTGACAAAAATGTATTTTTCAAATGATTCAAAATTGGAACCCCACATTCCCCTACATGCCTTTTTGGAAAAGGTAATTAAGGCTGAATGGAGAGCACAGGCAATGCCGATGTGCTTGACAAGGCATACACAAAAATTCTGCAAAATGCACCACAGCAAAGTAGATATTGGTTCTCATGCCAAAGTGGATAGGACAGTTGCATTTTAATTAGTGAGAGACACTGCTGTCTAATGGAAGGGGATTTGGCTCCCCAAAGAATCCAATGACCGCAGAAGCAGAATGGAACTATCTCTGTGCTGTATGTCTGAGACAGCATCTTCTGCTGAGGGTTTTTGAAACATGTTTTGCAAGAGCTGTACCATCCTGGCCTAACAACTGGGCAACCTGATTGACAAAAATGACTAAGAAATCATCGTGGTTAGGATCAGAGTTAAAAACAATCACTATAGTTTCAGCATTCATCCTGAATGCAGCCAGGAATGCTTTGATGTTCATGGGTTCCAGTGTGGAGAGCAAATGGCACTTCTGGTTAGGAGCCTGGAGGGGCGAGATACAGGCCAAAATCATGTTAGCAGCTTTGAAATATTCAGAATATCACTTATTTTGGGAGCTGTTAGACAAACCAGTGCTGGAATCTTCAGATAAATCCAAAAGATCTTACAGAGTATTTCTAACTCCAAATCCAGGAAGTGGGAGTGTTGCCCTTACTACATGTCTAAGATAAACTTTTTATGGTTACTCCTCAAAGTTCATAAGGCAAGACTTCAGCCAAAGCAAATGGAACAACTCCAAGCCGGGGAGAGACTAGTTTCCCGCAAAGCAAAGCCCAGCACTAGAAACCATTCTTGACTACAGTCAGGAAAATTCCAACACATAACACATTGAGGGGAGACTATAAAATTTAAGGACCAATGGCCTTCCTTCGCTTCAGACAGATGGGTCCTAGATGTGGTTCAACAAAAGCATATCACAGGATTTTCAAAGATTTTTCCCCCTTTCTCTAGAATCCTCAAATCTACAAAAAAGGCAAAATATGCTAAAGGCCATAGATCATATTTTGTGAAACAGCACAACTGAGTTCTTAAAGTGGAGATGTTCAGAAGCCACTACTCAGTCTTGTTTCTGGTAGACACGTGACTAGGGAAGACTTAAAACCCCCTGAATAAGTTCATAGAGAGGACTGATTTAAGATGACGAACTTCAAGCCATAGCTGTAGCAATCTTACATCAATGGTCTTTGAAGGACGCCTATCTTCATGTGCCAATTCACCAGCCAAAGGACATTTTGATTCATTCATGGGACTGATAATGTTCTGTACAGTCTTTCAGACTGTCATCTGTACCTCAAATGTTCCCAATAGTCCTTGTTGCTCTGGTGACTTACTTTTCTGAGGCAGGAAGGGTTACAAGTATATCCTGTCCTGAAATGCATTCTAGTCGGAAGAGGGGTCCAGACAAATGACCCAGTGAATGACCAAAATCTTGCAACAGTCTAGGATTTACAGCACATTTTGGAAAGAGTTGCCTCAACCATCTCAGAGCCTATTCATCAGGGATTGTTGACAGATACAATCCCTTCCTGTCTTGGGAACCTATTGACTTTGATTTTTATCTGCTTAGGTTTAAGTACCCATTCTCCAGATACATAATGATGCTCTGTCTCCCCCCCCCCTTCCTTTCCCCTCTCCAATTTATTTCGAGTTTTCATATCCCAAACTCATAACTCTGGTCATCTGATGAAGTGGGCTGCGTCCACGAAAGCTCATGATACCATCCCATGTTTTGTTAGTGTATAAAGTGCTACCAGACCATTTGTTGTTTTTTTCTGAAAGGGTTTGTCTAGACTACATCCCTCTGTCGCCAGAGGGTGTAAATTAGACATACCAAAATTGCTAATGAAGCGGGGATTTAAATATCTCATGCTTCATTAGAATAAAAATGGCTGCCGCTTTTTGCCGACTCGGCACTTTGCCGGCAAAAAGCGGCAGTCTAGACGGGGATCGGTCGACAAGGAAAGCCTTTTCCCATCAATCCCTTATACCTCTACAGCAATGTCTAGACTGCTGCTTTTTGCCGGCAAACTGCCACATCGGCAAAAAGTGGTGGCCATTTTTATTCTAATGAAGCACGGGATATTTAAATCCCCGCTTCATTAGCAATTTCAGTATGTCTAATTTACATCCCTCTGGCGACAGAGGGATGTAGTCTAGACATACCCCTAACAGACTAACTCGGTTACCCCCTGAAGCTCCTTGACAGATACAGAGACCCACAAAATGTGTCAGCTGAAAGATGGGACGAGATCAAAACAACAATTACCTGCCCGCAGAGGTGCCCCAGGACATTGGATACACACTCTCATGAGTGCCCTAAGGCTGATCATATCCTGCAGAGGGATAGAGCCTTGGACAAGAATGCATTTGGGACTTCAGAGTTTTCTGCTGTCTCTTACCCACCGTCTTCTGATATTTCCGTGTCGGAAATTTGAATGTTCCATCATTTGAATTGAGGACCCTGGTTTGCTGGATGAGGCCAGAGAAACTCCAGGGAAGGGGTGGCACAGGCGGAACAGAGCCAGAGAAGTTTACCTGGAAAGATGGGGCACATTCTCTGAGAAGCTGGTAGTACAAATGGACCCTCTTTGAAGGGAAAACATTTACTAGAGCCGTGGGCAATAAAGTAAGCTCTTCAACAACTGAACCCAGCAAGTGATCAAAAAAATTAGAGATCCAATTCTGGATCTTTTTGCATCAAGGGCAAACCAGATTTATCAATACTTTGCATGCTAAACGGAGCCAGGAGCCCTAGGTACAAATGCCCTGTTGCTCAAATGGCCAAAGGACCTGCTTTAGGCTTTTCCTTCAGCGCTCACCAAGGAGGAAACAGAAGTGGTCTTAGTTGCCCCTTCAATGGCCAGTAGACATTGGTCTATCAACTTCATTAAAATGTTCCCAAATCCAATTCCTGGTCTGTATCTCAGGGTCCAGTTTCTCAAGGGGATCTAAGCAAGTGAAACTTCGCAGCTTGGCGCCTGAAAGGAGGTTTCTAAAATGAAAGGGGTTACTCTTCTGGTCTCACTGAAACTCCGTTAGCATCAAGGAATGAACAACCACAACAGGACTTATTTCATGATCTGGTGTAGAGACAGACCCATTCAGCATCAGGTAGCCAAAATCTCATATCCTGGAGTTTGTACAAGATTACTTCGATCGATATCAGTTTGCAGGCTAATACCCTCAAAGCACACATTTCTGCACCGGCTTCAGTTCTGGGTATATGCAGAAAAACTTCCATTCCCCACTATAAGGACTCACATTGCTTCATTGCAGCACGTCAGCTACCCTGCCCTCCTGAAAGCACATATTGCTTGGTCTGGGGATTTGAACGTTCAGCTCAGTGCTTTCATGCGGGTGCCCTCTGAACCCATCAAATCAGTTTCATTGTCTCCAAATAACCTTTTGGAGCACTATTGCTTCTGCAAGAGGGGTGCCAGAGTGAGGAGCTCTCTCAGTTGAGCCGTCCTGCTGCATCTTACACAAAGATAAGGTGCTTTTGAGAGTGGATCACACCTTTCTTCCCCCGAGGGAATTCAATTGTTCACTGAGCACAAGAGAGCTCCTTGCCTTCTTTTGTCTGCACCCGTCTCCTCCAAAGCGGAATTTGTGGGACGCAAGGCAAGCCTGAATGCTTTATCTGAAAGGAACAGAGCATGCACAGCATGGCCTTCCTGATCTGATTCCAGTGGAGGGGAAAAAAGAGGTGCTAAGGCCCACTTGCTAACGGCAACGTGGAAAGGAAGGCTAGAGAAAGGGGTGAAAGGCAGCAGCAGCAGCAAGTAAGGGATGAGAATAAGGTTTCCATGGACCCAAATGCACAGAAGCAGAGGAGTTAATTGGACATTCACCCGAGACTTGATCGCCCAAGAAAAATTTCTAGAACATCATTGTGGGAACTTGGGTGGGAATAAAGGCATCAGGAGAACAGCTGGCTACTGGCTACTATAGCTCAGCAATCAGCTCAGGTGACAGTTACCAAGTCACGGTATCCGTTTAGCTGCTACCAGCTCCTTCTGCCACAGGGGGGAGGGGGAGAAGCACTGTCAGAACTTTATCAAATTTTCTTCCACAATTTGATCTGAGGAAGTGGGTCTGGCCCATGAAAGCTCATCACCTAATAAACCATCTTGTTAGTCTTTAAAGTGCTACATAGTCCTGTTTTTTGTTTCAACTTTATCCCACGTTCTGAAGTTGGTAAGCTGAAGGCCTGGGGTGAGAAAAACGTGATCTATGGTTTTGGGAAGGGAAAACATGACTTTCTCTCTGAAGGCACGAAGCCTGCAATATTACAGAGCTTGCTGTCTTTGCCAATCCCACTAGATTGGGGCAAATGCATCGCTGAATAACTCCACTGACTCCGGGAATTCATCTGGTTTGTTGTGCTAATTTCATGGTGAAATGCTGCAGAGAGTAACACTACTAAGGGATTGATTTTACAGCTGCATTGTTAGCAAACCCTCATTGCACAACTCCTGGGTTATATGCACAGCTGGAGCCTGTGTGTGGCGAGGTAAAGTTAACATGGGTTGCCCACTGGTTTAAAATTAACATTTCCCTTCTCCAGTTTAAAGGGTCTTGTCTGGTTCCTGGTCCCTCTAAAGTGCGTGTGCAACTGGAGTGCTTTTAGCTGGGCTGCTGTCCTCATCGGTTAGTCGACTATTCTATAGTGCCCGGGAGCGGGGCCAGCTGTATCAGAGGCAGCAGCATGGGGTGCCAGGCGGGAGCAGGTCCACAAGGGGAGCCAGTTTAAATGCCAGCTCCCCTTGTGGGCCAGCTATCTATTGCCCAGTGCTGCTGCCTCTGATACAGCGCAAGCTGGACCTGAGCTGGGCTGCCTGCCCGCCTGGCTCCTAATACACTTTAAATACAGAGCCACAGCAGGGGTAGGTTCTGGACTCTGGCGCAAGCCAGAACTGAGCCAGGTTGCTGGCCAGCCTGCTAAAAAATGTACTGGCAAGGGTGGGGGGAGGGAAATGTGTGTAGTCTATAGCATTAATCTACACGCTTTTGTTCATCGGTTAATTGACTACACTATTACATCCCTACTTGGTACCTCACAAGGTCATTGCGGGACTCTCCGAGGGGTAGCCATGTTAGTCTGTAACTTTAAAAACGATGAGTAGTCCTATGTCACCTTAAAAACTAGCAAATATATATAGTATCATGAGTGTTCATGGGCATGTCATGTTATTGGATTTTAAGGGGAGCAGCCAGATCGTTGCTGCGCCCACGGGGCGTGTTTGCCCCAAAGTCTATACAAAGGGGGCCGTGTGAGGTGTCAAATGAAAGCGTATGTTCTACTGATTCTATGTATGCTACTCATGCACTTGTGTGATGTCTGTATGTGGAGTGATGAATATGGACTTGGTGCTTGTACTGTGAATGTTCTCTGTCTGGGAGGGAGCAATGGGCCTGGACTGCCTGTTGTAAAGAAGGATTGTTTAGTCAATGACTGTGCTAATTAGCACGGCTGTAGGGACAAGGACTCTCAGGGTGGCCCAACACACACCTGAGGAATGCTTCTGGAAACCTGCAAACCAGTCAGTATCTCATGGCTGCTGGCATGTGAATCATGCCATCATGTGACCAGCTCCAGTTTGGGAGACACCAGAGATATATAAGTGCCATGAGGCGGACTCCATTTTGTCTCCAATCTTGCTACTGATCCCAGATGCAGCCTTGCTGGGGACAGAGAGCTGGGAAGGATTGCTGACCCACCCTGACATAGGATGTACGCCAGAGACTTCTAAGCTAGCAGTTTGTAACATCTTTGCTAAGAGCCTGCATCAAGAACTTGCTGATTGATATATGTAATGTATTCTCCTTAACAATCTTACTCTCAGACTCTTCTTTCGTTAATAAACCTTTAGATTTTAGATTCTAAAGGATTGGCCCAGAATGATCTCGTGGGTAAGATCTAAAGTGTAAATTGACCAGGGATTTGTGGCTGGTTCTTTGGGACCAGAAGAACCTGTTCAGGGTGGGTGAGATTGGGTCCTATAACCCCTCCCCTGTGTGTAGGCCTGGGGCTGATTGTGGCACAGGGGGAGCTAGGATGTCTGAGGGGTTTTGTTCGTGAGGCTTTCTGCTGGCCGGATTGGCAGCTGAAGTGCTCTGGGTGACTGGTTTGCGGCCTATTTGGGAAATGTCTCCAGTTAAGGGCTGTAAGTAGCCCTGGTTTTGAGCATTTCGCCCTAAGCGGATGCCCTTAGCGGTGCCCAGACCCGGCCCGGTCCATCACAGGGCAGAACCCACTTCTTCAGCTGAGCTTGAGTGGAGAAAAAAGGGGGGAGACACTATTCAATATTATTAAATGATTAAAAATTAAAGACAGCGAGCTGTTGAGATACCATGGCAATGCTTTCATTCCTCTTACCCGTTCCCATCATCTCCACCATTCGGAGTCAAACCAGGGGAAATCCCATGCTGTCCTGCAGCTGTAATTGGTCAAGTGTAAACAAGCACAAGAGTGCTGAGAACTTAAAAACTGGATGGTGAGAGCCAGCCGATCCCAGGGAATCTAAGGGGATGAAACAGGAAGCAAGGGGTATTTCGGAAGAAGCTTGGAGGGTAATCGGGGGGGGGGGGGGGAGAGCTGCAGGGAAGCCCACCACAGGTGCTGGAACTAGGGGTGCCAGGGATGTGGTAGCCCCCTGTGATTTGAAGCTGTTTCCATCATACGCAGAACTTAGTTTTGTTCAATGGCTTTCAGCACCCCCACTATCCAAACTGTTCCCGCTCCCATGGAGCCTGCCATTGGGGTAGGCCTGTGTTGCCTGGTATCCTACGGAAGAGGGGAATAAATACACAGTGTAGTGAAAGATACACAGCCTGGGATATGTTTGTGACTGTGAAGCCATCTGAGCGCGGTGGGCAGTGTGGATCACCAGGGGCTGGCCACGACAGGGATGGCTAGATAGCT
The DNA here is from genome assembly GCA_032595735.1 of Pelochelys cantorii. Classification (NCBI taxonomy): domain Eukaryota; kingdom Metazoa; phylum Chordata; order Testudines; family Trionychidae; genus Pelochelys; species Pelochelys cantorii. The sequence goes on from CM064340.1 coordinate 40,065,835, forward strand.
CTGTTCGCCTGCCTTTTGGCCTCTGCGTGGAATGCAATACGTTGGCTTTAGCTGATAAAGCCCTGACCTGAGAGCTGTCTTCTGAGGGACCTTCTTTCCTTCTGTGCCCCACTGCCAGTAATCAGCAGAGATGCTGGAACCCCCTGGGGCTAAACGAAAATGAAAGATATTGTCTAGGCATCCTCTCGGAAGGGCCTTCAGCCCAGAATTCACTCCAGCCTGGATCTGGTGACTTTCCCAGCTGTCTGCCAGGAACGTCTCTTTGCCCAGGCTTTGGAGGCAAGAGGGCCGGGACAGAGGCTCTTGTTTGCAAGGGATGGGTGGTATTGCCAGGCTTGATTTTGCTGTGCTTGGTTATTTTTGGCTTAGCAGCATGCAGCAGCTGTGGTTCTGTTTTGTTGATTGCGTTCTTACATAGTGGCAGAAGCACCCACGGCCTCACACAGGTGCTTGTTTGAACACACATTGTTTTACATCAAAATGAATGGGCGCAATGTTAGGCTGAACATCAGCAAGCAGGACGGAGATGTTCTTTCCATTCAGTCACCTCGATCAACAGTTTTCAAACTGTCTTTTCTCTTGACTCAGTTGAAGAAAATTGGTGATGTTGCGACCTAACATAATCTGACTACAGTGCGGGTTCTGGGGTGCGGCTGGGGATGAGAGCTTTGAGGTGCAGGAGGGGGCTCCAACTTTGGTGGGGGGGGGTCAGGGCTGGGGCAGGAGGGGCTTATCTTGAGCCACTCCTGGTCAGCAATGCAGTGGAAGAGGAGGGGGGACTAAGGCAGCTTCCTGCCTCTCCTGGCCCCGCAGACCATGCTGCCCCCAGAAGCAGCCAGCAGCAGGTTCCCAGCCAATGGGGGTGCAGAGCTAGTGCTCGAGGCAGAGGCAGTGAGCAAAGCTTTGTGCGCTCTCCCACCTAGGAGCTGGGCCTGCCGCCGGGCACTTCTGGGGCGCAGCGCAGTCTGCAGTGCCAGGACAGGTTTGAAGCTGCCTTAGTCCCCCTGCCCCCCCCACTGCTCACCTGATCCCCCTGCAGCAGCGAGATCCAGCGCCCGACACTCCACCACCCAGTCTTGGGTTGAGACCCACAGTTTGAAAGCCACTGGGCTAGCCCTTGCATCATGACTGAACATTAAGTCCCACTGACTTCAAGTTAAGCATGTACAACTGGGACCTCTGCTCCTTGCTCACCACAGGATTTGCTTTAAAACTGGGAAGTCACAATGCCAGTCAAGCTTGACCTCCCCTGCACACACACGAGCAAACAGACACAGATGTCTTCTTCAGAGAGTGTGAGCGCTACCAAAAACTTCAGCATTCTGAAAGCAAGAGAATAAAAGCCAAAATGGGAAAAGCCTGCCTGCCGTGCTAGGAGCCCAACCACAGCAGCGTAAGAACCGAAGGAAAATCGAACGGTGAGTTGCAACTGAACAGTCTCATTCTACAGTGCCAAGATGGCCAAGAAAGAAATACAGACATTGTAAATGTTAGATCACTACAGCTGAAAGAATTTTAAATATCTAATTTAGTCTAAGATGTTATGAGTAACTCAGAGCTTTGAGGAGAAGCCTGGAGGTGTGTAAGAGGTTTGATTTAGAGAGGGTTTTAAGAGCTCCTAGACATGGCAGTTTTAAGGATATTGTTTGTAAAGTAATACTTACCTAATCAGTCACTATTTCTAGCCCTGGCGCTCTCTGCTTCTAGCTAGTCCAGCACAGAAAGGTTACTCTTTTATTTCTTCTCTCATGATGCTCATCCATTCATGCCTTGAAAGTGTCGCTATACAAACAGGAAGAGATTGACACAGCTCATAGTTACTGGTTTGGTTCCATTCCTGATTGACAAGCATCAAAAGCTATGATTGGACTCTTTGATGAAAGCCTACATGAAACCAAACACACAGGTGTTGGGCGCACATCCCTCACAAAACTGCTGCTCTCATCTTCAGTTACTGGTGCTCTTGATGGAGAGGCCAACAACGCAACGGAACTGAATCTTGCATTACCGCTTCATGTGCCGTAGCTGCTCTGTGTGTAGAAAACTTTATTCTCCAGGCTTCTCAAACAAATTAGTGCTTTTCACAAGCATTATATTTGCTTAAATAATGTCATGACTGGTTTTCCTTAGTACAATGCTTTATTGACAAGTTCAATAAGCTTGAGGCTCGACGCATTAGATTTTTTTACTAGTGCAGGTAAAATATTGCTTGCTTGATATAATCTTTATAATACAGAGCTGTAAAATTATCCAAAATGTCTCACTTTGAGGTTAAAAAATGCAAGTTGCTATATGCCGCACAATTATGCCTCCTACCTGGAAATGTATAATTTAGCCCATTAAAGCCATTCTAGCAGTTAAAATGAGTGGCCAGAAACGTTTTCCCTGTCCTTTGACACACTTCAGGGGTATTCCCATTTTCTGCCATGGCCTTTGTCTGAGTTGCTCTCAGCACTTTTTTGCGAAGCCCCGTACCATCTCCTTTGCCTCCAATTTCTGAGCACTGATGAATAAGGGCTCCATCCTGCTCTCACTGAAGTCAATAGCAGAATTTCCAATGACTTCAGTGGTGAAATACACAGCCCACAGAGCAGCTGTGTATTTTCACCTTCTTTTGTACAACTTGATAACCTACCTGTCCACTCCAATGCCCGGCTTTAGGTGTGCAGGCAGAACCCTATGTAAAAAATCTGGACCTATGTTCATGTATACACATACACTCAAGAGCAATCCTACAATAAGAGGTCATAGTGCTGGTATAATAGTTAAAAAGGCAAAGGGCATTGATTTCAGTTTCAGACTACCAAGGTTTACAGACTCATAGCCTTTCACATCAAAAGGGACCCTCATGATCTTCTAGTCTGACCTCCTGAACATTTACAATACAACAGTGACCATAACACCTGAACGTCATCCTTTCCCATAACTCGCTCCCTTTTTTTTTTTTTGGGTCAGTCATAAGCTGTGATGGAAAGACAAAGGAATAAGCACCAGGGTTGATGTGAGCAACTTTTTTTGACAGAGCTGCCCCTGTTTAGGCCGGTGGTAAATTCAGATTAAAGAATGTGAACTTTTGGGGGCAGAGAGTCTGTCTTTCTATATGTCAGCATAGCACCTAGTATGTGGCTCCCAACCTCACGAAAGACTTTAAGAGCTATACAAACAATGAATAAGGGTGTGAAGCCCAAAAGGACATAAGCAAGCACTCCTACTGTTGTTAATTTCATAGAATCATAGAATACTAGGACTGGAAGGGACCTCGAGAGGTCATCGAGTCCAGTCCCATGCCCTCATGGCAGGACCCAGTACTGTCTAGATCATCCCTGATAGACATTTATCTAACCTACTCTTAAATATCTCCACAGATGGAGATTCCACAACCTCCCTGGGCAATTTATTCCAGTGTTTAACCACCCTCACAGTTAGGAACTTTTTCCTAACATCCAACCTAAACCTCCCTTGCTGCAGTTTAAGCCCATTGCTTCTTGTCCTATCCTCAGAAGCCAGGAAGAACAAGTTTTCTCCCTCCTCCTTGTGACACCCTTTTAAGATACCTGAGAACCGCTATCATGTCCCCTCTCAATCTTCTCTTTCCCAAACTAAACAAGCCCAATTCTTTCAATCTTCCTTCATAGGTCATGTTCTCTAGACCTTTCATCATTCTTGTTGCTCTTCTCTGAACCTTCTCCAATTTCTCCACATCTTTCTTGAAACGTGGCACCCAGAACTGGACACATTACTCCAACTGAGGCCTAATCAGCGCAGAGTAGAGCGGAAGAATGACTTCTCGTGTCTTGCTCACAACACACCTGTTAATGCATCCTAGAATCACGTTGGCTTTTTTTGCAACAGCATCACACTGTTGACTCATATTTAGCTTGTGGTCCACTATAACCCCTAGATCCCTTTCTGCTGTACTCCTTCCTAGACAGTTCCCATTCTGTATATGTGAAACTGATTGTTCCTTCCTAAGTGTAGCACTTTGCATTTGTCCTCATTAAACTTCATCCTGTTTACCTCAGACCATTTCTCCAATTTGTCCAGATCATTTTGAATTATGACCCTATCCTCCAAAGCAGTTGCAACCCCTCCAAGCTTGGTATCATCTGCAAACTTAATAAGCATACTCTCTATGCCGATATCTAAATCGTTGATGAAGATATTGAACAGAACCGATCCCAAAACAGACCCCTGAGGAACCCCACTTGTTACTCCTTTCCAGCAGGATTGTGAACCATTAATAACTACTCTCTGGGAACTGTTATCCAGCCAGTTATGCACCCACCTTATAGTAGCCCCATCTAAGTTGTATTTGCCTAGTTTATTGATAAGAATATCATGCGAGACCATATCAAATGCCTTACTAAAGTCTAGGCATACCATGTCCACCTCTTCTCCCTTATTCACAAGACTTGTTATCCTATCAAGTTTCACCTGAACCTGAGAGAAAGGAGAAATAGCACATATAAGGGTGCGTCTACACTGCACCTGTAGCTTAAAATAAGCTATGCAATTTGAGCTACGCAAATTGCGTAGCTTATTTCGAGTTTCAAAATTTGGCACTGTCTACAGAGTACTCATTTTGAAATAAATCGCTATTCTGAAACGTCCCTTACTCCTCATGGAATGAGATTTACAGGGATGTTGGAATAGTGAGCCCATTATATATCCAAATAACGAGCACGCTCAAGATGCGGAATAGCTATTTCAAGATACCTCTGGTATCCCTGTGTAGACATAGCCTAACAGTATGTTACCTGGCAACTTGCTGCTGGGTTAGAAACAGGCACTAATCACAAATGGATGTGTAGGATTAAACCCTGCACATACTGTAAACCCTATCCTGGGCAAATCCTTAAAGCATTGTATCTGGCTCAGAGATCTGGGAGTCCTGCCTTTTTTAGCAGTTTGGCAACATTTGCACAGTGTGTCATACCCAACAAGTGTTCTGCGTTTGACTCAGTGTTTGTATGCAGTCTTGTAGCTGTGTTAGTCCAGGATATTAGCAAAAACAAAGGGAGTAACAATTTCTTTGGGCAAACTTCTGCTGGCGAGACAAGTTTTGAGGTACAGAGCTCCCTGGGAAAAGTTCAGTGTCATAACTAAGTACAAGATTAAATGAATAATTTAGTCCAAATTGTTTAGCACATATTCTAAGGGACAATTCAAGGTGAAGTGGCCTGTTAACACCCGTGTAGGGCCAAAAATAAAGTGTGCAGGGGGAGGGGCTAGCAGGTTTCAGACTGTGCAATAAACCATAAGCCTGGTATCTTTATTAAGAACATGCCTCTTAGTATTTAGCAAAGTTATGACTTTTAAGATCCCAGACTTATCTTCTGAAAGTACTGTGCAGGTTTCTTTTGAGGATGAGGACTGATAGGTCAGACATGGAGGGATCACTTTGTGATAAATGTTCACCCATAGGTAATCCAGTGTTTTTCTGTCTTTTATCATTTTCCTATGTGAGCTCATTTGAGAACCTAGTGATTGGTGTCATGTAATGCAGTGAATAAAGTACACCACATGTTGAAATTAGCACATGTAGGGCCCAAGGACCTTGAAAGATATATTGGGGGGGGAGGTATTGATCATTACAGTGGTGTTGATATGTTGGTTCTGCATCTGTATTGGCAGGGTCTGCGGGGAGCTTGCCTCTCATGATGATCTTAGAGATGTTGGGGGTGCTTTAAGGAGGAAGGTTCAGGAAAGATTTCCTTCAGGATAGGGTCCCCAATGAATATGTCTTGTAGTTGTTACAACCCCATCCTGAAAGGATGTTGAACATTTAACCTGGATTGTATTAGGGAGAGTGTGACTAAGGAAGTTTCCACATTGTTTTGTCCAACCCTCCCAATTTTGTGTCAGCAAGAGTAGATTACATGACAATGATTCATCTACCAGCTCACTTGAACTAATGAGCCATTTCCTCAGCTTTGGCTCTCCAGATGGCTTGAATCGTCACAGAGGATCCTTGCTAAGGGAAATGTCTTTTTCCTGAAGTGCCATGGTGGCTTCCTTGCAGAAGTACACCATTAGAACAAGTAGTGACAGGATTGCATGCCCCTAATCAGAAAGCATACGAAACCAAAGGGTAAGACCAATAAAGCAAGTTGATTTTGTTCTTTTCCTTACTCAAAGGTAGTGACTCATATTATTATTATACTCCAAATGGGTAATAAGTCATGATGAAGATTTCCACTGTTATTAGTGATGGAAGTGCTGGGAACACCTAACTGTTGCTACATGATCAGTTTTAAAAAAAATCAGACACTTCCAGCTAAGCAGCTGGTTAAATAGTTGGAATTGCTGTTTTTATTTCTACCCAGCACATGACAAAGCTGAGGAAAATGCCTAGCAGCACTTTCTACATTTTCAGCTGGACTTTCTCGGCCTTGTGCTAACTGGCTGTGTGCTCCCTCACTCTTCACCTCAGCTCTACTCCTTTTCTGCAGCCTGTCCCATTCCCAGTGATTCCCTTCACTTTTCCTTTAGCTTATCCCTGCCTAAGCAAATGCACTCCCCCACAAAAATCAAAGAACATGACACTTGCTGCAATCACTTTGTGTGCCCCCCACCCATGCATCTTGTCCATTTAGAGTGTTAGCTCTTCAGAGCAGGAATTTACTACTACGCTGTGTTCACACAATGCCACTAGCCCTAGGCATTGCTGTAATAAACCTGATGAATTACTGTTCAAAAGTACTTGTAGAATGACAGCTGTGAACAATTTGTCAGAAAACTGGGTGCCATAATTCTGTATTTTACAGCTCAAACTTTGCCATGAACTTGTCCCTTCAGGTACTCAATCGCATGATTTTTCACTGTGTTCTTTAGCTGGATCAAATGTGCAAGCAACTCATCTTAAACTATTTTCAAATGCTGTTACGTGGTACACTATGTGCAAGGCACCAAATGTACATCAAAGAGGGCAAGCAGAGGAAAGGTGGGAAAAGCAGCAGCACAGGGTTAGGGTACAACTCAAAGATATGTTCTTCCAGATACTTTCACATTTTGCAGTTGTGGGGCAAGAAAGTATGCTATCTGGGAAAAAAAGGTAACTTCTCAGCCTGGTCTGTATGGCGACAGGATTCCTGCTTGATCCTACTGCAGGATCATCTAACACCATGGGGGAACACAGGAGACGGATTATTATAGCGGCACCTTTAGCACATTAAAACAGAATCTCCTCCTTCACCCCCAACTAGGGCCTTTCAGTACTGCCTCTAGCGCAGACTGTGTACTTTCACTGGGTCAGCCTTTGTGCACATAGCCAATACTCCAAGAGGCCTCCAACTTCTCCTTTCACCCAAACTTTCAGAGAAGTCCTTTCTATCTCTATTGCCTGTGGCTTAGAGCACAATGTGGGTCACCACACAGGAAGGCAGGGTCTAAGGCTTAACATTCCCAGCCCTTTAGGGGTAGGCCAAAGTGCACCTAACCTTGCCCACCCCCGGGAGTAGGAACCCCAGGGCATAGGTATTAGCGCAAGGAGTTATAGCAGGGGCATGGCCCCCGATTGGGAGAAGAGAGAACGGGGGGTGGGGGGGAGAAGGGCAGCAAGGAGGGGCCAGCACAGACCCCCTGAGGAGAGGAAGGAAGGGCAGTATGGGGCCCTCAGGGGAGAGGGGGAAAGCACCACATGGGGGGCACTATCCCCCGGGGAAGGGGAGGACAGAGCAGCGTGAGGGGGTGCCCCAGGGGGAGGGTGACACGGGGGGGGGATACAGGCTCCCGAGAGGCCAGGAGAGCACGGAGGGGGGCTTCAGAGGGAGGGGAGGGCCCCCGGGGTGAGGGCGGGGGGGGGGCGTAAAGCGAGTCCGGGCCCCCAGGGTGAGCGTAGGGGAAAGCGGGAAGGCCCAGGCCCCAGGGGCGGGGGGAGGACAAGCCCCTGGGGAGAGAGGAGGCCCCGGGGGGGAGGGGGGGGCCACAGGCTCTGCCCTCTCCGCGGAGCACCGCGCCCGACACGGAACCTCCCGACACTCGCCCCCCCCCCCCCTTCCCGCGCAGCCGCACTAGGCCTTCCTTCTACTCTACCGCTCCCGGAACCTCTTTCTTTCTCTTCTCGCGAGAAGTTATTTCACCCCCCCCTCCCTGAATCGTATCCTTCCGCTTCTCCGGACCCCTTTCTGGAGAGTTCTGTGTGCAAGGAGAATGGGAAAATAGTCCTTCGTGCCCGAGCGGGCCCCATCACCAGGTGCTGCTCCCCCTCCGCCCGGCTGCCCCGCTGGTGACTACTGGGATGGTGGCGGAGTGATACGGCCTCGGAGGCGGCAGCGCATAAAGGCCCCGCGGAGTGATGCGGTAGCAGCTGCGGCAGCGAGCAAGAGCCCAGCGGCCGCCGGGGGGAACAGAGAGCGAGGCCTGTCCGCCGCCGCACCGAGACTCCCGCCGCGCCGCGCCGCCTCCCCCCGCGAAATAATCCCGAGCGACCCCCCTCCCTCCCCCGCACCGCCCGAGCCGCGCGCCCCCTCCCCGCACCGGGCCCCTCACACAATGGCGCTGAAGAGAATCCACAAGGTAAGGGCCGCGGGCCGGCGCCGCGCGCAGGGAGGCTCCCGGCCGCCACCGCGGCTTCCTGGGCCGCGCTGCCGGCCGGCCTCGCCCCCCTCCCCGGGCCGCGGCTCCCATGTGCCGGCCGGGGGGCGCCGCCCGGGTCCCCTGCTCGGCCCATCGGGGCCTGGCGCGGAGGGAGGCCGGGCTGGGGGCGGCCCGGCCCCCCCTTACGTAACCTCGCGGGCTGGGCTGCGCCGCGGCCTGTGCGCGCTCGGCCGGGGGCTCCCCGCAGCCCCCCAGCGCGGGCGGGGGCCTGGCGGGGCCGCCTGGGGCCTTCGCGTCTCTTTGTTGCCCGGCGGCTCGGAGAGGGGCCGGCAGGTGCCGTTCCGAGCCCCCGCGGCCTCCTGCGCGAGGAACGGGCCCGGGAGGGCGAGGAGCGAGTGACACTGGCCGGCGGAAAGTGAAAGCTGAAAACCTGCCGATGGGGGGTGGCCCTCCTGGCTTCGTGTCACCACGTCTCCAGCCAGGGGCAGGGAGACGGGCCGTAGCGAAAACACTACTCTCTGCGGGTGGGGGCCCACGGACGCCGATATTTCTCATGGCAAACCAGAAGGAAAACCTCTAGATCGCGTGTGAATTGACAGACACAAACCAACTTATTTTTTTTTTTTTAAAGCTGGGCAGCAAAACGTAGAGGCAGAGCAGAATCTTGGCTGCTCGCCTAGTTGCATGTCTCTGTACAGTCCACAGGAGTAAAAAGTGGTGAATTCGTTTTGATTATTCGAGTTAACTTAAGACTCAGGGAGTAAGAAGAAGGTATGGTTTTTTGGGTCACTCCTAACAGGCTTTCTGCCCTGGGATCTGACGAAAGCCTCAAAACTTTTCCCTCCTCTGTGCTGGAGGGCATGTCAATTGTTGCCCAGGAGTTTTCTTTTGAGGCTTTTTTGTAGGCATTGCCATCTAACCCTGAAATGCAGGAAGTCCTCCTCAAGTGCAAGTTTGCTTTTATTTAGCTTCAGTGTTAATAGGCACACGTACTTGAGCTTGTACATTTTTTTTTTTTTCCTAGCTGAGGGAAAAATACCAAGTAAGAATTTTAAAACTCCTAGGGAGGTGATGAGCAACCCAGGCTAGTGAATGCGCTGCATGAGTGGCCCTCCTCAATCTCAGTGGACTGCAAGGTTGTCATAATCATACAGTTTCCTGGGATAGGATAGTCTTGCTAACTGTGCTTGCGTACCTAGAATTTCTGGAGTGTGCCATTTGAATCATAGCAGTGGTTTGACTGGATGCAGAGGGAGCATAGGGCTCTCATAGTCAACGTGTGGAAGCAACACACACTTCAGTTCACATACCTATCACTTCAGTAACAATAGGAAAATAAAATGTTTTGTGGGCCACACATAGAATCCTAATGGGCTGCAGATTGCCCACCACTGTTCTAGGGAAAGCCTTAATTGATCTTCTTATTCTGGGTCCATCCAGTTTGGTTTAGTATCTGAAGCTACAGTGTATGAGATTCTTGTATTTTGATAGACAGGCCTACTAAAGTCTCCTAATCTATTCTTCTCTCTTTAATCTGTTATGCCATTACAGGTTGAACCTCTCTAGTCTGGCACTGTCCGGTCCAGCAACATCTGTGGTCTGGCATGATGTTAGCCGGATGTTCACTTATCGTGGGTGTGGCCAAGTTTTCCGTGGTCCCATAAAGTTTGTTTACAGCCATCGGTCCTGTGTCAACTTTCTGTGCTGTTGTTTAGCTCTAATTTACCCCTACATGTCTTCTAAGAGCCCTGTAAGCAATGGAAGTATTGGTAATCTGCTGGGCAATATTGACTTTCCGTGATTGGGCAAATTCTCTGGTCTGGCACCACTCACATCCCAAGGGTACCAGATAGAGAGGTTCAACCTGTATTGGTATCACCGATTAAACTCTTAACTGTTAGTGGAGGGTGAAGTGATCATAGATGTCAGATATTCAGCAGCTCATGATATTACAATGCCATTATTATTATATGGTACATCTCAGTACATATTTGCAGGAAAATGCACCTAAAAATCTTGTTCTTGCAGGCTAAAAATGTTTACAAACTCCTGTCTCCTAGTCTTTTTGCAGGAGACCATCAGTTTCTCTTTTACTCTGGAAAGTGTTACAAGAAATTCTTAAGTAGTCATCCTCATAGTTCATAATAAAGATTGGCAAAGGACAGCTGTCCAAAAGTAGACTCTTGAGGAATCTTTTGCCAACCTACTTAGTCTGCCAAACAAGTGGTACACTATTCCAAAACAAGATCCAGCATGGATTTCTGACTTTTGAGTTCAAACCCCATGTGTGTATCCTTCCTGAGTGTTTTCAAGCGTGGATTACCTGTTTAGATTGTCCAACAAAAGTTGGATAAAAGGTACAATCGGTGTCTGGAGATCTGTGGGGCTGTTTTTGTTCTGATGCACACAGCAATGGACTTGCATTGCATTTCTGCTGTGATTGCATGGCATTTGTAAGTGCTCAAAGCTTTCTTTTAATGTTTTGTATTGATCAAATTAAAGTAGCTCATCGAGTGCCCAAAAGTACTGCTTTGAGAAGCTTGTAAGCTTAAGACTTGTCTACATGGGGAAATTTATTGGCACAATTATACCAGGTTACCTTTAACAGTATAATTCCCCCATGTGGATCTGTGCCTGTGGAATTAGTGCCTTTTTTCTGGTGTAGCTTATGTTGCTTTGACAGAACTTTAAAGTGTCTGACTTGGAAAAAGGCACTCTTCTTCTGGGGTGATACTATATACAAGGGCAATTTACCTGCTGACTATAGCAGTTTGTTTTCCATGTCAAAAATAATTGATTTTTTTTTTATCATCTCAGAGAGGTAGCCATGTTAGTCTGTAACTAAAAAACCTTAAACAATGATGATGTAGCAATGGTCCCTGAGACTTATAGATATGCTGAGGGTGGCACTGGATCTACAGGTTCACTGAACTGATATGCCTTTTAAATAGCATTTGGGTTATCTTTGCTTTTGGCTGGGTTAAATACCAGTTTAATTGGTATCATTTCCATCTGCACAGGTCAAGCACCCAGATCTTGTTAGTGCTGTCTACAAGTACTTTAGACACAAGTGGTTCAGTGCCCTTGTGGCTTTCTCAAAGTTTCCTGGCATCCACTATCTCATCAGGTCTATGCCAGGAACTGAGGAGTATTCAGAGGGAGTTGTAGCCAACGGTAGTACAACACTAGCACAAATATCGTGAAGAACACTGTTAGGTATTAGAGTGGACATTATCTTTTGTGCTAGGCATTTGTATCAATTCTCAAGTCTAGATCTAAGTGGTTAGGCTATAACATGGCTGCTCCCTTCAATTTTTTCTATCCATGTGTAGAATAAATCTTGTGCGCTGAGGTGCATGCAAATGTGCACCACCAGTCGAAACACATGCTGCCAACTAAGGATGCTCTAATTAGCCGAGTGTCATTCGAATCTCTTCTGGGTGGCCATGCAAATGCTCAGTTTATAGGCACACTGAATAGGGCTTACTTTTGTCACTCAACATTTAATTATTTGTTTTAATGACCTAAAACTTGAAAAAAATTGTCATTGTAACAGAGGGAAGACTGAAATTGAATAATTATTCATTCGTCTGTTCATGAGGGTGCTGGTACTGTGGCTTCCTGTGAATACTGGTCTCATGTTCCAAGATAATTTTAACAATTTTGGGGAAAGATGGGGCACTTTAACATAACCATATAAGCCAAATCTTGGTACTATATAATTTGTCTCTAAATTGAAAAAAGGTTGTGGCATATGCTGAACAATGAAAGAGGCTGTATGTAGTTTTAATCTAACATAGGAGGCATTCCAGCAGAATGAAATGCACGTTCCAAAATTTTAACTTAAAATGGGGCAATGTTGAGGGAAAGCACATCCTTTTGTGTTAGTCTCCCTAAGCCATACACTTCTACAGAATTCAAGCTTTCATTGAAAAAACTTCTAGCTCTTTACAATAATTTGACACTTATGCCATGTCTAGGTTGGTTTTTTCCATTTTGGACTGTGGGGAATGAATAGCAATGTGCAATTAAGTGTTGTGAGTAACTCCATGTTGCAGGCAGTAACTACTACTTCATGGAGGGAACCCCCCCCCCCCTTAAACTGCCACAGTAGTTGGGCCAGCAAATTCTCTTACCTTTACTAGAGGAGAAAGTTGTGAGAAGTGGCTGAAGTAGCAGCAGTCCAGCAGGAAGATGAAGTTTCTTAGATATGTTAGCATATGGGGTACAGGTAGAACCTCTCTAGTCTGGCAGCTTTGGGACCTTACCAGTGCTGAACCAGAGAATTTGCTGAACCATGGGAGGTCAATATTGTCTGGCAGAATTACCAATACTTCCATTGCTTACTGGGCTCTTAGAAGAGATGTAGGGGTAGATTAGAGCTAACTAACGTTACAGAACACTGAGAGTTAGGACAGGTGGCTGTAAATGCACTTTATTGGGATCCTGGGAAATTTGGCCACCCCCATGATAAGTGGCCATCCGGCTAACTCAAATCATGCCAGAGAGTGCTAGAATGGAGATGCTCAACCTGTATCACTGTCATTTGTAGGAAGATGTTCATTGTGATTAAGGCATGTGAACTGGGATTTGATATAAAGGTTCAGTTTCTAGTTCTGCTACAGAATGTGACCTTGGGCAAAGTCAGTTGTCTAACTTGTCCTTGGCTTGAAGGGATGGGTGACTAGCTCACTAATGATGTATTCTAATTATGTAGGGATGAGAGTAACAGAAGTTTGATCCAAAAGAGGAAGCCATTGATCATTTTACCAGGCTAGTATTCTGGTGGGGTTATGATACAAGATGGTCACTTAGGAGTCAGTCATTTCAGAGGTCAAAGCGAAGTTGCTTGAAGTTTGTTGAGCTTTAGATACTCTTAGAGGATCTTGTGGCCACCATATCAGATTTTATACTTCATACATCTTACTCAGCAGGTGTCCCCAATAGAATCATTGGCTTTGGGGTTCTACATTCTCTAGTCAAAGTAATGGGCTTTGTGCTTCCAAAAAACTTTAGTTCTAAAACTGTTGAGGTCTTAGAGAAATTAAAGGCTGTAAGATCAAGTGTCCTATCTCTTGGAAAAAAATTTCCTTCAGGTTGCATAAGGGGCAGTCTCAGCAGATCTTGTCTGCATGTTTGGTGACTCATATCTAGAAGGTTTGGGAAGCACTTCCCTGTTGGCAGAAGCAGATCTTCATGGAAACCTGAGGATGTGCAGGATGACCTCAAACCAATGTGTTGCCTACAAAAGCTCATGGTACTATACAGATATTTTTGTTAGTCTTTAAGGTACTACAGAACTACTTGTTGTGTTAAAAGTAATTTTTAAAGTTTACAGACTAACACGGTTACCTCTCTGAGACTATCAAACCAGTCAGGAGATCTAGCATCCATCCTTCCTCTCCACTATCTGGGGAATACTTGCCCTAACTTTCAGGCCTGTGAAGCCATTTTGCTTGATGTTCTGTTCAAAGTGATGTGCTAAATTCCAGCTCTTCTTTTTATGGCTCTCTTATGGGGAAACTTCTTTGAGAAGACTTTAATTCTGTTGAAAACAAATTATAGGTGATATTTGAGCCTTACAGAGGGAAAAGACTTTTTATTCTAGTATTTTCTTATCACTAAAAGGATCTGTAGTCTGGGGCAGGATTCTGGATCACTGCAAACATCTGAAGAAATCAGTCTGTAACTTCTTTGGAGAGTATAATATCCCCTACTCAAGGGACAACTTTAGGGCATCTCTGCTTTGGAGATACTTTAGTCTTTGTTTGTTTCCACGTTGATAAGTTATCAGCTCAGTTCATAGTGGACAACAGTAATTACTGGTACAAGATGCTACCATTAGACAGACCTTCTCATAAGCAGAGAACTGAATCACTGGTATCTGAATGGATTGTGGTGGTGGCTCAAGTGCAAAACAGTGTGTGCACTATGCTAGCTAAATGGAAAGTTAGTCCTGTGTTCACACTATGCTCAAACACTTTGACTTGCAATATCCTCTGGGTACTTAACCCACAACTCCAGCTCTGCTCCAGAAGCAGTGCATTTTGGGAGAGTTCAAAAGGCCACTGATGTATTGTGGGACACTTATGGAAGCACTAGGTGAACCATGTCATCATCTGCATCCACACTAACACAGGTTCAGTCTGTACTGGTTAAGCCACTGACTCTCAGAGAAATCAGTTGGGGGGCTGCAGATGGGTGGCAGTGGGGGACTAAGCCTCTGGGGGGAAGGGTGTGTGTCGACATCCAGGCAGCCTGGGGGTTGCATCTGGCCCCTGGGCCTTACGTTCCCTGCCCCTGGGTTAAGCATAAATAACAGATTTCAGTTTTAATAAAATTTCACACCAGAGCAAGACTGTATAAAGCTCTGGGCACTCTTGATGCGTTGAGACTTACAAGTAAGTGAAAATATATGAGAACTGACCACAGCAGCAGCACTCAGCATGAGCAGTAAGTCTTGTTTTCAAAACAGGATGCTTGTATGGAAATTACTTGTTCCTTGCACGCCATTCTGGAATCCAGCTCTAAGGGCATCTGCAGGTGTAAAGTAACTTCCATGGGGGAAGGGATTTGTTTATATCCCCAATGGATAGGATGTAGGGCTTGTTCTGAACATGCCATAAATTGTCAATTAATGACCAATGTTCTGTGGCTGGCATGTGAAATACAGGTTTTGTAGAAGTAGCATGACGTGTGTAATCCCCTATCTGTGCTATTTGGAGAACACTTTTTTCCGAAAGTTGGAAGTTGCTCTAACCAGTTTTAAGGTACAGGCAAGTGTCACTATTCTGTTTACCATAACAGCAACTTTGCCTAAACTTTACACTTGCCTAATACAGGTGGGACCTCCCTGGTCTGGTACCCTCAGGACCCGAGTGGTCCTGAACCACAGAGTTTGGCAGATGTGGGACGGTCAAGGCTTCCCTCCCGACTGTCAGTCCTGCTCCTGGGTGCCAGTCCTGGCCACTGAGCTGTGTTTCCTGCCTTGCCGGCTGTGTTCCCGGCCCAGCCAGGGCTGGTGCTCCCAACCATGCTGGTCCTGCACCTGAACTTGGCCAGCTGGTGCTGTCTGGTCCCAGCAATATCTGTGGTCCAGTAGATGTTACCAGACCAGAGAGTCTTGGATTTTAGAGATTCAATCTGTATACACTCCTTACTGAGTGCTACTATTGTTCCCCACATAACCTTTTGGGCTCTAACTTTAAACATCTGTACCTGTTAGCTTCATAGCTCTTATATAAATTTTCAAAGTGAACAGCAACTTGAATATCGGTAGGGTTGAAATTCAGTGAGACAAAGCTACAGATGAGGATGAAAAGAACTTGCTTTATGTCCCATGAGGAATGTTTCATAGTGTTTGAGCTATGACAGCAGACTGTAAATCTCCTGAGGGTTATAGTACATACTACTTTAAAGCTTTGCTGGCAAAGCTGGTGGAATTTGAAAGTATGCTGAGAAGTAGATGTGATTATTAACTGTTAGGCACATGGAGAGCTTATAACTGCTGTGAGAAATGTGGTTCATGACTAACAAATAATGCATGCTGGCAAACCCAAAAGCTTATATTGCCAGCTGAACTGAACTCCAGTAAAACTGGTGGACCCTGTGACTCATTTTAAGGAGGGATACCACTGTTGTATTTTTGGAGCTTGGGATAGGACTACACAATTGTGGGTTAAGTTGCAGAACACATCTGATCTTTTTATATCCCTTCTAAATAAACATTAACTTTGGTCAAGCTCTTGATATTTTGCTGAGGCTTTCAGGCTTTAACTTAGGACTATTGGTTTGTGGAATCTCTTGTGAGTTGGCAGAACTTGAAACCACATTCAACCTGGAGGCTGTAAGGTTTTTAAAAGGAGTTTTAAAGATGAACTTGCTTGCAATCAGCCATTTCTGAGGGTTTGCACACAGTGCAGGTAAGCTAGTATAGCTAGTGACCCTCAATTGTCAGGAATTTGTTTTAGAAGCAATGTATGATAGATGGAAACTTCATTATTCACTAATCTTGATCAAGGTGTTCAGAAATACTGGAGGCTCTAGGAATCTTTTAACTCATAGAAGTCTCTGGACTACTGAGAAGTTAGAGCTTCTTGAGTTAAGCTCAGGCTTTGTTTAGTCTTTAATCATTCATTTTAGGTCATGGAAGCCCAAACAGATTCTTAGTTGAAAAGTCAATAACATCTAGAAATGGTGCACAGATTCTAAACTCTGGAACTTTATGCACAAAACAGGTTGGACCTCCCTGGTTGGCTCCTTTGGGATTTGACTGGTCCCAGATAAGGGATTTTGATAGATCGGGGTGGTCACTTTGGGGCCCCCTGCTGCTTGCTCCACCCCCTGCCCTGCAACCCCCACAGCCTTCCTGGCTTCCTGGAAGGCCAGCTGAGCTGCATGCACTGGGCTCCTGGCTCCCCTTCCCACCTCTGCCTCAGGCTGGGCTCCTGTTCTTCCCCCTGCAATAGGCCAGGATTCTCTGATCCTGGAACATCTGGATGCTGCCATATCAGAGACTCCCAGTTGATAGCGGTGCAGCCTGTACTGAAAACCAATTCCCAAACAGTATTTTCAAATGACAGATGCTCAGTTAGTGGGTGGATGTACATGTGTTGGGGTCTATGTATTTTTGGCGCACGCACTTGGGAAACCTGTATTGGGGTAGGCCCATTTCTTATGCAGTTGTAACTATGGGAAAAGGCAGCTTCTCTGAATTGTGGAAAAATGATTAGAGGTAATCAAACTGACAACATTCTGATAGACACAATAGCGCACAAAGATTACTAGTGCCTGGGCCAGAGGTGGGGATCCTTTTTTGGGTTGGGGCCTTTGACCCACAGAAAAATCAGTTGGGGGGCCACACAAGTGAAGCAAAAAAATAAACCCCTCACTATCGTGGGGCCCCGACTGAGGGGAACGTGGGGACTTCTCAAACCAGAGCCTAGGGGGCCCAGCCTAGTAGCTCTTGTGTGCTCCAGCTTTGGGTTGGGGTAGCAGAGGGGCTGGCGTGCTAGCATGCACTTGTCCAGTGCAAGGCGGGGGGCCCTCAGCCTCAGGACTAGCCTCCAGGACTAGCCTCCAGGCCTGAGGTTCCCCACCCCAGCCTAGGCTTTGTCTGCGGATCTTGTAATTTTAGACCAGGTCTACACTCAGGGAGAAATTTGATTTCAGATACACATCTCCAGCTTACATCTGTCAACCTTCCACAATAGGGACATAGAGGAGGAACTCTCCCATCAACTTCCCTTACTCCTTGTGACCGCATGGAGTACTGGGATCAACGGGGGTGCCAGCAGCAGTTGATTTAGCAGGTGCTTACTAGACCCACTAAATTGAACCCAGAAGAGTTGTCTGGAGCATCAATCCCTGGGTAGCTATAGACAAAGGGTAAGTCTCTTCAGGGTTCAAAGTCAATCATTTGCCTAGTAAAGTTAATATAATCCAGAGCTCTAAAGAATGTCTTATGGATGTTAATTCCACATCTTTGTCATTCTGAAGTTTCAAGAACTTTGCCACTTGTTTTCTGAAACAAGACCTGAAATAAAGGACTTGTGTACGCTCACTGAATCTTGTAGATGCAAGTAACCCATCAGATTCCATGCAATTCTTTGGAATGTCAGTAGGCCAAACCTGATCTTGCAATTTAGTGTAAGAGTTACATCATTAATGTGACTACATACAGATGACTTGACTGACCTGATGAACTATGGCTTTCATAGGGAAACTACAATGTGCAACTTCATTCTTAGAATTCCATTTTAGAGGTAGGAGGAAATAGCATTGTCGTAATAGCTCAATTTCTAATGACCTAACTATCCTGTATCCTTACTTATCACATATAAACCCAAGGATCTCATGACTTAGCATGATAGTAGCAGACTTTTGCATATGACAGCAAGACTATGTAGTGTAGCTTGGGAAAGTAATGTGGCCTCTTCATACAGCACGTTTGAACAAGTTAAAACTACAGCTTATATGTGGAACTTATTGCCTCTGCTCTATAGCGAGAGACAAAGCACAATGAGTTCTTAGACCTGTAGTGCGGTGGTGGACCAGAAGTTATGGTTTGTATGTATCGGGGAGGTAACAGTAACTGTTACTTCTTGGTTAACCGTTTGTGCTTATCAGTTACATGCCGGCTCCCAGCTCCACTCCCTGAGTGGAGCTCTTTATTAGCTGGCTCTGTATTAGTGCAAGTGGGGCTGGGAGCTGGCTCCCAGCATGCACCAACTCCAGGGGA
The DNA here is from genome assembly GCA_032595735.1 of Pelochelys cantorii. NCBI lineage: Eukaryota > Metazoa > Chordata > Testudines > Trionychidae > Pelochelys > Pelochelys cantorii. Next base: position 40,084,613 of record CM064340.1, read on the forward strand.
GCAGGCAGTCACCTGTGTTGCAGAGCTACAGGTGGGAGCCAGTGCATGTGCACAGGGAGCCGGCTTCCAGTGTGCACTGGCTAATGGGGAGCTGACTACTGCCCTGTGTTGTGGGCTCTGTAATATAAAGCTTATACTGCAGAGCTTGCAGTGCAGCTGGCTCCTCAGGAGTGGGGCTGACAGTCAGGGTTCCCGGTGTGCACTGGCTTTAAGCTTATACTGCAGAACCTCCAGTATGTAACTGCTGTGACTTTCAACAGTTACCTAACTGCTTTTTAACATCCCCTCTTTTGTATATGTGAAAACTCAAATAAGGAGTTCTAGCTTGACCAAGGTGTAGTAGTCTTGATCCAGTGTATAGTAGTGGTCCAGCAACACAATGTTTAGCTAAGATGGAGTGGGCGAGTTGAAGAGCAGTAAGAGGGAGGGCTAGTCTGGGTTACACGATGTTTTGGAGGGACTGGAATTTTGAGTACTATTGGTGTTGGGGGATAATATCTTTCAAAGTGATAGTCAGGACTGTGGTGATTAGTAGGGTTCTCTAGGACTGGGATAATGAGGTATCTCCACATACAGCCTGAGGTAGTGGACAGAGCCAGTATTTGCATCAGAGCAGTCTGCAAGAGGCCTGGTTGGCTCAGGCACTCAGCTTAATGCTAGAGACTTGGGGGCTGCTGCTGCTGTGGGGGGGGTCACAGGAGTGATGCAGCCATTAATGCTTGTAAGGCTTGATTAGGGGTTGCTAACATGATACCATTCAAGCTTTCTTGGTTCTGCTGTAGTGCTGCATAAAGGGGCCTCTTTGCACAGGGCAACAGGCAATGGGCTTGCCACTACTTGTCTTCAGGCTGGCTAGAGCCTCTGCTGCTCCCTCTTCAGTCCAGCCAAGGAGATGGAGGGGCAGTGGTCCAACTCTGGTTTTCACAGCATGATGTACATAAGCCCTTTTACCGGGGTGAAGTGGGACTGAAGCACTGCTCTTCCTGAATGAATACAAGCTCACTTGATGAGCAGCAAGCACATCTTGGAGACCCCTAAAGACTGCTCTGAGGAGTGGTTTTAGGCACCTCAGATAGTAGAGATCACCTATGCAAGCTACCACTGGCCCAAGCACAAGTAGAGCCTTTGGGGGCCCTGTGATGGGATGTACATACAACCTAGGATTGCCTAATCCAATTTTGGAAACACTTACTTTGTGGAATACTTGAGAACAAGATCTGATGTAAAAACCTTTAGTTGCCCATTGTGTCTAATTCATGGCAGTATCTTTGTGTTGCAAAGTCACAGTACATAAATGAAATAGCGAGTAAAGCTAAGCAAAACTTCACGTTTGGTAAGGAGAGTATTTAACCAGTAGATGCGGGCTTTGTTAAACTGCCTCCCTACTGATGGGAAGTGGGGGAGAGATGAGGCTTTTAAAAAATACTTGGTTTCTTTTTTGGAAACGTATTGACTATACCAATTGTGGGCATTTACACTGCAAACTTTCCTCCCTTTACTGCTAACTAACTTGATCCTTGTTCTCAATATCACTGTTCCCCCATTGGCCTCAAATACCCTCAGTGATCTAACTACAGATTCTAATGTGGGTAAGTCTTATGAAGAACCAGAATGGCTCTAAGACTTTCAGTTTTGCCTCGATCTCTTTAAGGCCTGTGTGTTAACCTGTGTTATCGAAGATAAGTCAAGTCATGGTGGATTTATTTTAGGGACCTCATCTAGTTATGTTTATAGAGGAAATGTGCATAAACAGCAGGCTACTGTAACTAAATCTTTGATGGAACTGTTTAATGCAAATATTTCTTGATTTTAATCCAATGTGAACGTATGGATTAGATGAGAAAACCACCATACTTAGACTTGCCACCTGTTCCCCAAAGCCCCTGACCATTCCTCTTCCAAGTGATGCTGGGATTAGCAGAGCAGGCCTGATGTGCTGCTGCTGGCTCCTGCACCCTCCAGGTCTTGCATCGCCTGAAGTGGGAGACAGGGCAGAGTGGATCAGAGGCAGGTAGTGCTGCTACTGAGTGGGGCAGACCCCCCCCCCCCCAAAAAAAAAGTGCAGGATAATTCAGGGCAGTTGTCCTGGATCCTACAATCTAGGGATGTAATATTATAGTGGAATCACCAATCAACAGAAGCTTATTGGTTCATGCTATTGACTATATATGTATTTTAAAAAGCAGGAGGAGACAGGCAGGCAGCCTGGCTCAGTCCTCAATTATGCAGGGTCTGGGACCAAACCTCACTGCAACTCTGCATTTAAAAGGCAGTGGGAAGCTGGGCTGCGTGTCCACCCGGCTCCTGCTGCCTTTTAAATTGCAGAGCTGCAGAGGGATTTGATCTTGGCCCTGGCACAAGCTGGGACTGAGCTGGGTTGCCTTCCCTTATGAACTAATTGAGTAGTCAATTACAAATTCTATTGCCCAAGCTACCTGTAGACAGGGCTGCTCTGGGTGTTGGAGCAACCCCGTCCCTGGCAGGCCCCCTGTGGGGCTGGGGCAGGCCCCTGCATGTGGCAGGCAGGAAGCTGCTTCAGCCCCCACCATTATTGGTTAACCTTTCACATCTGTACCTGAGTCAAAGGCTGAGAACCTCTGCTGTAGTGCATGCATGGACGGTAATGCTACTTCATACGCTGAATTAATAGCTGCTGGTCACTAGAGCTGAAACATGCAGGTAAATTGCGTTTTCCTATTCCAAGGCCATTTCTATGCTTGGGTGACAGTCTTGATTTTTTTTTTGAAGTTCTGCTATGAATTAAGGCTACGTTAATTTTTTTGTTACGTAACCCAGGCATAAAAAGGTGGGATTTAATGTTAAAAAGGTAACATATCAAGGTGGTGGTAGCTATTTCTGCTTCGATTGTAAATATTTAAACAGAAATAACTTGAAGCAAGATAAGACTCGTCAGATCTCATTAGTGCCTACATTATGTGATATCCTGTTCCTAATTAATATGGTAGAGAACAATGTAAAGGGGGAGGTAACTGAAGATAAAAGTTCATGGAATTGAAGTGTAAGATGGAACATAGGGTCTTCTGAGTTTGTTGGCTGAAAGGGAACCTAGTTCAGCACTGCTCACTGGGGACAGAAGATGGATGGCATAAAGTGCAGGTTTTGGTTAAACCTTTCTAACCAAGTAAAGTGTGGTGGTTGTTTTTTTGTGTTTTTACCACTCTTCACTATGTGAAATTGTTTGACACTTAGGAATATACCACTGAGGGGCAAGTGCTGCTAACGTACCATTATCAGTTTTGAGTGGCAGAATGTTTGATTTTTTTTTTTTTTTTTTTGGATCGAGTGAAACATCAACTGTCCATCCTTTCTTGCTCTTAGGAGTTGAATGACCTGGCACGGGATCCCCCAGCACAGTGTTCAGCAGGGCCTGTTGGAGATGACAGTAAGTACTGCCGGAGTTGTAAGGCATCAAGCGCACACATTGGGAGGCAATACTGGAGTGGAGGCCTCTTCTCATTTTAGAGGGAATACCTAACTCCCAGGAGTCTGCACCCTCAGGAAATACTTGTAAAGTGAAAATCCTAAGTAGGTGCTAGGTGTTACTCCACCTGGAATGAGCAACGAGGGGGCAGTTGGTATCATAGTGGGAAGTACTGGCTCCCAGTGTAACCTCTGTACTGCAACCCAGGCCATCTTCCATATTTCCTGCCTGCCCAGTCTTAGGCTCCTCTAGTGGTTTCCCTCCTAGCTGGATGATTGCTTCTGTCATATTACTCCTTTATCCTCTGCCCCCATGGGCCTTGTGGGAGCTGTTTTGGGGAAAACTATTGGCTTGACACCCTTTTGCACCAGTTCTTTCCCCAAATCCACAACTCCTTCCACACTCCCTCAATCTCCCCATTTTATATCCAGGTCTCCAATTTGCTCCTGCCTAATACCATTTGTGTCTCCAGGCCATGGGGGAGAAACTGTTTTTGGGGTAACTCAGGCTGCTACTCTAGTTGCTTCTGTCTGAAGGCCATAGCTGTTCAACCTGGCCAGAGCGTGTGGAAGAATAGCGCTGAGCATCCTGATGGCTCTGTGCACAGGAGGGAAGGCTTCAGATCTGGGGAGTCTCTGCAGGGGACAATCTCTGCATTGACAGGCCATCAAGGTTTACAAATGTATCGTGAGCCCAAAAAGGTAGAGAGCTGCTTGCTTTTTAGTGGTATTTGTATCAGGCGGCAGGGGGGAGGCAGGGGTGGGATGCCAGTGCAGCCTCTGTGGGGGGCCCGAGCTCCCTATGGACAGACAGGGCTGCTGCTGCCGCCCTGCACTGCTGCTTTTGTGTTAGTCAGCAGCATAGAGTAGCAGGGGCTCCTTAGGAGTGGGACCGGAGTGCACTGGCTGTCAGCCCCACCCCCTGGGGACTATAGAATAGTTGAGTAACTGATAAGAATTTGTGAGGTTAATCAACTGTTCAGTTAACTGATATTTAACATCCCTAGATCTTACCTAATCAGCTGTGTGGCAATATAGATTTGTACTGGAGCAGAATGTGTGGTGTCTTAGAGGAAGTGTGAATAGATAATATGTGGATGGTTTGATTTAGACTCCAGGGATTGTGTTGCTGATAGCTTAAAGTATTTCAGCTTATGTAAGTGGAGTCTTGGGCCTTCATGTAGGAGTTCCCGGCTCTCTGAATTCTACCCAAAAATCTATTTGCATTAAAAAACAATGTACACATGCAGCTTACTGACCAGTGCGCTGGTGGTGACTGAGACTACTTGGACTCATCATATTAGAAATAACACAGTAATTCATGTTTTCCTCTTTTCAGTGTTCCATTGGCAAGCTACAATAATGGGACCAGTAAGTATATGTACTTCACATATCAATGTAAAGAACCCTTGAAGTTGATTCTCTTCTAATAATGATTCTTTGTTTTAACAGAATGACAGTCCCTATCAGGGTGGAGTATTTTTCTTGACAATTCACTTCCCGACAGATTACCCCTTCAAACCGCCTAAGGTGAGTGGGTTGTATAAATCATCTGTGTCATATTGTATAACTTACATCAGTGAATCTCATCTGAAGTTTTCCCCTCTTCTTCAGGTTGCATTTACAACAAGAATCTATCATCCAAATATTAACAGTAATGGCAGCATTTGTCTTGACATTCTACGGTCACAGTGGTCTCCAGCACTAACTATTTCAAAAGGTAACTAAATGAGCATGGGTGGTAATCTTATTGATTTGGATTTATTAACATGAAAAACTGCTGCTTGCCTATTACTGATTACTCATGTGGTCACAACTTCTAGCTCAATATCTAATTCCCTGGGTGCCTCATTCTTCGTAGAATTGTAAACTCTGTGTCTATGGTCCAGTTATACCAATGGATCCTTGATTTATCCCAGTGATATAAGTAAGGGTAACACTATCTTGTTACCCATTCTGATTGGTCTTTACCTTTTTTATTCATTTGAACAGCTAATTTGTTTAGGAGTTTAACATGGGGTGGGAAAGTGCCTGTTGTGACGAATTTTCATGCCGCACTCATGGCTGTAGTATGTGTTTTTTTTTTTTTTTTTTTTTTTTTCCAGTAGGGTGCTTAGCAGTGACTGTACACCTGGCATGTAGTAACTTGTGGTATATAGGTGCTATTCTAGAATAACTGTATAGCCATATGTAACTAAACAAGCTGTTGTAGTCTGATCTGATGAGTAAAACATCTTGGAGCAGACTTCCTTTATTCAGAGGAAAATATGCATGGGGGAGACACTCTCAATCTTTTAGTGGAGCTGAGTGATAAAACCATGTGGGCATTGGGTTTGCTAAGATTACCTTGTTCCAAAACAAATTGTCTTGCAATATCCTCAACTATTGCCCTATATATCTGGAAAAATCTTAACTTCTTGTGACTAAATGTCTCACACAATGGCATATATGGCTTTCTCTCAAACTAGAGCATGGGTTCCCAGACTGGGAGGCATGCCTTCTTGGGGGGGGGGGGGAGGGCACGAGGCAACCCAACACCCCCATCAAGTTTTGCTGCCCCAGTCAGTTCCTTTTTTTCCCCAGCAATAGTTTTGCTGCTATTTTGGGGGAGGGGTGTGAGGGTTTCTCAAATCAAAAAGGGGGCGTGATGCCAAAAAGTTTGGGAACCACTGAACTAGAGAATCTTACTTGCCCTATACTTCATAAATTAAGCTATCCTGTGTTAAAGGGTCATTCATGTCCAATTTGACAATTTTTCACTCTGATGCGAGTACATGGGTTTCTAGGTTCTTACTTATCTTTCCTCTACATCAGGGGTTCCCAAACTTTTTGACACAGGGACCAGTAAATCCATTCACAAGCTTTTGGAGGACTGGAAACATTCATGAAGCAAATGATGAATATTCAAAATAAGTTGTTTCTGGTCCTCCCAAAGCCTCCAGTGTCAGCTCTAGCAAAGCTTTCAATACGATCACCCACAATATTCTTGCCAGCAAGTTAAGAGAATATGAATTGGACAAATGGACTGAAAAATGGATAGAAAGTTGGCTAGACCAGGGTTTCCCAAACTTTTTTTACTTTAGTTTTTTTAGGTGTATCAATCCGTAGCTGCGAACTGCCTGGCTGGTAGATGTGCTCACGCTGCATGAGTGTCTGCCAGCACTCATGGGGGAGGGTGGGGGGGGGGGCAACATGCAGTCCCCAGGGCTGGAATCACTCTTGTGCCCGGGTCTGCATGTGCCCGGCTCAGTCCTGCTAGCCTATTTGTGCTCCCCCTTCTCCTCCTCCTGATCTCCCCCATCCAGCCCTACTTCTGGCAGGCAGTTTTCCCACCGATCTCCCCCGGCCAGCCTTGCTGTACCCGACCCCCTCCCAGCCAGCAGGTTCTCTCCTCGCTTCTCGTGATCTCGCCTGGCCAGCCCCACTTCCGGCAGCTGTCCGTCGTCATTGATCTCTGCCAGACAGCCCCACTGCCCCAACCCTGCTTCCCGGTGGCTGGTTCCTCCCAGCCTACCCCACTCCCTTCCCAGCAGCCACGCTGAGGCCTGCGGGCCATGGCCCATAGTTTGGGAAACGCTGCTCTAGATGTTTGTCTAATTCTGCCAGTGGCCCATGAAGGCAAATCCTGTTACCTCTTCTTTTTTTAGTAGACGCTCCAAATTGGGGCAGTTAGGCGGGCTCACTTCTAGCTACTATCATCTATAATGTGGTTTTCAAGAACCTGTGTATCTGCAGAAGCAGTTGGAAACAGAGCTGGTACATGTGACTTGCCAGCTTGCTAGGAATCATCACTACTAGTCCATGAAGCTGAAAGTGAAATTGTCACTGCTAGGAAGTAAAGATCAAGCTTCAATAGAGAAAATAAACTAGATCTTAAGTCCTTTGTCACGTTAAGATCCCAATTTCCTTACTTACGACCTTTGCCTGCAGAAACTTTCTGTAGGTTAAATTTGTCAAGGCATGGAAGAATAGGTGACTTTGATCAGCATCTAGTTTTCTTTGTGTACTTTACCACACAGCTCACTCTTTCTCTCTACAAGGAGGGTTCTAAAAGGAACAATGAGCAGAATATATATAGCATATATAAAGTAGAAAAAAGGATATTAAAGAAGCTGGAGACAATACCATTAAAAGCAAGTATAAGAGAGCAGTTGCAAATGGCTGGCTTGTGTAATATGTGGTATGAAATACAAGGCAGGGCTCTTGCTACATTTCAAAGGCTGAATCGCCACAGTGGAAACCCGTGTGAACTGGGACTGCTTCAGTCCTGCTCGTGCAGTTTCCTTGCTGTGCCTCTGCTTCCCCTGCAGAGATGGTGATGGGGGAACAGGCTTTCAAGCAGACATCCCCAGCACTGGCTTCTGCTTCCCCACTTTCTGCCTCTGATACAGGCAGCAAGTGTGGGGAAGCAACTAGGAAAGTCACTACTCGACTATCCAATAAGCCTATGCTTGTCGGATAATCGACTAGTCGCTTACATCCCTAAAGGTAGGTAAGTGAAACACATAATACAGGCTTTGTAAATTGCTCCTTACATTGGTGAGTACAAGAAATATACATAGCTTGACAGCAGACTTGGGTGTACATTTCCATTCCTCAGTTTCTTCACCACTCTTTCTTGGGACTTGAGTCTGTTTGTTTTCTATCACTTCTGCCCCCCTGTGAATGACTTCTTTGGAACACAGTTTCTCTGGTCTCTTCACCATTTCTTCATAGAATTGCCAGCAAGATCCTTTCTTTGGTAATTTCCAGTCAGAGGACTCCTGATTAGTCTCTCGGGTGCAGTCCCCCACTGTTTCATCAATGTAGTTATATTCTCCTGGAGTCCAGACTTAAAAAATCTGGGGTTTATTGCGTGGTAGCTATCTTTGTCCAAGGGAATTTCCATGTGACTAGAGGTCATCACGGTTTAGTGATCCTCCCTTGTTAGCCCTGTCACTTTCCCTTGGAAATTGAGCCTTGTGTGGAGGTAAATACAACAAAGCATACAGCCCCACGTTCAAAATGGAGTGACTAGTCTGATAAAGAGCTCCTCATCCCAAACTGGAATTGATAAATGTACAGCTTCCCCAAATGGTCATACAAGGACAAACCCACGAGCTCACTAAAAAGGAGGCAGTGGAAATATTGGTAGTGTCATGTCCTTTCTGAATGCCAGCTCTCAGTGTAGAGGCAGAGTAGGGAATCAGCTGAGTTTCCCTAGGAAAAGTTCAGGGATCTTAAACTTTGTTCTTTGTATACAAATAGATAAAACAGCTTAACGGTTTATGCAGTTACTTAGATATAAGCATGGGTAACACTAGCTCGTTACCCATTCTGATTGGTCTTTACCTTTTTTATTTGAACAGCTAATTTGTTTAGGAGTTTAACATGGGGGTGGGAAAGTGCCTGTTGTGTGGCATGAAAATTCATCACTTGGCATGGAACTGACTGGGGCAGCAAATAGCACCTAACAGTGGCGCCTGCTCACGCCGTGTGACTCTGGACAGTGTTCCTGTGGACCACCAAAAAAGTCACCATGGACTACCTGTTGAGAACCACAGGGCTAGGTAGAACAGGGCAGTGCAAAATGGGATGCTAGTGGGTAGTTGAGTGGCGTACTTGCCTGCTTGCTCCCCTGTCATCCCCTCCTGCTTCTGTATGAGGCAGCAAAATGGTGGGGACAGGAGCCAGCTTAAAAGCTGGTTCCCCCCCGCTCCGTCTCCACGGTGCTGCCCCCTTAATGCCTCTATTAGAGGCGGGAGAGGGGGGGAGGGGAGATAAGGGAGGCTCTGCCTGCAGCAGGTTGAGGCTGCTCTGGCAGCCACCCCCGACCACCATGAAGAGAGGCTGCTATGTGCAGGAGCTGCGGCCAGAGCAGCTCTGGCCGCTGCGAACAGGGGCTGCCGGACTCGGCGCGAGCTGGGACCAAGCAATCCTGGCTCGCGCTGGTTCGGGATGCTGCGCCTCTGCATTTTAAATGTAGCAGTATGAGCCTAGTGGCTCTTACTACATGTAAAATGCAGGGCTGCAGCATGGGTGGCTCCCAGAGCTGGGACTGCTCCATGCCAGCTCCAGCTGGCTCTGGGAGCTAATCCCACTGCAGCTCTGCAGAGCAGCCCCTTATTGACTAACCATGTAGTCAATAAAATTTGTATCGACTTAGCCAGATAACTGCAATTTAACATCCTTAATGCAAAATGTCCCATTTCAGAGGCTGTAGAATTTCTCTATCTCATATTCCTTCTCTGTTGGCAGAATTTATTTTCTCCGTTTCATGTTATTCCAAGTCTCTCAATACAGTTGGTCAGCATGCACATGAACTGAACTCCTTGCTTGAGATCTCACTTTCAAACATGATAGAACAGGAATGGCCTTGATAGTTTATTAAAAAGAGGGAGAAAGCTATCAGAGGGGTACTCAAGTTAGTCTGTAACAGAAAACACTTAAAAGTCTAGTAACACCTTAAAGACTAACACAACATGTAGATGGGATCATGAGTTTTCATGGGCAAAACCCACTTCAGAGGCCCACAAAAGCTCATGATACCATCTACATGTTTTGTTAGTCTTTAAGGTGTTGCTAGACTATTTGTTGTGTCTTCAGTTTTTTATAAACTATGGGTATGTCTACACAGCAAAGTTATTTTTGAAATAACTTGACTAGCGTCTACACAGCCAAACCACTATTTTGAAATTAATTCGAGATAGTGGAGCGCTTATTTTGAATTTGGTAAACCTCATTCCATGAAGAATAACGCCGAATTCGAAATAGCTATTTTGAAATAAGTGCTGTGTAGACACTTATATCGAAATAGGGGGCCTCCAGCCTTCCCAGGGTGCCCTGGTGGCTACTCCAGCCTCAACCAAGAATACTCTTCTCCCTACCCCCTCACCAAAGCCCTTAAAAGGGTTAACTCTGGCCACAGTGCCTGTATCAGCCCAGAACCAGCAGTCACTGCCCCTGACTCAGTGGCCCCAAAACATGAGCCAGCAAGCCACTGGCAGCCAGCCCTCCACTGCTCCCCAGGAGCCTGCCAGGGCCCAGAGAAGGCGGGCGCCTTCCTGGTCTGGGGTGGAGATCATAGACCTTATTTAGGTTTGGGGGAGATGCCCCCAACATCCATGATCTCCCCACTAGATGGAGGAATGTGGCTGTCTATGGCAGGATAGCTGCCAGCCTGGCCACCAAAGGCCACATGCGAACCCAGGAGCAGGTTTGCATGAAAATCAAGTTGGTCCGGTGAGACCCCCCAACCCTGAGCTTCCCCTTCCAGCTCCCTCCTCCCAGGTTTCCCCCTCCCCTCTCTCCTGCTTCCTTTCCCCAGTCTCACCAGTGTTTCATCTCTTTCTCCCCCCCCCCCCCCCCCAGTTTTGTTAAATAAAGAGTTTGTGTTCATGAAAATACATGTATTGTATTTGACATCAGGAAGGGGGGTTAGGGAGGGGTAAGTGGGAAGAACGTGAGGGGAGGAATGAGGCACAAGCCCCCAGTGGGGCAGACAAGGGAGGCTCTTAGTGCTCCTCAGGGTGGAAGCTCTCCCTCAGGGCCTCCTGGATACTGACAGCCCCCCAATGGACCTCCCGGATGGCAGCCTGCAGAAAGTGCAGCCAGGCTCACAGCAACACGTCCACAAGAAGCACCAGAGTGCCCAGGGGCAGCTCCGGCTCCATGTTGCAGAGTGCTGTGGTGTCCCAAGTGAGGGCAACCAGAGCACGCAGGGACAAAATGCTTTGCTGTCCCTCATCGAGGTAGGCAAGCAAGCAGGGAAACCTGAGAACTGGCTGTCCGGGCAGGACGGGGGGGGGGGGGGCAGGGTCTCTTTACACACAGGCCTCAGCCTCAGGCAGCAGCCACACAAAGTAACTCCTGATCTGATGCCCTGCCAGACTTGGTTCTGGCCGGCCTTAGTGTGTCCACTGAATCACAAACGCTATTTCGAAATGCATTTTCTGGGTAGATATGTTATTTCAAAATATTTCAAAATAACGCTGTAGTGTAGACCTACCCTCTGACAGCAAAAGGCCTAGGTGCTATGTGTTTGAATTGGAGTCATTTCACCTGGAAGATAGATTGCTTTGTTGCTGAAAGATACTCTTCCCTAAACAGGTCGTCATGGCCAAGAAATAGGACCTTCATAACAAAGCACTTCTTGCACTCTAAATGGAAGCACTAAAAGAATTTCCCCTGATTCCTGGCCATCTGGATTTCGTTTTATTTCTTAGTGCAATGCAGAAAGACAACCCTGATGTTAATGGACAGTCTTGTTAATTGCCTCATGGAGTTGCTCCTGAAAATGTTAAATCTGTAAACCTAAAATTTGAAATCCAGAATATCTTCAGACTTGAATTTTGGTGCTTGCTAAGCTCATGTAAGGTTGTTTTGAACCTCAGTGTTCCTCTTCTGGTAAGTGTAATCTCATCCAGTAGGATTTTGGAGCTACAGACTTTTTGCCTCTGCTTTTTCCTTATGAAAACAATGGTAAAAACATTAAACTTGTGCCGTGTACCATCTACATACATGAGAACTTAATGCTAGCTTAATCTAAAGTAAGCAGTAGCTAAAATATCTGGATTCCTCTATAGGTTGAGCCTAGGGATGTAAAATCCTGTTAACTGGTTAAATGGGGGTGGTGGGAGCTTCTTTGCTGGGAAGCAGCGCCCCCATCCAAGCCAGGCCTGTGGGGCTGGAGCTGCCACTTGGCTTACCACAGCTACTAAGCATTATTCCACAGGGGTGATGCTTACCAGTTAATCATTCACATCCATAGTTGAGCCTGCTATATTATTCCTCTAGCTTTCTTTGAATAGCAGATTTAATATAGATAAAGTCCAGTTAAAATATTAACTTATTGGTTTCAAGTCAGGAAATTAAGTTGTACTCTCAATTGAGCTGATGCCCTCAAATTAAGAAACTGCTATTTTTAACTCAAACTGTGTTGAACATAATCTTTTTTTAAAAAAAATCAGTTAATATTGAACTGAATTCTTCCAGGTGCATCAAACACCTCTAACTCTTGGGAGTGTAAACAGCTTGACACTGCTAGTATGTGGCGAAGCTGGTCTGAGATCTTTCTGAATGAACCTCAACCACTGTTCTAGACTTCAGAAAATGGGCAGTATTCCCAATTCTCACTCTTAAACAGAGCCTGTTGATCACTGTATAGCCTGAAAACTGGAGGTGCAAGTTCTACAGATCAGCTCAGGAGAAAAGTTGCCTAGATATCATGACTCTGGACAGTGCCCTGTATCTGTACATGATACTTGAAACCAGTTGTATCTTCTAGGAGTGAAAGTTCTGTTGCTTAAGCCCAGTGTTGTCTTCAAGTCGTCATTGTCAAGTCCAAGTCGAGTCCCTAAAGTCACTTTCGAGTTAAGTCCCAAGTCGAGTCGCAAGTCTTAATTTAAAAAATGTCAAGTCACTTTTGTACAAGCCATCAATATTGGCATTTTCGGACAATTTTTTCACCAAGTCAGTTTAACCAAATTAGCAAGTCTCGGGTTCATTGTTTGTGACTTGAGTCGAGTCTCAAGTCGAGTCACCTAGGCGACTTAAGTCGGACTTGAGTTCAAGTCATGGCTTTCGAGTCGTCAACTCTCCTTAAGCCTATGTGCAGTATATAGCCTGTCTCTTACAAACATTCACCTCCTTAATGCATGAGCCTTGAATTCTAACTTGCAGAATGGGAAGACAAACTGGAAAATACAAACATTTTAAGGACCTGTGATTGCTTTGATGGAATGGAGTCTGTGATGTCAGTCTGAAAGAGCTTTACTTAAAATGCATTCATGTCTTAGTAAATAGCACCTGCTATTTTTAGCATATTGAATATCTGTACTATGTATAGCCAAATTCAGACTGTAACAGGACAGGGGATTAAGATAAGAGTTGATTGGGATTTTTGGGGATCAGGATATAGCTAGGTCCAATATTAAATCCATTTGAAGTTTTACTTGTGTATTTTTAATGTAAGTACTGCTTGCCTTGATTGTGGTCTTGTACAGCTGTGCTTGAGGCAGAACTGGAAGGGTAGAGGGAGGAGGTCACTTTATGCATACCTACCTCAGACCTCTTAGCCATTTTGGCTTGAGGGGTGTTCTATCTCAAAGCTGCCAGCCACTCCAGGGGATAAGTCTGCTAGCCAAACACTCACTGCTCCTGGGGATTTCCCCATGCTGAAGAACTCCTCAACTAGTCACTTAGATTAGATTAGCTCCTCTGTGCTACTGGAGTGGTGCAGTGGGATCTTGCTGGAGCCAAGAATCTTATCCCAGTTTTGTGAACTACTTGAAGGTGCAGTTCTGTGTAGTCTAAAACAGGTACTACAGAGTTCATATGGATTTCCATAACAGATGTGCACCTTCCTGAAAACAGAGGTATGTGCAAGAAGGAATTGGATTCTCATTACTACAGTTTGCAATGAGACTTAGCTCTGTGGCGATGGCAGAACAGAGCAGGATTCTGTTCCAACAGTAAAGTAAACTCTGAAATTGTAAATGGAATGACCAGATACACGGGGAGTATCTCAAGGTTTTCTAACTTCTGGCTACTATGTTTTAGAGGGGGAAGGGTCTTTCACCTCTTCAGTCAGCTTTCATGGTAACAGTAAAAAGTCAGGTTATCAAGCCAGTCAGAATTCATATTTCTTGGAGGTAACAAAGTAGTCAGATCTCCTTAAAGTACTAATTTCTGGGATATACTCTTGGATACCCATAGTAATTGTAGGATTTGCCTTTACCACTGTTTTCTTTGCCAGCAGTCTGGTTCTACAAAGGTTTGGAAGAACTTATTTAAATGAGAATATGCACAGGTTGGGAAGGAGGAATGCTGATGTGTGTTGAGAAGTATGCAAGTCAGATTTTAAATATGGCAGTAATCTTTCAGTAAAGAATAGCACAAATTGCAGATGAGCTGGAACAGATGGAGATTAGAGGTGAAATTCACTGGTGTTTGGACTGAGTTAAATAGGAACATGGTCTAAAATAAACTTTAACATACTAACAATTGAAGCTTAAAAGCACAACTATGTGAACTAGAATGCCTGCTTGGCAGTTGAATGGGATCTTGAAAATGGCATCCCACGATATCTCAACATTCTGGAGTTTGCTAATACCTGGTCATAAGCTAACCTGGACAGAAAGCTGTAGAGGGTGAGAAGTGCTTCATCTAAAAGCCCCATAAAATCTAGCGAGTGAGTGGGTGGAAAGAGCCCAGGGTTGCCAGATGGTTTCAGCAAAAATACCAAACACACTTGACGTTACATCACCAATCTACATTACGTCTTATTTAGAAAATACTGGACATTTCTATTTTCTCATTTATATTAATTTGTTTCCCGAACAGAACTCAAATACTGGACTGTCAGGTTCAAAACCGGACACCTGGCAACCCTAGGAAAGAACCAGATGACTTTGTATTCTAACTAACATACCTGAGGTTATACTGTTGGCCTTCCAGTTGAAAAAAATGAATGCACAACACTAATAGGCAGTGGTAGTAATGGAGGATTTCACCTACATGCATATAAGCTGGTCAGATGGGATATGGTATAGAAAACCTGTTGTGACACGTAATGATTTTTGTAGAACTAGTTCTGGAGTACAAAGAGAGGCTGCTCCTTAGTCCAGAGCAATTCACAAGAATTGATTCAGGAAGTAACTGTAGTTGAGCACTATGTAGTAGTGACTGCAGCATCATTAATTTTTTTCTACAGTAAAGACAGTGACAAACTAGCATGGGGGAGGGAGGCTGATTTTAAGTTAAATTTCCTCCAATCAAAAGTAGGGAAAACTGAAATCGAGGTTTCTTAAATGAACCATACATTTACCAAAAAGAAAAGGCAGTGAAAAGCCACAACTATTTATCCATATTTGTTTACTATGTTCCAGAAGTTACTTGAGCAAAAATGTTGTTGTTCAGAAAATGAAAGTCAAGCCTAGTGATGACAAGAACACTTAACTTCATTAGGCAAAACACCTAGAAAGCAATGAAGGCTAAAATGGACTATGAAGTGCAAATAGCTAAATGTAAAAAACCTAACAAGCACGTTGGAGTGGTAGGAAGCTTGCAAGAGAGCCAAGAGGTAGTTGGGATCATCAGAGATTAAAGGTGCAATTGAACGTAAGGATATGGTAGAGAAACAATCATTTGTTTCCATCAGTCTTCACCACTGCAGCTGGGGAGATACCTGCTCATTTCAGGTAACACAGTGCTGTCAAGGACTGAGGTGCTGCTACCTGTTGATTAAAGTAAAGCACAAGTGACCGGGACTGTCTATATCCAAGAATTCAGAAAGCACTTAAGAATGGCAGTTGCTAGCAAACCACATGACCTCATTAAAACAGCTGCTCTGCTGGAGGATTGTGGTGCGGCAGATGTGTAGGTTGGCCTTTTTTCTTTAAAAGGCCTGAAGGCTATGTTGGGAGTCAGACCAACAAAACGTTAACAATGGTGTCCTGAGGTTCTGTACGACAGCAAATGTTTGTCTGATCTACAAAATCAAGAAAAATAAGGGAGAGAACTTGCAGGTGTCTGTCAGAGACCTAACTGATGTCAACAGGCTACACAATAGCAGATGAAAATCTCAAATGCAGTGTGTTGCAAAATGGAAAAAACTGCTCACGAAGTGTGGTGGCTTCTAAATTCTCTAATTGCTTAGGTATTGGGGGAAAGATCTGGACATCAGTGTGGACAGCTCAATTCAGGCATCTGGTGTTGTGCAGATTAAAAGTAAGGTTAAAATCCCTAAGGGGAAAGGATGGGCCATGGTGACAAAGCTGCTGAGATGACCTCATTGGAATACTAGCTTCTAGTCATGTCACACTTCTTAAAAAAGGAAGAAAAAAAAAATGGGGGGGGGGGGTGCTAGGGAAGTGGAAGAATTGAGGTAGTGAGTGGTTAGCCAATCAAGCATCATGTGAGGGAGACTGAAATGACCTCTGAGTGGAGGTGAATAAAGGCTCGATACACAGAACAATGACATAGAGAAGCTGGAACAGGCAACTGCTTTTCATCACTTTACTCTGCTACTATCAGGGAACTTTGAATGAAATTGAAAAATTGATAAAGAAAATGCTTTTTCACATAATACATACTTAGCCTATGGAACTTATTGCTACAAGGTACTGAGATCAGAGTTGAGCAGAATTCTGAAAGGACTGGATGCTGTATGCATAACAACCAAATCTTACAGTAGTAAGGATTTCTTTTGAAAAAAATAAACCATGTCTTGTCAAGAGGTTGGCTTGACAAGACATTAGAGTGCTTGTATGGGAAGGCTTTTTCCTATTCCATAACTCTCTGCTACAAGAGATCTTGTATCTTTCTCCAAAGCATCTCATACTGACTGGGTTGTCAGGATATTGGTTTCAGGCTAGTACCACCAATGGTCTGTCTGACCATTTCTGAGCTTTAAAGGTTTCTAAAATTGTGTACACAGATACTGAGGGTGCAGAAATTGTTAATGAAGAATACCGTTTTGTCATCCTTTTGTCAATGACAACTCCTTCAAGGATTTTGTTTCCTGAACATAAGCTGTTCAGTGAAAATTCAGCTAATCATGGGTATTACAACCCAGAAATGGCTGAAGACTGGTTAGCAACAAGGTGTTTGAGGAAAAGAATCACTAATCTAAGCCAGAACAAGAAATAGGTTGCCATTTATAGAGACCTCACATTTGAAGGAATTTATTCAGTACAGAACCCGACTTTTGTATCAAACTTATTCTTTCCTAAAATAGCTCTAGACCTCAAACTATAGTTTGACACACACATAGTAAAGGGTCTACAGTAATAATGCAGTTTTCACTAACTCAGGCATCTGTGATTTACTACTTGCGCTCATCCCCACCCAACACAACTTAGCTAGTGACAGCAACCTGTCCCAAATACCTGGGCTCATTTCTTTTTAACTCTAGCTCTGAAGTTGGTTTTTAATTGATCATGCTAAGGGGAATGTGCGGAGAAGTCTGTCCTCCTCTTGCACTCAGCACATGGGACAACCATAAGTGTGGTCTTGTAGAAGACCCTTTTGTACAGAAAGTTTCCAAAACCACCATGAAGCAAACAGTACTTAATTTCATTTTGCACTCAGGTGGCTAGTGTAGATACAGCCTTCTAAGATTTGCTAGCACTGTTAATGTCCTATCAGTTCACTACTGGTTTGACCTTCCTAGTCCTTCCCCCGGGGACCTGAGCAGTCCCAAAGAAGGGGGTTTACTGGACCAGGGCAGGTCAGGCCTCCGGGCTTTCCCTGGGGCTCATTTCCTGGCCACTGTCTTGGGAGAACCTAGGCCTGACCTCCCTGGCCCACCTTCCTGGCTCTGCTGCCCCCAGCCTGCTCACAGGGCTCTGCTTCTGGCTCCCTGGCCACCTGCTCTGGGCAAGGTGGCAGCTGCTCCTTCCCTGCTCTTGGCCTTGTGCCTGGCAGCAACTGCTCCTCGGGCTCCCTGACCCCACCCCCTGCAGGGTGTCAGCCGGTCCTGGGGACTCTGGCTCCGAGGGCTGCCTCCTGCCACGCTGGTTCTGCGCTCAACCTCTGTGGCTGGGGCGCTGCGATCCTCTTGCCAGAGGAGACATTCAGTCTATAATGACTATGATGGGAGTCCTAGTAGGAATGTTAACGTAAATGTGTAACCACTTCAAAATGCAGTGGTTACACGTCTATGGGTGGGGTGGGGTGGGGCGGGGCAGGTAAAGCTTGTTCCCCCTCAAGCAACTGTCTCGCCTGTGACCTCCACTCAACCCCCCCCGTGCTGCCTCTGGGAGGCAGCAAGGGGAGAGCAGATGGCTCCCATAGAGCAGGCATGTGTGCATGCGGGGAGCCAGCTCCCCTAGGCCCCTCCCTCCTGCTGCTTTTGTGAAAGGCAGTGTAGGGGGAGGCAGCTCCATGGGAGTGACTTCTGCCTCTTCTCTCCCCCCCCCTGCTGTTTTTTTGTATTTTTGTGTATTTTTTTGCTTTAACTGTCAGGTCTTTGCTCAACAACTTTGGTCTCTCTTCTTCCCCCCCCCCCCTTTTTTCCCTCAACAGTGTTTTTTTGGTGGGGGGAGGGGTGTTTGGTATTTTTGGTTAAACCATCTGGCAACCCTAGGTTTAATTGGTTAATCACATAAACTGCACACTAACATCCCTGGGTCCTAGCATACCTGAGGGGCGGGCTGGCTCTTTAAACATTGCCATCTGAACTTGCCCGGGCTGTGTGTGTGGCAGGACTACTCCTGTTGCACCATGATTGGGGCTGAGCTGGTGGTGAGGGTTATTGAGCATGTGGGGAGGGGGGAGAAGGGGGCCCTTGTCTATACTACCGTGGTAGCACTTGCTTATTGGATTAGTTGACTAGTCCTTAACCTTATTTTTAATCCGTGCTTAATTTTGCTCTTTTGTTAATAAACAATCAAGACACCCCCCTCCCCCCCAAATATTTTTAAACCTCAGAAATATCAGTGTCAGTCTTGCACTTTGGAGGGCCTATTGGATGTCTCAGGATTTTGGAAAGTTTTTACAAATGATTAAGTAGGGCTTTGCACCTGGTTCAGACAGAGAAGGTCCTCGCTTTCTAAATGTCTTCCCTGTTTACATTAAATGCAGAGCAGTGTTTAAATAGTGGCCGATAGTCTTCCTAATCTAGATATGGCCTCAGTTGTTTGATCTTAACTTAAAATGAGTAATATTCTGGACAGATAACATTAAAGCATTAAAACAAAGTTGTGAATAATTGGTCTTAAAATCTCTTCCCCTTCTCATTTGCTCTTTCACTCTTTTTTACTATATCATATCATTAATTCTCCAGTTATCTTCCACATAAGCCAGGACCTAAATTTCTTACATTTCAGGCAACTTTATATACAATATCTGATTTTTATTTTTTAAATTGCATGACCCCTTTTTCAAGATGATTCCAACTTGTAGTTGGACTGTTCTGTCTAGCTGTCTCGATATTAGCAAGGTGTACTCAAAATAATAATTTTATCGTCCTACAAAACCTTAGTTTAGCTGTGAAATGGTAATTAGTATGTAAAGTCATTGGGCTAAATTTTCTGAAATTTACTATTCATTACTGTTGTCATCTCTTTTTTTTGTATCGCCACCTCTTCATTCCAGACATCAAAGGTTAAAATAGCAATCAGGTAGGTTTACTTTCTACAGGATTTTTCAGCAGCACTTAAATTGTAATGCAATGTTTTTTCTCTCTAGTACTTTTGTCCATCTGTTCTCTGTTGTGTGATCCCAATCCAGATGATCCTTTAGTGCCTGAGATTGCACGGATCTACAAAACAGATAGAGAAAAGTGAGTATAACAAGTTTTTTAGCTTTCAAACGCTTCCGTTAATGTGAAAACCACAGAATCTGTATTCAAAGAGCCAAAGGTAAAGGAAATGGGATTACTTTACAAAAAAACTACTCTCTAAACTTATTACATTGTTATCCTTTTTAAACCCTTGGTCAGTGCTCACTGACACTAGTTTTCCTCTAGTAATATTACCTAATGGCATGTCTGTTTCTAGTTTGTCTCTATTCAGGGACTTTTAAGTTAGCTATATCCTCCCCCTCCCCCTCTTAGCCCCCATCCTCAACCCTGTACTAGGTGCTCTGCCCATGTACAAATCTGTTTAGTTGCTTTAACTACTTAAGCCTTCATGATAGCCTGATAAGGCTATAAAAGCCCTCAAATGTAATTTGTGCTAAGGACCATATTTTACACAGATTTTGCAGCATCAGTTTGTTATGCATTTTAAAAGCCCTGTCTGTGCTTCAGTTCTGTATCGCCAACAGGAGAACAAGTTATTAGAGTTCTGATGTTTTAGGTAGTGGTGGTGATACATGAACACAACTAAGCAGTACCCCGATTCACCGTCATACGGCACACTTGGTGCAAGGGAAGGATAAGAGTGGTGAAGAGATGTGGGGGAAGCTTTAAAGGAGCAAGTTGCAAAAATCAGAACTCTTGCATTAATGTAACTCAAACTGCTTCAGTTTAAAAGGGAACTTGTCTGAGAAATTGCTTAATGATGATTGTAAACTAATTCCCCCCCTTGAGCTGTTCCACTCCAGAACTGATCAGCAGTTCCCTTTCACGACCATCTAATGAAGTCAAGACAGCACTTCAGCAACCTGTGAGTAGGGAGGGAGGTGAAATTAAGCAAGTTTCTGGATGTGTGATAATTCAGAAGCAGATATTGGGGAAAGTCAGGGTATCTTGTCTGCAATCAAAGCTGTATTAGTATTCAACAGTATGGCAAGAGGTACAACTATAAAAGTTACAAATCCATTGTCTGTATATTCTTGTATATTCTGGGAAGGAACATGAAAATACATTAGTCTTGTTTCGACACATTTGAACTTGGCTTTGGAACACTTCAAACAGTGTTAAAGTTAACGGGTTATCGAAATAAAGCTGTTATATTGCAAGGAACCATTCTTAGATTCAGTTTTATTGGAACAGATTCAGAGTTCTGTATGATAAGGTGGTCAAGGGTCCTCTTGTGAAACGTTTGCAGAAGACACATGGGAGAAGTTGTGGAACAGATGTCCCAGATATCAGCAGTACATTAAATATTATATTGCAATTTAAGACTAGATCCAAAATGTCCTGTGTGCACAATTCCTGACTGTAAAGAGTGCATTGGATGCAAAAAGGATTTGATTGGAACTGTGAGAAGCAGGTTGCTCCTTAGCAGTTGACATGTCAGCACCCAGGTTTCGTTCCCCTCTTGCTGGGTCAAAATTACTGAACCGTAATAGCAGGAGCCAACATGAACTAATGCTAACACTGTTCTGAATCTGGCAGTATCTCGCAGCCCAGCAGCTATGGGAAACTTACCACTTTTTCCTTACAACTGAAGAGGACGGGAGAGAAAGCAGAAGCAAAACCTTGCCAAAACAATTTGCATCATACCAAGCTTTGAGTATCATGAAGATAAAATGTACAAAAGTAACAAACACGCTGTTGCCCAAAGATAGTGGTTAGAAAACATGTAAATTTAAGTCTTCCTGTGTGTTTAAAAAAAAAAACCAAACAAACAAAAGATCTAGTTTTTTTTATGTAAGTCTGCCCCGAAGATGCTGGTGCTTGCTGAAACAATTATAAACACTGCAAAGTTTAGTCCCTGTCCTGTTACAGGGTTACGTTGGCACTTATTTTTGTGCGACTTTATTTTCAAAATACTTGACTGAACATGCTGATGATGACGAACTTAGCTTAAAGGCATGTGTAGAATATTCCACTGGAATTTTAAAGTCTCTTGCATTTGAATGGTTGATATGTTAAGCAAATTCTCTTTTTATACATACAGGTACAACAGAATAGCTCGGGAATGGACTCAGAAGTATGCGATGTAATTAAAGAAATTATTGGATAACCTCTACAAATAAAGATAGGGGAACTCTGAAAGAGAAAGTCCTTTTGATTTCCATTTGACTGCTTTCTATGAGCCCACGCCTCATCTTCCCCTGTGCACATGTTTACCTGATACAGCAGTGCTGCGTGTTGTACATACTTGGAACAACAAAATAGAAATACTGTATTCCCCATACCAACATTGACTCCTAGCAAAGAAGTGTGTGTGTGTGAAAAGCCAGTTCTTCAGTCATAACCTAGTTGTGAGCCTAAAAGCATTCCTTGTTGACTTAAATTGGGTAATAAAATGAGGAGAGGGAGGAATGGTGGGTTTCTGGAGATAGTTCACTGACTTGTGGGGGATTTTTAAAAATGGAATCCTTTTAAACTCATGACAGTTATGGAAAACAAGGTGAAGAACTCAGAGCTGTTTCTGTATTCATTTTATTCTGAAGGATCTACATCTTAGGTAAAAGTTACAACCAACAAGATAAACTTGTACCCACATCCTGTGTTTAAGGTCTAAGTTTAAATGGTCAACATTTAAATGGATTGGAGCTATTAGTGCATCAAGTGATGTTGATTTATTTCAACTCTTCTCTCTCCCCTCATACTTTTTTTTTTTTTTTTTTTTTTGGTTTGTATGTGGTTCTCAGTTAATACATAGCTAATAGCTCTTATTTTCTTAAGTTTTTTAACTGCTTAGGTCTTTCTGGATGTAAGGGTAAAAATTCATTTGACAGAAAACTCGTGTATATTTAAAGACCCAACTGCTCCCCTGGGGCTTGTACGTTCAAGAATGATTAATCTGTGTAATAAACTGATTACTACAGTCATTACATATAACTTTGTGTGAATAGGCTTTTAATTTTAAAACCAGTTTTACAGGCTAAAATGAGTGGTGGCTTGTCCTTAAACATCTGCATTCACAAACAGCTGCATTTTAGAATCCTGAAGCAATTCAGTTTGTCTCAAAGGCTATGCACCTGAACATGACAAACATAAGGGTTAAGCGCTTATGTGAAATCAAGATATGTAGTGTGCCAGCAACAAAGCAGTTTACTTAATGAGGATCTGAGCAACGTTTTACAAAGCCTAATGGTATTATTCCCACTTGCATGGGACTTAACACAATGCATATGTAGGTAAGTGAAACCTTATGTAACTAAAAGTAATGGATGTAAAAGGGTAAAAATGATCAAACACGCATCAGCACAAATGTTCATAAAATGTAGCTTTTACATGCTTACTTTGCACTGAACATTTGCAAATGTTCATATGGTTTTAAATTGTACTTGTATGTGTCTTTTATTTGAACAAAGTCTTCACTTGAACTTAGTGAAAATGTAGTTTGAAATTTTACTTTGTAAACAAGTGTATTTGCCAGCAACATTCATGTGAAGTAGGTGAGTCTGCAAACTTATCTCCTTTAGAATAATTGTAAACCAAGCCATCAAAATGAAGGAGAGGCTGTAGCTGCCAGCTCTCCAGCCACGGGGGTCTGTCCCATCCATTTTCAAATGCATCTTTACACTCTTGCACAAATGAGGAATAAATGTCCACTGCTTTTGGTCTAAATTTGTTCCAGTTGTCTCATCTCTCACTCAATGTCCTTGGTTATGCATCTCCTGCATGTAAATATTAACAGCCTCTGGAGCTTTCTGTGCAGGGGGCTACAGGAAAATCTTGCATGTATGAGTCTTGTTAGCAGGCATGGTTAACTGTTTTACCCTTGGCAGACTTGGGCATTTCTATACTTGCTGCATGAGGAAGAAGCAAAGTGTTTGGATTAAAATGGCTCTGAAACAGAGCAGAGTTTCACTTGCAGAGATCTACAGAATGTACGGTCCTATATTGAACAGGTGGTGTGCTAAGAGGACCGAATGCTTCTTGGCAAAGTACTGTAGTGTACTGTTTTGTGTGAAGTAACTACTGAAATGACAAGTTGGGCAATACTTGCTTTTAGAGAATGCTTCAATAATGCATCAGTGTGTTACACCCACAGAAAAAATGAGCTGTGATGGGTCTACAGACCGGTTTGATTCACCGACCGTACCTACGCTTAGCAGTGATGAGATACAGCCACATAGAACAGGAATTTAATAACTTAAGCTACAGCTGCAAGTTTCAGTATAGTAGGAACTTCTAGCAGTTATCATCGGGCCTCGTGTGTATATTTAAAGCTCCAATGTTAAAGGCACTAGCACCCTACTGTGGCATTCAGGGAAACTACTGGGTACGAAGAAGTCGTAACATCCTATATCATGTTTGTTCTTTCTTACCTCCTTCAATGATGAGCAGAACTAAACCATTGCTCACCTTTGACCACACTTCTGGTTTTGAGTGTCTTTTGTAAAGTTTCCATAGTCTGCTGTAAATGCCAGCCTGGAACAGTCATTTAAATTAATCCCTTTAACAGCATCATAAAGAGATCTAAGCTAATGCAAAATCAAGGGGCTGTTCAATCTTCTGCGTAATTCTAGCTTGCATATGGTTAGTGTCACTTGTAGGGAAGTGACTTCTGGCTTTTAATCTGTTGAAACTGGAGCTCATGTACTCTTGCAGGTGACTTAGTGGTGGTGTGTGTATGCTGCAACCATAGGTGTGAATAGCAGCTTGTGTAGATGGCGTGCCTGCTGGCTGTATTCTAGCTAGCTGGTTTAAAAAATAGCTGCAGCGCTGGCCACACAATTACATGCATCCATTCGAGGAGGTACACTTCAACTAGCTTGCTGCAAATCGGAGTCCAGGTAACGGAGTGTTTTGTATGGGCTGCATTCACACCCCTGCTACAATGTAGACATCCTGAAGCGTGTTGCAAAAAGTTCCAGTTTCTGGGTTCTTTGCGTGGCTGCTGTTGTTCAAGCAAGCACCTAAGAGCTCAGAGCAAAGACTGGGCTATGCTGCAGGAAAACAGAAGGAAGGATAAATGGTTTTTATATTGTGAACTGTCACTAACATGTCATCCAGCTATCTTCATTCCAGCAGCCTTATGAAATCATCTACCAATGCTCTACCTGTAACAATGTGTTATGTTCTAGAACTGTAGCTCCCGAGAATTCAGTCACATTGCTGCTTTACTCTGTCACTCTTTGTATACGCTTAAGTCATAAACGCCTGGATTTTGGATTGTGAAAACTCGACTTACAAAACTCCCCTCACTTGGCCTGCTGTATTAAATGACAATTTTTTTCTATCTCCATTTCAATGTGGAACACTTGGAATGAGTTTGGATGGCTTGTGGGGGGCTGGGTTTTTCTAGTGGAATAGCTTACAGCAATTCTGAGTCTAGAGGTATAATAACTCAAGTCCAGCTTTTTAAAGGTAGTTGGGCACTGCTACATTCAGCATTACAACACCTAGCTGACTTAGGAGCCTACAGTACTTTTAAAGGTGTTTAAGTACTTCTAAATTCTTTTGAAAGTGAGAGGCTTCTAAATTGGGTGTTAATGTGCTCTGTTGCAATGCCTACAACTTAAACATTTTAGCCTATTTCTCTCAATCCTTCATGGTGTTCAGATCTTATTTTATGAAGTTAATAGGATGAAATTGTGTTTAGAACCCCCCTACTATAATTATCTAACAGACAATGGTGAATGTATCTGTTAAGTTAAACAGATGTTACCTCCAGCTTGTTCCTAATCGGTACGCTCTATCCTACTGCTGGATAAGGAATGCCGTAATCTGCTCTTGCACTTACATGGACGCTATTCAGTAACTAGGCTGAAATGCTAAAAGGAGCAGTATGGCGATGTGTTTGAGACTTGCTGTTTACTGACTAGCGCTGATGGTATTTTATGTACCATAAAATGCCTCTTGTCAGTTTGTTTCCCTCTAGGGACTGGCTTCATATCCGCCACCGTTAAAGTGGGTATTCAGCAAATGAGTGCTCTTGCTACTGCAGGCGAAGCAATAGCCGTTTTCCCCCTAGACTGCAGCAGCCACTGACATACGCCCTGACCTGCCTGCCTTGATCCCAGAGTCTTTCTGTTCAGAGCAGTTAAGTAGCTCCAGTGATGCCCTGCCAACCTGGCACTTTGATGTGGCAAACAGATCCTAGGCTCTTTGTCCATTGCACTTCTCCCTTCTCCCCATGCAGTTGCTGTCTGCTCTGGTACCTGGGCATATGGGATGTGCAGTGGAGAAGTTGAGCATCTTTGCTCAGAAGTTACAAACCTGTCAATATCACATTGCTGTAAATAGTTGGAGGATGAGACACCAGCTTTGCTGCTGCTGAGTGTGAATGTAGTCCCAGCAGCCAACAGAGGCCTGTGGTCTAAATAGGCCTTGCTTGTGCGTAACATCTCATCTGCAGTAGCATCCTATTTCCATAACTTCTAAACACTGGCTAAGATGCCTGTCTGTCTTCCTTCCCTCCCTCCAAGCTGCTGAGGTCAGCTACCCTGCAGCTCTCAAATTCCCTCGGCCTGTCGATCCCTCCCTTGGGTCTTGCCCCAAGTTTCATAGTTGGGGTTGCAGAAGGAAGCTTTTCTGGGTGACCGTTCTACCAAACCTACACAGAGGAGCAAGAAATTCTTAGAAGGATCTAAGGTTACTCTTGTGGTGCCTATATTTTAGTACAATTTTGAGCATTCTGGCAGTGCACAGAGTTTGGGGGGAAATCCCTATGGCTACTGCACTTCTGAGTCCAGGAGTATGTCTATATAAATCTGCATGCAATTGTAATGTCTTACAACTCCCCTCCATTAAACAATTGCCTTAAACTTTCTGTGGCTTGGCTGCTGCTTTTGCTTAACTTTGTTGGTTTCCTTTCTTAAAATTTGTGTCTTTCCTTCCTCCCATCTGACTAGATTCTTCTACCTTCACTTGCATCTAGTCCCCAGCCCCTTCGTTCTTCATCCATCAACTGTGCTGTTGTCCTTACCCAGTCTAGGCTGGCCTGCAAAGAACAGTGCCCCCAAGGCTGAAATCAGTAGTGCTAGAGGCCAGTATTCTATCTTAAAATGTATTCCGCACATGGATTGTGCACTGAGGCATGCTATGTGTACACCAGTAGAACCAGTGTTTTGTGGGTGCTTTTGAATCACCTGGGTGGCAGTGGAGACTCTCCTTGCACACAGCTTACATGGAACGCTGCTAGCTGCCTGTAAACTTAGCTTCCGCCCGCTCCCTGTGCTGTGCTCTTTCCCCTGGGAGCAGAAAGCTGCATCACTCCGTAGTACCACCCCTCGCTTTCCAGTGAGCAGCAGGGAGACCAGAGCTAAAAGCTGCCGTCTCCTTTAAGCATAAAGCAGTGTTTACGGGCTTGTGTGTTGCAGTGAACTCCTGTCTAGGAGCACAGAGCTATCTGCACCGTTACTGGTGCCCAAAGTAGATCTCTGTGCCCTGAACCACAGTTTGGCTTCTTGCCTTCAGGTTATTGTTCTCTCTCTCGCAACAAACTTTTGCTGTTGGTCGTGTATTGGCCTCAATCTGAGCTGTGGAGTGATGGTAAGATGAGTGAATTTAGCAAGTCTCTCTTACCCTAGTTGCTGTCCTGTGTGACTACCTGTGCTCACCCCTCAGGAAGCTAGCTCATGAAGGAGAATCTGTTCTTTTGGGGCAGTGGGTGTTCTTAATGGATCACATTTACTTCATAGAACTCATTTGACACAATCTCTACACCCTCCACCCCCCCCCCCCCCCGAACACTGGTGTCCCAAATCCCTTCACCA
Organism: Pelochelys cantorii; assembly: GCA_032595735.1. Lineage (NCBI taxonomy): Eukaryota > Metazoa > Chordata > Testudines > Trionychidae > Pelochelys > Pelochelys cantorii. Next base: position 40,112,042 of record CM064340.1, read on the forward strand.
AATGTATCATTTAATCTGGAAACTAGAGCCATTATGGAGTTGCAGATTTCTGAGGCTGTTCCAATGCAGCTTAGCCCCCATGAAATCTGCAGGGGGTCTCTGACTGGGAGAGGTGATCTTTGTATCTACACAGAAGGATTTCTACTTTCATACTAGCTATGCAATTTCTACCTTAGTCTCTAGTTCTCCCTGGGCCACTTGAATTTCCTGTATAATTTGTTCCCCTTTGGCCTTGTCTCAGCTGCACGAACATTCAGCAGGCTGGCAATGGCCACAGTTTTTGGAGGGGCGGGTCTGTTTCCTGTTGGGTGGCAGGGCTATTGATAACTCAGCTCTTTAAAGAGCCATATCCTAGGGAACACTATCAGCTGAAAGGCTTTCCCCTTCCTATTGAAAGTGACTTCTAAAGACACCGTTTAATCCAAAAGATAGACCAGTGGTCAATCTCTTTCCTTGTCCTCCCTGATGTGAGATGGTAACCCTTTCCCTTTTAGACTTGCTGCTTTGGGGTCCATTTCATGAATGAGTTTAAGGGTTTTATGGAGCCATCTTTGAAGCATTGAGGAATATCTAGCCCTGAGGGGTCAGGCCAGAAAGGAACTTGGACCTCGTTCATGTGTTGCTCAACCCTGCATGACTAAGACCAGTACTTGGGGCAGGTGGTCAGGGTAGGAGCATGTTATCCCACACAGGGTTGGCACTCAAATCTGTGGCTGCCTGTCCTAAAGGATCTGCTTAAGATTGGCCAATGTGATCGCTCTGTCCCAGCTGCTCCTGGGGCATGAAGCAGGAACTTAACGAAGAAGCAGGCCTGCTGTTCAGACTAGCTGAGGCTACCCTCAAATCTTGAGGCTCTCTGTGTTCTGCAAAGCTGAGTCTTCAACTCGCCAGCTTGACTAGTGAATTCTTTTTTGGAGCAATGAGTCGGGATGCCAAAGGCAGCCAGTGGGCATCTCCCATGATTTCTCTATTTTAGCCTTGGAGAGCAATGTGAATTTTCCCTAGTAAACTTATTTTGGATAAATTTGCTGGCTCGCGCGTGCGTGCACACTCTCTCTCTCCTCTCCCTCCCTCCCTCCCCTGGTATTAGCATACATCTTTCTTTGATTGGACAAGACATAGCACACTTAGTTTCCTGTTTGGTCTCTGGGTCCTTGCTCAAGCTGGCAAGCATTCCCACCCTCAAATCTGCCGAAGACTGACTCAGACTCATTTGAGTGTTAGCAGCCTGATCGTTGTTAGGCTGACTGGGGGTGGTGGGTTCCCAGCTGGGCTGATGGGGGGAGGGAAGGGGAAGAATAGGAAATGCAGCGGAGGTGAGGGGAGTGGTACAGATGCTTTTGTTTGTGTCTGACTGTCTTAACCAGAGGAAGTGGCAATTCCACGACCTGTTCTGCTCTCACAAAGTTCCCTCTTAGGCACTAGGTTGCTTTCTGCATTTGAGAGAAGTCATTTTGAGAAAATAGCCTGGAGCAATTTTGTTCATAGGTATGGCAATGCTCTTTCCCTTGGCCAGGAGAGAAAGGAGCGTGAGGGACGTGTTACAGATAAAACTGGGATGTTTCTAACCAGGCAGGTTGGTTTGTTGGAAAATTCCACAGTCCAGTGCATTGAATTTCTGTTAGCTAGGGTTGCCGGATATTTCCACAAAAAATCCCGAACATTGCAGGGGAAAAAAATTGGTTGAGGCAAAAAAAGTCACTGCACCTTTAAATTCCCATGCTCACCGCTGCCCCCACCAAACATGGCAGAGGAAAAATGTCCCCACCGGCCTTCTGTCCGAGAAACAGAAAATACCAGACATTTCGCATGTCCAGTATTCCGTCCAGTAGAAAAAAAAACAGAAGATGCAATTACTGAACTGTCCGTGTGAAAACTGTCCGTGTGAAAACCGTGTGGCAACCCTAAGCATGGCTTGTATCAAAGCACTTCTGCAGCCCCCATTGGAATACTTGCCTACTACTTCTACCGTTGTGAGCGCTCTGGTCAGCTTTAAATGTATCCACATTGCATGTTGCCCGTGCTGGGAGGTCTCAAGTCTGTAGAGTTCTGCACCTGCTTTATTTTATGCATATGAATAGTCCCGTTGAATGCCACAGAGCTATTGAGGTGAGTAACGCCGGTGCCAGACTTGCTAGGGGCCTTGGTAAAGATGGGAGCTCACAATTTTGTCCTCCTGAGCATCTTGGTGGTTATACGGATTCCCACTGACTTGCAGTGTAGATAGGCATCGTTCGGGGGGATGGGGAGATCTGTGGTCCTCCATCCACCCAGTGCCTTCTGGTAGTCTGTAGGTTCTTTCCTTGGCTGAGGCACTCTGGGATAGCTTCCTTTTCTCAGGACGTGTGCAAACCGTTGAGCAATGACTTGTGGACATGCACCAGCACAGGTGGCGTGATTTGTGTGTGGTTTGAACACCTAACCCTGCAGCATGGGCAGCGCTCAACCATAGGCGGGCAGGGGAGAGCCCGGTTGAGGATCAACCCTATATGGCTCCACTTCTCTAGAATGTTCTGGCAGCTGTTGCCTTGAATGTCAGTACTGGTTTAGTATCCGTTACTAGCACTGTTGATTGATAAACCTGGGACACCTCTGGGTTCTGATGGCAAATCAAGACTGGATGCCTTTCTAGGAGATGTGCGTTAGCCAGAGGGCCCTGATCCATCACTAAGGCAGTTGGCACAATAGCCATGCTGGTCATGGGACTTGTAGGGAAGTGACATGCCCTTCTACGCGACCTGACCCCTTCTGGCCGTAATCAGTGGATCATCACAGACGTTAAAATCTCGTGGTATTCAAACTTCACTCCGCATCATGGACGTTCCATTGGCTTTTTATAAACCCCCATCATAAAACTCCACCAGCAAATGCATCGGGAACACCGCCCCCTCCACCAAGCACACACTCACCAACTCCTCTAGGGAAAAGGGGGCTTTACGGTGTCTGACAGGCTGGTGAACCCGAATTCTGATCAAGTCCAGGGTCCTCCATGCACTGTGGGCAGAGCAGCTCCTTCCCATCCCTAGCAAGGGAGGTGTGTTCCAGGCACCGGCGCTAACAGCAATTGATCCATTATGTCACAGGGTAAGAACTGCTTAAATATGGGTAATGTGGTGTGTGTCCATCCCACCGTGGGATTCCCTTGATGGCTGAGAGCAGTGCCTACTTGACTCTCCTTTGATTTCAGTGGGCTTTGGTCAGACGTATAGAATATTAGGACTGGAAGGGACCTCGAGACGTCATCGAGTCAGTCCCCTGCCCTCATGGCAGGACCAAATACTGTCTATACCATCCCTGATAGACCTATATCTAACTTACTCTTAAATATCTCCAGAGATGGAGATTCCACAACCTCCCTGGGCAATTTATTCCAGTGTTTGACCACCCTGACAGTTAGGAACTTTTTCCTAATGTCCAACCTAAACCTCCCTTGCTGCAGTTTAAGCCCATTGCTTCTTGTTCTAGCCTCAGAGGCCAAGATGAACAAGTTTTCTCCCTCCTCCTTGTGACACCCTTTTAGATATCTGAAAACTGCTATCACGTCCCCCCTCAATCTTCTCTTTTCTAAACTAAACAAACCCAATTCTTTCAGCCTTCCTTCATAGGTCATGTTCTCTAGACCTTTAATCATTCTTGTTGCTCTTCTCTGGACCCTCTCCAATTTCTCCACATCTTTCTTGAAATGTGGTGCCCAGAACTGGACACAATACTCCAACTGAGGCCTAACCAGCGCAGAGTAGAGCGGAAGAATGACTTCTCGTGTCTTGCTCACAACACACCTGTTCATGCATCCCAGAATCACGTTTGCTTTTTTTTTGCAACCGTCGCACTTTAATTCATGGCTGAGGAGGTTCTATGATAAAGTTCTCTGCTTCAGGTGTGTCTTAATTTTTTTTTAGTCCAGATCTACTTTGACTTCAGTGCATTAGGTTCTACTCTTCCTTTCCACTGCAGTACCTCTTTCTCTTAAACTGGCTTTCGGTTGTCCTCTGTCAGCAGTAAGATGCTTTGTTGTTCAGCTAGCTTACAAGCTGTGCTCGTGCCCTGCGCGCTCTTCACCAAAATAAAGCCAGCTTCTGCCATGGAACCCGAGGCAGCAGGCTCCGAATCTGTGGCAAATTCAGGCAAACCAAAGCCGGGGGGGATAGCAGTCGCCAGCAGGAAACTGGCCGTGTGCTTGTAAGTGTCAGTATACGATTGTGCCACAATGGGCAGCTGTGTTGGGGGCGCTGTGAGGATGGGGTCAGTGAAATTGTGTAGCGCTTAAGGCAGAAGGAACCATCCTTATCTGTAGCTCAAGGGTCACCAACCAGCAACTAGCAGCCCCCTTACCAAGGCCAAAAAGCAGAATTAGGCCAAAATCGTGCGACCCTCCAGAGACTCAACTATTTTCCTTAGCCAGAGATGGTGGGGCCAAGGTGCACCGAAGCCTGACAGCCCTACAATGGCAAAAGGCACCTGGGAAAGGATGGGAGGAGGTCAGGTGTCTCTGGTCCCCAGGAATTCGTTGAAGCCTGTTTATGCACAGCCTGTGATACCTTCAGTAGGTGGTTTGATAACTGTACATATGCAATATATTCCCACCTTTAAAAAGTAGTTCCTAATCAGATGCTGACGATTGGAGGAAAGTTTATAAATAGGCTGCGTCTGCTAGTTGGGAGAGGTTGGTTCCTTTCTGTTCTCTAACTTTGGATCCCTTTCCATCCCATCACCTCGTGCATAGAAGCCCAGCAGCCCTTTTCAGCCGTAATCCAGCAATGAATCGTATTTCACTGTTTTACACACTTTGGGCTGACTCTCTCTTTTTTTTTTTTTTTTCCAAAGCTGCCAAAGGCATTTGGATGCCCATTTGCCATTAAAATGAATGAAAATTGGAGCTCTCCATCCCTTGAGTTGCTTTCTTAATCTCAGCCTGAATTTGACACTGAACAGCTCCCAGGTTTTGGCTTTAACTCAAGCAAAGGAGTTTGAAACGGCTCAGGGACCACACTGTTGTCACTTAGCGTTCTGGGGGCATTTTAAAGCTCTTTTCTTTTCCTCTTCCAGCTGCTCGCTATTCCAGCCCTGTCACCTGCCTCTTCATCCCCATCTTCACTGGCTGCTGCCTGAGATGTTTGTTTTTTACAGCTGTACACTGCTGCAGGCTCCATGCTCTTGCTAATAGAAATTGCAAATGCCACTTGGCAGGAAATGACTCTACCTTGTGAACACTTGCTTACCCTGGAAGATTTAAGTCTTTGTTCTTTCACTGTTTTGTATCTCCAGGTTTGCCGGGAGGAAGGGACACAGTATGCTAATGACCAAATGAGATGCACCCTCATGGAAACCAAAAGCTGCTAAATGATAAATTGCTTAAATCACTGAAATGGGGCAAAGGAAAGTACTTTTCAACTCTGGCTAGTTCCTTTCCCTCATCAAATGTGATGTCCCAGACTCAGGCCAGCCTCTTGAGGGGAGCACTCTTGCACATGCTAATGTGACTGCCTGAGTTGTGGGGAGTAAGTGTCGGAATAGTAGATGTTCCGAGGTGCAAGGTCCGTTGTCCTCCTGCATTGCAGCAAGTGGGTGCATGATGGGGGCGTTCCCAAGGCCCAAGCAGCCAACTCAGAATGTAGCTTTACACCAGGACTACTCAGCACGCGGCCTGTTTGTTTGCGGCCTGCCATGCGGTATGGGTTACGTGGGGCTCAACATGCTGCCTGCAGGTGGGAGCCAAAACAAAAGTAGTTAACATAATGGTCTTCTGTTGATGTGTGTCTTAGTAGTTAAATTCCTGGGCTGTCACTGCTCATTCAAAGTGCTGTCATATGGGTGGACATTGGGTCACTATTGCATTTGATATCAGCAGAACTGACTGAAATGAGGCCTGCATGCTGTGTAGTCTTGCTTTAATCTTTGTATTCATGCCGTCAGTGTGAAAGAAGCTATTTACATATATATCTGCATGTATGTGCAGCCACACTTACGTTGCAGCCTTCCATGTGTTGTATAGCGGCCCCTGGGGCTTCCAAAGTTTAGTCCTGCTTTACACTACCAGCGCCCCCAGCCCTTCTCCGATTAAGCTTGAGTGACCGGTGCAGGGAGGCGGAAGGGCACTTTACATCTGAGCTGTTTAAAGGGGCTGTAGCTACAGGTCTGTGGTATCATAGCGGTTTGTCTTCAAGTTACAAAGTGAAGTTTTCCTTGTGAGCTTATCCTGTATTCCACTGCTGGCGGAGTTGAGATTCTTTTGCCCAGTGCCGTCCATCGGGCCTGTGCCTGCACCCAGCTGTTCTTGTGCCTCTCTCCACAGCCACCAAGGGCAAGGCAACCCCAGCCGCCCTTGGTTGCTCCTTCCCATCCATGGCTGTGAGCTGGAACTTGCAGTGTCTGAGCCTCTTGGCTGTGGGAGCGGTTCACCCTTTGTTTCCTAGACACTTGTAAGCAGATGCTTTTCCATGAGCCTGCCCTTGGCGCTGGATGTTCTGAGCGCCTCTCCTCTCTTCCCTTCACAAGGAAACTTTTGTGTTGCTTGCAAGTTTCCCCAAGGCCGGGGCCCAGTGACTGCAATTGAGCTCGGATCTCCTAGGTTTTAAAAAGGCTTTTTGGGCAAGGCAGTCATGCTCCCCGGGCTGGGCAGGCCAGATGGTTACTGCAGCTAGCTGTGCCACCTGGAGAGCCTTTGCCTAAGAGAGGGCAGAGAGCAAGGGAATCTCACTTACAGATCTTCCAGCTGGAGAGCTGCCTGGGGCAGAAAGGAGCAGGTTCAGCAGGTGTTCCTGCTGGCTCCTTGGGGGTGATCCCTCTTCCCAGAGTCCTGTCCTGTTACAGAGCTTCAGCAGGCAGGGAGAAGAGAGCCCTGAGCCTGCAGAGGGAAGAGCCAGGCCTCCTTCCCGTGGTGCTTGCTTGAGGAGCCTCAAATCTGGGCCGACAAGGCTCCAAAAGGTGGAGCGTAGGGCTGTGCCGTGCCTCTGCCATGGGTAGCTACAGCAAGGGCTGCAGTAGAAAGGAAGGAGCGCTGCCTGTAAACCCCTCCTCCCTCCCGGCTGAGAGAAGTGAAGCATCTTGAGCCGCTAGCAGAAAGGAGAAGCCATGCAACCCCCAAAGCAGGCGCCCGTCTCTAGATACTCTTCCCCCTCCAGCACGTAGCATCCCTGCCAGCTCCTCGAGGCTGGACACCGGCCCTGGTGCTTTGCTCCCGGTGCCTGGGGGCTGCCTCATACCCCTTTCTCTCATGAGCTTCCTACATAAGGGGTAGAAGGGGCAAGCTCAGCCGCCGGACACATGGCCCACCAAAGTCTGGGGGAAGCAGCTGCCTAGGATCTCCCACAAGAGCTTGTCTTTCACCAACAGCACTTGATCCCAGTACGACATCACCTCCCCCACCTTGTCTGATACCTGGGCATCAACCCAGCTCCAAACCTCCCAGCCTCAAGTGACTTAACCCCTCCCAGCTGGTCACATGGCAGTGGATGGCTCTTTACTCGCCGTCTCAACGGCAGCACCACCAACCCGGGACTTGGGCCCTGGTACGGAAAGGGAGATGTGACGTGACGTCCCTTTTCTGTCGGGAAGCTGCGGCTATTCAGAAGCAATTGCCAACTCGGTCACCTCCCTGGGCACCTCTATTTGAGAGACTGAGCAGTCACCACTGATCACAAAGCAGCATTTTCCACTCGGAGCAGCCGCAAGCGCCATGCCGTGGACAGGCGGGGCTCAGCCTGGGCCTCAGCTTCCCCGAGCTGTGTGCTGTGGAGGGCTTAACAAAAGGTATAGGATATGGGACACCAGCTGTTTTCAGACCGTAGGAGGGGGGTGAGCTGAGGGGAAGACCCTTTAATGTTAAGGGTAAGTTGGCAGTGGAAAGCCACGTTTGCTTTACCCTATTGAGAACCCCAACAGCACCCTGGCCAGACTGGGCCTCGTGCACTCCCTGCCTTCGGGCTAGGAAGAACTCTCCCATTCACTTGTAAGGGCTGTAGCATCAGCGTACGGACAATTCTCAAGTTGCGGTGGGAGAGGTCCAGGTTGGACAGTAGGAAAAATGACTTCCCTAGGCGGGTGGTGAAGCACTGGAATGGGTTACCTAGGGAGGTGGTGGAGTCTCCATCCCTAGAGGGGTTTTGAGTCTCAGCTTGACAAAGCCCTGGCTGGGTTGATTTAATTGGGACTGGTCCTGCCTTGGGCAGGGGGCTGGGCTTGATGGCCTTCTAAGGTCTCTTCCAGCCTTGTGGTTCTGTGATTCTACGAACGGTATCCTGGCAAGCTGGGGGGTGCTATTCCAATTCCAGCACCTCCTCACCCATCTTCCCCGTCCCTCTGCATAGAGCCCGCTCTGGAGAGCATGCGCCCTCAGTCAGGCCTCGTGAGCAGGGCCTCGGCACTCGCAGAAGGGGGTTGTTCCAGTAACGTTCTAGGTCTGTTTTGGACTTCAGCCAACTGAGTGAACACACTGGCAAGCTCAAGTTCGGTCTGGTAACTCTGTCCTCTGCCGTTCCACCCCCCTGTAGTCACAGGGCTGGCGTGCAGCTCTCCACCCAGGACCGTTCTCCATGTAGTGAGTCATCCTTGTACCAGCCATGCATCCCTCAACAGTGCCAGGAATTTCCCCGTGGCTCTAGAGCCAGGATGAATGGGCTGCAGGACTGGGGTGAAGTTTCCCACGGAAGGATGAGACCCAGCCCTGCCAGAAGTTGTACGTGGCTCTCAGCCAGGAGTTGTGTGCTCTCGCTGGCGATGGGCTCTGATGAGTGGATGTGGGAAGATGGCTCCCTCCTCTGTATTGTGTAGGGAGCGATGGCCTCTGCTGGGCTTGAGGATAGACTCCAAGGACTGCAGTGTCACCTACAGCCTCTGGGTAAAGCTTCACTGAGAAGGTTCACTGCTCCCAGATGGCAGATTCCCCCATTGTACCCTGTACCTCCTGGGGGATCCTAGTGACAAGCCAGGAGGGTCCCCTTACATCTCAAGCAGAAGTGGGCTGTACCCACGGAAGCTCGTGATGCTGTAACTCTATTTGTTAGACCCGAAGGGGCTGCTCCTTGTTTGCGTGCAAGCGAGGCAGCCGTGCGTGTGGAAGCAGTGGCCACAGTAGTGAGGGGCGCCCTGGAGCAATGCGCCTGCCCCTAGCTGACCTTGAGACACAGGGTTTCAATCCATTTCCGCTTTCTTGAGGGGTCCTGCGTCCGACAGTGGCGTAGCAGCAGGTCGCCCGCCGTTCTTGTAGCGCCGAGCGCTTTCTTGGGCCCTCAATCGTGTTTCTTAGGCTCCTTGGCAAGGAGCCACATTTTGCTGAAGTTTCCAGCTCCTGAGAGCACAGGGGCCGAGCAGATTGGCTCCAGGTCCTGGCAAGGCTGTGGGCACTGCTAGCCCTGACTGGTCTGTCCCGTTGGCTGTGCAGCAGCAGGGGCTGGTGGCAAAGCCCCCTGTGAGGTTACAGAGCAGGGGCTCTAGCTGTAGAGTGGGGTGTAGCCCCTATGGAGCCAGTAAGGCCAAAGGTGTTGGCCACCTGCCCCTTATGCCCGCTTAGAGAGAGGGTTATAGGCCATGGCCTCCTAGAGTTAGGGTAATAGAGACCAGCCCTCTGCTCTGGGCTGGCTCTGAGATCCTGACCCTAGGGACTGAGCCAGTGCTCCCCCTCTACATCATCAGAACGGGTCTGACCGCTCCTCTTGGCGGTGTCTTTCGCAGAGAGCTTGCCCCCCCCCCCCCCACTCCTCCTCTCTGCCCCCCACGCCTCGCTTTGTATCTGAGTTTTCCCTTTGGTTTTATTAGCCACCTCCTCAGAGTTCTGAGCAGCTCGACTAACCCACCCCTCCCTCCCTTAGCTGCGCTGTCCACGAGCGAGGCGGCTGCAGGCTCCCGCACAGCGTGGGCCATTGCTGTGACGCTTCTCGTGAGGGGCTGGGCAGTAACTGAACCCTGTGGGGGTGAGGGGGTAGAGAAGGACAGGGAACACCAAACTTGCAGCCCTCCTTGTTGCATGGAAAGCCAGCAGGTATGTGCCCCCCAACGCAGACCCTACCTCTAGCTGTGGGATTTTTGCCACCGGCAGGGGTTGCTGAAACACCTGCAGACCTCTCAGCTGGGGCAGAGAGGCCCTGGCCCACAGGGAAGGGACATGCTTTGGATCCAGGAGTGGCTCTCGTGGGGCTGGGCAGCGAGGGGCTGTCCTTGGGCTGGAGGAATTCACCCCCGCGTGGGCTAACAGAGCTTGCTGGTGTAGACAGCTCAGTGTGTTTGCTTGAGATCTACCATGTTGCTCTGGGGGGCTGTGGGTGGGGGTAGCAGTCTGGGGTATAATCCCTGCAGGTCTTGCTATTCCCTGGGCTAAGGGGGTGCCTGACAAGGCATTTCTGGGTAACTGATTCTCTGTGCTCCAGGGGCTTGGCATCACGCATCCCTGGCCTTAACGGCTGGGCCTCCTAAGCACCCGCAAGAGGGCCCTGGGCTACAGGTAGGCTGCTGGGCAGAGCCAGGTCCAGATGCCTTGCTGTGGGCCTAGGACACTCCCCCTCTAAGGTCCCCAGGCGCTTTGCAGACAGCTCAGAAGGGCCGCGTGGGCTCCGCTCTCCATGAGCGCTACGGGAACGCTGCGCAGGATTGGTAAGAGGGCCTCCCTCGTGGCTTTTGAGCATTGGACTCTTCAGCTGGGCCGTCACGCTCAGAGTGGCAGCATTTGCAAAGGGGAGCGGCAGGGACCAGCCAGGAGATCTGATCGCACACACTGCCCAAGTTAGCTCCCCTGCCGCGCCCCCCCCCCTCCTCCCCCCCAGCAGGGTTGCTAGTCAGCTGATGCTGTCCGGGTCCTGAAGGAAGTGGAAGGGGATCACCCTGCGCTACGGGGGTGGACTGCTGCTGCGGGGAGGGGCTGGTCTGTCCTGCTCGCTGGGGTCCACACGCTTGCAAGACAGTATTTCTAGTGCTCACAAATAAGGGTTACAGCTCTGCCCCCCGTGTCCTGCTAGGGCATTAACGCCGCCCGCCCCCAAGCCCTTCCAGGAGCATCCGTTGCTGCTTCCTTCATCCATTTTTGCAATGGGGCTACCCCACCCCTGGGCCCTTCCTGCCACATGGCTCCCGGCTCAAGACCTCCCCTGCCCCCCCCCCCCCATAAGGGTGAGAGGAACCTAGTAACACTCAGCTACGTACCCCAGGAGCTGTCTGAGTGGCCAGGGTAGTACCTAGGGGCGCTCGGCCACTTGGAACCCTGGACCTGGCCCTGGCCACTAAATAGCGTTAGGATGCCAGCTGTTTGGTGCACCCACCGTGGTGCCTACAGTCCCTGCTGTGCACTAGTGCAGTCACATGGTGCTTGCCAAAGCAAGGCTCCTGCTTCTGTGGGCTCGGCTCCCTACCACAGGCAGCGCTACCCCCCTGGTGTGTGGTTCGCATTTCCCGTTTCCAATCCCCTGCCCCTTGGAAGGCTGGCTGGGCTGTGTGGAAGTGGCATTGCCGCTGGATTTCTAGGGTCACAGCACTGTACCCTCAAACAGTGCCTGACTGGCTTCCTCCCAGGCAGGACCCCCTCCCACCCCTTCCCATCACGCTTCCTAGGCCACCTCCTTTGACACAAGCCAGGGATCCAATTCTGGTCTTCGACGTATCGCTTGAGAAACCCACTGCCCCCTCCTGCTTCCAAGCACCTGGGCTATGCTCCTTTGACAGCCAAGCACTTCAAGTCCCTTTACGTGCACAGCCGTGATAAGAATATGCACGGCTGTTACACTACCACGTGTGAAAATGTGCACAGGGGCTGGATCACTTGATGATTTTTTCCCTTTTCTGCCTGTTTCCTGGGGGACACCTGGCTCCGGCCAAAGACAGGACACAGGGCTGGATGGCCCTTTGGTCTCACCCGGTCTGGCTGCTCTTACGCTGAGTTACTCCTGCAGGATTTGCATTAGATCCTCTGCTGCAGGGCCCTGGGGGGGAGGACCCCAGCCGGCGGGGTCCTTGTCCGTTGGACACGGCCTTGGGAGGTCGAGGAGGGGGGAGGAGCCCAAAGGTGGAGCCTGTTTTGTACTCGCATCTGCTCACCTGCTGCTGCCTCCGTTTGTAGTCAGGCTGCCCCATGAGCCCTGCCATAGGGGTGCGGGTGTTGCAGCCGCCTCGCTCCCAGGATCCGCGACACTCAGGGCTGAGGTAACAGCTTCTGTGGGAGCAATTTCGGGGGGGAGATGAGCTGGGCTCTTCCAGGCCTGAGAAACTTCCTCCGCCCCACAGCTAAATCTGATAATAGACAGGGGCTGTATGGCTTCCTGCTGACACCCACTGCCAGCCCCTCCCCTGCCTTTCCTCCCCAGGCTTGGGGCTGCCTCCCTTCCAAAAGTCCCTGGAGCTGCGTTTCCTGCTTGTCAACCTGCCTGGCCTGGCAGGTAGCGAGCTGGCAGGCCCCAGGAGGTGGCCGACTCTGCCAGTGTCAAGGTTTCTTCCTCCCCCAGAACCTGGGCTACAAAGGACCTCAGTGGCCTTGTGTCTCTGTTCAAACACCTGCAGCTCCATGCGCTCCCGTGGTCTCCCCCGGGCCCTGCTTGGCTTACTGCGTCCCCGGCAGCTCAGGGCTCCTCGCAGGAGCCGCAGCCGTTAATGCCACGGAGCGCCTACGGCGCCCGTCCTGGACCAGGGCTCTGCGACTGTCCCGGTGTCAGCCGGGAGCGTTCTGGCCTGGCCCGTGCCCAGGCTGGGCTGCCCTGGGAGGGAGATGCACCCACTCAGTTGTGCACGCCGAGGAACCTTTTCCCTCTTTGGCGGGAGGGCGAAGGGACCCCAAAGCTGGATTGGGGGGAGGGGATGGCTCCTAAAAGGGGACTGCAATGGGCGTGGCTGCAGGGCACACTCGGGCAGTGACAGTGGGTGAGTGCCGGAGTTTGCCTGTGCCTGGGGCAGGGTGTTTCTGCAAATGCTCGGCTTAGCCCCAGCCCACATCTGCCTGTCATGTTAGAGCCGGGGGGGCTGCAGGCCGGCCCAGTATCCTGCTTGCCTGTTTCCTTCCTGCAGCCTGCACCCCAGTGAAACGCCCTCTCCTCAGCCCTGGCAAAGGATGGGCCTGGGCCCCTGTGTCATTCCCCCAGGCCCCACGTGGTGGCAGCAGAACCCCGAGTAACCGGCGCGGCTCAGGCTGGGAGAGTCCCCAGCCCAGTCCGGTTGTGGTGGTTGCTGGAAGAGGGGACGAGCTGGCAGGAACCCCCCGGCGCTGGGGCACAGCCGCCTGCCATGTTCTCGCACATCTCTGCCAGCCGGGGGCGGTTTTTTTTTCCAACCATGTGTGGAATAAATGTTTGCGTGCACTGAGGCCTGTGTGAATGTGCTCCATTCACGGCCACTAAACCCCAGCTCGGGGCCTCTGCTAATCTGCTGGGCAGCCACATGAGCACCCCGCTTGCAGGGAACACCTGCCCCGGGGGCAGGTCTGCGTGCTGGTCCCATTAGGAAGCAGCAGTTCCTGGCCCCCAGTGGCCCTGGAAGTGCCAGCTCCCACGGAGGTCAGGCGCCTGCCGGGAGGGGGTGGCGGGAGGCGGGGAGCTGGGGCCAGATGGCACGGGCTGGCTTACGTGCAGCCAAGCCCCGGCCCAGGGCCCCTTTGGAAATCGCACCCCCGCCTGGGCTGTGGCTTTCGCTCCCCCAACCAAGCTCACATCCACCCCCCCACACAGGGCCCTCAGCTGGGGGCTGCTGGGACCCTGTGGGTGCCCCGCTCGGACAGTGCCTGCCGGGGACCGAGCCCCAAACGGCGGGGGCCAAGCGGGGGGCCGGAGCGAGCCGGGATGGGCTGCCAGGGCCGGGTGCTGCTCCTGTGGCCCCGGGAACTATCCCAGAGCAGGGCAGGGCTCTCTGGCTCAGTGCACAACAGGCTCCTGGGGTTTGAAGCCTGCGAGGGTCAGGCCTGAGGGGCCAGCCTGCTGCTCTTTGCTAGGCCGTGGGGCAGGCTGGTCCCCAGGCCAGCAGTAGGGTGATGGAGGCGCTCAGGTAGCAGGAGCGTGGCTGAGAGCTGCCTGTCTTCTGGGCGTGGCTGCAGCTGCAAGCAGGGACTCGTAGCTCTGCTCTCCTGCTAGGAAATGCGGCACCAAGGCGGGCGGGGATGCTGCGGTGCCGCCGAGGGGACGGAACCACGGGCCAGAAAGGCAGGGAGCTGCAAAGTGAGGGGCTGGGCGAGGGTCAGAGGAGATGTCTGAGCCGCGGGGCGGGGCCAGTTTGGGTGTGGTTGCTCTGAGGGCAGGTGAGAGCGGGCCAGGGGCTTTGCACCTGGGACGGCCAAGGCGTGTGCTGCTGCCACTCGTGCTATGGGCAAAGGTGGGCAGGTCTGCCCCCCTAGCCCTCTGTTCCCCAATGGCAGCTGCCTGCACCCCGGGGCTCGGGACAAGGCCCATGGAGCATGCCCAGAGCCGGGCTCGGGGGTGGGGCAGCCACAGCACGGGCGGGGAAGTTGGGGTTTTGCTTGGATGATGGTGGCCCGGGCCCATTTCCTGCCAGCCCAGCCCTGGGGGCGCACGTCTCCCCCTGCCACTACCCAGCTGCCGGGAGACTTGGTGGGCATGCTGCTTGCTCCTGGCTCCTCCTCCAGCGGGCGTGGCTCAGGGGTGGGCATGGCCGGGCGAGGGTGGGCGTGGCTTGCCCTGGAGGGGTAATTTTACACCCCCGGGGGCCCCACCGCCGGTAGCGCAGCAGGGCAAGAGCGGGCATGGCGGCAGAGGCTGCTGCCTTGTTCTGCTTCCCCCGGGTGAGTGCGGGGGGGAACCTGCCCCTGCTGCTGCCCCGCCTCGGGCCCCCCCGTAATCCCCAAGCGTCGCGGGGGAGGGAGTACAGGGGGCTGGCTGCGGGGGAAGGATGCGGATACTGCCCCAGGGCCTCACGGGCCAGCAGTCATGCCTGGGCCAGTTTGCTCCTGGCCCCCTGCTCTAGGGAGAAGCAGCGTGAGACTGGGCCTGGACGCCCTCAAGGGCACGTCTCCGAGCCAGGCCTGCCTGGTCACTTCTCACTGTCCCTGCCCTGGGGGATCCATGCCACTGCCCTCCTCCTCACCCCCACCCGCCAGCTCCCTGGCCTGTCATCTTCTGAGGCTGTGAATAATTCACTCGCTCTGGCCAGGCTGTTTCCTCACAGGTATTTATAGCCTGTGATCGTGTCTCCTCTGCAGCCGCTCTCCCAGGCTGTGTAAATTTAGCTCTCGCAGGCTCGCGCCTGCCTTCCTCTCCAGCCCTTGCAGCGGGGTTTTGTCCTTCTTTGTATCTGCCTTTGGCTTCGCTTGTGGCCTTCCCAGCCAGCGGGGCCGGAGGGCAAGGGCGGCGCTGACGCGGGGGCTCCGGCACGGAGCAAGGCGGGAGCTTGCCAGCACGGTCACAGCCCGGCTCCGGCCTCCTGAGGCCTTTCCGGGACTGGCTGGAAAACGGAGACCACGGCGCCGGGCTCCGTGGGCAAGCGCGTACGCCCGCCGCAGCGCCCCACAGTGCCACTGCAAGCAAGGGGAGGTGGAAGCTGAAACCCCGCTTGGGCTCTGGCCCTTTGGGCGCTCCCAGGGGAAGCGGCAGAGAGCAGCCCGCTCTTCTTGCCCCGTGGGCGGACGTTCCGGGTGCGACTAGCCCCCAGCCCCTCGGGTTCGGCACAGATGCCCCCTCGTGGTGAATTTCACACCCCGTTAAGCCATTTCTGCGCTCAGGGGGCCAGTTCTGACCATCTCTCTGCAGAGGAACATAAGTAACAGCGGGGGAGGAGGGCACCAGGCTGCCAGGGAACCAGCTGTGAATATTGGCCAGAAAGTGATTGGCTGAAGGAAGTCACCAGAGAACTTTGACTGAGAAATTCACAATCTGTTCATAGACAATTCGCCAATGGGGGGGAAAAACCCCAAGGGGAGAACTGAACGAGTGAACATATATGCCCAGTTCTACCTGAAATGCGGCCGCCTCTAGGTCGCAACATAGCAGCTGCTTTAACGTGACAGTTTGGGACAGGAAGTGAAGAACGCCCTGCGACATTAATGGGGAAATCCAGCTGGGCAGAAGTAACTACACAGATTGAAACCCTTCTTATCCCTCCTTGCGAAAAAAGCATCAAGTGATTGTTAATGAGCCCTGTGGTTAGGCCCTGGATGGGGTGTCCCATCAGAGAACTATTGTTCCTGGCAGGGCCCAGACCTGATTTGCAGGGGGCTATGTTGCCTAGTGGTCAGGGAGTCAGTTTGGGTATTAGAACAGCTGGATTCTGTTCTCAAGCTGCCCTACCCCGTGCCTCAGTTTCCCCTCTGCTTTAATAAAGCCGTCCCTCTGTGCCATGGAGACCTGTCTTGGGCTCTGCATGTGGAATGCCCTCGCCACAGAGCGCCACCCGGGACTTTTTGGACCAACCTGTTTTTTTGTTGAAATGGAGCCTCTCGAAACGGCTGCAAACTGAAAGTCAAGCTCTCGAAAAATGGTTGCAAACTGAAAAAGCCAAACACTTGGGGGCGGGGGGGGAGGTGACAATTTGGAGATTTGGGCCTGATTTCAGAGAGGGAAAACTCAGGACTCTTGTAAGCACGGGCAGGGCAGGGCAGGGTGTGGCATGGAAACTGCTTCCCAGCTGTCACGTGGGTGCATGGAGGAGAAGCGGAGGTGAGGTTAGTGCGTGTGCCGGCTTGAGAGGTGCAGGCTGTGACCAGGCTAATGTCCAGTGGCCAGCAGCTACCGCATGGGCTGGCTTGTTCTTTCTCTGTCCAGTCCCACGGGCTCAGATGCAAGAGCTAAAGCATCTGGGCCCCGATCAGAGTCCACTGGCTTTTGCGGGCTGTGGAGGCTGCTGTTTGGGGAGTTGGGTTTTCGGACATGAGGCAGGCGCGGGGCTGAGCGGGGGGCCCCGCAGGCCGGCCGAGGAAAGGGAGGGTGCTGCCCAAAGATGCAGCTCTGTGGTATCTGCTCAAACCAACCGGGGGGCCCACACGGCCTATCTCGTCTCCGCCTGCAGGGTGCCCCCGAAACCAGGAGCCCTGGAGGGCAATGGACAGGCGGGGAGAGGGGGTGGGAAGCCAGGCTATACACAGTGCTGCAGGGACAAAGGCCAGCGGGCAGGTACTGGGCTCGTCTCCCCGGCTCCAGCTGCCCGGGGTAGTCCCAGCCCTCGCAGAGTCTCCCTGGGCAGTCCAGAAGGTGACCCTTGCGGATCCTGAGGGACAGAGCTGCCCCCTAAACACCAGGGGGCTGGGCTGGCAATAGGGGTGCCACCTCTGCCTTGCCCCTTCCCCCCACATGCTCCATCCCCCCCTCCCTCCCCTCACTCACTTTCACTGGGCTGGGGCAGAGGTTGGGGTTCAGGAGGGGTGAGGGCTCTGGGGTGGGGCTGGTGGAAAGAGGCTTGGGGTGCAGGAGCGGGCTGTGGGCTGGTGGGTGGGGCTGAGGGATTGGGAATGCAAGAGGGGGCTCGGGGTTGGGGTGCAGTAGGGGGGGTGAGGGCTCTGGGTGGGGCTGGGATGAGGGGTTTAGGGTGCAAACCAGGAGGGGGACTGGGGTGAGGGGTTTAGGGTGCAAGAAGGGGTGGGGCAGGAGTTTGGGGTGCAAAAGCTGGTTTGAGATGCAGGATTCTGGGGGCTGTTACCACAGCTCTTATGAAGAGGCCACGAAGCTCCGCCCCCACAGCTCTGATTGGCTGTGGTTCCTGGACAATGGGAGCTGCAGAGCCAACACTTGGGGCATGGCACAGGGCCAGGCTTAGCCCCCGCCGGGCCACCAGCCAGATTTTAAGAGCCCGCTGAGTGGTGCTGACCGGAGCCAGCAGGTCCCTTTTCAACAGGGCGTTCTGGTCTGACCTGGACACCGGGCCAGCTGAGGGACAGCAGTGGGGCTGCTTTGCTGCCGTACACGGCAGGGCTCAGGCCGGAGCAGGCCCATGGGCTCTGGGGCTGCGTCGGCTGCCGGGCGAAAGAGGCTGCTGCAGGGGAAGCTGGCCCCAACCTGCGAAGGGCCCCGGCTGCTTTAACGAGGCCCAACCACAAAGTAACAGCTTGTTGGGGGGGTTGGAAAGGAAGAGATCAGCTAATTAGTTGTAATGGTGTCAGGCTGGGGAGGTTGATTAGCATAATTAATCCAGCCCTGTGATTAGCCTCGAGGTTCCTCCCGGATGCATCCGGAGAACGTGGTGAATCTGGTACCTTGCTTGCAGGAGGCTTTGGCTTCAGGTCAGTTTTTCTTGCTGCCCCGCCCCCGAGGTGCCGGGCCGGGCCGGGCCGGGCCGGGGGGGGGCCTTTCCCCAGAGGGGTGGCTGGCAAAGGGCCCTGGAAGAGCTGGGCTCCGTTCCTGGCCCTGCCAGTCACCCGGGGAATCGCCTCCCCTCCCGCCTTTGGCTGCTTGCTCTGGGGGCCAGGGCCGAGGGTCACTCTGTGTGGAGCCCCCAGGCGAGTGTGGGGAGATCCCGGGGGGCTGGGAGGGGGTTTAACCCGCGCTGAGCCCTGTGCACTGCCTGGTGCACCACCAGCGCCGTCCCCGTGGCTCCGGGGGTGCCAGCCACTGCAGGGACCCCCCTGCACCGCAGCCCGGTGCCCCCAGGCCAGGCCGCACTGTAACCTGGGGGGTGAGGTGCTGCTGTGACCAGGGCTCAGGGTGTGGGGGCCCGCGGGCTGGGGCACCTTCCTGCGGATGGACAGGGCCCGAGCCACCCCCTCCTCCCCACATGGGCTGGCGGGCTCCAGGGCAGCCCTCCATGGGCGCCTGGCAGGTTGGCTGGGGGGTGCCTCCCGCTGGCCTGGTGCCAAAGCACTGCTATGTGGAGCCTCCCCCCCCCTCCCCTCCCGGGGCTGTTGCGCCCTGGCTGGCAGCCTCCCGCCATCGCCTGGGGGCAGCCCCCCAGGGGTACGCGGGAAGGGGGCAGCTGCTGTCATCAGCACCCGGAGCTCGGCCGGGATCGGACACGCAGGCCTGCGATGCACAGCAGGAATGTCTCCCCCCCCCCCCCCCCCGCCTCAGCTGCTGCCGCCCCCGCACCCCCTGCCCCCATGCTGGCAAAGGGGCCGTGCAGGGCCGGGGCTGGCCAGGCGAGCAGCTGTTCAGGGGGGCCTGGTCTCCCACTCCCTGGCAGGAGGCCCAGACGAGGAGGCACCAGGCAGCCTGACCCCCTTCCCCCCACCTGCTCTAGAGGGGGCAAAGTGGCACCCTGACCCCCACAGCGGGGCCAGAGGGCAGAGCTACTCACGGCTCAACCCCCCCCCCCCACCGCACGCCTGGGATCAGCCTGCCGGGGGGGCCCCGCTGTGCCCCTGCCCACGGCTTGGTTCCCTCCTGGGGGAGCAGGCCCAGGGGGGCCCATTGGGCTCCAAGTGCCTCAGGCAGGGGGGGCTCCAGCTTCCCCCACCCCCGTGGCTTGGAGCCGCCTGCAGAGCCGTGCCCCCTGCACCCTCCGGGCGGGCTCCCCGCAGTAGAGCCGAGGGTGGCGGGCCCGTTGCCCTCAGCAGCTGCGCGGCGGAGCCAGGGGGCGGCTCAGCTGGCCCATCCCAAGGGGATTCTTGGACATTCCTGGGCTGCCATCTGGGTTATGCAAATGGCCCGATGTGGCCCAGCTTCTGGGCCGGCCGCAGGGGCTGTAAGCGGCTCGCTCCGGGCCGCAGGGGCTGTTAGCGGCTCGCTCAGGGCTGTTAGTGGCTCGCTCCGGGCCGCAGGGGCTGTAAGCGGCTCGCTCAGGGCTGTTAGTGGCTCGCTCCGGGCCGCAGGGGCTGTAAGCGGCTCGCTCAGGGCTGTTAGCGGCTCGCTCCAGGCCGCAGGGGCTGTTAGCGGCTCGCTCCGGGCCGCAGGGGCTGTAAGCGGCTCGCTCCGGGCCGCAGGGGCTGTTAGCGGCTCGCTCCGGGCCGCAGGGGCTGTTAGCGGCTCGCTCGGGGCTGTAAGCGGCTCGCTCCGGGCCGCAGGGGCTGTTAGCGGCTCGCTCTGGGCCGCAGGGGCTGTTAGCGGCTCGCTCAGGGCTGTTAGTGGTTCACTCCGGGCCACAGGGGCTGTAAGCGGCTCGCTCTGGCCGCAGGGGCTGTTAGCGGCTCGCTCAGGGCTGTTAGTGGTTCACTCCGGGCCACAGGGGCTGTAAGCGGCTCGCTCCGGGCCGCAGGGGCTGTTAGCGGCTCGCTCGGGGCTGTAAGCGGCTCGCTCCGGGCCGCAGGGGCTGTAAGCGGCTCGCTCTGGGCCGCAGGGGCTGTTAGCGGCTCGCTCAGGGCTGTTAGTGGTTCACTCCGGGCCACAGGGGCTGTAAGCGGCTCGCTCTGGGCCGCAGGGGCTGTTAGCGGCTCGCTCAGGGGCTGTTAAGTGGTTCACTCCGGGCCGCAGGGGCTGTAAGCGGCTCGCTCCGGGCCGCAGGGGCTGTTAGCGGCTCGCTCGGGGCTGTAAGCGGCTCGCTCTGGGCCGCAGGGGCTGTAAGCGGCTCGCTCCGGGCCGCAGGGGCTGTAAGCGGCTTGCTCGGGGCTGTTAGTGGCTCGCTTGGGGCTGTTGGCGGCTCGCTCGGGGCCGCAGGAGCTGTTAGCGGCGCACGCCTGGCTGCAGGGGCTGTTAGTGGCTCGCTCGGGGCTGTTGGCGGCTCGCTCGGGGCCGCAGGGGCTGTTAGTGGCTCGCTCTGGGCTGCAGGGGCTGTTAGTGGCTCGCTTGGGGCTGTTGGCGGCTCGCTCGGGGCCGCAGGAGCTGTTAGCGGCGCACGCCTGGCTGCAGGGGCTGTTAGTGGCTTCCGCTCGAGCTGTTGGCGGCTCGCTCGGGCGCGCAGGGGCTGTTAGTGGCTCGCTCTGGGCTGCAGGGGCTGTTAGTGGCTCGCTTGGGGCTGTTGGCGGCTCGCTCGGGGCCGCAGGAGCTGTTAGCGGCGCACGCCTGGCTGCAGGGGCTGTTAGTGGCTCGCTCGGGGCTGTTGGCGGCTCGCTCGGGGCCGCAGGGGCTGTTAGTGGCTCGCTCTGGGCTGCAGGGGCTGTTAGCGGCTCGCTCGGGGCTGTTGGCGGCTCGCTCGGGGCCGCAGGGGCTGTTAGCGGCGCGCGCCTGGCTGCAGGGGCTGTTAGCCGGCCCCCTTCTTCCCCACGAACCCTTCTGTGCCTCGCTCCTGGTGCTAGCGTGTCCGGGGGGAGGCTGGGCAGCAGGAAAACAAGGCGCGAGGAGGCAGACGGGTCCCAGGTTCCATCCCCCCGCCCACCGCATCTCTGTGCCTCCTTGTAATGCCAGGGCAGCTGGGGGATAGCGCCCCCTGCACTGCCACCTGTCAGGGAGCTGAGGCGGGCGGCTCGGCAGAGCCCCAGCTCCTGATCACCGGGACCAGCTGGTGAGACGCAGCGAGCCGGGGGGCCGGGTCATCGGTGCTGCGAAGGGCCAGCTCCGGCCCTGCCAAGGGGCCTTGTTAGGAGACGGGGGTTTTGTGGCACCAGAGAGGCCTGCTTGTACTGAAGCCAATGGGTAGGGGCGAGTACTGGGCAGCCCAGTCACCAGCTTAATGGGGCACGTTTCCCCATGAGGCTGGGAGCCAGCATCCTTGAGAGGTGGCCTTCCTCCAGGCACAGCCAGTGCATAACTGAGTGCTTGGGCTCACCTGCCTGAAGATGTCCAGGGTCTCCCCTTCTCACGTGCCCCCCAAAGGATGGCAGGCAGCCGGGCCTTCATGTGCATTTGCCCCCAAGACCTTGCTTTACAAACATGCAGAAGGAAGGATTTCTTCCCACAACGCACAACCTGTGGAACTCCTTGCCACTGGATGTTGTGAAGGCCAAAAGTATAACTGTGTTTAAAAAAAAAAAGGAATTAGAGAAGTTCCTGGAAGGTGAGTCCACCCGTGGCTGTGAGCCAGCATGGCCAGGGAGGCAACCGCATGCTCTGGGTGTCCCAAAATCTGACTGCCAGAAGTTGGGTGTGGGTGACAGGGGATGGGTCACCTGATAATTGCCTGTTCTGTCCATCCCCCGTCCTGCATCTGGCCACGGTTGGTGGGCAGGACATTGGGCTAGATGGACCATTGGTCTGACCCACCGTGGCTGGTCTCATGGTGCTGCTGGGCTCCCAGCCTGCCTGCCTCTCTGGGTTCCCAGTTCTGACGGTGACCCTGAGCCAGCACCCACGCTGCAAGATCCGCCCGGCTGTTTGCAGAGCACTAGCTCAAGGGGGGTCTGTCCGCCTGGGCCGGAGGCTCCTTTCGGCCCCGGTGTAGACCTACCCTCTGGGAGGTAGTTCAGCGGCTCGCGACCTCCGTGGACGGTCCCCCTGTCAGCGGTCGGATTTGGCCTGTGCCCCCCCAAGCATCGCTTGCTTACAAAGTCGGACGTGAACGTGCTAAGCAAGCCTGCTGACGGGGCGGGGGCAGAAAAGGGAGCAGTCGCCCCCGGCCCTTTGGAATTGCCGCCGGAACGCCAGGCTGCACGCTTCACAGCCCCGCGCTGCAGGCTCCGGCTGGCTGAGGGCCGGCCACAAGGAGGGAGAGGGAGCCGCACGGTCCGGCTGGCTGAGGGCCGGCCGCAAGGAGGGATAGGGAGCCGCACGGTCCGGCTGGCTGAGGGCCGGCCGCAAGGAGGGATAGGGAGCCGCACGGTCCGGCTGGCTGAGGGCCGGCCGCAAGGAGGGATAGGGAGCCGCACGGTCCGGCTGGCTGAGGGCCGGCCGCAAGGAGGGAGAGGGAGCCGCACGGTCCGGCTAGCTGAGGGCCAGCCGCAAGGAGGGAGAGGGAGCCGCACGGTCCGGCTAGCTGAGGGCCGGCCGCAAGGAGGGAGAGGGAGCCGCACGGTCCGGCTAGCTGAGGGCCGGCCGCAAGGAGGGAGAGGGAGCCGCACGGTCCGGCTAGCTGAGGGCCGGCTGCCCCTGCCCTTTCCACCCCGGGTCCCATATCATTATAATAATGTTACCACAGAATTACAAAATTCCCATTGGCCTTGAACCATCGGCTCCGCCTTTCCGCGTACCGAGCTGTAGGAACAGGCCCTTGTCCGTAGGAAACTGTAGCTGGCGCTGGCTTCGCTGGGGCTTTACGTGGAGCCTGCTGTAAGACGCGGTCGATCCCTAGAGGAGCTGAAGTGCTCTAGAAGACCTGTGTGTCCCCCAGCTGAGACCCGGGCCCTTGGATTTCCGAAGGGGGTGACCGTGCTGTGCCCCCAGCCCCGGGGGCAGTGCAGATGGAGACAGTGATGATGGTGAAGTGTCCAGGTGCTATGGCGAGGAGGCCAGAGCCCGGATTATTTCATCCCACGAGCTGGCGCCATGCCCGGCCTGATGGACGAGCCCCGAGCAAGTGGCAACGCTCAGCGTGCCCGCCACCTTCTCCCCGGGGTGTGGCTCCGCTGGCCCCGGGAGGAGCGGTTTGTGCTTTTGAAAACGCTCGCCCATGTGGAGGCTGCGATTCCCCCCGCGAGATGCGGTGGCTGATGAATGGGGGTGGGGGGGGCATTTCCCAGCACAAACGAGAGAATAAAACGAGCAAACAGCAACAAAAACCCATCAGGGGGCTTCAGCCTCCCAGGGTGGGAGCGTGGGGCTCTGCTCTGACTGGCTCCGAGCTCCCGGCCCCGTGGCGGCACAGGGCCTGGTTAATATTTTAGGAGCCCGCGTGCCCCCAGGGCTGGGTGGCTCACACAATGGCCTTTCCTCTCCAGCAGGCCTTGCTTTGAGCGGGGCGCAGGCTGCGCACGGCAGGGCTGCTGCTCCGGGCCTAGCCCTTCTCCGGCATGTCTCCCCTTCGCTAAACCGTGGCTCAGTGCGGCAGCCGGCGCAGCTCCAGGCCAGGCTGGAACCGGAGTGAGCCCAGACGTTCCCATCTGAAGTGGGGGGGGGTACCCCCAATGCTGATAGCAACGGCCTGAGCCTCGCCGCGTGCCCCTGGCCAGTTGGGCAGTGGAATTCGCCCAGCCCAGCCGGTAATCAGCTTCCACATCTCCCCGAGCGGAGCCAGCCCCAGCAAACTGTCCAGGGAGCAGGGGTCTGTGTGAATGCAACGCAGCTGCCACATGGCGGGGAGGGAGTGGATGAATGCCACTCAGCCTGTTGCACAGGGGCGTGTGTGTGGGTGAGTGCCACCAGCCTGCCCTGCCGGGGTTGTGTGTGGGAGTGTGGTGCAGCCAGCCACATGGGGTAGGAAAAGCTGACAGGGTTTCCAGAGCCCACAAAGTTTGCAGGAAAAGTTAATAAACGTGAATCTTGTCGTGATCAGCAGAGAACTCCTGAAATCCTTGTGCTGCTCCAGCACTTCACTGGGGAGTGTGTGTGTGTGTGTGTGTATCCCTTTTGCGTCTCTGGAATTTGTGTGTGTGTGTGTGTGCGTGTGTGTGCCCCTTTTGTGTCTCTGGAATTTGTGTGTGTGTGTGTGTGTGTGCCCCTTTTGCGTCTCTGGAATTTGTGTGTGTGTGTGTGCCCGTGTGTGTGCCCCTTTTGTGTCTCTGGAATTTGTGTGTGTGTGTGTGTGTGTGTGTGTGTGTGTGGCGCACGCCCCTTTTGCATCTCTGGAATTTGTGTGTGTGTGCGCGCCCCTTTTGTGTCTCTGGAATTTGTGTGTGTGTGTGTGTGTGTGTGTGTGTGTGTGTGCCCCTTTTGCATCTCTGGAATTTGTGTGTGTGTGTGTGTGTGTGTGTGCCCCTTTTGCATCTCTGGAATTTGTGTGTGTGTGTGTGTGTGTGTGCGCGCGCCCCTTTTGTGTCTCTGGAATGTGTGTGTGTGTGTGTGTGTGTGTGTGTGTGTGTGCCCCTTTTGCGTCTCTGGAATTTGTGTGTGTGTGTGTGTGTGCCCGTGTGTGTGCCCCTTTTGTGTCTCTGGAATTTGTGTGTGTGTGTGTGTGTGTGTGTGTACCTTTTGCGTCTCTGGAATTTGTGTGTGTGTGTGTGTGTGTGTGTGCCCCTTTTGTGTCTCTAGAATTTGTGTGTGTGTGTGCCCCTTTTGCGTCTCTGGAATTTGTGTGTGTGTGTGTGTGTGTGTGTGTGTGCCCCTTTTGTGTCTCTAGAATTTGTGTGTGTGTGTGCCCCTTTTGCGTCTCTGGAATTTGTGTGTGTGTGTGTGTGTGTGTGTGTGTGTGTGTGTGTGTCCCTTTTGCGTCTCTGGAATTTGTGTGTGTGTGCGCGCCCCTTTTGTGTCTCTGGAATTGTGTGTGTGTGTGTGTGTGTGTGTGTGTGCCCCTTTTGCATCTCTGGAATTTGTGTGTGTGTGTGTGTACCTTTTGCGTCTCTGGAATTTGTGCTTGTTTGTGTCTGTTTCTAGCTAGCTAATCTGATGGCCCTCACCGGAAAATCTGCCACCTTCAGAGTGAAGGTCCAAGGCCGTGTTCAAGTCCCTTTGTACTGCTCTGGGGCTGGCCTGGGTCCTTCCTCGTCCCCAGGGGCAAGGGCTGCTCTGTTACACCGGCCCCAAAGCCCCCCTCCGGCACGCTGAGCGTCTGAGCACGGAGCACCTGGCGTCCCCTTCCGTGGCCCCGCAGCGAGCGAGGAGCCTGCTCAGAGCCGGGTGTTGTCTTGAGTGTCGGTGCAGGCAGGTGTGTGGCGTTTGACGTAGCCGAGTGTGCTGGGTGTTGGCACTTGCTGAATGGGCGGGCCCTCAGTGTCTGCGAGCACAAGTGTGCAGTGTGTGCGTGTGTGTGCCAGTGTCTGTGCATTGTGTGTGTGTGTGTGTGTGTGTGTGCTGTCTGTCTGTGTGTGTGCCAGTGTCTGTGCATTGTGTGTGTGTGTGTGTGTGTGTGTGTGCTGTGTGTGTGTGTGTGTATGCTGTCTGTCTGTGTGTGTGCCAGTGTCTGTGCATAGTTTGTGTGTATCCGCTGTGTGTGTGTCTGTGTGAGCGTCTGCGTGAGAGCTCTAGTGTCTGCAGTGCGTACCTGGGGTATCTGTGAATGCTAGTGCCCAGTTGAGTGTTCATGGGTGTGTATGAGTGAGTGTGTGTCAGTTCCTGTGTGTGGGAGTGTGCGAAGCGGCTGCAGTGCGTATCTGGGATGTGTGCGTGTTATGTCTCTGTGCATGAGGCCGGGTATGTTGTCTGGGGGGGGGGTGTCTCCAGGGCGGGCGGGGTGCCGTGCTGTGACGAGTGCACATTGCACGTTTGTGAGTGTGTCGGAGGCATTGGTTGTGGCCGTTGGCACGGCTCGTCTCCTCGGGCACAGCACATTTGCGTGGCCGGCCGGGCCGTTCCCCGTGGCGGCGGCGGTGGCGAAACCAGCACAATCGAGTGCTCTGCGGAAGCCGCCAGCTCCCCGGCTCTGCTCCCCGCTGCGCCGTGACCTCTGCCCCCCGCCACATGTTCGCCATTGAAGCGGGGGCTGTTCTGTGACCCCTGGCCCCGCGCTGGCTGGCCCTGAAACAGGAGCTGGCCGATGGGAACTAGAAACACGACGTTTCCCTCCCTCGGCCGCTCACATTGTTCCAGGAGTCGAGTGTCAGAGGGGGCTTCCGGCTCCCATGCCAAGACGGGCTCGGGGGGCTGCCGTGGGGACGGGTCGCCCAGGCGGGAAGCGGGCCCAGGTCTGGCTGGCCTTCGCCCCGCCCCAGGGGGAGGACGGGCTGGGCCTGGAGCTGTGCGCACACCGTGGGCCCCGTGCGGGGAGGCCAGGCCAGGTGCCTGCTCCGTGGCTGTGGCGGTCCCGTGGGCTGAGGGCGGCGAGCCCATGGAGGAGCGCAGGCCGGCTGAGGAGGAAGAGGAAGGGGCTGAGGACTGAGGGTGGGAGCCGGGCTGGGCAGTGGGAGACCCGGCGAGGGGTGCTGGAGCACCAGCCCCGCACTGCTCCTCTTCCCCCCGACGCTAACAGGGCAGCCTGGGCAGGGGAGGCAGCCACGCTGGGGTGTGAGAGGAGTCCGGTGGAGGCTCTCTGAGGAGAAGTTCTTATGTCCCGCCCCCCCCCCCGGGAGCCGCCATGGCTCGAGGCGCTGGGGTTGGCGCTGGGCAGGAGCGTGTGTCGGGGCGAGGGGGAAGGGCCCAAGGACGGGATGGCCCGAGGCAGGGTCTCAGTCCTGTTCCAGGCGCGGGAGGCCAAGCCGAAGGTGGCCTGTGTGAAGAGCACTGCGCTGCCCGCTCGCCACGGGCCCATAATGCTGGGGGGGACCTAGCTAGCTGGAGGAGGGGGGAGCTACCTAGCCAAGTGGCTGGGGCCTGTGAGCAGAAGTGGGGGTCGGGGGGGGGCGGTGCCTGCAGGCACTGTCCCACCCTGGACAGAGGGGAAGGCAGAATGGCGGCCCTAGGAACAGGAGCTGGCAATGGGCCGCCATGTTCTATCCCTCCCCCCAGGCAGTTCTGTCTCTGTTGCCTCCCTGCGTGTGGCACCGTGGGCCGCAAGGGATTAAGTGCCCTCGGGGAGCCAGAGACACTCCCCCTGGAGTGGGAGGGGGCCCCAAGCTCTGTGCTCTCGGAAAATGCTGCTGCTGGTTTGGGGGGGCTCTGAGCTTAGCGCCCCTCCCTCCGCCCATGCTGTGGGGCGGACGGACGCGCCCTGAGAAGCTGGCAAGGGGACAGCTGCCTGCCCCCAATGGGCCATTCAGAGATGGGGTGGAGATTTGCAGTGCCCCAGCCCCCAAGGTGAAGTGGGGCTGACGGGGGAGGGGTCTGGCCTCCGTGAGGGTCACCAGACCTTCGGAGCCCTGGCTTCGCACTGCAGCCGCCTGGTCTGGGGACTGGCAGGCCCGGCGGGAAGCCCCCGGAAAGTGAGGTGTCCAGGCGGAAGCCGAGCCGTGAGACCTGGGGACCACAAAGGTGGCACCGGTCATGCCACGGCAGCACCGTCTTCGGCGTCACGTGGCACCTGGGTACCTAACGGGGGTCCCGATTGCTATCCGGGTGGAAGCCGCAGGGACAGTGCTGTGGGAGCTACTGGGCCCCCTGTCCAGGAGCCGTGTCGGCGTTACGCCCCTGCCACGTGCCACGAGCCTGGATCTCGGCTGTTAGCGTTGTTTTATTTCGTGTCGTGGACGCACCTGGGTGCCCCCGTTGCGCCTGGCGCTGTACGAATGCCAACGAGCTGGAGATTTGGCTGGATGTGGCCCGAGCAGGCTCAGAGGCCTGGTGCAGCAGCTGGGCCCGGCAGGGCTGATCCCGGAGCCGCAAAGTGCGGAACGGTGACCTGTGACAGCGGGACGCTTTGCGCAGCGGAACTGGCAGGTCCCAAACGTGTGGACGGAGGCGGCCAGGGCTGTCGGTCTGGCACAATGGCCAGGTCCGCCAGGCACAGACAGCAGCATCTCTTGGGTGCCTGTGTGCTGCGAGGCCAGGCCCGGAGCTGGCGCAGCGGTGCGCCCAACGGGCTCTTCGCGCACAGCACCCAGGGGAGCCCACTGATGCCCAGCTGGCCTCCCATGTGCAGAGCAGCAGCTGGAGCTGCCTTGAGGGCTGATCGCTGGGCACAGCTGCGGCGGCTGGAGGGCCTGCCAGGCAGCAGGGGACTGCCTGGCCCTGGAGCCAGGTCGTTGCAGGAGGGGGGAGCTCAGGCTGGCCCGTGGGAATGCGGGCATGAGGCCGGCTGTGCTTGGAGCAGCGGAGAGAAGGGCCAAATGGAGCTGGGGGAAGCCTGGACACGGGAGATTAAGAACCTAAGAGCGGCCAGACGGGTCAGACCGAAGGTCCATCCAGCCCAGTGTCCTGTCTGCCCAAAGTAGCCAGTGCCAGGTGCCCCAGAGGGAGGGACCACAACAGGGAATCCTCACGAGATCCCTCCCCTGTCACCCATTCCCAGCCTGACAGACAGGGGCTCGGGACACCCACCCTGCCCAGCCATTGGTGGACCCGTCCCCCATGGACGTACCTCGCTCTGCCCGGAAGGCCAGGCAGCGGGGCAGGGCTAGGCATGGCAATGGCAGCAGGAGAAGGCAAGCCGTGGGCAGAAAGGTGGCGGGGGGAGGCCCACTTGTGCAGGACAGCACAGACCCAGCAGGGCTGAGGGCCGTGCGGCCCGAGAGAGCAGACGCCAAGAGGTGCCCAGCCACCCCAGTCCTGAGGGCCAGGCACTACGTCCCTTGGGAGTTAGACAGACCCTGCGATCCCATGGGAGAAGGAGCCGGGGAGCGGTGCTGAATGTCCGCCCCCCATGGGATGAAGATCCTTGGGACTGTGGGTCCCTGGGGGGCTGCTGCACCGTGCGGGGAGCAGAGCCTGGCCGGGGCGCACACCTGAGCGTTCTGGGGGTGCATCTTCCTTCCCCCCCAGGGCGGCTCCTAGCGGCCCCTCTGCATTGGGTGTGGCGTGGCCGAGAGATTGCGCGGTTCCTTTCCGTCCCCCGCGTCCGGCGCCCTGGAAGTGTGCGACCTGCCTCGGCTTCCAGGAAAGAGGCCCGCTTCCGCCTCTGTCCGTCCGGCAGCCCAGCCACCTGTGCCGGGGCCGCGCCTTGCCGGTCAGAGGCTACTTCCTGCCTCCCGCGCCCAGGGAGCACTGTCCAGGCTGCGCCGCCAGGCCGGGGAAGGGTGAGGCTGGACGAGAGGAAAGCCAGAGCCACAACCATGCGTGCAGCTGGGGAGCTGCCAGGGGCCACCTGTCAGGGCATGGGGGAGGAGGTGACGGTGGAGGGAGACATGAGCCCCACGCCGGGGGCGTTTGTGCTGCCCCCAGCACCAAGCTCTTGTGCGAGGTTCATGGAGTTAAATCAAATCCAGCGTGACTCAGCTCTGGCCGGCAGCTCCCAGCTGCCAAGATGGCTGCCCAAACCCTCTGCCTCCTGGTCCTCCGCCCAGCGCCCAGCAGGAGCCGGCTACTGCCAAGTCACAAAGTGCTGCGCTTATAGGGTGCGTCAGACGCTTACGAACAGGCCTCGTCGCCACCCACCCGGGAGTTGTGGCTGGTTGGCTTTGAGCGAGGAAGGGCCTTTGCTCTGTGCCTCAGTTTCTCACTTGCACACAGGGGCGTGGTGGGCATGCCCTGCCTACACCCAGGCATGGCCTGGCTTTCCTGGGCCTGGGTTTTCACACGAATGCAGTTGAACTAAGTGCAAACACCAGCGTGAAGATGCCCACATGCCGTGGTTGGCCCTGGTTTCACTAGCGCAGCGTCAAGGAAGGCGGTAACCTATCCGGTACAACTTTGGCACGCGGGCAGGGCTTGTCTCAACCCCCCACTCCGCTTGCAGGCGTGGGAACGGAGGTTGCCCGAGAGGAGGGGTGTGGCTCCAAGCCGCATGACTCACGAGCTCTGCGGAGACCCCCTCGCCCTTCTTTGATAAAGGAACACACTGTGCAGACGGAGTCTCCAACGTCTCCCTCCTCTTGCCGCTTTGCTTTTCATTCACGTGCATGCGGCGGGGTCCTTTATCTGCTGCTCCGAGCCCTGGGCCAAGGCTGCCGTGACGTCCTTTGTCTGCACCCGGGGCCGGAAAGCAGCGCCCGGCATGTCTCCGTGGCGCTACGGGCTGGTGATCAACCCCCCTTGCTCTGCAGACATGCTGCCTTGCGCCAGCTGAGTGCTTCCCCGGGGCTGGACATCTCCTTGCCCCTTTCTTCCCCGGGGCTTCGCCTGCAGTAACAAAACCTGCCCAGAAACGGTTGTTTCCAGCTCCTGCCTGAATGTGTCCGGGAAGGGGGCCCTGAAAAGCTGCTCCCGCCCCTCCCGCCAGACTGCTGGGGCAAGGAGACCTGGCCAGCGGCAGAGAGACCTGGTTTGGGGAGGAGTAGCACCCCTTGTGCTCTCTCTGCCCTGTGCATGGTGCTGTACCTTGCACGGGCCCTTCAGCGCCTGGAGCGTCCATGAAGGTGGGAAGGGGCCTCGGCACCCCCGCTTCGGGGCATAAATGGCACAGTCCTGCCTTCCGCACACCCCGCTGAAATGCAGCTGCCTCTGGGGTGGAACGCGGTGAATGACGCTCAGCAGAAAGCGCAAAGGAATGTGTATCCAGCTGACCTGCAGTGGGGCCTTTTGGGGACAGAGTCAACCGAAGGCGGCATGATTGAGGGGGTAACCCTCCCATGTCTTACTGATGGTCACATGCTCGTTAATCCACTCCCATGGCCGGGACTGCATTTTGGAGGACTCCTTTGAACCATGGCCCCTGCTGGGCGCAGCAGACTGGGGCTTGGCTTTGATGCGAGGCTGAAAGCCGACTGCTGGCTGGGGGACGTCTCACTTTGGGGCCTGTGCTGGCACTGTAGGAGCACCCCCTTCAGAAGGCCCTGGGGTCTGCTCTGCCAAGGGGAGGCAGGAGTTGTCTAGGGCAGGCCCTGCAGCTCTGGGTGTCAGAAGAGCTGCGTTCGAATCCTGGCTCCAGCCTCTTGTGAGACTGGGGGCAAGTCGCTTCCTTGCTGCCATTCACTGTGGCCCACCTGCAAAGTGGCGCCGATGGGCCCCCACTCGTGGCTGAGCTCTGCCCAGGGTTCACCACGCTAAAGGGAGGACTCCAGGCGTTCAAACAAATGGGCTTTCTTGCAGGTCCGTGGCTTTCCTCGCCTGGCTTGGCTCGCCTCATGCCAGCAGAGGGCCTCCCCCGACAGAAGCAAGAAAAGAAAGTTGGTATGGAAATAGCAAATGCATTATCCATTTGGCAAAACTTCGCCCGCGACCCCGGGATGGGGCTGGAGTTAATTCTCTTGCAGAGCCGTGTCAGACTGTAGGGCGGGTTTTTTTTTTTTTTAATGCTTGAGATACATTAAGGCATCAGTACCCTTCATTATCCTAATGGAGATTTCAAATCAGACAATAAATTTAGCATAATAAATGCCCTGGAAGAATGTCTCGTCTGTTGCGACACGGAGCAAAATGTTTCGCATGTCCGACAATCTAACAGGTGCGTCACAAATATAGCCACGCGCTTTCCATGCCCCGCCGTGCTGGGCAGCAAACGTGTAGCATGATTTTATGCTGGAGGGGAAAACATCTCCTTTTCATCTGTTCGAAAACCCTAGAACTGGAAGGGACCTCGAGAGGTCATCGAGTCCAGCCCCTGCCCTCATGGCAGGCCCAGGCACTGTCTAGATTAGAACTGTTTGGGCTGTGATGTTTTCGTGGTAAAAGTGACATGTGGCACACACTGGCTCACACAGGGGGTTGGTTTTGGTTTTTAAAGGGAGAAAAGGTTCATCTTCAAACCCCTTTGTTCTCTAGAGTCTCTGTCGAGTGGAGGGGGAGAGTTATTCCAAATCAAATTGGTACCAACCTGTCACTTTCTCTCCGGCACCGGTTCCCTCTCCTGGAATTAACGATTTGAGCATTGCGATGGCAGGGAGGGCGGCTTAAAACACTTGTTCTCAACAACTTTTTTTTTTTATTGGCGGGCCCCGTAAAAAAATTTCGCATGGAAGTGTGGGCCCCTAGGAAATCTTAGAGCCTGCGGATCCCCATGGGTCCCCCGAGCACAGGTTGAAAATCGCTGCCGTAACACAGCATGGGATGGCAACTGGACAGAGTTATCGCTGCTCTGGCACTCACATTACCGGCCCTTGCAGCTAGCCATCTCATCACACTCGCGGCCGGTGGGAGCCGGCGTCTGCTAACAGCATTAGCTGCTGTATCGTAACTGTTTGCTAAATAATTCAGGGGCTTTTGTTTTTGTGCGCGAGCCTTTTTCTGGTTTGTGGTGCTTCCTGGGCTCCTTTATTTCGGGGGGCTTTGGGGAAATCGCTGCCTGTTTGCGGCAAACCTCTCTGTGTTATTTAGGGATTGTAAAACAACAGTGGTAGCTCTCTTCAGCCAATTTTTTTTTTTTCATGCAGCTTTCATTCCACCAGCAAAGGTCAACCTTTCTCTGTTCAAAGGAAAACCCCACCCCCCGGTTATCAGATTTAGGAATTCTAGGGGGAGACTGCAGATGGAATGTGTGTAAAACAGGAAGAATGCAGCGGCTTGCGGAGAAGAGAGGTTGGTGGGGTCAGCGCGTGAAAAAAGCGAGAATGCAGACAAGCTGGGAAGGGACAGGCAGACTGTGGCCGGGCTGGAGCGTGTAGAAAAACTGAAGCCAGCCGCAGCCGGGTGGAGGGAATGCAGAATCCAGGAATCAGGATTAGCCAAAGGGAAGCCAGAGGAACGAAAGCAGAGGGGGTGAGAGTAATGGGGAGTGCAGCTGATTACACCTCGCTCTGACAAGGGGTCTCCAAACCTGTCCCCGGAGAGCTAAAAAGAACAAAAATCCCTACGACTGCGAACGCAGGGCAGGCCTGCGTGTGTGTGTGTGGCTCTCCAGGAGGGGGGAGAATCCCGTCCCTCTTTCTAATAAACGGCGGGTGCCCCTTTCTTTCAGGAGCCATAAAACCAGCTGGTCTACAACCGGGCAGCCATGCGTGCGAATTACCGGCGGGGCGAAGCCCTGCGTGTGAAACCAAGTCCCCCTGTGGCGTCGCATTTGAGTGGGAAGCCGAGCAGATCCACGGCTGCCTCGAAATGCTAGCGCTGCAGGCCGCTGCGTCTGGCAAGCCTGTGGCAGTTCACGGGGGCTATGGGAAAAGTTTCCCTTGGAGAGCGCGGGGGGAGGGGGAGTGCATTCAAAGTAAGCCCGCCGCTCTCGGCTGGCACACACGGCCGTTCTGCGGCTGGCACCGTGGCAGCCCTGGGCTGGGAATGCTGACGGCAGCATTCTAGTGTCTGTCTCCGGGAGCCGGGGCTGTCGTTTGGCTTGCGGGTGGAAGGCAAAGAAAAACAAAGTCAAATGAAAACACCAGCTCGGTCTGCGATAGCGGCAGGAGCAAGGCTGCAAGGGGGCCACGGCAAGGAGGCAAGCCGGCTTCCTGGTCACGCTGCCACCTTGCGCCACGAGCCCCTTTCGGGTCCAGATCACGCGCAGCGCCTTGCGCACGGGGTTCTGATTGCGGATCGGGGCCTCCGTCTGCGGCAGGCCCGTGGCATGATACGTATCGTTGTGGATGGCGGGGAATCGCAGCA
Source organism: Pelochelys cantorii (assembly GCA_032595735.1). NCBI lineage: Eukaryota > Metazoa > Chordata > Testudines > Trionychidae > Pelochelys > Pelochelys cantorii. The sequence goes on from CM064340.1 coordinate 40,145,716, forward strand.
GCAATATTCTGCTGGGGGTTGGGACATGGTAGCGGAAAGCGCCTCGGACTTGGCTGGCGAGTGGTTTTTAATTAAAAGCAGCCGTTACGCTGCTCAGGCCTGGCTCTTTGGAGATGACCACGGCGCCCCCCCCCCTTCACCTTCCCAGGTTTTTTTCCTCTCTCTCTGCACAGCTTGAAACGTGGAGATGAAAGTAACCCCCAAAGCAGCAGAGAACAAGGGTAATAAAATCACATCTCCGAGACACCTACTGTTTCTTCTAAAGGGAAACTCTTGGCCCCCGGCCTACATCTGACAGGGGGCAGTTTTCAGTGTCAGATCCACGGCCCGCTTACATTTAGCCCTGGGAAAGCAAGATCTCTCTGGCAAACCGCCCCCCCCCCCCAACCTCTGCCTGACTGGGTGAGTTACATGAAAAGGTGCGGTTTCCAGCTAAACGCAAACCAGCGAGCCATAGATCGGATCATGATTAAACTGGAAGAGCAGCTTGGCCCAGGCCAGGAACCGGAGCCGCTGCCTTGAAGTATGGAATTGCACTCCACAAATAACACTCCCAATTCATGCCCCTAACTGGGACCCTGGACAGTCCTCGCGGAAAATGTATTTCAAATCCAGGTTAGCCCTTTTTTTGGGTGGGGGAGGGGAGGGATCCTTCCAGAAAAAGAATCATTTAAGAAAAAAAGCGAAACAACGCAATGCCGCAGTTAGCGTAGGTCCTACATATAAACAACACGGTGGTTGAAAGAACACGTTATTTTGTTTTCGGTTGGTAACCCAAATGCAGTGCCTCGTGATCGGTTTAAAAACCGAGTCAGTGCTGGAGGAGGTGACGGGAGCCGGAGTATCCTGGAGAGATTAAGGAGATCCCGCATGAATGGAAGCAGCTGAATTCAACGCTGGAAAGCCCGTCGCCGTCCCTGGGCGTGGAATGCAGCCCCCTGAGGGAGACAGGTGGGGGCAGGTGCCAGTCCCCACCGCGGAGGCGGTAACCCGGGCACTGAAGCTGGGGTGGTCGGACATCTTTGACATGCCGAAGCCGCCATTGTCAGAGGGCCCTTTGGGAACAGGGCCTCAGCCCCTCAGCAGAGCTCCGCTCTCAGAGCTGGGCTTCAGGTCTCCCCAGCCAGAGCCCCAGTGTTCCTGCTGCGGGCCAGGCCGGATATGCTCGAAGAGGAGCCCATTTTGGGGGGCGCTGCGGCCTTTTCCCAGGGGGGAACCCAGCCCCGTTGAGCCGTTTTCGGCCGTTTTGGCAGCCAGACTTGCAGAGGCCAGGCGCCACGGAACAGGAGCCGGGCTGGAAACGTTCTCCACAGCTGCCCGGGTCCGCACGAAGGCCCGCGAGAGGAGCAAAGGGCCCGAAGGGCAGTGCCCACCCTGCTACAACCCTTCAGGGCCCCCCCTGCTGCTGCTCCCCTCCTGCCAGGGGCCTGCAAGCCTGGATCCCCCCCCCCCCACTTCGTCCATCCTCGGTGTGGCCGGGCCGGGCTCTGGCTCACAGACCTGGATTTCCATGTTTGTCTCTCCAGGCCCAGTCCTGAGCCCTCAGCCCCCCCTGGCTGCAGAGGGAGGGGAGCTTAGCACGTCCCAGGAGCAGGCCCCAGATCCCTTATTTCCCTGGGCATTTCCTCCCCTGCCTTCCCCCCCCAGCTGGCGGCAGGGGGGCGAGCGGTGAACCCCTGTTGGAGCTCAGGGAGGCTGCAGGGTAACAGAAAACATGCCCCCCCCCCCCGCCACCCCCCGCCCCGCTCTCAGGGGCCAGGCATGCTGCCTTCTTAGCATTCCTAGCTCCCTGCCAGTGCTGGCATGGAGGCGGGGGATAAAACCTCCCCCCAGCTAGCTGCCACTCCACCGGGACTCCCCCTACTGCAGAAGCCTGCCCCTCCCCAGCATCAGCTGCTCTCTGCTCCTCGCCTGCCTGCATTGGTGTGCCCTTTCAGCGGTGTCTTCCCGCCCGCCGGCAGCTCTCCGCGCCGCTCCCTCGGGCCGCCGCCGCCCGCTCCTCTGGAAGCCGCAGACCTAGCCACCTGCAGATGACAGACGGGCAGCGAGGCCCAGGAGTTAGAGCAGCGAGATGCGGGTTGCGGCCCTGGCTCTGCCACTGACGTGCTGGGTGACTTTGGGCAAGTCCTTGATCGCGCGGCATCTTAGTTTCCCCATCACTGAAGGGGACGGTGATGCTCTCCTGCCGTGTGGTGCATGGACCTGCCCCGGTCCCAGCCGTGAAAGGGTTAACAAGGAGATGCACTACCGCCCCAGCGGGGCAGATTGGAAGATAACAAGGGGGCAGGGAGGTGGGTGTGGTGCCTGCTAGGCACTGCTGGGGTTCTTTACAGCCCTGGGGAGCAACGGAATGGGCTGGCTGGAGTCACAGGGGCGAACTACCAGCCGTGAAGCTCACCAGAGACTGGCTGCAAAAGGGAAACTGAGGCAGGCTGGCCCTGACACGCCACTCAACCCCAAGGGGATGCCAGTGGCTGAAAGCAGCCTTGGCCATTACCCTTCTTTATTCCACACTTTGAGAGCTTCCTCTGAAGTGCTGTGGACGAATGCTGGCGGGGGGCCAGCTAGTCTTTCCCCACGGCTGCCCAGCTAGCCCCTTTCACTGGCGTGACATCCGAGAAGCCCTGGGAACGGGAGATGCCTCGTGCTGGCAGTGTCTCTCAGGCCTCTGCCTGCGTCCGGGGGCCAAGGGTGCAGCTGTGGGGGAATGCCTCTGCCCGGGAGGGAAAAACCAACCGCCAAACGATTCCACCACCAGGGACAGCAGCACTGTCAAGCACAGCGGCAAGATGAGGGTGCTAATGATATACAATAATTACCCGGCTACGCAGGCTTAATGAGTGACCCCCTGGGAATCGCTCCAGCATATTCCTGCAGAGTTAGGGATGAGCATTAAACCACAATCCCGACAGACCCTTCCAGTGAAGGGGCCCACCGCACCCCCCCCCCTTCTCGCTGTCTATGCGGTGACGTTCATCAAGCACCGATGGTCACCGTCGCCCCTGGCGTGTCCGCACGGCACTGCGGCCCCCAGGCGCACGAGCCAAGCCCCGGAGCACAGAGAGCTTAGCCCACCCCTTGAACGGCACCGGAATCTTTCGGGTTTGCTCAGGACCGGACCAGGTATCTCCTGCTGCTGCCTGCGGGCGCCTACCATCCCAAGGCAGCAAGCTGGCCACTTGACCTGACGTCTTAGAATCCAGGCCCCTGACACGTGGCAGCTGAAAGCGGAAGGTGGCAGAAAGGCTGCTCCCTAAGGCAGAGAGGCCCACGTCACCCCACGCTGGGCTTGCATGCAGGATCAGCACCCTTAGGTGTCAAGCGACAGCCGGTCGTGTGAGCCCGGTTTTCGATATGCCATGGAAGGCGCCTGATGTCCCCGTTCCAGAGATGTGTGCACCCAGGGGCCCAGCACCATGCTGGTGAGGGCCAGGAAACCAACCTACCCAATCTGGGAGCTAGGGAAGGGATCCTCCTCCTCTGACATCGGACCTTCCGGTTTGACGCATCCCTCTTCCCTTTTCTTTGTAACCCGCTATAGCTCCTCTGCTGTGTCTGCACTGCCACCGGCGGGTTGTCTGAACACACCTGAGCTAGCTTGGATGCAGCTAGTGCCAAGATCGGTGACAGCCCAGGGGCAGGGGCAGGGGCGTGAATTATCCCCATCCGCTCGGGTCCCTGGCTGCATGCGAGTGGTCGCCACCACGCTGCCGCAGTCACACACCTGACTACCGTGTAGACAGAGACGCGAGGGTTTATTCAGCTCCAGGGGCTGAACAGAGCTCACTGCGCATACAAGGTCCTTAAGTAGCATGTGGCTTTGTGCTGTGACAGCTGGGTCTCCAAGACGGCCTGGTCCGAGCCAGGAACTTCTCCTCCAGGAATCCACTGGTGCTTGGTGCAGTCAGGAATCCATCCCAGATTCTTGGCTCCATGGCCCATCTAGCTGCCTATTAACAATCTTAATTGCTGCCAGTTTTAACAAGGGAGTTGCTGACAAATCCTGAGAGTAAAATTCTTCCTGCACGTACATACAGGCCCAGTCAGAGGGGTTCGCTGGGGGGCTCTGCAGTTTCTTTTAAAGCCAGGCATACCCATGCGGTCAGTTACAACCACTCCAGAGCAATGGACCCAAAAACACATCAGAACGGCCAGACGGGGTCAGACCAAAGGTCCATCTAGCCCAGTGTCCTGTCTGCCGACAGTGGCCAATACCAGATGCCTCAGAGGGAGGGAACACAACAGGGAATCCTCATGTGATCCCTCCCCTGTCACCCATTTCCAGATAAACACAGGGTAGGGACACCATTCCTACCCATCCTGGCTAATGGCCATTGATGGACCAAACCTCCATGAATCTATCTGGCTCTTTTTTGAACTCTGTTAAAGTCCTAATCTTTACTACATCCTCTGGCAAGGAGTTCCACAGGTTGACTGTGCGCCGAGTGAAGAAAAACTTCCTTTTGTTTGTTTTAAACCTGCTGCCTATTCATTTCATTTAGTGTCCCCTAGTTCTTATATTGTGGGAATAACTTTTCCTTATTCACTTTTTCCACACCTATCATGATTTTATAGACCTCTGTTATATCCCCCCTTAGTCTCCTCTTTTCTAAGCTGAAAAGTCCAAGCAGCAGAAACATATTTTCTCTAATTTCAAATCCTTTGACATTCTGTCTCAGGACAGCAGCCTGTTGTGCTTCTTGTCTTTTTTGAAATACAAGCAAGGGTGACAACACACAGTTGCTTTTAGTGGGACCAGTGTAATGATCCACAGGTGGCATTTTGGGGCTTAGAGGAAAAACTTGAGCTCTGTGAACTATTCCGAACAAACAAACTATTCCGAGCCTTTGAGTTTCTGTGTGCAAATTATCTACCCATGTCGCCACGGAAGCTAATGGAGTTGAGTCAGCAGAAAAGTCTTAAGTCACCAGTTTAAACTAGATCAATATAAGCCAGGGTTGACCTGCCATGGGTTTAAATCCATTGCTGTGAAGGGTTTAACTGGGTTGGTTTGTATTAGGCTATTAGGAGACTTTTCTAGTTCAGGCAAAGCCTGAGATGTTTGTGAATTTCATTATTATTTTAAATGACCCCACAAATGAGTGACCATGGTGCAGCCTAATGGTTGCTCCCAAACTAGTCTCATCTGGACAGTTGCTTTGCATATCTGCTGTGTGATTGGTCATTAAAGTCATGTGATATTGTCTGTACTCCTTATTGGATGATTCCATCCCTATAAAGTATTCTCAAGATAGCTGGATCTCCACATCATAAAAACGTAAGATCACCCACACTGGGTCAGACCAAAGGTCCATCTAGCCCAGTGTCCTGTCTTCCGACAGTGGCCAGTGCCAGCTGCCCCAGAAGGAGTGAACAGATGAGGTAATCATGAAGTGATTCCTCCCCTGTCACCTATTTCCAGCCTCTGACAAACAGAGGCTAGGGATACCATTCCTGCCCATCCTGGCTAATAGCCATTGATGGACCCAACCTCCATGAATTTATCTAGCTCTTTTTGGAACCCTGTTAAAGTCCTGGTCTTCACAACATCCTCTGGCAAGGAGTTCCACAGATTGACTGTACATTGTGTGAAGAGCTACTTCCTTTTGTTTGTTTTAAACCTGCTACCTATTGTTTTCATTCGATGGCCCCCTAGGTCTTGTGTTATGGGAGCCAGTAAATAACTTTTCCTTCTTTATTTTCTTTGCACCATGTCATATTCCCCTTCAGTCGTCTCTTTTCCAAGCTGACCAGTCCCAGTCTTATTAATCTGTCTTCACACGGCAGCTGTTCTGTACTCCAAATAATTTGTTTTGCCAGTTCAAAGGTGGATGTGTAGTCATGGGGTAGGGGAAGAATGGGGGGCAACAGCGCTGCTTTGGTCAAGTTGGGCCAACCTCCACTGGGAAATGAGGGGGTGGGAGGCTCCAGTAGGCAGGATTTTGCAGAGTTGAGCCTCACACTGGCAGGCGATATTTGCCTGGCTTTGGTGGAGACACGCAAGGTGAACACCTGGCCTCGCTGGCTGGCACCACGGGAGACCAGGTTACATTCCAGATACCAGCCCCGTGCACAGCTTAGCCAAGGGAGCCGGGGAGGGTGACAGGCAACCGGGAGTTCCTGTGATGCTGCAGAGCAAGGATGAGGGGGCGCTTGTGGGGTGGGGGGAGTGCGCAGGGAAGAGATCGGGGCTCCCTTGCTTCCTCATGCTACGGCATGACTTTGAGTGGGGGGCTAGGAAAGATCTGAGCCCCCAACCTGGGGGCGGCGGGGCCCTGTCGTGGGGCAGGGTCTGAGCCAGGGGGCTGGATAACAAGGGCCTGCTGCCGCAGAGCCGGGCTGGGCTGGGCCCTGCGGTGGAAAAGGGCATTTAGCTGCGTGTTCCCCGCTGCCTGTGCCCTGCCCGGCCCCTCCTCGAACACTGAGCTCCTTTAGCTCTGCCCCGCCAGCGCCTGGCTCTTGGCTGGAAGGCTGTGTTTGCGCTGGGAGTCTGGGCCGCGGCCCCGAGGCGCGCCAGGGTGGGTGGTCCTGGCGGGCAGGGACCAGCTCCAAAGCCACGCCAGGATCAAGAGAGACCGGGGGGCGGGGGGGGGGAGGCTGTTTGTTTCTTTTTTGAGGCATCGGCTCGCGCGGCGGCCGAGAGCCCAGGTGATGGGAGGGAGGCGGCAGCCAGGCAGCGCGGCTGTGCCGGCAGCAGCACAGCAGGGGCAGTGGGAGTAGCCCGGTGGGGGGCCCAGCTGGTGCGTGGGCCTGTGCAGAGGCTGCTCGGAGGAAGAAGGCAAGAGAAAACGGCTTTGAAAAAGCCCTGGGCTCCTGCTGCTGTGAGCCGGCCGTGGCGGCGGGGGGGGAACCGCCGCCAGGGAAGAGGGGCACTGAGGAACAGGACCGGCAGCAGGGAAAGCCCCCAGACAAAGGAGCCCACAGAAGAGAACTAGGAAACCGGAGTCCGGCCAGGGCAGCAGGGAGGCCGGGAGCTGTGCCAGGAGCAGCCTGCTCCGAAAGGCAGAGCTGGGCTCCGCAGGCAGGCTCCCCGGGGCCCCGCGGGAGGGACGGATTCGGTGGCTGGAGCTGGGAGCGGCTGGGCTGCCCGCCAGCCTGCAGGAAGAGCTGGGCGGGAACGGGCCGGGTCCCTGCCCCATGGGCCTGGCAACACAATGGGGGCGAGGGGATGAGTCTCCTCTCCCCGACCCCAGCGAGAGGCGACTCCCCGTCTACACAGGACCTGGCCCCCTGAGGAGAGGCCTGGCAACAGGAAGTGGTTGCTATGCCGCCATCTTCTTTTGTGGCTCAGGCATGGAGGACATGTCCAGGCATGGGGCAGGGTGAGGGCAGTGTCAGCAGGGAGGGCCTGGCAGCGGGACGGGGGGGCAAGAGGCAGCAGGGAGGGCTGGCGGGGCAGGGCAGAGGGAGGGGGGTCGGGTGGGAAGGGGGTTCTGAGTTTAAGCCACATGGGCTCTGGGAGGCTATCCGGGGTAGGGACTAACAGGGCACATGGGCAGGAATCCGCTGGGCTGGCTCTGGTGCGTGAGCCCTCAGAGATCTGCGCTGGCCAACGCTGCATGGGATCGTCTAGCGCGGCAGGGAATCCTCACAAAGCCATCCAGCCCGGGCACGTCCTCCCCTCGCCTGGCCTGGCCTGGCAGTTTGCAGCCAGGACAGACCATTGGAAAACCAGCCCCTTCCACCCCACGGCTTTCTAGCCTCAGGGCCTGCGAAGCGGCTCAGCCACAGAAAACCTGGCAACCCCTCGGCACCGCGGCGCTGGCGAAAACAATGGGACGAGTTCAGCTGAGCCATCAAACCGGTGCTCCGACAACAGTGACGGAGCATGGGCGAAATGACTGGGGGGCAGAGGGAGGGCTAGTGAAAGGGGACTGCTACTAACTTGGGTTAGTTTCATTCTTTCACTGGACCTTAGCCACCCAGCCAGCCTCGGCTCTGCCGTCGGGTTCTCTGGAAGCGAGAGCAGGCCCAGAAGAACATTCTAGTCAGTCCTTCTAGGTACAAGGATGGTGGCTTCAAAGGGTTGTACTGCCATAAACTGGCGCCATACGCCAATGGCGATAGACCATCCAGGGCCCGGGAGTTAGGAAAAACTCCCAGTGCGAGAAGATAGAAGAACCCTCCAAATCAAGGTATCCAAATCCTCAGCGTCAACAGCAAGCCCTTGGAGGTTCCTCAGCCGCCGTAAGTTTTCCATGACGTCCGTCTTCGTTTTGAACTTTGTTTCTCCTTCATCCCTGGCGGAGAAGGCACGTCACCGAGGCGGGGAGCCACTCTGTAGTCTCTTGCTTCCCCTCCGCACAGGCAGAGGAAATGCTTTCCCCCTGGCGTCCAGGCCCCTCCATCGCTTCTTGTGATTATCTTGGAGAGTGTTTGAAGTGCCGAGGGAGAGGTTATGACAGTTCTGTGCAAACACTTGGCAGACCGGCTTCTAAAGGAGGGTGACATGTCTCTGGGGCTGGCCCTCGGCCGGATTGTAAGACAATCTCCATTCAAATGAAGGAATGTGACGTTTCAATTAAGTATCAAGAAAAATGCCCAGTGTGTGAGAGCAATTGGGCACAGGAGGCTACAGGAGAGGGCTGCTGAGGCATCCTGGTGGGGTGTGTTTGACAGATTAGATAAGATGCATTAGGAGAAGTGCAGGGAGAGGAGGAATAAAAGCTCACTAGGTGAAAGGGGAGGGGTCTCTGTCGGACCTGGACTGCATGGTTACTTCAGGAGTGGGTGCCGTAGATCTGCATGGAAGCCTGTCATGTAACCGTCTTGCTTCCCTGAAGAACAGAACCATGCTGCATGGGCGGTGCAGGAGGCGGAGGGCGAGGCCAGCCCAGCTGTAAACACAAGTGCTTCCGAGGGTCCCACGCCGAACCTCTCCAAGTCCAACGGTGGTTTACTGAGCTCCTCGAACCAAAGGAAGAATGGGGAGCTCTGCAGGTTCAAGGTCTGAGCGGGTGGAGATTCTACACTCGCCCCCTGGAGATCTGGACAGACCTGCTGTAGGCCTGAGAGGGGAGTTCAGACCTCAGGAAACCACCAGCTCCTGACCAGTTTGCTGTGGCTGCCTGCAGCATGTCAGCCAGTGCCCATGGCGACAGGGGCAGGGGGAACACGACTGAGACCAGCACTGGAATCGTCTTGAGGTCTAACCGGACAGAGGCATCAGAGTCTCCTGCCAGGCCCATTTGATCGCAGTAAAACCTGAAGCTAATGTTGAGATCGTCAGGCTGGATCCCTAACAGCCATCTGTGGAATACGTCAGCACCACCTGACCGGCACTGAAAGGAATAGCTGTGGGATTCAGAGAGAAGCCACACGCCCTATTAGCCTGGCTTTCCGAGGTGCCCCGTGCCTGCTCAGTGCAAGCCAAGCAGCACCGCGAGGGGAGAGGGCACAAGCCAGGCATGCCACCACACGTCGCCTCCACTTTGGTCTTTTACTAAACAGAAGCCAAGCCTGTCCTTGAAATCCCGGGGAGTCGTGTCACTGACTTTGCCTCGGGACCCGACAGACCAAAGCTCCAACTCTGCCATGAGCGCTGTGCGGTCAGACCCCTGCACCCACACCGGGGCCCATGGACGGGCGCCATGACGCTCAGTGGCCTTGTAGGAGGTCATCCCGGGACCAACGGCTTAGGGGGCCAGCTCAGAGCTCTGATACCACGGACGCTTAGGGCTGGGCGTAACTGGGAGACAAGGAAACCGTACTCGGACGATAGGAGTATCTTCTTCATAGTGAAAGCAATAAACTATGGCGTACAGAAGGAAGCTTATTGCTGGGGACCTCTAAAACTGCTGGCTGAAGCACTGGAAAATATACTGCGGAGAACAAGCCTGCCCTGGCGAGGGGATTGGACTAGATGAACTATTAGGTCTTTTTCATCTCCAGCTGCTTTCATTCTGAGATTCACCTGCTCAGCCAATTATTTACCTACCTACGTTCATTCCACATGGAGTACGCAGTCATATAGGTTTGCCCTTACTCATTTTGAATCATGCTTACAATATACATTCCTGCTCCATCATGTATTTTATTAATTTATAGAGAGGTTGTCGCTGCAGCCGTCCTAGAAGTTCCTCATGGAAAATTGCATTTGGTCTGGACAGATTTACCTTGACAGTGCCGGGATGTATATTTAAAGAGCATTAAACACCGGTGGGGGTGGGTGTTCAAATTAATTAGCATGGTGCATAGCCGGGGCCAGAACCCCAACTTGAGTAAATCAGCAGAGCTCTGTTGAAAGCAGTGGTGTGACACTGATTTACATCAGCTGAGGATTTGGTCCAGACTCAAGTCCTATTGACAAATTATTGTCAATGATTATTATTGACAAATAAAGGGAGCAGGGCTGGACCAGACGGTGACTTACGTGGTGTCTAGGCCTTGTGCACAAGGCTGATTTTTACCCTCTCTGTGGTGTACAGATTAGCATCCCTAGCGTGGAATCCTTACCCTGCCACTGCTTTGCCACGTGAGCTTGGTCAAGTCACCTAGCCTCTGTAGCACAGACCCTCAAAGGTATGTAGGCACCTGACTCCCCTTGATTTGGACCTTCTATACTATTGACGATCTTGGCTTCTGTCCCATCATTCCCCATTGTACAGTAGAAATGAATTCTGCCTGTTCACATTTGTAAAGTGCTTTGAGATCCTCAGGCGAGAAGCATCTATGTAAGCACAGTGCATCAGTTATCGCTAGTGGTGAGTGGCACTGACCAGCTGCTAAATAGCTGCAGACTTCTAACTCAGTTCATGCCGAAGTTACCAAAGAAAGGTTTTTAAAGAAGAGAGAGCGAGCTGGGGAACCCTCCTCCTCCCCCTTACACTGGAGTAGATCAGGAATAATTCCTCTGAACCAAACGGGGGTGAGGAACAGAAGAATCAGGTCTGAAATGAAGTAGATCATCATCTTTATTCAGCAAGGTATTTTTCTTCTTTTCATGCCTTTTCAGCCTCTTTTGTTTTAAATGGCCCCCTCTGTTCAGCTGGGCGATAACCTGTCCAGCGGGGGGTCCCAATTAAGAGGATCCCACAGTATTGTCATTAAGATTGACATCGGACAATAGTGGGATACAGTGAAACCAGGGCCCTACTGTGACCTATTGGCATAAGATTAGGATGCGTCCAGCACTGAGGAGTGGGGGAAGGGGAGGTGAGGGGGGAGGGAAGAGGGAAGGAGAACGCCCCCAGGGGAAATGGGTGTACAGCAGGAACTGAAACACAATAGGTTTCAGAGCTGGAAGGTTAAAACCCCTGCAGCCATTCCCAGCAAACACAGCCGCCACCAAGGAAAAGCCGGTCAGGAAATTCTGCCATGAAGCAAGGCGGCTCTGTGGAAAAAGTAACTATCTTATTTACTTAAGCAGTGTGGGCTTGGTGCCTGGATTAACTGTTTCATGGGTGAGCCATGCTGCAGACCTGCCTCCAGAGATCCATCTCCGAGTGGCTTTCCGGTAGGCCGAGCATGTTTGCTCTTAGCATGTGTGACGTTGTCACTTTAATAACCTGCCATGCATAGGTGACTCGTGGTAGCACCCCGGAGGTGCATCGCCCCACGATGCTCCTGCCAAAATTTTAATTGCTAAATGGGGTGCTCCCATGTGCTGCCCTGGGGGGCCATCCCTGCACCCCCCGGCAGGTAGCAGTCACCCATGCTGTGATGTGAGCCTGTGCTATCACTGACCTCAATTATTCCAAGAGTCTGATGCAGGACTCCCCAGATCACACTTAAAAATCATGGGATCGTTTCAAAGCATGCAGGCTTGCTTTTCATTTGTCCTCTGCTTTCTGGGCCTGGCGGGGTGGTGATTTCAAGTTTTTCTTTGCTATCAGGAAGGCTAGAAACGTTTCCAACCTCAAACAAACAAAGCCCACCACAACACCAACCCTGAAATGATCTCACAATCATGCTTCCAAGGACCGGGCCTGAAAGAAAACCCCTCTGTCGCAAGTGCAAGAGCTGGCCTGGGTCAGTGTGGGTGGGGGCCTGGTGATTATTTTAGTGGGGTGGCAAAGCACTGGCTAGGTGGGTGTTTCTCCGCCGCGTGGTCTGGGAATCGGCGCCGGTCCCCGTGATGCAAGCCCTGCCAGAGCCCCTTTTAAAACCAGTTCATGCGAAAAAGATCAATGGAAGAAGAGCAGATCCCCAGGTGTTTTTTTAAAGCAGCCTTAATCACAACACAGGCATTTCCTTCTGCTTTAGCCTCTTCCCTGGGAGATCTTACAGGGCGTGGGAGGAAAACAAGTTTTTAAGTCTGCCCAGCCCAGGGGAGCAGCTCAATGGGCACAGAGGGGCGGGGTGGGATTTGGGTGGAGTTGGTGGCCTGGGCCAGGACCCGTTCCTGTCTCGGATGTGCTCCTAGCAAGCTGCCAAGCAAGCAGCCGGCGTGGGCCCGGGCAGCCCCTGGGCTGAACGAACCCGGCCACACGGGCATGTCAATCAACCCCGCAGCCCGCCTGCTCGCATCCCCCGCCCGGCTTCCTCTGCCTGACCCCCGCCCCCCGCAGCTCCCGGGGGAGGCGGCTCGGAGGCAGCCCGCGGGCCCGGTTACCCTTCACCGCTCCGGCCCAAGGTTAATGATCGGAGGGGGCTGGGGCGCGGGCAGCCCCGGCAGTGCAGCCGGAGGAAAGTGCATCCCCGAGCCCCGGGCTCGCTGCGCCCCCGCCCCAGATCGCACATGGCGGGGGGGGGGGGGGGGGGGGAAGGGCTGGTCTTTGCACCACCCGCTCGGAGGCGCCGCTGCTTAAATTCCTCGAGACTCCCCGCGGGGTGCAAAGGGCCCGGCCGCGGGGCCAATGAACCAAGTAGCGGCGCCCCCGCCCCGTGCAGCTCGTCTGGCGGCTCCCAGGAGCGAAGGGGCCCGAGCCGCCGCGCCACGCGGGACCGCGTCCCACGCTGCCCCATCCAGGCCCGGGCCGATCCCCCGTGGGGCGCGTGTGCCCACGCGCGGGGCCGGGGCTCGAACCCACCCGCGAGCGTGTCCCCCGTGGGCGCAGGGGGCGCAAGGCGGAGCCCCGGGGCCAGTCGCCCGCTTGGCCGGCAGCTGGTGCCCGCCGGGCGGCCCCTGGCCCCGGACTCTGCCGGCCGGAGGAGCCGCGTGTGGCTCCCCAGCCTGCGCCGCGATCGATCCCCATCGACTGTCCCTGACGCGCTGCTCCACTTTCCAGCCAATGTCCGCCCGGCGGCGCGGCGAGAAATTAGGGAAAATCGCTGCCGCCCTGGCGGTGTCACTTCCACACACTTCGCCTGGCCGCCCGCCAGCGCCGGCTGCTCCGAAGAGCTGGGCCGGAGCCGCCGGCTCCCAGATCGGGAGCAGAGCCAGGGGGCCGAGCCGGTACTGGCTGGGTGGGCGGCCCAGGGGAGCCAGATCCCGGCCCAGCCAGGGTGCGCCCCCTCCCCGCCCCGCGGCCCCTCCTCCGAGTTTCTGGAGGTGAACATGCCCCGAGGAAAGCTTATGTCATTAAGGGGCCGCTGGACTCCTTGTTGTGCTTGCTGAAACAGACTTCACAGGCTACCTCCGAAACCATCAATCAGGTGGGGTGACTGCTTTCAGCCTGCTCATCCATCCAGAAAGACCGGCCAAACCGGGGATGGAGAGATGGTAACGTTTCAGTGAGCGCTTCCTGTCTATAGTGTAGGACTGAGGAATGCAGCAGCCACATCAGTTTGGCCAGGGTGTGAGGGGACACGGAAGGAATATTCTGCCTGTATTTTAGACAAATCATTTCCACTTAACTTTTTCCAGTTAATTTTTCATGCCCCATCTCATTCCATCTTCACTGCCAGAGTCCAGTTTGGAGGATCAAAAGTTTGTTTCTTGATTGTTTGCATGGAACCCACACAAAGACTTGAGGCTTACTTTGGAGTCTATGTGCCTCACAGTTCTCTACTAGAAATTGCTCAGCTGTGTTGCAAAACCCCTATACCTCAACCAGAAAAAAAAAGATTTTCTTTTAGCTCAAGCGGCTTGTGCTTTTAAGTTCCTAGGGGCTATCATGCGCACTATGAGTGACAGCCATTATGTCTTGAGGGGCAATGGATTTGTTATATTAATTCCTCCTAATTAATCATACAGAAAGAGACAAAAGTACAGAGTCTATTTACTGCTTAATTTTCTGAGTGCGCATGAGAAAATGACCTAACCATGTTTTTGAATGCAGCTCGGGTACCAGGTACATAAACCAATGGCGTTACGAACCAATGGAATCCTGTCTGCAGATTTAAGAGACCAGCTTTTATAGTATTGATAATGCTTTGAAATCTCTTTTGCACTATGCTGCAAACCTTAAATGCTTTGTAATTGATAATGTGAGCAACTTAAAAGCAAAGCTATCATAAGCACTGTATAAAATAAGGCCTTTAAATGAAAGCCCATTGGAAAAATTATGCCTAAACCGAGTATTAATATGATAACATAAGCAATACATCTTTTTCAGAGACGTAATTGCCAAAGGTAAGCAAAAGGATATTTTTACATGTATAATTTCCATGCTATTTATATGTAGAATAATGACTTAACAGAAAGATGCTAATGTTTTTAAATAGCCGTAAACAAGTGGTGTGACAGTTGGACCGTGTTAGCCATCGGGAGCAGTGTATAAATAAAAATCATAGCTATGATCGAAACAGAAAGTTACATGCATCCATATTTCCAAATCCACATTTAGAAAGCTGCCACGCCACCCGCCTTCTGTTCTGCTGGGAATCAGCTGGACCCGGGTGCTAAATTATTAATATTTTTCATTTGGCGAGTTCCCCTTCATCTTTCCACGTATCCTGATTGCTCCAGAGGGTTTGTTAAGCCCCCTTCATGCATAACAGCCCCTCGCCAGCCGAGGAACTCTCTTCCATGCTTTGTCTTGGATGGCAGCCACGGCGACGGTCATGTTCCCCTATGAAATCCGCGATTCCAACTCCAGCGCTGCGCAGGAAGGTAAGATGGGAGTCTTTATCTTGCTGTGGTTGTCTGACCATTGCTGACAAAACGCCAAGATCCACAGGGCTGATTTCATACATGTCTCAGCCAAGCAATGCCCAGAATCCTTTGACAGTGCTTTGGCCGGTGGTGGTGAGGACTAATCACGTGGCAGGTCTCTTGGGAGTTGCTTTCTTGGATGGACCAATCCTGGGATTGCTTTTCTGCAGTTATGGATGCTGACCGTACAAGCCTTCGCACTGGGCTCACGCAGGTATAGGTGGGAGTGTAGCTTCTGGATTGGAATGGGGAGAGAGAAGCCAGGATCCTTCACCAGTGATTCTTTGGCAAGCCGTGCTCATCTCTTGGTTTCCTCACCTGTAAAACGGGGGAAATAATACCGGCCTGCCTTCCAGGAATGCTGTGAGCCACGCTGGGGGGCGTTGAGGCCCTGTGCTATATCCCAGAAGGATAAGAATCCTGTTTCTCTATTTATAAGGCTGCTGGGGTTTTTCACAAAACTTTCTGCGTGGGAACTCACTTGTAAGGACTCAGGGGGTTACACAGAGCAACCACAGCTAGGTTTGTGTTTTTCCTTGTGGTGCACGTTCATGCATGTGTTGGGTGCACATAACAACATTTATTCTGCACACGGCTGGAAAAAATCCGCATGTGGATGGAAAAGCTTTGTGGGAACAAGCTGGACAGGCATCTGTCAAGGAGGATCTAGACGGTGCTTGGTCCTGCCCGGAGGGCAGGGGACTGGACTTGATGACCTCTCGAGGTCCCTTCCAATCCTAGTGTTCTAGGAGTCTATGACTGAGTGCCAGGAGAGGGAAGGCAAAGCAGATGGCAGCAGAAGGTGACGACAGCACAAAGGGAAGATGGGAACGGGATAAAATGGGCTGCCTTTGGGACGTGCGCCCAGCTCCTTTTGAAGGCACCACATGCTTCTCTTGTGGAGCACATGCAGAAATGGCTTCCAGTGGCCGATTCTCCGATACGCAGGGCGGGAGGGGGAAATCGACTCATCGCCTGGTCCACGATCAGCAGGAGGGAAGAGAAAGGTGGTAACGTGCAATGGAGCGGCCTGGGGTGCGTTGTAGTTTGATTGAAGCAAGCAAGTTGCCAACAGGATTAAAGTGGCTCTTTTATTTCTGGAAACTCATCAAACTTCTCCCTGGTTTCCTTTGCTCCCGGTTCTTCTTCGGACTCCGCCCTTGTGCCCCCCGAGTGCTCACAGACATGTACTGAGCTCACTCGCTCGCACTGGCCTGCCATCTGATGTTCCCGCAGTCCCCTCTGGGGATGCTTGGTGTGCACGGTGTGTGGCAGAGCAGTTCCACCAAACGGACCTGCGGAGAATATCGGGCCTCACGTGGCAGGACAGACGGACTGACGTCAGTGCCCTCGCAGAGGGCGATTCCTGCAGCCTCGAGGCGATCGTCGCCCACGGGCAGCTACGATGCCCGAGACACGCTCGCCTCGACATATTTTCTACACTGCGTGGAGGAGCAGGGCGAGGTCTCGTGGCGGGCAGAGGAAGCGCGACAGGGAGGCCCTTACGAACACCGTGGCAAAGTGCGGCATTGCCGCTGACACCTGGGAGAGGCAGGGGAAGGCTCAGGTAACTGCAGGAGCCCCATCAAGGACAGGGCCCGCCCCTCTGAGCTCAAGTGAGGTCTCCACGAGGAAGATCAGAGAGCCCCATGCAAGGAGAGTGCCTGGGCCCGCCTGGTGCCGCTGGTGTCGGTCCCGACGAAGATCGAGACCTCACATGCACCCACTGCAGAGAGTTCCTTGCCAGAACTGGCCTAATTTCTCATCTACGTACTCATCCGTTACAGGCGTCCAAGGGGAAATCTTACTCCTTCCAGGGATCCCAGAGAGAGAGGCAGGCAATGGAGGAGAAGCAGCCATGTTCGTGGGAGGCAAAAAACACTGTAAAATGGAGTGGGACAAACTGGTGTATTGGCCCAGGGACGGCTCAAGCTGCTCTCAATTTCGGCCGTGGAGCCGCAGGGAGGGTGCAAAATGAAGGCGGCATTAGCTGGCCATGTTAGGCAGCCGGGTGCACAGACTCAGCTGAAATATAACCGCAGTAGAGGACCTGCCCGGCGCTGCTCGGCTCCTTACCTCAAAAAAGTTTTGGTTTTCTTCATGTACTGTAAATGCTTGCTCTGGCGTGGGGCTGGGGAGGAGAGGTTCAGTTTGCAGGCTGCCCCGGGGTGAGAGGACTACCCCAGTCCTCTCTCGGCACAGCTGCTTGGGGCCGGGTGAGAAGTACCTGCCTATGGCTGCTACAGTAGGCACTGCCGGGGGAGGGGTGCATGTCCCCCCGCTGGCAGACTGACAGGCACACAGACGGACAAACTCTGTGAAATATATAGTAGAGAGGTGTCCCTTTCTCCACTCCTGGCCCCTGCTGGCCCTGTGGGGTTCTAGCTGTCCCAGTCCCCATCTCTGGCCCCTTGCTGCCCCTGGTGGTCATTCTACAATATAACTGTCCCTCCTACCAGACCCCTCCCTTCCCATTTTATATGAAACAATCGAATTCCAGGCACATCCCATGGTCCTGGCACAACCAAATCCTGACCTGGCTTTAAGCTAGGAGAAGAGGAAGTGACGTACTGAATTTGACAGCCCTAGCTCTTATTGTTTAGGAGGAGTTCTTGAACACCCGGACTCATAGATGGACAGATGTACAGACACTCAGATGCACATGTCTAAATTAGATAGTTCGAAGAAGGCAGCAATGAAAACAACCGAGCAATGGAGTTCTGTACAAAACGCCCAGGCGACTGAATGCACGGCATTCCTAGCGCAACCTCAGCTCCAGCGGGTTTATTGGGGACGTTCAGGGGGATCGTTAGGAAGCAATTGGGTAGGCAGTGACGCTGTCAGGCCTGGAAAGACAGAGACCGATGCGCTATTCTTGACTCAGGCAAACCTCCCAGGGCCATACGATTGGGGACCTTTGTCTTCGCTGACTGTCTCTTCCCCGCCCTCCCAGAAAGAACGAAATGCCGAAAATGACATTAATGAGCCATTATGGCTGCAGATTTCCACACGCGGCTGTCAGCAAATGCTCACGATCTCACATGGGCGCTGGCCCCGCTGTGGTTTTTCCATCGGTAGTTAAGCCGGTAGATAGACGCTACCTTAGAAACCTGAAGTAACCGCCCTCCACCCTTGCCCTCCCCCCTTCCTGAAAAGAGACCAGACCCACTTCTCTAGATTTCCTCAGACTCTCTGACAGGGCCTCCTCCATCCCCCTGTGTCCCCCTCCAGACCCGACACATCTTCCTCCTCGGATGGCATCAGTTGTCGAAGCTGCTTTGATTTACCTCAGCTGCGAGTGTGCGGAGCCCAGCGTGGGGTGGTGCCGGCACGTTTGCTGGGAGGGAAGGACCGTGGCGCTCACCCTGTGGAGAGCTGGGCTAAAGGAACAGCCCGAACAGGCGGGGCAGGGATCTCACACGCAAGGTGCTGGGACTGATTCTGTCATTGGCAGCTCCAGCATGAAAAGGGGAGTTCACAGGGGGGACGGAGACCAGGAAAAGGGAGACAGCACCACTCCTCTCCCCACCATCCCCAGGAACGTCCCTTGGTTCCACACAGATTTAGGCTCCCCGCAGAGATTTCGTTGCCAAATGGTAATTATTTACATCCCAAGTAGACCATCATGAGGTGGTTGAATCAGCTACTCCTACAGGATAAAGGAAGTTTTTCTTCACGCTGCACACAGTCAACCTGTGGAACTCCTTGCCAGAGGATTTTGTGAAGACTAGGACTTTAATGGGGTTCAAAAAAGAGCTGGATACATTCATGGAGGTTAGGTCCATCAACGGCTATTAGCCAGGATGGGCAGGGAGGGTGTCCTGGCCTCTGTTTGCTAGAGGCTGGGAATGGGTGACAGGGGAGGGATCCTGTGATGATTACCTGTTCTTTTCACTCCCTCTGGGGCATCTGGCATTGGCCACTGTCAGAAGACAGGACCGTGGGCTAGAGGGACCTTTGGTCTGACCCAGTCTGGCCGCTCTTATGTAAGCCCCCAGCACCTTTTGCATGAATCATGTATCTGTCCGTTGGGCTGGGTCTTCATCACATGTCCTGTGTTTGGGCCATGGCAGGTTGGGGGTGGCCAGAGGATTGTGGGCTGAGCTGGTATCTGCACTAGAGAAGGCATATGTACTTAGGCTGTAAACACTTTGGGACAGAGGCCGTCTCTCTGTTCTTTGTACAGCACCTTGCACTGTGGGGCCCTGATCCTTGATTGGGACCTGTATGTGCTTCAGCAATGGAAACAGGCTCTTCCAATGAGGTGATAGAGCAGGCGCGGAATGGGGTGCTGATTGGAAAGGAAGGCGGGAAGAGAAGAGAAGAAGAAAAAAGGGAAAGTACTAACAAGACAGGAGGAAGGGAGCAGGATGGGGATGGAGATACAGAAAACTGAAGACTGGTGGAGAGGAAAAAGAAGGGGATATTGAAATAGAAAAAGAAGACGAGGGAGAGGAAAAAGAAGGACCAGAAAAGACCCAACTGGCCTGCATTTCTGCCGGTGAGTGTTATTTATCCCACCGGTTTGTGTTGTATTTTCCCAGCAGGGACCCGCATCTCCATAAATTTCGGAGCAAGGGGCAGGATGGCTGGACCAGCTGCCACAGGGGGGATTTACTGTGGCTCTGATTGCTTTGTGCGTCCTCTGTGGGATGGGTCTTTATGAAAAATCGCCCGCTGTTAGTGGCAGGTCATTTTTGGGTGCGGAAATTTCAATCCCACCTTTGGAAAAAATTAAAACCAGAGGCCAAAGAGCCTGTGTCTTTCATTAGCACCTGCTGTTGGATCACAGGGCCCCGTGCCGGCTGGAATCAGTGGAAGGACACCCCCCCCCCGAATTGCGGGGGCCTCGAAGCAGGTTGCAGGGTGTCGTCGTGCCATAACCCTCCATTGGAGGTTGCTGGGGGACACACTGCAGAGAGGAGCATTTGCTGATACGCCCCCCCCAGCTCTGTCCCCATCTCACTTAGCCGAGCGCCTTCTGTCAGCTGGCACACACATGGTACCGTAGCTCTGCCCGCTCCTTGCTGCTCCTGCCCCCTTCCTGGCAACTCGACAGCCTGTGGCGAAGCAGTCCCTGGAGCTGCCTGGGTGGCTGCCGACTTCCCAAGGGGCTGTTTGGCTCGTTCCGCCAATCAGCCAGGACACAATGGTTCCCGTCCTTCTCTGGGATATTTGATGCTACTTCTTAAAGCCCCAGCTCCTGGAGTCAGGGGGTTATGCTGGCCTGGCCCCTCTGGCTGCAGAGAAAAGCTTGAACGCATGACACAGACAAGCCCCGAATGTGTATTTTAAAAATCTCACTGTGCTGACCCGTTTTGTAATTTGTTTGGGGGGTTTTGGGGAGGGGCAAATCATGGCTTCTGATGTGTGTGGTTGGGGATACTCATGTGGAGGTCGGCAGAGCTTGAAAGATCGCACTAAACCTGGGCACGCCACACAGGACAATACAAGGGATCTCGCAACAACTGTGAGATCAACCAGATTGATGAGACTTTCTTACATGCGTTGCAATCATAGTACGAACTTACACCTTCAGAGCCCTCTTTGTCCCAAGGGTCCTGAAGCACCTCACAGACTTGTACAAACTAGGGACTGCACGTACAAAGAAATCTCACCTCCTGCACCAGAATGCTGCCACCTCTGAGGTGGGACAGAGCAGCTGGCTGTTAATTATCGTGAGCATTTAGTATTGATTTGTATATCTTTAATTCGACTCGTTGGAGGGTAGAGCCCCAGTGGAGGTGACAGCATGTACAAGGAATGAATGGAAGGTGGACGACGAAGGCAAATCATCGCTGAGGTGGAAGGAACTTAGCGTATCATTCACAAATGCCTGAACACACCCAGAGGGGTCGGGAATCTACCAGGGTACAGGATTTCATCAGACTGGGTATAGAAACTCCCAACGTTAATAGCCTATCAGGAGCCCATACCTCCTCCCTCCCCGGCAATGTTCCCTCTAATCTTTTCCATCCATGTGTGGAATAATTGGACATGCACCGAAGCATTTGCACATGTGCACCACTAGTAGTAACACAAGAGCTACCTGTGGGCACTCTGCTAATCAGCTGGGTGGCATTTGAATCTCTCCTGAGCGGCTGCCCTGCTCCCTGGGCCTCTCAATAGCCGCTGGAGCGCTGCATCGCACACTCCCTGTGGGTCTGAGAGATGGGGGAATCCAGTGCTGCAGTCCAGGTGGTGTTGCGGGCTGGCTGCCCCAGCCCTGCCCCTTTGCCAGAAGCCCCACCCTTTCCAGGGTGCAGAGCTCCTCCTCCCCACCTTGCCCGGGGGCCCACAAAAGCTGTCAGCCCTTCTGGGAACAGGGAAGGTCTCCATGCTGAAGACAGCAGCCAGAACTCCAGCTGCACCCAAGTGTGGCTTGAGAAGAGGGTGGGTCGGCCGCAGGACAGGGAAAGCACCTTTCCAAGTGAGCGGGGCAGCCCAGAGGAGAGCCGTCGAGCGAGCGGCTGTGACCGGCTGCAACCATTCCCGAGAGCTTCCCGGGAACAGGAGAGAGGATTCCAGCTGTAGCCACGGAGCAGAGGTTTCCTTGACTGATGTCTGAAGCCGCTGACACTGCGCTTTCCTTGTGCTCCCCCATCTGTCGCGTCCCCCTGCTGCCTGCCGTGGTCTGCGGTAAGCTGTGGGGAGCAGGGACCACGGACAAGTGCAGAGCCCTGCACTTGGGACGGAGGAATCCCAAGCGCTGCGACCGGCTGGGGACCGAGGGGCTGAGCAGCCGTTCGGCAGAAAAGGGCCTGGGGATTGCAGTGGAGGAGAAGCTGGAGATGAGTCGACAGGGCGCCCTTGTAGCCAAGAACGCTAGCAGCATAATGGGCTGCATTAGGCAGAGCGTTGCCAGCAGCTCTAGAGAAGTGATTATTCCCCTTTATTCGGCTCTGGAGAGGCCACATCTGGAGTATTGTGTCCAGTTCTGGGCCCTCCATGACAGAAAGGATGGGGACGCATTGGAGAAAGTCCACCGGCGGGCAACCAAAATGCTGAGGGGGCTGGAGCACATGGCTTACGAGGAGAGGCTGAGGGATTTGGGCTTGTTTAGTCTGCAGAAGAGAAGAGTGAGGGGGGGGATTTGAGAGCAGCCTTCAACTTCCTGAAGGGAGGTTGCAAAGAGGCTGGAGAGAAGCTGGTCTCAGTGGGGGCAGGTGGCAGAACGAGGAGAAATGGTCTCAGGTTGCAGTGGGGGAGGTCTAGGTTGGATATTAGGAAAAACTCTTTCCCTAGGGGGTGGGGAAGTGCTGGGACGGGCGGGGGTGGAATCTCCATCCCTAGAGGGGTTTAAGTCCTGGCTGGACCAAGCCCTGGCTGGGATGGTTTAGTTGGGGCTGGTCCTGCTCTGGGCAGGGGCAGGATGACTCCTGAGGTCTCTGCCGCCCTAGGAATCTATGACCAGCCCTACCTCAACGGAGCTGGTTTCTAGGTGCTACCGGAGTGTTCTTCCACTGCGCCTCTTGCCCTAGATACGGGTAAGCCTGGCCGGAGGTTGTGCAATGATGTTGCTGGACTCTCCTTGTTTGAGTTTGATTGTGCGTGTGTGCTTGGTAGTTAATGAACGACCATTTTTAACTGCCCATTTCTGGCCTCAGGTTTATCCGTCCAGGCCCTTGGGATGCCTCACAGTCTGGACAATGGAGGGTGTGGCCAGCCCATTACGTTACCTCAACACCTATTGCTCCGTACAGTCCAGAGGGCCCAAAGCTGGGTCTGGGCCTCGTCCCGGGAATCGGCTTTGGCTGAGTCCTGGCTGACCTGGCTGCCGTGGGAGGGAGGCCAGGGCTGCTAGGGGCGAAAGGGGCGGTGGATGCCACCAGAGAGGACGTGCGCTCTGGCCTGGGTGGCGTGAGAACAGAATCGGGCTCCCGGGGCAGTTCGTGTCTGAGGATAGCAGGGCTCATGGCAAATCTGGTGTAAGCCGCATGCTGCTCGACAAAGGCCCATTGTGAGCGGGGGCTCTGTGGTGACGTCATTCTGGGGCTTGTCCCCCGCGCCGCCCGACGGAGAAGGGGCTGACCGGCTGGGAGGCAGCCACCATGTTGTGTGAGATTTGGGGCAGCCTGTGACAGAAGGAGGCTCTCCGCTCTCCCTCCTTCCTGGACACGTCATTGTCAGTCATTTTCGGATGCTTTCCTTAGCTTGACACCGAGTACCCCCGACAGAAATACCCCCCGTGCTCTGGGCTACGGGGAAGAAAACCAGGTGAGACTTACCCCCGGGGATGGCTAGGGGAAGGTCCGACAGCATGGCAGTGGCCGAACTGACAATCTTGACTGCGTAACCGCTAGACTACGCTGCCGCCTCAAGCTCCCATATCCGTTCAGGTGAAACAACATGGGTGTGATGCTGATAAACCTCCTTCCCCTGGACAAATCCAGTTGGCCTTGGTGGCAGAGGAAAGGGGGGGCTCTCTCCTGAAGGCGAGGTGCACCTCGCTCTCTCTTTGTTAATGGAATAACTTGCCGTGCGGTGCCAAAGTTCCTCTCGGCTCTCGTTGTCTGGTGGGGGAAGGGCTTGTCTGTGCTCAGGCTTCCTGCACCGAGCCGGGCGAATGCTGGAGCCTGTGGAAGGAGGTTGGGGGGCTGACCCATTTCGGAGCGTGTTTCCAGACACAGGTGTGCCAGAGCCAAGTGCCCAAGGATATCTCAGTGTGGGGCTTGCTGCCTGGACGCCTTCCAGGCGAGGCTCCTGCAATGGGGTGGGTGGGGGGCCACACTGGCGCTCTGTTCGCAGGGCCCAAGTCAGAGGGCGTGGAGTCTGCTCGGATGTGCGCCGGTGTAAATCCATCGACCCAGCGCACTTCCCTGGTTTGATCCCACTGCGGGGGCGGGGTCCCGCCTGGGGTGAACTGGCGCAGCAATGCAGTCCCACCGGCGAGGCGCTGGCCCTAGGCCACGGGGAGAGGCAGAGAGGCAGGTGCAGGGACAGCCTCTTACACTCCTCCCCGAGCACAGGCCGTGGTGCCGCTGTGCCCTGTGACCGAGGGGCCGGGCTTCCCTGCACGAGCTGGCGAGGCCTGGCTCGGAGGGCACCGCCTGGGGCGGACACGCCCTGTCCAAAGCCTTTAGCCGAGGCTGGCCTCCTGCGGGGCTGCTCTGCTGCGTGGGGCCACCCCAGCACCCCGGATCAGCAGGGCCCGACCGAGCTGCCAGAGAGGGGCCAGGGGAGGAGATGTCTCTGGCTGTCCTCCCCGATGGGGCCATTAGGCGCTGCGGTTTACCCCCCTCCCAATGAGCCATGAAGTCAGTCCCCAAACCAGAGCGTAGCTAGAAGGGCCCACTTGGGTGGCCCCGACTTTGGGAGAGTGGGCTGTGATCGGGGTGGGGATTAAGCCCCAGCACTCTGGCCCCGCTCCCCGGCTGCAGTGCCTGGCGGAGCAGGTACGTCCTGGCACCCCGGCCCTGCTCCCCGGCTGCAGTGCCTGGCGGAGCAGGTACGTCCTGGCGCCCTGGCCCCGCTCCCCGGCTGCAGTGCCTGGCGGAGCAGGGTTTGCCTCCATGTCCCACCCCGTAGCCTGCTGGAGCACAGAGCAGGCTGGTTGGGCAGGACAAGAGGAACCACAAGGGGAGCCACGGGGGACTGTGTGGGTGGACCTGGATGCAAAGTGGGTAGCCACGGCCCACTCAGACCCACGCTGCCCCAAACCCAGGGCCGGATTAAGGGGGGGCAGCTGCCTGGGGTGCCAACCTATGGGGGGCGCCTGATGGCAGCTGTAAGGTGTGCAGCGCGCTGGGAGGTGGGGCCACGCATGCGCCGTGCGCCCGGGGGCAGAGCCACGCATGCACCACGCGCCCGCTGCCCAGGGCACAGGAATGGCTCGAGCCAACCCTGCCCAAACCTGGAGGGATCCCCTGGGGATCAGCCTTCGTCCTGGCTCCGTGTCCCTAGAGCCCCCGCCACACACTCCTTGCCAGCATGGCTGTGAAGGGGCCGACCTCTGGTGTCCCTGGGTGGGCACCTCCGTAACTGGGATTTGCTGGGGGAGGGGCTCCCCGGAACAGGGGTCTCGTGGCTGGGGCTTTGTGGGCTGTGGGTTTAATTCCTGGCCAGGCCTCAGGGAGGTTTCAGCGCACATCACCTATTTCTCCGTGGCCCATCTGTAAAATGGCTCAGTGCTGCAGGGCAGGGCCTGTCTCCCCATGGAGGCGTGCGGCGTTTAGCGGAACAGGGCTCTGGATTGCAATGACCAGGATGGGGCTGGTCGTTATAATGCAGGTAGTGGGGTCGGCAGCCTGTCTGATCTAACGCGCCAGTTCGGATGCCGGCCTTGCATCGTCCCGTGTCTGCAGGAACTGCGCGGGCCCTCGTTCCCGCACTCAGCAGAGAGAAGGGCCGTCTTGTGTGTCCTCATGGTTTCTCGGCAGCGCCGGATTGGGGCATGCCCGGTTTAGTTCTTGCCTTAAGTAACTTTTTACATATCCCCAGGGAATGATTTTACTTATGAATCTTTCCTAACTGCAATCTCAATTAAAAGTTGATGGAGCTTTTTTTTTTTTTCTCTCTCTCTTCCTCGGGAGATCCACCATGACTGAAATGCTTCAGTGGGCCACATCACACCCCGCGCTTTATGCTGTCGGTGGCTGTGTATGCACAGCGGCTTGGCCATTTGAAACCCAACCTCCCCAGTGCAGGGGGGCTGTCCTGGGCGCCGCTGGTGGAACAATTGTGGGAGCCCACTGGGAGCTGGGGTACAGCTGGGCACTTGGCATGTTCATTGTCAGGGAAGCAGAAATACATGTGCTTGCTTAGTGCAATGGATCTCTCTAAAGCAGGGGATGGCAAACAACCTTTACTCTGCCCTTCAAGCTCCTGCCGGGGAGCCGAGTTGGGGGCTTGCCCAGGTCTGCACATGCTGTGGCTCCTGGAAGCAGCGGCATGTGCCCCTCTGCCTCCTATGCATACGGACAGCCAGGGCTCTGCACACTACCTCTGCCCCAAGTGCCTGCTTCGCAGCTCCCATTGGCTGGTAGCCGCAGCCAATGGGAGCTGCGGGGGCAGCGCCTATAGACGGGGCAGCGTGCAGAGCTGGGAAGGGGGGTAATGTTGCTTCTGGGTGCTGCTTGAGGTAAGCTCTGCCTACACCCCTGAGGCCTCCCAGTGCCCAACCCCCCCTGCCCTAGCCCTGATCCTGCATCCTGCCCTCTGAACCCCTTGGTCCCAACCTGGAGCATTCCCCTGCACTCCAAACCCCTCATCCCCACCCCTGAGCACTTCCCCCCCTCCCCAGCTGGAGCCTTCACCCCTGCCCCAAGTCCATGAGCATTCGTGACCCCCCACACAAGTGCCACAGCGAGATGTGGCCCTTGGGCCAAAAAGTTTGCCCACCCCTGCTGTAAAGTCTCCTCTTTCCTAAGCCAAAAAGTCCCAGTCTTTTTAATCTCTCTTCAGATGGGACCCGTTCCAAACCCCTCAGCATGTTTGTTGCCCTTTTCTGAACCTTTTCCAATGCCAGTAAATCTTTTTGGAGATGAGGCGATCACATCTGAACACAGTATTCCAGATGTGGGCATCCCATGGATTTATACAGTGTCAATAAGATATTCTCTGTCTTATTCTCTATCCCATTTTAAATTATTCCTAACATCCTGTTTGCTTTTCTGACTGCCGCTGCACACTGCGTGGATGTTTTCAGAGAACTAGCCACAGTGACTCCAAGATCTCGCTTGAGTGGATTTAGCTAAATTAGTCCCCATCATTGTGTAATAAGGGGGTCTAGGACGGCTACCCAAGCCACCTGCCCCCACCCCCAATGGATGAATAACACCCTAGGAATTGCCAACCCCTAGCTCCCCCGGACAGCCGAAAGACCCCCTTGGTAGCCTCCCCCAGTGCAGGTAGAGCTGGAAGAGTTGGATTTGCACCTTCCCTTCTATGGGAGGGACAGTCTCCTGCCAGGTAAACATGGAGTGTTTTCAAACCAGCCGCCCCCAGCCACAGCTGTAGAACGTATTCTTCTCAGCCCAGCCCCCCCTTTGCCCCTGTGCAGCGTGGCTCATGCACAAAGGCGGCTGGGTTAGCCCCCAGAGCTAGCTGCATTGGGTTGACCAACGTCTGTCCTCCCACCCTGCAGCTGGCTCTGTGGCTTGTGGTTTGGGGCCTGCCTCTGTAGGGGAGGCCCAGCCAGAAGGCTCCGTTGCAGATTAACGGCTGGGCTATCTCCCTGCCCGGGCCCAGTTCCCCATTTCCTGAAGGCAACGGCAGGCTTTGCTCCTGCCACACTGAAGCCCAGAGTGGAAACCTCAGCCCGCCGGCTTTGGGGCACGCTTCTACCAGGACAACCAATGTGCCAGGGAGCGGAGACGCAGCTGTATCCCTCTGCCCTGCCTGGGCTGGATGGTCAGGAGAGCGGATACCTGGGGAAGTGGCTGGTTGACCCCTGCATGTCCCCGATAACGCCAACCGGAATGCACTGCCGTGGGCAGAGCCGTGTGCTGCAGCCAGCTGG
This sequence comes from Pelochelys cantorii, assembly GCA_032595735.1. NCBI lineage: Eukaryota > Metazoa > Chordata > Testudines > Trionychidae > Pelochelys > Pelochelys cantorii. Next base: position 40,173,153 of record CM064340.1, read on the forward strand.
GGTTAAACATTAACACGCTCTTCTGGGAGCGTGAACAGGTAGAGGCCACTTCTAAGCCAGTTCGTCTGAGCCATGGGCAGGCCAAGTGCCCCCTATGTAAGGCGGGGGGGGAGTAACTCCATGCTCGCCGGCCTGGCATCAGAATCGGGGTCAGGGCACTGATGTGGCGGCATGTCCTGTTCAGTGCCGTGGCCGGATCCACTGCAGCGTTATCACTGGGCCCGGGGCAGCCACTGGCATGTGAAACTGACATGATGCAGGAGCGACACAGGCCCGAGGCTCCCACCTTCTGGTCTCCACCAGCCTGGTGTGAATCCGGAGTGACTCCCTCAGAGCCACAGGGAGTGCTGTTTGATTCCCCGAACCTCGCTGTGGGCTGGTCGCCCCCCGAGTCCAGCTGTGCAAAGTGTAACTGTTGCCTTTGGGTGGGGCTACAGCAGGCAACACCTGGAGATAGTGCAGCGGTCAAATAAGAGGGTCATTTCTAAGAAGAGCAACGTAGCTGCTTCTTGCCCGTTCCATTTACAGACACTGGGTAGCCTCCTCGCACGGGCCCTCGTCTGGCAAGAGCTCAGCAGGCTGAGTTCCCCACAGCCCGGCACAGGGAGATTTTGAAAGGCAACTAACTTCCTGCAAGGGTTAGAAAGGCGAGGAAACCTGACCCGTGGAACCATGGTTTGTGAACGGACAATGCCACCCGCTGCAGACTCTGGGGTTGTTTTTCTTTTCTCCACTTCTAAGCAGGACATTCGGAGGGATTCAGTCATCTTGCAGGTTTTCTCGAGCACCTAAAACGGGCCTTTTGGGCTCATTCCGGGTCCCTTTGTTTTGGTGGTTGAGACAGAAGCGGAACTGGTCAGGAGTAAGAAAGCAGGGTCCCGGTGTGTGGACAGGTGGGTAGCTTTACACTCAGTGAATAGGCGGCTGTACCTGCTAGGCAGCTGGATGGTCTTGTGGTTAATGAGGCTCTGGAGATCAAAGTTAAAATCCTGGTTGAGCTACTAATTTCCTGTAGGATCCTGAGCAAGTTGTAACTGTCCCGTACCTCGGTTTCCTCTCTCTAAAATGGGTGGAAGGTTCCATTCTCCCATCCCCTTTTCTCCGCTGCATTTAGTCTGGAAGCTCTTGGGGACTGAGACCATCTCTCACTCTGGGTCTGCACAGCACCTCGCGTAATGGGGCCCTGATCTCGGCTGGGCACTCTAGTGGGTGCAGAGGCAGGCCTGACCCTGGCCCCTGCTGCTTGTGGCTAGTCCCCACGGCTGTGTCACTTGGGGGAAAGGGTGGGGTTGTCCTGGGCCCCACACCCCCTCAGGATGGCTCCAGGTGTGGGGATTCCTCACTCTCTCGGATTGTGGGTGTTCCATGGGGATGGAGATGCCTCTGGGGTCCCATGTGACCCTGGTCCCGTCCCCCTGCTCCGACATAGGAACAAGAATGGCCAAACTTGGCCAGACCAGTTGTCTCCTCTTGCCCAGTGGCCAGTGCCAGGTAGAGGCTTCAGAGGGAAGGAAGAGCCCAGGCAGTCATCGAGTGATCCATCTCCTGTGGTTGACTCCAGCGTCTGTCAGACAGAGACTAGGGACACCCGGAGCATAGGGTTACATCTCCGCCCATCCAGGCTCAGAGCCATCCATGGGCCAGTCCTTTATGAGCTGACCTTGGCGTGGACCCACTTAGAATCTTGGCCTTCGCAACATCCCCTGGCAGGGAGTCGCACAGGTGGACTGCGTGTATGAAGAAGTACCTCCTTACGTATGCTGCCTATTAAGTCCATTGGGTGACTCCTGGTTGCTGGGTTACGTGAAGAAGTAAATAACATTTCCTTATTCGCGTTCTCCATGCCGGTCAGGACGGCGTAGCCCTCTGGCATATCCCCCCTTCGTCCTCTCTTTTTCAAGCTGAAGAGTCCCAGTCGGATTAATCTTTCCCAGTCTTTTTAATCTTTACGTTATCGGGAAGCTGCTCCAGACCTCGAATCAGTTTTCTTGACCTTCTCTGGACCTTTTCCAATGAAAAAAAAATGTTTTTTGAGATGGGGCAGCCAGAACTGGGCATACCATAGATGCAACACGTGGGTGCATTGTAGATTCATGTAGCGGCATTATGATATTTACCATCTTATTATCCATTCCTTTCCTCATGGTTCCGAACATTTGGTTTTTGACGGCCGCTGCACAGGGAGGGGATGTTTTCAAAGAACTATCCACAATGACTCCAAGATCTTTCTTAAGTGGTAACTGCTACTGTAGATCCCATCATCCTGGGTACATAGCAGGGATGGTGGGTTTCAGGGGACATTACTTTGCATTTAACACTGACTTCCCTTTGGCATTTTGTGGCCCGGCAGCCGAGTGTTGTGAGCTCCCTTTGTCACTCTTTACAATCTGCTTTCAATGTACCCGTCTCAAATCATTTTGTAGCACCTGCAAATGTGGCCACCTCACTGTTTACCCTTTTTTCCATGTCATGTATGAATATGTTGAACAGCCCTGGTCTCCGGCCAGACCCCTGAGAGAAGCCTATTCACTCCTCTCCCTTCTGAAAACTGACCATTGATTCCCGCCCTTTTCCCTGCTGACTTTTAGCCAGTTACTGCTAAATTCACGACTGCTTAGCTTCTTGGGTGAGAGACCTTGTCAAAGCCGGTGTGAAAGTCCAAGTACATTGTGTCCACTGGGGCAGCCTTATTTATATGCTTCCTGGCCGCCTCAGAAATGCTAATAGATTGGCGAGGCATGGTTTCTCTTTACAAAACCCATGTGGACCCTTCCCCGTGTTCATCTGCATGTCACGTCGTTTGGTGCTTTACTAACGTTTCAACCCGTTTTTCTAGATCTGAAGTTAGCCTTACTGGCCTTTAATTGCCAGGTTGGCCTCTGGAGCCTTTCTAAGACATTGGCGTCCCATTGGGTATCCTCAGGTTAAGCCTCCACTACTGGTTAGACCAGCAAAATGTATGCCGTTCAGGCGTGGGCCGGGCCACTGCTTCCCACGGCTCCCCTTGGCTGCAAAGGACGACATGGAGCCAATGGGAGCCACAAGCTCCATGGCCGTGGCACTGGTACATAAACCAACTGGGGTGGCCAGTTAAAGTGTTTCTGCCTGCCTCCACCTGGGCCTCCCACTGGTCTAGATCATCCCTGATAGATGTTTATTTAACTTGCTCTTAAATATCTCCAGGGATGGAGATTCCACACCCTCCTTGGGCAATTTATTCCAGAGCTTAGCCACCCTAGACCCGAGGGACTTTTTCCTGGTAGTTTTTGTGTCTTTTGCGAGTGGTTCTCCGATTCTTTTTTGACATTCCTAATTATACTTTTACACTTGGCTTGCCTGCATTTGTGCTCCACTTTATTTTCCTCAATAAGATCAATTTCCAATTTTTAAAGGATGCCCCTATTTTTGCTTCTGTTACTTTTTTTTACTTACTAGGTTTTTCTAAATTTGGGGTACACGTTTAATTTGCTCCTCTGTTATGGTGTGTTAGTAGAAGTTTCCATGCAGCTTGCAGGCATTTCACTTTTGGGACCGTACCATATCATTTCCATTTAACAAGCCGCCTCGTTTTTGTGTAGTCCAATCCCACTCCCATTATTAACCACAGTGGCACAGCTGCGGCCGGGGAGACAGCCAAATGTCCATGGAAGCTGATCTGGTGGGTAGCCTCTGAGCATTTACACAAGTGCTCTATCCATTGGGCTGAAAGTTTTAAGTGGGACGACTCCTCCTTTGGCCGGAGTTTGAATGGGACCTGAGCCGGTAGTTGGTCTCTGCGCATACTTCCTGGATCGGGGCTGGGGCTGAGAGGCGCCCAGTTTTGGACCAGAACACCCAGTCACAAAGGGACTCTCGCAGTTCAAGTCCAGCTGCCAGTGCAGCAAGGCTGAAGTAGGTTCCCTATTTGCCCTGGCTCCATGCGGCTCTTGGAAGTGGCCGCCATCTCCTACCAGTTCCTAGGTGGAAACACAGCCCCCAGGGCTCTGCATGCTACGCAAGGGCTGGTGCTGCAGCTCCCATTGGCTGGGAACATGGCCAATGGGAGCTGTGGGGGTGGTGCTTGTGGCCGGGGGCCATGTGCAGAGCCGCCTGGCTGTACCTCTGCCTAGGAGCCGGGGGCGATGCCAGCCACTTCTGGGAGCCACCTGAGGTCAGCGCTGCCAGAGCGTGCACCTCTGAGCCCCTCCTACATCCCAGCTCCCTGCCTCAGCCTTGAGCCCCCTCTGGTCCCCAAACTCCCTCCCAGAGCCACACACCTTCCTGTGCCCCAACCACCTGCCCCAGCCCTGAGCCCCCACCCATAACCACACTCCTCCTGGTGCCCGTGCCCCTCACCTCCTCCTGCACCCCACCCCCTCGCCTCTGCCCTCAGCCCCCTCCTGCAAAACTCCCTCCCAGAGCCGGCACCCCCCCTGCACTCTGAACCCCTCCGTCCCAGCCCCACCCAGAGCCTGCACTCCCAGTCGGCACCCTCACCTCCTGCCCCTCAACCTTCAGACCCAGTCTGGTGAAAATGAGTGAGAGTGGGGACAGTGAGTGAGGGAAGGGGGGTGGAGTGAGCGGGGCAAGGCCTTGGGTTAGGGCCCCACAGAAAGGGAAGGGGCGGAGCCTCAGGAGGGGACCAGCCAAGGAGCGGGGCAATGGTGTTCTGCATTCAGAAAGTTGGCAACCCTAATCCGGACCTCGCCTGACGTAGGCAGCTGAAGGCCTGTCTTCCCCTGGTTTGCTGAACTGCCTGGGTGGAGATCGGAAGCAGGATGGTGGGAGGCCCAGGTGGAGGCAGGCAGTGCACATGCCCAGAGGCAGGAGGGCAGGTAAACTGAGGCACCAAGTGAGCTGGCATTGCATTGGAGCCTAAACTGGGTCGCAGGTGCCTGCCTAAGTGTGCAGTTTAGCTGCCTGTGTCCTTTCATGGCTCCCGCCTTTAGTCCCTGGCCACCAGCTCCTCTGTAAACGGGGCTAATAGCAGCTGTGGGGAGGGGCACTTGGTGCCATGCTCTTGGGGGCCATGGGAGAGACCCGTGGCCAGGCCAGGCATCAGTGGCTTAGGAGCTGGACTCCGCCACCCTCGGTTGTGCTCGCCAGCGGCATTCAACGTGCCGTCGGTGTGATGCCAATCTTGGTGCAGCATTGCGGGTGGTACTGTGGCAGGCCGGCTCTGGGCTAGTGGCTGGATCGCCTGGCTCTGGAGCTGGCTTGGTGCGGTGTGGGGCTGGCTGCTTCAGCCTACCTCTCCAAGCCGCCTTGGACTGCATTGGAAGCCTTTGCAAAGCCCGGGGAGTGAGTTCGCACCAGGACGGCGAAGGTGTCTGGACATGCAGCGGGGTGGGGCTTTAAACACAGCCCCCTCCCTCCCCACTGCTTCTAAGCCCTGCCTGAGAACCGGACTAGGTCACTTTTGCCTGTTTCAACACCGTATCCACATGGTTAAAAATGCCTCCCAGTGGAGGGCAGCAGCGGCGCTTCCAGCGGCCTTTCCTCGCAGACGCGGCTGTTCCTCCTGGCCCAGCTGCTGCACATTGCTCCTGCTGAGGCGACGGCGCGGAGCTGCGCAACTTGCCTCCGAAAGGGGAAATTTTCAAAGCACCTACCGCTGGCTCCCTGGGCAGTCTAGGCTAGAACTCTCTGACTTTGCTAGGTGCAGAGAGAAGCTGGCTCGGTGTCCCCCCCCCCCCCGCCACTGTAGATGCAAAACTCTGGGAATTACCCCGATGTGCACCAACACAAACAGCTCCCCGTGTTATTTTCATTGCCACGGGCCCCCCAAATACACGAACGGTTGGCATTTTGGTCTCACGGTGACTACACACACAGCTGGTTGGGACATAATTTTGGTTCTCCTCCCTGCTCCCCTCCCCCCCAAAGCCAACAAAACCAGTGTTTCATTTTCCCTCAACATTTTTCTTCAGAAAATGTTGGGCTTTCATCAAAAGCAAAATCCTACAACCAGAGGTGGATTTCTGGTGGTTGCAATTTTCAGCAACACAAACCTGGGCACATTTCTTCCAGAAACTAGTTTTTCTTCATTTTTTTTAAGTGAAAATTGTTTGGTTTTCCATTGATGAACACTGAAAAAGAAGGGTCAGTTCAGGGGAGAGGGTGTGTGTTTCATTTATTATTCAGTGGGAAAACATAGTAACCGTGTAGATATTATGTGTAAATCTTCCATTCTGATGAAAAAAACATTGCAATTGAGTTGATAGAAATTATTTCAACTGGGTATAACTTTCCAGTGCTCAGGGTCTAATCGCCCGGAGGTGCTTGTAATGGGCCTTGCATAAAAATGACTTATTGTTGGGTCTTCGTTTAGCTGGAGATTTTCAAATGTGCCAGGGGCCAACGTTCCCTGAGAATCAAGGGGAATACGATGCCTTGGCTCCTGGCTGTACCTTTGAAAAGATCCCCCCTTTTTTCATAGAGTTAAAGGGGAGAAGGACTCTTTTGGATCTAGTCTGATTTCCTGTAGGACCTGGGCCTGTCATTTTTACCCAGTTACCCTTGTTGAGTGAGATCAAAGCAACAGAAACAGAGAGGCCACCAATGCCACGTCTGAGAATTGATATAGGTGAGACGTGCCCAGATGGTCCCACCAGGTGATCAAACCCCACGCTGCACGGAAAGGCAGCAAAACTCCAAGGTTCCTCCAGTCGGACTGGGGGAGAATTCCTGCCCGCCTGCACATCTGGCACTTAGTTGGATCCTAGGTATGTGAGCGAGACCCACCGGCCAGGCATCTGGAAAGGATTCTGTGTACCAATTCAGAGCATCCTGTGCCCTGGCTCCAGCTGTGACTAATGCCTGATGCTTCCGGGGAAAACAACCCCCCATATCCCCGTTCCCCCGGCAGCACATCTGGCCAGGTGTGCCGTGGGAAGATTGGTCGTGGACTTGCAGTCAGGGATCCGGCCCTGGTCTGGCAGGTGTGGTCCTGTGTAAATAATCCATTGAAATGGATTATGGAATTGCCACGTGGCTTTAGCCCCACGAGAAGCGATGAGAAACAGAGGGCGGGAACAGAAATTGCATTTCAGCCTTTCCTCTGGCAGCCGCGGGCCAGCCTGCCTGTGAGGCGAGGGCAAGCAGCCGCTCCTCCAGCGGGCCTGGGAAGGGCCACGAACCCAGCCCAATGACTGTTACTGCGTTGCGCCGGACGCACCGACCAGCGTCGTGTCCTTGGGCTGGCTGGAACTAGCGGGAGGAGCAAGCGCTAGTCCCTGTGAACGTGTGCAGAATTGAGTCCTGACACCAGTGTGGAGGGGCCATTGCAAGACCCGGCGCTACCCCCTTCCTGTTTTCTTCACGCATCTGCCGGAAGGAGGTCACCTCTGACCACGGCTTAGAGCGCCCGGCCCCTGAATGATGCACGCCAGATTCACTCAGGACACCCTTTCCTTGCCGGCTGCCATGCCATTGGCTGACACAGCCTCGGGGGACCGAAAGGCGTTTGCACTATTCCTCTCCCAGCTAGTCAATAGCTTCTGGCACCGGCAAATATTGACCAGCTACAAATTTGCTGAGAGGTCACCTGGCCTTTTGACCTCCAATCTAGAAGAGGGTAATGGGCAGTGGAGACACATTAGCTTGTTCTCCCCAGAGCTTCCTGGCCAGGCTTTTTAGGCCTCAGCCACCCAAACATGAGACAGAAAGTGGGATGCAAAAGAAACACAGTGACCACAGTGATTTCTGGAGAGAGACGCGCCCTTGTCCAAGGGGGGTGAGAAGCTAAGATCTAGTTTGATGATTTGTCTGTCTTCTCCAGCACTGGTCAGGTCTGGGATTGTGCTGTGAAGTTGTGTGGGAGCCAGCTGGGGGTTGTGCGGGGTCCCTCACACACTCTGGGGTCGCAGAAGATGTGCAGGATTTTTCAAAGTCAACGCGAAGGGCTGTTAAGAAAGGAGGAACCGAATGTCACGCCTGGTGCATGGGTGACTAGTGCCTGCCTGGCTTTGCGAGGGCAATCGGTGTGCGCCGTATGATTCCATTATCCTATTATTAATTAATTATTATTTGAGACAGCAACCGCTCTTTGGCCTGGAGTTCTGTTACTAGCACAAGGTCACGTGATGTGGTGAGCTAAACCCAAACGTGGTCAGACAGTAACCAGCCTGAGACAAGGGAGACAAAAACCCGTGATTAAAGAATGTAACACCACCACCCCCGGCCAGGTTCTGTGGAGAAGGAGGAAGGACTGCATCATGTGTTGAAACACGTCCCAAACAGACCCCCCACTCAAATATTTCTTGCTGGTCAATTTCTGAATTACTTGCTGTGATCTGCACTCCTAATCAATCCCTAAAGTCATATCTGCCTTTTCACAGGGCCTTATACCAGTTATACTGGGGGAGGGGGAATGTTAGCAGAAGTTATATTGTGTGTGTGTGTGTGTGTGTGTGTGTTAGCAGGAGTTATACTGGGCGCGGGGTGTTAGCAGAAGTTATACTGGGGTGTGTGTGTGTTAGCAGAAGTTATACTGGGGTGTGTGAACAGAAGTTATACTGGGATGTGTTTGTGTGTGTGTAAGCAGAAGTTATACTGTGTGTGTGTGTTAGCAGGAATTAAACTGGGGTGTGTGTGTGTTAGCAGCAGTCATACTGGTGTGTGTGTGTGTTAGCAGAAGTTATATTGGGGTGTGTGAGCAGAAGTATACTGGGGTATGTGTGTGTTAGCAGGAGTTGTACTGGGGTGTGTGTGTGTGTGTGTTAGCGGAAGTTATACTGGTGTGTGTTAGCAGAAGTTATATGGGGGGGTTAGCAGAAGTTATATTGTGGGGTTAGCAGAAGTTGTACAGGGTGTGTGTGTGTGTGCGCGCGTGCATATTAGCAGAAGTTGTACTGGGTGTGTGTGTGTGCGTGCGCGCGCGCATATTAGCAGAAGTTATACTGGTGTGTGGGTGTGTGTGCGTGCGTTAGCAGAAGTTATACTGGGGGCGGGGTGTTAGTACAAGTTATACTGGGGTGTGTGTGTGTTAGCAGAAGTTATACTGGGGTGTGTGAGCAGAAGTTATACTGGGATGTGTTTGTGTGTGTGTAAGCAGAAGTTATACTGTGTGTGTGTGTTAGCAGGAATTAAACTGGGGTGTGTGTGTGTTAGCAGCAGTCATACTGGTGTGTGTGTGTGTTAGCAGAAGTTATATTGGGGTGTGTGAGCAGAAGTATACTGGGGTATGTGTGTGTTAGCAGGAGTTGTACTGGGGTGTGTGTGTGTTAGCGGAAGTTATACTGGTGTGTGTTAGCAGAAGTTATATGGGGGGGTTAGCAGAAGTTATATTGTAGGGTTAGCAGAAGTTGTACAGGGTGTGTGTGTGTGTGTGTGTGTGTGTGCGCGCGCGCGCGTGCATATTAGCAGAAGTTGTACTGGGTGTGTGTGTGTGTGTGCGCGTGCGCATATTAGCAGAAGTTGTACTGGTGTGTGTGTGTTAGCAGAAGTTATACTGGTGTGTGGGTGTGTGTGCGCGCGTTAGCAGAAGTTGTACTGGTGTGTGTGTTCGCAGAAGTTATATTGGGTGGGTTTGCAGAAGTTATACTGGGTGTGTGTTAGCGGAAATTATACTGGGGGGGTTAGCAGAAGTTATACTGGGTGTGTGTTAGCGGAAATTATACTGGGGGGGTTAGCAGAAGTTGTACTGGGTGTGTGTTAGCGGAAATTATACTGGGGGGGTTAGCAGAAGTTGTACTGGGTGTGTGTTCGCAGAAGTTATACTGGGGGGTGTCAGGAGAAGCTGTCCCGCGGCGTGCCCCCCAGGCAGGCAATACCGCCCAATACACGGCTGCTGGATTCTGCCGATGGCCCTGCCCAGAGAGGAATAGGAAGGAGAAACTCGACATGCCCAGAAAGCCGCCCTGGGTCGAAGCAATCCGCAGGGCTTGAGAAGCCCCCCGACAGAGGGTTGTCCGCACCGCGCGGGGAGGGGGGGCTAACAAAGGCCCCAAGGGGCAGCTCCCAGCCCCGGCCAGCGCGCCGCCCGCCGGGCAAAGTTTCGCCTCCTACGTCGGGGGCTGTTTGTATTTGGTTTAAAGGGGCAGGAGCTGAAAGTTGCTCTGCAAGGTGAGGGTAGGGGAGGCACGAGGAGGGAGCCAAAAAGGGGGAGCGCAGCAGAAAGCGAGGGGGCCCCGAGGGCAGAAAGCGACGGGGGCCGGGAACAGAAAGCGAGGGGCCCCGGGAGCAGAAAGCGAGGGGGGGCTCGGGGGCAGAAAGGGGGGCGGGGCAGAAGGGAGGACCGGGGGCAGAAGGCGAGGGGGACCCGAGCAGAAAGCGGAGCGGGAGCCCGGGAGCAGAAAGGGGAACCCCGGGGCAGAAAGGGGGTCCGGGGGCAGAAAGGGGGTCCGGGAGCAGAAAGGGGGACCCGGGGGCAGAAAGGGGGTCCGGGGGGGCAGAAAGCGGGAACCCCGGGGGCAGAAAGGGGAACCCCAGGGGCAGAAAGGGGGTCCGGGGGCAGAAAGGGGCGCGGGGGCAGAAGGGGGTCCGGGGGCAGAAGGCGAGGGGGGCCCGGGCAGAAAGCGGGGCGGGGGTCCGGGAGCAGAAAGGGGGAACCCCGGGGGCAGAAAGGGGGTCCGGGGGCAGAAAGCGGGAACCCCGGGGGCAGAAAGGGGGTCCGGGGGCAGAAAGCGGGAACCCCGGGGGCAGAAAGCGGGAACCCGGGGGCAGAAAGGGGGTCCGGGGGCAGAAAGCGGGGGCCCCGAGGTGCAGCCGCCGCCACGAGGGAATCTGCTCCCGGAGCGATGGCACGAAGCCCTCCTCGAGAGGCGGCTCGTCTCGTCCCGCCCGGCTCGGGGAGGTGCCCGGGGCTGCGTGCTGGGGAGGGCGGGGAGCAGCAGGGCCGGGGGAGATGGCAGCGGGCAGGCGGCGTGGTCCGGTCCGGGTTTTGCCGGCAGCCCGCGGGCAGCGGCGGCAGCAGCCCTATGCAATGTGCTTGGGCTGGCTCTGTACTTCCCGAGCGAGCAGGGATGTAGAGGTGGGTTTGCGGGGAAGGAGACGCTGCTCCGAGGAGAGGCCCCCCCGCGCCTGGTTGTTTTTTTTTTTTTTTTTACAATTTCCCATTGGGAGCCCCCTCCCCCATGCAGGCGACCCTTTGATCTGGGCGCAGCAGCCCCCCGCCCCGCTGATTTGCCCCCCACCCCGCAGCAGGGAAGGAGACCAGCCCCCCCCCCCCGGCTTTGCAAAGAGACAATTTTTTGGCAGGTGTGAATTTTTTTTTGCATGCTCTGGATTTGGCTCTTTAATCCGGCCGGCGACAGCTCGCGCGCGCACACACACACACACACACACACACACGCACACACCCGCACTGCCCGGAGTGGCGGTGGCTGCAGCTCCCAGCCCTCCTCCTTCCTCCCCCGGCCGCGGCGGCTGCGGCGGCTTTCGCTCCGGATCGCGCTTCCTCCGGTAGGTGCCCGGGCGTGGGGAGGCCTCCGGGCTCGCGAACCAGGCAGCTGCCTCCGCGGGCGGCGGCGGAGTTGGGGGAAAAGTCTCGGGAAAAAGTTTGCCCGGGAATGTCCCCGCGTTCAGGTGCGGGTCGGGGGGGGGGGATCAGACCCTTTGCACCCCGCAGCCGGGCTAGTCTCAGATCGCTGGGTCTAGACAAAAAGCGGGGTCCGGGGCGGGGGGGCCCTCCCCGGGAGATGACCCGGGAGTTCGCCCCAGCCCGGCTGGCACCAGGCTGCCTGCAGGAGAGGCAGAGACATCCGGGGGGGGGGGGTGTTATGCACCCTCTGCACTTTCCTTTTCCACTGCCCCCGGGGACCAATCGCCTCCCCCGCCCCGATTCCCCCAGGCTGGGGTGTCTGGGCGGGGCGAGCCCCCGGCAGAGGCACTGGAGCACAGTGGCCGGCCCCCCGCGTGGGGCTCCCGCAGCGATCGGAGTCCTGCAAGTCCCCGGTCGCGGCTGCTTCCTTGGGGGGGGGGGGGGGAGCGGGGTGCAACGTGCAAAGTTTTGTTTGCAACATGGAAATTGCCCCCCCCCCCCGGGCCTGCCCCGGCCCCTCCCCCCGGAGTGAAATTCACAGGAGGTGGAACCGGGGGAGGGGGCAAATGTCAGCTCCCCGCGCGGGGCGGCCCCTGCAGCCCAGGACGCTGCATGATCGACCGGGCGCCCGCCCCCTCCCCGCCCGCGGGCCGGGCTGTTTCCCGGGTTACACTGGTGTCTGGGAGCCGCGGGGTGCTCGCCCTGACCCTGCTGCGTGTGCGAGCCGCGGAGCCGAGCGGCGCCCGCTAGCGAGTCCTTCCCCGGCCTGGAGGCAGCAAACCCACCGCCTCCCTCGCCTGCTTGCCATGCTGCTGGGCAGGGGGCGCAGGGCCAGGCCAGGCCAGGCCAGGCCGGGGCGGGGGAGTCCCTGCTTTAATAGGTGTGTGTGTGTGTATGTGTGTAAAGTGGCTGTTCTTCCTCTCTTTGGGGCCCAGAGGGCAAGTCGGGCTGGGATCCCTGCTTCGGAGTTTTCTACTTTTTTAACATTATTATTAGGAAAGCAACAAGAGAGCTGTCTCAGTTTCATTGATTTTTAGAAAGCAGATTTCTGCTTCTGCCAGCATAGCCCGGAATCCGCCTGTTGGGCCGTGGCCCAGGTTAGTTTTGTTCCCCAAACTGCAGCCGGCGTCGGAGGGCCGGGGTGCGGGTTGTCGCGGAGCCAGGTGTGACAAGTAACTGAAGTTTCGTCCTATTTTTTCCCACTTTGCCTGGGAGTGGGCAATCTGCAATGCCCGCTCTCCCGGCGCTGGGTGTGTGGGCACGGAACGCACACTCAGAATGAAGGATTTAATGGAAGCAGAGGATTTCCATGTACAATGTGTAATTTATCTAATACCCATCCCCAGCACGCTGGTCGCGGTGAAGCTGCAGTGCGTTTGGCAAATGATTGGCTGTACTGTTGATTATTATACAAAACTCAGGTCAGAATTAGCTCAACTCATTTAGGCCCAATGGTATCCTCCAATACCCACTTCCCTTCCCATTGCAATGGTTGATGGGTTTGGGTCCTTTAATTCTTTGCTCAAAGGGGTGATTAAAAAGGAAGCGCTGTTTATTCTGGGTCCTAAACATAAACAAAGCTGTACACACATACAGTGATAACAGATCACATGTGTGCAGGGTGCCATGTGACCCTGGTCCGGCAGTCTTTGCTCCCAGGAGTAGACTCCTTAGAGCGGATGGGATGCGCTACTCGATGGAGTAAAGTTGTAGGATACCTGGGGAACTCTGGGGTTTTCCACAAGAACTCCCCTCCGCCCGTGTAAGCCCCTGGATTCGAAGGCAGGGCACCTTTCTGATCACTGTGTGGCTTAACCGATACATTGCATGCAAGGCTTAGGGGCCGCCCCTTGCAGCACTGAACTCGGCGGAAGTTGTATTTTTGGTACCTGTGTGAGTACAGGTCGGTGGTCCTTTAACAGTTCCATCGCTCGTCTTTTCCAGGCGGCTTGGCCCCTTTATTCTGTCAAGGGGACACTCCCCCACTCACTCGCTGTCACCCCTTTTTAAAAAAAGTTCTTAAATCGCAGGAAGAAACACAAAATGTCCGGCCCCCAGTGCAGCGGTGGCTGCAAAGCTACCCAGGAGTTCCCATGCTTATCTGCAGACCGGCCCCTGTGAGAGCAGCGAAGGTAGCTCCCCACGCAGAGACGGGGTTCGGGGTTTCTCACCCTGATTTCCCTGCCCACATGTGGGGTTTATGAGGAAGGCACCCAGTGCACCCGCCAGTGACAATCTTGCTCTGTCCCTCCAAGCAACCGCTGTGAGTAATTGTGTGGGGTCCAACGTAAACCCATCAAAGCCAGCAAATTCAGAGCGCAGACGGCTACTTCATTGTTAACCCCGCCCCCGTTTATCCCTTGGGTGTGCTGGAGGATTCCCCAACCGCTGGGTGGTCTTCTGAGCAGCACCTAGGCATAGGGCGGACTGGGGCTGCCAACGTCCCAGCCTGAATATACTCGCTTTCCCCCTTTTGTTTATTTGCGTGAGGTTTTTCCAAATGGTCCAACTGTTAAACAGCTTCGCTTTACTGTGCGCTTTGAAAGACTCCCGAGCCATTGAAACTGAAGGCCAAATAGCAAGGATGTTGCCTTTCAGAGGTGTTGATTAATAGAAAAGCAGAGCTGGGCTTTCCCTTTGGGGTGTAAAGTCCCCTTTCGTTAGACTCAGAAAACCGTGTGCCTCTCTCCTTCCCCTTTTTTTCATTCCTTCCCCCAAAAGCTCATGCATGGCTCCGGTGTCACCTTTGGGGGAAAAAACAACCCGCAGGCCGGACACTTAACCGTGACGAGAACCCTCTGTGCAACATCAAAAGCAAATCTGTAGTGAGCATGCAAGTCGTTAAGTGTCCTCCTCCAAGGCTTCTGTTCGCACTGGAGAGGCAGAGGGGTGGGTTTCGCTCCCTTTGCTGCCAAGTGACCATTTAGTGCTGGATTTTAGTAATCGCCCCATGCAATTCGGAGCGGTTGGTAACAATTCCTGTGTTCTTCTGCCATGAGAACGGGCTTGCGTTGTCACTTAAACCCAAGTAGGTGTGTCTGTGTGCGGGGGTGCGGAGATGTGTGTTTTATTGGCTGGTTAGACGCCGGGCTCTGACCTCCAGAGGTTTTGTGGGGGTTAACCCATCAGCGTGTGATAATAAAAGTAAACGAACAAAAGAACTGCCGATGGCTTTCTGCTGGGAAGGGCTGGCGTGGCTCCGTGCGTTTGAAGTTCTAGTTGATGTTCTTCATCTGCACATTAAAGCTGACAAAGTAGCTTAGGAGGAAACGACAGTTTAAAGCGCCGGACAGATGAAATCAACGTGGTGAATGTTGGGAATGATTTGAAAGTGTGCCTGGTTCCATGAGTGAGACTGTTTGAATGAACTTGCCTGGGAGTTGTGTTTACCGGTGGCAAATGCAAAGTGCACATTGCAAAATGCAATTGCTTATCCTGGATGCGAGCGAGAGCGCGAATTAAAGGAGCGGTTGTATGTGTCTGCATTGGGCTACGCAAGGGCATTTGCAGCAGGCAGAGGTGGAGAGAAGGCTTAGGTGATGCAGACAGTGTGTGCATGCGTTAGTGTGTATCCTATGAGCAAGGGCTTTGTACGACGTACAGCTCTTTGAATGAATGCATGCACACGTCATTCACAAGTTATCAACACTTTGGCGGGAAAATACATAGATCGCTTGCGGCATTGAGCAATGTTCCCTCTCATCTTTTTTATCCACGGTCGTGTTCTATCATCCACCTGTGGAATAATTTTGTTGCATGCGCCAAAGCATTGCAAATGTGCACCACCAGTAGAAACAAAAGGCCTAGCCGTGGGCACTCCGCTAATCAGCTGGGCGGCATCGGACTCTCTCCTGAGTGGCCGCACCAGCACTCGGCTTACAGGGAACCCTGGCGTTGAGCCACCTTGTTACTGGCAGAGATGTGAGTAGCAAGCGGGCCCGGCGTCATCACCGTCAGATGCCACCCTGTTGACTTTGGTGCGGTCGTCCAGCTGACGCGAGGACGGAGTTTGGCCTGCGTTGCCTGTGCAATAGCACTGGGCTGTGTTATACTCCAGCAGTGGGGGACGCGCTGATGGCCGAGGACCGGTCCAGCCCAGCAGCCGAAAGTGCAAGTGTGAAGGTAGCTGGCTGAGGATGTGTTTGCAGGTGCCTCTTTCCAGAAACCTGCTTGTTCCTCCTTGACAAAGGATGCAGCCGAGTGAGTCTGGAGAGAGGGGGAGGCTACAGTGGGATGACCGTGGCTGGGACTTGTCCAGCGTATCTCACTATGGGCTTAATATCACCAAGGGGCCAGACATACTCTTCCCTAAGCAGGGTGAATGTCCCCTTTGGTGCCATGGTTCCCCTGCTTGTGCCCACATCTCCTCCCTTGGCTTCAGGGAAGCAACCTGCCTGCCCCCCCCAAAACTGGGGGTGGGGAGGGGTAAACTCTGCCATCAGGAATGGTCCAGAGGGCAGGCAGAGGTGTTTAGGGCATCTCCTGCCTTGTTCTCTGGGCCCTGTGTCCGGTGAGATGGGGGCACGTGGCTGGCTGTCGTTGTTGCCCGTCGCAGTGTGGTTTTCTGGTGGTTTCATGTCTGAGCGCCGCCTGTAGCACTCCGGGCCGGACCCACAGCTGGCATCAGTCGTCTTCGTCCCCCCCAGCAGGACGGAAGATAACCCGTAGCTGTGGAGGATCTGGCCCTGGGTCCCGTTCACATGGAAAAGGTCGATAACCCAGCGCAAAGTGGATTAGAAATGAGAGAGTTGGCGCTTTTTGGGGTGGTGGGTGACTAATTGGCTCTGGGGGGAGGGCAGGGCCCTGTGGGGCCCATCAGCTCTAACGTGCGGGTTCCACGCTGGCCCTGGTGCAGCAGCGACTGGGAGCCGTGGGGTGACACGAGTTGCCCACGTTCTCAGCTGAATTCTAGCGAAGCAGGCGCCTGCCCTAGAGAGAGACACTAGTGCAAGGGGGCACGGGGGACGTGTCATTTTATCACAATCCACCTGAAAGATCACCGGCTGGATCCTCTTCTCAGTGACGCCTGGGTCGTGCCGTTGCCCGGGCCACTGCAGATTTACACCACCACCGATATTCTGCGTCTTTCCCATGTGCTTTCTCCAGGAGGGCTGAGTTTGAGGTGGGGGAAGAAGCTGGGGGTTGAGTGTGAGAAATGAAATGCTCCGAGCCAAACTCCCGGCTGGTCTACACTGCAGAACGGGACTGTACAGCAATGTGCCGGTTTACATCAGCAGGCGATTTGGTCCCCAGCACCTTAGGAGCCATGGAAGGCCATATCGGGGCAGGGGGGGAGTGTTAATTTGGTGCCGTGACCCCCCACCCCCATGACTGAGCTAGACACGGGGGTCTGCAGAAAGTGGGGCAGGGAGGGAAGGGAGGAGGAGGAGAGAGAGGGAGGCCTGGTCTCTGCTCCCGTCACCTGCTTTCTGTTTACTCCTCTGACTTCGCTGGTCCTGCTTTACACCAGAGTGCAGGAGAGCAGAATGGGGCCCATTGTGCCTGGAAGGGCCCACCTGGAGCATCAAAGCCCACGTGGGGTAAGCCCCTGTGAGCGGTGGTGTCGCCTAGGGCCTGATTCGGCTCTCATGCCGTGGCGCGGTGCTGTGTGGCACAGCACGTTACGATTTGGGCATTCGTGGCGTGGTGCTGTGTGGCACGGTGTGGCATGGTGTGACACGGTACGGCATGGGCATTCGTGGCCCGGCACAGTGTGGCACGGCACGGTATGGCATCCGTGGCATGGTGTGACACGGTACGGCATGGGCATTCGTGGCCCGGCACAGTGTGGCACGGCACGGTATGGCATGGGCATTCATGGCCCGGTGCAGTGTGGCACGGCACGGTATGGCATGGGCATTCGTGGCATGGCGTGGTGTGGCAGGGCACGGCAAGGCCAAGTGTGGCATGTGCATTCGTGGCGTAACGCGACGCAGCCCGAGCAGGCGCGGTGCAGCACGGTGCAGGGCGATCGGTGGCTGTGCACGCCATTCCCTCCTTGGCAGCGGTCTGGCAGCTTGAAGCCATTCTTGGGGGCGTCAAAAGGCTGGAATCCAGGCTGCATCCTGATGGCTGGGGGATCCTCTGCCAGCTGGGCTTCCCGCGGGCCTGGGCTGTTTGCCTTGGGGAGGGGGAGCAGATGGTGCAGGTGTGAATGAAATCTGGAGGGAAGGGTGCGGCGTGACTGTATCCCTGTCTGCTGCCAGCTCCGGATCTCCCCCCACCCCCAGCTTTGCAGACCCGCTGGATGGCGCAAGCACCGTTTACACCAACCCTGGATTCGGCCCTGCCCTGGCTTTGGGGCCAGATCCTCCAGGGATCAGCAAATCAGGGTACCCAACGGGGAGCTGCCCTGGGCCTGGGGGCAAAGTTTCCCTCCCGATGCAGGATGGGGGCCGACTCTGGGACCCCTAGGCTGGCTGGGCCGAGCCTTTAGGAGCCACAGCGCTCTCAGAGGGAGGAGGCTGGTACCGAAACGCCTCCAGCCCCCAAGATGTGTGTCCCGGGCCCAGCTCCTGCTCGCCCGCCCGGCAGCAGCCTGGCCCCGGTCCCGCTCTGTCTGGGACGGAGCAGCAGGCATCTCCTCCGGAGCTCCGCTACCTTTGCTATTCAAATGAGCCCCTGCTTGGAAGACTCTGGATTTCCTGCCGGGGCGGCGGTGGGGCTTTCCACACTTTGTTTGGCTGCCACTCCATCACCCGCTTTGATGGCCACATTCAGGCTCACAATGGGGCGGCTGGAGCCAGCCCCCTCCCGCCCTGCCCCCCCCTTTCTGTCCCTCCCCGCGGATCCAGCGCTCCCCGCTTCCGGAGGCTGGTTTGGCTGGGGCAGCGCTGGCCGGCCCGTCTCCCCCCCACCCAGGGATGGCCAATTTGTTTTTGCAAACCCGGGCGCAGGAGCGACCCCCTGATTACGTGTATTAATAGTTAAACTTTCAGCTCATAGCTTAAACGCACCAGACCACGAAAAGCCTCCACCGTTTACTCATGCTCTGTTGCTCAACAAGAATATAGGGCTGCAGCCACCCCCTCCCCTGCCGCAACGGCCGCTTCCAGGAGGGAGGGGAGCCATGCGGGCGCTTTTCTCCCCCAGAAGGCCCCGGGTTTGGGGGCGATCTCAGCTTTTCCGGTTGGGGCCCTCTCCAGCCCTGCACGCCCTGGGCACTGGGGTGGGGACGGGTTCCTCCCTCGGCCACTCCCACCTCCCTCCCGCTCGGGACCCTTCTCTTCCTGCTCGGAGGGGGCTGATCTCACCCCTCTTCGAGGAGCCTGCTTGCCCAGCGACTGCTGGCCCCTCAGAAATGGACCAGAAGCCTCTCCCTTGGCGTGGGAGAGGGCGGCTGATGGTGCCCAGGGACTTAACTGGGACCGCAGAAGGAGAGTCCATCCCTGCCAGGCTGCAGAGACCAGAGAGACGGCAGGCGGGGGGGACAAGGTGAAATCTATAAGACGGAGGCAAATGGCCTCTGAGATCAGCTTTCGGTCTGGTGGGAGATGCGGGGAGGGCGGAGGGCAGTGGGGGTGGGGTTGAGGCTGCAGCGGGGGGCTGGCAGGGCAGAAGAGAAGAGGCGGTTGGGGAAAAGCCCGTCCCTTTCCCGAGCCCCCAAAACCCTTCTGCCGCCGGCAAGGGAGGAAGCCCTGGGATCTACTCAGAGGTTTGGGGTCCGTCTCTGAGGTGACAGGGGCCGGGGCAGGCGTGAGGGGGCAGCGGGGCCTGCGGCAGAGCTCGCTCACTGTGGTGTCCAGCGGGGGTGAGTGGCACCAGCGTATCTGTGTGTCGGCGAAGCCCACGGGGCTCTGAGCCGGCACGGCTGGCACCCCCTTCAGAGCCAGACGGGAGACCATCACCCGCCCTTCTGGCCTTCGCAAATGTGACTCCCTCCGGCCCCGCAGCCGAGTCGTGACGTGAGGGGGGAGCCTGGCGCTCTGGGATGGGGAGGCAGAGTTCATCGAGTGGTGAGGGCGAGCCCAGAGTTCATTCCCAGAGGGGTGGGGCAAAACTGTGGGGTCAGTCATCAGGGGGTGGGGAAGAGCCCAGAATTAACGGGGTTGGGGGGCCCAGAGGGTGTTCTGTGGGTGAGCTGGGAAGCGTGCGAACTGGGCTGCTGGCGGGAGGGCGGAGCGGTGGGACTGGACACCAAACCGGTGTGGGGTTGGGCATCGGGTCGGCACCGCGTCCTCATACTGGCGCTTAGGCGAATCCTCAGACATGGATGCGGTGCGGAGGCTTTGAGCCCCTTTTCCCCCTGTGACTGACACCTCCCCTCTCACCCCCCCATGCCAGGCACGCAGTCTGTGTCCAGCGCCAAGCCGAGGGCCCGAATCCGAGCACACAGACACCGGCTGCCGTCAGTCGCGTTCCCGTCCGAATCGGACTCGAGGTGTCAGAAAGCGATTCCCTCCGCCAGCGCGGGCGTCCCAGTGAATCCCCTCCCGCTGGCGTCTCGTGGCCGGGAATCTCTCCTCTCCCCCGGGACATGCACCGTGTCTGGTCTTCGCCTTTTGTCAGCGGCCTTTCTCACCCGGCTCCCCGGGCCTGTCTGTCTCCTTTTGCCGCCGGCAGCGTCCCCCTTTCTGGGGATTAATACGAAGGCTTTGAAACGTTTGAAAAGTGACCCCGCCGGGGGGTCCTGCCTCTGTCCCATTGATGCCCTCTGAGACGGGCCCATTTGCCAAATAAAACGTTTTTTTCTCGTCTCCAGCTTACAGCTCCCCCTGGGATCTGAGTGTCAAGCTGGGTTCTCCCCTTCCTGGGCACCGTCATTCAGAATCCTAAGCTGCTGCTTTTACCGGCCACGTGCTGTCGTCCTTCACGCCGGCCGCCGTGCTGGCCTTCCGAAGGCGATGCCCAGGCAATGCGACGTGAGGCACGGCTGCCAACGGGGGTGCCATGTGGCCAGCGAAATCACTGTTGGCAGGGATGGTGGACGAGAAGAGAAATGTGAGAAGATTTCATAGGGGAGCCATGAATCAACAAACATGGGGACCCCACCTATCAGGGATGATCTAGATGGGGCTTGGTCCTGCTGTGAGGGCAGGGGACTGGACTTGATAAGAACATAAGAACGGCCAGACAGGGTCAGACCAAAGGTCCATCCAGCTCAGTGTCCTGTCTGCTCACAGCGGCCAATGCCAGGTGCCCTGGAGGGAGGGAACACAACAGGTAATCTCACGTGATCCCTCCCCTGTCACCCATATCCAGACAAACAGCGGCTAGGGACACCATTCCTGCCCATCCTGGCTAACAGCCATCGATGGACCTAACCTCCATGAATATCTCTAGCTCTTTTTTGAACCCTGTTAAAGTTCTAGCCTTCACCACATCCTCTGGCGAGGAGTTCCACAGGTTGACTATGTGCTGAGTGAAGAAAAACTTCCTTTATCCTGTAAGAATAGCTCATGCAACCACCTTTGTTTGTTTTAAACCTGCTGCTTATGATGATCTCTTGAGGTCCCTTCCAATTCCAGTGTTTTGTGAGTCGGACGCCGCTCTTACAGTCAGCTCTTAGGCTACGTCTATACTGCAACCTTCTTCCTCAAAAGCTTATGCAAATGAAGCGTGGAGTAGAATGTCGCTGTGCTTCATTTGCATAATTAATGAGGGGCCATTTTTGTGGAAGAGGCTTTACGCAAAGAGGAGCTGTGTAGACGGCTCCTTTCTGTGCAAAACCCCCCTCTTGTGCAAGGGCCGTTCTTCCTGAGAAAATGAGGAAGGGTGCAGTATAGACGTAGCCTTGGAGAGCCACCTCATATCAGCCGTCATCACTGGGCTGGAACTTGGGGTTACCCCTGCTGTAGCTGGACCCCGTCGGGGCTCCGTGTGTGGCCCCCGAGATCTTGTGTTACCGTTGCCCACGCGCGGGGTTGCCAGATTCCGCTGGGTTCCAGCCGTGTCGTTTTTTCCCCACCGGCGTTATTCAGGTGACCCACACGCCAGGCCAGGGCGGGTGAAGGGAGGGGCCTGCCGGCTGCACACAACAGGGGCTGGGCGAGCCGGGCACTCCCTCCACATCCAGTGACAGCACGGCAACGGTGCAATCGGCTCCCCCGCCCATTCTAAGTAAGCGCCGTGAGCAAATCTGCCCCAGCCCGGGAGAGCGTCTTGGCTGTGACAGTCTTGTGGCCCACTGAGATGGAGGCCACGCCCGCTCCCTAGCTCGGCTGCCCCTCACAAAGCTAGACGGTGAGCGGGGAGCTCTGGGAGTTGGCGTCGTCCATTCCCCCTCTTCCTTGCTGGAGGAGGCTCTCCTGGGGTGCCCATTTAAATTCCGAGAAGTCACAGATGCGGGAGATGGCAGAGCCCGGCCCGCCACGTCCCGCTTGCCAACGGGAAGCGCTAGATCCCCAGCCAGGGCCTGGGGCGGGTAAGAAGCATCCCCGGCACCTCACTGACATGGCGTCGTCTGGGCACCTCCAGCGTCAGATCCATCCTGGGGGCTTCGTTCTGCTCTCACCTCTGCCGGTTTTCCAGGCGTCGCCTCCCTGACGCCAGCGTCGTGACCCGAGGTGTGTCTCCGGCGGCCCCAGACGCAGTGCCGCGCCGAGGTGAGTCTCCGGCGGCCCCAGACGCAGTGCCGCGCCGAGGTGTGTCTCCGGCGGCCCCAGACGCAGTGCCGCGCCGAGGTGTGTCTCCGGCGGCCCCAGACGCAGTGCCGCGCCGAGGTGTGTCTCCGGCGGCCCTAGACGCAGTGCCGTGCACAGGTGTGTCTCCGGCGGCCCCAGACGCAGTGCCGCGCCGAGGTGAGTCTCCGGCGGCCCCAGACGCAGTGCCGCGCACAGGTGTGTCTCCGGCGGCCCCAGACGTAGTGCCGCGCACAGGTGTGTCTCCGGCGGCCCCAGACGCAGTGCCGCGCCGAGGTGTGTCTCCGGCGGCCCCAGACGCAGTGCCGCGCCGAGGTGTGTCTCCGGCGGCCCCAGACGCAGTGCCGCGCCGAGGTGAGTCTCCGGCGGCCCCAGACGCAGTGCCGCGCACAGGTGTGTCTCCGGCGGCCCCAGACGTAGTGCCGCGCACAGGTGTGTCTCCGGCGGCCCCAGACGCAGTGCCGCGCCGAGGTGTGTCTCCGGCGGCCCCAGACGCAGTGCCGCGCCGAGGTGTGTCTCCGGCGGCCCCAGACGCAGTGCCGCGCCGAGGTGAGTCTCCGGCGGCCCCAGACGCAGTGCCGCGCACAGGTGTGTCTCCGGCGGCCCCAGACGCAGTGCCGCGCACAGGTGTGTCTCCGGCGGCCCCAGACGCAGTGCCGCACACAGGTGTAAATCCAGAGTAACTCCACGGGGCACAATGGGTTTGCTGCAGACTGACGCCGGTGTAACTGTGAGGAGAATTGGGCCCGGGAGTTTCAGACCCACATGGGCCTGGCACAGCCCTCCACAATATCATGGCAGCTAGTGGGGGTTGGGTCCCCGGGCAGCAGGCCAGGTGCTGTCCTCAGTGCACTGAGGTCTTGGTGCGCTCGCGCTCTGGCCGCCCGTCCCTTTGCCGTTCGTCAGCGCAGCTGTAAATGCCCTGTGCTAGCCTGACGGTCCTCTGGCCATCTCGCCGTCCGCGCCCGGGGACTTGGCTGCCTGGAGTTTGAATTTGGGCCTTGAAATCTTGCCTGGCTTCTGCGCGTCCCATTTCAGTTCCTCCATGATGTTCAGTTACCTCTCGGGCTTCCCTTTTTTTAAATTGTGGGGTCTCGTTCCCAGACCCTTCCCCCGTTCTCCACCATTCTCCACCCCGCCCAACCGTGGGATCTGCCGGGCTTTGCTTTCGCACATACCTGGCTTTTCTAGGTCTCCTTCAACCCTAATCGCCCACATCTTCTCTCCACTCCCGCTGCTGATGGTCTCCACCGGGGGTTTCTCTTCTGAGCGCCTTCCTGCCTTCTTTCCCCTCCCTGTTATTTAACCTGCCATTCACCTCCCCCACAAACGCAAGAGGGGCCTTTATCCCTCACCCTGAGCCTCCTTTTGCCCCATCTCCCAGACTGGGGCGTCTCTCTTGCTCTTCCGCCATGCAGGCACGGAGCTTTTTCCGGAGCCGGGCTGCTTTTGCAGCTCCTGTGACGGTCCCTGCACTGACTTCCCTGCCCTACCGCGAGGCGTGGGCGGAAATGCATCCCTCTGGGGTTTTCTTTCTGCTCCTTCTGCGCGGGCTTCCTCCATTTGCCTCCGTGCCTGGTTCTTGGGGCTCAGGGCTTCTGGTTGTGAGTGTGGTGTCCATGTCTCTAGATCCCTCCAGGGGCGTCCCTTTGCAGGGATTTCTGGGTTGTAAGGGCCAGTTTGGAGCCTTCCGTCACTGGTGCAGATAAGGGGCCCACTATAGTGGTGTGAATCGGTGCCGCTCCTTACATCAGCCAAGGCTCTGGCCCCGTGTTAGGCCTGTATTTCAGGATCCTAGAATGCCACCCGACTGCTGCATTTCTGGCCCCCTGGTTCCTGGGTAGCCACTGTACCCCGCTGGGCCCTGCTTCCCTCACTGGCTCCACCGGGCTGGGCTAGTCAGCTCATGGAGAGAGCTCTCCAGCCCACACTGCGGCTGCGGGAGGTGCTGTGTGTGGAACCCCGCGGGCCCGATCTGTGTCGTCCCCGGCCTGGCGATACTTCTCGCTCCAAGAAGGGGCCATTCCATCAGGTCGCCTGAGCTGTGTCCCACGGGCGAACCCGTTCCGCCCACGCCCTGCCCCTTTGGAGCCCTGGGACGTGTGTCCGGCTGAAGCCCCACGCCAGAGCTGCCGAGGGGGAGGATCCACCGTTGGCCTTGGTGGTTTGTTCCCGCAGTTTGAGTCGGGGCTTGTCTAGGCTGCAAAGGCTTTGCTGGCCCAGCCGCCCTGGTGTTGCTGTGCCGGCAAACCCCCTCGTGGAGACCCCGTTATACCCACAACAGGTATAGGGAAAGGCAGGGCAGGGATGGGGCATTGGGGGCAGAAGAGGCGGGGCAGGGTTGGGCTTGGGGGGAAGGGACGGGATGGGACAGGGTTGGGGCCTGGGCGGAAGAGGCGGGGCAGGGTTGAGGCTTGGGGGGAAGGGACGGGGCATGGTTGGGGCCGGGGGGGGGGGAAGAAGCGGGGCAGGGTTGGGGCTGCTGGAGCGTCTGTCTTTTAAACGCCACCAGGCTGGCAGCCCTCGCTGAGGATCTGTCCCAGCATGGCCCGTCTGGGCCTTTGTACCCCGCTGCACAAGGGGCCGTGCTGGCCCGGGAACCACTGGCCAGCTCCGGGCGGCAGGAGGCCGAGCCCCCCTTCCCCGGGCTGTCTCCTCCTCGCTCCCCCCCACTGCCACCCGAGAACAGGCCGCTCCAGGGGCCTGCCCTTCCTGCCTGGACTCTCTGGGCCACCTCCCAGCGAGGGGCAGGGGAAGCCCGCCGGCAGCACTCCTGGGTGTTTGCCCACCGGCATGCCAGCTGCCCTGGGTGCCCAGGCTGCTGCCTGGCCACCAGCTGACTGTGGGTCCGCCCCTGCCCGGCTCTGCCTCTGGACAAGCCCTTTGTTCTTCCTCGCTGGAGACTTTTGACCTAGTTGCTGCAACCTCTGTGAATGCCGGTCGATTGCTGACTCCGGGTGGCATTGTAGCGGCTGCCCTCTGCGTTACCTTCTCCATCTCTCTAATCTGATGACCAGAAAGTATGCAAAGCATTCCAGATACGGGCGCATTGTCTGCCTCTTGACAAAGCGCAAGAAGAATTTCCTGGGACCATTATTCAATAAGGCTATTTATACTCCCCGCTGGGTGTGCACGCCGCCGGGCGGGACAATAGCACGGCCTGGCTTGGCTTTCGGAGCTGCCTGGGCAGTGTCAGCGACTGTGTGCCTGGAGATCGGGAATTGCACGCACACGTCCTGTGTGCCCGACTGCGGGAACGGCACATGCCAATCCCGCGCCCCGCGTGCTTCGGCGCTAGCGAGCAGGCCTGCTTTCTGCGTGGCGCGTGCGCAGGCATGCGCCTTCCGTGTTCCGAGCGGGGGACTGTGTGGGGCGAAGGCCACGTGCGGCACAGGGCTTTGGGCACATGCACCAGGCAGACAGTGTCTTCCGTAGCACCTTGTGACTCTGATGCCCAGGGCGTCTTCCACTGGTGGGGCTAGACCCTGCAGCCGGGGGGCAGGGAGGGGTGTGAAGGCTGCCTCCCCTTTTGGAGTCGGCGCAGTGATGGCACCCCCTTGTGGTCCCCAGAGGCACTGCCTGCTTCAGCACAGTTCTGAGCTGCTCCACCTCCCCCACCAGGGGCCGTGCCCCACGCCTCCAGCCAACCCACAGGATGTGTCTTTATCTGGGGAGCTGGCCCGGAGAGAAGCGGCGTAGTATTGAAGTTGGGGTGTCGCAGCCCGTCCGTGGGGTTTCTGTGCATCCTTGCCCCAGAGCGTAACTCTTGTGCTGTGGGCGTCAGGGGACACGGCAGGGGCCTTATTGCAGAGCGGGTCCCGTGGTGGTGGCGCTAAGTGCCCAAGCAGAAACAAGCCGGACCCCAGAGAGCAGAGCATCCGGACAGACCAAGGAGGGTCGTCCCCAAATTCAGAGTCACGCAGAGTCTGGGGCAGAGCCGGGCCTGGACCTAGGTGCCCTGGCTAGTCCCTGAAGCATAGGGTCCTCCATGCTCTCTGGACCAGGTGAAATTCACAGGCCCACTGGGCAGGAGACCTGGCCCGTGCTGTGGGCTCCAGTTTCCCCCTTTTTGCTGCTCTGTGTCCTGCTGGGTCTGACCCTCTCCTCCCCCGTCTGTCCTGTCCCGGCTGCGCTGCCTTTCATTGCTCCAGGGTCAACTGCAGAATCAAACCCTCTGCTTGCCTGGCTTTCTCTCTGGCTTCCTCAAACGCGATTGCCTGCCCTACCTCTGCTACCACCATGCCCTGGCTGCACCATGCTTCCTCCGGCTCCTTGGCAAAGCCAGGGCAAAAATCCTGGTCCGCATGCGGGCCCTCGCAAAGCGCCACTACTCTCCTCCCTCCTTCCCAAACTATTAGCGCTCACAAGGAAATGAGCCTTTGATTTCCAAGCAAACCCTTTATCCACTCGAGTAGCTCACCCTCTCTCCCGTACTTACTGACCTTGTAGATTAGTCCTTTGTGCCGTGCGCTATCAAAAAGCTTTTCTGATGTCCACGGCTTCCCTCATCAGTGCTCTTTGTCGCGGCTCTGAAAACTTCATGCCTGTTTGTTAGACGTCCTCGCCCTTTTTATCAAACTGCTAATTAAATCGTCCCTCGTCTGTGGGGCTCTTCCCGGCGCTGATCAGGGGAAAGATTGGGGGGTTATTGCTTGGGGGGGAATCGTCCGGAGACGGCAGCACGGAAAGCAGGCAAGAGACTGGTTTGTTCGAAGAGCCGTGTAGCGTGCAGAAGAAAAGCGAGGCTCTGCTACCTCCCCGGACCCTTGTGCGACTCTCGCAAGGACGCGGGGCTGGTTAGGCACCATTGGCGTGAGCGCTGCCCTCCCAGCTGTACACCGCTCGAGCCAAGGGCAGGATCAGGCCGCTCCTCTCTCCAACGGGCAGAATTGGGCAGCCGGGCAGAGCTGTGTCACTCTTGAGGGCAGGTGTATTCCAATGGCACTGGGGTGTGGATCAGGTTCCAGTGGCACCAGGCATGGATCGGCCTGGTCCACTTGGGTCCCTTCCCTGTCCTGGAAGGCCTTGGCTGGAGGGGAGCAGCATTGCCCCCTGCTGGCTGACCCATGGACGGGATGTGGACCTGCTGCTAGTGGCCAGGGAGCTCTGCCTGGGGATTTCCCACCCATGGATGGTGGGTAAATTCAGGGCCCTGCCCAGGCGGGCTCTTCCCCTTTGAGACGTGCCCCTTGAAGGCTCCGGTTCAAGGCCTGATGCCGCCTATTACTAATGGCCGGGGGGGGTTGCTTCTCCTGTCCCTTGGTATTGAAAGACGGGGCGGGGGGCGGCGCTAGCTGCTACCCAGCTAGGCTTGTCTGCCTGCCTCCCAGAATGCGCATCATTTGCAGGACCCGCCTGGAGCCAGCGCCCGTCTCCTCCACCTGCACCGAGCCATGGGGGGCAGCTCTGCTCTGCGCCCCGAGCACCGAGCCATGGTGGGCAGCAGGGGGGCTGGAGTTTGTGGAACAAACTGTCCCTGGCTCAGCCTCAGAGGCTCTTTAAAGAGGGGAGGTGGGGGCGGGGGAGGACTCGGGCCTGGCATGGTTTTTAAAAGGCTGGCGTGCCAGCTCCAGGCGCCCGGGGCACTGGCCGTGTGCCCGCCCCCCATTGACCCTGGCCTCACTTGAGCCGTCGGTAACACAGAGCCGCACGGCTCCCTCCCCTCACCTGCCTGCCCCCCCGGTCGCTGCCACTTTGGGGAACTCCTCACTCCTTTCTCTGCTGTCGCCCCCCAAACCTGCTTCCCGCCTGGCGCGGGGGGGAGGGGCCGGCTTTCGGAGAGAGGGCAGGGGCACTAGCTGCTGGCGTTGCCGCCCGCCGCCACCATTTTGTCTGGCCGGGGGAGCGCTGTGGCAGTGAGGCGTGTGGATTTAGCGCCTTAATGAATCAGGACAGCTTGCGAATTCCAGCCTGCCATGCCGGCCAGCGGGTCCGTCCAAGCGCGCCTGTCTCGCCCGGCGAGCCGGCTCGCATCCTCGCAGGGATGCTGACAGAATGATTTAGTTTGCACAGTTTAAAAAAGAAGGGGGGGGAGCTGTGGCAGCTCCGTGCAACAGGCCGGCGGGCTGGGAGGCGCAGGGGGAACGTGGATGGCTGGGGGCGAGGCGGGGGCTGGCTGGGGTGCGCGGGGGTGTGGCCGTCCAGGCCGGGGTCTGGCGGGGCCGGGGGCGCTCATCCGGGCTGGCTGGCGTGGAGGGGGTGGGCCAGGGCTGGGGGTCTGAGTCGCCGACCTCATCCCCTGTGTCACCCGCGAGCAGCGGTGTGGAGGGATGGGCTGCAAGAGGGGGAGAGCTTGGAAGGAAGGGGGCCAGCCACCGGAGCACCCGGGGCTTGTAAGACTGAGCCCTTCTGGAGTCCCAGGGATCGCCCGCTCATCCGCAGCCCCAGCCGTCCTGGCAACCAGCGCCCACGAGCTGCACGGAGACCCCAGGGGTACAGCCCCTGAGAGACTAGACGCTGAGATGTCCCAGGCTTTGGTGCTTCGGAGGGAGGAGACCAGACAACCCCCCACCACGGGGGACGGCATCCCTTTCTGCTCCTCCCTCCCGCATCCCTTCCTGCTCCCCACCATGGGGGAAAGCGTCCCTTCCTGCCCCCCAGTATCCTTTTCTGACCTCCCCACATCCCTTCCTGCCCCCCACCATGGGGGAAAGCATCCCTTCCTGCCCCTGCACATCCCTTCCTGCCCCCCAGCATCCCTTCCTTCCTGCCCCCCACTATGGGGGAAAGCATCCCTTCCTGTCCCCCAGCATCCCTTCCTGACCCCCACCATGGGGAAAAGCATCCCTTCCTGCCCCCCCACATCCCTTCCTGCCCCCTAGCATCCCTTCCTGCCCCCCCACATCCCTTCCTGTCCCCCAGCATCCCTTCCTGACCCCCACCATGGGGAAAAGCATCCCTTCCTGCCCCCCCACATCCCTTCCTGTCCCCCAGCATCCCTTCCTGACCCCCACCATGGGGAAAAGCTTCCCTTCCTGCCCCCCCACATCCCTTCCTGATCCCTGCAAGTGGCTGGCTGAAGCCCTGAAGCATGAACTTGAGGAACACCAGATAGACACCCGCCGTGAGTCCCAGGGCTGTCAGGCCCTGCTCCCCACCCCCCATTGCACAGCCCCGCTGAGGCCCTGGTCCAGCTCTCTGGTAAAGACAGTTGAGTTGCTTGTTTGTTCCCATAACTCCAGAACCTCCCCCCTCGGACGGCTGGTCGCTGGGCATGGCCAGTTCAGGCCCACCTAGTCTTGTGCCACCACTGTCGGTTAGCTCCCGTGGCTCTTCTCCTGCCCTGGTTCAGAGCCGTTCAGCCTTGCCTCGTACGACAGGGCTCCGTTCCCCCATCAGCCCCATAGTTCTCCTCTGCCCCGGCTTCAGCTGGAATTCACTGGGCCTGACCATGGGTGCCCCGCACTGCATGCCGGGATCTCACCCTAACCCTGGCTCCTTTCATGCTTCGCTAGCCCTGCTGAGAGTGCCTTGCCCTGTGTGCGAGGGAAGTGGGGTCATTTTACAGACAGGGAAACTGAGGCACGAAAAGTCGTGCCCGGGGCATCCCCACAAGTGAGAGGCTGCCTTGAGAATGGCACGTCGCTAGACGCTCCCTTCCGTGTGACGTTCCTGGCAGTGGTGGGCCCCAGCTGCGTGCAGGAGAGAGGCCAGTCCATGCAGAGGGCACAGGGCGGGGATGGTGCATGCAGAGATCCTAGGATGGGAGGGGAGCGTGCCAACCCGAGGGGGGGGGGTGTATCCCAGCATCCCCACCCCTGCCCAGGGCAGGTGGAAGGTCTGGGTATCCCCACAGCAGCCTGGCTCTGGCCACTGGCATGTCCAGGGCAGGGCCTCGGGGGTAGCAGGTAGGGGGTGGGGCTCTTGCATGTGCCCCGCTTGTGCCCTTTGAAAAGGGGCCTGCCAGGTGCTAGGGGCCCAAGGCGTGTGCGGGGCCCGGGCCCGGAGGGGTGCTCAGAGGCCACCCACCGGATTGGGCCCCTCAGGCGAATTTACCCCAAATCACGAGGGGCAGGCGCGGGCTCCCAATGTCTCGCCCAGGGGGAGGTGCCCCCTGGGATGGGGGGCCCTGCAGCGGCTGCCTCGCCTGCCCTGTGGCTGGGTCTCAGGGCGGCCTGGGGGATTCCCTGGGAGCCCGGCACAGGGCGGTAGCAGGGGTCGGCCTCCACCCGCTGCACCCCCTATGGCGGCGGGAGCTGGAGCGCGCCGGTCCCAAGGGGGCTCCTCTTCCTGCAACCACCGCTCCCCCCACGTGATGAGTGGGGGGGCCCAATCCCTGCTGCCCCCATGCTAGGACCCTGTCCTTCCCTTGGCACCCTTTGCTTGGGGGAGGGGGCAGGAAGAGGCAGGGTGGGAGGGCAGCAGTGGTGGGGCTTGGGGAATGGGTGGGGGCGGGGCAGGGATAGAGCCCGTGGGTGGGGGGGGGTGTTCTGGGCCCTGCACCTGGGGCACTGGAGGGGGTTGACCCGCCCCTGCACCCCCCTAGCACGGCCCTGCTGTGGCTATGGGGTATTGTGAGGTGAGGCTCCCCCGCCCCCCCCCAGTCCTGCGGTAGCTGTTGTGTGCAGGAGTGGGGGGGGCAAGGGGTTGCAATGAAGAGTGACGGGGAGGGGGGGCAGTTAGAGCCAGGAAGCAGGCTGAGCAGCAGGGAGCTTGGCCCCCCTCGGCCGAGGAGCGGGCAGGCGCCGTGTGGGGCTGGTTCCAGCCGGGCTGCCCGTCGGGTGGAGAACGCAGCTGAGGGAGCGGCCCTGCGTCGCAGGGGGCCTGGCGTGTGTTTGGCCCGAGGGGCCGCAGGATCGAAGAGGCCCTGGTATTTTTCCATGATCTAAGCGGAGCAGCGATCACACCGCCTGGCGCTTATTTTCCCAAGTACCCGTTGAGAAGCAAATTATTTATTAGCCTCGTCCGTGAAACGTTGGGCGCTCGTACGCTACAGCTCCTGGCTGGGATTTGGGCAGGGAAATAGGGGCCGTTCGTTCTGCCTCCCACAGCCCCACACCTGCAGGGCCAAGGCGGTTCCCCGGTGCCCCTCGCAGCGGGGCGATCTTTGTGCCTTTCCTAAAGGCCTGTCAACCGCCAGAATGGGGAGAAACGGTTTCACCCTGGCACCGGCGCCTCTGCGTCTCCACGTTGGCTTGAGGGGCGCGGGGACTTACATTCAGACTCTGGTTAAACTTCTCAGTCCCTCCGCCTCCCGCTGCCCTCCGTGGGAGCGGAAGGCTCAGTCTCGCTCCCAGCCCCGGGCAGGATGGGGCCTTTGATCGGGGAAGGCGTGGGGGGGGATTAGGGAAAGAATTAGTAAACGTGACCTCAGGTAAAGATTATGACAAAGCGGCAAAGTTTTTCACGCCGATGCTCTGGGAAGATTAAATCGGGGGGAATTTGCTGTGTTGTGGGGGCCGAGAGGGGAGGGAGGGAAGGATGGAGGTAAGTGGGTGGAGGGAAAGCCATGCATGAGATGCATTCTGTGCCAACTGCCCCGGGTACCAGGCAAGGGCGACACCTGGCCCTGGTCTCCCCAGGGGCCATGCCAGGGCTGCTGCAGGAGCCGTGCAGCGCCTGCCGCGAGGAGCGGGGTGTTGGGAGGCTGCCCCCAGGGCAGAGACCCAGCAGGAGGCGGTCACCAGCCCAGGCTGGTGATTTGGGGCGGTTCTGACCCCTGGCAAGGGGGGCTGTCTGGGAGGGGTTCCAGCTGGCGCACCCACCTTGCGAGGGAGGGCAGGGCTGGTGCTCAGAGGGGAGCCCAGCAAGCAGGGCCATCCTAAGGCAGGCGCAGGCCCCCCCCACGGTGCCCAGGCCCGGGGCAATCCCCCCACTGCTCTGCTCCCTTGTGCCCTCCCCCATGCAACGTGGCCTGGGGACTTATGGGGGCCTGGCGCATCGGCAGCAGGGGTCGGCCCCAGCCCCCACTCAGCACATGGGTGGTGGTAGTCAGAGCGGCCTACGCTGCCCTCCGTGTCCCCTGCGCCCCGCATCTCCGTGGCGATGGGAACCGGAGCATCCCGGGGCTTCCCGCCGCTGCGGAGAGGCTGAGCGCAGCGGGCCAGGAGCACGCCCGCCGCCCCCAGGGTGAGAGGGGGTGGGGTGACCCCAGCTCCCACCCCCCGCCAGGCCCCATAATCCCCGGGTCCCTCCCGTTCACAGGACAGTTGGGGCGGGCGCTGCGGGGCCCCAAAGTGTGGGATCTGGGGCGGCCGCCCCAATTTGTCCTGCGGACGGGACGTGGCAAGGAGAACCCAGGCCCTTTTGGTGCTGATTCGATGGGTGAAGCATTGGGAGCAGCCCCAAAGCGCTCCCCCACTCGGCTCATCGTGCGGGCCTGGGCACGCCGTGCTTCTGATGGGACCTGCAGCTGGGACCGACGGCTTGTGCTCCTCAAAGGCCCCCCGGCCTGAGGCGTTAACTCTGTCATTGTGGCCACGTTCCAAATTAGAGCATCCAGCGGCGCTTGTCTTGTCTGTGTTCCCCTGGGTTCCCCTGGCAGTTGCAGTTGCGTTGGATATGGGACCCTGGACTCTTTGCATAGCTTTGCGGGGTTAGCTGCTGTGTTCCTCCCCAGAGGTGGCAGCATTTCCACTGTGGGTGGAGCTAAGTAATTCCTCAGCATCCCCTTTCTAAGCACACCAGTGCGTGCTTAATTCATTCAGGTTTAAAACGTCCTCCAAGCACTTCCATCTTGCAAGACCCTGTGGGCAGGGCAAAGTTCTTCTGTGTCACTAGCACGTTTACCAGTGCTGCTTGGCTCCTCAACTCCACATGTTTGTTTTTCTTCATTTCAGTCATTGCTCTGGGGAAGGGGGGTTCAGGGGTTCAGGCTGCCCCTGGGACAGAGGACAGCCCCAGCCCCCTCTCACCCCAGCAGCTTGGGGGCCCAGGGAGAAGTGTCTCTCCATGGTCACAGAAGCTGCAGCACCAGTGGGCACGGCCAGGGGAGGGGTACATGTGCCTGGCTGGGGCAGGGCCAGGTTCATCTGCCCCCTGTGCCCTCCAGCCAGAGTGAGTGAGGGAGGAGGAATGCACCAAACTGGGTGCTTTCCCCTGGGCTCCCTGACCAAGGGGAAAAGCCAGCACTATCCCCATATGAATTGGAGGTGGGGAAATCATCAGCCCACCCCCTCTCATTCCCTTTAAAGGTAGCTGTGGGGTGAGAGGCTTGGGCAGTCCCTGATGAGGGCACCCCCAGCCAGTCCCTTTCACCTGCCTGCTGATTGTTTCTGTTCTGTATGGGGTTTTTTTTGTTTTTTAAATATGGAGATATACCTATTTCATAGAACTGGAAGGGACCTTGAGAGGTCATTGAGCCCAGTCCCCTACCAGGGCCAAGTACCATCCCTGACAGATTTGCCCCAGATCCCTAAATGGCCCCCTTAAGGATTGAACTCACAACTCTGGGTTTAGTAGGTCAATGCTCAACCCACTGAGCTCTCCCTCCCCCCATTGAGCAACCATCCCATTCCAGGCACATCCCATTGTCCTGGCCCAACCAGCCCTGCCCTGGCAGTAAGTGACGATCAGAGGAAGCTGCGCACTGAATTTGGCGGTCGGACTGTGTAGGAGGCGTTCTGGAACAGACAGACACACGGACAGACAGACAGACCCTCTCACATACATAGCAGTCACGTGGGAGCGGCTGGGAGGCCCAGCTACGGGCCAGGCCAGACACGGAATGGACACAGAACGTCTGCGGCGCCGTGGCATTGGTGCCGCCCGGCTCTCATGGAAGGCCTCCCATTGTCTGCAGTGGGAGGGGAGCTGAACGGTGCAGGGTTTCACCTTCAAGGGGCACCTTCCCCAGGAAATGTGGTCCGTGTCAGCGTGTGCCAGGCCTGCCCGGGCCCCCCCACCACGCCAGCCCATTTTCCTATTTCAAAAGAGGCTTTTTTTTCTCCCCTCTCACCGCGAAAAAGACCCGCAGGAGCAACAAAGGAAGCCAGCTGATTGCACGAATGTTCGAGGGGAAGAGTGCGCCCGGGGAGAGGGAGGGGGGGCAAAGTGCCGTCAAGTGCGCAAACAGGCGGCGGGGTTTTAAAATGGAAGCCGTTCAGCTGTCGTCTCTTCACCTGCACCAGCGTCGACGCCTCAGTAATTGCGACCAGCCTAATCCTCCAAATAACTGACACGCAGCTGAAAATCCAGGCCCAGCGGCTAATCCGAAAGCACATTGAACTCAACAGAGAATGCTGGAAAACACTTGGCGTAAATGCGAGCGCTTGGTAATGCAGAAGCAAATCCGTCCTCCCTCTGAGCCCCTCTCCTGCCCTTGCGGGGGGACGGGCTCTGGAATCCGTAATGGACGGTCTTTTCCATTTGGAGCTCCACGGAGCCTGTATCCCACCAACCTCGCCCAAGATTCCCCATGGAGCAGAGATCTTTCGGGATTAGCTGGGGACTTGCCATTTCAGCTTCTGAATATTCATCAGATAAAACCTCTCCTCTTCTCCGGAGAGATCCTTGCTCCTGGGCTTACGCCGGTGCCCACCAGGGTCCGTGATTCTGGGATGGCGCGGTACGCGGAAAGGAAATCGGCACGTCCCCCACAGCGCTTGAAAACGTCTTAGCTCCCATTTGTTATTGAGAGGTTGTAACCAGTGTTCCCTGCAAGCTGAGCGCTTGGGCAGCCACCCAGAAGAGATCCAAGTGCTGCCCAGCTGGTTGGCAGAGCACTGACAGCTGACCACCGCCGGCAGCATGTGCTTTTATTGGTGGTGCACATCCGCACATGCCTCGGTGCGCACAACAAAATTTATTTTGCACATGGATGGAAAAAATTAGAGGGAACATTGGTTGTAACCATAGAGGATGAGTGCTAGGAAAAGGAATAGATTGAGTCCAGGGGATGCCTCTGTGGGAAGTTTGGCACAGCCCGAGTAAAGCCAGTGGGAGGCGGAGGACCGGGGCAAACTGGATTCACTCCCTTGGCCTGCCCAGGTGTTCGGCACTGTTGCCATTGGTTAAGGCAGTAACACGACATTACAATGGCCGTTAAAAGGTCGCTGCACTAATCCGGATGCTCTTTTCCTGCAGGTCTTTAGGCCTGACTCTGCGAATCAAGAGTCACTCCCCCTTGGGGTCACACTGGTGTAAGGGGAATCCAGATCTGGCCTTTCAGTATTTATGGTGCAACACAAGATGGGAGCGGAGCGGGATCCCGCTGCAGTCTTCGGACTCGTGGAAGGGTGGAAATGGGTACAGCCCGTTTACGTCCGCTGGGGCCGCGGGCCCTGGGGGTCGGCGCAGAGGAGTAGACCAGGGGACATGTGAGAGGGGGTGATATTAAATCCTGCTTTGTGCGGGTGGCCAGCAGCTCCCTGCCAGGTTGCCTGTTCTAGGCCAGCTCCGGCCGGGGGCGAGCGGGCTGCTGCAGACGGGCAGTGGTACTTTCTCCAAGGCAAGCGAGCAGGGGCCCTTTGAGGCCTTCTCAGCCAGTACCTGAGTGGCCCCTGGACAGGCCGAGGTGCAGGCACCGGCCCCCGCCCCCCGGTGCAGGGACTGAGGCTGGACCCCGCAGCTGGGTATTTGCGTCCCTTGTGCGGAGGCGCGTGGTGCTGCCTGCCATCGGCCGGTGTGACGCTCGTGTGCGACGCGCTCCCCGCCGGGCGCTGCCAGAGCCCCGGGATTCCGCATCGTGCAGGGGCGGCTCTTGTCAGGAGATGCTGCCCCTGCTCTGAGCCAGGCAGAGCGCCTGAAGGGATGGGAAGGGTGGCTGGGGGGAGGGAGTCCCAGTGCAGAGTGGCCGGGCGCAGGGGACGGCGTGGCACTGCGGCGTGATGGAGGCAGAGGAGCGTGGGCTCTGGATGGGGAACGAGCCAGGGAGGGGCGTGGCACTGTGGTGTGATGGAGGCAGAGGAGTGTGGGCTCTGGGTGGAGAGGGAGCCAGGGAGGGGCGTGGCACTGCGGCGTGATGGAGGCAGAGGAGCGTGGGCTCTGGGTGGAGAGGGAGCCAGCAAGGGGCGTGGCACTGCGGCGTGATGGAGGCAGAGAAGCGTGGGTTCTGGATGGGGAGCGAGCCAGCGAGGGGCGTGGCACTGCGGTGTGATGGAGGCAGAGAAGCGTGGGTTCTGGATGGAGAGGGAGCCAGCGAGGGGCGTGGCACTGCGGTGTGATGGAGGCAGAGAAGCGTGGGTTCTGGATGGAGAGGGAGCCAGCGAGGGGCGTGGCACTGCGGTGTGATGGAGGCAGAGAAGCGTGGGTTCTGGATGGGGAGCGAGCCAGCGAGGGGCGTGGCACTGCGGTGTGATGGAGGCAGAGGAGCGTGGGCTCTGGATGGGGAACGAGCCAGGGAGGGGCGTGGCACTGTGGTGTGATGGAGGCAGAGGAGTGTGGGCTCTGGGTGGAGAGGGAGCCAGGGAGGGGCGTGGCACTGCGGCGTGATGGAGGCAGAGGAGCGTGGGCTCTGGGTGGAGAGGGAGCCAGCAAGGGGCGTGGCACTGCGGCGTGATGGAGGCAGAGAAGCGTGGGTTCTGGATGGGGAGCGAGCCAGCGAGGGGCGTGGCACTGCGGCGTGATGGAGGCAGAGAAGCGTGGGTTCTGGATGGAGAGGGAGCCAGCGAGGGGCGTGGCACTGCGGTGTGATGGAGGCAGAGAAGCGTGGGTTCTGGATGGAGAGGGAGCCAGCGAGGGGCGTGGCACTGCGGTGTGATGGAGGCAGAGAAGCGTGGGTTCTGGATGGGGAGCGAGCCAGCGAGGGGCGTGGCACTGCGGTGTGATGGAGGCAGAGAAGCGTGGGTTCTGGATGGAGAGGGAGCCAGCGAGG
Organism: Pelochelys cantorii; assembly: GCA_032595735.1. NCBI lineage: Eukaryota > Metazoa > Chordata > Testudines > Trionychidae > Pelochelys > Pelochelys cantorii. Next base: position 40,209,946 of record CM064340.1, read on the forward strand.
GGCGTGGCACTGCGGTGTGATGGAGGCAGAGAAGCGTGGGTTCTGGATGGAGAGGGAGCCAGCGAGGGGCGTGGCACTGCGGCGTGATGAAGGCAGAGAAGCGTGGGTTCTGGATGGAGAGGGAGCCAGCGAGGGGCGTGGCACTGCGGCGTGATGGAGGCAGAGAAGCGTGGGTTCTGGATGGAGAGGGAGCCAGCGAGGGGCGTGGCACTGCGGTGTGATGGAGGCAGAGAAGCGTGGGTTCTGGATGGAGAGGGAGCCAGCGAGGGGCGTGGCACTGCGGTGTGATGGAGGCAGAGAAGCGTGGGTTCTGGATGGGGAGCGAGCCAGCGAGGGGCGTGGCACTGCGGTGTGATGGAGGCAGAGAAGCGTGGGTTCTGGATGGAGAGGGAGCCAGCGAGGGGCGTGGCACTGCGGTGTGATGGAGGCAGAGAAGCGTGGGTTCTGGATGGAGAGGGAGCCAGCGAGGGGCGTGGCACTGCGGCGTGATGAAGGCAGAGAAGCGTGGGTTCTGGATGGAGAGGGAGCCAGCGAGGGGCGTGGCACTGCGGCGTGATGGAGGCAGAGAAGCGTGGGTTCTGGATGGAGAGGGAGCCAGCGAGGGGCGTGGCACTGCGGTGTGATGGAGGCAGAGGAGTGTGGGCTCTGGGTGGAGAGCGAGCCAGCGAGGGGCCTGGCACTGCGGTGTGATGGAGGCAGAGGAACGTGGGTTCTGGATGGAGAGGGAGCCAGCGAGGGGCGTGGCACTGCGGTGTGATGGAGGCAGAGGAGTGTGGGCTCTGGGTGGAGAGGGAGCCAGCGAGGGGCGTGGCACTGCGGCGTGATGGAGGCAGAGGAGCGTGGGCTCTGGATGGAGAGGGAGCCAGCGAGGGGCGTGGCACTGCGGTGTGATGGAGGCAGAGGAGTGTGGGCTCTGGATGGAGAGGGAGCCAGCAAGGGGCATGGCACTGCGGCGTGATGGAGGCAGAGGAGCGGGGGCTCTGGGTGGAGAGGGAGCCAGCGAGGGGTGTGGAGGGGCAGGTAACTGGTTGGAGCTGCGGGAGAGGAAGACGGACGTGGCAGGGGAGCAAGGGCAGAGTCTGGGACGTGGCTGCTTTGGTGTCGGGGGAGAGGCCGCTGGCGCGAAGCAGGATGTCACAGCAGGACTGGAGAGGAAGGGGCAGATCTGAGCAAGGAGGCCGCTAGCGAAGGGGGAGGCACAGCAGCCCCGGGGCTGAGCAGAGCTGGGTCAGTGGTGATGGAGAAGGGGTGTGTGGAGAGGGATGAGGGAAAGGGGAGGGGTCCAGGCTGTGCTTGGGTGGGCGGGGGGAGGTAGGCGAGGCAGCAGGCCAGCAGTGGGACCGGGCTGGTAGGTATTGACGAGGGCAGGTGGCTGGTTTGGAGCGATCGGCAGAGGGGGGTGAACCGGGTGCACGCACAGAGGCTGCCTGTCAACACAGCTCCACGCCGACCGGGGAACAGAGCGTGCCGCAAGCGCTCCCCAGACCTTGGTGGATCCGGGGCCAAATGAGTGCTCCCCATTATCCAGAAGAGCCAGCCGGGTGACTTCATCGCGGCACTTCCCATTCCTGCCTGCGCCTGAGTCTCCCAGCTAATGCACTCCCCAACTGGCTAACAGCAGAGTGGAAGCCTCCCGATTGGTCCCTCACTTAGGGCCCGTCTACACTGCAGGGCTAAAGTTGAATTACGCTCCGCAGCTTCAGCTACGTCAGTGGCGTCGTCGAAGTCGCGTCACTCGGCTTTAGTCGCTGGCTGCACCGCAGGACGTGGAAGGAAGGGCGCTCCCCTGCCAACTTCCCTTGATCTCGTGAAATGAGGGTTGCAGGAGTCGGAGGGAGACGTCCTAAAGCTCGACGTTATGTCGAAATAACGGCTGGTCGTCGGGACGTGCTCTTTGTAACACAGCTGTGTAGACGTGCCCCGAGCCTGGTTCAGAATGAAATCACGTCGGGTTTGAAAGCCCCGTGAGGTGCACGAAGGAGCCGCTGGCAGCTCCCGAGTCCGGTCTGTGTACCGCCGATGAAGGGCATGCTTGTGCCATGGGGGACTCTGCAAAAGATTTGGGGGGGATGGACAATCAGGTGAACATGAGCGCTCCGGGCATGTGAGGAGGGGCTCTCCTGGGGGAGGAGAGCGGTTGTTTACCTCTGTGTGTGGCCCGCGTGCCACCGCCGCTGGGGTCCCATGTCCAGCTCACGTCGGAGGCGGCTCCATTGGACCCGGGCCCAAGAAGAGCCAAGAGACGGATTGACGGGGACAGAGGCGAGGCGCTCAAGCGACGTGGCTGAACGAAGGGAGGTTTGGGGGGGACTCGCTCCCAGGCTGCCGGGACCGACGTGGGACCAGGTGGTTACTAACAGGCTCGCCGGAGACAGATCGGACGCTGTCCCGTGGCAGGGCGCCGGAGCCAGACACGCAGACGTGGGAGGGGAATTGGCCGTTGTGCGGGGTGGATTCGCCATCACTGACCATTTTAGAGGCCCGGTTGGCTGTGTGGCTCACAACGCTGCGGAGGGATTAGTGGGGGAGGCTCCGGCCTACAGTATCCAGGAGCCCAGACCGCATCAGCACCACGCTCCCCTTTGGCCTCGAAATCCAAGTAACCGTGGGAGCCGGGGAGGTCATCCAGCGGCCAGCCGCAGAGAGGGAAACCAGGAGAGAAGGCCAGGCCCCCCGGGGAAGGAGACCGTCAAGGGGAAGGAGGAGGCGGAGGTTCCAGTGAAGGTCACGCCGAAGGAGCGTTGCCAAGGTGAGTTGACAGTGATACCAGGGATGCCGTAGCTGACGGCCGGATGCTGCTCTGACAAGCCGCTGCATTGTGGAGGTTGGGCTTTGTCATGCCGTTCATGTTACAGCGGATCTGATAATCAGAAGACATTAGCTTCTGCCGTGGGCCCCTGGAGACCGCCTCTCGGAACAAACCAGCCGTGGCTCGCTCGGCGCCGGGCACTTTTTGCACAGCTGTGGTGCCCAGCAGGGCACGTGCTTGGGAGGGGGGATGGAGTCCAGAGCATCTGTGCCCACTCGTGCCATGAGCTGACATGCGTGCCACACCTACGTGCCACCCAAAGAGACCGAATGTCGATGGGCCCCTCTGCCAACATGCTGGGGGGCACACCTGGGGCATCCCGTGTCTGTTGGTCTCCCCTGGCATCCCCCGCAGCCTGGCAGGGAATATACATCCTGAAGGCTGAAAATATCGCCCCCAGCGGCTGGAGGGACACAGAGCTGCTGTTGCTCCAGGCACTGAAGGCTGAGTGTACATCCAGTTGGCCACTTGCGCGAGCAAACACCTGCTCTGTGCGCACAATTGCACGCTTGCACGTGCATTTTCCAGTCTGTAGCATGCCATTTCAGCGAGGCACACAGGAGCATGGTCTATAGGGCAGGGCAAGCTGAATTTCTCCTTCATGGGGTTATTTTAAATATTATTGGCTTGCTCTTGCTCTTCCCCTCAGCCCCCCGCCCCTTTCTGGGGCATGGGAGTGGGCGAGGGCCAGCGAACACGAGAGCGGCATAGCTTTGTGGGGGGAGCACAGCCGCACAAGCGAGGAATGCCAGAGCTCTGTCTGGCCCCACCTCGCATGCTACAGTGTGATGGTAGGCATGTCACTGCACCTCTCTTCCTCGGTTTCCCCACTGCGAAGATGGGGATGAAAATGCCGGCCCGCCTGTCCCCTCGGGGGTTTGTGAGGACAAAGGCGTTTCTGGTTGTACAACACTGTGAACTGGAACAGAGCTGGTGCCAAATGCTGTCGCTGGTGCTTAGAACTGATTTGTGCAACGCACGGCCGTGGTTCTCAGTGGCACAAGAGGCTGTCCCTTACACCACTGCAGAGTCACTAGGGTTGCACCTAGAGGGCCCCAGTGAAGGTTTGGGGCCCATTGTGCTGAGTGCTTCCTGGACACCTTGCAAGAGACAGTCCCTGTTCCAGAGTTTTCAGTCCAAATCGACCAGCCAGACAAAGGGTGGCGGGGAAACAGGTTTAGCGAGGGGAAGTGGCTTGCTAGGGTCACGCAGCACATCAGCCCCCAGGTCTCCTGGCGCCTAGCCCAGTGCTCTACCCACTGGGACACACTGCCTCGCCCCAGGCACTCCTGCTGTGCGCGGGAGTAACAGAGGACGTGAGGCACAGTATGGGGAAGAGCCAGGCCCTGTGTGTTGCGTGCGACAGGCTGTCAGTGCTGCCTTGGGAGCAGCGGATGCCAGGGGCTCTTTGGGGCTGCTAAGCCACTGGGTCCGAAAGGCCTGGCGAGGTGCTGACGGGAAGGGCCCTGCAGCCGTGGCTGGGGAGGAACCGATCCTAGGACACAGGGAAAGGCAGCCTGTGCTAATTAGTGCTGGGCAAACCCGAGCAGGCTGCAGAGGTCTGGCAACACCCGCATGCTTAGGATGATGGATGTATAGGGGGGCAGTGTGGTGGGGTTGGGAAGCTGCCTCCTCCCCGAGCTGCTGCTGGCTGGGTGCATAAGGCCCATCGTGCGAGTTCGTCATCCCTCGCCATCCCTCTCCAGCAGACAGTGGCCTGCCCTGAGCTGCACAGCAGAGTTGCGAGGCTCAAATAATGCGGCTGGCTCTGGGGAAAAGGGGACACAGCAGTGGTGTAGCTAGAAGCGGACATTTGGGTGGGCCCCCACTGGGGGTGGGTGCACAGTGATGGGGTGAGGCAGGAGGGATTGGGCTGCCTCTCCCCTAACCAACTGGGGGTGGACGTGCCCCAGGCATGCACCTGGAAAGAGGGGTCTGTGCACAGGGGCCTGCCCTGGTCTGTGCCACCATGAATGTATTTAGCTCTTTTTGAACCCTGTAAAAGTCCTGATCTTCTCACTGGCGAGGAGTTCCACAAGTTAACTGTGCTCTGTGTGAAGAAAAACTTCCTTTGGTTTGTTTTAAACCTGCTGCCTGTTAATGTCATTGGGTGCCCGCTAGTTCTTGCAAGCATCACTCTTTAGCCAGGCTCCCTTTGTAATGCCGCCGCCTGCAGCGGGCACAGAATTACGCCTCGGGGATGATCTCTGCTGGAGTCAGGAGTCAGGCCCCCGTGCACTGTGCTGCCAGCAGTGGGCCCTCAGGGTCAATGGTTCAATGGCCTTTGGTCCGGCCTTCTCTATCCTTCAAGGTCTCAATACGTCCAGGTATTTTCAAGTGACCTGCAGGAGGAAAAAAATAGATGCGGGCCCTTATATCTGCTGCTTTACGATGTCTGGCAGGGGCTGGGAAGGCTCGGATCCCCTGGCCCCAGTGACTGGCCTCCCTGACTTTTGCAGGAGGAGGTCTTCTTCCAGACATGCGGCTCACGAGCTTTCTCAGATTTCGCTTCATGGGGCTCAGCAGTTGGGTTTTGCACACCAAGAGCTTTTCTCCCAGTTGTGTGCTGGGCATCTGAGTTGACTAGACGTTGCCAGAAAGAATCGGCACGCGATAACTAGCGTGAATACCAATCGCTGCGCTGCTCGGTGAGTCCGTTTTCGCTGGCGTTGCCCTAAATTGATTAGCTTTCCAGTCATCCATAAAGACTTCAGGTGAAAGAGGGCACAAAGGAGCTGGCTTCCTAATGCAATCAACAGCTTTTCAGAAGCAGAAAACATTCTTTCCGCCTTTCACGGGATACAAAGTACGAGCCTGTTTGCCGGGCTTTGCTGGCAACCTTTAACCCCCTAAATCCCCCAGGCCAAGTCTGGCTAGGGACCATCTGTCGCTCCGTTTCTCATGACAGGCTCTGGGATCAAAGCAGCTGAAACGGCCTCCTGTCCCGGGGGGATACACGCAAGAGGACAGAGGCAGGGTCTTTTCTGGCAATGGGGCTGTTCTTGCCTTCCACCTCCATTGTGTTCCATCTTCCCCTTCCTTCCGGGCAAGCCTGAACTTTTCCATTCCCGGGTTAATTTTGGGGGCCGCGCCGCTTCTGCCGCTGTTGTTTATCCTGCATGCGTGGCCCAGGGGAAGGATGTGAGTTTTGCTGGTGTCTTGCCGCAGCTCCTGCTCTGGTAACATCCCAGCGCTGTCGCCCGTCTCACTGTCATTCAGTTAGGTGAAGGCAGGGCAGGTGCAAGGTTTCTGCCTGAGCCCTGGCGGGCGAAGCCTGCTCCTCCCCAGAGCAGGTTGCATGCCGGGCTCAGGAGAGCACGCTGCACTCCACCTCGCCTGCCTGTCCTGGGTTGGTTCTCCGCCCTGAGCAGCACTGCGTGGTCCCCAGCATGAGAGAGCCACTGAAGAGGGCAATTGGTGGCAGTTTTGGGGAGTGTTGTAACCAAACCTGGATCCAACAGCCTCATTTGTCGAAGGGCCCGGAGCAGGCACCAGGCCACGATGCCTGTCAGCACCAAGCCAGGACAGAGCTGCCTGGTCGCTAGGGACAGCGCCATGCCCCCTAGCCACTCACTCTGGAACTCTGCTCGGTGCACTGCACATGGGTCCTACGCTGCCTCATGTGGTGGGGTCTTTGACACATGGATATGTCCGGAGGACGGTAATAATCACCGCCGAGGGTGGTGGCCACAAACACTGGCACAGCCTAGTGCTTCTCAGCTGTCCACGGGTGTGTGGAGAGTGCGGCGGCTCCCAAAAGCAACTGGCACATTTGGGTGCCTCGTTTTGGGGCTCTCCAACCAGAGACCCCGAAAGGGGGCTGATTCCCAGATCCGCAGATCCAGCCCAGGGAGGGGATCTCGAGTAGGGTGCATGAAAAGGGATGTGTCCAGACTTTGAGGGATGGGCCAGCCAGCCATAAAATGGTCCAACCTAGGCAGTGCTACCTAATGGGCAGAGCCAGGAACTGGGAGACAGGGTGTATTGGTTAAGTGCCTCAGTTCTACTTCTGATTTACTGCCGGGCCCTGGGCCATGTTGCCTCGCTGCTCCTTGCCTCAGTTTCTCTATTTGTAAAACAGGACCAACACTAGCTGTGGCAGAGCAGGCCTGCGAGGGTCAGGCGGTAAAGCCCTGTGACAGGCCGGGGCTGTTAACACCCTGCCCTCGGGAAGGGGGTTTGGTTTTGTCTCGCCCCTTTGCAGCCGTTTTGCGACGACAGCTCTGGAGAGTCTAAGGCCTGAAGGGGCGACTGTGCTGAGCTGCATCGTGGAGGCCGGAGGACACAGACTCCTGCTGGAACTCGGGCATCTGGGGAGCTGCTGCTGGTCCCCAGCTCTGTTCCAGGCCCCTTGGGAAGGGACCATGGTTTCAGGGTCCCGAAGTGAGCAGCACATGCTCTCGGCGGATCTTGGGAGCGCTGGTTCTCGCGTTAGTTCTGTGGCCAGCGGCGCCCTCGCCTCGTGGGCCAGTCAGCCACCCGCTGCCGTGGTCTCTCTGGGAACCCCAGCCACGGGGGCCTGGCGCGGCGTGCGGCAGCCTTGGCCTCCTGCCTTGGGGGCCCCGGTGGGAATTGGCGGAGGCGGCGTCCGGAGGTGTCTGAATGGAAAGGCGAGTGCCTGGCGCGAAGAGGTGAGGTGTCGGCGTTGGTGGCCCAGGCGTGGCTGTTTGGTTTCACTGTGGATCCGCGGAGCAGCGGCGAGCACGGGTTAGTGCCATTACGCGTGGCCCTCGTCCCCAGCGGGGTTACCTCCCCTTCCCGCCGCTGGGTTCATCCCCAAGTCGAGGGCCCTTGTTTCAATTTAGCTGGCCAGGTCTGTGGGGCAGGGACCATCTCCCATTGGGAGCGTGTCCGGCGTGGCTCCTGGCCTGGGCTTGGGCTCTTCCTCACACCCAGATGGGAAATAACAAGGGAGCTGTTCTCAAGCGCCGGGGGGACGTCGCCAGCCGCAGGAAGGGACGAATTGAGCCATTCTGGGGACATCCGAGTGAATCCTACCGCTGAGCCTCCCCGCCTGCGCTGGGCCTGCCAGGCAGCGCTGCTGGGAGCTCTCCGGCGGCCACCACGTCTCACCCCAGAGGTGGCTGCATGTCAGTGCTGGGGCGAGGGGATCTGAAATGGCTCCCCAGGGAGGAGGGGTGCGGAAGTGGCATATTATGGGCTGGATCTTCGGCGGGTGCAAATCAAGGCTGCTTCCGGGAAGGAGAGAGGCCACACAGGTGACCCCAGGTGGGGAATTGGGCCTGGAACCATGGGACCAGTGGTGGAAATGCCTCACCCCGTCTGGATCGGAATTCACCTCGGCCACATGGGGTTCTTCCCCCTGTCCCGGCCAGCGGGTCTCCTCCTCCTGGCGAAGGCCATGGAGCGATTCTCCCGGAGGGCCGGGGTGCAGGGTCCGGCCCTGGGTCTTCGCCGCACAGGCAGATGCTTAGGAGGGCCTGGTCATTTTCCAGCCACCGAGCTCCTGCATTAGAGGCTCTCCCGCTGCTCTGTCTTTGTTCCTCTAGCCCCTGGCACGGGGGAGAGGCACAGGGAGCCCTTTAGCCTCGTGCCTCAGGGCTATGGACGGAGACTTTCCAGTGCCGGTTCAGGAGGCCCCATTGAGAGACCCAGCCAGACCCCGCTGGGGCGGCCCTAGGTCGCTGGGCCCGTCCAAGCCTCCACTCCCAGACTCTGGAGCCTGGCAGGCGCAGCCGGGCCTGTTTGCCCTTCCATCCTATCCGGCAGCAGCTGCGGCTGATGGTGGTGTCAGCCCGGGAGGGAGGGGGAGTTCGCCCCCCCCCCCCAGGAACTCCCCCCCATCCCCGAGAACCTGGCCGGCTGACAGATGCAGACCTCAACAGCCGTGTGCTGCTACGCCGGGCTGTATCCACCCTGCTGCTCACCCATCTGCAGTGCTCAGCGCGCCCCTCGCCTCCGCTGCGGCCGGCTGGAAGCGGAGCCTGGGCGGGGGAGGTTGTCTCCTGCCTCGGCGTCAGCCCCCAGCTGGGATGGGGAGGGCTTCGGAGCCAGCCCCAAGGTCGCTTTCCCCGTGCCCGTGGGGCAGGCTGGCGGCCCGCGCCCACTGGCGGCCGTGTCGGTTGGAGACGGCTGGTCCGTGCCGAGGGAAGAGTCTCTTCGGGGCAGACGTCCGTCGGGAAATGGAAACTCGGCGCCTGGCCCCGGGGCTGGCCGGTGGAGTCAGAATCCGAGAGCACTGGGGCTGGAAGGAAGCTCGAGTCCAGTCCCTGCCCTCCTGGCAGGGCCCAGCACCGGCTAGCCCGTCCCTGGCAGGTGTCTGCCCAACCCGCTCGTCCATATCCCCAGGGATGGAGATTCCACAGCCCCCCAGGCAAATTAAGCCCTTTCCCCTGCACCCGGGAGGTTTGTAAAAGGACGGCGGCGATTTGAGTGGAACCCGGCGCAGGAGCAGGGGCTGCGGAGAAGCACCGGGCGAGACTCGGCTGGTGCGCGCTGGCCGCGCTGGGGACCTTCGGCCTGCCTGTGCGCTGCGGGGACCCCCGTGAAGCAATACAGGCGCCTGAGGGTTATATGAGGCCAGGCCCGGAGGGGGGCTTTGGTTCTAGCCGGCTTGGGGCTGGGCTGCTCCCTTCTGCGGTCGCACGAGAGGGGGAACCCCACGCGGTTCCCCCCCCCATCACTCGGTTGGGGTGGGATGGGCCCCAGGAGGATGAGGGGCCCCCGGCAGGAGCCCTCAGCTCCACTCTGCCCCCTGGGCCACCCGCGGCTGAAGCGGAGGGGGAGGAAGGTGCCAGGGCGCAGGTGGGCGGGCAGGAGCTGAGTGGGCAGAGGCTCCGGCCTACGGGCTCCACCGCGGGGCCTGCGCTCCCACCAGCAACTCCGCTGCCACGGCCGTGGCAGGCTGCTCGGTATGGCCCCTCATCGTGCCACGTGTGTTTGATTCCTTTAGCTGCAGGGGCCTCCTGGTCCCATCGGATGATGCCCCCGACCCTTCCCCCTGCCCTTGCCACGCGTTGGCTCTAGGGGCCCGCCAGGACAGTCCCCCACATTCCCAGGAGCAGGCCCCAACTCCTTCCCAGCACGGTCCCTGCGCCTGCCTGGGTCTCAACACAGGATCGGGGCCTTTGCCAGAGACTCCCGGGGGCTGATCCGCTGTTCCCCCGGCAGCCCTGAGCCCGCCCCTATGAACTGTCCCGTTTCCTCGCCCAGGCAGCACTGTGGCGCCGCGGCTGGGAAGCGGCTTCCAGACCATGCTCTGCCACGGCCCTTTTCTCGAGGCCTGCTCGCCCGGTGAATCATTTATGAGGCAAAAATGAAAGCAATTAAGGACAAACTTTGAAGCATCTTCTCGAAGGGCCTGGTGGCGGCATTGGAATTAAAGAGATCCTGACAAGTTGTTTGGGCCCAGATTTTGACCTACTATAAATATCTGTCTGTCTAGCTGATCAGAAATGTGCCCTGGATTCTAATTTAAAAAAGTAATCGGCTGCTCTCTTGCCAAACTCCACTATAAATCTAGGCTTTGGAGGAGACAGACACCTGAGGTTCTGACCATTGGCAGTAACAACGCCCTACCCCATTTAGCCCCATTGTAGCCACATCCAGTATTTGTAATTACATCCCGCCTTCTGGAATTCCGTCTGCAATAGGGATGTTAAATTGCGTGTAATCAGCTAATCGAGTAGTCGATGGAATTTCCATTGACTACTCGATGAGTCGATAAAGGGGACAACTGCAGAGCCTCAGCGGGGTTAGTTCCGGCCGTGGGAGCTTAACCCCGCTGCGGCTCTGCCTTTTTAATATATTATAAGCTGAAAGGCAGAGGCGTAGCAGGGGGACTGGGGGGGAGCCAGGAATCCGCTGATTTCCCGGCTCGCTCCCGGTCCCAGCTACACCTCTGCCCCCCTCAGACGGTGCTGGGGGGAACCAGCTTTTAAGATGGCTCTCCCCCCCAGCATCAGCTCCTATTCCCCCCCCCCTCCACTTGCTGCCTCTCTCTGATAGAGGCAGCAAGGGGGAGGGAAGCAACTACTTGACTACCCTGGGTAGGCAACTAGTCGACTAGTCGCTTACATCCCTAATCTGCAGCTTCAGTTGTACACAGAATTCTTCTTTATACACAGTCCTCTATTGTTGAGCACTGGTTCTGTGGTTCAGAGGGGGAGCCGTGTTAGTCTGGAACTGGAAAAACTTAAAACACAACAAATAGTCTTGCAGCACCTTAGAGACTAACAAAAAATGTAGATGGTAGCATTGAGTTTTTGTGATTCATCTGAAGAAGTGGGTTGTGCCCAAGAAAGCTCATGCTACCAGCCACATTTTGTTAGTCTCTAAGGTGCTGCAAGACTATTTATTGTTCATTGTTTTTGTGGGCTGTTAAGCAGCCGCAGTGTTCCACACCAGAGTTAGCTGCCCTTCGATGCTAAGTAAAGCCTGTCTAGTTGGCTGAAGTGCTTTGGCTGGCACTAGGCTGCAGGTGGTACATAAGAACATAAAAATGGCCATTCCAGGCCTGACCAATGATCCATCCAGCCCAGTGTCCTGTCTTCTTACAGTGGCCAATGCCAGGTGCCCCACAGGGAATGAACAGAACAGGGAATCATCGATGATCTTGCCCCTATCGCTCATTCCTAGTTTCTGGCAGTCAGAAGCGAGGGACATCTAGAACATGCAGTTGCATCTCTGACTGTCTTGGCTTATAGCCATTGATGGATCTAGCGTCTGTGAACTTACCTTTTTGGTACCTGGAATTAGTTTTGGCCTTCGTGACAGTCCCAGCAAGGAGTTCCACAGGTTGACTCTGGATTAGGGATGTTAAATTTAGATTAATGGGCTAATCGAATAGTCGATGCAATTTGATTAGTCAATAAGGTGCCTTTGCCTTTGAAGTGTAGCAAGTCCCCAAAAGTGCAAGTGCTGCGGGGAGCACGGGGCCAGCAGGAGACTCAAGCAGGCACCCGCGGGCCCTGGGCTCCCTGCAGTGTTTCAAAGCGGCAGCGCTGCATGGAGCCCGGGGTCTGCCCTGGATTCCATGCAGTGCTGCTGCTTCCCCCTCTGCTTCCCCCGCCCCCCACACTTGCTGCCTCTTTCTGATAGAGGCAGCAAATGGGGGAGGGGAGCGACTAGTCGACTAGCGTGTCGACTGTCGATAAGCATTTGCCTATTGGATAGTCGACTAGTCCTTCACGTCCCTGCCCTGGATTGCATGAAGAAATACTTCCTCATGTTTATTGTAAATCTGCCTGTTAAATTGCATCCGGCTGGTGCGGTCTAGGGAGGGGTACACAAGGCTTCCTTACTCACGTTCTCCACACCAGTCCTGGTTTTATCGCCCTCCCCCATATTCCCCTTCGTCGTCGCTATTCCAGGCTGAACAGTTTCAGTCTTTCTAATCTCACCTCAGAGGGCAGCCGTTCCATCCCCCTCATCATTTCTGTTGCCCTTCTCTGCACCTTCCCCAGTTCTACTAGCTATTGCGGAGGTGGGCGACAGGGCTGCGTGCTGTTCTCATGTAGCGGCATTGTGATACTTACATTCCCATTCTCTCTCCCTTTCCTCCTGGTTCCGAACATTCCCGTTGCCTTTTGACGGCCGCTGCACACGGACGGGGTGGTTGCCGAGAACTAGCCACCAGGACTCCAAGGACTCTCTTGAGGGGTTGTAGCTAAATTCGTCCCGTCCCGTTGTGTGTGTAGTGGCGATGGTGGTTTCCAATGTGCCTTTATTTTCATTTGTCAACACTGAGTTTTGGTGCTCAGTCCCGCAGTTTTGGGAGCTCCCTTTGGAAATATTTGCCATCTGCTTTGGACTTAACGATCTTGGATGTGTCTAGACTACAGGGTTTTGTCGACAAAAGTGGACTTTTGTCGACAAAACTATACCTGCGTCTACACTGCCACTGAGTTCTGTCACCATAACTCGGCAGTTTTGCCGACGGCGGTAAACCTCATTCTATGAGGAATAACGCCTTTTGTCAACAGAGTTCTGTCGACAGAAGGCGTTATTGCATCTACACTGTCCTTTGCGTCTACACTGTCATGTCGACAAAGCGGCTTGCTTTGTCGACAGAACTGGATGTAATCTAGACGCTCTTTGTCAACAGAAGCTTTGTCGACAGTACCTGTCGACAAAACTTCTGTCAACAAAAGCCTGTAGTCTAGACATACCCCTTGAGTCATTTTGTATTGTCTGCAGATTTTGCCACCTCCTTGTTTACCCCTTTTTTCCAGCTCATGTATGGATATGTTGAATGGGACTGGTTGCAGCATGGACCTCCAGGGAACACCACTACTTACTCTTCCCATTCTGAAAACTGAGCATGTATTCCTGCCCTTTGTTTTCTGTCTGTTAACCAGTTCCTGATCCATGATCCTTCTTATCCCATGACAGCTTCCTTTGCTGAAGAGCCTTTGGCGAGGGATTTTCAAAGGCTTTACTATGTCCACTGGATCCCCCTGGTCCACATGCTTGTGCCTCCCTCAAAGTATTCTTCTAGATTGGTGAGGCAGGATTTCCCTTTACAAGAACTGAGTGGACTCTTCCCCAACAAATCGTGTGCATCTCTGTGTCTGGCAGTTCAGTTCTTTACTCTCATTTTAGCCTTTTGCCTGACACTGAAGTCAGGCTGACTGGCCTACTATTGCCAGAATCCTCTCTAGCGCCTTTTGTAAAAGTTGGCGTTGTGTTAGCTGTCCTCCAGTCACCTGGTACCGCAGCTGATGTAAAGGATAGGTCACAAACCCCAGTTCCTAGCTCAGCAGTTTCACGTTGGAGTTCCCATAGAAGGGTTGGGTGATCGCATCCGGCTCTGGTGACCGATTGCTGTTTAATGTACGAATCAGTTCCGAAAGCTCCTCGAGTGATATGTAATCTGGGGCAGATCCGTTTGTGTGTCACCTGAAAAGAATGGCTTGGGTTTGGGAATCTCCCTCACATCTTCCGCGGAGAAGACCTGTGCCAAAAATTCCTATAGCTTCTCTGCAATGGCTTTCCCTTCTGGAGTGCTCCACTAGCCCCCTTGACGGTTGGGCTGGCTTCCTGCTTCTGAGGTACTTTACGTCTTTTTTTGGGGCGGGTTGCTGTTGGAGTTTGAGTCCATGCAGCCTGCCTGCGTTTCACTTCCGGGATGGTACTTTTTAAAGTTCCATGCAACTGGCTTCCTCCTTTTTGGGTAGCCCCCCCCCTTTCTGAAGCTAGTGGGGTGGGCGTCTTTGCTCTCGTCCCCCATCCCTCGAGGATGTTAAATGTCATTGTACTTGGGCCGCAGCCACTGAGAAGGTCGGAGATGACAAGTGTGATGCCGTGGTATAACCATTGCTGTGGCTGGACGCACCAAGTGGCAAGGTGTGCACTCTCCTGGTTGTCTACTTCCAGCTAGTTGTGAACCGACGTTGTTCCTGGAGCTGTGAATCAGCCTGTGTCCTGGGGTGCTCTTGGGGGCCTGCTGTATCGGATCGGGGGGGGGGGGGCTACGGATGCCTTTGTGTGGCGTGGGGAAGCTGCTGGGAACCCTTTGTGCGTGGGCGGGAGAGTGGCCCTGGGCAGGCTACCTGGGCACTTGCAGCCAGCCCCTCTAGAAGGTGGGGGGTTGTCTACTGCATGGATCTGCTCTCAGGGACCTTCACAGAAGGTCCTCCCCAGCTGCGGGCCAGCGTGGTGCCTGCAGAACAGCGGGGAGGAAGCGGCCTGGCTTTGGAAAGTAGGGCCCAGCTCTCCTCCTGGACCAGTGTGGGTCCAGTGGCTGCTCCTGGGATAGACCCATGTGAGTGAGAGGAGGCTCTGACCCGCAGGGTCCGGCCCCCCGTCTCCCTCTGCGGGGAGCATGGCAGCAGAACAGGAAGGAAAAGTTGGGGGAACCCTCTGAACTGAAGACTCGAGTCCAGCTTCTCCTCTGAGTTGCCCCATGGCAACCGCTTTGGCGTCAGCTGCCTCGTGCTGGATGAACGCAAGGTGAATTCAAGTCTTGGCAGCCTGGCGTGCAAGAGATTGTGCAACGCATTAAAATTCTTCGGCTGAAGTTTTGCCCCTGGAAAGTCAATGCTGAGGCGGCTCGTTCACGCCTGCAACTCAAACAGAGCTTAATGATTTTAAAATGAGATTCTGGGGGCACCTTCTCCTCCCCGTAATACATTCAGATTTGGGCTAAAGTCAGGAGCCGAGCGACGGTTCTTAGGTTCCAGGGCCCGGCCCTACATGCTCCTTTTCATAATGATTCTTTAATAATACATGTCGTGCTCAGATGTTCCCGTGCCCCTCGACCCTCCCGTGCGCTTCTTTTCTCCATCTGGGCCTTACGCGCTGTCCGCCGCAGGGAGACCTCCAGAAGGGATAGGGAGTGGGCTTATCCGTGTGCTGCCATGTCCACACCAAACCCACTTCAGCTGGGACTAACCCAGGCATCCAGAGGACAGGCTTTGATGGGAAATGTTTGGGGCGCCCTCATTCGGGTCTGTCGCCCATGGATTTAATCCGGCGGAACTCCACTGCGAGAGTCTGGTGGAAAACTAGCGTGAGCTAGACGGGGATCTAGTCATGGGAATTCTGCGGACACCTCCCCAGGCGCACCGGTTTGGCTGGGTTTTTGAGCAGGTCCTTCCTTTTGGATTCCCTCTTGGGAGCTCTCTGACCGGGGACAGCTGGGATGGCACAAGACGGGCCTCCTTGTCTGGAAGGAGATGGCATCTGAGCCACGGTAACGCCCGTTGGCTGTGCTGTGCTGCGATGATTTCCCTTACTCATCATTAATTATTATTTTTAAGGATATCATTTCAGGGTTAATTAAACTCTCCTCTGTGTTATTTCTTTGACACTCTGGGAAACGCTCACCCCTCACGTGTGGGCGTCATGATTTCCAGCCCCGACTCTGTGCTTTTTCCTCTTTGCCTCCCTCACCTCTCTGACTGCAGCCGTGTCAGCCAGGCCACAGACGTCCCTGCTAGGAAATCGGCAACTGGAGATGATTTGCTTCTAGGCCAACACTCACCCTGAATATAGATCTGAGCATGCTGCAGTCATGCAGGGAGCAGCTTGGTTCTTCTCTCTAGGGCATCAGGCGCGTGGCGTGTGGCAAGGTCAGCTGTAGAGTCTGGACTTGACCATCTTTGCATGTGAACCTCAAGTACAGGATCAGGGACCGGCTTGTGTCTGCTTGGGGTTATTTGCAAGGACTTGCGCCTGGCCTGCTCCCGCCTGCTGGTACCTTGGAACGCCCGAGTCCAGTCTGCTAACACAGCTCTCGTCCCAATGCTTTGTAAGGTCTTGCAGCTCCTGTATGCAGATGGCTGGCAGCGGGTTGGGAAGCAGCGTGTTTTGAAAAGCTGGTGCCGTTGTTATGAGTGTCTAATTCTTTGCCCGGATAAATATCCCCTTTCACTGGAGGCTCCGTGCTAAAACTGTCACGTATTGTCTTACTGTCAAAACCGCGGAGGTTAGGCCTGGGTTGCCGATCCACAACCCCTCCTCTCTGTTGGCTTGGCTAACCTCTCTGCCCAGTAGTCCCTTGCTCTAACCACTACGTCACACTGCCTGCCCAGAGCCAGGAAGAAAACCCAGCAGTGCCTGTTCTAACCACCCTGTTGGGCCAAACTCGCCACTGCCAACAATTCAGACGTCCAGCCCCCCTGCTCTAACCACTAGACAACCCTTTCTCCTTTGTGCAGTGGTGCAGCATTCTTCATGAACTGTGGCGCCCCTGTTTTCTGTAGAATGCAAAAGACCGTGCTGGTAAAATTCAGCGTGGAGACTGGCTCTTCTGGGGGTGAACTAGGAAAATACAAGAGCTTCCCCCCTTTGCTTGTGTGGCCCCTTGCGAAGTGCCATGCGTGGTCTAATGGAGACGGAGGAACTTACAGATCCACTGAAAACATGGGGACCGGTTCTCTTCCCGCTGACATTGGTGTAAATGTTTCATTGACTTAGCAGAGTCACTCCTGATTTGCACCAATGTAAACATGAGATGCATCAGCGAGGCCCCGGCCTGATTCTCCTCCCTGCCATAAGCCAGGTCCCCCTCCTTCAGCGACACTGACTCAGACAATCTGCCCACTAAACCTGTTAGCTTATCCTCTTTTATCCCCCTCTGATAGTATCATCTCCAGCATAAGCTTTTGCCTGGGTCCCGAATGATTTCCAATGCTGGCCTGATTTGAATGGGCGCTGGAAACGGTCATGGTTTCACCCTTGCTCAACTGCTTAGCGGTCTGGACTCTTACCTGGGTACGTTGCCTGCATTGAAGTTGCCTGAAAGAAAACAAAGAGTAAAACTGTGAGGTTGTTTTTATTTTTGTTCTTTTTTGAGCATTGTCTAACCCGCCGCTAATCCTGGCCACCGCGCAGACCCGTGAAAATCCCAATTTGCGGGTGCTGGTCCGAGACAAACCTCCCAGCGCAGGTTTTTCTTTTTTGAGGTTGCTCCCTCGCTACTTTCTTTCCAGCTGGAAAATAGCTAAGCATGGGCTGGATTTGTGCAAGGCCTGGGTTGGATTTAATGCACTCCCTTTATCTTCCCCCGTTCCGGGGTAATATCCCAGTGGAAACAATGGTATTGCTAATCCATCTTGCTAGCCACGGTGAAAACCATCCTGGTAATCCACAGGTAACGACAAGTGTTTTGTATCAGAGGGGTAGCCGTGTTAGTCTGGATCTGCAAAAGCGACAAGGAGTGCTGCGGTCCACTTTGTCAGATGCTTGTCTTTGCCCACGAAAGCTTGTGCTCCAATACATCTGTTAGTCTATAAGGTGCCACAGGGCTCCTTGTCGACAAGTGTTTTGACTCTGACATTGGCGGAGCTCTGGTACTTGGGTTGGGGGAACCCTGGGGGATATGTACCCTACTGATCCGACCAGTCGGTGCCTGGTATTGTGTGAGCCCATATTTTGGCCCCCTTTTCAAAAAGAAGGTGCATTTTAAGCACAGGCGACAGCGATGGTGTCTTTGGAGCTGTTATGATCTGCCATGTACAATAAATCCGTTTTAGTTTGTGGATTACTGGCCTGATAGACCGTAAGGGCACTGTCAGGCCCGCCTGGCATGGCATGGCTGGCTAGCTCCGTGTTGTGTGAGTCTTTATTTTAGTTTAGTTTCACCGAAATTTTCTATGGATTTTTTCCACACCGGGTGTGTGTGTTCAGCCGCTGATATGGAAATCTCAGTAGCTTAGCTGCTTCCCTGGTTTTCTCCACTCTGAAAATACCTGAAGCACAAGCCTCCTTTAGGGAATCAGGGCCTGAAAATGTCTCTGTTTAAACCAACGGCCAGTTTTTGAGCCACAAGACGGATCATTTCGTAACATGTTCTTAAAAATTCAACATGCCCTCGTGCCAAACCCCACGCTGGTCGTTGAAGGGGTAGATGCAGTGGACGCTGCTTTCATGCCCCCAGAAATATGGAGAGTGGAGAATTTGGCCCGGGCCACTACAGTTGCATGCAAAGTTTTCCTCCAGAACCAATTGCTGTGGTTGAGTTATAATGCCCCGAACAACAGGATTTCTAAAGAAAGTGCCGCTATAACTCCCTACCACGGCCCACAAGCCATCCCGCTGCTGCAGGATTCTGTGCTGATGAGCGGCACTGTGTGGCCATTTCAGCACACCCTGCCCCTCCCCACCCAGTTCCCAGCAGAGGGGTGGCTTTAGAAGGGAAAGGCCAACCCATCCTTCGAGGGAAACGCACGCGCTTCCTTCACTAAGAGGGGCTGGCACTGATTACAGTCCAGCAGTGGTTTTGAATCCCGTGTCCCAAACTCAGAGCCGCCCCCCTGCCCTGCTTCCCCACCTTGAGAACAGGGGCGCCTTGCAGAAGTCACCAGGTCCCAGCTGGTTAGGCCAAAGGGGTGGGGGTAAGGGTCCTGGATCGACCGTGGAACTCACTGCCCCGCCCTCCATCCTGCCTCTGCTCCTGGCAGCTGGCATGGTATCAGCTAAGGAGCGCACCTACCCCCAGTGGCCAGCGCCCAGCCAGGCCCGGCTCCCCAGAGAGAACACATCTCCCCCAGATGGCCGCGCAGTGAAGGGGAGTCGTCCCCCAGGCTTCGGAGGCTCTGGAGGAAGACTTGTAGGCTCTGTCTGCACTGGGGCGGTTTGGGGACCAAAGTGCTGTCGATAGGCAAAAGTCACCAAGATGAAAATGGGTCAGACCGTTTTCTCTGCCTCCCACTGTCGACATGTCCTGGCCACGTGGCTAGTGCCCTGTCGACAGACCGAGCAAAGCAGTGTGGGTGAGCATCCCACAGGGCAGTGCGGTGGAAAGGCAGAGCTGATCCCGGCACTTCTTGGGATTCCTTCGGAGCTCTGGGAGATCCCCATGCTGGGAATGGCAAAGCAGCACAGCCACCTCCCCAGCCCTCCCCCTTCAGCAGCAGCCTGCCGGCCGCTGTGTTCCTAGCAGGGCAGAACGGGAGCAGTCCAATGATTTGCTCTTTGTTTGTTCCCCAAACGGAGCAGCTCACTCAGCTGCCAGACACTTCCTGGAGCTGTGAAAGGGAAGGGGGGGGGGGTGCATGCCTGCGGGGCAGCAGAGCTCCCAAAACACTGAGCACAGCCATCAGGGCAGACATTGTGGGATACAGGCGGAAGCCAGGTCTCTCGACAGAACAAATGGCAGAGTCCACACTGGCTCTTAGTTGGCAGTAAAGGGAGGGGAAAAGACAAAATTCTTTTGCAAGCCTGGAAGTTTTGTGTCACCAAAACTGGGTGTTTTTCCCGACCAAAGTCGTTTTTGGTGGTAAGACGTGCCAGTGTAGATGAGCCCCTAGACACGCCTGTGCATTAAAAGGCACTTGCAAGGCCTTCTGCCTGTTGAGACCTGAGTTCAGACCCTCAGGTCTCCCTGGCTGATCTGCACGCTGCTGCCGAGGGCCAGCAACTGTAGCTGGCGTTACCCCTCTGTGACCCAGGCGGGTTCCCCAAGGGCAGGATTCTCTGGGGCTGCCTCATTTCTTACCAAGCATGCCCTGCTCCTCCAAACGCAGAGGGGCCAAAGGAGCCATTTCTTAGCTCGCAGGCACAAGCTTGGTTCAGCCAGCACCCCGACCCAGACCTGTCTGGGCTTCTCCAGGGTCACACGGTGCGTGCAGGCTGCTGGGTGGCTTGCTATAGGTTGAACCTCTCTAGTCCGGCACCCTCGGGACCTGACTGGGGCCGAACCAGGGAATTTGCCGAACCACGGGAGGTCAATATTGTCCAGCAGCATCACCAACGCTCCCGCGGCTTGCTGGGCTCTGAGAAGACATTTAGGGGAGAAACAGCAGCAGAGAACACTGAGAGCCAGGCCTGGGGACTGGCCCCACAAACTTTATGGGGCCACGGGAAACTTGGCCACACCCACGGTAAGTGGCCATCCAGCTAACTCAAATCATGCCGGAGCTCGGGTGTTCCCGAACCAGAGAGTGCTGGACTAGAGAGGTTTGACCGATAGCTCTGTCCCTGCCTCTGCCAGCTCACGTCTTCAGCATGCAACTGAGACCCCTCTCTTACCTACCCAAACAGTGCTCAGCAAACCCCTTCCCCACTCAGGCAACCCTCCTGCCTGTCTCCACAGCCCCTAGTGTCTGATGGGGGGGGGTTGTGTTGAACTCCCCCCCCCCGGGAGGTATGCTAATTGAGGGGCCCATTTGCGCCCCGTCTCGAGGAGGTTATCCCCCAAGTTCAGCCCGAGGGCGGCTGGACAGACAGACAGATGGGACGGGGCAGGTGGGGCTGTGCATACAAATCAACAAGAGGTGCGTAGGTCGCTCGGCAGAGATGCGGTTTGAGAGGGACCCGCGGGTGGGGAGGAGAGGACCCTGGGGTGGGTGCGGGTAGCAGGGGCAGGGCCTAGCCATTTCCCAGATGCTCGACCCGGCCCCTGCGGTGCCTCTGCTGGGACCCTGGGCACCAGCATCAGGTGTTGTCTGAGCAGTGTCCTGACGCCCTTCCACAGAGGCCTGCCTCTGGCGGGGCGTTCACGCCGAGCACAGGGCACGTGGGAGGGCATCTGTGCTGCAAGCTGTGTCCCTGCCCGCCGCCCGCTCGGTCCTGTCAGAGGCGGTGGGGCCGGGTGGCCATGTTGTGCTCCAGCTGTTCTCCTCTCTGCTCGCTATCTGGGCCCTTCCACTCTTTCCTCTCCCCGTATCTCCGGCCCTCGCTGCTCCCTTTCTCCGCCTGTGGCTTCTCTCTCCCTTTCCTGTGCAGGCCGGGTGGCTGCGCCCGCCCCACGCTGGCCTGTTTGTCCCCTCCCTTGCTTGCAGGCGAGTTCCAAGTGGCCGTGGGGGCCTGGCAGGCGGTGGGGCTCAGGAACGGGGCTAGCGAATGGTTCCGCTCGTGCTGAGGGCTTTGAATCCGGCGCCTCCGCAAAAGGAGCTGGCGGCTCCCTCCATCCCTTCGCGAGTGGGGGGTGTGTGGAGGGAAGGGGCGGTGTGATTTGAAACCCACCCCCTGCTGACTCTAGCTGCCTGGGTCACCCCCAGGTCAGGAGTGAGGGGTATCAGCAGGGCGGTGCTGGCGCTGATCCTGTGACAAGACCAGATGGTCGGGCCTTCGGCCCTGCAGCTCCCCCAGCACCAGACCGACCTGGGGAGGGACACAGAGACGCAGGGCACGACCGGCTTCATTCCTGTGCCCGTCTCTTCCCTGCGTCGCCCCGGCTGCCGTGGCTAAGCCTCTCCCCAGGACTGCAGCAGGCCTGGGAGATGAAAGAGCCGCAGTTGGCGGCACCCCATGCGTCCTCCCAGCATGTGCCCGCCCGCATCTCCATCGCTGGCTTCCGCCGAAGCAGCAACCGGAGGGCTGGGGGCAGGGGCCGTGGTCAGGCAGCCCAGGAAGCGCTTTCATCTCTCCCCCAGCGCTGCAGATGAATGCGTCCGGCGCAGGGCTGTCTGCGGGGCTCTGAATTCCAGCTCACCCCGCCCACCCTGCGCCTCCCCTTTGCCTGTGCGACGCCTGCTCCCAAGGTCCGGGAGGCAGAGAGACACGGGGGAAGGGAAAAGGATCTGCATTTCGTCCAGCAAGGGAGGGTCAGGCCTGGGATGGCAGAGGCTGTGTGTGGAGAAGGCTGGGGGCCCACTGGGCAGGCAGGGTTGGGGGAGTGCAGGTCTGGGGTCTTTGCGTTATGGACAGGGCTGGGAGGAGGGCCGCAGCTGGCAGGGATA
The DNA here is from genome assembly GCA_032595735.1 of Pelochelys cantorii. Classification (NCBI taxonomy): domain Eukaryota; kingdom Metazoa; phylum Chordata; order Testudines; family Trionychidae; genus Pelochelys; species Pelochelys cantorii. The sequence continues at coordinate 40,231,843 of CM064340.1, forward strand.
CTGAGGCGGGGGGGTCATTTGTACTGGGAGCTGCGGAGGCCCAGTTTCTCAGGGAGTGTGTGCGACAGGATGGGGGGAAGGCCTTAGAGGGGGCTGGCAGAACAGGACGGGTCTCCCCCAGGCGCCATGCTCCGAATGCCTGGCTGGCACCTGCCCAGGACCAGCTCTGAGCGCACCAAAGTAGGGGGAGCACAGTCCTACAGAGCGTGGCGGGCCAGCTTTTCACTGGCCACTTGCGCACGCAGGCAATGGGGAGTGCACGTCAAGAGACGCCGGCTGCTGCCCGGGCGCTCTGCGGAACAGCCCTCGCCACGAACCGGCAGCTGCGTCTGGCCGTCGTCACCACCGTGTCGTTCCCCGCACAACCACACCCAGCTAGCTCTGTGGAGCCCTCTGCCAGGCACGTGCAGCTGGGTCCTTTGACTCGTGCCTCTTTTAAGCCAGTTTAGTTCAACCAGGGCAGACCCCCATGTGGACACTCTGATTGGGGCTGAAGAGTGGCGCATTTCGGTTCATCGGTAGCCGAGTCCGAATTGACTGAAGCTGAACTGAAGCAAGCCTGGTGTATTCCGAAATACAAGCATCCAACGAGCGGTTTGATCAGCTTAACTAACGTGGTTTAAATTCACGTGTTAAGGTGAAGCGGTGCCACTCCTTTGAGAAGAGCTATACCTGTAGGCCTTGTCCACACATGCAACGGCACTGATTTAATTAAACTGGTTTCGTTAGACCAGGGCATGACCCTACAAATCCTTGCTCCACTAATATGGGGGGATCTCACCACTGCAGGACTTCACCCTTTGGCTCCGTCTACCCATGAACGCGGGGCGTGATTCCCGGCTCACGTGAGCGCTGCTGCCTGAGCTGTCATCGGGCGAGTGCAATTAATACAGTAGTGTCGTCACAGGCTGGCTACCCCAACCACACACCCGCGGGGTCTAGGAAGGTTTGTATTTGGGGCCACCTCTCAACCCGCTCCCCGCGCTTCGCAGGCCTGCCCAGCTGACAGCCAGCGCAAGTGTGTCTGGAAAGCACAGCCGCCGCTCGGGGCGCAGGCATAATCTGACGCCCGGCGTACGCCGCATGGGGAGGCCGAGATCCGCCACTTTGCATGGACCTCGTTTTGGGAGCGTCCACACCTATGTTAGGCTCCCGCCAACGTAAGTGCCTGTCTGCCGTTTGAGCACCACCACCTCCCTGAGCGGTATGGAGTCTCCACGGCGCTGCCTGCCCCTGGCTGTCCCTCAGTGCCCCCGGTGACCACACACACGTCTCTTGGCCATGAAATAGCTCGTTACTCTGGAGGGACAGTTTATCCCCTCGTGCCCAGGTAGCTTCGAGCTGGACAGGGAGGTTCTGGCCTGGGGGAAGGCTGCTGCATCACCTTGGTGGGATTGGTCTGTCCGCCAGGTCCACTGGGCCGACCCCAAGCAGCAGGCCAGTGGTTTTGGTGGTCGGTACTTGCATTCTCCCAACAGAGGCCCCGTGAGATCTGAGTAAATGGGTTAGGCTGAGCTCCCTGGAGGACGTCCTTGTGTGTCGTCTCCCCTCCCTGTCAGCTGGTGCCTGGAGTGGGGTTTCCTGCCCTTGGAGGTGAGGGCAAGCACAGAGGTGGGTGCCAGCTGCCGAGGCTGGGAGATGGCTTCTAAAGGGTTGCAGAGACAGTTTATCGTGCCCTCCCTTAGGCCTCACTTAGCTGCGCCGGCTCGACACATTTCGTTCCGTTAAACTGCCCTTGTAAATCAGCCCCTCCCCCCCCCCCCCAGTCCTCTCGCTGGCTTTGCTCTCGATTCCCTCCAACTTATCTGCATCTTCCTGGGGCTGCCCCACCCAGAACTGAATGCCGTCTCCTGGAGGAGTCCGAACGAGCGGGATTGTTCCCTCTCTCTGCTCCACTGCGCGAGATGATGTGTGCCCAGCCCCATGCCGCCTTACCTCCCCTCTGGCTCTGTTGCTGCCGGGTCTCCCCATGGGCTCCAGTAGCCTGTTCCCTTTGGAGCCACGTGTATTCCACCCCACGTTGTCCAGGGAGCTCTCCAGTTGCTCCATGGCGCCTTGTGAAAGAGTCAAAGAGCATCTCTGTCTAGGTGTGGGAGCCACCCAGGGGCAGGACGGTCTGGAGACAGGAAGGCAAAACGCTTCTTAGGAGGTGCAGAGAATGTTTTCTCCAGAGCAGGCATCATGAGCCCTACATGCTGCCGTTCACAGTGAGTGCCTTAGTAGCCCTCCCGGTGACCTGGTCGCCCTACAGCCAGGTGACCCAGTCCCTGGCATTCCGTGACCCAGCAGAGGGTCGCGATCCCTACTTTGAAAATCACTGCTCCACGCCAGCTGTTTGCTTGGCAGTTCAGCACAGAATGGGGTCCAGGCTTGCAGGAATGGAGGGTTTACTCACTCTTGGAGGGTCATCTTTCTTCTGGTTCTCAACCGAGTAAGAAATCACAAGGGCAGAAGAACCTGCACCTGCCTGGAGTAGCAGGTCTTTGATCAATAGATTCATAGAGTTTATGGTCTGAAGGAACCAGTAGTTTTTCTAGTCTGACTTCCTGTGTGCCACAGGCCATGAAATTTCACCCTGTTTCCCCTGTCCTGAGCTGAATTTCTTTTGTTTGGCTAAAACATCCCATCCAAGAAAGGCAGCTGGTCTGGATTTGAAAATCTCAAAAGATGGGGAATTCATGCCTTTCCTTGTTGTTTGTTCCAAGGGCTAATCAGAGTCACCGTCCAGAATTTGAGCTTTATTTTTAGGCTGAAATTTATTTGGCTTCAGCCTCTAGCCATTAGTTCCTGTACTGCCTTCCTCTGCTAGGTTAAAGAGTCCTTTAGGGCCCGGTATTTTCTCCCCGTGAAGGTACTTACACGCTAATCTAGTCACCTCTCCTTCTTTTTGATAAGCTAACCAGATTGGGCTCTTTCAGGAAATAAGACATTTTCTCCAGCCCTCAAATCATTCATATGGCTCTTTCCTGCACCCTCTCCAACTTTGAACATCCTTTTAAAAATGCGGGCCCCAGAATTGTATACCATGTTCTAGCAGCAGTCGGACCAGCACCCTAAACAGAAGAAAAATCACTCCTACTGGTTACTTCTACGTTGCTGCTGCCATGGATTGCATTAGCTCTTTTTGCCACACCGTGGCCGGGAGAGCTCAGATTGAGTTTGCGTGTCCACAGTGACCCCAAAATCTTTTTTAGAGTTGCTGCTTTTCAGGATACCTCCCTGTGCCATCATTCTGTAGCTATGACCTAGATCAGGGGCTGGCAACCTTTTCAAACCAAAGAGCCAAACAACATCAAAATTCAGAACAACTGGTCAACCAAGAGCCGGTATAAGAACGCTCTTTTGCGTGACTGAAAATATACAACTTAATATTATTGATAATTGACATGCTGATTAATAATAGCATAAATCAAACGTACTCACAGACTTTATTGAATGGCTATGCTGCATCGTTTTGCACTTTTTTTTTTTTTTTTAAATTTACATCATAACTGGTCAGATTCAGGTTCATGCCGCATTCAAGCTACACGAGTAATTATGCATTTTTAAATTTTTGAATTCATTTTTCGTTTTAATTTAAAAAGTTGCGTGTATTTTGGGAATGCCAGAAGAGCCAGATTTGCTTCCATACTGAGCCAGATTTGGCTCGAGAGCCATAGGTTGCAGACCCCAGACCTAGATGCATAACTGCATTTGACTGTAGTAAAATGCACTCTGTTTGAGTGGGCTCCGCTTCCCAGCTGATCCAGATGACTGTATGGGCTGACCCTGTCCTCATCCCCACTTAGCACTCCGCCAGTCTTCGTGCCACATGCACGGTTGTGTCAACCGTGGGTTTATATTTACCGGCCTTGCTCCGTAGCGTTGGGTCAAGAGCCGATCCCTGTGGAACTCTTCTCGACATCCCTCCATCCCATGAAGATTCCCCATTGATGGCTACTTTTTATGCTCTGCCCGTTAGTCTGGGCTTAGCTCATCTAACGTATGCTTTATTGATATTAGACAAAGCTTGGTTTTTAATCGGAATGCCACGCGGCACAAAGCCAAACGCCTTACAGAACCAGCAATGCAGTTACCTTTGTCACACAAATTTGTAATCTCGCAAAGAATGAAATCAGGTTTGTTTGACAAGACCCATTTTCCGTAACTCATGTTGCCTGGCGTTAATTATATACCTGTCAGTTCTCTATTTAATTGCGTCCTCAGGCAGCTTTTCCATGATGTTGCCTTGCAGTGAGGTCCCCCTGGCCTAGTGGTAAGCAAGAGGTATTGTAGGGGATCAAAAACGGGGAAGTAAATTCTCTTTATATGGACACGTTTCAAGATCTAGAAGAGATGACAGGAGCCTGGCATGTCGGCTTGGGAACACTCCGAGTCTCGGTCTACGCTCCGATGGGAGTGTACAACTCGTCACTCCAGGGAGAGCTGGACATTCCTAGCTGACCCCAGAGCTTCACCTCATGTGGATAGCGTTTCGCTGCAATGCAGGTGTCTTCCCAGGTCTTAACCTCACGGCGATCATGGAGCCACTGCCTGAAAGTTCCTCCTCCCCCCACCATCAGGTTGTGCGGAGGTAATACTAGCCCTCACAGCAGGACCAAGCAGTGTCTGGATCATCCCTGACAGGTGTCTATCTAACCTGCTCTTCAATATCTCCAGGAATGGAGATTCCACAACCCCCTTAGGCAATTTATTCCAGTGTTTAACCACCCTGACAGGTAGGAAGTTTTTCCTAATGTCCAACCTAAACCTCCCTTGCTGCAGTTTAAGCCCATTGCTTCTTGTCCTATCCTCAGAGGCCAAGGAGAATAATTTTGCCCCCTCCTCTCTGTGACACCCTTTTAGATACCTGAAAACCACTATCATGTCCCCTCTCAATCTTCTCTTTTCCAAACTAAACAAGCCCAATTCCTTCAGCCTTGCCTCATAGCTCATGTTCTCTAGACCTTTAATCATTTTTGTTGCTCTTCTCTGGACCTTCTCCAATTTCTTCACATCTTTCTTGAAATGCAGTGCCCAGAACTGGACACAATACTCCAATTGAGGCCTTATCAGCGCAGAGCAGAGCGGAAGAATGACTTCTCGTGTCTTGCTCACAACACTCCTGTTAATGCATCCCAGAATCATGTTTGCTTTTCTTGCAACAGTGTCACACTGTTGGCTCATATTTAGCTTGTTGTCCACTATGTGGTCTCTAAATCCCTTTCTGCAGTGCTCCTTCCTAGACAGCCAATTCCCATTCTGTATGTGTGAGACTGATTGTTCCTTCCTAAGTGGAGCACTTTGCATTTGTCCTTATTCAACTTCATCCTGTGTATGTGAGACCATTTCTCCAGTTTGTCCAGATCCTTTTGAATTATGACCCTGCCCTCCCAAGCTCTTGGGATCATCTGCAAACTTAATACTCGTACTCTGTATGCCAATATCTAAATCACTGATGAAGGGATGGTCTCTGTCTCTCCACAGCATCAGTAGTTAGCCATGGAAGGGAGGAGCAGGCCAGCTTCTCTGCTCATACCCTAGCCCAAAGGAGAATTTCCTGTCCATGCCATCACAATAGGTTGAAACCGATGTGACAGTTGGGATGTCTCCTCTCTCCCTTTGCATCGTTCCCACTGTTTGTACCTGCTGGTACATATCGGTTGGTGGTCCCTCGATTGGAACGTCTGGGAATGGGGTGTTCTCAATGGGGGGTTCGCCCGTCCCCCCCATTCTCTCACAGCCAGAATTGGTTCACCAGGACATAAAGACTCATTTCTTCCTCAGCCTTCTTCCTGAGCACGAGCAGCCGGCTGGCCAGTTATCTCCCTTGGATGGTGATGAGGGCCGTATGAGGACTTACATCAATGATTACCGTGTGCATGGTGGTAGCACCGAGAAATTCCAGCTGAGACTGAGGTGCCATGAGTTGGGGAAACAGCTTCTGAGAGACAATCTTTGCCCCCCCCAAAACCCTGTAGTCAAAATAGACAAGAGGGGAGCTCAGAGGTGACGTTCCTCACACTCGATCACACGCGTGGTCAGTTGTAGAGTGGGAATAGAATCCAGGTCAGCTGAATGCAAGGCTAATGTCCACTTTGCTTGACCACATGTGGGCATTTCCAGAGTCAGCCGTGTCCTCTGTTGTTAGTCGTAGTATATTATCATTTAGAGAGAGCTGTACGTTGACGGGACCCCTCCCAGTCCTGGATACGACCCCGTCTCAAAGATCCAAGTGGTAGGACAAGACGAAGAAACGCCAGACAAGAGGCAGGGCGATGGGTCAGGACAAGCACATGGACACTAGATGTGGAGGGCAAGGACGCTTGGGGAGGTGCGTTGGAAGGAAGAGGCTCTTCCTCTGAGTGCAGTCGGTCTGTTGGGTTGTTTCAGTGTCGTCTTGACGCAGCTGTGCTCTGAAACCCAGCAATGGGCTCACCTGGCACATTTGGAAATGAACGAATGGGGCATGTGAACTAGGGTGTGCTGTAAGCGGCAAAGAGCCTTTGCTCCTACGGATGCCCCAAGGCCAGGAGAGGAGCGAGATGATGGGCCTCTGAGCAAATAGTCTTTTGGTTTTGGGGTTTTTTTTCTTATGTGGTTTTTCCTCACACTTTTTGTCACTCCCATGATTTTTAGTTGCTGTAGGGACTGGAGATCCAGGGCAACTCAGGTTTCCCGCTGCTTGTTTCTAAGGCAAGTACTCAGGTATGTACCTAAGTAGCCACACAGTAATCACATTGATTGCAACGGGACTAATTGTGCTTAAAATTAAGTATGTGCTTAAGTGCAATCCCGAATTGGGGGCTTAGATTTTACTGCCCAGAGCTGATGTTGACTTCGGAAGGCTCTTGCCTGGTACCATGGTGATGGAACCATATAAACACCCGGTCAGATCGATAAGAGACTGAGAGGCGATTGAGTCACACTTGCAGGATTTTGCCTCCCGGAGGGCGAAATGGAGCTTTAGGATTCGGCTCATGTTTATTTCTGATGCAAATCCCGGAGTTGTCTGTTTCTTGCGGCCGTGTGGGTGCTAGCTGATTGGCAGGCCGACGTGGCAGCGTGGTATTCTCTGGGACGGTTCAAGCAGGCATGTGCATGGCCACGTGTCCCATGGACAGGGGGGCCTTCTGTGGCCATTTTGGATGCTTGCCTGTGTAGGGTCTGGAGGGTCCTCAGCATTTCCCTTTGGCCGATGGATGGTGTTTAGACAGGCTCTAAAAGTCTGTTTCCGTGGGGAAGTTTATTATATGATGCTCCACTGGCTGGCAGTGGGAGGTTCATCGTTTTCTGGAGACCGGTCCCCAGGTGGGAGTTGGGGATAGGAACAACCGGGTTTTCTCTGTGCACGGGGTGGGGTGAAGACGAACCGTTGTTCCCATAAACCCTCGCTCCGTCACCGTCAGCATCTTTCGATGCATCATGGGTGTGGCGTGCGGTTCGGCCACTCTCCCTGCAAGCGACCCTGACTCAGATCTGAGCATGCTTCCGCCCCTGCGAGAGCCTGGTTCCCCGCGGCCCGGCCCAGCGTTGCAGCCCCTTTTGTTTAGGTTCCACCGGTGAGGATGAATTCCGTCTCTGCACGCAGACAGTCGCGTCCTTCGTGGAAATGACCGATGGGCGCTGGCTCTGCAGTGCTGATGAAAGCGAGGGCTTTTGTGGTGCGCTGCTTCGCAGGCAGCATGTTGTTTGGGGCTGGCTGTGTTCCTGGCCTGCGACATGATGGATGCTCTCTTTCGTTTCCAGTGGCAGCATTTCAGATTCCTTGCTCCAGGGCAGACGCTGAGCTAACGCCGATTCCGGAACAGCTCCGGAGCCTTGGCAACTGAAGGCCGCTAGGGTTGCTCAGATGACAAGTGGCGCGGAGGGCAGGGAGCGCGCTGGAGAAGGGCTTTGTGCAGTGTGCCCGCTCTCGGGAAGCGGGGCAGGTGGGCTCACAACTCGCTGAGCGTGGAGGGAGCAGTTCAGGGCCGCTGTGTTTTGCCTGGGCTCACTGGCTAGTGCTGTGTAAAAGAGCAGACTGCCCTTTTGACGGGGGGGCGTCAGAGGGCTTCTGTAAAGAGCAAAATGCTTGGATTGATCCCAGGATGCCCCCCCCCCCCCCACACACACACATTAAACCTGGCTGCCAGGGCAGGGTAAGGTTCTCCCCAGAGCTCTGTTGAGTTACTCCAGAGCTGGCCCGAGAAGGGAGCAGGGAAGGTGCCCCAGCCCGGCTGCCTGCTTCTAGCCCATCTGGAAACAAAGCACCCAACCCAGTCCACCCTGGAGCCCCTTAGAGAGGAGCAGGGCGGAGCACGCCGACTGTGCCGCCCCCGCACCCAGGCTGCCTGCTGTCTCGGGTGGGCGAAACACGCCCGTCATTGCAAAGGTGACCTCTGCCAAGCCAGCTCGCCTGCCACCTCGCTTTGTTTCCCCTGCAGAATCCCTGCCCCACGGGCTGGCTGGCCCGGCTGGGCGCAGTGAGGTTAGGGCCTCGGATCGAAGGTGTGACATGCAGGCACGCCCATGAGAGACCCACATTTCCCAGCTCCCCTCACCCGGGCTGGGTCAGGGTTACAAAGCTTCCCTGGCAGGGAGCGGCCCCCGCTGATTCCAGGGGCTACCGGTAAATCTCCCCCTTTCTCGCCTTAAAAATCCAGCCCAAATAAACACGGTATTGCTCAGAGCTCGCAGCCGCACGCTGAGCCAGCCCCGGGCAGGCGGGGGACGGCCAGCCACCTCCTGAGAGAAGGCAGGATTAGCCTGCCTCTCATTAGACATCTGTCAGCAGCCGCCATCTTGGAACCCCTGCAGGTGTCTGGTCGTGCGGCTACTTCTTGTCAGCACGACTCCTGCTTCGGGGGCCGGTTCAGCAGTGGGGAGGGTCTGTCCTTTGAGCCCCAGTTGGCTACTTTTGGGGTGGCATGGTCAGAGACCGGGTTGGCACGTGTTACTCCTGTCAGAAACTGTCCAGCGTCCGCCGCTGCCTGCCGTAGTTTGGTCAAGATGGAGTCAAGAGCACCTAGGCCCTTTTCTTTCTAGCGTGCTCTTTGCACGGGCTGCTTGGCCAGCCCGTTTGACGATCCATCGCGCGGACCTGGCATCGGGGGCTTGAACTAATATGTCAGAGAATTGCAGAAATGAGCCTTTTGTGAATTGTTGGCTGCTCTCTGGTACTATCTCATCCGGAAGCCTGTGGAGAGCAAACCGATTTACAATGGGGTATTACGTTGCAGAGAAAATGGAGCACCAGTCCAGTAATAAGAGGTAATCTTTCCTGTTACAGAAAGACAGTCCCCGTTTCTGTGAGCCCGGATCGACTGCGACCTTATCCGTCGTGTATCTCAAAATATTTCCAGAGCGACGCAGCTATGGCAACGTTTTTCTTTACCTTCCAAAGGCTCCTCTCTTTGCCAGTCAATCTGGTTATCAGTTATGCCCCTTCCCTCCAAATTCCGGCTTTACTAAGTCTGTCATTTGATACCCGTGTCTGTGCCCTAATGCCCACGTGTGTAACGTCACGACGACTGGTCTCACTGAGCGGCTACTTTCTTGTCACAAAAATGTGCCTGCCCGGCGCACTCTCCCATGGATCGCAGTGTACCTGAAAGGCGCTGAATGATTTCGTGTGCCAGTTTGGTGCCCTGCTTTGGATGGAATGTTTTGCCCGTAGCGTCTGGGCCTGCCCCAGTTAACAGGCCTGGCCCCTCCTTTCCTCTGCAGTGCCTCTGACATCTAGGAAAGCTTGAAAGTCCTTCTAGCAGCTCCTTCAGCTCTCTGCCAGCTTCCCTTCCCACCTGAGGGAGTCAGGTGGTTTCCTTCGCTTGATTTTTGCTAGCGATGCCCATGGTTCTCTGGTGCCGGGTGCTGGAGGAAAAGGGAGCGCTTGGAAGGGGTTGCTCAGTATTAACTTGGTCCCAGTCGTGTGGGTGGAGGAGGGTTACAAAAGTCGATAGCTGGTTGCATGCGTGGCGGGAGCTGGTATCTGCTGACCCCTGTGCTCGGTTTCCGTCCGCTTACCCACGGCCCGGTGTCCATCTTGCATAAAGCACCCCAGGACCATAGCCGTTACGGCCAAGAGGAGACCATTTGGTCACCTGGTCTGGTCCGTGGCTCACGGCCACAAATGTTATTTGGCAGCTCTCTTTGGAGAGAGACCGAGGCCTGGCTGGGCTGTAGAAACTCAGCTGCATGAGGAGGGGTCCCTTGAGGGCAGGGGCGAGACATGAGGAGGAGGCACTTTGCGGGGAGAAGATGCCTAGATTGCTGCCCGTGTGCCGAGTGACCTTTCAGAGCTAGTCCGCTACCCCAATCCCATGCAAAACATTTGAATAAGGGGGAAAAAAAGGCTACCCCCTGTGATTCCAGGGGCTGGGTTTATGTGTCCAGCCCTGGGCTACAGGGGTGCTTTTTGCAGGAGAAAGGTGAAGGGAAGCATTAGGAAGGCAGTGCCAGCCAGCAGCAGTGGAGAGCAATGAAATGCTCCCCCCAGAGACCCGTACTGGGGGACTTGAATGGCAGATGTTGCTGCCCGTTGCCGGTGAGACCGGCCCGAACACACAGAGCTGTTCAATTCCATTTCGAGGGAGAAGGGGGGAAAAACCAGGCTCCTGCCTTCCCGAGTCTCAAGCTGGTAGGTTTTCGTGACAGTCGCTTCAGGATTTGGGCAGGGAGCGCAGCAGCTTTGGCAGCCGAGGGCAGAGAGGGGGGGCGGACGAGTTGCACATTGACAGCATCAGGAGCGGGGAGCCTGCCAAGCCACCGACATCTGTGGGATTGCGGGCAGCACGCAGGTGGTGGGCAGCCTCTTGCCTCACTTGGCGGAAGAGGCTGGGCCGGCCCTTCCCTCCATGTCGTGGCCCCTGGAGCCCGGCTCTGCAGCGTGCGGAGGGAGAGGAGAGATGCTGTGTGTTGCCCCAGGGCAATCAGAGTCTTTGCATATTCAGACAGAGTTTGGCGTTGCCTTATCTCCATACCCACCCCGGATCTGGACATTCCCGGCGGCCATGGAGATAAGTGGATTTCCAGCAAGCGCCTGGGTTGTCTGACATTTGCACGTCTCCTTATTTCCATAGCGACCACCCGTAAAATAAACAGGGAGCCACTTCCGTGCCGGGTGGTGGGACACAGGGGGACACTCGGGTTGCTGTGGCAACGGGCAGCCGATCCGGAGGCACTTCCCCTGGAACTGCATCAGGCCTGGCGCTGGGGGCCCCATGGATCGTGCCGAGATCTGCGTTTCCATCTCATCAGCTCCCAGCTGGCCAGGCCCTGGTGCTGGGGGCCCCGTGGATCGTGCCGAGATCTGCGTTTCCATCTCATCAGCTCCCGGCTGGCCAGGCCCTGGTGCTGGCTGAGGAGCCAGCCAGATGAGACCCAAGTGATCGCTCAGCCTGGAGGATGTTTCCCCTCTACCCAGGAGGCTGGCAGTCTCTGGACACATAGCGTGTTTGTGGTTGTTAGTGGTAGGGCTTGATTCCTCCCCAAGATGGTGGCATGGCTGGTGGCAGTTTTCTGTGCCTTTCCGGTGAAACCCTGACCCCCGGGAAGCTTGCGGGAGTTTTGCCGTTGATGCGAGTGGGGCCTGCATCTGTGTATAGGAAATGTCTCTTCTGGGGGCTTGTTACTAGTAGATAAACCTCTGGGCTGGAAAGCTCAACAGGGTATTTATTGACCTCTGAGCAACTCTTGGAGTCACAGAGGCAGCAGCAGAGGTGATGCAATAAATCCATGAGCTGCAGACAATAGATAATTCCCCTCCCCCCCGTCCACTCCTCCTGGGAGGGCTGGGACTGGAGATCTAGGCCTCCCTCTCTCCTTCGTGCTCAGCCGGCCAGGGCTTGGAGCTGAGTGGCTGTTGCCTTTCCTTGCCCACCGGTGCCACTGCCACCCAGATCTGTGTCACTTCCTGGCCGTGCTGTTGGCTCCCGGCGAGTCCTGGAGACCGCTTGGCAACATCAGGTGGAGAATAAGGGTGAGCTGCTTGGTGGAGAAGGGTCAGACGCCATCACGGCCCCGTTTCTGCTCCCAGGTGCATTTCAACATGCCGCATTGAATCGCCCAAACCTTTCCGAACCGAGGCGCTGGCTTCCGCGGAGACTACACGTGTCCCGGTGCCCCCCTGCAGCCAGAGGCTGAGCTCAGCTGCCCTTGAGGCTGTGCCCCCAGAAGAGCATTCTGGAGGGGACCTGTCTATGAAACGTCCTTCTCAGTGGTCTGCCAGACCTTACCCTGGTTAGCCTTCTGCGGCATGGCACACAGCTCATCTTTTCAGACACAGCCTCGCCCAGTGAAATCGAGGCTCCGCAGTCTCCGTGTCCGTCGGAAATGGAATTGGTGACTTGTGTTGATCTGACCCTGTGGTCTGCACAAGTTTCACGGCAACAGACACGTCGTGCTCCAATAAGAAGAAATAATAAACCGCTGCTGATGTAATGAATTCACTTGGGGAATCGTCACAGTTTCTGCGTCTGAAGGATGATTTGAGTCCCATGAATGCTCTTTAAGAAGACAAACCCAGGGAATCTGGGAATGAGTAACAAGCGCTCCAGGCAGTGACCCAAGCATTGGAGACCCTCTTGAATCATGACAAAATTATAGTCCAACTCTCGGCCATGACGATTTGCCAGGAATCAGCCGTGCGCATCGGGCTGTACACTGCTCAGGTATCAACAGACCTCCCCTGGAAGGCTTTCCGATGTAGGAGACAGCTTACGGTCTAGAAGATTGAAAACCAAGCCTGAAGATTGAAAACCATCAAGACGAATTATCTCCTTGACTCTGCTTGTGGGAATTGTTAATGTTACCTTTGTGTGTTAAATGGACTCACGGCCTGTCTTGAAATTCCAAATGTTTATCCACCTATTTATAGGAGGGCTGAGATAGAGCCGGGGCCTTCACAGAGCATGGGCCGATGGGGAGAGGGCACCAGAAGCTGGCTCAGAATGGTTGGAGGCACCATATCGTCGCTACCTTTGCAGCTTTGGAAGGCTCCTGTAGAATCAGCAGCAGCGATTGTTCATTTGGAGGATGCTGGCTAGATGCACGCAGCGTTCAGGCTGTCGCCCAGTGGTGGCTCCAAAGAGACGTTTAGCCACGATACCTTGAGAGCTGTCAGTTGCATCCTTCTCTGCATCTGTCTTCTTCCAAGATGGCGTTGGCGGGAGGAGAATGGAGCCAGCCAGGGCAAGATGGAAGCCTGACAGGGAGCAACCAGTGTCTTTTCCCTGCTGGGAGTCTGTGCTGAGCCGTAATCCAGTGAAATCAGCTGCTGTCAAAGAATAAGAAACAGTCTCACAAATTCCACACAATTCAGATCCCTCTTGGTCTTCGGGTCCACGTTGTAACAGACCCAGAAGTGTTGGGGTTAGGGATGTAATAGTGTAGTAGATTAACCGATTAACGGATAAACAAAAGCTCGGACCTCCCCCTGGACAGGGGCTGCTGCCACCCTGTGCTGCTGCCTCTGGCAGGCAGCCAGACTGAGGGGAGCTGGTTTTTAAACTGGCTCCCCTCACAGACCAGTTCTTGCCTGGCACCCTGCACTGCTGCCTCTGATACAGAGGCAGCAGTGTGAAGTGGCAGGGGGCTCCTTGGGAGTGGGGCTGGCACGGGAGTGGGGCCAGAGCACACTGGCTGCGGGCCTCACCCCCGAGGACTATAGAATAGTTGAGTAACCAATAAGAATTCACGAGGTTAATCGACTATTCGATTAACTAATATTGAACAGTCCTGGTTGGGGTCATGTTGCATTCTGCAGAACCACTTCAATTGGTATTTGTCATCTGAAGTCAGAGCTAAGTTTTATTTTGCCTTCCTCACCTGGGAAAGAAAGCGGGGGAGAAGCTTTGTGATTCCAGCTTTTTGCGTCAGACGTTTGGGAGCCGAGCCATGATCTGCTGGGCTGTTAACAGCTGCTTTGAAGCTTCATCACCAAGAGCCTTCCCTTGGGCATGAAAGTACAGCTTCCTTTGAAGCCAATGTAGGCCGCTTGCTTGGGTATTGGGGTACACAGGAGAGGAGAGTTTAGTTGCAGCCTTTATCACGGGTTCATGCCCATTGTAGGCTACAAACCGAACCTCCCATCATCTCCCTTAGGTTTGCGGGATGGTGGGCCTGTGTTCTTGGGCCTTTGGGATATATCCTTTCAAGCAAGTAGCAGTTTTTCCCTCTCTCAAGCCCATTCAGGCTGGAATGGGCTCTCCTGCTGGCCTGTGCGGGTCAACGCAGGCTCTCTGTAGAGGTTTGGTGTCACCTGAAAACTCAGTCCTCCAATGCAAAGCCGTCCACGGGCTTCATTAAGGCAGGGACCATGTCTACGCAGCTATCCAAGATCCTCCTGATGTGTGGGGGCATTACAGCTGCTGGAGGACAGTGTGATTGTCTTTGGCAGTGGAACCACCTACACCCTTTGCAAAGGCTTGTTCTCACCCCGTGGCAGAAGCTAAAATCACATGCAAGGCCTGCACAGTTTTTCCCTTCCCTAAGTTTTTCCCTTTCCCTTCCATTCCCGCCTGCATGTCTCACAGGAATGCACGTCCTAGCCAAGGCAAGGATGAAGAACCAGTCCGTTCTAGGAAAGCGACGATTCTTAGAACTGCTGTATTTCGTGCCTTAGGAGCAAGCGCATTATAGATACCTCGCTAGATAGACGGGCAGACAAACGGCTTGGAGATTGCTGCATTTTCAGAAGTGACGGACAGACCGAAATCCTGCCGCGGACACAATGATGGACTTTTGGTTCCTCATCTTGGAGATGGAAACGGCGTCTGTTTTCTTTTGGCGTTCGGCTCGTTCCCATTAAGTCTCAGACAATGCAAAGGCACAGAGCAGCCCCTAATCAATGCACACCGGGAAACTGCTTCTCTGACAGCGTCAAAGAAGCAGAACTTTTATGTTCTTTTTTTCCCTCTTCGTCATCGGCTTCAGCTTCTTTGGGGGAGGCTTTTAGTGCAGCTCTGGTGCAGGGCTGAGAGAATAGAGGCGGCCGGAGGAGACTCATTTATTTAAAATGAAAGGTAAGTGGAAATGATTTTTAAAGACAAGAGTTTTTACACCTGAAGAGGCTGATGGCTTCCCAGTTTCGCTGGGCCCCGAACAGGGAAATAACAGAGGGGCGATAGATGTTACAATCTGTCGTCTTTACGGGCTTTGCAAAGAGCTCAGCATCCTCCTTCCTGTCTCCCTCTAACGAATACCTGAGTTCTACAATCAGCAAGAGCATAGTCTGTCATTTGACAATTGCTGCATCTTGACGCTCTAAGGCTTTTTGGAGGGGGAGATGAGGTGGGCAGGGCGGGTTAGGGCCACGTTGTGGCTTGTTAGGATTTTCCAGCAGCGATGCGCTGAATGGTTTGGGAAGCCTGGATCTAAAAGCATGAATTGCGATGGTTTGCGCTGAAGAGGCGGTAACAGACTCAACGCCCTTTTCTGTGGCTCAGCCAGTAGAGAAGACCTGGGAGGTCCAGCACGCTAACACGGGTTCCGGCCAAGAAATCCAAGGAGGCATCGCCGTGACCGGATGCGGGTGGGATGAAGGGGGGTGTTCTGGATTTCGCATGCGCCTTTATGACTTCATGGTATTTAAGTGCGGGGGCACTAGCCTACGAATCAGGACTCCTCGGCTGCGCTCCAAGGCCTGGCCGTGTGGGAGCAAGTAATTTCCCGGCTCAGTGCCTCATCAGTACCAGGGACAGACTGGTACTTGCTCCTCTTTGTGAAGTGCTTTGAGATCTACAGATCATAATCACAGCAGGAAGGGTTCTTATGCAGTTAGGTATCTCATGGATGTTCCAGAGAGCAGTGGTGGGCAACCCATTGGGTTCGACATGTGGCCCCTGAGACATTTTGTTACCGTCGGCCATGCGCAGGGCTCCCAGATTCTGCTGGTTTTCCCTTCCCGGTGTTAGTATAGCGACACGCACACAAAGCACGGCCACGTGGCATGAGGGGCACGTTGATTGCATACCACATTGTGAGTGCCGCGCACGGCCTCTGCATCCAATCCCAGCGCTGCTCTGGTTCTGTTGGCACCCCCCGCACATTCTAGGCAAGTGCACGTAGCAAAATGCCCTCCCCGGGAGACCCGCTTGGGTACGGCACTCTCACAGCCCACTCACGCAGCCCACTCGCTAGCCAAGGTTGCCCATCGCTGCCATGGCGAGCGGTCCTCAGAGAATGCCTTGGCTCTGGTTTGGTGTCGGGACGGGTGGCTAACGCCGGGTGTCTGGGGTACACGCCAGGAGGATTCTGTTTGCTAAGAAGGCCTTGTAACACAAGTGCTGCTTTCTTTGAGGCTCTGCGGCCGGCGCGCCATGCTGCGACCCAGGGCAGGGCTGCATGCATTAGCACACAAATCCCGTGAGGAGAAACGCACAGGGAGTACACCTCCAAAGCTGGACTGGCAGCTTTCCTCATGGCCCCTGGTTGGGCCAGGTGCCCTGTGTAAGCCCAGGAAGAATTCCAGGAAGTGTTCATGTAATGAGGGGTACTCCCCGGCCGGCTGTAGAAGTGGGCCTGCCTCTTGGCTCGCTCCTGGGCTCCTGATTATGGCTTGGACCCTCGGCCTCCATCCTTCATCTCCAGCTGATCCCTGACCCCAGGCTGCGGTGCTTGAACTCTGACTCTGGCTACGAAAGCCGACTTTGCCCCTTGATGCCTGGCTCTGGTCCTGCCCCAGCAGTGGTACTGGGACCCCAACTACTAGGCCTGAGTCCCCAAGCCCCAGTCAGGACACTGGCTAAGGAGAGTGCTGTTGGGTGTGTGGAGAGCACTGTGGTCTGGGTCATTCCAGCCCCTGCCTTGGTCATGAGAGGCCGGTGTGACTCTCGTGCCATGGGCGGCTCTGTGGACAGATGGCCCTGGAAGGTGACGTGGCAGAGTCGAAATAATACCAGCGAGCTCTTTCCATTCATCGATCGCTAAGCGCGGCAGGCAGCGTTAGCCCCCTTGTAAGATACCGGCAGCATGGCACCCCGGCCACATAAGGTAGCCGGGACTAGACCTCAGGTCAGCTGAATGCCTTGTCCACTGTGTTGCGCCGCGCCCAGGTGAGCCCCACCGAGCCGTGTCCCCACGCTGCATGGTTGAGACAGTCCCGCTGCGGGTTTCCTGCACCCCAAGGCTCAGGGGGCTGGGCTTGGAGATTTGTTCTGGACCATTCTAGTCTGGGGTAGGAGCCCTGCTTTGACACTGGGGTGTTGGAGCCAGGGTTTTGGTTTGGGCCCAGACAAGGCTGACCCCTGAATAAGCAAGAGGTCCCCTTGATGGTGGTGAGCCGCTGCAAGTTTCCCATGGCCCGCATGGCCGCTCTGCTCCGGGATTTCCTCTCCCGAAGCCGGGTCTCCTGCCGGCCGGAGCTGAACTGGCTCGGAGCAGCTGTGCCCTGCCCTCTGCTCCTCCCCCTCGCTCCAGAGCGCCTTCCCGCTTCCTCCAAGGAAACTCTTATCTGGAGCCCCGACCGGCGCTGATCCGGCATCGCTGCTTAGCCAGCACTGCTGGGAGGAATGCCGTTCCAGGGCCAAGTTCATCCTGCGAGCAAACCCCCGGACTCCAAGAACTGCAGAGGCCTGGGAGAAGGTCTGTGGGGGTCTCCAACCTCACCACCCAACCAAGGCCTCCTGTCCCTGTCTCAGAAGGGGTTGGCCACGTCCGGGGAGCCGTAGACAGGAGCACAGAGCTGCTCGGGGTTGAGCAGCGTGCTCCTGTGGGCTTTGCAGCCACCCTCACCGTGGCGGGAAGCGGCGGGTCACCCCCACCAAGCAGCAAGGGACTGTGGCTGCCCTTTGTTCCTCCCTGGCAGCTCTTCCTGCCGTTTCTCAGCCTTGCCGCAGAGCAGGGGGGAGGGTCCCCGACTCCCAGCAATCACTAGCAGCAGCAGTGGGGCTTGACGCTGCACCCCGGCAGCTTGCCTGCACGGGGGAGCCCCGGTCCTGCGGCCCCTGGGGCAGAGGTGTGTGCTGGGACGCCTGAGAAGAAAGCAGTAGCTGGAGTCACACTGGGAGTAGAGTCAGGGGCCGGTTCGAGTGCTTTGAATCCAATATGGAGCAGGGCGAAGGGGTGTGAATCCCCGAGGTGCTCCCGCCGGCTGTGTGTGCTGTGCCGAGGGCCTGCCCACGGGTTGGAGCAGGGTGTGGGATGTCCCTTGGCTCCCGGCATCAGGGATCCCACCCATTTCCAGGGGCCCCAGCAACAGCCCCCTCCTGCAGTCGCTTGGGCAAAGTTCCTGGCCACCCCCCGCCCGCCCGGCCCATTGACGTGTATAGGACTCACTCACACCCTCGGGCCCCGTGGCCGCTCCCACAGGGCACAGCCACCGGAGACGGACAGGGAAGGCGTGGGGGAGGGGTGTGCAGAGGACGTCGGGCAGAAGGAATGTGCTGAGGGCTAGTAAAGAAAGTCACGTGGGGGCAAGCTCGGGGCATCCCGAAGGCCGGGGAGTGTCCTGGCAGTGGCTTGGGAAAGTGCAGGAGATTTCAGGGGGAGGCCGGTGGTGGTATTGGAGTAGTTATGGGGGGGTCGATATGGGAACAGATGTGGGGTTGCTGGGGGCACTGGAGCAGTTTTGGGCGCTAAATCTTTCGAGGCTTGAAATTGAAACGTGTTTCCTTATCAACCCCCCTTCATTTTCATTACATACGAGTTGCTTTGTTATTGTAGAGGTTCCCGAGGCTGCGTGCGCTGTTTTGTTATTGTAGGGTTGACTGCGGCTGTGTGCACTGGCTTGTTATTGTAGGGTTGCCTGGTTTGTTATTGTAGGGTTGGCAGGGCTGTGTGCGCTGGTTTGTTATTGTAGGGGTGCCTGGGGCTGTGTGCACTGGTTTGTTATTGTAGGGGTGCCCGGGGCTGTGTGCGCTGGTTTGTTATTGTAGGGGTGCCCGGGGCTGTGTGCGCTGGTTTGTTATTGTAGGGGTGCCCGGGGCTGTGTGCGCTGGTTTGTTATTGTAGGGGTGCCCGGGGCTGTGTGCGCTGGTTTGTTATTGTAGGGGTGCCCGGGGCTGTGTGCGCTGGTTTGTTATTGTAGGGGTGCCCGGGGCTGTGTGCGCTGGTTTGTTATTGTAGGGGTGCCCGGGGCAGTGTGCGCTGGTTTGTTATTGTAGGGGTGCCCGGGGCTGTGTGCACTGGTTTGTTATTGTAGGGGTGCCCGGGGCTGTGTGCGCTGGTTTGTTATTGTAGGGTTGACTGGGGCTGTGTGCGCTGATTTGTTGTTGTAGGGGTGCCCAGGGCTATGTGTGCTGGTTTGTTATTGTAGGGGTACCCGGGGCTGTGTGCGCTGGTTTGTTGTTAGAGAGTTGCTCGGGGCAGGAAGGACAGGGAGTGGGCAATGGAATAACAGCGTTTGGGCTAAAAGAGGGACCCCAGGAACGGCTTGGCCTTTGCAAACAGCTCTAAATCTGGCGGGGCCCAGCTGGGCCCTCCCCGACCGTGACAGCATCCCCTTTAACCCTGGCCCCTTTCCAGCCCGCTAAGCAGCCCGGTGGAAAGGCCTGAATGAACGGGGGCGTCACATGACACTTAATGCGCTGGCTTGAAACCAAGCGCCTTCCGACAGGAGCCCGGCTAACCCCACCATGCCCTGGTGGGGGGATGGGCACCGGGGGGGGGCGGTGTCCCCCTTTCCTTACAGCGGTGTTTGTTAACACAGGCCTGTGGCTGCGACGGGGGGCGCAGTGTTACACCCCCTCAGCAAGGAGGCCCGGTGGCGTCCGAGGGGAGGCAGTAGCCAGCAAAGGGCCTTGGGGTTTGACAGCCGCTCAGGAAGGGGAATGGGGGGCCCAAAGTTGAGACACACTGGCCCCGATGCCACTGCGGCCTGCACCGGGCCAGCCCCACACCTGCAGGACATCCCGTGGCGCGCCGGCCGCTTGGGTCTCTGCTCAGGGCTGCCGGCTTGAAAACTGCCCCCTGCCCCCTCCTGCCCCGTGTCCGAGTGAGCCCCCAACCACCGCCCCCCGTCCCAGCTCTCCCAGTGGACGGGGCGCCTCGCTGGCGTGGTACCTCGGATGGCCACAGCAGTCGGTCTGAGGCGCCTTTGTCCCCCAGACACGCTCCTCGCTTTGGCTGCCAGCCTAAAGGCCCGGCCCTGCGTCGGCGCGCTGGCCACCTCAGTCGCTCCTGCTGCTTCCAGCGCCCGGACCGGCTCCCTGGCTGAGCCAAGAGCCAGCCACCTTGACTGTGCTGCTCTTTCTGTTCCCCCTCCTTCCCTCTCCTGCTAGCTTCTTTCTTTCTTTCTGCCCTCGATCTCCCTTATCTCTCCCCCTCCAAGATCTTGCCCCTCCCATTCTGGACTAGCTGGGGGTCATGTTTTTAGTGCTAGGGACAGAGCTGCCCCGGAAGGCTGCTCTGGAAGGAGGCTGGGTGTGGGTTTCCAGTGGCGTAGCTATTCCTGATGCAGACAAGCCCTGCGGGTTGGGTTTGGGGCTAGGGAGCTGAGGAATGGGGCACCCAGTCCCGTGTGAGAAGATGGGGAGCTGGGAGGCTGTTGGGAAGGAGTTTCAAGGCTGGGAACAACTGACAGCCTCAGAAGTCAACTAATGCCGCGAGCCCTAGCTTGAGGCAGCCCGTCCTAGTCACCTCAGGCAGGCTGCGGCGCCGTGGAGCAGGCCAGGGCCAGCCTGGGCCCTCCGCTCCCAGGGACAATGAATCTTGACCCACCACAATCCACTGGGAGGAGCTGAATGACCCACCCGAAGTGTCTCCCCACCCGCCGTTGTCCCCTCCAGCTGCCCTGGGTCTCCTCTCCCTTCCCGTGGTTTCAATGGGCGAGCACGACTTGTTCTTGCTCCGGGGAGGTGGGTGCCTGTAGGTACGCGCCTCTCACAGGTTCCGGCTGTATTGGGCCACTCGGTGCCTTCTCTCTCCCAGCACAAAGGGCGTGCCAAGAAGTGCCCCTCGAGAAACCAACTAGTGAAGGGGGTCACCTAACTGAGCCAGGCATGAATCACACTTACCCTGAGAGTGTAACAGGGTCAGATGAAACCGGCATGGGAGATACGAATGAGCCCGCCCATGTGCACACACTGACACGCCCACACCCGCATGTACACACCGACACACCCATGTGCACACAGACACACCTGCACCCACGTGCACACACTGGCACACACGCCCACGTGCACACACTGACACTTCCACACCCGTGTGCACACATTGGCACACACGCCCATGTGCACACAGTGACATGCTCATACCCACTTGCACACACTGACATGCCCACACCCACATGTACACACCGACACACCCATGTGCACACAGACACACCTGCACCCACGTGCACACACTGGCACACGCACCCACGTGCACACACTGACACTTCCGCACCCGTGTGCACACTTTGGCACACACGTCCATGTGCACACACTGACATGCCCATGCCCACTTGCACACACTGACACATGCACACCCACGCTTGCACATGCACATGAGATGTGGCCATTGTCTGACTGGAGATCAGGTCCCATCCATCGGCGAGGCCAGAGCTCACTCCCCTGTGTGATCTCCCAGCAGCTCAGATGCCAGCCCACCCCCTCCACTTTGCTATCCGTTGTGAAACTCTTTCTGAGGAGCACCTAAAGCCATGCCCCTCCCTTCATGCTTTGTATGACCATCCCTTAGCGGAGGCACTGTGGGATTGTCCTGGGCCTGACTGGCTCACTGACATTAGGGTTGTGCTAGTGTAACTCCATCCACTTGCATGGCGTTACTCCTCATTCACACCAGGATTATTAAGATCAGAAAAACACACCACTGCTGTTAGCTGTAGCACTGAGGTTTCCAGCCTGTGCTCCAGGGATCCCTGGGGGTCGACAGACTACATCTGTGACTTCCAAAGGGGTCTGGAGCACTCCATTCAACATGTTTTAGGGGCGTGCAAATGAAAAAGGGCTGGAACCCACTGCGGTAGCATTTGGACCATGCCCCCGGCCATGAGAGAGGCTGTGCCTTTGTAAACAGCTGGTGGAGACACACACTGGCCCGTGGCTGGAGACATACGAGGCTGATACAAACGGCAGTGGGGAGGATGCAGGTGGGACAGTAGTTTGATTAGGTTGACATGACGTGGTAATGAGTTTTAGTCCATCTTGATCAACGGTGGGCTGTATTCAGTGATCTAGAGACGCAAGGTCCAGAGCCTGTGATCAACCCTTCCCCACAAGGCCTCCAGCTGCCCTAGCCAAGTCGATTACGACCTCGTCTTCTGGAGCTTGCCCACGAGCTGGCTATGTGAGCGGAGCGGGCAGGCGGCATGCCTGTGGCTTCCCGAATGTGGTCACAAGGAAGAGAACTTCTTGGCTTTTCCTTTTCCTTTACGCCTGCTGAGATAAGAACATAAGAACAGGCAGATGGGGTCAGACCAACGGTCCATCTAGCACAGGGTCCTGTCTGCCGACAGTGGCCAGTGCCAGCTGCCCTAGAAGAAGGGACCCCCCCAAACTGAGTTTCAAAACAAAAAGCAAAGGGCCTGCTTGGGCAGAGTTATTCACCTTGCCCTCCCAACCTTAGCCTCGTGCCCTCGCCCCACTGCAAGCAGGGTAAGTACTTCCCACCTCCCCACGCTGGCCCTGCACTTCCAAGCACCGACGGGGCGTGGGCTCGCGCCTGCGGCTGAACTGTGGCGCGGCGTCGCAACACCTGCCGCTTTCCACCCCAGAGGTGGCTGCCCATCGAGAAGCGGCTTAATTGGAGCAGCCTGCTGGACAGCCTGTTATCCCAATTACGGAGCCATCCTAATTATCCGAAGACGTCCCGCTTCCAGGCTCAGCAGGGTTCGCAGCCACCGGATTGTCAGCGCTGCGAAGCGCCAAAGCTCCAGGCCTGTTCCTGGGGGGCTCCAAAGCCCAGCAGGGACGAGGCGTGCTGGGGGAACAATCCATTTCGTATTCAGCAGCAGCAGCTGCCTCCCAGATAAACAGTGGCGCGAGCAGCCAGCCCTGCTCGCTGGGAGGAAATCAGCCCCCTCCGCCATAGCAGTCCCCACTGCCCAGGTCAGACGTGTCCTGCGGGCAGACACGCCCGTGTGTTGCAAACAGCTTCTGCCGCCCAAATCCACCACGCCAAGTAAGAGCTGTTGTAGGGAGCGTTGTGCTGCGTGGGCAGGGAAAGGGTCAGAGAGACAGGCGGCAAACTCCTCAAAGACCCACGGGGAAGGATCCAGGGCTAGTGCCGATGTGCAGCGATGCGGATGCTGTCCATCCCCTGGGTTTGGCAGCGTTAGGGTTAGAGCCCCTCCCCCCCAAGGTTTGCATTGGGGGAAGAAGAGCTGAGCTCAGAACCCCGTTCATTGGGCTCTGTCGGGGGATGAGCCCTGGATAACTCTTCTGTGGGGCTAGCACCGTGGGGATTGGCCTTTGCAGGCTGGGGCAACAGGGTGCCCTGGGCACGGATTCATCCAGGCCATAAGTGGGGAGCAGAGCCACTAGGAAGGTGCCCCCTTGGGCCTGTGCTGGATTTTTCTGCCCGTTTGGCTGCACCCCCCTCCACCTTGCCTTGGGTTTCCGGAGCCACAGCCCGGCTGCCCCTTGGGTGTTTCTTTGTGTGGGGGTTGTGACCTGTTTGTGAGCCTCCAGGCTGCAAAGACGTCTGGATGCCTGTGCAGCAGAACTCCCCCCACCCCCACATTGCATTCCTGGCCCGCCGCGGCCCTTTCCCGGCTCAGCTGGTCGGGGCCGGGATAGTCAAGTTGGGGTGGGTGGGCGTTCCAGGCCGGGGGGGGCTGGCCGCTCAGCACTAGGTGTGCCAAACAAGTGTGACTTCCACACCCCGGAGCTGGCGGAGGGAGGGTCAGCAGGAAAAGCAGTCACAGGAGGGTGTAAGATAAGGCAGCCAGGCGACTTTATCTCACATCCTCTTGTTAGATGCTTTTCCTGCTTCGCTCCCCGCAGGGCCCCTGGTCTGCCAGTTGCAGGCGTTTGTGCACGAAAGGTGGGACACCCCGGAGTGCCGCATGGAAGAGACGTGGGCCCGTGGACTCGGTGACAGCTTGGTGTCAGATCCCCAACTCCAGCCCCATGGGCAGCCTTTCACCAGCTCTTCCTGGCTTTTCTGTCGCAGCTCACTTTGGCCCATACATTTCCAATGGGGCTACACCAGCTTACCTGGGTTGGCGCTGTCATTGTTAAACTGCAGCAAGGGAGGTTTAGGTTGGACATCAGGAAAAACTTCCTGCCTGTCAGGGGGGTTAAACACTGGAATAAATTGCCTGGGGAGGTTGTGGAATCTCCATCCGTGGAGATATGTAAGAGCAGGTTGGACAGACACCTGTCAGGGATGGTCTAGACCATGGGTTCCCAAACTGGGGAGCATGCCCCCCTGGGGGGCATGAAGAAATTCCAGGAGGGGGGCTGCATGCTACATTCCAACATGCAGGCTCTGAAGGAAAGGAGATGAGTGGCGGGGCAGGACCAGGACCGTTTCTTTTATCAGTCGAGCCATTTCCTCAGGGGGGAGAGACGGGACCTGGCCCCTTCCTTGCAGCGTGGTCTCCCAGCACACTGACCGTGGCCGGAGGACACACAGCTTTGGCTGGGGAGCTGCGCCGGCCCTGTCCGAGCGGCTGTCCGTTGGCGGCAGCTCACGCGGTGTGGGGCGAGCCTGTGTTTGCAAGCCTCTCCCCTTCCATCGCAGCAGGCCCGGGGAGCTGCGTGGGCCCCTGTAGCTGGGTCAGGCCATGCAATTGCTCGCGGTGCCACGCCTAGAAGGAAGGGCGGGATGCCGGAGAGGCGAGCAGCGCGGAGCGTGCCAGGCAGATAACGCAGCTGTGGCTCTTGGCGCTGGGACTGGGCGTGTTGGTTCAAGGCAGAGGAGACGCTACCGCGCGATGCCAGATGGGCTGGGCTGCGAGGCTCTGAGGCATTGGCAGAGCAGCTGGACAAGTTATCACCCCCCCCGTGGGCACCACAGAGGCCGTGGGGGTAAAGTGCTGGGGGGGGGACCCGCTGGGCCTGCCAGCGACCAAGGCCCCTGAGAGGGTCTGTGCCGACCTCCTAGATCAGGAAGCAGCGTGGCCTGCAGCCTGCTGGCTAGGTGGGCGTCAGGACGCGCCGCCCTAAGCCTCCGGCTTTGTGTCTGCGTGTGTGCTGGGGGCAGGGGCGGGCGCCGCACGCAGGAGTCTCCCTGCAGCCACGCCGGGCCCTGCCTTCCTGTCTGTGGGGCAGGTTGGCCTGTGGAATTTACACCAGCCTGCTCCGCCCCGTCCCGCCACACACGTGCGCTCTCCCGTAGAATGGGTCGTGGCTCTGAGCGGCTCCTCCTCCCTCTCTCCGCCAGCAGATGCGTGCTCAGACTTGGGCCCCCTGTGGCAATGCGGTGACCCGGGCTGGCAGTGAGGGCAGGCCAGCGAGCAGTCTGGAAACCCACTGACCCGTTTAGATGCTGCCCGAGCTGGGTGAGACGAAGGAAAACGAATTCCTGAGACGGGGAAAACAAATTAGAGCGCCGGGGCCCGGTTCTCTCCTCACAGCACCTGGACTCTAGCGCGGTGCGGTGGCCCGGCAACCGCAAGCCCGGCCTGAGGAGAAATCGGTCTGCCTGAGTGTGTGGCTAGGAGCAAGGGGCCCAGACAAGACGCCCCGGTGTCTGACTAGATCCTCGGCACCGGGGATGGCTGCTGGAGGGAAATAGAGGCAAGCGTGCTCCAGGGACCGGGCCAGCAGGTCCAGAATCGGGGCAGCACAATGGTGACTTACAGCCACCTTCCCTTGCTTCGTGGGGCTGTGCCGAACACAGCTCAGCCGCTGGCTTTGGGGGGGTTCCTGCTCATTTCCACCCGCGGGAGAAGGGGATCAAACCGCTGGCGCATTAGCAGCGCAGGGCTAATCGGCTAGGCCAGGCTGTTCCTCTGAAGTCCGTGAGGGTGACCCTGTAAACATGGCAGAGCTGAGTAATGGATCCCAGCCTGGGTCCACGCCCCGTCGGTTCGGAGTGAATGGTGCTGAGGCTTCCATTGCAGGGAGCCAGAGAGCGGCTTTGGAAAGCACAGTCGCTTGGGGCACGACTAATTGTCTGTTGTTTTCTACTTCCAGAGCCGCATGGTTTGTGCTGGAGCCGCAGAGTATGTCCCTGTGCTGACACCCCCCTGAAGACCCCTGCAGCTGCCCCGCTGGAAGGAGCTCCCCGTTGATTACAATTATTTAATTTTTTGGCTGTTGGTTGGTTGGTTGGTTGGTTGCCGCGGTGAGTGGGGTGTGGTTTCTTGGCTCGGCTCTGGGTTTTTTAACACCATGTCTAATCCTGGTGCCCCTCAAGAGGCTGGTAAGAAGCCCAACGCGTTGGACAGAAATAACCAAGAGGACTCGCAGCCCCCCGCCAGCTCCGAGAGGAGGAACAAAAGCGGGATCATAAGTGAACCTTTGAACAAAAGTCTTAAGAAGTCGCGTCCGCTCTCCCACTACTCCACCTTCAGCAGCAGCAGCTCGCTAAGCGAACACTCAGAGAAAGGCGCCTCCTTAGCTAATGGCAACGAAGCAGCAACTGTGGATAAAAGTCACTCTACCTCAAAGCACAAAAGCATCTCGAATATGCTGAGCAAATCAGACAGGGCGTCAGAAATCTCCTCAGAAGGACAGATCAGCCTACAACAGTTTGCTCAGTCGACAGAGATGCTCAAAAGAGCGGTACAGGAGCACATTCCCTTACCGCATGACCACGGGACTGGTATCTCTGATATGGAAGCGGTCGCAGCTGCAGAGACAATGAACAACCCATCTGATTTTCCCTACCTGGGGGCTTTTCCCATAAACCCAGGCCTCTTCATTATGACCCCTGCTGGCGTGTTTCTGGCAGAGAGCGCGCTCCATATGGCTGGCTTGGCAGAGTACCCGATGCAGAATGAATTGGCATCTGCCATCAATTCTGGGAAGAAGAAACGGAAAAGATGTGGCATGTGCCCGCCGTGCCGAAGACGGATAAACTGCGAGCAGTGCAGCAGTTGTAGGAATCGCAAAACTGGTCACCAGATTTGCAAATTTCGAAAATGTGAGGAACTCAAAAAGAAGCCGTCTGCAGCGCTGGAGGTAACTGGCTGTAGTCCGACGGCCTAACCTTTCTCTTGGGCTACTCGCCTTTGGATGTTGGTAGCGATGATAAAATCCCAGGGCTTTTCCCTCTCTCTTAGCAAGTCTTGCCTTTAGCATCACACACAGATTGTCAGTGATTTCCCCCCTTCCCCCATGTTGATCGACTGTATTCTGATTAGTAATTAGCTGTAATGTCACCCGAACTAGGTCTTGCCATGATGATTACAACCCTCTGTAGATTTGTATCTTTTCTGAGGCTGCCCGGAGGAGCTTTTGAGTTTTAATACCCCGCTCTGGTATAGCCCGGGCCGTGTCTCCCAATCCCTCCTGCCAGCTAGCTAGCCAATGCTTAGTACAATTCCTGAGCCAGGAAGCGGATGATCCAAAACCTACTGAAGTCGGGGCAGTCTTTCCATGGACAGCAGTGGTTTTTGGATTGGGTCCTAAATTTTGGCTTGGGCCCAGGGAAGATCTCCAGGTAGTGCCAGGCCATTATCAGTCTATTAAACCCCTGTTTTTGTAAACTAGCGTTCCGCTGTCCGGCCTTAGTTTGTCCCTGATTCTGGAAGGGAAGAAACAGGCTGCTGGTTAATTCCCAAGAACCCGATCGTGCTGTGAACAAATTGTTAAGGAGCAAGCTCTTGAAAGTTGGTGCGATCACTTCATTTGGGAAACATGTCCAGTGGAGACAACCTGTGCTCCCCGGGGCCGAGATTCTGAGCGTGGTTACACCAGCATGAATCCACTGAGGAAAGAGGAGTTATTCCAGATTTACACTGGTGTAACTGGGAATGGGACTTGGCCCCTGATCTTTCCCCCTTATCAGATCTGCATTATGGGCCAGGTCCTATAATCTTTCTCGCTGTCCAGTTTCGGAGGGTGCTGGGTGTGTCCGGGAGCTGCTGCGAGCAGGCAGAATCCAGTGAGCGTGGAGGGTGCTTTGCGTCTTTCAGGATGGGGTCCTTCCTCGTCGCGTGGGCAAATGCTCTTTGAGAGGAGTGGGAGTTTTCTCTAAGCGAGGACAGTAGGCTGGAGCGCAAGAAAAAAGCTGCCCCCACATCTCCCGCTGGGTTGTGCAGCTGATTCCTGACGGAACGCTACTACCGGGCAGATGGGTTCTTAATCCAGAGCCCATCTGCAAGGCAAAGTGGAGCGAGGTATTAGATGTGCCTGAAATTCAACCAGACCCTTGCGGAGCAAGGTGAGAACTGAATTGTTCCCAGTAAACTTCAGCTGAATTTATGTGAAAAGTTAGACCTGAGCTAGGAGCCTGCAGTGCCGTTGGGCCCCGTTTCAGACAAGAGATGGCAATGAATTACTGTGCTTTATTATTAACGCCAGCGTGTATGCAGCTATCCACTACCCTATTCCTCCCTTAAATGAGGAAAGGCCAATACAATTGGGGACCGGGGGTTGGGGGAATCCTTGGTGATGGCATTTTGTGTCATCAGACGCTCTTCCCATGGCCACGTCTCGGCATTTTGGCTTTTTAGAATAAAATCTACCCACGGGTGAGCAGGGCTTCGGATGTTCCTCTGTAGAAGGGCCACAGTCCAGTTTCACGCTTGAATTTGAAATCCTAGAAGAGCTGTCACATGGAAGCCTTCTGTTGACCAGAGATGTTTTCTGATATCCATGTGGTGGTTTGGTGAAGGGATCTGGGTAGAGCTTTCTAACATCTTAGCACAAAAGTGAGATGGGTAGCCACAAAAGCAAGCCCTTGCATATCAAGGGTTCAACCTTGACTTGGAAGAGCTGTGTGGATATGAGGGACCTGATTCTTCCTGCTGTGTCTTGAGCAGAAAATGGCTAAAATATGAGTGTTTTGTGCTGCGGACTGAGATCGGCGAACAAAGTCCCCTGTATATTCCATGTAATCCACAGTCCTTTTTTGGTAGCTAGACCACCACTCAGGTTATGTGCCTTCCTCCTCTTCCAGCTGCTGGAGATTGCTCCTGTGAAGCTGAGAAAGGTTAAAAACATCTTTGCCTCTGTTGAGGCAGCAAGATGTTGTATCAGGTTGCAAGGCTGCTATGCAACAACTTCTCACGTCTTCCAAAAGAGGGAACTTGCTGTTTTCTTAGCCACCTTCCAAGTTTTCAATTAGCATCAGCTCTGAATGAATAGTGAAGGGGGAAAAAAAATCTATTTGGGTGGTGGGGGTCGGAGGGACCAGTGTCTTTCAAAATCCGCTGTATTGCTAAATTATATTCTTGTTCTAATTTGCTGAGTCAGTGATCTGGAAAAAGGGAGAAGGGGGAAAAAGTTCATCTCTTCTGAAGAGTCCTAAAGCAGGTCAATTGATTCCACAGCTCACAATAGGCTGAGGAGTGCTTTTTCCTGCCGTATGAGTTATATAGAAGTTAAATAGCATGGGGAGCCCTTGGAACGTTCACCAGTTTGATTTGTTTCCTGTTCTATGGCTGACTGGGAGATTGGAGTCACTGGAATCGGGCTTTGAATTTATGGTTTGCAGCGTCAGGTGAAGGCAGCTGGCAGAGTATGATGGAGACGCAGTTCTTGCGCTCCTAAGGCAAGCCGGAGTCGCCTTCCGCTCCCTGGAACCTGGTGGAGCTGAGGGTGGTGGCTACTCTAGAACACAGCCTCCTCTGTCGCCTGTCATTTATCTCTTTCCCGATGCAAACCCCCCTCGCAGGCTTTGCCAGCTCCATAACGTCAGACACGGTTGGGAATCGCCCATATTTTGACACGATCTGCTGGTGATGAAACTTTCGCCGGCGTCACCTGTCCCCATTGGCCAAAGTACGGCAACAAACTCCCACCCCATCGCTGGCTCCTGCTCATTCTCTTGGCTCCAAAGCTCCCCCCTGGGAGGTGGTTATGACTCCTGTGTGGGCGGTGGAGGCATTGCTGATGGTCTGTGGGCCCGAACGGGTGTTCCTCCGTTGCTGGTGATGGCGAGGCAAGGATGTGTTGTCCCAATGCCATTCGTGGGGGGCTTAAACAGTCCCTCAAGAGCTGCACTCTGTTAAAAATCTCCCTCCCTTCCTGAGCTGGCTGGGCAAACGGAGACAGTATTCACAGACGCGCTTTTCAGTGAGTTCAATTCGGCAGCATCCCTGGCCTGCTGTATTCATTTTTGGTGACCATTACGCACCTCCCCCTCCCACAGCCGCTTGCACAAGAATGTGTGTGGGAGGCGCCGGTCTCTTGTGAATACAAGCGCAAATCGGCGGCCATTTTGAAATCGCTGTCAGTTGCCTCTCCTGTTGCACAAAAGGGTCTGTCGTCCAATCAGGGAACAGAAACCAGCCCATGTGACTTAGCTGGGGTAAGGTCGTCCTAGGGGCAGAGAGTGGCCAGCCCAGTGCCTGGGATAGGTTCGCGGGATGTGTGCAAACAGCTCTGAGCAGCAGCCACTTGTCAGCCTCCCGCTCAGTGCCCGGCGCACCGGTCTGACTCGTGTGCTCCGCCCAGGCACTGGCTTGCTCAGGAGACGAGTCCAAGCCCTTCCGTCCCTCGTGCCTCGTCCCCTCCTCTGTACCCAGCCCCAGGCTGAGAGGGGCTGAGCACCCCGTACAGCCGCCGCGGGCACTGGGCTGCTCGGCCCCTCCCTGGCTTGGGCTCGGAGCCTCCTATAAGCTTCCCAGACCATCTTTCACCTGGTACTTAATTGTCCCGATCTTTCGAGCACCTGCGTTCCCCTTAACAAAGCCCTGAATTGGCCCTTCAGACCGGCACGCCTGGTGCCCAGTCGGCCCTTCAGACCGTCATGCCTGGTTCCCGGTCGGCCCTTCAGCCCAGCGCACCTGGCGCCCGGTCGGCCCTTCAGACCAGCACGCCTGGCGCCCGGTCGGCCCGTCAGTCCAGCACGCCTGGCGCCCAGTCGGCCCTTCAGACCGGCGCGCCTGGTGCCCGGTAGGCCCTTCAGACCATCACGCCTGGCGCCCGGTCGGCCCTTCAGACCGGCATGCCTGGCGCCCGGTTGGCCCGTCAGTCCAGCACGCCTGGCGCCCGGTCGGCCCGTCAGTCCAGCACGTCTGGCGCCCGGTCGGCCCTTCAGACCGGCGCGCCTGGTGCCCGGTCGGCCCTTCAGTCCGGCACGCCTGGCGCCCGGTCGGCCCTTCAGCTCAGCGCACCTGGCGCCCAGTCGGCCCTTCAGACCGTCACGCCTGGCGCCCGGTCGGCCCTTCAGTCCGGCACACCTGGCGCAGGACCCTCAGGCATAGGGTTTGAGGTGGGAGGGGAGCAAGAAGCTTTTCCAGGAGAACTCTCTCCAGCACCCAGCGAAGGAGCACAGCTGTGTGTCCACGTCCATCACCAAACCGGGCCATAAAACCCCACATTTGGGCTCTATGGGCATGAAGCAACCCCTCTCAGCAGCGCTGTTCCCCTCCCTCTGCACCTCAGTGTGCCCGAGGGGAGCTGTGACCGTCCCGGGGGGTCAGGCTCAGCTGGCCAGAGGCTAGGCCACGTTGAATGAAGGATGAAAGGGCGGGAAAGCAGACGCCCCCTGGCCTGGTGCACACTGTGAATGAGGAACCAGGAACCCCAGTCGCGGCCCGTGGCCAGCCCTTTGGGGTCTCCCCACACTCGGGCGCCTCGCTTGGCTTGACGTGGCCGTCCCATGGTTTTGTGCGGCGGCAGAGCGAGCAGTCGATGCCGGGGGTGAGGAGCAGAGCGCGCACCCGGCATGTCCGTCTCCTAAAACATCCCCCGGCGCCCCGGCAGATTCAGTGACGTGCTGCCATCAACAGCCGCCTCAGAACTGCCGGGCTGGTGCTTGCCCAGCAGCTGGCTGCCCTGGCGGGTCGAGCCTTAGCGTGGCAGGGCCGCAGACAGAAGACCCGGGGCTCCTCTGGCACCACCTGAACACGCAAAGGGCCAGACTGGGTCACGTGAGAAAGGCCAGACTGGGTCAGACCAGGGGCCGTCTAGCCCAGCGTCCTGTCTCCTGACACAAAAGGGCTGTGTCTAGACTGGCCAGTTTTTCTGCAAAAGCAGCCGCTTTTGCGCAAAAACTTGCCAGCTGTCTACACTGGCCGCTTGAATTTGCACAAGAGCACTGACGATCTAATGTAAGAAATCAGTGCTTCTTGCACAAATACTTTGACGCTCCTGTTCGGGCAAAAGTCCTTTTGCGCAAAACCTTTTGCGCAAAAGGGCCAGTGTAGACAGCTCAGATTTGTTTTGCACAAAAAAGCCCTGATGGCTAAAATGGCGATCGGGGCTTTCTTGCGCAAAAGCGCGTCTAGATTGGCCACGGACGCTTTTGCGCAAAAAGTGCTTTTGCGCAAAAGCGTCCGTGCCAATCTAGACGCTCTCTTGAGCAAATACTTTTAACGGAAAACTTTTCCATTAAAAGCATTTGCGCAAAATCATGCCAGTCTAGACATAGCCAAGATGTTTCCTCAGGAAGCCCTGGCTGGGGCCCACCTGCTCCGGCCTTGCCGACCGGAGACGACCCTAGCACAAAAGCACCATCGCCCAATTGCTCTTCTGTCTCCTCCGGCGAGGTGATTGCAAATTACAGCCCCGGTTGGGAGACGTTGATTGTGCAAGCCCCATGATAGAGCGGTGCAGAAAATCAGCTGGGCGCTGCGAGGCCTGGCTCATCGGCGTCTGAGCAGCCCACTGCGGGCCCGATCCGGAACGGTGCTGCGCAGCCTCGTCCTGTGCTCTGCAGACCCCGTGTGGGAGTGCCCATCTGGCCACAGACCGGTCCCACGTGCAGATGGGCTCAGCTGAACTGGTTACCACCCGGCTACCCAACAGCGTCAGGCACGTTACCTGGCTAGGTCTGACCGCAGCCAGCCGTTTGTCCCGCCACGTTCGCGCCGGTGGGGCCCGCGGGGAAGTTGGACTTGCTACCGGGCCCAGCGGAGGAGCCCGGGCCATGCCTGACAGTCGCGTGACTGCCCTTGTGGGCAGGGCCAGACTGCAGCCCCTCACGCAGTGAGGTGTCATGCTCTAGCCACTGTGTGAGCGGACACACGCCAGGGGACAAACTCACTCATCTGCTGTGGCTCTGATGTGCCCCTCAGAGCTTCCTGGCTTCCGCTGGCATCAGGCCCTCACCTGGCCTCTGGAGCAGCCCTCTGCTCTGGCAGGTGGCCGTTCTGCCCTGTAGCGTGCAGCCATTTCCATGTTTCCGTTGGGATGGTGCGAGAGAAGAGGAGCCCCCAGGCCCACAGTGGGGTGTCTTGTGGTGAGGGCAGGGGTGGGCCAGATCCGGTCTGCCAGGATTAGCCCCTGGCAGGCCCCCACACCTCTGTATTTACCTGCGCCTCCTCAGGTACGGGGATCACAGCCCCTGGCGAACTGCTGCCGTTTTATTGCCCAGCCCTGGGCTAGAGGGAAATGCTGCTCAGTCTTCTCTGTCCAGGCAGCCTTGAAAACCCCTGGTGAGTTGTCCAGGCGCTAGGCCATATACCCAGTCCCTGAAGGGCAAATCCTTCAGCTCCGGTTAGAGGGGCCTGGCGTGGCGGGGAAGACGGCCTTCAGGACCTCCTCCAGTGTCCAGCAGGGAGTCCCGTTCCCAAGTTGGCAAGAGGGCAGGCAAACTCCGAGCACCACATTTTCAGAGGAGACAGACTGGCCCAGCATGACTTTGCCCACCTGGGCTGCGTCTACACTGCCCCCTTGTTCGAAGTAAGATACGCCGTTTGAGCGGCACAAATGGCGGATCTTATTCCGCTCTCATTTCGAAATAGCTGATTTCGTCATTTGGCGCTGTCGACACAGGGCCGAATTTCGAAGTAGCCCGCTCTTCCGAAACGCCCCTTACTCATGGAATGAGGTTTCCAGGGACGTCGGAATAGCGAGCCCAAAATAACAGGCTTGCTGTGCAGATGCGGGATAGCGATTTCCGGATGCTCCGGTATCCCGAAATAGCATTGCCATGTGGCGGTAGCCCTGAAGACTCGCACACACAGGTGTGCAGACTAACCGGTTAGTTAGTTGCCCAAAACCAGCTGCTGCACGGAGTTCCCTTTGACCCTGCAGGCCTGAATGCCCGCAGCTCTCACGAGCTGATGCACTGGCATTCCCCATGGTGGCCATAGGCCCTGTTGGCACTAGCACCTGGAAAGTCCTGGGATGCAAAGGGTGCTGGTTCTCAAGAGACTGTGCTGGCTTCTTCCCCGTGCTGGACTGTTAAAGCCACTCCTGCCCTCATTCCTGAGCGCTGGACACTGGAGGCCAGTCGCATTTCCTGGACTCTCCCTCCATGCAAGGGGCTATCGTGTGAATGAGCTCTTGAGAGTTTGTAAGTGCTCAGGTTTAATGAGGGCCAGGTGGGTCACAGGGTAAGGCAGACAGGAGACATGGTTCTCGCCTTGCCTGTCGTTTACCATGGGCACGTCCCAGCTTTCTCTGTGCCGCCGTCTCGCCGCCTGTAACAGGCCCCCGAGCGCTTTGCGCCAGCCTGTTACGCCCGACCACAAAATGCCGGGAGGTCTCACTTAAATGGGGGTGCGCGAGCCGCGATTCGACGTGAGGGGGACAAGAAAGGCCCCTTTGCCTGGCTCGGCTCTGCCACCTGCGGCTCTGTCCCCGGCTTGCGAGTTTGCTGGTTTCCCAAAGTGCTCCAGCCTCGGCTGGCTTCGAAGGGCCTGAAACGAAGGGGAGGTTTGGGGCCGGCTCAGCAGCCAGCGTGAGGCGAGGGGGGCTTTGTGAAGGGAAGTTACCTTGCCGTGCCAGCTGCGCTGGGAAGGCCAGCCTGCCTTTTCTGCCGCTGACTCAGTGGAAGCCGGACATTGTAATCTACATCAGACGCAGGGGAAGTGGCAGCTTGTTCCATTGTGTCTGGAACAGTAAGTGGACGGCTGGAACAATCACAGAGCTGGTTTTCCAGATGCCCTTTCAGGAGCAGGCATTCTCTATAGCTCCTTCCCTCCCCCTGATCCAGGGTGAAATCCTTCCAGGATGAGCCCAGGTGAGGGGAGGCAAGAGCCCTCTCTCAGACAGGCTCCACTTCCTTCTTTCATATTAAAAACTGATGTCACCGCACCAGGCCAGGCGTTTCTCAGGCACCACAAGTTTGTTGGGTCTCTGCTTGGGGCCGGGCGGCTCTTGTGTCCATATCACAGCCCGAACTTTAGGGCTTCGCCCAGTGGGCAAGGAGGGCGGAGGTGCCACCCGTGCTGAAAGCCGAATAATAACCGTGCTGCCGCTGGTTGAAAACAAACCTCCCTTTCTGTCACTGAAGATGGGGGGGGCAGCCGGGCAGAGCTGTGGAGAGCGACTGCCCAGCGAAATGCTGTGCGTTTGAAACGAGACCACTAATTAGGAGCTGTCACCTGAATCTCGTGTTGTAAGGCGCTGGTTAAAAGATGCAGCAGAGATGCAGGGTTTGGAGAACATGAGCCGGGATATTAGCTTCAGCGACTAGCCCAGTTGATTGTTA
Source organism: Pelochelys cantorii (assembly GCA_032595735.1). Classification (NCBI taxonomy): domain Eukaryota; kingdom Metazoa; phylum Chordata; order Testudines; family Trionychidae; genus Pelochelys; species Pelochelys cantorii. Next base: position 40,267,186 of record CM064340.1, read on the forward strand.
TAAAATCTCTGTGCACATGTGACGGAGCAGACTTCGGCCAACTGTTTCTTTTCCGGCCTTTGAAATGCTCGAAATATATTTTTAAAGTGCCTACAGGCTGACCGCAGACAGAGCATGCGCTCCAAGCCCTGGGGCTGAAGTAGCCTGGAGCAGGGCTGGCAGAGCCAGCTGCATTTCCCAGGGTAGAGGCAAACGTTGCCCAAGACAGAAGGCCTCTGGGCCAGCATATTCATCGGTCACTAATGTGCAAACGAGCCCAAATTCGGAGGGGGGCGGAGCCTTTCTCGGTGGGCCCAATCCAGACGCCCTCACTTCTTGCTCAGCGCACACTCCGGCAGACCCTCTGCCTGCAGTGAATGGGTGGTTCTGGATCCTGTCCCTTGGGGCCACCTTTTCAACCCTGGCACGCGCCTCCTTCCGGCCATATGCAGGGCTGCGTCGAAGCAGCTTCTTTTTCAGATTGCTGAGTACCTGCAGCACCCGTCCCTTTGCATAGGATTGCTCAGCACCTCGGGGCATCGGGCTGTGTCCCGTCGTTTGCACTGAGGAACTTGACGGTTCGGCTCGGGATTTGGCCCGCTGGTTGTCAGGGGCGCTGGGCCCCATTCCGGATGGCCCCGGGGGCTGCAGGGTACATCAGAGCAGGCAGCGGTGAAAGCAGGCATCAGTGCGTTGCAAGCAGCGGTGAAAGTAACCAAGAATTTCTTACAGGTCTTGCCCTATTGCAACCTGGGGCCCTGCCAGCTCTTTAGCTAGCTCCCCGGCTGGCTTTTGCCGGAGCTGTGCCCCAGGGCGCCACCGCGTCCTTTCACCTCTGCACCGCCAGCTTTGCAAGGCAATGGGAGTGCCTTTCTCAGCCAACGCCGCGCTCCCCGCACCCTGGCACAGAGCAGCACCGGGGGGCCCCTTAGCAGTTGCTGGCTCCCTTTGTGCCCTAATCAGCAGACAGACAATGGGATGGTTGAGGGAGAAGTGGCTAGCCTGAAACGGGAGGAATTGTGCATTGTGTTTTCACAGGCTTGTGTTCCAGAGGGGTGGGGTGGGGGTTGATCCCCTACATTAAGCCAGCCCCTCCCTCCTCACATGACAAAGCAGATGTTTTGTCTCCCCCTCCCATGCAGATTTTCCTCTTTTGTGTGGACTTTTGTTTCTCTTTTTTCCCCCCACCAAAGGCTGCAACTGCTAAAAGGCGTAAGTCTCCCCAGAAGGACAAGTCGGGCTGTATAGTAACAGAACCCCAAAGACACTGAAATGTGAGTGCCGCCCACGCCCCCGTGCACTCCAGACACAACTTGCATGTTGTCATCTGTTGCTTTTACTTAGCTGCCTTTAATCAACTTACCAGTTGATTGTATTAGCGTCACTGCCAGCTAATACCTCTTTGACAAGGTCCCTAGCACAAACATGGTGCTTCTTGGGGATCCTTCCCCGCCCAACACCCTGTCCACAGGGCGAGACTTTACCACCCCATCCTCATTTGGTACCTCCACCGTGGGCTGGGATTTCATTCTGGAGGAGTAACGGGGCTGATCTCACGAGGAAAGAGTTCTGCAGGGCTGTGTGCAGAGCAGCCGTTTCCCTCGCATGCACCTGACTCTTAACGTGTCCCTGTTTTCTTCTCTCTTTCTTTCCAGAAGGTGATGCTTCCTACAGGAGCTGCATTCAGATGGTTTCAGTAGGAATGAGAATTCCAAAGCTCTGTCATCCAAGTGCAATGTCACTGCTTGCTTGTGTTGTCTCAGGCAAGGAATTTTTTGGCTGAAAATGAATGGATGCACCCGTGTCTCTTTAGAACCAAAAATATTTTCTCGCAGATTTCATTCCTGTTTTTATATATATATTTTTTTTGCATTTGTTTTAACATCTCCAAGTCCTAGTAAAACATTTAACTGCTTTTCGAATAATAATAATAATAATAATTAATAATAATAAAAAAACCGGATCTGTAAAGTACCAAGACTTAATAGACAGAGTATGGACAATCAGTTTCTTTCTGTGTTTTGGTGTTGATGTTGTTTATGTGTGGAAGATGCAGTTCTTGTGTAGAGAATGTAAATTTACAGTAACCTTTTAAAATCTAGTTACTAATAAGCACTACTGTAATTTAGCACAGTTGTTTAATTACACCCTCATTTATACTTTTTATTTGATTATTTCCCATCATAAAATAGAGTGGATAGTTTCTAGAATGCCTCAACTTCATGTTTATAAATGAGAATATGTTTAAAACGATGTAGTGTCCCCTTTCCTAACCATTCACGTATGTAAGTTTAACCAGCAAGAAGTTTGGTATTAAAGGTGAAAGAAAAATTGCTGCAAAATGGGCAGTCTTGGAAAAAAAAAATCATTGTTAGTTTATTAATATAGAACAAGAAGTACTGCATACAGGGAAAACAAGATCCTAATTGCAAATCATTTTTTATAAACTTACTGAAGTTCTAAGAAAAATAAAAAATATATTGCAGGGCCTGTGCTGAAGCAAGTTATGAAAACTAATATTTCTCTTATGTTCAAATCCCCGTCTCTCCAGCTCTCTCTACATCAGTAAATTGAAATGCTGTTTGTAATGTTTTAGCGATCCAGGCTGTTTTGTGAATAAAATGAATGCATGTTTTGTGTCAGGATTTACATCTCGGGTTTTTTTTCTGTCCATTTTTGTTGCACGCAGTTGTGAAAAAAAAACAACCCTTAAAAATGTCCCTTTTCAAAGATGTCACTCCTGGTTTCATGGCATTTTGCTAAGTTTGCCTCTTTTTTGGCAGTTAGGGTTTGGGGTGTATTTTTTGGTTTGTGTTTCAGTTTTGTTTTTTTATCAGCAGATTAAAAAATAAATAAATGAGTGAACTGTAAATGTTTGCCAGTGCAAATGGAGCAATCAAACATTTTCCCCCTAAGGTTGCATATGTTACATTTTGAACTGGTTAGCTGACTAGCACATGTTCTGCAAAATACATACTGTGTTAAATCTGGGTTTGTTACAGAATCCTTAGGAGTCTATAAACCAAACGGTGCTAGGCTTGAGCACTAGAATTTTCATTACAGGCAGCATGTGGAAAACCAAACCTCAGAATCCTTGGAAACTGACATAGGGTTGGTGGCGAGTTTGTTGGGGAATTGACAACGTATGCCTGGCGATGGAATCAGCACTGCACTCCCATGTATCAACTGAGGCCAAACACGATCGGAAATGATGGGTGTTATTTTCAGGAGCGATCCGTGTTTGCCTAGGCAACCATTGCCTGCCATGGCAGTAGAGATGGATCGACACAGAGGGGGGTTTGACAGTCCCATCTTCATGGACAGATGTAATCAGTGAACGATGCGTTTCGGAAAGAGGAGTCGCACTCAATAAATGGTGTCCAACCCACGAGCGTTTTCATTTTTGCTATTTCCCCCTGCTTACCTTGCTTGGGTCCAAAGCCACCGCCCCGCAAGGGAGCAGGACTGTGACGCTGTTTCTTGTGTCCCATATCACAGCGCTCCAGCTTTGGCATGTGTGCTGGGGACCTGACCCAGTCCCCCGTGAGGTCAACGGGAAGGCTGGTTTGGACTCCACTGGGAACGGGACCTGGTCCTGGTTGGCCAGGGCAGTATCTCTTTCCTTCTTCCTTCCTAACAAACGGCTGCAGGGAGATCTCTCCTGCTCCCCATTTCAGTGGCGAGGGCCAGACCTCCACAGCTGTTTGCTCCAGAGATGGGTCCCAACCCAGGCCACCCATAGGCGCGCATTTTTTTCCAGTGGTGCCCAACACATGCGGGGGGGGAGGGGCCGAGCCCCAGGTGCCATAGCAGGAAACATGGACTATAGAACTGAGTGTCCCAACTTGATCGGTCTCCCTGTATGTAATCCTATGGGTCATTTGGTTCAAAACTGTCTCCCTTTGCGGGAAAACCTGACTAGCTAGACTGGTCTGGAGTTCCACCCTGCAGGACAAGCCGTGTGTATCTGTAAAACAATACAGTGACCATGCCACCGAGAACTGTATTCAGGCTGCTTGTGTCAAGGCAAGTACAAATTGGAAGCTTTGAACAGGGATGCGTTGAGGAAGTTTAGGTAGCTGAATGTTCAATAAAGCGAATGTTCTCTGCGCTCGTGCATGGTGAGTCTGTTTGGGGAATAGTTAAGAAGCGTGTGCGGCTTGCAGCCGGGGTCCCTTGCCAGATCGTGGGTAGGAGGGACACAGTGGGGTGCGGACTCACCCCATGAGTAGCGCAGAGTCAGCGTGCCCAAGCTACGTCTCTGAGCTCCGATGCGCTCCCTGCATCCCTGGGCTCCAGGCTGGATGGCAGCGGGACAGTGTTGTAATTTGTCACTGACTAATAGCAGCAGCAAATTATATCCCTCTTCTTCCTGTGTGCCAGCTCAGCTGTGCTGGCCAGCATGTTTGTCAGGGGTGGGACCAAGGCTCTGTGTATTCCTGACGCCCTCTGCAGACACCTCCATGGAGCAGGGGCTAAGCCAGCAGGTGACATCTTCGCTGTGCATGGGGGAATGGCATTCATAAAATGCCCTGATCTCTTGCAGGCTGCAATGCCTGCTTGCCCCAATGCCCCAGACCGAGATCTGTCAAGCCTGTATGAGGGGTCTCGGATGCTCCCTTGCATGAGGGTGCGGTCCAAGCTAAAATTGAGCCCTGAGCATGTGTGCGCTTGCGAGTGTTTATAGAGTCCTAGTGGCTTTAACCAGGGCTCTGACAAACAAAAGGAGGTTTTCCTTCACACAATGCACAGTCAGCCTGTGGAACTCCTTGCCACAGGATGTTTGTGAAGACCAGGACTTTAACAGGGTTCAAAGAAGAACTGGATACATTCATGGAGGATCAGTTCATCAATACTTATTAGCCAAGATGGGCAGGAATGGTATCCCCTGTTTGTCAGAGGCTGGGAATGGGTGACAGGAGAGAGATCACTTGAGGATTCCCTGTTCTGTTCATTCCCCAGGACACTGGGCTGGATGGACCTTTGGTCTGAGCCAGTCTGGCCGGTCTTATGTTCTTGTTGCTCAGTGCCTGGCCAGTGATGGAGAGAAGGTGGGTGATGAGGCTCAGCTGCTGCTATCAGCTTTTGAGGCACATGGAGCTCTTGTCTAGGGCAGGGGGCAGGGCCTGGAAAGTAGCTTCCTGGGCGCTGTGTAGCGTGACAGCTTGTCTCGTTCAGCAGCCGAAGCTGGTCCTGCCATGGCTACTGTCTCATCCACCTGGTCTGTCCCGGGCCTGGGGGCCCACCCGGCTCCACCCACACTGCACACAGGGACGGGCGATGTGCTTGCGACTGTCTCTGGCCGTGGGGGCAGGTGAGGGAGCCGGGGCATGGGGTGTCCGCGTGCCTTTCGGGAGAAGGTTAATGCTGTGGCTGCCGAGGGAGCTCAGGATTTGGGGGCTATTCATGCCTTTTCCCACAGGCCCCTGGGGCGAGGCCTCGCACAGCCTGGGGACAGCGCAGGCCGAGCGCCACCGTGCCACACATGGGGCAGGGAGGCTGTTGTCATGATGACCAGCGTAGCACCTTGCGGTGCTCAGGTGGGAGATGCTACGGAAGGGCAAGGCGGTAGCCGGGGCAGGGCAGGCCCTTGTGCTGGGTAGCGCAGCATGGCCCCTGGCGGGGGCTCTGACTGTTCTGGATCAGACGCCAGGAGCCCCACGCCTCTGGGCCAGGCGCTGTACAAACACAGCTGGACACGGGCCTACTCCAAGGGGCTTCCAGCCCCATGGCGAGCAAGGGGAACGAAATGATGCCTCATACAGCCAGCAGGTCCCAAAGAGCCAGAGCCTCGTGGGGACGGCACCTGGGCGTCACCCGCCCACCGTGGAGAGCGCAGGGCCCAGTGCACGGCAGCCAATACCGTGGCCTAATGGGAGGGGGAGCGGGCGGCTTGGCCGAAGGATAAGCAGGCCCATGGAACTCGGCACGGCGAGAACCACGTCGAGGGCACCAGGCTTCCTGGGGCCGTGCTGGTGGGGAGTTGGGTAAGAGCAATCCTGGCAAACGCCCAGAAGCCAGAGAGCCGTGACAAAGGCACAAGGGTCACAGCTCAGCGGCTGGCGCTCACCTGGCCACGGCCTGCGAGGGTGCAGGGGCACGTGGGGGCGGGCAAAGGAGCCCGCCTGTTAGACAAGCCGGTGTGGGGCTCTGGCACGTGGGCGCTTGCGCCCGTGGGGTTACCGCTGCAGTCATCCTGGTTCAATGGCCCTCAGACGAAGGCGTAGCAGAAATAGGCGGGTTGCTTGTGGGGCCGCTCAGGAGAGAGTTGCAGGCCGCCCAGCTGATTAGCAGAGCGCCCCCCAGCTGAGTGTTTTGTTTCTCCAGGTGGTGCCCATCACACGTGCCTCAGGGCGCACACAAATTTTATTCCACGCATGGATGGGAAAAAACCTGCCTGTGGCTGGAAGAAATTAGCGGGAATGTTGCTTAGCAATAAAATGCGGGGTGATTGTCTCACAATAAACTGTGGGGTGATTGGCTGACGGTTGTATGGGTGCAGCCCATTGCTGCACGAGGGCCCCACACCCTAGCGCCACAGAGGCAGGAGGTGCTGGGCACTCTGAGAGGGGGCAAAATGTCCCCCCCAAATTCCTCCGTGCTCAGGTTTATAGCACTGAGACATGGAGGGGGGGGGGTTGCCTTCCACTTACATATCAAATAGCCGCTGCTGGATACCAGGTTCCAGCCTACGTGGCCCAGATGTGGCTGGGCCCTGCAGAGTCTGACACGCAGGGCAACGCAGGGCTGCCTGTCCTCACCCAGGAAGCGAGCGGCACGTGGCTGAGACTGGCGTGTCCTCTGCCTTCTAGGCACACCAGGAGGGCAGGCCAAAGTGCATGCTGGGAAGGCGCGTGGCCCCGCACAGCCTCCATAACGACTGAGCCGAGTGGCCCGCGTGTTCCTGGAAGGGCTTTTCCCCCCTCACGCGCTGCAGTGACGGCCTGGCCTTCAGGCGGGGCTGGTAGCCGCACGCGCTTGCTGCAGATACCGGTGGGGGCAAGCCGAGCAGGGGGCGAGGCAAGCAGGGCGCAGCCGCACAGACGGACTTAGTGCAATGTCTCCACGCACCGTGTGCGCCTGCTTCATAGGGCAGAAGTGTGGGGAGAGACACGGAGCTGAGCGGGCCGGCAGCTGGGGGGCTGGCAGTGCTATCACAGTCGCACCCACAGGCCAGTTGTACTGTGCGCTGTACAGACACCTGGCAAGGGGCAGGCCCGGCCGTGCAGAACGTACAGTCTCGCCGGCCCCTGATGGGGAGTGGGGGGGAGTCACTCACCCAAAATCAAATTGCAAGTCAGTGAGTAACCCAGGCTCAATCTACAACAATCCACCCATCGCTCCCCTGTCTGGCCTCTCCCTCCCCGGAGCACAAAGTCCTCCCCCCCCATTCGGTTTTAGCCTGCACCTGACAACCCCTGGGAGCAGCAAGGGGGTCTCGGCCCTTTTTTCAGGTACGGGGTTGCACAGCAAGGCAGCCCCAGGGCCAGAGCTCCACCCCACGCCTGCGAGCACCCAGCCCTGGCTTCTCCCACATGCCCTGGCACAGCACAGGGAGGTGAACTAGAAAGGCTGGTTCAGGCAATACAATGGAGAAGGTTGCCGGGGGAGCGTCAGCTCCGTGGGGAAGGGAAGCTGGAGACCCCTGGTACAGGGGCTGGGCCGTTGAGTCTGTTAGACAGGGTGGGCAGTTGTGAGCTGCATAATCCAGCCGCTCAATGGTATTTAGGTGCCTAACTCACATTGCTTGCAGTGGGTGCCCAACTCCCTTTTGGAGCTGGGACAAAATGCCTGTCTGGGAGAAGGACAGCTGTCCAGCCTTAGGGCAGCCCCACAGCTGGGGGCTGCAGACTGCGCCGTGCTGCTGAAACGCGCCCTGGGCAAAGCCACAGCCTCGGTAGCAGAGCAGGCGGGGGGTGGGGGGTGTCGTATTGCTCCAAACAGGATAGAGCAAAGTCCCCAGGCCCAGCTTGCTCAATAGCAGGATTGTTCCCCATTGACTGGCCCTCAACATCCTGCTCCCACCCTGGCCCAGCGCTGGGGAGGAGCCGCTTGGTGAGAGCCCGGCTCCGCTGAGCAGCTAATGAGCGTCAGGATGCAAGGGTAGAGTCTGGGGCGGGGAAGCAGAGCCGCCAGCAAGCCAGCTATGCTGCCCCCGAGCCCTGCCTCAGCCCCCCAGGAATCAGCCAGCTCACGGCAGACACAGGGAGCCGCCCCGCCCAATGGCGGCCTGCAGCGAGTGGGCCAGTCCTGCCACGACCTGCCCACGGGGACGGTCCAGTCACGGGGCCACGTTCTGCGCCCAGCGCGCCCGGGGGCAACGCAGAGGCCGCCGAGGCGGCGACTGAACGGGGATGCCGAGGCCCGGGGCACCGAGCCCCGTTAGCCCCCAGCAGAGCCAGCAGCAGAGGGGCGCACGTTGCTGACACACACCCCGCGCGGCGAGCAGGACCCCCCCCCCCCACATGTGCGTCTGGCCGGGTCTGCTCCCAATGCCTTCAGCCTCGGAAGCTGCCTCAGGGGCTGCTTCCGAGGGAGATGCCGCCTGAGTGCAGGGCCGGGACGTGCTGCCGAGAGGGGTGTCAGGCCTCGCTCCCTTTCCTGCTCTCCCTACCCCACCGCCTGCGCGGCAGCTGGCACTGGCCCGGCCTGCAGATGGTGTGGCAGCAGTAGATGGGTCTGGCTACCTTACAGGTGTTTGATGGAGCTGCTCGCTAGCCAGCGCGGCTACCCCCCGTGGCGGAGAGAGCAGGCTGTGCCCACTGGCGTTAATTAGGCCGCTCATTCTCTTCCCTGACGCGTTCCGGGCCGGCGCCAGGGACACGGCGCTTGCTTTCTGGCCCGGCTTCGCGAGCTTCTTCCCCCCCCCCCCCCAGCCTGGGAGACTCAGGGGAATCCATTGCTTGGCTGCCGCCCGACACGCACAGGTGGTAGCACCAGCTGCATGTTCGCTCCTCTGTGTTGGCTCCGCCGCCGCGCGGGCCCTGCCGCAGCACGAGCGCCGGTCAGCAGGGCTCTCGGCGCGGCCTCCCGGCGGCTTGGCTCCAGCTGGCCCTTTCCAGAAGGGAGCGCGGAGGCGAGTGCCTCTGCCCGGCGGGAGCATGCGTCCAAAGGCCTGCGAGCAGCTGGGGGAGCCGAGGGAGGGGGGCCCGACGCAGCAGGGCAGCACCTGAGCCAGGGACAGAACCCCCGAGGGCAGGGCAGGGCAGGGCCTGCACGACTCCTCAGCCTGTGGTGGGTGACTAGGCCACGGGTGACTCAGCCTGTCTCTGCTCCAGCCCGTGGGTCACACGCAGCCGCCGGGCTCGGACTGGAAGCACTGTAGCCCTCTTATCCCAAAGGGGCAATGGGACCCAGCAGGGACTGGCCCGAAGCCGCCCCTCCCTCCTGGTGGGGCAGCCTCCCTGGCTTCTGCCTGTCAGCCCAAGGCCCCCTGCACCCCACACATATGGGGCTAGCCCAAGGCCCCCTGCACCCCATACATATGGGGCCAGCCCAAGGCCCCCTGCACCCCATACATATGGGGCCAGACCAAGGCCCCCTGCACCCCATACATATGGGGCCAGACCAAGGTCCCGGGCACCCCATATGTATTGGACCAGTTCAAGGACCCCTGCACCCCACACATATGGGGCCAGACCAAGGCCTCCTGCTCCCCATACATATGGGCCCAGCCCCAAACCCCCTGCTCCACATACATATGGGGCCAGCCCAACCCCCTCTCTGCCCCATACATATGGGGCCAGCCCAAGGCCCCCCCCACCCCATACATATGAGGCTAGCCCAAGCCACCCTGCACCCCATACATATGGAGCCAGTCCAAGACCCCCTGCTCCCTATACATATAGGGCCCACCAAGACCCCCCCTCTACCCCACACATGTGGGGGCCAGCTCAAGACCCCTCCCCCCCCCCCGCTGCTCAGCCCAAGGGGGTCTTCCAAGGCCTCTCTCTCCCCCTCCCCATTATGATGTTGCCAAGCCGCCTCATGCATTCCCCCCACACCCTGCTTGGGATGGCATGCCACTTTGTTGGCAACAATTGTGCATTTGTCTCATTGGCAAGAGCACTTGCACAGTGTTGGGATAGTCTGGCCAGGGCTTAAGAAAGGCACTGTCCTGGCCAAAATGAGATGCAGTGGCATTCTCCCATTAGCCCTTCTCCATATGGCTTGGCTGTGTTTGAGACATTCAGGATTTATGGGGAACCAGGCCGCACCCAATGACATTAATAGGCAGCAGCTTTCAACCAAACCAAAGGGAGTATTTCTTCACACAACCCACAGACAACCTGTGGAACTCCTTGCCAGAGGATGCTGTGAAGACCAGGTCTTTCACAGGGTTCAAAAAAGAAATAGCTAAGATCAAGTCCATCAGTGGCTATTGGCCAGGCTGGGCAGGGATGATGTCCCGCGCCCCTGTTTGTCAGAAGTTGGGAATGGGCGACAGGGGAGGGATCACATGATGATTCCCTGATCTGTTCCTGGCATTGGCCACTGTGGGAAGACGGGACACTGGGCTAGATGGACCCAGTCTGGCCATTCTTATGTAAGATGAGGGCAGTGCCCAGCTAGGTGCTTGCTTGTCAGAGAAAACATTCTGCCTCCAGCTGGAAGCCCCAGCTCTGCTGGCTGTCTCTTTGAGCACAATCAGTGTGGCGGGAGAGCCTCGGGAACAGGAAAATCAGGGGGCAGAGGCAGAGGGGCTGCCCGGGCAGGCTGAAGAGAGGACGTTTATCCAGGCTGGGGCTAAATGGGCCGGGTGTGAGAAGGAAGATGGGGGCTGAGGCTGGTGGAGCCTAAATCTTGGAGGCTGGGATGGGGGGAGAGGGCAGAGGGAGCTGGGGAGAGCGAGAGTGAACGAGTGAAAGGAACTGGGGGCACGTGACCAGTGGAAAGTGTAGGGAGCCTGTTACCGTCTCCTTGAGAAGCTGGGGGAGGCAGAGAGAGTCTGCCCACAGGAGCGGGCAGGAGGAAGGAGAACACACTGAATGGGCAATGACTTTGATAAGGACCAAAGGGCAAAAAAGGGTCGGTCGCAGGCGTCTGGAAGCAACAGAACTGCTGGAGGAAGGAGCGAGCCGGCGAGGGACAAGGCCGCTGGGGTCCCGGCCCAGCCAGAGGAGCTGTAGAGCTGCAGCCGCTAGAAAGGAGCTTTGAAGAACCAGACCTGGAAGGGGGAGGGAAATCTGCAGGAGCCGTGATCAGTGCTAAGAGAGTCCCGACCTCAGCTAGCCACGCTAGGGCTGGCCAGTGTCCCACTCCGCCACGCAGGAGAGCAAAGCACTTGGCCGCGAGGCTTGCTGGATGACCTCGCGGCTATGGAGCGGGGTAGGAGAACCGCCAGGCGCTGCAGTAATAGTAGGGCCTACTCCGTCCCTGACACAACCACTAGAGGGCGACAGAGCTCCACACGCATAGGCCAGGTAGCCATACAGTCTGGGGGCACCGGCCGTCGCCAGTCGAGGCCACGTTCGCAAGAGCGGCTCCCGGCTCCGCTCTGACAAGCGGTCACAGCACGGCAACCCTCAGCTGGCCATGGTCAGCAGGCTCACGGAGAGGGGGCCCAGCCCCCGGAGACGCCCTCGGGAGCAGGGAGGGGACATGATGCTTTGGGGGGTGTTGGGATGTCTCCTAAGAAGACCGGCCGGTGAGGAAGCCATGAAGAACGTGGAGAGAGAGTAACCGAGGAACAATAAGGGTCTAGCTGGGACTAGGGAAAAGCGAGGGGATGTTGGGGATTGCACGTGGCAGCCGGCAGGATTTCCACCCTAGCGCGCAAAGGGTATTTACCCCACTCAGTGAACTCCCTGGCAGAATTGTGGAGAAGGGGAAAGAAAATGTGGCCCAGAGCGTCACAAAAGGCAAAGCCCTGTGCTCCTGGCCGTTACTGTCCAGTACATCTGGCCGTTGCCCTTCTTAAAGTGCTGGGAACCATAGCAGCGAGCAAGCTCTGCACAGCTGGAGGGTGAAGGCCCCGGGAGCCAGCAGCAGCAAGGACACAGAAAGACTGACTATTGCCAGACAAGTGTGTTTACAAAAGAATAAGGAAAGGCTGGTGGGGCGGGGGATGAAGGAGAGGTGTGAGATCATGGTCTCTGTAGAATAGGTCTCTCCTGCCCACTTGGGAAATTCATTTGCATGGGCGCAGAGACGAGCTGGCCCACGGGCCGCCCACGGGCGGAGGGGCTGCCGGAGACCAAAAAGGGAATGTGACAACTGCAGCGGATTGCGTGGACTCGCTGTCTAGTGGGTTGCTACCGGCGTTGGGGTGAGGCCCAAGGTGGCGGGTGCTTACGTATGTACTTCCCGCCGGGGCCGGTCAGCTTCTTCTGAGCCCTGCTGGAGAGGGCAAGGCAGTTCCATGGGAGCATCCGAGCCGAGTGTCCCAGCCCTGGTCTTGCTGCGCCCCGCCTTTTCCTGCCTCTTCTCCTTCCCTCAGCTCTGGTTGCCTGCTGGCCCTTCCTTCGTCTTCTGCTTCTCTTGCTCTCCAGCCACCCTGTCTTTCTTTCTGTCTTTCTCCACCCCCGTACGTACCCATCCATCTAGTCCTCCTATGTCTAGCTGTGGTTTTCCACAGTGCTCATCCCTGCAATGACTAATGGCTCTTCCTGTTTTTCTTTCTCCCTCCTTTCTTTCTCTCTTCCTCTGCTCTCTCGCTCCTCTCCCCGCGCTCACTGCCCTTCTCTCCTCTCACAGACTTTGCCCCCCCCCCAGCCGCCTCTCTCACTCCTGCTGCCGGTTTGGGCTCTGAATTGCTGGCGCATTAGCTTGGCTGCTGACTCCCCACTCCCAGCTTGGTGCTTTGACGCAATTAGCAGCCTGACCTCATTTTAACCTCGACGCCCCCTCCCTGGGCAAAACAAAGCGACGTGGGGAACGCGGGCAGGATGCAGGAAGCTCGGAACAAAATGTGCTTCATCGGAGCCGGATGGCGCTCGCGCCCCGAGCGCGCCGAGGCCTGCTCCTGCTCCCACTGTGCTCCAAAGCTACCCCCCTGCTGGCTTTGGTGCTGCAGGATGGGCCCCGGGGGGAGGGAGGGATCCAGTCGTGCACAGGCTCCAGCCTGGCTGTGCTTTGTCCTTGCTTTAGTCCAACGTGTCCTTCCCAGGGAGCATGGCCAGGCAGGCGGTGGGCAGACAGGCTGGCCAGGCCCAGCCTTCCTGGGCGAACAATGGGTCAGGTGTTTTGCTGCTGTTGCTCTGTTAATATTCAACAGGGAAGTGAAGGGAGCTGGCCGCCTGTACTGCAACAGCTGATGTATGGCAGGCTCCTTCTGCCAGGCGCGCTGGTTGGCAGCAGGCGGGCTCAGGGGCAGCAGCTTTAAAGGGACACAGCAGGGCAGGGACGGCCCTCGGCGCCCACAGCAGCCCAGGAGGGAGAGGACTTCCAGACGCAGGGATGGAGACGGCACCCCAATGTGAAGGCGCCACCAGAGTGCAGCTGCGACCAGCCAGAAAATGAAAAAGCTGGTTTGTGGTGGGGACATTTATAGTGACACAAAACCAAATGAGCATGCCAGCAGGGCCCACCTCTGGACTAGCCAACAGACTGGCAGCTAGGGTGCACCGGGGGGACATCAGAGACCTGAGTCGGGGTCTCCCTCATCCCAGTGGCGTGGCATGCCTGAATCCTTGAGCCACACCTCTGGGCAAGTCTCTATTGAATTATGTAGCTACCAAGTGGGACAGCTCTGAAAGGCCAGGCTGAGCCTCTACCCCGGAGGTTTGTGGGAGTCTGGTTCAAGGCCTCCACTCTTCTACATGCGTGGTGATGCTCTAGCCTGGACGGCAGAATGTTTGGTTGCACCCGACACGTTTTTCCAAAAGGCTCGGGTTTGATGGCTGAGGGAAAAATGTTTGTGGGAAAGGCCCTGCCCGGCAGTAACTGTAGCCACAGAAGGCCAAAGTGAGGCTAATGGGCCCATCTCCCAGCCCTGGTCTACATGACTCTGTAAGCATCTACACTAAATGCAGTTCCCCATATAAATCGCCCACCACCCTGATGGAACCACTCCGCCTGCATGAGCGGCGTGGCGCTTCAGGCGACACCGTTTGGCCAAGAGCATAACACGCGGCGTAGCGCACAGTGCTTGCAAACGCTCACACCAGCACAAAAATCCCTGTTGTGGACAAGCCCTCAGTCACCTGGCTCAGCTGCTTCTTCCCTGGCCTACTCGCCCACAGGCTCAGCGCCCCTGCCATCTGGGGGTGAGTTGGCCGCTCACCACGCTGGTGCTAGTACTCATCTAGGTCCTGGAACAGTGACGCTGGGGAACCATTGGTTTCAGGTGGGCCAGCCGCCCAAGGAATTACCCTGGGTCCTGACTGGATTTGTACAGCCCGCGCTGCTCTGGGACCCAAGGAGCATATGTCTACCCCCGCAGCGAGCCCAGTTCAGACATACCCTCGGTGTCAGGCAGCTCTTCCTAGCTTCCTAGTGTCAGCTCTATTGGCTCTGTCACCTCCCAGCCCGTCTTTTACATCATCGAGCAAGACACTCGAGACCGTTACCAAATAGCCACTTTTGTCCCTTGGGTGGTAGAGCACGGAAGGAGGGAGGCTCTGGATGGGCAGGGACACCCAAAAATGTATTGGTAAAATCCGACCCCCCCCCCCGATAGAAGGAAGAAGCGATGGGGGTGATTTCTCTGCCTATGATGGCGTCACTACCTGTCCAGAAGAAGGCTAAAGCCAGGGCAGCCTGTATTGGTTCAGTACGTCATTGCTCGTTTCTGATGGCAGCGTCCCTAGCATCCTCCCTCACCCGAAGTCTTCAAATTCACAGAATGACAGACTCATAGCATCCTAGGGTGGGCAAAGACCTCAGGAGTCCAACCCCCTGCCCAAAGCAGGCCCAACCCCAACTCAACCATGGCTGTGTCAAGCCAGGGCTTAAACACCCCCTCCCTAGGGAACCCATCCCAGCGCTTCCCCGCCCTCCTTGGGAAATCGTTTTTCCTCATCTCCAACCTAGACCTCCCCCACTGCAACTTGAGACCATTGTTCCTCATTCTGCCACCTGCCACCACTGAGACCAGCCTCTCTCCATCCCTTTTGGACCCGCCCCCCCTTCAGGGAGTTGAAGCCCGCTCTCAAATCCCCCTCACTCTTCTGCAGACTGAACAAGCACAGATCCCCCAGCCGCTCCTCGTCGGTCATGGGCTCCAGCCCCCTCAGCATTTTGGTTGCCTGCCAGTGAACTCCCAGGTTGTTCCTGGAGGCCTTTCTAGCAGAGATGGTGCAGCCCCAATGTGACGTTGCTGGCCAGGGTTAGGCAGGAGCTCGGCCTAGAGCTTGAGCGCCAGAGGGGAGCTGCGCTTCCTTCCAAGGACAGCAGCGAAAAGCCTGGAGGTGGGACCCAAAGGAGGCCGATGCCTGAGCGGGCACCAGCCTGACCCACCCGCGCTAAGGTAGGCACGCCCTGTGTCTGTCCGTGGCAAGGCCGTGTTCTCTCAAGCCCAACCGTGCCCCTTTCAGCACCACCCCGCTAACCCTTTCACTGCTGACCAGAGCAGGCAGGACCCAACAAGGGCGCTCGCTCTGCTCTGGCAGGCGTCGCCCCGTCTGCTGTGGCTATCACCAAGCTACCCCAAGGCAAGGCTGACTTATTCCTGGGCACCTCCAGCCGGTTCTGATGGACACCTCGGGCAGGCCAGATGGACCATGCGGCAGCTCTCTGCACACTTTTCCCCGGGACACGATCGCTCTGGACTCCTGCTGGCACGTCCACGTCCCTCCCACGTCCGGCCAGCCAAGCGGAGCAGAGTCCAGCGGCGGCAGACAGTGCAAATACAGCTCTCTGACCCCAGCGAGGTGCGGCTTTGTCGGGGCTTGTTTGCACAGCCGTGCTGCACCCTGCTGCCTCCTGGTTCCAAGAAGCATCGGGGTTTAAAAGGGAGCACAAACGCCTTCACCTTGCCCCTGCCCCACAGGACCGGGGGGCATGTCACCAGTGAAAGGGAGCATTTTTGTGGAAATATTGGTGGTGCGTCACTGATGCCCCTTACAGCCCCTCTCCGAGGGCCAGCTGGGCCAAGGGACCCGCCGCAATTCATCACTACTCTTCGCTGGGATGCGGCACCCAAAACACGATGCCATGGACATGCGCAAGCAGAGTAGTTCCCATAGCTGGGTGTGCCAACACCCCATGGCTTCTATTGTTTTAGCAGCCTCCATGAGTTGCCTTACCCACGTAGGCTAGCGCTGGCCTGTAATTACCAAGCCAGAGAAGCCTGCCCGTTAGACGACCCTTGGGCATGTAACAAACACCGCAGGCAGCTTGGAAGAAAGTATTTCTGGCTATTTCCACCCTCTCGTCTTCGGATACCAGTCCGTCCCTCCCTCGGTCCCCCTTTCTCTTCCCACCGTCAGCATCCTTCTGCTCAGCTCTTTGCTGGGCTTTGGCATGCTCTGCGCCGGAGCGGCGCGCCCGGGGTGTGAAAGGATGCGGGAAGGTTACATCAGCAATTGCTGATGGGTGTGAAGGGAATCTCACATTCCTCGTATGCAGTGGATTAGACAGGAAGGCAAAGGGTATTGAGTGTCACGCACAGAACGGAGAAGGGGCTATTTTCGCAGTGTAGGAAGAGGCAACGTGATCTAGCTCTCAATGTGTGTGTGTGTGTGTGTGACAAGGCTGTTGCTTCCTCACGCGAGGGGCTCCTCAGGAGAAGCACAGCAAAGGGAGCTGTCTAGCAAGACAACCTGACTGAAGCTGAGGTAAAAAAAAAGCCTGACAGGCCATTTGCCCCACACCGGCCTCCTCCCACGCAGCCCCGAACGTCCCACCGGCCAGGAAGGTGGCTGCTTCTGCTGCTATTCATCAACCAAAGCGGGCTGGTTCCTTTTCTCTCCCTAGCCCCTCCGCTCCTCCCAGCGATTGGCTGGGGCGCTGTTTCTGCCCAGCGCTCGCTCTCCGGAAAGTTTCCACAAATCCCGGTTAGAGCGGGAATCGCAGGCCTCATTGCTTCTGCCTGGCTGCTGCGCCAAGGCGGGTTTCAGCACTGCGGCAAGAGGCTTTCAGGCCAGACCAGTCAGGATTTGTGAGAAATAGGTCGGCCTGCCACAGCAGAAGGAAGCTACTAAATCCTTGACGCTGTGAGGGACAATGCCAAGGCCCCCGTTCTGGGTTAACAGGAGCGTCTCGTTGTGGAACGGCAGCTCCGGCATTAAGGCTGTGTTGGGAGCCAGGCCCCTCGCTAGACGAGGGAGCCGGCAGCGCCAGTGCGGGCCAGTCAGGGCTGGTTACTGGAACCGGGCCACCTCCTGTTGCTGCGGCGGTTGATCCCTGCCCTGTACCATCTGGAATCACACCCTTGGTTTCTCCTTCCCGCTCGTGAGGGGACGTCGCGTTTATGGCAGAGAGTGGTACCAGCGCTGGCTCCAGCCTGCTGCAGGCAGGAGGCACCCGAACTCCACCCGCCTCCTCTCAGTGCGCCGTCATCTTGGCCGGCTCCAGCTCTCCTCGGCTTCATGCCTCAGCCCTCGGGCTAGACCTGCAGCCATCTCTGCTATCCCAGGATCAGGTTTCTGCAGGTGGCTTTGCGGAGGCCCCCCAGCCTCGCCCTGCTAGTCCAGCCCTGCTAGCCTCCTGAGCAGAGCCTGGCAACTGAGCCAAAGCGGGTGTCGGATTAGCGACCAGCCAGGAGCGAGGGGGCGAGACTCCAGCTCATTCGTGTGCCGGCGGGACAGGAGTGGAGCACACGGCTCTAGAGAGGGAAGGCGAGTGCCCCAACCCTCTGTAGCTTCCCCCACCGGAGGGAGGCGCCTGCGAGCTCTCTTCCTTCGTCCCCGACGGGCCCCTCGCAGCGGCGCCAATCTGGCCGAAGAGAACCCGCAAAGAGCCAGTCCTGTTTCAGAAGGAATCCTCAGGCCTTGCCCTGCGGCCTCCCGGGCGTGGGCCAAGGGCGTCTAAGCGAGCCAAAGCCCCAGAGCCGACAGCCTCCGTGGCCCCTGGCAAGGTGGGGGCAGCTCCTGCTCCTGGAAGGGATGGAGCCGAGGGCAGCCGGCCTTCACTGCCCCCCCCGCCCCCAGCCCTTAGCGCTGCCTGGAGCAGGTGGCGCGGCGCTCTGGCAGCCATTTAATGGGCAAATCACCAGGCCCTGGGGCCTGAGCCTGTGGCCTCTGGCACTAGACCAGGGGTCTCAGACTTCCGGCTTGAGGGCCATCCCCAGCTGGAGCAATGGCAGAGTCTGACCCAGGAATCCCAGCAGGGCGGGGGGGGGGTTGCGTTACTGTTCTCCAAGCCCCACCCCTTCCCATCCTCCCCCTGCCCTCTCCCCCCATGGCACCCCGTCCCCCAAAGGATGCGGCCTCGGGGATCCCCTGGAGCTGCGGGCAAGTGGCGTGCACCTGGTGGGTGCCCTTGCCCCCCGATCCCTGCAGCCTTGTCCCCCGGGGGACAGGGCGCCATGTGAGGGGAGAGAAGGGGGCGGTGGTGGGAAGGTCGGGGCTTGCTGAACGGTAATGGCCAGCTCTCCGGCCGGCCAGCTCCAGCTGGGGATGGCCCATGGGCCAGGCGCCTGAGATCCCTGCGCGAGACAACCTGTTCCCAACCTGCCGAATGACTTTGGGCCCTTGCTGACAGGCCTGCCTTGTGCACTTCTCCAACCCGGCCTTCTCTGAGGTAGCAGTGAGGGCATTCAGAGCCATCCCAAAGCCCCAGACAGAGCCCGGCTGGAGCAAACTCACCCGCCGCCCGCGCCTTTCTCCTCCAAGGCGCCCGCGAGGCAGCCACAGAGAGCCGATGTTCGTCACCTCCCTGGCTGTACCGGCAAAAGATGCTCAGGGCGCTGAGCACAGAGCAGAATCCGAGCGAACTGGGCTCCCGTGCGTTCACACCTCCTTCACGTTCGGGTCCGTCAGCAGTGCAGCCGATGAATTTGCTGACAGGAATGTTCTTTGCAATGTCGAGCGCTGCAGCATGTTCATGGAAAGCCAATTGCAGCCCCACAGCCCCACGGGTCTGCCCCAGGCACCTCACCCAATCAGGCACCAAAACCGGGACCACAGGACTTATGCGTCCCATCCACAAAGGGCGCAAAGTCTGAATTGTGAGATCAAATTCGACTTGCAGATGAGCTGACTCAAGAGTAAATGGCAGGAACTATCTGGCCAATAAAAGGTAAAATATAAGGCACATCCATGGCAGCTTTATTGTCCCTTTACCACGTTGTCAGCTCTGGCCAGTTTCCCATGATACCTGAGGTTTTTCTTAGGGCTTTTCTGACATTCCCAGCTTTTAGTTTAAACAAGCAGCAGGCTTGGACCCCTCCTGGGGGCACATAGGCTTGAAAGAGTGAAACCAGGAGCCCCTCATTTAAATCCTCATGATTTTTAAACCAATCTCCTGATTTCAGTACCCCTCAGTGTTGCTAACACAGTCACGACACTTGTGCCACTGCCACCAGGCAGATTTGAACTTGGGACTTCAGCATGGGCACCTCGACTGCTTGAGCTATGAAGCCAGCTACCTCTGAGCTTAAGCTGTAGCACTCCCTTGTTCTTATCGCTCGCTGTAAGTGGTCTGAGTGCCGCTGCATGGGACAGTGACCCTCACTAGGGGTGTGGATCACACTTGCTCTCTGGTTAGTGGTTCTCTGCCCCGCGTTATACAGGGGGTGACACTAAATGGCCCTTTTGGCCTTGAAGTTGATGGATGAATTAGCCAGACCATGGCAGAAGCCTCCTGGGAGTTTCCTCCCAGCAATTCTTCTAGCTGGAGAAATTCCGAGCAGGTGTAGTGCCAGCTCCCAGCCCCGGGTGGGCAACCACATGGCGGCGGTTCGGATCACTGCTGCTATAGTTATCTGTGCCTCCACAGGTACCGGCGATCGCAGCTCCCATTGGCTGCAAATTGCTGTTCCCAGCCAATGGGAGTGGCAGGAAGCAGCATGGACCGGGACACCACTTCCTGCCGCTCCCATTGGCCAGGAATGGTGATCCCCAGTCAATGGGAGCTGTGATTGACGGTACCTGCAGAGGTGCAGATAAATGCAGCGGCAAGGGGCTGCCAGGGGCTAAATCTGGCGGACCAGATCCAGCCCGCGGGCCAGTATTTGCCCTCCTAGACCCCTCTGCTTGGGGCAAATTGAGGAGCGGAGTGCGTTGGGGGAAAGGGCTGTGGATGGAGTGCAAATCACTCTGCAATCCACAGCGGGTTTGTGTTACCCCATGCATTCCCTCTAATTTTGCCATCCAGGTGTGGAATACATTTTGTTCTGTGCACCAGGCAGGGGCAGATGAGCACCACCAGTAGAAACACAGGCTGCCAGCTGTGGGCGCTCTGCTAATCAGCTGGGCGGCATTTCAACCTCTCCTGGAGGGCCGTCCAAGTGCTCGGCTTACAGGGAACGCCAGTTACACCCATAGCCAGCGGGCTCCGTTCAGAGCAGCCTGGAAGGTGTTTTGCTATGTGAACGAGGTCAGCGTCCACCCGGGGCAGCCAGTGCGCAACCATTTTGGGTGCTCTGCGATTCACACCCCTGTCGCCTGTACAGCAGCACAGCACAGCCAGACTTTCCGCTGCCACTGGCACCTGCGTGGCTCAGCAGATGGGGGGCTGGCCGGAGGATGGTTACCCCTCCACCCTCTGAGTCTCTGCTGCAGCCCCGCTCCCAGAGCAAGTGAGAGCAGCTTCCAGGCTGCTCTAAACTATCGATGGCTTGTCGGAGCTGAGCCCCTCAGTCTTTCATGCCTTTATCCCCACAGCACTCACCATTTTACAGCCAGGGAACGGAGCCCCACAGAGACTTCCCCAAGGAAGTCTGGGGAGGCTTGCCCACATCAAAGATGGCCGCCAAGCATTTCTATTTTGTCTTTTTTGCCCTTGACAGCGATGGCCACGGCTCTCCCAGTTCTGCAGCTGTGGGCCTGCAGCCAGCAACTGTGTGTTGGCTTTAGAAATGCATGAAAAGAGCTAGTTTCGCCATCTGCGAGGAGGTAACTGCTTTCCCTGGCTGGAGTTGAGGTATTTTTATTATTGTGGCCTGGCAGCATTGTGCTAGCACCTAAGAATCCCAGTCATGGGTCGTGATGGCCCTGCTGTGTCAGGCTCTTTCCAGAAGAAGAAAGAGCTGGGCCAGAGGCTCCTGATGTCAGAGACCTGAAAAACAAAAGTGGGTGCTCAGAATCCATAAAGGCCCAACAGTGACATTTTCCACGGCTCTTTTCTGTCGACGTGCCCGTTTCCACAGGCAATCACCATTTTCAAATCCTTTTTTTTTTTTTCCATATTTTCATCCATCGCTTTGCAGCTTTTGGCCAGGAACGATGGAAACAGCCACATGGAAACCGGGTTTCAGTTCTGCAGGGAAAATGTGAAACAGTTCACCTTTGGTGGCAGTAACTCATTGTTTTCATCCACATTTCTCATGAGGAAAAAGCCTATTTCCTGACGGACTCTGCTGACCTTGGGGCAACTGCCTCCCAATAGACTTATTCTCCACTCTACCCCACTCTCTTACCATCTCCTGGAAGAGGTCCCTTCTCCTGCAAGAGAGGGCCTGGGCCAGCAGGTGATGGGACAGATCCCCTTTCCCCACCCATGCCTTGGCACACTCAGAAACTCAGGTTATGTCTACACTGCAGAGTTTTTTCGGAAGAACGGCCATTTTTCCGAAAAAGCTTCACTTACGTCCACACTGCAATCGCGTTCTTTTGAAAAAGAAATCGAAAGAACAGATGGTTTTTTTCCCAACATTGGTAAACCTCTTTCTACGAAGAAGAAGCCTTTTTCTGAAAGAGCTCTTTCAGAAAAAGGCGTGTGTGGACGGGGAAGAGGAAATTCTTTTGGAAGAAGAGGAAAAAGGAAAAAGCACAGGTGCCCTGGTGGCCATTCCGTCCATAGCAATCACGGCTTACATGCGAGATAGCGCCCATTCAGCGTGGATGCTCTCTGTCAAAAAAGCAGATGGCTTTTTCAATGTGCTTTGGCAGTGTGGACGCTCTCTTTCGAAGGAACTTTTTTTGGACGATCTCTTCCAGAAAAGCTTCTTCCAAAAGATTCCTGCAGTCTAGACATAGCCGCAGACCCACTTTCATCTTGTCAGGCGCCCCAGTCGCAGAACTGGTCCGGGCAGCATCCTTAATGACGCTGCCCAGACTGCAAATGAAAACCACTCAGTCCCAATTCCAGATTTGACCCGCGACTTATGGCAGGCAATCCTCTCGCTCCCCTCTTGGGGGCCGGCTCGGGCGCATCTCTCGGGCAGACAGGGCCTTGCAAGGCTCATGCGACCACACGGAATATGGCTGTGCAGATGCCGCCACTTGGGCCGGAGCGGGGGCTCCAAAGCCTCCGTAGTGCGAGCCCGGGTCCTGGCTCCAGCCTGAGGTGCAGACGCGCCCACGGAGGTTCTGTGGTAGAGAGGGATTGAAGGGAACGCTCTGGATTCCCAGCCTGGAGCCGGATCCACTGGCCCAGCCTTGCTGTGGAGGAGCTCCATTGTGATTCTAATGACTTTCCCCCAGCAGCTGGCAGCCGCGCGGTGGGATGAGCACGCTCCAGGCGAATTAATACAAAGGAAACAAAATTACAAGGTTAGCTGTCTCTCCTTGCAACCCCGCCCTGAGCCTTGGCGGCTGGTCACAGGCCAGGCAGCTCCCCGGAACGAGACCACGGGGGCCGGGGGCTTTTTCGCCCCCTCAGGCCTGGGTGTGCACATACCCTGGCGGCTGCGCTCCCCCCGGCGCTCGAGAAAAACATTCAGGTCCACATGTGGGAGTTACCGGGGCCTGTTCACCAGAGCGACACAAGGCAAGCGAGGTGCACGCCATCGAGAGGGCCCCGCTAGAGGTGTATTACTGAGCTGTGACATGGCCTCTCTCTCTTAGGCCTGGCACCGAGGAATCGGGCCTGTTGAGGCCACGCCAGGGACCTGCCACGGGGAAAAGCAGGCGGAATTGCTTGGCACGAAAGGGGGCGGGAACGCACACAGAGGGTGCGTGGCCGGCTCTTCCCACCAGGGACCGGGGGCTGATTTCCTGACGGATGATGACAGCTTCTCACGTGGCCTGATGGTTGGTGGGTTCCCTGTGGGCAAACCCCGCACATGGCTGGGCCTTTGTAGCTGGTCCCTTCCCAGGGAGCTGGAACACGGCCACAGAGTAGCCATGACCCGATTTAATATTATTAGTGTACCACAGGTGCTCTTGCAAACCGGCGCCCCATTATGTGAGGGGCTGCACAGACACCGAGCGAGGGCCATGCCCTGCCGTGAAGAGCTGGATGTCTCAAAAGACAAACCTGATGGAAGAGAGAGCTGCCCAAGGTGAGGTGGAAAGTCAGTAGCAGAGACGAAATGAGCACCTCAGAGTCTGCTGAGCTCCAGCACCATGCGTTAGCCCCATAGACACCCACACCTCCTGTCTCTTCACCCTGGTCACAATGCAGCCGGGGGCAAAGAGGGGCCTGGAAGTGAGTGGCTCAGGTGCGTGGCCAATGGAGCCTGCCAGGCCCTACCTGTCTGCGTTAAGCTAGCTGGCCTTTTAGCATCGCCTCCCCCCCACATGGCTCTGGAGGTACGGTCTAGTGGCCTGTGGCAGCTCCCTGGGTTGAAAATGGGGGTCATGTCAGAAAAGGGGCCAAGCGGGCGGGGAGGGGGGAAGCTGTGTCAGCAGATAGCCCCACAGAGAGGCTACAACATCAGGGCGGGAGGAGGGGAGGATGGGGCGTTCCAACTTAGGAAAAGTTTGCAGGGAGCAAACTCAGGTCTTGGCCCATAGTACATGATGCTCCTGGTTCAAACTAGCCGGAAGCTCTTGCCCTTCCATTTATGCTACAACTGCCCCTCGGTCCCAGCAGGCCATGGGGGCCGGATGCAGCCGTGGGGGGAGGGGGTGCTTGAGAAGACAGCGGAGGAATGCCAGGTGCCTACGCCCCGCCAGAATCGCAGCGGCCAGCTGGGAAGAGAAGCAGCCCTGGGAAGGGCACACAGGCCCCAGAGGCACCCGAGGGGCGTCACATTCTGGTTCTCTTCTGTCCAGGTGGTTCAGGTGTGGGTGGAGCTTCACCGGTGGGCGGAGCTTGGGTGGCTGGCAGAGCTTCAGAGAGCGCCCCGGGCAATCTGGGCCGCGTCTGATCCCAGAGCTCTCTGCTGCCAGGGCGCTGCCGTTTGGGGCCCTCCCTGCCCACGGCGGAGTGGGGCCCAGCCAGCATCCCTGCCGGAGTCTGTGCTGCACCAGCCCTCTGCTGAGCCGTTGTTCTACCTCCGGGGCAGAGATGAGGGGCAAGCCGAGCTGGGGGGGACCCTGCCGTGTCCTTATTGGGGCGCACAGGGGGGGCAGGACCAAGCCATACAGGACGTATCTCCCGCTTCTCGGGGCAGAGAGGGGGCTTGACGAGCAGGACCGGGGGGCTGCCTGTGAGGATTCACTCCTGTCTGTGAGCGCTGGGTGAACACCAGAGCCTGCCGCAAGGGCCAGACGTGGGATAAGACTGCGTGGGGGGCCGGCCCGGGCTGGAGCGGAGGGGGGAAATGGGATGATGGGAGGGGAGGGGAAATGGGCTTGTGGGGGAAGTTTTCAGGAAGGGAAGAGCAGGCGGCGGTAGCAAAGGGGGAAGCCGGGAGGAGAGTGAGGGAACCTGTGGTTCCTGTGGGATGGGAGGAGGGAGAGACACTAGCCCAGGGACAAAGAACGGGGACAGGACAAAGGCCGGGATGAACACGGGAGACCCGGGAAAGCAAAGGAAGGCGCAGACCCTGGCATGGGAAAAGGCAGCGAGCGGGGGAGGGCAAGGGAGGACAAGGGACTTCCAGGACAACGCGGGGGGGGGGGGGCAGGAGACAGCGCAGCAACCCCAGAGGAGGTGGGGAGCTCAGGCCAGGCCTGCGCACACAGTGGTCTCGGGTACCCAAAGGTGCCCCTGGAGTTAATTGTGAACCCTTCTCCCCTCCCACCCCTGCCACATGCATGCTCGCCTGTCAGTCTCAGCCAGGCTCCTGGGGACCTGACCGAAGCCCAGCAGGAGCTGGTGGAAGTGAACCTCCAGTGACCGCCTGGAACCCAAGTGGGAACATCCCCAGAGGTTGCTGCACCTGTTTAACTTCCCTTCGAAAAGTGCCGGAAGTGAGAACGAGTTAGCCGGGGGAGTCCGGGGGGGAAGGCACCCAGGGGAGGAGGAAAGGAGCCCAGGGGAGGAGGAAAGGAGCCCAGGAGCTCAGCGGAAGTTGCAGCGAGCCAGGGCTAAGAACATAAGAATGGCCGTACTGGGTCAGACCAAAGGTCCATCTAGCCCAGTAGCCTGTCTGCTGACAGTGGCCAGCACCAGGTGCCCCAGAAAGGGTGGACCGAAGACAATGATCAAGCGATTTTTCTCCTGCCATCCTTCTCCAGCCTCTGACAAACAGAGGCCAGGGACACCATTTCTATCCCCTGGCTAATAGACTTTTATGGACCTAACCTCCATGAAATTATCCAGCTTCTCTTTAAAGGGGAATGGGAAGGTTTCTGCGGGTATGTGAGCAACGGGGAGAGGTCAGGGAACGTGAGGGACCTTTATCAAACGGGGAGGCTCCTAGTAAGAGATGAGGTGGAAGAAGCTGAAGTAATCAATGGCTTTTTAAACCTTAGTCTTCACAGGCAAGTTCAGTGCCCAGACTGCTGACCCGGACAGCAAGCATAGGGAAGACGTGAGCAGCCCTCAGGAGTGACCCTAAGAACATTGCAATGTCCAGATGGGATCAGACTAAAGGTCCATCTAGCCCAGTGTCCTCCACAAATGTATCCAGTTCTTTTTTGAACCCTGTTGAAGTCCTGGTCTTCACAACATCCTCTGGCAAGGAGTTCCACAGGTTGCTGCTCCTAGGTGGGGTTTGCTTAAACCTTTGATCATGTTTGTTGCTCTTCTCTGGACTCACTCCAGTTTGTCCACATCTTCCCTAAAGTCATGACCAGAGTGGAGAAAGTGAATGAGGAAAAGTTATTGACTTGGTCCCATAACACAAGAACTAGGGGTCACCAAATGAAATGAATAAGTAGCAGGTTAAAAACAAACCAAAGGAAGTTTTTCTTCACGCAGCCCCCGGTCAACCTGTGGAACTCCTTGCCGGAGGATGTTGTGAAGACTAGGACTTTAACAGGGTTAAAAAAGAGCTGGATAGATTCATGGAGGTTAGGTCCATCGATGGCTATTAGCCAGGATGGGCAGGGAGGGTGTCCCTGGCCTCTGTTTGTCAGAAGCTGGAACTGGATGACAGGGGAGGGATCATGTGAGGATTCCCTGTTCTGTTCACTCCCTCTGGGGCACCTGGCATTGGCCGCTGTGGGCAGACAGGACACTGGGCTGGATGGACCTTTGGTCTGACCCAGTCTGGCTGCTCTGATGTTCTTAAGCGCATCGGACTCCCTGTAACGTGCTGTCTACGTTCCCCAGGCTCTGTTCTGTTTCTCTGGTTACTGTGGCTATGACAGTCGCAACTAGAGACCCCGTCAGGGATTCAGACTCCAGCGGAGGCCCCACCAGTGCCACGCAGCGGGGGGCAATCCCTTCCGAGGAGACTCCTACCAATCCAACTCCGAATGACATCAGCCTTTATTGGACAACCTTCTCACCCGTAGCGTGTGTGATTATCACCGTAGTGCCCAGAGGCCACGATCAAGGGCTCGTTGGTGCAGACGTGGCTGCAAATCCTAGGGCCAGGTAGTCCCTGTCCACAGCACGACTAGCGTGTGTTGAGGGATGCGTCACATCACGCCGCCGGACGCCAGCGCCGCGCTGTTCGGCTGTTCTCGTTCCAGAGCTCGCTGTGCGTTGGCTGACGAGGCAACTCCGCTGATCCCTGCAGCAGGGAAACGAGCAGCAGAGACTGGACCACAAAGAGCAGTGGGACGGGGCGACATGCCACCAGCATTTGAAGACTCCCGGTTTGTTGTCGGTGAAACGTTATTTATTAAAGGGACGTGGGCTCACAGGGCTCACACATGCCCCTCCCGGGGAGGGCATCGGCTTAGCTTTCATCTTTGCAGCCAGCGTTGGTGCTCATATATGTGTCGAAGGTGGTGAAGGCCAGTGTTTCTGAACCAGCGGTCCACGTACCCTTAGGGGCACTCGAGAGCCGTCTGGGGGGTACGTCAACACCACTGAAATTTGGAGAAAACTGAATTTTTGTTTTAAGTTTTACAGCACTTTAATATTTTTGTACTTTTTACACCCAAAAATGTCATTGCCCACCCGGCTACATGAAGTTGTTTAAACAAATGTGTTGCAATGGTAGAAAAAAATTTGTGTCTGAAAACTGTAGGTACTGGGGGGAGGGGGGGACTTATAATTTTTTTTAAAGGGGGTACTTAATAAAAAAAGGCTGAGAAACACTGGTCTAGGCAGCCTTCCTCTGACCCCTGTCCCGTCTAAGTCTCTGGAGGAATAAGCGAGTTCGGAATGTAAGTCCTAGGGGAGCAGGCCGAGATGAAACCCACAGTCCTCACAGAGCACCCGACAAATCGGCCTTCTGTTCCAAATTCTGCCAACTACATGAAACATTGCATGGCTCTGTCTCCCCCGACAATCGGTGACGAAAGAGGCAGGCCCGGGGAAGTGATTTTGGGAGGAATGGGCTGCATAACTGGAACTTTATCAGCTCTGGGTAGAGGAGAGGAGTCTAAACAGAACCGTGTTCCCAGCTCTGTGAGCCAGGATGAAAATGACAACAGCGATGAGCCAAGGAGAGGCAAGTAAGGTCACACAGGGCACCGTCTTGTCCAGGCTGTAATCTCGGACCCATCGGGGCCACGAGGCATGTTTACATCAGCCGTGGTCAGAGAGAAGGTCTCAGGTGAGGGCCACACAGATCTGTTCCTGTCACTGACCTGCAGCGGGATCGTGTGCCAGGCACGTCACCTTTGTTTTGGCTGTGAGCTCTTTGGGACCAGGAACTGTCTCTAGCTGCCTGTCCGGGGGCCTAGCACAGTGGAGCCCTGAACCTCGGCAGGCTTCAGTACAAAGAACCACCGCTTATACGTCATGCTCAGGTGGCCATTTTTAAAAACCTCCCTCCGTTTGTGTGGAGCTGTCTGCCCAAAAGCAAGCTGGGCCCTTTCGCTGGACACAAGGAAAGTGACGAATGCAGCCGGGCAGGTTTGTGCAAAGATGGCTCCACACCACTGCCTCCTGCCCACATGCTTGTGCTTGTTAAGCAACGCCAGCGTGTAATCCTGCCCAAACAGGACGCTAGGTCCTGTCACAGGCACTGATCCCTTCTTCCTCGGAGCCTGTCATATGGGAAGGGATGTATCTGGTCAAACAGAGCCCGAAATGTGGGCGGGGCAAACAAGCAAGCAGAGGAACGTTTGGATGGAATTTGAAAAAGCCCAAAGAAAAGGGCTGTTAAATATAAAGTGTGCAAAGGCCAAAGGAGAGCAAGTGAAATTGAACAGAAACAAAAGAGATACTGACCGGTAGGGAAATATGCTCATTGATAGCAGCTGCGGTCTAGCCCTAGATTAACAAGTCTGTCCAGTGCAGTAATCAAGGGAGGCCCTTTGTATAATGCAGGTAAAGATTTTTTTCAAGGTATGATTTTGAGACTGAGAGCATCTCTGAAATTATAGTAGCTGCCCAGCTGCCCCGGCCAGGCCCGCCTAACCATTTTTCCTAACCATAGGTCACGAGCGTGTGCGGGGATGTGAGATGAATCCTGACGGTGGCGAAGGGGGAGAATTCATTCCGCTCTGTTTTCAAAGCCATGTGTGACTAAATCCAGTCGCAGATCCCACTGACCTTAATAACTCGCGTTGACTTAAATGGGAGCCGTGTGGCTAAGTCCTGTGTGAGCCTGGAAATGTAGGAGTAAGTGTCAAAAGTAATTTATTCTGCACATTTCTCAGCCTCCTGAACTCGGGGAAGCCAATTCTTCACAAAGCCCTCTATAGCGCCGGCGCCAACAGAGACGAAACCCTGAGAGCTTTCCTTTTTTAAACCAAATTTCCTCTCTTCCCCCACAGCTGGCGAAAGCCGCTGAATTGACAGCCCTGGAGAGCAAAGTCCTTTGTTTAACCCTAGAACAGGTGCAGAAGAAGTGCGACATTTCTCGCAGGCTGGCCAATCGACGCATGGCTCTGCCCAGATCTACAGGGACTCCTTCTCTCCAGCAGAGAGGAAGTCCGTTTCCACGGCCCATTTAATTCCCATGCTGCCGGGGAAAGTGTCGCTTTTTGAGAAGCGGATGGCAGGCTCCTTGGAACTGCATCAGACCCCCTCTCTCATTCCTAGGCCATGAGAAGCAGCCACAATAAATGTGCGATCATGCCAGCCTCATCTGGGCGCACCACCCACCACAACACTGGTCTTCAGCCATGTTTGCAAGCCAATCAGCTGACTCATTCTCAATCCGTACCAGCTGACTCCGCACCCATTCTCAGTGAGTATGGGGGAGGGCAGGGGGGCGCTATTCCAATTGCTCTGGGGCTTGGTCTGGGAGACTCGAGGCTGGGTTATGTTTTCCATGGAGATGACAGTGACATTCCCAGCAGCTTTAATGTGAATGTCCGCAGCTTTCACTGGCGTTTGGTTCAGGAGCCCGGCTTCGCTTGAATCCAGAACTCAGAGCAAAGCTCACGAGGTACAAAGCCATGGAGGTGAACCCCTCTGAGAAGCAAAATGGGAAGTTTTGCACAATTCCAATAGTTTCCCATGGTCTGGGATCTGAGTCTTACACCCCTTAACTTTTTTATATTCATCTCGGAGGCCTGGCTCTGCTCTCCACCATGGAGAATGTGGATCTAACTTTCCTTTAGGAGCTCTGAGTAGAGAAGAGAACCCGAATCCAAGGGCAGGCCCATTGCACAGAGAGAAGCCTGTCTCCACCCCCTCAATGCAATATTGTCACAGAATCACAGAGAGGCAGGGCTGGAAGGCCCCTCCAGAGGTCATCGAGTTCAGGGGTTTGTTCAGTCACCCTCAACACGTGTTGGTCCAACCAATCCTCCAATGGCAGGGATGCCACAACCTCCCTTGGAAACCCGATCCGGACCATCACTGCCTGAGAGCCAGAAGAATCTTCCTAGTCTCTAACCTCAATCCCCCTGGCTGCAGATTAAGTCTGTTATCTCTAGTCCTGCCTTCAGTGGACATGGAGACCCGTTGATCACCGCCCGATTTAGAACAGTCCTTAGCGTTGCTGAAGGCTGTTATCGGGTCCCGCTCCGGTTGTCGTTGCTCCAGACTGACCACACCCAGCATTTAACCGCCCCTCACATGGCAGGTTTTCTAAACTTTTTGTCACCTTTGCTCTCCTGGATGCTCACCAGTTTGCCCCCATCTTGCCCAGAGTCTGGGCCAAGTGTGGGATTCGCTCCTTCAGCTGCGCAGAGCAGAACAATGATTTCTTGTGTCGCACGTATGGCACTTCTGGCAAGGCAGCTCAGAGTGATGTTAGCCTTTGGGTAGCTGCATTACCACGCTGACTCCTATTCAGATCCTCTTCTGCCGCCCAGGAGCATTGCTGATACTGCAACCGAGGGAGTCTAGCGACCGCTCCCACACACCCTCCTCTGAGCCTTTGTTGGCTACCTAGATCCCCAGTGGATGGATCTGTAATATGAGTGCGTTTAACATCTGGGAAGTGCAGGGTCCAGGCTGGGAACCTCTGGAGCCCAGCAGGAAGGTTTTGGAGCAGGCTGGGAGTGAGAGGGTGGCGTAGGCGGCTGCAAGAAGAAAAGGTCCAGGCAGCTGTCAGGGTCTGGCTGGCAGATTAGTCATCTTGGGGAGGAGTGCAGTCTCTGGCATTGTTGGGGGCTGGCCGGAGGCTTCAGCAGCTGGGATGACCTCGCAGTTTGCTGAGGCAGACTATACACGACGCGATGGTAGAGTTCAGGGTAGGTTAGAGCCGCTGCTGGGGTATGAACACCCTAGTCCAGTTGTTGGGCAGCTTTTCCCTCTTCTTGAGCCGCCCCGTCTACACTACGGGGAAGATGGACACTGCCGTGCTCGATCTCCCGGGGTTTGATTTAGTGGGTCTAGAGAAGACCTGCTAAATCAAACTCAGAGGGCGCCCCCTGTTGGCATGGTACTCCTGCTCCTCATGAGGAGTAAGGGAAGACAACAGGAGCATTCACTCCCATTGACCTCCCAGGGTACGTCTAGACTACAGACTTTTGTCGACAGAGGCTTACAGACATCCAGTTCTGTCGACAAAGCAAGCCGCTTTGTCGACATGAGAGTGTAGATGCAAAGGACAATGTAGATGCAATAACACCTTCCGTCGAGAAAGGTGTTATTCCTCGCAGAATAAGGTTTACTGCCATCGACAAAACTGGCAAGTTCTGTCGATACATTGACTCCAACTATGTAATTAATGTACTGAAGTTGCGTCTCTTAGGTCAACCTTCCACTCCAGTGTAGGCCATATTCCCTTGCTTCTGGCTTGAACATTTCTACAGGTGTCTGCAGATTGTCTCAAACCTGCTTTGAGCCAGAGGGCGGGTGACAAGGTGCGATGGGAGGGGAGGGGCTTTATGCAGTGGGAGATCCAGCACAGGTGGGAGGGCTGTTCTCTCCCCTCCACCAAGAGTGATTCTAGCAGGGTCAAGACCCACGTACAGATCCTGTTTTTACCCTGCAACTCTCATCACCACCCTTCCACCAACCTACTCTGCCTGTGAGTCCACCAGCCACAGTGACAGAGACCTGAGCGCCGGTTTTGGCAGGGAAGTAAAGGAAAATGACTGGCTGTAGCCTCAAGTACCTCACTTTCCTGGGGAGAGGCACCGACTGGTGTAAGACAAGCAGGTTTGGGATGATGAAGCAAACGTTAATTAAGGAGGGAGACTTTACTCTGAGAACCCAAACTTTCCGGTAACGGCCCTGTGTTTTAAGGTGTATTTGTTGAGCCTAGGGACTCTCCACAGGTCTTTTAGGGCAGTCCTGCGAACGCAGCTTCCTTTCAATAACACTGATGTCACGAGGCACCACTGGCATATTAATTACAATGAGAAGCGACTCTCCTGGGCGCGCCTCAGGCTATGTCTACACTACAGAGTTTTTCTGAAAAAACTTCACTTACGTTCAGACTGCCATCGCATTCTTTCGACAAAAAGTGGAAGGAAGAAGCCTTTTTTCCCCCAATAGAACTCTTTTGCAAAAGGCGTGTGTGAACGGGGTAGAGAGAGTTCTTTCGGAAGAAGAGAAAAAGGAAGAAGCACCACTCCGTCCATAGTAATCACAGCTGAAATGCGAGAGTGTCCATTCAGTGTGGATGCTATCTTTCGAAAAAGCAGATCGCTTTTTCGATGCACTTAGGTAGTGTGGAAGCTCTCTTCCGGAAGAAGTTTTTTTGGAAGAGGTCTCCTGGAAAAGCTTCTTCCAAAAGAAGCCTGCAGTCTAGATGTAGCCTCACTGAGCTAGCACATGGAACACACACAAGGGCCAAAAGAAAGGCAGTGGCGAGGTGGAGCAACCCAGGTCCCGCCTCTCCAACAAACACATTCCACAGCTTTCAGCATCTTCTGTGCTTCAGTTTTCCCCTCCGGCACCCAGGGGCGAGGCCTGGCTCCTGCCCGGGAGCGTTGTGACAATGTCTTGGTTACTATTCGTACAGCACTTTGCGCATGTAACCAGGGCAGTTATTAGAACCGAGGGCAGGCCAGTGACAAGGCAGACACACAGATGGAACAAGCAATTCTCCCGCATGTGCCAGAAGAGAGAACAACGTTAGAAAGACTCCAGGGCTGGGCCGTTCAAAAAAGCCTGCGTGGCTGTGTGTGGCGCGCCCAAACTCCTGCTGTGCGCGCGCCACGGGAGACGCGCCCAAACTCCTGCTGTGCGCGCGCCACGGGAGACGCGCTAAGGACTTCGCTGTGCAAAGCCCAGTATTACCAATGGCTCCCAAGTGAGGGTTGGGTCACTGGGCATATCTCTAGCGGGGAGCGTGGCCTGGCCAGACTTGGGGGTGTGTCAAGGAGGTGAGAGGGCAAATGTTGCACACAAAAAGCTACATTAAAACCAGCCAAGCATGCAAAGCCAAGCACTCGGTGTTGGGAGATGCAGCCGGAGGGCTGGCCCTGCAACCTTAGCTCGGCCCCCAGCTGCCTACGTCACAAATTGATGCAAGGAAAGCTGTGATCCCCCCCGGCCTGGGCTCACTGTGTGTTACATGATCCCATGCCAGTCTCTGTATGGGACGCCGGCCGTGCGTGGGACGGACAGTGCTTGGGGACAGGCAGCTACTCCAGACTTCGTTTTTATTCGCCTCAGCCAGCGGGTCTCCCTCCCCACCCAGCGTTCAAACCCTGCTCCCAACACAGATTTGCTAGTGTCCTTGTGGGCTTCTCAGTGCTGCTCATCTCAGTGGGGTTCGAATCGCCCCCCGACACTGACCGGGTTAATCTCCACAGCACCCCTGTGCGGCCAGTGGCAGGGCGACCCCCACTTTGCACAAGGGAAGGCAGGCTGGGGGCTGAGTGGTAGAGGTGTCTGGGCACTAGCGGGGCAGACAGGTGCCTGGGACGTGATCTGCCAGCACGGTTAGCCCTGTGATTTCAAGCACCGCGCCACGCGATGTGGTCTGCAGCTGGGAGCACTTAGCACGTCCACCGCCCAGGCCCCACGGCGCAAACCAGCAGCCACCTGTGCGCGAGTTGGGGTAAGTGACTTGCCCAGCATCGCGTAGGAGCTCAGTGGCAGAGGCGGGATAGACTCCCGTTCCCTACGGGACCATTCAAACGATCAGACCCCTCCTTTCTCCCCTTGCGCCTCCACTGCCCAGCTTCTGCAACCACTGAGGTGGGGTCCTAGACAGAGAATGGCCTCGTTAACAGTGCAGCCCTGATTCATCTCTGGCCACCAGCCAAACCCTGCACTGAACTGTGGGAAAACCCACCTGACTACACACTAACCTAGAGAACCAGCCAAAGGGGGACACGTTAAGGCTGGCACTTCCAAACAGCCGAACCCTTTCAATGGCTGCCGGAGCACTGTGCGGCACGCTTCAGGCTGGGGGGGAGGGAGGCACGCTGCGGGCCGGGCGGCACCGAGGGCTGGCTGCTCCTGGCCCTGCCCCTTCTAGAAGTGTGGCGCTGGCCCTCCCCTCTCCTTCCAGGGGTCAGGAGAGGCTGACCGCTCCCCTAGGATCATCCACAGCGTTGGACCCTTTAAATCCACCCCACAGACCAATGCCACTGGCAGACCAGAGTAGCCGGCCGCAGTAGAAGGCTGTTATCCTTTATATGGACAGACTCTAGGAGGGGCTGTGCACACTGCAAGCAGCTTTCACAGGTATGTGCCTATCACCTCCCCTTTCCTCCTCTCTCCCCCTCTGAGCGTGGCTGCCCCCTCCTCATCTGCTCTGTCTCGGAGACAGCCAGGAGGCGTGAGAGCGGAGGAAGGAAAGTCTCAGTGCGGTCAGGTCTGGGGCCGGGCACCCCCATGGCTCTGGGCCACTGGAAGAAGGCATTGCAGGAGAAGACCCTGGATAGAGCATGCTACGCTGCTGACTGCCAAAGTTCAACAATCCCCTACTTCTTGAGCCCATGCAAACCACCATGCTGGGAGGCGTCTAACCTGGCCACCTTGGGGTGGGGTTTTCGCCCAAAGTAAACCCCCTTCCACTGCCAAATGTCGGGCCTGGAGCTGCTAAGGCTTCCCAGCAGCAGGGTGGTAAGAATTTGCTTCATGCGGGGAAAACAACATTTTCCGGGGTTGTTCGGAGAACCAGCAGAACCAGTTTTGCTTAAACTTAAAAAAAAAAAAAAAAAAAGACGCACAAAAGCAATGAAAGAGTCGCCTGAGCCGGACACCTGGCCTGTGTGAACAGTGGAAGTGTAGCAAAGTTAGAGTCAATTCTGACAGGGGGAAGAGGGAAAGTGTTGGGGGGGGCTTATAGATTTTTAGGCCAGATGGGATCATTGTGATCATCTACATTGTCCTCCTACACATTGCAGGCTGCAGACCCTCCCCCCTCCTGCAACGGACCCTTATCTCTGGCTGGGATGCTCAGGTCCTCATGTCATGATGCAAAGACGCCAGGTTTCCGAGACGCTGCCATTAATTCTGGTCCGAACCAGCACATGACGCATGCTCCACGCTGCAGCGCACGGTGACCCCCTGCAGGATCACTGCCGGTCTGACCGGGGAGAAAATTCCTTCCTGACCCAAATACGTGGATCAGCTCGACCTGGAGCATGTGGGTGAGATGCACCAGGCGGGCAGCAGGGAATGAATTGTCTGTAGTAACTCAGAGCCCTCCCCATCCAGTGTCCCTTCTCCAGCCACTGGGGACAGCGGCTGCTGGTACTCGCAGATCGGCCACACGCCTTTGGCGGCAATCTCCTCCCACCGCCCCCTCCATGCCCATCTCTGGCTCAGTCCTGAAGCCAGTCAGGTGTTTTGCTCCCCACTGCTCCCGTGGAAGGTGGTTCCAGGTCTTGGCTCCGCGGCTGGCTCCTCCATCTGATTTGATGCCTAAACGGTTTGGTGGCCAGTTTGCTCTTGTGCCAGCACTTGGCCCTTCCCGTAAATCCCTCCTCTCCCTCCCAGGCATGTAGCCCGCTGCTGTGACCCTGTCTCCCTCCAGCCCGCGTTTGATTTGGCTACACAAGCCGGGCTCCTGGAATCTCCTCTTATACGGCGGGATTCCATTCCCCGGGGCGCCCTCCCGGCTTTTCTCGGCACCTGGTCCCCTTTGAATTCCTCCTCCTTAAAACGCGGGAGACCAGGCGTGCCCACGGCTTTGAGGATCAGGGACCCCCAGTGCCTCGGCGAATGGCACGAACACATCCCTGTCACGAGGGCATGTCTGCATGGGGGGTAATTTTGAAATGCCCGCATGACCCAGCCCGTTGTTTGGAAATAGCAGCTCCTGCTTGCGAAGAGGAGCACACGTCCTTCAGAACAGTCGGTTCGGGAGTTGTTACTGCGAACGCCCCGGCTGGCGTGGGCAGCGCCCTGCGGTGCTCCAGGACTTCATGCCGCGTGGCACTGGCAGCTCATCGGCACTGGAAAGTGCCAGAGAGCTGGAAGGAGGATTTGGTGCAAGGCGGCCCCTCCTGCTCCGGGCGGCGGACTTCTCTGCTGCGTCCTGAGCCCCGAAAGGCGCTGGGCGCCTTGCTGGACTGGGAGCTCAAGGCGCAACCTTCTGCTCCCAGATCTGGGCCTGGGGCTGGGAGCTGCCTCGCAGGAGGAGAGAGGTTTACAGATCCGCGAGGTGCAGCCAGGGACCCGGTGAGAGTCGCCCCAGAGCCTGCATGCGAGGGCTGGGTACAAGCCCCTCTCTGTAAAGCCAGGGTGTGGGGGACCAGGCAGACCTCAGACACAACACGCTCTCTCCGCTCGTGTTCAGCCAGTCTGCGAGCCGAGACAGTCTCCGGCCGGGCCTGGCCAGCTCCCACAGCTCTCTGACGCACGCTCCCAGCACCCCGCCCACGCTTCTGGGAGATGCAAGGGCGCCTTTAGCAGGGCAGCTGATCTTCAGTGGCCTTTGGCGTGGGCTGCCGATGCCCAGGGTCTTGCAGGATTCGGTGCTGGGAGTCGAACGCCCTGTGCAGAATGCAGCTGTGAGGCTGGTCGCGGTGACTCTGCTCGTGCCTGGGGGACTTAAAGCCAAGGCGAGGGGGACCTGGCCGTCTTGCTCAGGCACACAGTTCAGCCTTTCAGTCCTGCCAGACGCCCATTTTTCAGGCCATAAGCGGCGCGTGGCTGGTTACCCCACAGCTTGTGCGGTGGGCTGTACGCCAGCCTCCCCCCGGCTCTGCTCCCCTACTCCTTACACAGGGTCGCACAGGGCAGGCTGCCGGAGATGCTATTTTGCCAAGGGCCCCGGGGCACGGGCCAGCAAGTTTCCACAAGACTGTAAAAAAGGGGAGCCTCTGAACGGAGCCCCGGGCAGCACGCTGCCTTCGCGGCTTCTAAAAACGCAGACGGGGCTGGGCCCAAACCGGAGAGGGAAACCGGCGCCCGGCTCCTGTGGGCCCAGATAGTCTCCTGCGTGGCTGGGGAGGTTAGGCGTCCACAGGTAGGGCTGAGGAGAGTCTTATAACCTGCATGAGCCTTGATAAGATGCTGGTCCTTGCACTGACGGCCTCCAGAGACGGAAGTGCTGCACTGTGAAGCCATGGAAACGGCCAGGCTAGGTGCTCCGCAGTAATTGGGCCACTTCTCCTCACAGCACAGCCGCGCCGGCAGGTAGGCCGCCAGCTTTTTGTGTGTCGAAAATAGCAGCCCTGCTCTCCACGGCCATTAGCCAGATTTACAGGCTGGCCTCAGAGGGACATGGGGCCTTCTGCTGATGGGATTTGCATCCGGCCGCAGCGCGAGCCCTCCCAGACGTGCCTTGGCGCCACCCCTCGGCATTACGGCTGGGGCTGTGCTGCGGGCCTGTCACACTGAGAGGAATTGGACACAGCTGGGCCGGCAGGGGAAGCGTCTCCTCCCCGGGCAGAATGCACGCCGTGTGCAAGGAGCGCCACGAGGGAACGCACCCAGAGTCTCCCATGCAGGCAGACCTTCAATGGCCTATACTATTGCCCTGAAATACAAGTCCCTGGGGCCACGAGGCCGGCAGGCGGCAGGAAGGCAGGGGCGGTTCCTCGCCACGATCGCGTACAATAGTGACGAAGCGCTCTCGGGGCCCCTCTCCTGCACGGGGGGGGCTGGCGTCGGCCTCCGGAGGGACAGGGGAAGCCAAGCGGGGGCCCAAGTGACACACGGGCGCTGGGATTTCTTCCTGTAAATATCTTTGCATTATTTATTTTAAGCATTTTGATAAATCATAATAGGAGAGACATCTGCTGTCAAAACTGCAAACTGCATTCCTGCCACGGTGGGGACGGGAGAGGGCTGGTCTCCGACAGCGTGTCAAACTGAGGGGAGAGCTGCAGGTGTTTTTGGGGGGGGGGAGGAGAGCTCTTCCCCGCCAGGCAGCCAGGCGCTCTCCCACTGGGTGGTTAACTGGAAGGCTTTGTCCCAGGCATGGCCCACTGGAAACAGGCCCCTTGGTGTCCCTTGATTTGTGGCTTTCCTCTTTGAATCGGGCCACTCTTGAGTTTCTTATTCCCGAAGGAAGCGGCTGCACAAATGCTGTGTTGGGCACCCGGGGGCTTGCCCGCCAGCCAGCCGCGAGCTCCAAAGGCGAGCGAGCTGCTGCCGGCGTGCGTGCACGTCTCATGGCCGAGGGCTGGAGCCCGCCTCCTTCGGCGCGAGTCCTCGGAATTCATGTCTCCAGAGACTGGTGGCCTGTGAAAGTCCCCGAAGCCGAGACGAACTCCCTGGGGCTGGTGTCGGCGCCGGGCTGGGCTTCTGGGCTAGGCTGACTCACAGCGTCACAAGATTAATTGCCATGAGTTCCAGGAGGTTTATCACTGCCACCCTCGGCTTCCCAGATCTCCCCTCTCCCCGCCACAGCTTGCCGGGCTGTATGCGTGAGGATCACATTTCCTGAGGGAGCATCAGGGAGGAGGCGCGTAATCACTTCCCAGCCAAAATCTACCCTGTGCAGAAGCGTGACATTTCTGCAGGCATCTGCCTTGCGCAGGGGAGCCCGTTACCAGGCCTGTAATCTGCCGAGAAGTGACATTAGCAAAAACCAGCCTTCAAAGCACAGTTATTTTACCTCTGTGGCTTTTGGAGACAGCACAGCCTCGCCCGCCAGGCACCACACGGGGCATCAAGATACCTGGATTCTGTTCCCCGCTCCCCCACCAACCTACTGAATGGCCTTGGGCAAGACCCAGTGCTGCTCCGTGCCTCAGTTTCCCCCAGGGACCTCATGCTCCCCCACCTTTGGGCTACATCTAGACTGCAGGCTTCTTTCGGAAGAAGCTTTTCAGAAGAGATCTTCTGGAAAAGCTTCTTTCGAAAGAGAGCGTCCACACAGCAAAAGCACAACGAAAAAGCAATGTGCTTTTTCGAAAGAGAGTGTCCACATTGATTGGACGCTCTCTTGCATTTCAGTTGTGATTAGCCTGGACAGAGTGGCCACCAGGATACATGTGCTTTTTCCTGGAGGCCTCTTCTTTCAAAGGTCCATGCACACCATTTTCCGAAAACGCTTTTTCGGAAAAAGGCTTCTTCCTCATAGAACGAGGCTTGCCACTGTCAGAAAAAACCCTCCATTCTGTTGAAAGAACGCAATGGCAGTGTGGATACAAATATTGTTTTTCTAGAAAAAACGGCCGTTTTTCTGGAAAAATGCTGCAATGTAGACACAAAAATCTTTGAGATGGGTAGGTTGAAAGGTGACCTTTCCGAGAGGAGGAGGATGAATCTTATTGCGACAGGTGGTTCCGGGGGCCGAGCCTGCTTTGATCCTTTGGGCTTGTGCGTGGCCACGTTCTTGTTCTTGCACAGGGCGCCCTTCCTAGCTGTTTCTGGAGCTGTCAATGAGTTTGATGGTCATGAGTCCTGCCGATGGGCTGCCCTGGAACCTGAAATCCTCTGTCCAGAACCGGCCGGTGTGGGGGGCAGCAGCGCACACTGCTTTCAGTGGTGGCCCGTCCATAGGCACAAACTAGGCGGTCGCCTAGGGCACCAAATTAAATGGCTGTTGAGGGGTGTGGAGGCGGGGGTGCCGATTGCGTGCCGATCGCACGTTTTGCCTAGGGCGCCAGTTGCCGGCAGCTTGTCTAGGGCCGCTCCTGGCTGCCTCGTAGCTCCTTGTAGCAGCAGGTTTAAAACAAACAAAAGGAAGTTTTTCTTCACTCAGCGCACAGTCAACCTGTGGAACTCCTTGCCAGAGGATGTGGTGAAAGATAGAACTTTAACAAGGGTCAAAAAAGAGCTAGATAGATTCATGGAGGTTCGGTCCATCAATGACTCTTAGCCAGGATGGGTAGGAATGGTGTCTCTGGCCTGTGTTTCTCTGGAGGTGGACGACAGGGGAGGGATCACGTGAGGATTACCTGTTGTGTTCCCTCCCTCTGGGGCATCTGGTACTGGCCACTGTCGGCAGACAGGACACTGGGCTAGATGGACCTTTGGTCTGACCCAGTCTGGCCGTTCTTATGTTCTTCTGTTCTTGCCAATGTACCTAAAGGATCATCTTGGAGGGCCGAAGGCTCCGTGTCCCGTTGAGTCACTGGCTGCCCTGTTGAGCCTCCAGGCGAGCGAGGCAGATAGGTCCAAGATTAAGGACATCCAGGCGTCAGATGCTAACAACTGGGGGTCACTGGGGGTCACTTCTGCTGCAGGCTAGTGTCACACCTGGAAGTCCTCCCTGAAAGGCTCCATGGCCCAACCTCTCCAGACTGAGTCTGAGGACAGTTAGGTGCCTGGCCTCTTTGTGGGTCTGTCTCCTTACGCTCAGTTCCTAAGACACCCCCTGGCACTGACACTGACTGGGGCAAGCTCGGCTCTTTCCACCATTAACGTCCTGCTGAAACTCCAGAGACCTCACAGCTTAATTCATCTCTTGGAAGAGCCTGACAAATATTTGGAAATTACATTTAATGGTTTGGAAACCAGCTGAATGGAATTTATGCTCCATCCTGGATTCTCGGTCAAATCATGTAGTTTAGGGGTCTCTGGGGGGAATTTGGATGATAGAATTTATTGCAGTTGGATAGTTGATTATTTTGATCATAAATATTTGCCCCGTCAAGCAAAATTTCATAGCTGCCTTTAGCAATGAGAGACTTCAAAAGACTCGTTTCATTTAGGATTAGCTCACAGAAGGCTGGGTAGGAATTTTCCCATAGGAACCTCCTCAGACTAAAGTCTTGTGGGAACATCATGGGAGAAACTCGGTTCGCCCTGGCACCTGTTGGCAGGCAGAACCTTGCTCATCCCACCATTTGGAACGTCAGAGCTTTGGCTCCAGTTCTGTGTTTCTCTGGCTCATTTCTTCCTATCCAGCCTGGGAACTGATTGAGAGACTGTCTCTCTGATGGCGATTCACCTTCATGCTCTTGTCTCCACCCATCCTAACTCCGATCTGGTCAGCGCACCTCCAACAAGTGTTCGGCACAGACTGCTGGGGCTTGTACTGCAGTACAGGGGAGGCGAGGGGCGACGATTGAACACCCCTGTGTTCAGGAGAATTGTGGAGTCAGGACCTTTGGTTCAGCCCATCAGAGTGATCAGAGCCAGTTTGGTCCTGGCTACAGCTTCCAAGACACTCCCCTAGAAACATGCCAGGCTGTTTGAGTCCAGGGTTATGGGACACGGGCCTGTTCTCTACAAGCTGTTTTCCATTCAGCCACGCTGCTCTCTGATTGCGGGAGCCACAGGTAAGCAGCCAGGTGCAAGAGAAGGTCCACAGTGGTCCTCTGACCCTCTTCTAATCTTTCCAGCCCAAGAAGCAGGTTCTCTAATGGCACTGACTGTTCCTAACCTTCCAAGGCTCTCCAGCCCCTTCAGTGCTAGATTTGCCTTTCTCTGTCGTTGTCGCCCGTTGCACTGTTGTGCTGTGTAGTATTCGCAGTTACACGCTGTTGGGCTGTTGCAATACTTGTCGGGGAGGCCTCTCAGGAAGTGGGGCTGGTAATTCATCACAAGGCACTCTTGCCTCTAGACCAGTGCCCCCCCCCATGGTGCTGAAGATCCTGGTGTTGGGGCGAGAAATAAAACGGAGGTCCCGAGAGCGTATCGTCAGTCAAGACCGCATGGTGATTGCATTCAGCTCCCCAAAGTCCCAGTGTATGTGGTACTCTCTGGCCCCTGTCCTAAACGAGTGTGTCATGTGGCTGTGGCCCATTGACCAGGCGATGCCCCAGAAGTGGCTGCATTCAGCAGCGGGTGATGTGGTCTCACGGGGCAGATGGGAATTTAGCGTGTAGTTGACAGAGCAGTTTGAGGTGCCCTGCAAGTGTCTAATTATCTCTATTGAGCTGAAGCCCTTCCCAGTGCTGGGTGTGTCTCATATATATGCCCGATGGTTATTATCCCATGCTTCCCTGACCCCGCCCTTCGGATGCTCTGCTCATCCTCCTCCATGCTTGTTCCCCCTCTAAATATTCCCCAGACTGTCTGACAGTCCCTGGCTCTCTGAAGCACTGCCAGCCACCTTTGACCTGCCCCTGGCCCCATCCCATGCTCTCTGTCTCGCCTGCCTCCACATCTTGCTCACATTGCTGCCCACCGCGTTACTCCTGCGCCACCTCTCTCACCACCGGGCAAAGGGCAGTCTAGGGGGGAGCCTCTGCAAGCATTTGAGGTTGGTCTGGAGCACCCAGATGCCCACCAGACAGTGTCTAGCAATCACATGACTTCCGGTCTGGGCACAACCTCACACGGAGACTCCTCCCTAGATAGGCTCCAGCTGCTCCGCCGGTGCACCTGGGTGTAGCTTTATTGACCGCAAGGGAGCCCTGCTGATGTGCAGAGCAGAGGGCGCCGCCCATTGAGCTGCACTGGTGCTATGATCCCCCAGCGCCTTGGACCCAGAGGGGCATCTCGCCCTTGTGGAGCTCCCCTGTGCTCTGCCTTAAAAGGCCCCCAGACACGCAGGTGTTTTACAAATGAACGTGTGTGTTTTACCCAGTTCGCTGCTGGAGCCTGCTTCCTCCTACAGAGCTCCAGGCGTCCCGCTGTGTCCCTGGAGCGAAAGGTGGACAACTTCACTCAGGGTCCGTCTAGCCCTCAGTTGTCTCCAGTGGGCGGGGTGCCTGCGGCAGACCTCCATGCGGCTGAATTGTGACCTCACGGACTGGGAGATGACATCACTGAATGACTCCGCCCAGGCTGGTTAGACAGGACAGGCAGTTACTGGCCCATCCGGGTGGCGTTGGGACGTCCCCTCCATGGCATCCCTGCGCTCTGACGGATGGAC
The DNA here is from genome assembly GCA_032595735.1 of Pelochelys cantorii. NCBI lineage: Eukaryota > Metazoa > Chordata > Testudines > Trionychidae > Pelochelys > Pelochelys cantorii. The sequence goes on from CM064340.1 coordinate 40,309,859, forward strand.
CGGCCATCCCTGCTAGCCCTTTGGTGACCAGTAGGGGGCAGTCATACGCCTTCTGCTTGCTACCAGGCTCCCCCGAGAGATATCGGCTCTCCTGTGCATACAGCCGACCCATGCCACGGTTGCCAGGTGACCAGCTGTTCACAGCGAGGGCAGCCATGTTTGTTCACCCATAGGCCTCGCGCTGCTGGAGGGACCTCGGCAAATGGCCGACGCCCTCACTCAGCAAGAGCCTCTCGGGTTCGGATCGGCTGAGTTCTGTAGCCCTCCGGAGAGGCAAACGCTGACATGCCTGAGCCACTCCAGCCATCCTCGGGGAGCGAACGCCCGGCACTGGGAAGTGCCACAGTTTTCCATCAGCTACCCAGTCGGGCCTCGGTGCCAGGCCGGGGGTCTCCGAGGAGGATTTCCTTTGCTGCTTTCCAAGGGGGGCTCCAAGAGGTTCCTTCACACCTGCCCCGAGACAGACAGTTGAGCCTCGGCCTTCCCAGCCTGCCAGCTGTGTTGTGCCCTCCATAGCCAGCCTGCCTGTAACCCTGCTGCCCTTGTGCCAAGGACCTTAGCAGAGCCACCTTCCCCGGGGCTGGGCAGCCAGGCCGAAACAATGAGCCACACCCAAACGAATGCTGTCGTGCCTGGTCCGGCCTGCACCTGGACTCGTTCACTGGAACCAGCTCCTGACACGCCCCGCCCCCCCTCGCCTGCTTTGGGTTGGTCCGTGCTCTCAAAGCAGCCACATAGCTGGGCACCACAGATTGCCCTGGCACGGGGGAAATCCTGGCGTAGGGCAGGACCACTGGCTCTGCTACTCTCTCCTGCACCCCGGGATGGGGGGGCAGGTTGGGGCGCTACTGGGAAGAGAGGCCATGGCTGTAGCTGCCGTGGGGCTGTTGCAGGCGGGCACAGCTTAGAGTGGCCTGGATGTGACGGGAGCGTATGTGTGGCTCCCGGGCAGAGAAAGGCTTCAGCCCTGCATTCCAATGTGGTTTTTGTTGACACTAGATTGCTGTGACTCCCTGAGCCTATAGCTACAGAAGATGGACGCTGCTCTGCTTCGGCACTGAAAATGGCCCACGCGCACAGTGCCTCCAGGCCCACTGCGTTGGTGGCGTAATGACTGGCTATTCCCGTGACAACACCCCATGATGCTAGGGCAGGCGATCCAGTGCACCTCTTGCCTGATGCAGCCGGCAAGTCACATTTGCTCTGGGCTCCTGAAAGGGGCGGGGCTTTGGGTGGAAGGGGCGGGGCTAGACACAGTCAGTCCTTGGAGCTGCCCGGAGCATGCTGTGTGGTGCTCCAGCTGCAATTTAAAGGGCCCAGGTCTCCCAGCTACCATGGTTACTGTGGTGGCAGCGGTAGCAGGAACTCCAGGCAGTTGCTCCCTTTCCCCCCGCGACACCCCTCGGTGGGCCTGTGCCCACCCCACATCACCCCAAAGGCAAAAAGGCCATCACTGCATGACGTCACTCGGTGCCATGTGCACACAATGCAGGTAGGTGTCATACCGCTGGAGTCCATGGAGACCACATGGTGCATCTCCCCAGCCAAAAAAGTTGAGTAAGCTGCTGCTCATCTCACTACCGTGGGAGTTCCAAAGCTTACAAGAGTGTTGTAGCACCAAAAAAAGGAGACACACTTTCAACAGTAAAGGACATTAACCCTTGGAGCAATTTACCCAGGATCAGGGTGGATCAACGATTTTTTTAAAAATCCAGGTTGGATTTTTTTTTTCTGTAAGATCATTCTAGGGATCTGTACTGGGGCCAGCGCTGTTCATTATATTCATAAGTGATCTGACAAAAGGGGTAAACAATGAGGTGGTAAAATCTGCAGATGAGACAAAACTACTCCAGATAGTTATGCCCAAAGCAGACTGCTAAAAATGGATCTCACAAAACTGGGTGATTTGGCAACAAAATGGCAAGTGAAATTCAGCGTTGATAAATGCAAAGTAATGCACATTGGAAAACATAATCCCAATTATGCATATTGAATGATGGGCTCTAAATTTACACTCAAGAAAGAGATCTTGGAGTCATTGTGGCTAGTTCTCTGAAAACATTCCCTTAATGTGCAGTGGCAGTCAAAAAAGCTATCAACATATTGGGAACCATTAAGAAAGGGATCAATAACAAGACAGAAAATATCATATTGCCTCTATACAAATCCATGGGACACTCTTCTCTTGACTACTGCGTGCAGGTGTAGTTGCCCCATCTCAGAAAAGATATATTGGGATTGGAAAAGGTTCAGAAAAGGGCAACAGAAATGATTAGGAGTAAGGAAGAGCTTCAGTATGAGGAGCGATTAATGAGACGGGGGCTTGGAAAAGAGATGACTAACGAGAGATCTGATAGAGGTCTATTCGCTCATGATTGGTGTGCAGAAAGTAAATAAGGACGTGTTATTTACTCCTCATAGCACAAGAACTAGGGGTTGCCAAATGAAATTAACAGGCAGCAGGTTTAAAACAAGTAAAAGGAAGTACTTCATCCAATGCACAGTCAAACCATGGAACTCTTTGTCAGAAGTTGTTGTGAAGGCCAAAACTATAACAAATGTCAGAAAATAGAACTAGATACATTCATGGAGGTTGGGTCATTGATGGGAAGGGTGTCCCTGGCCTCTGTTTACCAGAAGCTGGGAATGGGTGACAGGGGAGGGGTCATTTGAGGATTCCCTGTTCTGTTCATTCCCCCTGGGGCACCTGGCATCGGCCACTGCCAGAGACAGGACACTGGGCTAGATGGGCCTTTGGTCTGACCCTTACATAGGGATTATTTTGGGAGCAGTTCTCTGGCCTGTGCTTACAGGGGGTCAGACTACATGGTCCCTGGGTCCATTCTGGTCTTGGACTTTATGAAAAACACACCGTGGCACAGAGCTGCTGGGTGTGGTTTACTAAACTGCTGGCAGGCCTGCTCAGCTGCGTGGAGGCAGAGACAGAGCCCCGTGGGGAAGGGAAGGAGTTAATTGGGACCACGAGAACCTGGCTCCAGTTGAGAGGGATGGAGAGAGATGGACACAACACAGTTAAATGGGGCCAAAGCAGCTCTTGGTTTTTCCAATGACCATCCAGCTAAGAGGAAGACCAGTCATGGAACGGAGAACAGCTCCTGGCGGCTCCTGGCAGAAAAGCATCCTGCATGTCTCATCCTGAGAATCGTTTTCAGCCCACTCTTCATTATCCACCACAATGGCTCCTGAACGCCAGGTCACAACTGGATGAGTCATGTCCTGGGAAGAGGTGCAATCAGTTACACAAGGCACTGTTCAGCTGTGGAACTCATTGCCACAGGATGTCACTGAGGCCAAGAACCCTAGCAAGATTCAAGGTTGGATTGGACAGTTGCATAGAGAACAAGAGTAGCCAGACTTAGAATAGCTAAAGCTAAAAAAAGGGGTGTGAGAAAATGACATGAAAGCTCGGGCATCAGGGATGAACCTCTCTCGATCAGGGAGCCATATTATTCTCCCACTACCAGAGTTTCTTGTCCCAGTGGAGACAGGATATTGAACTAGCAGGATTTGGGGTCTAATCTAGTCTGGCATTTCCTAGGTTCTGATGTACCCTACCTCCCCCATGTGTAAATCCTGTAAAGCAGGGCTGGGGGTTGCTGACCCACAGAAAAATCAGTCTGGGGCCGAGGGCTACAGGGAGGCAGCAGCGGGGCTGGGGTGCCAGTGTAGGCTCCCCAATGTTGGGGGATGCCAGACCTAGGTGACCCCCGGGCCTTAGGTTCCCCACCCCTGCTGTAAATCCTCCCCAAACCAGGAGAGTGCAGAATAAGGGAGAGTAGGAGATTTAACTACTAACCTCCTGTGCCAGGGCCGCGTGTCTAGGCATGTGGGTGGAGAAATCTGAAACGGAGCGCTAGGAATGTTTTTCCCTGTGCAAACGGCCGAGATTAGCCCTGACCTCTCTGTTGCCCCCAGGCTGCAGGAAGCCCCAGCCAAAGGGTATGTGGCCCCACTGGCTGGCCCTGTCTCATGGCACATGCCAACCAGAAACCTGCCCGCTGCTGCAGGGGCAGCGCAGCGCCAAAGCGGGGACATCAGAGCTGACATGCGGCCGGCTGTGTGCTGTTGCCAGTGGGGGGAGGGAGTCAGGCCGCGAGAGGCCGAGGGAGCCGGTGCCAGGCACGTCACGCGGCTCTGACGACCCCCTCGCTGCTGTGCAAGATTTCTCCCGAGCATCACTCGGCAGCAGGCAAGGGCTGACGTAGGTGAAATGTCTGGCTGGGGATTGAGCCACGGGAGGGAGGCCCTGTGACCAGTTTGACACAGCTCTCTGCACATGGATTTTATGCCACTTGAGTCCTGGGCTGGGCTCCTTGATTTCAAATGGGCAAACTGTAAAAGAATGAAGGGAAGTGGTTCGTGAACTGGGCTGGACTGAAGAACATCAGGGTCTGAAAGAGGAGAAGGCTTGGAGTTTAAGTCAAAGTCCCAGAAGCTCTCTGACACCTGTGTCCCAAGCAAGTGCACAATTGGTAGGGGAGGGCTGCAGACCAAATGGAGGACCAAGCATCTTAAAGAGGTTATTAAGAGGAAGTTGAAAGCCTACAAAGAATGGGCTAGATCAGCATGGGAAGCTCCCTTTTGGAGGCCAGACATTGCAGGGACAACCTGAGACCTGCCCAAAGCCAAGCAGAGTTTGCAAAGGAAATTAAAACAAACAGCAAAAGGTTCTTCACCACATAACGACAAAGAAAACAAGGGTCACTGAACACTGAGAATGTGGTAGAGAGGACAGATAATCTAGGCACGGCTCAACACCTAAACAAACACTGCCTCAGTTTTTAATAAGGGCAACGAGGCGCTTCTGAGAAGTGGCATAGCAGCTAATGGAATTGAGGATGTGGAAGTAGAAATTACCTTCCCCAAAGTAGAAGTCAAACTCCAACAGTTTAATGGGGGCAAAATGCAGGAGGAGGTGGACAATCTCCATCCAACAATACTCAAGGAACTGGCACGTGAAATTACCAATAAGCCAGGACTTTTAATGCATCTGTAAATGCGGGGATCGTACACTATGGCAGGAGAAATGCTAATACTGTATCTGTTTTTAGAAAAGGGCAAAGGAAAAAAGAGCGAGCTAGGAAAATAGAGGGGGGTGAAGAACTGGTTACAGGGGAGACCACAATGGGCATGCTGGCAGGTGAACATCCGGCCGGAGGGAGGTTACTAGCAGAGTTCAATGTTAATAGGAAAACTCTACCTCCCTTCAGATCCAACCTGCCGATTTTCAGGCTGCTAGGACTTTGCTTGGGGATCTAAAATGGGGACCCAAATCCCGTTTCTAACGCACACCCAGTTGCGACCTTAACAACAGCGTGATGGCCATTGCTCCGTAATGCTGACAGGGGATTTCCATTGGAGACACCGACTCTCGCTCGCTCATAGTTTCCCTGTCCGTTTCCTGTTTGGGTAGAATGTCTCCGTGCGCCGTCTGAGCAGAGCCATTTGCGGCTGTGAGGTGGCGGCTCTGGTTGTACCCAGCGTGTGGCAGCCAGGCTGGAGCGGACTGACCGGGGCCAGTGCAACATCAGCATTACATAGTTAATAGCAAAGATGCTCTGGCGCCGAGCGGCTACCCAGTTAAGCTAGCTATCGAAAACACAAAGGGGACTGATCAGTCCCAGTGTGTAATCCCAGGTCCTGACCTGGCTCTGGAGCTCCTCTCCGGTCCCAGCCCCACTCAGGACTGCCCCTCAGAGAGTGCAGGCAAGCCTTCTTAACTGGCCTGCTGCCTTCCTATTGGTCAGTATCCACTCCTGGCCCTTCTAGGATTCTGGAGGACTAAGTCTCACTGGTATGCCTTCTTGAGCAGCTCATCTTATGTCAGGGGGTGTTAGGGTGCTGACACCTCCAGCAGGGGCAGAGGAGAGACCCTGGCGCTGGTAGGCATTGCAGGCAGAGTCAAGGCTGGAGCAGGAGCCTTCAGGGCAGCTCCATGCTACTCCTCCTGTACCTCCTCTAAGATGGGGACGATCAAGTCCCACCTGGGCCGCTTGGCCAGGTCCTTGTTCGTCAGCTTGTGGAGGTGCGGGGAGGGGCCGGGCAGGGTGGCTGGGTACAGGCCTTCCAGCCAGCTCCCCCTTCACGCTGATCTCCATGACAACAAAGTCCACGAGGAGCACCTTCTCGTTAGCAGCACCTACAGCAGCACCCCAAAGCTCCACGCCAGCCATGTTACTCTCCAGCTTCCTCTGCAGCACTGCACAGGCCTGCCAGGCTGGAGCAGACACCCTGCCCTGCCACACGAAGAGCCAGGTCTCCAGCAGGCAGTGCGTGTCGGGGAAGCCCCTGACTTTATTCAGGCCCCCCTGGAAACAGCCTGGAGCTGGCCAGAGACTGTGGAGGACCCGGGATGCCCTGGCCACGCCACGCCCTGTTTGCCTTGCTCCCTGGAAGGCTTGCACTATTCCGGGGGCTGTTGTCTTTGCCGGGAAATACCCACCGTGGTGGAGGAATTGCCCGCGCCGGGCTTTGCACCGGCTCCCTGCAGCGCGCTATGTTAGGGCCGGTGCCCCATAGGTGCAGGGAGCTCATCCTTCCCTCCCCCACGCGGGGCTGTGGCTCAGAAGCCAGAGGTAAGCGCCGGGGTGGGCCTGGTAGCTAACACTGCCGCTGGAACTTACAGACTCACAGAGGGGCCTGGGGATAGCCAGGGCGCCATTCCCCCTGCGCAAGGGGCAGGGCTGCGCATGGCAGAGCACAAACAATACCTCTCTAAGGGCCTACGCCTGCTCCCTCCACACCCCTAGACACAGGATCCCTTGTACAAGCACAATGCTGCCCTCGCTACAGCACAGGCCCTATAGAGGGAAGGCGGCCGCCTCTCACGAGTCTCAATACGGGGGGGGGGGACTGCTGCAAGCCCTACTCACCAGAGGCCTGTGAATTCATGAGACTCTTAATTCCCATTTAGATCACAAGAACGGCCAGGTGGGGTCAGACCAAAGGCCCATCCAGCCCAGTGTCCTGTTTGCCCACAGTGGCCAATGCCAGGGGCCCCAGAGAAAGTGAACAGAACAGGGAACCATCAAGCGATCTCTCTCCTGTCTCCCATTCCCAGCTTCTAACAGAGTCTAAGGACACCATTTCTGCCATCCTGGCTAATAACCATTGATAGACCCACCCTCCATGAATTTATCTAGCTCTTTTTTTGAACCCTGGTATAATTTTGGCCTTCACAACATCCTCTGGCAAGGAGTTCCCCAGGTAAATGGTGCGTTGTGTAAAGAAATACTTGGCAGAGAAAAGCCTGGAAATTTGACCCCATTTGATCCTCAAGGCTCAGAACCCAGGAGCAAATGGAGTATGTATTGTTTTTTGAAGATCTTGGGCGTCTGAAACTGCTCTCTGAATGTGTGTGTGTCGGGGGGGTGACTCGTGGCGTTAGAAATGTTGGGGTTGGTGAGACGCAGATGCTTCCCCTGCTCAGTTGCCTCTCAAGCCCTAGTTTGGCCCATGCTAAATATAATACAAGTCGTGGGCCTTCCTTCTTGCAGTCCTCCCTCTGCTGCGCTTTCCTCTCTCTTCCGATGCCCGTGCTGTACGTGCTGGAAAATATGTAAATACCAGGGCCCAGGAGAATTCCTCCCCTGTGTCCTTGCCGTGTTCGAAATGCCCATTAAAACCATATGGTCCCAAAAAAGCCCCTCTCTGCTGAAGCATCGACTCCTCTGGCACCGAGGAATTGTCTGACGAGCAGGCTGATGAGCAAAGCAAAGGCTTCGCCGTCCGCGGTGCCGAGAGCAGAGACCTGCTGCTGTCCCAGCTAAATTAGCAGCCGGGGCAGGGCTGGGAAGCTGCACAGAAAATCAATAGCGCTCTCTCGAAATGCCTGCCGCTCCGGGAGGAGATTGCAGTTCACCCACAGGGCCTGTAATTCGGCGTAAGTGGGAGGAGAGTCTCAGCGAGCCGTGCACAGCCTGAGCAGAGGAGCGTCCGCCGGGGCTGCAGCAAGCCACGCTGGAGGCGGAGGCAGCCTGAGCCGAGCCGGCCACAGAGATGGGTTGTTTGAGGAGGAGCCTCCTTTGTCTGGAGAGGCCAAGTAGTCACCCTGAGGAGCCTTCAGGACCCTCAGCTCCCCCTTTGGCCAGGCTGGGGAGAAGGTTGCAACCCCTCCGAGCCTCGAGGCCAGCTGCTGCCTGACTCCTGGCTCCACTGCCTCTGAGGTCAGAGGTCAGCCTCCCTCCCCACCACCCCGGCCGCTGCTGGAGATTGCCCCTCTCTGGGTGGACTCCCCATCCCACCCCCATTTGCTCCAGTCAACGCTCTTGTCCTGGAGCTGGGGGGGCTGTGAGCTCCTGCCCTGGGTGGGAAGGGGAGCACGGCAGCACAGGGCGGGCAGCAAGGTGGCAGCATGTTCGTCACCCTGCCGTGGGCAAGGGGGGATCTCACTAATCACCGCCCCTGACGAGCAGACCGGCTCGCCGCTGATATTCATCGGTGCCATGGGCCAAACGAGGAAAAACATCTGCCCCCTGGAGTGCTCCGTAATGGGCAGGTTCCCCCTTTCCTTTGGACATGTGCCCCTAAATCCCTTAGGCGCTGCCGAACGCCCCACTCCCCTTTACGAGAACGAGCACTGATGGAATTCTCCGAGCAGCCTTTTCCCATCCCGGCAGGCTGCAACGTGGGGGGTGCTTTTGTGCCGGAGAGTTTATTAATATCCTTCTGAAATTTCTTTGGGGGGAGAAAAATGCTTGTACCTGTGAAGGAGACACTTGATAATGTTTTATATCACTATGGCTGAGAGACTCTGTGATCCTTCGATGAGTTACGAGCGCCAGGACGGAGTATTAATGCTTTCAATGGAGGGGTTTTTACAGGGAAAAAAAAAAGGTTAAAAGCGGCACAAGCGGGCAGAAAGGGGAAAGCCACAGATGGGCGTATGCTGTCAAGAGTGGGCTAGATTGAGGGGGTGGGTCCGGAGCAGGAAAGCGGGTGACAGCCTCGCAGAGAGACAGACCAGGTCCAGAGGGAGGGTCTGGAATAGGGAGGGAAAGCCTGGAGGGACGGAATTGGGGGACAGTGAAATAAACAATCTGGAGAGGGGTGCATGGAGGAGGGATGCAGGTTTCCCAGAGGAGCAGAGGAAAAGAGCAAGCTCCCGGAGATAATCGGGAGGTGGCAGGAGCCCACAGCGGGGTGGCTGGTGGGATGCGGGGGACAGCTGTGTGTATTAATCGCCAGAATGTATTCCTAAACCGCGGAGAGGCAGCAGGAAATCAAATGTTAATAACATGCCGTGCCTCCCTGAAAAGAGCGACATGTAAATGAGCTAATTAAGCTATTATTGAAAGACGAGGTGGTGGGTTTGGACCCAGGGTTGCCCAGCGCTGCATTCTAAGCAGCTAGTTATGCCTGCTGGCTGGAACGCAGGCTTGGCATGATCTCTAGACCCCTTCCTTCATACCCCGGGCTCACCCTCAGGGCGCGTGTCCCAAGCGGCCGCGTCAGGGAGCAGCATCCCGGACTGGGCTGATTCGACACCCGGAAAGCTACTAGCTCCGAAATGGTTTTGAAAAGAAGCAAAATCCGGAGCATTAACCCTCCTCCTGGTTTGTGGGGTAATGTTGTGTCACCGTCACACTCATAGACTCATAGAACAGGGATTGGTCCTTGCCTTGGGCAGGGGGCTGGACTTGATGACCTCTTGAGGTTTCTTCCAGCTCTATGATTCTATGATTCTAACACTAGAAGTGGAAGGGACCTTGAGAGGTCATCAAATCCAGTCCCCTGCCCTCACGGCAGGACCAGGCACCATCTAGACCATCCCTGACAGGTGTCTGTCCCACCTGCTCTTCAATATCTCCAGAGATGGAAATTCCACCACCTCCCTAGGCAACCTTCATCGACCTTCTTGGCTCCAATCAAAAGCCAGCCACCAAGGGAGCACCTATCAAACATGGCCCCATTTGCCCAAGGTCAGCTGTCTGGAAGACCCTCAAGCAAGGCAGAGAACACCATGAATGTGTACGTGGTGACCCCTCCGTAGGGATGCTGGTGTGTGAAAATTGCATACAGGCGCACACCGCATGAGACTCCTGCAGGGAGGTTTTTCATTGCACACATTAAAGTTTCTGCATTTGGGGTACCCTCTTCCCTTGTGGACCCCCTACAAGGGGGCTGTGTGGATGAGCATGGTGAGCAGGTGGAAATTAAGGATTTTTCTTTTGATAGCTGCATCTCCACCTCATTCTCCGAGGCTGACACGGAACAGGCGCCTCCTGTGTCTTGGCTGGATGTGATGCCAAGCAGGGTTGTGCTTGATCCAAACGGTGAACCTCGCAATGCCAGCAACGTGATGCATGAGGAAGAACAGAGCCATTGGCCACCTGTTTATCTCGCGCCTGCAGGAGTACATTCTAGCAAAATGGTCTGGGTTGTCAATACCACTTCTAGTCACTGCAGTGGAGGATTAAGGGGGGTTTCTTCTTTCCTCCCCTTCAACAGCCTCATCATGATGCATCAGCAGTAGCGTTCTCACCAGCCCACCCTTCTTTGGATCACAGGGTTATGGGCCCAGCAACCGTGGCTACCACCACCAGTTTCTCTGTGTTGTGAAGTGAATGCATCTCACATGGCATTGCTGACTAGATCCATCCGATTGTTCCAACACAGGTCAAACCAGCAGGGACCTTCAACAAGCTGATTACTAGTTAAGAAGTTACCCCTAACTGTGTTTCTTGCCATTTTATGCCATCTCCATCGCCACGGAGACACCTCGGTTGGTTTCTCTTTGTAAAGCAGCTTGCTTGTGAAGGTACACCTCTCCATGCGGAGGGGATGGTATCACAGCGCAACCCCTCTAGGTACTGCATTGTAGCAGCTTACTCAGAAACACATCTCAAAAGACATTGGACTCTAAAGGGCCCCGCGGCTCATCAAGAGGCAAGCCTGCCCCAGGGGTGTGAAACTTTCACTCCTGCTGCACGGCCATTGTCTGTACGTTGTAAAACAAAGCCCAGTGGTCTGACACTCGCTGTTCTTCTCATGTGGGTTTGTCAGTGAATCCCGTGCGGAACAGTTGCCCTGAATCACTGAGGGCTCATTGGCATTCAGCCAGAGGTTTCCACTCCTTGGTTTTGTCTGGGCTGCTGTCATTCCATTTCCCTCACACACAAGCTGCCTCTCTCTCTGTCTGTCTCATCATAGCGTGGAGATTGTCTTCTGGGTGGGAAAGCTCAAATGTTTCCTCCAGGGCTTTGAGCTTCTAGGCTGGCTCCTGAGAACACCACTACCTTCCAGAATCTGGGCCTCTCGTGGAAACACAATCCGGGCTGTCGAGAGCGGTGGGTCACAGAATCATCAAATCCTAGGGCTGGAAGAGACCTCAGGAGTCATCAAGTCCAGCCCCCTGCCCAAAGCAGGACCAACCCCAACTCAATCATCCCAGCCAGGACTTTGTCCAGCTGAGACTTAAACACCTCTAGGGATGGAGATTCCACTCCCTCCCTAGGGAACTCATCCCAATGTTTCCCCACCCTCCTAGGGAAATAGTTTTTCCTCATCTCCAACCTAGACCTCTCCCACTATAACTTGAGACTATTTTTCCTTGTTCTGCCATTCGTCGCTACTGAGAACAGCCTTTCTCCATCCTCTCTGGAACCCCCCTTCAGGGAGTTAAAGGCTGCTATCAAATCCCCCCTCACTCTTCTTTTCTGCAGACTAAATAAGCCCAAATCCCTTGGCCGCTCCTCATAGGTCATGTGCTCCAGCCCCCAATCATTTTGGTTGCCTTCCGCTAGACCCTCTCCAATGCGTCCACATCCTTTCTATAGTGGGGGGCCCAGAACTGGATGCAACACTCCAGATGTGGCCTCACCAGAGCCGAATAAAGGGGAATAATCACTTCTCTAGATCTGCTGGAAATGCTCCTCCTCATGCAACATAATATACCATTAGCCTTCTTGGCTACAAGGGCACACTGTTGACTCATATCCAGCTTCTCATCCACTGTAACCCCCAGGTCCTTTTCTGCAGAACTACTGCTTAGCTGGTTGGTCCCCAGCCTGTAACAATGCTTGGGATTCTTCCGTCCCAAGTGCAGGACTCTGCACTTGTCCTTGTTGAACCTCATCAGATTTCTTTTGGCCCAATCCTCCAATTTGTCTAGGCCACTCCTGACCCTATCCCTGCCCTCCAACGTATCTACCTCTCCCCCTAGCTTAGTGTCATCTGCAAACATGCTGAGGGTGCAATCCATCCCCTCATCCAGGTCATTAATAAAGATGTTGAACAAAACCAGTCAGTTTGGTTCACTCCGTATAGCAGTACTTCACTTCCTGGCTCTGCATGTCCTTCCTTTTCCACGATAGACTCACTCCACAAAACTGCGGTGATGCTAATAGGAGCTCCTCACTGCAGATGAACAACCAGTGGAAACATGGTCTTCCTTCTCAAAATAGTGATAGAGATGCAGCCCTGTTAGTCTGGTCTAGCCGAAACAAAAGACAGAACTATGTAGCACTTTAAAGACTAACAAGATGGTTTATTAGGTGATGACCTTTCGTGGGCCAGACCCACTTCCTCAGATCAAATTGTGGAAGAAAATCGGCACAACCATATATACCAAAGTGATACAATCAAAAAAATGAACACATGTGAAATTGACAAATCAAATTTTAGAACAGAGTTCCCCCCTTTCCCCCACTCTGTTCTAAAATTTGATTTGTCAATTTCACATGTGTTCATTTTTTTGATTGTATCACTTTGGTATGTATGGTTGTGCCGATTTTCGAAAGCTCATTTCCTAATAAACCATCTTGTTAGTCTTTAAAGTGCTGCATAGTTCTGTCTTTTGTTCCTTCTCAAAACAACTCTTGACATCTTCTGGGATGAAGTCGCTGCCATTTAATGTAGCATCATCAGGTGACAGCTGCCTTTCGGAGTTGCAAATAGATTTATAAGGTCAAAAGCAGAATATTGTGCCTGTTTGTTCGCCACCTTGAGTTGCGCAATGCAGAATCGCCCCTCCCTGCAAGAATGGTCAGTAAAGAGACCAGCCTTGGTCCGCTCTATGGCGAAAATATCTAGCAAGTCTGGATTTGACATCTCCCTGGACTTCTTCCTTAGGGTGACTGTGTGTCGCAAACTCTGTCAATGCAATGCATTATCAATTAGCATATGCCATGATCTCAAATGGCATAACTGGAGGGCCACTAGCACTTATTGCAACATATATGCAAACGGGGTTTAACAGTACCCCACAAGTACATTACAATTAGCATAGGTAAATTACATGCATGTAAAAACCCAGCTTGCTTATGAGGGCAACAGTTACTTTTATTACAATATACTCTTGCTAGAAGCAACTGTATGCGCAGAACTACCACTCATATATATATTAGCCCAATGTCTGTGACTCTGTAATGCTGAAATGCTGGCTGTTCCCTCTGGGCGGCGCTGTTGCCTGAGTCAAGTCCTTCGCCTCACGCTGTGGCTCTCGGCTGACTTCTGCGCCGCTCAGCTGGGCCGCCGCGGGGGACTGGCTGAGCGGCGCAGAAGTCAGCTGAGCGCTACGGCAGGAGGCGAAGGGGGGCGGGGCAGTGACGTGCGGCGTGACAGCAGCTCCAAGCCCCGCCCCCTGGCTGTGAATGTCATTGCCCCGCCCCCCTTCACCTCCCGCCGTGGCGCTCGGCTGACTTCTGTGCCGCTCAGCTGCGCCGCCACGTGGGAGCAAGTGGCGCGAGCGGCCGTTTGGGCTCCGCGCTCCCCCGGCAGCACGGGGAGCGCGGAGCCCAAACGGAGCGGGAGGAGAAGAGAAAGAGAGAGACAGAGAGAGAGACACAAGGCGGAGGAGAGCTGAGAGAGAGAGGGGGAGGCAGTAGGAAGAGGAGGAGAGAGAGAGAGAGAGACGGAGCAAGAGACTGGAGGCTCAGGGGAGAAGACCGACGTGGAGGAGAGACTGAAAATCCCGTCTTATGACGGGCTAATTGGCTAGTATACATGATAACAGCCCAACACCTTTGGGGTATGTCTGTACAGGTTGAACCTCTCTAGTCCGGCACCCTTGGGACTTGACAGGCGCTGTACCAAAGAATTTGCCAAACCACAGGAAGTCAATATTGTCTAGCAGCCTTACCAACACTCCCACTGCTTGCTGGGCTCTGAGAGGACATTTTGGGGTAAATTAAAGCTAAATAGCAGCACAGAACACTGAGAACGAGGGCTGGTGGCTTTAAACAAATTCGATGGGACCGTAGGAAACTTGACCCCACGCAAGCTAAGTGGACATCCGGCTAACTCAAGTCATGCCGGACCACGGATATTGCCAGACCAGGGAGTGCCGGAATGGGGAGGTTCAATCTGTAGATGGACTTTGACAAAGAAAATGTTTTTCATGCTAAATGACTACGAGAGTGCCTTAAAACAAATTTGTTGGAAGGTCATTAGCTCATGTGTTGTCACAACATATATCTAAGTCGCTAATTAAAATATTGACTAGTACTGGATCCAGGATAGACTCCGACAGGACCCCACTAGAGATGTCCTCCCCGTCCGGTAGTGAAACATCGATAGCTGCTCTTTGGAGATGGCCCTTCAGTGATGCGCCCACCCTTCCAGTCACTGCATCGAGACCGCATTGCCTTCATTTTTTTTATGATACTGTCAGGTGACACTGTGTCAAACGCCTTCCTAAAATCAAGATAGATCGCACCTCCAGCTTCCCTCTGCCCACTAGGCCAGTGACCCTGTCAAAACAGGAAATTAGGTTGGTTTGGTGTGATTGGTTCTTGACAAATCCATATTGGCTATTTCTTATCACCCGTGTTTACAGACTGATAGCTTAATAATGTGTGCCTCCCTCTTGCTGGGAATTGAAGTTACCCCAGCTGGGCCATAATTCCCCAGCTTCTTGTTGTTCCCCTTTCAGAAATAGCTACTATGCTTGCCTTTCTTGAGCCCTCCGGGATCTGCCCTGTCTCCCGGAGTTCTCAAAGAAAATGGCTAATGTTTCAGAGAATGCTTCAGATGGTTCCTGGAGAACCCTAGGGTGAATTTCACCAGGCCCTGGCAACAAGAGAGGCAGCAGGACGGCCTAGCAGCTAGGGACTGGCTCCTGATGTAGGAGACTTTGTTTCTATTCCCAGCTGAGCTAGAAGCTCACTGCATGGCCTTGGTTAGCTCACTTAATCTGCCACGTGCTTCAGTGTCAGGCAGCGCGAGGCTAACCTCCATTAATGACAATGTGGCGCTCACACGGTTCAGGGACGATGGGTAGCTAAGTACTGAGTTAGCTCAACAGGAAGAGGACAACACGGGCTCTGCCACGAGCAGGCTGGGAAACCTTGGCCGGGTCCCCCCGTTGCTCTGAGGCTCACCGTGAAACGGCGGGGCGGACTGGTGCTCAGCCTCTGTGAAGAGCTTTCCGATCTATGGACAAAAAATAGAAGAGAAGCCGGGGGGGCCACCATGACTCTACTGAGCTCAGTGGCCAAACTTCCCCTGGCTCCAGTGGGACAGAATTTCACCCTCTGTGTTTATTTTATTCTGGGAAAGAGAAGAAAACAGGCCCAGAGTCATCCAAGCAACGTGACAGAGATTCAGGGCTGTGTCCTCCTCACATGGATACCCGCAGTCCCCTGAACGGTACCAGAAGCAGGTGTGACCTGGGTAAAGGCCCAGAGACCGGATGCAGATCCTGGCTTGCCTGCATCCAGCTCCCAAGACTTGGGGCTCCCCCCCATCATTAGGGAGCCCGCGCGGATGCTCCGGCCCCCCCCCACACTGTCATCCTGTGGGGCTGGAGCACACAAAATCTACTAGCCTGGGCTCCCCTCGGCTCTGGTGTGTGAGGGGACGTGAGGATTGCCTTTCTCCTCAGTCGGGGGCCTTGTCAGTGAGGGTTCGGGGTTTTTTTTTTGCTTTGGTGCGGCCCCTGACCGATTTGTCTGTGGGTCAACAGCCCCCCAACCCAGAAAAGGTTCCCCACCCCCGCTTTGCCTGCTAGCAGATGTTTTCAATAGTACGTTAAGCAAAGCACAGGGGATAACAGGTAAGATCGTACATCCCGTAAGCCCTTTTGAAAATTGTCCCCGATATCTGCTAATGGCTGGTTTGGGCACAGCCAGGGCTCGGACCCACATTTTGGCACCTGCAGGAGGAAATCTGGCCCCTCGTGTTTATTTTTAGAAAGTGGAAATTCACTGGGGGTATCCGTTCTCATCCCCGGCAGGCGTGAGGCTGAGATGGTCTAGGTTTGTCCAGCGTGCAGCACACCAGAGCCTCAGGCCTGTGCCGCCTTAATAGCCATGTTTGCAGGGTGGGGGGAGGAGAACGGGGCAGCTGGTTCGGGGCCTGGTGATTTCAAAGGGCCCCCCACCGTCGCTATAGCAACAGCAGGGTCTGGAGCCCCGGGGTCCTTTAAATCACTGCCAGAGCCCCATGCAACGGCGTCTGGGTGGGGGTGGCTAGCCACCAGCCCCGCCCCTTCGGCCTGAGGCACCACCCCTTAGGGGTTGGGGGGGCAGAGCCAACCCTCCCCACCTTGCCCAGGGCCCGGTGAAGTTGGTCGCCAGCCTCGTTTGCCACTGCTATTAACAACAAAGAAATGATTTTAGGTATCTATGTATCCCCGGCCTTCGCAAAGGCGAGTATTTCCCTTGGTTCTGCTGTAACGACTGGATTAGGCTAGGAAGCCATTTTAAACTACGGGGCAGCTGTTATTCACACACACTGCAAATAAAATCATTGATGCCAGCCAAATCGCGGAAGCATGCAAGTTTAATTTTGACGTATAGTCACAGCCACGGATCCGCGTCCCACTGCTCTGGGGGGACCTCGCAGGGTAATTTAGTTGGGCGCGTGCTAGTTTAATTCACAGGCAATGTGCTCCAGGTGTGTTTTCACACATGTATTCCTGCTAGAAGCGTGTGCCATTGGCAACCATCTTGGATATGCTCTGTGCCTTTGCAAGGCATCCAGGCAGGAAACCGAAACAATCCCATGTGACGTAGATGACCAATCACACAGCAATAAATAGCAAACACTCACTAGTGTGTATTTGAAGCAACGGTAGTCGTGAATAGTTCTCAACTTATCCATAGGCGGATGTATGCCTATATAAACCAGTCATGAAATGATAGGAAATAAAACCTGCATCAGAATCCAAATCTGTCAGATAATTTGCAAAAAAATCACAAAACAAACTTAGCTGAATAACTTTTTTTATTCGGAACTTAGCTCGGGGGCGGGGGAGAGTCTCCCAATGCTGCTACCTACTTACTGAGTGGTCTTGCAGGACACTTTTAAAAGCTGCCTCAGTTTCCCTGCCTGTACAAGGGCGAATACTTACCTACCAAACAGCGCAGTGGAGAGTATTAATTTGTTATGTTTTGTGTGCTACTTTGATCATGCAAATCTCTATTTCGGTGCTAGGTCTTAGCGCTACCAGGGAATGAAATACTTTGTGGATTCATAGATTCGTAGGCCAGAAGGCACCACTGTGACCATCTAGGCTGATCTGTATAGGCCAGAGACCTGCCCCAAAATAATCCCTAGAGAGGAGCTTTTAGAAAAACCTCCGATCTGGAATTAAAAAGTGCCACTGATGGAGAATTCCCCTGCCCCCACATTGCAAATGACTCTGGATACATTGGTTCAGTGGCCATTTATTCTCACTGTTAAAAATGCCCGCCTTATTCCCAGTCTGACTTCCGTCCTGCTTTGACTGCCAGCCAACGGTAACGCCCCACCTCTGCAAGGTTAACGCCGCATTTTTACTGACCCAGAAGTCCCACTGGCCATTGATCATGCAAGGACAGGTCCCGTTGTAACGCATCCGTGAGGGAAGGGTGATTGGGGGAGCCTTTGTGCGCGGTCATTGCCTTGTGGGTGTTCGAGTTCTGAAGCGTGGCGTTTTGCAGAGAGCATGGGAGCTGCGGCTGACGCACTGCTCTGGGGCACGGGAGATCTGCGTTCAGTTTCCGGCTGTGCCGCAGATTCATTGTGTGACCTCCGGTCCTCAGCTCCTGCCCTGTGAAATGGGCGTCGTAGCACGTCCTCTCTCCGACGCCTGTCCCTCGGGCAGAGACTCCCTCTCTCTGCGTCTGTATCGTGCCTCGCACAAGGAGACCCTGAACTCCAATGCAAGCCTCTGGTGCTATCTTAATTCAATCATTCTAGCCACAAAAGAGCGGGTCCATTGAAAACCCTGTAGAGTGCGGAGAAGAGCCCAAGCAGAACAGTACCGTAAGTATTCTCCGCAACACCCCCTGCCCCGGGCTTCCTGCCTCTGGAATTTCAAGAGTGCCCCAGTGCTGACAGTGAATCCCATCCACCGCCCAGCAAATTCCTAGGCCGCTAGCAGTGGCTTCTTATCCTGAACTTCCCCTTTTCTCTCCAGCACACCAAGCTCGCCCAAAGACCAAAGGGCCCAAAGGCTGGATTGCACGGGAGGGTTGTTTTGCACACATGCTGGCGCTCCGGTTCTCTCTGCTGGAAGAGAAACACTCGCCCAGCACTAGGCGAGAGGGTGTGCAGGAGACTGGGGGAACGAATCCCCAGGAAGGCAGGTCACAATGGCAGGATTTTCCACACGTGGTGCACTAGGCGGGGCTCCGGGTTGGGATTTTTGTTCCCTTCCCTCCCTCCAGAGAACCGCGCTGGAAAGGAGCCCAGGCGAGGGGAAAGAAAGGTCTTCCCTATCAGGCAGCTGTTGAAAGATCTCAAAGGGCGAGCCAGGCTTCTCTCTTCACCCATTCTGCGCTACAGATGCACAGGGTGTGCTCCGGCCCTACAGGGGCTACTGGTGATCTCAAACAGAGGGGCCTGCCCGGGCCTTCTCTCGGCCATTCCAGCCGTGGGGTTGGGTGGAGCTGAACCGTGCATGCCCAGGGCTGGAGCAAGCTCTGGTCTACTCCGTGGAACAAAACAAAAGAGGCTTGAAATTCTGGCCGCTCAAAGTGCCGGACGCTGGAAGCAGAAGCGGCTGCTCCTGCCTCTCAGGCAGGAACAGGCCCAAACGCAGATCCTCCAGCTCCACTTGAGCTAAAGGAGAATCGCCATGAGCAGTACGGGAACTAAGACACACAGTCAAACGGGGCCGATTCCATCTAGAAGACACACGCCTGCTCACTAGCCAGTTCTTGAGGGGCCTGTGCTCACAGTTGGCTTTGAGTGAGTTTCCCTGTCTGCTTTACAGGGCGCTGCTCCCAATAGCCCTGTAGAGCGAGTGCAGCCGGGCCAGGCCGAGCTGGAGTCAATTCTGCCTCATGCCTCGCTGACAGATTCATCGGGGAGTGGCTCCTTAAGCCGGGGTGAAGGCGGGAGGTGGAGAGTACGCGGATGGGTTGCTAGGGGTGCCAGCGTCTGCTGTGGAATCACCCCCCAGAGAATGTGGCTCAAGAGAGAATCAGTCCCAGGAAGGCATTGGCACCAAGCCACGGGCAATCTCTCTTGGCCTCCCTGGGGCCCCACTTTTGGGGTGCATGTAGAACCCCGGGGAGAGCCTCGGCCCCTCCGAGGAGAATTCTGTGCGTGAGGAGGCTCCAATGGGGCTGGTTTAACCAGGTTACCTACGTCATCAGTTTTAGGGGAGAGCTGGGCTAATTTGTTAGGGGGTCCGTATGGCAGGGTCGCTTGGAAGGGTCCAGACTGGGCAGCCCAGAGGGTCCCTTTCTGGTTCGTGTGTGCTAAAATGATATGCTGCAGGGGTGTCCGGGACTGAGACGTTGGCAGTTATGCCTGGTGGTTGGAGCAGGGGTCAGAGCCAAAGTCAGGAATGGGCGCCAAGGGCCGGAGCAGGGCTACCCAGAGCAAGGCATGGCAGACACAGGACTGGGTCCAAGGCCAGAATGGGCCTGGAGCAAGCGGGCAACAGGCCGGCACAGCCAACGAACAATGCCTTAAGCAGCCAGCAAACAGATCCTGGGCTATAGGGCCTGGCCCCTGACAAGGAATCTCCTTCCCGGGGGTGGCGGTGGCTGCAGCCAGGACACTGGGGCATGGCTTGGCGGTGGCACCAAGCGGCCTGTCTCTCCACTGCTTGGCTGGTGGGTGTTGCTCACAGGCGCCAGGGCTAACTGACCGTGGAGGGCGCTCGGCCGGGGATTTCCCCCACTCAGCCTGGCAGAGACCGTGGGGGTTTTAGTTCTTCCGCCGCAGTGCGGGAGGCGGGTGGCTGGCCGGACACGCCTGGGTGTATCTCCTGTCGTCAGCTCCCTGCAGTGCCCCGACCCTGAGCCTGGGGCACATCTTCCTCACGTGGCCCTGGGCTGTGACACTTTGCTGCCCTTGTAGCTGGGTTGGTGGCTAGTGCCTCTGATACACAGGCAGCAAATTCCAGGGCGTGCTGTGCTGGGAGCCGGCTCAGCCAGGGATGCGTTGCCAGCGCAGGCCTCACGCTGGTATTTTTCCTTGCAAGCTCTTGCCCTCCTGGGCCCAGAGTAACAGCGCTGGCTGCCAGACAAACCCTCCTCCCCCTCCCGTGCTGTCAGGTGAATTGCCTAGCTACCGCCGCGGCTGACCTTGGCTGCCTGTTCCGGCAGCTGCGGCGCAGCAGCTGCAGGATAAATGTGCCCACTAACACACGCAGGCACCGAGAGAGCAGGGCCGCGCCTCGGAGCGAGAGCAGGGAGAAGGGGGGCTGGCGCGAGCGGGCGCTGGGCTGGCATGCGGAGCAGAGTCCCGCCTGCCAGAAGGCAATGGGGCGGGAGGGGGCTCGTGGCCCATGGGCAGCTCTGGGGCTTGGTGCAACAGCCCCTAGGCAATGGGGGTGGCTATGGCTGTCTCCCGTTAGTGATGTAGCTAGTTCAGCTCGGGGCAGCCAGCCAGGGGAGCTGGGCTGGGTCCTCCTCCCCTTCTCCTGCGCTTAGCCCCCTGAGGGGGGCTTGGAAGGACCAGCCTGTGTTTGGGGAGCTCAGGAACTGTGATTGTATACAGACACGTGCACGCACACACACACACGTGCGCACACACGAACACACACTTACCCTGTGCCTTGTACAGTATGTCACACACCTAACGGAAGCCATTCCCCTCTCTGTGGTAGAGGGTTAGACGGCTGCATTGGGGTTTCCTTCACCGCGCTGCTCTGTTCTCTTCACTCCCCCTGGGGCACCTGGCCTGGGCCACCATCGGGAGACAGGACACTGGGCTAGCGGGACCTTCACTCTGACCCCCTGTGGCCGTTCTGATGTTCTCAGAAGTGCCAGGCACTGCCCACGCAAGGACCGCGAGGCAGGGCCAGCGGGCAGACTCTGGCCTGGCAATACGTCCGTGGTTCGCAGAAGTTGGAAGCTGCAGCCAGGCTGAGTCAGTGGGACGAGGGCTTGGCCAGGCCAGGCCTTTGTCGTTAGAAGCCGGCTGTGTGGCTCCTGGAGATATTAATGAAGCCCTTAGATGGCAGTGCCCAGCTCTCTATCCTGTACAGTGTCACGTGGCACCACACGCCTGGGGTGTCACGGGGCACCACGCACCCAGTGTGTCACATGGCACCACATGCCTGGGGTGTCACGTGGCACCACATGCCCATTGTGTCGTGGCACCACATGCTCGGTGTCACGTGGCACCACACTCCCATTGTGTCATATGGCCGCACGCACCTGGTGTCATGTGGCACCGCACCCCCATTGTGTCATGTGGCACCATGCACCCGGTGTCACGTGGCACCGCACAAATTGCTCTTCTGCTTTGATGACAATCTGGTCAGATCTCACAAGCAGAGCGGGGACGGGCGAGGTCAGCACCTGGGACGGGCGAGCTCCCGGCACAGCCCAGGATGCTGGCCAAAAGGGGGCTGCCAATTCCCGCTTGAATGACCAAACTGGGCAAGAGCCAACCTGGTGTTTGGGGGCACTAGGAGGAGGGCGGGGCTTAAACACGCGTGCCTGACCTCATGTGACCATTAAAACCCCACCCGCCCTGGCCAGGTTCCAGCAGGGTCAT
Organism: Pelochelys cantorii; assembly: GCA_032595735.1. Taxonomy (NCBI): domain Eukaryota; kingdom Metazoa; phylum Chordata; order Testudines; family Trionychidae; genus Pelochelys; species Pelochelys cantorii. The sequence continues at coordinate 40,331,765 of CM064340.1, forward strand.
TGGGTTTGGAGGTCACTCGGTGCTTGCGTGTCCTTCATTTCCACCCCCAAACAACTGTCCAGCAGGGCTGCTCACCCTCCCGGGCCACGGGCCCTCCCCTCTGGGCCCTGCCGCAATGCCCCACACTCCGGGGTCCTCCCCCTCTGGGACCCCCAACTCCCTGCACCCACCTGGCCTCACTGACCCACTGCCAGGCGCCATCTGCTGCAGCCTGGCATGGCCCCTCAGCATTGGCAGGGGATGTGGACCTGCTGCCTTCCGCTGCCCTATTAGCCTCAGGTCTTGAGAGCAAGGCCTCAGCCTGGGAGCTTGCCTGGCCAGAGCTCCCCAGCCCTGACCTGCGTCAGGAAGCCTCTAGCTCCACAGACAGCCAGGCCCCTCCTGCTCCACAGCTGGAGCAAGAGCGAGTGAGTCTCCCTGCCCCTCTGGGAGCCCTTATTTATACAGCCCCAGCTGGCCCTTCCCTATCGGCAGTCTCACCCGCGGCTGCCTGCCCCTCAGCCTCCCAAGCCTGGTTTGAGCCCTTGTAAGGCAGCACGGGGCAGACACATCGCCAGCAGGGCCCCACTAGCCCCTTAGACGTCCCAGCCGCTGAAGCGATGATCCAGGCCCACCCCGGCCTCCTTGCTCCATCTCTGGGGCTGAGAGAGCGCTAGCGCGAGCCCCCAAGCACCCGGGCCGTGAGAAATAGGAGCCGGGAAGCCAAACTTCGGGGCAAAGCCGGGGAGCGCGTGATTCCCAACTACAAATAGCGACTCCTCTCCCCCCCAGCCCTGGCCTGGATGCGGGAACCGCGGAGACGTCAGCTCCGGCTGCAGCGAGTCCATCTCCTCGTCGGCGGTGATCCGAACGAGCGTGCCCAGTCACTGCCGCTGACGTTGGCAATGGCACAGCACTTTGGCGGAGCGGTGAGGGAGGGGCCGGGCAGGCCGGTGCCGTGGAGTGGGCTGGATCACTCGGTCTCTGGGGTGCTTCAGAGCAACAGGCACTTTGAACATCCAAGCACCCCCAGGAACGACGAATGTCAGCCCCACTTATGGGGGGGGGCGTACCCTGGAAAGCAGGAGTCTCTGAGTCGGTCCTGGCAGGAATCAAGCGACCAGGCGTTCCCCAGGCTGTACTGAGGCTGAGTGGGCTAATATGGTGCTGGGATCGATTAGCCGGAGTAGTGAGATATACAGACCTCTGTGTACAGCCGTGGGGTGGCCTTGGATCTTGTGTCTGGGTGTGGTGTCCACACTTTGAAAAGGGCTCAGAAAACAGCCACAAAGAGCATTCGATGGGCAGGCTGCCCTATAGGGAGAAACATCAGAATCTGGATGGTTTATTGACGAGAGGATTAAACGTGACTTGGCCCCTGTCTAAAAGGGCCAAGGTGGGCCAAAGTTGTCTGATGGAAGCTGTGTCTTGCGGCCGGAGCGGGCGCCGAGAGCCCGGATGCAGCAGAGCAGGTGTCTGGAAGCTGGGCTTAGCGCTTTCTGAGAGAGTTGCTCTAGCGGGGAGCACGGCGCGGGCACGGGAAAGCTGGCCCGTGGGACGCAGGAGGCCGGACTCAGCCCTGCTGGACTGAAATTCTGAGTCTCCAAGTCCCGTCAGCTGCTGGGCTGATTTCCAGGCTGGGGTTTCCGTGAGGCACCAGCTTGCAGGGCTGAAGGGCGACGTGGCTGATGCCAAGGTCGGTGGCTCTGCCGCTGTTGCTGGCTGGGCTCCCGTCAGGGGGCAGGTCTCGGGGAGGCCATTCCCTCAGCAGCGACGCGCAGGCCTGTAGCGTTCCTGGCTCAGGGGCCACGTCCGGCTGGAGGGTGGCAGGCGACAGGCGACTGGGAGGCCACTCGCTGAACGCCTTGCGCTGGAGCCCGTAGTGGGGTCCCTCACCTGGCACCCCATGTGGTGGGCTGATGGGGAGGTACCGTCTCCGTGAGGGTCCTGAGGGCCTCCTTGCCTTGCCCCTCCCTGCTTCCCCCTTCACCTGTCAGGCCTGCGCCCCATTGTCTATATGATGTGTCCCCGGGGACTGTGCTATAGTGCTGGGCCTGACCCCCCCCAGAGTCAGGTGGGACAGGGCCTTTCCCTGCTTGTGCTCCCCACCCCACTGGGCTCTGCCATCCCCCACGGGGGCAGGGAGAGGAGGAGCCATGGCCATGCTGCAGAGGGGCCGTGCAGTGGGGTAGCACAGGGACTGCGCTGCAGAACTGCGGGAGTGGGGAGGTGGATAACCTCTGCCCATGCTTGGCACCAGCCCCGCTGCAGCACAGCCATTCCCTGCCACCAAATGACCCTGCCAACCTGTGGAACTCCTTGCCAGAGGATGCGGTGAAGGCTAGAACTTTAATAGGGTTCAAAAAAGAGCTAGATAGGTTCATGGAGGTTAGGTCCATCAATGGCTATTAGCCAGGATGGGTAGGAATGGCGTCCCTATCCTCTGTTTGTCTGGAGGTGGGTGACAGGGGAGGGATCACATGAGGATTCCCTGCTCTGTTTCCTCCCTCTGGGACACCTGGCATTGGCCACTGTGGGCAGACAGGACACTGGGCTGGATGGACCTTTGGTCTGACCCTGTCTGGCTGCTCTTATGTTCTTATGTTGGGCTGGGGGCAGGGTCCAGAGCCACCTCCTCCCACCCCAAATCCAGAATGCCCTACCCTGCCTGTGGCTCTGACGGAGGCCCCCAGATCCTCCTGAAATTGGCTACAACAGCCGGTCTGGGTTGGTTTCTTTGCCTACTTGTTTCCGAGCCGCTGGGGGCCACGTGTTCAAGTTTTTCTCTGCACCCACGAGGGCTAGACACGCCTTCTTTTTTAAATGAAAGCGGGGCGCCTTGCCGGAGCACCTGAGCCCAGGAGCTGGGGCTTTACGAACGGCCATTGTCCTGAGACAGGATAACGTTGGGAGAATGGCTGGCTGCAATGGTGCCCCCGTGGATTACGGAGGCAGGATTTGGGGAGGAGACGTGTGTGTGTGTGTGTGTGTTGGGGGGTGCATGTAGGGATGGAACGGTGTGTAGTCTGGGCGTGCACATAGGGAACACAAGTGGGGTGCATGCTCGTGTGTGGGGGGAATGGGATTGTGTGTGTGGTGTGAGGCGGGCGGGGGAGCTTGCGGGAAGTGATGACGCAAACCAGGTGCTACAAAACTACCCTCCCTCCTGTTGTGACTCGCTCTGGCTGTGCAGATCCCCGAGCCGCCTTCCCTCCCCCTTCACTGCCTGTCATAAAGCTGCTTGAGGCACGCCTGGGGACCGTTCCAAGGTGCCCAGCTGGGCTTTCACAGCTCATGGGATGTGCGTGTAAGTGGCTTTGTCTCTTCTCTTGGCAGAGGCTTTTCGGTGGAAGAGCCGGTGCAGGGGCTGGGCCTGCCGGGTCATGGGCAGCTGTCCTAGGTGGCGCTTTGGGCTGCGTTTGTGGGTTTTCCCTTTGCACTTCCCCGTGCAGTATGGTGGCCGGACGCGGCTTTCACTGCTAATGAATACCAGCGGGTTTTGGCTGGGGGGAGCCGGGATGGCCAGTGGGAGCGCGGCTAGACAGCTCCATTCATGTCCTACCAAGATTTTCAGCGGTCAGTAAGATGCTCGGGAAATGATCCATTTTCACAGCTAACAGGCATTCACCTCTCCGGGGTCAGGAAGCAATCGGACTGGCCCCCAACCTCCCATTCCCAGCTAAGCTAGGGATGGGTCTGAATCCATCCTGGCCAGGCCTGGATTTTGTGTCTGGCTCCTTCCCTTGCTAATGGCCTGACGGAAACCCACCTGGGTGCCGGGGGAGTCTGGAGTCAAACCTAGCTCGGTGGCCTGGTTTCAGCCCTGCCTAAGCCCAACTTTCCGTCTAGCCAAGAGTCTCTGAGGAAGCTTAGCTCACAAAGTCACAACCCAGGGTGGCCCAGGACCATGGCCTGGCCCTGCCGTATCCCAGTCCAGCCTTCACCTCCTCTGAAAGTCACGGACCAGCCTCTGGTGTTGCAGACAATAGATTTCCCTGCAGCTCCTGTCCTGGCTGCTGGCAGGGGGGACTTGGTGCTTCGCCACGGCACGGAAAGAAAACCCCCAACCCGAGCTGTGGGTGGAAAGGGGAAAATACCCCCCCTCTTGCTTAGGTGCTATGTGCAGTCACCCTCTTGGCCAGTGCAGAGAGAACTGAAGTAGGGACCTCCAGAGCAAAACACACCAGCAGCTAAAACTCCCCCAGTAAAGCCCTACCAACACCAGGGGGCTGGCGAGGGACCGGTAACACCGCAGAGTGACACAGGTGATGCCGAGCACAATAGGACCCTGTTCTTGAGTGGGGCCCCACACAACCCTAATATGTAGCCAGGCGAGTGTGGCTCTGAGGACATGCTGCTTCCAGGGGGCTGCGTTAGCCCCGACAGGGTGTGTTGCACGCTCTTGTGCAAAGCACGCAGAACAATTCCGACTCCAGCGTCTCTGAGGCAGTGGATGTGCCGGAAAAAGGCAGGAGAAATCTAGCAGGGTTGCCAGCTGCCCGGCAACAGAGCCATTTATCTGCAGACACATTCGCAACGCAGGGCTGGTTCTGCGATGCTGTTCCCGCAGCTGCTGAAATGTGGGGCTTGTCATGCCGGGACAGGAGCCCTGTGAACCAGGTGGCAAGGAGCCACCCAATCAGCAGATTGGAAAGCCAGGCGCCTGCAGGGGGGGGGGGCTGATTCCCCTTGCACGTGGGCGTGAACCAGGAAGCACGTGTGTGCTCACGAGAGTCATGTTCTGGGGGTGAGTGTCCCTGGCCAGGTCACTCTAGGGAGGGGGAGCTGGTCCCAACAGATGTAAATCAGCCTGGCTCTGTTAACTTCCCTGGGGCTGGCTGGACCTGCATCAGCTGGGGAGGGGGCTTGTGCCTGCAGTTGGATTTTGTGCATGTTCCACCTTACCCCAATGGAGTCTCCTACATTAATGGGGATGGTCCAGATCCCTGCCAGGGGTCTCTGTAAGTTGAGTGCTTGGGTGGCCGCCCAGCAGAAGTTCAGGTGCCGCCCAGCTGATTATCAGAGCGCCCCCAGCCTCCCACAACTGTCAGCGTTTGTTTCTGCTGGTGGTGCACATTCACACATGTCTGGGTGCACATGACAAAATTTATTCTGCACTGGGATGGAAAAAAATTAGAGGGAACATTGTCCCTGATCTGTGTGATCCAGTCTAAACTGAGCCGGCAGGGTCTCCCCAGTGTCCCACAGAGCGGGTGTGGGGGTTCTTATGCCAAACGCCCCGTCCTCGGCCAGCATAGCAGGGACAGGGGGTTGTGGGCAGGAACAGAATGGGGTGGCAGGGGTGGCCCTGTGCCAGGCCGATGCTGGGTGGCATTTTCAGCCCTTTGCAGCAGCCGAATGGCACTTGATCCTCGGCTGGGCAGCACATTGCCTACTCATGCAGGGGGAGCTGCAGGAAGGGCGAGGCAGCTGGGGTGAAGGCAAGGGACACCTGGCACGCAGCCACTCCCTCCTAGGCCGGGCGAGTGGGACCCCTCCGGCTCCCCTTCCCACATTTCAGTCTATTGAAGCCCTGGGAGGCAGGGCTTCAATCAGTCATGACAGGCGCAGAGAAAGTAAAAGAGGAAAAGTTATTTACTTGTTCCCATCACATAAGAACTAGGGGTCACCAAATTAAATGAATAGGCAGCAGGTTTAAAAGAAACAAAAGGAAGATTTTCTTCATGCAGCGCACAGTCAACCTGTGGAACTCCTCACCAGAGGATGTTGTGAAGGCCAGGACTTGAACAGGGTTTAAAAAAGAACTAGATAGATTCATGGAGGTTGGGTCCATCAATGGCGATTAGCCAGGATGGGCAGGGATGGTGTCCCTAGCCGCTGTTTGTCAGAAGCTGGGAAGGAATCACTTGAGGATTCCCTGTTCTGTTCATTCCCTTTGGGGCACCTGGCATTGGTCACTGTCAGGACACTGGGCTGGATGGACCTTTGGTCTGACCCAGTCCAGCCGTTCTTACGTTCTCTCCCACAGCGCTGGCCCGCCCACTTGCCGCGGTGACTCATGCGCTCAGATGGGCTCGTGTGCGATTCCCGCCCCAGGGACCGAGCACTGGCTACTGCGCAGGGCGTCTGTGGGGTGCCACGAGCCGTATTGAGCCAGCCAGAAAGGGGAGGCCGCAGCAGGCGACTTCAATTTGCAGAGGATGCAAACGCGGGCGGGGTGCTCCAGAGAGGTCAGCAGTCTGGAGAGGCAATAAAGAAAGATTCGTCCTGCCAGCACGCAAGCTGACCCCCTGGGGACAATCAAGCAGAAGGAGGATCTCTGGGAGGACGGCGCTGCCAGGCGGCTTTTGGGAGCCAGTGGACGCTGGCTGAGATGAGACGTTGCAAAGGGACGTGGGGGCTGCAGGTGGGATGCAGAAGCACCTGGTGCAGCTTCAGGAGGAGAGATTCCCTCTCTGTCCAGCGCCTCCCTCTCCAGATGGCGCGGGGACCCCCGTTCTGTTCTGCTGTTGTAACTGTTCAGCAGCTGGTGGCCCCGAAGCACCCGCACTCTGAACAGACAGAGGAAGCCGGGGCTCTGACCCCAGGGACTTGCCTGCCCGCCATGGCCAAGTGAGACGTCCGCACCCACAACGCGGGGCCGGCCGGCCAAAGAGCTCAGCTCCCATTTGGGCACCAAAGCCCAGCTCCTCAAAGGTGTTTCAGCACCATTGCCCTCAAGGGATGCTGGGGCCTGAGGAGGATGTGGGTCCAAGTGGCCTGGATGCCAGCAGATCTCAGTCCACTGGGAAGCTGGCTGCATTGGCAGACACCAGGCAACAAGCCTTGAGAGCAGGAGGTGGGTGGGACGAGGCTGGTGGGGAAGGTCCCAAGCCAAGGTCTGCTGGTTGCCTGGCTCTTGTGGCAAAACAGGTTCCCTGATAGAATCCAAGTTCCCTCTGCTTAAAACCCTGTCGAGGGCCACATGTTCCTTCCCCAGCAGCTTCCTGTCCTCCCCCACCTGCCCCCAGACCCCTGGGCAGCCCACCTTCCTCCCAGTCCCACTGATAGCCCTGAGGGATCGTGATCCTGGGCTCTGACCTGGATAGCAAGGGGGGGAGCTGCCCCACAGAACCTGAAAAACTGCCCAGGATGGAGACTCCACCAGGACAGTGGATGGTTCTAGGGGTTAATTCTCACCGGGAAAGATCTTCCCCTTGTTTTCAGTCAGAATTGTCTCGCTGCGACTCTCAGCCACTGGATCGGCATCCAGCCATGCTGTGGCCTCACTCCAAACGGCCACCCCGCAGCCCCGGGTCCCTCTGCCCGGCCGCTCTCTGGCACTCAGCCCCCGCGTGCTGCCCCCCTCTCAGGCAACTCCCATACTCCCCACTGGCTGCTGCATGCAGCGAGGGTTGGCAGTGCCTGGGCACAGGGGAGGGGCACCGGCTTGGCCTGCCTGCTCTCTGGCACGCCTCGGCTCAGGTTCCCAGGAACCAAGGGCAGCGTTATCAGAAGGGCGCAGGGGCTGTGACGGCCTCCGCTGTCCCATTCTCAGCTTCCCTGCGGGGGCTGCCGCTCGGCCGCTGCCAGCTTGTGTCTGGGCACCAGCCATGGCCACAGAGTGCCACCCAAAGAGGGTCTGTTCCCTGTCCCAGGCTGGGAAGCAGGAGAGACCCCGAAATCTGGGGGAGCCCAGAGATCACGGTGAGGCCCAGTGCCTCCCTCCAGCTACACCGCAGGCTTGGCTTGGATGCTAGGCCCGTCTGTGCCAGGCCTCCCCGTTGTGTGGTCTCCATTTTGGTTTCATGGGTGGGCGTCACGCGGGCTCCGCATGGCAAAGGCCTCGTCCTCCTGCCGGGCCCACCCCCCAGCGTAACCCTGCTGGCTCCGGCGCAGGGCAGCCCGCCGGGTCTCCGGAACGCAGCCGAACGGCGCCTCCCGCAGACATTCCTCAGATGCTCAGCTAATTTGGGGCAACTCCTTTGTGCTCCCCGTGGATCTCGCTGCCGCCGATTGAGGCCCCGGCGCTCGTCCCGCGCAGGCCCCCTGCCGCCCCGGCTCTGCCTCTCGCGCCCACAGCCTCCCTGGGCCCTTTCCCCCGCCGCTGTAACCAAGGAGAAGATGAGCAGCACGGGAAGGCTTTGGTTTCTGCGGCGACGCTCACAATGCTAATCGCCTCGCCCGGCAAAGGAGGCGTCTTCTCCCAAGCCCCCTTCGTTCTCACAGACACTAATTACTGCTCAGCGCACGGGGCGGGTTGAAATTCCGGCTCCGCCGAGAGTTCCCGGCTGAGCATCCTGCCTCCCCTTTGATTTTTTCATTGCCCAGGATCCAAAGCAGAGCCGGCCCCGGCAACATGGCTCCCACCTGGATCCAAGGTTTGGAGGGGGCGGGGCACAGGGGTGCCCTGAGACAGGGGCTTGATTTAGGTCAATCTCTGTTGAAAGCTGCTTGGATCTAGACAATTTGGGCCACGCTGTTCCCTGGCCAACTTGGCAGCGCTCTGCTATTTATGTGGCTGGAGGCGTCGGATTTGGGGCTGTCTGGAAGGGGCGATGCCCAGCGATGTGGGGGGGAGAGAACCGGGCTCTGCCAGAAACGGGGCGAAGGGAGGTTGACACGTGACTCGCGTTGAATTGGTGCCGAACTGCCTGGGGCTGCTGACGTTGGGGCAGCTTTGCCTCTGGCCGGATGAGGGACCCTTAGCTGAGTGTGAGTGAGACCAGCCAGTCTGCTGAAGACCTGGGCTTGTGCCTGGCTCTTAGCCAGTGTTCCCTGTATGCTGAGCACTTGGGCCGCCCGTGAGAGAGTCAAATGCCACCCAGCTGATTAGCAGAGCACCCACAGCCGGCAGTGTGTGTTTTGACTGGTGGTGCACATCCACATGGATATCAGCGCACGTAACAAAATTTATTCTGCACATTCATGACAAAAATTGAGGGAACACTATCATTAGCATATTGTGAGGCACTTAGTTATGTGCTCTGTACAGCAGTGCTGTCCCTCATTCATGCCTCTCCACATCCAGCTTCTCCCTGCTCATCTTGTGCTGCTGTTCGCAGCTCCCTGGGGCAGGATCAAGCCCTGGACGGGCGAATGTTCCTGGGCATTGGGAATGGGATTTTCCATCCATGGAGATGGGCAGCTGATATGCTCGGGGATATTCCCGCCGGAGGCTTGCGGCGAGGCCGCCAGCCCGTTTCCTTGTGTGCTTGGTTAGGATCCGGTTCTTGTGGGCCAGGTGTCAGAAAAGCACAGATGCAGCTGTGCCCCAGCTGGGAGGGGGCGGGGGGCCATCACTCAGCCGGATCGGTTTTTAATATGAATTCCTCCCCGGCGAGGATGATTTACATCATAACGGTTCAGCCCACCGTGTACCGGCGCCAAGCACCCGAACAGGCGACGCGTGGCATCCTCGGGTCACTGTGCAGCGTTTGCGCTCGGCGGCCCCGCACAGGCTGTGGACGCAGCAGGAGAGCAGCCCCCATCTCTCTGCTCACGGGTCCCGGCGAGTGCTGAGACGCGCACGCACCTCCCTGCATGCGGACCCCACTGGAGGCCCGGGAGGTTAGGCCGGATTTGCAGGCCCCTCCCCGACTTCGCTTTGGTGGGAGCCAAGGCCACCGGAATGCGCTGTCCCCGCAGGAGACAGGTGGACAGACCCGGGCGCTTATGGACCTCCACCCGCCCGGGTTGGGGAGGGGAGTGCGGCTGGAGACAGAGTGGGAGGCGAGCGCGCCGTGACAGATATACCACCCGTGGGACCGGAGGAAACCGAGCTTAGGAAAACACACTCCCCGAGGAGGGGGGAGCACAATGCCCGATGAAATCAGGCTGCGACTTTGCCTTGGCGACGCAGGATGCTGGGGGAGGCCCAGCTCGAAACAGTCAATTTCCAGCGCTGAAAGCTGACAAGCTTAAAACAGCTAATGTGCCCCACAAGACGAGGCCCGGGGAGATTTACAGCTGTCTTCGGCTGAGTGCTCCCATACGGTGTGTGTGTCAGCCAGGAAGCTCTTTCGAGCTTCGCCGAGGCCACAGCGCCCGCCAAATGGATGGGCAGGGGCCGGGGGGTGGGGGAGGGCAGGAGGTTTGTTATTTCCCCCAGAAGGCAGGCTGCTGAGCTCATGTCCTTTCCTGCAGCCGCAGAGTTGCGTTAGGTCAAGGTCAGAGTAACCCTCCCGGAACAAATCTCTCTGCCGCAGCCCGGGGGAGAGACTGGCAAGTCTCGCAGGGAGGGAGGAGGGGGAGTGGCGGGGCGGGGGGACAGGACAGTGCAGCGAGGTGGCGATAAGTCCAAAGCCCACGGTCCCAGCTCCCGTTTGTGGTAGGCGAGCAAACCCTGCCTCGGGCTGGGCAGGGTGCTCCTGGAGCGAGGGGGCTGGCCTCACCCTGCTCCTGCCACCCCCCGCCGGGGAATCAGCCCTCCGGCTTGCAGCTCATCTCTTGGCATCGCCATTGAATGCTGCGTCCTGTTGCGGTGGTTCATTCGTGTGTCAGCCATGGAGGTGCGCTGTAGGGGAAGACACAGGAATAAGCAGGACAATGTGGGCGGGGTGTAGGCTGCAAGCAATGATCCCGCTAATTCTTTCCATGCACGAGCAGAATAAATTTTATTATGCGCGCCACGGAAAGAGTGGATGTGCACCACCAGTACAAACACACGCTAGCAGCCTTGGCGGCTGGGGGTGCTCTCCTCCTCAGCTGGGCAGCACCTGAGTCTCTCCTGTGCGGCCGAGCGATGCTTGCGTGGTAGCATATACACGAAGGAAGGCTGCAAAGCCAGGCCTACCCGCCGAGGCCTGGGAGATCTTAGCTAGGCCTAAGGGAAGGCTGCCAGGAGGAGGGGAGCCCAGAGCAGACCTGCCCCAGCACAACTCCAAGGCCGTACCCAGTGACATTCCCAGCACTGCCCTGGCAGCAGGCCCTGCGGGGCCTTCGCCAGCCTGGAGGCAGCGGGGAAGCAGCTAGCTGCCCCGATGGAGGCCGCAGGCCTGCCGGGAGAAGGCACAGTCTGGAAGTCTGTGGTGTATCGCGCTGGCCCCCTCGCTGGGGTGCACGGGGGCAGGAAGGGCTCAGCCCCGGCTCACCGCACAGACACCGGGCGCGTTGCCCTGGGCAATCCAGTCGCCCTGGAACAGCCACAGACTGAGCAGCGTCAGGTGACGGCTGAGTGCCCCTGCGGCGGGAGGCTGTGGGCAGCAGGAGGGGGCAGGGCGAAACTGCGGGCAGCGTGGGCTGTGCCGAGAATGCCAGCTGGGTCCCTCACCCCGCCCCGGCCTCTCCCTCCAGTGACTTCAGGGGGAGGTCGGGGGCCAACAGCAGAGCACAGGAGAGAAGCAGTAAACACGGCGGTTACCCCCTTTCCCTCCCATCACAGCCCCATGCGCTGCCAACTGGCCGTAACAGCCCCTGAGCCAGCGGGTGTCCCAGGGTCCCGCGGCTGTTTGGATTTGTCCGATTACAATATTACAAACGCTCCGACCCATCGAGCACAACGGGCCCTGCTCCTGGATCAGAGCGTTTGTAGCATCAGGATCGGAGAAATCCTCCCCGACTAGCAGTGGCAGGGCGATGACTGGCCAGCCAAGGGGCAGCCCCGTTCTCCACTGACTCCAGGACTCCTCCCCCTTCCCGACTCCTGGCTGGAGAGTTCCCCGCTCTTCCACCCTCGGGTTCCCCCTGGCTACTGTCCGGTTGGTCCAGTCTCCCCTCCGCATGTGTATGGTCTGCTCTGAATTGCACTAGCCGGTGGGGCCGGGAAGTGATGGGCAACAGCCGACCTGGGTCAGTGCGGCCCAGTATCTCCCAATATCCCTGGATATCGCCCCTTCCTGATGCCTCCCACGCTGGCAGACTCCATGTGCGCTCCCCTGGAGGGCAGGCCTACGGGGAAATGAAACTTACAGGGGAGAAGAGTGAAATCCAAATTCCAAAAAGAGGCTTCGGTTGAGGGGCCCCTCATGAGGGATCAGCTCAAACTGCAGAGGTGTGATTGAGATCCAGATTTCAAACCCCCCAGAGGGTCTTTAAATTGCCCAAGGTCCATCCCTCATTCTTGTCTTATCCCAGATGGTTTACCCTCCATTACTAAATTGCGAATCCTTCAGCCCCACAGCCTCTCCTGGGTGGGATTCGCTTTCTTGTGCCCAGGGCTTTGAGGTCACTAAGGGAATTAATAGGCAGCAGGTTTAAAACAAACCTAAGGAAGTTTTTCTTCACGCATCACACAGTCAACCTGTGGAACTCCTTGCCAGAGGATGTTGTGAAGATCAGGACTTTAACAGGGTTCCAAAAAGAGCTAGATAAATTCATGGAGGTTGGGTCCATCAATGGCTGTTAGCCAGGCTGGGCAGGGATGGTGTCTGGAACCTCTGTTTGTCAGGGGCGGGGAATGGGTGACAAGGGAGGGATCACTTGGTAATTCCCTGTTTTGTTCACTCCCTCTGGGGCCCCTGGCATGGGCCGCTGTGGGCAGACAGGACAGTGGGCGAGATGGACCTTTGGGCTGACCCCATCTGGCTGCTCTGATGCTCTTATGCCTCCCAGCAGGGGAGGGGGGCTAGAGCTGCTCCTTCCCCCAAGCAGGACGGGAGTCCCACAGCCAACAGGCTTCCTGATTTCCCCCTGAATTCAGAGGAAGAGGATGACAAGACGAGGGGAGGGCAGGGGAGAGAGGGGAGGGAGGCGAGCGAAAATATGCCATGCCAGAGACAGGGTGGCGAGACAAAGAAACATTGATCCAAGACTCTGATCGTCCCTGGAGTGCAGGACAGTCTCCTACGGTCCCTCCCGCCCGCTGCAGCCCAGCTCTGGGCTGCAAGAGTAGCCGTGCGCCTCCGTCCCCCGGATCTCTGCCCCCTGGGTTGCACAACAGGCCGCACGTTTCCTTCTCGTGCCCCCAAAGCAGATGTGCCCCAGCTCAGCCCCGCACTGCAGCACTCCTGGCTTCCCCGGATGGCGTTGTTCCGGCACGGCATGCTTTCCCCAGCCAGCACAGACTCTGCTGGGCGCGTGCTAATGAACTGCAGTGCGGATCAATAGTGCGATTGGAAACGCTCCCAGCTCCACGGTGGCACCCACCTGATTACCGCTAATCAGGGGCTGAACTTTCTGTCTGAAAATCTTTCTTCCGGCTCTGGCTGGAGCGGGCAGGTCGGGGGGCCGAGGCGGGGTGGCGATCCCAGGGGCTAAGCGGTACGTGCGTTTGGCGTTGGCATTGCTTGCTCAGGTCCGAATGTCCTAGGCCACGCAGTGGGTTGCATGCAAGCAGAGACAGGAAGAAGCCAGGCAGAGATCTCAAGGGCAATGCTGGGACACTCTGGGGGGTGGTGGTCAGGAAAGCAGGGCCAGGAGCCATTCTGCTGAGTACAGTGGAGGGACTCGGGTTACGGGAACCCAATCCTCCCCATAGAAATGTGGGTCTGGAACTCCAACATGGAGCTGCTGTCTCACTAGATTGCCCCCTTCACATAGGCCCTGCAGCAAGGGGAGGGGAAAGCCCCTTAGGTGAGAGGCAGTGTGGCCCAGCGGGTAGAGCAGAACCTCACAGTCCCACATGCTACTCCTGGCTCTGCCACTGACCTGACGTATGTGCTTGGGCAACTCACTTCACCTCTTTGAGCTTCTGGTTCCTCTCCCACCCTTTGTTGGTCTTGTCTCTCGCTCGGAGTCTGTACAGTGCCTAGCACAATGTGGAACCCGAAGGTCACCTGGCACCCTAATCACCTGGTCTGCCATGGATACCACAGCCCACCTGCCACTCACCCCAACAACCGAAATCACAGCAGGAGACCAGCCTGCCGTGGGCCACCAGCCAATGCAGGAGACCTCTAGGTTCTCCTGGAAGAACAATGAGATTTACACACCACCAGCACTGCTGAGGTAGCAGAGCCGAGGCTTGAAGACACAGGGCTAGTTAACCTTCTCCATTGGGTTGGCTCCCATCTGGGCCTCTGCTCTCCGGATTCCGGCCAGTCCCCAGCATGGAAGTTTTGAAGTCATGCAAGAAGCTGTTTGCTTGGTATTTCCTGCCTGATGAGAACCAGGAAGCCGTGGAAAATCTCCCGAGGAAGCCTGCTCTTGTGAGATTTGCAGCCCATGTTTCCAGACCCAAGAGGTTGAGATCTTTGCTTGCGGGGGAAGGAGAGAGCTTCTTGCTTCTACGTCCCCCCCATACATCTCGCCGGTGCCCAGCCCTGGGCCCCGAGACTGGCTAAATCTGCAAGAGAGACTCATGACTAGGACTGGCACGAGGGCTTTGGTTGAGGTTCACAGCGCCGAGGAATAGGCAGTGCTTTTACTCCCCAAATTTCCCCTGCTGCTGTGTGACTCTCAGCCTGAAATAACCAGGCTCGTCCTACTTTCAGGACTCCCCTGAAAGCAAAACCCAAACCACGCAAACCTCCTGCATATTACGCAATAAAGGTGGGGGCAGCCCGAAAAGCATGGGCGGGCAGTGAAGGTAGGGCAGGGGAAGGCAAGCCCCCAGCCCCACCCTGGCCCCGTCCTGTCTGCTGAGGTCCCGTCCCCATGGGAGCCAAGCCGCCTCCCCACCCCCCATCACGGGAAGGCAGGGCCGTGCCTTGCATACACGTGCCCCCAACCATCACGGGGAGGGGGCAGGCCCCAACCTCCCCGGCCCTGGAGCATGAGGGGCAGCAACACTCTACCCCCCCCCCCCCATGCCTACAGCAGGTGTTCTGGGGGCAGAGTGTGGGCGGGGCCAGGCTGGTTGTTTGGGAAGGCAACGCCTCCCCCTGCCTGGTACACTGGCTACCCATGCTGAAAAGCATTAAATATAGGCACCGTTTAGCTGTCTCTGAATGTCTCTTTGGCTAGTGAAGGCCTCATGGCCGGCTAACCGCTCTATCCCATAATACCTTGCAAGGCTGAGACGTGGCATCTCTGCTGCACTCACCATCATGCATGGACTGGGGGAGTCGAATTTGGCCCCCGCACAATCTCCATGCGTTGGCAGTGGGGTGAGGTGTCTGAGGGCAGAGACTTGCCCAGAGATCGCTGAGCCTAGACCATCCGGCAAAGGCCCCCGTGGGGTCCCGGTGGGGTTATTTACAGTCCTGCCTGTCAGAGCCTGTTACCTGCAGGGCCGTTGCAGATGGCCTGGATCACCGCGCACAGCGCATTATTAATATCTTTTAAAGGGCTGCCAGGTTTACTCAGATTCCTGTTTATCTCCATGCACGGCCCTCTCGGCGCCGACTGATGCATTCATAAGCAATGTCATTTCAGTTTAGGGCGGCCTATCAGTCACTCGGCTCTCGGGCTCCAGAGCGGCTTTTCCTTTGGGTTTGTCAGATGGCGCTGTAGCCCCTCAAGGCCGGAGTGGGGGGGAAGGTCCTTTGAAATGATCCCCTTGTTCCCACACCCCAGTTTGGGCAGATCTGTTAGTGGATGCAGCTGGGCCCAAGGCCTGGGGGTGCACAACTTGCAGCTGTTTCCGTCGGTTGGCCCTTGAGGATGCGAGAAGTCGCTGAAGCGATTTACAGCGTGGACGTAGGCCGACGGCGGAGGCGTCTGTCAGCTGCTTTCGTCCACAGCTCCCTCCGAAACCCATGGGGCTTTGCCGGCGTCGCGGCTCAAGGCAAGCTTGGAACTCGCCTCTGGGCCTGCGCTGGGATGGCGTTCCAGGGACAGCGCATGGGTAGAGGCCCCTCCTGCAGGCCGGCGTGGTGGGGGCGTGGGCCGGACTGTCTCTCCACGCCTTCACTCCCCATCTGCACCAGTGATGGAGTCACCCGCCGGCTGCCGCCCGACTCCATGGAGCCGGAGCTCGGCTGGACTGTCCCATGTGAGCATGGAGGAATCCGGCACACCGAGCATAGCAGAGCAGGTGCAGGGGAAGGGACCATCGCAGGTGAAAATCTATTTATACTGCAGAGTGTGTCTGTCTGTCCGTCCGTTCGCAAGTCCGTTTGTCCAAGAACTCCTCCTAAATGCTAAGCGCCAGAGCTACCACATTTGCCAGGCAGCTTCCTCTTCTGCTGGCTTAAAGCGAGGTCAGGGCTCGATTGTGCCAGGACAACAGGAAGCCCTGGGAAAAGGACCGATTTCCATCACAAGCGAAGGGCGGAGTTGCTGTTCCGAAGGGATGTGAGATGAAAGCAGCCATACGACTAAGGGAGTGGTCAGCAGGGCTCGGCCTCCGCACCACTAAGCTGCCCCCTTCCCCAGCCCTTTGGCCCCCTCTGGCCCTTGGCCGCAGACAGCCTGCAAGAGGAGCCGCTGGCTGGCTGGAGAGCACCGCCACGGCCCCCCGGGATAAGCTGCCACCACAGAAGCGCCACCCTAGCTGCCCCGGGTGGCCCCGGTAAGCTCCCCACCAGCTTCATAGCCCCGTGCCCTGGACCCCCTGCCCTGAGTCCTGCACTTTCCACTCCCTGTCCTCACTCCTGCACCCCGTGCTGTGTCTGAGCTCCCTCGTCCAGCCCCCTGCTCTGAGCCCCCCCATCCCTCTGCCCTACAAAATCACGTCAATAAAGCATGCACATTTGCCTTTCATTTACAAACCCAGACCCCAAACATGACTACGGCCAAAGACCCAGCAACGCCGGGTACTTCTGCTAGCAAGTTAACAAATCAAAGGCAGCAGCGGGGATCAAAGACTGGGCCAGGCCTGGAACTAAGCTGTCACCTTGCTGCCAGGCAAAGGACCGGAAGGGGCAATCTTGTGTGTGTGACGCTTGTGTTGCCCCCCTCTCCCCCGCCTGTCCTATGGGGTGAATGGCCCTGTGCAAGCTCTGGAGACTTACCTGGGACTTAAGTGGGGTGGGCGCCTTCTGCTGGCACTCTGCAGAGAGACGTTCCGCCCAGCTTGAACAACTAACCCTGGCGATCGCCCATCCACAGATGCCCTTAAAAAATCAGACCCGATCTAATCCGCGTCTTACCCTGGTATTCCTCACGAGAGAGCCCAAAGCGTGGCAGCTGCACTCCCAGGGCCTCGGGAAGGTGCGCTGCCTTTTCACCGCGCTAATCCCGGCCACAGGGTGAGCCTGGTTTGGACCTCGTCCACGACGCGTCAAACAGGCAACAGTAAAAAACCCGCCAACCCTGCCAGCCGGCATTAAACCAACCCCCGTCTGCCTGGCCCATTCCTGCCTCACACAGACAGGCCATCAAAGCATTTCCTGCCCCATGCTCACAGCGGCGCTCCTGCCAGCCCAGTCCAAGCGGTTACCGCGTCCCTGGAGTTCAGGTGCCGCTGAAACCTGGTGCCCTCGTTTGCTTTGTGCTGCTCCCTTCCTTGCCTCAGAAACCCACCTGCCTGCAGGGCGGGCGGCCATTTTGTGCTCCAAGTTGCTGCCGCAGGGTAGAGAGGGGAGCCCCACACTCTGTGCTCTCTTCGTGGCGACTGTACATTTACAACTGTTGTTGTTTATCCTCGGGCTAAAATAAAAGTCATTTGAGACTGGAAAGAGCTGGGGGAAAGGTTGTCTGGACAAACATATCACAATATTATGAGCCAGCTAGAGAATCCCACCGTTCACAGCAATCGAGGGTCCCTCCCATTCGCAAACAGTCTAGTGTGGCTGGTACATTCTGTAGCTGAGGGATCCAGTCTGGTCGCTGGGGCAAACCAGCTGGATGTCTGCAGGGTGGCCCGTGTGCAAAGAACAACAGAATTCAACCCTTGGGCTCAACGATTGTGCTGCAATAAGTGTCACAGAATCCTAGAACGGGAAGGGACCGCCAGAGGTCATCGAGTCCAGTCCCTGCCCTCCCGGCAGGACCAAACACCCTCTAGACCACCCCTGACAGGTGTCTGTCCAACCTGTTCTTACATATCTCCACTGATGGAGATTCTCCAACCCCCCTAGGCAATTTATTCCAGCGTTTAACCACCCTGGCAGGCAGGAAGTGTTTCCTAATGTCCAACCTCAACCTCTCTTGCTGCAGTTTAAGCCCATTGCTTCTCGTCCTACCATCAGAGGCCAAGGAGAACAATTTTTTCCCCTCCTTGTGACACCCTTTTAAGTACTTGAAAACTGCTATCGCGTTCCCTTTCAGTCTTCTCTTTTCCACACTAAACAAGCCCAATTCTTTTAGTCTTCCCTCAAAGCTCCTGTTTTCTAGACCTTTCATCATTTGTGCTGCTCTTCTCTGGACCGTCTCCAATTTCTCCACATCTCTCCTGAGCATGTGTTATGTATCGGACTCGACTAATAAAGCTTTGCTATAAAGTGGACTTTTGACTTTTTTTTTCACTTTTTGAATACCAGCCTTGAGACATCAGCGAGAAGGAATTACACCCACCCCCAAAGGCTGGTTTTACCTGCATTTCAAGTTGCTGTCCAAGGGAAGGTCAGGGCTGGTATTCAATAGCTGGGAGACCCCAAGCCACCAGACACAGCACATGTGTGGCGATCTGGACTAGCGCCCAAGAGGAGGCAGTGTGGCCTTGTGGGTAGGATATGTGAGAGGCTGTCAGGGGACCCGGTCCTATTCCCACCTGCACTGCTGATGTGTTGTGTGCTTTTGAGCAAATGCGACACCTCATTGCCCCTTCGCTCTGCTCTACGTTGGCTGGATGCGCTGTGGGGCAGGGGCTCTCTCTTACGGAGAGAGGTGTTTGTACAGCACCGAGCACAGTGGGGTCGGGACCGTGGCTGAGTTGGCTAGGTGTGGGGTAATACAGATAATTCCGGGGCAGGGTAGGATGCCGGAAGACAAAGTCTGCTGCATGGTACAGTCTTAGTTTCTATTGGTTTTGAATTGTAAAGCGCTGCTCTCCCCGCAAAAGGTTGGTGCGTTTTATCTGGACTTGCCTTTGGGGTCTGATAACATCGCAGGGCTGCTTTTCAATCACTGGTGAAGGCAAACCCGACCGATTTGGCATTGCCGGAGACAGAGACATGGAACAAAAGCTATTCCGCCCAGCAGCACTTAGCGGGGGAGCCAGCCTTAGGGGAGCAGTGATCACCTCAAGGCTACAACGGTGGCCCCTATTTAGTTAGCAGGCTATCCCGATTTGCTTTCCTCCCCCCCCCATTGGCAGCTGGTCGAATAACCGTGAATCGGAAGTGGCACAAATCACAGTCAACAGAAGCTAGCATGGTCATTCACCAAAATATGGGCAGGCCGCCTTTTTCTTCGTCCTCCACCCCAACCTCCTTGTCCAATCACTGGCCAGCTTGTGTCCCTCCCTGTCTCTTGGCTCCCTCTTCGCCCTGGCTGCTGCTGGTCTGAATTCACCAACAAATGTGGTGCTTCTCTTGGAATAACGGGGACCCTCCAGTCATAGGAAGAGACTCATGGGGGGAGAAACTACAGGGCGGGGAGAACGCTGAACCCGCACGAGGCTGGCCACGAGACATTTTTGCCTTCTCCTCTGTTTCTGAGAGTGCTGCTAGCGGGGCAAAGGGCCACCAATATGAACAGCCTCGGCTTTGCGTCTTCTGCCCGATGAGGTTTGTTTTGCTCCTGCTTATGCCACTCACTTGGCTCCAGCTTCCCCTAGACAGAGATTGCTGCTTTGCTAATAAGCCGCAGAGTGACTTCCTCTGTCTGGTGCTGGCCATCCGATTCCAGGGACTCTCCAGGGTCACATGGTCAGCTGATTTGCTGAGCCCAAGAGCCCAGCCTCTGCCAAGAGAAACAGAACAATCTGGTGCAGCCGGGCTTGGAAAAAACAGCCGGGCGAGTGTCGAGTTAACCCTTCCCTGGGCCGCCTGCTCGCCTCCCACGCTCGACAGCCAACGGCCTTGGCTTGTCCAGCCTGGCAATGCAGATTCTCCCTAAAAGCTGTTTTATCGAGAGATTTCCATTGTTCCCAGGGATACCCAGGGAGCGAGTAATCCCAGGGCATTTTAGCACCTTCCCTGCTAGATCCCAGAAGGGCAAAGGGCGGGGATGGGAAAAATCATTTGAAAAGCAACTCGGCTCGGGCTTTTCGGAACCTCTGTCAAATAACAGCGCGCGTTTCCCGGCAGCCCCGGGGCGCAGGCTTTTATCCGCTGCCTCCTCCCTCCGCCGGTGTCCATTCTGGAGTCTCAGAGTCGTGCGGCGTGATGGGGAAAGCTAAAGCGAGACGGGGCGCTGCAGAATGCGCTGGCTGCATGGTCTGGCCCCCGTGGGGGCTGGCAACGCAACGAGCGTCTGTGAAGGTGAAACGCTCTGTGAGGAGTCCGGGAGAGCCTCTGGCTGGCTTCTTTTGGGGGCTTGCACGGAGCGACGGGGCTCCAGGAAGGGCCGGGCTCCCTGAATGCCTTGCTCCGAGAATGCACCTGCCCATTCCAGCTTCGTAGGAGCCCTAATGAGCCACACAAGACTACTCGCCTGCAGCCATTCCCCTCCGGCGACGATTAGTGTGGCGCTCACAAGCCAGGCGGGTCAGGAGGGAGCTAGGAGATGCCGGGAAACGCCCCAGGAGGGAGCGAGATGCCAGCGTGAGCCAGGACTGAACCAGCTCGCTGGAGGGGCTTGCCTGTGGGTACCCCACAAACTGAGCGCTTGCGTCTCCTTGCATTTTCCATGAGTGGGGTGTGTGGTCTGCCCTGGCCAATGCCCAGCGAGGGAAGTGCGCTGGTAACCAATCACGGCCTATGGTCCTCCTACCATTTCAGCTTCCTGCGGTGTTCTCCACTTCCTGTCCCAAACTGCTGGCTCTCTGCTGTGGTGCCCATGAGCCTTGAGTCTGTTCCGTGGGCCTTGGGGGGGCTCCATGTTTCCACCACTCGTTACCCAGCCGGTGTAGAGAAGTGCGGAGGGACGTGCTGCCACCGGCATCCCAGCCATGTGCACACGGACTGACTTCCCCGCCACCGGAGCTGCTCCTTCTCAGTGGCACGCAGGTGGCTAGGGAGCTGTTCAGTGTGGTCCCATGGATGGCGGGTAACGGAGACTGAGACTCCCCGGCCCTCCACTACTGTTCCCTGCTATAGCCTCGGGACCAGGCTGTAGCAGGGCTCGGAGCGCCTCTGGACAGCCTGGGCTTGGCCCTGGTTGGCTGGGTGGGGCTCGGGGCTGCTCTGGGTGCCAGCTGGCTGCTAAGAGCAGGCAGGAGGAAGGGGATGGATGGGACTGGGTGTTCGGGTGGAAGAGGCAGGGTAGGGGCTTAGCCTCCCCATATGGGGGGTGTCTGCACTGTCCCTGCGCAGTCCCCTCTGTGCCACCTTCCCTCCCTTCGGTCGAGTGACAGCCCCTAATGCAAACCAGACCACCCCAGCCCCTCGGCTGCTCCTTCTCTCTCCCTGGGCGCTGCTCAAAGGCCGGGAGACACAAACGGGCCCAGCATCCTGCCCGGAAAGCCAGCAGGTCGGGGCTGTCGCACACCAGGGGCAGCAGGACCCTCTGGAGCCCTCCCCCAGAGCGCCGGGCCGCAGCCTCTCCAGCCTAGCAGGTGGGATTTCTGTAGGGGCAGAGCCGACAGCTCCAGGCAGGCCGGTCCCAGGGCAGAACATCATAAACCATCACTTCTGGGTAGGGTTTGGTAGCAGAGCTGTGCTGCTGGGTAACACTGGTGAACCCCACCCCCCCCTTTTGCCACACATGTGACCCAAGTTCGCCTTGTTCCCTGCCAGCAGGGACTCCAAAGCCTAAGGAGGCAGCTGCCTTACCTGGGGAGGAGGGAATCTCTTGGGTTGCTCAGCAGAGCCCGGCCTGCCCCCTTGCATAGCAGTGGGCTCTCTAGGTACAGCCCTGTCACCTCAGCTAGAGCTTGGGGGCTGCTACCATGGGGCAAGGATCAGTGGTGCAGGCAGCTCAGGGCTGCATCCCCCGCTCAGTATCGTTATCCCTGTTACCCAGAGGGAGACTGAGGCACAGAGTGGGGAGTGACTTGTCCATGCTCAGGGCGGCGGCAGAGCCAGGACTAGAACCCAACTCTCTAGAGCAGCAGGCCAGTGCCCGAGCCAGTCAGCCTCTCCTCCCTTCCCAGCAGCCCCAGGCACGGGGCTGGAGCCAGCCTCTGAAAAGACACAGCTACCACTCAGGGCGGGGCTGCTGGGAAGTGCCCTGCCTTGGCCCCATGGGCACCTGGCAGCACGGCCAGTTCCACGCAGGCTTTGTTACAAATGGGATTTCGTCCAGGGCGCTGAACCCTGGCACCTCAGGCCGGTGCTAACACTGCAATCCCTGGGCTGGCCTGGAGCACAGGGCATTTCTGAGAGGCCACAGTAGCCCGGGGAGTTATGGGCAGCCACAAACATTCCCCAACCATCTCTGGCAGCAAGCTGGGCCCGGGCTGGGCTGTTTGCCAGGCGTGGCGAGGGTCAGACGGAAGGAGCATCGCGCTCCCGTTGCCAGGCCGACTCGTGTGAGAAACGGCACCGCGCCGACAGGCGAAACCGAACCGGGGACCTCTGGCGCTTAGTATGCGCACTAGAGGCCAGCTGGCTCCTTCACTGTGTGCCACACACGGGCAGGGTGCGGGTTACAACCGCACTTGCATGTCTCCTTAGCCGCCTGCATCGTCCCCGGGTTCTCCCAGGGGTCTGGCTGGACCTTCACCCAGGGCGCACCAAGCACCAACCTTTGTCCAAGTGCCCCAGTGCCCAGCCGTGTGCAGCAAGGCCAGCGTTTGGGGCAGGGATCATCTGGGACTGTGACCAGCGCTCGGCTTCGTGGGGGCCGGGCCACCGGGGCCCTGTCTAGGTGTGACCGCGAGGCAAACAATGGCAGCCTGGTTCCTGTCTGCCTGCACTTGGCTCACACAGGGCCTGCCTGCTCACTTTCCCAGCTGTCCCGCAGGAAGGGGCCAAACTGGACTTTGAAAGGGCCGGGGCCTGACCAGAGGAGCAAGGCCCAGGGGGCCTGGGAGCACAGAGCGCACTCTGTGACGCGGCGCAGAGTCCAGCAAACAGGAAAAGCTGCCCTGCAGCAAGGGAGGTTGATTGACAGGACAGTTCACGTGGGAGAACACAGCCGCCGTCACAGCGTCAGCAGCCGGTCCCGTGCGGTAGCCCCAGCTGCGTTCCTAGGGCCCAGGAGGGGGAAGGTTGCCGAAGAGGAGGATGCCCAGCCGCGGGGGAGAGGGCAACAAGAGGGGAGCATGGGGTGCGTGTTTGTCCCCGCTTCCCACATGCCCCCCCAGCAGCAGAGGCAAAAGGGGCTCGCCTCTGGTGGTGGAGAGCCTTGCCGCTGTGTGCAGATGGGCTGCCGCGGCCCCAAGGCCTTCAGGAAGCAGCTGTCGGTCAGCGCGATGCCCCTACGGCAGGGCGGGTTGCTCTCGGCCCTGGCCAATGGCATTGCCCGAGCCGGGCCACACGGCAGCATCCCCAGCACTTGCAGAAGAGGAGAAGAGACCAGAGCCGCAGGCGACCGAGCGGGGCTGCCGGGGAAGGGAGCCAGAGGGCTCCGCTGAGCAGGCCGGCAGGTGCCAAGGAGCGGCGAGGCGGCTGCTGGCACGGCCAGGCTGCTGGGCGGAGGGGCACGGTGCAGGGAGAAGCGGTGGTGGCTGTTCCCAGAGCCAAGGGTCCCACGCTCTCCTTCCCCTGCCGACAGGGCTGCCACCAGCTGTCGCTCTGCGGGCGGCACCGGGTCCCTGGGACAGAGTTGCTGCTCTTCGCCATCCAGGAGCGGGCTGGACGCATGTTACTCCTCTGATACAAGCGAGTGCTGGGGCAGGGCTAGGGTGGGCACGTCCCCAATCGTCTGCCCCTGCCCTCCGCTAGCCTCACTGCTCTTCATGGGCCAGCAGAGGCCTGGCACAGAGCTCTGGGGAGACAAGCAAGGCCGGGCACCTGCTGGCACGGGGCAGCAGCCTCCCCTCCAGCAGGAAGGGAGCAGGGCTATTAAGAACCAGCTGCTCGTTGGGGGAGCTGCCCATGCGCCTGGGTGAGCCAATGGGGACAGAGGCGTAGTGAGGGTGTTATGCACCCGGGGGCAAAGGCAAAATTTGCGCTCCTCCCTCCCCCTGCTGCTGCCGCACAGCAGGGCCCTGAGCCTGACGCACAGCTGAGCCCGACCCTGGTGGGGGGAGTTTGCACTGCATCTTCCCCCGCCCCCTCCAGTTTGGGGCCGGGTCCCCGCACACACTAACCCACTGGAGGAGGGTCGGCTGGGGGCAGAGAGGCGGGGAGGAGGCTCCAGCCAGTGGCAGCAGGCGGAGGAGGAGCAGGCGAGCCGAGGGATGACAGGAGGAACGGGGGGGACTAGAGTGGCGCCCCGCTCTCCTCGCTATGCCACTGGATGGGGATCCCCTCAGCAGCTCCCAGTCCCCTCCCCACTGAAAGGGAGGAGATGCCCCCTCACTTTGTACGTTCGATCGCACCAGGCAAGGCAAACACACACGAAACCAAGAGGACGTGTCACCGAGCCAAGCTTGTCGTCTGGGAGCTTCATCTCCACAGAAAGAAGTTTGTCTGAGCTTATCGAGATGAAACTTGCGGCTTGCAAGGCACTGTGGGGCCGGGGGGCCCACCCCGGCTGGGTCCCGCCAAACAAGCAGCAGCATCTCTGCCCAGGCAGTTCGCAGGAAGGGGATGTTAGGGTGCGGCGGGGGGGAGGGAGGGGCAGGGTTCCGCTTCCTGGGGAGCACCAGATTAGTTCCCGTCACACCCTGGGGCTACGTCTAGGGTGGGATGCAAATCAAGCACCTCGAAATTGCTATTGAAGCAGGGATTTAAATATCCCGCGCTTCATTAGCATAAACATGGCTGCCGCTTTTTTTTCCAAAACGGAGCTTTTTTGAAAAAAACAGCAGTCTAGACGTGGCTCTGTCGAAAATAAACCCTTTTTCGACAGATCGTGTAAACCTCATTTTTTGAGGAATACAGGATCTGTCGAAAAAGGCTTTATTTTCGACAGATCTGCGTCTAGACTGACTTTTTTTTTCAAAACTCCATTTCGAAAAAAAAAGCGGCGGCCATGTTTATACTAATGAAGCACAGGATATTTAAATGCCTGCTTCATTAAGAATTTCGACGTGCCTAATCTATATCTCTCTGTCGACAGAGAGGTGTAGTCTAGACACAGCCTGGGTGCTCATCAGGGACAACGGCCCTGCCGCGGGGCCTGTCGCTCAGCCTCCAGCGTGCCTGGTTGGCTGCGATTGCTCGCTCCTGACCCCGGCTCAGACCCTTGGCATAGTCCTGGCGGCTGACTCCAGCCCCGACCACTAGGCCTAACTGCCCCCGTCCCAGGCCGGACAGGCCTTGGCATGGAGGGCCCTCTTGGAACCAGCCGTCAGCAGCTTCTCATGGAGCGTTCTCCCCTCCTGCCCACAAGAGCCACTCCGGGGACCGGGCAGCAGGGCAGCACAGCTGTCGGCAGCAGTCTTCATCTGCATCCCCTTGGGGGACGCAAACACCACCTCTTCTGCTGCGCGACCCTTCTCCGCCCCTGCTGAGATTAGCTAAGTGCGTGCGCCACTTCTCCGGCCCTCCCACTGCAGCCCTGGGCTTCCTGCCGGTCCCAGGGCGACTGCACCAGACAGGCTGTTCTCTGCGCTGCGATTCTCATGGGTTGACGCCCAGCTGTAGGGCCAGGGTGGAGGGCCAGAGCTTTGCTGGTGAGCACTGCCGTTGGGGGGTAAATGCCAGGGCCCCCGGGTTTATTCATCACCCCTGCAGACCGGGAGGCTGCGTAGCCAAGGTAACGCAGGAGGACAGACTCCTTTCCCAGCCAGCTGGTGCAGAGATTTGGGGGTGTTCTGAAGCCACCTAGGGGGGTGTGAGATCTGAGCCCTACCTCATGCCGAGCAGCTGGGTCCTGGTCTGGACACGCCAGTGCTGACAGGCTGGTGATAGCTGGGGGCCGTGGCGAATGGTGACAGACGGGGGAGGCACAGCTCAGCAGGGATTTGTGTCTTCTTGGGCACAACTCGGCTGCACCTCCGCACCTCCCCAGCGGTGTTACGTTGTCCATCGAGAATAGACCCTTGTTCGGAGGCCCAGATGGTGGCTGGAATGTGGTCTACTAGCTATTACACCTCTGGTGCTTAGGGCAGCCACGCAATCCCTCCGCTCCTGTCTGTTTCTGGCAAATCTTTCAGCTGTGCCTCGGATTCTTCAGCTCAGCTTTCCCAGCTCTCTGCTCTGTTAGTTTGGGTGGCCTCATGTCACTTGCTTTCAGGTATCCATCTTACCGCTCGTCTGGCGATGGAATCGCTTTCCATGCAAAGCACAAAGCCAACCCAATGCCTCCTTCCAGCGATGGTGCTCAAATCTTTGTGGCTGCCCTGTGTGAACAGGCCTCGATCTGAGACTGTTCTGGGCCAAAGGACCCAGAGGATTTTTCTGAGGCAGGCTGTTTGGAATGAAGACAGTTTGGGTAGGTCATTCCCTGCCATTCTGCCCTGCACAGGAATGTGGAAAGTACGCAGCTCGGAGAAATCTTGAGTTTGGTTTTGGTGTTACATAGACCACAAAGTCAGGAGGAAGACACGGACGAGACATTTCTAAGGCAATTAACAAACCTATCCAAAATAAAAGCTGTGGTAGTAATGGGGGACTTTTACTACCCAGACGTCTGTTGCAAAATATAGCAAAACACAACTGTTGTGTAAGTTTTTGGAATGCATTGGGGACAACGTGTTTCAAAAGGTGGAAGAAGCAATCTAAGGGCGGCCATTTTCCACTTGATTCTGACTAGCGGGGAGGAACTGGTTGAACGAAGGCCATTTGGGAGAAAGTGCTCGTGAAATTCACAATTCACGATCCAAAGGAAAAGAAGGAGTGAGAGAGTTAGAACGAGGGCGTTGGATTCCAAGAAAGCAGTCTTTAAGAAACTCAGCGAACGGGTAGGTAAGGTCTTAGGGGAAGAAGATATAAGGGAGAAAGGAGTTCAGGAAAACTGGCGGTTACTCAAAGAAATAGTATTAAAATCCCAGCAGCCTGAGAATCCTGATCCAAAGCTAGACTAGTAAGAGAGCAACCCGGTTCCATCAGGCACTCTTTGATGACCTGAAAGTCAAAAAGGGACCATCCAAAAAGTGGAAGTAGTGACCATGTGCGAGGGAGGAGCACCAAAGAATAGCACAAGCAGGTAGGGACAAAATCGGAAAGGCTAAGGCAGAAAAGGCATCACTCCTAGCAAAAGACGGACAAGACAACAGGACAAGGTTATTTAAATACATTCGTGGGCATCCCTTTGTCAAGGAGAGATGGTGGGAGCTGCAGTTTATGATGTGGATGGTTGGCCATGTTTCACATGACTAAAGAGTCTAATCCGCGATTTGCATGACCTTCAGCAGCTTTTGCAAATGTCCGTATCTTGGTTGGGAGATGCTTGCTTCTTATGGACCCTTTTCTTGTCAAGTTGTAGGAGCCAGGACTCTGATGCCCTGATAGAGATGATGGTGCCACTTGTTATGATCACTTGCCAAGCTTTCCCATTGGTCGGGAACAATTCCAAATTCCTTCATGTCTCGCTTGCATGTGTCCTTATAGCGAAGCTTAGAGTGTCCTCTTTTGAGAATCATAGAATCCTAGAACACTAGGACTGGAAGGGACCTCGAGAGGTCATCAAGTCCAGTCCCCTGCCCTTACGGCAGGACCAAGCACCGTCTAGATCCTCCCTGACAGGTGTCTGTCCAACCTGCTCTTACATATCTCCACAGATGGAGATTCTCCAACCTCCCTAGACAATTTATTCCAGTGTTTAACCACCCTGACAGGCAGGAAGTGTTTCCTAATGTCCAACCTCAACCTCCCTTGCTGCAGTTTAAGCCCATTGCTTCTCGTCCTACCATCAGAGGCCAAGGAGAACAATTTTTTCCCCTCCTTGTGACACCCTTTCAAGTACTTGAAAACTGCTATCGCGTTCCCTCTCAGTCTTCTCTTCCAAACGAAACAAGCCCAAATCTTTCAGTCTTCCCTCGTAGGTCATGTTTTCTAGACCTTGAATCATTTTTGTTACTCTTCTCTAGACCTTCTCCAATTTCTCCACATCTTTCTTGAAATGTGGCACTCATAACAGGACACACTACTCCAACTGAGGCCTAATCAGCTCAGAGTAGAGCGGAAGAATGACTTCTCGTGTCTTGCTCACAACACTCCTGTTGTTCTCTCTGCTAGCTCCCCATATAGCCTGTCTTTGGGTGCATGTCCATCTTCCAACCTACTCAGATGGCCTACTCCAGTGTTTCTCAACCTTCTATTTAAAAAGTACCCCTTTTTAAAAAAAATATAAGTACCCCCAGTACTTACAGTTTTCAGACACATATTTTTTTTTTCTACCATTGCAACACATTTGTTTAAACAACTTAATCGTACCTGGGCGGGTAATGATTTTTTGGGGTATAAAAAGTACAAAACCAATAAAGCGCTGTAAAACTTAAAACAAAAATTCAGTTTTCTCCAAATTTCAGTTGTGTTAACATACCCTCCAGACTTCTCTCAAGTACCCCTAAGGGTACCACTGGCCTAGTCAGTGCAGTCGCTTTTGCTTGAGCAGGGCTGTCACACTTAGTAAATTTGTCCTTTGAAGAACCTCTGCACTGGCGACTTTATCTTGCCATTTGGTGCTGAGTAAACAATGTGGGTGGAAACTGTTTAATCTTTTCTCCTGGTGAGCATGAGTTGTCCATGTTTCCCCACCATACGCGAGTATTCTGAGGACACAGACTTGGTACCTGAGCATTTTGACTTTGATGGTAGGCTTTGAGTTGCTCCCTTTCTAAAGTGAACATTTAGTTCTTCATCCAGTGAGAGGCTGGTAGTCACTACAGAACCTAACTAGCTGAACTTTTGGACTACTTCTAGGTGGTTTGCATATAAGGTAATGGAAATTAATACATTAGGAGCCAGAGAAAGATGAAGAAAAGGGTAGGTCTTCTACTTAGCAGGGAAGGTGAGTTAATAATATGACATCAAGAAACCAGAGGTGTTTAATGCCTATTTTGTGTCAGTCTTTGCTAAAAGGTTTACTGGGGACCAGATGCTTAACACGATTAATATTAACAAGGGGAAAAGAACACTAGCCAAAATAAGGAAAGAACAGGTTAAAGACTATGTAGCTAAGTTAGACGTGTTCAGATTAGCAGGGTTTGATGGAATTCATCCTAGGGTACTTAAAGAACTAGCTGAAGCTATTTCTGAACCATTTATGAATATCTTCAAGAGCTCATGGAGGATGGGCGAGGTCCTGAAGGGCCGGAGACAAGCAAACATAATGCCTACTTTTTAAAAGGGGAATGAAGAGGAATATAGAAATCAGCCACACTAATTTTGATCCGGGGAAAGGTACCGGAACAAATTATTAAGCAATCAATTTGTAAGAAAACAGGGTTCTAAGGAATCGTCAACATGAATTTGTCAAGGACAAATACTGAGTACTGTGTACAGATGTGGTCTCCTCACCTCAAAAAAGATATTTTGGCATTAGAAAAGGTTCAGAAAAGAGCAACTAAAATGATTAGGGGTTTGGAACGTGTCCCATATGAGGAGAGGCTAAAGAGACTGGGATTTTTCAGTTTAGAAAAGAGGAGACTGAGGGGGGATATGATAGAGGTATTTAAATCATGAGTGATGTGGAGAGGGTGAATAAAGAAAAGTTATTTACTTGTTCCCATAATATAAGAACTAGAGGACACCAAATTAAATTAATGAGTAGCAGGTTTAAAACTAATAAAAGAAAGTTCTTCTTCACACTGCGCACAGTCAACCTGTGGAACTCCTTGCCAAAGGAGGCTGTGAAGGCTAGGACTATAACAGAGCTTAAAAAGAGCTAGATAAATTCATAGAGGTTAGGTCCATAAAAGGCTATTAGCCAGGGGGTAAGGAATGGTGCCCCTGGCCTCTGTCAAAGGCTGGAGAAGGATGGCAGGAGACAAATTGCTTGATCACTGTCTTTGGTCCACCCGCTCTGGGGGTGTGTCTAGGCTACGTGGCTCCATTGATGGAGCCATGTAGATGAGTGTACTTGGCAAAGGGAAATGAAGCGGCAATTTAAATAATTGCCACTTCATTTACATTAAAATGGCCGCCGCCCTGTGCTGATCAGCTGATTATCGGCACAGTGCAGTAGTCTAGACAGGGATCAGCCGACACCAGATCCCTTTGTCATCAGATCCTTTATGCCTCGTGAAACAAGGTGATGCAATTGTGTAAACGGCGAATGGTGTTCCCTCTTCAGGTTCCATCTCACTTAGTCATTAATGATCCATGCTTGATTGTCATTTATTAATTTTTAGTACATCTGGGGAGTTTGGTTCACCTTGTAGGCCTTTGGCCTCAGGTGAGTTTGATCCACTAGGCAACACCATTCCGGGGTGTATTAAAGACCCAGGGCATGTCTGGCTCACTCTACTTGCCCCCAGAGAGGTGTCAGTTGGAGCACTGCGCCCAGCTCTGGGCACCACAATTTAGGATCGAGATGGACAAACTGGAGAGAGCCCAGCGGAGAGCAATGAAACCGAAAGATTTGGAAAACCTGACCTGTGGGGAAAGCTTAATAAAACCTGGGCATGGTGAGTCTTGAGAAAAGCTGACGGAAGGAGAGACCTGAAAATATACCAAGGGCAGTTACAAAAAAGACACGGATCAATTGTTCTCCATGTGCACTGAAGACCGGACAAGAAGTATAATTGGCTTAATCTGTACCCAAGGGAGAGTTAGGTTAGATCTTTGGGGGGAGAAACCTTTTCTGACTTTAAGAATAGTGAAACTCTAGAAGAGGCATCCAGCAGAGGTTGTGGAATCCCCATAGCGGGAGGTTCTTGAGAAAAGGTTGGACAAACACCTGTCAGGGATGGTCTAGGTGTACTTTGTTCAGCCTCAGCACAGGGGGCTGGACAAGATGACCTCTTGAGGTCATTTGCAGTCCTGCACATCTCTGATTCCATAATTCTAGGAAGTTCATAAAAAGCCCATGAAAATCATGGATAGGATGAAAAAGGAGCAGGGGGTCTAAGCCAAATGACTCAATTAGTTACAACAAATCACTTCGTCGCTTTAGGAAAGATACACTGAATTGCAAGCGGCAAACAAATGGTTTTCTCCAATGTCCCATGTAAGGAGGCCAGAGAGAACTTTTATCCGTTTAATAGTCAGAGCATAGACCAAATGCATCACACAAATCCATATGACAAAGCTAACACCTTTCCGTCCAAGGATCTCAAAGCTCCTCAACCACATTCTTTAACAAATAATAGTTAATACTTAGATTATCTGTCTATCTATCTATCTAGTTTCCTAAGGAGATCTCAAAGCACTTGCAATAAGCAAACCACCCCCCTAATATGATTATCATTATTTTACTTTATTGTCACACTGCATCAAATTCACGGTCCATCTAGCCTAGTATTCTGCTAGCAGGCAGTGGTCAGCACCCGATCTCTAATAGAGGCTAGCTTAAGCCAGGAGTAGATTTACTATCCCTTCCCAAATCATCATCATTAATAACTAGATATTCTTGATACCCCTGTAGATGACCGGTACCTTTTTGAATCTTCCTAGAAACTTGGCCTTAACAATATCATGTGGCAATGAGTTACACAGGTCAATTACATGCTGAGTGGAAAAAAAAAAAAGATTTGGCTCCTGGGGCCAGTCTTTCAAGAGTGGAGCAGATTGAGTGCATGTTTGGTGCTGAATTCTTTTAAAACCTCATCTTGACATTGGTATACTGAGAAATGAAGATGTACCTCTGACCTTTTTTTAAAAGCTACTCCCGATCAGTAGCTGTCTAACGAGTAGACAGCACTTCCTGCTCATTATGTAGCAGGGCAGGCTTCCGGAAACGAGCATTCTTTTATATTTACTATTCCGTGCATGGTGGTGACCGTGGGCGGTGGGTGAATGTAGGGGTGGGGAAGGCAAGCCCTTAGCCCCGCCCCTTGTGCCCGAGGCCCCGCCCCTAAGGGAAGCCTGCTGGAAACTAGTATTCTTTTGTGTTTACTATTCATGGCTGTGATCACTTGGAACGTGTGTACACACTGTAACTGGTTTTCATCTACCTTATATAAACGACACTCCATTGTCCTGCTACATAGCACTGGTTAGGACACTCTTGTGTTCATAACTGCCCAGGGCACAGCCCTGCCTGGTGCTGAGCGATTCAGGAAGGGTGCTGAGCGCCTTCACTTCCCCACTGAAATCAGCGGGAGATGGAGGCACCCAGCACCTTGCAGGACCAGGCCCCCAGCTCACAAGGTATAAAAACGTTGCTTGTGCCACCAAGACATACCCGGGCCCCGACTTTCTGCCTTAGAGCATATTGATAACGAGCGGGTTTCTGGAGAAGAAGGAATAAGTCCTGTAATTCGTTTGCAGCATACATCACACACGGGCTTTCCTCACTTCGGTGCGTTAAGTTACAAGTTCTCCTGAAACAGCGCAGGAGGCGATTTCCCCGGCTTTAAAGAGCCGGCCTCACTGGCTGGTTTGAAAGCGGACGAGGTGGCACACACCATCCTGCACTCTAGCAGGAGCTGTTGATCAAACCGAGCTCAACTGCCCAAGCGAAAAAAAGAAAGAAAGAAAAAAAAAAAGAAGCCCAACCGCAGAGCAGCTCCCTGGCAGCGTAAAGGCAGCGGGCCTTCCCGAATAGGGGCCGGGGCTGGAATGCCCATGGCTTGCAGATCTCAAAGCCGATTTACCAGCCAAAGTAAATAAATAAATAATTTTTTTTGGTGTGTGCGTGGGGGGAATCGCCTCTCGCAACCCTCCCGGAAGGCTCAGGCGTGGGGTGGGGGGTGCGGTGTGCAAGGAGTTGTGGCGCTGCGTTTTTACACGCCTGTGTAGCGCTGTGAAACGGTAATCCCTTGAGCAGGGTGAAACGGAGGCCTAGCTACCATGACCTCCTCTGTAGGTTTCCATGGATACCGTGCACTATAAATAAAAAAAGGAATTTCAAACCAGTTCTCAGTCCTGCTTGGTGGGAATAGGAAACCGCGTTTGAATTTAGTTTCCTATTTCACCTTACGGGGATTATTTTGCAGCCTGTTTGAAACAAATAATTATCCCTTCAGCCAGGAAATTACCACCAATCATACCTATTTACTTCCAAACTGTCGGCTAATTAGCACATTGGGGAGAGCTGCTTATTTGCCCGTTTTGAGATGCGAGGTTAAGCTCTTTCTTTGGGGAGGGAAGGCGGGGATGTCACCCCGCCCGGGGAGGAGAAGGAGGGGGGCTGAGCCCTAAAAGAAGAAGAGCAGTAAAAACTCTTCAAAATGCTGGAGCAGTCTGTGAATTAGCGCGCAGGAAACCCAGGGAAAAAGGGAATATTACATCTGCATCCTTTTGCAATGAATCAGAGTCAGGCTGCAGATTTTGTCTGGCATACGGGGTCTCTGGAGGATAGAAAATAATTTGGTCGCAGCAGTGGGAGGTGTGTGTGCGTGGAGAGGGGAGTTGCTTTCCAACAGCCTGCTGTGGTGAGAACAGGCTTGACACTTCATTCCTTTCCAGTTAATGCAGCAAGGCCGGGAAGAAACTTAACCCTCTAATTGCTAAATCGTAACAGGGACCTGGGAAAATGTGGACTCCAAAGGCGCCTTGCCAGAGCAGCTGTCCCCTGGAGAGGAGGGACACAGAGCACTCGCAAGCCCTGGGATGGGGTTGTCCCAGGCGAGGAGGGAGGGGGATTTCTGGTCGGCCGCAGAGAGGGCGGTTAGACATGTCAGACATCTGGGCCGCAGAGAGTAGCTGAGTCCGGAGCGACACCGTCTGTCCTGGCCACACATGGTAGTTGGGAAGTTTCCCCTTTCACTTTCTGTGGGGGATTTTCAAAAGCAGCCTCAGGCCGGATCCTCAGAGGCGTTTAGGCACCTAACCTGCATAGATTTCAGTGGGAGTTAGGCACCTAACAAATCTCTGGGCGATGGGCCTAAGTGACTTAGGAATACACGTTCCTTTGAAAGGCCCTTCGGACATGTCTACACAGGGGGGCTGGAACAATTTGTATAGTAGGGGTGCAGACAGCCACTGAGCCAAACTGTAACCTCCCCCCCCGAAACCACTTGAAGTCAGGGGGCGCTGAAACACCCCCCGCTCCCGGCTAGTTCCAGCACCTGTGTGTCTACCCAGCAGGTACTCCAGAGGCTCAGCTCCGGCGAGCTGAGGGAAGCCATTTCCCCAAGACGATAGCATCAGAGGCATTCTGATTTGTCCTGCACCCCTCCACGTCTGCCCTCGCTTAACAGCGCCTTGCTTAGCAAATCCGATCTCAAAAGACACAGGAGTCCCAGTGCCCGGGGGCTGGAAAATGGCCGACGTTCCCAGCCTGACCGGATCGTTCCGCAATCCATTACCTGAACCCTGATCGTTCTCTGGGTCAGTGGACAGGGGATAGCGCCCTTGAAACGAGTGGCTGCCTGCAGTTTTAGTTCGTACAGACTGTGCCAGGGCTTCTCTGTCGCCGCATGTGCAACCAGGCGCATCTCGAGATGGGTACACGCCGAGGCACTTGTATTTTTCCACCCCTCCTCCAAGGCACTGCCCTTGCTCAGCCTCTTCCCACCCCTGCTCTTCTCCCTCACCCCAGGCAGCCCCTGCCACGTGTGCGCTCCCCCCGCCCCAGAGCGCCTCAGGAGCTGCGGCTGCTGGGTAGCGAGAGCCCCTGTGTTTTTTCTGTGGGTGCGTGAGCCCTGGCGCGCCCCGGAGTCGGCACCTGCAGGTGCACGAACCCTGGTGGAGAACCACCACCTTAGGCCAGGCGCTCGTGAGGGCAGAGGGCTGTCAGAGCACGGACGCCACGCAAGCACCTCAGCCGCTCTGGGGCCGACAGCATTGCAATGAATCATACTCAAAGCCAGGCTGTAACATTTCACAGCAGGCCGCGATCCCTAATCCCTGGATTTTTACCACACCAAAGCGGCTTCTTACTGCTCCTGGAACATCCAGGCTGCCCTTTGATGTAGAGAAACTGCCATGTCACGGGCAGCAGCGTTTCACGGGTGCCGGTGGGCCTTGCCGAGCTGAAAGGCGAGGGCTGGCAGTTGCAAGGTGCCAGGTTTCCACGGAAATGTAACCGGATTTGGACCCTTGCCATTCCTTAGAACTTGCAGCCTTAAAGAACATCTGTGGCCGGTCTGCAAAGGCAACCCCTTCCCACAGCATGTGAGCACCGCCTAATCCTTTGTGTATTTATCCTCGCAGTGCCCCTGGTGAGGGACTGGGGGGTAGGGCCATACAGAGATCCTCTCTGAGGCATAGCAAGGCTAAGTGAGTTGACAAAGTCACACAGAGAGTCTGTAGCAGAGCAAGGGCTTAAGTGCAGGTCTCCCAAGGGCTTGCACCCTAACTCCTGGACCGTCCTGCTGCCCTGATGCTATTTTATTTTGCAAGAATGGGCGCTGAGCCATTTGCTACAGTCAGTAGCAATCAATGATGCGGGCAAGGCATGGTTTGCAGTGCAGCTCTGTCACTCACAATGACTTGTTGAGAGCTATCATTCATTGCAATACGCCACCCGTCTTGGGGAGACACAGGGTGAATTGCTGGATTACTCACTGCCCAAGGCCAGGGTCCTCCACTGGAAGGCAACAAACCAGTGACAAAGAGCAAACTCCCGTTCATGCTGACTAACGAGAAGTCATCCCAGCATCTCCAGGTCTTCTGTGTCCCCACCAATATGACTCCTTGTACAGAAGGGAGAGGTTATGAAAACCAAACCTGTCAAATAAAAAGGTTCTTGCGAACCCAAAGGACCTGCCACATTCCCAGGCCAAAGTATAACTCAGTACCTTCCCCCAAAAGCTCACTGTTGCCAATCCTTTCTCATCTAAAACCGAAAGGTTTATCCCTACAAGAAAGAAAGGGTGAGAGTTACAACTGGCGAAGGAATCAAGTTCAGAAACCAGTTATAAAGTTCTTGGCTTGTGGAATGATGGAATAATCTTCTGTCTTAGGTCAAGTCTCTGGAGTCCATCCGCACTGCATGGGTCGTTCGGTCCTTTGCTTGGAGCTTCTTTGGCAGTAGAGATCCTCCAGAGGTGAGAAGCAGGACTGAAAAGAAAGTGGAGGGATTTCCAGGGCCTATAAATTCTCAGCCACGTGGAAGGAATCCTATTGTTCTTGCAGTGTCAAAACACAACCCAAGATGGAGTCTAGAGCCACCTGGGTAAGTCACCTGTTCCTGCAGGTGGATGCCACGGCCCGCGTTCCAGACTGAAGGTTTGCAGCGGTCACATGATGCCCATCAGCACAGGCAAGAGATGCCATGGGGAGCAGATTTGGAGACCAAAGTCACTGCCATGATCATGGGGAGGCATCCTGCAGGCAACCCCGTCGCTCATCTGTTGGAAGCACCTCTGCTGAGGCCAGGCCTACGCTAACAGGGAAGGTCGAATGCAGATACACAACTGCAGCTATGTTAATTACATAACTGGAGTCAGCTTCTGCGCCATTTCCACAGTGGGATACCGATGGGAGCAAACACCAATGGGAGCATCCTCCGAGTTTGATTTAGCGGGTTTTTACTAGACCCGCTATATCGAACTCCGGAAAATCGATGGCAGCAGCATCAATCTTCCACTTAGTGAAGACTTGTTCATTTACAGCTCAGCCTTCAAAAACAGCCACAAGGTATCTCAGGCTAGGAGATCCATCAGGGGCCTCTTTGGGGAAGGTAGGCGTTAGCTGCTACCGGGATAGCAGATTCTTATTAATTATTTGCACTACCATTATGCCTAGGAGGGCTGGTCATAGTGCTGGTGCTATACAAAGACACTTCCATGCATCCTCCAACCCTTTTGATACAGACTGTTGGACAATCAGGAAATGGAAAGGGCCCAATGGAAACAGGCAAAGCAGTGGGGTAGACACATAAGAATAGCCAGACTGGGTCAGACCAAATGTCCATCTAGCCCCGTGTCCTGTCTTCTGACAGCAGCCAACGCCAGGTGCCCCAGAAGGAGTGACCAGAACAGGGAATCATCAGGTGATCCCTCCCCTGTTACCCATTCTCAGCCCAGACAAACAGAGGCCAGGGACACCCTCCCTGCCCAGCCTGGCTAACAGCCATTGATAGACCCGACCTCCATGAATGTATCTAGTTCTTTTTTGAACCCCGTTAAAGTCCTGGCCTTCACCACATCCTCTGGCACCAAAGACTGCAAATCCCCCCAAGCTGTCCTTAGGCCCAAAGTCCTGAAGAGACAACGCCTCTTTCTAAGGTGCCAGATGAGCTCTAAAATGACGGCACAGGGTTTATCCTGGTTTCTCAACAGCCCTGCTATCTGGGAGGAAACTATTATGTCACCATGATCCCAGATGTTTGGTTTTTTCTCATATAGCTACACATGCAGGACTAGCAAGGCAGCAAGCCACCTGTGCCAATTGTCCCAAATGCAAAGTATTGGAAAAAATAATCCCAACGATCCATACAAAAGGATGGGGCCTACATTAGCGGTGACCACTCCAGAGGGAGCTCTCGGCGTCACTGTGGAGAGTTCTCGGAAGACGTCTACTCCGTGTGCAGCCGCAGTCAAAAAAGCCAACACCATGTTAGGACCCGTTTGGAAGGGAGCAACAACAAGGCCGGGTTTACACTATCGCGTACGTCAGCAAAACGTACGTTGTCAGGGGATGAGAAAACAACCCAGGGTCGGCGACATAAATGTCACCCGCCCAAGTGGTAGCTTCTCCCATTGACATAGCTACAGTCGCTCGTTACTACGTATATGGGAGAGCTCTCTGCCGCGGCATTGAGTGACCCGACGAGCGATCTTACAGTAGTGCAATTGTATTGGTACAGTTGTGAGCTCGCTAGGGTAGACATGGATTGAAAGAGTAAATATCATAATCCCCCTACATAAATCCACTGTACGCCCACACGTCGAATATGCCTGGCAATGCTGGCCACCTCATCTCACAAAAGGTAGACTGGAAAAGGTACAGAGAAGGGCAAACAAAAATGATTAAGGGCATGGAATAGCTTCCATATGAGGAGAGACTAAAAAGACTGGGACTTTTCAGCTCAGGAAAGAGACGACTAAGGGGGGGATATGCTAGAGGGCTATAAAATCACAAGTGGTGTGGAGAAAGTGAATAAGGAAGCATTATTTACTCCTTCTCATACCATGTGAACTAGGGGGCACCTAATGAAATTAATTTAAAACAAACGTAAGGAAGTATGTCTTCAATGCAATGCACAGTCAACCTGTGGAACTCCCTGCTGGGAGATGTTGTAAAAGACAACAGCACAAGTGACTCAAGAAAAGAATTAGAGAACTTCCTGCTGGGTAGATCTGTCAGTGACTATCAGCCAAGAAGGCCAAGGAGACAACCCCATGATTCTGGTCTCTCCTAGAGGACCACAGGGAATGGTTCACTTGGTAATTGCCCTGTTCGGTTCATTCCTTCTTGGGTACCTGGCATTGGCCACTGTCAGAAGACAGGACGTTGGGCTAGGTGGGCCTTTGGTCTGAGCCAGGATGGCCCTGAGGTTCTTCAATGAGTGCAGCCATCAGGAATTCCCTATGTGCCCTGAATTTCACAGAGATTATCTTAAATCCATGCAGTATCTTCTGCAGCCATGTGATAAAAGGCGTTTATTACGAATGTATCTTTCATGCTTCCCCCCACTCGGCTGGGGCTTTTCCCAACATCCCAAGCCCCTGAGCAGCTGCAGAAAGTCACCGTAAGCCCAGGTGGACCGAGAAAGGCAGCAGACAGCCCACCAGGGTCGACAACGTAGGGGTGCTCCCTTCACAGGTAGGTTGCTCCACACGCTGACTAGCTTCCAGGAGGCAGGAAGTCACCCAGGAATGGCTCCCGCCCACAGATCTACCCTCACGAGCACGGACAGTGTCCTCGTGTCATTGCCCAGAGCAGGCAGGGGGAGCGCAGCCCACAGCCCAGCGGCCGAACGCATCGTGTAGAAGAGTGGACTCACCGATGGCAGGCCCCTCATGGCAGGGCGTGATGTTGCAGCGCCTTCCTCATCGAGCACAATCCCCGGGAGGTGAAAACTCAGGCGGCTCCCTCGGTTTCGCGGCACACAGCGAACGTGGGGTGTGACTCGATTGCAGTCTATGAACACCTGGGACAAGCGGGATCCCGGCACCCCAAGGGGAAAACTGGGGGTCCGAACCCCAGGGAAGACGCAATGGACCCAGCTGCTTGTACACAATGGTTTCACATGTACCACGTGCCTGGTGAGGGTCTTTCATGAAACCTTGTCAGGTTATGAACTGGATCGCTAGGGGATTCATTGGGGTGGGGGAGGGTTCTCTGGATTGAGGTGAGATGGGTTGTAACCTTGGGGTGCTCCCTGGAACTGGGGGACCACTGAGCCCTCTGACTCACCAGCATGGGTTCCCTCTCCCACCGGGCTGCCGTGGCAAGCTGCATATCTGCTCCTGGTCCTACCCCCCCACCCCCACCAGCATGCACCCAGCCTCAGCTGCATGCAGGTTTTGGCCAGTCACTGCATGAAGTAACAACAGAGAAGCCACCGGCAAAATACCCCAGCTCCCTAGCCTAGCACCCCTGAACCCCACCACCCTGTCCTGGTCAGAAGCCCAACCATTAGGAATTGATTTGCCAGCCCACTGACCCTGGATGCAGAAAGGCATATGCAGACCAGAGAGTCTTCCAAGCACTTCACTCAAAACCACTCAAGATAAAACATAAAGCAAGTGTGCTGACTACAGCAAGGGAGATGGGATGTGATTCTAAGTGATAACAAACAAATCAAAGTAAGTTACCGAGGAAACTGAACAAAAATGTAAACTAAGCCTGATATACTAGACAGGATTTGGGTCGGCAACATCTCACTCCATCTGACGGTCCAAGCAGTCCACCAACTTTCCATGCCTGGGCTGTTTTAGTCTGGGACCTCAGGTGTGTCCCAGCGTTCTCTTGTGTGGGGCTGTCACTCCCCATCTTCCAGAGGGCAGGAGCGCTGTTGCTTGCAGCCAAGAACCCAACCCGGTTTGTGGAAAAATACAGGTACCAAAATGGAGTTGAGCATCATGTGATCTGGCATTAGGAGGAGCGTTGCCAGCAGATCTAGAGAAGTGATTGTTTCCCTTTATTCGGCTCTAGGGAGGCCAATCTGGAGTGTTGTGTCCAGTTCTGGGCCCCCCACGACAGAAAGGATGTGGACGCACTGGAGAGGGTCCAGTGGAGGGTGACCAAAATGTTTAGGGGGCTGGAGCACACGACCAGTGAGGAGAGGCTGAGGGATTTGGATTTGTTTAGTCTGCAGAAGAGAAGAGCGAGGGGGGATTTGAGAGCAGCCTTCAGCTATCTAAGGGGGGTTCCAAAGGGGATGGAGAGAGGCTGGTCTCAGTGGGGGCAGATGGCAGAATGAGGAGCAATGATCTCAAGTTACAGTGGGAGAGGTCTAGGTTGGAGATGAGGAAAAACTAGTTCCATAGAAGGGTGGGGAAGCGCTGGGATGGGTTCCCTAGGGAGGGAGTGGAATCTCCATCCCTAGAGGTGTTTAAGTCCCAGCTGGACAAAGTCCTGGCTGGGATGGTTGAGTTGGGTTGGTCCTGCTCTGGACTCGACTCCTGAGGTCTCTGCCAGGACTCTAGGATCTGTGGTCACATGGCCTTGTCCATAGGCTGCCTGACGTGTTCCCAGGAAGGCTCCCCAGCTACTTTTGTCCCAAGGCCGCACAAGCTGCCCAGCCTGGAAGCATCTTGCCCAGCCGGACAAATAGTCCCTATTCATAACTGCAGATTCAGCAATGCCGCATGTGGGGTGGATTCTCCATTGGAGC
Organism: Pelochelys cantorii; assembly: GCA_032595735.1. NCBI lineage: Eukaryota > Metazoa > Chordata > Testudines > Trionychidae > Pelochelys > Pelochelys cantorii. The sequence goes on from CM064340.1 coordinate 40,372,265, forward strand.
CCATCTGAAAATCCAGACTGGCGTCCTGTCTGCCAGCTCCGCTCGAGAAATAAGCAGGCGGCAGGTCCCCGGCCGTGCTGTACGGGAGGTGGGATTCGATCCTCTCGATGGTGCCGTCTGGCTTTGGACTCCGGGGCTCTGTGAGCCAGCGCTGGATCCCCTGCCACCAGCACCACAAGGGGCTTGCATGCGCAGTGTTGATCAGCAAAAATACAAGCAAATGCAGCTGGCTTTTGATCGTGCGCTCGGGAGCCGTGCGAGCACAAGGAGCGTGGCCCCTCCAGCGGCTGCTGGGATGGCTAGACAGGAGCCTGGTTATTGGCTCCTTCAAAGCTCTTTGTGTCGCGCTTTGCGGCCGTGCTGGTAGGAAGCCACACAAATTGGCAATGCTGCGGCGAAGAGAAGGGGCTCTTTGAAGCCTATAGGGAGTCCCCTGCCGGGGGCCTTGGAGCCTGGAGCCCTGGAAAGGCAAAGGAGAGTTTCATCTCTCGCAGTGAAAAGCGGCTGCTCGCCAGCTGTCAAACCGCAAAGCGGTCCAGCCCCATCGGGAGGGCGGAAAGATCCAGCCACCGTGCTCCCTCTTGGCAGCGAGAGACCGAGGGGACCGGAGTTCCCTGCATCCGGCCATACACCCGCTCTTTTGCGGAGGGGGGCCCTGCCAACCAGCTCAGCCCAGCCCTGTGCTGCGGGCTGTCCTCACAGCAGCCTGAACTGGTTACCTCCGAGAGGGGCAGGTGGTGAAAAGCTGCTACCGAACCGCAAAGGGGCGTGGGTGTGTGTACAGCGCCTAGCGCAGCAGGGTCCCGAGCCATGTGGGTGCGAGGCCAATCCAGACCCGCACGAATACCAGTCACATCTCTGGCACTGAGTGGTGCTCTAGCCGCCTGGGTAAGTGGAGGCCGGGCGTCGGGGCAGACCTGTTGATAGTGACTGGCCCGGAACTGGACGCAGGGGCGAGTCTGAGAACAAAGCGGGTGTAGGGGGAGGATTTACCCTGGGAGCTGGGAGAAAGGCCACAGGCGCAGGGGAGCCCTCGAGGCCAGCTGGGGAACCCGCTAGGGACAGCAGAAGCGGTGCGACAGCAAGTGCCCGGAACAGGGGAGAGGAGAGGGGCTGCAGAGGGACCGGAGGACAGAAAAACGCTTTCGTGAAACACGGTGACCATTTTTTGGCTGACAAAAACGTCCCTGGGCGACCTGGCTGAGCCATGGGGAGCGTTGCAGGCAAAGGCAAACCCCGGGAAGAAGCAGCTCGGCGCAGCTGTGCCCTGAAGGGACTCTGAAGAGGTTCACACGCAGGACGCAGCAGTAGCCCAACGAGAGCGAGGAACGCCAGAAAGCAGCTGCGTCTCTGTTGGTGACTGGACCAAGGAGACTTGCTTTGCTGAAGGGGCACTTGTGCCAATGGGAGTCGGGCACTTAAATCCCTTTGAGAATTCGGTCCTGGGTCCTTATTCAAGATGTCGGTGGAAACCTTGTATCCAGTGGGCATTTCAAATGTCTGGTTTCCATGCACAAGGCTGGCAGGGCATTAGAAGACCGCTGAGTGCCCGACGCGGGGAGCTCCGCAGCAAGCGACTGGGTATGAGACAGGGAGAAAATCTGCCTTGGGCAGGCGCCCTGGGCACGGAGAATAATTCTGAAAGCATTGGCCACAGTTTGACAAGAGCCGCCTATCTCCGTGCTGCCGCTTTCGCCCCCCAGGAGCCGCCGTGCTACCAACACAGTGTTAGCACGGGTTGCTAGCGCGCATGGTAGAGTAGCTGGCTCGGGTTCGTCTGCCCATCGCTTTGTCTCCCCAGTCGGCTTTCCTGCCGTGATAGACCAGGCCGGCGGCTTTCCAACCTCTTTACTCATGACCCAGTTGAAGGAAATGGTTGCTGCCCATGACCTAACATCACTGCATCTTTTGACTAGAGTGCGGGCTCCGGGGTGGGGCTGGGAAGGAGGAGCTTGGGGGGCAGGGCTGGGGCAGGAGATTGCGGTGCCGAGTTGGGCACAGGCTAACCTCCAGCAATTCAGTCAGCAAAGCAGCGGGGTTTCTAAGGCTGCTTCTCGCCTTGCTGGCACCTCAGACTGCATTGGGCCCCGGCACCTCAGACCACGCCGTCCCCCAGCACCTCAGACCGCGCCATGCCCCGGCACCTCAGACCGCGCCATCCCGCGGCACCTCAGAGCACGCCATGATGTGGCACCTCAGACTCTGCCGTGACTTGGCACCTCAGACCGTGCCGTGACTTGGCACCTCAGACCGCGCCGTGCCCCGGCACCTCAGAGCGCGCCGTGCCCCGGCACCTCAGACCGCGCCGTGCCCCGGCACCTCAGACCGCGCCGTGCCCCGGCACCTCAGACCGCGCCGTCCCGCGGCACCTCAGACCGCGCCGTCCCGCGGCACCTCAGAGCACGCCATGATGTGGCACCTCAGACTCTGCCGTGACTTGGCACCTCAGACCGTGCTGTGCCCCGGCACCTCAGACCGTGCCGTGCCCCGGCACCTCAGACCGCGCTGTGTCCCGGCACCTCAGACCGTGCCCTGACTTGACACCTCAGACTGCGCCATGTCCCGGTACCTCAGACCGTGCCGTGACTTGACACCTCAGACCGTGCCGTGACTTGACACCTCAGACCGCGCCGTGCCCCGGCACCTCAGAGCGCGCCGTGCCCCGGCACCTCAGAGCGCGCCGTGCCCCGGCACCTCAGAGCGCGCCGTGCCCCGGCACCTCAGAGCGCGCCGTGACTTGACACCTCAGACCGCGCCGTCCCCCGGCACCTCAGACCACGCCATGCCCCGGCACCTCAGACCATGTTGTGACTTGACACCTCAGACCGTGCCGTGCCCCGGCAGCAGCCACGAGCAGGTCTGAGTCCAATGCAGAAGCACACAAGCAGCTCTGCGAGCTGCTCTCACACGCAAGCACTGCCCACCCCAGCTCCCATTGGCCGGCAACCGGGCAATGGGAGCGTGGAGCCGGTGCTCAGGGGCAGGGCAGTACGTGGAGCCCCATGGCTCCCTGCTGACCCTGTTCTGGGGTGCAGTGTGGTCCATGGTGCCAGGACAGGCAGGATGCCTGTCTAGCAACTCCACTAATCACCTGGCCACCCTCCAGGAAAGCGGCCAGTGCCTGGCATTCCACCACTCCGTCCGTCCTGGATCGCCACCCGTACTGTGAAACCCACGGGCTTAGGCAAGCCCAGCAGAGCCGTGGGGTTAAACCAGTCCGGCTTTGGGCTAGTTCACAGTGGGGGCATGTTGTGGCAGGAGGTAACACTATGCAAGGTTGTGCACGACCTTCTGGCGGATCAGTTTCCCATGGGAAATCGAAACGTTTCATCGGCTTGGTCAACTTTTTTATTTTTTTGTGGGAAACAATTAAACGGTTTGCTCTGGGGCTCAGTGCTCTGGCTTTACCATAGCCGACCCGAGAGCCTCAAACTGGGTAGAGCAGTTGGCTTGTCAGATCTTTTCCGAATCTTTCTCTTGGCGAACCCTTTCGAGAGTTTGACTTTTTGTCCCAGTTCGGCACAAAACCAGAATCGGAGCCTGTCCCTGGGGGTGGAAATTCTGAATTCCAGCCCTCTCCGGTTATGAGTCTCAAGCGGCCTGCCCCAGAAATGCTAATAAGAGCAGCGCGTCCGGTGCGTCATGTAGGCCCCTTTGAAGTCCCGGCCGTAATGAACAAAGAACAGTGGGGCCTAGCGACACAGACGTGATGCTGAAGGAATCCGCCCAGTGACAGGAAGCAAACACGCTGGCGCTAACCCCAGCAGTCCTGCTCTTGCTGAATGACAAGCATCTCCGGCAAGGGGAGGATTACTGGGTTGGTCTCCTTTGCTAGAGCCCCTCCTTGAGTCGTTTCCAGTGGGGTTAAAAATAGGAGTAGCCGGAGAATGTGCCAAGTAGCCGGATACAGCTACCCCGGGGCGGTGTCCGGACCAGAGCCAGCACGATTCGACCCAGGCACACCTGCGGTTGGGGCTCGAGGAGTGGGAGCTGAGAGCTCACTCAGCTCGCCAGATGGCAGGGAGAAGCCTGACACCGATGAGTCACGCAGCCTGGCGCAAACCGAACGAGGCCAGGCCCCGCGGCGTGAGGGAGATGCCGTTAGGAGCTGCGTGTGGGGCTGTGACATTCCCCGGAGAGTGAGCAAGCAGGGAGCCAGCTGCAGCGTAAAACCAGCCGCGGACCCTTGTTCAGCTCATGGGACCCACGCCGGGCCGGGTCTCAGGGTAGGGAAATGGGCTGACAGAGCCCCGTGGAACGACTGTGCGGCTGGAGAGCTGTCGGTCAGTTCCCCCGGTCACAAGCCCCGGGGTGGCTGTGGCGAGCAGCTGCCACACAGCAGCGATGAACGGTGGCATTGTCTGCATACCCATGTGATATTCAATCCGTACCCCCCAGCCTAATGCAGCTGCTGTTTCAAGGCTGACCCTAGACACCGATGGCTGCTTCCTCCGGGAATGCGCTCTCCCTTTGGACGTGGGAGGCGCTCCGTGGCTCCAAGGGAGGGCTGAGCGAGCTCTGCAAGGCATTAGCTCGGCCGGCAGATTCACTGTGCCTCTGTCTCCTCTGAGAGAGATGCTGGTTCTCTGTGATGTCACCTGTCACTAGGAAGTGCCTGGCCACGGGGGAGTGACCGTATCTAAGGAAGAAATCTTAATTCCCAAGAATCATCCTGCTCGATGGAGTGGATGGATCGTCCCACGTGGCCCAGGTCCACGCAGAAAAACAGGAACCCGCCTGATTAGCTGGTTAAATGCATTCGGGAGGCAGGGTTAGTCGGAGGAAGAGCCTTGTACTGCTCATAGGACGATATGCCACAGAGACACACTTATTCAGGGTACAAGTCCCGTCTGACTTTTCAGAGGCCAAAATCTGCAGATTGACCACTAGGGAATCTCCCAGAGACTGAACATAAGAACATCAGAGCAGCCAGACCAAAGGTCCATCTAGCCCAGTGTCCTGTCCTCTGATGGAGGCCAATGCCAGGTGCCCCAGAGGGAGTGAAAACAACAGGGAATCATCACGTGATCCCTCCCCTGTCACCCACCTCCAGAGAAACAGAGGCTGGGGACACCATTCCTACCCATCCTGGCTAATAGCCATTGATGGACCGAACCTCCATGAATTTATCTAGCTCTTTTTGGAACCCTGTAAAAGTCCTTGTCTTTATAACATCCTCTGGCGAGGAGTTCCACAGGTTGGCTCCGCAAGGAGACATGAATGGTATCCACCAGCTGGGTATAAATATTTATAATCCTTGTCATCGCTCTGCATTAGTCCCGACAATGATTCACAGACCTTCCTTGTGTTGGGAGGTGACGTGGTCACCATATCCGTTGCCACGTGGGCAATGTATTTTATAGGCTGGGGTCATGCTGTGTGTGTTCTGGAAGGAACCCATGTGCACTACACAACTAATAACATCGCGTGGATGGAGGCGGTACGGAGCGGTGCCCGACGGGACATGGACTCGGGAGATCTGGCTTTGATCCCTGTTCTGCACTGACATGTGGAGTGCCATGAGGCCAGTCACTTCACCGCTGCGGGGCTCTGTTTCCCATCCCACTTGTGGTCTGTTTACATGGCGAGGTTTCAGGGCAGGGTCTCCATGCCCAGCACAAAGGGGCCCTGATCTCAACATAAAGCAAATTGTACATAGCAAGGAGGTGGACGGTTTTGAGAGTACCCAGAGCTCCGTGTAACCTCAGGAGGGGGCTGCTCCGGCCAGGCTGGGCCCACCACGCCACACCATGCCACACCGCAGGCAGGCAGGGAGCTGCTCCAGCCCGGCTGGGCCGTCAGTTAACCGTCACTGGCAAGCATCACCTGGTACCCGGCTAACCAGTCACATCCCTAACCCTGCCCCATCTCTGCTCTGCCACAGAGGAGTTTGTAGCCACTTTGGCCTGCTGCAAAACTTGCCGGCAGACTCTGCAAGTCAAGGGCCTGGCGGAGCCCAGGGTGGGTTTGACGCTTCATCTGGAACGCGGGGGCCAGCGCTAAGGCAGGAACGCTGGCGGCGAGCGGCGAGGTGGAGGCCCGGGGCACAGAGGCAGTTTCCTCTGCGACTGGGAATGGAGGCGCCGCGGCAGAGAGACAAGATGGTCCAGGGGGCTGGAGAGAAGGCGGTTCTGGGGGGCAGGTGATTGGCTAGCGCAAGGAGGGGAGCAGCTGGAGCGAGGCCCCGGAGGGTCAGCGCATGGTGGCCGTTTCCAGCTGGCTCCTGGAGGAAGCGAGTGTTAACGATGATGTCCTAGGAGACAGGCACGTTTCTCCGTCCAGGTGAGAGGTCAGACCACGGCAGCCTGCCCAGGCCAGCATCAGGAGGGAAATGCCGCAGTGCAGGAGCAGAGAGGAAGGCTGCAGCTGAGATGAAGCCAAGGCGATGCCTTATGCTGGTCCTGAGATCAGCGCCCGGCAGGCGCCCCCCGCCAGTGCTGAGCAGGGACTTTCCTCCTCGCGGCCGCCCCCTCGCCAGTATTCCTGGCGGCGCGGGGACTTTCAAAGCCGCAGAGCCCCCCGAGGGGGAAGCACATTCTGCCTCTGTCCTTTCTCAAATATGTAAGAGTGACGCACAGAAAAAACGAAACCCTGTCGGGAGCAATCGCCCCGGGAGGCCAGCGAGCCGAGCTCTGCCCCGCAGACATCTGGCACGCACACCGATGCCGCTCCCCAGGGCCGGGTGCCCGAGCAAGGCAGTCACGAGTCCTCAGGCCTGCCCAGGAGCCCAGGGATGGCACCAGGCCTAGAAGATCTGCAGAGCAGTCGTCCGCTGGTGTTCTCCCTTCATCCCAGGACTTCAAGGATGCACAATTCTTATTTCCCCTCTTCCTGTTGGCCAGTCACAGTTTTCCTCTGGTGTAGCCAACAATCAATGGCAAGCCACTGATAACAACAAACGGTCGATGTCTGAACTGTGACCTATTCGGACTGCATGTGGGGTGACCTGGGATTGCTTCCTCAGTCGATGAGCTGAGAAAAGGTGGATGTGCGGATAAGGGTTTGGACTGGGACTCAGGAGATCTGGAGTCAATTCCTTTCTCTGCCACAGATGTCTCCTATGACCCTGGTTGAGTTACTTAACCTATCTGCAGCTCAGGCCTCCGTCTGTACACTAGGAATAATAATAGCTCCTTGCGTGGCTGGGGTGCTGTGAAGATCAATTCATCAATGTCTGTGAGTTGTTCAGCTACTGGAGTGACAGGCTGGATAAGGGTCAGCATAGCTTGCACTTAGAATCATGTTTCTCACAAGAACGGCCAGACTGGGTCAGACCAAAGGTCCATCCAGCCCAGTGTCCTGTCTGCCGACAGTGGCCAACACCAGGTGCCCCAGAGGGAGGGAACAGAGCAGGGAATCATCCAGTGATCCCTCCCCTGTCACCCATTTCCAGCCCCTGACACACAGAGGCCAGGACACCCTCCCTGCCCAACCTGGCTAATAAGTATTGATGGACCCAACCGCCATGAATGTATCTAGTTCTTTTTTAAACCCTGCTGAAGTCTTAGGGTATGTCTACACTACCACCCTAGTTCGAACTAGGGTGGTTAATGTAGGCATTCGAAGTTGCAAATGAAGCCCGGGATTTAAATATCCCGGGCTTCATTTGCATCTTGCCGGGCGGGCGCCATTTTTAAATCCCCTTAGGTCGAACTCCGTGCCTGCAGCTACACGCGGCACGGAGTAGGTAGTTCGAATTAGGATCTCTAATTCGAACTACCGTTACTCCTTGTGGAACGAGGTGTACTGGTAGTTCGAATTAGAGATCCTAATTCGAACTACCTACTCCGTGCCGCGTGTAGCCGCAGGCAGGGGGTTCGACCTAAGGGGATTTAAAAATGGCGCCCGCCCGGCAAGATGCAAATGAAGCCCGGGATATTTAAATCCCGGGCTTCATTTGCAACTTCGAATGCCTACATTAACCACCCTAGTTCGAACTAGGGTGGTAGTGTAGACATACCCTTAGTCTTCACAACATCCTCTGACGAGGAGTTCCATAGGTTGCTGGTGCGCTGCTTGAAGAAAAACTTCTTTTTGTTTGCTTTAAACCTGCTGCCTATTCATTTCATTTGGAGACCCCAAGGTCTTATGTTAGGGGAAGGAGTAAATAACTTTTCCTTATTCACTTTCTCTGCACTGGTCATGATTTTATAGACCTCTGGCACATCCCCCTTCTACCTGGGCCAGTGCGCCCTAATGTCACTTTCCACCCATGCCCACCAGTCCTCAGTTAAAATTCACCCTTCCCACGGACATTCCTCCCCATCAGCTGAATCCCTAGCATGTCTGTGGGAAGCAGACACGGCCAGGATACGCTCACTAACCCGGCGGCGTGCTACCCACTCTCTTCCGGTCACCATGCATCCCATGAATACAGAATGGCTCAGCTGAGATACAGTAACACCTCCCTGCCTTCAGTGCCAGTCTCCCCCCTCCCCTCTCCTGTTCTCCAACTTGGGGGCCCAGAATGAGGCCCTTAAATCCATGCTGAGTCATGTGAGGAAGTAGGCTGTTGAAAAGCACCTGCTGGCTTCGCCGGGTAAGACATGGCGGCAGGCAGCCGGGCCGAGGGTCCCAAAGGTACCGAGGGGCCTGGCAGGCTGCGTTGGGACGAACATGCTGCGATTTCCAAACGTGCTCGGAGCAGCACCAAAATATTGGTTTCCATGGCCAGCTCTGTGCAAACTGGACTCCCACACCGCCCCTCCCGCCTCCCTACCTGGGGGCCAAACCCATCCGCAGAGCAGACAGACCCGAGACACCGCAGGACAGGGACTCAAAGCCACAAATCTCTCTCCCTCAGGGAAATTAACCAATTCTCTCTCTCCCCCCCCGGCTGTTTCAATGGGAATGTTGCAGGTGTTTGATTGCAGTTCTCACCCGCCAACCCAGCCTCGACAGGTCAAAGCAACACACCAGGGTGAAGAATTTGATAGCAGCAAAAGCCGGAAGTGGGAACTGGGGTATTTTTGGAGGCCACGTCCGGCAGCAGGGGGGACTCACTCTGAGCGCTGGGGGGGGAGCCGAACACGATGCTGAAGCGATGGGAAATGTCTGGCCCAGGGCAGGATGCTGACAAAGAGATCGCCTTGGCAGCATTGAGTCCGGTCATGGGCACCAGATTCGAGAGCTCCCCGTGCATGCTCTCAGGCGGAAAGCAGGTCACTCTTGCTGGCTTCAGCCAGGAGAAATGAGGTGAGTTTTGGCAGTGTTGTGCCTGGAGACATGGAGGGTTATTTTTGCTCCCAGCTCCCAGGGAAACTCAGGCATTCCAGCCCCTCTCCACCGTGGCCAACATATATATTTGCAGAACCCCCAGCAAAGGGGAAATGCCAGGCCTTGCAACGGCAGGCGTGGAGGAGTTGCCTCAGCTCTGATCCCAGGTGGGGTCGTTCAAGCAAAACATGGGTCTTTGTGTGTTTTGCCCTCCCCCAAAACCAGCCTCCCCCCCGGTCTCCCTATGGAGTCCCCAGGGAAAGGGCATTGCTGGCCCGGGAATCTGCTGCCTCCCTTCTCTCCTCCGGGAGAGCTCTTTGGGTGGCCGCCTGCCTGGCAAGAGAGGAGACTGCAGGGGTCTGGCATGCACAGCAGTGTGTGTGACCCTGTTCCAGCACCAGAGCCGTGAGCGTGACAATCCCCTCAGCGGGAGCCCGATTGGTATGGGAAGCCAGTCACCGGAGAGTCAAGCCCCCTGCACGGATAATACAGGCCATGTTTTATTCTCACTGATCTCCCTGGCGCGCCTCCGCTCCGAGAGGCGATAAAGAGCAGGCAGCGCGGCTGTGTCAGAAACAAGCAGACTGGGCAGCATTCCTCGCTCTGCTCCGCAAGGCGGAAGACCCTGGCATGCCCTGCCCTCGGCTATTGCTGGCACGGGCGCCCACAGCAATCCCTGGCCGGTACACTTCACCGCCCCTGCGTACCACTGCCATTCCAAACGGGGAAACTGAGGCACAGGGCGAGGGCTGGATGTGCAAGCGGGGAAAGCAAACGCCCAAGGGACAGGCCTCGGGCCCGCCCCCAGTGTTAACAACACGCCGCAGTTTGGACGAACTGGAGAAACGGCTGGAAAACAACGTGCCCGCCTCCTGGCAGAGGCCTGGCATGGGCTGTCACTTGTGACGTGCCAGTGACGTGCCGGGCACGTGACAAGGCCCAGAGGGAAAGGCGGGGCTCGAGTCTCTAATCCAGGAGGGCTGCGTGGCACAGAACGGCCTTACGCCTGGGCTCACAGGATGGCCTGGAGCCAGCTCCCCTCCCAGCGAGTGACAGAAAGGGCCTGAGTAAAGGAAAAGGGCATCAGGGGACGGGCGAGGCGGCGGGGGAAAGGGTTATAGCTGGGCGGGCTCCCTTTGCTGGGCTCATCCCTGGCAGACAGCCCCTGCCCTCCGGGGGCCAGGGCACCGGTGTAGGTCAAACAGCCCACAGCAGCGTTCCAGAGACCCTGGTGTATTCGGAGCTCTGACCTAGTGTCTGGACAGCCCAGGCGGGGGTGGGGGGGTGGCTTTAATAGCAGCCTTCAGCTCCCTGAAGGGGGTTCCAAGGAGGCTGGCGAGAGGCTGTTCCCAGTGGCGGCAGGTGGCAGAACGAGGAGCAATGGGCTCAGGTTGCAGTGGGGGAGGTCTAGGTTGGAGATGAGGAAAAGCTCTTTCCCTAGGCGGGTGGGGAAGCGCTGGGCTGGGTTCCCGAGGGAGGGGGTGGAATCTCCATCCCTAGAGGGGTTTCAGTCCCGCCTGGACACAGCCCTGGCTGGGATGGTCTAGTGGGGGTTGGACTCGATGACTCCAGAGGTCACTTCCAGCCCTGGGATTTGATGGTTCTCTGCATAAAGTCAGCTAAAAGCCATTTCACCCAGCGCCCTCCGGACTGATTCCACGCTCTCTTCAGCCGGCCTGTCCTCCCGCCCCAAGGAGCGGTCCTCAGGCTTTCTGGTGCACAGTGGCCTTGATGCCAGTAGCAGCTGGGCTCTGTGCCCCTTCGAAAGCTAGCATGCCCGCGGGGGAGGGAATAACACATGGCCACTCACAGCCAGAGGTCTGGGCGTGAGGGACAGAAACACGGGTCCTGCTTTGCGTTCACCGGAGCCCTGACTCCATTCCTGCTTCTGCAGCAACCCGATGGCTGACCACGGTCTAATCGGGTACAGCTACGCAATGGAGGAGCACGCCGAAGTGTTGCAGGGGGCCATAATCTGAAGACATTGGGATGGCAGCCTCGGAGGGTCTAATCTGGCCAGAACAGCTGTACTCTCAGAACATGACGTTCACAAGGAACAAAGCCCCAGAACGTTGTGAGTAACGGCGCATGTTTGCTTTGGAATCCAGGGCTTCTGAGCCGGCCGAATCGTTCACACCCCAAAACTTCTCCCCTTCCCCACTCAAAAACGGCCTTTGCAAAAAACTTGGCCTTTCTGAAAGTGGGAAGGGATGTGTGTGTGTGTGTGTGTGAGCCATCTCAAGCCTTTAAAAAAGTTTACTGGAAACATTAGCGATGTTTTTCCTTGACTGATTTTTTTTCTTCACCGGACTGTTTTTGATGTTTTTCAAAAAGCAAGATGTCAAAAAAAGGCCCCATTTTGAAACACTTCCAAAGAGAAACTACTTCAGCGTTTTCGTGTTCACAAAACCAGTTTTCCATTTTGCCCCTGCCTTTGCCCGATTCCTCCACCTCCACAGGGCTCAGCAAATAATAAATGCAATTCAGAATGACAAGGTTGTGGCCTTTCTGTGGTAGCAGATTTTAGGACGTTGCAGGTTGGTTGCCAGGGGGAGGAGAAATCAGTGACGTGGAGTCTGACCATACTTTTAGGGTAATTTATTTGTGTAGCTACTAATTGCCAGCCCTTGCACAGAGGTGGCTACAAACAGCACACCCGATATTCTCAGGGGCACCACCAATGTCTTGTCCCCAGGAACTATTCTGCCGCACAAATGGACTGTAGCTGGAGGGATTGAAGCTGAGCGCCACCTCTGTGGATGTTTGCAACAGCTCCGCCCGAAGAAACTGCAACACTCCAGCTCACAGGCTTAGGAAAAGACTGTGTGTCACAGCGCCATCTTGTGACTCCTTCACAAAATCATTATGAAACTCAGCGCTCGCGAAGCCTGTGGGATTACAGGGGGAAACGCGTGGGCAAGTAGGAGACCAGGGTGCAAAACCAGCCAGGCCGAGGAAAGGCAGCAGGGTAGACAGGAGTTGTGTACAATGAGCTAGGGGCTAAAAATATCGGGGGACTCAGAACTGTCCTGGCAGGAGCAGCAATAACCACGCCTAGGGGCAGCATGGGCTCCCCCCCACCATGGCTGGCATGGTGGAACGAGGGAGGGGCCACGGCCAGGCCACACGTGTCCTTCCTTTAGCTTCGTTCTTGGAGTAGAACGCTGAATCCTGCCATGGGGATGGGGTTCTGGCATAGCCCAGCTCGTCCAGCCTGCGCACAGAATCCAGACCCCAAAGGGCCGGCGGGCACACGGCAGGCGAGCCACGTGGCAGCCACACACGGGCCAGGCCACACGGCTCCAGCGGCCATGGTGGAGCCCAGGGACGAGGGAGGCTGTGAGGGGAAAACGTGACCCCTCATTCGCAGGGAGCCAGGGCCTGACTGTCCCGGGCCGCAGCCCTGCTCCCTGCTCCCTCGGGAAAGGACGTGCCCCGCTCAGGAGAGCCTTTGCCGCAGGGAACCGGGAGGTGGCAGCCCTCAGGCCCCCCACAGCGCTCCGGCCAGCACAGGCAGCAAAACCTGCCTCTGGCCCGGGACGCCGTCCCCTGCAGACCCTCAGAGGGGGGATGGGGCCCGGCAGCCTTGGCGGAGAGCCCTCCGTGCTGGAATTTGCACCCCTCCCTCAGTGCGACAGAGCTGGAGCCAGCTGACCCGCAGGGCCGGCCACGGGGCCTCTCTCTTCACCCGGCTGGCATTCCCAGAGGGAGGCGGGGGCCAGCCGGTTGTTGGGTGAGTCGCTGACATCCAGGGCCAGGTGTCCCTGCCTGAGGAGGGGTGGAGAAGAGTCCGTCAGCCCCAGTGAGTGTGTTCTTCAGCACCCTCTCGCTGGGCGCCCCCTGACAGCTCCACGGGAGAGGGGGAGGCACGGGGCGAAATGGCCACTGCTTGTTCCAGAGGAGACATTCCCCAGCCAGCTCCCCCAGATGCTGCTGCGTTGCTGCATTGCCCATAACGCTCCCTGCCCCAGTGGGTCTGAGCCGGGTTCCCTTGGTGTGGCTCTCCCGGCTCGGAGGGGCACAAGGGGACGGCGGCTCTCTGCCACACCCCTGCCCAGCCCTGGGCATAGGGGGTGTGGCCCAGGGGAAGGTGCCAAGTGTCAGCTATTCCTGGCTGCCGGAATGACCCTGTGGGGGGGCAGGGAGAAGTCAGGAAGCATGAGACGCAGACTGGAGCCCCAGTTGGCCCAGCCAGCACCCAGATCCAGGCCCTGCACAAGCAATAATAACATCACCTCACATTTTTCATCAGTAGGTCCTGGGGGTCAGGATGGTGCTCGGGTCACCCTTAGACAAGTGGGGACCGAAGACACAGAGAGGTTGATGGACTCACCCAAGGTCACACAGTGAGTCAGTAGCAGAGACAGGAATGAACCCAAGTCTCTTATGTGCTAGGCTAGTGCCCAGACCACTCGAGCCATGTTCCAGGAGGTGCCCTAGCTTGGCTTCTGCCACTGCTCAGAACTGGGGCCAGCGACTTTAGGGTTAAGAGCTAGGCTTTGGGGCAGAGTCTGCCCTGGGTGTCTTGTATGGCATGAGCACACTGGCAGGGCCTAGCTAGCCTGTAAGGGCTGATACTAAGTAACTTCCCACAGCCGTCCGGGGTGCTGGGCCATCCCTCAGGCGCCTACGTCCCCAATACATCGCTGCAGGGAAGTCGGACGGAGAATACATCTTGGCATACCAGCCAGGTGCCCCGGCCTGAAGGCAAGCGCTTGTCAAACCCCGGCCGGGCATCCTCGCCAGCTTGCCTGGCTCCTGCAGTGCCCGAGGCAGGAGCCGGGTTTTGAAACTCGGCCTTTGCAACTGTAGGAAACGGCGAACTCCGCCTGCAAACGGCCCAAGGCCTGCCGTGTCCTTGGCACGCCGAGAGCGAGCGGGTCTGCTGCCTCGCCATCCCCTTCCCGCCCGGCTCCCTCCTCGGGGGTGCTCCTGGCCCTGCCCTCTCCGAGCGACAAACACCCCGAGCCCGCCTCTCTCCCGCTCTGCCTCCAGCCTTCCGCTGGCTGGAAATGCTGCCCGCCCGCCAGCCTCCCGGGGCCTTTTGGGGGGTTTTTTGTACGGTCACATCCTTGGAATCCACCGCAAGCTGACATCAGACGGGCGGCTTCTCTGCTGGGAACTCAGGACCCGCCCTGCTCCCCCTCTGCATGGTTCAGGTCCCCAAACAGGGCCCGGCCCCGGCCGAGGACGGTGAGGTCAGGGCCGTTTCGGTGGGAGCTATATTAAGAGCAGCCTGCGGGCCAGCCGCACGGTTCCTACCACGAGGCTGGGAACTGGCGTTGCTCAGGAGGGCAGATGGACGGAGGGAGACTATATTTGGAAGCCGCCTCTCTATTTCCTCGCCACGCTTCACATGAAGCATTTCTGAGAGCGGGCGAACAGCCGCGGAGGGCAGCTCGCAGATTCCAGCCCTGGCGAGCCGGACACCGCCCCTCGCCTCCCCACACCGGTTCTTTGAAGGCTGCAAAAAGGTGCAGTCTGCTCCCCTCTGCCCCCCGCCTTTCCTGTGGGTCAAAGTACCGTCCTGGAACGGCTGGGAGGCTTAGCAAGGGACACCTTTGAAAGCGATGCCAGTAACGCGCTGAGAATCAGATAACAGGGGCGTGTGAAAGCACAAGGCCTCTCCCTCCCCCCCCCCCCGGCCCCAGCGTGTCATCTGTTCTGCCTGCCCGGTCTCCCCTGGCTGGGGGCCTGCGATCCCAAACACGTACTGCAGCCTGGCTCGCCTCGTTAATTAGAGAAGACAGATTTTTTGCTGGATTTTTTCTCCGGCTCCTGCCGGGAAGGCAGCGCTAGGCTAGGGAGGAGGCCTCAGGACGACCAGGGATTTCTGGCAGAGGGAAACAGGTTGTGCTTCCGGGAGGCTGGGGTCTCCCATAGCCCGTGTGAGGGGGACGAAGGGAGGCGAGGGAGGCAGGAGGACGAGATCAGGGGAGCAATGTGGTTCCCCACCAGCACGTCTGAGGGACGCATCTCATGCCTGGGGAAATTCCATTATGTCACACAGCACAAATGACCTCCCAAGGCCGCACAGCGACCCGTCCCTCGGCGCCTGCTGGGCAGGAACGGCAGAGCCGGGCAGCCGGGGGTCAGCCGGGGGCTCACCCCAACCCAGCTGCCCCAGCCCTGACGCAGAGGAAGGCTCTCAGAGAGGCCAACCTCTCGGCCTTGTACTGCGTTCTGCCAACGGAGCTGGGGGGAGCGATTGAGCAATTGGCTTATTCACCCCCAAATGCCCTTTCGGGGCAACGGAAACGAGCCGGGAGTTCGCTGTGAAGTCGCTAAATAGGCATGGCCAGGCAACACATTCAGGTTAGATTCCCTGGGGCGGAGGTGTGGGTTCCAGGCTACTGGCAAAGGCTCTGCCCTCCTTTGCCCTAATCAGGGGCAGTGGAAGCTCCCATGTGGAGGGGGTGCACCGGCAAACAAATATGGTTGCCTCTTGCTCCGCCCCTTCCCCCTGAGGCCCCGCCCACCACTCCTCTCCCTGGTAAACGAGCCACTTTTTAAAGGCTATGGAGTCACTCTCATGCCCTCATTTTCCAGCCCAGTGACGAAGCAGCTACACAAAGTGGCATCCCTTCAACAGGCAAGCCAGGCCAAGCCCCCAGCTGTCTGAGCACCCCGACAGCCCTCAGCTGTAATGTGAGGGTCCTGAGTTTGAATCCCTGCTCCACCTACTGGGCAGTGTTTCCTACTGGTGGATGACATTCCCCAAAACTGCCTGAAAATGAAACTGTATTGGGGGGGGGGGGGGTTGTTTTGTCCTGCCGAGAAAACAACAAAAAAAATCATTTTGGGTGGATGCAAAGTGATTTCCCCCTCACTTGTTCTGTGCGGCCAGTGAACCAAAATATCGATTAGCTGCCCGGTTTTAGCCATCACTGATCCCTGGGGAATGCGAGTGTGAAATCGCTCCTGTTTGGGCTGCGTGCTGTCTCGCCTGCACCCACAGCACAAGCGTCAGGCCTGGTGCACCCCCGACAAGCGCTGCTGGTGTTGATTTACCCGTAGCTCTGTACCGGCAAATCACTGCTGTGGAGATGCAGCTGATCCCGACCAAAGAACACTTTTGGGCAGCATGTATTGGGGCCACACTCACGTACTGGTGCCTCTTGCTGCTTAGTAGGGGATTAGCTCTGCAGGTCGGTGCCCCCGCTCCCTGCAGTACCCCACCCACCGCCACATCTGCTCCTGGACCTGCGTCACGCCAAGAAACACCGCGTTATTTTCATGTCACAGCCCTCGAGCCATGTCACGATCTGTGCTCCCCTCTTCCAGGGACGAGTGTTGCAGTCCGACTGTCCCACCGCTTCCCCCGTGGCGACCGCACCAATCATCCAGACACTTCCCCTGTGGCCGCAGCACCCTCTTTGCCCTTGCCTCAGGGCCTCCGCCTGCACATTCCTTCCGCCTGTCAGGAGTTCTTCTCTAGCAACCCCGGGCTCTGCTAGCAGCACTGGTCTGTCTAAGGTGCTCGCTTCCTGCTGCCTGACAGGCACCCAACTCATCCTCCTTGAGCTCCAGGGAGTAACTGACTCTGCTCTGCCCTGCTGCTCTTCTTATATGGGCCAGCTGAGTCCTGATTGGCTGTTGCTGGCTGGGTGCTTCCAGTGCAGCCTCTCTAGGTGCCTATTAACCCCTTGCATGCCAGCATGGGGTGGATGCCCCATCACTCAGTGTAAGTGCAGCTGTCCCAGGGCTTTCACCAGTACAGCAGCATCAGTGAGGGGAAGATGTATTTTCTTCCTCCTAACCAAGGTAGCTCTCTTGGCAAAACAATTTGCTAGCGTCCAGTCTAGGTTTGTCTACATTACAGCTGGAAGTTTCATTTCTGGCTCCGGAAACACAGCTCAAGCAGGCCTAGCACAGGTAAGACACTCTGAACATGGAAGCGGTGCTCCTACGGGGTGATGGGCCCGTCACCGTGAGTTCCGGGTTGCGAATAGGATTGTCCTCGGGACAGATAGCCTGTCCTCGTGCTTGGGCCACTGACACTCGGCTGCTATTTTGAGTGCGTTAGCTGAGTCAGGGCCAGACAGGTACGTTCAGGTGGGCTTTCTGCCCAGGGTTCAGAGGGTTGCATTGCACCCACGCTGGGGCATTTCTTGCCTGTTCTTTTTCCCGGGCGTGTTTCCTGGTTACCGATGTCCTTTGCAGGCTGCCATTGCGGACCACCTCTCTCGTTGGTTCTGTGGCTGCGTCAGCCCACCGGCCTGGCTGGGAAACGACATTCAAAGCCCGTCCTACTAGCCCCGCGATCATCTCCACACCGTAGCCGGGGCCACCACGCCTTGGGGGTCTAACACCACCACGAATGGCGCTGACCTCCATGGGTGCCTGGTCCGAACCGTCTGCGGATGAACAGAACTAACAAGCCGAGGCCCCAACAGGGAGAGCCAGCAGGTGACTGTCAGCGCCTCCCTCTGCAGTCCCCTTGGGGGACCCTCGGACTTTCGGCGGACCCCCACTCAAACCCATACTGGGGCTTGACACTGCACAACACTTCCCAGCCCTTTGCAAGTGGGAATTAACCCGGAGGCCCTGGGAGGTGGCTCTCGTCCATGACGCTATGATGGGGGAACAGCGGGGATGGGGTTCCATGCATTGCCGGTGCGCCTCCTTGTGGCCAGGCCCAGGAATTGGCTCTCATCCCGTCCGGGCTCCCTGCCGTCCGTTCCAAACATTTGGACCCCCCTCGCTTCATGGCTGGGGGTGCTCCCTCTTCACAATTCAGCCCTTTGACTGGGCCGCTCTGTACTCCCCCATCCGCCGGCGAGGTGACAACGTCCCACTGGACCGGTTGTGGGGATGCTTTTCACATCGTCTCCTTCCCACATCTCCAGGGCCTGCGCCACTCTCCACCATCCCAGGAGGGGTCATCCCTCTTCGCTGGGACCCCATCGGTCTGCACAGCCCCCCTCTTCGGGGCTGGGTCCGCGGGCTCACTACCCTGCCCTCTCCGGCTCTCCCCCCATGATCCTACGGATGGATCCTTCTTTCAGCACTAGGACCCCAGGGCTAATTAGCCTCACGAGGAGCCCCCCTTCCCACCTCTCTGCTGCCAGTGGCCACAGCCTCCCTCCCTGCAGCCCTCTTCTGCCCCCCCATTGCCTGGCTTTGTAGCAACCAGCCTGCTCCTGCCCATCACGACCAGCTAAGCCAGGCCCTCCCAGTCCTTTCACATGCAGCCAGGTCCCACGCATGGCCGCTCAGGCTGACGGTGACTCCTCTGGGCCGTACACAGCCCCGCGGAGCGGCAACCCACAAGCGACTCCCCAGCCGTCCCGCCTAAAGACCCTGGAAGCTTGACTGTTGGTGCCCCGCCCTAGAGGCTCTTCCAACTCCATGGCAGCAACGCTCCATCCAGCCCCTTGGGGTCTGTGTCTGGGGCAGCCCGGGATGAGGCAGAAGTGGTCCTGATGCTTGGCTGCTTGGAGCCAGTCTTAGCTCCCAGCAGCCTTAGCCGGGCTCCTCGGGCCCTACTGCCCCCACACGGTCACTAGGCCAGCGCATGCATGGAGGGGACGATTGTTCCGATTGCCTGGCCCTGTGTTGTTCCCGCTCCAGGCAAATTCTCCTCCAGCTATTGATGGCTCCTTCACAAGCACCATCCCTGGAGGCCATGCTACTGCCCTGCCTTGGTAAAGCACCGGGGAGTCCCTGGCTGAAAGGCAGGGCGGTTATGATGTGTTATAGACCAGGGCCAAAGCGGGCAGGGTAGAGCTGGGGGGATGGCCTCTTACCTTGACCTTCCAGAGATTGGGATCCAGGAAACAGAACGCAGCCCCCGTGCGCACTCGGTCTGGTTCTAGAGCTCATCGGCAGCTCCCCCTGCCCAGGACACTCTGGGATTTTGCCTCTTTCCCACTTGCCGTGCTGTTTTCTCATACGTGGCGGGCCGGGGATCCCTCGCCAGCGGCCTCGTGGAATCGGGGGAGTTCTCCCGCTAATCCCGGGGAGCCAGCGGCACAGATCACCTGCCCATGTGGGTACCCAGGCAACCTCCCAGCCAGGATTATTTTGGGTGGCTGAGCTGGCTTTGTTTATGCAGAGGCTGCTTGTTGCGCCGGGCCCCAAGGAGCAGGAAACGGGGCGCCCATGTAATCAAAGAGCTGGTAAGAGGGTGTTAATACAGCCACGCCACACTGCCGCTGGCATGCCGAGATCGGTTGGTGTTACAGCGCCATCATTTCGTCTCCCGGAGAAACTGCACCCTGGGTCTTCCCTCTCCCCCGCCATTCAGAGGCGAACAAATTAATTGTTGCCAATCTCTCTGCCTTTGCAAGGTCACCTGGAAGGGGAAGCCAGGGGACTGGCCCCGCCTGGCCGATTACCAAACAAGCCCAAAGGCCGTCTTTCCCCTGCCTGCTGCCAGCAGGTACGGGTGTTCTCAGCCGCGATTTGCAGTGGCCATCAGAAATCAATAGAGCATCACTTCCAAACCTCTCTTCTGTCCCTTTATCTGACACAGCATCGTTGGGGCGGGAGAGCAAATAACGTAGAGAAGAGCACAGGGAAGCCCCGGCCATTGGCTCCGGCTTTGATTCGGAAATGCACCCCAGAGGAAAAAGAAAAGCTTGGCCATCTCCTCCCCTCGCTGCCCCCCCCCCCCCATCACGGTCGCTTCGTTTTCGTCTCTCTGGCTCGGTGACGCAGCCAGCGTTCAAAGTGTTAAAACTTTCCAGCGTGTGCTGCAGATTCCTCGCCTGCAGCCTCCTGCCCTGAGTCAAATTAATCATGTACTGGGAAGCGCAGCAGGCAGGCACTAGCCCAGGGCACGGTGTCTCACGTACTTTCTGGAATCTGTCACATGGGGAGCTTGCTGGTCTAGGCTCAATTGATCCTTTCTCGGTTTGATACTGTGTTTAATTGTGAGGCGGGCCTGTGTGGTTTTTGCGCCAGCTGAACTTAAAGGGCCGTTCTCCCCAGCCTTGTGTTGCGATGTGTGCACGAACAGACTGCCGCTGTCTCCGCGCCCAGACAAAAAGGGCTTTCTCTCCCCGCGCATAATATCCCCTCTGTATTGTCCACCGCCGAGCGAGGGGCGAAATTCATTTGAGGTCCAGCGTCTTTCAGGGGCGCTGGGGAAAAGCTTTTATCGCTGCCGCTGCCTGTTCAAACAAGATACTCAGGAGGTGGCGCGGCCCACCAGGCGCTGCTCTGTGGGGGCGGGGCTGGCCGCTCCCACCCCTCGCAACATGGGCGGGGGGCCCTGTGGGGCTCTTTTCTCCCCAACAGGCTGCCCACTCCTGGGGGGCTACTGCCCCCCACTGCCTGTGTCCCTCGTGCCCGCTCCCTTGAGACACGCTTCCCCCGAGACTTGCGAGCGCCCCTCCCTGTCAAACAGGCTACTCACCGCTGGGGCCCCCTTGTGGCTGGGTGTGGCGCAGTAGCCCCCCATCTCCTTTGGCACCCCGTCTGCTCTGGTGCCCCCTCGTGGCGGGGTGTGGTATGGCGGCTCCCTTCCCCTTATGGCACCCCCATCTACTCACCACAGGTGCCCCCTCATGGCTGGGAGCAATGGTCCCTCTAGTTTTCCCATCCATGTGCAGAATAAATTTTGTTCTGT
The DNA here is from genome assembly GCA_032595735.1 of Pelochelys cantorii. NCBI lineage: Eukaryota > Metazoa > Chordata > Testudines > Trionychidae > Pelochelys > Pelochelys cantorii. The sequence goes on from CM064340.1 coordinate 40,393,056, forward strand.
GCACCGAGACGTGTGGCTGTGCACCACCAGTAGAAACACATGCTGCCAGAGGTGGGGGGCTCTCGGGGAGGCCGCCCAAGCACTCAGCCTACGGGGACCCTGCCCTCAGGCCAGAGTGTGGAAGGGCAGCTCCCCTCCTCTTCTAGCACCTCATCGACTCACCTCTGGCACCCCCTTGTGGCTGGGCAAAGTGTAGCGGCTCTCCTCCTTTGGTACCTCCTGCTGGCAGAACGTCAGAACGGCCAGACTGGGTCAGACCAAAGGTCCATCTAGCCCAGTATCCCGTCTGCCGACAGGGGCCAATGCCAGATGCCCCAGAGGGAATGAGCAGAACAAGGAATCATCCAGTGATCCCTCCCCTGTCACTCTTTCCCAGCTTCTGACAGAGGCCAGGGACACCCTCCCTGCCCATCCTGACTAATACCTATTGATGGATCTGTCCCCCATGAATTTATCTAGCTCTTTTTGAATCCCTGTTAAATACCCGGCCTTCATAACATCCTCTGGCAAGGAGTTCCACAGGTTGTATGCTGTGTGAAGAAAATCTTCCTTTTGTTTGTTTTAAACCTGCTGCCTATTAATTTCATTTGGGGACCCCTAGTTCTAGTGTTAAGGGAGCAAGTAAATAACTTTTCCTTATTCACTTTCTCCACGCTGTCATGATTTTATAGCCCTCTAGCATATCCCCCCTTAGTCTTCTCTTTTCTAAGCTGAAAAGTCCCATTTTCATTAATCTCTCCTCATATGGCAGCCGTTCCAAACCCCTAATAATTTTTGTTGCCCTTTTCTGAACCTTTTCCAATGCCAATATATCTTTTTTGAGATGAGGCAACCACATCTGTACGCAGTATTCAAGATGTGGGTGTCCCATGGATTTATATAGAGGCAATAAGATATTTTCTGTCTTATTCTCTATCCCCTTTTAAATTATTCCTAACATCTTGTTTGCTTTTTTGACGGCTGCTGCACACTGAGTGGATGTTTTCAGAGAACTATCCACAGTGATTCCAAGATCTCTCCCTTGAGTGGTAACAGATAATTTAATCCCCATCATTTTATACCTAAGCTTGAGATTATGTTTTCTTTGCATCACTTTGCATTTATCAAAATTCATCTGCCATTTTGTTGCCCAGTCACCTCGTTGGGTGAGACCCTTTTGAAGCTCTTCACAGTCTGCTTTGTTCTCTACTATCTTGAGCAGTTTGGTATCATCTGCAGATGTTGCCACCTCCCTGGTTACCCCTTTCTCCAGATCCTTTAGAAATAGGTTCACTGGGATTGGTCCCAGCGCGGACCCCTGCGGGATACCACTAGCTATCGCTCTCCATCCCAAAAACAGACACCGCTCCAGCTCTGCTCTGGTCCGCCTCTTCCTGTGGCATGGTCTCGTGGCCAGGCTGCTTTTAATCCTGCCTCTTCTGGGGCAAGCAATGTCCAAAGCACCCATCCTCCAGCGGAGTCTTGCCCGAGCTTTGGCCCAACAGCAGGCTTTGTGGGCCTTCCAGCCCTTCCCCTGCATGGGCCAGTCGGCCACCACATGCTCATCCTGTACTCTGGGGTCCAGTCCTGGGACCTGGCCTGAAGCACATCGTGTCTCTTTGTTCAGACCTTCTGCTGTGTCCCCGGACTGCTCCTTGCTGCGGCCCGCAGCTAGGCCTCTCTCCCAATCTCTTCAAGAGGGGAACCAAGCCCTGGGAACAAAGGGCTCTGATGGGCACCGTCTCTTGCTAGGCTCTGGATCGAGCCAGGCCCTTCTTCACAGGGTCAGTGCGAGAGACCCACGCCCTTTGCCAGCCCACCACGACTGGACTCTTCTGCCTTGAACTCCGCCCTCCAGGGCAAACACCTCTTGCAGGTGTCTCTGTGCGGTGTGGTTAGGTCCCTTCTCTGGTCAGCACGAGGGCCGTGTAGCTCAGCACGGCCCCCCTGGCAGGCAATCCCCCCTACAGGAGTTGGATCAGAGCTCCCCCCCCACAGGCTGACCAGGGGCAACTGGTGAGGGGGCAAATGGGGAGCCACTGGCCAGGTGACTCCCTCCCTCAGACAGGGGAAGGGCCTGGACAACTCTCCTCTGCCCCTGCCCCACCCTCTCCCCGCTCCTGCTCTGCCCTGCCTCTTCCCCCAACCTGCTCCCCCAAGTGATGTGGCCCAGGTGAGTGTGGGGCAGCCCCCCTCTGGAGTGACATGCCCCGCCTCCCCACACATCATCCCTGAGGGTGACCCACCCCACTTTCCCCATGGGATGCTCCCTTTGGCTTCTTCTCCTCAGCCACGGAGCCACAGGTCAGTTCTTCTGCCCACTTCAGATTCCAACGGCCAAGAGGGACCACTGGGATCATCTGGTCCGACTTCCTGCCCCCAAATAATTTCTTGAGCAGATTTTCCAGTAAAACATCCAGCCCTCATTTTAAAATTGCCAGTGATGGAGAACCCATCCGTGAGTTGGTCAATTATTCTCTAGCTTCTACTAGAGAATTGTCTAGCTTCTACTCCCAGCCATTGGGCCATGCTAGACCTTTCTCTGCTAATTTGAAGAGCCCAGTATTAAATATTGGTTCTCCGTGTGGGTACTGACAGACTAGTCAAGTCCCCCCTTAAGCTAAGTAGTTCGAACTCCTTGAGTCGGTCACTCCTTGAGTGGGTTTCCCAGCCCATTATTCCTTCTCGCAGCTCTTCTTTGAACCCTCGCCAAATTGTCGCCATCCCCCTTGGCCTGTGGGCACTCGAATGGCTCATCGTCGTCTCTCAGCGGTCACGCCCGTGCCAAACGCAGAGGTAAAAGCCCCCGTCTGCTCCTTGCCGGGATTATCCCCTTTATGCATCCAAGGATTTCAGCCAAAGCCTCCCACTGGGAGTGCACGGTTGCTGGATTCTCCATGCCTCCTGTCTCCAAATCTTTTTCAGAGTCGTTGCTTCCCAGGGTAGAGTCCCCCTCCCATAAGGAAGGCCTCCGTTCTTTGTTCCTAGCTGTGTGCATTGCCGGGAGCCGTAGGAAAGGCATATTGTTGGCTTGTGGCCAGATTAGCCGGCAGGCCTGAGCACTCCGTTTCCGGGGCCCGTCCTCGTCATTATTTACCACTCCCCCAATGTTTGTGTCATCTGCAAACTTTCGCTGGGGTGCCTTCATTGCCTTCCATGCCGCTGACAGAAATGTTAAAAGGCACGAGAACAAAAACCGATCCCCGTGGGACCCCATTAGAAAAACACCTTCTTGAGGACGCGTCGCCCTTCACAATCACCTTGGAGACCGATCACTTAGCCAACATCCATTTAACGAGTGCCCATGTGAATTTTATATCGACTTCTTCACAAAAATATTGTGCAGTGCCAAGTCAAATCTGCTAGGGTACATCTAGACAGCAGCGCTATTTCGGGGTACTTCCAGTACCCCGAAATAGCGTTTTCCATGTCTTGACAGCATGCCCATTATTTTGAAATAGCTTTCAAAATAGCTTTCGAAATAACGGGCACGCTTTTCCAACGTCCCTGGAAACCCCGTTCCATGAGGATTACTGGACGTTTCTGACTAGTGCTCAATTTCAAAATTTGGCGCTGGGTAGACTTATTGCATAGCTTATTTCAAGCTAACGGTGCAGAGCAGAAGCCCCCTTACAGAATTCTAAACATACTACATCTACACTATTATCCTTATTAGCCAAATGTGTCATCTCATCAAAAAAGATATCCATTTTCCACAAAACCATTCCCTAAACCCCATTTTCCATAAATCCATGCTGATTGGCATTAATTATTAATTATACTACTCTTCTTTAATTCTTTGTTAATCAAGCCCCCATTGTACTGACGAGGATCAATGTCAAACTGACAGGCCTATAGTCACCTGTGTCATCCCATTTACTCTTTTTTAAATATTGGCACAACGTTAGCTTTCTTCCGGTCTTCTAGAGCTTCCCTACAGTTCCAAAACTTATCGAGTGTCAACATTAATGGTGCAGCAAGCATTTCAGCCAGCTCTTTTAAAACTCTTAAACCATGGGACGCCCACATCTTGAATCCTGCGTACAGATGTGGTCGCCTCGTCTCAAAAACAGTATCTTGGCATTGGAGAAGGTTCAGAAAAGGGCAACAAAAACTATAAGGGGTTGGGAACGGGTCCTATATGAAGACAGATTAAAAAGACTTGGACTTTTCAGTTTAGAAAAGAGGAGACTAAGGGGGGGATGCGATCAAGGTCTATAAAATTATGACTGGTGTGGAGAAAGAGAATAAGGAAAAGTTATTTATTTGTTCCCAAAAAATAAGAACTAGGGGTCACCAAATGAAATTAATAGGCAGCAGTTTTAAAACAAACAAAAGGAAGTTTTTCTTCATGCAGCGCACAGTCAACCTGTGGAACTCCTTGCCAGAGGATGCAGTGAAGGCTAGAACTTTAACAGGGTTCAAAAAAGAGCTAGATAAATTCATGGAGGTTAGCTCCATCAAGGGCTATTAGCCAGAATGGGCAGGGATGGTGTCCCTAGCCGCTGTTTGTCTGGAAATGAGTGATAGGAGAGGGATCACGTGAGGATTACCTGTTCTGTTCACTCCGTCTGGCATAGGCCACTGTCGGCAGACAGGACACTGGGCTAGATGGACCGTTGGTCTGACCCCATCTGTCTGTTCTTAAGTTCTTAGATGCCATTGATGTAGATCTGTAGATTTAAAAATGTTTCGCTTTAGTAGTGACTGTTTGATATCCTCCTGAAATAATATTGAACGTTATCGTCTGATATAGCTACGGCCTCCATTCCCCCTGCCCCAAGTACAGAACAGAGATACTCGCTGAACACGCCTGCCTTCTCTGTGGTGTTATTAACAATTCGACCATCCCCATCCAGTAATGGCCCAATGCCATTGTTAGCATTCTTTTAGGGGATGAGACGAACAACCCGCAGGCTCTGAGTACATCAGCACCTCCGACATTGCTAAAAATCCTGGCCTCGACGGGGCCACGGCTTTTATGGCCCAGGGCAACAATTTGTCAGAGGTGTGAAGTGCCCACGGCATTGCTGGGGCGCTCCGGCAGTGTGCTAGCCCCTACGCTTAACAGTCGGTCCCACTGTGTAGTTAGCAGTGACCAGGGCCGGCCCTCGGAGGTGGGATTCCCAGCGTCAATCAACAGACACGGGCTAGCTCCACTCCAGTGTGTGGGCCAGAAACCACAGCATGGTGGGCGGCTGCCCACGTACAATCCCCCCCAGGGCCCATAGTCGGGTGGCTAACTTGAGCCCCTGCGGCCACACGGCTCTTTTTAGGGGCTCACTCCAGCCCAACTAGCAGGTATCCGTCTACTACTTCCAGCTCCAGTGTAGAGGCAGCCAGGGAAAGGCAGCGAGGGAGGGAGTGAGCAGAGAGCCACGGGGCAGGGGTGCAGGGGGGGAAATGGTACATTTCACAGCATGGGGGAAGAGGGGGGAGAGCAGACAGCAAAGCGCCAGGAGGGAGGGGAGGGGGCTGCTGGTTCTGCAGGGCACGCCGGGCAGGGCAGGGCAGGGCAGGGCAGGGGAGAGGAGCCAAGCAGAACTACCCAAGTGCAAACACTTGGGGCTGGAGGGAAGCCCCCTGCACAGGGAGCTCGGGGCTCCAGGAGTCCGGTCCCAGGAGCAGATAGTGCCTGAGGGGGGCCCTGAGCAGGCCCCCCCAGGGTGAGTGGGGGGGTGAGTGTCTGATCTCTCCAAAGGAAGGGGGGACCCGGGGTTGCTCAGAGGGGGGCTGCAAACAGGCCCCTGGCTTATAAATATTCAGTGCCCAGTATCCATGAATGTTGCATTACGGCGGAGGGTTGGAAGGCCCCAAGTCGGCCGCGCAGCGCTGCAGTGTCTGGAGAAGCAGACCGGGGCTGGGCTGCGCATGCCGGAGCTGTTTGTACGGCTCGCCGGGGTGCTAATTTGCATGCCTAACTACGGCGTGGCGGCAGGAAGCCTCGCTTTGAACGTCCTGACTCGTGTGCTCTGAAAAGCCACCGCGGCACAGACCATTAGCATCCAAAGGCGGGGAGCGCGGCTGCCGAACCCCTCCAGAGAGGGAGGGAGAAGGGGAATGGGCCAGAGTCGCTCCCATTCACACTAGGATCTGTCTGGAGGAACTGTACTGACTCTAGCACGGGGGCAGGGAACCGCGGGCCCGGGGGCCGAATGCGGCCCCCAGCCTTCCTGAATCTGGCCCCCGAGGCTCAGGGCTTCTCCCCAACACTGGGGAGCTCCAGCCCTCTGCAGTGCCACTTCACGCCTGCACCCTACTTCCTGGGCAGACCTCTCCCCCCAAATCCTACCCACCCTGCACCCTCCCAGACCCACCAACCTCCAACCCAGTCCTGCACCTTCTCTCCTGCCCAGACCCCACGCCTGCTTCCTGGCAGCTGTCTCCCACACACTGAACCTTTCATTTTTGGCCCAGTGCCCGGGGGACCCACAAAATCTCCTCACCCGGGCCCCCGTAGGCACTGGGGTGGGAGGGGGATGTGGGGAGCGTCTTTCTCCTCCTCAGTCGGGGGCCACGTCCGTGAGGTTTTGGCCTTTTTCAACACGTTTTGCTTCTCACCTGTGTGCAGCCCCCGACTGATTTTCCTGTGAATCAGCAGCCCCAAAAGAGGTCCCCGCCCCTGCTCTAGTTGAAGTGCTCCCAATTTACACCGGCGGAGGTGAGCGTGATCGGCTCTGCAGAGTGAGGTCATTTATCTATCTACGTCTTACAGCGTCAGAAGAGCAGACAGCCTGGAACAGCCAATCCTGCGTACACCCGTGCAGCAAAGCTTGGTCTATGCTACTGGCCGGATCGCAACCTTTCCATGGGCTGACGTCAGAGTGGAGCAGGACCCAAACTAGAACTCCTGACCCAACCCCCTCTCAATTTGGGGAACATTAGACCTGGCTCGGGAGTTTGGAGCAAGCTCTTTCTAATGTATTTCTGGTACACGGACGGCACCCCGCTCCTGCCACGCTCAGAGCTTCCATTTTGGGAGAAGGGAAAACAGCCCCGGGACGTATTAACATCAGAGCCGCTCGACAGAACATGGCGGCCCCTCTGGAAACAAAATGGCCGCTCTCTCCACACACAGGCAACGCCCTTAGAAACGTCAACGGTAGTCCTGGAAAGCTGGGTGGAGAAGGCGAACTGAGAGAGAAAGGGCACGGAGATGCCAGGCAATAGCTGTGGGCGAGCGGGGGGAGCTGAGGGGATGGAGGACGGGTATAGGGGGAGACGGTGGGGACCAGGAACGGAGGAGCACACTGGGAATGGGGGTGACCTGAGCTGAGGGGACTGGTGTGGGAGGGGCTATACCGGGGAGGTGGGAACACGTGAAAAGCCTTGTGGGGGGGCGCATACAGGGGGCTTGGGGTGGCAAAGGCTAGTGGGGGCTTGTGCAGGGGGAGATGGGGAAGGGGAGGCACAGAACAGGCGGGGCTTGGAGAGGCAGACCTCAAAGGGATTGCTTACGGACCTAAAGTTAAACATGTGGAAGCATTTGGAGGCTTTAAAGGTTCATCCCCCAGCACATACAAGCCTTGTGGCCTCTTAGTTCCACGCAAAGGAGCCAACCCAAACCCCGAGGTCTGACTCTGCCCCCATTTGCAGCTCCTCCCCTTTCTCTTCTGATGCCAAAATGGTGACTAGGATTTGATGACGTATTTAGAGGGCGCCCGAAGAGCTCTGGAATCAGGCCGCCTTAATGTTACACGGACACGTGGCTTTGGACTTTCACGAACTCTCTCGTTTCGGGCGGGCATGGGGAGGTTCCCTGGAGAGCCAGGAGACGGGGGGGGGGGGGGGGTTGGTTGAACTGGGGCTAGTGGAATAGCACAGGTGTGACCGAGGGCAGCTGGACCCAATATATATAAGCGCAGGGAAGGACATATGAGGGGACTGCCTTTCTACTAGCGCAAGGAGTTCATTTAAAAAGGCTTGGGACCCTACTCCAGTGGAGCAGTAGAGGCCTGGCAGCGTGATGGATGGGATTGGGTGGGAGATCGGAGAGGTTTAAACGTGTTTTGTAATGATAGGGATGGATGAAAAGGCAGTGGGTTAGGATGTGATCACAATAGACTTCAGGATGGGGGGGGGGGAGACGATTGTCTGAAAAACAGGGAAGCTTGGAGTCAGCTTGGATTGAAGAGCAAGGAACAAAGGTTCTTCGGAGGCCATATTTCCCAGTCGGTGGGTCAGCAAGGCGTTCTCTGTGATCTTGAAGGAGGAAGGTAAAGAAATTAGATCCAGTAGTGTTGTTATCTGGGAATGTTACCTAAGCACAGATGGGTGTGGAATAGGCAGGCACAGGATGATAAAATGGGTTATGGGTTTTATTAATGCAATAAAACGATCCGGTTCTATTTCCATGCGTGTTAAGGCAACAAGAGGGGGACGTAGATATGGCGTCATTTGGATGGGGGCAGGTGGATGAAGGCACTAGAGAAGAGAGAGCGCCAGCTTGGGAAGAAGGCAGCAGCTGCCAAAGAAGAAATGGGACCTCCTTTGTGTGAGTTAAGGGCTCCTGCCAAACTGCCCCGGAGGGATGTTTGTGGATATTGCTGAGGGCAAATGGGGGTGATTCAGAACAGCGGAGAGGGAGTCAGCAGGTATTTGGATCAGCAAAGGGAGAAGCAGCAGGTTGGGGATTTAACCATTGAAACACTTGCTTTGCTCACCCCTTTATCAATGAAAGAGAGAGATGCACACTGCTTGCTCCCCACAGGTAACAATTATTTACACCGGGCCGGATAGTAAAGAAAAGTGTTTTTGTTAAGTACACACAGTGGGATTTAAGTGGTTGCAAGTGAAAACACATAGATCAAAGTAAGTTACTAAATTAAAGTGAAAAGAAAACGCAGAGCTAGTTCTACGTCACTGGCAAACTTATCGCATGCAGAGTCTTACCCAAAACAGCTGTTCCTATTTCAGGCATAATCTTATGGATTCCAGCACCACGTGGTACGGTCACATGTCTTTCTAGCCCCAGCCACCACATGGGCTTACAGGACAGGCAAGGCTGTTTACAAGTTGCCAAGCCATTAGGCTTCCAGGGCACCAGCAATGGCTCCCATTGGCATGTTGAAAAGCATAGATGGATTCACACTTCCTATTTCGAACTTCACATCCCCGAATGGTGCATGCACAAGAACAGGAGAGCCAGATTGAGCAGAATGTAGCATTAAAATTGATCGGGTCTGTAACAGGGCATGGCTCGCCACCATAGGTGCCTCCTATTGGTCACTCAGGGAATCAGCTCTTGGGTGCTGGAGCGCCCCCTTCTGGCTGACAGCTCATCTGCTGTTACCTATTCTTTGCCACCTCTGTTAGGCCCCATGTCCCTCCCAGACCGCAGCGCCCTCCCTTTGGGTACTGCCCTGCCACAGTGCCCCACACTCTGGGGTCCTCCCCCTCTGCAGACCCCCTAGGCCCACCTTGCCTCAGTGACCCACAGCCAGTCTCCATCTAGCCCTGCCTCAGGGGCAAACTGCAGTCTGAAATGGCCACTTGTCATTGGCAAGGGGGTGTGGACCTGCTGACTTGGCCTGCCCTGGCTACCTCCATAGTACCAGGCCTTGCTTCAGGCCCTGCAGCCTGGGAGCTTGCCTGGCCGGAGCTTCCCCAGCCTTGCCCTAAGTCAGGATGCCTCCAGCTTCCCTAGCACCCAGGTCCCTCCTGCTCCCCAGCAAGCACGAGTCTGTCTCCTCCCTGCCAGGAGCCTTTATTTATACTGCCCTCAGCTGGGCCCTAATTGGCTGCTAGCAGCTGCAGCTGCTGGCTCCACCCTCCAGCCCTCTTCCAGGGCTCAGTTTTAACCCTTAAAGGGCCAGCATGGGACCAACACCCTGTCATAGGGTCCATGAAGGATTTTGTTTAAAGCATCTTCAAGTTACGCATATTCATATTCACCAGCCAACTTTCCTAAAGCCTGGGGCAGGGCCGGGGGGGTGTCACGCAGACTTATAGAGGGAGCTGGAAGGGACCATCAGGCCATCTGGTCTGGTGTCCAACACAGCACATGCTAGTAACACCCCCATGTAACCCCCCCCCCCCACGCACACACCCAGCCCAGCATCACAGCTCCTCAGGAGACGACGCTGTTGTGGGGCACAGGCAGAGCAGGAGGGAGTGAGGGGTACTTGGCCAGAGACCCCTGCAATGGCCCCATTCACCACATGGGGAGCTGGTGTCCAGCGCCATAGCCTCCAGGGCACGGGAGGAGGGAGGGAGTAAATCCAGGGCACAAGAGATCATGACCTGGGCCGACCAGTGCTCCTACAGTGCCACTGCCACAAGGGTACAAATTAGGGCAGCCCCCTGCGCCCCACTGCCAGGCTCTGCCCTGGCCCAGGGATGGATCCGTCACTGCCAGTGAGGCAGCCTGGACGGTCAAGCTGGCGTCGGGACCAGGCACTCCGCTCATCTTGCTTTTTAAAAGTTTGAACGTGGCTGAAGTGATTTTCCTTGCACTGCAAATCCATCTGCGGAACTCCCTGCCTCAGGAAATCACTCCCACAGGCAGTCCAGTGGGCCGGCCAGGGGCATAAGACACAGACAGCTGCAAATACAGCACAAACAGCTCCACTCAGCTAGGCGGGTCAGGACAGAAGCGTTCCCAAGGGATAAAGAAACCCTTTGTGCCTCAGGGCATAAGCTGATCATCTGCCGGGATCAGGAAGGACTGTGTCACCATCTGCCTCTTGTCTGTCTGCTGTGGGGAATAACACAAGTGCAAGGAGGGGAGACTCGGTGGGGTTATCAGCCAGAGAACAGCATTACCCCCTCCTCTCTGCGCTGTGCAAACGCACGTGTATTTTTCACAATGGGGGGGCACACGCAGGGAAGAAGCCAAAATGTTGTGAAGACGAAAGAAAGCAGGAAAGGAGGGCGGGGTGGGGGTGGGGGGGGAGGAATCAATATTACAGCAGCATTAAGGCACTCGGGGGAGGGTTTTACTGGGGCCATTAATTTGCTTCTCAGGTGGTAAAAGCCACTTAGCATTTAAAAATGATAATGAAATGTTAACTACCCAAAGCATTATTGCTGAGTCACCGACCGGCACGCCGGCCTTCAGAGCCCGGCTGTCAGAAGGGCAGGTTCCGGTGATCTCAGCGGGCCCGCTCCAGCACAGGTTTGCAGGACCAGGCCCCACACTGAGTCCCAGCTGCATGGGACTGGACTGGGCTCACCGTGGCGAGGGTGCCTCGGTTTCTCCTGGGCACGGGGGCTGTAGGGAACGGGTTGGTGCGGAGCTGCCTCCCGAGCGCCGGCGAGTGAGAATGCTTGGCAGTGGAAGGGTTAGCTGGCCTGGCCTCAGAGAAGTCAGAACAGATCCATCAGTGGAGCCTGGGCCCAGCTCCCCCTGCAGGCAGTTGAACTTTGGAGACCCTTTGAAGCTCGGGCTGGAAAGCACAGGGCAGTGCACCAAGCTCTGCCCGGCGGGGGCTCCACGGACGAACGGGGAGCTGCACACGGGGCGGAGACGCCCCCTTTGGTCACACTAAGCCTCCTCCGGCCTGCCTTTCGAAACACAATGAGGGGTGCCGGGTGCCCAGCCCGAGACATCTTACAGGGGCCTGCTTTTCAGAAAATGCGGAGCACCCGCCCCCTGGAAAGCAAGCCCTTCAGATGGGCACCCACGGCTGGCAACAGGCGTCCCGGGGCCCTGGGTGGGGCGGGAGGGAGAGTGCCTCTGGGCCCCCAGAAGGGGCGGGGCCATGGGTAGAAGGGGCAGGGCTAGCGGCAATCAGCCCTCAGTGCTGTGCCTCCCCCAGCCTGCCCTCAGCACCACCTGCACAGTGCCATGCAGGGCTCTGGCGGCGATTTAAAGGGCCAGGTGCTGGCGCTGCTGCTGTTGTAGCGGCGGCCACAGTGGTTGGGCATCTCAGAGCCTTTTCAAGCACCAGGTCATCTGCTCCCTAGTCCTCCCCCTCCATCGGCAGCCCTGTGGGCACCCAAAGACGTTGGAAAATCCCGGGGGGGAACCTCACCCCGCGGAAGTCCACAGGAGTGTTGCCCTGGGCTTAAATGGAGCCTGGTGGCTCCTCTCTTACCTATCACCGAGTGTGTGTTTGCTTCTGCAGAGCCCTTTCATCCAAAGCTGGGCCCTGGGTGGCCCGCCCAAGGACGCTCGACAGACCTCTGCACATAGTCAATGTCCAGGGTGGAAACCTAGCTCCCTGATATCTGTCCACTTCCCTGGATCATGGAGGTGGAGTGAGGGTTATTCCATACGGGCAGAGCCGGTCCTAACCAACTGGCAGCCCTGGGCAACTGCCTGGCTCACCCGTAGGATTGCCAGATGGTTAAAAAAATGGACAATTTGTTGAGCAAAGGGGGGGGGGTTGGGCACATAATGAGCAAGGGGGTCCCCTCCCCCCGGGGGGTGCTAGGGAAGAGTTAAGCTTGCTATGTTAAGGAGCATGGCCGTTGCCATTCCAATCCTGTTTCCAGGGGCCCAGGCGTGAAGGATCTCTCACCTTTGTGCAGGGGGGCGGCTGTGCCAGGGCAGAGTCACACAAGCAAGGTGTCTCTCTTGACCCACAAGGCATATTTACAAACTCCTCCCTTCTGCGCGGGCAACGTATGTGATCTGGTCAGCGACGTTTAGTGTTGTGCCGGCCACAGGTCAGAGCGCAAGTGGTGATCAGCCATGCCGGGGGCGTTTGCAGGGAGCGCTGCTGTCATTAGCTAGCTGTAGGCGCCGGGATGGGCGTGGACTATTTATGCAAATCCTGTCCCAGTATTTTAATGCGGAGGGATTTTCAATGGCAATGCAGCCATCGGAGCAGCTGCTGCAGTTCCCTGGTTTGCACATGGGCTGTATTAACTTTGCAGCTCACGGAGTGTTTGCTTGGGAATTCAATAACGAGATAGCTTACGACCGGCAGCTAACCCTGCGCCAGCTGACTGGGCACCTCACTAGCGTTCTCACCATGGCAGAGGAAGCATATTGCTGTCACTATCCTGGTGCTAAGAGAGCTAGATGGTACTCCCGGCTCTGCCACATGTGTCTGAATGACCTTGGGCAAGTCACTTAATTTCTCGGGGCCTCAGTTGGCCTGGAAGATAGGAGGTCCCTTTCTCTCTGTGTCTCCTTCCTCTGTCTGGTCTATATAGATCTGTGGTGGGCAAGCGGTGGCCCAAGGGCCACATGCAACTCATCGGGGTTTTGTGGGGGGCCTGTGAGACGTTTTGTCCCTTTGCATCCAATCACAGCCCTGCTGTGGTTCAACCGGCACCGCCCACAAATTCTAGTATGAAGCACAGTGAGCAAAACTCCCCTATCCCGGGAGAGCATCTTGGTTACAACAATCTTGCAGACCACCAAGATGAAGGAGGCGACTCATGCGGCCCGCTCACTGGCCTCGGTCGCCCCTCACTGACACAGATTGTAAGCTCTTTGGGGCAAGGATCGTGCACAACAGGGTCCTGATCACAGGTGGCCTGTCGCAGCTCCTGCAACGCAAATCCATGGATGTCAGTGCGCACTGCAAGGAGAAATCACCGGGCCCAGAGCGCCCACTCCTATGCAGAGGGCAATGGGGCAGAGCAGCCGGACACACGGCATTGTACGTCTGCACTGGACCAGCGTGACTGTGTCGGCTTTTGATTTTTATACCAGATAGAAACGTGGTTTCCTCCTTGCACCCTGGCCAGCGACCCAGTAGGGAGGCCAACGCAGACTGGCCTCCCCTTCCAGCACAGAGCTCTTGCATTTAAGCAGCTCCATGGTTTCTCTGTTGGAGAAGTGGTTCTCCCGCTGTGGGGCGTGACTCACTCGTAAGTGGCTCAGGGACTGGTAAATGGGTCAGGAAACTCGTGGCCACTGGGCACGAACAAATCAGTCGCCTGCCCCCCAGGACATGCCGTGGCGAGCAACGTCTCCCCGACGAGCGCCAGCAGCAGGAGCATTAGGAGAGGCACAGCCTTGCACGGAAGCGCTTTATCCCCAGCGCCTGCTGGGAGTGAAATTGAGCAGGATCAGGTGATCCTAGTCAATTTCACTTCCCAGCAGGGGCCACAGGTAAAGGAGGAGAGCGGGGCTGGTCTGAACATCCCAGCTGCCAGCCTGAGCGCAGGGAAAGAGGAGACAGGATCTTCTTCTTTCGAATGTCGTGTTCAACGCTGTATTTCTTTGTCAAAGTTGGCCGTCCAAGCTCTCCAGCCTGTGAACAGTGTCGCTGGTTAGAAGACCGGACCGTGCCCTCAGGAAGGAGCCACTGAGCATCAGAGGGAAGAGAGGGAAAGAGACAGAGAATAGCAGAGGCAGGCCCTGCGCATGGTCTCCAGGAGGTTAAAAGTAGGGCCCATGGCAGCAAAAGTGGGTGCGTCTTCTCTCTCCAGCTCCACCAAACACACCCGGCGGGGCGGGCGGCTAATTGTCCTGGCTTCCGCACAAAAGGATTCTTTTCATGCCAGTAATCCAAGAGCTGCCCAGGCCACTGGGCTCCCCTGCTTGTCTGCTAGGAATGCAGCGCCGCGGAGCCCGCCTGAATGGGCGAGCAAAATAAAGACAGATGGCAGTGGATTAGCTCGAACACTTCTGCATCACAATATAGCCGCTGCTGCTGCCCCGCCGCATCTGCTCCGGCTCCATCGCCCACCACTGAGCACGGCTGCCACCCACCGTCGCATGCCACCTCGTGGCCCCGCACGGCGCTGCAATGTGGCACAGAGCAAACAGGCTAGCAGCCCGAGCGTCCGTTCGCTTTCGTGGCCAATAGATCTATCCGGACCGACAGCGAGAGGGACCCAGATAACATGGCAACGGCTCTGCAGGGCTAGGGAAGGCTTGCGTCTTCTGAAATATTACCTTTTTAGTACATTAAGTGGAATATTGAAGTTGTTTGTGGGAGGGGAATCATTTTGGGCATGAATTTTGAAACCGAAATCAGAACGTGTCCGTGAAAAAGAAGGAAAAAATTCCCCCAAGGGGAGCTGACTTCCTCTCCGTGTCTTAGGAAATTTTAACCTAAATGCGGGTCCAACTTTCATAATGGAAGCTGGTTAGGACTTGCTGGGTGGCTCCCAAATCTTCTGAGTTGAATCCTGGCTGACTGCAGACAGAAACTTCTGGGTTGTGGGGACCAATTAATAGTTTCTACTAGAAACTAGGTGAAACTCAGAGAGCATTAATCAAATCCAATCCAGGGGATGTTGGATGCAGCCAAGGAAATAATTTGCCCAAACCCAGGTGAACTCAAACAAGAGTTCACCGTCCCTAAACACTTTCACAGGAAGATGTGATTTAGCGAGGGCTTTCTAATCTAGCACACGAAGGCAGAACAAGATCTGGCTGGAAGCTGAAGCTAGAAAAATGTTAACTGGAAATAAGGGAACAATAATGGCAGTTCACAATTGGAACCGGCTCCCAAGGGACACGATGGATTCTTCACTGCTTGAATCGTTACATCAAAACCGTTCTGCCGGACCTGCCCTCGATGGGACTCGGCACCTGAATGCTACAGCCTGTGCTTTGCGAGAGCTCCGGGGAGATGATTCATGGCTTCTTCAGGCCTCAAAACCACATGCCTGTAGATTTGGGGACGACTCCCTCCTTGCTGGGAGGCCATTCGAATGACGCGCTGGTGCGTGTGGGCCTTTTGCAAGGACTTGTTTATTTCAGCCTATTTCAGCCCGGTCCAAACCAGGTGGCATTGCAACCTCCAAAACTAAGAACTCAGGGCGAGAAATCATCTCCCCCTTCCTGACCATCCAGCACGACTCAAGGGTGGTTCTGATTCTAGGCCGAGGCCGGGTCTGTGCATCTTTCTGAACCAGACCATCCACCTCTGGGCACACTGGTTCCTGTCCTACCACTGCACCACTGTGCAAAGCTGCATCCTCTCCCTAGACGGTCTCGAGCACCTCTAGGTCACCACTCAGCGATGCAGGCTTGTAATCGAGCAGTGCCATACTGAGACCAGGCAAGGGCTAAAATGCAGCTGGCCTTCTTCAGGGCCCTGAGAAATCAAGGCTGCACCAAGAATTTTGAGGAGTGACAACTTTCGGGTGGCCTGCACTTGATAGTGCAATGCACAACTATCGGTTGAACCTCTCCAATCCAGCACTCTCTGGTCTGGCAACCTCCGTGGTCTGGCATGATTTGAATTAGCCAGATGGCCACTTACCAGGGGGGTGGCCAAGTTTCCCGCGGATCCATAAAGCGTGTTCACAGCCCCCAGTCCTGCTCTGAGTGTTCTGTGCTGTTACTTAGCTCTAATTAACCCCTAAATGTCTTCTCAGAGCCCAGTGAGCAGTGGAAGTGTTGGTGATGCTGCCAGACAATACTGACCGCCTGACGGTGCCAGACTAGAGAGGTCCAGCCTGTACTGTGGGGCTCTTGGGCTGTAATCTCAAACATTCATCTTGATGCTGGACACCCCTGGGAACACACTGAACAGACAGAAGCTACAGGTCACACCACTGGCCTATCAAGCACCCAGGGCTCTTCAGCAGGAGATAGAAGGTCTGGCTGAAGATGCATGGATGGATGGACCCCACCCTGGGAAGACCCAACGCCCCTGGGAAAAAGTTTTAATCAAGTTGAGGTCCTTTTGGTCCAAGGTTGCTTGGCCTACATGCCCTGAGACCCTGGTAGGGGCTCCCATGCAGGTAGCGGCTTCGAGGCAGGTGGGAGTCATGGGTGCCACATGGAATTCTGCAGGCACACAAGGGATTATGAAATTTCACATGAGCGTCCACTGCCGCACCTTCGTGCAGAGTCTAACCCCGAGGTGCTGTAAACCCTCCTTCCCACTGTCTGGGAAGTCACTCACCGGCCGATTGTTTCTGCATTTTTCAAATTGAACACCTGTTCTAGATGGGGCTGGTAGCTCCACCTCTTACTAAGATGGCCTGACATATTCCAGCCATGCCCCTCCCTCTCCCGGCTGGTTTCTGTTGCTTATAGTTTTGCCAAACTTTGACCATTTGGGCTGAAGTTTCCTGTGCTACTGCTTGTCTTCTTGGACCAAACGGACCTCAGACTGATCCGCCTCCCTCTGCCACCCCCACGTTTCAGCCAGATCAGTCCAGCTGCTTCTGAGAATGAGACTACGGCAGAACGTGTCGTTTTGTCCCTTTCGAAAAAAACCAAGCCTGTTACCCTGAAAAGTTCCAGCCCCTCCGCTTCAGCACAGAGACCTGGCTATTGACAGCAGGAGGTGCGGGGTGGCCTTTGTGGCAAGGATATTTTTTGCTGTGCCTGTTAAAAATCCATCCACATTTAGCCAAGTTACAGGCTTTTGAAAACAGCCTGCTGAATGCACATGCTTAGTCAGAGAGAGTCCCCGGATGGGCAGTGGGGCAGAGAACAGGAACGTCCGTCTATCTGCTCTCTGAGCCCAAGGACTTGCTGAGGTGGAAACAACTTTTGTCACTGTATCTGCAGCGAAACAAAAATGGACAAAAATCTATAAAAATTGTGCCTTTATCACATTGCACTGAACAGTACCCTTATAGTCGCACGGTAATGTAATGTTACACCGTCATGCCACGTACTGAAACAGACAGCAAGGGATGGCTGACTTTTCTGACTTATGGTACTGAGAAAGCCGAAAAAATCCAAACGAAATGTTTCTGCCAGCTTGAAAGGCAGCATCAGCCCTTTCTGATGTTAAATTTCAGCATGTTGTTATGTTTTTATTTTTTTGTTCTGATTCAGAACATTTTTTTTATTGACATGGTGGTCTTTCCCACAACACAGGAATTCCAGGGTCTGCCCAGTTCTACTTTTGACTTTAATCCCTGTGACTCAGTTTCCCATCTGTAAAATGGGGATAATCCACACATACCCTTTTCGGGGGTGTTGTGAAGATCTATCAGTGGAGGGTTGTGAAACACTCCAAATGAGGGTGGCAACAACAAAACAAGTAAATGTCTGTACTCCACGCACGGTTTGAAAAACATGCAGTAAATAAGGCCTGGGCCGCACACTAAACAAAGAGGAGAAAATGAAATATTGAGTAGCTGCTCCTTGAATGAGCATTATTCCTCGCTTGCTCTGAATGAGGTAGGGATCGGGTGGAAAGAAATCCTATGACCATGTAATAACAGGCTGTTGAATACATATGTACACACAGGTCCGGATTGGGGTTGCACAGTCAACCTCAACTCAGGCATTTCCTAACTCCTGAGTGCTTGATTTTGCAACCCTAACTTTGTTCTTTGAACGCGGCGTTTTGATCAGTGACGGGATGGGTACAGATGCCTGCGCAAAGAACAGACAGAACGCTCTGGCGTCCTCCAGCGTGCCCTGGAAATGGGAGGTGCTCTCACCATCTCGGGCCTTGCTGTTACCACAGGCGATGAGCATGAAAAAAGGATGCTGGTTCCTGGCTGGGTGACTAGGTGAGGAGGTGGGCGGGGGGGGCGGGGAGTGCTTCTTTTTTAACCTGAACCGCTCTGCTGCTTTGGCTTCCACTGCTCCCCTCCACCTCCTCTTTTCACAGCGCTCCCTTTCCCAAGCAACCGTTCTGCTGCATGGCTGCCCCCTCGCCAGAGACCTCGGGGGACCCGGATCGGCAGGATCCTCTAATGAGATGGCGTGGCAGTCAGCGGCGAGGGCTGCTCTCTCGCTCCCTTGCTGCAGAGACGCTGCAGCTTGTTTTCCACACACGCGGCTGCTCCCGCTGCAGACCGTGAGTCGGTGGCTATGCTGTCCCTGCCCCCCCCCCCCACCCAGTGACCCACACCTGGCCTCTAAGGGCAGAGGCCAGCCTTCGAGTATGTATCTCTGCCTACCGGTGTCACTGTGTTCATCACCGTTCATGGAAGAAAGAAAGAAAGAAAGAAAGAAAGAAAGAAAGGGTGGCTGGAGATAGGGAGTACTTCAGACCTACAAATGCCCAAAGATTCAGCAGTAGCCACAACATGAAACTGCATCAATGCAGGTTGGTCGTTGCCACCCCCCACCAAGCCAGCATCTGGGTGCGTTACCCCAGCAATGTTCACTAGCAGCTACCCAGCATGAAACGGCCAGCCTAGGACTCCTAGAACACTAGAACTGGAAGAGTCCTTGAGAGGCAGCAAGTCCCGTCCCCTGCCCTCACAGCAGGACCAGGCACCGTCTAGACCATCCCTGCCAGGTGTCTGTCCAACCCGCTCTTCAATATCTCCAGGGATGGAGATTCCACAACCTCCCTGGGCAACTTAGTCCAGTGTTTAGCCCCCCTGACAGGCAGGAAGTTTTTCTTAATATCCAACTTAAACCTCCCTTGCTGCAGTTTAAGCCCATTGCTGCTTGTCCTGTCCTCAGAGGCCAAGGAGAACGGTTTTTCTCCCTCTTCCTTGTAAATAATGAGGCTCCTGCTGGGAGGATCGTGACAACGCTACTATGGGAGGTGGCCGTGGCCGCACAGCTGGTGCCTGGTGCTCGCTGCCCGGAGAACAGGTTGGGTATGTGCACCGCTGGCTGGCCTGTGCTGCTGCAGGAACTGGTGCGGCCACACCAGCTGGGATCACAGCTCTGCTGCTTGGGAGGTGCCCAGCGTCACGCGATCGCCCCGGAAACGCTGAGCCCCCGCATGGGACATCCCTCTGGACCATCCCCCCTTATGCGCCTATGGAAGATCCTGGCCTGGCGTTTTCACGCAAAGGGGAATCAAAGGGAACGTCTCCACTCAGGACGTGGGGGACGCCGCTAGAATTCCATCCATCTGCGACTGGCCCTCAGACCGTCACAGGCAATTTATTTCTCAGCCAAAGTTGTTCAGCCATCTGCTCAAGCGGAACTGCGTCCAGGCTCTACTCCCAGCGGCGCTCGCGGGGGGGGGGAACGGGGGGGTTTGTTCCAGGACGACAGCATCGCTGTTCTCTCCTGAGCTCCGCTCCCCCAGAATAACCGAGATGGCCGCTGGGGGCCCACTGTGCACCCTGGCCTGGGCTCTTGCTGTTGGGGCGGGAGGCCCAGAAAGGCTTGTGTGCCACGGAACAGGACTGGCGCTTGCCAAAGGGCTGCTGGGCAGAGATGTTAACGAGGGGGCCAGGGCTTCTTGGCTCAAACGGTGTCCTGGCTGGGTCTCTTTGGTCAGCAACCAACAGCCCGGCTCCGGCCGCCCACCACTGAGTCTGCCCCGGGCGGGGCGGGGGCTGTTGGCTGGCCGCGTAACCGATCCGACTGCACAACAGCTCAGTGGCTGAGCCGCGCCGGTTGTGCTGAAGCTTCACCCCCCGATGAGGAAGAATCGTTATCTCCTGAAAGTGTGCGGGGGAGTGTCTGATGGTCCAGAGAGCCCCTGGAAAGCACTTGTGTCCGTCACGGCCCCTGGCTGGGCACAGGCAGGGACCCCGCGAGTCAGGAGGCCGTGGGAGGTTGTGTATTCTTGGGGCGGGGGGTTACACTGAGCAGAAAGTGGGTCCATTCCATTGACAACACTGCCTGGTGTTCTACTCACCCCTGGGGGGTGGCTGCTTGCTCCCCCTGGGGCTTTGGGGTGGTCTCATCTTTTCCAAGTCTCAGTTCCTCCCCCTGTGAAAGGAGGATAATTGTACCTCCCAGGCTTAGGGCAGGTCTACGGGGCCTCGGTGGAGGTGCAGCGACCCAGCTGTGCGGATGCAGATGCCGGGAGAGCGCGCTCCCATCCGTGCAGTTAACTCGCCTCCCTGAACTTTTCACACCCTGAGCTCCAACCGAGCTAGGTCTGTCATGTTGACCAGGCCTCGGAGTGCCATGAAAGCAATCGCAGAGCCACTGATGAAAGGGAAGCGTTTGGATCCTAGGCCGACAGCAGCTGGCCAGGCTGGCGAATAGGAAACAGGAAGCTGGGGGGGGCATGGTTTTTTACCCCAAACGGAAGGAAGGGTCAGACTTGGGAGTCCCCCGGGAACTTTGCTGCTGCTCTGGATTTTACACAGCGGGTGCTCAGAGCCCATGGAGAAGGGGTAAAATGGTAAAATAGAGACCCCAGCCTGGTGATCTGAACGTCGGGCCCTAGGGCTCATTGCAGAGGGATCAGGTGATCGGGGGGCACAAGGCAGCTTCCTGCCTGTCCTGGCACCACAAACTGTGCTGCGCCCCAGAGGCAGCTGGCAGCTAGGTGTGTGTGGGGGGGGGAGTGGAGGGGGGCGAGTGCACAGGCTCTGCTCACTGCCCCTACCCCGAGTGCTAGCCCCACACTCCCATGGGCTGGGAACCTGCTGCTGGGGGCAGCCTGGTCTGCAGGGCCAGGAGAGGCAGGAAGCTGCCTTAGCCCCCCCGCTGCCAGGAGTTGCTCGAGATCAGCCCCTCCTGCCCCAGCCCTGACCTCCCACCAAAGCCAGAGACCCCTCGTGCACCCCAAAGCTTATCCCCAGCCCCACCCCCACCCCGGAGCCCACGGTCCAGTCACATGATGTTGGGTCGCGGCATCAACAATTTTCTTCAAGTGGGTCATGAGACCGACAGTTGGAAGCCCCCTGGCCTGCACGCCCTGGGAGGACTGACTCCTGCAGCGGGCATGGGCGGGGCTGCCTGCTAGGGGCCTTCGGCTGCAAGATCCTGGCCCTTTCGCTGGGGGCAAATCCCACTTGCATTGGGCTTGGCGCGGCCGGAGTCACTGCGGGATGCCATGGAAACAGGCTTTTGTGCCTGGCGCACGTCGCTCAGGCCGACCGGGCCACGCCAGCCTGCGGCTGGGTTGGACAGAGCAGGTCTTCTTGCCCCTCCCTCTGCACAAGGCAGGATTAAAGTGGATGCTGTCCTGGCAGCTGTTACATACGCTGGGAGAGCCCCTCCGGGCCCTGAAGCACACTGGGTACGTACAGCCCCTTGCGCGCTGCAAGCACCGCCAGTCCCACGCCGTTACCGCCATTTTCCTCATTCAAAAGTGAGATTCACTGCCCCCCCCCCCCTGCCCGCCCTTTTAATAGCTGCCGCTCTGGACAAACTCCCTTCCTTCCGCTCGGCCACGCTTCCTGCTTGTAGAGCGCAAGCGAAGAGGTGAATGTGACAAAGTTTATGAGGCAACTTTGTGGGGTAAAATTGTCAAATAGTGACC
The DNA here is from genome assembly GCA_032595735.1 of Pelochelys cantorii. NCBI lineage: Eukaryota > Metazoa > Chordata > Testudines > Trionychidae > Pelochelys > Pelochelys cantorii. Next base: position 40,415,000 of record CM064340.1, read on the forward strand.
CCAGCATGGTGCTCAGAATGTCGGGCGCTGGGGCGGGTGGCTGCAGGGGATCAGGTGAGCGGTGGGGGTGCTAAGGCAGTTCCCTGCCTGTTACAAGTTATTTACTTGTTCCCACAACTAAGAGCGAGGGGTCACCAAATGCAATGAACAGGCAGGAGGTTTAAAACAAACAAAAGGAAGGTTTTCTTTATGCAGTGCACAGTCAACCTGTGGAACTCCTCGCCAGAGGATGCGGTAAAGACTAGGACTTTAACAAGGTTCAAAAAAGAGCTAGCTAGATTCATGGAGGTTCGGTCCCTCAATGGCTATTAGCCAGGATGGGTAGGAATGGCGTCCCTAGCCTCTGTTTCTCTGGAAATGGAAGACAGGGGAGGGATCACATGAGGATTCCCTGTTCTGTTCCCTCTCTCTGGGGCACCTGGCATTGGCCATTGTTGGCAGACAGGACACTGGGCTCAACAGACCTTTGGTCTGACCCCGTCTGGCCGTTCTGATGCTCTTATGTTCTTAAACCTAAGTCAGTTCTAAGAGCTGGAGATCTGGCATGTGCTTCCCGAGGCAGACCCCCCCCCACCCCCGCAGCTCCAGCAAAGATCTGAAATCCACATTGGACAGCTCAGCACTTTCCAAACGGCACGTCCATCTGATTTTGGTTTGCGCTCGCTTTCCAGGAGCTCGGGCATCTCACAAGGCCATCCGGAGTTGTCTGCTTGAAGGCTGGTGTCTCACGCCCCGGAGACCAGCAATACAGGACGGGGGCAAATTATTCCTCATCTATTATGGGGGTCTTACCCCAGGTCTCGTTGTTGTTATTCCCTGCTGCACGACACGCTGCAAAAATACGCAGCCTCGGTCAACCCAACTGCAGAGTGTCAGCAGTGCGTGGCCAAGGTGTGAATTCTCCGGCTCTTCCTTCGGGTGCCTTCCCCATTCCCAGAGGCCCTGGCAGACTCTCCCCAGCGTTTTCCTTCTCAGCAAGCCAGGGGCTGCCATTTTTCCACCTATCCCATGAACTCCCAAAGCCCCTGAAAGCTTGGTTTGTATCGGGAACAGGCAGACAGGCAGCGCCAATTTCTCCACCTCGTACGTACAGCTTGCGTTGCGGCCTGTAGCGCTCCATCCTTCCCAGCTTCTCTTTCCAGCTGGCCCCGTCCGCCCTCGGGGCCAGAACATCAGGCTTCTATTTAGAGCTGGCTGCAAGTTTCCCCAGTGGAACCGTCCCCGCGCAGGAAATGCAGAGGGCGTCGGTTCTGTTGGATCGGCAGGAGCAGGTTGATTCCATCTGAGCTGTAGACGGAAGCCAACGGCGGGGCGGAGGGCGGGGGGCTGAGATGCAGGCCAGCAATGTTACAGGTTCACCGGCACAGAAATGGATTGTTCCGTGACACCAAACACTCCATAACGTTGGGGGGTTTTTTCCGAACTGGAAAATTGCAACAAGTCCAACCCAAAGTTTTCCACAAAAATGGAAATTCCCTTTTCCGGCCAGCCTTCCTTCTGCTACAGTCCTCAGTGTGACTGTGGCTTGTTCCAGATCCTCGGGTGTGGTTTGACCAAGCACCATCTAGATCATTCCTGCCAGGTGTCTGTCTAACCTGCTCTTACATATCTCCCGTGACGGAGATTCCACAACCCCCCCGGGCAATTTATTCCAGTGTTTAACCCCCCTGACAGGCAGGAAGTTTTTCCTGATGTCCAACCTAAACCTCCCTTGCTGCAGTTTAAGCCCATCGCTTCTTGTCCTGTCCTCAGAAGCCAAGGAGAACAATTTTTCTCCCTCCTCCTTTTAACACCCTGTTACGGGGTGGCCCCGCCCTGCGCTATAAATGAACCTGAGGGCAGGGCCTGGCTGGCTGAGCGGGTCCAGCTGGTGGAGAGTGCCAACAGGGCCCTGGGCTGGGACCCGGTGGAGTGGGAGGGCCCGGGTCCCCCTGTCCTCGCCCGCGGCTGTGCCCCAGAGGCCAGAAGAGCCCGCAGGCCTAAGGACTAGGCCAGTAGGCTGTATTTACCCCCAGAGGGGGAACTGTAAGAGACTAGGCCAGGATGAGGGAGGTCCCGAGTGAGGGGCAGCACCCCTCGACACACCCTTTTAAATACTTGAAAACCACTGTCATGTCCGCTCCATCTTCTCTTTTTCCAGATTAAACAAGCCCAATTCTTTCAGTCTTCCCGCATGGCTCATGTTCTCCAGACCTTTCATCAGTTTTGTTGCTTTTCTCTGAACCTTCTCCAATTTCTCCACATCTTTCCTGAAATGTGGCACCCAGATCTGGACACAATACTCCAACTGAGGCCTAATCAGCGCAGAGCAGAGCAGAGCAGAAGGACTTCTTGTGTCTTGCTCACAACGCTCCTGTTACTGCATTCCAGACTCATGTTTGCTTTTTTTGCAGCCGCGTCACACTGTTGGCTCCGATGTAGCTTGTGGTCCACTCTGACCCCTAGATCCCTTTCTGCCGGACTCCGGCGTAGACCGTCGCTTCCCATTCTGTATGTGTGACACGGATTGTTCCTTCAGGGTCACACTCCGCCTTTGGATTCTGAGAGCCCATCTGGCCCCTGTTCCCCTAGCAGGCAAGTGCCTCACAAATATCTAACAATCAGCACCCCAGGCGGTAGGGACCGACCATTATTCCCATTTTACAGAGGTGACCCAGGTGCGAGACTTGTCCATGGTCCCTAAAATGCAAGCAACCCCGGAATGCAGCATGTTCCAGGCAGGCCCCAGCTGCCACAGCCTGGAGCATGGGGAAGGCTCTGGGCCTTGTTTGAGCGCCACACCGGGGGGTGAACTCGGGGACAAACCTGACCCTGCCGAGAGGGGAAGGATCAGAATTCCTTTGTGCCCCGGGGTCTCCGCATGTTGGGTTTCTCTTGAACCTGAGAGCCCAGGGGTCAGTTTCCCCCCCGGGCAGGTCACTTCAGCCTGAAACTGATGAGCAGCCTTACTCGGGTTCTGCACAGATTTGCAGCTACAGATCAGGCCGGATGTTGGCTGCTGTGCTGCCCGGGTCCTATTATTGATTATGTATGTATCAGTGCCCGGAAGGCCTCCTCACAGGCCAGACCCAGCTGTGCCAGCCCTTTACAACACAGGACAAAAGGACAGGCCCTTGCTTCAAGAGCTGCCAAGCTCAGAATAAGACCCAAGCCAAGGGGTGGTTTCCAGGGAGCACCAGGAAATTAGGAGGCAAACACAGAGCGGGCAGCAGGATGGGCAGGGGTCTTAGACCATCCTGGGACCCTCGCGCTGCTGATGGCATCTGGGGCAGTGGGACACAGCCAGGGGTGCTCACAGCAGAAAGGCCCTTTCAAAAAGCAGGATCTGCCCCGAGGACAATTGAAAAGGCAGCGCTGGGAGCTGGCTGCGTCCCCGGGGAATCTGCCAAACCATCACATTTGCTGGAGAAATTGGCTCCAGCCATCTCAGCAAACATTTTGTTCCTTGTGGGCCAGGGGATGTGTTCCCTCTTACGGGTGTAGGTCAGCTCCTGGGGGTCACTGCACAGTCGGAGTTCACCCCCCTTTCTGCCTGTAGCAAGGAGCCACCCAGTGAGGCCATCTGCCGCGGTTCTTTTCCCAGGCGCAGGCACTATGCTGGGTGGCACGTCCGAGAGGCTCTGTCCTCCTGTAACTTCATCGGCCACCAGCGTTCCCCGTAAGCTGAGCGCTTGGGCGGCCACCAGGAGAGATTCGGGTGCTGCCCAGCTGATTGGCAGAGCGCCCCCAGCCGATCACAGCCGGCAGCGCATGCTTCTACTGGTGGTGCACACAACAACATTTATTCTGCACATGGATGGAAACACTTTGAGGGAACATTGCTGTCCGCCCCTTCTGGTGAGCACGACTTCGTACAACCCTGGGAGCCCCTCCACGCCCGGCTCAGGTTTGCTGCGAGTCGTTAATCTGACCCAGCCAATCATACTACATATGCCTCTATCCATCCCTGGCTCCCTTCCCCTAGAATGAGGTCTCCGGTCTTGAGCCCCATGTCCGCAGATTATCCCCAAGAAACCCCTCTGCTGCTCATTTCCATGTGGGGGAGTCCCCCTCCCGCTCCCCAGATATTAAAACCACCCCCCGTCCCCTCTCCCCAGCCCAAAGAGAGAGCGTTCCACCCCCTTGGAAACAAAGTATGAGAAATCAATGGGAACGGACCCCCCTTCCCTTCCCCCTGTTCACAGCGGAGCAAGCGAGAAGACTCCGAAGTCGCCCCAGTACGAGGGGCGGATCCGTCACCCCTTCGCGGAGCTGGCTGGCAGCCAGGCCCGGCTGTTCCTGCTCCCATTGAGTCACCGATGATTTATAACAGCGCACTCCAGCCAGAGACTGGCCACTCCGCCAAGGCATGACGCCGGCCCTTGGCTCCAGCCAGCCAGCGGCTCAGGCTCCTGGCTTTGGGGAACTGAACTCGGAGCCTCAGAGCGACTGTGATGTGGATTGTTGATGTCATTTCTTTGGGTGGGTTCAGAGCCCCCCTGCGCGCACACACAAGATGGGACCCACCGAGCAAAATATTCTACAGGCCAGGTCGTGATCTCAGTCACCCCAGAGGAACCTCAGTAGCTCATCTGAAGGCCAGCCGAGCGCACCCAGTGTCAGGCTGCCCTGAGGTGCGTAGGGCTGTCGCTGGCATTCATTTGCTAATGGGGGATGGTTCCTGCAGAGCCAGCTTGGCTTTGCTGCTGCAGCGGGCTGCGTACACCTGGGGGCCTACACCTTAGAGACTGCTGCGGGGGCAGGAGCTTCTGTGGACATAGGCAGGGAAAGGAAATTCAGTTTTAGAGAAGCAACAAGTTCTACGGAGGGAGTTTACATTTGTGCATGAGAGCGGCCAGGCTGGGTCAGACCAAAGGTCCATCTAGCCCAGGATCCTCTTTTCCCACAGCAGCCAGTGCCAGGCGCCCCAGAGGGAGTGAACAGACCAGGGAATCCTCACGTGATCCCTCCCCTGTCGCCCATTCCCAGCATCTGACAGACAGAGGCAAGGGACACCATCCCTGCCCATCCTGGCTAATAGTCATTGATGGACCTACCCTCCATGAATTGATCCAGCTCTTTTTGGAACCCTGTTAAAAACCACAACATCCTTTAACAAGGAGTTCCACAGGTTGACCGTGCGTTATGGGAAGAAACACTTCCTTTTGTTTGTTTTAAACCTGCTGCCTATTCATTTCATTTGGTGACCCCTCATTCTTATATTGTGGGAACAAATAAATAGCTTTCCCTTATTCACTTTCTCCACACCAGTCATGATTTTATAGACCTCGATCATATCCCCCCTTAGTCTCCTCTTTTCTAAGATGAAAAGTCCCAGTCTTATTAATCTCTCCGCACATCAGCTGTTCCAAACCCCTCATCATTTATGTTGCTCTTTTCTGATCTGTTGCCAATGCCAAGATATCATTTTTTTTAAAAAGGTGACCACAGTATTCAAGATATGGGCATCCCATGGATTTATATAGAGGCAATAAAATATTCTCTGTCTTATTCTCTACCCCTTTTTAAATGATTCCTAACATCCTGTTTGCTTTTGTGACTGCCGCTGCCCACGGAGTGGATGTTTCCAGAGAACTAGCCACAGTGACACCAAGATCTCTCTCTGGAGTGGTAACAGCTAATTTAGTCCCCATCATTTCTTCCCTATAGTTGGGATTATGTCAGCCTGTTTCCCGCTCACTAGGAGAGTATCTCCTCCTGGAGACAGTATTGTAACAAACCCCCACTCTAAAAGCTACCCTTGACCAGCCATCCCCACTGTCTCCCTTCCAAGCCTGGGCTACAACTGAGCTGCTGCTAGCCCTGCAGTTCCTTTTATAGTCCCTCCTGGCTCCTGATTGGCTGGTTCCTCCACAGCCACTCTACCTGCTGGGAGGACTTCTCTATGGCCCTTCTGTGGCCTTAGGCTTGGTCTGCCCTGCCACGCTGCCCTAGAGAGTTTCGGGCAGCCTGTTTAACTGCGACTGCATGCGAGCACCCTTGCCCTGGTCCATCTGCAGGCGGGAGCATCCCCCACCCTGCCTCCCGTCCTGAGGTGACTGAGGAGGGAAACGGGGAGGCCAAAAAGAGCAGGAGCATTGGTTGGGAGCCGGTTTAAGAAGGACCCTTTTCCCTGCTGTGGACATGGCCAACTTGCCCCACCCCTGCTGACAACCGCAGCGGAGAGGCCAAGCCCCAACGGAGGCCATGGAGACCACACTCGGTTCTGCCTCTCCACATGGGGCGAGGCATGGGGCAGGGGCAGGATCAGTGCATAGAAGGGCCAGGCAGATGCTTGCCGCGTCATTCCTGGTTGCTAGGAACAGCCAGAGACGTCACTCTCTGAGTCCATCCGGCAGGTGCAGTATTTTTCACGAGCCCTGGTGAGTGTGTTAACCCTAAAGAGCACACGTAAATGGGGGGGGGCAGCATTCACTGCCCCCCCACCATTCAACAGCCCTTAGCGATACTTTCTAGCTTTTATACAGCACCTTTCGTCAGAGGCTTTCAAAGCTCGTCAATATCATGAACCCCATGGGGAAACTGAGGCCAGAAAGAGGCAGGCACTAGTCACCAGCAGGCTAGTACCAGAGCCAGGAACAGAGCACAGGTCTTTGGCCTGGGCCACACCAACCTTTACAAGAACTCTCCAAAGACACCCGAGGAGGCTGAAAACTGGCTGCAGCTCTCTCAGCCTGCAATCAGCAGGGGACGGGGCGTTGAGCAGTCTTCCCTCTAATTTTTTTTCCATCCATGTGTGGAATAAATTTTGTTCTGTGTACCAAGGCATGGGCAGATGTGCACCACCAATAGCAACACACGCTGCCGGCTGTGGGTGCTCTGCTAATCCCCTGGGCTGTGCCTGACTCTCTCCTGGGCGGCTGCCCGAGGGCTCAGTTTACAGGGGAAAATGGGGCTGTGTCCTAATCAGCATCTTCTTTCTCCACTTGCAGCAGCCCAAGAGAAGAGTAACTGAAGGCTCTTGTGATGCCCCATGCAGGGCATCCCTCGCCACCTTCTGCACCTGGATGGCGGGTCCGAAGAGGCAAGGGCCGTGAACACAAGCAGCTGCGAAGGAGGAGCCGAGAGCCTGCCAGTCACCTGTAAGACACATGGCAGCCTTTGTGCTTTGCTGTGCCTTGGCTCCTGCAGCTGCTGCAGTGTTATCCCCGCGCCCTGTCCGGGGTCAGGGCTGCCACTCGGCTGTGACGCTCCTGCCGCAGAGGCAAGCTCAGCCAATTCCAGGCCAGCAGCCGGTGCGGTGGCAGGGTAGCCGCGGTGCCTGCAGCCCTGCACAGACACACAGCTGTGTTTGTTGCCTCTGCTGGCCGCCACGAACCGACTGCAGAACGGGCGTGGTCCCCACACGGCGGCAGCCGTGTTAACTCCGCGCCAGCATGCAGACTCTCAGCATGCACTCCCCACAGTCTGGGCACGGACCCACCTACCGGCTCGGGCCTTTTCCGGCTCAGCCGGGATCTGGGTTCAGTTCTGCTGCCGTCAGTGTAAATGTTGCCATTCGTCGAGTGGGAGTGTGATACGACCCCCTACACGCGAAAATTCTTCCTTTTCAAAGCTGGGGGGAGCTTGGCCTGGACACCTCCCAGGGGCCCGCTGTTTTGGGAGTGTTGGCCACCCAGCCCTGGAAACCAGGCCTCCGAGCTCTCCCAAATCACTAGCCACTTTGGGAATGTCACCGCCTTTCGCGCCCCCATTTCCGCGCACAACGGCTTCACCGCTCACAGCCCCGAACAATCCCGCGGCACCTCATCTAAGCCAACAGGGGCGAGGCCCAATATCCCGGCCATACTCTGTCATAGCATGAGTTCCTGCCTGGCTAACACCCGCCTGCCTGAGCAAACAGAGCCGCCCTTTCCTCTCCTTGTCGGCTGTGAAACGCTGGCTCGCACGCACAGCTGCCCGTTCCACCCCAGCCCTGGCTGCACTGCATCTATAGGGCTCATCAAACCAAGAGGAATCCCATTCGGCTAAGCCGCGTTGCATGGCTCAGCGGGGAGAAACAGTGTCCGAAGCCCCGTGTGATACGCTGCGGTGTCCTGACACGCCAGACTCACAACTGCTCCTCCGTGCGCAGTAGGTCGCACACGGGGAGCAGCTAAGGGAGGTTCTCCTTCTGGCGGCCAGGGTCCCACCCTGGGGAGCAGGTGCAGGGGAGCTCACCCGCTGCTGTGGCCCAGCGGCCGTGACCATGGTGTGCTTCTCCGTGGCTATGAACCGGTCACACCAGAAACACACGTTAGCGCTTGGATCACACCAACATGTGTTCCTTCAACGTCACGCTGGGACTAGCGGTGGCTGAGCCCGGCGTGCTGCCCCGCGCGGGAGTCTGAGCGCGGCGGGTCTCCCTCCCGAGTCCGTTGTTTCCGGCTGAGGCAGAGAAGTGAAGTGACGACTCCCACTCGTCCTGGCACAGCTCAGTGCTCGCCCACACAGTGCACGGGCACGGCTGCCAGCACGGGAGTCCTAGGGGTGGCGCGCTGTCCCCTCCCCGGTTTGGTTTATTGCTCAGCCACACACACCTGCCCGTCAGGGGTGTCTCGGCTCCTTCTTGTGCTTCTCCATTTGCCTCCCGCAGCTGTTGCCTCCCGGCCTTCCTTGTCATTATGTCACCTCCTTCCCACTCCGCCCCTGCCCCCACCCCCGCCAGCTGTGCATGGCTGCCCTCTGAGCCTCCTCCGGCATCGCCCAAGCCTGGCTAGTCCTGTTGGAGCCCATGGCCCCCTCGGGGCCCCTGGCACTGGGGGATGGGACCAGAGCAGCAGCGGAGCCACTGTGCAGCAAGGGCGGCCAGGCACCTGATTTTTGAGTGGGACGCCCAGTTGAAAAGCAACCCTGCTGGCTCTGGTTGGCACTGCCAGTCGGGCCATTAAAAATCTGGTTGCTGGCACAGCAGGGGCCCAGGGCTAAGGCAAGGTCCCCCGTGGCCCCGAGGTGCAGGAATTCTCAGTCTGCAGGCTGCTGCTCGCCCACAGGCACCACCCCTGAAGCTCCCATTGGTCGTGGTGCCCAGCCAATGGGAGCTGTGGAGGCGGTCGGAGTGCTAGCTCTGCAACTCCCATTGGCTGGGAAGTGCACCCACTGGGAACTGCAGGGGTGTCACCTGCAGGGGGGAGGACAGCGCATGGAGGGAGCCTCCTTCTGCCTAAGAGCCACAGGGACCTGGCGGCCGCTTCCTGGGAGCTGCAGTAAGTGGTGCCAGGACCTGGGACCCAGAACTCCCTCCCACCTCCCTGACCAGGGCCACTCAGCTGCCAGGAGCTGGGTCTGGCAGAACCAATGGCAGGTGAGCAGCAGAATCAGCCCCTCTGTCTGGCTGTGAAATCGGAGTACTGGCGCTCAGTCCCTGCCACCCCTGCCCCACACCTCTGGGTGCAATCCAGAGCATCGTCCTGGCGGAAGAGGATGAATATCATGCAGCCAACACGCCCAGCTGTCCTGGCAGACCGTCAGGAGAAATGAAGATATGCCTGCCTAAGTAAAAGTTTGATTAATTGCATTAATTAGACCCCAAGGTATGGTTCATAAAATAAGTGTACAGCCAGCGTATTGGATTGGGGAATTGACTATGTGACAGAAACAAACAGCCATGTGAACAGGAACCATTTTCTGTCTAGAAAGGCATGATAAATGATCAATTAATTAATGTAAAGTGACAACACCACTGTCCTCTAATGGGCGAACCTGCAGCCAGGAGCCGATCTGACTAGCGAGGTGCTGCCCATCAACAGGTGCTGCTCTCTGATGGGCACTGCAGGGAGACACTGCTCTCCGACGGGAACTGCAGGGAGGCACTGCTCTCCGACGGGCACTGCAGAGAAACACTGCTCTCCGACGGGCACTGCAGGGAGACACTGCTCTCTGACGGGCACTGCAGGGAGGCACTGCTCTCCGACGGGCACTGCAGAGAAACACTGCTCTCCGACGGGCACTGCAGGGAGACACTGCTCTCTGACGGGCACTGCAGAGAAACACTGCTCTCCGACAGGCACTGCAGGGAGACACTGCTCTCTGATGGGCACTGCAGAGAAACACTGCTCTCCGACGGGCACTGCAGAGAAACACTGCTCTCCGACGGGCACTGCAGGGAGACACTGCTCTCTGATGGGCACTGCAGAGAAACACTGCTCTCCGACGGGCACTGCAGAGAAACACTGCTCTCCGACGGGCACTGCAGGGAGACACTGCTCTCCGACGGGCACTGCAGGGAGACACTGCTCTCTGACGGGCACTGCAGGGAGACACTGCTCTCTGACGGGCACTGCAGAGAAACACTGCTCTCTGACGGGCACTGCAGAGAAACACTGCTCTCCGACGGGCACTGCAGAGAAACACTGCTCTCCGACGGGCACTGCAGGGAGACACTGCTCTCTGATGGGCACTGCAGAGAAACACTGCTCTCTGATGGGCACTGCAGAGAAACACTGCTCTCCGACGGGCACTGCAGAGAAACACTGCTCTCCGACGGGCACTGCAGGGAGACACTGCTCTCCGACGGGCACTGCAGGGAGACACTGCTCTCTGACGGGCACTGCAGAGAAACACTGCTCTCCGACGGGCACTGCAGAGAAACACTGCTCTCCGACGGGCACTGCAGGGAGACACTGCTCTCCGACGGGCACTGCAGGGAGACACTGCTCTCCGACGGGCACTGCAGAGAGACACTGCTCTCCGACGGGCACTGCAGAGAAACACTGCTCTCCGACGGGCACTGCAGGGAGACACTGCTCTCTGATGGGCACTGCAGAGAAACACTGCTCTCCGACGGGCACTGCAGAGAAACACTGCTCTCCGACGGGCACTGCAGGGAGACACTGCTCTCCGACGGGCACTGCAGGGAGACACTGCTCTCTGACGGGCACTGCAGAGAAACACTGCTCTCCGACGGGCACTGCAGAGAAACACTGCTCTCCGACGGGCACTGCAGGGAGACACTGCTCTCCGACGGGCACTGCAGGGAGACACTGCTCTCCGACGGGCACTGCAGAGAGACACTGCTCTCCGACGGGCACTGCAGAGAAACACTGCTCTCCGACAGGCACTGCAGGGAGACACTGCTCTCTGACGGGCACTGCAGAGAAACACTGCTCTCCGACGGGCACTGCAGGGAGACACTGCTCTCTGACGGGCAGTGCAGAGAAACACTGCTTTCCGACGGGCACTGCAGAGAAACACTGCTCTCCGACGGGCACTGCAGGGAGACACTGCTCTCTGATGGGCACTGCAGAGAAACACTGCTCTCCGACGGGCACTGCAGAGAAACACTGCTCTCCGACGGGCATTGCAGAGAAACACTGCTCTCCGACGGGCACTGCAGAGAGACACTGTGCTCTGCTCCAGGTGCATGCACTGCCCAGTGTGGGGAGAGCCTGCCTCAGGGCTCTGAGATGGAACACGTGAACCCTTGACTCATGTTCGCGAAGGCGCCACTGACTGTACTTATGCGCCCTCCCCCGCTCCCCACCCCATTCCATCCTGTTGTCTTCCCTGGAACGTCTCTGCAGGGCAACCTGGCCACCTTCTTTGGAGCTGGTAAAAGGAAAACAGAAACTGAGTGAACTGAGCAAACTGAGTGCAGGCAAACATTGGGTCAAAACATCGCAAAAAAGTCACCAAAAATGGAAAAATTTGGACAATGTCAAAATGGTCATAAAAATGTTCACTTTTTTTTTGACGAAAAGGCCATTTTGGGACAAAAATCACCATTTGTGTGTGCAGAAAGATTTGGTGTGCGTTTGTGTGTTTGTGTGTGCAGAAAGGTTTGATGCATGTTTGTGTGTGCAGAAAGGTTTGGTGTGTGTTTGTTTAGAAAGGTTTGCAGGGGTGTTTGTGTGTGCAAAAAAGTTTGGTGTGTTTGTGTGTGCAGAAAGGTTTGGTGTGTGTGCATTTGGGTGTGCAGAAAGGTTTGGTGTGTGTGTGTACAAAAAGGTTTGGTGTGTGTGTGTGTTTGTGTATGCAGAAAGGTTTGGTGTGCGTTTGTCTGTGCAGAAAGGTTTGGTGTGCATTTGCGTATGCAGAAAGATTTGGTGTGTGTGTGTGTGCAAAAAGGTTTGGTGTGCGTTTGTGTATGCAGAAAGGTGAAGTGTATGTGCGTTTGCGTGTGCAGAAAAGTATGGTGTGTGTTTTCATGTGCAGAAAGGTTTGGTGTTTGTGTGTGCAGAAAGGTTTGGTGTACGTTTGTGTAGAAAGGTGTGGTATGTGTTTGTGTGTGCAAAAAGGTTTAGTGTGCGTTTGTATGTGCAGAAAGGTGTGGTGTATGTGTGTGCAGAAAAGTATGGTGTGCATTTGAATGTGCAGAAAGATTTGGTGTGTGTGTGTTTGTGTGCAGAAAGGTTTGGTGTATGTTTGTGCAGAAAGGTATGGTATGTGTTTGTGTGTGCAAAAAGGTTTGGTGTGCATTTGTGTGTGCAGAAAGGTGTGGTGTATGTGCGTTTGTGTGTGCAGAAAGGTGAGGTGTATGTGCGTTTGTGTGTGCAGAAAGGTGTGGTGTATGTGTGTTTGTCTGTGCAGAAAGGTGTGGTGTGTGTTTGTGTGTGCAGAAAGGCCTCACCGCCGAGGGTGACTCTTGGGCTGAGGGAATTTGGTGATTTATGACCCTAAGTCCAACTGATCTCATGAGACGTGGGTGCATCTACATTGCAGTATAACCCCAGGGTTCAATCCTAAGCTCCCTCTGGCTGCACACTGGCCAGGCCAGGCCAAGCTTGCCCCACGTGGGGAAAGGCAGCCCACCAAGGGCCCAAGGCCTGCTGAGCAGGGGCGGAGGGCGGCAGGACAATGAGGAGCAGCTGGCAGGGACCTGGCCCAGCTGACTCCACTCCAGGCCTGCTGGGGGCCTTTAAAAGCCTCAGGTCGCAGGTGGGGGAGAGAGGGGAGGCAGGGAGCAAGAGTCTGAGACAAAGTGCTCGCAGGGCTAGTGCTAGAGACAGCAGGGGCGGGAGTCCCAGAAGAAGCGGTTGGTTCCCTACCCCAGAAACCAGCTGCAAGCCCCACCCTTGGCAAGGGGGGAGGCTACCGGCCCACACACTGCCTGGGGCAGAGGGACCCTGCCACAACACAAACCACGCTAACTCTGGGCTCACATTCAGGGTCCCAGGCCCCCAGAGCCATCCCAGATGCAGGGCTATTTCTTTGCAGTGTAGCTGTAGCCACACTGGACTCATGCAGTGGGTGTGCACTGAAAGCATCCCAGGGCTGGCTTTCTTCATCCTCTGGACAGTCCAGTTTGCCCAAAATGCCCCGTGAACAAAGGGCTAGAGCAGCCACGGTCTGGGAAGGTGCTAGGAAGTCTGGGATCCAGGGGGGCTGGACTCAGACTCACCTACTGCAGTGCAGACACTGACGCCCCAGGTGGGGACCAGGGTTCCCTGTAAGCCGGGGGCTTGCACGGCTGCTCAGGAGAGGTTCAAATGCTGCCCTGAGGATTAGCACGGTGCCCCCAGCGAGGTTTGTGTTTCTCCTAGTGGTGCACATTTGCACATGCCTCAGTGCACATAAAATTATTCCACACATGGATGGAAACAAATCACACATGGATGGAAAAGATTAAGGGGAACATTGGTAGCTCCTCACGTGGTGTCATAAGTAAGTGTAAATGTAGAAGGGCTCTTCTAACCCAGGGCTTGACGTACCCACATCAGGCCTGCCACACTCACACCCGCTCCCCAGTTGCTTTTGAAAATGGGACCTAGACTCTTTGGAAAATGTTCCCTGCAGTCTGGTCTAGTTAACTTCCACCGGTGGCATGAGTCTGTCTCAAATCCAGCCAAAGCCAGCCATCAGCCTTCAGCACAGGCTAAATACAAGTGCATTGTGTTATGGTAGCACCCACTGGCCTCCCAGCTCCATGATCCGACCCGCAGTTTGATCGGACAGCCTGTGCCGGGAGCACTTCTGACCTGCTAAGGCATGACAGACGAAAGCGGAAGGAGAAAGAGGCCCAGAGAGATGAAGGGACTTGCCCAAATTCACAGCCGAGTTCAGGGGTGGAGCCGGGAATGGATCTCCAGATTCCGATCCAGCCACTGATCCGTGCTGCCTCTGACTTTTATCTCGCCCTGCACTAAATGAATACGCCTATTCCCCAAAGCTCACCTCAACCCACAACACCTAACTCCGTCCCTAGCCCCAGGGGCGGATGAGAGTTTTGCGGGACCCAGGGCAGCCCAATTTTGTGCATGCACCATGGCCACAGCCGACAGGTAGTAGCGTGTGTGCGGGGCCTATTGAAGTGTGGGGCCCGGGGCAGCTGCCCCGCTCGCCCTGCCCTATATCCGCCGCTGCCTAGCCCCCTGAAACCCGATCACCCGCATGGAGAGCTGGAGGAGTGGGGTGGGATCTTTCAATGTTTCCTACTGAGGATCCGTGGCCACCTTCCGCCCCTTTCTGCCTCTCATGCTCACAATCCACAGACCAGAGCACCCCTTCCAGACACCAGTCGAGTGGCCCTGCCATAGCACGGCCATAGGGACGTATCCGGTAGCACCAAACTGCTACCAACACCCAGCCTGTGGAGGGGAGACGCCTGGGCAAGATGGCGGCAAGAGCCAACATGTTACCATGGAAACCAGCCTGACTGTGGTGAACATACCCCATACCCGGCACAACCACCATCCTGCGTTGCAGGAGTTTGCTCCCCGTCCCCGCCTACACCAGTCACCGCATCTGTAATTCTCTCTTCCGACCTTCAGAAGATCCCTTCCGTGAAATCGCTTATCCGACGACCTGGGCCTTGGGGAGTCAGCCTGTGTCTTGCCGGAACTTCAAGTTCCTCTGTCGTGGTCTCCAGAAGATGTACTCCGGGCCACAGCCGAGATGAAAAGGACCGGGATCAAACACAAGCAGATCGTCAACCGCTTTGCTCTCAGCTGTTACTGCCGGGGGACACACGTGTGTGAGACCTGCCAGCGTCCTGTTTGTTCTAGAGGAAAATCGCAGGCCTGGGAGCCATCTCTCCCCTATGAACCTTTCATGCAGATAAAACCACAGACGTAAAAGGCAAGACACACGGAAGTCAAGCAGTAGCCCTAGTGTCCCAAGGAGAGAAAACTGACCACCTGAGACATGCCCAGTGGATACACAACATGCCCAGCGGTCTCAAAAGTGAGACATCTTCCAAGCCGGCGCTGCCAATATTTCTCCCTGACGCCCGGCATTGGCAGTTACCTCAGCCTAGGGCAGGTGGGTGAGGGTCACCAAGGTTCCACGTCTGACCCCAATTAAATGTGACAAATCTTCAGTCAGAAGCGTTTGCCAAGAGTGTCAGCTGGCATCAGGCACGTTAACGGGGAGATGGAAGTTGTCACAAAAATGAACAGATCCCGTTCTAGTCCAAGTCCGGCGTTACAAATCCCAGTTAGAGAGAGGGAAGCAGCACCCAGCCTTCGAGGAGGATCTCGGTTAGGGTTCGGGTTCTGCGTTCGGGTCTAACATGGCTTTAGGTCTAGGTTTCCAATTGGACATTGTGCATTGTCCGCAGACCAGTCTAGCCCCAAATGGATGGTGCCTCGGCAAGTCTGTAAATCTGATCAGACGGCCATTCAGGATGTTGGCAAAGTAGAGGTGCTTAATGACTTCTTTGTGTCGGTATTCGTCAAGAAGATTGATGATGACAGGTTGCCCACCATAGTGAATACTAGTGAGAATGGGGTAGGTTTAGAAGTTAAAATAAAAAAAGAACAAGTTAAAAATTACTTAGAAAAGTTAGATGTCTGCAAGTCACCAGGGCCTGATGAAATGCATCTAAGGAGCAGACAGAGGAGCTATCTGAGTCTTTAACTATCATCTTTGCAAAGTCATGGAAGTCGGGAGAGATTCCAGAAGGCTGAAAAAGGGCAAATCTAGTGCCCATCTATAAAAAGAGAAATAAAAACAACCCAGGAAACTACAGATCAGTCAGATTAACTTCTGTGCCAGGGAAGATAATGGAGCAAGTAATTAAGGAATCCATCTGCAAACATCTGGAAGATAATAAGGTGATAGGTAACAGCCAGCAAGGATCTGTAAAGAACAAATCATGTCAAACCAATTGGATAGCTTTCTTTGATAGGATAACGAGTCTTGTGGAGAAGGGAGGAGCAGTGGACGTGGTATACCTAGACTTTAGTAAAGCATTTGATACGGTCTCGCGTGACCGTTTTATCAATAAACTAGGGAAATACAACCTAGATTGGGCTACCGAAGGTGGGTGCATACCTAGCTGGATAACCATCCTCAGAGAGTAGTTATTAACGATTCACAGTCATACTGGAAGGGCATGACAAATGGGGTTCCACAGGGGTCTGTTTTGGGACCGGTTCTGTTCAATATCTTCATCAACAATTTAGATATTGGCATAGAGAGGACGTTTATTAAGTTTGCAGATGATACTTTGATCTGAGAGAGGTTGCAAGTGCTTTGGAGGATGGGGACATAGTTCAAAATGATCTGGACAAACTGGAGAAATGATCTGAGGTAAACAGGATGAAGTTGAATAAGGACAAATGCAAAGTGCTCCACTTAGGAAGGAACAATCCGTTTCACACACACAGAAGGGGAAGCAACCGTCTAGGAAGGATTCCTGCAGAAAGGGATCTAGGGGTCATAGTGGACCACAAGCTAAATATGCGTCAACAGTGTGACACTGTTGCAAGAAAAGCAAACATGATTCTGGGATGCATTAACAGGAGTGTTGTGAACAAGACACGAGAAGTCCTTCTTCCACTCTACTCTGCGCTGATTAGGCCTTAACTGGAGTATAGTGTCCAGTTCTGGGCATCACATTTCAAGAAAGACGTGGAGAAATTGGAGAAGGTCCAGAGAAGAGCAACAAGAATGATTAAAGGTCTAGAGAACATGACCTATGACGGAAGACTGAAAGAACTGGGCTTGTTTAGTTTGGAAAAGAAAAGACTGAGAGGGGACATGAGAGCAGTTTTCAAATATCTAAAAGGGCGTTATAAGGAGGAGGGAGAAAAATTATTCTCCTTGGCCTCTGATGATAGGACAAGAAGCAATGGGCTCAAACTGCAGCAAGGGAGGTTTAGGTTGGACATTAGGAAAAACTTCCTGCCTGTCAGGGTGGTTAAACGCTGGAATAAATTGCCTAGGGGGGGGTTGTGGAATCTCCATCATTGGCGATATGTAAGAGCAGGTAAGACATACATCTTTCAGGGATGGTCTAGGGACGATGCTTGGTGCTGCCGTGAGGGCAGGGGACTGGACTCGATGACCTCTCAAGGTCCCTTCCAGTTCTAGTGTTCTATGATTCTATGGTTCTATCCCTCAAGATGGGCTGTTCCTGTGAGACTGACACGTGAATTTCTCCCGTATTTGAAGACTGAACTGAAAAATAGCCTCCTGAACCCTGAAACAGCCCTGTGGAGGCAAGTTCAGTGGGTAAGAGTCAGCAGTAATCTGATGAGGATCCCCTCATCAAAATCCCAGTCAGCAGTAATCTGATGAGGTTTGGATCCAAACCCTCTACTGCTCTCTGCCTGGGGCACACAACAGCTTTGTTTCCTGGGGACCAAAGTGCTTCCTTTCAGCTGAAGTTATTGTGTTCAATCCAGGGCCGACGGGGTGATGTGAAATTGCCGGTGCTGTGCAGAAAGCCAGACTAGACAGTCGAAGGATCCGTTCTGGCCAACTCTGCGCGGCCCAGTTCTGATTTTGGACTTCCTGACGCGACCAACGTGTACGCTGCAGGTGTACGGCGCTGTTCCGTGGGGGTGAAATGCCTCAGCACACAAAGAATGGAAACAAAGCTGAAATGTGACGGTTGTTACAGCTCACAAGGCCCAGAAAACAGAACCCCCCCAGTTCCTAGACCACTCTGAAGGGCCTTAAAACCCCAGGAGACAAGGTCAGCTCCCAGACTGCTCTGTGGGGTGGAGGTGGGCAACCCTCGGTGATGAAAGAACAGGGTGAGGACTATTTAGAAAAGCTGGACGTGCACAAGTCCCTGGGGCCAGATCTAATGCATCCGAGGGCGCTGAGAGTGTTGGCTGAGGTGACTGCAGAGCTGTTGGCCCTTGTGGCGATTGGGGGAGATCCTGGATGTGGCGCCCATCTTTAAAAAGGGAAGAAGGACAATCCAGGGAACTACAGACCAGTCAGCATCTGCTCTGTCCCTGGAAAAATCATAGAGGGGATCCTCAAGGAATCCATTTTGAAGCACTTGGAAGAGAGGAAAGTGATCAGGAAGAGTCAACATGGATTCACAAAGGCCAATTCCTGCCTGACCAACCAGATTCCCTTCTATGATGAGGTAACTGGCTCTGTGGACATGGGGAAGGCGGTGGATGTGACATACCTTGACTTTAGCAAGGCTTTTGATACGGCCTCCCACGTATTGTTGCCCGCGAGTTACAGAAGTCTGGCTTGGATAAATGGACTATAAAGAAATAGGTAGAAAGCTTGCTAGACTGTCAAGCTTAATGGGTAGTGATCAATGGCTCGATGTCTAGTTGGCAGCCAGTATCAAGAGGAGTTCCCCAGGGGTCAGTCCTGGATCCGGTTTTGTTCAACATCTTCATTAATGACCTGGATGAGGGGATGGATTGCACCCTCAGCAAGTTTGTGGATGACACTAAGCTAGGGGGAGAGATAGATATGCTGGGATAGGGTCCAGAGTGATTTAGACAAATTGGAAGATGTTGCCAAAATAAATCTGATGAGGTTCATCAAGGACAAGGGCAGAGTCCTGCACTTGGGACGGAAGAATCCCAAGCATTGTTACAGGCTGGGGACCGACTGGCTAAGTAGCAGTTCTGCACAAAAGGACCTGGGGGTTACAGTGGATGAGAAGCTGGATATGAGTCAACAGTGTGCCCTTGTAGCCAAGAAGGCTAATGGCATATTAGGGTGCATTAGGAGGAGCATTGCCAGCAGATCTAGAGAAGTGATTATTCCTCTTTATTCAACACCGGTGAAGCCAAATCTGTAGTATTGCATCCAGTTTTGGGGGGGCCCTCTACTACAGCAAGGATGTGGACAAATTGGAAAGTCCAGTGGAGGGAAACAAAAATGATTTGGGGGCTGGAGCACATGGCCTACGAGGAGAGGCTGAAATATTTGGGCTTGTTCAGTCTGCAGAAGAGAAGAGTGAGGGGGGATTCGGTAGCAGCCTTCAACTCCCTGAAGGGGGTTCCAAGGAGGCTGGCGAGAGGCTGGTCTCAGTGGTGGCAGGTGACAGAATGAGGAGCAATGGTCTCAAGTTGCAGTGGGGAAGGTCTGAGTTGGAGATTAGGAAAAACTGTTTCCCTAGGAGGGTGGGGAAGCACTGGGCTGGGTTCCCTAGGGAGCGGGTGGAATCTCCATCCCTAGAGGTTTCTAAGTCCCGGCTTGATAAAGTCCTGGCTGGGCTGATTTAGTGGGGGCTGGTCCTGCTTAGAGCAAGGGGTTGGCCTAGATGACCTCCTGAGATCTCTTCCAAACTTAATCTTCTGTGATTCTCAGATCTACATCTTGGGTGATATCAAAGCAAACAGGCAGCATTATTTATTAGTATTAGAGCTGCACAAATAGTTCACAGCGAAGAACTGATGTGATGACCAGAGCTGTTCTTTTCTCGTCACACAATACCTGAGAGCAGATTGTCCTGTTCTCAGAGGCAGGGGCTGTTGGAATGGATGCGATAAATATCGTCTGGAGAGCATTGGCAAGTCCAGCTGAGAGCCGTTGCTATGATTGGTCAGAGGGAATTGCTTCTAGTCCCTGATTGGTAGCAGCTCAGGAGCCCTTCCAGTATTCCGGAGATTCATTTTCCTACCAACTCATGCCAGGAAAAGGGAGCGCTGCCATGAATATGTACATGAGCATTAACAGATCTGAATGGCTGTTTGCAGGAGAGATTATTCTCCAAGCTCTGTTATTTATTAGCAAAGGACCCCTCTGTCTGCTCCAGGGAGATACTTATCCCCCACCCCTTCGCATAGCTGCTGATCACCGCCCAATCTTTAATGTCCCCATGGCACCCCTATCGGGTAGGGCAGAGCTAATAGCTCCAAACGAGGCAGAGAGGGTTAAAGGTATTTAGGCGCTGCTGTGCTCAGCATTGCAATGCCTACATGGTTTAGCAACTTCCCTGTCCTTTTCAAAAGGGATGTAGGCACTCAGTTATCTAAGTGTCATGGGCTGTCGGCAGTTACTCCTACTGGCGGGGCTGGGGGGCCCAGATGTCTGGTTTATAAAGGAACAGTCCTGTATTTAAGCCCTCCTGCAGGTGTCCCAACTTTTTCTTAAAAAATGGGCCAATTGTCCCATACTTTCTGTCTGTCTCCTCCCATCAGGGCTGGCGGGTCCTCCTGCTGGCTGGATGCTTCTTCACAAGATGCCCACCCACCAGTGGTGAGTGAGGGAAGTCCAGGGGCTGACGGTGCAAAGCTGCAGTGTGTGGGGCTGGCTTCTCCCCCTGCTGTGGGGTCTGTGGGGTCCCTGCTGCGTGCTGGCTCTCGGCCAGCTGGCTGCCCTCACCCCCCCACCCTGTTTCCTGGTGAGTGCTGGCAGGCAGTGGCCGGTTATATTCATCCCTGCTGCCCACCCCTCGGCCCTTTCCATGCTCCCCGATCACTGTCCTCTCCCTGCTGTGCCCCATACCCTCTTAGCTCAGTTTCTGGCCAATGGGAGCTGCAAGACTGTGCTGGGGGTGGGGCAGCATGCAAAGCCCTTCCCCTCCCCGGCGCACAGCAACACTCAGAGGCACATGGCCTCCGCAGCTAGCTGCTCTGAGCAGTGTGTGGGGGTAGGGCAGGCAGGGAACTTGCCCCAGACTCCCGCTGGGCCATGGGCTGACTCTGGCGGCTTGGCGGGCCAGATGCAGCCCGCGGGCTGTATTTTGCCTGCCCCTGTTTTATTCGCTGACACTTCAGCATTCCCTTCCCCTGTCACTTTCACATGCTCCGTCCCATCTCTGCTCCCTTCAGCCTTCTCGTCTCTTCTCCTGCTCCAAAGTGAGAGAGCAGCTCCCTCCAGTGGGGTCCCCTTTACCACCCCGGGATTTCTTCTCTCGGAAAACCTGCGCTTTCCACGCGACCTGCAGCACCAAGGAAGAGAACCAGCACCCGCCGCCCACTAGCACGCAGAGCAGGGTGGTTACACCAGGGGGCCAAACAGAGTCCAGCTGTATCGGGGGCAGCTGTGGCACACACAGCGGGGTTGCATGGGGGGTAAAACCATCCCCGCCCTTGACCCTGTGTGTTTCCCCAAGCAGCGTGATGACGCTTTCGATTCTGCGCTTGCTGGTTTGTGAAGTGGGGGATGACGGGGTCACCGTGTGAATGGAACAACATTGGCGCGTCCTTCAACCCCGAGCACATTGCCAGCGTGATGGAAAGGGCTGTTTGTTTTTTTGCCTTCCTAGGCATTCCGATGCAGCCATGACCTGCTGGTGCGCAGGGCTCTTTGCAATTTCGAATCTTCATTGTGGCTAGAAGTGAGAGGTTTTATCATCACACCCTCGCCACTTTGAGTGCATCTGCACAGCAATGGGGGCACGGGGGTTTGACTGAGCTAGTGCCTAAAGATAGACGTGTAACCCCGAGGGCATGAGCAGGGGGAGTAGCTGGTCAGGGAGAACCCATCTGAGATCCTAGATGTGCAACTGAAAGCTTCTAGCAATGGGAGCATGTTTACACCTACTCTCACAGGGAATCACAACTCTCAGCTCCTATGGAGACACACCCTTTGAGTTGTGGCATGACCTAGTGCAGTGTTTCTTAAACTGTGTTCCGTGGCACACCGGTATGCTGCAAAGCAGTCAGAGGTGTGCCACGGAGAAAAACAGAGTTCAAAATGGCTGCCCTTAAAGGGGCAGGCAACATTTTTTTTTTTCTCAATAATTTCCCCCTGACCCTTTTTCCCCCCGACTTATTTTTTTCTCTCAACAAAAAATCCTTGATATTCCTCATTAAAAAAAAATATTGTCTGGTGTTCCTAGATCTTAAAAAGTTTCAGAAACACTGACCTAGTGGGTATGACACAAGACGGTATCAAGGTTCAACTCCCGCCTTTCCCGCGGATAATCTACGTGACCTGCCTCTCTTCATTCCTCTGATTTTACCCCCGCCCTTGTTGATTTCGATGGGAAGTTCTTTGAGGCAGAGACCACACTTACAGTACATTGGTACAATGCCCAGCCCAGTCTCCGCTGGACACTACAATGCTGCAGATACTCACAATAAGGCATCCCTGTTCCGAAAGGGGTGCCAGCTCCCTGGATGAAGGGGTCAGAGAAGCATTTTGGGAAGTGGCATTACATGGCGGATGGTTCTTTCCTGGTGGCTATGACCCTGTTTACATCGTTTGCCCCTTGCAGAAGCTTATGTCCAAGCCCATGACGGGAAATGGAAGCCAGCTATTGGCGTGAAGGACATTGGTCCATGAAAGCACAGCTTGGAGCGTATACATTTTCATTTTCTTTCATTGAAATTACACTGGGAGGATCCAGCTCTAAACCAGGTTGCTGCTCACCCTCGCTGCTGACAGCAAGGGGAATCTTTCACTTGGGTAAGCTACCAAGGGCTGGTTCCCCAAATCTGGGCCTTCAAGTGGGCTTGGAGAGGGCGAGTGGGTGAGAAAATAAGGCCCCTTCTCTTCGGCTCACAAGGCGCACCCATGAACATGTGAAAGCCCCAGTGAATCTAGAGCCATCTGCATTGGAAGCTGGAGCAGCTTCTCTGATTCCGCCTCCTGCGTATCTCACAATCGGTGAGTCTGGGGGCAGGCAGTTTTCAGCCATGCGATGGACTGGGGAGAATGTATCTGTCCGATTTAGGAATTCGGTGAGGGAGGAGGAGCTCTCTGGGTGTCCCTTTACCAACCCCAAACTCTGTAGTCAGGGTGCAACCTTTGCCTGCACAGGTGCCCAAGAAATAACCAAACAGGGCCACTGCTGTTAAGTGCTCTCCTGCCCAAAGGGAAAAGCTCGGCACCTGGCTGGAGCAGGATGTCCCCTGACTGACGCAACAAAAACCACACGGAAGAAGGCAGAGCTGCTTTTTTGGGGGCTCAGGAGAAGAGAGATGCAACCCAATGAGCGGGGACCCGCGCTACACAGGAGCACAGAGGGTTCCCAAGGAGCGGGTGAGCGGGCGCAGGGCATTGTGTTAGCAAGTCTGTTGTGTGCTCTTTTGTGCGTTAGCAAAGAGAAAATGATGTGCTGGACTCCGCCCCCGGCATCTGTCCATGTTGCATCCTTCACAACCACTGCATGCTCTCCTAGGGAGTTAAACCGACCCTCCCCGGCTCACATCTGGGCGTGGGGCTCTGGGAGAGGGGGGGCGCACGTGGCAGGGGGTCGGAAGTGGCAGCAGCAAGCCACAGGGCTAGGCAGCTAGATGGCAGCTCTCAGCTCTCCGCAGGGGGAGCTGGACCGAGGGTCTGTGCCCTGCGACTGTGCCAAGAGACTCCAAGGACGGCTCAGGGGCCGGGCTCTAGTCAAACTCCCGGGGATGCAGAAGCTTTCTTTCCCCTTACAGCAATCTGGGGGTGCCCCACTGGAGCTGGGCCAGCCCTCCCACAGGAAAGTATAGAAGGATTTCCACTTCCACGGGGACCTTCCCAGCTGACCAAGGTTGGACCCTGTTGGCAGGGTCTGAGATCTGTGATCCTTTCATTTGCTCGGAAGATATCTCGGGAGGGGCCATGAATTGCAGCCTTAAAAGGCCCAGGGAACCACAGAAGACGTTGTGTTCCTGCAGGGCCACTGTCAGGCCACCAAAGGCCGATGCCTCTGCTTTCCCCCGAGGAGACCAGCTGGCCCACAGGCTGACTGGCCGCATACCTGGAGGAAGCCCACGGCATGCAGTGCAGACTGGAGACCACATCACCTGGTCCCCCACCCTACAGCCCTCATTTGGATGCCCCAAAGACCATCCCAACTGAAGAGCTAATCTCCCTTTGGTAAGGAACCCATTCCTGCTCCTCCTGCCTTGTGATTGGTTGGGGAGGGAGGCCCGCCCCCAGCAACAGCATTTTGCTCTTACCAGTCGGAAGGCATGAATGAGTGTGTGGGGGGGGATAATAGCATGTGCGGAGACACGGATACGAAGCAGGCGCCATTCATCAGATTTTAACCTAATCCTACTTTAAATCACGTTGTCAACCGGGATTGTAAAAACGTGTGAGCAGAAAGCATCTGTCACAAAAGAGACTTACAATTCTGGGCAGCTGCTGCTGTACCAAAGGGTAGGGATATTGGCCACCGGGGGAGCCCGCGGTATAAGCCACCTACTAAACGGTTGTTTCGAAGGGGGCCGGATACCGTTTCAAAGGACTGAGACATTGGAAACGCTTCCCCTGAATGCTCGGGTGAGTATGTGCCAGGATAGCCCGTGGGTTGCGTTTGTATCGTTGGCGCCGTTCATTTGCAAGAACAGACAACAACTCCCACATCTGGAGCTCGGTGGGGGCTGCTGGGCTCCCAGGAGGGAAATGCAGGGGGAAAATATCTTACGCTGCTAACTGCCCTAACCAGCTGGAACGCTGATGCACAAGGGGGCTGACGCGAGGGAGGGAGAAGGTGCCGTTTAGCCACGCTCGTGTTTCGGACTGGAAGCAGGCGGGGGCAAAGAACACGCTGCTGATGTCCATTAAAAAGCTGCGGCCCCAGAGGTACGTGCCACACCGCACACTGATGGCTGACAAGGTGCCTGTACTGTAGATAAAATACAGCATCTGCAAAGCTATTTCCTCCGCTCCCTTTGTGCCAGGTGCTTCCATTATCCCCCATGGAAACCGTGACCTCATTAGCACGGCATGCTGCAGCAAATGCCTCTAACAAGACATGCACAGTCGGCAGGTAGATGGGTGAGTCCTTGAACTGTCAGGAAAACTACAGGAGGCGCACCGAGAAGCTGTGAAGGAGAAACAATTGGGAACACATTGCCCGGCCCCAGTTGGGAGAAAGGAACAGAGCGGTTCTCCCATTGCACCCACGAGCTACTGCTCGTCAGATTACAGGGGTGGGATCAGAACTGGGCTCTGGAATTCATTCCTTTGCCGGCTTGGCAGGGCTTTGACCTTGTGTCTCTCCAGGCACAAGAAAGGTCTCTGCTTAGTGAGCTTGTGCCAGAATGGGCGACTGCTTGCCACTGTTTACAAGTCAATCTTCAGCAGGCCTCCATGTTGCAGCCAGAGGCTCTTCTGAGCAGCCAGTTTTGAGGGCTCAGCAAAGTGAGAATTTCAAGCCACCCTGGAGGGGTTCCCAAGCAAATCCCATTGCGCCAGCTGTCAGCAGGGCTCTGCCTCGAGGCAGTTTCCATGCTGGATAAGGTGCCCTGTGAGACAACGCTGCGGGTGGGGGTAAAGACACAGGGTGACTCTGGGCTGCGTTACTGAATGAAGGGGAGCCAGTAGGTTGTGCGTCCGTCTCTCCCATCCACAGAATTAAAGTAAGAGAGAGGCATGGCTTGGCCTTCCGTTGGGTGTGTGCAGAAGACAGTACGGTAGAGTCCTACCACAAGCTTTGGGGGGAAATCATGAAAAGGAGCTTTCCGGCTACAAAGATGAATGCCGCAGCTACAGAACTATGGCTTTCTGTTTATCCCGGAGCAGGAGAGGGTCTACCGGTCACTGATGACGTCAGCTGATTGTTTCTGGCCAAGCATGATGATATGGGGAGGTCATTTGAATCCCACCCAGGTTGCCTGCGTCATACAAGAAATAAACAGGCCGGGGAGTTGAAAGGAAGCAAGAACCCCAGGTATCTCTGCTGATGCGCTGTCTTCCCCATGGCAACAGGTGGCAACCAGTCTCTTCACGCTGGCTGGCGAAAGCTGGGAGCTTAGTTTGAGCTGGCGAGCCTGAAAGAAAACCAGCTTCCACAGTGATTGTGACACCCAGGCTACGGTGGCCCACTATGCGAGACCTGACGTGCTGGTCTCAGGCAAGGGTCAAGCACAGTGTTTCTTAAACTGTGTTCCAGTTGGAGGTGTGCCGTGGAGAACAACAGAGTTCAAAATGGCCGCCCTTAAAGGCGCAGGCGCCCTTCTTCTTTTTTTTTCCTCAGCAAAAAGTCCTTGGTGTTCCTCATTAAAAAAAATATTGTTTGGTGTTCCTCGGTCTTAAAAAGTTTAAGAAACACTGGTCTAGCATGAGCGTTCTGGCAGCTTGCTCAGAGCTTTTCTCGCCGGATGGAAATGGGAAAACAAGTCCACCAGGAAAAAAATCAACATTTCCAAGGTGTTTCTATTTACCAGGTTCAAGTGGGGACCATGTTCCATGTTTTGCCACCACTTTCCACACTATTCCTTTGGCAAACTCATTTTTTGAAACTTTTCATGTACCCCAAGCCTCCCATTTCCAGCAGGGTTTTGATGTTGTTTTTGTCCCCAAAAAAGGGGAACATGTTGATAAAGGCGACGATTTTTCATTGTAATTTTCATTTCTGAAAAGCCAGACTTGACTATGCTGGATTACAGAACTTCTCCGCTCTTGAGAGGGGATCCTTTGTTTCTATTTGATGTTGGATCCCACAACTCCCCAGCAATGGCCAAAAGTCAGGAGTCTTGCTACAGACCAGGAAAAGCTTTCGAGTAAACAGATCCATCAGTCCAGATCTTACAACTGGAACAGCCTATCAACAGCAGCCTAGAACTGTCAGACCTGTTCACCCCTCCCCTCTACACACACGAACACACAGAGCAAACACACAATGGTGAATTGGGCAAGTGCAATTGAAGGTACTTCCTTAAATACCAAGAAATCAATCCAGCTGGTTTTGATTATGACTCAAGGAGTTCTTTTCTCAGACCATAAGACAGTTTGATTCACCAGAAGGGCACCTCTCATTACACCTAAAGTGTTGTTGACAGAACACAAAGAAAAGCTGAAAGAAAAGGCCAGTCATTAAATTACCCGTGCTGAGAGCTAATACCACCTGAGAGATTGAGTGTGCTGCTGTAAAATGACTGTGTTTGGGAGCCTGAAGTTCAATACCAAAGTTCTGGAATATTTGCTTGGCGCTAATTAGTGATTTGTGTGTTGATGGGGGGGGGGGTAAAACTACATGGGGTATTTTATAAAGTTCAAGGTGGTGAGTTTCCTTGTTCTCTAAGGAGAGTAGAATCATAGAATCACAGAACACTAGAACTGGAAGGGACCTCGCGGCAGGATGCAGTGCCGTCTGACCAACCCTGATAGATGTCTATCTAACCTGCTCTTCAATATCTCCAGAGATGGAGATTCCACAACCTCCCTAGGCAACTTATTCCAGTGTTTAACCATCCTGACAGGCAGAAATTTTTTCCTAATGTCTAACCTAAACTTCCCTTGCTGCAATCTAAGCCCATTGCTTCTTGTCCTGTCCTCAGAGGCCAAGGAGAACAATTTTCTCCCTCCTCCTTGTAACACCCTCTTAGATATCTGAAAACCGCTGTCATGTCCCATCTCAGTCTTCTCTTTTCGAAACTAAACAAGCCCAATTCTTTCAGTCTTCCGTCATAGGTCATGTTCTCTAGGCCTTGTTGCTCTTCTCTGGACCTTCTCCAATTTCTCCACGTCTTTCTTGAAATGTGGTGCCCAGAACTGGACACAATACTCCAGTTGAGGCCTAATCAGCGCAGAGTAGAGCGGAAGAATGACTTCTCGTGTCTTGCTCACAACACACCTGTTCATGCATCCCAGACTCATGTTTGCTTTTCTTGCAACAGTGTCACACTGTTGACTCATAGTTACCTTGTGGTCCACTCTGACCCCTAGATCCCTTTCTGCAGTGCTCCGTCCAAGACAGTCACTTCCCATTCTGTATGTGTGGAACAGATTGTTCCTTCCTAAGTGGAGCACTTTGCATTTGTCCTTATTAAACTTCATCCTGTTTTCCTCAGACCATTTCTCCAGTTTGTCCAGATCATTTTGAATTATGACTCTGCCCTCCAAAGCACTTGCAACCCCTCCCAGCTTGGTATCATCTGCAAACTTAATAAGCATACTCTCTATGCCGATATCTAAATTGTTGATGGAGATACTGAACAGAACCGGTCCCAAAACAGACCCCTGTGGAACCCCACTTGCTATGCCCATCCAGCATGACCATGAACCATTGAAAACTACTTTCTGAGAACGGTTCTCCAGCCAGTTATGCACCCACCTTACAGTAGCCCCATCTAGGCTGTATTTGCCTAGTATATTGTTAAGAAGATCATGTGAGACCATATCAAATGCCCTACTAAAGTCTAGGTATACCACATCACTTCTTCTCCCTTAGCCACCAGACTCTTATCCAAGTGAAATGGTGTCACAGTACAGCCAGTCTTAACAAGTTCTATTTCAGGCCCCAGTTCACCAAAGACTTTAAATGTGTTTAACTTTCAAGGGCTGCTGGGAGAAAGTTCCG
This sequence comes from Pelochelys cantorii, assembly GCA_032595735.1. Taxonomy (NCBI): domain Eukaryota; kingdom Metazoa; phylum Chordata; order Testudines; family Trionychidae; genus Pelochelys; species Pelochelys cantorii. The sequence continues at coordinate 40,443,309 of CM064340.1, forward strand.
TTTCCTTCTTTCTCTCTTTTCAGCTTTGAGGGCAGGACGCTGCGCCTTGCGTGGGGCCACTGCCTGCTGGAGGATGTGGCACTATTGAGGTGGGGTTGGCGGCTTTCTCCTCCCAGGTTGTGAGGTCCACATTGGTTGTCTTGAGTTATGTTTTCAATGTGTCTCTGTAGGGTTTCCTCTGACCACTCTGACTATGGGTGAGCTGAGAGTAGGGGACTTGTTAGGCTGATGGAGCACTCAGGTCTTCTCAGTCCAGAGTGAGTCCTAGGCTTCAGAAAGCTTGTGCACTCAACGTCAGTGTGGACTGGATGCCATTCTCAGTGTGTGCAAGTCTAACCCACACACCAAGTGTGGTTCACTGTCGCATGCAGCATTACTAAGACCACTGACCACTCAAGCTATAGAGCAGGGGTGGGCCAAAGGGCCTCCACAGGCTGGATCTGGCCCGCCAAGCGGGTGGATCCGGCCCGCCAAACCCCTGCCGCTCCCTCGCCCCAGGCCAATTAGGACCTGGGAGCAGGGGGAAGCGCTCCTCTGCCCTGCCAGAAGCACGCGACACTTTGAAGTGCCATGTGATTCTGGCTGGCAGGAGGAGACTTTGTGTGCACCCCCGCCCCCAGACCCTGATTGACCTGAGGGCGGGAAGAGCGCGTGAAGTTTCCTCCGCCCTACCCCTGCCCTGTGAGGAGCGCGTAGCACTTAGAAGCGCCGCGCATTCTTGGCAGGGTGGGAGGAAGCTTCACATGCTGATTGGCCTAGGGTGGGGGAGCACAGGAAGTCTCCTCCCACTGCTAGGGGCCTGGGTGTTTAGTGGGAAGGGGGGCAAAGGGGCTCCCCATCCTGGTCTCTGCATCTGTCCCCCAATCATGGTCTCTGCGTGGGGAAACCCAGAAGCATCCTGGTCCTGCCACTTCCATTTGAGGCCCCATCCCTTCCAGTGAAACATTTTTGAAGCGGCCCCTGGCAAAAAATTATTGCCCACCTCTGCTGTAGAGGCTCCTACGCTAAGCTCCAAAGGTCCCAGGTTCAACTGTGGCTGGTGGTGGTTACACCAGGATGGCACAGCCATCGGCGTACTGATGGCTTTAGACTTCAAGCAGAGACGTTGAGGCTTAAAAAGCCGCCCATCTCTTCTGTACTGAATGTCAACCCCACTGGGGAGGTGCTCTTGAATGACAGTTAAATAGATGGAAAACAGGGTTGGGGCAATAACGCATCCTCGCTTAACTCCAGTTGGGATGATGAAAGGATCCATCTCCAGGACAGTCTGGAAAACAGTGGCATCTGAGCATGGAGAAGCCTTAGGACCCTAATAAATGTTGGCGGGCAGCCCAATCTGGCCAGCACCTTCCTTGGGGCTTTGTGATTGACAGAGGCAACGGCCTTTGTCAAGCTGATGAATGCCGTGTACAATACCTGATTTTGCTCCTGGGACGTTTCCTGGATCTGGCAGGCAATAAAGATGATGTTGGTTGTCCCAGAAACTACTCTGAGATTCCAGCGATATTTCCTCAGCAAGGGGAAGGAACTGCTTTCAGAGCATATGGGCAAGAACTTTACCCGCTGTAGATGGCAAGGCAATCCCCTGATAATTCTCACCCTAACTTATCTCCTTTCATAAAGGATCTACCCGCACAAGCCGAATGAAAACACTGCATATTGTGGCCAACTGGTGATGGCTTCTGGTTAGGCCATCTGGTGATGGCTTCTGGTTAGGAATGAGTCCACCGGCTCTACATTGAATATTCTGGGTGTGGAGGACAAGCACACAGGACTCTGTCCACCAGCAAGAAAGTGTAACCCCCAAATATACAGGCCACAAGTCATGGAAAACCAAGTTGAGTACAGTCTGCGTGGTCATCACGTACAACTTCTTCTGATCCCTCAGGGCGAAATCCTGGCCCTGTTGAAGGCAAAACTCTTCCTGAAGTCAACAGGGGTTTCATTGCCCCGTGTACACGACACCACCTCACGCTGGGTCGATGCTAAAAGGTCAGGTTGACCCACCTGGGTCTCCACAGGGCGTGAAAGCGCCACGCCCCTGGCGATGTAGACAGCACTAAGTTGATGGAAGAATTCTTCCTTTGACCCAACTACCGCCTTTGGGGAAAGTGTACTCACCACAGTGGTGTGAGACCCCCTCCCTTCACTGCAGTGAGTGTCTACCCCGGGTGGGCAATAATTTGCAGTAGAAGGGGCGTGGCCTCAGTCGGAAGGGGCGGGGCCAAGATACTTCCCTGCTTCTCTACACTGAGACCATGATTGGTCTGAGGGTGGGGAACGCGTGAAGTCTTTGCCCCACCCTGAGGGTCCCCTAGGCGCCCATGCCCCTGTCAGTGGGAGGAGACTTTGTGAGCTCCCCCTTCTGCCTCCAGGCCAATCAGGACTTGGGGGCAGGGGAGCATGTGAAGTCTCCTCCAGCCCTGCCAAGAGCACATGGCACTTTGTGCGCTTCTCCCCTCCCACCCCGCCCCGTCTTCAGACTCTAATTGGCCTGGGGGAGGGGGATCGGCAGGGCCTCTGTGGGCCAGATCAGACCTGCGGAGGCCCTTTTGCCCACCCCTGTCTACCCTGAATTCAAGACAACCGATGTGGACCTCACAACCTGGGAGGAGCAAGCCGCCAACCCCACTTCAATGACGCCACGTCCTCCAGCAGGCAGTGGCCCCGTGCAAGGCAGAGCATCCTGCCCTCAAAGCTGAAAAGAGAGAAGGAAGGAAACGGAACTGTCTCCCAGCAGCCCACTAGAAAGGGTCTGGGCCTCCCGCCAGCAGATCTGGGGAACACTGCACCTTGGACTCACGCGGGCCCCATTCGTGGCTTGTAACTTCAGTCTCCCCCCAACTGTGTGTGCACTTGATCGCTGCCTGGCAGCCATCTGACTTCCCCACGGGCAGGGGCGGATGAGAGTTTTGCGGGGCCCAGGGCAGCACAATTTTGTGGGGGGGCCCCCTTTGAAGAAAAAATAGAAAAAAGGCATCAAATGCGCAAACTGAAGGCTATTTTCATATTAAATGTAAATTGGGTAAATTCAATAGAAACTTAATTTAGTTGGATAATTTTTATTTTAATTATATTAAACAAAATTCTGCATTAATAATTAAAAATTTTCATTTGTATTTAAGTCTCCTCCCTCTCCTGCCTCACTTTCTCTTTCTCTTCTCCTCCTCCTCCTGCCTCTCACTCTCTCTTTCTCTTCTCCTTAGTCCTCCCCCTCCTGCCTCTCACTTGCGGAGCCCAAACGGCCGTTTGCGCTGTTTGGTCCCACGTGGCAGCCCGGCTGAGTGGCGCAGAACTCAGCCAAGCGCCACGGCGGGAGGTGAAGGGGGGCGGGGCGGTGACGTACACAGCCAGAGGTGGGATCTAGGGCCTCTGTCACAGCCTTCGCCTCTTGCCGTGGCGCTCTGCTGAGTTCTGTGCTGCTCAGCCGGGCCGCCGAGTGGGAGCAAGCAGCACAAGTGGCCGTTTGGGCCCCGCGCAGCAACTCGGCTCAGGGCCTATTGCAGCGCGGGTCCCAGGGCAGCCGCCCCACTCGCCCTGCCCTATATCCGCCGCTGCCCATGGGCGTTGTCTACAGCCACAAGGCACGTGGCTTCAATGGGGCATTCCTGTTGGTGAGCCGGCTGCTCTCTGCCCTGCAGATGTGCTCCAGCCCTCCTTGAATCCAGCTGATATCGTCAGGCGAAGTCAACCCATTCCCAGCCCGCCATCCCCCTCTGCAGGGCACCTGCAAATGTCCACCCTCCGGGAACTGCGGAGATTTCCATCTCACAATCTCCAGGAGCTGAGCAAAGCCGAGTGGTGATCTATGGGAGAGTCATTATCCCCGTGTCACGGAGGGATGAAGGCGCATGGAGATTTAAATCCAAATTGCTCCCCTTGCCGGGTGTCTGTGCATGTGGCAGCCTTGTTTATTGGTTTCAGACGCATAAATCAGTATCCATATGGGAAGAGAGTTTACAATCCCCCCCCAGGGAGTCCTCTCCTTGGGCCACTAACATGGACAGAGATGGGCAATTTTTCACAGCCAGCCACTCAGCCTGTACCTACCTCAGCCCGCGTCGGCCCCCATGCACGGCACCTGGAGGTGCAAATCTCGTAATTAGGCATCCAGTGCCCTGTCAGGCTGGGGCATAGGTGGCTAGGCCTAGCGGGGAGCATGCCGTGGGGAGCAAGTCTGGGGTTCAGAACCAGGAAGTCAGGAGTGGAGGGGAGGAATGCAGAGTCAGGCACCAGGAATCGGGGAGCCAGGTAAATCTGGATGAGCCAATGTAGGGTGGAGCCCAGTGGGGCAAACAACTTCCTATTCTTCCCTCTGGCTTAAGCAGGGGCAGCAGGTCCCACCACTATGGGATGCAAGAGTGGAGCAGGATTTTGCAGAGTCCCAATTCTAGCATATGCCCATAAAGCCCGCAGGTGGAAGGTTGCAGCACAATGACACCTGGGTGGACCCCCAGGGGACCCACGCTGGAGACCTCCGTGTCCTGGCGCTATCTGCCTTGCATGCTCCCATACTATTCGGCCATCCAAATGCTAGCTAGCGAGCAGGGGTGCCAACAACCTCCGTGAGCCCCTGGGCAAAGTGTGGGAAGGAAGGGGCGGGGCCTCGGGTGGAAGGGGTGGGGCCTCAGGCAGAAGGGGTGGGGTCTTGGGCAGAAGGGGCGGAGCCTGGGGCAGCCAGCCCTGAGTTCTGCCCCAAGCCCAGTGCACCCCCAGCTCTTAGTGCTGCCCAGAGCGTGTGGCGCTCCAGCGGCAATTCAAAGGCCTGGGACTCCGACCGCCACCGCTGGGAACTACGGGCCCCACTGGGTCACTGAGCCCTGGGGCAATTGCCCCGCTTGCCCCCTGTTGGCAAGCCTGCTAGTGAGCGTGGGCAAACAGCCTACGCCGTCAGGCTGGGAATGCCTTCACAGCCAGCCCTGGCTCTTGCTTATGGGGAGAATGACTTCAATGGCCCCATTCACCTCAGGGTCGGCGGCCATTTTGCAAGCCCCCTTGCGCGGCGCGCGGCGCACTGCCGAGGGAGAAGCGGCGGCGCTCCGCGTGGAAAGGAGGCGCCGTTGCTACGCAGCAGGCCCAAGGGGATCAAGCCCCTCACCTGGCCCTCCCACCCCACCACTCCACCCAGGAGGGAGCCGCTTCCTTTCTCTCGACTCGCCGGCGGGGCTGGAACGGGGGAGGGGGAGGGCGCGGGGCTCCGGGGCCGGGAGACGGGCCTGGCACGGGGCCGCGTGGGAGGAGGCGTGAAGGCGGGAGCGGGGCAAGGGACTGTGTGCTGTCCCTGAAAGAACGCAGGCTGCACGTGTCGGAGCCTGAGTCCAGGTGGGCTCCCGGGGAGCAGCCGTGCGAGGGCGTGCGAGAGCAGCCCTTTCCGCTGGGGCCCACATGCAGCAGCCACCCACTTGCTGCTTTTCCGCCGCCCCCCCCATTTCCAAACGACGTGCCTTTGTTTCCCTCAGCAGCACTCATCGGCACTTAGCTTCCTCCACTCGCTGTGCCAACCCCATGCCCGCTCCCCCCGCCGTGGGCTCCCTTGTCTTTGTTTGCGCGCTGGCTGCCTGTTTTGCTGTCCTCAGCTTATTGCGTCTGGTTTGATTTGCCAGCTTTGCATTCAGCTTTTATCGTGCGTTTCTAAGCGCCCGCTCCGGGTGGCCGTCTTCGACTCCTTTCACTCAAGCCCGTGCACCAGCTGCATTTTAATTGTCCTCCTTTCTCCTGTCACTTGCTCGCTCCCTGGTTCGCTGCATGACATTTTCGGTTTGCAAACTTTCTTTCTTTCTCTTTTTTTTTTTTTTTTTGCTGACACATTGCGCACCAAACCCTGCGCTCCCATGTGCAAAGGTCTATGAGTGACTTACGCTCGTGCGCAGTGGGCCAGCCTCTTTGCTGGAAGAACGGGGCCGGGGGAGGTGACACCAACCGAGTGTTTGGCCCATATAATAGCCCAGAAATGGGCAAGCCTTCCTAGATGACTTACCCCATCTCCTGCCAATGGTGGATTATTCTCTGTGGGACCTTGACTGATCTCTTTGTCTGGTTTAGTCCAAGGGACCCTGCCTAATTGCATTGCAATGGCCCAAGCAACAGGACTTCCCCTGTTTCTTCCTCTGGCGACCCATGCCTGGCTCTTTTCTCTCCTTTCCCACTGTCAGTCTCACCCCCTTACGCAAACCAGAGCAAGGTTGCGCCTTCGTGAGAAACGCCCCTGTTAAGGCAAGGAGGTGAAAATGCCTCCTTCCTCCTGTCTCACGGACCCATGGCCTAGCCCAAAGCGCGGCTCCTGCCCGTGTGGCAGCGCGCGTCTTTTGTGGTGTCGAAAGGCAGCCCTTTGCCCGCGGCGCTGGGCGGGCCTGAGGGAACTCAGCCTGGCACCGGAGGGTTGAGTCGTAGCATTGGCCTATTGGCAGCGAGGCCCCAGCGTCGGCCTGAGAGGGTTAGTTAAACAAACCAGCAAGACCACCGGCCTGCCTCTCTACCTGTGCTGGGTGCCAATCGCTGCCACCCTTGCGAAGCCTCTTCGGGCCCAGCTATGCTGGCAACCCAGGCCCCCCTACCCTTCTGCTTTCTTCTCTGAGAATAGCAGCCCCTTGCCTAGGGAAGCCATTTCCCCCTGCCTGCCCCAGTCTCCTGCTTCTCAGCCTCCTTCCCCTCACTCCCTGCGAGAGGATTTTAAAAGGTCACAGGCTGCCCTGGGTCTCAGGCCTCCGAAATTCAGCCGAGGGACCCCTTGCAGATCACGGGAGCCGGGGGTAGCCACGCTGTGACCGACCGGCCTGCCTTCAGCCCCCCGCCAGCCCTCTCAGGTCTGGCTGCAGCACAGGGCCGAGGCGAGGGAGGGCACACGAGGTCAGTACCCCCTCCCGAAAACGCTGAGGGGGGCAAGGGGCCAGCGGCCGAGCCGGAAGGGAAAAGGCGGGGCCAGAGCCTTTCCTCGTCCGGTCCCAACCACGCTGCTTGCCAGGGACCCTGGCCCGGTGCCGGCCTGCAGCTGCTCCCTCCCAGGCAGGCAGCGTGGCAGGGCAGTGCCCCCTGCCCCTCACCAGGAAACGTGGGGCATAAGGGCTCCGGCTGCAGGTGGGAACAAGTCCTATGGGGGCTGGTGCCCCCTTTATCTTCCTCCCACGAATCGCCCATGGCTGTAGGGAAACACTGCCAGTGCCTAGGAATACAGAGAACGCCTCCCCACGCCTCTGCGCTGTCCTCCTGCCGGCAGATTGCAGCCCTGCAACTTTCCTTTGCAGCTGTCGCAGGCCCTGGCCAGCCGCCGGGCCTCAGTCCAGCTCTCTCAACCCCCCGTGCTCCCAGCCTCCCCTCTGCCGCCAGTTCCCAGGCCCCTGTCTCTGGCCCGCTGCCCCTGCTCACACCCAGGCGGTACGTCTCTCTGCGTGCTGCAGGGAGCCGGCCGCTGGCTGGAGGCCACTCGGGGCGTTCGTTCAGGGCCAGGAATGAGTCAGCTTGGAAGGATTCGATTGTGATCAGTCAACATCGATTTCCCCATCCGCACACCGCGATGCAACCTTTCCACTGAGAACAGCCACCGCGTCCAGAAGGCAAACGCTGCTCCCGAGCCCAGGCGGGGCTGAGTTAAGGATAGTTTCGGGGTGTGGTTGGTAGGGTTGCCAGATACTTTCACAAAAAGTACCGAACGTGGCGGGGAAAAAATTAGTTGAGAAAAAAAAAGGGGGGGGAGGACCAAAGTTGTTGAGCAAAAAACCAAAACAACCGCCCCCCCCCCACACACAAAAAAGAGTCACTGCGCCTTTAAATCTCCCCGCTCCCCCCGCAAGACGCGGCAGGGGAGGAATGTCCCAGGCGGCCTCTTCTTTTACCGGACAAAGGCCACAAATACCGGACTGTCTGGGCCACTACGGGACACCTGGCAACCCTAGTGGTTGGCTGATGCTGGCAAGGCGTGTGTTAACAATTACAGCTTCCACTTTTCCACGGTCAACTAATTATTGTCTGACCCCTCCCCTGGCCCCATGATGCCCTGTGAAAAATGAAGCTGGATAACCACGGATAAGAATGCTTCAAGCTCCCCATCGATATTATCTGCCAAAATTACAGTAAAATGAAGCTCGCATGCCGCCGCGCCGAGCAATGAGCCGCCAGATTCAGGACCGTACAAATATTCCACCAGGTGGCTCTTTCCGCTGCCGGACATGGTGCTCCCTCGCTGCGCGAAACACGCTACACGGAGACACCAGGGCTGGGGGGGTGGGGCTTGCCAAGTCAGACCCCCGCTCTGCTGTCGCTCACCACATTGCACCAGAGCACATGGAAGGCCCCTCGCTTGCTCGCGAATGCGGCAGCGTGCCTCCAGCGCTGTGCAGAGACTTTTCGAGTCTGTCTCCTGGGCTGGAAGCGCTCTCAGGCAGGGATCCCTGGATGATAAAGCAAGGCAGAACCACTGCGCTTGTCCGTCCAGTCTGACCTACTGCATCACACCCACGATAGGTCTTCCCTGAATTGACTCCTGTCCCAATGGGAGAAGCGCTTTTAGGGGCAAAAACCCTCCCTCTGGGTATGTCTACACTACAGCGTTATTTCCAAATACCTTATTTTGAAATAACGTGTCTGCACACAAAATGCATTTTGAAATAGCTTTTTGCTATTTCGAAATAGCGCGTCCACACTGATTGGATGCTGAATTGCATTTAAAGCCAGCCGGAACTGGTTCTGTCAGGGCATCAGGTCAGAAGTTACCTTGTGGCCAGGGCGGCCAGCAAGGCACCCTGGGAAGGGCTGGAGGCCCCCTATTTCGAAATAAGCATCTACACAGCGCTTATTTCGAAATAGCAGTTTCAAAATTGGCGCTATTCCTCGTGGAATGAGGTTTACCAATTTTGAAATAAGCCCTCCGCTATTTCGAATTAATTTCGAAATAGCAGTTGGCTTGTGTAGACGCTAGGAAAGTTATTTCGAAATAACTTTGCTGTGTAGACAGACCCTCTCTCAAGGTGCCGTGCTGAGGAATCCCCCACGGCTTGGGGTAAGTTGTCCCACTGGGTGCTTGCTCCCACATAGCAAATTGCACCTTGTTTCCGGTCGGATTTTGTTTAGCTTCACCTTGCAGCCATGTCGGAGCTGGGTCTGCTAGGCTGGGGCCTGCATGCAGCTGGAGAAATGGAGAATAGTGTCAGCGACTCCGAAGCCCCACAGGGGGAAAATGCAGCCAGGGTCTGTGCCGGGTGTGAGGGGGGATATGAGCCATCCTCGTCTCTGTGGCGGGGCAAGTGTTCCTCTGCAGAGTCATTCCAGAGGCTGGCGCTGGGCCGGGACTAGAGGATTCCAGTGTCACTTGCCCCTGTCTTGCAGCGGGCCATGTGGCTGACACTCACGTCATGATTTCAGGGCTGTCTGCTCTGGTGATTTCCCCCCCCAGTCACTGGACGTGAACCCCCGCGGGCGACCATCCCCTCGCAGGTCACAAAAGCTAGCCCTTAAGAATTAACCCCACCCCCTCACACGCATTAGCTGCCTTCCCGCCTGCCCTGCCTCCTGGGGAAGCGCAGACAATCCAAAAAGCTGCGGGTGGTGGAGTACATTCTCCCCGGCAGGAGCAAGGAGCAAGGGTTGGATAGAGGGGTGAGGGACGGGAGCAGACAGAGCAGCTCCATGAGTCTGCCCCAGCCTCTGTCCCCCGCCTCCCTGAAGGAGGAGAGGGGTGCAGACCCAGGAGCCGGGAGGAGATGGGGGCAGATTAGTGGATTAGAAGGGTGGGAGAAGAAGTATCGAGCAGCCACGAGAGCCCTGCGGCGGGACCAGACTCGCCATGCTCCGTGAAAGGAGTAACACTATCTCCCGGCACACGCGTGCCACACGGCTCAGACCCCAAACAACAGGAGCTACTCTCACTAAGCCAATCCCCTGACTCTGGGGGGCTGGCTCCAGAGTTCTGAGCACAGGGGCTGGCCAAGCCACGGTGGCCCGCTAGGTGTGGGGGGCTCCCCACACACAAGCCACAGGGAGCTCGGGCTGCAGTTTCCTCTTCTACCCCAGGAGGCTGCTCTGTTGTGGGAAGGGAGGAGCTGATGGAGCTGGGGACCCAGGGCAGCCTCCTCTCCCACAGGCTGGAGAAAGAGGCAGAACCTGCAAAGGGAGGTAGGGAGCTGGGGGCGCCTGGGGGCACTAGCAGCCACTGCTGAGGCCGTGGGGGCTGTTCTGTGAGGGTGGGGGAAGTGGGAGGCTCTCAAGGCTGCCAGGGGGCATGCAGGGACCCACCGGGAGAGCGGGGGCAGGGGAGACTCTGGGCAGTAGGCAGGAGGGCAGCTGGAGGCAGGCACAGCGGGCCTACAAACGGTGCAGGCGCAGGGTTTCTAGGCCCTTTAGTTTGGGGTTTTACTGTCAGATCACAATACCGGCGGGGGGTGCACGGGCTACCCAAAATAACGACAAACCATAACATGGGTGAATTTTCCCTTAAATCTCAAGATTTTAGGGCAGTTTCAGGCTTTTGGGCTTCAGATTCATGGTTTTTAAACTCTGGGGGTAAACAGTACTGAGGAATCACTAGTGAAGGCACACGCTCACACACACACACGGCTGGGCACACACACACACACACAGCTCCATTACCTTCCCTAGTGGTGCTATGTTGATTTCCACAGCGGTGGCCCAGCAGTGGTCGTTCCCTTTTATTTCTAATGCAGCCCCCCCCGGCCTCCTGATTTCTATAACACGCCCAGCTTTGTGGCATGTTCCCTGGTCAGTTTTTGAAGCCTTGGTTTGACTTTGTCCTTGATTTACACATCTGGAGAGTGCACCTTTCCCAGGGCATGGCGGCTAACAAGAAAAGCCCCTGGATCTCCGACAGATTTGGCTGGATGTGTTTGCCGCTGGTCTTTCAGGGTCCTTTGGGCAGAGTCTTCCATCCCCCAGGCATGGCCTGCTAGGTAATGCAGTCCCGGCTCCCGCTGTATCCCGGGGAATCTGTACATAGCCAGCCTGCCTCCATACTGCTGCAAGAACGCCTTTGGCTTTAGCCACAGAGCTCAGCTCTCCCAGACCCAGACCCCGCCATCATAAAGAGGCTTAGACAGCAGCAGAGTTCAATTCTCAGCTGAGCCCAGCTCACACGCCCTTTTCTTCCCTCCGCCCTTTGCGATGCCTCGCGGGCATTGGCTTTCCTGCCAGTCCCTTCCCAGGAGCCACGCTGGTCACCTGGCTTTCCACTGCCGACCTCCACCCCCGCTCACCATTAGGCCCCTCTTCCAGCCCTGGCTCACCTTAGCCTCAGCAGATTTGAGATACAATCCCGAGAGGGGTGATGTAGAAACATGAGGTAGGGAGACAACATAGTGCGGTGACGTGGATTTGCTACGCAACTCACCTTATTTGTCCTGGACTCGCCCCCTGCCTTTCCCTCCCACTTAGTATCGTGGCATCCTGAAAGCAGGACTCACCCATAGTTCAACGTATTTGTAAGTCAGCCCCCTCCCCCCAAAATCGCAAAGTTTTAGAAGTAAATTAGGAAAGGGACCTCGAGAAGCCAACCCCATCCCCTGCCCACACGGCAGGACCAAGCACTGTCTAGATCAGGGCTACTCGACATGTGGCCCGTTTGTTTGCGGCCCGCGGGTGGGAGCCAAAACAAAAAAGTAGTCAATATAATGGACTTCTGTTGATCTGCGTTTTAGTAGTTAAATTCCTGGACGGTCATTGCTCATTAAAAGTGCTGTCATATGGGTGGAAATCGGGTAAATATTGCATTTGATTAATATCAGCAGAACTGACTTAAATGGGGCCTGTGTGTTGCGTAGTCTTGCCTTAATCTTTATATTCATGCCCGTCAGTGTGAAAAGCTATTTGCGTATATTTGCATATATATTTGCATGTATATGCAACCACACTTAAGTTGCGGTCCTCGGTATGTGCTGTGAGTATCATGGTGGCCCCCGGGGCTTCCAAAGTTGAGTAGCCCTGATCTAGATCATCCCTGATCTTCCCTATCTCCAGTGATGGAGATTCCACAGCCTCCCTAGGCAATTTATTTACATGTTCAAGTTCCGTTTGCAGGATCAGAAAGAGGAGGGCAAGTTACCAACCATCAGGCGGAGTCAGGCAGGTGGGACCGGAAGGCAGAAAGAGGTGAGCACGAGGCCAACAGTTATGGCAGGGCAAAGCCCGAGCTGTACAGATGTCTTCAGGCTTCTTCCTCTGGCTTAAATAGGTTCTGCGGCCCAATCAGAATCCTTGGAGCCCGCCCAATCAGAGCATGGGGGCGGGGCTTATACCCCAGTTGCACTTTATGGGCCTTGGTGCCAGCTACTGCCTGGTGGAAGACTGGATGTGACAACTCCCCTGACCCCTGCTCCGTGGACCCATGTCTGAGGCCCGCTGGGCTGACGTCACCACTCTGGATCAACTGCACCACAGAGAGCTTCTCTGAGTGACAGGCGTGTGCGTAATAAGCTGTGCAACACACCTCGTAGGGTCTCCGGACTTCCCCAAACCACAGACCCTGGCTTTGCATTGTGAGGTACCTGAATGACACACAGAGCAGTCTGTGGGCCCAACGCTTGCTGGGATTTATGATGGATCTGAGGGAACGTTCATTGTTCAGCTGCTTTTGTCTACAGTGTTAACATAGCATCCATGGGTAAAACGAAAGGCAAAGCGAAACCATCGCATATATCAACGATCTTCTCGTGGAGCAGAATTCTCCTTACCCTTTGGTTATCCAGTTTAATCTGCATCCCAAAGCCCCTGTTTTATCTTGAACGCGACAGACGTAAACACCTGGTTTGCAGTCCACCCAGGACCATCATGTTAGGGCGGAGTGTTCAGATCTGCACACATGACCCATCTGGGCAGGCCCTGGCCAAAATCCAGAGGGGCAAAACCATTCCTTTGACTAGAAAGCCCATTTGGAGACATATTGCCTGGGGGGGAGGGAGTTGGTTGCTCTTGTTTAGACTTTGTTAGGCTGCACCTATCTATGAAATGGCAGAGATGCTTAATGGCTTCTTTGTTTCGGTTTTCACTGAGAAGTCTGATGAAGGAATGCCTAACATAGTGAATGCTAGTGGGAAGGGGGTAGGTTTAGAAGATAAAATTAAAAAAAGAACAAGTTAAAAATCGCTTAGAAAATTTAGATGCCTGCAAGTCACCAGGGCCTGACGAAATGCATCCTAGAATACTCAAGGAGCTGATAGAGGAGGTATCTGAGCCTCTAGCTATCATCTTTGGAAGTCATGGGAGACAGGAGAGATTCCAGAAGACTGGAAAAGGGCAAAGCTAGTGCCCATCTATAAAAAGGGAAATAAGAACAACCCAGGAAACTACAGACCAGTTAGTTTAACTTCTGTGCCAGGGAAGATAATGGAGCAAGTAATTAAGGAAATCATCTGCAAACACTTGGAAGGTGGCAAGGTGATAGGGAACAGCCAGCATGGATTTGTAAAGAACAAATCATGTCAAACCAATCTGATAGCTTTCTTTGATAGGATAACGAGTCTTGTGGATAAGGGAGAAGCGGTGGATGTGGTATACCTAGACTTTAGTAAGGCGTTTGATACAGTCTTGCATGATATTCTTATCAATAAACTAGGCAAATACAACTTAGATGGGGCTACTATAAGGTGGGTGCATAACTGGCTGAATAACCGTACTCAGAGAGTAGTTATTAATGGTTCTCGATCCTGCTGGAAAGGTATAACAAGTGAGGTTCGGCAGGGGTCTGTTTTGGGACCGGCTCTGTTCAATATCTTCATCAACGATTTAGATATTGGCATTAAAAATACGCGTATTAAGTTTGCAGATGATACCAAGCTGGGAGGGGTTGCAACTGCTTTGGAGGATAGGGTCATAATTCAAAATGATCTGGACAAATGGGAGAAATGGTCTGAGGTAAACAGGATGAAGTTGAATAAGGACAAATGCTCCACTTAGGAAGGAACAATCAGTTTCACACATACAGAATGGGAAGCGACTGCCTAGGAAGGAGTACGGCAGAAAGGGATCTAGGGGTTATAGTGGACCACAAGCTAAATATGAGTCAATAGTGTGATGCTGTTGCAAAAAAAGCCAACATGATTCTGGGATGCATTAACAGGTGTGTTGTGAGCAAGACACGAGAAGTCATTCTTCCGCTCTACTCTGCGCTGGTTAGGCCTCAGTTGGAGTATTGTGTCCAGTTCTGGGCACCGCATTTCAAGAAAGATGTGGAGAAATTGGAGAGGGTCCAGAGAAGAGCAACAAGAATGATTAAAGGTCTAGAGAACATGACCTATGAAGGAAAGCTGAAAGAATTGGGTTTGTTCTGTTTAGAAAAGAGAAGATTGAGAGGGGACATGAGAGTAGTTTTCAGGTATCTAAAAGGGTGTCACAAGGAGGAGGGAGAAAACTTGTTCATCTTGGCCTCTGAGGATAGAAGAAGCAATGGGCTTAAACTGCAGCAAGGGAGGTTGAGGTTGGACATTAGGAAAAAGTTCCTAACTGTCAGGGTGTTTAAACACTGGAATAAATTGCCTAAGGTGGTTGTGGAATCTCCATCTCTGGAGATATTTAAGAGTGGGTTAGATAAATGTCTATCAGGGCGGATCTAGACAGTGCTTGGTCCTGCCATGAGGGCAGGGACTGGACTCAATGACCTCTCGAGGTCCCTTCCAGTCCTTGTGTTCCATGATTCTATGGTTCTATGAATACGAAGGGCTGGGCTGGCGTGAGCACATGGATGTAGTTACTAGAGAGTCACTGGCTGGTGCAGAGGCATAGGACGTTGTTCCTAAGTTTGTAGGACTAATAAAGTTGTTGCTCGACTCTGAGTGCTCCCCACAATCCCTACCCCCCGCGATCCTGAAGCGAAAGGTCTGGGGAGCAGGGTCGGACCAGGGTTACCAGGCCATTGAAAGTCCAACTGGCACAGGACAGGCTCCCTGCCTGGCTCCATGTGGCCCCCAGATGTAGCGACGTGTCCCGAGGGCCCCGACGTGGACACGGAGCCGGGGAGCTCTGCAGCCCCAAATGTCAGGGAATCCCAGCCAACGGGAGCTGTGGGGGTGGCTCCCTCATTTCTGGCCCCACCCTAGAACCTGCACGTCCAGCCCAGAGCCTGTACCCCCTCCCACACCTCAACCCCCCACCTCCGCCTGGAGCCCCCTCCCACACTCTGAACCCATCGGCCGCACCCATAGCCCCATGTGCTCTCATGCACCCCAAAGCACTCATCCCTGCCCCCACCCCAGAGCCCACTACCCCAGCGGGAGCCCTCACCCCCCCACACATACCCCTCAGCCCCCGCCCTGGTGAAAATGAGGAAGTGAGTGAGGGTGAGGGTGAGAGAAAGCACGCGACAGAGGGAGGGGGACGGAGCGAGTGGGGGCGGAGCCTCAGAGAAGGGGAAGGGCCTTGGGGAAAGGGCGGGGCAAGGGTGTTCGGTTTTATGCCATTAGAAAGTTGGCAGCCCTAGCTCAGACCCCGGCTGGCCAGGCCATTAAATCCTCAGCCGTCCACAGAGCAGCGTCCCACGCGGCAGAGACAACATGCGACTTGGGGGCGATGGCTGAGCCAGAGACCCCCAGCCGGTCCTGCCTCCTTGTGAACAGCCTGCCTCACACCCAGCCCAGATAGCGCCATTCGGGAGCGGATTGCTGACTTCACTACCTGGATCGCAAGGATGCTCTCATTTGCATCCTCCCCCAGCTGCCAGAGCTGCTGACCCCAACCCTGACCCAATGCAGCTAGGACGCTGCGCGGCCCACAACGCACACGCTGGCCGAAAGCCACAACCCAGCTCTTCCTTCTTCTCTTGTAATTTGTGTTGTCTTTCCTTGGCGCGTTTCCTCAGCCATCCATGTCTCCGCGCATCATCTATCATCCGCGTGTGTTGGGGGGCGAAGGGGGAGACACGCAATAGCGCGCCCGTAGCGGATGGAACTATCCTCTTCGCTACCAGCTGACAGCCTGGGAGAAGAACAGCTTGAATTACTGGAAGAACTTTTCCCACTGAGTTAATCTGCAATAGATGTAGGTGACCTTCTAAAGACAGCTATTAATCAACCGCGCGGTGGCCATTCGCCGCGCTAGACTGAGCCCTGGGGGGGGGAGGGGAATACTAATTTCACGACAAGATAAATCATAATTTGACAATAATCATCTGCCCTAATCACACCGCTTCTTCCATTTAATTATTTGTGTACACAGCCCTTCCTGCATGGGAAACACAAAGGACACTCTGAAACGGGGAATCTGTCCTGCCAACGGGGCGAGGCGAAAGCCCCTTTTCCAGGCCTTTAAATCATTCTCCCCAGCGCAGCGTGTAGCCAGGACGCAGGCCTGCGAGGCAGGCAGAAGCACCGGGGCTGACTGGGTGCGGCAAATGGCCTTTCCGTAAGAAGATGCCAAGTCTCGGGGGGGCTAGGAATCAGAGCCCTCCCCCCGCCCCCAGGGCACTGGGATGCTCCCCCTCCCCTGCCACCAGGTCTGGCGGGATGGGGAGCCCGTCCCATCGGCCAGCAGGTAGGCAGCGATGGGTCAGGCGGTATTTTAGGGTCTCCCAGCCTCCTGCATGGCTTTGCATGGAGCCAGCCCTACTGCTAAGCAGCTCAGACCGAGAAAGCTGAGCCACAGGGCACCAAAGAACAAATCATGTGTTGCTCTGGGGATGGACGTTCTCTGACTCCTCTGTTCCTAGACTGGGACAGGCCAATGGGACACAGGGTGAGCGCAGGGTCTGGGCCCAAGGGAGGGGCTGCAGAGGAGGAAGGACACTGTTGGCAGCATGGGAGGTGGGTGTAAGAGGCAGGGGAAGGCTTTGCCTTCCTACACTGTCAACTGTGGCCCCACCCCCACTCTGCCCCCTGTTCCAACCTGGCTCCCGGCCTGCCCCCAGGCTTCAGCCATGCTCTGGGGCTGGGGAGGCGCATGGGGAGGGGGCTGTAGATCTGTCCCTGCACGGGGCTGGCTTGCGGGGGAAAGGGGAGTGGGAGCCCTGCCCCTTGGCTCCTGAAGAGGGTGGGGCCTTGGGTGGAAGAGGCAGGGCTGGGGGGGTTGCCTCCCCCAGCCCCAGGTTCGCCCACCGCCCATGGTCGGGACCCCACTGTGAGAGCACCGGGCCAGCTCGCAGCTGAGCCGCTGACTCGGCCTATTTCGTCGCACACTCCCATGAGGTCAACATTTCCTGCAGGCCCCCACCCCTGTTCCCTTCAGCTCAAGGGTGATGGTTCTACCTCCGCATCTCAGCCCAACCGCTAGCGCCCGCCGCATACCTTTCCTAACATCCCCGGCTCCCAGACCTCCTGCTTCGCGTCCTGGCCCCTCCAACATCGGCACAGCCAGAAGGGCAATTCATTGACGCGAATTTGTGACGTCTGGCCCAGACTCTGCTGGGGGGGAGTTGTGCTGGGCGGGATTGTGACGATGGCTCACACTTGTCATATCAAGGGCACGTTTATCGCAGGTTTCTAAAGGGTGAATAAGTGATTGGCCGAGGTGATAAATCTGTTTGCCCCACGAGCTGTGCATGAGACAGAGCGTTACAGGCATAACCGGCTGGTCGGACACCGTTACCGCCCCCTAGTCCCCAGCCTGGCTCTGCACGGGCACTCTCCGCGGCTCCTTCTAGCTCCGGAGGGCCCTGGCACGTCAGCCGGTGTTACCCTGCTCAGCCCTCAGACTGTCCAGCGAGTGGCTCCCGTGTATTGTCTATTCTCCGCTGACTAGCCCTGGAGAAGGGACTAGACGATGGACCGGGCGGCGCTCGGGTCCTTCACTCAAGTCATGTCTGTGCTTTGGAAAATAAAAGGACAATGTCCAGGCTTATTTAAACCACTGCCCTGGGGGAGGGGGTTCAGGCTCCCCGGGGAGAGAGGACAGCCCCAGCCCTCTCTCACTGCAGCAGGGTGGGGCCCGGTGAGAAGCGCCTGTCCATGGCCACTGCAGTTCCAGCGGGCACAGCTGAGGGAGGAGCACATGTCCCCCATCTGGGGCAGGTCCCGGTTTATCTGCCCCCTGCGCCCTCCAGCCAGAGTGAGGAACGTACCAAACTGGGCACTTTCCCATGGCTCCCTGACCAAGGGGAACAGCCGGCAGTGTTCTCTAAAAGGCGCCCGGGGGCGGGAGGCCTAAGGCTGGGGCAGTCCTGGATGGGGGGACATTTCCCTCACCTATAGGCTCTGTCCCCACAGCTCCCATTGGCCAGGTATCATGGCCAATGGGAACTGCGGGGGGCAGTGCCTGCAGGCAAGCACAAGGCACTGCTCAGAGCCACCTGCCCTCTCCCCTCCCCAGGGTCTGCACCACCAAAGGGGAGCTGCCTCAGATAAGCGCCCTGCACCCCAACTCCCTGCCCCAGCCCTGAGCCCTCTCCCACCTCCTAGCTCCCACCCAGACGCCACACTTCCACCCCCTGCCCTGAGCCCCCTCCTGCACCCTTTGATCAGCACCCCT
Source organism: Pelochelys cantorii (assembly GCA_032595735.1). NCBI lineage: Eukaryota > Metazoa > Chordata > Testudines > Trionychidae > Pelochelys > Pelochelys cantorii. The sequence goes on from CM064340.1 coordinate 40,461,699, forward strand.
GAGCGCCTGTCCCTTTAGCTGGGGGGAGTGTTGTTAATGCCCCTTCCCCGCCCCCCGCCGGGCAGTCTTGTGGAAGGGAACGCCTGTCCTGAGGGGAAAGGAGAAGTTAGCTGAGACGTCTGATCCCATGTCATGCCAGGTGGGGGCTGGGATTCGGCTAAGCAGGTTGAGGCGCTGCTGTCATCTGGGTCCCCCTGTCTGGCCCAGCCTGGTCTGGACATCTCAGGATGAGGAAGGCCTGGGGTCCCAGGACACGCTGCTGGTGAGGGCTGTTCCAGTAGCTATTTTTTCTTTCTTTAAGGGTCCCGGCGGGAGTGCTGGGTGAAGAGCCCCCGCCTCGTTATTTTGTCTGCCAATTAGGCCAACTTTCCAACACACAGGTTTTCGGTCACCAGTATCTGATCCCACCAGGCCTGGTGTTGACAAGGCCCTCGCGTTACATCAGGAGGCCTTTTTGTTTGGACGAGATCAGTCCATCTCACCTCTGCGCCTCCCGCTGACTTGTGGGGAGCTCTCTCTCTCTCTCTCATTCTACAGTCGGGGTGGATCTGTAGAGCCTGTAATTAGTACAGAGCCTGTAACGAGTCTGGGGTGGGTGCAGGGCTCAGAACTTTACCGAGAGCCTGTTGCATACTCCTGCTAAACAATGGCCGGAGGGCGGCTACCCAACAGCTCTGTGGTGTTTCCTCCCGGGAGCCGAGAAGGGTGCTCCACATGGGAAGGGCTGAGCCTGGGTCTCTCTCTGGAGCAGGGGTGGGCAACATTTTTGGATGGGGGGGCACTCCAAGATTGTGGTACGTGGTCGAGGGCTGCACTTTCCCATGGAGGGGGCCGGGTGTGGGGCAGGGACTGCATGCAGAAGGGAGCTCAGGGGAGGGGATGGAGGGCCTGGCAGGAGCTCACTGAGGTGCTCAGCTGGCTAATTTAGTACTGGGCCAGATTCTTCCCGTTTCATTCGGACTCTGGCGTTTGCAGAGGAAGGTGACTTAACACTGGGGTGGATGCTGTACGGCAGGGGTGGCCAACCTGCAACAGGCAAAGAGCCAAAATAGTGGTGGACATAGCACAAAGAGCCGAGGGAAAAAAGTTGTAGAAGGGAAAAAAAAAAAAAGGACACTGCCCCTTTCGATGAAAACTGAGGTTTGGCTTTTTGGCCACATCACGCTCCGGCACTATCTTCCCGGCGCCATTTTGCTTCGCCGCGCCCGACGGCTCCCCTGCACCTGGTGAGCACAGGGAACCGGGGGCCCTTTGTAGGGGGGCAGGGGCAGCTTCACGAGCCACGGGGGATGCTTTGTGAGCCACGCTTTCTGCGGGGAAGAGCCGCATGCGGCTCGCGAGCCATGAGTTGGCCACCCCTGCCGTAGGAAGTCGGGGGCTCCAAGGCCAGCCGGCCCATTATGAGTTTGTCCCCCGTGTATGATGCAGGCCAGAGACCGGCCCGGCAATAACTCCCAGAGCGGATCTAGGAAAACACCCAGTCTTGAGAGAAAACTGGGCAGTGACAGAGAACCCCCCAAGGCGCCGGGTGCCTCTCCCCAATGGTTAATCGCACTCGTACTGGCTGCATTTCTCTAGCCTCAGCTGCCAGCCCTGGGTCGCGTGAGGCCTTTCCCCGCTGGCTCCAGGCACCTGCCATGTGTCCCCACGTTGCTCGGGGCTGCTGGCGGGTGGAAGCGGGGCTCGTAGCCGTGGTGCGGCCCAGGAATGGCCCATTTCAGGCCTGGGGAACCGAACAATGGGCCAGGGGCCATTCAGGCCCGTTACCCCTCACAGGGCCACTCCCCGCCCTATGCCCAGACGGTGGTGATCCGCTGCGTGGAGACGCCAGCGAACCCGCTTTGCTCTCTTGCTTTAATGTCACATCGCAAACGATTTCCCCTTGTCCCTTGCAATCGGCTTCTATCTCCTTTGTAAGGCACCGTGAGCGCCCTCTGGTGGCCGAAATGACATTGACAGCCTCCTGTTCTGTGGGTACCCCAGGCCGCCGGGGGACTCGCCGCTCAGCGGCTGGGCAGTGACAGCACAAATGCCCCCCCTTCCCGGAGAGCTCCCGGCACCTCTCCCCCACCACTGGGGAAGCAGCCCGCTGGGGACCCAGGCAGGGAAGGGACGTGGCTTGGCACGGGGGACCGTGCGCTAATCCCATGCCAGGAGGGGGCGTGTGTGTGAACCCTCCCCAAGGCAAGACCCTAGAGAGCCAGGCCTGGAAGGAGGACCCCTCCTTGGGTTCTCCCCCAGCCTCTCTGGCAGGGGGTTGCCTCTAGGCACCCCAAAACTGAGACTCCCAGCCACCCCGAGGATCCGGGGCGTGCCACAGCAGGCATGGCCCGGCTGCACCAGAGCTACCGCTTTCCTTGGCCCCCTCAGCCTCCACCATGCCCGTGGGACAAGGGTTCCCCAACATGGGGCAGGGCCACCGGCTCCCTCCCCCACGGCTGCCAGGCTTGGGGAGAAAGACTCGCCCACGGGGTCGTCCACATGCACTGCTCCCCGACCTCGCCAAGAGACTGGTGCTCCCTTCCCCTGCCTTGGGTAGCCTGCTGCTGGTGAAGGTGCTGGCCCTGTGTAATGGGTGGGGGGACTGGGCCTGCTTACGAACAGGGTCGGGTGAGCACGAGTGGGTTGTGCGTTGTGAGGGGGCACGGACCAGGGTCCTTTCACCACGCTCAGACGGCCTTCTCTCTCGACGTGGTGCCACGGCCACCCTCCCTCGGCTGCTTCCTGGGGTGTTGCCATCAGCGTCTCTGGGGAACGCCGTCCTCCGGCCAGGAAAAGCATTCTGGGTACTTCCAGGCCTGTGGACGCCGACGGGCTCCTTTCCATCGTGCCGTGAGCAGAGGGCATCAGACAGGGCTGGCTGCAAACCCAGGGGCAGGACGCTAGCAAGCTGGTACACCGGCCACCAGGAACTGCCCTCGGAATGAGACGCCATTGTGTGTCCTGAACCAGCAACCTTGATGGTAACAGGCCCCCCCATAAAGGGGGGCCCTACGATGTGCTGGTGGGCACTGCCACCGTGTCCGGATTACACAACACTGCAAAGGATGGCACTGCGGCTTCCGGCTGGGCTCCCTCCGGCTATCTCGGGAGACGCAGTCCAGCCCTGGGGGGTTTATGGCCCAGACAAACCCCAGTGCTGGCTAGGGAGGGGTTTGATGTGCGGAGAAGGGGATCAGAGCATTGCGGGCTACGTGGCTGGAGTGGGAATGAAGGCGCTGGGACGGATTCTGCTCTCCTGTGCCGCCGGTGTAACCGCACTGAAGCCGGGGAAGTCACAGGGGTGGGAAAGGGGGGGCTCAGAAAACAGCCCTCCAGCGTTCACAGGCCTTTGATCTCTTTTCCCTCCATCTCATCCCTTTCTGTCCCCCCACAGCCTGGCTCTGCCTCCTGGCGGCGGGCGTGTCTGCGTCCCCTCCCTGGCTGCGCTCTGGGACTTTTCTAGCCGGGGGGGGGTTGGCGCGCTGCCATGACAGCACCACGCAGATGGCCCCATCACGCCGAGTGCCTTCCCATCACGCCTGCTGAGACAGCCCTTCCCAGCCGCTGCACTAGGGGAGGCGGCTGAGCAGGGCCGGTGTCACTCGGTGTCACTGAGGGTGGCGCAGCCACCGGCCTTTTAATCCGCAGCGTGACAGGCTGCCCACGTGCGCCGCGCCGCGCCCTTCGCGCTAAGGCCAGGAGGAGCCGCCAGGGCGACCCAGAGCAGGGGGGTTCCAACGTTTTCCCTCACGACCCAGATGAAGAAAATGGTGGATGCCCATCCCCCAAAATAATGGCAGCTTCTGAGGAGAGTGAGGGCAATGGGGTGGAGCCAGGATGAGGGGGGGCTCTGTCTGGGTGTGCAGACTCTGGGGTGGGGGAAGATGAGGGGTTTGACGCATAATAGGGGGCTCCAGGCGGGGGGGCAGGGCAGAGGGGCTCAGGGCGTGAGAGGAAGCTCTGGGCTGGGGGGGGGGTTTCAGGGTGGGTACAGGCCCCATCTGGGGTGTTTGGCGGGTAGGAAGGGGCTCTGGGTTTGGAGAGGCTCGCGGCTGGGGCAGGGGCTTGGGGCTCAGGTTTGGGCTTTGCCTGCTCCCACGTGGCAGTGCAGTGGGGGGGGGCTAAGGCAGCTTCCCCCTGTCCTGGCTCTGTGGGCGGCACTGCGCCCCCGGAGAGGCCGGCAGCAGGCTGGTTCCTCGGCAGAGGTGCAAAGTGGCTCTGCGTGTTGCTTTCACCCCAGGCACCGGCCCCCAGAGCTGATGCCGGGGGGGGAGACAGCGCGGGGAGCCCCAGCCAGCCCCACCCACGAGCAGGACCAGCTGCTGGCTGCTTCTGGGGCACGGCAGGGCTGCAGTGCCAGGACAGGGAGGAGACCTGCCTACCACCCCTGCTGGTCACCCCGCAGCAAGGCCACCCAGTGTGTGAAAACCCAGCTCTAGTCCCACGTCCTGTCTCCGCACAGCCCAGAGAAGCGTCCCGTGGGAACTGCCCACGTGGCTCTTGCTTTGGTCCCTGCGGGCAGAGAGCCTACAGAAGGGAGGCAGAAATCTTTCTCTCCAGCCTGCAGGCCCCTCTCTTCGTGGCCCCATGGATTCCTCCGGCACACTTCACGCTGGTTCTTAAAGGCAGAATTTTGACCTCTGCCATGGGAGGAGAGACGCAGGGACTCCGATGTCCCCTGGGGCAGAGGCAAGAGGAGAATTCGGCCCTGCCCTGCTGGGAGGCACACAGACCGATTGTCTTCTTTTGGACCAGTTACCATCAGAACGTCTCACCGGGACTCACAGCCTGGCCACCGCCCCCGATTCTGCTCAGCAGAAAGGCGACAAAGCCGATCTGGTGCATTGGGATCTGCGTGAGATCACTGGGCCAGTGTCAGCTGGAGGCAAGAAACACGTCCAGGCTGCCGGGAAGCCGTAACTAACGTGAGGCCTGGAAAAGGGACCGAGCCGGGGGATGATTTGCTGTGAAAAACAAACCTCTTCTCTGCCCATCGCCCCGAGACACTCGCGTCCCCCTGGAGCAAGACAGCAGCATGTACGTCTGAGCCCCCACCTCCAGACAGCCTGGCACCGCATGCCCGCCCCGCCCGGGTGGCTCTGCAGTCATTAGCCTGGGTGATTTAAAGGGCCGGAACGTGCCTGGCATGGAGATGCCCAGGGCCGCCGGCAGCACAGCGAGGCAGATGGGCCGCGAGAGGATAATCCTGCCGGGAGGACACAAGAGGCAGACAGTGACCCCGGATCTCTCGCCACCTCTCTCCGACTCGAGACTTATTCCTTCCCCCGGTTCGGGGATAATTAGCAAATGGAGCCGAAACCTTCTGGTCCCCATCGATCTTATCTTTAAAACCTGCAGACAACAATTCCTCGATCGATAGCTCATTTAATTGCTGCCAGCAGGCTGACAGCTGGGGGGTTGACTTCCCGGACCTGGCGGTCACATGGCAAGCTGCCATGGCCACTGGCGAAAGCCGAGCCCGGTTATCCTCAGACAGCCTCTCCACTGGGCCTCCGTGGCTCCCTGCCCAGGAACCCCCACCGAGTGGGCTCCGGGCGGGCTGGGATCGAAACCCCCCTTCCACACCAATGGCGTTGTGTGCGCTCGCCTCCAAAGCACAGGCGCTGCAGGGCAGTGGGGGATAGGCCCGTGAGACCCCAAGCCCTACCGCCTAGACTCAATACCTCCCAGCACAGCTCCGTGCCAGCGATAAGAACCACAAGGCTGCCATGCTGATGCCACCCGTGCCCACCCAGAGCTACACAGCTGCAGAGAGAGAACCATAGAACCACCGAATCCCAGGGCGGGCAGAGACCTCCGGAGTCATCGAGGCCAGCCCCCTGCCCAAAGCAGGACCAGCCCCAACTCAATCAGCTCAGCCAGGGCTTTGTCCAGCTGGGACTTAAACACCTCTAGGGATGGAGATTCCCCCCGCTCCCTAGGGAACCCAGCCCAGCGCTTCCCCACCCCCTTAGGGAAAGAGTTTTTCCTAATATCCAACCTAGACCTCCCCTGCTGCAACGTGAGCCCACTGCTCCTCGTTCTGCCACCTGCCACCACTGAGAACAGCCTCTCCAGCCTCCTTGGAACCCCCCCCCCAGATAGTTGAAGGCTGCTCTCAAATCCCCCCTCACTCTTCTCTTCTGCAGACTAAATAAGCCCAGATCCCTCAGCCTCTCCTTGTAGCCAGGGCCAGCCCAAGCCATTTTGGCGCCCCGTGCCCCGGGCAGGCGGCGCCGCCCCGGGTGCACGGCACATGCACGAGCCTGCTCCCGGCGCGCGTGGGCCCACCTCCAGACGCACGGCGCATGTGCGAGCCTACCCCCAGGGCGCGTGGGCCCACCTCCGGGCGCACGGCGCATGCGCGAGCCCGCCCCCAGGGCGCGTGGGCCCACCCCCGGGTGCACGGCGCATGCGCGAGCCCACCCCCAGGGCGCGTGGGCCCACCTCCAGGTGCACGGCGCATGCGCGAGCCTACCCCCAGGGCGCGTGGGCCCACCTCTGGGCGCACGGCGCATGCGCGAGCCCGCCCCCAGGGCGCGTGGGCCCACCCCCGGGTGCACGGCGCAGGTGCGAGCCCACCCCCAGGGCACACAGGCGGGCGCATGGCACATGCACTGCCCGGCCACCGTTGCTGTCGCGCAGCCCGGGGCCGCCCAGACCGGCCACGCCTGGCCGTGCAGGGCCCCACGGCTGCGGGGGGAAGGGCACTGCAGGGGTTAACGCATCCTCCGCCCCGGGCGGCCACTGCAGCCTGCCGGGAGCCGGGCATGCGGCGCCTGATGGCAGCTATAAGGGACACCGCGCGCCCCTTACAGCTGCCATCAGGCACCCCCCATCGGTTGGCGCCCCGGGCAGCTGCCCAGCTCGCCCCCCCCCTTAGTCCGGCCCTGCTCATAGCTCATGTGCTCCAGCCCCCTCAGCATTTTGGTCACCCTCCGCTGGGCCCTTGCCAATGCGTCCACATCCTTTCTGTAGTGGGGGGCCCAGAACTGGACGCAACACTCCAGATGTGGCCTCACCAGAGCCGAATAAAGGGGAATAATTACTTCTCTAGATCTGCTGGCAATGCTCTGCCTAATGCAGCCCAATATGCCGGTAGCCTTGTTGGCTACAAGGGCGCCCTGTTGACTTGTCTCCAGCTTCTCCTCCACTGCAATCCCCAGGCCCTTTTCTCCCAAACGGTCCCCAGCCGGTCGCAGCCCCTCGGTCCCCAGCCGGTCGCAGCGCTTGGGATTCCTCCGTCCCAAGTGCAAACCCTGAGCTTAAGCCCTGCCCAGCCTACAACGCACGCGCAGTCTACAAAGAAACGTGCCAGGCAGTGTGACCATGGATGAAGGTGGCAGGTAGCAAAGTTCCCAGGTCTGGCTCCATCCAACAAAGCCATGAATCCCATATGGCAGCCCCATAATGGCACCCGGGAGTGCACCCTTTTGCACATGGATGGGACGTTTGTGAGCCCGGGGGGCTGGGTGTTTTCATGCATCCTGGTGACATGCCACTTTTGGAGTGGCTGATGGGAGGCCAGGTCTCCGTGAGACGGTGGTGTTTTGCACAAAGTCAAACCACTTTGCGTTCAGGATCCAAGGCTGACACCCATATGGAATACCTCTAGCTCCTCCCAAAGAACCTCTGCTTCGCTGTGAACGAGCTCCGCTTGCAGCCTGGGTAGATGAAGGTCCCAGTGCCTGATCCCACCCCTAGCGAGGGTTCAGGACTGCTTCCAGGAGCCATGCCGCGCCAGGAGCCTGCCTTCGCCCCGCCGCCCCTGCCAGGTCCCTTGTCGGCCAGGCATTCTAGTGCCACCCGACCACAGGGCAGTCCCAGCCTCCCACTCCAGGTGGGGAACAGCGTCACTGGTGCACACCCTGGAGGCAGGGCCAGCTTGTCAGCCAGCGCCTGTCTGCCGGCCTTTCCCCTCCCCGGTGTAGGGAGCTGGGGCCTGGCCCTGTCCCCCGCCCTGATGGGCTCTGAGTTGCGGTGGGGCCATGTGATACTTGGTGGCTTTGGTTTCTGGCAGCCACGGTGGCAGCAGTGGGATCAATCGGGGCCCGGCGATGGCTCTTTCCAACCCACCCCCTAGAAATCCCGGACCTTTCCTTTGCAAAATCTGCCCCAACAGAGGATCAAATCAGACCTCCCATCCTGGAAAACCCAGACCTCTGGGAACTCCTCCCCCTGCTCCCCACCGCTCCGAAATGTCTGCCGGGGCCTCTTCCACCCCACCCTCCTCAGGCACGAATGGGGGCGCAGGCAGTAGGGTCCGGGAGAAGAGGCTCCCGGGGTTGGCTGGCCGGGTGCCTGCCTGTCTATATGTCCTGGCAGCGTGGCTGGCTGCTGCAGGGCTGCGGGGAGGTGAAATAGCCGGAGAAGTCCGTGGGCTCGGGACGGGAGCTGTGCAGCCCATGGGGGCCCCAGGAGGACGGCAGCAAATCTCATCCCCCGGCAGAACCGAGGCTTGTCACAAAGCGGGTGCCCTGCATCCGGGAACCCGACTGTGCATAGTGCCGCCCGCTCCGTGGGTAGAACGCAGGTGAGAGCCGCACTCTAAAGCGAGCCGAGGGCTTTGGGATCGGATGAAAGGGGGGCTAGATAGCGTCCTTACTTGCCATGCGTTCCAGGCAGGAGACCCCCAGGCAGGCTGTGATTCCATTGCCAGCCACAGAAACCCTGCGTCTCATCTACACACACACGTAAACTCACAGCAGCTTGGCTGACTTCATAGAGCCCTAGAATCCCAGGGCTGGCAGAGACCTCAGGAGTCGAGTCCAGCCCTCTGCCCAGAGCAGGACCAGCCCCAACTCAACCATCCCAGCCGGGACTTTGTCCAGCCGGGACATCCAAGCCGGCTCTAGGTTTGTGCTGACACAAGGAATGCTGCAAAGACAGACCCCTGGCCCAAATGTTACATGCCCAAAAGCTAGGCTCTTCAGGCTAAGGGAGGCAGATTTTTCCTGCAGAACAGCGATCCCAAAGCCCAGTTCAAACCCGCACACGTCCGGCGGCAGTTTGATCGGATGTGGGGATTATTTCCAATGAGGCAAGGGGCAGAGGAGGGAGGAAGGCAGAAGAAATTCCTTCCTGCAAAAAGCAGCCCAGTGCCAGGGAAAGTCACCAGCACACGCCAGGCAAGGAGCAAAGGGCTATCCAGCACGAATGGTTTTTGGGACAGAAACAAGGAGCAACTCCCTGAGAGCACAGAGCGTGGGTGAGAAACCCAGGAGGGCTTCCCACGCGTCGTGGTTACAGTACTGCCACGTGCCACACGGTGTCAGACTTCGACATGCGACCGCAGAGCTGAGACAGGAAAATCCCGTCCCTCGCCCGCCCCCCTTGCTGCTGCTGCTTGTCAAGCGGAGCGGCCGGTGACCTCCAGTTCCAGGAACTCTCAGCCTGGAGACTCAGACATTAAGGCCCCAAGGGACCATGGTGATCAGCTGGTCTGACTCCTGCACAGCGCAGGCCTCAGCCCCTCACCCTGACCCGCTCCTGGCTGAGTCACTGACGTCCTCACATCTTGCTCTATAGACTTCAAGTTACAGAGAATCCGGCATCTACTCCAGTTCAAACCAGGAAGTGTCCTGTTCCCACCAGTGCAGGGAAAGCTGAACCCTCTGCCCACAGGTCCTCTGCCAATCCGATGCTGGGGGGAGGGAGAAGTCCTTCCTGACCCCAGACATGGTGATCAGATGTGGGCAGGACCAGCCAGCCAGACACTGAAGAAAGACTTCTCTGTAACAGCTCAGAGCCCCCCCCCCCCCCCACACACACCTTATCTGCAGCCCCTGGAGAGGCTTACGAATAGCATCCGCGGAACGGCCGTGTGCTACAGCTGGCGACCTCGTCAGGCCCCCTTCCGCTTTGAAAGAAGGTCGGGTTTGTGCCCCTCTTGCTCCCTTGGGGAAGGCTGCTCCAGGTTCCTGGACGTGAAGACTAGAGGGACTTTGACGATAGTCTAATCCAGTTGTGCTCAACCTATTTTCCATTGTGGGCCATGTATACAGCTGCCAGTCTGGCATGTGGCTGCAACCACACACGCTACATCCTACTGGCATGGCCCTGAGGGTGTGAGGTGCTGCAGCCGTGTGCGGATTGGGCTGCGGGCTAAGAACCACTTACCCGCTAGCTGCTGACCCTCACCGTGTGAGTGAGGGAACAGGCGAGGAGGGAAGGGCAGGGTTAAAAAGGACCCGCTTCCGGGAGCTCCATGGAGCTGATCCAAAGACCACTGAAGTCAACTTAAATCTTGCCATCGACTTGATTTGGGTTTGGATCAGGCATTAAATTCCTCTGTGGGCTCTCAAAACTCCTGTTGGGTAGGACTGTGACAACCCCCCCCCCCCCCATCCAGACAGCTGCTGGCCCCTTTTCCCCAATCAGCCCTTCACCTTTAGGCTTGAAGAAAGCAGCCGGCCCACCTTCCCCTGCTGTTGGAGACCCTCGCCATGGGAGAGCAGGCAGTGTGAGAAAAGGCTTAGTGAACCTGGCCTGGGAGGAAAGTATAAAAAGTCTGGGCCTTAGGGTTACCAGATGATTTCAAAAAAATACCAGACACACTTGTTCTCAGATGGGGGGCAGGACCGGCCAGGAGAGGAGCAGGATTGGCTGAGGGAGACCGGGGTGGGGGGACCGGCTGGCGGGAAGCAGGGCTGGCTGGCAGGGGATGGGGGGAGCAGGGCTGGGCGGGGGGGGGGAATTGGGGGGAGCGGGGCTGGCTGGTGGGGATTGGGGGGAGTGGGGCTGGCCGGGAGGGGGTTGCGGGGAGCAGAGCTGGGTGGGAGGGGATTGGGGGGAGCGGGGCTGGCTAGGGGATATCGGGGGAAGGAACTGGCTGGCAGAAAGCAGGGCTGGCCGGGAGGGGATTGGAGGGAGCGGGGTTGGCTGGGGGATATCGGGGGAAGGAACTGGCTGGTGGAAAGCAGGGCTGGCCAGGGGGGAATTGGGGGGGAGCGGTGCTGGCCGGAAGGGGATTGGGGGGAGTGGGGCTGGCTGGGGGGGGAATTGGGGGGAGTGGGGCTGGCCGGGAGGGGATTGGGGGGAGCGGGGCTGGCTGGGGGATATCGGGGGAAGGAACTGGCTGGCAGAAAGCAGGGCTGGCTGGGAGGGGATTGGGGGGAGCGGGGCTGGCCGGAAGGGGATTGGGGGGAACGGGGCTGGCCGGGGGGAATTGGGGGGAGCGGGGCTGGCCGGGAGGGGATTGGGGGGAGCAGGACTGGCCAGGAGGGGGGTGGGGGGAGCGGAGCTGCCCAGGGGGGAAGCGGGGCGGGGGAACCAGTCAGTGGGGAGCAGGGCTGGCCCAGGCGCATGCAGATCCTGGGGCTCTGCGCGTCCCACACACGGTCCCAGCGGGCCGCACGGGCGGCTCCAGCCCCGGGGATTCCATCCCGCCCTGCCCCCGCCCCCCTCCTCTCTACTGCGTAGCTGCGTACTGCCTGGCTGGTCGACACGCTCACGCAGTACGCAACTACGTCCTGATACTCATGATAATAATAAAACGTACTTATTAGAAAATACCCGACATTTCTATTTTCTCAATTTGTTTCCCGTTCAGAGAGCTCAAATACCAGACTGTCCAGTTCAAAACCGGACACCTGGCAACCCTACTGGGCCTGAGTAGTCTTGAGCAAAGAAGCCTGAGGGCACATGGAGGATGCTCCAGTGGTCAATCTTCCGGCATTTGATTTAGTGAGTCTGGTAAGGACCTGCTAAATCGAACACCGAGGGGCCCCCCTCAACCCCAGAATGCCTCGCGATTTCTCCTGTCCGCTATGGGGCTGCCCCAGAAAATCGATTTAAGGTTGTCACACTGACGTAGCTGGACTTGCACATCGATTTTCTCCACCAGTGTAGGCCTGGCCCGAGGTGAGGCCCTGCAAACGGTCCTCAGATGTGGTAAGGACTGTTCTCAACAGGCCATGAGAAGAGCACTGAGCACCTTTGTTGCCCTCCCCCAAGCAATGAGGGGGATGCCCGGTGGATTTCCCCTCCTCTGCGTGGCCCCCTGAGGAACCTAATTCACCCTTCTGTGGTGTCCTGTGGCTTGCACAAGGAGGGAGGGACTTCCCCCATAGTGATTCATAGATTTCAAGGCCAGAAGGGACCATGAGGATCATCCGCTCTGTCCCGCCTGGCACAGGCCATGGGCCTGCCCTCAGAATCCCAGCCAAAGACAGTGGGCCCCATAGAGTCCATAACCCAGAGCCAAAGCTCCACGGGAGGCCAAGTGCACCTCCAAGGGGTCTGGTTCCTCCTTGGAGTGGCCTTTGCTCCACAAAGCACACCCACGGCTCTGGGCTCGGCAAGCCAATGGGCCTGCTCCCGGAGACCCCCCCGTCCCTCCCAGACAGCACCAGCCAGGAACGGGCAGGGCCTTCTTTCCAAACCCCCCACCCCTCACTGTGGGATGTTGGCTGGGAAACCAGGTGAAAGACCCGCCGATGTGGCCGGTCCCGGCACTCGCGGCCAGGCAGCGTGAGAACTCAGAAGCCCCAGATCTTCGGGAGTGAGCTTTTAACAAGGTCGGAGAGGAGTCGGCTCCCTTCACTCGTGCCTCGCTGGGAGCCCCCTCACAGCAGGGCCTCCGTCCTACTGCTCTCCGCTAGGGATGTTAAATATCGGTTAACTGAATAGTCGAGTAACCTCACGAATTTTTATCGTGGGCTCCGGCCCCACACCCGAGGGGCCCCTTGCCAGTCCACACTGCTGCCGCATATCAGAGGCAGCAGCGTGGGGTGCCAGGCGGGAGCTGATCTGCGAGGAGAGCCAGTTTAAAAACCAGCTCCCCTCGCAGAGCGGCTGTCTGTCACCCTGGGCTGCTGCCTCTGATACAGAGGCAGCAGCAGCCCCTGTCCAGTGGGGATCTGAGCTCCCGGACCCAGCACGAGCCAGAACTGAGCCGGGCTGCCTTCCTGCCTGGCTCCTAATACACTTTAAATGCAGAGCCGCAGCGGGGGTAGGTCCCAGACCCGGCACAAGCTGGGACTGAGCCAGGCTGCTGGTCAGCCTGCTAAAACATTTACCGGGGGGAGGACGGGGAATGCATCTAGAGCATTAGCGGATAAGCTTCTGCTTATCAGTGAATTGGTTAACCGACTACACTATTACACCCCTCAGCTGTCCCTGAAAACATACACGCCGCCAGCTGTGCTGCAAAGCAGGTGCCTGGAAGCTGAGGGCAGGGGCACCGCAGAGCCGGAGAGGCTGTACTGAGGTCAGCTCTGACATGCAGACATGAGAGGGAGCTACTGAAATGCAAATCCTTCTTCCAGTCCCTCCGGACGCTCAGCCTCCTCCACCGCACCCGCACCTGCACCACCCCAGCTACCTGCCCATCTTCGCGGAGTCCCATTCAGCTGTCTCCTGCCTGGGCACCTCCTCTGCAGGGAGAAGGCGTTCGGCACCGGGTGCAGGCCACAGGGGCAGTGCAGGTGAAGCTGGAAACTGGTAAGCGGGGAGGAGGTTGGGGTTGAACCAGCCTCCGCTGAGGCTGGAGAAGGGGACTGGAGATTGCTCAGCCTTATATCAAGCCATGGGACTAACTAGGCATGCGCCCTGTCCCTCCCCCAGTGACGCCCCCTCCATTCCTGCCTTTGTTCCTTTTAGATGGTCTGGCCTTCAGAGCAGAGGCAGAGTCTTCTCCTGGGCTTGGAGAGGCCCCTACCCTCCGTGGCAGCTGCCACCCTCAAATAATGAACATTCATCTATGACATGGCGTTAGATCCTCGCAATGTGAGTGGCTAGATTGGGGGGTGTCTCTGGGGAAGTCTGAGGACCCTGTATGCCTGTGTACACCTACGCGAGGAAACAGGACACGGGGAGTTTAAGCAAAGGCTGTGTCACAACGGAAACAGAGGGAGATGAGAGCTGGCAGTGAGCAGCAGGGAATGGGTATGGTGGTGGGAGGTCCTGATTTTAGGGCTTTGTTGTATATAGGCGCCTATTACCCCTTGCCCCGGTTTTCCACACTTGCTAGCTGGTCCCCCTATCTATAGGGACAGAGGTGCCTGCAGACAGACATGGGCCCCCAAGCTAGTGCTGGCACGGCGAAAGGGAGACTCAATCGCTCCCCCTTCTCCGCATCAGCCTTGTAGGTTGTGGGGTCTGCAGGACACTCCCAAACCCCTTTGCGAGACGGCCAGCTGGTGTCAGCTCCTCGTCCCCTGGCTCCCCGGAGATCATGGCGAAGCATGTGAGCGAGGGAGTGGTCCCTTGGATTTCATGGCACTATGTGCCTGCCCTGCTTGGCTGGAGAGGGGTGGTAGAAAATGGGTGTATCCCTGTGGTTCCCTCCCGGGGACTGCCCCTCTCTGAGTAGGGAATCTAGAAAGCGGGCGTGTAGCCCCTGAGGCGGGAAAAAAGATGCCAGGACCCCCTGAGAAAAGTGAAGAAACCTCTGCCCAGAATTGTGGGTGCCACCAGATGGAGGGATGGGCTCCCCCCCTCGACAAGACTTTCTCTTTCCCCAGCAGGGGTGGGGACGGTGGTGTGAGCGGGCTGGAGAATCACACTGGGGGACCAGATGAACCGTCAGCCGGCAGAGCGACTCGTCAAAGCGCTGCAATGCCCCACAAGGGGGTGCTCTTCTCGGAAGAACAACCCCGATTTTCTCACTCCTTCCCTGCTGAGAATTCACTGGCATCCGCAGGGTGCTGAGCGCATCCTAAAATCAAGCTGCTTCTCGAGGTGTCTTAATATGGACGCAGAAGCCAAACTTCAACCCCTGGGGCCACAGCCCATTTGAAATCCTTGTGGTCCACCAGCAAAGCACCCGGGGCTCTTTTAATCTTTCTTTCTGAGCAGAACTGGGAGAAATGTTTCCGGCTATTCGTTTATTCACTGCAAAATGCAACTGCATGTTCACTGGAGCCCTTAGAAAGTGCATGAAAAGATTGGGCTCAATAAAATCGAGGCTGCAGGGGGCAGCTAACGTTTCACTTGGACTTTAAAAATGTTGTTTTGCTCCAAAATTCAGCGGGACCGACAGCACCCAGGGTGGCCAGCTCCACGCCTGTCGGCGGGCCTGATGAAATGTAAGCACATTTAATGCAGACAAAAGGGGTAAAGGCCACTCAGAACCAAATCAGAATGTTGTGGGGCCAACAAGCTATTTCATTTGACCCCAAATGGTTGGGGTTTTTTTCATTTTGGTGAGAAAAATCAAAACTAGTCACTTCAGGCCACCCCAAAAGGGGAGTGATCTTTGGTTTTTCAGTTTGGCCATTGGCCTGAAAAATCTATTATCCCTCCTGCTCTGTTTTGGAGTCAGCTGTTTGTTCCCTTTGGTCCTCCTGCTCCTTAACATCCCACGAATTTGTTGACATTATTTTGCACACAAGGCGCCCAGAACTCCAGTCTGATAGGGAGCGTCTACACAGCACCCTGACCTCGAAATACACTACGCAAATTGGGAAGCTTATTTAGAGGTAATTTCAAAATAGCTAATTATAAATTATTTCGAAATAAGGCGCTATCCCGAAACATCCCTTAACTCTCATGCCATGAGGTTTACAGGGACGCCGGAGTAGGGAGCCCATTATATTTTGAAATAACAGGCGCACTCAAAAGACACGGAATAGCTATTTTGGGATATCTCCGGTATCCTGCAATAGGGCCACAGTGTAGACGTAACCTAACAGACTGGTGGACTCTTCCTTTCGTGGGTGACTAACAGGATAACAGCCTACCACTGCTGCCAGATTAGGGAATTATTTCGTTAGCTCAACGGGTCTGAGCCATGGTGCTGAAGATTCAAAACCTTGCTGATGGCCCACATGACCTCATTGGGTGTGATGCCTAACAACACCCTAGAGGCGTCGGCTGTAGGAACCTCTCAGCTAAAGCATCAGCAGGCTTGGCTTGTGCTAGCAGACCAGAGCCTGTTCCTTGCAATCCTTCCCTCCTCTCCCCCATTTCCCAGTGATGGTTCATCTCTAGTTTGCCCTCCACTCCCCCAGCCACCTGAATGCTACCCAACAGTCGCTGTGTTTCTTGTTCCCTTTCCCCAGAAGGCTCCCAGCATGCAGCTCCCGAAAGCCAAGGGGAAGGAAGAGAGGGACACCGTAACTTTTTCTCCTACTGCATCGTTTCCCTTTGCATCCCAGAGGAATCCAGACTGGCCCAGCCGTTGGGGAATTCTGCCTTCGCGGAGTTCCCAGTGGAAAGGCCCAGTAGGAAAGAAAAGCAGTAACGTGCTGCCTTCTGTAGCGCCTGCCGCCTGCGCCTCTCACAGCGCCATCAGCCCCATTTTACAGACGGGGAAGCTGAGAGAAGGGGCTGCGACGTCGCTGGCCTATGGCGTGGGATACAGCAGCGAGGCACCCCGCCTCTCGGCTCCTCGGCGTCGCCCCCGCTCCATGCGGCCCCCAAACTGCCAGCCCTGCCTCCGCTGAAAGCAGCTGCCCGTCGACACCAGGGTTTCCTTTGGTCCCCTCTGCGCCCCTAGAGTGCCTTCCCAGGCCACTGGGGGAGAATAACGGGACAACAGTCGGACAGTCCTCCTTCAGAGCAACCCCCCTTCTACACACACGCGCGCGCACACACACACACACACACTCATGCACACATAAACGCACGCACACAAACACACATGTGCGTGCACACATGCATACACGCACACTCATGCACATGCAGACACGCACGCACACACTCGTGCACACACACACGCACACATGCACACACACACACACACACACACACACACACACACTTCCAGGGCCCCGAAAGCGAGATCTCTGCGCCGAGTGGCGGTTTTCCGCCCTGGCCCTTTCAGGAGCTGGCGTCGTTCCCCCCGGGGCGCCGAGCGGCTTCATCCATTCCCGCTGACACGATGGGATCGTGCGCTGGCACTGCAGACTCCCCGGGGCTCGGTCTCCTAGCAACAGCTCCTGCCCGGAAGGTAGCTGCTGCGAACATGGCGGTCTCTCAGCCATCACGCTGCGCGCCGGGGACACGGGGCAACCGCTGCCTGCAGGCGAGAGGCGAGACTGGCCCCGCCTGCCCGCCGGCACCCTCTGAGGTGCCCGCACGGGCCAGCTCCCAGGATCAGGCCCGCTCTGCGTGCCGGCCCGCTCCCGGGTGCCCGAGATCCTTGTCCCTCCCTTGTCTCCTCGGGAGCCGGGGCAGCCGGAGGCGGGTACACGGCCGCGCCCGCGTCGATGCCAGAGGGAGGCTGGGCCCGGGGCTTGCGCGCATGCTCGCCTGCAGACCTGCCCCCGTGCTGGGGGGTAAGGAGCCGGCGTGGCCCTGGGGTCTGCCCTTCCCTCCTGGGTGCTGAGGAGACGGGAGCTGGGTGAGATCACAGCGGGGAGCGCTGGCTGGGGAAGCAGGGAGCAAGTCACCCTGTGCAGAGAGCCAGCACTGGGCCCAGTGAACCCCCGGGCAGGGCTCAGGGGAGCTATGGGGGAGCCCAGACCTTGGGCTAACCCTTTGCATAGCACCCCCCCATTAGCCCTCAGAGCCCCCAGGAAACACCGGCTGAGAAGAGGGGATTTAATGGAGGCGCTAGAGCTGGGGGTGTCCTGGGCTCCTGGCGGGGGGAGGGGCTGGGGGCCCTGGGCCCTCGGGGGGGAGGGGGAGAGGCTGTCAGACTTGGCGGGGGGAGGGGCTGGGGGCCCTGGGCCCTCGGGGGGGAGGGGGAGAGGCTGTCAGACTTGGCGGGGGGGGGGCTGGGGGCCCTGGGCCCTCGGGGGGACGGGGAAAGGCTGTCAGACTTGGCGGGGGGGGGCTGGGGGCCCTGGGCCCTCGGGGGGAGGGGGAGAGGCTGTCAGACTTGGCGGGGGGGGGCTGGGGGCCCTGGGCCCTCAGGGGGGAGGGGGAGAGGCTGTCAGACTTGGCGGGGGGGGGCTGGGGGCCCTGGCCCTCGTTCCGAGCTGCGAGGGGGCTTGTCAGACTCTCTGCCCCCTCCGGCTGCGGTTTGGCCGTGAGAAGTGGCGTGCAGGGCCGGGCTGGTGTGAAGCCTCCTCCAGCCCCGTCTCCCTCAGCGCCTGACCCCCTCGGCGGATTGGCTCCTTGCCCGCCTCCCAGCTCCACTTCCACTGTGCCCCAGGGCGCTGCTGGGGTGGCCATCCAGGGTCCCTGTCCCCTGGCTGAAGCAGGCGCCAGCCCGGAGCAAGGACCAGCCCAGGGAGGAAATGGGGCTCTCAGTGTCACTGTTGCTCCCCAACTCGCTCGGGGGGGGAGGGGCAGCACTTTCTGCACCCCCTGCGCCGGCTGACCCTGCTGCTTGGCACCCAGAGCAATCAGCCCTGGCACGTCCACACCTATGTCTTGTTCCCCTTTATGTCCCTGCAGGGGCCTGGCCTAAGCCACCCGCTAGCCCCGAGCCTGGAGGATGGAGGGAAGGAGAGACGATCGCGAGAGACACTCCCAGCCCTCCTGCATCGGTCGCCCCTCAAGGCAGGCGGCCGCTCTATCCGGGTGATCCTTACTGCGTCCCCTGCCCTCGCACTTGCAAAACGCCGACAAACCCAGAGCCCCAAAGCTCAGGGATCAGCCCCCCCCCCCCGCCAGGAAAGGCTGAAATGTCACCGATTTGAAACACAATTGTAAGGGAAGTGTGTTCGGTGTGACACCCCTCTGGGGTCCTCGCCTGTGGTCGGCATGTTACCCAGCGCTCCCTCCAGCCACCGGGCCCACCAGTCCCGCCAGTGCGCACAGAGAGTCTCGCCCCTTCACGTGACTCCAGGAGCTGGGGCTTTCAGAGGAAACAGCCAACATTGCCAGAGCTAGTGCCAGGGGCTGGGCCCAGCCTCTGTGAGGCCTTTTTGTTCAAATTCCCCTCCCCGCAAGCTTTGCCACCTGTTTCATGGGCTGGTGCCGTCGCCTCGGGGCCGCCTGCCCTCAACCCCCTGCGTCACCCCGTGTGGCAGTGGAAGGAGCCCCATTTCACCCCAGTGGAAGCGAGGGGCGAATCAGGCCCCAGGTTTCTCTGCCTTGTAGCAGAGAGAAGGGGGTCCCTGCTCTGAGGAGAGCTCCGGTAACTAGGGGAGCGACCTTCCATCTCCCAGGGATCTTGCCCCTCGAGGAGGCCTTCTGTGTCCGGGCAGGGACATGCACCCTGCACCGCCAAAGAGTCGCCCAAAATCCAGGCCCCACGTCTCCCATGTGGCATCTGGGGGGAGGTTAATACCCCAAGGCAGGCCAGCTTCTCTGTGGGGCCCGTGGCACGGCAGGGCCTGGCTGCCTGGCTGCTGTACCAGTGCACGCTCAGGGTCTGGGCACCAGAGGGGGCCCGAGAACCTGGCTGACTCGCGGAGTAGAAAGCAGGAAGGCCGGGGATGCAGCCGGCAGAGCCAGAGCCGAGCCTGAAGGGTGCTGGGAAGGAATGGGCCTCCCCAGCTCTGGTGCAGCGAGGGGCCCCGGAGAAAACACCCTCCCTGTCTAACCAGGGCTATGCGGGGCTCCATGCCAGCCCTGCTGGACCAGTGCGGGGGGGCTAGAGCAGAGGGGGGCCCACAAAACCAGGCCAGAGATACCCCCAGAAATGAGCTGGGTGAATGGGACAGTGGGTCGAGTACCCTGCTAGCTTTGTGGCCAGGCTGTTGCTCAGGGCTGTGAACGGGCAGGCTCTCCCGCGGGGGAGGGTAGAAACCCCCAGGGAGCCCCGGCTGAGCCCCGCTGGATGTGTGCTGGGGGCCAGCGAGGCTCCTGGGCCCAGAGACCCACCAGGGGGTGCTGGGCTAGGGAATCCATCAGCAACACCCCGGGGGGGGGGGCGAAAGGAGGAAGCGCCCGTCCCCGCCTCTAAGGGAGGGAAGGATGTTGCAGCGACCAGGCGGGGTCCTTGGTGCGCACAGCGCCAGCACCCAGAGCGGCAGCGCGAGGGGCAGCGGCGAGGGACTTCCGAAGGCGGGGAACAAGAGCAAGCAGGGCGCATGCGCTGGAGCCCTGACCAGAGGGCCCCGCACTGGGTGAGCGCCGTGAGTTTAATACCTGACCGTCCCGTGGCAATCACACCCCACGTACTCACCCACGGACGGTGTTTCACCGCGATCGGCGCACCCCGTGTGGGTGGGCCCCCAGCAAACCCTGCCGGGAATTTGCATTCCAGGGGAAATGTCGACGTTCCCGCTTTTGGTGCCAGTCCTGAACCACATGTGTGTTGGAAAGGGCGGCACTTCCTGTGGCAGGGAAATGCTGCTCCTCGTCAGGCCTCTTGCAATCCCTGCAGCTCCGTCGGGCCTGCCTTGGGGGCAGAGGGAGCAACTGCTCTGTGGCCCAGAGATTCAAAGGGGCCAGAGCTCCGGGCCACTGCTGCTGCTACTGCCTGTGGGGAGATGCGGGCGCCCGGTCTGACTGCCCTCGGCCCTGCCCCTTCCCCCTCGCCCTTCTGGGGGTGCAGAGCTGGGCCGGTGCACACAGTCCCTGGGGACTGTCGGCCCTGCTGAGCTTGCTCAGTTTGCATGCGCTACAGTGTCTCTCAACCTTTTTTTGTTCATGGCCCCCTTCTGAGCTTTGTTTACCTCTGTGGCCCCCCTCATAGCCGCTGTTAGTTGGAAAAAAAGGTTCATAATTTACCTAATGTTCCGTTTTCTCCGTGTGGCCCCCTAGAGGTAGGGCATGGCCCCTGGGGAGCCATATGGCCCACGGTTGAGAACCACTGCGCTTGGACTCTAACTCATTGTCTGCCATGGCTTCCCCGCCCTGGAGGCATCTTCTCCGTTTTCAGTGAGCTGAGCCCCAACTAGCCAGGCCTGACCAGTGTTCCCGCAAATTGTTTCCATCCAGGTGCCGAATAAATTTTGTTCTGTGCACCGAGGCATGTGAAGATGTGCACCACCAATAGAAACACATGCTGCAGGTTGTGGGTGCTCTGCTACTCAGCTGGGTGGCATTTGATTCTCTCCTGGGTGCCCGCCCGAGCGCTCGGCTTACAGGGAACCTCGGCCCTCGTCTTACTCTCAGACAGGCACCCGCAAGGTGCTCATTTGGTCAGAGACGCCGGCACCCCCCCCCCCCCCCACAACGACCCCCGTGTGATAAAGCAACGAGACGTTCCGATGAAGTCTAGCCACTGAACACAGCTGGCTGACCGGAGCAGTACAGCCTTCCTCCTGAGGGTGTCTCGCCCTGCTCAGTCACCTGGTGCCGTGCGCTGGAGTCTGTACCAAGTCAGCTGACGCTGCATTGTAGTACAGTACGTTACGGAGGGTCCGAGTAACACTGGACCAAGATGCACCACGTCCTATCTGAGGGGCTGACTTCCGGGCTATGTCTACACTACAGAGTTTTTGCGGAAAAATGGCCGTTTTCCTGAAAAAACTTGAGTTACATCCACACTGTAATGGTGTTCTTTCGAAAGAACAGAGGGGTTTGTCCGACATTGGTAGCCCTCTCTCTACGAGGAAGAAGCCCATTTCCGAAAGAGCTCTTTCGAGAAAAGGCGTATGTGGACGGGGCAGAGGGAGTTCTTTCGAAAGAAGAGGGAAGAGGAAAAAGCACAGGTGCCCTGGTGGCCACTCCGTCCATAGCAATCACAGCGTAAATACAGTGTCTTTGCAATACCGAGTTAATACTGGAGATGGGATTTGCACTTGCCTTTTCAAAAGCGACACACCAGAGGAGCACCAAGTGCCAGGAGGTGTGTGCGAGAGGAGCCACATTCACTCTGGCCACGAGTGTGAGTTGTGGTGAGAATCCCCCTCCGCCAGCGACCGATGGTGGCCACGCACAAAGCCTCCTGCCTGGGTTGCTCATGTGTCGAAGAAGGAAGGCGGGACTCACTGCAGCGCCTCTGCTCAGGAATGCGGTCGCATGCTCCTCTTCGAATCGCCTCGTGAGGACGTCGCCTTTCACACGCAGTGAGCAGCTCTTCAGCCGACGTCGCTCATTGCCGCTCCAATGAAATGGGCTGAGCGACACCCACTCAGGATCTGGGCCACGGTATCGAACGCAGCGTCCAAAACGCTTTGCAAGCATCCAGCTCAGTCTCCCTCCCTCCCCAACAGGCACTGATGTACCATCAGCTGCATTTTACCGACATCGAGGCACCAAGTGGTTAAGTGACTTGCCCGAGGTCCCATGGTGATTCTGTAGCAGAGCTGGTTCGATGGCCAGGAATCTCATCTAACCATCAGCCAACATGCACTCTAGAGCACCCGGCACTGAGGTAGCATCAGTTGCATTTGACCAACACTGAGGCACCACACAGTTAAGTGACTTGCCCAAGGCCCCACAGTAATTCTGTAGCAGAGCTAGGTTCAACAGACAGGAATCCCATCTAAGCATCAGCCAACATTTATACTAGGACACCCAGCACTGCGCACGACACGCTGCATACCAGGCCTAGGCAACTCCTCGTGCCCACAGCAGATGCAAAGTGAATGTCAGAAGAGACATCGGCACACTTGAAAAAAGCCCTGCCACTGTCACCGTGAAAGCATCGCGCTGCTTTTTCTCCACCTTGTCTCCCATCACTGCTTCCCACCCCGGGCGGCCGCTGTGTACACGGAGAAGCTGTCTCGGAGACTCTCGGGAGCGGCTCCCGCTGGGGTGACCAGCTGTCCTATTCTGGGCAGGCTTGCCCTACTTTCCAGCAGGACGATCTATTTTTGCCTTTCCTAAAGTCGGGTGACTGCGTGTCCTTCTTTGTGACATTGCCTGCCTACTTGTCCCAGCAGCTGGCGTCCCTGGAAGAAAAGCAGGCCGCTTTCCCCAGCCCCACTCCGAGCAGAGAGCCAGCAGAGTCGGGGCTTGTACAGCTGTTTTCTTCTGGTCTCTGTTCAGGCAGGTGGGGGTCCAGCGGCAGGCAGCTCTCCAGCATCTGGCGGCTCCTGATTCTGTGTCGTCTCACTTCTAAGCCATGGAGAAGTCGTGTATGGCAACAACAAAACTATTACTGGCCACCATGATAGCGTGTGGGCTGCAGGTACCCCTTGGCTACCCAGACTCCAGTGTCTAGGGCAAGGGTGTGGCACCTTTTTGAGTCAGGGGCTGCTGACCCACAGAAAAATCAGTCAGGGGCCGCACACAAGTGCGAAACAAACAACCCCCCAAAACAAACCCTCACTGATGTAGCCCCCGACTGGAAAGGAGAAGGACCCTCCCCACATTCGCCTCACGCGCCCGAGCCGAGGGGGCCCAGGCTAGTAGAGTTTGTGGAGGGATGGCGGGGGGAATGAAGTGCCAGCGTGGGCTTCCCAATGCTGGGGGGAGCCCCAAGTGTCAGGGGCCGCATTCGGTCCCCAAGTCTTAGATTCCCCATCCTGGTCTAGGGAATTTGCCCATCAACACCATGGCAACACCATGGCCTCCCTCCCCTCACACAGCCTTGTGACCCCCTGGCATGGGGTGGTTTCCCTGCACCAGAGCAGAGGGGACTAAATCAGCCCTTGGAGAGGGCTGGAGCCAGGAACCAATCAGGAGGAGGCTGGTGGCAGCCAATCAGGGCTGGGCTAGGCCTTATAAAAATGGCCCCGGGCAGCAGGAGGTCTCTCTTTCTCCAAGGAAGGTGGAGGTGCTACTTAGGAGACACTAAGTGCCATGGGCAGAGCGGTGCTGGGAGAGGCAGGGCTCCGGCCAGATTAATACCCAGGCTCAGGCCCTGATGCAGGGACCCGAGAGGGTCTGCGGGCTGCCGAGAGGCAGCCAGGGATGGCACTAGGCAGCAGGTCCTCGCACCCCCCCTTGCCAGTGATGGGAGTGGGCAGTTTGGACTGCGGTTTGCCCCCGCGGGAAGGGGCTTGTTGAAGGATGGCAGGGTCACCCAGGACAGGGGTGGGCTTGGGTGAAGAGGGCGGAGAGGATCCTGGATTTGGGCACTGCCCAGAGGGCAGTCCCCGGAGGTAAGGGGTGCTGTGGTCTGGGAGGGAGAACTTGAAAGGGAAAGGTAGCAATGGGCAAGACGCTGCAGAGAAAGGGTGCTCTGGTGCTGAAGTGAACTCATTCCCAGACTGATCATCAGCTTCCCCCGATTCTTTCATCTGTGGGCGGAATACATTTTCTTTTATGCACCGGGGCATGTGTGGATGTGCACCACCGGCAGAAACCCATGCTAGTGGCAGTGGGCATGGTGCCAGGTGGCTGGGCAGCGTTTGAATCTCTGCTGGGGGGCTACCCCAGGGCTCCGCTTGCAGGGAGCTCTGTGGATCACCGGGCGGCCCCCCCCGGCAGTGAGGCAAACCCGTAACACCCGCCTACAACGCCCTGTTGGGTCAGGACCCCCTTTTGGTGTCCCTCCTGACGTCTGCGCGGCGTCACCCCGCCCGAGAGGGGAGATTTCACGGGGTGGGGGGCAGCCCGCCATGGGGTTTTCCTGACTGGATTTGGCAGGGCCCTCGTTACATGTCCAGGGCCCCACAGCCAGCCAGTTGTCAAGGAGATGGTTCACCGGGGGAGCCCGCCCGAGGGCCTCAGGGGGTTAATCGTGCTGCCCCTGGCAGGTCTCTGTAGGAGCCGGGCCAGGGTGAGCGGGGTAGCCTGGAGGAGGAAGGAGACTGAAACCAGAAGGGAGGTGAGCCTGAGGACGGGGGATGTGGTTTGCCTGGCAGCCCGTTGGGCCGCCTTGGTGAGGGCAGGGAGGGTCACCGCGTTCTAGCACCGTTCAGATCCAATTAGCCCCCAGAGCCTCGCTACCCTTTCCCACGGAGCCACCCCATTAGCAACGGAGGCTCCGCCGTCGCTGCCTTTTGTCTGCCTCTCGGCTGGAAATGCCCCAGCGCCCTGGCAAAGAGACGCGCCCGCAGGACGCTGGCATGGAGCCCCCGGAGTCGGGATCCACGGAGGGTGCGCCTCGGGGAGCCTAATGTAAGTAGACAGGCTGCCGGAGTTAAGGAGGGGGCGGGGCTGGCTTCATTCACATCGGGGGGGGGGGCCTTTTGTGATCTGCCTGCCGCGGCAGGCCGGGGGGGGGGCGCAGCGGATTGTGTGCGGCTAGAGGAGCGGAAAACAGGTCCGGCCCTGAGCGCGGTGCTGGGCCACTCTGGTGTGGGGCGAGGAGTGAGGTTGTGGGGCCAGAGGGTGACACCCCCCCCCGTGGAACTTCTCTTGACGGAGGCACCGCAGGGGTCCGCACGGAAGCTCTAGAGATGGAGAGGTGCCTCAGCCGAGAGAGGAGCATCCCCTCCTCGCGGGATCCTAGCCCTTGTGCTAGGCTGGTTTTCAGTGCTTCAGGTCAAGGTGTGCTGCCACCTTCCTGGGAGACAGCTCTACCACCCCAGAGTCACTAGGTGCCCTGACTGCTCGTGAGCCCGCGTTTCCCCTTTGCGCTGTTGCAGCCACCCTGCCTTTGAATAGCCTCAAATGATTCCTCTCCACACACAAAATCATGGCTGGCATGGAGAAAGTGAATAAAGTTATTTATTTGTTCCTATAACATAAGAACTAGAAACTAACAGCAGGTTTAAAACAAGCCAAAGGCAGTACATCTTCACGCAATGCATAGTCAACCTGTGGAACTCCTTGCCAGAGGATGTTGCGAAGGCCAGGCCTTTACCAGGGTTCCAAAAAAGCTAGATAAATTCATGGAGGATGAATCCGTCAATGGCTATTAGCCAGGCTGCGCAGGGATGGTGTCCGGAGCCTCTGTTTGTCAGAAGCTGGGATTGGGCAACAGGGGATGGATTGCTTGATGATTCCCTATTTTGTTCACTCCCTCTGGGGCACTTGGTGGTGGCCCCGGTTAGCAGACAGGTCACTGGGTTCGATGGCCCTTTGGTCCATCCCAGTGTGGCCGTTCTTATGTTCACATGCTGCTGCTGACACCTGTGAAATAGCCCTATGGGTTAAACCCCCAGGCTTTAACCCTAACCCTCCCCCCGCCCCGGCTATCGTTCCTTTAAGCTACCCTCCCTCCGGCTCCTGGTCATTCTCATTGCTCTTTTCTAATCCCCCCCTGTTCTGTCGGGGGCTGTGGTGCGTCTCGACGCCTTTTGTAGGCCTTGCGGTGGAGCGAGCGGATCTACACAAGTCTCAGAGGAAGATCTCCAAGCTTCCTAACGGCCCGGCTGGAGCGGCGGCACGTTACGAGGAGCAGAGCAAACACATTGTGAGCGATTTGGGTCTTTGAGCCGAATGGGTCAATACACTGAAAGTGCCAGCTTGGGCGGGCTGGTCGGTGTGCAGAAACCAAATCAGCCAGGGGAGCTTGTGTTGCATAGAGCTGAGTCTTGGAGGAGACTGAGTAAGAAAAGATCTTAGGCTGACAGGCAGGGAGTCCTTTATAGACTTATTACCCCACAGGAGGAGAACTGCATTAAATTCACAGACTAAAACCTGTTGCATTCCTGATCCCTGTTCTCAGCTCCTGCTTGGTAAGCGGGTGCTACTGCAAGACTGCCCCCTGCTGGGAAGGGGCAATGTTGCAGGGATTTTACTTCTGGCACCCCTAGGTGGCCTCTTCTTTGGCCCCACAATCGCCTGGTTTTGTCCAAGTCTTCTGGCCTCCAGCCAGGTCACTTAAAAGTTCGGTCCCCTTCTGGGATGACAAAAGGTCCAACGTTAAGTCCAAATAACTCTCTAAACGAATAATTCTCCTGTCCCCCTCGGGCTCAACGGACGTTCTCTGCTCCTCGCCCCTATTCTCAGCCCCCGCGGCGCTTCTCCTATGCTGAGTAGGTTTTTCCCACTGCCTCCTTCCAGGAGAGGAAGGAGGTGGAGGTGAGCAGTATATGCACTCACCCCCATAGCTCTGGGTCTGAGCCCACCAGGAAAGGGGGCCTGTAGTTTTGCTGATTCACTTTCCCTATCCGTAAAGAAACCCCACCCTGTTCGTCCACAAGGGCTGCCCTTTGGGGTGACATCCAAGGACTGAGCAAGCACTTCCAGAAGCGGGGTAGCTCTAGCTAAGGCTCTGTAGCTGCGGCCGAGCCCCTGTCTTTGTGGATAGGCGCAGAGAGGGCTATGTAGCTCCCGGGGACCCGTGGGTTATGTGTATCCTTAAGGAATGGTATCGGGGAGGTTATCTAAGCAGAAGGACAATTTAGCAAAGTTCCCTTAAAGACCTCGGCCCTTGATCTTGGGTTGACGGGGAAAGGAGCGGGACTAAGGACAAAACTTGCTAAATTTACAGGGTAGTTTCTGATTTTAACATAATCAAAGAGGTCAAACAGCTGAGTTAAAGCTCTGGGAGATGAGCTCCCTCCCTTGGTTCAAAACGGAGCTCTGCAGCAAGTGCACAAATATCTGCTGCTGTGTTTAAACAAGCGCACGTCAGCTGTGCTGTCCCGTAGGCCTTTCCGTGCTGTGCACGTTCACACGGAGAACCTGATTTGTCCAAGTGCTCCTGCAACGCACATTTTGCGCTCTCTTACTTGAGCGCTGGCCCTGGGAAGCAAGTTGTAGCTTCACTGTGCACCAGCACTAGTGAAAAAATGACACTCAGAGACAGGAAACCAGATGTGACTTCTATGACCAATCGGAACAAAGCTCCCTCGGCAGCAAGCCAGAGAGTAAAATAAATTCGGGGCAGACTGTGAAACAGTTTGCAATCGTGACGGCCTCTGAGAAAGTTGCAGTCTGTCTGCAGGCGGACAGGTGAAATTTGCCAAGCAATTGATTTGTTTCCAGTTCATCCCGCTCCGGCTGAAAAGGGAGGTTCACACATGTCCCCCGTGCCTGCCAAGGACAGCGTCAAGTCAGCAAGGCGAGGAAGCAGCTGACATAGGCAAGTCTTTTGGTGTCCTTCCAGGGCAGAGGTTGGCGTGCCAAGTTCAAACTGGACAATTCCCTCCATACAAACTTGCCCCCCGAGGGGGGGGAGCGCTGGCTGTTCTAATTCTGCTGCTTTTCTGCCTCCTTTGAAAGTCAACCTCTTGAATTTTAAGCAGCCAAGGCAAAGAGCCAGGAAACAGCCCTCCTCTCTGCTTGGTATGCAGGACCAGGGCTTGCAATCGGGCCGGAACGGAGAGAGATGCCAGGCTTGGCCTGATGCTTTGCCCGGCGTGGGCTGGTTCGGGGCGCCAGACTCGACTCCGGGAGGCCGCTACTCAAAGCAGCGACAATTCCCCCCTGGGAACCTCTGTGCTGACTCCAGGCTCGGAGGTCTTGGCCCCTCACGTCGCAGCTGGCGCCAGGAAGGTGTTCCTCGGAATGCCCCCCGGACAGTCATGCAGGGGATGGACTGAGCCAAACGGCTGTAGGTGCCTTTGGAAGGGAACAAGACTAGGAACTTGAGGGGTTGGGGGTAGGAACTGAGAGGCTCCTTATATTGGTGTATCAAGCGAATGGCGCGTTCTCGAGGCCTGAGGAAATGCGGAGCAGCCTGCTCTGCTGAAAACCTCCCCTTGCAATGAGAGAGAACAGGGCAAGCGCATCAAAACCTTGTTTCCTCCAGCTGTGCTGAGGGGGCCTGGCCAGCTGGGATGAGACTAATTGGTACGTTACCCCTTGACCTCCCCCGGCCATGGCTTTATCTCCACAGGACGATGACTGGGCTGCACAACTCGACATCGGAGGCCAGCGCACCCTGGGGTCCAATTCATGGCCACGTTGGCTTTCCCAGCGCCAGCTCCCTTACTGCTCGGGGGAGGCCAGCTCCCAGCCTTTCAGAATTCAGCACAATATGAAACAAAGCGGCAACAAGCCTGTGTCTTGCCTATAACAACAACTAACTTACTGCTGTTAGCAGGGCCATCCTGAGAGGGGTGCAGGGCCTGGGGCAGCCCCACCCTGCAGCAGGCCCTGCCCCTGCTCTGCCCCACCCCCTGGCGTGGTGAGGGAAACTCCTGCTGTCGCCTCTTGCTAGACCCCCATAATCCCCCGGGTCCCTCCCTTCCCTAGGACGGTTGGGGCGGCTGCTGCAGGGCCCCCAACAGTGCAGGGCCTGGGGTGGCCGTCCCGAAGCATCCTCTGGACAGGACGGCTCTGCTGTGTAGAAGGCAGTCTCCCAACCCGGCGGCTGCGTGCAATCTCTCTGGCCTAAATCCATCAGGCACCCACAGCCACCGTGCAGCAAACAGAGGGATAGGCCTGATGATCTGGGGGTGGGAGGGACTCGTATGTGGGGAAAAGGCCCATCCTCACGCTAGGGCAAGGCCCCGTCGTCCCAGGCAGGGCCTCAGGGTGCAGACTGTTCCCTGCAAAGGGAGCGGACGCTTTCACGCCGCCCTGTCCGGAATTCCAGGCTGGAACTCGCTCTGCTCCGGCTTCCAGCTGCAGGGAGAGCTTTGTGTCCGGCTCTCTGCTGGGGCTGGTTAACCCCCCGCAGCCCCGAACCCGGAAAGTTTACCCCCAGCTGCTGGTAGCTTAGCTTGTATACTCCTCAATCCAGGGGTGTTTGTTCCTGTTTCCCTCTCCTGGGCATGCTGTCGGGCACCCAGGGCAACGTTCCAGTTTTTGATTTTCAGTCTTGTCCCTCAGATGTACTGGGCGCAAGCCGGAGGGCTCTCACACGCTGGTGCTAACGCTGTCTAAGAGGCAGCTTGCAAGACCCACTGCCGAGACTTAAAAGAAGGAATGCCGCCCGTAACGTAACTGCAACAGGGCTACGTTCCTCTGGGTGCCCCTTCCCGCCACCCCGTCTGAAAGGCAGGACCTTGAACAGAGGGCTTCTCTCCCCAGAACCCTTTGGAGGCGAGGGAAGTTCCCGGGGCGATTGTCAGCCCTTGTGGCCAATCCAGGCTCACGTCTGGCTCTCAAAGCGCCATGTCCCGCCTTGCGGCGCTGCTGTGCGATGAGGGAGTGAAGAAGTTCCCTTGGTAGTTGAGCCAACGGCTGGTGACCAGGGGCTTGGCCCTGAGTACGGCCCCCGGGAGGAGAGGTGTGGTTGGAAAGGGCTGTAGCCGATAAAGGCGGAACATGCAGTGGCTGGGAGCCCCTCTCTTGGGGGGAGACCCACACCAGAGTCCCTGGGCCCTCCCAGGCTGCCCCGCCCCCGCCTTCGCCGCATGTTCCTCTGCACAGCCAGGATGGCGAAGGACATGCCTCTTCGAGGTGGTGAACACGCGGCCGTTGTGAGGTACCCACAGCACTTCCCGGGGCGCCCACTTCCTTCCTGGGCCAAAGCAGTGCAGGGAAAACACGTTGCAAACCATCCCTGAGCCGACATGGCCGCGGATCAGCCTCCCCGAGCGACCCCCAGCTCCCCGCGGGCTCCGGCAGCCTCCACGGCCCCTCCCGAGGGGCACCCCTTGCGGTTACCAGCTCACTGCAATGTACTGGGCTAGGCACGAGGCAGGAATTTCGGAGGGAAATTCTCTGGCCTGTGTCTTGAGCTGAGGTCATGATGCTCCTGGCTGGCCTTAAACCCGGGACACACCTGGGACTCAAACCCAGGACTCCTAGCCCTCTTTAAGTCACTGTCTTCTCCCCTGAGCCCCCCGACCCTCACCCCCAGGAACGACGCGGACTCAGACTGACCTCCCAGAAGAGCCTACAGCTGCGAGGGGCCTATCTAAGCGCCAGACACCTCTCTCCGTGCGCATCATGTGACCTACTCGATAAACGGTTGTCGCGCGGCTGGACACGTTCGTTATATATGGAGATTTTTTAAAAGCGGCCTGAGGCGTTCGGACACCCAATTTCCATTCATTTTTATAAGAGCTGGGCATCCAGCCCCCCTCCCCAGGCTGGCTTTGAGCCTCTGAGCCACGAAGTCCTGTTGGATCCCCTTCTCCGCGATTTACAGGTGAGATCTGCATGCACATCGCAGGTCCTGCAGGCACCGGGTGGGGTGCAGATGCCTTTGGTCTCTGGTGGGGGGGCATGTTGGAGGGTCCTTTCCGAGGTATTTACACTAAGTGCATTTCATGCCTCCCATTATTCCCACCCCAGCCCCTCGTGAGCCCCACATCTTTATGGCGTCTGCCACAACAGCGTCGGTGCTGGAGACTGGGCAGCTGCCCAGAGCAGGGCCGAACAGAGCCATTGGACGATCTCTGCCATTGACCAGGCTCCGGCATTTGGAGCTGGTACACGGACTATTCGTTCAGCTGGCTGACATGAAAGTGGGGCGGGGGGGTGGGGGTGCGGGTGCTAGGAAAGGCAGGCAGCGGAATGCTGCATCTGGAGCGGCTTGGAAAGGCAGCTGCTTAAGCCGAGCATCGTTGCCAAAGCTCAGACTCTTTCACATAACAGCCTTGCGCACGCTGCCCCTCCACGTGGCTCTGGGGAGAACCGGCACGTAGACGGACGTCCACTCTGGCCGGCAAAGGGGAACCGAGGGTCAAACAAGTCAGCAAGACCTGGGCAGCTACTTAAGCTGTATCAGGTCCTGTACAGCCCTTCAGCGGGGAGACCTGGCTCAGGGGCTTTCAAACTAGGGGTGGCACCCCAGGACTGGGTGGTGGGATGTCGGGCGCTGGGGCTCATAGCTGCAGGGGGATCAGGGGAGCAGTGGGGGGCCAAGGCAGCTCCCAGCCTATCCTGGCACCACAGACTGCGCTGCACCCCAGAGGCAGCCAGCAGCAGGCCCAGCTCCTAGGTGGGGATGAGAAGAGCGCACAGGGCTCCGTGCACTGCCCCTCCGCCGAGCACTAGCTCTGCACCCCCATTGGCTGGGAACCTGCTGCCGGCTGCTTCTGGGGACAGCATGGTCTGAGGGGCCAGGAGAGGCAGGAAACTGCCTTAGGCCCCCCACTGCACCGCTGCCCGGGAGCTGCTCCAGGTAAGCCGCTCCTGCCCCCTCAAAGCTGGAGCCCCCTCCTGCACCCCAAAGCTCTCAGCCTCAGCCCCACCCCGGAGCCCACACTCCAGTCACACAATGTTGGGTCGTGGCATCAACAGTTTTCTTGAGCTGGGTCAAGAGACAAAAAGTTTGAAACCTCCTGCCCTAGACTATCCTGCGGGAAAATACTTCCCTTCTGATTCTGAATGTGAAGAAATTGAGAAGCGTCCTTGTTAAACTGATTGGCTAAACCGGCGCGCCGCGAGACAACATTCTGCAGTTGTCTCCTCTCGTAGAGATGAAACCGAATGAAGCCATCACTGGAGCTGTCCATACTCATGGTAGTGGGCATGACACCCACTGTAACCATGGCAGCCGTTCTCACTATCTGCCATTGGTACTGGGGGGGGGTGGGGGGTCCCACCAGCAAAATGTCCTTAGAGTTTCCAAAAAGCACAGATGATGATTTTCAAACCAACAAAACGTATTGCGAACAATGTGGAGAAATTCCAAATCAGCCTCATTCGGACAGATAAAGATGAATTGATCCCTAAACTAAAGATTGCGGGTTGCCTAGAGGTGCCAACAGAAAAGGGTCCCAAGTAGACACAGGTGGCACTTTTTAAAAGGTTGACACCTCGATGCTAGAAACAAGTATGAAAAAGATTGATTGTGAGGAAAACCAATGTACATTACAAGTGGGATTTGTTTAAGAAAACTTTATCGGACACCCCAACCCGCGTTCCCCCAATTCTTCAATCAGAAAAGGAAGTCTCTTCAGTTAAAAAATTATTAGTGGGAAGTAAAAGAAATAATAATAAAAATTAACGGAGACATAATAAGGGCAGCTAACGGCATCCATGACAAATGGATGGCAATATGCTGAAAGGCAATAAGAAAGATATGTTATATATATATATATGTGGAGAAAAAAATGCAACAAATGGTGGTTACTAGGAATGTGTAAAATTGTCAACCTTGAGGCAGAAAAGGGAGAAGTATTCTGTAACCCTTCTGCCAGGTGGTGCCAGCAGCAAGCAGGGCTGGATTCAATATCAAGGGGTTCCCATCCATCCATCCAACACAGAAGTGGGTGGAACCTCCATGCAGTAACTTGGTGAAATTGCACACCACACATGTGCGTTTCTGCCGGCTTCCCATTCACCTCATGGGAGCAGAAGTAATGGCTGCCAATAGGGGTGCCCTCTGAGTTCAATTTAGCAGGTCTTTACTAGACCCACTAAATTGAACTCTGGAAGATTGATCACGGCAGCACCAATCTTCCCCCTGGTGAAGATGTGGCCCACGAACAAAGACTGTAAGTCACTCTTCTAGGTGGGACAGTGTTTTGGAAAGCAGCAATTCAGAAAGGGAGTTAGGGGCATGCTCAATAACTTGTTGCCCATGAGCTTCTAGCCTGAGGTGGGGGCTAGGACAGAAAGTGGGATCCTGGGATGTTTGAGCAAGAGAATACTGAAGGGGGGTGGTATTTCTCTACAGAGCACTAGAAAAACCATGACTGGAATGTAGTAGGGATAGCGGTGGTTAACCGGGTAACCAGTAAGCATCACCCTTACCAGAGCAGGACAAATATGCAGCTCTCAACCACGGGTAGGAGGACATTTCTTCCTGACTCCAGCTGTTGATCAGTTCCTTCCCTGAAGCATCATGACTGAGAGCCCTTGTTTTGCATCCCAGCTAGCCTGTGCATTCTGCTCGGAAACCAGAACCTCACTTTCTCATGCTGCAAATTGTCCCCTCAAAGGACAACAGTTGGATTCTGCTACTTGCCTTGAGACCCTACCAGGGTAACCTACCGATGAATGTTGATCGTGGTTTCCTGAAGAATCACAACCTGATAATTACCTGCTTACGAGTACAGTAACATTGAGCAGAGGCGAGCAGGGCTGACGTTCACAATAGGCTCACTTGAATCTCATTCCACACCTGACTTTGCCAGACTAATACTGGTCTTTCCCATTGTCAGGATCTTTATTCAATCTCTCTCTGCAGCTCAGGGACCTTCATTCACACATGCAGCTGTTCGAGAACTCATGAGCATAGCTGCAGGGTGGCTCGTTACGTGGGTGGGTCCTTACAGGTACTATCCCTGGCAAACAATCCTGTGTGTTGTGTTGCAGAGCTACTCCTCAGACAACAAACATACCGCTGTGTGCCCCAGTGACGCTGCGGGAGAGCTGATATGATGCCAAGTTTTGAAAGTGCTCCAGAGGTGATCCCAGCAATGACAGACCGGTAAGCCTGGTTTCCATGCTGGGGAAACTGGTTATAACTATAGTAAAGAACAGAATTGTCAGACCCATAAATGAACACAATTTGCGGGGGAAAAGTCAGCACGGTTGTTGTAAAGGGAAATCCTGCCTCACCGATCTACTAGAATTCTTTGAGGGGGTCAACAAGCATGAGGACAAGGGGGATCCAGTTTAGGCAGGTACTTAGATTTTCAGAAACCCTTTACAAGGTCCCACATCAAAACCTCTTAAGCAAAGGAAGCTGTCGTGGGATATGAGGGAAGGTCCTCTCCTGGATCGGTAACTTTTAAAAGATAAGAAACAAAGGGTAAGACTGAAATGGAGACGGGTAACTAACGGAGTCCCCAAAGGATCTGTCCTGGGACCAATCCTATTCAACATACTCATAAATGCTCTGGAGAAAGGGGTAAGGAGTGAGGTGGCCAAAGTTACAGACGATACCAAATTGCTCAAGATAGCTGAGTCCAAAGAAGCCTGAGAAGAGCTTCAAAAGGTTCTCCTAAAACTAGGTACCCAAGCAACAAAATGGGAGATGAAATTCAACATTGATAAATGCAACAGCATGCACATTAGAAAATATTATCCCAACTCTACAGATAAAACGATGGGGTCTAACTTATCAGTTATCGCTCAAGAAGGAGCTCTTGGAGTCGTGGATCGTTCTCTGAAACCATCCAATCAGTGGGCAGCGGCAGTCAGAAAAGTGAACAGCATGTTGGGACTCCTTAAGAAAGGGATCAAGAATAAGACAGAAAATAGCACACTGCCTCTGTATAATCACACAGTGCACCCGCATCTCCACCACTGTGTTCACATGTGGTCTCCTCATCTCAGAAAAGATACCTTGGCATTGGAGAAGGTTCACAAAAGGGCAACAAAAATGCTGAGGGGTTTGGAGCGGCTGCCGTATGAGGAGAGAATGATAAGTTTGGAACTTTTCAGCTTGGAATAGAGGTGGCTAAGGGGGGAGAGGACAGAGGACTCTCCACCCATAACTGGTGTGGAGAAAGTAGATAAGGAAGTGTTGTTAACTCCTTCTCATAACATAAGAACTAGGGTTCATCCAATGAAAAATTAGTAGATAACAGGTTCAAAAACAAAAGGAAGTGGGTTTTTTTTTCACACAACACACAGTCAAGCTTGCCAGAGGATGTGGTGAAGGCCAAAACTGTAACAGGGTTCAGAAAAGAACCAGATAAATGAATGGAGGATGGGTCCATCAACGGCTAGTGGCTAGGACGAGCAGGGATGGCATCTCTAGCCCAGAGGCAGGCAATAATTTTGTTGGGGGGGGTCCACTCCAAGAATTTGGTAAGTGGTCAAGGGCCACACTCTTCCGTGATATTAATGAAGGAGGTGCAGTAGTCATGATGGAGGTTGTGTGCAGAAGGGAGCTCGAGGCAGGGGATTGGGTGTAGGAGGGGGTGTGGGGTCGGGAGGGAGTTTGATTGAAGGAGGGGCTTGGGGCCTGGGACAGGTGATTGGGGTGCATGCTGCCTGCCCTGCAAACATACTCCAGGCAACTCCCATTGACCAGCTTGTGGCCAATGGGAGCTGTAAGATTGTGCTGAGGGTGGGGGCAGTGTGCAAAGCCTCCCCCGCCACCAGCTTGTGGCAGCACTCAGGAAGGAATTTTCCCTGGGTCAGACTGGCAGAGACCTGGGGTGGATTCACCTGTCTCTGCACCCTGGCACTTGGGTTACTTGCCGGGTTATATTCCTGTAAACGGTGGATTTTTCTGTAGCTTGAAGTCTTTAAACCATGATGTGAGGACCTCAGGGACTCAGCCAGAGGTCAGGAGTCAATTACGAGAGCCAGTGGGTGAGGGTCTGTGGCCTGCGATGTGCAGGAGGTCAGAGCAGAGGATCGTGATGGCCCCTTCCGGCCTTAACGTCTGTGAGATCCAACGCTGTCCCTCTCAGGTGGCTCACAATACCTTGAACGGCTAAGAGAAGGCTTGTCCAGGCGTGCTTCCTGTAGGGCACGCTTTCCAATAGGAACGTGGACCTAGTGAGAGGCTCTTTCATGGGTGGAGGCCTGAGGTGAAGGCTACAATGGATCATGCAGTCGTTCTTTACCTCAGACACAGCTCCTAGACTGCACACATGCTCCTTACACCGCATAAGAAGGGCTGTTGGCACATCCACACCTACCTTGCTATGTCCCCGTCACTAGGGTTGCCAGGCATCTGGTATTGACCTGGCCAGTCCGGTATTTTCGCCTCCTGTCCAGTAAAAAAAATTCAGAAAATACAGGACACCTAAAATGTCTGGTATTTTCTGATTTTTTTTCCTTCCAGGAGGTGAAAACACCAGACACCTGGCAACCTTACGACACGCTCGGCAACCAGGCCCAGCCCCCGGCCTCCCCCACACCCCGGACCCCCTGCTTACCTGGTTCCGCAGGGAAGCTGCGTTCTGGCTTGATCAAGAAAGCAAAATGGCCACCAGCAAAAAGCCTAAAGACCAAGGGGAAGCAATGCCTTTCCTGGGTCTTAGTGCTCAACCGCTCCCCTGTTCCTATCCCTATTCTGACTCTGCACGCACTGAAAGGGGCCATGCTGTTTTATTTTTTAATTATTTTTTTTTGCTCAACAACTTTGGTCTCCCCTCTTTTTTTTCCCCCCCTTCAACAGAATTTTTCCCCTGGTGTTTTTCTGGGTTTTTTTTTGGGGGGGGGGTATTTTTGGTTAAACCATCAGGCAACCCTACCCGTCACTGGGAGTGTGAGTCTGGGTTTCTCACCAGCGCTCGTGCTGCGTTCCCTGGAGAAAGTGGCTCCTTTCTGCCCACAGGGCAGGCGTTGAGCCCTGGTCCACACTAGGGCTTTTATTCCTTGTGGTCGAATTAATAAGCAGGGCATCCATCCTACCAAGCCCATTATTTTGAAATAAGCCGCTTATTTCGAAATCTGTCCTCCTGCTTTCCTGGGGGAATAACGCTCCTTTGGAAATCGTTATTTCGGAGTAGCGGTGGTGTGGACGCTCCGGTGCTGCAATTTCAAAATCACTCCTCCCCAGAGTCGTTCGAATTAATTACTCCCCAGTGATTCCTGGGGCTCCAAGTCGAGGTAGCCTGTCCACATTAACGGGGCCTGCCTCGGCCTCATTTCAAGGCTTTCCCCATCGTGTGGACATGCTAGTTCGATTTTGTTAAATCGGGAGTCATTACATCGACTTCAGTTATTTCGAAATAGCTTCCTAGTGTAGACATGCCCTGTGACTCCTTGAGAATTAGCCCCTCTTTCTCGTGAGCTTGGCCCTTTGCCGAGCAGAGCCAGCTTTGTGCCAAGACGCAGCCTGCCCTTTCTGGGGGCTGCCTTTCCGTGTTGGGAAGAGACGCGGGATGCCAGGAACAGGAAACGGCGTGAGTTGTCCGTGAAAACGCAAAGCTCAGGCTGCAGAGGCTGCTTCGCACTGGCAGGGAGCACTCGGGGAACACGGTTCCACCCGAAGGCACGGCCAAGCCGTGAAGGAGGCTTCCTAGAAAACACTCCATGGGAAGCCCGGCCGGGACAAGGCCCTGTCTGGGGGGCAGCCACTGGGGATGGGAAGCATCCAGCCTAGCGCCCGATGGGAATGGAAGGTGCAAATCAGGGTGACGGCGGCGCACGGCCCTGGGATGGCTCCAGCAAGCCCTGTGAATGCCTTTCCTGGGGCCTACCCGCTCCCTTGTGGCCCAGGGGCTCGGCCCTGTGACAGGCATTCAGCAGCCTTCTCGGTTTTACCACCGTTGTCGGTTTTGGTGGGTTTTTAATAGATTGTTTCTTTCTTTATTTGGTCCATGTCTTAAAGACGGCCCGTCTGCTTGGCAGGCGTGTGCCCGCTCCAGTTTGAAGGGCTGCGATTGGCTGGCCCTTCGCAGATCTGTCCCTCTGGGCTGTGAGGGAAACGCTGAATAGTCTTAGCAGTTTCCTCACACTCCACTGGAGTGAGTGTCCTCTTCCAGGCGAGGGCTGAGCTGCAATCTATTCCTCTAGGTTTCTGGAGCAAGGTCTTCCCCCCCCCCCGCTTTCATTGACTGCAGTCGCCAGCCTCCCCTTTCAGCCTTATCTCTCGCCCCCCCTCCCCTCCTCCCCTCTCCCCTTCCTCCCACCCCGCCTGCCGGATCTCCAGCAATCTCTTGACACCTGAAGGAAAGCCTGGGAGGTGTGGCCCACTGCCAGGGGGCCGAAAACCCCCATACAGGGAAAGTCTAGGAAGGTATGGGGGGTGGGGTGACTCCTTGTGTGTAGCGGCTGGCTATTGTGCATGGATTGGTGAGGAGAAAAGAGCGCTGCATTGGGGGGAGCTAAAAAAGGCTCGTTGCTCGGGTAAGTGCACAGACAATATACTGCTGATCATGTATGTGGTTCCTTCTTGGGCATCCTGTGTCCTGTTTTGCTCGGTGAGGCACGGCAGCATTCTTCTTCCTCGATGTGCCAGCTTTGGGAGGGATCGAATTGTCTCAATCACTCTGTGCGTGTGTGGGATTGAATTGTCTTCGTATGTGTGTGTGTCTGTGTTTCCAGATGTCCGTTCTCTGACTCTGCTTTCAGCTATTTTACAACTCCCGGCCGGGTGGCTGGCCAAGGGATCGAGGGGGTAGCACCTGGGCATGCG
Source organism: Pelochelys cantorii (assembly GCA_032595735.1). Taxonomy (NCBI): domain Eukaryota; kingdom Metazoa; phylum Chordata; order Testudines; family Trionychidae; genus Pelochelys; species Pelochelys cantorii. The sequence continues at coordinate 40,500,091 of CM064340.1, forward strand.
ACTCCCCCAAAACAATTGATGATGGTGGTTATTGATTTCCAAGTCCTCCGACCCGTTCATTCTCCTGGCCATTTAAAATCTCAGGGCGATTTGGGAGCGGAGCATGCAGACAGAACTGCTTAATTACCACGCTCCTTTATAGGGCAAGTTTTCTGTACCCAAACCCTGGCATATTCTATCCTCTGTTTTATAACAAAGCTAGCTTTTAAAGATCAGTTCAGCAATGGTTAGAGCATCCAAATTACATGGTTGTCATGGAGATGGTACAGAGAAGCTGAAGTGATATGACTGCATCTGGACTGTAGCAGGGTTTTACTGATCCAGGGGCTTTTTCTTACCTTCTGTGCCTTTTCCTCTTTGCTAGGTTACGGTTCTCTTTTATCCTGGAATGAGGCAGGCCAGTCGTATGGGATTTAGAGGGCTAGCATATGGGGAGAGTGTGTGTTTAGCCCTCTCTGCACTATATTATTATCGTAATCGTTATATTTGCATTTGGGTTTTGCTGGGTTTTTGTGGGGCTTTTTGCATGATTTTTGTCGGATTGGAAAGGGGAGGGCAGAGGACAGTTTGTGGATCCTCAGCTAGGTGTGAAGTACTTTGTAATGAGGCGCCTATCACGATGAGGCATGTTTCACATTTTTGGGACAAAGGAGAAATATTTGTTTGATTTTAGCCATATTCATTTCCCATTTCCACTCCCCCCCTCCAGCTTTTACAATGCAAAGATTTTACCGCCTGGGTGTTTATAAACCAGGCAATTTGCATTTTTGTTGCAACCGGTAAAGGGAATGTGTTGGCAACTGAAAAAAAAATACATAATTTATGAGGAAGGAATTCTCCTGCCTCCGGCCAGCTACAACGCAAAGCGTATTTCTGAGGGAAAAGCATGTTGCATGGTACAGATGTGCATTTCTCTAGTGGCTTGGATTAAATCATACTATTGTGCTCTTCATTATTTTGTGCGTTCGGCCGGCAATAGTCAATATTTAATCTGCTCTCATTGTGTGCTCCCACAATAAACATGTAATTTGGAGCCAGGGTGACTTACAGCTACAAAATGCATTGGGAATGCCTGTGGCTTTGTCTCGCCAAATACAATTTCACCCCCTTTTTCTTATTTGTTGTCGCCTATTGTAGAGATGTAAATAAAGTAAAATACATTGGTGGAAGCCAGCCCATCAGAATGGCAATGTGTCTGTAATTATAATATCACCAAACATAGGGGAGGATTAATTGCTAGGATAAACAGAGATTTGTGGCTGGGGTGGGTGATGGGCCATGGTGTTCCGGGCCTGCATTCTAGTAGCTGGCATGGCAGCTCCATGTCTGAGTGGATGATATTTTTAGCCAGAAAATGTAGCATATTCTCATTAGACATTTTGTAGAAATGAAACCCGCATGTGTCTAGCAGGCTGTACGTGGCTGAGTTCTTCAAAGGACGCCGTTCGGCTAGGATTTTTGTGAAAAAGGTTTTTCTGGGACAAGTCCAGAGCAAACAAGGGGGAAGTTGGAAAATGGGAGCCAGAGCCCAGAGGATTTGGCCATGGGTCAGCAGATGGGCAAGCTCAATGGCTCTCAGTTCAGACACTTTCCCCCCAAAACGGCAACCTCTTGGGTTTTCTCCCCTCGAGATTGTTTGTCCAGGGCTATGGGGTTCCAGAGTGTTATGGCAGTTCGTTCTCGCTGTCTCCATTCTTTGCATGCCTCTGCCCTGGTGACAACATGAGCACCTCATGGGGAAACTGAGGCACTGATCGGTGAAGTGACTTCCCCAAGGTCATCCCACAATTAGTGATATTGCTGGGCAGAGAACCCAAGAGTCCTGCCTTCAAATCTTCTACTCTCCCTGCCAGGCCAGAGACATGGCAGAAGGCCCTTGCCAAGTACTGAAGTGACCCTGCGGGGCAGTGCAGCCTGTGGCGTCATGACGGTGTGAACCCCTCCCCCAGCATTGTTAATCGGAGTCGCGCTCGCTGAGGTAACGGTGGGTCTCTAAGGCCGCGATTATGGCTGCCAGAGGGAGGGGTGGGGAGAAGGTGGCCTTACCCTCTGCCGTTGGGTAGCCCAGGCAAGGACCAGCCTTTGGGTGGCCCAGGTATGGACCCACCGGACCACAGCGCACGCATGCTGAGGAGCCCAGAGGCCGTCCAGGAGCAGCTCGGCTGCCAGAGACTGGACGGGTGTAGCTGCAAGTCCCCACTCCTGTCCCGGCTGGGCCCCGTGGCGCATTACAGCCGCCGTAAGTGCTGCCTGCTCTCCGAGTTCCCGGCCGGTGGCAGAGGTGGTGCATTGGGGGTGTGGCTGCAACACACCCGCTGTGGCTATTGGCTTCTCAGAGACTCTGGGGGGCCTGGGAAGCCGAGGCTAGGTTAAAGCAGCCTTGAAATTGCTCCAGCTTAGGTGGGGGGCCAGGAGCTCAAAGCCTCCCCTGGGAGGGGGACAGAGTAACGGAAACTCCTGCCCCTTGTCGTCTGCCTCTTTTGTCCTGCCTCCTGGGCTTCCGCCTAGTGCCGGCCTGGCCTGAAGCAGTTCCAGGAGGCCACGTCACTGGTTCCCCCGAATGTCTCTTCTCACTCCTCACGCCCCGCTCTCCTCACACCTGCATGTCCCTCCCTTGGAGCCCCCCTCCCTCCGCTGCAGCCGGGCCAGGGCAGCCTGTTCCCCCCCGTGGCAAGTCGGTTTGCGGCTGCCCCTCTGGCTCCTCCGAGGCTGCCGCTATGAACCCCCAACAGGCTCTCAGCACAGGGGACAGGCATGGCATGTGGGGCGCAGAGCCACACGCCCGGCCCAGCCCTCCCCACGTGATTTCCGTGGCCCGACGCACACAGCGTGTGATTCCAGCAGGACCCCTTGTGCGTGGCCGCTTGAGAACCGGCTCCCCAAGGCGGGCTGCCACTGTCGGGCCACGTCCACACTCGGAAACTATTTTTAAATAACGAAAATCGATTTAACCCCCGAAATAACGACTCCGAGCTAGCGCGCCCTCGCTGCGGGGAAGCCTTAGTCCGAGGCAGGCTCCGAGAACGTGGATGCACTACCTCCACGTAGAGCCCCCGGGAGCGCTGGGGTAATGAGTTCAAATGCCTCGGGGGGGGAGCTATTTCGAAATAGCCGCACCGGAGCAGTGCCGGGCTGGTAGGGCCCTGCATAGCAAAGCCACCGGCATGGGGGCATCCCTCCAGCCCAGGAATACAAGAGGCCTAATGCTGCCGATTCAGCCCGGCATGGTTGCTGGGCGTCCCTAGCACCCATATAAAGGTGCTGGGTCTCTAAACTGCCCCAGCACCACAGGGCCCCTGCAGGGCCCAGAGCCAGAGACTCCTGCTCCGCAGCTCCCAGGAACTGCCCCGGGAAGGGGTGAGCCAGGCACTGCTCCAGGGCAGCCCCATGCAGGGGCCCAGGCCAGGCCCGCGAACTGGGCCCTGAGGTGCCTGTGAAGCAGGGGGAACCAGCAGCGAGGCGGGAAGGGCCTGCAGCCAAACCGGGGAGGCCGGTGAATTGAGGCGGTGGTTAGGAGCCGGGAGGGATCATGTAACGGCTCCTGATGCCCTGAGGAGCAGTCACATCCCCCCGCCGGGCTCCTCTGATGATCAACGTTGCGGTCCTGACACTGAACTCGGTCAGGGACCAGCCACCACCTGGGGGAGTGTGGGGCTGTGAGAGAGACGGTGGCCAGAAAAGGCTCCCAGCAGAGTGCCCCAAATTCTTGTGGCTTTGGCTCCGTGCACTTTTATGGTGGCCTACACCTCATGCCTGGGCATAGTGGCCCAGCCAACACAGCCCCTTGCCCCCCTGGACACTGGAGACCGAGTGCCATAGATGACAAGGTCCCCCTGGTGCCTGTTAGCAGAGGAAAGCGCAGCTCTCTGCCCCTGAGGGAAGGGTTTGGTGCTCACAGCCCCCAGGCGGCATGGCTCTGCTGCCCCCACCTCCGCGATTCCCACAGCCTGAAGTGCTCTCTGCTATCCAGCTGGGGACACATTACCCTTTAGTGTCCCCTAGAGAGCATGGTCCCATGGAACACTTTTCCACCTAGCTTCTCTGCTCCTGCTGGACAGTTCTCTGGGGGGCAGCAGTGGGATCTGGAATATTTGATCCCGTTACTGACACCGCTTCATTTGAAGGCAGACCTTGACCTGGCAGCGCTGGGTGCAGGGTTTGGGGCACCCCATTTCTTGGGGCATGCTCTGTGATTGGTGCTAGCCAATCCGTGTCCTCCGTTCACAGACTGCCCAATGAGAGCTCAGGGAGGCAGGGGTGGCCCTGTGGAAGGGATGATGCTGATTGGCTGGCCAGCAGGGGATACACAGTGCCAGGGATTCAGCTATTTGTATTCTCTGGGACACCGGAGCTGCAGGAGCAGGAGGAAGGACGCGCTTTAGTTAATTAGATTACGAGGCCCCACAGGCTTCTGACTCATAAAAAAAAAAGAAATGATTTTTGTAATTGCAGATGGGGTTTTTGCCAAGAGAGGCTTTAATGAGCATTTAGGTTTCCTCTCTTAGCCTAGCGCAAGCGGGCAGGACCGCTGCCACAGCCGCTCTGTGCTGAAGGCGGGTGGGGGGCAGGAGAGGGCATTTATTTCTGGTGCAATCTCTACCCCTTGTTTTCACAGTGCAGGGAATCCTTTGCCCCTCAAACCCCTCTCACTGAAAGCCTCCACGTGCCTTCCAAGTCCTAACGCTCCATTCCTCACCATTGGCCCTGGAGGCGCCCATCTCCAGGGTGCAGGTGGGGAAACTGAGGCACAGAGCCATTACAGGACAGACTCTGGCTCCTCTAAACTGTTCCATCAGCCACCGGGGCTGCTAATGCCCCACAACTAGAATGTGAATTCCCCAAGTATAGCACTCTGATGACCCCCACTTAATCCCCAGGATAGAGGATGGGCTGAGGGCAGTGGTAGACACATAGAGCTGTGTAGATTCTGGCTTGCGCCACAGCCCATAGGCTGTTCTTCATGAAGTGCCATAATTTAGAGGAGTTGCCAGCTCCTCTGGCCTACCTCTGGGGCTATTTTGGAGCAGCCTAGATTCTGGGGGCTCAAATGGTCATGCAAAGCTACTCTCCTCCCTCCCCAGCTTGCAGAGCTGGAGGTGCTGCACAAAATGTCTTGGCAGAGGACAGAGTAAACTGGTGGCAGTAGTGGGATTAGAAGCTGTGGGTTTCCAGCTCCCAGCATAGTGTTTGGTTGCCTAGAGATGCCCTAGCAGTGGAATGACATTGCTTTGGGACACTCTCCAGAACTAAACTTTATTGCTTCTAATAACGTGCTAAGGGCTCTCAAGTTGGGCATCCAAAAACCGATGATCTTACTGGTCCCTTCTGGTATTAGAATCTAGGATTTATGCAAATCAGCGGCTCCTTTGCCAAATGTGTATGGAGGAACTGAGGAAAGATGGAGGGACTGATCCTTTTCCTCCTCGAGATTCATTCTCCTGTGGTCCCACGTCCAGGTGAAGCCTCTCAAAATGTTCATCCCTTTGCTTCTCCCTCTCACTCTCTCTGGGTGCGTCTACACTGCACCGTAACTCAAAATAAGATACGCCATGTGAGCGACGCAAATTGCGGATCTTATTTTGATGCTATTTCGAGAGAGCTTATTTTGTCGTTTGGTGCTGCCTACACAGGGCCAAATGTCGAAATAACTATCTATTCCGAAATGCCCCTTACTCCCCGTGGAATGAGGTTTCCAGGGACATCGGAATAATGAGCCGAAATAACAGGCTTGCTTTGAAGATGGGGGATAGCTATTTCGGGATACTCCAGTATCCCGAAATAGCATTGCTGTGTCAACGTACCTTCTGTGACCCTGCCATCCATGATCATCCCTCATTGAACCTGAAACAACATCAGAATCTCCTAGACAGTGCTGGGATTCAGCTTGTTTTCTACTAACCTCAAGAACAAAGGAACTCTCGAGCCCAGTTAAGACACATGTAACATAGCGCAATTGTCCCAGAGTGGCAGCATGCGGCGGGGTCAGATCAGCCTGTCGCTTGATTTCATGCTCATGCTATTTTGGGCCCAGTCGGCTCCAGTATTACTGTTAGTTAGAGCTGTCAGCTTTTGTTGGGAGTCAGAGAATGGCCGCATCTCTTCGAGCTGCCGCAGAAAGCTCCATTAAATAAACATGGCTTGATCTGTCCAGTTTTTTTAAAAGTTCCTTTCGTGCAGGCAAAAGGGGCCAGGCTGGCAGGGCTGAAAGACGAGGCCTCTCATTCATTCCCAGAATAGGCCTCCGCGTCCATTCAGTCTCGGCCAGTCTCTGCTGCACCTGCCGATAACCAGGCCAAAGCTGGCTGGGACGCTGCAAGCATCTATCGTTTAGTAACCCTTCGCAAACGGGTTCGAAACATGCCCTTACTACAAACGGTGGCCTGTCGGATGATCCTTTTTTTCCTCCAGTCTCAGACTGGAGTATTTTGTGGGTGGCCTCTGATTTTCATAGAGCCTAGATTCTACCACCAGAAGGGACCGTTAAGAGCTTCGGTTTTTGGATGCCCAACCTGAAAGCCCTTAGCATGATGTTATCACCAATAGCAAGACGTAGTTTTTGTCTCTGCCATGATGGCTGCTTTGCCTCTCGGCTTCTTTCCGTGGATGTCGGCTTCTGATGGAAAAGAGCCTCTGTAGAAGATGGCCCTGTTGATTCCGGAGCAGCATCCCTTGTTTTCTCAGTTAAAGGCACCCATCTCTGGACTTTACTCCCTGCTGTTGGCCCTGCAGAGTATGGGTGTGTTGTCCTACAAGATACGTGACCCGGTAATCTACTTAGCTCGCTACTCAGAAGACTTTGAATTTCTTTGTCTTGGAGAGGAAGGTGTCTTTCTTGGGGACGTAGCCCACCTTTACGGTTATTGGGGTTCGAGTCCTTACTATGCATTAAATAATGTGCTAGGGGCAATTAATCAATGAACCACTTCACTCATTAGCTGTCTCCCGCCTGCTCTTGTGCAGTAACTTACCGGGCGGGTCAAACCGGCTGCCGTGTTCAAATGGAAGGACCTGGGCATTGTCTAGTGCCTGCCCTGCACTTTCCAAAATCTTGCGTCAAGCCCCCAGAATCATGAGAGCTCGACAATAAAAGTTGAATTATTTTCCGAGGTGGTGGGTATTCAAGGCAGGGAGAGGCGTTGCCTTCCCAAACTGTCAGCCTAGCCCCGCCCGGACTCCGCCCCCAAACACCTACTATATGCGTACTGAGGGCAGAGTGTTGCTGCCCCAGGGCACCGTCCTCCCTCGCCAGGCTCAGGGGTCATGTGCCACCCACCCTCCCCATGGTGCTGGGGGGTGGCACCATGGCTACCATAGGGATGGGGCCTGGGTAGAAGGGGCAGGGTTGGGTGTTGGGTTGGGGGCTTGCCTCCCCCCGCCCTACCTTTTGTCTTTTGAAACTTTGAATTTCATGTTTCCAAGCTCATCTCCGCAACTGCTTACTCTTCATTTAAAAAAAAAGGGGGGGGGGTTCTGGAGCAAGGAGTTGGGCTTTAAAAAAATATAGTTATGCTTTATGTAAATCATTGCTCTGGTTGGGGCTGAGAGGTTCAGGCTGCCCTGGGGAGAAAGGGTTACCCCAGCCCTCTCTCACCACAGCAGGTTGGGGCCAGGTGAGAAGCATCTCTCCATGGCTGCTGCAGCAGACATACCTGGGGGAGGAGGGCATGTTCCCTGGCTGGGGCAGGTCCAGGTTTGTCTGCCCCCTGCGCCCCCCAGCCAGAGTGAGGAATGCAGCAAACTCTGCACTATCCCCTCGCTCCCTGACAAAGGGGAACAACCAGCAATGTCCCCGTATGAACTGGGGTGGGGCAGGAAGCCCACCCTCTGTAAAGGGCACCTGGGGGGTGAGAGACTTGGGGCTGGGGGAGTCCTGGATGGGGACAGGCACCTCCTTTCACTGCCTGGTGATTGTCTCTTTTCTGTGGTTTTATGAGCAGCAATCCCATTCCAGGCACATCCCATTGTCCTGGCACAACCAAACTTGCTCTAAGGTATGATCAGAGGAAGCTGGATACTGATTTTGATGGTCCTGGCTCCTACTGTTTGTAAGGAGTTCTTGGACAAACTGACACACAGACAGACAGACAAACTCTCACAAATATATACTCAGTGGCTATTCCTGAATTAAACGGGAATAAGCTATACCCATGTTGTACTCCTTTATGATGATATAACTACATGCGCACTGTATCAGTGTAAGTGTATCACACTCCTAACAAGTAAATATCACACCTCCAGCCAACATAGTTTTATCCATTTCATGTGTAGACTAGACCTCAGTCTGTAACAGAGCAGCTCAAAATTTCCCCTTCACAATGTATTTTATTTTGATGAAATCTGGCCCTTTTGGAAAGGTTGAAATTTTCTTAGAGATTTCAGTCTCTTGAAATGCCTGGGGGGTTATTTGCTTTCAGTTTTCAATGTTTTGCCCACGGTTTTGGATTTCTTGCATGTGTTTCCTTCTTGCCAATTTTGATCTGGTAGCATAGTTGCATGACGGGAGTATTTGCAATAAAAATTATTCAAAAAGGAAAAATGTTGCTGGCAACATTTTTAAAAAATGCCTTTGAAAAGTACAATTTGGGAGGGAAATCAGTTTTTCAATTACAAATGTACCATAGATTTTTTTTTTTTTGAAGAGGATCCATTCTGAAACAATGGAATGAAACTACCTTTGAAAATTAAAAGGAAAGGAGGTAAAAGTTTTGACAAGCTCGTGTTTCAGCTCCTTTCTTGGTCCCGTACTTAAGCATGTGCATAACTTTCATGTAAATGGGACTGTGTATAGGAGTAAAGTTATTTCATTTTAAGTGTAGTCGAGTGGTGAACTCATTGAACTGGGACCCGAGACCTGGATTCTGTTCCTGGTTGTGCCCTGGGCTTTCTGAATGCCATGAGCCTGCCCCCCTGTGCCTCAGTTTACCTTGCTGTAAAATGGGGAGAAAGCCATTTCTGCCTTCTGTAAAGTGCTCTGAGGTCTATTGATAACTCTAGGTTTCAGGACTCAAGGCCCCACTGACTCCGCTGTGGGCTGGACTCACAGATGTCCGGGGGGAGCAGCTTCATTCATTAAGGCAACGGGCGGGAGAAGGGCTCGGTACATGTTGTGTGGTTGCAAACTCAGTGTAAGGGGAAGAATATTTGCCCAAGAATTGACTCAATTTATTTCCCCCCTTTGGGTCACGGCAGGAAGAGAGAGGCATAAAAGCAGTTGAGGGTTGGAGACTGGCTTGCCTTGGGCTTTTCTCTGACTAGGAAAAGTGGTGTTATTTCCCACGTTGAGAACGGTCAGGTTATTTGCTTCCAAACGCGCCGGAACGGCTCTGCGGGCACTAATAAAAACTAAAAACGAGGCCCGACTGCATGTGGCGTCAAGGACAAGCCAGTTCCCCACACCGGGATTTCTGGTTACCCAAAAGGCGCGTGTATGGGGGGCAGGGAGGTTTTGCAGGCACTTGGTGTAGTTAGTCTGTGGGGACTGTTTTATTTGTGGCCTGTTTTGCTCTAGAAACAAAGGCTGCGGGCCATGTTGTTTCAACTGACCACGGATGAGTGGAAGCCACAAGAGATGGGTATCGCCAGCAACAGCTGCCAGGGTCCAGAGAGACACATGCTTCTGTGCCCCCCGCCCTCCCCACCAGTGGAGTTTCAGGGCCAGGAGGCATGTTTCCTGGGTGCACGCCGGAGTGAGGGTCGTGAGGAAGAGCTGAGGCAGGCAGTGGAGGACTGAACTGTGGCCAGGATCCCTTAGGTTCTTTGGCAGCCCCTGGACACCTCCCATTCACGGCTCTGTCCTCGCCGCCCCCTCCTCCCACAGGGGAGGGCAGCACCGGTACCCACGGGGAAATGAGGCCCAGAAGCACCTCCTAGATCAAATGGGAAACAGAACTGGGGGTTCCTGAATCCCCACCACCAGCCCCCCCCCCCCCCGCAAGCTCACCAAGCCCCCTTGTTCTCTGTGGGGAGGGGTCCTCCCTGAGCTCATACCACCACTTCTGCCCAGCCTCCCACCTGGCCCCAGCTCCGTGGAGCCAGAGAGCCGCACTCACGTGGGCCGGGGTCCCTGCTGCAGGGATGGATGGAGACGGGCACACTGGAGGCAGGTGTGGCCGGGGGCCTGGGGGACACGCAGCATCTCGCCTTCAGCCACACAGACGTGGCCGTGCGGTTACAGGTCCCATTCTCTTTGCCATAGTCTCTCCGTGGGGCTGCAGGCCCAGTGGGTAGCAGGGTTCTCATTAGCACTGTTCCAAGGGAGCCATGCTGCACGGAGGCACAGGGGATCCGGGAGGATGCCCGTGGCCCCCCCACGGCTCTCCTAGCAGATTTAGGGGCACACCCCACATATTTTCCTGTGGGGTAGGCCAACCCCAGCCATAGCAAGAGAGCACAGGGCGAATCTCGGGGCTAGTCCTAGCCCACACCCCCAGAACCTGACAAAGCTGCCGGCCCGGGCCCTGCACCAGAGGCCTGCTCCAAAGCTCACCAGCCTGAGTGGAAAAGCTCCCGGCGGGCGGGGCAGGAGGGTCAGAATTGGGCCCATCTATTTTTGAAGCTGTGACTCAAGTCATCAATAATTGCCAGTGGTGCGGGGGGCTGGAAGCAGACGGGCAGCTGGCACCCCACGGCCAGGCATGTATGGAGCCGAACCCCAGTCGCTCCTGGGGGGCTCCCCTCAGAGCCCCGAGGCAGGCTAGAGGTGGTAGCTGGGAGCGGGGTGCACTAAGTCAGCGTCTGCCAGGAGCCTGGGTAAAGAAGCAGGGCCTCTAATTGCCAGGGAAGGCTCAGGCTGAACTTGCTGCCTCCTTTTGAAGGGCCCGGGAGAAATGTCCTCCCTGCAAGACAGCCCCCGGGCCCGCCTGCTGCTCCCCCCACCCCCACACAGGGAGGAACAGGAGAGACTGCTAAGGAGACAAGGAGGGGGAGGCAGGAACTTTCACTGCACCAGCCTCTGGGGAGAGAGAAGCGTTGGCGCCCCGCACAGATCGGGGCTGAGGCAGGGAGCCTGCTCGCCCCTCTCTCGCCCAGGGAAGCTGGCGAGCTGTTACCTCACCCCCCTTGTGTCTCTGCTACCCGGGAGCCCCGCGACTCTGCCAGCGGGCATGCAGCATGCTAAGGAGCTTGGCAGTGTGAGCGGGCGGGGAGGGGGCCAACTTTCTAATGGCACAAAACCCAACAGGCCTGCCCCGCCCCTTCCCTGAGGCCCCGCCCCCTGCTCCGTCCATCCCCCCCCCCCGCTCACTCTTCCCCACCTTCGCTCATTTTCACTGGCTTGGGGCAGGGGGCTGGGGGGATGTGAGGGCTCTGGCAAGGGATGCAGACTCTGGGGTGGGGCTGGGAATGAGGGGTTTGGGGTACTTGAGTGGGGGGCAGGAGTTTGAGGTGTGGGGGGTGGTTTCTGGAGGGGGGGCTGAGGGTGTGGGCTCTGGGGGGAAATGAGGGCTTTGGGGTGCAGGAGGGTACCCCGGGCTGGGACAGGGGAGGGGGGTGAGAGGTGCCAGCAGCGCTCACCATGGCTCCCGGGAAGCGGCTGCCAGCTCCCTGCAGCCGCCTTTGCACTCCCAGGCATGGCCCCCACTACTCCCATTGGCCACAGTTCCAGCCAATGGGAGCTGCCGAGCTGCCACTCGGGGCGGGGCAGCACCCAGGTAGCCCCTGTGCCTCGGAGCCATGGGGACCAGGTAGCTGTTTCCACTCAGAGCCAGGGCAGGTGGGAGCCTGGGGCCCCCCAGCACTGCCAGCTGGACTTTTAATGGCCCGGCTGGTGGAGCCGCCAGGGCCCTGTTCAGTCGGGCACTCTCTCCTCGGAGGTGGCAGGACTGAGGGCCAAGGCAGACTCATGGCAAAGCTGGGGGGCGCTCGGAAGGCTCCGCCGCTCAGCTGTTCTCGCTGCCTCCTCCAGGCAGGCACAGGCTCTCCGGCGGGCACACGCCCCTCGAGGTCCAGGAACGGCCTGTACCCACCGCACGCTTGGCCAGCGCAGGCGTGCCAACGTGTCATGCCAACGTGTCGTGAGGATAAACTCAGGGTCCTCGTGACAGGCCAGCTGCGCGTCAGACGTTGGCATGGTGCCTGCCGCTCCTGGCCACAGACGTGACAAGTGCGATGGGCAAGACCCCTCAGCAGCCTATGCACAGCAGCCCTGCACCAGAGGATTCAGTGGTTCTTGAGCAAGGATTACCCCCCAGAGTAAGCGTTAGGCCGGGCGTGCACACGAGCATTAAAAAATCACTTTGCCCGTTACTCCAATGCAGCCACCTCTAGGGCGGATCATGGCAGCTGTCAAACAGCGCGCAGTAACGCAGCACAATAGATTGGGGCACAAAGTGGCCAACACTCTAGCTAGTTGACATGACAGAGAGGGAGCTAGGGCGGCAGACATGGGTGGCAGGTGTAAGAGGCAGGGAAGGCAATGCCTTCCCAAACTGCCAGCCCGACCCCACCCACACTATGCCCACCCCCTTCTCAGTCTCCTAGGGTTGTCTGGGCTTCAGCCCCAGCAAGGCTGGGGCCGTGTCACCAGCGCTCCTGGGGCTGGGAAGGCTGGGGCTGGCCGCCTGTGCTCTGGGGCTGGGGCAGCCTACCACATGCTCTGGGGAAGGTCCGGGCCACGGCCCCCCCATTCTCCTCCCCTCCGTGCTCCCACTGAGGAAGGGTTGGGGCCACGTGCCACTTGCTGACCATGAGTGGTCCCCACCTCAGTCTCGTGTGTTAGCTGGAAGATGGATTGAAATCAGATGTTTTAACCAATCCAATGAAACCGAGACCAACTTGTGTTTCTGTCCCTAGAAGAAAAGGAAGGTGGAATTTTGGCTGGTGGGGCAGTTGAAAATCTAGGTTAGGAGAAACAGCTGGGGGGGGGGGTGCAGAGTGATCCGCATTGGGGGCACACGGAGAAGAGACTGCCTGTTATGACTTGGGAATTTTGCTGATTAATTCTGCCCAGATGTCGGCTGGTGCCTCGCATTATCTTTTCGCACACACACACGCACGCACACGCACACACACGTGCGCATGCACACATGCACGCACGCACACGCACATGCACACACGTGCGCACACACACGTGCACACACACATGCGCACACACGGGACTTGAAAGGTAACTTTCAGAAATGACACATTCGGAAGCGTCTCGTCGCGGCCGTAGCAGAAACAAGATGGAGCGGCTCTGTTAGGCAGGGATCCTGCTGCATTTTGTGGTGTTCAGCAAGCGAGGCGGAGGGAAGGGGGCTGTACTTTGAAGACACCCGTGGAAAGGACCCAGTGGGGTGCGCTCCAGAAGCTGTCCTGCAGATACCCAGGCAGGTGCTTGGGGGGGGGCTAGTGGAGCTCGGGGGGGGCCTGAGACAAAATGTTTTTTTCAGACGCTACAGAACGTACGTTCGGTGCCTGGAAAGGGCTGGCAGGCGGGCTGGCAGGCGGGCCCCCCCCATTCGTTCCAGCACCCTCACATCCCCCATACTAGACATCGCTGGCGTGGTGGGGGGCAAGCAAAATCCAGCCCGTTGCAGAATCAGAGGAGGAGGGTCAGGTCTAAGCCTAGCAAAGGGAGAGGGGGAGAGAGCATTGGGAAAGGGAGGGAAGAGAGAGAGAATAGGCTGGAGGTAAAAATAGATGCTGGTGACAAGCCAGAGGAGGGCCGCGAAACGTGCTGAAGAACGAGAGGGTTAGAGTAACAAGGAGCAGAAGTGTGTGAAAGGGAGGGAACCCATCGCCAGGGACCAGCACGGTTTGGGTCCCTGCTGTGTCAGCATGGAGGGGTGGGGTGCGCCTGGCGTTCTGGCGAGCCGTGTCCAGAGAAACGGGAAGGAGACAGGGAAGGAGGGGGCACAGGGTGGACAGGAAGCCAGTTCTTTTGTCTTTCTTCTGGAAATTTTGCTGGAGGCAGCATTGTTGGCTAGGCCCCCCGCCCCCACCCCCACCACTACACCCCCCCCATACACACACGCACACACACACACACACACACACCACAACTCTCACAATACACGGCAACATTGCACTTTTATCATAGTCCCAGCTCCTGGAGTCCCGGGATTGCAGGAGAAGCTCAGATTCTGCTGAGACACGGCACGTTTCCAGCCCAGGCAGTCAGACATAAGCCGGAGATCCACGCTGGGACTAGATCCACGGCTGCTATGGAGGGGAGAAAGACAGCCGCAAAAGGGCACAGGGCCTGCTATTTAGGGGCAGAGGGCAGTGGGATAATTGGGAGCAGCTGGCAGGGAGCTGGCCCAGGCAGACTGGGGCCAGCTGACTCCACTTCAGGCCTGCTGGGGGCCTTTAAAGCCTCCCCAGTTAGAAGGTGGGGAACAGAGGACTAGCAGTTCTAGCGCTAGAGACAGCAGGGGCGGAAGTCCCAGAAGGAGCAGCCGGGCTCCCTACCCCAGATACCAGCTGCAAGCCCCCACTCCTGGCAAAGGGGGGAAGCTGCTGGCCCACACGCTGGCCGGGGCAGAGGGACCCTGCCACAACACAAAATGAAAGGGGTCTAAATGAACTGGTACCACTCAAGAAAGATTTCAGAGTCACTGTGAGCAGTTCTCTGGAGTCATTCGCTCTGTTAGGAGCCGTTCGGCAAGGGCCAAGATAAAATATCATAAAGCTGCTATACAGTAATTCCTCATTTAACACGTGCCTGCTTAACACGTTTTCGCGATAGCACGATTTTTTTTTTAGGGAACGTTTTTTGAATTACACGACTGTCCCTGGAATAACACGATTTCCCCAGCCGGCCCATTGCCGGCAGCTGCGCGGGGCTTCCCCTGCCTCCCTGCAAAGCGGCGGAGGGTTCGCCGCTTGTCGCGCCGTTCCCCACTGACTCCCCCTCACTGGATGCCTTGCCCCCTCTTCTCCGCCCCCGCTTACAGGCCGGCGGCTGGGTTTTCCCAGCCGGCCCATTGCTAGCGGCTGCAAAGCGGCAGAGGGTTCGTCGCTCGCCGCACCGTTCCCCGGAGACCTCCCCTCGCCGGACGCAGTGCAGGTCCCGGCAGATCCATCACAGGGGCATACTCCCAACCCAATCCCCTTCCTCTCTCCTCCCCTTCCCTTGCCCAGAGCCAAACACCTTCCCTCCCTGCTGTAACCCAGTCCCCTTTCTCCCCCAACCACCGCTTGAAACACAACCCCCACCTTTTCCATTATTTTCAATGGGAAAATTGACCCCGCAGAACACGTTTTCACTTAACACGATCGTTTTCTGACACACACCTATAGTGTTACATGAGGAATTACTGTACAAATCTCTGGTGCACCCAGCCCAGGAACGCTGCCTGGTTGCCCCCTCTCGAAAAGTATCTGTTAGAGCTTGAAAAGGTGGAGTAAGTGCAACAGAAGTGAGGATGGGCGTGCGCAGCTGCCCCCTGAGGAGACGTTAAAAAGACAGGAACAGTTCAGCTTAGAGACGAGACGCCTAAGGGGGGTATGATGGAGGTTTATAAAATCATGACTGGGGTACAGAATGTGAATGAGGAAGTGGTGTTTGCCACTTCATAGAGCTGAAGAACCAGGCATCACCCTATGAAATTAACGGGCTGCAGGTTTCAAAGAAGCACAAGGAAGTGCTGCTTCACACAGCGCACAGCTAACCTGTGGAACTCACTGCTACAGGATGCAGTGAAGGCCCAAAGTATCACTGGGCTCAGACAGGAATTAGAGATGTTCTGGCGGCTTGGTCCATCAATGGCTACTAGCCAGGTCAGTCAGGGAGGCAACCTCATGGTCTGGGCGCCCTTAAATCTCTGATTGCTGGAAGCTGGGATTGTCCGACGGGGGGTGGATTCCTGACAAATTGCCCAGTTCTGTTTGTGGGTGTTCTTGCTGTAGCATCTGGGATTGGCCACAGTCAGAGACTGGATACTGAGCCAGAGGTACCATTGGTCTGACCCCGTGCAACCCTTCTCAGGGGGTAGAAAGAGGGAGGTTGAGGCTGCTTGAGCAGGGGCATGGATCTTGGGACACTACTAGCAGCTGCCATCTTTGCTTTGCCACTGACTCCTCAGAAAGAGACACTGCGCCCCCCCCCCCCCCCCACAGCGGGCCTGGTCCTGTCAGAGTTCACTGGCACTGCAGAACGGGTGCGACCCGGCCCCACGCCAGCCCCCGCACAGGTGTCTGTACCGTTGCACAGTGTAAGGTGGGGGCCCGACTCCGGACGTCCAAGCCAAGCCGTTCTCTCCCTCTGTGCCCGCTTGTTTCCTCAGCTGCCTCTTGCAGGCCAAGGCTCTGAACTTGTCACATGGGAGCAGGGCGAGTCTGTTTTCTCCTCTCCAGTGCCCACAAGGCGCCCTCCTCAGCCTTTCCTTTCTGCCCCCTAATCCTGTCTCTTTGGGTCCTGATCCAAAACAAGAAATGCACCGTCCCCTTTCAAAGAGCAGCCAGGCCAGCCATGCCCCCTCCATTGCCGAAGGAGAGACCCAGCAGAGGGGAGGCAGGTTGCTCAAACAACCCGTCTGCCTTGTGTCTGTGCCCTCCCCATGTCTCTCCTGCCTCCATGCCCAAATTAAGAACACAAATAAGTGCCAAGTTGCCAAGTTTCTCTGTACGGGAGCAGCCAGGCAGCGGGAAGCCTTCCAGATCTGCAGACAGGGAGGAAAATTAAAAATAAATAATTTCCACTGGCCATTCAGCTTCAACAAGAGCTGGTGGGTTTCCAAGCCAGGCTCATGAAAGAGCTGCTGTGTTGTGTCCAGTCATAACTAAAAATCAGGCAAACTTGCTTCATCCGGAACCGTTCCCTTTGTAATCAGCTCTCTTCCAAATCTCGCCGCCGCCACGGTCCTTGCCTCCATGGCAAACACAAGGAAGAAACAGGCAGCGGTAACCTGGGATGACCACAGGGAAGTTTATAGGCGGTGCTCTGAGACCGGGCATATTCATTATGAAGCCACTGATCAGTAAGCCTGGCCCTGCCTGGGACCCGCACATGGGAGCAATTCAGTGGCATGAAAGCTGCACCGCCTAGAGGAAGATGGACCAGTTAGGAGAAATAAAAGGACGTGCTGGGTAACTGCTCCCAGGATTAGCCCCTGCTGAAGTTTGCTGCTCCGGTACGCAAGTGTAAAGCTCCCAGTCTAGAGCCCAGCCCTGCAGAGCTACCCGGCAGCTGGCCTTGCCCTCACCCAGCGGCAGCTGTAACCAGCCTGCGCACCCTTCCCATGAGAGTCTATGGACACCAGCCCAGGGAAGTTCCGCCTCAAGGATTTGACAGACAGCAGCCTCGTGGCTCCTGATTGGCTCCCTCCCCTATATAAACTCCAGGGTGTTGTAGGAAGTGCCCGGGCAATGGTGTGGATTGCGTGATAGCCCCTGCTTCTCCCTCCTGAATTCCTGGCTCTGACCTTGGCTTGGTCTGGACTTTGCTTCCTGTCTTGGCCCTGACTCTGAACTCCTCTGCTCCTCCCAGCCTCAGGCCTGCCCGTGCTTGGAGCCTTGGCCCGGCCTGCTCTTCGTGGGCTCCTGACACCAAGCAAGGGAGGTTAAAACTAGCATGGGGGCGGCAACACCCCTCAAGCCCCGTAGCCATGGCTGTTATGGTTTCAGCTAGTTGGAGTCTTTGTGCATCTCAGGCACCCACTGACGATCTGAAGAAACCAGCCATGGGGGCTGTTCTGGGATGATGCGAAACATCCGATGGTCCTTTCACAGGCTGATAGGTTCCAAGGTGACAACAGGAATCTCCAGAGAGGCAATTTTGCCTCCGTACTTGGCCCTGCTGCAACCACTGCTGGAGACCATGTCTTGGCCTGGGGCCCACAGTTCAGGAAGGACGTGGAAAAACCAGGGAGCGATGAAGGAGGAGCCACGAGAATGAGGAAAGGGTCAGAATCGTTGCTGTGGCCCGGTTGGTCCCAGGATATCGGCAAGACAAGAAGCACAAGGAAATCGCTTTGGTGGGACCAACTGCAGGAGAGACGACCTCGGCCACTGACTTGGAAAACATGCCCAATGGTGACAGACCCCCGGAGCTCGAGCTATTTCATTGAATAAAGAGGAGCTTGTGTGGTGGCTGGATCGGTCTGTGGCTTCCTATGTTGGGAACCCGTATTTTACAATGTGCTTTCCAGCAGCAGAGAGAGGTCCAACGTGCTCCGCCGGCTGGCAGCCGAAGCTGGACCCGTTCAGAGCTGAAGTCAGGCGGAATGAACCCCTGGATAACAATGTACCGAGGTTTGGGGGGGGGGGGAGATTCTCCATCCCTGACCATTTTGAAACCCAGATTGGATGGTTTTGCTTTTCCTAAAAAACCTGCCTGAGGAATGCTGGGGCGGGTCTGTGGCCTGTGTTATTCAGGGAGACGGGCTCTCTCATCCTCACCGCTCCCTCCTGATCTCTCCTGTGCCTTGAAGCCTACAACTCTCTTGACCATATTGAAGCTGCAGTCTCAGCCAACAGTGCCTGCCTGGCTGCCAGTACTGTCTCCCTGTCTCCTTGTACTCCCCATCCGTCCACCTGTATCCGCCTGTGGTCTCTTGTCTCATCCTTACATTGCAAGCTCCTTGGAGCAGGGACTGCCATGGGGTCTTGGCCCAGCACTGGGTCTCTTTGCTGCTACAGTAACAACCGGTCACTTCTCTGAGGGTGTTCACTGATGAAACTGACTGCACAGGGTGTAAGGCTTTGTCTCCACCACGCAGCTCTCAGTGGCATGTCCGTGTCGACACGGCCGTGTCACTAACGAGCAGGCAGCGTAAACTCTCTGCGGACACTTTGCTGACAAAATACTTCCACCTCCTAGGAGCAGGGTTCGCATTGTCGACGGGAGAGTGCTCCTACCGACGACGAGATGTTTACACTGCCATTTGGCACAGCAAAACTTGGGCCTTCCTGGGGAGGGATGGGTGCTAAGCATCTGTAAATGACAAAAGTTTGTTGTAGACCAGGGCTACTCAACTTTGGAAGCTCCAGGGGCCACAATGATACTCACAGCACACGCCAAGGGCCGCAACTTAAACGTGGTTGCATATACATGCAAATATATATGCAAATAGAATCTCTCACACCAACGGGCATGAATACAAAGATTAAGTCACGACTACACAACACGCAGGCCCCATTTCAGTCAGTTCTGCTGATAATAATCAAATGCAATATTTACCCGATGGCCACCCATATGACAGCATTTTTAATGAGCAGTGACAGTCCAGGAATTGAACTACTAAAACGCACGTCAACAGAAGATCATTATATTGACTCCTTTTTCGGTTTGGCTCCCACCCGCGGGCCATGTTGAGCCCCACGTAAACCCAAACCGCACAGTGGGCTACAAACAAACGGGTCGCGGGTTGAGTAGCCCTGTCCTAGACAAGGCCTTAGGGCAGAATTTAACCTATTTTGGAGAAATTACAGATCCTGAGGTGCCTACTCGGTATTTATTCAGTCCTTGTTCAGGAAAAGCTCTTTGAAGTCAATGGGAGGTTTGCTGAAGGAGGAAGGACTCTAGGAAGAACATAAGAACGGCCATATGGGGTCAGACCAAAGGTCCAGCCAGCCCAGTGTCCTGTCTGCCCACAGTGGCCAATGCCAGATGCCCCAGAGGGAATGTACAGAACAGGGAATCATCAGTTGATCCCTCCCCTGTCGCCCATTCCCAGTTTCTGACAAACAGAAGCTAAGGCCACTATCCCTGCCCAGCCTGGCTAACAGCCATTGATGGACCTGTCCTCCATGAATTTATCTAATTCTTCTTTGAACTCTGTTAGAGTCCAGGCCTTCACAACATCCTCTGGCAAGGAGTTCCACAGGTTGACTATGCATTGTGTGAAGAAAAACAACTCTCTGAGCCTATTTACACTACAAATCGGGCTCAAAACCAGCAGCTGCTTCTGACCAGAGGAGACAGGTAGAAGACAATTCAACAGCACTCTGGTGACAATTTCAGCAGACTGCCACTCCTCAATATTTCTGCCACTCCTCAATGGTTTCTGTAGGCCCAGTTGTTTTATATTAGTCTCGGCTGGCTTCTAGTGGATGAAATTGCAGGATCAGTTGTTGTGGGAACAAGTATTTGCAGGAAATGTTGGACTAATAGCCCCTTTACTCTGCTCCAAGATCTGGTTGGTTAATTGGAACCAGTAGGAACCAATGGAAAATGTCTTTGGATGTCTACTAGGAGGTGGGGGCAGCTGCTATTAAACTGGTCTCCTTTCCAGACCTCATGCTGGTTTGGTCCAAGCACTGGACAGAGGTTCAGATGAGGCTGACCTCATGGCGATTGGCCAAATGAGTACGTTAGTGTCCCCTGAATTGTATCTTTCCTTATGTTGGTCCCTTGTTATGGACTGTAGCTGTCATGCATTGGTTAGGACAGCGTGGGCTACATTCACAAAAGCAGGTGCCCACTAGCACACTGCACAGGTGACTAGAGGAAATCCACATGCACTAGATGTAGATGCAGGCTGGGTAAAAGTGCATGTGCAAAAGTTATTAGTGCCTGTGCAGTGGCCCACTTAATGTGTGTTTCTGCCAGTGGAACACGCGCAATGCGCGGCTGGTGTCATCGTGCAACTTGGCACCTGCGTTTGGAAACGTGGCACTTTGCGACTGCATTCCATTGCCGGGGTGGGAAAGGCCGCTTTATTTCTTCTGGGTGCAGAAGGGATTCTGAACGCAGCGTTAGAAATGCCGAACACCACCCGAATCCTGCAGGCACTGGGGGTATGTCTAGATTACATGCCTCTGCCGACAGAGGCATGTAATATAGGCTACCCGACATAGTCAATGAAGCCGGGATTTAAATATCTCCGGCTTCATTAAAATAAAAATGGCCGCCGCGCTGTGCCGGCTCAGCTGATGGTCGGCACAGCGCACGAGTCAAGACACGGATCGGTCGACAGGGAAAGCCTTTGTCGACCGCTCCTGTAAACCTCATTCCACGAGGCATAAGGAAGCAGTTAATAAAGTCTTCCCCTGTCGACCGATCCACATCTTGACTGCCGCACTGTGCCATGATCAGCTGGACAGCACGGCTGCCATTTTTATTTTAATGAAGCCAGGGATATTTAAATCCTGGCTTCACTGACTATGTTGGGTAGCCTATTTTACATGCCTCTGTCGGCAGAGCCATGTAGTCTAGACATGCCCTGGGAGAGTTGATTTCTGATGGCCAGCAACATTGCTAAGAAGGGGCTTTGAATTTCCAAAGGGACACAAATGAATCAGTCAAACAGCGAGAGAGGACTGTGTGTTGTCGGGGGAAGCTATTTAGGGCTGCACCAGAAGTGTGCATCAGTAAAATGGCCTAGAGGCACATTCTTCACAGCTCTACATAGGCCCAGTGAATTCTTATTCACAAGAGTTAGGGAGGGTACTCCATCATGGCCTGTAAGAATAAGTTTCATGGCTAGCCATTTGAGCATGTGTGCAGTAGGGTGATAGCGTTCACTTGGCCCAAGGATTTGTGCCTCCGTCTATCTGTCATCGTCTCCCTGGAGAAAGTCAAGTGAAATCCTGTGATAGAATCATAAACATTATACTATTGAGGGTAACACTTGGAAAAATGCTTACTTGGAGAATAAGCTATGCCAGAGGCAAGCTGGGTCCATTACGATTTCAGTCCATGGAGATCGGAAAATGCCATTCAGCTGTGCTGATGAAGGCCGGGGGAATTTTTTCAAAGAATAGTAAATTCATCAAAAATTGCATTTTTCTGGGCACCAAACCCATTCGTGAATTCAAATTCAGCTCATCATTTCAGCTGGGGGAAAAAAACTGAAAAAACCCTAACTTGGAAATGTCAAAATGGTTCATTTTGACATTTGGTTTCAAAACAATGTTTTCGAGATGAAATGTCGATTTGAGACAACTTTTTCCTAAATGAAATGTCAATTCAATTGACATTTGAAACATTTGGCTTGCTCTGAATGAAAGGGTTGTGGGTTTTTTTCATTTTTTTGTTTAGGTCACCAACACTCTCCCCCCGAATCCAGGTTTGGTTCAGAGATGACTACTGGCAGAAAAGGTGGGTGGGGTGATTGTTTGATCCTGGCCAAAAAAATCCCTTCTTGGCTCACTTCAAATGTTGACCGACCAGTGTTCCCATTCAGAGGGACAGAATGTCCTCGGGAGGAAGGAGTTAATGCAGTAATATGTATCCCAGAATAATAATACACAGGGGGGTAGATATGATGATCAATAGTGAGAGAAATGAACTGGATCACTGGGCTAAGCGTGCTTTACCTGCTAGAGTTCATTACAGCTGATTGAGACCACTGCCAGTTTTCCCCGTTTCCACCTAGCTATTTGATCATTTACACAGCACCTCTTTGTGGGGCTGGAGAGTGGTGGCAATACAGAGCGCTGCCAAAGAAAACAAAAACACACGTGAAGGAGGAAAGGAAAAGAATCCCCCTCTCTGGGGAATGATACCCTGCGAATATTAAAAATTGCCCTGGTGTGTTGAGCGGGAGTCAGGAGTAGTGTGAACCTAGCCCCAGCAAAACCCCTATGGAAGCACGTCTGTTCAACGTGGTTGGAATGATCCTGCTCCTGGCAGAGGGGTGGGAGCCTGGCTGGGTTAGGGGGCAGTGTAGGTGTGTAGAGCAAAGGAGGGCTTGCTGCTGGAGTGGTGAGTAGGACGAAGGGAGGCCCTGAGTGTCCTGTGCCGTAGTGTCAGGAGTTCTGCTCCGCCACCTCCCATGGAACCCTCAGGAGAGCCCATCCCCATGGTGTCCTAGCGCCTGCGAGCCCTCAGTGATGCCGGCGGGACACCCCCCCCATGTACAGCACCTGGGCCCAGGCTTCGAAAGGAAGCCCATCCCTCCCCATGCGGAGCTCAGCAAAACGGCAACGCTCGGTCCCTTGAGGTCGGGGTGTTGCTTTGACTGGCCTGGCGAGAGAAGGCAGAAGTCGCTGCCCAGGCGGTGGAAGCGAATCCCTCCCCTGGGTGCTATATCATGAAATCCTCATGGGATCTGGTCTCTGCTTTTCTTCTCAGCTGGGGGCTTTGCCTCTCCAAGCCCATTCTGCCTTCAGGAGAGTTCCTCGCTTAAAACGAGACGCTGCGGCCGAGCTCAGTCAGAGAGAAACACGACCCTCTTCTCGCCTTGCTCATTTCCCGGCGCCCCAGGAATTGCTGACTGTTCCACCTCCATCTCTGCTCCATCAAGGGGTGTTATCTTTGCAGCCACTTAGGCCAGCTGAAGCTCTGTGCAAACCAGGCCTGGCCATTTCGGCCATCTCATCCTTTTGTCCCAGGTCTAGGCCGTCCCGTGTGCTGCTCTCTGCATCCTACTGAGTCCATGAAAGCAGGTTGGGAGAGCACAGATTTTAGTCCCTAGCTATGGGCCCAGGCCTGCACAGTGCTTGAGTATGTGCCACCCACAGACCCTGCTGCCTTCAGGGACAGGCCAGGCCTACTCCTTAGTGAGCTGAAGAGGCTGTGTGGGGATCTGGACCACATCTGGACTGGGCTGGTATGTGGATTTGAGGCTACCTCAAGGCTAGGGCTTGGGTTCAGATTCGATAGGCCCAAACATCGAATAAACTCTTCGTATGCCAAAGTGACCCCAAATGGCAGAATGAGGGTTCTCGATGAATCGCAGTGAACTCGTGCAATTAAAAATTAATCATGATTAAAAAGAGTAATCGCAATTAATTGCCGTTATAATCGCCCTGTTTAACAATAGAATATTGATTCACATTTATTCAATATTTTGGATGTTGTTCTACACTTTCAGATATGTTGATTTCCATTACAACACAGAGTACAAAGTGTACACTGCTCACTTTATATTGTTTTTATTACAAATATTTGGACTGTAAAAATGGTAAAAGAAATAGTATTTTCCAATTCACCTCATACAAGCGTTATAGTGCCAAGTCATAAAAGCACAACTTACAAATGGAGGTTTTTTAGACATAACTGTATTCAAAACCAACACAATGTAAACTTTAGTGCCTACAAGTCCTCTCAGTTCTCCTTGTTTAGCCAATTGCCCAAATAAGTTTGGGTACAATTTGCAGGAGGTAATGTTTTATCTTTGTTTTATTTTTGACTGCAGTTCTTTTTGTACACAGTTCTACATTTGTAAGTTCAAGTGTCATAATACAGTTTGCACAACAGTCCTTGTATTCAGAAAATTGAAAAATAAACCATCTCTTTTGTTTTGACAGTGCACATATGTATCACAAACATAAAGTGAGTCCCGTATACGTTGTACACTGCGTAACTGAAATCAATATATTTGAAAATGTGGAAAACACCCAAAACTATGTATACAAGTGGTATTCTCTTATTGAGTGTGATTAATTGCACAATCACAACTAATTTGTTTAAGCCCTGCAGTTAATTGTGATTAATTTTTAATCATGTGATTAATTGCAATTAATTTTTTTAATTGCTAGGAAGAACCCTTGCAAGAAGAGCCAGTCTCATGAGCTTTCATGGAATCCTAAAATCCCAGGGTTGGAAGAGACCTCAGGAGTCATCGAGTCCAGTCCCCTGCCCAAAGCAGGACCAGCCCCAACTAAACCATCCCCGCCAGGGCTTTGTCAAGCCGTGACTTAAACCCCTCTAGGGAAGGAGATTCCACCCCCTCCCTGTGCAGTGAAATGTCCCTTGTGCTTCTCAGGCGTTCCTCACTCTCTGGCGGGCTGGGGGAGGAGGGAGGAGGGAAGAGGGAGGGCAGGGCTGTCTCTTTTTAGCACCGTTCGGTTCTCTCTTTCCGTCACGTTTCCAGTTTCAGACTGAAGAGTCTCGCATCTCCCCCCTTCCTTGGGGAAGCCTGTGTCAGCCAGAGTGCAGAGTGGGCTGTATCGCGGTCCCAAAAGCCAACGTGCACTTGTGCCGTGGGAGTCGCTAGTTAGGAATAATTAGGAATTTGTGCCGCGGGAGTCGCTACTTAGGAATAGTTGCATTTATCCGACATCCAGGCCTTTCAACGTGTTGGTCAAACATTAACGAATCCCGCCCGGCGCCCAACAGGACAGCACGGTCCCTATTTCTCGCGCCCGGGAATGGAAGCAGGGGAATGGAAGGACTTGTTCCAGCAAGTTAGACACAGAAATAGCAATGGGAGGGACCCAGGCATCCTGGCTGGCTGGTCTCTGCACTATCTAGGATCCCATCCTCCCTCTTTGGATACAATTCATTTCTCTTTACAGTTCTTTCAGGTATCCCTCTCCTCGTGCCTACCCCTGCCCCCAAGAATACTGAAACCTCGGCAATATCGGAGAGAGGTTTGTAGGTCACGGCTTTCCTCTGCATACCAAGCTTGGATGTCATTGCAACTCGTTTCTATGGGAATACTACTTTGTAATCAGCAACACTTACTTTATTTGCAAGAGTGGCAGGTTTTATATCTACATCTGTTTTAAAAAACCCAGCCAAGGTGCCTTTTTGTAGTGACATGTATTTATCCACGGCGCTGCGTTGTCCTTCTTCTGTCCTGCCCGGGTAGCGTTCCTTCGGCTAGTCATAAAGGACACATTTGTGATGGTCTTAAGTGGCAGCCAGGTGACACGTTTCCGCAGTCTGTGCGGGACGGGGAAAGAAGCGTTATGCTGCCAGCCAAGGGGCTATTTTTAAATAGAGAGAGTCAGCAGGAATCATTTTGCAAGTTTGCACATCTCGGCTGCACTACAAGGCGTTATCGACATTGTAACTCCCCCCGTTATTGCCACCCCCCTGCCCCAGACTGAATCTGCCTTTCAACTGGGAGGTAAAGGATTACCACACCCATCTGGGAGGCAATCCGCCTGCCCCCACGCCTGCAGTGCCATGAATCCGTCATGCTGTTTTAACCCCAAATAGCCCCCCGCCCTCGATGCAGCTAACCCTACAGTATCTCCCCCTCGCCCGGGGGGGCCCGGTGCCCACGCTTACCCTGGGAGTCAGATGTCTCCTGAGCTTCACTCTAGTCTAACAGCATCAACAAGCCCTGGCCCTGGGCCATCTCGTTAGGCTCTGTGCAAATGCAGAGCAAACCAAGGTCCCTGCCCCAGCGAGCTTCCAGTCCAAGCCCAAGACAGGAGACAACAGGCGGAAACAGGTGGAGGAGCCCAGGGAAACCCGGAGGCAGCCTGGGTCAGCGTGACAGGCAGTGGGCTCAGCCTGCTGCAGCCCCATTGCTGGGGTGGTTGTAGGCCTCGCGGCGGAGGAGGGTTGTAAGTGAAGGGGCAGACACAGCAGGAGCGTTTCTGGTGCTACCTGGGCCATTCCCTGGATGGCTGCAGCCCTAGCACCAGGCCCGGGGTGAAGCTAAAACAAGGAGCAGCCCGCATTGTCAACCCGCCGCTGGGCACCTTCCCAACACCAGCCTGTGTGTGTGCTGGGACAGGGTGCTGTGTTCGAGGAGCAGGCAGCTGGGGCTGCCAGGGTCTTAGAGGGAGCGGTGTGCCCCTGTCAGCAGCCACCGAGTGCTAAACAGGAGTCCACAGGGTGCCATTGTAGCCAAGAAGGCTAATAACATATTAGGCTGCATTAGGCAGAGCATTGCCAGCAGATCTAGAGAAGTGATTATTCCCCTTTATTCGGCTCTGGGGAGGCCACATCTGGAGTGTGGCGTCCAGTTCTGGGGCCCGCACTATAGAAAGGATGTGGACGCATTGGAAAGGATCCAGCGGAGGGCAACCAAAATGATGAGGGGGCTGGATCACATACCTGCAAGGAGAGGCTGGGGGATTTGGGCTTGTTTGGTCTGCAGAAGAGAAGAGTGAGGGGGGATTTGAGAGCAGCCTGCAATTCTCAAAGGGGGTTCCAAGGAGGCTGGAGAGGGGCAGTGGAGACAGGTGGCAGAACGAGGAGCAATGGGCTCAGGTTGCAGTGGGGGAGGTCTAGGTTGGAGATGAGGAAAAGCTCTTTCCCTAGGCGGGTGGGGAAGCGCTGGGCTGGGTTCCCGAGGGAGGGGGTGGAATCTCCATCCCTAGAGGTGTTCCAGTCCCGGCTGGACACAGCCCTGGCTGTGATGGTTGAGTTGGGGTTGGTCCTGCTTCGGGCAGGGGGCTGGACTGGATGGCTGCTGAGGTCCCTGCTGGCCCTGGGATTCGATGAGTTCGTGTTGGAGAGGTAGCGCTCGCTCCTGGAGCCATGAGCCTAAAGCACCTGCCCCACTCTGGCCTGTGACGGGCGCCTCCCAGAGGCCCCCCCGGCCGCTTTTCAGGGGGGCTGAACCCGGGCCCCTCCAGACTCGAAAGCATGAAACTGGCGGCCTGTGACAGCCCCACGGGGCCAGAGGCTGCAGAAGGCTCCCAAGTCTTTATGACTGGGCCAGAGGCCCGGCCCGAGCGCGGGGGCAGGTGCGCTGGATCGGGGCGCACGGGCTATCGGTCCGACCCCGCGGGCTCACAGGCGCTGGCCCTGCACCGTCCTGGGAGGGTTCCTTAGGGGAGCCGGCCACACGTGGGCCAGGGCCGACCTGCGGGGGCTGCAGCTGTTGCCTGCGGCAGGGCATAACGCAGCCAGGCCTCTGCCCTGCGCCCGGGAGGCTGGGGCGGGTTGCCTGGCCCGGGCGGGGTCTCCTGGCCCGGGGGGCTGGGGGGGGGTCGCCTGGCCCGGGGGGCGGTCTCCTGGCCCGGGAGGCTGGGGCGGGTCGCCTGGCCTGGGCGGGGTCTCCTGGCCCGGGGGGCTGGGGGGGGTCTCCTGGCCCGGGAGGCTGGGGCAGGTCGCCTGGCCCGGGGGGGTCTCCTGGCCCGGGGGGGGTGTCTCCTGGCCCGGGGTGCTGGGGGGGGTCGCCTGGCCCGGGGGGGTCTCCTGGCCCGGGGGGCTGGGGGGGTCTCCTGGCCCGGGGGGGGTCTCCTGGCCCGGGGTGCTGGGGCGGGTCGCCTGGCCCGGGGGGGTCTCCTGGCCCGGGGGGGGGTCTCCTGGCCCGGGGTGCTGGGGGGGGTCGCCTGGCCCGGGGGGGTCTCCTGGCCCGGGGTGCTGGGGGGGGTCTCCTGGCCCGGGGGGGTCTCCTGGCCCGGGGTGCTGGGGGGGGTCGCCTGGCCCGGGGGGGGTCGCCTGGCCCGGGGGGCTGGGGGGGGTCTCCTGGCCCGGGGGGCTGGGGGGGTCGCCTGGCCCGGGGGGGTCTCCTGGCCCGGGGGGCTGAGGGGGGTCGCCTGGCCCGGGGGGGTCTCCTGGCCCGGGGGGCTGGGGGGGTCGCCTGGCCCGGGGGGGGTCTCCTGGCCCGGGGGGCTGGGGGGGGTCTCCTGGCCCTGGGCGGAGAGCAAGGCCGCTCGCGGGGACCGGTCCCGGCGCTCACGCTGCTTTCCCCCCCCCGCAGGGCGGACTGAGCCAGCCCCCCCGCGCCCGGAGCCCGGACTATGAACGAACACGCGCCCCGCCCGCCGGCCGCCGCGGAGCACCACGAGCCGCGAGCCCAGCCCGCCGCTGACAGGGCCCGCCCCCGGGCCAGCGCGCAGCCACCCAGCGCCAAGGAACGCCGGAGCCTGGCCAATGAGAGCCCTGGCCGGGGGGCCGACCACGTGGAAAGGGAAAGGCAGCGCGAGCCGCCGGGGAACCGCAGCAGCAGCCTGGCGCTGGCGAACGGCGTGCACCCCGGGCTGGAGCCCCGCGGCTCGGGCGCCCGGGAGGCAGCGGCGGCGCCGGGAGACTGGCCGGGCCGGGGGCGGCAGGGCGCGCTCAGGGGAGCGCAGCCTGCCCCGGCCTCGCCCGAGGTGCCAGGTGCCGAGGAGGCGGAGCAGCAGCGCAGGTAACTGGGGGTCTCCCCGTTTGGCCCCCCCGCCCCCCGCTTCCACTGAGTTGGAGCTCGGCGTAGGACCCATCGGTCCCAAGCGCGCTCGTGGCCCCACGGGCTCCGCGTTGACACACGTTGAACCCCTCTAGTCCGGCACCCGCGGGAGGTCAGTGTCGTCCGGCAGCATCACCCGCACCCCCGCTGCCGGCCGGGCTCTGAGAAGGCATGTGGGGGGATTAGAGCTAACCAGCCGCACGCAGCAGGGGGAGCTAGGGGTGGGGGCGGTAACAAACTTGGTGGGACCATGGGAAGGGTGCTAAGTGGACATCCCGCTAAACCTGCCGGACCAGGGATGTTGCTGGACCAGAGAATGCCGGGCTAGAGAGGTGCAACCGGTACAAAACACCTGGAGTTAATGCAGAGATTCCCATAGACAGCAATGGGCCCTGGGTCAGTCCAGAGCACCCAGCGCCTTGCAGGACCGAGCCCCTATTTCCTCTTCTCCGGGGAGACCCTCTGATATGGCGAGGGGTGGCACAGTTACCAGTGTCTCCATGCCACACACAGGGTGTGTGCAGAGAAGAGGTTCGCTTCCTTCTCCTCCTGGCACAAGTTAATGCCAGTAGCTCTGCACTCATGGGCCACCCTGCAGTAACCCCCCTCCCCCTCCCCGGGGCTTACATGCCACCCTGCAGTAACCCCCCCCCCCGGGGCTTACGTGCCACCCTGCAGTAACCGCCCCCCCCCCCGGGGCTTACGTGCCACCCTGCAGTAACCCCCTCCCCCCCCCCGGGGCTTACGTGCCACCCTGCAGTAACCCCCCTCCCCCTCCCCGGGGCTTACGTGCCACCCTGCAGTAACACCCCCCCCCCCCCCGGGGCTTACGTGCCACCCTGCAGTAACCCCCTCCCCCACCCGGGGCTTATGTGCCACCCTGCAGTAACCCCCCCCCCCCCGGGGCTTATGTGCCACCCTGCAGGAACCCACTGAGTCCCCATTGAAACCAATGGGCGTTAGGTGCCTACACACCTATCACAAGCTGGGCCTGTACCAGGAGGGCTAGAACATGGGCTCCCGGGGCGGAAAGGGTTTCCATTCCACACGGGGGTCACAGTTTGGCTCCAGGGCTCTCAGCACCCCCCAACTGGACAAACTGGTCCCTGCCCTGGACCCTGAGTTCCTGCAACAGCGGCTCAGGTGATAGATCCAGGGGTGTGAGGTCCACTCCCCCCAGGTGCTCTGACGAATGGGGGGGGGGGATTGACTGGCTTTGGTGCTGGGGGAGGGGAAGGCTGCTCCCTGAGCAGAGGGAGCAGCTCCTTCCAGTGCACCATGCTTCCCTGCCCCAGCGCCTGGCGAAGCCCCCTCAGGGGTGGGGGATCTGCAGGGGCAGGCTGGGGCAGTGCAGCAGGCTGGTCACAGGGCTGGAGTTGCAGACACCGTCCCACTGCCAAGCCTCACAGAACAGCACCGGGAGACTCCACGCAACCCAGAGCCTAGCTGGCTTTTTCCCCCGGTGGACTTGATGGGGGAGGGGGATCTCCTCCCATGCAGCTGCCCTGGGGGGGCCAGAAGTTCTAGGGATGCCCTGGGCTTCCAGGCAGAAGCAGAGGGCAGAGACCCCGCTGGGTCCCCCAGGATCTATGGGGTGTGAGGGCCCGGTGCTCCCTGGGGAATGCGCAGGAGGGTGCTCTGTGAGGGGGTCTGCGTGGGATTTTCTGCTCCCCTCGGGCATTTCCAGGGGTACTACCGGCCCAAGCAGAGCCACTGTCCTGGGGGTAGCACAGTCACCGCGAGGCGCGTGGTTAGCGCGTGTGTGGGCCTCTGGATGGGGATGGGAGACATTCCCGCAGGGCTGCCCCAGGCCCCAAGCAGGGAGGCAAGTCATTCGGGATGGCCCCGGGGCACAGCGAGGCGTCGGGGGGCTGCCCTGGCATCCTGGACACGGGGGCTGAAGATTGGGGCCTTCTCCCAGGGTGAGGCGGGTGAGTCTGGCAGTCTCTTCAGAAAAGAGGCGGCTGTCCCACCGTGCGAGGGAGGAGAACCAGCACACGGGCCAGTGGCGCTTTGCCGAAGTCTGGGGGGGTCCCACGCGGCACCTCTGTTCCATAAGGGCGAGTTTAAGCCACGCCAATGGCTGGGGCCTGGCTGTCCCCTGAGGTCTTCTGCCGCCTGGTGGGCCCCACAACCTGAGCCTGGACACCACTGCGCTGACCCAGCTCCTGGGAGGTCTGGTGACAGTGGGGGCCCCCTAGGAGATCCTGCCCGGAGCAAGGCCAGGAGAGCAGCAACGTGGCTTCAGGGCACGTACAGGGTGCCAGTTCCAAGGATAAGAAGAGAACGGGTGCGCAGCGAAGCATGCGACTGCTGCCGGACTCAGGAATGCATTGTGCCGGCTCTGGGCTGACAGAGGAACAAAGCCTCCCTTGTCAAAGACTGAGGGCACAAGAAAGGTGCAAGCATGGACTCTCCCCTGTCACCCATTCCCAGCCCTGACAGAGGCTAGGGTCACCATTCCTGCCCATCCTGGCCAATAGCCATTGATGGACCTGTCCTCCATGAATTTACCAATCTCTTTTTTGAACTCTGTTAAAGTCTTGGCCTTCACAACATCCTCTGGCAAGGAGTTCCCCAGGTTGTCTGTGCATTGCGTGAAGAAGTACTTCCTTTTGTTTGTTTTAAACCTGCTACCTATGGTCTGCTACATGGAAGCATCTAGGTGGGGGCAAATTCAGCATTGGTGTAAGCAGGTGCAGCTCCACTAAGATCCACAGAGATCCATGTGCTCGCATGAGGACTGAGTGTGTCCGGATATATCGCACGCGATGTATCTTCAAGTCTTCATTCATGACCTGCCAGGCCGGCCACCCCCCCCCCCATTACGCACTGGCCTTTAAGAGCCGGTGTGATTCGTTAATTGAGTAATGAAGCCGTTAGAAGTGCAGAGCTGAGGGGAGGAGCCGAAGTTCTGTGGAAGTCAGTGGAGCTGAACCAGCTCTAACTTGCTTTTACTTTCTGTGAGCGATTTTTATTGTTCTTTGCTGTCACCCGTTGTGTGTACTGGATGCCTCGCCTGGGGCATCTAAGCCCTGAATAATAGATCCTAATTAGTCGTTAGTTATTCATTTGCACTTGTACAGAATGTTTCCCCAGAGATCTCAAAGCACTTTGCAGAGAGGTGGGGGGCGGGGGGGGGGAACAGTCTCAATAACCCATTTTAGAGACAGGATAACTGAGTTGCCCAAGGACATGCAGTGAGTCCATGTCCAAGCTTGGCAAAGAGCTCTGGGCTCTACGGGTCTGGTCCCCTGCCCATGAGTGCGTTAGCCACCTTTTCACATGAAATATTTAGCAACAAACCAGGAAGCAGCCACCGCTTTGGAAATGTCTGCTGTCGTTTGCATCCATTAGCATACATTTGCGCACTTCCATGCATCTCTACTCTGATTTATGCAAATTCCACTCCACAACATTCGGCAAAGCCTTCATTCCCCCAGCCCTCTCTAAAGTTTTCACTCTGTGTTTTATCCCCGAGCCCAGTTCTCTGCCCTCAGCTGCTCAGGCTGATCTCAGACCCCGGGCCTGGGTGGAGCCAAGGCACTATGCAAAAGGACATTCTCCCAGGAGACAGGCTGGAGAGTGGAGGGGAGAAGGATCGGCTGGCTGGATCAGAGCCCATGGGGTTATGGTCTCTGCTCTGCCACAGGCTTCAGTGTGACCTTGGGCAAGTCACTTAACACCTCACTCTAGTGACTTCAGGGCACATTTGGAGCCTATGGGCCCTTGAGGATCTGGGCTTTAGTTCCCTATCTGTAATGTGAGCTTGATGGCCCTTCCTTTCCCACCACGAGGTGCTCAGGTAGTGTGGGAACAGGGCCGGAGGAGTACATATGGCTAGGAGTGGCCTTGGAGATATGGCTTGAACCATGCTGCCTCAATGCTGGTGTGTCTAGTGAAGGTCTGGGGAAGGGCGTCCCCTCCGCTGCCCCAGCCTAAGGGGAGCAGCCGTTGCAAGCAGGTCCCCGATGACAACTTGCGACACCTGATGAATAGCAGGAAGCTAAACGGCTGCACTGCTGTTTCAGCTCCGTGGTACGAGCCCTGCGAGCTGGAAGCCAGATGAGCCAGGCTCTGAGGGTCTCTGCACATGCCTTTCTGCAGCATAGACGGCCCCGTCTCGCTCAGGTGAGGACTCACCATCACTAGGCGTATGCAAGGTCACCGAAGCAGAGAGCTCCTGAGGGTTCTGTAGAGAACGACTCCTGCCCTGCAGGGATGCAAGACCCGAGCTATTACCCTCCCAGCCTGAATCTTGCTGCTGGCAGCGGTGGCTCGAAAGGCCAGCCTCCTTTCCTGGTGCCCACGGAAACTGCTCGCGGACGGAACCGTTGGCCGAAGCATTGCAGAGACCTGCTTGGCCATTAGGAGCACGGCTGGTGAATGTTTTCCCGAGGACGGGCAGAACGGCACACCGAAGCACAAGGAGCGTTTCCCCGTGACAACTAGCCACACACTGCAACTCACGTGGGACAATCCCTTCCTTGGCCGCGATGCTTCATAACCAACGTGCGTGCTCCAGAGAGCGGTGGAAATTGTCAGACGGCCCGTTTTTGTCAGGACAGATGCCAATTCCTCGCAACTGAACCCGTTAGCAAGAAGCGGTTCTCCTCCGTGAATTTCTCCTTGCAACGTTTGTTTGGAAATTTCTCTTCAACATTATCGAAAAGTCCCATCTTGACCTTTTTGGAAATCAGAGTCTGGTTTTTGCCCCCGTTTGAACTGACTTTTGGTTGGGGAATTGAAGCTGGTTGTAGTTAAACAGTTCACAAAAGGGCCAACAACATCAAAGCAAAGCGTGGAAAGAAAATCCTTCCACGAACCTGGCCGGGTGATTTGTTTGTTGTGGGGTTAGGACACCCCGTGAACTTTTAACTTCTCCTCCCAGTCTGGGTGTGAAAGAAACTTCAGAAACTTTCAACCATTGTCCTGAGCCAGGACAACCGTTCCCCATCTCAAAGCAACACATGGGAGGCCTCTGCTTGCAGCCCTGGATTGCCGGGGGGTGAAGGGAACTAGGTGCTAGTCTGAAAAGGTGCCGCTAAGAATAACTGAGCAGGAAAGCTTGGGCAGCTCCCCTGGCCCTCCTGAGGGTGGTCCCTGCTCCGCTCTGCCGCGTTCTGAACCACGCCCCTGTGCTCCATGTCTGTCCTCTCCCCCCCGGACACCCAGCGTTGGGGCCTACTACCGCCTCGGCAGGGTGTGGAGCCAGGGGGTGCCAGGCTGTGCTCTACCCAGCTACTAGCTTTCTTGGCTACAGGGGTGCCCTGTTGACTCATCTTCATCATCTCCTCCACTGGAACCCCCAGCGCCTTTTCTTCCAAACTGCTGCTCGCCCGGTGGTCCCCAGCCTACACTTATCCGAGGAGGTTCCACACGGACTTCTTTTAGCTCAGTCCTCTGATTTGTGCAGGTCACTCTGGGCCCTATCCCTGCCCCCCAGCAGATCCACCTCTCCCCCAGATTAGTGCCATCCTGGAATTTGCTGAGAGTGCAACCAGCCCCTCCTCCAGATGGTTAATGAAGACGGACCCCGTGGCGCTCCAGTGGACACCGCCTGCTGGCCAGATATCGAGCCATCGATCTCTACCCGCTGTGCCCAATGATCTAGCCAGCTTTCCAGCCACCTTACAGTCCATTTGTCCAGCCTGGCCTTCTTTAAGTGGGGAGACGGTAACAAACGCTTTGCTAAGGTCCAGGTAGATCACCCTCTTCCCATGTCCACGGAGCCAGTTACCCACCACGGCAGGCAGTCAGGTCAGGCAGGACTTGTCCTTGGTGAATCCATCGTGACTGTTCCTGGTCACCTCCCTCTCTGCACATGCTCCAGAACGGGTTCCTCGAGGGCCTGCTCCGGGATGGGCCTACATTTGCCTTCTTCCAACCGTCCAGGACCACCACGAGTTCTGAGAGAGAATGGCCAACGGCTCCGCAGGCCCCTCAGCTCTCTCGGATGCAGTGGATCCGGCCCCATGCAGGGGAGGGTGCTGAGGAAGGGGGGCTCGGGCTCACCTGCCTTGTGACCGCTCCCCACGTGCCTCCTCCCCAGGCCCCCCCAGCCCAGGGGACGGTCAGGACAACCCCTTCTGTGCCCCAGCCCCATCTCTGACCAGCCTCTCCCCCCCACTCCACCTCTTCCCCCAAGATCCTTCCCACGTGCAAGGCCACGTGGGGAACTAGTGGGCATCTGGCACCGGCAGCAGGGGTCCCCTCCTCCCCCCCCACACACACTGGCCATGGCAGGAAAAAGTGGAGTGACTCAGCTCCCAACCACATCACTCCGCTCCCCTGCTGCCACCAGTGAATGCCTGGGGCTGCCCACTGCTGCAAATGCAAACCCCCCCCCCCACTCATCCCCCATGCTGCCAGAGGCTCTGGCCCCCTGCCCCTCCCACCCACGGCATTTGGGGACACACAGCGCTGGGGCTCCCCACCCCCAGCCTAGGCCACCTGTCAGGCCTTCTCCATCTCCCGGGATCCACTGTCCTGCCTCACCTCTGAGGCCCATCCCCCTGCTCAGCTGGGACTGCCCCCCCCTCCCTCCCCCCAGCTCCCGCAGGCTGGCCGGGAGGCTGGGTCCATACCCCAAGCAAAGCCTCGGGGGGCTGCTTGGCATGGCTGCTGCCTCCCTGGCTGTAGGAGATCTGCCTCGGGAAGTGCCCCCTCGCCCCCTGCCTGCCCCGGCTCTCCAGACAGCCAGGCTAGAGACCCATCATCGCCCCCGGGGGAGTGAGGCGGCTGATGATGGGGCGCCCAGCCGGCCGCCAGTTGCTAGGGAACCCCAGGATTCCGGCGCGATCGCCGTGGGGACACTGAGGCCCCGGGGTCCCTGCACTCAGTAGGGGACCGGCCGGCCCTGGGAATGCCCCTCCCCCAGCCGGGGGTATGGATTTGCCCCCCTGCCTCAGAAGACCCTGGGAGTTCAGGAGGATGCAGCCATGCCCACAGGGGGCCAAGACCCCCCAGGAAAGGTGCGACAGGCGCTGCCCAGCCCTTGGGAGTGGGAGGCTGCGGCGGCTGGGGCAGGAGAGCGCTGAAGGAGGGACGCTGCCTTGTAGGGCTGGCTGCCCAGCTGGCCTCGCACCAGCGGACTGGGGGCTTGGGCTGGTGTCTCCCAACGCAGACGGACCTGCCCTGGCCCTGAAGCTGAGTGGGGAATGGGCTGCGTGCAGACGGGCCACGGGGGCGCCCACGCAGCACACCGCGTCTCTGGCTGCCATCCCGGCTGCAAACCCGACCTCAGGGTGCCGCCCCTCCCTGCCCCCTGCCAAGGGCAACAAGGGGCCTTCAGCAGACCAGCGTCCAGCTGCGTCAGCCCCACGCGGGCATTCCCGTCAGCCCGGGTTGGTTCACGCTGCCCTGGAGTGGTGCCGGGCCGCATGGAGAAACTCCTGCTCAGCGCCGCCCCTCCGGGCGCTTTCAGCAGAACGAGCACTGAAACACAGAGCTCAGGGGCACTGGTGCTGGGGGACTGCTGCACCCCTTGGCTTGAGGGGTTTCCCTCACAGACAGGGGTTACAGTTGATTCCAGCCCCCCAACCTCCGTCCAGCATGCTCTGCCCTCTCCTTGGTGCACCCAGACAGTGGTGGGCTTAGGGGCAGGTTCTACCCAGTGGAGGCATCCTGGGGACACATTTAAAAAAAAAAAACATCCTCTAAACTTGCTGCCCTGGGCTTTCTTTGCTCAGTTGCAACTGCGTGAGGCTGATGGGGAAATGCTGGCCCTGGTTCCTTGTTTTCCGTCTCTGCCTGTAGCTCATTAACATGTTCCCTGCTGGGAAGCAGCACTCATTTATCACAGCTTATTTATGTAAGGCACGGCACACGCTGGCACTAAGCGCCCCCCTTTCCCCCCGCCTCGGGAAGAAGGGAAATGTGAACTCCCCCGCACATGGCACAATGCTCTGTGCTAGCTGGTCCAGAGGGACGGGCACACCCAGGGGTGGGATGGAGAGGCTTGTGTTTGGGGCCATCAGAGCTGAAGTCCTCCGTGGCCCCCTGACGTTCCAAATCCAGGGCTGTGCTCGTGGGAGAGTCCGTCCCAGCCGTGCAGAAGTGTGTCCTGGCGTTTTGCACTGGGCGGGGGCGAGCCGGGCCATAGAAGAATGGCCAGACAGGTCAGACCAAAGGCCCATCCAGCCCAGGGTCCTGTCTGCCCACAGCGGCCAATGCCAGGTGCCCCAGAGGGAGGGATCCGCGTGCTCCATGGATCAACATCATTCTGGTTTGCTTGCTCCCACCTTTCCCAGAGCAACAGGCAAGTCCCAAGCTCGGATGCATGTGACCCCGGTTCAGAGCGGTGGGCCCACAGGGGTCTGCTGCGCAGCTGGGACCAGCATTCCCAAGCCTGGCGGTGGAGCTCTGATTCGGAGCCTGCCTCGGCTCCAGCTCTCGCCATTGGGCCAGCGAGCGCAGGCCGCCGTAGCCTGGTGAGTTGAGCACTGGCCCAGCAGAGAGCCCCAGGGTCCTGCTGCAAAGGCTCTTCCGGGCTTTATCCACGGTGCAGCCAGGGAGCCAGAGAGCACCCCAAAGCCCACCACTTGGAGTCTCCCCATAGAGGCGGCAGATCCCTTTGCAGGGGGATTTGAACCGGGGATGCCCACATCCCGGGTGAGCGCTCTAACCCTAGGCGAGGAGGCTGGTCCCTCTGTCCCTCCCCCCCCACTCCTTTGTGCGAGCTTGCCTGAGGAGGCAGGTGGCT
Source organism: Pelochelys cantorii (assembly GCA_032595735.1). Lineage (NCBI taxonomy): Eukaryota > Metazoa > Chordata > Testudines > Trionychidae > Pelochelys > Pelochelys cantorii. The sequence continues at coordinate 40,537,462 of CM064340.1, forward strand.
CTCCGCACCCAAAGGCCTGGGCCCTGCACCTGCCTTGGGTGGCCGAGCGCCTGGCTCCTGGCTTAGTGCGTCGCTGTGGGGTGAGGTGAGGGCAGGTGCCCAGGCCCCAGGGGGAGGCAGTGGTGAGGGTGCCCAGTGGCAGAAACAGCCAGTGGGGGAACCTCCACTGCCAAACCACAGACACTGAGGGGCTTAGGCAGGGCCGGCCCTACCACGAGGCGAACTGAGGCGGCGGCCGCCTCGGGTGCCGGACTGGGGGGGGGCGCCACTGGGACCCAGAGTGTGGAACATTGTGTCTGCTGCTGGCGCGCGGGTAGGTAGCGGAGCCGCCCCGTGAGAGGAGCGGAACGGGAAGGAGGCAGAATTGAGACCTTGCAAAGTTTTGGCCCGAGCGAGGGGGCCTGGGGGCGTCATTTGAGCTCCCGGCCTCAGGCGCCAAAATGTTGTGGCCAGCCCTGGGTTTAGGCACCTGCAGCGGTCCCCGAATAGGGACTGAGGTGTCACAGTCCTGGCCTAAGTGACCTGCCCACGAGTCTGGGACTGAGCCGCTGGCTGCTCCCGAGCCCTGAGCCAGCCTTGGAGCCACTGGGCCGCCCTTCTCCCAGGCATGGCCGCCCTGACCCTGCGCGGGCGCCCCGGGGCCTTCACACCTCTGCCCTCGTGTCGCAGGTTGGCAGCGGGGGAAGCCTGCCCGGAGGAGGACAAGGAGCACCTGCAGCTGAAAGACATCAGGGATGGATTCAGCTCCACCTTTGAAAAAATTGTGGAGTCCGAGCTCATGAAGGGCACGTACTACAGCAGCCTGGACTCCCTGGACGTGCTCTCCCTCACCGACGAGACCGACAGCTGCGTCAGCTTCGAGGCGCCGCTCACCCCCCTCATTCAGCAACGGGCCAAGGAAAGCCCGGAACTCGGGGACCAGAAACTGGGGGCCCAGCAGAACGCAGCCCTGGAGGCGGATAAGGAAGAGCAGGCCGCTGCGAAGCCGGCCGAGGGCGATTTGGGGAGCCCCCTGCGGCACTCGATTACCAGCAGCCGGTCGGAGAACGTGCTCAGCCGGTTATCCTTGAAAAACATCCCCAACGGGTTCCATGTCGAGGGAGCGGAGGAAGACGCCTCGAAGCTGATTAGCTCCATCAGGTAAGGAAGGTGGGGAGCGTGGAGGCTGGGCGTGGCGTTTGTTGTGTGGTTGTACAGCACCAAGCACGGGGGAGCCCATCCACCTAACTCGCGCTCCTCAACGCTACCGACTATTAGTGTTCTCTCTTGTGCTTCCCTACGTGCCACGGCAATGAAGAGCCATTGTCCATCTGGGGGGACACGTGTCCATCATTCTCTCTCTCTCACAGTGGGACCCATGCCTGGGGTCACGGCAAGACATAGACAGACAAACCTGCAGCAAGGGAGGTTTAGGTCGGACATTAGGAAAAAGTTCTTAACTATCAGGGTGGTCAAACACTGGAATAAATTGCCCGGGGGGGTTGTGGAATCTCCATCTGTGGAGATATTTAAGAGTAGGTTAGATAAATGTCTATCAGGGATGATCTAGACAGTACTGGGTCCTGCCATGAGGGCAGGGGACTGGACTCGATGATCTCTTGAGGTCCCTTCCAGTCCTAGTATTCTATGAATTTCCCAGACCGCCGCAGAACCCTTGGCGAGCGTGAAGGATGGTGCACGCCAGAGCCGCTTACGAGAGGAATTGCTGTAACACAAGGAAACGGGGTCGGTCTGAATTAGAGATTCTGAAGCTGTGTAACTCGGCTGATGTAGAATGCTAATGAGCTCCATTACTTTTCCATTCATCGGGGGGCAGGGTGGAGGAATCATGTAAATTGCAGAGCTGGAGTCGACGTGCCATGCACCAGTTTTCTGGGGCAGCCCCACAATGGGAGATCGATGGGAGAAATGTGCCCGTCGACTTCCCTTATTCCTCACAACAGCGTGGTGTGCCAGCACTGGTGGGGGCGCCCTCAGCATATCAGTGCCCTCAGCATTCGATTTAGTGGGTCTTTACTTGACCCACTAAATCAAACCCCGGAGGATCGATCGCCAGCGCGTCAATCCTCCGGCAAGTGGAGACATGGCCCCAGAAAGGGACCATCCCGCCCAGGTCTGACCAAGCGTCTGGGTTTCTGACAAACATCTTGCAGCCAGTCGAGGGAAGGTGCCCGAGTTTCTCTGCAAACAGATCCGTGACAGAGCAGTTGGGGGTTTGCTTTGAGGGCTCCGGAAAATCCCCTGCCTGTTTCGTTCATTGATTCCTGTTCACCCTGCAGTGATGCCAGCTTAAAAGACGCTCTTTCCGACTCGGACTCTGACCTGGGCAGCACGGAACAGCTCGACCACGGCAGCACGGACACCTTAGCAAACGGCTGCAGGGCAGACAGCGCCGCTGCCAAGCGCCTGGCCAAGCGCCTCTATCAGCTGGAAGGTTTCAAGCGCTGCGATGTGGCGCGCCAGCTCGGGAAAAAGTAAGTGGCTAGGTCCCGCGGCAAGCATGAGAGGGCCTGGACCCTGGAGAGAAGGCTGCCGCTGTCGGTCGCGCGCATTCGGCTGGGCTCCGAGCTGGCATGAAAGCGTGGCCCGACTCAATGGGGTGAAAGTGGCCGAATGCTGCTTCGCTTGGGGGAATGGGAGGGACTCCGTAGGGGAAAGCTCTGTCGGGCCAGGGTGTTCTGGGGCTTGCTTGGGAGCCAGGTTCGGTCAGAGCGTTGGCATGGTTCTGGATAATAAGCGCTGTGTGACGCTGACATGGGCCCAGCCCATCCCTCTCGATCCGAACACTCCTGAGCTTTGGGGGTGTTCAGAGCGTGGGCCAGCACCGTGGTCTCCCTTTCGCGGCCGATCACAGATGAACACGTCCTTGCCCCACAGAGTAAATGCCTCCTGACTTTAGAACAGGGCCAGTCCAGAGCCCTGAAACTTACCCCCAGAGTCTGAGGGCTCTGAGATCCAGGTCTGCCCTTTGTGACTTGGACCCATTTCTGACATGTATTGAAATCTGACGTAAGCCCCCCTGGGGACGTTGCTTGGAAGAGGTAGCTGTTGGGGAGAAGCCCGGTAGGACTCTGGGTGGTTTTTATTGCAGCCCTCCAATGGGTTCAGTTGTGTATAAATCAGGGACCCCATTTTCTCTGCCAGACAAAGCAGAGCCAGTGTCACTGCAAAGGGACCTCTCCTAGCGCTGCACAGTCGGTTGCCCCGGGCGATCCCGGGAAGGGTTGGTTCTGAGGCTGTTGCCTGGCTGATGATGCCTTTCCTTGCTGTGTACAGTTGTGCGGTCTGTGCCTGTTGCCGGTGACCCTGGCTTGTCCGATGGGGCAAATGCCCCACACTCTCCCTTCCATCGGAGGTCTGACTCCGGGTCAGGAGCAGCTTCTGTTAAAAGTGCCACTGCCATGCGCGAGCCCCTCGGCAATTAGACGATCGGTCCTGCGGCCGCAGTGGGCACAGCGCCTGCTGGAACGAACAGGGGCGCTGTACGGAGCAGGGTCAGACCAGCTCTGGTCATCCACTCCCTGCGGCCCCTCTCCTGCTGGGCACACCCGCATAAAAGGGCAGGAACAAACACCAGGCTCCGGTGGCCATCGGGGGACCCCTGGCAGGGCATTTCGGACAGCGACTCAGCGTGCCACTTGCATTGCATGCCAGGAAATAAGAACCCGAGCGCGTGTTGACCAAACCACTCGCAATAATGGAGCACACACAAAGAGATGACAGCTACTCTACTGCCCCGGGCGCCACCAGCTGCCCTGGCACGGGCTGGCACACTCCCCATCCCCGGGCACGCCCTTCGGACCTATAGGATGTAGCAACCGGACCTTCTCTCTGGCACGTAAGTCATTTTATGCACTTTGCTACGTACTGTTAAGAGGGAATCTCTGAATTCAGAGCAGGGGGCAGAACTGAGCTGGGAGAGTAACCCAGCTGGTTATGTAGACGAGAGTGGCACGTGAATGGCTCTTCAGCCAGTGCCAGGCAGATCCACTTCTAACCCTGTGCCAGAATTCAGGGGAGACATATTTGAAAGGCTCAGATCTGCAGAGTCCTACTCCTGCTCCGGACTAAGACGTTGGAGACTGCTGCAATCTAATAACCGTACTGGTCACTGCTCCTCCCAAGAGGATCGGTCTTTGGAGAGGGGAGAAAACACCAGGCAGAGACATAATGTTAGACATGGGCCCTGTGGGATTTTCTGCTTGGCTTGGCCCATTAGTCCAGGGACCTCTCACACCCCTGCATGGGAAACTCATTTCTTTCCAGGCCCGGCTTCTCCTATACTCTGTAAATTATACTACGATCTTATGGAGGGCCAGGCTGCCCTGGTGTATCCGTTTAGGATTCGATGCCTGCCTGTTGGCATTAATAGAAAGATTCCTATTGATTTCCCCATCGTTCTGGGATCTTTTCCGGGGGACTCTTGTCTCCCATTGAAATCTGTTTGCTAACCAGCATGGGATTTGTTTCCTTGCAGGGGCTGGCTGCCTTTGGTGGCCCCTTTCCTGCCTGGGTGGAGATCCCTGGTGAGAGAGCTTCCTGGGGCCAGGCACGGAGGTGGTGAGTGACGGCAGCGAACGGACGGGAGGAAAAGGGACGTTTCACTTCTGGGACGGCAGGGGAGCTGAGCTCTCCCAAGCTGCTGGGCAGAACAGGCTCTGGATGGAGTGGCGAGGAGCTGGCACAGGGCTTTCCCAGCAAGGGGTGGCCTGGGTTCTTGCATGTGTGTCCTCTCGAAGCCAGAGCGGATGACCGATGGACACGCTGCGTGATCAGTGCGCTCTACCGGGGGAGGGAGAGGGAGCGGAACACAGAGGCCACGTCGCGGCTGGAACGGCTCGGTCACAGTTGTGTTGCTCACTATAACTATCCCAGATCCATGGTGCTGAGTGTCAAATGTGTTTCATGCGTGCGGGGCGCCGGCGGCACGGGGTCCGGGCCACAGTGCGTTCAAAATAAATACACGTGCCAATGAAATCACACGCCACCTGCTTTTCTGGTGGGACGCCGGCACGTCGCGCAAGCACTGCAAGATCGGCCACAGCAGCGGGTGCTCCGCTTGTCATGGAAGCGGGGCCGGCGCACAAGCAATTGGTCTATGTTCAGAACAGATGCAGCGAGCCCAGAGGTGCTGGACGTGCTGGAGCTGGGATCTGCCAGGCCCAGAGGTGCCAGGCTCAGCCCGGGCACACTGTGAGCACTGGATGGGAGCCCTCCTTGGAAATCCCAGCACGTGGGAAGTGGAGTTGGAGATGCAACTGGGCGGCCGGGTTCCCTCTAACTTAGCGCTGGGCTGATTCTGCAGGCCGCCACTTGGAAGCGTCGTTCCGCCTCCCTTTGGCTGAACCAGAAAGCCCCAGTCCTGCCCAGCTGTGACCACGAAAGCCTGCCCAGCTCTCCCGGCACAAAATCACAGCACAGGGCCAGTTCTGATGCCAACGCCACCAAAAACACAGCAGCAGCAGCAAGTTTCCCACCTGGCTAAACAAACAGTTCCATGTCTATGGCCTCTGACCCAGCAAATCTCCACTGAGGAAGGAACAATCTGTGTCACACACACAGAATGGGAAGCGACTGTCTAGGGAGGAGTCCTGCAGAAAGGGATCTAGGGGTCAGAGTGGACCACAAGCTCCACAGGAGTCAACAGTGTGACGCTGTCGCAAGAGAAGCAAACATGATTCTGGGATGCATTAACAGGAGCGTTGTGAGCCAGACATGGGAAGTCATTCTTCCGCTCTACTCACTGAGGCCTGATCAGCACAGAGAGTATTGTGTCCAGTTCTGGGTACCACATTTCAGGAAAGATGTGGAGAAATTGGAGAGGGTCCAGAGAAGAGCAACAAAAATGATCAAAGGTCTAGAAAACATGAGCTATAAGGGAAGACTGAAAGAATCGGGCTTGTTTAGTTTAGCAAAGAGAAGACTGGGTGGGGGGGGGACATGATAGCAGTTTTCAAGTATCTAAAAGGGTGTTACAAGGAGGAGGGAGAAAAATTGTTGTTCTTGGCCTTAGGACAGGACAAGAAGCAATGGGCTTAAACTGCAGCAAGGGAGGTTTAGGTTGGACATTAGGAAAAACTTCCTACCTGTCAGGGGGGTTAAACACTGGAATAAATTGCCTGGCAGGGTTGTGGAATCTCCATCACTGAAGATATTTAAGAGCAGGTTGGACAGACACCTGTCAGGGATGATCTAGATGCTGCTTGGTCCTGCCGTGACGGCAGGGACTGGACTTGGGACCTCGAGAGGTCATCTTCCAGTTCTAGTGTTCTAGGAGTCTATGAACGGAGCCATGAGCACAGCTCTGCTCTTCTTCCATTGTACTCCAGGAGTAAAACCTTGCACTTGGATCCATTCGCAGGCTCGGGGCCTGGGCCCTTGTTCTCCCGTCTCTCTCATCTGGCATTTCTGTCCTTATCGCCGGGGGTCACGGCTACACTTCTATTGCAAGTGTCTACACTTTGGGGCATAATCTCCTCTGCTCTGCAGAGTTCCTTGCACACTTGAGTTGTATTATGATAATACTCCAGGGCTCCTTTGTCCTGATGCAGATGTTAGCCCAACGTCCTGGACAAATTCCAAGGCAGATCATTGCTTTCTGCCTCCCGAAACTAACCCTGCAGGCTCTGCTCTTCCTGGCCTCAGCAGTTGTGTTCAGCTGTGGAGCACTGTTTCACCCCAGAAGCAGCCGCATTACGAGGCTGGATGAGTGATCCCTCTCCATCTGTAAAATGCTTCAGGGTCCGTTGAGGTGAAAGGGGCTCTCTCTGCGGGAGAATTAGCATTAAGCACTGCATTTTTCATGAGACGGAAAAGGGCCATCATTCCAGGAATTGCTGGGCCTCCAAAGGGCATGTGCCGTTAAGCTGAGATAATTACCCATTTCTCGCAACCATCCATCAAGCATTCTTCCATTAATGTTTGAGTCACTGTCAAATACTAACGGAGCATGGCCAGGCGACAGCGCCACGGCCAGCGCGCGCACCACGTGGAGAGTTCCGAGCAAGGCGGCAGCACCATGACTAGCGCGCCCCACGGAGAGTTCCGAGCCAGGCGGTGCGCCGTGGCCAGAGGAAACACGTGGGCTTTGGCGCAGCACTTCTGCCACGGGTTTCAAGCTATCAGGCGAGAAGTTTTCAACCCACACTTTGGGATCGGGGCTGACGATCCTGGCCACTAACGAGCCGCTGCTTTGGGCGCCTGGCCAGGGGTGAGATCCTTGGCGGGCCCAAGGAGCCGGGGGGTAGGGCAGCTTTCAGCTCCCGACTCCTCAAGAGTGGAGGCTGCTCCTTCTTAGCCTGTGCGCCTCATGCTCCCGATGGCGCGTGCCCAGGAGTCAGCCCCGGATTTGGTTGCTTCCCAGCCCGGGCCAGGCACTGCCAGGGCGGGGGATGTGAACGCTGACCCATGACCCCCGTGGAGGCGGCAGCGCCCAGAATGGCTGCAGGGGTGTGTGCGGTGCCCCTCCCCTCAGTCAGCCACGCCCGTCAGCTCCCCAAGCCCCTGTTCACTGTGGGTCCGCTAGAGCACCCAATGCAGGTCTGCCCGGGGCCCCCAGCAGCCATGTATGGACTGGGGTCCACCCCGCCTGGCCACACTGGGAGTGGCTCTCCGATGGAAGGCAGTGAGTGACACCAGCCAACAGGCGAGGCTCCTCGGACATGAAAGCTGCGTTCAGACCAGGCCCTTTGCAACTGGGAGACGTTCCTGGTCCTCCACTGGCCCTGACCGAAGTCTCTTCCTGGGCAATGGGCCCTGTGTTCAGCTGCGATGTTGCTCGGACAGGAGACTTCTCGGAGCGCCACAGTCAGAAAAAACTGGAGCCTGTGAAAACATCACCAAGGGCTCCCCCCGGCTGTGCCCGCTCACGCCTCCCTTGTCAGCGTGGCTCGGTTTCCAAGTCCGAACACCTGGCTTCTGCCGGGGCGGCCCCTGAACCAGGAAGCCGCTGTGTCCTTCCAGTACAGCCCACCACGCATCTCGGCCTTTAACAGCAGTTGGGGAGGGCATTTGCACTGTCTCCTTCCGCTCTGACATGTAGTCCCTGTCAGAGGAGAGGGGATGAAGGGAAGGGGAGAGATGCTTTCCTCCCCCGTGGGGAGTGGGGGTGCGATACCTATTTCAACCTGCACTGTTTGATGCATTCCAGAGTTTTATTTGGGCTCCTTCCCCTCGAGCCCAGCCCCAGAAGCCCTTCTGGCTGCCAGCAGCCAGGCAGCATAACGAGCTTTCCCTGTTCAGCTCACCAAAAAAAAAAAAAGATTGAGCGGTGACTTGTTCACAACATCCAAGCGCCGTCCCTAGCCGGAAAACACTGGTTACTAAGACTCCTCAACCTCGCCGAGAAAGGCACAAGGAAAACCAATGGCTGGAAATTCAAGCCAGACAAATGCTAATAAAAAGGTTGAGAATTTTGCGAATGCGGGTGATTAACCCCTGGAACACGTGACCAACCAACATGGTGGATTCTCCAGCTCTTGAGGCCTTCATAGGCAGGGGGGAGGCCTTTCTCCTGCAGGCCAGCATGGCCTCCTTGTCTCCGTGTCTTTCTGTGGTTTCCGTCCTCGCCCTAGACAGGACGCTGTCTGGAGCCAGGGCCGCCTGCCCGTTCTGTTTGGCCAGTGCCAGCATGGCGGGACTCTGGCCCCTGAGGAGGAGGGCTCTTTGGCGTGACGATCCTACAGGCACTAACACTGGTAGCCTGACCACAGAGACCAGGCTCGGTTCAGTGGTAACCAGGTGACGTGCTCTGGCCTGCGGTCCAGGGGCTCTGTTTTATGGAACCTTCTTCCTTCAAGATTAAAATGTGGCACGGTGAGTGGTTCCCAATGAAAACCCCTCCGATTGCCAAGTGGTGTCAGACTGCCCGGGCCGGGGATGCAGCTGAAAGGCCACCGCGGGTGAGAGAGCCACTCCAAATCCCACATTTTCCTTCAGCCCCCTCATCGCACCTCCCTTCCCCAGCCTCTTTTATTGTTCCTTCCTGCCCCGCAGGAGGCCTTGTGGTCTTCCCGGCTCCCCACCCACTGTCCCTTCCACCCTGTCAGGTGATGGGCATGAGGGTCACGTGTGTGATTCAGTGAGCGGGTCCCAGCTGGGCACTGTGACATCATCAAACCAGCTCACCGAATCGATCCCGTTGGCTTGGTCTGTGTCGTTGTCTACGTCTCCCTCTCGTGGCTGGACCCAGCAAAGACTCTGCTCCTTGCTGTCCTAACCCGGAGCTGAACTCCTGCCTCTCCTATGGCTGGGCCTTGTGCCGGTGGGTCAGTGCTCACTGCTGGGTGGCTTGTCCCTGTGTAGGCAGCCAGGGGTCATGATGCAGGCAATCCGGGCAGGTTTTTGGGGAGCTGGCCCCCAGCTCCATTTTCACCGGCACAAAGGGACGCGCGCGGCTCAGCTCGCATCAGACACCCCGTCGAGGGTCACGGAGCTGCCCTTCATGCCAGTGAAAATCTCCCCCGAGGGTTTACTGCTGGCGGCTTTGCCTGGGGGCTTGTAGGATCTCTGAGTCCCTGCAGGAAGTGGGCTTGGCCAGGAGACGAGACTCCTGAGGTTCTTCCCCAATGGCTCAGCTGACCGCTCCCTCTTCAATTGCAGCAACGAATTCAGCAAGCTGGTCGCGGAAGAATATCTCCGCTTCTTCGACTTCACTGGGCTGAGCCTGGACAAAGCGCTCAGGTGAGCTGCTCGGTTTCCGCTCGCGACGCGCTGAACGCTAGAAATCCGGTGCTTCCCGTTTGCCGGGGGGCTAGTGGCCGTGTAGCGCAGCCCTGCTTCTGCCAGGAAAGTCTGACGACGGGGTGTATGTATAATGACAGCTGGAGGCTGACAGATGTGTGGCTCTAGCACAGGGCAGGGCGAGATGCGGCCCGGGGGCTGAATCCGGCCCGCCTAACACTTTGATCCGGCCGACGGGCTGCGTCTGGCCCCTTTCTATTTATATCCCGCTGCCTGAATTTCCAGACGGCGGCTCAGTTAGCAGGATCCGAGTTAAATGGCTCACGGTCGCGGCACTACCCGGCAGGCACCGGAGCCCTTGAAATAGCCCCAGCAATCCTGTGCGGCTGCCAGGCCACGCGGTAGTGGCGGGGCTGAGAGCCGTGAGAACTTTGCTGTGTTTTGAATCCAAAGCCTCCAGCCCCACACAACTCTGGGGGGAAGCTAGTCCCAGCCCCGCCCCTTCCGGGGGGTGGAGCCGGCCACCCCTACGCTCACAGGGATCCACGCTGTGGTCAGATATTTACCTCGATGAGACGATGGGCTGAATACCCTTCCACTGAGGCCGGGGTTCTCGCTGGGACCCCCTAGTGAAGTAACACCCGGCTACCGTGAGACAAAGCCAGCCGGGCCCATTCTCCTGGGCAAGGGACAGGGCTGGATTCCGGGAGCGGAGCTGGCCCGGAGCCTGGCATGCCGGGAGTAGGGAGGCTGGTCTCTGGGGTCACACGGGAGCACACAAACCACAGAGTGCACGGAGCAGCTCCCCTTGTGCACCCTAGACTTGGGGAGAGGCTGCTGCCCCTTCGCCCCCCCACTTCTAGAGCACTAAGCTGGACCGTCCCTTTCTCTTTGCAGAACCTTCTTGAGGGCGTTCCCTCTGATGGGAGAGACCCAGGAGCGGGAACGGGTGCTGATCCACTTCTCCCGGAGATACTGCCAGTGCAACCCGGAAGAGAGCACTTCCGAAGGTACCTCCCGTCGGCCACCTCCCCTCCCCGGCTGGCGGCCCGGAGCCGCTTGCTGGGAATGTGCCCAGTGCGGTGGGTGCTGACTCAGACGGTGGGAGCGACTCCTTCCTGAAGGACAAAGCCGGGTCGCACTTCGGAGAAGGGGACGGTTATAAATAGCCCGTAGCTCGTAATTGATGAATGGATGTTACAGGCAGGAGTAATGTGGGAGACGGGTCCAAGCCATGCACCTGTGGCCGTCTCTGCTCATTAAAACTGCTACTAAATATTTATGAACCCTTATAAACAAGTTAGAAAGGGCATTTCCTATAAATCAGAGGATCCTAGAACACTAGAACCGGAAGGGACCTCGAGAGTCATTGAGTCCAGTCCCTGCCCTCCTGGCAGGACCACGCACCGTCTAGACCATCCCTGGCAGGTGTCTGTCCGACCTGCTCTTACAGATCTCCACTGATGGAGATTCCACAGCCCCCCTAGACAATTTATTCCAGTGTTTAACTGAAATAAAGTGCAGCCCAACAGGCTTTCCTCACTAAGGGTCACTAAAATCTCCAGATACATTATCCCATGATGCCCTCCCAGAAGGGAGTGGCATGAACACATGGGGGAGAGGAGGAGGCGGATGGGGCTGCAGATGGAAAGAGGAGTGCCCGCAGGGGAATCTCTACGTTCGGATGTTCGTCCACACTATGGGAAACGGTGGAGAAGCCCCGTCCAGACGACTAGCGGTGGTGATTTCCTTACCATGGTACAACGTCACGTGCAAGGTTCTCGTCAGTATCTTTGTGATCCCATTGTCTAGAGAAACAGCTAAGCTTTTAATCTGAGCAACTTCCTCCAGCTAGAACCTGCCATCCGCTTTACCTCTGTGGATGTGTATGCGGATCGCTACAACTCGTTTCTGCGGATACGCAAGCAGATACTCATACAAATTTTGTGTCTAGAACCCTGCAGATATCTGCTCTCTGTGAGCATCTGTGGCTGTGGGTATCCGTGGCTCAATTCTGTGGCTGTGGGTATCCGTGGCTCAATTCTGTGGCTGTGGATATCTGTGGCTCAATTCTGCGGCTATAAATGCAGATGCAGACACAAATTTTGTATCTGCGCAGGGCTCTACTTATGAATATAGTGCTTCTCCCACCATCTATATTCATTGCCCCAGCAAACCCTACAAAAACATAGCTGGGGTGGGGGAATATTTTTCATTTGAATCATTTATTTGGGCAATTCCCAACACAAAGATGTGAGAAACTGGAGATTTGGGGATGAGGCCTACAAGATCAAGTGTATTTCCATTGACATGTCCTTGGCGTGCTTCGCAAGCGGAAGTTTGGACAGCCCATTATTGTGAAGTCCTGCAAACACGAATCTTACTGCTTCATCGTTAGTGCCAGGCATTATTGTCTTTGGCTGATGGGCTAGGCGTCAGGAAAAGGGAGCTACCGGGGTGAAATTGCAGTTCAATGGCAGGAATGGAGGGAGAGCAGGCTTTGGGTGCCAGGGGGAGGGGGTAGCCAATAGCAAACTTGGTCGCAGTCTCTGCAAGGAAATGTTTAAATCCAAACCAGCCTGCTGGTCTGGCTGCTTTTGCTGGCAGTTAGATTGCACAACATGGTTTTGGTGACAAAGGCCTTTGCAGAGCCTGATTTTTATAAAATCTAAGGCCCCAATTCTTTCAGCTTCCCACGGGGCTTTCAAATCTGCGTGTGCGAGTAAGTGCTACTCAGTGCGAGTAAGACTGGCAGACTCCAAATCCAGGGCCTACATTGGTCATAGGTTTGCTTTTCACAATATTGCAGGTTGGACCTCTCTAGTCCGGCACTCTCTGGTCCGGCAACACCCGTGGTCCGGCAGGATTTGAGTGAGCCGCATATCCACTTAGCATGGGGGTGGTCAAGTTTCCTAGAGTCCCATCAAGTTTGTTTACAGCCCCCAGCCCTGGCTCTCCGTGTTCTGTCCTGTTATCTAGCTCTAATGAGCCCCACATGTTTGCTAAGAGCCAGCAAGCAGTGGCAGTGCTGGTAATGCTGCCAGACAATCCTGACCTCCCATGGTTCGGCAAATTCCATGGTTCGACCCGTCAGGTCCTGAGGGCGTCCGACTAGAGAGGTTCACACCGTAGAATTGAAACCAGCCCCCGTGCCTCTGTAATGCCTGGCTAGCTTTGGCGCCCCAATGGGAGCATGTTCTTACAGTGCAGTGTACAGATGCCAACTAAAACGCTAGCAAGTCCAGGCTCGGTCGGGATAGCTCCTAGCCGGAGATACTCGCCGCAGACGAATGCTTTTCTGACAGCTGTGAGCTGGCTGAAAGTCAGACATGGGAGGCGCTGGGCAGCCTGTGGACTAGAACATACCCCAGGCGGCCGGCTGCCTCACAGGTGCCCCCCCTGCTCTAGACAAGCTTGCCGTTCCAGGGTGACCCAGCTGCTTGTGACGTTGGGATGTGTGGGGCCGAGAGTTATACCCGACTTGTCTAAGGCCGCGGGCCTGGCTGGGGTCTCCCAGGCGGATGGGCACCAGGCTGTGGTCTTTGGATCCCACCTGCAGAGGCCAGGCACTGTCTCTGCTGCCTCCACTAGGCCCACTCGCAGGCCTGCCTTGGGACCGGGGCCTCCACAGTCAGGGCTGAACCTTCCAAGGCTTCTGCACAGTCCCATGCACACCCCCTCCCGCTTCTGCCCCGGGTGGGGGGGGTCTGGTTTCTGGTTTTTTCTCCTCTGAGACATATATGGCTTTGCAAGGAACTTCAACACGCACACACCGCTCTTAGGGCTTGTCTACAAAGGAACGCTCCGGAAAATGAATCCCAATGCAGATTAAGCTAAACCAAATTAAGGCCACTTTGATTCTGAACGAGAGGGGTCATATGGGGCTTTAATGCAGTTTACATAAGAACGGCCACACGGGGTCAGACCAGAGCTCCATCTTGCCCAGTGTCCTGTCTGCCAACAGTGGCCAATGCCAAATGCCCCAGAGGGAGAGAACAGAAGAGGGAATCATCACATGATCCCTCCCCTGTCGCCTATTCCCAGCTTCTGACAAACAAGGACACCCTCCCTGCCAATCCTGGCCAATAGCCATTGATGGACCTGACCTCCATGAATGTATCTAGTTCTCTTTTGAACCCCATTAAGGTCCTGGTCTTCACAACATCCTCTAGCAAGGAGTTCCACGGGTTGACTATGCGCTGAGTAAAGAAAAACTTCCTTTGGTTTGATTTAAACCTGCTACCTATTCATTTCATTTGGTGACCCCTCGTTCTTATGTTGTGGGAACAAGTAAATAACTTTTCCTTTTTCACTTTCTCCACACCAGTCATGATTTTATAGACCTCTATCATATCCCCCCTTAGTCTCCTCTCTTCTAAGCTGAAAAGTCCCAATCTTTTTAATCTGTCTTCATATGGGACCCATTCCAAACCCCTCATCATTTTTGTTGCCCCTTTCTGAACCTTTTCCAATGCCAATTAGTTTAATTAATTTACTTTAAATTTACACCTAGAATAAATGTGGATTAATTTCCTGAGTGTTAATGTAAACAGCACTTAGATAGCACAGGACATTTACCAATCTAGGCAAATCAACACATGACTTTATCACAACCCCGCTCTTGAATCCTCATTGCTACAGAGTCCTTGGGGTTTGCACCTTACCCGAGGGGGTTCTGGGTGGGTGGTGGAATGGCTCCATGGGCTGACAGAGCATGCCACTTTTCCAAGCAGTTGGTACCAGCTTTGCTAGTTTCTACACTTCTGCTGGGGATTTTCCATGCTCCAATCCCCTAGGAACTTCTGGGGCATAGTCATCAAAAGTCAATGGTTCTGGTAGCAACCTCATTGTTCTACCAGGGCAGAGCTAGTCAATGTTAATGGCCCCTTGGTGGCCCTGACACATACTCTCCGGACATGGTGGCCAGCTTCTTGCTACCGGATGGATGATCGTGTTCACAAGGACTGTGATAAGTGCCAGAATTCCCGGAATTCATCGCTGGACCCTAACCCGCCCCATCAGGTATGCCTGCACAAGTAATGGCAACGGCCTTTGTGCACAATTTGGGTTGAATGTCCCTTCCGTGAATGAGCACGAGACACATTCTCGTACATCTTTCCAAACAGCAAAGACGTTGGCGCTGGAGCGGTGGTCACACGGCCCCGCAGAGCTAAGCTCCGGAAGAGAAAAGAGATTTTGACAGCGAGTCGAGTGTCACCTAGACAAGACGGGTGTGCCGTGGATGGCTCAGCGGAGCGACGTGTGGGAGGAACCGTGTCCCCAGGAGCAGCACTCCATGCACCCTGGTAAGTTTGTTTGGTCACATTCATGCGTTTCATTGACACATTTGTGAGGAGGTGACTAGCTGGACAGGTTGTTTTCCTCATCACCCACCAGTTTCCAGATCTTTTATCATCATCGTTTAAATATACTGTGCCCCTGAAATGTTCCCAGCAGCTTGGAGCTCAGACCAGGCCTGTGTGCTCTGTGGCCCAGATCCAAAGGGGGTTAGGCACCTAAACACTAGCCCAGCGTGTCTCAGGAGGTAGGGCAGAGCTCCCTGTCCTCTGGCATCTGGGTGTTTCCCGGGCAGAGCGTGAAGCACAATACAATCCCTGCTCTTCATTGCTTCACTGATGTAAAATGATGGAGTGTTGCCTAATGGTTACAGCAGCAGGGGGAGAGAATCAGGAATCCTGGCTTACATCTTCTGCTCTGCACTGACTCCCTTTGTGACCATGAGCGGGCCATTTAGCTTCCCGTGACTCAGTTTACCCCTCTGTAATACAGGGGCAATCACTGATGTTCCTCCCAGGGGCCTTGTGGGGATTAACTATAGAAGGGCCACAGCAAAGAGGATTATTGTCACCGTCCTCATCATTAGCGCCAGCCTTCCTCCCAGAGCCACCCTATGCCGGGCTGGGCTTGCCCCGTGGGGAGGAGGGTTCAGCCAGTCCCTGAGTGTGGCTCTTTCAGGGGCTGGATGTTCTGACACACACAAGGGCTGAGGGAATGGTGGAGGCAGATGGGGCAGAGGGCGCGATCTCGGGAAATAATCAGTGGTTGGAGGGAGGACCCACAACTGTTCCGTTAGGGGCCTGAGACCAGGAGCCGTGCAGTGCGGGGTGGGCAGCCTTCCGCGCCAGCCAGGTGTCTCCTCCCACGGCCCGGGGTTATCTGCCTGCTGCCCCCTCCCAGGCTAGGGGAGAAAGGGCCGCCTGGGGAGAAGCTGTCTGAAGCCTGCAGCTGGCCTGACTTAGACCCAGCTCCTGCTCCAGAGAGCGCGGGAATGATAACTCAGCGCCTGGAGATGCTGGATCTGGGGAAAGGGAGCCCAGCAGAGCATGGACCCGAGGAGGGGTTTGTACGCAGGGGCTGTGTTCATAAATCCAAGCCCCCACACTGGGGCGTGTGTGTCTGTCCTCCTCGGGGCTAAGTAAAGGATAGAAAGAAGAAAGAGGGAGCCAAAGGCTGTGTGCCACCAGGGGGCGCACTGATCCCTGCCGTGGAGGTGGTGATGCCCCCTGCAGGAGGAAGAGGTAAGATCCGTCTGCACGGCTCATTCAGCTTGAATTCTCTCTCGGGACCGCAGACAAAGGCTTTGGGCATCGAACAGCCAGGAGAAGTGGCTCACAGCCCGTTCCCCGGCCTGCGGCAGGACCTGCCATGCTGGTCCGTCCGTGTGCATGGCACAAGGCACATGAAGGATGAGGTTTTGCTCTGCTCTCTTGCAGCGCCTGCCCCGCGGCGCCCAAGGGCGCGGGAAGGAGAGAGGAACCGCGCTGGGGCGGACGCTGCCATTTCGAACGGCAAAGGAGCGGTTTCGCCCTCAGCGCTGTGTCCGAAGTGCAGCTGAGACCGTTCTGAAAACCCTCCATCCGAGAACAATAAAAAGGTCCAAGCAACCGCGGGTGACGAGCATCATTTGGACACTGCTCCCCTGCCCTTGCTTATGGGCACTGGGCTGGGTTGTGAACTCAGGTGCCACTGGGGGACCAGTCCCTGCCTACGGCCCTGATCCAGCCAGCCGCTTACACACGTGTTGCTTTAAACACGCGAGTCGGCTCATTGGTGGAGCTCATGTGTTGCTGAACTGGGGGGCTGCCCGGAACATCTGCTCCTGAACCATCCAGCCGGGCGGAGACTTTCCCCGTGGTGGCAGGCTGGAGCCCAAGGTGCACGGGGGAGGGCGAAAGTGCAGGCAGCGTTCCTTTGCGTCCGGGCGAGAGAAGGTGACTGGGGGTTGGGGGCAGGTGTGTGTATGTGTGTGTGCACGCGCCCATATGTGTGTGGGTCTATGACATCACAGCCACCTGCATGGCCCCCATTAGACCCCCGCGAGCGCCACGTAACCTGGCTGTACAGGCTGAGCAGAGATGAGGGGACCCCTCTTTTAAATACTCGCCTCTTTAGTTGCAGCCACAGGCATTTGGGAAGCTGCTTGCTGGGGATGATCAATCACGTGGAAATGGTCTGTTTAGCCAGAGTCACTCTAGGGTGGGAGGCCCCCAATAACACTGTAGAACTACCTTACGAAGGGGAACAGGATTCGTCCCAGCTTGCTCCTGGGGATGTTAATTCCATCTCCCGTCACCCACCTGGCACACTGACCCAGGAATCAACCCTATCTACATCTAAAAACAAACGGTCGGTCTTTGTGTCACTGAGAATGCCCAAAGAGTGACGTCCACTGACAATGTAGTTTCCTTCTTGCCTCTTATAATATTTGCCAGTTACTTGTTTCTATGACGTAAGAACAAGGAATCACCAAATGAAATGAATAGGCAGCAGGTTTAAAACAAACAAAAGGCAGTATTTCTTCATGCAACACACAGTCAACCTGTGGAACTCCTTGCCAGAGGATGTTGTGAAGACCAGAACTTTAACAGGGTTCAAAAAAGAAAAAACTTTTGTCTGGGGTGGGGGCGGGACTTTAAGTACCTGTGAACAACAAAAGTTTTTTCACTCAATTGGCAGTGGTAAACAAAGTCATAGATGAACACAATTTACTGGGGGAGCATCAACACGGTTGTAGTAAAGGGAAATCCTGCCTCACCAATACACTCGAATCCTTTGAGCAGGTCAACACGCATGTGGACAAGGGGGAACCGGTGAATATAGTGTACTTAAATTTCCAGAAAGCCTTTGACAAGGTCCCGCAGCAAAGGCTGTTAAGCAAAATAAGCTGTTGTGGGATAAGAAGGAAGATCCTCTCATTCATAGGTAACTGGTTAAAAGATAGGAAACAATCGGTAGGAATCAATGGTCAGTTTGCAGAATGGAGAGAAGTAACTAGTGGTGTCCCACAGGGGTCTGTGCTGGGACCAGGGAGGTTAGGTCCATCAATGGCTATTAGCTAGGCTGGGCAGGGAGGGTGTACCGGGCCCTGTCTGTCAGGCTGGGAATGGGCGACAGGGGAGGGATCCCTAGGTGATTCCCTGGTCTGTTCACTCCCTCAGGGACCCCTGGCACTGGCCACTGTGGGCAGACAGGGCCCTGGGCTGGATGGACCTACGGTCTGACCCGTCTGGCCACTCTTACGTTCCTACGTAACAAACCCTCTGCCCTCCCGTTGGACCCAGCAGCACCACTGAGCGGATTAAGTCCAACTGCATGAAAACCTTCCCCCCAGCCTGTTTGTGTCTCTGTCGTGGGGGGCTGAGGGCATGGAGGGCCGTGGGGCTCTGAGGACCAGGCTCTGGAGAGCGCTAAGAGCCGGCTGCCTTTGCTGTGTGTTTCAGATGGGATTCACACGCTGACCTGTGCCCTGATGCTGCTAAACACCGATCTCCATGGCCATGTAAGTAGAGCATCTGGAGGCCTCCTTCCTTCCCGCCCTGTGGGCCGCGCTGCCGAGGGAGGGCCTTGGAGCCAGGGGGAGAGGGACATCCGTTCTCCTTGAGCATTCAGTCCTGGGTTTGCCACCGACTGGGGGGTGGCTGTGACGATGGGGGCGCCCCCGGTTAAATTCACCCCGGCTGGTTCTCCTCAGGAGACACGAGTCAGCCCTGCTGCCTAGAAGTGACGCCTCCCTCCAGCTCCTGTCACCCAGCACTGGTCCATTCCCAGCCAAGCCTGCCGCTGTGAGGCCAGGCCACGGAGGGAGGGACGGCTGCTCCGGCCCCCTCCTGAGGCTCTTTGGGGCGATTTCCCCAGGTGGCCAAGGGCTCCTGCCTAGCGCTGCCCACGGGGGCCTGTTCATCTCGCTGCTGGGAGGAGAGGTCAGGTCAGAAACGAAGCCTTGGCGGCCAGGCCGTGTCTGAGGGGGGCACATACCTGGCGGGGAGTCCGGGAAATGCAGGGGAAAGTGATCGAGGCCCCAGCCCTGCCCCACGTAGGCGCTGGTCCTGTTACCTCTCGTGCCAGCAAGAGCGCAGGCCTTGGGTGTGTTGGGAGAGGGTGTCGGCCTTGCCAGTCTGCTGGGCACAGTTGATCCGGCCCAGGCCTGCCT
Source organism: Pelochelys cantorii (assembly GCA_032595735.1). Classification (NCBI taxonomy): domain Eukaryota; kingdom Metazoa; phylum Chordata; order Testudines; family Trionychidae; genus Pelochelys; species Pelochelys cantorii. Next base: position 40,556,594 of record CM064340.1, read on the forward strand.
GTCCCCCAGGGCGCAGCGCAAGGAAATGCCCGTGGGCGGGGGTACCCCAGGAGTCTCACATCCGGCCTCATGGGCTTCAGCCTCCCCCGGAGTCCCCGTTCCCACGCGGCTCTGTGTTGGGCACAGCTGTCACTCCTGTGGCCAGTGGGGCCCCTGACTCCCCGGACAGCGCAGCACCTCTCCCGCCAAGACTCACCCTGATCTGCAGCATGGGTGTGTGGGCAGGGCCTCCGGCAGAGCCCAGCCATCCCCCCCAGCCTGCACTTCCCCACGGGGCTGGGCCCGGGGCCGGCTAGTGAAGGGCGCCGGCTGGCCTGGGCGAAACTGGCGCAGGAATTGTGCCTGGGCCCAGATTCCCAGAGGCTCCCCTCCTGCCCCATCAGCATTAGCAGGGTGCCCTGGGGGCGGTAACAGGGGCCGGGTTAGGGCTGGGGCATGAAGCATTCCCCACCAGCCTGGGGGCCTGGATAGTAAGTCTGAAAAATGGGGGCGAGGGGAAACAGGCGCCTATCTAAGGCAAAGCCCCGAACATCAGGGTTGTGCCTATAAACTCAGGATCCCGGTGGCCCTACCCCTGTTTTAACCCCGTGTTTGCCCCGTCCCTAGTGTGAGCCTGCACCCCCCATGAGCACAGCCTGGTGAAAGCTACCGGGAGCCGGCTGGCCCAGCATGCAGCCTGGCCCTTAGATCTGTGATTAGCTTTCTGCAAGCAGGGCCCTGTCCTGCACCCTGTGTGGCACCTCCTCAGCCGGGGGCTGCCCCTCCTTCTCGCAGGGGTCTCAGTGGAGAGCGCAGGGGCTGGCGACGAGGGGTGAAACCGAGGCGCTACCAGGAGCCGGCTGGCCTGGCTTGGAGTCGCCAGCCTGGGCCCTCACCCCGTGCTCCCTGCCTGCGTGGGTGGAGATCAGGCATGCACACCAGCATCGCCCCTAGAACGAGCCTCGGCTGCAAACGCTCATGGGCGGAGGGAAGCAAGCGTTGGCCTGCCAGGCCGCAGCCCGAGCGGCCCCTCCGGCAAACTCTCCTCCCCACGCACACGCTGCTCGCAGGAGAAGGGTTGGGTTTCATTGGTGCGTTTTTAGGACCAGATCAGATTTAACTCAAATTCTGCCCAAGGCGCCTGCGTGGCCAGCACCGCCCCGCCCACGTTCCTCCTGCCCCTCAGTCTGGGGGGCTATAGAGGTGGGGAGGCTGGAGACATCTAGACTGAGCGAGGAGCCCACTGGCTTTTCTCTACAGTCACAGACCTGCAGGAGGTTGAGAGGAGGCTAAGGACAGTGTTCCCCGTAAGCTGAGCGCTTGGGCGGCAGCCCAGGAGAGAGTCAGGTACTGCCCGGCCGAGTGGCAGAATGCCCACAGCACCCCAGCCAGCAGCATGTGTTTCTATTGGTGGTGCACATATGTCCATGCCTTGGTGCACAGAACAAAATTTATTCTGCACATAGATGGAAAAAAGGTTGGAGGGAACATTGCTTAAGGCTGTCTGGGCTCCAGGCGCCACAGGGATGCGGATGAAATTTGCGTGGTGCTGTCAGCACAGAGTGAGAGTCGGGTGTTTGCGACTTCATGTGCTTGGAGAGGACCCTCTCTGCCTTTGAAGTCCTTCTGACACACACGGGCCCTGTGCAGCCCCAGCCTGTGGGGAGAAGCAGAGAAGGGGTCTCTGGACAAGCCCCGTCTGCCAAAGTGTGGGAGGATGGGAGCCTATTGGTGCTTTGTGGGGAAGCAGAGATGCAGCAGAAGGGAGAGAGCACAGAGCTGGGGGCAGAATAAAGGGGAAGAGTGTGGGGCTGGCTTGGAGCAGGGAGAGCTGGGTGTGGGGCAGAGAGCTAGGTGCAGGAGTGTGGGGGAGATTGCTAAATTAAGCTACAAAGAAAAAAGAAATTTTAGTGCAACAGAGATGCAAGCCATGTAGACAGCAAATGTCTCATGGCCCCTCTGAGCTGGGCTTTCCACTAGCTGGATTCTCCCCCCAGAATGAGTGTAGCTGGAGTCCTCCCCCAGAATGTGTGTAGTTGGATTCCCCTCCCCAGCATCATGTGCGCTAGATTTCCCAGTTCCTCTCAGGAGCAGCAAGGGGTTTCATGCTCTCCAGTCTGGGATTGGAGCGGGGCTGAGCAAGAACAGCACATCTCACAAATCGTCCGCGCAAACTGAATCCTGCTGCTCAACCTTTTTTCCATCAAAGCATTTTTTGCCCCAACCAAAAATGGCTTGCCAGCGGAACCCTGGAATCCCCTTCCGGCCCCCATTCCCCTGCGTTGGGATGAAAATCCAGCCCCTCCAGAAAACTGGACCATTTCCAATGGGCCCAAAGCCTTGCATTCACAGTTTGCCACTGAAAAACGGGGGAAGTAGCACACGTTTCAAAAGCCCTTTTTTTCTCATTGTCCAGGGACAGCAATGGTAGAAATGAGGCTCACGGTGAGTTTCCCAGCCTAAGGAGGGCTCTCTTCGCTGTGAACGTTTTTTTCTTTGTTTTCCTGCACGGGTGACATTAATTTCTTCTTCTTCTTCTTCTCCTCCTCCTTGTTTTCCTCCTTCTGCGCCTGGACCCTCTCTTTCTGCTCTTTAACCCTTTACCAGGTGGTAAGTGCAGTGACTGTGGTGTTTTGCTTTGAAGTCTTGGCCTTTGATTTGCTTTGGTCCTGTGCAAAGCGTCCTTCTGTGTGTGTGGCTGCCTACGTGCTTGTGCTTTACAACAATGTACTTTACCCAGTGTCTGAACTACATACATTGGGGGGGGGGGTCCATGCTACACCCCAGAGGCCCCGTCCTGCTCCTACCAAATGCCATCAGTAGCAGAACTGTCCTTACCAGGCATTCTGAACACTTAGCACTGCTGGGCAGTGAGGAACCAGACTGACAGAGCCAGGCGAGTACCCACAAGTCACCTACTTCAGGACAGGAAGGAAAATAACACAGCGCCAGTGGTCATCACCTACAGCCCCCAGCTCAGCCCCTCCAGCACATCACAGACAAGCTACAGCCTGTCCTGGAGAACCATCCCTCGCTCTCACAGGCCTTGGGGGACAGGCTAGTCCCCGCAGAGACAGCCCCCCTGCCCCCACCTGCTTTCCAGCAACCACGCAGCACCCCGGTAACCTCCCCCAGGAATCCACCCCTGCAACAAACCCCCTGGCCAGCTCTATCCACACATGCATAGTGACACCCGCACGGGGCCTAAGCCAGGGCTGGGCACGGCCCGGGGGCCGGATCCGGCCCGGAACCCCCCTGCCGGGACCCCCAGGCACGGAGCTTAAAGCTCAGCTCCCGCATCTCTCTGCTCTGCAGGGAGGGGGAGGCTTCGTGTGATCTCCCCGCCCCCAGCCCAATCCTCAGCTCCGATTGGCCAGAAGCAACCGGCCAATAGGAACTGACCCCAGCAATCTCTCTCTCTCTCGCTCTCTCGCTCTCTGCTCCTATTGGCTGGAAACAGCCAGCCAATAAGATCTCAGAGCTTGACCTGGAGGGTGGGAGCAGCGCAAATCTCCTCCCCCTCCCCTTCCCGGAGCTGAGAGCCACGTGGGGTTTGCAGCTGCCGTTGTAAGGGATTTGGGGCTGCAGCAGGCGGGGAGCCCAGCCTGCCTTGGGGTGCTGCAGGGCTGCTGGCTTAGGCAAGCGCCTCCCAGCCAGAGCCTGCCTCTGGCACCCCAGCCCCTCCTGCACCCCAACTCCCTCCCCAGGTCGCCACCCAAACCCTCTGCACCCCCTGCCCCAGGTCACAACTCCCTCCCAGACTCTGCACCCCCCACACCCGTCCCCCAGGCCAGAATCCTCTCCTGCGTTCACACCCCCTCCCAGACCCTGCACCCCCTCCTAGTGCCCCTCCCCCAGGCCAGAATCCTCTCCTGCGTTCACACCCCCTCCCAGACCCTGCACCCCCTCCTAGTGCCCCTCCCCCAGGCCAGAATCCTCTTCTGCGTTCACACCCCCTCCCAGACCCTGCACCCCCTCCTAGTGCCCCTCCCCCAGGCCAGAATCCTCTCCCGTGTTCACACCCCCTCCCAGACCCTGCACCCCCTCCTAGTGCCCCTCCCCCAGGCCAGAATCCTCTCCCGTGTTCACACCCCCTCCCAGACCCTGCACCCCTTCCTAGTGCCCCTCCCCCAGGCCAGAATCCTCTCCCGTGTTCACACCCCCTCCCAGACCCTGCACCCCCTCCTAGTGCCCCTCCCCCAGGCCAGAATCCTCTCCCGTGTTCACACCCCCTCCCAGACCCTGCACCCCTTCCTAGTGCCCCTCCCCCAGGCCAGAATCCTCTCCTGCGTTCACACCCCCTCCCAGACCCTGCGCCCCTTCCTAGTGCCCCTCCCCCAGGCCAGAATCCTCTCCTGCATTCACACCCCCTCCCAGACCCTGCACCCCTTCCTAGTGCCCCTCCCCCAGGCCAGAATCCTCTCCTGCGTTCACACCCCCTCCCAGACCCTGCACCCCCTCCTAGTGCCCCTCCCCCAGGCCAGAATCCTCTCCTGCATTCACACCCCCTCCCAGACCCTGCACCCCTTCCTAGTGCCCCTCCCCCAGGCCAGAATCCTCTCCTGCGTTCACACCCCCTCCCAGACCCTGCACCCCCTCCTAGTGCCCCTCCCCCAGGCCAGAATCCTCTCCTGCGTTCACACCCCCTCCCTGACCCTACACTCCTATCCCCTGACCCAGGTCCCAACCCCTTCCTTTGCCTAAACTCCCTCTCAGACCTCACACCATCTCCTGCACCCCACTCCCTTACCTCGTGCGCCCTTCTGTGCCCAACCTCCACCCTAGAGCCCGCCCCCCTCCACAGAAAAGTGCCGCCCTCGACCACCTTCCAAATTCTTGAAGTGCCCCCCCCCTGCCAAGAATCATCATTGCTTCCCCCCCCTCCCCCGGCCTAAGCACACAAGCCACCACATCCAGGACTCATCCACCTGCACATCCTCCAAAGTGACCCCTGCCTCAAGTGCCGGCAACACCCCTCTGCCGTGGACATTGATACATGGACACGAATCAGACAGCAGGAAAGGAACACACACGCCCTCAGGGGAACACCTTAACCTCCCTGGCCAGTCAGTAATGGATTTGAAAGTAGCCATCCTCCTGCAAAAGCATTTCAAACCCTGCTCGCCAAGGGAGATGGCTGCACTTGGATTCGTTTGCACGGTCAGTGCAATCACATTAGGCCTGAATAAAGATTTAACGCTCTACCAAGGCAATTTCCCCTCTCTTCAGAGTCACATATCCCCAACGGCGGCTGTGAACAAGCCCCCTCGCCCTGACACGACGAGCCTCGTGAACACTGCTCCTCCACTTGAAAAGTAACGACTTTCCCTTGTGGTACTTGCATATATACCCCCCTGCCTCTGTCCCTCCCACGCCACTTCAGCTGATGAAGTGGGTTTTACCCACTAAAGCTGATGCCACAGGACGACTCCTTGCTTCTGCAGAACTCCCAGACACCAACAGCAACAGGCCTCCTCAAACTAACATGCTCCTGATCACCCATCAGCCTGTGCGTTCCTCTCCCTGCCACTGCCAGCACCCGCTCTGGCACCCCCTCCCTGCAGACCCTACGAACATCCTGAACGGTTCCCACCATCTGCATTTCAGTGGGTCAGGAGTCTTCTGCCCAAGGGTCACTAGGTACAGCGCAGTTCCAGGGGCGGGGACCGCTCGTTAATGACAAACCAAAGATTCATTGACAATTCCCCTTGTAAAATGCCAAGTGAGGCAGAAGATGTGATCTGATCTTCCACCTTCCCAATTGCGTGGCTACAGGTGCTGTAACAACCTCGCCTACGACGTTGTGTATTAGTGCCGTGGAGACGTGTTTTAGCACATGGCCCCGTATTGCCGAGAGGTGGCTAGGGAGGGGCTCACCTCGATTGGTTGCTGGGGTAGGTGGAGTTAACGACTGCAGGGCACACTGGGGTCATGTCTTCAAGCTTTTCTCTCTGGCCAAAAGGCTCTGGGAACATGTCTGTGGAATGACAGCTCTGTTTGCCCCATAATCCCCTGACTCCGGGAGCGGGGGCTTTGGGAGAAGCACCAAAGAACAGGAGCCTAGCAGTAAAATCACATGAGGTGGCAGCACCACAGTGTGAGTTGGCTGTTGCCTCTGGGTTCCTGCAGATCTTCTGGAAGGGAGCTCGCTACTGCAGGCCGGACACCTCTTGGGTTGTGTCGGCAAGGGCTTTTAGAGCACAACCGCTGTTGATTGTTGCACCTCGGTCAAGACTTTTGGCCACAGGTAACACCGAGGACTAACACAGCGTTACTGAGCCTGGCGGTTTTGTCACAATCCTGTTTATATCATGGGGGGGGGGGTCCATAATGCCCCAGCTTCTGGAGTCATGTGATGAGCTAATATCCTGATGAAAAATGTGACCCCGAAAAGCGCAACAGTTAGCCCTTCCCTCACATTATTGTTCTTCTAAAATCTCGGGCTTGGTAAGACAAACTCATGATTTGGGGGCCCTGGCTCATTTGAGTGTCTGGGGTTGGCAGGTCGGCAGTGTGAAGACAGTAGGAAATCTGGCCCCATGTGCGGTTGGACCTCGCATCTGTGAGTTACCCAAGGCCGGCACTGAGGTCTGACTCGGATCTTGCTGGCTTCCTGCAGGCCAAGCCCCCTGTGAAAGCAAGCGAACTTTGGCCTGTGTCAGGCCTGCAGGACTGGACCCTCTGTCCAAATTGCTGTTTCTCCAGCCTAGTTTGGGAGCAGCCTGGGGCAGGATCTCCACCACCTCCAGCTTGGTGTTGTGCGGCACGGCGGCAGGCCGCTGGCACTCGGCAGCTCAGGAGCCATAAAATAACAGGGCGTTTTTTTCAAAATGTTAGACACAACATGCCCAGTGGCTTGGCCCCCCAGCCAGCTCGGCTGTGCATGCGGCGTGGGTCACTGGGCAGAGTCCCCTAATCCGCCGTGTGCATGCCCACTTACGTGATCAGCATTCAGGGGCTTGGAGTCAGGTCGGGTCATTCCAGAGCTAGGTCGGTGCCAGTCAAACCACAGGGCTTGGGGGGTTCATGTGTAGGAGGATTCGAGGTGCGGAGACAGTTATGTTCCACCCTTCAGGGTCACCGGCCCCAGGTGCCTCTCTTGGAGGTCCAGCGCTGGTCTGTCATGCCTCTCCCCCAAGCTCCATCCCCACATCTACGGGGCAGCTTGTCTCACTACCACAGCCTGGCCAGCAAGGGTGCGTGGCCCTGCCCGCTAGCGGAGAGAAGCAGCCCTGCTCCCTCTTGCACCCCAGCGCCAGCGCTGCCCGCATTAACTCCTGAGCAGGGATGAATGCTAGAAGATGAGGGTTGGAAGAGACGTCAGGAGGTGTCTAGTCTGACCTGCTCCAAGCAGGACCAACCCAATTAAACCATCCCAGCCAGGGCTTGGTCACGCCGGGACTCAAACAGAGATTCCACCCCCTCCGAGGGATCCATCCCAGTGCTTCACTCTATAACGGGTGGGCAAAAGGGCCTCCGCGGGCCGGATCCGGCCCCCCAAGTGGATTAGGGCCCAATTAGGGACGGGAGAAAGCGCACGAAGTTTCCCGCCCTGCCAGGAGCGTGCGGAGCTTAGAAGAGCCATGTGCTCCTGGCAGGGTGGGAGGAGACTTTGCGCGCTGTCCCGCCCCAAGCCCTGATTGGCCTGGGGGCAGAAGGGGGAGCGCTAAGTCCCTTCCCACTGCCAGGGGCATGGGCACTTAGGGGGAACCAAGACTTCACGTGTTCCCCCACCCTCAGACCAATCATGGTCTGTGGGTGGGGAAGCAGGGAAGTATCCTGGCCCCGCCCCTTCCACTTGAGACCCCGCCCCTTCCACTTGAGACCCCGCCCCTTCCACTTGAGACCCCGCCCTTTCTGGTGCAGCCCAGGGCTACTTAAAAAATTTCTGAAATGTCCCTAGCAAGAAATGATTGCCCACCCTGCGCTGTAACATAGAGTCTCTAACACGCTACAGTCGAAAGCTAGGCTTCTAAATGGCCCCCTGGCTTCCAGGGCTAGCTCAGGCCTCCATGGAAGCTGCTGGCTGGAGAGCTGCTTGGAAAAACCCGGCACATCCGTTCCATGGATGTGCACCTCAGCGATGGGACCTGTGCTTTCCGAGGAGCGGGTTTCCGTGGCTGCAGGGCCACGGAGCCGACCACCAAGCCCTGGCAGGCTCTCCTCTGACCTCCCCGGGAGCTCTAAGCCACAGTCTGCTCTCGAGAGCAGGCATCCGTGGGAACCTCAGAGCCATTCACAAGTGGCACCGGCCCCCAGAGCAGCTGAGAGCCAAATGCGTCCTCTGTTCAAACGCGGCAGGGGCCACGCCCGCCCTGCGGCTCTCCATGCCTGCCCGCGCGGAGTGAGCTAGTGGCCCGGGGACAGAGCTCCAAGGCCAGGCGCGGCGACCCCGCTGCCGGGGAGGCAGCATGTTCCCAGTTCCTCCACCTTTGCTGTTTGATGGCGTTGGAGGGTTTAGGGCTAGTACCTGGGGAGCACTTCTGGGGCAGGTGGGGGGTGCTTGCTTCGCTGGCATTTAGCGATTCGTTTCCATCCTGTCACCCTCCAGCACCCACTGCGCTTGGCACTGACCCACTGCAAGCGGGGCCCTGCCAGGCACCACCTCTGGGTCTTCTCTGCTCCGGACCCAATACCTGCTCGCCCCTGGGGCAGGCGCAGGCTGTAGCTGCTTCAGCGGCGTTTATCCAAGAAACACGGGCAATGGGCCAGGGCTGCGGATGTGGGGGCTTGAGAGCAGTGGCGCTGAGCCCCTATTGCTCTGCTCCTTCCTCCCCACCCCACCCCACGTCCGTTGGGCTCCAGCCTTGCTTGTTCGGGCGGGAGCAGCGGGCATGGGTTCAGGCTCACGGCTGCTGTGTTGGGCTCTCAGTCGGGGTTCAGGCGTGGGTGGCTGCCCGAGGTTAGCCCGCTGGGGAAGGCCAGCTCCAGGCCTGTCCTGGGAATGCTGCTGATTTGTGTGGGGAGGGGACGTGCCAGCAGGCACCCAACACCACAGGGGTGATCAGGGAGAAGCTGTTCTCTCAGCGAGAGGAACCGCCGTGTCCCCGGTGTTTAGCGTAAGGCTGCTGGGTCGCCCCAAGAGCGACAGCCGGGAGCAGTCCGGGGCGTTCACACGGTGCCTGTTTGCGTTGCAGAACATTGGAAAGAAGATGTCGGGCCAACAGTTTATAGCAAACCTGGACGGCTTAAATGACGGGAAGGACTTTGCAAAGGATCTGCTGAAGGTAATGTGGGATCTGCGCCTGTGTTATTGTGGTGAGACCTACAGGCGCCATCCGCGAGGCGGGCCCATTGTGCTGGGTGCTGTACGTACACGTCGTGAGAGACTGCCACGGCCCGGAAGAGATGAGCATCAAATAGCCCCCAGGCAGGCGGGGCGGCCAACAGACAGCGGCTCATGCAAAGCAGAGCTCAGAATAGAATCTGGCGAGCCCAATTCCTCGCCTCTGGCCCTTGCCGCTGGGTTACGTCATGCCGTCCCCACCTGCCTGTCCAAACATGCCTTCTCTTGCACCTCCAGGGGGGCGCCGCAGCTTCTCAGCTAAGCTGACACCGCCCCAGAAGCTGGCGGGAGCTGGGCACGTCCGAATGTCCATTTTCTGCACCCTCTTCTCTGCGTGCTTTGGTTTCCCGCTGGGCTCGGAGCGGAGCAAGGCGCCGCTGTTTGTCTCAGCCGTGGCATGGCCACAGTGCCAGCGTGTCTAAGGCAGAGCCAGGCACCCAAAATAACCGGGGGTCAGCTCCCTTCTCCCTTCCCTGCCAGGGAGGCCAAGCCCAGATTCGGAGCTCCTGCTCCGTTCAGTCCAGGGAAGAGAGCCAGGATTCCTCACTTCTTCTGGCCGCTGCCACAGCTCTGCCTTCATACTACTCCGGCCTCTCCAAGGGCTACTAGCTCTGTCTCCCTCCCCCGCCCACCCGCCAGCCTCAGCCACGTAAGTCCCAGTGGGACTCCAGTCGGGGTCTGTCATCTCCCCCCTTGGAAATGGGGCATCCCTTGGAGCCCTGCAGGAGGCAGGAGTTCGCCCAGGAACCGTTCCCGTTCTCGCCCAGCGCTTTATGAACAAAGCTCAGAGCTTGGGCCCCAGGCTGGCCTTCCCTGACGTGGGGCAGGGAATTCCCAGTGGCCCGGAGTCTCTCCCTGGCAGAGTCCTTGCCTCCCTTCCAAAGGCGAGTGCCCCCATTCTGCCCTCGCCCTCTGGGAGGGGCAGGGTGGGATTCGATTCCCAGGAAGGCCGGGGCACCCCACAATGCACCCGCCGTCGGCATTGCCGCACATGGCGATGAGCCGGGAGTCCAGTGAAAGCCCCACGCTCATGTTGTGCTCTTGTTTCAGACGCTGTACAACTCCATCAAAAACGAGAAGCTGGAGTGGGCCATGTGAGTACCCCGGCGATGCCCTGGGTGGCTCTTGCAAAGCAGCTGGCGGCCCTGGGAGCTTGTGCTCAGCGGGGGAAACCTCAGGGACGTGCGGTGGTACCCAAGCCCTTTTACCCACAGATCTGCTCCCTTCCTGGCAGCTCTCTGGCTCTTTGGGAGAGACCCGTTTTCAGCCTGCCCCATTCACCTCCTGGTCGCTCTCCGGGGCTGGTTTATTGCCAGCTGGTGTTAATGATGCACCCACCTAGGTATCAGGAACTGGACTGAGACCCCTGAGTCATTTCAGAAGGGGGCCATCAGGTGATAAGGACTAGTGGTCACTGCCGGCCAGAGCCAAGATGCTCACGAGTGACTTGTGGCTAACAGGTTCCATTTCCCAATGCCAGCGGCATGGGCCCCGCGTCTGCCTGGCTACAGAAACGCTTTTCGCTAGCAAATGCTTCGTCTGGCTTGATTTTTCCTGGAAAGCAATTGGGTGAGGAATAGAGCGGGGGGAATAATGGATTTTTTGGTTCGCTGGCCATTTCAAAAAGTTGGGGACAGGGGAATCATTATGCCTGAGAAAAGATATTTTAAAAAAATGTTGGTGAATTGAAAAGTCGTGGGGGAGGGGAGCATTGTTTGGGAGACGAACAAGACATTTTGTTTGGATTGGACCATTTTTCATATTTCTGAATAGTTAATGATGCAAGAGCCATTTCAAACCAGCCATTTTTATTCCCTAAATGACCATTTCAAAGAAAAGCAAGAGGACTTCTCACACACACACACACACACACACACACACACACACACAGAATGGATTTCTTCACACGGTGCACTGTCAACTGGTGGAACTCCTTGCCAGGGGATGCCATGATAGCCAAAAAGATATCTGAAATTAAAAATGAATTAAATAAACGAGTGACTAGTAGCCACGATTATCAGGGAGGCTACCCCATGCTGAGTCTTAAGAACATAAGAATGGCCGTACTGGGTCAGACCAAAGGTCCATCTAGCCCAGTAGCCTGTCTGCTGACAGTGGCCAGCGCCAGGTGCCCCAGAGAGGGTGGACCGAAGACAATGATCAAGCGATTTGTCTCCTGCCATCCCTCTCCAGCCTCTGACAAACAGAGGCCAGGGACACCATTTCTATCCCCTGGCTAATAGCCTTTTATGGACCTAACCTCCATGAAATTATCTAGCTTCTCTTTAACCTCTGTTATAGTCCTAGCCGTCACAGCCTCCTCTGGCAAGTCTTCCTTCACTGCCTGCCCTAAACCTGGAACTCGATGACGGGGGGGGTGGATCACACTCGATAATTGCCCTGTTCTAGCTGTTCCCGTTGAGGCATCTGGCACTGGTCACCGTCAGAAGACAGGATACTGGGCTAGATGGACCTTTGGTCTAGCCTGGTATGGCTGTTCTGCTGTAGCTGGCTCTACCTCACTAAGAGTGCATCTTCACTGCACCGTTATTTCAAGATAACTAGCATTATTTCGCAATAACAATGTGAGCGTCTACACGGCCATTCCGTTATTTCGAAATCATTTCTAAATAACGGGCAGCTTATTCCGACTTCTGTAAACCTCATTCCACGAAGAATAACGTCTATTCCAAAATAGCTATTTCGAAATAAGGCGTGTGTAGACGCTCCACTGCTGCTATTTCGAAATAGCCCCTCCCCAGGGCCATTCTAAGGTATTCCTCCCCAGTGCCTCCTGGGGCTCTAAATGGAGATAGCACGGCTACATTAGGGAAGCTGCCTCAGACTCATTCTGAGGCCTCCCTGCAGTGTAGACGTGCTATTTCGAAATAAGCTGTTTTGGAATACCTATTCCGGAATAGGAGCTTCGGGGGGTAGCCGAGTGAGTCTGTTACAGAAAAAAACAGCAAATGGTCTGGTCGCATTTATAGACTTAATAGCTTATGTTGAAATAGTCAATGGTTATTCATGGGAATTATGCTCCGAGGTACATTCGGTGCTTCTGAACATCCCACCCAAAATAAATGAGAGAGTGAGACAGAGGGCGAGAGAGAGAGCGAAATCCAGGCAGACAAAGCAGCCTGGTCCAGGGCTCAGCAAAGAAGCTCGAGGACTGCTGTAACGTAGCCACCAGGGGGCACCCTCTGGCTCCGGGACCGCGGCTCTAACGCCCTGGCCTCTGGCAGGAGATTTATATAAGAGTTCAGAGACAGTGCAGCTGATGGAGCTGAAGGCAGGGACGGAGGGATGACGGTGCCACTGCACAAGGCTGGATTACCATGCGCGCAGCCATGCCCGCACCCAGCCAGGCTGGAGAACAGAGCCGCCGGGCAGCAGCTTCCCAAGGCTGGGGCAGTTCAGATCCCATCCAGACTGACCCGGCACTCCGAAGAGCTCGCCCCTCCCCTCCCCCCCGCCCAGGGGCTTTTGCAGGACCTCCTGCCCGGAGAGCTTCCCTCCCTCTGAGCATCCAGTGCCTTCCCCCTCCCCACATGCGCCTGGCTCTCATGTCTCTTGTGCCAGCTGCCTTCTGCTCTCAGATGGGCCTCGTTCCATACTCAGCTTGGCTTGGCCCGTGCTCTCCAGCCCACTCCACCAGGCTCCAGCTCTGTCTCGGAGGGGTGTGAATGGTTAACCGTCTAACCAGGAAGCTTCACAGATGAGGCCTAGCGGTTACGGTTAACCGGCAGGGGCTGGAGCAACCCCCTGCCTGCCCAGTTTAATAGGTTAACTGGTCAAACATAACGTTTAACCAGTTAACTAATTAAACGGAATTTTCCATCCCTATTGTCCAATCTAGTACCCAGATGTGTCTGCGGGAGCCCACGTGGGGTAATTTGCTAATAGCTGGCCTACGCCCTGCAGCATGAGGCCGAACTGCCCTTCCCCACACGCTTTGTTCGCCTGGGCCAGGATGCTGCTGACAGCCACACAAACGCCCGGTCTCCCCTTCGGCTCGGGAATGTCACAAAGCTGCACTAGGGCCATCGTGGGCTGCCAGTCTCTGCGCCGCCATGCCCAGCGCGCTGCCGCTCATGAGAGGAGAATCTGGCCCCACACTACGATGAGTGGCCAGGATTTTAAATTCCCAGCACGCCGGTTCCCTGTTCTACTGCCCCTGCGCTGAGCGACACGCTCGAACCCAGGCCTGGTGCCGCGCGGGCGGGGCGGTGCCAAAGGCGAGCACCCTCCGTTCAGCGCGTTCTCGGGGTTTCTCTCCCAGTGACGAGGATGAGCTGAGGAAATCGCTCTCAGAACTTGTGGACGACAAACTGGGAGCCAGTGCCAAGAAGGTGACGAGAATCGTAGACGGCAGCAATCCCTTCCTGGATCTTCCCCAGGCGCTGAACGCAGTCACCTACAAGCATGGCGTCCTCACCCGGAAAACCCACGCCGATACGGACGGGAAGAGAAGTAGGTGGTAGGCAGAGAAGCACGCCGCTGAGCATGGCGTGCCGGGTAGGGCCCCCGAGGGCAGAGAGGACAGCCCCAGGACATGCCAGGACAGCACCCTGGGGGCTTCCAGTGGGGCCGTGTATCTCCATCCCACCCCATGATTAGAGCCCCAGCGGAACCCCAAACACTCCTCTAACAGGGGCCAAACCCAGAGCATTGCCGCCAGGCACTGAATGGCCGAGTTTTGCAGCTGGCCCCGTCCAATCCCGGGCTTAACCCAAACTGGGCATCCCAGCACCCTTAGCGACAGGGAACGTCCAGCCCCAGCACCGATCTCCAGCATGAGCCCAGCCAACACCCCAGCCCTGGCCAGCCCCTGAACCCGGGCAGAGTCAGGATGCCAGGGCTCCGCTGGGCAGCTTTGGCCCCTCTCCATAATGCTGTTACCTGCCTGAGCGCCACCACGCCAAGTCATGCGCCAAGAAATGGGAGCGCAGGAGAGAGGCAGGGAAATGTTCTGCAGTGACTGGCAATTAGCAGCCCCTCCGGGGATTCCTTTGGTTAGTGGAGATGGATGGGCCTGGTGCAGAGACCCAGTAAAAGCCCCAGACACTCCAAGAGCTCCCCTTTGAGCAGCCCAGTCCTCCTCACAAGGGCACCTTCGCCGCCCTCGCCCAGGCCCTCCCTGCCCAGGACGGACAACCCCTCATGCAGCTACTCTGTCCAGGGCCCCCCACGGACGTTCCCTGCAACGTGGCCGATGAGACGAGGACCCTGGGTCCCAGCCATGGGTAACAAGCTGCTCTGCTTCCTTTCAGCCCCGAGAGGCAGAAGAGGATGGAAGAAATTTTATGCTGTGCTGAAAGGGACCATCCTGTATTTGCAAAAGGTAAAACCAGCCACCGCTGCCCCGCTCTGGTCTGTAGGCCCTCAGGCTGGCTCCAGAGCGGTGCTGCAATGGCACAAGAAGGCCAGGAAGAGGGCAGCACAAGGAGCCACGTTCTGAGGTGGAAGGGGAAATGAGGCGAGACCGTGGGGAGGCGGCAGGGGGCAAATCCCGCATCACTGAGGTCGGTGGAGGGTCAGGCTGGTCTTTTGCTCCCTTTGTTTCCTGCGGTGGGTCTGGGGTCCAGCGAGGCGGTCACATGGGCCTGCCTCTGCCCACGCAAATAGTCCTGTGGACTCATGGGAAACGTCCCTGCTTACGGTGAGGGCATGGGCTCCAGGGCTTTGCTGAGCTGGGGCCTTAGGCGGGATCCACGCTGGAGTCTCTGCCTCTCTCCTGGCAGCCTGTACCCTAAGGGGCCATGGACTCCACACCGCTCTGCTCACCCTGTGTGCCCAGGGGCGAGGCAAAGCCCAAAGCCCCGCCCCAGAGAACAGCTGTAGGACCCCACCCCTGGTGCCCAGTGCAGTTGTCACTGGTGGCCTCCTCCTGTCTGCCCCTAGGGCCCCTCCTGTCACCTTCCCGTCTCCAGCACAACGGGGGTAAACAAACGGAATTATATAAGAGAGGCACGAGGGGCCCTCGGGGCAGCACCAAGCTGTGACTCAGCCCCACGCTCGCACCCTGATGGGTGCCAGATCCGCACGCTCAGAGATCCGCCCGGGGCTGATTGGAATGGCTTGGATGCCTGTTGCTCTCAGCCTGTTTGGATTGTCACACCCCACTTAGCGGAGTCCGGCTAGGGCGGCCCAGGGGCAGGGAGGCTGTGGCATCTAAGAGGGGTGATGTTAGCTACCTCCGTGAGTCCTCAGCCAGTCCCCCGGGTGGCCACCACCCTGGCGAAGAGGCTGGCTTTCGGGACTTCTGAAGCCACCTTAACTCCAGAGACCAACGGGGGTAAATAGAATCTGCCAGTTTGAGAGTCCCTACTGCGGTTTCTGTTTGCTGGGTCATTCTGCTACCCATCCACTCAGACTGGCTGTGGATCGTTGCTGTGGGCTGTTCAGTAGCTGCCACATTTCACCCCAGAGGTAGCTGCATTTCAGGGCATGTGATCTCCAGGGATAGTCTATAAATCAGCTAGTAGTATTAGTCTTACGGTAGCACCTCTATACCTCCATGCCTGTTGTTCTAGCTGCCTTACATACAGGGAAGAAAAAGAGCAGCCCCAAAGAGCTAATGATACATACAAGTCACTGGGCAGAACCTACCGTCAACGATGATGCGCAAGCCAGAAATGACCTGGCTTGCCACTCCAGCCCTAGAGTCAGGAGTGGGAAAAAATGTCTCTTGGCCTGTGAAATGAGCACATCGGCCACTGAAATCAGCGAGGAACAATAAGTGTGGCAGCCAATGAGAGAGAGAGAGCGTGAGAGACGCACGTACAATTCATTGTCAATTGCTCCTGCTGGGACGGGAAACAGGCGTGTCCACGTACCCCCGAGAAGTTCTTCTCGCCATGCACCCAGCCCCGCTGGCGGTCTCCCTGCAGCCCCTGTGCTTGTTCGCTCCCAGCCCGGTTTGTAGCCCCACAAGGTTTAGAGCATTGGAGAAGCCTGTTCACAGGTGGGCAGCGCCCTGGATCTTCAGCGCATGGAAATGGACTTTTAATACATTGTCTCCTGTGCGTGGCCATGTCTCCCTCTGTGGGCTGCCCAGCCACTCCCCATTGCATTGTGGGAGCTGTAGTCTTCCAGGTGGCTTCACTCCTCGCAGACAGTGGAGGCCCAAACTACAACTCCCATGAAGCAACACCATAGAGAAATGAGGTTCAATTTTTTAGCTGACTTCTTTTCTCTGTAGGTTAATCTAGCATGCGCCTTGCCCCAAGCCAAACACTCCCTGTGGCAGGGCGGCCTTCGCTCTGTCGCTGCTAGGTCCCAAAGTCACTCTGAGACCTGGGGTTCAGTAGTCACTGGTGCCCCACAACTGTTACAAGGACCCTGCCCCATCGGCAGGCGGGAGGGCAGGGGCACTGGAACAGTTGTTAGGGTGGGGGTGCTGGGTTGCCCCCCCCCCTTTAAACTTGTTCCGTGTCCCTCCTCTGGCTGCCAGCTCTCCCAGACAGGACCGACCGGAGGCCATTCGTGGCAATGGCATCCAGTCCGTTGGGTCCCCTCGTCGCCCACAGAGGAACCACAGCTGAGCCCTGGGCTGAGACCAGGAGCTGAGCCCCAGGCTGGTGGCAGGACCCCGGGCGGCAGCAGAGCCTCCAGGGCCAGAGGCCCGGCCCTGGAGCCAGCAGGGCTGTGGATCCTATGTGGGGGGAGCTGGCGGATGACAGGACCCCAAGGGCCAGCAGAACCCGCACCGCAAAGCCAGCAGGTGGTGGCGAAGTCAGTGGGGCTGACGTGACCCCCCTCCCCACCAGCCATGTGCGGGCAGTTCCCCTTCTTGTGTCCCAGTCATCCACGCTGCCAGCGGGCCACCAGGCGGGGTCCTGGGGAGCCCCTCAGCTGTCCTCCCATTTGTCCCCGGGGCCTCCCCAGCCTGGGATCACTCTGGTCCTTCTCCCGCTCTCCACTTCCCTTCTCAGCCTCCTCTCCCTCCTGGGGAAGTCTGTCTCCGCACACCCCTCCGTGTGTTCTGGGGGGGCTCTGTTAAAACTGCTCTACGGTTAAACCTCCACGATCTCCCCCGTCTGGGCAGCCGGCCTCAGCCAGTGGGTGGCCCAGCCCATTGACTCTTGGGCGTGTGCCCGTCCACCTCGCCAACTGGAGCGTCGGGTGCCACTTCTCTGCAGACAGCCCCGCCTCATCCAAGATGGCCGCCTTTACCGCTTCATCGTTCCTGCCTGCTCGTCACTTACAGCCATCTAGGCCACTTGGGCTTCTCCAGCTTGGGAGGGAGCCACTCGCAGGGCCCAGGTTGCCTGCCCCATGTAGCCCCGGGGCTACCCGCCCAAAGGTGCCTAGGCAGGCATTAGGGTCATGTGTCAGGCCCATGTTACAATGCCCAGCCACTGTCCCCTCCCCTGGGACTTGCCACTTTCTGCAGGAGCTGCTGTTGGCTGGTGGCCTGCCCCGGCACAAAGTCCCACAGGCCCTTCTGCTGTTCTGCCGGCCAGGTGAGCACGGCCTGGCTCTCCAGCTGGTGGCAAGGCTCTGCATTGCCTTCTGCACCTCCCCCTGCTTCCTGACCCGCCTTGCAGGGGCTCCTGGGCTGGCTGCCACTTGATCTGGCACAGGCGTTCCCGGACAAGCCCCCACGTGTAGCAGGGCTGCCTGGACTCTGTCCCTAACAGGCCCACCGAGTCACTCTGAGACCCTGGGTTTGGTAACCACCAGTGCAGCTTATTCACAGGCATCTTCCCATCCCTGTTTTCACCCTTACAAGAACCCTTCATCATAGGGAGGAGAGAGCTACCTCCATGCTTCGACTCCCTGCCTTTCTCTCTGCCTCCTGCTCCCGTCCCTAAGGAAGAGCTACCTCCCTGCTTCGACTCCCTGCCTTTCTCTCTGCCTCCTGCTCCCGTCCCTAAGGAAGAGCTACCTCCCTGCTTCGACTCCCTGCCTTTCTCCTTTCCTCCTGCTCCTCTCCGTACCGAGTCCTTCCCTGGAGGGTTTTATGCAGCCCCAGGCTCCTTAGGGAGCAGCTCTCTGCTCCCAGTTAGGGCAGGTTCTCTCCAGCTGGCTGTAATTTGTTCTGTGGCTGAGGAGTGGGTGTGACAGAGGACTGGCTCTGCTACCAGAGGCACTGGCCTTTTGAGTGCTGCGGGCCCCGGGTTTGATTCCTGATGTCTCTATGTATGTGGCCATGGTTTGTTCCACATAAATGTGAGATTGCAGCATCTCCAAACCCACAGACATTTCAGACCAGCCCCGTGATGTGCTGTGATGTTAGAACACTTCAGGAAAGTCGAGTTATCACACCCTGAGTCACTACGGTGGGAAAAAGCCCCTCAGACCTGCCTCCCATTCTCCCTCCACCCCCTTCCCCACCAGGTGATGCAACCTTCAGATTTTCTCTGCGGTTTGCCTGTAAGGAGCCAGGCCCCGCCAGGTAGGGATTTGCTGCCAGACTTTTCTTGGCCGGGCTCCGCTGAGTATCTCATCCCACGAGGCCTGGCGGTGCGTGTGCTTGTACATGTCGCAGCATTTCACAACAGATAGGGTTTTTTCTGACTGCTTCAGAAAAAAGTGCTTTCAGGCACTTCTACGGGCAGCCGCACAGCTCTGTACGGATGGACCCTTCTCACTCAACATCTGGCGGCCGCTGGCTGGACGGCTTTGCTGCTCCTTCCCTGGGGGCAAAGATGCTCGTATTCGTGCTGGCCCTGCAAAGTCCGTGCCCATTTAGGAAAGCAAGGGGCAAGCCCTCAGCTGGGTTCTGCACACAGAGCAGCTCTCGTGCCATGGAAAGGTTTTGGCCTCCCGCGTTGCAGAGGGAGCACTGGGAGCTCAGGACAAACACATTTTGGCTGCCAAAGCAGTGTGTCATCAGCTAGAGACACTAGAGATGGGGCCTGGGTCGCCTGTGAGGCCCTATTCTTGGGTTGTGTTTGAACGGGGGCTGGGGTTCTCGGGGCGCATCTGAGGCTACTTCTTGCGCAAGAAGCTTTTTGCAGAAGAGATCTTCTGCAAAAACATTTTGCGCAAGAGCGCATCCACGCTGCAAAAGCGCATCAGAAAAACAATGCGCTTTTGCGCAAGAGAGAGTCCAGACTGCATGGACGCTCTCTCGCAAGAAAGCTCTGATTGCTAGCCACGGGATAGCCGCTGGAGCACCTGTGCTTTTGTCCATTGGCTCTTTTTGCGCAAAACCACGCCCCCCCACCGTTGCCTGTCCACACACACTCTTGAGCAAAAAGGAGTTATTCCTCGTAGAATGAGGAATACCTACACCACAAAACCCCCTCTGTTCTTTTGATTTACTGTAAATTTACTAGCACAAAAATGCTTTTGAGGTGTAGCTGCTCCATGGGTTTTTGTGCAAAACCCCTGAGTGTAGACATAGCCTGAATGGAGAGAGGCCTTTTGCGCTGAATGGTTAATGCCGCCTCCTGCGGCGAGAGAAAGTGTTAGCCGCTGGGCAGGTTCATCTCTGGTGATGTCCATCAGCTTAGCTCCAGAAACCAGCCATCAGCTGCTGAAAATCAGTTCTGTTCAGGTTCTAGGGGCTGTGCCGACCTCCACACAAGTGAGCCGAGGGTTCAGGACAGACAGCCGTATTGTCCGTTCCCTAGCAGGCGGGGGGATGTGGCACCTGACATTTTCCCAGGGAAGGGAATGGTGGAAGAAGGTTCCAGAAGGACGTTAATTATCATGATCACCCCAGAGCATTTCGTGTAGAGAGGAGTTTTCTCCTGGCCTGGGTGCTTTGTCCCCCGGCGCAGGTTTGTTAAAGCGCCCACAGACGCCAGCGTGGTCATGCTCCTGTGACTGCTCCTTCGTGGCAGGATGAATATAAACCCGACAAAGACCTCTCGGAAGTGGATCTGAAAAATGCCATCCGGGTCCACCACGCCTTAGCCACCAGAGCCTCCGACTACAGCAAGAAGGCCAACGTGCTCAAGCTGAAGACGGCTGACTGGAGAGTTTTTCTCTTCCAAGCTCCGTGAGTATGGCAGCATTTGGCCTTGTGCATCTCTGTCCGACAGGGTGTAGCCGCTTTGGGGTGAGCCGATGTCCCAGTATTATAGGGCCAGTCCCAGTGTTTGGGGCTTTGTCTCACGGGGGCACCTGTTATCTCCCTCGCCCCGCCTCCGTTTTCACACTTGCGGTCTGGTCACCCCACGTTGCTTCCCCTTGTGCAATGGGGTGTGATGATGGACTGGATCGAACGGGCGGGTGTTAAGTCACCTCGCAGAGGCAGCTGGTGATGCCAGGGAGGGGCCGTTCCTTGCTGTGTCGCTGTCAGATCCCGGGCTCCTTACTCGGCTGTTGCCCAGGCCTGACTGAAGGACCAGGAGGGCTGCCAGCTGCCCAATCACACAGACACAAACACTCTGGCTCCGCCCCCAGCCCTGCACCCTCCCCAAGGTCCTGCCCCGGCCACACCCCTTCCTCGAGGCCCCGCCCTGCTCACTCCACCCTCACTCACTTTCCCTGGGCTGGGACAGGAGGATGGGATCGGGGGGGGGGGGGAGTTGCAGGCTCAGGGCTGGGGCTGAGGGGTTCAGAGTGTGGGAGCTGGGGCCAGGGGTGCAGGGTGTGGGCCCTGGGAGGGGGGTTAGGTGCTGGAGGGGGCTCAGGGCCGCCCAGGACAAGGCAGGGCCCGTAGCTGGGAACTGGCATTGCTGCGTGGCTTAGGCATAAAACCAAATAGCATCGCTCGGGCTGTGTGGACAGACTGGAGGCAGAGAGCTGGCATCTCGGGCCTTCGCGAGGATAGTTTGGGAGGGATGGGGAGGAGGGTAACTAACAATCCCATAAAACCAAGGAGCAGTCCTGTGGCACCTCAGAGACTCAAAAATGTGTAGATAGAACCAGGAGCTGGTTGGGCACAACCCACTTCCCCAGACGCGCTCGAGTGAGGAAAAGCTAAGAACGGGACATGTTCAACCCACTCCGTTTGCCTCACTGGCCCCGGCACGACCACAGCGGGGACAGTTTTTCCTCTCCCTTCGTTTCCTGTCCTGCGTCTGACAGTTCCCCTGGTTTCTCCACTCAGGTGCCGCAGAGGGAGTGGGTTTGCCCACAAACGCTCATGATGCTGTATCTATTTAGCCGTTAGTCTCTCAGGCGCTAGAGGATTGTTCATTGTTCTTAAAGTTACAGACTAACCCGGCTCCCTTGGAGATTTTTGAACAGTCCCACAGACCCGTGGTGCCCAACACGCAAGCCACTACTCACGTGTGGCTCTGAGGCTGGCTGAGTGCAGCTAGTTGGCCCGCACCATTATTTACATATTCAGAATAATGTGGCTAGCGCACTACAGTAGCTACTCCAGTGGCTGCTTCAGAGCGGGTTGGACACAGCTGGGAACTTGCTTGGTCCCAACCCTGACAAACCCAGGGGCACCGAAAAGCAGGGCTACTTCCAAGCGAGGCCGCGGGCGACCAGGCTGCCTCCAAAGCGTCCCTCCCGCTTGCAGGCCTGAGCGCGGGGGCAGACCCTAACTCTCTCTCCCCGTGACAGAAGCAAGGAAGAAATGCTGTCCTGGATACTGAGAATAAACCTCGTCGCCGCCATTTTCTCTGCCCCCGCCTTCCCGGCTGCCATCTGCTCCATGAAGAAATTCTGCCGTCCCCTCTTGCCATCCTCAGTGACTAAGCTGTGCCAGGTGAGGCCTGCGGGAGCAGCAAGGGCTGGAACGCTGGCCGTCAGGGGGCAGACTTTGCTAGCTGCCGGGTGCACTGTGGGATGTGGCCACGGTGGCTTTGCTGCTCCTTTCAGGTTCGTTCCCAGCCTTTGTGCCATGAGCAGAGAACCCTGCTCCCGATCTGCAGGCTGGGACTGAGTCTAGGGTTGCCAGGTGTCCAGTATTCACCTGGACAGTCCGGTATTTTCACCTCCTGTCCGGTAAAAAAATTCAGAAAATACCAGACACCTAAGATGTCTGGTATTTTCTGATTTTTTTCCCCGGCCAGGAGGCGAAAATGCCGGGCACCTGGCAACCCTACAAACACTCAGCGCCCATGCTTACCTGGTTCCGCAAGGCTGCCGGCACAAAATGGCTGCCAGCAAAAAGACCAAGGGGAAGCAATGACTCCCCTGGGTCTTAGTGCTCAACCGCTCCCCTGTTCCGATCCCTGCACTCACTCTTAAAGGGGACATGCTGTTTTAATGCTGTTTTATTTTTGGGGTGGGGGTGGGGGGGGGTTCGGTATTTTTGTTTCAACCATCTGGCAACCCTAACTGAGGCCTGTCCTAGCCAGCGATGCACAAACCCTGGAACGCCAGTAGCCCAGGTCCTGCAGGCGCCAATGGTGCCTGCCGAAGTCTAGAGAGGCAGGGAGGGCAGCAGGCGTGGTCAGAGCGGGCAGGATGCTGGTGGAAACCTGGGCACGCTGCTGCGTCCCACCCTGGAGCAGGAATCAGACGCCCCGGTGCCCTGGCGGCAGTAGTGGTGCCCCACTAGCCCACGGGGCACACGGCCATGTTCAAGGAGAACACGCAGTGCGCCAGGCCCGCTGGCTTGTGGCTGGTTGTGCTGGCTGCCAAAGCCTCCCTTCTCACAGCGTGTGCGGTGCCCACATCATTTGGAGCGTGGGGATACTGATAGCATCGAATCCAGCCCTCACCCGGAATACAATGGGAAGCACAACCTGCCTCCCCTCAGCCTCCGGGCCCAAACGCCCCTGGATTTCCATGCAGCCAGACGGGGCCCTCGGTGGCCAGTGACTGCTCATGCTTTGGGACGTGCAGCCAGGAGTGGCCAGATGGTTATTTTTTGGGCCATTTTTGGGGCAATCCATGAGCAGGCAGGAAGGACAGACCCATTGAATTGTCAGCGTCCATAGCTCCTATGCCAGCTTCGCCTCCCAGCCCCTCCGGAGGTCTGGGGGGGACTGGATTAGCCACCAGGTGCTGTATTTCATTCTGAGGCGGAGCCAGTCCGTGCTGATCCAGCAGGCTTTGCAGACATAATGTCCCGGTGCCATTTCGGAGTCATTCTCGCTGGCCCTGTTCATGGCCGTTTCCTTATGGCCTGGATGCTGCTCAGCCTGTCTCCTACGTCCCTGGACCCAGCACTAGCCAGCCTGTAGCCGCTGCTGTCTGGGTCTGCCCTGCTCCCATCGGGCCAGCCTCAGTCGGGCTCTCTCAACACTATTGGGCCAAGAGGCCAGGGGGCCAGGAATTGCTTCGGGCAAATGTTTTGCAGGCTAAGGTCTCTGAGAGGGAGACCCCCTCTCCGAGCACCCTGGAGTCAGGAGACCCAGCGTCACATCCCCCGCTGTCTGAGCTAGGTCTCCCATGGCCCAGCTGGGTGCCAGTCTGCTGGCCCAAGGAACGTTAGCTCTACCGAGTGGAACAGGAGCTTGAGAGAATCGGGGTGACTCGGGCCTGGTGGCTAGAAGGCAGGAGATGCAGGTACAAGTTTTGGCCAGGCTCAGGCTCAGGATCAGGCCGAACAGAGAAGTGTCTGAACCACCTGGCCATCCCGGGTCCTCTCTCTGGGGCCCTCCCGTGTGCGGGCGCCCGCAGGCCTAGGCTGGGCAGTGCTCTGGCTTGCTTTGTGCCGCCGACTTGGTGTTCCAGCCAGCCATAGCGGAGAGTGGCCCAGATCCTTGGGAGCAGCCTGGTCCTGCCGGCTGCCCCCACTCCCCCTCTATGGCCATCCTCTGCCTTTCGGCTCAGCGAAACCACCCCCGAGCCACCCATGCTGTAGCGCCGGGGAGGGCCTCCGCGAACACACCACAAACCCGCCTCAGCAGCCAGGCGAGACGCAGCGCCCTGGGTCACCACAGGAATGCACCCCGGGCAGGCCGTTACCCCATGGCTACCACGGCACAAGGTCAGATAGCAGGTCGGGGGGTGCCTGGGCTGGAAGGAACAAGACGCAGGGAGGAATAAGTTGCTGAGGGAGGTTGTGGAATCCCCATCCCTGGAGATAGTTAAGAGCAGGTTGGACAGACACCTGGCAGGGAGGATCTAGATCAGTGTTTCTTAAACTGTGTTCTGCGGCACACCAGTGTGCTGCAAGACAGTCAGAGGTGTGCCACGGAGAACAACAGAATTCAAAATGGCCGCCCTTAAAGGGGCAAGCGACTTTTTTTTTTTTTTGGTTCAATAACTTTCCCCCCAACCCTTTTTCCCCCCACCCTTTTTATTTTTTTTGCTCAACAAAAAATCCTTGGTGTTCCTCATAAAAAAAATTATTGTTTGGTGTTCCTCGGTCTTAAAAAGTTGAAGAAACAGTGATCTAGCTGGTGCTTGGTCCTGCCATGAGGGCAGGGGACTGGACTCGAGGACCCCTCGGGGTCCCTTCCAGTTCTGTGGTTCTTGGAGGCTGAGAACCCAGCTGTGTCTGCGAATCTGGACTTCCGGTCGGTCCTGGGCGGGCGTTCAAGGCCACGGCCCAGTCCACATTTGCGTTACAGAGGTGCTGTGGGGGCCACGTCCCTCCGCTCCCACAGCAAGGACCGATGGGGTTTGGTCCCCCTCAGAGGCCCCCCGTTGGGCTACTTCTCAGGTGAGCTTGCGACTCGAACGCATCCCTTTGGCCCCCGGCACAGAGGCCAGGCTGAGCCGGCACCACCTTGACCAGACGAACCCGCGCCCGGCCTGTGTGTCGGCTCGCGAGCGCCGCCCAACGTGTGACCTGCCTCTCTCCACAGGAGGACCAGCTGAGGTCCCATGAAAGCAAGATGAGGCAGATTGCGGACGAATTAACGGAGCACAAGCTGCATCCTGTGGAGAGAAGCCTCAAGTCGAAAGAGGCTGAAGAATACAAGCTGAAGGCGCATTACCTCACATTCGAGGTAAGGGAACGCTCGCCTCTCCCGTGATAAATGAGGCCAGGGAGGCGTCCAACAGGCGCTGCTGAGCCTGGAATGGCTAGTGTGCGTGTGCCCATGTTTTCGGGGGATGCCCGCATGTGCGTGCCTTCAGGGGTGCGTGTGTGTGCATGTCCGTGTTCATGGAGGTGTATGCGTGTTCATGTTCACGGGGGGGAGATGTGTGTGTGTGTCCATGTTCACGGGGGGTGCACATGTATGCGTGTCCGTGTTCACGGGGGGGGAGAGACGTGTGTGCATGTCTGTGTTCAGGGGGTGAGATGCATTTGCGTGTCCATGTTGATGGGGGGTTGTTCACACGTGCGTGTCTGTGTTCATGAGGGGAGATGCGTGTGCGTGTCTGTGTTCACAGGGTAGTGTATGTGTGTGCATGTCTGTTCACGAAGGTGCACGCGTGTACGTGTACGTGTTCACAGGGGGTGCAGCAAAGCCCATGGACACAGACGGAGCAGTATGTACTGACAGCAGTGGTCTTTTCTGAAATATTTTTTAAATGGATTTTCCATAATAATTTGTAAACCCCACAAAAACCAGAGAACTCAGCCCCCCCAGCCCGCTGTCCTGGCGCCTGACCTGTCCCTGTCCTGCCAGAAGGAGGCGGTCTGACCCTCCATCCGGGCCAGAGAGGGGCTGAGGTTGGCTTTACAAGACCTGTGCACTCCCCCAGTCCTGGATCTAGCTCAGGGGTGGGCAAATACTGGTCCGCAGGCTGGATCCGGTCACCAGGTTAGCCCCGGGCTGGCCAGCGCTGTATCCACCTGCACCTCCGCAGGCCCAGGCGATCGCAGCTCCCGTTGGCCCTGGATCACCGGTCCCAGCCAATGGGAGCTGCGGGAAGCGGTGTCCCGGTCCGTGCCGTTCCCCTCCGCTCCCATGGGCCGGGAACGGTGATCTGCGGCCAACGGAAGCTGCGATCGCCCGTACGCGCAGAGGGGCAGGCAAATAGAGCGGCGTCAGCCCGTCAGGGGCTAACCTGGTGAAGCGCCGCCATTTTATTGCCCACCCCTGGGCTAGCTACGCTAACTTACACAAGCCAGCAGCCCCAGGGACTAGTCAAGAGCTGCATATAGGAACCCCACGGTCCCGCCCGCCAGACACCAGCACTGGACAGGAGAGACAGAATTGCTGCTGCAGGGATCTAGGCTCCCTGCAGAATCCACAGCCCCGGAAGGGCCCACAGAGCCTCCAGCCAGTGGCAGCGCCGGGACCAGCCCCCAGGTCGCGTAGCCCTGTGTACAAGCCACTAGGCCCACAGTGGTAGGCCCAATGCCAGCTGGCTACGTGGAAAAGGACACACTTCCCTGTTGCCAAAAAGCGGCTCCAACCCACGGCCCTCAGCTTTCCCCGGCAGCCGTTCCCCTGGCGAAAATCCCATGGCGCTTCGCTTTCCACGCCACTGGAAGCGACTGGCTTGCAGACCCAGACAAGCGCAGCGCCGCGCCCATCCCGAAACCTGGCTGCCGGGCTCCTCTGAGCCCAGCTTCATATGTCCGTCAGGACAGAACTATCGTCCTCCCCTTTCTGTGCGGAGTGGAGAGTGCCCCATGCGCATGTCCGGGGCTGGCACTATAGCTGGTCCTGACTCCACTCCTGCGTTGCATGGAGCCTGCTAAAGCTAGACAGCTAGCTAGATGACCTCCATGTACCCCCAGGGCACTTGTCCCGTGGTTAGAACCCCTGGCTTACACGTTCAGCTACGCTGATGGGGTCTCAAAAGGCAGGGTCCTATCAGCAGAAGTACCTGGGAACAGGCTCTGTAAGGAAACCCCACGTGGATGGTGCCACGGGCAGCCGTAGCTAAAGATGCCCAGAGGAGGCGCGGGGTACTGAGCACTTGAGAGTGACATTGGGGTGAAGAATGACCCGTCCCTGTCTGAACGTCCCCCCCTGCAGGGAGCCGGGGCTAGGTACCAGCTGGGGAACATCTCCCTCGGAGCACAGTGCTCCAGTCTGGCCAGCTAGCGGAGATTCTGATGGTCCAGCAGCGGCAGGGAAGACGGTCTGAGATGCAGCAGGACTTGCGTGTCACGAGGGACCACACACACCGACCTGAGCTAGCTTTGAAATGACGTGTGCTACACAAAAGCAACGTGGAGCGGCCCCTCCTTTGTACACCAACGTGAGAGGGAGCCAGGGGCGGCCCAAGGCAGGCTGCCGGCAGCTGGCGCTCCAGGCAGACCGTGCGCTCGGCGCCCCTGCCGCCACAGCCCTCAATGGCGTGACGCCATCATTGGGCGCCCCGTGTAACGCGGCGCCCTAGGCGATGGCCGAGTCAGCCTATACGCACGGGCCGTCCCTAGAGGGCGCCGCTAATTCCGGGGAACCAAGTGTAGGGCACGCAGCTCAGTCCCAGATCGGCTTAGAGCTAGTGTTCTTCCTGCCGCTGGGAGTGACCGACACAAGAAGTCAGAGCCAGGGTCACTGGGTCACTTTGCATCTCGCTAGTAGCACCAATCCCACTGTGATTCCCACTTTGCTTATGTACCACAAGGTTGAGTCAATCCATGTTGTCCACCTGCCCGAGAGCAAAGGGGTTCGCCCAGCGCATGGTAAGGGGTGACTGCCCCAGCTGGTTCTTGGACGCCTTCAGCGTTCTCAGTACATCTGTGTCTCGTGCCTTCCCTGTTACCTTCCTGCTTGCTCTGTTCCATGTCCCCCTGCAGAAGAGCCGCTACGAGACGTATATTAACCTGCTGTGCGTGAAGATCAAAGTGGGGACGGACGACCTGGAGAAGATCGAAGCTAGCCTTTTCCTGGTGGAAGCTGACGACGTCTCCTTGCGGAAGACACATTCCAGCCCTTCCCTGAGCCAAGGACACCCGTGTGTGCCCAGCAAAGGGGAAAAGGACGCTCGAGCGCAGAACACTTAACAGGTCACTCTGGTGCGGGAGACACCAGTCGGCGAGGCTCGGAACTCCTTGACTAGATCGATGAGCACAATTATACCTAGGAAACCACACGAACAAAACCGGTAGCCGTACGCGACGTGGAGACGGATCCAGCGAACGAAATCGAAGAAGCTTTAGTTCACACGTGGCTGATTCCACCCACCCCCCACCCCCACCCCGTGCCCTGACATTTCAGTGTCATCGACTGTTTCCTCCTCACATCTGTCTCCCCGTCAGTGTTTCTTTCCCTCCTGCTCCCTGTGTGCGTGCAATAAAGGGACCCGTTCTTTGTACAAGGGCTGGGCTGCTCACTCTCCGGCAGCTCGCCCCTGCATCACCGACGTTTCCAGACTGCTGCCACACGGAGACACGCCCGGCTCTCGGGGCCTCAGATCTGTCCCTTGCAACAACCCGCAGCAGGCCTGCAGCACCAGCAGCACTTACAACCGCACAGCAGGAGGAAACACAACATCGAGGAGCGAACCTCTCCCTATTGCAATAATACAAGTCCAGCAGGGTATTTACTGAGGCGCACGGGGTGTCATCACCATGCGTGTGCAAAGAGTGATCTGCGCACGGCAAGCGTGATCTCCCGGGCACTGTTGCTTGGTTTTTATACATATAAAAGATATATAAATAAATATATATAAGGAAACTCTACAGTGGGTTTGAAACGTGGTATCAAAGGTCCAACACGGCGAGGGCGAGACGGCTGGGAAGGTGGTTTGAGGCTACAGGGGGTCTTCATAACATAGCAGAATGTTGTTTTTTTTTTTTTAAAATGCAGTTGCCTCCATTTCGTTTTCCATTTGCAATGCAATCCCATATGGCTTTGCTGTGACACATGGCTCTGCTATTGGCGCTTACTGAACTAAACCGCCTCCCCACTGCTTCTTTTGTGTCCGTGGATGGAGGCCCCATCGGAGCAGCTGTCCTGCAGATACGAGCTTCGCTACACGGCCGGGGCAGGGGGGAGCCATAACTCCTGTCCAGTTGTATTGTACTTCCTCCATGTTGCTATGAGCCGACTATACTCTTTCAGCGGGATATTGTGTTGCTGTTTCATGCAGTTGTCTGTGGTCCGATGATTTGCTGTTGTAATAGAAACGATCCCACTGCATTTCAGATGCCTGAGGCACTTTATTTATTTATTTTCGTTCGTTTTTTTTTTTTTCTAGGCATGTTCACAGTAACCAAGTCCCGGTTTTCAAGGATCTTGTAGCTGCTAGTTACAGCAATTTACAGTTTATATTTTTGCAGCTTTTTTTTTAAGGGGCAAAAAAGAGATTTTTGTTTGGACCCTTCTCCATTTTGGAGGGTTTATAGACTCTTGGGTTTCCATGACGTTTCTTACCGCACGAAACACCTCCACCCAATTTTACCTTTTCTTTTACCTCACCTCTTCTTTTGATCTCTCAGTTTCTTTGTACAGTTTGATAGTTTCTTTGAAAGGACGCACTAAGAATCATGTCAAATGAAGAAATAACAATAAAGCTGAATCGGTTGATAAAGGGATTTGGTCTAAGTCAATTTCTCACGGCAGCATGTGCTTTGCCATGACGTCCAGTGTCTCCCCGGGTACCGGATTCTTGAATTTTGACCTAATCACGTGGCCATGCACCACACTGTGCCCCTCTGGACGGAACACTCGCTGGCTATGTCTAGACTGGCAAGTTTTTCCGCAAAAGCAGCTGCTTTTGCAGAAAAACTTGCCAGCTGTCTACACTGGCCGCTTGAATTTCCGCAAGAACACTGACAATCTAATGTATGATCGTCAGTGTTCTTGCGCAAATACAATGACTCACCCGTTCGGGAAAAAGCCCTCTTGTGCAAATGCTTTTGCGCAAGAGGGCCAGTGTAGCCAGCTGAGAACCATTTTGCGCAAAAAAGCCCCGATGGCGAAAATGGCGATCAGGGCTTTCTTGCGCAAAACCACATCTAGAGTGGCACGGACGCTTTTCCGCAAAAAGTGCTTTTGCACAAAAGCATCCGTGCCAATCTAGACGTTCTTTTCTGCAAATGCTTTTAACGGAAAAACTTTTCCGTTAAAAGCATTTGCAGAAAATCATGCCAGTCTAGACGCAGCCCTCCTGCGCAAATGCCAGTGTAGACAATGCAGTATTGTTTGCGCAAAAAAGCCCCGCTGGCTAAACTGGCGATCAGGGCTTTCTTGCGCAAAACCTTATCTAGATTGGCACGGATGCTTTTCCGCAAAAAGTGCTTTTGCGGAAAAGCATCCGTGCCAATCTAGACGCTCGTTGCCGCAAATGCTTTTAACGGAAAAACTTTTCCATTAAAAGCATTTGCGGAAAATCATGCCAGTCTAGACGTAGCCCATTTGTGTAGCTGTGATTCCAGCCTCATTGGCAAAAGTCCCATTGGCGCCAGGTTTTTCAGCCTCGGCGGGTCCTGCTGGGGCGGAATCACACGGGGTCCCTCAGTGCTGGGGGGGAGGGCGCTAAGAACAGGGCATTGCGCTCAGCTGGGGAGGAGGACGCCACTGGCTTAGGGCAGGGTTCTCAACTGGGGCGTGATGACAGATGTGAACTAGTCGGGGGGACGGGGGGGAGTTAGTCACCCGATTTTTCCTTCCAGTGGGGGGAAAAAAAATTGTTCCCATCCCAGTGCTTGTGGCACTCACCTTGACCGCGTGACCTGAGCGCAGCCAGGGGCCGCCCTGCTTGCCTGTCTCAGGCCGCCTGAACCAGCAGCTCAGGCGTCCTTGGGCGAGGGGGCAGTCCCCAGAGGGGTGACAAGCCGGGGTCATGGTGCTAACTGGGAGGTGGGGGTCACAGGGAGACCCTGGCTGGCTGGAAGGAGTCCGGGGGGGGCAGTAAGGAAAAGTTGACCCCCCCCCCCCCCAACCAAGCATATGCTGGTGTCTCCCTCGCGCGGCCGGCCCCAGGGAGGGGTTAAAACCCTGCTCGCTGCTGACAGCTGCTGGCGTGACTCTCTAGCTGGAGCCTGGGGATGATGCTGCAGGAAGTGGCCAAGCTCCCGGGGAGGTTATACACCCTGCCCCCATGCATACAGCCACGGGGCAAGTGTGTAGCCCAGGTACCGCCTGGGCCTGTTACTGCCTGCCACAGAACAGCCGTAGCGCATAAATGCTAGTTTCAGCAGGACCTGGCCGCATCCTCCCCTGTTCACTCACTCACACACACACATACACACACTCACACACACACACACACACACACACACACACACACACACCCCCGAATCCTGGGCATATTCCTCCAAGATGCTCCTCAGCTGCAGATTCCCTCCCCCCACCCCCACCCCCCCCCGCCAAACCGGGGCTGCTGCTACCGTCCCAGGCCTCTGCCGTTGAATCTGTGGGCACGACTCGGCTCGTACGGCCCCTGCAGGTGCCTACTCGAGGGGGGCCCAGGCTGTGCTGACCTGGGGCCGGAGCGCACTAGAAGGACATTCGTTTTCACTAGCAGGGGCTAATTAATGCACAGCACAACGGTGCACTTTAGCACTCCCCCCTGCCCCTCTGTGCAGTGCCCGGCACAGCTCCAGGCAGAGACCCCCCCCGGCAGAGGTAAAACTCCACCTAGAAATGTGACTTTGCCGCACACCGGCAGCCTGTTAGAGCAACCGCACCGCGCCGCGGAACACAGCGGCCGTGCTCACGGCGCAGCCTGCTGATCACCGAGGTCATCGAAGCCAAGGCACTCATGCGGAGGCTGCGGTTTTGATCAGCTGCTCGGACTCCTGCGGCTGCAGCGCACAAGGCGCCTGTGCAAGGTCAAGGGCAGCGTATGTTATCCTCGACCGGCCTGGTCGTCTTCGCCTGAACATGGGGCCATGCATGCCGGTGGGCCAGTGCGTGGGCCCGCGAAGCTTTGCCAGCAATGTGTGGAATAATGTTACATGCACTGAGGCAGGCAGGCATGTGCACCACCAGTACAAACAATCCCCAGCTGCAGGTGCTCTGCTAATCAGCGGGGCAGCTTTGGGCTCTCTCCTGAGGGGGCCGCCCAAGCGCCTGGCCTACAGGAAACCCTGCTCACCATCTCATGGCCCAGCAGCCACCACATGATAGCGACTTGCAGCCTCCGACTCATCTGGATGCAAGGAAAACAAAAGGTTGGTGGCAAACAGCTGTATGTGCCCAGTCCAGATGTGCAATGGCTGACCAGTCATGCTACCAGCATGGAGGAAGTGTGACCTAACGGTTAGGGTCAATGTTCCCTTTAATTTTTTTAAGCCGTGTGCAGAATAAATTTTACATTGTGCACTGAAGCATGAGTGAATGTGCACCACCCACAGAAACATGCGACAGGCTGTGGTTGCTCGGCTGTTCAGCTGGGTGGCATTTAACTCTCTTCTGGGCGGCTGCCCAAGCACCCAGCTTACAGGGGACATTGGTTAGGGCTCTTCCGTAGGAATTCAGGGAGCCGGGAACGCCTGCTCTGCTACACACTCACCTTATCACCTTGGCGGTGCAGTTTAGTTTCCCCCCGTCCTGATTCCCGGATGATGCAATGGAGAGAACTGCAGGGCCCTGCCGCAGCAGGGTGGCGTGAGGCTAAATGCATTAGTGCGCCAACGGTAGGGCGAGCTGGCTCGTGCTCTGTGTGCAGGGAGGCAGCTGGCGCCCCACTAACATCAGCCAGTTTGTCACTGGGAGTATCGAAATCCGCTCAGTGCCACAAACCCGATGGCCCCACGAACGTGGCGACATCTGGCTCCCAGCTGCTGTCCCCGAGCAGCAGGATTAGCACGGCACGGGAGCTCTCCGGGGACATCGCACTGGGTTGGTGGCTATGCTCCGGGAGTCCGGACTCAGCGTCAGAACGCCCGTGGTACGGTACGTGGGTGCTTCCGCATCAGTGACTGCGCTGCCAGGCTGGGAGACCAGGGCGGCCCTTCGTGAAGGGAGTCTGCGGCCCCCCCACGGCGCCGTCTGCCTCTCCCCCGGCCCATTCTGTGCTCGCCGACAGTGTGGGCTTCCGCTAACGGCCCGTGGGCCCCGGATCACGTTCCCAGAAGCCTTGGCGCAAGCGGGAGCGGACGGGCAGGTGCATTGCGTGTGGCCTCT
Organism: Pelochelys cantorii; assembly: GCA_032595735.1. Lineage (NCBI taxonomy): Eukaryota > Metazoa > Chordata > Testudines > Trionychidae > Pelochelys > Pelochelys cantorii. Next base: position 40,589,603 of record CM064340.1, read on the forward strand.
GTTCTCGGGGGTGCCAGCCACCTCCAGAGCGCCTCACGCTGGTTGCTCTGGGAACTTGCTCTCCCCAGGCCCAGCGCCCTTCCTGCCGCTCGTCTGCGTGCGCTGCTGGGTGCCCTCGGGGTGGGGCGGGGCCTCCAACCCGGGCACTCGCCTCTGCCCCTGCGGGGCACCGAAATCCCTCGGGACAACTGTCCAGAGTTGTCTTCTGCCCCGCTGGCCGTGCCACCTCGCCGGTGACGGGCAGGAGAGCCCACCCAACCCTGTACCCCAGGCCCCAGCCCAGGGACCCCACGAGGTCTGCCCAGGTCCAAGCCGTGCTACTGGGTCCTACTTCGCCTCCAACAAACTCCTCCTCCCGCCTGGGGTTGGCCTTCCCTCAGGGCCAGGCCTCGGGGCTTCTCCCCTTCCCCTCCCCCTCCGAGACTAGACCGTGACCACAGGCAGGAGTGGCAGAAGCTCCCTAAAATCGGGGGGCAGGGCCCAAACTGTGGCCCCGCCCCCATGCCACTCCTTCCCCTGAGGCCCCACCTCCCCACACCTCTTCTCCAGCACCGCCTCTTCCCCCAGACCCCACCTCCACTCCCTCCTCTCCCCCCCCCATCGCCCGCTCTCCCTGCCCGTATAAAGTGGAGGGCCCCCGACCTGCCCCCCCCCCGACCACCGGCCTCCATCCTGCAGCCTCCGCCGTTAGCCACCAGGGCCTGGTCGTTGTCATAATCAGAGGCGCCAACTTCTCCAGTTCCCGGGGGGGCTCAAACCCCACCCCAGCCCAGGCCCCACCCCCCACTCCACCCTTTCTGCCAAGCCCCTCCCTCACCTCTTACTGCTCCCTGCCCCCTTCTGCCCATCCCCACTCCATCCCTTCCCTTAGCTCCCCCCCCTCCTCTTCCTTCCTCTGCTGCTCCACCCCCAGCACCTCCTGAACAGCTGGAAGGGGCGGGGCTGAGGAAGGGGCGGGGCCAAGGCCAACCAACTCTCAGCACCATCTGGCTAGCAAGACACGTCCCCCCCCCCGGAGCACTCCACACGCTGCCCCTACCTCCCCAGGCAGCCCTCGGCGCCGACCGGGCCCCCTTTGCCCTCCGTGGGCCGGCCTGGGCAGCGGCATGAAAGGCCACGAGGGACTGCGGGAGAAGAGTTTGTGCCCCGTGGCAGTAACAGGGGCGTTCGACTTACCATACGCCCCAGCTGCAAATCCCCGTGCGTCTGCCGGCCCGGGTCACGCTGAACCCTGGTGTTTACACTTGGCAGCCCCGCTCACGCTGCGCCCCTTGGGGCTCGAACGCGCCTTTCACCCCGGCACCAGAGCCATCCCGGGGCAGAGGGGCGGCCAAGCACCGGGGAGGCCAGCGACACGAGGCCTTTTCCCTTCCAGCTCCCCGCGCCGTGCGGGCACCCACGGAGACACGGCCCGAGCATGTGGAGGATGGCAAGTGGAACGGCCCCCTCCTGCCGCAGCTTGTGCCGGGACGCAGGCCTGCTCCCTGCCTGGCGCCGAGTCGGGGCCACAGGGCCTGGCTCGGTAGTCTGACGGTGATGAAGAACAGGCGGTGCCGGGGCTGCTGTCCCGGGGTGAATCTCGGCTCGCCTCTCTGCTGCTGTGGCCACTGGAATCCAGCGAGGGGCTGTGCTGGGCCTGTTCCCCTCACGCCCGAGCCCCCTAACAGTCGCCCTGCCATGCAAGGCTGGGCTTGGGCTTGGTTTCACAGCCGGGGAAACGAGGGGCAGCAGGGAGCAGCCAGCACAGCCCCCCCGTCTCCAGCTTACACCCCACCCGCGGGCAATGCCCCCCTTGCTGAGCAAGCCCCATTCCCAGGGGTAGCCAGAGCTGGAACTGGCCAGCCCCGCGCTCCCCTCGCTGGCCCGGGCATAAATCCGGTGCTCTCCGGCCAGCCCTGGCAGAAGCCCCCGGAGCCAGTCAACAAGCAAGAATCCGTGCATGGCAGAAAAGGCTGGTTGCTGTGCACTGGGTTTGACGTGTCTGAGCCATTGCACGGATGGAGTGAGCCGTGCGTGGGGCGTGCACGACCTCCACCCCCCCCCCCCGCCAGGCCCATCGTCAGGCAACGTGCTGCTGGCCGCTGGGAAAATGCGTAAGCGGAGTCACCAGCCCTGTGCCAGGGTGACAGTTTCCGGGCATGTAATTCCATTGCCCACATCAAAGAGACGCGTTTAGCTCGGGGTGGGGAAGCTGAGGTCCAGGGCTTGGATGTGGCCCCCCGCTCGACAGGATCTGGCCCCTGCATTGGCGTGCCAGCCCCTCCCCCACTGCTGTCCCCATGCGGGGCTGGAGCCCCCAAAATCTACTAGCCCGGGCCCCCGTAGGCTCTGGTGTGGGAGGGGAATGTGGAGAGTGTCTTTCTCTGTCAGGGGCCACGCCAGTGAGGGGCTGGTTTTCTCATCCGTGTGCGGCCCCCGACTGATTTTTCTGTGGGTCAGGGACCCCCCCACCCAAAATAGGTTCCCTACCCCACTTTAGCCAAGCAGTCCCCAGCAGGGCCAGCGTCCTAGGTGCAGTTCCAAAGCAGCCTCAGTCTCTCCTCAGGCCCTGTCACAGATCCAGAAAGGCCCGGAGGCCACTGCCAGCGTCTCAGGCCCCTCGCCACAATCGAACGACAACACGTGGAAACAAAATACGGCACCAAAGAAGAGTGAGACGTCAGTTGCCATTTGTATGCTTCTCTAGCCTTCCCCAGACACCTCTTAGCTCCTGAACTTGGCAGCTCGAGGCGGAGGGAGTGGGCAGCTCACGGTTTGGTCCGAGGGGGATGTGAAGGTGTTAAGCGTGGACATGCAGGCTCCCGGTACGTGTGGGGAGCCGGCTTAAAAGTGGATTCCCTGCGCACACCAGCTCCTGGGGAACTGCCTGCTCCTCCCCGGTGCTGCATCAGAGGCAGGAGGGCGGCGGGAGGATGGGGAGCCAGCATGTGTGAGGCTTTTAAGCCGTTCCCCGCGCGTCCGGGGAGCCTGTGTGTAACCGCGAAGGTCCTGCCCCTTGCGTGTCCCTCAGGCCTGTATTGCATCTGCCCAGGGGCGCGCTGAACTGCAGCCATTGCCCTAGGCGACAGTGCTAATGTGTGTGGGACACCGGAGCCACTGTCCCATGCACACCCCGCCTCCCCCGACCTGGCCGACCCTTTCGGTGGCAGTAGCAGCCGTGACCAGCAAGGGCTCGAGAGGAAAGTCGGTGGCCGTGGCTCCGACTGGCCATCCGTCAGTCACTCCCAAATAACAGGGCCCCCTGCTCCTCCAGCCCCTGTCGGGGGGCGCCGAGGGCCCAGCCCCCAGCGTGGCGGTGCCAGCACCAAGCAACGCTTTGGCCTGCGACGGCTGCGGCATTTCAGAGCACAGCGAAAGCCCCCGGCACCCCGTGCGGTGGGGACGCAGCCGCCGCCCGCTTCTCCCTCGCGAGGAAGCCTGGTGCAGAACGGGCAGCGGAGGTGTCCCCCAAAGGCCACACAGCAAATCTGTGGCAAAGTCGGGGCTCAACCCAGAAACCCTCAACCCCAACCCAGTGCCCCTCCTGCTCTGCAGTCTCTCAGCAAACCTGCCAGCGGCCGCGCCCGCCCGGATTCTGCTCAGGTTATGTCTCCACCGCTGGCGTTGCCGGCTCAAGCAGACATGAGCAAACCTAGCGCAGGTACACCCAGGTCAAAGGTAGACACGCCCCCCCCAGTTAACCCCGGGGGGTCCCTCGCATTCAAAGCAGCGGTGACTTGGAGGGTCTTCCCGGGGGGGGGGGGGAAGCAGAATTTGATCTGATGGCTTTCGGCGGCTGATGTTGAAATGAACTCCTGGGGGGGGGGGGGGCAAATCCTTGGCCTGTGGCGTGGAGGCCAAACGGGAGCTGGGCCGTGCTGCATTGAGACGCACTTGCCACCCGTGCGGCCCAGTCGGGGTGGGGCCTTCGTTCTCCCGCCGCAGGCTAATGCAAGCACCGGGGGACAGCTGGGCAGCTGCCAGGCATTTGCCTTCTAGGCTCCTCCACCCCAAGCACCGAGGCCTGGTCCAGCCCCATGTGTGCTCCCCGGTGTGCACTCATTTATGGTCCCCACAACGCCGGGCTGATGGGACTGGGACACAGCCCTTGGGCAGGCGTTTCCATAGCCCCCGAGAATCCCAGAACACTAGACCTGGAAGGGCCCTCGAGAGGTCAGCGAGTCCAGTCCCTGCCCTCCCGGAAGCACCAAGCACCATCGGGGGGGGGGGGCGCAATAATTCTTGGCGGGGGGCACTTCAAGATTTTGGAAAGTGGTCGAGGGCGGCACTTTTCTGTGGAGCGGGCGGGCTCTAGGGTGGAGGTTGGGCACAGAAGGGCGCACGAGGTAAGGGAGTGGGGTGCAGGAGACGCTGTGAGGTCTGAGAGGGAGTTTAAGCAAAGGAGGGGGTGGGGATCTGGGTCAGGGGGTAGGAGTGTAGGGTCAGGCTGGGGGTTTGGGTGCAGGAAAGGATACTGGTCTGGGGAGGGGCACTAAGAGGGGGTGCAAAGTCTGGGAGGGAGCTGTGACCTGGGAGAAGGGCCATGGGGGGGTGCAGACTACAAGGTGTGGGTGGTGATTTGGGGCAGGGTATTGGGGTGCAGGGTGTGGGAGAGCGTTTGAGTGCGGGAGAGGATTCTGGCCTGGGGGAGGGGCACTAGGAGGGGGGTGCAGGGTCTGGGAGGGGGTGTGAACGCAGGAGAGGATTCTGGCCTGGGGGAGGGGCACTAGGAGGGGGTGCAGGGTCTGGGAGGGGGTGTGAACGCGGGAGAGGATTCTGGCCTGGGGGAGGGGCACTAGGAGGGGGTGCAGGGTCTGGGAGGGGGTGTGAACGCGGGAGAGGATTCTGGCCTGGGGGACGGGTGTGGGGGGTGCAGAGTCTGGGAGGGAGTTGTGACCTGGGGCAGGGGGTGCAGAGGGTTTGGGTGGCGACCTGGGGAGGGAGTTGGGGTGCAGGAGGGGCTGGGGTGCCAGAGGCAGGCTCTGGCTGGGAGGCGCTTGCCTAAGCCAGCAGCCCTGCAGCACCCCAAGGCAGGCTGGGCTCCCCGCCTGCTGCAGCCCCAAATCCCTTACAACGGCAGCTGCAAACCCCACGTGGCTCTCAGCTCCGGGAAGGGGAGGGGGAGGAGATTTGCGCTGCTCCCACCCTCCAGGTCAAGCTCTGAGATCTTATTGGCTGGCTGTTTCCAGCCAATAGGAGCAGAGAGAGAGAGAGAGAGAGAGAGAGAGATTGCTGGGGTCAGTTCCTATTGGCCGGTTGCTTCTGGCCAATCGGAGCTGAGGATTGGGCTGGGGGCGGGGAGATCACACGAAGCCTCCCCCTCCCTGCAGAGCAGAGAGATGCCGGAGCTGAGCTTTAAGCTCCGTGCCTGGGGGTCCCCGCAGGGGGGTTCCGGGCCGGATCCGGCCCCCGGGCCGTGCCCAGCCCTGGTCTAGATGGTCCCTGCCAGGTGTCTGTTTAACCTGCTCTTACGTCGCGCCAGGGATGGAGATTCCACAACACCCCCCCCCCCCCCGGGCAATTTATTCCAGCATTTCACCCCCCTGCCAGGCAGGAAGTTTTTCCTAATGTCCAACCTCAACCTCCCTTGCTGCAGTTTGAGCCCATTGCTTCTTGTCCTGTCCTCAGAGGCGGAGGCGAATGATTAAAGGCCTAGAGAACATGACCTATGAGGGCAGACTGAAAGAATTGAGCTTGTTTAGTTTAGAAAAGAGACCACCGAGAGGGGACGTGATAGACGTTTTCAAGTTCCTAAAAGGGTTTTACAAGGAGGAGGGAGAAAAATTGTTTTTGTTGCTCTTCTCTGGACCTTTTCCAATGTATCCACATTTTTCCTGAAATGTGGAGCCCAGAACTGGACACAATACTCCAGTTGAGGCCCAATCCGCGCAGAGTAGAGCGGAAGAAGGACTTCTCATGTTTTGCTCACTACACACCTGTTCATGCAGCCCAGAATCATGTTTCCTTTTCTTACAGCCATGTCCACATAGACAACTCCTGATGGGACTTAATCAGTTGTAAACACAATCCGGGGCTTATGAGGAGAAAAACCTGCCAGCGTCACCACCTGTTGCAAAGCACGGTGAGCGGTCAAGGCCGCTGTCAAGCATCCTGTGAACAACGGCTACAAGCAACTTTTGAGTTGGCTTTTCATACTGGCACATTCCCATTGGTCCTGCCAGCAATGGCAAAATGTCACCTGTCTTCAAACAAATAAGTGAAACCATTTTAAATTGAAGGGCGACATTTTCAAAAGAGGCCTCTGATTTTGTGTTCCTCCTTGTTTGTGTCCATCATAAGCGGCCCTGGGCCTGATTTCCATCAGGGCTCCAGCAACTCCATCTTTTAGCACCTCTGAGACGCCCACCTCAACAGGTGTCCATTTGGCCCTGCAAAGAGGGAAGCCCCCAATATTACTGACCATGTGTGAGCATCTGGAGGCGTGTTTCTGAACCGTACAGTCACAAAAGAAACATTCCAGCTGCAGCACTGCCTCATTTGGTCTGCAAACAGAGAATGCGACACTAGCACTGAGAATAGCCTGGCCCCACCCTCCCATCATCTCAATGAGGTGTTAACTCTGAACCCTAACGCTGAGAGTTGAAATGTCACTTTCAAGTCAGTTTGATCCTGAGAATCTTAGCTCCAACATGCAGCTTCTCTGGGATATAAGTGAAGTTCAGGGCTGTGGAGGGTACTTCAGACGGTGGGTGGAGGTTGCGATTGTGTAACACCACACCCCTGCACCCAGCCTGATCACTGCTTTAAGATTAATGCTGGAAACGTTAATTATTTATTATTTTATTTATAATATTAAAAAAATGTTCAAGTGTTAAACAGTCAAGAGTTCAGACATTCAGACAATCCAGAGCAAATGGTTACAATCATCTGATGGCAAATTAGCAGAGTTTCCATCTGACCCCATGTGGATGAGGAATAGAGGGTTTAGTTACTTTATTGCTAAAAGTTAAATGAAATACACGGTCAATTGTTGTATTATCTTCTCAGTCACAGCTTCCCCATGCATCCAATCTATAGTATCTGAAATGCAAAGGACATGCAGAAGTGAAAAGATACAAAGGAAGAAGGCCGACTACAATGTAAACGGGCTTGCTGCGGTGGACTGGAAGGAGGGGCACTTTCACATGTGAATTTTCTGCCGCTTGGACACACAAGTCTCTTTGAGTCACGGGTCCGGCGGCCAGGGCAGCCCGAAACACGGCATCCATCTTTGATAGCAAAGATGGCACATTGTGCTAACAACTTTCTTTACAATCCACGGCACATGGGTACAGGCGAATCCACTTAATGGCTTGCCTGATGCATCGCCCACCTCTTATTGACCAGGACTTTACAGTGACTTTAATTAGGGATTCATTGACTAGGCAGCACGCACAACGCGATCTGGAGTTGTTGCACAGCAGTTAACAGGGCTACCCGGGCAATCCTGCTATCACTTACGTGCCTGCATTCTTTGCTCTACTCTTCCGCATTGTCACGGCCAATACATGACCCTGCTGGAGCGCCACATTGTTTCTTGCAATAGGGACATCTCTTAACGCAATTTACCGGCTGTGAGTGCTTATCTGCAATGAGCTGTCTCCCTTCCCCTCAGGGTCTGCACCAATGGAGTGGATTCAACCATGTATAAAGACATAACGTTTGACCACATTCATGTAAACGTTTTATTCATTTGATTACAACTTCACAAAATGGTGCCAAAATGAGTCAGTTTTGCTTGGGACCCCACGAGTAACATGATCAACAACTATACTGTAAGGGCTGTTGCTACTGTATGCTTTTTTTTCCTCTTCCTACTACGTTGCAAAAAAAAAAAAGCCCCATTATTTCTGCATTCTGGTATGTAATTTCTCACCCCCAAATAAGCAAATACTACAACTATTTTACTGGGCAAGGCAGATACTGTTTAGGCAGAATTAATGAGAAAAATACACACACTGTCATTTGTCTGTGTGTTATAACAATCTTTTAAAGGACAAGATCACACACATCCAGAGACGGAACAAAGTGGAGAATGCTGGTTTTTTCAAATGGGAAAGTGCCCTTAACACTTGAACAAAAAAACCAAACAAACTATGATCTTTAGAATGCTACTGAAACGTAATCCTCAGCACAGACTCTGGCATTAGCATACAGCAAAAAAAGGCACCACGATATTTTTTTTTCTATTTTTAAGTAGTCAAAAATTGGCTCATCTTTTATATTATTTATTTCTTTTGTTTTTGTTTGTGTTCCCCCCCGCCCCTTGGAAGCTGTAAGTCAAGATGTTACATATAAATAGAGATTCCCTATAAAAAAGTCTTTGCTGTTAGCTATTATAAGACAACTTTGCTAAAATGAAAATAAAACATTTGATTTGTTATATTTTTTTCCTCTTTTATACAAAATAAAAATCTCTCTCCTCCTCCTCGAGACCGGGGTGTTTGCGGGTGCGTGAGTTTGTGTGGCTTCTAAAGAGGAGCCGAGTCCTGTTTGGGTCTTGTGTGCGTCAGTCTGCTGTGTCCGCTCTCCATTTGAGCGCTGCGTCTCTCGAAGGAATAGTAAGTCCTGCTGTCTCCCGGCCGGTAGAGTGGCGGGGAATCTATGTTCATTGCCTCAGTGTTCTGCATGCTTAGGAACGGGGTGCTCTCTGCCATGAGCTCCTCATCCGACTCGCTGTAGGAAGCACTGCTTCCCGAGAAGGAGTCTCTGACCGTCCGGGCTCTGTGCGAGACCTGCCCGTTGAGTCTGGATCTTTTCCACCGCCTGTTGTTGCTCGCTGGTTTCTTTGGTTGTTCTAGCGCTGTGATGTACTCCTGGGTCGTCTCGTACTCGTCGTCCTCCGTGATGCGGAAGGGGCTGGACGGCAGGCTCCCCGTGCTCTCGTGCAAGTAGCTCTTCCTTTGGTAGTAGCCGTCGTACCGCTGCATCTCCTGCAAGGGCACCTGGTAGCGTCGCAGCAACGGCTGCTGCTCTTCCAGGCGGAAGCTAACGGGCGCCGCCGGCGGGAGGGACACGGCATGAGCGGAGTTGGGGGAGGTGATCTCAAAGGTGGGGACCTGGGCAGCAAGTGAGTAATGGAAGTCGACGGGAGAAAGACGGGCTGGTGTTGTCAGGGCAGACACGTACCTAAAAAGAGAAACAACCACATTACGGTCCCGCTTAACAAGAGTTTCCCTGGTATAATTCTTCTCCACTAGAGTACCAGACCCTGGGCTCCAGACCACCAGAGCCAAAGAACTGAAACATCCACACCTTTGTGTAGTGACACCCCCACGCCCCTCGTGCAATAACTGACATACCTGGGCCCCTCGCACGGTAACTGACGCACCCACGCCCCTTGCACGGTAACTGACACGTCCGCATCCCTCGCATGGTAACTGACACACACGCACGCCCCTCGCACGGTAACTGACTCACAGGTGCCCCTAGAACTGTAACTGACACACCTGCACCCCTCACATGGCAACTGACACACACATGCCCCTTGCACGGGAACTGACACACCCGCGCCCCTCACACTGTAACTGACACACACATGCCCCTTGCACGGGAACTGATGCATCCACACCCCTCAAATGCTAACTGACACACATGCGCCCCTCGCACGGTAACTGACACACCCGCGCCCCTCGCACGGTAACTGACACACCTGCACCCCTCGCACGGTAACTGACGCACCCACGCCCCTTGCACGGTAACTGACACATCCGCATCCCTCGCATGGTAACTGACACACACGCACGCCCCTCGCACGGTAACTGACTCACAGGTGCCCCTAGCACGGTAACTGACGCACCTGCACCCCTCACATGGCAACTGACACACACATGCCCCTTGCACGGGAACTGACACACCCGCACCCCTCGCACAGTAACTGACACACCCGCGCCCCTCGCACTGTAACTGACACACACATGCTCCTTGCACGGGAACTGATGCATCCACACCCCTCAAATGCTAACTGACACACATGCGCCCCTCGCACGGTAACTGACACACCCGCGCCCCTCGCACGGTAACTGACACACCTGCACCCCTCACACGGTAACTGACACACCCGTGCCCCTCGCACAGTAACTGACACACCCGCGCCCCTCGCACTGTAACTGACACACACATGCCCCTTGCACGGGAACTGATGCATCCACACCCCTCAAATGCTAACTGACACACATGCGCCCCTTGCACGGTAACTGACACACCCGCGCCCCTCGCACGGTAACTGACACACCCGCGCCCCTCACACGGTAACTGACACACACGCACCCTCATGGGTGGTCATCCAGAAGAACCAAGTGCCAAGGGGTTTTACAGACAGTAGGTTGATTTCCAAAAAGGCCTGCTCTATCACACTACCCCGAGGGCACGTGAGTGGGTGCACCATTGTTCTGAACGGAGGTTGTCGGGCGCAGCAGATACGGTACCATCAGTGCCGGGGGAAGGCCAGGACAGCTGAGTACAACAGCGTCACAAGCCCGGGGCCAAAGGAGATGAACTGGACATGCAGCAGGCTGGGCTGCTGGAAGCAAGGGGAGACAGGAAAGCCGGCCTATTGCTTCTGGACCCCTAGGAGGGGAAAGCCAGACAGATGCCTGCGCTGGGGACAAGGGAGGTAACGTCTAGTGAAATCTGCCTGGCCAGAGAAGAAAACCAGAGCGTGGCCACGCTGTGTCCCGATGAGCGAGTAAGAAAATAGCAGGGCAGGGCAGATCCCACCAGAGTAAAAGTGCAGACCAGGCCCTTAGCCAAGAGAGAGCGGAGATGGCCCGGGAGCTTTGCATTCTGGTGGTTTGAAACACCAAGGCGGACGTCTGAGGTGGATGCAGCCAATCTGGAGGCCTCAGAGGAGATTCAGTGTGAACACTGCCGCTGTTTACAGTGGAGCCTGTCCGTAGAGGCCACCAAAGGGAGCGGCGGTGTGGTGCTGGGTACGCCGGGTGCCCAACAGAGCAGCACGGCTAGTACGGAGGAGCAGTCTCCACGGGCTGCTACAACGGGATGGCTGGCTGGGGCCTCTCCACATGGATCTCGCTTGGCCAGGAGGAGAACACAGTGAGAGGCAAGTCACTCGCATCTGCTGCGCCCTACATCCCGCCGCCTGCTCCTGCCCGGGCCTGGGGAGACCCCCCCAAGCCCTCACCCCAGTGTCCGTATTGAGGGTGCAATTGTGAGTGCCTGGCCGGGCGGTCCAGGGAGGAGGCTGATCTAGGGCTGAGTCTGCATTGCAGGCCTCCCTGGTCCCCGTCCCCGCAGCTCTTCTCCCTCCCGCCTCTGACACGCTCCTCCCAGCCACAGTGCGCTCTCTAGGACGGGGCTCAGGGATCCTCCCCAAGGCCACATGGCAGCCTGATGCAGTGCCCATCCGGGGGCATTCTGCCAGGGCCAGCCCCGTGACTCTGCAGCAGCCTGCGGGCGGTGGGTAACGTGGCCAAGGGAAGGCACCGCCTTCCCAAACTGCCTACACGCCGGCTGCTGAAGGCTGGGGCTGCAATGCAGCAGCCCAGCTCCCCAGCCACCAGGGAGGTCTGGGGCTGGGGCCAGAGCACGGCAGCCCCAGCCCTCTAGATGGCCAGGAAGGATCATGCTGGGGTGGGCGGGGCTTGGTTCTGGGGCGGGGCCTCAGGTGGAAGGGGCGGGGCTGGGCCCTCACCCACCGCCCATGGGGACTGGGCTGGGGGAAACCCCTCCCTCCTCACGAAAAGGGAACGAAATGGACCACCTTTCCCAGTTGAGGGCCAATGTAGCAAGCCCAGCAGCAGTGAGCCAGGCGGGGGAGGTTTCCGATCCAGACACTCCTCTCTCACCACGAAAAGCAACCCAATGCCCCACGATCCCTGCCCGCCTCTCGGCTGCAGGACACTCCATACAGCACCAGGACCCGCCGGCGCGAGAGAGAGATCTGGGAGTTAGTTCGGCACGGGTGTCAGAAGCTTTTGCTGGGGCCCATTCTCAAAGCCCCCCTGCCCCCCCGCCTCCCTCCGGTTCTGGTGAAGGGTCGAGGGCCAGCCTGGATCTGTCCCTCTCTTCTGTCTCTCCCACCCCCCAGGGGAGCCGCGGGACCCAGGACAGAGTCTGCCGCCCCAGAGCGGTAGCGTCAGGGCGGACCTCTCGCTGTGCGGCGAATCTCGCAGCGAATCCACGGAATCCCTGTACTGCATCGTGGGGCGTCGCGAGTCCTCCACGCAGCAGGCGGCACCTCGCCGGGCGCGGGCCTCCACGCAGGCAGGGCTGTTGCATTTACTGGTGCCCACTGACGACAGCATCACGCCAGACTGCGAGTCCGACGTCAGGCTCTCTGTCCGGTCCAAGCTCCACGTATGGCTTTCCTGCCTGCGGAGCAAAGCACAGATCGGCCACAGGAGAACTGAATGTGGCTGCCGTTTGAGTCCCAGAGGGACAAATACAGCCACAAGGCATGTGGCGATCGGATATGTGGCCAGCTGCACATGCTTACTGACACCCCCACATAGATCCCCCCACAGCAATCTCTGCAGCTACTCACCCACAGCGTGCCCAGGGCACCAGGGCTTTAAAAGCGAGGCCCGGTGAATGCCACTTTGTGCCGGCAACATGATTAGAGGGGCCTGGAGCAAACCAGCTCAAGTCCAGGTGCTGCCCACACCCATCCTGGAGGGAGCGCTCCATGTGGCAGAGGACGGCGCTATCTGGAGGAGGGTCAGACCAGCAGACACCTCGGGGGCGCTCAGAGTCAGTGTGCAGCAAAGGGGAGGGAGCACAGGCTGTCCGAGGCAAAGCAAAGCACAGTCGGTCTCCAGGGAGTGAGTTTGCTAGCTGGAAGGACCGATGGAAGTGCTGATCAGCCCAACACGTGCAGCATTCGGTTGGCCGCCGAGCTTCCAAAAGGCCGCCCCAGTCTGCTCCGCCCTTCCCAGCGGGCATGAGCGTGCAGAGCTGATGGAGTTACGCCCGCAGAGGTTTCACAGGGATGCCGGAGCAGGAAAACAGCCCCAGGGTTCGATCACCAACTGCATTTACAACTCCAGTTGGAAAAGAGGAGTGAAATGGCCACCGATCTGCTCCGGGTGTGTCTTAAGGAGTATTTGCTCCATGCGGTTTGTTCAGAGAAATGGTTTCAGAGACCAAGAGTCAATTCACAGCAGTATTTTGGTGCCTCGCAGGATTTACAAATGCCTAAGTGAGTTAGACACCTCACTCACACCGGCTTTCAATGGGAGTTAGGCACTTTGCAAATCCCAAATGGGTACCTGCCTGCCATAAGGCCTAACTCTTGTGAAGTGAGTGCAAAACACCTCCCACGACCACGTATGCTGGGGTTGGGCGTGCACATAGTCTTTTGCACGTCCTCTTGTGCATTGCGCAGAATTGCACGTCCTCGTGTGCATCGTGTGAGCACAATGCCTGAAAACATTATGTCTCTGTCCCCAAGTTTTGAGGCCTGGCGAAGAGAACAGCCACACAGCTACAGCAACTTACGTAGGAGAATGTCTTCTAGAGAAGGTAACATTTGCTGTCTGGGCCGCCCTCGCAGAACAGCTGGCATGCAAAGGGTTAATCAGCACCTGTCAGTGCTGGAGTTACACTGGTAGGCAACTGGTCTGAGATCAGAATCAGCCCTGACATCCCTTGCCTCATGCTATTTCACCGATGACCTGACCCCACAAAGACTGAGATCCAGATGTTCAGAATGACCCACCAATCGGTAGGTGTAAGGTGCACACCTTGGCATCTGCATCAACATTGGTTTTTTTGGTTTTTGCCTGCAACAAATTACACAAACAAGTTTTTGTTGGACAAAAGTGCACCTGCCAAATCGGACTCTAATTCTGAAAATCTGTACCTAAATGTTTACTAATATGTATCGCCCTCTCTTCGGACACATGGTGGGTATGTCCAGTAGAATATTTCTAACGTCAGTAAAGTATTTATTCGTATGTCTAAAATATGCAGGTAACAGCCTGTGTGAAACGCACAGCTAGGTGCACTTCAGGGACGAATGTATGTACAGACATCGTGAGCTGTTCTGTGGACGACTTCCTGTTTGTGTAGGTTGTGAAGGGACCGCTCAGTTTGAAGTTTAGTGCTAAATGTTTCCTAGCAGCCTTCATCTGGCATGCAGACATGCAAAGCATATTCATGGCTAGCGGAGGAAAAGCACCGTTGCCCCCACAAGGTCACGAGAAAGCCGTATTTCAGAGCTGTGGGGTCAGAGGTCTGAGCTCTGACATTTCAAAAAGGGAAACTGTGAGTGAAGGTCCCAACCCAAACCCCAGAATCCAAGCCCTCTTTACGTGGCAGGGCTTCCCAGAGCTCCGTCTGGCTCCAGAGCTGTATTTTGGAAATGCCCCAGGAATACCTCTGAAATGTGCGTTGTTCAAAACAGGGATCGGAACCCCAACTGTGCAGTTCAACTCCATCTCTAGTGCCTCCTGAAGCATTTTAGAAAGAGGCCAGCAGCGTGCAGATGAGAGACAGAGTCAGGTTTTCAAAGCACCTATGTACCTGAGAAGCCTATGTCCCATCTTCAGAAGTGACGTAGGCACTGAAGGGCTGGACTTTTACAGATAAGTAGGTGCCTAATGATCTAGATGGGTCCACAGTGGGGCAGTACCGAATGTGCACCTTTGGAAAGCCCATTTTTCATCTTCAGGCTCCTAAATATCTCTAAAATCTGGCCCTACTTTCTTTTTTTTTTTTTGGTAAAAGAGACTTAGGAGTGTCTGAAAATTTTTCCTGCGTTACTCTTCAAAATGTTCCCCGGTGTCGAGTGTGTGCCGATTGTCCAAGTTGTGTGTGTTCCAAACGCCACAGCCAATAAGGGTTTCGTCCAAAACAATCACAAAATCAAACAGCATGCAGAAGACTTGCCACGGCTTCTCTCTTGCGTATCTATTTCCTCTGTGCCACTCTAGGGCAACGTCTACACTGCAGCGCTATTGCAGGATACCGGGAGTATCCCCAAACAGCTATTCCACGTCTTTTGAGCGTGCTCGTTATTTCAAAATAGGTTTCGAAATCACGGGCACGCTATTCCGGCATCCCTGTCAGCCTTGTTCCACGAGGGCTAAGGGACGTTTCAGAATAGCTCTTTATTTCGAAATTTGGCACTGTCTAGACAGCGCCAAATTTCAAAATAAGCTATTTTGAAATGACCTCAAAATAAGCTGTGCCGCTTGCGGAGCGCAAACGGTGTCGCTTGTTTCGGGGCAAGGGGGCCGTGTAGACACGCCCAAAGTGACAGGACATTGCACTGACCCACGAGCCGTGAGCAAGGCGGGGAAAAGCAAAACCGTTTTGTGTTTGCTATGACTCGAGCAATGGGCTTCTCGCTACAATCGGGAGAGAGTCTGGGAGGGAGAGTAGGGATGGGGGGGCACTCACCTCTGGCTTGAAGTCGGGGTGGCTGTGGAGCAGTGGTGAGATGGGGAGCAGGAGTGACTTCCCGAAAACGTCGTCTCCGTTTCCCGCCGTATCACATGCTCAGTGGCAGAAACGTTTTTAGAAATGTACTGGAATAAAGAGAGTCCCAAGCCTCAGGCAACGGCTCATGGATTAACTGGGGGGGGGGGGTCCTCTTTCCTCCACAGCCTGGAGCCCAGGTCATGGGCAGGTTCAAGCTAGTAACGCTGGGGGACACAAGTGGGGCAGGAATACCCCTTCAGGGACACTAGCCCCCCAGCCCTGCCCCTTCTATGTGAGGTCCGGCCCCCACCCCCACCTGCCAGAGCTCCGAGCTCCCCACCCCACCCCGGCTGGAGGAGCCCTGGCCAAACAACTCGGACCTTGGGCCACCGACTGGCCCCAGGCTCCAGCCCGACTCTCAGGCGGCCTTCTGGCGCGCCCCAGGACAAGGGCTTGGCCCCCAAGTGCTGGGCCCCCACCGGCTACGCAGGGCGAGGGGCAGCCAGGCCAGGGCGCTGGGCCAGGCTGTGGGCAAGGCCACAACTCGGGGTTACGGAGGCTTGGCCTGTGGCCTGCGATACCCACTGCCCCTGCTGCTGGAATCTTGGTGGCTGGATTGGAGGTCACCAGTGACTCAGCCTGGGGGCAGGGGCCTGCCACAGGAGCGGGTGGGCGCGGGTCCATGGCCTGCGATGACCATGACGGTCCCTTCGCACTGGACTGCCCCTGAGTCTACGCAGCAGGGCTTGCAAGGAGCACACGGAGAGAGGCCAACAGCAGCTACAGGCCGTGAGAAAGCCGTGGCTGTTCTGCAGCTCTGCTCTGGGCTCTTCACTACATCATAGAGAGACTGCCACCGGAGCGCCTCGATGAACATTGAGCACCTTCTGGGCCACTCACGTACCATCGATTTCTGGGCCATTGCACGTACCAGGGATTTCTGGGCCACTGCACGTACCATCGATTTCTGGGCCACGTACCAGGGATTTCTGGGCCACTGCACGTACCAGGGATTTCTGGGCCACTGCACGTACCATCGATTTCTGAGCCACGTACCAGGGATTTCTGGGCCATTGCACGTACCATCGATTTCTGGGCCACTACACGTACCATCGATTTCTGGGCCACGTACCAGGGATTTCTGGGCCACTGCATGTACCATTGATTTCTGGGCCACTACACGTACCATCGATTTCTGGGCCACGTACCAGGGATTTCTGGGCCACTGCATGTACCATCGATTTCTGGGCCACGTACCATCGATTTCTGGGCCACTGTATGTACCAGGGATTTCTGGGCCTGTACAAGTACCATCAATTTCTGGGCCACTACACATACCATCGATTTCTGGGTCATATACCAGGGATTTTTGGGCCACTGCATGTACCATTGATTTCTGGGCCACTACACGTACCATCAATTTCTGGGCCACGTACCAGGGATTTCTGGGCCACTGCATGTACCATCGATTTCTGGGCCACTACACGTACCATCGATTTCTGGGCCACGTACCAGGGATTTCTGGGCCACTGCACGTACCATCGATTTCTGGGCCACTGCACGTACCAGGGGTTTCTGGGCCACTGCGCATACCATCGATTTCTGGGCCACTACACGTACCATCGATTTCTGGACCACTGCACGTAACCATCGATTGAACACTGGGAGACATGGAGATGAGCCTGTATATTTATACCAACAGGTCCCCTGAGCTGGCAGTGATCAACCACAGGTCTCGCAGGGACCTAGTCACAGCACGAAGAGATTTTGTACAGGTTTGTGCGGGCTCTAGTGCTGCTTTCTGTCTGTCTGTCTTCATGCCTGTCTATACTCCTAGCTCCCGCCTTCGAGTCTGTGCGTCGCATATGTGCAGCTAGCAAGGGACCCGCCAGACCTATCCCCAGGAGCCAGCAAGAATTGGCCCCAACAGGGCAATACAGAAACCATCACACGTGACACTATTGGTACAATGTGCCGGTTGCAAAGCGGAGCGCTCGGACACTGGGAATTGCCGGCACAGGAGGGAATCTCGGCCTGCGTGTTTTCTCCTCCCACGTCTGAGTTCCTCCTGCTTTCGTTTTTGCAATGCCCCAAATCAACCCAGTCACATTCTGAGCCCCACTGAAGGGAATGGAGCGACTACGTTACGCTGACTGCGTGCCCAAGGCCTTTGCTGGGTTGGGGGCCAGGGCTTTAAATGGGGCCTTTCCGAGTGGCACCAACGGCACCTACCCCCTTGAGCAAAGTGCTACCCAGAGGAAGCAAGTGGCTGAATAAGACCCCATGTAGAGGGCCATGCACACCGATGGCTCCTGAAGAGAGCCGCAGCTATGGGGTCCATGGTATTTGTAGTGGCCCAGAATGGTGCATTCTGGGATATCCTGAAGGAACAGGAAATACCCGGGGCAATCCACAGAGCGGCCAAGAGGATGTAACATGATTAGTTCCTACATTTCTGTCCTGGCCCAGCCATTTTAAAAAACAAACGTCCATTCAACTTTAGCTTTTGGAACCGGAGCCCCATGTCTTAGTCCTCAGCTTTTAACGTCCAATTGAGAACCTACACAAAATCACAGGCTGAGAAAAGACACTCAACACACGTTCTGCACCAACACCACTTACATCCACCATCTGAATCTCCTCCGGGTCCAGCTGGGGGTGACTGGGGCCGTTGGCCAGGCTCCGGTTCGGATGGGCGGGACACATATTTTGCCGCAAATGGCTATGCATTTGTTTTCGCTGTTTTCTGCAAACACACAAAGGAGAAATGCAGGAAGGGGGTTTACTCGCAATTCCAATAGCTCAGCCTGCAGAGAAGACAGACAATGAGGGCGACGCTGTGCTTCTACCTCCCGTCCCAGAGACACTTACAGCAGGGAAGTCTACAAGCGTAGGGCCTTTCTACTACGGCTGAGGTTTCCCGGAGCATGTAAGCCCCAGTGGGTGGGCCCAAACCCAAATGGACGGTCTGAAGTCAGATGGTCTTTGGGAAAGTTTGCATCAGACTTGGCAGCGGAGTCCCAGTTACATAGCTAAGCCCTCCTGGGCTGTCTACACGGCTCCTCTAGAGGGAGGGTTAGCAATGGAGGAAGCACTAGTATAGACACAGGCACTGAAGCCACGGAAGTTTTAATCTGTCATATGCTAGAGGACATGCTGGCAAAAATAGCCGGGGTCTACCTCTGCTGATCTCCACTAGTGGAGCTACTGGAATTAGGGCAACGTTGTCAATGCAGACAGGGCCAAAGAGTGATGCCCGTGTCTCCACATGGACGGAGCCAGTGAGTTGTGTCTACATTGGCCAAAAGAGGACCCGGAGTTCACTCTGGGTGCCTTCTGAGGCCTCTCCACCAACGGCAGCATGGGAGAAACTTAGCTGAAGACAAGTCGGGCTCTGAAACCTACTGTGTCCTGTCCACACTCCACTGGAGCTCTGGTCTTCTCTGTCCCCCCAGCCCCCTTCCAGGGCAATGGGCTAGCCTTGTGCAAAAAGCACTTTGCTCTTGGAGAGTCACCTTTGCCTTATTCCTTACTCAGGCCCAGATCCTCCAAGGTAGGGAGCTCCTGACTTGCACGAATGGCAGAGTAGGAGCCTACGTGCCTTACAGACCTGGGCAGGGCCAGGCTCAGCCCAGAGCTCAGCAGGAGTCCTCTTTGGGCGGCCAGAGTCGCGGTAGCTTGTCTCCACTGCATGTCCTGGGCCACCAGGAGGAGTCACACGGAGGCACAGATGTTTCCTCCACCGCCCAGGCCTGGCCAACCCAGCCGGTGCAACAGGGACATGTTCCCCTTTCCTTCTCACCTCGTAGGGGCATCCTGCACGCTCCGACGGTAGGATTTCCCCCTCCCCCGGTGCAGATGACGTGAAAATTTCTACCTGGGCCAATGGGAGACGTGTTCAAAACCTCCAGTAACCAAGACAGTATCTATGCACCTGGTGCTTTTGTCCTTTCCGCGGAGAACCTCAGCCCGACAAAGCCTCACCCCCTCCTGCAAGGCCGAGAGGCACTCGCATCCTCGTTTCCAGGCGGGGAAAAGGAAGGCGCAGAGAGTCACCCGAGTCCTCTCCGATCTCACCGCAAATCTGAGCGATTGCTCCTGGCCTTCAAGTCGGTCACGGGGCAACACAAGCCAACGTGCGACAGCTGGCCGCCACGTGGCACACCTGGGGTTTGGTGCACATCCCATCGTGACGGACAGGTTACAGGGCTGACACCCCTTTTAAAGATATTTCCTCACTCGGTGAATTAAATAAACCCGTAGATATTTCAAAAGAAAATTCACAGCTTCCTAGATGACAGGCCCAGAATTGACCACGGTGGCCAGCTTAGTCTGACTGTCTATATTAGTTCAGGCGAGAACGCTTCCCCCAAATAATCCCCAGAGCAGATCTTTTAGGAAAACACCCAATATGGGCTGCAAAATGGACAGTGAGGGAGACTCCCCCAGGACCCTTGGTCACCTGTGCCAATGGTGGATTGCCCTCACGGTTAGGTGCTACACCACACTTCCGGCCTGAATCTAAGTTCAGCTTCCCAGCTCTAGTCTCAGCCCTCCAGAGAACTCTCCCCATGGGCCGTCAGCGAGATCTGAGCCCTGGACCTTTGGACCTCTGCGCCCAGACTCAAGGAGCAACCATCATCTTCAGGGAGGTGCAGCCACCGAAGGGGGGGATGAGGGGAACATGCACTTTGCCAGCAGGTTAGACAACCATTTTCTAGAGGGCAGCAGAAGGCTGGGAATAAGGAGTTCTGGGTTCTACTGCCGGCTCTGGGAGAGAAGTGTTGTCTAGTGGTTAGAGCAGCCAGGGCAGCCAGGCACATAGATGTGGCATATCGATTTGATGAGGCCAGTGTGGTATTGAACGAGACTTGGGTTTGCACCATAGAGACTTATGTTCTAATCCCACTGCTGCCACCAACCACCTCTCAGCTGACTTATTTGTAAAATGGAGGGAAATATCTTTGATTGTCTGCCAGGGAAGCTTACGAAGCTTTGCTCAATGGTCATTGCTATTGAATTTGCTGACATAGGGCCCACCGTCAGCAGGGCTAGAATGAGACGTCATGGTCACTAGGTCCCAGTGCTAGCGGAGCCTCATTCTCGCACCCACAGGGCATTGTCTCACTTAGCAAAACGGGGTGGATTCGGCTGAACAGCAGAATGTCCTGCACTTTGTGGAACACCTATGAGCTCTGGGGCAAGGGCAGGCATAGAGAGATTTTCGCTCTCCACTTCCCAGCCCTGTTAGACCTTGTGTTTTCTCTGGTGTACGCAGGTAGCGCTCCACAGCATCTCCTTTGTGCAGCAGCGGAGGTCGGCACGGGCTATCGCGGAACACGTGAACCCAACCTGGAATATAGCTGTCCGATTGGGCTTGCTGGCTGCCACTCACTTGGTTTTGCAGTAGGCGACCACGCACACGATTCCGACCACAAGCAAAGCCACGCAGATCCCCGTGATGGTTAACACTCTCTTCTGATAGAGTTCTTCAGCTTCTGCAAAGGTGAGAATGGCAGGCTAGTTAAACCCCGGCTCCCCTGCAGATGATGTGTTCTGAACACACGAGAATTAGCAGCATCCTACCGATATTGCCTATGCCTGGGCAGATCTCAAAGTGTCCCATGGGTCAGCTCTGAGAAGCACCCAAAGACTTGGATGATTATCCCCAACCTACCCCCACACACTGAGATCTCCGACCATCCTCTCCTCCTCGTCTCTCGGCTCCCTGCTCCCGTCCAGGGATCCCGCCCTTTTCTGCTCCCCAGCAAACTTAGTATCGACTCTCCTTCCCCTCCCGCTCTCCCTCTAGCCCATGAGCTCCCACGACGCTTCTCTTTCCTTCCCAGCAGATTCCCCGGGTGTCCAACAAACAGGACCCTGACCGTGCCCACGGTGACAGCGAGTGTCCCGACAGCTCACAGAGAGAAGGGGGGGTCCAAGCCCCAAAGAATAAGCAACTGAATCGGCTGGCTGGATACAATGCTGCTGGGTTTCTAACGATGCCAAGTCAGGTCTTTCATGAAAGCTGGCAGTGTTGTGACTGGACGGGCCATGTGCCGCCTGGGGTTAGGCGGGTGTGTAATTGTGTATACAGACTAGTGGATTCGTGGCTGGAGCTACACTAGCAGGCAGCTGTTGGCACAATCACTAAGCCAGTTGTTTACACAGAACTTACTTCCTGTGACAACGGACGTGACCATGGTGGGCCATTTGAGTGAACGGGAAAACTCAGAATCAGCTTGGGGTAGAGGGTGCAGCCTTGGAAAATGTGAACGGCTGTAGGCAGCATGCCCACCCACGGCAGTAACCAGGGTGAGCAGATGTCCCATTGCCTAGGGACAGTCCTGCTGTTTGAGGTTTTGCCTTGTCAAGGCGCCTATTAGCCCCTGGCCCCGCCCAGATGTTGCACCCTTATTATCTGGCCACCCTCGCAATAGCAGAAGGGGGGCCTCCCATCACTGGAGCTAATCCACCTCCTGAGAGCCGTAAGTAGGTTGATGGAAGCACTGACCTACCACTATCTACCCCGGGGGTTGGATGGCTTAACAGTGTAACTCAGGCTGTGGATTTTTCACACCTCCCAGCAACACAGCAGTTGGGTCAACTTAATATGGGACTGTGAACCCAGCCTAGGAGAGGAAGGGGATTCCCTTCCATGAATCACCGTAGTCTGAGAGCAAGGCAAAAACCGGCAAAGCCTTAAAAGAGGGAGGCTCGGAGGTGAAGGAGACCCAAAACCGGAGGACCAGCCTCCAAGTGAAGCGCCTGTTTTGGACAGAGAGCATGCTGGGAAACTGTTCAGATGTGCCGGGCTGGAGACTGCACCTTTATGTTTGTTTTCTGGGTAACTTGAGAGGGACTTGGGGGACTTGGGACGGGAAGGGGATGTTGAGGTCACCCTTAGCCTTGTAGGCTGGCTACTGCTGCATTCCCCACACAGGTCCGAATCCTGCCAACACCGTCACTGCGGCATTTTGGGGACTGCCCAGCCCAGTACGGGGTCCGGTCACCACCTGCCCTGTGACCTGTGGTGCCTTAATGCTAAGCAGCCACGGCTCAGAGCTCTGAGGGTATGTCTACACTACCACCCTAGTTCGAACTAGGGTGGCTAATGTAGGCATTCGAAGTTGCAAATGAAGCCCGGGATTTAAATATCCCGGGCTTCATTTGCATCTTGCCGGGCGGGCGCCATTTTTAAATCCCCTTAGGTCGAACTCCGTGCCCGCGGCTACACGCGGTACGGAGTAGGTAGTTCGAATTAGGTTCTCTAATTCGAACTACTAGTACACTTCGTTCCACGAGGAGTAACGGTAGTTCGAATTAGAGATCCTAATTCGAACTACCTACTCCGTGCCGCGTGTAGCCGCGGGCACGGAGTTCGACCTAAGGGGATTTAAAAATGGCGCCCGCCCGGCAAGATGCAAATGAAGCCCGGGATATTTAAATCCCGGGCTTCATTTGCAACTTCGAATGCCTACATTAACCACCCTAGTTCGAACTAGGGTGGTAGTGTAGACATACCCTGAGAGCAGCACTCAGCCTGTGAACGTAAGTTTCCACCAGCCTCATAACCCCTTCCGGGGGGAGCTGACCAGTGTTCCCTGCAAGCTGAGAGCTTGGGCGGCCACCCAGGAGAGATTTAGGTGCCGCCCAGCTATTCAGCAGAGCCCCCTCAGCTGTCCGCAGGCGGTAGCATGTGCTTCTCTTGGTGATGCACAGCTGCATTTGCCTTGGTGCACGGAAAATTTATTCTGCACACGGATGGAAAAAATTAGAGGGAACACGGGACCTGAAGTCCCCAGCTACCAGTCCACTTTGCCACACACACTCCACACACCTCCGAGTGGTGGGGGTGACAATATTACAGAGCATTGCCAGCACATTTGGAGCTTCCATACAAGACCTGACCCAACACATTCCTACACATAACTAGCTCCCATACGGCCACTTGGCACCATTGCTTATTCTTTGGCGTTTGGAACCTCTGCCCTCTGATCGTCACACCCACCCATACACACTGGTCCTTTGATAGCCTCATCACAAGGTCCAGCATCTCTCCGATGGTCTCAGGACTGGTTTATTCTTCCTTGCAACAGCTGCAAGCTATGGGTTCTAGAACTATTCCAGAGACCACGCAATCTGGTGCACAAAAGCACTCAGGTGCTGAACAGAAAAACTCTGAAATACTCAAAGGTTGGGTAGGCGTAGAAAAGAGGTGCTGAGGCTGCTGGAAGACAGGGAGGCGATAAAGTATTGAAAATCTAGTAACTGACCAAAGCAGTGGATTTTTTCAATGAAATCCTGGGATGCAACTGAATTAATTTTCCCACCTATCCTGGAACACAGATTCATCTCAGTGAATCTACAATGGCCATTGTGTTCCAGGCATGCGTGGACTCGTGGGACACTGCGTGGTCTCAACCGCACTGTACAAGTCACTTGTGAAATTGACATGCACATCAACAGTGAGCTATTGCTTCTAGCAAGAGATGGCTGAAACAAGCCAGAGAGCTCCATAGTTATTTGTAATGGAAGCCTTCTCAGTGCCACTATCAGTCACTTGCAAGAGATTAAGAGCACACTCCTGGAGAGAAAGCAATTGATCCAAACAGGCCAGGTCTCTAAAACTGTTCAGAATGGAGTCGGGAGGAAGCTATGATTTAGACTGCGTCAATGCCGTTCAACCCAGATATCCTCAAGGAGGCCAATCCCATGGCTAAGGACATTCATTTTTCTTGGATGAATGCAGGAGGCCAAGTTCTGCCCTGAAATCGCTGAGGTAACTGTGGCTTTCTGCCCGCAGGACTCAGAGAAGAACTTGGCCCACTACCCGCTGGGAGGGAGAATCCCAAAAAAGACTTGTCCCATGAGTAATTCCAATGCCCCGATAACATGAATCCTTTATAAAGCATTCTGGATCCCTGGTGTTTGTCCTTTCATTAACAGTCTCGAAAAAATTTTCTCATGTAAATTAAGCAAGAAAAACCCTCCGGACGTCATTATGGTGGAATGTTCCACCTGAGGACACTACAGGCCCGTCTACACAGCAGGGCAAAAGTCAAATTACATCAATTGCAGAGCTGAAGTCGAAATAGCTTAACTCGGCTTTTGGCGCTCTCTAGCCAGCCGGACGTCCAAGGAAGCGTGCTCTTCCTCCGACTCCCCATACTCCTCGTGAAATGAGGGTTACAGGAGTCGGAGTAAGAAGTCCTCCAGCTTGACATTATTTCCAAATAACAGCTTGCATTGTAGACACGCTCTTTGTTATTACGAAAGAACTCTGCTGTGTAGACGTACCCTACGTGCTCTCACTAGACCAAGGGCGCCATTTCAGGCGTGCAGGTGTGCTCCAGGATGCGGCTGGCTTTTCTGATCCCGGGCCCCGGACACTAAGGGTACGTCTACACTGCCACCCTAGTTCGAACTAGGGTGGCTAATGTAGGCATTCGAACTTGCAAATGAAGCCCGGGATTTAAATATCCTGGGCTTTATTTGCATGTTCCCGGGCGGGCGCCATTTTTAAATGCCCGTAGTTCGAACTACCTGCCCGGGGCTACACGCGGCACGGACTAGGTAGTTCAAATTAAAGCTCCTAATTCGAACTACCGTTAAACCTCCTTGCAGACCCGAAATGGCGCCTTTGCACTAGACTATCTCTGCTACCCCCAGCAAAGCTATCGGAGGTAAAACCAGAAGGAGAGCAAGAATGGCATTAGGTGCTAGGAATGCTAGAGTCATGCATGGGAGGAGCATAATAAATATAAAAACAAAGCTAAGAGAAAATAATTTGGTAGTTGAGCCTCTCTCAGCCCCCCGCTTTTGGAAGTATCGAATGTAGCAAAAATGATTCTCTTTCTGAGAGAAGGAGCAAAACAGAAATGGCTGCTTGAGAAGCCGGAGGGTGTCAACATTCAGCTGCTTTTGTTACTTTTTATCATCATGGAAAAATCAATCCGAAGTCTTGCATTTTGCACACTGCGAGCATTCGTTCCAAAGTGGGCAGAACCCCCGCTCAGTCCACGCTGCTCCGAGAATCTCTACGATACAGTTAGCACATGCCCCATTTGTTACGCTTCTGGTGAACTGAATACGGGTTCTGGGTAGGGAATGAAGGCAGGGTAGATGGAGAGTCGCACTGCAGACCAGAGAGGAGACTTTCAGCAGAGTCGTTATGACAGGTGACAGGAACAGAGAAATTCTTACCTATTCTGTCCTTTCTGCACCCTAGTTCCACCACTACCAGCATTCTCCTTCCTTCCTTCCTTCAAGAGGGTGGCAGCAAGAATCTCCCAAGCTTTGGTCCCTCCGTGTGCTTTCCTTGGCCGATAGTGAGTGAGGGTCCGTGTGTCCTCCGAGAAGCAATTCATCCAGGTACTCCTCAACTGGGCTCAAATTTACCCCTATGCAGAAGGGCAGCCCAAAGCTTCTGCATTGGCCCTATGCGGTTAGGTGGGACCTCCCTGGTGCTCAGGTCCCATACTGACCTTCTGCCCAGCAGTGATGGCTCTCCCTTGTGCAGCAGACTCATACTGATGCTTAGGCGGTTAGAGCCTGCGGTCTGATCGGATGCCCTCTGGCCTCCCCATTCCATCAAATCATCCAGTGTCCTCTTTTGGGAAGCGCTCCCATTTGGATTGGGATGTTTAGCTCTGCTTTTTATCTCCCCCCCGCCTGTATTTTTGCCTGGTGCGGGACGCTGTGCATGTTCTACACTGGTGGAAGGGTGGAAAGAGAGAGATCTGTGCCTCTCCGTGCCTGGATTTAATCCGTATAGCCCCTTTCACACTGCCGAATGTTCCACATTCTCCCCATGCGCAGGAGACCAAAGATTGGGAGATTTTCACTGGCTACCCTTGTCTACGATACTTGTGACTGATAGCGAAGGAGGAGCAACTGGGCTGTTGCAGCTGGCGGCACTAGGGGCACAAAAACAAGAGGGACGGCTAACCCCGGCAACAAGCACGATTTTATTTTGTGGAGGTGAGCAGTGCTCCACGGGTCCCAGGCATTGCTTGCCTCTCAAACAGGAAATTATCCCGCCTTGGAGCTGTCAGGACTGGCTGCCCCAAGACCAGAAATGCCTCCCTTCCATGGATTTTGTGAACTACTTCCATGACTTTTTGGGGGGAAGGAGGGATAGCTCAGTGGTTTGCACATTGGCCCACTAAACCCAGGGTTGTGCACTCAGTCCTTGAGGGGGCTATTTAGGGATCTGGGACAAATCTGTCAGGGTTGGTACTTGATCCTACTGTAAGGGCAGGGGACTAGACTCAACCTTCCAAGGTCCCTTCCAGCTCTATGAGATGGTATACCTCCATTATATTCTTTGAGTGGACATAATCAAATTTTTAGCATTTAATGTGGGGGGGGAAAACAGCTTTTTCCTGGATTATGCAAACTCCAAATTCATGTCAATTTGAGTCCAATCTAAAAACGAATGGATGGCTGAACAAGGCCCCTTTCGGGATTTTCATTTAAAGTTAACTCTGATAGACGTGTGGAAAGTTCTGCGAGTGTCTTGTTCACAGCTGGTGGGATTAATTCCATGCAGACAGCAAGCCGTTTGTTCTCCGCTTGATCACTCTGGTGGAGGATTGCGCATGCGAACAAAGAGCCTGGATTTTTGAAAGATTTAATAATAATTTGCCAAAACAGCGAGACGTGACTTGTACTGCTCACGGGTGAATCTGTTCAAGAATTTCTGCAGCGTGAACGTGCTTCATCAGAGGGGAGCAGGGGGAAGTGATCGGATTCTACCCAGGGGAAATAACGTTTTCATCAAGAATTTTCCGGATTCACAATTTTTGCTGCAAAAATGTTAATTTTTTTCCTGATGCAAACCCTGCCTTTTATTTCCTGGAGAAAAGGAGGAGGGGTTGGTGGGGGAGGCACAGCTACCAAATCAGCTGGTTTTAATCCCCCAGCTCTCACCTATACCACAAACTTTTCCCCTTGAATCAAATCCCAGCCTCAGTGGGCAGCACAATCCCATGCAGGACCCTGCCTCTGGCTTCCTGGCAAGTGCTAAAAATCCCATTTCATTTCACGGAGAATTTTTGGATGCACCCGAAATGCAGGATCAGGACCCTGGGCTTGTGACAAGCCCACAGCAATGACATTTGGAGCCACCTGTCACTGCTGCAAATCCGAGATTAAAACGACTCGTTGGCTCCACAAAATCTCATGACACTGGTAGCTGAGAACATAAAACCTTCCGGTCACATAAACTCCTGGGGACAGTGACCGAAAGAACACCACGCAAGCAGATGCCACAATGGTACGCTTCATTCAGATGATCAGGTAGGGTCAGTGAACTTTTGTCTGTGGCGTGCCATGCTCCCCAAAGAATCAATAATAGCCATCACCCTCCTCATCCTAAACCAGTGACATGGTGGACAAATCATTGCATGTCACGTAATGCAGACAGAGGCAGCGCTCCAGCCATGGTACGACAGCAAATAGATGGGCAGTGAGGAATGGATGCAGGAGAGAAGGCAGCGAAAGAGCCGGCATGTGAAGACTTGTTGCCTAAGAATGACATTGGGAATGAACAAGGAAGACAAGAGGGAAGGAAACTGAAAGGGATGCCAAAAATCCTCAATTCCAAATGCCATTTCCAAGTGGTATTTGAATAGCAGCACCGGTTACTCTAGAATTCCTTCTCCCCAGCAGCAGCCCAGAGCTGCTGGCAGGCGGGGTCTGGGCTCCTCTGGAGCAGACGTGACTCCCTGTGCCCCGTCCTGCCCAGTGTTGTGACAGTTCGGAAAGGTGGACAAATAGCCCTTGGGGACTGAAAACACCCAGCACCGGGAGCCTGACGCAGGACGCCGGGCCCCACTGTTTCCATTCAACCCGTAGGAGCTGGGAGCACCTAGGACCGGCCCCTGGGGAAGAAAGGATCTGAGTCCCCCGGAGACAAAGTTCACTCTCATTACACTAGTGTCTGGTGATTTGCACTAATAGCTAAGAGAAGACTTTAGCCCCAGCTAAAGAGGTGGGTGCCCAAAAGCCCCCCACTGCTACCCTGCACTGCCACCTCTCTCTAGCTGCCCTGACGCTGGTGCAAAGAGGGAGAAGCTAAGGGGAAAGTCGTTCTGGGCACGAATCAGATCACTTAGGGTGCAGCACAGGGCAACAGGGATGCCAGCAGGTCCCGGGGCCCGCGGGAAGCAACCAAGGCCGGGATTACAGAGCACGGGTCACTTTGATTGGATGTTTAAGCCGAATTCTGCCTCAGATACCCGAGCCTAATCCCACTGACACCCATGCGGTTCAATGGGTGCAGCTGAGTGCAGAACACGGCCCCTGGGGAGTGTGAGAGCAGTTTGCAAAGAAGCACCAGCTAGTCAGCGGGCCAAATCCCACTGTCTGTGCCAACCGAAACTGAGCCTGGAGTAAGAAGTAGTGACCAAATGAGGCTGTCCACTTCTATGCCAGCTCCTTCGTTATAGAAACCCAGCATGGCCACAAATAAGGCCCAGGGCCCGGGCTCTTCATGGGTTTGCACCCGGAGCAAGTGTTTTAAAACCAAATGGCAATGTAAAAGTTAGGGGGTACACAGAACTATGTCACACGCAGCAAAGAAACGGGAGGGGACACAGTGCAGGTGGAGATGACGGCAGCACAACATGCGAATTCAAGAGACCCCTCGCACTGTACTTCTGGGGAGAATTAAGGGGAACGCAGGGCAAAAGTGCGGGATTATGATCCCCCAGAAAGGAGCCAGGTGTTGGGCCAAACGGGGTTTTCCTTTCCCTAAAATTATCTAAGAGTAACATTTTCAAAAGAACGTACGGCCTGTATGCCTTCGAGGGTCCGGGCCTCAGGTGCTTTTGAAAAGGACAGCCTCTACTCCCAAGGCTGGTGAATGCCCAGCGCCGTCTAAGGACAAACACTCCCCAATTGACTTTGCCTCCTCTCCAGGAGAACTTCACTGGCTCTCTCTTGACCCCAGCTTCTTTCAAACCCAGCACATGGTTTGCGAGAAAAGCCTGACTCAGACCCCGATCCCGCAGTGCGCTCGCCGCGATTCCAGGGAGAGTTCTGCATGCAGACTCCTGGCCTTCTCCCTCCCCAGGAGCCGAAATTCTAGACGTTCCGTTTCCGGAATATTTGTCCATTACCAAGCGATATTTGCTGGTCACCTTCCAAATTGACACAAACCCCAGCCCTTCGAGATCAATACAAATTTGCAGTGAGGAGCGATATAGCGATTTGGTATTGCACTATTGCCTTCCACAATGTGCCTCTGCTCACAACAAAGAAAAACGTGCTGCTACAAATACACAGGTAATTTTTCTCAGTTCACATTAAATTTTTTTTTCATCCAAATATCTTTCTGGGTGTCAGGAAAAAGAGCAGAACAGCTGATTTTTTAATCATCCCGTTAAAGCCGTAATGTTTAGGACCATGGGCAGCTCTTAATGGCTTCTGGTTAACAAATGAATGGTTGTTCCGTACCCTTTAATTCAAATCCCAGATGCTCTGCCAATGCAGAAAGAGGACAAGGAAGAGAAAGAAAAAAAAAGAACAGGTCTGTCAGAGACTTCTAAATACACAAAATATATATACAGTATGCGATTAAAGCAGCTTAGCTTTTCCTAGCCATTGGCTCACCAGCAGTAACTAGGAACACCACATGTGCATTAATATGTTCTAAATTCCTCCAAGAAGAATTGCTCCATGTAAAGAAATGGCCAGATCGCAATGGCATTTAATCATGAGTTCTCAAGAAACGAGACAGGTCTGTTAGGACCTGAGATGGCACTCAGCGTTTAGTTAGAATAAATGTACATGCTGAGAGACATCTCCTGGCACCAGACAGGCCAGCACAAATAATGCCACTAGAATCTCGTAAAACGGTCTTCTGAACGTACATGCCAGGAGTAGGCACAAGTCCAGGGCTGGGCAATAAAATGGCGGCGGTTTGCCAGGGTTAGCCCCTGTGGGCCACTGCTGCTCTATTGACTGCATCTCCACAGGTACGGGCGATCGCAGCTCTCACTGGCCGGGAACGGGGATCTGTGGCCGATGGGAGCTGTGTTCCCCGTACCTGAGGAGGTGCAGGTAAATACAGCAGTGTGGGGGCCCACCTGAGCTAACCCTGGTAGACCGAATCTGGCCCGTGAGCTGGTATTTACCCGCCCCTGCTCTAGTCAATTTCTCAACCCTTTCTGGACCAGCGGGCCTTCACCCAGCACGAAGCCAAAGGAGATCGATTATTACCCTCACTTAATGAGAAGGGTTCTGTGCACACTGCCTGAGTTTGATCTCAGATACACAGGTGCAGCCTGTGGCCTGGCTTTTAAAATTCACCGACACGCAGGCGGGTGGTGTTGGCTATAGCAGCTGTTCCAGGGGTGTAGTTCAGTGTGTAGGTCCTGCATATAATTAATTCGACAAATATGTAGCTGCCCATGCAAGCCACAAATCGCTGTGGATCCAGAAATTAGAATTGTTCTCCAAGTTTCTGTGACGTTAATACTCTACCACCTTTGGCATAAACTGTGGCCTTGCTTTCTTTCCAAAGAACTGGAGTAGGGCTGAATTAAACATCAATCTGATCATGTGCCATTTAAACTTTGTAGCCGTTGCAAATAAGGAAATGATTTGGGTTGGGAATTTATTGCTAAGAGAAACACATTTTACTGACTGGACTTGCAAATATTCAAAATAGCGGCGATGCTTTGATTCATGTAATTTCGATGGTGCAACTTTATACAGGAAACCTCCTATATGCATCAACAGCAGTTTCGCCTGAATGCCCATTCAGACCCCGTGTATGCATTGTTGCATATAAAGCAGAGTGTGGCTTTCTGATTTGTGGAAGTGAATGTTGCTATGCTCCAATTTCCACAGTAATCACTTTTGCGTAAGAGAAAGACAAGATTTGCTCTGCGAGGGTGCGTCTACACAGCACCCGAAACTCGAAATAAGATACGCAATTTGCTCCATGCAAATCGCGTCACTTATTTCGATATAGCTTATGTAGTCATTTGGCGCTGTTTAAACAGTGCCAAATTTTGAAATAAAGCGCTATTTCAAGCCATCCCTTACTCCCCATAGAATGAGGTTTACAGGGATGGCGAAATAGCGCATCCGCTATATTTTGAAATAGCAGACGCATTCAAAAAGACGCGGGATACCTCTGGTATCCCAAAGTAATTTTGCTGTGTAGACATACTCCTATTGTCCTGAACTTTGGGAGATCAGCACTAACCTTTATGGACTAGAGAATATTCTCATCTAAACAGGTTTCTCTTTTAAACTCCATTTTTGAGTATTGGCTCATTTTCTTTCCACACAGCCCGAGTCTCCCCTGCTTTGCACCATGTCACCGTTTATACCCGGCCAAAGGGAGCAAAATGCTGCCATCGAGAAGCATTTCACAACCATTCTGCAGGTATAAATGACAACCCAAGGTTGGAGGACAGGAGAGAAATGGATCCAACTAACGTATTCTTTTGAAAACTTTTGCTCATCACACAAGCCCTGGGTCTAGTCGGTTAAAGCCTGGCTTTATTTCAGCTTTTAGATAATGGGCTAACTTATGGATACATCTGATAAATGAATTTTTCATGCACGGTTATCTAGCTCCCTGGCTCTACCCACTTTCTCATATCCTCAGTATTCCTTCTAACATTCTAAATGCCTGAGCAACTTCAGATGGACGTGATTAAAAATACATTAACAAATATTTACCCAGTTTCCAAAACAAGAAATTTTGGCAAAAAAACCTCTTCAATCTCAAAAGTTTTCAACTGCCATTTCATGTTTTGTGTATCCATTTTCATTTGCCATTCTCTAGGTGTGCTGTTAGATTTTGGTTTTATGTGAGGGGTTTTCTTCTTCATTGTCAGTTTTCACTGAGCATAGAATCACAGAGCACTAGAACTGGAAGGGACCTCGAGAGGTCATCAAGTCCAGTCCCCTGCCCTCATGGCAGGGCCAAGCACCATCTAGATCATCCTTGATAGATGTCTGTCTAACCTGCTCTTAAATACCTCCAGTGATGGAGATTCCACAACCCCTCTAGGCAATTTATTCCAGTGTTTAACCACCCTGACAGTTGGGAAGTTTTTCCTAATGTCCAACCTAAACCTCCCTTGCTGCAATTTAAGCCCGTTGCTTCTTGTCCTACAGTTGTAGCCAGGTCAGTCCCACAGTGGAATGTTTAAAAGCGGAACATGTTCTATTTGTAAACTGATACAGGTTGCTTAAACTTCAGCAGAAATGTTCACAAAATGAAAATCAACCCATTTCCAAAAGTAAAATAATAAAACCATCTTGGAAGTTCTTGACGTGTTTGTGAACTATTTTTATTTTTTAGCCAGTTCTTTACATTTATATAAATGGCTTCACATTTCAGTGTGGCAAGGTTCGAAGCAACCGAAAACAGAGGATTATAATAGCAAGTTAGATGCAACTTTAACGACAGCCATCATCACCAGTGCCACCCCCAATTAAATTCATCTGCCTGGAAATCATTCCCTGCTTTCTTAAATGTGGGATTTGCCCCTGTCCCGGGCCTCAGACAGGGGGACAGCTGCAAGAAACACCATATATGGGAGCAAAGGAGGAAACATTTCAAGGGCAGGTGGAATTCTTTTAAATAAAAGAGTACCAATGTGAACGAAAGATATTTACTTCCCGGCTTTGCAATTTATCATGCAGTTCTGCTATTTATCCGCTGGGGAATGCCTCCACACACAGAGTATACACATGTGTGACGTATCATTTTTATATTTTAGGGTGTATCATTTTGTAATAACTTCTATAGTTAAAGTTACATGTGAGCTTTCATTATAACTTTCACTTTTCCATATGCATAAAACTTCCTGAAAACATCTCTTCTGGGACCACAGTTTATTTTGGTCTCCGGCAGGAGATACTTTGCTGCTGTTGTTGAAAGTTGGAAAGTGCATTACTTTTTTTGAACTATTGAGCAGGGAAGTTGATGCACAGTTGAAGGGCTTTATCTACACTAGACATTTTGTTGGTAACAATTTTGTTGCTCAGGGATGTGAAAAAACACTCCCCTGACCAACATAAGTTTCACCAACAAAAGTGCCGGTGTGCCCAGCAGGAGGAGAAGCTCGCCCTGCTCGTGAGGGGTAGTTTAATGAGGCCAGCAGGCGAGTTCTCTCCCCACGGGCGACCTTACTGTGGTGCGGTTGCAGCGGTACAGCTGCGGCGCTGTAAGGTCTGTAACGTGGACATCACCTAAGACTTGGGAGATTCTTTGCCTCCAGTAACTCAAAACGAGCACATCTCGAACCCGGCCAACACTACATAGAAATGGATCTCCTTGAGCAGCTTGGCTAAGTCTGGGGAGAGGAAATAAGCATCAAAATGATGAACGTAATGTCACATCGCTCTGAGCAAACTCCATAAGGGTGAAGCTGGGAAATTACACTGGGACTAGCTGGGCAGGTAATCTCCAGCTTGGGTATCTGTACACGCTCTGAGGCCAAGTCTACTCTACACCTGGAAGGTCGGCTTAAGGTACGCAACTCCAGCTATGTAAATAACATAGCTGGAATCGACATACGTTAAGCCAATCTTGGTGCTGTCTTCACAGTGGGAGGTTGATGGGAGCCAACGCTCCCGTCAGCTTTCCTTACTCCTCGTGAGGAGTAGGAGTATCGGCGCCAACCGTGGGGCGCCCTCCATGTTCAATTTAGCAGGCCCTTACTAGACCCACTAAGTCAAATGCCAGAAGATTGATCTCCGGTGCCACAAGTGGAGACATGGCCTAACTGTGGTCACAGATTCCAATGCCAGAAGGGACCACTGTGATCACTGAAAATCCAGTGTAACAACAAACTTCTCCAAAATAACTCAGCGCACATCTATTAGAAAAACAGCCAAATCTAGCTGCCCTAAGTCCAATCCGAAGACCTAGGTTTAGACTCAAGGCAGCTAAACCCCTCCTGCTCTCTGTGCTGCCAGGACTACCCTGTTATTTGCAGTGCACTTGATCAATCAAAGCTAGCACCTCTAGCTCCGGTGCAGAAGTATCCTTAGATTCTGCCAGGATTTTAGCACAGCCAAATGAAGTCCTGACTATTTCTGACAACCCAACGCGGTTTCCCTGTCTGGCTAGACAGGGCCAGGCTGCTGCTGGGACAATTGACATAAAAGTGACTGTAAATGTTGTGTGGGAACAACCACAGCCTTAATTGGGAACACAGAAATATTAACACACAGGGGAAAATCCTCTCTCTTGTCCCCTTTGCTTTCTTCCAAAACAAAGAAACAAAAGGAAGTCCAGCCGTTTCTAGACTCAAAACTAGCTCAGGTCCTTAACTCAATTAAGGCTTTTTTTTTAAATAGAAGGAAAATGTACATACTTTATTTAAATGATTGCATTTTTCAAAAATAGTGTTATTTTTATTGATTTTTATTTCACATTTCTTTTAAAAAGGGATTGTGAAATTTTCTCCATTTATTTTTTAATAACTTTTTAAAATGGGAATTCCATCAAGTGTATTTTTTTCTTCATCTCTATAAATGTAATCATTTGCTTTTTTTTTTAAAGGGCTATAGTCAATTTGGTTTTCAATAATATTTTCTTTTAGTTTTCAAACCTTAAGCATTGAATTAGCTGTGGCAAAACAGAGCACTACTCCAAATGTCTCCATTTTATTTCTTTTCTGTAAGGCGGATTGAGAAGCAATCCTATTTCAGGTTCACCCTATTTTTCTGGCTCATCTTGGATCAGTCTCTTTCAACATTCACTCAGTTACGTCAGTTTTGAGGAACTTGCTTTGGAGATCCAGGTACTTGCTTTGGAGATCCAGGCTCCTTTCTGTTTGATTTTATGAGAAGCAATCCCATTCCAGGCACACTCCATTTTCCTGGCACAACCAAACCCTTCTCTTGCTTCCAGCTATGATCAGGGGAAGCCATATACCGAGTGTGATGGTCCTAACTGTTACCATGTAGGAGGAGCTCTCGAGCAGACAAAAAGACAAACTCTCTAAAATCCATAGAAGATTATACCAGATTAACTCTGAATTGGTCATTAAACTGATTTAATTAAGCCATTGCAAAACACAGTGTATGTAGACCCTCTCAATTCAATTTAAAGTGGGTTTATATGGGTTTGTCCACACAAATATTTAATTTGCAGCAAACTGGCCTGCAAATCTACCCCTGCCTTGGATTAACAGTCCCTGTGGACCTTGCAGTAACAGTTCACTAATATGCTCTGATCTAGTCATCCTTGAAAGACGACTACTCAAAGGACATTAGTGATTTCTAATGACATCACCGTGACCCACAGGAGCAGTCAGTATTAAGATTATATATTGAGATCTAGGACCTGCATAGTTCTCATAGGACCAATAATAAGCCCATATTGCCCAGACCATCCTTTTGATCACTGCGTAGAGTGTTTAGGCCCATGTTTGTCACAAGACTGTCCTGCCAGATTTTTCATTGGCTGAGCCTCCACCGTTGGAGCCGTCTTTCCAGACGTATTCAGCCCATCGTGACAATCACAGCCAGATGTTGGGGCTGGCGCTCTTTGGAAAATCTGGTCCTCATTGTGGTAGCTGAGCCTTTCTGAAAATTCTGGCTTGAAAACATAATTTATGATACCAACACGGGAGTCACCATTCAACAACCAACATCTGCATTTGGGTATTTCATCTTGCTGCAGTGGTTGGGGCGGTCTCCCTACCTGGAATTTACACTGGGGAATTAGGACTGCATGCCCCAAGCACGTTTTCACTGGGGCCTACTAGACGTGATGGGGTTAATAGTATTATGAAACAAACACTTCCTGGCTTTTTTTCCAACGTAAACATTTAACATTAACGAGGCATTCACGCCACTGCGGTTTCACAATAAGCACTATACAAACGCACAGCTGTGACGTCCTTGGACAACCAAATGCCGTCCAGAGAGCTGAGATGGGGCCTGCTGATGTAAAGTGTCTTTCCTACTGCCACACGTTCGCCAACACGCATTCGCCGCCTAGGTATTTGTTAACGCAATCTCAGAGGGAGGAGCCAAAAAGTCTGCACGTTCGCGGCACAAACCTTGTGTCCGAGACAGCCGAACCTGTTTCACATTCAGTGAAGGACTCTGGAACCCATTTCCTGGCTCTCGTGCTCTCCTGTGTCTATCACACTGGAGGAAACACAACTACGGGGAAAAATTGAGGCGAAAAGAAAAATCATTTCAACCCTGAGCTGCCCCACAGAATGAAGATTCGGAGGGGGGGTAAAAGGCTGATTTAAATACGGAAGGACAGACAGAGTAAAACCCGAGGGAAAATTTTCAGTTTAATGCATCCAAGTTTCCTGCTGCTGTGACCGTGGCAGCTCTGCTGTTGGCTAAGATCACATAACCTCCTCTCAGAAGGTCGCTGAAGCAGCAGCACCATTACAAGACTTATTCAAGCATATGGACATATGCGGGTGGGGATGTTCAAAGAGATTTAGGTGCCTAAAGATGCTGGCAGATGGTGTCTCCAAAACATCTAAGCACCAGACTGGGACACCTATCTCCCTTGGGTGCTTTTGTAGAGTCCAGCTTCTTCAGGCCGATGAAAACCTGGCTGTAGACACCAACTGTCACTGAAAGTCAATGGCACTTGAGTGCCTCGCCCCCTAAAAAACCCTTTTGAAAAGCCCACCAGAGACTCAATTCATGCCAGGTGCAATTCAGTTCCATGCTGACTGAGCAGGAAAGCAATATCCCTTTGCGCTGAGAAAGTGACTTAGAGCGTGTGCAAACAGCTCCCCCTGTGACACTCTGGAGAAGTAAGGGTATGTCTACACTACCACCCTAGTTCGAACTAGGGTGGTTAATGTAGGCATTCGAAGTGGAACGAGGTGTACCGGTAGTTCGACTTAGAGATCCTAATTCGAACTACCTACTCCGTGCCGCGTGTAGCCGCGGGCACGGAGTTCGACCTAAGGGGATTTAAAAATGGCGCCCGCCCGGCAAGATGCAAATGAAGCCCGGGATATTTAAATCCCGGGCTTCATTTGCAACTTCGAATGCCTACATTAACCACTCTAGTTCGAACTAGGGTGGTAGTGTAGACATACCCTAAAAGTTTTGCATTTTTTAATCCTTCTCCTGTTCTCTTCTTGTGGTCACAACAGAGGGGTCTAACAGTCCTCCTCGGAGTGGGACTTGGGGCAGTACAGTCCACTTGCACCCATTTTTTTCTACCTCCAGGGCTTTGATTTCCATCTCAGCGTACAGACTCATATCGTGAGGGAGCTACTTGGAGGAATTGATCCTCATTTTATAGAAGGCAAAATTGAAGCTTGAAAAAGTGATGACCAAAATTTTCACACCTGAGTTCCTAAATGCAGGCATCTCGGCTAATCTCTGGGGCTGAAATACTACATTTTCAGGGATATTCAGCGCCCACGGCTACTCTGAAAGCCAAACCACTTGTATTTAGGTGCCCCACTATGGATTTAGGTGTGAGCCTTTAGGCACCCAAGTTTCAGAAATGTTTGCTTTAAGTGACTTGCTTCCGAAGGTTGCAGCGCAAGTCAGTGTCACACCCAAAACTGGAGGCCAGTTCTCTCCAATCCCAGGCCAGTGATTTTATGATCAGACAGTGTGTCGTCTCTCACAACTCTGGCATCACAACACACAACAATCCGGGTCTGCTTCTGTTCTCACAGAGTCACTGGAAACAGAAACAGTGCTCTACATGTGCTTAGATCCCAGCAGCTGTGTCAGACGGTAAATATGCTGGCCTCAGCAGTGTGGAAATACACGGGAGATGACTTACGCTGGTAAGTGACGTCTGAATCAAGCATGGATGGGCCGGGCCTCTCCTTCACATTGGAGCCACCCCGGGAAAGGGCAGTGAACAGATGAGAAGAAGGAACGCTAGCACTTAGAACGCCTTTCCCCCTGCTACAATGCTCCTGGACAGAGTGGAAATTGGTGGCATCAGCTATGAAATATGCGAAGTAAGTGAGTGTGTTCCAAAAGAGAGCAAACCTCACTGAATCCAACGGCTGGAGGGTGAGGCCTGGCTTGGATCGGCACTTCAAACCAAGGCCACCATGAGGACCATTCCGCGCCCGTCCCGCTCTGATCCCAAGGCGCGCTGGACAGATTTTTTATGACGAGTAGGTGTAGAAGTGGTTAAGCACCCACCAACTATACGTTTAATGAAAGATCATTCCAAGGTACAAGGTAATGGAACAGCAGGAGGGACAAAAGAGGGGAAATAACAAGGAGATGAGGGCGAGTCCTGCGCTAATAAAATAAAATATGTAGGCTCTACACTTCCTGTCTCATGTTTGTGATTCAGGGACTGAGTCCCACAGTACAGCGATATCCCTCACTGGGTCACCATTTCACTCCTCAAAATAGGGCTTGCGTGGGAATTAAGTAACACATATGCCTTGGGCTCACCCAGAAGAAATAAGGCATACAAATAGCGAGGACTCTGTCTGATTGCAAGTGCTATCGCTGCTTTGTGGTGTCGTGAGCAGCTCGTCAGCCCTTGCTCAGAGCATATGGTTTTAAATGGAGAGACTGACCTGCAACTAAAACTGTAAGATGCTAAAATAGGGGTGTCTGCACAACTGTTGTTGGTAGCACTTCCTTTGCCTATTGGGACGGCACACTAGAGCTTTGCTGTGGCTTTTCGCTGCGGCTAGGGTGGGTGTAGCAGTGGCAGACCTTTGGCTCTCAGGTCTTTGTTGAGTTCCTGGCCACATTACAAATGTGAAACAAGCATCTCCATGTGACTAACAGTCCCAGGCAAGATGGCCATCACGGAATCATAGATTTCAGGGAAGGTCTCTCTGCTGAAGCTCCTGGGCCCCCCGAGAACCTCAATGCAAAGGTCAAGGAGGTCAGTGCAATCAGAAATTATCCTCTTCCATGCCACATTGAGTTGCCTAAGTGGAACTGGCCTCCACAGCCCAACGGGTCTGAGAAAGAAAGTCAGTTGGAAAAATATCCGAGGGCAGGCATGCAAAATTCCCAATAATAAAGTCAATTCTCATTGCACAACGGTTCAGCTTTGCGCCACAATGTCTGGAGAAAAAGTCACACGCTCCCCTTAGAAACACGAGGAGGGGAGATGATGCATTGAAGAGAAGGGCATGATGGGTAATACTTCAAATCTCAGGCTGCAATTAGCCCATAACTTTTCATTAATTGCACAGCAGCTTAGCTTGCCCAGCACCTTATTAATAAAAACAACAGCAGGTTTCTGCTTGTACAGAAATACTCAGTACATGGCAGTGTATTAGCAGGCTCCTGTGATTACTATGTAATTAACCTTGTTGGTCTCAGTGTGTAACCTGCACTACAGTTCAGGACTGATAAATAACCCTGTTATTATGATGAACCATTAACTCCCGGTAATTTCCCGGCCACAATATGGCACAGAAATTACCCTGCAATTAAGTGGTTGGCAGTTATCCTCTCTCCAAAAGGTAGATGTGTGATCCTTGTGGAATGTAACATGTTACTCACTGTTGATGCTGAATTAGGATGAATAAGAGGCAGAGGAGGGAAAAGAGGAAGGACAACAAAGAGTCTACAAGTGTGTTCATTTTAGGGGAACGGACTTGCTTGATCCAGTCGGTAGCAAACAGAAGTAAAGAATTTGCCCTCTACCCTTCTCACTATATCCTGGTTATCCCATAGGAAAGAAACTGTTAAATATATGAAGTGGTGTGCATAGAAAATCTTAAGACCCATTAAACCCTATACTGAGGTAGTAGATGGGAGTGAATTCACCACAAATGCATAAAACCAGCACTGAGCGTGAGTCCAAATCATCTCTTCCCCAAAAGGCTCAAGCATATCTTTACAATACGGCTAACATGAAGACTTCTCTTCCACAGTCAACCTATGGAACTCCTCGCCAGAGGATGTTGTGAAGACCAGGACTTTAACAGGGTTCCAAAAAGATCTAGGTAAATTCACAGAGGTTAGGTTTGTCAATGGCTGGTAGCCAGGATGGGTAGGAATGGTGTCCCTGGCCTCTGTTTGTCAGAAGCTGGAAATGGATGACAAGAGAAGGATCATGTGATGGTTCCCTGTTCTGTTCACTCCTTCTGGGGCACCTGGCATTGGCCACTGTCAGAAGACAGGACACCGAGACCTTTGGTCTCCCCCAGCCTGGCGGTTTTTATGTTCTCTCACTTTGGGTCAGACTCCTCTTGACTTCAAAAGGAACTAGACTGGGCTCTAATAGACACAGTGGATTCTGTTTAACAGCCACCTCTCAGGTCCCAGTTCAAAGCTGCTATTATCTGAAAGCTGCCAGTGAGCAACGTATTTTAGGGGGCATACAGAGACTAATGAGCACAGGACACAGATGCATTGTACGGGGCACTAGTTGGGAAGCTTTGTTCATTGTGGTTTGTAACCTATTATTTAAACCAGGCTCTGTACCAAACGACTAGAGCAGTGTGTCTTAAACTGTGTTCTGCGGCTGCAGAGAACAACAGAATTCAAAATGTCTGCTCTTAAAGGGGCAGGCGACTTTTTTTTTCCTCAATAACTTCCCCCCTGAATTATTTTTGCTCAACCAAAAATCCTTGGTGTGCTTCATAAAAAAGAATTGTTTTGTGTTCCTCGGTCTTAAAAAGTTTAAGAAACACTGGACTAGAGGATGGCTAATGTGATGCCAGTTTTTAAAAGGGGCTCTAGAAGGGATCCCTTCCATTACAGGCCGGTAAGTGTGATTTCAAAAGCGGGCAAACTGGTTGAAACTAAGAACTGAACTGTCAGACACGTGGATGAACATAATTTGTTGGGGAAGTGTCAACAAGGTTTCTATAAAGTGAAATCCTGCCTCACCAGTCTACTAGAATCCTTTGAGGGGGTGAACAAGCACGTGGACAAGGGGAACCCAGTGGATGTAGTGTACTTGGATTGCCAGAAAGCCTTTAACAAGGTCCCTCAGCAAAGGCTCTTGAGTAAGGTAAGCTGTCATGTGGTAAGAGGAAAGGTCCCCTCCTGGGTTGAGAACCAGTTAAAAGACAGGAGACAAAGGGTAGGAAGAAATGGTCACTTTTCAGAATGGAGAGTGGTAACTCCTGTCCCCCGGGGGGCTGTCCTGGGGCCAGTCTTATTCAACTTATTCATTAATGATCTGGAGAAAGGGGGAAGTGAAGTGGCAAAATTTGCAGATGATACAAAACTAAGCAGACAGAAAAGAGCTTCAAAAGGCCCTCACAAAACTGGGTGACTGGGCCACAAAATGGCAGATGAAATTCAATGTTGATAAGGGCAAAGTCATGCACATTGGAAAACATAAGCCCAACTATAGGTATAAAATGACGGGGTCTAAATTAGCTGTGACCATTCAAGAAAGAGATCCTGGAGTCATTCTGAATACTTCTCTAAAACCAACCACTCAATATGCACTAACAATCAATAAAAGCAAACAGAATATCGGGAATCATTAAGAAAGGGATAGATAACAAGACAGAAAATATCATACTGCCTCTGTATAAATTTATGGTGCACTGTGTGAACAGGTGGTCACCTCACCTCAGAAAAAAATGACTGGAATGGGAAAAGGTTCAGAAAATGGCAACAGCAACAATTCGGGGTATGGAATGGCTGCCGTATGAGAAGAGTTGAATAAGACTAGGACTTTTCAACTTGGAAAAAAGACAATGAAGGGGGGCTCTATTAGAGGTCTATAAAATCATGACTAGTATAAGGAAAGTAGATAAGGAAGTGTTTTCCATTCGTACTCATAACTTAAGAAATAGGTATCATCAAATCAAACATATAGCCAGCAGGTTTAAAACAAACAAAAGGGAGTATTTTTTCCCCACGCAACACATTGTTAACCAGTGGAACTCCTTGCCAAAGGATGTTTTGAAGGCCAAGACTATGACAGGGTGCAAAAAGAACTAGATAAATTAATGGAGAATAGCTCATTCAAAGGCTATTAGCCAAGATGGGTGGCAATGGTGTTTTGATGTTTGCCAGAAGCTGGGAATGAGTGATGGGGATAAATCATTTGATGATTCCCTGGTTTGTTCATTTCCTCTGGGGCACCTGGCATTGGCCACTGTCAGAAGACAGGCCACTGGTCTAGAAGGACCTTTGGTCCGATCTAGTATTGCCGTTCTTATGTTCTAGTATAAAGGAAATCAAACATGGCACACTGTAACGGAAACATGATGTACCCCCACACTTAGAGCAAATTCAGAAAATTTTCATTTGATGCATGCCACAGGAAGGCCTGAAAAGTGGAACACAGCTCTGCAGTACTACATGAAGCAAAGGCTTTTTAAAAACCCCAGAGAACACTTATCCAACACTTCCAGCACATCGTCTCTGGCTGAACAGCACTGCACTTCGTGCCCCTAATGTGTCTCACAAATTAAACACCAAAAAGATTTTACAACAAACACACAAAAATAAATAAAACAAGCAGAAATGTTTCTAAGAACAAAACCTGTCCAGCGTTCTCTGGGTTCTGTACGTTGCTCCCCCTGCCTGCTGATCCTCCTTAGTTTTGCATGCAGCCTCAGAACCACTCCCAACGCCACGACTCGCATATCCTGCCACAAATGCCCCAGGCACGGAGCTATTTGGTGGGGAAGCGCTCTTCGGGTTCATCCTCGAGACACTATGATGCCACATCAGCCTGGTGGGGCTTTCCAGCAGCTGCTGTCTCCAGACGCCGAGCACAAGAAAGCTCCTCTTCCATCTCCACGGGACTGTCAGACTCTCCCGCTCCTCTGCGGCTGGCTTTTCAGGAACAAAGCAGCACTGGCCGGCACATCGGTGCCCGCCATTAGGAGCAGGTGAAACCCCTCCCCTTCCCGAAGGGGAGAACAGAGGCCTCAGACTCCGTCGCAAGACGCAGTTAATCAGATTGGGAGGGTTCGGCAACATCCACTAGGCATGTTAAATATCGGTAAATTGAATAGTCGAGTAGCCTCATCAATTCTTATCGGTTAGTTGACTAGTCTATAGTCCCCGGGGATGGCAGCCACTGTATCAGAAGCAGCAGTGCAGGGTCTCAGGAGCTGCTGATCCGTGAGGGGAGCCAGTTTAAAAACCAGCTCCCCTTGTGGACCGGCTGCCTGTTGCCCAGTGCTGCTGCCTCTGATAAAGAGGCAGCAGCGTGGGGTGGCAGCAGCCCCTGTCTAAGGTGGGTCTGAGCACCCGGACCCAGCATGAGCCAGAACTGAGTCAGACTGCCTGCCTAACCTGGCTCCTAATACACTTTAAATGCAAAGCCGCAGCAGGGGTAGGTTCTGGACCCAGTGCAAACCAGAACTGAGCTGGGCTGCTGGCCAGC
This sequence comes from Pelochelys cantorii, assembly GCA_032595735.1. Classification (NCBI taxonomy): domain Eukaryota; kingdom Metazoa; phylum Chordata; order Testudines; family Trionychidae; genus Pelochelys; species Pelochelys cantorii. Next base: position 40,633,251 of record CM064340.1, read on the forward strand.
CTGCTAAAAAATGTACTGGCAAGGGTGGGGGGAGGGAAATGCGTGTAGTCTATAGCATTAACCTATAACCTTTTGCTTATCGGTTAATCGACTCTACTATTACATCCCTAACATCCACCACTCGCAAGGGTGGGTCGGCATCCAGAGAGGCCGCTACCCGTGCATGAAGACAAGCACCGCGGTGACCTCTGACATTTTTAACAACACACGTGCGCTGGCTGCACGGCAGAGGCTGCGTTCAGAAGCAAGAATTTTAACGTGACACATGACAGCGCGACTGATGCTGAACGAACCAGAGGATTATCAGTTAAGCGGCTCCTCAGACCGCAAATTTGGCCTCCATGCATTGGTTGAGTTTCTGTAGGGCGGGGGCTGATTTCAGGGCTCTTTAGGACACAGCGAGGACGCTTGTGCTTTTCAGTCACCATCTGGGTGGTTTCTCCATCCCTTCCATGAGCGCACAACACTGAATGGGAGGCAGCTCCTAGCTTTTCCCCCTCCACTACACCCTTCTTTCGGCAGGCCACGGGGGACTGGGGTGACAAGTCCTTACCGTACGGAGGGTGCCACGCAGCTGGTGCGGTTCTAGAACACTGAGGAGGCCGACTGCCTGCCATTTAGTTGCTGTTGGGTCACACCAGCCTCCACTGTAGGTTTCCCCACTCCAAACTGATTCTCAACTGACTAGTAGCTGTCTGGCCTTGCAAGCGTCCATACGGCTATTGCCACATGCTTCTCCAGTCGGAGCGGGTCTCATTCTGGCATTCCTGCCCTCCGGGGGGAGCGGGGGGGAGCAATTCCCAAACTTCCATGAAAGTGGCCTTACACATGCAAAAGTTTTGCAGCCCCTGCCGATCGTCCCATCGCTGTATATAACTATGTGGTCCCACCAGGCTGCGCGTCTCTCGTGGCACCATGACCGGCGTTCCTGGGTCAAGAGGATCGAATGCCACTGACATCTGCCACTCACTCAACTCAAGTGCTTCATGGAAGAGTATGTTTATGGGCTCCCAAGATTTGTCCTCATTCCAGTGGGCCCTGGATATGCTCTGCATATATTCCAGCGTAAGGTGCGCCATGGCTAATATGATGGCCATAATACTTTGCTGCTGAACGGTTCCATGATGGGCTCCATGCTTATTCTGCAATAGCATCTGCACGGATAACCAGGGAAATAAAGGGTGCAAAAAGATTGTTTGCCATTGCTTTCAAGCAGAGGAAGATGGAGGGGACAAGTGCATTATGGGACGCTGATGACACGTACCCAGAACCACCCGCTGCACCATTGTGGTTCCAGCTTACACTGGGAGTAGTCCCCAGACCGCAAAAGGGGAGCAGGAACTGTGGGGTAGTTACCCAAAATGCATCGCTCTCAAAGTCAACGGAAGTCATCCTACTGGGGACGGGCTACTTTGAACTACATTGAATTCTTGCGCACAGTGAGGACATGCACCTTTGACTTTACAAAACTGGATGCTAAAAATCGACCTTAATAAATTCTACCTAATCTCGTAGTGTAGACAAAACCTAAGATTATGCACAGATATAAAAGAATGCTGCTATGTATGAGATATGGCACACAGCCTGGGCTTACTGAAACACCAAACAGTTACAAACACGGAAAATCAATAGTGTCATTCTTTTAAACTTACTGTTTGATTTAACTATTGTTATGAACAGTTAAAGAGGGAGAGAGCTGGTAGCAAGACTGTGACATTAAAGTCAACTCAGCCAATCAGGAAAGCAAACTTCTCTTCATTTGCACATTACATTTTTATTGGTTAAAATGCAGCCAAAGTCGTTCCGTTGGACTGAGGTTTTACACCGTTAGGTCATATCTCACGCTGTAACCCTCACAATCCTCTGATTACATCACAGCTATGCCATATGACTTTTAGAAGCTGGATGAGGACCTCATTGCTGCTGTATGTTTCAACATTCTTGGCTTGCGATCTCTGATTATTATATATCCATATTGCTGTAGATATTACATACATATGTAATTATAATTGTCAAGAGACATAATTACACATAAACATGAAGCGTGTGAAATGAAAAATACTTTCACAAGAAGACATGATGATTCATAAACAGTGCAGATAAGCCCAGACTATTTCTTTTCATTTAATAGGACTCTAAAATATCAAAGGTTCTTCTCTCTTTTATATATTTAATTACGTTTGGTATGCATTTTCAAGTCATTATTTATTCTCCCTCAATCTAAATTAAAATGGATGTAACAGTCCTTTTAATGTAGGGTGCAGTCCTGTTGGTATCTATAAAGTGAACATCTCAACCCCCCTTGTTTAAACATGATCCCACTTTAGGCCCTAATCTTACAATATGTTTCACAATGTTGGGTGGCTCATCACAGGGGCCCTAACAAGTGTATCCAATGCAGGATTGGGATCTCATTTATGTTACTTATCCTTTGCATCTTAGATAGCTCTCCATCTCGGTAAATCTGTCATTTTCCCCTACCATTTTAACCATTTTTTCAGATGTCTCTAGCAATGTTTTGTGGTTCTGTGCGTGAAACGGGATAAAAGGACAGATCTAATTTGAGTATTCGTCTTTGTGGCTCCTACATATGGCACATGCACACACCTCACCATACATGGGATCCACATGGACAAAACATCTCCAAGGACCACGGTTACCCGTAAAAAACTAAGTATTCTTCCCACGCATTTTGGTTTTGTTCCAGTATTTCCACACATTTCTGATTATTTTTGCATTACAACAAAAAAATAACTACACACAGTAGTCATTGCAACCTTGTGTGGGCAAATCTGGAAACACTTATTCAAGTTTTATTCTGGCAAATGCCAGCTGATGTTAACTGCCATTCACCTGTCTAGGGGCAAAATCAAAATAGAGTCGAAATCTCCAGATTTCTTCCAACAGTGCTCATGGCACTGAGTTTCTCCGTACTCATCTGGAAGAGATCCCCCCGCCGGCAGATGATAACTGAAATAGCATAAGCATGATCTAGAAAAAACTCCACTTCAGTATTTTAACTGTATTGTCACATAGCCACAAATATCATTAGAATTTCTCATGGCAACAAGCTTCTGGGGGTACTGCATGGTGTAAAATATAGGAGGGCAAAAATTAGCAGCAGGGACTTGCAATAGCTACTCAATCACATGATCCTAAGAACACAGTGAAGAACCTTTCTATGGGAAGAGAAACCATCCAATAATTTCAGCTTCTTCATATCACAGGGTATGTCTAGACTGCATCCCTCTGTCTGCAGAGGGATGAAGATTAGGCAGGTCGACATTACAAATGAGGCAGGGTTTTAAATATCCCGCACCTAATTTGCATAAAAATGGCCACCGTGTTTTGCCGACTCAGCAATTTGTCGGCAAAAAGCAGCAGTTTAGAGGGGGATCTGTCGAGAAAGAAAATCTTTTTCGACAGATCCTGCAAACCTCCTTGCAGGAGGCATAAGGGATCTGTCAAAAAAGGCTTTCTTTCTCGACAGATCCCCCTCTAAACTGCCGCTTTTTGCCAACAAAGTGCTGAGTCAGCAAAACGTGGTGGCCATTTTTATGCAAATTAGGCGTAGGATATTTAAATCCCTGCCTCATTTGCAATGTCGACCTGCCTAATCTGCATCCCTCTGCCGACAGAGGGATGCAGTCTAGACATACCCATAGAGTCTGGGAACAGATTCTTCTGACTATCAAAGAACAACCGTCTACTACTCTCTTGCAAATAAATAATATCTTGCATCCACTGAGGTCGATGAGCGTTTTACCTGAGCAAGGCTGGAGTAAATACAGAGTAGGGACTCCCAGGTTTAGCCCAGCCAGGATGCATAGTCACCCTCAGAAAGCAAACTTCACCTGGCCTGATGGACCCTTGGGGACATCCTCCTCGGGATCTGGCCAAGTTGCATGTCTGGCCAGGGTCCTGAATTGGTATCAGCCTCAACCTTTTGGTTCTGCCACCCCAACATCCCCTGTGACTATGTAATATTTACACTGCAGTAGCACACCCAGATTCGTGGGGATCCGAGCATCTAAACACAACAATATGCATTTAATAAGGCTTTCGAGTGGGCACAATGATTCATGATTTTATTTAATGATTTGTTACTCATTGACGATGTGCTGGGAATATGAATCACACGGCACATTTCTTTTTTTTTCCCCTGGACATTTTTCCTGGGCCTGTCTGAATCTGTTTCTGTTTCAGATCAGTCTCACTTGCATAGCGTGAAGTGGAAAGATAATGGAAGGGGCAGTGCTAACTTTGAGTGGGCTCCCTATTTAGATTTTGTAAACAAACAAAGAAACAAAAACCCCAAGAGAAATGCTTTTTCCTTTCAATCTTCCATTTGGAAAAAGTTGAAACTAAGTATGCAGTCCTCTGCCGTTTTTGCATTCTACACATTGCAGCTCTGGAAACCTGGAAATGAGACCAGCTATACATAAAAGTGAATCTCACTTCCATTATTAATTATTATTATTATTATTATAGATGAGACAAATATAAACAAGAAACAAATAATCAGTGAAAGGTAATCTGGACATTTAATAATCAGTAGGGGATGTCGGCCAAGAAATGGGTTTGATTGTAATATGTGATTTTAAAGGTGACAGTGTCATTTTAAACCATGAATATAATAAAAAGCTCTCACCACCAATGGAAAAAAAAATCACATTTTTACAGTCTTGCAGAAAAAAATCAAAGCATAATTAGTTTTTGCCATGAATACTCCGACAAAAGTCACCTCCCACTGATAAAAATTCATTGTTTGCACGCCAAAAAAAAGCAATTCCTATTGCAAGTAATTGGCAAAACTTCTTTGCAAAAAGGATGACACCTCTCTGAGACCAAACTACATCGCCCATGATGCACTCTATGGTCTCCCATCTGACCGACTGATGTGGTGCATCATGGGAGTCACATTGCTATGGGTACATCATAGTAAATGTGGCCCGGCCAGGGAGTCCATAGGAGAGAATGGAGGAATTGTACCTGAACTATAATTCCCATAAGCAGGGCCGGCCCAACCATATAAATGAACTAGGCAGTTGTCTAGGGCACCAAGCTTTATGGGGCACAAAAAGAGATGGAAGTGAATTTTTTTCTATTTAAAAGTATATGTATATGTTATCTCTTCTCAATGAAAGTATCAGCTATGGTAAAATACTGTCAAAAGGGGGGGCATCATGGCCACGTCAGAAGTCGAGTTCTATTATTTATTTCCCATTTGTGGAGCATGGCTGTGTATGTAAATACAGTTCAAATGTGTCACGGCCTAGCTTCAAAAGAGCGCTGCCTGGGTTTGCTGCCTGCGGGCGGGGCCTGGCAGTTTAGTCATTCTCAGTAGCCTCGTGTTGGCCAGTCACACAGCTGGGTCAGGGCTGTTCACGGCTTAGCAAAGGCCAGTCTGCTCTCCGCAACAGCTGGTCTGCCCTGTTCCGAGCCATGACCCCGAAGACGCTGTGCCCACAAAGAGTTTGAATTGTGTTGGACTTAAAAAACTTGGTAAGAAGTTTTCACAAGATTGTAAAAGGAGAGTCAAGATTCAGAGTGTGTATTTAGTGTAGACGGTTATCATTAAAGTAATAGTAAAGCCCTAATTTTGCAACACCTGACTGCTATTGTTAACAAATGCCACTTAACATATACATTCCTTTCCATTCGAATTGCAATAAGGTGTGATAAGAATAGAAATTCTGCTCTTCTGTTTAATGTTTAAATAGTCCTAAGTGAACACTGAAATAATAAAGTAAATTACAATTTACCAGATTTATGGTACTGTGATGTCCTGGCATGTGCAGTAACTCACCAGGACTAGTTTCAGCAGGCAGAGAGCTACATGCTCTGTTGTCCCATGGCATTGCAAATCCGTCATTTTTTTATGTTACGATTAATGAAAAGTAGAACAAATCAATACAAATATTAATTTTTATTTTTGCAGTGTTCATTTCGAATGCCAAGTCAATACCGGTAAAATTGGATTCTAGACGTCTCCTTTTTCTCTATATTGAATGAGGGGTGCCCCAAAGTCCTGGTTCACCTAGGGGGGCCAAAACCCCTTGGGCCGACCCTGCCCACGAGGTAATGTGCTTCTATTGGGAAATGTGGATTAATGTTGAACAAGCTCAAAATGAAACATTTTGGGTCAGTTCAAAAATTGGCCTGATTCGGAAATAGGAAATTGTGTAATATTGACCAAAAATTGTGAAACAAAAACACTTTGCCATTTTCAGATTTAATTTTTGGAATGTTTTGTTCTGCAAAACAATTGACATTTAAATTTTGCATCCTAATTTGGGGGGAAAAAACCAAGATGGGAACATAGCTAAGTTTTACATGGGACAGAAATCCAATTTTCACGCATCTCTAGCCAAATCCCTGCTGACAAAACCCATTGCATCTTGTTTGTGCATGCAGTAGAAACTGTTGTAAAGTTAACATTTCCCAGCTGTTACTACACATTTACTATTGAAATTTACAAGGAGAAACAGTGGTGTAAGGACAGATCTTAGATATCACTGGGTTTGTGGTGACCGTTGGCAAATAATCACATCTCAGGGGTGTCCTCTCTGGATAGTTTCAGTTATGATGGTCTGGGGTTCTTTAGCTCTGAGGCTTACCTTTGATGAAAATTAGGGGCAAATAACAGGCAGAAGAACTGAGCAAGTTTTGAAAATACATCTAGTGCAATTCTCTAAATTCTTACATTGCTCCTGGTGCACATTTTGCAAAGCAGAGAAACAATGACCCAAGCTAAGGAGAAATAGCTAGGCAAACATCTTAGAAGCTCCCAGCCCACGTTCATAAACCTTATAAATGCATACATTCTGAACGAATATCTGCACTGCCAGAACGCGGGAGACACCTGTAAGCCAGGTAGCCAGGACCTCGCAGGGAGCACACACCTTGTCACTGGACACAACAATGCTTGCATCTTTTGTCTAACCAAGTATCTGCCACTAATTCACCGCCTGATTTTGCAACTTTTGTCATGCCGTGTAACACCCCCATGAGAAGTCCCACTCAAGTCACTGGGGCTACTCACATGTGCACTGCTGCATGTCCGGGCTGCATAACTGGCCATCTGAGAAGCCCAACGCTTAATGGCCTGGCCTGGGGCTGGATTCTTAGTTACACTGGTGTAGAACCAGAGCAAGTCCAATGACTTGAGTGGTGTTACTCCGGATTTACACTCATCGGTATTTTGGCCTGAGTTTCACACTTCCACTACAATCTTCCAGACAAAGGGAGTTTGTCTGATCAGGCACCTAGTGAAAATGAAGGCCTCAGTGGTCTACATCAGGCCCTGTCCCACTTTGGAAGCAGTGGGAGGATGCCATATCCCATGGGGAGTTGTAGGAGGAACTCTGTCGCCGGGAGGGATCTCTATGGCTACTCCCCTTCAGGACCTGCACTACCAAGAACGTCTGAAAGGAACAGCCATAATCCAGCCCTTAGAGAAGACTTTGGGTTTAATCCAAAGCCTGTAATGGATCATCTCAACTTCACAGTGAATGACATTTGGCTTAGCTGCTGGAAAATTAACACAGCCTGGTCTATGCGAAATCTCAGAGAAATCTCGTGAAGGCCAAAATTACAAGTGGGTTAAAAAAAAGAATTAGACAAGTTCCTGGGAGAAAGGCCCATCGACGGCTATTAGCCAAGACAGTCAGGGATACCGCCCTATGATCTGGGTATCCCTAAGTCTCTGACTACCAGGGTAACGGAGATTGGTGCTCAATGAATTGCCCAGTTTTGTTCACTCCCTCTGACGTGCGTGGCATTGGCCACTGTCAGAAGACAGGACAGTGGGCAAGATGGACCTTTGGTCTGGCCCCGTCTGGCCGTTCTTCCGAAATAATTGGTGGTCTTCAGCCCAATCCCACCCATGAATTCCAAATTGGCACAGAGACACTCACGGAGCCCACTTGCTTTCAAAGTTTCAGGACAAAGTTCCTGCACACGGGGCAAAGCGGCTTCCCGTGATGACCTCGATGGAGGTTTCTTATCACTCAGGCTGTGCTCCACAGCACGCTCGAACATGTATGCGTATTTGGATTTTGCACAAATAGAGCAAGCTGCACAATCCTACATGGCGTTGGATGACCAGTGAAAGCAAGACCCAGTCACAATGCTTGTGAGCCACCACGGGCTTTCGTTTTCCTCTTAGCCACACTCGCTTAGCTCCCAGTAATGCCGGCCAGAGCTAGGCAGGCGTGACAAGAGGAGAAGGAAGGGAAGAGCCTGCTGTAAAGCTGTCACATAGCGCTATGGCAATCAGGGAGAAAGAGAAGTAGAAAGAGACATACTGGAGAAGCTGACCATTGCGAAGTGTTCACACCGGTCCCCGGTGAATTCGATCGGACACCTAACGAAAGAAAGAAAACCAGAAAGAGAGAAACAAGATAGCAAAATGATATCCAAGTGGACTGAAATGCGGCCCCTCCTGACACCACCTCGGGTCCCTTCCACGAGTCCTACAGGTTTGCTCTCAGCCTGATCCCTTACCTGTTTCCCTAAACCCTAGCCCAAGCATAATATCAAAACACAGCCCTGGCTAGACCTCGCTAAGTCCAGCGCTGCGCTGCGCCCAGGAGATTTAAGGAGTGTGGTGCGTTTTTTGTCTTCACACATACTTTGCTTAGGGTCTGGCATGTACAATCGCAAGGGCAGTTTTTCCAAACATCTCTGTCCGAAGAATCCGTTTGGACATCTGGAGGAGGAAAAGGGGACAAATCACAGAACAAATCTGGCAGCATCCTCGAGGCTATGGTTAGAAATAAAAGTGCATCGTGATGAATGGAAAAATCAAATCAAAAGCTTCAGGTGCAGTCCCTGCATTTAATCTGTGCTTTGTTTCATCGGGCTTCCTTTAGATCAACCGTCTCTTCTTTTCTAGGCTCCAGGCAGCCAGGTGTCGGCAAGGCGGCCTTTCATCCTAGGCCTATCGCCTTCCTACTCACATGCGCACTGCTGATAACCTCTACCAGCTGCCACTCTAGGGGTAGGCGGGCTCTATGCTAATGAGCACCCTGCTCAGACACTCGCCATTGATGCCACTCCGTGCATCGACTGGCAGCAAGATCCACAGGGGTGAGAAGTGCCCAGCAAATGCACTACTCCTCCACTCTGCCAGGGGAAACTGTTGTGGCGGGTTATGGAGAGAGCGTTCTCCATAGCTTTCCATGCTCAGCATGGGCAGCCGGTGAAGGCCCAGCTGGGGAAGGTCAGCGCCAGCCCCGCCCCTTCTGCCCAAAACCCGCCCCTGGAGCCAAGTCCCGCCCACTCCCAACCCGATCCTTCCTGGCTACCTGGAGGGCCGGGGCTGCTGTACTGCGGCCCAACCTCAGCCCTCCCCGGCAGCCAGGGAGCAGGGCTGCCATGCCATGGCCCCAGCCTTCCCAGGCGCCCATGATGCTCAGGGAGAGAAAATAAAGCTGCACTGGAACAAGCCCCTGAGAATCTATCCAATTGCTGGCACCTCATGGCTCCCCCAGTCACCACTACTGGGCCAGGATGATCTGCAAGCACAGAGCCAAATTCAGCCCTCTGTCACACACGTGCAAACCCAGAGCACCGTCCCTGCAGTCCTGACACTGGTGCACCAGGGTGGAGGTTTTGCTTTGGGGCCCAGGCAGCGGCAAGCCAGTGAAAGGCCCGGACCAGGTCCCCGAGTCAGCCCCATTACTGGGTTCAGTGTGGTGGGGCAGACTTACACAGGACGTTTAGCACTGAGGCACCTCGCACGTGGTTGGCAAGGCCAGTCCAAAAGGACAGGAAAGTTGCTTTGTCAGAAGGTTCTTTTAACCTCCCCCATAGGAATGAACCCCAGAAAGTTGGGGATTGGAGGTTTAACCGTGAACAATTTTAAAGCTCCTCGAAAAACCCATGAAGGTTCCTTTCTTCCTCCTTCTCCGTCTCCACCCAATCTCCTAGCGTAACGAAGCAATGGCCCAACACCGTCCTGACCTGCCCATGATTCTCAGCGCCCTCTGTCTAGCCCACAGACCCCTGTCTGATCCCAAATGGGCTCCCTCGCCTGGCACCGGCTGCCTAACCTTTGGCCAGCAGGGCTCCGGGGGTCTGACAGTCCCCAGCAGCGCTCGGATTGCAAGTGGCTCTTCAGCGTGTCTCGGGCAGCTCTTTGTGGCACATGGCATGAAACCACGGTGTGACCAAATTCTCAACCCATCTAAGTCATGACCATTCAGGAATGGACCTTTACCAAAGGAGCGGATGTGGTTTTGGCTTTGGGCGGGGACATTTCTCTCCCTTGGTGGAAGCACACACTCTGCAGGCCCTGCGAGTGCGGGACGGGGACGCTCTGAGGAGGGGCTCAGAGCGCGCCAGCGGGGCGCCTGCACGACTGGAAAGTCGACCGTGCAAGGTCAAATGTCGTGGTTACGCCTCGTGGAAATCTGACATCCCGCAGTCAATGGAACGGCCCCTGAAGTCAATGGAACAGGCGTGGCGGCGTGGATTCATTGGTTAGAAATTCGACCTAAAGTGGGTAAGTTCGACCTCAACTCCCCGTGTGGAGCAGGCCAGAGACCGTATCGCTCCCCATCGCTCCCCAGCAGCCACCCAGAAAGGGGGGGCAGACGCCTCTGAGCTGGAGGATTCCCTTCTGGGGCCTCCCAGGCACCGCAAAGCCAGCTCGCAGCCCAGCTTGGCCCCTCCCTCCTGACTGCACTGAGTGGAGCTCCGGGCACCTCCAGGTCTCCCTTGTACGTGCAGACTCTGCTAGGAAGCAGGGCAGCTCCGAGTTTGTAATGTGCGTGGCGCACCTTAGATTACAGCCGATGGGCATCGTAGCTTGCTGGGCCAAGAGATCAGCCAGTCTGACCTGTGGATGCAGGCCACCCGGCGCCCCTGCACCGAGCCCATTCCTTTGTGTTGGACAGCCCAGGCTGGGCCTGGCCAAAGCCTTCACGAGAAGGAGAATCCCTCGCTTCCCTGGCTAGTATGTTCCACGGGCTGATCCCTCCGTATGAAACGCTTGCCCTGTCTCTGGCTGGAATGGGTTTGGCTGGAACTTCCTGTTCTAGCTGTCCTGCTGGGTCAGGGAGCCCTTTGGAATCTAGGACTGGCACCCCCCGGAGGGTCGCTCGCACGCTCACCTAATCCAGCACCGCCTTCGCTTGGATCCGCTGCACATGCCGCGCCTGAGGCTCTGCTGGCCAGGGTGCTTTTACTGTTAGTCATGCTCGTTTGCAATCACTCATCATTTGCAAGGGCTGCTGCTAACCCCGAGCAGGAAAATCCCCCCTTCCTGGTAACTTTCAAGGGGGCAGGCAATCCCTCGGATATTACTGTGACCACTCTGCAGGGCCCTAGGCAAGACAGGGGCAAGGTAGCTCAGTGGTTTGAGCATTGGCCTGCTAAACCCAACGTTGTGAGTTGAATCCTTGAGGGGGCTATTTAGGGATCTGGGGCAAATCTGTGAGGGAGGGTGCTTGGTCCTGCTGTGAGGGCAGGGGACTGGGCTCAATGACCTCTCAAGGTCCCTTCCAGCTCTATGAGATGGTATATTGCCATATATTATATTATGAGGGAGGGGCAGCTCAGCACTCCCAGAAGGGGCAGAGCAGAGGGCAGTCAACCTGCAGTGCTTCCCAGAGCACAGCACAGGCCTCCGCCTTAGTGCTGTGTGGAGCGCCCAGCGCTCTGGCCGTGATTTAAAAGGTCTGAGCTCCAGCTCTGCTGCTGTCACTTCAGCAGCAGTGGCCAGAGTCCTGGTTCCCTGCCAGGCACTGGGGTAACTGCCCCTTTGCCCTGCCCCCAGCAGCAGGCTGGGCTGTGTTATTGTCAGAGTCCCAGAGGAGCCAATTGCCAATCACACAATCTGTGCTCACGGGGGCCAGAGGGAGGGAGACCCTGGCCTGCCTGACCACGCCGATGCAACCTGACTTAGGCCGTGGCTCCGCCCCAGCTCACGGCGCTATAACGTCTGTCGGGAAGGGGTGAGAATAAGCCAGACCGCTGAGTGATGTGACACGGGTCTAAGTGCCAGTGTGGACAGGGCGCTGTCCGAGGAGAGCTTCTCCCACCCACGGCTAGCCCCGGGCGGGCCTGGCGGAGCCAAGTCAATGGCCGAGCTCTCCCCGGTCGGCTCAGAGCGTCGGCTGTGCAGCGCAGTGCAGACGTGGCCTTTGAGCTGCTGCTGTCAAGGGCGGCAGAGCCCGCGGGGACGTCACATCCGGCCAGCACCATGATGCCATTTGCATCGGCCGGAGGGGAAACGCCTGACTCCCATGCAGACAGCGGTGGGTCTGGACGTTCCAGCATTTGGAGTGTATGGAAAGTATGTCCTCAAACGTCCTACGGGCGGGGGAATGAGGGCAGGAGTATAGACACTCCCAAAAATTGGGCAGCAAACCAGTGCCCTAACATTGGCCCCACCTCTTTCCCCCGGGCCCCCGCCTCCACTCTGCCCCCCCAGGGCCCTGCCTCCACTCCGCCCCTTCCCCCCAAGGCCCCGCCTCCACTCTGCCCCTCACCCCTCAGGGCCCCCCCTCCACTCTGCCCCCCAGGATCCCCCCAGGGCCCTGCCTCCACTCTGCCCCTTCCCCCCAAGGCCCTGCCTCCACTCTGCCCCTCGCCCCTCAGGGCCCTGCCTCCACTCCGCCCCTCGGGGCCCTGCCTCCACTCTGCCCCCCCAGGGCCCAGCCTCCACTCCGCCCCTTCCCCCCAAGGCCCCGCCTCCACTCTGCCCCTCGCCCCTCAGGGCCCCGCCTCCACTCTGCCCCCCAGGATCCCCCCAGGGCCCTGCCTCCACTCCGCCCCTTGCCCCCAAGGCCCTGCCTCCACTCTGCCCCTCGCCCCTCAGGGCCCTGCCTCCACTCTGCCCCCCAGGATCCCCCCAGGGCCCTGCCTCCACTCTGCCCCTCGCCCCTCAGGGCCCTGCCTCCACTCTGCCCCCCAGGATCCCCCCAGAGCCCTGACTCCACTCCAGCCCTTCCCCCCAAGGCCCTGCCTCCACTCTGCCCCTCGCCCCTCAGGGCCCCGCCTCCACTCTGCCCCCCAGGATCCCCCCAGGGCCCCACCTCCACTCCGCCCCTTCCCCCCAAGGCCCCGCCTCCACTCTGCCCCCCAGGATCCCCCCAGGGCCCTGCCTCCACTCCGCCCCTTGCCCCCAAGGCCCTGCCTCCACTCTGACCCTCGCCCCTCAGGGCCCCGCCTCCACTCTGCCCCTCAGGGCCCTGCCTCCACTCTGCCCCCCAGGATCCCCCCAGGGCCCTGACTCCACTCCAGCCCTTCCCCCCAAGGCCCTGCCTCCACTCTGCCCCTCGCCCCTCAGGGCCCCGCCTCCACTCTGCCCCCCAGGATCCCCCCAAGGCCCCACCTCCACTCCGCCCCTTCCCCCCAAGGCCCCGCCTCCACTCTGCCCCCCAGGATCCCCCCAGGGCCCTGACTCCACTCCGCCTCTTTCCTCCCACCTGCCACTCACTCCTCTCTGCCCTCTTTTCCCCACTTAAGGAAGGAAAGAATGAGGGGTCCCTCCATAACAGCAAACCTGGAAATGGCAGAGTTGCTTAATGACTTTTTTGTTTCTCATGCCAGTGGGAATGGGGTAGGGTTAGAAATTAAAATAAAAAAAGAACAAGTTAAACTTTAGTAAGAAAAGTTAGATGTCTGCAAGTCACTAGGGCCTGATGAAATGCATCCAAGAAGCAGACAGAGGAGGTATCTGAACCTTTAGCTATCATCTTTGAAAACTCATGGAAGTCGGGAGAGATTCCAGAAGGCTGGAAAAGGGCAAATCTAGTGCCCATCTATAAAAAAGGAAATAAAAACAACCCAGGAAACTACAGATAAATCAGATTAACTTCTGTGCCAGGGAAGATAATGGAGCACGTAATTAAGGAATTCATCCGCAAACACCTGGAAGATAATAAGGTGACAGGTAACAGCCAGCCTGGATTGGTAAAGAACAAGTCATGTCAAACCAATCGGATAGCTTTTTTTGATAAGATAACGAGTCTTGTGGAGACGGGAGAAGCGGTGGACGTGATATACCTAGACGTTAGTAAGGCATTTGATATGGTCTCACATGACCTTCTTATCAATAAACTAGGGAAATACAATAGAAATGGGGCTACTGTAAGGTGGGTGCATAACTGGCTGGATAACCGTTCTCAGAGTAGTTATTAATGGTTCTCGATCCTGCTGGACGGGCATAACAAGTGGGGCTCCGCAGGGGTCTGTTTTGGGATCCGTTCTGTTCAATATCTTCACCAACGATTTAGATGAGGGCACAGAGAATACGCTTATTAAGTTTGCAGATGATACCAAGCTGGGAGGGGTTGCAGCTTCTTTGGAGGATAGGGTCAAAATTCAAAATGATCTGGTCAAACTGGAGAAATGGTCTGAGGTAAACAGGATGAATTTTAATAAGGACAAATGCAAAGTGCTTCACTTAGGAAGGAACAATCTGTTCCACACATACAGAATGGGAAGTGACTGTCTAGGAAGGAGTACGGCAGAAAGGGATCGAGGGGTTATAGTGGACCACAAGTTAAATATGAGTCAACAGTGTGACACTGTTGCAAGAAAAGCAAACATGATTCTGGGATGCATTAACAGGAGTGTTGTGAGCAAGACACGAGAAGTCATTCTTCCGCTCTACTCTGCGCTGATTAGGCCTCAACTAGAGTATTGTGTCCAGTTCTGGGCACCACATTTCAAGAAAGATGTGGAGAAATTGGAGAAGGTCCAGAGAAGAGCAACAAGAATGATTAAAGGCCTAGAGAACATGACCTATGAGGGCAGACTGAAAGAATTGGGCTTGTTTAGTTTAGAAAAGAGAAGACTGAGAGGGGACATGAGAGCAGTTTTCAAGTATCTTAAAGGGTGTTACAAGGAAGAGGGAGAAAAATTGTTCTCCTCGGCCTCTGATGACAGGACAAGCAGCAATGGGCTTAAATTGTAGCAAGGGAGGTTTAGGTTGGACATTAGGAAAAACTTCCTGTCAGGGTGGTTAAACACTGGAATAAATTGCCTGGGGAGGTTGTGGAATCTCCATCCCTGGAGATAGTTAAGAGCAGGTTGGACAGACACCCGGCAGGGAGGATCTAGATGGTGCGTGGTCCTGCCGTGAGGGCAGGGGACTGGACTCGATGACTCTCAGGGTCCCTTCCAGCCCTAGTGTTCTGTGAGTCTATTGTATGATTCCAGCACCCCTGGGTGAGGGTCTCTCCAGAAATGCACCGATGCGTGTAACTTCTATTATGGGAAGATTTCTGAGATGGAAAAACAAATCTCAGCAACCTAAGAGCCTGCCCGCTCTTTCGGTCCTTTCTACTCCATTTCCCCATCTCTCTCCACCTGCAGCTCTGACTGGTCCTTCCTTCCAGTCGGGGACACGGACCCTAACCCTCTAGTCCCTTCCCATCGAGGGCTCGCACATAATCCAGTCCCAGCCCTAGCAACGCTGTTGCCATCCAGTTTGCATGCCATGTCTCTGAGAGCACAACTGCCTCCCACCGTGCCAAAAGTTCCTAAATCCCATTTCCTGTCAATGAGGGTCCTAAGTTCCCAAGTCACGTCCGAAAGAGGGAGCCAGCTTTCTAAGTCACTGAGGGGACCGAAAATGTCACCCTTGTCTCTGCAGTATGAACCATCTCAGACGGTCTTTCTAGAGTGCAAAAGCCCCAAGACCAAGCGCTCCCCCCAGATCTAATGCCCTGAGCCCTGGTGCCCCTGTGGGGCAAACGCCTGGAGCCCCAGTGGTCTCTAGGATCCGAAGCTCCAACCCCGCCTTCCCCCCACTTTGTACCTGCAGACCCCATTCCCGCACGGCGACGTTCATAACGTCTTGTGCAGAGCTGCGGCACATTTCAGAGTTACAGCCAAGCTCCCTCTAGGTGTCCGCAACTTGGAGGTTTTACTGTATCGTAACAGAGTCACCGCCCCGGAGCACTCAAAGTCTGCCAAGCTTATTTGCAGGTAGCGGAACTAGAACGTCCTTGCATTTGCATCCCGCTCAGGCAAGACTGAACAATGAGAGGAGCGGGAATAAACCCCTGTGGAAGAAAATGGCGAGAAATTAAGCAACAAAATAAATACCTGGTGTCTGTGAAAAGAGATACGCGGAGAAGTCCGAATGCAATAACCACTCCCGTATCCACGATCTCCGGATCTCACTGCTAACCTTCCATGCTTACTACAGGTATATATCAGTGGGTCCCTAGTACCCCCCAAAAGGGGGCTTTTGTTTGTTAATGCTATGGAATCGTGGCTGGGAAAACACCAGCTTTTATGCAGCAGCAGAGAAAAACATTATGAATCGGAGCAAGTTTGGTGACTGCCAACGCTTGTTTGCTTGATCCCAAAGCCTCTAGCGTGCTGCCGTTTTCCCCATCCTCAATGCTGCCACACAGCTGGGCAGTGACTGGGTGGGGGCTGCCTCAGACCCGGCCACACGCCTTCTGCATTCATTAGCTCATTGACTGGCAGGGCAAGGTGCCTGCACTCTAATGCTGCACCTGAAACGGGGATAATATCTGGCACCATCTCCAGCCAGGGCTGCGTTTGTTCCCGGAGTCCCGGCTGCGCTACATTCAGGAAGAGGGCTGTCGTTCCTTTGCTATTGCTCTCCCGCGGGTTACAGCGCTGATTGCCACACCTTTGGGGCTATGGGCCCGCCGAGCCGACTGGAAATCATAGACTCATAGAGCACTAGGGCTGGAAGGGACCTCGAGAGTCCAGGCTCCTGCCCTCCCGGCAGGACCAAGCACCGTCTAGATCCTCCCTGTCAGGTGTCTGTCCAACCTGCTCTTAACTGTCTCCAGGGATGGAGATTCTGCAGTGCAGCATAACTGGTTCCAGGGAGGCTAATTAGCCCTTGGACCAATCGCCAACGGTCGGGGTAACTCAAGACGGGGTGTTTTTCTAAACCATGGGCAGGGATTTGGCCACCTCAGCAAAGGTCTCTGGGGTTGGGTCCTTGCGGGTGACCACGGATGTGCAGAAGGCTGGCGCTCCATCGGCTGCCACTGCTGTGTGCCCGTCACCATCCGTCAGCTGGGCCTGCCCTGCGGAGCCTTTGCTGGCAGCCCCAGGCAGCTCTGTCCCCCTCAGAGCTGGGCACACCCCGTCCTGCTCCATCGCTCCTGCCTGGCCCGCCGGGGGGATAGGGGCTGTCCACAGCAGGCATCTTCCTCATTCCCAACCTTCTGCTCAGCGCCCGGCGGGGCCCACCGCAGGCCCCGCAGCCCGGGGGCAGGCCCAGGCCACCACAGGCGAAGGCGAAGGTCTATAGCCCCACTCCCTGGTCCACTCATGGAGCACACAGGAGCCACCGTCGGTTCCTGCTCTGTGCCGGGCCGGTTTGGTAGGAACTGGCGTCACTGGCCTGCCTCTGCCCATTCCCCTTTGGCACCACCTGCACCCTGCCCTGCAGGTCACCACAAAGCAGCTCTGCACCCCCCCCCCCACCAGCAGGACTCCAGCTGTCCCCCAGAGCGTACGCTGCCCCAGGTGCAGCCACACGGCGCAAGGGACCCTCTGGTCCCTGCCTCACACAGACACCCCCCAATCTCCACCCATTGCTGCTACGGGCTCTGAGGGGCTCTTGGTGGCTTGGCCTACACATGAAATGCTACAGACACCAGCACTGAGGGGGGCAGGGGGCTGACAGGATTGCCGGGCCCCTGGGCAAAGTGGGGGGGGGGCTGGGTCCGCAATCCTGGAAGGGGTGGGGCTTCGGACGGAAAGAGTGGGGCAGCCCCCCCACACACACACCTAGCAGCCCTCAGAGCCGCCTGCAGCGCGCCACCCAGCACCCCAGTGAGGATTTAAAGGGCCTAGGGCGGTGGCAGCCGGGAACCCCAGGCCCCGGGGCAATTGCGCCCTTTGCCCCCTGACCCGGCCCCAGCGAGCATGAGAGGGGTGTGCCCGTGGGCATAGCTAACCTAGCTCCCAAGAGGTGAGCAATTCTTCCATCCACCTAGCGCCATCTATACCAGCTCCCTGTGCAGCCCAGTCCCGCGTGCCCGCTTTCAGGTGACACCAGGAGCCAGGGCTTGGCACGGGCCTTTGGCTCTCTGCGCTGTTTCGCGAGCTGGGACCCCCCGCCACTAAGAAAAGCATGGCAATGCAGGTGGATTGATGGCCGAGGCTATGGAGAAGAGGCAGCAGCAGGATGCCCACCATTGAAAGAAGCGGATGGAGAAATCAGGCCTTCTGCTCATTTGTGCAGAGGGTCAAAAAGAGGCTTGTTCTGTCATTGTCCCCTGGCCCGTCCCACAGAGGCCGGAGCAGGCGACCGCCGTGCAGAGGAGAAAGCCGAGAGAGCAAATGCCAAGGCCTTATCCAGAGCCACAGGGATAGGGACACCCACGCTACTGTCGGCGGAGCTACAGCCGGCCCACTTCAACGCCACTGACAACGGCTCAGCTCTCACTGACTGCAGCAGCAGCAAGCTAGACGTCCAGGCTCTGTCTGGGAATCCGCAGGCTGCTCGCCACGTTCCACAGGAGAGCCACGGGAGGGGTGGCAGGGTAACCACAGCCCCACAGCGCCAGCAACTGACGCAGCCTACGGACTGGCTAAGGGATTTGGCACAGGGAGGGGGAGTTTCACCTCTAGCTCACCAGTTCTTACCCTGCCCAGATAACGCCAACAGTGTGGGACAGGCGCTAGCGGCCAGTGGCTATTCGGCGGCCTATGTGACATGAGCCGGTGGGCACCAGTCTCGTTCCGAGTGAGGGGAGGTGTCCACGGAGGAAGGGGCCCACTCTAGGCCTCCTTGTCCAGCCTCAGCTCGGGGGCTGGAGCCGATCACAGCTGGAGGTCCCTTCCACTCCTGCGTTCCTAGGACACCATAGCCCTGCAGCTAGCATGACCGGCCCCTGCGCTGGCAGAGCAAGCGGGGGAGAGGCTGAATTCCACAGCTGGCCAAATCAGTCATTGCAAATACATTATCCAACTAATTTAGCCCTTGTATCTGTTTGCAAATTGTTCACAAACAGACCCTGAATTCTGACAATGTTCTTGCTGGGCGTGTCAGCCATCCCCTTATTGACTGTTTGCAGCCTGTTCACTTCACCTTTTCACTGCTTGTGGCTTTTGGTGTGAACGGGGCAGCTAAGTCACCTGGCAGGGCCGCTATGCCCCTTCTCCCCGCAATCGGATGACCAAAGCTTTTTAAATAGGAGAATAATGCAAACCAAATGGCAAGCTGTTTACCCCACAATTGGCATGCCTGGGGTGGGGGAGGAGTTGCAGCTATAACCGTGCCATTGTGAATTTTATAAATCTGGCCTGGCACTCGGGGATAGCGAGCGCAATAAATCCAAAATAAATCAAATCCTTTCTGCGCCTGTAGCCCTATGGTAGGAATTGTTTGAGGGAACAGCAGCAGAACACGGCACAGAAGGCTGGGAAAGAAACTAAAGGCGGCTGGGGTCACTTTCCCGGCAGTGCACAATTTTGCAATTTCTTGTGCCCGTCGTGTGAGGATGCCAAATGGGAAGCCCTGCATGGACCCTGACACTGGCAAGTTGAGCAGCAGACGCTGTGCGAGGCAGCTGTGAGCGTTGGGAGACCTTGGGTGCAAACTATCAGCTCGACCCACAAAGGTGGCACTTTGTGGAAGGGGCGGGAGTGTCTGAAATTTTGGGTGGATTTTTTCCTCCCATCTTGTGCGGTTTTGTGAGGACACTATCAATGGGCATCTGAAATTCTGAAGCAACCTGACGCAGAAGACACAAAAAAAGTTTGCTTTGTTTAGCAAATTATTGCTGGCCATTTGGAGCAGTTTTAATTCAAGGTGACTATTTATCGCACACGCTTGTCTCTTGGTAAAATCTTTCCCTGCCTCTGAAAATGTTCATTTTCAGCCTGTGATCTTCCAGCCTTCTGGGTCTTCTACACTCCTGTACTCATGGCCAATACAAGGACAGAATGTTCATTTATTGGGGCCATTAAATCTTGCAAGCGGTTTCTTGCAGATATGATATTTCATAATTTTGGTTTTGGTTTATAAAGCAATTGATGGTGTCTGGTGCCTTGTAATTTGGAAGCTGAGGACCAGGTCTGGCCTGTATTAAAGTTTCCTTCTACCCTGCTGATAACTAGAGCTAAGCAAACATTTTTGGACTAAACTATTTCCTCACCAAACAATGCAGATTTTGTGAAAACATTTTATGCGTTTGTATCAAATTCACTGGATTCCTTTGGACCAAAAAAAAAAAAAAAAGGGGGGCACCATGTTTTGTTTAGAAACAGATTTTCCGCTAGAAACAATTTTTTTAAAAATTTTACTTAAATTTGATTTAAAGTCTTTTAAAAGGTAAAAAACATACCTCCAAAGCAAATCCAAATATTTCATTCAACCCAACATGAAATTCGGTCAACTTGTTTGGTTCCCAAAATATTTTTTTTATTTCATGTTAGGTCAACTGAAAACCTGTTTGTTGGTTTTTCCATCTTTCAGTCTGGCCACTAAACTGTAAAACTGGAGCTGTGCACAGCTGTATGGAAGACGTCGAAGGGTTGATGAGCTGCCTTAACTGGGTAGCTGATTGCTCCACTGTGGGGGAACCGCGGCTTGGCACAACCCTCCAACCCCCCAGCATGCCAATAAATTGCAGGGGAAGAGAGTTTGGAGGGTGCCCTACTGTGCATGCCAATAAATTGCAGGGGAAGAGAGTTTGGAGGGTGCCCTACTGTGCATTGGCAATCCCAAACTGGTGCAAGGGTCTGATAGCCAACACCAACTGGAGCAACCCTAAGGCTCCTCTAGCTTGTGCCGGGGGCTGAAGAACCCCACGGCTGTGCATACGCGGCCAAGCACAACTCAACCAGACTCAACCATTAGCTGACGTGTGCTGGGATCTTCAAGCAGGGCTGGCTGGCTGTATGCCTGGCGGTTCCGACACATGACGTAATCTTTCATTAAAGATCAATCTTTAATTCCTGGAACGCCAGGACAATCCTGGCGAGCTGGCACCCCCCAAGGCTGGGGCTGGCCATTTACCTGCCAGCTTGCAGGTGTTCTTAAAGACTCTGGAATGGAGGTGGAGGGTTATTTGTAATTTCAGGGGAAGCTACGAGGCCCATTTCTAAGACCTTTCCTAGCAGGATGGCCTGGGGAAGGACTTCATATTTTCCCCCTCCCTCACCCCCTCTCCCTCGGGGTCAGAGGCTGTTGGTCAATTACATAGGTACGTGGTGTAGCCCTTCTAGTTTTGATGCGGACAGGCTGGAATCCGCCAGACACGCCGCTCTAGGGGTTAGCTTCAGCCAGGCCATTGGCAGATTCAGAATGGCAGCGTTGCCTGGGGCGTAAGCAACCAAAATGTGCAGGGTGTTTTTACATTAAAGCCTAAATTATGCAAAACCTCGGCAAACACTCAAGCAACAGCTGGAGTGATCCACCGCAGATCAGAAATGTATTTCCAGTCACCCCCCAGCGGAATTATTTTTCCAATGCTGAACTGTACTGACATGTAGCTCCAGGCAACACTTTCACTGCATTTTCCTCCCCGGGTTTTTGGTGGCTGGAAGGAGCAATTTGCTCATGACCCCGCTATAAAAGTTCAATCAAAACCATGGGCCGCCCCCTCTTTCATTGGGAAATATCTGCACCATCTCAGGCATGAAGCCACATCAGGAGAGGTATTCTTTTCAGAGGCCGATTGGCTCTCTTGCTCCAGAGCACTGCGATAACATCCACAGAAAGAATCCCCTGTCTGTGTGGACCACTCTGTATAATTAAATACGTTCCGGTAAGTTGGCTGAGGAGATAAAAGCCCATGGCAGACGAGCGGAATGTTCCCCCGTCAGTTTTCCTAATTGCTGAATCTCAGAAGGGGAACACTGAAAAAACTGATAACACCAGGCGGCTTTCCGCACGGCTAAGGGAAAATAATATGGCCTAGAAGAAGGTCTGAGCATCCCAATATTGGCTCCGTTGCCAGGGAGGAAGAGGAACAAAGGGCAGGCTGAAAACGAGGACTGCGCACATTTCTATCGGCCCCGGTTTCACTGCATCGCCTGGGGTGGTTTACGACGAGGCGGGCCCAAGCCACACCGATTCGATCCAGGCATGAAATGCGCCAGAGCCCGCCGGTGGGCCCACCTGCAGGTTTGCATTTTCTAATGGGAGGCAATTCTCAACCGTATTTTGATTTTTACATTTTGAGCGTCACAAGCCAGGGATGGACAAATACCGGCCCAGGGGCTGGATCCGGACTGCCGGGATTAGCCCACGGCGGGCCCTCATGCAGCTGTATTTACCTGCACCTCTGCAGGTACAGGGGACCACAGCTCCCATTGGCTGCGGATTGCCGTTCCCGGCCAATGGGAGCGGCAATTGCCCGTACCTGCGGAGATGCAGGTCAATACAGCAGCAGGGGCCCGCCAGAGGCTAATCCTGGTGACTTGCCACCGTTTTATTACCCAGGTCTGGTCAAAAACAGTCTGTGGGGATTCCAAGTATTTTAACAGGCTGCACAAGGAAAGGACCAATGGCCTACAAGTCCCTTTCAGGGGAGATGGGGAGGGTTTGAGGACAGGGACAATGTGGCAAGGCTAAGAAGTACGGATCAAACTTTTTATTCCTCTCCTCATCCCCACCCCGCCTTCCCCTTCTACGTTCTTCTCTGAACTTGTCATTTCCAAACTGCTGCAGTGGATCACAAGCGGACCTGAGAGCACACTTTCTGAAAGCATCTGTTCCGTCGGCTCACCGTCCGCCAGCCTGCAGTGGAAGTCAGCTTCTCTGCGCCACCCACCGCCGCTAAGAATCCCTCATTTCACAAGAAAAGATCAAAGGTTCTGAGGTCCACATTCAAACGTCACACTAGTCACAAGCTAGCCAGAGGCTCCCTCCAATTCCCTAGGGGCTGTAAATGACCTGAAACCCAAACTTGCCATGGTCAGTCTCCAAGGAGTGGTTACAAATTCCTGGCAGACCAAGGGACCGATAGCAGATTTCATGCCCAGTGTGTCTCAGGACACCAGGACTAGAAATGAAGGGGTCACACTGTAGTACTGGAGTTCCACTAGCATGGGGCTTTCTTCCCACACTCTGGCAGGTGGACAGTTATAGTTTGGACCTTAGAAATCACTTCTGATCAGTGCTTGGCTTCCCCCACTACCGAAGCATGCACACGCCTGTCAATCCCAGCATGTTCTTAGCAGCCAATCATCAGAGATGCAAACCAAGGCCTCCGACCATCTGAAAACAAAAACCTGCAGCTTTCCCAACAGGATCATCTATCCAGTATTCGGGTCTATTTCCAGTGCTGCATGAGACTTTGGCTGCTAAAATCAGGATGGAATTAAAGTTCTGAAAAACCCTCATGAGTAGTCAGTGTCTTAATTGTAAGGACAAAAGGAAAAACTATGTAGCACTTTTAAGACTAACTAACCATCTTGTTAGTCTTTAAAGTACTACATAGTTTTTCCTTTTGTTTTAGCAAGATCAGACTAACACGGCTACCTCTCTATTGATTGCAAGAGGCACACTTTTATGACTAGGCTAGGACAAGAGCAGTCCCGGACCAGTAATGCTTTGCTCTGCACTGCTCCTGAACCAGTGATGGGAAAGGGGAAAAAAAATCCTCGTTCTCCTCTTCCAAAGGGATCTCCCGGGTGCCTGATGGGCATGTCCTGCGGGCACTTCAGAAACACCACAACATGCTCACCCATAAGAGCTGCCGATTGCTTTTGAGCGAGATTCCCAGCTGTGCCCACGTACAGCTGTGAAGGATCTGGCCTGGGGAGCTAAGCGAGCTGCAGACGCAGAGAACCGTGCAGTGAGTTTCACGATGCATTTCGCACCATGTGGAAATAGAAATGGGCCCGAACGGCCAAATCCAGATGCGGATTGAACCTTTCCCAAAGCGGGAGGGCATTCAACGCTAGCGTTTTGGCTCAGCTCAAACCATGTACTGGAAGAGGGAAAGACTAAATTCTACAGCTGGCCAAATTATTTATTGCAAATAAATTATCCAACTAATTTAGCTCTTCTATCTGCAAACTGTGCACAGACAGACACAGCCCGTGGAGTTATTGTTCTTGCTGTGCTTGTCAGTCATCACCTTATTGACTTTTCAGGACCAGGAGGCCCAAGCTGCCACCACTGCCCAACGTCTGAAGTGTTTCTGGACCTAGAACTGTGTGTGGGGTCAACCTCTATGGCCTGTGACAAGCCAAAGGCAATTGTCATGCTGCCTTTCCCAGCCTGATCTGGGGGGAGAGATAGCTCAGTGGTTTGAGCATTGGCCTGCTAAACTCAGGGTGATAAGCTCAATCCTTAAGGGGGCCATTTAGGGATCTGGGGCAAATCTATCAGGGATGGTGCTTAGTCCTGCCGTGAGGGCAAGGGACTGGACTCAACCTCTCAAGGTCCCTTCCAGCTCTATGAGATAGGTCTATCTCCATATAAAAATGAGGTTTTGTGCTGCACCAGCACTTGCACAGCACCTTGCAGCTTTGCTTCCATTTCCTCCAGAGAGCACTCAGACTCAAAGGGCTTGCAGTTAGGAGGTGTGGATCCCTCCCAATGCCAGCCGATGTCAGTGGGAGCTGAAGGAACTCAGCACCTCTGAAAATCAAGCTCTTGATCGTGGGGCCGACCGCTTCTGCAGCCCCCAGGCAAGGTGTGGTGGGGCCCATCTCCATTCTCTGAAAGGGGCGGGGCAGGGCAGGGCAGCCACCCCTCAGTGCTGGACCCCCCCAGGCCTCACAGCCAAGCAGAGCATGCAGCACAGCACTCTGGTGGCCATTTAAAGGGCTTTCAGTAGCAGCTGTCACAGCAGGGGGCTGCCCTGGGGCAACTGTCTCTTTTGCTTCCCCCTCCTCTCCCCCAGGGACGGGCCTGCCCATGACATACAAGGGTTACTGGTACTGTGTTCACATGGAACCATTTACGCTCGCTGGCTCAAGTATCCATCCAAGCTTTTCACTCCAGGGTCATAAATATGGGGAAACCAGGCTCACTGGCTGATTTTCAGCCCGTAGCTTGTGCTCCCTGCCAAGCAAAGGAGAGCCAAAGCATGCAAAATACGGTGGAAATAAACACAATCAAAACCCAGCCAAACTTTGCTGACCTTCCAGAATAGTTTGTCATTTAGTCAGTTCAAGTACTTGCTTGAAGCCAGACTTGTCGGCCTATCCCTGACTGAACGGATTTGAGCAACTGCCATTTTTCCTACATGTTACAACGTAGAAGAGGCGGGATGGAAAAACACGGAGGCTTCATTTTCCCCAGAGTTCGCCCGCCGACTTGATACGGCGTCCCCAATGGCAGAGCAACCCTGCGACTCCTGGCCTGATGGGCTGTCCTCAGCTCTGAGGCAACTCGAGGGGTTTATTCTCTCCTGCTCTAGGCCTGCCCGCTTTGACTGCAAACTGGCTTGGTTATTTCGGCCGTGCAGACATCTGACGCTGCCTGTTAGACTGAGCCCCGCAACCCACGAGTCACATAGGCTGCCAATGTGAAGCTACCCGACGACTTTAGCTTTGGGTTACCGCTGGCCTGGTCTAGGTTAGAAACAGTGATCTAGAGGTGAAAGGCTCTCGCGGCCAATTACTACCTGCCCTCCACCCTTTGAAGGAAATTCCAGGTTCACTGATGAATTATTATGTCTCCCTGAGCTTTCAGTAGGTCCTACTATAAAAAGGAAACAGTAAATACAACACTCGATTCCCTTACATGGATACCCAAGAAGATCCTCAGGAAATCAAATGTGGAAGCACAAGAGTTCTAAATGCCATCTGGGAGACTGCCCCGTTCTTTGGCCTACCAGGCTGTGCGAGGGCCAAGAGGCCCCTCAGGGAGGGAGGGCTCTGAGTCACTCGTCAGGGTCCCCTCAGGCTGAGAAGTGAGAACGAGATTCGCATGCTCCGAGGGAAGGCTCCATTCTCTCTCAGTGGGGAGGTCGCTGGCCCAGTGTGTCTAATGCTGGCCCTGCTGTTCTGGCTTATTTTGCCAGACTCCCTGAAATCTGCTCACAGCCTCCCCACCCCCCAGGGGGCCCTGAACCCCTGGTGGAGAACCACTGACCTATGGTACTTAGGGATAAATAGAGCCCTACCCAATTCAGGGCCCATTCTGGTCAATTTCACGGCCATAGGATTTGCTAATTAGTCTATTTCACATTCCCAGCAGTCTACATCTGAAATGTCCGTGTTGTGCGTGTGGGGTCCCGACCTAAAAGGGATTGTGAGGGTGGGGGTCATGGGATTGCCACCCTCCCTTTTGTGAGCTACCTGCAGCTGCAAGAGGCTCTCGGAGATGGCTCTAATCTGCCTCCGGCTGCTGAGAGCCCATCCAGGGGGGCTCTCCGCTGCTAGTCCCCACCGGACTGGGGAAAGGACAGGACTTGCTCTTCCCTGGCACAGTTGCTCTTGGAGGGGAGGGGGCAGATGAAACCCACCGCTGGGTCCCTCTTCCTGGTGCAGGAAGCTCTGTGGCTGTCGGGGAAAAGCAAGTCCTGTCCCATCCAGCCTGGGAACAAGCAGCCAGCGCAAGGGGAACAGTAGGACCCTGGATGGGGCGTCCCAGCTCTGCCCCCATCTTTCCCACCGATAGCTAGATTGCACAGCGGAGGCTTATTTCACACGCTGGGACGCGTTCTCCATGGCTGTGAATTTGGCCCTTGGGATGAGGCAATGCCGCCACAAAACGCCTGTTTGCTAACCCTGCGTAGCTTGGTCGGGACCATCGCCAGGAAACCTCCGTCCGCCCAGGTCTCTCCTCCCACTCCCTCCTCCGTTGAGAGCTGCTTCTGCGCCCAGCTGAGCGCACCCCTCACTCACTTGCAAGACAGCTGGTTGATCCCCTCGATGTAGTAGCACACCCCGCCGTTGGCGCAGTAGGACTTGGCTGTCTCGTTGCACTTCCTGGCGTGTCCCGACCAGGAGGAGAGCGTGGTCGTCACTGCAAAGGAAAACACAAGCAGGTACGAGGTTACTTCCTTCACGCCATATGTCTGCTCCCTGACCGGGGGCGGGGGGGGAGGGGGAGGGGTCAGCTGACTTGGCTGCCAGAGCTTTAGACCTGCATGGAGCCTGTGAGGTTTGAGTGGCAGTCTTCATGCTCCAATCACAGCAGTGCACCTTGCATACAAAGTGTGGGGGGAGAGTTTGTACCAGAAAAATTCCTATTTCCTATTTTTAGATAGAGAGATAGATAGAGAGATAGATACAGGGGTGTGTGGGGATAGAGAGAGAGAGATGTATGGATGGGGGAGTGTATGGGGGATAGACAGACAGACATAGAGATAGAGATAGAGATACAATATTCTAAGCATTTAAGTCTTAAGTATTAAGTCTTAATATGTTTTATGATTGTATACTCTGCCAAACCATTTTGAAGTAGAAATAGTTTTAGATTCTTATGGTCATTATTTTGTTTTTAGTTCTGAAGTAGATATTGTAATATAATATAGTGAAAGAATGAACTGATCTGCTCTTTTGAAATTCTGTCTGTAACCCTTGTTCTGTGCGTGAGAGTGAAGAACGTGTGGGAGAGAAGTGTGAAAGTCAACCAGATGCTAGGAGGAGGATCCAACAACAGACTACGAGGTGCCAAAGATGACTACAAAGCAAACGAGAGCAGACTGGCAACCCGGACCACTGAGGAAAGAGGGGAGCATTTATCAGTTCGGACAAGATATTCGTGATCGAACCAGCTCAGCCTGGCGGAGCAAAGAAGAGAAGGAGCAAGAAAAACAACCAGAGACAACAAACACCCAACAGAAGCAAAACTTACTGATCCCTGCGAGGGAAAACTGCTATAAAAAGGAGCTGCTTTGCCATAATTTGGGGAGACATCCTGCCAAGACTGGAACATTGGTGTGGACCAATAGACCCCCTGCTCCTCCATCTGTGATCAGTCTGATTGGCCGTGGACTGGTAAATAGAACATTGATTGGTGTGTGTGTGTGTGTGTGTGTGTGTGTGTGTGTGTGATTGGTGTGTGTGTGTGTGAGAGAGAGAGAGAATACACTAACTGCTTTGCCATTCTATTCTCAATAAACGTGGCATATTGCCTTTTCCCCCCTGGAAAGATCCCATGTGCTTCTTATAAGCGTAACAAGTTCTGTGCAAACATCCCTTTCAGCTGCCAGGAACCAGAGACGAAGAGTAAGAAAAAATGTTGTCTCCTCACCCCCAGGCCTTTTTTCAACAGGTCACCAATTAGCCATCAGGTGGTAACTAAAGCCAGGGGCTGGATGTGAGTCTGTGACCTGTGTTGTACAAAGAGAGAGCCAGCAGCTTGGGCCTGGTGCAAGGCCAAAGTCAGCAAAAGTTAGGCTCAAAAGCAGATGTTTGCCCGCAAGTCAAGGTCTGGTGTATGAACTCGGCAAGGGTATTGCGAGCGCTGCCGAAACACACTGAATGTATAAACATCCCAGCAGGCCAGCAGGACGCCCCAGCCAAGCCCTCAGTAAGATGGTTTGATAAGAGCGACGAGCTGGGACATTTTGCTGGGAACATGAGGCGGAAAGGCCCAGGGGAGGTAACAAACAGGGAACTACAGGGTGATCTGTAAGGTGCTGTCCCAGACTCTGTCTCAGTCTATCAGCGCTGGGACGCCTTTGCTTTAACCCTTCGCCCAGCTTTGGGGCGCTGGAGTGAGTGGTCTATTGTCACGGGCATACACGTGTTTGGACACCTGACCCCACCTTGGAGCCGAGACACCATGTAGCATCCACAACATACTTGGCCAGGTGCTTTACTACACCAAGCCTTGTGGTCTTCTTGGGCAGTTTGAATAAAGCCTGTTGTATGGGTGATCTTACCCGGCGCCGCACAACACACCGAGAGAACACACACGCAGCCGAACATCTGGCGACAATCAGGTGGCAAAAGACCCTCTGTTCCTATTTCCCAACTTCACCCGCAGAGGACACGAGGTGAGCCAACACAGCGCTGTGAGGAAGAGCGGACTCCCAACGACAGGCAAATCCTGCCATTTCGGGGAGCCCCTCACATATGCTGGACAATTTCACAAACGTAAGCCTGGTATAAGAACAACTGAAACCGTTTGTTCAGCAACTCTCACTTCTACAAGGACCCTGCTGGCGGATCTGTCATTGCATGGCATCTCTATGCTCATTAAGCGGATCAGATCATACATTGCCTCAGCCAGTCGTGACCCAGACTGTTACCCTCACATTTTACTTTCTCAGTTATATACAGGCTGAACCTCTCTAGTGTGGCACTCTCTGGCCCGGCAACACCCATGGTCTGGCAGGATTTGAGTTAGCCGCATGTCCGCTTAGCATGAGTGTGGCCAAGCTTCCCAGGGTCCCATAAAGTTTGCTCACAGCCCCCACTCCTGGCTCCGAGTGCTCTGTGCTGTTATTTAGCTCTAATTTACCCCTGAATGTCTTCTCAGAGCCCAGCAAGCCGTGGAAGAGTTTGTAATTGTGCTAGACAATATTGACTTCCTGGCAAATTCTCTGATGCAGCGCTGGTCAGTTCCCAAGGGTGCCGGAGTAGAAAGGTTCAACCTGTATAATGAAGTGGTGCATTTTAACACCCCACTGTTTGCTATGTGCTTAGGCAACACACCATTTCATTGTCAGCTGTGCTGAGCTGTGACACAGGACAGCTTGGGGTATGCTCTCCACACTGCTATTTCCACACTGCGCATCTCAGAAGGGCTTTTTGAGTTGGCTTCCTTCAACTTCTTCTTAATCACAATAACTTCTGTGGTTTCCAGCAAGCCACTCCTTTCATCCCAAAGCATTTTTATTTGCTTTGGTTGGTTGGGGTTTTTTTTCCCAAACTATAGAAGAAGCACGTCACTAATCGGAGAAATGCAGGGTGGAGCACAGCAGTACTGTAACAGTTCAAAGCAGAGCCACGCCGATTAGAAGAGAGAGCAACAACTACGAAACATACATTAAAACAAGGACTGGTCATTCAGCTACCACTCTGGGGTTAACCCTGCTCTTGAAAAAACATCATGGGATCGTTAGTGAGCAGAACAGATTTCAAAAGCTGCTTTGGGGGATTTGATGCCCAGTTCCCATTAAAATTAATGAGAACTGTGTGTCCAAATCACTTTGGAATTTCTAAAGTCACCACTCTGCACAGTCTATGTGACATCTAAGAGAGAGATTATCCAGCAGCACTGCACCCCTTAGCCCTGTGGTTCTCAAACTTTTGGGCCTTTCCATGGACCACCAACCAACTACCCATAATGACAAAATGAGTGCAGGACACGGGGGGTGCAGAGTCGGGATGGGAGATAGGGTACTGAAGGGGGCTGAGGGTGGAGGGTCTGGGCAGGAAGGCGGGTGCAGGAGCGGGGTGGGGAGTCTGGGGAGGAAGGCGGGTGCAGGAGCCGGGCGGGAGTCTGGGCAGGAAGGCGGGTGCAGGAGCCGGGCGGGAGACTGGGCAGGAGGGCGGGTGCAGGAGCCGGGCGGGAGTCTGGGCAGGAAGGAGGGAGCAGGAGCCGGGCGGGACTCTGGGCAAGAAGGCAGGTGCAGGAGCGGGGTGGGGAGTCTGGGCAGGAAGGCCGGTGCAGGAGCCGGGCAGGAGACTGGGCAGGAAGGCGGGTGCAGGAGCCGGGCAGAAGGCAGGTGCAGGAGCCGGGCAGGGGACTGGGCAGGAATGCAGATGCAGAAGCCGGGCGGGAGTCTGGGCAGGAAGGCGGGCGCAAGAGCCGGGGGGGGAGTCTGGGCAGGAGGGCGGGTGCAGGAGCCGGGCAAGAGACTGGGCAAGAAGGCGGGCGCAGGAGCGGGGCGGGAGACTGGGCAGGAAGGTGGGCGCAGGAGCCAGGCGGGAGACTGGGCAGGAAGGCGGGTGCAGGAGCCGAGTGGAAGGCGGGTGCAGGTGCCGGGCGGGAGACTGGGCAGGAAGGCGGGCGCAGGAGCCGGGCGGGAGACTGGGCAAGAAGGCGGGCGCAGGAGCCAGGCGGGAGACTGGGCAGGAAGGTGGGTGCAGGAGCCGAGCGGAAGGCGGGTGCAGGAGCCGGGCGGGAGACTGGGCAGGAAGGCGGGCGCAGGAGCGGGGTGGGGCTGCCGGGTCTTGGCAGGAGGGGAAGTGCATGAGGGCGATGGGGTACAAGGTCCGGACATGAGGGGAATGGGAGGTGCTTTCCTGGCTCTGTGCTTCCCACCACTCCCAGGCACTGCCCCCTACTGCTCCCATTGGCCGTGATTCCAGCCAATGGGAGGCACAGAGAAGGATGCAGAGGAGCCATTTCCTGTGCTGCTGTTGCCCCAGCCGGGGGGGAAGCTGCTTCCTTCCCCTGCAAGCTGGTGCTCCAACCTCACGGGGGAAGACGAGGCTGGGTGCCCCCACACTCTGAGAGCCACAGCCGTAGCCCACCAACGGGACACTGGTTGCCTTCCGACTCTGAAGGAAGCATGCCACCCCCCACACCACAAACGGCTCCTTTAAGCCGAAAGCAAGAGCAGCCGAGTCCGCTCTGAGCAGCGTGCTGCCAACGCCCTGGGACCTGCCCAGAGTGCCCAGCCAAAGGGAACACGGTCAGCCAGAACAAGGCCACACAACTTCAGAACCGAGGCATTTGTCAACTACTAGCAAGCAGCTCCCCGGCACTACTTTGGCACAGGCAGACCTCGCAAATCATGCAGGGAAAGTCCATGCTCTGGAGTATGTTTTCCATAGTAAACAAAGAGGGTGAGGAAGGGAGAGAGGGGAAGAATAATGGAGCAAGACTCCATATCCACTTACAGCAGAAAGCACATAAATCACTCAATATAAGAAGGTGGAACTTATATACATAGCATTAAGGGAGGCTTAGCAGATATGGAGAATTCGGATACTCCACTACAGAATGGGCTCTAGCTTGGACTGCATGTGATTTTAATCGGATTTTACATATACACTGCTCTTTAAACAAAACGAAACAGAAATAAAATAAATCTTCCATCGCTGGTTAAAACTCGCATATGGTGCACTTAGGAAGCAGATCTTTTAGGGGAGTGATTTCTGCCTGGAAAATGCATAATCAGGTAATTTTTCTACCACTGCCTTGTTCAGTTTTTTTTTTTAAATCATGTTTTAAAAGGATCCCAAACTACTTTCCATAAATAGAGATTCATATGGGATTATTCACTGACCTTACTTCATCTACCTCCGAAATGCAGCCACTTCTGGAGTGAAATGCAACCTCGGTGCAGCCGCACACACCAGAGTACAGAACAGTTAGCTGAGCTGTCAGTGTGAGGAATAATTCAGCCAATTGAAAATGTAGGAGGAATTTAGGCTGGTCGGATACCTCCTCCTTCCGTGAGGATTGCATTTCTCCCATAAACTAACCTGCAAGGATAATTCTCAGATTTACAAGCAAACACACTAGATTAGGCAAGTATCAAAGGGGTAGCCATGTTAGTCTGAATCTCAAAAACAACGAGAAGTCCTGTAGCACCTTATAGACTAACAGATTTATTGGAGCATAAGCTTTCGTGGGCAAAAGCCCACTTCCTCACCCGTCAGAAAAACAGCACGATGATGCTAAACTTGCTGGCCCCAGTGAGGGAAAGCTGCCCACGAAAGCTTATGCTCCAATAAATCTGTTAGTCTATAAGGTGCCACAGAACTTCTCGTTGTTTATGCTAGATTAGGCTCGTGTGTATTTATATCTCCCGTCACCGTGGGCCATTTGCTGGGTGGTCATGTAAAGCCTCTGAAGTCAAAGGGAGGTCTGCCGCTAATTGCACGGAGAACAGCACCGTGTCCGCAGTGCAGAAATGAGCGTATGTTTAGCCTAGAGCGTTTTCCGCTTACGTTCCCCTGCTACATCTGTTTGAATGCCTCACGATGACACCAGACGACCCAGAAAGGCAATTCCAGAACTGCCCCACTCTGCTGGGCCGTCCAGCACAGTATAACTTCCAGGCCTTCTCCCCCCTAGGGCGCAGCACCTCCAACCCCCTTGGTTCACTTCAGAGGATCGAACCCTTATTCGGGACAACCCTATTTATCCCACACGCCTTGCAAGATGCCGGAAGTGTTCACACAGCTGGGAGTCTGAACACTGGAGGGAACCATTTGTGGAAGAGAAGGGGGGGGGGTGCAATTCAGGTAGCAGGAAGCTTCCATTATAGTATATTATTATTATTAAAACAGGTGGATAAG
Source organism: Pelochelys cantorii (assembly GCA_032595735.1). Taxonomy (NCBI): domain Eukaryota; kingdom Metazoa; phylum Chordata; order Testudines; family Trionychidae; genus Pelochelys; species Pelochelys cantorii. The sequence continues at coordinate 40,666,332 of CM064340.1, forward strand.
AGGAGGTTTGCACACAGAGGTGCTGGAAGAAGGGGTGGGGGATGCTGCAGTATTCCCCACCCCCCCAGCTTAAAGTGGTTTCTATCGTAGCAGGGGTGGGGAACCTTTTTTTGGCTGGGGGCTGCTGACTCTCAGAAAAGTCAGTCGGGGGCTGCACACAAGTGAGAAGCAAAAAAAAAAAACCGCGACCCCTCACTGACATGGCCCCCCCCAACTGAGGAGAGAGACACTCCCCACATTCCCCTCACACACCAGAGCCTGGGGGGGCCCAGCCTAGCAGATTTTGTGTGCTCTAGCCCTGTGGTGGGGTAGTGGGGAGGCTGGTGCGCCAGTGAGGGCTCCCCAATGCTGGGGGGGGACCCTGAGACTTGGGGGCCACATCCAGCCCCCGGGCCTGAGGTTCTCCACCCCTGATAAACAGGGTTTACAGTTTGGTTCAGTGGCTTTTAGCACCCCCCCACCCCAGTCCCCCAGTTGGTACAGCAACACCATTCACACATGAATTGGGTGCCAAAATGCTGCAGGGAGTCGTGATGTCGATGACGGGGGAAAAAGCGGTGAAAGGCAAATGTGAAGAATCAATACTAACGACACCTTCCCCAGCCAACAGAGGAGCTCTGAATGGACGCAGGCGGAACGGACACAAAGCACCCTTCCGCGCCGACTCTCAGCAGCGATACGTCAGATTCTAAGCCACACACGCAGCCCTCTCCCATCGGCCCCCAGAATCCTCCAAGGAACGCAGGGGGAATAAAGAGGCGGCAGTGGGGAAGAGGGATGTATTTGCAAGGAGATTTGGAAAGTGCTAAGAGACCAGATTATTTTCTATTATTCACCACATCAATAAAGAACATCATCAAAAATACACATTCAGGGTTTAATTTTAAAAAAACCCCAAATATTATGTAACAAACTGAGTATTGTGGTTAAAGAGGATCAGGAATTTTTCAAATAAATGGTGAGAACGACAAAAGGTTATAAAGAAAAAACCTTGAAAAAAAGAACATATTTTAATTGACCTGGGTTTTGGTTAATGAAATTTTTGAGACTTCAGCGTTTCATCCCAGTTGGGAATGGTCATTTTTAAACTATCAAAAGCGTTTGTGAGTTAGGAAACCCTTCCCTGCCCAGCTGGAATTCTGGATATATACGCCGAGCGCTCTCATTATTGAATAATCTAGGAATCCAAGTACGCTACATCCGGGAGTAACAGAAGAGAGTAATGAAAAGACATCGCTGCTCTAAAGTAATAAAACTGATTGACAGAGAGAGGTGACTTTTTTGGCAAATAGTGAATTAACCAAAAATATATATTTTGGGAGGCACTGAAACTATTACTAAATGTGGCTCAAACTCAGCAAACAGTTTCAGCGGCACAAAAATGAAAACATTTCAATAATGTCAGTGTCCCATTTTGAAAAATATTGAAACGGACCATTTGGAAGCCATCATTTTGAAGCACCCGAGAATGAAATGTCACTTCGAACGGACAATTTTTTTAAATGTTTCATTTCCTCGAGAAAAAACAAAAACATTCACTTTTGGTTAGAGACCAATCAATTCTTTTCCCAGCATTTTTAGTTTGGCCCCGAAATGGAAACGTGCATTTTTTCCTGGCTCTCACATTGACATAAGTATCGCGCCCCCCTCCCCCGCCCCCCGTTTTCCCTTGCACATGCTTGGAAAAGGTGCTAACAATTGTGCAAGAAAAAGAACGGTCACTTAACGTACAGTAACTGATCGTGTGAGATGTTCAGGGTGTGGGGAACCCACCCCTAGATGCAATCCATCCTCCCGAGAGCATAAAGAACGGGGCAACCCCAACGGCCAGCCACATCCTTCACCGCCCACACCCTCAATGAGCAGACGCCGAACTGTGGGGATGGATGGCGGGACATGGACTCCACACGCTCAGAACACCTCCAAGAATCGCAGAGTAAGGCAAGCAGCCGCTCGTTCTTTGAGTGGCATGTGCCCCAGGCGGGCACGTGGCTCCCACCCATGGTGAGGGTCAAGCTGTTCGCCTCTTTGGAGGAGGGAGTTACAGGGTTTGTCTGAACCAAGACTGGCAGACATACTGGCTGCTCCTCCAGTTTGAGCATTCACACTGGAGGACTCTTCCAATGAGTAATGCCTAGTAAATGCATGAGCTGGTGACCATGTAGCTGCCCTGCATGTTCCTGCTAACTACCCTGCTGAAGCATGCTCCTGAAGGCAAAATGAGCCAAGATGTCCAAAGGATGGTTCAGTTTACAGACCCGTAGGCTGATCTAATCCAGCCCACAACCCATTTCAACAGTCTGTCAGTCGAGAGAGGGCTGCCATGAGCTACAAACAAGCTAAGGCTCTTCTGAAATGGTCTCATGCTATTTGGGCGGCATAAGAGGGCTGTTCCCCTTTGGGATCAAAACTTCATACTCTGCATGTCTGACACACGAGGCCTAGGAAGAAAAGTGGTCACTGCACAGACTGGTTAATATAAAAGTCCCAATGGCACTTTGGTACGAATTTCGGATGAAGTCTTAATCTGACTCTGTGAGTATGGAAAACCGGTGTGCGGGGGGAAGAGGGGGTATTTGAGCCAAAAGCACTACATTCAAAGTCCCTCGAGGGAGATATGTTTCTAGCCGGGGGAAACATGAGATTCAAACCTTTTTAGGAATCTGACAACTGTTTGATGGGAAACAACAGAAAAACCTGTAATGGGTGGATGACGTGCCAAAAGTGCTGCTAAATGGAACTTAAAGACAAATTAAGCCATTTCAAAGGTATTCCAGAATGAGTGGAATAGAAGAACAGGTAGGAACACATCCACTTGTCGTCACCCCAGCTGAAATTCTCTTTCATTTTGCCAACTCTGTTTTTCTAGTAGAAGGTTTTCTATTCTGCAAGACGATTGTTTATACCTGCAATAAACATTTCCCTTAGGTGGGCATTAACCCAGAATCTTCCACACTGCCAAGTCCAGAGATGCAGGGCCCAGATGAAGCACAGAAATGGCCTGTCCTAGCAGATGGAGGCTCCAGTGTTTGCTGCGTTTAGTATTGCATCTTCCCACTGCAACATGGCTTCTTGATAAAAAGGGCCTGAAATGGAGTTCCCCAGGACATATTGCTTGTGTTCAGGAATCTATGGACTGTACAATATTGCCCCTCTGGATGACCTGCAGAAACCACTGGTCCATGGTTATTCCAGCCCAACCTTCCTCTAAAAAAAAGGGAGGGAAATAAATTCCAGTAGATTGTATATGTATCCTCAACCACAGCATCAAAAGTGATTCTTTTCAGGATGAGCAGATGGTGCCAAAATATTAGATGGATCAAAGAATTTCCTCCTCTGGAAACTTGATCTCCATCTACCTTGGTCTAAAGGTCTCTGATGGAAGAAACATTTTGAAGTGGCCGGTTAAGAACCCTGTTTGGTAAAAGCTTGAGGTCTACACTGCTTTCTCCTGACCTCCTGGGTGTAGAGACCAAACAACCTTCATGTGGCCTGGCGTCCTCCAATGAATGCAATGTGTCACCTGTCTTAGCACTAAAGAGATCTTGCCCATTAAAAGGGAGGCCCAGAGTGTAGTCTAGACCTCACTAAGCAAGCCCAATGCAATAAGTCAAGAGTCTCGTCTCATGAGGACAGTTCCCATAGGTCACATTCTCTGAGTTCAGTGCCACTTGCCAAGATTTTGCAATCAGCATTCCTCTGGAGCAGATGGAAGTCAATTCTTCTAACTCTGCTGGGAATTTACCTTGGAAGTCTTTGATTCTGTCCCATTGCATGTAGTTATACGACACCAGCTTTGCCTGAGATGGTCATTCTAAACACTAAGCTACAAGCAAGGAACTGAATACGTCCTTTTCCCAAATGACCTAAGCCTGCCGAGACAAGGTCCCTTCAGATCTGTGAGAGCTCTTTGAACCCTTAAGACTCTGCGTGATTTCCCTCCTCTCTGGTGCATTCGAGGAACACAGAGGGAGGGTTCCTTGTTCTTTCAGAATCTCTTTGTCAGAAGCTACTGTCATGAATTTATCCTGGAGGAAAATGTTGAGGTCATTCTGGACCTTGATGTGCATTTCTCAAGGGCATCACACTTAGCCATTATATGGCCCTCCCTGAATCAGTAGGGGCACATGTCATGTCCATCTTCCAACAGAATTAGTCCTCTACACAACAGATGAGATTTAATCCCTGCTGAGGGTGACCAAGACGTAACAGCTCGAAAAGGCCTCCTCCACCGCTGCCTGTTTTTGTTTTCTGTTTGCCAGCAGGCAATAACACACAAGCATCAAAGAAAGCTCCAGCTAACTATTATGGTAAGCTGCCCATCCGTCCTACACTGGGGCTAGCTCAGAGGCGTGCTGAGAAGTTCTGACATTCTGTTGGAACTAACTAGCAGATGGGGTCACCTCACTCTCCAGGCACGTAAGAGGAGGAGCGCAAGACCATGGAGGTCACATGCACAACCCTTAAGGGACTCTGCTCAAGAAAAACCTTTCACACACCCGTACAGACGGTGCGAGCACCCCCATGAATGGGCTCCCCGTGCCCAGAAAGTGAGGCTGAACGATGCCGCTCATCCATCAGATGCGATGTAACCCTGCGACCACTGATTTTCAACGTGCTGCCAACCAAATTACCACATAGGAGGTTACAGCAATACCATAGCTCCAGATTAATGCAGCTTGGGCTACAAATTGTATTTTAGTTTTTATGAACGACAGCTACGGTTTATCAGAGCAGGAGAACCGTGCCGGTTAAGCCCTGCTTTTCACCATTTTTTTTTAAATAGCATTGAACACTGGGTTCATAAAGTACAGACACTTCACTCTCTCAATATTTAGACATTAGGTTTGACAGATGAATTCAGCAGGTTTGAGAGTGTATACAAATCACTCGCTCTGTCTATACCTAATGCACTTCCTGATAAAACACAGAATCCGAGGCTGCTTTACACTAGTTTGCCCAACCTTCCATCAGAGACGAAATACAGCGAGGTCGCTGGGCCAAGTTATCCTCTTGGTGTAATTCTGGATTAACTCACCGAAGTCCATGAAGGGACAACGAAAGTATACGGATGTAGCGAAGCATGGGGTTCTGTGCGGATATTTACCATCTTCTCAGGCAAAGGCTGTCACTGTCAAAAGGGTCGCGCATCAACGTCTGAACTGACCCTTAACGCGGAGGGGTTGCTATTTGAAGAACCGAGAATGTGTCTGAAGCTCCTAAATAAAGCCATGTGAGTCAGAGCAGACCTGCACAAGGCTGGCGGTGGATGGGGGGAGATTTCGGATTTTGGAGGCCTTCCATGCCTGCATGTTTATTGCTCTGGGCATATCCCGACATTTAGATCTTCTTTAAAATGACCTCATCTTGTTGGCGAAAGGGCTTCGAGGGCCCCACAGAGTGACAACACGTGCCACACCGGCTAGGGCTACGTGATGAACTGGAGCCTGGAGGCCGCTATCCATACAACATGGACCATGCAAACATAGTCGCGGATGCTCAGATAGGCTAGCACAAGGATAAATCGTAGCGAAGGTTTGGTCGCATGGGTAGTGGCCCCAGAGAAGCAGCTAAGCCGATGTACCATGGTTTTCAGGTGCATTTGTATTTGGCCCAGCTCAGCCATTCCTCCACCACTGCTACCCGTGTCACTATGGATACGCCGCTATTCAGTCACACCGGCTACACGCGTACACAAGCCGGGAAACCACGCTCCTGGATTGTAGTGTAGACACAAGCGCCCACAACAGACACTTCACTTGAAACAACGATACGGCACACTTGCAGGGTCAGTCCATTTCACGGCATTATGGCTTCTTCAGAGAAGGGATTACAAATAGTCCTTTACCCACATAACCTGGCTGCCTGTGCTATTTTCTGTCATATTAACAGCCCTTTTCCTAATGGCTCCTAACAGTTTGTGAGTTTTTTGGCTGAGCGGCACATTGAACTGATGTTTTTTTCAGAGGACTGTCCACAATGACCCTTCTCTGCAGCATAACTGTACTGCCTAGGGAGTTAGTTGCCATTTTGTAGCTGGGCAGTTAATGTTTCCTAAATGAAACACTTTGCACTTGTCTTTCCTGAGCTTTTCCACAGAAAGAGGCATCTTGTTTCAATGCCTCGCAGCTGCAAGTCAGAGCAGACCTGCACAAGGCTTTTGTCAAGCTTCAAGAGGAATTTCTCAAGTGATCTCTTGAAGCTCACAAAATTGTCTGATTCATTTTCTCCTGCGCCCCAAAAGCACCTGCCAGCATCACAGCATCCATCGCCTTGAACCCACAGCAAACCCCAACAACAAATGTACGCGTCTAAGGATGCTCTTTTCCAGTCATATTAAAGTGCATTATTTGATGAGGAAACTAAACCCCGGAGATGGTCATAACAGTCCAATGACAGAGTTGGAAATAGACCCCAGCTCTCCTGACTTCCAGTTAGGACTGATTTTTTTAAAAAGTTTTTCTAAGATACAAAATTTTTTTGTATTTTAATTGGATTTTAAAATTTCGATTAAATAGACTTTCATTTTTAAAACAAACCTATCTGAAGTGTAAATAACAACCCACATCAAGGCCTAAACTTGCTACACCCTCTCAAAATCATTTAAATTAAATAAAAAGAGCAATATTCAAACTGTATGTGTTTGCTGCCAAAGCGCTAAAGCAAGTCGGTTCACTGAATTGGCAGAAGTCAACTGGTGAAGCCGCACACACTAGACTTTGTAGGGTGGCTGCCAATTCAGTGAATCGGCTTGCTTTAGCACTTTGGCAGCGAACGAACAGTTTGAATATTGCTCTTTTTATTTAATGTAAATGTTTATAGTTTCCTATTTTGGTTTATTCAGCTAGTTCAGTTCAAGTTGTAGTTCATTAAACAGGGAAAAATCGACTGGAAGTAGGAACGCTTGTTTTCCACTTCTAGTCTATGAATAAAGATGAGGTGCCAAAGGATGAGTTCTACTAGTTCTAAAATCTTGAAGAACATGATGATCAGAAACAATCAGTTTAGCTCACTGAAGAGAATACGCCCTTTGTTTAATAAAATCAGTTTTAAATGCAACTGTTTTAATAAACTGTTGCGTTTATTTTCTTGAGCTAAAACCATTTTAAAATGCTATTTGTGAATTTTTAATGGAATTTCAATTTCCAACAGAGTTTGACACAAATCATCATCTGCTAAGTACAAAATATGTCATTGACTATTTCCAACATAATACAAAAATGTAAATATTAGGAATCTGAATAAATGTAAGTTATGCTATATAGCCGCTTAAATAAATGTACTTAGGTACAACGTGGCCTTCTGGTTAGCACACACTACCACCAAATTTAGTGTAAAAGTTATATTTAGTTACAAATCAACTTGTTTTAATGGTTACCAGACAATGAGGATCAATCTTTCTTTAGAAGAAAAAAAGTCACAAATGCAAAATAAGATTAAATTTGATTAGTTCAGATCAAAGCTTTCTGGTTGCAGATTTAATTCATTATTTTAAATGTGATTTAAATCAATCCACTCTGCTATTATAGTTCTCTTCTCTTGCCTCCAGACAAACTGCCTCATATACCTCAGGGTATGTTTACACTGCACCATCAACTCGAAATAAGATACGCAATTCGCGCTACACACAAATTGCATATCTTATTTTGATTATATTTCGAAATAGGTTATTCTGAAATTTGGCACATCTACATGGTGCCAAATTTTGAAATAAAGCACTATTTTAAGACACATCCCCTTAACCCTCATAAAATGAGGGTTACCGGGATGCCGGAATAGCACGCCCGTTATTTCCAAAAATATTTCAAAATAACAGGCGGCTCTTTAAGGCACGGTATAGCTATTTCTGGATACTTATGGTATCCCGAAATAGTTGCATAGTGTAAACATACCCTCAAGGATTTTTTTTTCATCTCTCGCACACACTACCTAGGTGGAACGTTTTCTAGCTATGTACCTATAGGACCTATTATAGTCCATCTATAGTTGGAACACAGCGTGCTGCTGCCTAGGGTTAAAAGCCCCAACCCCAGACACCCCTGAACTATGCAATGCAGAGGATGATGTATAAAGAAGTTCAGATAATCAGTAAAGACAAGTGCAAAATGCTTCGTTTAGGAAATAGTAACTGCCCAGCTACAAAATGGGAAATAACTCCTTAGGCAATAGTACTGCTGAAAAGAGTCACTGTGCATAGTTCTCTGAAGAAAACATCTGTTCAGTGCGTAGCACAGTCAAAAAAGCTCACAAAACGTTAGGAACCATTAGGAAAGAGAAAGTTAATCAGACAGAAAATCTGATGACACTGTGTAAGTCCCTCCTCCGCCTTTCTCCACTGACTTCACACTTCAGTACATGGGCTTGGCCTGGGTTTTCAGTGAGCACATAAGAACTGTAAGGTGCAGCAGTTTCATGCTGGTGAGCTTTGATGGGGTTCCCAGTAAGGCTTATAACAGAAAAAGCCAACTGATGCCTTAATTATGGAGCTTTTCCCACCTCCCCATAAGAACGAAAAGCAGAGCACAGCTTCAAAATAACCAGGTGTCCCCGCTGTCAAAGAGGGAGGCCTTCACCCAGGTGGAAAAGAAGGAAGACAAACAATGCAAATTTTCCTGCATAGCAATTTTCTGATTTTCTTTTTTGTGCTGAGACACAGTGTGTGGGCCCATTTTCCCCACTGGTTACCCAGGAAAAACTGCCATAAAAGCTCGATGATGCAGGGAATACTAGTCAGCTTTCAGTTAAGCCCGTGTAAATCCAGAGTGACTCCAGGGAAGCAGATCATTACTCTGGATTCTTACTGGCGTAACTGAGAGCAGATTGGTGAATCCTGTGTTTAGGATGCCATAAGCTGCCACATCATAGCCTGATGTGGCTCACGCAGCATTTAGCATAAGCACAAGATTAAATTAAAAGGGGACGGCCTCTTAAACGATGAGCCTTTTTTAAAGACAAACCGCTTTTCTCATTAGGAAACTTAACAAAATTGTATCCAGATGTATTACTGTGGTAGCTGATATACTTGAAATCTTCACCCACTATAAATACATGGGCTGAAGAGTTTACCCAGATACACATGGGTTTTTATTTCCTTAAATTATTGGGGTAGCAGGCTGGGAGATTGCTTAAAGTCTTTAATGTTTTCTACTAAGAAATCTTAATAATATACCTATTAATATACCACAAGGATCATGTCTGTTGGTAGGGAGTTTAACAGCCAGGAGATGGACCCTGCCAAACAGACACATCCACATTAAAACTGTAACCACTTTAAAATCACCCTTTCCCCAAACCCAGCATTTCCTAACTTGGGGGGGGGGTCATATCTTAATTTACAGCCTTCTCCTGAAAGCTTGACTCTCCAGGTCCAATCCAAACCAACAGGGCTTCTTGTGTTCAGATCACTCACGTGGATAAGTCATGCAAGGTAAGGCCTTTACGATCCTAACCCTTTCCAGACAACTGTCCCTGTCAGCAACATGATTTGTCTGTGTACTCCCAAACTTCACCTCACCCCTTGAGTACAAAATCAGACATAAACGTGTCACGGCATGCTGCTCCCGACAAACGGCCGACTTTCTCATTTTACCATGTTATTCTAAAATCAAGCCATTGGAATATAACTATTGGATTGACATTCCCGTATGCAACTGTAACCACCACCAGGCAGATTTGAACCTGAGACCTCTGAAGCAGAGTATAGGAGCCTCTACCCTCTGAGCTAAAAGCGAGCTGGCTCCTAGCCCATACTGAGAGGTGTCTTGATCTTAACTGTTGCTGTGATCTAGGTACCACTTGCATTGCTCAGTAACCACACTAGGGCTACATCTACATTGGCATGATCTTGCGCAAATACTCTTTAACGCCAGAGTTCTTGCGTTAAAGTGTTTGCGCAAGAGCGCGTCTACACTGGCATGTGCCTTTGCACAAGAGAGGATGCTCTTGCACAAAAGCACATCTCTTGTGCAAAGGCACATGCCAGTGTAGACGCGCTCTTGTGCAAGAAAGCTCCGATGGCCATTTTAGCCATCGGGCTTTCTTGCGCAAGAAATTCATGTTGCCCGTCTACACTGGCCTCTTGCACAAGAACAGTTGCACACGAGGGCTTATTCCTGAGCGGGAGCATCAGAGTTCTTGTGCAAGAAGCCCTGATTTCACACATTAGAACGTCAGTGTTCTTGTGCAAGAACTCCCCGCCAGTGTAGACAGGCCGCATGTTTTTGCGCAAAAGCGGCCACTTTGGCGCAAGATCGCGCCAATGTAGACACAGCCCAGGTGTGTGGGTTACACAGTATATGGAGCAGTATCAACAAGCCATCATCTACATGAAATTTTAGATTGTCCTAACTTCGCGCCTGCTTTTTATGCAGCCTGTTGTGAAACTAGGCAGATAGCTAGATGAGCTGATGTACCCCTGGAAGAAATCTGTGTAGCCAGGAGTACATATATCCTGGACTGAGAACTCCCACCTTAGACAGGACTCCCAATAGAATTGCTGGGCCTTGAGCAAGGTGGGCGGGCTTTGGGCGGGAGGGGCGGAGCCAGCCCTTCAGCACCGGCCTGTGCTGGGGCTCTGGCGGTGATTTAAAGGGCCCCAGGCTCAGGCCTGGCATGCAGTAGCGGCAGTGACAGCAAGAAGCCCTGGGCCCTTTTCAGTCATCGGGCTCTGGGGAGGTTTCCCTTTTGGCCCCACCCTGTCGGCGACCCCGGCTTTAGATTCTACATTTTCAGGGCAGGGACGTTATTGTTTCCTTGCATGCGCACATATCACATTGTATTAATAATGACAACAAATACATGAGCCTGGCTGAACTAGCCCACAGTATGGGATGCAGGATCAGGCCCTTCAACTTCACGTAAGGACCCAGCCCTACATAACATCTCCCGGAGTGAAGTGGTTGTGCTGCTACATGTGGTCACACAGTGCTCCAGTGAACAGCAAGGGCCATCAGTCGTTCCTTAGAAACGTACAGCCGGCATCCCCTTGGTTTGTAATCTCTGTGGATTCGTTTTACCGTAACGTTTAGATATAAAAATGAAGTGCCGTCATGGTTGAGAAATCACACACTGAAAAGACTGTGGGGGATACAAGGGGATTTAAGGGCTAAAACGAAGCTCTGATCCTGCAGACGTAAGTACAAGCATGACCTTCCTCACGTCAGAAAGATTTTGGACCCATTCTTGAAATCTTCCCCCCAGCACTCTGCACTGTAAATCGCAGGGCTCACTCTACAGAAGCGGAAATGTACCAAGGATCTCAAAATCATTTGGTCTACAGCTCCAGCTGAGAAGCAATTGTTATGGGATGTCCAGGGTATTGTCTGTGTTAGGCTAGTCATGTGTCTTTGCAAAGAGAGAGGGACCCATTTATAGAAACAGCATTATACACCTGAACAAACTGTGGGATAATACATATATCTGTCAGATATTGGGCTTTTATATAGTTCCTGCTTGGTGGCTAGTATAGTTCTATTTTTAATGGTCTATATTCCTTTTGGGGAGAAATCTAATAAAAATGAATGACAAAAACATTTCAGCCCAATGAAATATTTCAGTAAATCTGTTCTTACTTTCGAGAAATGTCTGATAAAAATGCAGCAATGGAGTGCAACTCTATTTTCCTGCTATTATCCACACTGTGCATGTGTACATTAAGCAGGGACTTTTTTCTTGGTTTTCCTATGTTCCTACTTCACCTTGGGAGCGGGGGAAACTTAAAGCCGAAAAACAGAAAAGAAAGTTATATATCTGACCTATATAAATAAAAAATATTCACTGAAAGAGTTTGCATCTCTTAAAATGTGCCTAAGAACATTAAAAGCTCCCTGATCCTCAAGTTAGGATACCATCTCTCTCTGCAGCTTGGATGTCAGAAACAAACATTTCTTTTGAAGGATCTACTTAGTGGTCAAATCCTTGCTTGGAAACGGAGCAGGAGCAGAGATTAAGTATATGCCAGACTACAATAAAGTATTAAAGTGGAATGTGTTGTAGAAGCAAAGTAAAGAAAGAGAGAGAAACTGGGTGAGGGGAAAAAATGATACTTACACTCTTCTTCCATTACAACTAATTTAGTTTCTGAGGCAGGTAAGACTTGTGGTGCATTCGTTGTTCCTGGGGAAATTAAGGTAGAAAGCAATGAATATCCATTGGCAGCTGAAGATCATGGTGGAATAGCTATTTTGGGGAGGTGTGTTGGAACAGGTGGGGAGGGTCTTGCTGGTACAGAATACACAAGGAGCTGTTTAAATGTGTTTGCTGTGATTGGCCTATTTAGCATTCTCATTTGAATAATCAGACAAAGGAGTCCCATTAAGGAGTGCACTTCTTTGTTGATCCACCTGATAGAAGGCGCTTCACTCCGCTAGCATGCCTATGTTTACAAAGCAGAGGAGTTCAGGAAGTAGAGATACAGGCCTGACTCTGGCATGGGGATGAGACAGTGAAATGATGTTTCTTTCCCTGACAGGATGGTATCCAAAGGTAGAACCACAGGAAGCCACCAAGACAAGCGGTGAGTGAGTTTAAGGAAAGGTAGGGTCATTTTATTACTGTACGTAACATTGGTGGCTGTGCGAGATAAAGGAACGCAATAGATGGTCAACGTGCATGCTTATGGGCTCAAACTGATCAGTTTGCAGAAGACAGGAAGGAATTTCTCAGCTTCGCTGTGGCTAACTGTTAGTTTTTTAACCTTCCTCTGCTGCGCAGGAGAGATTCAGATATTGCCCAGCTGATTAGCAGAGCTCCCACAACTTGTTTTTTTGTTTTTTTTGTGGGTGGTGCACATTCACATGTGCCTCGGTGCACATCACAAAATTTATTCTGCACATGGGTGGAAAAATATCCGCACATGGATGCAAAAGATTAGAGGGAACATTGGCCACCGCCCAAGGAGTTATACCAGTCTAGATAGGCTAATGACTTGCCTTGGAATGGAAATTTTCTGTGGATAAGAAATACTGGAAAATGCTAGACATGCTCACGCCTTGTTTATTATACTGACTGAGAGGCCTCACCAATGGGCATTATCACTACCCAGGGCCCAGCCTCTTCTCTCCCTCACAATCTGCAAATGAGAAAAGGAGAAATCAGCAAGGCCGCGAGGCCTAGGCGATACTGCTGGGAAATCACCTCAGGTGGGGAGCCCTGGGAGGCCCCCCCTTACCGCCCTGAGAGGTGGAGAGAGAGAACAGCAGAAAAGGGCATTCGTGGGCTTGTCACATCAGTTAAGGAAGTAAAAAAAATATATATCCCTATTTTTTGGTCTGAATGTTTTTTTCTTAAACTTCTCAGCACAGTCGTGTCCGGCAGGATTGAAAGCAGGGAGGGTCAAGCAGTGCAGCCCCCAGGGTGCAAAGCAAGGAGGAGAGGAGGACAGCCGTGGGACTGGGACCCCACAAGACCCGCCACCACAACAGCAGAAGCAGGATAAACATTCACACAAACGAGGCGGGAGCAGCTGGGAGTGGGTGTGGTGGGGCGGGGCGGGAGCAGGACTGGAAAAAGAGTCCAGCTCAGAGCTCCGGTAGGGGGCACGGATATATTTGCTGTATCCACGACCATCTCACCCAAGCACTGCAGGATCAGGGGAATGAAAGCTCTTACATCGGTTTGTTTCCCCCAGTGAGGTTACATTTGCTCGGGCCACACTGAAATATAATTTGGCAATTTCTATTAACAATGTTCCTTAATAATGTAGAAAACAAAGGGGACATGGCTAACTATTTTACTTGTCCCCAGAGGCACTGAGACCACTGACAAGGGAGAGCGAAGTCTGCTCAACGGCCTTAACGAAGGGGCCGCTGGCTTTTAGCTCACACAGTAGGGGCCCGTGGCATCAGCCCCAAAGGTTCCAGGTTCAGTCCCACCTGCTAATAACCAGGGTCCATCGGCTTTACATACTAACGAGTTTACTCGTTGTTAAGTATCAGTGCAACATGAGACTGCAGTTATTGTTAGTTCCATCGAACAAAGGCAGGTTGCAGAGAAGGAGTGTGTGTGCGCACGCGTCGTGTGTGTGTGTGTGTTCGGAGGGCAGGGAGTCGCAGGAGGGCAGAGAACGAGGGAGGGGTGAGAATGACACTGTAACAACACCAGGGAGAGAACCAGAGCAAAGGTGGATAGGTCAGCAGCTAGAGAATACAGTCACACTTTTTCCCCCTGACGTTGTTTTTAATTTTTTTCTGCACACACTTTGCATATGCTGCAAATGCCTGGCTGTAATATCTACCACTAATACCTACAGTAGCTACTCTGTCAAACTTGCTAGGACTGAATGTAGTGTGGTGGTATCAATACCAATCCAAAGTCCTAACGAGATTAAAGTTAACAAGTAAATCCTTGAGCCCCGGGATCTCTTCCATTACAGCTTAAGCTGGGAGGGTCAACAGCAGGCACCAGCTCTCTGAATCTCAGGGCACGGTGCCAATCCAGGACATTTCAACAGAGCTAAACTCATCTTTTAATTAAAAATACAAAACCAAACAAACCCCACAGCAGCATCACAATGTACATGGCACAGTGGAGCTGCCAAACGCCCAGGGTCTGGGTCAGACAGTACATTTATCATATCATTTAACGTGGCATTCGGCTTATTGCCCATACAAAGGTGTCGCCTGTTGGACTGATTTTCCTTGCCGAAGGCCTGGGGTGCGGCAGCGCTTGTTCTCCTAGAGTGGCGTTTGATTCCTATTTCGTCCTTTTCTCTTCTTTGCTTTACTCAGGTGACGTCCATTGTACAGAGTTAAGACAGGGCGGGGAACCTGTGTCCGGTTTCCTTTGACTGCCTGTGTCGTCCAGCCTGCACTGCTCTGGCATGTGTTTGTTCCATCCTATTGCACTGCGTTTGTGCTCCTTCCTGTTTTCTCCATGTTCTTTGTGGAGTGAGAAAGAGATTCAAGCGGCAGGCTGATGCTGAAAGAGGCAGGCACTAGCCCCAAGCAACTTACAATGGAATTGGCAGATAAGACAGTGGGGTTCGCTGCCGCCTCAGAGAGGACCCGGCGCTCCAGGAAGCATGCTGCCGCTGAAAGGCATCACACGCTCCTTGAGGAGGGAGATCTGCAGCACAGGTTGCCAGGTGGCAGAGTGGAGGTGCAGGCGGCGCGGGAGAGGGGAAGTTTGAACTTAGTGCAGAAGCAGAGGGAGCCAGCGAAGGACTTTGGAGAACAGACTGGCAAGGTCAGCGCCGTGCTGGACTGCGGCTGCATGCAGTGACCATCCCCTTCTCTTTACCTCGCGCAAGCGATCACCGGGAGAGCCCCAGGCTTGCGCTCAGCATCGGCTACTCTGCACTGAGGCTCAGGACTGGCAGGTCCAAGAGTGAAGGTGCTACTGCTAATGCAGCCAACGGCCACAGGCCTAAGGTATGCCTCCCCAGCTTGCTGGGCTCGTAGCGGACGTATCGGGGTAAAGCAGAGCTAGATAACAGCACAGAGCACTGAAAGCCAGGGCTGGGGGCTGCAAACAAACTTTATGGGACTGTGGGAAACTTGGCCACCCCCATGATAAGCGGCCATCCCACTAACTAGAATCATGCCGGACCATGGAGGCTGCCGGACCAGAGTGCCGGACTGGAGAGGTTCGACCTGCCCTGCCGGTGACTTACCAGTCTCAGATGCATGAAATATGAAAGGGCTACATTTTCAAAACCCAGCTACCTAAGCGGAGGCCACCAAGCACATGCTGTGTCTGATTTGCAGGCACGATCACCTGCTGCCCATGCTTAGGTTGCTGTCATAATGAATGTCTAGGCTTGAGAATGCCGTTCTAACTGTTTAAAGGGGCTGTGTTGTCCAGTTAGCGAACTCTGGGTTCTTTTCCTAAACTGGAAAAGGCAGCAGAGCCTGGGGGCTCTCTTCCAACACAATGCTTAACACCCAGCCAGAACGTAGCATCCGGAGGCCTGTACAGATACGGACGTGCACCTTTTATTTTTACAGATGGGGCAGCTCAGCCATGCAGAGGGACAGAGCGATGATGCGAGGTGACCAGTGAGGCCCAAGCCTACGAGCACCGCAAGGCAGTGCTGAGTGCTGAAGACGGCCCGTTTACAGCTGTGAGCAATGCAGCTTATTGTGGTGCGCAGTAGGAAGCTGATCCTGTGACGTGCCCAACTCCAGTAACACTGAAACAGGCTCCACCCGCTAGCCCACACGACCCTCCGAGAGAGGGAGCGCACTTCACTGGATGCCCATCCGTCGGCATTTCGCTCCAACAAGTGCCACCTGCACCAGCCCTCGCCTTCTTCTGCTCAACTCTGCTTCTCAGAGTGTAAACCCTCCACTGCCCCCACCGCCCGTTGTTCTTTCTAATCGTATTTCGTTTCCAGCCGGTGTAAAGTGTCACTCACCCGCTCTGCCAGCAGTGGGTAGTGACCATAAACACTTATGCTAAGGCTGCATGTTCCTTTGTCTCCCACGATGGTTTCCCACGAGCGCGTGGAAACCCCAGCCCACACGCACGACAGATCCTGTGCAGAGCACGCCGCCCCCGTGTAAGAAAGGCAACAGCCATCTCCCAACAGCCTCTGGCTTCTCAACTTACCACTTCTCACAGCAAGGCTGCCTTTGGCCGTGTCTTTCCCTAGCACGTTCTCTGCTTCACAGCTGTACTCCCCAGCATCTTCTAGCTTCACCTTATTGAACTGCAGCCTGGAAATTTTTCTGTCGAAAAACAAAATAGATTTTTTTTTTTACTTTACCATGAACGCTGTTTATGAGGTTAAAAGCACAGCGCCCTCTCCCCCCACCTGTGCCAGGCCAGCACGGTCATCTGGCGCGGATGGCAGGCTGTCTGAGCTCAGGCACGACTGCGGGGTAAGTCTGATCGGCATTGGGAGGGAGCACCGCCAAGGAAATTGCAAGCGCTCCAGGAAAGCGCTCGGGTGTGACGCGGGAAGCGATGCTCTGTCCCAAGCGAGCAAGGAGCCGAGGCCGGAGAGCGGCACTCACGGACGCAGGGGCAGTTTCTGTCTCCCGATGAAGCCAGCAGCCTGGGAGCTGAGCGTTATACTCCAGCCCAGTAACTAAAGGGCTGATTATCTCACCGTGGATGTGTAACAACACCTAGACATCATGAGTTATCTGGGGTGGGATGAACCCAGGTCCAGCAACTGGCTACTGGCGCGTAGAGTATTCCCACACCTCCGAGGAGCCACCGGACCCAGGCTCTGGCAGGAAACATGAACTCGAGCAGCATGTTTTACACTCTTCCTTACAAGCCAGCACCACCGAGTCTGAACTCCTCAGGGTTCAAGTACAGGCGGGCCCCCCTGATCCAGCACCCTCGGGGCCTGACCCATCCTGGATGAGGCATTTTGCCAGACCAGGGGAGGTCATAACTGACCCCACTGCTACCAGCCCCCCCCAGCCCTGGACTGGACACTGACGTCCCGGCTGCGCTCCCTCCCCGCCAGGCACCAGCCATGCTGCCCTGCCGGTATCCCCCCTGCCCCTCCCTGCTAAGCCGGGCAGCCCAGCTCCCAGCCTTGCTGGGCAGCACAGCTGGGTCGTGCCCGGGCGCCAGCCCTCCACCGAGGCTCTCTGGTCCTGGAACATCCGTGGTCCTTCAGAACCAGAGATGTTGCCGGACAAGAGAGTCCCAGTTTACAGAGGTTCATCCTGTACCACTGAAGGTAGTAGTGTGTACTATGCTCTGATTGGACACAAGCGAAGCTGGAGGCGGGGCTTGAATGCAGGGCTTTAAACCCCCACACTCCAGCCCTTCTGCTACTGGAGCTAGCAGTGTGGCTGGTTTTAGCCTCCCTTCGGCCAGCAGCTAGAGGCAGTGTCCCAGCCCCGGTACTGCTAACACACAGGGTCTGAAGGCCACATGAGTCCCAGGGTTCCGAGGGGCTAGAAACACCTGGAGCGAACACACTGGACCGGGCTGCAACTAACGTTACCATCTGCGCTTAATTAGCAAGAGAACAGGTATTCGGGAGAGCAGCTCGGAAGCACCTAGGGAGAAATGTGCCGGCACCCGAACGCAGAGGAAAATGACCCTGAATGTCCCAACAGATAACGCACAAGATGGGGTAGCTGCTGGTGTCTGATACAGACCATCAATGACACCAGGGAACTGGATGACTGGCTCCTCATATAATACAAACAGGAAAAGAACGGGGAGATCATAGGGGACTTCAATTGGAGTGATGCATGGAATGGTCTCTTGCTGACCATGCTGGGAATTTCTAAATGTTATAGATGACAATTTCCTAGCTCAGAAAGTTCTGCATCCTACACATGGGAATTCTATACTAAACCTTATCTTGACAGAAAAAAGGAAGCTGACTGTAGAACTAAAAAGTAATGGTAGCTTAGTAATAAGCAATTATAACTTGATTACATTTAGCGTGTGTAAACAGAATTAGGTCCAGCCCAGAATTAGATATTAGGTGCTTTTAAAGGGGCCAATTTCATAATGCTGAAAACAATTATGAGCCCAGTCCGCTAGGAGGAAGAATTTAATCAGACACATGTGAATGATGAACAGGAATTGTTTAAGAACACTTTGCTAGATGCCCCAAAAGCCCCCATTGAGGAAGAATGTTACCCTAGTTTAGAAGAAAAATGAAGGCAACTGCATGTATGTATAAATGATTGCATAACTAAATAAAAGGAAAGGAAGAGTTGATAGTAATGAATATAAATCAGAAACTAGCAATTGTAGAAAATTGATAAAGGAAGCAAAGGGACACAAGGAGAAATCTATGGCCAGCAGACGTAAAAGGACAAAAGAATGGCATTTCATGAGTACATTAGGAACAAAAAGAATCTCATCAATAGTACTGATAGAATTATCAATAATAAAGCAGAAAAAGCAGATGTGTTCAATAAATATGTCTGTTCTACATTTGGGGAGGAAGGACCAGATGATATCATCAAAGAACATCCTAACACTCTTTCCATTCCACTAATATCTCAGAAGGATGTTAAACAACATATGCTAAAGTGAGACATTTTTTAAGTCCGTAGGCTCAGATAATTTGCATCCAAGAGTCTTTAAATTGCTGGCTGAGGAGCTCATTGGACTGGTAATGTTGATTTTCAATAAGATTTTGAGCAGCGAGGTTGTTCCAGAAATCTGGAAAAAAGCTTGTTTGCCAATATTTTAAAAAGGATAAATGAGATGACTTAGATAATTACAAGCCTCTCAATCTGATATCAGTCCTGGGCAAGATAATGGAGCAGCTGGTATAGGTCTTGATTAATAAAGAATTAAAGGGGGGTAATATAATTAACGCAAGTCAACATGGGTTTATGAAAAACAGATCCTGTGCAATTAACCTGGTATCTTTTTTTGAAGAGATTACAAAGTGTGGCTGACACAGCACAATAGAGTTGGCATAACATACTTTCACTTAGTACTGCACGTTAGTTTGATTAAAAAACTAGAATGGTATAAAATTAACCTGGCGCCTATTAAATAGATTAAACACTGGGCAAACTGATAAGTCTCAAACTATTACTGTAAATAGGAAATCAGCTTTAACTGGGGTGTTTCCAGGAGGGTGCCAAAGGAATTAGTTCTTGGCTTACTTAACATTTCCCCTAGGGAAGGGCTTATTGAGGTTGATTGGTTTGTGTGTTTTTAAAATGATCATACAATTAGGATGGGAAATGTAAGTCAAACAACGGGGTTTTGTGTTCAGTTCTGAAAGCAGAGAGGCTATTGCTGACACTGATGGCTTAGGGACTGAGTTCCAAAGGTTACAAGACTCTGATCTTTTGTCCTGTTGGTTTTTTTCTACGATCTTGACAATTTTTCATAGAATCCTAGAACTCAAAGGGACTGCAAGAAGTCATCGAGTCCAGTCCCCTGCCCTCACGGCAGGACCAAGCACCCTCTAGACCATCCCTGCCAGGTGTCTGTCCAACCTGCTCTTCAATATCTCCAGTGATGAAGATCCCACAACCTCTCTAAGAAATGTATTCGATAATAAACACTGGAATAAATTGCCTAGGAGGTTTGTGGAAACTCCATCTCTGGAGATATGTAAGAGCAGTTTAGACAGACACCTGTCAGGGAGGATCTAGATGGTTCTTGGTCCTGCCGTGAGGACTGGGGACTGGACTTGATGACCTCTCAAGGTCCCTTCCAGTTCTAGTGTTCTAGGATTCCAGTGTTTAACCCCCCTGACAGGCAGGAAGTTTTTCCTGATGTCCAACCTAAACTTCCCTTGCTGCAATTTAAGCCCATTGCTTCTTATCCTATCCTTCAAGGCCAAAGAGAACCATTTTTCTCCCTCCTCCTTGTGACACCCTTTTAGATACCTGAAAGCTGCTCTCATGGCCCCTCTCAGTCTTCTCTTTTCCAGACTAAACAAGCCCAATTCTTTCAGCCTTCCTTCCTAGCTCATTTTGCAGGATGGGAAAACCCTTCCCTGCTGAGATCCATTCACGAGTGTTACCCTCACGGCAAACCATCGCATTTTTCTTGAGGAAGGCAGTCATCGTGGCTTCATTCAGCTAAAGGGCCAGGATTCTGTTCTAATTTGTCCTTGGTGCAACTCCATTGACTGGTTAGATTCTACACTGTTGGGTTTGTTAACCCTCCCTGCCAATGATGCAGTCACATGCTATGGCCTTTGTATACTGCTTGGAATATTATGTTTGGGTTACTCTGAATCGTTTCAGCTCAGAGTCCAGGGGAGCTGAGTCTCCACACACTGCTCCGGATGGGTCAGGGGAGTAGGTTTGGGAGGGCTTGCAAGCCTCCATGCCCTAGCCCGACTCCCCTGCTGGGAGCACCGGTCAGCGGAGCAGAAGCAGCCCCTGCCACACTCCCTGAAGCACCAGGTATGTGGATGGGGCAAGCCCCTGCCCTGACCCCTATTGCTAGCGGGGAAGTGAAATGGGAGGGGGGTGCAGGCACAGATTTTCGTGGGGGCTCTCATCTTATGGAGGCCTTGGCCCAAACATCTATCCCTTCTCCTTCTCATAACACAAGAAATAAGGGTCACCAAATGAAATGAATAGGCAGCAGATTTAAAACAAACAGGACGTTCTTCTTCACTCAGTGCACAGTCAACCCGTGGAACTCCTTGCCAGAGGATGTTGGAAGACCAGGACTTTAACAGGGTTCAAAAAAGAACTTGATAAATTCATGGAGGGTGGGTCCATCAATGGCTTCAGAAGGAAGTATAATGGATTGTGTGGAGAATATGGCCACGGGAAAGCACCTGGATTGGATTCAGGATGGAGGACTGGTTCAGAAATGACTCACAACCCTGAATTTTCTCCCAACTTGACCCAACCTATTTCCTCACCTGATGTTTTGTTCACTTTTTATAGAATACAATTTTGAAAGCCAGACACACCTGGAGGGTAGAAAAACAATACACAGCTGCATGGCTCCGAGCAATTTGTATTCCAGCGTATGATCTAGCCATGTCAAAATTAGGCAATAAAAACAGGCAGCAAATAGGAAACATAAAATGGCCTAAAATGAGCAAAAGCGGGAAGTGAGGTGTGAAAGTGGTTATACAAGCAGCATCCTCGCCCAGGGGAGGAGGGTTGGGGTCCCTCTATCCTGTGCCCCCGGACAGCATTCCACCCTTGCCCCGTTGCCTGTGGTGGCCCTGCCAGGCCTTCTCCTGCCACTAGCGCCCTTCTGGGGCTCCAAGAGGCACCTCCGACACTCCCTCAGCTCACCCGCCTCCTCTCACCTGGCTCTGACTCAGGGCCAGCACCCCGCGGGACGGAGGCTGCGGCCATGGGCGGTACCGGTGCCAACTCTCCCAGACCGGACGCCATTTACTGTAGTGACATCATGTCCGAGCGCTCTGGGCGAGCTGGCAACCAGGAGCAGGCCAGGAGGGAGCCGAGCCAGAGGAGAAGCAGGCGGCCGTACAGCCGGCAGGAGAGAAGGGCACTTTTAAGGGGAAAGCGATGCTTTCCCCTTCTCTCTAGCGGCCCGCTGCACAGCTGCCCCCTACTCCAGCCTCCAGCCTGGGAGGGGGCTGGGCACTGAGCTGGGGGGGGGGGAGTCAGGTGATGGGGATGGGGGCAGCTAGACCAGAACTGAGCTGGGGGAGGGGATGGGGCAGCCGGGGCCCACAGGTAGCACACAGCTGCATTGGGCATTATGAAATGTGGTGCCCCATGTCTTTGCGTGTTTTGCCTAGCGGGCAGGACTGCCCTGCCCTGCCTCACTTCCAAGGAAGCAAGGTTAAGACCCTCCTCAGATGCTGCTGCTCTGTCTGGCTAGGCAGATGGAGCCAACCTCAGCCTTCCACTCCCCGGCTCGGGGCCCCCAACGTGTCCAGAGCTGGCAAGGCTGACGGCACGAGGGAGGATGGAAAATTATACATCCCCCTGCCCTGCAGAATCCAGCAGAAGAACCTGGACTCCCTTCAGGGCCATGCATCCTCGCAGACTTATCAATCATCAATCAGGGCATTAAGTGCCAGCTGCCTGGCCATGTGGGGAACCACACAGCACCCCAGTGCTGCCCCCAGGGGCAAGCCTGTGGCACAGCCTGGGTGCTCCCAGGCAAGATAGACTCTGTGCCTAGGCAGGCCCAGCTTCCGGCAGCCCAGGTGGGAACCTGGAAACTCTGGGGGGGCTTCAAGTACGTTTAAAGAAAAGACTCAAGTTTTATTTGACTGTGTTTAACAGGAACAGACAATCCAGGCAGACAAAGGGGGGCAGTTGCCCTGGGGCCGGTGATTCAAAAGGGCGCAGGGCTCCTGGCTGCTGCATCACTGCGGTAGTGGTGGTGCCTGGAGCCCGGCCCCTTTAAATTGCCCTCAGAGCCCTGGGTGGCGTGCTCTGGGGGGCTCCTAGGCATTCCTGGGGAGGCCGGGGTGCTGCGTGGCACACTCCATGCAGCAGTGAGAACGGGGGGCATACCCACTTGCTGTGGCCCCACCCCTTTCGCCAGAGGCCCCGCCCCTTCCGGGAGCATGGAGCCAGCCCTCCCCCCACCTTGGCCAGGTGCCGGGCGAGGCTATAACCCGAGACCCAGGGCCATAGCATGGAAGGGCCTGCAGTAGGGTTGCCAGGTGTCCGGTACTGACCCGGACAGTCCGGTATTTTCGCCTCCTGTCCAGTAAAAAAATTCAGAAAATACCGGACACCTAAAATGTCCGATGCTTTCTAATTTTTTCCCGGAGGAGAAAATCCCAGGGGGTCACCGGGTTCCGCAGGGGAGCTGTCTGGCCCAGAGCAGGGAGGCAAGGTGGCAGACGGCCACCAGCAGCCTGTTAGGGCCAAAAAGCCTCAAAACCATTTCTTAAAGGGGCCATGCTGGTTTTTATTTTTTTAGCTTAACAACTCTCGGGGGTTGTTTTTTTTTTGCTCAACAACTTTGGTCTCCCCCCTTATTTTTCTCAACAGAATTTTTCCCTAGTGGTTTTTTTTTCGGGGGGGGGGGGTCAGTATTTTTGGTTAAACCATCTGGCAACCCTAGCCTGCAGGAGTGCGCCCTGAGCGGGGAGCAGTTTGATTCGGATGGCGCGCTAGGGACCTTCCCAAACCCTCGAGCTGGGGAACCCCGGGCCCTCACCAGCTCCTACGTGTGGAGCACGAGTGTGATACGCGGCCAGAATCTAATCCCCAAGGCAGGACCAGGGACCCGCAGCCCAGCTCCACAGTTTGAGCCAGGGGTGGGGACCCGGAACTGGAGCCAAGAGGTGGAGCCGGCCTCGGGGGCAAGCCCAGAACCGGACGGAAGCGAGGCAGGAGAAAGAGTGACCCCATGCTGAGCACCCCATGAGCTGCGGTCCTACCATACCCCAGCTGAGCCCATTCCTCCGTCTGACGGCTCGGCTGGCTCGTCCTCGGGCTCAGCTGACAATGCTCAGCCCTGACACCCAGAGGTGCCTTTTGCCCTTCTGCCCAGCTGGCTCCTGCACTGCCACGGATGGACCGGACGCCAGTTCCGGTACTGCCAACCTCACACAGTCAGCACTCGCCCGTCAGGCCCCACCACAATCTCTAGGTGTTCTGCAGAGTGCTGGGCGGGTGCTGCTTTTCTTTGCTTTCCAGCATTTGCCCCTGACAGGGCCCTCAGGACACATCTTCAAGCCAGAGGGGAGGTTGGTGAGCTGGCACTCCACTCCTTTTCTGTGCCGGTCCACGCAGACCAGGAGTGGGGTACAGCCTTTAATTAGGATGCCTTTGTCCTTGCTCCAAGTCGTAACCATGCCCAAGGCTTCAGACCCCAGCGACGTCGGCCATGCTGGCAGCTGTGTCGCTGGCTTGTCTCTGGCGACGGTCCTCGGAGTCGCATGGGGCGAGGGAAGAAAAACCGTGATTATTTCTGGGGCGCAGGCGAGTTTCTGACCTGACACCGCACGGCATGGAACAGCATCAGCATGGAAACACGCACAACGAGTGAAGGAGCGGACACTAGAGATGGGGCCTTTTTCTCTGGGACGGTTGGAGCTTTTAACACCCCCCCCCCGGCATACATTAAAAGTAACGTGGACACTAGAGATGGGGCCTTCTTCTCTGGGACGGTTGGAGCTTTTAACACACACACCCCAGGCATACATTTGTAAGCAGGGTCAGGATAAGCTCTACCCGGACAACTGGTGGCAAATTGGGTGTACCTATGCAAATGAAGTCTCTTTGCACCACTCGCCCCAGTTCACCACCAGTTGTCAGGTAGAGCTTATCCTGACCCTGCTTACACATTAAAAGTAAAACAGCCCACGCAGGACTAGCACGCTCCCCTGCAAAGAACCCCGCCAGCCGTCTGACTGTAGAGAGGGGGGAGGCATGATCAAAGAATTCCTTCTGCCTCCCAGAGTGGGCAGTCAGCTGATCTTACACTCAGAACAAACGAAGGGCCTGATGCTGCAGACACTTGGCATTCGCTGTGCTCACAGGCGTACTCCGACCGAGTCCGTGGGAACGTCTACACTGTGCTCCATTTGAGCCCAACTCCTCTTCTGTCCACACATGGATCAGTCTCACTCAGGCTAGTGAGCATTCGGGACCTGGGTCCTGGAACGCAGCTGGGGGGTAGGTCAGGGCCTGAGTCCCACTGAGAAAGGTCCAAGCCCTGTTCTTTTGCAGTGTGGACAAAGACCGGAGCAAGGTCTGCTTAGTGCAGTCTGGATGCATTCACACAGCTGTGAGACCCCAGTGCCCCAGGTTTAGATGGTGCAGTGCAGACACCCCCAATGGGGAAAGTTACAGAGGTGTTCACATTTCGGCAGGCTCGTCAAATGGTCGGCCTAGTCCAAAATGGGCATCCAGAGCACGTCACTCCCACCACGGGCAAACCTCGCCGTCTCAGTCAGACGTTTCATGCCACAGCAAAGAGCTCGCCCCAAGCCTGGGACAGAAAAGCAACCTGAACCAGCAGGCCGTCCGGCGGGGGAGCCCGGGAACAGCCACGTGCGTCTCTCTCTGGTTTGGGCTCGTGACGACGAAGAGCTTAGAAGTGCCAGCGACAGTTTCTGCTCCTAGACAAACAGGAGCCCCCCGCACGCCCAGCCCGGCCAGGGCGGGACCGTGTGGCCAGGCACCACAAGCAGAGTAACTCAATCTTAACTGTGTTTCCCGGGGTGTTGGAAAAGATCTGCCAGACTCAGCGCAGCCTGGGCGGTGGAAGGTCTGCGCTGGCGATCTGAATACAGCTTAGCTCACTCCGCTCTGGCTCCCTAGTGTGTGGGGAACCTTTTCCAGTCCCGTCAGCGGCTTGGTATTTAAATGTAGCAGGTGATGTGATGCCAGCCAATACTCTCTTGCACCCAAGAGGCAGGTTTCCTTCCAGTGCACCGCAGACCGGCCCAAGCCTGTTCCTAATTAGCAGGGGAACATGCAGTTCAGTAACGAGGGATGGGGAATTTCCCCCTCCTGCCTGTGAACTCGTTGAAGACAACGCCCCTGCCCTGTGGCGCTGGAAGGTGGTGCTTGTAGCTAACAAAGCGGACAGATAATTGATGAGAAATCTGAGCTTTTGACTTACAGGTAATTGCTAGTCTGCTTGGTGCCATACGCTCTGTTTCATGGCACGTCGCTCCCATTTGGGGGACGTGAAGAAGTCTCCATCCCCTCCCTCTTTACCAGCCCTTAGCGCGTCTATTGCACTTTTCACCCCTCGATCTCAAAGCACCTTAGCGCAAGGGGTGAACCCCCATTTGAGAAGTGGAGAAACGGTGCGACAGGGAGGTTCAACCAAGAGCCAGGTCTCCTGACTCCCGTTCTAGGGCTGTACCGAGAATCAACTATTTCAAGAGGGTTGCAAAGAAGTGGAGACGGGGCTGTGATCCAACAATCACTCGGAGACGTGTGGGATTCCTAAAAACCAAAAAGCCCAACTCTGTGCAATGCCCGGATGCCCTCGGCCTGGCTCGAACAGTGCACGGAACAGCGTTCCGCTGACTGTGAACGGGCCCCTTGGATTAGAAGCTGAAACAGACTCTGTGGGAGCATTACACAGCCTTTGCTGCTTTTTGCAAGAAGAGAGGCTTTCCTTGTTCTCCTGGCTAAGATCTTCTCTCCCCATTATCCTCCAAAGGGATCTGAACCCTCTGCCCCAGGAGGTCCCACCTGGCCAGGAGGCCGACATGCCCACAGGGGTTCGGCTATTTTGCCATGGTGGCATAGCATCAGTGGAGGTGGGCACGCACTTAGCTGTAAGATGGAGCCAGATACGTTTGTGAGCAGGAGGGTACAACGGGGCTGCCTGTGAAAGAAGGAATTGGGTCCAGGCGATCTCTTCCTGTTCTATGTCCATGTTTGGCTCAGAGAGACATTCCCCAGGCCACCCTGGTTGGGTTCCCCCGGAGCACAGAGCAGGGATCTCCTGCTGCTTTCAGGGAGCCCTTCAGCATGGATGGACTTCAGTCCCTCCTGACTTCTCTTTCGGTCTCCCCTCCCCTCCCCTAGGGCCTGTTTTGGAACACTCATGGCTGTGATGGGTGAGGTATTTCCAGGCGCAAACACAGCTCCTGGATCCTTCACCTGGCTTTTGAATGTGGATGCCTGCTCTCCACCAAGCCCAGAGGGGAACGTCCAGTATCACTGCCGAAATCCTGCCTGCCTGCCACCCGAAAGCTAACTGAGCCAGCAGCCATCTAGCGCTCTGTGTGCGACAAAGGAGGGAAAGTGGAATCCTACTCATCCGGGCAAGGGCAGACATGTTTTGAGTAGCCCTTGGGCAGACAAGTCCCTGCCTCTGCCTTGGGAACCAGCCCTGGGAAGGGATAGTCAGAAATGCCAGGGGTGCACTTAAGCTGCTCTCACCAGAAAGCAGGGATGGGGGCCGAAGGCAGAGTTGTCCTGGGATGGATATCTGTTGGGGGGGTCAGGTTGGGACGGGTCAGGAGACCTCAGGATCTGGACACGGCAGGACTCTGGTGTTGGGCTGGGTGAGGATTCGGGCCTTTGATTCTGTCAGAAGGAAGTACTGGTCTCGCCTGTCGCTGGCTGCAGGCCAAGCTGGTGCCCTGGAAAGGGGTGAATGCCGCTTGTGGTTTGACAGGAGCATCTCGAGAGATGAGGATTGGCTCTGTCTCACGCTGTTACTTCAGTTACGGGAGTCACCAGCCACGCTCTGGGCAAGTAGGAAGCCATCTGCTTCCAGCCTGCCAGCCTCACTCTGTGTCAGAGGGCACCAAACAGGAAGCAGAGGGCTTCTGGGACCAAGGAGAGAGGCAGGAACGTGGTCCAGCTGGTGGGAGGAGAAGGTCGCTGGTTGAGGGAGGAGAAAGGGTGGAAGGGTGGCCCACAGGTTACGGAGTTAGCCTGATAAACAGGACTCTAAGACAGTCCTCCACGGGGAGCTGGAAAGAGTCCCTTAACTCTCTGAGCCTCAATTCGCCCATCTGTGCAATGGGCGTAACAGCACTGCCCTGCCTCATGGGGCCGTTGAGGGTAAATGAATAAAAGATTGTGAGGTGCTCAGATACCATAGTAACAAGGGCCCTATAGCTACTTCACAGGGAGAAAGAAACACACATGCAGGTCCATACACTTTGGTCCTACCTAGGATGTTCACAAATAATTTCTACATAACATCCTAGGTGCCCGTTAATGTGAGTCCATTCACAGCCAGCACTATTGCCTTCAGACTGTGTGGATATACAATTACAGAGGGGGCTGGCCTCAGAGCTACGGTTAGATTGTACTGATACTTCCATTCAACCACAGAAAGATCAGCGTGGAGTGACTCAGCAATCCAGAGGATTAAGATTGTCCCAACAGCAGGCAGTCAACATTGGAAGGGGCTAAAATGGCTCGACATGTTGTATTTGATTTTAATCACTTCTAATTTTAACATGTACATTCGACACACACCGTAATTGGATAGGGAAGCTGAAAGCTAAGTTCTTTCAGACTTCCAAGTGACCAACCAGCTATATATTTAGAGTCTCTTTCTTTGTCAGCTGTCTCAGGTTGTACCACGCCAGGGATGGATGGGTTGGAAGGTAGGTGACACATCAAATGTCAACACTAAATGACTAATTGTGAAATTATGGTGACTCAGCGCCTGCGGGGCTTGTTGGTCGGCTGCCACATTCCCAAGCCTTGCAGGAGAGAACGCTTCTTGGTTCCCGCTATCGCTTGCCACCTCTTTGCAGTTACTTGCTGTTTATCAGTCGGTTGTTCTGTCACGCCAAAGGGTTATACATGGAGAAAGTGTCATGGAAAATATTTAACATCCAGTACTTCCAGGACATTGAATAAATGGCTTATTCTATTCACCCCCAATAAATGATGCAAGGGGATGCAGTGTCTGGTGTCATGGGACCCAGAAATGTTATCATGAATGCATTAACCACAACCAGCTTCTGCAGAGATTTTAATTAGTACATCTCAAAGTGCTTTACAAAGGAGGTTAGTGTAATTATCCTCATTTTACACTTGGGGAAACTGAGGCACAGCATGGTGAAGATTTGCCCAAGGCGTAACCCGTCTCATGCCAGAAGCAATGGGTGAGTGGCTGGTAAAGATCATTATGCTGAAGAAATGACATATTCATCATCCAGTGGTGTTGGTTCTCACCAGATATAGAATGGCTACATTACAATCAGTGTGTCTTGTTTTGTAGCCTGTTCCACAGGCCCCAGGGCTGCTGTGCAGTGCCCCCTCTAATTTTTTCCATCCATGTGTGGAATGAATTTTGTTCCGTGCACTGAGGGCAGCGTGGCTGTGTACCGCTAGTAGAAACACACGCTGCCAGTTGCGGGCGCTCTGCTAATCAGCTGGGCAGCGTTTGAATCTCTCGTGGGTGGCCGCCCAAGTGGTCGGCTGACAGGGAAGACTGCTGCTCTGGGAGGGTTCTCCTACACAAAAAAATGCCGAGCAAGGCGTGTAAAATGACTCCACCCCAGCAACTGTCTGTGTGGTTTTCTGGAGACGCTCCTTGGTCCCTCTGCCACCCCAGGCCTTCTCCTGCTCCAAGAGGAAGTGCAAAAGTGCACCACAGTTTAGGACAGGAAGTGAAGAGGAGCAGCGCACCCAGTTGAAACTGCAAGTCACGCTGAGCACGTCGGTGATAGAATTTGCCCAGGACACTGCAGCTAACGATGCTACTCTTGCAAAAAAGTGCCACTTTAATGAAACTGGCCAGTTTTAGTCTTCCAGCAGCACGCTGCCCTCCAACACCGCCTTAGAGCAGCCGTTAATACTAACTCTGAAAACACACGTAGGAGTTTTTTGGTGAGCGCCCCTCCAGACACCAACCTAGACTAGCCTACGTAGCTTGTGAAATCTGACAGCCTCCCTGCAGAAGGAGCTCTGAGTACAGGGAAAACAGATACAGCTGCTGGACTGCTGGCAGGGGGCCATCCAATGTATTTGGACCAGACCCGTGTTAATTATTACAATGCAAAGCAATCACCTTGCATACTTACTTGCCATTCCCGTATTTTATTCGGATGTCCTTGCTCTTCTTCAGTTCTTTGCCATCTTTATACCACTTGTAAGAGGGCTGGGGATTCCCTGCAGTAGCCTCACACTTCAGCGAAATCTTTTCCCCCACGTGAACGTTTGGGCTCTTCAGTTTCTTCAGTTTCGGAGGAACCGCTGGGAAGAGAGAAATCAGACCAGTGTGAAAACTTGCCTCTGTAAGGGGCAAAGTGCAAGACAGGGTTAACCTCCCCGGGCGATGCTGACTGGTAACCGGTTAACCAGCAGCCTCGCCAGGTGTCGGTTAGCCAGCGGCCTAGCCAGTGGTTAACTGGTTAAATGTAATGTTTAACTGGTTACCTGACTAAACAGGATTTTACATCCCTAGTACAAGGTAAGTTATACAGTGAAGTTTCCCTCTGTACAATCTGGAGATGGACTTGTAGCAGCAGAAGAGCTAAGAGCATTAGCTCTTCTGCTGCTAAGAGGGGAAGGCCGAAACAAGCGCTGGTACAAGTGGTCAACACTACAGCCAAACAGGGCTCCTACAATGAAAGCCCTACCTGTGCAAACAGCTAAGGGAGGAGGACCGACTGTTCCTTGGGCTACATCTGGAGGTACAGAATCACAGAACCATAGAACTGGACGGGACCTTGAGAGGTCCTCGAGTCCAGTCCCCCGCCCCCACGGCAGGACCAAGCACCGCCTAGACATCACAGCAGAAGAGCTTTCCAGTGAGGGGAGGAAACTCTAAAAGAGGGCGAGTGACATCATCACTTGGTCTCACTCCCCTCCCGCCTCCACACCTGGAGGAGTCTGGAGAACAAAGACTGCGAAGGAGGGTGCTCCCAGGCCAGGAGGGAGTCTCCGCCTGCACACCGAGGATCTGTGACTTCTTTTACCATCTGTCAGGCTTGAGAGGTCGCTTGATTCAAATCCTGTTTAGTTTGTAGAACTTAGACTGGGGGGTTATTTTCTGCTTCTTACGTAACCAACTCTGATCTCTGTGCCTGCTACTTATAATCACTTAAACTCTGCACTTCTGTGGTTAATAAACTTGTTTCATATTCTACTTCAAACAGAGCCGAGTGGGAGAGATCTTTACAAACCCCTTGGAAGTGGAACACCCAGACAGGTCGACTTCTAGTCTGAGACTGGCCTCTGAGTGTTACTTTTATTGGACGCTTCAGAGAAGGGAAATAAACTTATTAACTACGCACCCAGAAAATTGGATAAGGTCAACACTTAACAACCCACCACCCATTTTCTCTGGAAATGTCCTTTTTTAAACTTTGTGTTTTAAAAGAAAGTCTTAGTGTGTTTTTAATTGTCTTTAAATCCTGCAGCAGTGAATTCCATTTGTTAATTGTATGTCACAGATGAAAGTATTTCCACAATGTAATATACATTCGTTGCCTTTTCATTTCACTGTGCAGTCTGTCCTTGTGATATGGGACAGCAATTGGAGGCAGAAAATCAGCTGGACTTCATTGTACCAGTCATCATTTTACAAAGCTCTTGTTATATTTCCTTTCATTTGTCTTGCCAAGATAAATAATCCTAGACTCTTGGGGATTTTTAAATACTCTCTTTACTGATGATTTTTATACCCAAAAGAAAAGAGGCCAAGTAACAACACTAGTCAAGACATATGTTCAATGTACTGAAAAGTCTAACGATTCTCCTGGAAGGCAGTTTTAATCTTGCCTACATGCCTGGGGAAGGAAGTTTTGTGTTTGTTTTATGCAGGCCTGCACCAAACAGCTGACTTAAGCTTGATCAAACTTTAAAAACCCTTCAGCTCTGGACGGAGACGGGACACTCCAGCCTCGAGAGAATTAGCTGGAGAAAGCAGCGGGCGGCCGCTGTCTCTGGAGATTGGAGGCAGCCCTGGGGCGAAGGCTGCAGAGAAGCGAATGGGACAGGGAGCGGACCAAACCCCCAACTGGTATAAATCAGCATAGCCCCTGTGTCGTCAGTGCTGGTAGCTAGTGTAAATCGGTTTGAGGCTCTGGCCCAGTGTGTCCAGCAACGCAAGAAAACACGTGCCGGAGGAAAGGAAGGGAAAGGTCCATCTACACTGCGCCCTCCTTTCAGCAGTGCACAGAGCACATGCGCCACACGCCCCCAGCATGGGTACAAATAATAGTGTGGACAGCGCAGCACTGCTTAGGCACGGAAAGACACGCCACAGTCCTGGGGGCACGGACCCTACGCAGCTCTGTGCCTGCCCAGGCAGCACCGCCCGTGTCTACCCTGCTGCTTTTAGCAACACCAGGTCCTGCTACAGGAGTGTCTCCCGTCCAGGAAAGCTCCAGCTGCAAGGAAAGACCCTGGCAGCTCCCCGCTGAGGAAGCCTGGTGTGGATGCAGCCTGTTTTTCCCTGCGCACATGGCTCCCCACAGACACCCTCTGGTCCATGCTGCCGCAAGGAGCCAGGCAGGGTAGCTGCAGCCAAAGAAACAAGTGCGGAGGGAGAGTGCGAGAACCATGCCGCTGGGAGAGGGGATACAGGGAGAGCCATCGTTCCCCACATGCAGAATAAGCATGGGCATGAAGACCTAGGGGTGCCCCAAATTTTTGGGCACCCAAAAATTTGGGGCACCCCTGGGTCTTCCTGTCCATCCAGCTGCCTCTTTCTATCCCTGTTCTGTGGCTCTATGGGGGGGATCTAGTTAACTTAAAAGTGAAGGAACCTGCCCGAGCGACCAGCAGAACATCCAGCCTGTGCCCACGACATTCAAATGGAATGAAGCTATTTCACGGGGCTTTTCCCCGCCATGGTGCATTTCTGCCTTGACTGCATCAGGCCACAGGATCAGCGTGTAAACCCGATTTTCCAATACGGCCTTCATGCCTTGCCAAAATGATAAAATCCCTTCTCTAAAAAATCATTGTCCCCCGCCCTTCTGGGCTGCCATCGGGCATAGGGGCACGGCCTGGCGCTCCCCAAATCCAAGGGACCTCCCCAGTGGCAGGGCATTAGTAAGTGCTCTGTCCTTCTCCCTTAAAGAGATAAAGTGCAGGGAATGTTTCCTGCTCCCTATAGCTGCGTGTGAGCATTCACGGTAGTGGACTTGGGAAACGATGCGATCGTGTGCGGCGGAGGAGGTCTAAGGATATGTCTATGCTGCAAGGTTATTTCAGGATACCGGAAGTATCCAGAAATAGCTACCCCACATCCAAGGAACGTGTCAGCTACTTCAAAATAATTTTTGAAAGAACAGACGTGCTATTTTGGCATCGCTGTAAACATCGTTCCACGAGGAATAAGGGATGTCTCGAAATAGTGCTTTATTTTGAAATTTGGCCCCGTGTAGACTACAGAGCTAGGTCAATCTCATTTGTAGGCATAGACCAAGCCCTAGATTTGTAAGCTTTATGGAGCAAGGGCTGTATCTTGGCTTGGGAGGCATCAAGATTTCGGGTGTTTTCACATTACCAACATATGTCAAAACAGAGCTGAAGCCCTATCCAAGGGACGTTATCAGTGCTTGTATTATTGTGATATGCAATTTGTAATTGTGGCTTGTGTGCTTAGGCCCTGTGATGGTGTCGCTTGTGTGGGGGTGTGGACAGAGTTATTGTGGGGGTGGGTTCTTGGGTGAGTGTGTCTGAAGTGTGATGCGTGGCTGCTGGAAAGAATTTGCTTCAGGCTAGAGGGTTGCCTGTAGGCGAGAACTGGCCTGTCTCCCAAGGCCTGTGAGAGCGAGGGATGGTTTTCCAGGACAGGCTGTAGATTGTCTGTGATGCGCTGGAGGGTTATGGAGGCTGTGGGTGATGACTAGTGGTGATCTGTTGTTTTCCTTGTTGGGCCTGACTTGAAGATGCAGATTCCTGGGTACTCATTTGGCTCTGTTTCCTCACTTCCCCAGGTGGGTATGTAAGTTTTAAGAATGCCTGGCAGAGATCCTGTAGGTGTTCGTCTCTGCCTGTAGCAAATCCGGTTGTATCTTAGGGCCTGGCTGTAAACAATGGACCATGTGATGTGTCCTGGAGGGAAGGTAGATGCATGTGGGTAAGAATAATGGTCAGCAGGTTTCCAGTACAGGGCGGTGGCAATGTGGTCATCATTTAGTCTTTTGAACAACCAGAACTCACATCCCATCTTCCCCCCAGAAAGGCTACATACAACCCCAGCCCACAACAGTACCTAAACTTCGCATTTACTACAATGGACCCTAGAGATACTTAAACTTCATTCAGTTGGGTTTTTCCCAAGGATAGTGCAGGAGATTTGCCAGATCTGTAAGAGGCCAATATGGCTCCATCATGAGTCCTTTTATGACCTGAAAATAATCATAAAAAAATCCTACAAAAAGGGAAAATACAGACAAATTTCTACGGCGGAGTACAACAGAACACCACAAGTGTGGAGGGACAAAATCCGAAGGACTCAGGCACAAAATTAGTTACACCTTCCAATGCACATAAAAAGGGAATAAGAAAAGGTTCTAGAAAGAAATTGGGAGCAAAAGGCAGAGGAAGAAAAGCGCAGCTCCTCCATTTAGCGGGGAAGGCAGGCTAATAATGGGCAACATCAAGAACGCTGAGGTGTTTAATGCCTATTTTACTTCAGTAACACAATTAATATTAACAACCAGGGGGAAGGAGAAAGCCAAACTAGGAAAGAGCATGTTAAAGAATCTTTCGATACGTATTCAAGTTTGTAGGGACCGATGAAATTCATCCTAGGGTACTTAAGAAACTAGCTGAAACAATCTCTGAACCATTAGCAATTCTCTTTGAGAATTTACAGCGGATGAGTGCAATCCTGAAGAACCGGGGAAGAGCAAACATACTTATGGTTTTAAAAAGGGGGAAATGAGGACTTGGGATTTATAGACCAATCAGCCTACCTTCTATAGCTGGAAAGATAATGGAACAAATTACTAAGCAGCCAATTTGTAAGTATCTAGAGAATAACAGTATTGTAAGTAATAGCCAGGATGGATTTGTAAAGAATGAATTATGCCAAAGCAACGTAATACCCTTCTTTGATAGGATTACTAGCCTAGTGGAGAGAGGTGAACCTGCTGCCATGATTTTCTGACACAGTTACGCATGACATTTTCATAAGCAAACTAGAGGGGTGTGGTCTGTGTGCAGTTACTATAAAGGAGGGTGCAAAACTGTGGAAAGATCGTACTCAAAGAGTACTTACCGATGGTTTGCTGTCAGGCAAGGAGGGCACATGCAGAGGGATCCCACAGGGGGATAACTTTAATCCAGTACTATTCAATATTGTAAGTAAGGACTTGGATACTGGATTAGACAGAACTCTTATAGATGTTGCAGGTGACTCCAAGCTGGGAGGGGCTGCAAGCACTTTGGAGGACAGGATTAGAATTCAAAATCATCTTTACAAATTGGAGAATCAGTCTGAAATCAGCCAGATGAAATGGAATAAGGACAGATCCCAAGAACCATGCTGGGGAAGGAAAAGTGCATAACTCGAAAGTGGGGAAGAGCTGGGGAGGCAGTCGGAATATCTGGGGATTATAAGGGAGCACAAATAGAAAAGGAGTCTGCCTGAGGAAGCTGCAAAAAGGAATCTCTTCCTGGGGTGTATTAACAGGGAGGTGGTAGGCAAGACACGGGAATCTCTTCCTGGGGTGTATTAACAGGGAGGTGGTAGGCAAGACACGGGAATCTCTTCCTGGGGTGTATTAACAGGGAGGTGGTAGGCAAGACACGGGAATCTCTTCCTGGGGTGTATTAACAGGGAGGTGGTAGGCAAGACACGGAAATCTCTTCCTGGGGTGTATTAACAGGGAGGTGGTAGGCAAGACACGGGAATCTCTTCCTGGGGTGTATTAACAGGGAGGTGGTAGGCAAGACACGGGAATCTCTTCCTGGGGTGTATTAACAGGGAGGTGGTAGGCAAGACACGGGAGGCGACTGTCCCGCTCTGCTTGGCACTGGTGAAGCCTCACCTGGGGTCCACAATGGAGAGAGTGCAGCGCAGAGTGAGAAGAATGAGGGAAGGGTTAGCAGGCCTGACCTACAAGGCACGATTAGTCTTGAGACAAGGTGGCATGGGGAAACCCGATAACAGTCTTCAAATATATGAAGAGCTGTTATAAAGGGGCCGAGGATCAATTGTTCTCCAAGCCCACTGAAAGTACAAGGACAAGAAGTAATGGACACAGCCATAGGGGAAACATCTCACTCTACAGCTTGCTAGGCTCCGGAATAGGCACTGAGGAAAGCTGTGGAATGCCCATCACTGGAGGTTTGGCCAAGCCCCGCTCAGGGCTGGTCTAGAGCTAGGTAGCACAGGGCCTGCGCTAGATGGCCTCTGAGGTCCCTTCCAGCCCCACCTCTCTATGAATGTCAGAGGCTGGGAGCGTCTCCAAGACTCATGGGGAAGGTTTTCCAAGGCACAAATGGTGCCCAGCTCTTATTGCCCCTTTGTGCCTTGGGATATCTCCACCGTTGTTCCTCCAACATCACTCACATGCCAGCTGTGTGACCCCACGCTATCACCACCCTGCTCACGCAGCAAGGTTCCTGGGTTCCTCCCCCCTCCCGTGATGCCTCTGGAGAGCCCTTGGCAGCTCCCCGACACACATTGCACAGGGATACTCAGACCGCATCCCCTCCGGACACAAGCCGCGCTAACGGGCAGGCCTCAGCCAGGCCTCTCCCTTCCTTGCCGAGATCAGGAGTCGTTTCCTCCAGTGGGCCCCGCTGCGGACGACCCCGTGCTGGGTGCCAGCTTTGCGCACGGCGTGGAGGAGAATTTGGGGATTTAGGCCTTGCTCCATTCAGGAGTCTTCTCCTCATTTTCCAAGTGCGCTCGTGTCATGGTCATGAGGGATGGGCAGCAGCCTGGGGACTAAGGGGTTAACTGCACCTAGCCAGGTAGCAGTCAGCCAATAGAAATGCAGATACGGATTTCAAACTGATAAAGGAATTTTTGGTTTTTCCCTCCTTTGTCCCTGGGCAGTTGACTCTCCAGATACTGAAGGGGCAGACAACATGTCCCTCTCCAAGAAAAGACTCTTCACCATCTGTAAGCAGGGCAAAGTCTAGATCAATCCGTTAGGTTTTATTGTTTTATGGTTTGGGAATGGGAATCGGATGCCTGTGCATTTAGAAATGGGTTTTCCTCTCCTTTCTAACTAAGTTTTGGCCCATAGGAGTCCCCCGTGAGTGTATTAATTGGTGACTTTTCCATCTAGTCATTATGCTTGAAACAGGAGTATTGTTTTGACAAATAAAGTTGTTTCTTTTTTATTACTGGACCAGGTATTGGTTCATTTCTGTGTCCTGAATCGTCTGTCTGTGGGATCTGCAGGCCTCTGACTAGGGGATAGCAGTCGCAGGCGGCAGCTTGTATTTTCTCGTTTCTTTTCAAGCTCTTTTGAGGAAAGAGCTTGGGGTGCCCTGGGGTTGGTTTCAAGTGTCCACCCCTGTTTGTGGGTTCCAAAGCACTTGATGGTGGCAGCGGATTTTTATCCCCAAAATCTAGGTTTTTAGGATTTTGGGGGGGGTCATACCAAGGACTGGAGAGAGAAGGTTGTGGGGTACTTTTGCAAGCTCCCACTTCTGCATTAATCATGCCAGAGTGGGGAATCAGCTTTGACAGCTTGGTTCCTGAGTCCCCCTGACGTGCAGCGAGACTAGGCCCAGGGAGCTCCTCTGAGCAAAGCGATGCCTCCATTTCTGTGAGGGGGCGGCACAGAGCCCCCTTGAGCACCCACAGTTCCAGCCGCTGCCCTGGCTCAGCACCCCTGAAACCCAGGGTGAAGGGATTTCAGGCAGGGCAGCCCAGGGCGGAGGCTTTTTGAACATCGGGTCGTTTCTGAATCTCAAGCGCGACGTCTCTCACCAGCAACACAAGGTGGCTGATACGCCCTCCGTGTCTTCTTCCTCGCGGGCAGGGTGGGAGGTCAGGGCGAGCTGGCTGTGAATCGGGCAGGGCTTTGAACACCCCCCAGCGTGTTCTCCCGGTGCACAGCCTCGCAGCGCCCGTTCTCGCTCTGCTCCCCACACAGCACTGCCCACGCTCACCAAGTGCTTGTGCTCAGAGCCCGCCCTCCGTACTCGCTGCCCCGGGCAAAGCACCGTGCATTCAACTCCCTTCCCTCCCTGCCACATACGCATCCATCTCCTCCTGCCCATCCCAGCCTGCACAGCTTTTAACAGAGCCAGTTACTTTCAATTTCCACTGCTGCTGATGCAACATTTGTTAAAACTCACTCCATCCATGTGCGCAATACATTTTGTGTGCACCAAGGCATGTGAAGATGTGCACCACCAGTAGCAACACACGCTGCCAGCTGCAGTTGCTGTAGGCACTCTGCTGGGGCTATCTGAATCTCTCCTGGATGGCCGCCCACACGCTCAGCTTACAGGGAACTCTCACTTCTTTCCATCGACTGGATCTGGGGGGATCTTTTACTCCCTCCTTTGCTGGTTTCCTCTCAGGCTGGTTTTCCTCCAGTGCAGAACCTTCTCGTCTTTGCTTCTCCCCACGCAGCCCAACTCTTCCACCACCTCCTGTTCTCTGCCGCCTTTTTGCCCTTGCTCCTTCCCTTCCATCTCGCTCTCGCTCACCCCACTGAGCCACCCTGCCTTCCTTTCCTCCTTTGTCTCCCATCACTCACTCGCCCACGTGCCCACCCCCCACAACTCAGGCTCTGCCCGCAGTGCCCCAGAAGCGCACACAGGCCCATGCACACACTGCCCAGTCCTGTGTGGCCGGACTGGCTCCACACGGCACATTGCCTCTGCTCAACGGTTGCACTGACTCACGGCCAGGGGAAAGATCGCCTGCTGGAGGCCACGCGAGGGGGGCCCTCTCCCCCAAGCTGGAGGGGAAAGGCTCTGAGCACCTCCATCAGGGTTCGGCTAACACCTCTGCTTGTGGAGTCCGTGCAGGGAGGGGGAGATGTGGCGAGGAGGGCCCGAGGGCAGGGTTGAGCAGTGGTTGCTTAGGAAGGAGTAGGGGAAGGCAAGAAACAGGAGGGGCATTAGGACCCAGAGCAAGGTGCGGCCAGGCAAGGTTTTTGCTGTTTTTTCCCCTGCCAGGTTTAATTTCGGCCGCCCCCTCACTCCGGTTGCCCTAGAAAACTTCCTGGGCTGCCTGTAGGGCAGGACCAGCCCGGTGTGTCTTGGCACCCGCACAGAGCAAGCACGATGGCCAGGGGCAACCTTACTCACAGTGTTATGTATCCAACATGTCACACGCCGCCAATCACTTCCACACAGCAGGCTCCCACTGACGCTGGCACCATGAGGCAAGCCAGGCCCAGTGCTCACTAAGGGAACAGCCAGAGGCAGTCAGGTCAGGACCGGGGCAGGACACAGCCCTAGTGCACATCCTACGGCAGCCCGGGGCACACCGTGTCGCACGGGAACATCCACTCGCACGCCACACGCCTCGGCCCCAGGAGCCAGAGAAGTTCCTGCCAGCCACTAGCAGGGGACACACGCGCGCTCCCATGGTCTCAGGAAACAGGCCGGAACGAGAAAAGGCTCCTTACTAACAAATGAATGCAATTGCGTCTATGGAGCCTCCCTTCACAGCAAGAGCCCAGAGCCATCATAAGCCTCCAAGCCCTCGTGCAGAAGCCCGAGACATGATTTCAGCATCTCCATTCGGCAAGGGCGCGCACAGCCTATACAGAGCTGAGTAGGGTTGTCAGGTGTCCGGTATTCACCCGGACAGTCCAGTATTTGCGTCCCTCGTCCGGTAAAAAAAACAGAAAATACCGGACATGTAAAATATCCGGTATTTCCTGTTTCCCTCGGCCAGAAGCCCGGCGGGGACAATTTTCCTCTGCCGTGTCTGGTGAGGGTAGGGGAGTAAGGAGCACGGGGCCATTTAAAGGTGCAGTGCTTTTTTTTTTTTTTTTTTTTTTTGCTTTGTTTAACAACTTTG
Organism: Pelochelys cantorii; assembly: GCA_032595735.1. Classification (NCBI taxonomy): domain Eukaryota; kingdom Metazoa; phylum Chordata; order Testudines; family Trionychidae; genus Pelochelys; species Pelochelys cantorii. The sequence goes on from CM064340.1 coordinate 40,706,040, forward strand.
GAACTTTAGTCTCCCCCCTTTTTTTTCCTCAACAGAATTTTTCCCCGTTGGTGTTTCTTTTTCTGGCGGGGGGAGGGGGAGTTTCGGTATTTTTGGTTAAACCATCTGGCAACCCTAGAGCTGAGGTCTACCTTCTTAATGGGCCTTCCGGGCAGAAGCCCCATTCAGTGCTGCAGGGTAAGGCCAAAACCTCCTCCGTCCCGTGAGGGAGAGTGGGACATTGTACAGGTGTTGTACGGCACATGCTATCACTGGGGAGAGGGGTACTAAACTCATTTTTCTAACCTCTCCCTGTCCCTTTGGGCCCTAATTTAGCCGAGAAAGCCAATCAAACCACCCCTGAATTCAGTGGGAGCTTGTCTACTAACTCTAAAGGGAGCTGGGTGGAGCTAAGGTGAACCCTGTGACAGAGGAGGGACTGACACACATGCCAGGTTTACTGAAGATGAATAGCTCTGGGTACCTCAGAGTCCACAGCATTCCCTTGCTCTCTGTTTAATTACAACAGGAAACACCTGGAATACTGCTGAGATTCGCTAGTGGCAAATCTTAATGAAGAGTCCTGTGGCACCTTAAAGACTAACAGGTATCTGAGAAAAGCTTTCGTGGCCAAAGGCCCACTTCATGTAAAGGCACTTTGTGGGTCTTTGGCCATGAAAGCTGGTGCCCAGCTATATCTGTTAGCCTTTAAGGTGCCCCAAGACTGTCCCTTGTTTCTGCAGATGCAGACTAACACGGCAACCCGTTGGAGACTTGGCAAAACTTAGCTATTATGTAAGGCAACTGGCAACATGCAAGTACCACGACTGCACCTTCCCCCAGAAATTTGGCACGCTGCCATTTTTCATGACCCACTCATAATGGGCCTCCACCCAGTTTTCAATCCGTGGGTCAGCTTTCCTGCCAGCTGGAATTCATTTGCAGCATTACCATTTCCCAAGACAGCGTACCACGTGATTTTGCTAAAATCGAAATACATGCATTCTGGCTCGTTTCAGGCAGCTATTTTGTCATTTTATCCACAAAACCATCACGTGTTTCTGGTACAGTTTGTTCTCTGTAAGCCCAGGTTGGTTATAGCTCCCAGCTCCATTTCCTCCTGCATTTTAGTGCTATGTCAGTGACACATGGGCCACTATTACGGAGGCACCAGTTACAATGCGAAGGTGAGGACTGAAAGCAAGTAAGCTTTATCGTCACCCACTGCTCCCACACTCCTAGCTTTTGATAAGACGCAGATATGGGCATAAGATTTGTATTCAATTTAGGCCAAGAGAAGAATTTTTGGCTGAGTTCCAAGTAGCTTAAGAATTGCTTGTCAACATTCCAAAATTACCTATAAAAGTACATTAAGTAGCGCCATGAATCTGGGGGTCAGATGAATTGAAGACATCTTCCAAACCTCCTCAAGGACATGGGCTCGGAGACCCTCAATCAGCCCCATGCTCAGCTATCTGGATTCAAGTGGATTCCAAGAGTCGTATACTATTGGTATATGTCTGCTGGGTCCGGCAGAGGAATCAGTGATTTGTTGACTAGTTACTTGTCTGCCTGAGAGGCAGAGACACTCGGGTACCAGACCCCTGAGGTGTGCCCAAGCAAACCAACCAGGCCAGTCAGGGCAACTTTGTGCAGCTCCAGCAATCAAAAACGGAGTCCCTGGGAGACTCAGGGCAGGCACAGAAAGGAGGTGAGGAGAGACGGTTCTGAAGCTTACAGAAGCTCTGAGCAGCAACAGAGACATTGGAGCTGCCTGTCCGTCACCAGATTCAGGAAAATGCCTCTGGCTGGGAAAGATGAACCTTGCAAACAGAAGAGTGACTGTCCTAATTTAAGAAACGAAGGCTGGGCTCCTTCAGAAGTTGACAGCACTTGCCCAAGAAAGCTTACTAGTCACCCAGGGACGCGACCTTTTCAAGCCCTGATCTCAGTCATTGGGTCAGGATTTATCTCCCTCCCCATGACCAACGGGCCAGCTAGAGCCCCTGGTTAGAGCAGCTGTTAGTCAGGAGATCGGGATTCTGTTCCCAGCTCAGTCATCGGGGCAGGAGTGGGAGCGAGTCTGTGATGCGGCTCCAGGAAGCACAGCAAGAAGCTGCATGCTGGACAGGAAGCTGGGGCAGGACGGTGGCTTTGCGTTCACCTTTGTGCCTTCCAGATTCTGGAGCAGTCTGGGAACTGAAAAAGCCACCTCCATAAATTAGAGCAGCTCCCACCTGGGCTAATTTATGGCAGCCCACCCGAGACTGCCTGTGGGCCGCAGTGCCCCCGAGGATCACACTGCACCATGCACTGTGAGCCGCCCCCCACACACACACACACACACCAGGGCTTCTCCACTAGCCTTGCAACACATTTTGTGTCCTGATGGGCCCCTGGAGCAATGTGTGGGGCACACAATCTACTCCTAACTTCCTGCCTGGCCTTGGGCTAAGTCATTTAACCTCCTTGGGGGTCTCCCCTCTATTCAAAGGAGACAGTAACACTAATTTATTGGACAAGATGTTAATGGGACTTGATTCATTCATGTTTGCTCTTTGGGATCCTCAGATGGACAACGTTATCAAATGCAAAGTATGCTGAGCCTCTGATTCTCTTTAGTATCCCCCCTTCTTTCCCCCCCGCAGGCTGATGCCTTATTTTCCCCAGTGTGAGGGGGCGCTATACTCCCATTTCAATTTCCCATATAGGTTCTCAGCTTTCATTTCCCATCTTTGAGCTGTTGCTTGTGAAGCCACCCTGACTAATTCTAGTTCCTTTCACCTTCCTTTTTTCTGGCAAATCACCATCTAATTCAGCGGTTCTTATCCTTTCCAAACACCTGAACCCCTTGCAAGACACACAAACACACACACACACACACACACACACCTGCAAGCATCACCTCACTGAAAAACTACTTGCTTACAAAATCAGGCCTAAAAGTACAAGAGCATTTTTGCTTAGACTTTCACACCACACAATGACTGAAAATTCCTTACGTTTTCATTTTTAGGATGTAATTATCAAATAAATCGATTAGAATATAAATATTGTACTTCCCTGTCAGGGTACGGCACAGAGAGCAATATAAACAAGTCATTGTCTGTGTGACACTGTAGTTTGTACTGACTTCACTAATGCTGTAGCCTGTTGTAAAAATAGGCAAATATCCGGATGAGTTGATGTGCTCCCTGGAAGACCTCGGCATACCCCCGGGGTGCACATACCTCTGGTTGAGAACCACTGGTCCAAATGAACCTTCACTGCGGTGCATTTTATGGCTTCTCCATACCCACAGGTTTTAATACTTCCTTCCATTGCATTTTACTGATGACTTTTCTCAGTTCTCCTAAATCTACCATCCTTAAATCTCATCCCCTTGTCCTGCTCTGTTACGTGAACTTCAGTGGACAGAATTCAGTATTCTGGTGCTCAGTCATCATTCCATAGCTAGAGCCAGGAAGGGTTCTCTTCTGGGCAGAGTCCCTTTTTCCTGGCCATATAACTGACATCTTTCTAATCCTTGAACTTCTTTCCTAATGAACCTCTTTCACTTTGTTACCTAACACCTAGTGGGAGAGTTGATTGTAGATATTTTAGGGTTTATTAAATGTGCCCATCAGACAGTCTCTAGGCACATTACAGGAACTCAAAGCTTGTTACTGACAAAACACCATGCCAGAGTAAAGTTCATCACATTCCTCAGGATCACCCCGCAGGCAAAACATGCAGGATCCTTGAGAGGTCAACAAACTCTGGTTCTGATGGACACACTGGGAAAGAAAATTCCCAAAACTTGTAGCATCCCCCCTGCAGAATCCAGATCTACCAATCCGGGACCTGCCCAGAAACCCTTCTGCCGTCAATTATCGTGAAGACACAGAGCCCATGTCACAAACAGCCAAAACCAAAACAACGGAGCTTAGTATACGGGCATTGCACCTGGCAGTGGGAAGCCAGTGCAGCCTTTGGAAAACTGGAGCTCCATGCTCCACATGGCTAGCAGCATTATGCAAGTGATCAACACATTGTACACTAGCTACCAGGATGAAGATTATCCTTCCCTCCTTTCCTCTGCCCAACCAGGCTCTTCTCTTCTCCGGCCCTGACAATGATTTCTGCGGCTGCAGCTAGAATCGGTGGAAGGGCGCACTGGCCGCTGAACGCAAACGCACAGCCTACATGATGAAAGCACTCGGCTGCAAGGAAATTCACGGAGACACCCACATCATCAAAGTACCGCCAGATTTTCAAAAGCGCTCGGACGGTCGGGCGCATGTTGGGAGCTGAGGCCTTTTGCCTGCCTGCCCTCCAACAGAGAGCATCAGGTGAGAACAGAAGAGCGGCTAGACTGGGTCAGACCAAAGGTCCATCTAGCCCAGTGTCCTGTCTGCAGCGGCCAATGCCAGGGGCCCAGAGGGAATGAACAGAACAGGGAATCATCCAGTGATCCCTCCCCTGCTGCCCATTCCCAGCTTCTAGCAAACAGAGGCCAGGGACACCCTCCCTGCCTATGCCGGCTAATAGCAATTGATGGACCCATCCTCCATGAATGTATCCAGGTCTTTTTTGAACCATTATAGTGTTGGCCTTCACAACATCCTCCAGCAAGGAGTTCCACAAGTTGACTGTGCACTGTGCTCCTCTGTCCCTGCCTGAATAAGACTGGTTGGGCCATGGGTCTGTGGACTCATTCCAATGTTCAAGCCATTTCAGGAAGCACTTTTGGATAGCAGCAAACTGTTCCAACTGGTGAATTCTGAGTGCTTTTGCTGGTAATAGATACCTGCAAGGCCCTGAAAAACCATACAAAGCTGAAATACTAAACACATGTGCTGACTTTTTAGGAATATTTTCCTAATCAGTCAAAACCAGAGAATGTTAAAATCCTGATGCTCCAGAGGCCCTCTGCCTAACACCAGCGCTGCAGTCTGTAGGAGCAGTAGCGGGCAGGCCCACCTTTGGAGTCGAGCAATTTCACAAGGTTGCCAACAACTGACAGCAGCTTTTTACGGGTGGCTCTGGGCTTGGCAAAGACGCTGCGTGTGTGTCGCAGCAGTGAGGGAGCTGAAGATGAATGGCACATCCTACGCACTGCAGCACACAGCCAGGGGCCGTCACTGGCCACCCACCAAATCAGTAGCATTCTAGTTCTCAATGGGAGAGTTATTAAAAGGGAAGCAAGCGACTCAGCAAGGCCTGGGCAAGACACCGGGAACTGCACGATGGAGGTGAGCTGGCCACAGTGCCACGAGAGATCGTGGAATCTGGTCAGACACATGGGAATCTTTTCAGGCTTTGCTTTGGAAAAGAGATTCTGCTCACTTGGGGTTGCACATAGGGTTGCCAGATGATCCCCCAAAAAATACCAGACACATGGTATTTTGGTCAAGCAAAACAAAAAAAAAAAGAGCACAGGATAATAAGTATTGCCTCTCCCAGCCATTCCCACCCCTTCTGACGGGCCCAGACTGGCGATTGCGGCCCCGCCTCCCAGCTGGGACTCCCAGGCTGGGAGGCGGGGCCACAATCACCGCCCTGGGCGCGTCAGAAGCAGGGGGAGTGGCAGCCAGAAAAATTAGAGAATACCGGACATTGCACATGTCCGGTATTCTCTGATTTTTTTTTTTTGCTGGAAAAAGAGCGCACATACCGGACTGTCCGGTAGAATACCGGACACCTGGCAACCCTTGCATAGGCTTTGCATGGAGGGTTGGAGAAGGAGGAGCGGGAGACACAGAGAGATCTCCCAAGGGCACTGTGCTTGCAAGAACAGCTTAGCCACCCGCTGCCTTGCACAGCCATTCGCAATGCACTGAACACCGTGGGCGGGAGCAGTCCTACCTTTGGTTTCAACTGCAGCAGGTTTCAACCCCCTCAGGTAGCTACAAATGGACCCCGATCCTCAGAGTGAACCTCAGTTGAAAACTAGTGGGTCAAACCCTCAACGGGGGTCAACTCAGCATAGTTCCATGGAAGCCAGCACAGCTAAGCCAAATTTACATCCACTGGGAAGCTGGCCTATTCTTTTGAACCTGATTTTACTCTGAAATTACGTCAGTGGGCAAATCCAGGTACACACACATACAAGCGTTTGTTTGAAATGACTGTAAACTTAAAGAATGTGGCAACACACTCGCTTTGAGCAAGGGTTTCTAACAAACCTTCATGCCAGCTCCCCTGTGTTTAAAGGGGTTTAACACAGTTTAAAGTAACTTCTACCTCAAAAAGTGACTCCGGAGGGCATTCTGGAGTTTCTTATTTGTTCTGTCTCAAACCAATTAGCAGCTGGCAAGGGTTTTTTTCCCTAACCCCCAGCCAGACCGTCTCAGCCTGGGATCTGAGAACAGTCTGGGTTCTTTGCTTTCCACACATCACCCATCAACTATTCTACATAATCACAAGTGCAACTTCTGTGCTCCAGGGAGGCTGCGAGGATCAGCAGGAGCCAGTAAAGGACTTTGGGATTCTCAGACTGAAGGCTCCACGAACATCTCCTCATCACTATCACTGGTACAACGAAACATGAGAACACTTCTCATTCCTTGCAGAACCTGCCCAGAGATCCCATCTAAGCCCTGGTGAGAGACTCTGCCAGACACAATTACCAATTTGTTAATTAACTAAATATTTACTTGTGGGGGTATGTCTGCACTTGCACCCTCTTTCAAGAGAGAGATGCAAATGAAGACATTCGAAATTACAAATGAAGCCGGGATTTAAATATCCCATGCTTCATTTGCATATTCGTGTGATGGCGCTATTTTGAAACAACAGACACTGTTAAGATGCGGTTATTTCGAGAGAAAACCCTTCTCTCAAAATAACCCTTACTCCTCATACAATGAGGTTTACCAGTTATTTTGAGAGAAGGGTTTTCTCTCGAAATAACCGCATCTTAACAGCGTCTGTTATTTCAAAATAGCGCTATTTCGAAATAGCATCATACCGTGAATATGCAAATGAAGCACAGGATATTTAAATCCCGGCTTCATTTGCAATTTCAAATGTCTTCATTTGCATCCCTCTCTCAAAGGAGGGTGCAAGTGCAGACATACCCTGAGTTTAGTACAAGTATTTCTCATTAACGGTGCCAAAAGAAAACCAGCAACAAACACCAGCCTCATCGTGGGGAAGAGATGCTGACCCATGTGGCCCTGATACTGTTTCAATAGCTTCCTACTTCCAAAGCAAGCCACAGTTAAAATGGGCCCTCTCTCCCAGCCATAAGATCCCATGTCAAGAGTCTTCCATGGGGGGACGGGTGACTCTCGGTGAGTTTGTCCAGAGCAGCACCGACAGGCACTGGCACGGAAGGAACCACTGAGGCAGAGAACCTGGGCTGGCCATTAGCCGGCCCTTTCAGCAAACCAGCACCGTGGATGGCATGGACGGCACTTCTTGCTCCTCATGTGACTAAGAAGCCTGTCTCGCCTCACCTTCTCCAGTTCTGTCTTCCTCTCCAACTTCCTGCCTGCCTGCCTGGCGGTCATCACGGGCTAGCTCGCCCAGGCCGCGGGAGGTGGGTGCTCTGGGCAGACTCGCCCGGCCTCAGTTAAACCTCTGCAACAGGCAGACTTCCCAGCCAGCCCCCCTCGACTCCTGAGTCCCAACTGGAACAGGTTTAAAGACCTCGGCCAAGCCGAGTCCACACTCAGGCAGCCGAGGAGAGCATCTTTCTGCTCTCCCGTCCTGAGCCAGCCAAAGGGATACTCTAGGTGATGTTGGCTGGAGCCATCTCACATGGACTGCTGCACTAGACTAGGATTGCTGGCTGGGACGCTGGGCTTCCTGCCCCACCCCTCGGAGGCCCTCTCCTCCCCGCCTCTCCATGAAAGAGGAGCAGCGAGTAACTCAGGGCCGCCTATGCTGGCTGTAGGACTTGGGGTCACCCAGCTATCCCTTTGCAATACCTCAGCAGCACTAGGAAGCTGGCATCATGGCCAGGCCTGAAGGGACCCAGGTCCAGACACTAAGAGGAAATCATTTCTCCAGCCTTTCTTCAGACACTGTTCGCGTCCATATCAGAATGCACAAACCAGGGCTCCTGCGTGGATTCCACCCCACGCAAATGGCCTCCTCCGAGAGCCAGAAGAAACGTAGCCCTTAATCATGCTGAAGCACGGCGCTCCCTAAAATTCAATAAATACGGGGCCAAATTCATTCCTGGGGATACATCCACTGACCACCCCCCTTAAAACACCCAGTGGAACTGCAAAGAGAAAAAAGCCAAACAGGTCTAAGGAGCTATGGACAGACTTCTTCCTTCCTTAGTATTTCTCCATCAGGAACAAACTGAGGCTTGGCTCCTGAGATCGATCCTGCTTTGGGGTCTTCCCATCTTCCTGGACCCATTTCAGGCTTAGCACATGCACCGCCATTTTGCAAAATGCTTAGAACTAAGCCTACCCCAGGATAATACTTACCGCAAGAGGGCGTTCTTACCCACATGACACTGGGGAGTAAATCATATCATTCAAGAATTACTGGGCGAATCATCAGTTCACCTTTGTGCTCCGGTCTGATGCTCCAATCTTGGGAGATTCGTAATGTGGACAATTAGACTGACCCTTCTATTTCTAACCTGAAGCTCTTCACCATAGCACAGAAGAGCCACAGAAAGACTTTCTCTCTCATGCAGATTCTCTCTGTGTGCTAACACCACCCAGAGGGACATTACAATCAAATCCCGACTCTTGTGAAAACCGAACACATACAAGGACGCATCTGTTGCCACGCTCTTCAGAAGGGAGCTTTGGAAACCTTCCCTCCTCACTCCCGTTACACCCTGGTTTTCAGAGTTAACCCTTCCCGGCGGCTGCGCACAAGAACGGCGTGATTCGCAGTCTCCCTGCCTGATCGCCAATGGGGAATAGCCAACACTTCTGTACACACACAACAGTTTCCTTGCAGCCACCAAAAGGGAAGAGAGAATGCATGGAACTGCTAAGGAATTCAGCCTACAAGGTACTTCACATTTCTCTTTGTCTTTCCCTTGCAAATTGCCCTCCAGCCCACTTAGCACACAGCTGATGGTTCCAACGTCTGGGGATTTCTCCCCTCTGGAAGTTTGGCTTCTCTTCCCCTTGTTTATGATGCTATAAAGGCTTCCGTGCACCCTCGAGGGAACTAGGCACTCTCCAGTGCCTGGCATCATTGTCATCTCCCCCTTGTTCATCCTAACAAGGAGGCTTGCACACAACCTTTGCTCCCCTGGTCGTGGCTCTTCTGGCAGCTGGTCTCCAGCTCTGGGAAGATTTTTTCCCCCTCCGGTCACCAATGACTTTAGCCCTGTTCTCCGAGGTCCACCTCATAAGTGTCACAGTGGGGAAGGCGACTGGCAACAACCTCCCAGAATCTTGCCCTTCGCCCCCCCACAGCCCTCTCAGCTACACCCCCACGGAAGCATTTTCCTCCAGACCTGCATCCCCCAAGTCTTCCACCCCAGCCCGCAGCAAGAGCAGTGAGCAGAACCGGCAGGGCGTGCCTCCCCTCGGTTCCTCATCCGCATCCGTACACGAGGCTAGCCCGCAGGGGCTGATGAGAGTTTTGCGGGGCCCAGGGCAGCACAATTTCACAGGGCCCCGCTTTGGAGAAAAAATAGAGAAAAGACGTCTCTCCTACGCATCTGTCTCTCTCTCTCTCACTCTCCCAGCTCTCCTCCGCCTCCTGCCTCTCTCTCCGTCTCTCTCTTTCTCTCCTCCCCCTTCTGCCTCTCACTTGCGGCGCCTAAAAGGCCACTTGCGCCACTTGCTCCCGCGCAGCGGCCCGGCTGAGCGGCGCAGAACTCAGCCGAGTGCCAGGGCGGGAGGCGAAGGCCATGAGAGACGCTTGCCCTGCCCTATATCCGCCGCTGCTAGCCCATCCCAGGAGGTCAGCCTGCCGCTTGTGCTTTTTGCATGTCCATGGAAGCCTAAAGCCAACAGGAGCCGAAAGCTGTGCTGGAAAACTCTCTTCTCCTAAGTTACAACCCTTTGCGGGTGCTCCCGCCAGCAGTACTTTCATGCTGGAGAGGGAGGCCACGACTGACAGATCTGGAGACTAAACTCTCCCTGTATCGCCCAGCGCAGGCACAGAAGTAGCCTGGCTCCCTCACACTGCATGCTTGCAGGAGCCGGACCTGGGATTGTAAGTGCTGCGGGGCAGGAAATACAGCTCGCATGCTGCAAGGCATGTGAGTAACACACCCGTCACCACAGCAATCTCCCTCTCGTCTCATCCTACAGTAGGTTGTCACCGTTGCATGCTGAATGGGGTGCTGTCCACAGGTCTCTGTCTCACAGACGCTGGACTGTAGGCACCGGGACGCTCAGTGATATTTGCAGTCGTCAGAATTTTAAATGGTCCCAGGGTGGCTCGTGGCAACAGTCAATGGAGGGGTGAGTCTACACCATGCACTCACTCGAGAGGGGCGAGGGCCGGCCAAGCCCAGGGACTCAATCCACCTGCCAGGTAGGGTCAGTTTCTATCTGCTCGATCAGGGGGAACCAGAGTAAATAATCAGCTCCAGTCCTGGTTTTGAAATGGGTTTTCATCTCCTCCTGCCCCTGCCCTGCTGACTCAGGGCGTTACAGGACGCAGTGGCATGGGCAGCGCAAGCCCCAGCCCGGGCAGCTGCAATTATTCGGAACCGTTCCATGCAGCTCCCCTGGAGCGCTGCGTGCTTCTCGCCAAGACTCAAACCACCGCTGCCATCCCAGTCACAGCTCTACTGACGCAGCGGCAGACTTCTGCCCGGAGAGCTCCGAGGAGCCAGCGGTCCCCTCACAGCCCTCCATCTCCTGTCCCGCTCTCTCCGGCACCCCCCTCGCGCACTCCCCGCCGGGTCTCCTGAGGAGACAGCCCTGGAAACGTCACGCGTTTGTCACAAAGTCGGCGGTCAGAAAGACCGTTCCCGCGGGGCCCATCAGGCCTCACGGAGCTCCCCTTCCAGGGGCTGTCTCAGGCTTGGCTACAGAGCCCCAGACACGAACACGGCCCCTCAGGAGGGCTAGTTCTCCTCACACACTGGGGAGGAGAGGCCTCGCGGGCTCTGTCGAGCGGGACTGCGTGAGGAGATACTCTGGCCTCGGCTGCTAGGCCAGTAAGACATCTGCTTAGTACCAAGGAAGGCCCGCTCCCTCGCTCGCTGCTGCCTGGGGAGAGCCAGAGCTGGAGGAGCCGAATTTGGTACCTTCATATTCCCGGGGGGGAAGAGGGCCCAAGCTCCAGCTACTCAGATGTATTTAAGTGCCCAACTTGCACACCTTTCTATGGCAGTTAGGAGCCTAAATACCTCAGAGGCAATGGGACAGGGTGTTTAGCGCCTCCCCCACTCCTGGTACTACGCTACACGATGCCTTCCTGTGTCTTCCCAGGGACCTTTCCGGGTTCTCCCAAGGGTGACAGGGTGGGAAGGGAAAGAACTGCCCTGCATGCAACTCCCAGTCAGATCAGCAGCAACACGGGGCACGTTTTTCGTCCCCAGGGAACCGCACTTGCTGGGAAATGGGCCCCCAGAGTGCTGGGGCACACCCTGCTGGAGGGCGAGTTGAGGGCAGCAGAAAGGAACCAAGCCAGCCCAGAGCCCTGGACCTCTCCGGGCTGGCCCTAGGGTAGGTGGGCTACAGGTGGGGGCCCTTTTCTCATTTGCTTTTCCCTCAGTCTCACTTGGAGCTTTGCACAGGAGGGCTGAAACCAACAGAGACATCACCCCACCAATGTGCCCTCTAATTTTTTCAATCCCTGGGTGGAATAAATTTTGTTCTGTGCACTGAGACATGTGCAGATGGGCACCACCAGTGGAAACACCGGCTGCCAGCTGCGGAAACTGTGGGCGCTCTGCTAATCAGCTGGGCGGCATCTGAATCTCTCCTGGGCTGCTGCCCAAGCGCTCAGCTTGGAGCCCACCTCCCCCAGGGCCAGGCACCCCCCGCCTGCAGCCCACCTCCCTCAGGGCCAGGCACACACACCCCCACCTGCAGCCCCTCTACTCCAGAACCAGGCCCCTGCCACCCCATCCCAGATCCTGCCCCCCCACCCATCATAGCCCAACTACATAGTGTGAGGTACCCCCCATGTACCCCAATCACAACCCAACTCCCCAGGCACTGCCCCTCCCCAGTTGTGCATGGGACAGGGCAGACACCACCACCCCCCGTTGCTCCGAAACAGCTGCCCCTTCATGGGAGTGTTTATTTGTGAATCGGAACCTTCTCCCTCCCCCAGCAGCTGGTTTTTAGTCCTGCAGCAAAGACAGACCCTTCTGTTCATGGCACCACAACATATCGGCTTGGACAGCACCCCCCAAGCCCCGCTCCTGGCTTCCCAACACAGTCATGCAGCCTGGGCACAGGCGGGAGACGGGGGACAGCCCCGAAAAGATGATGAGCGAAGGCAGAGACAAATGCTACCCTCAGAAACGCCAGGAAAAACCCAGGGCAAGTCTGTTCAGATTTGTGGGAAGAACAGAATGTGGCCCACAAGCTGGGAGCCCCTGTAGAGCTAAGCCACTGGAAAGTTTCCCCCAGGACAGAAGTCCAGGTTCTAGTTTCTCTCCACACCAGTAAAAAGCAAAACCATTACAAAGCCGCGGCACTGTCCAGATAAATTACCAGATACACAGCACATCAGTAACCCCCAGGAACAATGTAGGCAAGCAAGAAAGAGAACTACCACACTGCTACGTCACCACCAGAACAGTCGTATTGTCCATTCTTCCCCAGCACAAAACAGTGCTGCAGCAAAACCGTATGAATGCAACGCAGCATGACCGTTCCCCCATCATCAGCTAAGAATTACAGTGCTAGGTGCAGGGACCAGCCGTCACATCTTGCAGCGCCTGTAATTAACAATCCAATACCAAACCCAAGCATGGAGGTTTTCCACTACACGTGCTTTTAGCTGACATGCAATACAGCTGCTTGAATAATGATGCTGTAAATTAAATCAGATTTGGTCTATGATCGTTCATCTAACCCAAGGTATATTCCCCCATGTCTGACCAGAGACTTTCTGAAACATACCTTAGGAAAAGAAAAAAAAGGATTAGCCTGAAACCCTATAATCAGTACGTCCCGACTGGAAAGGAGATCAGGAGTGCTGCTATTTCTAGAGAACATACTGCCCCAAATTCTAGCTGGGTTAGCAATTTGAGAAAGCAAGATTTCTACCTGCCTGAGATATGAATGAGATGGAGACAGACTGGCTTGATAGATGCTATTTATTACTGCGGTGGACTCATGCAATCTACAAGTACACTCTTGCCAGAGGGTTTTTTTTTTAATTGCAGTAAAATTTGTTAAAAATTGAAAGTACCTTTTCCTGGGTCTGGTTCTTTTTCCCTTTCTTTCCCTTCTTTGTTCTTTTTGCCCTTTCCTCTCCCTTTCCTCTTGTTTTCAGGCATTCTGGACAGATCAAGTGTCTACAGTCTCAGGGAAAAAACAGTCCCCACCAGATCTAAATGCCCCACCACTGCTACGCCAAGCCTCACTTGCCAACTGCAACTTCCGACTGTTCTTATATTGTTTCTGACACAGGCAACACCCCCAACACTCCACGGGGTGGAGAAGCAAAACTTAACTATTTGCTTACTGCTGCCCCCGTTGTCGGACACCTAAAGAGAGGCAGGAATTATAGTGGGAAGGGAAGGAGAGGGAGAGCAGGGGAAACACAGAGCTAATTTCACCCGGCTGCAATCAGAGCAGTCTTGACAATGTTAAATCCAGCTGCTTATATTTTCCCCACTGTGATTCTGCCTCTGGCTGGGTGTACGGAACAGCTCCAAGAGGCAGTAGGATGTTACAGCCGTGTTTTCAGCTTGATTTTTTTTTTCTGTACCTGAGATCAAACAAAATGTAAATATAAGCAAAAGGCAGCAGCTCCCAGGAATGCGAGGCAGCATCGGAACTCAAGAGAGTCTCTCTGGGATTCTAACCCAGCATAGGATGGATGAGGATGGGTGGATGGAGATGGCTTTACACGTACCACTTTCGTGGCCTCGGGTCCTGGGACTGCCCGGGGACTAGCCCAGTTCCCTGCATAAGTCAGAGTGACCCAAAGGCTGCTCTAACACCCAGTGCTCGCGGCCCCAAAGAGCCACGCCAGAGTGCAGAAATACCTACCGTGTCCTCCCCATTTCCCTTGAGAGTGGCCCAGGGACGAGATGGTTGTATGATGTAGACCAGATATGCTGCCTTAACACTTCCTGGGGACTTCATGCCAGGAGAATCCCTAGCAGCCCATTAAACCTATTTCTCATCTCACAGATAACGCCCAAAAGGATGAGCATGATCACCTAGTCTGACTTCCTGCACGTTGCAGGTCACAGCCCAGAGCTGATCTTAGAAATTAGGAAAAACAAAACAAACAGCCCCTCTGCTCTTCTGTACGTGATCGTCCATGCAAAGTCCTCTCCTGGTGCACATGCACATGAAGTTGGATTTTATAACAGCACGGCCTGGCCCTTCAGGGTAGGTCTACACCTGGCCCACATCAGCTGACTTGGGCTCGCAGGGCTCCAGCTGAGGGGCTGTTTAATAGCGGCATAGACGTATGGTACAGAAGTCACGGGAGGCAAAGCTCAGGGCCTGTCTGCTTGAGGAATCCATGCAAGCCTTTTCACACACTGGAATGCTGGTACATATAGGACTTTGCATGGACAATCACGTAACAGAAGAGCTGAGGGACTGTTTATTTTGTTCTTCCTAATTTCTAAGGTAAGCTACACATGCCCGTTTCTCCTTCCCTCCCTGACAAATTAGGGTCTAAACTACAGTTAAAGAAACATCAGCTTCTTCTGCAGGATGGGCCATGGGTTGCTTGCAGCTTTAAACTAGTGCAAATGGTGGATTCTTTGTCATTTGAAGTCTTTAAATCTTGCTTTAAGGGCTTCAGTTAAAGAGACACCATCTATATTGTATATGGCAGATTTTGGGGGGCGTGTTGGTGGGACTATGGCAAGAAATGTTTTCCTGAATTTTTTTTCAAGCCAATGAATAATCACAGATTTATTTATTTTTTAATTTCAACATTTTTCTCTTGCAAGTGTGAATGTGCACACAGGAAAGACAGGCTACCAGATAGCAAAAGTGGATAAAAACAAAAATGAAAGGGGCCATCTTAGCCTCGCTGTCCTAGCCGTGGGAAATGCAAATGGCAAAAAAACCAGCATCCGTGGCACAAAACAAAATAGATCCGAGGACACTCTTGCAGTGTTAATGCTCGACTCTGTGGCATGAATCAGAAATCGCTCCCGGATATGAATTTTATCTTGGCAGATACCGATCTTACATTCAGGTATGAATCTTGTTTTCACATCCAAATGGGCTAGCCCCTGGTACAGGGCTCCCGGCACAGACATCCGCGTATCTAGAACTAGTTGCAGGGACAGGGCTTATAAAACCCCTTTCCTCCTGAACAATCTGAATGCACTTCTAATGACAATAAAAGGTAAGGCCATAATATTACTTCAGAACTCACATGGCTAGATTGTGTTACGGAACATACTTACTGCAAAGGAATTCAGATCTTGTGTATAGTACCTTATCTTATCTGCATAGGCTTTAAGAGTTATGTTCTCACCAGTCACTTAATGGTTAGCTTGAAATGGCATTGAAGACTTACTCGTAAATATTGTTGTCGTTTTCCATTGAACTTGTGACGTACTTGGCAGTTATTTTCTAGTCTTTGCTACTTACTGCAGCCATCTTAACTTTAACAAAGGGAGGGGTTATAGATCAGAATTATATAAAGGAATTGATCCATATCTAAACTGCAGCCACTTCTGGGGTGAACTGTACCAGTGCCCTGTAACACTCCACAACAATAGCCAATGGTAGGACAAAAGCAGCGGGTTCCAGCCCACAAAGGCTTATGCCCAACAGGACTTGGCGTTGCTCTTGCTGAAACAGACTAATGCAGCTTCTGGAGCCAGCTCTGAGCAAGGTTCTCTGACACGTCCACACTGGGGCCATATGTTATGGCTGGTTGGGGGCATACCCCAAAGTTGGCAATAGTGGGAAATACTTGCAGGGTTTCCTGAAGGTGCACAATGCTGTGGCTCCCGGCCCATATCTTCCCACATCACGATGATGAGAGAGCTGCAGCCAGTCACCAGTTACCCTCCACTTAAACTCTACCAAGCACCGGAGGGGAGAGAAATAAAGAGCTGTAATAACCAGGCTCTCTCTTAGCCCTGTCTCCTTATGAGCACTGAACAGAGCGGGGGCAAGCCAGGGGACAGACCTTCCCAGACAAGAATCCTTGGAGCCAAGTCACTGAAGAGCAACCTTGACTGCTGTCTGCAGGATGACCACCAACCCTGTGACGGGCAGTACCGAGACAGAGGTGCCCTCGTGCCAACCCCAGGTCTGTCCCCAGAAGGACCAGGGTCAAGGGGATCTGAGCCAGCTAGGTACTCAGAGTTGTCTCAGTCTCCAATCCTACCCTACAGACGGCTCAATCCTGGATGGGCCGACGACTGGATTGTCAGTCGCTGGTGACACTTGCAGGGATGGCTGTGCCACAGCTTCCTTTAGAGACGCTGGCAATGCCCTGCACCGTTTCACTCTGCCCGTTCTGAGCGCTCAGAAGCATGCGGCGCTGGCTTGTCTCCAATAAGCTCCAGCTGACAAACACCTGGCCTCTACTGGGAGCACAAATGGAACATTGCCGTCCCCGTATCTGCCGCCCGC
This sequence comes from Pelochelys cantorii, assembly GCA_032595735.1. Taxonomy (NCBI): domain Eukaryota; kingdom Metazoa; phylum Chordata; order Testudines; family Trionychidae; genus Pelochelys; species Pelochelys cantorii. The sequence continues at coordinate 40,722,695 of CM064340.1, forward strand.
GGGCCTCGCGGCGCTTAGCCACGGGCTACCCATGAGTGCGAACACAGTGCCGAGACACACGCGGGTTCTGCTCAACGACGGATAAGGGAACCCTGGCTCGGCCAGCTGCTGCAGGACCATTCACATCGCCGCTTCTTTCGGTTTTACAGGAACTAAAAGATCCACCTTCTGGACGTGATTTATCAGGTGGAGCTAGAGCCAGATCCCGGTCTACGTCTACACATGGGGCTGAGCACGTATTCTCGAACCTCATTACAAGCTCTCCCTAGAGTGGCTTCTCTGCACTAACCCTGCATTTAGTAAGCCCGCGCTGGTCGAAAGACAGGGCATGACGTGACCCCTGTTATCTCAACGATGGACTCCTCATATAGGAGAAACCTAAAATGTACAAAAGCCAGAGCTGAAGCATAGTCCCCCGTGGAGCCAAACAGGGAGTAGCTCCTGCTCTCTCTCTGTATGGGACAGTTTACCAGAGGCAATCTTTCTCCAGTCCTTCTTCAAGCACCATGTCTGAGGGCAAGGCCCTGTTTACAGGTGAAACTGGACCAGTTTAATTCAGTTTGGAAACTGCTTCAGTTCAATTGGTGCAGCCCATGCACATAGATAATCACTTTCTATTGATTTAGCTGGACTCCATCCCTACCAGCTTGGCCCTCCTCTCCCTCTGAGTGCCCTCTAGTTCCCCTGTTCGTTCCTCACAGCGCTTAGTGAGCTTTGCGCTTTCCTTCAAAATGATCTTCCCTGGTTTGTGTCCCCACTTCATCCCTACTGCAATCATCTGAACAACTTATACGTGAAGCAAATCAACAGAGCCCTGGCTGGTCCAGAGCCCAGCAACCGGTCGGGCTGACCTGAGAGCCAGCGGGCTGCAAATCCCAGGCCTTCTTGTGTGTCCTTGATATGTTGGTGCAGCTGCTATGGCCAAGCACACTGCAGCCTGCTCCAGAGAAGGCGGGAAGTTACCTTCAGCAGTGTTTACACTTAGGTGATAGCAAGACGGCCTCTCCCCCACAGCCCTAGGGGCCAGCCTTCAAGCTGAGGGCTGCAAGCCATGGCGTAGGCTCTGCGTAGGCTCACAGACTGAGCCTGAAGCAAGAGATGCATTGCAAGGCTTGAGCAGCCTTGGGAGTGAGACAATCCTCAGCTCAGCGCAGCACGGCCGGCCTGGCTGCAGCCCGCAGCTCTGCCTTCCCCACTGCACATGCCTTCTCCCTGCCCAGCCCCACATGCGCCCCAGGAGAGCTGCGATTTGAGGCCGGGCGGTGCTCTCCCATGCCAGCGGGCCGAGTTCTGCAGGGCCCTACCTTGGGCCAACCCACAGGCTATGGTGAGGTGCTCGCTTGTCGCGGTGGCACGTGTCAGATTTTGCAGCCACGCAGGCCGGCCAGAGAGAAAGCAGGTTTGCTCCCTGCAGGCTGCCCCACCCCGCCCGCAATGTATGAACATGCCAAACACCGCCGAGGCCAGCGAGCTGGGGGTGGCAGCACACGGAGGAAGTGGGGGGAGCGGGACTAGGTAAAGGAAGGTCCATTCTGCAATCTAGAGCCTCTGCCTTCCAACGACCCCATTGCCCAGGGGCCACAGGTCAGGCCTGCCTGTGAGTCGCCTCAGGAGTGCAGCGCAGCACGTACATCACAGAGGGGCAGCAGGTTTCTCGGCGCTGACTTCAATGGGATCCATGCACCCTGCAGTTCTGGTGCCACGTGGTGCCTGTGTTCTTCCAGCGGGCCCCACGGTTATCGCAGAGCGACACAGCGTTGGGACATGGGAGCGAGGATCCGGCGCCGAGCAGAAGAGAAATCGCAGTGTCTAGTAGCTTCGGAGGAAGGGGGTTCGTTACATTTCTAACAGGAATAGAACGTACTTGGCAACGACACAAAATCTTCCCCAGAAACATCTCTGGCCGTCCGTGAAGAGCAAAGACCCTGCGGACTACCCCCGGTGGGCTAGATGGGGCAGTCAGTCAAGGGCAAAACACTGTTCTGCGTGCGTTGGCACCACACTCCGGAATCTGACATGCTACGGGGAAATAAAATCTACATAAACTTCCTTTTGAGCTCCATTTGAGATCTCACGCTTCACCTTTCTCTGCTTGTTGGCTCAGGAATGGACTCCCTAAGGGAAGCAGCGGGAACTCTACTGCTCAGGATATTCCAAGCAAGCCTGGACAAACTGCTGGAAGGAACAGCTCTGCATCGGGGTAGGGGAGACAATATTTTGCAGACGGCATTTTCCTTATAAACCTCTCTTGTTCCAAAGACACTGAACATTTGCAACTAGCTTTTTTCATTCCAAAGCCTCCCAGCCAACACTTCGACACGCTACAGCGACCCTCTGTGCCTGGGCAAAACGACGCCATATTCCACAGGGGAAACTGGGCAGTGGACAAGAGCAGTCCCAGTCAGAAACTGGCCAAGACCCAGCAACGTTGCTCCTTGTCATGGCTCCTTCCCCACTCTGGGACGATAAATGCAGAAGTGGGGGCCCGCAAGTATACCCCAAAACCTTATCTACCAGGCTTTGGTATAAAACTTCCCCCCAAAATCTTAAAACCCTCGATTTTGGGGATAGAATCTCCGCTGTCACCACCCAAATTAATAAAGAAACCAGGGGAGAGACCATTTGGAAAAATCTCACCCCTAAAGTAAAAAGCAAGACACCACCATTAACCAATACCAGGTTAATAAAAGGAAAAGAGAAAACTTTTATTATCACCACAATCTTCCTGTTGCAAGCATAATGACTAGATGGAAAGGTAACAAAATATACTCATGGAGAAACTCCATGGGCCTAAAACTTAGTTACAAAGAAAAGCCAAACATCTTTTAAAAAGTACACAGACATCAGATCCCATACCCAAACCATAAACGATAAAACCTAACGGATTTATCTAAACTTTATCCTACTTACAGAAAGTGAAGAAAGAGTCTTTGCTTGGAGGGAGACATAGTGTCTGTCCCCCTCAATAGCTGGAGAGAACTGCCCAGAACAAAGGAGGGAAAAACCAAAAATTCCTTTGTCCCAGTTTGAAATTCCTACCTACATTCCTATTGGCCACTCCACCTGGCTAGGTAAGGGACATAGTTAACCCCTTGTCCCCAGGCTGCTGGCTAACCCTCATGATCATGACACTCCTCTTGCAGGCTCTGCCATGGGATCTTGTGTGACCCAAAGTGGCCAGGCCACCATGTCTATGTCTTATTGGGAAGACAATGCCTGCAATAGCACAAGGCTGGCAATTCAGTGCAGCGTCATTGGGTTTGTGCTGACTTGCTGCCCAGGACAGCGAGGGCCCTCGCACTGTAGCTTGTCTTCCCTCCCGCACCGTCTGCAAGCCTCTCTCAATCGCTCCGCCATCTTCCCTCACTCTCTGTCACTTTTGATCCTTCCCCCTTTCCCCTTGATCCCCATGTTGAGACTGTCCCTCAGTCCTGCCATAATATCCCCACGGCCTGTCAGTCCATTTCGCTCCACTCTCCCTGCCTGCACCATTTTGTGACACTGTTACAGGCTCCTCTCTGGAGACCCAGGCCCTTGGTTCACCCCCTACTCCAACGCACCCAAAATGGACTCGCAAAACCATCTGCCGTGCCCCTGCCCCAGCTGACCACATCCCGTCCTGTTTAAACCCCTTCAAAGCCTTCTCTCTCTCGCCTCTAGACACACAAAAGCTCTTACAGTTCAACACCAGCCAAACTGCTAAAGTTTAAGACGCCCAGGTCAGCTCCTAGCTCGGAGGAAGCTACAGCAAGGTGGGGGTTCTCAGTGGAGCCGTTTCTCGCGGGTCTCAATTCAGCGGAAGGCAGCGAGGAAGTGTTGACGGGGGCGGATAACCCCACATGGACCGAAACCTGGGCAGCTGCACCTAGTAGCTCAAGTGTGCTCTGGAGTTCCCACTCTGAGGAGCTGACGAGAGCAAGATGGAGGCAGAACTATGCAAAAGCTTCCGGAGTGGAGTTAGCTGCTGTAGGGGGCCTTGAAAAGGGGGCAAGATTTCAGCCCGATGGGTCAGTATTCTGCCAACCAGTGGAGCACAGGGGTGAGTCAAAGGGTGGGTAGAAGTTACATAAGATGATATTCTGGTCTGTGGGTCTGAGGCACTCAAGGGAGCAGCCCTACCAGCCATTGCTGTGGAAGAAGAGAGATGCCAAAGAGGAACCTCGACGTGTCGACTTCTACCACGGCGCTGCACACTCTGTATGGGACACTGGTACCCCAGACAGGGCGGAGCCAGCATGCGACCTGGCTGGAAGAACAAGCCTCCTTCGTAGCAGACGCTGACACCCTGAGGAGCAGAAGTGAAGGAGAGTCGCCAAAATGCCAGGTCCGGCCACGAGGGGCAGTCCAGAACAATGAGCGGGTGAGAGGAAATCATGTGGGTCAGTGAGGGGCCAAGGAGAATCCATATCACTTCCTTCCTGCAAGGCAGTCTGCAGAATGGACAGGCAGAAGAACTACCAAGCACATCGCTGAACGAGATGAAGCCCCGACAGCACGTCAGCCTTTTACTGCCTCCCTTCTCTTAACTTCCCTTCCACTAACCGCACGTAGTAAGGGCCAAGCAGCCTTCCGGGCTGGCTCCGCTGACATCAGGGGACCTGTGCACGTTCTGTTCCTTCGTTGCACCTGTCTTGGTCAGTCATTTCATCTGGCCCCTTTGCCACTTTTGCTTTCCTCCCTCATTTGTCTTGTCCGTCACTAGCTCACGCCCCGAGCAAGGTCCCAGGGTAGCCACAGCCGCAGCATGGAAGCAGGAATCATCTGCGTCTGGTTCCATGATTTGCTTTGTGGTCTCATGCTCGCAAAGGCACGGCTCAGCAGTGTCACAACCCATCTGACTTGTCATCCGCGCTCTCAGCCCGCGTCGGTGTCGGTGCTATTGCTTTCTAAACCATTCCCTGGCATTACACAATTGCTTTCAGAATTATTCTTGCCCAAAGGTATTAGCTGAGTCGTCACAGATTTCAAACCCACATTATTAATTTCTGCTCATCCGCCAGCCTCTCTGCCTCTTTTCTTGCTGTTCTCCCAGGGCATTTGCAACATCTCTTCTAAAAGGTAATTAAGATGTTTTCTGCTTCCTCCTCTCGATTGCTTGGGAGATAAAAATCAAAACAGGACCCAGAACAGCCCCCTGGAGGGTTCTACCTGCTAGCCACCCTGCCCAGCCTAGATGCAGCTGTCATTCACCCATCAAGAAGTCCCTGGCCCTTGTCACAAGAGATGTATCCAGCCCAATTTGAACAGATGTCTCATAAGAACATAAGAATGGCCGTACTGGGTCAGACCAAAGGTCCATCTAGCCCAGTATCCTGTCTGCCGACAGTGGCCAGCACCAGGTGCCCCAGAGAGGGTGGACCGAAGACAATGATCAAGCGATTTTTCTCCTGCCATCCTTCTCCAGCCTCTGACAAACAGAGGCCAGGGACACCATTTTATCCCCTGGCTAATAGCCTTTTATGGACCTAACCTCCATGAAATTATCTAGCTTCTCTTTAAACTGTATTATAGTCCTAGCCTTCACAGCCTCCTCTGGCAAGGAGTTCCACAGGCTGACTACACGCTGTGTGAAGAAGAACTTTCTTTTATTAGTTTTAAACCTGCTACCCATTAATTTCATTTGGTGTCCTCTACTTCTTCTATTTAGGGAACTAATAAATAACTTCTCTTTATCGGCCCTCTCCACACCACTCATGATTTTATATACCTCTATCGTATCCCCCCTCAGTCTCCTCTTTTCTAAACTGAAAAGTCCCAGTCGCTTTAACCTCTCCTCATATGGGACCCATTCCAAACCCCTAATCATTTTAGTTGCCCTTTTCTGAACCCTTTCCAAGGCCAAAATATCTTTTTTGAGGTGAGGAGACCACATCTGTACACAGTATTCAAGATGTGGGCGTACCATAGTTTTATACAGGGGCAGTAAGATATTCTGGGTCTTATTTTCTATCCCTTTCTTAATAATTCCGAGCATCCTATTTGCCTTTTTGACCGCCGCTGCACACTGCGTGGAAGTTTTCAGAGAACTGTCCACGATAACTCCAAGATCTCTTTCCTGATTTGTCGTAGCCAAATTAGCCCCCATCATACTGTACGTATAGTTGGGGTTATTTTTCCCGATGTGCATTACTTTACACTTATCCACATTAAATTTCATTTGCCATTTTGTTGCCCAATCACTCAGTTTGGTGAGATCTTCTTGGAGTCCCTCACAGTCCGCTTCTGTCTTGACTATCCTAAACAGTTTGGTATCATCTGCAAACTTTACCACCTCACTGCTTACCCCTTTCTCCAGATCATTTATGAATAAGTTGAACAGGATTGGTCCTAGGACCGACCCTTGGGGGACACCACTAGTTACCCCTCTCCATTCTGAAAATTTACCATTTATTCCTACCCTTTGTTTCCTGTCTTTTAACCAGTTCTCAATCCAAGAAAGGACCTTCCCTCTTATCCCATGGCCATGTAATGTAAGGTCTCAACTAAGATCCTTGTTATACCATATCACACTCTTCACTCAAGGCTAGTGATTTTCTATCTCCTGCTTTCCTTTAATTGTTTAATTATGCAGGAATAGACTGTTGCTGTTGTCTGTTTCTTATACACCCTATGGTGCCTGCTTCTAATGCCATTATCCTCCAAGGCCTTGTCTACACTAAAAGGAAGATTGCTGCTGCTGAAATCAATCTTCCAGAATTCCACTGAGCAAGTCTAGTTAAGACTCGCTCAATCAAACTCAGAAGGCACCCCCGCCGGCATCCAGTACTCCTCCTCTGATGAGGAGCAAGGAAAGCCAATGGGAGCATTTGCTCCTGTCGGCCTCCTGCTGTACGGACGCTGCCAAGCTCGGCTTAAGGTAAGATGACTCCAGCTATGTATCCTATGTAGCTGGAGTTGTGTACCTTAAGTTGAGTGGCCAGGTCTAGTGTAGACCCCCCCACACACATCACACCAGCCAGCTCCACACCCACCCATTCCTTGCCCCCCCCGTCACACCTGTCCCATCCACACCCACCCACCCCTCCCCCATCACACCTGTCCCCTCCACACCCACCCATTCTTCCCCCCACATCACACCCGTCCCATCCACACCCCCCCATTTCTCCCCCATCACACCTGCCTCATCCGTTCTGCACCCACCCATTCCTCCCCCCCGACATCACACCCACCTGCTCCATCCATTCTGCACCCAGCCCTTCCACATCCACCCCTTCCTCCCCCACACACACACATCACACCTGCCCCCTCCACGCCTGTCCATTCCAAACTTGTCCACTGCATGACTACACCCAGGAGGGGCGCTGCTGCAGACATGACTGCCCCCAAAACAGGGCTATTGACATGTGTGCTAGCGTGGCAGTGAACTGCAAAGCAGAGCTGGTCTGGGCAGTGAATGGCCTCTCCCTAACCGGGCTGCAGGGGGATTCAGCCCAGCAACACACTCTCACTCCAACCTGCGTTTCTTCCCCTCTGCGAGCCTGCCAGTAAGTCCTGGCTCCCTGAGGGCATCGCTCTAATTCCAGAGGTCCCACTGTCACCCACGCAAGCCGTGGTTAGCTGTGCCGTCCTCTCCCTCCCCTCCCCCACCCCATGCATCCTTTGGCCATAGCTGAAGCATTCTGGGGAAGGATTTCACGGAGGACAAAGAACTTCCTGAGGTGTCACGGTGAGTAAGTAACCCCTGGGACAGTTCACCTGGGGTGAGCGTGGTTTCCCAGCACTGACAATTTTTCAATCACGATGAGAAGTTTTGCTACAAGCTCTGCTCTAAGAATGATTTGGGTGCTGGTCTCTGGCCTGTGCGATCCAGACAAAATGACCACAAAGGTCCTGTCTGGCATGAAAGAGTTTGAGATTATTACTGGACTGAGCAGGCCATGCCATCTGGTTACCGGAGACATTCGGCACCAAAATGGGGCTTCGCTCAGGTTTCACTCTGAATTGCTAGTCCAGCTTTAGCCTGTGTAAAGTGCCACATCCATGTATGGCACTATTAAAAGTACTTTAACAATCATAATTATAATACGATAATGAAATATTAATAAATATACAGAGACTTAGTAGGAATGAGATCCCTGGTGTAAGATTCTATAGGCTGAATTAATTGTTCTACACAAAGGTTATCTTAGTACGTTCAACTCTGCAGCATGCACCTGGTTTGCACTAGGGGAAGCGGTGGATTTTCTGGAACTTGAAGTATTTCAGTCAAGAGCTGACAACTTCAGTAACTCGGCCAGGGCACGTCCTCCCTACGTGGAAGATTGACGCTGCCATGGTCAATCTTCCGGGGTTCAATTTAGCGGGTCTGGTGCAGACCTGCTAAATTGATCTCAGAGGGCACCCGCGACGGCACTGGTACTCCTGCTCCTCACAAGAAGCTGCGTGGTCCGGGCAGAAATGCAAAGTAAGATACATCAACTCCAGGAGCTGCGTATCTTCAACTTTCCGATGTGGGGTAGAGGTTCTTGGCCTGTTATAGGAGCAGGTGAGCGAGTTTCTGTGGCCTGTAATATTCAGAAGACCAGGCTCATTTCTGTCCTTAAAGTCTAAGAGGACATTTCCATCAGGGAATATTTCACAGGCAAGGCGTGTCTTGTGAGGTTTCTAGCCATCTAGAAATTGCAAACAAAATACTTTGCTCAATTTATTTGGACACTTCCATTTCCAGTGATAGCCAAAACTCAAAAGTTTGGAGGCTTAAAAAAAAATTGGTAGAAGGGAGAAATGAAAGAAAAAAAGAAAAAAAGCTAGGCTGATGCAATTCTAGACCTCAGTCAAGACTTAAGGAAAGGGACAGGTCTTCGTATTTATTTTAAAGAAGTTCCCCCATTCATACAGCGATGATATTAAAACAAGAACGGAATTTGTTACTTTTTTCCCGGTGATTTTTAAAAAATGGAAAGAAATCCTTTCCATAGCAAACCACAGAGAGCTCTGGAATCCCACATAAAAATTATGTAGCCTAACACATTTCTTCAAATCAATCAGAAAGCCGCTGGTTCCTGGCTTCCCAGCCTAGAGCTAGTTTAATAGCTAGAGCTGGATGAATTAATTATATGTTACAAATAAATTAACTGAGGAATTGAAGCCTTCTTCCTGTTTGTGAAATGTTCCTGAACCACCCCGGGTCTCTATAAACGTCTTCAGTCCTCATGAACATTTGCGAAATAGCTGATGAGGAGAAGCGTCGGCTCTTTGCTTCCCCTATTCGTTTTTCGCTCTTCACGGATAGCTGAAGGCATGAACCTGCATGTCAATGTGAGATTTGCATCCAGGGCAACAGCTTTCCCCTAGCATGGTTTCTACTCCCAGAGGGAAGCATTTTAAGCATGGGAAGAGAGACTGGGCAGCCATCGGGACAGCAGCCATTAGTACAAGCAGAAGTTGACATGCAGGATTACATGCACCCCAGAGAGTTAAGCCAGAAGGTTGACTGATGCCTACGCTGAGCACAGACAATCTGCACAGATCTGAAAGACAAGAGACATACATCTGATGGGACAATGCACAACCTGGCCCCTGCGGGGGTCGGGAAGGGGATTTCCTGCATCCCTCACCAATGCATTGCGGAGCAGGGTCAAGCTTCTTCCTCTGAAGCATCAGGAACGGTCACAGCTGGACACAGGACATGGGATGGGGAAGGCCCGGGCTCTGAGGGGCACCGAGCAGAACATATTACCTCTGCATAAATCCATGGCAGGCCCACGCCCTGAATGCTGCATGCAGCTGTGGCCGTCCCATCGCAAAGAAAGGTATCTTGGGTTTGGAGAAGGTTCAGAAAAGGGCAACAAAAATGATTAAGAGTTTGGAACAGCTGCCATGTGAGGGAAGATTAATCAGACTGGGACTATTCAACCTGGAAAAGAGGTGGCTAAGGGGGGATATGATTAAGGTCTATGAAATCATAACTGGTGGGGAGAAAGTAGATAACGAAGTGTCATTAACTCCGTTTCAGAACACAAGAACTAGAGGTCACCAAATGAAATGAATAGGCAGCAGATTTAAAACAAGCAAAAGGAAGTATCTCTTTACACAGCACAGTGTCAACCTGTGGAACTCCTTGCCAGAGGATGTTGTGAAGGTCAAGACTATAGTGTTCAAGAGAGAGCTAGATACATTCATGGAGGACAGGACCATCAATGGCTGTTAGCCATGCTGAGCTGGGATGGCGTCCCTAGCCTCTGTTTGTCAGAGGCTGGGAATGGGCGACGGGAGGGATCTCTTGATGATTCCCTGTTCTGTTCATTCCCTCTGGGGCATCTGGCATTGGCCACTGTGGGCAGACAGGACACTGGGCTCTATGGACTTTGGTCTGACCCAGTGTGGCCGTTCTGACATTCTTTGTGTCCTGTCGGCTGACACACGTTGGCCTCACTTTGGTTGTCGGGCTGAGTGTGCGGATGCTGTGGGAAGGTGTTAGTGGCCTAAGCTCCACAAGGTTGGCACCCTGGGCCAGGGATCCCTTCCCCGGCCTTACGACACGCTTCTGTTCCTCGCTTTCTTGCGCTGCTCATTCTGGAGCATCTTCTGCGTTCAAGATTTCTGGAGAATCAGTTACATTTCAGCAGGCACAGGTACAATCTCACCTAAGCACAAATGCTCCGAAGGAGCAGAATTTCTGGCACCACAGGCCTCACCCCCCCGAATTCTCTTTTTCCCTCCTGGGTGATGAATTATTTCTCAGGCAGGGAATTGCTCAACCATCTTGTTCTATTTTAATTAGCCTAGCTAATAGCTTCCCTGCCTTATTCTCTTGCCCATAACTCTTTTGTTTAGCATTATAAAGTGTTTGTTCTTCCTTGTGTGTTATAATGAAATTGTAATGACCTTCTCTGGCATCCATTTCACCCTTAATAACCCGAGATTTAGGTAACAAAAGCCCGCCTTCCGTCTGCTCTCTCGTTTTAACAGAAACATTCTGCTTCCCTTTTCCTTCTTCTCTGAGGATGGAAAATTCAGGACCTGCAGTAATTGCCCGCCAACGCTCCCCAGGAAGCAGAAGGATGTAGCACAAGGGGTGAAATGGATAATGCCTAGAAAGAACTCAGGGTCCAACCCTGATCCAAGCATCACTAAGTCTTGGAGAGTCAAAATACAAGGTGAGGCTGAGACAGTTCCCAAGCACGTGGCTGGAGGCCACCACCCTAATGGGGCTTCTCCCCGTCAGGCTCCAGAATTGCCCGTGCCTGGGGTCAGCGAGAGATGCAGGAAATCTCCACATCCGGACCTTGCTAGGGAAACTTCCCAGCCAACCTCACACCCCTCTTCCTGGACGCAGCCTGCCCATGTCCTGCCTTTTGACAGCCCTGCAGCCCCAGCCCGGTCAGCTGACCCAGGCCAGCTGGGGGGGGTGTTCTTACCACAGGATAGGCATAGCCAAAGAGAGATCAGCGTGTAGTCTTCAGGCCCTGCTGCTGTCTTGGAAAGCACTTGTCTCTGCCTCTGCCCTTCTCGGCTCTCTGTGGCCAGGGCCATGCTGTAGCTTGGGCAGATGGTGAGCAGCACTCGAGCCAGCGCGCTGAAAGCAACCAGTGTGCGTGGCAGGGCAGCCGACAGGACTCTGCACCCCCAGCACCGTGGAGGGGACCGGCTCCGCGCCCCTGGATGGGATGGGGCCTTGGGTGGAAGGGGCGGGGCGGGGGCAGCCAGCCCTCAGCACTGCCAAAACCACACGGTGTCCCCCCCACCGGCTGGTCCCCAGAGCCAGCTGCACCGCGCAGCCTATGTCTGGGACAAGGATTGTGCATGGCATGCACAAATACAAATTTACATGTTTATTGTCTTCTCTGACGGGATTGACCACACCTGCCAGCATGGGTGGGGGAATCAGGCTGGCCCTGCCCACACTCCACCCCTAAGCCTGTTCCTGCGGCTCCCTCCTTCCTGGTTTCTGCCCTACTGTAGCCCAGGCTGGCAAGGGCGGAGGTGAGACGCGGGGCAGCTGCAGATGGGGCCTCGCCACCTGCACAGCGCGCTGGGACGGTGCCATCTTGGTGCCCCGTGCTACAAGGCTGGGGTTGAAGTTGGCAGCCCGCCGGGAGCTCTAGGGCTGGGGGTGCTTGGGCTGAGATGGGGGGGCTGTGAGGGGTGCACTCTGGGCTCCTGCATGGGAGGGGAGGCAGAAGGGGAGCAAGGGGTGAGGACTCAGGCAGAAGAGGCTGGGACAGAGGCTAGTTGCCCCAAAGGGCGGTTCACTGGCCGCCCGTGCCTACAAATCGTGCATCCAAGGGGTGACCTGGGCTAGAAATGCAATACAAAGCAAGGCATTCCAACCCTTAACAAATGCAGGGGGGCACCACAGACCCTCCCCACCTGGGCCCCATTGGGTCTCAGGCTGGGCATGCCGGAGATACGCTGTGAGGAGACTGAAGGGCAAAGGGAGGGATTCTCCCCCACGGCAGAGCTAGAGAACGCTGCCTCCTGGCCACTGTCTCCCACCTGAATAAAGTGGGACTCGGCAGCGGCTTAGGAAAATAGAGCAGAAACCAGCAGGGAGTAACGAGAGCAGAATTCTCCCAAATGAGAAACAGAGAAATGGAACGGTAGCCCACAGAGAGCAACCAGTGCCACGACGTCCAGGGCAGGAGCTGGGAAATGGAAATCAGACAGACCCCAGCGTGCAAGCTGCATTCGCATTCACTCTCCTCCAGGAGCACATGGAATACGGACTGACGAAGGCCACTGACGCAGTGGCATTGGGGAGATACCTGGCGCGGTTTCTGGGGAGGGAGAGGATTAAGGCATCTGGGGAAGAAGCCGGATGGTGGGATTAGGCTGAAACCATAAAAGACTCAGCGTGTTGGCCAAGATGGGCTTTTTCCATGCCTAGGATCTGTGCTCTTATCTGGATATAAAAATTCCTCCTCTCCCACGGTTCAGTCATTAAAGCCAACATTGGGTAGAAGGGAAGCCGATTTGGGCTGCTTGATGCATGTAGGTCTCTCAGCTAACTTAGCTGGATTTTAATGCTAACCTGATGGCTTTTCTAGCAGCAAAGGTCAGGGTCTTGCAGAAGGACTCATGAAAGAACAGACTTGGTTAAATGCCTCTGTCCTCCTCTGGCCCCATAAAGAACCAAAGCCTTTTGGGAGATACATTCCATGTTTGCTTTGCTGGAATCTCCTGCCTCCCTCAAACCCATCCAAAAGTGTCATCTTGCCAGTTTTCCTGCCCGTTGTTGCTGAAGAGCTGGGAAAAATCACTCACCCTTTCTGTGGGTTTTCCCAGCTGTGATTTCTGAACCATGCGAGCTGTGCTCCCCCCGACAACGCTTATGATCTGTTGTGATGCCTGGGCAACAGAAAACATTCTTCCACGTCTTGTGTTCCTAATATAAAATTCCACCATGCCTGGCTCCACGGGGATGCTAGCAGGCTGTACGCTCTGCCCACTAGACAGCCAGTGTCAGGCCAGCGGGCAGAGACTCTGCTCCTGGCTAGGACCTAAAGGGAGGCAGAGGGGGTGGGCAGAGACCAGGTGCAGAGCACACCACGCCCATTTAAAGTCTGGAAGAGTGGCCGCTCCTACCTGTGCACCCCGGCAGACTAGCAGATTCAGCCAGAATTCCTCCCGGGCAGCGGTTACTTTGCAACCCAGCCCTCCATAGTGAAGGACTCAACGACCTAGCTTCATCACCCCAACCACTGCTCTTGGGTTGAGTCTGTGCAGCCTGAGTTGCTGGGACCCCTGCCCCACCCCTCCCGAGAGCCCCAGCACTGGCTTTGAACTGAGAGCCCTTCTCTGGGCTCCCCTGCATGTGTGCGCATGTGCATCCACTCCCTCCCCGGCCCCAGGAGCAAGGCACGAATGAGAAATCTGACCCAGGCCTGCAGCCATCTGAGTGTCTGGCCACAGACTGTTGTCTTGCAACCCTGTTACTCAAACATCTTTTCCTTTCAGGGAAGGAATTCTTTTCCTTAGCTTAATAGGGTTATATTGGCCCTGTTAATATTCCAGGCAATTAAGCCAAACAATAGTTGGCACATCATTAACCAGGAGAACAATCTACTGAGGCAGGCTAGTAAATAACCCCAGCCAAAGGGGGATTTCCCACCCCAGAGGGACCCCCACCCCCCTCCCCAGATTTCCCTTCCCCTCCGCATGCTACACATTACCCAGGACTTCACCGGGCAAATGGTGCAGGGAAGTGAATAAAGGATTCTCTCAAACCTCTCTTCACCCTCCCGCGTCTGCCTTTGTCCAGTCACCGAACCGCCACCGAGTTCCTCTCCTGCCCGCACTGGGCTGCAGCCACCCCACGCCCGCCGCGGTACAGCTCCCCTTCTGGTGTTAATGTGCGGGGCTCTCCCGCGAGAGGGGCTCCGACCGGCCTCCCAGTGCCGGATGCCTGGACGCGCGGGCCCACGTCTAGGCCCCGGACAGCTTGCGACGTCCTCAGGAGACACTGCACTGCGCTGATGGAGCCCAAATTCCCTCCCTGAGGGAGACATGGCAGGTTCCCTCTCCGCCCTTCTCGGCAGCTGCTGCGGGGAATGAATTAGCCCTGGAACACTGGCTTCATTGGGGAGCCCCAAACTTGTCCTGGATCCTCCATGGGGGCTAGTGTTGCCAGGTGTCTGGTATTTACCCGGACAGTCCGGTATTTTCACCTCCTGTCCGGTAAAAAAATTCAGAGAATGCCGGACACCTGAGATGTCCGGTATTTTCTGAATTTTTCCCCGAAAATGCCGGGCACCTGGCAACCATACAAACACTCAGCGCCCGCCCCCACGTCCAAGTCCCCCTCCGGCCCCCAACACCCCCAGCCTCCCGACCCCAGCCCCCATGCTTACCTGGTTCCCCAAAGCTGCCGGCACAAAATGGCTGCCAGCCAAAAGACCTAGGGGAAGCAATGCTCCCCTGTTCCTATCCCTGCATTCACTCTTAAAGGGGACATGCTGCTTTATTTTAATTTCTTTTTTTTTTTTCTCAACAACTTTGGTCTCCTCCCCCCCCCCTTTTTTTCCCTTTCAACAGAATTTTTTCCCAGTGTTTTTTTTGGGGGGGGGTCTGGCAACCCTAATGGGGGCGCTGCACCGCTCATCCCTCCCCCACAGATGGCACTGCATACTTCAGGGCCCTATGGGGGCACTGCACTGCTCACCCCGCCCCCACAGACAGCACTGCACGCCTCAGGGCCCTATGGGGGTGCTGCACTGCTCACTCCCCCTCCCCCCACAGACTGCACTGCATTCCTCAGGGCCCTATGTGGTGCTGCATTGCTCACCCCCACACTGACATCACCGCAGACCAGCAGTGCCCACACCGTCATGGAGTTAGGGAAAAGGGTCCCTCCTGAGGGGCGGGAGATGTTCAAACCCCACGTAGGGCCTCCTGGTGCACTGGGCTGCCCAGGGTCGGTGTGTGCACGGTCTGGTCCCGGTCTCTGGCAGCAGCCAGTGCCTGACACTCTAGATTGCCAAGAACCGGAAAAAGCGAAAAGGCCCAAACAATGCGCGGGGCAGGGCTTGAATTCCTTTCTGACCCCAGCAGCTGATCAGCTTACGCCCTGGAGCAGGAGGTGTTATTCCCTTCCTTTATTAATGGCAAAACACAGCTGGCCGGGACTCATGAGAGGATGCCAGCACACAAATGCTCCCCAAAGCCCCTCTCCTGCCCGAGATCACCTGCTGGCCTTTTCCGCCCTGGGGCAAACAGCCGGTATTTCTGCCTGGCTGGACACAGGCAAAACCACAGGCCATTTGCCAGAGACACAGGGATGCTTTCAGCACCTGGGTCAGGCTTTCCCACTTCACGTCACTTGAACTCAAGAAATGCATGCACAGGTTCCCATAGAACTTCTGCCCTGGTCGTACAGGCCAGGATTTTCAATAGTCACTAGTGAGCCCAGGGTGCGCAAAGGGAGACACCAAAGAGACTCTGAAAACCAGTTCCCCTTTCCGACATCCAAAATCGGACACCCAAAGACTCTCAGCGAATAGCAGGTTTAAAACAAACAAAAGGAAGTTTTTCTTCATGCAGCACACAGTCAACCTGTGGAACTCCTTGCTAGAGGATGTTGTGAAGACCAGGACTTTAACAGAATTTGAAAAAGAACTAGATAAATTCATGGAGCATAGGCCCATCAAAGGCTGTTAGCCAGGATGGTCAGAAATGGTGTTCCTAGCCTGTTTGGCAGATAGGGTTGCCAGGTGTCCAGTATTGACCCGGTGAAAATACCAGACACCTGACAACCCTATGACACACTCAGCAACCGGGCCCAGCCCCCGACCCCCCTGGATGCCCCCTCCACTCCCCTGCTTACCTGGTTCTGCAAGGGCTTGTCTTGTGGCTGGAGCAGAAAAACAAAGCGGCCACCAGCAAAAAAGCCTTTCCTTAAAGGGACCATGCTGATTTTTTTTGCTCAACAACTCTGGTCTCCCCCTTTTTTTTTTTTTTCCTCTCAACAGAATTTTTTTGGGGGGGTGTGTTCAGTATTTTTGGTTAAACCATCTGGCAACCCTATTGTCAGATGCTGGGAATAGGTGACAGGGGAGGGATCATTTGATGATTCCCTGTTCTGTTTCCTTCCTCCGGGGCATCTGGCATTGGCTATTGTCAGCAGACAGGATCCTGGGCTAAATGGACCTTTGGTGTGACCCAGTCTGCCCTTCTTATGCTCTTATGAATCACGTTTGAAAACCTTGGCCTGTGCATATATTTCATATCATACGGCATTGCATATGACACTACACATTAAGGGCCCAGTCAAATTTTCACTGAAGTCTTCTGTTGACTTCAACAGGAGCCAGATCAGGCCCCACAAAGGAAACTGAGAATAATGAAAACAACGCAGCCTTCATTTTTGCATTTCTTCATTTTTTGGGTGGAAATTCCACTTGGTTCGTATTTTAGCTAAGCCGGTTTGCCGAACGCTGTTGTCCCGCTCTATGGGGAGAAGATTATAGATTAATCTCATCTGGCATTGGTGTTCCCCTGAAGTGCCTATTTCTATAGCAACTGGTAGACCTCCCATGAAAAAATACATCTGAAAAAGACATGCACACCCCCAAAGCCTCTTGGACAGACAAAAGCCATGACAGGCAGTTTATAAAGCACGCCTGATAAATACCTAGTTGGGATGCTCCCCTGGGAAGCTGGGCAAGTCTGAGATGAGGCTAATTTTAGCAGCCACGCACTGAAACTCCTACCTGGGCCTGATATGATCTAAAAATAACCCACACCAACCGACCCGCCCCTCGCAGAGAGCACAATCCAATGACAGGAATTCACACAGGTAGGCAATCGTACAAAAACCCCACAAAGAGCTATATGGGCTGGCTCAGGCTAATTACCACTCGACAGGAGTCCGATCCCTGAAACTGAGCACAGCCCCTTCCCCACACTGCTGCCATACGGGCGAGACAGCCCTTCTGGGCACTGTTGTCTTGCACAGGCTTTGCAGCTGCGGAAAGATCTTTCCAGAGCCAGAAGCAGCCTTTTCCTTTTGTTTTGATGTTTGCAGTGAGGCCGTCCAGCAGAGCAGGAACCCCCCAATCAGAGCTTCTGCAGCCTCATCCCAGCTGGGCCACGGATGTGCTGTGCAGCCACGTGCGGGTTATTTAGGCCCAAATACTCAACCGATGCTGAATAAGTAGAGCCTGCAACTCCGTGGATACCTGCTTTATATCCACCTCTCTCCTCCTCCTCTCATGGTGCTTTTCTCCCTCTTCCCTCCAACCTCCCGTTGTGGTGGGATCGTGCCCACCTTTCACCACGCGGATGAGTGGCCACCCCGCACACAGCACTGGGGTATTTGTGCACAGCTGCGGTACATTTACTTACGGGTGCATTGGGGGAACCTACAGTGATCTGACCTTGCCGGCACCTATTGAGGAATCAAGCTCCTGCTAATTTCCACAACGCAGGGCTTTGGTAGCAGCAATTGGAGCACACACCAGTGCGTATCTGTGGCACTGCCCATTTCCAGCCGGATTGGCCTCACAAAGTTTGCTCTGTCCTGGCCGGAGGCAGAGTTCCCGAACTGCAGCATTCGGTCGGGGAAGGGGTCGTGCTCATTCAGATAGAACACAGCAATCAAAACAGGCTCCCAAATGACGACCGAGCCTACTAAGCTGAGCAGACACAAGACTAGAGCTCAAGAAGCCGGCCAATCCAATTAGGCAGGAGCGATTCCCCCTATGCCACAAAGAACACGAGGGGGGAGGCATGTCCGTTTTGTGCCACCTGGCATGCCAGGCCGTTTCAGTATCCAAATAGATGAGAACGAATGATTCTCAGAGGCAACCAGGCATGACCGTCATCCCTGGGGTGCTGTGTTATGGGAGCAGGTAACCTAATTGCTGTGCATAATTCGAAATGCAGTATCTGGAAGGCAGAGACAACTCCAGGAAGGAGCGGGGGCAGTGCCTGCCTCTCAGCAAGACGACTGCGGTATGTCCCAAACAAGGCACACTGAGGGAGAGCTGTTAGTGCCACCCAAATATTGTCACTCGGCCCCTGGGCCTGGCCCCAGTTCAGCAAAGTACTTACATACCTGCCATACTCCATGCATGTGCATTGCTGAAGCGGGGCCCATCTCAGGCCATGATAAAACGGCAGGTGCATTTCCCCTGAACTTCCAGGTTACTGCAGTCTGGTGTCGTTCAGGAAATATACCACAGCCGTCAGGGTAGGACTCGGAGAGGAGCCCACACGGCGGCTGGGTGTCATTGCACCCTGGGGAGAAAACTGAGTTGGAGGGATAGCTGGAAAAAAATGCTTAGACGCAGCAATTTCCACGTTTGTACAATGGTAGCACTGGGACCCCGACAGCGCCCCCGGGCCCATTGTGTGAGGCACTGCACACATACACACACAGCATTTCCAAAGTAAATAGGCCAGACAGACAAAGCAAGCTCTACAGCCCCCATTTTACAGATAGGAACTGGTCCGTCCACAGCCGAAGTGCCTTAGCCAAGGGCACAGAAACAACGAGCCCAGACTTGCTGAATTCCAGGCCAGCGCTTTCACCCCAAGCCTATTCGCCCCTGCTTGGTGCCTAGGGTTGCCAGATGGTTGAACCAAAAATACCAAACACACACCCCCCAAAAAAACACACTTGGGAAAAAATTCTGTTGAGGAAAAAAAAGGGGGGGAGGGGGGGAGACCAAAGTTGTTGAGCCAAAAAAAAAAAAATTTAAATAATAAAACAGTTAGAATAGGGATAGGAACAGGGGAGTGGTTGAGCACTAAGACCCAGGAAAGGCATTGCTTCCCCTTGGTCTTCAGGCTTTTTGCTGGCAGCCATTTTGCGTTCTTGTTCAAGTCAGAACTTAGCTTCCCTGTGGAACCAGGTAAGCATGGGGTCCAGGGGCAGAGGGCTGGGGGTGTTGGGGCCCAGGGGGAAGGCCGGGGGCTGGGCCCAAGCCCGGCCACTAGGGTTGCCAGGTGTTCAGTATTTTCGCCTCCTGGTCGGGAAAAAAAAATCAGAAAATACCAGACATTTTAGGACATTTTAGGTGTCCGGTATTTTCTGATTTTTTTTTACCAGACAGGAGGTGAAAATACCGGACTGTCCGGGTCAATACCGGACACCTGGCAACCCTATTGGTGCCCAACGGAGAGGCAGGATCACACAAGGGGGAGGGGAGGCTCTGCCTGAAGGGTGAGGAGTGGAGCTGGATGCAAAGGCTAAGGGCCGGATCCTTCAGAGACTCACTGGCTTACGACAGCAGGATCAGCCCCTTACCCGCCACTAGCCCAGCGGGTGCTACGAGAGGCCCGCGAGATACTTGGCCATTGCCCACGCGCAGGGTTGCCAGAGTCGGCTGCTTTCCACCTGTGTATGTTCTCCCTACTGGCGTTACCAGGACCCGCATGGAAAGCCAGGGCGGGGAAAGTGAGGTGCGGGCAGATCGCACACAACACGGACGGTCACAGCTGCGCGCTCCCTCTGCCGCCAATCACAGCATGGCTACAATGCAGCCGGCACCCCCCGCAAATTCCAGTGTGCAAGCCCTTGTTCCTGCACCCTCAATAAGGCTTCTTTAAAATCCAGCCAGCTCTCCTGGACTGCTTTCCCCCTCGGGATTTTTTGGTCCTAGACATCCAGCACTCCGGATGCACATCCAGCACTCTAAAATTTCTTTCTGAAGAAAATGAAGCATGTTTTCAACTATAGGCCAGGTTGTGAAGACTGGACATGCAGAAGGTACCTAATTAAAACCACTAAATTTGGGAATAAAAAATGTCAGTTGCAGGTTTTCTGATATAACCTGAAGTCTGTCAGAGATTTATTAGCAAAAATGTTATAGTAAGGGCAAGTCAGCTGTCCTGCTGAATACAACATTAAATATTATGGAACAAATGATGCAGA
The DNA here is from genome assembly GCA_032595735.1 of Pelochelys cantorii. Classification (NCBI taxonomy): domain Eukaryota; kingdom Metazoa; phylum Chordata; order Testudines; family Trionychidae; genus Pelochelys; species Pelochelys cantorii. The sequence goes on from CM064340.1 coordinate 40,743,012, forward strand.
CCTTCTCTATTTTACATTTTCTTCATCACTGTTTCTAAGCTGATTTTATATTTTAAATATACTCTTAAGCCTTCAAAAAGTAATCATTCCAGATTGCTACATATTTAAACTCACTGAAACAAAGACATTATTTTAAATTAAGTCAGAGTGGTTCAGTGTGTTTATAGCCAAGTTAATTTATTTTAGAAAAAAGGAACACTAATTTATTTTGCGTGATTTTTCATAATGAGACATATTTATGGTATTTCATTGTATGTTTATGTTAAAAATATGTTTCCAAAGATTTGGGGCATAACAGAGGATTTTATATCTTAGTAAGGTCCTGATTTTGATGGAGGGTTCTCTTAAAATGAGTTCATCAGATAAAAGGGAAACATATTTGTCCAGCTATCTGGAAGAAAATTAATGCTGACCTTTCCATGGGCTTCCTTCAATGGAGTGAGTGAAAGAGGAGTGGATATGGATAGAAAGGACCAGAAGACTTTGGAAGCAAGTGTTTGTACTATAATAATTAAAATTAAAATGTACTTTAGATAAGGGTGGTCTTCTGAAGAATTTATTCTAAAACTATATGTCTGAAGATTCAAGTCTTTAAGGCTAGCGCTGAATACTCAGATTGGTGCATCTAAATATCTATACATGGATTTTTTTAAGAGATGTGATTTTATAATTTTCAGCACCAAATTAATGAAATCGTTAAAGCAAATTTTAAACTAAAGGTCCTGTCGACATAGTGATGCACAACTGGTTATGTCAGGAAATTCAGGGTTGGCACATGCCTGTTAAGTGGTTTCATTGCCACTTAATGGCTCTTGCACAAGTCCAGTGTTATGCTAATAGGTCTGGAAAACTGGAAGGCTTTTCACTGGTAAGTTAATAAATCCATTTCAGGGGAAGAGTCACCAGTCTGCTGTGGGAGCCTTCAGAAACTGTCAGAATACGGCTAGGAAGAGGGGAGAGCTTGAGCAATATACCGGCTGCCTGTGATCTGGGTTCAAGCTACGACTCCTTTGAACTGAAGGAACGTGATCCAGGCTCAGTAAAATAGAAATGGCCGGCTTCTACACCTGCCCCGTGACAACAATCCAGCTACAGGCCCAAGTCCTGCCCAGTCCCCACGCAACAGTGGGAGCAGGCTATTTGGATGGTAGAAACTGCCTCAGAGTAGCAACACCTCAGGAGTCAGTGATGAAGATGGCAGGTCCGGGTCACCTGGAAAGCAGGACACAAGCAAACCTGTGTTTTAATATAATTAGCCAAAAATAAAGGCTAGGAACAAAGACTGGAGGCCATAAGTGGGGCAAGGGGAAAGCAGTGACTGTAAAAAGATGGGGGTCATGATGGATAATCAGCTGAATAGAAGTTTCCACTGTGACCCAAAGAGCAAATGCGATCCTTGGACACATATACAGCCGCCGCCAGTAGGATTAGAGAGGTTATTTTACCTCAGTATTTGGCTCTGATGCGAGTGCTACTGGAATCCTGTGTCCAGGTCTGGTGTCGGCGGTTCAAACGGGATGTTGGTAAGTCGGAGCGGTCCTGAGGAGAGCCACGAGGACTAACAGTGGTATAGCATGATTCCACAGCTGGCAGCTAAAAGGAGACCCGTTCACACTGGCACCAAGGCACAAATTTGTAACGAACAATTTACTGAGGTCGTGGTGGCTCCTCCATCACAGCCAATTTTCAAATCCAGACTGAATGTTGTTCCTAAGAGACCTGCTCTGGCTCAGACAGGAGTTAATTCGGGGCAGGTCTCCGGCCTGAGTTGCACAGGTAAGGCTAGCTGACCACTGTGGTCTCTTCTGGCTTTATAGGCTAGGAATCGAGAGTGAAGAGCCCAGGGATGGGGACGGGCAAGTCAGGGCCGCGATCACGTATCTGTAAGCACCAACATGTCGTCAGAGTCTCATCTGGCCTCCTGCATCCCTGGGGCGGCTCAGCTGTGCGCCATAGCAGGGTCCGTAGAGGGCTCTGCTCCTGCTGGCAGGTTGCAGGAAAGGGGACCGGTTCTCCCCCCGGTAACCTCCATAGCGTCCCTGTGGTGAGTACCTGCCAGGAACTCTCCCCCCCTCGGACAACACAGCTACTCTAAGAGCACAGAAAAGCCACCCATCGGCACTTCTGCCGGGCTTGGACGTGACAAGCACCAGCCCAGATCTCCTGACCCCATTTACCGCTTCTTCACACCCCTGCCACACCCTGCTGGCTCCCAGGAGCGGCCAGAAAGGCCCCATCCCTCCCAGCCTCTGGAGAACAGAACTTGCCTCCCCTAATGCAGGGAGTCGCCCTGGCAAAGAGGCAGCAAACAAGACCTTCCTGGGAGGTGCTACAATGCAAGGATGGGTCCTCAGAGCGAGCCGAGGCTCTTTGGCGTGCTGGGGGCAGGGCGGGGCGGGGGGGGTGTCCAGCCCGTGCAAACTTGGACACACCAGAACCCTGCTTGGCCGATCTTGAATCTCTCCCCCAATCTCACCGAACACGGCAGCATCCGCTCCCGCCCTTTCCCATCCCCTGCCAGCACCCTTCTCCCTTCCTTTGTTTGCTCCATCTGATGGCCGTCGGTGGGATACGGTGCTGTACACGCCCTTCCTGGCTGCTAGGGCGCCCAGGGGTGACGTGGCGGGGGACTCTGCTTCTCGGAGCCCTTCTGCCAGATGCTTTTTGGCCACTGTGACCTCTCCCGGCCACTCTCTTCCCCATCCTGCCGCACTGGGTCCTCGCTGGCTCAGCCATATCCCAGAACAGAGCAGTCCCCCCACAGCCCCAGGAGCTCAATGGCAGCTCCCTTACCCTTGTAGGCCCCAGCTCAGAGCTCCCCTCTCTGCTCCCTGAAGGCTTCCCAGCACAGCTCCTCGGGCTCGTCCCAGAAGGGAGCCCCTTGTTTCTCCCTGCAGGGCCTCCCTCCCTCCCCTGAGCTCCCAGCTCAAGGAGTTCCCGCCCCGCTTCTCCACCGGGCCCCATTCTGTCCGGTTGGGGGGTCACCGATTAGCCCCTGTGCCGCTAGCTCAGCAGTCTGGCGGAGAGGGAGCTGCTAAGCCATGGGCAAGGCTGTGTCCAGCTTGCCTCAAAGGGCCGGCCACTCAGGGCCAGCGGGATTTCCATGCTAATACGGTGATTGACTTGGCTCTGGAAACAAGAGGGTTCTTCCTTGGCAAAGAAAGGTTTCCTGGCTCTTTGGGTCTGTCGTCGTCCTGCAAACACCTACGGCTTTGTAAGAGGCAGGCCGGGGGGGGAGATGATCTGGCATGGTCCCTCCTGCCTGTTTTTGACCTGCTGTGTAACCTGCCACATCTGCCTCCCTTCTCGCCTTTGTCCCGTAAGGTCTCTGGGGCAGAGACTGTCACATCTGTACCACACCTAATGCCATGGCATGAATCAGGCCCGCCGACAGGGGGAAAGGGGAGAGTTTCCCCGGGGCCTGGTGACTTGAAAGAGCCTTGGACTACTGGCCACCACTACCATGGCAACGGCAGTGGCTGGAACCCCTGGGGACGTGGTACAGGCTGTGGGGGGCTGTGGCATGGCCGGGGCAGCGTTGAGGGGATGGTTGGCCCAGCCCTGCCCCTTCGTCCCACACCTTGCCCACAGGCCCAAAAATTCTGCTCCCCCCCCCGACTCTAATCAAGGCCGTGGCCACTGTCACTACTGCAGTGCAAACAATAAGGACTCACTGAGGCCCTAGTTCCTTGCTGGGCCTGTTCTGGGACACTCCTGGCAATTAAAATGGTCGTTTTCACAAACTATTGTTGCGTTCCTGGGGAATTTGGGGCCACATCTGTCGACTGGCACCGTGTTCATTTTATCAGGCTCTTGCTGTAACATAGACGCACTTGTGGAATTTCCTTTGTTTTCAGACGGAAGTTTTCCATTTGTCGGAACATGCCCAGCCTGCATGCAAGATGCCCACACAATTCCTGTCATACCACAGCTGAGTAACAATACGCAGCACCTGTCCCCTCCGCAGCTCTCCCTAAGGTCCCTCTCGCCGCATTGTTTCCATGAAGCCTGAAAACATTCGATGGGCCCCATTCTGTGCCCAGCAATTCATGTGGGCACTTGGCCATGCGATTTATTCTGGGCTCTTCCTGGAGCAAAGGCAGATCTAGCCTCATGTGCCAACAATGTGATCTTGTATTCCAGCCATCCGGCCGGATTCGACACTCCTCTACCCGCCCCCCACTCAATGTCAGCAGCGTTACTCCGGATTCCCATTACACTGAACAGTTAACAAATATCTTGCCTGCACATGGAAGAGTTTTAACTTAATCAACCCTGCAGAGCAAAGTATTTTCCCCATGCACCAAATCCTGAAAAAGATGAATGATTAGGATGAGGCCTCTACTTGATTCTGACAAAGGACAAATCTCCTGTTGTCTTCATCGGGCATTTTGCCAGTCTAGAGTAATTCAGCCCTATCTATCTAATGTGTTGCATTCAGAATATAAAACTTTGTTTAAAAGCAAAGGTTAATATTTTGCTGAGCCATAGTCAGTTTCATCGTTATTTCAGACATGAGGCTGCTTTTAAGGCTATGTAATGCCCTGGTAAAAATCCACTCAGTAGATCTAGTTGTCTTGGTTCAGATGAAGGACAGCAACAGCCAGTGACCTCCAATATGCAGCTATCCAAAACAACAAAAGTTCAGATTCTGTCCTTGTTTACACTGGTGCAGCCAACAGAATGACTCTGGATTTTTTCAGGAGTAACTCAGAGCCAAATGTGCAGGGCAGTGACACCATGTAGAGTCTACAGAGATTGATTTGCAAACACAGATCTCAGCTGGTGACATTCCACCCCCTTTGCCATGTTCACGACTTTCTCCAAAAACCCTCATTTGGGCAGAATATCACAGGGCTGGTCTCAGCCCCACAGGTCAGTGTCTAGTAAGAAGGGAGAAAAAATACACTGGCCTGGCTCTGAGACTCTTTTTTTTACCTTTTTGTCACTTGCAAACAGTAAGACCCCAGTCTTGGCATCTGTTTCACTTGGGCCTAGCCTGATGCCTACCCAAAGCCCCATTAAAGTAATGCTCTTCATAGGCACACAGCTCTGCCCACATGGATCTGTGTGCAGCTGGCGGCTCAGATGTTACTTAGTCATTTTTCCCCCTCCACTAACCATGGAAAGTTATTTCTTTAATTATGAAAATTTACAGAGGGAAAATTAAAGACATGCTGCGCACACAAACAAATGGAGCTGGCTCTGCTCTCTGTCAATTTATAAGAAACAAATACAATGAAATAGGAGTGATGCAGTAATTTCTGAATCTGTTATTCATCTCAGCTGCTAAGGTCCATTGGACGATGGACTGGTATTCTCTTTCCTGGTCTGCTGGGACAATCTTCCAGTGACTTTGCAGTACCTGAACCTTACAACGGTTGTTCCATAGATACTTCCCCACCTATCCCTAATGGAGCAGATCACTTCCTCTTTCATTCACCGTCACATAACATCCCATGGTCAGTAGAATCCTAGAATCCCAGGGCTGGAAGAGACCTCAGGAGGCATCGAGTCCAGCCCCCTGCCCAAAGCAGGACCAATCCCAACTCAATCATCCCAGCCAGGGCTTTGTCAAGCCAGGCCTTATACACCTTTAGGGATGGAGATTCCACCTCCGCCCTAGGGCACCCATCCCCGTGCTTCCCCACCCGCCTAGGGAAAGAGTTTTCCTAATATTCAACCTAGACCTCCTCCACTGCAACCTGAGACCGTTGCTCCTTGTTCTGCCATCTGCCACCACTGAGACCAGCCTCTCACCAGCCTCCTTGGAACCCCCTTCAGGTAGTAGAAGGTTGCCATCAAATGCCCCCCACCACTCTTCTTCCTCCATAAGTCATGTGCTCCAGTGCCCTAAGCACTGCCCCTCTGCTGGACCCTCTCCAATGCATCCACATCTTTTCTATAGTGGGGGGCCCAGAACTGGACACAATACTCCAGATGTAGCCTCACCAGTGCTGAATAAAGGGGAATAATCACTTTCCTAGAGCTGCTGGAAATGCTCCGCCTAATGCGCCCCAATATGCTGCTAGCATTCTTGGCTATGAGGGCTCCATGTTGAAATTCCTTAGCTCGCCAGATAGGGTTGCCAGATGGTTTAACCAAAAATACCAAACCACCCACCCCACCCCACCCCACCCCAAAAAAACCCCAACAATGTGGAGAAAAAAAAAGGGGGAGGGGAGACCAAAGTTGTTGAGGGGGAAAAAAGGAAGCCCAACAGTTATTAAGCAAAACAAAAAACAAAAATAAAAAAAACCCAGCATGGCCCCTTTAAGGTCTTTGGGGTTTTTTTTTGCTGGTGGCCATCTTGTTTTCTTACTCTGCGTGGGAAGAGCGCTCACCTGCAGAACCAGGTAAGTGGGGAGGAGAGCGGGTTCAGGGGACTGGGGGGGGGGGGGGTGGGAGGGGGCCTGGGTTGGCAGGGAAGGCTTGGGGCTGGGCCTGGTTGCTGAGTGTGGTACGGTTGCCAGGTGTCCAGTATTTTCGCCTCCTGGCAGGGGAAAGAAAAATCAGAAAATACCGGACATTTTAGGTGTCCGGTATTTTCTGGTTTTTTTTTTTTTTAACCGGAGAGAAAGCGAAAATACTGGACTGTCCGGGTCAGTACCGGACACCTGGCAACCCTATTGCCAAAGGGCAACCAGGAAAGCACCGAATGTATTTTGCTCTGTAACCCAAACAAACAGCGGAGAATGAGGCATGCCAGCACCGTGGGACTGGCCGATGCGCCCATGAGCTTGGGGGCTGAGAACCACTGTTCTGAATCCATACAAAACCAAGGTGAAACACATGGAAAGGCGCATAGCTGTGATCCGCCCTGCCCCCAAATCCATTGCAAATGACAATCACACCTCCCCAAGCTTGATGATGAAAGCACCACGTGGGCTCAGCAAAAGGACGGTCATGCCCCAGAAGGAGCAGAGCACTCGAGGGCCCGATGCTGCTCTCAGTTACAGCAGTGGAAACCAGCCGTAACGCCAGTGCAGTCAATTGCATCACACACTGAGAAACACACCCCCCGAACCATCAGGATGGAGGGATGATGCCGCAGCTGGTCATGGCTGCATGCCCCAGGGCTTTTGCTTCTATTTCTTCCCCTCTCCCCACGATTCCCTTTTACCTGCTACTCTTGTTCCATTAAACCAGAGTGAGCAGAAGTAAATACGCCCCGGGAGAGGTGAAATACGTGCCAACCAAACCCAAGGCTCCCACCCAGGGCTAACTCAGCCAGGTGGCACACGCTGCCCCTGGTGCAAGGCGGAGCTGAAACTGGGGCGAGCGACCAGCATAGCCGACCTTTTTAACTCCCCAATTTGGGCACTTCTCCAGCTGTGCGAATGGAAGTTTGCTGGCAAAAAGCTGGCACACTCTAGCGATGTCTTGTCACGCCGCTCCTGCTTGGCTAGTGGGAGAGGTAAATCTGCTGGAGGGCAGGGATAGAGTCCAGAGTGACTTAGACAAATTGGAGGACTGGGCTACAAGAAATCTGATAAGTAGGGCTCAACAAACCACGGTGAGATCTACTCGCCAGCCCCGCACCGCGCATGCGCCGGTGAACAGGGCGAACGGAGCGACCGGCTGAAATCTACTCACCACAGGCGAGTAGAAACAGCGATTTGTCAAGCCCTGCTGATGAGGTTCAACAAGGACAAGTGCAGAGTCCTGCACTTGGGACGGAAGAATCCCAAGCATTGTTACAGGCTGGGGACCAACTGGCTAAGTAGCAGTTCTGTAGAAAAGGACCTGGGGATTACAATGGATGAGAAGCTGGATATGAGTCAGTAGCGTGCCCTTGTAGCCAAGAAGGCTAATGGCATATTAGGTTGCATTAAGAGGAGTGTTGCCAGTCGATCCAGACATGTCACTATTCCTCTTTATTCAGCTCTGGTGAGGCCACATCCGGAGTACTGTGTCCAGTTCTGGGCCCCCAATTACAGGAAGGATGTGGACGCCTTGGAGAGGGTCCAGCGGAGGACAACCAAAATGATTAGGGGGCTGGAGCACATGACCTACGAGGAGAGGCTGAGGGAGTTGGGTCTGTTTAGTCTGCAGAAGAGAAGAGTGAGGGGGGATTTGATAGCAGCCTTCAACTTCCTGAAGGGAGGTTCCAAAGAGGATGGAGAAAGGCTGTTCTCAGTAGCGATGGATGGCAGATCAAGGAGCAATGGTCTCAAGTTGTGGTGGGAGAGGTCCAGGTTGGATATTAGGAAAAACTATTTCACTAGGAGAGTGGTGAAGCACTGGAATGGGTTACCTAGGGAGGTAGTGGAGTCTCCATCCCTAGAGGTGTTTAAGTCTCGGCTTGACAAAGCCCTGGCTGGGTTGATTTAATTGAGACTGGTCCTGCTAGAGCAGGGGGTTGGACTTGATGGCCTTCTAAGGTCTCTTCCAGCTCTATGGTTCTATGACTCTATACCTCCACCTACCCCAACTAGAGCAGGTATCTGTACCAGTTCTGTGCAGAGACCCTGGCTGGAGCTGACACCACAGTGATCCTATATAGAGCCAGCGCTCTACACAGACCCCCTCCTCCAGAGCTCTATGTAGACCCCTCCCTGGAGCGCCATCACGACCCTGCGTGCTTTCAAACAGCCTGATGTGCGTCAGTTTCAGCCGCAGCAGCTGCGTGTGTTTATTTACCCGGCGTGGCACCGTGGGCGGCATCCTGACCTTTCTCAGGAAACTACACAAGGAACAAAATTCCCTCTTTCAAAACTTCATCATGTCTCGACTAGCAACCCGCTTTTACAAAACAAGAAGGGGAGCTGTCAAACAAGACCTGTCAGCGACGGAGAGCACCAGATCACGCTACCTCTCTGAGCCGCAGAGACAAAAGCAGCCAGTTGGCAGGGGATCCAGTGAGCTCTGAAACAAGCCGGGGGATTGCCATCTCCCAGCAGGCCACCTGGAGCAAAATACTCCACTTGGGAAGGAGGCGGGGCAGCAGGTCAGGGCCTGGGGAGGGCTGTGAAATCCAAGAAGTGCCCATTCTAGGCTGGAAAACGCAAGCAGGAGCGTGTGCCTAGCAGCACAGCTCCCATCCCATTTACCTGCTCGCCCAGGGAAGCGTGCCTATGCGGCTTGCGCACTTTGTCACAAAAATGCGGCACAAAATGTAGCCCGTCTTGTTGCAGGATTGGGCCTTTCGTGTCAGGGAACGCTGCCTTCGCAATGTGACCTTACAGAGATTTGCCTTTTTATTCCCCCCGCGGCTAGAGCAATGTAAATAAGAGTCAGGAAGCTGCCTCTTCACTCTGCTTGATCATCATGCAAAACGTAAACACCCAATGACCCCTCTTGTCATACACAGCCAAGCGGACGGTCTGCTACTACCAAACATTTAGCAGTGGGGAATCAAGGCACAGGCGGATCCAAAGCTGCTATCAGAGTGGGGGGAGCGGGAAGAAACACCCCCCCCAACACTGTAAACTTGACCTCTTCTGCCCTGACACCAATAGGACACTTCTCCCAGGCAGAGAAATCCAGGAGCATAAAATGAGTAAAAACCTGCAGCTCCAGTTTCCCTCTGCAGTAAAATCGCAGCCGCTCAAAGCTGGCCTCTCTCGGGGAATCGGCCCTTTAAAAGTCTCATCGAGGTGGCCGATAGCAAAAAGCCTTCGGGTGGACTGGCACATCCTCAGTAGGAATGCTCAGAGTAATGCAGGAAAATAACATTGCTGAGTGCATTCGCCATCTCTGCTCTGACACCCAAAAGTCACAGTCAGTTCCACTGAGCGCTCATACAAATGGCGCTAATATTCATGCCCGGGGACCTCTCGCTCCCTGCCCCATGTTGTGTGTCACGTTCCTTCCTTTCTCATCTGTTCTCCACAGCTGGGAAGCGAAGTGAGGCAGGAGAGCTTACAGGTACCTCCCGGCATCTTTCCTGCAAACTGCCATTCCTGGCTGCCTTTGCCGGTCATCCCCTCCGCATTCGCTTTCTACCGACGCGCTTCAGTCCAATGAACCTAGAGCCTTTCGATACGCCACAAATCCTTTTCCCAGGGATTCCTGCACCCGCCTTTGGAGGCGCCGGTAGCATAAAATGCTGGTACCTTGACAGGAGAAAGCCTCATTAGCCTGGCCATGTTTCCCTTTTGCGACTTGGGGCATAGTCACTTCCGCAGTGTTCATGCAAGGTTTGCAACGTAGCCTCCTTACAGATATTTGTGGGGCGAGCGGGGTATTTACAAGACCAAGATAACTGTATTATAAATAAAGATGTTCAATGGCGGTTATCTGGCTAATCATATAGTCGATACAATTTGTATCATAGAGGCAGCGTACAGGGGGAAGGGAGTCAGGTACTCCACTCAGCTACTCACTAACATCCCTAATTATAAGGCTGGCATGGGGCTATTTTAACAGATGCCTTGGAAAACCAATTTGCTACTCCTTGCAGGCCAGATTGCACGACCCTCACTCACACAGTGCCTAAATCCCTTTTGGAAATGAGATCGGAGCTCCTAAATCAGTTAGGCATTGGTGATGCAAGGCCTAAAATGTTTTAAAAAACTGGGCCAAATTGACGGAGCCCAGTCAAAGCTCCGTGTGACACGCCTCTCGCATCCCTGGCATGGTGTATGGACAGCTCTCTCCTGCAGGGCCAGGGCACTCGCACTCTGGGACGAGGGTCACCTGCCTGGGCAGTGCGGGACATTTCTACGATTAGCAATCCCACAGGAAAACGCTTTGCAGAAGGTTCTCGAGTCCTTTTCAGGCCTGGTAGCAGGGAAAGGGGGTTTGCCTGGCGCAGACAAACCCAGATCCTGTGTGTAGCACCTGGGTGTAGACCTGAAAGAAAGGCAGGGAAATGCTACGGGTCCGAGAAGAGGTTTATGATAAAACTAGCGAACGAGTGAAAAACGATTCTCTCTGGAAGGCCTGGCAGTTTCCCACTCTACAGGACAAAGGCGCAGCACCCAAAAGGGCTGCAGGGATCACACGTAGCTGCAGTAGCAGGACATCTAGCTGCCCAGCTGGGGGAGCACAAACCTAAGAACCCAAGAAAAATCCCACCAATGGGAAACAGTCCCGACTGCAGAGCTGTGTAACGCCCGAGCCCCTGCATTCCACCTAGGGCCACCATGCGAGAACCCCACTCGCTTCCGGGGATGACGCAGCAGACAGCAGGACTGGATCCAATGGGCACTCTCTATGCACTGATCCATGGGCCTTGGAAAGGAACCCAGGGGAATTGGGTGCCCAAATCTAATTAAATGGGACTAAATTTAATTTTAATGTTGATAAATGCAACGTAATGCACATTGGAAAACACAATCCCAAGGATACATACAAAATGATGGGGACTAAATTAGCTGTTACCACTCCAGAGAGAGATCTCGGAGTCACTGTGGCTAGTTCTATGAAAACATCCACTCAGTGTGCAGCGGCAGTCACAAAAGCAAACAGGATGTTAGGAATCGTTTAAAAAGGGGTAGAGAATAAGACAGAGAATATCTTATTGACACTGTATAAATCCATGGTGCACTCACATCTTGAAAACTGCGTACAGATGTGGTCGCCTCATCTCAAAAAAGGCATTGGAAAAGGTTCAGAAAAGGGCAACAAATGATTAGGGGTTTGGAACAGGTCCCATATGAAGAGAGATTTAATAAGACTGGGATTTTTCAGTTTAGAGAAGAGGAGACTACTGGGGGACATGATAAAAGTCTATAAAATCATGACTAGTGTGGAGAAAGTGAATAAGAAAAAGGTGACCCCATAACATAAGAACTAGGGGTTACCAAATGAAATTAATAGGTAGCAGGTTTAAAACAAACAAAAGAAAGTTCTTCTTCACACAGTGCACAGTCAATCTGTGGAACTCCTTGCCAGAGGATGTTGTGAAGACCAGGATTTTAAAGAATTCAAAAAAGAACTAGATAAATTCATGGAGGACAGGTTCGTCGATGGCTCTTAGCCAGGAGGGGTAAGAATGTTTGTCAGGAGCTGGGAACGGGCAGCAGGGGAGGGATCACTTCGGGTATGTCTACACTGATGTTATTTAGAAATAATATAGTGTGCGTCTACACGACAAGCCGTTATTTTGAAATAATGCCAGAGAACTTCTTACTCCGACTCCCATAACCCTCATTTCACGAGGAGCAAGGGAAGTCAAAGGAAGAGAGCTCTTCCTTCCACTTCCTGCTGTGTAGACAACGCCTAAAGCCAAATTAAGCTATTTCGACTTCAGCTATGCAATTGAGGCAGCTGAAGTTGCATACCTTAATTCAACTTTAGCCCTGATGGGCAGACGGACTCTAGATGATTCCCTGTTCTGTTTGCTCCCTCTGGGGCATCTGGCATTGGCCACTGTGGGCAGACAGGACACTGGCCTAGATGGACCTTTGGTCTGACCCCGTCTGACTGTTCTTGTGCTCTTACCGAGTCACATGGATGCCACTGGGAGGCCGGTTGTTTTAATGCGACTCTCATTCAGATGATTAAATGCACATTGCCTCAACATGTCCTCCATTTATGTATTTAGGCCTAGTGGAGTGATATCCCTCAGAGTCTAACTGGGGCAGAGTCTAACTGCACCAACGTGGAACCATGGACTTTACATCCATATGTTTCTTTCACTGAGAAATGTTTCATGCCAAAACGGAGCCATGCGTGGAAAGGTCCTCCCACAAACTGTGAAGGTGCTATCCACCCACATGGGTATGTTTTCCATGTGTTTGCTCTCGCCCACCGGGAAGATGTTCCTTGGAGAACGCGTATAAGAAACCAGCAATGGGTGAAAAGGCCGAACACTTCACAAGCAATACCGTCAGGGAACAGGCGAATAAACGTCTCTGCTTGAGATGACAGTTGTGTTCTGGCTGAGCACCGCCTTTGGTATGAGCATGATATGATGTGCCCATTGTAAGTACCCCATCTCCCGGGACTAAATGTACTGAGGGCATAAGCGGGGCCGCCCCCATGACTTTAGCAGAGTAACACTCACTCGGAGCGGCGCCGATTTGGTGCTCGGAGACGGCCGCTGGTCGCCCTCCGTGTGGACACGCCCACCCACAATTTTTCCTGCTGATTCATGATCCCAGCACAAATAAACTCTCTTTACAGGTTTGCCCATCATTTGGCAGGGAAGAAAAATTCTCGCTGGAGGCCTCTCTCCTGCAGTGGTTTTTTTTTATAGGAAGCAACACCGTCCTTCGGCCTGGGTGAAGAGTCCCAAGTCTGGGGAGATTTGGACACTTTCCTGTCTATAAGATTTCCTGCATCTACCCAGCAGGCAATAAAATGTTGGGAGTGTTTTGCCTCTGGAAATAAACGTGTCAGGGCCCCGGGAACCAGTACAGCCCAGACACGTCAGGCGGGGCCCTTACACCAGCACAACTGTGACGTGTCCAGCTGGCGCAGCTCCAGTCAAGCACCCCTCTTGGCCACGCAGCAGGCTGTTCTGAGTGGTGTGGTGGGTACCCCCCGATCCTGCAGCAAGATGAGACTCTGCCAACCAGTAGAATAGGGAGGGTTTATTGCTTCTGTGAGGTACAGCACAGCCTGGATTCTATGCGGGCATCGAAGTGAGGGACCAGGCAGCCTCAGGCCCCTTGGGGTAGGGGTCCACAGGGCCCCAAAGCCCCAGTATTCAGCTTAGTCTCTTCTCTTCGTGTTTCCCAGCCAAAAACTGCGCCGCTCCCAGGCCCTGCCCCCCAGCCAGGTGTCCGTCTCTGCCTCCCTTCCTTTCTCTCCCGCCCTGGGAAGAGCCTTGTTATCTGCTCAGGCTGGGCCTAGGTGTCTGGGCCAATCCACGTGTGGGTGAGTCAGTGGGACTCACACATCACAGCATGGGGGAACCGTGGGTTACAGAGCAGACAGCCCCCCCACTACCAGGGCCGGTCCGAGGCATTCTGGTGCCCCGGATACAGGCACGCGGCGCCGCCCCCGGGCGCACGGCACATGCATGGGCCCGCCCGTGGGGAGCGGGCCCACCCCCCTAGGGTGCGCAGGCCCACTCCCGGGGTGCACAGTGCATGCGCGGCCCAGCTATGGCCGCTGGCACGCAGCCCAGGGCCCGCCCCTATGGCGCACAGCGCATGCGCGGCCCGGCTACGGCCGCTGGCGCGCAGCCCGGGGCCCGCCCCTAGGGCGCAAAGCGCATGCGCGGCCCGGCTACGGCCACTGGCGCGCAGCCCGGGGCCCGCCCCTGGAGCACACGCCGCAAGCGTGGCCCAGTCCGGCCCGGCTGTCGCTGCTGGCGCGTGCGCCGGGCCGTGCAGGGCCCCGCAGCCACGGGGGGAAGGGCGCTGCTGGCCGGTGCCGCAGGGATGGGGGCGGGCCGGCGCTGCGGGAGCCGGGCACACGGCGCCTGCTGGTAGCTACAAGGGACGCTGCGCGCCCCTTATAGCTGCCATCAGGTGCCCCCCATCGGTCGGTGCCCCGGGCAGCTGCCCGGCTTGCCCACCCCTTAATCCGGCCCTGCCCACTACGGCACAAGGGGATCCAACTGTCGAATCCTGAGGTGTTGTAAATGACTGGAACCTAGGCTCTGGTCACACCTGTTACCCGCGCAAATTTCATTATCCCTTCCACGCTGTAGGGACACACACCTTTACCCAGTTCCTAGGGCTGTGAATTTACACACCCACCCTTACCCAATTCCTAGGGCTCAGGGTGTAACAACCCGCGGGCTGGCAGGATCTTTAGCCACTTGAAAGAGCCTCACACAGTAATGTCCTTATCCTCTATTTACTGACAATTCCCAAACAGGCAGAATGCACATGCTAAGCACACAGCGTCATGCTCACCAATCCTGATAAAGGCAGGCAGACTTCCGCTGTTGGCCAGGCAATGTCAGTCTCTCTGGTCTTAGGCTGTGTCTCAGAGGTGAGTTCTTCTTTTCCAGGTCTTCTCCCTCCTCCTGGTCCTCTTCCAGCCTTTTCTTCCTTCTGTTAGTCCTGATGATCTCCTCCTTCTCCTTCTTGAACCCCAGTTTGTATAATGAAACCTGAGTCTTGCTTAGCTAGACCTTAACCAATTATTTTAGTATAATTTTACTAACCAATCATAGCAAAATTACATAACCAATCACACCCTACCACCTTCATTGATTTACACCTAGCAAAATTAATTATCCAGCAGACAGAAACAGTTACAAACCAGACAGAGATCACACAGTCAAACAACAGGAAAGTGTAGTGACAATGATCATAGGATGAGGATTCCACGACACCCTCTATGGATAAGCAGTTTCTTGCCAGACAGAATGGTGTGACGCACAAATTTCTTTACTCGTCTTGAGATCTGTTTCTTTATCTGGTGACAGCGGGGGAGCGATCAGGGCGACGTCCCTCCTCACAACCTGGTGTGACACTTTGTCATACAATTTAGATGGAACTGTGAATATGTGACTCCCGGCCTTACAGTAATGGCTGCTGCCCTTCAGTCTGGCTGCAGAAGGCGGCTTTGGTTCAGGCCTAGCACAGGCCTTCCCAGATGGCTACAGAGAAGCCATATTGTTACACACCCAGGATACAGATCTCGTTGCTCCCCCTCCACCACCCCGCCTGCCTCAGTTTCCCCCCACTCTGGAGCATGCTTTGGGCTGGGCGCAGCATTGTCTGGAATCAGGCGTCTTGGCTGCAGTACACGGCTTCACACATGGAGTCTTCTCTCCCCAGCTTTCCTTGGCCAATCCTTCCCTTTCCCCTCCTCAACTTCCTCCATCCCTCCCTGAGGCTTTCCTCCACGAGTCCGTTTTAAAGGCTTCAAGGGTATCTTTGTTTTGCTGCCGGTCACTTGCCATTCTCCAACCCCCACGCGGAGGGAAGCAAGTCCCCCTGTTCAGCAGAGCCGGTGTGCAGGCCCGACAGGCGGACGACCCGCCGTGTCCCAGGGCTGCCAGACATGACGCTGCCCTGCTAGCCCAGGGTGGAGTCCACACTGGAGCCGCTGCTCGGGGCTGCCTGTCGCCACTGGCCCCCTTTCCACACTGCATCTGCATGCGCCATAGACAGTGACAGGCCCCCGTGGCCTCAGCAGATGTTAAGGGCAGAGAAGGTGCCGATCCATGGGCCCCGAGAAGCCTGCTGAGCGTCTACCCTGGTGGCAGGTTGTTTCTATGAGGACCTGGTGATTTTCCTCTCTCCTCCCACCCCCAACTGGTGCCCTGGGCCCCAGGCACCCAGCACCACACCCCCAGGGCACCTAGACTGGCTGAGGAAGGGTGAGCACAGAGACCTTGAGACCAGTGGCAGGACTCTCAACCTGAGCCTGACCAACTAGGGATAAAGCAGCTCACAGACTCCTCTGGCCCAGGCAGCAGGTTTAAAACAAACAAAAGGAAGTTTTTCTTCACTCAGTGCACAGTCAATCTGCGGAACTCCTTGCCAGAGGATGCGGTGAAGGCTAGGACTTTAAGAGGGTTCAGAAAAGAGCCAGATAGATTCATGGAGGTTAGGTCCATCAATGGCTGTTAGCCAGGATGGGTAGGAATGAGGACTGGCCCAGCTCTGACTGAGGCCAAGAGGCCTGTCTTCTTCTCTGTCACAGGCTCTGCTCGATCCCAGCCACACAACCGCTCTCCATAGGCCCTCCAATCAACCCCTACTTCCCCTGCCCAGCCAACACCGTGGCAATCTCCCGGGCCACAGAGACAATCAAGCGTAACAACAAGAGTCTGGGCGGCCCCAGGGAACCCCAGGTGCCTTGAATTATTCCTCAGGATGGACACTGCTCAGCGCCAGCAACTTGGTCGTACTATTGCAAGACATTCTACTTGGGTGTGACCAAAAAAAGAGGACACGGAAGCCACAGATTGTTTCCTGGTCTGAGGGGAGACAGGCCAGGATGTCTCGCCTCCCCGCTGGCTCCCTGTGCGATCCCCAGTGCTGGCTTTTCACGGGCTAGACCCAAGCGGTCTCAGACACCACTTTTCCATCTGGGTCTTCCTGCTGCAGCCGAGGGGAACGCTGCAGCCAACGGCCTCTGGCTGAAACTCTGGGCATTCCCAATAGAAGGGTCCTCTCGCCACACCCCTCAGCTGGTGGCCATTTTGTCTGACCAAGGGACAGCCCCCTTCCAGCCATCTTACCTGCTCAGGAATGCTGCTTCCACCCCCAGTCAGGGACCAGTGGCTGTGAGATTCCCTTCCCACCAAATGTGGGTGCTTGTCAGCTGTCTTTCAGGCCCCATCTCCTTGTGCATCCATTCCCCACGGAGTAACAGACTAACAAAGCAGCCGCCAGATCTGTACAACAATCGCCTCAGGGATGGCACTGCGGGCCAGCCATGCCAAGCGAGGGCAGGCACTTGGGGGCCTTCCCTGCACAACAGTTGGGTGGGCCCTTTTATCAGTGGGAGTGGCACCCACACACTGCGAAGAAGGGCATGAAGGACTGTGGGTCAGCTGCAATGTTTTTCACCGCGCCCCAGACTCGGGAGGTTCGCGTCAGGGTCTCTCAGAGCAGACCTGAGACAAACTCGGGTGCTCCCTTCCATCCAACCTTCCCAAGCCACGTCTTTTCCAAAGCCCACATGACGGAGGTTTTCACGTCCAAAGGGAGCCGAATACATTATTTGACAACTGGAAAAACAGCTCCCAGCACATGCTATTTGGAGGTGAAGGCCCAGTGTGGCCCGGAAGGACGTCAGCCTGGCAAAACTGTCAACCTCCGCAATCCCGCTTCCCAACCTTGACTGGAGCATCCCTCGCCCACCACGTTAATGACCCCTCCCACTATGGACGTGTGCTGGAAATGACAGCAGCTTGTTTCGTATTTTCTGTTACCTTGTTATTATCTAATTAACTACCCACTGTAATTATCTAAGCAGCATTCTTTCTGCATGGAGCTGCATCATTCCTTGACACACTCAGCCTGTTCCCACAGGTATAGCAGCTGGAAGCTTTCACCTCCGCTCTTGCATACTTGGACAGGCAGAGAGCTTTTTCAAAAAGGCAGCAACACTCTGACGATGGAGGCCTCATTCACAAGCGTCCCCAACAGCCCTCTGACCCTTGGGATGGAGCGTAACAAGCAAATCGTCTCCGTAACAACAAAACGGGAGAGCCTTTCCAGTTGTCGTTACGCAGGCCTGTGAGGCCTTGATCAGACAGGAAACGTTATCCGCCTGTATCAAACACCTTGTCTCTGTCCAAAGGGGCTTGGTTTTGGTTGCCAGCGCTCACGAGCCCGGAGACAATAAACTAAAACCTTATCACAAAACAAAACCTAACAACTCACTTCCTTTCGCCCAAGCGATGAGAACAAGCCACTTTTACGCTGTGACTATCCCGGTGGACTAGGTGGTTTGTGCAGGAGGAACAATGAGCATGAGCCAGCTGGAGGCACATGGGGATACACCCTCAGGAGCAGAAGAATCAAAGGTGACCCCTGAGGAACTGGTCCAGCAGTTCTTACTCAAGCAATACTCCCATGACTGTCAGCGGGAGCTGCTAGATCAAGCACTTGAAGATTCCTATTAAACGTAAAAGACGGTCGCAGTCGATGAGACGTCACCACCGGTTTGGCTCTAGCGTCCATGGATCGTAAACCTACGTTATTGCAGGTGTTTAGCGCCCATCACCTTGCTGTCTGGGGTGTCTTACAGGAGCAAGGCACCCGAGGATTCCCACAGCGCTGGATCTCCGACCTAGCCTCTTCCCAGCCCACTCCTAGAAAGCCGCTGTACACGGCTGTACCATGAGGCCCCGTCAGCTCCTGCTGTCCTGCCCCTCCCATCCCTGCACAGTGGAAATGCTGCCCCAGCAGAGCCTAGGAGAGCAAAGCCGAGGGGCCTGGCGGAGAGAGGGAATTTGCCTAACGGTATCTTGAGCGACAGGCACGATGCTAACGGCAGATTCCGGCAGCTTTGCATTCCAGACACCAGCAACGGCCTGGCAATCCAAACGTGCTTGAACTTGCCGATAAACCTGTTGCGCTCAGCGGATAAGAACCAAAGCAGGCTCAGGAGTTTGGGTGAGCAGCAGGCCCGATAACCCCACGGCCGTAAATATGAATGCCTGCTATCAGCCCCTCTGTGTACCTCGAATACTGCTCAAGAGAGCAGCCCTACACAATCCCACTTTCCCCCGGTGAAATGGTTTGTGTCAGCCTGACACCAGACGCCGCTGTGTCTCCCTGCGAGGAGGAGTTTTATGGCCTTCTGCCAAAATGAGTTTATAACCTGTGGCTGGTACCAGCAATCACTGTGTCTAAGCGAAAGGAAGGTACCCAGATCACAGGTCCATAGTTACGATTATGTGTGTCAGTACGGGAGCTAACTCTATTATGCATGCTGCTTCATCACAGTACCTACTGTCATATTAACCCCTCCTCGCCAAGAGAGCATCTCTTCTGAATGGGGCCCTGCCAAGAGGCCATGCCTAGTCCTGAGGCAAGACCTTATCTATTTCTACCGAGGCTGAATAGTGGATCATTGTTTTCATAGGAATTGTCACCCCGTAGGATTATTTTAGTCATTTCTGAGCATTTATTCTGCTGAAATCGTAACGTTTTACATCTCTCATCACAGGATCCTATAACTTTGTAGAAACTTTAACTAGTTTACGACAAACATTAAAATATCAACCCATATTATTTCTGTTCTCCCCATGAGTAAATGATATATAAATTGGTGGTAGCAGTGGCATTAGAACCCAGGAGTCTTGAACCCACATTTGCAACTCTAACCTCTAGGAAAACACTGCCTCCTTATAAATGTTTAGTTAATGTGGCAGCCAACCCAACCCCAAGCAATCTCCAGCATCTGAGGTGTGTAAAGCAGGTTTAAAGTCACCTTTGCCCCCAAAACCCACATAAACATTTAACCCAGCTGAAGATAACCACATGCACTCCCCGAAAAAAGGCTGGGAACTTTTCCAACCCTGGACCTGATGTGCCCAGGCCAGTGTGGAGATGACCGTGAAATGTGCTGCGTTCAGCACAGAATTCTCATCTAAAAGTCAGCGAGTCCTTCTGCAGAGCCTAAACCAGTTGCTTAGGAAGTCGGTTAAACCTCAGCACCGTTCCAGGCCTAGAACCCCTGATGGGTAAGTTATCACACACGCAGAGGCTAGACCGACAGGCCGAGATGCTCACAAGAGGGTTACGGGCACTGCGTTACAACTGCAGCAAGCGGAAACAATTCTTTATCTTTTTTTTCAATGGCTTTTTCATCAAAATGAATGTCTCCCGGGGCTATTTAATTTTCGATGGCATTTTTCCCATTTTGGTCAAAAAGCCCAGATCTGAAAACTGAAAAATGTCCAGTGTCCAGGTGGTTCTTTTTTGTAATGAAAAACCTGGAAAATGTCAAAGAAAAATGCAAACAAAGAAAAAAATGCTTTTCAGCAAATTCTTTTCCGAGCCAACGTTTCCTGACGAGCTCTAGTTACAATCCATCGCATTAGCCCATTGCTGGATCTCTAGCCATCAGGGAACATGTGGATTAAAGGACTAGTTTTTGCTCCTGTTGCTCTAGCAGCAAAGCCACCGAAATCAAGGCCAAACTCCAAACGGTGACACGCCCACCGTCCTTGGAAGAAGGCGCTGCTACTCCTGCGTGCAGCGTTCTGAACAGCAAGGGGTGCTCATGCCAGCTGCTCAGGGCGCTGCCACGTCTCAGGTGCTCAAATCCCAAACCTGTAGGAAAAGGGCCCTCAGAAAATGGACACCCCATTTCATCAGCCTGACATCCATGTGGCACACAGCCTCATCCTGTGATGGACAGCGCAAAACAAGGGCCCGGCACCAGGCCTGGGTTCAAAAACTCCGACATTCTGCTTGCCCCGGGCTCCCTTTCCCAACTGGAACCCATCGCCTACAAGAGTCAGCCAGTTCGGGCTGCGGGTCGCCAGCGGGGGGCGGGCGCGGGCGACAGCAGTATGCAGCCTGGTGAACCTGCTTGGTTTCCAAAGGCTGCAAAAGCAAACAAGCTGGTAAACCCCCTAGCCCGCCCGCCCGCCATTGGCCCCCTCCCCCCTCCAGACCAGGTGCCGGGCTCTGCAGACACGAGGGTCCTGAACCTGTCCTCGGGCCAGCGTTGGACGTGGCGACCTTTCAAGCTCTGCTGCAGCTGGGCTGGCCAGGACACGGGGGGAGTCTCTGGGAAGGCAGCAGTGCAAGACACGCTGGCACATTCATGTGGATAGATGCAAAGTAATGTACATTGGAAAAAATAACCCCAACCAGACACATAATATGATGGGGGCTAATTTAGCTACAACTACCGTATTTTAGCGCATACAACCCGCGGGTTATATGCATTTTTACAAACCCCGCACACACACCCCCGCGGGGTATACTCAGGTACAGGGTATACAATATCTTTTTTACTCTCCTGGTGAGTTCCTGCACAGCCGTCAGCCTCCAGCCTCTGGGCAGGGGAGCGCTCATCCCCCTGGTTCCTGCACAGCCGTCAGCCTCCAGCCTCCGGGCGGGGGAGCGCTCATCCCCCTGGTTCCTGTGCAGCCGTCAGCCTCCAGCCTCCGGGCGGGGGAGCGCTCATCCCCCTGGTTCCTGCGTAGCCATCAGCCTCCAGCCTCCGGGCGGGGGAGCGCTCATCCCCCTGGTTCCTACGCAGCCACAGGAACCAGGGGGATGAGCGCTCCCCCGCCCGGAGGCTGGCGGCTGTGCTGCAACCGGGGCGTTTAGGCTGGCTAATTCCCCGCCCCCCGCCCCCACCACTGTAAATTAGCTAATATACCCTGGCACAGTTTGAAAGAAAAGTCTTGTATACCCTGCGGGTTATACTCGGGCACGGGGTATACAAGGGTTTTTTTACTCAATTCGGAAAAACCACGGGGTATATTCGGGTGCGGGGTATATTCACTAAAATACAGTAATCAGGAAAGAGATCTTGGAGTCATCATGTATAGTTCTCTGAAGACGTCCACGCAGTGTGCAACGACAGTCAAAAAAGCAAACAGGATGTTAGGAATCATTAAAAAAGGGATACAGAATAAGACGGAGAATATCTTATTGCCCTTATATAAATCCATGGTACGCCCACATCTTGAATACTGCAAACAGATGTGGTCTCCTTATCTCAAAAGATATACTGGCATTAGAAAAGGTTCAGAGAAGGGCAATTAAAATGATTAGGGGTTTGGAACAGGTCCCGTATGAGGAGAGATGAAAGAGACTGGGACTTTTCAGCTTGGAAAAGAGGAGACTAAGGGGGGGATATGATAGAGGTCTATAAAATCATGAGTGGTGTGGAGAAAGTGAATAAGGAAAAGTTATTTACTTGTTCCCATAATATAGAAACTAGGGGCCAACAAATGAAATTAATGGGCAGCAGGTTTAAAACAAATAAAAGGAAGTTCTTCTTCACATAGCACATAGTCAATCTGCGGAACTCCTTGCCTGAGGAGGTTGTGAAGGCTAGGACTATAACAGGGTTTAAAAGAGCACTAGATAAATTCATGGAGGTGAAGTCCATTAGTGGCTATTAGCCAGGATGGGTAAGGAATGGTGTTCCTAGCCTCTGTCTGTCAGAGAGTGGAGATGGATGGCAGGAGAGAGATTGCTTGATCATTACCTGTTCAGTTCACTCCCTCTGGGCCACTTGGCAGTGGCCACTGTCGGCAGACAGGATACTGGGCTGGATGGACCTTTGGTCTGACCCAGTATGGCCATTCTTATGTTCTTATGTCCACACTTCCATGAAAAGATACTGCGCCCCGCCTGCAAAATTACTCCCGCAGCTGGCGGCATTTCATCATGGCTAGTGGCAGTAACATCAGGTCTTGCGCCCCTGGTGAAAGAACCAGGCAAAAGCCCCTAACTATCATATTTCGAAGAGAAGGTCCAGTCCCGACGATACATTCGGTCATCACAGTTTTAAAGACCCTGAAGGTCAATGACTCACATGGTACCCAGCACCAAGGAGACATCTCCAGGCCTTCTCTAGTGAATTGGAGACCCCTTTGTATACATTCGGCCATCTCATCTGCTTGTTTTCCAGCTGGCAGCGTGCACCCCACGGAGTTCAGTTTCAGAGCGTATCTGCTCCAAGTCACCAGTTCCAATCCAGCCTGAGCCGAGAGCGATCCAACATTAGAACCACACTTGGCAGCCTCTCGAAAAGGAGCTGGTGGTATCAGGTGTCCACGCCACAGCTGGAGCATATTGATCAGATAAAAGCAGGCGGCCAGCATGGAAGGCCCAGTTACAGTGAGACAACAGGGCTGCCCCGCTTAGCAACGTGGATGCATGCAGCCCTCCCGATCCAGCGTATCCCTGTGCAGCGACACCAAAAGCAAACCTGCTCCACTGGAAAGCAAGTGCAAAGAAAGCTCGTTAATACTCTAATCAGGAGCCCTGTTTGCACTTACATAAGAGTAAAATTATGCAGGTAAAGTCACATGTGGACGAACACAAAAGCTGCGGTGACAGTTTTAAAGGAGACGTGGAAAGCAAAAGGCGGCGCAGTGAGATGCTTTTCAAAGGGAAAAGAAAACTGGCCGAGCTATTGTGTTTGCCTCCCTAGGCCCTGCCACGCAGCATGCACCTTGCCGAGATAACCAGATCCTTTGGCTCAGGCACTACATCATTGGTAGCCAGCAGATTCTGTCAGCACCTCCAGCGCTAACCGGCTTGCAGACCTTGCAAGTTCCCCAGCTTTTGCACAGCACGGCTTTGCTCCGGGGGGCAGAGGAATTCTCCACTTCGGCGCTGGAGAATTTTGCAGAAATTAGCACTGGGCATGCAGAATTTCCTTCCCCTCCCCCACAGAAATGGGGTGGGGGCCGCTGGAGCTGGTCGAGTCCAGCTCACAAGAGAAGACGCTGCCGGGGCAGGGCGAGAGAGATGGAGAGTTCCCAACAGCTGCAGTTCCCTGCACATCCGGCGGGCAGGAAACTGCAAGCCCAGGACTGAGCATCAGGCTTGCTCCCTCTGGATCCTCGGGCTCTGAGGGGTAGGGGATGGGTGTCTGGGCTTGGGGGCAGGGGTGAGAGAACCGGGAATCGGGCTGTCGCTGGGGTTTCTCTAACACTCTGCTCCTGGGGGAATTGGCGTGTGTCTATGTTGTTACAGACATGCTTGCTGACAGGCATTGCAAAATAAATGACCAAAATAATTGAAACTGGCGTGATTACAGAGCGTCGCTCTGACAGATAAAATGCGCAGCCTTGTAAAATATTGTGCACAGATTCTGGGGGGTCTGGGAACAGAGGTTTTAATTTTTGGTGCAGAATTCCCAGAGGAGAAACAGCTGGTAAGTTCCTTGAACCAGCTGGAGCCCCGATCCCACTCAGACTTTTCCATGGGTGTCGCTTTATACCTACGAATGATCCCCGGCCCCAAGCACATGCTTCAGTGCCTGCAGCCTACCTGCACAGGTGGTGCCTGCTCCTACCAAGCCCCAGCATCAAGGAGCGCACTCAGTCCTGAGACAGCCCGCCTGGGGGTGACAGCTCCCTCTCTCTAGGGATGCCATGCCACGGCCTGCCACTGAGCCCCTGCACCTCCCGGTGTGGCAGCACAGGCTGGCTTGCCACGCAGTTATGGAAGTGTTTGAGCCCGGCCCCTCTTAGTACAAATTAAGCGCTGGGCGGTCGCTCCCACACACCACAGGGGCATGGCCGCTAGCCAGCAAATACAGGCCAGGCTGCTGGCTGCCCGGCCCCACATGAATCCAACGTAAGACCTGAATCCTGAATCACTAGGTACTCAGAGACTGGCTTCTCAGCCCAAGAGGCTTGCTTAGAAGCCAGAGGAGCTGGTGAAAAGGGGGGGCTTTATCACAGATACTCTCTGGGCACCTTTGCTCCAGCAGCCACGACAGAGCGAGCTGGGCTGCAGCATCCGCACGACCACCCCGGCCCCGGCACAATGACACCCAATCGCGCCGTTTTTCTCCAAAAGGAAACGTCTCTCACGCGTGGCCGCAAAGACCCACGCTTGAAAAGGTGACCGAGGCGCGGCGGGCGCAGCGCCGCCTGCCTGAGTCGGCAGACGGCCCGAGACGATTGCTCTGAGAGGGGTGA
The DNA here is from genome assembly GCA_032595735.1 of Pelochelys cantorii. Classification (NCBI taxonomy): domain Eukaryota; kingdom Metazoa; phylum Chordata; order Testudines; family Trionychidae; genus Pelochelys; species Pelochelys cantorii. Next base: position 40,767,958 of record CM064340.1, read on the forward strand.
ACCGCCCCCTTGCCTCCCGGTGGGGTGTTAACGCTCAGGCCTCCGGCTCAGGGGACGTTGCTCAGGACAGCGGGGGTGGCAAGAGGGAGAGTGTCGCAGGCCGAGCCCACCCCCCCTCGCAGGTAACACAGCAGTTAGGGTGTAAGTACCGGGACCCCCGTGGCCACCGCTGACCCTCTGGTGGGGAAAGGACCCTGCTCCCAGCCCTGAGGAGATGGGGCCTAGCTGCTACTCCGCATCCAGGAGATGAGAAGACCCATGCTGATGGTCCAGCCTCTCTGGGGGGATGGCGAGGGCCCTGCCACTGCCACGCCAAGTGGGGAGGTGGGCCAGGGGGCTGCAGCCTAGTTGTGGTTTCCTGGGTGCCTGTTCCAGGACCAGCGGCAGAGACCAGCCCTGCCCCACCACAGCCAGCAAAGGTAAAACGCAGCAGCAGCAGCTGAGGGTCCGGCAGACGCAGGCGGTCAGAGTGGGCGGGGGCGGTGGGGAGACTCAGCCATGCCAGGCGAGCCGGGGGATACAGCCGCCCTGCACCCCACGATGGAGAAGGAGCAAAACCCCCTGTGCCCTGCTACTGGCCCTGGGGAACAGCCGCACCTCCCGAGCGAGCAGAGTCCCGCTGGGGAGAGCCCAGTACGGGCAGCGTCATTCTCAGCCCCCCGCCAGGGCCAAACGCAGCCTGAGCACACCGGCCGCAGTCTGCAACTCCGCAGGGCCATGTCAGCAACAAGGTGCTGCACTGACACCTAGTGCTGGGATGGGAAAACACGCAGGTGTCATCGCTTCCGGGGACCGGAGTGGTTCACTGCTTAACCAGTTTCACTGGTAAGCATCACCCTTACCAGGTGATCCATGCCAGTGACAGTTACCCGGCAGCCCAGCTGGGCTGGATCAGTCCCGCCCCACCTGCCCCATTTTCAGTGGTTAAGAGCACAAGAACAGCCAGACGGAGTCTGACCAAAGGTCCATCCAGCCCAGTGTCCTATCTGCTGACAGTGGCCAATGCCAGGTACCCCAGAGGGAGTGAGCCGAACAGGGAATCATCACGTGATCCCTCGCCGCCATCCATTTCCAGCCCCTGACAAACAGAGGCGAGGGACACCCTCCCTGCCCAACCTGGCTAATAAGTATTGATGGACCCAAGCTCCATGAATTTATCTAGTTCTTTTTTGAACTCTGTTAAAGTCCTGGTTTTCACAACATCCTCTGGCAAGGAGTTCCACAGGTTGACTGTGCACTGCATGAAGAAAAACCTGCTTTAAACCTGCTGCCTATTCATTTCATTTGGTGACGCCCTAGTTCTTATGTTATGAGAACAAGTAAATAACTTGTCATGATTGTATAGACCTCTCTCCTATCCCCCCTTAGTCTCCTCTTTTCTAAGATGAAAAGTCCCCATCTTATTAAGCGGTTCAACATAATGTTGAACTGGTTAACTGATCAAACAGTATTTAACATCCCTAATCTGTCCGCCTTGCCCACTCTCTGGACCGCTGTGGGTCTACCAGTTGCGAGTTCCTGCTGGGCCAGCGATGTCTGGTGAGCGATGGATCTGTGAGCTCCCAGCAAGCGCCCGGGGGAGGGCAGGCTTTGAAATACCTGCTTCTCTGCAGTGAATAGGACCCTCCCCCCGACATCAGGGCTGGCAAGGAAGTGACACGGCGCAGCTCAGCGGTGGCTGCAGTTGAACGCTGGTGGTGCTCATGTGGGTGTCCACGGCCAGGGCCCAGGGGCCCCACAAAACAGGGGCCCCAAAAAAATAAATCTCTGGGCCACTACCAGTCCAGTGGCGCAGCAGGACTCTAGCTGCATGCCCCGGGCCCAGGCCGCTCCTGCAAGTGGCTGGCTGGTGGCATGTCTCCACAGCTGCTCGTGAGGGCAGGGAGAGGCAACTCCTTGTGCTGTGTCGTGGTCGTGGTTGTGGTCGTAACCCCCCTGCCCCCCCGGCACTGTCCCCACAACCTCCATTGGCCAGGAACCAGCCAATGGGAGCTGTGGGGGTGGTGCTTGCGAGCGGGCAGTGTACGGAGATACGCTAACCCCTCCTCCCAAGGGAGCGCAGAGACTTGCCAGCAGCCAGCTGCCTCCGGGAGCAGCCTGGGGCCATGGCACAGAGACCGCCTGCCTGAGCCCTGATGCACCGCCAGCCACGAGCCATCTGCCCCTCACGCTCCCTCCCACACCCTAACCCCCATCCCAGGGCACAATCGCCTGCCGCACCCAAACTCCCTCCCAGACTCCACCCCCTCTGGTCTGGGTGCAGTTTGCTATGGGTGTTGTCGAGCCTGCTGTCTCTGCAGCATTGTGGCCCTAGAGCGATCCCGGCCATTAGCTCCGGAGGGTCTTTGGAGAGAGCCCCCCAGCCAAGCCCTTACTCTTCCAGCACCATTGCCCGATGCGTTTTTTATTCCTCCAACAGCCTGCAACCGATCCCTCGCCCGTGTGCATGAACGCCAACACGCACACTCGCGCCACGAACATAGCCGCCAAAGACAACGCGGGCCAAGCAAGTGGCTTCAGGAGAGCAGGCGCCTTTTATTTTCCCAAGGTTATCAGGGGACACTGAAGATTCTGGGGGGCTGGACGCACATGCGGCCATTGCATACAGGGCTGAGTGGGGGGAGCGGGTCCCCAAGGGAAGGAGTGAAATGGAGCACGACGGCCAGACACCCATACGGCCCCAGGAGACAAAAATCCACCCTGTCCCTGCTGCTTCTTTGGGTCTTCTCCGGTTCCCTGGAGCATTCGTCTTCTTCCTCCCGCGGCTTCGTCCCTAGGAAACAAAAAAGAAAATCAAGACGCCTCCCAGGGCCCACGTGGCTTCCTCGCTGCACAGGGCACTTCTGCAAACAACCTGGACACCCCAGGGTTCAGCTCACCGGGAAACGCAAGAGCAGGCGAGTCCAAGAGGACCTGTCCATCTGCCCTCGCTGCGGGCAGGTCGGCCTCTCCCACTCTGCTGCACCCTGCCCTCCTGACTCACACGGCCACGTAAGACACACCAGATTCCAAATCCATCAGACGGGCTGAACATTCCCAGCACCGCTTCTTACGGCACCACGCTCACCCCCACGCAGCATGGAGCTGCTGACGACCGTCCCTGGCGAATCACTGGGCCTCGGGAGGTACCAAGTCCCTAGGGAAGTCACTGGTATGGAGATGACGAGTGAGCAACCGCATCCCGTTCCCTACCGTCGGGATCCAGTTGATCAGCGACTGGATGTTGGCTGGCCTTAATAAGAACCCTCTGCACCCCTCTTGCGACTGTCTTCCATGGCACTCAAATCTCAGCCAAGCTGCACTGCCAGTAGACACACGGCTTACACTGGTCCAAGTGCTTGCCCCAGGTGGGACTAGAAGATGAGGTGTCCGTACCCCCAGGCCCGTGCTCGCGACAGCACGAGCTAGGTCTGGCCCTAAGCCGTCCCACAAGTGCCGACAGATCACGGGTCACTATGTGTCACACTAGGGGCACATCGAGACTACGTTTTGATTTCGAAAGAGGATATGCAAATTCTGTGGGAATTTGCATATATCTTCTTCCAATCACATTTTTGAAAGAGGATCTTTCGAAAGGGAAAGTAGTCTGGACATGGGTTTTTTCAGGGAAAAAAAAAACCCTTTTTCGAAAAAACCACATAAATTTCCTGTTTTTAGGAAGAGTGGTTTTTTTCAAAAAAGGGGTTTTTTTCCTGAAAAAACTCACATCCAGACTACTTTCACTTTCGAAAGAGCCTCTTTTGAAAATGGGATCGGAAGAAGATATGCAAATTCCCACGGAATTTGCATATCCTCTTTCGAAAAACCTTTGTAGTTTAGACATAGCCTCAGAGTGGAGGCCCGATGGGAACGGTTTGGGGCCGGATGGGCCACGCTGCAGCAGTCAGGCACGTGGGATGGAAGTAAGGGAGACTCTCAAAGAGCACGTCCCAGCGGTAAGGTACATTGACCGTCTCCTAGCTCTCGGGGCCAGGCCGACCAGCGCGATCGTCTGGTCTGACCATGGAACCTCACTCACCTTTTCTGCACAGGCTGCCTGCGGTCCTCCTCCAAGCTCCATTTCAAGGCTTCAGGGGTCAGAGAATCCACCGTTTACTCCAGTTCCAACCAGCAAGTGGCCCACGCCCTGGGCTGCAGAGGAAGGTGAAACTTTCCCCTCCCCCAGTGGTCTTGGCCAATTGTCTCCCTAAGGGTGAGGCAGAAACCTCCTCACCTGCATTCAGTGAAGCCAAGGCTGGGATGATACGGCGCTGGCCAAGTGGAACAACAGACAGGGGATCTGTCCCATTTCCTATCTCTGGGAGCCTCTCTCAGCACAGAGACGCAGGCCCTGAGCAACGAAACCAAACAGCAAGACCAAGGGGAGCAACCAGCAAAGACAGGTGGAGCAACCCAACCAGTACGTCTGACAAGCGGATACCTTAATGCGACGTGATCCCCATTCACGGAGTCATAGTCTTTATCAGCCAGCTCCGGCAGGAACCCTTCGGGATACGGCTTCTACGCTGGCTTCAGCCGCAGCTCTGCAGCCCCGTTGACTGCTGCTCCACTGGGAATTCACACCCGCGCTGCCACCGGACCTGCCGGCTGTTCTCTGCAGATGGACTCACCCCGTCTGCTCTGGCACGACCCGCACGTGGCCTGCTGACTGGTTATACAGCAGCCGGGTCTGGGATCATGGTGGCCAGCTGGAGACCCACTGGGCCAGCAGGGACAGAGGCAGGCAGGCACCACGCCAGGTCTGAAAGAAAAGGAGAGAGCGGGCACCTGTCAGTCTCACGCCGGAACGCCCGCCGCGCCTTGGGAGCTGATCAGGACTTTGAGAGCACTTACATGAGAGACATGGTCGCTGGGGCTCCCAGCGCTGCCAAACGGGCACACGCACGTCCCATCCAGGTCGCCGAGCGCGGGCAAGGCTGCTGGAGAAGCCGCTGGCGCTAACGCTTTGGTGGCAACACTGAAAAACGCTGCAGGAGACACTTTCATTTTGCAATGACTGCCAACCGATCCAGACGTGAGGAGCTGCAGAGAGAGCTGGGGCGGGGTCTGCCGAGGCTTAGGGGAAGCCAGACCCCAGGCGTAGCTTGGCTGTTTAGAGTGGAAAGGGAAACGGGAGGTTGGGAAGGGCAGGACCCGGACATGGGGGTGGTCCCATTACAGGGGGATCAGGGGAGAATCCAAGCCATCAGAAATCAGAGGGACCAATTGGATCATGGAGTCTGGCCCCTGCTGGCACAGAGCTGGTCCCTTGGGTACAAAGCCAACGCTAGTCAAGTCCCGGGCTGTGCACGAGCTCTGGAGATCCTTAGCGGTCACTAAAGGCCCTGCCCCATGAGGAGCAGAGCCTGCAGCAGAGACCACAGGCTCCCTCTCAGGCCACTACCTGGCTCCCCTCCTGCCCCATCCTCCATCCCTTGGGCATGGAGTGGGAAGGTACCTCCCAGGCCAGGGTCACTCTGATGGACATCAGGCCCCAGAGCTCCGTAAGGGTCCTAGGACAGAGCTCTGGGTCAAAGAACCCCCCTTTTCCCAGACAAGGTCTTGAACCGCCCCAAGTACAAACATTCTGGTCACACTGACAGACTGACGTTGACACACAGTCCAGACCAACCCTGCCCCCTCCCCTCATCCAGCCTGGACTAGGAGACCCGCGCGAAATAGCAAAGGAAGAGGTTTATTCAGAACCGGCACAGTAGCAGCACCGGAACACCTCAGCACCGAGAGACCAACACTCTCACTACAGGGAGTAGGAGACATGGACCAGCCCAAAGCACGGCCCAGAGAGATCCAAGATGGAGCTTGAGGAGCACTGGCCAAGGATTACAATTAATTCTCTCTCTAAATATGTAAGCAACAAAGATCAGCAGCAACCTCAAGCTAAAGCGACAACCAACCCTAACCAGCAACCTGGGCTGGTCTCTCATTTATATGCTGGATAAATAATGCTGGCTTAACTAGCTATAGCTTGTCCGCCTCCAGCACCTAGCTACATAGCTATACAGCGCCATGTCAGTGGTTATGGGAACCCAGGTCAGCATTTTCAAAGGTGGGCATCTAAAGTTAGACCACAAATTCCAGGAAAACATCCACCTCCGTGGCAGTGGCCCTGCCGGGCTCGTCTCTTTTTAGAACCGGGACCCCGCGAAAACCCCAACCCCCGAGTGTGTATTTCTCGTATATCTTCACCCAGGTTTCCTCCCTGGAAATACAGGTATCCTGCCAAAGCAACAAAGAAACCATTTTAAAAGAAAGGGGGGTGGACATGGGTGGAGGGAATGATCCCAAAGTCCCGCCTCTGTTTTGTGATTAAATGACACAAAGCGAATCCAGATGGTGCGCGGCTGCTTTCCCAGAGCGCTCGGCCAACGGTTTGGGTTTGTATCGATTGGGAGGCGGACTGACTAGTCATTCCCAGGGTGCCACTGGAGTATGATGTCAGAATCTGGTGCACAGACCCACAATGGGCCAAGAGAAATCCATACAATCAGTCAGGCACCGAGCCTCCCGGTGGAAGCCCCAGGGAAGGAGTTCCCTCCGCATCCCACACCGTAAGCAGAACCACCAAAGGGTTCGTGTGCCACCAGCTGCCTCAGGAAAGAATCTCCCTTCTACAGACGACCACTGAGTCTTGGTAGACAAGCCAGGACCCTGCAGAACAAGGCTGAATGTCCCACTGCCCCGTTCTTCACATCTCCCGTCTCCAGGGCTCTCGATCTGGTCTCTTGCGCCCGTGCTAAATTCTCCTACCCAAGCCAGGAAAAGCGGGGACGAATGTCTGCCCCAGCCATGGCACAGCAGCAGTTCTGGGGAAGTGAGCAACACCCAGGAGAAACCGCCACTGATTTCTGACCTTCTAGGTCAGACCTCCGAAGAACACTCGCTAGGATTGCTAGTACTGCTGCACAAAAACCATCTGCTCGGTGTCTGGCACCACCGGGCAAACAAAGGGAACACAGGAGTGCAGCCCGATCGCACCCCGCAGCCAGGCTGCTCCAGCAACTCGCCGCTCAGCGGGAAATGATCAGGGCCGTGCAGACGAGACCAGGAGGGCAAAGGGGTGGGAGCAGCTCGCGCCAGCTGGACCCTGAGATGAGGCCGGGGGCCTTAAGCAAGCATTAGGGACAGATCCAGAGGGGAAGAGGGTGAGATGGAAAAAGAGAGCGTCTCTCTGCAGAATCCAGAAGCCGATTCTGCTCAGCAAAGAGGGCAGGATACAAGTGCACATAGATTTGCCCCAAGCAAGTGGTATGGCTTCCCACTGACCAGCAGGAGTTGGTCTCTAATGCAGCCCAGAGAATACAGATGTAAACAAGCACCTTGACAGAAAGACCTGGGCCCTTGTTGTCATAGCCCCCACCCCATGAAAACTGGCTTATGGATCTGACTTCACAGAACTCGAAGACGTGTTGGACAAAACACCTCGTGTAACATGTCAATTTTACATGCTGAATGGGTCTCTCCTATTTTGGGGCATGTATCTCTCTTGGATGTAACGTTAGAAATATGAAGCGTGGATCTGTTTATAATTCTACATGTGCTAATGAGGGTCATTGCTGATGCTCTGGAAACTTAATGGCTCGGTGATCAAGTCAATGACCTGTGAATAGTTCTGTTTGTCCTGTAGGCCCAAACTGGGGTTGGTCCTACACAGACATGTGGCCAGACCACTGGATGCTGAAACCCTTTTGGATCTTGTACTTTTCCACTCAAGGTGAGAAAAGTCGGAACTGAGCACAAAGAATTCCCACTGTGGGCAAAAGGGATATAAGGGGTGGAAGCAAACAATAGGATCAGTTGTCAGACACCAGGAGACACACCCACACACACACTTAACCACAGACGATGCCTGCTAGAAACATCTAAGGCTGCACGGGGGGAGGATTGGGGCCGAGGTAGGAGACAGCCCAGGTTGTGAGAGAGATGTTTAGAACACCTGTGTAGGGTAAGACTTTGCATGTAACCAGTTTCTCAGTGGATTCGGATTAGCTGGCCTGCTGTTTATATTCGCTGAGTAACTGACTTTGACCAGTCTCTTTTCACTTGCAATCACATTTTTTGTACTTAATAAAAACATGTTGGTTTTATTATCAAGCCCAATAATTGTTACCGGGGAGGGGCAGAGCAACCCCCGTGCATCTCTCTCTGGGCAAGTATCTTTATCAGCTTTCTCTGTGTAAAACTTTTGCACAGAATAAGACAGATTGATTTGGGGGGGGTTGGTTTCTGGGGCGCTGAGTCCTTACAGCTGAGCCCTCCGGGAGCTGAGCTGGGTCAGTGTCTGCATTGCTTGCGGTTACCCCAACTCTGTGCCTTGGCTGGGGGAGACCAGAGCTTCTGGCTCAGCAAGACAGGGTGGTGGGGAGGGCAGGAAGGTGGGTGTCTGTGGCTTGAGCAGCACACCAGGGGACAGCCCTGAGGGGACTTCTGTGATCCAACCTGTCACACCCGTCAGAACTTACGCGGCAGGGCACTGAGCAGAGGAACACCCGTCATCCCGTCCCTTGCCGGAGTCATTGCACCGCATGTTTCAGCTGATCTGTCAAACCCCAGTGAGCGATCGCAGGAGCCTCCACGCTTGCGCTCGGCCGGGATTAAATCACCAGCATCAATCTGTAGTTCGGCTTTTATTTTCACTGGATGGTGATGGCACCTCTTGGGACATGGAAGATAAACTACGTGAAGACTCCCAGGCCCTCCCTGTGCCCAGAGGGCTGGGGGGTAGGTGTATATCTCTGTCACACACACACACACACACACACACAAAGAACAGACATTTCCCAGGTGTGCAGATCAGCTCCATCGACTTTACTGGCCCAGTCTCTGGCACAGTGCTGAACCCACAATTCTGCAGCTTCACAGAAGCAAATAATGCCTTGAATCCTGGCCGAGAGGCCGCCCCCCACCCCCCATCTTCGGAGACAGCCTGACAGCTCTGTCGCTACATGGCCTGTAGGCCACTCCTCTGCACTTCTCTCAGACCATCTGCAGGGAAGAGACAGGTGTCAGCCCCTGGGGTGTCCGCGTGGCCAGTGGTCTCACGGGCAGACTTCACTACGCACGCCAAGGGAGGGGTTTGTGTGTGATCTGGGCTGCGGACAGGGCCAGATTAAGGGGGGGTAGCCGGGCAGTTGCCCGGGGCGCCAACCTATGGGGGGCGCCTGATGGCAGTTGTAAGGGGCGCCACGCGCCTGGCCACGCGGCGCCCCTTAGAGCTGCCATCAGGCGCCGTGCACCCGATTGCAGCTGTAAGGTGCGCAGCACACCAGGGGGCGGGGCCACGCATGTACCGTACGCCCACTGCCCGGGGCACAGGGATGGCTCAAGCTGGCCCTGGCTGCGGAGCATGGGGTCCTGGAGATCGAACGGTGTCAACGCTTGCCCCCAGCCCCAGATTGCTCCACTGCTGGGCAGGTTACTGGCCAGTTCGCCTTCCCCCGCTTTAAAACCACGTCGCCCCTCCATCGGGCCCCAGCCCCTTTTCCTGGGCTTCCGCTGCAAACGCACAATCCCAAAGTTCCTGGTTTGCTCCAAGTGTATAGTCACCGCTCTGGGGAGTAAGGCCAGGCCGCTGGTGTAACAGCACCTGGCCCAGCTGGAGCCCTTGGGGGCTGGCCTCGGTTCGCCTTCTGTGATCATTTAGCCAGCTCCTGGCATGCACCCCCCAGCCTCAGTCATCTGAGCTCTGCCTCGCCAGGATCTCAGCCAGCGCCACGGTCTAATTCCGAACTCACGAAGGGATGTGGTTCAGGCCCCTCTCCCGTGCTCCGCAGCCCCTTCCTGTTTGTGACGTCGCTTTCGTGCCCTGGTTTCCGAAGGTGCAGGACGCCCTCAGCTCCCATGGACATCGGCGGCTCAGCCGCTCCGCAAATCAGGCCAGAAATGCTGTAGCGCCTGCTGAGGCCTTCCCCCCTGGTCTGCACCCTGCTGTGAGGGCACCGCCAGGAGATTTCACAAGGGGCCTCCTGCCAACTCCGAGGCAACCCAGCTCCCCGACAAGGGCCGGGAGAGGAAGAGAGGAGCTCCTGGCTGAAAGCAAAGGACTTTGAATAGAACGCCTGGGTTCTCTTCCCTGTCCCACTGCCGACTGGCCAGTAACCACGGTCAAGACACTCAAACTTTCCAACCCCCCCATTGGTAAAATGGGATTATCCCGGGGGGGTGTCTGAGGGATATTTCATTAATATTTGCAGCTCACTTGAGAGAGATGCAGGCAAAAGCTGGCTTAGACTTGCAAAGTACTTACTGGCTGAACATCTCTAGTCGGGCACCCGTGGGACCTGACCGGGGCCAAACCAGAGCATGTGCCCAACCATGGGAGGTCAGTATTGTCTGGCGGCATCACCAACACTCGCACTGCTTGCTGGGCTCTTAGCAAACATTCAGCGGTAAATCGGAGCAAACAGCCAGCACAGAGCACTCAGAGCCAGGGAGGGGGGCTGTAAACAATGTGGGACCGTGGGAAACTTGGCCACCCCCATGCTAAGAGGGCATCCAGCTAACTTGAATCACGCCAGACCATGGATGTGGCCAGATCAGAGTGCCGGACTAGAGAGGTTCAACCTGTACAACGATTAATTATTACTACAGGGAGTGCAGGCAGTGATGCCCATCGTTAAGGTTACCTGATGCTTCGTATTATAAGACCTGATTTTCCATTATAGCTGACAAATTTTAGCCACTGAGACTGACTGGAACCTCCAAAGTGAGTGCACCCTTTTGGCATTAACGTCTTGGTGCCTCTCTTGCATCCGTTCTCCATTACATTTAGCCCTGTAAAGGAAGACTGACTTGTAATGTAAAGGCCCAAGGGGCTGAATTAAGACAGCTCAGGCAACACTAACACCAGCATTTCTTACATTTTGAGTACTGGATTTTGCAAACTTAACGTTCTTTAAATACAGTTTTGTTATGTAATTATATATAGTGCACTTGTAGGAACCCCAGTTCAATTCCCTACTCCTGTTTTTATGGGAGCCTCTGTACTCCCAGACCTGTAATACCAATAGTTAGCATGTCAGAAAATATCATCCCATGCATATGGGCAGGAGTGTGTCGGTACAGGAGAACCAGAGAGTCAAACTGACCTGGCACGCAAATGAAACTGACCAGTCCATTTTAAATCATCCAAACTGAGAAAAATGAAAAAAAAAATCAACTTGCAGGAAAAAATTGATTTTAAACTTTATAATCCACGGTATTAATCAATCTCAGGTGCAAGGAAGTGAATTATTATTTGCAAATACACGATTTTAATCTGAATGTCTCTTTAAACAGGAAGTGGTAATCTTTTTACTTCGACGTACCCAATTTGGGGGAATTTTTCTGCAACAGCAGGGGAGAACTGCACCCTGTCTGGCAATGGTTCCCAAACTTTTCAGCATCACATCCCCCTTTTTGATTTTTGAAAAACCCTCCCCTAAAGCAGCAAAACTTGTTTAGCAAAAAAAAAAAGGGGGAAACTGACCGGGCCAGCAAAACTTGATGGGGGGGGGGGAACTGAATCACCTTCACGCCCCCCTGGAATTTCTTCATGCCCCCCCAAGGGGGCACGTCTCCCAGTTTGGGAACCCATGCTGTATGGGCTAGGATCTGACACAGTCCTTATCAGTAAACATTTCTGTACCCCAGTAAATGCAGGTGCCAGCTATTAAGCTTAATTAATCAAGTTGCTTTTTGTTCTCAGGTGATGCTAATCAGTTAACAGTTCCTTAATTAGGCCTTGTGAAATGCCAGGCACAGAGAACAAGCGCAGCCTGCCCAATCCAGCCCCATGTGCTGGATTTTTAATATTTATCTTCATCACATCCTCCTTAGTTCTCTGTGCATCTGGGAAATCTGCAAATGGTTTGCATCAGCAATCCCACAATCCCTTCAAGATCCTGTCTTGCTCGGTCAGTCCCAGTCGAGAGCTGGGAGCGCGCCAGGAGGTTCTATCAGATCTCTCCTGCCCCGTATTCATGGGACCGGATTGCACTGCATGGGAGTGGCCGCCTGGGAGACCACAGGACTCAGCCCCCGGGACACGGTGTTCCAGTTCCGAGTGCCGCACAGCACGTTGAGTGATAGGGAGACCCGGCGCCTGCACCAGCGTGTTTCTCGTCACTCACAAAGCCGGCGGCACGGCCCTCCTCTGCGTCCACCACAGCGACGCTGCCCTCTGCTGAACCGCATGGACCCGTGTCCCCTCCCGGCCCCCCAAGGCTTCCTTCTGCAGACAGACAGGGAGGCCCCCTGTGATGCAGGGCCCCACGCAGGAGAAGCTCTCCTGACATGGGGTCCCCAGAGTATCGGCTACGCCCCAGGGCCAGGATTAGACCCAGTGTTTCAAGCTCGCCCCAGCACACAATGTGTTGCTTATTTTCTTGCGTCTCGTTTGGCCTGTTAAGCTCTGGTCCCAAACTGCCTCCCAGGGAGAGGTTGCCGCTGGCCTGCCCATTCTGAAGTGTTTAGACCCGTTGGCCTTTAGTCTGAAACGCCTGACGTGAGCCGCCCGTTGCTCTGTATCCAAACACTGCCCGTCTCCGTGCCATTTGATCCCCCGACACACCCCACTGCCTTTTGCTTCTTGCCCAGAGTGCCACAAGCAATGGGAGCAGCACAGGTCAGGCTGGAGAAACACGGATCCCTGGCTATCTTTGGGACTGGTGCTCCTGGCTTTCTGGAGACACGAGCTCCCGAAGACTGGAATCCACATGGAGGGTCTCTGGGTGCAGAGCTGGCAGCCTCTGGCTGTATGGAGGAGTCAGAGCTGACTGACTTTTACAGCGTCCTACAAACACAGCGGCCCAGGAGACCCTCGCTGGGGTTCTGGGAGGTTGGTTGGTTGGTTGGGAGCAGCTGTCTGTGCGGGGCAGTGAAATTCATGTGCGATCGTGTTTAATCGATACCGTGCACCTAGGATCCAGACCAAGTGATGAATTTAACAAACAAAATGCAAGAGACCGATCGGCCCCTCTTGCTGACGCAGAAACGCAGATTGTTAAGCTCTTGTGATCACAGGACTCCAGGAATTGGGGCTTCGAGGAAAAACACCCAATAGGCAAGAGTCATAAACAAAGTGCCAGATTTGGCAACACGGTAACTACTTCACTCACCACTGGAATGCAGCTACTTCCAACCTGGAACATGCCAATGGTTAGGTCAACCACAGCAACCCCACACCAGCCAGCCAAGGCCCTGCAATGTGACCACGCACCACACCCCCTGAAGGGGACTACTGTGTTGCTAGGCACCCCAGTGCCAGACCTCCCGTCCAGTGGGGTGTCCAGGTCAGCGCTAAAGCTCAGACATCGATACTGCGTTATCAGAGCTTTCCTTTGGAGTCTGCTCTGTGTCCCTCCCTTCGTTTTACAACTCAGGGCACCTAGAGACAGCCAGACTGGGGAGAAGACCATTAAATATCAAGTAGCCCTGCCCAGGATAGACCATCGACTTGCATATGCTTCTCCCCCCCATTAAAAGAGTTCTTCTAATCCCCCGGATCACTCCTACCACTTGGCCGGCATGTGCCTGGGTTCACAGATCTTCTTCAGCTCCTCTTTACGCGGCGGCAGGAGGAGAGTATCCACTGGGAGCAGGGATGCCATTCAGACCACGCCAGACAGGCTAGTAAACTCGGCCAGAGACGGACGCCCTGCATTCCTGGGCCCTGGGGAGGCAGGCATCTGGCTTTCCAGCAGCCGGCCCTTCCCGGAGGGCCCGGGATTAGCCAAAGAGAAATGAGTCTGCGCTATTGCACCTACCGCACCTGGCCCTTCCTCTGCCTCCCGCTTCTCTCCGGGCGCCAACGCCCCCTCCCGCCTCGGCTCTCTGCGCCTCACACCCTCTCTCCCGACCAACACGCAGACTTCTTCCTCCTCCGGGGGGAAGGAGACTCGGACATGGGCCACAGGGTGCCTTAGGGTGGGGTGAGGAACCCTTTTAGGGTCGGGGGTCACTGACCTACAGAAAAATCATTTGGGGGCCGCACAGAAGTGAGAAGCAAAAACAAAACAAAAAACCCCTCACGGAGGCAGCCCCGACTGAGGAGAAAGACTTTCCCCCACCTTCCCCTCACACACCAGAGCCCTGGGGGCCCGGGCTAGTAGATTTTGTGTGCTCCAGCCCCACAGGAGGACTGTGGGGGGGGGGCAGAGCAGATGGTGGGCTCCCCAATGCTGGGAGGGACAGGATTAAGGTGCATAGACTGAAATAACAGAGGCTGCAGCGAGGTTTCACTCAGCAGCAGAAGCAAAAACCAGGTTTTCCTCAGACAAGGGGTTCATTCGCCTCTCTCTGTCAGGCTGCAAGCCCAGCATGGTCGGCTGAGCCGCTGGCTGCCGGCTTAACAATCAATCCAGGCAGGGTTAATGAAGAGCCGTGGGTTCGGCGGGAAGGCGCACCCAGGCGAACGCAAGCCACGTTGCCTACAGACAGCTCCTCCGCCCACTGGCTCAGGGCGACGAAAACGTCCAGCGCGCCCGGGGGCTGGAGGGCACGGCACACCGCGTGCATGAGCCCTGCAGGGCCGGTGAGCTCGGGTTGCTGCCTCCCGGCAAGCAGAGAGCAGGCGGCGGAGGGCAGACGATAACGCGGTGCCGGTGACTCTCGCCAGGCACAAGACGCGCGACTGACGTGCCCTGGAAACCCGGGGTCCTTCCTGGGTGTGTAACTGTCCCGTGTGGCAGCCACCTGCCCCCCTTCTGAGAGCCGGGCAGCCAAGGCATCCATCGTGGTCCATCACCAACCGCCCTTCCGGCCAGTCTCACTCTCACCCCACAGCTTCCACCCGCACGGGCCCAAGGACCCATGTCCCCCGAGGGCAGGAGACTGGCCAGCTGGGTAAATCGTTCCCCACACACAAACGCTGGCCTCCCACACCCTCACAGGCCGTGCTAGTGCTGCCCTTTAACGACTGGCTCCCCCCCCCCCAGGACAGCCTGGGCCCCTCCTACCCAGGACGCAGATAGAGCAAGGAGTGGGGACTTGCCCAGAGAGAGCCCAGGAGCTCGCCCTGCCAAGGCCCTTGGCCAGGCTGGTCCTGGCCGTCGCTCCGCCCAGCGCTAAGCTCCTGGCAGCTGGTATCTCCTTGCCGAGGATTCGTCCCAGAGCAGCGGGCGTCACCGTGCCCGGA
Source organism: Pelochelys cantorii (assembly GCA_032595735.1). NCBI lineage: Eukaryota > Metazoa > Chordata > Testudines > Trionychidae > Pelochelys > Pelochelys cantorii. The sequence goes on from CM064340.1 coordinate 40,783,070, forward strand.
TTGGCGCTGTCGGGGCGGGGCTGGTCTGAGCACGCCCGGAGCAGAGATGAGCTGGTGAAACAGGCGAGGCCGGCGCGTTCCTGCAAGGCCAACAAGGGAATGCTGGCGTGGATGGCCGGGGATGGGACGGGGAGGGAGTTGTGGGCATCACATGGGTTCCCTCCCCCCCCAGGCAGTGATTGCCCCCAGGCTCACACGGGAGCGGACGCAGGGCTGTGCCCTGGAGGGTGGAGCTGTCCTCAGTTCCTAGCCAGGGAGACGGGTCGTTCTCGTAGGTACTCCAATCGGCGCGTCCACAGGGCTGCCTCTGAGCTCCGGCGCGAAAGGAGACTGGGTGAGAGTTTCAAAAGCAGCTCACTCAGCAGCCTACAAAGCTCCTAAGTCGCTTTTGGACACCTGCCCCACAGAGCAGCAGCCTTTCCCTCCCCCTGCTCTTCACCAAGGGCCCGATCCACCTGCCACCGAGGTCGGGGGGTCTTCTCCTTCCCTACGAGCAGGCTCAGAGCAAGCGGGACCCTTCCGGTGACGCCCTTTCGTGGGGAGCAGGGCCGGAATGCTGGCAGCCGGAGAGTCTTGGGGTCACCGGTTCTGCAGAGACAGGGAGAACATCAGGACAACTGCCAGGTCCCCCCTGGGGCAACAGGAGCTGGGTAAGCATATGCCGGACTTTGGGGTGTGCTGAGGGTCATCTCTGGCTGGCTAGCCCCAAACCAGCCCTCCCGTAGGGAAACGCCTACAGAATTCAACAGGGATGGAACCCAGCAGAGAGCTACTGAAAGGACTCTAGAACCTTCAGAGTCCTTTCACGGCAGGGTGGCTGCCGTGAAATCCCATCGCACGGCCAGGAAAGCCTACAGGAAACTAGACTCGCGCCCCTCTGGCCGATCTAGAACCACCCCAGCGTCCACCCGAATGCACGCTCTCAAAGCCGCCCGACAGCAAACGAGACAAGGACCCACCTTGCTTGGGCAGGGGAAGGAAAATACAAGAAGAGGCCTAAGGACAATTCTGCACTGGCAAGTCAAGCTGGAGTGGGAAGAAGAGGGTTTATTTCCCTGTAAGTTGGCTTCCTGTGCTTTGTGCTCTACAGACCGAAGAGAGAAAATTACTTTGAACCGAGTGTCAGAGTCAGAATTCTAGAGTGAGGATTTTCCTTTCGACAGATCAGCCGGTAGATTGCTTGATGTGCTTTTCTCTCCCAGAAAGACAACCTTAAGCTGCCAAAGTGCTCTGAATAAAATCCCTCTGAATGGTCCCACTTTCAAGATGATCTGTGCCTATTAGCACAGCAGACCGCACACTAGCAATGCCCTACCTCTGCACAGATGTTTTCCGAAGGGACGGGGAGCTGTTTGCCACAATCTTCTCCAGATTCACCCGTCTCTATCCCAGCTGATGATTTATCTCCTAAGAATGTTGTTTTGCCAACACAGAATGGATGCTCTTTTATTTTATGGAGGGGCATAATTTAATCTGTTGGGTCTTGTGTGTCACGTGCGAAAAACATAGACAGACATTACCGCTAGCTGTGCTCTATAAACGCAAATTGTAATTAATCAGAAAATAAATACACGCTGCATTGAAATACTTGGACTCCACAATGAAATGCAGTTAGCCAGTCAAGACTCCTATATGGACAGGGTATACACCGAAATCCATACAGCACTGCGGCTAGTCAGCAGAACGTGAACTTGGAATGCAACTCTGAGGCTAACAGGTAACGCAACTTGGATGCATAACGAGGGGAATAGCGCATCAGAGCAGAGAGGTTGTTCTACCGCTGTACTGGCTCTGGGGCAACCGCTGCTGGACTCCTGCATCCAGGCCTGGCATCCACACTTCAAGTGGAAGGTTGATCCATGGGAAAGGGGTCAGAGAGGAGCCATGAGAGCTGAACAAAGAGACGGGTCGGGGTGACTTGCTCGCAGTCTGATAGTACCCATGTGGGAGCAAACATTTCAGACTGGGCTCTTCAGTCGAGCCGGGAAAGGTCTCGCTCCACCCAGTGGCTGGGAGCCGAAGCTAGATGCGCTCAGACTGGAATAAGGTTGTTAACAGTGAAGATGGTTAACCACTGGTACAACTTACCAAGGGGCGGGGTGGATTTTCCGTCATGGACCATTTCTCAACCAAGTGTGAGTGTTTTTCTAAGAGATCTGCCCTAGAGATTGTTTGAAGGAAGTTCTCTGGCCTGCAGGGGAACATTTTAACCTGCTTGGGCACTCAGCCATGGATTTAAAAGTCGCAGTTTTTCTACAAAGGAATTTCACTCACCAATTACAGAGAAAGCCTGTAGAACTGGAATTCATCTACAAATTTGACACCGTTACCCTGGGCTTGAACAAAGACTTTAACTAGTCGGCGCACTACAAAGACAGTTTCTCCTGCCTTTCACATCCGCATCTTCACATTAAAAGCGATGAATGGGCCACATCCAGCCCACTTAATTAGCCTCATTAACACAGATCCTACAATTGGCAGACCCTTCTGCTGCTGTTATAGCTCTTTCTTGGTTTCTGTTATTTCCACTCCAACTCATCTGATGAAGGGGGTTTTGCCCACAAAAGCACGTGATGCTATATACATGCTCCAGGACTGCTCGTGTTCTCTGGTCGGTGATATGCAGGCATCAGCCCCGTGACACAGCAATCCCCTCTGGCCCTAGAGCCTAGCAAGGTGGGGAGACAAATACAGTGACTGTGCGGAGATTCTGGAATGGGAAACACTGATCTCCCTGGGTTGGTCTCCCTCCCCACCATCGGTGTCACTTCTCCCAGGAGGCTGCAGGCAGGATCTGCTGGCCAGCAGAAAGGCACCTGCATTGTCACTGGAAAGGGGATTTCAAAGTTTCTTATCTTCAGACAATGAGGCTGACTGCCTGGGTTGGCTGCCGCCCCCCATCAGAGCACCTTAGAGCCCCCATCTGCATTACACTGACATGCGCTGGAGTGAGACCGGCCGCCTGCTGCCCGGCCTGCCCGCCAAGACCATCCTGACAGAGATGTCTCCCTCCCTGGGACATCAGCAGAAATACAGACGCCCTTGGCATGGCACAGCCATGCACACGGCAGCTGTGATGGGCGTGGGATCATCACAATCCTCTACATCATCTCTAGCTGGGCGCCCTGCCCAGGCACTTTGCCCCCGGGGCTGGTACCTCAAGCCCCTCACCCTAGACTGACAGGTGGGGACCCGGGATGGAAGGGGGCCGGGAAACACCTTGCCCAAGATCACATGCAGCATCAGGGACTGTCATGCATTTCTCAAGAGGCATCCGGCCTGCGTGTCTAGGCACACGCTGCCTCGCAAAACCCACCTAGCATGTGGGCAAGCTGCGGCCCCCCATGCAACACACTTAATGCTTCAAACATCGCTAACGTAAGAACCAGGAATTCCCACACAGCCGGGAGTGGCAGGTTGGCCACGCTCGCCCGGAGCAGCCGTTCACCCAGTGCGCTCGACAAGGGAAGGGCCATGCCTCCCCCGTTCCTTCGGGCACCTAGCGCCCCTTTGGAGCCGGGCCTGTGAGAGTCCCTGGACATGTGGGGCCACGCCTGGCCCGTCTCCCCTTCCCCTTGTGGGGGGCGGGTGTAATCTGGCCGCTGTCAGGACCCGACTGACCAGGCTGGAGTGTGATGGGACAGAAGGAGGAGGCGCTGGGTGAGCAGGTTCCCGGCAGGCTGGCAGCCCAGGACAAGGAGCTGGGTGCCTCGAAGGCATAGCGACCGTGTCTCCCATCCTGCTCCCGACACGGTTCCCAGCTCAGACGTGTGCGACTCGCCCTTTTCTCTCCCCCTCAGCGGCTAGTTCCCAGCCCCAGAGCGGCCCGCACATGGCTGCTGCTGCGCAGGGGGAAACTGCAGGAGAATTCGCCCCGGGGAACCGACGTCATGGGCAGCGTGTCCGTCCAGACTGGCTCTGTTCTGGGCAAGGGCGATGACCCGAGGGTCCTCCTGCCTGCACCAGAGGGGCGGTCCGGCTAGTGCATCGGGCCTTGGAATCTGCGGATTTTACCCTGCCAGGGCCTCAGCTCAGGCTCTGCCTTAGAGGGCAGGAGGCTGTGCTCAAACGCCGCGCTGCTGGAAGGGCAGCCAGAGAGACAGAGCTCAGGACGCAGGTCTTGGCAGGGAGAGAAGAGGCCAGGCCTGTTGCACGCTGCCTTGCAGTGCACTGAGCCGCAGGCCAGCCACAGAGGAGAGCCCTGGAATCACAGCTCCATTAGCTGGGCTCCTTGCTGGTGGGGGCGGGGGGGGGGGGCTGCCTGCCTTCTTCCCACCTGCCACAAGAGGGAGGTAAAGGCTAAAAAGGAAAGGCCGGTGAATGCATTCTGAGCACTCCTGGAGCACACGCACACACACACACACACACACACACGCACGCACACACCTGCAGGCTGAGGCACAACTCTGAGAGCAGCATGATCACCCCCTATGGCAAGGGGGGGGGGGGCAAAGCACAGAGCAGGTACCTGGCTTGCCCACAGGGTCACCCAGCACCCAGACAGCTGAGCTGGGAGTGGAACGGATGTGCACCCTGCACCTCAGAGGGGCACTGTGCACCAGCAGAGCCCCAAATCCACAGCCAGGGGGGCTAGTGAACTAAAGCGTCCTATCTTCCTCCAGCCAGCGCAGCTGGACTTGCAGATCTCGCACCCAAGAGAGGAGAGACTGACAGCCAGCGAAGGATCCCAAGAGCAAAAACACAGACTGCTACACCAAAGGAAGCCAGATCCCAATTCTCCCCTGACACCCGTTTCACCCAGTGTAACCCCCCCCCCCCGCCCCAACCTCTGCACCATCACTGGCATGACTTTTTAGTTACACCATGAGGCAGCTCGGGCCCATCGTGCTTGTGAAAGGACAGACTGAAATTGACATGATGGAGAACTGGATGGCTCAGAGAGTAGCTGTCTGAGAGGAGAGTGAATTCTCCCCAGGCCCTGTGAGTGGGGATCTCAGCAGGTCAGGCTGCACAAGTTGTCCTGTCTGGGGCTGGGTGGGCATCACTTGGCTTTCAGGGGAGTTCTGCTCCACACACGTGTATATAGGACCCTGCTGGCAAGTTTCAGGACCGTTCAAACCCAGCCGAGCAAAGGCCTGTGCATTGCATGGTGGGCGTACGTTCCCCAAGGCGAGGGTCGGGTCTGCCCTGGAGACCAACCACGTCTTCCACTGTCACAAGAGTCTCCCCAAAGTCAGTCCTGATGACATGACAGCGCAACAAACGCAGCTTGGATTTCAGAAAACAGTGCATCTTCCTGCAGTGGAAGTTCCCATGTGTACTTTGTAGCACGCGTGCACGCGCACACACACACACCCCCTAAATGCCATGTGCAAACCTGAAGCTCACTGAGTTTTCATTGCTGTGGGCTGGGCTTAGCACTGTTCCCATCGCTCTGGCGCCCCGCACGGGGGCAAGACCAGCTGGCTGGTGGCTGCATGGTGGGCAAAAGGAGCCAGCACTGACCCTGCCCACGCTGTGCCAGTCCCGGGAGCAATCACAGAGCTTTCCCTGCCTGCTACGAATCTCAGGTGAACACCTGCCAGCCTGTCTAAGTACTATTCTTGGTTCTGCCACAGGGTGTGCACAAGGACACAGCCATAAAGAGCATGGGGACAGGGATAAGGGCTTCCCTTCAAGGGCAGGCTGGCACTGATTCACACTGCTACAGTGCTTTGAGATCCCAGCACTGCTAACTATTAAAACGGAAGGTTTTAATTATTAGCAACGTTAACACAAATAACTGACACTGAGGAGTAATAACAGACCTGGTGCTTTTCATCTATCGATCCCAATACCGTTTACAGCATTATCATCCCTATTTCACAGATGGGGAAAACTGAGGCACAGGGCTGCTAAGTGACTTATCCATGGTCAGGGTCAGAGATGGAAATGGAGCCCAGGTCGCCTGTCTCTGGGTCTGATGGACCAATCCAAAGCCACCAGTGGAACAAAACCTGATGCAGCTCATACACCCGCTGCACATACATGTTCTTTGTAAGGAGCTCTCATGAATACATATGAAAGTGGCTGGTTTTCCATGACACAGGCTACCTACATATTTAACAAATAAAATATGACATGTGACTCATGCATGTGTCACAGGACCCTTTCCTCATAGAAAATCTCGCCAACTCCTTGGGGACATGGTACGCCCCAGCCCAGCTCAGCAGCAGAGATGAATTTCCAGGGGAAAATTATAAAGAAGCGGAGAATGCTCCTTTCTATCCCATGGGGGATGAATCAGTCTGGTTAAGAGATGGCAGTGTCAATCTGCGGAACTCCCTGCCAGAGGATGATGTGAAGGCCAAGACTACCAGAGGGTTCAAAAAAGCACTAGATAGATTCATGGAGGTTAGGTCCACCAATGGCTGTTAGCCAGGCTGGTCAGGCATGGCGTCCCTAGCCCCTGTGTGCTAGAAACTGGGAATGGATCATGCAGTGGTTACCTGTTCTGTTCATGCCCTCTAGGGCACTGGCAGGGGCCACCATCGCAGACAGGACACCGGGCTAGAGGGTAAGCTCTGGGGTTCTTATTAGGGATGTAAGCAAGTCGCCGCCTAGTCAACTACCCCATAAGCCTGGGCTGCACATTTCCACTTACTCTGCATCAGAGGCAGCAAGGGGATGGGGAAGCAGGAGCCGGTGTTGGGGGGAGCCGACTTAAAAGCCGGTTCCCGCAGCAGCATCTCCACGGTGCCTCCTGCCCCCCACCCCCGCTTACCCCCTCGCTGATGCCTCTATCAGGCCCATGTTCAAGTGGACTAGGGATCTTTAAGCTCCTGCCTGCAGCGTCCACACGGGCAAGCTAGAGCACAGCACGCTGGCGTGCTCTGCTGTCCACAGCCCCGGCTGCAGGGCAGTGTAGACAGCCCCCCTGAACCTCAGTCTCATCCTGCGGGGGGGGGGAGGGCGGTTCAGACTTGCTCAGCCCTTCACTACTTGCTGCCTTGGCTGGTTTCCCTCCATTCAGCATGACCACTAAGGCTGGGGTTTGCTAAGCAGCCTAGGAGATTTAGGTGTCCGCCCCCTGTAGAATTTCAATGGAAGCTGGGTGTCCAAGTCCCTAAGATTTCCCACATGCGGGGCGGTCTCTCCCACACAGCCACTGAGCTGGGGGGTAATTCATTAAGCTGTCCATGCCCTCAGCCTCAGCATGTCTTTATTCCTATGGCTCTGAAAGAAACAATTGTTCGAAAACCTGCACCAGCCTCTGGCAGAGGTAAGTCAACTCTACTCTAAGCTAAACAACAACAATAGTTTGCATTTCTATAGCATCTAACATCTGGGGATCCCAGAGCACCTTGTAAACAATTAGTTAGGTCTCACATGACTGACCATGCCCATTTTACAGATAGGTAAACTGAGACACAGAGCAGTTATAAATCCAGGGTATCCCACATCCTGAATACTGCGTACAGAGGTGGTCACCTCATTTCAAAAAAGATACCTTGGCATTGGAGAAAGTTCAGAAAAGGGCAACAAAAAATGATGAGGGGTTTGTAACGGGTCCCATATGAAGACAGATTAAAAAGATGGGGACTTTTCAGTTTAGAAAAGAGGAATCTAAGGGGGGACATGATAGAGGTCTATAAAATTATGACTGGTTTGCAGAAAATGAATAAGGAAAAGTCATTTACTTCTTCCCATAACGTAAGAACTACAGGTGACCAAATGTAATTAACAGGTAGCAGATTTAAAACAAAGGGAAGTATTTCTTCATACAACACGCAGTCAACCTGTGGAACTCCTTGCCAGAGGATATGGTGCAGACCAGGACTTGAGCATGGTTCAAAAAAGAACTAGATAAATTCATGGGGGATAGGGTCCATCAATGGCTGTTAGCCAGGCTGGGCAGGGATGGTGTCCAGAGCCTCTGTTTGTCAGAAGCTGGGAATGGGCGACAGGGGAGGGATCACGTGATGATCCCCTGGTCTGTTCTCTCCCTCTGGGGCACCTGGCATTGGCCGCTGTGGGCAGACAGGACACTGGGCTGGATGGGCCTTTGGTCAGACCCAGTCTGGCCGCTCTTGTGTTCCGTGGCTGGCCCAGAATCTTATAGCTAGTCAGGGTGGTCAGCAGGACCAAGCCCCAGGAGTTCTGCTTCCAAGCTCCCTGCCCGCACTCCTCCCTGAACCAGAAGCATTACATGCTGGCGCTCCCATGCTGCACGTTTCCGCTAAGCACTGGATGGTTATTGCGCCGCAAACAAAGTCTTCCCAAGGAGTCTCTTAGAAACCCTTAAAATGCAGGAACTGGGAACAGAAGCTGCCAGCGTTCCCTGCAATGAACTCTGGCCCGGTCCTTTGTATTTGCTTTTATCGATATGAGCCTGATGGAGAACCTGGGCTAAAGTCAAAACGCTGGAATTTACAAGGAAAGTATTGGAGATGGGGGGTGGGGGGGAGGATGGCCCCCGTTCACATACAACCCTGAACCAAACACCATGTGCACTTGTGTGCATGCACGCCCACACACACACACACACACACACACACAGAGTTCTCTTTGGCAGCCATGGCCAGCGATGGGGCAAGAATAGGGTTGCCAGGTGTCCGGTTTTGAACCGGACAGTCCAGTATTTGAGCTTTCTGTTCGGGAAACAAATTGAGAAAATATAAATGTCCGATATTTTCTAAATAAGATGTAATGTAGATTGTGATGTAATGTCAAGTGTGTCGGGTATTTTTGTGGAAACCATCTGGTAACCCTAGGCAAGAAACTCTTTTCAGCTAGATATTGTCTGTTGTCCCATTTTCCCCCCCATGGTCCATCCCCCATCACATGCTGTCAGAATTGGTGAGCCGGCCCTGCTATGTCTCCGTGGGTTCCGAGGTGAGCTCTCTGCACCCCAGCGGCCATGAGGGATACGCCCACCAGCGCTGTGTTGGGGATTCTGCGTCTGCAACTTGCCACAGATCTGCAGTGCAAGTCACCTCTCTGCTCCCCTGCAGCTCCCAGGTCACCAACACCCCCCCAGCACCTGCACCCGCACCCCAACCGCCAAATCTAGCCCACAACAACACAGCCCAAAGGCACCTGAGGTATCACGTGCCACAGGCAGTGACTAGAAGGGTCCGAGGCATGAATATTGCCCCATGGGCCTTGGCCAGCAGAGCTCAAATCAACCAATGTGTGTCCCACACAGATCCACCCACCTCTGCATCTTTATATACTACCTCTCCCTGTCTAACGGACCTCCAGTCACCCCACCGTCCACGAGAGGAGTCCGCACCAGTGAATTCCCCACGGGGAGGTACAGATGGAGGGCCACGGCCAGCCTCATCCTCCACAACCTCCTCCATTCCGTCAGGAGGCGCTGGCTGCGCAGGCCGAGATACAGAGGGGATGGGTCTCTTGTGGCATGCAGGTGCTGCCAGGAAGGACTGGACTGCAGGGCCACGGGGGGCAGCTGGTGCTAACATGAGCATGGTGACTTCACACTCTTGCTCTGAGCACACCAGGGACCCCGTGTCTTGCCTTGAGGGCCCCCCAGGCGTTGAGCTCACCTCTGAGAGGCAAGGAGACACAACGGATGGACCAGACACCGGTCAGAGGAGAGGACGCCCCACCTGCCCACTCCAGGCCAATTCGTGGCAGAGACAAGTGGACTCTTGGACGTGGTACAAAGAACAGGGTCACGTGGGTTGGAATGGGGACGGTGGTTGCTATAATTTTGCTCAAGCACCGTGTGCCCTGTGCAGGAAGGCAGGAGACTCTTAAGTGACATCCTCCAATGCACGGCCACATGTGTGTCGAGAAATAGCACTGCACACCCGTGGCAAGCAGAGGTACTGGTGCGCTCAGTGCCTGGCCAGCCCTGGGGTGTCCACGTTCTCTGATGGGGCAAATGGACGTGTCCCTTAGGCCTCTCCTTGCCTCTGGGGCTAGCACAGGACCTGCCAGGCACCCTAGCCTCACTGGGCTCAGGTCTGCAGGGCTCTCTTACCATTCTCACACTGCCAAAGCCACCAGCCGCACCACCTGCGCTGCACCTCACTGCTCACCCCAATACGGGTTTTAACAGGCCTCGGCTTAATTCCATCCCGCAGGCACGGACAGCCCTGCAGAGAACCATCCATGGCTGCGGCACTGCTTGTCAGGAGGCCGCTATCTGACCATCTCTGTGCTGCTTAACCGCTTAACCACTGGGGTTTCCAACAGCTGGTGCAAGGCCACGGGCCATGTCTGAGTCAGGGGGCTGGTGGGGATTGCGGGATAGAGGAATCATTTAGGGATGCCTTAGGAAGGGCAGGCGGTAAAGGTGAGACAGGGGAATACATGCTTAGCCCTGCTACTTTATTAGCCATCTGTCTAGAGGTAACAGCCAAGATTTTCCCAGGAAGCTGACAAATTTTCCACGCCTGAGCATTGGCTCCTGTGAGCTTTGACAATTCCACCAGTTCCAAGAGCAGCCAGTGACGAGCTCTCTGCTTTCCTGCCGCATGGGCCACAGCCCTTTTGAAACGCCCGCCACAGATTAGCTTGCAACTGGATTTCCTTGATGTCAAAGTCTACACCCGCTTGTGCTGTTTTAATTCTTACTGTACGACACACGCACAAAGCCCTGCGTAATTTGCCCGACGGGAATTCCTGGGGCGTGGGTGCTGGCCGGGAGCACGGCTATGTCGTTTGTCAACTGGCGTGGCTCTTACAAAGACCTGGAGAATTTCACCCGGGGGATCAGCGGTTGCCAAAGCCGGCACAGTCCGTTATGGGGACTGCTACTTAGTGGCCTAGGCAGAATGGACTGGCCGGTCCCGGTTCATTCCCAAGATGTTCCCTCAGCACAAAACTACCGTGGCAGCAGCCACGGACGGAAGCTTTGCATTGATTAGTCTTTCGCATTCTGCTTAGGCCTACTCACAAGGAACACTTGGCTATTCAGCTGCTGCAAAGGGCAGCTCCTAACACACACGGGGTGCTTCTCTCATGGAGATGGCTGTGCCAGACCACTGCCTTCTGATGGGTTCCCAAACGCCATTCAAGCCACTGGTTGTGGCTTATAAAGCCTTTTATGGTTCAGATCCTGCTTAGGTGAGACCCTTCCCCCCACAGTGTTTTACCCCGGTCGTCGTAACTTGAACTGTTGGCCAGTGGGCTGGCGGCCAGAGAGGTGTGTGTGGAAGAGCCTTATCTCTGGAACTCACGGATTAGGTGGACTGGGGCAGTGCCCTCGTCTCTGTTGACCTCCAGGGCACGCGGCAAGACCGGCATGTTTACCCAGGCTCTTCTGAGCTAAGCGGAATCAGAAGAGCAACCGGTCTTCATTTCATAGCCTGGGCTTGTTTTAATAACAGCTTGACCTCTCTTTTGGCCTTTATTTCTAACACCCGTGCATCTGCCATCAGCCAAGTCCATGCCCCCAAAAGTGATCAATGCAATAAATATGTGGCCCTCTTTTCGGCAGGCTCGGCTGGGAATCCAAGGACGGAACCGGTCCCGAAGTCGGAGCCATCTTCCACAGCAGGGTGGAGGCAAAACTCCCGCACCTGAGCAAAGCTGCGAGTCGACCCCCCATGTGAAGGTGCCGTCCTTGCAAGCAGGGAAAGCTTTCTGCAGCAAAACCACCGTGCTCCGTTTGCAAAAGCGCCAGGCTGGAAGGAAACAGCGTTAGCTCTCCCGCAAGCCCAAGGAAGTGCGATTTTCTGAAGGTGGGTGCGAAATAGCTTCAGACTGCTCTAATTAGCAGGGCCATGAGCAGGGGAGCTGACATCGCTGCTGCCTGGCTTGTACCTGCTCTGGGGATACAGAGAGACTGTCAAGCCAGCACCTTTCCCCAGCATTATATTCAGTTCACTGTTTATTTTCAATGTGTTGAATGAATTACCCAAAGGAAAGGAAAGAGCCTTTTCTGCAGACGGTGCATGAGCTGCTAGCGTTGAGTGTTACATACGGTTTGGGATGGGACCACATGTATCCCGTTCTCGGGGGTATATTTGCCACTGGGTGCTCAAAATGCTGGCCACCCGCCTCCAATTAAAAACAGGGGTGTTGCAAAGGCAACTCCAAGCTTGGCCAGTCGAGAACTAGACCTCCCTGCACAAGTGGGGTGACATTTAGGGGCCCATCCTGCAGTCATTGCGCATTCAAAACTGCCCCGGCGGCGAAGGAGAATGATGAACGTCTATCACAGGCAAGATCAGACGCTCTATCTGGAAGGAGTATCAACTGGAGTAATAAATCCCAAGCCCGGACCTCCTGTCAATGGGGCAGTGTTCTTACTGCTGGGAACAGCCCTATTTAATCGTCATCGCAACCACTGTGCCCTGAATTGGACTTCCACTGTGCTTCCTCTGCTCTGCGAGGCAGGATGGCAGCAAAGTCCTTGTGGGGAAACTGAGGCACGAGGGGGCTCACCTGGTTTGCTCAAAGAGGCCACAGAGTGAGTCAGTAACAGAGCCCAGTCACCGGGCTCCATATCCTGTGCTTGAAACCACAAACCCAGCTTCCCCCGCACGACACTAGCTATCAAGCTCACAGCACGGTTTTGATTTAGGCATTTAACCCGTCGAAGATGCTGAAGTCAGCCCGCAGCACGCCACCGCGCTGTCTGCAATAGCAGGCCAAAGCCGGGTCCCTGTAACAGCCCGAGAGGAAGCGGAGGCTGCCTTGTAGTTGTATTCCTTCCTCCTTGGCCCACCCCCGCAGGCCTGGCGATCTAGGAGATGGCCCCAAAACAAGCAGCAAATTGGGGCCAAAACAAAATCCATGCAAAGGAGACGTAGGATGGGAAATGATTATATAGCAACACAGGAAGCAACAACACAGCCAGAATACTGGCTGTCAAGGAGACTGTTTAAATGGCCTGTCAGCCTGATAAATATCCGATTCACGCTCTCCCACAACACCCGCCCCACATTACCGCGTTGTAAGCAACCCGCCAGGAAATGTTCCCAAGCATTCATTAACCCCCCCAGCTCCACCAAGAGAAGTGGACAGCTCTTCTATGCACCTTACAAATAGGGAAACTGAGGCACTTCCCCAAAGTCAGTCGGGGCAGAGCTGGGCAGCGAGCCCAGGCGACCTGACTCCTAGAGCGTTGGTCTAGCTATGGGGACATGCCACCCCCAACCTCAGGACACAGCTAAGGGAGAAGCAGCAGAGGTTCCTGATGGGTGCAGACTTTATGGAGATCCTTGTGGAAATTAAAGCCCTCGGGACTTGATCCCTCTCACGTGCATTGTGCATCGTCCTGCCCTTTTGCACCCTAAAGACTTATTGCTCTAATAGAAGTCATCAGGGACCCTTATCACCTGGCCTATCCCTTCCTGTGCAGCCTGCCCCACAGCCTTCCGGCTGGACACTCAATGAACCCTCCTTCCAACACTGTTCTGTGCCAGCTCCGGGACTCAAACCAGCAACCTGACCCTGGCAGAGGCTGTGCACCGCCTGACAACACTCAGCTCCCAGCGAAGTCACTGGGAGCAGAGGGCACCCCGTCCCCCCCTGCAGCGCAGAGCACAGACCACTAGACACCAGGCTCGCCTGGCCCAAGAGGGGACGCAAGCAGCCACTTGAGCTCCCCGGCCCGGCCGAAAGGACTTTGGAGCAGAGTCCATCTCCTTGGCAGGGCAGGATGGGTCCCTCATGTCCGGTCTCCAGCGCTCTGCACAGTCTCGTTCTCAGCGTTCCAAGCCATGGTGCACCCGCCACTTCCTTTAGAGAGCACCCCACAATCCCTTGTTCATTCTCGAGCTCTGGGGCCACCTTCATCTCCCTCTTTCACAGCAGGAGCAACTCGCCACACAAGCCAGTTTTCTTCTCCAGCGCAAGGCAAGCGGGGAGAAGACAAAACATCGCCTGCTTGCCCAAAACCCACCCCCTCCACCAGCTGGGGGCATCTCAAGGGAAAAGATCAGCACCACCCGGCATGGCCCCGTCGACACCAACCTCCCAATATGGGACAACACACACAAGAGCAGATTGCCACAAGCTTTGTGCAATGATGTTTCCTGCTTGGTTCTGTTGCTTAACGTAACCACCTTTAGGGCAGTTATTACCAACCGGCTTTATTATTTTGCAACCTGCCAAATGGCTCTGAAGAGACAATGGCCTTGACAACCTGCAGCTTCGTTAAGCCAGGAGACCTCCTTCCGATGGTTAAAAAAACAGAAATCAAAGCATTGGCACCGAGGTGGTCAGACTGCCAGCTCTTATCGTTAGCTACAGCAACCTACACGCCTTCCTGTAGCCCTCTGAGCCAGGGAGGCTGAAAGCATTCCTTGCCAGAAGGCTGGAAAAGGGCAAAGCTAGTGCCCATCTATAAAAAGGGAAATAAGAACAACCCAGGAAACTACAGACCAGTTAGTTTAACTTCTGTGCCAGAGAAGATAATGGAGCAAGTAATTAAGGAATCCATCTGCAAACATCTGGAAGATAATAAAGTGACAGGTAACAGCCAGCATAGATTTGTAAAGAACAAATCACGTCAAACCAATCTGATAGCCACAAAACACGTTATCCTATCAAAGAAAGCTAAGGAAGAAGCAGTAGACGTGGATTACCTAGACTTTAGTAAGGCATTTTATACCATCTCGCACAACCTTCTTATCAATAAACTAGGGAAACACAACCTAGATGTGGCTACTGTAAGGTGGATGCATAACTGGCTGGATAACCAGAGTAGTTATTAATGGTTCACAGTCATGCTGGACGGGCATAACAAGGGGGTTCCGCAGGGGTCTGTTTTGGGACTGGTTCTGTTCAATATCTTCATCAACAATTTAGATGAGGGCATTCAGAGTAGGATTATTAAGTTTGCTGATGATACCAACCTGGGAGGGGTTGTAACTGCTTTGGAGGATAGGGTCATAATTCAAAATGATCTGGACAAACTGGAGAAATGGTCTGAGGTAAACAGGATGAAGTTTAATAAGGACAAATGCAAAGTGCTTCACTTAAGAAGGAACAATCAGTCTCACACACACACAATGGGAAGTGACTGTCTAGGAAGGAGCACTTCAGAAAGGGATCTAAGGATCACAGGGGACCACAAGCTATGTATGAGTCAACAGTGTGACACTGTTGCAAAAAAAGCAAACATGATTCTGGGATGCATTAGCAGGAGTGTTGTGAGCAAGACACGAGAAGTCGTTCTTCTGCTCTGTGCTGATTAGGCCTCATCTGGAGTCTTGTGTCCAGGTCTGGGCACCACATTTCAGGAAAGATGTGGAGAAATTGGAGAAGGTCCAGAGAAAAGCAACAAAAATTATTACAAATCTAAAAATCAAGACCTATGAGGGAAGACTGAAAGAATTGGGCTTGTTTAGTTTAGAAAAGAAGACTGAGAGGGGACAGGAAAGCGGTTTTCAAGTACATAAAAAAGGTGTTACAAGGAGGAGGGAGAAAAATTGTTCTCCTCGGCCTTAGGACAGGACAAGAAGCAATGGGCTTAAATTGCAGCAAGGGAGGTTTAGGTTGGACATTAGGAAAAACTTCCTGTCAGTGGGGTTAAACACTGGAACAAATTGCCTAGGGGGGTTGTGGAATCTCCATCACTAGAAATATTGAAGAGCAGGTTGGACAGACACCTGCCAGGGATGGTCTAGATGGTGCTTGGTCCTGCCGTGAGGGCAGGGGACTGGACTCGATGACTCTTGAGGTCCCTTCCAGTTCTAGTGTTCTGTGATTTGCAGCAGTCACTCGGGGTTGCCTAGAACCTTACAGGATTGTGCCTTTTCTCAAGGGACTAGTGTGCAACCTACTGTCTGTTGTGGTACCATCAGACTCCAGATGACAACCCCAATGGAAATTTACCAATATTGTTCATTGTAGGTACTTTTTCATTTTGTGATAGTTATTTCACTAAACGTTATATGTTCATGCTGGCCCATATACAGACATTAAGCACAGGTCTCCTGACACTCTTAGCCCATTCAGCAATTTATGGGGTGGAAGGGTCCCTGTCTCCCAGCAATCACAATTGTAAACTTCTCCTTGTGATAATTAGAAAACATGAAGAGCCTGTTTTCACAATCTAGGATCAATCCTCTTGAATGGTGAAGGATTTGCCCCAGAAAAGCCTACTTTAAAAAAAAGCTATTAGGTGTTCATTATAGAGCTAAGTATAACTAGCATGTCAAATAGCCGTTAATGGGAAAAAGGTCTATTAACCTGATGAGCGAGCGCCTATATAGGGAATCTGAATCATCTTGAGATATGCACTGTGTATATTTATAATCCATTGACCAAATTGGAACCTGTCCTAAGGAGAAGTTCATTTGCCACCACATCCCAGAGGAAGGTTCTCAGTGCTTCCTCCTATGGGCTCAATGGGGTGGTGTCTGAGAATTAAAACCACACTATGGGCCAGTTTTACATAGTGCGCGCGCGCGCGCGCGCACGCACGCACGCACACACACACACACACACACACACACACACACACACACACACACACACACACACACACACACACACACACACACACACACACACCCCCCCTACAGCTGGTCCAAATCATTCCATGCAACCTAAACAATCAAAGGTCTTCAAACCAGGACATTTCAGCCCATGTACCAGCTTTTCCAGATCACAGAGACGAAATTTCAGGGCAAGAAGCGGTCATAAACCAACAATTTCCTGTTGAATCATTTGACATCTTTACTTGAAAACAGCATGATGAAATCTGAGGTAGAGAGTCCTTACACCAGGGGTTCTCAAACTTTGTGATACCATGACCTCCCTCTAAGTTGCTCTCGACCTCCCGGGGGGTTGGGACCCACAGTTTGAGAAATGCAGCCTTACACAGTACAGACATCACATCATTTGTTACTCAAAGAAAAACTAAATATGGTGGAAGGAAAAAAAACTTCAGAACATTATCAGGCCATTTTGACAGATGCAAAACTTGTCCATGGTCATCACACCTCCCTGCAAACCAATCTATTCCAAAACCCATGCACCTGTCAACAAAACATCTGGGTCTGCATTTGTAAACATGCTATCTCCTCTAAGAAAGCAATGCCTCAGATACAATGCAGTGGCTACCGTGAATCGAGCTGGAAATTCCTGCCATGACAAGGTCTTTCCTTCAGTAGGTTGGCTGCAGCCATCAAAGAAAATCAACAACAAAAAGAAACACGAAATATGAGAAACTAGAAGAGACTTGACCACAACTACTGTGGTGAGCTAGAACAGGCCTGGAGCACAATCCAAAGGAGCAGCGGAATCTCATTGCAAACCTGACTCTGGATTCAGCTGCAAACTGTATCCACGCAGCCTGTGTCTGTTTGACTTTCTGACAGGGAGGAATGCGTGGCCCCATTCCACCAGACCCCTGGGCGTTAGCTGCCGGATCACCTGCAGGTGCGCTGCGACCCGCAGAGAGGGGAGGGATGCAGTCAATTCAGATTGCCGTGGAGGTGTGAGAACGCAACCGACAACCTCCGGCACGAATAAGTTACCAGGACGGATCAGCCTCGCACACGGGACGCGATTTTGTTCCAGGCTGCATTAGGCTCGTCAGTGAAATGACAGATCGAAGCCACCAGGGATGGTCCCCTTCCAAGGCCTGGCTCGTGTCCCCTCCGCAGCCGACCTCGCTAAGCCGCTTGGAAAGCGCAGCGCGGCGCGGCGCACGGGGCTAGACACGCTCCACACGCGGGCGGGCAGCCCCGGGCTACACGTCGGTGGCCGGGGTCGCGGGGAGCCGCCCGCCTGGCGCTGTTTACACGAGGAGCAGAGTTCACCCTGCAGCCAGCAGGAGTTTGGAAACCGGAGCAAGTCGCAGAGCAGCCAACCAAATTGAATGTCGCCCCCCCTGCCTCCCAGGCCCTCCCCCGGCCAAGGCGAGACCCAAGCGGCCCCGGCGGGCAGGCGCCGACCCCCGACCCCGCAGACACAACACGCACGCTCAAAACACCCAACTTCTGCTGGCGGCGGGAGCACGGGGCGCAGCTGGGCTGAAAAGGCAGGTCGCTCCAGCCGCCCGACGTGGTCCCCCAAGGGGGGCTGCTGGCTGCGCGCCCCTGCCCGGCCCCCCAGCTGCCTACGACCCCCCCCCCCACACACACACACCCCACCAAGCGCCCCCTCTCTCCCTCCCGCCAGCCGCTCCCGGCACTCACCGCAGTCTGCGCACAGGACCCTGGCCACGTCCTTCTTGAGGGTCTTGCCGCTGGTGTCCAGGGGGGCGAAGGCCGGGCTGAAGAGCAGGGGCTGCTCCGTGGGCTCCAGGAAGAAGATGTAGCGCCGGTTCCGCTTCACTTTGAAGCAGGGCGCCGCGCTGCCCACGCGGATCAGCTGCTCCCGCTGCAGCCCCCCGCTGTTGCGGGGCCACAGGTCCAGCACTTTGACCAGCACCGCGCCGGCGGGGGCGGGGGCGGGGGCGGGGGCGGGGGGCTCGCGGGTGCCATTGCCCGGGCCGGGCAGCGCCTGCACCTTGCCCTCCAGCACCACGGCCGCGGTGTACGCCTGCTCCTGCACCGATTTGAGGCTGGGGGCGTAGCAGGCCAGGGACACGCCGAAGAGCAGCATGGAGAAGCCGGGGGTCGGGGCGCGCCTCATGCCGGCTGCTGCGGCGGCGGCTGCTGTCCGGGCTGCGGGGCTGCGGCGGCTCGGGAGGCGCAGCGGGGCGGGCGCTGCTGCTGCTGCTGCTGCTGGCGCACGGAGCCTCCTGCAGTGGCGGCGCGGAGCAGCAGCGCGGCCGCCTCTGGCCAGGCCATTTGGGGGGCCGCCGCCTCGGCAGGGGAAACAGAGGCGCTGGAGGACCGGAAACGGCGTAAGCTCGGCGCCCGCCCGCCCGCCCGGCACCTCCCCGGGCGGCCCGCCGGGGCGCAGCGCGCGCGGGGGGCCGGGGACCCGAGGCAGCTCCGGGACCCGGAGGGGACGCGCCGCCCCCCGCAGGGCGCCTCGGCCCCTCTGTCCCCCGGGCCGGCCCGGCCCCGCCCCGCCCCGCAGCTGGGCAGGCGAGTCCCCCGGAGCGCCCTTGAGGAGGGATCCCGGGGGATCCCCGGAACTCCCCGCCCCCTACCGGGAGAGCCGGAGCCCGCGCCCTTGCGGGAGGTGCCGGGGACCCGCCGCCCCCTCGGGGATGCAGCCCTGTGCAGCGCGGGGCGGGGGCGCCGGGCAGCCCGCTGTCTCGGAGGCTCAGCTGCGGGCTCCCCGGGAGGTGCCCCCTTGGGGCGCGCTCAGGCACCTACCTCCGTGCCAGGCCTGGAGCCCGGGCGGCCCCGGAGCGGCCCCGCCCGCCCCTCCGCCTGCAGCAAGGACGCGGGGCGCAGGTGGCTGCAGCAGGCGGGGCCGGGGGCGGGGGACCTGCCGCTAGGTCCCTGGGTTTACATGAGCAGCGCGCCTCGCCCCCTGCGATTGGTGCGAGCGGGGCGGGCTGGGGAGCGGGCAGAGCCGATCTCGCCTAACGGGGGGCCCGAGAGAGCCGCTTTCTACAGCCCTTGGCATTCCGCTCACATCCCCTCCCGCCCCGCGGAGCCACACGCCGGCCGGGCAGGAGGACGCGCCGCTTTCCCGGCTGCAGCGGAATCGCTAAGTCAGGGGCCCCAGCGCTGCAGAGGCCCCGGCTCCAAGCTGGCAGGGCGGCCGAGCCCCTCCCCCGCTGCTGGCTTGGCTCGGGCTTACCTGGGAATTGGTGGGGGCGCCCCCCCCCGCCAAGTGCAGCTGGAGAGGAGCGAACTGGCCTAAGGAAGGAGGAGAAAATGGCTCCTTCCAGGGGGGGACCCCCGCTGCCTCCCTCAGGCCCACGCACGCTCCGAGCAAGGCTTCCCCGCCGCAGGGGCCTGCCGGGGGCGGCGAGGGGACCCCAGAAAAGCTGCGTCTCTGGAGAGGCTGCTACCCGCTCTACGTCCCTGCAATCCGATCGAAAACCATTGCTCGAGGCCTCCCGGGCCGTTAATTAGAGCAGCAATTAATAGCGGCGGCTTTTCAAAGAGGCGCCTTCTGCCCCTGGGGGCTGCCCATTGTGGTGGAAATTGACACAAGGGAGGGGGAGAATCCCGCAGCCTGGGCCGCTGCCTGCTTTGCCGCCGTCTACCATTGACTTCAGTGCGGGGGGGTCGGCCCCCATCACGTGCACGAGGCTTCTGGTGCCGTGAGTGTCCTTGGCAGGGAGAAAGGCAGGGCTTGATGCTCTACAAGAAAAGTCCGGCAAGAATTCAGTGCAAAACTCCCAGGGGGGTTAGGCGCAAGAATGGGATTGTAAATCACTGGGGGTGATGGGTTAAGATGGTGTCATATGCACCTTTAAGACTGTGTAGCTGTATCTCCAAAACAGAATGGAATGGGAGTGGAATTATCCAGAATGGCAGGAAGTAGGAATGCTGAAATTCCTTGTATTCCACCGTCTTTCCCATGCAGAGTTGAAATCAGTGTCATGCATGTACGTTTCTCCCACAAGTTACCCCTGGCTTTTAGCCAGGGGATAGAAATGGTGTCCCTGGCCTCTGTTTGTCAGAGGCTGGAGAGGGATGGCAGGAGACAAATCACTTGATCATTGTCTTCGGTCCACCCCCTCCGGGGCACCTGGTGCTGGCCACTGTCGGCTAACAGGCTACTGGGCTGGATGGACCTTTGGTCTGACCCAGTACGGCCGTTCTTATGTTTTGATAGTGCATGAGTCCATTGAGATCTCCAGCGGGTAGGAAGCCATCTGGGTTTGGGTTGTTGTTTTTTAATGCATACTTCTCCCACTACTCAGGATACTTAAAGCATGTCCTCCCTCTGAGTCATTCTTCTTCAACTTCAAGCAATGTATTGTGTTATTAGGTGCATTTATCATAGGGTACTCCACACAGCTGTGTTACAAAGAGTGTGTCTACACTACAAGCCTTTATTTCAAAATATTGTCAAGCTGGAGGGCTTCTTACTCCGACTCCTGTAACCCTCATTTTAGGAGGAGTAAGGGAAGTCAAAGGAAGACTGTTCTTCCTTCCACTTCCTGCTGTGTAGACAGTGCCAAATGCCAAGTTAAACTATTTCGACTCACGCTACGCTAATTTGACTTTAGCCTTGCTGTGTAGACTACCCATGGAGTCTCAGTAACATATTTCTCTTTGGCTTTCTGCTTCTCCCCCACACCTCCCCATGTTCACATTACCCTGAGGGTTTTTTAGGTCTAGAGAAACCTGCAGTGAGGCCCCAGTTCAGCAAGGTACTTAAGCCTCTGCTTAATTTTAAGCAGGACTAATCTCATTAAAAGCAAGCTAACAAGGTGCTTAAATTCCTTGCTGAATCTGGGCCTACGACTCACTTCCAAGAGGCAACCCGCTGATGTATTTTCCATTTCTAATTGTTCGTGGTGATTTAAGGCTGGGATTCGATCTCCCTTACCCACCCCTGGGGCTGAGGCATTTGTTTTGTGCTTTTGGTTCCTAGTCCAAGAGTGGTGAAAGGTTCAGGCTCCAGACCCATTCTAATCTTCAGCCTCTCTGCATTGAGACTGCCAATAAAGGTGCCAGCAATTGCCAGTCATGTTGGTGGCTCCTGCAGTGTGGACATCTGCCCACTAAGCCCTCCCCTAAGACTTACCAGCCTGCACCACACGGGTCAACAAGCAGCAATAACTCTCGGAGGCTGTGCATTTGGACTGTTTGATGTGGTGACCTAGCCCAGTGGCTCTTGATTTTTTCCATAGCAGGACCAGCCTGGGACTCCCCCTTCCATCTAGGTGGTGGTCATCCCTCCAAGCTGGCAGTGTGGTCTGACCTCTGACATTAATTGTGACCTCCCTGGGGATCCTAGGCTGAGAACCTCTGACTGTTGTCAGTCCTCTGGTCAATGCATTCCCTTTCCTCCAAGCCCTCCGCCTTAGGCAACCACTTTAAAGAACATCCAATGTTTGTATTCCACCATTTAGTCCAAGATCGCTTCTCCTTGACCAGTGATGTTTGCTGCATGGCTGTGCCAGCTGGGCTTCTTTATGTCCTAGGATACCCTCCTATTGTAAGAACTGGCACCATTTCCTGATGTTTTGAGCAGGCACCAAAATAAGACTTGCCAACCAAACAGCAGACCCAGGATGACTGGCTGAAAGAGCTACACGGCACTATGGGGAAGGAAAAGGGCACTGTGGAAAGCGTGGAAACACAGGTGTGGGATCTGTTCTGTTCCCAGAATGCTCCAGCTCCTTTCTGCAACTACCGGGATTTGTGGGTGGAACTCCTATGGCGAGGGAAGGAAAGTCAGACCAAGATTATACTCAGCACAGCACAGGGAGGAGGGGAAATGCTTTCCCTGGCAAAGAAGCTGCCAACTGTTTGGAATCAGGGACCGGGTAGTTTCAAAGGAATGGGGAAACTGCCCAGGCTCTCTGCTTCTTTACCCAAAAAGTAGCTCTTGGCCAAACATTTCACTCAGATTACAGCCCATTTCAGCCTGAGGCCCCGCCCCTTCGGGGAGCAACTCGTGACCATTGCCAAAATTTGTGAAGTGGCCCTCCTGTAAAAGTTATTGCCCACCCCTGCCCTAGCCTCTGCTTGTCAGAAGCTCGGAATGGGAGACAGGGAAGGGATCACTTGATGGTTCCCTGTTCTGTTCAGTCCCTCTGGAGCACTTCGCATTGGCCGCTGTGGGCAGACAGGACACTGGGCTAGATGGACCTCTGGTCTGACCCAGTCTGGCCACTCTTATGTCTATGCCAATACCAGCAGGTGCTAGACTTAATGAGTACTCGAGAGTCTCTATCCTTTCGAGCAAACTGGAATTGGAGGTTTCTAATTCCTCCCCTCTCTAGCGTTGCAGGTTCACAGTCCCAGTAGGAGTAGCTCAGCTCATCAGCCATTCCGTCCAAAAATCTGTGGGGTTCTTTCTCCGAGACTTTCAAAAGTGACCTTTGTGCTCTTCAGGAGTATCAACTACTCAGAAGGGGGGGATGTCCCACGTCCTTTTACCAATATTCCTCTCTCCACCCCACCCCCCCATATTGTTTTACAGCTGGCTACGCTCCGCCCCAGGGATGGTTGCATTTCCATGGGACCACTCTAGTTTGAGAAGCACTTTAGGACACAAATGAAAGTGCTGGATAAATGTGAACTCATTATTTGTAGTTGCTGGGCCATATTTTGCATTTAAAATGGGCTAGACGGGGCATTAAGCCTACACAGTGGGGAAATCCCAACTCTGACATCAATGGGATGGAACCTACAAGGGCTCATGGTTTTCCCTTGTTTACTGGGTAGTTTCTCCTTTCCCTAACGATTCCAATGTGCTTCATAATTCACTGTTTCCAAGTCTCTCCTGGCTTTAGCGCATACAGTGGGGCTGGGCAGAGACAGTCCATTGCAAATACACCTTGGGCCATCTGTCTCTTTTAGTCTGTGTGCCACCTTCTTGCTTTCTCAGCACAGGCAATCTGTTCTGGTCTGCCCTGAACTAGCCAACGGGGAATCTCCTCCTTGTGACCCTTCTCCTCAAAGAAACATGTGTCCACTGATCTCTGCCCCTGGGTCTGTTGCTTTTCTTTCCCTCTTTCCCCAACAGGGCGCTTTCTTTACCCGTCAAGAGCCTCTTTTTCTCTCCTGCTCCCAGGCATTGCCAGAATCACAGGACCAGCTCGCGCTCTTTTCTCTTTTAGTGATGCTTCTCTTCCTTAGAGATGAAACTGCCCCTTCAAAATTGGCCTGGTCCTGCTATGTGGGAAGCCGTAAGGCACCTGAGGGTAGGGGACTGGATTTGACAACCTCTCGAGGTCCCTCCCGGTTCTTGTGTTCTAGGATTCTGTGCTCTGCTGCTAAATAGAACTAGGGGGAGGAGAATCACCAAGCAAACTGTCGGGATCAGCTCCACATTAAATGTTTGTGTGACTGACAGCTGGCAGGAGAGGGCATTTGCTGATTCGTCCAAAGCAGCCGAACCCTCAGGCCTGGCTTTGTGCTGCTTACAGTGACACAGAGATTCTTCTGCCTTTGCCATTCCCACAGGCGCCTAATTCCCCAAGTCTTGCCCCATGGCGCCAGGAGGCAGGACCCTGGATTGCCTGCTCTGGGGTGCGGATGCCAGCAGGCGCTAGACTTAATGTGTACTAGGGAGTCTCTGGCCTCTACAAAGCAGCGGAAGAGGATTCTAATTCTGGCTGAAGTACAAGGGGAGCGTTGCCCCCACGAGAGCTGGCGCACGGGGCTCATATATTGCCCCATGGAACTCACCGTCTTTGTCCGCCATGCCTGTCTGCAAACTGGAGCAGCCCTGAGGCGAGCACATAACCCGCTTGGCCCCCACAGAGCAGGAACACTGCTGAGGAGTGTAACTGGCAGGTCTCTGCCAGCTTGTTTGCCAGGGATGGGGAGATCCAAACTGGCAGCGAGAAGGGAAAGCAAGAGAATGGCAGGGAGCATTAGCCCCGAGATTATCAGAGACAGGGAAGCAATGTGATGTAGTGCGGGGGGCGGTGGACTGACTAGTGAGCAGAGGGGTCGGCTCTGCTACTGATGTGCTGAGTGACCTTGGATAGTCTCTTAACCTCATTCTCCCCATCTGGAAAATATGGATACCACCATTTATAAAGCATTTAACACACACCCCAAGAAAGCTGCAGAGCATTGCTACTATTTTTCTGTGTGGACTAAACCCTGCAGTGCAGATTTCTTACTACACCAACCAGCCACACATCATGCTGGCCAGAAATAAAGCTAATTGGCAGCATTACAGTCCTCTGTCTTTTGACACTCTGATTTCCAGCTCAGTATTCTGCCAACTTCCTTCAAATGCTTTAGAAATGAGCATTCTAGCCTGTTTCTTGGTTCATACCATTAGCCCCAGGCATTTAGCTTTTTAAAGAAAAAGAAACATATAAGGAGCATGGCAAGAAGACTAATAAAATGGCAACCTAGTTCCCTCCAAGATTCATTCTACCCCTTAGCTGTTCTGCCCATTAACACCGAATGTTTCTGTTGTGTAGTCCATGTCGTGCTTCTGGGCTTTTTGCTTTCTTATTGTCCCCAATATTGTATGAGGCTCCATAAAGCAACATTAGCCAGCCGATCCTGCAGGCCCCCTCTGCTTGGCACTGCTCCCCCTTTGATTTCAACAAAAGAAGGGCTAGTAAAAGATCTGACTTTTACAGCCACGGACAGCTAAAATCAATTGGGATCAGGAACAAAGCTAGGAAGGGTTCTTGGAGCTGGGGTAACAAGCCATCAGCTGGCAAGGAATTAGCCTGCATTAGTATCACTGAGTGTCTATGTCCCGGGGCTGCTTAGAAATATGAACTGATAGGAGGCAGCATGGTACAGTGCTAGGAGACACGATTTCTGTTCCTACTTCTTCCACCGCTGACTAACTCTGCAACCAGGGCACATCACTTAAGCTCTCTGGTGCTTCCCTCTCACCCTCGCAACACTGTGTCTTGTCGGCTTATCTCGTGGACTCGGTCTCTCTCTCTGTGTACAGCACCTGACTCCAGGGGTCCTCACGGTGATACTATAATACAAATCATACAACGGTACTGTGGGAAGTGCTCCGAGAAGGGAGGACACCAGGGCCGTAGAATTATTCCTCCTTACAGATCAGAGACTGCTGATTGTCTCGTGGCTGGAGGAGGGTTAGGTAGTTTTGGGGACCGAAGCCAAGTTGTCAGATATGTTCTCACTTTCTCCCGCCGCGTGCATGTTCCGTGTCTACTGCTGCTGTTTCCTCTGGGCAGTCAGTGCGTTTCATTGTGTTCATATGATCAACAGGTGTTCCTGGCTTCATAACTGTGATGTAGTGTCTGTACCTTGCTGGTCGCTATTCTTGGGCTGTGGATGACCCCTACTGGCCTCTGTCTGTAAGCACTGCCCAGCGGGGGCACCTTGAGGGCTCCCATGACAGTGACCGAACCAGTCTGACCAGTTCAGGGAAGGGATGGAACAAAGGAAGTGAGTGTTGGGGGAAGGGGCAGTTGCTGGCTGGGAGACAGGAAGGAAGCAGCCTTAGCTGAGGGCTGAGGGGATAGGGGTGACAATGGACCCCCTAATCCAAGGGGTCTGAGGCATCCTGGCCCTGACTCCTACCACCTCATCACATCTGTGCTGGGCTGTAACCCGGAGAAGCAATAAACCCACTCTACTCTACTGGCTGGCGGAGTCTGTTCTTGCTGCTACGGGGCTGCAGGATCAGGGGGAACCCCGACTCGCTGTCACAGTAACGATGGCTAGTCCTCATTCGGTCTCTTGACCGCAGCGTTCCCCAGCCTCACTGTGCTTTTTAGCTATATGTCGTGGAATCCAGGTGGAGTAGTGAAGCTGGCCCATTCGTTAGGGCTTTCAGCCCATTTAAGACTGGGGCTAACTGATGCCCTTTTCATGAGGTCTCTCCATATTTCTGGGAGGAGAGGGACCAGGGCTTAGGGGATGTCTGAGCAGTCCTGGGCTGGCTGCTTCTCTAGTTACCAAATGCCTCATCTCCCTACAAGCCCAGAGTGCCCAGCAAGGCCTGGGAGATTGAGCATTGCTCTTGCCAGCCCTGCGTTGGAGTCAGTGGTAATTTGATGCAGGCATCCTGGCCAGGCCGGGGCTCCATCCAGGCCAGGCTGGGGCTCCAGCGAGGCCAGTTCCTCCTGGATCTCCTCATGGAATTTACCTGGCAGAGGACTCTTCAGTTCCCCATGGGGTGAGGTTTGGGGTGACTGGTGGAATGGCTTGTGCTTGCAGGGCCATTTCTGTAGGGCTCCATTTCCCACAGGAAGACATTGGTCTTGCTGGGATCCAGGCCCAGGAGCCAGACCCTTTTCCTCCCTACTGATCCCTTCCTTTGAGGGGCAGCTCAGCCTGGCCGGAGACCAGGATGCCTAGCGGTCACAGACTTACTGTCAGAGCCCAAAGTCCAGGCAGAGCCAGAGCCAGGGCTGGGAGCTGAAGATCAGAATCAGTGTCAGGCTCCAAATGCCAGGCCCAAGGGTTGAGACAGGTACACCGTGTGCACTGAGCAGCTGCTGACCCTCGTCGGCTGCTGGGCTTCAGAGCAAGGCACCAGACCCCCTTAGCCAATCAGATGATTCTGCTGCGGCCCAGCTGCACGAGGATTAGCCAGATGCAGCAACCGATTAAACATTTTCTCCTTCCCGGGAACTGAGTCACAGTCACTCCCGACTGCCACCTGTAAGCCTTGGGGAAGATGTTCTAAGGGAACAGAGTAACCAGCACAGAAACATCCCATCCCATTATGCCTCCGCAGGAACCAGGCCCACTCCTCGCTCCAGCTGCTCAAGAATTCACCTGCTTAATTTTTCTGTTGTGATTTAATCATCCCACATTAACAAAGCTTTCCTTTCACTGCAGGATCTCCCCAGAAATTACCTCCCACAGCACTAGAAGACATTTCTTGTGTGGGAAAAGTCTCATCATTATTTAGCCCAATACAAGGAAAGCGAGTATGAGCTGAATTCTCTTCTGGCAGAACTCCGCTGAAGTCCGTAATTTGTGCTAGCGGAAGATCGGACCCAAAGATTACAAGCAAGCAGTGGTACAGCCATCCTCTCTCCTGTTAAATCTTAATTATGGGTATGATCCAATGTTCCCTCTCATCTTTTCCATCCATACGCAGAATAATTTTTCTGTGTGCACCGAGGCATGTGCCAACGTGCACCACCAGCAGAAACAACACACCTGGCTGTGAGTACTCTGCTAATCAGCTGGGCGACACCTGAATCTCTCCTGAAAGGCCACCCAAGCATCCAGCTGACAGGGAACCCTGGGGTGACCCTGCAGGCTCATGAAGGTGGCTTGTGCCACTGAAGCCAAAGGAGCAAACCAGTGACTGTCGACCCGAGGCGGGGAGGTGGGGGGGTTGTACAGTGGACAGTGACACCTGCCGCACAGCACCCTGTGCAGGAATGTGATCAGCAAGCCACAGTGCTCTGCCTGCTTCGGAGGAAAGCAGCAAGCAGGTGCACTTGGGTAGCTTCCTGGCATAGCAGAGCAACACAGGTGTCCTTTGAACTTCGTCTGTCTTCCTCCCTCTTCATGTATTGTAAGCTTGTCAATTTCAGGAAACTCCCAAACAGTCCCTAACCTCTCTTCCGCATGTCTGCACTAGGAAATTATTTCAAAATAGCTACATTCGAAGTAACAACTCCTGAAATAATGATTTCAAAACAAGCTTATTTCCCGAGGAAAGTGGGAGTTTGGATTTCGAAGCAAGCAGCCCGTTCGGTCGAAATACCAGGCTTGGTCGTGTGGACATGCCACTTATTTCAAAATAAGGGGGGTGATTTTGAAAACTCCCTAGTGTAGAGCAGGGCCAAGTGGGCACATACCCTCAGCAGGCAGCAGGGGCGCTAAGTCAGGGGTTCACACCACCACAGAGCCCGTGGCTGGATGCTAATAAATCTAGGGCACTCTGGGTCCCATGTCACACTCCCCTCTCCCTCCCTTCTAGAATGTAGCTCAGCTTCTAATTAGTTCTGACAAATGAACGCTCTGCAGTCGGAGGCCAGGAAATCCCCTCCTCCCCGAGCACTTCGGGCTCATCCCGAGAGCTGCTCAGCGCCGAAGTCAGGGGAACTGAAGGACACTTGCCCCCTGGCAGGTCCAGGGGAGGCACAGTTCTTCCCTTGGAAGAAGCAGCAGGAGTCAAGGAAATTGTCCTGTCTTCTCTGCAGTGCTCAGCCTCTCCTCCCAGTGTTTCCAGAGGTGGGAGGAGTTTCTCTGCCTTGGAGAGCCGCTTTCCCCGAGCCTTTCCTCCCCGCTGATTGTGAGTGTGCAGTGAGGGGGTCTAGCCCCATGTCACGCTGACAGCAGCAGAAACGATTCAAGAGAGAAGATCCCAGGAGGTCCAGGACATCTCCAAAAGCAACTTCCAGGCTTGCCGTCACCCTGCTTCTGGTCTGTGATTTAATTTATGGATGCTTGGAGTAGGAAGGAAGAAGTGGAAAATCCTGCCTCCTCGTCCAACCCTCCCAAAAAGCAAGAATGAAAAAGATTTCTTCATTTTAGGAACCCCCCAAAAATGTGGCTTGATTTTGCTGCTTTTTCCTTGCCTCACATCAGTCTAACAAAGAATTAATTCCAGCTGCTCCATTTGGCTCTAGTTCTATACCCAGCTGACTTGTTTTGTGGTCCCAGGCAAATCACCCAACTGCTGTGTGCCTCAGTTTCCCCTCTGCAATACAGGGATATGCAAGAGACACGTGCGGGGGAGCCAACAGATTAGTCAGGAGTTGGTCTGATGAGCAGAGTGTCTCTGAGGCCAGTCGGCCACAGGACTGAAGGGAGTTGGGTACCTCAATGCTCTGAGGACACACAAAGTGCGTGACCCAAAGAGTTTGTAGTCCAGGCTTTGAAAACATTGGCTGGGGGAGGAAATGGTGTCATAAGCAGACGCCTGGTCCATGGGCCAAGCCCCCACGCGCCCCCCAGCCACATGCCACGATAACTGTCGCTGACTGGCGGTGCCACACGCAGCTGCCTGGCCGTGGGGCAGACCGAGGATGCCTCGTGGCCAGCACTGTGAGAGGGGCACACAAAATGCAGTCGCTCTGCTAGCTGCCTCTGCACTGCAGTCTGTGCAGCCGTCACCAGCATCCATGCAGGCAACTGGACACGCGCTGGGCCACGTTTTCTGAAGCGTGCAGCCCCCGGCACCCCCTTGGGGCTAACTGAGGCCCAACGGTTCAGGGACCTACAGAAGTAAGAGAGCCCACATGGGTGCTCCTGGGAGGAGGGGGAATTTTCAGACCCAGATCTCCAAAGCCTCCCAGAGTACAGCCCTGTATGGTCCCATCCCAGTCAAGCTCATTTGCATATGGTAATCAGCTCAGCACACATGGGAGCCTATTGGGAAAGGGAGACCCTGTACACCCGTGTTCCCACCCTACACATGTCTATAGTCGGAGTTGTACAAAACGAGGAATCCTACAGCACCAGCTGAGGAAGTGGGTGGGGTGTGCCCACGAAAGCTCATGATACTTAGATATCTAAAAAATAGATAGTATGTAAGGCAGGGGTGGGCAAAAGGGCCTCCGCAGGCTGGATGCGGCCCGCCAAGCAGGTTGATCTGGCCCGCAAAGGCCCTGCCGCTCCCCCGCCCCCAGGCCAATCAGCGCCTGGGGGCAGGGGAAGCACACGAAATTTCCTCTGCCCTGAGGAAGCTTCGTGTGCTCCACCACCCCCAGGTCCTGATTGGCCTGGGGGTGGGGAAGCACAGGAAGTCTTTTCCCACCACCAGGGGCATGGGTGCTTAGTAGGAAGGGGGAGCAAAGAGCCTCCCCCACCTCCAGACTAATCATGGTCTATGGGTGGGGAAGCTCCAAGCATCCCAGCCCCACCCCTTCTGGAGCAGCCCGGGGCCACTCCAAAAATTTTGTAAGTGGCCCCTGGCAAAAAATTATTGCCCACCCCAGGTCTAAGGTGCCACAGGACTCCTCGTTTTTAAAGTTACAGACTCCCACGGCGACCCCGCTGAGCCTTTGAAAGACACAAAATACACTCGGGGAGGTGTCATCTGAAAACCAGCGCGCAGTCAGTACCAGCATCGTGAGACACAGCAACGTTCGGTGTGGCCCTCTGCATTCCCTCTGCGTACTGCTCCTAGTGCTTGGGGGGTGATGGATTGTTCACCACATGATCATTCGAGCGGGAGGGGAAATAACGGGCTGAGGCAGGTCACAGCCCACTTGCACCCAGTGCCAGGAAGACACTATCTAGCAGCGTGGAAGCTGAGCGTGAATGTTCACCCACAAGGACTCCAGAGGAGTCACTGCGAGTCCTGCTGGCCTGCAGAAAAGACGCAGCCAGTAGACTGCAGCCAAAAGCCAACCCCTGGCATTCAAACAAGCAAATCACACCAACACCAAACATTTCCTATGGTTTCTCGCAAGATCATCTGGTGGGCTAGAGAGCAGTTCCCGAAGGTCCCGGTCTCATTTCCCCGTCCAGAGAGTCTTCAAAGCAGTGTCAAGTGTCCGTCAAACCAACTCACGTGGGACCCCCCCGTGGGCCTCTCAGCCACACCCAGCTCATCCCTCCAGTGCAATGCGCTTGGTTCCTTTCCCCAAAGTAGCCTTTGTGATCACTGCTCCTGGGAGAACCCCGCAACACGTGGCTCCGTCCACAGAGACCAGCGCTGCCGCTCCCATACAGAGGACAGCGTGGTTTGAAGGCTTGTGCTCCTCTGCAGAAAGCAGGATATCGTCCCATCGTCTGCTGCCAGAGGTTAAAGTTCCAAAGGCAAAGGAAGCGGGCGCATGCTTGATGTTCAAAGAGGAATCAAAACTTGCTCCAAAGTATAAAATCTTCCCTGAAACCCGTTTGCTGTTCTCTGCCACTGGGCAATAATGGCAGAGGCCTACAGAAAAGAGATCTACAGCTAACGGACTCTCACATGCATCACGAAGCCAAGAAGGTATAACTCCTTCAAAATCCAGTTCAGCACAGCCACACAGATTGCAGGCTGGAAAGCCATGTGCCTTAGGAGGAAATGTTTCTTGTTCTATTCCAAAATCTTTCCCTCCCTGGGACACACGGTCACTGCTGGTTACATTCTACCTTAGGTTTGGCAGACACGGATAAAAGGGACAAAACACAGATGTTCTCTCTTGCCTGTTGATTCCCTGGTATCTACATCTGACATTTCAGTCCATACCCAAATCTGAACCTCATGCGTTATTCAGCTTGCCACCCTAGTTGGAATCATTTCACCATTCTCTTCACATTTCTCTCTGTCACAAAATATGTCATCCCTGAAGGTAGGCAGCAAGGGATAGTCATTTCCCAGGAAATCCCTAGGGGAGGTAAATGTAACCCCTCCAGTTATGCAAGAACTCAGCCTGTTTGGATCTTCGGCCTGAGAAGGGGACCTCTCATCTGCTGACCGTGTGTTCCAGGGGGACAGATCAAAGACCCACCGGTATCAAGCACACAGCCCACAGGTGAAATTGACCGCTTTGTTAGCCGTTTCAGCGGAGAGGCCCGGGATGGCACAGGCCATGGGAACTGAATTCCCTGCTCACTCATTGGAGGAGGGGCCTGCCTGTCCAGAGTAAGCGATGAAAGTGGAGACTCTCGCATGGCCACGGCTTGGTGAGGGTTTCAGTCCCTTGGGCTAGCCCTCTGGCGCTTTTTTTACTGACACACTTTTTTAAAAGGGGCTGGGCCATAGGGAGCAACCTGAAATAAACAAACAGCTCTGCCATCTCTGGGGACGCTAGTCAACTAGAAGGTTTGTATTGTTTATTTAAAAGACATGAAAGCAGAAAACAGAGACAGGAGACAGTTCTGTTTCAGTACACACACTCACAAAGCATTTACCTCCCTTCCATTGCTCACGCTCCCCGCCAGTGCTGATAACCACAATACCCAGCGTATGTGGCAAATAGAGCAGCTAGACAAGAAAAACGCCATTGGAACCTGAGCGCACTCTGTGATTCTGGGCCGTGGAGGAAACAAAGCCACATGGCCAGGGAGACAGCTGGATTGTCCCCATCTCTCGAGTTAATGGATTCTCTCCTGTCCTTCAACGCAGCACGTTGCGTGGAGTTCTGCTGACGTGACGTCCCGGCAAAGGATCTGCTTTTAGGGGGACGTGCCAAACCAGCTGCTGCAAGGGTGTTCGGGGCTTGATGATCTCTTACAGTTTATGAGTTTGTCTTTTGTTCTGTTACTTTCTAGAAAACCAGCTATGATTTTGGGCCAGTGGATGCATCCAAGGGTCCTACGTTCTTAGGGGAACACAGGTCTCTGGCTCCCTTGTTATGTTAACTCCTGGTTGCCATGCCCCTTGCACAGTATCGTTGCATTTCATTTGGAGATGCCGTGATAGATGATAGATGCTTAGGTGCAAGCATCTGTTTGCGATTTGTTGTAGCTATCTTGGTTATGGCACCCTGATGGACTCTCTTTCCCCTGCAGGATCTGCGCTTCCTTACGTGCTTCCCTGTGGAACCTGGCCCGATGTGTAGCAAGTACCTCCCATGCCGGGCACCCAGCGCAGCCCCCGACTGCCAGCTAGCAAAGCCCCCATACACACAGGTCCCTCTCTTCCTTCGTCCCCTGGAGCCACCACTCCCACAGCATGGCTGTCTCCCTCTCCTGGCTGGATCACAGAAGGATTTGAGGGCTGCCGCTTTCGGCGTTCGAGAGCTGTGTCCCTGCAGAACGGTGGTGGGCAAGCGGGGTTCTGCGTGCGGCCTGCAAGACGTTTTGTTACTGTTGTCCACGCACAGATTTGCCAGATTCCATGGGTTTCTGCCCACGTCGTTTTTCCCCTACCAGCATTACTAAAGTGACACACACGTGACGTGAGCAGCGCACTGATTGGCACAACGTGAATTGAGCGCCAGGCACTCCCTCTGCACCCAATCACAGCGCGGCTACGGTTCCCTCGGCACCCCCCGCAAATTCCAGGCACGCAAGTACAGATAGAAAGTCACCCTTCGCAGGAGACCGTCTTGGTTACGACAATCTTGCGGTGCGGAGATGAAGGAGGCAGCTCAGATAGCCCATTCACTAGCCTCAGTTGCCCATCGCTGAACTAGCTCATGCTTCAGAGACCCCGGGTTTGATTCCTACTGCCAACCGCCTACTCTGGAGCTGCTAGGATTACAGACCCACCTCCTTAGACTAGGATCCAGACTAGAACACACTATGCCATGTACCAGGGTTACTGGTCCAAGTTCTACATCGATGATTTCTTGCCTCAAATAAAGCCTAAAGCTACATCTACACTGGTGCGTTCTCACGCAAAAACTCTTTTGCGGAAGAGTTCTTCTGCAAAAACCCTTCCAGAAGAGAGCGTCTACACTGGCACGTGCTTTTGCGCAAGAGCATCCATGCCAGTGTAGACGCTCTCTTGCGCAAGAAAGCTCTGATGGCCATTGTAACCATAGGGCTTTCTTGTGCAAGAAATTCAATTTGCCCGTCTACATTGGCCTCTTCTGGAAGAGCTCTTGCACAAGTGGGCTTATTCCTGAGCGGGAGCGTCAGAGTTCTCACGCAAGAAGCCCTGATTTTATACATCAGAACGTCAATTTACTTGCGCAAGAACACGCGGCCAGTGTAGACAAGCAGCAAGTTTTTGCGCAAGAGCGGCCACTTGAGATCGCGCCAGTGTAGACACAGCTTTTAACAGTTTAATAAAAAAACAAGCTGCAATTATTGTTTATCGCCTCGTTTCCTTAATTGCCACCATATGTTCATATTCTGCAGATTATTCCTGTTCTTATACCTGCTAATAACAGAACTCAAACCACTTTGCAAATGCTGAGAAAAGACTCCCAGTTCCCCAGAAATACCGCTCAATATCCTCCCCCTCTTCGAGAGGAAGAAGCTGAGGTTCAGGCAGGATAAGTGACTTCCCTCCTCCTCTTGCAGAAAGTTTTTCTGATCATTGGAAACTTCTGAACAGCGCTGAGCAACTAATCCAGTGGACCGTTTTTGCAGGGCGGGGGGAGCAGTCTCTGCTCCTGGATTCTCCACAAACAGTTTATCGTTTTCTCTTAATTTATTCTGCACTCTAAATTCAGAGTCATTTCCACAAATCATCGTGGCTCTGCAGCGCACTCATTAGCGGTGCATTGTAAGTGTTCTATCTTGAGCGGAAGATGCAGGAACATGACGTGTCTTTACCCCGCACATAACTCTGTGCATGCAGACAATTGGCTACATACTTTGGTTTACTCATCCAAAATTCACCCTCCATCCAGGCCTTCTCTGGGACTAGCCTTGCTATGGCCTGGCCATACTGCTGCCATCACGGCTCCTACTTCCTGACTGGCTCCCCAAGGCCTATTGGCATAGGGCTGCTGATTATGGTTGGATAGATTCCTAGAGACTCCAGGACAGTCCTGGAGGGTTGGCAGCCCTACTCTGGAGATCAGATAATAAATGAAAATATCAGTGGCAAATGTAACCACAAATTCTAAACCTTCAGGCCCCCTGGTAGCTGGAAAGGCTGCCAGCTGGATTCCACAGTGAGCCAGAATTTAATGAAGACGCCACGGGTCTTTGAGCTCCACAAATTCCTCCCGATCCAGATTATCTAGGAAGATTTCCGCATGCAGGCAGGGGATGAATTGGCTCTGATGCTCACAGCCTCCACACCCCAATTTGCTCCCAAAAGAGCTTCCTTCTTCCCATGCAAGAAGTACACCAGACTGGAGATGGAAAAGTGAGGTGATGGTGGCAGGAGGGGGATAAGGGTGGAATCACGGAGTAGGCACCTGCTGGATTTTTTTTTCTTTCAGCAAAATCTTCCATCATTTTTTCCAAAAATTTCCAGCTCACTGCTGTCTTTGTAAGAGCAATATGGAGAACACTGCCAATTCTTCTGTGACTCTCCCACTATCTAGTGGTTTTCTTAACCGCCCCCCGTCCCCTTCTGGAGTCCTGGGATTAGGTGAGAATCCAGGTTTTTATTTAAGAAAAGTAACTTGTATACCCTCTTGGCTGTGGAGAAAAGCTAGAAAGCACGACACCCAAAAACTCAAAAACCAGTAGGAAAACATTTAAGTCGGGCTTCTGTCTTTCAGGGTTTGTCATCATTTTTCAGGGTTCATTTGCAGCCGTTTTGTGCTCTCTATTCAATAATTGGGAGGGTTGGGGGCACTGTAATTGGGAGGGTTGGGGGCTTTGTATATATACAACACTGTTTGAAACCACGCTGCCTTAAAGAGCACTAAGGACATTTTAATGTATGCCAGGAGGGTCTATATAAGTCAATTACTGTGCTACGCAGAGAGCTTTAGCAATAACCCCCATCGCCCGCTTTACTGCTCTGTGTGGACAAGCCCTTAGCGATGAGCCAGGGAACAGGGACGTCCCTTCGGTATGCAAACGGCCTTGGGAAGGTGGTGAAGCCAACACACACTGAATAGCCATTTCCAAGGTTTATTGGCTCAACACCAATTTTCATTTATTTTATATTGGGGTGTTTTATCAGGGGTTAGTAGCTACAGCCTAGATTCAGAAGCCCTGTTTTCAAGCCAAGCTCATGATTCGGGAGCATCTGAGATTGGCACTCTACACGGGCATACATACCATGGAACCAATAAGCCAGAAAAGCTGTCCTGCCCCGTCCTGGCATGGCTTTGCCAGCCTGCACCCTCTGGTGGTTGTGCAGTGTCTCAGCAACCGTGCCTCAGTTTCCCCCATCCCACCACTAGTCATTTGGCCCTGTGCTGGGTGAGTCTCCTCTTGCGGCTCTGACCGAGTCACTTAGGCTACATCTACACTGGCAGCTTCTTGCACAAGAACAGCCTTTCTTGTGCAAAAGCTTGCCTACTGTCTACACTGCACAAGCGTTCTTCTGCAAGTAAGTTTACAGTCTAGCGATGTAAAACAGGGCTTCTTCCGGAAGAGTTATTCCTCTCCCCACGAGAAATAAGCCCTCTTGCGCAAGAGCTCTTCCAGAAGAGGCCAGTGTAGACAGGCAACATGAATTTCTTGCGCAAGAAGCCCCTATGGTTAAAATGGCCATTGGAGCTTTCTTGCGCTAGAGAGCGTCTACACTAGCATGGATTCTCTTGAGCAAAAGGACATGGCAGTGTAGACGCGCTCTTGTGGAAGAGTTTTTGCACAAGAAGCCGCCAGTGTAGACATTGCCACGGAAGGAGAAAGACTGTAAGGCTGAGGAGTCCAGTTCACTAGGGGCTCAATAATCACAGCCCACTGCAGATCCCTGCCCCCTTTGCTCCTCTACATTTTACTATCTCCTTCGCTGGGGGGCTAGCAGGGGAGCCCAGCTCCCTCCCCTGCTTCTCTGGCTTCCAGTCCAGGGACCCTGCCTGGGAAGAGCTCCACACAATCTATTGCCCCTACCCCTCTTGCACAGAGACTCCCAGTCTTGGATTCTCCCTTGGTGGGGATCCAGCTTCCTACCAGGCTGCTGCCCAGGGCCGCGCCTCTCTGGGCCCTGGGTCTCTGGCAGCCTCCCCCTCCGCTGAGCTGTAGCCTCTTAGCCCCTGGGCTGTGGCTGGCCCTGCAATCAGCCCCGCTGAGGAGAAGGCGCGCCTGCCCGTTAACCCCTTACTGCCCGGGGGTGGGTCTGTGCACCCTTTTGCTCTCTTACCTGAAGTGCACTCACTGCTGTGCTCCTCCGCACCCCCACAGCACAATCCAAACCTGAACCGCTGACCCCTGCTGGACGGGGCGCGCAGGAAGTGGCGTCCCGGTATCACCGTGAGGGGAGCAGGTAGCACAGAGTGGAACGGCTCCCGGGCGCAGCGGCCCGTCAACACCCCTG
Organism: Pelochelys cantorii; assembly: GCA_032595735.1. Lineage (NCBI taxonomy): Eukaryota > Metazoa > Chordata > Testudines > Trionychidae > Pelochelys > Pelochelys cantorii. The sequence goes on from CM064340.1 coordinate 40,820,177, forward strand.
CAGTCACAGGACACAAGGAGGGGCGCAGTGGGTTACAGACTGTGCTAAGACCCCGTTTCTTCCCCCGGGCATGTTGCCGCGAGGCTGGCAGCACCACGCCCAGACCTGGCCCGTCTCTCATCTCTCGCGCCAATAAAAGATCACCTCCCCCAGCTTGTCTATCCAGGAAAGTGCAGCCAGGCAAGTTGCTGCTCCAGAAGGTCACCCACCCAATCCAGTACCATGGGCTATATTTTAAAGCCCCACTAGATGGCAGCCTAGGCAGTGAATTTTGCTTTTCAGTGGCTTGCCAGTTGTCAGACTAAACACAGACCTTGTTACTCTTTTGGCATCTTAAATAGCATGGCAGGGGGGCAGCTGCTTCTTGTTGAAAGTTAGCTTTCCAGATCAGCTCTGCAGCAGGAAAACTAGGGCCCATTGGCATTCCTTAGCCTGTTAGATCAACTGATCAGATGCTTGGTCCTTGTGCTTCTTCTCAGGGGGGGAAGTGGCTGGATTTGCAACAAGTTGTATTTCTGTTGCCCGTGCAAAACACACATGTACACGCCTTAGTGAAGTTTGTAGTCATCAAAATTTGACTCCAGATCTCTTACAATGGCCTCTGAGCAACAGGGTTTGTTTTTTTTTTTAAAGCATAAAGTTATGAGTTAGAAGGAAAGCAAACGAGCGGTCCAATACAACAGTACCACAGCTCATTCAAAGGACTGATGAAGCCTGTTTTTATGGGGATTGTTAGTGCAGGCTCCTTGTGGTCTGCTCTGTGGGTTACACCTCCCTGGGAACATCGCAAGGCCTCCTTCGCTTCCTCTCCTCTCCAAATTTCAGCACTGGTTTCTGGAGAACAGCGGTCACTCCCAGAGCTCTTGCTGCCCTGATGGAACAGGCTTGCTTTCAGAGGGTTACCTCATGCCTCGCCTTCAGATATTTTGCAGGCAGACCTGTTTCACAAACCATTAAGACCACAGCACACACTGCGGGAGCTCTGTTTTGCACCGACTCTTAATGCGGTCTCAGACCCATTTTCTCATAATCAATGGAACAGAAGTTATTGGGTGATGAAATGTATTTTCACGGGTCTCTGCTGGTCAGTGCTGTGTGTCACCTGGGGCGTTATAAAAGAGTAATTGGCTGTAATTACGGAGGGCATTGTATTTGCTGGACTCTTATGCAGCACTCCATCTCTCACATGCAAGGGGCCAGCCTATAACACTGTTTTAACTAATTCCAACATATTTAAATAGCCAAGAGAACCAGCTTACAAACCACAAATTGTATATGTACCTGTAACATATGATTAAAAAAAATTGAAAGCTATTTTAACCAAACTCTTGTGGTCTGAATATAAAATGGGAGTTGCATGCTCACTGCAAAAAGTCATGTCCCCTCTTTTGGTAGTCACACCTTCTCATCAGCTGTGGGGAATGGGCCACCTCCACCTTGATGGAATTGACCTCCTTAGCACTGGTCCACCACATAGTAATGTAACAAGCCCAGCTTTGCATGTATGTACACATCTGCCAAACTGACACTTCCATGTCAGGCACCTGCGGAAGTAGGATCCAGCCCACAAAAGCTTATGCCGAAATACCTTTGTTAGTCTTTAAAAGTGCCACAGGACTCCTTGTTGTTTATACTGAAACAGACTAACATGGTGGTCGCTCCAAAAAATGTATGTTGTTCTAGGGTCAGAATTCTTGCTTAAGCTGGTGAGATCCCGAGTTCAAACCACAGAAAATCCCTTACAGAGGGGAAAAGCCTGGATTTAAATTTCTGGGATAATTCCTCGTGCATATTGCACACAATCCTCTTGCAAGGAGGAAAAAGCAATGATAAACGAGAGGCATGTTCCCAGAAAGGTATATCCACTGTGTACATGAAATGAAAAGTCCAGGTTCAAAGCACAAAGGAAATCCATCTCACGCGCATGCTGCTGAGTCGGCTCTGGCGATGGGTAAGCGGGATCCCAGGATGATATTACGACCGCTGACAGTTTTCTCGGGGGCCGTGTGCTGGGCTTGCTCTGCGCAGCGCTGGCGTGGAGTGCAGGGTGTATAAACTCCCGGTAAAAGGTGATGAGCCAGGCCAGGCAGCACATGGGAACCTGATCCTGCATTCCTCAGAATGCTGCTGGGCGCCTGCCAAGGTTTTCCTGCCTAGTAAGGCCCAAGAGGTTGCTAAGTGCCTCATTTGCACAGAGAGGAATGCACTTAAATCCAGGTTTCTGCAGACATGCCCATTTTTCACTCTCAGCCTGCTCCCTTTTTTCCTTGTAATAAGTAAAGGAGTAAGCAAGCCTGACAGGGTCTTGAGATCTACCAGTGCCTGGTGGGAGGGAAGTTTGGTTTTCATCACACCCAGCCTCCTGTTGGCCCATGCATGCAGTGTGCAAGGGCTTGCACCAATGTATGCACGGTGCAAGGACTTGCATCGCGGCTAGTGTGCAAATATGGGCTCAAAGGCAGACCCCCCCCCCCAAAATAAAGGGCTAGTGCAACCCATGTCTAGATATGCAAGGTCTGGCCTGGACGATGCCTTTCCATAGGGCAGCTTTCTTCCCTTGAGTTTCTTTAGCTTTATTCGTAGACCCATGGGCAGATACAGAATTTGCATCCACATCTGCATCTGCAAAAGTGAGCTGCAGATTTCCGCCCTGATGTTTGCGGCTGCAGATACCCGCGGCTACAAAGTGAATAGCCGCAAGTTTGCTGGGCTCTAGGTACAAAGTCTGTATCTACCTCCACCTTCATAGCCACAAAACATGAGCTGCAGATATCTGCCTCCCCCTCTGCAGCTGCGGATCTAAAGCACGTATCCGCGGATTTGCAGGGCTCTATTTACTTGGCAGCTGGACTCGCTTTTACATCCCTGGACTTGTCAAGAGTCACTGGCCATCAGTGGCTCTGCCCTCTCTCTCTGTAGGACTGGCCCTAGAATGATCACCTGCCCTTTGGAAGGACCCAAATCCACTAGCTGCTTCTCCCAGACAGGTAGATATTTCTCCACTCTCTTGTTGATATCTCATCATATGCACAGCTGATATCTGACCTTCTCTGGCTCCTCCACCCTTCAGTAAGCTGTTTCCTCTGTTCTTCTGGGTCTCTGCTCAGCTCCTGCAAAGGAATTTTTATTTTGTAAGCAATCTGGGGAGTTTAGTTTTAAGATGGGTTGTTAACAGCATTAGGAATGATCGACTAATTGCTTCCCTCCCCCCCTCGCTACCTCTACCAGAAAGAGGCAGCAAGGGGGGGGGAAGCGAAGGGGGTACTTCAGAGCGGCAGCGCTGCGTGGAGCCTGGGGCCAGCCCCCATGCTCCCCACAGCATCTCAAAGTGGCAGCGCTGCATGGAGCCCAGGATCAGCAGGGGAGTCCTCAGCTGACCCCTGGCTCCACGCAGCAATTTCGCCCTAGGTCTGTTGCTACACTACAAAGGCGGAGGCGCCCTATCGACTAATCAAATAGTTGATGCAAACGGAATCGACTATTCAATGACTTGATCTGGAATGTCCCTACACAGGATCTGAAGAATGTGAATGGTTCAAGCAATGGCTTTGGTTTCCCCCATCCCCATGTCTTCAGCTTCCCTCTCACACGGACACCCCAAGAGAGCCACCATGTGGGGTTCAGGGATTAGGCTGAACTATCCTAGAATGGGAAGCGACTGTCTAGGCAGGAGCCCTGCAGAGAGGGATCAAAGGGTCAGAGTGGACCACAAGCTACATCGGAGTCCAGAGAACAGCAACACAAATGATGGAAGGCCTAGAGAACACAAGCGATGAGGCAACACTGAAAGAATTAGGCTTGTTTAGTTTGGAAAAGGGAAGACTGAGAGGGGACATGATGGCGGTTTTCAGGTATCTAAAAGGGTGTCACAAGGAGGAGGGAGAAAAATCGTTCTCCTCGGCCTCTGAGGATAGGACAAGAAGCAATGGGCTCAAACTGCAGTAAGGGAGATTTGAGTTGGACATCAGGAAAAACTTCCTGCCTGTCAGGGGGGTTAAACACTGGAATAAATTGCCTGGGGAGGTTGTAGAATCTCCATCTCTGGAGATATTTAAGAGCAGGTTGCACAGACACCTGGCAGGGATGATCTAGAACAGTATTTCTCAACCAGTGGTACCAGTACCCTTAGGGGTACTCGACAGAAGTCTGCGGGGTACATCAACACAACTGAATTTTGGAGAAAACTGAATTTGTGTGTTAAGTTTTACAGCATGTTATTCTTTTTTGTACTTTTTACACCCAAAAATTTCATCGCCCGCCTGGCTACAATTAAGTTGTTTAAACAAATGTGTTACAATGGTAGAAAAAATGTTGTGTGTCTGAAAACTGTAGGTACTGGGGGTACTTATAATTTTTTTTAAAAAGAGTTACTTTATAAAAAAGGTTGAGAAACACTGCTCTAGAAAGTGCTTGGTGCTGCCATGAGGGCAGGGGAATGGACCTGATGCCTCGAGGTCCCTTCCAGTTCTAGGGTTCTAGGAGTCTATGATCTTGTGGGTCTCTGGCAATGACCACGGCTCTGCCTCCCTGGCCAAACTGGCAGCACATCTTGTGCCCCTGCCTTTTAATTCCCACTCTAGAAATACTTGTGTCTGTCGGAGTGCTCCTTTGCAAGGCTGTCCAGGGCACTTGACTTCATCTGGCACCAGACACAGGGCCCGGGCCCGCTCCAGAGTTTGGAATTACAGGGCCCTGCGAGGTTCTCCCCTCTCACTCCGGAGCCAGACGAGGGAAAGAAAATCTAGGGCCTTTGTACATTCAGCTCTCCCACAGAAAGCTCATCTGTCTGCTCCTTGCTGGGAAGGGCTCCAGCGCTGTCCCAGCTCCGCTGCTCAGCCTGAGCACAAGCAGCAGCCTGCCAAGGTGCTAGGAAATCAGCCACCAGGAAAAGACCCTGCCCTGTCGCTGGGGCTGCAGCTGATCAATTAGGTCAGGGAGCTCTCCTAGGGCTTGCCTGCCTGCCTGCCCGCCCTGCAGCATCAGTGTGTTACTGCCACAACCCCCACAGGCAATTTATTCCAGTGTTTAACCACCCTGACAGGTAGGGAGTTTTTCTGATGTCCAACATAAACCTCCCTCACTGCAGTTTAAGCTCCTTGTCCTATCCTGAGGCCCAGGAAAACAATGATCCCTGCCTCAGTTGCCCTTCTGAGGAAGCCCATAGCTGACTTCAGGCACATCTGACCCAATAATGCTGTCCTAGTGCCTTGTTCACTGCAAAACTTCCCGCAAAAGGCTCCATCCCAAGTCCCAAATAAATAAAAGTGTCTGGTTTTCGGGGCTCCTCTGAAGCCTGCCCCTAAGCTCTGCTCCCAGCCACCTCAGGGATTTCTTCTGTCTTTACATGTCTCCTTACAGCAGGAGCCTCGGCCTCTCCCCCAGCAGCTGGGGTAGTTTAGGTAATTACTGTCCACCTCCTTACGAGGGGCCATTTGTCTCTCTCAGCAGGTCCCATTCCCTCCTCACGCTGAGGAGTTTGGCAGCCTTCGCCTGCTGGTGTCTGCTCTCTGTTCACCCAGGCAGCCCCACCAATGGGGGGGGGGGCGCGCAATGAGGGAACTTACCCGGGGACTCAGGCGATTTTAAAGGGTGTGGGCTCCCCCAGCTGCTGCCAGCAGCACAGCGGGGCTAAGGCAGGCTCTCTCCCACCCTCGCTTTGCACCTCTCCCGAGAAGAGCCAGCAAGTCCCTGCGGCCCCGGTGGGAGGGAGAGAGAGGGTCTCCATGCCTACTGACTCCACCCTGAGCGCCAACTCTGCAGCTCCCATTGGCTGGTCACGGTGGCCAATGGGAGCTGCAGGGTGGTGCCTGCAGGCAACAGCTTGCAGAGACCTCTCGGTCCCTTCACCTAGGAGCCTCTGCCAGGGAGTGAGCCCATCACTTCTGGGAGCCAAGGCAAATGCTGACCCCCAACTCCTTCCTGCAGCCCATACCCTGGCCTAGCCTGGAGCCTGCACCCCAACTCCCTCCCAGGGCCTGCACCGCCCACACGTCAGGCAGACCACGTCCGTGTGGACCCGGGGGCCCATTAACTGGTCGGCCTGGGGCCTGGCACTGCCGCCAGCGAGCCTGCACTCTGCACTGGGCAGGAACCCTCTGACTCTCCACAGCACCTGCAGGCCTCCGCCTCACTGGGGGAAGCAGGACTTCCACAAGTCCCTTCTCCCAGCTCGTTTCCTTGGTTACGACACGCCCGGCTCAGGGCCCTGAACACTTCCTAAGGGATCAAGGTCACTCAGGGGGCGCTTGTGACGCAACCCTAACCTTGCCCTTTCCTGCCTTTGACACACTTGCTCTTTGCACACCGCAGCGTGCTTGTGCTGCCTACCGGCTGCCACACAGACTAAGCCCACTGTGCGACTTACCTCAATTTCACTAACGCCTGTTGGACGATCTCGCACCGGCTGTTGTGAATGGGATCCAAAATGCAGGCAATGCTGAAGAAGAAACTGGACTCAGCCCTTCCTTCTCACTGGCTAAAAGTTGGAGTCTCATCCCTTAGCCCTGCTTGCATCCAAGGTACATCAGAGGTGACTGGTGTATCCTCCCCATGCTCCTAAATCCTTCAACCATCCTCAGAGATCCTTCAAATTCCACCCAGCTGCCTCCAACCTCAAGTTCATGCCAGTCAGGGAATGCCAAATTGCGATCAGGCTCACCACCATTCTCCTGCCACTAGCCTCTACGTCCCCCAGGGATTGCCCAACAGGTAGAAATGCTCAGATCATTATGTAAGTCATTGTTAGACTCTCTTTTTCCACCGTGGGAGAGATGGGGCAGGGCTGGAACAGAGGCAGAGATCTGGTCCACAGGCAGAAAATCCCTTTGGAAGAATAATTGGCCTCCCACAGGGCTCGGGCAAAGGAACAATTTAACATATTAGCTATGGACTGAGAAAACTGAACTAACTCCGTTGTCTCTGAACTGAGCTGATACGAAGCTAGGAATAAGTGGTGGTAGCAAGATTGCAGGAGGATTTAAAGATGTGAAGGGACCCGGGTGGAAGAGCAGTTCCCCGTCAAGAAGTAGGATGTGCAGCGGATCATGACCTTCCTGGCACACTACAGACTGGGCCTCTTACATTTCACTCAGGTTGGCAACTCATGCTAAACGTATGGAGCCATGGTGTTTCTAGTTATTTGCGTTTTCCAATACTTCAATCCCCAGATAGCTGTGTTGGCTGTGGAGCAGAAGACTGTGCCCACCCATGTCCAAGTTTAAAAGAGTTGAGTGAAATTTAAGATCTTGCCTCACAAGGTTTCTATGCAGGGGACAGAAAAGTCGTTGGTTCTTTTAAAAAAAAAATCAACCCACATTTGGGACAAAATTAAACTCTAAAAGGAAAAGATTTCTTGGACATTAGCACTGGCCCGTTACGCACAACAGAAACAAACAGCTTCTGCCAAAACATCAAGTTTCATTAACATTGTTACACTGAGAAAAGGGAAATATTGGTAGTCACAACAGCCATATCTAGATGGGCATCTCTACAGTAAAACTGAGAAAACATGCTTGCTTTTAGCCTTAGGCTGTGTCTATACTGGCACATTCTCACACAAAAACTCTTTTGCGGAAGAGTTCTTGTGCAAAAACTCTTCCAGAAGAGCACATCTACACTGGCATGTGCTTTTGCGCAAGAGCATCCATGCCAGTGTAGACGCTCTCTTGCGCAAGAAAGCTCTGCTGGCCATTTTAACCATAGGGCTTTCTTGCGCAAGAAATTCATGTTGCCTGTCTACACTGGTCTCTTCTGGAAGAGCTCTTGCACAAGAGGGCTTATTCCTGAGCGGGAGCATCGGAGTTCTCGCACAAGAAGCCCTGATTTTATACATTAGAACATCAGTTTACTTGTGCAAGAACACACGGCCAGTGTAGACAGGCAGTAAGTTTTTGCGCAAGAGTGGCTGCTTTTGCACAAGATTGCGCCAGTGTAGACACAGGCTGAGAGCGCCAGCTTTTGCTGTAGGGCAACTTCCAACTGTTCCTGCAAGAGATGCAGTAAGAGTGAAATCCTGCCCCTCCAAAGTCCATGGCACACCTCTCATTTGAGTTTTATCATGGACTTCAAGGAGCCAGGATTTCACCGGATATACTTGATCACTGATTCAATACTTACCACATTCTGCTTCATTTCGATTTTTTTTACCTGAAAAGGATACCTTAAAATCTATCAATGAGAAAATGCTCCATAATTAATTATACGACTTCTGTAGCTAATCCTCAGTTAGGGATGTTAACATGCACTTAATTATGTGATCATGTAACCACTGTAATTGAGGCGAGGGATGTGAAAGTGGAACGTTTACACGGTTAACAGCTGAGCCTGCCGTCTGCTTTGGACTTAACTATTTCGAGCAGTTTAGTATGATCTATAAGTTTTGTCCCCTCCCTGTTTAGTGCCTTTTCCATATTGAATGGGATTGGTCCCATTACAGACCTTCAGGGGGGCACCAATCTACCTCCCTCCATTCTGAAAGCTGACCATTTACATCTATTCTTTGCTTCCTGCCTTTTAGCCAGTTACCAATCTCATGACAGATACTTAAGAGCCTTTGTTGAAGGACCTTGTCAAAGGGCTCTCTGGCAATCCAAGTACACTATATGCACTGGCTCCCCCTTGTCCACGTGCTTGTTGACCCCTCAAAGAGCTCTAATAGACTGGGGAGACAGGATTTCCCTTTATTACAACCGTGTTGATGCTTCCCCAATAAAATTGCATTCAGCCACATCGCTAGCCATTCTGTTCTCTACTTTCAACCTGTTTGCCTGGAACCGAAGTCAAGCTCACCAGCTTGTAATTGCCAGGGTCTATTGGTGCAGCTCAAGAAGCTTCTCTTCTTCTCCCCCACCTCCCCGCCGACCAATCATAAGAGGCAGGTTCACACTCCCTGAGAGGACTGTCAGAACAAGCGAAGACCTTCCAGGCTAGCTATCCCAGGTACAGAACCATCTTAAGAAGCTTGGGGGGGGGGGGGCACTCAGTGAGGATAATGTCAGTTGATCATCCTGGATAGCCTTTTCAAGATAACAATTTTAAATACTCTGACATTTAAACTGCCCTGTAAGTCCAGAGCACTCCAGACCACTCTGTGGCCATGCAAGCTACAGCTCGCAGGCCCGTCAGCAAGCTACAGCTCAAGAGAGATGTATCCCTCCCCGGGGAAAGCAGCACTTTGCAGTCTGGGCTTTTACCCGGGGAAGTCATTGTGACACCCAGGAACAGTTCATCAGTTCACAGGTGATGTGAAGAGTCCAGTGATCCTCATGACTGGATTTGTTTTACTAACAAGTAGAGGGGAACTCGCTTGCAGTGGATAAGTCATACCACGTTAGGGGCTGCAGCTTCGACACGACAGAGACTCTGTGACAGTCCGCTTGCGGAAGCCAGAGGTATGTCAGACCAGAGCGGAAGACTGGACAGCGTGAATCTGCAGGATTTCTTTCTGGGCTCCAGACCATGCCCAGATCATCAAGAACTCCATTTCAGTTCCGCCCTGATTCTAGGCTAAAAGAGTGTCTCGCTTGGCCTCTAGTTTGCTTAGCCTCCTATTTTAATGTCTAGCTGCAAGCAAGAGTCTTCAATGAAGAAAGAAAAGTAACATCCATGCAAAACAAAGTTACCCAGCAAACGATGACCAAGCCACATAAAAACAAAATACAGGCAAAAAGACTGTCATAAGCTCCTGGCGCACTGCCACACTGTGCTTGTAAAGAGAAACTTCACAACTTTACCATCCACAATAAGTAAGCATCATAGCTGCTCCAATAGCCACAACAGAGAGCACCAGCTCAAACCTACACCCGGCCTTCTCCTGTTGTCGCCAGAATTGCAGCCATGCCAACTAGCCACTTAGTTAGATTATCTTAAATTTGAGTCATTTCTTAACTCCTCTATTGCTTTACCCCACACAGCTATTCCCATCACCTCATTTTCCCCTTTCTCCACTAATAGTAACATTGCTGTGGCAATTTATTCTCCTGAAGTGCTACATGCCAAACCATTTTTACAACAAACCTATATTACTACATTCTTAAACTGTGACTACAGTCAAAATGACTATACTAGCACTACAGCTGCTCTCATCAGCTTATTGACTCCTGCTAACAGGTCCTACTGCAGCCTTCCCCCTTTTATAGGACTGTTTTTCCCAGCAGGCCTTTCTGCAACTGGCCCTTTAAATTTGGCAGCCTCAAGCAGTTGCAGCTCTAAAGAAGCCATTTTCTAACTAGCTGTATAGTTTTCTTTTCTGGTTGGTAAGTACCTCCTATGTTCGCCTTCCCTTTTTTTAGACTACTGAGGAGATGACATATTCTCTCACTGCATCACAATGATACCTTATTACTTAATGTATCTGCTCCTGGTGCATTTTTGAGGCTTACACAGTTGTTTTACTGGGAAAAGGATGTGGGTATTGATGGTTGGCACTGGGGACCCAGAAAAGCAACAAGAAATGCATATTGCTATTGATAATACATAATATATATAATCAACAGAGATATGTGTGAAGTGCACAGTCTGTTACTGAGAAGGATCAACAGGGTACAAAAGCTGAATTTTCAGATTCCAGGGCATGCTTTGTCAGGCTGGCATTTAGAAAAGTGAACATACACACTGAATAAATTTGATTAGGAGGTTAATGACAATGATGCACAGTTAACCTGTGGAACTCCTTGCCAGCAGATGCTGTGAAGGCCAGGACTTTAACAGGTTCAAAAAAGAGCTAGAACCTGGGTGTTATCTGGGTTAGGCAGGGAGGGTGTCCCTAGCCTCTGTTTGTCAAAGGCCAGAAGGGGTAGTAGGGGAGGGATCACCTGATCATTACCTGATCTGTTCATTCCCTCTGGGGCAACCGGCATTGGACACGGTCAGAAGACAGGACACCGGGGTAGATGAACCTCAAGCGGGGGGAGCAGCCGGATTGTGCAAGGCAGGCTCCAGGGGATGGGGGGAAGGCATGCAGCCGGAGTGTGCAAGGCAGGCTCCAGGGGAGGGGGGGAAGGCGGCGCAACCGGAGTGCTCAAGGAAGGCCCCCGGGGGGGGGCCGTGCAGCCGGAGTGTGCAAGGCAGGCCCGGGGGGGGGCGTGCAGCCGGAGTGTGCAAGGCAGGCCGGGGGGGGCGTGCAGCCGGAGTGTGCAAGGCAGGCCGGGGGGGGGCGTGCAGCCGGAGTGTGCAAGGCAGGCCGCGGGGGGGGCGTGCAGCCGGAGTGTGCAAGGCAGGCCGCGGGGGGGGGGGCCCGTGCAGCCGGAGTGTGCAAGGCAGGCCCGGGGGGGGGGAGGCGGCGCAACCGGAGTGCTCAAGGAAGGCCCGGGGGGGGGGCCGTGCAGCCGGAGTGTGCAAGGCAGGCCCGGGGGGGGCGTGCAGCCGGAGTGCGCAAGGAAGGCCCCCGGGGGGGGGGGCCGTGCAGCCGGAGTGCGCAAGGCAGGCCCGGGGCTGCCTCCTGAGCGCCCAAGGCCGCCCCCCCGTGCGGGCCGGGGCGCTGCGCAGAGCAGGGCCGGCCGCCTCCAGGGGGCGAGCTGGGGAGCTGCCGTGCACAAGCCGCGGCCCACAGGCTGCGCGGGGCCGGGACGGGGCTGGCGGGGGGCGCTCGGCGCGGGCCGTACCTGCTGCCGGGGCCGGGCGAGCCCGGGCTCGGGCCGAGCTCTCCGCGCGGGCGCGGCCCCCTCCCTGCCCGGCGCAGCGAGCCGCGGGGGGGCGGCGCACTGACGGCAGCGGTGTCAAGTGCGGAGCGCCGGGTTACGTGCCGACGCGGGGCTGCCACGACTCGCCGTCTGCGGGGGAGCCGAGCCGAGCCGGGCCGGGCGGTGCGTGCGCTGCGAGCTCGGCCGGGCCTGCTGTGCCGTGCGCCCCCCGCAGCCCCGCGCGGGCCAGGGGCGCTCACCTGCCGCCGGGGCCCGCGTCCCGCGCCCGCTCCATGTGAACGCCGAGCCCCGGTAAGCCCGCCGCCAGCCCCGGGCTCGCTCGCTCCCCCGGCCAGGGGCGAAGCGCAGCGACCCAAGCTCGTGAGACGCATGAGCTTGAAGACCCCACTCGCCCCCCAGCCAAGCCAGCGGCCAATGGCCTGGCAGTCCCATGAGCCCTCCCCCGGAACGCTTCAATGTCTGCGGGTTTACACGAGCAAAGCCGGCACAGCTGTGAGGTCCCGGTGACACCCCCCCCCCGTCCCCGCGCACACACCGGATCTAACTCCTGCCGTGTAAATCAAGGTTCTGGTTTGGCCTCAGTCAGTCGGATGGTTCCGGCTCTTGTGAAGGCAAAGCCTTTGAGCAGCTCTTGTCCTGCTTCCCCCTGAAATTAGTCTCGCTTTCATGGGGCGGGGGGGAGAGTGTCTTTATTTTTGTTTGCTGCGGAAGCGTCGTGTTTTTAGTGGGGGGCCCCTCGGGCTCAGGAGTTAGAAACCAGCTGGTTCCAGGGCTCGACCGTCCGGATGTGAAATCTCGGTTCTCACGGGACGGAAGTGCCTGGTTTTGTGGGGTTCTGGTAGTCCCGAGTTGTGCCTCGGTGGAGTCCCTGGGCCTGTTGTTTTATTTTATAGCAGCCTATGGTGAGCGTGGCTTCTTCTCTTGATGGTTCTCCTTTTGCCTCTTCCTGCAAACGGGGTCCTTTTCAGCTTGCTGTAGAGCAGTGTTTCTCAACCTCTTTTATAAAGCACCCCTTTTTCAAAAAAAAATTGTAAGTACCTCCAGTACCTACAGTTTGCAGACACCCACAATTTTTTTTCTACCGTTGCAACACATTTGTTTAAACAACTTAATCGTGGCCTGACGGTCGGTGATATTTTTGGGTGTAAAAAGTACAAAAATAATAAAGCGCTGTGAAACTTAAAACAAAACTTCAGTTCGCCAAACTTCAGTTGTGTTGCTGTACCCCACAGACGTCTCTCAAGTACCCCCTAACGGTACTGGTACCACTGGTTGAGAAACACTGCTGTAGAGTGCATGGAAATTTGATGCCTTGATTTCGAGTATGAAAAGAGCTGCTGGTGGTTCTTAAGTTCACCGGGGATCAGCAAATCCTTTTAACCAACTATAGGATCCAAAGAACATAGCGGGGTGTCTGTCTGTCTTGTGAAAGATTCTGGTTCTACTCCAGTGTATACCAGGGTTATGCTACGGAACAGAATTTGAGTCTGTTGTCTCAGTACTGATGCGTTATTTTTATAAAGAATAAAACAAGTTACTTACGTTCTGTTTTCTGAGATCCAGCTGTTCTGTGTTGAAGTGTATTAAATATTTAGCTCCTGTCCCATTCAGTGGACACTAGGGTAGAGTAGCTATCATGAGTCGAATCTGTTTGTCTCAGTTTTTTTAAATCTAATTTACTATAATATATTTTTCTCAGTCTGGGATTCTAGCGTTCTGTGTTCATTAAAATGTATAGGGAATATTTAGCTCCTGTCCCATTCAGTAGTACACTAGGGTAGAGTAGATATCATGAGCTGAATCCGTTTGTCTCAGTTTTTAAAATCTAATTTACTGTATTTTTTCTTAGTCTGGGATTCTAGCGGTCTGTGGCTTTTTTATTAAAATGTGTTAATTAGTATTAATGCAATCACATAAGAAACCTATTGTTAAATTGTAGCTTGTACATTCTTCCACAATTTACTCTTTGCACATTTTTAAATGTTGCAAACAATGTAACGTTAAATCGTGAAATAGCTCCAAGATTGATTTATTAGTAAAAATGTGTTTCATGTTGAGATAGTAAAAATTAAAAGTTAGAGTACTTCTGAATTTGAGTAAGGTGGGTGTGAAATTTCTTCGTTGCTGCTGTCCGCAACAGAGGGACTGGTGGTAACGAGAGATAATGGAAACATTTTGGCTTTAAGCTTTCTTGAATATTTCAGTTAGATATTTGCGAGTAGCAGCTACTGGTCTGATGCGTTTGTGTTAAATGTAAATTGTCTTTTTGACTTCAGAACTTCCATGTTCCGAGAAATTGGTGTGTAAAGTTTTGCGATTTGTGCTTTCAGTAAAACTTGTTCAGTTTCCCAGAAAACTAACAGCCTTTAAAAGGAGTTCACCGGATCCACACATGCAGCTTCTAAATATTTAACAGTGGCTGTCTTGTAAGTTGATTTTAATCGGGCTAATTAAACGAAATATATTGATTAAAACCAAAATATTAAATATGTCTACGAAAACTCTTGTACTAGGCTTTTTAAAATGGTTGGTGTTTTTGTATTTTACTTGGACACGTTTTCAATTTATTTTTCGTTTTTCCGCCAGTTTCTCTTCTCTATTCATTACTGCTTACATCTAACAATTTGTTTGGAAGATACACAAATTAGCTTTCGAACTCCTTGCACTTGGTTTGCTGATTAGTTGTCTCCCGCAGCTGTCCTGTAAATAAGCTATTCGGTACTTACATTTTATATATTTCGTTTGGGATCTTTAACAGTGCCTGTTGTATTTTCCTGAAGGTTTTTTTTTTTTTCGTTGCAAAAATTGGATCAGCAGTGATGAAATCGGTCATTCTTTACAAGTTGTCACGACATCGAAGGGCAAAGCAGCTAATTTTAAAACTGTCACTTTGGAATTGAAATGAATAGACTCTGTGGCTGTAGTCTGGATTCTGGTGAACTAACTTTCAGCTAGTTTAGCGGGTTTTAATCGCTTTGTGGTATTCCTGGGGAGCTTAGTTCGTCACGCACAACAAGGTGGCAATAACAGTGGATTCAAACGCTCGAAATGTATGTTTCCTAAAATCCGGCTGGCTAGACTGGCCGAGGCAGGTTCAGCCTGTTAGAATTCGGAGCCCCGTTCGAACGGGTGGCTAGCACCTGGGCTGGCGATGAACCTGGATTCTAGAAGCAGGCTAGATGCGCTCATTTAAGATGCAATTTTTGTTTTTCCAGCAGAACTAAAAATTAAAAATTTCGTTTCGAACTAGCCAAACACTTTCAATTGGGCCGGTGCTGCGCGTAGCCCCCGCGGGTTGCGCCCACCCAGCTGGCGAGCCGTAAGTACCGGAGTCCAGCAGCTTTGCGGGGGTTTCGCCGCCAGGGCGTGGTTCAGGGGAGATTGGAACGGGGCAGACGTGGCTTGAAATCTGGCTTTTCAAATCGGTCGGCGGAGCAGTGGCTCGGGCGGGTCCCGGCGGCACATGCTGGGCGTGGATGAACTGAGGGGGAATAGCGCCGCAGAGCTGAAATTCCGGGGGCGGGGTGCGCTGCAGCTGCCCGCCCCGGGGGGGAAGGGGGACTGGCTCCCTGGCGAGGTTAGATCACGTACCACAGAGGCGCTCATCTTAGCTGTGCGCGGCCCCTGGCTCCCTTCCCCGGGAGAAATATTTGGGCTCCATTCCCCGCTCCCGAGATCTTTTCCAGGTGCTCGCTTAGAAGGATGGGGACATGACAAGCGCAGTCCCGATCCTGGATTTTGTCTTTTAAGGCTTGTCCTTGGCAAGTGCAGTCGCTGTAGAAGTGGCGGACGCCCAGGGGCGTGTGAATGCCCAGTTGGACGGGGCGTTCCTTGGCAGCCGGCAGCCCCCCCCCCCTTCCCTCCGCAGCCGGCTCGCCGCCGTGGGGAGCAGGCTGTACAAAGCGAGCTTTGGCCTGGAACAGGGCGGCCCGTGCACCCAAGTCCCGAGGGGCTGGGCTTTGGGTTGGATCCGCC
The DNA here is from genome assembly GCA_032595735.1 of Pelochelys cantorii. NCBI lineage: Eukaryota > Metazoa > Chordata > Testudines > Trionychidae > Pelochelys > Pelochelys cantorii. Next base: position 40,835,791 of record CM064340.1, read on the forward strand.
AGACGGCTCCGGAGTCACATCGAATAACGCCTCCCGCCCTGGCGCCAGCGCCACCCCGTGCTGACTTTCTCGCCTGCCTCCTTAGCCCGGTTCCCCCGGCTAGGATAGAAGGAGCGCGCTCCGAGTTTGGCTGGGGCAGGCGTCAGCAGCCCCTCTGAGGGTCTCCGGCGGGCCGGAGCGATGAGGCTCTGGAGCGGGGAGAGCGGGGAAGGGAGCCTGTCCCGGGACAGCCGGGACTCCGGGGGGTGGCACGGGGAGGGGGCTCTGGAGAATGGGGCTGCGCTCCCGCCTCGGCCGCGCAGCTGCTTTGGGTCCCGCAGTGTTTCCCAGCCGGGGCCCCCCACGTCTGCGCCCTCTTTGGCTCTGCTGACTCTGGCTGCTGCCATGCACTGGCCCGACGGGGCGGCTTAGTCCCCCCGGCTCGGCGGTCAGCGCCTTGCAATGCAGCTGTCGCTTGGGCTGCCTGCGGCTCGGGCTATGCTAGAGGCTGGGCTGCCCCCGGGGCTGCCTCTCGGAGCTCCCAGAGCTGGCGCTGCCTTGAAGGGGTTTCCATCAGGCCCAGGGGCGCAGTTTGGTTCACTGGATCTCCATGCCCCAGGTGTGCGAAGCTCGCTAGCCCCTGCCCGGCCGGGGCACCTGCCCTAGGCCAAGAGCCTTTTCCCCGACCCTACCGCCCAGCCAGCCTCCTAGCTCTCCAGGGCACCGCTCCCCAGCCCAGCCCACTGGAGGCGGCCGGGCCGGGCCGGGAAGTGCGGGGCATAGTTACGGGATGAATTTTCTCTTCTCTTGCGGATTCCTGCCTCGGATTCTCAATCTGGGGCGGAAAGGGGCCTGAATCACCTCGCGCTCCAGGCCCCAGTAAGCGCCACTTCCAGGCCGGGGGGAGTCCTAGACCCCGCGCCCCCCCGGGGCAGAAATGCGTTCATGGGAGCGAGCCGGCCGGCTGTGGCATTAGAGGGGTGGGGGGGGGGGGAGCTGTGCGAAGCGGGGCCGTCGGCAAGGGCCACAGCCTGTCTGATTTACTGGTGTGTGTGGGGGGGGGGGCTAATCAGGGCAGCAGCCACTGGGCCAGCCGTTGGGTCCGCGCGGGGGCCCCGGCCGGCTGCCCTGGGGCCGGCGCTCCTGCCCGGGCGGGGTGGAGACGCGGTGCCGTCGGTGCGGGGCGTCGCAGCGGGGGTGGCCGGCGGGGCTAGAGCGGCGCCCCCCCCCCTCCTCCCGCCACAGCCCGGGGGGCGAGGCGGCCCCGCTCCCGGGCTCCCTTCTGCGGAGCGGCGCGGGGCGGGGGCCGGGGGGGCGGCCTGTCTGTCCGTCCGTCGGGCGCGGCGCTGCCGCCCGTGCCGGCAGTCGGGCGCCCCGCGCGGAGCGCCGCTCTCTGCCGCGTTACCCGCTCTCTCCTCTCTCTCCCGCAGATCTCGCGAGAGCGGCCGGCTGGTGGCTGAGGGGGTTGCAGCAGCGGCGGGCGGCGGCGGCGGCGGCGGCGCAGGGAGGCGGCAGCGGACGGGCGGCCGGGCGGGCGGCATCATGGCGGACAGAGACAGTGGCAGCGAGCAGGGCGGCGGCGGCGGCGGCGGGGGCGCGGCGGGCGCCGGGGGGCCGGGCTCCGGCGGCGGCGGCGGGGGGCCGGGGGGCGGCCTGCAGCACGAGACCCAGGAGCTGGCCTCCAAGCGGGTGGACATCCAGAACAAGCGCTTCTACCTGGACGTCAAGCAG